>CM061035.1:34874415-44874415 GCA_030763125.1 Hippophae gyantsensis | reverse complement strand
AAACTTTTGAGCACTCCTTTCTTAACCTCTCCAGATATTTCCTTATCTTTCTATCCTTAGCCTCAAACATCCCTAAGCATTGGTTCACCAATAGCCACAAGTCACTATACAAGATGATTTTATCTACTCTAAGCTTCTTTGTTGTCTTGGCCCCAAATATAGCTGCTTCATATTCTTCAACTTTATTAGTTGCTTGAAAATCCAATCTAATAGCATATTTGAAACCATTTCCATCATGATCAACTATGACCACCCCTAGCCCAACACCATGGAAGTTATGTGCACTATCAACAAATACTTGCTACATTGGCTTCACCTTTTGATCCATGCCATAAACCACTTCTTGTGCCTCAACACCAGTGACCTTTGGAGTCTCATTGAACTCACCCACACCCACAGCCACTACTTGTCCCTTGATGATGATTCAATCCATGTACTTAATGTCATACTCTCCTAGTTCTATTGTAATTTGCACCAATCTTCCCCAACTTCTGGCCTCATCAATATGATTTTAAGTGGTTGAGAGGTGATTACCACCATTGTGTGCAAGCCAAAATAATGTTTGAGCTTTTATGCATTGATTTTCATGACAAAGGCCAACTTGTCTATTATTGGGTACCTACTTTGGACGTCTATTAGGATATGGTTGATATAGTAGAAGGGGTGTTGGACCTTATTTCTTTCGACTAGGAGCATGACATTACATGTCTAGGGGCTATGGCCAAATACAAGTAAAGTGTTTCTATTGAGAGAAGGCTAACCAAGATATGAGGTTTGCTAAGTACTGTTTAATTTTTTCAAAGGCTCTGTCACACTCCTTGTCTAAAACAATCGATGTGTTTTTCCTCAACATTTTGAAGAATGGTAGAAACTTGTCTATGCATTTGGAGATGACTCTGTTCAGTGCCACTATTCTTCCCTTTAGATATTGAATCCCTTTAAGATTGGTAGGAGGCTTCATGCTCACCAAGCCCTATATCTTATTAGGGTTGGCCTTCTTCCCATTAGTTATTGAACCCCTTTAAGATTGGTAGGAGGATTCATGCTCACTAGACCATATATCTTATTAGGGTTGGCCTCAATACCTCTGGTAGATATGGGGTATCCTAAGAATTTTCCTAAAGTAACACAAAAAATATATTTCATGGGATTAAATCTCATGACATACCTTTGGATCATAGAAAATATCTCCTCTAAGTCTTTGACGTGGTTTATTGGCTATGCTGACTTTACTACCATGTCATACACAAATGCCTCCAATTTGTTTCTAGTTGATCGATAAACATTTTTTTGACGAGACATTGATATGTGGCCCCTACATTCTTCAATCTAAATGGTATTCTAGTATAACATAAGGTCCTTTCCTCGATGATGAAAGATGTTTTTTCCTCATCATCCGGGTGCATTATGATTTGATGGTAATCAGAATATGCATATAGGAAACTCATTAATCTAAAACCAGCAGTGGTATCCACCAGCTGATCTATACTAGGGAGGGGAAACAATCTTTGGAGCATGCCTCATTTAAGTTTGTAAAGGCCATACACATATGGGGTGACCCACATTCCTCTTTTACTAACACCACATTTGACAACTAAGTAGGGTAGTTCACCTCCCTCATAATCTCTGTCTCCCTAAGGGTGGTGACTTGACCATTTATTACCTCATTCCTTTCGTTAGGAATCTTCATTTTTCTTTGTTGGATAGGTCTAAACTTTGGATCAAAATTTAACCTATGGGTTATGACCTTCAGGTCAATACTAGGCATATCTATAGGAGTCCATATGAAGATGTCAGAGTTCACTTGTAAGAAGCGAGATAGTTTCTCCTCCATTGTTGCATGTTTTTCAACACACGAACTCGTGCAAGTATACACGGTCACAAGTAATATGATTAGTAAGTAAAGATCGATCCCACGAGGATTTGTTACTATAGTTTGTCGAGTACTAAAATTGTATCTCTCTGATTTTATCCAAAACAATCATTGATTAATAAAAAAGTAACATAAGAAAATAAAAGAAATCTAGGATTGCAATTTTTCACCAAACTAATCCACTCAAATCATGTTATTTTCTTTTGATTTATATTTTTTAGTACATTTAATTTGTCAACCAAAAACTTCTTTTTTTATTATTCATACATCTCTTTCGAGCTCCGTATAAACACACCTCGTTAAATTAATTCACTATATCTCTATGAGAATTAATTTTAATAAGATTCATTAAGTTCTAAGTTTTCAAATGGCCACACATACAATTAGGGTATATTTCTATCCTTCATCATACATGTCATTCTATTTACGAGCAATACACACACAAATGCCTTTCTCAAGTTTATTCATGTGCCACGGATCGTTTTGATAAGATTCGTAAATAATCAAAAAGCATTAAGCACAAAATAGAACGAACAAATCGAACGTCTTATAAATCTATCAAAAATAATTAAAATCAAAGCTTCATAAATTTAGATCAAATGCAACCCTAGAAAAATTAAATTACTTCATAAAATTAAAATAAAAATTAAAAGAACTACAGAAAAATAAGAAGAAGCAGAAATAAAATTAAAACATCACTTAGAACAAATATTTGGCACACGCAAAACACAACAAAAGCCAAAATATGGCTTCTGCGTGTTTTGCCGTCCAAAACCGAGCAACACACGAAAATTAAACTCTACCCAAAAACTCCAAAAAAAACCTAAACTTTTTTACAACTAAAAACTATCTCCTATTTATAGCAAAAAAATACATCAATAAAATATTAAATTTAAATCCACGCGGGGGGGCACAAAAAAGTGTGGCGAAAATAATAAATTACACGCGTGGGGGACAAAAATTGTATCGAAAATGGGATCGAAAAAGTGAGTGGGATGCTGCCCGTTTCTGTTTTAATTCTCTTCCACGCTGCCACGTGTCGCGTTCTGATTCGCGGACACAATTAGTGGGACACGTGGCAGCATCTCATTCGTTGAAGGGAATGGGCGCACGCAGACTTGTCGCACGGGATTGGGGCACGCGCAACGGCTATAACGCGTGTAAGATTCTGTGCTTTTGCGTTCACCGATATGTGCCACGCGTCCGCTGATGATTTGTTCAAGGGAAAATTGGGACACGTGGAAGACTTTAATTGGCTGGGGGGACGATTGCATGTGGTTCAGCCGCATAGAACAACGCCCTTTGGCAGACGTGTAACCGACATATGGGTCCCACCCTACACGTCAGCCTGCGTGGCAGGTGGGACCCACTGGCACGCCGAGCCGCGTGAAAAATAGTGACCTGCACCCACTCTCGTTGGTCGGGTGTGCTAATGACGCGCAAATCTGGCCATTGCCTTTTTGATCGGACGGTCCACGTTTCGCGCGTGTAGATTGGCGCGTAGATGCTTCTCACCTGCGCAGAAAATTAAACTTTATTAATTCCATTTTTACCCACAAATATATTTCAAATTACATTTTCAACTTTCTTTAATTACAGTTAAGCCCTTTGCTAATTTTAAATTAAATTTTTAAACTTTTAATAATTAAAATGAAGCCCAAATTTAATTTAAATTATATTTTTGATTTTTAAAAATTGTAATTAAGAACTATATTATTTGAAATTATATTTGTGGACATAAATGTGGCATTAAGTACATTTTCGATACAAATTATTTACTTTTATTAAAATATATAAAAACAGTAAATACTAATTTATTAATCGAAAATTAACTAAAAACATCAAGAACATAGCAATTATAATTAATAAAATAGGTGAAAATAACTATATAAAATACAGTTATCATCTATCTCTGTCATTAAATCTGTACTTACCTTTAAAAGGTGATTCTCCCCCTTGTCTCCCATTGGCAAGTCTCATACTTCATTTGAATTAATAGATTATTCTAGACATTTACCTCCTAACCACTTTTGAAAGGGGCCTTATTATGCTTTCTACTTAGGATTGACCTTTTTCATGGTGGTGTTATAACAACTCCTAGCCTTCTTTTGGTCTCCCCTTATTTCTTTCATACCCTCCTAAGTCAAGAATTTGATGACTTTGTGGAAGGTGGATTGGACTGCCTTCATCTTGTGTATCCATGGCCTACCCAAAATGGAATTGTAGTGAGCTGGGACATCAATTACCATGAAATTTGTCATTGCTATTGATACCTTGGCCATGATAGGCAATACTATGGTGCCAACTGCATAGGTGTACTACTGTTTAATCCCACAAAGGGAAACTCCCTCTTTACGTTGTCACCCTTTCTTATGCCAAGGGCTCTCACCGTAGGCAAAAAAATAAGATCCATTAAGCTATCATTGTTAACCATGATCCACCAAACATCGCATGACCCCATCCTTAAGGTGATTACCAAGGGATCTTAATGATGACATGAGGTCTCATCCTTCTCCATGAAGTTGATCTCCATAAAGGGATTTTTTTCTAGATTGTATACAAGAGAGGAGCCTCGCAAGTCTCTTGTATACCTCTTACGCGAGTTACTGGTGGTCCTTCTAATCTCAAGCCCTCCGTTTATAGTATGAATGGTTTTAATGGCGGGCTCGTTGTAGAGGTCTCTCTTGCTACTTGATGGAGTAGGTGGCTTGGACACTTCACGTTAAATTTTTTACCTTCCTCTACCGTTGTTGCTCTCTAGAAGGTTCTTTAAATATCCACTTGAAAACATGTCATCTATCTCTTTCTTAAGGTGTTTGTAATATCTCATCTTATGTCCCACATCATTATAAAAGGCACACCATTTAGATGTGTACCTAAGTGCAGCCCTTATTTTTGGGGGCTATTTGACATACAACTCCTTCTCTATTCATAATATTGCCTAAGCCAGACTCACTCTAAAGGGTAGGCCCATAGAGGGAAACAACAACATTCCCTAGGATCCCCTATTTCCGAACCATTGGCTACATTCCCTATTATTTGGCATGAAATGCTTGTTCTTGTTGATCCTACCATATTGGTGAGCCATGTTAAGACTCATCTTTATTTTTTCTTTTTTCGGTGCTACTTTTGTAGCTGCCTAGCTGCTCTTAACCAAACATAGCTCTCTTTTGAGATTGACAAACATCCTTTCCTCTTCATATGCTTCCTCAAAGGTGTGAGGGATTGTCTTTTGTAGTTCTATGAATAGGTCTAAATCCCTTAGGAGACCCCATCTAAAAGCTTCTATCATAATAGTGCTCTAGAAATCGAAGATCTCTAGCTTTGTTTTCTAAATATTTTCATATATTCTTCTATAAACTCAACTCTTTTCTGAACAGTTGAAAATAAGTGGTGCGACTCCTTCCTCTATGGCTTGTTGCAAGCATAATTAGTAATAAACAACTTGGACTATGGAAAGGAAGTAATGATAAGAGGTGAGAGGTTATTGATGAAACAAAATTAGTAATGTCGATTTTGTAAATTTTTTGGTTTTATATCTGTAAAAATCTCACAAGTGCATGAATCAATTTATAGAAAATGACAAGTATACTCCCATGGTTGATCTAAGAAGGAATATATGTAGTTTTTAATTTATTATTCAAACTTTTAAAAAAGAAATTAAATCTTAAACATTCTGTCACGATATTTTATTATTGTGTTTCCTAATCTAATAAAATAAAAAAATAAACATAGCTATGGAGTCAATAAAAAATTATGCAAATTTTTATCACTCATAACAGTGGAGTATTTATGGATATAATAATTAAGTTAATTATATTTGCTCATATTATTTAGGTTATTAAAGATATAAATTGATATTTATTGATTCTCTATTTTATATAAATACTACCTTTGGTGGTATTACACATTCTTTGTTAATTAACAAATCAATTAACACCTATAAGTGGGTCAATAAATAATTTCCTTTTTTTCTAAGAGATTGAAAATGAACCATTTAAATCCATCCTTTGTTGGGGTTAGACATTTTAAACTTTATTCAATGTGTTCAAATTAAACCTAAAAATTTAATTATCCGAATACTAACTTTCAAGTTTTAAAACTATTACTGAAAATATGTTGTCAATACATTTTCGAATAATAATTCTTATAAAAACTTTTGAAATAGAGCTTCACTCTCACTACTGGACGATTGTACTAACAAATAAAAGAGTACTACTCTAAATCAGACTGGATAATTAAACCTTAATATAAAATCTTCAATAAAAACAAAATCAATTTATTTTATAGAAATGTTTTACCTATTTAATATTTCGCAAGCATAACAACGCTATTATTATATCATATTTACAAACAGCTAACTATATCATATTTAATCACAAACAAATTAAACATAACATATAAGAATAAAACATAGAAAATAACTATAAAGAATTCATTTTAAAATTATACCTCAAAAGAATCCTTACAAAACATTGATACTAATTCTATTGTTGGAAAACCTTCAAACGAATTTGCATTTCCTTTTATTGATTCAAAAACTAAAAATCTATAAAAGTATAGCTAGCTCTTCATAAAAAAGAGAAGAACTTTAAAACTAAAAACTACAAAAACTTTCTAGAGAGAGAAAGATAGAGAGAGAAAAAGCTTAGAAAATTGTGTGTTTTTTGAAATGGTTAAGAGGGTCCTTTTTAGGTGAGGAAAAGGCCAAAAAAGGTGGAAAAATATTTCAAAAATTATTTTTGGATGTGTTTGGATAGGTTCGCACATATGTAGAGGGTGAGATTTAAGGTAGATGCGCAACATGTGAGAAATAGGCGTAGGCGTGTGTAGGCTCGTGTAGAACACGATGTGGCGTCTGCTCGCTGCACACAGGCATGTTCTGGGAGTGTGCTGGGCATGCATGTAGATGTAGTACTTGGCACGGGTATGTGTTGGCATGCATGGGACTTCGGCATGAATGGGCGATCGTATGTGGAATTTCAGCATTTTTGACATTTTTTATCATTTTAACCCATTTTCTCCAATTTTTCCATCCATTTGAATTTTCTTCAATTTTTTTCTCAACATATTTGGGATGTATTGCCTCTTGTATTTGTTTTTTAGTCTTTAAGTTATTTTTGAATGAAAATATCTGAAAAATAATAAAAATACCTATGATTTCGAAAAGACAAATTTATATAAAAATATGATAAAATCATGCAAATATAAATCTATTTAATCAATTAAATTACATTAAATCATGGTAATTTTAGTGCTTTTTAAGAACTCATCACATCCCCCAACCAGCTTCTTGCTAGTCCCTTTGCAAGAGAAACGGTAAAAACTAAAATAAATGCTAAAAACTAAATTATCCTAAATCACTTCTGTGGATTGACATGGTTGCATTTAGCATTTGCAACAAGCCTTTGAACTCCTAGGTTGTCCTAGTGGACAAGTTTAAGTCTCGTGAGGGTTTTCAGTAATGATACCCAAAAACATTAACAAAAACTAAAAACAAAATAAAACAAATATAATAAGATGTTAAATAAAGTTTAAAATAAAGTAAAAAAACTAAAATAAAATAAAAAATGAAATACAAAAATATATCATGCTTATAATCTCTTTTAAATTTCATAATTACAATCTTAAGCGTAGATTATTTCAACTTTCTAAACATTCATGATTTATTATAATAATTAGCTGAAGATGTTAATGCCTATAGAGATCATCTAAGAATTTGAAGAAATAAGAAATGTGTTTGGAGTAGAAAAAATATATATTTCACTCTGAATAAGGGAAATTAGGCTCAAATTATATCTCACAAAGGTAGTCTCCACTAAAACAAATTCATAAACACCAATTTTGGGTTTAATATAATTTCTACATCTTATCAAGAAATACTAGTTATGACAAAAACTAACTAATTATCAAACACAATTACAAAATATTTCATAATATGTTTTCAAAAATTAATCTAACAGTACAAAAGACTTAACTATTTACTTAAATTTGATTTAAAGAAATGATAAATTTTTGTGAGAATTTTTTTTTAATTCCAAAAATTACTAAATCACACAAAGAAAATAAAACCAAACACAATAAAAATGAAAATGTGAACATAAAAAAATTATTATTTTTTTATTTTTTATTTTTAAAAAAAATTGTTAAATATTTTTTTTAAATTAAGCATGGTAACTTTTCACCACCTCCAACCTAGAACTTACATTGTCCTCAATGTAACAATTGTAAATTAAAGATAAAGAGGAAAGAGAAGAAATATTACCTATTTCCTGAGAATGTCGCAAGTAGTGATGGAAAAATGCAGGTGCATCCATATGTTCATTAAAGTGCACACGCATGTAGACATCAGAACTTCTAACATCTCAACAAATATATTTAGTTTTAACAATTTTAAAATTATTCACATGTAATTAAACTAAAATAAACAATAGAAATTAAACAAATTAAACAAATAAAATAAAATTACCTAAAATGATGGGTTGTCTCCCATCCAGTGCTTAGTTTAACGTCTTAGCAAGACGTAACTTGGGGATTTCATTTTAAGTAAACTCAATGTCCCCTCATCATTGAGTCAATCAAACCTACAAGTAAGACAAGATTGTCTACCTACACTTTTTCAGTCATGTCCTATGTATTTTCAAATTTTTCTGTACTTAAAACTAGGGACATGCTTGTGAGTTTCAGATCATCCACGTCTAGGTACAAATCAAATAATTAAAGGCATCAAAACACAATTGTACCTAGATCAATCAAAACAACCAACTCCTTAGATTGCATTTAAAAACTTTAAAATTTTGGAGATAGTTTCAAATTTTTTTTTTGTTTTTTTAAGTATAATATCTAAGTTAAAATAACATAATTAGTATTAATTAAGAGTGCTCCCAGGAAAGAATGGTGGGGCAAAGGCTCCTTAAAAACCATCCTCCTAGACAGAGCAACATTCCCAGGAAAGACTAGTGGCACAAAGGCTTCCAGGAACTAGTCTCCTAGACAGAACACACTTAGATCTTTACTTTTCATGCTATTAAAATTAAGTTAATTAAGTTAAGTTAAGTTAAAATTTAAGTTAATTAAGTTAATAAAAATGTAAGTTAATTAAGTTAATGAAAATCTAAGTTAATTAAGTTAGTAAATTAAATTAATATAAGTTAGTAAATTAAGTTACTAAAAACCTAAGTTAATTAACTTAAACGAAAATTAAGATAAAAAAAATAGTTAAAAAAAAAGAAAGAAAAAAAAATTTTAAAAATTAAACCAAAAATAAAATAAATTGAAAAAGTAAAAGAAAAATAAAAAAAATAAAAAATAAAAAGAGAAAAAATAATTTAAATTAAAAATTAAGCCAAAAATAAAATAAAAATAAAATAAAATAAAAAATTGCAAAAAAAATAATTGAAAAAGATAAAAGAAAAATAAAAGAAAAAAAATAAAAATAAAAAAAAAGTGAAAATAAAGTTTTTGATTTATTATTTTTTTTAAATTTTTTTTAAATAAAAAACTTATTTTTTAAATAAAATAAATATTGTTGCCTCTTTTGAAATAGAGCTTCACTCTAACTACCGAGCGATTGTACCAACAAATAAAAGAACACTACTCTAAATCAGACCGGATAACTAAACCTTAAAATCTAATTTTCATATTTAAGTTTGTAATGAAAAATAATATATTTCTCTCTAACATTCTTAATATAAAATCTTGAATAAAAATAAAATCAATTCATTTTAGAGGTTTTTACCTATTTAATATTTCGTAAGCATAACAACGTTATTATTATATCATGTTTACAAACAGCCAACAAAGTTAAATTTAATCACAGATAAATTAAATATAACATATAAGAATAAAGCATAAAAAATAACTGCAAAGAAAATAAAATCCTTATAGAACTTCGATGCTATTCCCGTTGCTGGAAAACCTCCAAGTGGAATTTGCACTCCCATTTATTGAATCGAAAAGCAAATAAACTACAGAAACATAGCTAGTTCTTCTCAAAAAGAGAAGAACTCTAAAACTAAGAAAAACTAACTAAAAATTAAGAAAAACAAAAAACTAAGAAATGGAGAGAAAGAAAGAAGATAGAAGTGTGTTTTGAGGTGTGGTATGAAGTGAAGAGAATGGGAGTATTTATAGGTGAGGAAAGGAATAAAAAGTGGGTGAAAAAATGATAAAAAATGGAAGAAACGCGTAGTAGGTGAAAATGACGTCAGCTGACGTCAACGGGTAGGTGGCGCGCGCAAAATGGGGCGCAGATGTGCAGGGGCGCACGCAGACAGCACCAGGGGCGCGCGCAGACAGCACCAGGGGTGCGCAGGGGCGCACGCGCAAAGCAGCAGGAGTGCGCGTGGCGCGCGCAGAAAGGAAGTGCAGCGTACGCAGGACAGGAGCAAGGCGCACGCGACACGAGACCGGCGCGGCGCGCAAGACGGATGGGCGTCTTGTCTGTATGGCCGGGCAAGCGGTGGCACGGCGGCGCGATTTCCTCCTTTTTGACATTTTTGACTTTTTGACCCATTTTGTCCAATATTTCCATATTTGTTGACTTTTTCTCATTTATTTTTGAATATATTTGTGATGTATTGCCTCCAGTATTCCTCTTTGAGTCTTTAAGTTATGTTTTTAAGTAGAAATACCTGAAAAATAGTAAAAATACCCTTGATTCCAAAAAAGACAAATTTATATAAATATATGATAAAACATATAAATATATATATTTTTAATCAATTAATGTGCATAAAATCATGGTAATTTTAGTGCTTTTTGAGCACTAATCAGTATACTTATAACTTATTATAAGTGATTCATGCACTTGCAAGATTTTATAAATTTACAAAAACAGTACTACAAATTCAAGCATTTAAGTTGGTTATTAACAGACTTAAAAGTCATTTTCAGTGAGCTCGGTAAATCGAATTAAAATGAGGAGATTTAAAATTTAAATTTGGTTCATAGGTTGAACCGATTTTATGTTTAAAGTTGATTCACGGGTTGAACCGAATTTATATTCTATATTCCTTTTAACATATTTTGGTCATTTTTTTCTATCATTACTTCCTGTTTTCGATCACATAATAGCAAAAAAAACCAAAAAATTGTTTAAAAGAGTTTTTAAACACTACAAATAGTTAAAAAATTAAATATTAATTAATTACTTGAGAATTAAATTTATAACAAAAAATAATTTATATATAATACATATACATATATTTAACTTAAATTAAAAATAAAGTGATAACGCGTATTTTGATAAGAGTCAAATTATTACATTTTTGTTATGATTTAAATGTTGTGTTTATTTGATTATTTAATCCACAAATGTCATTTCACGGGTATTTCGTGTTTAAAGTGCAATTTTCATGTAAAATCATGATTTTGGAGAAGTTTGGGACAAATTTCAATGATCGGGATTGAGTGAACATAAAAAGAAAACAAAGTTTCAAAATTTGGAAATCCCGTCGCCGACGAAAATCTTACAGAGCGCATAGCGAAAATCTTCCCGAGAGCACGGATTTTGGCAGATGCAAATCTCACCGCCGGCGAGACACCTTTAGCCACCGGTGAGAATCAGCGGAATCAAAATCGTAATTTTTCCAGAAATCTCGCCGCGGCGAGAATAATGTCGCCGCCGGCGAGTTTTGTCCGAAAACACATTTTTTACACAGTATGACCAAGAATCATTGTATGAAGCTTGGGAAAGATTCAAAGAAATGTTGAGGAAGTGCCCACATCATGGTATACCGATTTGGCTGCAAGTCTCTACATTTTATAATGGGTTGGTTTCAAACTATCAGGCAATAATTGATGCTGGAGCTGGAGGGTCTTTAATGGGAAAAACACCGGAGGATGCTCATGAGTTGTTAGAGATTATGTCAGAAAACAACAATCAGTGGCATTCAGAGCGGGTAACTACAAAAAGACTAGCAGCATTGCATGAAATTGATTCAGTGAATGCTTTGTCGGCTCAAGTTACTGCTCTTTCAAGAAAGATGGATTCTTTGTCATTCAAGTTTGAATCCAAACCAACTTCACAATGTGATTTATGTGGTGGAAATCATGCTAGTATCGAGTGCCAAGTTGGAAATCCATTTGCTTCACCAAATGCTGAGCAAGCAAATTATGTTTCAAATTTCCAAAAACCTCAACATAACCCATATTCGAACACCTACAATCCAGGTTGGATAAATCATCCAAATTTTTCATGGGGAAATAACCATGGGGGATTCAAACCGTCATCATCTTCCTACCAACCCCAAGAGAAGAAACAAACAAATTTGGAAGAAATTTTGGGAAAGTTCATTGAGGAGTCAAGAACAAATTTCAGAAATCAAGAGGCAATCAACAGAGACATCCAAAACCAACTGGGGCAGCTTTCAAAATAGATTGTAGAAAGGTCTTAAGGATCACTGCCTAGTGACACAATAAATCTCAAAGAGCATGCAAAGGCTATCACATTGAGAAGTGGTAAAGAACTTGAATGGCAGAGGAAATCGGAGAAAAAGATGGAAGAATCTAAAGAAAAGCCATCAACATCCCAAGATGTTCGACCTTCCCCAAATGAGAAATATGAGACTCCTATCCCATATCCTCAAAGATTGAATAAAAAAAGCTTGATAATTAATTTGATAAATTTTTGGATATTTTTAAGAAATTTCATATTAACATTCCTTTTGTAGAGATGTTGGAACAAATGCCCAAATATGCAAAATTCATGAAGGAAATTCTATCAAAGAAGAGGAAGTTGGGAGATTATGAAACTATCATGCTAAATGAGGAGTGCAGTGCAGTTCTTCAAAGAAAATTTCCACAGAAATTGAAAGACTCAGGAAGTTTTATGATACCTTGTACTATAGGAAGTTGCAATTTTGATAAAGTCCTATGTAATTTAGGAGCAAGCATTAATTTGATGCCACTTTCTGTTTTCAGGAAACTAGGCCTAGGAGAAGTGAAGCCCACTTTAATCTCTCTACAGTTAGCGAATCGATTGGTGAAATATCCTCGAGGGGTAATTGAGGATGTTTTAATTAAAGTTGACAAATTTATTTTCCCTACAGATGTTGTGGTGCTTGACATGGAGGAAGATAGAGAGGTACTGTTGATATTGGGGAGACCGTTCCTTGCAACTAGAAGAACATTGATTGATGTTCAGCAAGGAAAGCTTATTCTATGGGTGCAAGATGAACAAGTGACTTTTGATGTTTTTGAAGCAATGAAATTTCCCAGTGAGGTACATTCTTGTTTTCAAATTAACACTCTTGACAGGATAATCTCGGAAACTTTTGAGGAGAGAACTCCATTGCTACCACTAGAAGCTTGCCTTGTGAAATTTGCAACAATTGAGGAGGAAGGTGAGGGAGTGAGACAATGTTCTGAATTACTGGCAGCACTTGATGAATATTTGTGTAGTGATGAAACATTCAAGGAGTTAGGAACAAATGAAACTCCAACCTCAGTGGTAAAGAAGGAAGCCAACAAGATTGAGCTAAGGCCACTGCCATCCCATCTAAGGTTAAAAAAAATTTCTTTCTTACATTGAGGACAATGTAAGGTTTTGATTGGGGGTACGGTAAACGGTAAATCTTTTCTTCACTTCATTTTTAGTAGTTTTGTTTGTGTGTTTATTTGTGTTTAATTTTGATTTTCCATTTATTTTTCTGCCTTTTTTATTTAATTTCTTTTAGTTGATTAGTGTCTTATTTTTATTTTTTATTTTTTATTTTATTTTTTTCTCATTTGCATTTTACTTGTTTTAATTTACATGTTGATGATAATAATGTGATTGTGATAACAAGTAGCTTTTAGAAGACATTAAATTTTGCTTCGGTTTAAAGATAATTTTAAATGTCGATTTTACCTAGTTGGCGACTCTTTTGGTATGTGGTATGATTTGGTTGATTAGTCTAAATGATTAGAGAAGTCTTATGTGCGAATTTTTCATGGTCATTTTTGTGATCTCAACAAACTCTAGAACTCATTTGAAAACCTCTTGAAGCGAAATAATTTGGAATTGCATTGTTTAGGATATGATGTAGGCCATTTTTGGATCGTTTGTGCCATTTTAAGCCTACCTTGTTATCCTTATATCACTAGTTACCTCTTTGAGCCTATTATATTGCTAGCCTTACTTTTCTTTCTTTTTGTCTTCTATAACCTACCTTTTATTGAGCCAAAATATATATATATATATAATTCCTACCTTACTGAGGTGAAAGATTGAGGAAGAACTTTGTTTATCTTTGGAAAAATGGGTTATGATCGGAAGAAACAATTTGGGTTAAATGGTGTTACTCTTTTAATTAATTGATTGTGTTTAATGTAATAAGTGCTCTTATTTGTATTTTGACACTTCCTGTTCTTTCTTAACCAAATACCTAAGCCTAACATTACAAGCCTCATAAAGTCCTATTGATCCGAAGTGGTGTATTTTCCTTCATTAGTGGAGAGAGGTTTGAAAAGTGAGCCTATGGAGTTTGAGATTTCAACTTTTTGTTTATGGATGTTGTGCATAATATTATCTAGGCATTATGGCTATTGGTTTGTGGTTTGATGGATGTTTAAGAGTCAATAACAAAAGTGAAATTGGCATTTGAGATTTCTTAAAGCTTAGGTGACATTTAATTATTCTGTGTTGTGTGTTATTTATAATTTTTGAGACATTTGTGCAAATTAATTGTTGTGTGATTTTATTGTTTTGAGTTAGGATGGTTATAGGTAAGATGTTTGTGGGTATCATCACTGGAAGCCCTCACGAGACTACAACTCGTCCTACTAGGGCTGCCTAGGAGTTTAAAGGCTTATTGCATACGCTTAATGTACATTTGTAAATAGAATAATTTTCTTTGAAATTTTCTTTTAATATCTCCTTTGAATGTATTCATAGATCGCTTTTCTTGCTAGAGACTAGCAAGAAGTTGGTTGGGGGTTGTGATAAGAGTCAAATTATTGCATTTTTGTTATGATTTAAATGTTGATATTTGTGTGAAAATTGTGTTTATTTGATTATTTAATCCACAAATGTCATTTCATGGGTATTTCGTGTTTAAAGTGCAATTTCAGGTAAAATCATGATTTTGGAGAAGTTTGGGACAAATTTCAATGATCGGGATTGAATGAAAATAAAAAGAAAACAAAGTTTCAAAATTTGAAAATCCCGCGGCCGGCGAGATAATTCTCGCCGCCAGCAAAAATCTTCCCGAGAGCACGGATTTTGGCAGATGCAAATCTCACCGCCGGCGAGACACCTTTAGCCACCGGCCAAATTCATCTAACCACCGGCGAGAATTAGCAAAATCAAAATCGTAATTTTTCTAGAAATCTCATCACGGCGAGAATAATGTCACCGCCGGCGAGTTTCATTCGAAAACACATTTTTTATGTTGTTTTGTTCCAAAATTGCCCCCAAAACCCTAGATCTATATATACAATATGATGGAGAAAGAGGCCACGATAGAGATAGCAAATCTGAGTCATTTTTAGAGGAGATAAGACAACTTTGGAGAGAAAGTTTGGAGAAGCTTGAAGGATTATCACCATTGTTGCTACCAAGTGTTCATCTTCAAGAGTTTTTCATCTCTTCTCCTTAGCTTTCATTTTCTGCATTTTATTCAGATTTTTTATTCATGGATTCAATTGAGATAATGTTTGTTCTTATTTCCATTATGAACTAATTCATTTTTGCTAAGGCTATGATGTAGTTGAATCAAGAAAATCTGATTTCTTTTGTTATTGTTATATGATGAGTGCTCAAAAAGCACTAAAATAACCATGATTTTATGCACATTAATTGATTAAAAATATATATATTTATATGTTTTATCATATATTTATATAAATTTGTCTTTTTCGGAATCACGGGTATTTTTATTGTTTTTCAGGTATTTTGGCTTAAAAACGCAACTTAAAAACTCAAAGAGGAATACTGGAAGCAATACATCACAAATATATTAATAAATAAATGGGGAAAGGTTAACAAATATGGAAAAATTGGACAAAATGGGTCAAAAAGGACAAAAATGTCGAGAAAAGGAGAAAATCGCGCTTGCTTGTACTACCGTGCCATGCCCATGTTCATCCGTGGGCACTGTTCATCCGTAGGTACTGTTCATCCGTAGGTACTGTTCATCCGTAGGCACTGTTCATCCTTGAATCTGTTCATCCGCGCCAGCAGTCTGGCCCGTTCATCTTGGCGTCATCAAATGACGTCAGCAATCACTAGTCCGCGTTTTTACATTTTTTTTCTCTACTTTTTCTCTCCATCCTCACCTATAAATGCCCCCCTTCCCTTAACTTCAATACACACCTTCAAAACACACTTCTCTCTTCTTT
Source organism: Hippophae gyantsensis (assembly GCA_030763125.1). Lineage (NCBI taxonomy): Eukaryota > Viridiplantae > Streptophyta > Magnoliopsida > Rosales > Elaeagnaceae > Hippophae > Hippophae gyantsensis. Next base: position 44,858,220 of record CM061035.1, on the reverse strand, counting down.
CTTTCTCTCTTTTCTTAGATTTTTAGGTTTTTTTAGTTTTTCTTAGTTTTTAGTTAATTTCTCTTAGTTTTAGAGTTCTTCCCTTTTTGGGAAGAACTAATTATGTTTTTGTAATTTATTAGCTTTTCGATTCAATAAATGGGAGTGCAAATTCCGCTTGGAGGTTTTCCAGTAACGGGAATAGCATCGAAGTTCTGTAAGGATTTTATTTTCTTTACAGTTATTTTTTATGCTTTATTCTTACATGTTATATTTAATTTGTCTGTGATTAAATTTAACTGTGTTGGCTATTTGTAAACATGATATAATAATAACGTTGTTATGCTTGCGAAATATTAAATAGGTAAAAATCTCTAAAATGAATTGATTTTATTTTTATTCAAGATTTTATATTAAGAATGTTAGAGAGAAATATATTATTTTTCATTACAAACTTAAATCTGAAAATTAGATTTTAAGGTTTAGTTATCCGATCTGATTTAGAGTAGTGCTCTTTTATTTGTTGGTACAGTCGCCCGTTAGTTAGAGTGAAGCTCTATTTCAAAAGTTTTTATAAGAATTATTATCTGAAAATGTATTGACAACATGTTTTCAGTAGTGGTTTTAAAACTTGAAAGTTAGTACTCGGATAACTAAATTCTTAGGTTTAATTTGGACACCTTGAATAAAGTTTAAACTGTCTAACCCCACCAAAGGTGGCATTTAAATGGTTCATTTTCAATCTCTTAGAAAAAGAAATTAATTTAATTAACCAAATTAGTTATCAACCCCACCCATAGGTGTTAATTGATTTGTTTAGTTAACAAAGAATATCTAACCCACCAAAGGTGGTATTCATACAAAAAAGAGAGAATCAATAAATATCAATTCATATCTTTAATAACCTAAATAATATGAGCAAGCATAATTAACTTAATTATTATATCCATAAATACTCCACTGTTTTAACAGATAAAATTTGCATAAATGTTTATTGAATCTATGTTTATTTTTATGTAATTAGATTAAAAACACAAAACCCAAAATATCGTGACAGGATGTTTAGGATTTAATTTCGTTTTTAAAAGTTTGAATAATAAATTAAAAACCACATACATTCCTTCCTTAGATCGACCTTGGGAGTATACTTATCATTTTCTACGAAATGATTCGTGCACTTGCGAGAGTTTTATAAATAGATAAAACCAAAGTAACGGGCAGGATTGGCGATGTCGGTTCTGCCCCGATCATTATATAAGTTCATTGTTTTCAAGTTGAGTATTTATTTCCATGCTTAATGCTTTTAAATTTCTGGCCAAGATTTAGATGATTTGTTGCATTATATTGAGACCGAGAGGAGATGTGTAATGAATGCTTCTTGTGATAAATATCGTATGTTGAATGCGAGTGTGAGAACTAATGCATGATGTATGTGGTTATTCTAGAAATTCCATAAATCGTAATGTGTTTGTTTGTGATTAAATCTTCATAGAAATATAGTTGGTTTTCATAGATAAGTAATTCTAATATAACTCAAGAGAGAGTATTAGGTAAATTTGGGTTTTTCAACCATCACTTTTAGCTTTGATTCTCATATAACATGACTTGAAATCAGATTAAATTGATTTAGCAAAATCATATGCCTTAGTTTTTTTAATCATTTGTGAACAACATTTAATTGTGTTATTTGCGTTTATTTTTAAGTTAATTTGCTTCTTAAACAATTTCAACAATTGGGTTTTCAAATAAAATTAGGATTAGTCAATTTCGGTACTTAGTAACGCCATTCCTTGTGGGTTTGATATTCATACTTTTGTACACTTTATTACTTGAACGATTCATACACTTGCAAAAGTATGCATCATATTTTATCATAGATTTTGTGATATTCCCACTTTATTTTAGGGAGAGGAAGTTTGATTTGTTGCTTAGAATCACCAGCAATATCCCATTCGTAATGACTAGGGAACTTTCTAATGAGATGAGATGGAGTTTGGGTAGAAAATATAAGTCCAGACAATAATACATTCTCCTAAACATCCATCAAACAAGCCAAAACTTCAGAGATATAAGAATAGAGAAATTAAAGCATTAAAAAAATTATCATGGTGTTGTATATATGGATTCTTTAATTATTAGAATATTTATCAAAACATCATATAAAAATAAATACATAAAAACCAAATAATTAATAAACTCATAATTACATTAACAAATATACGATATTAACAATATATATATATGATATAAAATATATTTTTATATGTATATAATGTATAATGTGTTTATTAACATATAAATAATTTTCAAAAATTTTAAGTTTAAAATAAATTAATATATATCAAAAAACTAAATACATAATATCATTAAAATAAATAAATGAATAAAATAGTTTCTTCTCTTCTAAGCTTGATTAAAAATACACAACCTATATAACACAAAATTTATACACATAATATACATTAAAATACAAAATATGAATAATAAGTGTAAAATAATTTATATAAATACTTACAAGAGTAAATGAAGTGACAAAATGAAGGAAATGAAGAAAAAAGAGTGTTTGGTAAGTGAAAAAGTGAAGAAAAATAGGTATGAAAAATTTGAGTATTATGCTCAAAAAATAGTGTATCTAGAAGATAAATTGGAGAGGAAGAAAACCAAACTAATGGCGCTAGAAATGATGGTTGGAAGTGGCCAAAAAAGGAGAAAGAAAATAGAGATAACAAATTGTTTTCTCTATAAGGGAAGAGGGAAACACGAACTAGCACTGTCAGTAAATAGGGGAGAGAAGAAGATAAGGAAAAAAATAAGGTAGTGTCGATTGATACGTAGAACCGACGCTACATGTAGGATTTTAAGTCGATTCTACGTGTCAACTGACGCTACATGTGGCTTAAGTCGATTGACATATAGAACTGACTTAAAATCCTATGTGTAGTATCAGTTCTACATGTCAACTGACTTAGAAAATTACAGAAAAATAAAATAGTTGTGTCGGTTGACATATAGAACCGATGCTACACATAGGATTTTAAGTCGATTCTACGTGTCAACCAATGTTACACGTGGCTTAAGTCAGTTGACACATAGAATTGATGCTACGTCCTATGTGTAGCGTCAATTGACACATAAGACTGATGCTATTTTTTTAATTTTTTAAATTGATCATTCAACGTATCGACTTAAAATTCATTATAAATCAATTTTTCCCAAAAATCAACTTTAAATCCCAACTTAATTTCTCCTTTTTGTAGTAGTGAAATTTGATTATCAAGTTTTTTTTCACCAAGAACAATACTAGAAAAATAAAATAAAAATAAATTAATAAATTTGGGAAAAGATAAATAAAAAAATGTAAAAGTACAAAAAAAATTAATAAGAAAACAAAAAAAATGAATTTAAAGCACCAATTTTCTAGCAATGGTGGCAAAAACTTAGTAGTACATAAAAGCTTACAAGTACACAAATCATTAATAAATAACCTTGCAATAAGTTTATTATGAAATCAATATCTAGTAGGATTGTTCTTGTTTTCTCAAAATTGTTTATCTATTTTCACAAAATTAATAAATTAAAAATAAACATAAAACAATAAACAAATTATTGAAAAAGTTAAAAATAAAATAAAAGAATTAAATAATTTCCTAACTTAAACCAAAGAGAACCTTTGGCACGAATTGAAAGTTGATAGAAAACATGACATTTAGCTAGCTAACCAATCATGAACTGAATTAATTAGATGAGTTAACAATTATCCTTATTCAGTAATATTAATTTCCCCACGAATCTAAAAAACCTCAATGATCATGATGATTTTCAATTACAATTAACCAATTTATTCCTTTAATTTATGCTAATTAGCTAATCGAATTATCATAAGGAAAATATACAATCCAATTTAGATTATAGATTTTCTTCACTAAATTATAAGTTCTAATGATCGTTAAAATTTCGTTCACAATTAACTAACTAATTTCTTTAATCAAATCGTTGGATACTCGAATGTTGCAACAGTTTTTTATGAGCTATAAGGGTATATAAATTTGTTTTACTACTTTGATTAAATTTATAATATCATAAGATCTTTCTTAGGAAAAAAATTTGTTACCAAATATCAATAATTTTTATAATTTTCATATATAAAATTTGATTTTTATTGGAAAAGATTTAAAAAAATTAACAATTAATTAGTATCTATATTTTTAATTCTATTTTATAAATGACTATATATCTATGATAGGCACAAAATTATATTGGATGTGATTTGTATGTATGATTTATTCATTTGTTGAATGTCATTTTTTTATGATCGTTAGTGGTAGGGTTCTTATAGTAATTAAAATGTTAGGTGTATACCCAAATAAGGATATAGGAATTTTGTAAAGATTAAATTTACAATTTTCTTGGTTTTTTGTAATTTTTATAGTTTTATAACCTTTTTTGTATCACGTTTTGTAATTCATATTGAGTTTGTACCCTAAATTGTTGTTGAAACAGTATCAAAATAGCACACTAAATAGTACTAAGTCATGTTGCCTAGTGTTGCCTAGGCCACCAACGCAATCACGGGATGTTCCATGGATAATGGTTACATTGTTCATGAGAGGAAAAAAAAATAGCACTAATGATGACTAAGCTAGGAAGGACATGTACCGATGTAGCCAGTACTTTGTGCAACGGTTGTGCATTGCATGGTTGCCACGTGGCTGCTAGCTAGTGGCACACCGTTGGGCATACTTGAATAATATTTCTTGTGATCTCATGTGTCTCGATTCGATCATGTTTTACAAAGTCCTATCATGAAGTTCAAATTTTTTGGTATGAAATTTTTTTTCCATAGAAGTTCAATTCCATCGGGCCTAATTTTTGCAAGAAAATAAAAGAATTGGGGATATTTCCCAATAAATAACATGGCATTTTTGTTTTTTTGTCTTTTATTTGATGTATGGCATATACATAAGATACCTACCCATATGATTTATTTTTAAATTAAATATAGGTATCAAATGCGTGTTGGTGCGTTTTTAAATTTTTGTAAATGGAATTTTATAGGAACAATGTTGATATGCACTAGATTAATTTAACATGAGTGAAGTAACAAAAGTAGAACAGGTGAATGTTTGTGTGACCAAACTAAATTATAAATATTATAATTGAAATTTTGTTTGGATTAGATGAGTAATTTAATTTATTTTTGAAGTTATTTATAATTTAAATGGTTTAATAAATATGAGATATTTTTTTAAAATTAATGAAAACATTCAACATATGGAGTGAGAAGAGGAAACCTAAAACTTTCCTACAATCTCCACCATTAGTGAACTCATTGTTAAAAAAACGGAGTTTCGTGACATCCTAGAGTATCCTCCTAAGGGAGGGTGATCAAATGGGATTAGTAGCAACGGTGACTTCCTAAATGGATAGAAAAATACTATGAAGCCAAGGGTTGACTCCTAGGGGAGCGATATTTGGAATAAATAATGCAATATGAAATGGTGGGTCACACTCAAAAAATATAACTAAGACATTAATTATATTTGGACAAAAACACAATGGTTATAAATAATGTACCAATATGTGGATAATGGGTAGTTTTTTAATGGACAAAATCTCATCCAATTAAGTGATTTATTGATCGACATAAAGGCAACATTCATATTTTCAAGGAGTTAGATAATCACAATCATAGTAACATAAATATCATACATACATGTATCATTTACTAAGTATGAATTAATACCAAGAAATGACTTGTGGATTGAATTGTCTTTATTTAATTGTTTTAGCATAAATATTTCATCCTATCTTAACTCTTCTTGGATATGAGAAAATGATTGGTGACAACTTTAACACGTGGAAAAGCAATTGAAACCCTCTTTATGGGACCAAAATATCCATTATGATCTTATGGAGGAATGTCTGCTAACTCTCTCTACAGATGCAATTTGTAGTGTACAAAATGCATATGGTTATTCGATTAAATCAAATAAATTTGTTCATGTCTACTTGCTACCTACAAATGATTTGTGAAAAACACAAAATGTTACCTACAAATGATTTGTGATCATTGGCTTGGATACTTGATCGTCACACAAATTGTGTGTGCAATGAATATGTAAATATACATATGGTAACAAGTAATATAATGATAAGTAAAAATTATTCCCACAAAAATTATTTTTTTATAAACTAATTTTAAAAACTAAAATAATAAAATCAATTTTTTTTGTGTTTTTATATCTTAAGAAAGCAAAATTAAAATAACTAAAAATAAATAGCAATAATTAATTAAATCATATTTTGTAACTAAAACAATATATGAGAAAATACCTAGGAATACTTAATCCCCTAATTTTCTAAACATGTGAATCACTAAAATCCCCCCAATATAATATCTATTAATTACATAATCAATTGAATCTAACATAGCATGTATTTCTCTCTCAAGTAAACTACACACCATATAGTAATTAATTTAATCACACTCTCGTGTCAATTAAATTGCATACTACTCATTAAGTTCATCAATTATGGATCACATACATAAAAATCATACATCTTTGCCTAGAAACTATGCATGTTATTTAATCAAGACAAACAATTAAATAATTTTCTCAAATCTATTTAATTGTCTCTATAGATAAATTGTTGGCCAAACAATTAATAGCATAAAAATCAGATTAAATAATATAATTAAATTAATATTATAATTGGGAAAAAATATTCGATCATCACATGGTGAAAATTGGGTTCATAAGATCCCTAGATTAATAAATTAATTACACATAATTGTGTTCATAAAACTCATATTTTTCATAAAGAAAGACATAAAATAAATAAAAAAAAGTAGAAAAAGAAATACAATCAATCTTTTGAATTGTAGAATTAATTTCCTCTTGAATTATAGAATTAATTTCCTCTTGAATCTCCACCAAAATTTTGTCGTTTCTATAATTTTTCTGTATTTTTCTCTCTTTTTAGCTATAAAAACTAACCAAAATTATGCTAATAGAGGAAAATTAGGGTTTATGGAGTGATTAGGGGCTTAAATAAAGCTCAGGTGCGATCTGGACCGTCCGATCAGCTTCAAATCAAGGGCTATGATCAAAACAAGCAAAATTGACAGTTTCAACCAATCACAGTACGACACGTGGCATCAAAAATTCATTGGGCGAATCAACAAGCGACGCGTGGCAAGGGAGACCAGTCAGACTCAACGCTTGCTGAGTCAACAACACGTGGCAAGACTTGATTCGCAGGAACAGATGGCATGGTGCACTGGTGGAACACGCGGAGCAATAGCGTGGTGACATGTGTTATGGCTCGTTGATCGATTTCTGAACTCATATTGAATGACTTGTTAACACGTGGCACATGTTTCATCCTCCTCACAAGCAGTGCGACATGATTTTCTCTTCGCGCTTGCGTAGTGTTTGCGTGGCTTGCAACGTGGTAGCTTCTGATTGGTCTTACGTTAAAAATTCATTAAAAATCCAGAAAAATTCCACAAAATCTATTTTCACCCATTTTCACTAAAACATTTATATTTTAATTTTTTTTAGCCATAAAAATACTATTTATGTAATAAAACAAGTAAATATTAAGTAAAAAAGTGCGCTAATGATTCTATTTTTGTAGAGTCATCACACCCCTAAACGTAAATCTTTGCTTGTCCTTAAGTATAGCTAAGTATAACTAAATAAAATAACTTAGGTATTATATTCATAAATATACTTCTATTAGTGCATATATATTTCACGAAAACTATCCCTTTCAAAAGTCGTATAAGTCTATGATAAAGAGGTTCACATTTTCATCAATCAACGTTCCATCAATACAAGGATATGCAAGATTTTTGAAAAATTGATTCGTGTGTGTGAGTTGCAAATGATATCATCCAATGCACTCATGAAATCAACCTATATGAGCATGCTAATCAATTCATTCTTAAAACAAGTCTCATAAGTCAATTTTTCACATCCCTCTCCACTAATATGAATATGCACTTAGCTCAAGATCAATAAGGACTTTACATGGTTGTAATGTAAGGCTTAGGTGGGGGGTCGATAGATGCAGACATTTTAGAGTCTTTCCACACCTTAGCTTTTTTTTTCATCATGCACTTTTTAACTACAATTGAGCTTTTACTTGATATTTTAGTGCACCATCTTTTGACATTCTTTTCATATATATATTTTTTTCACATCTTCTTTTTTTTCACAACACCCTCAAACTTATTTTCAATTATATTTTCTTTTTCTTAGAGGGATACTTGTGTTGTGAGTTTTGTTTCTTTCTTTTTTATGAGGTGCATTACATTTCACCTTACTCTAAATCATAACACATGATTGCATCTTCTTTTTTTCTTTTCATACAAGCTAAAGGTGCAAGGGTAAAGGTAATACTTATTAGTTAGGCATTAAATGTGACTTATAGATATGAAATGTTCTTTGTTAGGCTCAAATGAGTGACTAAAGATATTAACAATGGTTAGCTTGAAAGGCTCAATCGATCCAAATAAGGCCTAAATCATTTCTCTTGCTAAATACTATTTAGGATTTCGCCTCAAGAGATGATCAAATAGATTCTAAAACTTGGTAGATCTAATTGACTTGCATTACTCACTACAAATTTTCTCCCTGTAAAACTCAGAATTCACTCTCCTTGTTCTCATTCAAAGACACTACCTATTTATATACAAAGATAGAGACAATATTAGATGACATACACCTAATACACCACTAAGACACCTAATACACAACTAATATATTCACCTAGTGTTAGACACCTAATACACACACTCATAAATCATCTTTAACACTCCCCCTCAAGTTGGAGCATAGATATTAATCATGCCCAACTTGTTACAAAGATAATCAACCTGAACCCCACTTAAAGCTTTCGTAAAGATATCTCCTAATTGTTCTCCAGTCTTCATATATCCTGTAGAAATCAAACCTTGCTGAATTTTCTCGCGAACAAAATGATAATCAATTTCAATTTGTTTAGTTTGCTCATGAAACACAGGGTCAGAAGCAATATGAAGAGCAGCTTGGTTATCACACCACAATTTCGCTGGTACTGAAGTTTTAAGACCTACTTCATCCAAAAGCTGATATATCCATATTATCTCAGACGTAGATTGTGCCATAACCCTATATTCTGACTCTGCACTCGATCGTGACACAACATTCTGCTTCTTACTTTTCCATGAGACCAAATTTCCTCCAATGAAAATACAATAGCCTGATGTGGATCTTCTATCCACTTTGGAACCTGGCCAATCTGCATCTGAAAAACATTCAATATGAGTATGTCCATGATTTGCATACAAGATGCCAAATCCAGGTGCTCCTTTTAAGTAACACAAATTTTGCTCTAACGCTGCCCAATGATGAATTTTTGGGGATGACATAAATTGGCTAACAACACTGACTGAATACGCAATATCTGGACGAGTCACGGTAAGGTAATTCAGCTTTCCAACCACCCTTCGATATCTCTCAGAATCTTTAAAGGGTTCTCCATCTCCTGTAAGGTGGATGTTCGGAGTCATTGGAGCACTACAAGGTTTTGCTCCTAATTTTCCTGTCTCAGTTAATAAGTCCAAGACATATTTTCTTTGAGATAGAAATATACCTTTTTTACTCCTTGTGACTTCAACACCCAAGAAATACTTTAGCATCCCCAAATCCTTCGTGTGAAACTGAGTATGTAGGAAAGACTTAAGAGATGAAATTCCCGTAGTATCACTTCCAGTAATAACAATGTCATCTACATACACAACTAAAAGAATGATACCAGCTTCTGATTGTTTGTAGAACACAGAATGGTCAGACTTGCTTTTCATCATACCAAACGTTTCTATAGCTTGACTAAATTTGCCAAACCAAGCACGAGGACTCTGTTTCAAACCATACAAATACTTACGGAGACGACAAACGTGCCTAGACTCCCCCTGAGCAACAAAACCAGGAGGTTGCTCCATAAACACCTCCTCTTGAAGATCACCATGAAGAAAAGCATTCTTGATATCTAGTTGATGCAAAGGCCAATGGTGAGTAGCTGCCATAGAAATAAACAACCGAACAGATGTCAATTTAGCAACAGGAGAGAAAGTGTCAGAATAGTCCACTCCATAGGTTTGAGCATATCCCTTAGCAACAAGACGGGCCTTTAATCGAGCAACTGACCCATCTGGATTGACCTTAACTATGAACACCCATTGTCATCCAATGCATTCATTTCCTCGATCATTGCATTATGCCAACCAAGATGAGATATGGCTTCATGAATAGTTTTAGGGATAGAAATAGAATCAAGAGAAGCAATAAAAGAGCAAGAGAAAGATGACAAGCAATTATACGAAACAAAAGAGGAAATAGGATAAGTACATTGACGTTTACCTTTGCGTGATGCAATAGGAAGATCATCGTTTAGGACAGGATCTGATGACGAAGGAGCAGGTGCAGGACATGAATTAAAAGGTCTATGTCTGGAGTAGACTTGAGTTATAGGAGGCCTAACAGGAACTAGATCAGAGACAGGCTCAGATGATGTGATAAAATAGACTAACAAATCGTCATCCTCCCCCTGACATGCAGGAGGAGGAGAAGACGAAAAATAGGGTATGTCTTCCATGAAGGTAACATCAATAGAGACAAGATATTTGTTAAGACTAGGACAATAACATCTATAACCTTTTTGGAGACGAGAATAACCAAGGAAGATACACTTCAAAGACTTGGGATCTAATTTAGTAACATGTGGATGAAAATCCCGAAAAAAACAAATGCTACCAAATATCCTAGGGTCAACCGGAAATAGTGACTTATTAGGAAACAAAATTTTGTAAGGAATCTCACCATGAAGAACAGATGAGGGCATGCGATTAATAAGAAAACATGCGGTTGAAACTGCATCGGCCCAAAAAGGTTTAGAAACATTCATTTGAAATAAAAAGGCACGTGCAGTTTCGAGAAGATGTTTGTTCTTACGTTCGGCCACTCCATTTTGAGATGGAGTATCAACACACGAAGTTTCATGAAGCATGCCATTTTGAACCATATAAGATTGAAACAAAGCTGATGTATATTCTTTGGCATTATCACTTCGTAAAGTACGAATTGAAACATTAAATTGAGTTTTAATCTCAACACAAAATGCACAAAAAATAGAAAATAATTCAGAACGACTCTTCATTAAATATAACCAAGTTACACAAGAATAATCATCCACAAAAGTAACAAAATACTTAAATCCAGGTTTAGACAAAATAGGACAAGGACCCCAAACATCAGAATGAACTAATTCAAAAGGAACACTAGCACGTTTATTAACTCTTGGATTTGAACTAAGACGATGATGTTTTGCAAATTGACAAGACTCATAATCTAATGAAGACACCTTACTAAATTGAGGACAAAGTTTCTTCATAAAGGAAGAGATGGATGACCCAGTCTACAATGTGTCTCGAAGGGAGAGGTTACACTAGAGCAAGCGACAGATTTCGATATTGGTGTGTCAAGAATATAGAGGCCTCTAGACTCATGTCCTTTACCAATAGTCTTCTTCGTCATAAGATCCTAAAATAAGCAACGATCAGGAAAAAATGAGATACAACAGTTAAGATTGCGAGTAAACTTACAGAGATCAAATTAAAGGATAAGCTAGGTAAATGTAAGACAGACGACAAAGGAAGCAAAGGAGTAGGAGTAATTGTGCCAGACCCAAGAACACGAGATGGTGACCCATCGGCTAAGGTAACAGTAGAGGTAGAAGTGTGTGACTAAAGAGTAGAAAAGAGACTAGAATTACCTGTCATATGATCTTTGGCACCAGAATCAATAACCCATTTGGAAGATGAAGAAATGAGACATGCATTTGATTTACCTGAATCAAGAATAAGCAGTGACAAGAGGGTGATGAAGACCTTAGTGATTCTTGATCTTTGTGAGAACTTGGTAAATTCATCTGCAGAGATAAGAATCGATTTTTTAGAAGTATCGAAGTGGATGCAATATGGTAAGTGACCTTTCTGATGCTTGTACTGAAGCTTTCTATATTCATGTTTCGTATGTCCTGGTTTGTGACAATAGTGACATACAATACCTCCAAGGTCCTGTGGTCGAGTTTCAAACCCGTGCGAGCCGCCTCCTTTATTTTTGTTCATATAAGTTGACCGTCCATGCTCATAATTATTACTTCGGCTGACCAAAGCACCATTTAATTGAGCAGGTGGAGGTGGAGTGCCTTCTGTACGAAGTACTCGACTAAACACCTCTTGTAAAGAGGAGATCTCAGAACCAGAAAGAACCTGGGACTTAGCAGTCTCAAAAGTAGAGGGAAGACCGGCAAGAAAACTCATGACCGCCATTTGTTCCCGTTGGCTTTGTTGAACCTTGACATCAGGGCTAAAAGGCATCAAACTATTGAGCTCCTCATAAGTCCTTTTAAATTCCATAAAATAATTTGTGAGTGACTGATCTTGTTTGTCTGCACGGTAAAATGCTTTGCATACCTCATATATGCGAGAAAGATTTCCCTTACCAGAATATAAGAAATCCAAATAATCCATCAATTCCTTAACGAATTCACAGTGATTGATCAAGTCAATTACATTGCTTTCAATAGAATTCCGAATCTGCAGAAATAAGCGAGCATCGTCTCTAAGCCATGTCTGCTTTGAATCATCTTTAGGAGGATCATTAGTCAAATGAGTATCTTTTTCGATACTTCTCAAATAAATTCGAATAGTCTTGCTCCAAGCCAAATAATTCGAGCCATTGAGCTTATGGTCCGTGATTTTAGACATCACAGGCACCATATCCGTTACAACATTAGATTTCTTTTCAGCCATAACTCTTACAAACGACAAGACAATGAGAAAATGAACAAACAAAATCCAACAACAGCAGCGACGAAACACGCAGCGACGAAACACGTAGCCACCAAACACGTAGCGAACAAGAACACAAAATTGGAAGAACACAAACATGAACAATCATAAGCGATGAGTGCCAAACCACCATAGATGATGTAGGGGATGGCGGAGAGCGACATGGGGTCTGCCGGAGAAGAATTCTACACAGACGCGCTGTCACGCGCCGGCACATGGAATTTGACAGAAAGTCACGGTGGCGCGTGTGGCCCACTCGTGGCTCGTCTGGTGACCGAACTTTGGGGTTTGGTTGGCTGGCGACTGTTCTTCCCCCCTGTGCTGGCGGTGAGACGTGTGGAAATTTTGACAGAAAGTCACGGTGGCACGTGTGGCCCACTCACGGCTCGTATGGTGGCCGGACGTCGGGGTTTTGCTGGTCTACGATTGGTCTTCCTCCCTATGCCGGTGGTGAGAAAAAATGTGCACTCCAAAAGGGTGTTCCGAGTTGGAACTCAAAAATGCACCAAATCCTAATTTGTGTTTACCCAAAATCAGCCCCCAATTTGAACGAAAAAAAAAATTTCCCAAATTTTGTAACCCAAATGCTCTGATACCATGTAAAACTCAAAATTCACTCTCCTTGTTCTCATTCAAAGACACTACCTATTTATATACAAAGATAGAGACAATATTAGGTGACATACACCTAATACACCACTAAGACACCTAATACACAACTAATATATTCACCTAGTGTTAAACACCTAATACACACACTCATAAATCATCTTTAACACTCCCAATAAGCACACCAAAATCAATCATGAACATGTGCATAAAAGTTGAATCAATTCAATCAAAACTAGCAAACATATCACATGATTAATGTAAATATCTTAACAAATATGTTACATTCCTTATCCTAGTCATGACAACCAATTTTTATCATTGAGTTCCTATGTTTCATATCAAGCATGCATGCATTTATTTTCCATATATTTATCAATTTCTACCCAAATCATGATTAAAAACAACCTAAAAATTTAAAACAAATTCCTAAAAATTTAAAATGCATACTAAATACTAATGTAGAGAATGAAGCTCCCTCCCCCAAACTTAAAGTACACATTGTCCCCAATGTGCGCATATAGATATGAAAAGGTCAAAGAAAAGAAAACTCCATTAGTCATGGCACACCACATCTATCACTAAAATGTTCATTCTTGTTGTGCCATTGCTCTCCACATTTATTCACCTACAAAAAAACAATAAAAATATAAGTAAAATAACGTTGGGTTGCCTCCCAACCAACGTCACATTTAACGTCCTTGACTAGACGATCCTATCAAGTCCTAAGGTGCATCCACTAAGGTTATCAAAATTGTTTCATTTGATAATTGATCTTTATAGTAGTGCTTTATGGTTGGTTACCTTAGTGATGATGAATGGTCCTAACCATCTACTCTTTAATTTTTCCGAAAAAAAATTTGAGTCTTGAGTTGTACAGTAACACTTTCTGACCCGGTTCAAAGATACGGTGCATAATTTTTTTGTCATGCCATCATTTTGTCTTTTCTTTGTAAAGCTTGACATTTTCATAAGCATTCCACCATAATTCATTGAATTCATTTATTTGAAGCATTCTTTTCTCACCAGCTGCATCTATGGACATATTCAACTATTTCAATGCCCAATATGCTTTGTGTTCCAATTCTAATGGTAAGTGACAAGCCTTTCCATAAACTAGCTTATATGGGGTGGTACCAATTGGTGTTTTAAATGCAGTTTTGTACGCCCATAAAGCATCATCCAACTTAGATGACCAATCCTTCCTAGAGATGTTCACAATTTTCTCCAAAATTCTTTTCACTTCTCTATTAAATACCTATACTTGCCCACTTGTTTGGGGATGGTAAGGGGTAGACACTTTATGCTTAATCCCATACTTAGACAATAAGAAATTAAATGCTTTATTACAAAAGTGACTTCCTCCATCACTAGTAATAATCCTAGGAGTTCTAAACCTAGTTAAAATATTTTTCTTCAAAAATTTCATGACAACTTTTGCATCATATTTGTTGCTAGCAATGGCTTCTACCCACTTTGACATGTAATCCACTCCTACGAGTATGTATTGGTTACCAAATGATGGAGGAAATGGTCCCATAAAGTCGATGCCCCTCACATCAAACAATTCTACTTGAAGTATATTGTTCAGAGGCATCACATCTCTTTTTGAAATATTACCTATCCTTTGACATCTATCATATATCTTTACATAATTGTAAGAATATTTAAATAGTGTAGGCCAAAAATAACCAGATTGGAGTACTTTAGTTGTTGTTTTTGAGCTCCTAAAGTGACCTCTATAGTCTGAGCTATGGCAATGGTAAAGGATACTTTCAACTTCATCATTAGGGACACACCTTCTCAAAATACCATCACCACATTCTTCATAGAGGTAAGGGTCATCCCAAAAATACTATTTAATGTCATGGAAAAACTTCTTCTTTTGTTGCCATATGAGGTTCAGTGGAAGAACATTAGCATCAAGAAAATTTACAATGTCTCTATACCATGGAACTTTTGTTTGAGTTATAGAAAATAGTTGCTCATCTGGGAAAGATTCCCCAATTACCATATTATCATCCATTTGTGCTCCTCTCTCTAGTCTAGATAGATGGTTTACTACCTGATTTTATGTTCCTTTTTTATCATGAATTTCCAAGTCGAATTCTTGTAGAAGAAGCACCCATCTTATCAATCTTGGTTTTGCATCCTTCTTCATCACGAGATACTTTATTGTAGAATGATATGTGTAAATAGTCACTTTGGTGCCAACCAAATAATATCTAAATTTCTCAAAGCCATATACAATGGCTAGGAGCTCTTTCTCTGTTGTAGCATAATTAATTTGGGCCTCATTCAGTGTCTTGCTTGCATAGTATATGGCACAAAAATATTTGTCTCTTCGTTGTCCAAGAACAGCTCCAATAGCAAAATCACTTGCATCACACATCAATTCAAAGGGCTTGTTCCAATCCGGTGTGACTATAACTGGTGCTGACACTAATCTCTCTTTAAGCACTTGAAATGCTGTTAAACATTTATCACTAAACTTGAAAGGCATGTCCTTTTCCAAAAGATTACACAAGGGTTTGGAGATTTGGGAAAAGTCTTTTATGAATCTACGATAAAAGCCTGCATGCCCAAGAAAACTTCTTACTCCTTATACATTGGTAGGCGGTGGTAGTTTCTCAATCACTTCTATTTTAGCTCTATCCACCTCAATGCCATTAGTTGAGATTTTGTGGCCCAAGATTATACCTTCATGTACCATGAAATGACATTTCTCCCAGTTTAAAACCAAATTTGTTTCTTCACATCTTTGTAACACTAGGGAGAGATAGTGTATACATTCATCAAATGAGTTTCCAAAGATTGAAAAATCATCCATAAAGATTTCTAGATGCTTCTCCACCATGTCTGAGAAAATGGCCATCATGCATCATTGAAATGTAATAGGTGCATTACCTAATCCAAAAGGCATTCTCTTGAAAGCAAAAGTTCCATAAAGACATGTGAATATGGTCTTTTCTTGGTTTTCAGGTACCACAGCAATCTGGTTATAACCAGAGTATCCATCTAGAAGGCAAAAGAAAGAATGCCCAGCTAATCGGTCAAGCATTTGATCCATAAATGGGAGAGGAAAATGATCCTTCCTTGTAGCTTTATTTACTTTACAAAAATCCATACATACTTTCCATCCCATGACAGTCCTAGTTGGTATTAACTGATTGGACTCATTTTCCACCACAGTGATTCCTCCTTTCTTTGGTACACATTGGACTGGACTTACCCATTCACTATCTGATATTGGGTAAATAATTCCCATGTCCAGCCACTTGACAATTTCCTTCTTCACCACTTCTTTCATAATAGGATTTAAGCGGCGTTGTGCATCCCTGGTCGATTTAGCCCTGTCTTCTAGTAATATTTTGTGCATGATATTGATGGGCTTATGCCTTTGATGTCGACAATAGACCAACCTATAGCTTTTTTGAAGTTCCTTAGCACCTTTAGTAGTGCTTCCACTTGCTCCATACTTAGATCAGTTGAGATTATGATTGGAAGTGTCTCGTTATCACCCAAAAATGTATAACGAAGATGAGAAGGTCAAGGTTTAAGCTCTAATTTTTGTGGCTCTTCAATGGATGGTTTCAATCGTGAGCTTATTTCAAGACATTCCATAATTGTATTTGATACACACATGAGAGGCGTGTCCTCTAAAAAGTTCACACAATTCACAAAATCAACCTTTGATTCCATATTTTCAAAATTAAAACAAGTTAAGTTGTTTTCTATTGAGTTAATGTCCTTGTTCATAGCATCATATGTTAAGGTCATAAGTGGGGGTGATTCAATAAGTCTTGTTAGGCTACTGATATGAATTTGTGCACTTACATGTGTGTCCTGGTATTGATTAGTATGTGTGTTTACATAATTAACAAGCATAAACTCTAAAGCATCAATAGGGCACATATCATAAAGTAGATCAGTGGTTAGCTCATTAGTGCTATCTATTCGAAAGCAATCACCAAAATTATCATTATCAGAAAATTTAATTGCTTTGAACACATTAAATGTTACTTGTTCATCTTGTACTCTTATTGTAAGTTCACCTTTTTGTACATCAATGAGTGCTCTTCCAGTTGCTAAGAATGGACGACCAAGTATGATAGGAATATCATGGTCCTCTTCTATGTCTAGCACAATGAAGTCTGCCGAAAAGATGAATTTGTCTACTTTTACTAGCAAATCTTCTACCACACCTCGGGGTCTTTTAATTGACATGTCTACCATCTGCAATGTTACTGAAGTGAGTTTGGCTTTACCAACCCCTAATCTCTAGAAGATCGATAATGGTATAAGGTTAATACTAGAACCTAAGTCACATAGTGCCTTTCCAAAATGGATGTTCCCAATATGCAAGGGATGTCAAAACTACCTGGATATTTTAGTTTTTATGGTAGCTTTCTATTAAGGATGGCACTACAACCTTCAGTCAAGGTTATTATTTCATGATCTTCAAGCCTTCTTTTCTTTGATATTATATCCTTCATGAATTTGGCATAAGATGGCATTTGTTCAAGTGCCTTTGCAAATGGTATTTTTATACGTAGCTTCTTGAAGACTTCTAAAAATTTTGAAAACTGCATATCTGACTTTTACTTTTGCAGTCTTTGAGAGAAAGGAATAGTGGATTTGTAAAGGTTGCTCTTTTTGGCTAAATTATTTCCTTTTCATTACTCTCTTTATCCACAACTTCATTTTCATCCTTTTTAGTCTTATATTCCTCCTTATCCTTTTGAGTCTCATCTCCCTCTAGAGTTTTACCAATCCTCAAGGCTATAGCATTGCAATGGTCATTCCCTTCTCTTCTTGGGTTTACAATTGTGTCACTTGGAAGGTTCCCTTGAGGCCTTTGACTTATAGCCTGAGCAAGTTTCCCCATTTGGTTCTCCAAATTTTGAATTGAAGCCTCTTGAGTTGACACTTTTGTATTCACTGATTGGATGAATTCTTTCATCATCCCCATTAAATCACTTGTATTTTCCTCAGTAGGTGGCTTCTTCTCTTGGGCTTGTGATTGTTGTGGTTGTTGAAAACCAGGTGGTGGAAATGATTAATGGTTGAATTGACTACCACCTTGAATGTTGTTATTGCTCCAAGAGAAATTTGAATGTTGTCTCCATCTTGGGTTATATGTGTTTGAGTATGGATTGTTGTTTCGATTCACATTACCCATATAACAAATGGATTCAGGATTATTTGGACAATTACCAAACAAATGAGCTCATCCACAAAACACACATGACATTCCTAAATCTTAGACCTGGTTTATACTCACTGGCGAGTTTTGAACCTTCAAAAGATTAACCAAAGATGACACTCGAGTTGTAAGTGTTGTGATAACATTTACCTCATGCATTCCGGCTACTCTTCTTATGGCTATCATTCTATCCATTGGCCATTGATAATTATTGCTAGCCATTTTATCAAGTAACCCATAAGCTTGATTGTAAGATTTGGCTAGCAAAGCTCCATTACCCAATGCATCAACGATAGTCCTTGTTTAAGCATTGAGAACATTGTAAAAAGTCTCCATTTGAATCCAAGAAGGAATATCATGATGAGGGCACTTCCTTAGCAATTCCTTGAATCTTTCCCATGCTTCATATAGAGATTCTCCTTCATGATATTGGTAGGAAGTAATGTCATTCCTAAGCTTGGCATTCTTTATTGGTGGGAAATATTTCATCAAAAATTTCTCCGCCAAACCACTCCAAGTTGTAATGGAATCAGGTTGTAAAGAGTTTAGTCAGGCTCGAGCATGGTCTCGTAAAGAGTAAGGGAATAATCTAAGCCTAAATGCTTCTTCTGTCACACCATTGAACTTAAATGAATCTACAACTTCAATAAACAATCTGAGATGAAGATGAAGATCCTCTGCTAGTAATCCACTGAATTGTCCAATTGTTTGTAGCATTTGAAACATCACTGGCTTTAATTCAAACTGATTAGCTTGAATGTTTGGCCTTGTAATACTTGGATTCAGCCCTTCCAACGTAAGTATTGCATATTCATTCATAGCTTTATCTCTATCATCTATCAAAAACATTTATTATTCAAGTTTAGCTCATTATTGTTTATTTATAATGGATTAGCCATTTCTTCCTCTTGTGTGACTTGTTGTTTTCTAATTGATCTCAAAGTATGCTTGATAACTGTATTTTATATAGTTATTTTCACCTATTTTATTAATTATAATTGCTATGTTCTTGATGTTTTTAGTTAATTTTCGATTAATAAATTAGTATTCTTTATTTTTTATATATTATAAGAGAGATAAATACATTGTATCGAATGCGTTCTTATTTTCAAATTTTTGTCCACAAATGTAATTTCAAATATTAGGATTCTTAATTACAATTTATAAAAGTTGAAAGTATAGATTAAATTTAAAGTTTGGCTTAATCGTAATTATTAAAAGTTGAAAAATTTAATTTAATATTAGAAAAGGGTAAGCTTGTAATTAAAGAAAGTTTAAAATGTAATTTGAATTTAATTTGTGGGTCAAAATATAATTAAATAAAGTTTAATATTCGTGCGGGAGAGGAAATACACGCGTGCGTCATCATCCACGCGTCCATCGTCAGGCCGTCGGATCAACGCGTAAACGGTTCGGATGCGCGCGTGCATGACCAGACGACGAGAGGAGAGTGGATGCGGGGGAAATTCTCTTTCAGCGCGGCTCGGTGCCGGTGGGGCCCACTGCCGCGCGGCCGGCGTGCGGCGTGGGACCCACCGTCGAGCGCTGCGCGGGACCTGTCTCCCACTTCGCGCCCGCACTCGGTGCGGTTGATCCACGTGAGCCCGGTTTTACGCAACGAGAGTACGCACGTGTTGCACTTAATATTTCAGCAAATCATACTCCGACACGTGGCGTGTTACAATGAGCGCGACCGCGGCGGATCGAGCCCGTGTTGTGGCCGTTGGCTCGTGCGACCATTCATCGTGCGCCGTTTCCCTCAACGAATGAGACGGCGCCACGTGTCCCACACCGTGTGTCCCGCGAATCGAGACGCGACACGTGGCGGCGTGAAAGAAAATTAAAGCAATGACGCGACGTTCCACCCCAACTTTTCGATCCCATTTTCGATACAATATCTGTCCCCCACGCGTTTAATTTATTATTTTCGCCACACATTTTTGTCCCCCAGCGTAGATTTTAATTTAATATTTTATTAATGTATTTTTTTGCTATAAATAGGAGATAGTTTTTAGTTGTAAAAAAGTTTGGTTGGAGTAGTTTTTGGAGTAGAGATTTAGTTTTAATTTTCGAAAGTTTTTACAGTGTTTTACTTTTTTTTAGTTTGTAATTTTTATTGTGTTTGTGTGTTGCACGGCAAAACATGCAGAAGCCATTTTTGGCTTTTGTTGTGTTTTGCGTGTGCCAAATATTTGTTTTAAGTGATGTTTTAATTTTATTTATGCTTCTTCTAATTTTTCTGTAGTTATTATAATTTTAATTTTAATTTTATGAAGTAATTTAATTTTTCTAGGGTTGCATTTAATCTAAATTTATGAAGCTTTAATTTTAATTATTTTTGATAGATTTATAAGACGTTCGATTTGTTCGTTACTATTTTGTTCTTAATGCTTTTTGATTATTTACGAATCTTATCAAAACGATCCGTGGCACGTGAATAAACTTGAGAAAGGCATTTGTGTGTGTATTGCTCGTAAATAGAATGACATGTATGATGAAGGATAGAGATATACCTAATTGTATGTGTGGCCATTTGAAAACTTAGAAACGTAATGAATCTCGGTAAATTTAATTTTCATAGAGATATAGTAAATTAATTTAACGAGGTGTGTTTATACGAACTGAAAGAGATGTATGAATAATAAAAAAGAAGTTTTCGGTTGACAAATTAAATGTACCAAAAAATATAAATCCAAAGAAAATAACATGATTTGAGTGGATGAGTTTGGTGAAAAATTGCAATCCTAGATTTCTTTTATTTTCTTATTTTACCTTTTTTATTAACCAACGATTATTTTGGATAAAATCAGAGAGATACAATTTTAGTACTCGACAAACTATAGTAACAAATCCTCGTGGGATCGATCTTTACTTACAAATCTTTATTACTTGTGACCGTGTATGCTTGCACGAGTTCGTGTGTTGAAAAACACGCAACAATGCTCAATTTTAAGATATAAATGTAAGATTTTTCCCTCACACACTCTACTCATACAATAGACTCAACTATGTTTCTACAATACTAAAGGAGATGTCTAAATAAAAACTAAAAAAATAAAAAAAAACTAACCACTAAATAAATAAATAAATAAATAAGTCACTAAAAAATGTAAATAAATTTATATTAAAATTAAAGTAAAGAAAAATAAATTAAGAATTTTTTTTTTTAAAATAAAAAATAAAATTAATAAAAATAATAAAAAATATTAATTTCTAATATTAATAATCTCCGACAACAGCGCCAAAAACTTGATCGTCACACAAATTATGTGTGCAATGAATACGCAAGTATACGTATCGTAACAAGTAATATAATGATAAGTAAAGATCATTCTCACAGAGATTATTTTTTTAGAAACTAATTTTTAAAACTAAAAATAATAAAAATCAATTTTTTTGTGTTTTTATATCTTAAGAAAACAAAATTAAAATAACTAATAGTAAATAGAAATAATTATTTAAATTATATTTTGTGACTAAAAAGATATATGAGAAAATATCTAGGAATACTTAATCCCCTAATTTTCTAAACATGCGAATCACTAAAATCCCCCTAATGTAATATCAATTAATTACATTATCAATTAAATCTAACCTAGCATGTATTCCTATCTCAAGTAAACTACACACCATATAGTAATTAATTTAATCACACTTTCATGTCAATTAAATTACATACTACTCATTAAGTTCATCAATTATGGATCACATATATAGGAATCATACATCTCTGCCTAAAAACTATGCATGTTATTTAATCAAGACAAACAATTAAATAATTTTCTCAAATCTATTTAATTGTCTCTACAGATAAATTTTTGGCCAAACAGTTAATAGCATAAAAATCAGATTAAATAATATAATTAGGAAAAAATATTAGATCATCAAATGGTGAAAATTGGATTCATAAGATCCCTAGATTCATAAATTAATTACACATAATTGTGTTCATAAAGCTCATATTTTTCATAAAGAAAGACATAAAATTAATAAAGAAAAGAGTAGAAAAAGAAATACAATCAATCTCATGAATTGTAGAATTAGTTTCCTCTTGAATCTCCATCAAAATTGTGTCGTTTCTTCAATTTTTCTATATTTTTCTCTCTGTTTAACTCTAAAAACTGACCAAAATTATGCTAATAGAGGCTAGTTAGGGTTTATAGAGTGATTATAAGCTTAAATAAAGCTCAGGTGCGATCTAAACCGTTCGATCAGCTTTAGATCAAAGGCTATGATCAAAACAAGCAAAACTGACAGTTTTGACCAATCACATCATGACACATGGCATCAGAAATTCATTGGGCAAATAAGGGAGCGTCGCATGGCAAGGGAGACCAGTCATAGTCAACGCTCGTCGAGTCAACAACACGTGGCGCGACGTGATTCATGGGAACGAATGGCATGGCACACGGGTGGAAGATGCGGAGCAATAGCATAGTGACACGTGTCATGTCACGTTGATCGATTTTCGAACTCATATTGAACGCCGTGTTGACCCATGGTGCGTGTTTCATCCTTCTCACACGCGGTGCGATGTGATTCTCTCTCCGCGCTTGTGTGGCATTTGCATGGCTTACCTAGTCAGCTCCTTTACTTGCGTGGCTTGCCATGTGACAACTACTAATTGATCCTATGTTAAAAATTGATAAAAAATCTAGAAAAATCTCAAAATTCCAAAAATTCTATTTTCACCCCTTCTCCCTAAAAAGTTTATATTTCAATTTTGTTAGCCATAAAAATACTATTTATTAAATAAAACAAGTAAATATTAAGTAAATAATTGCGCTAATGACTCTATTTTTGTAAAGTCATCAATACATGACATAACTGGTTGCTATATGATAGCTACCATGGAAGATACTATTGAATCCATGCAATGGAACAAATCAACCCTATATTAGGTATTGAAATCTCTAAAATTATTTGAAATTGCGACCAACCTATCATAACTTGAACCCTCAATAGTTGTTATGGATCCTAAGGATAAAGAGGAAACATAATTTTCTGAATAAGGAGGAAAAAATGGTAAGAACTTCGAAGGTAAAGAGAAGAAATATGTAAATGTAGATAGTTTTCATTGCAACAAAGTTGGGAATTATATGAGGAGTTCTTAGCGTATCCCAAAACCCATCCACAAGAGAAAGGAAAGAAAATATGATTTACTTATCCTATAAGCATGTTTGATGGAAAATGATGTATCACTTTGGATATTTTATTCAAGTGCAACTAATCACGTTTGTTCTTTTCTATAATTGATTATCCCACTAGCTGAACTAATAGGATCAACATGTCATTGTATGAATGTGCAATATGGATGTTGTTTCAGCATACACAGTAGGTATTGCATATTCATTCATAGCTTTATCTCTATCATCTATCAAAAACATTTGATTATTCAAGTTTAGCTCATTATTGTTTATTTCTAATGGATTAGTCATTTTTTCCTCTTCGGTGACTTGTTGTTTTCTAATTGATCTCAAATTACGCTCAATTTCAAGATCTAAAGGTAATATTTTTCCCTCACGAACTCTACTCATGAAATAGACTCAACTATGTTTCTACTATACTAAAGAAGATGTCTAAATAAAAACTAAAAAAATTAACAACTAAATAAATAAATTAAAGTAAAAAATAAATAAATAAGTAAAGAAAATAAATAAAAGAAATTAACTAGAATAAATAATTAAATAAGTCAATAAAAGAATGTAAATAAATTTAGATTAAAATTAAAGTAAAGAAAAATAAATTAAGAAATTATTTTTAAAAGAAAAAATAAAATTAATAATAATAAAAAAATATTAATTTTTAATATTAATAACCCCAAACAACGGTACCAAACACTTGATCGCCACAAAAATTGTGTGTGCAATAAATACGCAAGTATACGTATCGTAACAAGTAATATAATAATAAGTAAAGATCGTTCTCACTAAGATTATTTTTTTAGAAACTAATTTTTAAAACTAAAAATAATAAAAATCAATTTTTTTGGTGTTTTTATATCTTAAGAAAGCAAAATTAAAATAACTAAAAGTAAATAGCAATAATTAATTAAATTATATTTTGTGACTAAAAAGATATATGTAAAAATATCTAGGAATACTTAATCCTCCAATTTTCTAAACATGCGAATCACTAAAATCCCCCCAATATAATATCAATTAATTACATGACCAATTGAATCTAACCTAGCATGTATTACTCTCTCAAGTAAACTACACATCATATAGTAATTAATTTAATCACACTTTCATGCCAATTAAATTGCATACTACTCATTAAGTTCATCAATTATGGATCACATACATAAGAATCATACATCTCTACCTAAATACTATGCATGTTATTTAATCAAGATAAACAATTAAATAATTTTCTCAAATCTATTTAATTGTCTCTATAGATAAATTGTTGGCCAAACAGTTAATAGCATAAAAATCAGATTAAATAATATAATTAAATTAATATTATAATTAGGAAAAAATATTATATCATCACATAGTGAAAATTGGGTTCATAAGATCCGTAGATTAATAAATTAATTGCACATAATTATGTTCACAAAACTCATATTTTTCATAAAGAAAGACATAAAATTAATAAAGAAAAGAGTAGAAAAAGAAATACAATCAATCTCTTGAATTGTAGAATTAGTTTCCTCTTAAATCTCCACCAAAATTGTGTCATTTCTTCAATTGTTTTATATTTTTCTCTCTTTTTAGCTCTAAAAATTGACCAAAATTATGCTAATGGATGCTAGTTAGGGTTTATGGAGTGATTATGGGCTTAAATAAAGCTTAGGTGTGATCTGGACCGTTCGATCAGGTTCAGATCAAGGGTTACGATCAAAACAAGCAAAACTGACAGTTTTGGCCAATCATAGCGCGACACATGGCATCATAAATTCATTGGACAAATCAGGAAGCGATGTGTGTCGCTTAACTTAATTCTTATCACATACTAACTCTCTCTACATGGATTCTAGAGAAGGAGGAAACATAGGTAGACCTTCTTAGCTCAATGGGAACAACTATGCCTATTAGAAGTCATAGATGTATGCTTTCTTGTGGTCTCTTAAAGGCCACATCTGGTTTCTTATTGAAAATGACTAGATCTTTCTAACCAAAACCCTTGCTGACTAATTGCCATCCCTAGGCCTATGATTTATTGGACCAAATAAGAAAGTAAGGAGTCTAAATGGAATAGCTAGATTCTTTATGTAATCAATAGAGTTGTTACTCTAAATGAGTATCATTGAAATTAGAGTTGTCACTTAACAAAGGAATCTTAGGATACTATACAACTATGCATGAGGGTACCTCTGCTATTAAGAGATTTAGAATTATCAAACTCTACTAAGACTTTGAGTTATGACAAATGGAAGATGATGAAACTTCAAAAAATTATATGACCATTTTTTCTTACATTATTAACTCTTGTCACAATCATTCAAGACCAATTGATGAATAAAAACTATTCAAGAAGATTCTTGATAGCCTCCCTTTTTTCATCCATGCTAAGACTATAGCATTGGAGACTTACTTCAAACTTAGTGAGCTAACTCATAATGATTTGGTTGGTGATCTCCAAGCCTACTAGATGCACCACTTTTCTGCTAAGAAAAGGCTAGGTTGTTGCCAAAAAAAGGAAAGAGCATGGCTCTTAAATACACTAAACAAAGTGGTAGCAAGATGAATGTGAAAAAACTTTAGCTAATGATGATATCTCTAACCTGAACAAAAAGGAAATGGCTTTTCTTGCTAAGTGTTTTACTATATTCTTAAGGAACAAGAAGATTCCTTCGGGTGGATTAAGAAGAGATACGTTAAGAAGGAAATACTCAAGGTATGGAATGAAAGAGGACTTTGAAGATGAACCTAATAGAAAACTGGGTAGAAATTGTGTTAACCAGATAAAGTGTTTTGAGTGTAGTTAGCTAGGAAACATTGTCACTAATGCTCTTTCAAAAAAAATATTACTCTGGGAAAAGGGCAACAAAGGTTAGGGTTACTATTTCAAATAGTAGTTGTAGTGATGATAAGTATGAAAAACTTTATAGCATTTATGGCTTCTAATTCTTCTGAAGATCCTCTCACTACAACCTTGTAGAGCCTTAAAGTTTTTGAAGAAAATGATCAAGATGAGATCCTAAACACCTAAAACAAACTCCACAAGGAGCATATCAAGTCTAAAAAAGTAAGGAACATTACTTTGGAGAGTCTTGAAGAAAAAGACCAAGATTTGAGAATGGTGAAGGTCATTCTTGAGGAAAAGAAGTCCTTTATTGGCTGTGATCACTATGATCGCACTAAAAAGTGTGAGATTATTTAGAAGAGATACTTTAATCTTCAAGTAGATTTTAGTTCTAATCTCTCTAGATGGAAGCATCTGGAAGAAGAGTTTAGAAAACTTGAGTCAATTAAGGTGACTCATACGACTATAATTTTTAATCCTTCTAATGATAAGATTGGCCAAATTGCATGTCTAGGAAAGAGGGAAATTGTCCTTGGAAGTGATAAAGAGAATATGGCACACACTATTTCTAAGAAAGATGTGAAGCTCGATATGTTGTGTGGAAAGGTCAAGAGCCTCGATAATTTGACTTATTTTTTAAAGTCTTCTATATAAGAAAAAGAAGACCTAATTTGAGCTTTATTAAGCTCTTAAAGAGTTAAGAGGAACTTGCTCACTTTTTGAGTACAATTCACAAGATTATGTTAGGAATATAGAAGCTTAATGAGATTCTCTACAATACTAAACCCAGTAGAGACCAGTTAGGTCTTAGGTAGAAAGATGGGTCATCTACTCTTGTTGGTTCCATTCCTAAGTTTATCAAGCCATCTATTGCAAATCCTAATATGAAATTTTTCATTGTCAAACCTAAAGGTAAGTTAAGTTTTGTGTTCTAGCCTCCTTTATCCATCAAGATTAACACATTACCTCCTGACACTTCTTCACACCATGCTAATGATGGAATATTTCCCCTGCCTACTCATTTCTCTCCTATTTGTCACCATTATGGTGAGCATGGCCATTTTAGACCTCACTATGGAGAATTAACTTGTCATCCTAATATGAAAGTTAATATTAGTACTTTTCCTCCTCGTTATGCTCTTTTGAGTCAAAGACCCTATTTCTCTCACTCTTCTACATTGCTATCTTTATGGCATTACTAGCCATATTGGTAGACAATGTCCTAGATAATTTAAGAGCACTACTAGGAAATCCCCACTCGCTCACCTCCTTTTGTGTTCTTGAGTTGTAGCTACTATGATTTTCTGGAGCATGTTTAAGCTAAGTGCATTATAAATCTAAAGCATAGTGAAAAATGACTAAAACTTCTTAAAGTTTGCCTAGCCATCTGTATGTGGATCACACGACTAATTTTCAATAGTTCTAAGCAAAAATTTCTTGAGTTTCATATACATCACATGTTTATGTAAACTAGATACTCCAATTCAATTATGTTACCACTTAAAAATTATTTCCTAAATGAATGGATGCAGTTTGATCACTCTTTCGAGTGATCTTTGTCGATTTGAGTATTTTTTTTCTTCTCTCTCTTTTCTCTTAGTTATTCTATATGTGTTATTTTCTCTATTTATTTATGCTATTTTCTATTGTCTTTATTTCTCTGTGTTTTAATTGTGTTTAAAATTATGTTTATTTTGGAAAAATACAAAAAATATTTCATTTTAAATTATCTTATTTTACAAAAAAAGATCAAAATTTCTTTTTTGGCATCCTCTTTCTCACTTTTCTTGGGTTGTTTATTATGGTTCATTCAACTTCACCACCCCCTTGACATGGTGCTTTTTTAGTGTGAGTTTTTATACACTCTTAATAAGCTCACCAAGTACCCAAGCAAGGTGCCAATGAGTGTCGACAAGTGTACATTTTTTTATATAAATCCCCTTCCCCCCTTCCTTCTTAAATAAAAGAAATTCTTAAAGATGTTCTACACTATAAAACCACTTACGTATTTCTACTAACCTTCTATCTAATAGCCCCCAAGCTATCAAGAAGTGTCCAAAATAACTTAGATGATCAAGAGTAGCAGTCCAAGCCTACAAGTCCCTCTCACCTTCTACATCCTATTCCTTGCAAGCAATTAGTGTTGATAGATGAGTTTCCTTTTAGGCAAGAAAGGTTTGCTTACTTTTCTTGGCATACATTGGGTTTTTTTACTAACATGTTTGATGCCACCTTTTTTGGGATTTCTATTATGCTATTTCACTATTTCATACCTCTAGATTTTATACTTCCTTTCACCTACAAGGGACCGAGGTCACTTCTTCTCGAGATGATATCATCAATAAATTCTCCATTTGGATGTTCATAACCCTTCCCTTTAAGTTTGAAAACTTTATCACCTTGGATTTCCCTATCAAGTTTTCAAACATTTCCTCTCATGACCTCATTAAGATGGCTAACTAATTGGCAAGATCTGATCACCATTGTGGTGATGGTGGTGCACTTCAATTGAGTGCTTCTACCCCTAGTCATCAACCTAGTGGTATTATGAGTGCTATCATTCACCCACATTCTTACTTATCTTTAGTAACTATCTCTAGACATCACTTCTTTTGTGCTATCCTCAATGGTGAAACTATAGATCTTACAAGAATTATCTATAGAACCATCATTTTTCATTCTACTACTCCTATTATCTCTTCTCTTCACTATCCATCTTTGATCACTTAGTGTGATTCTTCTTTGTTCCTTAATGTTTTTATTACTACTAAAGGCAAAGGGCATGTTCATACTAGTCACTTTGCTTCTACTTATGCCTCTATCTCTGGATGCTCTACTACTTTTGTTGCTTCTTCTTAAAGCATCTCACAATCTATTCCTTGACCCTCTGGTCCTATTTCACCTTTTTCTCCCACTCTTACTCATCTATCTTCAGAGATATCTCCTATAGTAGGAGTTTATTACCTTTACTCAACACATAGATACTCTGTTTATGGAGTTTGCATCTACCTAATAAGCTTAAAACCTTTCTATACAATTTCTTACTCATTTTGATGAGCAAGATTTTTGCTCTGACTTGCATCCAATTAGACATAGTTCGCCTCGATCTTCTAGGTCTCCACCTTATATCTGACCTACATCTGGCTGACTTTGTGCTTCTCACCATTTCTTCTTAGGCACTTCTAACATTAGCTCCCTTGAATTCCTTTCTCTAACTTTGGTACTCATGGTCCCTCTGTCTCCTTCAATTATTTTCTTCAAAGCTACTTTTCTAAAAAAACTGCTAACCCTCCACCTAACCATAGGGATTCTAGTAGTTCTTCTCATAACGCGACTCCTAACAAGGGTGGATAGGGTGGAGGAAAGTGCTAATTTTCTTTATGTTTTCCATTATTGATGTACTTTTCTATTTCTTTTCTTTCTTAAAAAATTTATAATAAAAAACTTTATTAATGAAAAAGTTTGTATTGTTATATATTCAAAAATTTAGTTTTCTATCCTAAATTTGCTTGTGTTGCACTCGACTTTGGTGTATTTCTTTAATCTTCTATGCTTGTTGCATGAATGATAGGATTATTGCATGATTGTATACCTTCTCTCCCTCATTTAGGGGTGTTTCTTTTACATTTTTGTGTCAAAAAGGGGAAGTTTGTTTCTTTGTTTACACAACTCATTGTTCATTGCTTTTATGTTAGATTGAACTGCATTTTGGTTGCCTAACTTGCATAGATGTAAGAAGTGTGTATCATAAAGTTAGGAGGAGTTGTCTGTGTTGTGTTTGTCTGTTGCACACTTTATTGTGCTTTTCCTATTTATGTGTATCTGTGTATGAGTATCGTGATAGTTTTCTTGTTAGACTACATATAGGTTTGCATGATACATTCATGAGTATGTATCATTTCATATGTGCAAGATAAATTTTTAGTTATTTCTAACTTGCAACATAGTTGTGTAATGACTCTATGAAAATAGAGTCATTAGTACACTCTTTACTTCATAATTACTTTTTTTATTCAATAAATAGTATTTTTGGGGCCAAAAATATTAAAATATATTTTTTTTAGTAAAAATGGGTAAAAATATAATTTTTGGAATTTTTGGGATGTTTCTAGAATTTTTACGGAATTTTTAACGCATGATCAATTAGAAGCTACCAAGTGGCTTGCCACTTAAGCAGGGGAGTTGACTGGGCAAGCCATGCAGATGCCACATAAGTAAGGAGAGAAAATCATGTTACGCCACGTATGAGAAGGACAAAAAGTGTGCCATGTGTTAGCACGACATTCAATCTGAGTTCGGGCTTGGTTAAATCCCGTCGCCACCTGTCGATATACCATTACACCGTACATTCCACCCATGCACCATGCCATTCTTTTTCACGATGTACCATTACACCACACTTTCCACCCTTGATCTAAAGCTCATTTAATGGTCCAAATCGTACCTGAGTAATATTTAAGTCCCTAATCACTCTATAAACTCGAAGGGGCCGTAATTAGCATAATTTTGGTAAATTTTGGGAGCTAGAAAGTGAGAAAAATATAGAAAAATTCAAAAGAGAACACAATTTTGTCGGAGATTCAAGACGAGATTAATACTACAATTCAAGAGATTGATTGTATTTCTTTTTCTACTCTTTTCTTTATTAATTTTTATGTCTTCCTTTATGAAAAATATGAGTTTTATAAACACAATTATATGTAGTTAATTTATTAATCTAGGAATTTGATGAACCCATTTTTCACCATGTGATGATTTAATATTTACCCCAATTATAATTTTAATTTAATTATATTATTTAACCTTATTTTTATGATATTAATTGTTTAGTTAACAATTTATCTATAGAGGCAATTAGATAGATTTGAGAGAATTATTTAATTGTTTGTCTTGATTAAATAACATGCATAGTTTCTAGGCAGAGATGTATGATTCTTTTGTATGTGATCCATAATTGACGAACTTAATGAGTAGTCTGTAATTTAATTGACATGAAAGTGTGATTAAATTAATTACTATATGATGTGTAGTTTACATGAGAGAGGAATACTTGTTAGATTAGATTCAATTGATCATGTAATAATTGATATTAATATTGAGGGGATTTTAGCGATTCACATGTTTAGAAAATTAGGAGATAAAGTATTCCTAGATATTTTCTCAAATATTTTCTTAGTTATCAAGTCTGATCTAATTAATTATTGCTATTTACTTTAGTTATTTTAATTTTTCTTTCTTATAATATAAAAATACCAAAAAATTGATTTTTATTTTTTTAGTTTTAAAAATTAGTTTTTAATAAAATAATCTTCATGGGAGCGATATTTTTTTATAATTATATTACTTGTTACGATACGTATACTTAGGTATTTATTGCACACACTTCGTGTGTGGTGATAAAGTTTTTGGTGCCATTATTGGGGACTATAAATATTAGAAATTAATAAATAAAAACTATTAATTTTTTTATTTTAATTTATTTTTCTTTACTGTAATTTTAATTTTAATTTACTTATTTTATTTTAGTGACTTATTTATTTATTTATTTTAGTTAATTTCTTTTATTTATTTATTTTTATTTATTTATTTATTTATTTAGTTTTTATTTAGGCATCTCCTTTAGTATTGTAAAAACATAGTTGAGTCTATTACATGAGCAGAGTTCTTGAGGGAGAAATATTACCTTTAGATCTTAAAATTGAGTGTAATTTGAGACCAATTAGAAAACGAGTTGTCATTGATCGGGGCAAAACCGACATCGCCGATCCTGCCCGTTACTTTGGTTTTATGTATTTATAAAACTCTCGCAAGTGCACGAATCATTTCGTAGAAAATGATAAGTATACTCCCAAGGTCGATCTAAGTAAGGAATGTATGTGGTTTTTAATTTATTATTCAAACTTTTAAAAACGAAATTAAATCCTAAACATCCTGTCACGATATTTTGGGGTTTTGTGTTTTTAATCTAATTACATAAAAATAAACATAGATTCAATAAACATTTATGCAAATTTTATCTGTTAAAACAGTGGAGTATTTATGGATATAATAATTAAGTTAATTATGCTTTCTCATATTATTTAGGTTATTAAAGATATAAATTGATATTTATTGATTCTCTCTTTTTTATATGAATACCACCTTTGGTGGGGTTAGATATTCTTTGTTAACTAAACAAATCAATTAACACCTATGGGTGGGGTTGATAACTAATTTGGTTAATTAAATTAATTCCTTTTTCTAAGAGATTGAAAATGAACCATTTAAATGCCACCTTTGGTGGGGTTAGACAGTTTAAACTTTATTCAAGGTGTCCAAATTAAACATAAGAATTTAGTTATCCGAGTACTAACTTTCAAGTTTTAAAACCACTACTGAAAACATGTTGTCAATACATTTTCAGATAATAATTCTTATAAAAACTTTTGAAATAGAGCTTCACTCTAACTACCGGGCGATTGTACCAACAAATAAAAGAGCACTACTCTAAATTAGACCGAATAACTAAACCTTAAAATCTAATTTTCGGATTTAAGTTTGTAATGAAAAATAATATATTTCTCTCTAACATTCTTAATATAAAATCTTGAATAAAATTAAAATCAATTCATTTTAGAGATTTTTACCTATTTAATATTTCGCAAGCATAACAACGTTATTATTACATCATGTTTATAAACATCCAGCAGAGTTAAATTTAATCACAGACAAATTAAATATAACATGTAAGAATAAACCATAAAAAATAACTGTAAAGAAAATAAAATCTTTATACAACTTCCAAGCTATTCCGTTCTTTGGAAAACCTCCAAGCGAATTTGCACTCCCATTTATTGAATCAAAAGCTAATAAATTACAAAAACATAACTAGTTCTTCCCAAAAAGGGAAGAATTCTAAAACTAAGAGAAATTAACTAAGAAAAGCTAAAAACTAAGAAAAACTAAAAAATCTAAGAAAAGAGAGAAAGAAAGAGAAAAGAGAATGTGTTTTGAGGTGTGTTTAGAAGTGAAGAGAAGAGGGGTATTTATAGGTGAGGATGGAGAGAAAAAGTGGGTGAAAAAATGTTAAAAAATGATGAAAACGTAGAGTGTAATTACTGAGATCATTGATGACGTCAGCATGACGTCATGGGGGCGGCTGGGCGCGAAAATGGGGCAAAATGGCAGCCGTGCGTGAAGGGCAGTTGGGGCGTGCACAGGCGTGCGCGGAACTGGGACTTGGCGCGAGCTGATGCGCACGGACGTGGTGCGTGCTGCGCGCGCGGGGCTCGGTGCGGCTGGGCGGCACGACGGCGCGATTTTCTCCTTTTTGACATTTTGACCCATTTTTTCCAATTTTTCCATATTTGTTGACCTTTCCCCATTTATTTATTAATATATTTGTGATGTATTGCTTCTAGTATTGCTCTTTGAGTCTTTAAGTTACGTTTTTAAGTGAAAATACTTGAAAAACAATAAAAACACCCGTGATTCCGAAAAAGACAAATTTATATAAATATATGATAAAACATATAAATATATATATTTTTAATCAATTAATGTGCATAAAATCATGGTAATTTTAGTGCTTTTTGAGCACTCATCAGTCACCCACGAGGAAAAAAATGGCTAATCCATTAGAAATAAACAATAATGGGCTAAACTTGAACAATCAAATGCTTTTGGTGGAATATAGAGATAGAGCTATGAATGAATATATAATACCTACATTGGAAAGGCTGAATCCAAGTATTACAAGGCCAAACATTCAAGCTAGTCAGTTTGAGTTAAAGCCAATGATGTTTCAAATGCTACAAACAATTGGACAATTTAGCGAATTACCAACAGAGGATCCTCATTTTCATCTTAGATTGTTTATTGAGGTTGTAGAATCATTTAAGTTCAATGGTGTGACCGATGAGGCATTTAGGCTTTAGATTATT
This sequence comes from Hippophae gyantsensis, assembly GCA_030763125.1. NCBI lineage: Eukaryota > Viridiplantae > Streptophyta > Magnoliopsida > Rosales > Elaeagnaceae > Hippophae > Hippophae gyantsensis. The sequence goes on along the minus strand of CM061035.1, from coordinate 44,823,629 downwards.
CCTTTACTCTTTACGAGACTATGCTCGAGCTTGGCTAAACTCTTTGCCATTTGATTCCATTACAACTTGGAATGGTCTGGTAGAGAAATTATTGATGAAATACTTCCCACCATCAAATAATTCCAAGCTTAGGAATGACATTACTTCCTACCAAAAAACATGAAGGAGAATCTCTATATAAAGAATGGGAAAGATTTAAGGAATTGCTAAGAAAGTGTCCTCATAATGGTATTCCTTCTTGGATTCAAATGGAGACTTTTTATAATGGTCTCAATACTCACACAAGAACTATTGTTGATGCATCTGCTAATGGAGCTTTGCTAGCCAAATCTTACAATCAAGCTTATGATTTACTTGAGAAAATGGCTAGCAATAATTATCAATGGCTAATGGACAGAATGGCAATCACAAGAAGAGTAGCCAGAGTGTTGATATCATAGCACTTACAACTCAAGTTTCATCTTTGGTTAATCTTTTAAAGGCTCAAAACTCACCAGCTAGTCTAAACCAGGTCCAAGATTCAGAAGTGTCATGTGTATTTTATAGAGGAGCTCATTTATTTGCTAATTGTCCAAATAATCTTGAATCCATATGCTATGTGGGTAATATGAATCGAAACAATAATCCATACTCAAACACATATAACCTAGGATGGAGATAACATCCAAATTTATCTTGGAGTAATAACTACAGTCAAGGTGGTAATCAATTCAACCATCAATCATTTCCACCACCTAGTTTTCAACAACCACATCAATCCTAAGCCCAAGAGAATAAGCCATCTACTATGGACAATACAAATGCCTTAATGGGGATGATGAAAGACTTCATCCAATCATTTAATACAAAAGTGTCAACTCAAGAGACTTTAATTCAAAATTTGGAGAACTAAATGGGGCAACTTGCTCAAGCTATAAGTCAAAGGCCTCAAGGTAACCTTCCAAGTGACACAATTGTAAACCGAAAAAGAGAAGGTAAGGACCAGCACAATGCCATAGCCTTGAGAAGTGGTAAAACTTTAGAACAAGAACATAAGATAGAAAAGGATGAGGAGAAACAGGAAATTAAAAAGGATGAGGAGGAACTAGTGGATAAAGATAGCACTAAAAAGGAAATAATTCAGCCAAAGAAAAACAACCTTTACAAACCCACTATTTCTTTCCCTCAAAGACTGTAAAAGAAAAAGTCAGATGAGTAGTTTTCAAAATTTTTGAAAGTCTTTAAGAAGTTAAGAAGTTGCACATAAACATACCATTTGTAGAGGCACTTGAACAAATGTCGTCTTATGCCAAATTCATGAAGGATATACTATCAAAGAAAAGGAGGCTTGGAGATCATGAAACAATAACCTTGACTGAAGGTTGTAGTGCCATCCTTAATAGAAAACTACCACAAAAATGGAAAGATCCAGGTAGTTTTGACATTCCTTATACAATTGGGAACATCCGTTTTGGCAAGGCATTATGTGACTGGGTTCTAGCATTAACCTCATACCATTATCGGTCTTCAAGAGATTGGGGATTGGTATATCCAAACCCACTTCAGTAACATTACAAATGGCAGATAGATCAATTAAGAGGCCTCGAGGTATGGTAGAAGATTTGCTAGTAAATGTAGACAAATTCATATTTTTGCCTGACTTCATTATGCTAGACATGGAAGAGGATCGTGACATTCTTATCATACTTGGTCATCCATTCTTAGCAATCAGAAGAGCACTCATTGATGTATAAAAAGGTGAACTTACAATGAGAGTGCAAGATGAACAAATAATGTTTAAAGTTTTTAAAGAATTTGAACCCCTTGATATTGATAATGCTAATGAATGTTAAAGGATAAATCTTACTGATTGTGGGAATAGCTTGAAAGAATCTGTTGAGTCATCCATACATAAGACTATTACACGTGATGCTATGCACAAGGACATAAACTCACCAGAAAACAACTCAACTTGTTTTAACTTTGAAAGTATGGCATCGAAGATTGATATTGTGAACTGTGTGATTGATATTGTTTGAGAGAATTATTTAATTGTTTGTCTTGATTAAACAACATGCATAGTTTTTAGGAATAGATGTATGATTCTTATGTATGTGATCCATAATTGATAAACTTAATAACTAGTATGCAATTTAATTGGCATAAGAGTGTGATTAAAGTAATTACTATATGATGTGTAGTTTACTTGAAAGAGGAATACATGCTAGGTTAGATTCAATTGATCATGTAATTAATTGATAATTATATTGGGAGAATTTTAGCAATTCACATGTTTAGAAAATTAGGGGATTAAGTATTCCTATATATTTTCTCATATATCTTCTTAGTTGCCAAGTTTGATCTAATTAATTATTTCTATTTACTTTTAGTTATTTTAATTTTACTTTCTTAAAATATAAAAATACCAAAAAAATTGATTTTTATCTTTTTATTTTTAAAAATTAGTATCTAATAAAACAATCTCCGTGTGAACGATCTTTTCCTATCATTATATTACTTGTTATGATACGTATACTTGCATATTCATTGTACGCATTTCGTGTGTGGCGATCATTGTGTTGATGCATGAAGATGGATGAAACATAATGATTCTTAAGTTTTATATTTATAAAATAGCCCGTGAGTGCATGAATCACTCTGTAAGAAATGATAAGTGTACTTCCAAGGTTGGTCTAAAGAGAAATCATATGATTTATAAATAATTCAAAAAATTCTTAAAAACAAAAATTAAACCTCAATATTATGTCCTAAAGTTTGGGTTTTTGAAAGATCTAACCTAACATCATAAAATTAAAAATAAATTCAACAAACATAAGGAAAATAAAAATTTAAATTTAATGGATACTTTATTGGGTAGATTAATTAGTTAATTATTCTTGTTCAATACTAATTAGGTTATTGAAGATATGAATTAATATTATTGATTATCTATTATATATACAAATAGGAGATTAATTAGGTTTATTATTTGTTTTTAATTAAAATCCCTCACTACCTTTGATTGGGTCTAGAAGTTAGTTTTAATTAAGTTATGCTTCTTTTTGAAGAGATTAACAAATCATTTAATTATCACCTCTGGTTAGGTCTAATAATTTAAATTTTATTCCAGGTATCGAAGTTGGATTTAAGAATTTAAATATCTAGGAACTAACTTTTAGATTTTAAAACTAATACTAAAATATAGTGTTAATATATTTTTAAATAGTAATTCTTCTAAAACTTTTTGAAATAGAGTTCTCACTCTGTAAGGTTTATGTGTGTTGGCGATATTGGTGAACAAAACATCTAAACATAATTTTAGTTTCTAGGTGAGTCTTTCAAGAACATTTTTCAAGAAAAATAAATTAGCGAGCTCCAACAAACACATATGAGGTATATATATATTCTTATGAAGTTATATTTCATATTAGATACATAGAAACATTTTGCATATAGGTCACTCGATTGATCGAGACATGTCTAGATCGATCGAGGTGGGTAGATTAATAGAGAATCAATCTATCCTGATTAAAATGTCCTTGAATTAATTTTCAATTAAGGTATATCAATTAAGGGATTAATGTTTGATCGATCGAACACTACATAGATCAAAAATTGAGTAGATCGATCTACCTATTTCATAATTTATTCTTTATTTCCCTAGATCAATTGAGGATTGGTTAGATCAATCAACCTTTTTGGCTCAAGCTTGGCTTAGATCGATCAAGTAGCCAGGTTTTAAACTTTAAACTAATTTTTACCCAAGCCAAATGATTCAATTAATTTTGTGTCCCAATTATTTACTACTATGTGAATTGTTTAAGGGACAAAATAGTAATTGGACTTTAACCTAGCATTTGGGCTTCAATCTTTCCTATATAAAGAACCTAACACTATATTTTATTTAACCACATTTAAATCAACTTTTGCATTCTAAGCTTTCTCTCTAAATTTGTTCTAGTGTTGCAAGTGATTTTGATTTATCCATTATTCTACTAAATCAGATAGCTTTGCTTTTTAATTGGCTAATTCACTCTAGGACACACTTTACACTTGTGTTATGGTGCTAATGTTTCAGGTGTCAATTGAATGGGTTCAATAACTTGTGTGAATCAAGTTTAATGGAACGTTGTTCTAGATCCAGATATCTTGCTTGTTGAGACTATGAAATTTAGTGGAGGCTTATAAGTAGATTACTTGTGGGCATTACCTTGGTAGGTAGTTTGAGTCCTAACCTTGTAATGAAACACTATTTTCATAATGGATAGTTAAGTGATCCATCGAACGGTGGTTTTTCTCTTAGATTATTGTTGTGGCCTAGATTGTTTTCGCCTAAACTATTATGTGTTATTTTATTTTTCCATATTATTTGATTTACATGTTATTTTAGGTCTCGTTGTCTATGAAAATTTTAATTTATCATATTTTTGCTAATTATCTATCCACCCTATCTAGCTAATTAGATTCAAACTAAATAAACTTTCACACTCTAGTTATACAATTGCTATAAATCAAAGATTTAAGAGTACTACTTTAAATCAGATCACGATAATCAAATCTCAAATCTAACTTTCATATTTTAAGTTTACAATAAAAATTCTTACATCACTGTATTTTCTCTAGTAAACATTGTAGAATTCTTGATTAGAAAATAATAATTTTATAAAAATATTTACCTACTTTAATATTTCATAAGTATAAGGTTTCTGTGAGTATCGGTGAAATTCGTGAAAAAAATATATAATTTTAATTTTAGTTTCTAGGAGTGTCTCAGAAGAATATATTCAAGCCAAAGAAACAATTGAACCTCAACGCTCACATATCAGATATAATTCTATTCCCGTACACGCTATATTACATATTAGACACAATAGGAACAATATAAATATAGGCTACTCAATCGATCGTGTAATGGCTAGATCGATCAAGCAATATTACCAAAATAAATTTATTTTAATACATTGCCAAACCGATCGAGGGATTTACTCGATCGATCGAGTACTAGATTGATCGAGTTAAATCATTGGATCGATCCATTTTTTGGATATTAATTAAATGATCATGAGATCAATTGAGAGGATGCTCGATCGATCGATCCATACACTTGATCAATCAAGAACTTGGTTAGATTAATTGAGCAACCAGTTATCTAATTTTAAAATGTATTTCTAATATAAATTAGATTGGATTTTTACTATATTTTTTAAAAATGTTTTAACTAATTTTATAGATAATATCGTAATTTCACTTTGACCTAATGTGCTTCAAAATATTCTATAAAGACAAACCTAAGTGCACATCTAAATCTAACCACACAAGAGCTTAATTGTGCTTAACATCTTCATCTTTTATTCTCTCTCTTGTTTTGCTAAAGGTTTTTAAGTAGGCTTTTTCATTAAGTTAATTTATCAAACATTTTTGGTTATGTTTGATGAATTAACAAACCTACAATCATGATTGTGTTATTGTTCTTTTAACTGATTATTCTAGAGTTGCCATTTGTTTTTGATTTATCTGATATATTTTTTAAATGAACTAGTTAGGGCTTTTATTATTGAATCTACTCTAGGACACACTCTAGGACACACACTTGCACTTGTGTTTATGTACTAACTTTTAAAGTGATCGCGGTACGGTTCGATTAACTCATGGGACTCAAGTTTTTCAGTATATTGGTCTGGATCTAAATGCCTATCTTGTAAAGACTATGATCAAAATAGCTGCTTGTAAGTAGGTTACTTAAGGGCATTACCTAGGTGGGTAGTTTGAGTCCTAGCCTTGTAACTAGATACTTATTTTTCATAATGGATAGTTAGGTGGTCTGATAGATTGGTGGTTTTCCTCTTAGATCATTGGTATCACCTATGTTGTATCCACCTAAAAATCTTATGTGTTCATATTTTCATTTTAGCGTTAATTTACTTACATATGATTGGTTGTTTGGCTGGTTACAAAATTTTAATTTACCATACTTTCGCTAACTAAATATTTAAATCTACAACTAAATGAACTTTCAACAAGCAAAACAAAATTACTAATATCCATAGTATTCTTAGCCAAACATGGTTATATTTAATAATTGATTAGAATATTAAAAATGGCATTTAGAACAACACAAAAAATTAATATAAAAATAAAATAATACATTAAAATTTATACCTCAAGTGTATACTTTCAAATACAAAGTTTCAATATTGTTTTGGTATCTAGAAAACCATTGACAAATTTTCCAACACTGTTTATTGAATTTAAAGATAACTACTACATAAACTTAAACTATCTTAAACTCTCAATTGAGAGAAGAACTAAAATAAATCTAAAAAATAAAGAAAAACTTAAGATAGCTTAAGAGAAAGAGAGAGCTGAAGGATGAGCAATTAGGGATAAGGGATGATTTACAATAGGGTGAAGGGGCTTTTTATAGGTATGAAAAATGCTACAAATAGGAGAATTTGTGGATCAGAAAGTCGGGTACTGTAGCATGCTTTTCTTGGCACCGTAGCATGAGGTAATATGTACACATTTTTAATCAAGATCGAATTGCCTCAACCGTGGCATGGTAAAAGTGTGTCGTGTCACGCATGTTACTGTACTTCTAGAAATTCACTTATATTTCACCCTTTTACATTGGTTTAAAATATATGTAAGGGTTACATATGTTAGTCTTTTATGCTTCAATGTTGCAATGGAGTGCTTTCAGGTACTACTCTTTGATTGTTGATCAATTGAATCATTTTGAAGCAAAAAATAACTAAAAAACATCAAAACATACCCATGATTCCGAAAAAATAGATTTGATAAAAAAATGATAAAATTTATGCAAATACAAATCTATTTTGACATTTATAATGCATAAAATCAAGTTATATTTAGTGATTATAGCACTCATGATTTAAGTATTTAGAAACTAACTTTCAAATTTTAAAACTACGGCTAAAAATGTCTTCAATATATCTTTAAATATTAATTCTTATAAAAATCTTTGAAATAGATTTTCACTCTAACTATACAATTGATATAAATCAAAGATTTAAGAGCACTAATCTAAATCAAATTCATATAATTAAATCTTAAATATAACTCTCTTGTTTATTATGAAAAATAATAAACTATATATTTTTCTTTAACAAACTTTTGTATAAAGTTTGATGAAGAAATAAAACTTAATTCATTTTGTAAAACTATTTACCTATTTAATATTTCACAAGCATAAAATACATTACTAATATCACATAGTATTTTTCGCTAGACATACTTATAATTAATAATTAATCAAAATATTAAAAATAGTATTAAGAACAATCTATAAAATTAATCTAAAAATAGAAGAATAAATTTAAAATTTATACCTCAAACGCATCGTTCAAAATACACAGTTTCAGTATTGTTTTTGTAACTAGAAAACCTCCAATAGATTTCCAATCACTATTTATTGAATTGAAAGATAACTATTATATAAACAAAACTATGTTCAACTCTAAATTGAGATAAGAACTTCAAAAATCTAAAACTAAAGAAAAGCTTAACAAAGATAGAATAGTTGAAGGATGATGGATTAAGGATAAAGGGTGATTTACAATTAGGGTGAAAGGGGTTTTTATAGTTGTGAAAAACAATAGAAATAGGAGAAATTTATAAATTAGAAAATCAGGCACTATGGCATGCTTTTCTTGGTGCAACGGAGTTGGTTCTACTAGTATGCATGCTAGGTTACATTTTGTGGTTTTTTCTTATTGTTTTATGGGTATTTCTTGAAAATTACTTAGCAATTTCTTTATACAAAAATCATATTTTTGTGGGCTCGGTACATCTTGCCACCCTTGGTTGGCAGTTAGGTAATGGTTATTACCCTTGCCAGTGAATGGCCATTAACCTCGTCATCATGGGTGATGAGGAGGGATTTAGTGGTTAGCAAGGCACTCAGGTAGCTTTGAATTTTCTATAAATACCCCATCTTTTAATTTTTTGATTAATTATTAAAAAATGGAAAAACTATGTCGGTTTTGAGACTCGCTGTTTTTAAAATATTAAAGTTTTTTTTTCTAATTTTGGGTCGTTAGTACTATGAGTTGGTTTTTGGTATTAGTGATTTAAGAGTTTTTTATGTAAAGCTATTTTATCGGGATTGCATTAATTAGAAGTGAATTAACACCCGAGACTTGGATTACATGCTTAGAACTCTGAGCTTTGTATCAAGCATATCATTAGGTTTTATGATACTGATTGTTGAACCACTTGGTGGTGGTAAGGCTCGAAAGAAGAGCTAAATTCAGCATTATATCACAATAGCTACAAAGGCAACTAGCTAAAGCAGTAAGGGTGCAGTTAAGGGAAGTGTCTCAATTGGTAGATGTATTTACGTTTATATTGCTATTGAGTTATAAACTATTTTATTCATTTATTGAATTATTTGCTACCAAGTGATTTTCATAAGCAATTTAAGAATTTTACCATAGACAGTGGTTCAATATTGGTTTACCTCATTATATTGCTATGTATACATACTTTAATTTTTAGTTAGTACAAGCATAATTCTATCCTAATATATTCCAACATATGAGGATCTTATTGTGATTGAAAAGTATTTCTTATATCTAGTGTATGCTTTCTAAATTCTCTATTTTTCTTTCCTAATCTGCCAACCTTACTGCATTCTCTACATTGCCTACATTAGTTTAATTTATTTTTGTTACTTTTTGCCTTGTGTAATCTTTTCTATGTTTATTCGGAATTGGTAAATCCCAACCTTGGTTAAATAAAATATTCATTTATTCTAATTTCAGTAAATTAAATACAAATCACAATTCATTTTTTGGGCTATAATCCTAACAATCTCCTACAAGCTCTTAAAGAAAAAGGGATATATCTCGTAATCCCATTATTTCTAGGTGATCCTCGAAGATCTTAATAGGAAAAGTCTTCATAAATGGGTCGACAAGGTTTTCCTTCTATCCTAAGCAACGCTATAGGAAAAACCGTTCCTTCATAGTCAACCCCATCCTTTTATGTAAAACCCTTTGTCACTAGTCCAGTTTTGAAAGTCCTTACTTTTACTTCAATACTTCTTTTCTTCTTTTAAAGCCATTTGAACTCAATAGGCTCAACCTCATTAGGCCTGTCTATGAGTTCCCTAGTGGAGTTGATCCCATCTCGAGATTCTACTCTCTTGAGCAAACACAAATATATGAGATCATATACAAATGATAAGTAATTTAAAAACAAGGATTGTTATACCCATAATTATTGGTAACAATTTCTATTCTTAATTATAAATTTGTTAATAAATTAATTAAAACTAAAAAAAAGTGATTTTTGGTTTTTTTTTTGAAGAAAATAATGTAAAATGATAATATAGTTTGCACAATAATTATGAAAGATATGTAATTATATGGCTATCCTCACAACTAGCCTACATTTTTTTATTAATCATGTTATGAATGTAAATTTGTTTATTATATTTTAAATTACTTTCATAATTTAAAATATTTCTTTAATTCTTAACTTTCATTTTAGAAGTTTAAGTTAGCTTAAGACTTTTTACATTTTTTTACCATGTAATTGATTAATGATACCATTGCTAATTAACTTAAATCTTAAACATACTAGATTTAATTCATTGTATTAAAATCTAAAAATATAATAATTAAACTAATTAAGATTAAAATTATCGCTTAACATTTAATGTAGTAGGTATTCAATTTTACTTATAATAGCAAACATATGGTAGAACTTCGATTGAGAATATTAGCGATTACGTATTAACATTTTAGATTAGATGTAAACATATTCATGTGATCAATTAGTTGATTATTTTAATTTATTTATACATAGACATTCAAACATAGAATTTAATACATCAAAAATAAAGAATTGAACATAAAATAACTTATGATGTCAAATTAATTAAATTATAGTCCAAGTCTTAGAATTCACCACACGCATAACTAATATTTAGCTACATAAAATATCAAATTTATAAAAATAACTAAATATTTTACCATAAAGAAAAGAAAAGGGTAAAAAAAATACTTCAACTTTTTTTGAATCCTCCTTCAAAGATAGCGTAAGATTGAACTAAATCAGAAATTTTCCTAAATATTTTATCATTTTTTTTTTTTTGGTATAATTTGGATAGTGATTGTGTTTTATGTGCTGTTGTTCGGATGATTATACAACAAAAATTAGATTTTTAAATTTAGGATTAGCAGAAGGGACGCGCGTGGTAAGAAGAGGAATTAATGCGGGTAAACGCGCTAAATTGAATTTTGTTCGGGGCGACACGTGTGACACATAAGTAAGGCATGAATGAATGAATTCAATTTAGCAACACGTGGCGGCGTAAGGCTTGGCGTACTGACAGGTTTAATATGATGGTCTAATTTGATTAACTAACAATAAAATTAATAAAAAATCCATATAAATTACATATAAATTTTAAAAAATCTAAAAAATTATATTATTTAATAAATACAAAATAAAAAATTTAACATATTATAATAATAAAACATGTATAAATATAAAAAAATAATATATAAATATATATAAAATAGAACTTATCAAACTCATACACAACCTACTTTGTTAGTCATCCAGTCAAGTTAATACCTATATTAGATATAATAAATTTTTTGATATTTTATCCCATAAATTTAACAATATTATGGTTTCAAATTCCAACAAATGTTAAATATTATCTTTAATCATTTATTTGTTACAAATACTATACAATCAAGGTTGACAAGGGACGTCGAGCACCTTGGTAAGACAACAAAAATCCAATGACGAAACGTCAGTGAACAAGCACAAGGAGAAATGGCTAGTCTCCGATTGGAAAACCCAATACAAACAAAGTCCCCGAAAGGACAACACGATAATAAACAAAGCCCTCAACGAGAGACCACAACAGTAAACACCCAAGAATGCAAACTATATGTAAACTAAAAAAATGAGTATGTATAAAGACAAAGGACAAACATAAACATCAAATAGAATACAGACATCGTGTTTTTTATACAGGAATGCTAAGACCAAAATGACATGACTTACACTTTTTATCCATTATCATCAAAAGATATTGAAGTGTGTGATATCAAACTTCCAAGATAGCATCCATTATTTACATCTTTCACACCTTGGTGGTAAACTCTTCTGAAGCATACTATACACGTTCTTCCTAACACCAATTTCTTTGTTATCCTTAAGCTTTCTTTTTTGATAAGAAATTTCCCTAAGGTACATTTCATACCAAGGTTCCTACTTAATATCTTCCATCAAAGGTATGTATATTTTCACCTTGGATAATGTCTCAAAATTTTCCTTTTCATGATTGTGCTTCATTGAGTTATCAAACTTGTTGGCAAAAGATAAAGCATACTCATTAACAGAAAAAAGAGCTTTGGGTACTAGCTTCGTCGCTAAATGGATTCTTTTGGGGTGAGGGTCTTTTCTTTCTTATTAGTCCTTTCTTTGGACATATTATTCGTAGAGACTATTTGGGGATCCTTCAATTTCTTACCATTCTCCACAATAATAAGTTTGATTATTTCTCTAGGTTTAGCATCTGTTTGAGGGAAGCTCAATAGTTTCTTATTCTTCTAATATTTCCACAATTGTAACTAGATTTCCAAGTTGAGTCTCAAGATTTTTGATAGAAGCATTGGTTTCCTTGATAGCATTTTGGATTTCTTTTTAGCAACATTTGTTTACTTGATAACAACATTGGTTTCCTACTAAAGTTTAATATTATTAGTAGACATAAAATTATCAAGTCCTCTAAAGACTTACGTTGAATGGGTGGAATGGTTGTGGCATTGGTAATGAGAAGTTAGGCATGATGTTGAACTCCTCTGCTTGATTCCTCATTTAAATTTAGTTAACATGTATTTCAAGATTTATCCTTCAAATTTTTCGTTCTTGTTGAAATTCCAAAGTGTGAGCTGTTTGGAGAGAATTTCAAGTGTTCAAGATTTTAGTGATTTGTAGTGAGAAGCAGAAATTTAGATAACTTAATAGATCTTGTATTCTCCTCATTTAAGGGATATATATAGATGACATGGCAGGTAACTGATGACTTTATGAAAAAAGAGTCGTTAGCGTACTTTTTTACTTAATATTTGCTTGTTTTATTCAATAAATAGTATTTTTTGGGTCAAAAATATTAAAATGTAAACTTTTTAGTGAAAAAGGGTAAAACAAATATAATTTTTAGAATTTTTTGGGATTTTTCTAGATTTTTTATGAATTTTTAACACTAGACCAATTAGAAGTTTCCATATGGCATGCCATGCAGGTAGATGAGCTGACTAGGTAAGCCACGTAGATGCCACGCAAGCACGGAGAGCAAATCACGTTATGTCGCATGTGAGGAGGAAGAAATGTGTACCACATGTCAGCACGGCGTTCAATCAGAGTTCGGAAATTGGTCAACGCAACATGCCACGTGTCGTTATGCCATTGCTCAGTGCGTTCCACCCGTACACCAAGCTATCCGTCTCCACGAATCACGTTACGCTACGTGTCGCTGACTCACTGAGAGTTGACTCTGATCGGTCTCCCTTACCACAAGTCACTCCCTAATTTGCCCAATGAATTTTTAATGCCACGTGTCGCGCTGTGATTGGTTGGAACTGTCAGTTTTGCTTATTTTGATCGTAGCCCTTGATCTACAAAAGCACCCCCCATTATAGGGGATGATTTGTTGCTTATTGTAGTAAGATGGTGAATCTAACAACCTTACTCACTATGCAAATTGTGCCTGACATAAGGAAATGAGCTATCTCTCCCACTCACAACAAGGAGGTTAACTAGGCCACCCCCAAAGTCATAAGGGGAGAAAAAGATGAGAAATGCCCAACATTCTCCAAGTCAACTCAAGATGGGATGTCTACTCTCCTATGAATGAGCGAATCGTGTGCTGATAAATTACCCACAAAACAAAGGGAGGAACGATTTTGGCGTATGATCGATGTAAGTATTTTGTTATTATTAGTACTTTATTGATGTAAAACTTATTATGATATCGATGTTATTATTAATTTGTGTGACATGTCTTTAATTGTAGACCATACCTCTGGCAAGAGATTCAAAAAAAGAGGCTGAGATGTGTATGGAAATAGTCGCATTCGTGGATTAAGAATTATGCATGTTAAAATATCATTGTAAAGTCCTGGACAAGAGTTAGCAGATTCGTGTGAAGATTTGAAATTGTCACATCTCGAATAGGAGAGGTACAAGGAGGAGCGAGATGGACTATGCAAACTAGTTGATTATTGGAAACATAGGGCGCTTGAGAATAAATAGTCTTAAAGTTCCTATCATGAAAGAATGCACTATTCATATGTGTAATAATGCTTGCAATAATTTCTAATACCAGATCACGTGATTGGTCTGGTAATCGTTAGAACTCTTGTTATTTGTTCTTTATTCATACCTATCTTAAATACAATGAAGAATGGTTTTGAGAACACTTATATTTGTCATGTAATATGGTAAGAATTGTAGCTAGCATCTCAAGTGGGGGAGGTCAGGGGACTCCACCTCCAATCATAAGGCATAGAACGTGTCCTACATCTCAATTGGGGGTCAATGGACTCCACTTCCAATCATGAGGCATAAGACATATCCAACATTTCATGGGGGGGGGGGGGGGGGGGTCATGGGACTCCACCTCCAATCATGAGGTATATGACGTGTCCTGCATCCCAAGCGAGAAGGTTGAATGACGTTTCCCAACTTAGGGACATAAAATAAAGTGCCCAAGACATGAGATTTGGAGAGGTGAATGTCCACCCCATGCATGTACTCCTTCCGGTATATTTTGTATCTTAAGTGGGGGGTCAGGGGAATCCACCTCCAATCATGAGGCATGGGATGAATCCTGCATCCCAAGCAATAAGTTCATTCGACTACTTCTATCTTAGGGGTTTATTAAATAAGTTATAGGAGGTGTGCATCATACAAGGGTGAGCATCCATCCCCTTGCATGTGCTCCTTTGAATGTACTTCGCATCTCAAGTGGGAGGTCAGGGGAATCTACCTCCAATCATAAGGTATAGGACTAATCTTGCATCCCAAGCGAGAAGGTTGTTTGACTACTTCTAACTTGGGGTTTCATTACATAAGTTCAACAATTAAGCAAAAGATATTGTACTTGTCATATATAAAACATCAACTTTACACATAATATTTTTTGAGGAGTTCTCCATTCCAAATCAGTGCCTCCTTTATATCGTCACGTTCTGTCAAGTAAGAGCCTGCAATGGTGATATCATATATTTGATATTGGCCTTCCCACGTTGTAGAAAACTTTCTTGTGCTAGTTTTGAATTTGTTGCCCAATGCTCTTCGTAAAACCCACTCTCCAATACCAAAGCTCTTATGCTTAACAAACTGGTTATATGTCTTTTAGAGTATTCTCTTTTATGATTAGAGTCTTATCAAGGCTTCTTCTCGCTTCTCTTCAGTTAACAGAAGGTCCTCCTATCTTAAATGATCATTATCATCTTTCGTGATACTAGATCAGAGGGTAGGCTCTTGTATATCAAGGGGTATGACTGCTTTAGTGCCGTAAATGAGGGAGAAAGGAGTTTCTCCTGTTGACATTCTAGTAGTAGTCCTTGTGGCCCAAAGAATACTGGGTAGTTCATCAACCCATTTTCCTTTGGATCCTTCCAAACATTTTCATAGTATATTTATGAGTGTCTTGTTAGATGATTCGGCTTGACCATTCTCTTACGGTCGATAAGGGGTGGAATGAGATAATTTGATACCCTTCTCTTCGCAAAAAGATACTAGTTTTTGTCTCGTGAATTGTCTACCATTATCAACGACTAGTTCACAAGGTAATCCATATCTACATATGATATTGCACCATATGAATCTCTCCACATCTGTTTCTTGGATTTGAGCTAAAGGTTCTGTCTCTATCCATTTAGTAAAATAATCAGTCACTATGATGAAGAACTTTCTTTGGCTTGAGGCGATAGGCAATGGTCCTACAATATCCAGACCCCATTTCTGAAATGGCCATAGGCTAACAATAGATTTTAGGTCAGTACCTGGTCGGTGTGGCAAATTGGCATGCCTTTGACATCTATCACATCTTTTGACATAAAAGATGCAATCTTTGAGAAAGGTAGGCCATTAGTAAGCTTATTGGATAATTCTTTGCAAAAGAGTTCTTCCTCCAGAATAAGCTCCACATTGGCTGTCATGTAAGTCATTCAGGACCATTTAAGCCTCATCCGTGGGTAAGCATTTCAACCATGGGCCACCATAATTCTTTCTATATAAGACTTCCTGGATAATGGCATAGTTTTTTGTTTTCATTGTGATTTTATGAGCTAAGTGTTTGTCTTTTGGGAGAATACCGTTGACAAGGTATTCTGTATATGGTTTCAACCAAGAAACATGAATCGTAGACATGACATCAAATTGAGTTTGATCTTTTACTTCACTTATGCCAATGCTAGGTCTTGATAGAAAGGATACTGGGATGACACTCTTCGAATCTAAATTCACCGTAGATGCCAACATAGCCAAGGAATCAGCATAGGTGTTTCCTCCTCGAGGAATTTTCTTGATCTCAAAAGTTTCAAATATTAATTTTGCTTTCAAAATTTTCATTGACTTGGTTTACCACTAGGCACGAATTGCTATGGATTAATACTTCTTAGCACCAAGGGCTATTAATTGTTGCAGCACCAAGAGTAAGGCCTCACACTTGACAATGTTATTGGTTGCTTGGAAAGTGATTCGAAGGTATTTTTTTATTAGACCTTCTGTTGGGGTGAATATTATGATTCCAAATCCTACACCTCATGAATTTCTTGCTCCATCTATATACACCTTCCATAACTCCATCTTAGAGGGAGGTGCTTATCCCACAAAGGGTGACTTTACCGCATGTATGGGAGCACACTCCTGGGTATTCTCTCATGTCCATTCTACAACATAATTTGAGAGGGCTTGTCCCTTGATAGCGGCCAGAGGTTTATAGTGTATCTCAAAGTCGCTTAACTCAATGGCTATTTGAGAAAGACGCTCAGATAGGTCTAGTTTACCCAAAATGTTTTTCAGGGGTATGGGGTGCGGACCACTACCCTGTGTGTACCAAAGTAATGCCTAAGTTTTCATATCATCATTCTTATTGTGAAGGCTACCTTGTCTAAAGGAGGATATCATTGTTGTGCCCCTGTCAACGAATGACTCACGTAATACACTAGGTGTTAGGCTCCCTCTCTATCGACCTTCAATACAGCACTGACAGCTTTGTCCATGAAGGACATGTACATATATAAATCTTCTCCTACCATAGGATTGGCCAAAAGAGGTGTTTTCCCCAAGTAATCTTTAATAGACTGGAAGACTTGTTCACATTCACTATCTCAAAGGTATTCCATGTTCTTTTTCAACAATCAAAAAAATAGTAGGAACTTTTTGGTGCAATTAGAAATGAAGCGACTTAAAGCTGCGATACATCCATTCAACTATTGGACTTCCTTGAGGCAGCAGGGGGAATTTATGTTGACCAAGGCTGAGATTTTATCTAGATTGGCTTCTAAGCCTCTAGATGTCACTAAGTACCCCAAGAATTTCCCTTATGCTACTCCAAATATACACTTCTTTGGGTTGAGATGCATTTTATATTCCGAATTATGGTGAATACCTCTTTAAGGTCATAGATATGATCTTTAGCACATTTGGTTTTGACCATCATGTCATCAACATACACCTCCATGTTTCATCCAATTTGGTTTTGGAACATCTTGTTCATCATTTTTTGATAGATAGCACCGGTATTTTTCAAACCAAATGGCATCTTAGTGTAGCAAAATGTCCATTCTTCCATGATGAACACTATTTTTTCTTCATCTCTAGGATGCATTCGAATTTGATGGTAGTCTGAATAAGCATCCATAAAGCCCATTGATTCAAACCTAGCCGTGGCATCTACCAATTGGTCAATATTCGGCAAATGGAAGCAATCTTTTGGGGTCGACCTATTCAAATCGATGAAATCCATGCACATTCTGTGCTCACCTCCTGCTTGTTAACTAATACCACATTTGAAAGCCAGGTTGGGTACATGACCTCGCGAACCCAACCTACACTTTTCAAGGACTTGATCCTCTTTTTGATAATCTCATTCTTGTCTCTGGAAAATCTCCGCTTTCTTTGTTGGATCGGCTTTTTGGTATGATCTAGGCATAACTCATAGGAGACAATATTTGGGTTGATGTTGGGTATGTTCTTAGGCTTCTAAGCAAACAAATCCACGTTATTCTTCAAGAAATAAATAAGAGCAACTTTGAATGGATAAGGTAGTTCAGAATTGATTTTCATGCATTGGTCATTCTCTATTTCCCCTATATGAACCACGTTATATTCACCGTGGACTTCCATCATAATATGTTCACCTGAACTCAGTTTCTTAGTCTCATTAGGATGACCTTTTTTCTTTAATTGCTATTTCGAAGATTGGGGTAGCGTATTCTTTATAGCGGCATTGTAACAAATTTGTGCCCTATCTTGCACCCCCTCAATTTCTCTTACCCCATTGAAAGTAGGGTACTTACTTAGTTGATGGTATGTTGAAGGCACTGCTTTCATTTTGTGTATCCATAGGCGGCCCAAAATTGCATTATAAGTTGTGGGGGTGTTCTTGTCAAAATTATAACACCTTCTACCGACATTGGTAGACGTATGGTCCCTACCGACATCATTACACTACCATTGAATCCAACCAATGATATTTGTTTTTGAGTGATCTCTTTACACTACTCTGCGTTTCCACCATTTTTTAACATTTTTTCAGCCACTTTTTCTTCCCATCCTCACCTATAAATACCCCCATTCTCTTCATAACTAAAAACACCTCAAAACACATCTTCTCTTCTCTTTCTTTCTCTCATTTCTTAGTTTTTTAGTTTTTAGCTTTTTTTTAGTTAGTTCTTCTTAGTTTTTAGTTTTTCTTAGTTAGTTTTTCTTAGTTTTAGAGTTCTTCTTTTTTTGAGAAGAACTAATTATGTTTTTGTAATTTATTTGCTTTTTGATTCAATAAATGGGAGTGCAAATTCCGCTTTGAGGTTTTCTAGCAACAGAGTTAGCATCAAAGTACTATAAGGATTTTATTTTCTTTATAGTTATTTTTTATGTTTTATTCTTACATGTTATATTTAATTTGTTTGTAATTAAATTTAACATTGCTGGCTGTTTGTAAACATGATATAATAATAACGTTGTTATGCTTGCGAAATATTAAATAGGTGAAAATCTCTAAAATGAATTGATTTTGTTTTTATTCAAGACTTTATATTAAGAATGTTAGAGAGAAATATATTATTTTTCATTACAAACTTAAATCTGAAAATTAGATTTTAAGGTTTAGTTATCCGGTCTAATTTAGAGTAGTGCTCTTTTATTTGTTGATACAATCGTCCAGTAGTTAGAGTGAAGCTCTATTTCAAAAGTTTTTATAAGAATTATTATCTGAAAATGTATTGACAACATGTTTTCAGTAATGGTTTTAAAACTTGAAAATTAGTACTCGGATAATTAAATTCTTAGGTTTAATTTGGACACCTTGAATAAAGTTTAAACTATCTAACCCCACCAAAAGTGGCATTTAAATGGTTCATTTTCAATCTCTTAGAAAGAGGAATTAATTTAATTAATCAAATTAGTTATCAATCCCACCCATAGGTGTTAATTGATTTGTTTAATTAACAAAGAATATCTAATCCCACCAAAGGTGGTATTCATATAAAAAAGAGCGAATCAATAAATATCAATTCATATATTTAATAACCTAAATAATATGAGCAAGCATAATTAACTTAGTTATTATATCCATAAATACTTCACTATTTTAACAGATAAAATTTGCATAAATGTTTATTTAATCTATGTTTATTTTTATGTTATTAGATTAAAAACACAAAAAACCAAAATATTGTGACACGATGTTTAGGATTTAATTTCTTTTTTAAAAGTTTGAATAATAAATTAAAAACCACATATATTCCTTCCTTAGATCGACCTTGGGAGTATACTTATCATTTTCTACGAAATGATTCGTGCACTTGCGAGAGTTTTATAAATATAAAACCAAATTATCGGCAAGATCGGCGATGTCGGTTTTGCCCCATCAGGTAGTCATGGGGGGTAGCCACTCTTGAGTCTCAAACTGTAGACCAAATGCCCCGTATCTCGAGCCTCTCATGCGTACCTTTTCCTGGAGTTGCTGGTATGGCCGGCCATGGTAGGTCCACCATGAATAGTATGTATTATTCGTACATCCCTTTGTAGGACAGGGTATGCTCTATTTGGTTCCCTACAAATTGGGTTGATTGGCTATCCTTTGATCAGGGTTGTATCTTTGAACCTTTTCTTGAGGATTTCTGGTTTTCTCAATAATTTCCCTTATGTACCCTTGTGAAAGAAGGTGCTTAATCTTCCACTTCAAATGGCAGCAATCTTGGGTCCAACGCCCTGTGTCTCTGTGGAATGCGCAATATTTATTGGGTTTACTAAGTAGAGCTTTCATTATGGGTGGCCTATTGACGTTGTTAAGGCATTCCATTTGACTCACTGCTTCTACCAACGTGACACATAGGGGCAATCCTCGAAAGGGAGATAAGGCACGACCCCAAGTCTTTGAGTTGCCTCTCGGCCTTAGGATGGGTTTGAAGCGGGGAAAATTAGGATGTTTATCCATGATAAGCCTTTTGTTCTCTTCTCTCTTAATGGGGGTAGGCCTACTCAGGTTTCTATTTGACCAACCTTTTGCTTGATTTCATTTCCTTTTCCACATTGAAAATTTTTTGAGTTTCCTCATAAACTGCCTCTATGGAGTGTGGTGTTGTTTTAGTCAATTCTAAAAAGATGCCATTATCACGCTTGATTCCCTTTCCAAAGGCTCCGATGACTATGGAATCAGGGAATTGATTAATCTCCATCTGCTCCATTTTGAACCTTTGTATGTAAGCTTCGATTGTCTCATATTCCTCTTGGACTATTGAGAACAAGTGGTGAGACTCTTTCTTGATTGGTTTATTGCAAGTGTAAGTAGTGAGGAATACTTTGACTAGAGAGTAAAAGCTAACAATACTCTTAATGGGCAACTCCATAAACCACTATTGGTATGAGTCTTGGAAGGTGGTTGCAAATAGTTTGTAGTACATTGATTCCTACTTGTCTTCGAATAGGCTCACTACTGCCATGGCCATTTTGAATTGAAGAATGTGTGCCACCGGATCTTTGGTTCCTTTATATGTGGGACATTTGGGAGCATTAAAATTTAGGGGAGGTAATGTTAACTCAATGACATTCGAGAAAGGTGATGTAGATAACTTATTGCAAACATTTTCAATGTCACCCTTTTCCTACCCTTTGAGCCTATCGTTAACTCTCATCCACATTTTTTTCTTCCATCTCTTTTAATTTTCTATCCAATTAGTCACTCGAGTTATAAGGACGAATTGGTTGAATTACAGGTTCGTAAGTGGGGAAGGGATTCACTTGGGAGGTCCCTATAATGAAATGAGGATTAGAAACTATTTAGGGACATTTCTCAACATCTATGTGTCGATGAGGGTCATGGATACATGATATATGTTCCCTTCTAGAGGGTTGACGTACTATTTGGGGACTATTGGGTGTGTAGGATGAACTCCTTGTGTCTGAACACACGTTTTATTCTAACCAGGATCTTAACTTGTTATTCTCCCTTTGGAATTCTATGAAGGCTTGTTGTAGTTCTGTTATTTATTTTTGAAGTCCTTTTATCATCGCATCTCTTTCAAATGGAGCGTTATCAGAATTTTAATTTAGGGAAGTACCAAAAGGTCACGTGGCTTGTATGGGCCTGTCCACATCGCAAAGGATCGAAACCTGATTTTTGCTAGCTGAAGTAGTTACTAAATCATGATTTTTCAATGATATGAAGGGTGAGCAAGGAGGTGCCCTATCGTTAAGGTTGAATTCTTGAGCCAATGGGATGGGGTTGTCTATCCGTTCATTGATCATGGGTGGACAATCCATTTGTTGGCATGTAAATAAAAAACACAAGTTAATTCTCTTAGTATATGATCAAGTCTCAAATGCCAACTATGGATTAGAAAGATTTGAGTTCCCACAGACAGTGCCAATTATTTGGAGAGAATTTCAAGTGTTCAAGATTTTAATGATTTGTTATGAGAAGTAGAAATTTAAATAACTAAATGGATCTTGTATTCTCCTCATTTAAGGGGTATATATAGATGACATCTCATATACGTGGCAGGTAACTAGCTATGCGACCTGGATACAAGATTACATACTTTGATAAATTACATATGAACTAACAAAACAGAAAGTAGGTCGCCATAAGCATTATATTGTCAGGTTGTTATATATAAATGAAGGAAGATCATTTTATGTAAGTCTCTCTAGATTCCTAAGTATATTTTATGGTTCACTCTCAGAGAGGAAGGATTGAGATCACGTCGGGATCTTACAATCTCACCAGGTCTTGACATCTAAGACCTTGCAACTCGATAACGAGGTACTCTAGTCAACTAGGTTGTACGCTTTATCAAGCTTGTTGGGCCCAAGCCATTATTAAGTCATCCTTGTATCCTCATTATCCCTTAGCGGGGTATCTATATTCAATAGGTCGCATACCTATTTCACATTTAATACCAAACATCAATTAAGAAATTTATTAAGTCCCTAAGAGACTTACTTTAAGTGGTTGAAGTAGGCTATGGCATTAGGAATGAGGGGTGTGATGTTGGAATTCTTTGTTAGATTTCTATATGAATAGATTGGATATTGATAATCCCACCATCCTGCATTGTACATGTTAAAATATGGATAATACTTGTATATCTAGCTTTCAAATCCATACATAACATTAGCATGGTCCCAATTACCTTGTTGTTGCCAAAAGTATGGTACACCAAATTCATTTTATGTGTGGTATGTTGCAGCTATGGGTGTTCCAAATGTCTTGACATTCAACACTTCAAGAAAATTAGTTTATATTAAAGATGGATACAAATAATAAAAATAAATAACATAAAATAAAATTAAAAATAAAAACAATAAACAAAAGATTAAAAATTAAAAATTACAAATTAAAAGAAAAATAAAAAATCAAAACTAAAAATAAAACTAATAATAGCCAAATAAAGGAAAAATATTTAAAGAAAAAATAAAAAGTAGCAATTATTTGAATAATTGTTGAAAGAATCTTCGATAATGAGGCCAAAAACTTAATACTCTTGAGTATTGCATGTATAAGTGGTGATACACAAGTAATAAGTAATTTAAGATCAAGAGTTATTGTACACACGAATATTGGTAGTAATGTCTACTCCTAATTACTAGTTCATTGGTAAATTAATGAAAATTGCTGCAAAAAGGAAATTTTGGGTTGTTTTTGAAAAAACAATAACATAAAATAATAAAATAGATTGCATAAGAATTATGACATATATGTGATTATAAAACTATCATCACCACTAACCTATAATTTTATTAACTATATCATGAATGTAAGTTAATTTCTTATGTTCTAAAGCACTTTCATAATTTTAAAATTCTTTTTAAATTCTTAACTTTAGCTTGATAAGTCTAGATCCTAAAACTTCCCACTTACAGTGTAATTGATTAATGATATGATCGTCAATTAACCTAAATCATGAATAACCTAAAAGTATTCTTACTAAATTTAATTCAATCATTACATTAAGAACTAAGAATATTATAGCTAAATTAACAAAAATTAAAATCATCGCTTAACCATTAATGTTTGTATTAGGGGTGTCCATGGTCCGATCCGGTCCGGTTTTGCCTAAAAAATATTTAATCAAACCGGACCGTTCATATAGTTGAAACCGGACTAGACCATATGGCTATCTAAAATGTTATAACCGAATAGTTTGGTCCGGTTTGGTTAACGGTTTTGAACAATTAATAATGCATAAATATAATTTAGTTTAATATGATATAATTTAATAGGATACAATCAAATGTGATGCTCATTTATCATCATACATAGATAGATATTATTGTTAAATACATAAGATGTTATAAAATCTAAAATAAAAAAAAGATTAGACATGAAGAAATGAATTCCAAATATCTCATTTACACAGAATTCTTAAACATATACAAACATCCAAACTCATAATCAACAACAATATATCATTAGATAATAATATTTAAAACTTACCCATTATTAATCATCAACGATCATTGTAATGTCTTTAATGAACTCTAAAATCAAACAAAATCAACATCTTCATAAATCTTTAGGTCATCATTGTATTCTGGTAAGAGGACATAGTCATTATTAATGGAAGAATGGAACCAATTTTGACTACATACTAATGTGTCTACCATTTTAGGATTCAAAGAACTCCTAAATGGATCAAGAATGTGCCCTCATGTGCTAAAAGCTGATTCTGATGCAATAGTTGAAACTTGAGTTACTAACACATCACGTGCAATGAGAGAGATGATAAGAAACCTAAAAGAATTTGCCCTCCACCATTTTAATATATCAAACTTATCCAACATGACATTTTCACATGGAGTGTTCAAATATTTCTCAACCTCGGTTTTCAACTCCAAACTATTTTTCTCCTCTAAGCATTTAAGAAATTTCAACTTTCTTGCTTCCTCAGATGAAGGAATCCTTCCTATTACATCTTTTGATTAAGTCACATTAGATTGAAAATCTTTACCATGCACTAACATATAGTAAGCTTTGAACATATCCATAAAATTATTTTTGACATTATCTCTCAATTTTTGAACAATTTCTAAATCATAAATCTCTTCAAATAAGAATTCCAAATACTCTAATTTGTACCTTGGATCAAGTACAAATGCAACATACAACATCTTATTAGTCTTATCTACATTTTCCCAATACTTCTCAAAAAATTTTTTGATGCTAGTAGCCATATTTTTCAACAACAAGTCATCGAAACCACACCATGTAAGTATTTGAGATTGAATGTTATGCAGTTTTGTAAAATATAAATTTGATGTGGTACATAAAGGTGCACTGAATGCTAAAGTAGAGTCATAAAAAGTCTTAAAAAACTTGACAAAAACACTAGCATTCTTCCAATCATCTAATGTTGGCGGCCCAACATTCGATCGTTCCTCATGAAAATAAGAAATAAAGTTTGTTCCTTCCTCTTCTTCAAGACGATCAAATGCTTTTTGAAAATCTAAAGAAGATTTTAACATTAGATGTGTGGAGTTCCATCTTGTAGGCACGTCTAGCACGACACTTCCTTTGGACTCAATATTTTCCTTAATAGAACACATTTTAAACTTTTGTAATATCAAAGGAGAGGATCTAATATATCTCACAGCGCAATGAATACTCATAATAGTATTATGAAGATCTTCAAGTCCTTCTCTCACAATCAAATTCAAAATGTGAGCACAACATCGCACATGAAAGAACTCTCCACTCATAACAAGTCCATTATTCCAATTTTTTAGCTTCCTTTTCAAGTATGACACATCAGTATCATTTGAGGAAGCATTATCAAGTGTTATGGTGAATACCTTACATATACCCCAATCACGCAAACTCTGTTCTATCACTCTCCCAATTGTATCACCTTTATGATTCTCAACTTGACAAAATTTTATAATTCTCTTTTGTAATTTCCAATCTTTGTCAATATAATGAGTGGTTAGACAAATATAATTAATATTTTGAATTGAAGTCCAACAATCACTAGTAAGACAAACTCTTTGCTTTTCACTTATGAAAAAGTTCCTCAAAGTTTTTTCTCATCTAAATAAAGTTGACACGCATCTCTAGAAATTGTTTGACTAGATGGCACATGAAACTTAGGACAAATTTCAGCTATAAACTATTTAAATCCCTCACCCTCAACAAACCTAAAAGACAATTCATCAATAATAATTATTTTTGCCAAAGCAACTCTAGCACGTTTTGCATCAAATGATATAGCAACTAATTTATGAGTTGTCGTATCATCCTCTCCTTTTTGTGTTTGAAAACTTAACATCTTTTGTCCTTTATCTACTTCTTTAGGAATCTTCTTACATAAATTTTTGAAGTGATATATCATTGAAGTAGTTCCATTCCTTGTAGGATGAGCATCATAACCTTTTTTTACAATAATGACATGTAGCTCTAGGATTTTCCACATCATAGGGTAAAATATATGAAAAATGATTCCATATTTCTGACCTAAAATTTTTTGGTTTCTTCATATCAAATTTGTTATCGGCGTGAACATTACTTACTTATATTCCCCTTTTTGAAGATGAGTCATTTAAATTCTGTGGTTGATTTTCCATTTCATTCGGATGAATTTCAGGTTCAATGTCTTCACTCATAGACATAGTAAAGTCTATAAATTGACTTGGTCTAATAAACTCATGTAAATCATCGCCTATATATAGAATATAGATTAGTACACATTCTTAATATATTAAAATATTATTTTTTGTACTTAATCAAAAATCATTTCAAAACTAAAATAACTAATTAGAACAGAACGGATAGATTATGATATAAATAGGACAAAACATTATCTAACATTTTATTACTTTGTACTGTGTATATTTACAAAATAAGGTCTTCATATGTTGGCCAATGTGTATATATGCAAAAATAATTGCAACTAACAGTATTTCTCTTTGTAATTTTTTTAGGTTAATTGTTAATATAAGACTTATAAAATTTGAACACAAGTCACTAAAATCTGAACACCATAATAAAATTTTGAAAAAAAAATATCAAATCAAATTTAAATATAGGAAAAAAACTTATTAAAATATAACAAAATATGCCTAATGTTATGCTAAATAAGATTTAGATGAAGGGATTATTATACTAAATTTAAATTTATATAGATTGAAATAAATCACAAAATAATTGTTATAATATTTATCTCATGTGTAAAAAAGAAATTCAGTTTTTATTAAAAATAAAAGAAAAAAATGATAGATGAGAGACCCATTTTCCCCACTTAACAATTTGCTAACAATAGGCATGTATTAGGCATGAACATTCAGAATCTTATAATAGAAATATGAAAAATTGATACATAAACCTGTCCCGAAGTAAAATATTTACTTCCTAAAATCTGAAACTAATTACAAAATCAAACTTCTATGAGAAGAAATTGAGGAAATAAAATTGAATTATATTAAATATAGAGTCAATTTAATCAAATATTCAAAGTAAACACTTGCCTATATTATATTCATACATATAAATAAACTTAAGCACTTAAAGTATACCTAAGATATTGTCCAAACTCCAAATCATATTTCTGAGTCAATCACAAAAGTAATATCAGTCTTAAAATATTTATGTACATTTTATGTCAAAAATACAGATTAATTCATCTATATAAATCACCACAATTTAAATTTAATTAATTAAAATTTTAATCGATTAGTTACAGTTTGATCAATAAAATGTCAGTTCATATATTAAACCATATGAAACCAACTGCTTAAACTCTTGAGATTCATAATGATCAAACATTAATAAAATGAACTATAGATATTTAATCTATAAAGAGAACTTAATCAAAATAATTAAGCTTTAAAAGAGGGGCAATGTACGTAACAATTTAACTGAAGTTCTAAGTTCTAACAATATTAATTAGTTTCCACCATTTAAAAAAAACTGAACTCTGTGAGAAAATAGTATTCAGACTTCAGAGTTCAGACTAACAAAAAAACGACATACCATTCACATTTTAGAGTTCAGACTTGCCATTCAGTTTATTCAGGAAAAAAAACTACCAGTAGTAGTAGACCACATGCATATTTTGTGATTTTTGTCCATGGTTGTCATGACACGACACGACACGAGGAGAGGTGGTTAGTTTTTGGTGGAAGCAATGCGAGGAGAGGTGGCTAGTTACTGGTGGAAGCGACGCGTGGAACAGTGGCTAGTTGCTGGTAGAAGCAATGCGTGGAACAGTGGCTAGCTGCTAGTGGAAGCAATGCGAGGAATGGTGGCTAGCTACTGGTGGAAGCAATGTGAGGAACAGTGACTAGCTGCTGGTGGAAGCAACGTGAGGAATGGTGGCTAGCTACTGGTGGAAGTAATGCGAGGAACAATGGCTACCTACTGGTGGAAGCAACGTGAGGAGATGTGACTAGCTGCTGGTGGAAGCCACTGCGAGGAACGATGGCTAGCTACTGGTGGAAGCGTAGACGGCCAGACCTAGAGCCTAGACGACGAACGTAGAGCGCAGAGGAAATGAGGAATTGCGATTTCTAAGGTTAGGGTTAACGGCTTAATGCCTTAACTCGAAAAAAAATATATATCCCGGTTTATAATATTTTATAAAAAATATTATTTATTTAATAAAATAGGTCTGGTCCTGTTCGATCTGACCGGTTTATAATATTTTATAACCGGATCGGATCATTTTAAAATTGATTTTACTTAATACAGACTAGATCGGACCGTTTCATTTACAAAACTACTCGGTTCGGTTTAGACCAAACAGGTTTTTCGGTTTAAATCGATCCGACCTGGTTTTTGGACAACCCTAGTTTATATACAAGCCTACTTATGACAGCAACTAGAACATACCATTTTGAATAAAAATATTAACAATTATGTACTAATATCTTAAATTAGTTATAAACATATTCATGCAATAAATTAATTGATAACTCTAATTCATACATGTATAATTTTGGTATTTAAATATAGAATTGAATATATCAAAATTCAAAAATTGAAACTAAAATATTTTATGACATTAAATCAATTAAATCATAATCTAAGATTTAGAATTGCTCACAATCACAATAAATATTAGTTAGATATGTAATTTATTACATCTATAAAAATAACTAAATATTTCATAATAAAAAAATTGATAGAAAAAAAAACTTATTTTATTCAATATTTAGAGCAAAAGAAACTAAAAATATTAATCTTCAACTTATTTTTGAAATTCTCTTCAAAGATCTTATAATATCGTACCAAATCTAAAGTTTTTCTAAATTTTTTTCAATCTTTTACAAAATTTTAATATAAATTATGTTTTATGAAGTGTTATTTGGGTCAACGTACAAGTGAATTTGCTCTAGGGAGACACGTGGCCGAAAAGGTTTGTGGCCTGTACGATGGTCTAAGTTGATCTCCATAGTCTCTAAATATATCAACTTGTAAAATAAAATTAATAAAATTTTCTTTAAAATCTCATAAAAATTCCTTCAAATTTTCAAACAATCTATAAAATTTATATTTTTTAATAAATACAAAATAAAAAATTTAACACATTATAATAATAAATTTATGTAAATGTAAATAAACTCATATCTAAAAATGAATATAAAATAATACTAATCAAGATTAATAAACATAATCTATTTATTTTTATTAATATCCTTCATTTCTTTTTTATAAGACAATTGGCATCTACATAACTGTTATACACAACAACACATGCCTCACTAGTTCCCATGTATTGGTCGAGAATTCTAATAGCCCTCTCACTATGATGAAGTGTTTGATTTTGACTATAGATTGTGGTTTCATGCTTTGGTTGATTATCAATATTAATAGGTGGTGGTTGTTTGATTCCATCTGACTCCAACTCCTCAAGCACTACTTTGCTACGAGCTTTGTTGTTATTCACATAATCTTCCTCAAGAAATATAGCATTTGTTGACACAAACAACTTATATCTCGACTATTATAGAAAATACCTCATTTTCTTTGTTTACATTATCCAATAAATATACATACTTCTAACCTTGGTTACAACTTTCGAGACTTCCCTTGAAATATATGTGTTGGTAATCCCTAGATATGGATATGGCCACAATAGGTTTGCGTCCCATCCATATGTTCTATAGGATTCTTAGGAACACACTTAGATGGAGCCACATTTACCAAGTATGCCACTTATTATTGGGCATATCCCTTGAATGATATGAGCAATGATACAACTCATCATTAACCTAGCCATCTTAAGAAAATATCTATTTATTTTTTCTATAACACCATTATTTTATGGTAGATATACGAGACTATCCCATGATCTAGCAAGTGGTCATTAAACTCTATGTCAAGGTATTCCTCTCCATGATCTAATAGTAACGTCTTTAATGACTTACCACTTGAAAATTTTCAAAAGCTTTTGACTTTCACTCTATTAGGTAAATATATATGTATCTTGAGTACTCAATGAATGTGAAAAAAATACTCATAACCATCTTACTTGGACACTCATCAATGAACAAACATCTAAGTGCACAAGTTCGAGTGGTTTAGTGGCTTTAAGTCCCTTTCATGCAAAGGATATTTTGGTCATCTTGCCTTCTAGACAAGATTTATACATTGGGAAAAAACCAACACTTAGTTCTCTAAAAGGACCATCCTTGTCAAGTATTTGAATCCGGTCAAGGCTTATACGATTAAGCCTTAGCTTCCATACATACATATCATCGAAGATTTGCTTTTTAGCTTTAGATTTTTTTAATCTGAACATTTTAGCAAGTATGTTGCTTTGTAGGGCATATCCTCAATTAATATAGGCAGTGATGCATAACTCATCATTGACCTAACTATCTCAAGCAAAATTTGTTTTTTCTTTCTACAACATCATTTTGTATTGGTGTAACAAGTGTTGTGAGCTATGTTCTTTCTATTCGTATCATGTTTGGATCAAAACTACATCAAACTATTATAAATAGGGGTTACATAGATAAAAAATTGCATGACCAATGATATTCAGACAACACAAACTAACTCTCTCTAATCTACTTCCATTGATGACCTGAGGCTCATATTGATCAGTGTGCCTCCATGGAGGCCTACTTCAGGCACACTTGTGGGTTATGTTACTCGGCCTTTCAATCTCGTTTTGGAAAAATTTGACTTCGTGGTTTTGGGATAATTTGTTTCTAAAATGATTAAGAACACGTAAGAATACATGATCATGTACAAGTGATAAGTTAATTTAAGAACTAGGATTGTAGTACCCAATAGGATTGGTCAAAATTTTCACTAATACTTAATAGTTTATTAGTAAGTTACTTAAATTAACAAATGGGGTTTTTAAATTTCTCTTGAGAGAAATAACATAAAGCAATAAAATAAGTTGCAGAAAGATTATGATAGATATGTGATTATGGGACTTCTTCACCGCTAGCCTACATTTTTATCAAATATGTCATGAATGCAAATTAATTTCTTAATTTTAAATTATTTTTGTAATGTAAAATCATTCTTGCATTCTTAACTTTAGTTTTAGAAATCTAGGTCCGCTTAAGATTTTTCATTTTTTCTTACTATTTAACTGATTAAAGGTTTTCTTATTAACCAATCTAAATCTTGAACAACTTAGAGGTACGCTTAATAGACTTTATTCATTTATTTCATTAAGATCTAAAAAGATGAAAAATAAACTAAGCAATATTAGAATAATTGTTTAACCTTTAACGAAGATATTCAACCCTACTTATGATCTAACAAATATAAGGTATCATTTTCAATAAGAATATTAACAATTATATACTAATATCTTCGACTATATATAAACGCATTCATGTAATAAATTAGCTTATCATCATAATTCATAACATGCATAGTTATGGCATTTAAACATAGAATTGAACGTTTCAATTATCAAGAATTGAAATTAAAATCATTCATGACATTGAATTTTATTAAATCATACTCTAAGACTTAGAATTACCCACAATCACATTAAATATTTAGCTAGGCATAGAATTTATAAAATCCATAACAATAACTAAATATTTCATAATAAAGAAGAGAAATGGTATAGAAAAGAATCTAAATTGGTTGAATTATTGCAACCAAAGGAACCAAAAATATCAATCTTCACTTGTTCTTGAATTTTCCTTGAAAGTTCTTGCAATATTATTGAATTTGTATTTTTTTTATTTTTCTCTTAATTTTCGTACAATTTTGATACTCATTTTGTTTTGTATTTATAAGAGATAAAAGTCAAATTCGAATGTAATAGGATTGTTGGTATTGGGGTAAAGATAGGCATATCAAAAGGATAGGATAAGTTACGATAAGAATAATCTGAGAAATACATTCACTCCTTTCTAATTTAATCCACTTATCAAATGAAAATTATAAAAAATCTTAGAAAAATCCCAAAAAATCTAGAAAATCAATATTTTCTCAATGGATATAAAATAAATAATTTTAGCTCATTATAATAAAAAAAGTATATAAATGTAAAAAATATTATATATAAAAATGTATATAAAATAACACTTATTAGGTTTGAAACATAATTTTCGATTAAAACTCAAATGGGCCAAGTCCAATTTTGTAGAAAGTTGAAGGATTATGAAATGTCCCGATTGAAAATAATTTTGCAAAGGTTGCTAGTTTATTTACTTTAAAGTTCAAAGAAACTCGATCATAAATAACGTTGTATTTGTTTATTGTCTTGGATGTTTGTATGTTTGTATGAAATGTTCATGCCATGATATTAACATTGATATGCATATGCCATGACATATAGATTAATTGTGTCTTTCCATTAGTTATTTAAATTTAATTAAATGTATGTCACATGTATAGCATGCATTATAACATATTTTGTAAAAATGTTTTAGGTAAAGTTGAAAGCATGCAAGGGATTAATTTAATAGGATTAAATTAAGATAGGTGATACATAGAGCATTTTTGAGAAAATAACAAAGATGACACCCTTAAAACTTGTAACTACAAGAATAAAACTCCTTATGTCCACATCATATATTTTTACGATTAAAACAAATTCTAACACATCATTTTACTTTGAATGTCATTCAATTAGACCTCATTAAAATTGAATTATGATCAATTAGACCCGTTTAGTGTTGGATGTCATCTAATTAGAACCCGTTCAATATTAGTGGGTGCTATTTTTATTGTTTTAAGTTTTAGGGGTGTTATTTTTGTAATTTTTGAATTTTTTTAAATCAAATTTAATTATAAATGTTATAATTAAAAGTGTGTTAGGATTAAATGGTAAATAAATTTATTTTGAAGTTATTGGAATTTAAATTTTAAATTGTTTAAATTTCTCAATAATAAACATATGACATTTTTTAAAGTAAATACAAATATTTGAAGTATTAATTGGGAAAAGGGAAGTGTGAGAACTTGACCCATGGTCTCCATCATTAGTGCACACCCACAAAAGACCAATTGGCATCTTGAGGTGTTTTAATACATCCTCTTTTAGGAAGGTTTTCAATTGGGGTAAGTAGCGAATGTGACTTTTGGCATGATAGGAAACCACTATGGAACCCAAGAATTGACTCCTTTAAGATAGCATTCTTGGATGAAGTTTTAGAATCCGAAATGTAAGGTTACACTCAACAAATACCATTACAAGAGTTTAATCATTTTTGGACAAAAAATATAGTGGTTATATATATGATTTATCAACATGGAAATGTTGATATTTTCATTAATTAAGAATGACTCATTAAATAGGAAAGTTTAATGACCAATCCTGGCAGCATCTTAATTTTCAAGGAGTTGGATAATAGCTATCATAGTAAATTATAAATTAGTATGCAATCATGTATCATCCTACTATGTATGAATTGATAACAAGTTGCGCATGATGATTGAATGCTTTATTTTAGTTATTATTTCAAGTTGTAAATGCCCAATCCAATCTTAACTCTACTCGAAAACAAAAACTTATTGGTGATAACTTTAACAAGTAGCAAAGTAATCTAAATCATGTCTTAGTCACTGGGAATGTGCATTTTGTACTTACAGAGGAGTGTCCTCTAGTACTCACCACCAATGCTATACGAAATGTTAGTGATGCATATAATGGTTGGCTTAAGGATAATAATAAGGCACAATGCTACATTCTTGTTGTGATGGAAGATTTGATCCCGACTCAACATGAGAAAATAGAGACTACTTATGAGATAATAGAGTTTCTAAAATGAATGTTTGGTCATCTATTGGAATAGGCTAAGCAAGAGGCTATGAAAGCCGTTATGAATGCAAAAATGAAGCAGGGCACACATATGCATCAACATGTGCTAAAGATGGTTACGCACATCAATGATGTTGTAGATCGATGGCATCATGATAATTGAGGTTGCATAGGTTGGGATGATTTTGAAACACTATCCTATAGTTTCTTGTAGTTCAAGAATAATTACATTATAAACAAGCTCGTCTATAACCTTACAAAGTTGTTGAATGAACTTACACTTTTGAGGATGTTATGTAGAACAAGAAAGAGGAGGAAAATGTTATCAAAGTTCAACCCTTCTTTAAGAAAAGGAAGAAAATTGTGAGATGGAAACGCAAGCTACCATCCAAGAGAGCTAAGAAGTTCAAAGGCCAAAAAGGAATGAAGAAGAAAGATGGAAAGAAAAATTGTTTTCATTATGAATAACCTAGGCACTAGAAGAGGAATTATCCTCGCTACATAGAAGAGCTAAAGAACAAGAAGAAGGAAAATAGTAAATATGATTTACTAGTCCTTGAATCTTGTTTGTATGAATATGAATTTTCCTCTTGAATAATTGATTCAAATGCAACTAACCATGTATGTTCTTCTTTATAGTTGATTAGTTCGCTAGTTAAGCTTATGGACCAATGCTTTACTATATGAATGGGAAATAGGGATGTTGTATCAGCCAAAGTAGTGGGAGAAGTGTGACTTATATTTAGAGATAATAAATATTTACTATTAGATACTATTAATCATATCTTGGGTTTACCAAGAATTTGATTTCTATATCAAGGTTGTATGAACAAAATTATAAAATTTATTTTAATAATAATGATGTGACAATTTTCAAAAATTGAAGAAACATTTGTAATGTACTTTTGAAAAGTGGCCTTTATATGGTAAACTCAAAACAACACTCACTACTTAACATTGATTGTTTAGGGTTGAACAACCTAGACCTAAAAAGCAAAACACTTCTCTTGACAATGATACCTATATATGTCATCTAAGACTTGGTCATATAGGCCTTGACATGTATGATCCAAAGACTAAAAAATGATGATTCTTTAAGAAAACTAAATGTTGATACTTTTTTAGTTTGTAAATCATGTCTAGAAGGTAAATGACTAAGACACCCTTTACTACAAAAGAGAATAAAATATAACCACTAGAACTAGTGCACTTAAATGTTTGGAGACCTATAAGTATACAAGTTGGAAATGGTTATGAGTATTTTGTCACATTCATTGATGAATACTTTAGGTATGGGTATACTGACCTAATGTAATGGAAGTTTGAGACTTTTGGAAAGTTTCAAGAGTTTCATGCTAAAGCTGAAAAACAATTTGGTAAATTGTTAAAAATGTTTTGATTAGATTGAGGTGGTATACACCTTGATACTAAGTTCAAGGATCAACTTCTTAAGCATGGTATTATATCATAACTCATAATACCTAGAACACCAATATAGAATGGTGTTAGAGAAAGGAGAAGTAGGATATTTCTTGACATGATTAGATCCATGATGAATTACACATTATTTCCCGCTGGGGATATGACTTGGACACAACAATGTATTTTATTAATGTAGTTCCATACAAGGTTGTTCTAGAAACACCTACATACTTGTGGAGTGCTTGTAAACCTAGCCTGACATCTCTATATATGGGGTTACCCAGCATACGTGTTGAGAGGAAATACTAAAAACTAGAACCAAGATTAGTTGTATGACTATTTATAGGATACTTTAAAGAAATAAGGTGATGTTTGTTTTATAGTGCTCAAGATAATATGGTATTTTTTTTAACAATGTTGTATTGCTTAAGACTGATTACATGACAACTTCAAGCCTCGACGCAAAGTATTACCAGAGGAGTTACAACCTAATAGGACCAAGTCATCACCTACTATTAGAGTTAATACTCGATAGAACCAAGATACCAACATTCAAAGTCAAGATCCACCATAGATTTTTTGTAGTGGGAGGGGAATTAGTTGCCAAACCATAACATACAGGCTAGTGAGGCATAAATTATTGTGTCTATAAGTCATATCGATTAGCAATTGTCGTATAACCAAGAAATGAAAGATGTAGACAAGGACAGATGGATTGAGGCTATGAACCTAGAGATGGAATCAATGTATTCCAATTCAGTTTGGGAACTTATAAACAAACTTGATGAGGTACGACCAATTGGGTGGAAGTGGATCTATAAGAGGATAAGAGAAGTAGAAGTGAATATAGAGAAATTCAAGGCAATGAAAATGACATAGGGTTTTACCTTAAAAGGAAGGGGTGAACTATAAAGAAACTTTATGGCCAGTATTAATGCTTAAATCCATATAGATATTCTTGTCCATTGCTAAAGCTTCCAATTATGAGATTTGGCAAATGGATGTCAAGATTGCATTTTTGAATAACTATATTAAAAGGAAATTTACATGATTTAACTAGAAGGGTTCACAGTTAAAGGCCAAGGGAAAAACATTTACAAGCTTAAGAGATCCATATATGGACTTAAGTAAGTGTCAAGATCATAGAATATTAATTTTCATGTAACAGGGAAAACCTATGGTTTTGCTTTGAATCTTGATGAGCATTGTGCCTACAAGTTAATCAAGGATATCAAAGTGGTTTTCTAGTGCTTTACATTGATGAAATTATACTTATTAGGATAGTGTTGAGTTCTTTTCGAATGTAGAGTAGTCATTGGCTAAGCAAAATCAAATGAAATATCTGGGAGAGGCAAGCTATTTTTTGAGCATACAAATCATTGGTGATTGTAAGAATAATCTTTTAGCCCTATCTTAAGCATCAAACATCAACAAAATATTTTTGAGGTTTTTTATGCAAAATTCTAAGAAAGGAAACTTGCCTTCATCCATGGAGTTACCTTTTCTAAGGATCAGTGTCCTAAGACACCTCAAGAGATAAAGGATATGATATAGGTAGCATATATCAGTAATTGGTAGTTTGATGTATGCCATATTATGAAATAGGTTTGACATCTATTATACAATTGGCATAGTTAATCGATATCAACCAACCTAGGATTGGATCCCTGGGATACAATAAAATGCATTCTCAATTATCTCCAGACAACTAGAAACTATAAGCTAGTTAATTCTGTTGAGGATTGGATGCTTACAGTATAAATGGACTTCAACTTCCAAGTAGACAAGGATTACCATAAACCCATATCTAGGCCAGAGTTCACTCTTGGTGGATGAGCCATAGTGTGAAGAAGTGTCAAGTAAGGATCCAATATCGATTCCATAATGGAAACCAAGTATGTTATCATTTGAAAAGCAACAAAGAAAGGCATATGGCTCCATATTTTCTTGAAAATTTGAAAGTTATTCCAAATATGGATCAACTACTCAAATTTCATTGTGATAACACTGAGGAAGTTGCTAATTCCAAAGAACCAGAAAGCTATAAAAGAGGAAATCATAAGTAATGCAAGTATCATTTAATCTAGGAGAATTCTTCGTGCAGATGCATCTATTTTGAAGATTGCTTCAAAGAATAGCCTTGATGATCTATTTAAAAAAATGGTGCGTATCAAAAGCCTTGAAGGTCACTTAGAAGGGATGGTGTTGAGAGACATGTCCCATGTTTTTTGGGCTAAGGCAATATTATTAAGATATGAGCCCTTAAATGCAAATTATTTGTATTTTAAATAGCTAAAATTAGAATAAATAAAAGTACATATTCACTTACATTTTTTATCTTATTCTTCAAGTAAATTAAAAATTTCTTACAATTTGAGTATTCTTGTACTCAATAGAAAGGGGTATATATAAGAAAATTAAGTACACGTGTAGTAATCAAAATAGTTTGTGCAGATTAATTAAAGTTGAAGATATTTAATTATGTCACTAGTATAGTGCATATTTATTTGGAATTGAGTAATCTTGATATGGGATAACTGTTTTGGAGACATCTAGCTGGGGCTACTTATGTATGATAGAGATCATTCTACATTGGATTAAACATATTAAAAACACTATTAACTTAATTTTTCTCGTATTTTTTTGTCACTCATTTACCATGTGTAGATGATCTTAATCCTAAGTGATTTAGTAGACCCCTTGTTATAGCATTGTGGTATTTGACTTATTCGATGATGCCATGTTGTTAAGATGATATGTGTTGTCTCTTTTGGAGAACATAAAACGTGCAAGTATACACGGTCATAAGTAATAAAATTTGATAAGTAAAGTATCGTTCCCACGGAGATTTATTACTATAGTTTGTTGAGTACTAAAATTGTTTCCCTATGATTTTATCCAAAATAACCGTTGATTTAGAAAAAGAAGAAAAGAGTTAACAAAATAAAAGAAATCTAGGATTGCAATTTTTTACCAAATTAATCCACTCTTATCATATTATTTTCTTTTGATTTATATTTTTTAGTACATTTAATTTGTCAACCGAAAACTTCTATTTTTATTCATACATCTCTTCCGAGCTCCGTATAAACACACCTCGTTAAATTAATTCACTATATCTTTATGAGAATTAAATTCACCAAGATTCATTACGTTCTAAGTTTTCAAATGGCCACACATACAATTAGGGTATATTCCTATCCTTCATCATACATGTCATTCTATTTACGAGCAATATACACACAAATGCCTCTTCCAAGTTTATTTATGTGCCACAGATCGTTTTGATAAGATTCGTAAATAATCAAAAAGCATTAAGCACAAAATAGAAAGAACAAATCGAACCTCTTATAAATCTATCAAAAATAATTAAAATCAAAGCTTCATAAATATAGATCAAATGCAACCATAGAAAAACTAAATTACTTCATTAATTAAAAATAAAATGACAACAAATACAGAAAAATTAGAAGAAGAAGAAAGGAAAATTAAAACATTTCGTATCATAAATATTTGGCACACATAGAACACAACAGAAGCCAAAAAAGGCTTCTGCGTGTTCTACAGTCCAGAACCGAACAACACAAAAATTATACTCTCCAAAACTTCCCAAAATTTTCCAAAAAAAACTTTCGAAAACTAAACTTTTTAACTCTATCATCTTACCCCTATTTATAACATCAAATCAATATAAAAAAAATACATTAAAATATATATATATATATATATTTTTTAATACACGCGGGGACAGAGAAGTGTGGGGAAAATAATAAATTAAAACACGTGTGGGGACAAAATGTATCGAAAACTGGAATGAAAACGCGTGAGTGGCGAGCCGTGCGTTTCTGTTTTTCTTTTCCATAAACTCTGCCATGTGTCGTGATATGATTCACTGAAATAAATAGTGGGACACGTGGCAGTAACTCATTTGTTGCGGAAAATGAACGCACGTAGAAATTGTTGCACGGGATTGGGGCGCGTGAAATGTGGGGGGCAACGGCTGCAACGTGGGCTTGATCCTGCGCATTCGCGCTCATTGTAACATGCCACCTGTCAGCAAATTATTGGCGGCTAGATAGAGTTGGACATGTAGCAGATTCTGGTTCGTTGAATAACCGGGTGCACGTGGATCGATCGCACGGGAAAAAAGGGCGCGCGAAGGTGGGGGACAGGGCCTACACGGCGTCAGACAGGTGGGTCCCACTCGGGCACCGAGCCACGTGATAGAGGAATTCTGCACCCACTCGCGTTGGTCGGGTGCGCTTGTAACGCGCGCATCTGGCCGTTTATTTTCTGATCGGATGGTCCGCGTTGTGCGCTTGCATTAGGTCGCGTGGCTTCTTCTCACCTGCGCAGAAATTAAAACCTTCCTTAATTGCATTTTGACCCACAAATTTAATTCAATTTATATTTCGAACTTTCTTTAATTACAATTAAGCCCATTTTCTAATTTAAATT
This sequence comes from Hippophae gyantsensis, assembly GCA_030763125.1. Taxonomy (NCBI): domain Eukaryota; kingdom Viridiplantae; phylum Streptophyta; class Magnoliopsida; order Rosales; family Elaeagnaceae; genus Hippophae; species Hippophae gyantsensis. The sequence continues at coordinate 44,784,810 of CM061035.1, read as the reverse complement.
AAATTTTAAACTTTTAATTATTAAGATTAAGCCCGATTTTAATTTAAATTATATTTGTGACTTTTATAAATTGTAATTAAGCACTTATTTATTTGAAATTATATTTTTGGATACAAATTTGCAATTAAGTATATTTTCGATACAATTTATTTAATTTTCTTAAAATATATAAAAAACAATAAATACTAATTTATTAAACTAAAATTAACTAAAAATAGAAAGAACATAGCAATTATAATTAATAAAATAGGTGAAAATAACTATATAAAATACATAATCAATATGCCTTGTATATTGGTGACTAAATGTTATGATGATTAGGAGGTTTTCTCACAAGATGCAAAGTCCATTGCGTCTGTTCTAAGATATTAGATAGCAATCTCCTTGTTAGCAATTCTAGAGCTTGAATAGCCATCCACACCCTATGATATGATTATAAGTAGTTATTTAAAAGAATTGTGAGTACTCAAGGAGAAGATATAATTACAAAGGTAAAATGAACATTAGACATAACCCTAATTATGAATTAGCTTTGCATCTAAAGGTTACAACAATGGATTACTCAAGTAGATGAGATTGAGTAAGTAACACTTATGTCATTTGAGAGTTCAATTCCAACTTTTAGTGAGTAACTTTAGAATTAATAAAATTGATGATTAATTAAGAAGTTAATTAGTTTATCAAGTTTTCTCAAAGCTTAAATATATAGTTCTATCGGTTCACGAGTTTGCTCCAAAGAACAACTTGACAATGTTGTGATTCAAGATAAATAAATAATTAATTGTGAATTAATTATCTTTTTAATTAAAATTTATATTTAAAATTGACACTTTATGAAAGTCATAAATGTTATTTAAATATGCAATGATTCAACTATGAGTTGTGCAAATGAATATTTAATTTAATTAATTGATTAAAATGCACATTATTTAGTAGAAGTAAATAATAAGTATTTAATTGATAAATGACAAAAAATGTCAATTAACCACTATATGGTAGGCATGTGGCAGTTGGGTGACAAGTTGGATATTTGTTAAACATTAATTGGGATTTATATTTAAATTAAATTAAATAAAAGGGTAAAAATTAAATTAAAATTTAATTGTTATTTGGTGATAAGATTAAAATATGATTTGTATTTAATTTAGACTTTATCGAGGCATAATTCTTATTGGATGAGAATTAAGCAATCCAATTAGGAATTGCATTCCCTATATTTTTTGACACATAAGGGGAATATTTTTGTTTTCCTAAGCGAATTAAATTTGATTTGGTTTGAGATTTTATGATCAATTCCGATAGGAAAAATGAGTCTTCTACAAACCTTACTATCCACAACATTATTTATAGAAATACTAGCCAATGAAAGACATGAGACAAGCTTTGCCGAATTTCATACTCAAAATTTGAGAGAGAAATTTGACACAAAGTTTCCTACACATAATTGAGAGAAATTATTCTTTGCAATTGATTAAGAATTGTTCTTTCGATAAACTTAATTGTCACACATAAAGGGTTCTACTTGGTAAACTAGAACTTAATCAATTTGAAGGATCAAGAAAATCCACATGTTTTGTCCGTAGTAATAGAGAGAAAAGCTTGGAAGATAGGAGGTATCAATCTCTACTTTTAAAGGTTAAAGCTTTTTTATAGTGTATTTTCACTTATTCTTATAATTATTTTATTTACATCATAAGCATCTTAATTGGCTTAAATGTTTTGTTGTTATACACTCCCACTGCACCGATAATGATTTGATCTTTATCATAATTTTTTTTAAAAAACACACAGATGTGTCCACACTTAGTGACATCAGATTAGGGATATTCCATTGTAAATAGATATGGGTTGTACTAGTGACACAATTTGAAGTTCCCAACTTTAATTTTTCATCACAAACATATAGATTCTTTCACTTAAACTCAATCCTCTTATGTATATTCATATATGACGAGTTTAAATAGACACAAATAATCTAGTATTTCACTTTTTCATTTAATGGAATAAAAGATAAAGCAAATGATTAAATAAATATTTTATGTATTATAATTTCATTAAATTAAATACAAATTAGATTTCAGTTTTTCGGCTCTAATCCTAACAATGACCCATTAGCCCTTAAAGAAAATGGGATATATCCTATAATCTCATGCCTTCTAGTTTATTCTCAAAGGTCTTGGCATGCAAATTCTTCATAAATGGGTCACCAAGGTTTTTCTCTAATGATAAGCATCGCTATTGGTAAGACAATTTCCCCATAGTCAACCCTCTATTTTTAGATAAAATTAACCATGTGCCCCTAGTTTAGCTTTGAAAGTCTCCACTTTTCCATCCACTCATTTTTTCCTTTTGTAGAGTCATTTGTACCAAATAGGTCTAACCTCGTCAAACTTGTCTATGAGCGTCTATGAGCTTCCAAATGGAGTTAGAATACATCGATTCCCTTTCATGGTTCATAGCCATAAAATTTACTACTTATTTATAAGAAAATGGGTCATCTACATGATTATTAGACACAACAACATGTTCTTTACTAGCTTAGGCACTCTAATATTCCTCTTATTACGATGAAGTTATGATGGATTTTGACTATAGATTGTGGTTTTTGTGTTCCATCTCTTATCAATGTTAACAGGTGGTGGTTGTCTAAACATTTTAGAGTTTAGCAATGGTTAGACTTTAAGTTTAATAGATATAGTCCATTTTCCAAAATATCCTAAAAAAGATGTTCTATTTGTGTAAATAGACACACTATTATTATTAAAGGAAACTTTATAACATTGTTCATATAATCTAGAAACATAAATCAAATTTCTAGTTAACCCAGGAACAAAACAAAGAGTATACAATACTTAAGTTATTTTTTTCTTAAACTAAAGTCAAGCTTCTCCCACTACTTAAGTTGAGAAGAGATTTCCATTGCATACTCGCATATTCAAGTGTTGATCCTCTTAATTCAAATTGTGAACTAATCAACTATATATAAGAACAAACATAACTAGTCATACTTGAATCGACTATCTAAAGTGATATATCATTTTCCATCAAACAAGAATCTAGGATATGTAAATCATATTTACTTTCCTCTCTCTTCTTTATGGGTTGTTGGATACATTAAGAACTTAATCTCGCATAGTTTCCAACTTTGTTACAAAGGAAACCATTTTTGTTTACATCTTACTTCACATTGCCATTAATTTTCTCATCATTATATCCTCCTCATTGATAAAAGTATGTTTTCTCTTTTTTCTTTGGTATTCACAATGACCATTACAGTTCAAGTTGTGATAAGCTGGTCACTAATTACTCTATGAAAGTGGAGTCATTAATGCACTTTTTTACTTAATATTTACTTGTTTTATTAAATAAATAATATTTTTGAGGCCAAAAATATTAAAATATAAACTTTTTAGTAAAAAGGGGTGAAAATATAATTTTTGGGATTTTTTATGAATTTTAATGCAGAACCAATCAGGAGCTATCACGTGGCATGCCACATAAGCAGATGAGCTAATTGGGCAAGCCACGCGGATGCCATGCAAGTAAGAACAATGAATCATGTTACACTGCGTGTGAGAAGGATGAACCATGCATCATGTGTCAGCACGACTTTCAATCCGAGTTTAGAAATCAGTCAACCCGACTTACCACATGTCTCCACCTGATTGCTTGCCGCTTTCCACCCTACCATGCCATCCATTTTTGTGAATCATGATGCACCACGTAGTGCTAACTTAGCAATAATTGACTCTGACTAGTATCCTCTATCATGCGTTACTCTCTGATTCATCCAATGAATTCTTGATGCCACATGTCGCACTATGATTGGGGGTCACTATCAGTTTTGCTTGTTTTGATCTCAACCCTTGATATGAAGCTAATTTGACGATTTAGATCATACCTAAGCAATATTTAAGCTCCTAATCACCCCATAAACCCTATGTGGCCATCATTAGCATAATTTTGGTCAATATTTAGAGCTAAAAAGAGAGAAAAGTATAGAAATATTCAAGAGAGGAGACAATTTTGGTGGAGATTTAAGAGGAGATTAATACTACAATTCAAGAGATTAATTGTATTTCTTCTTCTACTTTTTTCTTTATCAATTTATATGTCTTCCTTTATGAAAAATGTGAGCTTTATAAACACAATTATATGTAGTTAATTTATTAATCTAATGATCTTTATAAACCCAATTTTCACCATGTGATGATTTAATATTCTACCTCAATTATAATTTTAATTTAATTATATTATTTAATCTAATTTGTATGCTATTAATTGTTTGGCCAATAATTTATCTATAGAGGCAATTAAATAAATTTTCTACAACTATTTAATTGTTTGTCTTGATTAAATGACATGCATAGTTTTTAGACAGAGATGTATAATTCTTATGTATGTGATTCATAATTGATGAACTTAATGAGTAGTATGTAATTTAATTGGCATCAGAGTGTGATTAAAGTAATTACTATATGGTGTGTAGTTTACTTGAGAGAGGAATACATGCTAGATTATATTCAATTGATCATGTAATTAATTGATAATTATTTTGGGAGGATTTTAGTAATTCACATGTCTAGAAAATTTGGGAATTAAGTATTCCTAGATATTTTCTCATATATCTTTTTAGTTACCAAATCTGATTTAATTAATTATTACTATTTACTTTTAGTCATTTTAATTTTGCTTCCCTAAAATATAAAAACACAAAAAAAATTGATTTTTATTTTTTGAAGTTTTAAAAATTAGTTTCTAATAAAATAATCTTCATATAAACGATCTTTTCTTATCATTATATTACTTGTTACGATATGTATACTTACGTATTCATTGTACACACTTCGTGTGTAGCGATCAAATTTTTGGCTCCATTTCTAGGGATTATAAATATTAGAAATTAATTATTATTATTATTATTATTTATTTTTCTTTTCTTTAATTTAAATTTTAATTTACTTATTTTTTTAGTAAATTATTTATTTATTTTAATTTTTATTTAGATTTTATTTATACATCTTCTTTAGTATTATAGAAACATAGTTGAGTCTATTGCATGAGTAGAGTTTGTGAGAGAGAAATCTTACCTTTAGATCTTTAAATTGAGCGTACTTTAAGGTCAATTAGAAAACAATAAGTCACCCAAGAGAAAAAAATGACTAATCCATTAGAAATAAACAATAATATGTTAAACTTGAACAATCAAATGCTTTTGATGGATGATAGAGATAGAGCTATGAATGAATATGCAATACCTACGTTGGAAAGGCTAAATCCAAGTATTATAAGGCCAAATATTCAAGCTAATTAGTTTGAACTAAAGCCAATGATGTTTCAAATGCTACAAATAGTTGGACAATTCAGTAGATTACTAATAGATGATCCTCATCCCCATCTTCATTTTAGATTGTTATTGAAGTTGTAGATTCATTTAAGTTCAATGGTGTGACCGAGGAGGCATTTAGGCTTAGATTGTTCCCTTACTCTTTACGAGACCGTGCTCGAGCTTAGCTAAACTCTTTGCAACCTAATTCCATTACAACTTGGAATAGTTTGGCAGAGAAATTCTTAATGAAATACTTCCCACCAACAAAGAATGCCAAGCTTAGGAATGACATTACTTACTACCCAAAATACGAAGGAGAATCTTTATATGACGTATGGGAAAGATTCAAGGAATTGCTAAGGAAGTGTCCTCATCTTGGTAATCCTTCTTGGATTCAAATGGAGACTTTTTACAATGGTTTCAATGCTCAAAGAAGAACTATTTTTGATTCATATGCTAATGGAGCTTTGCTAACCAAATCTTATAATCAAGCTTATGATTTACTTGAGAAAATGGATAGAAATAATTATCAATGGCCAATGGAAAAAATTACAACCATAAGAAGAGTATCCAAAGTGCATGAGGTAAATGATATCATAACATTTACAGCTCAAGTTTCATCTTTGGTTAATCTTTTGAAGGCTCAAAACTCAGCAGCTAGTCTAAACAATGTCCAAGATTCAAGAGTATCGTGTGTGTTTTGTGAAGGAGCTCATTTGTTTGATAATTGTCCAAATAATCCTGAATCAACATGCTATGTTGGTTATGTGAATCGAAACAATAATCCATACTCAAACACATATAACCCAGGATGGAGACAACATCCAAATTTCTCTTAGAGTAATGACAATAATCAAGGTTTTAATCATTTCAACCATAAATCATTTTCACCACTTAGTTTTCAACAACCACAGTAATTACAAGCCCAAGAGAAGAAGCCACTTATTGAGGACATTACAAATTCTTTAATGGGAATGATGAAAGACTTCATCCAAACAGTAAATACAAAAGTGTCCACCCAAGAGGCTTCAATTCAAAATTTGGAGAACCAAATGGGCAACTTTCTCAAGCTATAAGTCAAAGGCCTCAAGATAATTTCCAAATGACACAATTATAAACCCAAGAAGAGAAGTTAAGGACCAGTGTAATGCCATAGCCTTAAGGAGTGGTAAAACTTTAGAACAAGAACATAAGACAAAAAAGGATAAGGAGAAATATGAAATTAACAAGGATGAGAAGAAACTAGTGGATAAAGAGAGCACTAAAAAAGAAATAATTCAACCAAAAAAGAGCAACCTTTACAAACCCACTATTCCTTCCCTCAAAGACTGTAAAAGAAAAGGTCAGATACGTAGTTTTTAAAATTTATGGAAGTCTTCAAGAAGCTGCATATAAACATACCATTTGCAAACACACTTGAACAAATGCCATCTTATGCCAAATTCATGAAGGATATACTATAAAAGAAAAGAAGGCTTAGAGATTATGAAATAATAACCTTGATTGAAAATTGTAGCGCCATCCTTCATAGAAAACTACCACAAAAACTGAAAGATCTAAGTAGTTTTGACATCCCTTGCACCATTTGGAACATCCATTTTGGCAAGGCACTATGTGACTTGGGTTCTAGCATTAACCTCATGCCATTATTGATCTTCAAGAGATTGGGGATTGGTAAAGCCAAACCCACTTTAGTAACATTACAAATGGTGGATATAACAATTAAGAGACCTCAAGGTGTGGTAGAAGATTTGCTAGTAAAAGTAGACAAATTCTTCTTTTCGGCGAACTTCATTGTGCTAGACATGGAAGAAGATCATGATATTCCTATCATACTTGGTCTTCCATTCCTGGCAACCAGAAAAACACTCATTGATATACAGAAAGGTGAACTTACAATGAGAATGCAAGATGAACAAGTAATGTTTAATTTTTTAAAGTATCTAAACCATCTGACATTGATAGTGCTAATGAATGCTTAAGGATAAATGTTACTGAATATGGGGACAACTTAAAAGAATTTGTTGACTTGCCTACACTTAAGACTGTTACACGTGATGCTATGAATAAAGACATAAACTCACTAGAAAAAAACTCAACCTATTTTAACTTTGAAGGTATGGCATCGAAGGTTGATATTGTGGATAGTGTGAACTTTTTGGAGGATGTGCCTCTCGTGTGTGTAGAAGAGATAAAAGATGGAAATGTAGGCTGTGGAGGTGGAATTGGATGAAAAAAGATGGAATAGTTACAAAAATAAAAGTAAAGATGAAGAAAAGGGTTCAAATTCTTTTCTGGCCATTAGATCATTCAAAAATGAACAATGGAATGCATAGACACATGGAAAGCATGGATTGGATGAACATGACACATGGAAAGTACTAAATGGGTGAAGGTACGAATGCAAGAGCAAACACACGTGAGGAATCCACATGGAAACCAATGATTTGTGCAAGGATGTGGTTGATGATGTGGTAAATAACACAACACGGTAAAAAGGTAGAGGAAATACACTATTAACAGGTGGCACCGATGGAGAACATGATTGATGTAGTACAACATAGTGTTTGGTGATTACCTGAATACCCTTGCATGGTATCCATATGGCGAGTTAAGAAACAGAAGGCCAATGGCCATATCCCATAATGGTCCAAGGTCCTAATAGTGTGTTCTCTATTCTCAGGTACACAGGAAGCTAGATGTGCACCAATCATTGATGTTTGTTGATGCTTATTTTCGCAAGTGTACGAATCGTTCAAGTAATAAAGTGTACAAAAGTATGGATATCGAACCCACAAGGAATGGCGTTACTAAGTACCGAAATTGACTAACCCTAATTTTATTTGAAAATCGAATTGTTGAAATTGTTTTAAAAGAAAATTAACATAAAACTAAATGCAAATAACAAAATTTAATGTTGTTCACAAATGATTAAAAACGCTAAGGCATTTGATTTCACTAAATCAATTCAATCCGATTTCAAGTCATGTTATATGAGAATCAAAGCTAAAAGTGATGGTTGAAAAACCCAAATTTACCTAATACTCTCTCTCGAGTTATATTAGAATTACTTATCTATGAAAATCAACTATATTTCTATGAAGATTTAATCAAAAACAAGCACATTAAGATTTATGGAATTTCTAGATTAACCACATACATCATGAATTAGTTCTCACACTCGCATTCAACATACGGTATTTATCACAAGAAGCATTCATTACATATCTTCTCTCGGTCTCAATATAATGCAACTAATCATCTAAATCTTGGCCAAAAATTTAAAATCATTGAGCATGGAAATAAGCACTCAACTTGAAAACAATAAACTCATATAACAATAACAAAAGAAATTAGATTTCCTTGATTCAACTACATCATAGCCTTAACAACAACGAATTAGTTCATAACGAAAATAAGAACAACCATTATTTCAATTGAATTCATGAATAAAAAATCTGAATAAAATGCAGATTATGAAGGCTAAGGAGAAGAGATGAAAAACTCTTGAAGATGAAGACTTGGTAGCAACAATGGTGATGATCCTTCAAGCTTCTCCAAACTTTCTCTCCAAAATTTCCTTTTCTCCTCAAAAAATGACTCCGATCTGTTCTCTCTACCGTGGCCCCTTTCTCCATCATATTGTATATATAGATTTAGGGTTTTGGGGGTAATTTTGGAACAAAACAACCAAAAAAATCTGTTTTCGGACGAAACTCACCGCGGCGAGATTTCTGGAAAATAAAATTTTGGGTTTTTCGATTTTGGCCGGCGGCCAAAATAATGTGGCTGGCGGCTAGATGCATTTGGCCAACGGCGAGATGAATTTACTAAAATTTGTATTCTCGGGAAGATTTTCGCCGGCGGCGAGAATAATCTAGCCGGCAGCGGCATTTCCAAATTTTGAGACTTTTTTTCTTTTTATTTTCACTCAATCCCGATCATTGAACTTTGTCCCAAACTTTTCCAAAATCATGATTTTACCTAAAATTGCACTTTAAACACGAAATACCCATGAAATGACATTTGTGGATTAAATAATCAAATAAATGCAATTTTCACACAAATATCAACATTTAAATCATAACAAAAATGCAATAATTTGACTCTTATCAACAACCCCCAACCAGCTTCTTGCTAGTCTCTAGCAAGAAAAGCGATCTATGAATAATTTCAAAAGAGACATTAAAAAAAAATTCAAAGGAAATTTATTTTATTTACAACATTACATTAAGCGTATGCAATAAGCCTTTAAACCCCTAGGTGGCCCTAGTAGGACGAGTTGTAGTCTCGTGAGGGCTTCCAGTGATGATACCCACAAACATCTTACCTATAACTATCCTAACTTAAAATAATAAAATCACATAACCAATAATTTGCACAAATGTCTCAAAAATTGTAAATAACACCCAACATATAGAATAATTAAATGTCACCTAAGCTTTAAGAAATCTCAAATGCAAATTTCACTTTTGTTATTGACTCTTAAACATCCATCAAACCACAAACCAATAGCCATAATGCCCGGATAATATTATGCATAACATCCATAAACAAAAAGGTGAAATCTCAAACTCCATAGGCTCACTTTTCAAACCTCTCTCCACTAATGAAGGAAAATACACCACTTCGGATCAATAGGACTTTATGAGGCTTGTAATGTTAGGCTTAGGTATTTGATTAAGAAAGAACGGGAAGTGTCAAAATACAAATAAGGGCACTTATTAGATTAAACACAACCAATTAAGTAAAAGAATAACACCATTTAACCCAAATTGTTTCTTCCAATCATAACCCATTTTTCCAAAGATAAACAAAATTCTTCCTCAATCTTTCTCCACAGTACATCCATCACTAACACTCTTTTATTCATTAAAATGTGAAGGCTTTCTTCTTCTTCTTCTTCTTCTTTTTTTTACTCCAATTGCTCTTGAAAAGCCAACCACTTTCTTCCAATATGGATTTTTTTTCATCCTTACTCCAATCATTCTTGAAAAGACATAACCCCCAACCAATTTCTTCTAATATATGTGAAAGATTTCTCCAATTGCTCTTGAAAAGTTTGTGTTCAAAATTAAGTGCTCTTAACAAATAAGGTAGGAATTATATATATATATTTTTTGCTCAATAAAAGGTAGGTTATAGAAGGCAAAAAGAAAGAAAATTAAGGCTAACAATATATTTAAATAGGCTCAAAGAGGTAACTAGTGATATAAGGATAACAAGGTAGGCTTAAAATGGCACAATCGATCCAAAAATGGCCTACATCATATCCTAAATAGTGCAATTCCAAATTATTTCACCTCAAGAGGTTTTCAAATGAGTTCTAGAGTTTGTTGAGATCACAAAAATGTCCATGAAAAATTCGCACATAAGACTTCTCTAAGCATTTAGACTAATCAACCAAATCATACCACATACCAAAAGAGTCGCCAACTAGGTAAAATCAACATTTGAAATTATCTTTAAACCGAAGCAAAATTTAATGTCTTCTAAAAGCTACTTGTTATCACAATCACATTATTATCATCAACGTGCAAATTAAAACAAGTAAAATGCAAATAATAAAAAATAATAATAAAAATAAAAATAAGACAATAAAGAAATAAAAGAAATTAAATCAAAATGTAGAAAAATAAATGGAAAATCAAAATTAAACACAAATAAACACATAAAAAAACTATTAAAAATGAAGCGAAGAAAAGACTTACCGTTTACTGCACCCCCAACCAAAACCTTACATTGTCCTCAATGTAAAAAGGAACAACGAGATCTCCTTTCCGTCGGCGACGAAAGTAATAATTTTTTTTAACCTGATGGGTTGCCTCCCATTAAGCACTTTAAGTTATAGTCATTAGCTAGACTTTCTGTCATTCTTTACTACGGTTGTTGTAACTCTAGAGAATCTTTCTGCTTGCTGAATTCTCCGTCAAAATATGGCTTCAACCGTTGTCCATTCACCTTGAAAGTTCCCTTTGTTTCATGGCTGATCTCAACTGCTCCATAAGGAAACACCTTGGTTACTAGAAAAGGCCCTGACCAACGAGATTTTAGCTTTCCTGGAAAAAGTCTAAGACGGGAATTATAAAGCAACACTTTCTGTCCCACCTCAAAGTTTCGCCTCAAAATGTGCTTATCATGCCAAACCTTCGTCTTGTCCTTGTATATTCGGGCATTCTCATAAGCATCATTCCTCATTTCATCCATCTCATTCAATTGCAACACCCTCTTTTCGCCTGCTGCCTTAAGATCAAAATTCAGAATTTTAATTGCCCAATATGCCCGATGTTCCAATTCAACTGGAAGGTGACAAGCTTTTCCATACACCAATCGGTATGGAGACATCCCGATAGGTGTCTTGAAAGCTGTCCTATATGCCCAAAGTGCATCATCTAGTTTCCTTGACCAATCCTTGAGTGTGTTATTTACGGTCTTTTCAAGGATTCTCTTCAACTCTCGGTTTGACACTTCAACTTGTCCACTAGTTTGAGGATGATAAGGTGTTGCTATCCAATGGGTTACTCCATATTTCTGCAACAAAGTCTTAAATTGGTTATTGCAAAAATGCTTACCTCCATCACTTATAATTGCTATAGGTGTGCCAAATCTAGAAAATATGTTCTTCTTGAGACAATTTATCACAACCCTAGCATCATTGGTAGGCAAGGAAACTGCTTCCACCCATTTAGAGACATAATCTACACCAACAAGAATGTATTTATTAGAATGAGATGAAGGAAAAGGCCCCATAAAATCAATACCCCAAACATCAAATAAATCAATTATTAAAATATTATTTAAGGGCATTTCATGTCTCCGTGAAATATTTCCGCTCCTTTGGCAATCATCACACATTGAAACAAACTTGAAAGCATCTTTAAACAATGAAGGCCAATAAAATCCAGATTGCAAAATTTTTGCTGCAGTTTTTGTTCCACCAAAATGTCCCCCAACTTCCTTCGAATGGCAATGACGAAGAATGCTTTCCATTTCTTCCTCCGGCACACATCTTCTAATAATTTGATCTGCACAATGTTTATACAAGTAAGGTTCATCCCAAAAATAATGTTTCAGATCAGAAAATAATTTCTTTTTTTGTTGATAAGACATGTCAGGAGGTAAAATTTTCTTGACCAAATAATTTGCATAATCAGCAAACCATGGAGCCGTTCGGATAGCAAGAAATTGCTCATCCGGAAATGTTTCATTAATTTGGTCTTCAACCTCAATGTAATCTTCTTCCAACCTGGAAAAATGATCAGCAACCAAATTTTTGATACCCTTTTTGTCCCGAATTTCTAAGTCAAATTCTTGCAAGAGAAGAATCCATCTTAGTAATCACAGTTTGGCATCTTTCTTGGCTAGCAAATACTTAAGAGCAGAATGATCAGTATAAACAATGATTTTAGACCCAATTAAATAATATCTAAACTTATCAAATGCAAACACTACTACCAAAAGCTCTTTCTCAGTTGTTGCATAATTAAGTTGTGCATCTGTCAATGTCCTGCTTGCATAATACATCACATGCAGCAACTTATTCTTCCTTTGGCCCAAAACAGCACCTATAGCATAGTCACTAGCATCACACATTACCTCAAATGGAAGACTCCAATCCGGTGCACAAATTATAGGGGCTGAAGTGAGCTTCTCCTTCAAAAGGTTAAAAGCTTGCAAACAATCAGGAGAAAAATCAAATTGTGCATTTTTAACTAACAAACTGCAAAGAGGTTTTGTTATTTTTGAAAAATCTTTAATAAATCTTCTATAAAACCCAGCATGTCCCAAGAAACTTCTAACACCCTTTACAGTTGTTGGAGGTGGTAATTTTTCGATCACTTCCACCTTTGCACGGTCCACTTCTATTCCCTTTGTTGAAATCCAATGGCCAAGGACAAATTCCTTCTTGAACCATGAAGTGACATTTCTCCCAATTTAGCACTAAATTTGTGTCTTTACAATGCTGCAAGACTAAAGAGAGATTATGCAAGCAATTTTCAAAAGAATGGCCAAAAACAGAAGAATCATCCATAAAAACCTCAATAAACTTTTCCACCATATTAGAGAAAATTGCTATCATGCATCTTTGGAAAGTTGTAGGTGCATTACATAAACCGAATGGCATCCTTCTGTATGCAAAAGTACCATAAGGGCATGTAAATGTTATCTTCTCTTGATCCTCTAGTGCAATTGCAATTTGGTTGTACCCCGAATATCCATTAAGAAAACAATAATAAGCATGTCCAGCCAATCTTTCCAACATCTGATCAATAAATGGCAAAGGAAAATGATCTTTTCAGGTAACGTCGTTCAACTTTCGATTATCAATACACACTCTCCACCCACCCAGTCACTGTCCTTGTTGGAATAAGCTCATTGTTTTCATTTTCTACAACTGTGATTCCTCCTTTCTTTGGTACACAATGAATTGGGCTTACCCAAGCACTATCTGAAATCGGATAAATTACCCCGGCATCCAAAAGCTTAATCACCTCAGCCTTGACCACTTCTTGCATTGTTGGGTTTAAGTGCCTTTGTGGCTGAATTGTGGGCTTGTAATCCTCATTCATCAAGATTTTATGCATGCACACAGAGTTACTAATACCTTTGATGTCTGCCATTGTCCATCCAATTGCCTTTTTGTGATTCCGAAGAACTCCTAATAGCTTGTTTTCCTCTTCATCATTCAAGGAATTGTTAATAATAACAGGAAAAGATTCAGAGTCTTTAAGATAGGCATACCTTAGATGGGATGGCAGTGGCTTTAGCTCAATCTTGTTGACTTCCTTCTTTACTACTAAGGTTGGAGTTTCATTTGTTCCCAACTCCTTGAATGTTCCATCATTGGAAAAATATTCATCAAGTACTGCTAGTAATTTGAAACATTGTCTCACTCCCTCATCATCCTCCTCAATTGTTGCAAATTTCACAAGGCAAGCTTCTAGTGGTAGCAATGGAGTTCTCTCCTCAAAAGTTTCTGAGATTAACCTATCAAGAGTGTTAATTTGAAAACACGAATGTACCTCACTTGGAAATTTCATTGCTTCAAAAACATCAAAGGTTACTTGTTCATCTTGCACCCGTAGAATGAGCTTTCCTTGCTGAACATCGATCAATGTTCTTCCAGTTGCAAGGAATGGTCTCCCCAATATCAATGGTACCTCTCTATCTTCCTCCATGTCAAGCACCATGAAATCTACAGGGAAAATAAATTTGTCAACTTTAATTAAAACATCCTCAATTACCCCTCGAGGATATTTCACCGATCGATCCACTAATTGTAGAGAGATCGAAGTGGGCTTCACTTCTCCCAGGCCTAGTTTCCTGAAAACAGAAAGTGGCATCAAATTAATGCTTGCTCCTAAATCACATAGGATTTTATCAAAATTGCAACTTCCTATAGTGCAAGGTATAGTAAAACTCCCTGGGTCTTTCAATTTCTGTGGCAGTTTTCTTTGAAGAACTGCACTTCACTCCTCATTTAGCATGACAGTTTCATAATCTCCCAGCCTCCTCTTCTTTGATAGAATTTCCTTCATGAATTTTGCATACTTGGGCATTTGTTCCAACATCTCTGCAAAAGGAATATTAATATGCAATTTCTTAAAAATATCCATATATTTATCAAATTGTTTATCAAGCTTTTTCTTATTCAATCTTTGAGGATATGGGATAGGAGGCTCATATTTCGCATTTGGGGAAGGTTGAACATCTTGGGATGTTGATGGCTTTTCTTTAGATTCTTCCATCTTATTCTCTGATTTCCTCTGTTTCTCAAGTTCTCTACCGCTTCTTAATGTGATAGCCTTTGCATGCTCTTTTGGATTTATTGTCACTAGGCAACGATCCTTGAGACCTTTCTGCAATCTGCTTTGAAAGTTTCCCCAGTTGGTTTTGGATATCCCTATTAATTGCCTCTTGATTTCTGAAATTTGTTCTTGACTCCTCAATGAACTTTCCCAAAATTTCTTCCAAATTTGTTTGTTTCTTCTCTTGGGGTTGGTAGGAAGATGATGACGGTTTGAATCCCCCTTGGTTATTTCCCCATGACAAATTTGGATGATTTCTCCAACCTGGATTGTAGGTGTTCGAGTATGGGTTATGTTGAGGTTTTTGGAAATTTGAAACATAATTTGCTTGCTCAGCATTTGGTGAAGCAAATGGATTTTCAACTTGGCACTCGATACTAGCATGATTTCCACCACATAAATCACACTGTGTAGTTGGTTTGGATTCGAATTTGGATGACAAATAATCCATCTTTCTTGAAAGAACAACAACTTATGCTGACAAAGCATTCACTGAATCAATTTCATGCATACTGCTGGTCTTTTTGCAATTACTTGCTCTGAATGCCACTAATTATTGTTTTCTGCCATAATCTCTAACAAATCATGAGCATCCTCCGGTGTTTTTCCCATTAAAGACCCTCCAGCTGCAGCATCAATCATTGCCCGATAGTTTGAAACCAACCCATTATAAAATGTAGAGACTTGTAGCCAAATTGGTATACCATGATGTGGGCATTTCCTCAACATTTCTTTGAATCTTTCCCAAGCTTCATACAATGATTCTTGGTCATACTGTGTAAAAGATGTGATTTCATTCCTCAATTTTGTCGTCTTAGCAGGAGGAAAGAACTTGGACAAGAATTTCTGAACCAATTCATTCCATGTTGTAATTGATCCCGGTGGTAATGAGTTTAGCCACTCCTTGGCTTTATCCCGAAGTGAAAAAGGAAAAACCCTCAATCTTGTAAAGATCACACACCTCAAGAAAGTAAGATATATGTGCATTTGGATCATCCTTTGACATTCCCCCAAACTGATTTGATTGAACCATTTGGATAAAGGATGGTTTTATCTCAAAGTTATTGGCTTGAATAGTTGGCCTCCTTATACCCGAAATAGTTGCAGCAACATTAGGCACAACATAATCCTTCAAAGCTCTACGATTTCCACCTTCCTCAACAAATGGTGGATCCATGGCTAATTGTCTATTAGGAGCTGAAGTTGAACGTCTTCTCTCTCGGTTTATACGCCTATATGTTCTATCAATCTCCGGATCAAATGGAAGAAGGTTAAGGCTTCTTGTACGTCTTATACAAAAATCCTACAACCAGAAAATCAACTAGCACAAAAACAACACAGAGTTACTTTTTTTTTTGATAAATAAAATAAAACAGCAAAATAAACAAAATTAAAAATGAAACAATGATAAAGCAAATTAACTTCAAATTAAAACTAAGATTAGGTAGTATCGATATTAATAAAATCAAACCATTCCCCAACAACGGTGCCAAAAACTTGATGCTTATTTTCGCAAGTGTACGAATCGTTCAAGTAATAAAGTGTACAAAAGTACGGATATCGAACCCACAAGGAATGGCGATACTAAGTACCGAAATTGACTAACCCTAACTTTATTTGAAAACTGAATTGTTGAAATTGTTTTAAAAGCAAATTAACATAAAACTAAACGCAAATAACAAAATTTAATGTTGTTCACAAATGATTAAAAACGCTAAGGCATTTGATTTCTCTAAATCAATTCAATTTGATTTCAAGTCATGTTATATGAGAATCAAAGCTAAAAGTGATGGTTGAAAAACCCAAATTTACCTAATACTCTCTCTCGAGTTATATTAGAATTACTTATCTATGAAAATCAACTATATTTCTATGAAGATTTAATCACAAACAAGCACATTAAGATTTATGAAATTTCTAGATTAACCACATACATCATGCATTAGTTCTCACACTCGCATTCAACATACGGTATTTATCACAAGAAGCATTCATTACATATCTCCTCTCGGTCTCAATATAATGCAACTAATCATCTAAATCTTGGCCAGAAATTTAAAAGCATTAAGCATGGAAATAAACACTTAACTTGAAAACAATGAACTCATATAACAATAACAAAAGAAATCAGATTTCCTTGATTCAACTACATCATAGCCTTAGCAAAAATGAATTAGTTCATAACGGAAATAAGAACAACCATTATTTCAATTGAATTCATGAATAACAAATCTGAATAAAATGTAGAATATGAAGGCTAAGGAGAAGAGATGAAAAACTCTTGAAGATGAAGACTTGGTAGCAACAATGATGATGATCCTTCAAGCTTCTCCAAACTTTCTCTCCAAAATTGCCTTTTCTCCTCAAAAAATGACTCAGATCTATTCTCTCTGCCATGGCCCCTTTCTCCATCATATTGTATATATAGATCTAGGGTTTTGGGGGTAATTTTGGAACAAAACAACCAAAAAAATCTGTTTTCGGACGAAACTCGCCGGTGGTGACATTATTCTCACCGCAGCGAGATTTCTGGAAAATAAAAATTTTGGTTTTTCGATTTTGGCCGGCGACTAGATGCATTTGGCAAAATTTGTGCTCTCTGGAAGATTTTTGCCGTGCTTTCTATAGGATTTTCGCCGGCGACGGCATTTCCAAATTTTGAAACTTTGTTTTCTTTTTATTTTCACTCAATCCCGATCATTGAACTTTGTCCCAAACTTCTCCAAAATCATGATTTTACCTGAAATTGCACTTTAAACACAAAATACCCGTGAAATGACATTTGTGGATTAAATAATCTAATAAATGCAATTTTCACACAAATATCAACATTTAAATCATAACAAAAATGCAATAATTTGACTCTTATCATTTGCAAAAAACAACATCAACATATGGTAGTTTTTATGGGAATGTGTGTGCTCTTCTAGTCAAATTACAAATAGAAAGGAAGATCTATAGTACTCTCCAATATTTTGAATTAGGTGGTCCTTGAAAAAAGTCCTAAAAGCTTAGAAGAAAATTGCTCTAGAAGAAGTTCACTTTACATAGCCTTCAAAAAAACAACACCTTTCTATACTTTCAAGATGAACTAACCTCTTGACTTGGACAATCAAGTTTTTGCAAAGGATAATAATGTCCCATCTCATGTCTAACAAGTTGTGCAGCTATATGTGGAAGTTGTGAGAACCATAACTCTATCCCCAACAAAGGATAGAGAAAAATGGTTCATACCTCCTCTAGCCCTACCAACAAGGTCACTTCATAAGTACACATGTAACAACATCCCCAACCAAGATAAGCTAGATATGGCCCATCAAAGGAGTAGTTGGATGATAAGTACTCAAAAGCACTTAATATATCGTGATTTTATACATGTTAAATTATTAAATAGATTTGTATTTGCTTAATTTTACTATCATTTTCAACATTCTTTTGGAATCACGGGTATATTTTGTTATTTTTTAGATATTTCTGGTATTTAAATGATTCAACTTAAAGAAATATATCTAAAAGCACCCATTACAACTTACAAGATTAAAAAGATAACATATGTAAAGCATTACATATGTTTTAAAACTTGAAAAAGGAAATACAAAAAATAAAAGGGCTCCAAGTGATGTAGAACATAGCATGCCACGACATGAAATATTTTTGTGCCGTAGTGTAAGGAAGAAGGACTGACATCAATGTGACCAAATATGATATGGGCCATGGCATGAAAAATTTGTATGCTGGAGCATGAATATAATGGATCGAGCCAAAACCGAATACACCATGTGTATACCGCGGTGTGAAAAAATGGTATGCCACAATGTTAGTATAAAAATCCATATTTCTCTCATTTCCTCTACCTATAAATAGGACCCTATTTTCATTGTAATCTATATCCTATAGTATATTCCACAACTTAATTCTTAATCTTATTTCTTAGTCTTCTAATCTTTTTAGCATTTCTCTTTAGTAGTTTAAAGTTCTTCTATCATTTGAGATTTGAACAAACTTAGTTTATGTAATAATTTTAAGTTTCAATTCAATAAATGCTCTAGGAAATTCTCATTAGTGATTTTCCAAAACATAAACAGTTATGAGAATCTATTGAGGTAAATTATTATTTTCAAATTATCTTTATGTATTGTTTTACATGCTATATGTTTAATTTATTGATCATAAATTAAAATATGCATGTCTTGCTATAAATAGTATGTGATATTAGTAATATTGTTACACTTATGAAATATTAAAGTAGATAAATATTTTTATAAAATGAATAAAGTTTTATTTCTTCATCAAGATTATTATGAAGTTTGTAAAAGAAAAATATATTGACAAAGTATTTTTCATAATAAAAGAGAGAGTTAGATTTAAGATTTAAATTATCTGACTCTAATTTAGAGTAATACTCACGAATATTAGATAATTGCATTCTAAATCTATTTTGAGACATGCTTTATTTCAAATATTTTTATAAGAATTATTATTGAAAGATATATTGATGATATATCATTCATAGTAGTTTTAAAATCTGAATGTTAGTTTTAGATACTTAAATCATAAACCTAACTTAGACACATTGATGAAATTTTAAATTGTTAGACCTGATCGAAGATGGTAATTGAATAGTTCATTAATCTCTTAGAAAAAAACA
Source organism: Hippophae gyantsensis (assembly GCA_030763125.1). Classification (NCBI taxonomy): domain Eukaryota; kingdom Viridiplantae; phylum Streptophyta; class Magnoliopsida; order Rosales; family Elaeagnaceae; genus Hippophae; species Hippophae gyantsensis. The sequence continues at coordinate 44,765,024 of CM061035.1, read as the reverse complement.
TAATTTAATTGAAATTAACTGCTAGACTCGACAGAAGGATTAAGTCAATCACCCTTCTTTTGGCTTAACCACCTAGGAGCTTGATCCTAAAGCTCTATCTACACAAACACATACCTTGTATGTCTATGCTCTAGGTCACCAGTGTGGTGGGCTGTTGTTATTCTGTGAGGTTGTTTATCTCTATGAACTTTTGTTGTCAGCTTGTTCCCTGATTACTTTTTCATGCATATCTTTTTCTCTCTCTTTGCTTATTTACTGTTCATAGTATGTTAATTTTTTAACTTGCTACTTTTCTAGATTTTTTGATCATTTTATTAGTTATCTCTCTTGCTGGTTGCTTTGACATGCGCTTTTGTGTGTTTTCCTTGCTTACTACTTACTTCTTCTGTGTCTGTTTGCATAAGAATCATATCACATATTTGTCTACATGTAATGTCAAAGTATTAGGATCTTTCTTCTTATAGTCTTGTCACTTATATGCCATGAAATATAGAATGCATTTATTCTATTTTGCTAGGTTCTTCTCTTTTGTTCCAAGTATGTTGGGTGTTAGTTCTCTATTTGTCTCTTACTGATTATTACTTATCTTTTTCTTGAACTTCCTTCTCTTGTGCTTTAGATGTCTTTTTGAAGAATTCTAAGGTGTATTAAAAGTTTGAGTACATTAGTGTTTATCTATATTGTGCTTGTTCGGGTTTTCCATATGCATTTATAAGTCATATAGATTATTTTCCTATCTTTAGGAATCTTCACTTACATGTATTGTTGTGACTAGACTTGTGTGTTTAGTTGGCATCCTTGGTGTTTGGGGTGTTGACCATATCTAAGCATGTCTCTTATTTCTATGTTGGAACTTGAGCCTTTCTCACATGCTTAATTAGATGTTTTTATAGAATCCTTTGTTTCTTCTCTCTCTCTCTTTAGGACTTTACCAGTGTAGCTCACTAGTTAGTCAGTTTCTTTCTTTCTATTGACTAGCGATGATGTGAGTGTTGTTAATGATCTCATTTGAGGCAACTATGTGCAATTTGTTGCCTTTTTCTCTTTGGAGGCAACACTATATAGTTTGTACACATAATCTCTCTTGGAATACTTCCTAATCTTTTTGGCCTATGATCTTCTTTGAAGCCATGCTTGCAATCTCAGTTGTTTGATGTTGTTTTACTTGTCTATTTCTCTGAACTGTGTTTACCTTCCATTATTGTTTTAAATTTTTTTTAAAATATATTTGTCTTTAGTCAATTGACATTCTCCTTTTCTCCTTTTCTCCTTTCTCTCTCTTCCTGAGATTGTTCTACACATTTTTCTATCCTCTAAACTTTATGCATGTGAAATGAACTTTGTTTCAAAAACCTTTGAGGTTTTATGGTAGGCATGCTTTTGACTTAAATTGAAATAAGGTCATTTTGAGTGTATTTCTTGAAGCATATGTATAACTAAATTCTTGATGTCTTCTCAAAATGAATTTTTTTTATACATGTGTCTTAACTTTTTGCATTTGTATAGATGTTTTGAGAAGTATGTATGGATTTTCTCTTAAATGATTTATATGCTTCTAACGATCTTACGAATTCACATGCAGTGTCACTCGAGGCAAAATCTAGGTGATGCTTAGAAAGAAAGATGATTTAGGCCATCTCTATACTTTTTCATCTATCTTGTCATCCTTGTCGACTTATCCTCAATTTCCCCTCTTGAGCCTTTTTGTTACCCTCATTTGTTTGTACCTACTAGCGTAGCTTAAATATTAAATCCCACTTACCTCGCACTTCTTTTGTTGAGTTTCAACTTTGACTTATTGAAATTTTTTCTTTGGGATTTTTTTTGCTACTCTTGAGCTTAAGGAAAAGAAAAATAAAAAGAGAAAGAAAGAAAAAGAAGGAAGAAAAAAATATAAAGATAAAGGAAAGGAAAAAAAAGATGTCCAATGAATAATGGATAAATTGCAAATGAAAAAGATCCCCTATTTGGAAAATTTATAAGCGTTACAAAATTGAGAAATACAAAGAAAAAATCCTCTATTTAAAGGATTATTTCTTAAGGTTATGAGTTGTGTGCTTAAAGTGGAAGTATGCTTGTCTAAAGGTGTGCCTTTGTTTAAATATTTCTTCTCTTCTACCCAAACCTTAGCCTTTCCTTACAAAATTTGAAAGTGCTTTTGATTTCTTTTGAGCTTGTACTTACATTAATAGAGAAAGGCTACATGTTGACTTATGAATTTTGATTCAATTTGAGTCTATATTTCCACTTGCTTAAGTCACTTACTAAGCATGAAATCAATCTTTTAGTCATAATCTTACTTGGTTGCATCATGGATCGATGGCCCAATGAATATTTAAGTTCAGTGTATTTTTTAATCTAAGGACACTCTTGTTCTTTGAACTTACTCAATTTTTTTTCCTCTTTCTGTTTTCCTTGTTTTCTACTCTTTGTAGATGCCTTTTGTCTTCAAAGAGTTTTGAAAATGTAGAATGCATAACATGTGCATTGCTTCACATGCATAATTTTAGAAAGAGATTATGTGTTAAGTTCTTGTTGGAAAGGGAAGTATTAAGATTATTTTGCATTATTATTGTTTGTTCTATTTATGAGTTTATATTATGATTTTGTGTTCTTATGATGCTCTCTTCTTCTTTACATCATTGTGTATGAACTGTGCATAAATAAGACTGTTAGCATGATTTGTTATATACATTATTTACAATCTCTTATTTCATGTGTCTTCCTATGTGTTTTCCTGTATCCTTGTTGTAATGAGTTATTGCATGTTTATTACGTGTAGTTGATAGCTTGGTATTTTGTCTTTGGAATGCAAGATATATGTTATCTATGGGCGACTGGGATATCTTTTCCTATATGTGTGCATAGTATAGGATGAGGTTACATGATTGAATATACCCAAGTGTTGTTTGGGGAAGATAGTTGAATCACCAGGAGTGTGTTAACTTGGAAGATAGTTGGACTCCTAGTCAACTCCATCTTAGGGATTCGATGACACATTTAAGTGGCATTGTTGTTTAGGGGAAGATTGTTGAGTTACTAGGTGTGTGCCAACTTGGAAGATAGTTGGACTCCTAGTCAATGTCTTCTTTTAGATTCGTTGACACAATTATATGCCATTGATGTTTGACCACCCATATTGTTAATATGTTATATGCATATTGCAAAGCCCCTATGCCCTCCCACAGCACATATAGATATGTAACTCCGTGCTATGTGATAAGAACCAAGGGGATAGGACCTAGCTAATTTTAGATTATATAGCAAAGGGTTTCTCCGCAAATCAATGGATATTACTCACCATTTTTCTGAGGAGAAAAGACGCCACAAGGAGTTGCTAATTCCTTGATAAGTCTAGCGTAAATGACACCCTAACAAGTATGGATATTACTCACCATAAATGCTTGGATGCTAAACAACGCCATAAAGGTTGCTAATCCCTTGATAAGTTGCTTAAAGAGGAACAAAGAGCTAGAATGAGCTCTCAAATGATCTGAATATTCAAACTTCATTTAAAATTATATTTTACAGCAGTTGAGTTGCTCTTAATAGGATACAAACCAACCCTAAGCTCTACTACATCATAGTTCTTGTTCTCATCCAAGGGTTGAAAATAAACACAGCCAAAAAGCAGAAAAGGTAGCAGAAAACATTGACCAAAACATGGAAAAAATGGGGCAGCTGACCACCAAAGGAATCCTATAAAATATTACATCTTAACCCTTGATTTCATCCAAGGGTTGAAAAGAAAGCTGCCCAAAATCAGTCCAAATGGCACTCCAAAATTGGAGCAAAATATGGAGTAGCTGAGAACAAAAGAAACCCTATAAAATATTACATCTTAACCCTTGTTTCCATCTAAGGGCTGAAAATGAAGCTTCCCAAAAAAGTCCAAATGGCACAACAATGTGCCTAGTTTTATTTTGCCAATTTTAAGCTAATTTCCATCCTAGGATTGTCCCAATCCTTGTACTCCCAATTTAGGTCCCCTTGATTATGCATGACCTCTTGAATGAGCCCATTTAAAGCCTTTTCGAGTTGTGCCTTCCTAGACCTTGTGATTGGTCCACTTGGAATTTGTAGAGCTCGATGATTCTCATCACTATGTATCGCATTATGGAGATGTTTTCTATCGACACTACTCTTGGTTTATCTATTCAATCAGGTTGTTATTTGTTACATGCTTTTACCTTACTATTATCACAATGTTTTTCTTTGATTATTTTACATGAATGCATGTGTTGCTTCTTTTTGTGTTTACTTTAATATTCTATGATATGTTGCATGAGTGTTAGGATTATTACATTTCTATCTTTATTTTCTCCTTCATATAGGGGTGCATTATGTTGCATACTATATGTGTGCCTACTTTGACTTTCCATGACAAAAATAGGCAAAGTGTGCACAACTTTTGTTTATTTGTGAATTATGTTTGTTTGTTTATCTGTGCATTGTATGTATTTGTTCACATGCTAGTTGTTGCATGGGATGGTAAGTGTAGTTTACACTATATCATAGTTATCTTATATGCATACACTAAGGGGGAGTGTTGTTTATGTTAAAGGGGAGTATGCATAATTATGTTTATGTTGACTGTGCTTAGCCTATCAATGTTTACCTACGTAGTGATGATACAATAGTATGTATTTAGACTACACACTATTTATGATTGATACATTCACAAGGTATATGCTTGTTTTGTGTGTCCAGGTTATAGGTATAGAGTGAAGTCTTATTACTTCAGATGTGCTGTGAGCAGTGGTGCTAAGATCCTCATGTCTCAGAGTGATAGAGTGGATAAGATAATATATGAAGATGGATAGAATGCATATGGTGTAGGTCTACTTTACAAGTTTGGGCATGCATTGATGTTTTGATCATGGGAACAAACATCTTTTGGTCATCATCATGATCACCTCATTATAAATGTGAATATGTATTTAGTTGTGCAATGTTTTGACATGAAAATCCAAATAGGGATACTGTAAGTCAGGTTGTACTTGTGTTTGTATGTTGGCTTCCCATATGTAAAACACGGTGTTTGTTTTATTTCACTCTGTTATCTATCATCATCTATATAAGGTTGGTTATTAATGATTAATAATACACACAAGGACATAGTTAGGTAAACTTTTTATGTAAGCATGTTTACACATACCACGGGGTTCGTTTTTGTAGTGTGAATGCTACGTGCACGCTCACTCGCTCACTGTCTTATCACTTGCATTTTATCGAAAGTACTCAACAAGTTTTGAAATGAAAAAATGTGACTTTTTAGCACCTCTCCACCAAGCTTGCCACCACCCTCACCACCACTCTTTATGAGGTGGTTGGTAAGATGACTAGCAAGGTGACTAACAAGGTGGTAAATTCTAATTCTACAAATACCCACAATTTCTTCTTATTTTGTATCTAGAAAAATGTAGCACATCTATGTCAAATTGACATCTTGTTCTTTCTATTTTTGGATTACTAATACCTTGTGTGTTGTTCGATATTAGTGAATCATGATTGTGTGAGAAAAATCTTACTTGTGATTGATGAGTATTCAAGGTAATGTTTGCAAGTGGTTTATGTGAAGTGAGCCATGATTCAGTTGGTAGTTGCCTTCGTGCAACTTATTATATGTGAGAACCTTTTGGTGAGAGTGTGTAGAGTTAAATTCTTTGAGTTCTCACATCTTGCATTGTGTGCCCCTTGGTGGATTGTGTGTCCTTGGTTGTTTATTGGTTGTTCATGTTCGAAAGTGGTTCTATTGTTTCTGCACGTCATTCATTACCAATCTGTAGTATTGGTTTTGAAGGTTAGCCAGGTTTATATGTCAAACTATATTGTTACAGCAAGCTAGAGCATGCAATTAGGACAAAGGTCCTAACTAATAGAGGTAATAGTGGTTTTATTTCTTTCTGAGTTGTAACAAATTTATTGTTTGGTGGATTATTTGTTGTTGAGTGGTTACCTTCAGTAACTAGAGGATGTTACCATATAGATAAGGTTTTTATATGGGTTTACCTCATTATATCCTGAGTTATGCATCTTCGAATGTATGGCAAGTACAATCATAGTTTAAATGGTGTATATCTCTACATACTTAAGTTTAAATTATGATTAGAAAACTTCTAATATTTATCATCTGCTTTCTATTTACTAAATTTTATATATGGTACTTTATTATACTACCTGCTGTATTTATTTTTACTACAACTATGATTATCTATAAGGGTATCTTTAGCGTTTGTGAAGTTGGGTTGAATCCTTAAGGAGTCAATATCTCCTTAATTTGATTGTGTATCGGGTCTTGGACTCCTTCTTAGTATACATGCATGTTTAGATTGTGTGTTAGTATCCTACCTTTTATCCACATTCATTCTTAATATCAGTCTCTAATGAGCCTATATCCCCTTACCCTAGATGTGTACCAAGTGTTAGACTCTTTATTAGGGTTTGCTATGTATGTTTGATTACATACTGTGAAAATATAATCATCATTTACCAAATATGTTTTCATTTACAAGGTCCTAAAGTGTTTGGAAATCCTGTTAGTTTTTAGGAATGTGTGCTTCTATAAAAATTTGAGTACTGTTTGCCATATATGTATGTTGTTAGTCTCGACAGGAGCCTACGAGGCGCATTGATAACTATATTTTATATAGTTATTTTCATCTATTTTATTAATTATAATTGGTATATTCTTGACATTTTTAGTTAATTTTAAATAGAATTAATTAATATTTACTGTTTATTTTTAAGGAATATATTTTTAAGAAAATTAAAGAATTTGAATAGAAAAAGTACTTAATTGCAAATATATGTCTGAAAATATAATTTAAAATAAAAGAGTGCTTAATTGCAATAATAAAAGTCTAAAATATAATTTGAATTAAAATAGGGCTTAATTGTAATTAACAAAAGTTTAAAAGTTAATTTAAATTAGAAAAGGGCTTAATTATAATTAAATAAAGTTTAAAAGTTAATTTGAATTAAAATGGAGGGCTAAAATGCAATTAAGGAAATGTATTTTTCTATGCAGGAAAAGTAGGTCACGCGCACAATCTCCAATATGTGACGCCAACCGTTCGATCAGAAAATCAATGGCTACGATGAGGCATGTGGATTGCAAATGCGACAAAAGAGAGTGGACGCGGGTTTCTAGTAGCACGCTCCTCAGTGCGCTATGTGGGGCTCACCTGCCACGCAGGGCGGCGCCCAGGATGGGACACATGTGTCTCGCGTGTAGCATAACCACGTGCAATCTCTCCCTCCAACCATTTAAATTTTTCCACGTATCCCACTAATTCTTATAGCCAATCATGTGCTGACACATGGCACGTTTAAGAACGCGGAATCACGCACGCGTTTCTAGCAGTTGTCCCCCACATGTCTCGGCACCATTTATCCCGTGCAACGCGTTCCGCGTGCGCCCGTTCCTCCTACCAATTAAAGGCTGCCACATGTCCCACTATTTCTTGCAGCGAATCAGACGCTGACATGTGGCATACAGTTTGAATTAAAAAGAAATCAGCGCGCACGTTCCCCCTATTTTGCGTGTTTGCGTGTCTCAATATTCTTCTCCCCCATGCGGATGAAATTATCATTTTCGATATACCTCTCTATCCCCCGCGTGTATAAAAATATATTTTGAAGTATATTTGTTTTTTAGATATTTGATGTTATAAATAGGGGATTATTTTCATAAATATGAAGTTTTGTTTTAGGTTCAGTTTTGGGGTTCGTTTTGGGGAGACTTGGACTGTGGAACACGCAGAAGCCATTTTTGGCTTCTGTTGTATTCTGTGTGTGCCAGAAAATTTAGAAGCAGAAATGTTTTAATTTTCTTTGTGTTCTTGAGAGAATATTCCTTAATTGTTGTAATTTAATTTTTATTTATGTAATTTAATTTTTTTAGGGTTGCGTTTTATCTAAATTTATGAAGCTTGAGTTTAATTATTTTTGAATGATTTATAAGACTTTAATTTGTTTATTCTATTTGTGCATAATGCTTTTGATTATTGGAAAATTTATCAATTGATCTGTGGCACTTAAATAAACTGGGAAGAGGCATTTTTGTGTATATTGCTCGTGGATAGAATAACATGTATATATGAAGGATAAGAATATACCTTTATCGTATGTGTGGCCATTTGAGAACTTAGAACGTAATGAATCTTGGTGAATTTATTTCTCATAGGAATATAGTGAATTAATTTAGCGAGGTGTGTCTATACGGAGCTCGGAAGAGATGTATGGATAAAATTAGAAGTTCTTGGTTGACAAATTAAATTTACTAAAAAAATATAAATCAAGAGAAACTAATATGATTTGAGTGGATTAATTTGGTGAAAAACTACAATCCTAGAATTCTTTTATTTTGTTATAAAACTCTTTAGTTAACTTGTTCCAATTAACGATTGTTTTGGATAAAATCAGAGTGAAATAATTTTAGTACTTAACAAACTATAGTAACAAATCTTCGTGGGAACGATAAATCACTTATCAAATTTTATTACTTGTGACCGTGTATACTTGCACGTTTTATGTTCTCCTAAAAGAGACAACACACATCATCACTAGTGTTCTATTCTGTAGATTGTTTTTGTTACATCTCCTAGATTTTTATATTATGTGTTGAGTTAAGAATGTTGTGTTGTACTTTCGTTGTGTTTACTACTTAAGTCATACTATGAGGCCTGCTTGGCCAAACTGATATAGAGCTCAAAGAAAAGATTTCATATGTTGGTGCTTCCACCCCTCAGCTTATCAATTTGAGATAGAAGAACAGTTGGCCTTCGTATAATTGTTCCTACGTATGGAATCTTCATCCCATTTATGTGAACAATGTTATTAAGAACTATTAAAATGATAACTATTTGTTGAGATGTGATATATAAGAAGTACACAACATTCTGTCTGTATAGGTAAGATGTTGAAATGATGGACGCATCACACCACTTGCATAGTCACATCGAGCTAAAGCAAATAGGTAAATTTTTAATATCTTTATCTTTTATTTAGATTTGTTACATTGAGAGCAACATAGATTTTAGATTGGAGGTGGAGGAAAATTACAACAATTTTAGCCAATTTAAAATCCTTTTTCAACATATGTTTACATTTTCATTTATTTACCTTTGTTTGCTTTCATTTTTATTCATTTTAGGAATTTTTGGGTTAATTTTAAAATTTTCTTGCAAAATTATCATGTCTTTTAGTTAATTTTAAGTAAATAATTATAGTCTTTACACTATTAGCTTAATTTTTTGAACATTTCATGGAGTAATTTGATGATTAGTTATTTTTTGGTCTTAATTAGTATTTCATGATTAAATGTTGAAATTAAAATAAATCCAAATTCACTATTTAAGAATCAAATAGTTGATTCTATCTTGTGAAAATATATTTTGAGTCATTATCTTCTCATTTTGAGTTATAAATATTTTTCTACTCTTTTAAACACTCTTCTTATAAATCCTAAATTGTTAGATAATCTCTATAGATCTTTGTATTGAATGTTAGGATTTTTGTATCTAATAAAGTATCATATATTTATTTAACGAATTAAGTAGAAATTAAAGGTATATATCCTACTATTCATTCATGCATGACATCTAAAAAAGAAACATATATGGGGTTACCTAAACCAATAATAGAAAAAGGTCACAAATTAATCACTCACTTTATCATACAAAAAAATGTACAATCATTATATGGATCATTTCTCTAAAAAATAAAATATCTCTTAAAGTAAAGAAAAAAAAGAAAGAAAAATTCATAGTATAAAATAAATACTATGACCAAATATTCTTCAAAGTTATGAAAATAGATTAAATACAAAAGAAAAATATAGGAAATAATTCTTGAAGAATTATTTGCATTTTCTTTATCTCATAATGACATTTTTATTTGATGAATTTGAATGATATATGAAAATAATATTTGATTTCTTTATAAAATCCTTTCATTTAATTCCTTTTTATGAGATCAATATTGATTAACTACTTTGAGCCTTTTATTTTTCAAGCATATATGAACTCATTAGGTCATTTTTATATATAAACTCTATTCACATAATGAGTACTTGAACCAATAGGATTAGTATTATTAAAAGTATGTCTTTTGAGGTTAGAGTCTAAGTGAAATTAGATTTCATATAATGAAATTGGGCAAATTTAATATTGATATATATTTTTTTTAAGTATGAATAAGATTTTTCCACTAATTATTATAGTAAACCATGAATGTATAGGGTATTATAATAAGTTATGTTTTGAATTTTAACTATAAACTTAAAAGATACTAGAAGAATGAGAAGTTTGGTATTTTTTCCCTACTTTTCAGTTTTTATTTTTTTACTTTATTAAAATTTAGTTTTTATTTATTTGTGTTATTTATTTATTCCTCTTTTTTATTTATAATTTTTCTATTAATTTTAATATTTGTAGGTATCATATCTGAAAACCATCACAAGATTTAAACTCATTCACTAAAGAAACATAGGGGTTTGAAGGCTTATTATATACATTAAATGCAATCATGTGAGTCTACGAAAATGATTTAAGATAGTTTAATTTTATTTCTAGTTTTTGTTGTTAAATTTTTGCCATTCTTGCTAAGAGACTAGCAAGAAACTAGTTAGGGGTTGTGATAAGTGTTCAAAAGAACTCAATATATCGTGATTTATGCATTTTAAATGAATAAATATATTTGTATTTGCTTAGATTTGCAATCATTTGAAACAAATCTATCTTTTCAAAATCACGAGTATATTTTGTTATTTTTCAATTATTTCTTGTATTTAAATTATTAAACTTGAAGAAATATATATGAAAGCAACCATTACAACTTATAAGATTAAAAAGATAACATATGTAAAGCATTACATATATCATAAAACTTGAAAAAGGAAATACAAAAAATAAAGGGTTGCAAGTGATGCATAACAAAGCATGCCACAGTGTGAAATTATTTTATGCCACAGTGCAAGGTAAAAGGATTGACATTAACATGTCACAAATATTATGTGGACAGTGACATGAAAAAGTTGTTTGCTATGGTGTAAATGTAATGGATTGAGCCAAAATTGTGTATAGCTTGCGTATGCTATGATATGATTCCAATGACTGTATGTTTGACATTTTTTCAATATAGGTAAATAAATAAATGTGCAAAAATGTGTGTATTAGGAGACTATTCATGCATCCAATTTATGCATTACTTTGGGGAAATGATCACCTACTCTTCTATTCATCAAAATAATGTTTCTAAAGATATTATCTACTCTCTCAGTCATCATTAGAACATTTTTCTTAAATAGTAACCGATCACTTTTTGAAAAATAATGAAGCAATGAAAATGTTCCAGTACTCAAAATAATGAGAATAGCACATGCCATCCTATGAAGACTTCCCAGGGTCGCAAGTCCCTAGTTCACTTTCTATCCTAAAGAACATCCATATGGCATCTTTTAATGCCCATAGTGAATAGGATCAAACTCGTACCTATACAAAGTTCAACTGACAATATATCCTATCACAATTTGAACAAACCTCATGGTGTGTCTGATAGAGTTCACCGACAAAGTACAAAGACATCCACCTATGGAATCCCAATAAGCGACCCTATAACTTTCCATCCTAAACCAGTTAGGAAACCCTGGAGCTAGTTCTGTCCATTGCGATCCATGTGACAATCTTGAGGCTTACATGTAAGGACACTTTGTCCAAGCCAACTATGTCAACCATATGGCCTCAGTGGCTAATGTTCACCCCATATATTATCACCTACAATGGTACTAAAACCCCTAGGAATACATGGAAAACTTTAAGGGGTATAACCATATGTACACCCTAACATCATGAAGAACACACCATAAACTAGTTTGGAGTGCATCCATAGTCCATAAGATTTGTAACCCTTTTTCATCAATAAGGACTCCCTGAGTCATATTCCAATACTAGAAGTACCATAGTGCCCACTAAAAGTTTGCATAGTTGAGACAGCCACCTCACAGGTTGTGTAGTATACATTGATTCTTCAAAGGCCCACAAAATCACAAATAGATGAGACCAAAGTTAGGTTCAAAAATAAACATACCAATAAAGAAGGGCATGGATCGAAGCCATGGACATACATGATATGTCCCAAAAATTCATGCAATGAAATGAAGTGAGAATGTTCTAAGGGTGCTTACCTCTCTATGAATTATTTAAAAATGAGTTTCATGAGAATGTTCCAAGAGTGCACTTTAAAAATCTGCCTAACTCTTATATGAGAGCACCTGGTGAGACCAACATAATAACCCAAGTTTGGATACAAACTCAATCAAGTGACATATCATGTCCAACTAAGGAAGAAAATATGCATTCACTCACATATTGAAGGTATTGGATAATGTTCCAACTTCTCTAAGATTACATAAGTTCATAAAATGCAAAAGAGGCACATACCTAAGAAGTAAGCGTGGGCTAAGAAGGCCTTATAATAGATTTTTTAAAAGCCTATTCCTACACATATTGGCTCTTATCCCTATATATGATCTCCACCAAAAGGTCTAGGTATAATAATTTCCTTTAAAGAGTAGAAAGTGGTACAAGATTCCACCCTTAAGGAACAACATATGATAGAAACAATGCCAAACTATGATAAAAGACACACAGTGCTTTAGGTACACTTTTATTTTAATAAAAATTATGGTTGTATATATTTAGGTCTAGCTCATCTACATTATGAAATTAGGCAAGGATGAAAAGTCCAAAACTACAAAGGGACTAAAGAGATTGACTATGAAAGGTAACACGCCAATACCCTTGGGGTCAAAAATTGCTTTAACTTTTATACCCCACCTTTACGAGCCATACTATACCTTTGAATAGGCAGCAACTACACCCTAGGTTCGAAAGTTGCTATAACTTTTATAGCCTGCCTCTATAGGCCATACTAAACCTTTATAGAGATAGTATTTACACCTAGGGTTTAGAAGGTTCTACAACATTTCTATCCCACCTCTATGAGCCATGCTAGACCTTTGAATAGGTAGCAATTACATCCAAGTTCCAAAAGTTGCAACAAATTCTACACCCCATCCATGCATACACAGATTTTCTTCTATTGGGGACGCTAAGTTCCTAGCCCGAATCCTTGATAAAAAAAACCATCTAACACTATCAAAGTGCAATGAAACTCAAGATAAGATGGAATAATCCACCAAGGATGACAAAAGTTTTCTAATTCTCAAGACCTTATGCCTGGATAACTTGATGTACTTAAGACAGCAAGAAGGGGGGATGGTATACCAAGAGCACCTTGGTTTGAACAAACCATCCTTACTAAGAAAAAAGAAAACAAATAATAGAAAAGCAACAAAGTCTAAACACATGACTAATGGTACATGATCAAACTAAAAGTAATTGGACTATCTAACGGGCATGGTACATATGGCCAGACATAGTGCACATGATCAAACATAATGCACGTGACCCATGTGCCCAAACAAGGGAAGCATAGCAAGACACAACATATGTGGTAGGACACAATATATGTGCCTAGCTAAAGTACATACCATAATGTACCAGTATAGAGGATCACAAATCACTTTGAACCTACTTCCTATAGTGTACCAACAATAGGTAAAAATCAAAGCATACTAGTGATAGGTACACACCATATCATACCAATGACAGGTACAAACCATAATGTACCAATGATACGTACAAACCATAGTGTACCAATGATAGGTACACACCATAGTTTACCAACAATAGGTACGCACTATAATGTACCAATAATAGGTACACACCATAGTTTACCAGCACAGTGGATCACCAATCCTAACAAGGGACATGCTCGAAGAGCACCTTTCACCTCGAAATAGATGAGATCAATGATCGATCTTGCCAAAGAATTGATACTAAAATGTAAAAGTAAAGTACATAACTCAAGATGTAAACAAAATAAGGCAACAAAACATATGTACATCTATATGTGTCTCTAAAAGGTCCATGCAAAGATTGAGCTTACTACTAAAAAGTAAAATGACCAAGTACATGCACTTTGGTAGGAAGTGGTAACCTACTGATCTCTACCATCATCTCCTATGTTATCCTCCTCCTCAGTCTCCTTTGGACCATCACTGTGTGATCCATCCTAGTTATCTAACTCATCCTTCCAATTAGAGGTGACCACAACATGGTAGGATGCCCCACCTTCTAAATTTAGAAAAACTATGATGGAAAGAGTTATGTCATGAAAAACCTTTTGAAAACTCCACTTTATGGTTTCAAAACTATGAGCCCACACGTCGAATGTATCTTGAGTGTAAGCATCAGAATCCTTGTAATCTTCAAATGCTCTTCCACTAAGTGTCCCCATCTAAACATTGAGCCTATGTATAGTCTCTCAAGATGAATAGAGGCTCATAGACAACTCTTGGTTCAAATTCTTCACTTGGGCCAAAGCAGCATCTCGATCTATCAAGGTCACCACTAATGTCGTATGAGCCAAATGAGACACACGAAATGCCTCTTAAAGTTTCTCTAACTCTCAATTTGCCTTACAATGGACAAGATCAATAGTATCAAAGGCCTCAATCACCTTATAGTGCCCCTCCTCAATGGCTACCAAGTGACCCTTTGAATAACATGAACTTTAATAGTATAGTGTTACATCCCACTCAAATTGTCCTTTAAAATCCAAAGAAATTGTGATTGCCTACATGAGAAAGTTCTAGAGTGACCTAGAGATGTCTAGAGGGAACTAGAGTTAGATGGACTCAACTCAAGCTTTGAAGACTCTAGAATGTTCTAGAGTACGCTAAAACGTGTTGGAAGGAGCTGGAATATTCTAGAACATGCTGGATGGTTCATGAAGGATGTAGATGTCTCTAGAAGCTTCTAGAACATCCTGGAACTTGCATGAAGGAACTAGACAATCCTAGAAGACTCTAGAGTTGGCTAGACTTGATTAGAAGGTCTTAGAACCTTTTGGCACATTGTAGATAGAACTAGAACCATGTAAGATATTCTTGTACATTCTAGACATAGAAAGATCTAGAAAGCTATGACATAGTCTTAAGCTTGGTACCACACTACAAACCTATTGGTCTTCATTTGTAATCATATTGGGGAATCTTGGGAAATCTTAGGAACTTGTAAGATAAACTCTCTCTAGAGCAATACAAGGCATTCTTTACAAACTCTCTTTCTAGTCTCCTTGGAGTGTTTCATTTAGGTTTAAAGGCAGGCTTAGTGCAATGGACGGTGCTAAGTGTCGCACGATCGCTACTTGAAATTTAAGGTCATGACAATAGTCTAAGTTTAAGGTAAATGTATAGCCCATGGTACCAAGAATGTGCAAATCTGATCATCCACTCTTTATAGATCCAAAAAAAGTGTGGGGTGTAGGTGAGAACATAGAAGGGACATTCAAGTTTATAGGTTGTAAACTTGTACCTCTTACTGCCACTACCAATGGAATCTTGATAGGTATCGAAGGGGACTCGATCCTCGTAAGGGTTGCTCTGACACTAGTCATTCTAGAAGTTGGGGCTCTCTTCCTCTTTGAAAACCCTAAGCTATGAACCACCTTATTCTATAAAGGTACTTCCTCTTTATGGGACTCCTTAGGAAATCTAAGAGCTATCATGCTTCTATTTTTCCTACTAGTTGGAAGACCAAAAATCATACCTGTAAAAAGAACGTAAATATCAACTAATTGTTCAGAGTAAGGTGACTCAACAAGCTATGGATGATGATGTGGCCTCTAAATCTACGACTAGGGAACTTCATCAAAACTTTCACTCGATCTCTATTGTGCAACCTGAAGTGGTTAGTCTCATTATCAAGGAAATGCTATCATAAAAACAAAAATAAAATGATTACTTTATTTTCAATAAAGAGAAATAGCAGAGTGTTATGTACCGTACTTATGGAATTTATGTAGTTGTTCTTTCCGGCCGGGTCTAAGACCGCAGAAGGGTCCAACAATTTGACAACGCCAACGTCGTAACTACTCGACGCTCTACATACCACGAGACGTACTGAACACAGGCCTTGACCCAATACTAGAAGGACAAGCGCTCGACAATATCGATGATGTCTTCGTCTAAACATTCATAAAGCCCCCGATCGTATTTACTTCCACACTATAGGTGGAAAGAGTAGTCTCAATCTAACAAAGAGGTGATCAATAGATAAAGTGACCCTACCTAGAATAGGGCTTCTCCAACTCATACCTGGAACTTGCGGTATCAACCTTATTGATTTTGGTATGCTAAATAGCCCCCTCATATTGTCCAATAAAGGGTTTATCATCCTAGAACAAACCTTGTTTGTAGAATAGAAAGTAAGGTCTTCTTTAAGACCTAATTGGTACTTAGTAATACCAATTGGGATAAAATCTAAGTATTTATCACTAAAAGTGTCAGAATTGCATAATTAGAAAGATTTAGAATCATCGCCCAACTTGAAACGCACTCATTTTCCACCTTTTGGACTCAACCTGTTTCCACATGAACCCAAGCTACCACCATGGTCAAACACTTCATAGCAAGCTGGACCATGGTTGGACACCCCATAGGTGGTTGGACCATGCCTAGACATACTATAGATGGCCAGATCATGGTTGGACATTCCACGATCGAACACGCCATGGATGGTTGAACCATGGTTGGACTCTTCAAGGGTGGCTAGCCCATGGTTGGACACACCATAGGTGGTCAAACCATGGCTAGATCCTACAAGGTTTGACATAGCATGGCCAACCAGACATGGGTCCCCACTTCCTCTATCGGTCCTCCACTCGACGACCACCTCACATGATTTATCCTAATTTGTGCTTGCTTGCCCCCATGATAGCCAGATCTAGTCACACAATTTGTCCTCATTTAAATTTGCATTTTAATATTTTGTCTAATTGTATAATTATTTAGTCCAACTAATAATATTTAACTAATATCATGGATTAAATGGCTATGCCAAAATTATTAGTTTACCCTTATATGTTTATTTGACATTTATGACTTTCAAAAAATGTCATGATAATAAATATATATTTTGATCATTCAAATAATTAATTTCAAATTTATTATTCCTTTTTATCTTGGAAGCAACATCATTCAATCACTCTTATGGAGTAGACTTAGGAACTGATAAAATTATAATTTCAAGGCTGAATAAAGTATTGATACATTAATTAACTCCTATATTAATTGCTAGTCTTTATTTATCTCATAGTTATTCCTCTATAAATCTGAGACTGAACCCTCAAATATTATAGTTGATATATACTTTACACAATGTATATGAGTAATCCATTGATGTAACTATTTGGTGCAGCTTAATCCTCTATAGTTATTAAGTTAGTTTTATCTCCTCCATCATATCTTTTCCTTGAGTACACGCAATGCATATGAAGAAATATCTATAATCATATTATAGATCACATATAGTAATCCATGTTTTGGATCATAAACAAGGAAACTTGTAGCTAACATTTGCAAATAGATTGAGTGAATTCCACATCTTATGAGATAACCTCCCAACGACCATGAACACGGTACTCATTGAGTAAGTCAAATGCCAAGATGCTACAGCAAGGGGCCAACTAAATCACCTATGATTTAGATTATCTTACACAAAGTCATCTAGTGATATATGTAGAAACATTTATAGGTAAGATAAATATTAACACTTTTTCTAATATGTCTAATTTATTCCTATATAATCAATTCTTATACACGGTACTCTCCAAACTAACTATCTTTATATCAATTACCTCATATAAGGATTACTCCATTCCAAATGAATATGAGCCATACTAATTATAACGCCCCACTCTAACACATAGTGTAATGCTCTCCACTTTAAGCCCAGGCTACATGATTTTGATCTTGGGCATTCACCCAAGCCTTATACTATTTAGAGTGTAACCCGTATTTATGAACCATTACAATCCTTCTTTCCCAAGCTATGTAAGACTACACAGCTTACTCTGCCTTACCTTATTGTATCTTACACAAGCTAAAGGGATTGATGATTGTTATAATCACCCTTCATAAAGTGTCTAATGTCCTCGTTGGCCATAGTTCCAGTTGGGTCATACTTTGATATCATTTGTAATGCCACTACTACACATGATATAACATTATCCACTTTGGGCCTAGGCCTGCATGGTTTTGATCTTGGGCTTTCACCCAAAAGGCCGCATACCATTTAGAGTGCAACCCATACTTAACCTTTACAATCCTTCTACCCTAAGCAAAAGGACTATAGAGCTTAACCTATATTTCCTAAGATCAAGGGATTTTAGCTCAAGGAATTGATAACTGTCATAATAGGGATAACACTATATGAGGCTTTATATGGGTGGAAGTATAACTCACCAATTCATTGGGATGAGATCATAGAGAGAAGACTACTTCAGCCATAGATTGTATAATATACAATAGAGTTGGTAGCTTGAGTTTTCCAATGCATGCTTACACCTCAAAGAAAATATAATAGTTATGCCGATAAGTAATGAAAGCTAATGGAATTTGGTGTAGGTGATAAGGTCTTTCTTAAGGTATCACCTATGAAGGGTGTTATGAGGTTTTGGAAAAAAAGGTAAAGTTAGCCCTCACTTCATTGGACCCTTTGAGATTCAAGAATGAAATAGTAATCTAGCCCATAGGTAGCATTCCTATGTTCTAAGTTATGAATCATTGGATGTTCCCAAGGATCTCTTATATGAAGATACATCAGTGCAAATTCTAGACTAAATTGAAGAACCTATGGAATAAGAGCATTTGATTGGTTAAAATTCATTGGAGGAACCATGTAGTCAAGGAAGCAACATGGGAAAGCAAAGGTAAGATGCGTGCCAAATGCCTTCACCTCTTTGGTATGTCTATTTTTAAGGAAAACACTTTTTCTTAGGGATGGAAATTGTAATGATTGGATTTTTCTCACATGTATTATAGTAATCGGAAAATGTTTAATTCATTTTTTGGGCTTATAACTTTAAATATGTTATTCTAAATATGATTCATACTATGAAACTTTCCAACAATGCTCACATATAGCTTAGTATAAAATAATGTATTTCTCTCTAACATTCTTAATATAAAATCTTGAATAAAAATAAAATCAATTTATTTTATTTAACTATTTTACCTATTTAATATTTCGTAAGTATAATAACATTATAATTATATCATATTTACAAACAGTCAGCCATGTTAAATTTAATCACACACAAATTAAATATAACATATAAGAATAAAACATAAAAATATAACTGTAAAGAATCCATTAAAATAATACCTTAAAAGAATCCTTACAATAGTTTAATGCTAATTTTGTTGCTAGAAAACCTCCAAACGGATTTGCATCTTCGCTTATTGAATCAAAAATAAAAAATTTATAAAAACATAGCTAGTTCTTCTCAAAAAGAAAACTAAAAAACTAAAAAAATGAAAAATTTCTAGAGAGAGAAAGTGCTCATAAAATTGTGTTTTACAATGGGGAAAAAGGTCCTTTTATAGGTGAAGAAAGGCCAAAAAAGGGGGAGAATATTTCAAAATTTAAATTTGGATGTGTTTGGATAGGTTGGCATGCGTATGGGGCATGAAAATCTCGTCAGATGGGTGGTTGACGTGCGTGACACGACGAGGATCGGATGGTGCGTGTTTTGGTGCGCACTGGACTAGGCAGGAATAGGCAGCTGCACAAGTTGGTGCGTGCGAGATTTAGGCCATTTTGACATTTTTGACCCATTTTGCCCAATTTTTTCCATCTTTTTAACTTTTCCTCATTTCTTTTCTCATTATATTTATGATGTATTGCCTCTAGTATTTTTCTTCGTGTATTTAAGTTATTTTTGAACGAAAATACTTGAAAACAATAAAAATACCCTTGATTTCAAAAAGACAAATTTATATAAAAATATCATAAAATCATAAAAATATAAATCTATTTAATCAATTAAAGTACATTAAATCATGGTAATTTTATTTCTCTTTAAGCACTCGTCGCTACCCAAGAATGATTTAAAAAAAAGGAATCATAGTTGATCAAGAGTCTTTCTTTAGTCCTTTTTGGTCAAGAGTCTTCCTTTAGAGTCCTCTTTGATCAAGAGTCTTTCTTTAGAGTTCTCTTCTTGTCATACTTTTCCATTAAGTTCTTTTAAAATTATGAATTTTGAGATTGTCACTAATAAAATGGTTACTTCTTGAGATTTTTTGGATTCTTTTATTTTGTTAAGAACACAATAGAGGTTAGCGTGAGCTTTGAGTGGTAAAAAAAGAGCAAAAGTAAGTTAAAAAAGGTGCAAAAATATTCTTAATAAAAGTGCAAAAATTGTGTTATATGAAGGGAGTTGTTTTTTTTTTAATTTCTATCATTTTTTCAATCCTCTTTTGAACATTCTTCACTTTTCTATTGTTAAATATAATGAACTAATAAATAATGAGTCTTTTAGGACAAGTTGTTTTGTTGTTTATGTTTTTTTTTCGGCGTATACATGAGCTTTCGAGATTTAAGGTAAAATAGTTTCACTGAATCATAGGATAGTTTTACTATGTAAAAATTTTATTTTTCCTATGAGCATTATGTAGTGAGATAGAGGTTTTGTCACACGAATATGCCAAAGGGGGAGATTATAAGGTTTATGTAAGTATTGGTGATATTCGTGAATAAAACATTTATATGTAATATTAGTTTCTAGGTGTGTCTTTCAAGAATATTTTCAAGTTAAAGAAACTATTGAGTCTCAACGATCACATCTTAGGTATATCTATGTTCTCATGCATGTTAGATTTCATATTAGACATATAGGAACATTGTTCAAATAGTTCATTTGATCGATCGAGTGGTGACTA
The DNA here is from genome assembly GCA_030763125.1 of Hippophae gyantsensis. Lineage (NCBI taxonomy): Eukaryota > Viridiplantae > Streptophyta > Magnoliopsida > Rosales > Elaeagnaceae > Hippophae > Hippophae gyantsensis. The sequence continues at coordinate 44,744,173 of CM061035.1, read as the reverse complement.
GATTGATTGAGCTTTACTAAAACTAGTTGAATTAATTTTTAATATGATTATATCGATCAAAGCATTAACTCGATTGATCGAGATTAATAACTAGATTGATCCACAATTTTCAAAATTAATTAATTTTGTGTTGGATCGATCAAGATTTAACTATATCAATCAAACTATTCATGGTCGATCGATCCAGGTTGATAGATCGATCGAGCGGCCATACTTGATTAATCAAACTAACTCTAGATTAATCGAGCAGTCAGGTTTTCAAATTTAACCTAATTTTTACTCGAGCTAATTAGTATTTTTACTATATTATCCTTTTGTTTCAAAGCTCTTCTAAATACTTTTAAGGATAATTTTTTAATCAACCTTTGACCTAGGATTTTAACTTATGCTATTTAATCATACCAATGGTTCACACTTTAGTTAACCACACAAGAGCATTAATCTCTTCATCTTAATCCCTCACGTATTTTGTAAATATAAGATCATGATTCTTTAGGCTTCTTCATTATTTATTCAATCTATCAAACATTGGTGTTTGTTTTTAATTGATTAATAAGCCTAATTGGTTTATAATATTTTGGTCATATATTCTTATAAATTCTTTATTTTCTTTCCTGAATTATTGGATCAAATAATTGTGTGTTATATCATAATTATTTAGTTTGATTATTGATGACTCTATGAAAATAGAGTCATTAGTGCACTTTTTCACTTAATATATACTTTTTTATTTAATAAATAGTATTTTTGTGGCTAAAAAAATTTAAATATAAACTTTTTAGTGAAAAGGGATGAAAATATAATTTTTGGAATTTTTTGGGATTTTTCTGGAATTTTTATGATTTTTTAACGTAGGCCAATCAAAAGCTTCCACGTGGCATGCCACGCAAGCATAGGAGCTAACTGAGCAAGCCACGTGGATGCCACGCAAGCACGGAGAGCGAATCACGTTGCACCGCGTGTGAGGAGGAGAAACACACACCACGTGTCAGCACGACGTTCAATCCGAGTTCAGAAATCAGTCAACGCGCTATGACACATGTCACCACGCTATTGCTCTTCCACCCGTGCGCCACGCCATCCGTTCCCGTGAATCACATCGCGCCATGTGGTGCTGACTCGGTGAAGGTTGACTCTGACCGGTCTCCCCTTCTATGTGTCTCTCTCTGATTCGCCCAATAAACTTCTAATGCCATGTGTCACACTGTGATTGGCTGAAACTGTCAGTTTTGCTTGTTTTGATCGTAGCCCTTGATTTGAAGATGATCGGACGGTCCAAATCGCACCTGAGCTTTATTTAAGCCCCTAATCACTCCATAAACCCTAATTTGCCTCCATTAGCATAATTTTGGTCAATTTTTAGAGCTAAAAAGAGAGAAAAATACAGAAAAATTCAAGAAACGACACAATTTTGGTGGAGATTCAAGAGGAAATTAATTATACAATTCAAGAGATTGATTGTATTTCTTTTTCTACTCTTTTCTTTATTAATTTTATGTCTTCCTTTATGAAAAATATGAGCTTTATGAACACAATTATGTGTAATTAATTTATTAATCTAGGGATCTTATGAACCCAATTTTCACCATGTGATGATCTAATATTTTTTCTCAATTACAATATTAATTTAATTATATTATTTAATCTGATTTTTATGCTATTAATTGTTTGGCCAACAATTTATCTATAGAGACAATTAAATAGATTTGAGAAAATTATTTAATTGTTTATCTTGATTAAATAACATGCATAGTTTCTGATTCTTATGTATGTGATCTATAATTGATGAACTTAATGAGTAGTATGCAATTTAATTGACATGAGTGTGATTAAATTAATTATTATATGGTGTGTAGTTTACTTGAGAGAGGAATACATGCTAGGTTAGATTCAATTGATCATGTAATTAATTGATATTATATTGGGGGGATTTTAGTGATTCGCATGTTTAGAAAATTGGGGGATTAAGTATTCCTAGATACTTTCTCATATATCTTTTTAGTCACAAAATCTGATTTAATTAATTATTGTTATTTACTTTTAATTATTTTAATTTTGCTTTCTTAAGATATAAAAACACCAAAAAAATTGATTTTTATTATTTTTAGTTTTAAAAATTAGTTTCTAAAAAAAATAATCTACGTGGAAACGATCTTTATTTATCATTATATTACTTGTTACGATACGTATACTTGCGTATTTATTGCACACACAATTTGTGTGGCGATCAATTATTAATCTTTAAAGAAGTTATATTTATTGAACTTATGCTTAAACTGATTGTTCTAGGTTTGCCAAATGATTTCTATTTATCTAATATATTTATTAAATCATCTAGTTAATGTTATTCATTATTAAATTTGTTCTAGGATACACATTTGCACTTGTTTTATTGTGTCAACTTTTTAGGTACCAGTTGTATGATTTCAATAACTTGTATGACTCGAGTTCATCAAAACGTTGGTCCGGATTCTAACATCTTTCTTGTAGAGATTATAATAAAAGCAAAGGTTTGTAAATAGATTACTTGGGGGCATTACTTTGATGGGTAATTTGAGTCCTAGCCTTATAATTAGACTTTGTTTTTCATAGTGGATAATTAGGTGATCTAGTGGACATGTGGTTTTCCTATTAGGTCATTGGTGTAACCTAAATTCTTTTCACCTAAAATCTTGTGTATCAATCTTTATATTTCTTTATATGCGATTGCATGTCTAACCGTTCTCAAATTTTTAATTTGTTATACTTCAGTTGGTTATCTTTTCACAACATTCTCTAGTTAACACGATCCATAACTAAACTAAACTATTTTCTCTCATCGCATTATTCTACGACTTATTTAAGGTATAAATCTAATAGTACAAAAACTCAATCAATCATTTAAAATAAACTAAAAACATGATAATTTTACAAACAATTTAAAAATGAACCTAACTATCCTTAAATTGATAAATAAAACAAAGGCAAATCAACGTAAACATTTAATGAACAATCATTAAATTGATAATTACATGACTTATTATATTTGAGATCACTCATAAATAATCAAATATTAAATTTATATATATTATTTTATTATATTTGATTTATTTATTAAATAAAATATAATTCATATTCAAATTGTGTCATTGTTACAAAGTGTTATATCTATTACTCATAGAATAATTGTTATTAAGTATATATTTTTCACTAAAATAATAAATTAATTAACTTTTTATTAATAAAATAATTATTATAATATTAATTTTTCATCTTGATATAAATTTTTTTAAAGTAATAATAATTATTACTGATGAATTAGTACTTATTAAATTTAAATCCAAAACTAATATATATAAAGAGTCTTCATCATAATGGATTTTGATAGTGGGTTTTTAACAGGTGAGGCATAAATATTCTTATTTTTTATTTTTTTTAGCTTTAGATTTTAGTATTTTTTTTTTAAATTTAGTTAAGTTTTTTTTATTTTAAATTTTCTTATATATTAATAAATATTAAAATGTTCATAGATAATTCATGTTCTTCTTATTTATACATTTAATTAATAGATTAAATTTGATTAATTTATTTATGAGTAAATTATAATGAGATTAAATCATTATTTTTACGTCAATAACAACTAAGAAAATAATCCTCTAATATTTGCATTAAAATCGTATTTATTCGATATTATATCGTAACTAATAAATGACTATTCAATTAATATACATCAACACAAGGCAAATAGAAGTAAATAATACCACATTTACTCAACCCACTTAAATAAATTATTATTAAACAACAATCCAAATTAACCTATTTAATGTATAAAGCAACAAAATTATATAAATAAAAATAACCATATCCATCAATTTAAATTATGTATTCATTTTATTACCATCATTATCTTTATTTATTGATTATCTAAATAAAAATTATGTATTCATTTTATTATTATCATTATTTTTATTTATTGCTTATCTAAATAAATTTTATTGTTGTTATATAAAATAAATAATACAATTTAAAAAGATGTTATTGTTGTTACATAAAATAAATAGTACAATTTAAAAAGATAACATTTACTATTGAAACAATACCTATATGTTTAACTTTCACTTTTTACATATTGCAAATTTGTATCAATCTATTAACAAAACAGACATACTGATGTTATTAAGCTTATATATTATTGTCCATTAAAATATATACTAAACCTAAGCCATTGGGCCAACAAAACTAGTTTTTATTACAAATAAAAATAATTATATTGCAATAAAGTCCAACGTCTATTTTGTTTTTAGCGATAATCATGTATTGTAACAAATGCATGGTTAGATTGTGAAAAGTAATAATGTATATTCTGTTCAACTTGTATCAAGCAACTATTGTATTGTTAATTTTTCCCTTCTTCATCCCAAGCTAACAGCCCAAATTAGATGGAATTTATATAAATTAAACGAACTATTGAAGAAAGTGAAACAAAATATATTAATATATTATAACACTGGATTTTCATCCCCACGGATGAAACTTTACACGCTTCTCTAACATTACTGTGATCACTGTAAACATCTTAACTTCCACATCTTAATAGTCTTACTCCGAGTCAGATTCCATGTTGCCCATAGCCTTTAAACCTCTTGGTCTCTACATTTAACAGACAAGATGACCAATTTTAGCACTTTTGATTATGTAATTATATTTACAAATTAAAACCATTAACCTTAATATTAAATAAAAGGTAATATTTACCTTCTTAGAAATCTTCTTCTCCCTCACTTCGTAACGTTCTAAGGTCAAATCACATAGCCACGAACCAGGACTCACCAACTGTGCAAATATTCACCACATAAATTCCAACCACGTTTATTTTTCTAATATCTAAGGGAAAATAACACGAAAAACTGCTATTTCCAGACCAAGAAACCAATTAAAGAAAGGCTTTTTTTATTTGATATTTTTTATATATATAAGTCCTATTAAATTAAAGCATTAAATATGACCCATTATTGATAAAAATAGATTTTTTAATTGATATTTTATAATGGATAAAACACTAAAATCAGAATATCTAAATATTTTATCCCAAAATTTAATATTTATAGGGTTTATAAGATGTTATAACTGTTATATAGCTCCTTAGTGAGCAAATTAGAAAAGTCACACATCGGTTAAAAATGAAAATAGATGTTAGATTTGGGGTTACAAATAAAATCTTCCTTCACCATTTGTAAAACATCTCAAAATTTGTAAATCTTTCTCTCTTTTGTAAGGATAATTGATTAGCTCAATTTTGTCAAATTAGTTGTAATTTGGAGTTCATCCATTTGGAGATAGTAGAAGTGGTCAACGACGCCTGAGGACACAGGTAACATTTATACTGAACCTCGTTAAATTTTTGTTATTATTATTTTTCTACTTTAATATTTTTGTTTTAATATCTACTTTAGTTTATTTTAGCATTATATTTCTAATAGCATTATTTTGTCAAGTTAGTTTGAATTATATTCATTTAAATCATAAGTGAATAGTAACTACTTAGAATAGGGAATATACCCGATTTTTCCAACAATTGTTATCAGAGCTGAAAGTTTCTACTTAGACATTTGTTTGTAATCTATTTGTTTGCTATTAGAATATAGTTACTAGTTGTTGTAATTTGAAGAAATGGTGGAAGAAAAATTTCTTTCAACTAAAGGCCAATCATCCACATCAGACATAACTATGGTGATGAATGCAAGGTCTGAGGTGGAGAAGTTTGATGGAACTGGTCATTTCGACATGTGGCAAGACAAAGTTCTAGATGCTCTGTTTCAACAAGGTCTAGATATCGTCATTGAAGAAGAGAAACTAGATGGAGCAAATGAAGTAGAATGGAAAAATATCAACTGATTGGCATGTGGTACAATCCGTTCGTGTCTCTCAAGAGAACAAAAATATACGTTCATGAAGGAGACATCCACAAGTAAGTTAAGTTTATGAAGAAGAGTGGACAAAATCGGCTCTATTCGAAGAAGAAATTGTTCCGTTTTGAATACCTTTCAGGTATTACAATAAATGATCACATTACTGTTTTTAATCGATTAGTAGCAGATTTATTAAATATGGATGAAACTTTTAATGATGAAGATTTAGCCTTGATGTTGTTATCTTCACTTCCTGATGAGTTTGATCACCTTATTTATGAGCTTACTCATTGGGAAAGATAAAGTGCATTTTGAGAAAGTTCACACTACTTTGTATAGTTATGAAATTAGAAAGAAAGATAAAAAAGAAAACAAGAACGAAGCAGCATAGGCACTATCTATAAAAGGACGTTCACAAATACAACAGAAAGAAAGGAGAGGTAAATCTCTATCAAAAGGAAGGCTTGGTAAAGATGAATGTGTCTTTTGTCATGAGAAAGGCCATTAGAGGAAAATTTATTCAAACTGCAGAAGAAAGGAAAAGTTGTGCAGTCTGATGCATGTATAGCTGAAAGCAATTCAAATTCAGATTTTGCATTGGTTGGTTCATCAACAGCATCCCATCCTGGTGATTGGATTTTTAATTTAGCATGTACTTTTCATGTCTCCCAACAAGGAGTGGTTCTTTAACTTTGAAGAACTAGATGGTGGAGTTGTTTTTATGGGTAATGATTATCCATACAAAGTTTTGAAGATCGGTACAATTTGTTTGAAGAATCAAGATGGTTCAACCAGAGTCTTGACGGATGTTCATTATGTTCTAGATATGAAGAAGAATTTCATTGATATGGGAGTCTTAGAATCAAAAGGCTTCACTGTGATCATATAAAATGGGACATTGAAGGTTACCTCTGGAGCACTTGTGGCGATGAAAGGTGTTCGGAAGAATAACTTGTACTACTACCTTGGTAGTACAATTATTGGGACAGCATCAGCAAGAGTTTCAGAGGAAGAAAGAGATTCAGAAACTACCAAGTTGTGGTATATACGTTTGGGACATGCTGGTGAAAAAGCTTTATAGATTCTGGTAAAACAAAACCTGTTAAAAGATGCAAGAACCAGCAAGTTAGAATTCTATGAGCATTGTGTATTAGGGAAGCAGAAAAGAATAAGTTTTGGCATTGCTCTCCATAATACAAAGGGCATCTTGGATTACATCCATACTGATGTATGGGGCCAACAAGAACTCCATCCATAAGCAACAAACATTATTATGTCACTTTCGTTGATAACTTCTCCATAAGAGTTTGGATGTATCTCATGAAGAGGGATGAAGTGTTGAGAGTTTTTCTCAAGTGGAAGAAGATGATCGAGACTCAGATTGGTAAAAAGATCAAACGTCTGAGGTCTGATAATGGCATTGAATACACAAACGATCCATTTATGAAATTTTGTGAAGAAGAAGAGATAGTGCGACATTTCACTATTCAAAAAACACCACAACAGAATGGAATTGTAGAATGTATGAACCAAACTTTGCTGGAGAAGGTTCGATGTATGTTGTCAAATGCTGGTTTAGGCAAGCAATATTGGGCTAAGGCTGTGACATATGCATGTCATCTCGTCAACCGCCTACCATCGTCTACTCTTGAAGGCAAAACGCCTATGGAGATATGGTCTGGAAAATTTGCTAGAGATTACGATTTCTTACATGTGTTTGGTTCAATTGCATACTATCATGTAACGGAATCAAAGTTGGACCCAAGAGCCAAAAAAGCCACTTTTTTGGGATCCCTTCTGGTTCTAAGAGATATCGACTATGGTGCCTTGAAACGAAAAAGATAATCTTTAGCAGAGATGTTACATTTGATGAATTTGCCTTGTTGAGTTTGCCTTGTTGAGAAAGATAACTAAGAAATTGATGGTACTTTAGAGCAGGTGGAGCAAACTCTGAAACAGGTGGAGTTTGAAAGCAGAATTGTTAATCCAGTTAGTGAAGATAAGACAAAAAATGATCCTCCATTGACAGAAGATGAATCAAATGAAGAGGTTTTAACCCAAAAACCTCCACAGTAACAAGAAGAAATTGTAGTTGATAGGCCACAATGACAAAATGTCAAGGTGCCTGCTTGATACAAGGATTTTGAAGACCTACCTGCTCAGTTTAAAAACACGATGGCTTATGCACTTTCAATTGTGCATGATGATGTTCCATTCATATATAAAGAAGCAATCAGAAGCCCTAAAATTAAAAGATGAAAGGAAGCCATGGATGAAGAACGTATGTCCCTTTAGAAGAATAAAACATGGAAGTTGACACAACTACCTAAGGACAAGAAAGCAATTGGCTACAAATAAGTGTATGCAAAGAAAGAGAGATTTCCTAACAAAGATGGTATTCGCTACAAGACAAGGTTGGTGGCTAAAGGCTATGCTCAGAAGGAAGGAATCGATTATAATGAGATATTTTCTCCAGTTACAAAACATTCCTCCATTAGAATTTTGTTGGCCTTGTTAGCACAGTTCGATTAGGAGCTAGTTCAACCTGATGTGAAAACCGCTTTTCTACACGGTGACTTAGAAGAGGAAATCTATATGTCTTAGCTAGAAGGGTTTAATGTTACTAATAAAGAGAATTAGGTTTGTAAGCTGAACAAATCATTGTATGGATTAAAGCAATCTCCAAGACAGTGGTACAAACAATTTGATCAGTTTATGTTGCAGTAGAAATACACCAGAAGCACACATGATCATTATGAGTATTTTTACAAGCTACAAGATGAGTCTTTCATCTATTTCCTATTGTACGTCGATTATATGTTGATTGCATCGAAGAGCCAAGCAGAAATTGAGAAGTTGAAGGCTCAACTAAGTCAGGAGTTCGAGATGAAAGATTCTCTGTATAGAGATAAGCAAAGACAAGAAGAAAAGGAAGCTTAGTTTAACTCAGAATTAATATTTGAAGAGGGTACTACAATATTTTGGTATGAATGAACAGACAAAACGTGTAAGTACTTTGTTAGGATAATATCATTGGTCAATGTACAGTCGAATATTGTGATTCCGACTATACGGGAGATTTAGATAAGCATCGATCAACTACTAGTTATGTGTTTACTCTTGCTAGAGCACCAATTAGTTGGAAGTCTACCTTGCAATCCACAGTTGCTTTGTCTACTACGGAGGCAGAGTATATGACAGTTATAGAGGTTGTGAAGGAAGCTATTTAGTTACGAGGTTTGCTTGAAGACTTAGGAGTTGGTCAAAAACATATTAAGGTGTTTTGTGATAGTCAGAATGCTATTCATTTAACAAAGAACCAAGTTTACCATGCACGTACAAAACACATTGACGTTCGTTATCATTTCGTGCGAGAGATTATTAAAGAAGGTGGAGTACTAGTTCAGAAGATCAGTACTACAAAGAATCCTGCAGATATGATGACCAAGGTGGTAACAGCAATCAAGTTCAAACATTATCTGGACTTGATAAACATCCTACAAATTTGAATTGGCACTAGCGTCACTGATCTAGTAATTGAAGAAATCATTTAAGAATCACTAAATCGTTAAGATAGAGATTTGTTATATAGCTCCTTAGTGAGCAAATTAGAAAAGTCCCACATTGGTTAGGAATGAAGATGGGTGTTGGTTTTGGGGCTATAAATAAAGCTCTCCTTCACCATTTATAAAACATCCCAAAATTTGTAAATTTTTCTCTCTTTTCTAAGGGTAATTGATTAGCTCAATTTTGCCAAATTAGTTGTAATTTAGAGTTCACCCATTTGAAGATAGTAGAAGTGATCAACGACGCCCGAAGACCTAGATAACATTTATACTGAACCTCGTTAAATTTTTAGTGTTATTATTTTTCTACTTTAATATTTCTGTTTCAATATCTGCTTTAGTTTATTTTAACATTATATTTTTAATCGTATTATTTTGTCAGATTAGTTTGAATTTTATTCATTTAAATCATAAATGAATAGTAACTATTTAGAGTAAGAAAAATATACCTAATTTTCACATAGTAACAAAAAGGAAATTTTTTCCCGTAAGAGTATAGTTGCCAATGGGATCCTGGCCGGAGAATAATCATTTATTTATGCAACCATAAGTGTAATTGAAAAAAATATAAAATATAAAAATACCTATAAAGAACCACTCTAGCAAGCACCCGATTTCTTAGTGCTTTCTTTTATCCGATACTCAATAATACAGAAGCTCATGGGCCCAACTGACATCAAATAATACATCGAACACCGCATATAATGTGTACATCTTATCACATCCACTATTAAATATAAATAAATAAGTCTTTTTATTTGAATTTTTCTTACATTACCTAGCGAAAGAAGAATCAGGCCAAAATAGCAAATCTTCCCAGAGCAAAGCAGGGCTAAATATAAGACTCCAAAAGATAATTTTTTTATACAACGATAACATATGTAGTTAACCTATAAGATTATTAACAGACTCCAAAATATAATATACATTATTGACCAACTATACATTATTATTTTTATTTAAAAATAAAAAAAGACCACATACATTATTTTTTAAGAGTGAAGGGCTCCCTCCTATTAACCACACAACTTGTGGAAAGTGAGCAAGTTTGCCTCTTGGCACTCGACTTAAACGCTTTGATATTAAACTCTAAAATACTATTTTTATTATTAAAAACTGTAAGAGTAATATTTTTTATAATTTCACAACAAAATTTACATCACACTATAACAACTAGGGGTGTTCATAAACCGGTCTGGATCAGACCAAATCGTAAAACCGGATCGGATCGGACCGGACTGGTTTAATAAATATATTAAAATTTTCACATTATTTCTCATTAAAAGGTGTCCAAAAATCAAACCGAATCAGACCGGACTAAACAGTTTTATAAATCAAACGGTCCGATCCGATCTGTAATAATTAAAACCGTTTCAACCGGTCCGTTCCAATCTGGTCCAATCCGAGTAATATAAACAGTTCAATTCAATTAAATATTTTTTCCCAAAACTGGACTAGACCAGTGGACACCCCTAGCCACAACTACCACAAGCACATTTTGTTCTTTTGTTTTTTATTTATTTATAACAAACACATTTTGTTTTTGTAGTTACTTTATGCTTTTATTTTAGGTGGCGAAATAGTGGTTGACTAGGTTGGTTTCCTGTACAAGGTATGAATAAACTTATATTATAGAATACTAAGATATATAATACATGTACATACATAAATATATAATATCAAAAATAAATTTTAAAATATTTATATTATTTAATATTTTTAAAAAAATAAAATATTTTAAACATTTATGAACTAACAAAAACCAAGTAAACTTGTAACTTAATTTATATACTTTATTTTTAGATAATTATTTAATATAAATGATAAAATTGAAACAAATATAAAATTTAAAATAATATTATAAATTGTTTTAAAAGAACAATATTATATGTTTTCTTATAGAATAATTTTTTTTTAAAGAAATATATGGATAAGTGTTTGTGTACATGAATATTTAATTTTTCAAAGAAACCTAAAAAAAATTAAACTATAATCTATAAAAAACTATTACCTTAGTAATAATATTAAAAAAAATAATATTAAAATATAATTTAATTCGTAAATAAATTGAACAAAAGATATAATCATAACTTATATAAAGGTAAGTTTAAGTCTTGAAATCATCATTATACGCATTACATTTATAAATCCAATGTTTTCAATTCATATTATAAATTTTAAAATATTGATATTACAATTGTGCATAAATAGTACCTTAAAAATTTAATATAAATTTAATTAAAAAAACAATAAAGGAAAAAAATACTTATTTAAATATAATTTAATTTATACATAAATTAAACGAAAACACTCACAACTTCGTAATAACTTGATAAGTACAAAATGCGCTATATATAAATTATAAAACATAAATTTAAGTTCTAGTATTGTCATTATATGCATTTTTTTCGTAAAAGATGGTATACTTAAAAGAAAAAAAAATGAAATACCGTCAACAAAGATAATAAAAATAAAACTTATTTAGTTAATCAACAAAATAAAAAAATTATTTAAGTCTAATTTATTTCGTATACAAGTCAGATAAAAATTTGATCATAATTTCATAATTAAATGGTAAGCTTATACTACATTCAAAACCATAAGTTCAAGTCTTTGTATTATCATTATACATATTAAATTTAAAAATCCAATTTAAAAAAATTTAAGAATATTGATATTATTATTGTATACAAATAATACTTTAAAAGTCTATTTTATTTTAAATTTATTAACTTAAAAACTTATTTCAATAATCAAATGGTAAATTTAATTTTAAAATTTTAATTTAATTCTATATAAATTAGATAAATAACATAGTCATAATTTTATAATCAAGTAGTAAATGTAGAATATAAAACTTTGGTAAAATTATAAATTAAATAAATAACAGTCATAATTTTATAATCAAGTAGTAAACGTAGAATATCACGTATAAAACATTGGTAAAATTAAAAGATGATATTATCATTATTTAAGCTTTAAAAATATAATTTTTTTAAATTTAGACTTTAAATAAAAAATTTAATCATAATTTTATAATGAATGATAAATATAGAAAATCACATTAAAATAATAAGTGTTAAGCATACTGTATTTAAATTTAATTTAATTTAATTCGTAATGAATCATAATATAAGTAAGTAATAATTTCATAATCAATCGGTACATATAGAATACCACGTATAAAACAAATTCGAATCCTGATATTATCATTAAATACATTTTATTCATTATCTATTAAAACAATGACGAAGATGACGTCAAAATGCAGAAATCAAAACCTTTTCTTTTAGATTAGGTAGATGTAACATTTTCACTTATGAGATATTTAATATAAACAGTTAAAAAAATTATCTATAAAGCATCACCCGATGAAGAAAAAAAAAACCACTCATGGAAAAGCTTTCTATGGTGATGGAAATTCGACTTTGAAATTATCCGAGCCTTGTGCTACAGTTTTATTTTTTTTACGCTTTTTACTTTTTTATCAATGCAGTTACATTTTTAAAATGGGTTTCCGGAAAAGTTTATTGTCAGAACTGCACAAATACATTTATTTAATTAATATATATTGAATATGAAAAATTAATAGAAGAAACATAAAATTTAAAATAAAACAAACAAACAAAATTTTTATAAAAATAAATAAAGGAAATTGGACTTACATTGAGGGTTCGCTGAATGAACTTAGCTCGCTTCTTAGGTCTTTGAGGTAATTTAGATCCCTTAAAGACAATGAAATCCTCCTCTTTCTCTTTGTTGGTCAAAGCAATCACAAATTTAGGAGGCCACACTGGTGGACCAGCCACTGCAGCCTCACCGCTTCCAGAGGATGACCCACCTTTCCTGCTACCGTGCGCTGTCTCCGAAGATGCTGTTGATTTGTTATTCTCATTATGATGGTAGTTTCCTATACTTGTTCCTTTCTTATCGTGCGCACCCCTATCTGGTGAAACAATTCCTCTCATCCCTCCGTTGCTCTGCCCTTTCATGGCACTTGAAGTTTCTAAGTTTCTGGAAAACACAAACAAGCAAAAAAGCAGACACAATAAGAGCGTAGAACCAAAATATATATTTCACATATATATCAAAATCTTTCTAATCAATAAGCATACCAACCCATCAACAATTAATTTTTAATTTTCAGAAAGTACACTAAATTTATAAAGCAAGTTAGAAACTCTGGATTGGGTTATTCAGAAATTACTTATTTGGCCTTGGGGAAGATCTAGATCGGTGAATGTGAGAGGCAAAATTCTGTACGAGTTTCGCGTAGAAAATAAGGGGATTGTTTGGGTTTCTTGGACGGACTAAAGTATTTTGGGTGAAGGTAGAACTTGAACATTTGAGAGCGAAGTGATAGAGAGAGGAAGTGGAGAAAGGCACGTGATTCTGTTTGAGGAGCACATCTGGTTTTACGGCAGGTTATGAGCCGTTAGATCAAGAACCCTTATTATTTTATATATTTCTTATTAGGAGGTGAAGGTTGCGTGAATTTTGGACAGTTGTGAGAGGGTGGGAGTGGACCATACTTTAAATCCGGTTAAGATATCAACGGCTACAGACGGCTCCAAATAGATAGAAAATTTTTAAAAATCGGTGGACACGTGCGTGCAAAACCTTCCATTCCATGTTTCCATGAATGAACGTGAAATGTTTTGAATAGTGTAAGTGTGGATTAAGGTGCGCAATAAAGTAATAATTTTCCAGCATATGTCCTCCAGGAAAATAACAAAACTCCCCCCCCCTCACTTTCGCTAAGAAAAAAATAAAACATTATAATATATTATATTAATACAAAACAAGAAAAAGTAGGCTAAAAATCTTTTTTTATCAAAAAAGAAAAACAAAATACTACTCATACGTGTAAAATTTAAAGAAAATGAAAATATATCTATAAACTTATAATTTTGTATGTTATTATTGTACATTAACAAGTATTCTACTATCAAAAAGCCAATGATGACAATTGACAAGTAAAGAATCAAATCATCACTTTCTATAAATATCGCTCTTATCACCATCAACCATATATCACACTATATAATTTAATTTATATTTAAATATAAATAAATATAAGTCAAAATTTATATATTATTATACATAACAATTAACAAGTATTCTAAGATCAAAAATTCAATAATGACAAGAATCAAATCATCTCTTCCTATTAATATTGTGCTAATCACTACACCATCTAACAATTTGTAATACAAATACTATGTATATGGTTTTTTTTTCTTATAACATAAAAATTTAATAACTATTCAAAAATATAATACATATATATTTTTTATAATATAAAAAATATTTTTTAAAGAATTAAAATAAAAATAATTAAATAACTACATCATGTAAAAATAGGAAAAAAATATTAAAAAAATTAAATAAAATAATATCTATAAAAATTAAAACAAAAATAATACCACAATAATATTAAATAATATCCAAATAATACTTAATATTAAATAAATATAAATAAAAGTAATTTAATTTGAAACATAACTAATTAAATAACTTTTAATATTTTTTTAATAATAAAATTATATAAATTTGACATAAAAAGTTACTTTTACAATTATAAATTTAAAACAATATTTAATTTATTTTTTTCATCTGCATGCACTTTCTTACAATGAGCTCCTTTTTGATCCATTACACATTTGCCCAACGTGATCAATTGGAGAGATAACCTAATTTCTAAAACATCAAATTTGGCACAAAATTAAGAGCAAAATTAGTCCAACCTAATACCAAATTTAACACCAATTTTAGTAAGATAAATAATATTATTCCAAATTTGATACAATATTACTCAACGCATCAAGATTTTTCACTCACTATTTTTAAAGAAAAATTTAAATTTTTTTATTATATATAATAAATTAAAATTAAGTATACAATACAAAATTAATAAAAAGAATACTAAATATAATTTTTGGTGTAATATTTGATGCAATCTTTAGTATAATAAAAAGAATATTCTATTTTATAAAGGAATATATATTGTAGTGTAATATTTGATGTTGTAAGTTAAAGATGAGTAAAAATTTAATTAAATCACCTTATAAAATGGTGCAAAATTTGATATAAAATAGTATTAAGTATAAGAGATGGTACATAATTCCAATTCAAACCTTAGATAATAAAGCCGAACCTCATCAAATGGTACCATTTTCAAATTATTTGATATAAAAAGACCACAATTGATGCTGGAAACTTGAAACCATCCAGGCCTGGAAGTTTGTCCAGCAGATTTAGGCATAATAAGTCCTCCAAAACCTACAACTAGCTTAAAATTATTAAAAGTTTAAGGGTATATAGGTGTAGGTTCTAATAAGTGTAAGTAGAATTGACATTAAGGTAAAAAGGCCAATGGTACCAACCAAATGCGTAGCCTTATGGATCCACAACCACAACACACCTCACTAATACAAGTACGAGGACAAATTTAGTAGCAACTTTTTCCCCAAGCACTAATTTTTAGCACACGCTTAGATGTAAAGTAACCTAACTAACCTAAAATATTAGCAGTACAAACTCATCGATCTACGCAACACATTTGAAAATTATTGAGAAAACTATAAAATTAATACATTTAGAGCTTCAAATAAAAAAATAACTCATTAATAGTAACTTCATATTCTTCTTTGTTAAAAATAAAGATATTATTTTTATTTATATAAATTTTAGAGGTGTTATTTTAAATAATTTTTCAAAATTACTGTAAAATGAAATACAATTGTACAATTGTCTCATGACAAACCACGCAATAATTAAAAGAAAGCCATCATATATATAAGAAAATTAACCTATAAATATATACAGAAATAAAAAGGAAAAAAATGAATAAATTATGAGGCAGCATAGATCTCATAAAAGCCATAAATAATAATAATAATTGAAGGCTTTCTATAAAAAATAACAAAATTATATAGTTATTCAGTATTTGTATAAAAAATTTATTATTTAAATATAATATATATATATATAAAAGGTACATGACCTAGGATTTATAAAAACTAAAAGCTAGAGAGAATTGATCTCCATACCTGAGAACTCGCTGCTGAGGAGACGGAGGCCTTTGACGGAGATTTATAAAACCATTACAGGCACTGTTATTATTATTGTGAGTCGTAGAAGTGCGCTTATTAGCAGTATCTTTATCGATTCTAAGAACCCGGGGGTCCACCCGGACTCGGTGAACCGGGACGGTTGAATCGTCCTTCACCTGGATCTTCTGACACCTGAGCCGCTTCCTATTTCCCCACTGCAATACGAAATCTGTACTTGTTCTAAGCTGATCGGAACTCGCTCTCAACAATAGAGACCCATCCGCTCCAACTCTTTCTCTACAGTTGGAATTGCTACTTTTATGGATTTGCTTCACCGGTTCCTTTTCCATTTCTTATTTACAACTGTACAATTATTCAAAAAATTACTCTTTTTTTTACAGTTTAACATATGGAAGTTGCTTTCTATCCAGAATAAGAAGCCGTCGGCTAGGAATAAGGAATAGATTATGAAGAAGAACATGGAGTTTGTGGAAGATTTACATTAGACGGTCAGAAATTTGAGATAAAATTTAGGAAAAATTAGAGATCCTTGATGTGTATCAGAGAAAGGCGGAGAAAATGAATCCATTGATGAAGATTCAGAGAACAGAAGATGGAGAATGAACAGCAACGAAAATTTGGAAAATAGCAAAAGAAAGCTTAAGTAGAACATCTTTCGGTTCAACATTTACCCACCATTTTCAAGGAGTCCAGAAATGCCAGCCCAATAAAGGCATTAACCCAGATGAACAATTGGTATTCTTAGGGAGATTAGACAGGACAAGAAGGGGTGTCAATGTTTTCAAAAATTCTTTTCTGAATTTTCGGGGAAGCAAAATAGATATACAAAGTAAAAATGAAAAATAACGACTACCTTTCCCCAAACTGAATCAAATTTCTTCAGAAATTCACGGATGAGAGAGGATCCAAATACGAGAGACAATCACAAAGAGAAAAGATAAGGATAACAAGATATTGCTAACCAGGCATTACCTATAAACTGAATTATATTGTATAAACTATCAGCCTAGCAGCCCAAAATCGAATCCAAATAAGCAGATGATAAAAACACCAAGCTTCACTGATAAGAACGAAACCACTCTCGCTGCAATTGAAGGACATCACATCCTCACGCTAAAGGTAAAAACAGAGACTACGTTCTCTGATATACGAATCAGAACAAAAATTCCTTACCTTTTACACAGATTTGGCCGTAGTCACCATCCTTTCAATGCACATAAAATTAATATTTTGTTGTTTAGCTAGGAAGAATGCAAATCCACAGCCAAAACTCTTTAGAAATTATCGCAATTCAGTCTATATGTCCAACTCGAATAAAAGCTCCAGTCCGCAGTTCATCTGAAAACATACAAATAAGAAATATGGAGTTTTTAGAAGAAAGTTAAATAAATCATACAAATAAGAAATCGATTTCTCAGGCGAATTACAGACCTCTGGAAACTATCTATCCCTCTATGAAGCTCCAGATCCTCAACATTCCACACCACAGCTCTCACAATTTTCCTACCAAATTCACCTGTTTGGCCTCTGAGAATAAAGAATAGAAAATGAAAGAAAACAAAGAGACGAAGGCCGAAAGGATACAGAGAACTCTTCCTGTTCTTCCTATGCTTCTCTTCTAAATTTAACGATATGCTCTCTCCCTGCAAACCCAGATTAAATACCACCCTTCACAACTCCGTCACTCTTCAACCGTCCAACACCCAGCATTCTTGATCTTTGATCAATGATCCTACGGCTGAGATCTACAATCTCACACCCAGCGCTCTTGATCGTTGATGTCCCGTTAACATGCCACTTCAACAATTTCATAACGTTTACGTCGTCAATTCATATGACGGAATCTTTCTTCGCCGTTTTTTTTCCGCTACAAATCTTCTTCATCGCCGTTTAGTTTCTCTTATTCATGAATTTTTTATTTTTAAAATTAAAAAAATAACATTTTAATATTTATAATAATAAAAATATGATTTCAATAATATTTAATTAATTTTAATTAATTAATTTAAATAATTATATTTGAATTAATATATTCAACCACCTTTAAATAAAATAATGGGTAAGATTTTTTTTAATATTAAAAATATAAAAAATATTATTTTTATTGTTATTTTTTTATCTTTCTTATTTATGAATTTGTATTATTTTTAACTGATAAATATAATCTATCAATTAATTTTCTGCTATATTTTATCAATTATTTATAATAATATTTTAACAATTTTTTATTAAGTTTTTTTAATTCTCGAAAGCAGATCTATGGTTAGTTAACCGGACTTGCGTTTACCGTCATAGGTGAGCCCATGGATGGATAAAGATATCTCAATATTTTGTTATATTTACATAAAAAAAAAATTTGAAAAGTTACTGATATTAATGTTTTGTTTTTAAAACATCTTCCACAACCTTAGTAAAAATTGTAATATTTTTATGATAAGAAGGTTTAGTAGCACAAGCTTGCTTATTGTCACGACCTTAAATTTTAAATAACGATCACACGCACTTAAGACGCCCGTCGACTAAATCTGTCTTTCCACCGAATGAACTCCTGTAGAATGGGGAAAAGATACAGTTAAAGAATTTAGACATTACAGTAGTAGAGTTTATCTTACAATTTTCCAGAGATCTAAATGAAGACCAATGAAAGCCTATTTATAAATAGTGTGGCCTAAACTTAAGAAAGTATGCCACCACTTTCTAGAGTCTTCCTAGTTTAGAATGTACAAGGAAATTCTAGATTTACAGATATATGCCACAAGGCTCTGTGACCTTCTAGCCAACTCTGTAGTCTTCTAGTTTTATCTAGCTCTTCCATGCACGTTAGGGATGTTCCAGTAAGCTTCCAAGAAAGTTCTACATCCTTCCCGAACCATCCAGATGCTCTAGAATATTCCAACTCCATTCCAAAGACTTCTCCTAGTGCTCTAGAACATTCTGTGTGTCTTCAAGCTTGAGTTGAGTCCGTCCAACTCTAGCCCTTTCTAGACATCTCTAGGCAACTCTAGATCTTTCCACGTAGAATAGTCTAGATCCTTTAGGCAAGCACCATTTGTTTTGGATTTCGCGGGACATTCTGAGCGGTGCGTGACACCCTCCCCCACTCAAGTTCGCGACGCCCTCGTCGCGCCTTCAAGCTTGAACCTCTCGATGTCGTCTTTGAATTGCCACAAAGATTCCTCAGGTTCCCAACTTGTTTCTTCATCCGAGGCGTTTTTCCATTTGACCAAGTATTCCCTATAACTTGGTACGCCTCTTCGTTGGATCAAGCGGTCCGCCAAGATTAAGTCCTCTTCCCTATCAAAGGAGGTTACCACTGCGGTAGGTGCCCTCTTGGATTCTCCTCGACCCATATCTTCCATGTCTCCATGATAAGGTTTTAGCATGCTTACATGAAAAACAGGATATATTTTAAGCTTCTGGGAGGAGTTCCAAAGACACACCTTACCAACTTGTTTTAAGGACCGGAAATGGCCCTTCATACTTCCGAACTAACTCCGCATGAACCTTCCGTAGAGATTTGAATCATGTGGGGTAATACTTAACCAGACCAAATTTCCTTCCCGAAACTCCACCATCCTCCTTTTCTTGTCACCCCATTTCTTCATCTTTTAGACGCCTTGCTCAAATAGGCTCTGCCAACTCATCTTTTCATGCCATTCCTTGGCAAATTTGAAGGCAGACTCTTCCCTTCATAACTCGTGGCCAAGGCATGACGGGAGTCAGCGGGTTCGCCGCCCCATGACAATCTCAAAGGGACTCTTGGGCCGATGGACTCACTTCTTTGTAGATTATATGAAAATCACATCCAACAACTTCGCCCATCCCGCCGATTAGCACTCACAAAGTTGCCTAAGATATAACTCTGCCCCGTAATGCGTTGGCACGCTCCGTTTGTCCATCACTTCGGGGTGAAAGCTTGTGGAAAAATTCAAGTCCGATCCCAACAACTTGAATAGTTCTGTCCCAAAACTTGCCAAGAATTGTGGGTCTCGATCACTCACGATATTGGATGGAATCCCCAATGCTTCACAACATTGTTTGAACAATCGTGCCGTCTCATCTCCGTCTGGCACGTCAGGTGTACTGAATGTTGCATATTTCTGCTGCAGTGTGACTGATGACAATGATGTGCCGCCAAAGCCTTCGTGATTTTGGCAAGGCGGATGGTCCATAGAGACGCTCTCACGGTCTCTCTAGAATAAAGGCGGCTATTTAATAACCCTCCAGTGCGTGCTGTTTCTATCTTTGCCCTGGCACACAAGACAAGTTCTTACATGCTTCGACATCGTCCAGCGAGGCCAATAGTAGATAGACTTGATCAAAGCAGTGCTTTCGTTCCCGGGTGTTCAGCCCATCTAATCATGGCACTCCTTGATAAGCTCTTTCCTTAAGCTCCCCATTTTGGCACGAAGACTGACTTGCATGGAAGTAGTCTCACCGCCCAAAATCGTCTCGTCTTCCTTCCTCGATGAGAGGCAAGGAGGTTTTCAAGGCATGCGTCATGCTCCAACCCTTCGATCCTTTCCAACAAAGACTACTTCGCCTACTCAAGGCCGCTTAATTCCGCCTTACTCAACGCATCAGCCACCACATTGGCCCTTACCGCTTATACTCCACACCCGTAGTCAAACTCCGCCAAGAAATCTTGTCATCGAGCTTGCCGACTCAACTTCTTTGAGTTTGGAAGTAGCTTGTGCAACATTGTCCGTCATGATAACAAAATGAGAACCCAATAAGTAGTTGTCGCCACACCCTTAGGCAATGAATGATACCATTTCTTTTTCTTGCCCGTGTAGCGCTGCTCGTTGTCATTCACCAGGCCTCATAAGCTATCGGACGCCCCTCCGCATCAATACTCCACCAATGGCAAAGTCTCAAGACCGGCGCGTTAACCAGACATCTTGGAAGGGTCCGGTAGGCAAAGCACCTGTTCTTCACTAACTAGCCTTAAGTCTTTCAAACGAGGCTTTGGCATTCCCTCGTCCATTCCCTGCCTTGTTCCTTTTGAGAAGGTTAGCTGGAGTGGCCGCTCATCTGCGAGTAGGACTTGATAAACCTTCTGTAATAGTTCACCGCCTAAGGAAAGATCTTAACTCTAGAACCTGGTAGAGGTTCCCATTCTTGGATGGCTTTCACCTTGGCTTCATCCATCATCAATTTCCCATCATTTATCCTATGTCCCAAGAACATCACCTCATCTCAGTAAAGGATCATTTCTCCTTCGACGTATAGCTCGTTTTCCCTTAGGACCTTAAACACACTTCAAATGTTCTGTGTTGTTCTTCCAAAGTCCGACTATATATCACAATGTCGTTACATGATACACTACCACGAACCGATCGAGGTAGGATGGAAAATCTTGTTCATAAGAGTGTATGGTGGCAGTGCATTAGTAAGACCGAATGGCATGACAAGGAACTCATGTGCACCATACTCCGGTTACACATGTAGTCTTGGGCTCATCCCCTTGGCTACGTTGCACTGGGTAATAACCCGACCAAGCAAGTCCAACTTTTGTAAAGTATCTTGCATTTCCCAATTGATCAAACAAATTAGCACATAAGTGAGATAGGATACTGTTCTTCGACCGTGATCTTATTTAGAGTCCGATAGTCACGCACATCCGTACGAGCCATCCTTCTTCCTTTTAAAGAGAACCTGGCACCGAATTAGGCTTTTTGTAGGGCATATGCCAAAGATCTAGCAATTCATCAAGTTGCTTCCGCAATTCCGCCAACTCTGAGTTTGACATTCGATAGGGGCTCATTGCTGGTGGCTTGGTACCGGGTTCCAACTCTATCTCATGGTCTACCTCTCTCCTTGGAGGTAACCGCTTTGGCAATGCCTCAGGCATTACATCCTGGAACTTATCTAGGACAACTTGCACTTCCGTAGGCAAGTTTGGCTTTGGTGACGCCTCCTCATCATCATATTCTTTTAGGATGGCCAAGTAACTCTCTTCATCCCTCTTCAACCCCTTCTTAAATTGAAGCACCGAGAGAGCTTGGGTAGTAGGTCTAGTGGTCCTTTCCGTCGGTACCACACATGCCTTCGCACCATCCATAATGCACATAGAGTTTGAACATGGCACCAAGAAAGCTCTTACCTGGTCCAAGAACTCCATGCCGAATACAATAGAGAAGTCATCCAGTGGGCGCAATCGATAAGTCCACCTCGCCGATCAAGCACCAAGACCGACCTTAACTCCGCGAGCAACTCACGCAATGGTACTGCTAGTTAATCGGCTTTGAGAGATCCTCTTCCACGGACTATCTTAAGGCCGAGTCTTTTTGCTTCTCCCACTGAAACAAAATTGTGAGATGCACCTGTGTCCACCAAAGCTTTGGTAACCTTCCCGTCGATGGTCGTGCATCTACATACATTAAGCCTTGTGGTCTTTGGGCACTCGCACGCACTCAAGTACAGCGCAAAGAACCCATCTTTGCACCTTCGTTCGACTCACCTCTCCATCTTGATCATGCGTGAGGCAACTAAGGCACTCAAGGCCTTCCTCTTCGACATTCACGTGCCCAATGCGGCCCGTCGCAAATAAAGCACGCCACACGGGCTTTGAGGCACTACGATCCTCCTTCTCCTTCCCTTATCTCGTGGCTTGAATGAGAGCTATCTTTATGGTTTTGGAACCCCGACTTTTGGCGTGGCCTCCCCACTCTTTCCTCCACCAAACTTTTATCCGTGGCCTTGAGCTCTCCATTTGGTGGAGTAATCAATAAAGCTCAGCACGCACGGCCAAAGATAAGTCTTGGACACCACGTCGCTTAAGCCTCGAGATTAGCCCATGATCGAGACCGTCCATAAACAAGAATAGGGCATCCTTGTCCGACGTGTCGTGACTCTAGCAACAAGGTTGTGAACTCCTTCACGTAGTCCCCATGCTACCTATTTGCTTCAATCGTCGCACCCGCCCCTTGCCTCCTCCTCAAAGATTAACGGGAAGAACCGCATTTTGAACTCCCTTTTGAAGTCATCAGGTATCAATTGTGCAAACCCCGTTGCACATCTCCATGCTCCGTCTCCACCACAACATCGCAAAGGTGTCGGACAAATACATGGGCCGTAGTTCGGATCTTCCGGCATGGTCCGTTATGCCGCAGCCTTGAAATATTGTTCCAACCCCCATAGGAAGTTCTCAACTTCCTAGCGTTCCTAACGCCTATCAAGGTCTTGGGCTTGGGAACATCCACCCTCTTAGCCTCAATGACGGCTGCAGTAGTTCCCCGCGCTCATAGTCCGCTTACATGTAGCCAGATTGCCACTCATGTCCTCCACTCTAAGCAAAACATTAGCAAGTTCTCTTTGGACAAGATCCCTTACCTTGCAAGTTCGCATTTTAGCCCATCAATCTCTTGCCTTAGTCCACCGTCTACTGCCGAGGACATCTTAACCGCTGCCGTACGGATCTCCACATCCTCGCCTCCCAAGCCATTGCAACGCTTTCTGTTGTCCACCCGGCCGAACAGCCTCCCCTAGCCGCCCCGCGTGACCTTCCCACTCGTGCTTCCAAGCTAGAAAGCATGTCTTTCAACTTAGCTCGAGATTCCTTCGATGGTTTCCGAACTTCTCACGCGTCCACGTTCCATAGGTGGAACATCAACGCTAAGATGGAGCAACGTTCTTCATTATGCCAAAAGTAAGATTGCTTCAACCTAAAGCTCTGATACCAACTGTCACGACCTTAAATTTCAAATAGCGATCGTGCGGCACTTAGCACGTTCCGTTGCACTAAACCTGTCTTTCCACCGAATGAAACTCCAAAGAGAATAGAAAGATAGTTTGCAAAGAATGTTTTGTATTACTATAGAGAGAGTTTATCTTACAATTTTCCAAGATGAATGCAAATGAAGACCAATATGTCTATTTATAGTGTGGCTCTAAACTTAAGAGTATGCCACCACTTTCTAGAGTCTTCCTAGTCTAGAATGTACAAGGGAATTCTAGATTTATGTACAATATGCCACAAGACTCTAGAACCTTCTAGCCAACTCTAGAGTCTTCTAGTTTTGTCTAACTCCTTCATGCACGTTCCAGGATGTTCCGTAAGCTTCCAACAGCTTCTACATCCTTCCCGAACCATCCGGCATGCTCTAGAATATTCCAACCCATTCCAGCACTCTCCGGCGTGCTCTAGAACATTCTAGGGTCTTCAAGCTTAAGTTGAGTCCGTCCAACTCTAGCCCTTTCTAGACATCTCTAGGCAACTCTAGATCTTTCCATGTAGAATAGTCTATATTCTTTAGGCAAGCACCATTTGTTTTGGATTTCGCGGGACATTCCGAACAGGGCGTGACATTATGCTCAATTAAGATTCTAATTGTTTAATTTAAAAAAAATGTATATATAAAACATATGTAGAATAATTGAATTGAAGATGATTTTTTTAAATTTAGAATAGTATAAATACATTTGCTAACGTAAAAAGTTAATATACATAAAGGAATAATATTATCTTTGATTCATAATATAAATGAACGCGTATGCATATTTTTACACATTATACATGGAAGGCATGTGTTTTGCCTTTAGAGACAACATTTTTCTATGCCTAGCGATAATAAGCAAAAGGAAGCTATACATACGTAAAATGCTTTGCTTCATACTAGATTTCATCAGCGCCACCGTATCACATTCGAATAAACAAAAGAAAGCTTATATCAGATTTGACCGGTCTATCATATTACATTCATTTTTTCGAATTAAATAATATAAATAAAAAGCAGTATATCTTTTCTTAATAATTGCATAGTTGCTCTTGCAATCAAAGTATGCAAATGACTCCGCATATTCAGCCTCAGTAATTTTCTTACATTTGTTACAACATGTATACTAAAAATTTTGATTAAATGTTTTCACACATATTGTTGCCGTCACCCATTTGCTGCATCAAATAGAGTGCAAATATGTGTTATAGTTAAAGTAGGAATTTATTAAATGAAAATATAAAAATTGTTATTATATTAGAAAGCAGGTAGATTGCACTAATGTTTGAAAATATCAAGCTTTATAAGTTCATAAAAATATTTTCTAGATTCTCAATTTCCATGACCTTGTCAAAATAATTAAAAATAAATAAATTATCACCTTTTTACCATACAAAGCACAATGAAGTTAAAATCATAGAATATAAAAATTTAATCAAAATAAATAAATCATAAACTTTTGACTTACCAATAGCTTAATAAATTTACTAGACTTACCACTACTACAATATATATATATATATATATATATATATTATTTTGAAAATTTAACCTCAATTTTTATAAAACCGAGATCATATGATTTTGATCTCGATTATTTAAAAACCGAGATCATAGATATACTTTATCAATTTTCTCTCTTTTATACATAACACCAATTTTTTCTATTAATTATTTCCATTTTCTCTCTCTCTTTTCTCATTTCCCTCTATCTCTTTTCTTTTTAACTTTTCATAGCTTTAATTCCATCATTTAGCTTTAATTTCTTTTTTACTTTGGTGGATTTGAAATTCGTTAAGAGCTAGCAATTGCAAACAAAGCTCTGAAAACATATCATTGGTTGTGGCATTGAAGTTAGTGGTTCAGCTCGGATAGGATGACAGGCTTTGCGTACGTAGGTGGATTTTACTAGTGTTGGTTGCATAGTGGTGGACTTGGACACCTGACGTTCACGGTGGCTGGCATCACTAGTATTTTTTTCCTTTTCCCAACCAGATTTTCACTCTTTTTTTTCTTTTTCCTCTTCTTCTTTCCTCTTCCCTAACGCGAGCTACGCGATCATTTCCCTTGCGCTAGCTACACGATCTGCATCTTCTTCCTCTTTCCCTACCCTGTCGTTCACCTCCCCTTACCCGCTCGCTCGGGTAGTTGGTTTCTCAATTTTCAATTTAGGGTTTGTCACTTTTCCCCCATCTCTTTCTTCCAAATACTCATTGAAATTATATGTCGATATTGAAAAATGACTTGATTGAGGATATTGTTGTTGAATATTGTGTCTCTTATGAATATTCAAGTTGGGATTTTTTTAGGAGGAATAGGTGAAGAAGAAGAAGAAGAGAGGCATGTTTAGGAGGAAACTAATACGGTCTCGCAGAATAGTTATGTTACAACGCATCAATTGACGATCAATGAGAGTTTGTTGGTTGACCCTAAAAATTTGTTCATCGGGTCCAAGATTGGTAAGGGAGCCCATGGTCTACGAAGGAAGGTCATTATCTATTTCAACTTCGTGTTTGCTTGATTCTAGTACATGCATAAATATTGAACTATTGGACTATCATATATTGTTTACTATATGAGTGATATTTTGATATTCATTGAAATTTTGTTACGAGGAACAAATGCTCAATGGGTTTTCTATATATTTGCAATCTTAAGATTCCAAGCTTTTCAACAGATATTTTTATGTCTCAAACAAAATCCTGTTGAAAAGTTATGGTTGCCAAAGTTTCAAGTAGAAAATTCAACGCGTACTCTGAATTTTGATACTTGAACCATGAGATAGTTATCTAATAAGATTCTCAACTATATTCTTTAATTTGAACTATTTGATCATCGATCTAATCAATGGTTGAGATTGAACTTGAACCTATATATAAATTAAGACTTCATTAGTGTCATTCATTCCAAGTCCATTCAATAAATTGTTGAAGCTTTTGTAGAGAAAATATTATGCAAATACTTTTTTACTTCAACAATGTTTTGTTAAGTGGATTAAAATTCTTTGTTTTTTTGTCTTTTTCTTCAACATTTCTTAGATTATGCATGAACACAAAGAACGAAGAACACACATACACACACATATATATATATATAGGTATGTATGTATGTCCTTTAATTATTGTATAATATTTTTTTGTTAATTAACTTAAGTCTTATTTAATATAAATTAAGTGATAAATTATAAATAGTTAAAATATTGATAATTATTTAAATTATAATTAATTATCTTTCTTTATACATTATTATTTATCTAAGTAATATAAACAATTATTTTTTTTTTAATTAATTATCTCGAATCTTATTTTTCTGTTAATTAAGTAATATAAATTAACTAATAAATAATTATTAGCTAAAATATTAAAAATTATATATATTAAAATTACTTTTTATACAAAGTTGTTTTTCTTAAGTAACATAAATAATTACCATTTTTTAGATTAATTATCTTAAATTTTATTTTATTTTTTTATATAAATAAAATAATTAATTACTAGTAATTAAAATATTGATAATTTTTTAAAATTAAAATTACTCATCTTTATATATATATATATATATATAAAGTTATAACATAAATAATTATTATTTTTATCAATTAATTAATATAAATTAAATAATAAATAATTAATAGCTAAAATATTAAAAATTACATAGATTATAGTTGTTTTTATACGAGGTTGTTGATCTTAAGTAAGATAAATAATTATAATTATTTGAGTTAATTATCTTAAGTTTTATTTTTTATTAATTAAAATAAAAAATAATTAATTATTAATTTTATATCATAATTAATTATCTTTTTTATATACAAATATTTTATTTTAAGTAACATAAATAATTGTTATTTTTTCTTGTTAATTATCTTAAATCTTATTTTTATCAATTTAATAATATGAATTAAGTAATAAATTATTAATAACTAAACTATTAATAATTTTTTTGATTATAATTAATTTTTTTAATATACAAGCCTATTTATATTAAGAAATATAAATAATTATTTTTTAAGTTAATTATCTTAAGTCGTATTTTTTATTAATTAAATAGTGTATATATATATAGTAAATAGATTGTTTTACCATTGAATTTTGGGAGTTGTTACAAAAATAATATCGAATTTTGATTTGTTATTTCCATACTATTAAACTTCACATATGTTACAAAAATGTCATTAAATTTTTTTGTTATTTTTATACCATTAAATTTTACAAATGTAACACAAATACCATCGATATACATGTAACTTGTCATTAATTGATCAACATCGATTATGTTTTTGTAACATTTTATAAAGTTTAATGGTATAGAATTAACTAAAAAATTGATGGTATTTTTATAATTATTGTAAAATTTAATGTTATAAAAGTAACAAATAAAAATTTAATGATATTTTGTAACAACTCTTGAAATTAGATGGTAGAAAAATCTATTTACTTATATATAACATTTTATAAAGTTTAATGATATTTCCATACTATAACTTCCATACCACACTAGTGAGACTGGTAGGCCCAAAAATTGTGTAACATGTGTGCTTCCAACTTCATCTATGCATGGTAGGACCCATATGTGTAATGCTTCACAACAATAAATTGATGATTTCACTCTAGGCTTAATAGTAGAAAGCACAACCATAGTAGAAAACACAAAAACTAATCTTCCAAAACACCCTCGTAATGAAGAGTAGAAGTGCAAAAGGGTCCAATCACAAGGATGTGCACATAGATTGAGATAGGGCAAGAGCTGGATTATCATATAGATAGTAGGGGAATCCACACAATCATTAAGTCTGACTAACCCAACCAATGCTGACCAAATTTTGTAGGGTAGTAGACCAAACTGGTCAACCAAACCATTCGTGTAATCGACTAGTTGACTAGGCATTGTCGAGCTAACCATCGAATCAGGTGTGCCACTAGTAAAGTAGATGGGACCTTCATGTTGCTTATGGTTTGATAACCCCTATTGTTGGGCCAACCAGGTCCATCAGTCAAGGTTTTGGTCTCATTGTCCTTTTTTTGGTAACGGTGGTGTCACTGCCCCGGTGTTTCCTTCCGGATTTTTGATGCACAAAATTATTGTGAAAATTTTGTATGATTAATAAAATAACTCAAAAATGTATGAATCACTTATAGAAAATGATAAATATACTTTTAAGGCTAGTCTAAATCATGTAATTTTTAAAATTATTCAAAGAATTCTTAAAATCAAAATTAATAAACTAAACATTTTGTCACGATTGTTTTGGTTGAGTATCTAAACTACTGACATAAAAATAAGGATATATTCAAAAAAAATTTAAGCAATTAAACCTATATCATGTAGTGGATAATTTATGGGATATATTAGTTATTTAATCATACTTGTTCAAAATTAATTAGATTATTAAATATATGATTTAAGATTATTGATTCTTCCTTTTTAATAAGAAAATATCCTAAAGCATAGATTAAAATTCTTTTGTTAATAATAAACCAATTAACATCCCAAGGTTGGAATAAACAATTGATTAATTATTAAATTTTGATTTATTTATAGGAAATAATAAACCATCTAATTATTGCCTAAGATCGAGAATATAAGTTAGACTTTCATTCAGGATATCCAAGTTAAGTTTATGATTTAAGTATTTGAACAAACATTCAGATTTTAAAACTATTATTAAGGATATATCGTTATTATATCTTCAATAGTAATTCTTATAAAAATCTTTGAAATAAAACTCACTCTAACCACATTTAATATAGACCAAAAGATTTAAGAGCACTACTCTAAATTCGATTCAAATAATTTAAATCATAAATCTAACTCTCAAGTTTATTATGAAAAATACGTCCTCTATGTATTTTTTATTTACAAACTTTGTTTTAATCTTGATGAAGAAATAAAACTTAATTCATTTTATAAATTTTTTTAATCTACTTTAATATTTCACAAGCGTAACAACATTATTAATATCTCATATTATTTTATAGCTAGACATGCATAGTTTGATAAATGATCAATAAATTAAACATATAACATGTAAAACAATATTTAGAGATTATCGAAAAATATCCAATTAAATATACCTTAATAGAATTATTTTATAATTGCCTTTGTTCTAGAAAACTTCTAAACAAAATCGATGCATTGTTTATTGAATTGAAACTAAAAATTACTACATAAATTAAATTTGTTCAACTCTCAAATGAGAGAAGAACTTTAAACTAATAAAAGAAAAGCTTAAGAAAGCAAGAAATATAAAGGAATAAGATATTATTGAATTATTGGATGATTTTTACAATAGAAATAGGGTCCTACTTATAGGGTAGGGAAAGGAGAAAAATATGAAAAATTTATGTTAGCGTTGCAGTATACCACTTTTTCACGCTGTAGCATACACAAACTGTATACGATTGTGGACACCATCCACTTTACTCATGCTGCAACACACAATATTTTCATGCCACAACCCGCATCATATCTGGGACACATTTGGTTTTTTCCTTTTGACTCGTGCTGTGGCTTACAATAATTTCATGCTATGGTACACTTCAAACTGCATCACTTTAGAACCCTAAATTCCTTGTATTTTCATTTTCCAATTTTAAAACATATGTAATGTTTTAAAAATATTTTCTTTTAATCTTTCAAGTTGTAATGGAGTGCTTCAGGTATAATTCTTCAAATTGATTTATTTTAATATAAGAAATACCAAAAAAGTAACAAAATATACATATGATTTTGAAAAGATAATTTTTTGTAAAATGATAGTAAAACAAGCAACTGTAAATTTATATAATCACTTAACATGCATAAAATCATGATATATTAACTACTTTTGAGCACTTATCACTCTCTTTATTGCAATCCTACCACTTTCATCAGGTAGATTTGTAACCATTCCTATGTACATTATATTGGATGATTGTTGAACCACGTCTAGCTTATGAAATTGACTCACTTGTCCCAATTTTGACTAAGTGTGTTGTAGATCAACTAAAAACATGTTTGAGATTCCAAATAATATGGGCATTCTTTCCTGGCAGTCACTTGGTTCCCAACAATCCTTATTCTAGTTGGTTCACAATATGTGCCAATTGGATGTTTGTTGGACTCAAACTTCCATTCCTACTATTGGTGGACCAGTTATTATGTATAGTAAAGGTACCTCCTAAGAAATATCCTCCAACTTTTGGAAGGTTTTGGTCTCTTACTATGTTTTGTGGTGAGAGCATAGTAGGGAGATGACTTTGGAGGAGTTCAAGTATCTATACTATATGTAGAAGATTAGTGGAGGAATGCTCGAAGTCAAGCCCTAAGGTAACCGTAAATTCATTGAGAAGTTTCCAAAGTCTAATAAAAGTTGGTTGTTATCCTAATTCATTACATTCAGTGTCTATGATGCGGTATGTCCTAAAATTTGCCACATGCCCAATCAGTTTGTTCACATTGGTTAGCCACTTGTGTGTTTGATTGTCACTCATGACTTAGCTTTCTTACATTCTTTTTTACTAACAATTCTTCTTTGTTCTTTATAGTTCACTAGAAGCATGCCAAACCATTATTGGAGAAGAAACAATCTATTAGAAGCCTTATTCTCTTCCTCTGATGGATTGTCACTATCAGCAAATGACAATTGCTAAAAATATTACTTATTGAGGATTTCATCCTTCCTCTACAATTCCCAGGACTCTCGACACTTCTCCTATTAGAGGTATATTACTTTCAATTTAAAATAAATTATTATAGTTTTTTTTATTTTCTTTATTCTGATCCTTAAGCTTTCTTCATATATATGTCTTCATGACATTATACCTCTAAAAAGAGTCATCCTTCAATGCATTCTGGTTCATTTTTAGCACTTGGCTAGTGATTCAAGAAGAAAACCAGGTAATGATCGCATGTTGGGAAGGAAAAGAGCATGCTAGGATAGAACTCATTAAGCTAGGGTGACCGTGGTTGTGGCAATGCCCAACATTACCTAAGTCTTGCATTCAGATGATAACATCATCATAATGGAGCTTCTACCAACAAGATGTCCTCCTTGCGCATTATCTCTTACTTCCATCTCTACTCCAAGTAAGACTAAACTAGAAGGTGGTTAGACAGATGATTTGGAAGAGAAGTTTAGAAGGCTTAAAGATGTTGTCAAGGAATTTATTAATAAGGCTGTAGCTCACATTCGACCCCTAGAATCTTCAATGACACATGAAAAGTTAGAGAAATATAAGGTTACAAACTTGTTAGATCAAGCTCTAAAATTGGAGCAACGACTTACCAATGTCTTGGAGAGGATGAGTACAATTTAGAAGGCTACTAAGAAAGCCTTGGAAGCTTATGATGTTCTAAAGAACTAGTTGCAAGAAAGCAAGTCTTGGGGAAAATTTCATTATGAGATCTTAGAAGTTAAGAACCAGAATTGAAGTTGCAACTGAGACTACCGTGAATAAAGATCTTAATTTGTATACTTTATAGTTAACACTAGATATGAGTTTTCCAATAAAAAAGTCAAGAATGTGTACTGATAACTGTATTTTATATAGTTATTTTCATCTATTTTATTAATTATAATTGCTATATTCTTGACAATTTTATTTAATTTTAATGGAATAAATTAATATTTATTGTTTATTTTTTAAGGAATATATTTTAAAGAAAATTAAAGAATTTGCATTGAAAAAGTACTTAATTGCAAATATATGTCTGAAAATATAATTTAAATTAAAAGAGTGCTTAATTGCAATTAATAAAAATCTAAAATATAATTTGAATTAAAATAGGGTTTAATTATAATTAAAAAAAGTTTAAAAGTTAATTTAAATTAGAAAAAAACTTAATTGCAATTAAATAAAGTTTAAAAGTTAATTTGAATTAAATTGGAGGGCTAAATTGTAATTAAGGAAATTTATTTTTTGAGCAGGAAAAGGAGTACATTCGTGCCATCATCAAACGCACAACACGCACCGTCCAATCAGGAAATTAACTGCTAGGATCAGGCGCATGGAGCCAGACGTGACAAACTCGAGTGGACATGGATTTTCTGGTTGCACGTTGTTTGGTACCCGTGTGGGGCCCACCTACCGTGCAGGTCGGTGTGTAGGGTGGGACCCAAGTGTCTCGGGTACGTTGATCCCGTACGGCGTAACCACATGCAAGCTCTCCCTCTAACCATTTAAAGTTTGCCATATGTCCCACTATATCTTGCAGCGAATCATATGCGGACATGTGGCACGTTTTGGTGAACACAAAAACGTAGAACCAACGCATGCGTTTCCAGCAGTTTTCTATCCCCCACGTGTCTCGGCACCGTTTATCCCGTGGAACACATTCCACGTGCGCCCATTCTTGACACCGTATGAAATGTTGCCGCATGTCCCACTATTTTCTTGCAGCAAATCAGATGATGACACGTGGCTTGCTGGTTTAATTAAAAATAAATCAGAAATGGCACACATTGTCCACTATTTTGCACGATAAATTTCTTTTACATGCGTTTTCCAAAAGAATATTTATTGTTTTCCACTTTAAATATTTTTAATATTTTATTAGGGCTATAAATATGTGATACAGAGAGAAATACCAAGGGGTTGAACGGGTAGATAACACGCAAAAGCCATTTTGGCTTCTGTTGTGTTTCTGCGTAGATGAAGTTCTAATTTTCTTTGTGTTATTGAGCTAAATATTCCTTAAATGTTTTAGTATTTTTATTTTTGTAATATTAATTTTATTTATGAAGTAATTTAATTTTTCTAGGGTTGTATTTTATCTAAATTTATGAAGCTTGGATTTAATTATTTTTAAAAGATTTATAAGATTTTTAATTTGTTTATTCTATTTGTCCTTAATGCTTTTGATTATTGGAAAATTTATCAATTGATCTATGGCACTTAAATAAACTTGGAAGAGACATTTTCATGTATATTGCTCATTGATAGAATAACATGTATATATGAAGGATAGGAATATACCTTTATTGTATGTGTGGCCATTTGAGAACTTAGAGCGTAATGAATCATGGTAAATTTAATTCTCATAGGAATATAGTGAATTAATTTAACGAGGTGTGTCTATACGGAGCTTGGAAGAGATGTATGGATAAAATTAGAAGTTCTTGGTTGACAAATTAAATTTACTAAAAAAATATAAATCAAGAGAAAATAATATGATTCGAGTGGATTAATTGGTGAAAAACTGCAATCCTAGAATTTTCTTCTATTTTGTTATAAAACTCTTTAGTTAACTTGTTCCAATTAACGATTGTTTTGGATAAAATCAGAGTGAAATAATTTTAGTACTCAACAAACTGTAGTGACAAATCTTCGTGGGAACAATAACTCACTTATCAAATTTTATTACTTATGACCGTGTATACTTGCATGTTTTTATGTTCTCCTAAAAGAGACAACAAGTACCCAAGACTAGTCTCCTAACACTATCATGTTTCAAACTTTTTAGAGGTTGTAGCTACGTATGGTGAGTATGATGACAACTGAGATGTTAAGGAAGGTGAGATCCCAAATTAGGTGGTACCCTAAGTCCCTATGAAGGTTTAGAGTGTAGTAGAGTTGTAACCCTAATTGAGACTTAAGATGCAAATCCCATAATTGCGGTGATCTCAGATGATGCAGAAAACTTCATAGGCCTTAGGAAATTTTCCCCTTATATTTGCCTTATCATTTTATTTTTTTCATGATGAAGTATAGTCACTTGGAATTTATTTTGTAACTCTATAAGTGTTTATTTATTGACTAATGATAAAGACTTCATTTTTTTCTTTATTGTTTCCTAGGAACCTTGCACTGTAGAGTTAACTTGTATTTTCTTGATTCAACATTATTTGTGCACCACACTTTGCACTTCACACTTATCCAACACTTCACAAATTACTTTGCAAATTTGAAGTAGAACTCTGGTGAAACTTAAGGCCAAGTTGATGAATTGGAAAATTTGAGATCATATAGTAAATACTTGATCACTATATGAAATGTTTTGTAGAATAAAAATTCAATCTAGAATTGGAGTACTGTAAGAACCTAAAATGCTCGCGGTGTCACTTCAGAGTACAGACCCATAAAGTTTTGGAAATCACTTGATGGGATCGATTGAGGCAATGTCGGAGCTAAGTAAAGTTGATGTGAAATGGCACCATGGAAGGATGGACTAGGACAAGATTGATGATTTCTGGTCAGTTGGTCAAAGACAGAGTGCATAATTATTGTGTGGTACGTCGACTAGTTGGTGGTAATGGTATAACGAAAATGACTGGATGGTTGGGCACTAACCAACTTGAGGATAGGGTGTTAGTCAACCAATTCCTAACCAAATGGGTACTTTACTAGTGCAACATGTGGGCACGGTGGTTAGAATTCCTTATTCTGTCGATGCAACAATGTGCTTCTCCTTTGCTTCTGTGATTCACCATTCCTTTCTAACTTCTATTTTCTCTTTCAAAAATTCCAAAAACATTCTCTAACTATTAAGTGTTATGTAGTCAGCTCATAGGATTATAATCCTTTGATCCCATTGTCTCCCATCCCTTTGCTTGGCATGCTTCCTGAATGCATCAAGAAAATAAGTACAGTCTAGATTGCAACCTGTAATAGGTGTTGTCTTTAACCTTCTACTAAGAAGTTGTGTGGTTTAAATGATCTCAACACGTTCTAAGGTTCTGGTAACACTGCGTGATCTTATTGATTTAATTTAGATTTTGAGTATTTATTGTAAGTTATCAAGTATTAAGGAGGTGGTACCTCACTTATCTCCTTAGCATATTCCCCATAGTAGCATTTTCTTGATCCTATATTGACATTGTTGGGGGTGAAAAATAAGGTGGATCCTCACTTTTTTTGCACAAGACTTAATGGCATAATATGCCTTAGTCCATTGAGACATTGTCAACATTGGGTTCTAGATAGGTAGCTCTACACTTCTCTAGTGAGACTTTATCATCGTCAATAGGTTCTAGGTAGGTAGTCTTCCATTGCGAGACTTCTTAAGGTGAATCACACATGGTTCATACTAAGACTTCATTGTCATTAGGTTCTAAGTAGGTGATCTTACACTTCCCAATCAAGATGGTTTGTGGAAAAACAAGCCTTAAGTCTTTTCTAAGGAATTTTGCTACATTGTTTCCTTCCTAATCCTATGTAAGGCTTGATTGACATGAAGCGTATGGTGTATGTGGACAAATGTCACTACATGGTTTTACCGTAGGTGTTTTCTTCTTACTCCTATATAGAACTTTAGTTGAAATCACATCTTGTTTCAAGCTCTAGTTATAAGTTTGTTAGTACAAAAGAGTTTGTAATCTTTCTTTTTTGTAGAGGGCAACTTAGACCCAGACCTATTACTTATTATGGTGATGCATAGGATCCTAACTTTATTTTGACGTAATTATCTGAGTGTATTAAAGGAGATACTCATTCCCAATGTCGCTTTCACTCTTCGTCTAAGTTCAAAAGTTGGATTTGTTAAGTATTAGTTGTAGATCTTTTTCTTCATATGCCAAGATCAAAACCTCAACCTAACATGGCCGATAGGGTTTAATGGAGAAACATACTCACTCCCAACCTTGTTAACGTGCCTTGTTTAAGCTTAATGTTTGATTGTTAAAGTAATTATTGTTGGCTTTTTTTGGTCAAAAGTTTTGGGTTCTTAAGAGAATATTGGTGTATATTTGCTAGCAAGTTAAGTCTCAAGAACACAATGTGGCTAAATATTCCTTTTATTGGTTGAATATGAATACTTCTTTTTATTTTCCTTTTTTTATTATAGCTCTTCTATTGTGTTTGGGTGTTGGTGTTAACATGGTCAGTCCAGAGCTCATTGAACACTTTATTAAAAATAAATATTAGAAACAAAAGCTAAGTAAATTTGCACCAATGCTGCTGATTCCTAAGTTCCATCAAGATTATGTCATTTTCCCTTGTTTGAACCCCATGTTTCAGAACTCTCAAGCTACCCTTTATTACCCTAAGATTGTTCCTACTCTAGCTTCTGTTAGGAACGTCAATGCCTGGTGATAAGCTGATGATACTACCCTAGAGGCATGTAGGAAGGGTTGTCCAAGATGGAATTATAGGTTGAATGGTAGTCAACTAATAGTAAATTGATCATTAAGGTTATAGTAGCCAATCCTTTTCTAATACTCATGGAATCTCTACACTTTCTAGAGAACCCAAAATATAGTGTGGCCTCGAGTCAAAAAGGGAGCTAGAGTTTCAATGATTTCCAAGTATCCATGTACAAGATATATATAGAACTTCCCGTGTCCATCAAGATCTAGTGAATCTTGGTGTTTGAAATCTAAAGGGTGACAACTAATGCATCATAATATGGGTGCACTTGTCACATGACCTCACTTTAGTAATGACCACGTCTTCTCCTATAATTTTGTGTTCTTTACTCTTACATTATCTCTACATTATGTTGAGTACTTTTTGTTCTATGTAGAGCCCTTTATCATGCACTTTTCTAGTGTGATATGAATCTCCACTAGTAAGTCCCCCAAAGATCATATGAACCTTATTGACTATAGAGGATTCAACTTTTTTTGTCTAGGTTATGGGGTTTATTGAAGTTGAGGGTCCTTTTGCAAGTACAAAATCCTTGAACATCCCTTGCAAATCAAGTACTCAATTTCATCCCTCCGTACCCAACATGTTTTGGTGTTATTCTTGGAGCCATGATGATACTTACAAAACTTGTTTTTGTTTCTATTGGTGGAGGGACCCTTCAACTTCTTAGGTCCTTTGAAGAATTATGAGCTTTAGACTTGCAACAATATTTGTTCATAGGTAGTGTCTCCAGCGTAGGACTTCTAAATTCTTTTGGGTATCTCACTACTCTTATACTATGATATAGTATTCTTGATTTCCTAGCCCTTAGGATCGTCTTCGACCTTATACTTATGGGAGTGATATTTCTATCTACTCTAGTAGTGGATGGCCATGTTCTCCATATATATTGTCATTGTTATGATCCTTATCATCTCCCTATATGTTAACGTAGTAGCTTTTTCACCAACCTATTCAATAAGGGCCCAACCTATGTGATGGGAGTACAAGAAGGCATTGATTGCTAGTGAGTTAGAGCAATCCTTGAGTTGAATCTTCTCATTGCTAAAGTGGTCAAAGAAATCCTTAAGGGATTCATTGTCTTTCTATGCCAATTGCATCTTATGTGCAATAGTTTTTGGCAATCCACTCTTAACCAAAAATTGAGTAAGGAACTACTTGGAAAACTCTTAGAAGCTTCTAATGGTTTCGAACTTCAACGTTTTGTAACTACAATGAGCCTTTCCTGCTAGAGTTATTGGGAAATCCTAGTAGTTCTAAGTATCTATCAATACCTGAAACATGGGTACATGAATTCAAAGAAGTGAAATATTATTAAAACTAAAATTCTTTGAATGAATGTTATTAGTTATAAAAAATCAACTTTAAATCAATCAATTTTTCATAAATAAAAACAATTTGGGTACGCTTAAAATAATTTGTTATTTTAGAAGTGAAATCCATTATAAACCCACAATTTAATTAAAATATTTACAAAACCAAATGAATTCATCAAATTAGAGTGGTCTCGGCCTATCTATATGGAAATTAAAATAGCCAATAAAAGAAATACACATACTTCCTTGCTTTCTAAACCTGAGAGAGTGTATATTCTAGGTACTCAATGCATGATCATGTAATAATAAAATATGCTATAGGAATTCATAAATCAACATGCATGCTATCAATATCCATATGTATTAGTCAACTCTGAGATACATGGGTAGTCAACTTTGAGCCACATGGATGTTCCAACCGAGACTCAATTTGTGGTCAAACTTTGTGACCTATGTATGATCATACTCTAAGATACATATGGAATATGTATCGGTCAACTTCAAGACACATGGGCATTCAACTCTGAGACACATGTGTGGTCTAGCTCTGAGACTCAATGTGTGTCCATACTCTGAGACCTAATGCATGGACAAACTTTGAGATGTATGTATAGATGTGTACCTATGGTATGTATAAATTCCATTTGTTGCAACCAATATCCCTAAGGTACCAAACTCTACAAGACTATAACACATGTAATACTCCTCATAAAAGAAATTTCATAATGTATGCATAAAAAACATTAATGTCATGTACATTATTTAAATGTCACATCTCATGCCATAAAGCCATGTGTTTTACTAAAAATATTAATATCGGATAACATATCATAAAATGTTTCCATAATATTAATTTAATATACACTACTACAAAAAGAGGTATATAAGTCGATATGTAAAGTCAGTTTTTGGAAAAAATCAACTTATAATGAATTTAAAGTCGGTTCGGTATAGAACCGATGCTATCCACGTAGGATGTAGCATCGTTTGACGTGTCGAACCGATGCTATCCACGTAGGGAGATAAATATAGGATGGATTTTTTCC
Organism: Hippophae gyantsensis; assembly: GCA_030763125.1. Taxonomy (NCBI): domain Eukaryota; kingdom Viridiplantae; phylum Streptophyta; class Magnoliopsida; order Rosales; family Elaeagnaceae; genus Hippophae; species Hippophae gyantsensis. The sequence goes on along the minus strand of CM061035.1, from coordinate 44,704,499 downwards.
TGAGAAAATGGGTTATTCTGCACTCCATTTATTGGTAGAAATGGACCCTTATCGACGACAAGTTAGGCATTATGGCGAGTCATCAATGAGGACCCTACTATTGTTTTAATTTTTTCAACCCACTCACTAAGTCTTTCCAACCTATTACTAATACGTGTTGACCCTTTATCGATTACCCTTGTTGGTATCGTACAGAGACTGCGACAAGATACTGGTATGTTGGTAAGAACTATTGAGTAATTTGTAGACAAAATATGATTTTTACATTAAAATTATCAATAAATTTTTATATCTTAAAATATCACTCAAACTATGCTTCATAAAATTCCTAAAATTAATTACAAAGACTCTAGGTCTCATAGCATCATTGTAGGCATAAATGTTCACCTAGTTTCTGAAGGATTCTAGGTGATCGATCTAAGTACCCTATGTTGATTCCAAATGTTGACATCTTGAACTTTTTTCTCAAATGCTGTGAGTTGGGCACCACCATTGGTACCATTAATAGCCCCTGGTGTCCTTGGAGCTCTATAACCCAGGATCTCAATCTCCTATCAACTAGGACCTTACTATGGACTAAGTTGTTGTTGCTAGGTGTTTGATTCTAGTCTTCTTAGGCTTTGTTGCTCAACATGGCATAGAACTTGGGGGATGTTAGTAGAGAGTCTTGGTTGCTTATGAGGTCATGTTTGAAGCTACATCAACTATTCCATCATGCCTTCCAAGCATCCCAACCTTTCTTTCTTGGTGGGCTACTTGGGTTTTCTACCTTTCTTTACCTTTTTGGCTTATTTGAAAGAGAAGTTTCACTCTTCTAGGAGTCAACTTGCTCCTACACATATAGAAGAGTAGTGTACCTTTCATAATGTTGTTGTAAACTCATTATGGAAGCATGGTAGATCAAGTGTACTCTGTAGAAGGAAATGGGTGAAGAACATGATGAACACAATGAAGTATGCAGAGAACCTTATGAATGTTCTTAGGTTGTTTATCAACTCAAATTAGTTAGAACACCAAATTTCTTTCCCATAAATGGTGCTAGATGTTGTAGCTCTTTTCTACTTTCACCGAGTTCTTCATGTATTTGCCAACACAATCCTAAGAAAGATGAATAAACCCTTGGAAGGAATGACACTTGAGGGTATCAAATATATTCTGATGTTTAAATCAGTTCTTTGAAGAGATTTAACTAAAATAGTAGAAATGTTAGAGAATGTGTACCTAATAACTATATTGTGATACTATTTTTGGGGGTTTAAATGATAAAAATAAGCTTATATATATATATATATATATATATATATTCAAATCCTATAATATATGATATTATGTAATTAATAACTAAAGGGTGTTACACATACCAGTCAATGATGTCATGGATCAATTAGAAGATGTTATGCATTCCAAGTGAAATTTCTCTCCAGCACCATAAAATACAATAAATATTACAAATATATCTTTATTAGTTTTTTGGTCAATTATTAATAGAAAGAATCACTCTTGTCCCTTCATTCTTTCTTTATTGATTCTTTAATATCTTGTTCATGTTTTAAACCAAATTGGTTTCATCCCTTTAACTTTTAAATGATTTCTTCCCCTTTTAAGTTTTTACTCTAATTTTTGGACATATTCATATGAAATATATAAGTTGATTCACTCCTTATTTCAAACAAAAACTCCTTAAATTTGTAGAAATTTTTGCCTCCTGTTTACTGCTTGTTAAAAATATTCTAGTAGTAGTGCATGTAAGACGATTTACGTGAGACTTTTGGATAATGCGCTTTGTTTTCCATCTGACGCTCTAACCCCATACATAATCTCTAAGCTTAAGCATAGATATGAGAATGAGACTTATTTGGGAAGGTAATAGAATTTTGAAGTAAGTAATGTCATTTGTGGCAACATTTATATTATAGAGGAATTATTGGTTGGTCATGACCAAGCTGATATGGTGGTAAAGGTCAATCTTCATATAAATGAGTTAAATTTGATAGCTATAAAGAGGTATATTTTTTAAGTTTTTACCGTTTAAAACTTGCTTTACTATATTGATTGGCCTTAATTATAACATCAATTTGAATCAGGACCAACCAATAGTTTCAAAATATTTTGATTTAAAGAAAACACCATATCATTTGTTTACTTTTCTCAAGTCATTAGTGTTTGGAGAGAATTTCAAGTGTCAGATTCTAGTGATTTTTAGTGAGAAGTAAGAAATTGAACAACTGAAGTGGATCCTATATTCTCCTCATTTAAGGGGTATATATACATCTGTATTACATCCTACACATATAGGAGGTTATGTACAAGCAACCTGGAAATGCTATTTATACATAATAAAATGATATTCAAACTAATATCATCATAAAGAAGATCGTTGTGTTACAACAGGTCATTTTATGCATATGAGGGAGGTCGTTACTTATGGGTCACTTTAAGTCCTTAAGTAGCTTTCTTCAGGTCGTTCATAGGAAGAGAAAACCATTATCAAGTCATCATAGTAGAGTTAGCACATCAGATCTTGAAGCCTAGGATCTTGCACTTCGAACAACGAGGACCTCGCACTTGGACAACGAGGTATTATATCGACGGGGTAATGTGCCTTACCAAACCTCTTGGGCTCAGGCCATTGTTGAACTAGTCCTATCACCTCGCTATACCATAACGAGAAAAACTTGTTGTCTCTTTTAGAGAACATAAAATTGTGCAAGTATACACGGTCACAAGTAATAATATGATAAGTAAAATATCGTTCCTACGGAGATTTGTTACTAGTATTCGTTAATTATTAAAATTATTTCAATATAATTTTATCCAAACAGTCGATAATTTGATGCAGTTTGACTAACTAATTTTTATAACAGATTGCAAGAAAATTCTAGGATTGTAGTTTCACCAAATTAATACACTTGAATCATTATATTTCATCTTGATTTATGTTCTCGTATTTTAAGTTGATAACCAAGAACTCTTAATTTATCCATATATCTCTTCCGAGCTCCATACAGACACATCTCGTTAAAATAATTCACTATATTCCTATGAGAATTAAATTCAACCAAATTTATTAAGTTCTAAGTTCTCAAATAGTTACACATACAATAAAAGTATATTCCTATCCCTTATATATATATATGTTATTTTATCACAAGTAACACACAAAAATGTATTTTTCAAGTTTATTTAAGTGTCACAGATCAATTAATTAATCTTCCGATAATTAAATGCATTAAACATAGATAAAATAAACAACTTAAAACCGTTCCATAAATCATTCAAAAATAATTAATTCAAGTTTCATAATTTAAGCTATACTACAACCTAGAACAAATAAATTAGTTCATAACAGAAATTAAAATTACAACACAACAACAATTAAACATTCCAAAGAAATAAAATTTAAAAGAAAAAAGATTAGGAGAAACTCTTTCACGATTCCTCGATGAAAAATTAATTTCTTCCCATTCCTTCTTCTTCGTTCTCTTCTTTTTCTCTATTTTCTGAAAAATTACAACACAAAAACTATTAATTAACGTTCTGCGTGTTGTATAAAACACGCAGAAAGGAAAAACAAAGAAAATGGTGAGGAAAGAAAAATGTAAAACTCGGAACTAAAAACGAAAACAACTAAACTCAAAAACTAAAACCAACTCCTTAACTCTATCATAATATCTCCTATTTATAGCTAAAAAAATACATCTAAAATATTACAATATAATACATGCGTAACAGAGAGATATGGCAAAAATAATAAAATATTACGCGTGGGACAAAACTGGTATCGAAAACGCGTTTAAATCTGAGTGGGAGAGAGCTGCGCGTTTCTGATTTTGTTTTCAATACATGCTGCCACGTGTCGTGATCTGATTCGTTGAAACAAATAGTGGGACACATGGCAGTACCTTATTTGTTGTAGGGAACGGGCGCACGATAGATTGTCGCACGGGATTGGGGCGCGCGAAACGTGGGGGACAACGGCTGCAACGTGGGCTTGATCCTGTGCTTTCGCGCTCATCGTAACATGCCACATGTCAGAATATAATTTGCTGGAAGGAAAAGTGGGACACCTCTCCAAAAATAAAGGAAAAGAATTCAACTCATTTATTTAGCATCGTTTGCTAGAATTCAGGTTACTGTTATATCCTTACCTCTTGATTTGATATGACATTCTCACTTATATAATTATTCATCCTCTTTTTTAATGTCGCATAAAGGAAAAGAAGTGAGTAGGTCTTCAAAGGGAGACCTCTCCAAAAATGTATCTTCTAGTCGTATTCCCTCGAGGTTGTTACAAACCAAACGACAGGGAGTAGTGATAATAGGCCCATTATACGGACTATTAAGGAAGGGATTCTCACTCTTCTTTCTTCCTCGGGGTCCAAGGCGGTGTCTAGCTCATCTTCATAAGGTTCAATTCTTGTTATTAGGATTCTCGTGTCCATATCCACCAAAGTACCTCGCGCAAAAAAGAAAAGAGAAAACAAGGGAAAACCTACACACAGAACCAAAGATAAGCACCAAATTGAAAAGATGCCTAGTGTTCTAACAGTTAAAGAGTTAGAAGAAATTAGACAAACATATGACATTCCAGCCCGTGTAGGGTAATTCTAGTGCCTACCCATTTATGTGATGCTCATGATCCTCCATCGAGGTGGTGGGTGATACATCTAACGACCTTTAAAATAGGTTTCTGTTGCCCTTTTCCCAAATTGTTAGCCCGTGCTTTGAGCACTTTTGATATTAATTTTTCCCAAATAAATCCAAACTGGTGGCGAACACTTTTATGTTTCTTCGTGGTGGTTGGAGAGCACAAAATAGACCTCGAAAATGATGACTTGAGGTGTTTATATTGTTTAAAAAGGAACGGGTTAGACAAAGGGAGGGTGTACATATCTTGTGTTATCGGCCATGGGTTGCACCTCAGACTCCCCAATAGCACCTTTGGCTAGAAAGATAAATATTTTTACATTATTGGGGATATTTGGGGTGACGGGGTGGATTTCCCAATTCGACACACTTGAAACCCTAATTTTAATACTTCATAACCTTGGGCTAGCGAGCTCATGAGTAAACTGGATATTTGGACGAACAGATCTTAAGAGAGATCTATTCCAACATTTTGGGACAGAAGCTGAAAGGTTGCAAGTGAGAGCAGCCCGCAAGAGTGAAGAGGGAACCCATGGGGAGCTGATAGTAGATCGTCTTTTTGAGGTGAATAATTTTGTGAGTTCTTTGTTTAATAAATATTTTACTAAATAAATTTTGTATATTGATTTTTAGCTTCTCTTTTATAGGTGGTGTGTTTGGCGAGGGAAGGCGAGCTATCCCTTAGGGGCTATAAGCACGAGGTTTAAGCTAGTCGCTTGTAAATAGCCAAATATGAGATGTCGATAAAAGACAAAGATGTCTTGATCAACAAGAAAGATACATAAATTTTGAACTTGGAAAATGAGGTTATTGACAAAGTGGAGAAGCTAAAAAAGCTTACACCTATTGTTATGATAAAGGGGAAGCAGCTAAACACTTCATAAAACTCGCAAAGGAGGCCGAAGAAAATAACAGCACTTTTCAAGAGCAAATAGCTACCATGTCGAGCCAGGTTAGCTCGCTATCTACAATGGTAGATACCTTAAAAACGGAGTACACTAAATCTTATCGTAGTGGTACGAGCTTCGTAGTAAACAACCTTAAAGCTCAGGCTAAAAAACTAGATCTAATTATGTCTTACCTGGCTTTGATGCGGGCTTTTCAAAGCAATAGGTCCAAGTCGTCTAGAGCTGCTACTCTTCAAGTTTCACCTTGTAATACAGAGGCCACCCAAGTCGTCTACCCGAGGGGATGGTAGAAAATGCCACTCCTTAATGGTTTTAATTGATTTATTTTGTAAAATCAAATGTATATGAGAAATTTTGGAATTTGAAATTAATTTTAAATGTTGCATTTATTTCTACATTCCTCTATATATTTTGATTGTATTAAAGTCTTTTTTATGGTTAGCATAACACACATAACCTAGAGGATTTGAGGCAACATTGACTTGAAATAATAATATTTAAGCGACCTGGTAATTTGCAAGAAATAATCGCAACCCGTTTAGTTTTTTAATGGATTATAGTAAAGTAAATTTGGATGACTTGTTTGAAACGGGGTCATCACAGTCCGCGAGAGTACTCCCCGTGATAGGGGAATGAGTTGTTCCTACTCATAGCGAGAAGATAAATCCACCAACTCTATTCGCAATGCAAGTTTCCCCGAATGTAGGGAAATGAGCTATTTCTCCTTCTTGTAGCGAGGAGGTTAACCAAGCCCTTCCCAAAGTCGCTAAGGGAGAGAAAAATGAAAAATGCCCAACCCTTACTAAGTCATCCCTAAGAGGGGTGTCTACTTTTCTACATATGAGTAGGTCGTGTGTTGAGAAATTATCTTTGAACGAGGTGTCCCCATCAAGGAAGGGTATTAAGCCTTTACAAAGTATATATCCTCCCTAAAAAGAGAAGGGTGAGACTAGCGGTGTGAAAGATCTCTTTAAAGATGGTATGTTTAGTGTACCTCATGCACAAGAAGAATTATATCATCATTTTAGAGTACTTGAAGATTTTTCATCCATTTACACAGCCCTCAAGAGAGGGGGGGAACAACGTGGCATATGATAGCTAGGTGTATGTTTGATGTGAGTGTTTATAACATAATAGTTCACTATGAAGTGTAACGTAATAGTTCATTATGAAGTGGGCATATTTACTCTACGATATTTATTAATTCATTCATATTCTCTGCGATATGCTTTTTATTCTAGGCCATAGCCATGGAAAAAGATGCAGAAAAAGAAGCTGAAATGTGTCACAAAGCAAGTGAATGCTTGGATCAAGAATTGTGTGTGGAAATCGCGATGTAAAGTCCTGACACAAGATTTAGCAGAATCTTATGAAGACTTGAAATTAGCACATCTTGAATAGGAAAGATACAAAGAGGAAGGGGACGGATTTCATAAATTAGTGGAATATTGGAAGCATAGGGCGCTTGATAAAAAACAACCATGAAGTTCCTGTCAAGGAGAAATACTACACTTGTATAATGTTAGTAATAATTTGTGATAATGTTTGATAACAATATGTAATATGAGATGGAGTAATTGAGTCAGTAATCGTGAGATCTACCTCTTTTTTTTACATATCATTTGAATGAAGTAGTATCTAGCATCTTGAGTGGAGGGGTCAGTGGACTCCATCTCCAATCACGAGGGATAATACATATCCCACATCTCTAGTGGGGGTCAGGGGACTCCACCTCCAATCACGAGGCATAAGACATATCCTGCATGTCAAGTGGGGGAGGGGTCATGGGATTCCACCACTAATCATGAAGCAATGGGACATGTCTTGCATCTCAAGCGAGAAGGTAAAATGACTCCCAACTTAGGGGCATAAAATAAGACGCCCAAAGCATGGTTGCTTTCTTTTGAGCATATTTCATTTCTTGAGTGGGGGGGTTAGGGGACTCCACCTCCAATCACGAGGCATAAGACATATCTTGCATGTCAAGGGGGGGTCAGGGGACTCTACCTCCAATCATGAAGCAATGGGACATGTCTCGCATCTCAAGCGAGAAGGTCAAATGACTCTTCCCAACTTGGGGGCACGAAATAAGACGCTCAAAGCATAGTTGCTTTATTTTGGGCATTTTTTGCATATCGAGGGGGGTTAGGGGATTCCACCTCCAATCATGAGCATGGTATAAATCCCACATCCCAAAAGGAGAATGTCATTGTACTATTTCTAGCGTGGGGGTTCATTAAACCTTGCCATTGACAATTAATTAGAAGATAATTATAGATCTCATATACAAGTACTCGTTGTGTATAAAGCATTTACATGTAATACTTTTTAAGGAGTTCTCCATTCCAACTCAGAGCCTCTTTTATACCATCACATTCTATCAAGTAAGAGCCTGCTGGTATGATATCATATATTTGATATAGACCTTCCCATGTTGCGGCAAATTTTCCTGCAGTAGTTTCAACTTTGTTACCCAGTGCTCTTTGCAGGACCCATTCTCCAATATCGAAACTCTTGTGCTTGACGAATTTGTTATACATCTTTTGGAGTGTTCTCTTTTGTGATTTGAGTCTTATTAAAGCCTCTTCTCGTTTTTCTTTAGCTAACAACAAGTCATCTCGTCGTAAGTAATCATTATCTTCATGGTCGATATTGGATCAGAGGGTGGGTTCTTGTATATCAAGGGGTATGTCTACTTCAGTGCCGTAAACGAGAGAGAAAAGAGTTTCTCCTGTTTCCATTCTGGGAGTAATTCTTGTTGCCTAAAGGGCATCGGGTAACACATCAACCCATTTTCCTTTAGCCCCCTCTAAACGTTTTTGTTGTATATTAATGAGGGTCTTATTGGATGACTTAGCTTGACCATTTGCTTACGGTCGATAAGGGGTGGTGTGAGATAATTTGATACCCTTATTGTCTTAGAAAGAGATTATTTTTTGTCAGGTGAACTGTCTACCGTTATCGGTAACCAGTTCACAAGGTAAGCCATATTTGCATATAATGGTATGCCATATGAATCTCTCCACATCCAATTCTTGGATTCAAGCTAAAGGTTCTGCCTCTATCCATTTAGTAAGATAATTAGTTGTGACGATGAGAAACTTTCTTTGGCTAGAAGTGATGGGTAATGGTCCTACGATGTCCATACCCCATTTTTGAAATGGCCAAGGGCTGATAATAGATCTCAAATCAGCGCCTAGACGGTGTGGCACATTGGCATGTCACTGTCACTTATCGTACCTTTTGACATAAGAGATGCAATCTTTAAAAAGTGTAAGCCAGTAGTAACCCTATCAGATAATCCTTTGAGAATGTGTTCTTCCTCCAGAATGAGCTCCATATTGGCCGTTATGTAGATCACTCAAGACCATCTGAGCCTCAGCTATAAGTAGGCATTTTAACCACGGGCCACCATAATTCTTCCTATATAGAACTCCCTGAATGACAGCATAGCTCTCTACTTTTATTATGAGATTACGAGCCAAGTGTTTATCTTCTGGGAGAGTACTATTGATAAGATATTCTGTATATGGCGTCAACCAAGAATCATGAATAGTGCATATGACATTCTTTTGCGTTTGAAGATTTACTTTACTTACGGTAACACTAGATCTTGATAAGCAAGATACTGGGATGACTCTCTTTGAATCCGAGTTTACTATCGATGCCAATATGGCCAAGGAATCAACGTGGGTGTTTTCTCCTCATGGTATCTATTTGATCTAAAAAGTTTCAAACACAACCTTTGATTTCTTCACCTCTTGTACATAGAGTTTCATTCTCTCCTCTTTAGCTTCAAAATCATCGTTGACTTGGTTTACTACTAGCCGTGAATCACAATGAATGAATACCTTCTTAGCTCCAAGGGCTATCAATTGTTGTAACGCCATAAGTAAGGCTTCGTATTCTGTGACATTGTTAGTTGCTTGGAAGGTATTCCGAAGGCACTACTCTATTAAGGCTCCCATCAGGGTGAATATCACTATTCCAAATCCTGCTCCACGTGAATTGCTTTCTCCATCCACGTATACTTTCCACAACTCCACTTTAAGGGAAGATGTTTATCCTATAGGGGTGACCCTACCACACTTATTGAAGTGCATTCTTGGGTGTTCTCATTTGTCTATTCAGCGATAAAATCTACAAGGGCTTGTCCCTTGATCGTGGCCAAAGGTTTATAATGTATTTGAAATTCGTTGAGCTCAATAGATATTTGAGAGAGACGACCGGATAGATCAGGTTTGCCCAAGATATTTTTCAAGGGATATGAGGTAAGGACCACTACCTTGTGTTCACCAAAGTAATGTCTTAGTTTTCTTGCTCTCATTCTGATAGTAAATATTGGCTTATCTAAAGGAGGATATCACTGTTGCGTTCTTGTTAGTGAATGACTCACGTAATACACGAGGTGTTGAATACCCTCACGGTCAACCACCAATACGACGCTGGCTACCTTATCTGTGAAGGACATGTACATGTATAAGTCTTCTCCCACCATGGGACTAACTAAAAGAGGTGCTCTTCCTAAGTAATCTTTAATGGAATAGAAAGCTTGTTGATGAGTGCTCAAAAAGCACTAAAATTACAATGATTTTATGCACATTAATTGATTAAAAATATATATATTTATATGTTTTATCATATATTTATATAAATTTGTCTTTTTCAGAATCACGGGTGTTTTTATTGTTTTTCAGGTATTTTCACTTAAAAACGTAACTTAAAGACTCAAAGAGGAATACTGGAAGCAATACATCATAAATATATTAATAAATAAATGGGGAAAGGTCAACAAATATGGAAAAATTGGACAAAATGGGTGAAAAGGGTCAAAATGTCGAGAAAATCGCGCGTGCATGCCTTGCAGCGAAACCCTGAGCCCCACGCGCGCCTAGATTCACAAGCGCTGCCACCTGTCTTAAGACGCCACGTCCGCCGCGTCAGCACGCGCGCCCAGTCCCGTGCGATGCTGGCGCCAGATCTCTCGCTCCCGCTGCGCGCCGTCAGTCGCGGCACCGTGCGCGCCTGGCCTTCCGCGCGCTGACGCCCATTTCGCCCCATTTTTCACGCCGCCCATGACGCAGCCATCGTCGACGTCATCAATGACCTCAGCATTTGCACTACGCGTTTTCACATTTTTTTAACATTTTTTCACTCATTTTTTCTCCCCATCCTCACCTATAAATACCCCCTTCCCTTCACTTCTAAACACACCTTCAAAACACACTTCTCTCTTCTTTTTTTCTCTCTTTTCTTAGATTTTTAGGTTTTTTTAGTTTTTCTTAGTTTTTAGTTAATTTCTCTTAGTTTTAGAGTTCTTCCCTTTTTGGGAAGAACTAGTTATGTTTTTGTAATATATTAGGTTTTGATTCAATAAATGAGAGTGCAAATTCCGCTTGGAGGTTTTCCAAAGAAGCGGAATAGCATCGAAGTTACGTCAAGGATTTTATTTTATTCTGATTATTTTTATGCTTTATTCTTACATGTTATATTTAATTTGTCCGTGATTAAATTTAACTCGTGTTATATTGTAAACATGATATAATAATAACGTTGTTATGCTTTACGAAATATTAAATAGGTAAAAATATCTAAAATGAATTGATTTTGTTTTTATTCAAGATTTTATATTAAGAATGTTAGAGAGAAATATATTATTTTTCATTACAAACTTAAATCTGAAAATTAGATTTTAAGGTTTAGTTATCCTATTCGATTTAGAGTAGTGCTCTTTTATTTGTTGGTCAATTACAGCCCAGAGTTAGAGTGAAGCTCTATTTCAAAAGTTTTTATAAGAATTATTATCCGAAAATGTATTGACAACATGTTTTCAAGTGGTTTTAAAACTTGAAAGTTAGTACTCGGATAACTAAATTCTTAGGTTTAATTTGGACACCTTGAATAAAGTTTAAATCAGTCTAACCCACCAAAGGTGGCATTTAAATGGTTCATTTTCAATCTCTTAGAAAAAGAAATTAATTTAATTAACCAAATTAGTTATCAACCCCACCCATAGGTGTTAATTGATTTGTTTAGTTAACAAAGAATATCTAACCCACCAAAGGTGGTATTCATACAAAAAGGAAGAATCAATAAATATCAATTCATATCTTTAATAACCTAAATAATATGAGCAAGCATAATTAACTTAATTATTATATCCATAAATACTCCCTTTGTTTTAATGTATAAAATTTGCATAAATGTTTATTGAATCTATGTTTATTTTTATGTAATTAGATTAAAAACACAAAACCCAAAATATCGTGACAGGATGTTTAGGATTTAATTTCGTTTTTAAAAGTTTGAATAATAAATTAAAAACCACATACATTCCTTCCTTAGATCGACCTTGGGAGTATACTTATCATTTTCTACGAAATTATTCGCACTTGCGAGAGTTTATAAATAGATAAAACCAAATGAAGCAAGGCGAGGATCTGTCGATTTTGCCTGATCAGTTTTACGATCGTTTTGGCCGGATGGTATCAAGTTTTTGGCGCCGTTGCCGGGGATGGCGATCAAGTTTTTGGCGCCGTTGCCGGAGACGGAATAGCATTTTTAAATTATTTATCAAAATTTTAAAACCTTTTTGTGTTGTAAATAATTGTGATTTTTTTTTATTAAAAAATTAAAAAAAATAAAAAATTTTGTTGTTTGTGAAAAGTAAAAAAAAAATTCAAATTTCAATTTCGTAATAAATAAAAAAAAATATAGCATTAATAATAAAATAATTTTGCATTTTGAAATTTGAAGTAAAAAAAAAGTAAATAAATTTTAAATTAAATTAATAAATAAATAAGAATAAAAAAATTAAAAAAATTAAAAAAAATCAAAAAAAATCAAAAAAAATAAAAAAAAATAAAAAAAAATCAAAAACGTTATTTTCAATTTTTTTTATTTTTATTTTTTATTTTATTTTTGTTGTTTTTTCTTTTTCTTTTTTTTTTCTTTTACCTTTTTCAATTATTTTTTTTCAATTTATTTTATTTTATTTTATTTTTTTTTTGGCTTAATTTTTATTTTTCTTTTACTTTTTCAATTTATTTTATTTTTTGGTTTAAATTTTTTTTTTTTTCAAATTTTTTTAACTACTTTTTTTTTTAATTTTCGTTAAGTTAATTAACTTAGGTTTTTAGTAACTTAATTTACTAACTTATATTAATTTAATTTACTAACTTAATTAACTTAGATTTTCATTAACTTAATTAACCTACCTTTTATTAACTTAATTAACTTAAATTTTAACTTAACTTAACTTAATTAACTTAATTTTAATAGCATGAAAAGTAAAGATCTAAGTGGAGTTCTGCAGGAGACTAGTTCTGGAAGCCTTTAGGCTAATTAGTCTTTCTTGGGAACGTTGCTTCTCTAGGAGGATGGTTTTTAAGGAGCCTTTGCCCCACCATTCTTTCCGGGAGCACTTTTGGTTAATACTGATTATGTTATTTTAACTTAAAAAATTAAAAAAAAAAATTAGAAACTATCTCCAAAATTTTAAAGCTTTAATTACAATCTAAGGAGTTAGTTGTTTTGTTTTGATCTAGGTACAATTGTGTTTTGATGCCTTTAATTATTTGATTTGTACCTAGACATGGATTATCTAAAACTCCATGACATATCCCTAGTTTTAAGTAAAATTTAAAAATCCATAGGACATGATCGAAAAGTATAGGTAGACAACCTTGTCTTACTTGTAGGTTTGATTGACTCATTGATGAGGGACATTGAGTTTACTTAAAATGAAATCCCCAAGTTACGTCTTGCTAAGACGTTAAACTAAGCGCTGGATGGGAGGCAACCCATCATTTTAGGTAATTTTATTTTGTTTTATTTGTTTAATTTTATTGTTTATTTTAGTTTAATTATATGTGAATAATTTTTAAATTGTTAAAACTAAAAATATTTGTTGAGTTGTTAAGTTCACTGTTAATGCCTTCAGATACACTTTAATGATGAATATGATGAATGCACCTCGCATTTCTCCATTACTACTTACACATTCTCAAGAAATAGGTAATGTTTTTTCTCTTTTCTTTTTATTTTTAATTTACAATTGCTACATTGAGGACAATGTAAGTTCTAGGTTGGGGGTGGTGAAAAGTTACCATGCTTAATTAGAAAAGAAAAAAAAAGATTTAACAATTTAAAAATTCAAAAAAAAAACAAAAATTCAAAAAAAAAAAAAAAAATTATTAATTTTTTTTCTTTTTTATGTTCACATCTTCATTTTTTGTGTTTGGTTTTATTTTCCTTGTGTGATTTAGTAATTTTTGGAATTAAAAAAAAAAATTTCTCACAAAAATTTATCATTTCTTTAAATCAAATTTAAGTAAATAGTTAAAGCTTTTGTATTGTTAGATTAATTTTGAAAACATATCATGAAATATTATGTAATTATTTTTGATAATTAGTTAATTTTTGTCATAACTAGTATTTCTTGATAAGATGTAGAAATTATGTTAAACCCAAAAATCGATGTTTGTAAATTTGTTTTAGTGGAGACTACCTTTGTGAGATATAATTTGAGCTAATTTCCCTTATTGAGAGAGAAATATATTTTTTTTCTACTCCAAACACATTTCTTATTTCTTCAAATTCTTAGATGATCTCTATAGGCATTAATATTGAATGTATGAATTTTTTCTCATCTTAATAGAGTATCGTATATTTTTTTATTATTATTTTTGCTTAGATTAAATGATTTGAGTAGAAATTGATAGTATATGCTTTTATCTCATTCGTGCATGTGTTACAAAAAAAAGACATATCTGGGGTTACCTAAACCAAGATCAAACAAAAAAAACACAAAATTAACCACTCACCAAAATCGAAAAAAAAAATGTACAATCTATACATGGGTTGACTCTACAAAAAAATGATATATATTGAAAAAGTATCTTGAGAAAAAAAATAGAGAGAAAGAATATATAGTATAATCTACATACTATGACCACATTGCCTACAAAATTGTGAGTAAAGGCTAATTACAAAAGAAAAGATATAGGAAGTAATTCCCTAAAAAGTCATTGCACTTTCTTCATTTGTAAAAGGCATATATCTTGAAATTTTTCTTAATGAGTTTGATTTATGCATGAAAATAATTTTATATATGATATCTTTATAATTTATACATTTGATTCCTTCCATGAGATCAACGTCAAAATAACACTTTGAGCCTTTCTTCTTTATACATATGCTGGAACATATTAGTTCATTTCTATACATCAACTCTTTCGCATATAAATTAGTATGAGTGTTTGAACCCATAGGATTCGTGTTTTGGAGTATTGACTTGTGAGGAATAGAGTCGAAGTGAATTGATTTATGACATACAAATTGGGTGAAATTAAATTGATACATTTTTGATATGAAATATGAAAATGATTTTTAAACTAATTATTATAATAAATCATGATTGTTTAAAAAGATTAAAATAACTTATGATTGAGATTTTAATTATGATCTTAAAGGAGATTAAAAAGTATGAGACATTTTTGTGATATGTTGTTTTCTTTTATTCTTAAACGTTAATTTTGATTTTGTTGTAATTTTAGTTTTTAAGTTGATTGTTGTTATTATTTCTTTTAATTTTTACATTTAGTTCCAATGTTTGTGGTATCATTATCAAAACCTCACGAGACTCAAACTTCGCCCACTAAAGGGCAACCTAGGTTTAAAGGCTTGCATAGGCTAAATGCAACCGTGTCAATCTACGGATTTAGGATAGTTTAATTTTTAGTTTTTATCGCTTCTCTTGCTAAGGGACTAGCGAAGGTCAGTTGAGTTGTGATGAGTGCTCAAAAAGCACTAAAATTACCATGATTTTATGCACATTAATTGATTAAAAATATATATATTTATATGTTTTATCATATATTTATATAAATTTGTCTTTTCGAATCACGGGTGGTTTTATTGTTTTTCGTGTATTTTCACTTAAAAACGTAACTTAAAGACTCAAAGAGAATCTTTGAAGCAATACATCATAAATATATTAATAAATAAATGGGGAAAGGTCAACAAATATGGAAAAATTGGACAAAATGGGTCAAAAGGGTCAAAAATGTCAAAAAGGAGAAAATCGCGCCGCCATTTACCAGCCCGGCAGGCCATCCGCACCGCTTAGACGCCCAGACAGCAGCGCGCACGCCCCGTCTCAAGCGGGCCCACAGATCTCTCGATTCCGCGCGCGTATCTCACGCTCCCATAGCCCAGCTGCTGCAACGGCCTTTGTCACCGGCGCCAGCCCCTCGCGCTGTACGCCGGCGCCCATTCGCCCCATTTTTCACGTCGTATTGCCCATGACGTCATCGTCATCGCGGCGTCATCAATGACCTCGGCATTTGCACTACGCGTTTTTCACATTTTTTAACATTTTTCACTCATTTTTTCTCCCCATCCTCACCTATAAATACCCCCCTTCCCTTCACTTCTAAACACACCTTCAAAACACACTTCTCTCTTCTTTTTTTCTCTCTTTTTTTAGATTTTTACGTTTTTTTATTTTTTCTTAGTTTTTAGTTAATTTCTCTTAGTTTTTAGAGTTCTTCCTTTTTGGGAAGAACTAGTTATGTTTTTGTAATATATTAGGTTTGATTCAATAAATGAGAGTGCAAATTCGCTTGGAGGTTTTCCGAACTAGAATAGCATCGAAGTTACTGTAAGGATTTTATTTTCTTTACGCTATTTTTTATGCTTTATTCTTACATGTTATATTTAATTTGTCTGTGATTAAATTTAAGCGTGTTGGCTATTTGTAAACATGATATAATAATAACGTTGTTATGCTTTATGAAATATTAAATAGGTAAAAATATCTAAAATGAATTGATTTTGTTTTTTATTCAAGATTTTATATTAAGAATGTTAGAGAGAAATATATTATTTTTTCATTACAAACTTAAATCGAAAATTAGATTTTAAGGTTTAGTTATCGGTGATTTAGAGTAGTGCTCTTTTATTTGTTGGTACAATCACGGTAGTTAGAGTGAAGCTCTATTTCAAAAGTTTTTATAAGAATTATTATCTGAAAATGTATTGACAACATGTTTTTGATAGTGGTTTTAAAACTTGAAAGTTAGTACTCGGATAACTAAATTCTTAGGTTTAATTTGGACACCTTGAATAAAGTTTAAAGTTGTCTAACCCACCAAAGGTGGCATTTAAATGGTTCATTTTCAATCTCTTAGAAAAAGAAATTAATTTAATTAACCAAATTAGTTATCAACCCCACCCATAGGTGTTAATTGATTTGGTTAGTTAACAAAGAATATCTAACCCCACCAAACGGGGGATTCATACAAAAAAGGGAGAATCAATAAATATCAATTCATATCTTTAATAACCTAAATAATATGAGCAAGCATAATTAACTTAATTATTATATCCATAAATACTCCACTGTTTTAACAGATAAAATTTGCATAAATGTTTATTGAATCTATGTTTATTTTTATGTAATTAGATTAAAAACACAAAACCCAAAATATCGTGACAGGATGTTTAGGATTTAATTTCGTTTTTAAAAGTTTGAATAATAAATTAAAAACCACATACATTCCTTCCTTAGATCGACCTTGGGAGTATACTTATCATTTTCTACGAAATTATTCGTGCACTTGCGAGAGTTTTATAAATAGATAAAACCAAATGAACGGGCAGGATCGGCGATGTCGGTTCTGCCCCGATCACTTGTTCACACTCACTATCCCAAAGGTATACCATGTTCTTTTTTAGTAGCCGAAAGAATGGTATGCACTTTTTGGTGCATTTAGAAATGAAGCGACTTAATGCTGCTATACGCCCATTTAACTATTGGATTTCCTGGAGGTAGTTAGGGGATTTCATGTTGACTAAGGCTGAAATTTTATCTAGATTGGCTTTGATACCTCTCGACGTGACTAGGTATCCCAAAAACTTCCCTGAGGCTACACCAAACACACATTTTTTGGGTTAAGGTACATTTTATAATTCCGAATTATGGCGAATACTTCTTGGAGGTCATTAATATGGTCTTTAGCACATTTACTAGCATATCATCAATGTATACCTCTATGTTACGTCCAATTTGGTTTTGAAACATCTTATTCATCATCATTTGATAAGTACCATTGGCATTTTTCAAACCGAATGGCATCTTCGTGTAGCAGAACGTCCCTTCTTCCATGATAAACGTTGTTTTTTCTTTATCTCTGGGATGCATTCGGATTTAGTGGTAGCCTGAATAAGCATCCATAAAGCTCATTGATTCAAATCTATACATGGCATCTACCAATTGGTCAATATTCAGCAATGGGAAGTAATCTTTTGGTGTTGCTTTATTCAAATCCGTGAAGTCCACGCACATTCTATGCTCGCCTCCTACTTTATTTACTAACACCACATTCGACAGCCAAGTTGTATACCTCACCTCATGAACCCAACCCACATTTTTCAAGGACTCGATCTTCTTTTTGATGATTTCATTTTTACCTCTAGCAAATTTTTGCTTTCTTTGTTGGACCAACTTTTTGGTGTGATCTAAGCATAACTTATGGGAGATGATATTTGGGTCTATGCCGAACATGTCCTCAGTTTTCTAAACAAAAAAATCCCTATTATTTTTCAAAAAATTGATAAAGGTAACTTTAAATGAAGGAGGTAGTGCACCATTGATTTTAATATATTGATCGCTGTCCGTGTTTCCTATAAGTACCATATCGTATTAGTTATGGACCTCCATGGTGGTATGTTCACTTGTATGTAATTTCTTAAATTTGTTGGGATAACTTTTATTCTTTAGTTGCTATTTTGAGGTTTGAGGCAACACATTCTTCATAGCAACGTTATAAAAAATTTGTGCCCTATCTTGTTCCCCCTTAATTTGTCATATCCCATCGGCAATAGGATATTTAATCAACTGGTGATGTGTTGAAGGCACCGCTTTCATTTTGTGTATCCATAGGTGTCCCAAAATAACATTATAGGAGGTGTGGGTATTCAAAATGACGAAGCTTGTCAAAACTATAACTCCTTCTATCGACACTGGTAGGCGTATGGTCCCTACTGTCATTGTTACACTACCATTGAAACCAACCAGTGGCATTTGTTGCTGAGTGATTTCTTTAGGGTCTATGCTCATGTCAAGCAAAACAGATAAGTATAAGAGATCAGACGAGCTATCATTATCAACGAGTATCCCACGTGGCGATTCACACTGTAATCACTAGAGGGTCATCATGGGGATGTAGGCATTCTTTGCTTTCAAAGGTGATTGGATAAATAGGTCCCTCAGGTCTCAGGCTATATACCAAGTGTCCCGTATCTCAAGGATCCCGTGCATATCTCTTCATGGAATTGCTTGAGTGCCTGGCCATGGTAGGGCCACCATGTATGGTGTGTATTATCTATACATCCCCTAGTGGAATGGACTATGCTCTATTTGGTTGATTCTGAATTGGAATCGGTTTGGCTGGTACCCTAACCCTTTGATCTGGGTTCTCCCTTTAGATCTCTTCCCGTGGATTCCTAGCTTTGTCAATAATATCCCCCAAGTATCCTTCTAAAAAGAGATGTTCGATCTTCCACTTTAAATGGTGGCAATCCTAAGTCTAGTGCCCTGTGTCTCTATGGAATGTACAGTATTTGTTGGGGTTTCTTAGCGGAGCTTTCATGGAAGGTGGCCAATTCATATTATTAAGGCATTCCATTCGATGTACTACTTCCACCAATGTGATGCGTAAGTGGGGTCCTCAAAAGGGAGACAAGGCATGGCCCCAAGTGTCTGGATTACTCCTCAATCTGAAGGCGGGTTTGAAACGGGGAAAATTAGGACCTTTATCTCCAATAGGCCTTTTGTCTTCCTCTTTCTTAGTGAGGGGGGAGGGGGTCATCTATGGTTCTTATTGGCCAACCATTTGCTTGATTTCATCTCCCTTTCTATGTTAACAAATTTCTAGGTTTCCTTATAAACTATGTCTAAGGAATGTGGTGTGGATTTTGTCAATTCTATGAAAAGACCATTATCATGCTTTATTTCTTTTCAAAAAGCTTCTATGGCTATAGAATTAGAGCATTGGTGAATTTCCATCTTCTCCATTTTGAATCTTCGCATGTAAGCATCAATAGTCTCCTCCTTCTCTTGGATGATCGAGAATAAGTGATGAGACTCCTTCTTGATAGGTTTGTTGTAAGCCTAGTTGGTAATGAATATTTTGATGAGAGCGTAAAAACTAATGATACTCTTAGGGGGAAACTCCATAAACCATTGTTGGGCCTAATCTTGAAAAGTAGTTGCAAATAGTTGCAATACATCAATTCCTGCTTATCTTTGGATAGACTGACTGTAGCTATGGCCATTTTGAATTGAAGAATGTGTGCAATTGGATCTTTGGTTCCTTTATATGTAAGACATTTGGGGGCACTAAATTTAGGATGAGGCACCATTAACTCATTGAGATCCAAGAAAGGCGACGTAGATAATTGATTACAAACATTTTCAATATCACCCAATGGCTTGCCTTTTCCTGTCTTGGGAATCTATCATTAACCTTTATCCACATTTTTTCTTCCATCTCTTTTAATCTTTTATCCAATTCTTCACTTGGATCATGCAGTTAAGTGGGTTGAATTTTCGGTCCATAAGTTGAAGGATTTGCATAGGAAGTCCCCCTAACGATAGAAGGATCAAAAACTATGTATGGGCATTGTTCACGAACTATACATCGATGAGGATCAGATGCATGAGGTATATGCTCTCTTCTAGAGGGTTGACGTACTATCTGAGGATTACAGGGTGTAAAAATGGAACTCTCTGTATTTGAGTATGTGTTTTGTTCTAACTGAGATCTTAATTCCTTACTATCCTTTTGACATTCGATGAAGGCTTGTTGCAATTATATAATCTATTTTTGAAGTTCTTGTATCATTGCATCTCCTTCATAAGGAGGATTATCCTAGCTGTAGTGTGGGGGAATACCGTAAGGTCGTGTAGCTTGAGTGCATGGACCCATATCGCAAAAGCTCAACCTTGATGGATGAGGAGTGGAGCACCCCATCATTAACTTAAAATTCTTGAGCCATTGGAACGAGGTCATCTGGTTGTACATTAACCATGGATGGATGATCCATATGAAGTTATATAAATAAAAACACTAGTTAATTCTCTTAAAATAAAAGCAATTCTTAGATGCTGGACTAAAAAAATTTAAGGTTCCCATAAATGACGCCAATTGTTTAGAGAGAATTTCAAGTGTCAAATTCTAGTGATTTTTAGTGAGAAGTAAGAAATTGAACAACTGAAGTGGATCCTATATTCTCCTCATTTAAGGGGTATATATACATGTGTATTACACCCTACGCATATGGAGGTTATGCACAAGTGACCTAGAAGTACTATTTATACATAATAAAATGATATTCAAACTAATATCATCATAAAGAAGATCGCTGTGTTACAACAGGTCGTTTTATGCATATAAGGGAGGTCATTACATATGGGTCACTTTAAGTCCCTAAGAAGGTTTCTTTAGGTCATTCATAGGAAGGGAAAACCATTATCAGGTCATCATAGTAGGGTTAGCACCTCAGATCTTGAAGCCTAGGATCTTGTACTTTGGACAACGAGGACCTCGCACTTGGACAATGAGGTATTCTATCGACGGGATAATGTGCCTTACCAAACCTTTTGGGCTCAGGCCATTGTTGAACTAGTCCTATCACCTCGCTATACCATAATGGGGTACTTGCACACCTAAGGTCGTATGTCTAGTACCCATTTAATACCAAACAATTAGGATAAAAAAATGTTCCTAAAAATAGTATGAAGTTAAAAGGGGATGAAATCATTTGAAAATTAAGGCAGATGTGATCATCTAAGTTTGGAAATATGAACAATATAATAGAGCATGAATGAAAGAGGAAAGAAGAGACAAATATGACTTCTTCTTTTTTTTGTTAATAGTTGACAAAAAAAAATCAATAGATAATATATTTGTAATATTAATTTAGTATTATTTTTGTAACACAACATAATTAAGTGTCATATGTGAAACTTTTATGATAGTTTTATAGCATATCATTTTTTAATAGAGTCCATAGTATTATCAACTTCACCTTTTTTCTTTAGTTGTCCTTTTATTTTTATTATTTTTATTTATATATATATTAAGGTTGTAATTATTAATGGGAATTAATAGGTGACCAAGACATGGCATATTTAGCATTCATATCTTACAGGGACATCATATAAAAAAATAAATTATAAATTACTTATTAATTATTATTTATTTTTCATTAAAAAAATGATATTATACTTATTTTAATTGAGTATAAATATGACCAAATTTTTAAGTTTGTAGTGAGTTTTTGAACAGTAAAAACTTAAAACATAAAATCTAGGAAAAATAGTTCCATATAAACACTACTGTATTAAATTCATATGGCTTTGGTTTTTAACTGTAACCGTAGGTCTATGGCTATGGTTATAAGAACCGAGGCCTAAGTGAGAGAAACTATAGACTGTTACCTATGGCCTCGGTTTTTTAACCAATGCCATAGACATACCATATGGTATTGGTTTTTAAATAATCGAGGCCATAGGATATGTCTATGGCCTTAGTTATTTAAAAAACCGAGGCCTAAGTGAGATAGACCATAGACTATTACCTATGACATACCATATGGTCTTGGTTTTTAAATAATCGAGGCCATAGACATACCTATGGCCTCAATTTTTTACATAACCGAGGGCTATATACATACCCTATGACCATAAATTTAAATAAAAATGAAATTATTAATTACAATATTAAAGGTCAATATAAATTATAATAAATTTATTAAATATAATATTAAAAATTGTATTATATTAAAATTAAACATGTAATTATATTTGAGAGTTTATACACTAAAACATAATAAAACCTTACTAGCTAATTCTAATATTTACAATGACTATGAAGAATAGCCATACTATTACAAAATGACTTTGAGGCCAGGTTTCAAGGAAGCCAAACCAAGCTCTCTCTCATCAAAAGCTGATTCCATGTCCTTAAATACCTTCAGCATTTCCTCAGATGTATCTCCTGACTCAAAAGCCTCTTCAGGTTTTGATTTTTCCTTAATTTTTCTCTACCTTGAGGACATTTGAGATGGGTTCTCAATAAGGGTCTCTATAGTTCTAGATGGGCTTGCTTGAAATTATGTGTTTCTAAAGAATAAGCCATCACTTTTGCTGCAAGACTTGAGAAATGTGCGTTGAGGTGGTGCAATGGTACTGGTGTGTTGGGGTGGTGCATTGGTATTGGTGCACTAGGGTGGTGTGCTAGTGCTGGTGTACTAGGGTTGTGCACTGGGTGTGTTCTGGTGTTGGTACACTGGGGTGCTACGCTGGTGCTGCTGTGTTGGGGTGCAATGTTGGTGTTGGTTCACTGGGGTACTGCATTTGTTAATACAATATAGCATTAGATTCAGCCAACCCATGACCTATGCCTTGCCATATATGAAGACTAAATAAATTTATACATACTACTCTGTTATCAGTAGCCACACTAGAAATAACAAACATTAATAGGATTGAGATGATGATCTTGTTGTCTCTTTTGGAGAACATAAAACGTGCAAGCATGCAAGGTCACAAGTAATAAGATTTGTAAGTAAAGTATCGTTCCCACGGAAATTTGTCACTATAGTTTGTTGACTACTAAAATTATTTCGCTCTGATTTTATCCAAAATGATCGTTGATTTAGAAAAAGTGTAAGAAAAGAGTTTAATAATAAAATAAAAGAAATATAGGATTGCAGTTTTTCACCAAATTAATCCACTCTTATCATATTATTTTCTCTTGATTTATATTTTTTTAGTACATTTAATTTGTCAACCGAAAACTTCTAATTTTATCCATACATCTCTTCCGAGCTCCGTATAGACACACCTTGTTAAATTAATTCACTATATTCCTATGAGAATTAAATTCACCAAGATTCATTACATTCTAAGTTCTCAAATGGCCACACATATAATTAGGGTATATTCCTATCCTTCATCATACATGTCATTCTATCCATGAGCAATATACATAAAAATGTCTCTTCCAAGTTTATTTAAGTCACGGATCATTTGATAAAATTCGTAAATAATCAAAAGCATTAAGCACAAATAGAATAAACAAATTGAATGTCTTATAAATCTTTCAAAAATAATTAAAATCAAAGCTTCATAAATTTAGATAAAATGCAACCCTAGAAAAATTAAATTACTTCATAAATTAAAAATTAAAATTACAGTAGTTAAGGAATATTAGATGAAGAACAAAGGAAAATTAAAACATCTCTTAGCATAAATATTTGGCACACGCAGAACACAATAGAAGCCAAAAATGGCTTCTGTGTGTTCCACAATCCAGCCCCTAACTCTCCTAAAATTCCCAAAAACTAAAAAAATCTCAACTCCTAGCAATTAATGCCCTATTTATAGCTAGAAAAATACATCTAAAAAAAATACATTTTTTAGACACGCGGGAGGACAAAAACGTATGTCAAAAATAATAAATTAATCCACGTGGGGGACAACAATTTTGAGATACGCAAACACGCAAAACAGAGAACGTGCGTTGCTCTGGTTTCTTTTTCAATACACTCTACCACGTGTCACGATCTGATTCGCTACAAGATAAAGTAGGACACGTGGCAGCCTTCAACTGGTGGGCGGAAAACGGTTGCATGTGATTACGCCGTACGAAATCATGGCGTGCGAGACATGTGGCGGACGCAGGCGTGGCTAGAAACGTGCGCCGTTTTCATGCTTTTGTTTTATCCAATACGTGCCACGTGTCTGCTTCTCCTTAGCTACAAAATTATTGGAGACACGTGGCACTCTATCATTTGGTGGATGGATAGACGCACAAAGATTATTTAGACTGTGTCGCACGGGATCATGCCTTTTTGGCAGACGCGTAATAGATACGTGGGTCCCACCCTGCATGCCGGCCTACGCGGTAGGTGGGCCCTACATAGCGCCGAGAACGTGCACCTGAATTCCTACGTCCAATCTCTTTGGTCGCATCTGGTCTCACGCGCCTCATCGTAGCCATCCGTTGCCTGATCGAACGGTTGGTGTCGCGCGTTTGTGATTGCACACGTGGCCTCTTTTTCCTACACAGAAAATAAATTTCCTTAATTGTATTTTAGCCCTCCAATTTAATTCAAATTAACTTTTAAACTTTGTTTAATTACACTTAAGCCCTTTTCTAATTTAAATTAACTTTTAAACTTTTGTTAATTACAATTAAACACGATTTTAATTCAAATTATATTTTGGACTTTTATTAATTGTAATTAAGTAGTCTTTTATTTTAAATTATATTTTTAGACATATATTTGTAATTAAGTACTTTTTCGATCCAAATTATTTAATTTTCTTAAAAATATATTCCTTAACAAATAAATACTAAATATTAATTTATTCCACTAAAATTAACCAAAAATGTCGGGAACATAACAATTATAATTAATAAAATAGATGAAAATAACTATATAAAATACAGCTATCAGATCTCAAAAACAAAAGACTAAATATAAGATCCCACTGGATTTGTTACAAAATAAGCCTCCTCATTCACATCAAATAAAGATATATTTTTCCATTTGCCAAACTTAATTACATGAAACCAAAGAAAATAAGAATGATAAATAATAGTTTGACACATAAAACATTCTTACCAACAAATGATTGTATTGTACCTACAATATACTTAGAGGTAGTACTCTTATAACATTTGAAGATTATAAATTTATCTAAACAATACCAATGCCATCAGACTTTGCATTGAGAATTATTATTTGCTACTATTAGGTGGTTTTGTTGAGTATTGCATGTCAAGAACCTCAATAAGCTTATTGGAAATAAAAGTTGCATAAAGAGATTGAGTTTTCAAATACCTTCAAAAATAAAAGAAACATAACTAATCTAACCACATTTGATCACATAGAGAAAGCTAACCATATTGAACATATGTTTATCAATATGATCATTGAAATAAACATATATGGTTAAAAATACAACCTTACCGTTGTTGTAGCTAGATGCTAATATATTAAAGAAATACAAGTAAAAAGTAATGATAGAAATTTATCTATGAGACAATTTTTTGAGCACCAGCATAGGAACAAGCACAGACAAAGACATAGGCATAGGCACCAATACCAGGCACCAACACGGGCACAACACCAAGCATGCCAGCACCAGCACCAGGCACAACACGAGCACCAGGCACATCACCAACGCCTATGCACTAGCACCAACACCAGGCATCAAGTACCAGTACTAGCATGCCAGCACTAGCACCAACAAACTACTGGACAACCATAATCCTAACTCCATTAATTCCATTTTTTCTTTGATCTTTTTATTTGACCATACCTTTTGAATTTTTGGGAATAAGTCCCATAAAATAACAAACAACCTACATATCAAATGATAGATTTATGAGCAAAAAAGATAAATATCATTTTCAAAATCTTTCAAAAATATCGAATAGAATGATAAAAGAAAGAATCTTGTATATTACCTAAGTACTCAAGAATTTGCATTAGTTTCCCAAATCTAAAGGGTTCTAATACTTGCACACCTTGACAAAAAATAGTGTCATAAAAATTAAAAAAACATTTTAAGCACCAGCACCAAAGACTAACAAAGTGCACCACCACCAAGACTAACACCAAAGACTAAGATTTAAGACCAAAGACCAAGACCAACACCAAGACTAACACCAACACCAAGATCAAAGACTAGCACCAACACCAGTACCAATACCAACACCAGGTACCAGCACGTGCACATCACCATGCCAAGTACCAAGCACCAGGCACTAGCACCAGTGCTAAGTACCAGGTATTAGCACCAATACCAGGCCAAGCACCAGGCGACCATACGTTCCACAAACTATACTAAGTAACCTTCCCAACAAATTTTCATAACCCATCTAAGAAATATCCAGCATCTAAATTTCTCAATGTAAGTAAGCCTTCAGATAGCTAGAAATATTATCTATCGATCGAGATTTGGTACCAATAGTCATTTATAATAGAAAAGATTCATTAGGTTTACTCATTCTAAATAGCAATAACAATTTAAATAGAAAAGATGAGTTGATGTTACCTGTTTAGCGGCATCTGTTAGTAGAAAGATTCAAGTAGTGGCCAAGAGACTACTATAGCAAGAGTGGAACAGAGGTTGGAATGCGATGCGAGAGTGGAATAGAGGTTGGAATGTTGTGTGGGAGTGGAACAGAGGTTGAAACACATCGCAAGAGTGGAATAGAGGATGGAATGCGGTGGCGCAAGAGTGGAACAAAGGTTGGAAAGCGGTGGCCACTACTACAAAATGGTTATTTAAGTCAAGATTTAAAGTCGAATTTTAATTAAAACCGGCTTATAATGAATTTAAAGTCGATTCGCTGAAAAACCGACTTAAAATGAATTGAAAACACATAGATTGTAGTATCGATTGACATGTAGAATCGATGCTACATGTAGGATGTAGCATCAGTTCTACATGTCAATCGAAGCTACACACGTGGATATTTCCTCCTTCTCTTCTTCTTCCCAGATAGAAACATAAACTATTCCAAGCGCATTTTATCTCCCAAAAACCTAAAAACTCCTCCATTCTTTCTCATTTTCTGGCCACCTATAACCACCAATTCCAACACCGTTTAATGAGTTTTCTTACTCTCCAACTTATCTTCTAGATCCTCTATTTTTTGAGAAAATTACTAAAAAAGATTATACCCATTTTCTCACTTACAAAACACCATTTTTTCTTCATTTCCTTCATTTTGTCACTTCATTTACTCTTGTAAGTATTTCTATTAATCCTATGCACTTATTATTCATTTGTTTTTTTATATTATGTGTATAAATGCTTTTATTATATATATAGGTTTTGTATTATATGTATGTTATTATTTTTATTATGTAGGTTTTGTATAAATTTTCGTAATGAAATAAATTTATATATTTATGACTGTGATTTAAGGTTGGTTTTTAATTTATTTATTTTTGTTAATATGAAATGAGAAAGACATGATTCAATAATATGATGCATTCATTAAAAATTTAGGTTTGAAGTAGTTATTTAAAAAAATATTAATCATCACAAAATTGTTATATAAATTTTGTTTTATATATCTTAAATTTGAAATTAACTCAAATGATGTGGCATATTATTATTAGTAATTACAATCAATCTCATATAATTATATTTATGTGTATATATTTGTTATGCTTGGTTTTTATGTATTTATTTTTATATGATGTTTTGAATGTTTCTTGGAATTTGCTTGTAGAAATAGTAATAATGAAATTAGTATGATTCAATGCCCATGTGTTAAATGTAAAATGAACGATTTCATGATATTGACGAGGTTAAGTATCACCTATCCGTAGTGATATTCTTTTGAGTTATAAATGTTGGTATTATAAAGGAGAAAATATTGATAATACTCATGGGGAAGAGATAAATAAGAATATGAGTAGATTATATACATCTTATCATAATGTACAGACAAAAAATATGTTTCATGGT
The DNA here is from genome assembly GCA_030763125.1 of Hippophae gyantsensis. Taxonomy (NCBI): domain Eukaryota; kingdom Viridiplantae; phylum Streptophyta; class Magnoliopsida; order Rosales; family Elaeagnaceae; genus Hippophae; species Hippophae gyantsensis. The sequence goes on along the minus strand of CM061035.1, from coordinate 44,676,377 downwards.
GTTGAAGATGAACTACATAAGGATGATCCCAAAACCTTTAAAAAACTTCTGGAAGATGCCAAAAAACCATTGTATCCAGAATGTAAGAAATACACTAAAATGTCGAGATTGGTTGATTTGTACAATGTGAAGGGAAAAAATGGTTTTTATGACAAGGGATTCACATAATTACTAAATGTACTAATAGATATGTTTCATGAGGGTAATGAATTTCCATCTTTAATGTATGAAGTGAAGAAATCTCTTAGTCGATTTGGCATGGAATATCATAAGATTCATACTTGTCCAAATGATTGAATTCTTTATAGAAAAGAATATGAGACATTAGATGATTGTCTGATGTATAAAGAATCAAGATGGAAGCATGCTACAAATGAAACAACACCTAAGAAAGGCATTCCCACAAAATTTCTTTAGTACTTTTCTCTGATTCCTCGCTTTCAAAGTTCGTTCAAAGATGTTGACTTGACATTCAGATAATCGATCTAATGATGAGGTGCTATGTCATCCTTGTGATTCTCCAAATTGGAAAGTAGTAGATAATTTATCCCTTCAATTTGCATCTTATCCATGAAATCTTCGTCTTGCCATTACTGCTGATGGAATTAATCCAGACAGTTCCCTTAGTAGTAGATATAGTTGTTGGCCAGTAATTATGGTAACATACAACCTTCCTCCATGGTTGTATATGAAAAGAAAATTCATGATGTTAACATTATTGATCTCAGGACTGAAACAACCCGATGTTGATATTGATGTATATTGTCAGCCTCTGATAGATGATTTAAAGACATTGTGGAATGATGGTGTAAATGTTTATGATGCACATAAATAAGAACACTTTAACTTGAGGGGAGGTCTTTTTATGGACAATTAATGATTTTTGATAACTGTATTTTATATAGTTATTTTCACCTATTTTATTCATTATATTTGCTATGTTCTTGATGTTTTTAGTTAATTTTTGATTAATAAATTAATATTTACTTTTTTTTATATTTTAATAAAAGTAAATAATTTGTATCGAAAATGTACTTAATGTCAAATTTATGTCCACAAATATAATATCAAATAATATATTTTTTAATTACAATTTATAAAAATCGAAAATATAATTTAAATTAAATTTGGGCTTCATTTTAATTATTAAAAGTTTAAAAATTTAATTTAAAATTAGAAAAGGGTTTAACTGTAATTAAATGAAGTTGAAAATGTAATTTGAAATATATTTGTGGGTCAAAATACAATTAAGAAAATTGAATTTTCTGCGCAGATTAGAAGAACCACGCGCCAACAACAAGCGCCAAAGGTGGACCGTCCGATCAAAGAAGAAACGGCTACGATGCGCGCGTTCAGATCACTCCCGACCAAATGGCGTGTGCGAAGATTCTTTCACGCGGCTCGGCGCCCGAGTGGGCCCACCTGCCGCGCAGGCCGGTGTGCAGGTGGGACCCACATGTCTGACGCATCCACCGCTGTCCCCCACGTTCGCACGCCTCTGATCCCGTGCACTGATCTCTGCGTACAACCGGATTTTCCTCCAATCAAGAGATGCCACGTGTGCACCTGAACCCATTCCTTGAATCTGAAATTGCCACGTGTCCCGGCCTATTTTTCACCTAATCATATGATGACACGTGGCATGTTATGGTGATCGCGAAAGCAACGTGATCAAGCCCGTGTGTAGCCGTTGTCTCCGTGCTCGATGTCTCCCCGCGCACGTCCCTGGCCAATCGAAGCTCGCTACGTGTCCACATTAATTCCTTTCACCGAATCAAACGCCGACACGTGGCATGCATAAAGAATTTAAAAAATGCGTAATCAAGACTCCCACTTCATGCGTGATTTAATTAATAAAATCGATACGCGTAATTTTTGTTTTTCGATACAAATTATTACGCGTTTTTATAAAAAAATAAAATAAAAAATGTAATATTTTAGATGTATTTTTTTGCTATAAATAGGAGATAGTTTTTAGTTGTAAAAGGAGTTTTTTTGGAGTTTTGGGTAGAGTTTAATTTTCATGTGTTGCTCGGTTTTGGACGGCAAAACACGCAGAAGCCATATTTTGGCTTTTGTTGTGTTTTAAATTATTAGCTAAATATTTGTTCTAAGTGATGTTTTAATTTTATTTTTGCTTCTTCTTATTTTTCTGTAGTTGTTGTAATTTTTATTTTAATTTTATGAAGTAATTTAATTTTTCTAGGGTTGCATTTGATCTAAATTTATGAAGCTTGATTTTAATTATTTTTGATAGATTTATAAGACGTTCGATTTGTTCGTTCTATTTTGTGCTTAATGCTTTTTGATTATTTACGAATCTTATCAAAACGATCCGTGGCACATGAATAAACTTGAGAAAGGCATTTGTGTGTGTATTGCTCGTAAATAGAATGACATGTATGATGAAGGATAGAAATATACCCTAATTGTATGTGTGGCCATTTGAAAACTTAGAACGTAATGAATCTCGGTAAATTTAATTCTCATAGAGATATAGTGAATTAATTTAACGAGGTGTGTTTATACGGAGCTCGAAAGAGATGTATGAATAATAAAAAAAGAAGTTTTCGATTGACAAATTAAATGTACTAAAAAATATAAATCAAAAGAAAATAACATGATTTGAGTGGATTAGTTTGGTGAAAAATTGCAATCCTAGATTTCTTTTATTTTCTTATTTTACTTTTTTATTAATCAACGATTGTTTTGGATAAAATCAAAGAGATACAATTTTAGTACTCAACAAATTATAGTAACAAATCCTCGTGGGATCGATCTTTACTTACTAATCTTATTACTTGTGACCGTGTATACTTGCACGAGTCCGTGTGTTGAAAAACACGCAACAATTTTCTTGCCTATGGGAACTTATCAGGACATGTACAAAAAGGTTACAAGGGATGCCCTATATATAGTGATGGCACTTCTGCAACTTATCTTGTTCACAGACGAAAGATGTCTTATAGAAAACATAGAATATTTTTTCCATCTGGACACAAGTTTAGATACCAAAAAGAACTATTCAATGGTGAAGAAGATCATGATCATGCACCCTGACCTTTGCGAGGTGTTGAGATATTAAGGCAATTGAATGGTATGACATTCAAACGATATGGAAAGATGAAAAAAAGAATACTCACTAAGGTAGGGAAATGAAAGAGGTCAACTAATAAAAGGGGTGAAAATGAAAATGTTACTGAATTAGTAAACGATGGTTATTGGAATAAAAAATAAATATTTTGGGAATTACCTTATTGGAAAGACCTACATATTCGTCACATCTTAGATATCATGCACATTGAAAAAAATGTATGTAAGAGCTTGTTTGGTACATTACTTAATATACCCAGAAAAATGGAAGATGGAATTAAAGCAAGACTAGATTTAAAGAAACTAGGCATATGACCTGAATTGGTACCAAGGGTGGAAAATGATAAGAATCGAACATACTTACCACCAGCATCATATACAATGTCAACAAAAGAGAAGGATGTGTTTTGTAAATGTTTGGCGGGTGTGAAAGTTCCTGATGGTTACTCATCCAACTTAAGAAATTTTGTGTCTATCACCGATAAGAAACTTTATGGATTGAAATATTGTCATATCTTAATGCAACAGTTATTACTAGTTGCTATTAGATCAATTATTCCAACACATGTTCGATTATTAATAATTCATCTTTGTTCATTCTTCATTACAATATGCAAGAAATCTATATCTATTGGTGAGTTAAACTCTTTACAGAAAGATGTTGTAGAGAATTTGTGTTTAATTGAAAAATATTTTCCTCCTTCTTTCTTCAATATAATGATTCACTTGTGTGTTCATTTAGTTCAAGAGGTTCAATTGTGTGGTCCTACTTACTTAAGGTGGATGTATCCTTTTGTAAATATATTCTTTCCTCTTTCAATGTCTTTATGTGAAATAGTTCCTATATATTGTGTTGAGGATGATGAATATCATTTATGGTACTTGGTTTGTTAATTTAAGTTACAAAAATTGGAATGATTTGAAAAAGAAAATATGGTAATTGGTTTTCCTCGAAGAAAGGAGTTTGTGAAGGATGTGTGGTACGCTTGGAAACATATTAGTATATATGATCAAATTGTACAAGTGATAACTAAATTAAGAACAAAGTTTTCAAACCCACAAGAATTATGACAATGATCACTACTACTTATTAGCTTGTTAGTTAATTAACAGAGTGAGGTTTTGAAAGTTTTTTTAAATAAAAATAAAATTTAAAACAATAAATAAAATATGAGCACACCTATTATGAGAAACATGTGATTAAAGGACTATCTTCACCACTAGCCTATATACTAACCAATTATGTAATGTATCACTATTTACTTTCTTAATCCTAATTAACTTTAGCTTTAGAAATTTAGGTACACTTAAGACTTCCCACCTTTTCTTATTGTTTATTGATTAATGATACAATCTATTAATTAATCTAAATCCTTAACAACTAAGAGGTATACTTACTAGCTTAAATCCATTCATTGAATTAAGTTCTAAAATGAGATAACTAAACAACGAAAGATTATAACCATTGATAACCTTTAAAGAAGGTAATTAATCCTACTTATCACGTGTGACCACAAGGCACCTCTTTGAATAGGAATATTAACGATAATTTATTAACATCTTAAAATAGAATTAAAGATATTCATGCAGTAAACTAGTTGATCACTCTAATACATATGTGCATAGTTATTGCATTTAAATATAGAGTCAAAAACATCAAAAATCAAGGACTAAATCTAAAAATTCATCATGATATTATATTAATTAAACCATAGTCTAGGGCTTGAAAATTTCCCACCAATCACATAAATAAATTAGCTAGGAATGGATTCTAAAAGAAACATAATTAAAATCATAGTAAGTAAGAAGAAAAACAAGAAGAAGAATAAGAAGGAACTAAGACTAATGTCTAGGGTTGATCTCCAACTCTTCAATTGCCTCTTTAAATTTTTATCTTGTCTCTAGCCTCAAAAGTCTCTACATACCTATGTGTATTTTCTGTAAATTTTGTGTCTAAATATGTGGCTATTTTGTAGTTAACCCTAGTTACATATTTATAGTATAAGAATTACATATGATAGAATTAGGATTAGGGTTGTAGAGGTTTAAAACAATTAGAATTCTAAGCTTGAAAACTGGAGTATGTGGGATAAGGATGCTAAAAATCTAGTATTTTAGTGCAAATACGAGATTGTAGGTCACGGTGCACTTAAACTTATGCCACAGTGAAATCTTGTTTCTAGTTCTATGAGATTCCATCCAAGAGACTGGTGTCATGGACCACATATACTCATACCACAACACACTCTTATTTATCCTACTTTCATGTTATGACCGATGTATTCTATACAAATGTTTTGCAATCAATTTCTCCAATTAGTCATTTGTATCTTTTAATGTCCAAAATACATGAAATACATTAAAAATACCATGCAATTCCAAAAACACACTTTGTAACATAATGAAGTAAAAATGCAATATTAAAACCTGATTCATTCTTTTAGCCTTAATAAATCACCATATATGCATGCCTTTTACGCATGTATCACAACCCCAACCAATTTTTGGCTAGTACCTAGCAAGATAAGTAATCCAAGTTACTTTCAAAAGGAGTGTAAATCAACCTATCCTAACCTAACCTAAATCATTTCTTAGATTGACATTGTTGCATTTAGCATATGTAACAAACCTTTAAATCCCTATAATACCCTAGTGGACGAGTTAAAGTCTCGAGGCTTTTAGTGATGATACCCACACACATCACAACTAAACTAAATTAAAATGACTTTAAGAAATAAAAATAGAATAATAAGTAAAATTGAAAAATAAACAAAGAAAGTAACAATCAAATCAAACCATAAACCCCATAGGATTATCTAAGTCTCACTTACCATCAAAGAATAATTCAAATATTAATTTCATTGTCGTGATTAACTCCTAGGCATCCATCTAACCATAAACCTATAACCTTTATACCATATAATCTTATGCATGATATTCCTAAAAGAAAATTCTTGTTTTTTAGATTATGCAAATATGATGTGCGTGCATCGTAATCACAAACCCTATAGGTTTACCATTCAATTCACTCTCAACTAATAGAGAATGGTCACACAACTTTATATCAATAGGTCTTTATCAAGGTTATAAGGTTAGGCCAAGGTGTAGGGTTATGGAAAAGAAGGGGAAGGTGAGTCACAAAATAAGAAAACTCAAACACAATTATCTTATTTTATGCATAGAGTTAACTTCAAGTGTTACCATCTCATTCAGTCATAGGTCAACTCTTCATCCATAATTAATGTGCTTCCCACTTTACTTCTTTAATATATAACTTCATCCCTTGACTTATAATATATATATATATATATCGAATCTAAAAATTCATAGCATAAAATATCACATGCCATAACCTCCCATCATTTTGGAGTCCAACAAAATATTTATAATCGCTAATACATTATTTTCCATATATTTTGGGTTGTAATCTTTTTTCTCCTCAGATTGGTACTTCTTTCCCATGGAGGGTTCATACTAAATGTGTTCATCATAAGTCCTCTTAGTAATTAAAAGGTAGAATATTGTAATTTTTTTGGCTCATAAAAGAGGTGGGTTATAAAAATATAAACAAATAAGAGGCTATCTGTTTACTTTATAGGCTTAAATGGTTACTAATGACACATAAATAAGTGGTGGGCTTATAAAGGCTCAAACAGTCCAAAAATGGCCTAAATCATCTCTTGCCTTGAGTGTTTTTTAATGTAAGTTCTAGAGTTGTTGAGACCTCAAATATATCTATGAATATTCACACATAAAGTAGCCTTAAGTACTTAGATTACTTGATCATTCTTACCACCAATCATAAGAGTTTCACACTAGGTTCAACTCATATTTGAATCACTCATTAATTGAAGTAAAACTTAGAGTTCTCTAGATATTAAAGTTATCATAATCATATTCCTATCATTGACGTATAAATTGACTTGAAATACACAAACAAATTATGTAAAAATTGACTTAACTAAAATAATAAAAACAAAATTTTTGATAACTTTTGTCCATGATTTTGTTTGAACACTCAACAAAATATAAAAGGGACTTTCCCACCCAGATTCTACATTATCCTTAATGTTTCAATGCATCTAAAGGGAAGAGAGAAAGATAAAATTTATCTTGTAGTGGCGATTTGTGGCTATTTTGAGCATTCGGTTCACATTTTCAGTTCATTATATGTGTTAGTTCTAATATGCATTGATAATTTAAGTGTACCACAAATAATAACATCACTAACAAAGTTATAAAGTTAAAAGATTCAACGATATAACATAACAGAATTTCCTAAATAAAACAAAATGCAAAAAAATACACAAATAATAAAAACCAAAAAATAAAAAGAAAAAGAAAAATGAAAGAAAAATTAAAACCTACAAACTCGAAAAAGCAAAGAAATGGATGTTGTTGTAAAGCTCTAGTCCTCCATGTATTTTGGTGAATCTTCTTTAGTGGCTTTTAGTGGCCTAAAGATAAAGCTATCACCCTACTATGGTGCTTCCCCTAATTGACTACAATTGTGTGAAGATTTGATAAGCTGTAAGTGGTGCATCTCATGGATGGTGTTTATATTATTAGCCTGGTAACACATGTGTCCACTGAGCCACTCTTGCTGCTATGAATGATAGGCCTCAATTCTCCTAACATTTTATTATAACTTATGAAACCTATCCTTTAAAGGTGTTCTTGAAAAAGAGGCTTTTTTGCTAGATTGGGTGGCTTTAGTCCTGCTAGTGAGGCATCACATTTATGTTGGGGTCAAAAGATCATTGAGTTATAGCAGAATTTCATTGAAAGGAATTCTCACCTAGTTGTAACACAAAGTATTGCGATGAGTTATAGGAAAAAATAATTGATTCGGTGATTGTTCGTTAACAAACTTAACCTTTGATCAATCATGGCCCTAATATATATTGTTTTAGAGGTTGGATTGTGAAGAGTAATGAAGCCCTTTCTTTGTCAACTATACTATACTACCTCATAGGTATCAATCTTGAGTGGAGGAAATATTGCCACATATGGGATATGTTTGTTAATTCTTTAGCATTAAATGACTTATGCCTCCCATTTGTAATATCCCACTTTGCCCCTCCTAATGTTATGGCATCTGTCACTTCGTCAAAATAAACATTCTATAAATAGGCCTCATATTCCTCTTGATCTACATTCCTCAAACCATAATAAGCATTAATAGTGGATGCACTCAAGGGTGCTAACAAACCCTTTATTATGGCCCTATCATTCACAGTACATTTTCCTAGAATTATCTCGATATGGACACAACCGCAGCTTTAGGACTCTTGAAAAACCTCCCCCATCCTAGGTTTTCTATAATTTCATTCACACTAGAGAATGAGTGCTCTCTAAAATCAATGACCCTTTCTATAATAATTTTTTTTATTTATTTTAGTAGTTTTTTCAAATCTCTTCTTTGCTTTAAGACTTACTAACCTAGTCCTATCCCTCTAACACTGAGGGTTCTTTGCCTTTATTAGATTTTTTCCTTGTAGGTGCCATTTGAGATTATATATATATATAAATATATATCACAGTAATCCTAAAAAAATTACCACTCTAGCTAGGTTTTGCTTCCTTATGTCCAAGAATTTCACCCTTGTAATAAAATATTATTCTCTTAAAATTAGTTCACAACATTATCTAAAGAAACCTTAAGGATATAGTGAAATTACTTGATGAGATTGGGTGTTTTTGAAGATGGAGATTATGATATGAAGAGCCCCAAAAAATATGATATTTGTCCAAAATCCCTAGAAAAAGACTCTTAACATGCTTCAATGTTTATGTTGACACAAAAAAATTTCAAAGAAGAGAAACAATTTTTGGGTAAAAATTGGATTTCTAAAGAAAAGGAGAGAGAAAGGGGTGAGTGGTAAAGGGAGGGCCTCAAAGTTTTTCAAAACTTGAGTTTGATCTAATTTTTCTTGCATTGCGGTAGTTTGTGTTAAAAATGTGCTTGGGTTATGACGTGCACAAAATCATGCCATGGCATGCTTAAAACAATTATCCCTAGAATCCAACCCAAGACTAGTGTGCCACAGTTCATTTTAAATTATGTCAATGCATCTAAAATTTCACATTCCCACTATTTGACACAAAAGCATCGCATTGTAGCTGGTAAAACATTATTCCGTAACACACATATTTTTTTTCTCTAGATTGTTTTCCAGAATACCAGTTTTGTTTAATTAAACAAAAAATTACTCATAAATACAAACAAAATTAGCTAGAAAAAAATAATATTTGATAGAAAAAACAAAATTACTCCCTATTTCCATCGTCAGTTGTAGTAACTTGTGTGGTCTTAATTGGGACCTTCTAGTTGTTTGCCACTTTTCAAAGCAATAGCATTGATAGTATCCTTAGGTTTTATCATAGTTTATAAAGGGAACTTTTCAAATCCTCATGCTTCTATCCTTCCAATAGTTGTAGCTAATTGGCTCACTTGTGTCTCTAGGTTATGAATTGAAGCTTTTTTGTCCTACTGAAATTTAACATTATGAGTAGCTAAAACAAGAATCATAATTCTAGAGACTTACCTTGAGTTTGTTGAGGTTGATATTGTTGAAGTGGCCTATTATTTGGGAAACCCAGTGGACATTGTTGGTTGTTTAATGTTTTTTGCTTGTTGTTTGAATAACCCAGATTTGAATGATCCTTCCACCTACATTATATGTGTTAGAAAAAGGATCATACTTGGGCCTCTATGCTTGAAATCCTCCAATAAAATTATCTTGTTCACAATTGTTTTCTTGAAGAGTAGGGCACATGTTAGTGAGATGTCCCACCGAAGAGCATATGCCATAAGCCTTAACCTATCCACTAGCTAAGTGTTAACCAAAGTAGGAAGATTATTAACTTGTACCTCAAGATTAGGTTTAGTGCTAACCTCATTTACCTTTCCTTATGGGTTGCTACAAATGCCAAATTGTCTAGAGTTAGTTGCTATAGTTACAATCAAGTTCCTTACCTCAAGTGAGGATTTGTTTACTAAGGATTTTCCACTAGCGGCATCTACCATGCTTATCTCTGTTAGGATTAGTTCCTCTAAGATATATTGGAGAAGAAGTTTCTCACTAATTTAGTGGTGAGGGTAGCTGGCACTTAACCTTTTGAATCTCTCCTAATATCCATATAGGGTTTTCCAAATTGAGCTATCTTATACCAAAGATTTGTTTTTGATTTGTGTGGTCCTGGAAGATGGGAAATGCTCCAAGAATAATTTGGTCATGTCATAGGCATTAGTCTTAGTTCCTTCTTCGTTTTCTTCTTGCTTTTTGTGATTTTAATTATGATTATTTCAAAATCCATGCATAACTAGTTTGTTTATATGATTATGGCACTATCCTCACCACTATCCTATAATTGAACCAATTATGTCATGAATCAATATTTACTTTCTTAATCCTAAATTACTATCATAGCTTAAAACCATCTTTGAATTCTTAATTTTAGCTTTATAAATTTAGGTACACACAAGACTTCTCACCTTTCTTTTAATGTATATTTATTAATGATGCAATTTATTAACTAATCTAAATCTCGAATAACCTAGAAGTATACTTACTAGATTTAAAACAAGTGCATGATTCCAAGGATTGATACACTAATTTTACCAAATGTAGAATTCCTAATCATTCACAAAGGGACTACCAATACAAAAATAAACAAGAAAAAAATGAGGCAAATCCAAGGAAAAAGAACCAAAATTATTTTCTTGCATGAATAATGAGCAGGACTCACCACATATTTGGCACGTAGATAGTAGCTGTAGTAATCATATGATAGGAAAAAATGAGTTTTTTGAGCAGTTGGACTAAAACTATAGTTCTCAAGTCATATAGGAGATGGAAAGAAGGAAAATGTTAAAGGCAAACACGTTATTTCTATCAACATCAAAAGAGGAAAAAAAACACATTTACATGATGTTTTATATGTTTTTTGTTTACCTTAAAAACCTCCTTACTATAGGATAATTACTACAAAAAGTATATTTGGTATATTTTGATGGTGAAGATTGCAAAATTGTTGATAAAAATGATGATGTTACAATTGCTAGAATCAAAATGACCCAAAATAAATTCTTTCCTCTTTCCATATATTCATGTGAAAAATTTCTATGAATTGTGTTAAGGATGATGAATCTCATTAAAAGGAACTTGAGATTTGGTCATTTAAGTTACAAAAAACTTGAATGAATTGAAAAAGAGAAATATGGTAATTGGTTTGCCTCCAATTGTTATGATGAAAGGAGTTTGTGAGAGAGGTGTGATATGCTTGAAAACACGTAGTATATGTGATCAAATTGTACAAGTGATAAGTAAATTAAGAATAAAGGTTGTCAAACCCACGAGGGTTATAAAAATGACTATGAATACATATTAGCTTGTAGTTAATAAACAAATGGGGGTTTTGAAAATTATTTTTAAATAAAAATAAAACTTAAAATAAATAAAATAATGAGCACATATATTATTAGAAATATGTGATTATGAGACTATTCTTACCCCTAGCCTATATTCTAACAAATTTTATTGTGAATCAATATTTATTTTCTTAATCCTAAATTACTATCGTAACCTATAACCATCTTTGAATTCTTAACTTTAGCTTAAGAGCTTAAAAAATCTAAGTACACTTAAGATTTCTAACCTTTTCTTACTGTTTATTGATTAATGATACAAGCTATTAACCAATCTAAATCCTGAACAACCAAGAGGTATACTTACTAGATATAATCCATTCATTGCATTAAGTTCTAAAAAGGAGATAACTAAATAGTGTGGGATTATAACCATTGATAACATTTAACGAAGGTATTCAACCTTACATGTTATGCAATGCCACAATGTACCACTTTCAATAAGAATATTAGCTATTACATACTAACATCTTAAATTAGAATTTAACATAATGCAATAAACTAGTTGATCAATCTAGTCCATACATGCATAATTATGGAATTTAAACATAAAGTCAAATACATCAAAAATCAAGGATTGAATCTAAAAATTGATCATGATATTATATTGTTGCATGTTTTTCAACACACGAACTCGTGCAAGCATACACGATCACAAGTAATAAAGATTTGTAAGTAAAGATCGATCCCACGAGGATTTGTTACTATAGTTTGTCGAGTACTAAAATTTTATCTCTCTGATTTTATCCAAAACAATCGTTGGTTAATAAAAAAGTAAAATAAGAAAATAAAAGAAATCTAGGATTGCAATTTTTCACCAAATTAATCCACTCAAATCATGTTATTTTCTTTTGATTTATATTTTTTAGTACATTTAATTTGTCAACCGAAAACTTCTTTTTTTATTATTCATACATCTCTTTCGAGCTCCGTATAAACACACCTCGTTAAATTAATTTACTATATCTCTATGAAAATTAAATTTATCGAGATTCACTACGTTCTAAGTTTTCAAACGGCCACACATACAATTAGGGTATATCTCTATCCTTTATCATACATGTCATTCTATTTACGAGCAATACACACACAAATGCCTTTCTCAAGTTTATTCATATGCCACGGATCGTTTTGATAAGATTCGTAAATAATCAAAAAGCATTAAGAACAAAATAGAACAAACAAATCGAACGTCTTATAAATCTATCAAAAATAATTAAAATCAAGCTTCATAAATTTAGATCAAATGCAAACCTAGAAAAATTAAATTACTTCATAGAATTAAAATAAAAATTATAACAACTACAGAAAAATAAGAAGAAGCAGAAATAAAATTAAAACATCTCAATATGAAAATATTTGGTACACGCAGAACACAACAAAAGCCAAAAATGGCTTCTGCGTGTTCCACAACCAACACACAAACACAATAAAAATTACAAACTGAAAAAACTAAAACACTCTAAAAACTTTCGAAATTAAAACTAAAACTCTACTCCAAAAACTCCACTCCAACAAACTTTTTTACAACTAAAAACTATCTCCTATTTATAGCAAAAAAAATACATCAATAACATATTAAAAATTAATACACGGGTAAAATATTTGTATCGAAATTAAAACCAGACATTTTTCTTAAATTCCGCGTACACGCGTACGAATTGGAATATTGTATTTTTATACGCGTGCACGACATAAACAGAGGGAGCCGTTCTGACTTTTTTTAATTTCAAAGTGCATGCCACGTGTCAGCGTCTGATTCGCTGCAAGAAAATGGTGGGACACGTGGCAGCATATAACAGGATGGAAAGGACGGGCTCACGGAGAATTGTCGCACCGGATTGCAGCGCGAGAACGTGGGAGATTATGGTTGGTGGAATAATCGGGCTCACGTGAAGATCAGCGCACGGGATCAGAGGCACGCGTAAGCGGGGGACAGGGGCTGCGACGCGTCAGACACGTGGGTCCCACTTGCACGCCGGCCTGCGCGGCAGGTGGGCCCCACTCGGCGTACCGAGCCGCGTGAAAATTTGAGACCTGCACCCACTCTCTCTGGTCGGGGGTGATAAGCACGCGCGAATCTCAGCCGTTTCTTATCGGATCGGACGGTCCACGATGCACGCGTGTAGATTGGCGCGTAGATTCTTCTCACCTGTGCAGAAAATTAAACTTTATTAATTCCATTTTTACCCACAAATATATTTCAAATTACATTTTCAACTTTCTTTAATTACAGTTAAGCCCTTTGCTAATTTTAAATTAAATTTTTAAACTTTTAATAATTAAAATGAAGCCCAAATTTAATTTAAATTATATTTTTGATTTTTAAAAATTGTAATTAAGACCTATATTATTTGAAATTATATTTGTGGACATAAATGTGGGATTAAGTACATTTTCGATACAAATTATTTACTTTTATTAAAATATATAAAAAACAGTAAATACTAATTTATTAAACTAAAATTAACTAAAAACAGAGAGAATCTAGCAATTATAATTAATAAAATAGGTGAAAATAACTATATAAAATACAGTTATCAACACCCCCAAACTTAAGTTTTTGCTAGTCCTCCAGCAAAAGGAAGGAAATAAAACAAAGATAACTGCATTTAAAATAGTGATTTTCAAAATATTTCTTTTATCTTTTGCAATTACATAACTCAACGAAATAAAAGAATTTTATCTAAGCATCAAAATCAATTTAAAAGTATATTACATTTTCACAATGAATTTTAGTGTGTGTGTGAAGTCTTTTCATATTTCATCACATGCAATCCAGATCAGTTTATACAAACATTTAATCAAACAAATTTTCATGAAATCACAAATCTCATAAGTTTATTTTTCATTTCTCTCTCCACTAATGTAGACAAACACAAAACACAAAATCAATAGGACTTTATAAAGCTTGTAATGTATGGCTTAGGTAAAGGTAGGATAAAAGATAATATTTAGCTCAAAACCTTTCCCAAACATAACATTTCAGGATTGAAAAAGATAATTCTATCATCACAATAATTACTTCCCAATTTGGGATTTCTCATCACATACAATAACTATATATTTTTTTTTTCAGATTCTATATATTTTTTTCTTTTCAGAATCTCTTTTTTTTTTCTTTTCCAGTAACCCTTTTTTTTCGATATATCCTTCAGTATTTACTAACAATTGTCACATGTTAGTGAGATAAGAACAATAGGTATATCTACACATATATATATATATATATATATATATATATATTTTAGATAGGCTTTTGAAATGAGAAAAATATATATGTAAACTTTGAAGCTCAAAAGGGGTATACTATGGATAATGCATGTTAAGGTAGATAGAAAGGCTCAAACGATCCAAAGATGGCCTAAATCATTTTCTTAGTTACATGTCATCTATAATTTCGCCTCGAGAGAAAATCAAACAAATTCTAAAAATTGTGACACCACAAAAAAACAGTCGAATTTCATACTCATATAAACATTTTCTAAATTACCATAGCAACTCAATAATGAAGACTTGTGCTCATGAATATTTATTCTTGTAAAAATGAAACATACGAAAAAATGATTCTTCACTTTGACAATATTCAATTTTTTTTCAAAGAATTATGCATCTATAAATTGAAGAAATAAAAATAAATCACTATTCATAGCAAAATATCTTCAATCAACCAAAAAAAAAAAAATTTCACAAGCAATAACATCCAGAAAGTATTTCAATTAGGTTCAATATATCCACCACCCCCAAACTTAATATACACATTGTCCTCAATGTGTGAAAATTAAAAGAACATTTGAGATGGGTTTAAAGAAACTTCCTGGTTTGTTTGATTGGTTAAGCCAAAATTGCTTCATTACCTCCAATTTGCACCTACGAAAGAAAAAAAAATACATAACATAATATAAAGAGTAATACATGCGAAAAATAAAAAACATAAATGTGAACACATGGGTTGCCTCCCAAGAAGCGCTTGATTTATAGTCTTCAGCTTGACTTCTCAATTTGTTTTTCTTATTGTAAGTTAAGATGATACATGTAGAACCAACTTAAAATCCTATATGTAGCATTGGTTCTATGTGTTAACCGATGGGTAAATGGTAGCATTGATCCTATGTGTCAATCGATGATACATGTAGGATTTTAAGTCGATTCTACGTGTCAACCACTATTGTTTTTAGCATAATCGTCAAATTTTTCATACCTAATTTCTTTCACTTTCTCACTTCCTAAACACCATTTTTTCTTCATTTCCTTCATCTTGTTACTTCATTTACTCTTATAGTATTTTTATGAACTATTTTACACTTATTATTCATATTTTTTATTTTAATATATATTATGTTTTATTGATTATTTGTGTATATTTTTATGTTACGTAAGTTGTTTATTTTTTATTGAAGCTTAGAACAGAAGATATTTTTTATTTCTTTATTTTAATAATTTTATCTTATGTTGTTGATATATATATTTTAAACTTAAAAGTTTTTAAAATTATTTATATGTACATTAAATATATATATATATTATAAAATATTTATTATTAGTACATGCATTTATATATGTATATAAATTATTATATATTATATATTGTTAATATTATAATTGTTAATGTTATAATGAATTTATTAATTGTTTGTATTTTATGTATTTAATTTTATATGATGTTTTGATAGATATTCAAATAATTTATGATTTCATATATAATAATATCTAAAATATATTGGTGATTAATACAATTATATTTTATTGGATACATATTTAATATGTTTAATGTCATCAATAGAAAATGGACAAATCTTGGATGTCAAAATGTAGAATTGAATAGGACTATATTTCTAGAGTTGAAACTTTCTTGGAATTTGGATATAGAAATAGTAATAATAAAATTAGTATGATTCGATGCCCATGTATTAAATGTAAAAGTATAATGTTGAAGATGATGAAAAGTATAAGATATGAAAAATAATTTATGTAAGTCTCTTTTGTTTTATAATTAATTACATATATTATATCCTTTTAGTATTATATCTTCTCTAAAATGTGTTTTTTTATAGAATTGTTATAAAGTCCCCGATAATTGGATAAACAAGTGTTACAAGATTACAAATAAGGCATGAAAGGAATACAAAACTTTCAAATTGGACAGAAAACCATACTTGGAACCACTTAATGAATATAAAGTCCTTGAATAAACTAGGAAAGAATAACTCAATAAGTTGGTTAGTAATTTAACTTTATATAGAGTCCTTGTTATGATTTTTTCATATTGATGTAATAATGTATGATATATTTTATTACTTTATTATTTATATAGAGCAATTCAAGAACAAATAAGCATGGGTGAAATAATTGAATAATTAGGGAAATATGAGATACATTATGCATTTGGACACGATCATCCTGGTCATTGATGAGAGTAGTCACTAGCAAGCCAAGTATAGGAAAACCACCAAGAATCATCATATCTTCAAGAGTAATTATTGTTTCACCATAAGGAAATACAAAAGTATTAGTTTCTAGGCACCAAAACTCAACCAACCCAAGTAATAAATTGGAGTTACACTTGACTTCATATTTAGAGCTCATTATAGCATTAAAAATACCAGCTTGATTCCATATAGCTTCATATTTTATAGACAAAAGATTAATATAGTGCTAATATTATTTCAAAAGGATGGAATTATTGTTATATCACTTTGGTGTTGATGTGGTAATCTCTTTTATTAATAGACTCTTTTAACATATATAAATTATTTTTTGTGAATTCCTCATATTACATTCTTATTTTGAATTTAAATACATGTATTTCTTTGGTTAGAGCAAGTCAAGTTATGAAATGCGAATTTTTGATAATTTACGAGAAGAATGGGTAGAACATATGCTTGAAATTATAAGATCTCAAGAAAAATTAGAAGAAAAATATGATGATATTAAATAGCATAAGTATCTTATAATATTTAATGATATTGTAATTAAGTTAAATATATATATATATGTCTATATTGTATATAAATTATTTTTTATTATATATTTAATTTTTCAATTAATAGAATGTATTTAAAAACTCTTTTAAACATATTTTATTTTTTTCTGCCATTAAGTGACCGAAAACATGCAGTGAGGCTAGTAGAAAATAACCAAAATATGTTTAAAAGGGGATATGGCATTTTAAGTTGGTTCTATAGGTGAACCAACTTAACATTTAAAGTTGCTTTTTAAAGTTTGTTCATGGATATAAGTGACTTTAAATTTTAATTCCTCCTATTTTAAGTCAGTTCACTGAACCGATTAAAAATCTCTTTTAAGTTGGTTAATAACCGACTTAAAAGGTCATTTTTGTAGTAGTGCATCCAAGGAAAATTTTTTTCCCAAATGAAATTGTGATTGATTCCAATACATCACCAAGAAGGTACATCCTTTAAAAGAAATATATGAAACTTCTCATATTGCTTTATTTTGTTGTGAGCCCTAGAATTTTGAAGAAGCTATGAAAGAAGAAAAATGGGGAAAACCTATGGATGAAGAAATTTATATGATTGAGAAGGGAAACACTTGGGAATTCATGGATAGACCTAATGACAAGGAGATTATTAGTTTCAAATGGATTTTCATGTTAAAGTTGAATAATGACAGTTCCTTCCAAAAGAACAAAGCTCGTGTTGTAGCAAAATGATATGCCCAACAACTTGTATTGATTTCAATGAAACCTATGATCTTGTTGTTTTCATTGAGACAATACAAATTGTGTTTGCTATTATTGGATAATTGGAATTGCAGGTGTGTCAGCTTGATTTAAAGTTAGCTTTTTTGAACGGAGAACTGGTGGAAGAAGTATATGTTTAGCATCCTTAAGGTAATGTGATGAAAGGTGCAATAAAAAAAGTGTATTGATTAAAAATGACATTGTATGAATTAAAAGAGGAACGTTGTGCTTGGAATAGCAAGATTGATGGCTATTTTATCAATGATAAGTTTGAAAGAAGCCTAAGTGAGCTAGCCTTGTATGTCAAGCATAAAGGTGATAATTTTCCTGTTATTTTCCTTTATGTGGATGATGTAATCTATACTAGTATTGGTCCTATATTATCAAAGACTTTTATGAGGGAAATGATGAAAGAATATGAGATGACTAATTTTGGCTTGATGAAATATTTTATGGGAATTCAAGCCCAACAATCAAAAGGGTTAAAAAAATTTCTCAAGAGAAGTATCTTGAAAAGTAGTTGAGAAAGTTCAATATGACACAATGTACACTGATGCACAAATTTTATATTTATAAAATAGCTCACAAATGCAAAAATCACTTATAATTAGTGTTGAGTGTACTCCCAAGATCAGTATCAAGAGAAACTACGTGGTTTTAAATAATTCTTCAAATTTTTTAAAAACTAAAAGAAATAAGAAAAAACCTAAACATTCTGTTATAATGAATTGGTTTTGAAAATCGTAATCTAATAACAAAATAATTAAAATTACCTAAATATAGATTTGATTCAAAAAAATCAAGGTAGATATAAAGTTAATACTCAGTGGACAATTTATGAGAATATTTAGCTAGTTAAACATGCTTGCTAATAATTAATTTGGTTAATTAAAATATAAACTCAAATTATTGATTTTCCCTTTTAAGTATGAAAAAATCTTTTGATGGGGATCCATTTCTTTGTTAATCAAATGAATTAAAGTCTTTTGGTGTGGATCATCGACTTGTAGATTAAATTATGCATTTTTCCTTTGTAAATAGAAAACCTTTTAAATCAATACTTTTGGTAAAGTTGCCAATTTTCTACTATATACCTTGAATCTTTCCTTCAAGAAAAGGAAGATTTGATTAGAGCTTTGAAGGATAAGATATAAGTAATTGAGAAGGAGCACACTTATTCCTCTTATGTGGTTAATAAGATGATGACTATTTCTCAAAAACTCAATGAGATCTTTAGCAGCATAAGTCTTTTGGTGATAAGAGAGGAATTAGGTTTGAACAAGGGTTATCTACTTTTGTGGTGTTGCTTCCAAATTTGTCAAATCAAAAACTTAAGAATCCAAGATGAAGTATGTGACGGCCATCCCAAACGGTAAGTTTGTTTCTACATCCTAGCTTCCCTTCTCTAGCAAGGTGAACACTTCATCTATTGTTAGTTATTCCTATCGTACCAACTATGGTCTCTTACCTTTACTTACTTATTATTATCCTACGTGTCACCATTGTAGTAAACATGGAAACTTATGACTCAACTATGGGAAATTAACTTCTTATCCTTGCATGAGAGTTAATTTGAGTGCTTCTTCCACTTCTTCTCCTCTGTGTGTTACTCCTTAGAGCTAGAGACCCAGATTCACTCACTTATCCACACGTGCATGCCATATGTATGGTACTACTGGCCATATTGCTAGGATGTGTCTTAGACACATACATAGTACCTCTTAGAGTTCTCCTCCTCACTTTCCTTCTTAAGGTGTAGCTACCATGGTTATCTATGAATTTTCGTATATCCAAGAAAGGTTTTCCTATTTTTCTTAGATGTCTTTTTGCAATCTTTTTTTTTCCTATGATCCTATTGTTGTTATGTAGTTTAATGTTACCCTATCTCCTTCTAGTGCTACTAAAATTTCTACCATTCTTGTCCTTAGATGGAGAAGTGTCACTTTTTCTAGAGATGATGTTCTTAGAATATTGTCTCTTCTCAATGTTGAGGTACCCTCTCTCTCCATCATCCCTTCCCAATTTGAGAACCTCGCTTCTCATAAACATTGTTTTGAATTCTATTTGATTGCTAAGCATAACATATCTGATATGGATAACTAATAGGTTGGGCTTGACCACAGCTATGGTGGTCATTCCCTTACAATTAATAAAGATGCACCTGGTCATCACCGTAATGATGTTGCTAGCACAATCATTCATCCTCGTAACCACATCATAATATCATTAAGTGTAGAGGACATTTCTTATATGCTATGCTTAATGATGAGAATGTAGATCTTACTAGCGTGATTTATAGGACCATCATTTTTTGATCTATTGCCCTTTCACTCTCTTCTCTTTATTATCCTTCTTTGATCTTTATATGGGGAAATTCCTTACTCCAAGATATTTATTTTTCTACATGGAGTCGTATTTCTCTTTAACTCTTGCACTTTCTTTCTAACAACTATTCACAACATTTTATCACTACCTCTTCCTCTTCCTTTTCTAAGAATGCTGCTTAGTCTACTCGTTGTACTTCTACTCCTATATTTTCTTATTCTTCTTTTTCTTTTTCTTCTCATCTTGATGAACATGTCATTAAGATCCCTCAGGATATCTATACTCTAACTGTTGAGATGTGTACCTTCTTTCAAAATTTCATAGATATTAAGAGGGCATATGCTTAGGTTGCTTCTTATCACTTAGCTCTCTAACCCTAGTTCATAGTCTATCCTTATTCTTCCACCTCAATCATGCTCCAGTTGGTGGCTCTAGAGGTCATTCTCACCATTCACACTCTGTTATCTCTTCCATTTGTTCTCTTGACTCACTTTTCAAAAATTCAGTAGAGATGATTGTGACCTTTCTTTGAACTAGTTTATTTCATTTTACATTCACCATTAATCACTTATACCACCTAAAGACCATAGAGATCCTAGTGAATTTTCATATAATGTAACCCGAGATGATGATGATGATAGATAGGATGGTGTAGAGTACTAAGCTTATATTTTTATGGTGTTTTTGATGCATTTTCTTTTTCCTTTTAAAAAAATGTGTTTGTTTAATGAGAATTTATTGGTGCATTGTCTTCTAATTGTGTTCATTATATTTGCATGTGTTTCTAGTTGCTTTGTTTATGTTATACTCTTTTTTGTTGTGTTTTATGCGTGATATGATTATTGCATTCTTGTATGTCTTTTCTCTCTCTCACTCATAAAAGGGTGTTCCTTTGACTTTATGTGTCAAAAGGGGAGAATTTTGAGTGCACAAATCGATGTTTGTTAATATGCTATATGTTGCATGGGATGTGAGGGAAGGATTGTACTACATGTTATCGCCTAACTTGGATTCACTTGGGGGGATGTTGCATTAAGTCAAGGGGAATTTTTTGACTGCTTATTTGACTGTGCTTAGCCTATCTATGTGTACTTGTGTAGGGGAACAAGATAGTATCTAGATTAACTACACTTTATTTTTGCATGATAAGTCCACATGTATATGCTTGTTTCATGTATGCCAGTTACATGTGTAGATTCAGACAGTTGAGCTTCAAACTTCCAGAGTTTGGATGTGTTTATCTTGAAGATGAATAGGGTGAACAAGATGGGTGCACTTAGAATAGGTGTGTTTTTGGGTCTTGGGTACGCATTGATGTTTTTTTCATAGGAATAAACATCTTTAGGATATCTTTATGATTGTCTCTTGATTGATATATGTCTATACTTAGTTGTGAAATGTTTGGTAATGGATAGCCAAAGGGGGAGAATGCAAGTACTTTAGTCCTTTGAGTCTTTCTTGGTGTTCCCATATTCAAAACATGAAGTTTGTATTATTTTACTCAATGTATTATGTAAGGTTGGTTACTGATGACCAGTAATGCACACACGTACATAGTTAGATATATTTTGTATGTGAGCATGTTTACACATACTATAGGGTAAGCATACTAGGTTGATTATTATCATTTTATTATTTTTTGTTTTTGGGTATTTGCAAAAAATTACTCGATAATATTTTAAAACAAAAAATCATATTTATGGTGGCTTTCCTACCCTTCACCTACCTTGGTCGTTGAGACTTTAACAACTAGTTTCCTTACCAAGGTTGTGTGTTGCCCATGGTGGGTTGGCAAGAGGATTGGTAAGGCACCCTAGATAGTTGAAACTTTTCTTAAATACCCATATTTATTTGTTTTTTAATTAGAAAATCCAAGAAAAACTCTGTCAAATTTTTCTTTAGATTTTGATTCCATTGCAAGAATCATCTTGAGTGTATTTTGATTTTGTGTGAGTAATATTGCATTCTTGTGTTCGGCTTAGTTATATCTATGAGTTCCCAAGATAGTGGTTGCTAATGGGTACCTCTTTATATACATATTACTTATCATTGGTGACTAATTGCCTTGCTATCCGTAGTGTTGGCTTTAAAGGACAATTAAATTTATGTGTCGAATTAGGTTGTTACAGAGGTAATAGGCTAGGGTAGCAATATGCAGTTATGATAGTGTGGCCTCGACTAATAAATTTAGTTGCATTTATACTTTTATCGAGTTTTATTTATTTATTACTTTTAGTGAATTCTTTGCTACCTAGTGGTTGTTATGAGCAACCAGAGGATTTTACCATATAGGTAGGTGTTATATATGTGTTTACCTCATTATATCCTATATTATGCATGATCAATTGTTGTGTTAGTATAGTCTAAGTTTCTATTGTATATGTTTCAACATTTGAGATTTAGATTCTAATTAAAAATCATTTTTTTGTTTATGTTGTTGCATGTCTTCTTTTTTTGTTTATAGCATGACTAGCATTCTGATTATTGATTTGTTGTATTAAATTAATCTTCCTACTTTTTGATTAATTTTTACTGCATCTGATTATTTTATGCTATTTGTTTACTTCCATTATTTGTGAGTTTAATATGAGTCATTAAGGAATTAATATCTTTTTATACTGGTTGTATACCATGTGTTGGACTTTTTCAATTAACGAGATTTTTAGTAAAGGTCGCAATAGCTCAAAGGTTTCCTTTAAATACCCCATCATCTTTATTGTTTGAATTAATTACAAAATGTGGAGAAACTCTAGCAATTTACAAAACTATAGTTTTAGTAAAAACTA
The DNA here is from genome assembly GCA_030763125.1 of Hippophae gyantsensis. Classification (NCBI taxonomy): domain Eukaryota; kingdom Viridiplantae; phylum Streptophyta; class Magnoliopsida; order Rosales; family Elaeagnaceae; genus Hippophae; species Hippophae gyantsensis. Next base: position 44,653,039 of record CM061035.1, on the reverse strand, counting down.
TTTTTTAACTTTTGTATCAACAATACATTGAGTGTGGCTCTATATTGTTGATACATAGAGTTATTTGTTAAAAAAAATTCTAGTGGTTAGTTAGTCTTGCATTGATTCTAAGTTTTTGAAATTTAATGAGTAACCTTTGGGAACTTTCAATACCAATAAATATTTCCAAAATGTTATATTTTCATCCCTACAAAGTGTAAAACAAGCATGAGGCAACTTGACCCTTGATCCCTTGTTAATTGGTGCCAATTCTTTTCTAATTCCTAACTCTTTTAGATCCAAACGAGCAGTAATACCATTATTTATTTTAAAAGGAATATGAAGAAGTGTTCCAATTAGACATTCACATACATTCTTTTCTATGTGAATCACATCTAACATATGGTGTATAGGCAATGATTTCCACTAAGGGACCTTCCAAAAGATTGACATCTTCTTCCAAAAATTTCACCATTTTCATTTTTTGGGTTCTTCTTTGCAATCATTTCGAATTTTCATTTGCCTAGTCTACCTTTTTTCTTTTTCAGTTTCTTTTCCTTTTCCTTGTAATTTAGCCATTTCTTTCAATGTTAACTCCCACTTTCCTAACTTTTTAAATGTCATATCCTATAATTTGTGTACCACTTCTTATCCATACAAGGGTACTGGAGTATCTTCTACTTCATTGTACATCTTTCTTTTGAGATTGAAACTTATTCCCTTTTGGTAAGAATCAAGTATGTCTAGAAAAAGAAATCTTTTTTGAATGTAATAGATATTGAGCATGGTTTTTCTCACTACATATTGGACATGCATTATATCCCTTGATCATATGTCCACAAAAAATTCCATAAGCCAGAAAATCATTTATTGTCCACATAACAATTAATTCATCCCAAAGGTTCTTCAAGTCATTAATAAGAGGCTCCAAGTAGACATCAATGTCATTACCCAGTTGTTTTGGTCCAAAAATTAACATGGAAAGCATCATAAACTTCTTTTTCATGCAAACCAAGGAGGAAGGTTATATGTAATAGTAATCACAGTTCAACAATTGTATCTACTTCTTAGATTGCTGCGAGGGTTGATCCCATATGCGACAATAGCAAGACTCAAGTTCCTAGGCTCTGACCCAAAATCTGGCAAATTTTCATCTATTACCTTCCAACACAAAGAATCTACTAGATGATGCAAAATACCATCCATGGATTTGTTCTCTACATGCCATGTCAACATCTTTGATGTCTCTTTACTTTTAAACATTATTTTGAAACTAGGTATTGGTAGAAAGTACCAAAGCATCTTAGTCGGTACTCATTTTACTTCATTACCATTTTATGTAGGTTTCCACCTTGATGTACCACACTCTAGACATTGAGTAGCATTTTAATATTGTTTCCTATAAATGGTACAATCATTTGGACAAGCATGAATCTTTACATACTCCATACCAAACTTTAATATAGCAGTGAACTTGACATCAGAGAATCCATGTTTCACTTTAAGGTTGTATAAATTCACCATTGTAGACAACTTGGTGAAATCTGTACAACCAGGATAAAGTGGCTTCTTTGCATCTTTTAACAACTTGTTAAATTCATTAGGATTGATGTTGGGTTCATTTTCTATTGCATTTACCATTTCAATGAGGGAATCCTCTGTATTTATGGATGTGAACCATGGTCCAAATGGTGTGTTTGTTTCATCATCCTCTTGAATTAGAGACTCTCTATGCATATACCAATTTGTATAAGTTTGAATAATCCCGCTACAAATAAAATGATCTTATATATCATCATTTTTTTAAATTCTATGTTAATGCAATCATTGGAAGGACATCAAATAGACCCATCGTTTGTGGAATTGATCCAAGAAAAATTCAAAAATGCTTCTACTTCTTCCAAATAATCTTGTGAAAATCTTGGCTTCAACATCCAAGATTTATCCATTCTAAATGACACAACACAATACATATTATAATCTAAAAAGTAATATTATATATGTATTTGGTATGCCAAATTCTTATATAAGATAATAACACTATTATAAATAATATCAAATAACTAAATAATTCTTTGGTTGGTATCAAAATGGGTATTAGATTGTTTGCCTTTGATCTAGATTATAAATTAGTGATATCAGCTTGAGCATTGTATAATAGGTAGTTATGTATTGATGGAATATTAAATATATATGTTAAATTTTATGTGCGTGAATTATTTATGTGGTAGGTTTAGGAATACATGGTGTATCTCGTTATATTGAAGACAATACTACCTGTAATTCAATAAAAACAAAGTGCTCAGGTGCGTCATAATTGTTTTTTTATTTTTTTATTTTTTTGGACGATGGTTCAAGGATTAAACTTGTAAAGGTTTGCACCCACCTATATATAACTATCTATGAAAATGAACGACCCAAGTAACACTATAAAAAAATATAATAAAGAATAGAGTAAAGGTATATAACACGAGTAAGAATGGGTATATATTTAAATATACGATCAAAATATGAAGTGATATTAATATATTAAAAAATTTATAAAATTTTTACAACTAAATAATATTGAGTAGTGTAATTATAAAAAAACAACAAAGATAGGAGTTTTATGCTAACATTTATCAGTATTTATGAGTGTAACTCTATGAAAGAGCATACACATCTTTAAGAAATTATTCGGGATTTTGTTGGACTTTTTTTCTATTGCAATGTCAATGATTCGATTCTCCGATTTGATTTTTAGGCAAACTATGAGGGTTTTGGATTAAGACAGTAGATAAGAGTTTGGCATGTTTAAGTTCATTAGCTTTACCCTAACAGTTTATGTGATGTGTGATATGAAATAATATTGTTATTTTCAATTTGTAATATTTCATTTGAATAAACGCTTGAGGGTTATTGCATTAATGTTAATCCTAATCAACTAATGTTGGTCCTTTTTTTCTTTTAACATCACACCTCTATTCTATAGAAAAATACATGCATTATGTCCCAATAAACTTCAAAAACATAACAATGATCATATCAAATAATTAAAAGGTTGTGGAAATGAATTGTGGCTAATAATATTTTTAGCTTAACTCCATTAAAAAACATGTAGTTGCAAAACTTTCACCAAATAGCAATCACACATTCATATTCCAAACTTAGTTAACAGGCTCTATGATGGGGATAATCGTGATGTCAATAGGTTATTAGAATAAACCAAACTTAAGCACTTGATAACCATAAAAATAATGATAAATAATAAAATATCAAGTAAAAGAAGTCGTGAAGCTATAGTCCAAATGGACAATGTAATGTGAAAATCTAGAGACTCAAAGCATAGTTTGCCTAAAAATTACCAATATCCTATACTACTTAAGTTTTTTGTCTCAACAATATCTCAAAAATAACATGGAGCCTACCATTTATGGGTTCTTACTATGTAGACATACTTCAAGCCTGATCTTGCATATCATGCAATACCATTTTATTGAAGGAAAACCATACAAAGAAATAGTAAAAAACCTCACCCTGTCTAGACCTACAGAAAAGGGATCAGCCACAATAGTAGGTCCAAAATTGGTGGTCTAGCTATGGTTGGGGGAAGGTCAGGAACAAGAGGAGGCACTGGTTGAGTTGGAGGTGCTTGAGAAGTAATAGAGCTACTTGATAATGAAACACTAGAATCTGCGAGCTAGGTATAGTAAGAAACAGAGAGGGGTATGGCTGGAGGTGGGTCATGAGCATCAAGGAAAATAAATGGTGGCTGTGTAGGAAAGGGAAGGTTATGATAGAGGGAAAAGGAAGAAAAATGGGACTAGGTCACGTAAAAAGAACAATGCTTATTGTGTTGGCCCATAAGGAACTTTGCTAATTGGGATCACTCTTTGCTTTCCACATGGAATGTACAAAATTACACCCAACATCAACCCACCAGACTTTCTGGCCCTTGGACGAAAAGGTTTGATTGTAACTTCTATAGATACTTGGGTTCATGATCCTTTTCAATCACATTGGAGGCATTAGGCTCACTCTTATGTACTTTTTTACTTATCTAAGCAAGGGACTTATTGTCATGTTTGACCTCTCAAAAAATTCATAGAAGCATCATGTCACTAGTGATGCTTTTGATTTTCCAATTGGACTCTTGGTTAGGAAGTTACATTGAAGTCAATGTTTGTATTGAGGAAGTCAACTCATCCTTCTTTCTGGAGGAAAATTTATAATTTGAATCCTTAGCTTGGAGCCTTAGGCTTGACCAAGAAATTGTGGCCTATAAGCTTTCCATTCTCTTGGACTCCTCAAAATTCATAATCTTCTATTGGAACTCACATCTTAAGAGAGAAAAGGGAGTGAAGAGAAGTAGGAGAGCATTCTTCAAGATAATTTCTTCAATTTTTCCTATTTATTTTTCTTCATTTATTTTTTTCCTTTAGGTTGCATGTGGTGTAGAGGAATTATTTTTTCACTATTTAAACACTTTGCACCCCAAAACATTTATACCACACTTTCTTGCATAAGAAGTGATAAATACAAGATCTATGGATAACTAGGACCAAGTCTTGCCATTATGGCTACATATTGAGTTGGACGAGGGTCAACATGGGAAGCATACATTGGTGGCCGATGGGACCCTAGTTGATGATTAGCATCTATCCAATTGGTAGGGGCCTTTGCCGATAACCTTTAGCTAGTGCAATCATGGCAGTCGATTCTTTGTGAAAGTCTAAATTATAGATCTAATTAACCTAGAGGGAGATGAATAGGTAATTTTGCTAATTATGTCTAATAAAAAAACTATTAAGCAGCCAAATAAGCAATCATGAGTAAATAATAGAATGTCAAAATAAATATAAATACAACATATGATATTTTAGATGAAAATAACCGAGGCCATAACAATGACCTAAGAGAAAAACCATTGGTCCACTTAACCACCTAAATATTCACTATGAAAATCACTATTCAATTACAAAGCAAGTTCTTAGACTAGCCTTCATAGATAAAGCCCCCAATGTAATCTCCTTACAAGCATTCACTTCTTTCATAGTCTCAATAAGGTAGGTGTCCAGATTCACACCAATTTTTTGATCTCCTAACTCTCATGAGTAATCGAACTCGTACTCCGAGTACTTGAAAAGTTAGCACAAATAGCACTTGTGTAAGGTGTGTCCTAGTGTAGATTTTACAATGAAAAATCCCAACAAGAAAATAAATCAGATAAACCAAATGAACTAGCAAACCCAAGAACAATAGTCAAAATCACAATATCATAAAAACAATTAGGCATATTAATCAATCAAACATAACCACACAATATATTTGAAAGATTAAATGAAGAACATGCCTAAAGAAATATGATGTAATGAAAAATAATTTTAGAGAGATCACAAAAGATGAAAGATGATTAGAATAAGTGTTGTCAATAAAACAATAAACATTAGATTATTTATATATGAGAATTGAAACATTAATGCTATGTTAAAGTGTAATGACCTTTCTATTAATAAAATAGTTAATGATGTGGTATTCAATGAGGAAAATTGGGAATTGATAGAAATGGTTTGTGTTATGAAAGTTATTTTAAACTCAAAATTTACAATCTTGATCAATCTAAAACAATCTCGATCGATCAAAATGATAATTCGATCGATAGATACCCTTTTTGATCGATCTAGCAACGATTAACCATAATTCAAGAGTGCCTATATTCAACTCGTTCAATCATTGGTCAGTACATCATCTTGATTGATCAAAAAAAACATAGATTAATCTATTCCAAAAAAAGTTACAACCCGAGAGCACCTAGATTGAACATGACAAATCATCAATGAATCTAGAACCTTGATCTATCAAATTGAAACTCGATTGATCTACTTTTAAAAATTTGAAACTCAAGAGCACCTAAAGTACATCAATTTGAAGCTCGGTCATTTCTTTGGCTTTGAATAATGTACATAATAACCTACCTAGAAGCTAATTTACACTAATCTATTTTTTCATGAATAAAGTTAACACTTATAAATCTTACAATCTTCCCCTTTTACATTTTCATATGACAAAACCTCTCACTAACTATATAACACTCATAGGATTAAAATAAAATTACTTTTATTGTCTTAATTTCAATAGTGGAACTATCTTATGATATGGTGAATTCATTCTCGCTTGAATCTTGATATGCTCATTTATACTAAAAAACAGACTGATAAATAGGCACAACTTGGCTAAAGAACCTCATTGTTTATTATGTTAGTGTTTATAGTAAGTGTTACGAAGAAAACATTGTAATTCCTATAGTGCTTTGTGTTGTTATTGGTTTCTTGTGTGAAAAACACGAAGGCCATTTATTTTACTTAGTGCTTCTATCTTCCTCGGTGTAAGATAGGTTACTATTAATGCACACATGCACATAGTTAGGTAAACTATGATTGAAAACATGTTATTTACACACTACTGGGTTGGTTTCTTAGTATGCTTGCTAGGTTGAGAGTGGCCATTTTTTCTTTTAACTTATAGTGCAGGTATTTATGGAAATTCGTCAATAATTTTTGGTTCAAAAAATGGGATTTTTGTGCACCTCAACAAGGCCCTCGTTGGTTCTATTGTTAGACTTGTCATCAAAACCACATAAAGATGGTTGGCAAGGACCTTGATGAGGCCTCCGTAAAATGGTACACGGTTTAGTATTTGAAAATTAATACTCCCTTCTAATTGTTTTTGGTAATAAGAAAAATTCTAGTGAAGCTCTGCCAAATTTTCTTTAGAAATTCTAATTTTGTATTCACTAATATCTTAAGTGTGTTTTGGTGATTTTGATATGGTTTTCATAAGAATTAAATGACATTCTTAGATTGTGAGTGGCTAAGACTATTTTACTTGGTGATTTAGGCAATATGGTTCTTTTAGGATTATCATGTGTTCCTAAAATAGTGATTATGGGTGCTCATGGTTTATTGAATTTCCAACTAGCGATTGTTCTTCATTGTTCACATTCTTGATCTTTAGTTACTGATCATATTACATCCAGTGGTGCTGACTTTAGAGGAAAGTTGGGTTGGTATGTTGAACCAAGTCACTACGGAGGTAGAAAACAAGGGCAGTAATAAGCACTTAGGATAAAGGTCATGACTGATAGAAGTTGTTATGGTTTTATTTCTATCATTATTGTATCTATTTTATTACTTAGTGGATCTCTTTGTTGTCGAGAGATTGGCATACGTAACCTGAGGATGTTACCACATAAGTAGGAGTTCTATATTGGTCTACCTCATTATTGATTGTGTTTGGATGATCTTCTTTGTTATGAGTACAATTTAAGTCTTGGTATTGTATGTTACCACATATAAGCTTCAGACTCTGGATGGAAAGCTACTTACTTTCTATCTAGCTATTTTACTTTCTGATTGTGTAGACTATGTATAATTTATCTATCTGATTAATTAAATTGCTTGTTTGAGATTATTGTATTTCTATAAATTTTTTATATTTTTTCTACAGTAAGTAGGGGTGAGTCCTTAAGGAATCTACATCTCCTTGCCTTGTTTGCATATCGAGTCTCAGACTTTTTCATTTGGTATCAGAATGAGTACACCATTTTGGACTTAATTGCTCTGATATTGATCATTATTTGATTTCTCTATGTTTGATTTCATTAATCTCTTATGATAGAAGATATAAGAGGTTTGGTCAATGGATCTCCTCAGTTTAATGGTTTATGTTATTTTTATTACAGATCTCAAATATGTTCTTATTTAAGATCAAAAAATAATGATGTGTAATCCTTGATTAAGAATGGCTAGAAGTGCCCTATGCACATTTCAAAGACTAGTGTTGTTGAATCCAAGCCTATTTCTATTTGGGACAAAGAGGAGCTTTTTCTCAACAATCTTAACTATCAAGTTACATCTTCTTATCAGTTCTACTATAGGTAAAGATTCTACTATGATCTCTAAGTTTACTACTTCCAAGGAAGCTTGGGACTTCTTGGAAAAGAAATATGATGGGTACTCTCCTCACATGGCTATATCTACTCTACAAAATGCAGTGATTACTTCTCCTGAGTTTCCTTCTTTGATGGCTTACCACTTAGAGTTAGTTCTTTCTAGTTCTTTGTTTGGGATAGATGCTGGTGATGAATATAAGTTTTCACTTCAAGAATATTTTAACCAACTTGTGTATGAGATTCTCAAGTTGAAGAAGGTTATGTCCAAAATTAAAAGAAACTTGAAAGAAAAAAAAGGATAAGAAGCACTTGGACCATTCTAGTCAATTACTCAATTTGACCTTAGATGGTGAAAAGGAAGTGGTCAATCTGAAGATGAAATTGGATAACCATATCAAGTCACTTTAAATTCTCCTTTATGATAGTGAGAAGTGTCTTGCTCATGTAAATGGGCTTGAAAAGTCTATTCAATTTAAAGAATCAATAGCTTTCAAAGTTCAATGCACTGTTGAGTCCTCGTCATGCAATTTTGAGGTTGTCCCAAACTAAAGAAATATGTTTATACCTTGGAAGATAAAAAGGCTTTTCTTGAGTCTGTGTTGGATGACTGTGAAGTTGAAATAGATAATCTTTAAGCTCGTGATGATATTGATACTACTAAACTAAAACTTGTTGAATCCTAATTATTGGAAAAGCATGAAATGACTAAGACTCTCCATCTTTAATGGTATGATGCTTAGAGGAAAGTCAAGGAATTTAGAGATGTTGGAAATAGTTGTTTCAACAATTTGTTAAAGCATTATCATTGTACAAAGATCAAAAGTGAAATTATATTAAACAATGTACTTTATATAAACATTCATAGGGCTATCAATTCATGCTGCAATCAAGTAGGAGTATGACTTAAAAATTGTTTCAAGCTTAGTATATGCCATGCAAACCATGTTTAATTTATACAACATTAAGAAGAGTTTAAGTGAAACAATAAAATGAAGAAACATACTCAAATTGAACTAAACTTCATAAGTCCACAAGTAGCCTCTCTCTCCACTAATTTAAGTGTAAGCTTAGAAGAAATCAAAAGGTCTTTCAAAGCTTGTATAGATCGGTTCAGGTATGGGTAGCAAAGAAGGAATATTTTAAGCAATGGCACACCTTTAGAAGATAGACTTTCACTTAGCACAAAGCTCATGACTAAAAAGAGTTTATGCAATAAACAAAGAACTTTTTTCTTGTAACTCCCATAGAGAATCACTTAAGAACTTTCCCAAATAGGGGAACTTCTTCAATAGCAAGTTAGATAGGAGTTCAACGAATCATTTTTTATTTCCTTTTTCTTTCTTGCTCCCCCATTTTTATAAAAATATTTATTTATTTCTCTATCCTTTTTTTCTTTTCTTTCTTTCTCCTTTTTGTTTACATTCTTTGCTCAAGAGTGTAACATCCATCCTTAAAGTAAAAGCGTTCAATAAGGCTAAGTTGACACTAAATAAATGGTGTGCTAAGTAAGTGGGATTTCACATTTAAGTATCCAAGAATGTGTAAATAAATGAATGTATAAAAAAAGGGCTCAAGAGAGGAAAATAAGGATAAGAATACAAAGGTAGGAAGAAGAATCAAATGGATCAAAAAAGGCCTCAATCATTTTTCTATCTAAGCATCACCTATGATTTTGCCTCAAGAGATACTACACATGGATTCTATAGAATGTTAGAGTCATACAAATCATTTAAGCAAGGAACACACAAACTTCTCAAAAACATCAATGTAAATTCACAAACTTAAATAAAATATTTTAGGTAAAAGGAAGAACTTAGTCATACCTAAGCTTCAAGAAAAACATATATCATGATAGCCTTATTGCAATTTAAAACAAAGGCACACTAATCACAAAAGAAGCATGGAACTTCAAAACTAATTCAAAACACAAGAAGAAATAAGGTTCACTTAGTAAATGAAGATAGCACATAAAAGAGAAGAGAAAAAACACAAGAGAAAAATAGTAAGCAAAGTTCTTCAGGCTCGTTCAAATCTGAAGAACAAAAAAAGTCTCTAAAAGTGAAAGATAGACTAATAGCTTTTCTAAGGAATTGAAATATTTGAAAATCTAGAGGTTTAGTGAAAATGCCAACGATTTAATGATCAATACATATACGTTGTAGAGTCAAAGTGTTTGATTCAACAAGATCTTCTATAAAATGGTATTAATGTGCTTGGTTCTTGAGTGTTGGATAGGGTTCTTTGAAATACAAATAGCATAGGTGTGCTCATAATGTAAGAGATCTTTAACTTGGATACCATAATTAGATAACATCTGTTTCATCCAAAGTAATTGAGATCAACACAAACCAGGAGAAATATAATTAGCCTTAGTAGCCAAAAGAGAGACTGAGCTCTATTTTAACTATGTCAAGAGATCAAGGAGTTTCCTAAGTAGAAACACCCACGGGAAGTAATTTTTTTTATCATCATTACATTCAACCCAATTAGCATCATAGTAACCAACCAACTCTAAAGTAGTATGCCCAAGATACCAAATACCAACTTCTGATGTACCCTTGACGTATTTAATGATCCTTTTAATAGTAGTTAGATGTGATTCTATGGGGTTAGCATGGTATCTAGCACAAACTCTAACACTGAAGGATATGTAAGGAGGGCTAGCAGTTAGATATAGAAGACACCCAATCATGCTCATATACAAAGTTTGCTAGACATTCTTGCTTAAAGAGTCTTGATGGAGTTTTAAAGTTGTGCTCATAGGGGTTTGAGTATAAGAGGTATTATCCAACCCAAACTTCTTTACAAGATCCTTGGAATATTTTTTTATTGATATGAAGATCACATCTATCATTTGTTTGATTTGGAAACAAAGAAAGAATTTCAATTGACCGATTAGGCCCATCTCAACCTCACTTTGCATGGTTGCGATGAACTTTTAAGCAAGGTCATCTTTAGTGGAACCAAAAATATTATCATCAATATAGACTTGAGAAATGATAAACTCTTCTTTAAGAGACAAATAAGGTTTTATCACCATATCCTCTCAAAATATCATTATTGAGGAGAAACATGGTGAGACGATCATACCATGTAAGAGGAGCTTGTTATAATCCATAAAGAGCTTTTGTTTCTCTGATGATAGGATTTGGAAAGTGTGGGTCTTCAAAACCTTTTATTGTTTCACAAAAAAATATTTAATGATTCCATTCAAAAATGCAATTTTGAAATCTATTTGATATAGCTTAAACCTAAAAAAGTAGGCAAGACTAAGAACTAGTCTAATAGACTCAAGAGAAGTAATGGGATTGAAGGTTTCCCCAAAGTCTATCCCTTTAATTAGGGTATACTCTTGGGTAATAAGAGAAGTTTCATTTCTAGCAATGACTCCATTTTCATCTTCTTTTCTTATGTATAACTAGTGGGTACCAATAACATGTTTGTACAAAGGTCTAAGGATAAGATACCAAACATCGTTTCTCTTAAATTGGTTAAATTATCTGTGCATGGAGTTGACCCAATATACATCCTTTAGGGCTTCTTTTACCTTTTTAGGAAGAATGGTTGAAGTGAAGTACATGTAATTCAAAGTCTCGTGCTGTTGATGTCTTCTCTTAACACCTCTTTCCATATTACCAATGATGTTTTCAGCAGAATGAGCTTTCTTTGCCCACTTAGGAATCGACAAGTCTTCTTGATCACCGTCTCTTTCATTCTCTAAATTTCTGGGAGGATCAACATGAACCATTGTTGGATGAGTCTCAATATTATCAATGACACTATTTGAAGAACTCTAGTTACCAAAAATATCATTGTCATCCGATTTAACAAGTTTAGTAACACCCGAGTCATCAATCACAACATTGATTGACTCCATAAAGGTAGATATTCTTAATTTAAAGACCCAGTATGCATGACTATTACTAGAGTATCCTATGAATATTCTAAGATAACTCTTAGCTTCAAACTTGTGTAAACTATCTCTATCTCTAAGAATTTAGTACATGCTACCAAAAAAACGAAGATGCTTAACATTTGGTCTCTTTTCATGCAAGATTCCATACAAATATTATTAAGTTCCAGGTCTCATGAAACATTGATTCTATGAATCGCATGCAGTGTTAACTAATATAGCATAAAAATGCTTTGCTAGATTCTTACTAGCCAACGTAACCCTATCCTTTCTTGAATTACCCAATGTTTTCTATCCTTGGGGAGTCTTAGAAGTAGAGAACTCATGTTGAATGTCCATTTCATCACAGAAAGCACTAAACTTAGAATTTTCAAATTCTCTACCATGGTCACCTCTTATTTGGATAATAGTACCAATGGTTTCAAATTTCTCATTTTGTAACTTGATACCTAAGGTCTTGAAGTGATTAAAGGCTTTAGATTTTTCTCTTTGAAACAAAACAAGTATATCTAGAAATTTATCAACAATAACCAACATATATTTTATTCCTTTCATGCTGGGAGTTTGAATTAAACCCATCAGATCCATGTGAAGAAGTTGAAGAGGTATATTGGTGGACAAGTGTTGGTTCTTATTATATTGACTCTTACTTTGTTTACCCATCTAACAAGGAGCACAAATGTGTTCAGGTATGGAGGTGATAGAAGGGAGACCCTGAACAACTTTGAGATTTGAGATTTGAGATTTGAGATTTTCTTCAACAATATATAATTAATATGGCTAATATGTTAGTGTTATAATTCTTCGATGCTCATACTTAGCTTGTTACAAACAACTTCAGGAGGTGTTTCTACACAGTAGTAGTTATCATCATATCTAACACCTCTGACTAAAGTTCCACCAGACTCATTATATGAAATACAGTTAATTTGAGTAAATGTAATGGTCTATTTATTGTCACAAATTTGATCAATGCTAATAAGGTTAGCCTTGAGTCCTTCAACATATAGAACATATTTGAGTTTAAGGATACTAGGGATGCTGATAGATCCTCTACCACAGATCAACGCCTATTACCATCAAATAATGTAATTGATCCACCATTGTTTAGAGTTAAATTGGTGAAGATGGACTTATTAACGATCATGTGTCTTAAGCAACCACTATCAAAATACCTATAGTTGGAAGTATGAGCCTTTAAGGCATTGTGAACCACATTGAAAATTAAATATTTATCATAAATACCAATTCCGAGAGAATATTTAAACTTATTAAAGATCAATATAGCATCATTCTATAGAGTTGAGGCTTCACTAGTCAAAGTAATGGAAAGTTTAAGAAGTTCTTCCACATGACTTAACATATATCCTTTGTAAGTAGGAGACTCCTATTGAGAGAAGATGAAGGTGAGATAACATGAGTAGTAAAAAGTATGAGAGAGAGAGAGAGATAAACTTTAAGCACTTATAAAATCATTAGTGGAGTCATCATCAGAAATCTCAATGATAGATGAATGTTTTGGAATAGTAGTCGAAGTATAAGAGAAAGAATGAACAACTTTAAATAACTTCCAAAACTCGTATCTCTTTGAGCTCAGTGATTTCCAGTTTCAATAACTTCTTCAAATTTTTTCTCAAAGTCATACTATTGAAGATGAAGAATTTAAGCCATTTCATGTTTTTCAGGAAGGCTAAAATCAATAAAAATGACTTTATTAGTGTCAATTTCAACACGAACATGAAGCCTGGTCATCTTAGTATCACAATCTTCCAATAATTATTTTAGGATAGCCTTTTCATCTTCCAAGATGCAAGTTTCTTTCTTAAGATTACATACAACTCTTGAATTACTAGAAGCCTTAGGTGTGCAATGATCTCTATAGCCTTGGACTCTCTATCCTAAATTGTGTTCTCAAGATCACTTATCTGGGTAAGGAACTTTTCATTATCCTATAATAGAATCTAGTGCGGCTTAGTATGATTATCCAGACTTAGTTTCAAATTTTTTACAAGTTTATCATTTTCCAAAGTTAGGTTGAGCAATTGATCAAAAAAATTCAAAAGTTCCTTATCCTTTTAAGAAATATCATTATGAATCTTGTTTATAACCTTTTTAAGCTTTAGATTATCATACACAAGTTGATCATAGGAACCTTTTGGAGGGAACTGATCATTATCACCAGTGTCAATTCAATAAGAAGAGCTAGATAGAGCATTCTCTGAATGAAAAGCCATAAAAAGTAGAGCATTCAAGATAAATAGTCACTATCTTTTTTTGAAATGGACACACTAGTTTGGGAATACCATATTTATTTTCTAGGAATTCCCAAGCTTCCTTAATATTATTAAACTTGTTCATAATAGAAAAATCCTCTAGGTAACTAAGTTGATGAGAAGGTATAATCCTTGGTAATTTGAATTGATGATATGTAGTTCATCTTTACTCCAGACATTAACAAGTTTTGATTCGACAACATCAATCTTAGATGTGTCCATAAAACATGTCCAATCATCCTTAATCAAGGACCAAACATAATTGTTGGTATATCTCAAGTAGGAGCACATTTGAGACCTCTAGTAAAAGTAAAGAACACCATTGAACTTGGGTGGTCCACTAACCAACCCATGTATATCATTCATTATAGTAGGTTTGAAAGAATTAGACACACAGAAAAGGGAAAAAATACCAACATCAGAGCAATTAAGCCCAAAAGGGATTACCCATTCTAATACCAATTGAAAAGGTCCACAACCCGATACACTACTAGGGTAAAGAGATACATACTCCTAACACTCTCACCTCTACTCGAAACAAATAGAATAATAGTATTAAAGAAGTACACTCAACAGAAACAGTTATCAAAATTGTAGATAGCATCTAGAGTAAGAAATTATAAGCAAATTAAAAGTCAAATAGATGGAATAAACACATTCTAATCAAAGTTTAATAATCATATGTTTTAACATATACAATTGAAACTCAGATTATACTAACCTCACAACTAAGCATGCATAATACAAGATATAATAAGATAGACCCATAAAAGGACCATATTTATGTGGTAACGCCCTTGGGTTACTTAAGGCAACCACTCCACAGTAAATAATTCACTAATCAATATAACAGTTACAACTCTAAAAGAAACAAAACCAATATTACCTCTATTAGTTGGGAACATTGTCCTAACTGCCTATTGCTACTTATGCAATGACTTGGTTCGAAACACAAACTTGGCTATCCTTTATAGCCAACACCACTTGATTGGATGTGATCATATACAATGGAACAACAATGTGTAGAATATACTAACATAACCTTTGAAAACTACTCGCACAAAAAGTATTCACTCGTTGCATAAAATAGCAAATCACACTATTCTAACCTCACATGAATGTATCACAATTATAGATATACGAGTGATACAATTTTTTTATTTTTCCAAGTAGTATAACACATTTGTTTCTCACATAAAGCGTCAGATGTTGTTGTCGATTTTTGTCAACACTAGATAGGATTATCCTTCATGGATCTACGAGATTTATAAATCATTATGACCTCGAACCACTATGAGGAGGTCATCTTTAACCCTTGAATGCTTAAATCAGTAACAAGATAATGAAGAGTAGAAGAGATCTACGATCTCGTTTTATAATTCAGAGAAAAGATAGTGTTTTGTTGTTATTTTCTATTACTTGAGAAAATCTATTTCAAGTTTTTCAACTTATCTATGATCGTATACATATGAGTGTATATATATATATATATATGACGTGATGCGATTGTTTACTAGAATAAAAATGACATGTTGTGACATTATAGACATTTATTTGTATTTATCTCTTTAGGATAATTAAAGAATAATTATTAGACTTATCTTAAGATTATCTTACGTTATATGATAAATCAATATTTATTAAGCTTACCACGTAAAATTCTTTACTTGACACATCATATTTTTATAAAATTTCATCCATCACTTCCTTGTATGAAGTATCTATAATGATTAAACAATTTTTTCAAACTTATTGTACATGTTATAACACGTACAAATGTAAATGTGCCAAACAATCAAGAGGAAGTTAAAGCTCTCAACTTTTATTAATCAATTAAATCTTATCTACACTACCGCCTCCATTTTTTATTTATAGCAAAAAAAAATAAATCTTAATTCCAACCAGATAAAGTGTAACAAGAATTCTATAACAATTAGATTTAGTCCTCGCTAAAGAAATATAAATCCTAACTGGTCTATTTTTCACTGTTGTGTAACCAGTAAAATAGTATACAAAACGTTTTTCTAAAAATTAATGGAAATCTTCGAAATTGAGTAAAATATCTCCACATTCATAAGTTTATGACATATGAGAAAGAACCTTCAACATTGCATTAATAAAGAATAGGCCATGACTCACATCTGCTAGGTGCTAAACCACTCAGCTTTTACCAGCTGTTAAAATCAATGACAAAAGAAACCAATATGGAACCCAAAACCGCTCTACACCACCACCACCAAATCTTATTCAACAATTCGAACGAATATCTTCAAGCCTTGAGAGCAGACCCGAATAATACAAGAGCCACGACAGTTGCTAAGCAAGCAGAGACAATAGAAGGTGAAATGGCTGCGGCTGGAGAGGTCGGGCTTGGAGCCGCAGCTTCAGACTGAGCGGAGGTGCCGACCACAGAGAGAATGACGACGAGAGCCGACATTAGAGTCATCATCGAAGCCTTGGCGAAAGCCATTGGTACTTGGTTTATAAATCGAGAGAGTTAACTGATTTTTCTCTAAGGTTTTCGAAGCACAACGAGTTTTTTCTATGTAGGCGAAAACGAGGATATAGAGTAATTGAAGGGAAGTGTGTTTATATAGGAAAGGGAGAAAACGGGGAGTTCGGGCAGCTATACAGCTTCTTCATGCTGGTTCGTTCTTGGGCCCCTGTCAGATTTGTTATGCTTAATATTGGTCCATTTGCTGCAGTAATCATGTGATTGTGATATATATTTTGCGAGCACGTATAACTGTACAAGTACATTACAAGGCAGTTTTTGATTCGAACAAGGGAGATATATTTCTACAACAAAACTCTAAACATCTCTTTATTCAATTTAATTTGTCAACCAAGAATTTTTTTATAAATTTAATTTATCAATCAAAAACTTTTAATTTTATTCATACATCTCTTCCGAGTTCCGTATAGACACACTTTGCTAAATTAATTCACTATATTTCTATGAGAATTAAATTCACCAAGATTCATTACGTTTTAAGTTCTCAAATGACCACACATACGATAAAAGTATATTCATATCCTTCATATATATATGTTATTCTATCCACGAGCAATATACACAAAAATGTCTCTTTCAAGGTTATTTAAGTGCCACAGATCAATTGATAAATTTTTCAATAATCAAAAGCATTAAGCATAAATAGAATAAACAAATTAAAAGTCTTATAAATCTTTCAAAAATACTTAAATTCAAGCTTCATAAATTTAGATAAAACGCAATCCTAGAAAAATTAAATTAATTTATAATAAAAATTAAGATTATAGCAATTAAGGAATATCAGTTACAGATCGTAAAGAAAATTAAAAGATTTCTGCTCTTAAATTTTTTGGCACACGTAGAACACAACAGAAGCCAAAAATGGCTTCTGCGTGTTCCACAGCCTAAGTCTCCCAAAAACGAACCCCAAAATCGAACCTCCATTTTCTAGCATTAAATGCCCTATTTATAGCTCCAAAAACATAAAAAAATACATTTTTTTAGACATGGGGGAGACATTTTGCATCGAAAATAATAATTAAAAACCCGCATGGCACACAAAACGATACATCAAAAATAGTATTTAAATCTGCATGGGAGACAAGCGTGCCCGTTGCTGGAATTTTCATTTCAATTTACGCATGCCACGTGTCCGCATCTGATTCACTGCACGAAATAGTGGGACACGTGGTAGCATCTCATACGATGTCAAGAGGGGCACACGTGGAATGTGTTGCACGAGATAAACGGCGCTGAGACACATGGGGGACAGATAGTTGCTGGAAACACGTGCGTTGGTTCTGCGTTTTTGTTTTAACCAATACGTGCCACGTGTCCGCTTCAGATTAGTTGCAGGAATATTTGAGACACGTGGCATTGTATGATTTGTTGGATGGTTAGGACGCGCGAAGTTTTTGTGGACCGCATCACACAGGAAACTTCCTATGCAGAAGACACGTGGGTCCTACCAAGCACGTGGGCCTGCACGGCAGGTGAGCCCCACTTAGCGCCGAGCAACGAGAACCAGAATACCCGCATCCACTCGAGATTTTCGCATCTGGTTCCACGCGCCTCATTGTAGCCGTTGATTTCCTGATCGAACGGTTGGTGTCGCACGTTGGTGATTGTGCAAGTTGCCTCCTTTTCCTGCACAGAAAATAAATTTCCTTAATTGCATTTTAGCCCTCCAATTTAATTCAAATTAACTTTTCAACTTTCTTTAATT
Source organism: Hippophae gyantsensis (assembly GCA_030763125.1). Lineage (NCBI taxonomy): Eukaryota > Viridiplantae > Streptophyta > Magnoliopsida > Rosales > Elaeagnaceae > Hippophae > Hippophae gyantsensis. The sequence continues at coordinate 44,634,724 of CM061035.1, read as the reverse complement.
ACAATTAAGCCCTTTTCTAATTTAAATTAACTTTTAAACTTTTGTTAATTGCAATTAAGCACACTTTTATTTTAAATTAGATTTTCAGACATAAATTTACAATTAAGTACGTTTTCGATTCAAATTCTTTAATTTTCTTAAAAATATATTCCTTAACAAATAAATAGTAAATATTAATTTATTCCACTAAAATTAACTAAAAATGTCAAAAACATAGCAATTATAATTAATAAAATAGATGAAAATAACTGTATAAAATACAATTATCACACCCTCAAACTTAAGATTTTGCTAGTCTTCGAGGAAAAGGAAAGAAATAAAACAATGATACAAGCATTTAAAATAGCAATTTTCAAAACATTTCTTTTTGGTCATTTCAAATAACATAGCTCAAAGAAATTAAAGAATTTTATCTAAGCATTGAAATCAATTTAAAAGTATATTACATTTTCACAATGAATTTTTGTGTGTGTGTGAAGTCTTTTCATATTTGATCACGTGCAATCCGGATCAGTTTATGCAAATAAAAACGTAATTAATTATTAATGAAATCACAAATCTTATAAGTTTATTTTTCATTTCTCTCTCCACTAATGTAGACAAACACCAACCAAAAATTAATATGACTTTATTAAGCTTGTAATGTATGGCTTAGGTAAAGGTAGGATAAAAGATAATATTTAGCTCAAAACTTTTCCCAAACACATCATTTTAGGATTAAACAAGATAATTTCTAGCATCTCAATAAATACTTCCCAATTTGGGATTTAGCATCACATGCAAAACTCTTTCTTTTTTCATTTTTTGTTTTTTTTCTCTTTCTTTTTTTTTCTATCTTTCTTTTTTTCTATCTTTCTTTTTTTTCTCTTTTCTGTTTTGTTTTTTTCTTTTTCAGAATGTATTTTTTTCTTTTCAGTATCCTTTTTTTTCGATATATCTTTAAACATTTACTAACAATTGTCACATGTTAGTGAGATTAGAAAAATAGATATATCTGTATATATATATATTTTTAGTAGGCTTTTGAAATGAGATAAATAAATAAATATATATATATATATATATATATATATATATATATATATATATATATATATATATATATATATATATATATATATAAACTTTGAAGCTCAAAAGGGGTATACTATAGATAAAGCATGTGAAGGTAGATAGAAAGGCTCAAACGATCCAAAGATGGCCTAAATCATTTCCTTAGTTAAATGTTATCTAGAATTTCACCTCGAGAGAAAACCAAACAAATTCTAAGAACTGTGACACCACAAATATCAATCGAATTGCATACTCCTATAAACCTTCTCTAAACTACCATAGCAACTCAAAAATCAAGACTAGTGCTCATAAATATTTATTCTTGTAAAAATGAAACATACATAAAAATTATTCATAGCTTAGACAATATTCAAATTTTTCAAGGAGCTATGCATCATTTAAACCGAAGAAATAAAAATAAATCATCATTCAAAGTAAAATATCTTCAATAAACCAAACAAATAAAATTTCACAAGCAAGAATATCAGGAAAATATTTCAGTTAAGTTCAATATCTCTACCACCCCTAAACTTAATATGCACATTGTCCTCACTGTGCGAAATTAAAAAACATATGAGATGGGTTTAAAGAAACTTCCTGGCTTGGTTTGTATGGTTAAAATCCAAAATAGCTTCATTTCCTCCAATTTGCACCTACGAAAAAAATAAAAATAAAATAACAACATAAAGAAATATATAAACTAATACATACGAAAATAAAAAATAAAACACATGGGTTAACTCCCAAGAAGCGCTTGATTTATAATCGTGAGCTTGACTTCTCAATTTTTTTTTTGTTTATGAGTTACGATTTGTGTGTCAAACAAAATCTCAACTTACGAGAAAATTAAAAAATAAATTAAGCAAGTAACAAGAAGCATAAATTTCTTATTTTTTATTTTTTATTTTTTTGAATTAAAATCAGATTAATTGGTATTAATATCAACAACAAAATAGTAAACAAATCTCCGGCAACGGTGCCAAAAACTTGTTGTCTCTTTTAGGAGAACATAAAATCATGCAAGTATACACAATCACAAGTAATAAAATTTGATAAGTGAGTTATCGTTCCCACAGAGATTTGTTACTATAGTTTGTTAAGTACTAAAATTGTTTCACTCTGATTTTATCCAAAACAAGTGAAAGTTTCAAGATGTTTTAACTAACTAAAAGTTTTATAACAAAATAAAAGAAAATTCTAGGATTACAGTTCTCACAAATTATTCCACTCAAATCATATTATTCCGTCTTGATTTACTTTTTTGTAAATTTAATTTGTCAACCAAGAACTTCTAATTTTATCCATACATCTCTTCTGAGCTCCGTATAGATACACCTCGCTAAATTAATTGACTATATTCCTATGAGAATTAAATTCACCAAGATTCATTACGCTCTAAGTTCTCAAATGGCCACACATACGATAAAGGTATATTCCTATCCTTCATATATACATGTTATTCTATCCACGAGCAATATACACAAAAATGCCTCTTCCAAGGTTATTTAAGTACCACAGATCAATTGATGAATTTTTCAATAATCAAAAGCATTAAGCATAAATAGAATAAACAAATAAAAAGTCTTATAAATCTTTCAAAAATACTCAAATTCAAGCTTCATAAATTTAGATAAAACGCAACCCTAGAAAAATTAAATTAGTTCATAATAAAAATTAAGATTATAGCAATTAAGGAATATCAGTTACAGATCGCAAAGAAAATTAAAAGATTTCTGCTCTTAAATTTTCTGGCACACGTAGAACACAACAGAAGCCAAAAATGGCTTCTACGTGTTCCACAGTCCAAGTCTCCCCAAAACGAACCCCAAAATCGAACCTCCATTTTCTAGCATTAAATGCCCTATTAATAGCTCCAAAAACATAAAAAAAATACATTTTTTTAGACACGGGGGAGACATTTTGCATCGAAAATAATAATTAAAAACCAGTATGGAACACAAAACGACACATCGAAAATAGTATTTAAATCTGCATAGGAGACAAGCGTGCTCGTTGCTAGAATTTTCATTTCAATTTACGCATGCCACGTGTCTACATCTGATTCACTGCACGAAATAGTGGGACACGTGGTAGCATCTCATACGGTGTCAAGAGCGGGCACACGTGGAATGTGTTGCACGGGATAAACGGCACCGAGACACGTGGGGGATAGATATTTACTAGAAACGCATGCGTTGGTTCTGCGTTTTTGTTTTACCCAATACGTGCCACGTGTCCACTTCGGATTAGCTACAGGAATATTTGAGACACGTGGCATTTTATGATTTGTTGGATGGTTAGGGCATGCAAAGTTTTTGTACCGCATCGCAAGGGAAACTGCCTATACAGCAGACATAGGAACCTGAATACCCGCGTCCACTTGAGATTGTCGTGTCTGGTTCCACACGCCTCATCGTAGCCGTCGATTTCTTGATCAAACAGTTGGTGTCGCGCATTGGTGATTGCACGAGTCGCCTCCTTTTCCTACGTAGAAACTAAATTTCCTTAATTGCATTTTAGCCCTCCAATTTAATTCAAATTAACTTTTTAACTTTCTTTAATTAAAATTAAGCCCTTTTCTAATTTAAATTAACTTTTAAACTTTTGTTAATTACAATTAAGCACACTTTTATTTTAAATTATATTTTCAGATATAAATTTGCAATTAAGTACATTTTCGATTCAAATTCTTTAATTTTCTTAAAAATATATTCCTTAACAAATAAACAGTAAATATTAATTTATTCCACTAAAATTAACTAAAAATGTCAAGAACATAGCAATTATAATTAATAAAATAGATAAAAATAACTATATAAAATACAATTATAAATTGTTTCTTATTTTAAGATTTTTACAAAATTTATTATTAATTAATACATTGACGACATAATTTTCGTAATAAATTTAAGATATGAAAATTAGGTTTCAGATACATCATCTAAATCATATTTAAATAGCTTGATTACGAGTTTGAATTGATGACTCGACTAAAGTCATCAAATTAGATGATTTTTTAATTCCTTAGAGATTAGGCATAATCTAATGAAATTAACTGGTGACCCAATCGAAGGCATTAAGTAGTTTGATTAATAACGAATATTGACCCGATCAAAGGCATTATTTAAACATAAAAAGGAGAATTAATAATATGAATTTACAATTTAATAACCTAAATAATTCTATCAAGCATGGTCAACTAGCAAATTTTCCATTAATTCTCCATTGATTTATAAATTCATATTTGCCTTGAATTTGTTTGAGTCAAATCTAACTTTTGTTTATTTTTATTATTTTGTCATTAGTTTAGGATTTTCAAAACCCAAATGATGAAATGTTCAGGTTTTGTTTTCATGTTTAGTTTCAAGAATTTGATGAATTATTTAAAATCATGTAGTTCCTATTTATATCGACCTTGAGAGTATATTTATAGCTTATTATAAGTGATTCATGCACTTCCAAGCTTTTTATAAATTTAAAATTGGATAATCAAGTTTTTTTGTACATCAAAATTATGTGGATTTATAAATTTTGACATAGCATATTTTACATTATATTGGGGGTAATTTCATACATCCTATATTGCTATCAAAGAATAGTCATAACTAGTAAATAACCTTATGGTTATCCTAAAGAGATAAAGGCCCAAAGATTATCCTTATCTATTTTAAAGAAATTAATGGTTCAAATTTGTTGATCAATGAAAAAAATTTGATTGTTTAGAAGAAAAATAAATTTTGTATTTTGGGTAAAAATATGTTCAAAAAACAATAACTACAAAAGTGTTAAAAAATATGTTCTGTCTTTTAGCCAAAAAAAAAACAGAACAGGTTAGCTACTTGCAAGCTCAAGTAAGCTGCTCATTTAATTTCATGAGTTAAGTTAGCTGATTGTTTATTTTATTTTTTGTATCCCAATTAATAAAAGAAATTTAAAAAGAAATGATTTTTTTAACTAATTCATAGTTAGTAATTTTACTCATCATATTCGTACATACAAATTGTGGAAGTCGATTTCTATTAGGTTGCATTCACTGGACATGTATACTTACAAATTACTAGAAAATATCAGAAGATATGAAAGTGATGGGTTTCATATCCACATTGATAGTTAAGTTAGTTTATAGAAATATCTAAGACAATAGGGAATTTGAGAGAGAACAATCGATGAACTCGGGTGCTTATCCATTATAGATGTACCTTTTTATTTTTATTTTTGTATAAACATAAATAACTAATATTGATTAACTAATATTTAAATTTATAATATTTAAATATTGAATTAATTAATATATAATTATTTAAAATACAATTGACCTTCCATAAATATGGATTGTATCACTAAAATTTATTTTGAATTTAAATAATAAAACATATACCTGACTATGTGCCGATTATGTCTATTTGGCTTTTCAAAGTCAACGTAGACCAACCAAATAGGGTCACGCATACCTAATTATTTTCCTATACATATAGGCCTCAACGCTTCCTGGGCCGCTTTAGGTAGTATAGGTAGTCTAGTTATCTTGCCTAGGTACGATTACTTAATGACAGTTGTCTCTACAATGTCTTAGTTGAGTTTGATACCCCAAATATCTTTATGTCATAATAATCTTAAGGTCACAAGCTTTCTAAAGGCTATTATCGTGCTTTAATCGGAGTCTCATTTGGAAAGCTATGACCGATCAAAATTTAGAAGAAAAAAAAGTGAACTATGGATCCGTGGGTTTGACATCCCAAGTTTGAAATCTTTTAAACTTGATTCTACCTGATCTTTCCCCGAATATATGCTCTTGAATCAGTGGTTAATGGAAGGTCAAGCTTTGAAGTGAAGGATTGGAGAAACATTTCTTGCTTCACCCAACTTTTGGTAAGTAGATCGATATCTTTAATTTTCCAACTTTTTTCTGTAGTTGACCGTCAAGTTGCATAAAGTTTAGGAACTTGAAAAACATTTGTACTCTTAGAAAGTTTTTCCTTTTCTCTTTCTTTAGATCTAGACTAGTAGACTAGGAATTGTTTTTGAAGAAGTTTTTTAAGGAGTTAGGAGTCCATGTCCCACTGCTTCAACTTTGATAAGTTTACTGCAAGGAAAACTATGATTGGTAATAGGGTGCACACACATAGTCACAAAAATGGATCCAAGAAGAATAACAAGGATTTTACAAATTTTGGAATCAAAAGTGATACCCTGACGAAAGTGACTCACATTAAGCACGGTAGGACATGTGGGTCACATAGGTAGGCAAGGATGGGGTAGAATAGTAGAACCACCTAGAGAAATGACAGTGGACCAATCGGGAAGAGCCACATAGTTGATCGATAAGCATTGAGACAGACTATATCATGCACCAAAAAATGAGTACATGAGGTAGAAATGATAGGTAATTTTAAATAGTGTTTTAAGAAAATTTTAAATACTTTTTAAGAAAATTTCTATTTAATTTGGGATATCGCTATTTAAAATATAACATTTATCAAAATTATTTAATTTAGAAAAAAATGCATTACAAAAATATTGGAAGGTTTTCATTTAAATCATTTTACATAATATCTCAACAATGTCTCGAAAATTGCAGGAAAGAAATGAAAGTTACAAGATAAAAACAAAACATGTATTCTACTTCTTGTTCAATATGGATTAGTAAGTCATAGATAATAAAAAATTTAGCTAGTTTTTGATGATATTACTAGTTCTCTGACAACGACATCAAAAACTTGATGTACCAAAACTTGTTGTACAAATTTTGTATATCTTTAAATTGCTCCCAAGTGCATGAACCACTTATAGAAAATGATTAGTATACTTCAAAGGTCAGTCTAAAAATAAATCACATGGCTTTTAAATAATTCAACAAATTCTTAAAGATGAAAATAAAAACCTAAACATCCTTTTATGATTGTTTGATTTGTTAAATTCTAAACTAACAACATAAAATAAAGATAGATTCAATAAAATAATTATCAAATAAATATTTATATTTAGTGGAGAATTTTATAGGATAGATTTATCAGTTATTCATTATTGCTCAATATTAATTTGGTTAAATAAAAATATGGACAAAGATTATAGATTTTCCCTTATAAATACAAATAGGAGATTTATAAGGCCTGTCATTCAATTTCCACCTTCGGTCAAGTTTAACAATTGAAACTCTTATCAAGGTGTTAAAGTTAGGTTTATGATTTAAGTATCTGAAAAATAACTTTTATATTTTAAAATTACTTTGAAAAACATGTAGTCAATATATTTTTCAATAATAATAATTATAAAAAGCTTTAAAATAGAGTTCTCTAAAGATCTGAATAATCAAATCAAAAATAAAAAAGTTGACTCTAGACTAGATTAAGATAATTAGATCTTAAATCTAACTCTCATGTTGATTATGAAAAATACTTCATTAATATATTTTTTCTTTTACAAACTTCGTTTAAATCTTGATGAAGAAATAAAACTTAATTTATTTTATAAAAATATTTACCTACTTTAATATTTCATAAGTATAATAACATTACTAATATTCCATAATATTTTTAGCCATATATGCTTAATTTAATAAATGATTAGTAAACAAAATATAGCATCTAAAACCACACATAAAGATAATCTGAAAATAATACATTTAAATTGTGCCTCAAGTTTACCCTTATAGAATCTTTGTATTATTTTTATTTTTGAAAAACCTCCAAACAGAATTACCAACACTGTTTACTAAATTAAAAGTAAAACTACTACATAAATTATTTCAACTCTCAAATTGAGAGAATAATTTTAAAACTATGAATATAAAAATTAGAGAGAAACTAAAAATTAGCTAGAAGAGAGATGTAGGATGAAAGAGATACTTTAGAATGAGAATTTAAGGTGCAATTTATAGGTGAAGAAAAATAGAAAATAGTGTATTAGATAGGTGGGTTTTGTGGCACACATTATTTTCATACTATTGCATGAGATATGTTGTACACGATTTAGAACTCGATCCACTACGCACGCACTACAACACACATTATTTCCTTGTCGTGGCTCGTGTTTCTCTAAAAAACTGGAATCCATATTTTCTTATACACCCTTTTCAATTGGAACTATTATTTGAGTGTTGATCGATTAAATAAAAATCATGATATATTAAGTTCTTTTAGGCACTCATCACAATCTCCAACCAACTTCTTGCTAGTAAGAAAGGCAAAAAAAAAACTAGAATAAAATTAAACTATTCTAAATCATTTTCGTAGATTGATCCAGTTGTATTTTGCATATGCAATAAGCCTTTCTACCCCTAGGTTGTCATAGTGGATGAGTTTAAGTCACGTGAGGGCTGTCATAGTGGATGAGTTTAAGTCACGTGAGGGCTTTTAGAGATGATGCCTACAAACATCAAATTTAAAATGCAAAAATTAAAAATAAATAACAAAAAAAGCATAATTAAACAAAACAAAATTCTAAAAAAAATTAAAAATGAAAAAGGTAACAATAAAAATAATAACAAAACTTCTCATGCTTATAATTTCTTTTAAGTTTACAACTAAAATCTATAGTATAAGTTATTTTAATATTTTAAACAAACATAGTTTACTATAATAATTAGTTGAAAATCATTTTAGTATTGAAATAAAAAATGTATCAATATTAAATTTTCCCAATTTCAGTGTAGGGAATCTGATTTTGCTTTGATTCTATTCTTACAAGGCATACTCCTAATAACATTGATCCAATTGGTTCAAACATTCATTCAAAGGTATATACAAATAGAATTTATTTAATAAAATGAACTAATAAGTTTGCGTATGTTTAAAGAATAAAAGGCTTGAAGTAGTGCATAATATTAATCTCATGAAAATAATAGAATAAAATGATTTTATAAAGAAATAAAATACTATCACTATACATCAATCAAATTCATCAAATAAAAATTTCAAGTAATATGCATTTTTAAGATGAAGAAAATGCAATGATTTCTTAGAGATTTATTTCCTATCTTGCTTTTGTATTTAAAAATTTCTCACAACTTTTGTAAGATATTTAAGTTATAGTATTTATTTTTCTCTCTTTTTCTTATTTTTTCCTTCTCCCTTTTTTAGAGATATATTCTCTTTTTATAAAGAGGATTCATGTATAGTTTTTACATATTTTTGTATGATATAGTATGAATAATTATTAAAATCATATATACATATATGAATATATGTTTTAAATGTTACCTTATCCACACTTGGATGATATCTTGGCCAATGCAATCCATTTCAAAGAAAGGAATCAAGTAATCAACCATAATATATATAAATTTAAAGTCAAATCCCAAAATGTGTGAGTCGAATGGCACTCTCAAACCTTCATCAATTTTCTTTGCACAACTTAATATGACCATTATGCTCGTCAAGTTTGGACTATAATTTTGGGCACACATATAAATGTACTTTTTTCAAGGTTTCTTTTCTCTTGACCTTATCTTACCTACACTACCTTGGTTACCATGGGCGAGCTTAGCGTCCACTTGATGGCTTAGCAAATCAATTAGTGCATACATATAAAACAATAAAAGCCTAAAAACTTAATTATTAAGAAATATTTTTAATATTTTATTAAATATAAATCCTAGTGGATTGGGATCTAGTTGAAGGAGATCAGGAGGCCAAGCCACAAATAAACCTTCTAGCTCTATTAAAGTTTCATAATAGTTATTTGAAATTAACAATATGCACTAAAATTTATAAGCGCTCTCCACTATGATCCTCTATTTATTTCCATTAGCCACTTGATATATGACACCTTCTTGATTTGGTAATATAGATCTAATAACAAGAGATCTCTCATCTATTATAACTCTTGCTAAGCATATTATTAGTCAAATATAATCTATAGTTTGAATAAATACATATATCCAAAAATTTGTTAATGTTAAATGGAGGAATGATATACAAAGGAATAGAAAGTGGTACCATGTTGTTACTAGGGAAATGGACTATAGGTATGCATTGTATTCATATGTATCTTATAGTTTGTTAGTCTATGGGTTTCAGAGTTTTTCTATCTATTAGACTTGAAGTTTGACCACACATGCCCTTCAGAGTTGGTCTCTTCATTGTGTTTCAAACTAAACCACCTATATGATGGGGATGTTGGTTGCTAATATGATGAGGATGTTGACCAATACATGTTCTATATGTATCTCATAGTATGGGTATGTACAAGGGATTGGAGGTGCACCTATATGGGTCTCAGAGGTTGTATGAGCATGCATTGGGATACCTAGAGTATACACTCCACCTGATTTTAAAAGTGAGGGATTACATGTATTCTAGATTTATAAATAAAAAATTATCCTTATATTATTTCCCATTATACTAAGGATTTTGTTATGTTTATTCATGATTTTTATTTATATATAGCGTGCATCATATTATTTATTATAATAATAATAATTGGAGTAAACTCCTATTGAGCTAGTCATAGCCCACTCTATTTTCCTACTTACCCCTAGATTAAGTTTTGATAAAGTGGTTGATAAGTGCTTAAAAGAACTTAATATATTATGATTTTATGCACTTTAAATTATAAAATAGATTTACATTTACATACTTTTACTATCTTTTAAAGCATATATATCTTTTCAAAATCGTGGATATGTTTGGTTGTTTTTTAGATACTTTTGCTTCAAAATGATTTATGTAAAGCTTACATATGTTCCAGACCATTAAAAAGAGTTTATAAGAAAATAAGGGTTCTTGTTTTTCAGAGGAACACATGTCGTGATGTGAAAATAATGTGTCCGTGCGAATGTAGTGGACCAACATTCAAATCATATATAGCCTATCTCATGCCATGGTGTGAAAATAATGTATGTAATGACACTGATCGGGCAGAACCGACATCGTCGATCCTGCCCGTTCTTTGGTTTTATCTATTTATAAAACTCTCGCAAGTGTAAGAATCATTTCGTAGAAAATGATCAGTATACTCCCAAGGTCGATCTAAGGAAGGAATGTATGTGGTTTTTAATTTATTATTCAAATTTTTAAAAACGAAATTAAATCCTAAACATCCTGTCACGATATTTTGAGGTTTGTGTTTTTAATCTAAACATCCAGTATTACTCTTTGAGTCTTTAAGTTACGTTTTTAAGTGAAAATACCTAAAAAACAATAAAAACACCCGTGATTCCGAAAAAGACAAATTTATATAAATATATGATAAAACATATAAATATATATATATTTTTAATCAATTAATGTGCATAAAATCATGGTAATTTTAGTGCTTTTTGAGCACTCATCAGACACCTACCTATCTAATCCATTATTTTCTTTTTTTTATCATCTATAAATTGGGCCCCAAATTCTCATCTAAAGTATCCCTTTCATCCACAACTTTCTTCTAGCTGATTCTTAGTTCTTCTCTAGTTTTTTATTTTCGTAGTTTAATGTTCTTCTCTCAATTTAAGAATTGAACATAGTTTATATAGTAGTTTTACTTTTGATTCAATAAAAAAAATTGGTAATATGTTCGGAGGTTTTCTAAAAGTAGAAACAATACTGAGATTCTATAAGGATACACTTGTAATATAATTTAAATGTATTATTTTCAGACTATCTATATGTATTGTTTTACATGCAATGTTTAATTTACTGTTCATTTATTAAATTGATCCTGTCTATCTGAAAATACTATGGGATGTAATGTTGTGATACTTGTGAAATATTAAAGTAGGTAAACATTTTATAAAATGAATTAAGTTTTATTTCTTGATCAAGATTTAAACAAAGTTTGTAAAAGAAAAATATATTGACAAAGTATTTTTCATCATAAACATAAGAGTTAAATTTAAGATCTAATTATCTGAATTTGATCTAGAGTCAACTCTTCCATTTTGGATTTGATTATTTAGATCTTTAAATAACTTTATTTCAAATATTTTTATAAGAGTTCTTTTGAAAAATATATTGATGACCTTTTTTTCATAGTAGTTTTAAAATCTAATTGTTAGTTTTTAGATACTTAAATCATAAACCTTACTTTGACACCTTGATAAGAGTTTAAATTGTAGAACCCAACCAAAGGGGACAATTGAATGGTTTATTAATCTCTTATAAAAGAAGCATAATTTAATTTAGATTTACTGATAGACTTGACCAAAGACATTAAGTGATTTTAATTAATTATAAATGGTAGGCCTTATTAATATCATACTTCATATTTTTAATAACCTAATTAATATTGAGAAAGCATGATTAACTAATTAATATGTCCCATAAATTTTTCACTAAATGGAAATATTTATATGCCAATTGTTTTATTGAATTTATCATTTATTTTATGTTATCTATCATTTATTTTATGTTACTATGTTGAATGATTTAAAATCATGTGATTCCTCTTTAGACTGACCTTCAAAGTATACTTATAATATTTTTAAGTGATTCGTGTACTTACAAGCTATCTAAAAATATACAAAATTTGTATACCAAGTACTATTAGTGGGGAAATAATAATAGCATAAAAAATTAGCTAAGTTTTATATCATCACATTTTTGGCGCCATTGTCGTGGAGGAATATAATTTTTAAATTTTTATTATCAATTTCTTTAAAAACAATTATTGTAAAACATATAGAATTTTCTCAACTCTTTCTTTCTCTAGAAAATTTTCTTAGTTGTTTTAGTTTTTAAAGTTCTTTTCTTTTTAAGAAAAACTAGTTATATTTTTATAGATTTTTAGTTTTTGATTCAATAAACGGAAATACTAATCCGTTTGGAGGTTTTCTAGCAATAAAATTAGCTTCTAAGTTCTATAAGGATTCTTTTGAGGTATGATTTTAAATTGAATTTTTTACATTTATTTTTTATGATTTATTTTTATATGTTATGTTTAATTTGTATGTGATTAAGTTTAACATGACTTGTTGTTTGTAAATATGATATAATAATAATGTTGTTATGCTTGCGATATATTAAATAGGTAAAACATCTCTATAAAATAAATTGATTTTATTTTTATTCAAGATTTTATATTAAGGATATTAGAGAGAAATATATTATTTTTCATTACAAACTCAAATCTAAAAATTAGATTTTAAGGTTTAATTATCTGGTCTCATTTAGAGTAGTGCTCTTCTTTTTGTTGGTATAATCGCCCGATAGTTAGAGTGAAGCTCTATTTCAAATTTTGTTTATAAGAACTATTATTTAAAAATGTATTGAAGACAAATTTTCTGTTATGGTTTTAGAACTTAAAAGTTAGTACTCGGATAATTAAATTCTTAGGTTTAATTTGGACATCTTAAATAAAGTCTAATTAACTAACTCCGCCTAAAATTGTGATTAGGTGGTTTGCTATTTTTTTAGAAATAAAGCTAAAATTTAATACTTAATTAATTAATAGGCCCCGCTTAAGGATACTTTTATACCAAAAAGAGAAAATCAACAAATATCAATTTATATCTTTAATAACCTAAATAATATGAGCAAGTATAATTAACTTAATTTTCATATCCTTAAATACTATACTGTTATGAATGATAAAAATTTGCCTTATTTTTATTGAATCTATATCTACGTTTATATTTTTGTTATTATATTAGGAAACACGAAAACCAAAATATCATGACGGGATGTTTAGGAATTAATTTCATTTTTAAAAATTTGAATAATAAATTAAAAACTACATATATTCTTTTCTTAGATCGACCTTGGGAGTATACTTGTTATTTTCTATAAAATGATTCATACACTTGTGAGAGTTTTACAAATATAAAACCAAAGTATTCGCAAGATCCGTATTGCTGATCTTGTTCATCAAGTTTTTGGCGCTGTTGTCGATGAAGGAATAGCGTTTTTAAATTATTTATCATAATTTTGAAAACTTTTTGTGTTTTAAATAATTGTGATTTTTTTATTTATTTTGAGTTAAAAAAATTTATTATTTAAATATTGAGCTCTTAATAAATAAATAAATAATAAAAAAACTAATTAACTTATATTTTCATTTAATTTATTAACTTAATTAACTTAGATTTTCACTTAACCTAATTTATTAATTTAATTAACTTAGATTTTCACTTAACTTAATTAACGTAGATTTTAATAGCATGAAAAGTAATGATCCAAGGGAGTTTTGTCTAAGAGACTAGTTCTTGGAAGCCTTTGTGCCACTAGTCTTTCCTAGGAATGTTGCTATGTCTAGGAGGATAGTTTTTAAAGAGACCTTGCTTCACCATTCTTTCCTATGAGCACTCTTGGTTAATATTGATTATGTTATTTAACTTAGAGATTATAATAAAATAAAAAATTGCTGAAGCTGTCTCCAAAATTTCAAAGTTTTTAATGTCAATTTGTGATAAAAGAAGGTAGTTACTTTATTAGATCTAGGTACAAATGTGTTTTGATGCCTTAGTTATTTGACTTGCACCTAGAAGTGAGTTATCTGAAACCCACAATCATGTCCCTAGTTTTAAGTAAATAAAGTTTTGAAAATCCATAGGGCATAACTTAAAAAGTATAGGTAGATGAACTTGTCGTACCTATAGGTTTGATTGACTCAATGATGTGGGGACTTTGAGTTTACTTAAAATAAAATCCCCCAAGTTACGTTTTGCTAAGACGTTAAACTAAGCGCTGGATGGGAGACAATCCATTATTTTAGGTAATTTTATTTATTTATTTAATTTCTTTTGTTTATTTTAGTTTAATTGCATATGAATAATTTTAGAATTGTTAAAACTAAAAATATTTGTTGATGCATAGCGATATGTCTGTGTGAACTTTAATGATGAACATGATGGATGCACCTGCATATCTCCATTACTACTTGTACATTCTTGGGAAATATGTAACTTTTCTTTTATTTTCTCTTTATCTTTAATTTACAATTGTTACATTAAGGACAATGTAAGTTCTAGATTGGGGGTGATGAAAAGTTAACATGCTTAATTTCTAAAATTTTAATAATTTTAAAAGTTTTTATATTCACATTTTAATTTTTATTGTGTTTGATTTTATTTTCTTTGTGTGGTTTATTAATTTCTAGAATTTTAGGATTAGTTTTTAAAACAATTTCTCACAAAAATTTATCATTTCTTTAAATTAAATTTAAGTAAATAATTAAGTCTTTTGCACTGTTAGATTAATTTTTGAAAACATATCACGAAGTATATGGTAATTATTAGTTTTTATATGACTAGTATTTATTTATTTTGAGTGAAATATTTTTTTTCTACTCCAAACACATTTCTTATTTATTCAAATTTTTTGATGATCTCTATAGGTATTAGCATTGAACGTATGAATTTTTTCATCTTAATATAGTGTCATATATTTCTTTTTCATTTGTTTAGATTAAATGATTTAAGTAG
This sequence comes from Hippophae gyantsensis, assembly GCA_030763125.1. Taxonomy (NCBI): domain Eukaryota; kingdom Viridiplantae; phylum Streptophyta; class Magnoliopsida; order Rosales; family Elaeagnaceae; genus Hippophae; species Hippophae gyantsensis. The sequence continues at coordinate 44,619,327 of CM061035.1, read as the reverse complement.
AAATTGATAGTATATGCATTTATCTTATTCATGCATGACTTCTACCAAAAAGAGACATATCTGGGGTTACCTAAACCAAAATCAAATAGAAAATTCACATAATTAACCACTTACCAAAATGTACAATTTGTACATGGGTCCATTCTAAAAAAATCTTGAAAAATCTCTTAAAATAATATATAGATAAAGAATATATAGTATAATCTACATACTATGATCCATATAGCCTACAAGGTTGTGAGAAAAGGCTAATTACAAAAGAAAGTTATAAGAAATAATTCCCTTAGAAGTCATTGCATTTAATTTTCCTACACTTCTAAAAGGCATATATCTTGAAATTTTTGGTTAATGACTTTGACTGATGTATACAAATAATATATATGATATCTTTATAATTTATACATTCGATTCCTCTCATGAGATTGAAGTTATGCACTACAAGTATGCGAACTTATTAGTTCATTTCTAAACATAAACTATATTTGCATACGCTTTAGTATGAGTGCTTGAATCCATAGGATTTAGTGTTTTTGAGAGTATTGACTTGTGAGGAATAGAGTCGAAGCAAATTCTGATTTCTGACACTAAGTTTGGGTGAAATTAAATTGATACATTTTTTATATGAAATATGAAAATGATTTTCAACTAATTATTATATTAAATCATGAATGTTTAGAAAGTTGAAATAATCTATGCATAAGATTTTAATTATGAAATTTGAAAGAGATTATAAGCATGATATATTTTTGTATTTCATTTCTTTATTTTCTTTTAGTCTTTTTACTTTATTTTAAATTTTAGTTAACTTCTTGTTTTATTTTTTATTTTGTTTTTATTTTTTTATTAATGTTTGTGGGTATCATTACTGAAAACCCTCATAAACTTAACTCCTCCACTAGGGCAATCTAAGGGTTTAACGGCTTGTTGCATATACTAAATGCAACCATGTCAATCCACGGAAGTGATTTAGGATAGTTTAATTTTTAGTTTTTTTTCGTTTCTCTTGCTAAGGAACTAGTAAGAAGTTGGTTGGGGGTTGTGATGAGTGCTTAAAAAGCACTAAAATTACCATGATTTAATGAACTTTACTTTATTAAATAGGTTTATATTTGTATGATTTTATCCTATTTTTATAAATTTTTCTTTTTGGAAGCATGAGTATTTTTATTGTTTTTCAGGTATTTTTGTTCAAAAATAAAGACTCGAAGAAAAATATTGGATGCAATACATCACAAATATGTTGAAAAAAAAAGAAAAGTCAAAAAATTGGACAAATGGGTCAAAATGGTCAAAAATGCTTCAAGCCATGCGCATCTACCGAGTCTCACGTGCATTTGTACGTTTCGAGCGCATTCCATGCACCAATCCGCCGATCCTCGCATGCATCATGCGCATGTCACACCGTAAATCTTGGCCAGTGCATACCAGGCGTGCATCAACGCTAGTGCCTATCCATGTGCACTTTTTTCCAAACGCATGCCAACTTATCCGAAACACGTCCAACACCCATTTTAAAGATATTTTTCCCACTTTTTTTTGCCTTTTCTTCACCTATAAATGGACCCTCTCCCCAATTGTAAAAAACACACAATTTTCTCAACTCTTTCTCTCTCTAGAAATTTTTCTTAGTTTTTAAAGTTCTCCTTTTGAGAAAAACTAGCTATGTTTTTACAGAATTTTAGTTTTTGATTCAATAAATGGAAATGTAAATCCGTTTGGAGGTTTTCCAACAACAGAATTAGCATCAAAGTTCTGTAAGGATTCTTTTGAGTTATAATTTTAAAATGAATTCTTTATAGTTAATTTTTAGGTTTTCTTCTTATAGTTAACATGGCTGATTGTTTGTAAATATGATATAATAATAACATTGTTATGCTTGCGAAATATTAAATAGGTAAACCATCTATATAAAATAAATTGATTTTGTTTTTTTTCAAGATTTTATATTAAGGATGTTAGAGAGAAATATATTGTTTTTATTACAAACTCAAATCCAAAAATTAGATTTTAAGGTTTAATTATCCGATCTCATTAAGAATAGTGCTCTTTTATTTGTTGGTACAATCGCCCGGTAGTTAGAGTGATGCTCTATTTCAAATTTTTTTATAGGAACTATTATTAAAAAATATATTGACAACATATTTTTAGTAATGGTTTTAAAACTTGAAAGTTAGTACTCGGATAATTAAATTCTTAGGTTTAATTTGGATACTTTGAATAAAGTCTAATTAAGTGACTCCATTTAACGGTGTGATTAAATGGTTTGCTATTTTCTCGAAAATAAAGCTAAAATTTAATACTTAATTAATTAGTAGGTCTCTCCTAATAATATTAGTTAATTAATATTAAACAAAAGAATTTGGGCCCCATCTAAGGACACTTTAAGAAAATTTACAAATATCAATTTATATCTTTAATAACATAAATAATATGAGCAAGCATAATTAACTTAATTATCATATCCTTAAATACTCTATTGTTATGAATGATAAAAATTTGCATTATAGTTTATTGAATCTATATCTATATCTATGTTTTTTTTTTGTTATTAGATTATTAAACACAAAAACCAAAATATCATGACAGGATGTTTAAGATTTAATATTGTTTTAAAAAGTTTGAATAATAAATTAAAAACCATATATATTCCTTTCTTAGATCGACCTTGGGAGTATACTTGTCATCTTCTATAAAATGATTCGTGCCCTTGTGAGAGTTTTACAAATATAAAATCAATTTATCCTCAAGATCGGTATTGTTGATCTTATTCATCACTAGTTTCCCCATTTGAATCTTCAAGCTTCGGATAGAAGCCCCATAAGGGGGTTTAATGCAATGAAGTCCCATTTACAAAATGGATGAAGGGTTTTAATTCCCATTAAAGCACTTGTGTTGTCCTCACTAGGTGACTTCTTCTCTTAAGCTTGTGGCTATTATGGTTGTTGAAAACTTGGTGGTGGGATAAATTGATGGTTGAATTAATTACCACCTAGATTGTTGTTATTGTCCCATGAGAAATTTGGGTGGTTTCTCTATCCTAGATTGTATGTGTTTGAGTATGGGTTTTCTTGGAAATTTTGATGGTTGACATAGTTTACTACTTCATAAAGGGTCCCACACTCCTTAGTAGAATGAGGTCCATTGCAATAATCACACACCACGAATGGACTTTGTACCATATTTATCCTCATACCGCCACCATCAAACTTCTTAGTTAAATGTAACCATATAACATTATTTGAGCTTGCATGTAATGTTGCAATGGTGTCTAAACCTACTACTCTAACCACTTTCCTTGCATTTAGCCTTTCCACAGGCCATTGGAAATTGTTGGATAAGAAGTTTTTAAAATATTTGGAAGTCTTTAAGAAGCTGCACATAAACATACCATTTGTAGAGGCACTTGAACAAATGACATCTTATGCCAAATTTATGAAGGATATACTATCAAAGAAAAGTAGGCTTAGAGATCATGAAATAATAACCTTGACTGAAGGTTGCAGCACCATCCTTGATAGAAAACTACCACAAAAACTAAAAGATCCAGGTAGTTTTGACATCCCTTGCACTATTAGGAACATCCATTTTAGCTAGGCACTATGTGGCTTAGGTTCTAGAATTAACCTCATGCCATTACCAGTCTTCAAGAGATTGGGGATTGGTAAAGCTAAACCCACTTTAGTAACATTACAAATGCCAGATAGAAGATTTGCTAGTAAAAGTAGACAAATTCATCTTTCTGGTGGACTTTATTATGCTAGACATGGAAGAGGACCAGGACATTCCTATCATACTTGGTCGTCCATTCTCAACAACCAAAAGAGTACTCATTGACATACAAAAAAGTGAACTTACAATGAGAGTGAAAGATGAACAAGTAATGTTTAAAGTTTTTAAAGCATCTGAACCCCCTAACATTGATAGTGCTAATGAATGCTTAAGGATAAATGTTACTAAATATGGGGACAAGTTAAAAGAATCTATTGAGTTTCCCACACTTAAGACTGTTACATATGATGCTATGAACAAAGCATAAACTCACTAGAAAACAACTCAACTCTCGTGCGTGTATCGAAGACAATTATGGAAAATTTTGTGATAGGATCTAAGCTCAAACTATCATTTGAGGAGCCACTAAATTTATATCCCACACTTTTACCCTCCTATCTCCAGTTAAGTATGAAAGTGAGAGAGTCCAATAGAGAGGTGAAAAAGCTATTAGAAATACATATATTGGATAAGTTATGGTGCAATGCTTATAAGAATGCCAAAAAGTTTGATAGGAGTCAAATTATTGCATTTTTGTTATGATTTAAAGGTTGATATTTGTGTGAAAATTGCGTTTTATTTTATTATTTAATCCACAAATGTCATTTCACGGGTATTTCGTGTTTAAAGTGCAATTGCAGGTAAAATCATGATTATGGAGAAGTTTGGGACAAATTTCAATGACCGGGATTGAGTGCAAATAAAAAGAAAACAAAATTTCAAAATTTGGAAGTTCGCCGCCGGCGAGAATATTCCCACCGCCGAAAACCTTCGAGAAAATGTCGAAAATCATGCAGGGAGCACGCATTTTGGCAAAGCAATCTCGCCGCCGGCCAAATAAATCTCGCCGCGGCCAACTACATCTGCCGCCGGCCAAATACATATCGCCAGGCCAAGTGCATCTCGCCCGGCCATTAATAATCCATGGCGGCGAGATTTAGCGAAAGCGAAATCGTAAGTTTTCCGTAAATCTCGCCGCGAGAATAACTTCGCCGGCGAGTTTCGTTCGAAAACACATTTTTATGTCTGTTTTGTTCCAAAATTACCCTCCAAAACCCTAGATCTATATATACATTATGATGGAGAAGGAGGGGACGTGACGAGTTCAAAGGCATTTTTGGAGAAGAGAAGGAAATTTTGGAGAAACTTGAAGGATCTTCACCATTGTTGCTACCAAGCCTTCATCTTCTAGAGTTTTTTTCATCTCTTCTCCTTAGCTTTTATTTTCTGCAGTTTATTCATATTTGTTATTCATGGATTCAATTGAAATAATGGTTGTTCTTATTTCCGTTATGAACTAATTCGTTTTTGCTAAGGCTATGATGTAGTTAGATCAAGGAAATCTGATTTCTTTTGTTATGGTTATATGAATTCATTGTTTTTAAGTTGAGTATTTATTTCCATGCTTAATGCTTTTAAATTTCTGATCAAGATTTAGATGATTTGTTGCATTATATTAAGACCGAGAGGAGATGTGTAATGAATGCTTCTTGTGATAAATACCGTATGTTGAATGCGAGTTTGACACCTAATGCATGATGTATGTGGTTATTTCAGAAATTCCATAAATCGTAATGTGCTTATTTGTGATTAAATCTTCATAGAAATATAGTTGGTTTTCATAGATAAGTAATTCTAATATAACTTGAGAAAGAGTATTAGATAAGTTTGGGTTTTTCAACCATCACTTTTAGCTTTGATTCTCATATAATATGACTTGAAATCGGATTGAATTGATTTAGCGAAATCAAATGCCTTAGCGTTTTTTAATCATTTGTGAACAACATTTAATTTTGTTATTTGCGTTTAGTTTTATGTTAATTTTCTTTTTAAACAATTTCAACAATTCAGTTTTCAAATAAAATTAGGGTTAGTCAATTTCGGTACTTAGTAACGCTATTCCTTGTGGGTTCGATATCCGTACTTTTGTACACTTTATTACTTGAACGATTCGTACACTTGCGAAAATAAGCATCAAAGTTCAAAAAGAAAACAAAAAATATGGCATGAGAAGAGAATTGAGCACCGTGTTTGCAAGCCAAAACATAAAGTATTATTGAACAAGTCAAGACTCAAGCTATTTCTAGGCAAACTCAAAAGAAAATGGACAACAAAGGTATGTGCCTTAGGACATGATGTGATTGTCTAGTCAAGGACGTTAAACATGATGCTAGTTGGAAGGTAACCTAACGTTATTTTACTTATATTTTCATTGTTTTTGTTTTGTTGGTGAATAAATGTGAAGAGTAATGGCGTAACAAGAATGAGCATTTCAGCGACAGATGTGGTATGCCATGATTTATATATGCATATTGGGGACAATGTGCAATTTAAGTTTGGGGAGAGAAATTCATTCTTTACATTAATTTTTTTTACTATATATTTTAAATTCTTAGGAAATTGTTTTTTTTATGGAAGTTTTTTTTTTATTTTTAGGATGTTTTTAATCATGATTTGGGTAGAAATTGATAAAAATATGGAAACAAAATGCATGCATCCTTGATATGAAACATATGAACTCAATGATAAAAATTGGTTGTCATGACTAGGATAAGGAATGTAACATATTTGTTAAGATATTTACATTAATAATGTGATATGCTTGCTAGTTTTGATTGAATTGATTCAAATTTTTATTCACATATTCATGATTGATTTTGGTGTTCTTATTGAGAGAAAATTTGTAGTGACTTATGCGAGTTGATGAGATCTACCAGGTTTTAGAATCTACTTGATCATCCCTTGAGGCGAAATTCTAAATAGTATTTAGCAAGAGAAATGATTTAGGCCTTATTTGGATTGATTGAACTTTTCAAGCTAACCATTATTAATATCTTTAGTTACCCATTTGAGCCTAACAAAAAACCATTCATATCTTTAAGCCAAATTTTATGCCTAACTAATAAGCATTACCTTTACCCTTGCACCTTTAGCTTGTATGGAAAAAATAAAAAAAATGCAATCATATGTTATGCTAGAGCATAAGGTGAAATTTAATGCACACTATAAAAAAGGATAACAAAAGAAAAGAGATGTGGAATAAAAGAATATGAAAATAATGACAAAAGAGGGTGCACTGAAATATGGAGTAAAAGCTCAATTGTAGTTAAAAAGTGCATGATGAACAAAAAGAAAGCTAAGGTGTGGAAATAGCCTAAATATCATCATTTATCAACCCTTTACCTAAGTCTTACATTAAAACCATGTAATGATCTTTAGCTAATTGCATATTTATATTAGTGGAGATGGATGTGAAAAATATACTTATGAAACATGTTTAAAGATTGAATTGATTAGCATACTCATATAGGTTGATTTCATGAGTCCATTGGATAATATCATGTGTGGCACACACGCACAAATCAATTTGTCAAAAACCTTATATATCCTTGTATTGATGGAAAATTGATTGATGAATATGTGTGAACCTTCTTATCAAAGAATTGAACGACTTTTGAGAGAGATATTTTTTGTGAAATGTGCATGAACTAAAAGAAGTATATTTATGAATATACTACCCATGTTATTTTATTTTGTTATACTTGGCTTTACTTAAGGACAAGCAAAGAGTTAAGTTTGAGGGTGTGATGACTCTATGAAAGTAAAGTTATTAGCGCATTTTTTTACTTAATATTTACTTTTTTATTCAATAAATAGTATTTTTTAGGCCAAAAATATTAAAATATAAAAGTTTTAGTGAAAAGAGGTGAAAATATAATTTTTGGAATTTTTTGAGATTTTTTGGAATTTTTATAAATTTCTAACGTAGGACTAATCAAGAGCTACCATGTGTCATGCCACGCAAGCAGAGGAGATGACTGGATATCGAATCACGTTACGCCATATGTGATGAGGATGAATTGCACACCATGTGTCAACACGACATTCAATCCGAGTTCATAGATTGGTCAAACCGCCTTGCCACCTGTGTGTCATGCCATTCATTTTTGCCAATCATGTTTCTCCATGTGGCACTGACTCTTATCAGTCTCCCCTATGACATGTCGTGCTCTGATTTTCCCAGTGAATTCTTTGTGTCACGTGTCGACCTGTGATTGCTTATCACTCTTAGTTTTGCTTGTTTTGATCTCAACCCTTGATCAGAAGCTGATCTGATGGTCCAAATCCCATATTTAAGCTCCTAATCACCCTATAAACCCTAAGTAGCCATCATTAGCATAATTTTGGTCAGTTTTTGGAGCTAAAAAGAGGGAAAATATAGAAAAATTCAAGAGGGGATACAATTTTGATGGAGATTTAAGAGTAGTTAATACTACAATATAAGAGATTGATTCTATTTCTTCTTCTACTATTTTATTTAACAATTTTTATGTCTTTCTTTATGAAAAATATGAGCTTTATGAACACAATTATATGTAGTTAATTTATTAATCTAGGGATCTTATTAACCCAATTTTCACCATGTATTGATCTAATATTTTACCCCAATTATAATTATAATTTAATTATATTATTTAATCTGATTTGTATGCTATTAATTGTTTGGCCAACAATTTATCTATAGACGCAACTATATAGATTTGAGAGAATAATTTAATTGTTTGTCTTTATTAAATAACATGCTTAGTGCCTAGGCAGAGATGTATGATTCTTATGTATGTGATCCATAATTGATGAACTTAATGAGTAGTATGCAATTTAATTGACATGAGAGTTTGATTAAATTAATTACTATATGGAGTGTAGTTTACTTGAGAGAGGAATACAAGCTAGGTTAGATTCAATTGATCATATAATTAATTGATAATTATATTGGGAGGATTTTAGCGATTCGCGTGTTTAGAAAATTGGGGGATTAAGTATTCCTAGATATTTTCTCATACATCTTTTTAGTTACCAAAGATGATTTAATTAATTATTGCTATTTACTTTTAATTATTTTAATTTTGCTTCATTAAAATATAAAAACACAAAAAAATTGATTTTTATTTTTTAGTTTTAAAAATTAGTTTCTAATAAAATAATCTCCGTGAAAATGATATTTTCTTATCATTATATTACTTGTTACGATACGTATACTTGTGTATTCATTGCACACATAATTTGTGTGGTGATCAGCTTCCATTGTCCTCTCCTAGAACATCTTAAATCTGTGTACTTATGAGATAGAGACGCACTTTTCATGATTATATCATCTAAGCTTTCAGTTATTCAAGGGGAAAGCTTAATCCGTGTCTTTAGAGAATAAAAACTAGTGATTGGGTGGACAATTACGATCATTAAGGGAATCGAAACCTCTTTGTGTATTCATAGAATATTACTTGAGGATGAGGCCAAACTAATGAGAGAACCCTAGAGGCAATTGAATCCAACAATGATGAAAGTGTTTAAGAAAGAAGTTATCAAGCTATTGAAAAAGGTGTAATTGTTCCAATTTCATATACAAATGGCTCAGCTCAATCCAAGTGGTTCCAAAGAAGTTAGGAGTTATAGTAGTGAATAATGATAATAATGATTTGATTCCTACCCCACTTCAAATCAGGTAGCAAATTTACATTGATTTTCATAAGCTCAATTCTATAACTTAAAAAGATCATTTTGCTTTACATTTTATTGATCAAATACATGAGCATTTAGTAGGCTACACTCACTATTTTTTCATGATGGTTTTTTAGGTTATAATTAGATTGTCATTGCAATGGAAGACCAAGAGAAGACAAAATTCACTTTCCCTTTGGAACTTTCACTTATAGAATTATGCATTTGGCCTTTGTAAATACCCCCACCACCTTCCACAGGTGTATGATAAGTATATTTTTGCATTATATAAAGAGAATTATAGAAGTGTTTATGGATGATTTTACTATGCATGCTTACTTATTTGATAACAATCTTAGTAACCTTTTAATTCTTGAGAGATGTATAGACACTAACCTTTACTTAATTGGGGAAAATGTCATTTAATGGAAGATTAAGGTATATTTTTAGGGCTTTTGATATCATCTAAGGGAATAGTAGTTGATAAAACAAAAAAATTCTATAACCTGATACAAATATAGGTAAGGAGATACAAATTCCTAATGAACTTGTCCCTACAAGCAACAAAAAAAATAATAGAATGAAAGCAATACACTCAACAAAGTAGTACTGGTATAATATCAAAATAGTAGATAGAATTTAGTGTAAGATATAAATTAAAACTTAGAGAGTTAAAAATAATTTTAATTAGATTTTAAATAACCATATGTTTTAAGAAACATAATTTAAACTCATATTGTACTTGCTCTAAATATGATAATGCATAACATTCGATATAATGTGATAAACGCATATAAAAACCGTATCTATATGGTAACTGATAACTGTATTTTATATAGTTATTTTCACCTATTTTATTAATTATAATTGCTAGATTCTCTCTATTTTTAGTTAATTTTAGTTTAATAAATTAGTATTTACTGTTTTTTATATATTTTAAGAAAATTAAATAAATTGTATCGAAAATGTTCTTAAATGACAAATTTGTTTCCAAAAATATAATTTCAAATAAAAGAGGGATTAATTGCAATTTATAAAAGTTGAAAATATAATTTAAATTAAAATCGGGCTTAATTTTAATTATTAAAAGTTTAAAATTTAATTTAAATTACCAAAAGGGCAACATTGTAATTAACCAAAGTTTAAAATGTAATTTGAAATATATTTGTGGGTCAAAATACAATTAAGAAAATTGAATTTTCTGTGCAGATTAGAAGAACCACGCGCCAACAACAAGCACCAAACGTGGACCGTCCGATCAAATAATAAACGGCTACGATGCGCGCGTCCTTATCACACCCGACCAAAGAGAGTGGGTGCAGGTCTCAATTTTTCACGCGGCTCGGTACGCCGAGTGGGGCCCACCTACCGCGCAGGCCGGCGTGCAAGTGGGACCCACGTGTCTGACGCGTTGCAGCCCCTGTCCCCCGCTTACGAGCGCCTCTGATCCCGTGCGCTGATCTCCACATGTGCTTGGTTATTCCACCGACCAGAATCTGCCACGTTTCCCACTTAATCTATCATCCAATCATGTTAGGACACGTGGCATGTTTCGGTGAACGCAAAAGCGCGGAATCCCGGACACGTCTCAGGAGCTGTCTCCCACGTTTCTCGCGCCACAATCCGGTGCGGCAATTCTCCGTGAGCCCGTCCTTTCTATTCTGTTATATGCTGCCACGTGTCCCACCATTTCTTACAGCGAATCAGACGCTAACACGTGGCATGCACTTTGAAATTAAAAAAAAGTCAGAACGGCTCCTTGTCTACGCGTGATATTTAATTACCGTTTTTCGATATTGAATTTTGAAACGCATCGATTTTATTTTCGAGGGAATATTCTTTACGCGTTTTCGAAAAGAAAAAAAAAGAAATGTAATATTTTAGATGTATTTTTTTGCTATAAATAGGTGATAGTTTTTAGTTTTAAAAAAGTTTTTGTGTTTTGGGTAGAGTTTAGTTTTCTTGTGTTGCTCGGTTTTGGACGGCAAAACACGCAGAAGCCATATTTTGGCTTTTGTTGTGTTTTGCGTGTGCCAAATATTTTCGTATTGAGATGTTTTAATTTTATGAAGTAATTTAATTTTTCTAGGGTTGCATTTGATCTAAATTTATGAAGCTTGATTTTAATTATTTTTGATAGATTTATAAGACATTCGATTTGTTCGTTCTATTTTGTGCTTAATGCTTTTTGATTATTTACGAATCTTATCAAAACGATCCGTGGCACATAAATAAACTTGAGAAAGGCATTTGTGTGTGTATTGCTCGTAAGTAGAATGACATGTATGATGAAGGATAGGAATATACCCTAATTGTATGTGTGACCTTTTGAAAACTTAGAACTTAATGAATCTTATTAAATTTAATTCTCATAGAGATATAGTGAATTAATTTAACGAGGTGTGTTTATACGGAGCTCGGAAGAGATGTATGAATAATAAAAAAAGAAGTTTTCGATTGACAAATTAAATGTTCTAAAAAATATAAATCAAAAGAAAATAACATTATTTGAGTGGATTAGTTTGGTGAAAAATTATAATCCTAGATTTCTTTTATTTTCTTTTATTACCTTTTTGTTAAATCAACGATTGTTTTGGATAAAATCAGAGAGATACAATTTTAGTACTCGACAAACGATAGTAACAAATCTCCGTGGGAACGATCTTTACTTACAAATCTTATTACTTGTGACCGTGTATACTTGCACATTTTTGTGTGTTGTAAAACACACAACAGTAACATCCTAGAGTTGCTTAAGGTAATCACTTAACAGTAACTAATTTACTAAACAATATACAAGTTATAAAACTAATGGATAGTAAAACCACAATTACCTCTATCAGTCAGGACCTCCGTCCAAACTACCCACTACTTGTATTCACTTGCTGCTTTCATAATGACTTGGCTTAAAACATGAATGTAATTGTCCTCCATAGCCAACACCACCAAATGTAATGTGATTGGAAACTATAGATCAAGTAACTAGAAGTGAAAAACTCACACTCTCAAGGGATACACATCTTAACATTAATATCAAATCATATACGGGAGACATACAGTCAAACCATGTGCTTACACGGATGAAAATTTAATAACAAAACTCAATGAAAGACCCTCACTCAAATATAAGCTCTCTAAATTGATGTCAAAAATATATATAAATCTTAATACAAATTTTGGTAGAGTTTCAACAATGAAAATGTGGGTGAAGAGAAGTGAAATGAGTGGGATATTTATAGGACTTGGAATGCACACCTTGTTAGTCACCTCACCAGCCACCACACCTACCACCTTGCCAAAGGTTATGGTGAGGGTGATGATGAACTTGGTGGTGAGGTGCTAAAATTTTCATTTTTCTGTTTTCAAAAATGCCAAGTACTATTCATAAATATCCATACCAAAAATCACAAGTAAAAACGTCAGCTTGCTTGAATACTTGCTCATCGAAAACCAACACTCTACCTAGAATGCACACTATGAAAGCCATCCTCATGATGTGTCTATACATGTTTTCATACAAAGTGTACCTAATCCATAGTAATCAACTTTATATAGATGAAAACAAATACACTATGTAAAAAGAAAATAGACAACATATTTTGTACACAAGAAGCCAACATATAGACACAACTACAATGGAACATAGAAAATCTAAGATATATCTTATTCATTCCTTACCATCTCCTAGTTGTGTGAGGGAGGTTCTTTTTTTCTTGGTCATGCAGTATTCATTCAAAGATTTATACAGGATTTCTCAAAAATAGCAAGGCCTCTATGCTAGTAGCTCCAAAAAGAAGTGGTATTTATTTTCAATAAAGAATGCCTCAAAGAATTTAATAGATTGAAATAAATTTTAAACAAAAAACCTATTATTAAACCATTTAACTGGAGTCTACTATTTGAGCTTATATGTGACATACATGACTATGCAGTTGAAGCTATTTTGGGATAAAGGGTTGGCAAGTGACCAAAGGCCATATATTATGCTTCACAAACTTTAAAAAATGTCTAACTCACTTACTCCTTGGGAGAGAAATAGCTTTTAGTTATGACTTCTACTTTGGAAAATTTTTGAACATATATAATTGGAACTAAAGTAACTATCTTCTTTGATCATGTAGCTCTTAGGTACTTACTTATGAAGAAATATGCCAAGCCAAGTCTAATAAGGTGGATTCTTCTTATATAAGAATTTGACGTTGAAATGAAAGACAAAAAAGAAGTGAAATGTAGTAATAGATAACCTCAGTAGATTAATTCAAGAAGAGGAATCACTTCCAATAAGAGAAGAATTTCTAGATGAGCAACTACTTATGACTACAATGTTTACTCATGGTATGTAGATATAGTGAACTACGTGGTCACTAAAAAATTCCCACAAGGCTTATCACAAGCTAACAAATTTAAACTTAAGAAGGTTGCTAAATAATATGTGTGGGATGACCCTATCTTTGAAACATTATCCAGACCAATTGATAAGAAGGTATGCACCTAACAATAATTTTACTTTTATTCTAACCTTTTGTCACACTTATGCAAGTAGGGGAAATTTTGGAGTAAAATATTGCTCTCAAGGTCTTAGAGAATCGATTTTATTGGCCAACATTGTTCAAGGATACCTTCACCTTTTGCAAAACAAGTGATCATTAAAAACGAATACGTAACTTAGGCCCTAGGTTTTAAATTCCACAAACACTAATTCTTATTGTTGAAATCTTTGACATTTAGGTAATTGATTTCATGTGACCTTTTCCATCTTCTTATAGTTGTATGTATATTTTACTTTCTATTGATTACATGTCCAAATGTGTGGAAGAAAAAAGCCACCAGAAGTAACGACTTTAAAGTTGTTATGGATTTTATCAAGTCTAACATTTTTCTAGGTTGGCAACACCAAGAGCTATCATCAACGACAGTGGACTACATTTTTGTAATAGGACGTTTTACGCCTTACTTAAAAGGTACACTGTCAACCATAGAGTCACTACCTCTTATCACCCATAGACAAGTGGACAAGTTGAATTGTCCAATAGAGAGATCGAGTCTATAAGTCCCATCGTACTTGGGTCTGTGTGTTGGCTTCCCATGTGCAAAACAGAGTGTATATTTTATGTTACTCAATGTTCTGTCTTTCTCTGTATAAGGTTAGTTACTATGGATCAATAATGAAAACATGCTTACACATACCATGAGGTTGGTTTTCATAGTGTGCTTGCTAGGTTGAGAATGTTGGTTTTTGATGAGTGAGCATACAAGTAAAGCGACATTGTCACTTGAGTTTTTGGTTTGTTTCGAGTACGGTACGGGTATTTATAGTTTTTACTAGGTAATTTTTGGAACAAAAAAATGTGAATTTTTAGCAACTCGACATAGATCTCACCATTGACCTCACTACCACCCTTGGTGAGATCATTGTCGAGGTGGTTGGTGAGGTGGAAAATACAAATGCAATAAATACCCCTCATTTATCTTATTTCTTATCCACATTTTCAAGTGTCGAAATGATGCCAGAATTAATACTAAGATTTATATCTATTTGGGAAATCATTTTGGTTAGCTAATTTTTAAGTGTGGGTCATTTAATGAATTAATAGATTAAATTTTTATCTATGTATGTACATGGTTTGACTATGTGTCTCTCGTATATGATTTGAGATCTACGAATGACTATATGTTCCTTAATGTTATTAGTTTTTAAAATTTGTGTTAGTAGTCTTTGTTTACCAATCATACAAATTGGGGTGTGTTGGTTTTGGAGGAGAGTCAAATTCAAGTGTTGAATCAACACATTGTGGAAGCTACAAGTAGAGTAACAGATAGTTAGGACAAAATCCCCAGATGTAGATGTAATAGTTGTTTTGTTTTCTATCATAGTTGTAATTGCGTATTTATTGTTTAATGGATTATTTGTTGCTGAGTGGCTGCCTTAAACAACCTGAGGATGTTACCATATAGATACGATCTCTATATGGGTTTAACTTGTTACATCACTTGTTATGCATGATCCTATGTTGAGCTAATATAATCTAAGTTTAAGGTGTGTATATTACAACATAATGTAGCCTAAACTTTGATTAGAAAGCATTTATTTTTTTCCACATTTTCACTATTTACATAATATCTGTTATTTTTAGTCATCTGCTTAACTGATATTACTTTGTTTGTCTTTACTGTGTTATTGTCTTAAGTGTGTTCTTTTCTATTTATGGGAGTTAGAGATTAGTCAGTAAGGAGTCTAAATCTCCTTACCCTAGTAGTAACTCTGGTGTTGATTATGCTAACTCACCTTTTCACACACATACGCATACGTTCTCTTTGATGGAGTCCAGAGAAGGAGGTAATGTAAGTTGACCTCCACTTTTAAATGGGCTAAACTATGCCTATTGGAAATCACAAATAAAACCTTTCTTGTGGTCCTAAGGAGATCATGTGTGGTTCCTTGTTGAGAATGGCTAGACCTATACCACTAAAACCCTACTTAATAATACTATGATTTTGAAACCAATGATTGAATGAACCAAGGAAGAATCTAAGGAGTCCAATGGAATAGTAAAGATTTATATGCTATCATCAAGGCTATGTCACCCAATGAATATAAAATAATTTAGAATTGTACCATGTCAAAACAAGCTTGGGTTATCCTGGAGACAACTCATGAAAGGACATCAGTAGTTTAGAGGTCCAAAATGCTTAAGTTGAATAGAGACTTTAAATTATGCATTATGCAAGAATATCAGACATTTGTTAAGTTTTATGAATGGTTCTCTAATATTTTTAACTATTCTCAAAACCTCAGTACACTCATTAACGAAAAGAAAAGATAGAAGAAACCATTGCCAATCTACCACATGGGTTTCATGTTGAAGTTATTGTACTTGAATCAATATACAAACTTGGTGAGTTCTCCATGAATGAGCCAGTTGGTGACTTGCAAGTCTTTAAACTATACCACCTATTACCAAGATAAGACCAAATTACTTTCAAAAAGGGTAAGAGTTTGGCTCTCAAAACAACCATAGTAAGTGACCAAAGAAAAGATGTTAGTGCCTTATTTGCAATAATGATGATTCTAATACTGATGAGGAAGAAATGACCTTTGCCCAAAAATTTACCAGATTCTTTAGAAAGAAGAAACCAACATCTAGGTTTACTAGAAGAGATGCTTCAAGTTCCAAAGCATCAAAATATACTAAAGCTAATGAAGACATAGAAAATGAATCTAAGAAGCCAAGTAAAGGACACTTGAAAAAAATTAGTTTCTTTGAATGTGGAAAGCAAGGTCATATTATTGCAAGGTGTTTTCAAAAACAAATTGCAAGAACAAGCTTGCTATGAAAGGTAAGGTTATTATTTCAGATAGTACTAGTAGTGATGATAAGGATGATACTAATTTTTTTGGCTTTTTTTGTCTCTAATTATGCCATTGATCCTCCCATTATTACCTTAGAAGTTGAAAGGTAACTATTAAAGATGATGAGGATGATGAGAAGGATGAATTGCTTGACTATTACAATGTTTTCCTATTAGAGCATATCAAGTTTCAAAAGGAAAAGAAAAATGAATTGGAATACCTTGGTGAAAAGGAGCGAGAGATATTCATTTTTGAAGAAAAATATTGAAGAAAGGAAGTTCTCTGTTAATGACCAAAAAAATAGATATCACTAGAAAATGTAAGGTTATTCAAGAGAGACTTTGGATTTACTTGAAAAGTTTAATGTAAATATTGAAAAAGTTAAAAAATATGAGGATCAATTGAAGGTTTCCATCTTAGGTAAAGTTACTTAGCTATTTGTTAGTACTGATCTCTCTCTTGATCAAAATTCCTATATAGAAATATTGAAGAAGAAGATCATAGTTGTAGAGAGTACAAAGGGATACATGGTGTACTCTCTTACCGAAAAGGAAACTGAGATTGAGCAGCTAACTAAAAAGGTTGGGATTCTAAATAATTTAGTAGATTATCTTGAATCATATATTAAAGAGAAAGAAGATTTGATTATTGCCCTAAAATAAAAACTCAGAGTTATTGAGAAGGAACTAGAGCACTATACTTCTAGCTTGAACAAAATAATGACTAGCTCAAAGAACCTAAATGAAATCCTTAGTAACACAAAGATGTTTGAGGACAAGTATGACATTGGTTATAGTGAGGATGTTTCAACTTCCATATTGGGTTCAATTAAGTTTGTGAAAGCTTCTGATCAAGATCCAAAAATGAAGTCTGCTACTACCGACCCAAGAGGTAAGTAAACCCTTCACCTAAGGCTAGTATTTCTCGTCACTCTAGTGATGGTCTATTGCCTCTACCAACTGTCAATCCTACTTGTCACTATTATGGTGAACTTGGGTAGTTGAGACCACACTACGGGAAATTGAATACTCATCCTCATGTGAAAGTCAATGTGAGCACTTCTTCCTCTTCTCCTCTGTGTACTACTTCTCGAAGTCAGTGACCTAGATTCTTTATCTTTAATGTATATGTGTGTTATTTGTGTGGCACTACTAGCCACCTTGATAGATATTGTCCTAGATACATAAGAAGTACAACTTTGAGTTCTCCACCGTACTCAACCCCATCTCCTATGTTAGACTATAGCTATTATGGCTCATTTGAGGATCTCTAAGTTGGTATCATTTTGCATCTAAGACACAGTGTGAAAAGAAACAAGTCTACTTCTATAAGTCTTTTTGGTCTAGTATATTTGCATAATTTGATAGGATTTTCAAAAACTAATAAACAACACAAACCTCGAATACCATATACTTCACATGCTCACATGACTCAAAGACTATTTCCTCTTTTAGTTTCCACTTACCTATACTTTAAATGGAGGGATGTTGTTTGATCATTATTCTTAGGTGATTTGTTTGGGGTTGATCTATTCATTTCTTTTCTATCATTTGGTTGTAGTCATTCTTTGTGTGTCTACTTGTTTTATCTAATAATAATAGCAATGCATGTATTTATTGTTTTTGTTGTTTTAACAATATTTTTCCCTTCTATCTCTTCCTGGGACTGTCTTACAAGTTTCTTAGTCCATTACTCTCACTTTTTAATGAACTTATTACTGTGTCCATTGTTTCTTTCTGGTTGATATGCTATTGACCTAAATGGAAGTGTGGTTGTTCTGACATATGCATTCCTTGTGAGGTTGTATGACTAATATCTTACGTAGATTTTATAAAAAAAGGGGAAATTTTTTTCCTACTCATGCAATAATGTTTTGAATTTGTATTGTTATGTTTGAGAAGTTTGTGTGGATTTCTTACTTAAATGCTTTGTATGTCCCTAACATGCTTTAGAAACCATATGTGGTGTTTCTTGAGGCAAAATCCTATATGTTGTTTAGATAGAAAGATGATTCATGCCATTATTGAATCATTTTATCCTTCTTTCCTCCCTTGTCTACTTATCTTATTTTTCCCCTCTTGAGCCTTTATGTTATACCTTTGTTTCTTTGCACCTACTAGCCGAGCTCAAATAATAAATCTCACTTACTTGGCACTCTTTTTATAGAGTTTCAATTTTATCTTGTTGAATTTATTTTCTTTGGGATTGTTTGTGCTACCCTCACGCTTAAAAGAAAGAAATTGAAAATAAAAGTGAAGAAAAGAAAAAAAAAGGACAAATAAAAACAAAAGGGAGAAAGAAAGAAAAAAGAAAAAAAAGGAAGGAGGAAGTTCAATTTTTGAATGATAATTCGCAATTGAAAAGGTGCCCCTGTTTGGGAAATTTATATGTGTCAAAATTTTAAAAGTTCTAGGATAAGATCCTAAGTTTAAAGGATTACCAGTTGGTTGTGAGCTCTATGCTTAAAAGTGAAAGTTTCGTTGTCTAAAGGTGTATCTTTACTTAAATATCTCTTCTCTTCTACCCAAACCTCAGCCTATCATTATAATCTTTAAAAGGCCTTTTGATTTTTTGTAAGATTGCACTTACATTAGTGAAGAGAGAGTCTATATGCAGACTTATAAAGTTTGATTCAATTTGAGGATATATTTCCTTTTACTTGATTCATATAAACATTTCTTGATGACATATAGAGTTAACAAGCTTTGCATATCACACAATGCATGTTTGTATAAATTTTACTCAAACCCTTTAATGAATGCATTTTGGATTGATTATCTTGTGGATGTTTATGTTGAGTGTTTCAATTGTTTTGCATTAATTTTTAGGTTGTACAAATCCTACCTCGCCTTGTAGGTCACATGTGTTCTCGTCATTACCTCACCACATGGCTCATCAAATACTCCATCAAAGTGGTTTGCGAGGCATGTAGTGAGGTCACCCTAAGCCTTTATAAAGAACCCCCTAAAGCCTACTTTATTCACACCTTAAAATGGCTTCCCTTTCTTCTTGCTATATCAGTTTCATCTACCTTCTTACCTTTCCCAAATATGGCTCTAAATCATTCCAAAACCAGTAAAAAGTTCAAAGCAACCTGAGCATGCCAATCCTTCTAATAGTGCACCAATTCTTGTAGAGAATCCTATTGATATTCATGATTTTTCTGAAGTCAAACGAAGGTTTGAATACTTTTCCTGGCTTCCACTATGTTTTCTAAATTATTCCTTAAATGACTAGTTCATTAGGGAATTCTATGCTACCTTTCCCCATGCTTCTACTAATGGATTCTCCACTTCATTTGACCTTAGAAGATGTAGAGTTACCTTTTCTCAGGATGATATCATTAGCTTATTATCCCATCTTGTGGTTTAGCTTCCTTTGTTTCCTATCATCCCTTTTAAATTTAAAATTAATGCTTCTTCTGACCTTTCTGAATTTGATAATATGAATGCTCACAATTTTGAAGATATGGATAACTAGTTGGCATGGTCTAACCACTATTTTACATATTGAAGACACTTCTCCCATGCTATTATAAAGGGTGACGATATTGCTAGCATCATCTATAGAACTATCATTTTTTGTACTTTTTCTTCAACTTCTTTTACACTTTACTACCCTTCTTTGATTTCCAAGAAGGGTTCCACTATTTTTCATAACATTACTTTCTACTATTTGAGTAGGTCTATTCTCTCATGCATTGTTTTTTCTATTAGTCATGGTTATCTAAGTTCTTTTGCTACCCCTTCTTCCTCATCTTCTACAAATGCTTCCCAATCAACTTGTTATGAGTCCATTCCTATTTCTTCTACACCTTCCACTTTCGTCTCTCTTGATGCAGAATCCAAACTCTTTTTTTTACTATTGTTCAAGAGTTACAAAATTGATATAGGAATTTTCTTAATATGCATCGTTTCCAGGCATTTTCTCAAGGTATTGTGACTTATTATCGTCACGTGGTACCATGGTACTGCCTTTTCTTGGTTCACCTATCTCCTTTTCTTCTGTTAGACCTTGCCCTACTGTTGCTAAACCTCCTTGCTCTCATGTTTCTTCACTTAGGTCTTGGTTCAATAAGTTTACTATGTATGGTGGATATATGTTCTTTCCTTCATTTAAGACTAGTCACTCTTTTGATCAATGTACTAATAATTTTCTCAACCCTTAATCTATTGCACCACCACCCACTAGCCCTTTTAATGCTGGATATTCACAATGATGTTCAAGGACATTATGATACTAGAGAGGGAAGTAGAGAGTGTTGATCTTTTCTATGTCTTTTTACTTTAGTTTATTTGTATACTTATCTTTGTAAAACATTTTTTGTTTAATAAATATGAGTTATTGGTGTGTAATAAATATGTTTTGCATCTTGTTTTTCAAATTATAGTATCTTTGTATACCTTTTATCTCTCATATATGGGTGTTTTATTGACTTTTTATGTCAGAAAAGGGGAGAAGTGTTTGTACAAAACTATGTGCTTATTCACAACACATTGTTATTTGTTTGGTATGGAATGTTTTGTAAGGAGTGCAACTGCTTGGTCAATTGGTATAGCTGGATTTGAATTTCAATATCGGAGTCTACTTCATGGATTATGGAACTTCTCACTTTGGAGCTCTTTTGTTGAGAATTAGCACCTAACATCTCAAAAATATTATAAGTCTCTAAGGTTGTCTTCTCTCCTATTGCTCCTCTTGTAGTATTGTAAACAATGCATTGACACTATTATTTCAATCCATCATAGAAAAATTGGTGCTATATCTACAAAGGATAACTATGATTGGGCCATTGAGTGAGAAAAAGTTGGTATCTTAACTCTCAGTTCTAACTTTTCTAATGGGAATAGAATTTTCCTATAAACTTGTTTCAAACATGCTCATATGTCGTCAAGGAACCTGAAGGAAGTGACATTAGCTAAGCTTTGGTCCTATCTTTTAAGGTTTATAGGAAACATCTCATTCTCAATTGATCCTTGGTTAGTACACCGAGAGGGAAAGTTTGGACTATGGAATAAAAATCCCTAATGAAAGACAGTGAGTCTTCATTATGTTGTCCATGAAAGGAAGGTAACATGAAAAAATGAATATTTTATAATTCATAGTTCCTATCAACCTCACCCAATTGAGTTGAATAAATTGCAATGTCATTTACCGAGCTTGCAAATTCCTTCATAGTAGTTTCCCTAGGTCGTGGATTTTCCCCCATTATTAATAGTTCAGGTAAAGGGTTAAGATTTGATTTATTAATTTGCTCTATAAAAGGATGTGAGACCTCAAAGTCCAACCTTCTTAACAACCTACTAATTCTATTTATGTTATTGTTATATGGTCTTGAGGGTACGATAAGAACCTTCTACCTCTCATAAATTTAATAAAGCAAAACTCAAATTCACCGATCAAGTAAAAAAAAAGATAAAATAAATATACAAAAATATGTTACATGTTTGTACACAAAAATACTAAATATGTTATAAATAGATGGTACATATGTTAATAAAAGAAAATAATCTATACTTAAAATAAGTTAGTACACAAAAATAATAAATAAAAAATAATTAAAAGAAATAAGAATGTAAGTAAGATTAATGAAATTAAATAAAAGAAGAGATATTAAATTTAAAAGAAAAAGGTTTGGCCAAATAATTAAATTAAGAAAAGAAAGTTTTAATTTTTTTAAATTATTCTTTTAAAAAAGATAAAAGATTTGATATTTTAAAAAAATCTAAAATTAGTTGATAAACTACATATTCTAAGATTTTAAATAAAATCACAATATTTATAACACGAAAAGTTTTTAAGATTTTGATAATAATAATTTAAAAATGTTATTCTTTCCTCGACCACAATGCCAAATATTTAATGCATAAATATTATTGCGTACAAATTTTGTAAAATTTACAAAATGCTCGCACGAATCCCTTATAGAAAATGATAAGTATCTCCCAAGGTTGGTCTAAAGAGAAATTGTGTAGTTTTTAAATTATTCAACAAACTCTTATAAATGAAAATAAAACCTAAACATTATGTCGTAAAGTTTAGGTTTGAAATCCTAATCTAGTGACAATAAAATAAAGATAGATTCAATAAATATTTAGGCATTTAGATATATATCATGCTATGAAGAATTTATGGGATATATTAGCTAGTTGATTAAGGTTGTTTAATATTAAATAGATTATAATGGGATATATTAGCTAGTTGATTAAGGTTGTTTAATATTAAATAGATTATTAAAGAATTGAATTAAGATTATTAATTCTCCCTTTTTGTATAAAAATATCCTTGGGCATGAGTCATTCTCGTTATTAATAATAAAAAAATTAGAATCCTTAAATGGGGATTATTAATTAATTTTATTATTAAATTTTACTTCTTTTCTAAATAATTAATAAACCATTTAGTTGTCTTCTTTAAATAAAACATGATAATTTAAACTTCATTCAAAGTGTCAAAATTAAGCTAAGAATTTAAAAATCTCATAAATGACTCCTATGTACCCTTGTGAACCAAGTCATTGATAAAAAAATAGTACTCTAAATTAAATTTAGATAATCAAATCTTAAATCTAACTTTCATATTTTAAGTTTATATTGAAAATTCTGACATCACTGTATTTTCTAAAATAAAGTCTGTAGAATTTTTGAATAGGAAATAATACTTAATTTTTTAAAAATATTTTACCTATTAATATTTCCCAAGCATAAAAATCTTACTAATATCTCATTATAATTTTAGCCATATATGATTAATTTACTAATTGATTAGAAAATTAAATATAGCATCTAAAAAAAACTGGAACAAATACATAAATATACGTCAATAGAACCTTCTTGAATTATTTTTGAAACTTTTCCAAAAGAAATGCCAAACTTTATTGAATTAGATCTATAATAATTACATAAACTAAATTTTTTCAACCATCAAATGAGAGAAAAAAAACTTTAAAATAATAAAAGAAAAGGTATAAATTAAACAAAATAAGAAGACATGGATGGAAAGGTATGCTTAGGGATGATTGATACAATAAAACAGGGTCCTATTTATAAGTTTAGGAAATCAACTCAGAGAGGTATAAACTAAACAAAATAAGAAGACATTAGTCCATGTTGTGGAACACATGCAACTGTCACACACATTGTACTCAATCCAAGCATCTCATTCCAGACCACACAACTTTTTCACACTGCAGCCCGCAATGAATTAGGGACCCTTTAGGTCCACACCGAGACACAAAATGTTTCCATGCCACGGCACAATGTGTTCTACTTGACTTTATCCCTTATTTTCTTATATCATTTTTAATAGCTTAGAGCATTGCAATGGAGTGCTTTCGATCAATTTTATCTTTTTAAGTTAAAATACATGAAAAATAACAAAATATACCTATGATTCTAAAAAGATATATTTGTGTAAAATAATAGTAAAACTAAGTAAATACTAATCTTTTTAATGATTAAATATGCATAAATCATGATATATTGAGTACTTTTGAGCACTTATTAGATACTCTATCACTCGTTAATGCTTTTGTTTTTTTGGATATTACCAATAGGCCTATTTATAGGTTTTTCTCAGTGTGACCCCCTCTTTTTTATCATTTTAATAATGTTCATAGGTGATGGGCTAAATGAAGTAGGGTGCTATAGAGGTGCCAACTTAACTGCATGTCCTAGTGCACTTTTAAGGTCTAGCATCTACAATTTCATTCAAAAAGAGAATAGAAAATTAGAACATAACAAATTTTATGAATTAATACAATCCATGTTAAGTGCTTTGAAATCACCATTAATCAATAGAAAATTAGCTATCCATAGAGGAAAATGAAAGCATAAAAATATTCATGAGAACAATAAAAGAAAGAAATAGAAATCCTAAGACTATTTTCAATGAATCTTGCCTCTAACCATATCATAATGCCATTAACAATCCTAAAACACTTGGCCATAGTATCGCAACATCAAATAAATAATGTCTCGATATGGACTTGTTTTTCCAAAATCTAGAGTGAAACCCTTAGGCTTAATGCCACAACATTAAAGTTATGATGCCTCAATGCATGGTTTTTTTCTTCAACCAAGGCTATTCATAAAGATCTGATGTATTTTGTTTGCAAAATAGGAACATAGGCCTTCCAATGTTTGACATTTAGCATCCCAGGTGTTGAATCTTCAATTCTTGTCACTTAGGACACTTGCCTCCAATATTAATTCTTTCATTTATACCTTTTAACAACAAAATACTTGAAATAAATAAGAATATATCCCGTAACTTTGAAACACATTTGTCGAAATAATTAAGTAAAAATGCAATGTTAAAACCTAATTATCTCAATTAATTCTGATAAATTACAAGCTAAGCGTGCTTTTCAAGAAATTATCACAACCTCCAAATAACTTCTTGCTAGTACCTAACAAGCTATGTGATTCAAATATGTTCTCAAAAGGACAAAAAATAAATAAATCCCAAGTTAACCTAAATCACTTTAGTAGACTACCACAGTTACATTTTGCACATGTAACAAGCCTTTAATCTACTAGGTGACCCTAGTAGCCAAGTTAAAGTCTCGTGAGGGCTTCCAGTGATGACACCTATAAACATCCTAACTAAACAAAAATAAATCCATCAAACAAACAAAAAAAAACAAACTCATTAGCTCTTGAGTCAGTTCTTATAATTGTCTCAAAAATTGCACATAGCACATGACAATAGAATAGTTAAATATCACTTGCGTTCAATGATAATTCAAAAATTAATTTCACTTTTGTAATTGACTCTTCAATATCCATCTAATGAAAAAACATTAACCTCAACACCAAATGATTTCGTGCACAATATTCACAAAATGAAATTTTTGATCTCAAAACTATTCAAGTGTGATATGCATAAATATTGTAATCATAAACTGCATAGGCTTAATTTTCAAATCACTCTCCACTAATGTAGAATGGATATACTACCTTGGATTAATGGGTCTTTATCAGGATTATTGTGATGTTAGGTTGAGGCTTGGGTTATGAAAGAGTGGGAAGGTGTGTCACAAAGATAAGAGATCTTAATAAAATTCAAATACCACTCATATGCTTGGATACACCCAAGTATATATCATCAAACTATAAAAGTGATAAGTAATTTAAGAACTAATGTTGCTAAATTAAGTTGGTAAAGGGCATTTTAAAAATTATTTTTAACTAAGAATAAAATATAAAAATATTAACTAAAATACATGAGTATACAGATTAAGAGAACATGTGATTATAGGACTATCCTCACTACTATCCTATAATTTAACCAACTATATCATGAATCAATATTAGAGCTATCATTGAATTCTTAAATCTAGCTTGTGAAATCTATGCATCTAAGACAAAACTACTAATGCATCTTTTCTTACTTTTTAATTGAAGTAGAATATCATCATAAATCAGTCCTAAATTAGAACAACCTAGTCATAATTACTATATAATTCATTCATTTCATTAAGTTCTAAAAATGAGATAACTAAACTTCGCAAGATCATGATTCTTAGTAACCTTTAATGAAGGCATCATCCCTACTTGTTATACTGTCACAAAGAAGCAAGATATCCCTTTTAATAAGAATATTAGTGATTATATAATAATACCATTGTAACATCTTAAACTAGTATTAACCATATACAGTAGTAAACTAGTCTATCACTCTAATTCATACATGCATAGTTATGGCATTTAAACATAGTGTCAAACACGTCAAAAATCAAGGATTGAATCTATAAATTCATCATAGTATTTTATTAATTAAAATCATAGTCTAGGGTATGGAAATTTCCCATAATCACATCAATAAATTAACTAGGCATGGATTCTAAATGAATCATAATTAAAAATAATAGAAGACTAAAAAGAAAACTAGGAAATACTTCTTATTTTCCTCTTGAATTTTATTTTGCCTCTAGCCTTTAATTTCTCTATATACTTAAGTGTATTTTCTCTCAAATCTATATCTATAATATGTGGTTGATTTTGTTGTCAACCCTAGCTACATATTTATAGTAAAAGAGATACTATGCAATTCCAATGTAGTTAGGATTTGGGTTAAAAAGGTTCAAAACAATTACAATGCTAATATAATAAATCTTGTATAGTTTGGATAGGGATGAGCTTGAAATAAGGTGTTTGAGTGCAAATTCATATGTGCGGGTCGCAATGAACATAGATTCATGTCACAATGTGACCTAGTTGTAAATTCATATTGAGAGTGTTGTACTACGATGCACATGTACTCTTTCCATGGTGCACCCTAAATTTTTCCAATTTAATGTTTTGACCCCTTCTTGATGTATCTTGCATAGATGTTTGCATTTAGGTCTTTCATTGTATGACAATTATACCACTGATTGTGAGGATTTTTTCAATCCTTTTTCATTTGAACCTTTTAAGTCCAAATTACTTGAAATACATCAATCCATATCCCATGATTACAAAAACACAATTTATAAAATACTTAGATTAAAATGCTATTTTCAAACCTAATTCATTCTTTTAATTCCAATAAATCATAAGATATGCATGCATTTTAGGCATGTATCACAACCCCCAAATAGCTTCTGGCTATTCCCTTGTAAGATAAGCACTCAAAAAAATGTTCTAAAAAGAAAAGAAATAGTTAAATACTAAACTAAATCATTTTCATAGATTAAAACGATTTCATTTATCATATGCAACAAGCCTTTGAAACACTAGGGTGCACTAATGGGTGAGTTATAATCTCGTGAGGATTTTTAGCAATGATACCCACAAGCATCACAACTAAACTAAACTAAACTAAAAATACTTAAAGAAATAAAAATAGAAAAATAAACAAAATAGAAAAGTAAACAAAGACACTAATATCAAATCAATTATACATGTTCTCAAAGATTGCTCATAACATTCAATATATAGATTACTTAAGTCTCACCTTTCATAAAAGATAAATTCAAATATTAAATTCACTTTTGCAATTAACTCTTAGACATCCATCTAATCACAAACATATAATCTTCATACCAGATAATCTTGTGCATGATATTCATAGAGCAAAATTATTGGTCTCTAGATTATGCAAATATGATGTGTGTAAGTATTGTAATCACAAACTTCATAGGCTTACCTTTCCATTCACTCTCTACTAACATAGAATGGTCACACATCAAGGTTATAATGTTAGGCTAAGGTGTGAGATTATGAAAGAATGGGAAGGTGAATCACAAAAATAAGATGAACCACCTTTTTATGTTCTAAATAGATTCATATGTTACCTAACTCATCCAACCAGTATTTATCTTCACATCCATAGCTTAGTATACTATGAGTGCAATTTCATATTCTATAAAATATCAATAAACTCTTTTTCTTTATTTTCTTTTTGTTTTGCTCTTTTGATCCATTTTTTATAATTGAAGAGATGTGAAATTGAATTACCAACCTTTCATCCTTTTTGCATTTAATATTTTTTCTATAACCCCCAACTAATTATCTTCAGTACTATTTTTTGGGTTGTAATCAATTTCTATTGAAATTTCCAACATTTCTTCATATAAAGTTCATATCAAACATGTGTTTATTTTATGTCCTCTTAGAAAATATAAAGGTAAGATAATTTGTTTATTTAACTCACAAAAGGGTAGGGTATAGCATGTTAAAGAAAGAATTTTTTTTATAATTTATATAAGCTCAAAGGGATACTAATGGCAAAGATACAAGTTGTAGGATTTTAATAACAAAAATGAAAGTTGTAGGCTTTTAATAGCAAAAAAGAATGTGGTAGGCTTTAAAAGTTTTAAATAGTCCAAAAATGGCCTAAATCCTATATAAATCATTGTGAATTCTATTATTTTTACCTTGATTGTTTTCCAAAGTAAGTTCTAGAGTTTGTTTAGACCTCAAAGATGTGTATGAAATATTCACACACAAGATAGTCTTTACAAGGATTACCCAATCATTCTTACTATCAAGCATAAGAGTTTCACATGAAGTTCAATTCTCATTCAAATCATTCTTTAATTGAAGTAAAACTTAGAGTTTTCTAGATATTAAAATTATCACAATCATATATCATTGATGTTTATATTTACTCGTAACACACAAACAAAACAAATAAAAAAATAAAAAATAAAATTTTGAAAAATTGTGTCTGAAATTTTTTTTGAACTCTTAAAAGAAATATAAAAGGGACTTTTTCCGATGTATCAAAAAGAAAAGTTACCTTGCTAGTAATGGTAAATTGTGGAATTTTGAGCATTAGGTTCATATTTTCAATTCATCATATGTAACAGTGCTAAATGCATCAAAAATTAATATAAACCTCACAAATAATACATCACCAAAATAAAGTTAAGAGGTTTAACAAAATACATAACATAATTCCAAAATAAAAGAAAAATTATAAAAAAACAATGAAAAAAAGAAAAATAAAAATAAAATGAAAGAAAAAACTAAACCCCTAAACTGAAAAAATCATAGAAATAACTGTAATTGAGTGGAAGAGGAATAGAGCTTGAAAACAAATTAGAAAAAATTGTGTTTGGTTTGGTATCTCTCATTGAGGGGTATTTTAGTGTTAAAAACGTATAGGGGCTATAGTGCAAAAAATCATGTTGTCACGTGCATAAAAATTGTATACCCATAATCCAACCCAAGGCTAGTGTGGGGCAACACACTTGAAATTATGCCGCAGTGTGAACCTATTTCATGTTCCCACTTTTTGATCTGAGAGCATTGTGATACATACTCCTGACACGACGCACAAAGAAAATTTTCAATTTTTCCCAAATTCTAGTTTTGCAAAATTAAAAAAAACTAAAAAATAAGAAAAATGTTAAAAAAATAAATATATTTACTAAATAAAAATAGCATTTGAGATTAATGCATCCTCCACCACAACCTAAATCAGGTAATGTCTGCATTACAATCAAATTAAACAATAAATAAATAAATAAAAATAACAATAAACATAATACAAAAAAATTAATTTTCAACTAAAAATAAAATGTAAGAAAATCAATGGATTGCCTCCCATGTAGCGCGTTTTAACATCGTCATCCTAACGAATAACTTTTATTAATCTCTTGAAAGGTCTTGGTTGAGACCTTCTAGTTCATTGCCAATTTTTATAGCACTAGCATTGAGAGTGTCCTTAGGATTTATCACATATTATAAGGGGAGCTTGCTATATACTTGTACTTCAATATTTCCCACAATTGTGGCTAATTGGCTTATCTAAGTCTCTAGGTTATGAATTAAAGCAATGGTATCCTGGTGAAATTTAACATTATGATTTATTAAAGTAAGACCATTTTTTTGTATATGGGAAGCCAACAATGACACAAAGGCCAACATGACTTACACACTAACTTCTTATTCTTTTGATTATACTAAATTAGAGAAATTCAAAAGTTCAAAAGTTTCCACTTCTTCTTACATAAATCTTGAATTAAAGAAGATTTTAATCATTCTCTTTCAAACAGAAAATATATAATAAGTTATCTAAATTTAATATATCAAAAGAATTTAAGTTTAAGTAGAATATTGGATTAAGGTTAAATACATAAATTATGTTTAATTATCTTAAGTATTTATTCACATGCAAAGTAATTTACCAATATTTATTTAAATTGATTAAAAAACTACGTACCTAATCAACTAAACTGATTATTGAAGAATTAACCTAATTATGTAACTGTACGCTCAAATAATCAAGATAATCTATATTGATATTAAAATAGTGAGTTAAACACATAATTAAATAGAATATAAAATTATAACATGATAGATTTTATTAATTAATGCAATCCATATATAGGCCTTTGAAATTACCCATAATGAATAGAAATTAGCTATCTATAGAGAACAATAAAAACATAAAAGTATTATTGAAAACAATAAAAGAAAAGAGTAGAAATATGTGGACTGTTGTTAATGAATATTGTCTCTTGCTCTCTAAATTGCCTCTTGAATTCTTTTTCTTTCTTCGAGGCATAGCATGATCCCATAAACAATCATAATTTATTTATTTATAGTGTTAGGTTTTGAGAAGAAAAAAGTGGGAAAGAAATTCATATTGGGGCATACATGTGAATTTTTGAAGCATAGGCCACAACATTCAGTATATAATGCCAGAGTATAATACAATTCTATAACCCTATAGTAAAACCCATTATCTTTTGAAAAATTGGCATGAGAAAATGTTTAAGTTTTCTTTTCCACTTATTATCTTTTCCTCATGTTTTCTCATTATTTTATTTCCTTTGTAAGTCCTCATTCCCAACACCACCAAATTCATTCAAATTTTTTTGCCTCCCTCCTAAATGGAAATGGTCATGGCTAGAGCATGTTTTAGACTTCATTTGTAAACATCTTGTTACCTAGCCAAAAATATTTTCATTGTGCATCAGCACAATATTTCCCATTATCTTTCTTTGCTTCTTACTCTTATAATGGGTTTGGAATCAAGAATATAAGGGAAAAAGGAATAAA
Organism: Hippophae gyantsensis; assembly: GCA_030763125.1. Classification (NCBI taxonomy): domain Eukaryota; kingdom Viridiplantae; phylum Streptophyta; class Magnoliopsida; order Rosales; family Elaeagnaceae; genus Hippophae; species Hippophae gyantsensis. Next base: position 44,588,211 of record CM061035.1, on the reverse strand, counting down.
CTAAGTTAAATTCAATACTATCCACTCCAACACAACTAGAATAATTTAGAAATATGGTAAGAAAATTGATGTTATAAAAGGATTAAAATTGAGAAGTATTGATCTTTTGTAAAAAAAATTAACAAACAAAGTTTCTAAAGTTTGATTGTTTGGCGTTTAAAGACATAATATATTCAATAAAATATTTCCTAATTATAAGGAAATAAAATTTTGTGTATTTATTTCCCCTACTTTCTTTTGAAAAATTGGCATGAGAAAATGTTTAAGTTTTCTTTTCCACTTATAATCTTTTCCTAATGTTTTCTCATTATTTTATTTACTTTATAAGTCCTCATTCCCAACACCACCAAATTCATTCAAATTTTTTTGCCTCCCTCCTAAATGGAAATGGTCATGGCTAGAGCATGTTTTATACTTCGTTTGTAAACATCTTGTTACCTAGCCAAAAATATTTCCATTGTGCATGACCACAATATTTCCCATTATCTTTCTTTGCTTCTTACTCTTATAATGGGTTTGGAATCAAGAATATAAGGGAAAAAGGAATAAACTAAGTTAAATTCAATACTATCCACTCCAACACAACTAGAATAATTTAGAAATATGGTAAGAAAATTGATGTTATAAAAAGATTAAAATTGAGAAGTATTGATCTTTTAAAAAAACAATTAACAAACAAAGTTTCTAAAGTTTGAATTTTTGGCGTTGAAAGACGTAATATATTCAATTAAATATTTCATAATTATAAGGAAATAAAATTCGGAGTATTTATTTGCCCTACTTTGTTCTGAAAAATTGGCATGAGAAAATTTTTAATTTTATTTTCCATTTATTATCTATCTCTTATGTTTTCTCATTATTTTATTTACTTTGTAAGTCCTCATTCCCAACACCACCAAATTCATTCAAATTTTTTTGCCTCCCTCCTAAATGGAAATGGTCAAGGCTAGAGCATGTTTTAGACTTCATTTGAAAACATCTTGTTACCTTGCCAAAAATATTTCCATTGTGCATGAGCACAATATTTCCCATTATCTTTCTTTGCTTCTTACTCTTATAATTGGTTTGGAATCAAGAATTTAAGGGAAAAAGGAATAAACAAAGTTAAATTCAATAGCGTCCACTCAAACACAACCCAAATAATTTAGAAATATGGTAAGAAAATTGATGTTATAAAAGGATTAAAATTGAGAAGTATTGATCTTTTAAAAAACAAATTAACAAACAAAGTTTCTAAAGTTTGATTGTTAATTTGTTTTTTAAAAGATCAATACTTCTCAATTTTAATCCTTTTATAACATCAATTTTCTTACCATATTTCTAAATTATTCTAGTTGTGTTGGAGTGGATAGTATTGAATTTAACTTAGTTTATTCCTTTTTCCCTTAAATTCTTGATTCCAAACTCATTCTAAGAGTAAGAAGCAAAGAAAGATAATGGGAAATATTGTGCTCATGCACAATGGAAATATTTTTGGCTAGGTAACAAGATGTTTACAAATGAAGTCTAAAACATGCTCTAGCCTTGACCATTTCCATTTAGGAGGGAGGCAAAAAAATTTGAATGAATTTGGTGGTGTTGGGAATGAGGACTTACAAAGGAAATAAAATAATGAGAAAACATGAGGAAAAGATAATAAGTGGAAAAGAAAACTTAAACATTTTCTCATGCCAATTTTTCATAATTTGAATTTAACATTATTTTTTTCATTTATATTTTTAACCATCAGAATATCTAAAATACAATAAAATATATCTCATGATTCTAAAAACACATTTTATAAAATAATTAATTAAATCCAATATTAAAACCTAATCACTCAATTAATACTGATAAATCACAAGGTAAGTGTGCTTTTTAGCACTTATAAAAATATTTGTTTGGATTTGGAGGAAACTTGGTGAGTTGAAAGGCTAATGATCTTCTCATGTTAATTGAATGTTTGTATTTAGTTGTGTAATGTTTGGCCACATAAAGCCAAAGGGGGAGACTGTAAGTCCTGTAGTCCTTTCAGCCATTGTTGGCATTCCTGTATGCAAAAAATGAAGTCTATTTATTTAAGGTTGAATATTGACAATCAGTAATGCACACACATACATAGTTAAGTACCCATAGTATATGAGCATATTTACACACACCATGGGGTTCGTTTTCATAGTGTGCATGCTATGTTGAGTGTTATCTTTTTTCTTTCATTATATTATAGGTAGTTATAGAAAATTGCTCAAAATAATTTAAACAAAAAAATCACATTTTTGGTGCCTTGACAAACTCTTCAATGACCCACTCAATGAGGCCTCGACAAGGGGTTTGTGAGATACCCCAGAGATTGGAAAATTTTCTACAAATACCCCTCTTTATATTCTTTAATCAAGAACTGATAGCAAAGCTACGCTAAAAATTTTACTCATTTTCGATTATGTTTCACAAATCTATTCGAGTTTATATCAGTATTTGTGCTACATTTTTGTCAGAGTAAAATAAAATTCTTTAGTTATGAGTACTTAAACTATTTTCCTAATTGGTTGTTAGCAAATATACATTTTTGGGTTAGGCTTAGTCATACCTTTACATCAGAAAGATAGTGTTTGCTAGGTTTTGTGGTTAAGGTGGTTCCCACATTATAATAGATGTTATTGGTCATAGTTACCAATCACACTACTATGTGTAGTGTTGGTTCTAGAAGATAGTTAGATTTATGTGTTAGTTCTAGCTTTCGTAGAGGTAGCAGGCGGATGCAACAATAGATAGTTAGGGCATTGTGGTTCAAATTGGTAGAGGGATTTTCAGTTATACTTTTATCAAGTTGTATGCATTTATTATTTTTAGTTAATTCTTTGTTATAGAGTGGTTGCCATAAGTAATCTGAGAATTTTACCATCTAGGATGGGGATCTATATGGGTTTACCTCATTGTATCTATTATTATGCTTTATCTGCAAGGTCAATCTCTAAAAGAATTTACTGTGGTATTAAACTTTACTTGTTTTCTAAATTAGTTAAACAAACAATCTTAAACACTCTAATAATATCGATTGGTAGAACAATTATAAATTTTATAATGCTTAAACAAACTAAAATAAAGTAGATAAATTTTTAAATCAAATTGAAATGATTGAGCGAGTACGAGATATTAGTTATCTAACCACTCATGGATAGAACCATTTAAATGATTTTTGACAATTGATTTTTTCTTTTTATATAGAAAACCCCCCAATGATCATAGTGAGTCCCCAAAATATAAATAAATCAATTAATTTATTGATTGGGTTTTAATTGATAAATTAGAAATCGGGAAATAATTTAAACATTTAATTTAATACAAGTCTATGCTACTAAATTAAATTTTTGTTCATAATTGTACAATTAAAATACAGATGATGTGTCTAATATCTAATTCTAAAATATTCACTTTGTTCACAAATCAAAATGGCCAATAATAATTTATAAACAAAGCAAAAGCAGTAATGAACTAGAAATAATTCATCTTCAATTAAAAAAACATCATTCAAATATTTTTCCATTAATGGAAGCAAAACTAAAATCTTACACAAAAATCTAGCCTAATATAATCAAATTAATTGTGATCAATTTAATTACAAAAGTAATGGTTAAAATATAGAGAGAAATAAAATAGAACAAGTACAATATCCCTCTTCATCTCCTATCTCCAAATCCAAATCTTTTGAAGTTGGTTGATTCACTTCTTCAAGTTCTTTGAAAAGCTATACAATTGTATTTTTCTCTCTATTTTATGGTCAAAAATAAGGTAGAATTTGGCTAGATTGTTTTAGTATAAATTGTGATGTATTTATAGGTTAGGTTTCAAAAAAGAAAAAGGAAAATGTATAACTATTCATGAAGGGATTGATGACCAGGAAATTAAGGCAGGTCGAGGCCCATTTTAATCATACATTGGTACGAGAGGATTATGTAATGACCTGGACAAGTTGTGATATAGCACAATAAATATACCACAAATTTCTCTAGAGTAGTTTGTTGTAGCTTGGAAATGTTTGTGACGTGGGGCGCGATGAAATCCATAAGTGCTTGATTGTTGTTCATTTTAACTTATTCTAGTTGCCATTTCTCACCCCGTTTTCACTCCTTTTGCACATTTTAGTCCCAGATTCCTCCATAAGGCCATAGACCTATACAACACAAAAGTACCTTCCAAAACAACATAATTTCTATAATAAAACATAAAATTTATGTTTAAAAACATAGAAAATTATAGGTCAAAATAATGTTTATCAAAAAATAGTGCTCATGCATAAGTTCATCCACAATCTCAACATATCAAGGCTTATCAGGAAAATCAAATTTGCATCACAAATCCATACCCCAATACTCAAAATGTATCTATAACAATTCCCCTAAACCTAGTGTTAAGAACCCAAATTCTCTTCGACTCTAAGCCTCTCAAGATACACTCTTAATAACACATCGATCCTAAGGGTCCAAGAACTCAACACGGTATATGCGAACATGATGCATAAATTTTAATTGTTGGCAAGTGCTCAAATCACTTGTAAACTAATAATAAGTTTGCCCCAAGATCAGTCTCTATAGGAACTAGTAGGTTGTTCTAAAAAGTTAAATTATTTTTTAAATTATTTAAGAAAAACAATCCAAAATATTCTATCAGGTGTCAATTGAGTGAAAAGGACTATAAATTCTAAATTAATTTAATAATTAAAATATCATAAGTAAACTAAATTACAACCAAAATAAGGATGCCAAATGAATTTGGAAAATTAATGAGCATAACCCTTCATGGAAAGAACTAGCTAAATGATTTAAATAACAAGTTAGATTTATTGATTTTTCCTTTCTAAATAAGTGAACTCCCAATGGTCATATTAAGTCCCCACAATTCTCAATTAATTAATAACTTCTTGAGTTGGGCTTGAAATTGATTAATTGGGAAACCTCAAAAAATATATAAATTGTGATTCTCAATTAATTAATAACTTCATAGATTGGGCTAATTAATTGGTAAACGTAAGGCAACTATATTTTTTAATTTTAAATCAAGATTTGATCCATTATTAATTTATAATTAGAGATAATTTAAAACATGTAATTTAATCTCAATCAATCAATAATTTCTAGCATCAGGCTTAAAATTGATCGATGAAATATTTTTTATTCATTAAGTAGTGCATAGTTCTAAAATATTTTTTTAATTATAAATCAAAACTTGGTTTATCATTAATTTATAAATAAAGATATGAAGAACATGAACAAGAAAGAAATCCAAAAACTTTTATTTATTCAAACCATAAAATTATTCTTCCAATCATTGGAAGCATATGCCAATTTTTCACATTACAAAATTAGCCAATTATAATTAAATTCCCAAAATTTAATTCAACTACAAAACATATCAGATTATAGAGAGAAAAATAATATATAACAATAAAAATGTTCATGTATCTATATTATGAATGGTAAAGAACGACTATAGGGGCTAGTGGCTAAATATATGGCTTGGTATAGTTTATTAAGGGTTTAGAGCATATTTATAGGTTAATTGAAGGGGTCAAACAAGCATACTATGCATATTAGGTTTTTTGGAAAAAATTTTAAACTCAAGTTGCAACATGCTTTATTCTATGTTGCAACACATGTTAATAATGAATGACCAGTTCCAACTAGGGAATTGTGGCAAAACATAGTATTTGTTGGACAATGGCACGCATTGAACTCTAGAAAAAAAAGTTGGATTTAAGATGTTTGTGTTGCAGCATGTATGTTATTGAGCCACTACCCAAATAGAAATTCCATTATCACCAATTGGAACCCGAGAGCACCTTCCCATGGCATGAAATATGTATGGGCTATGACGCATATATAATTTTAGGTTGTTGACATTTTGGTTCATTCCAACTTGTGTGAGTTGCCATTAATCTCCCCATTTTCACTCAATTTGTTCGTGTTTTCCTAAGATTCATCTAAAATCACTTTAACCTACAAGATGTCAAAATACTCTTTAAAACAAGATAATAATAAAATAAAACACAAAATAAAAACTTAAAAATATAGCAAACAATAGGTAAAAATGAAAAAGGCTCAAATGCACACAAAATAGATCTCATGAAAAGAATCAGATGCTAAGATTATGAAGGCACCATATTACTCATATCATACTCCAATCAAACTCATTAAGTAAGCAATATAAACTATATGCCTATAGATGAATGAAAATACACTTAACTTCAAAGAGTTATTTCTACCATCTTGCAACAACGACATTAGTACTTTCAAGATTTTAGGGTCATAGTATTTATTTATATCATTTTTTTAACAAATGGAATAGACCCATATATATATATATATAGTACTTATTAGAAGTACCTATTATGGCCTTTTGTTCCTCTAAAGGAACCCCATATGTATCATTGTTCACTAGAATTCAAGCTTCAAATGAAGTTAGTTACATAGTTTCAATTCCTACTCAAGTCATTCAATCAAAGTTACATAGTTTCAATTCCTACTCAAATCATTCAATCAAAGTAATCAAAATAATCAAATAAGACTTCATTTAATTGTTTAAAATCCTAACATCCAACAAAACTTTCATAGGCCATGAATAAAAGCTAACTTTTACAGCAAGTCTTGAATGTGCTTAAGAAATCATACAAAAAGTGCATAAAAATCAATTAATCACCAAAAATTAACATGTGCATGATAGTTTTGCAGCAAAATGTTTTTTATTGTACCTATTTGTATCAAAAATGACTAAACCTAAAATAAAAATATTCAAAAAAAATAGAAAACAAATGTTTAAAGAATTCATAATTCATAATTTCTAAGAAACTTTTCCCTCACCCCTATCTAAAATCTACATTGTCCCCAATGTTCAAATGTAAATCCAAGGAAACAGAAGAATAGGAAAGAAAAGTTACCCTTCTCATAATGACACAGCGTGATTGATCATGGTGATTCGGTAACTACTTTCGTTGCATCCATCATCTAATTCAAGTTTTATCATGCATAGAAAGTTACTGTATACCTCATATATATCACACAACACTAAACAATTAAGAAAATAAGGATTCCAAATCAAACAAACTTTGTCCAAAGGAAAAAATAAAAGAAATAAAAGTAACTTATGTACATTAGATCATAACAAAATAAAATAAAAAAAATTAAATTAATACATAAATGAGTAACCTAGGATAATTTGGAGCTTTAGTCCTTCATATCATCTAGTACCTCTTCATTTTTAGCTTCAAGTGGCCTAACCAAATTCATGCCATGGATATATAGGCACTCCTATCGATGAGATATAGAATATTCTGGACTAGGAGAGTTGTAACCATTGCATCTTATGAATGGACTACATGTATTCATCTCAAAATCACATTTGTTCACTTAACCAACCCTAGTGCTAGGATTGGTATCCTTTAATCTGTTTTACCTCTTCATGTAGCATGTGAAATTGATCTTTTATTGATACTCTTGATGAAGTGGTTACTCTTTTACTATATTAAGCAAATTGTTTTCACATGTAAGGATTCTCGTATAGGTCGGGGTTAATAAATCATTGGGTAAGGGAACTTCACTCCATCTTTAGTAGATAATGCTATGATAAGTTGTGGGAAAAAGCATCTTATATAGTGATCATTTACTAACAATATAATCCTCTGGTTAATTATTTCTCGAAGATCCATTATTTTTATGGTTTGGATGGTAAACAACACTATGGACCTTTCCTTGTCTAGTGTGCTATAATGTATGGTGGGAATCAATCTGGAGTAGATAAAATATTGTCAACTTTAGGAGACATTCTTTAAGCCTTTGGCATCAAAATGATTATGTCTCCCATGCACTATCTCCCAATCTGGCCCCTAATGTTGAAGCCTATATCACCTCATCCACATGTCTTAGATAAGCCTCATATTCACCATGTCCTATATCTCTTATTCCATAATATGAAATTATAGTAGACGTACCAAAGGGTACTAGCATGTCTCTAACCATTACTTTATCTTCTAGGGCTTTAGGAACATTGGCATAAATTTCTCTAACTATGGACATTACCATAACCTCTAGGCTCTTAATGAACCATCTCCATTCTTGGCCCACTATTTTATCAGTCACACCAAGAAACAAATTCTCCCCAATGTCAACCCTCTCACCATAATAATGTTTTAAAATTTAAAATCTATGTTTTGCTTGAAAACTAACAAATCTACCCTAATTGAGTTCTTAAAACATAATAGGCTCTTTACCCTTTTCACTACTTTTCCTTTTTGGGGCCATTGTTGCAAGTTCAAGGTGTGAAAAATAGCAAATATGTAGTTTTCAAGAAATAATTCAAATGCACTATTTTCCACATTCTCTATCCAAACTAGAGTTTGTGTTCTTAGACCCAAAAATATTCACTTCTAAACTAGCCCACAACACCAAGTAATTCTCTTGATATTAAGCATCATTTAGTTGTTGAATTTGGAGATACTCGATAATGAGGATGAAGATGAGAGATGGATGCCAAATCTACAAATTTAATGAAAGTGGCAGTGAATCCCTTCAATATAGGTACAAACAATCCCTATTGATGTTGCTTGGATGAAAGGATGAGACAAGTGAAACGTTTTGGGAAAAGTCAATAAATTTTGGAAGGTTTATTGAAGAAACTAGAAGAGAAGGAGTTAGGGCTAGAAAATTTGAATTTTTTGTGTGTTTGATATGTTTTCTTACATCTAGGCATGTTTGTAGTGTAAAAGCTAAACATGGGTTACAGTGCACATTTTATTGTGCCGCGACTCAATCTTCAAAAATATCCCCAGCTAAGAACCTAAGATCATTATGTTGCAATGCACATTTTCCCATTTAACGTCACAAAGTGAAAAATCTATTCTAGCCCAAAATGTCTTGAGAGCCCAATGCCACGGTGCAATTTAAATTTATTTTTTTCCTAATTTAAGACTTCCAATTTATTTCTTTATTTTTTGTATACTTACACAAATAATAAAAGTAAAAAATAATATTTGATGGCAATGTATCATCAACACTCCCAACCTAAATCAAGTTATGTCCATATTACAACCCAATGAAATTAAGAAAATCGTAAAATAAATGAAATATTTGAAGAAGAAAAAACAAAAATTAATGGAAAGAAATATCAATGAGATGCCTCCATTTAGCACTTGGTTTAACATCTTAGCAAGATATGGCTTGAGGTTATATTTCATATACTTCGATACACTTAATACATCCTTGTTATTGACTCCATCCAATTAAGGCTTTACATGATACTCTTTTACCTTGAATGTGACCTAAGTTTTTGGGTTCAACAACTCTACAACTCTATAGGGAAAAAGTTGAACAACTTGAAATAAACCATACCATGTTGACCAATCACTATTTTAATAAATGGCACATCCTATGAATTTGGACCTATAGTAAATAATTATTTATTAGGAAAAGTATCAACAATGTCTTTCCCATTCTCACCCTTAATAGTGTCAAATTCAAAAATTAACCTAGACAGATGATGAGTTACTGATCGGGGCAGAACCGACATCGCCGATCCTGCCCGTACAATTGGTTTTAATATTTATAAAACTCTCGCAAGTGCACGAATCATTTGGTAGAAAATGATAAGTATACTCCCAAGGTCGATCTAAGGAAGGAATGTATGTGGTTTTTAATTTATTATTCAAACTTTTAAAAACGAAATTAAATCCTAAACATCCTGTCACGATATTTTGGGGTTTTGTGTTTTTAATCTACTTACATAAAAATAAACATAGATTCAATAAATATTTATGCAAATTTTATCATTTATAATGGTGGAGTATTTATGGATATAATAACTAAGTTAATTATGCTTGCTCATATTATTTAGGTTATTAAAGATATGAATTGATATTTATTGATTCTCTCTTTTTTGTATGAATACCACCTTTGGTGAGGTTAGATATTCTTTGTTAACTAAACAAATCAATTAACACCTGTACGTTGGGGTTGATAACTAATTTGGTTAATTAAATTAATTCCTTTTTCTAAGAGATTGAAAATGAACCATTTAAATGCCACCTTTGGGTGGGGTTAGACGATTTAAACTTTATTCAAGGTGTCCAAATTAAACCTAAGAATTTAGTTATCAGTAAATTACTTTCAAGTTTTAAAACCACTCTTGAAAACATGTTGTCAATACATTTTCAGATAATAATTCTTATAAAAACTTTTGAAATAGAGCTTATCTAACTACTAGGCATTGTACCAACAAATAAAGAAACCTTTTCTAAATTAGACAGGATAACTAAACCTTAAAATCTAATTTTTGATTTAAGTTTGTAATGAAAAATAATATATTTCTCTCTAACATTCTTAATATAAAATCTTGAATAAAAATAAAATCAATTCATTTTAGAGATTTTTACCTATTTAATATTTATGGCTTATAACAACGTTATTATTACATCATGTTTATAAACAGCAGAGTTAAATTTAATCACGACAAATTAAATATAACATGTAAGAATAAAGCATAAAAAATAAGCTGTAAAGAAAATAAAATCCTTTACAGAACTTCGATGCTATTCCGTTCTTTGGAAAACCTCAGCCGGAATTTGCACTCCCGTTTATTGAATCAAAAAGCTAATAAATTACAAAAACATAACTAGTTCTTCCCAAAAGAGAAGAACTCTAAAACTAAGAGAAATTAACTAAAAACTAAGAAAAACTAAAAAACCTAAAAATCTAAGAAAAGAGAGAAAGAAAGAAGAGAGAAGTGTGTTTTGAAGGTGTGTTTTGAAGTGAAGGGAAGGGGGTATTTATAGGTGAGGATGGAGAGAAAAAATGAGTAAAAATGTTAAAAAATATTTAAAATGTAAAAACGCGTATTGGAATTGCGATGTCATTAATGACGTCAACATGGACGTCACGGTAATTTACGTGAAAAATGGGCGAAAAGGCGTTGGGCGCGCGGGGAGGGGCTGCTTGTGGCGCTGCGCGCGCGTGAAATCATTGAAGACGCGGCGCTTGTAGCGGTAGGCGGCCAGGCATTCCGATCTTTGACATTTTTGACCTTTTCACCCATTTTGTCCAATTTTTCCATGTTTGTTGACCTTTTCCCACTTATTTATTAATATATTTGTGATGTATTGCTTCAAGTATTCCTCTTTGAGTCTTTAAATTGCGTTTTTAAGCCAAAATACTCCGAAAAACAATAAAAAATACCCGTGATTCGAAAAAGACAAATTTATATAAATATATGATAAAACATATAAATATATGTATTTTTAATCAATTAATGTACATAAAATCATGGTTATTTTAGTGCTTTTTGGGTACTCATCACAACCCCCAACCAGCTTCTTGCTAGTGCCTAGCAAGAGAACCGATAAAAACTAAAAATTAAACTATCCTAAATCACTTTAGATTGAAAGCAGTTGCATTTAGTCTATGCAACAATAGTTAAACCCACTAGGTTGCCCTAAGGACGAGTTTAGTCTCGTGAGGGTTTTCGTAATGATACCCACAAACATTGAACTAAATAAAAAGAAACTATAAAAACAATCACAACACAATCAAAAATTAATTTAAGAATAAAAGAAAACAACATATCACAAAAATATCTCATACTTTTTAATCTCCTTTAAGATCATAATTAAAATATCACGCATAAGTTATTTTAATCTCTTTAAAACAATCATGATTTTATTATAATAATTAGTGAAAATCATTTTCATATTTCATTTCAAAAATGTATCAATTTAATTTTACCCAATTTAGTGTCATGAATCGAGAATTAGCTTCGACTCTATTCCTCACAAGTCAATACTCTCAAAGCACCGAATCCACATGGTTCAAACACTAAATACTAATTTATATGCGAAAGAGTTGATGTATAGAAATGAACTAATATGTTCGCATATGTATAAAGAATAAAGGCTCAAAGTGTTATTTTGATATTGATCTCATGAAAGGAATCGAATGTATAAATTATAAAGATATCATATATAAAAATTATTTTCATGCATAAATCAAACTCATTAAGAAAGAATTTTAAGATATATGCTTTTTACAAATGAAGAAATTGCAATGACTTTTTGAATTATTTCCTATATCTTTTTTTGTAATTAGCCTGTACTCACAACTTTGTAGGGAATGTGAATTCATAGTATGAAGATGATACTATATTTTTTTATCTCTCTAATTTTTTTTTTCAATATATGTATATTTTAGAGAGTCCATGGTATGCATTGTACATTTTTTGGATTTTGGTGAGTGGTTAATTTTGTGGCTTTTCTGTTTGATCTTGGTTTAGGTAACCCCGGATATGTCTCTCTTTTTTTTTGTACTCGCACGAATGAGATAAAAGCATATACTATCAATTTCTACTCAAATCATTTAATCTAAGCAAAAATAATAATAAAAAATATACGACACTCTATTAAGATGAGAAAAAAATTCATACATTCAATATTAATGTCTATAGAGATCATCTAAGAATTTGAAGAAATAAGAAATGTGTTTGGAGTAGAAAAAATATATATTTCACTCTGAATAAAGGAAATTAGGCTCAAATTATATCTCACAAAGGTATTCCACTAAAACAAATTCATAAATACCGATTTTGGGTTTAATATAATTTCTACATCTTATCAAGAAATACTAGTTATGACAAAAATTAACTAATTATCAAAAATAATTACATAATATTTCATGATATGTTTCAAAAATTAATCTAACGTACAAAAGACTTAACTATTTACTTAAATTTGATTTAAAGAAATGATAAATTTTTGTGAGAACTTTTTTTTGTTTAATTCCAAAATTACTAAATCACAAAAAAAAAAAAACCAAACACAAAAAATGAAGATGTGAACATAAAAAGAAAAAATTAATAATTGTTTTTTTTTTAATTTTAAATTGTTAAATCTTTTTTTTCTTTTCTAATTAAGCATGGTAACTTTTCACCACTGACCTAGAACTTACATTGTCCTCAATGTAACAAGCGTAAATTAAAGATAAAGAAAAGAGAAGAAAAGATTACCTATTTCTTGAGAATGTGTAAGTAGTAATGCGAGAAATGCGGTGCATTCATCATATTCATCATGAAAGTGTATACACTTGATTCTTTGTGAACTTCTAACAACTCGACAAATATTTTTAGTTTTAACAATTTAAAATTATTCACATATAATTAAACTAAAATAAACAATAAAATTAAGTATATAAAACAAATAACAAAAAATTACCTAAATGATGACGGGTTTCCTCCCATCCAACGCTTAGTTTAACGCGTCTTAGCAAGACGTAAGCAGGATTGCATTTTAAGTAAACTCAATGTCCCCTCATCATCGAGTCAATCAAACCTATAGGTAAGACAAGATTGTCTACCTATACTTTTCGATCATGCCTATTGATTTTCAAATTTTTCTGTACTTAAAACTAGGGACATGCTTGTGAGTTTCAGATCATCCACATCTAGGTACAAATCAAATAATTAAAGGCATCAAAACACAATTGTACCTAGATCAATCAAAACAACTAACTCCTTAGATTGTAATTAAAGCTTTAAAATTTTGGAGATAGTTTCAGAATTTATTTTTTTTATTTTTTATTTTTTAAGTTAAAATAACATAATCAGTATTAACCAAGAGTGCTCCTAGGAAAGAATGGTGGGGCAAAGGCTCCTTAAAAACCATCCTCCTAAACAGAGCGAACGCGTTCCGAGAAAGATCAGTGGCACAAAGGCTTCCAAGAACTGATAGTCTCCTGAATTAACTCCCTTAGATCTTTACTTTTCATGCTATTAAAATTAAGCTAATTAAGTTAAGTTAAGTTAAAATTTAAGTTAATTAAGTTAATAAAAAGGTAGGTTAATTAAGTTAATGAAAATCTAAGTTAATTAAGTTAGTAAATTAAATTAATATAAGTTAGTAAATTAAGTTACTAAAAACCTAAGTTAATTATCTTAAACGAAAATTAAAAAAAAAGTAGTTAAAAAAAAAATTTGAAAAAAAAAAAAAAAAAAAATTTAAACCAAAAATAAAATAAATTGAAAAAGTAAAACAAAAAAAAATTAAAAAGAGAAAAAAATAAAAATTAAGCCAAAAAAAAATAAAAAAAAATAAATTGAAAAAAAATAATTGAAAAAGGTAAAAGAAAAAAAAAGAAAAAGAAAAAACAACAAAAATAAAATAAAAATAAAATTGAAAATAAAATTTTTGATTTTTTTTTTATTTTTTTTGATTTTATTATTTTTTTTTTTTGTTTATTTATTATTATTTTTTTATTATTTTTTTGATTATTTTTTTATTTTTTTTTATTATTTTTTATTTTTTTTATTTTTTTTTTATTTTTTTATTTTTTTTATTCTTATTTAATTTTTAATTTAATTTAAAATTTATTTACTTTTTTTACTTCAAATTTCAAAAAAAAAATTTTATTATTCATGCTATATTTTTTTTATTTATTACGAAATTGAAATTTGAATTTTTTTTTTTTTACTTTTCACAAACAACAAAATTTTTTATTTTTTTTTAATTTTTTAATAAAAAAAAATCACAATTATTTACAGCACAAAAAGTTTTTAAAATTTTGATAAATAATTTAAAAACGCTATTCCTTCCCCGGCAACGGCGCCAAAAACTTGATCGGGGCAGAACCGACATCGCCGATCCTGCCCGTACAATTGGTTTTAATATTTATAAAACTCTCGCAAGTGCACGAATCATTTCGTAGAAAATGATAAGTATACTCCCAAGGTCGATCTAAGGAAGGAATGTATGTGGTTTTTAATTTATTATTCAAACTTTTAAAAACGAAATTAAATCCTAAACATCCTGTCACGATATTTTGGGGTTTTGTGTTTTAATCTCCTTACATAAAAATAAGCATAGATAAAGTAAATATTTATACAAATTTTATCATTTATTATGTTGGAGTATTTATAGATATAATAACTAAGTTAATTATGGTTACTCATGTTATTTATGTTATTAAAGATATGAATTGATATTTATTGATTCTCTTTTTTGTATGAATACCACCTTTGGTGGGGTTAGATATTCTTTGTTAACTAAACAAATCAATTAACACCTTTTATGGGTGGGGTTGATAACTAATTTGGTTAATTAAATTAATTCCTTTTTCTAAGAGATTGAAAATGAACCATTTAAATGCCACCTTTGGTGGGGTTAGACGATTTAAACTTTATTCAAGGTGTCCAAATTAAACCTAAGAATTTAGTTATCCGAGTACTAACTTTCAAGTTTTAAAACCCTCTTGAAAACATGTTGTCAATACATTTTCGGATAATAATTCTTATAAAAACTTTTGAAATAGAGCTTCACTCTAACTCTAGGCGATTGTACCAACAAATAAAAGAGCACTACTCTAAATTAGACCGGATAACTAAACCTTAAAATCTAATTTTCAGATTTAAGTTTGTAATGAAAAATAATATATTTCTCTCTAACATTCTTAATATAAAATCTTGAATAAAAATAAAATCAATACATTTTAGAGATTTTTACCTATTTAATATTTCATGAAGCATAACAACGTTATTATTACATCATGTTTATAAACAGAGTTAAATTTAATCACGGACAAATTAAATATAACATGTAAGAATAAAGCATAAAAAATAGCGTAAAGAAAATAAAATGTCCTTAAGAACTTGATGCTATTCCGTTCTTGGAAAACCTCCAATGAATTTGCACTCCCATTTATTGAATCAAAAAGCTAATAAATTACAAAACATAACTAGTTCTTCCCAAAAGAGAAGAACTCTAAAACTAAGAGAAATTAACTAAAAACTAAGAAAAACTAAAAAACCTAAAAATCTAAGAAAAGAAAGAAAGAAGAGAGAAGTGTGTTTTGAAGGTGTGTTTTGAAGTGAAGGAAGGGGGTATTTATAGGTGAGGATGGAGAGAAAAATGAGTAAAAAAATGTTAAAAAATATTTAAAAATGTAAAAACGCGTATTAATTGTTGATGTCATTAATGACGTCAACGTACGTCACGAAGTAACCGCACGTGAAAAATGGGGCGAAAAGCGTTGGGCGAGGAGGGCTGGCAGTATGCTAACGGCAGCGCTAGTCGTTACGTTGCATGGGCGCTGGGCGGCCATTGGGCTGTATGTGGTAGGCAAAGCGCGATTTCCGTCTTTTGACATTTTTGACCTTTTCGACCCATTTTGTCCAATTTTTCCATGTTTGTTGACCTTTTCCCACTTATTTATTAATATATTTGTGATGTATTGCTTCAAGTATTCCTCTTTGAGTCTTTAAATTGCGTTTTTAAGCCAAAATACTGAAAAACAATAAAAATACCCGTGATTCGAAAAGACAAATTTATATAAATATATGATAAAACATATAAATATATGTATTTTTTAATCAATTAATGTACATAAAATCATGGTTATTTTAGTGCTTTTTTGGTACTCATCACAACCCCTGACGACTTCTTGCTAGTCCCTTAGCAAGAAAGCGATAAAAACTAAAAATTAAACTATCCTAAATCACTTTCGTGGATTGAAAGCAGTTGCATTTAGTGCATGTAACAAGCGGGTTAAACCCAGGTTGCCACTAGTGGACGAGTTTGAGTCTCGTGAGGGTTTTGATAATGATACCCACAAACATTGAACTAAATAAAAAGAAACTATAAAAACAATCACAACACAATCAAAATTAATTTAAGAATAAAAAGAAAACAACATATCACAAAAAATATCTCATACTTTTTAATCTCCTTTAAGATCATAATTAAAATCTCAAGCATAAGTTATTTTAATCTCTTTAAACAATCATGATTTTATTATAATAATTAGTCGAAAATCATTTTCATATTTCATTTCAAAAATGTATCAATTTAATTTTACCCAATTTCAAAGTCATGAATCGACTAAACCGACTCTATTCCTCACAAGTCAATACTCTCAAAGCACCTTGAATCCTACATGGGTTGAGCAAACACTTTAATACTAATTTATATGCGAAAGAGTTGATGTATAGAAATGAACTAATATGTTCGCATATGTATAAAGAATAAAGGCTCAAAGTGTTATTTTGATATTGATCTCATGAAAGGAATCGAATGTATAAATTATAAAGATATCATATATAAAAATTATTTTCATGCATAAATCAAACTCATTAAGAAAGAATTTCAAGATATATGCTTTTTACAAATGAAGGAATTGCAATGACTTTTAGGGAATTATTTCCTATATCTTTTTTTTTGTAATTAATTGTCTTCTCACAACTTTGTAGGAATGTGGGTCATAGTATGAAGACGATACTATTTTTTTTTTATCTCTCTAATTTTTTTTGAATATATGTATATTTTAGAGAGTCAACATGTCTGATTGTACATTTTTTGGATTTTGGTGAGTGGTTAATTTTGTGGCTTTTCCGTTTGATCTTGGTTTAGGTAACCCAGATATGTCTCTCTTTTTTTTATGTGATCATTACCACGAATGAGATAAAAGCATATCTTATCAATTTCTACTCAAATCATTTAATCTAAGCAAAAATAATAATAAAAAATATACGACACTCTATTAAGATGAGAAAAAAATTAATACATTCAATATTAATGTCTATAGAGGTCATCTAAGAATTTGAAGAAATAAAAAATATGTTTGGAGTAGAAAAAATATATATTTCATCTGAATAAAGGAAATTAGGCTCAAATTATATCTCATGGTAGTCTCCACTAAAACAAATTCATAAATACGATTTTGGGTTTAATATAATTTCTACATCTTATCAAGAAATACTAGTTATGACAAAAATTAACTAATTATCAAAAATAATTACATAATATTTCATGATATGTTTTCAAAAATTAATCTAACAAGATCAAAAGACTTAACTATTTACTTAAATTTGATTTAAAGAAATGATAAATTTTTGTGAGAACTTTTTTTTGTTTAATTCCAAAATTACTAAATCACAAAAAAAAAAAAAAACCAAACACAAAAATGAAGATGTGAACATAAAAAGAAAAAATTAATAATTGTTTTTTTTTTTAATTTTTAAATTGTTAAATCTTTTTTTTTCTTTTCTAATTAAGCATGGTAACTTTTCACCACCCCCGACCTAGAACTTACATTGTCCTCAATGTAACAACGTAAATTAAAGATAAAGAAAAGAGAAGAAAGATTACCTATTTCTTGAGAATGTGTAAGTAGTAATGCGAGAAATGCGGTGCATTCATCATATTCATCATGAAAGTGTATACACACGATTATGAACTTCTAACAACTCAACAAATATTTTTAGTTTTAACAATTTAAAAATTATTCACATATAATTAAACTAAAATAAACAATAAAATTAAGTATATAAAACAAATAACAAAAAATTACCTAAAATGATGGGTTTCTCCCATCCAACGCTTAGTTTAACGTCTTAGCAAGGCGTAACTTGGGATTGCATTTTAAGTAAACTCAATGTCCCACAATCATTGAGTCAATCAAACCTATAGGTAAGACAAGATTGTCTACCTATACTTTTCGATCATGCCACTATTGATTTTCAAATTTTTCCGTACTTAAAACTAGGGACATGCTTGTGAGTTTGAGATCATCCACGTCTAGGTACAAATCAAATAATTAAAGGCATCAAAACACAATTGTACCTAGATCAATCAAAACAACTAACTCGCCCAGATTGTAATTAAAGCTTTAAAATTTTGGAGATAGTTTTGCACTTTTTTATTTTTTATTTTTTAAGTTAAAATAACATAATCAAGATTAACCAAGAGTGCTCCTAGGAAAGAATGGTGGGGCAAAGGCTCCTTAAAAACCATCCTCACAAGCAGAAACGCGTTCCGAGAAAGACACTAGTGGCACAAAGGCTTCCAAGAACTAGTCTCTTACACAGAACTGCCTTAGATCTTTACTTTTCATGCTATTAAAATTAAGCTAATTAAGTTAAGTTAAGTTAAAATTTAAGTTAATTAAGTTAATAAAAAGGTAGGTTAATTAAGTTAATGAAAATCTAAGTTAATTAAGTTAGTAAATTAAATTAATATAAGTTAGTAAATTAAGTTACTAAAAACCTAAGTTAATTATCTTAAACGAAAATTAAAAAAAAGTAGTTAAAAAAAAATTTGAAAAAAAAAAAAAAAATTTAAACCAAAAATAAAATAAATTGAAAAAGTAAAACAAAAAAAATTAAAAGAGAAAAATAAAAATTAAGCCAAAAAATAAAATAAAATAAAATAAAATAAATTGAAAAAAAATAATTGAAAAAGGTAAAATAAAAAAAAGAAAAGAAAAAACAACAAAAATAAAAATAAAAAAAATTGAAAATAAAGTTTTTGATTTTTTTGATTTTTTTTATTTTTTTTGATTTTATTATTTTTTGATTATTTATTATTATTTTTTTATTATTTTTTGATTATTTTTGATTATTTTTATTATTTTTATTTTTTTATTTTTTTTATTTTTTTTTATTTTTTATTTTTTTATTCTTATTTATTTATTAATTTAATTTAAAAATTTATTTACTTTTTTTTACTTCAAATTTCAAAAAAAATTTTATTATTCATGCTATATTTTTTTATTTATTACGAAATTGAAATTTGAATTTTTTTTTTTTTTTTACTTTTCACAAACAACAAAATTTTTAATTTTTTTTTAATTTTTTAATAAAAAAAATCACAATTACTTACAAAACAAAAGGTTTTTAAAATTTTGGTAAATAATTTAAAAACCCTATTCCTTCCCGGCAAACTTAAAAAACTTGATCAGGCGTAACCGACATCGTCAGATCTGCTCCAGTACAATTGGTTTTAATATTTATAAAACTCGCAAGTGCACGAATCATTTGGTAGAAAATGATAAGTATACTCCCAAGGTCGATCTAAGGAAGGAATGTATGTGGTTTTAATTTATTATTCAAACTTTTAAAAAGCGAAATTAAATCCTAAACATCCCGCGATTTTTTGGGGTTTTGTGTTTTTAATCTACTTTCATAAAAATAAACATAGATTTAATAAATATTTATGCAAATTTTATCATTTATAATGGTGGATTATTTATGGATATAATAACTAAGTTAATTATGCTTGCTCATATTATTTAGGTTATTAAAGATATGAATTGATATTTATTGATTCTCTCTTTTTGTATGAATACCACCTTTGGTGGGGTTAGATATTCTTTGTTAACTAAACAAATCAATTAACACCTATGGGTGGGGTTGATAACTAATTTGGTTAATTAAATTAATTCCTTTTTCTAAGAGATTGAAAATGAACCATTTAAATGCCACCTTTGGTGAGTTAGAACGATTTAAACTTTATTCAAGGTGTCCAAATTAAACCTAAGAATTTAGTTATCCGAGTACTAACTTTCAAGTTTTAAAACCACTACTTGAAAACATGTTGTCAATACATTTTCGATAATAATTCTTATAAAAACTTTTGAAATAGAGAGCTTCACTCTAACTACCGGCGATTGTACCAACAAATAAAAGAAACCTTCTCTAAATTAGGCCGGATAACTAAACCTTAAAATCTAATTTTTGATTTAAGTTTGTAATGAAAAATAATATATTTCTCTCTAACATTCTTAATATAAAATCTTGAATAAAAATAAAATCAATTCATTTTAGAGATTTTACCTATTTAATATTTCGCAAGCATAACAACGTTATTATTACATCATGTTTATAAACAGCCGGCGAGTTAAATTTAATCACGAGACAAATTAAATATAACATGTAAGAATAAAGCATAAAAAATAAGCGTAAAGAAAATAAAATCCTTTACTTCGATGCTATTCCCGTTCTTTGGAAAACCTCAAGCGGAAATTGCACTCCCACTTATTGGATCAAAAAGCAAAAAAACTACAAAAACATAACTAGTTCTTCCCAAAAGAAGAACTCTAAAACTGAAAGAAATTAACTAAAAACTAAGAAAAACTAAAAAAACCTAAAAAATCTAAGAAAAGAGAGAAAGAAAGAAGAGAGAAGTGTGTTTTGAAGGTGTGTTTTGAAGTGAATGGAAGGGGGGTATTTATAGGTGAGGATGGAGAGAAAAAATGATTAAAAAAATGTTAAAAAAATATTTAAAAATGTAAAAAACGCGTATTATGTGATGTCATTAATGGCGTCAACATGACGTCACGAGGGCGGTACTGCACGTGAAAAATGGGCGAAAAGGCGTTGGGCGCGCGGGAGGGCTTGGCGCTGCGGCAGCAGCATGGCTGTCTTCCGCGCGGCTGGCCGCAGCGTGAACAAGTGCCCGCGCGATGGGCGCCGCGGGAATCATGAGCCAGTCTTGTGACGCCTTATGCAGCATCAGCCAGCTGAGGCGCGCTGGCATGGCGCCTGCCAAGAGCGCGCTGTGTGGCATGGGGCGGCGCCAAGCGTGCCAAGCGGTGGCTTGACGAATGACCTTGATTTCCGTCTTTTTGACATTTTTGACCTTCGACCCATTTTGTCCAATTTTTCCATGTTTGTTGACCTTTTCCACTTATTTATTAATATATTTGTGATGTATTGCTTCAAGTATTCCTCTTTGAGTCTTTAAATTATGTTTTAAGCCAAAATACTGAAAAACAATAAAAATACCCGTGATTCCGAAAAAGACAAATTTATATAAATATATGATAAAACATATAAATATATGTATTTTTAATCAATTAATGTACATAAAATCATGGTTATTTTAGTGCTTTTTGGGTACTCATCAGTTACTACATTCGTAGTTTCTTTCATATTTATAATCTCTAAGTCAAATTATTTTAAAAATAAAACCCACCTAATCAATTTTAGCATAGCATTCGATTTTCTTAGTAAATATCTTAAATCATCATTATCTGAATGCACAATTACTTTTAGACCCAACAAAATAAAATCTAAATTTATCCAAAGTAAACACAACAACCAAAAATCCTTTTCGATGGTAGAATAATTGAGATGGGCATCATTGAGAATCTTACTAACATAATAAATAACATGCAAATACTTATCCATTCTCTACCCCAAAATAGCCCTCATAGAATAATCAGATGCTTCACACATAATCTCAAAAGACAATGACAATTCAAGTGCCATGATAATAAGGGCAGATTTCAATTTATCTTATAGAGTATTAAAAGCAATAAGACAACCATTATTGCAATAAGACAATCATTATCAAAAACAAAGGGTACATCCTTGGCCAAAAAATTACATAAAGATTGACTTATTTTAGAAAAATATTTAATAAATCTCCTATAGAGATTTTCATGTCCTCAGAAGATCCTAATACCCTTAATAGAAATAGGGATGGCAATTTTCCAATCAACTCAAATTTTTATTTGTACACTTTTATACCCTTACTAGAAATTACATGTCCTAATACAATGCCTTGTTTGACCATAAAATGACTTTTCTTCCAGCTAAGTTTTAAATTGCATTCAATGCATCTTTCTAGAACTTAAGTCAATTTATGCAAACAATCCTAAAATAAGGTTCCAAAATTAGAAAATTAACCCATAAATACCTCAATAAATTTCTCCATGATATCTAAAAAGATAGAAAACATGAATCTTTGGAATGTGGTAGGGGAATTTAATAAACCGAATGGCATCCTTCTCAAGGAAAATGTCCCAAATGGACAAGTAAATGTGGTCTTTTCTTGATCCTCTAATGCAATGGGAACTTGGTAATAACTTAAAAGGCCATCAAGAAAATAATAATATTCATGTCCTTTTAATATTTTAAACATCTGAACCATAAAAGAAAGAGGAAGTGATCTTTCTTAGTATACAACTTTAGCTTTCTAAAATCAATATGCATTCTCCATCTTATAATCATCCTAGCAAGCACGAACTCATTTTTTGTCATTTCTTATTGTAAGTCTTTTGTACTCTATATCTGTGTGTTTGCCTTTTGTATACAAAACATGGTGTCTTTTTATTTTTACTAACTATTTTTTTCTTTCTCTATGTAAGTTTGGTTACTACGGATCAATAATGCACACACACATATAGTTGGAATACTATGATTGAAAGCATGTTTTTTACACACTATGTGTTTGGTTATTTTAGTATACATGCTAGGTCGAGAGTGGCAATTTTTGGCTCAATTTGGGTGAGGAAATTTATGAATATTACTTAGTAGTTTTTGGAACAAAAAAATGTGATTTTATAGCACCTCACCACCACCATCGCCACCAACCCTCACCACCACCCACCCTCGACAAGGTGTTGGCGAGGACCACATCAAGGTGGATGGTCATGTGGTATAAATACTCCCCACTTCTCCCTTTTATTTACTGATTGACTTTAGCATCAAAACTTTGCCAAAATTCGTACTGAGATATATATATATTCTTAAATCATTTTGGAGAGCTTACATTTGAGTATGGGTCAATTATTGAGCTTAGTGATCAAATCATAGAATATATGCATACATGATTTGACTGTGTGTCTCCTATACATAATTAGAGATCTATGGAAGATAATGTGTACTTTTGTACCTTGAGATTGAGAGTGATTCTCAAGGTTTCTTGTTATATATATTTCATGTTACTAATCTATGGTTACTGATCATACCATATTGGGTGCTATTGGCTTTGAAAAAGAGATGGGTTCATGTGTCGAACCAGACCTATGTAGTAGCAGCAAGCAAGAGAAATAATAGGCAATTTGAACAAAGGTCCTAGGTGAAAAAGATATTAGTGGTTTTATTTCTTTCAAAGTTGTAACTATTTTATTGATTAGTGGATTATTCTATGCTGAGTGGCTACCTTAAGTAACCCAAGGACATTACCACATAGATACAATTTTATATGGGTTTACTGTATTCCATCAATTGTTATGCATGATCCATTGTTGAGCTAGTACAGTTTGAGTTCAAAGTATATATGTTATAATATATTGTAGCTTAAACTCTGATCAAAAAGCATTTATAGTTTTCCTACTTTCTGTTGAATATTTATATTATCTATTGTGAAAGGTTATATGCATAATTAATATTATATTATTACTAGTTTTGTTGTTCAATCTATTTAAGTATTTTCTTTTCTATTTGCAAAATTTAGGGTTGAGTCCATATGGAATCTTTATCTCCTTACCTTGGTAGTATACCTTGTCACAAACTCTTGCAATTGGTATCAAAATGTGTACACCTTTTGGGCTTAATTGTTCCAAAATTGATTCTCTTAACTTGCTTTTCATAAACATACTTTCTCTCTAATGGGTTTGGGAGAAAGAGATAATATAGGTAGACCTCCACTCTTCAATTAGATAAATTACACCTATTGGAAATCATAAATGAAGGCCTTCATGTGGTCTTAAGAAGATCATGTGTGGTTCCTTATCGAGAATGGCTAGACATATCCAACCAAAATCCTACTTGATAATACTATGATTCCAAAACCAATGATTGAGTTAACCAAGAAAGAATCTAAGGAGTTTGAATGGAATAGTAAGGGTTTGTATGCTATCATCAAGATTGTGACACTTGATGAGTATAGAAGGATTTAGAGTTGTACAATGTCAAAAAAAGCTTGGGATATTCTTGAGACAACTCATGAAGGTACATCTATCATTAAGAGGTCATGAATGCTAAATTTAAATAGACACTTTGAGTTGTGCATTATTCAAGAAGTTTGAGTTGTGCATTATTCAAGAAGATGAGACTTTTGATAAGTTTTATGAATGTTTCTCAAACATTATCAATTGTTCAGACAACCTAGGTAGACCTATTAGTGAAGAAAAATAGATCAAAATATCATTTCTAGTCTACCATATAGGTTTCATGCTAAAGTTATAGTACTTGAGTCAGTGTACAAACTAAGTGAACAGACAATGAATGAGCTAGTTGGTGACCTACAAGTCTTGAAACTGCATCACCTATTGTCAAGATAAGAACAAATTACTTCTGGGAAGGGAAAGAGCTTGACTCTCAAGACAACCAAGGGAAATGATGCAAGCAACGATGTTTAAGCCATAATTGGTGGTACTGATGACTCTAATACCTATAAGGAGGAAATTGCTTTCCTTGTCAAGAGATTCACTAGATTCTTTAGAAAGAAGAAACCCTATTCTAGGAGTATTGGAAGAGATACTTCAAGCTCTAAAGCCTCAAAATCTATGCATAAGTATGCGGTTTAGTTCTATATGATTCCAAAGGAAATGGGTCACATTCTTTTGAGGGCAATCATGGCATCATGATAAGAAACTAACTCATGATAAACATACTAATAGATACTCTTTTGTCTTTAATAACCAATGAACTACCCTAGCGCCCATAACCCAAAACAAGTGCATGAAGATCAAATAACATTAAAGAAAAGAATGAATGAGTTTAGAGAGAGAGAGAGATATAGAATTAAAAGATGAGAGCGAATTAATCAAAAAAGAGAGCGAATTAAATACAATGAGTGAGTTTGAAAGAGAAAGTGAATTACAAAAAAAAGAGTGATTCACTAAAAGAAAGTGATGATAATGATTTTCTAAAAGAGAGTAATCGTAAAAAAGATATTGAGTTATAAAAAGAAAGCGTATAATAAAAGGGGAGCGATTGAGAATTGAGAGTTAAATTACAAGAAGAAATGAGTAAGAAAAAGAGTGTAAAAGAAGAGAATATAGAGGGAAGATATACAAAAGGGTGAAAAAGACAATGAAGTTTCGATTATTGATTTTTTTTTTACTTTACCTATTGTTGTTCATCTTTTACATAACTTTGATGTAATATAGCATGTTTATTTTATGGGAGTTGAGAAAATAATTGATGTATAGAGGTCAATCATCCACTATATTATGTACTTGAACCAATAATTCAAAGAGGCTACTTAAGATTATTAATGAATCATCTTTCATGAAAATATGACGATGAATCTTTTGAGAAAATTAGGAATGATAAGAATCAAGAAGTAGCATAAAAAATTCCATAGCATGTTCCAATTAGGTCAATTAATCAAATAATAACTTAATGGGTCATTGAGTAAGTATGGGCTTATCTATAGGCTATTTGGATTGCTTGGGTGTGGAGTACAATGAATGACCAAATAAAATCCTAATTTGAAAAGTTATGTTGAAAAGTTGTTAATTTTATCACTTTATCTTTGCCATTTGTTATACGATTAAGACAAATGAAAATGGGTTAGAAAGCTTACTGAATTGGCTACAATCTTTCACGAGATACAATGTTTGCAATTTGGATCATTACTAGGTCTAAATGGGCTCACAAGTAGCAGCTAGAAATTAGTAAAAGAATTTACTTTTCGTTTTGATTTATGCTAAGGCTGAACTCTTTATCTTTTAGGCTTTTATTTCCAAAAAATTAATTATCTTAGGATTTTTTATTTTCTAGCAATATATTTTAGGATTTTGTATTTATTTTATTATCTAAAGATTTTTATTTTAACCTATAAATACATATTAGGCTAAATATTGTAATAAATTAATTAAGACTGAATATAATTTGGTGAGATTTTTTCTCTTTGATTTTTTTGAGAACTTTATCAAGAGAAATCTTGTGGTGTTCAATTTAGAATTATCACTCATAACCCTCCCCCTATTCTTAAGTGTGGCTCCTACCTCTTTCTTGATAGCTTTGATTCTTATCTTCTTATAGATAACTGGTAGAGGTTGTTGTTTATATTCATTTTGAAATATGATTTGGAACAATCCTAGTAAAGATCTTAAAATTGATCTTTAGGTCTCACTTTTTTTTGTAAGGTTCATATCAACCAGTAACCCTATCAATGCTCATGTAGTAACTAATGACAACTCTACCATAATTTTAACAATTGTCGTAAGTTACCTCGTCAGAGGTGCATATAATATGTTACATAAAAAGGTAAATATGAATGTAACATGTAATATTTGAAGAAAGAGATAGATGTAACATATTACATACAAAGATATTAGTGAATAAAACATATTACAATTAGTGGGTCGCAGAAATTATAGTGGATGTAACATATTACATATAAAAATACATGTAGATCTAACATGTTATATCTTGGCTCGCTAAAATCAGGATGGATGTAACATATTATATATTAAGATACATGTGAATATTAAAACTTAAATATATGATACTAGAAGAATCTATAATACAAAGAATGAAGTCTTAAATCCAAATTTCAAATTTATTAATTATCCCAGCTCAAATTTACTAAATATAAATAAATAAAATCTTGTTGCAAAACAAACACTTCCAAATTAAGCTTGTTTCAAATCAGCAATGAAACTTTAAGCTTTCAAAATTAGTAAAAGACCAAACAATAAAAAATTAAACTCCATCTACGGTGTAAAATCTATATAAAGGAATAAAATGGCCTACTAATATTAGCATCTTCGTCATCATCTTGTTCCTCTTTCTTTTCCTACAAACCACAAGAAAACTCCTACAAAATCTCTTTATCAATCTGATTATATCATTTACTAATATGGAAAATTGAGAGAAAATTTGATTGTTAGAGATGGAAATGACATGGAAAGGGTTTCAATTTTTGAGAACACCTGAGCATTGAAAACAAAAAAATGAACTATACAAATAATTGCATTTGTCAAGAAGTGAAAACATGCAACTCTTTTATTTTTCTCACTTCTTTGTCAACTTCTCTCTTATTCTCTCTATTTGTCAATGCATCTTGTTCTTTCTATCATATCAGAGTCAGGAATGTTTCTAGTGTAGCCAGATTGGGTAATCGATGCCAGATATGAAGTTTAGGACTAAAAGAAATGAAGGAGAAAAAAGGAAAGGTTGAACTGGTTGATAAATAAGAAGTGAGTACATGAATAAAAAGTAAATAATTAAAGGATAAAATTGTAAAATTGTTGGACCAAAATGAGGTCATCCAACAATTTAAGAAAAATAAAAAGTTTATTTGGTACAAGTTTGTGATAAAATACAATTGATGTGGCACGGTATTATTGATAAGTACAATCAAATTCACGTAATTATTTATAATGCGAAACTATCATGCGAGTTGTTATTATGATATAGTTGTGATGTATAGAAATACTATAACGAAAAATACTCAAATTATCAATTATGCTTCTATTATGGGTAAATAAATGGGAAAATTTTATTTTTTTACATTATATGTAAAAAAAATTAATTTATGAAATAGTATGAGATCCAGTACACAACCAGGATAAAGAGATACTGACTTCTCAAGGACTCATCCCAAACTCGTTAGTAGTGGAAAATAAACACTTAATAGCTAAATTGCAACAACTGCATAAAATAATCAAAGACATGAATATTACTTTAAACATTAGATATATTATTCAGAAAGCAGTAGGCATGCAACAAATAATATAAATTTCTAAATTAGAGTTGAAATTACAGTATGTTGGTGTATACACAATTTAAATTCAGATTGTACAAACATAATAATTAAGCATACAAAACTTATATAGAATCCCAATCTATGTGGTCAACCCTTAGATTGCTTATGGTAACCAATTGGCAGTAAATAAATCTATCAAGCAATAAAATAGATACAACTTTGACAGAAATATAAATGTGAATATCTCTATCAATCATGACCACACTATCCAAACTACTTATTGTTGCCCTCGCTTTGTGCCTCCATAAGAAATTGATTTGACACAAGGATCTGACTCTCCTCTAGAGCCAACACCACACTAAATATTGTACTAAGTAACCAAGGAATGGTAACATGAACCACATAGTGTAAAAACAACCATGGGAAATACACTCAACCATGAACTACAAACAAGTACTATTTTGGGAACTCAACCAATACTACCCAACCCAAACTCACAATTTTGTTCACACAAGATTTGTAAAATATTATTAAGCTCTCAACACTCAAGCATACTATTTTACTCGTAAAACGAGTAACATAAATATTGAAAAACAATCAAAGTAATTTGTCAAATAGAAGAAATTTTTAGAGATAATTTTGGTAGAGCTTCAGGATATATCTCATACTTAAAAAATGAGAGAAGATGGTGTTTATAGAAACACAAAGCACTACCAAAAACCCTCATTGGAGATCCTCACCGACCGCCACTACAGGAAACTGGCTATGGGTCTAAGAAGGGTCCATTGAAAGCCTCATCGAGATGCCAAAAATTTCCATTTTTGATCCAAAAATTAGTGAGTAATTTCCATAAACACCTATGCACAAAATGAAATAAAAAACATAACTCATAACCTAGCATGCATAATAAGAAAACTAGTCGTGTGGTGTGTGTATAACATGCTCACATACAAAGTGTGACTATGTGTATGTGCATTACTGATTAATCGTAACCAACCTTTCAGAAAGAAAGATAGATATTCTAAGTAAAAGAAATAGACTTCGTGTTTAACAGAGGGAATGCCAACAATACACAAAGAGCAAGAGGATTTACATACTTTCCTTTTGGCTTTCTATGGAAAAACACCATACAACTAAGTACAGACACACATAAAACATGAGATGATCATTAAGATGGCCTAAAAATGTTTGTTTCCATGAGAAAAATATCTACACACATCCAACACCCAGAAAACACATCTATTCCAAGTGCATCCATCTTATGCACTCCATCCATCTTTTTAGATTAACTCATCAACATTTTTTCAAATAGAGACACGAGGGTCTTAATACATCCATACACTATAAATGTAAAGCTTGAAGACTTCAAAACACACATGTAGCCTGCACAATGCAACAAATACATACACTATGTACTAATCATGCAAAAATAGTGTGTAGTTTATACAAGTACTATCGTGTTATCCTTACATAGGTATACACAGATAGGCTAAATATATATAAACATGCAATAAAAACACATGAAATGTACACAACACTCCCTAACTTCATATAACACTCCCCATAAGTGTATGAAGTCAGGCAACAAAATGCAGTGCAATCCTACACTCATATCTCCTACAATACTGATCGCCACACAAATTGTGTGTGCACCGAATATGAAAATATTCGTATCATAACAAGTAATATAATGATAAGAAAAGGTCAATCCAACATAGATTATTTTATTAGAAACTAATTTTTAAAACTAAAAAATAAAAATCAGTTTTTTTTTGTATTTTTATATTTTAAGGAAGCAAAATTAAAATAACTAAAAGTAAATAACAATAATTAAGTAAATCATATTTTGTAACTAAGAATATATATGAGAAAATATCTATGAATACTTAATCTCCTAATTTTCTAAACATGTGATTCGCTAAAATCCCCCTCAATTAATTACATGATCAATTGAATCTAACCTAGTATATACTCCTCTCTCAAGTAAACTATACACCATATAGTAATTAATTTAATCACACTCTCATGCCAATTAAATTGTATACTACTCATTAAGTTCATCAATTATGGATCATATACATAAGAATCATACTCAAGACAACCAATTAAATAAGTCTCTCAAATCTATTTAATTGCCTCAACAGATAAATTGTAGGCCAAATAATTAATAGCATAAAAATTAGATTAAATAATATAATTAAATTAAAATTATTATTGGGGTAAAATATTAGATCATCACATAGTGAAAATTAGGTTTATAAGATCCCTAGATTAGTATATTAACTAGATATAATTTTTTTCATAAAGCTCATATTTTTCATAAAGAAAGACATAAGAATTGATAAAGAAAAGAGTAGAAGAAGAAATACAATCAATCTCTTGAATTGTAGTGCTAATCTCCTCTTGAATCTCCACCAAAATTGTATCTCCTTTTGAATTTTTTTGTATTTCTCTCTCTTTTTATCTCCAAAAACTAAGCAAAATTATGCTAATGGCTGCTCATTATGATTTTTGGGGTAATTAGGGGCTTAAATATAGCTCAAGTACAATCTGAATCGTCAAATCAGCTTCAGATCAAGGGTAGATATCAAAACAAGCAAAATGAACAACGCCAGCCAATCATAGCATGACACATGGCACATAAAATTTAATGGCCAAATCAAAGCACAACGCGTGGTAGGGGAGATCGATCTAAGTCAACGCATGCGGTGCAACGTGATTCACGGTAACAGATGGCATGGTACATAGGCGGAAGGTGGGGATCAATCGCATGATGACACATGGCGTGAAGGTTTGATTGCTCTCTAAACTTGGATTGAACACTATGATGACACGTGGCATGTGATATATCGCTCCTCATATACGAAGATCTATAATTCGTTGTCCCTACTTGTGTGGCATCCACATGGCTTACCCAATTAGCTCCTTTGTTTGCATGTCATACCATGTGGTAGCATTTGATTGGTCCTGCTTTAAAAATTCATAAAAATCCCAAAACATTCCAAACATTATATTTTCATTAAAAAGTTTATATTTTAGTATTTTTAGCCCCAAAAATATTATTTATTGAATCAAAAAAGTAAATATTAAGTAAACAAAGTGTGTTAATGACTCTACTTTTATACAGTTATCAGACCCCCAAATTTAACTCTTTGCTTATCCTCAAGTAAAGCCAAGTATAACTAAATAAAGTGATATGGGTAGTATATTCATAAATATACTTATATTAGTACATACATATTTCACGAAAACTATTCCTCTCAAAAGTCGTACAATCCTATGATAAAAAGGTTCATATATTCATCAATCAACGTTCCATTAATACAAGGATATGTAAGGTTTTTGAAAAATTGATTCATGTGTGTGTGTTGTACATGATATCATCCAATGCACTCATGAAATCAACCTATAGGAGTATGCTAATCAATTTAATCTTAGAACAAGTCTTATAAGTTATTCTTCACATCCCTCTCCACTAATATAAATATGAACTTAGCTAAATATAAATAATGACTTTACATGGTTGTCATGTAAGGCTTAGGTGAGGGGTCGATAAATGAAGACATTTAGGCTCTTTCCAAACCTTAGCTTCCTTTTTGTTCATCATGTACTTTTTAACTACAATTGAGCTTTAACTTCATAATTCAGTGCACCCTCTTTTGGCATTCTTTTCATATTCTTTTATCAGACATCTCCTTTCTATTTTCTTTTTTTTTATAACTTTACAACACCACCAAACTTATTATCAATTCTATTTTATTTTTCTTTAGAGGGATAATTGTGTTATGAGTTTTGCTTCTTCTTCTTTTTCTATCTTTTTTTTATAAAGTACATTGCATTTCACCTTACTCTATAGCATAACACATGATTACATTTTTTTTCTTTTCACACAAGCCAAAGATGCAAAGGTAAAGGTAATACTTATTGGTTAGGCATAAAATGTGGCTTAAAGATATGAATGGTTCTTTATTAGGCTCACATGGGTGACTACGGATATTAACAATGGTTAGCTTGAAAGGCTCAATCAATCCAAATAAGGGCTAAATTATTTCTCTTACTAAATACTATTCAGAATTTTGTCTCAAGGGACGATCAAATAGATTCTAAAACCTAGTAGATCTCATCAACTCACATAACTCACTACAAATTTTCTCTTAATAAGCACACCAAAACCAATCATGAACATGTGCATAAAAATTTGAATAAATTCAATCAAAACTAGCAAGCATATCACATAATTAATGTAAATATCTTAACAAATATGTTACATTTCTTACCCTAGTCATGACAACCAATTTTATCACTGAGTTCATATGTTTTATATCAAGTATGCATGAATTTAGTTTTCATATATTTATTAATTTCTACCCAAATCATGATTAAAAACAACCTAAAAATTAAAAACAATTCCCTAAAAAATTAAAAATGCATAGTAAATAATAATGTAGAGAACCCTCCCCAAATTTAAATTACACATTGTCCCCAATATGCTCATATAAATATGAAAAGGTAAAAGAAAAGAAAACTCCATTAATCATGGCACACCACATTTGTTGTTGAAATACTCATTCTTATTGTGCCATTTCTCTCCATATTTATTCACCTACAAAACAAAAACAATGAAAATATAAGTAAAATAACATTGGGTTACCTCCTAACTAGCATCACGTTTAACGTCCTTGACTAGATGATCATATAAAATCCTAAGGCACATCTATTAAGGTTATCACAGATGTTTCATTTGATAATTGATCTTCATAATAGTGCTTCCCCCTATGCCTATTTACCATAAATCTCTCTTTATATTTGTTTTCTAATTCAATGGCTCTATGGTTGGTTACCTTAGTGATGATGAATGGATATGACCATCTACTCTTTAATTTGCCCAGAATTAATTTGAGTCTTGAAGTTGTACAGTAACACTTTCTGACCTAGTTCAAATATTCGGTGTACAATTTTCTTGTCATGCCATATTTTTGTCTTTTCTTTGTAAAGCTTGGCATTCTCATAAGCATTCCACCATAATTCATCAAATTTATGTATTTCCAACATCTTTTTCACCTCTCTATTGGACTCTTTCGCTTGCCTACTTGACTGAGGATGAGAAGGTAAAAGTGTGAGGTCTAAACTTGTTGTCCCTTCAATTGATGGTTTGAGCTTAGATCCTATCTCAAAAAAATTCATAATTTCCTTTGATACACACATGATATGCACATCTTCCAAAAAGTTCACATAGTTTACAATATCAACCTTTGGTTCCATACTTTCAAAGTTAAAATAGGTTGAGTTGTTTTCTCGTGAGTTTATGTCCTTATTTACAACATCACGTGTTAAAGTTGTAAGTGTGGTTGGCTTAACATATTATTTTAAGTTGTCTCTACATTCAATGACATTTATCCTTAAGCATTCATCACCATTATCAATATTAGGGGGTTCAAATGCTTTAAAAACTTTAAACATTACTTGTTCATCTTGCACTCTCATTGTAAGTTCACCTTTTTGTACATCAATGAGTGCTCTTCCGGTTGCTAAGAATGGATAACCAAGTATGATAGGAATGCCACGGTCTTCCTCCATGTCTAGCATAATGAAGTCTATTAGAGAGATGAATTTGTCTATTTTTACTAGCAAATCTTGTACCACACCCCAAGGTCTCTTAATTGATCTATCTACTATTTGTAATGTTACTAAAATAGGTTTTTCTTTACCAACCTCCAATCTCTGGAAGACTAATAATGGCATGAGGTTCATGTTGGAACCAAAATCACATAATGCTTTCTCAAAGTGGATGTTCCCAATAGTGCATGGGATGTATAACTACCTGGATCTTTTCAGTTTTTGTGGTAGTTTTCTATCAAGGATAGTGCTACAACCTTCAGTCAAGGTTATTTTTTCATGATCTCTGAGCCTCTTTTTCTTTGATAGTATATATCCTTCATGAATTTGGCATAAGATGGAATTTGTTCAAGTGCCTCTACAAATGGTATGTTTATGCGCTGCTTTTTGAAGGCATCAAGAAATTATGAAAACTACGCATCCAACTTTTGCTTTTGTAGTTTTTGAGGGAAGGGAATATTGGGTTTGTAGAGGTTGTTTTTCTTTGGTTGAATTATTTCCTTTTCAATGCTCTCTTTATCCACTACTTCCTCCTCATCCTTGTTAGTTTTCATATCCTCTTTATCATTTTTGATCATATGTTCCTCCTCCAAAGTTTTACCACTCCTCAAGTCTATGGCATTTCAATAGTCCTTACCTTTTCTTATTGGGTTTACAATTGTGTCACTTTGAAGGTTACCTTGAGCTCTTTAACTTATGGCTTGGGCAAGTTGCCCCATTTGGTTCTCCAAAATTTTGAATTGAAGCCTCTTGAGTGGAAACTTTTGTATTTACTGATTGCATGAAGTCTTTCATCATCCTCATTAAAGAATTTGTATTGTCCTCAGTATGTGGCTTCTTCTCTTGAGCTTGTGATTTCTATGGTTGTTGAAAACAAGTTGGTGGAAATGATTGATGGTTGAATTGATTACCATATTGACTATTTTTATTAGTCCAAGAGAAATTTAGATGTTGTCTCCATCCTGGGTTATATATGTTTGAGTATGGATTATTGCTTTGATTCAAATTACCCACATAGCATACGGATTCATCACTATTTAGACAATTATCAAGCAAATAAGCTCCTCCAAAAAACACACATAACACTCCTGAATCTTGGACCTGATTTATACTCGATGGGGATTTTTGAGCCTTCAAAAGATTAACCAAAGATGACACTTAAGCTGTAAATGATGTGATCTCATTTACCTCATGCACTCCGACTACTCTTCTTGTGGTTATCATTCTATCCATTAGCCATTGATAATTATTGCTAGCCATTCTCTCAAGTAAATCATAAGGTTGATTGTAAGATTTGGCTAGTAAAGCTCCATTAGCATATGCATAAACAATATTTCTTGTTTGAGCATTGAGACCATTGTAAAAAGTCTCCATTTGAATCCAAGAAGGAATACCATGATGAGGACACTTCCTTAGCAATTCCTTGAATCTTTCCTATGCTTCATAAAAATATTCTCCTTCATATCGTTGATAGGAGGTAATGTCATTCCTAAGCTTGGCATTCTTTGTTGGTGGGAAGTATTTCATCAAGAATTTCTATGCTAAATCATTCCAAGTTGTACTGGAATTAGGTGGCAAAGAGTGTATCCAAGCTCGAGCACAGTCTCGTAAAGACTAAGGGAACAATCCGCTGAATTGTCCAATTGTTTGTATCATTTGAAGCATTGCTGGCTTTAATTCAAACTAATTAGCTTGAATTTTTGGCCTTGTAATACTTGGATTCATCCCTTCCAATGTAGGTATTTCATATTCATTCATAACTCTATCTCTATTATCTATTAAAAGCATTTGAATGTTCAAGTTTAGCTCACTATTGTTTATGTCTAATGGATTAGCCATTTTTTTCTCTTGGGAGATAACTTGTTATTTCCTTATGAATCTCAAAGTATGCTAAATTTCTAGATCTAATAATCATGCAATATAGCAGAGAAGATTATAGCACACAAAACAAGGTGCAACATTTTTAGAAATAGAAACCGAAGAAAAAGAACAAGTGCATTCTCATTAAACAAACCATATTTTACAAAATTTATTTCACCAAATAAAAAGAAAATACACTAAGAACATATGCACCATTGAACGAGGACTGTCCAAGAACAGTAGGGGCAGTAGGTGGTATAAGTCGCTAAAGATGAAAGTAATTGTAAACAACCTGGGTAAAAGTAGGTTCTAATTCCTCCCTAGCAAAGTTTCTGAATATGGAGGTAAAAGGATCAATAGAAGAGGTACTCAATTAATAACAAACTTTGGAAACAATAGGTGAAGGTCTAACTATGGCAGAATAGGGGAGAAAACTATGAACATGTGGTGGTGGAACATGATGGTAAGAAGTATCCATAGCCTAAGCAAGCTCCTAAACCCTTTGCATATCCATGTAATTCCGATTAAAGGTGCACAAATGAAACCAATAGCCTCATCATTGAGTGGAATAGAAGCAGATAGTGAAGAAGAAATAGAAATAAACTTACAATAGGTGGACTGAGTAATGTTTTGAGAAGAAAAAATGGAAAGGGTAGCTAAAGAACACTAACAGTCTCTACTAGAATGAAATAAAGAGAGTGAAAGAACAACTCTACTAAGACAAGAAAAAGAAATATTATGAAAAAAGGATGGAACCCTACCTAGAAATCAGTAAAGGATGGTGGAGCAAAGAAATAGAAGGAGAAATCAAACAAAAAATGATGGTCTTATAAATCATCCCTGTAAGATCTATAGTCTCACCATTAAGGATAGTGCAAAGGAAGTGTCCTCTGTATGAAGTGACAGTATGATGATGTTGAAGAGGATGAATGATAGTACCAATTACATCATCATGATGAAGACGAGGGGAATCTTTAGTAATAGTAAGTGAACCTCCAACATAGGAGTGGCTTGGCCCTACCAATTGATTTTCCATCTTAATGAAGTTGTGTTTATTCCCTAGAGAATACTCATCATAAAGGTAAGCTCCAGTAAGATTCTCAAGCTCAAAGGGGATGATATGGAAAAAAGGCTCTTCAATATCAATAAAGATAATAAATTAACAACATCATATCTAAAAAAAGTGAAATGTTGCCCTATAAGGATGAGTTGTGTAGAAAATTCAAAGGTGACAATAGAAGATAGAGCAGCATAAAACTCCCTAACATATTTTCATCACATGAATAATAAAGACTATAGATATAAAGCCAAGAGAAGTAAGCAAACCTTTCTTTGATCGTGGAAAAGTCATAAATAATGATAGAATGCTCAAGGAGGATAGGTGCCTTGAAAAAGGCACCAGTAAGTTCAGACTACCTCAACTACTTCATACTTCTGGATCATTTTTGGGATATTTTAAGCAAGATGGTAAAGGTAAAAGGTACTAGTATAGTAAGAAGTGAAAGAATGAAAGTCTAAAGTGTGAAGAAATGGAAACAAGGTGTTCTATATATAGGATCAAAAACCTCGTCGGAGTGCCTCACCGACCTCCTCAACAAGTGTGTTAAAATCATACTTCGATGAGCCCTAGATAAGGTGATGGTTAGACACGTAAAAAAACATGTAATGTGTCCTAGAGAAAGAGATAGAGAAAGAGAGTTTCAAACCACCAAACACAAATATTTTTTCATTTTTCAAAATAATAAAGTGTGAAAAATAATACAAGTAAATATCAGGTAGAAAATGAAAAGTACATTAAACACATACAAAAGGACAAAAAGTCAAAAGGGAGAAAAGAAATAAATTTCTCAACCCCATACAGATCACATGGAAATAGTGATCAAATTAAAGACTTCCATTTAAAGAATTTATGAGAGGAAATAGAGTCAAGATGTGGTATTCATGTCATATGAGCAAGCGGTGTATGTGTCACTCAAGGCATATTTTATTTAAAATTTATTGAAAAACCAACTGAGTGATTCGTATAAAAATGGCTAGGTGTACTTTTCAAAAAAGATTTGTATCTTTGTACATTGTGCCTGAGATGCATAATGCATCCAACTTGAAGATGCTCATATGAACCATAATAACTATACCATGACATAATAGATGAGGATGAGAGAAGTGGAGAATTGCAAGATGTACTCCACAAAAATCTAGGACACTACCTAGTAAGGTGGTGATAACTGTATTTTATATAGTTATTTTCACCTATTTTATTAATTATAATTGCTATGTTCTCGCTATTTTTAGTTAATGTTAGTTTAATAAATTAGGATTTACTGTTTTTTAAATATTTTAAGAAAATTAAATAAATTGTATCAAAAACATTCTTAATGGCAAATTTGTGTCCAAAAATATAATTTCAAGTAAAAGAGTGATTAATTGCAATTTATAAAAATTGAAAATATAATTTAAATTAAAATCGGGCTTAATTTCAATTATTAAAAGTTTAAAATTTAATTTAAATTACAAGAAATTTGTATTGCAATTAAATAAAAGTTTAAAATATAATTTGAAATATATTTGTGGGTGAAAATATAATTAATAAAAAGTTATTTTTTCTTGAGGAAAGAAATTCCACTTGGCGTATCCACGCTTCATCGTGGGCCGTCGGATCAATGCATCAGCGGTTCGGATGCGCGCGTGCCTTGGCTTGAGCCAAGGAGAGTGGGTGTAGGGATTTCCTCCATCGCGGCTCGGTGCCAGTGGGGCCCGCTACTACCGCGTGGCGGCGTGCGGCGTGGGACCCGCGCAATCGGCCGTGCGGCTGTCCCACGCGCCGCGCGCCCGCTTTTCCCGTGCGGTCGATCCCGCGTGCGCCCGGTTATTCCCACGAACCATAATCCTTGCCCGTGTCACTTAATATTGAAGCAAATCATGTTACGACACGTGGCATGTTCCAATGAATGCGAAAGCACGGGATCAAGTCCGTTCAGGGTTGCGCGCTTTCTCGGCGCCCCGTCCACTGCTTACTGTTTACAGTGTCTTGCTCGTTTCCATGACGAATGAAGTGTTGCCCCGTGTCCCACTACTGGTTTCAGCGAATCAGATCGCGTCATGTGGCAGTGTGTATTGATAAGAAAAAATAGAAACGGTGCTACGCCCAGCTCCACGTGTAGCGTTTTCGATTCCATTTTGGATACAATTTTTTGTCCCCCACGCGTTTTAATTTATTATTTTCGCCACACTTCCCTGTCCCCCCGCGTGGATTAAATTTTAATATTTTTTTTGATGTATTTTTTAGGTATAAATAGGAGATAAGGTGATAGAGTTAAGAAGTTTTTTTTTGGAGTAGAGTTTTAATTTTAGTTTTCGAAAGTTTTTAGAGTGTTTTAGTTTTTTCAGTTTGTAATTTTTATTGTGTTTGTGTGTTGGTGCGGAACACTTGAAGCCATTTTTGGCTTTTTGTTGTGTTCTAGCGTGTACAAATATTTTCTTATTGAGATGTTTTAATTTTATTTCTACTTCTTCTAATTTTTCTGTAGTTGTTGTAATTTTTATTTTTAATTAATGAAGTAATTTAATTTTTCTAGGGTTGCATTTGATCTAAATTTATGAAGCTTTGATTTTAATTATTTTTGATAGATTTATAAGACGTTCGATTTGTTCGTTCTATTTTGTGCTTAATGCTTTTTGATTATTTACGAATCTTATCAAAAACGTCAGGTGCACGTAAATAAACTTGGAAGAGGCATTTGTGTGTATATTGCTCGTAAATAGAATGACATGTATGATGAAGGATAGGAATATACCCTAATTGTATGTGTGACCATTTGAAAACTTAGAACTTAACAAATCTTATTAAATTTAATTCTCATAGAGATATAGTGAATTAATTTAACGAGGTGTGTTTATACGGAGCTCGGAAGAGATGTATGAATAAAAAAGAAGTTTTCGGTTGACAAATTAAATGTACTAAAAATATAAATCAAAAGAAAATAACATGATTTGAGTGGATTAGTTTGGTGAAAAATTGCAATCCTAGATTTCTTTTATTTTCTTATTACTTTTTTCTTAAACAACGATTGTTTTGGATAAAATCAGAGAGATACAATTTTAGTACTCAACAAACTATAGTAACAAATCTCCGTGGGAACGATCTTTACTTACAAATCTTATTACTTGTGACCGTGTATACTTGCACGTTTTTATGTTCTCTAAAAGAGACAACAGTGGCTAGTAGTGCCACATAGATGGCACAAACGTGAAATGGAGTGAAAGAATATGAGTCTCTAATTTCAAGGAGTAGCACACAGAGGAGAAGGAAAGAAATAAGTGCTCACATTAACTCTCATATGAGGATGAGAACCTAATTTTCCACAGGGGGGTTTCAGATGCATGTGCTCACCACAGTGGTGACAAGTAGGAAGAGTAGTAAGTAGGGGCAAAAATTTACTACTAGAGCATTAAGAAGAACTAGCCTTAGGTGGAGTGTTAACCATGCTAGAGGAAGGAGGATTTGATGTATCAACTAACTTACCATTTTAAGTGGTAACAACTTATTTCAACTTTGGTTTTTGAGTAGTAGACTTACCAAACTTTGGTGCAACCTTTATAGAAGTAGATGCACCTTCTTCATATCCTACTCCTCATTTATTACCAAAAGACTTAGTGCCACTGATGATCTCATTTAGTTTCTGAGAATCTGTCATCACTTTATTAACAGTTGAGTACAATTGAGAAAGTTTCTTCTCACTCATACTTAGCTTATCCTTTAAAGCTCTAATTAAATATTTATTTTCTTTAAGGAAAGATTCCAAGTAAGCTACATAATTGTTAAGGATGTTGAATCTCTCATGTAACTGTTCAACTTTAGCTTTCTTTTCCTTAACCCTTTTCAAGCACATTAATCTGCTTCTTCATTTGTGCAATTTCATCATTCTAACCAGAGATGGGATCAATGTTCACAAATAGAGAAGTAGCTCTACCAGGCATAGGACATTTTTACTACTCCTTAAGGCTCTTCATCTTCTCATGATTTACATTGAATCTTTCTCGCAAATTAGAGTATCTCTTCTAAATGACCTCACACTTGTTAGTAAAATGATTTTATTCACCATTAATTAAGGACTTCTTCTCCTTAAGAGCGACCTTTAATAAGCTTATCTTGCCTCTTTTTCTTCCAAGCTCTCCAATGTCGTTTTCTTTATTTTTTAGATTAAATATGCTTTAACAAGAGCTCATTGTACGAGTCAAGCAACTCATCTTACTTATTTTCATCATCTTCGATAATTTCCTCTTGAACATCTAATCTATGACAATACTAGAATCCATAAAGGCTAAAAGGTTAGTATCATCCCTATTATCATTGCTTGTACTACCTAATAGTAGCCTCAGCCTTCATAGCATATTATTCGTGTGTTTTTATTTTGAAAGGCAACTAGCATAATTATGCCTCGATTTTCCACACTCGAAACACTTGATTTCCATGTTCTCAGTCTCATTCTCAAAATCTTCATCAATCTTAACAAGTTTTAACACTTTGGTACTCCAACTATCTCTTCTAACTCCACTAGAAGAGATCTTCTTTTTATTACAGAATCTAGTGAATCTTTTGGAAATAAGTTCCATTTCTTCTTCATTTGGCCTATAATCTCTATCACTTAACACAGTGGTACTTACTTCCTTATTGGAACCACTTTCTTTAGTGATCTTAAGTGCAATGGTCTTTCCTTTTCGGTAGTGATATAATTATGTCTTGGAAGAACGTGATAAAGTTTGAAGGTTTGCAAGTCACCAACCAACTCATTCATGGTGAGTTCACTCCACTTGTACATAGAATCAAGAACCGTAACTTTAGCATGAAAGCTAATGCATCCCACATCGGTTAGCAAGGGTGGTCTTAGGTGTTATATATATAGGTTCACAACCCTCCCCTTATAAGCTAGATTTTGAGGTAGAATTAGGTGGGTTTATATCATTTGGTATCAGAGCCACTCCATGTCTGGTCAGTGGGCCATGTACAAATGTTCTATGCACGAGGATTTGAAGTCTAAAAAGGTCAAGAATGATGTGTCCCTCATTGGTTAATGAGAGTGGTCTTAGGTGTTATATATATGGGTTCATATCCCATTATAACCTAACTTTTGTGCTGGAGTTAGGTGGGTTTATATCAAAATTGGTGAGGAAAACTAGCAATTATCTTCTCAATTTGCTTTTCTTCACTGATCGGTCTTCACAAGTTATAAGAAATGTCGACGATGTTCAAAAAATGAGCATAGAACTTGTCAAAAATTTCATCTTCTTGCATAATGCAAAGTTCAAAGTCTCTGTTTAACTTTAGTATCCTAGATCTCTCATGATTCTATGAAAATAGAGTCATTAGCGCACTTTTTTACTTAATATTTACTTGTTTTATTTAATAAATAGTATTTTTGTGGCTAAAAAATTAAAATATAAACTTTTTAGTGAAAATGGGTGAAAATATAATTTTTGGAATTTTTTGGTTTTTTTGGAATTTTTAGGGATTTTTTATGAATTTTTAATGCAGGACCAATCATAAGCTACCATGTGGCATGCCATGAAAGCATAGAAGCTGGCTGAGTAAGCCACGCGGATGCCACACAAGCAAGGAGAGCGAATCACGTTGCACTGCGTGTGAGGAGGACGAAACACATGCCACGTGTCAACACGGCGTTCAATCCGAGTTTAGAAATCAGTCAATGTACTATGACACGTGTCACCACACTATTGCTTTTAGCGTTCCATCCATGCGCCACGCCATCCATTCCCGCGAATCACATCGCGCCACATGGTGCTGACTCGGCGAACGTTGACTCTGACTGGTCTCCCCTGCCACGCGTCGCTCTCTAATTCGCCCAATGAACTTCTGATGCCATGTGTCATGTTGTGATTGGTTGATATTGTCGATTTTGCTTGTTTTGATCGTAGCCCTTGATTTGAAGCTGATCGGACGATCCAAATCGCACCTGAGCTTTATTTATGCCCCTAATCATTCCATAAACCCTAATTGGCCTCCATTAGCATAATTTTGGTCAGTTTTTAAAGCTAAAAAGAGAGAAAAATACAAAAATATTCAAGAAACGACACAATTTTGGTAGAGATTCAAGAGGAAATTAATTCTACAATTCAAGAGGAAATTAATTCTACAATTCAAGAGATTGATTGTATTTATTTTTCTACTCTTTTCTTTATTAATTTTATGTATTTCTTTATGAAAAATATGAATTTTATGAACACAATTATATGTGATTAATTTATTAATCTAGGAATCTTATAAACCCAATTTTCACCATGTGATGATCTAATATTTTTTCCCAATTATAATATTAATTTAATTATATTATTTAATCTGATTTTTATGCTATTAATTGTTTGGCCAACAATTTATTTATAGAGGCAATTAAATAGATTTGAGAAAATTATTTAATTGTTTGTCTTGATTAAATAACATGCATAGTTTCTAGGTAGAGATGTATGATTCTTGTATGTGTGATCCATAATTGATGAACTTAATGAGTAGTATGTAATTTAATTAGCATAAGATTGTGATTAAATTAATTACTATATGGTATGTAGTTTACTTGAGAGAGGAATACATGCTAGGTTAGATTCAATTGATCATGTAATTAATTGATATTATATTGGAGGGATTTTAGTGATTTGCATGTTTAGAAAATTAAGGGATTAAGTATTTCTAGATATTTTCTCATATATCTTTTTAGTCACAAAATCTGATTTAATTAATTATTGTTATTTACTTTTAGTTATTTTAATTTTGCTTTCTTAAGATATAAAAATACCAAAAAAATTGATTTTTATTATTTTTAGTTTTAAAAATTAGTTTCTAAAAAAATAATCTCTATGAGAACGATCTTTATTTATCATTATATTACTTGTTACAATACGTATATTTGCGTATTTATTGCACATACAATTTGTGTGGCGATCAAGTTTTTGGCATCGTTGTTGAAGATTATTAATTTTAGAAATTAATATTTTATTATTAATTTTAGAAATTAATATTTTATTATTATTAATTTTATTTTTTCTTTTAAAAAAAACTCTTAATTTATTTTTCTTTACTTTAATTTTAATCTAAATTTATTTATATTATTTTAGGGACTTATTTATTTATTTATTCTAGTTAATTTTTTTTATTTATTTTCTTTACTTATTTATTTTTTTACTTTAATTTATTTATTTAGTTGTTATTTTTTTAGTTTTTATTTAGACATCTTCTTTAATATTGTAGAAACAAAGTTGAGTCTATTGTATGAGTAGAGTTCGTGATGGAAAAATCTTACCTTTAGATCTTGAAATTGAGCATACTTTGAGATCAATTAGAAAACGTCACCCAAGAGAAAGAAATGGCTAATACATTAGAAATAAACAATAATGAGCTAAACTTGAATAATCAAATGTTTTTGATAGATGATAGAGATAGAGCTATGAATGAATATGCAATACCTACGTTGGAAGGGCTGAATCCAAGTATTACAAGGCCAAACATTCAAGCTAATCAGTTTGAATGAAAGTCAGTGATGTTTCAAATGCTACAAATAGTTGGACAATTCAGTGGATTACCGACAGAGGATCCTCATCTTCATCTCAGATTGTTTATTGAAGTTGTAGATTCATTTAAGTTCAATGGTGTGACAAAGGAGGCATTTAGGCTTAGATTATTCCCTTATTCTTTGCGAGACCGTGCTCGAGCTTGGCTAAACTCTTTACCA
Organism: Hippophae gyantsensis; assembly: GCA_030763125.1. Taxonomy (NCBI): domain Eukaryota; kingdom Viridiplantae; phylum Streptophyta; class Magnoliopsida; order Rosales; family Elaeagnaceae; genus Hippophae; species Hippophae gyantsensis. Next base: position 44,543,772 of record CM061035.1, on the reverse strand, counting down.
CCTGATTCCATTACAACTTGGAATGGTTTGGCGGAGAAATTCTTGATAAAATACTTCCCACCAACAAAGAATGCTAAGCTTAGGAATGACATTACTTCCTACCAACCACACGAAGGAGAATCTCTATATGAAGCATCGGAAAGATTCAAAGATTTTCTAAGGAAGTGCCCTTATCATGGTATTCCTTCTTGGATTCAAATGGAAACTTTTTACAATGGTCTCAATGCTCCAACAAGGACTATTGTTGATGCATCGTCTAATGGAGCTTTGCTAGCCAAATATTACAATCAAGCTTATGATTTACTTGAGAAAATGGCTAGCAATAATTATCAATGGCCAATGGATAGAATGACAACCACGAGAAAAGTAGTTGGAATGCATGAGGTAAATGATATCACAACACTTACAACTCAAGTTTCATCTTTGGTTAATCTTTTGAAGGTTCAAAACTTGCCAACGAGTATAAACCAGGTCCAAAATTTAGGAGTGTCATGTGTGTTTTGTGGAGGAGCTCACTTGTTTGATACTTGTCCAAATAATCCTGAATCCATTTGCTATGTGGGTAATGTGAATCGAAACAATAATCCATACTCAAACACATATAACCCAGGATGGAGACAACATCCAAATTTCTCTTGGAGTAATAAAAACAATCAAGGTGGTAATAAATTCAACCGTCAATCATTTCAACCACCTAGTTTTCAACAACCACATCAATCGAAGGCCCAAGAGAAGAAGCCATCTACTGAGGAAAATTCAAATGCCTTAATGGGGATGATGAAAGACTTCATCCAATCAGTAAATACAAAAGTGTCCACTCAAGAGGCTTCGATTCGAAACCAAATGGAGCAACTTGCCCAAGCCATAAGCCAAAGGCCTCAAGGTAACCTTCCTAGTGACACAATCATAAACCCTAGAAGAGAAGGGAAGGACCATTGCAGTGCTATAGCCTTGAGGAATGGTAAAACTCTATAGGGAGATGAGACTAAAAAGGATAAGGAGGAATATAAGACTAAAATGGATGAAAGGGAAGTAGTGGATAAAGAGAGTAATGGAAAGGAAATAATTCAGCAAAAAAAGAACAACCTTTACAAACCGACTATTCCTTTCCCTCAAAGATTGCAAAAGCAAAAGTCAGATGCGCAGTTTTCAAAATTTCTAGAAGTCTTCAAGAAGCTACACATAAACATACCATTTGTAGAGGCACTTGAACAAATGCCATCTTATGCCAAATTCATGAAGGATATAATATCAAAGAAAAGGAGGATTGAAGATCATGAAACAATAACCTTGACTGAAGGTTGTAGTGTCATCCTTAATAGAAAACTACCACAAAAATTGAAAGAACCAGGTAGTTTTGACATCCCTTGCACTATTGGGAACATTCGTTTTGGCAAGGCACTATGTGACTTGGGTTCTAATATTAACCTTATGCCATTATCGGTCTTCCAGAGATTAGGGGTTGGTAAAGCCAAACCCATATCAGTAACATTGCAGATGGTAAACAGGTCAATTAAAAGATCACGGGGTGTGGTAGAAGATTTGCTAGTAAAAGTAGACAAATTCATCTTTCCAGCGGACTTCATTGTGCTAGACATGAAAGAGGACCATGACATTCCTATCATACTTGGTCATCCATTCTTAGCAACCGAAAGAGCACTCATTGATGTACAAAAAGGTGAACTTACAATAAGAGTACAAGATGAACAAGTAACATTTAATGTGTTCAAAGCAATTAAATTTTTTGATAATGATAATGTTGGTGATTGCTTTCGAATAGATAGCACTGATAAGCTAACCACTGATGTGCTTTATGACATGTGCCCTATTGATTCTTTAGAGTCTGTGCTTGTTAATTCTGTAAACACACATACTAATGAATACTAGGACACGCATGTAGGTGCACAAATTCATGTCAATAGCCTAACAAGACTTGTTAAATCACCTCTACTTATGACCTTAAGATATGATGCTATGAACAAGGACATTAACTCAATAGAAAAAAACTCAACATGTTTTAATTTTGAAAATATGGAATCAAAGGTTGATCTTGTGAATTGTGTGAACTTTTTGGAGGACACGCCTATCATTTGTGTATCAAATACAATTTTGGAATGTCTTGAAATAAGCTCACGGTTGAAACCATCCATTGAAGAGACACCAAAATTAGAGCTTAAAACTTTACCTTTTCATCTTCGTTATACATTTTTGGGTGATAACGAGACACTTTTAGTCATAATCTCGACTGATCTAAGTATGGAGCAAGTGGAAGCACTACTAAAGGTGCTAAGGAACTTCAAAAAAGATATAGGTTAGCCTATTGCCGACATCAAAGGCATAAGCCCATCAATATGCATGTACAAAATCTTGCTAGAAGATGGGGCTAAACCCACCAGGGATGCACAACGCCGCTTAAATTCCATTATGAAAGAAGTGGTGAAGAAGGAAATTTTCAAGTGGCTGGACATGGGCATTATTTACCCAATATCAGATAGTGAATGGGTAAGTCCAGTCCAAGGTGTACCGAAGTAAGGAGGAATCACTGTGGTGGAAAATGAGTCCAATCAGTTAATACTTACTAGGATTGTCATGGGATGGAGAGTATGTATGGATTTTCGTAAAGTAAATAAAGCTACAAGGAAGGATCATTTTCCTCTCCCATTTATAGATCAAATGGTTGACCGATTAGCTAGGCATTCTTTCTTTTGCCTTCTAGATGGATACTATGGTTATAACCAGATTGTTATGGCACCTGAAGATCAAGAAAAAACCACATTCACATGTCCTTATGGAACTTTTGCTTTCAGGAGAATGTCATTTGGATTATGTAATGCACCTGCTACATTTCAACGATGCATGATGGCCATTTTCTCAAACATGGTGGAAAATCATCTAGAAATCTTCATGGATGATTTTTCGGTCTTTGGAAACTCATTTGATGAATGTCTACACTATCTCTCCCTAGTGTTACAAAGATGTGAAGAAAAAATTTTGGTTTTAAATTGGGAGAAATGTCATTTCATGGTATATGAAGGTATAATCTTGGGCCACAAAATCTCAGCTAATGGCATTGAGGTGGATAAAGCTAAAATAGAAGTGATTGAGAAACTACCACCACCTACCAATGTACGAGGAGTAAGAAGTTTTCTTGGGCATGCAGGCTTTTATCGTAGATTCATAAAAGACTTTTCCCAAATCTCCAAACCCTTGTGTAATCTTTTGGAAAAGGATATGCCTTTCAAGTTTGATGATAAATGTTTAATAGAATTTCAAGTTCTTAAAGAGAGATTAGTGTCAGCACCAGTTATAGTCACACCGGATTGGAACAAGCCCTTTGAATTGATGTGTGACGCAAGTGATTTTGCTATTGAGTTGTTCTTGGACAACGAAGAGACAAAAAAAATTTGTGCCAAATACTATGCAAGCAAGACACTGAATGCGGCCCAAATGAATTATGCTACTATAGAGAAAGAGCTCCTAGCCATTGTATATGCCTTTGAGAAATTCAGATCTTATTTGGTTGGCACCAAAGTGACTGTTTACACAGATCATTCTGCAATAAAGTATCTCATGATGAAGAAGGATGCAAAACCAAGATTGATAAGATGGGTGCTCCTTCTACAAGAATTCAACTTGGAAATTCGTGATAAAAATGAAACAAAAAATCAGGTAGCAGACCATCTATCTAGACTAGAGAGAAGAGAAAAAATGGATGATAATATGGTGATTGGGGAATCTTTCCCAGATGAGCAACTATTTTCTATAGCTCAAACAGAAGTTCCATGGTATGGAGACATTGCAAATTTTATTGCCACCAACGTTCTTCCACTGAACCTCACATGGCAACAAAAGAAGAAGTTTTTCCATAACATTAAATAGTATTTTTGGGATGACCCTTACCTCTATAAAGAATATGGTGATGGTATTTTGAGGAGGTGTGTCCATAACGATGAAGTTGAAAGTATCTTTTACCATTGCCATAGCTCAGATTATGGAGGTCACTTTGGGAGCTCAAAAACAGCAACTAAAGTACTTCAATCTGGTTATTTTTGGCCTACACTATTTAAAGATGCTTACAATTATGTAAAGATATGTGATAATTGTCAAAGGATAGGTAATATTTCAAAAAGAGATGAGATGCCTCTCAATAGTAGACTTCAAGTGGAATTGTTTGATGTGTGGGGCATCGACTTTATGGGACCATTTTCTCCGTCATTTGGAAACCAATACATACTCATAGGAGTGGATTACATGTCAAAGTGGGTAGAAGCCATTGCTAGCAACAAATGTGATGCAAAAGTTGTCATGAAATTTTTGAAGAAAAATATTTTAACTAGGTTTGGAACTCCTAGGATCATTATTAGTGATGGTGGAAGTCACTTCTGCAATAAAGCATTTAATTCCTTATTGTCTAAGTATGGGATTAAGCATAAAGTGTCTAACTCTTACCATCCCCAAACAAGTGGGCAAGTAGAAGTATCTAATAGAGAAGTAAAAAGAATTTTGGAGAAAATTGTGAACATCTCTAGGAAGGATTGGTCATCTAAGTTGGATGATGCTTTATGGGCGTACAGAACTGCATTTAAAACACCAATTGGTACCACCCCATATAAGCTAATTTATGGAAAGGCTTGTCACTTATCATTAGAATTGGAACAAAAAGCATATTGGGCATTGAAATAGTTGAATATTTCCATAGATGCAGCTAGTGAGAAAAGAATGCTTCAAATAAATGAATTGGATGAATTACGGTGGAATGCTTATGAAAATTCCAAGCATTACAAAGAAAAGACAAAACGATGGCATGATAAAAAAAATTGTGCACCATATCTTTGAACCAGGTCAGAAAGTGTTACTGTACAACTCAAGACTCAAATTGTTTCCAGGAAAATTAAAGAGTAAATGGTCAGGATCATTCATCATCACTAAGGTAACCAACCATGGAGCCATTGAATTAGAAAATAAAGATAAAGAGTGATTTATGGTTAATGGGCATAGGGTGAAGCACTATTATGAAGATCAAGTATCAAATGAAACACTTGTGATAACCTTAGTGGATGCACCTTAGGACTTGATATGACCATCTAGTCAAGAACGTTAAATGTGACGCTGGTTGGGAGGCAACCCAACGTTATTTTACTTATATTTTCATTGTTTTTGTTTTGTAGGTGAATAAATGGGTAGAGCAATGACACAACAAGAATGAGCATTTCAATGACAGATGTGGTGTGCCATGACTAAGGGAGTTTTCTTTTCTTTGACCTTTTCATATTTATATGTGCACATTGGGGACAATGTGTAATTTAAGTTTGGGGGAGGGAACTTCATTCTCTACATTAGTATTTAGTATGCATTTTAAATTTTTAGGGAATTTTTTTTATTTTTAGGCTGTTTTTAATCATGATTTGGGTAGAAATTGATAAATATATGGAAACTAAATGCATGCATGCTTGATATGAAACATATGAACTCCATGATAAAAATTGGTTGTCATGACTAGGATAAGGAATGTAACATATTTGTTAAGATATTTACATTGATCATGTGATATGCTTGTTAGATTTGATTGAATTGATTCAACTTTTATGCACATGTTCATGATTGATTTTGGTGTGCTTATTGAGAGAAAATTTGTAGTAAGTTATGCGATTTAATTAGATCTACCAAGTTTTAGAATCTATTTGATCATCTCTTAAGGTGAAATCCTAAATATTATTTAGCAAGAGAAATGATTTAGGCCTTATTTAGATCGATTGAGCCTTTTAAACTAACCATTGTTAATATCTTTAGTCACCCATTTGAGCCTAACAAAGAACCTTTCATATCTGTAAGCCACATTTAATGCCTAACTAATAAGTATTACCTCTACCCTTGCACCTTTAGCTTGTATGAAAAGAAAAGAAAAAATATGTAATGCACCCGGTAAAAAAGAAGAAGCAAAACTCACAACAAAACTATCCCTCTAAATAAAAAGAAAATAGAATTGAAAATAAGTTTGGGGATGTTGTAAAGTAACCAAAAAAAAAGAGAAAAGCGATGTGGAATAAAAAAAATATGAAAAGAATGTGAAAAAGGGGTGCACTAAAATATCAAGTAAAAACTCAATTGTAGTTAAAAAGTGCATGATGAAAAAAAAAGCTAAGGTGTGGAGTGGGATGTAAAAATTTGACCCTAAAATGTCTGCATCTATCGACCCCCCACCTAAGCCTTACATTACAACCATGTAAAGTCCTTATTGATCTTGAGCTAAGTGCATATTTATATTAGTGGAGAGGGATGTGAAAAATTGACTTATGAGACTTGTTCTAAGATTTAATTGATTATCATGCTCATATAAGTTGATTTCATGAGTGCATTAGATGATATCATGTGCAGCACACACACACTAATTAATTTTTCAAAAACCTTGTATATCCTTATATTGATGGAACATTGATTGATGAATATGAGAACCTCTTTATCATAGACTTGTATGACTTTTGAGAGGGAAAGTTTTTGTTAAATATGCATGTACTAATAGAAGTATATTTATGAATATACTACCCAAGTTATTTTATTTAGTTATACTTAGCTTTATTTGAGGACAAGCAAAGATTTAAGCTTGGGGGTGTGACGACTCTATGAAAATAGAGTCATTAACGCACTTTTTCACTTAATATTTACTTGTTTTATTTAATAAATAATATTTTTGTGGCTAAAAAAATTAAAATATAAACTTTTTAGTGAAAAGGGGTGAAAATATAATTTTTGGGATTTTTCTGGAATTTTTAACGCAGGACCAGTCAAAACCTGCCAAGTGGCATGCCACGCAAACATAGGAGCTGATTGAGCAAGCCATGCGGACGCCATGCAAGCACGGAGAACGAATCACGTTGTGCCGCGTGTGAGGAGGATGAAACACATGCCACGTGTCAACACGACATTCAATTCGAGTTCAGAAATCAGTCAACATGTTATGACATGTGTCACTACGCTATTGCTCCAAGAGTTCCACCCGTGCGCCACACCATCTGTTCCCACGAATCACATCGCGCCACGTGGTGCTAACTCGGCGAACGTTGACTCTAACCGGTCTCCCCTGCCACGCGTAGCCCTTGATTTGAAGCTGATCGGATGATCCAAATTGCACCTGAGCTTTATTTAAGCCCCTAATCACTCCATAAATCCTAATTGTCCTCTATTAGCATAATTTTGGTCAGTTTTTAGAGCTAAAAACAGAAAAAAATTCAAGAAATGACACAATTTTGGTGGAGATTCAAGAGGAAATTAATTCTACAATTCAAGAGATTGATTGTATTTCTTTTTCTACTCTTTTTTTTATTAATTTTATGTCTTTCTTTATGAAAAATATGATTTTTATGAACACAATTATGTGTGATTAATTTATTAATCTAAGAATCTTATAAACCCAATTTTCACCATGTGATGATCTAATATTTTTTCCCAATTATAATATTAATTTAATTATATTATTTAATCTAATTTTTATGCTATTAATTGTTTGGCCAACAATTTATTTATAGAGGCAATTAAATATATTTGAGAAAATTATTTAATTGTTTATCTTGATTAAATAACATGCATAGTTTCTAGGCAGAGATGTATGATTCTTGTGTGTGTGATCCATAATTAATGAACTTAATGAGTAGTATATAATTTAATTGGCATGAGAGTGTGATTAAATTAATTACTATATGGTATGTAGTTTACTTGAGAAAGATGTATGATTCTTGTGTGTGTGATCCATAATTAATGAACTTAATGAGTAGTATATAATTTAATTGGCATGAGAGTGTGATTAAATTAATTACTATATGGTATGTAGTTTACTTGAGAAAGGAATACATGCTAGGTTAGATTCAATTGATCATGTAATTAATTGATATTATATTGGGGGGATTTTAGTGATTTACATGTTTAGAAAATTGGGTGATTAAGTATTCCTAGATATTTTCTCATATATCTTTTTAGTCACAAAATCTGATTTAATTAATTATTGTTATTTACTTTTAGTTATTTTAATTTTTCTTTCTTAAGATATAAAAACACCAAAAAAATTGATTTTTATTATTTTTAGTTTTAAAAATTAGTTTCTAAAAAAATAATCTCTATGGGAACGATCTTTATTTATCATTATATTACTTGTTACTATACGTATACTTGCGTATTTATTGCACACACAATTTGTGTGGTGATCAATCTCTTAACTACAGAGGCACTCTTATGTAGAGTCTCCAGTATGTCCCAAGCTTGTTTAGAGATTATGCAAATTTGAATTCAAATGGAGATCAAGGTGCTGATAAAGTTGATGTTCCCAAATATTCTCAAGGTTTTTTGTAAGGAATTGGTGGTCGAATGACTAGGGCAAAGACAAAGAGGATGAAGGAAGCTTAGCAAGGCTTGATCATAGAAGTGCAATACAAAGAGGCTATGCTAGAAAAATCAAAAACTAAATTCAAAGATTCTTAAGCTTTACCAAGGATGGTCTATTACCTTTTTATGCAATGGCTAAATTTGAAAGATTAAGTTGGGAGTAAAGCTTGATTTAGGAAGCAATCTTTTTGTTTTAGTTAATTATGGGCTTTTTATGTTTAGCAATTTTTGTTTTAGTGAATTGTGGTTTTTTAATGTTTTATTATCACAAGTCTTTTTTTTTGAAGAATGGATTAAACCCAATCCACCAATAAATAATCCCATTAGTCTTTTGTCACTTGAATTGGCGCCTAGGATTTCTTAGTAGATAGAAGTGGCACTTAGGGTTTTCTTTAGAGAAGTCGCATCTAGGGTTTTATGGCTTATAAAAAAAATAGCAGTCATATAAAAAAAATAACAACGAATATCATTAATGAAAAGTATATTTTAGAAAGCTTTTGTCCTTGCCTTTTTGTATTCTTGATTGAATACTTTAATTCGACTTATCAAAGGGAGTGATAATCCTTCGTGGTGTCTCAAGGTAGGGTTTTAAGAACTTTTGTTTCCTTAGGGTTCTAATCTAATCATCTTCAACGCGTTCTTAGTAAATCAATCGTTCCAATTCCTTTGAGTTCATGGGTTTCTAAGATCTTTTGGTATCAGAGCCTTGATTGTTAAAAACAGATTATCTATCTTCATCTATCTTTGTTTTGAATTCTTGATTTAAAAAAAATCATTTTGTTTTGTTTCAATCGTTTTCTACGTTCTTGAGTCACAAATCAAAAAACAATTTGTCCTTTGAGTGTTGTGTTTTCTTTCAATTTTATTGTCATTGTTTTTGTCTTTGGATTTTGTTTCGTAATTTTTCTTTGTATCTTTTTATTTTTCATTATTTCTTTATTCAATCTATCTTTGTTCTTCAAAACAAAAAAGGGAAGAGGGCTATTATTCGTAGTTTAAAAAAAATAATAAATCAGGGTGGCAACTTTAAATGGCCATAACTTTTAAGTCGGGTATCGAAACGACTATTATAATATATCAAATCAAAGCTCATTTTGATTCCTATAATGAGTATTTTTTGTACCTCCATTTTGTTCCATTTCCGATCCCAAATTTCATCATTTAGACCACTTATCGAGGGGTTGAAGTTTTGTCGTACCTTTTTGTGTTGTTTTTGGTTCACATTCATTAGAGTTGCGAATTTCTTTTTCTGAATTTTCTATTCATAATAGCAACAATAGTAGTTAAAAAAGTAGAATAAAAGGAGAAGAAGTAGTAGATTATTCAAGAATCTAATTCTTGTTTTCCAGTTCCTTTTATTTTGTTTTTACTGTCCAAGATAGATTAAAAAAAGGAATCATAGTTGATCAATAATCTTTCTTTAGAGACCTCTTTGGTCGAGAGTCTTTCTTTAGAGTCCTCTTTGGTCGAGAGTCTTTCTTTAGAGTCCTCTTTGGTCAAGAGTCTTTGTTTAGAGTCCTCTTTAGTCAAAAGTCTGTCTTTAGAGTCCTCTTTGGACTTTCTTTTTGTCATACTTTTCCATTAAGTTTTGGGAATTTTGAATTTTGAGATTTTTACAAATAAAACGGTTACTTCTTGAGATTAGTTGGATTCTTTGATTTAATTAAGAACACAAAGGAGACTGGCATGAGCTTTGAAAAATATAAATGAAAAAGAAAAAAATAGTGTAAAAAAGTGATAATAATCTTATTTGAGAGCAAACAGGTGAGGGAAGGCGTGGGTTATCTTATTTTATTTTACAGGTTGACAACATGAGTAGTGAAGGAGGAGAACCATAAGAGGTTGACTTAAAATTCTTCCTCAAATCTATTCATGGCCAATTTAAGAGGATGAATGCAAGGTTGGATGATTTAGAATCCTTTTCTGGTTCTGAATCACATAGAAGACATGAGTTCGAGGAAGAAGAAGCTGATTCCAATATGGAGGATAGAACAAGTTATAAATGGGGCAAAAAGACTAACTCTAAAGAAGATAGCAATATTGGCAGTATAAAGATGGAAATTCCATCTTTTTAAGGAAAGAATGACCCTGAGTTATATTTGGAGTGGGATAGAAAGGTTGAGCATGTATTTGATTTTCATAATTATTCCTAGGAGAAGAAAGTAAAGCTAACAGATGTAGAATCTACAGATTATACTGGTATATGGTGGGATCAATTGTTGGTCAATAGGCAAAGGAATGGTGAGAGACCTATTCGGTCATGGAAAGAGATGAAATTGGTGATGCGTAAGAGGCTCATACCTAGCCATTACTATAGGGACTTATATAGAAAGTTGCAAAGGCTGGTTCAAGGTTCCATGAGTGTAAAGGATTATTATAAGTAGATGGAAGTTGCCATGATTAGAGTAAACATAGAGGAAGATAGAGAAGCGACAATGGCCAGATTCATTGCTAGGTTAAATAGGGAAATTTTTGATGTGGTTGAATTGCAAAATTACGTAGAGATGGAAGAACTACTACACAAAGCCATTAAATTGGAGAAGAAATCAATTCCAAAAGGTTTAGATCTAGTTCATCCTCTAGTTCCCCGTGGAAATCAATTTGGAAAGACAACAAAGCTACCTTTAGAGAAAAAGGTGAAGTAAAGTTGAACAATTTAGTTGTTGTTCCTAAAAGAAATCCTAAAACTAAAACTCTTACTAAATCATGTGATATTAAGTGTTTTAGGTGCCAAGGACTTGGACATATTGCATCTGAATGCCCAAACAAAAGGGTTATGGTTCTACAGGAAGATTGAGAAATTGAAACTACTAGTTCAAGTGACGATGAAATGCTATTATTGGAGGATTGTTCTGATGTAGAATTGGAAGAACCTATGCATAGGGAATTACTTGTCATAAGGAGAGTCCTAAATATACAACTTAAGAATGAGAGAGATGAGGAGCAATATGAGCATATTTTTCACACAATATGCCATGTGAAGGATAAGGTATGCACAGTTATTATTGATAGTGGGAGTTATACTAATGTTGCTAGTATTTTGTTGGTTTAAAAGTTGAATTTGAAGTGGCAAAAGCATCACAAACCATACAAGCTACAATGGCTAAATGATTGTGGAGAAGTGAATTTTAATAAACAAGTTTGGGTTCCTTTTTTCAATTAGCAAGTATTAGGATGAGGTTCTTTGCGATGTGGCACCAATGTATGTTGCTCATACTTTTCTTGGATGACTGTGGCAGCTTGATATGAGGATGATGCATGATGGGTATAAAAATCAATACTCTTTTGAAATGAACAACCGAAAAGTTGTATTAGCCTCTATCAAACCTTTGCAAGCTTATGAGGACCAAATTAGAATAGCAAGAGAGTGCAAGTTGAGAGAAAAACAAAAGTTTTAGCAAGAGTAAAATAAAAAATGAGAGAAATGTGAGGACAAAAGAGAGAAAAGAGAGCATTTTTATTGGCCTAATATGAAGCATGATGTGCAATCTATTTGTGAAAAGTGCATTACATGTAGGCAAGAAAAATTTAAAGTTAAACCGCATGGCTTGTATATCCCTTTACCTGTACCAAATCAACTTTGGATTGATATATATATATATATATGGATTTTGTTTTAGGATTACCAAGGACACAAAGTGGTAAGGATAACATATTTGTTGTTATTGATAGGTTATGTTTATGCTCAAAAACCAATGACGCAGCACATATTGCTTATTTGTTTTTCAAAGAAGTGGTTTGTTTGCATGGGTTACCTAAGACGATTGTTAGTGATAGGGATGTTAAGTTCCTAGGTCATTTTTGGCACACTTTATTGAATAAATTAGGAACTAAATTGTTATTTTCTACTATTGCACATTCTTAAACGGATGGTCAAACTGGAGTAGTTAATATGATACTCATTACCTTATTGCGTGTTGTCATTCAAAAGAATTTAAAGCAATGGGAGAAGTGTTTTCCATATATTGAGTTTGCCTATAATAGGATTGTTCATTCTACTTCTTCTTTTTCTCCTTTTAAATTGTTTATGGCTTTAATCCTTTAACACCTATTAATATTTTACCTTTGCCTACTAATGAGCATGCTAATATTGATTGTAAGAAAAAGGCAGATTTTGTGAAAGATTTACATGCCAAGGTTCAGGCCAACATTGAAAGGAAGAATGAGCAATATGCTAAGAAAGCCAATAAGGAGCGATTGAAGGTTGTGTCCCAACCTAGAGATTGGGTTTGGGTGCACATGCATAAGGAAAGGTTTCCCACATAACAGAAATCAAAATTATAGCCTCAAGGAGATTGACCTTTTCAAGTCTGGGAATAGATCAATGATAACTGCTACAAGATAGATTTTCCAAGTGACTATGGTAATATTAGTGCAACCTTTAATGTTGCTGATTTATATTTGTTTGATGTAGGTTATTTGAGCACAAATCTTTTCAAATAAGAAGGAAATAATGGAGATCAAGGTGTTGATTAAGTTGATGTTCCTAAATATTCTCAAAATCCTTTGCAAGGAATTGGCAACGCAATGACTAGAGCGAAGACAAAGAGGATGAAGGAAGCTTTGCAAGCCTTGATTGTGAAAGTGCAATACAAAAAGGTTGTGCTAGAAGAATAAAAAACTAAATTTGAATATTCTAAAGCTTCACCAAGGATGGTCTATTACCTTTTTATACAAAGGATAGATTTGTCAGATTAAGTTGGGAGCAAAGATTGATTTAGGAAGAAATTTTTTGTTTTAGTTAATTATGAGACTTTTATGTTTAGCAATTTTGTTTTTAGGAAGATTGATTTAAGTGGAGGTCTACCTACATTACCCCTATTATGAATCCATCAGAAAGAAAGTGTGTGTGTGGTAAATGAGTTTAACATATCAACACTAGAGCAATCAAGTGAAAATTGGGTAAACTTTCTTTGATACCAATTGAAAGAGTCTAGGACCTGGTACACAAGCAGTGTAAAAAGATACTAACTTCTTAAGAACTCGTCCTAAACTAGCTAACAGTGAAAATAAACACTTGACAGATAAATCACAACAATAGTATAAAATAATCACTGATAGGAAAATTACTTTAAACAGTATATTAATTATTCAGAAAGTAGTAGACATGCAACAAATAATAAAACCTTTCTAATTAGATTTTAGATTATACTAGCATAATAATTAAGCATACACAACAACAGATATAATGAGGCAAACCACATAGAACCCCTATCTAAGTAGTAAACCCTTGGGTTGCTCATGAAAGCCACTCGATAGTAAATAAATCCACCAAGCAATAAAACCAATACAAATTTAATAGAAATATAAATACAAATACCTTTATTAATCGGGACAACACTACCCTAACTTCCCATTACTTACCTTGCTTGCTACTATCATAATAACTTGATCTGACACACGAATCCTACTCTCCCTCAGAGCCAACACCACACTAAGTAGTGTGATCGATAACCAAAGAACAATAATGTGAAATAGATAGTATAAAAATGATTGTTGGAAATACAATCCACCACAAACTATAAAAAACACTGTTTGGGGAACTCAACCAATACTACCCAATCCAAACTAAGTTTTGTTCTCACAAGATTTGTAAAACAATCTCAAGCTCTCAATACTTATGCACACTATTTTACTCACAAAAAGCCTAACATAAACAATAAAAAACATTCAAAGTAATTTGTGAAACAAAAGTAATTTGTAGAGATAGTTTTGACAGAGTTTAGAGATATATTTCATGCTTAAGAAATTAGAAAATGGGGCGTATTTATAGAAATACCAAGCACCACCACACACACTCATCGTGGCCTTGTCGGGGTCCTTGCATTTCACCTCATTGGAGGTCCGAAAATGGGGCCAATTAGGGCTTCGTTAAGATACCAAAAAGTTCTTTTCTATCCAAAAATTACCGACATATTTTCATATATACCCACACACGAAACAAAACAATAGTCAAAACTCACAACCTAGCATGCATACTTACAAAACCAATCTCGAAGTGCGTGTATAAAATTCTTGCATACAAAGAATGACTAACTATATGCATATGTTCATTACTGATTGGAAGGTAGAAACACTAAGTAAAAGAAATTGACTACATGACTTACAATTTACTATTTTTGTTATTTTTTGTTGAAATTGATTACTTATCGTTTTACAATTTCTTTCAATCAACTATTTCATTAAAAAAAATTAATTTCCCTCTCCCTACTCTATATTTTTTCTTTCACTGTAACTCAAATCCCAATATCCATCTAAAGCTCTAAAATCCATATCGATATTTGAAAAAGAGAAATTAGATTATGTAAGAGATTTGTGATAAGAGTCAAATTATTGCATTTTTGTTATGATTTAAATGTTGATATTTGTGTGAAAATTGCGTTTATTTGATTATTTAATCCACAAATGTCATTTCACGGGTATTTCGTGTTTAAAGTGCAATTTCAGGTGAAATCATAATTTTGGAGAAGTTTGGGACAAATTTCTATGAACGGGATTGAGTGCAAATAAAAAGAAAACAAAATTTCAAAATTTGGAATTTCGCCGCCGGCTAGAATATTCTCGCCGCCGGCGAAAACCTTACGGAGAATACGTTGAGCAAAGCAATCTCGCCGCCGGCCAAATAAATATCGCCGCCGGCCAATTTAATCTCGCCGCCGGCCAATTCATTCTCGCCGCCGGCGAAAATCCTACAGAAAACACGGCGAAAATCTTCCCGAGAGCACAAAATTTGGCAAATTCATCTCGCCGCCGGCCAAATTATCTCTCCGCCGGCCAAATGCATCTAGCCGCCGGCCAAAATCGAAAACCCAAAAAAATTTATTTTCCAGAAAACTCGCCGCGGCGAGAATAATGTCACCACCGGTGAGTTTCGTCCGAAAATAGATTTTTTGGTTGTTTTGTTCCAAAATTGCCCCCTAAACCCTAGATCTATATATATAATATGATGGAAAAAGAGGGGGACGGCAGAAAGGAGAGTTCAAAGGCATTTTTGGAGAAGAGAAGGAAATTTTGGAGAAACTTGAAGGATCTTCACCATTGTTGCTACCAAGCCTTCATCTTCTAGAGTTTTTTCATCTCTTCTCCTTAGGATTTATTTTCTGCAGTTTATTCATATTTGTTATTCATGGATTCAATTGAAATAATGGTTGTTCTTATTTCCGTTATGAACTAATTCGTTTTTGCTAGGGCTATGATGTAGTTAGATCAAGGAAATCGATTTCTTTTGTTATGGTTATATGAATTCATTGCTTTTAAGTCGAGTATTTATTTCCATGCTTAATGCTTTTAAATTTCTGATCAAGATTTAGATGATTTGTTGCATTATATTGAGACCGAGAGGAGATGTGTAATGAATGCTTCTTGGGATAAATACCGTATGTTGAATGCGAGTTTGACACCTAATGCATGATGTATGTGGTTATTCCAGAAATTCCATAAATCATAATGTGCTTATTTGTGATTAAATCTTCATAGAAATATAGTCGGTTTTCATAGATAAGTAATTCTAATATAACTTGAGAAAGAGTATTAGATAAGTTTGGGTTTTTCGACCATCACTTTTAGCTTTGATTCTCATATAACATGACTTGAAATCGGATTGAATTGATTTAGCGAAATCAAATGCCTTAGCGTTTTTAATCATTTGTGAACAACATTAAATTTTGTTATTTACGTTCAGTTTTATGTTAATTTGCTTTTAAAACAATTTCAACAATTCAGTTTTCAAATAAAATTAGGGTTAGTCAATTTCGGTACTTAGTAACGCCATTCCTTGTGGGTTCGATATCCGTACTTTTGTACACTTTATTACTTGAACGATTCGTACACTTGCGAAAATAAGCATCAATTTGTAAAGACTAATAATGTTGGCTATTGATGAATATATGAAAGTTGAGTAATCAATGAACTTTTTACTTAATATCTGCTCGTTTTATTTAATAATTATTTTTAGGGTTAAAAATATTAAAATATGAACTTTTTAGTAAAAAGGGGTGAAAATATAATTTTGAATTTTTTTGGGGTTTTTTATGGATTTTTATGAATTTTTAAAGCTAGACCAATTAGGAGCTACCATGTCAAAGCCACGTATGCAAAGGAGCTGACACAGCAAGCCACATGGAAGCCACGTAGCGGATAGGGCCAATCACAAAAGGCCACATGTATGGGTTGATGTTATGCCTTGACACATGTTCGCACAACTTTCATTTCGATTTTCCCCTCTTTGTTAATGCTTATGTCATACACATTCACGCTACTCATACATTCCTTCCAACTATACATCACACAAGCCAACACTATGAATCATATATCACCATGTGGTGCCATTTCAACACCATGGACCCAAACCCATTTGTTTAGGCTACGTATCTCTCGCCGATTCGTCCATTAATTTTTGTGTGCCATGTGTCTGCTTTCCATTGGCTAGCGTTGTTAACTTTTCCTTTTTCATCTCAAACCTTTATCTAAGGCTGATCTAATGATCAAAATTTCCCCTGAGTTATATTTAACCCCTTAATTACCCCATAAACCCTAATAAGCTAAAATTAATATATTTTTATCAATTTTTGGAGTCAATAAGAGAGAAAAACATAGAAAAATTCAAAAGTAGATACAACTTTGGTAGAGATTCTAAAGGAGATTGGTATTACAATTCAAAAGATTGATTGTATTTTTTCTTTTTCTCCATTTTTTTTATCAATATTTATGTCTTTCTTTATGAAAATATGAGCTTTATGAACAAAATTATGTCTAATTAATTTATTAATCTAGGTGACTTATGAACCCAACTTTCACAATTTGATGATTTAATATTTTACCCCAATTATGATTTTAATTTAATTATATAATTTAATCTAATTTTTATGTAATTAAATAGATTTGTGAGAATTATTTAATTATTTGTCTGGATTAAATAACATACATAGTTTATAGGAAGAGATGTATGATTCTTATGTATGTGATCCATAATTGATGAACTTAATAAGTAGTATGCAATTTAATTGACATGAGAGTGTGATTAGGTTAATTACTATATGATCACATTTTTAGAAAATTAGGAGATTAAGCATTCCTAGAATTGTTTTTATATATCTTCATAGCTGCCAATTCTAATTTAATTAATTATTGTTATTTAATTATAATTCTTTTAATTTTGCCTTCTTAAAACATAAAAACACAAAAAAAATCATTTTTATTTTTTTTAATTTTAAGAATTAGTTTATAATAACATAATCTATATGGGAACGATATTTTCTTATCATTAGATTACTTGTTTCGATACGTATACTTTTGTATTTATTGCACACATAATTCGTGTCGATCAACTATACAAGGAGCTGAATGGATATATGCTGGTGGAAAACATAAAGGATTTTAAGCAAAGTATTTAGATAAGATTGCTCGTGTTTGGCAATACTTTGTATGTTTAAGATTAATTCCTAACAAACATTATAGTTTTTTGATAGGGATAGGGCAATTTTATTGTATGTTATCACATCCAAGATGCCTACAAATGTAGGAATATAATTCATCATAGGATAAAATTAATCACTGCTTTATGTTAGAAAGCGGGGATACCTCATGCAAAAGGTGAAGTTATTTTATAACTTAGAGATAATTAGAAAGATATAGGCATGCTACAAGGAAAGGAAAAAAAACATGTAACTACCCAAAACAAATCAGCTTTCTAATCAGTCTAAATCTAGTATGATGGAGTATACATAATAGAAACTCATATTATACTAACAAAATAGCATATTGTTGTCTCATTTAGAGAACATAAAATCGTGCAAGTATACACGGTCACAAGTAATAATATGATAAGTAAAATATCGTTCTCACGGAGATTTGTTACTAGTGTTCGTTAATTACTAAAATTATTTCAACCTGATTTTATCCAAACAATCGATAATTTGATGCAGTTTGACTAAGTAATTTTTATAACAGTTTGTAAAAAAATTCTAGGATTGCAGTTTCACCAAATTAATCCACTTGAATCATTTTATTTTCTCTTGATTTATTTTCTCGTATTTTAAGTTGTTAACCAAGAACTTCTAATTTATCCATATATCTCTTCCAAACTCCATACAGACACATCTCGCTAAAATAATTCACTATATTCCTATGAGAATTAAATTCAACCAGATTTATTAAGTTCTAAGTTCTCAAATAGTTACACATACAATAAAAGTATATTTCTATCCCTTATATATATATGTTATTTTATCACGAGCAACACACAAAAATGTCTTTTCTAAGTTTATTTAAGTGTCACAGATCAATTAATTAATCTTCCGATAATTAAAAGCATTAAGCACAGATAAAATAAACAACTTAAAACCATTCCATAAATCATTCAAAAATAATTAATTCAAGTTTCATAATTTAAGCTACACTGCAACCCTAAAACAAATAAATTAGTTCATAGCAGAAATTAAAATTACAACACAACAATAATCACACATTTCAGAGAAATAAAATTTAAAAGAAAATGATTAGGAGAAACTCTTTCATGATTCCTCTATGAAAAATAAATTTCTTCCCTTTCCTTCTTCTTTGTTGTCTTCTTTCTCTCTATTTCCTAAGAAAATAACACACAAAATGTTAAAAGAAAGGTTCCGTGTGTTGTAGAGAACAGGCAGAGAGAAACTGAAAATTGAAGTCCAAAAAATGGAAAAATGACTGAAAACAAAAAAACTCCCCAAAAAATCTTTCCTCGCGTCCAAATATATTCCCCTAAACAATTAATATTTTTTTTTATCAAAATGCATATTGAGGGACAAAAATACATGGGAAGTATTAAAAGAAACAACCATGCGTGAAGACCGTTCTACGTTTTTCTTCTTTTTATTCTTTAAATGCATACCACGTGTCATCATCTTATTGGCTGCAAGATATAAGGAGACACGTGGTAGCCTTTCATTAGCTATGAAGAATGGGCGCATGAATAATAGCTGGAACGCGTCGTACAGGATCTTGGCGCGCTAGAAGTGCGCGCAGATAACGCTGACACGTGACGACGCAGGACGAGCTGGTAAGTGGGCATCGTTTCTACGTTTTCATTTTACCAAGTACATGCCATGTGTCTCCATATGATTCGCCCGAAGATTAAGGAAACACGTGGCTGCTTCTTATTCGGTGGAACGTGATGGCGTATTCTGATGCAATGAACCACATCGCACGGGGATATAGGCAAGTTGCTCGGTGCACGATAGCTTGATTCCACGCGCGTAAATCTGGACCGTTCAACTTGATCCAACGATGAGTAATGAGATGTGCCTCAGGAGAAAATTCTGCGCAACCGACACGTGGGTCCCACCCTGCATGCCAGCCTACGCGGTAGGTGGGCCCCACTCGGCACTGAGCAGCGTGCGTCCAGGAAAACTGGGTCCACTTTCTCTTTGTCGCGTCTGGATTCTACACGCAAGATCTTGACCGTTGATTGGATGATCGAACGGTAGGTGTTGGGCATTGTAAATGGCGCGAGTGGCCTCCTTCTCATGCGCAGAAAAATCAACTTTCCTTAATTGCATTTTGACCCATAAATTTAATTCAAATTAACTTCTAATCTTTTTTTGTATTTACAATTTCACCCACTTTTAATTCAAATTATATTTTAAGCTTTTAATAATTGCAATTAAGTCCTTTTTATTTAAATTCATTAATTTTCTTGAAAATATATTTATTAAAAACTAATAGTAAATATTAATTTAATTAATTAAAAATGTAAAAGACATAGCAATTATAATTAATAAAATAGACGAAAATAACTGTATAAAATACAATTATCACATATCATGCATAACAACAATATAAATAGGTAAACCCACATAGAAACCCTATCTATGTGGTATTTCTTAAGGCAACCACTTAGCAGCAAACAGTCCACTGAATAACAAAACAACTACAATTTTGAAAGAAATAAAACCACTATTACCTCTATCAACTAGGACCTTTGTCCTAACTAACTATTGCTACTCTTTCTTGTTGCTTCTACAACGAATAGTTTTGACCCAAGAACCTGTCTCTCCTCCAATGCTAACACCACCCTAAGTGGTGTGATCAGTTACCAAAGAGTAGTAATGTGTAGAGTGAATAAGAAAATATTACATGAATGCAACCAACAACCGACACATGGCTCACAACCATACAAGCACCCCACATATGACACAAGGACAATTACTAGCCGACACATGGCTCATATGCAACCCATACAAGAACATCATATTGAGTATTCATAACTCATAAGCATAGTTTTATTCATACAATTACGAATCACTAATACCAAATAACACTCAAGGTATTAGTGATCCAAAACCAGAAAAACTAGATGTCAATTTGATAAAGCACCACTATTTTTTTAGATGCCAAAGAAGAAGAAATGAGGGGCATTTATAGAACTCAAAATTTCCACCTTTCCAACAAGCTCAACAAGGTTAGTGGCGAGGGTAGTGGCGAGGTGGAAAAAGTCACATTCTTTTGTTCCAAAAATTGTAGAGTACTTTCCATAAATACCCATACCCAAAACGAACCAAAAACACAAGTGACAATGTTGGCTTGCTCACATGCCAAAAACCAATACTCCATCTAGCATGCACACTGCGAAAACCAACCTTGTAGTGTGTGTAAACATGCTTGCATATAAAGTGCTCCTAATTATGTGTGTATGTGCATTACTGATCCTCATTAACCAACTTACATAGAAAAAGATAGAACACTGAGTAAAATAAAATAGATATTATGTTTTATACATGGGAAGCCAACACAGAGACATAAATACAATAGGATTTACAATCTCTCCCTTTAACTTTTCGTGTCAAAACACTACAAAACTAAATACATATTCACATCTATCATAAGATGATCTAAAGATGTTTGTTCCCTTAAATGAAACATCAATGCATAACCAAACTCAAAAGACACACCTACCAAGTGCATCCATCTCCTACGCTTCATCCATCTTCATATACTAACTCATCCACTTTGAAATTCTATAGAACAAGGAAGTCAATATCACTGTACACAACACATATAAAAGTTCGAAGACTTCAATTTATACCTACAACCTACTTTCATGAAATAAACACATACCCCATAAATAAAATATCATCTTGTTACCCCAACACAGGTACACAACAATAGGCTAAACATAGTCAACATGTAGCATAAACAAACACAATCTATATGCAACATAAATATGCAAACTCTCCCTAACATATGTAACACTCATCCTAAGTGTATGCATATTAGAGCTACACTCACCATCCCATGCAGTAAACATCATGTTAAAAAAACAAAAAACCAAGCACAAACAAACATAATGCACAAACACACACAAGTTGTGCATACTTCTCCTTTTTTTGACATGGAAAGTCAAAGTTGGTACACAAAGTATGCAACATAACACATCTCTATTTTGAAGGAGTGAAGTTAAGTAGAAACGCAATAATCTTAATGTAACACAACAAAGAATATTATAGAAAACACAAAAAAGCAACATATGTAGTCAAGTAAAAAAAGATAGAATAACACGAAGACAATAGCAAGGTAAAAGCATATAACGAATAATAACCTAAATGCATAAATAAATCAAGGGTAGTTTAGACAGAAAACAACCCCCTAATATGATACATAGCATGAAGCCCTACATCTATACGTGTTGTGGGAGGACATAAGGGGATTCACAATATGCATATAACACATCAACATTACGAGAAGTCAAACACTAATGGCACATAAATATGTCAATGAATCTTTAAGAAGACATTGATTAGGAGTCCAACTATCTTCCAAGTTGGCACACTCCTAGTTACTCAAAAATATTCCACTAAACATCAACGCCACTTAAATGTGTCAGCTAATCCTTAAGAATTAGTTGACTAGGAGTCCAACTATCTTCCAATTTGACATATTCTGAGTGGTTCAACTATCTTCCACTAACAACACTTTGGCCTATTCAATCTTGTAACCTCATTCCATACTATGCATACACATACGGAAAGTCATCCTAGTCTACCAAATAAAACATGTATTTTGTATTTAAATAAAAAATTCCAAGCTATCAACTACATGTGAAAAACATGCAATAACTCACTACAACAAGAAAGTAGGTAGACATATAAAAAGGCATGTGAAATAGGAAAATAAAAACTATGAATTCAACATGTCAAACTAACAGACCTATTTATGCAAGGTTCATACAAAGTGATGTTAAGAAGGAGGCATCACAATATAACAACATAACATAAATTCATAAACAGGAAAAATAACAAGAATGTAGAACAATCATAACATTCCCCTTGCCAACATGCATTTTACACATATTCTCCCTCTAAAAGTATGCATGTGAAACAATAAACATGTTATGCATTCTACACTCTCAAAACTTCTCCAAGATAGAAGCATCTACACATAGTAGAAAATAAGCAATATAGAAAGGGGAAACAAATAAACTGCACAAAACATGTGTGGACAAACAAACAGAGAGTAAGGAACACAAAAAACTTAGTCTCATTAAGTAAAAAAAATTACGAACTTTTAAAGGATAGAGTTGAAACAAACTAATGCAACAAGGAAAATAAAATAAGTTCGACACTCTCCATCTCCTTCTTCTACATTAACATTCTTGAGAACACCATAGTAAGTAGATTATCCAACAACAGTAGGAGTAGAAGGTGGTGAAACAGATTGACGATTAAGAACATTGAGAGCTAACTGTTCAAAAGGAATGGTTTGGCTCAAAGGGAATATTGTGTACATTTCCACCAAACAAAGAAATCATAGAGAACAATGGGCCAATAGAAGAAGTATCAGAGTGAAGTGGGTCTCTTGAGCTAATAGGATGAGGTTTGATTGAGGCTAAAGAAATGGGTGAACCATGAATAGGAGATACAACTGGATGAAAATAAGCCTCAACACCTTGAGCAAAAAGATTAAAATTGATACTAATCCAAAACATTTTCAAACAAAAAAGGGACAATAAGAAAAGAAGGAAACCTAAACAATAGGAAGAGATAATAAATTACTAATATCTCAAGATAAGATAACTCTACATCTGCTAAGCACAAAAGTGGTAGAGAAACTAGTTGAAGAAATAGGAGGTATAGCATAATAAAAGCCAAAAGGCCCTTTGAGATTACCAAAACATTCAACGAAAATCTCACAAGCCAATCAATCCATAACGCATTCATGTAAGGGTATGACTAAATTTTTGATGACATGCACTGTGTGCGATATGCTAAACTTGCTTACTTTATATGCCATTATTATATGCTTATGCAAACCAAACAAATAGAAATATAGAATGAAGTAGAACCAAACTTCATATGTCCACTTTTAGTGCCTCTCTTTACTAATGTAAGTGCAAGCTTGAAAGAAATCAATAGGTCTTTTAAAGCTTGTAATGAAAGGTTGAGGATTGGGTAGATAAGAAGAGATATTTAAGTTTAGACATACCTTTAGTCGATCAAAAATTACACCTTAAGCAAAGATCTCACAAACATAAGTAGTAAACCTTTAGATAGGTTCTTTTCCTTCTACTTCTCAAATTTCAAAAGCTCACATTCCCAAGCATGGGATCTTTTTCTTTTACATCTTAGCATATATTTGCTAATACCCTTCTTTTTCTCTTTCTTTTTCCATTTATTTCCTTTTTCTTTTACACGAGGCTAACACAAACAATCCTCAAACAAATAGTTTCAATAATTAAGAAAATTGAAACTCAACTAAAGGTGTGCAAGATAAGTGGGATTTATCATTCGAGCTAAGCCAGTAGATGCAAAGAAATGAAGGAAAAACATAAAGGCTCAAAAGGGGAGAGTAGGGATAAGAAAACATTGGTGGCTTGAAAGGTCCAAATTATCCAAAAATGGCCTAAATCCTCTCTTTATCCATGTAGCACTTTGGATTTTGCCTTAAAAGACACTAAAAATGGATTTTATAGGTTGTTAGAGACATATAAATCATCAAGCAAGAGATCTATACAAACTTATCAAAATAACCATACAAATTTACTAAGTTCTGGCATATGCAAGAAAAAGTTCTTTTCAAACTCAACACAAGAATTTAGCCATATATACGCTCAATGAAAACATATGTCATAAAAACCATACTTTAATTCAAGTCAAATGCATTCCACTCAAAAATTAACAAAGTCCCTATTAGCTTCATTAAGAAAGCTGAACAGAAGAACATGCAAAACAATCCTAGGAGGAGAGAGAAAGAGAGAAGGAGAATGCTAAAGGATCATAGACAAATATTTTTTTATATTGTTTTAAAGTAGTAAGAAATATAAACACAATTGTAAAGAAACAGATAGGTATCACAACTACAAACAAGTAAGATGACAAAGATGGCCTCAAAGGATATCATAGGCCAAAAAGACAATGATGTGCATCAAGAGATATCTTTAGCACAAATTGTACAATGTTTCCTCCAGAGAGAGAAATGACAACAAAATATACACAATTGCCTTAAAAGAGATTATTAGCAACACTCACATCATCACTAGTTAAGAGAAGGAAAGAAATTGACTAATTAGTGAGCAACACAGGTAACACTCTTAAAAGGGATGTTACAAAAACATTTAAGCATGTGAGAAAGGTTCAGGTTCCAATATAGAAACAAGAGACATGCTCAAATAGGGTCAACACCCCAAACACCAAGAATTCCAACTAAACACACAAGTCTAGTCACAACAATGCATGTAAGTCAAGACTTCTAAAGATGGGTAAATAATCTATATGACATATAGATGCACATGGCAAACCTAAACAAGCAAAGTATAGAGAAACACTCTTGTAAACAAGCTTGTAGCAAAACCTCAATTTTCTCCAAAGATACATCTAAAGCACAAGAGAAGGAAAAGTAGGCAGAAGATGATAAAAACAAATAGAAGACTAATGTAGAACCAACAAACAACATACTAGGTACAAGAAAGAAAAGCCTAGTAAAATAGAGAAAATGCATTTTATATGACATGACATATGAGTAACAAGACTACAAAAACAAAATCCTAAAACTTTGACACTACATGACGAAAACATGTGACATGATGTTCATGAAAATAGCTATAAAAGAAGAAAACAATAAACAAGGTAAACATTCAAAGAGAGCATGTCAAAGCAACTAGCAGGGAAGAATACTAGTAAAGGATCAAACAATCAAGCATAGTAGCAAGTAGGATAATTAACATACTATGTAAGACAAAGATGTGGAGAGAGAAAGAGATATGCATTAACAAGAAGGCAGGGAAATACAAACAACAAAGATTCATGGAAATAACAATCTCATAGAACAACAATAGCCCACACAAGTAAAGACAAAGGGTACAAACGTACTAGGTATGTGTAGGAATACTTACATTTAGGAATACTAATTGAAGACACTTAGGTAACTAAGCCAAAACAAGGATGACCCACTCTCATACTAATTGAAGACTCTCATATGTAGGAATACTTACACGAAGGTCAATTATTCTTTGTACTCAAATAGGTAACCAAGACCTAAATGAGAGGTGAAAATGCCAAACCATGGAATATTTTTGCGAGCTCTATATTAATTCTACCAAGCATACCTCATAACATGAATTGAGCAATTAACATAGAAAAAGTGCAAAATAGCATTCTTAATTCCACATATAACAAACATAACCTACAATAAGAAAGAAGAAGGTATAGTAAACACAATAGTGATGGTGTGCCTCACAGGTTTCTGTTCAGGCTAGCAGCATGCATAAATGTAACAAACATTGCATAACATGTAAAATAGTAGTATATATTGAAAAGCTATAAAAGATTTTCAATCTCTTCAAGACCTCATAAGTGGAAACATATTTGACAAATAATGATTATCCTTTCATAGCATGCAATCATACATTATATAACAAGCCATAATAAAGACTCCAATTACATTATTGGGGTAAGGAGATACAAGCTCCTTAGAAACTCACACCAAAAATGCATGATTAAGAAGTAGAAGTAATAATTAAAAAGCTATAGGCATGCTACAAGAAAAGGAAAGAAATCATACAACTATCTAAAAAAATAAGCTTTTTAATCAGAGTCTAAATCTAGTATAATGGACCATACACAATAGGAACTTAGATTGTACTAACACAATAATAGATCATGCATAACACTAAATATAATGAGGTGAACCCATATAGAAACCCTATGATATTGACCTTTTAGGAGAACAACCTAGGAGCATACAAATTCAAAGGAATATAAACGATTTATTTGCTAAGAACGTGTTGAAGATGATTAGATTAGAACCCTAAGGAAACAAAGTCCTTAAAACCCAAACCTTGAGATGCCATAAATGATGATCACTCCCTTTGATAAGTCGAATTCAAGCATTCAATCAAGAATACAAGAAGACAAAGCAAAAGTTTTATGAAATATACTTTTTATTGATGATATTTATTCTTGCCTCTAAATTACATAGCTCTTCTTTTTTATAAGCAAGAAACCCTACAAGAAAAAACCTTATATGGAATGGGCCTAATGGGCCTATTTTGTTATGGATTGAGCCTAATCCAACCTTAAAATAAAAAGGCCACAATTCACTAAAATAAAATTGCTAAACATAAAAGACCTAAAATTAATTAAAACAAAATTGATAAAAGACCATAATTAACTAAAATAAAAACTACTAAATATAAAAGGTATATAATTAATTAAAATAAGAATATTGCTTACTAAATTAATCCTTGCATCAAATTTAATATTTTAAATCTATCCCTTGTGTAGGATCTAGAAAATCTTTGTAGGATCTTGAGAATATTTAGAATATATGTAAACATAAACTTGGTTGACACCTCAATTTCTATTACTTCCCTCCTTTTCGAAAAGATTCATCCTCAAATCTTAGCTTTGTAGGCAGGTCGATTTGGTATTGTAGATTCAAGTATAAAGTCTATTTGATGTTGCATGCCTCACAAATGATGTAATCCATGGAGAATCTATTCAAGAAGTTGATCCTCAAAGTCTTACAATAAAGATACAATGACACTAGGCAAAGATGAGTTAAGATCGTTAGTAGAAAGATAAACATTCTTGTACATAAGTACAAGTACTTGTTGCCTTGGCATCATTGCACTCTCAATTTTTCTTACCTTTTTCTCTCTTTTGTTCACTTTTTTCTCCCTTCTGCTCACTTTTCTTCTCTTTTCTCTCTTTTTGCATACTATTTGCCCACTTTTCTCTCCCTTTTTCCACTCAACCTCACTTTCTCTCTTTTTATTTTCCTCTTGCTCACACTTTTGTTTTTCCCACATCTTGCACTATCTTGTTATCCTAATTTTGTCCTCATAAGCTTGCAAAGGTTTAAGAGGGGCTAATACAACATTTTGGTTGTTCATTTCAAAAGAATAACGATTTATATAACCCTTATATGAGCAGCATACATTGGTGCCACATCACAAAGAATCGTATCTTCATATTTTCCAATTGAAAAAGGAACTGAAACTTGTTTGTTAACCTTCACTTCTCCACATTCAATTAGACATGGTAGCTTGTATAGTTTGGGATGCTTCCGTAACTTCAAATTTAACTTTTCTACCAACAAGGTACTAGCAACATTAGTGTAGCTCCCACTATCAATAATTAATGTGCATACCTTATCCTTCACGTGGCATCTTGTGTGGAAAATATGATCATGGTGCTTGTCATCTCCTTCATCCTTAGGCAGTATATTCATGACTATCCTTGTGACAAGTGAATCTTTATGCATAGGTTCTTCCACTTCAACATTAGAACCATCCTTCACTAGTGGTATCTCTTTATCACATGAACTAACACTTTTGATTTTTTTTCATATGTCTATACAACCATGATCTTTTTGTCCTCTTTACAACTTTCTCTCTCTTCCATTATAGAATCAGCTTCTTCTTCCTCAAACTCATGTTTTCTATGTCTTCTTTTATGTAATTTAGAACCTGAAGAGGATTCTAAATCATCCAACCTTGCATTTAGCTTCTTAAATTGGTCATTAAAAGTCTTGAAGAAGACTTTTAAGTCAACCTCTTGTGGTTCTCATCCTTTCTTACTCCTGTTTTCAAACTGTAGAAACAATGAGATAACTCACACTCTCTCTCACATGTTAGCTCTCAAATCAGATTGTTATCACTCCTTTTTTCACTATTTTGACCTCTTTTTTTTTGCTATTTCGGCGTCTTTTTTATCACTATTTTGGCCTATCTTTTTTTCACTATTTTGGCCTCTCTCTCTTTTTTACACTGTTTTCACTCTCTCTTTTTCCACTCAAAGCTCACACCAACCTCCTTTGTGTTCTTAACAAAATCAAAGAATCTAACTAATCTCAAGAATTAATCGTTTTATTGGTGACAATCTCAAAATTTGGAATTCTGAAAAAACTAAATGGTAAAGTATGATAAAAGGAAAGTCCAAAGAGGAATCTAAATAAAGAAAGTAAAAAAAAGGATTCTAAAGAAAGACACTTGACCAAAGAGGACTCTAAAGAAAGCTTCTTGACCAAAGAGGACTCTAAAGGAGGACTCTTGACCAAAGAAGACTCTAAAGGAGGACTCTTGACCAAAAAGGACTCTAAAGAAATACTCTTGATCAACTATGTTCTCCTTTTCTTTTTCTTATTTTCTTTTTCTCTTTCTTTTTTTTTTCTTTTTACTGCTATTGTGAATATAAAATTCACAAAAAAATAGTTTGCAACCCTAAAGAATAAGAATCAAAAACAATGCAAAAAGGTGCAAAAAATCTTTAACCCCTCAGTTTTATCAATTTTTTGTTTGAAACTAAACAACAACCCTATTCTTTTCTTTTCTTTTTTATTTTTTAAGAAAAAAGATAAGTTTAACACAAAAATAAAGAATCAAGAAAAAGATACGAATAATTCAAAGAAAACTACGAAACAAAATCTAAATACGAAAACAATGACAATGAAATTGAAAGAAAACACAAGACTCAAAAGGAAAAAAATTCTTTTTTTTGTGATTTGTGACTCAAGAACATAGAAAACAATCAAAGGAAGAATTTTGTTTTTGAAATCTAAAATTCAAAACAAAGATAGATGAAGATAGATAACTTGTTTTCAGCAACCAAGGTTCTGTTATCAAATGATGCGGGCCCTTTAAGCAAACAACCTAGGAACCCATGAATTCAAAGGAATATAAACGATTGATTTGCTAAGAACATGTTGAAGATGATCAGATTAGAACTCTAAGGAAAAAAGTCATTAAAACCCAAACCTTGAGATGCCACAAATGATGATTACTCTCTTTGATAAGTCGAATTCAAGCATTCAATCAAGAACACCAAAAGACAAAGCAAAGCTTTATGAAATTTACTTTTCATTGATGATATTCATTCTTGCCTCCAAATTACGTAGCTCTTCTTCTTTATAAGTAAGAAACCCTAAAAGAAAAAAAAACCCTATATGGAATGAGCTTAATGAGCGTATTAAGTTATGGATTGGCCCAATCCAACCTTAAAAATAAAAGACTAGAAGACTTAAAATAAAAAACTCATAATTCACTAAAATAAAAATTACTAAACATAAAAAACCCAAAATTAATTAAAACAAAATTGATAAAAGCCCACAATTAACTAAAATAAAAACGGCTAAACATAAAAGGCTTATAATTAATTAAAACAAGAATATTGCTTCCTAAATTAATCCTTGCATCCAATTTAATATTCCAAATCTATCCCTTGTGTAGGATCTTGAGAATATTTGTAGGATCTTGAAAATCTTTAGAATATATGTAAACATAAACTTGGTTGGCACCTTAATCTCCATATATGGTAACATCCTCGGGTTTCTTAAGACAATCATTCAATAATAAACAATCAACTAAATAATAAATTAGTTACAACTTTGAAAGAAATAAAAACATTATTACCTCTATCAATTGGGACTTTTATCCTAACTACCTGTTGCTGCTCTTGTTTGCTCCTTTTGCAATAACTTGATTCGACACATGAACCTAACTATCTTTCAAAGCTAACACCACCCAAAGTGGTGTGATTAGTAACAAAGACTAATAATGTGTAAAGTGTCTAAGAAAATATTACACAAATACAACCACTAGTTGACACATAGCTCACAACCACGTAGGCTCCCCACATAAGAAAAAGTTTCACAAGGATAACTACTAGTCGACACATGGCTCATATACAGCTCACACACAAACATCGTATTGAATACTCATAACTCATAAGCAAGGTTTTGTTCACAGATCACTACTACCAAACAACACTTGAGGTATTAGTGATCTTAAAATAGAAAAATGAGATATCAATTTGACAATGCTTTGCTAATATTTCTGGATACCAAAGAAGAATAAATGAGGGGATATTTATAGAACTTGAAATTTCCACCTCACTAGCCATCTCGTCAAGGGTGGTGGTGAGGGTGGTGGTGAGCTTGGTGATGAGCTTAGAGACAAGGTGGTAAAAAGTCATATTTTTTGTTCCAAAAATTATGGAGTACTTTCCATATACCCATATTTAAAATGAACCAAAAACATAAGTGACATCATCGACTCACTCGCATGCTAAAAACCAATACTTCATCTAGCATGCACATTACTAAAACTAGCCCCATGGTATGTGTAAACATGCTTGCATATAAATTGTTTCTAATTATGTGTGTGTATGTATGTGTGCATTACTGATCTACAATAATTAACCTTACACAGAGAAAGATAGAGCATGGAGTAAAATAAAACAAAATTATGTTTTGTACATGAAAAGATAACATATAGACACAAGTAAAATGGGGTATACATATGTATTATGTTGTATTCACAATGCTCAAATTACTCATATTTAAGTATTATTGTATACATATTTAAGTACATTTAATATAAGCTTTTGGTTGAATTATTTATGATGTTGTATGATTGAGTTATAAGTCTTTTTAGATAGAGGGATCGATCCTCCCCACTAGATGGATCAATCACACTCTGGATCGATGTCTAAACGATCCTTAGTCGATTATGTCAAGCTGCATAACTTTTAAAAAAAGTGGTTTGGAGAGAGGGATTAAACCCCACCTATGGTAGACGATCCTCTATTTCGTTATTGTAACTTTATTTTGAGAGGGATCCATCTCCCTTGTAGAGGGATAGATTCCCAAAAGAAAATTGGCCAATTTTTGTCTTATTTTATGCATTTTTTAATCTCAATTAGCTGCCAACTTCATATTATATTTTGTAGCATCAGATGAGTGATGTTTTTCTACTTAGGTTTGCTTTAAATACATCACTTATCTCTTATAATTGATTCATACAACGATAAATCAATTTGAAGAAGCACAAAGTTTTCACAGTTAGATCTCTTTATTCTTTTGCTTCCTTTTCATTTAGGCTGAGCTTCGATGTCTCAACTAATATTTATATAATTATGCTAGCATATATCTAAGTCTGCTTATCGATTTTGACTCTTCGATTTGATATGATTATGTTAGTATAGATCTGAGCCTATTTATTGAACTTGTGTTTAATTATAGTTCTAGAATTCGATAATTGATTTGATTTATTTGATATATATTTTTGAATTATCTATTTATAATTATTCATTAATAAATCTATTTTGAAACACACAAACACTTATGTGTTTTTGCGTTAACTCTGTTTGCAAGTTGATTTGTCAACGTGTCTGATTGGTAAGGAACTAATTAAAACATTGGTTGAATACAACTTATGCTAGTCTTAGAAACTGTGAAAATAGAGTAAAGACACGTAAGTAAGATACATTGGGGTAGTATTATAGAAAGAGTAACATAAGATCGAGTTTGTACTCATATTTGATTTTCATAGTAAAAATGTTAAGTGATTCAATGGACCGATGATTTTCCTCTTATATCATAATTATGGTCTAGGTTATTTTACTTAAAAATCTTATGTGTCATTTACTTATTTTTGTATTTATTTTTGATATGCGATTACTTGTCTAACTATTGTGATTATGTTACGGACTTATAATTTGATAAAATTAAAAAAAATATATTGAGTCTCTCCAAGTTTATTAGATCATTTTAAAACTTTTATTTTTTTTTAAATTTTTAATAAAATAATTTATTAAAAGATATTATAATAATATAAGTTATGGATTACAACAAAAATAATAAATTAAAAATTCTGACACTGTGCACACCTCGCCCGTAATCCGTCAACGGCCTCATGTTCCACCTAAAAGATTACATTTGGATAGACCATAATACCCTTGATGACGTTGACCATCTCATGAGTCATGAAATCAAAATTTAGTCGGACCAAACCTTCCCCACCATAGTTTAGTTATGACCGAGTTTCTACATAGCAGATTATGAATTGCGATTACATCAACGTCAGTCATTGATTGTGCCGATGATGCAAAGCCTTTTGCTCACCCTCCAGCAAATTTATTGTGTAACTCATACATAACCAATTCTTCACGTCTCACACAGCTCCTTTTGCTTTAGTCAAAGTTTCAATTTTCACCAAGGTTCCTTCAATTCACTTGAACAATTGTTGTTAAACTTTTTCTCCTCAGCGTTGTTCTGGTAATATATAGTTTTTGATCTGAAATGTGAAAGATCTCTGAGATTTCAAACGGTATTTCTCTCTCTTTTTTTTTTGTTTCTATCAGAGTGAAGTTATTGTAGTTAATGAAAAATATGAATATGGGCAATCTGGTCATTAAATTTATTTTACTGGGTTAGTAAAGTTTTTACTTTTTTTTTTGGGTTTCTGTTCGCAGAGAGTTTGGGAGACTCACTTTTGTATTAGGTCTTTCCCTCTTAATCTTTGACAAGCAAATCTGAGTTACTCACGGACGGCGTTTTGAGCAGCGAGTGGCTCTGTTGAAAGCTTTAAGATGTCTTTAGAAGGTGGAAAAGACCCCCGCATAGCAAGAATCTCCTCTGCCATTCGAGTCATACCAGATTTTCCCAAGCCAGGTTTGCTTCCATTCCCCTCTTCGCCCTCCCCTTCTTTCTCTCCTCTTCTCTGGTTTGGGAATGATTTTGAGGTGATTGAGTAATTTAGCTCACATGTGATGATTTTGGTTTAAAAGCTTCGTATTTGTCATCTGGGTATTGGGTGATTTATTTCTATATTTCTTTGCTCGTGTTTTCTATCATGACTTTTTATTGATTTTGGTCTTTCAGTGGATCTGATTCGTTCAACTAAAATACAAATAAAAAAAGATCTTCGTCGAGATCTCGTTTCAGTTATTGAATGCATAAACTTTTATGTCAGGGATTATGTTTCAAGATATTACAACATTGCTTCTGGACACTAGGGCTTTTAAAGACACCATTGATTTGTTTGTGGAGAGGTACAAAGACAAAGACATATCTGTTGTCGCAGGTAGTCTTTTTTTTTTGATTTGATCACATGAAGCCTACTCTTGTATTTTAGCTTTTATTCTTTGGAATTATAAAGCTTTTTCTGACAAACTAAATCCAGATTTCAAAGTATGGATACTCTCATAATTTCCTTGAACAGCTTCCTAGAAGCAGTGTAATAGAGAGATACCCTTTACTACTAGATTCCTTCCTCATCCACATTACTCCATTTTTGAGAATCAACACACTTAGCCGATCACAACTTAATATTCATGTTCTCTTTCAAGGTGTGATGATTATTTTTACTTGAACTAAAATGGAAATTCTATAACGGAAGGCTGTTCTCCTAGGAAGAGAAATTGAATGTCCCTTGAGCCAACTGGCTCACAACATGGAAAAGTCCGGTGTAGGCATTGCCCGCTTAGAAAAATTGATGTAGATATAGAGATTGTTGATAAGTGGAATCATCTTCGTGTGTTTGAGTTGGATTGTCTCATATTTTGGAACATTTACGATGACAACTGACCTGCTCAATGTGTATAGCCCGGTAGTTTATGTTTTTGAGATTAAGCATATATAAATTCAAAGTATACCGGAGCCAGAAAGCAAGCATTTATTTATTTAGCCAAAAAAAGCAGCACATGTTTTTCACCTTGTAATTTATTATGTGGTTTTATTGATGAATGATAACATGTTGCAGGTGTTGAAGCCAGAGGTTTTATATTTGGTCCTCCTATTGCTTTGGCTATTGGAGCAAAATTTGTTCCTATGAGGAAGCCTAAAAAGTTGCCTGGTATATTTTTGAACTCTTTTTGTTAAATTTTTTTTTTAAAAAGTAATATTTTAGTACTTTTCCCTTGGACCAAATGACCTTTTCAGATTTTGAGAATTTTCTGCATGGGAGGGAATTCCTGTTAGCTATTTATTCAACTTGTATTATTTGTGGTCAACTCTTAAATTCTATGTTATGCTAACTCTTTTAGGACACTTAGTGTCCTAAATTTTTGGATATGTATCTGTATCGGAAACACCTATTCTGTTTTCAATTTTCTTTAAATTTCTACCAATTTATTTCATGAAAAATGAAGAGTGCGTGTAACATAGTATAAATTTATAATTTGCATGGAAACATTCAAACATTAATGAAGCTGTCGCTTCATTCCTGCTATCATTAGACCATATTTTAATGATAAAGTTGCCTAACTACATCCAGTAGCAATTGCATAAATTTAATTAAGTGAATGGCTTAATCTGTATCATTGTATGTGGCTGGCTCTCTATATTGTAGTACTGTTTTCTATTTGTAAGTGTCTAGCATCTATAAGTTCTCCCTTTTCTTCACCTGTTGCTATTGTTATAAATCGTTAATCATGATATGAATATCAAGACCATCCTCTTATTCTAGAAAACAAAAAATACAAAGCTTTATATTTGTGCTTTAGCTCAATAATGAGCAGTTCTAAAGATATAACAATAGAAAATGGAACTGACTTGGATTGATGCGTAGAGCAAGGTTGTAGTGTTCATATGCATTGGAAATTACATTGACTAGAAAATCCGAGCAATTGTTACATATTCAATTATATTCTTATACTTTGGTTTATTAGTAGTTATGTTCAAAAGTAAAAATTTCACTTTATAGCATGAGTTGTTGGTAATGAAATTTAATTGTGTTTCAGGTTGCGTGTGAGAGGCGTTTGCTAGTACGAGTGTGAAAGAGGGATGAATCATACCTTTATATTACTATTTCATGGTTACTTGGAAGATAATATAGGTGATCTAAAATAGGAGGGAGAAATAAGAGAGATATAGATGAAAGGGGATAATAATTTGACGAACTAGGGTTAGGGATTTGACAAATAAAATAGGGGAGAGATAAAACTAATAACTAATACTCAATTCATTCCATGTTTGATTTGAAAGTACAATGATATGTCTTATTTATATGATTGAAATAACAAATTAGATAACTATAAACTAATTAATAAAATCCTAAGAGATAATCTAAATAATTAAATGGTAAATCCATACTCAAATACTAAATAAATCAAGGTTGTTTTAGGCCTTGATGCGTTTTTATTGCATGAGGTGAGACGTAAGCCTCATTTCAAGAATCTTGAGACAATTTGCACCCACGATGTAAGTTATAAGCCTAACTTAATTATTATTAACGATGAATAAGAAAAAGCTAATAAGATAACATTCAAAAAATAAAACATATATATAAGAACATGTTCCTAATTGAATATTGAAGTAGTCATGAAAACAAGTCAAAATATGATTTTAGGAATATTAGCAGGGATAAATGCCTACTTGTGCAACCCCTAATTGGGTAAGCTTCAATTAAAAAAGGCGTAAGCCTCAAATAAACCATTTGAGACTGTCTTAACTCGTTAGATAAATGAGGCTTACTAAGGCGGGCTTCATTGTGAGCTTTAAAATAACAATTTAAAGCCATGAGATGAATAAGCTTAAATACTAAATAATTGATAAATATTAAATTCTGAATAATCTATTGTTGGATTTGTATTATTAATTATTCCTGATCGAGAAAAACTAAACTTTAATGAGTTAGAACAAATTAATGTACTATACCTGTGGAGCGGTATCATCAAATAAATCTAAATTTGTGGGATAAATGGGTGATCATAGTGGGTTTTTGAGGATGATTGCTCTTTTGCTTGTTGGTCAAGTATTAATGTGCGATTTGGGAAACGAGAATCAATATGTCTATTGGTGTGACAGTGGTTGCACTCAATTTGGGATTCACATGAAGTCTTTTGTGAAAGTGTAGATTTAGGCAAGGGGCATCATTAAGGGTATTCAGAGGTTGATCGAAATCATTGTCGTGAGCTCAAAAATGATTTTTCAAAGAGAATGCATTTTTCAATTTCTTGAGCCTTATTGTGTGCATCATCTACTGACTTAGGCAAATGCTGTTGAGTAAAATTTAGAATAAAAAACTCTAAATTTACTAATATTAGATCCAAACAAGTAAACAAACTACTTGTATTATACCCATTATAACACCTTTCAAAGGTAACTCACAAATTGAAGAGAAATACAAAAACTCGAAGAGAAATACAAAAACTTAAAGAGAAAGCTCTCAATTCACACTTAAGCTAAGAATAAAAAGACTTGTTTGTTTTTGATGGAATGATTAAACCAAATGCAAGGTAGGCTATTTATAGGCCTCACCATTCCATCTACACCACACAAATATAAAACTAAGAAATAATTCTAGCCACACAAATATTATCTACACATTTCTCTTTTCTACAACCTTCAACCACCCTATTTATTCATCCTTCAACCACCTTATTTATTCATCCTTCAACCACTCCATTTATTTCTCTACATCTTTCAACCACTCCATTTATTTCTCTACATCCTTCAATCACTCCATTTATTTCTCTACATCCTTCAACCACTCCATTTATTTCTCTACATCCTTCAACCACTCCATTTATTTCTCTACATCCTTCAACTATTCCATTTATTTCTCTACATCCTTCAACCACTCCATTTATTTTCTTACCATTTTATTTATTATGTTGGTGTTGATTTTCAACACTCTCTCTCAACATCAACTCTCACTATTTTACTGTATTAAGCTGACGATGAAACATTTCGAACTTATCAACGCTTAAGCTTTTTGTGAACAAGTCCGCAACTTGATCATCTGTCTTGATTTGCCTTATCTCAATTTCTTCTTGCAGAACCTTCTCTGATAAAGTGATAGTGTACTTCAACATGTTTAGTTTTTGCATGAAAGGTCGAATTCTCTGCCAAATGAATTATCGACTAATTGTCACAGTATAATGGAACTGTATAATCTATTGGTTGTTGTAGATTATTCATTAGATGTATCAATTATGTACTTTCTTGAGCTGTCATTGCCGTTGCTTGATACTCAGCTTCGGTAGTTGATAATGATACTGTCGACTGTCTCTTGCTACACCAAGAAATTGTTTCAGAACCAAGCTTAAACACATACCCAGTTGTTGATCTCCTGGTGTCATGGTCTTCTGCATAGTCAGCATTACAGTAACCAACTAACTTGCCGTCTCCATCTTTCTTGTACAAAAGACCATAGTCAATTGTATTCTTCACATATCTCAGTATTCGTCAAACTGCTTCCAAATGAGGCTTGTTTGGATTTTGCATGTATTGGCTCATTACACTAACTGCATAAGAAATGTCAAGTCGAGTTAAGGTTAAGTAGATTAGATTGTCTACCAATTTTCGATACATTGTCGCATCTTTCAAATCTTTTCCTTCATGTGCATTCATTTTGGAATTTGGTTCCATCCGCGTCAAAATCGGCTTGCATTCGAGCATTTCAAACCTCTTCAACAAATCTTTGGCATATTTTTGCTGACAAAGAAATATTCCTTCTTGTGTTCGATCAACCTCTAAACCAAGGAAGTGCTTGAGCTGGTCAAGTTCCTTCATCTGGAAACGGATTGACAAATTCTCCTTCGTCTGAACAATTTTTGCCTCATCATCACCGGTTATGATAAAGTCATCCACATACACTATCACAATAACTAACTTTCCTTCATTGACTTTGACAAACAAGCTGAAATTTGCAGGTGTTACTGAATAACCACTTTGTGTTAGAAATTCAGTAATTTTACCATACCATGCCCTAGGTGCTTATTTCAATTCGTAGAGTGCTTTTCGTAGCTTACACACATATTCAGGATGATCTTGGCTCTAAAAACCCATTGGTTGGATCATGTAAATCTCTCGATCCAGCTCTCTATGAAGAAAAACATTCTTCACATTCATCTGCCACAACTTCCAATCTTTGTTGGCTACAAGTGTAAGTAGGACTTGAACAATTGTAAGTTTCGCCACTAGACTAAACGTTTCATCATAGTTTAGTCCATACTGTTGAGAGAAACCACGAGCTACCAATCGTGCCTTATACCTCTCGATCGACCCATCTGGACGACGCTCTATCTTGTAAATACACTTGCAGGATATGGGTTTCACATCTTTTGGCTTTGGCACGAGATCCCAAGTTTGATTTTGCTGAAGTGCATCGATCTCTTCTTTCATTGCTGTCATCCACTGCGAACTCTGCGATGCTTCTTCGAACGTCTCAGGCTCTGTTGCTTCTCCAATTATGGCTGCATTAGCGTATTTAGGATTTGGCTTTCGTGTTCTTGTTGATCTACGAAGTTGAGATTGTGGAGTT
Source organism: Hippophae gyantsensis (assembly GCA_030763125.1). Taxonomy (NCBI): domain Eukaryota; kingdom Viridiplantae; phylum Streptophyta; class Magnoliopsida; order Rosales; family Elaeagnaceae; genus Hippophae; species Hippophae gyantsensis. Next base: position 44,504,882 of record CM061035.1, on the reverse strand, counting down.
GATTCTTTCATTTCACTAGGCCCACCTTCTTCATTTAGTTGTTGATATATGCCAGTTTGCCAATGATTTTGAGTTACTCTTTGTTTGGCACCACCATCGTCTAGATCTCTGGATTCATCTAAACTTGGTTGGAATCGAATAGTATACTCCCCCATCTTTTGTTGCAGCTTGTCACCAAATTCTCTTAAGTCTGGCAACGCCTCTTTCTTTGAGGACCACTAAGAAGATGCTTTATCGAATACCACATCTCGTGAAGTGTAGCATCTTCCACTCGTTGGATCACAACATTTTCACCTTTTTTCTGGTTGTTGTATCCCACAAAGATACATCTAACAACTTTCTTGTCAAATTTGCTCCGTAAATGATCAGGAACAAATACATAACATACGCAGCCAAATACTCGAAAGTAGCTAACTGTAGGTTTCATGTTCCACAGTTTCTCAAAGGGCGAAACAAATTCTAACCTTGGTTGAGGAAGTCTACTGATCACAAAGGCTGTTGTCCTCATCGCTTCAGTCCAAAACCTCTCAGGTACATTCTTTTCATGTAGCATACTCCGACAAATTTCTGCAAGATGTCGTTTCTTTCTCTCTACTACACCATTTTGTTGTGGCGTGTTGGCACAAGTGTACTGATGACGTATTCGACATTCCCTTAGGTATTGAGAGAACTCGCTTGAGCTATATTCTTCGCCGTTGTCTGTGCGTAAGCAACATATCTTCTTTCCAACTTCTCCTTCAGTTGACTCTCTAAACTTTTTAAACTTTGAGAATACATCATTCTTTTTTCTTTCATAAAGAAAACCCACACATATCTTGAGAAGTCGTCAATGAATGTCACCATGTATTGCATACCATCAATTGATAGTTGCTTAACAGGATCGAATACATCAGAGTGAACTAACTCCAATGGATCTTTTGCTTTAAACTATGATTCCTCATATGACAATTGATGAGCTTTACCATATTGGCATCTGTTGTCTCTTTTGGAGAACATAAAAACGTGCAAGCATACACGGTCACAAGCAATAAGATTTGTAAGTAAAGATCGTTCCCACGGAGATTTGTTACTATAGTTTGTTGAGTACTAAAATTATTTCTTTCTGATTTTATTCAAAACAATCGTTGATTAAGAAAAAAAGTAATAAGAAAATAAAAGAAATCTAGGATTGCAATTTTTCACCAAATTAATCCACTCAAATCATGTTATTTTCTTTTGATTTATATTTTTAGTACATTTAATTTGTCAACCGAAAACTTCTTTTTTATTCATACATCTCTTCCGAGCTCCGTATAAACACACTCGTTAAATTAATTCACTATATCTCTATGAGAATTAAATTTAATAAGATTCATTAAGTTCTAAGTTTTCAAATGGCCACACATACAATTAGGGTATATTCCTATCTTTCATCATACATGTCATTCTATTTACGAGCAATATACACACAAATGCCTCTTCCAAGTTTATTTATGTGCCACAGATCGTTTTGATAAGATTCGTAAATAATCAAAAAACATTAAACACAAAATAGATCGAACAAATCGAACGTCTTATAAATCTATGAAAAATAATTAAAATCAAAGCTGCATAAATTTAGATCAAATGCAATCCTAGAAAAATTAAATTACTTCATAAATTAAAAATAAAAATTACAACACATAGAGAAAAATAAGATGAAGAAGAAAGAAAATTAAAACATCTCAATACGAAAATATTTGCCACACGCAGAACACAACAAAAGCCAAAAATGGCTTCTGCGTGTTCCACAGCCAACCCACAAACACTACTAAAAATCCAAAACTCAAAAAAAACTCCAAAACTATCATCTTATCTCCTATTTATAGCTAAAAAAATACATCTAAAATATTACATTTTTTTTTTCTTTTCAGAAACGCGTAAAAAATATTCCCTCGAAAATAAAATCGACGCGTTTCAAAATTCAATATCGAAAAACATTAATTAAATATCACGCGTACAGAGAGGCACCGTTCTGATTTTTTCAAATTCAAAGTGCATGCCACGTGTCAGCGTCTGATTCGCTGCAAGGATTTAATGCGGACATGTGGCAGCATTTCATTGGTTGCGGGAAACGGGCGCACGATGGATTGTCGCACGGGAGACAACGGTTGCAACTCGGGCGTGATCCTGCGCGTTCGCGCTCATTGTAACATGCCACGTGTCAGAATATTATTGGCTTATAGATCAAGTAGACACGTGGCTTCTTCTTATTCAGTAAACCTCGAGGGTGCACGCCGCTTGGATGAATCGCGTCGCACACGATTTTTAAACAAGCAGTTCGGTGCGCGACAGCTTGGTTCCACGCGCTTCAATCTGGACCGTTCAGCCGATCCAATGTTCAGCGATGCGCCTCGGGGGAAATTCTGCGCAGCCGACATGTGGGTCCCACTCTGCACGCCAGCCTGCACGGTAGGTGGGCCCCACTGGCACGCCGAGCCGTGCGAGAAATATACTGCACACGCCTTTTTGTCGTCTGGAATGCACTCGCCAAATCTGGACCATTGATTGGGTGATCGAACGGTGGATGATGGGCGTCGTGATTGGTGCGAGTGGCATTCTTCTCCTGCGCAGAAAATTCAATTTCCTTAATTGCATTTTGACCCACACATATTTTTCAAATTATATTTTAATCTTTCCTTAATTACAATCAAGCCCAATTTTAATTTAAATCGTATTTTTGACTTTTATAAATTGCAATTAAGCACTCATTTATTTGAAATTATATTTTTGGACACAAATTTGCAATTAAGTACGTTTTCGATACAATTTATTTAATTTTCTTAAAATATATAAAAAACAATAAATACTAATTTAATAAACGAAAATTAACTAAAAATAGAAAGAACATAGCAATTATAATTAATAAAATAGGTGAAAATAATTACATAAAATACAGTTATCAGCATCCTGCACAGACCATGTCTATTTGCACGTCTAGTTGAAGAAGCCCTTTAAGCATCGACTTCTTTAGCATCACACTTAGCTTGGAATAGCTAACGTGACCTAACTGCATATGTCATAGATCTGTTGTCTCATTTCTTCTTGTCCTGTCTACATATGCAGATTCTCCTAACATCACATAGATTGATTCCAATTGTTGCCTCTCCATTGTCGGTGTTTCTGAAATTTTGAGATCACGATACACCTTCACGTCTCGAGAACCAAACAAGACATAGTTGCCTGATGATGTCAATTAAGCCACAGATAGCAAGTTTTTCTTCATTCTTGGGACATGATAAACATCTTGTAGTGGTACCTGGTTAGTATTATATCGAGGCGTAACTATCGTCTTACCGATGTGGGCTATAGGTAATCTTGAGTTGTCAGCTGTCACCATTACACGACCTCCCTTCTACTCAGACATGTTTTCCAACTTTTGTTTATTACCCGTCATATGATTTGAGCAACTGGAATCTACGATCCAATCATTCTTGTAGTCAATCTGTTTTGATGTTGTCACTGTAAGAGCTAATACTTCTTACTCTATAGCGAATAATGCTTCGGTATCCCAACCATTTTTGCTATGCTCCTTAGAGTAGGAAGTAGCTGTATTGCTTTCAATAAGTTTTTTCTTATTCCAACAATCTTTTGCCATGTGACCAATCTTTCCGTAGTTGTAACATTCACCATCAAATTTTCTACTGTTACTAAGATTCTTCCAAGCTCTCCCTTGATGAAACCCTCCATTTCTTTGAGAAATTTTGTTGCCATCATTTTTAGATCTATTTCCATTGTACCGCTTGAAAGTGCCTTTGTTTTTGTTGGTGTAGAGCGCTTCTTCTTCACCCTTTAACGAGACTCTTCCCATTTGCTTAGCTATAGCTTCTTACTCAACAAGAGATGGTTGTGTCGGCCATCCTTGTATAGCGGTAACAAACTCTCGATAATCAGGTCTTAAACCATGGATAATTATTCTCTTAATCCTAGTTTCCCCAATAGGAGCTTTCGGATCTAACTCTGAAATTTCGTGACATAACGACTTTACCTTGTGAAAGTATTGGGAAATCGTCATGTCGTGTTGTTCCATCGATAGCAACTTATTCTCCAAAAGTTGTAGTCTTGTATCATTCTTCTTTGAAAAGAGTGTAACAAGAGTGTGCCATGCTTCTTTCAGTGTTTTGGCATCTCGAATGTGTTCTAACATTTCTTCTTCAACTGTGGTCATTAAAGCAAACATTGCTTTGCCTGCTTTAATTTTCCACTTTCGCAAGATGCCGCTTGCATCTTCCGCTGCTGGTTGTGTAACTTCGTCACTATCAACAACCTCTCACAAGTCTTGACCTTGTAAGTAAGACTCCATATATGTTGCCCATGTGTTATAGTTTTTGTTGTTGAGCTTCTTGATTCCTCCAACTACTTGAAGGTCACCCATCGTGTTGGGACAAGACTTCGATTATACCGAACAAGCTTAATTAAGAAACTTGTAAAGTACCAAACTCTTCACAATTCAAGATAGCTCCACTAAGAACGATCCTTGTCGTCCCGCTTTGATACCAATTGTTGAGTAAAATTTAGAATAAACAACTCTAAATTTACTAATATTAGATCAAAACAAGTAAACAAATTACTTGTATTATACTCACTATAACACCTTTCAAAGACAACTCACAAATTGAAGAGAAATACAAACACTTAAAGGGAAAGTTCTCAACTCACACTCAAGCCAAGAGTACAAAGACTTATTTGTTTTTGATGGAATGGTTAAACCAAATACAAGGTAGGTTATTTATAGGTCTCACTATGCAATCTATACCACACAAAAATAAATCTAAGAAATAATTCTAACCACACAAATATTATCTACACACCCTATTTATTCGTCCTTTAACCACCTTATTTATTCATCCTTCAAGCACTCCATTTATTTCTTTACATCTTTTAATCACTCTATTTATTTCTCTATATCCTTCAAGCACTCCATTTATTTTTCTACCACTTTATTTATTATGTTGGTGTTGATTTTCAACAAATGCAGCATAATCTCTTGCTTAATGTCATTCCGAAGGCTATGAACAAATCGAGTAACTGCAAGCAAAGTTTATTCTTGGATGTCACAACGGAGAAAAGCAAGCATGCTTTTGTTTTAGCTTATGCTTCATATCCGTCTACATTGTAATGGGAGGAGGGTTTGAATATTCATAACAAAATGCTAATAAAGCTTAGTAGGACCCTCTAACTTCATTTTAACAAGATGGACATGTTAAATATTGGTCATGCCATAAGAAAACATCCATCTTATTAAGTAATGGAGAAAAACATTAGGGTTCAGATTATCTTCAAATTCAGGTGCATCTATGCTCACCCTACAATGAAGATCCTGACTTGGGTCATATCCATGCTGACCATTGGTATATTGTGGAACTGAAGAGAGGTTGCAATTACCTTGGTGCTAGATTTGGGTAAGAGCTTGAAGTGTTGCATGGGATTGGAACGGGCAGGGGGCCATATGGCTGACTTTGTTCCAATTATCGACCAATTGAGGAGCTAGATGCTTAGCTTTTGTAACTTGTGAAGGCTTGCCAATATAGGAATCATTTCTCAAAGGCAGAAAAACAAGTGTGGGTTGGAGTTCGATGTTGGAAGCCTTTCGGTCTTGATTGTGGGCTTTACTTAAGATTTTGGGAAACATAAGATTCGTCATTAGATCCCACCTTCACTTTCTGCTTGTTATTGTTGGACAACTGTTGGAAAATGGATCTCATCTCCAGGGCAATGGAAGCCACATATTGAGCTAAACAATCCACATTTTGGGACAGGTAGTTGACAGAACGTGTCAAACGAGAATCTAAACTTTCTACTTGTTCCTTGAGGGCACAGTCATCCGATTGAAATTATTGCACCTTCATGTTGTTAGCAAACACGATGAAGAACCTGTACAAGCTAAGAAAGTCAGGAAACTTAAGGTTCACAAAGTTTGACTTTGGTTGACCACGTTGTTCATTAGGGAAGGCATTGAACGTGACATGCTTGGGTGTCACTGGAAAGATAATGTTGAGGGGATCTCATATGTGGTATGGTGGGCTTAGACGATGCATGGTGTCAACTAGCAGTGTTGGGAAGGCAGAAAAAATCTAGTGTGGTTGTTGTCAAAGAATTTGGCAGTGATTGAGTATGGGGTCGCTTGGATGAGGGAGAATCAGAGACGAGGATTGTTGCAATGTGAGAGACGGTGGTGGAAAAACATAGATCGGCTGCATAAGTACTTGGCTGTGCAGGGGAACACTGGACACAGCGTGACAACATCTTTGGGGTTAAAACGGCAATGGGTTCTGGTTATAGTGTTGGGGTAGTTTTTTGAAGACATTGCTCGAAGGTGGGCGATGGTGGTGGTGAACAGCAGAAGTGACAACAGTGGCTTTATGTTTTTTTTCTTTTCCTTTTCAGAGTTCTCTCTTCTTTTTCGAATATTTTTTTTTCTCTTCGGAAGGAAATTTTTTAAGTAACCAATAGAAATGGGATATGTTTTTGTGTAAGAAAACAAAATCTAGGGGCTTTGATACCAACTGATGTGAATGGGATGGGAGAAGAGATAACAAAATAGAATTAGGGACATGGATTTAGAAATTAGAATCTAGGGGAGATTAGAAACAGATAGAGGCACTCCTAAACTAATAATTATTCTATATTCAAGTTTGAATTGAAAATGAAATAACTGCTAACCCCTTTATTTATGGGTGTTTCTCTGAAACACGATAGCATATTTGAACCTAGCTAATAATAGTTGAAATTCAAATGATGATAAATGCAAATCCTAAGAGAGATTGAAATCTCAACTTAAACAACTACTAATAATTTAAAATATTGATATCTTTATTCTTGTCAAGAGTACTGTAATGACAGAGATCTTAAAGTTGCACATAATGTCTTGATGGTTTTGTCAGGCGAGGTTATTTCAGAAGAATATTCTCTGGAGTATGGAACAGACAAATTGGAGATGCATGTAGGAGCTGTTCAAACAGGAGAACGTGCCTTGATAGTAGATGACTTGATTGCAACAGGAGGAACCTTGTCTGCTGCAATCAGGCTTCTTGGTATGTACTGGGTCATACTATCTTTCCTTTTGTTTTTTGTGCTTTATGTACTTTGATAACCTTCACACTGGTCTTTTAATGTTTTCATTGTAAGGGCGAGTATTGTTCAAATTTCTATTGCTCATGTGATGGAAATATTTTATGATTCTATGCACACATCAGAGGTTTGGCGAGTGACTGGGATGTGTCGTAGATAGTCGGGTGAATGGTGGTACCACATATATATTGGCAAGCAAATTTTTAGATATGTTTACATCTCCAAAAATAACTTATGGAAGACATTTAAGAGCAGAGTTGTGCTCACATTGTTCATTAGTGATGGAAATGCGATTCTTTCAATGAAATTCCTCCTTGCCTGGTTTTGTCATTACTTACTAGTGGCATGATATTGGTCTCCCAGTGTAAATAATGGGAATCTTGTGACTGGATTCTTGAATTATTAGCCGTAATTTGTGGTTTTCATCCATGGTGGAGTTAGGAGCACGGTTGTCACAGTTTCTTTTTCGTTTGATGCTGGATCGATCTGATTCCTCTATTTTTGCAGACTTAAATCTGGTTTCTTAAACTGTTTTTTTTTAAACAGAACGTGTCGGGGTAGATGTTGTTGAGTGTGCTTCTGTCATTGAATTGCCAGAGCTTGAGGTATGTATTTGTATCAATACTGTTAAGAATTGTATTTGTACAACAGTTTTTAACTTATTTGTTAACGTGAAAAAGTATTTAATGCTATTCAGTTGAGCATCCTTGGTCAGTTGTTGGATAACTGTGCTTATGGACTGCTAAGTGCTGAGCATGCATTTGAATATGATTTTTAGTTTGAACTTTAGGTAGCTTAGGTTATATCTCAGTCATCATGCATTTTCTAGCTTTTAGTAACTGTCTATAAGTAAATTAACTAGTCTTCTGCAATATATATTTGAGGATTATATTCATTTTATTCCGCTATGGACTGGAATTACTTTAGATTATGGCTTTTAGTATTCTTATATTTGCAAATAGTTCATCTTGTGATCTTTCCTTTAGATTAAACATAATGAAATAAGAATACTTCAATTAGTTACATTTTGTAGAAATGGATAAGCATCGTTACTTGTTCATGGTGTACTTCATTTTAAAGAAACTGAAATCGTTCATGGTGTACTTCATTTTAAAGAAACGATGATTTATGCTGCTAAGCAACTCGTGGCCTTTTGTACTTCTCATTTATGGAAAGTCATTTGCATGGAAATCATTTAATTACAGACATCGCATGCATTAGGATGTTGCTTAAAGCTGATATTCATTTGTTCTTATCTTAGGGTCGAGATCGGTTGGGAGGCAAAGCATTATTTGTTCTAGTTAATGGCGCTTGATTCACAGAACTTGTTGTAATGTAACATTTCTTGGTTATACGTACCAGTTTGACATATCTGGAGCTTTTTATGAAGCTGTGGATTACTATATTTTAAACAGCCCTTGATTTTTGAGCAGAGAATATGTAATAAACACCCTATCTGTCATTGATGTGTATGAATATGGTACAGCAGCTATGACTGGAAGATGAATCTTGAAATTGAGAACCTAATTTTGGGTGGATAGCCGGGAACACATGGTATCCGCTACATGATCCACTGGTGTTCTAGTGCTAGTTCTGTGGACATCAATAGTGCTTCGGATTTTTTCTCTCCCTCTTGATTGTTGCCAGCAATCTCTCTCTCTCTCTCTCCCTCTCTGTCTATATTGTTGTCATAACTGTCATCATGCTGAATGAGTCTATAATTTGGTTAAAGGATAATATATCAAGCGAATTTAGCTGTATATTCTCTTCTAAAAGGAAGTGAAGTGACCAGACCTCTGATGTCAAGTTGAAACCTGCAAATTATCTGCTGATAGAGTGCTCGTTGTCATGTTGGCTGATTTTGACAGGTCGTTGATCTTGTAAGTTCATTCTTTGCTTGTCCTGAAACATAAATGAAAATTGCATAAAACCACATTGGAGTTTATGTACGGCTTGGCATTATGTGCCTTTCAGCGGACATTATTTTTGGAACAAAATCATTAGGTCGTTAGTAATGTGTGATAATGTGAGGGTATGCGTCAAATTTCTTTTGGTTTAAATGAATGACTTATCTGAATAAAAAAAATGATTTATGCAGCTAGAAGTTGGTTTCTAGTTTGAGGCCCTAAGATCGATGCATTTTGGCTCTGAAGTAACATTTTGATAGAAAATTATATAGTTTTAACCCTTTTAGTTAACTTTTCCAAATTAACGTACAAGTATACATTTTTGCGTAATATACCAGTATTTATTATTGCACTATAGTAATGTACATTTGAACATATTACGCATTAGTCTACCTCGATTTTCTGAAGTAATTTACTGACATACATTGGTTGTGGTCATCGGCATTGGTTTTCGGAAGTGGTTAAGAGGTGGGGGTGACATCATCGGCATTCATGGCCTGCAGCAACTAATAATAAACGTACACTTTTATATAGTTACGTGCATGCTTGCATTCTTTTTCTAAAGCAAATATGTATGCGTACATTGCTTCAGTGACTTCATTGACGTTCATGGTCTGCATCAACCACTAATAACTGTATTGTCATGACCCTAGATTTTAACTAGCAATCATGTGGTACTTAACACCGTTTGTTGTATTAAGCTTGTCTTTCAACTCGAACAAAACATTCTAAAAAGATTAGAAAGAGATTTAGAGATTTAGAGGATTCAAGAGCAAAACAAGAACACAAGAGAGTTTGTGAATGATGCTTTATATTGTTTTAGAGAGGTTATCTTACAATTTTTCAAGATTTCAAGGATTTTAAGGGATAATTTAAGCGGGATGTAATATCCTCTCTTACTCAAGTTCGCGACGCTTTTGTTGTGCCTTTAACCTTGAACTTTTCTATGTAATTTTTGAACTGTCACAAAGAGTCTTTAAGTTCCCAACTTGTCTTTATGTTCGGGGTATTCTTCCACTTGATCAAGTATTCTCGATAGCTTGATGCATCCCTACGTCGAATTAGGAGGTCTATCAAAGGAGGTTATTACTACGGTGGGTGCCTTTTTTGATTCTCCTCGTCTCGTATCTTTCTTCTCTCCATGATAAGACTTTATATGCTTACATGAAAAATTGGATAGATTTTAAGTTTCAAAGGGAGTTGTAGTTTGTAGGACACCTTACTGACTCGCTTGAGAACTAGAAATGATCCTTTATACTTTCGTACCAACCCCTTGTGAATCTTGTGCAGGAACTTGAACTGTTGGGGTAATAATTTAACAAGGACCAAATCTCCTTCTTGAAATTCAACCATCTTCCTTTTCTTGTCAGCACACTTATTCATCTTTTTAGATGTTTTGTTTAAATAGGCTCAGACTAACTCGGCTTGCTCATGCCATGCCTTAGCAAATTTGAAAGTAGCGAGACTTTTTCTTTCATAACTTGTGGCCAAAGCATGAGGAGTCATGAGTTGTTGCCCCATGATGATCTCGAAGGGACTCTTCATGGTGGACTCACTCCTCTGTAAGTTATAAGAGAATTGGGTTATTTCGTCGCCGGTGAGACACCTTTAGCCGTCGGCCAAATTCATCTCACCGCCGGCGAGAATCAGAGGAACCAAAATTTTAATTTTTCCAAAAATCTCGTCGCGGTGAGAATAATGTCGTCCTTGGCGAGTGTCGTCCAAAAACACATTTTTTATGTTGTTTTGTTCCAAAATTACCCCCAAAACCCTAGATCTATATATACCATAAGATGGAGAAAGAGGCCACGGTAGAGAGGAGGAGATCTGAGACATCTTTGGAGGAGAAAAGACAATTTTGGAGAGAAAGTTTGAAAAAGCTTGAAGGATTATCACCATTGTTGCTACCAAATGTTCATCTTCAAGAGTTTTTCATCTCTTCTCCTTAGCTTTCATTTTTTGCATTTTATTCAGATTCGTTATTCATGGATTCAATTGAGATAATGTTTGTTCTTATTTCCATTATGAACTAATTCGTTTTTGCTAAGGCTATGATGTAGTTGAATAAAGAAAATCTGACTTCTTTTGTTATTGTTATATGAGTTCATTGTTTTCAAGTTGAGTATTTATTTCATTGCTTAATGCTTTTAAATTTCTGGCCAAGATTTAGATGATTTGTTGCATTATATTGAGACCAAGAGGAGATGTGTAATGAATGCTTCTTGTGATAAATACCGTATGTTGAATGCGAGTGTGAGAACTAATGCATGATGTATGTGGTTATTCTAGTAATTCCATAAATCGTAATGTGCTTGTTTGTGATTAAATCTTCATAGAAATATAGTTGGTTTTCATAGATAAGTAATTCTAATATAACTCGAGAGAGAGTATTAGGTAAATTTGGGTTTTTCAACCATCACTTTTAGCTTTGATTCTCATATAACATGACTTGAAATCGGATTGAATTGATTTAACGAAATCAAATGCTTTAACGTTTTTAATCATTTGTGAACAACATTAAATTTTGTTATTTGCGTTTAGTTTTATGTTAATTTGTTTTTAAAACAATTTCAATAATTCGGTTTTCAAATAAAATTAGGATTAGTCAATTTCGGTACTTAGTAACGCCATTCCTTGTGGGTTCGATATCCGTACTTTTGTACACTTTATTACTTGAACGATTCGTACACTTGCGAAAATAAGCATCAGGTACCACAGACAAGTCCACTTGGCCAGTCCAAGCACCAAGATTGACCTTAACTCCATGAGCAACTCCTTGGAGAGGTAGTGTTGCCGAGTTAACCACTTTGAGCGATCCTCTTCCATTGAAAACCTTGAGGCTGAGTCTCTTTGCTTGCTCTAATGAAACAAAGTTATGAGATGTACTTGTGTCAACCAAAGCGTTGGCGACCTTCCTATTGATGGTTGCATCTACTAACATCAAGCCTTTGGGGGTCTTCGGGGTGCTCTGCAATGCACCAAGTAGTCGCAAAGAACCCATCTTTGTGCCTTCATCTATCTCGCCTCCATCTTGGTCATGCGTGGAGGCAACTAAGGCACTCAATGCCTTCCTATTTGGACATTCACGTGCCCAATGCGGTCCGTCGCATATGAAGCATGTCACACGGGGCTTCGATTCACCACGATCCTTCCTTTCCTTCCTCTTATCTCGTGATTTGAATGAGGATTCTTCTTTGTTATTTTTGTGGCCTTGAATTTTGGCATGACCTCCCCTATTCTTTCCTCCACCAAACTTTCTATATGTGGCCTTTGAACCTTTTTTGTTTGTGGAATAGTCAATAAGGCTCTTAACAATCACAATGGTTGAAGATAAGTCTTGGACACCACATCGCTTGAGTTTAGGGTTAGCCCATGATTGGAGACAATCCATGAATAAGAATAACGCGTCCTTGTCTGATGTGTCAGAGACTTCTAGTAGCAAGGTTATGAACTCCTTCATATAGTCCCTTATGCTACCTATCTGCTTTAACCGTCACAGTCAGCCTCTTGCCTCCTCTTTAGCATTCACAGGGAAGAATTGGCTTTTGAACTCCCTTTTGAAGTCATCAAAGGTGTCAATTGTGCATACCCCTCGTTGCATATCTCCATGCCTCTATCTCCACCACAACATAGTAGTGTCGGGACAAGTACATGGCAGTAGTTTGGATCTTGTTGGCATAGTCTGTTATGCCAGTAGCCTCAAAGTACTGTTCAAGCCTCCATAGGAAGTTCTCAACTTCCCTAGCATTCCTAGCAACATTGAAGGTCTTTGGCTTGGGAACATCCACCTTCTTGGCCTCAATGATGGTGGTTATGCTAGTTCTCGAGGCCATAGCCCGCTTGCAAAGAGCTAGGTCACCACCCATATCCTCAACTCTAAGTAACACATTAGTAATTTCTCTTTCGACAAGATCCCATACCTTGGTAAGTTCGGCCTTCAACCCATCGATCTCTTGCCTTAATCCACTATCTAGCTCATTAAGGGACATCTTGACTGCTGCATGGATCTCCGCATCCTCGGCCTCCAAGCCGCTGCAATGTTCTTCCAAGTTGTCCACTCGGTCGAACAGCTCTCCCAAGCTATCCTGAGCAATCCCAACATGTGCTTCCAAGCTAGAAATCATGTCTTTTGACTTGGTTCGAGACTTCTTTGGTGGTTTTTGAACTTCCTCACGCCCACGTTCCATTGGTGGAACATCCATACTTGGTGTAGCTGGGGCACCGTTCTTCATTATGCCAAGGATAGTAATGCTTCAACTTAATGCTTTGATACCAACTGTCACGATCCTAGACTTCAACTAGCAATCATGTGACACTTAGCATGGTCCGTTGCACTAAGCTTGCCTTCCAACCGGAACAAACACTCCAAAGAGACTAGAAAGAGACTTAGAGATTTAGAAGATTCAAGAGTAAAGCAAGAACACAAGAGAGTTTGTGACGAATACTTTGTATTGTTCTAGAGAGGTTATCTTACAACTTTCTAAGGATCCCAAGGATTTCAAGGAACAATTTGAGTGGGACATAACAGTATGCTGTTACATAGCTATGTACATGCTTACTTTCTTTTTTTAAGTAGTGTAATGTATATGCGTACATTGCTCAGTGACATCGATGTTAATGGCTTGTAGCAACCACTAATAATTGTAGCTTATGAACAAAGTAAAAGTGATTGGGATTTTTGTGCTTTCAAGCTGTCTTGCAACGAGCAAGAACAAGATGTGGAATCATTGCATACTCTAAATTCATTAAGACTTGTTTCTAGTTCAACTAAAACCCCTTATTCGTGAAGTTTATTGTTTAAGAACAATAATTTTTTATCAAAAATATTTTCTTAAATTACTATGGTTTTGGGTTGAGTTTTTTCTCACAAAAATCATTCAATTGAGTGCTAGAAAATTCTCTCAATTTCTTATGTGTTGACCGACCAATAAGTAGGGGAATACGGTGTATTTAAATTGTGAGATCCCGAGTCTTTACAATTAATTTTAAGAATTTTATGGAGTATATTTTGAGTGATATTTTAATATGTAATAATTTATCAAGAATTTTAATGTAAAAATCAGAATTTTTACAAAATTATTGAATTGATTTAACTAAGCTTGTCGGTGTCACTAGCGAGTGGTTGGCAAATAATGAGTGGTTGGTGAGAACTAGCGTATGGATTGGCAAAGAAATTTTGACGGTTGTTGGTACCTTGCCAATGGCTCATCGTTGTGCTTGATGCACCACTGATGAGGGTAGCTGGCGAGGGTATAGTTTGGCTTATGAAAGATGTGCGATACAACTGTTCCCCTACACAAAATTCCATCATGTCTTTCTCTATAATTTTTATCTCTTTAAAATATTTTTGTTTTCGATACATTTCTAAGCGGTTAGATCAGGGATAAAATATCTAGGAAATCAAGTTAAAAAGAGTGAAGTGTCAAGATAGTATGTTATTATATTTTACTTCGATAGGATCGATAAGGTAAATTCTTTCATTAAGGATAGATTTTTACAGTATGTAATTAAGTTGAGAATTTTACTAATACTTGGAATATAATTGTGTTAGTTTATGCTCCAAAGAAAAAAGACTCGATTAAAGGAGTAAAAGTACAAGATGATCATATTTTTGGGTAAGGGAACAACTCTACTTCTTATTCATGCATTATATTTAAAAATTTCATGCACATTCATATGTTTAAAAACTATGAAAATTGATGTTATGTTTAATTAACTTTTATGGAAGCATGTATATATATATATATATATTACGATATGAGATGTGATATTTAAAATGTACATGACACTGTGATTTTACGCATGCATCATGAGATTGTTTTTTATGGGGAGTATTTCTGTGTTGGGCTTGTAGAGTTTACTACCATAGGGATATTGGTTGTAGTAGACAAATTTACATGGACCATAGGTACGCATTTACACATGTATCTCCAAGTTTGTCTATACATTAGGTCTTGGAGGTTGACTACCAATATGTGTTGAAGTTTACCAATACATGTTCCATATGTATCTTGAAATATGACCATATATCGGGTCTCAAAGTATTAAAGCACATTGGTCTCAAAGTATGATCGCAAATTGGGTCTCGAAGGTTGACTGCCTATGTGTCTTAAAGTTAACCACCATGTATCTCGAAGTTGACCAATACAAATGGATATTGCATAACATGTGGATTTTGACTAGTATTGGGGTACCTAGAATGTACACTCTATCTGGTGTAGGAAGCGAAAAGTACAAGTATGCCCTAATTTTAAAAGAAATTCTTCTCACTATATACTGAGTTGTAAGCTCACTCCCCCTCTTTCCCTAACCTTTCAAATTAGTACAGTTGCGATATTGTGATGGTTGAGATATAGTAATAAAGTATGACTTTGGAAGGATTATGATGTTAATTTTTTGATCTGAAAATCTTAATTCTTTAGCTATTCTAGTTTCTCTTCTCATATAGGTAGACTGAGACTATTTGAATTTGATGAATTCATTTGAATTTGAAAATATTATGATTAAAATTATGGATTATAAGTGTTTTCATTTTTCAAATATTAAAATCTTTTAAGGGTATTTGAATTGTTTTTATTTCATGAAGAATTAACTGATTTTAAGGTAATTCTTTAGAGCTAATAACTTTCATTTAACAATCTCTTCTTAAAATTCACATACCCATATTTTAGGGCATAACATAAATGATCATCATTTGATCTAGTTTGATTTGTATTAGGATCCCTAAGTTATCTCGAATTAAGAATCCTACACAATCAAATTGTATGCTTTAATGAGAACTTTATTCCAATTATTTTAGCATCATCCACACCACATGTAGGAATCGTACTCTTAATTATGTGCTATAATTTATTTTAAAATTAAATTGCTTTAATAATCAATCTAAAATCAAACCCAATTTGATAATTATTAAAATGTCCTCCCCTTCTAAGTATTTAGATGATTATCAAACATTGAAGTTTAGCATTTTAATGTTTTAATTAATTCAAATAAATATTAATTCCAACTAAATATTAGTTAACTAATTAATTGGATTAATTCCATTGTACCAAATTTTCATTTTACCTTTATATATTTATTTGACATTTATAACCATTATAAAATATCTTAATAAATAAATATGCATTTTCATAATATGAAATACTTAAATTCAAATTAATTATTCATTTATTTTGGAAGCAACATTATTAAGTTAATATTATGGAGCATACTTATGGTTGATGGAACTATGAATTCAAGCTTAAATAAAATATTTATATATTGATTGACTCCTAAAATAATTATCAATCTTTATTAATCTCAGAGTTACTCCACTATACATGGGAGACTGAAAATTGTCGAATATCATAGCTAGCATTTACCCTACATAATGTTTATGAGTAATCCATTGATATAGCTATGAGGTGTAGCTCAAACCCCTAAAGCTAGTTCGTAATACAACCGAGGTCATTAAGTTCAATTTACCTTCTCTAATACATTTACTCCTTGAGTACAGTGATGCAAATGAATAACTATCTATAATCATATTATAGACTACATACAATCATTTAAGCTCTAGATTATTAAACAAGGGACCTGTAATCTAATATCTTCAAATATACATAGTGGATTTCACATTTTTTGAGATAACCTCTTATCTCATCATAAACACCAGAATAAAAAGATATAAGGTATCTTATGTTAGGATAAAACACTAAGTACAAAAGAGTTTGTACTTCAACTTATACTAAAATTAGAATAAACAAAAAGAGTTTCATTTATTTACATGTGCTATTTTATTTTTTAAAAGATTCATAAAAATCCCTGATTTTTCTTGTATGTTTAAAACTCAGTATATCAGCGTATATATAGAGGATTTTCTTTTAAGTGAAATACTCAACTGTAATGATTAATTAAAGTTAATAAAATGAGATTTTTAATTAAGTCATTAGTACAACCCATATCTATTTGGAATGGAGTGATTCTTATCTATGGTGACTGATATGGAGACATCTAGTTGGGGATACTTTGTATAATAGTTGATTATACATGATTGGATCGGACATATTAGAAACATTGTTAATATTCGTTTACTCACAATTATTTTTCTATGTCACTCGAGGACCATATATGGGATGATTTTAATCCTAAGTGATTTAGTTGGCCTTTCATTGTAGCATCTTGGTATTCAATTTACTTGGTGATACTCGAAGTGTTGGGCTAAGATACCTTGTATCTTGGTATCTCAATGTTTATGGTAAGCTTAGAGATTATCTCACAAAATGTAAAATCTACCTTGTTTGTTCGCAGATATTAGATAATAGTTTCATTGTTGAGCAATCCAGAACTTGAATGACTGCAAACAATCAATAATATGATTATAGATAGTTATTCATACGCATCGTAGGTACTCAAAGAGATGATGTAATAAAGGAGGTAAAATAAACTAAATGACCTCGATCGTATTACAATCTAGCTATGAAGGATTGAGATACATCTAATTGTTATATCAATGGATTACTCATAAACATTATTTTGGGTAAATATTAGCTATATATTAAACATTTTTGAGTCTCAAATTTATAGTAGAGTCACTTCTTAATTAATAAAGATTGATAATTAATTAAGTGGTTAATTGACATATCAATGCTTTATTTGATCTTGCTTCCAAGATAAGAGAATGATTAATTTGTAATTAATTATTACATGTGATCAAAATGCATATTTGTTTAGTATGACATTTTATGATGGTCATAAATGTCAAATAAATATGTATGAGTAAAATGATAATTTGGTATAACCAAATTAATCCACTTAATTATTTAGTTGGAATAAATATTTCCTTGAATTAATTAAAAGATTAAAATATTAAATTTAAATTTTTATTAGTTATTTAAATACTTTGTGGCAAGAATGATACTTTAGTAATTATCAAATTTGATTTGATTTTCAATTAGTTATACAATTTAATTGGAATTAAATTGAAGCATACAATTAGAAGTAGGACTCCTACATGTGACATGAATAAGACTAAAATAATGGGAATTAAATTTTTATTAAAACACCCAATTTGATTGTGTGTGTGATTCCTAATAAGAGATAATTTAAAGATCGTGACCCAAATCAAACTAGGTCAAATTAAGACTATTTAAATACACCTTATTCCTCCCCTTGTATGGCCAGCCAACCTAAGGAAAATTAGAGAATTTTTCTAGCAATAAATTGAGAGAATTTTGTTGAGAAATGTTTTTTATCCCAAAGCCATAGTAGAGTTTCAATAAGGTGTTCTTGAGAAATAAAATGTTCTTCAAAAAGTTAATAATCACACTTGGGGAGTTCTAATTGGAGAACTAGAATCAAGTTTTTTATCAACTTAAAGTTTGTAAAGATTCTAAACAATCTCATTTTTACTCAAAAGGAGACAAGGCTTAAAAGCCCGAAGGTTCCAATTGTTTGTTCACAAGCTACCGAAATATGTTTCTTGTTCCACTTCATTATAATTTAAATATTAATATGATAAGAATTTGTGGGGAAATTTTTTGTTGCCCACTACCAATCACTTTCGCAACTTTCGTTAATAAAAATTAGAATTTTATCAAAAAAGAACTTTCAAAACAAACCATAGATATCAAAGCCAACTTATTATGTTATAATTTGAATATGTATGTGAATGCATGATTAGGGTATGCACTAAATTATTTGTGATATGATTTGTATATATGAAGTTTTCATTGGTTTAATGAAATTATTTATGATCATTAGACACCTTCTGTTTGTATGATATTTTGAAAAATCTCCTATATCTATTATACCCTAAGTTTAACTTACTAGTTAACTCTAAAATGTTTAGAGTAGAAGGATCTAAAAAAAATTCTCTTAATGATGATACCTATATGTGGCACCTAAGACTTGGTCATATCGACCTTGATTGAATTCAAAGACTAGAAAAGGATGGTTCTTTTAGAGAACTAAAGTGTTGGAACTATTCCAGATTGTGAATCTTGCTTAGACGATAAGATGACCATAGTATCCTTTTTAGTGATGGCTCAAAGAGCCACACAACCATTCAAACTAGTACACTCATATAAAACCTCAAAAATTCATTATAAATAATTAAAGTGTCTTAAAAAGAATTTTAGATAATATTTTGAATTGTAGGAATGTATTGAGAAATTTTGTATGAAAAATTGGATCGAATGGGAAAAACTTAAAAAATTCCTACATTCCTTTCCACACCCTCGCCACCACCCTTGGAGAGGTGGTTGGTGATCTCCAAATTTTGTCTATAAAAGTAGTCAAATTCACCCCTTTTCTTAAAAAAATTCCCTCCCTCTCCTCCCTCTCTCTCTAAAGATTTTTCTCTCTAAGTTGTTTGGGTTTTTCGACAACTTTTGGAGGGTGATTGAGGGATAAATATCAAGAAGTTTGGGTTTATAAGTTTAGTAGTGGAATAACTTTGTAGGTAGGGGTTCTTACTCTAATTTTTTAAATTCATGCATTGTTTTTATAAATGAAATGTCATGCATTATATGTTATGAATAAAAGTAAAAAAACTAGATGCAATAATTTTATTAGCAATATTGTTATAATATTATAAATATTATTTAAAAATGAGATACATGTTATAAATATTTTATTGAGCATATATTGAAAAAATTATGTATATAAAACGAGTATTAAATGTTAATATGAAATGAGCATTGAGAAGTGTTATGACATTCGAGAATTTTATACATGCATCATGAAAATGGTTTATTTTGTAGGAAGTATGCCTGTATGTTGTCTTGCGAAGTATGGTACCAGGGGCAACTGGTTTCAATAGGCTATTTTTGATTGACTACAAGTATGCATCACATATACATGTATTCTTGAAGTTTTTATCTATGGTGCCTCTTATCATTGACCACGAACTATTGTGGTCTTGGATTGTTGCTGATGAGTGCTCAAATGCACTTAATATATCATATTTTTATGTATGTTAAATGATTAAATAGATTTTTATTTGCTTAGTTTTACTATCATTTTAAACAAATTTATCTTTCGGAATCACATGTATGTTTTGTTTTTTTCCCCCAGGTATTTTAGATTCAAAAAGATTTAAATGATCAAACATTTAAAGAATATATTTGAAAGCTTCCATTAAAACTTGAAAAGCTTAAAATATGACATATGTAAAGCATTATATATGTTCCAAACCATGAAAAAGGATGTACAAAGAAAATAAGGGATCGATTTGCTCAGAGCAATGTGGGTCACAACATGGAAGTTTTATGTGCCATAGTGCAAGGAAAAAGGATTGAGCATCACATAACTCACAATTGATGTGGTTCAATCGTAGAAATATTGTATGCTATGATGCAAATGTAGTGGATCGAGCTCCAAATATTGTACAACTTGTGTATGTAGCAGCGTGAAAGAATTGTGTTGCGTTGCTAGTCTTCTGATCCAACATTTTCTCCTTTTTTATACCTATAAATAGGACCCATTTTCATTGTATTCCATATCCCTTTTGTCTATTTCTCTCATCCTTCTTAGATTTTCTCTAAGATTTTTAGTTTTTCTTTTATGATTTTAAAGTTCTTCTCTCAATTGAGAGTTGAACATAGTTATAGTTTTATGTAATAATTTAGTAGTTGGCAATTCTGTTTGGAGGTTTTTGAGTTGTAGAAACCATACTGAAACACTCTATTTGGAAGGATACACTTCTTCAGGCATAATTTTAATGTATTCTTCTATTTTAAAATTAATTTATGTTATTCTAAATGCTATGTTTAAAATATCGGTTATATTGTTAAATTAAACATATTTGGTTGAAATTACTATGAGATGTTAGTAAAGTTGTTATGCTTGTAAAATAATAAAATAGGCAAATATTTGTACAAAATTAAGTATTATTTTATATTCAAGAATTCTATACAGTTTATTACAAAAAATATAATGATGTTAGAATTTTTGTAATAAACTTAAAATATGAAAGTTAGATTTAAGATTTGATTATCTAGATCTAATTTAGAGCATGCTCTTTTATCTTTGATTTGATTCATATATATACTAGGAGTGTAAAATCTATTTCAAAGATTTTTATAAGAATTACTATTAAAAAATATATTGACGATATATTTTTTGTAGTAGTTTTAACATCTAAAAGTTAGTTTCCAAATATTCAAATTCTTAAATCCAACTTGGAGACCTTGAATGAAGTTTAAATTGTTAGACCCGACCGGAGGTGGCAATTAAATGATTTATTAATCTATTAGAAAAGAAACATAATTTAATTAAAATTATTATCTAGACTTAACCGAAGGAAGTAAGCGATTTTTAACTAATAACAAATAGTAGACATGACTAAAGGCACTATTTGTTTATACATGGAAGAATCAATAATCTTAATTCATTTCTTTAAATAACCTAATCAATATTAAGCAAGCATAATTAACTAGCTAATATATCCCATAAATTCTCCACTGCATGGTAAATGTTTAATTGCCTAAATGTTTATTGCATCTATCTTTATTTTTATGTCACTAGTTTAGATCTTTAAACCCAAACTTTATGGCATAATGTTTAGGTTTTATTTTTCATTTTCAAGAAATTGTTAAAATATTAAAAACCACATGATTTCTCATTATACCGACCTTGAAAGTATACTTATCATTTTCTATAACTGATTCGTGTACTTGTGAGATATTTTATAAATCATACATAATTTCTATGCTTAATTTTTGTACATCAAGTTTTTGGCATCATTTCCAATTATATTAGTATTAGCACTAAAAACTAGATAACCTTTGCAAGCATCAATTTTACGCGAGGTATGAGGTTCTTAGGGTACACTCTCACACTGTATAAAAATAATATAAACAGGCCTAGTAGACTATCAAAAGGCTAGACTTTGTGGTCTCATAACCTTTTGTAGAACAAATTTGTGAACCTAACCTTAACCCTATATCTGAACCTTCAAATATGAGGGAAAATCTAACACAAAGAGAAACCATAATGAAGGAGTTTGTAAGGCTAGTAATTGGCATTGCAACTTCCTCAATCCAATTGGGTAAGGCTACTCGAAACTATGAATTGCAAAATATTCAATTTTTTATGTTACCTTCCTTCCTTGGACTGCCTAATGAAGACTTACTATCTTTCATTAGGAACTTTTACTCAATAATCTAAACAATCCCCCTCGGTATACTTACCAAGAATCAACTTAGAATGAGATGTTTCACTTACACTCTTAAAGATAGGGGCCAAGGCATGGCCAATTTCATTTCCTCTAAGTTCTTTGATGACCCGGGAGGATGTTCATAGTAAGTTTTTTGGGAAAATTCTATTCCCACCAAAATACATCAGAGCAAAGAGCTATGAATGCAACTTTTTCTTAGATGGAGGGAGAACCTTTCCATGAAGTATGTGATAGGTTCAAACTCTTTCTCACTCAATGCCCCCATCATAGTTATGCTTTGCAGCTTCAAAACCAATTTTTCTATGATGGATTGATACAACAATTTCAGTTCATTATTGATAATGCTATAGGAGGATCGATGGGAGAAAAAACTACCATAGAGACTTATAATCTCTTTGAGATATTGGTGCTAATTCCCAAAAAAATAGCTCTAGGGTGAGGAGAGCCAGAGTTCATGAAATAGACTTTGGTATTGAAGTTCAAATGTACCTTACTCAACTAACTGATCGAACACGAATTTTTTTCAATGAATATGCAAGTATACATATCGCAACAAGTAATATAATGATAAGAAAAGATTGTTCCAATGAAGATTATGTTATTAGAAACTAATTTTTAAAACAAGGAATGACACCTTTTCACATAATTGGCTTCCTCTAAAGTATCCATACAAGAATTACCAGCATTTGAATAATTAAAAGCAATATGTCCAATTGAATCACAAACTTCACATACCTCTTGATTTGATATGGGTAGTGAGGATTTGCATTTTCTTAGTCAATTTTACAAGTTGCAAGGCCATTTTGTTTCCGAAGCCAACTTTATTGATTTCTATTGTTCTTCCTCTAGCACCTAACATCTCATAATGCTCATAAGTTTGTTCTATCATTTTTCTCTCTCATTACTCTTCTTGTAACATTCTCATAGTGTACGTACACTATTGTTTTAGTCCATCATAAAATAATTGGTTTTGTACTTGTAGTGGATAGCTACGGTGTGGGAATTGAATCAAAAAGTGCTTGAATATGTCCCAAGTTTCATGGAAGCATTCCCCATCCATTTGAAAGAATGTTGCTATTTTTACTCTTAATTCTATAGTCTTTTGATAGGAATAATATCTACCAGTAAATTTACTATAGAATGCCTCACAAGTAGTTAATCAGCTCGGTTGTAGAATCATGAACCAAGACTTAGGTTTATCCTTGAGGATGTAAGGAAAATATCTCATCCTAAGCTGGTCTTCATCTAATCTTTACAATTGAATTGTTTACATAGTAGTATAAAATTCTCTAATAAAGTTTAAAAGGTCATTATTAAGGATACCGTAAAATGAAGTAACAAGGAATAATGAATATTTTGCAACTCATAGTTCTTGGCGGCCTCCCGAAGTTGTATGTAAGAGCTACTATTGCTAATAATAGGCAATGCATACTCCTTCATCATATTTTCTTCATATTCAACATCACCCATATCTACTTGTACTCGAGGTCGCCCATTTTTCTCTTGATAAATGTCTATCTTTCTTGAAATTTTTTTGAACCTGTAGACGTAAATAAAAAGTACAAGTTCATTTCTCAAATATCTCCTACCTTTGATACATTTTAAAAAATTAAGATAATATATCACTTAATACAAATAAATAAACACTATCATAAGTATAAGGTAAAAAACAAAAATACACACTATTCACAAGTTAGTAAAAGAGAACAAATTATTCAAGAAATAAAATAATTAAAAGCATCACTAAGTAAAGAAAAGAAAATCAAAAGAAAATTAAAATTTATAATAAAAAAAAGAATTGTTTCAAGAAAAGAAAATTAAATTAAAAAATAAAAGAAAGGTAATTTTTTTTAAATAAAATCCTAAATTTTTCAAATGTTTTAAGATTATAAAAAAATCTTATTAAATTTTTTATAAAACAATATAAGAAGAGAAAGATTAAAAATAAAACAAAATAAAAGAAAAGAAAGTTTAAAAATAATATTTTTATTTTATTTTTTATTTAATTAATTTATTTCAAAAATAAAAGAAAAAGTAAAACTTGAAATATCTAAAATTAATTAATAACCAAGATATTTAAATTCTTTTAATAAAAATCATAATATTTACAACACAAAGTTTTTAAGATTTTGATATTAAAAATTTGAAAATGCTATTTCTTTCTAACAATGACACCAAAAACTTAATGCATACAAAGGCTATCTATCTTTTAGTACTATTACTAGTATACCTAACAGTGGCGTCAGAAACTTGATGTGCCAAAATTAGGCGTACAAACTTTGTATCACTTATAAAATAGCTTGCAACTGCACAATTACTTACATAAAATGATAAGTATATTTTTAAGGTTGGTCTAAAGATGAATCATGTGTTTTTTAAATAATTCAATAAATTTTTTAAAATGAAAATAAATGTAAAACATTATGTTACAAAGTTTTGGGTTTTTGAAAGATACAAGCTAATGACATAAAAATAAGATACATTCAACAAATATTAGACAAATAATATTTATACTCTGTGGAGAATATACGGGATATATTAGTTAGTTAATTATGCTTACTTAATATTGATTTTGTTATTTAAATATATGAATTAAGATTATTGATTCTCTCTTGTATATACAAATAGTGCCTTCAATCGGGTCAACTATTTCTTATTAATTAAAATAACTTATCGTCTTTGGTCGAGTCTAGTAGTTAATTTTAATTAAATTGTGCTTCTTTTCCAAGAGATTAATTAAGTTTTTAATTATTGCCTTCGATCGGGTTTAACAATTTTAAAATATAAACGTTAGTTAATAAATATTTAAATTCTTAAATCCAACTTTGAAACTTGTGATAACTCTATGAAAGTAGAGTTATTAGCGCACTTTTTTACTTAATATTTACTTGTTTTATTCAATAAATAATATTTTTTGGGTCAAAAATATTAAAACATAAACTTTTTAATGAAAAAGAGTGAAAATATAATTTTTGGAATTTTTATGAATTTTTAAGGCAGGACAAATTAGGAGCAGCCATGTAGCATGTCATGCAGGCAGAAGAGCTGACTAGGCAAGCCACACAAGCACGAAGAGAGAATCATGTTATGCCGTGTGTGAGTGGACAAAATGCGTGCCACGTTTCAACACCACATTCAATCCGAGTTTGACAATTGATCAACACACCATGCCACGTGTCAATACACCATTACTCCGCGCATTCCACCCATGTGCCATGCCATCCATTTCTGCGAATAATGTCGAGCCGTGTGTCACTGACTCAGTAAGCCTTGACTTTGACCCGTCTCCTCTGCCACGTGTCACTCCCTGATTCGCCCAGTGAATTTCTAATGCCATGTGTCGCATTGTTATTGGCTAGAACTGTCAGTTTTTCTTGTTTTGATCATAGCCCTTGATCTGAAGCTGATCTGACGATCCAGATTGCACTTGAGCTTTATTTAAGCCCCTAATCACTCCATAAACCCTAATTGGCCTCTACTAGCATAATTTTGGTCAAATATTTGGAGGTAAAAAGAGAGAAAAATACAAAAAAAAATTGAAGAGAGGACACAATTTTGGTAGAGATTCAAGAGGAGATTAATTCTACAATTCAAGAGATTGATTGTATTTCTTCTTCTGCTCTTTTCTTTATCAATTTTTATGTCTTTCTTTATGAAAAATATGAGCTTTATGAACACAATTATGTGTAATTAATTTATTAATCTAGGGATCTTATGAACCCAATTTTCACCATGTGATCTAAAATTTTACCCTAATTATAATTATAATTTAATTATATTATTTAATCTGATTTGTATGCTATTAATTGTTTGGCCAACAATTTATCTATAGAGGCAATTAAATAGATTTGAGAGAATTATTTAATTGTTTGTCTTGGTTAAATAACATGCATAGTTTCTAATCAGAGATGTACGATTCTTATGAATGTGATCCATAATTGATGAACTTAATGAGTAGTAAGTAATTTAATTGGCATGAGAGTGTGATTAAATTAATTATTATATGGTGTGTAGTTTACTTGAGAGAGGAATACATGCTAAGTTAGTTTCAATTGATCATGTAATCAATTGATAATTGTATTAGGAGGATTTTAGTGATTCACATGTTTAGAAAATTGGGAGATTAATTATTCCTAGATATTAATTTTCTCATATATCTTTTTAGTAACCAAATCTTATTCAATTAATTATTGTTATTTACTTTTAGTTATTTTAATTTTGCTTTCTTAAAATATAAAAACACAAAAAAAATTGATTTTTATAGTTTTAAAAATTAGTTTCTAATAAAATAATCTTTGTGAGAACGATCTTTAC
This sequence comes from Hippophae gyantsensis, assembly GCA_030763125.1. Classification (NCBI taxonomy): domain Eukaryota; kingdom Viridiplantae; phylum Streptophyta; class Magnoliopsida; order Rosales; family Elaeagnaceae; genus Hippophae; species Hippophae gyantsensis. The sequence goes on along the minus strand of CM061035.1, from coordinate 44,478,413 downwards.
TTATCATTATATTACTTGTTATGATACGTATACTTGCGTATTCACACATAATTTGTGTGGCGATCAACCTGGTTCATATGTATACTTGGAGTGTAAATTCTATTTCAAAGATAAAAGAGCAATACTCTAAATTAAATCAAGTTAATATAATATTAAATCTAACTTTCCTACTTTAAGTTTATTACAAAAATTCTATATCACTATGTTTTCTATAATAAATTTTGTAGAATTCTTGAATATAAAATAATACTTAATTTTGTAAAAATGTTTACCTATTTTAATATTTTACATACATAAAAATGTTACTAATATCCTATTGTAATTTTAGTCAAATATGCTTAATTTAATAATTGATAAAAAATTAAATATAGTGAGAGTTCGAAAGCTCAATCATGGAATAACTTTTCAGGTAGGGTTTCTTACTCTAGCTTTTTAAATTCATACATTATTCTTATAAATGAAATGTCATACATCATATGTTATGAATAAAAGGGGAAAGTCAGATGCCATGATTTTATTAGTAATGTTACAATATTATAAATATAGTTTAAAAATGAGATACTCAATATACATACTTTATTGTACATACATTGGAATATTTTTTTTATATAAAAGGAGTATCAAATGTTGATATGAAATGAGCATTGAAAATGTGATATGGCATCCGAGAATTTTATACATGCATCATGAAAATGGTTTATTTTGTGAGGAGTAAGCTTATATGTTGTCTTGCAAATTATGGTACCCATGGGTTACTAGTTACAATAGACTATTTTTGATAAACTATGGGTACACATTGCATACACATGTATTCTCATAGTTTTTTCTTCTATGCTACCTCCTATTGTTGATTGTAGATTGTTGTGGTCTTTCCTTGTTCACCATGGATTGTTGCTCGCACATGAGCCTCAGAGTTGGACTCCTATTATGTTTGGAGTTTTCCATCTATTGTGGATTTGTTGACTGCATATGGGCCATATAGTTAGACTCCCCATTATGTTATGGAGTCAACTACCTATAGATGAGGGTTCATATGATGTGGATTTGACCAATACATGTGCCATATGTATTATGATCATGAATTTGATTCATGCATGTGTCCATGTATTTTGGAGACTAATATATATGGGGTTGCATATCATGGATTGGATTCATATAGCATATAATATTTTATATAGTATGAGCATGCATTGGGATACCTAAAATGTAAACTCCCACAATCCCCTAGAATTGAGGAAGTATAGGTAGATCTGGGTTTTATGATTGAAATCTCCCCACATTATAGACTGATGATGTTTACTTCTACTCATGAAATTTATTAATAAATAACATGCATCATGAATACTTGTTTGTTATAATAATTTATTAGACTAGAGTCCTACTAAGCTCTGAGTAAATCACCCTCAACGTTTCTATTCCAGTTGCATTATTTGGGATAATCATGGTGAAGACATGAAGCTTTTATACAGAGGATTCAAACGCTACAATGTTTGACCTAAAATCTTATTTAATTTGTTGGCTATTATAATTTACGATTAGGCAAGTTGAGACTACTCTCATGAATTTTGAATTGATTCTATAAATATCATGGATTTAAATCTATAAATTTATATTTCTATTTTTGAATAGAATTTTTTTAAAGAGTATCCAAATTGTTTAAAAAGAATTGATTTTCAAATGATTATTAATAGAATTTTTCATGATTATTAAAGAAATTGCCTTTAAACATAATTTAAAATTTAACCCCTCTTTGTATCTCACATACCCATTTTTTGGGACATGATAACTCAAATGTCAGTGGACCCATGAATGTTCAAGTGAGAGGTAGTTATGAATACAACTCAAATGTCAGTGGACCCATGAATGTTCAAGTGAGAGGTAGTTATGAATACTTTCTCATGTTCATAGATGAGTACTTGAGATATGGGTAAATCTATCTAATGCTGTAGAAGCTGAAAACTTTTGGAAGTTCTTGGTATTTCGCTCTAAAGCTAGAAAGCAATTTGATAAGTCATTAAAGACATTATGATCGGCTAGTGGTGGGAAATACCTTGAGATGTAGGACTACTTAATTGGAGAATGTAATAGTCTCCTAGCCCACCTCACTTGGTACACCATAGTAAAATGGTTATACAGAAAGGAGAAATAAAACCTTGTTTGAGATGGTTTGATCAATGATGAATTACTGATGCACAAATTTTAATTTCTCATGAGTGTATGAATCACTTGTAGACTAATGATTAGTTTACTTCGAGATTGGTTCTAAAGGAATTTGAGGTGGATTTAAAATTCACTTGTTTTCTTATTTATTTAAATGAACAATGCTAAACACTCTATCAATTGGTGAAAGATGATTGTAAAATCTAAAATAATTAAACAACTACAATTAAGTGGATAAAATGATGAACAAAACTAAAATTATTGAATGACTACAGGATATTATTTAGGAAACCACTTATGGGTAAAACCATTTAAATAATTTTCCACAATTGGCTTCAAAAGTAGGAATTACTATTTTTTTCCTTTTTAAATAGGACCCCAATGATCATGGTGAGTCCTAAAAAGTTAAATTAATTAGTTAATTTACAATTATGAAGGAAATAATTTAACCATATAATTTAACACAAATCAATATAATTGAATTAGACTCTTATTCATAATTGCACAATTAAACATAGATGATATGTCTAATGTCTAACTATAAAATATTCATTTTGATCACAAATTCAAATAGCCAATAATAATTTATAAACAAAGGTTAGAGAAATGAACAAGAGACCATTCAACTTTTAATTAAATGAAATCATCAAAATATTTTTCCATTCATGGAAGCAAAACTAATATCTCACACAAAAGTCTTAACCTAACATAATTAAATTAATCATAGTCAATTCAATTAAAAAAGACATAACAAAAAATATAGAGAGATGAAATTTTATAATTAAAATACCTATCTTGATCTTCTATATCCAAATCATTTTAAGTTGGTTGATCCCCTTCTTTAAGTAGTTGAAAAAGCTTCACAATTATAGTTTTCTCTTTAATTTTTGTGTAAAATAAATGTATAATTTGACAAATGGATTTAGAACATATTTGTGATGTATTTATAGGCTAGATTTTAGAGAAGAAAGAGAAAAAACACGTCAATGTTTAGAGGGGATTTTTGGCCAGTAAATGAAAGTGGACAGGGCATGCTTTTACTTGCATCGCAACATACGATGAAAATCAGATCCTTGTGAAAAGGTTGAGAACACCTTACCACAATATAGTCTTTTGTTATCCTCAATGCGTATTGTAATCCAACTTCCATGCAAATAGACCAAAGACCTCTCCATCATGGTATAAAATTGTTTGGGTCCTGGTATGCATGCTTTCATGATTTTTAATCTTCTCGTTTGTTTCGACTTGTCCAAGTTATCATTTCTCCCCTATAGAAAACTATAATTCTTATAATAAAACATGAAATTCCCACACAATGGAAATCAAAATTGCAGCCTCAAGAAGATGGACCTTTTCAAGTCTAGAAATGGATCAAGGATAATGCCTACAAGCTGGATTTGCCAAGTGACTATGGTAATTTTATTGCAACTTTTAATGTCACTGATTTATCCTTGTTTGATGTAGGTGATTCAAGGATGAATCTTTTCGAAGAGGAGGAGAATAATGAAAATTGAGTTGATGTTCCCAAATATTCTTAAGATCCTTTGCTAGGAATTGGCGATCCAATGATTGGGGAAAATCCAAAAAGGATGAAGGAAGATTTGCAAGGCTTGATCATGGAAGTGCATCACAAAGAGGCTATGCTAAAAGATTCTAAACCTAAATTCAAAAATTCCAAAGCTTTTCCAAGGAATAGATTTGGAAGATCAAGTTAAGTGCAAGAATTGATTTAGGAAGTAATTTTCATTTTAGTTAATTATGGGCCTTTTATGTTTTATTTATCTTAAGTTTTTTTTAGTCTTTTATTTTTAAGAATGGATTAGGCCCAATCCATAACTAATTAGGCCCATTAAGCCTATTTCATCAAGTTTTTTTCTTTGTGGTTTGTTGTTATAAAAACGTAGTAGCTATGTAATCTTGGGTAGATCATATATCATTAATGAAAAGTTCATTTGAGAAAGTTTCTTTCTTTGCATTCTTGTGTTCTTGATTGAATGCTTGAATTTGACTTATCAAAGGGATTGATCATCCATTATGGTGTCTCAAGGTTAGGGTTTTGAGGACTTTGTTTTCTTAGGGTTCTAATCCGATCATACCAAAGGTTAGGGTTTTAAGGACTTTGTTTCCTTAGGGTTATAATCCAATCATCTTCAACACGTTCCTAGAAAATCTATTTTTCCTATTCCTTTATGTTCGTGGGTTCCTAGGGCTGTTTGCTTAGAGGGTCCACATCACTATGAAAACCAACCCCATGGTATGTGTAAACATGCTTTCAATCACAGTGTTCCTTACTAAGTGCATGTGTATATTAAGGATTTGCAATAATAGACCTTACATAGATGAAGAGAAAACACTGAGTAAAATAAATGGACTCCATGTTTTTCATACAAGAAGCCAACACAAACACAAAAGACAATAGAACTTACATTCTTCCCCTTTAGTTTTTGTGCCAAAACACTGCATAACTAAGTACAAATGCACATCAATCATGGGATGATCATAAAGACTATCTAAAGATGTTTGTTCCCATGAAAAAAATATAGATGCTTGCCCAACACACATAAACACATCTAGTCCAAGTGCGTCCATCTTATGTGCTCCATCCATCTATTAGGATAAACTCATCCGTACTCTACTAGTATGAAATATGAAGGTCTTAACACATATGTGCACATCACACTTGAAGCTCAATGAATTCAATCTACACATGTAACCTACACACAAGAAACAAACACATACCCTATGATCTTATCATACAGAAATATCATATATTCTATCCATATACTATCATGTTATCCCTACGTAGGTACACACCAATAGGCAAATCACATGCAAAGTACACAACTCCTCTTGACTTCATGTAACACTCCCCCTAAGTGTATGAAAGTTAGGCAATAAGATGCAACGTAATCCTACACTCAATGCAACACATATCAAAAATCAAAAAAATAGTTATGCAAACAAACTTATCCCCCATTTTGATACAAAATGTGAAAGAAATGCCCCTACATGAGGTAGAAATGGTATACAAATATGCAATAATCCTAACATTCATGCAACATAGAAAATAGGATTAACAAACTAAACATGATCCAATAATATAGTAACAGAGTCAGGAAACACAACATACTCATTCTTATTAATCAACACACAAACTATAAGTACTAAAATTAATTTCTATTTTTGATACTGATAACACATTCATAATTAAAAGTAATATTGGTTTCAAGCAAGCATAACAAACTAGAGGGTCCTTATAGATTAACCAATACACCTAACATAAATATCCATATGGCTATCAATCCATAATTCATTCATGTAAGGGTATGAATAAATTTTTGATAACATGCTCTATGTGTGTTAGAAATATAGTCTATATAGTACCAAACTTCATCAGTCCATATTTAGCCCCTCTCTCCACAAATGTAAAATCCAACTTAGATTCAAATCAATAAATATTTCAAAGCTTGTAAAGATAGGTTGAGGTATGTTTAGGTGAGATAAGAAATTTTTAGGCTCAAACACACCTTTAGTTGACCAAATACATACAATAAACCAATGAGTTCACAACCACAAATAGTATACCCCTAAACTTAGATTCTTTTTCCTATACATCCAAAAATTCATTCACAATAATTTATTCACCTTAATTTTTAACTCAAGAAGGGAATCAGACATTCTGAAACCATACAAAATCAACATATAACATAATAGAAACTCAACTAAGGGTGTACAAGATAAGTGGGATTTTTCATTAGGTCTAAGATAATATAAAGGTGCAATGAAATGAAAAGAAAACATAATGGCTCAAAAAAGGGTAATTAAGGACATAAATAATCATTGGTGCCTTGAAAAGTTAAAACAAACCAAAGAAGGCTTAAATCCTCTCTCAATCTAGGTAGTATCAAGGATTTTGCTTCAAGAGACACTTAAGTGGATTCTAGAGATTTTTATAGACATAAAAATCATCAATGCATGAGATCTATACAAATTTCTCAAAATAACCATACAAATTCACAAATTTATGGCATGTGCATATAAAATAGAGCATTGCAAATAAAACATTTAGCCATACATATGCTCAATGAATATGCTTGTCGTAATAGTCTCATTTCACTCAAAGTCAAATGCATACCAACCATATGTAATCAATGGTCCCCATTAAATTCATTTTACATGTTGTAAGTTAGTTGTGTAGGAAAAAATGTGCTGAATTGTCCTGAAAAGAGAGAGAAAGGGAAAAGGAGTATGATTAGTGCTTAAAAAGCACTAAAATTACCATGATTTTATGCACATTAATTGATTAAAAATATATATATTTATATGTTTTATCATATATTTATATAAATTTGTCTTTTTCGGAATCACAGGTGTTTTTATTGTTTTTCAAGTATTTTCACTTAAAAACGTAACTTAAAGACTCAAAGAGGAATACTGGAAGCAATACATCACAAATATATTAATAAATAAATGGGGAAAGGTCAACAAATATGGAAAAATTGGACAAAATGGGTCAAAAATGTCAAAAAGGAGAAAATCGCCCAGCCGCGTTGAGCCCCGCACGGGTCAGCGCCCAGACCCGCGCGTGCCAGCGCCACAAAAACTTGATACCATCCCTGGCAACGGCGCCAAAAACTTGATACCATCCCCGGCAACGGTGCCAAAAACTTGATCGGGCAGAACCGACATCGCCGATCCTGCCGATACTTTGGTTTTATTTATTTATAAAACTCTCGCAAGTGCACGAATCATTTCGTAGAAAATGATAAGTATACTCCCAAGGTCGATCTAAGGAAGGAATGTATGTAGTTTTTAATTTATTATTCAAACTTTTAAAAACAAAATTAAATCCTAAACATCCTGTCACGATATTTTGGGTTTTGTGTTTTTAATCTAATTACATAAAAATAAACATAGATTCAATAAACATTTATGCAAATTTTATCATTTATAATGGTGGAGTATTTATGGATATAATAATTAAGTTAATTATGCTTGCTCATATTATTTAGGTTATTACAGATATGAATTGATATTTATTGATTCTCTCTTTTTATATGAATACTACCTTTGGTGGGGTTAGATATTCTTTGTTAACTAAACAAATCAATTAACACCTATGAGTGGGGTTGATAATTAATTTGGTTAATTAAATTAATTTCTTTTTCTAAGAGATTGAAAATGAACCATTTAAATGCCACCTTTGGTGGGGTTAGACAGTTTAAACTTTATTCAAGGTGTCCAAATTAAACCTAAGAATTTAGTTATCCGAGTACTAACTTTCAAGTTTTAAAACCACTACTGAAAACATGTTGTCAATACATTTTCAGATAATAATTCTTATAAAAACTTTTGAAATAGAGCTTCACTCTAACTACCGGGCGATTGTACCAACAAATAAAAGAGCACTACTCTAAATCAGACGTGATAACTAAACCTTAAAATCTAATTTTCAGATTTAAGTTTGTAATGAAAAATAATATATTTCTCTCTAACATTCTTAATATAAAATCTTGAATAAAAATAAAAATCAATTCATTTTAGAGATTTTTACCTATTTAATATTTATAAGCATAACAACGTTATTATTACATCATGTTTATAAACAGCCAGCAGAGTTAAATTTAATCACAGACAAATTAAATATAACATGTAAGAATAAAGCATAAAAAATAACTGTAAAGAAAATAAAATCCTTACAAAACTTCGATGCTATTCCCGTTGTTGAAAAACCTCAAAGCGGAATTTGCACTTCCATTTATTGAATCAAAAAGCTAATAAATTACAAAAACATAACTAGTTCTTCCCAAAAAGGGAAGAACTCTAAAACTAAGAGAAATTAACTAAGAAAAGCTAAAAACTAAGAAAAACTAAAAAATCTAAGAAAAGAGAGAAAGAAAGAGAGAAGAGAATGTGTTTTGAGGTGTGATTAGAAGTGAAGAGAAGGGGGGTATTTATAGGTGAGGATGTAGAGAAAAAGTGGGTGAAAAATGTTAAAAAATGATGAAAACGCGGAGTGCAATTGCTGAGGTCATTGATGACGTCATAGGGGCGGCTGCGCGCGAAAATGGGGCGAAATGGCAGCGGCGCGCGTGGGAGCAGGAGAGACGTGCGCGGGCGCGCGCGGAACTGGGACTGGGCGCGCGCGGGGCTCGGCGCGGCTGGGCGATTTTCTCCTTTTTGACATTTTTGACCCATTTTGTCCAATTTTTCCATATTTGTTGACCTTTCCCCATTTATTTATTAATATATTTGTGATGTATTGCTTCCAGTATTCCTCTTTGAGTCTTTAAGTTACGTTTTTAAGTGAAAATACTTGAAAAACAATAAAAACACCCGTGATTCCGAAAAAGACAAATTTATATAAATATATGATAAAACATATAAATATATATATATTTAATCAATTAATGTGCATAAAATCATGGTAATTTTAGTGCTTTTTGAGCACTCATCAGAGTACCAAATGATAAAAGACAAATATTTTTTTATTTTTAAAATATTAAAGGAAGATAAACATAGTTTAAAGAAACAGATAGGGAATAACATGAGGGAAACACAAAGGTAAAAACATGGAACAAGCAATAAACTGAATGCATAGACAAACCAAGAGAAATGTAGTTAGAAAACATATCCCAAATGTGAACTATAGCATGAAGCCCCTCGTCTATACGTGCTATAAGAGGGTATAAGAAGCTTCATAATGTGCTTAAAACACATCGATAGGAAGGAAGATCAAACACCAATTCCACATAAATGTGTCAATGAATCCCTAAGAAGAAGTTGACTAGGAGTTTAACTATTTTGCACGTTGAAACACTCCTAGGGACTTAACTATCTTCCCCCAACAATACTTGGGTGTATTCAATCTTACAACCTTACCCCATACTATGTACACACATATAGAAAGACATCCTAGTCTACCAAAGAAAACATGTGTCATGCATTCCAATAATAAATACCATGTTTTCAACTACATACGAGAAGTATACAATAACCCATGCAACAAAAACAAGCTAATAAGAGAGATAAACTATTAATCTCACAAAACTTAACAACAAGCATGTGAGATGAAAAAGATGGTCTCAAAAGAGATGGTAGGCCAAAAATATAAGGATGTGCCTCAAGAGAGATCATCAACATAAATTGTATAAGTATTGCCACTAAAGAGAGAAATGCAACAAATTGCAACCTATTTCCTCAAAAGAAATCATTAACAACACTCACATCATCACTAATGAAGAGAAAGAAAGAAACTAACTAACTAGTGATCATCATAAGTAACACCTCCAAGAGAGAGAAGAAATAATGGATGTTACTAAACCTCTAAGTATGTGTAAAAGGCTCAAATTCCAACACATAAACATGAGGCATGCTTAGACAAGGTCAATACCCTAAACACCAAGTAGTGTCGTAGATACTTAAGGAGCACTTCTTAGAGTTGTACACCTTGCTTACCCCCATTTCCCATGTTCATATATAGCCATTGTGGCTCATTTAGGTATCTATAAGCTAGATTTATTATGCATTTCAAGCACACTGTGAAAAGAAATAAATCTCTATAAAAAATTATGCCTTGCCTTATTTATATGGATCACTTGATAGTATTTTCTAGAAGTTCTAAAAAATAAAACCTTGAATTCCATATACTCCATATGCTCACATGACATGGAGACAACCTCTTAACTCAGTTGCCTTTCACAAATTTTTAAACGAAGGGATACTATTTGATCCTTATTTTTTGGGGGATTTGTATCGGGTTAAGTAATTTATTTCTTTTCTCCTTTACTATTTGTAGTCCTTCTATACTTATTATATGTACTTCTCTTTGTCTAACTATTATTTATCAGTGTTATTTTTCTCCCTTTCTATTACTTTAAAAACTCAAGAATATTTTGTATTTTACAACTTGGCACTCTCTTTCTCTCTCTCCCTGGGACTTTCTATATGTTTTTCAATGCACCTCACCACACCCCTTGCCTAGCTAATCAAGTACTCCAATGAGGATGTCAAAAAGGACCACGATGAGATGTACTAAACCCTATATATAGACCTACTTAGTACCTATTTATCACATCTAGAAACAGTACCATTTACTCTTACTTTCTTACTAAAAATGGTCCCAAAACATACCAAAATTGTGAAGAAGTCAAAGTAATATGAGTCTGCTAACCTTTCAAGTAATGCACCCATTCTCTGTGAATGCTCTGTTAATATCTATGACTGCCAACTATCAAGGAATGGTTTTCGTAATTTTATTGTATTTATCTATACTCTCTTATATATTCTTACAATGACAATTTTGTTAAGGAGTTCTATGATGCCCTACCTTTTTTTGTCTCTATTGGTTTCTCTTCCACTCTTGTCCTCAAATGGTATAGGGTCACTTTTCTAAAGATGATATTGTTAGTTTATTATCTCTTCATGATATTAAGGACCCTTCTTTCCCTATCATCCCTTTTGAATTGAAAATATAGCTTCTTTTTATCTTCTTAATGAATATGAACTTATAAATGAACGCAACTTAGTTATGATAACAAGCCAGTTGGTTAGGCCTAGCCACACTTGTAATGGTGACACTCTTATTGTTAACAAATATACCTATGTTCATCATCTTAACTATGTTGTTAAGGCTATCATTCATCCTTATTCTTATCACTATGATGTCACTCCATGTAGAGGAAACTTCCTTTGTACTATTCTAAATGATGAAACTATAGATCTCGATGGCATGATTTATAGGTCCATCATTTTTCACTTGATTGCCCCTCCTCAATCATCACTCCACTATCTCTCTTTGATTTCCAGTGGGGTTCTATCATATTTTTGTAATATACTTTTTTCTTATCCTAGGAGAATTTCTCTTTCATTCTCACTATTTCCTTCTAACCAAAGCTCACAACATTCATCAACTACCCTTTTATATTCTTCTTGTAAGAGCACTGCTTAGTCCATGCATTTTAAATCCATCCATATTTCTTCTATCTACTTTTGTTACTCTAAGTGAGAATCTCTTGATGTAATGAATAATGTACTCTAAGAGATGCATATTTTTAACCAGAATATCATGGATATGCAAAGATTTTAAGCATTTTCTCAAATAATGGCATTTCTTATCACTCTTTTGTACCATCACATATTCATTGATCTCAATCATACCTTGACCTACAGAATCTAGAGGCTATTCTTTTCATTCTAATGCTACTTCCCTGGGCTCTTTGGCCTACATGTTTCAAAATATTTTTGGAGATGATCTTGACCTTTTGTTTGACTAGTTTTCTACCTTTTTTCTTCATCCACAACCTACTACACCACCTTTTGTCCCTACTGACTTTGGCCTATCTTCGTGCAGTGATGTGCATGAGGATTATGTTACTATTTTTTTCTAGTTGTTTTAGTTTATTTATTAAAATAAAATTTATCAAATAATGTTTTTTTATTGAGAATGAATGCTTGCTTAATGAGAATAAGTGTGTTTCGTTACTTTGCTCTTTTTTCTAAATATGTGTAGCTTCTTTTTTTTCTTTAACCTTAGTGGTGTGTAAATGTTAGGATTATTGCATATTTTTATGCCTTTTCTCCCTCATATAGGGGATTTCCTTTGATTAAGGGGTTGAAGTTTTTATGCATAACTATGTGTTTGTTTCCATGCTATGTGTTACAAGGATATTAAGTGTAGGATTGCATTGCATCTTATTGCTTGAATTGCATACATATTGAGGGTGAGTTATATGTAGTCAAGGAGACTAATGTCCATTGCATATGTTTATGGTACTTAATTTTATATGTTTTTCCTATCAATGTGTACTTGTGTAGTGGTAACATAATAGTATTTGGATAGACTAGATGTTATTTCTGCATGATATGTTCATTAGGTATGTGTTTGTTTTTTGTGTGTAAGTTACAAGTGTAGATTGAAGTCCCCATGCTTTAGATGTGTTGTGTGTAGTTGTATTGAGACCCCGTGTTTTCAACTAGCTAGACATTTTTGACTTGCTAGAATATAGACGAGTTAATCAAAGAAGATGGATGGAGCACATAAGGTAGATGCATTTGAAGTAGGCATGTTTTTGTGTGTTGGTTATGCATCAATATTTTTTCATAGGAAGAAACATCTTTAGCTCATCTTAATTATTCTCTCATTATTAATGTGCGTTTGTACTTATTTTCACAAAGTTTTACAGAAAGCCAAAGGGAGAAATTGTAAGGCATGTAGTCTTTTGTGTCTGTATTGGCTTGCCATGTGTAAAACACAGAGTTTGTGTTTCTATCTTTCCCCGTGTAAGGTTGGTTATTTCAAATTAGTAATGCACATACACATATAGTTAGGTACATTATAAGTACCCAAAAGCACTTAATATATTATGATTTTATGCATGTGAAGTGAATATATAGATTTGTATTTGCTTGTTTTACTATCATTTTATGCAAATTTATCTTTTTGGAATCATGGGTATATTTTGTTATTTTTCAAGAATCCTTATGTTTAAAATGATTCGACTTGAAGAATTATACATGAAGTACTTCATTACAACTTAGAGAATTAAAGAGAAAATATATGTAAAACATCACATATGTTTTAAAATTTGGAAAAAAGAAATTCAATAAAAACGGTTCCAAATTGATGCAGATTGGAGTGTGCTGTGGCATGAATATAGTGAGTCACGACATGAGGCAAAATGAAAAAATCAAACGTATCCCAGATTTATGTGGGTTGTGGCATGAAAACATTGTGTGCTATGACACGAGTACAGTGGATTATGTCCAAAAACATATATAGGTTGTGTATACCACCATGTGGAAAAGTTGTACGTCGTGGTGCCAACCTAAAATTTTCACATTTTTCTCCTTTCCTCATAAATAGGACCTCATTTCTCCCATAAAAATCATCAATAATTCAACAATCTCTTAATATTTATATTGCTTAAGCTTTTCTTTTATTAGTTTAAAGTTCTTCTAACATTTGAGAGTTGAACAAATTTAATATATGCAATAGTTTTAGTTTTATTTCAATAAACAGCAAGGCAATTATGTTTGGTGGCTTTCCAAAACATAAGCAATTCTAAAGGAATTATGTTAAGGTATATTTATATGTATTCTTTTTAGATAATCTTTGGTGTTGTTTTACATGATATATGCTTAATTTATTGATCATTTATTAAACTATATATGTTTGACTATAAATAATATGAGATATTAGTAATATTATTATGCTTATAAAATATTAAAGTAGATTAAAATGAATTAAGTTTTATTTCTTCATCAAGATTAAAACAAAGTTTTTAAATGAAGAATATATTGATGAAGTATTTTTTATAATAAACAAGAGAATTATATTAAAGATTTAAATTATTCGAATATGATTTAGAGTAATACTCTTATATCTTTTGATCTATATCAAATGTTAGGCCTTCGGTAGTAATTAGATGGTTTATTAATTCCTTAGAAATAAATCAAAATTTAATAATTAATCAATTAGTTATCCCAACTTTAGGATGTTAATTGGTTTATTATTAACAAAAGAATTTTCATATTTGCGTTAGGATATTTTCTTATTAAAAAGGAAAAATCGATAATATTAATTCATATATTTAATAACTTATTTAATATTGAACAAGCATGATTAACTAACTAATATATCATATAAACTCTCCATTGCATGATAAATGTTTCATTGCTTAAATTTTTATTAAATATATATTTAATTTTATATCAGTAATTTAGATACTCAACAAAAATAATCATGATAGGATATTTAGGTTTTCAATTTTGTTTTTAAGAATTTATTGAATAATGTAAAAGTTACATTATTTCTTTTTAGACCGACCTTGAAATTATACTTAACATTTTCTTTATGTGGTTTGTGTACTTGTGAGCTATTTTATAAATCATACAAAATTTGCATTCAACAATTTTGTGCATTAGGTTTTTGGCGCTGTTACCAAGAAGGAATGATATTTTTAAATTGTTATTATCAAACTTTTAAAAACTTTTTGTGTTGTAAATATTGTGATTTTTATTTTATTTTATTAAAAAATTTAATTTTTTTGTAATTTTCTTTTAACAATTCTTTATTCTTCATTTTTAATTTTCTTTTCTTTATTTTATTAATTCTTTTATTCTTCTATTTCTTTCAATTTTTGTTTAATGTTTTTGTAATAAGTTGTTTCATGTAAAATTTATTGTACTAACATGTGTATAATCTTTATTATTCTTTACGACATGTTTAGTATTTTTGTGTATAAACATGTATTATTTTATAATTTTGTATATTTATTTGATCTTTTTAATTTTTAACTTGACAGGTGAAATTAAAATATGTTTTTTTAGTATATGGGAAGTAAGAGATCCTTAGGGTACCCTCTCATACCTTTTAATAATAATATAAATAGACATTCCAGATTATCCCTCAACCTTTTGTTGAACAAAAAATTGAACATAACCTTGATCCTTTACCTGAACCATTAAATATGGGGGGAAATCTACCACGTAGAGGGATCACAATGAAGGAATTTTCAAGCCCAATAATTGGCATTGCAACTACGTCTATCCACCTAGAAGAGGCTGCTAGGAGTTATGAATTACAAAATATTTGTTTTTCCATGCTACCTTGTTTTCAAGGACTACCTAATGAAGACTCATTATTTTTCATTAGAGACTTTTATTCTAAAGTTTAGACATTCCCTCTCGGTGTACTCACCAATGATAAACTTAGAATGACGTGTTTCCCCTACACCCTTAACGATAGAGCCAAGGCATGGCTAATGTCACTTCCTCTAGGCTCCTTGATGATCTGAGAGGAAGTCTATAACAATTGTATGGGAAAGTTAGAATCCCATTAGAAGACATCACAATTGAGAGGTAAGATAACCACTTTCTCTTAATTGAAGGAAGAACCTTTCCATGAATTATGGGATAGGTTCAAAAAATTTCTCACTCCTCATCAAAACTATCCACTATAACTATAAAACCAATTTTTCTATTATGGATTGACACAACAGTGTAAGTCCACCATTGATAATGCTACTGGTGGAGCAATAGGAGAGAAAACAACCTCAAAGGCTTGCAATCTCTTTGAGATTTTATGTGATAATTCCCAACAAAAGAGCTCCAGAGTGAAGAGAGGTAGAGTCTATGAAATTGACTCTAGTACTGAACTAAAAATGTAGCTTTCTTAGCTGAGCAAGCAAGTTATTCCTCTTACTACACATTCCATAACAAATAAAGAAAAATGTAGTATCTGTAGTAATTTGGGACATGGTACTAATACTTGTCCTTATCAAACATAAGCTACTACTGGACACAAGCAAGTCAATATACTTAGGGGATACCAACCAAGACCTAGGTATGACCCCATTGCTAATACCTATAATCTTGGGAGGAGAAATCATCCCAATTTCTCTTAGAGGCACAATAACCCTTCATTTTCCCAAAGCTCAAACTAGTTAGCAATTCTACCAAAAAATGCCCAAAAATTCTCCCAATAAACCAAATCTTGAGGAAAACTTGAATTCATTCATTCAAGTGAGCAAAGACACCCAGTCAAGGACTAATCAAAGACACCTAGTCAAGGACTAATCAAAGATTATACTATGTAGAAATTTCCATTAAAAATGGAAATATAGGGGGAGCAGTTAACCGAACACTTGTTGAAGTAAGGAAAGGAGTAACTGCAAGGTCAGGAAAAAAAAAGAACTCAATAACAAGGGCATATTGAGTATATAAAAAGATGAAATACCTAAAAAAAGTGTCTTGCTAAGACATTAAACTAAGCACTGGATGGGAGCAAGCCTATCATTATAGGTAATATTGTATTTGTTTTAATTTTTATGTAAATTAAGTTTTGTTATTTTATTTCTTGTTTTGTGAACATTATTTAGAAATGCTAATTTTTTAAATGTTTATCAAATTTTGTGAGAAGTACACATTTGTGTGATATAAGTATGTTTGGATTGATTGATGCACCTGCAATTCCATATCAACTCTTGAAAAACCTGAACAAATGGGTAACTTTTCTCTATTTACTCTTTATCTTTAATTTATAATTGTTACATTGAGGGCAATATAAATTATAGGTTCAAGATAGGAATAGTTACATTTACAAAATTATATGCTAAATTGAAATTTTTATGGTCACATGTTTCCATTTTTATATTTGCTTTTATTTACATTTTTATGTGCTTTATTTATTTTTATTGAATTAGGAATTTTTTGTTAATCTTTAAATTTTTCTTACAAAATTATCATATCTTTTAAAGGCAATTTTAAGAAAATGACCAAGTCTTTGTATTGTTAGATTAATTTCAAAAATATTTCATGGAATAATATGATAATTACTTAGTTTTTGTCATAATTAATATTTCATGATAAAATGTTGAAATTACGATGAACCAAAAATTAGTGTTTATGAATCATATATTGAAGAGTACTATTGTGAGAATATATTTTGAGCCATTACCTTCCCATTTTGAGCGATGATATTTTCCTACTCTTTAAAGACTCTTCTTATCAATTCTAATTTTCATATGATTTTTATAGGTTTTTGTATTGATTGCTAGGATTTTTATACCAAATAAAGTATCATATATTTATTTTTATTGCTTAAATTGAATAAGTTAAGTATAAATTGAAAGTATATACCATTCTCTTCATTCATGTATGACTTCTAAAAATGAGATATATATGGGGTTATCTAAATCAACAAAATAAAAACCCACAAATTAGCTACTCATATACTATACAATACATGTACAATCTATACATGGGTCATTTTTCTAAAAAAGAAAGAAAGAATATCTCTAAAGAAAAAAGGAGAGAGATGAAAGTTTCTTTTTTATTTACAAACCTAATTAGCTAAAAGGGTGAGTAGATAATCAGTAGAATTATGAAAAATTAAAATTTTTGTAGATGGCTAGTTATGCAATCACATATAAATAAAATAATACAAAAATAAAAAAATTGCATGAGATTTTTAAGTGGAAACAACTTAGGTCACACCAATGACCTAAGAGGAAAACAACCGGTCCATTGGACCAACTAAATATCCTCTATGAAAAATTAGGTCCAATTACAAGGCTAGGATTCAAACCAATCACCAAGGTAATGGTCCCAAGTAATCTATTTACGAGCCACTACTTTCATCATAGTCTCTACAAGAAAGGTGTTTGAATTTGAAATAATGTTTCGATGAATTCTAGCCACACGAGTTATTCAAACTCATACAGCTAGCACCTAAAACGTTAGCACAATAATACAAGTGTAAGTGTGTTTCTAGAGTGGATTCAATAATGAAAATTCTTAACTAGATGATTTAATAAATATATTAGATAAATCAAAACCAACTAGTGACTCTGGAACAATCAGTTTAAAGCACAATATCATAAATATTTTAGGCTTGTTAATTCACCAAACATAACCACAAATGTTTGACAAATTAACTCAAAGAAAAAGTTTACTTGATTATATTTAACAAAACAAGAGAGAGAGAATAAGTTGAAGAGAATAATGCTCAATAATGTTCTTATGTGGTTACTAAAATTGTGAGCCAATGGTTTTATTAAGTAGCATGAATTAAAACCCTAGTTCAAAGGTCTATTATAAATCTATCCTTAAAAACATAAGAACAATATAGTAAAAACACTAATTGGCTAGAGTAAAAGTTAGGTTAAATTTGAAAACTTGGCTACTCAAATCTATCTAGACTTAGCTTGATCAATCTACTATGAATAGTTTGATCGCTCTAGTTAATTCTCGATTGATCTAATGAAAAAATTAATTAAATTAGAAATAAGTGGATCGATCTAGTCATTAATCTCAATCGATCCAATTCTTGATCAATTGAGTTAATTCTTCAATCAATCTAGTCATATTAGAAATTAATTCAGCCAGTTTTAATTATGCTTGATTAATCTAGTTACCACTTGATCGATCAAGTGACCTATTTGAATAATATTCTTATTTGTCTAATATGATATCTAACGTGTACGGGAATAGAGATATACCTAAGATGTTGTCGTTAAGGCTCAATAGTTTCTTTGGATTGAAAATATTCTTCTTGAAAGAAACACCAAGAAACTAATATCACATACATATATTTTTTTCACAAATATTACATTCTTTTCCTTTGGAATATTGATGTGACAAAACCTCTCTCTCACAATATAACGTTCAGAGGAAAAAAATTATATATTGGAACTATCCTATGATCTGGTGAACCAACTTTGCTTTAATCTTGAAAGTTCTTATTTAAACTAAAAAAACACCAATAAACAAACAACTTGTTCCGAATGACTCATTGCTCACAATAGTTTAGTGTATCTAATAATACAAAAATGAATAATATTCAAAAGAGGATTAAACTAGTGATAGAAATTAAAAAACAACTCCCCTTATGTGAACTATCCCAAAAAAATTTAAAGTAATTTAAAAATAAAAATCTCCCCTGAAATAAAATATCCCCCTTTTATGTTCAATTCAAGTTAAAAAAAAATTTATACCAATTTTCTCCCCTCCTTTTGTCATACGAATAAATAAACACAAACCAAAGATAAAAATAGATAGATGAATCAAACATGAAGTAAATATGAAAAGGTTTCTTTTTAATAGAGGGTAGTAGAATAATCCAAACATGACTACAACATTATACACACTTAAGAAAAAATAATTTGTTTTCAAAATATGACTAGTCATTAACAACAAAAATATGTGATCAATACACATAAATATGATCACACATAGAGTGACATATCCACAGTTACAACAAGTGAGTTGAGTTTTGGAACAACACTAGTATGTCAATTAGTCTATTCATGATTAGTTATGAAAATTTTAGAGAAATAGTATCACTAATCATGAAAGAATTGTAGTTACATTCAAACTTGCAAAAAATAAAATTTTACTAACTAAGGGAGAGTTAAGTATAATTATTTATTTATATTATTTTGAATTCCCTCTCATTATATATATTTATATATATATAATTTGTGTGGGGGATTGGTTAATTATTTTTTTCATAACCAATTTTGGCTCTTTGTTTTTGTGTATGTAATTTATTTTGCATTATTTTTCTCTTTCATTTAATAATATTATTTGTAAAGAAATATGCACCAGCCAAAAACCTAGTATGATGACTTTTATACTAGTTGTGAGGTAGCCCTCTCTTCTCACTATGTTAGCTTCACACATGATAGTAGGTAGCCCTTTCAATACTAGGTGTCTTTCTATTACAACATTTTATAAAGTGAAAGAGAGAGCTCAAGCACAATTCTAGTAGTCATGGTTATCTAAGTCCTTAAATACTCACATAATCAATCATAAATTGCATGTATGACATACATATGTGTCTAGTGAGTGTGTGAATAATATCATGTTAACATCAATCACTAGATGCATCAGATATGTAAGAGCATAAGTCACTATATCTAGTTGTTAAAGATGTAGTCAAAAATATGAGGTGGTACATAATTTTCATATTAGTGTTAAAGTAAGGGACTTCCCTCTTTTTTAAATTCTAAATGAATAAGGAATTAAAAAAATTTCAAGTAAAATTTAATCAATGGTGCAAATTCATAAGGAACTTCTAAGATATTCAAATATTTGGGTATCAAGTGCCTTAATGAATATATCATCTATCTATCTCTCAATAGGCATAAACTCAAGGGATAAGTCTTTATCTTCTACTATTTCCCTTATAAAATGATGTCTAATGTCTATATGTTTTATTCAAGAATGCATAACAAAATTTTTGGAAAGGCATATAGCATTAGTGTTATCATAGTAAATGGGAATTGTACCTTATTCAAAGCCATATTCCTTAATCATGTTGTTCATCCACAAAATTTGTGTCTAGGAACTTCCAATAGCAATATAGTCTTCCTTTGTAGTTGAAAATGAGATGGATTTTTGTTTCTTACTGGGCCACGATACAAGATTGTTCCCTATATAGAAACATCCACCTAATATGCATCTATGTATCCACTAAATTCACATGTATTATCGTTAGTAACCAAATACCAAAGTTTTTTAGTTTCAAAGACATACCTGATTATCCTTTTGACATGTTCAATGTGTGATTCCTTAGGATCTGATTGATAATAGGCACAAACACCAACACTAAAACAAATATTAGGTCTATTTGTTATGAGGTTCAATAAGCTTCCTATCATGCTTCTATATAGCCTTTGATCAATGTTCTTACTTTACTTATGGGTGTTCTCAAATGCTTACTTGTTTAAAGTCCAAATTTCTTAATTAAATTACATGCATACTTGGTTTGAGAAATAAAGATTCCATTTTTTAATTGTTTAATTTGAAAACCAAGAAAATATGTGAGCTTACCATTCATAGACATTTCAAATTCATTGGTAATTATGTTCACCAAACCATTAACAAAAGAAAAAGATGTTGACCTAAAGATTGTTGTTGACATATATTTGAGCAATGAATATTTCTTCTTTGATTCTTTTAATTAAAAGGGATTTAGAAACTTCTCCTTGAACAAATCCCTTGTTCAAAAGATAAGTTGTAAGTCTCTCATATCAAGCTCTAGGGGCTTGTTTCAAACCATAAAGAGCCTTATTGAGTTTATAAATATAAATTATTGGTCAATAAAACTTTTTGGTTCTTCAATATAGACTTCTTTACTAAGTAATCAATTTAAGAAGGATGACTTTACATCCTTTTGAAAGAGTTTGAATTTCATAAAGCATACAATGGTAAGTAAAATCCTAATTGATTCTAACCTAGCTATAGGAGATTATGTTTCATCAAAATCACCTCATTCAACTTGTTTATATCCTTGTACAACTGGTATAGTTGTGTTTCTAATCACAACATCATGCTCATCAGATTTATTTTTACACACCCATTTAGTTCCTATGATGTTTTTACCTTTAGGACAAGGTACTTAAGTCTAAACATTATTCCTAGTGAATTGCGATAGCTCATCCATCATGGTATTTATCCAAAATTCATATTTTAAAGCTTTATTAACATTTTTTGGTTCTATTTGAGAAACATAATAGGGATGACTTATCTCCCTTACTAGTCTCCTTTTAGTTGCCACAATTGCATTTGGATCACTAATGATGTTTTTAGTTGGGTGGTCTTTGGCAGTACGTGTTGACTGCTGAGTTTGAGTGTTGGATATGGTGACCTTGTTATCCAAGGCTAACTATTTATCTACCTTATCTGTCCTTTCAGTGTGAGGTGTTTTTTCAATATTTTCCCCAATTTTCAAGCTTATGCTTAAATTTTCAATTTTGTCATCGATCACTGAAGTACTAGTACCTATATCATCTATAACAACATTGTCGGACTCCATCACAATATTAGTTCTTAAGTTGAATACTCTAAAGGCATGATTTGTTAATACGTAACCTAGAAGGATAAATTTATCACTTATAGAGTAAACTTTTCCTAGATTCCCATGATCTCTAAGGATGAATGTAGATGTTTAAGATTGGGTTTCTTACCTTAACTTATAGGGAGTTTGGTTTGTACCTGGACATAGGTAGAGATAGTTCATCATGTAGCATAAAGTACTTATCCCTCAGCATAAAACTTCTTGGTAATTTCCTTTGCATGTAGTAGAAATATTTCCATCTCTTATGACACCCGATTCTTCCTTTCTACTATCCCATTTTGTGGTCGGGTAATTGGTGCTAAGAACTCATGAGCTATACCATATTGTTTACAAAAATTTGCATGTCTTGTGTTTTCAAATTGCTTCCCATGATTTGTCCTTAGTCTTATTACATTGGTTATTCTGTTGCATGCTTCAATCTATACTTCAAGATTAAAGGAACTAAAGAAGTTGAAAGCATCGAATTTTTAGTTTAGGAATCCATCTTATGTAAAATGAGAAAAGTCATCAACAACAACAACCTCATAAGACCCATGAGGTGAATGTGAATTAACTCAAGTGTTTTGTTTGTGTTAACCCTTTTAATTTTCTTATGAGAGGAGAAAGTTTGTTTTCCAAGTTGACATGGCCCACAAAAGGATTTTTTAGTTTTAGAAAGCATAGGTAGACCTTACACAAATTCTTTTTTGCTTAAATTAACAAGATCTTTAAAATTGATATATCCCATATTTTGATACCACAATGAAATAGAAAGATCATTAGCTAAGTTAGAAGTAGTAGTAATAGGGCCTATATCAATGCAATAGCAATTACCCTAAGACCTAGTTCCTCTAGCCACAAATTCATTTTTTTGGATATGTTATAATACAATGATTGGTGGAAAATTGTACACTATAATATTTGAATAATGCTTATTATGTTGGTTTAATTCCATCAACATGTAGTACATCACCTAATCTAGGAATACCATCAATCTAAATTATACCTTAACCAATAATCCTTGATTTATTTCCATCACCAAAATTGATTATTCCTTCATTATATTTTTCAAATTTTTTTAAAGAGAACGATTGCCAGCCTTATCTCTTGAACAACCACTATCAAAATACTAGGTAATAGAAGATTTAGCTTTAAATGTAGTATGTGATACACAACAATTCAAATAATATTTTTTAATCCAAACTTTTCTAAATTTTTGAATCATGTGCTTATTTCTAAAAACATGATTGTTGTTTCTTGAATAGGATGCATATAGATTATCAGAATAATTATATATCATCTAAAATCTACATCTATATCTAATATGTCCTTTTCTACCATAGTTTTAACATATATGATAGCCTTCTCTTGTCTCCAAAAGGCTTTCCATAATTAAGAATCTTGTTCACCCTTTTATCTACAATGATAGCCTTTTTATAGCTTCCTTGGATTGTTCAAGTTCCTGCCCCAATTTTTCTTCAACTACAACAAGCTTGCTATTTTATTCACTCAAACCTAAAAGACTAAAATTCAATGCATTATTTTTTCTTATAGAATATTCTTCTATTCTTTTAATTTATTTGAAAGGCTTTCATGTGTCTCAAGTTGTTGATATAACTCTTTTATTTTTACTTATAAGCTTGTATTATTTTTTTTATAGCTTTATCTTATTTAGAAAAATATTCTTTGAAACTTCTAACAGAAGATTTAATATTCTCAAAATCTGAGCTATCCCCTTAATAAGATAATCCAAAACAAGGTCCTAGGCATACTAAGTATATCTAGTGACCAGCTCAGAAACCAACTAAAAAGTTTCTTTTTTAGTTATGGACCTAATTAGCTGGAGGCAACCAAACACAATTAAATAAAATAATGCAAAAATATAAATATTAACACACAAGATTTTTATGTAGAAACAACTTAGGCTACACCAATGACCTAAGAGGAAAACCATCGGACCACCTAACTATCCATTATGAAAAATAAGTCCAATTACAAGGCTAGGACTCAAAGTACCCACGGTAATGCACCTATGTAATCTACTTACAAGCTGCTACTTTCTTCATAGTCTCTAAAATAAAGTTGTTCGGATTCGAACCAACATTTCGATAAACTTGAGTCACATGACTTAATCAAACTCGTATAGCTAGCAGCTAAAAATTTAGCACAATACAAGTGAAAATATGCATCCTAAAGTAGATTCAATAATGAATAATCCTAACTAGATGATTTAACAAATATATAAGATAAATTGAAACCAACTAGTAACCCTAGAACATTCAATTTAAAGAACAATATCACAAATATTGTAGGCTTGTTAATTCATCAAATACAACCAAAAATGTTTAACAAATTAACTAATTAAAAAATCCTACTTGAATAGTTTAGCAAAGTAAGAGAGAGAATAAATGAAGAGAATAAATGAAGAGAATAATGCTCAATAATGCTCGTGTGTTTACTAAAATGGTGAACCACTTGTTTAATTAAACAAAATGAATTGAAATCCTAGGTCAAAGGTCTATTACAAATTTTTCCTTAAAAGTATTTAGAATAGCGTAAAATGATGAGGACAATATAGTAATAATAATAATCAGCTCGAGTAATAATTAGGTTAAATTTGAAAACCTAGCCACTCGATCAATCGAGTATGGCCACTCAATCAATCGAGTATGGTTGCTCGGTCTATCTAGTCAAGCTCGATCAATCAACTATGAAGTTTCAATAACTCTAGTTAAATATCGATCAATCTAGTGAAAAATTAATTAGTTTAGAAATAAGTGGAATGATTTAGTAATTAATCTTGATCGATCTAGTGCTTGATCAATCGAACTAATGCTTCAATCAATCTAATCATATTAAAAATTAATTCAACCATTTTTAATTAAACTCGATCGACCTAGTCACCACTTAATCAATCGAGTGACCTATTTGAACAATATTCTTATATATCTAATATGAAATCTGATATACATACGAATATAGATATACCTAAGATATGATCATTGAGGCTTGATAGTTTCTTCGGCTTGAAAATATTCTTGAAAGACACACCTAGAAATTAATATTACACACAAATGTTTTGTTCACAAATATCGCCAACACTCACAAACTTTACAAGAGATAAAAAGAAAAATAAAAAAAAGAGAAAAATGAATAATATAAACTACATATTATGACCTATTATCCTTCAAAGTTGCGTGAATTAGCTAAATGTATTAAAAAAATATATGAAACAATATCCCAAGAAGTCATTGCATTTTCTTCATCTTCTAAAAGGCATATAACTTGAAGTTGTATTTATTAATTTTGATAGATGCATGGAAATAATAAGTGATTTATTTATAAAATCCTCTTATTTCATACTTTTCATGGGATCAATATTTATGCACTACTCTGAACCTTTTCTTTTTTAATATATACAAACGTATTAGTTCGTTTCTATACATAAACTCTTTCGCATATACCTTTGAATGAGTACTTAAACCAAGATGATTTGTGTTATTGATAGTTTGCCTTGTGAGGATAGAGTGAAAGCGAATTAAAATTCCTTACACCGAGATTGGGTAAATTTCATATTGATACAATTTTTATTTGAATATGAAAGTGATTCTCAACTAATTATTATAATGAATCATGAATGCTTAGAATATTGAAATGACTTATGCTATAGATTTTAATTGTAGACTTAAAAGAAATTTTAAAGCATGAGAAATCTTGTTTTTCTTATTCTTATTCTTTTCTTATTCTTTTTTACTTTGTTCTAAATTTTATTTTTTTATGTTATTTGTTTGTTTTTATTTATTTTCAATTTTTGTTTTATTTTTGATGTTTGTGGGTATCATATATGAAAAAACTCATGAGACTTAAAATCATATACTAGGGAAACCTAGGGGTTTAAAGACTTGCTACATACATAAAATACAACTATGTCAATCTACGAAAATGATTTATGATAGTTCATTTTGTACTTTTTGTTTTTATTTTCACCATTCTTGCTAAGAGGCTAGCAAGAAGTTAGTTGAGGTTTTAATAAGTCCTCAAAAGAAATAAATATATAATAATTTTATACATGTTAAATGATTATATAGATTTTTATTTTCTCATTTTACCATAATATTATGCAAATCCATCTTTTTGGAATCACAGATATATTTTGTTGTTTATCAAGTATCTCTTATGTTTAAAATGATTCAACTTGAAGAATTATACTTGAGGCACTTCGTTACAACTTAGAGAATTAAAAATAAAATATATGTAAAGCATTACATATTTTTTAAAATTTAGAAAAAGGAAATACAAGAAAAAGGGTTCCAAAAAAAATCAGATTGGAGTGTACCGTGGAATGAATTTATAGTGAGTTATGGTGCGAGGTAAAAGGAAAAAAATCAAATGTCTCCCAGATTTATGCGGGTTATTGTGTGAAAACATTGTGTACCTTGGTACAAGTATAGTGGATAATTTCCAAAACCGTGTACATGCTATATATGTCGTGGCGTGGAAAAGTTGTATGCCGCGGTGCCAACCTAAAGTTTTCACATTTTTCTCCTTTCCTCTCTATATAAATAGGACACTATTTCTATTGTAAAAATCATCTAATAATTCAATAATCTCTTAATTCTCCATATTCCTTACCTTTTGTAAGCTTTTCTTTTATTATTTTAAAGTTCTTCCCCCATTTGAGAATTGAAGAAATTTAGTTTATGTTATTGTTTTAGTTTTAATTCAATAAATAGTAAGGAAATTCTATTTGGAGTTTTAAAAAAAAAGAAATTCTAAAATAATATATCAATTTTTATTTAAATGTATTCTTTTTAGGCCACCTTGGAAGTACACTTATCATTTTCTATAAGTGATTCGTGCACTTACGAGCTATTTTATAAATCATACAAAATTGGTATGCAATAATTTTGTGCATCAATACATTGTGATTGAAAGCATGTTATGCACACACCATGAGGTTCTTTTCTTAGTATGCATGTTGAGTTGTGAGTTGCATTTTCTATTTTATTTTGGGTACATGTCCTTATGGAAATTACTTGGTGATTCTTGAATAAAACAATTGCAAATTTTGGCACCTTAATGAGGTCCTCAACAAGGGATTTTTTGGACCCCTCACTGGACCCTCAATAAGGTGGTCGACGAGGACCTTCGATGAGGCCTTGACGAGGATGACCTTTGGTAACTGACTTCTTTTATAGATACCCCAACTTTTTTCTCTTCTTAACAATCTTTTATGCACCAAAACTCCACAAAAATTTTTGTATCAAAAATTACTTTAAATGTATTTTAGTATTTATGCTATATCTATGTGGATAAAATAGTGTATCAGAGTGTTAAGAACTCTTGACTATTGTAGAATTTGTGTGAGAATAACTTTGTGAGATTGAGTTGAGAAGTTTTGGTTGTGTTTTCAAATCATTAGTTGTTTGCAGTATATGGTTCAATATGTTTCCCATGTTGATAGTTTGTGGTACATGGTTGAATGTGTTTTCCATGTTGGTTGTTGATGGTTCATGGTTGAGGGTAGTTCCGACGAATGTTTGTTCACTTTCCATTATACTTTACTGATCTTCGGTTGTTGATCATACTACATTAAGTAATTTTCACTTTTGAGAAAAATCAAGTGTGTGTGTAGCACAAAGTCATTGCAGAGGTAGAAAGTGAAGGTAGCAATTGGCAGTTCAAATAGATGTCTCGATTGATATAGGTATTTGTAGTTTTATTTCTATCAGAGTTATGTTGTGCATGCTTTAGTGTTTGACTAGTACAATTTGAGTTTAAATTGTGTATGTTATAACATACTAAGGTTTAAATTCTAATTAGAAAGCTTTGTTTATTTATTACCTTCTTTTTAAGTTCTGAATATTATATCTTCTTTACATTACTAACTAAAATTATTTTTATATACTGTTGTTGTTATTACTATTTATTTTTGTATTTTTTATGAGTTTGGGAGGAGTCCTTAAGGAGTAGTATCTCCTTACTTTGGTTGCGCACCAAGCCTTCAAATCTTTCAAATAGCATATTTTATATTGTATGAGCATGCATTGGGATACCTGGAATGTACACTCCCCTAATCTTTAGAGTGAAGAAGTACATGCAACACTACTACAATAAAGGGAAATTAAGTCGGCATTTAAGGTTAGTTTTTGTCCAAAATTGACTTATAACGAATTTTAATTTAGTCTGCTAATAGATTGACTTAAAAAATTATAAAAATTAGCATCGGTTGACACATAGGATTGATGCTACATCCTACGTGTAGTGTCAGTTGACATATAAGACTGACACATAATTGATATCATCGTTTTTATGTGTCAATCGATGCTACATATAGGACGTAGCATCGTTTCTATGTGTCAATCGACACTATTCTTGTGTAATGTTAGTTGACACGAGAACCAATGCTATATCCTACGTGTCAATCGATGCTACTTTATTTTTTCCCTTTTCTCTTCTCTTCCCCATTTTATAGACAAATTAATCGTGGTTCCTCTTCCCTAACTACTTTAAAAAAACCGACCATCCTCCTTCTATACTCTTTCTCATTTTTTGATTACATCCAACCACCATTTTTGGCGCTATTTAGTGGATTTATTCCTCTCCAATTTCTCTTCTGGATCCACTATTTTTTTAGCATAATACTCAAATTTTTCATACCCATTTTCCTTCACTTTCTCACTCACCAAACACTATTTTTTCTTTATTTCCTTCATTTTTTCACTTTCATTTACTCTTGTAAGTATTTCTATGAATTATTTTACACTTATTATTGATATTTTTTTATTTTAATGTATATTATGTGTTATTGATTAGGTATATAAATTTTTGTGTTATGTAAGTTTTGTATTTTTATTCAAGCTTAGAAGTGAAGAAAGTATTTTATTCATTTATTGATTTTAATAATATTATGTATTTAGGTTTGTGATATATATTAATTTATTTTAAACAAAATTTTTTAAAATTATTTACATGTACATGAAATATATATATAATATAAAATATATTTTTATATGTATATAATGTATAATGGGTTTATTAATATTTCATGCATTTATTTTTTAGATGAATTAGTATATATAATGTATATAATGTATATTTATTATTATTAATTTCATGCATTTATATACATATATAAATTATTATATATTTGTTAATGTTATTATGAGTTTATTAATTATTTGATTATTATGTATTTATTTTTATATGATGTTTTGATAGATATTCTAATAATTAGGGAATTCATATATAATGATATCTGAAATATATTGGTTGGATACATATTTCATATGCTAAATGTCATTAATAAAAAATGGACAAATCTTGAATGTCAAAGTGTAGAATTGAGCAAGACTATATTTCTGGAGTTGAAAGTTTATTGGAATTTGCTCGTAGAAATAGTAATAATAAAATTAGTATGATTCGATACTTATTTGTTAAATATAAAAATGAGAAGTTTCATGATGTTGATGAGGTTAAGACCACCTTTTCTGTAGTGGTATTCTTTTAAGTTATAAATGTTGGTATTATCATGGAGAAAATATTGATAATACTTATGGGAAGGAGATAAAATAAGAATGTGAGTGGAGTATATATATCTTATCAGAATGTACAGACAAAAAATATGTTTCATGCTTCTGAAGATAAACTACATGAGGATGATCCCAAAACCTTTTAAAAACTTCTAGAAGATGCCAAAAAACCATTGTATCTAGAGTGCAAGAAAACCTTTAAACGACTTTTAGAAGATGTTGAAAAAACGTTGTATCCAAAGGGAAAGAAATACACTAAAATGTCAGAATTGGTTCATTTGTACAATGAGAAGGAAAAAATGTTTTTCCTGAGAAGGGATTCACAGAATTACTAAATGTACTAATAGATATATTTCCTGAGGGTAATGAATTTCCATCTTTAATGTATGAAGTGAAGAAATCTTTTAGTCGATTTGGCATGGAATATCATAAGATTCATACTTTTCCAAATGATTGCATTCTTTATAAAAAAGAATATAAGACATTAGATGATTGTTCGGTGTGTACAGAATCGAGATGGAAGCATACTACAAATGAGACAACACCTAAGAAAGGTGTGCCTGCAAAGGTTCTTTGGTACTTTCCTCCAATTCCTTGCTTTCAAAGTTTGTTCAAAAGTAAAGAGACAAAAAGATGTTGACTTGGCATTCAAATAATCGATCTGATGATGGGATGCTACGTCATCCTTGTGATTCTCAAAATTGGAAAGTAGTAGATAATTTATCCCCTCAATTTGCATCTTATTCGCGTAATCTTCGTCTTTGCACTGCTGCTGATGGAATCAATCCACACAATTCCCTTAGTAGTAGATATAGCTATTGACCAATAATTATATTAACATACAAACTTCTTCCCCGGTTATGTATGAAAAGAAAATTCATGTTATTAACATTATTTATCTTAGGACTAAAATAGCCCAGAGTTGATATTGATGTATATTTGCAGCCTCTAATACATGATTTAGAGACGTTTTGAATTATGATGTATATAAAGAAGAATACTTTAACTTGAGGGGGGGTCTTTTTATGGACAATTAATGATTTTCCTATCAATGGGAACTTATTAGGACATGAAACAAAAAGTTATATAGGATGCCCTATTTGTAGTGATGGCACTTCTACAACTTATCTTGTTCACAGACAAAAGATGTCTTATAGAAGACATAAAATATTTTCGACATTAGGACATAAATTTATATACCAAAAGAAACCTTTTGATGGTGAAGAAGATAATGATCCTGCACCAAGACCTTTGCGAGGTGTTGAGATATTAAGGCAATTGAATGGTATGACAATCAAATGATATGGAGTTATTATTTGTAGATATTTCATGGATCCTAGTGTGTTAGAGATTGTAGATCCAAATGATTCATTGGGGTATTTGAAAAGAAAGGGTAAGGCTAATATACCTGATGCTCTATTTAATCCAGATGATAGAGTACCTGTTCAATTCAATGAAACTGGTAATCCATTATGAGAAAATGGCCAACAATTGAAATCTTCTATTGGTAGGCTTGTGAAGTCAAGTATACCAATCAATATAAATGATTGGACTAGGGTTGAAGATGATGAAAAGTATAAGATATGGAAAACTATTTATGTAAGTCTCTTTTGTTTTATAATTAATTATATATATTATATCTTTTTTGTATTATATCTCATATAAAATGTGTTTTTTATGGAATTGTTTTAAAGTCCTTGATAGTTGGAAGAACAAGTGCTACAAGATTGCAAATAAGGCATTAGAGGAATACAAAACTTCCAAATTGACCAAAAATTATACGTTTTCACACTTGGAACCATTTAATGAACAAGAATTATACAAAATAGCTTAATAACACCCTTGGATTGAACCCTAAGTATGGAAAGACTTCGCGGGTTATAAACGTACAGATGAATTTCAAATCATTAGGGAAGAACATTAGAATATACAAATGGAGAATATTCTTCCTAATAATACTAGGAGGTCATCAAATCCTGAAGTTAGACAAAAAATGGTAGTATTAAGTTGTTGATTTATAGTTATTTTTATATTTATTTTCCTCAAAATTTAAGTTGATGTCATAGGTAATAAATTTATTTAATTTATGTAGGAAGCTGAATTGGGTAGACTGGTTACCCGATCTGAATTGTATATAGAAACAAAGACCCCTAAAACAAATAAGTCAAGACTAATGACTAAACAAAGAGAAGAACAATTCATTAAGTTGGTTAGTAATTTAACTTGATACAAAGTCCTTATTATTTTTGGATATTGATGTAATAATGTATGATATGTTTTTTTGCTTTATTATTTGTAGAGAGTTATTCAAGAACAAATATATAGGGGTGAAATAATCGAACAACCAGGAAAAGATGCAAAATATCATGCATTTGGACATGAGCATCATGGTTGTGTTAAGGGATGAAGCCAATATGATGCTTATATGAAGTTTTTTGATATTCCAAAACAAAGGCTTCATATGGTTAGTAAGGAGAAGTATTGTAAAATTGAAGAATTGAACTCCTTTAAAGCCTTAATGTTAAGTAAGATTACTGATGAGTGCTTAAAAAACACTAAATTTACCATATTTAATGTACTTTAATTGATTAAATAGATTTATATTTGTATGATTTTATCACATTTTTATATAAATTTGTCTTTATAGAATCATGGGTATTTTATTTTTTTTATGTACTTTCGTTCAAAAATAAAGACTTGAAGAAAAATATTGGAGGTAATACATCACAAATATGTTGAGAAAAAAATGAGGCAAAGTCAGAAAAATTGGACAAAATGGGACAAAATAGTCAAAAATATCAAAAATGTTGAGTTTGGAGCGCACGAGCACATACCTGCATCGAGTCCCATGCGAGCCAGAATGCACACACAGCTAGTACATGCCTACATATGCGAGAGCAGCCAGCACATGCCTATCACACGCTCGCACCAAGTCCTATGCACACTAGCACACGCCCGTATGCCGCAAATCTCACACCCAACATGTATGCAAGCCCGTCCAAACACATCCAAAATCAAATTTGAGATATTTTTTCATCTTTTTTGGCCTTTTCCTCACCTATAAAAGACCTTTTCCCCCATTGTAAAAAATACACAATTTTCTCAACTCTTTCTCTCTCTAAAAATCTTTCTTTTTTAGTTTTTTTAAGTTTTAAAGTTCTTCTCTTTTTGAGAAGAACTAGTTATGCTTTTATAGATTTCTAGTTTTTGATTTAAAAAATGAAAATGAAAATCCTTTTGGAGGTTTTCCAGCAACAAAATTAACATTAAAATCTGTAAGGATTCTTTTGAGGTATAATTTTAAAATGAATTCTTTACATTTATTTTTTATGTTTTTTTCTTATATGTTATCTTCAATTTGTCTGTAATTAAATTTAAGATGATAGGCTGTTTGTAAATATGATACAATAATAGTGTTGTTACGCTTGTAAAATATTAAATAGTTGGTGCAATCACCTGGTAAATAGAGTGAAGCTCTATTTCAAAAGTTTTTTTACAAGAACTATTAATCAAAAATGTATCGACAATATATTTTTAGTAATGGTTTTAACACTTGAAAGTTAGTACTCAGATAATTAAACTCTTAGGTTAAATATGGATATCTTGAATAAAGTTTAAAATGTCTAACCCCACCAAAGGTGGCATTTAAATGGTTCATTTTCAATCTTTTAGAAAAAAAAGAATTGATTTAAACCCATAGGTGTTAATTGATTTGTTTAATTAAGAAATAATATCTAATCCCACCAAAGTGGTATACGTCACTGTTATGAATGGTAAAAGTTTGCATAATTGTTTATTGAATCATATCTATGTTTATTTTTTTTATTAGTTTAGGCAACACAAAAATCAAAATATCGTGATAGGATATTTATAATTTAATTTTGTTTTTAAAAGTTTGAATAATAAATTAAAACCACATATATTCCATACATAGATCAACCTTGGGAGTATACTTGTCATTAATATAAAATCATTCGTGAACTTACGAGAGGTTTACAAATATAAAACAAAACCATCCGCAAGATCGGTATTGCTAATCCGATGCTGGTCTTGTCTCATCAAGTTTTTGGTGCCATGCATAGACTTAATGTTGTGTTCCTCATGTTTTTGGTACCATTGCCAAGGACTTGATGTTGTGTTATTTATCTAGTTTTTGGCACCGTTGTCAGGAAAAAAATAGCATTTTTAAATTATTTATCAAAATTTTGAAAAAACTTTTGTGTTGTAAATAACTGTGATTTATTTTGAGTTCAAAAAAATTATTTAAATAATGATCTCTAAAAAATCAATAAATAATAAAAAAACTAATTAACTTAAATTTTTACTTAACTTAATTTTTTAAATTAATTAACTTAGATTTTTACTTAGCTTAATTTATTAACTTAATTAACTTAGATTTTAATAGCATGAAAAATAAAAATCTAAGTGAATTTTGTCTAGGAGCCTAGTTCTTGGAAGCCTTTGTACCACTAGTCTTTCCTAGGAACGTTGCTCTATCTAGGAGGATGGTTTTTATGGAGGCTTTGTCCCACCATTGTTTCATGGGAGCACTCTTGGTTAATATTGATTATGTTATTTATAAAAGATTAATTAATTTTTAATTTTTACTTTTAATTTTAATAAAAAAATATTAACTTAATAACTTGGATTTTAATTATTAACATAACAATGATTAACTTCTTTAGATTGTATTAATTTTAGTTTATTCATTTTTATTTATTATATAGTATTTCTATGTACTAACTTGTAAATATTGTATGATATAACATGTATAAAATGTGTTTGAATTATATATTAAATACAATGTGTTATATTCAATACAATTTAATCATATATATTTATTTGTATAAAAATATGTGTATTATATATTAGATAAAGTGTATTATAAATATTTATTATGTATAATTTCATTATATATATTTATTTGTTAAAAAATGTGTTTGTGTTATATGATAGATAGAGTGTATTATAAATATGTATAGTTTAAGTATGTATAATTATATGTATCAAAATTTGTATAAAAGTTATTTGTATTATAATTATTTTATTTTTTCTTTTTCTTTTCTTTATTTTACTAACTTTATTTTTTTTCTTTTTTTTCTTATACTTACTTTTTATTTTTATTGTTTAGTAATTATTTTAATACTTAGTGTTAAATTAGTTTATAAAAAAGAGATAAAAAATTCTAAAGTAATCTCCAAAATTTCAAAGTTTTTAATTATATTTTGTGAAAAAGGAGATAGTTGCTTTATTAGATCTAGGTACAAATGTGTTTTGATGCCTTAGTTATTTGACTTGCACCTAGAAGTGGTTTATCTAAAATCCACAATTATGTCCCTAGTTTTAAGCAAATGAAATTTTGAAAATCCATAGAGCATGACTCCAAAAGTATAGGTAGACAAACGTTTTTTACTTGTAGGTTTATTTGACTCAATGATGTGGGGACATTAAGTTTACTTAAAATGAAATCCCCCAAGTTATGTCTTACTAAGACGTTAAACTAAGTGTTGGATGGAATGCAACCTATCATTTTAGGTAATTTTCTTTTATTTGCTTATTTAATTTCTTTTGCTTATTTTAATTTAATTGCATGTGAATAATTTTAAAATTGTTGAAACTAAAAATATTTTTTGAGATATTAGAAATTCAAAATGATCTATTAATGTTAACATTAATGATGAACATGATGGATGCACCTGCACTTCTCTATCACTACTTGCACATTCTAAAAAAAATAGGTAACTTTTCTTCTATTTTCTCTTTATCTTTAACTTACAACTGTTACATTGGGGACAATATAAGTTCTAGATTGGAGGTGGTGAAAAATTACCATGTTTCATTTCAAAAAATTTAATAATTTTAAAAGTTTTTATGTTCACATTTTTCTTTTTATTGTGTTTGATTTTATTTTATTTATGTGGTTTAGTAATTTTTAGAATTTTAGGATTAGTTTTAAAAAATTTCTTACAAAAATTTATCATTTCTTTAAATCAAATTTAAGTAAATAGTTAAGTCTTTTCTACTATTAGATTAATTTTTGGAAACATATCATGAAGTAAATGGTAATTAGTTAGTTTTTATAATGACTAGCATTTCTTGATAAGGTGTGGAAATTATATTAAACTCAGTGTTTAGGAATCAAATAGTGGAGATTACCCCTATGAGAAATATTTTGAGCCCATTATCCTTATTCTGAGAAATAAATATTATTTTTTTCTACTCTAAACATGTTTCTTATTTTTTTAGCATTATTAGATGATCTCTATAGGACTTAGCATTGGTTGTCTGGATTTGTATCTCTTAATGAAGTGTTATATATTTATTTTCCATTTGCTTAGATTAAATAATTTAAGTAGAAATTGGCAATATATGCCTTTTTTCATTAATGCATGACTTCTATTAAGAAAGAAATATATCTAGGGTTACCTATACAAATACAAACATAAAAGCCAAATATTAACCACTCACCTTACCATATAAAAAAATGTACAATCTGTACATGCATCCACTCTCTAAAAAATGAATTCCCTTATAAAAAAAGAATATAAGAGAAAGAACCTTTTTTCATTAATGCATGACTTCTATTAAGAAAGAAATATATCTAGGGTTACCTATACAAATACAAACATAAAAGCCAAATATTAACCACTCACCTTACCATATAAAAAAATGTACAATCTGTACATGCATCCACTCTCTAAAAAATGAATTCCCTTATAAAAAAAGAATATAAGAGAAAGAAAAAAATAGAAAGAAAGAGAGGAAAATGAATAGTATAATCTATATACTCAAAAAACCTAAAAAGTTATGAGAAATGATGCAAAAGAAAATATAGGAAGTAATTCCTTAAGAAGTCATTGCATTTTCCTACATTTTCTAAAAGGCATATTACTTGATATTTTTATTTTATGAATTTTATTGATGCATGAAAGTAATGTATAATATTTTATAAATCCTAACATTTGATTCCTTTCACGAGATCAATGTTAAAATAACACTGTGAGTTGTTCTTCTTTATACATATGCGAATATATTAGTTCATTTCTGTACATCAACTCTTTCGCATATAAATTAGTATGAGTGATAAAATACATAAGACTCAGTGTTTTTGATAGTATTAACTTGTGAGGAATAGAGTCGAAGTGAATTCAGATTCTTGACACTAAGGTTGGGTCAAATTAAATTGATAAAGTTTGTATATGAATTATGAAAATGATTTTCAACTAATTATTATAATAGATCATGAATGTTTACAAAGTTAAAATAATCTATGCTTAGGATTTTAATTATGAAATTTTAAAGAGATTATAAGTATGAGATACTTTTGTATTTCATATCTTGATTTTATTTTAGTCTTTTTTCTTTATTTTAAATTTTAGTTAACTTATTATTTTATTTGTTTTATTTTGTTTTCATTATTTTGTTAATGTTTGTGGGTATCATTACTGAAAACCCTCATGAGACTTAAAACTCGTCCACTAGAGCAACCTAGGGGTTTAACAACTTCTTCATATGCTAAATGCAACCATGTCAATCCTTGGAAGTGATTTAGGGTAGTTTAATTTTTAGTTTTTATTTTGCTTTTACCCCTTCTCTTGCCAAGGGACTAGTAAAAAGTTGGTTAGGAGTTGTGATGAGTGCTTAAAAATCACTAAAATTACCATGTTTTAATGTACTTTAATTGATTAAATATATTTATATTTGCATGATTTTATCATATTTTTATATAAATTTGTGTTTTTAGAATCATGGGTATTTTTATTTTTTTCAGGTACTTTCGTTGAAAAATAAAAGACTCAAAGAAAAATAATAGAGGAAATACATCGCCCAGCACATGCCCGCAAGTAGCCAGCACATACCCAACATATGCTCACGTTGAGTCCCGCGTGTGCCAGCACACACCCATGCTTGTCCCGCGCACACCAGTATGCGTTAAGGCCCGTCTACCACAAATCTTGCCCCCCACACGCGTGCCACCCTATCCAAATGCATCCAAAATCAAATTTTAAGATATTTTCCCACCTTTTTTGGCTTTTCCTTACCTATAAAAGGACACTTTCCCCCATTGTAAAACACACAATTTTCTCAACTCTTTCTCTCTTTAGCTTTCTCTCCCTAGAAAGATTTCTTTTTTTAGTTTTTTTAGTTTTAAAGTTATTTTCCTTTTGAGAAGAACTAGTTATGCTTTTATAGATTTATATTTTTTGATTTAATAAATGGAAATGCAAATTCGTTTGGAGGTTTTCCACCAGCAGAATTAGCAAGAGAGTTCTGTAAGGATTCTTTTGCGGTATAATTTTAAAATGAATCTTTTACAGTTATTTTTTATGTTTTATTCTTATATTTTATGTTTTATTTGTCTATGATTAAATTTAATGTGGTTGGCTGTTTGTAAATATGATATAATAATAACATTGTTCTACTTACAAAATATTAAATAGGTGAGATATTTCTATAAAATAAAGTAATTTTGTTTTTATTCAAGATTTTATATTAAGGATGTTAGAGAAAAATATATTATTTTTCATTACAAACTTAAATATGAAAATTAGATTCTAAGGTTTAATAATCTGGTTTGATTTAGAGTAATCCTCTTTTATTTGTTGGTACAATCGCCCGGTAGTTAGAGTGAGGCTCTATTTCAAAAGTTTTATATAAGAACTATTATTTAAAAATTATTGACAACATATTTTCAGTAATGTTTTTAAAACTTGAAAGTTAGTACTCGGATAATTAAATTCTTAGGTATGATTCATGCACTTGCGAGAGTTTTACAAATATAAAACAAAACTATCCGTAAAATTGGTATTGCTAACCCGATGTTAGTCTTGTCTCATCAAGTTTTTGGTGCCGTTGTTGGGGACTTGATTTTGTTTCATCAATTACCACTTTAAAGCAATATCAATCACAACACTTGTTAAGCATGGACCCATACTACCATCAAGGCATGCCACACACGAAATATCATGGCATCCAACCTATATCCTCTATGGGTTATAGTCATCCTATTAGTCCTACATTTATGCCAGGAATGTAGATGCAATCAAGTAGTGGTTCAATATCTCCAATGTAATCTATGCATTCTTACCATCTATCACATGAAGAATGTTTTAATGAGAATGTCCTTCCAATAGCTACCCCAGATGGGAGTCCTCCTCCATTTGATGAATTATTTGTGGTAAGATTTAAAGCTTATGTGGATAGGCTATTATTTTTATTTTTATTATATATAACGCTTAAATTTTTTACAGAATATGAAATCTTTGTTGAAACATCCATCATCTACACACTATATTGCTATTAAGATGGTACAACAATTAAGTGATGATCGAATGATTCATAATCAATATTTTCCAAATTATTGGTGAATAGAAATTGATCAATCATTGTGCACTACCTATGCCTTTTGATTCTACCATGGTCCAAGAATTTGTTGGAAAATAAGTGGCTTGGTCATTGAATCAAGTTGTGATAAATTTTGATATGGTATTATTTTTGTTACTTAAGATAAAACCTTTTTTTACTACTATTATATTATTATTCTTTTATTATTACTAACATATATAATACCTCTTATTTAGTATATTATACCAAAATTAGTAAGTGCAACACATTTAAGAGATACAAATCAAGTATCTCGTGGAAAATCTATGTCTAGTAGAAAATCATCGCGAACTAAGTCATTCAAGAAAAAACCATGGAAAAGGTATAGTTATGAATATGCTTTAAACTTTAGCAAATTTCTTGGCTCTTTGATGACTATTCTTGAGAGCAGGACTAGCATAAATGATGGATGGACTTTTCCACTTCCTAGAAAAATTTCTGGCGTAGACATTGGGCAAACATATATATCGATCGATTTAAGTATAACTCTAGTGTAGACAAGGTGAGTCCTCAATCAGTAAATAACTTCATTTAGGTAGAATATATAATTATATTTATATTATCTAATTATTTATATATATATTTATTTTTTTTGGGCATGTTATTATCGACTTCAAGCTAATCACCTATCACATTTAGCAATGTTCTATGATTCATCATTTGTCAATCAATATCAAGAGCATGATGTTAGCATCAGAGCTAAACAATTATGTGATAGGGCCTTAACACTTCATAGAAATCAAAAGTTGATAATCCCTTGGCCACTAAAGTTTGAACAAGGCCAAGATCATTGAATGTTGATAATCCTTGATCTATATGGCAATTATGTTTGGCACTAGGACTCAGTTTCCATAGAATTGAGTAACATCACAAAAGTAGTTGTATTATTTAGTAAAAACTAACTATTTTAAAATTTGATAAGGTATGGAAACTGTGGAACAAGAGTAGGGGCATTGCTTTTAAAAAATCACATAAGTTTATATGGGACAAAGTTATGGTATGTACAAGCAAATATTAATAATTTAATGAATTTTACTATTGAATAAAAAAGATGTTCAAATATGGAAAACCATGTACATTTTTTTTGTAGGTTCCACAACAAAATGATGGAGTCATGTGTGGTTACTTTGTCATGAAATATATGAGCGAAATCACTTCAAATATCAACTTTCCAATTAAAGATGTGGTAATCTCTTTTACTAATATACTTTTTTAACATATATAAGTTATTTTTTGTGAATTCATGATATTATACTCTTATTTTGAATTTAAATACATGTAGTTCTTTAGTTGGCACAAATCCAGCTATGATATGAAATATTTTGAGGATTTATGAGAAGAATGGGCATGACACATGCTTCAAATTATAACATCACAAGAAGAATTAGGAGAAGAATCTAATGATATTGAATAGCATAGGACAACACCATGGTAATTTTTTTAATGCTTTAATTTCTCTATTCCTATGTCTCTGAAGTTTGGACTTGTGTGATGGATATTTAGGGGAATGAATTGTTGTTTTGATCGATATTTTTGCCCAAACTCCATCTCAACTCGTTGGAGAATTCCCTGGTCATTATGAATGGGACATTATTGGTGATTCTAAGTAACAAACCAAGCTTCCTCTCCCTAGAATAAAGTGGAAATATCATAAAATCCATGACAAAAGAGAGTCATCACTTTATTTGCAATTTAAGTTAAATATATATATATATATATGTGTGTGTGTGTGTGTATGTATTGTATTTAAATTATTTTTGAAATAAATTTAGTTCTCAAGTAATTAATTAATATTTAATTTTTCAATTATTTGTAGTATTTAAAACCTCTTTTAAACATATTTTTCTTTTTTCTACTATTATGTGATCGAAAACAAGTAGTGAGGATAGAAAAAAATGAGCAAAATATGTTAAAAATGTAGAATTTAAAGTCAGTTCATGAGTTGAACCGACATTAAATTTTAAGTCCCCTTATTTTAAGTCAGTTCACCTAACTAACTTAAAATAACTTTTAAGGTGGTTAATAATCGACTTAAAAGGTCGTTCTTGTAGTAGTATAGACCCAAGTTTTGTAATTATAAATATCCACACACTGTATCCTAATGATGATTACTTCCATTCATAAACATTAATATAAATGACATTTATCCCAAATATTTGTTTGTTATAATATTCTTCTATAATAGACTACTACATAGCTATTTATAGTTCACACCATTTCCCTTTCCCTTCAGATTAGGATTCGATAAGGTTGTTCGCAAATCCAACGTTGAAGTAGAAGAAGAAAACTATAGTTTTACTTTTAATTTATTTAATTCATTTTATATCCTATATTTTTAGAGAAAATGCTTAGACATAATGTAAAATAATTTATCCTTCAATATTTTAATTGATTTCTAAAATTTAAATAGTTTTCATTAAATGTGGTTTAAATAGGAATATTTGGAATTTTATATGAATTCTATTTAAAAAACATATATTAAATTTTCTTTAAATATGATTTAAAAATTACCTATCCCTTATATCTCACATAAACTTGAAATATTTTTTTCTTAGCAAGGATCCATGAAGAAGGGTACAAAGGAATCAACTTGTATGGGATGCGAATGGAAATCATGGTGAACACAATCTATTACAAGCATTATGTAGATTAATTACTCAGGGTAGAGAACCCAAGGAAAAATATAAAGCTTACTACCTTAAGGAGTTCATAAAGATGAGGCCATCACTCTATGATGGAAGCCCAAATCCTGACATCACAAATTAAAGGATGGATTCAGGAAATCAAGAAGAAAAAGAAAGCTCTAAACATTCTTTCATGTTTTAGAGCTGGTTGAGTCGCATATAAATAGAGTGGAGAAGCCGACTACGAGTGGGACTCTATAAGTAGAGGAAGAAATATAGAGGCAACTACATGGGAAGAATTTAAGGAGATGTTCTATGAGATATTCTTAAAACGATAATGCAAAAGTCTAAGAATGTGGTCTAGTTTATGAATCACAAGCAAGAGGACATAATCATCGCACAATATGAGACTCGCTTCAATCAACAATAAATATTTGTAGAAAATGTGGTAGCATAGGACATGAAAAAACTGCAAAGTTTTGATAGGTTTATGAGATGAAATCCACATACAACTAATATATTAAGGAATGTAGACCTACACTGCAATGGTTGCCATAGCTTATAGAGTTGAACAAGTCAATGTAGAGTAGTTTATATCAGCCACATCATCATAAAAGATTAAGGATAAAGGAAAAGATAAATAGAAATTTTGGCAAAGAATACATAGTGACCAACATAGTGCATCATTTGGAAGTAATTCGTTTGGGAGTCCTTGCTATTGTCCTTATACTTTCTACAACTACAATCAATCAAGAAATCTCTCATATACTGTCCTTAAATCACCACTAGTCAATATGGAGGAGGACCACAATTTAGTTTTAGTTATGGGACATTAAATATACATAGAAAATTCCAAGTACAAAATCAACAATCTGGTTAGTTGCCCCAACA
This sequence comes from Hippophae gyantsensis, assembly GCA_030763125.1. Taxonomy (NCBI): domain Eukaryota; kingdom Viridiplantae; phylum Streptophyta; class Magnoliopsida; order Rosales; family Elaeagnaceae; genus Hippophae; species Hippophae gyantsensis. Next base: position 44,436,480 of record CM061035.1, on the reverse strand, counting down.
AAATTTTCAGCAACCAAGATGATCATTCCAAGAACTATCCTCCAGGTTTTATAAACCTTTATGAAAGTCTTTCAAGAAGCCTTCTAGTATGATATAGACTTTTCAACAACAACCTTCTATCCATAAAAAGGATAAGGGCAAGGGATTAGCACTCAAGAACAAGGATTGCAAGGTCAAACCTTTATGATATCCTGAAGATAAGGGGATCCCAAAATCAACGATGTTGTAGAAGGTATGATTCTATTATATGATTCTTGGGTAGTCTTTTCGATATTTATGCCACCCATTTTTTCATTTTTTTAACCTATGCCTAATTTTTGAAACTTGCATATGACGACATTGTAACCCTTTACTTTAAACACTCCTCTTGGAGTCTCTTCTAATGTCCTGTACTTTGTAAGAATTGTTCCATTACTTGTAATGGTCACCAATTCCTAGCTAATCTCATTATATTTTATGAGTTATTTTGACATCATCCTAGGAATGAACTAGCTAACCAAATATCAACCCATTGTTACTGTCTTTGAGAAGAAGGTTATAGTCCAAACTTCCAAAGGCATAGAATTTCAATTTTATGGTAAAAAATGAGTGAACCTATCTAGTGATTCTCTTAAGTGTTGCTTAGGTGGAAGATGGATCCAAGTAAGAATAGCTCTATTAAATTATCTAGAAGCATACACAAATAGTGGAAGAAGTTTTACACAAATTCCAATGGTTAATGAATATTGAGATGTGTTATTGGAAGATTTACTCGATTTCCTTTAGCTTGAGAGATCGACTTTGTGATTGAGTTCTATCCTAGAATTGTGCTGATAAGAGTCAAATTATTGCATTTTTGTTACGATTTAAAGGTTGATATTTGTGTGAAAATTGCGTTTAATTTGATTATTTAATCCACAAATGTCATTTCACGGGTATTTCGTGTTTAAAGTGCAATTTCAGGTAAAATCATAATTTTGGAGAAGTTTGCGACAAATTTCAATGACCGGGATTTAGTGCAAATAAAAAGAAAACAAAATTTCAAAATTTAGAATTTCGCCGCCGGCGAAAACCTTACGGAGAAAATGTTGAAAATCATGCAGGGAGCACGGATTTTGGCAAAGCAATCTCGCCGCCTGCCAAATCAATCTCGCCGCCGGCGAGATTTAATGAATCGAAATCGTAGTTTTCCGAGGAAATCTACTTGTGGCGAGAATAACTTTCGCCGGCGAGTTTCGTTCGAAAACACAATTTTATGTTGTTTTGTTCCAAAATTGCCCCCCCAAACCCTAGATCTATATATACATTATGATGGAGAAAGAGGAGACGGCAGAGAGGGGAATTCAAAGACATTTTTGGAGGAGAGAAAGAAATTTTGGAGAAACTTGAAGGATCTTCACCATTGATGCTACCAAGTCTTCATCTTCTAGAGTTTTTCATCTCTTCTCCTTAGTTTTTATATTCTGCAATTTATTCAGTTTTATTATTAATGGATTCAATTGAAATAATGGTTGTTCTTATTTCCGTTATGAACTAATTCGTTTTTGCTAAGGCTATGATGTAGTTAAATCAAGGAAATCTGATTTATTTTGTTATGGTTATATGAATTCATTGTTTTCAAGTTGAGTATTTATTTCCATGCTTAACGCTTTTAAATTTCTGATCAAGATTTAGATGATTTGTTGCATTATATTGAGACCGAGAGGAGATGTGTAATGAATGCTTCTTGTGATAAATACCGTATGTTGAATGCGAGTTTGACACCTAATGCATGATGTATGTGGTTATTCCAAAAATTCCATAAATCGTAATGTGCTTATTTGTGATTAAATCTTCATAGAAATATAGTTGGTTTTCATAGATAAGTAATTCTAATATAACTTGAGAAAGAGTATTAGATAAGTTTGGGTTTTTCAACCATCACTTTTAGCTTTGATTCTCATATAACATGACTTGAAATCGGATTGAATTGATTTAGCGAAATCAAATGCCTTAGCGTTTTTAATCATTTGTGAACAACATTAAATTTTGTTATTTACGTTTAGTTTTATGTTAATTTGCTTTTAAAACAATTTCAACAATTCAGTTTTCAAATAAAATTAGGGTTAGTCAATTTCGGTACTTAGTAAACGCCATTCCTTGTGGGTTCGATATCCGTACTTTTGTACACTTTATTACTTGAACGATTCGTACACTTGCGAAAACAAGCATCAAGTTTTTCGCGCCGTTGCCGGGGAATGGTTTGATTTTATTAATATCGATACTACTTAATCTTAGTTTTAATTTGAAGTTAATTTGCTTTATCTTTCTTTCATTTTTAATTTTGTTTATTTTGCTGTTTTATTTTATTTATCAAAAAAAAAAAGTAACTTTGTGTTGTTTTGTGTTATAGTTGATTTTCTGGTTGTAGGATTTTTGTATGAGACGTACAAGAAGCCTTAACCTTCTTCCATTTGATCCGGAGATTGATAGAACATATAGGCGTCTAAACCGAGAGAGAAGACGTTCAACCTCAGCTCCTAATAGACAATCAACCATGGATCCACCATTTGTTGAGGGAGGTGGAAATCGTAGAGCTTTGAAGGATTATGCTGCGCCTAATGTTACTGGAACTATTTCAGGTATAAGGAGGCCGACTGTTCAAGCCAATAACTATGAGATAAAACCATCCTTTATCCAAATGGTTCAATCAAATCAGTTTGGGGGAATGTCAAAAGATGATCCAAATGCACATATTTCTTACTTTCTGGAGGTGTGTGATCTTTACAAGATAAATGGTGTGTCTGAAGATGCTATAAGATTGAGGGTTTTTCCTTTTTCACTTCGGGATAAAGCCAAGGAGTGGCTAAACTCGTTACCACCAGGATCAATTACAACATGGAATGAATTGGTTCAGAAATTCTTGTCCAAGTTCTTTCCTCCTGCTAAGACGGCAAAATTGAGGAATGAAATCACATCTTTTACACAATATGACCAAGAATCATTGTATGAAGCTTGGGAAAGATTCAAAGAAATGTTGAGGAAATGCCCACATCATGGTATACCAATTTGGCTACAAGTCTCTACATTTTATAATGGGTTGGTTTCAAACTATCGTGCAATGATTGATGCTATAGCTAGAGGATCTTTAATGGGAAAAACACCGGAGGATGCTCATAAGTTGTTAGAGGTTATGGCAGAAAATAACAATCAGTGGCATTCAGAGCGGGTAATTGCAAAAAGACCAGCAGTAGTGCATGAAATTGATTCAGTGAATGCTTTGTCGGCTCAAGTTGCTGTTCTTTCAAGAAAAATGGATTCTTTGTCATCCAAGTTAGAATCCAAACCAACTGCACAATGTGATTTATGTGGTGGAAATCATGCTAGCATCGAGTGCCAAGTTGGAAATCCATTTGCTTCACCAAATGCTAAGCAAGCAAATTATGTTTCAAATTTCCAAAAACCTCAACATAACCCATACTCGAACACCTACAATCCAGGTTGGAGAAATCATCCAAATTTGTCATGGGGAAATAACCAAGGGGGATTCAAACTGTCATCATCTTCCTACCAACCCCAAGAGAACAAACAAACAAATTTGGAAGAAATTTTAGGAAAGTTCATTGAAGAGACAAGAGCAAATTTCAGAAATCAAGAGGCAATCAACAGGGACATCCAAAACCAACTGGGGTAGCTTTCAAAGCAGATTGCAGAAAGGTCTCAAAGATCGCTGCCTAGTGACACAATAAATCCCACAGAGCATGTAAAGGCTATCACATTGAGAAGTGGTAAAGAACTTGAGAATCAGAGGAAATCAGAGAAAAAGATGGAAGAATCTAAAGAAAAGCCATCAAGATCCCAAGATATTCAACCTTCCTCATATGCAAAATATGAGCCTCCTATCCCATATCCTCAAAGATTGAATAAGAAAAAGCTTGATAATCAATTTGATAAATTTCTGGATATTTTTAAGAAATTGCATATTAACATTCCTTTTGCAGAGATAAAGAAGGTGGGTAGAGTATTGATGAGACAATACTAGCATCGGGTTAGCAATGCTAATCTTGCAAATACTTTGGTTTTATATTTGTAAAACTCTCACAAGTGCAGGTATCATTTTGTAGAAGATGACAAGTATACTGCCAACGTCAATCTAAGAAAGAAATGTATGTGGTTTTTAATTTATTATTCAAACTTTTAAAAACAAAATTAAATCATAAATATCCTATCACGATATTTTGATTTTTTTTTCCTAATCTAATGACATGAAAAAATAAACATAGCTATGGATTCAATAAACAATAATACAAATTTTTATCATTCATAATAGTGGAGTAATTATGGATATAACAATAAAGGTAATTATGCTTGCTTATATTAATTAGGTTATTAAAGATATAAATTAATATTTGTTGATTTTTCATTTTGGTAAGAAAGTGTCCTTAGGTAGGACCCAAATTCTTTTCCTTAATATTAATTAACTAATATCTTTAGGCAGGGCCTATTAATTAATTAAATATTAAATTTTAGCTTTATTTCTAAGAAAATAGCAAACCATCTAATCATAGCTTTAGGCGGAGTCAGTTAATTAGACTTTATTCAAGGTGTCCAAATTAAACCTAAGAATTTAATTATCCGTGTACCAACTTTCATGTTTTAAAACCATTATTGAAAATATGTTGTCAATACATTTTTGAATAATAGTTCTTATAAAAAAACTTTTGAAATAGAGCTTCACTTTAACTACCAGGCAATTGTACCAATAAATAAAAAACACTACTCTAAATCAGACTGGATAATTAAACCTTAGAATCTAATTTTCATATTTAAGTTTGTTATGAAAAATAATATATTACTCTCTCACATCCTTAATATAAATTCTTGAATAAAAACAACCAACCATGTTAAATTTAATCACAGAAAAATTAAACATAACATATAAGAATAAAACATAAAAAATAATTGTGAAGAATTAATTTTAAAATTATACCTCAAAAGAATCCTTACAGAACTTTGATGCTAGTTCTGTTGTTGGAAAACCTCCAAACAGATTTGCATTCCTATTTCTTGAATCAAAAACTAGAAATCTATAAAATCATAACTAGTTTTTCTCAAAAAGAGAAGAACTTTAAAACTAAAAAACTAAGAACTAGAGAGATAAAGATAGATAGAGAGAGAAGAGATTTTGAGGGATGAATATCTCAAAATTGATTTTGGACGCTTTTGGATAGGTTGAAACGCATGCGGGGGTGACATTTGTGGTAGACGGGCGTTGGCGCTCGGCCTCGCACAGGACAAGCGTGAGCATGTGATAGTGTGCACGCGACACGAAGTGGGCATGTACTGGGTGTGTGTTGGTATGTGTTGGGCTTGTGCTGGCTATGCGCGTGTGTTGGCTACGCGTGCACGTGCATGTGTTGGGAATGTGTTGGCGCATGCGAGACTTTGCATTTTTGAAAATTTTGACAATTTTGACCCATTTTGTCCAATTTTTCCATGAGGGCTTTTATTCTCAATTTCTACTTAAATCATTTAATCTAAGCAAATGAAAAATAAATATATGATACTCTATTGAGATGAGAAAATTCATACATTCAATGATAATACCTATAGAGTTTATCTAAAATTTTGAAGAAATAGAATAAGTGTTTTGAGTAGAAAGAAAATATTTCACTTAGAATAAAGGAAATTAAGGCTCAAATAATATCTCACAAGGGTAGTCTCCACTATTTGATTCCTAAACACCAATTTTGGGTTCGTTTCATTTAAAAAATTTATCATAAAATATTAGTTATGACACAAATTATTAATTATCATATTACTCGATGATATTTTTTTTTGAGAAATTAATCTAATAATGCAAAAAGATCTAGTCATTGCTTAAGCTTAATTTTTAAGACATGATTATTTTTGTGACAAAAATTTGAACATTATTCTAATTTACCTAAACACACAAATAAAGAAAATAACACACATATATAAAAGAAAACAAATATATTAGAGGAAAATATTAATATGAAAATACACAACTAAATAAGAAAAATAAGGGCACATTGTTTATAAAAATTTTAAATTTTTCCTAATTTGTGTAACTTTTAAATCCTACCACCCAACCTAAAATCTACATTGTCCTCAATATAACAAATGTAAATTGTAAAAAGAGAAGGGATATAAAAGTTATCAAATTGCTTTATGTGTTAAGGATTTTGATGGAAAACGCTAATAGCATCCAAATTATATTTGAATCATACCAATAGGTACTCTAACACATCTTAACAAGAAAATATTTTATGCAATAAAATAAAAAAGTGCTCATAAAAGAAAACAAATTAATAAAACAAACTAAATTGCTTAAAATAAAATAAAATTACCTTTCAATGATAGGTTGCCATCCATCTATCGCTTAGTTTAATGTCTTAGCAAGACGCATCATAATGGTGCTGAGGATCAATTTATCAATATGGAAATAACATCAGCCATGTTATTTTCTCCTTCTAAATAAAGCTTTACATGGTGCCCATTGACTTTGAAAGTTAATTGTGTCTTTAGATTCAACAACTCTACTGCTCCATGTAAAAAAATTGAACAATTGTGTAAGGTCAATCCCATCTTGATGTCAATTTTCTTGAAACAATTCTCAAACGAGAGTTAAACAAAATAACTTTCATTTTAGAAATAAAATACTTAGGAACTAGCCTCTTGTCATGATAGCATTTAGTACACTCTTTGTACAATTTTTCATTTTCATAGGCCTCGTCCTAATCTCTTCCAACTCATTAAGATGGAGCAACTATTTTTCTCCTTCTTTATCTAAATCCATGTTTATCTCTTTATTTTCCCAACAAGCCTTATGTTCGAGTTCAATGAGAAGGTAGCACGCTTTCCCAAAGATTAATCGGTAAGGGCTCATCCTAATAGGTGTCTTTTAAGCTGTGCAATATGCCCATAAGGCATCATTCAACTTGATTACCTAGTGCTTTCTTGAAGGACGCAAGGTGCGTTCCAAAATTCCCTTGATTTACCTATTACTTACTTCCACTAAGCCGGATGTTTGAGGATGATATAGAGTATCTATTCTATATGTGATGTTGTACTTTTTCAATACTCCATCAAAGCTTTTATTACAAAAATGGCTACCTCTATCACTTATTATAGCTATAGGCATTCCAAACTTGCTAAATATTGAATTCTTCAAGAATTTTACAACTTTAGCATCATTGGTTTTAGTCGGGATAGTTTCTACCTAGTTGGATACATTATCCATAGCAACCAAAATATATTGAAAACCATTGGATAGGGGAAAAGGACCCATAAGTCAATCCTCCATACATCGAATATTTCAACAACTAAATTATATGTCAAAGGCATTTCATCTATTTTTCTTAGGTTGCCTACTCTTTGACATCTATCACATTGTGCACAAAACATATAAGCATCTTTAAAAAGAGTGATCCAAAAGAATCTAGACTGTAATACCTTACAAGCTATCTTTTTGCCACCAAAATGGCCCCCACAATGAAGTTCATGACAAAATGTCAAAATGCTCTTATGTTCTTCTTTAGGTACAAATTTCTGGATGACTTGATCTTGACCAATCTTGTATAAATAAGGATCATCACAAAAATAGTCCTTGATAGTTTTAAATAACCTTTTCTTGTCCTAATATGAAATCTTAGGTCTCAAAACATCAGTGGCAAGATAGTTTACAATATCCACATACCATGGGTTTGGACCTATTGAAAATAACTGTTCATCAGGAAAGGTTTCAACTATATCTTCATTACTCTCACCTTTAAGAGAATTAAAGTTAGAAATCAACCTAGACAAATGGTCAACTACTAAGTTTTCACTGCCTTTCTTATCCTTGAATTCTAGGTCAAATTATTATAAGAGTAAGACCTACCTAATTAATCTTGACTTGGCATTCGTTTTACTTAATAGGTATCTTAAATCAACATGATCAAAGTGCACAATCACTTTAGATCAAAATGCATAATTCAATTGGGCGTCATTGAGTGTTTTGTTAGCATAGTAGATAACATGTAAATTCTTATCCACTCTCTGTCTCAAGACTGCTCTGATAGAATAATCAAAAGCATCACACATTATTTCAAAGGGTAAAAGCCATTTTGGTGCCATAATAACAGGGGAAAATGTTAGTTTCTATTTCAAGGTATTAAAAGACAATAAGGCAGTCATCGTTGAAATCAAAATAAACATCTTTTGATTACATGTTACATAAGGGATGACTTATTTTAGAGAAATCTTTAATAAATCATCTGTAAAATTTTGCATGTCCTAAGAAGCTTTTTATCCCCTTAACAGATGTAGGGGAGGTAATTTGGAAATCAGTTCTACTTTTGTCTTATCAACTTCAATACCTTTGTTTGAAATTATATGTCTTAACACTATCCCTTGTTAAACCATAAAATGACTTTTCTCCTAACTAAGGGTTAGATTGCATTCAATGCATCTTTCTAAAACCAAAGTCTATTTATGTAAACAATCATCAAATGTGTTTCCAAAGACAGAAAAATCATCCATGAAAACCTCAATGAACTTTTCCACCATGTCTGAGAAGATAGACATCATACATTTCTGGAACGTGGCGGGGGTATTGTATAACCCAATAGGCATTCTTTGAAAAGGAAATGTCCCAAAAAGGACATGTAAATATGGTCTTTTCTTGTTCTTCTTGTGCTATAGGTACTTCATAATATCCAAACAATTGATGAGTCACAAGACTGGCATTACAAATACCAATCTTACAAAATACTCTTTGGTTTTATAATTTGTAAAAACTCTCACAAGTGCACAAATCATTTTATAGAAAATGATAAGTAGACTCCCAAGGTCGATCTAAGGAAGGAATATATGTGGTTTTTAAATTATTATTCAAAATCTTAAAAATGAAATTAAATCTAAACATCATGTCACTATTTTGGTTGGTTTGTTTGCTAATCTAATAACATAAAAATAAACATAGATATAGATTCAATAAACAATAATGCAATTTTTTATCATTCATAATAATGGAGTATTTAAAGATATAACAATTAAGTTAATTATGTTTGCTCATATTATTTAGGTTATTAAAGATATAAATTGATATTTATTGATTTTCTTATTTTGGTATGAAAATGTCCTTAGGCGGGGCTAATTAATTAATTAAATATTAAATTTCAGCTTCATTTATCCAAGTACTAACTTTCAAGTTTTTAAACCATTACTAAAAATATGTCGCCAATACATTTTCGAATAATAGTTCTTATAAATTTTTTTTGATATACAGTATCACTCTAACTATCGGGTGATTATACCAACAAATAAAAGAGCACTACTCTAAATCAAACTGGATAATTAAATCATAAAATCTAATTTTCATATTTAAGTTTATAATGAAAAATAATGTATTTTTCTATAACATCCTTAATATAAAATCTTGAATAAAAACAAAATTAATTTATCTTATGGAATCCTTTTACCTATTTAATATTTCGCAAGCATAACGACGTTATAATTATATCATATTTACAAACAACGATCCATACTAAATTTAATCATAGATAAATTAAATATAACATATATATAAGAATAAAACATAAAAAGATAACTGTAAAGAATCCTTTAAAATAATACCTTAAAAGAATCCTTTAAAATAATACCTTAAAAGAATCCTTACAACATTTTGATGCTAATTATGTTACTGGAAAACCTCCAAATGGATTTGCATATCTGCTTATTGAATCAAAAACTAAAAATTTATGAAAAAACATAGCTAGTTCTTCTCAAAAAGAGAAGAACTTTAAAACTAAAAACTAAAAAAATGAAAACTTTCTAGAGAGAGAAAGTGCTCAAAAATTGTGTTTTACATTGTGTGATGAGCGTCTTTTTATAGGTGAGCAAAAGGCCAAAAAAGGGGAAGAAATATTTCAAAATTTGAATTTGGATGCGTTTGGATAGGTTGGCACGTTGTGTGCACTAGTGCGTGCCCGACTTGGTGCGATTGGGCTACTGCACGTCGAATTTTGGCCTTTTTGAAATTTTTTACCATTTTGACCCATTTTGTCCAATTTTTCCACCTTTTTAACTTTTCCTCATTTCTTTTCTCAATATATTTGTGATGTATTGCCTTCAGTATTTTTATTCATATCTTTATGTTATTTTTGAATTAAAATACTTGAGAAAAGTAAAAATAACCATGATTCTAAAAAGATAAATTTATATAAAAATATGAAAAAAAATCATACAAATATAAATCTATTTATTCAATTAAAGTACATTAAATCATTGTAATTTTAGTGCTTTTTAAGCACTCATCAACAAACCATCTAGAAACCAGTAAATTCGTGCCTAGCTAATATTTCCAACATTTGATCAATGAATGCAAGAATAAAGTGATCCTTTTTAGTATATAAATTCAGTTTCTTGAAATCTATACACATCCTCCATCTAGTGATTATTCTAATGGGAACTAGTTCATTTTTTCATTTTTAGCAACTATATTTCTAGATTTATTAGGTACCATATGCACTGGACTAACCCATTTACTATCAACAATAGGGTAGATAATTCCTTCTTCTAACAATTTGAGAATTTCTTTCTTAACCACCTCTTGCATGTTTGGGTTTAGTCTTCTTTGGGCCTATTGTACGGGTTTAGCACCATCCTCTAAGTTGATCTTATGTATACACATGGTAGGACGAATCCATCTTATATCCTTGATACTCCAACTTATGGCTTCTTAAACTTCTTAAGCAATTTTATAAGTTCATTTTCTTGGATTTTGGTCAATGTTGAAGAAATTATCACTAGATAAGTTTCTCCTTCTCCCAAAAACATGTATTTTAAGTGCTTAGGTATGTCTTTGAGTTCAAGGTCAGATGGATTGGCCTCTTTACTAGATAGGGAACTAGGTAGATTTAAGAGTGTACTAGATTTTGTCATTGGATCATCACTATCTAGTTGTCCAATGTACCCCTTAGTTCACTCATCTAAATCTTCTTCGACCTATTCAAGTGTAAGAACAGTTTCAAGCTTGTTTTCTATACTAGTTTAGGAAAAGGTACTTTTGACAAGATTATCCAAAGGGTCAACATCAAATATTTCATTGATGGCAAAAATAGAAGGAAAAGGTGAAGATTCAAAAACTTTAAAATGAACAGTATCTCTTAAGACTATCATTGTCAAATTTCCATCTTGGATATCAATAATAGTCTTGGTAGTTGCCATAAATGGTATACCAGCAATATTGTGTGCTCTCTATCCAATGCTAGATTTTCTTGCATATCAAGAACCACAAAGTCAATAGGTATTATCAATTTTTCTAGTTGTACTAATACATCCTCAACTATTCGCTTTGGATACTTAAGATATCTATCTATAAGTTAAAGGGACATAGTTGTGGGTTTTAAATCTCCTAAATCAAGCTGTAAGAATATAGAGTAGTGCATCAAGTCTATACTTGCACCTAAATCAAGCATTGCTTTAGCGACCTTCCTATCCCCCATAGTTATTTTTATGATGAAATTTCTAGGGTCTTTCAATATATAAGGAAGTCGGTGTTGAAGTACAACACTAGAAATTTATGATACTACTACTTACTCATTAACTTTATACCTTTTTTTCTTAGTGTTCAAATCTTTGAAAAACTTAGCATATGAGGGCACATTCATGATCACTTCTACTAATGATAAATTGATATTTACTTTAGCAAGCATATTAAAAAGATCATAAAATTGTGTATCTTGTTTGGATTCTTTCAGTCGGTGTGAAAAATATACTTGTAGCTTGTGTGGTTCTATTTTCTTTTGAAATTTGGGTATGTCAGATGACTCTCCAATGAGTTTTTTTAAGTTTTGTCAAGTTTAGCAATTTTCTCTCCTTTTTGTGAGACTAGAATTTCACCTTCTTTGTTATCTAACTACAAGGTATATCTTTAGAGATTTTAGGTAAACTAGTTTTGACTACCTTACTATTTCAAAGGGTTATTACATCCTTCACTTGTTCAGATTGACTGGGCAACTTTCTTGGTTCTTGCCTTTGCATTTGTTTAGCTAGTTACCAAACTTTAGTTTCAATTCATTCAACCAAAGCCTTCATGGTGCTCAACCTTTGATTATTCATCAATTGGTTGTCATGACAAACTTGAATAAAAGAATTCAAGCTATCCTCTAAGGTTGGCTTAAAATAATGATTTGGTGCATAAGGGTGGTTTTTATTTGGCCTTAGGGTTTGACATTGGGTGTAGGCTTGGTAATTGTTTGGTGTCCAATAATGGTTAGGGTGACTATTGGTGTTTGGATGATACCTTTGAAAGGAATTGGCTTCCTACATGGCATCCACATTAGAATCACATGTATATGAATAATGATGGACATCATGCCCAATTGAAAAACACACTTCACACAACTCTTGATTTGGCATTTGGTGGGTAGTGAGAAGTTGCGCTTGCTTAGTCAATTCAGTAAGTTGCAAGGTCATTTCATTACCGGAGCCAACTTCATTGACTTCTACTCTCCTTTTTCTAGTTCTTCTTTGTTGGGAATTAGAACCCAACAGCTCATAAAGAGTATAGATTTCCTCTACGATCTTTTCTCCCATAACTCCTCCAGTAGCATTATCAACCATGTATTGACTCTATAGTGTCAATCCATCATAGAAGAATTGATTTTGTAGTTATAATGAAAGATATAATAAGGCCATAGAATGAAAAGGAGTTTGAAGCTTTCCCAAGCTTCATGAAAGGGCTCTTCATCCATTTGAGAAAACGTTGCTATCTTCGTCCTTAAATCAGTAGTCTTTTGATGGGAATAGAACCTACCCATAAACATTTCATAGACTTCCTACCAAGTTGTTAGAGAACTCGACTATAGAGTAATAAACCATGACCAAGATTTATCCTTGAGGGTGTAAGCAAAACACCTCATCCTAAGTTGGTCTTCATCAATTCTCTACAATGGAAAGGGAACAAAGAATAATGAATATTTTTCAATTCATAGTTCCATGTGCCTCTTGCAATTGTATGCCGGAAGTTGCATTGCCAATGATTAGCGTGGCATAGTCCTTCATCATTTTCTACATATCTCCAGTATCTTCCATGGCTACTTGTAGTTGAAATCGATCCTTCTCCTCTTGTTTATCAACATCTAGCTCTTAAATTGAAAAATAGTAGAATTCTTTAAGAAAGATTCCTTACTTGACAAAATGTATAGGCTTAAAAAAGTTGAAAGATGCAGGGAACCTATATTTTTATTTTTTATTTTTTATAGTGAAAATCTAAGTTAATTAAGTTAATAAATTAATTTTTTAAATGCTAAATTTAAAGAATGGAAACAATTTTTGAAACAAATGAATTTCTATTATTTCATTTGAATTTTTTTACACATATTCTTAAAATAAAAAACAAAAAAAACAAACTAAAAGAAAGGAAAATACAAAGATTAAAATTTATCGTCTTCTACTATGTCGTTGTTTGGAGATTTCAGAATGACAAACTCAATGTCTCATTTTCATTGAATTTATTTGATCCAATTTGACCATTTAGTTAGTCTTTGCTTTTTTTTTTCTGCCAATGCTCAACTAATTGTTCCACTTGGACTTCCAACTTTTTGATAGAAGTCTCCATAGAGTCCAAAAGTTGATTGGTTTTAGATTGGTTATCTTTGTAGACTTGAATAAAAGAATTCAAGTTTATCCTCCAAAGTTGGTTTACTAGGAAGGAGGGCTTTTTTCCTCCAGGAGAAGTTGGGATTATTTCTCCACCCAAGATTGTCGGTATTTGAATTGGGATCGAATCTTGGTCTCTCTGGATATGCTCCTAAAACATTAACCTATTCAGGTCTAGTTGGTGTTTCTCCTTGATATGGACGGGATTTAGTACCATGTCTTATGTTGCTACACAAACCACAATGTTCATTATTGGTTTGGTTTATGTAGTGAGAAGGGAAACTTGCTTGGTCAATTGAACAAGTTACTGAAATTCATTGCTGTAATCGATTTCATCAATTCCAACTCTTCTCACACATGAGCTTTTCTATTGGGAATTTATATCCAACATCTCAAAGAGGTTTTACATCTTTAAAGTTGTCTTCTTTCCCATAGCTCCTCTGACAGCGTTGTCGACAATGAACTAGCATTACTGCGTAAATCCATCGTAAAGTTAATCTCTAAGTTAAATAACATAATCAGTTTTAACCAAGAGTGCTTCCAGAAAAGAATGGTGGGGTAAAGCCTTCTTAAAAACCATCCTACTAAATAGAGCAACGTTCCCGAAAAGGACTACTAGCACAAAGGCTTCCAAGAACTAGTTTATTAGATAGAACTCTCTTAGATCTATACTTTTCATGCTATTACACAGTTGGTTTTTTTCTTAATTATAATTTTTTTAATTTTTTTAGAAATTAAAATAATTAAATAAATTAAAGTTTAATTTTTTTATTTATATTTTTTTAATTAAAAATAAAAAATTAAATTTTTTTAACACAATAAATAAAAAAAATCACAATTATTTACAACAAATTTTTTTGATAAATTTTGATAAATAATTTAAACACGTTATTCCTTCCCCGACAATAGCGCCAAAAACTTGATGAGACAAGACCAGCATCGAGTTAGTAATACCAATCCTATAGAAAATGACAAGTATACTCTCAAAGTCGATCTAAGGAAAAAATATATGTGGTTTTTAATTTATTATTGAAACTTTTTTAAAAAAAAGTTAAATCTTAAACATCCTGTCACGATATTTTGATTTTGGTTTCCTAATCTAATGACAGAAAAAATAAACATAGATATGGATTCAATAAATAATAAAGCAATTTTTATCATTCATAAAAGTGGAGTATATATGGATATAATAATTAAGCTAGTTATGCTTGCTTTATTATTTAGGTTATTAAAGATATAAATTAATATTTGTTGATTTTCTCTTTTTGGTATGAAAGTGTCCTTAGGCGGGGCTCAAATTTTTTATTTAATAGTAATTAACTAATATCTTTAGGCGAGATCTATTAATTAATTAAGCATTCAATTTTAGCTTTATTTCTAACAAAATAGCAAACCATCTAATCACAGCTTTAGGCGGAGTCAGTTAATTAGACTTTATTCAAGGTGTCTAAATTAAACCTAAGAATTTAATTATCCGAGTACTAACTTTCAAGTTTTAAAACCATTACTGAAAATATGTTGTCAATAACTTTTAAATAATAGTTCTTATATAAAACTTTTGAAATAGAGGCTCACTCTAACTATCGGACGATTCTACCAACAAATAAAAGAGGATTACTCTAAATCAAACCATATTATTAAACCTTAGAATATAATTTTCATATTTAAGTTTGTAATGAAAAATAATATATTTCTCTCTAACATCCTTAATATAAAATCTTGAATAAAAACAAAATCAATTTATTTTATAGAAATATTTTACCTATTTAATATTTCACAAGCATATATAACAACATTATTATTATATCATATTTACAAACAACCAGTCATGTTAAATTTAATTACAGACAAATTAAACATAATATATAAGAATAAAACATAAAAAATAACTGTAAAGAATTCATTTTAAAATTATACCTCAAAAGAATCCCTACAAAACTTTGATGCTAGTTTTATCACTAGAAAACCTACAAATAGATTTGCATTTCTGTTTATTGAATCAAAACTAGAAATCTATAAAAGCATAACTAGTTCTTCTCTTTTCTCAAAAGAGAAGAACTTTAAAACTAAAAAAACGAAGAACTAGAGAGAGAAAGAAGAGATATTGAGGAAAAGGCCAAAAAAGGTGGGAATTATCTCAAAAATTAATTTTGGATGCGTTTGGATAGGATGGCATGCATGTGGGGGTGAGATTTGTGATAGATGGGCATGTGCTTACGTGCACGGGACTCGGAGTAGGCGTGTGCTAGCACGCACGAGACTTAGTACAGGTGTATACATGGCGTGCTTTTTAGTGCTTTTTAAGCACTCATCAAGTATCTTTAGGATTTTGACTTTGCCTTGTAGTATCCTAGAAAGGTTAATACAGTAGCGAATGCTTTGGGTCATAGGTCAAGCTTTGTTTCACTGATGATGCTGGACACTAAGCAAAATACTTAGACTATAGAAGGTTACAAGCTGAATCTTTATGATGATGGGAGACAATTATTCTTATACAACCTTGTAACCGGTTCTATGCTATTAGAGTGCATCAAAGCAACCCAGTCTAGTGATCCTAAAATTTCTAAAATATGGTGTAGGATGACTAAAGGAAAAATTGTGAAAGGATGGATTTATGGTAATAGAGCATTTCATTTCCATAGAAAGATAGCAATACCTACTAAAGATTATTTAAGTCAAGAGATCATAGGAGAAATGCATAGGTCAAAATTTATGGTACATAATGGAAGTACCAAAATTTATCATGATTTAAAAAGGAGCTACTTTTGGAGAGGAATGAAGAAAAATATAGCATAGTTTGTGGCCAACTGTATGATATGTCAATAAGTTAAGGCAGAGCACAAGAAATGTGTGGGACTACTTCAACCACTGCTAGTAACAGAATGGAAATGGGATGACATAATTATAAGGATTATCTCATATTTCTTAAGGTCACTGATGATTTGCATAATTTATCACTTCTCAACTTCTAATTTTAGTCTAATTTTATTGATTTTAGATTTCATTATTATTATTTGACTTTTAGTAGAGATTTGAAGATAATGAAGATCCAAAATTTTAGAAACATATCATCTAAGTACACTCAAATTTAAATGAAGATTTATTCAAATCAAATTTAAATTAAGATTTTTTAAAAATATATATGTATAAATACATAAAAGGAATTAAGAAAAATTGATAAGATATGGTGCAGAGGATATATATATATATAAGGAATTGAGGGAACGACAGAGAAAAGAGTGGAAGAGACAGAAAGAAACAACGCTAGAGGAGGAAAACAAAATAAAAAAAGGGAGAAAAAATGAAAGAAAAGTAACTCAACATATTAATGCGAAAGTATATTCGTTTTGTGATTCAATTTTCTATCATTTTTTCTTAGGAAATTATGGTGAATTCTTTTATGATAAATTTAATTTTTAGCATGAATATAATTTAATTCTAAATTATGCTTAATTTTCTATATTAATTTGAATTATTTCTCTTCATGTTTGTCTGATTTATTCTGAGTTTAATGCATCTATTTAACTGACCATTAATTAGATGATTTTAATCTTGTGATTTACTATCGAAAGAGGGAATTATAGGATAGATCTAAAATATTTTAGCACTGGTAAATATAGATATCAAAAGACTTGTATGAATCTGTGTAGTTTAAAAAATCATTGGTCTTAATGCTTTCTTACTTGTGTAAATTAATGAACAATAATATTTCCAATTGACTATTGAAAGAG
Organism: Hippophae gyantsensis; assembly: GCA_030763125.1. Taxonomy (NCBI): domain Eukaryota; kingdom Viridiplantae; phylum Streptophyta; class Magnoliopsida; order Rosales; family Elaeagnaceae; genus Hippophae; species Hippophae gyantsensis. The sequence continues at coordinate 44,419,123 of CM061035.1, read as the reverse complement.
ACTTTTGGATATTTTTTTGGAGATTGTTACAAACAGAGAGAATTAAATTCAAATAGCTAGATGAGTAAGGCATATTGAGGGATTAGGTGAAATCGATTTCCTAGAAGTTTTCTTCCTATTAATTTAATCTTTAAACAATAACTTTATTTTCTTTTGCGCATTTTCTTTAAATTTATTTTATTTTAAATTTCAATACAACAACTTTAGTGACTTCTCTAGATAAAATCGAGATTAATATAATTTTGGTATTTGTCAATTATAAGTTACTAATCCTTGAGGACGATACTCTTCTTATTACTTTATTATAAAACTACGATACTATACACTTGTAGTTTTGCACCGATAAAGTTTTTGGCGTAGTTGTAGGGGATTTATTTTTTCTTATTTTTGTCAATATCGATACAAAGTAATCTTAGTTTTAATTTAGATTTAGATTTTATTTTTATATTTATTTTTTCTTTAGGTGTGTTTTTGACGTTGGATGTGCCGTGCTAGAACTCAAAACATTATTCCTTTTGATCGGAGATTGAAAGAACCATTTATATCATGAAGAAAGAAGAAAGTATTAGCCATGGCTGAAGGATAATAGAATGCACAGCCACACACTTTGCTGGATTATGTAAGGCCAATTATGAATGATAACTACTTAGGTGTAAGACGCCAGACCATAATTCCAATAATTTGAGCTCAAACCGGCGTTGATCAACATGGTGTAACAAGCCCAATTTAGCAGATTGCCACTTGATGATCCAAATATTCATTTGGCAATGTTTTTGGATATTTGTGACATTCTAAAGATGAATGGTGTTACTAAAGACACCATTACATTGAGAGTGTTTCCTTTTTCATTGAGGGACAAGGCTAGAGGCTGGCTACAATCTCTACAACTGCGAAGCATCACTAGTTGGTAGGATAAGGCAGAAAATTTTCTTGCTAAATTCTTTCCACCTACAAAAATAGCCCAACTCAGGAGTGAGATTGCTTAATTAAAAAAATGATTTTGAGACACTCTATGAAGCACGGGAAAGATATAAAGATATGATTCAGCATTGCCCTCAGCATGGATTGCCAAATTGGTTGCAAATTCAGATGTTCTCTAAAGGAACTATATTTGATACTACTTCTGGTGGAACTTTGATGTCAAAAAGAGTTGAAGGTGCTACTTCTCTATTGGAAGAAATGACCTCAAACATCTATCAATGGCCAACTGAAAGATCTATGGCTAAAAAAGTTACCGAGATTCATGAATTGGAGTCGTTTGCTACCCTGTTAGCTCAAGTAGCTTCTCTATCTCATCAAATTTCAGCCTTGACAACCCAAAGAATTTTACAAAGTACAGAATATGTTGTAGACCCAAGTATGATAGTTCTGATGAATGAATGAAGTCAAGAACATGTTCAATACATCAACAATCGAAACTACAACTATCGTGGTAATCCTATGCAAAGTTACTACCATATAGGGCTTCAAAATCATGAGAATTTTTCTTATGGAAACACAAAGAATATTTTGCAACCTCCGCTAGGGTTTGATAGTCAACCAAGCGAGAAGAAGATGTCACTTAAGGATACCATGGTTTCCTTTGTTGAGAAGACCAAAACAAGGTTTAAAAAGAATGATTCATGGATGGATAATATTGAGACTCATTTTAGCAATATGGAAGCCACTATGATAAATCTTGAAGTTCAAATTGAGAAACTAGCCACAACTATCAATGCTCAACAAAGAGGAACTTTTCCTAGCAATATAGAAGTGAATCCAAAGGAATAATGCAATGCCATTACACTTAGGAGTGAAAGAGAAATTGAGAGGTCATTATCAAAGGAAATTGAGTCCACCCCTACAGCTCCAAACAATGGTCAAAGGAATCTTGAAATAGAAGAAGAGGAGATTTTTGATGATACACTAAGAGAGATTGACATGCCTCCATCAATTTCATTTCCTGAGAATCCTTATATTCTCTCTACTCCACTTCCTTATTGATAGGGCAGAACCGGCATCGCTGCTCCTACCCATAATTTGGTTTTATATTTATAAAACTCTCGCAAGTGCACGAATTATTTCGTAGAAAATGATAAGTATACTCCCAAGGTCGATCTAACGAAGGAATGTATGTGGTTTTTAATTTATTATTCAAACTTTTAAAAATGAAATTAAATCCTAAACATCCTGTCACGATATTTTGGGTTTTGTGTTTTTAATCTACTTACATAAAAATAAACATAGATTCAATAAATATTTATGCAAATTTTATCATTTATAATAGTGGAGTATTTATGGATATAATAACTAAGTTAATTATGCTTGCTCATATTATTTACGTTATTAAAGATATGAATTGATATTTATTGATTCTCCCTTTTTTGTATGAATACCACCTTTGGTGGGGTTAGATATTCTTTGTTAACTAAACAAATCAATTAACACCTATGGGTGGGGTTGATAACTAATTTGGTTAATTAAATTAATTCCTTTTTCTAAGATATTGAAAATGAACCATTTAAATGCCACCTTTGATGGGGTTAGATAGTTTAAACTTTATTCAAGGTGTCCAAATTAAACCTAAGAATTTAGTTATCCGAGTACTAACTTTCAAGTTTTTAAACCACTACTGAAAACATGTTGTCAATACATTTTCAGATAATAATTCTTATAAAAACTTTTGAAATAGAGCTTTACTCTAACTACCGGGCGATTGTACCAACAAATAAGAATTTAGTTATCCTTACAGTACTTTGTTGCTATTCTCGTTGCTGGAAAACCTTCAAACGGAATTTGCACTCCCATTTATTGAATCGAAAAGAAAATAAATTACAAAAACATAACTAGTTCTTCTCAAAAAGAGAAGAACTCTAAAACTAAGAGAAACTAACTAAGAAAAGCTAAAAACTAAGAAAAACTTAAAAACTAAGAAATGAGAGAAAGAAAGAGAAGATAAGATGTATTTTTAGGTGTGTTTAGTTATGAAGAGAATGAGGGTATTTATAGGTGAGGAAAGGAATAAAAAGTGGGTGAAAAAATGATTAAAAATGGAGGAAACGCGTAGTAGGTGAAGATGACATCAACTGATGTTAGCGGGTAGGTGGCGCGCGTGGATTGGGGCACAGATGGGCAACGGCACATGCGGACTAAAGCAGGGGCATGCACAGGCGCGCACGGAAAGCAGCAGGAACGTGCGTGAGATCGGGCACTGATGGGCACATTGCCCAGCGCGGTTGGGCGACTGTGTGTGCAATTTCCTCCATTTTGACATTTTTGACCTTTTGGACCTATTTTGTCCAATTTTTCCATATTTGTTGACTTTTCCTCATCTATTTTTGAATATATTTGTGATGTATTTCCTCCAGTATTCCTCTTTGAGTCTTTAAGTTACGTTTTAAGCGAAAATACTTGAAAAACAATAAAAATACCCGTGATTCCGAAAAGACAAATTTATATAAATATATGATAAAATCATATAAATATATGATAAAATCATATAAATATATATATTTTTAATCAATTAATGTGCATAAAATCATGGTAATTTTAGTGCTTTTTGAGGACTCATCACTTATCCCCAATGCTTTCGAAAAAAAATATTAGATAAGCAATTTTTTAAGTTTTTGGATATCTTTAGGAAATTTCACATAAATATTCCTTTTGTAGATGCTTTGGAACATATGTCAAATTATGCCAAATTTATAAAGGACATCCTTTCCAAGAAAAAAAGGTTAGAGGAGTTCGAAACAATGAAGCTTTCTGAAGAATGCAGTGCCATTCTTCAAAAGAAATTACCTCAAAAATTAAAAGATCTGGGGAGTTTCACTTTGCCTTGGGCTATTGGAAATTCATTTTTTGATAAAGTTTTATGTGATCTTGGTGCTAGCATTAATCTTATGCCATTGTTTATTTATAGGAAATTGAGACTTGGAGAGATGAAACAAACAAAAATTTCTTTGCAACTAGCAGACCGATCCATCAAGTATCCACGTGGAATCATAGAAGATGTATTGGTAAAGGTGGATAAATTCATTTTTCCCACTGATTTTGTGGTGTTAGATATAGACGAAGACCAAGATGTCCCACTAATTCTTGGCCGACCATTCCAGGCTATGTGAAGAGCTTTAATGGATGTTAGAAAGGGTGAGTTAACATTAAGAGTGAGCAAGGAAAAAGTTATGTTCAACATCTACGAAGCCATGATATTTCCAGAAGATCCAAGCACTTACTTTCGGATAGATGTCATTGAGCAATGTGTAGTAGAAACCTTTTAAGAAGATATGCCATCTGATCACCTAGAATGATCGTTGATGTAGGTTACATCATTTGGTGAAGAAGTGGAGATGTTGGAGCTAATAGTAGTAAAGATAGATTCTATAATCTCTACAAAAAAGTGCAACAAACTACAACTTCTAATTTGAAACAATTGCATGAGCATCTTTGCTGTGCGTTCTTGGGTGACAATTATACATTTTCAATGATTGTTGCAGCATCACTTACACCAGAAGAAGAGGAAAAGTTACTACGTATGTTAAGGAAACATAGAATAGCCTTGGGATGGACTATCTCTAACATGAAAGGTATAAGTCCATCCATTTACATGCATAAGATTCTAATGGAGGAACCTTACAAACCATCAATTCAGCCCTAAATAAGATTAAATCCAACAATGAAGGAAGTTGTGAGAGCTAAAATTTTGAAGCTTTTCAATGTTGGAATTATTTATGCTATTTCAGACAGCTTATGGGTAAGTCCAATGCATGTTGTACCAAAAAAGGGTCAAATTATGGTAGTAAAAATGAAAACATTGAGCTTATTCCTACAAGAATAGTCACAGGTTGGCATGTATGTATGGATTACTGCAAGTTAAAAAAAGCAACAAGGAAGGATCATTTTCCACCTCCATTCATTGATCAAATCGTATATCAATTGGCCAGATATCTCTATTATTGCTTCTTAGATGGTTATTCAGGGTATAACTAGATTGCCATAGCCCTTGAAGATTAGGAGAAAACTACATTCACATACTCCTATGGAACATTTTCTTTTAGAAGGATGCCATTTTGATTGTTCAATGCCCCAACAACATTTCAATGTTGCATGATGATTATCTTTTTTGATATGGTAGAAGATATATTAGAAATTTTCATGGATGACTTTTCGGTTGGAAAATCATGTCATCTCCTTGTTGAGTTAGAGCACAAAGCTTATTGGCTATAATTAAAAAAGTTTAATTTTGATTTGAAGGCAGTAGGGAAAAACAAAATTTTCAATTGAATGAGATGGATGAGTTTTGAAATGATACTTATGAAAATGAAAGATCTACAAAGAAGTGGCATGACAAACAGATTCTTAGGGGTGAGTTTGCTTTAGGATAATAGGTTTTGCTCTTCAATTCATGCCTAAAACTCTTCCCAAACAAGTTAAGATCAATATGGAAAAGTCCTTATACAATTGAAAAAGTTTCTACTTTTGGAGCAATATACTTGAAGGAAAAGGAAAGGAATATATTCAGAGTTAAGAGTCAGAGATTGAAGTAATAATATGGAGAACAAGTGGAGAGGAATTGTGCATTTATTCCTCTTTGAAATCCTAATTGATGAAGATTGAAAAATCTGGTTGTAGACTATAAAACAAGCACTTATGGGAGGTAGCCCATAAAACTTTCTTTTGTTCTTTTATTTTATTTTATTTTTTATTTTATTTTTTATTTGAATAATTTGTATTTTGATGCTGGTTTATTTTGCAAGAATAAAAAGCTAAAAATTACAAACTAATGCAGATTCACGATAAAACTAGGGAAGTTCCTTTCATTTCTTCTATCTATCTCACTTTGAAATTACAATGAGGACATTGTTTAGTTTAGGTTTGGGGGTGTTAACTCCTATAGTCTTGAGTTGTTGAATTCTCTTATCAAGCATGTATTTGAGTATGATTGAATTCACTATGACTATGAAATTTGTAATGGAGGATAGGTTTGAGAAAAAAATTCAAAATCTGCTTTTATGTTAGTTAGAGTTTTGTGGGTACTTTGATTTAAATCTTTGTCCTTGAAAATAATTAAGCTCATAGTAAATTTTTCTCTACTCCACTTTTCCTAAGAAGAAAAGGAGTTGAATTAACTGGGTTAGGGAAGTTCAATCTTGTTTTGCTCTAGAATATGTTGATGGATCCTTAAGGCGAAATCCTAATTGATACCAAATATTAGAGAAATGATCTAGGCAATTTTTTTTACCACCAAAATCTTTCCCAACCCTCCTAATTATAACGCCATCATTGCATGGTGTATTCCAATAGTAACCACCTTGAGCTTATTTTACATAAGTCTTATTTGTTCTTTTAACTACATAAACTATTCCCATTTTAAGCCTGAAAAACCATGAACTTACTTGGAATTTTGAGAAAATACTTTGGTGAAAATTTGTATTTAAAAAGAAAGTTCAAATTATCCACATTATATTTGTTCTATTTGATTAAGGTGTGAGAAGAAAAAAAGAAACAAAGAAAGTGAAAGGTAAGAATTGAAAAAGGGTTAAAGTTGTTGAAATTAGTAAAGACTATGAATATTAAGGCAACCACATCTTAAAAAAAAAGAAAAAAAAAAGAATAAAAGAAAAAAGAACAATACTGCATTTATTATAGAGTATGATAACAATATTGATATTAGTATGAGTATATTGTCAAGAAAGAGATATGGTATAAATCTTATAGATATTATTTTTATTGTTTTTTTCTACCAAGTATTTTCCTAATTTGCTTTGATTTTCCATATCTATTTCTTTCTTAGCCCTCACCCTATGACCTATCAGTACAACCCTAATTAAAGATCTTTTGATTTTTGAATTTGGTATTTGATTACATTAGTGGAGAGTATTTCTGAAAATTGGACTTATGAAATTAAGTTTTGAGAGAATTCTTTTGATTTTAGTTATTGTACATTTATCTGAATTTTTTAGAGTTTTGGAGTTAAATTGACTATTTCACGCACACACACTCAAGGACCTAGCTTTAGGTTGAAGTAAATGCTTAACTCTTGCTTGATAAATTGCTAAATTTTGATTGATTTTCTTGCTATCTTCGATGTAAAAAAAGTAAGTTATTAGTGATGAAATCTAAATTCAGATCATGGTTTGGTGAATGATGGTAGTTATTTATGGGGTCTTGTTGATACTGTCTACAATTGTCTATTATTTTATTTTCTTTTTGTTTGAGGATAAAAAAAGTTTTAAGTCTGGGGGTGTTTGATGACTTGTATAATTTGACATAATTTATCACTTATCAACTTTAAATTTTAGTATAATTTTATTAATTTTAGATTTCATTATTATTATTTAAATTTTATTGTAGATTTGAAGATAACGAAGATCCAAAATTTTAGAAACCTATCATTTAAGTACTCTTAAATTTAAATGAAGATTTATTTAAACCAAATTTAAATTAAGATGTTTTTAAATATATATATATAATGTGTATAAATATATAAAAGGAATTAAGAAGATTTGATATATATATATATATATAAACAAAAAAAAAGAAACAAATAGCGTGGAAGTTGATATATATATGTAGGAGATTGAAGGCATGAACGTTTGATATATATATATATATATATATAGATAAGAGAAGAAAAAGGAAGATACGGCGCAGAGGATATATATATAAAAGGAATTGAGGGAACGACAGAGAGAAGATTGGCAGAGATAGAAAGAAACAATGCCAGAGGAGGAAAAAAAAATAAAAAAGGGAGAAAAAAATGAAAGAAAAGTAACTCAATGTATTAACGCGAAAGCATATTTGTTTTGTGATTCAATTTTCTATCAATTTTTCTTAGAAAATTATGGTGAATTCTTTTATATTAAATTTAATTTTTAGCATGAACAATAATATTTTCAATTGACTATCGAAAGAGGTTTTTTGATTTTTGTTTTAGATTGCTAACAAACAGAGAGAATTAAATTCAATTAGCTAGATGAGCAAGACATATTGAGAGATTAGATGAAATCGATTTCCTAGAAGTTTTCTTCTTATTAATTTTATCTTTGAACAATATCTTTATTTTCTTTTGCACAATTTTTTTAAATTTATTTATTTTAAATTTTAAATATAACAATTTTAGTGACTTCTCTAGATAAAATCAAAATTAATATAATTTTGGTATTTTTCAAAAATAAGTTACCAATCCTTGAGGACAATACTATTCTTATCACTTTATTATAAAACTATAATATTGTGCACTTGTAGTTTTGCACCTATCAGTCACAATTTCATTTGGGTAATTTTTGATCATCTCATGAAGTCTACTCATTTCATTCTAATTAAAACTCGATAGTTGGTAATACTTTGAGTAAGTTGTATATTTGGGAGATGGTATGATTGCATGGCATACCAAAGTTAATTGTATCATATTGAGATCCAAAGTTTACATCACATCTATGGAAGTAGATACAAGAGGCTTTGGGTCCATAACTGCTACATAGTATTGCTTATAACCCTGAAATAGTTAGACAATCTTAAAGGTTTATCCAAATGTTAGAAGACAATTTACGAGCATGTGCTATGGAATTGAAGGAAAATTGGAGCAAACACCTACCATTGGCTGAGTTCACCTACAAAAACATTTTCCATGCAAGCATTGGAATGGCTCCTTACAAAGCCATGTATGGAAGACCATGTAGATATTTAATATGCTAAGCAAAATGCAAAGATTCAGTACGATGATAATTATTCTTATAGGAGAAACAATTGAAAAGATTTGCATCAAAAAAGAAAAACTTCATGTAGCTCAAATCCAATACAAGAATTATACTAATCATATTGAAGTGGATGATTACATGTTTCTCGAAGTTCAACCACAAAAGGGAGTAACTTGTTTTGGAACAAAAGGAAAGTTAGCATCATGCTACATTAGGCCATTCTAAATTATGAAAAGAAATGGTAATGTAGCATATTAATTGGAGTTACCTCTAGAATTTTCACAAATTCATAATGTTTTTCATGTGTATACTCTACAGAAATGTTAACAAAATCAAAATAGTATTCTAGATTGGAAAAAACATTCATTATAGGAAAACATGTCGTATGAAGAAGATTTTTTTGGCGATAATTGATTTCCAAGTTAGGAACTTGAGAATAAGAGCAATACCAATAGCAAAAGTTTAGTGGAGAAATCATGGCATCGAAATACAACTTGGGAGTTAGAGTTTGAAGTTTGCTTGAAATATCCCTACTTATTTGAGGAGTTGCAAATTTTGAAGACAAAATTTTCTTTAAGAGGGTAGGATTGTGAAACCCCAAAAATTCATTATAAATTATTAAAGTTCCTAAAAAGGAATTTTTAACAACATTTTTAAGTGTAGGGATGTATCAGGAAATTTTCATGTGAAAAGCTTTATCGATAGGAAAAATTGGAAAACTTTTATACTGCTTGTTAAACCCCTCATCGAGCCACACCATGGCCTTACTAATTGGCTAGTGAGCCACCATTGATGAGGGTGAGAGAGGTGTAGATTGGGTTTATAAATATGTCGAAGCTCCACCCATTCTTCTCACACAAATTTTCCCTCCTCTCCATTTCTCTAATTCTTCTCTCTTTAAAATTGTTCTTGCTTTTTGATACATTACAGAACAAGTTTTGGGCATAAATATCTTAGAGTTTGGGTCAAGTTTCTAGGTAGGGTTTTTCTACTCCAAACTTTTTCATGTATTCTTTTTCATAAAATTTTCATGCATCATATGTCAATAAAAAGGAAAACCAAATGACATGATTTTTATAAATGATGTTGTAATTTTTGTTAATATAAAATACTTGTTATAAAAATTTTTATTATGCATATATTGGAAAATTTTGTACAAACGATATATGAAATGAGTATGGAAAATGATTCACATTGCATCTAAGATTTTTATACATGCATTATGGAAATTATTTTGTCCATGGGAAATATGCTTGTATGTTGTCTTGCGTAGTATGGTACCAATGGACTATCGGTTGTAATGAACTATTTTCGATGTACTTTAGGTATGCATTCATATCATATGTATTCTTGGAGGTTTTTCGTCTATCGTGCCTTGGATTGTTAACCATGTAGGTTTTTTGAAGTTCGATCCCCTATTGCTTCTTATAGTTTTCCATCTATTGGGTCTCGGATTTTAATGGCACATAGGCCTTAGAGTTGGACCCTCTTTTATGTCTCATAATGGACCGTCCATGTATGAAGGTCCATATGATGTTGATTTGTCCAATACATGTTCCATATGTATTATGATCATAAAAAGGGTTTAAGTTGAACCACATGCATCTCCAAGGTTAACTATGCATGTACCCATATATTTTGATGACCAATACATATGGGATTGCATGTCATGCATATGGATTTGAATTTGCATATCATATTTTATATTATATGAAAATAGATTGGGAGACCTAAAATGTACACTCTATTGATATATGGAAGCAATAAAGTATATGTAAACTTGAGTTTTGTATATATAAATTTCCCCACACTAGAGAAATTTCTTAGACATCCCGATTTTTGCTACGATACATCCCGCTAATTAAGTTTAAATTCACATATCATTTTAAAAATATGAAATAAAAAATACCCCTCTTATATTACTTTTCCAAAGCCATACATCTACATTCTTACCCCTCTTCATCATAATTCATCCACCACAAGCACCACAAAGTAGTTAGCCACCACAAACTAGCTAGTCACTACAAACCAACCACCCAGCACGAAGGCCCCAAAGCCACCACATTTTCAAACCAACCAGCCAGCATTTCAAGTAAGTATTATTTGAATCATTTTCTCATTATGGTTTAATGTTAAGGCCTATGTGATGTAATGAAACTTTATGATGTTATGAAATTTTAATTGTTTGTGAGATATATATTGTTAATATGGAAATAATGGAGATTGAGGTGCTAACCAACTTGATGTCTACAAATATTCTCAAGATCCTCAAGATCCTCAAGATCCAACAAATATTCTCAAGATCTCCAAGATCCTACAAATATAGGTGAGAGAAAATCAACCAAGGGGATTTAGGATAGATGAGGATGAGTTTGAAGAGGAAGATGATTGGGAATCAATTGATAGTGCTAGAAGGAGATATGATGGTAGATTTAGGAAAGTGAGGAATCGAAAAGATAATAATTTTGGGTAGTATTAAGATGAAAATTCCATCGTTTTAAGGGAAGAATGATCCAGAAGCATATCTAGAGTGGTTCAAGAAAGTGAAATTAGTATTCGATTGCCACCATTATTCCTAGGTAGAGAAGGTAAAAATTGCTACCATTGAATTTTATGATTATGCTATTATTCGGTGGGATCAATTGGTGCTGAACAAGAAGAGAAATAAGGAGAATCTGATAGAGACATGGGAGGAGATGAAAACTATGATGATGAATTGATTCATGCCTAGTTACTACTACAGAGAGTTATATAACACATTGTAAACACTTAGGCAGGGAAACCAGAGTGTAGAGGAGTATTACCAAGAGTGGAAGTGACAATGATCTGAGCAAACATTGAAGAAGATCGAGAGTCTACTATGGCATTGTTTCTGGATGGTTTGAATAGGGAAATTCAAAACGTGGTGAAGTTGCAGCATTATGTGGATTTGGAGGACATGGTACACATGGCTATTAAGATTGAGAGTCAACTCAAGAGAGGAAGCATTACACGTGTGATCCTTAACCAAAGTAAATCCACTTGGAAGTCAAGCAATTGGAAGCAAGATGAAAAGCTTTCTAATCCAAAGCCAAAACCAAAGCAAAAGCAAGTAGTGGCTAGCCAAGGAACTCAAGGTAAATCAGATTCATCCATTACTCGAAATCATGATATTAAATGTTTTAAATATCAAGGCAGGGGTAACATATCCAATCAATGTGCGAACAAAGAAGTTATGGTGATGAAAGATGATGAAGAGATCAAAATTGAGAATGAATCAGAAAATGATGCTATGCCACCCTTGGAGGATGCCAATGATGAGGAGTACGCTACCCAAGGTGAATTATTGGTGGAATGGAGGGATTTGAGTATGTAATCCAAAGAAGATGATGAAGTGTAGTGGGAGAACATATTTCATACTAGATTCCATATCCAAAGCAAGGTATGTAGTGTCATTATTGATGGTTGAAGGTTTACTAATGTTACTAGCACTAACATGGTGGAGAAGTTAGCCATGCCAACAATTAAACACCCTAGACCTTATAAATTTCCATGGTTAAATGATAGTGGGGAGGTAAGGGTTCATAAAGAAGCATTAGTCACTTTTCGCATTGGGAGTATAAAGATGAAGTGTTGTGTCATGCAGTTTCCAAGCAAGCGAGGCATTTGTTATTAGGAATACCTCATCAATTTGATAGATGAGTCAAGCATGACCAACAAGTGTTCATTTGTTCACAATCAAAGATCAATTACTCTTGTAACTTTGACACCAAAACAAGTTTATGAGGATTAAGTGAGGTTGCAAAAAGAGAGTGAACAAGATAAAAAATAGTGAAAAAGAGAGTGGTAAAAAGTTGAGAAAAATAAGAGAGAAAAACAAATGTCTATGCAAAAGCGAGTGAAATAAGGAGAGCAATATTCATTAATCAGCCAATGATTGTACTTTTGTACAAATAGGCATTTTTGAATACTAACCAACTTGATGATGTTTTGCCTAATTCAAATTTTTCAATCTTGTAGGACTTTAAGGATATATTTCATGAAGAGATTCTACATAGATTACCAAATCAACCTGCTTAAAGAGTTATGATTCGAGGATGAATCTTTTCGAAGAGGAGGGGAATAATGGAGATTTAGGTGCTGACCAAGTTGATGTCTACAAATATTCTCAAGATCCTTAGGATCCTTCAAATATTCTCAAGATCACACAAATCTTCTCATGATTTCCAAGATCCTACAAATATTCTCAAGATCTTGCAAATATTCTCATGATCTTCAAAATCCTACAAATATTCTCAAGATCTTACAAATATTCTCAAGATCTTCAAGATCCTATAAATATTCTCAACATCCTACAAATATCCTCAAGATCTTACAAATATATTCAAGATCTTACTAGTTGTATTCTTTACCATTTCAAGCATGTAGCTTGAGGGGGAAGAACCTAGACATTTCTTTTAGTTTATGTTTTCTTTTTTTCTATTTTTGGCAGTTTCCCTTTCTTATATGGGTGTGTAAGGTACGTAATAGCCTATAAATAGGCCTTAATAGAAAGCAGAATATTTCATATCAAAATTGTGAGAGTAAAATTTCTCTTTACTTCTTTGAAGAACTTTTTTGAAGAACTTTTTTGAACTTATCATATGTGTCTGTGGAATTCATGCCTCTACTTATCAATCAAGTCTTCATTCCTTGATTGTGGCATCTTCCTCACACCAAGGTTCATATCTCTTCATAGGTGTTAGGTTGCAGTTTCCATCCAAATCTATAGTAGAATGGTCCTAGGAACTAAATTTTGTTATGGGCTTTGTCATAAGTTGGCATGGTTTGTATCAGGATTAAGGTTATAGAATTGATAGTATAGATTTAGGGCTTTAGACTATAAAAATCATGATGGGGGAAGAACACGATACTATTCATGTTCAGTATAGGGTACTAAACATCCCAGTTATTTTCGATTCGGGGAACCAAACATACTTGGATGGTTCAATTGGCCCTATAGAATGTCATTTTTGGTTATCTAATACTTATGGTGCAACAACATTATCTTATTTGTATCGATAGTTAGGAACAACTAGTAGGTATGATGTGAAACAAATTTTTGGATGTCTAACATTATTACAACCATGGATTTAGGAGCTTTTTCCTACATGTGCCCCATCTCATAATTCAGACTACACAAATTAGCTTTCATAAGTACAGTGTTTGGGGTTATGCACACGTCCTCGAGTAGATAAAAAGGCCTAGTTAGGTTTTGTGATGCAATAGATGATCTTATAGTTTTGATGTATGTTCGCTCTCCCTATATCAAATATTTAAACTTCAATTTTAACAAGTTATGGTTTATATTAAGACATTAATGTTTATTTATCCTTTTCAAGTTATTTGGGATCCTTACGACATTGACTTTATAGAGATAACATTTTTTTATGGTTGCATTCATTTTCTAGAACTGATAGAGCCATATCATAGTTACTAGAGGATCTAATCCAAAAATTTAAAAGATAGGGTTCCATATTATGGATCAGTATTTGATTAGTTGAGAATGTCATGTGCTATCTCAATAAGCAAGAGCTTCAACTATGTCATATCCACATGAGTGCTATTTGGATTATAGGGATTGGTATCATACTATTCTCATGTGAGAGTACAAAATCCCGAAGAAATGTTGACTCAAACTAGGACCTAAGATCCATATATTGCACCCCAACATCGATAATAAGATGATTGGTATGAAATCATATTCATTTTAGTGTGTTGTAATTTAATTATTATTTTTGAACAAATCATAATGAAATATTTAATTTGACAGCATGTGTTATAAGCATTGAAAAATCTTAGAAAAGGATTGAAAGGGGGAAAGAGAAACCTTGGAGAAAATTGTATAAGACAATGAAGAAGGGGAAACAAATACTATAAGGATGTGTCGGTGCTGATGCAATAAATGCATCTCAACCATCTTTAAGTCATATAAATAACTAGATGATCTTATCAAAATGTAATTGATTGAACACATAATTATTTTTGGATTTTAAGACTTGCAATATTTAGACTTATCAATTCCTTTTTATTTTGGAACATTCAATTTTATTGAAATATTTCATATTTCATTAGTTTCTTTTTGTTTTGCAGATTAAATTCATGATTTGCATGTGTAATGCTAAGGTATTAGTCAAGTCTAATACAAAGGAATAGGGGTTACCACAAAAGAACATGGAAGTGCACAATTAACATAAATAATAATGTACATCTAATTATTCTAACCTAAACAAAGTTAATCACCACAATCCAAATCAAATACAATTGTTGGATGTGTCATTTTATTGCTTGAATATGTTTGCAATGAATTGTAAACTTCAATTTGATTTGCATAAGGTATACTCTAACAATTCACACATGATTTATGAAATACATGCCAAGTTGAGTGTGTAGGTGGCATTGGAGCTCCTGACTTCAAATCTACCTACACTGTCAGGGAATTAATAAATTCATATATTAACAATAATTATACAATTCAAATATAAATAATGACATTGTAATAAGTTTATCATATCTATACAAAATGATTTCTATCGACAAAACAAACAGCACATTTTATGCTTAGTAGGCACCTCAGACCAAAAAGGGAGAAAAGTTCATGATTTGTGTAAACTGAATATGGAAACCATTATTATTTATGTAGAAGCAATGATATGTCCCATGTTTGGTAATATAATATATTTTTCAGGACCATAACTACCATTAAAATGAGATAGTCTATGAACAAGCTCCATCTTCACTTCAGAAATATCATATAAAAAGTGTAATCTTAGTGATGATTTTGTTAACTCACTAAGCATGTCAACCCTAACTTGAGGCCATGCTTTCTCCCCAATCCAAGTCCAATGGCCGTAGTTCTAAACCCATAATTTCCATAACCCAATACATCATTAAAATGCCTTACATATGGTTCGAATTCAATAGGAATTTGACTTAAGTATATTGAAGATTCTAATGATAGTTTTGATTGAGTTCTTTTCACTATTAACTTTTATTTTCTTGAGAATTGTGCCCCATTTGAAGAAACAATTAGTTTAGACTCATGCATAGATGTATTAAGTGCCTTCTCAGCTAATGCATACTCAAAACCTAAAGGATGTTTCCTTGTTGAAGATTTAACCATAGAAGGATGACCACGATTTTTTTGTTTCATAAGGGTCTCATCCAAATAAGTTGTACTTGGATCTACCAAGATACATACTACCCTATACAACTTGATTTTTACATGCCTATCCCTACCGTGAAATAATTTCATAAACTTCTCGACTAAATGGGTGCAATCCAATTCTAGATCATTATCTTGTAATGTGGGTGCAAAACTAAATTTCCACCAATGGGCATGAAGTGAAGACAACTCAATAATATGACTTAATCATTTCTATTAATCAATGCCATGTGCACATGGTAATCAACAAGTTCAAACCTTTGCATATCCATTATTGGTAAAGTCAAATAATATTTTGCTCTCTTAGATTCTTTCGAAATAAGCTTGATTGTAATTCTTGAAAAAAATCCTCTCAACTCCTTAAATAGCCACTCTAGCTTAAAATGAAGTTGGATTTTAGTCAAGCTCATCTCAAATGAAGCTTTAATCTATATATGTTGGAGCTCCAATAACTTATGAATGTTATCTTAATTTGACACCAAGTGGCCTTGTGATGTCTTCAATTGTCGTTTCAATGTTGCATATGCACTTTTAGCCCTATTTGTTGTTGTATTTCCTTAATGTATATGTAAATCTGTCTAAGCAAAAATAAATTTTTATTTGTGTTGATTCAGCCATACATTATTAACATAATCAATTTCTTTTTGACATTCAAAGAAGTTTCTCTTAGGATAATCTATGTTCAAATTATATTTACAATAAACTTGTATAATACAAGATTACACCACAGACTATTGAAAGTTTCCCATCTTTCCTTATCTTCGAATAATTTCTTCATATTTACTAATAAATTTTTGGAAATATGCCATCTAAAAAGATGTTGAGCATATGTGGGAAATACTTCTCATTTATAAGAGCTTTCTTTCTATTGGTTATAATGACACTAGGCATAACATTTTCATTCATCAAAGATTTCAATTTCTCCACTATCCAACAATAATTATCCTCCTCTTCCAATTGTAGATATGCACATGCAATGAAAAATGTCATGTTTGTAGATGTAACCCTAACAATCTTAAGAATCATAAATTTGTACTTATTAGTCTTGTAGGTAAAATCCATGATAATCACATGAGGAAAAGCTCTTAACAAATCAATGGATACTAAATGAGCAAAAAATATGTCTCTAATAACCTCATCAATATCATTGTCCTATGCCACTCTATTTAATTGTGAAAAATCAACAAATGGATTGTTGGAGAATTAATCTTCTATCTTATTCTTTGAGTCTATGCTCTTTATGAGCATTGTAGATATCTTTCATTTTACTACAATTTTGTTCATTATGTTACTTCATTCTATACAAAATGTATTTCAACATTACGTTTCACTTTGTCATATCAACTAGCAAGTTCATCTCTTCATTAGTGATTTTTCCTACATTTGGATGACTTTCAAGATATCATGCTAATCGATGATTATGTGTACCACAACTCACATTCAACTTCCAGTTATAACTATTTTCTATCATTCTTCCTTTTAAAAAAATGGACAATTACATCTACTCATCCTCTTTTTTATCCTTCAAGTCTTTTGGTTTTTCTTTAGAACAATAAACACCATTTCTTTCATATGCAAAAACAATCTTAGGTCTCCCACCATCAGAACCTATGTCAAACCTTTTCATCACAATCTCTATTCCATTATTTGGCCCAATAGACTTCATCTATGCTATCAAATCTTATTTTTAAGTAAACACCTATATTAAAAGAGCATAAGGTAATACATACTATTTATTATAAACATATAAGATATCTCACCCTATATGTCTCGAATAAATTGCTACAATCGATACTTTGTCCATCTTGTAACTCGTATCATCCATCATCATATAAAAAAATAGAAATAATTTTTTTACAAAAATATACAGGCCTAATAGGGGTGTACTAAACATTACTAAGATGCTCAGATACCACTACCGAATATTTCATGAATGCACGATAGAGGACATACTAAACAAATTTTAAATTTTTTATTTGGTTCGGTAGGTTGTGCTAAACACTCATGATATGTTCAGTAATTGAATCCAAACCTTTCAATAGTGTACAATACACTCCTACCGAACCACTGCGTGATTTACCAAAAATATTACCCAATCAAACTAATTTGTGGCTTGATTTTCTTCAAGTTTTTCTTCCTTCTCACATCTTTGGTATATATCTCTTCTAATTTTAATATTTTTAATATTTTGAATATTAAAATTTTAGGGTTAGTGTGTGATTGGTGGTAAAAATATAGGTAGAGATGAAAAATAACGAGTTGGACGTAAAATGTAGAAGAAGGAGTGGGATTAGAAGGGTAGAAGAAAGAGTGAATGGGATGTGGAATGTTTTAATTTTTTTAAGTCATTAAAGAAAAATTTATCTTTTCTATATAATAAAATTGATTTTTATTTATTTTATAATTAATGGGATGTCTCTTAGTAAAAATAGAGATGTCCCAAGAATTTCTCCCCACACCATATACTGATAATGATTACTTCCATTCATAAACATTAATATATAGCACATTCATTTTGAATATTTGTTTGTTATAATATTATTCTAGAGTAAACTTCTATTTAGCTATTTGTAGCTCACTCTGTTTCCCTTTACCTCCATATTAGGGTTCGATAATGTGGTTTGCAAATCCGACATTGAAGTTGAAGAAGAAAACTACATGTTTATTTTTATTTTATTTAATTCATTTTTTATCCTATATTTTGAAAATAATGCTGAGACATGATGTAAATAATTTATCTTTCAATATTTTAACTATTATAGATGATTTCTAAAATTTAAATATTTTTTATTAAGGGATATCCCAAAATTAATATAAGTTCTATTTAAAATGAAATATTAAATTTTCTTTAAATATGATTTAAAAGTTACCCCTCACTTCCGTCTGCATACCAATTTTTTTTAGGTGTGACACTTTTGAGATAAAAGAATGATTAATTTGGAATATGTTATTACATGTAATCAAAATGCATATTTTTTTCATTAGCACAATTTATTATGATCATATATGTCAAATAAATATGTAATGGTGACATGGTAATTTGGCACAAAAAAAATTAATCCAACTAATCAACTATATGATATTTAGTTGGCAAATTAATGAAAATATTGAAGTATTTTAGTAATTATCAAATTAGATTTAATTTTTTATAAATTATACAATTAAATTTGGAATTAAATTTTAGTATACAATTAAGAGTAGGACTTCTACATATGGCGTCAAGAAGGTTAAAATAATGGGAATAAGAATCTCATTAAAGCACACAATTTGGTTGTGTGTGTGATTACTAATTGGAGATAATTTAGGGATCCTAATCCAAATCAAATTAGATCAAATACATATCAGTTAAATACACCTTATTTTTCCGTTTGTATAGCCAACCAACCTAAAGAAAATTAGAGAATTGTTTTAGTAGTGAATTGGGAGAATTGTTTTTAGAACAAAATTCAACCTGAATCCATAGAGTTTAGAGAAGGAATTATTGAGAAACAAATTATTTTTCAACAAATTTCTGAATGCGCATAGGGAGTCTTTGGTGGAGAACAAGAATCAAGTTTTTGATCAACTTGGAGTTTGCAAGGATTTCCATCAATCTCGTTATTGCTTGTTGGTAGAAAAGGCTTGGAAGCTTGAAGGTTCCAATCGTATGTGCACAAACTACAAAAGTATGTTTCTTATTCTACTTAACTATAATTATATTATTAATACAATAAGATCTTTGCTGGAAAAATCATTTTTTCCCAATACAAATCACTACCATAATACTTCTTAATAAAAATTAGATTTTTACTTAAAAATAAATAAAATAAGTAAATAAAAAAGAATAAACATAGTATATAAATACAATATATATTATATAAATAATTTAATATATAATAATACAAATTAAATAAAAAATTACATGTTAATATATTATACAAAAGCTAAGTTAGTGCACATAAATACTAAATAAAATAGTTAACAAAAAGAAATAAAAATAAAATAAAATAAAAACGTTGAATTAGTAATTAAATAAATAAAAATATAAAAGAAAATAAAACTAATTTCATTTAAAATAAAAATTAGTATTAAAAAAACTAAAAAAATTAAGTTAATAATTAAATAAATTAATGTCTAAATCAATCGAAAAAAACTGAGTTGTGATATCATTTTGTTGCTAACCGTAGCATGAGAGTCTTGGCATACAAGTCTCAGTTTTAATATGTTGGGTTTTTATTTTTATTGCAATAAATTTTTAAATTAAAAGCCCTAGAATAAACATTTTAAATCAGGTCTACTCAACCCCAAATTTATCTCACATGAGATACTATTTGATTTGAAAAAGAATTGGATGTCTAGAATTGGATGACATGGACATGGAGAACTGAACTCCAACTTTTTTTTTTTTTGCTTTACTTTTAGGTATTTTTATTTTCTATGTTTTCTTTTATTTTAGATTTAATATATTTTATTTTATGTTATTTTTCATTTTATGTAATTTATTTTATTTCTTATTTTTGTGATCACATGCTTATTTTATTTAGAGTTATTATATTTATGATTGTTTATTGAGATGTGATATATAAGAAGTACACAACAATTTTTCCACATGGTTAAAATTTTGTGAAATGATTGACGCATTACACTACTTGAGTAATCACATTGAGAAAAAAAACAAATGATTAATTTTTCTCTTCTTTATCTTTCTCTTTAATTTTGAGGGCAATGTAGATTATAGGTTGGAGTGTAGAAAAAGTTATATAAATTTAGCCAATTTTTAATTTTTTTATTAAGCATGTATTTACATTTATTTTTATTATTTGCTTTTATTTATTAGTTTAGTGATAGTTAGGTTCAAATTTTTAAATTTTTTTGCCACATTATCATGCTTTTAGTTGATTTTAAACATATCATGGAGTAATGTGATAATTAGGTTTTTTTGTTATAGTTTTTGTTTCATGCTTGAATTTTGAGATTACGATAAACTCGATATTGATGTTTAAGAATCAAATAATAGAGAATATTTTGTGAGATTATTTTGAGCATATTATCATTTCATTCTGAAAAATAATATTTTTTTCTATTCCTTTACTCTTCTTATTATTCAAGTTGTTGAATGATCTTTATAGTTTTTTCATTAAATGTTAGAATTTTTACATCTGATAAAGTGTCAAGTAATTTTTGTTACTTAAATTGAATGATTTAAGTATAAATTTAAAGTGTATGCCTATTTCATTGATGCATTACTTCTAAAAAAAGATATATATATATATATATATATATATGGGGTTCCCTCAAGCCAATACAAAAGGAGCAAAATTAGCCACTCACAAAGTCATACAAAATACATGCAAAATGACATAGGTCTACTCTCTAAACACAAAAGGGAAAGTAATAATATACATACATATATATATATATATATATATATATATATATATATATATATAAAGACTATAAAAAATGAATAGTATAAACTAAACACTATGTGAAAACTACTACATAAAACAAAAAAATTGTTCTTGAGTTGGTGTGTCTAAAACAGTGGGAGTGTGATTCTATAGTTGGAAATATGCTAAGAAAATGAGAGAAAAGTGCATGGTGAGGCCACGCATTTGTGGCCCACTTCTATTACTGTCGCGACATGCATTTATTCTGGAGGCGTTTAATTATGATATGATAGTCTTGCATTATAGTGCATATTATTCATCACTATGGCCTACATTAAACTGAATCTATTCAACTTCTTTTTGCTTCCCCCTTGCAAGCTTGGTTGGTACATATTTAAGGCTTACATATATTATCTTTTTATTTTCTTAGTTGCAATTGAGTGCTTTTAGGTACAACTCTTTGATTTTTTTTATCATTAAATTAGTTAGAATCCAAAAATACCTTGAAAACAAAATAATACCCGTGATTCTAAAAACATAGGTTTGCTAAAATAATGATAAAATTATGCAAATATAAATCTATTTCGGCACTAAAGAGGAAATAAATAATGTAATATTTAGTGTTTTTCAAGTACTCATCATAGCCCTCAACCAACTTCTTACTAGTCTCCTATTAAAGAAAACAAAAGACTAAAAACAAAAACTCAAATATCCAAAATCATTTTTGTAGATTAATACAGTTGTATTTAGCATATGCAACAAGCTTGTAAATCCCTATGTTTCCCTAATAAATGAGTTTAAGTATCGTGAGGGCTTTTAGTGATTATACCCACAAATATTAAAATAATTGCAAAAATTCAAATAAATAATAAAAAAGAATAATGAATAAAATTAACAAAGTAAAAAAGAAAAATTCAAAAATTCTCATGCTTTTAATATCTTTTAAGTTCATAATTAAAATCTAAAGCATAAGTTAAATTAATATCCCAAAGAATCATAGGTTATTTTAAAAGTTAGTTAAAAATCAAAAATTCATATTCTATGTAAAAACAATTTTCAATGTTCATTTACTTAATTTCAATGTTAGGAATCCGAATTTGCTTCGACTATAATCCTCACAAGTCATACTTTCATTATTACATTGATCCAATGAGTTCAAGCACTAAACCAAAGATATATGCTAATAGAGTTTATGTAAATAAATGAATTAATAGGTTCACATATGTTTAAAGAAGAAAAGGCTCAAAATAATGCATAACATTTGATCTCATGAAAAGAATAAAATGAAATTATGTATAAATAAATCACGTACTATTTTCATGCATGAATTAAAATCATCAAATAAAAACATCAAGTATATTAAAAATATGTATATAACATTTTATCATATGTTCAAAATACTAACATTTAATGCAAAATTTATAGAAATCATCTAATAATTTGAATTAATAAAAAGAATAATTAAAGGAATAGAAAAATTATTATCACTCAAAATGGAAAGATTTATAGGCTTAAAATATTCTCACAATGTAGTCTCCACTATTTTATTCCTAAACACCAATTTCAAGTTTATCGCAATCTTAAACATTCAAGCATGAAATACAAACTATGACAAAAAAAACTAATTATAACATTGCTCCATGACATGTTTAAGATATTAATTCAACATACCAAAGACTCAATCTTTTGCTTAAAATTAACTAAAAGCATGATAATTTTGAAGAAAAAAATTAAATTAAACCTACCTATCCCTAAACAATAAATAAATTAAATAAAGCAAATAAATAAAAATAAATTTGAATACATGCTTAAAAAAAATTTAAAATTACTTGGATTTTCTATTACTTTTCCCAAACAATAGCACCAAAAACTTGATGCACAAATTTTATATTTGATAGATAGTTCGCAAATACACCAATCATTTTGTAAAAAGCGACAAGTATACTTTGAAGGTTAGTCTACAAGTACACCAGTCACTTTTCTAATTAAGTTTTTAGTATTTTTTTTTAAATAACATTTACACACTCATACACCCACAGATGCATATATTAGTAAGGTTCCAACTTACGTCTTTATAGTATATATGAGAAACATATATCAATACACTATAAAATAATTAATAAAATAAATTATAGTATCCTTGATATTTATGTTACATGATTTTAAATAATTCAATTAAACTCTTAAAAACAAAAAAATAAACCTAAAGACTATGTCGTAATTGTTTGGGTTTGAAAAGTCTAAACTAAAAATATATATTTGATTCAACAAATAGTAGGCAAATAAATATTTAACAATCAATGAAAAATTTATGGGATATATTAGTTAATTAATCATGCTTTCTCATACTTAATTAGTTTACTAAAGATAAAGATATATATTAAGGTTACATATTAAGGTTACTGATTGTCCCTTTGTATGAAAAAGTCTTTTGATGGTGATCATTTTTATTATTAATCAATATCAATTAAAATATTTTGGAGGGGATTAATTAATTGATAATGATTAAATTATGTTTTATTCCCAAAGAATTAACAAACTATTTAAAATTATACATATTGTGGGGCTATCAATTTAAACTTTTATTCAAGAAGTCAAAATTTGATTTAATATTGATGTATCAAAAACCTAACTTTTAAATTTAAAATTTATTACAAAAAATATTTTGTCAATACACTTTTCCATAATAAATCCTGCAAAAAATCTTCGAAATAAAATATAATTCTTAAACAGATCTAGATAATTAGATTATAAATTTAACTTTCATATTTTTAGTCTATTATGGAAAATATGTCGTCAATATAGTTTTCTATAATAAATTTGGTATAAATCTTGAATAAATAAATAAAATTAATTTATTATATAAAAATATTTATCTAAATTAATATTTTGTAAACATAAAACCATAACTAGTATCCCATAGTAATATTCAAGTAATATTCAGCTAGACATGATTAGATTTATTAAATTATCAGTAAATTAAAAATAGCATTCAAAACAGTACATAAAGTTAATTCTAAAAATAAAGGAATACAATTAAAATTAATTCCTATTTGTATCTTCCACTGTACAAAATTTTATTAATAATTTGTGTTTGAAAAACCTCTAAATAGATCTGCCTATACTGCTTATTGAATTGAAAAACTACAACATAACTAAGAAATAAAAACTACAAAAACTATTTAGAAAATCAACTAGCCAAGGGCAGATAATTTGCTTAAACATCTTTAAAGCAATAAAGTACCCATATGATGATGAAAATGACTACAAATGAGAGTTTGCTAAGTTGGATTGATGAAGTTAAGCCAAGGGCTTTGTAGGAGAAAACTCTCAAGATTTGTTTTCTACTCTTTTTTTTCTTATTATATATATATATACATTTTAGGATTAGTTTATTCCTAGTAGCATAATCATTTTCAATTTTTAGGATTATTGAATAGATGGGCTTGAAAATAAAAATCAGATGTTCCCTCCTTACTTTTGATATAACTAATCATAAATGATCAAAATTGAAGTTTTGAATGGTAATGAATGTCAATAGAATCTTGATATTGCTGTTTAGTGAAGGTGTACTTATGATAATGTAGCTCAAAAAATGCATGCATAATAGTTAAATTGGCGATATCATGATTTATATATTTTAATTTGTGAAGTGCTATGTTAATTTCTTATAACAATATTTTAATTCCAATTGGCATGATTAGGCTACTATAACTTTTGATTTGGTTTAGCAAAAAGAATGTTATTTGAGTCCTTTCTAAAAAATGAATAAGGCATTAGGATAATCCTTTTTAGCAAAATTGTCCTACCCTGGTTGTTCTTATAAGAACATACCCTTTTAGCAAATCAATTTGAGCCCTATAAGCCAATTATTTATACTCACTTCATATCCTTTGAACCAAACATATTGGCCATCCCTATAGTTGATATATTAGAAAAAGTGGAGTTACATAAAAAGAGGATAGACAATGAAAATATTATAATAAGATTTAAAGGTGTCAAATTATGCTATAGTTGATGAAATTCCTAACATATATAAAACAACCTTGCTACAATATGTACCTTAGATATAAATAATAATAATAATAATAATAATAATAATAATAATAAAGGGACAAGCCAAAATAGAAGTATCAAACATGGTTTAATATTGAAAAAAGAGAGTAAATGAATGGAAAAAGGAGAATAAAAGAGATTAATAATAATGCTCGAGTCCAAAACAAAGAAATTTGATTGGATTAATGATTAAAATTTAGATATCATGTTTAGATTCATATGCGTAAATTTTTCATACCCTAAGATTTCACTATATTACAAGAATTAAATTTATTGCTAACAAACAAATTCATTAGAAAAAGTTTGAATTTTGTTAATGTTGAGATTCAATACTTTACAGAGAAATATTAGAGAGAAGTTTATACAATTGGCTGAATGTGTAGATCCTCATGAGGGGTCCATCTATTTATAAAACCTTTATGGGTATAGGTGTCAGTTATATAAGATGTACACATATTTACATGTCAAGGGGAGCATAAGAGACCTTAAGTACAATATGTTAGAGATCTAGGCTGAGTTTTAGTCGTACTTTCCTTGGGCCCGAGCTGTAGTTAAGATTGAGCTTCTTTTGACATAAAGTTTCCTTGAGATCGAGATGCCATTGAGCTTGGGTTGTTCCATGGGTGGGATGTCTGGGGTGTTTCATCTTCCATCTTAGGCTGGTGACTTGGCTTGGGTGATTTACAAGGGTTGGGGTTCGGGTGGTTCGGATGTCCAAACATCAAGTGCCCATACTCTTTCAGGTCGAGCTACGGTCTAAGGGGGAAGAGTAAATATTGAGCATAGGATACGAATCTTTCATCTCCTCTAATAAATGTGTGTCAGTTGATTAGAGAGAGAAATACAGCACCTTTATATAAAGGGATGCTTGGATTGGGATCATTGTTACCTGCAAAATTGAGAAATAGTGAAGGAAAATGCTATTTCATTTCACCTCAAGTTTATAAAATATTTTCAGCTCGGCGATAAGAATTCAGCTCGGGCAATAATTTTCTTTGTACATGCTTTTTAGGTCTGTTTTTAAAGGAACATTTTCTTTTATTTTCAACTCATCCTTAGGTAATCTCTTCTTCTCGTACCTTACCACTTGCTATTATTTTGCTTTATGTTTTTTTTAGCTTTTCATAGGATGCAAAGAAAAGAGATCTCAACTTTTGGCTTTGGCTCATGGGAGTTAGTCTCTTTTAGTGGAGCGAGTCAATCTTCACCTTAGCCCTTTACCTCTATCCCCTCCCTAGATCATTTCCACTATAAGATTGAGCATGCCTGAGACTTAGATCTTAGTGGCTAGGACGTGGAGAAAAAAAACAAGGAATATTGGATTCGAGGAACCGATAGGTCGTAGTAGGGGTTGGTCAGTTGTAGCTAAGCCTTGTAGGTTGTTGCCCAAGGATGAGGACAGATTAAGAAGGACCTACAATATCCCTCCCTCAATTCATATTAGGATTCCTCCTGAGAGCACTTGTGATAGTGATAAACCTCCATCTTAGGGGACTATTTTTCATGAGAAAGCTCTATGGATAGGGGTGAGATTCCTCCTATATCCTCTTATTATGAGGTTTTTGGCTAGGATAGAACTTGAACTGGGACAATTGATACCTAATGGGTGGAGATATCTATTGTTCCTAACCATTATCTATCAATAACTCGGAGTGGATTTGGAGATGGCTGAGTTTAATGAGGCGTGATAAGAGTCAAATTATTGCATTTTTGTTATGAGTTAAATGTTGATATTTGTGTGAAAATTGTGTTTATTTGATTATTTAATCCACAAATGTCATTTCACGGGTATTTCATGTTTAAAGTGCAATTTCAGGTAAAATCATGATTTTGGAGAAGTTTGGGACAAATTTCAATGATCGGGATTGAGTGAAAATAAAAAGAAAACAAAGTTTCAAAATTTGGAAATTCCACCGCCGGCAAAAATCTTACAGAGAGCACGGTGAAAATCTTCCCGAGAGCACAGATTTTGGTAGATGAAAATCTCGCCGCCGGCGAGAATCAGAGGAACCAAAATTTTAATTTTTCCAGAAATCTTGCCGTGGCGAGAATAATGTCACCGCCGGCGAGTTTCGTCCGAAAACATATTTTTTATGTTGTTTTTCTCCAAAATTGCCCCCAAAACCCTAGATCTATATATACCATAAGATGGAGAAAGAGGCCATGGCAGAGAGGAGGAGATCTGAGACATCTTTGGAGGAGAGAAGGCAATTTTAGAGAGAAAGTTTGGAGAAGCTTGAAGGATTATCACCATTGTTGCTACCAAGTGTTCATCTTCAAGAGTTTTTCATCTCTTCTCCTTAGCCTTCATTTTCTGCATTTTATTCAGATTTGTTATTCATGGATTCAATTAAGATAATGTTTGTTCTTATTTCCATTATGAACTAATCTGTTTTTACTAAGCCTATGATGTAGTTGAATCAAGAAAATCTGATTTCTTTTGTTATTGTTATATGAGTTCATTGTTTTCAAGTTGAGTATTTATTTCCATGCTTAATGCTTTTAAATTTCTAGCCAAGATTTAGATGATTTGTTGCATTATATTGAGACTGAGAGGAGATGTGTAATGGATGCTTCTTGTGAAAAATACCGTATGTTGAATGCGAGTGTAAGAACTAATGCATGATGTATGTGGTTATTCTAGAAATTCCATAAATCGTAATGTGCTTGTTTGTGATTAAATCTTCATAGAAATATAGTTGGTTTTCATAGATAAGTAATTCTAATATAACTCGAGAGAGAGTATTAGGTAAAAGACTCCTATCACCCTTATGGGAACAATATGTATCTCCCCCTCCTTGCAAAAGGCTCTAAAGAGTTTGGAAATCATTTAAGGGATTTGAAGAAGGGGAAATTTGTTATTGAGGACCTTACCGTTAATGCTAACGGGGTCGTCTTGAATCGAGGTTTGGCACCAGAGTACCTCAATCATTGTATGAGCCATTTTTCTATCGATCTATGCAAGAAGCAGCTTGTGGCTATTTACAAAGGGGTTGATTCTGGTGAGGTCATTTATCATCAAATGTGCCAAGTGTGTTGTACTTCCTCTTTTTTGATTTTTAGCACAAGTGTGAGTTAGAGCTTTACTGGCCTTTTTTCTTTGTTTGTAGTTGATGCTGCTCTATGATTTTGACAAGGCTCACAACGTGGGCTTTTTAAAAGGTGAGTTGGTTAAAGAAAGGTAGGGTCATGCATCTATGCGTTCAAAGTACACTATGCTACTGGCCAGGTCAGTAAAGTGGGAATGCGAAGTGATTGATAAGGAGGAGAAGTTGAAAAGGGCTGCATATGAGCTTAATGCATATGCCCGATGCGTTACTAAGCTTGAGGAGGCTTTAGGGTAGGTTGAAGAGGAGGCCAAGAAAGTGAAAAAATAAGCGGAGGCCTCTACCGAGGAGGTGCACCATCAAGCAAAGGCTAATGTAAATGCTATTGCTCAAAAGCTTAAGTCTGGTGTTGAGAGGGCATATGAGATTGTGATGGAAACCTACCCTTCACTACAACCAATGCCATGCTCCAAAAAATCTGTGTTGTTGAGGATTTCAATTAGGTTCTTAGATGCAATTATATTTTTGTTCAATGTTGAGGTAGAGTAAGCCAATTCCTTCTCACTGACTCTGAGTTTCTCCTTTAAGGTTATAATTAAATCTTCCATTTCTTTGAGAAATGATTCAAGATAAGTTCACAAATTTCTCATTTAGTTGGTTAATCTCAGTTGCCTTTTCAGTAAGAGAATAAGACATATATTCCTTATTTCTCTCAAGAACTATAATATGCTTCTTCAATCCATCAATCTCAGCATTTTGATCAAGAAAGGGATTAGGATTAATGAAAAATTATGTAACTTTACCAGAGATGGGAACCTTCATGTGTTCCTAAAGCTTCTTCACATTTTCATGATTTGCATTAAATTTCTCAAGCAAATCCAAATATCTTGTTTGAATAAACTCACATTTTTTGGTGAGATCAAGTTACTGAACATCAATAGAGGACTTCATCATCATCATCATTAATATGTAGGGATTTAATGAATATTTAATGATTATATAGATTTGTATTTGCCTGTTTTACTATTATTTTGTTTAAATCTATCTTTTCGGAATCACGTGTATATTTTATTATTTTTCAGGTATTTCTTGCATTAAAATAATTCAACTTGAAGAATTATACTTGAAGCACTTCATTACAACTTGGAAAATTAAAAGAAGACATTTTTAAAATATGACATATCATTAAAAATTGGAAAAAAAAAAACAAATTACATGAAAATTAAGGTTTCAAAGTGATGCAGTTTTAAGTGTGCAGTCGTGTGAAAACATTGTAACTCACGGTGCGAGCCCAAAGGAATGTGTGCAAAAGGCTTGAAAACTTTGTGTGCCTTAACGTGAATAGAGTGGATCGTTCTTGAAACCATGTTCAGTTACTTATGCCATGGCATGAATAAAATATATGTCGTAGCTCCAAGTTTAAAATTCCAGTTTTTCCTCCTGTCCTCACCTTATGAATAGGACTATATTTCTATTGTAACAATATATCCTAGTAGCTATCTTAGTAGCTATTTTCTTAGGGGTTTTTTCAATCTTGTTATTTCTTTTAGTAGTTTTAAGTTCTTCCCTTGCTCGAGAGTTGAACAAATTTTGTTAATGTAATGGCTTTTAGTTTTAATTCGATATACAATGCATCAATTCTGTCTAGAGGTTTTTTAGAAGCAATTCTCATAATTCTATTGAGATATATTTAAAATGTATTATTTTCAGGATATTTCTAATTGTTGTTTCACATGCTATATGTTTAACTTATTGATTATTTATTAAACTATGCATAGCTGGCTATAAATAATATGAGATATTTGTAATTTTGTCACACTTGTAAAAATATTAAAGTAGAATAAATATTTTTATAAAATAAATTAAGTTTTATTTCTTCAACAAGATTTAAACCAAAGTTCATAAATGACAAATATATTGAAGAATTATTTTTCATAATAAACAGGAGAGTTAGATTTAAAATTTAAATTATCTGAATTTGATTTAGAGTTGCACTCTTAAATCTTTTGGTCTATATCAACTATATAGTTAGAGTGAGCTCTATTTGAAATATTTTTATAAGAATTACTATTGAATATATATTAACCACATATCCTTCAAAATCATTTTTAAATCTGAAAGTTAATTCTAGATACTTAAATCATAAACTTAACTTAGATGCCTTTATGTGAGTTTAAATTGTTAGACTCAACCGAAGACACCAATTAAATGGCTCAATATCTCTTAGAGAAAAAACATAATTAATTAAAATTAGCTACAAGACCTAAGCAAAGGTGATAAGTGATTTTAATTAATAATAAATGATAGATTTGCGTAATATTCTATTTTTAAATACAAGAGAGAATCAATAATCTTAATTCATATCTTTAATATCCTACTTAATATTGAACAAGCAAGATTAAATAACTAATATATCTCATAAAATATCCACTGGGTGATAAATGCTTAATTGCTTAAATGTTTATTAATCTATCTTTATTTTTATGTCAATAGTTTAGAAACTCAATCTAAAACAATCATCACAGGAATTTTAGGTTATTAATTTCATTTTTTGTTGAATGATTTAAAAATTATATGATTTCTCTTTAGGGCAACATTGAAGTATACTTGTTATTTTCAATAAGCGATTCATGCATTTACGAGCTATTTTATAAATCATACAAAATTTGTATGCAATAATTTTATGCATCAAGTTTTTTGGCACCGTTCCTAAGGAGCTAGCAATAACAACAAAATATCATCTAATTTTCTATCATCAGTCACCTCTTGAACATCTAAAGCAGCATTCGGAGCATCAACAATACTACTAGAGGCAATGAAGGCCAAAAATTTATTTTCAATCATAGCATGATTTTTTGTGAGATTTTGTTTCTCAAAGAACTTTGCAACAATGTGACTTGGCTTCTCACATTCAAAGCATCTGATTTTATTCAAGTTTCCTTTACTTAGCTTCTCTGATTCATTTTCTAAGTCTTCAATAACTTTAGTATATTTTGAGGCTTTGGAACATGAAGTATCTCTTCCCATAATCCCATATGAAGGTTTCTTCTTTCTAAATAATCTGGTGAATCTTTGGACAAGGAAGGCCATCTCCTCCTCATATGGATTAGAATCATCATTACCATTACCTACGGTACACACATCTTTGCTCAGTTCACTTACTTTTGTTGTCTTGAAGGCTAAGCTATTTCCAGTCTTGAAAGAAATTTTCTCTTGTCTTGGTAACAGGTGATGCAATTCGAAAACTTATAGATCACCAACTAGCTCATTGATAGTGAGCTCACCTAGTTTGTACAATGATTCAAGCACTGTAACTTTAGCGTGAAACCTAAAAGGTAGAATGGCAATTATCTTTTCTATTTTTTTTTTGCTTCACTAATAGGTCTACACATGTTGTATGAGCAAGTGACAATATTAGAGAGCCATGCATAAAATTTATTAAAAGTCTCATCTTCTTGCATAATGCACAGTTCAAAGTCTTTGTCCAACTTTAGAATTTTGGATCGCTTAATTGTAGACGTACCATTATAAGTTCTCTTAAGAATATCCCAAGCTTATTTTGAAGTTGTAAAACTCTAAATCCTTCTATATTCATCAAGTATCATAGCCATGATGATATCATATAAATCCTTACTATTCCATTCAAACACCTTAGATTCTTCAATAGTCCATTCAATCATTGGTTTTGGAATTACAATATTACCAAGAAGATTTTTGGTGGGATAGGTCCACCTATTTTCAACAAGTAACCATATACACTCTCCTTAGGACAACAAGAAGAGCCTCATTTGTGATTTCCAATAGGCATAGCTCAAGCCATTGAAAAGTGAAGGTATACCTACATTACCTTCTTCTCCCTATTCCAATAAAGAGAATGTGTGTGTGTGAAAAGTGAGTTGAAAGAATCAACATCAGAGAGGTTAAGCCCAAAAGGGTGCACTTGCTTTGATACCAATTGAAAGTGTCCACGACCTGATACACCACCAGTGTAAGGAGATATAGGCTCTTTAAGGACTCAGATCTAACTCGCTTAAACATGAAACATTTTTGCATTTCACACAACAGAAGCACAAATAATATAATATCGGAAAGTAGATAACTTATAACAACATATATTATACATCAAACTAAAAGCAAGTAAAAAATAAATGCTTTCTAATTAGTGTTTATGCTTCAATATGTTGAAACATATACATATCAAACTTAGATTATACTAGCTCAATAACTAATCATGCATAACAAGAAATATAACAAGGTAAACCCATATAGAGACCATATCGATGTGGTAACATCCTTAGGTTGCTTAAGGCAATCACTTAGCAGTAAATGATTCACTAAAAAATAAAATAGTTACAACTTTGATAGATAATAAAACCATTATTACCTCTATCAATCGAGACCATTGTTCGAATTCTCTACTTCTAATTACTTGTTATTTATGCAACGACTTGATTCGAAACACAAACCTTAACTATCACAAAGTGTAGTAACTAACAAATTTAAGGACACATGGTCCTCCATAGATCTCAAATCATGTACGGGGGACACATAGTCAAATCATGTATGCACACAGACAACGATTTGATCACTTAACTCACTAAACAATTCACATTGAAATGTAAGCTCTCCAAAATGGTTTTAAAAATAGATATAAATCTTAGTATGAAATTTGATAGAGTTTGAGTACTTAAAACATGATTAAAGTGTTAAGATAAGTACGGGGTATTTATAAAGTCTCAACTAGCCACCTCGCCAACCACCTTGTCAAACATGGTGGTCAGGGTGGGGGCAAGCTTATTGGCGAGGTGCTAAAAAGGATATTTTTTTCATTTCCAAAAATACCTAGTAATATCCACAAATACCTACACCTGAAACAAACCAAAATCCACCACTCTAAACCAAGCATGCATACTAAAAGCAACCAACCCTTTGGTGTGTGAAAACAAGTTTTTAATCAAACTGTTTCTAATTATGTGTATGTGTGTGGTACTAATCCATAGTAACTAACCTTACACAGAGGAAGACATAACACTGAGTAAAAATAAAAAAACACTGTGTTTTACACAGAGGAAACCAACACACAAAAATATAGTATAATAAGACTTACACTTGGAGTAATACCTACTACCTACATCTATTAAGAATGACATAAGACACACAAAGATAAAAATATTATGGAAGATAGGCACCATTCAGTTTCCTCAATAAAAAAAGGAAAAATAAAACAGGGATAAGGAAGTTTAATTGTAAGACGTGTAATCACAGCTTGGTTATAATAGCAATGGATATCAGGAAAAGAGAGGCACATGATCCTAGTAGTGGAACGGTAAGGGCATTATGCCCCATCATTGAGGACATGACATGGGTTCAAGTCTCTTGGACTCAATAGAGTTTGGATCTTATATAGTATATATAGGTTATTAGCTCATATATTATATGTTAGTTGTACATAGCATTAACATATATTACATATACACATTGTATGTAATGTACATTTTGATAAATGTATAATAGTATATTTAGCTCTTCTCCCAATAACTTAATTAATTTTTTGGGAGCATTGGTTTCCCAATATCATCTAACACGGTATTAGAGCAACATTCATGGATTTAAGACCCAGTAACCCCAAGTGTTGAATTGCAAGTGTTTGACTTGCACAGTATATAGAACCAACACTTGTTTTGGAAGTAATAGATATATAAAAGCAACGTCAACCTTTCTCATAATAGCTTACCTTTTGAAGAGTTTATTTCCCTACAACTTCTAATACATTCATTTATGCACATAATATACATGTACATATATAAACATTATATACAAACTAACAAACTATTTTGGATCAATTCAAATATGTACAATATATACTTACTATTTTGGGGTTTCATTACTGACTCAATTTAAGTTTTGCCCCACACCCAAATAAGTGTTTCTTAGTGGATGCTTTAAATCACCTTTGAGACACTGTATAGGATAGTATAAGCATATCATTGATTCGGGGAAGAAAAATATATAAGGATAAGTTAGGTAAGAGCATTATTGGAAAATGGGGTATTTCATGGATATGTCCTTGATGATGTGTCATTTTAGGGAATTAATATGGGGTGAAATACAATTTATAAAATATTTTATTGCTCAAGATGACATTAGAGTGAATGAGAATTTGAGTCTCAAAGATCACTCATTGAGGTGAAAGAATATATTTTTTAATTCTTCATTCAACACATAGATTATTGATTACTTTTTGTAATAGATATGATCATTTTTCCTTTTATGTTTACATTAGGACAAAATAGTTATGACATTTATGTCTATATTATGACAAAAATATTTATAACCGTTATGACGAAATAGCTATGACATTTATATCTATATTATGGTAAAAATGATCATAGTTGTTTCTTTCTGCATTATGATAGAAACGATCATGGGAAATGAAAGGTCCTAACATAAATGATTATATATTAATTGGTTCTTGGGTATTTACAAAAATGACGTAAAAGATTAAAACTTAGAGTTTAGAAAACGAGAGCTCTTCAAAAAATTTCTCTATCATAAATTTTTTTACACTCTTTCTAGAATTAGGTTCAGTGTGGTATAGTTTAGCTACTTTATTAGTTTGTCGAAGTTGTTACAGTGAGGTACGTTTAATGCTTGTATACCGTTTTATTCTAGGAGATAATCGTCCATGATTATCTAACACGTACGATGAAAAGATCAATTTATCTTAAAAAAACTGTATGAAATATGGGACTCTGTATTCATTTCTCAACCGTAAATTAATTTTTAATTTATATTTTATTATTCAAAATTATATTGATATTTTTTTTATTTATCCTTATATTTTACCAACGATCTTAATACAAATTCTTTTAAAAGGACAAATAGAAACTGCACCTTCTCTTTTTTTCCACTGTTTCCTTTTTGCATGCTGTTATTTCTTTATTTTTTTTTCTTTCCAGTTTTCCTCACCGCTTCCGGATACTTTTCTCTTGTTTGCTCTTATATATTCTATTAAGTATTGCTACTGCTACTGTTGGGTTTATACCTTCTTTCTATTACTTATATGGTTATTCTGCTAATTAACAATAGTACTGTGAGGTTTTATTTGGTATATCGTCTTATTTCTACACTGCCTTTTTCATAATCATCTTTATTGGATTTTTTTTAATTACCTTTTTGGGATTTTTTTAAATTTAATTTTATATAACTGTTTGCTTATGTTGTTATTTGTGGCCTACCGTTTTGTTTTTGATTTGTTTCTGGTGGCCTTTAAGTTTACTTCTCTTCAGTAACTCATTCCCGTTCTTATTTATATCCTTTACTTTCTGACTTTTTGAGGTAATAGTTATTAATTCCTTTTATTCTTAATTATGTTATTATCTGTTATCCATGATTTGATAACAAGATTTTCTTCAGCAGTTCTATTTCTTATTAATTACTCTCAAGTTTTGTTTCTCAACAAATTTTTTTATTTACCATGGTTTTGGTTTCAAACGATTGTGTTTATATACTCTTTCTTAAGCTTACATATTTGTTAATAATTACTTTCAGCTCGAGAAAAGAATAGTTATATATGGTGCTTAATTATTTCATTTTTTAATGGTTTTGAGCTTCCATACTCAATTTTGATGAGTATATATGGAATATATATTGCAAGACTTTTGAATTTCAAGAGTCTAAGGTGACTTTTCCAATAGCTAATTATCTAAATTGACTCTTTCATATATATGAACTAATGTTTTATTCATAGAAATTCATTTTCTTTCTACAACAGTGAGGTGTAGTGTTGAGAGGTTTATCAAAACGGTAACTAATTAAAGGGCTTGTGTTACAATTTAATTATGTTTATTAAATTTAAATTCCTCTTATTAATATAGATTAACTAATCTATATTTTTATCATTAAGTGATGTACATAATTCTTTTTAAAGGGATATAAATCACTCAAAAATATGATCAGATAATTTCTTATGATTTATTTAACTATATAAGTTTATTTATATGTATGAATATTGTATATGTAAGTATTAACTTTACATATTTGATTAATTTTGCTAACATATGTTTATTGTGACTATTAAAGTTTCTTTTCTTTAAGTCATTTGAGTTAATTACGATATAACTTGTTTAAGTTTATTTCATGAACTCAATATTTATAACATGGTTAAAATTTATTTTTTAAAATTTTTCTTTTTAGAAATTTGATTAATTATCTACTGTTATTAATTTTCTGATTAGTTTTAAATTTTAAGAATTTAATGTATTTCTTCGAAAAATATTTGCCTATTTTTGTACCTTCTACTTCGAGATTCTAAAAGTTCAAAGCTTAATTCATGATTATTAAATACATATTCATTCTAATTATATTCATATGTATCAATCATGATGGTGCAAATAATTTGATTTTATTTTACTAGAATCTAAATAGGCATAACATGATTGTTTATTTTAAAAGCAATTTTAGGTACTATATGTGTTAAATATGCACTTTTAGTTGCTATTGTTATTATCTATTCATGTTACTTGATATGCAAAAGTTATAGAGTTTGAGTGCTCCTTAGTTGATATCTAACTATGCACGTGTGGATTAACCTTTGTTGGTATAATACCTTTGATACCTTATTAATATTGTGAATTTATATTATTATTACATGTTAAAATATCATCTGGCTCTTTGAGCAATAGTTTTCCACTTACAACTTATGTCGATTAATATTTTTTTTATATTTGATTTAGAAGGCCAAAACATGACAGTGAAATTAGACTATATGATTTTGAGCTATTATTTTTCTTTGGTACTACTAGAATATTAATCTCAGTTTTGTGTGTATACCACTATGATTTTATATTGTTTGAGTATTAATCTTTGGAGTTAAGGTTGTAATTTTCTCAAAAATTGTAAATCTTATTGTAATTTAAATTTATGTAACCATTTGTAGATTAAAATAGTGGGTGCCGATTAGCTATTTTGACATTGAGATGCCAAAAATTATAAATTTTCTTTCTCAAAAAATTTACAATCGACAAATTGTATGAATTCATAATTAATGAATTGTGGTATTTTACAAATGATGTATTACTTAATTTTTCTTTATAAAACAAGTGAATTCATATAAATAAAATAGTGAAATTTTACAAAAAAACAAATTTGCTTGATTTCGAGCTTTAAAATAACTAAATTTTGTATTTGCAAAAATAGTGAACTTTTGTATTCAATAAAGTTGGGTTTTTTCATACTGTGAAATGAAAATTTTTTATTTGCTAGTTTTATAGTGAACAAAATAAGTAGATTTGGAAATGTTAGAAAGAATTGATTTTCAAAATGGGAAAACAATGAATTTTGTATTCACAAAATGGTGAATTTAGTTTTCATTTAAATGAAATTTTTGTAACTGTGAAACAAAGATTTTTGAACTCACTAATTTCAATTTTTTAAATTTTTTATTCTATGGACTACTGATAAACACATTATAATTTGTAAGTATACGAGTTGTGTAAATAATATAATATACCTAAGTACAAATATTGATCACATAGGATATTGTGCAACTTATGACCAAATACCAATATAATTATTACAATACTATTTGGGCAATGAAAAATTATAAAAATTATAAAAATAAATAACAACTAATTTTAAATCATTAGACTCAATAACTACGAAGACATGAGAAAACGATCTAGGAATCTTGAGTACCCCAATTTCCTAACAAGTGAATCACTAAAATTTCTCCTAATATAATCATCAATCAATTACATGATCAATTGAATCTATCCTATGATATGCTACACACCATATAGTGATTAACCTAATTACACTCTCGTATCAATTAGATTGCATACTATTCATTAAGTTCATCAAATATAGATTACACACATAAGAATTGTACATCTCTACTAGAAACTATGCATGTCATTTAATCAAGACAAATAATTAAATACTTCTCTCAAATCTATTTAATTACCTTTATACATTAATTGTTGGCCAAACAATTAATATCACAAAAATCAGATTAAATAATGTAATTGAATTGTAATAACAATTGGGGTAAAATATTAGATCATCACATGTAGAAAATTGGGTTCATAAAACCCCTAGATTTATAAATTAGCTAGACATAATGATGCTATTAAAGCTCAATTTTTCATAAAAAAAAATACAATACAATTGACAAAGAAAAGAGAAGAAGAAGAGATACATTCATTCTCTTAATTTGGAGCACTAATCTTCTCTTGAATCCTTCATAAAGATGTGTCTTTTTTAATCTCCCCTTGAACTTTTTCTCTATTTCTCTCTTCTTGGCAATTTCTAGGGTTTTGATTCTTAATTATGTATTGTTTACGACATCCTTATGTTGCTTTAAATAGGCTAAAATTGATTCTCATTAGATTAGGATTTGTATTACTATGATCCAATGACTAAGATTTAAAGTTGGAATTTAGTTTAGTGCTGACGTGTTTTAATCCTTGTCGCTCAATCGATCGAGCCTTTTCTCAATCAATTGTGTAATGACCCCTTGATCATTCAAATTCTTTTTCAATCGATCCAATTATAAAAATTCGATCAATCTAGTTCTTAGTCGATCGATCGACCCTATAATTTTTTATTTGTCCTCATTTTTGCTTATTTTTAATATGTTTTATATCTTTTCACCTACATTGCCATATTAAACACAAGTTAAGCTCTTTCATGATAATTTAACACATATCAAGGAAAATAAGTGGTTTGGAAGTTGATAAATAACTCTACTTTCATAGAGTTATTACACCTCAAACTTAACTCTTTGCTTGCCCTCTTGCAAAGCTACATCTATCTAGGTAAAATGATATGGATAGTATATTCAGAAATACATATCTATTAATATATGCATGATCAACAAAAACTATCCCTTCAAAATTCATACAATTCTATGACAAGGAAATTAACATATCCATCCATCAACGTTCCATTAATACAAGGACATGTAAGGTTTTTGAGAACTGAGTTGTGTGTGTGGGTTGCACATGGTGTCATCCAATGCATTCATGAAATCAACTTATGTGAGCATGTTAATCAACTACGTCTTAGAAAAAGTTTCATAGGTTTATTCTTCACACCCCTCTCCATTAATGTACATAAGCATTTAGCTAATGATCAACAAGGCTTTACATGCTTGTAGTGTAAGGCTTAGGTGAGAATAGATAAATGAATATATTTAGGCTTTTTCCATACCTTGGCTCTCTTTTCATTCATCATGTAGTATTTAACATTAAATGAACTTTCATTTGATATTTTTTTGCACCCTATCTTACCATTATTTTCATTCTTTTATTCAACATCTCTTCTTCACTTTCTTTTCTTCTTCTTTTTTATAACTTTTATTTAACCTCATAACACCCCTCAAAACTTTTTTTTAAATTTTAGTCTTTTTTTTTTGTTTAGAAGGATAATTGTCATGTGAATATTTATGTGTGTGTGTGTGTGTGTGTGTGCGTATGTGTGTGTTGTGTGTGTGTGTGTGTGTGAAGAAGTAGGATGCATTACATTTTGCCTCACTCTATAGCATAGCACATGATTGCATTTTTTATACAAGCTAAAGGTATAAAGGTAAAGGTAATGCTTATTGGTTAGGCTAAAAATGTAGCTTAAAGATATGAATAGTTCTTAGTATGGCTCAAAATAGTGACTAAGGATATAAACAATTGTTACCTTGAAAGGCTCAATCGATCCAATTAAGGCCTAAATCATTTCTCAAGCCAAATACTATTTAAGATTTTGCCTAAAGATATGATCAAATAGATTCTAAAACATGGTATATCTCATCAACTAGCATAACTCACCCCAAATTTTCTCTCATTAAGAACACCAAAATCAATCATGAACATGTGCATAAAAGTCTAAATCAATTCAATCAAAATTAGCAAGCATATCATATGATTAATGTTAGTATCTTAACGAGAATGTTGTGTTTTTCATCCTAGTCATGAAAACCAATTCTATCATTGGGTTCATATGTTTCACATCAAATATGCATGCATTTGGTTTCCATGTATTTATCAATTTCTACCCAAATCATGATAAAAAAAATCCTAAAAATGAAAAATAGCCTAAAAAATGAAAAATGCATACTAAACACTAAAGTATAGAATGAACTTCCCTCCTCTCACACTTAAATTGCACATTGTTCACAATGTGAACATATGAATATGAAAAATAGTGAAAGGAAAGAGAACTCCCTTAGCCTTAGCATACCACATATGTTGTTGAAACTGCTCAATCTTTGTTATGTCATTACCCTCCACATTTATTCATCTACAAAATAGAAAACATTTAAGTAAAATAATAATGTTTTATCTCCCAACAAGCACCACGTTTAACATTCTTGGCTAGACATTCATATCAGCTCCTAAGGTGCATTCACCAAGGCCATCATGACCTTTTTATTTGAAATTGGTCTCCAAGATGATGTTTTACACTATGCCCATAAAATGTGCCACTCTTAATTTTTTTATTCAATTCAATGGCTCAATGGTTTGTTACCTTAGTGATAGTGAATGGACCTGACTATCTACTCTTAAGTTTGCCTAAAAATATGGTAAGTCTTAAGTTGTTTAGTAATACTTTCTATTCTAGTTCAATAACATGGTGCACAATTCTTTTATCATGTCATCTTTTTTTTTCTTTTTGTATAGCTTAGCATTCTTATAATAACTACACCATGGCTCACCCAATTCATTTATTTGTAGCATCGTTTTTACCTCTCTATTGAAAACTTTTGCTTGCCCACTTGATTGGAGTTGGTAGGAAAAATGTTTAAGTTTTAACTTTGGTGGCTCCTTAATGGATGCTTTGAATTTAGAACCTGTCTCATGACACTCCAAAACTGTTTTAGATAAACACATGGGAGGCATAGCCTCCAAATATTTCACATAGTCAAAAATATCAACTCTCAATCACAGATTTATCAATTTCATCATTAAAATAAGTTCACTTATTTTTTAATGAATTTATTTCACTATTCATAGCATCATATGTGAAAGCCTTAAATGTTGGTGGTTCAACAAATTTAGTTAAATTATCATCATAAATGTTTATTCCTAAGTGAATTTCATGGTGTTCAATAGAATGTGTGTTCATGGAATTGACAAGCACATATTCTAAAGCATCACTAGGGCACATGTTATAAAGTGCATCATTGGCTAGTTCATTAGTGACATCTATCTTAAAGCAATCACTAGTATTATTAGTATAAGGAAAATCAATTGCTTGAAAAACATTAAATATTACGTACTCCCTACACTCTCATTATAAGCTCACCTTTTTATACATCAATGAGTACTCTTACAGTTGCTAAGAATGGACCACTAAGTATGATAGGAATTTTGCAATTCTACTCCATATCTAGTACAATGAAATCTATTGGAAAGATGAACTTCTCCACTTTTACTAACACATTTTCTACAACACCCCAGGGTCACTTGATTGACTTATCAGCCATTTACAATTTTATTGAAGTGGATTTGGCTTCACCAAGCTCTAATCTCTTAAAAACTGATAGTGGGATAAAGTTAATGCTTGCACCTAAGCCACATAATGTCTTGCCAAAATGTATATTCTCAATTGTACAGGGGAAGATAAAGCTACCCGAATCTTTAAGCTTTTGTGTTAGTTTTCTTTCAAGGATGGCACTACAACCTTCAGTTAAGGTTATTGTCTCATTATCTTGAACCCTCGTTTTCTTAGATAGGATGTCCTTCATGAATTTGGAATTTTAATACATCTATTCAAGTGCATTTTGAAATGGTATATTTATATGCAGATTCTTGGGGGAAGGGAATAGAGGGTTTTTAGAGGTTACTCTTCTTTGGTTCAATCACTTCCTTTTTAGTACTCTCTTTGTCCACTTTTTCCTCCTCATCCTTTTTAGTTTCCTCATTCTCTTCTAAGGTTTTACCACTCCTCAAGGCTATTACTTTACAATGATCCTTAACTTCTCCTTTTGGATTAACTTTTGTGTTACTTGTAAGGTTACCTTAAGGCCTTTGACTTATGATTTAGGCCAGTTGCCCTATTTGAAGCACTTGTATTGTCCTCACTGGGTGGCTTCTTCTGCTAAGCTTGTGGTTGTTGTGGTTGTTGAAAACTTGGTGGTAGGAAGGGTTAATGGTTGAATTAATTACCACCTAGATTGTTGCTATTGTTTCATGATAAATTTGGGTGGTTTCTCTATCTTGAGTTGTATATGTTTGAGTATGGGTTCCTTTCCAGTTTTAATTGTTACATGGTTTATTGACTTAGGAAGGTTCCCACATGCCTCAGTAAAATGCAGTCCGTTGCAATAATTGCACATCACAAAAGGACTTTATACCATATTTACCTCTACATTACCACCATGTAACTTCTTATTTAAACCTAATAGTATAGCCTTTGTTTGAGCTTGTAATGTTGCTATGGTATCCACATCTACTACTCTAGCCACTCTCCTTGGGTTTAGCCTCTCCACAGGCAATTGGAAATTGTTACATGCCATCTCATCAAATAATGCAAAAGCTTCCTCTTCAATTTTACTCATTAAATGTCCTCCAACTACAACATTAATTATGGTCCTTAGTTTCCCCATTAATTCATTATAAAATGTTTGTTCTTGTAGCCAAATAGGAAGACAATGGTGTGGGCATTTTCTTAATAGCTCTTTGCTGCATTCCTAAGCTTCATAAAGTGATTTCCCTTCAAATTGTTGAATATGATGATGTTGTTTCTAAGTATAATTGTCTATCAAGGTGGGAAGTATTTTGCTAAGAATTTCTAAGCCAATTAATCCAATGTATTGATTGACCCAACAAATGGTGACTGTAACAATGCCTTGGCTTTGTCC
Source organism: Hippophae gyantsensis (assembly GCA_030763125.1). Taxonomy (NCBI): domain Eukaryota; kingdom Viridiplantae; phylum Streptophyta; class Magnoliopsida; order Rosales; family Elaeagnaceae; genus Hippophae; species Hippophae gyantsensis. Next base: position 44,375,939 of record CM061035.1, on the reverse strand, counting down.
CTTAGTGAGAAAGGAAACAAGCGAAGGAGAATTGCATCATCTGATAGACCATTCATCTTGAAGGTGTCACATATTTTGAAGAATGAATCCAAATTAAGATTTAGATCATCGTTGACTAACCCTCCAAACTGATTTGGATGACTCATGGCCTAAGTTTGAAGTTGTTAGCATTGATATCCAGTCTATTGATAGATGATTGTGCTCCGTCTACTTATGGCACTACAAAATCCATTAAAGGTTTAGAGACCATAATAGCTTGTTAATCCCCTTGTCTACCATAACGGTTGATTGATCTTGGGTTAATCATTCCCTTCTTAAGTGTAGAAAATTTCTCTCTATTTTTGGATAAAAAGGAACAAGATTTTCACCTACCAACCTGAGCATACGATAGAAATACTAAAATAAAAATTAAAAGGTCTAAACTAGCATAATAATAACCGTTATTGATATCCATCATAAGTAATTAACTCCCCGACAAACACACCAAACACTTGATCAACATGGTGCAATCATCAAGTATACTAGACGTGGAAGTAATATAATGCACCTGAGTACAAATATCAATCTCATATGGAATTGTGTAACTTATAACTGAATTCTAAAATAATTATTATAAATACTACTTAGACAACAAAAACTAATAAAAATTGAAAAAATAAATGACAACTAATTTTAAATCATAAGACTTAAAAACTACGAAGATATATATGAGAAAACGATCTAGGAATTGATGACTCTATGAAAATAGAGTTATTAGTCAACTTTTTTACTTAATATTTACTTTTTTTATTCAATAACTAGTATTCTGGGAGACACAAATATTACAATATAAACTTTTTAGTGAAAAAGGGTAAAAATATAATTTTTGGGATTTTTTTGGATTTTCTATGAATTTTTAACGTAGGATTAATTAAGAGATGCTATGTGGCCTGCCACGTAAGCATGGGAGCTTACTAGGCAAGCCACGTAGATGCCATGCAATCGTGGAGAGTGAATCATGCTACACAGCATGTGAGGTGGAAGAAACGTTTACCACGTGTCAGCACATCTTTCAATCTGATTTCGGAGATTGGTTAACGCGCTATGCCACATGTCACCACACCATTGCTCTGTATGTTCCACCCATGTGCCATACTATCCGCTTCCATGAATCATGTCGCACAATGTGTCGCTAACTCAACGAGTGTTGACTTTGACTGGTCTCCCCTGCCACGTGTTGCGCCCTATTTTGCCCAATGAATTCCTTGCTCCACGTGTCTCGCTATGATTGGCTAGAGTTGTATTTTTTGCTTGTTTTGATTGTAGCTCTTGATTTGAAGCTAATCTGACGGTCCAGATCGCACCTGACCAATATGTAAGCTCTTAATCACTCCATAAACCCTAAGGGGCCATAATTAGTATTATTTTAGTCCATTTTTGGAGCTAAAAAGAGAGAAAAATGGAAGAAATGACACAATTTTGGTTGAGATATAAGAGGAGATTAACACTACAATTCAAAATATTGACTTTATTTCTTCTTCTACTCTTTTCTTTATCAATTTTTATGCCTTTCATTATGAAAAATATGAGCTTTATAAACACAATTACATGTAGTTAATTTATTAATCTAGGGATCTTATGAACCCAATTTTCACCATGTAATGATTTAGTATTTTACCCTAATTATAATTTTAATTTAATTATATTATTTAATCTTATTTGTATTTTATTAATTGTTTGGCCAACAATTTATCTATAGAGGTAATTAAATATATTTGACAGAATTATTTAATTATTTGTCTTAATTAAATCACATGCATAGTTTCTAGGCAGAGATGTATGATTCTTATGTATGTGATCCATAATTGATGAACTTAATGAGTAGTATGTAATTTAATTGGCATGAGACTGTGATTAAATTAATTACTATATGGTGTGTAGTTTACTTGAGGGAGGAATACATGCTAGTTTAGACTCAATTGATCATGTAATTAATTGATATTATATTGGAAAAATTTTAGTGATTTGCATGTTTCAAAAATTGGGGTATTAAGTATTCTTAGATATTTTCTCATATATCTTCTTAGTTACCAAATCTAAGCTAATTAATTATTGCTATTTACTTTTAGTTATTTTAATTTTGCTTCCTTAAAATATAAAAACACATAAAAAAATTATTTTTATTTTTTTTAGTTTTAAAAATTAGTTTTTAATAAAATAATCTCTGTGGAAACGATATTTTCTTATAATTATATTACTTGTTACGATACGTATACTTGTATATTCATTGCACACACTTCGTGTTTAGTGATCAAGTATGAAAGTGAAAAAGTCCAATGGAGAGGTAAAAAAGCTATTAGAAATACATAAATTGAATGAGTTACGGTGGAGTGCTTATAAGAATGCTAAAAAGTTCAAAAAGAAAACAAACATATGGCATGAGAAGAGAATTGAGCACCATGTTTATGAGCCAGAACATAAAGTATTATTGAACAAATCAAGACTCAAGATATTTCCAGGAAAACTCAAAAGTAAATGGACATAAAGGGATATGCCTTAGAACTTATATGACCATCTAGATAAGGACTTTGAACGTGACTCTGGTTGGGAGACAACCCAATATTATTTTACTTATATTTTCATTGTTTTTGTTTTGTAGGTGAATAAATGTGGGGAGCAATGGCACAACAAGAATGAGCATTCCAGTGATAGATGTAGTGTGCCATGATTAAGGGAGTTTATTTTTATTTTACCTTTTCATATTTATATATGCACATTGGAGACAATGTGTAATTTAAGTTTGGGGGAGAAAACTTCGTTCTCTACATTAGTATTTAGTATGCATTTTAAATTTTTAGGGTGTCATTTTTTTAATTTTTAGGATATTTTTAATCATGATTTGGGTAGAAATTGATAAATATATGAAAACGAAATACATGCATGCTTGATATGAAACATATGAAGATAAAAATTTGTTGTCATGACTAGGATAAATAATGTAACATATTTGTTAAGATACTTACATTAATCATGTGATATGCTTGCTAGCTTTGATTTTATTGATTTAAATTCTTATGCACATGTTCATGATTGATTTTGGTATGCTTATTGAGAAAATATTTGTAGTGAGTTATGCGAGTTAATGAGATCCACCAAGTTTTAGAATCTATTTGATCATCCCTTGAGGAAAAATCCTAAATATTATTTAGCAAGAGAAATGATTTAGGCCTTATTTGGATCGATTGAGCCTTTCATACTAACCATGGTTAATATCTCTAGTCACCCATTTGAGCCTAACAAAGAACCTTTCATATCATTAAGCCACATTTAATGTTTAACTAGTAAGCAATACCTTTACCCTTGCACCTTTAGCTTGTATGAAAAGAAAAAAATGCAATCATATGCTATAGCGTAAGGTGAAATGTAATGCATCCTATAAAAAAAGATAAAAATAAGAGAAAAAATTCACAACACAATTATCCCTCTAAAGAAAATAAAATAGAATTGAAAATAAGTTTGGAAGTGTTATGAAGCTATAAAAAAAGATGTGAATAAAAAATAATATGAAAAGAATGTCAAAAGTGGGTGCATTGAAATAACAAGTAAAGCTAAATTGTAGTTAAAAAGTGCATGATGAAGAAAAGAAGAAGCTAAGGTGTGGAAATAGCCTAAATGTCTTCATTTATTGACCCTCCATCTAAGCCTTACATTACAACCATGTAAAGTCCTTATTGATCTTGAGCTAAGTGCATATTTATATTAGTGGAGAGGGATGTGAAAAATATACTTATGAGACTTGTTCTAAGATTGAATTGATTAGCATGCTCATATAGGTTGATTTCATGAATGCATTGGATGATATCATGTGTAGCACACACACACAAATCAATTTGTCAAAAACCTTGCATATCCTCGTATTGATGGAACGTTGATTGATGAATATGTGAACCTCTTTATCATATCATTGTAAGACTTTTGAGAGGGTTGATTTACATGAAATATGCATGTACTAATAGAAGTATATATATGAATATACTACCCAAGTTATTTTAATTAGTTATACTTAGATTTACTTGAGGACAAGCAAAGAGTTAAGTTTGGGGGTGTGATGACTCTATGAAAATAGTCATTATTACAATTTTTTACTTAATATTTACTTGTTTTATTCAATAAATAGTATTTTTGTGGACACAAATATGAAAATATAAACGTTTTAGAGAAAAAGGAGTAAAAATATAATTTTTGGAATTGTTTTGGAATTTTTCTGGATTTTTTTATGAATTTTTAACGCAAAACAAATCAAAAGCTGCCACTTGGCCTTCCACGCAAGTAGGGGAGTTGACTAGATAAGCCATATGAACGCCACACAATCACGGAGAGTGAATCACACTACACCACTTGTGAGGAGGATGAAACACATGCCACATGTCAGCACGAAGTTCAATCCGAGTTTGGAGATTGGTCATCGTGCCATGCCATATGTCACTATGCCATTGCTCTATGCATTCCATATGTGCATCACGCCATCTACTTCCGCAAATCATGTCACAACGTGTGTCATAAACTCAGTGAGCATTGACTCTGATTGGTCTCCCATGCCACGCATCTCGCCTTGATTCACCCAATGAATTCCTTGGCTAGCGTTGTTAGTTTTGCTTTTTTTATCATAGCCCTTGATTTGAAGTTGATCTGAACTGTTCAGATCGCACCTGAGCAATATTTAAAGCCCTAATAACTCCATAAATCCTAAGGAGCCATAATTATCATAATTTTGGTCAATTTTTGGAGCTAAAAAGAAAGAAAAATAAAGAAAACTTGAAGATGGGACACAATTTTGGTGGAGATACAAGAGGAGATTAACACTGCAATTCCATAGATTGATTGTATTTCTTCTTCTACTTTTTTCTTTATCAATTTTTATGTCTTTCTTTATGAAAAATATGAGTTTTATGAATACAATTATGTGTAGTTAATTTATTAATCTAGGGATCTTATGAACCCAATTTTCCCTATGTAATGATTTAGTATTTTACCCCAATTATAATGTTAATTTAATTATATTATTTAATCTGATTTGTATGTTATTAATTTTTTGGCTAACAATTTATCTATAGGGGCAATTAAATATATTTGAGAGAATTATTTAATTATTTGTCTTGATTAATTAACATGCATAGTTTATAGGGACAGATGTATGATTCTTATGCATGTGATCCATAATTGATGAACTTAATGAGTAGTATGTATTTTAATTGACATGAGACTGTTAGATTCAATTGATCATGTAATTAATTGATATTATATTGAGAAAATTTTAGCGATTCGCATGATTAGAAAATTAAGGGATTCATTATTACTAGATATTTTCTCATGTATCTCCTTAGTTACCAAATCTGAGCTAATTAATTATTACTATTTACTTTTAGTTATTTTAATTTTGTTTCCTTAAAATATAAAAACACATAAAAAATTGATTTTTTATTTTTTTTAGTTTTAAAAATTAGTTGTTAATAAAATAATCTCCGTGGGAACAATCTTTTCTTATCATTATATTACTTGTTGTGATACATATACATGTGTATTGATTGCACACACTTCGTGTGTGGTGATCAGGAATCTTTAATCACTTAAATTCCCTCAATATAATCAATTATATGATCAATTTAATATAACCTCGCATGCATTCCTCTCTCAAGTACGCTACACAACATATAGTAATTAAACTAATTACACCTTATGTCAATTAGATTGCATACTACTCATTAAGTTCATCAATTATAAATCACATATGTGATGAGTGCTCAAAAAGCACTAAAATTACCATGATTTTATGCACATTAATTGATTAAAAATATATATATTTATATGTTTTATCATATATTTATATAAATTTGTCTTTTTCGGAATCACGGGTGTTTTTATTGTTTTTCAGGTATTTTCACTTTAAAACGTAACTTAAAGACTCAAAGAGGAATACTGGAAGCAATACATCATAAATATATTAATAAATAAATGGGGAAAGGTCAACAAATATGGAAAAATTGGACAAAATGGGTCAAAAGGGACAAAAATGTCAAAAAGGAGAAAATCGCGCATTGCTTACCGCCCGGCCATTGAGAAACCCGTCGCGCCAACGCCTGAACCCGCGCGGCCCCGGCCAGCGCGCGACACGCCACGTCCAGCGCGCATCGGCGCGCCCGTCCCGCCGCGCCCGCCGCGTATCTCTCGCTCCGCGCACGCCCGTGCACGCAGCGCCGTCTTCTGGCCGCGCTCGCCAGCGCCCATTCGCCTGCGCCGACGCCCATTTCGCCCCATTTTTCACGTGCAACCGCCCCATGATGTCATGCTGACATCATCAATGACCTCATCATTTGCACTACGCGTTTTCACATTTTTTTAACATTTTTTCTCTCCATCAAGTTTTTGGCACCGTTGCGGGGGAAGGAATAGCGTTTTTAAATTATTTATCAAAATTTTAAAAACTTTTTGTGTTGTAAATAATTGTGATTTTTTTTTATTTTGATTAAAAAAAAACAAAAATAAATTAAATTTTTTTTTGTTGTTTGTGAATAGTAAAATAAAAACAAAAATTTAATAAAAATTAAAATAATTTTTTTTTCTCTCATAAAAAAACAAAAAAATAATAAATATATAATAATAAAATTGTTGTTCGTAAATAGTAAAAACAATAAATAAATAAAAATTAAAATAATTTCAAAAAAAAAAACAAAAAAAAATTCAAATTTCAAATTTCATAATAATAAAAAAAAGGAAAATAAAAAAAATAAAAAAATAAAATAAAACTTACCGTTCAAGAATAGTAAAAAAAAAATAAAAATAAATAAAAAAATTAAAATTAAAAAAATTAAAAATAAAATAAAACTTACGGTTCAAGAATAGTAAAAAAAGTAAAAATAAATAAAAAATTAAAAAAATTAAAAAATTAAAAAATTAAAAAATTAAAAAAATTAAAAAAAATGAAATAAATTTTAAATAAAAAATAAAATAAAAAAATAAAAAAAAATTAAAAAAAATAAAAAAATAAAAAAAAAACAAAAAAAAATAAAAAAAAATAAAAAAAATATAAAAAAATATAAAAAAATATAAAAAATAAAAAAAAAATATAAAAATAAAATAAAAAAACTTTTTCGGTTTTTTTAAATCTTAATTTTATTTTTTTAAATAAAAAATAAAAAAATTCAATTTTTTTTTTTTACCTTTTTTAATTTTATTTTATTTTATTTCCCTTTTTTTAATTTTATTTTATTCTATTTTATTTTTATTTTTATTTTATTTTATTTTTATTTTATTATTTTTACTATGTTTTTTTTTCTTAATTTTCATTTAACTTAATTAACTTAAGTTTTTACTAACTTAATTAACTTAACTTTTTAATTAACTTAGATTTTCATTAACTTAATTAACTTAAATTTTTATTTAAATTAACCTAATTAACTTAGCTTTTAATTAACTTACATTTTCATTAACTTAATTAACTTAGATTTTTACTTAACTTAACTTAATTAACTTAGAGTTTCATTAACTTAATTAACTTAAATTTTTACTTAACTTAACTTAATTAACTTAATTTTAATAGCATGAAAAGAAAAGAACTAAGGGAGTTAAATGCAGGAGATTAGTTCTTGGAAGCCTTTGTGCCACTAGTCTTTCACTGGAGCGTTGTTCGTAGGATGATGGTTTTTAAGGAGGCTTTGCACCACCATTCTTTCCTGGGAGCAATCTTGGTTAATTCTGATTATGTTATTTTAACTTAGATTTTATACTTAAAAAAAAAAACCAAAAAACAAAAAAAAAAATCAAAACTATCTCCAAAATTTTAAAAGTTTTAATTACAATCTAAGGAGTTAGTTGTTTTGATTGATCTAGGTACAATTGTGTTTTGATGCCTTTAATTATTTGATTTGTTCCTGGATGTGGATGAACTGTGACTCACAAGCATGGCCCTAATTTTACGTACGTGAGAAAAATTTAAAAATCCATAGGACATGGTGAAAAAGTATAGGTAGACAATCTTGTCTTACTTGTAGGTTTGATTGACTCAATGATGAAGGGACATTGAGTTTACTTAAAAGGCAATCCCCAAGTTACGTCTTGCTAAGGCGTTAAACTAAGCTTTCTTGGATGGGAGGCAACCCATCATTTTAGGTAATTTTTTGTTATTTGTTTTATATACTTAATTTTATTGTTTATTTTAGTTTAATTATATGTGAATAATTTTTAAATTGTTAAAACTAAAAATATTTGTTGAGTTGTTAGAAGTTCTGACAATGCATCATTCGTATACACTTTAATGATTAATATGATGAATGTACCGCATTTCTCCATTATTACTTACACATTCTCAAGAAATAGGTAATCTTTCTTCTCTTTTCTCTTTATCTTTAATTCTACGCTTGTTACATTGAGGACAATGTAAGTTCTAGGTTAGAGGGTGGTGAAAAGTTACCATGCTTAATTAGAAAAGAAAAAAAAGATTTAACAATTTAAAAATTCAAAAAAATTCAAAAAAAACAATTATTAATTTTTTTCTTTTTTTATGTTCACATCTTCATTTTTTGTGTTTGGTTTTATTTTCCTTGCGCGATCTAGTAATTTTTGGAATTAAAAAAAAATTATCAGAAAAATTTATCATTTCTTTAAATCAAATTTAAGTAAATAGTTAAGTCTTTTGTCTTGTTAGATTAATTTTTGAAAACATATCATGAAATATTATGTAATTATTTTTGATAATTAGTTATTTTTTGTCATAACTAGTATTTCTTGATAAGATGTAGAAATTATATTAAACCCAAAATCGGTATTTATGAATTTGTTTTAGTGGAGACTACCTTTGTGAGATATAATTTGAGCCTAATTTCCCTTATTCAGAGTGAAATATATATTTTTTCTACTCCAAACACATTTCTTATTTCTTCAAATTCTTAGATGATCTCTATAGGCATTAATATTGAATGTATGAATTTTTTCTCATCTTAATAGAGTATCGTATATTTTTTATTATTATTTTTGCTTAGATTAAATGATTTGAGTAGAAATTGATAGTATATGCTTTTATCTCATTCGTGCATGACTGTTACAAAAAAAAAGAGACATATCTGGGGTTACCTAAACCAAGATCAAACAAAAAGCCAGAAAATTAACCACTCACCAAAATCCTAAAAAAAAAAAAAAGTACAATCTGTACATGGGTTGACTCTCTAAAAAAATGATATATATTGAAAAATATCTTCAGAAAAATATAGAGAGAAAGAATATATAGTATAATCTACATACTATGACCCACATTGGCTACAAAGTTGTGAGTAAAGGCTAATTACAAAAGAAAGATATAGAAAGTAATTCCCTAAAAAGTCATTGTACTTTCTTCAGTTGTAAAAGGCATATATCTTGAAATTTTTTCTTAAAGAGTTTGATTTATGCATGAAAATAATTTTTATATATGATATCTTTATAATTTATACATTTGATTCCTTCCATGAGATCAACGTCAAAATAACACTTTGAGCCTTTCTTCTTTATACATATGCGAACATATTAGTTCATTTCTATACATCAACTCTTTCGCATATAAATTAGTATGAGTGTTTGAACCCATAGGATTCAGTGTTTTGAGAGTATTGACTTGTGAGGAATAGAGTCGAAGTGAATTCGGATTTATAACACTGAAATTGGGTGAAATTAAATTGATACATTTTTGATATGAAATATGAAAATGATTTTGAAATAATTATTATAATAAATCATGATTGTTTAAGAAGATTAAAATAACTTATGCTTGAGATTTTAATTATGATCTTAAAAGAGATTAAAAAGTATGAGACATTTTTGTGATATGTTGTTTTCTTTTATTCTTAAACGTTAATTTTTGATTTTGTTGTAATTTTAGTTTTTAAGTTGATTGTTGTTATTATTTCTTTTAATTTTTACATTTAGTTCAATGTTTGTGGGTATCATTATCAAAACCCTCACGAGACTCAAACTCGTCCACTAGGGCAACCTAGGGGTTTAAAGGCTTGTTGCATAGGCTAAATGCAACCGTGTCAATCTACGGAAGTGATTTAGGATAGTTTAATTTTTAGTTTTTATCGCTTCTCTTGCTAAGGGACTAGCAAGAAGGCAGTTGGGGAGTTGTGCTGAGTCCTCAAAAAGCACTAACATTAGCATGATTTTAAGCACATTAATTGATTAAAAATATATATATTCATATCTTTTAGCATATATTTATATAAATTTGTCTTTTTCGGAATCACGAGTGTTTTTATTGTTTTTCAAGTATTTTCACTTAAAAACGTAACTTAAAGACTCAAAGAGGAATACTGGAAGCAATACATCATAAATATATTAATAAATAAATGGGGAAAGGTCAACAAATATGGAAAAATTGGACAAAATGGGTCAAAAGGGTCAAAAATGTCAAAAAGGAGAAAATCGCGCCCATTTGCTTCTGCCCAGCCAGAGGAGCGCACGCCTTGGCGCCTAGACCGCGCGCCCGGCCTCGGCCAGCGCGCGGCACGCCCCACGTCCGCGCGCATCGGCCAGCGCCCGCAGCGTATCTCTCTGCTCCCGCGCGCGCCGTGCGCGCAGCGCCTCTTTCTGCGCGCGCCTGTGCGTGCCCCAGCTGCCCTCCGCGCGCACCCATGCCCATTTCGCCCCATTTTTCACGTGCAGCCGCCCCATGACGTCATGCTGACGTCATCAGTGACCTCAGCATTTGCACTACGCGTTTTCACATTTTTTCACGTTTTTTCACTCATTTTTTCTCTCCATCCTCACCTATAAATACCCCCCTTCCCTTCACTTCTAAACGCACCTTCAAAACGCACTTCTCTCTTCTTTCTTTCTCTCTTTTCTTAGATTTTTAGGTTTTTTTAGTTTTTCTTAGTTTTTAGTTAATTTCTCTTAGTTTTAGAGTTCTTCCCTTTTTGGGAAGAACTAGTTATGTTTTTGTAATATATTAGCTTTTGATTTAATAAATGGGAGTGCAAATTCCGCTTGGAGGTTTTCCAGCAATGGGAATAGCATCGAAGTTCTGTAAGGATTTTATTTTCTTTACAGTTATTTTTTATGCTTTATTCTTACATGTTATATTTAATTTGTCTGTGATTAAATTTAACTCTATTTGTTTATAAACATGATGTAATAATAACGTTGTTATGCTTGCGAAATATTAAATAGGTAAAAATCTCTAAAATGAATTGATTTTATTTTTATTCAAGATTTTATATTAAGAATGTTAGAGAGAAATATATTATTTTTCATTACAAACTTAAATCTGAAAATTAGATTTTAAGGTTTAGTTATCCGGTCTGATTTAGAGTAGTGCTCTTTTATTTGTTGGTACAATCGCCCGGTAGTTAGAGTGAAGCTCTATTTCAAAATTTTTATAAGAATTATTATCTGAAAATGTATTGACAACATGTTTTCAGTAGTGGTTTTAAAACTTGAAAGTTAGTACTCGGATAACTAAATTCTTAGGTTTAATTTGGACACCTTGAATAAAGTTTAAACTGTCTAACCCCACCAAAGGTGGCATTTAAATGGTTCATTTTCAATCTCTTAGAAAAAGGAATTAATTTAATTAACCAAATTAGTTATCAACCCCACCCATAGGTGTTAATTGATTTGTTTAGTTAACAAAGAATATCTAACCCCACCAAAGGTGTTATTCATACAAAAAAGAGATAATCAATAAATATCAATTCATATCTTTAATAACCTAAATAATATGAGCAAGCATAATTAACTTAATTATTATATCCATAAATACTCCACCATTATAAATGATAAAATTTGCATAAATGTTTATTGAATCTATGTTTATTTTTATGTAATTAGATTAAAAACACAAAACCCCAAAATATCGTGACAGGATGTTTAGGATTCAATTTCGTTTTTAAAAGTTTGAATAATAAATTAAAAACCACATACATTCCTTCCTTAGATCGACCTTGGGAGTATACTTATCATTTTCTACGAAATGATTCGTGCACTTGCGAGAGTTTTATAAATAGATAAAACCAAATGAACGGGCAGGATCAGCGGTGTCGGTTCTGCCCCGATCAATATGTAAGAATTGTACATCTATGCCTAAAAACAATGCATGTTATTTAATCAAGACAAATAATTAAATAATTCTCTCAAATCTATTTAATAACCTCTATAGATCAATTGTTGGCCAAAACATTAATAGCATAAAAATCAAATTAAATAATATAATTGAGTTGGAATAACAATTAGGGTAAAATATTACATCATCACATGTAGAAACTTGGCTTCATAAGACCCCTAGATTAATAAATTAGCTAGACATAATTATGTTCTTAAAGCTCATTTTTTTCATAAAGAAATACAACACTATTCATAAATAAAGGAGAAGAAGAAAAGATACATTCAATCTCTTAATTTGTTGCACTAATCTTCTCTATAATCCTTCACAAAGGTGTGTCTCCTTTATTCTCCCTTTGAACTTTTTCTCTATTTCTCTCTTCTTGGCAACTGGTAGGGTTTCAATTCTTAATTGTGTGTTGTTTATGACCTCCTTATGGTGCTTTAAATAGGCTAAAATTGATCCTAATTATATTAGGATTCGTATTACTATAATGCGATAGTCGAGATAGAAAGTTGAAATTTAATTTAGTGTTGATGCATTTTGATCCTCATTGATCGATTGATTGAGCCTTTTCTTGATCAATTGAATAATGATCCCTCGATCGATCAAATTCCTTTCCAATTGATCAAATTATAAAAATTCAATCAATCTAGTTCTTGGTCGATCGATTGACCCTAGAATTCTATATTTTTCCTCATTTTTGCTTATTTTTGATTTGTTTGATATCTTTTCACCTACATTGTCATATTAAACACAAGTTAAGCTTTTTCATGATATTTTAACACATAACAAGACAAATAAGTGGTTTTGAAGTGCATAAATAACTCTACTTTCGTAGAATTATCAATTATTGATATTTCATATTTGTTGAATACGAATTGGAACTTTGTTTTAGGAAAATTAATTTTTCCATTAAAATGTTGTGTTATTAATTTTTAGAAATTTTTATTCATTTGAAAATTGTAAATTAATTTTGGCTCTTTTATGAAACTATTGCATCTAACAAATTCTTGATTTGTTGACTAGATGGCATCAAATTTGATAACAAGTAAACTTGAGAATGAAGATCTTACAAATTTGAGGCATGAAGAAAAAGTACATAGTTCTAGCATAGTTGGTTATGATTCATGTGTGAATTATAATAAGAAACTTGAGGGTTAATTTTCAAGAGATGGCATCAAAAGATGTTATTCTTTCTGACCAACTTGAATCTTGCGATATTCTAGATCAATATTGGATATGTGATCTTGTGTTTCTACATTGATGACATTCACATTATGGGTAGTAATGATCAAATCTACCAAGCTAATCACTACTACAAAAGTGGTCTTTTAAGTCGAGATTTAAAGTCGGTTTTTGGTAAAAACCGACTTATAATGAATTTAAAATTGGTTCACTGAAAAACATACTTAAAATGAATTTAAAACTCGTAGATTGTAGCGTCGGTTGATGCGTAGAACCGACACTACACGTAGGACATAACATCGGCTCTATACGTCAACCGACACTACACACATGGATATTTTTCTTTTTCTCTTCTTTCTTCTCCAAACAGGAACTATTCCAAGCGCTATATAACTCTCAAAAACCCAAAACCTCCTCCACTCCTCCCCCACTCTTTCTCATTTTTCGGCCACCTATGACCACCAATTCTAACACCGTTTAGTGGGTTTTCTTCCACTCTAACTTATCTTCTAGATCCCATATTGTTTTGAGCAAAATACTCAAAAAAATTTATACTCACTTTCTCACTTACAAAACACCATTTTTTCTTAAGTATTTCTATTAAGCTTAAGCACTTATTATTCATATTTATTTATTTATTTGTATATTATGTGTTATTATTTATGTGTATAAAATTTTGTATTATATATGTAGGTTTTGTATTATATTATGTTATTATTTTTATTATGTAGGTTTTGTATAAATTTTAATGAAATAAATTTATATATTTATGATTGTGATTTAAGGTTGGTTTTTAATTTATTTATTTTTGTTAATATGAAATGAGAAAGACATGATTCAACAATATGATGCTCGTTAAAAATTTAGGTTTGAAGTAGTGTAGTTATTTAAAAAAAAATATTCATCATCACAAAATTGTTATATAAATTTTGTTTTATATATCTTAAATTTAAAATAAACTCAAATGATGTGGCATATTATTATTAGTAATTACAATCAATTTGATATAATTATATTTATGTGTATATAATTGTTATGTTTAGTTTTTATATATTTATTTTTATATGATGTTTTGATAAATATTCTAATAATTAGGGAATTCATATATAATAATATTTGAAATATATTGGTCGAATACATATTTAGTACGTTTAATGTCATGAATAGAAAATGGAAAAATCTTGGATGTCAAAGTGTAGAATTGAGCAAGACTACATTTCTAGAATGGAAAGTTTCTTGGAATTTCCTTGAAGAAATAATAATAATGAAATTAGTATGATTTGATGCCTATGTGTTAAATGTAAAAATATACGATTTCATGATGTTGATGAGATTAAGTATGACCTTATCTGTAGTGGTATTCTTTTGAGTTATAAATGTTGGTATTATCATGGAGAAAATATTGGTAATACTCATGGGGAAGAGATAAATAAGAATGTGAGTGGATTATATACATCTGATCATAATGTACAGATAGAAAATATGTTTCATGGTGTTGAAGATGAACTACATAAGGATGATCTCGAAACCTTTAAAAAACTTCTCCAAGATACCAAAAACCATTGTATCCAAAATGTAAGAAATACACTAAAATGTCGGGATTAGTTCATTTGTACAATGTGAAGGCAAGAAATGGTTTTTCTGACAAGGGATTCATAGAATTACTAAATTTAATAATAGATATGTTTCCTGAGGGTATTGAATTGCCATCTTCAATATATGAAGTGAAGAAATCTCTTAGTCGATTTGGCATGGAATATCATAAGATTCATGATTGTCTAAATGATTGCATTCTTTATAGAAAAGAATATGATACATCATATGATTGTCCGATGTGTAAAGAATCAAGATGGAAGTATGCTACAAATGAGACAACACATAAGAAAGGTGTACCTACAAAGGTTCTTTGGTACTTTCCTCTGATTCTTTTCTTTCAAAGGTTTTTCAAAAGTAAAGAGACATCAAAGATGTTGACTTGGCATTTAGATAATTGATCTGATGATGGGGTGCTACATCATCCTTGTGATTCTCCAAATTAGAAAGTAGTATACAATTTATCCCCTCAATTTGCATCTGATCCATGCAATCTTCGTCTTGCCATTACTACTGATGGAATTAACCCACACAGTTCCCTTAGTAGTAGATATAGTTATTGGCCAGTAATTATTGTAACATACAACCTTCCTCCCTGGCTTTGTATGACAAGAAAATTCATGATGTTAATGTTATTGGTCTCATGACCAAAACAACTCGGTGTTGATATTGATGTATATTTGTAGCCTTTTATAGATTATTAAAAGATGTTGTGGAATGATGGTGTAAATGTTTACGATGCACATAAAGAAGAACACTTTAACTTGAGGGGGTTCTTTTATGAAAAATTAATGATTTTCCTACCTATAGGAACTTATCAGGACATGCAACTAAAGGTTATATAGGATGCCCTATATGTAAGGATGACACTTTTGTAACTTATCTTGTTCACAAACAAAAGATGTATTGTAGAAGACATAGAAGATTTTTTCCATCTGGATACAAGTTTAGATACCAAAAGAAACCGTTCGATGGTGAAGAAGATTATGATCCTACACCCCGACCTTTGTGAGGTTTTGAGATATTAAGGAAATTGAATGGTATGACATTTAAACGATATGGAAAGATGAAATAAAGAATACTCACTAATGGAGGGAAACAAAAGAGGTCAACTATTAAAAATGGTGAAAATGAAAATATACTGAATTAGTAGATCATGGTTGTTGGAATAAAAAATCAATATTTTAGGAATTACCTTGTGGGAAAGACCTACACATTCGTCACATCTTATATGTCATACACATTGAGAAAAATGTATGTGAGAGCTTGATTGGTACATTACTTAATATACCTGGAAAAACGAAGGATGGAATTAAAGCAAGACTGGATTTAAAGAAATTAGGCATACGACCTAAATTGGCACCAAGGGTGAAAAATGATAAGAATCGAACATACTTGCCACCAGCATCATATACAATGTCAATAAAAGATAAAGATGTGTTTTGTAAATGTTTGGCGGGTGTGAAAATTCCTGATGGTTACTCATCCAACTTAAGAAATTTCGTATCTATCACCAATAAGAAAATCTATGGATTGAAATCACATAACTATCATATCTTAATACAACAGTTATTACCAGTTGCTATTAGATCAATTCTTCCAAAACATGTTCGATTATCAATAATTCATCTTTGTTCATTCTTCAATACAATATGCAAGAAATCTATATCAATTGGCAAGTTAAACTCTTTATAGAAAGATGTTGTAGGGAATTTGTGTCTAATTCAAAAATATTTTCCTCTCTTTCTTCTATATAATGATTCACTTGTGTGTTTATTTAGTTTGAGAGGTTCAATTGTGTGGTCCTACTTACTTAACGTGGATGTATCCTTTTGATAGATACATGCATGTCCTTAAAGGATATGTAAATAATAGAAATCGACCTGAAGGATGCATGGTGAAACGTTACATTGCTGAAGAGGCCATTGAGTTTTCTTCTGAATACTTTAGTGGTTGCACTTAAATTGGGAATCCTATGCACAAGTTGTTCTTAGAATGTCACATGATCCAAGTAGGTAACACTATGCTTGGTGGAAGTAAGAAATTGTTTATTGATCGTAGTTGATGTGAAAAAGCACACCGAACCATTTTGGTAAATAAAAATGAGGCACAACCATACATAGAGTAAGTGATGACATGTTCAACATTTTCATTTAAAATAAAATTATTTTCTATGTAACTATTAATGATATCTAATTGATATATCTTTAATAACATTACAGAATGCATATAAACTTACTGAAGATCGATCTTCGTTATAAAAAAAGAGAGGAGAAAAATGGTTGTATGATGAACATAAGCAAGAGTTTATTAATTGGTTTCACAACCATGTAAGTGTCACATATAAGAATTCATTATTACTTCTATGCAATGTTTTAAAACTTTATTTTAAACACATTTCATGTTTTTGTATGCATAGATTCGAGTTGAACTTAACAAACCCAATCATAAAATAACAAAATATTTAGAATGGCTTACACATGGTCCAAAATTTGATGTCAAATCATATTCTAGATTCACAATTAATGGATCGAGGTTTACGAAGCAAGCAAGGGACAAAGTTCGAGTAAATCAAAATAGTGGTGTGAAGATGGTTACATAAACTATGCAATTTTCTAGTTCAAAATATGGTAATCCTGTACTTTCTGATAGAACATATTATGGTATAATTCAAGAAATTTGGGAACTCGATTATGAGGTCTTCCATGAAACAATATTCTTGTGTGATTGGATTGAAGATGTTATCAATGTTGGATATAAAATAGACGATTTTGGATTTATCCTTGTAAATTTATCCAAGATAAGTCACACTGATGATCATTTCATGTTAGTACTTCATTCAAACCAAGTATTTTACGTGAGTGATTAAATTGACACAAGGTGGTCTGTTGTGTTAACGCCTCCACAGAAAGAGTTCTACCATTATGATGCTTTAGAATATGATGATATGCTTAATACATTATCCAATATTAGTAATTTCTCAAACAAATTTCCAAATGTATATGTTGATCTAGTTGATGACGATGATTCTTCATCATGGACTCAAAATGATTGTGAAGGAATATATATATACGATCAACAACCTAATTAAACATAATGTATGTTCTATATTGTCACTATTAACCCTTGCATGTTTATATGTTTGGAATTAAAATTGTCAATTAATTTCTATTTCATCATTGTTTGCAAATATTTCATGGATCCTATGGTACTAGAGATTGTAAATCCAAATGATCCATTGGGGCATTTGAAAAGAAGGGGTTGGGAAAATATACCTAATGCTCCACTTAACCCAGATGATAGAGTACCTATTCTATTTGATGCTACTGGTAACCCATTAGGGAAAAATGGCCAACAATTGAAATTCTCTATTGGTAGACTAATGAAGTCAAGTATACCAATCAATATAAATGATTGGACTAAGGTTGATGAAGCTGAAAAGTTCAAAATATGGAAAACCATTTGTGTAAGTCTATTTTATTTTATAACTAATTGCATATATTATATCTTTTTTGTATTATATCTCATCTTTTGTAGTGTGTTTTTACATAATCGTTATAAATTCCCTGATACTTGGATGAACAAGTGTTATAAGATTGAAAATGAGGCATGAAAGGAATATAAAACTTCCATATTGGCCAAAAATTATGTGTTTCCATATTTGAGACCACTTAATGAAGCACAACTAAACAAAATCCCTAAAGAACACCCCTAGATTGAACCCCAAGTTTGGAAAGACTTCATGAATTATAGGCATATGAATGAATTTCAAATTATTAGGGAAGAACATCATAATATACAAATGTATAATGTTCTTCCTAACCGTACTGGGAGGTCTTCAAATCCCAAAGTTAGACATAGAATGGTATTATTAAGTTGTTAATTTATAAATATTTTTATATTTATTTTCCTCAAATTTAAGTTGATATCCTAGTTAATAAATTTATTTAATTTATGTAGGAAACTGAATTATGTAGACCCGTTACCCGTTCTGAATTTTATATAGAAATAAAGACCCCCAAAACGAAGAAGTTGAGACCAATGACTAAACAAGGAGAAGAACAACCAAATAAGTTGGTTAGTAATTTAACTTGATACAAAGTCCATATGAATTTTTCTAATTGATGTAATAATGTATGATATGTTTGTTTACTTTATTATTTTTAGAGAGCTGTTCAAGAACAAATAGCCAGGGGTGAAATAATCGAACAGCCAGGAAGAGATGCTATATATCATGCATTTGGATGCGAGCATCCTGGTCGTGTTAGGGGAGGAAGCCAATATGATGGTTAGATGGAGTATTTTAACATTCCAAAACAAAAGTCTCAGATGGTCAGTAATGAGAAGTACTGTAAAATTGAAGAGCAACTCAGCTCCTTTAAGGCCTCAATGTTAAGTAAGATTGCCACTTTAAAAGAATATCAATCACAACACATGTCAGGTATGGAAGCATACTACAATCAGGGCATGCCATAATTGCTAGGCATGTGATGGTTATTAAATGAATCGCAAGACCTACATTGCAAATACCGTCTTGCGAAAATTCCCTTTTTTATGGTTTTATTATTTGCAAAACTCTCACAAGTGCACGAATCATTTTATAGAAAATGATAAGTATACTCCCAAGGTCGATCTAAGAAAGAAATTTATGTGGTTTTTAATTTATTATTCAAAATCTTAAAAATAAAAGTAAATCCTAAACATCCTATCACGATATTTTGGTTTGTTTGTTTCCTAATCTAATAACATGAAAATAAATATAAACATAGATATAAATTCAATAAACAATAATGCAAATTTTAACATTCATAAAAGTGGAGTATTTAATGATATACTAATTAAGTTAATTAAGTTTGCTCGTATTATTTAGATTATTAAATATATAAATTAATATTTGATGATTTTCTCTTTTAGGTATGAAAGTGTCCTTAGGTATGGCCCAAATTCTTTTGTTTAATATTAATTAACTAATATCTTTAGGTAAGACCTATTAATTAATTAAATATTAAATTTCAGTTTTATTTTTAAGAAAATATCAAACCATCTAATCACAACTTTAGGCGAAGTTAAATAATTAGACTTTTTCAAGTTGTCCAAATTAAACCTAAGAATTTAATTTTCTAAGTACTAACTTTAAAGTTTTAAAACCAATACTGAAAATATGTCGTCAATACATTTTTGAATAATAGTTCTTATAAAAAAAATTTGAAAGAGTTTCACTCTAACTACCACGCGATTATATCAACAAATAAAATAGCACTACTCTAAATTAGACCAAATAATTAAACCTTAAAATCGAATTTTCATATTTAAGTTTGTAATGAAAAATAAGGTATTTCTCTCTAACATCCTTAATATAAAATCTTGAATAAAAACAAAATCAATTTATTTTATAAAAGTATTTTCCCTATTTAATATTTTGCAAGCATAACAACGTTATAATTATATCATATTTACAAACAATCAGTCATGTTAAATTTAATCACAGATAAATTAAATATAAGAAATAAGAATAAAACATAAAATGATAACTGTAAAGAATCCATTAAAATAATACCTTAAAAGAATGCTTACAATAGTTTGATGTTAATTCTGTTACTGGGAAAACCTCCAAACAGATTTGCATATCTGCTTATTGAATCAAAAACTTAAAATTTATAAAAACATAACTAGTTCATCTAAAAAAGAGAAGAACTTTAAAAATTAAAACTAAAAAAAAACTTTCTAGAGAGAGAAAGAGTTTAGAAAATTTGTGTGTTTTGGAATAGGGGAAGAGGGTCCTTTTATAGATAAGGAAAAGGCAAAAAAAAGGGGGAAAATATTTCAAAATTTTAATTTGGATGTGTTTGGACAAGTTGGCGTAGCGAATGGTAGTTGGCAAGCGCATGTGTGGCACGGTGCGGGCGGGATGTTGCGCGTAGAACTCGGCGTGGAAGAACTGGTGTGTGCGTGGAACTCAGTGCATTGGGCGGATGCGCGCACAGGACTCGGCGTGTTTCTCAACGCGGTAGGGTACGCTGCGCGCATTTCTCAGCACGGTTGGGCGACTACTGTGCGATTTTGGCCTTTTTGACCTTTTTGATCAATTTTTCCATCCTTTTGACTTTTTCTCATTTATTTTCTCAATATATTTATGATGTATTGCCTTCAGTATTTTTTTTCGAGTCTTTAAGTTATTTTTGAACTAAAATACCTGAAAAACAATAAAAAATACCCGTGATTCTGAAAAAACAAATTTATATAAAAATATGATAAAATCATACAAATATACATCTATTTAATCAATTAAAGTACATTAAATCATGGTAATTTTAGTGTTTTTTAAGCACTCATCACAACCTCCAACTAGCTTCTTGCTAGTCCCTTAGCAAGAGAAGCGATAAAAACTAAAAATTAAACTATTTTAAATCACTTTTGTGGATTGAAACGGTTGCATTTAGCGTATGCAACAAGTTTTTAAACCCTAGGTTGCCCTAGTGGACGAATTTATGTCTCGTGAGGATTTTCAGTAATGATACCCACAATCATTTACAAAAAAATGAAAACAAAATAAAAAAAATTAACTAAAATTTAAAATAAAGTAAAAAGACTAACATAAAATAAAGAAGTGAAATACAAAAATATATCATGTTTATAATCTCTTTTAAACTTCATGATTAAAATCTTAAGCATAGATTATTTCAACTTCCTAAACATTCATGATTTATTATAATAATTAGTTGAAAATCATTTTCATATTCCATATAAAAAATGTATCAATTTAATTTTATCCAAACTTAGTGTCAGGAATTCGAATTCGCTTCGACTCTATTCCTCACAAGTCAATACTCTCAAAAACACTGAATCCTATGGGTTCAAACACTCATACTAATTTATATGTGAAGGAGTTGATGTATAGAAATGACCTAATATGTTCGCATATGTCTAAAGAAGAAAGGCTTAAAGTGTTATTTTAACGTTGATCTCATGAAAGGAATCAAATGTAAGGATTTATAAAATATTATACATTACTTTCATGCATCAATCAAATTCATGAAATAAAAATATCAAGTAATATACCTTTTAGAAAATGTAGGAAAATGCAATAACTTTTTAGGAAATTACTTCCTATATTTTCTTTTGCATTAAACAATTTCTCACAACTGTTTAGGCCTTTTGAGTCATAGTATATAGACTATACTATTCATTTTTCTTTTCTCTTTTTCTTTCTATTTTTTTTCTTTTATATTCCTCTTCTTCTTTTAATAAGAGAATACAATTTTTTTTAGAGAGTGGACCCATGTATAGACTGTACATTTTTTATATGATAAAGTGAGTGGTTAATATTTTGCTTTTCTGTTTGTATTTGTATAGGTAACCCTAGATATATCTTTTTTTAATAAAAGTCATGCATGAATGAAGAAAGGCATATACTATCAATTTCTACTTAAATCATTTAATCTAAGAAAATGAAAAATAAATATATATAAGACTTTATTAAAATGTAAAAATCTAGACATTCAATGCTAAGTCCTATAGAGATCATCTAATAATTTGAAGAAATAAGAAATGTGTTTAGAGTAGAAAAAATATGTTTCACTTAGAATAAAGAAAATTAGGCTCAAATTATATCTTACAAGGGTAGTATTCACTATTTGATGCCTAAACACCAATTTTAGGTTTAATATAATTTCCACACCTTATCAAGAAATACTAGTCATGACAAAAACTAACTAATTATCAAATACTCCTGAATAACTAAAGAAAATAGATAGGTGGGAGATAGAAGATAAAAAAAACTAAGTTTAAACATCTCTCATAGGTTCACCAATTACTTAACTATTGGCAGGTCTCTTTGTATGTGTTGTCCAGAAAGAGGAGGACTCAATGATTATTCGTTCACTGGAACCAGAAGTTAAAATTTTGGAAGATAGGGATCCCGTAAAAACTTCTTTCGAGGAATGGGACAGACCAGGTCATTTTTCAAGAATAATAGCTAAGGGGTCCGATACTACCACTTGGATCTGTACATTCAATGTACTCTACGGATAGGGGAATACATAAAGTTGAACATAATAAAATAAGAAATTGAAAGATTAGTGAGAACTTTCAAATTCAAAGAAACTGTAATATTAAAAATGGGCAATCCTGAGCCAAATCCAGTTTTCAAAAATTAATCTAACAATGGAAAAGACTTAACTATTTACTTAAATTTGATTTAAAGAAATGATAATTTTTTGTAAGAAGATTTTTAAAACTAATCCTAAAATTCTAAAAATTACTAAATCACACAAAGAAAATAAAATCAAACAAAATAAAAATAAAAATGTGAACATAAAAATTTTAAAATTGTTGAAATTAAGCACAATTATTTCTCTCTAACATCCTTAATATAAAATCTTGAATAAAAACAAAATCAATTTATTTTATAAAAGTATTTTACCTATTTAATATTTTGCAAGCATAACAACATTATAATTATATCATATTTACAAACAGAGTCAGGCACGTTAAATTTAATCACTGACAAATTAAATATAACAAATAAGAATAAAACATAAAATGATAACTGTAAAGAATCCATTAAAATAATACCTTAAAAGAATCCTTACAACAGTTTGATGTTAATTCTGTTACTAGAAAACCTCCAAATAGATTTACATATCCCCAATCTAGAGCTTACATTGTCTTCAATGTAATAATTATAAATTAAAGATTAAGAGAAAAGAGAAGAAAAGTTACCTATTTCCTGAGAATGTCCGAGTAGTGATGGAGAAATGCAGATGCATCCATCATGTTTGTCATTAATATTCACACAGACAGATCGCTATGAAGTTATAATATCTCAACAAATATTTTTAGTTTTAACAATTCTAAAATTATCCACATGCAAGTAAACTAAAATAAACAAAATAAAATAAATAAAAGAAATTACCTAAAATGATGAGTTGTCTCCCATCCAACGCTTAGTTTAATGTCTTAGCAAGACGTAATTTGAGGATTTCATTTTAAGTAAACTCAATGTCCCCACTTCATTAAGTCAATCAAACCTACAAGTAGAATAAGGATGTCTACACATACTTTTTCAGTCATGCCCTTATGAATTTTCAAAAAATTTCTTTACTTAAAACTAGGGACATGATTGTGGGTTTTAGATAACCCACTTCTAGGTGCAAATCAAATAACTAAGGCATCAAAACACATTTGTACCTAGATCTCACAAACTAACTACCTTCTTTTATCACATATTGTAATTTAAAGATATTTAAATTTTGGAGATAGCTTTAGCAATTTTTTATTTTATTTATTTTATTATAATTTTTAATTTAAATAACATAATTAGTATTAATCAAGAATACTCTCAGAAAAAATTGTGGGGCAAATGCTCCTTAAAAACCATTCTTCTAGACAGAGCAACATTCCTAGGAAAGATTAATGGCACAAAGGCATCCAAGAATTAGTATCCTAGACAGAACTCCCTTAGATCTTTACTTTTCATGCTATTAAAATCTAAGTTATATAAGTTAACATATTATGTTAAGTTAGAAATCTAAGTAAATTAAATTAATAAATTAAGTTAGTTAAAAATTTAAGTTAAATAAGTTACTTAATAATAATTTAAGTTAATAAATTAAGTTAAGTTAAAAAAATTAAGTTAATTAAGTTAAGTTAAAAATTTATGATAATTAAGTTAATAAATTATTTTTTAAAAAAAATAAACTAAAAATTAAAAAATTAAAAGAAAATAAATAAAAATTAAAAATTAAATAAAAATTGATACTTAAAAATTAAAACTTAATTTTTTTTCAAATTTTTTTTTATTGAAAAGAAAATAATTAAATAAAATATTTTTTTTCGAAATATTTTTATTTTTTTATTTTTTTATTTTTTATTTTTAAATATCCAATCATAACTTAAATTATTTTTTTGAATTTTAAATCTTAAAATTAATTTTTTTGATGAAAGTTTACTGTTCACGTAAGGGAACAATTTTTTTTAATTCTAAATTTATATCATAAATTTTAATTTTAATTTTTTTGTTTAACTGTTTAAGAATATTTTTATTTTTATTTTAATTTTCTTTTTTTTCTTTTTTTAATTTTAAGTCTTAAATCTTAACTTTAAATTTTAAATTAATTTATTTTTGTTTTACAATTAAAGAATAGTTGAATTTTTTTTAAATTTGAAATTTGAAAATTTAAATTTAAATTTAAATTTTTTATTTATATTTACCGTTCAAAACAAAATTTAATTTAAATTTAAATTTGAAATTTAAATTCTTTTTTGTTTTACTGTTTAAGAAAAAAATTATTGAGAAATTTGAAATTTTAAACCTTATTTTTTTTGTTTTACTGTTTAAGAAAAAAATTATTGAGAAATTTGAAATTTTAAACCTTATTTTTTTTGTTTTACTGTTCAAAATCAGATTTATTTTATTTTAATTTTTAAGTTTAATTTTTTTGTTTACTGTTTAAGAAGAGGAACCATTTTTTCTTTTTCTTTTTTAATTTTAAATTTTAAATCTTAAATTAAATTTTTTTTTGATAAATTAAAATTCTTTTTTTTGTTTTATAATTTTGTTTATTAAATTTTTTTTTGAACTCAAAATAAATATAAAAAAATCACAATTATTTAGGACACGAAAATTTTGATAATTAATTTAAAAATGCTATTTCTTCTCCGACAACGGCACCAAAAACTTGATGGTTATTAAATGAATCGTAAGACTTGCATTGCAAATATCAATCGTGCAAAAATCCCTTTTTTTATCGTTTTATTATTTGTAAAACACTCGCAAGTGCACGAATCATTTTATAGAAAATGATAAATATACTCAAAAGGTCGATCTAAAGAAGGAATTTATGTGATTTTTAATTTATTATTCAAAATCTTAAAAACAAAATTAAATCTTAAACATATTCTCACAATATTTTGGTTTGTTTGTTTTCTAATCTAATAACATAAAAATAAATATAAATATAGATATAAATTCATAAAACAATAATACAAATTTTATTATTTATAACAGTAGAGTATTTAATGATATAATAATTAAGTTAATTATACTTGCTTGTATTATTTAGGTTAATAAAAATTAAAACTAATAAAATAAAACTTTCTAGAGAGAAAAAAAGCTCAAAATATTTGTGTGTTTTGGAATAGGGGAAGAGGGTCTTTTTTATAGATGAGAAAAAAGCCAAAAAAGGGGGGAAAATATTTCAAAATTTGAATTTGGACACGTTTGGTTAGGTTGGTGCACGTATGGGGTGCAAAAATCTCGCTAGACGGGCGGCAGGCACGGTAGATGGGCAGCTAGCGAGTGCGGGCGGTAACTCGGCACATTGGGCGGATGCGCATGTAGGACTGAGCGTGTTTCTCGACACGACTGGGTATGCTGCACGCTTTTCTCAGCACGGCTTGGTGGTTCGCGTGCGATTTTGATTTTTTTGACATTTTTTATCTTTTTGACCACTTTTTCCATCCTTTTGACTTTTTCTCATTTATTTTCTCAATATATTTGTGATGTATTACCTCTAGTATTTTCTCAATATATTTGTGATGTATTACCCGTGATTCCGAAAAGACAAATTTATATAAAAATATGATAAAATCATACAAATATAAATCTATTTAATCAATTAAAGTACATTAAATCATAGTAATTTTTAGTGTTTTTTAAACATTCATCAACATGCAACCATCCATGCTAGTCATGCAACCATCCATACCAGGCATGCCACCCATGTAATCTCATGGTGCCCAACCTATATCCTGTATGGGATATAGTCATCCTATTGGTCTTTTCTTTATACCAAGAATGTAGATGTAATCAGGTAGTGGTTCATTTTCTCCAATGCAATCTGTGCATTCTTACCATCCATCACATAACAATAAATATTTTAATGAGAATGTACTTTCAATAGCTACCCCACATGGGAGTCCTCCTCTATTTGATGAATAATTTTTGGTAAGATTTAAAGTTTATGTAGATAGTCTATTATTTTTCTTTTTTATTATATGTTTTATTTATTATATGTACGCTTATATTTTTTTACAGAATATGAAATGTTTGTTGAAACGTCTTTCATCAACAAACTTTGTTGTTCTTGGAATGGTACAATAATTGAGCGATGATAAAATGATTCATAACCAATATTTGCTAAATTATTGGTGAGTAGTAATTGATCAATCATTACTCCATAATTGTTCACTACCTGTGCCTTCTAATGCTACCATAATCTAAGAAGCTGTTAGACAATATGTGGCTTGGTCATCGAGTCAAGTTGTGATTAATTTTGAGATGGTATTATTTTTTACTTGAAATAACACTTTTTTTACTACTATTATATTATTATTCTTTTATTGTTACTAATATATATAATGCTTCTTCTTTAGTCTATTATACCAGAATTTGTAAGTGCGGCACATTTAAGAGATACAAAGCAAGTTTCTCTTAGTAAATATATGTCTAGTGCTTTGATGACTATTGTTGCGAGGGTATCTAGCATAAATGATGGATGGACTGTGCCACTTCCTAGAGAAATTTCTGGTCTAGACATTGGCCAAACCTATATATCGATCGAGCGTATATTGCAGCTATTTGAATATCAAATGATCAATTTAAGTATAATTCAAGTGTGGACAAGGTGAGTCCTTAATCGATAAATAACTTTCATTTATGTTGAACATATATAATTATATTTATATTAGCTAATTATTTATATATATTTCTTTTATATAGGGCATGCTATTATCGACTTCAAGATAATCACTCATCACATTTAGCAATGTTCTATGATTCTTCATTTGTCAATCAATACCAAGATAAGGATGTTAGCAACAGTCCTAAAAAATTATGTGATAGCATAAACACTTAACACAAATCAGAAGTTGATAATCCCTTGGCCACTAAGGTTTGAACAAGGTCAAGATCATTGGATGTTGGTAATCCTTTATCTATATGGAAATCATGTTTGGTATTGCAACTCAGCTTCCATAGAATTGAGTAAAGATATAAAAACAGTTGTTGAAATGTAAGAGTTATAGCTAGCAATTTTTCTTCTATTGTTCTTTGTAATATTTAATAAAAAACTAATCGTTATAAACTTTGATAAGACATAGAAGCTGTGGAACAAGAGTAAGGGCATTGCCTTATGCGTATTTTTGCAAGTGTACGAATCGTTCAAGTAATAAAGTGTACAAAAGTACAGATATCGAACCCACAAGGAATGGTGTTACTAAGTACCGAAATTGACTAATCCTAATTTTATTTGAAAACCGAATTGTTGAAATTGTTTTAAAAACAAATTAACATAAAACTAAACACAAATAACAAAATTTAATGTTGTTCACAAATGATTAAAAACGCTAAGACATTTGATTTCGCTAAATCAATTCAATCCGATTTCAAGTCATGTTATATGAGAATCAAAGCTAAAAGTGATGGTTGAAAAACCCAAATTTACCTAATACTCTCTCTCGAGTTATATTAGAATTACTTATCTATGAAAACCAACTATATTTCTATGAAGATTTAATCACAAACAAGCACATTACGATTTATGAAATTTCTAGAATAACCACATACATCATGCATTAGTTCTCATACTCGCATTCAACATACGGTATTTATCACAAGAAGCATTCATTACACATCTCCTCTCGGTCTCAATATAATGCAACAAATCATCTAAATCTTGGCCAGAAATTTAAAAGCATTAAGCATGGAAATAAATACTCAACTTGAAAACAATGAACTCATATAACAATAACAAAAGAAATCAGATTTTCTTGATTCAACTACATCATAGCCTTAGCAAAAATGAATTAGTTCATAACGGAAATAAGAACAAACATTATCTCAATTGAATCCATGAATAACAAATCTGAATAAAATGCAAGAAATAAAAGCTAAGGAGAAGAGATGGAAAACTCTTGAAGATGAAAACTTGGTAGCAACAATGGTGATGATCCTTCAAGCTTCTCCAAACTTTCTCTCCAAAATCGCCTTTTTCTCCTCCAAAAATGACTCAGATCTGTTCTCTATGTTGTGGCCCCTTTCTCCATCATATTGTATATATATATCTAGGGTTTTGGGGGTAATTTTGGAACAAAACAACCAAAAAAATGTGTTTTCGGATGAAACTCGTCGGCGGCGAGATTTTTGGAAAATAAAATTTTTGGTTTTCTGATTCTAGCCGGCGGCTAAATTAATGTGGCCGGTGGCTAGATGTATTTGGCTGGCGGCGAGATGAATTTGGCTGGCGGTGAGATGAATTTGCCAAAATCTATGCTCTTGGGAAGATTTTCGCCGTGCTTTCTGTAGGATTGTCGCCGGCGACGGGATTTCCAAATTTTGAAACTTTATTTTCTTTTTATTTTCACTCAATCCCGATCATTGAACTTTGTCCCAAACTTCTCCAAAATCATGATTTTACCTGAAATTGCACTTTAAACACGAAATACCCGTGAAATGACATTTGTGGATTAAATAATCAAATAAACGCAACTTTTACACAAATATCAACATTTAAATCATAACAAAAAATGTAATAATTTGACTCTTATCAACAACCCCTAACTAGCTTCTTGTTAGTCTCTAGTAAGAAAAGCGATCTATGAATAATTTCAAAGGAGACATTAAAAGAAAAATTCAAAGGAAATTTATTCTATTTACAACATTACCTTAAGCGAATGCAATAAGCCTTTAAACCCCTAGGCGGCCCTAGTAGGACGACATGTAGTCTCGTAAGGGCTTCCAGTGATGATACCCACAAACATCTTACCTATAACTATCCTAACTCAAAACAATAAAATTACACAATAATTAATTTGCACAAATGTCTCAAAAATTGTAAATAACACATAACGCATAGAATAATTAAATGTCACCTAAGCTTTAAGAAATCTCAAATGCCAATTTCACTTTGTTATTGACTCTTAAACATCCATCAAACCACAAACCAATAGCCATAATGCCCGAATAATATTATGCATAACATCCACAAACAAAAAGGTGAAATCTCGAACTCCATAGGCTCACTTTTCAAACCTCTCTCCACTAATGAAGAAAAATACACCACTTTGGATCAATAGGACTTTATGAGGCTTGTAATGTTAGGCTTAGGTATTTGGTTAAGAAAGATAGGAAGTGTCAAAATACAAATAAGAGCACTTATTACATTAAACACAACCAATTAAGTAAAAGAATAACACCATTTAACCCAAATTGTTTCTTCCGATCATAACCCATTTTTCCACAGATAAACAAAGTTCTTCCTCAATCTTTCACCTCAGTACATCCATCACTAACACTCTTTTATTTACTAGAATGTGAAGGCTTTCTTCTTCTTCTTCTTCTTTTTTTTGCATCCTTACTCCAATTGCTCTTGAAAAGCCAATGATGAGTACCCAAAAAGCACTAAAATAACCATGATTTTATGTACATTAATTGATTAAAAATACATATATTTATATGTTTTATCATATATTTATATAAATTTGTCTTTTTCGGAATCACGGGTATTTTTATTGTTTTTCAGGTATTTTGGCTTAAAAACGCAATTTAAAGACTCAAAGAGGAATACTTGAAGCAATACATCACAAATATATTAATAAATAAGTGGGAAAAGGTCAACAAACATGGAAAAATTGGACAAAATGGGTCGAAAAGGTCAAAAAGACGGAATCGCGCCCCTTGCGCCAGCGCCATGGCGCCCATGTCCGCGCGCCTTGTCGCCCATCCGCGCGCGCCCATCGCTGGCACTCACGCGCGCCGAGTCCGCGGCAGCGCGCCGCCAGCTCCTCGCGCCCAACGCCTTTTCGCCCCATTTTTCACGTGCGGCCGCCGTGACGTCATCTTGGCGTCATTAATGACATCGGCATTTCCAATACGCGTTTTACATTTTTAAATATTTTTTTTACATTTTTTTTCTCATTTTTTTTCTCCCTCCTCACCTATAAATACCACCCTTCCCTTCACCTCAACACACACCTCTCTTTTCTTTCCTTCTCTCTTTTCTTAGATTTTTAGGTTTTTTTAGTTTTTCTTAGTTTTTAGTTAATTTCTCTTAGTTTTAGAGTTCTTCTCTTTTTGGGAAGAACTAGTTATGTTTTTGTAATATATTAGCTTTTGATTTAATAAATGGGAGTGCAAATTCCGCTTGGAGGTTTTCCAGCAACGGGAATAGCGTCGAAGTTCTGTAAGGATTTTATTTTCTTTCTGATTATTTTTTATGCTTTATTCTTACATGTTATATTTAATTTGTCGTGATTAAATTTAACTGTCTTTGGCCGTTTAGTAAACATGATGTAATAATAACGTTGTTATGCTTAAATATTAAATAGGTAAAAATCTCTAAAATGAATTGATTTTATTTTTATTCAAGATTTTATATTAAGAATGTTAGAGAGAAATATATTATTTTTCATTACAAACTTAAACACGAAAATTAGATTTTAAGGTTTAGTTATCCGATCGATTTAGAGTAGTGCTCTTTTATTTGATGGTACAATCGCCTTAGTTAGAGTGAAGCTCTATTTCAAAAGTTTTTATAAGAATTATTATCTGAAAATGTATTGACAACATGTTTTCGTAGTGGTTTTAAAACTTGAAAGTTAGTACTCGGATAACTAAATTCTTAGGTTTAATTTGGACACCTTGAATAAAGATTAAAATGTCTAACCCCACCAAAGGTGGCATTTAAATGGTTCATTTTCAATCTCTTAGAAAAAGAAATTAATTTAATTAACCAAATTAGTTATCAACCCCACCCATAGGTGTTAATTGATTTGTTTAGTTAACAAAGAATATCTAACCCCACCAAAGGTGGTATTCATACACAAAAGAGAGAATCAATAAATATCAATTCATATCTTTAATAACCTAAATAATATGAGCAAGCATAATTAACTTAGTTATTATATCCATAAATACTCCATTGTTTTAACAGATAAAATTTGCATAAATGTTTATTGAATCTATGTTTATTTTTATGTAAGTAGATTAAAAACACAAAACCCCAAAATATCGTGACAGGATGTTTAGGATTTAATTTCGTTTTTAAAAGTTTGAATAATAAATTAAAAACCACATACATTCCTTCCTTAGATCGACCTTGGGAGTATACTTATCATTTTCTACGAAATGATTCGTGCACTTGCGAGAGTTTTATAAATAGATAAAACCAAAGTAACGGGCAGGATCGGCGATGTCGGTTCTGCCCCGATCAGCCAACCACTTTCTTCCCATATATGTGGAAGATTTCTCCAATTGCTCTTGAAAAGCCAACCACTTTCTTCCAATATATGTGGAAATTGTTTTTTTTGTTTTTTTGTTTTTTTTTCATCCTTACTCCAATTGCTCTTGAAAAGACATAACCCCCAACCAATTTCCTCCAATATATGTGGAATATTTCTCCAATTGCTCTTGAAAAGTTTGTGTTCAAAATTAAGTGCTCTTAACAAATAAGGTAGGAATTATATATATATATATATATATATATATATATATATATATATATATATATATATATATATATATATTTGGCTCAATAAAAGGTAGGTTATATAAGGCAAAAAGAAAGAAAAGTAAGGCTAACAATATATTTAAATAGGCTCAAAGAGGTTACTAGTGATATAAGGATAACAAGGTAGGCTTAAAATGGCACAATCGATCCAAAAATGGCCTACATCATATCCTAAACAGTGCAATTCCAAATTATTTCGCCTCAAGAGGTTTTCAAATGAGTTCTAGAGTTTGTTGAGATCACAAAAATGTCTATGAAAAATTTGCACATAAGACTTCTCTAAGCATTTAGACTAATCAACCAAATCATACCACATACCAAAAGAGTCGCCAACTAGGTAAAATCAACATTTGAAATTATCTTTAAACCGAAGCAAAATTTAATGTCTTCTAAAAGCTACTTGTTATCACAATCACATTATTATCATCAACGTGCAAATTAAAACAAGTAAAATGTAAATGAGAAATAAAAAATAAAATAAAATAAAATAATAAAAATAAAAATAAGACAATAAAGAAATAAAAGAAATTAAATCAAAATGCAGAAAAATAAATGGAAAATCAAAATTAAACACAAATAAACACACAAACAAAACTACTAAAAATGAAGGGAAGAAAAGATTTACCGTTTACCGCACCCCCAACCAAAACCTTACATTGTCCTCAATGTAAGAAAGGAAAGAGAGATCTCCTTTCCGCCAGCGGTGAAACTGCCCTCACCGACAGTGAACGTAAGATTTTTTTTTCTTAGATGGGATGGCATTGGCTTTAGCTCAATCTTGTTGGCTCCATTCTTTACCACTGAGGTTGGAGTTTCATTTGTTCCCAACTCCTTAAATGTTTCATCACTGCACAAATATTCATCAGGTGTTGCCAGTAATTCGGAACATTGTCTCATCCCCTCATCTTCCTCCTCAATTGTTGCAGATTTCACAAGGAAAGCTTCTAGTGGTAGCAATGGAGTTCTCTCCTTAAAAGTTTTTGAGATTAACCCGTCAAGAGTGTTAATTTGAAAACAAGAATGTATGTCACTTGGAAATTTTATTTCTTCAAAAACATCAAAAGTCACTTGTTCATCTTGCACCCGTAGAATGAGCTTTTCTTACTGAACATCAATTAATGTTCTTCCAGTTGCAAGGAACGGTCTCCCCAATATCAACGGTATCTCTCTATCTTCCTCCATGTCAAGCACCACGAAATCTACAGGGAAAAAAAATTTGTCGACTTTAATTAAAACATCCTCAATTACCCCTAGAGGATATTTCACCGATCGATCCGCTAATTGTAAAGAGATTGAAGTGGGCTTCACTTCTCCTAGGCCTAGTTTCCTGAAAACAGAAAGTGGCATCAAATTAATGCTTGCTCCTAAATCACATAGGACTTTATCAAAATTGCAACTTCCTATAGTACAAGGTATAGTAAAACTCCCTGGGTATTTCAATTTTTGTGGCAGTTTTCTTTGAAGAACTGCATTGCACTCCTCATTTAGCATGACAGTTTCATAATCTCCCTACTTCCTCTTCTGTGATAGAATTCCTTTCATGAATTTTGCATACTTGGGCATTTGTTCCAACATCTCTGCAAAAGGAATGTTAATATGTAATTTCTTAAAAATATCCAGAAATTTATCAAATTGATTATCAAGCTTTTTCTTATTCAATCTTTGAGGATATGGGATAGGAGGCTCATATTTCGCATATGGGGAAGGTTGAATATCTTGGGATCTTGATGGATTTTCTTTAGATTCTTCCGTCTTTTTCTCCGATTTCCTTTGCCATTCAAGTTCTTTACCACTTCTCAATGTGATAGCCTTTGCATGCTTTGTGGGATTTATTGTGTCAATAGGCAGCGATCCTTGAGACCTTTCTGTAATTTGCTTTGAAAGCTGCCCTAGTTGGTTTTGAATGTCCCTATTGGTTGCCTCTTGATTTCTGAAATTTGCTCTTATTTCATCAATGAAATTTCCCAAAATTTCTTCCAAATTTGTTTGTTTCTTCTCTTGGGGTTGGTAGGAAGATGATGACAGTTTGAATCCCCCTTGATTATTTCCCCATGACAAATTTGGATGATTCCTCCAACCTGGATTGTAGGTGTTCGAATATGGGTTATGTTGAGGTTTTTGGAAATTTGAAACATAATTTGCTTGCTCAACATTTGGTGAAGCAAATGGATTTCCAACTTGGCACTCGATACTAGCATGATTTCCACCACATAAATCACATTGTGCAGTTGGTTTGGATTCGAATTTGGATGACAAAGAATCCATCTTTCTTGAAAGAACAGCAACTTGAGACGACAAAGCATTAACTGAATCAATTTCATGCACTACTGCTGGTCTTTTTACAATTACCCACTCTGAATGCCACTGATTATTGTTTTCTGCCATAATCTCTAACAACTCATGAGCATCTTCCAGTGTTTTTCCCATTAAAGACCCTTCAGCTGCAGCATCACTCATTACACGATAGTTTGAAACCAACCCATTATAAAATGTAGAGACTTGTAGCCAAATTGGTATACCATGATGTGGGCACTTCCTCAACATTTCTTTGAATCTTTCCCAAGCTTCATACAAAGATTCTTGGTCATACTGTGTAAAAGATGTGATTTCATTCCTCAATTTTGTCGTCTTAGCAGGAGGAAAGAACTTGGACAAGAATTTATGAACCAATTCATTCCATGTTGTAATTGATCCCGGTGGTAATGAGTTTAGCCACTCCTTGGCTTTATCCCTAAGTGAAAAAGGAAAAACCCTCAATCTTATAGCATCTTCGGACACACCATTTATCTTGTAAAGATCACAAACCTCTAGAAAGTAAGCAATATGTGCATTTGGATCATCCTTTGACATTCCCCAAAATTGATTTGTTTGAACCATTTGGATAAAGGATGGTTTTATCTCAAAGTTATTGGCTTGAACAGTTGGCCTCCTTATACCCGAAGTAGTTCCAGCAACATTAGATAATCCCTCAAAGCTCTACGATTTTCACCTCCCTCAACAAATGGTGGATCCATGGCTGATTGTCTATTAGGAGCTGAAGTTGAACGCCTTCTCTCTCGATTTAGATGCCTATATGTTCTATCAATCTCCGGATCAAATGGAAGAAGGTTAAGGCTTCTTGTACGTCTCATACAAAAATCCTACAACCAGAAAATCAACTAGCACAAAAACAACACAAAGTTACTTTTTTTATGATAAATAAAATAAAATAGTAAAATAAACAAAATTAAAAATGAAACAATGATAAAGCAAATTAACTTCAAATTAAAAT
This sequence comes from Hippophae gyantsensis, assembly GCA_030763125.1. Classification (NCBI taxonomy): domain Eukaryota; kingdom Viridiplantae; phylum Streptophyta; class Magnoliopsida; order Rosales; family Elaeagnaceae; genus Hippophae; species Hippophae gyantsensis. Next base: position 44,340,274 of record CM061035.1, on the reverse strand, counting down.
TAAGATTAGGTAGTATCAATATTAATAAAATCAAACCATTCCCCGGCAATGGTGCCAAAAACTTTATGCGTATTTTCACAAGTGTACGAATCATTCAAGTAATAAAGTGTACAAAAGTACGGATATCGAACCCACAAGGAATGGCGTTACTAAGTACCAAAATTGACTAATCCTAATTTTATTTGAAAACCGAATTGTTGAAATTGTTTTAAAAACAAATTAACATAAAACTAAACGTAAATAACAAAATTTAATGTTGTTCACAAATGATTAAAAACGCTAAGGCATTTGATTTCGCTAAATCAATTCAATCCGATTTCAAGTCATGTTATATGAGAATTAAAGCTAAAAGTGATGGTTGAAAAACCCAAATTTACCTAATACTCTCTCTTGAGTTATATTAGAGTTACTTATCTATGAAAACCAACTATATTTCTATGAAGATTTAATCACAAACAAGCACATTACGATTTATGGAATTTCTAGAATAACCACATACATCATGCATTAGTTCTCATACTCGCATTCAACATACAATATTTATCACAAGAAGCATTCATTACACATCTCCTCTCGGTCTCAATATAATGCAACAAATCATCTAAATCTTGGCCAGAAATTTAAAAGCATTAAGCATGGAAATAAATACTCAACTTGAAAACAATGAACTCATATAACAATAACAAAAGAAATCAGATTTTCTTGATTCAACTACATCATAGCCTTAGCAAAAACGAATTAGTTCATAACGGAAATAAGAACAAATATTATCTCAATTGAATCCATGAATAAAAAATCTGAATAAAATGCAGGAAATAAAAGCTAAGGAGAAGAGATGGAAAACTATTGAAGATGAAGACTTGGTAGCAACAATGGTGGTGATCCTTCAAGCTTCTCCAAACTTTCTTTCCAAAATTGCCTTTTCTCCTCCAAAAATGACACAGATCTGTTCTCTCTATCGTGGCCCTTTTCTCCATCATATTGTATATATATATCTAGGGTTTTGGGGGTAATTTTGGAACAAAACAACCAAAAAAATGTGTTTTCAGACGAAACTCGCCGGTAGTGACATTATTCTCAACGCGGTGAGATTTCTAGAAAATAAAATTTTTGGTTTTCTGATTCTGGCCAGCGGCTAAATTAATGTGGCCGGTGGCGAGATGAATTTTCCAAAATATGTGCTCTCGGGAAGATTTTTGCCGTGCTTTCTATAGGATTGTCGTCGACGGCGAGAATAATCTAGCCGGCGGCGGGATTTCCAAATTTTGAAACTTTATTTTCTTTTTATTTTCACTTAATCCTGATCATTGAACTTTGTTCCAAACTTCTCCAAAATCATGATTTTACCTGAAATTGTACTTTAAACACGAAATACCCATGAAATGACATTTATGGATTAAATAATCAAATAAACGCAATTTTCACACAAATATCAACATTTAAATCATAACAAAAATGCAATAATTTGACTCTTATCATTGCCCTTAAAAAATCTCATAAACTTATATGGGACAAAGTTATGGTATGTACAAGCAAATATTAAAAATTTAATTAATTTTACTATTGAATAATAAAGATGTTCGAATATGTAAAATAATGTACACTTTTTTTTTGTTGGTTCCACAACAAAAATGATGGAGTCATGTGTGGTTACTATTTCATACAGTTTATGAGCAAAATCATCACAAATATCAAAATTTAAATTAAAGATGTGGTAATCTATTTTACCAATATACCTTTTTAACATATATGAGTTATTTTTTGTGAATTCATGAAATTACATTCTTATTTTGAATTTAAATACATGTAGTTATTTTGTTGGAACAAGTCAAGCTATGACCCGCAAATATTTGATGATTTACTAGAGGAATAGGCAGAACACATGGTTCAAATTATATCATCACAAGAAGAATCAGGAGAAGATTCTGATGATCTTGAATAGCATATGACAACATCATGGTAATTTTTATAATGCTTTAATTTCTCAATTTCTGTCTCTGAAGTCTGGGTAGCTTGTTTGATGGATGTTTATGTGCTCATGTGATTGGGGGAATGAATTGTTATATGGACCTATTTTTTGCCCAAACTTCATCTCATCTCTCTTTCCTAGTTCCCTTGTATGACAACATCATGGTAGTCACTGGCCAGTCAAGTATAGGAAAACCACCAAGAATCATCATTCTAGTGTAATATCATGAATTCACAAAAAATAACTTATATATGTTAAAAGATTAGTAAAATACATTACCACATCGACACTAGAGTGATATAATAATAACATTATCCCTTCGAAGTCATATTAGCACTGTATTAATCTTTTGTCTATAAATATGAAGCTATCTGGAATCAAGTTGGTATTTTTAATGCTATAATAAGCTCTAAATATGAAGTCAAGTGTAACTTCGATTTGTTACTTAGTTTGGTTGGGCAAAAAACAATTGTTTCATAAGTTTATGGGCACCAAAACTCAACCAACCTAAGTAACAAATCAGAGTTACACTTGACTTCATATTTAGAACTCATTATAGTATTAAAACTACCAGCTTGATTACAAATAACTTCATATTTATAGACAAAAGATTAATACAATGCTAATATGATTTCAAAGGGATAAGGTTATTATTATATCACTCTGGTGTCGATGTGATAATCTCTTTTACTAATCTTTTAACATATATAAGTTATTTTTTGTGAATTCATGATATTACATTCGTATTTTGAATTTAATTATATATAGTTCTTTGGTTGGAACAAGTGGGGTTATGATATGCAAATTTTTGATGATTTATAAGAAGAATGGACAGAACACTTTGTTCAAATTATAACACCAGGAGAAGAATCTGATGATCTTGAATAACATAGGACAACAGCATAGTTATTTTTATAATGCTTTAATTTATCCATTCCTATGTCTCTGAAGTTTGGACTGCTTGTTTGATGGATGTTTATGTGCTCATGTATTTAGGAGAATGAATTGTTATATGGATGAGTTATTTTTTGCCTCTAAGCCAACCAAGCTTCCTCTTCTTGAAATAAAGTGGGAATATCACAAAATCCATGACAAAAGAGACAAAATCATTTTATTTTTAATTTAAGTTAAATATATATGTATTGTATATAAATTATTTTTTTGTAACAAATTTAATTCTCAAGTAATTAAATAATATTTAATTTTTTTAATTATTTGTATTATCTAAACTATTTGTTAAACAGATTTTGGTTTTTTTTTTACTATTACGTAATGATCGAATATAGGTTTTAATTTGAGTATAATAGAAAATGAGTAAATTTTGTAAAACAAAAATTAAAAATTTAAAGTCGGTTCAACGCGTGAACCAAATTTATGTTTAAAGTTGGTTCAATGTGTGAACCGACTTTACATTTTTAAGTCATCGCATTTAAAGTATGATTGATATGAGATCAATTAACGTAATATTGAGAATAAGGATATCAAGGATATCTAATGGTCTCATTCTAAATATGTGTCATTACTATTGAAAATACTTGAGAAATTCAACAATAGTGATTCTGATATTGTTAGAACACATGTAGATGTTAATCTACACCTATCCAAGAATATAGATTAGAGCATATCTTAATTGGAATATTCAAGTGTGATAAAAAGTCTTATATACTTAATGAGTTAACAAGACTGGAAATAAACTTACATTTTAAGTAAACTAAGTAGATATACTAATAATTTAGGATCTGATTACTGGAAATGTATAAAAGGATTACCTAGACACTTAAGATACACATATAGCTTTGGACTATACTACACTACAAATTGGATATCTAATATGAATGACTCAAAGTCTATCAATGGATGATGGTGCAACCGTATCATGGAAGTCCTCCACACAAACTTGCATTGCTAGATCCATGATGGAATTAGAATTCATTGCTTTGGATAAATGTGGAAAATAAGCCAAATAGCTAATGAGTCTATAAAACTAGAGTCATTAGCTCACTTTTTTACTTAATATTTACTTGTTTTATTTAATAAATAATATTTTTGGGGTCAAAAATATTAAAATATAAAATATTTAGTGTAAAAGGGTGAAAATATAATTTTTAGAATTGTTTGGGATTTTTTTTGAAATTTTTATGTATTTTTATGAATTTTTAATGCATGTCCTATCAGGAGCTACCACACAAGCAGAGGAGTTGACTAAGCAAGCCATGCACACACCATGTAAGCAGGGACAACAAATCGTTGATCGTCGCATGTAAGGAGAATGAACTGTGTGCCATTTGTCAATATGGCGTTCAATCCGACTTTAGAGTGTGGTCAAACAGTACTACCATATGTCACCATGTGATTGCTCCCCACATTCCACCTGTGCGCCACACCATCCAATTTAGCAAATCACATTGCGCCGCATGGCACTAACTCAACAAGTGTTGACTCTAACCAATCTCCTATGTCACGTGTTGCGCTCTGATTTGCCTAGTGAATTCCATATGCCACATGTTGCACTGTGATTGGCTGGCATTGTCAATTTTGCTTGTTTTGATCTCATCCCTTGATCTGAAGCTGATTTGATGTCCATATTACACTCGAGCTATATTTAAGTCTCTAATCACCCCATAAACCCTAAGGGGCCATCATTAGCATAATATGATCATAGCTAAAAAGAGAGAAAAATATAGAAAAATTTAAGAAGAGATACACTTTTGATGGAGAATAGGAAATTAACAGTACAATTCAAGATATTGATTGTATTTCTTCTTCTATTTTTTTCTTTATCAATTTGTATGTCTTTATTTATGAAAAATATGAGCTTTATGAACACAATTATGTGTAATTAATTTATTAATCTAGGGATCTTATAAACCCAATTTTTACCATATGATGATCTAATATTTTACTCCAATTATAATTATAATTTAATTATATTATTTAATTTGATTTTTATGCTATTAATTGTTTGGCCAACAATTTATCTATAGAGGCAATTAAATAGATTTGAGAAAATTATTTAATTATTTGTCTTGATTAAATAACATGCATAGTTTCTAGGCAAAGATGTATGATTTTAATGTATGTGATCCATAATTGATGAACTTTATATGTAGTTTGCAATTTAATTGACATGAGAATGTGATTAAATTAATTACTAAACGGTGTGTAGTTTACTTAAGAGATGAATACATGCTAGGTTAGATTCAATTGATCATGTAATTAATTTATAATTATATTAGGAGGGGTTTAGCGATTCACATGTTTAGAAAATTGGGCTCATATATCTTCTTAGTTACTAAATGTGAACTAATTAATTATTGATATTTACTTTTAGTTATTTTTAATTTTGATTCCTTAAAATTAATTGATTTTTATTTTTTTTAGTTTCAAAAATTAGTTTCTAATAAAATAATCTCTATGGGAACGATCTTTTATTATCATTATATTATTTGTTGTGATACATATAATTGTGTATTAATTGTACACACAATTTGTGTGGCGATCAATAACTATGCAATTTCATAGAGGGTACTCCAAATTGGATGAAATATGTGCCTACAATTTGCATCCATTGGGATAGTTAACAGTTATTGGTAAGGCATAGAGCAATATGTATAGTGGTTAATTTCAACATATATTTCATAGACATAATACCATTAGACAACTACTTTCAACTAAGGTTATCTTTATTGACTATGTGAAATCAAAGGATAACATAGTAGATCCTTAAACCAAAGGGTGAAGTAGAGAGTTAGTTGAGATTCCATCTAACGGAATGAGACTAAAGCTCATGAATGGATAAGGACTTACAAAGGATACAAAACTTAGTAAAGGTCTAGGTTCAAAGGGATAACAAAGTTGTAAAGACTTAGTGAGATTATTATGGAGGGTTTAACCTCAAGTCTATTCCTATGATAAAAATAATGATACCCATAGAAAAATGGTTAAGTTAAAGTTTTTAATGATTTTTATGGAGAGATATCAAATGGAGTATTACGAGTTACTCTTTTTGGATTACTATTAATGATAACTAATCACTTATGTGAGAAAGAAGTAGAGCTACTTTCAAATAGAATTATTTCAGAATCAATTCTATAGAAACTTTTACAAAACCAGGCTATTTTCATGGCCAAAACAAACATAATATTGAGAACTAGAAAATATTCATGTGTGAAATATATCATCATTTACACAAATGGTAGAACAATTCGAGGACATCGTGTATACTATCAACCAGTAAGTAAACATATTTTTAGAAGGGAAGGTTCAAAGGATAATACCTACCTATCCTATGTAGATCTCGGACCGTTGAACTCTATCACCATGTGTCAAATTGATTTGAGTCAGCTTCTTTTAGAAAAACTCCATCAATTTTTATTCGTGTGGGGATTGTTGGAAAATGAGATCTATAATGGATATATATATATGCCCATGATGATGTGTCTTTTTGGGGCATTAATATGGGTGAAATGCACTTGATAAAATATTTTAATGCTCAAAATGACATTGGAGAGAAATTAATTCTCAAAAATCACTTATTGAGGCATGTAAGTCCTATAATGCTTTTGTTTTGTCAGCTTCCCATGTACAAAACAAGGAGTCTATTTATTTCACTTAGCGTATTTGTCTTCCTCATTGTAAGGTTAGTCACTAACGATCAATAACACACACATGCACATATTTAGGTACACTTTGTATGTGAACATGTTTACATATACCATGGGGTTGGTTTTATAATATGTATGCTACATTGAGCATTGTAGTTTTCTATAAGGAAGCGTGCGAGTGAGCCAAATTGTCACTTATGTTCTTGTTTTGTTTCAGATGCTGATATTTATGAAAATTACTTGACATTTTTGGAAACAAAAAATTGGATTTTTTGGTACCTCGATGAGGCCCTCATCAAACCCCCAAAGAAATGGTCGATGAGGCCTTGGTAAGGTTGGTCATCGTGCTTTGGTGAATTCTATAAATATCCTATTTTCTTCTTATTTCTCATCCAGAAAAATTATAGTGGAGCTTTGTCAAATTGACATCTCATTTTTTTAGATCACTATAACCTTAAGTGTTGTTCGATATTAGTGATGCATAAGTGTGAGCAAAATCATGCACTTAGGTCATAAGTACTCAAGACGATATTTATGATTAAGTGTTTTGTGTGGAGATTGTGTGGCTGTAAGCTATGTGTCGGCTAGTATATGCTAGGATGAAATTTTTTATATGTGAGGAGCCTATGTGGTTGTGAATTATGTGTTAGATGGTTGTTCTTCTCAAATCGTTAGTTGTGTGCGATACGTGGTTGATTGTATGTCACACATGATGAAGTTCATGGTTGAAAATGATTCGCATGGTGGTTATTGGTTGTTCATGATTGAAGATGGTCCTCACATTTGCTTGTTCACTACACATTATTAATCTATGGTTACTAATCACACCATATCAAGTGGTATTAGCTTTGAAGGAAAGTCGAATTCATCTATTAAACTAAGTCATTGCAAAGGCAATAAGCAAGGGTAATAGTAAGTAGTTAGGATGGAAGTCCTAACTAATAGAGGTAATGGTGGTTTTATTTCTGTCAGTGTTGTATCTATTTTTATTGCTTATTGGATTCATTTGTTGCTAATTGGTTTCCATAAGCAACCCTAAGATGTTACCATATAGGAAAGGGTTCTATGTGAGTTTACCTTGTTATTTCTATTATTATTCATGATCAGATTGTGTATTAGTATAATCTGAGTTTCTATCGTGTATGTACCAACATACTAGATTTAGACTCTGATTAGAAAGCTTATTGCTATATATTGTCACATGCTTTTCTTTCCTTGTTGTGTATCATTCCTATAGTTTTTTGTTTATTACTTTTGTTGTATAAAATTAATCTTCCTGCTTCCTAATTAATTTATATTAATTTTCTTTTTATCTATATGCATTTTTGGTATCAGTCTTTGAGGAGTCAATATCTCCTTACCCTAGTTGTGTACCGGGTGTTGGACTCTTTTTGGTGATATGCTCTGTTATGTATGATTGCATGGTATGAGAGTACGATCATCATTTTTCAAATATGTTCTCATATATGAGGTCTTGAAGTGATTGAAAATTCTTTATAGCTTTTCAATATTTATGAAGTATGCACTTACTATGTGATGTTTGTTGTGTTTGTGCATGCTGCTAACCCAGACAAAAGCCTAGCAAAGATGAAAATATCTCCTTTTTATACATTATGACATTTAAATGTGATATCTATATCTTTTAGTCAAATTATGGTAAAACTATTGAGAATGTCATTAAAATGTCTTGTAAATATTTTTTTTAACTAAAATGCCATAGATATTGTGGATATTTTCCCTCAAATATCATTATACTGTCGAGATTTATCTATTTATAATAGCTACAATTAAATAGTCTACTTAATTAATAAAAAATATATTTTATTATATAATATTTTAATTAATTAATCAACCTATTGATTAATATAAATATTTTATATATTTAAAATTATATATATTAAATAAAAAATTACTTTATAATATAAGTAATTGATTATTGTGATGTTTTATAAAGTTCCATAATTTGTTTTCATATTTTTGGTAGTGTTTCTATAGCTTTAGTGATTTTTCCAAAAGTTTTTGTCGATAACGACAATATCTTCGATATTTTCATAAAACTTATATCTTGATATCCTCACCAATATCAATATTTCAAACCTTTCTTTTGAGGCACACCGTCACTAGTATGTTTACTATAGATTGTTGTTTTCGTATATGCTGGTTGTTTTAGTTGTATGTTGAATTAAGTATATTGTCTTAGTTATGTGTTGAATTAAGTATGTTGTTTTGTACTTTCACTATATTACTTGCTTAATTCACATTGTGAAAATTGCTTGGTCAAGTTAAAATAGAGTTTGCAAAAAGATTACATGGGTTGGCATTACCACCCCTTATCTAGGTCCCAGTTACCTATTTTGGTCAAAAGAATAATTAACATTTGTGCAATTGTTCCTACATATAGAATTTTCAAGGTGGAATAATAGATGCTTTAATTCTCCACTCAACACATAGACCATTGATTATTTTTGTAAAAGTTATGGTCAATTTTCATTTATGTCTACATTATGACAAAACGTTATAACATTTATATTTGTATTATGACAAAAAAGTTTATAATTGTTATGACCAAACAGTTATGTCATTTATGTTATATTATGACAAAAACGATTATAGTCGTTTATGTCCGCATTATGGTAGAAACAATCATGATAAAATAAAAGGTCTTGTATGAATGATTATAAATTGGCTTCTAGATATTTGTAAATCTGATAGAAAATATTGAAACTTAGATTTTGAAAAATGAGTTATCAAAAGTTTTTTAGGTCATAAATTCTTACACTTCTAGAGCTAGATTAATTATGGTGGAGTTCATACGTTTTATTAGTTTGTCGAAGCATTTACTTTGGTGTACATTTTCTACCAGTATACTATTTAATGTTGGGAGACAATTATCCATGATTCTCTAACACCCACGATAAGAGGACAAATTTATTTTAAGAAAACCGTATGAAATACAAGACTCGGTATTTATTTCTCAACTTTAAATTAATTTTTAATTTACATTTAATACCTTTCATAATTTTGTTATTTATATTTTATTATTTAAAACTATATTAACTTTTTACTTGTATTTCATTAAACACATGAAATGTCATGCAACGGCTTGGTTAGTAAAAGATGTCAATATCCATTTGCTCAACTGCTGGCTTAATGTATCATTGATTCAGAATTGAACACAGTTACAACTGAAATTAGTAGGTAAGATTAAGGGGAAAGAAAGAGGTTACTACTTGTGATGGGCTTTTATAACGGATGATAACGAATAAGGAGGTAATACGTCCCTTCAGGTTTTCTTCTCTTTGAGTACTGGTGTAGCAAACAGTGCACGGAAGATCCAAGCCGCTGATACTGCTCCTATGAAGGGACAAATCCAATACACATAAAAATGCTCCCATGTGTTATGCCGGTTGTTTACATATGCCCAACCAAACGCCTGCACGGAAAATATACATGGTAAGTTATTGTATTTAAGGATAAGTCTTTATCGATGGAGGCATATGTAGCCCAGTGGAATGTTATTTAATTGGATAGTTAAGTTGGTAAGTTTGTGTTTCAAATCCCAACGATTGCATAAGTAATATAGTTATTTAAAAAATAATGATAAGTGCTCATCAGCTAACCTTTTGTTAGCCAACCATATGTTATATATCAGAAAGAAAGGAACACTATAAATCAAATAGGTAAATAAAATGGATGGAGCATTACTTTTGTATCAAAAGCAACTGAAGAACAGCAAGAGACAATTGAAAGAGAGCAAACAAGAAATAAATAAGTACAGAAAATAGTATTCAAATTAATTCATATTCTAAAGTAAATCATCAAAGATTTATTATTGTACTAAACGCGTCCAAGCTAAGTTATCGTTCCAAACGGCTAACACACGTAGTGAATAGTTAGTATTTATGTAATTCCATTAACCAACGTGACCTCTCACTGAAATATTAAAAATATATCAATCTTTGCAAAGTTTCCAAAGGGAAATCACAGAGTCAAACAAAATATATCATCTTTTCCCATAATACTGCACACCTATCATCTTTGCATACTGAACCAATGACCAAATAATCATCATAGTGAGATTTATGATAGCAAATTAAACAGCTTTCCCATTATCATTATGCACAAATAGGTAGGAGTCTATCACTATGACACACCAAGAGTAAGAAACTAAAAGAAACAAAAAAAAAAATAGTAATTTTTAATTAACAACTCAACTCTGTTTATTTAATATTAATTTAATAAGTAAAAAAAGTCAAGTTAACTTAACTTGGGAGCTCAAATGAACAGTTCATCCAACACATAAACGACTCGTGAACTCATCTCAAAACGCATTTAAAAGATAATATTTATATTTTTTTACTTGTTTTATAAAATTATAATCAAAATATAAATATTATATTAATATTTTTGTTTTTAATCAAAATTCTAAATATTTTTTATTTTTCATCAGAAATATAAATAAACCACCCAACTCATTTAAAAGTGAGTTGTACTAAACTTAACACACATAATATTTAGATGAATTGAGTTTAGTTATACCTCGCCTATAATGAGTGGAACCTAAACAAGTTGGTCAAATCAATTCATTTGATACCTCTAGAAAGAAGAAGAACACAAATTTATGTTTTTTTAAATTTTGCCAAATTTTGAGTCAATATAGAGGAAAGGGAAGATCATCCACATAAAGAAAAGGGTGGAGAGTATAATGGCCTCTTTCTTTAGGTCAAATGTGTTGTTTTAATATCATAGTTTAAAAAATGTGTTATAATAATGTGTTATTTAAATCCCTTATTTGTCAAAAAGTTATCTGGAAATAGCAAAATTAATTTTACGTTCAATTTTCATTAAATATAATAGAATAATAAATATTTTATATGTATATTTATATTTTTTATTAGGTATATAGGTAAAAAATTACTCGAGCTTAAAAAAAAATTTCTTTCAAACTTTGAAAAAAAAATTGAATTTTTTAATATCACACATTAAACAATGAAAATTTTATTTAAATTTCATCGCTAATGTAAAAACTAATTCATTAGACATATTTCTATCGAAAAATATAAACATGTATGTAGTTTATGTGCTATTCCGTTATACTCAACATAAAATTGGATAAAAAAACTAACTTTTTTCTTACCTTATACATTTTTTAAAAATAAAGGGATTCAAACACCGTTTACAAACAAGGGAAAATTTTATTTGTTCGATTGAATGAATTTGTTAAAAAATTTGAGTAATTTTTTTTTAATAAAAATTACTTTGCTAGATATATGTTTATTGAAAAGGACTTAAAAATACTTTTTTTTTTTTTAAATGGTAGAAAACAGCCCCCGAAATCTAAACAAAAGGACTTGCATGATAGTTTTTTTCCTAAAGAAAAGCAAGCTGCTGAAAGTTTCAATCAATTGTGAGGGAAACTGGAAAGAGATATGGGATATAATTGATGTTGCTAAAGCATTCTTGTAAACATTAAAGAAAAAACAATACAGAGATAATTAGTTTTACTTCATCTGAGCTTATCTTCTTATATAATACGGTCCCTTTCAATCTCTCTTCACCCATTATTTCTTACTATCTTTTTAAACTCAAAGTACAATATTCTCCTTTTACGACCTAATGATAATTTTCCAAGAGCTTTGTAGCTATGAGTCTCAATATTGTTTATGATTAAGGGTCAAGAAAAATAATCTTAGCATGTTCATTTCATTATTGCATTAATTTCTATGTTACCGTAGAGTCTAGACACATGTCAAAGAGACAAGGTCTCTGACATATTCTCTAGAGGATACTTTTACATCTTAACCTTTAGCAAGTTCATCGGCCCGAACAAATTATCTTCTTAAGTTTTAATTGGCCATAAAGCAAAAATGAAATGTAGTATAAAATTCATACAAAATACTCGAACAGGATTCAGAATAACCTTGTGCCACGCAATTTACCAAAAGGCCAATTTCTATATCAGTCATCGCTATCATGTTCATACGAATATGTATAACTTGTACTGCTTTCCTTATCATATTTAAACAAATGTTAGAAAAAAGTGGGGCAACAGAGAATTGATTTCACTCATCTGTATGTAAAATTGCAGGATAATAAACAAAGACTTCCACATCACATAAGAAATTATTGCTACCCAAGTAATAATGACTAACTCTCACATGTAAATGGCAGATCATACTCCTTTTATTGTAAGGCAGAAAAAAATTAAATTACAGACAGTCAAGTATGAGCTCAAGCACAAAATGTTTATGCAGCTGCAGGCATGGCGTAACTGAAGCAATTATGAAAGAGTGGTGCACAAGTGTCGCACGAAGACAACATTATAAAAGATACGAAAATATACAACAAAAAGTTCAAGTAAACAGGCAGACAGAGAATAGAAAACAAAGCTAGAGAGATGGTAAACCGTACTGACATTAGCAGGATTCATGGAAGGTCCAGTGAAGGAAGAGCCAAAAGTGATCAGTGTCACAGTGGTCATGGAAAGTAACCATGTCTTTAACAAAGGGTTACGAGGACCCTTGATCACAATTGAAAGTACTGCAAAGTTCATTATAAAAGTCAAGACCCCCTCAGCAATAGCTCCAGAGTGCAAGTCAACTTTTAAAGAAGGGCCTCGCAGCATATGCTTGTACTGTACAGGCATCAAATCTTTGATGAGCAGGGATCCATACACAGCTCCCAAAGCCTGTTAAAGCAGGATTCATTACATTTTAAGATACTTAACACAGAAATCACCAACATGAACACTAGAAAAGATGTTGAACAGCATAAGGTTTACTTAGTCTGTCTCATACCCACAAGCCAGCCATATCGGTCTCTAACATATCAGAAAAACTGAAACAAGAAATACGCAGGTAATAAAATGCAAAAAGGGGGTCAATTTACTTTATCAAATTACACACATTACTTCCCTTACTCAAAATGTAATACAGGACAAAATTAGAAAAGAGAAATTAGTTTATTTTATTTAGAATTTTATTAAAGTAATAGTTTATTTTGTTTAGAATTTTATTAAAGTAATAGCTTATTTTGTTTTGAATTTTAATTTTTATGTAATACTAGAGTCATACATAAAAACTTTTATTTAGAGTTCTTTTTTGTGTGTATTATTAGAGTCACACATGAAAACTTTATGAAATATTTTAGTGATTTTTCAACTATAAATAACTAAGCCTTATATTTATATAAGTCATTCTATAAAATAATCAATTTAGTAATATTAAAAAAGTTGTCTTTTTTTTTCGTTTAGAAATTAAAGTATTTTTATTTGTGAGATAGAGAAATACCTTGACACTAATCCTACTCTGGAGTTGTTAGAGTACTTGTCTAAAGATTATTGACATAATTAGGCTTGTCTTATTTTATATTTGCTAGAGTTATTGTCTAGATAATAATTTTCTTGTATTTATTTCGTAACACAAATACGATGATCTCTTGTCAGAAAGTGAATCTGTTTGGTGTAAACATTGCTCATATTTTTCTTATTTTTTTAAGTGTTTCTATATTATTGGTATATTTGTGCTTTCATTTTGCTTTAAAATAAGTCACCTTGTTCCTAACCAGTGATATAATGTTGTCATATTTGGGTGCACTTAAAGTAAAGTAATTCAAGTGTAACACTTGTTAGTAAGGTGACTAAGTGAAACAATTGTGAATAAGGTGAGTAGAGTAATGTGTCTAATTTACAGTACTAAAGTTATGGAAAATGTAAGCTCACCCAAAACGAAGAAAATGCTGAAAATTGTTTTCTAAAGTAACCGTGAGGTTGGATTATATGGGTAATCAAGAAACACAAGAAGATAACAAAAACCAGAAAACAAGTAACCTGAGGACTTAATAACTGCATATAAAATTCACAATAGCAAATATCAGTAATTTCTTAAACCAACATGAAATATTAAACAAAAAGAGAAAAAGAGTAGGATAAGAAGACCTGTGCAGGGAAGCGCAGCGCCATTAAGAAGAGGGAGTCAGAAGCGAGCCCAGCCGCGTAAATGGTAGCAATGGAGGTTGGATTGAAGCTAGCACCACCGAGTAAATGACCGATAAAGGCGAAGGTAAAGAAGAGAAGGAAAACGAAGACGGTAGTGATCAAAAGTGAGGGCCATAGAAGACCTTGTACCCCAACAGTTGTTGCAACAACGCCAGTCAGAATTCCCAAACAAGACGCACAGAAAACCCACATGAATGTCAAAACTCCATCTCCCAAAGCCGCTTTTATAGCTCTCATATTGATGATAACTCAATTCGACTTTGATTTCTATGTTAGGTATGATCTTTCAAACAATATATATACAGGAGTTTCCCGTACCCTTCTGGTCAAAAGGGTACGGAGAAAAGCTGAACAGAAAAGCACCAAAATCAAGAACATTAAAACTAATACTGCAAAGTCCAATCAACATGTTTTGGCTGTTTTTTTTTTTTTTTTCTCTCCCGTTCTAAACTGCAGCTGAAATTTTTTAGAGCTTCATTTCGGTTTTCACAAAGAGAAGAGTGAATATTATAAATTTATATGATAAAGGGTTAGAACTAGGAGGAAAAAAAAGGTTGCAGGTTAGATTAAACTCGGTTATTTGTATTATCGTTTCATTTTTTATCTAATAAATTAAAAAAAAAAAAGTAAGATTTTAGATAAAAATCGAACATGAATTAATGGATATGATGATACTGATAACCGTATCCGTTTATATCCGAAATTAATTATATTTATTTAAATAATTTATATATTTATTTAATTAAATTATATAACAATTAATAATTAAGTTTTATTAAGAAATTTTTCAAAAAAATTTTAAAAAACAGTTTTTTAAGGTATTTTTTAATAATTTTTTAAAATTTTTACCTAAAGATAAAAAATCTTCTTAAATCGTATCGATTTTCGGATGATTTCGGATATATAATTTATAATTTATGCCCATTGCTAATTAGAATAGTAAATTTCTTAAGATTTAAGTATTAATTAATGTATTTGGTTTTTACTGGTATCATTTACTATTTTGGTGGTTAAAATAGGCGTTTTTTTTATCAACAAGTGGTTAAAAATATGTTAATTAATTATTTTTACGACCAAAACCACGAATATTGATTTAGTTACTAAGAGAAAATTGAATTTATTAGTTTTAATATTTATATTTTAATTTATTATTTTCATTGTTAAAATATTATTCAATTAATTATTTTAACATAAAATATTTAAATTTAAATAAAATATTTAAGTGACGTACCTAACATACTAAGTTATAATTTTATCATCTTATTCATACCATGCTTCTATAGCTTTACAATACATGAAGGTTTAATTTTATCATCTTATTTGACTAAAATAATTATTTGAAAGATATCTTAATAATTAAAAGTATTATATTAAAACAAAAAATATTAAATTCAATTTTCTTAGATAATATTAATAGTTAAATGAGTTTATCACTTGTTAAAAATGTGATGATTAAAGAAAAAATGTGATGATTAAAGAAAAAATTTAAAATTTTATGTTATTTTATGGTTTTATTTAATTAGTCACCCGAAAAAACCATAACAATATATTACTTTATGATTACTGACTTTTATATATTTTTCTTAGTTATAAAATGATCCAAATGAAATACATAAAATATTGTGTTGATTGTGTTTGAAGATAAAAACTTTAAATGAACAAACTCTCCCTATTTGTTATCACATTATTATGTTTCTGAAATTTTCACAAACCGTTGTTAGATTGTGTATTGGTTCAAAACTTTAATGGTGACTTGGTGGTTACATCATGCCCTATACCACCATTTTCTGATTCTTGGTTTAGATTCTTTTTGTTATTGATTTTATTTTTCATGCTTATAAGTTTCCCTTCATTAAAAATTGTGGTACTTCTAATTATAACAAATTGTTGTAAAATAATAACTAATATAACACCTATTTATTAAATATTATTGTTTAATGTCTTTTTTTAACATGTAATTAACTATTCAAGTTGGTGCCAATTAACTTATTCTTAAAAAATTGGGTATGGTGTATTTTTTTTTATCATTTGTTTATAAATTAAGATTTGAATAGTTATTAATTTACTCCCAAAAAATGACATTTACAAGTAACAAAGAAACATATAAAAATTTATTGGAACGAAATAATACATAAGGAGGATATACACGAATCGAAATAGAGAAGAAAGTGAATGTACACTTTATTTTCTTTTTTTATCTATTGAAAACCAGTAAGAAATTGAAATAAAAAATTAACTTGCAATCAAAATAAGAGAGAATTTTATAATTATATACTGTGAATTTAAGTAAAGAAACAAGGGGAGTAAGAAAACAGTAATAACTTGAATGAGCCCTTATTTTCATTTCTTCCTTTTTTTTAAGTAAATAAGGGAATAAATGACATTTCCTTAGTTTCTTTATGTTTGGGAAGAAAATTACCTAGTATGCTTGATTTGATTGACATACTTAGATTTTATAAAGTTAAATATAATCCGATATATTTTTTTTTAAGTATTAATAATTAAATTAATATAGATAAAATATCATTAATATTATAAATAATTTAATAATTAAATATTAATTATTAATGTTAATTATTTATGATTATATAATTTCCTAAAAACTTATAAATAAGTCCTCGTAAACTAAAAAAAATGTATATTTAAACGCGGGAGTTTACTACTCAAATTCTCTCAAATTTTTTTTTGTCTTAATTTTTTTTCTCAAAAATTGACATAAACATTGAAGTAAAAAATTGATCAAATTTGGTCAAAATAATTGATTAAAAAAATATTTCATTAATAAAAATATTCAGTTAAAAAAAATATTAAAAGTATTAAATTGAAATTTTTTATAGAACATTTTGAAGAAAAACTTTAATATTTTGTTATTTTATGGATTTAATTAATTAGTCATATAATAAAACCATAATAACATATTATTTCATGGATACTAGGTACTTTGTAAGTTTTTCTTTGCTTTGAGAATGATCGGAATGAAATAAACGAAATACTGAGTCGATTGTATTTGAAGATAAAGATATTAAATGACTTAGCCATCATTATTTGTTATCACATTCTTGTGTTTCCGAAATTTTCACTTAATAGAAAGCGTTGTTAGGTTGTGTACTGGTTCCACACTTTAATGGTGACTTGGTGGGTACGTCATGCTATATACCACCCTATTCTGATTCTTTGTTTCGATTATCTTTGTTCTTGATTTTGTTTTTGTTTTTATTTTTCATGCTTAGAAGTTTTCCTTTATTAAAAATTGAGTATTTGTTGTAAAATAATAATTAATATAATAATTATTATTAGCGAGCCCTTTTTTTTAACATCATATTATATATCACATAATTTATTAATATATACCAAGTTACAAGTTGTATACAATTTGTTTTCTTAAAAAATTGGGTATGGTGTATTTTTTATCTTTTGTTTATAAAAGTAGACTTGAACTGTTATTTTACTCGTATAAGATGACATTTATGAGTAACAAGCTATTATTGTTAGCTATCTATTAATTAAATGATATATAACTTATTAATATACAATAAATTTTTATTGTAGGTTACACGTAAAAAAATGTAATTACATTTGATAAATTCATTAAATATATATATTTGTGTTTAAAATTTAGTTAGTTACGTGGTCAATTTCTTGACACATAAGAGATAGCCAATGTTTTTACCTTAGAAAGACACACCAAAAAAAAGGAAGTAAAATAAAGTTAAAAGAACAATTTCCTTTGATGAAAAATAGTATTGAGAGAGTGAGAAAACATTTTATAAAAGTATTTGAAATATTTTTCTAAAATGGGAGTGACAAAATAATGAATTTAAGAAATACTTGCGTGTCACTATTTTGTGTTTATCTCAATTTGTTGTATTGCCTCTCACTTTATACTCATTAATTTTATTAGTGAAAGAAATATTTTTCGGAGTTTGTCATGTGAAATTGCCTATGTCATTATTTTACTCTATTGAATTTATTTTATTTTTACCCACTGTGCCCCAATAACTGGTATTAGAGCTGCACTATTACAATATATGTTTTTGGTCTCGAAATTTCAGCCTCGATTTTTTAAAAAAACCAAGACAATAGGGTTTTGGCCACGGTTTAATAAAAACCAAAGTCATAGTATATATATATATATAGCCTCGGTTTTATTAATAATCGTGGCTATTGGTTAAATTACAAAAACTATTTAAATATATATAAATAAATTTATATAACAACGATTATTAAATAACTGTAACTATAATTAAAATAATAAAATTTTAATATTTTTAAATGAAATAATATACTATATGTCATTCATTTAAAAAAAATAAAAAATTACTTTACAAATGTTTTTATTTTTCTCTATTATTAATTTAATTTAATGTATTTTATTTCTTTTATAATATATATATATATATATATCAAATTTTTTCACTTTTTTTATCTCTTTCTTCTTTTTTCCATTTTTTTATAATTAAATTCCTATTACTTATATATATTAATATATAATTTCTAATTAATATATATATAATATATATCAATTCCCTTATCATCAGCGTACGTATCTCACATTTTTTTTCCTAAATCATTTTTGGCCTCCCAAGCTCGCATCTTTGTCCCTCTCAACGAGCAGCGCCGCATCGCACCGCGCCATACCGTGCTTCAAGAAATTGACGACGACCTCCCCCAGTAGCTCCTCTTTTCCAACACCTCACTCGACATTTATAGCAACTCTTTTCCCCTCTTTTCTTCTTTTCTGTCTGTTTTGTTCTGTTCATATTCCCCTGTTTGCACATTGTTGACCGGCCATTTGTACTATCGTCCCTCATGACCCAAATCCGGGTAAGTATTGTTTCCAAAATCCAGTTTGATCTTAGATTTCGTGGTTAACTTGATTTGATTTTTTTCAAGATCTAGGGTTCGTTCCGTTGCCCGATTTTTCTTGTGTTTACTTTTTTTTGTATTTTAGGGTTAACTTGAGTTAGTGTGGGTTTGTAGAATCCTGGTTGTTGCTTGTTTCTATTTGGATTGAAAATTTCTATTTGAGATAACTTGTTCTATGGCTTGTTTAATTTCTTTTATTTTTTACTATGAATTAAGAAGTGTAGGTTTAATTTCTTTTAATTTCTGGTTGGGCAAGTTTAGCCTGTGAATTAATGCAACCCCTGAGAGTGTTTGGTCTAGAGTTTTGGTTTTTGGATTCCTTGGCTTCATCTGTTCCCTCATATTTTAGATGTAGTAGTTTAATGGTATATGTTCTAACCTTCTCCTTATAGGTAGAGCTAGCACATGGTAGACGTGGAGATTCTTTTTCTTCAATGGATTTACTTCTATGCTTTATTAATTTTTCTTTTTCTTTAGTGGATTTACTTCTATGCTTTATTAATTTTTTCCCCTCTGAATTATTTTCTTTATACGCTTAAGCTATTTTATGTGTTTCTTATTACAATTTTAAAGGCAGATATGATCTAGTAAGGTTCATAAAAATATTTCAAAAAAGTTGGACTCTATGCTCAACATCGCATTGGACCTTCTGACTTGGTATTGTGCATGTGTTGGTGCCTAGAGTCCAGTATAGTTCTATTAAAAAAAACTTTGGTTTGATCATGTACTAATACGTTGGTTTTTAATTATATTAATTAACTGTTGAATATATTAGTTCCTATGTTATGCACTTTGTAATATATTGCAAATATATAAAGATTTTTCCTTACATCATATAAAATCATTCTTGGATAATCTATATGCATTGAATTATTTTGATAAAATGATAGCATTTTATGATGAATTGGTTGCTATTAGGCCTATGGATGATCACATGGTATTGTAGTTTTTTTTTTCTATTTTCTTTTTCATGGTAAGCACCAGGCGTAGCAGCATCAAGTGTACCAAGCACACCAGGCGCACCAGGCCTCAATCTGGGGGGAAAACCATTCATGGATATGAATATTTTCTAAAAAATGATGAGAAATCCTTAATGAAGGTTGATAAATCACTTACATAGACTTGATGAGTTGACATTGAAATGCATATTGAAATAAGTTGCTCCCACTGACCATCTCACCACTCTGATAAACATTATACATTATCTGTCTACTTGTGAGAAAGTAGAAGATGCAGGAAATAAGGATGAAATTTTTGGTGTTGGTGCGTTGCGTTGGTGTTTGTACACTACGCTGGTGCTGGTTTTGGTGTGCTGCACTGCGCTGGCTCTGGTGCTGGTGTGCTATATTGGTACCCAACACTTGTGCTGGTGCTGATGATGGTACTGGTATGGTGCGCTACATTGGTCTTAGTCTTTAGTCTTTAGTCTTTGGTGCCTTCTTATTTGAGTACTTGTGTGTTGCATTAGTGTTGGTGCACTACGCTTCTGTTCTTATTTGTCTTTGTCTTGGTCTTATTTAGTCTTTAGTCTTTGGTGCACTACGCTAAATTTGGTATTGGTGCTTTAGTAGAAGATGGAGTCAAGAAAGACTTAGAGATTTTTCAATCAGTTGAAAATACGGAATTATCATTATAATCTTTTTTGTAGCATATTTTTTCTTGTAATTAATAGTAAAAAGTCAATTTGTAATAGTAATTTTTTATTATGTTTTAGTGTATAATAAACTCTCGATTGTAATTATACTTTTAATTTTAATATAATATGATTTTTAATGTTGTTTTATTAAATTTATTGTAGTTATTAGTTGTATTTTTTTTAATTTATGTATATCTTATGGCCTCGGTTATTAGAAAACTGAGGTCATAAGTCGTTACCTATGGTCTCTCTCACTTAGGCCTCGGTTCTTATAACCGTGGCCATAGACCTACGGCAACGGTTAAAAACAGAGACCATATGTATTTTTTGTAGTAGTGCTGGTCTAGTAAAATTCTTAGTATGCTCTGTGGTTGTAGCATAGACTGATCTGCTACATCAGGAAAAACAATCATTAGGTCTAAGACATATTTATTTGCAGAAAAAAGAAACATAGCGAAAAAAAATGTCAAGCTAGAAAGTAGATATTGAAAAATTTAATGGCAATAATAATTTCTCGTTATAGTAAAGGAGGATAAAGGATATTATCATTCAACACAAGATCCATAAGGAGTTTCTGGGGAAAGAAAAGAAGGCAACAACTGTCACCGAGGAGTAGTGGGAGGAGATAGATGAGATTACAGCCAGTACAATCCGTCTAAATCTTTCAGACAATGTCTTACACAATATTGAATCAAAAAATTGCAAGACTATAAAATAAACAAGGGATACTTTAGAAAATATGTACATATCAAAGAACCTTGCCAATAAATTTTATTTGTGGAAGGATCTATATCAGATGAGGAAGCAAGATAATATGAGCATGATACAACACGTTAGCGATTTCAAAAACAAGCTTTCTCACTTAGCAATATTTAATGTGAGTTTCAACGAGGAAGAGAAAGCTGTGATGTTACTAGCATCACTACCCTCATCATACAATCATCTCACAATAACTCTGACTTATGCGAAAGACAAGATAGAGTTTGAAGTTGTTGTAGAAGCCCTGTTGTCATATGAGAAACAGAATAAGAAGAAAGATTCAGAAGCACAAGTCTTTATCATAGAGTTTAAAGGAAAGAGACAATACAAAAAACATAAACTTAGAGGAAATAGTATAGGCAAATCAAACAAATATGCCAATGTTGAATGCCATCACTATAAGAGGAAGGGTCACATCAAGACATTTTTCCTGGTGTTTAATATGGAACAGGAAACGAACAAAGGCAAAGTAGTAAAGAAAGATGATAGTAGTGATGATGAGCAAAATAATACCATAGATGAGTTGAATATCGTTTGTGATGAACAATTTATCAATCTTACATCACACGAGACCAGTTGGGTGATTTATCCATCTCATGAAGATGATTATCCCATAGAAGTTGGTTCTAAAGACAAGTGAGATAATGATGTTCATTATCTAGTAGTAACACCTACGACTTATCTTATTCCATTGAGAAGAAGTGATAGACTGAGACGACCCTCTACCACATATCCTCCATATGAGTATGTAACTTTCATTGATAATGGAGAACCTAAGAGTTATGAGGAAGCAATGGATAACAAATCCAAACAAAAATGGATCGAAGCCATGAAAGATGAGATGAAGTCCTTGCATGAGAATAAAACTTTTGAGCTAATGAAGCTACCCAAAGGGAAGAGGGATTTGAAAAATAAATGGGTGTTTAGGGTGAAGCATAAATAACACAATTCTAGTCTGTGATACAAAGCCAGAATGGTTATCAAGAGATTTAGCCAAAGAAAAAGAGTTGACTTTGACGAGATTTTCTCACCAGTTGTGAAAATGACATCCATCGGTACTGTGCTAGGGTTAGCAAAAAGTTTTAACCTAGAAATTGAGCAAATGGATGTCAAAATTGCCTTCTTATATGGTGACTTGGAAGAAGAGATATACATGGATCAACCAGAGGGTTTCAAGAAAAAGGAAAAAGCGGATTATCTTTGCAAATTGAAGAAAAACCTCTATGACTTAAAATAGGCACCAAGACAATGGTACAAGAAGTTTGAGTCTATTATGGGAGAGCAAGGCTATAAAAAGACTACTTCAGACTATTGTGTTTTTGTGCAAAAATTCTCTGATGATGATTTCATTATTCTTTTTCTCTATGTGGATGATAAGTTGATTGTTGGCCGAAATATTTCCAGAATCAACAACTTGAAAAAGTAGTTGAATAAGTCTTTTGCCATGAAAGAATTAGGGCCAACAAAGTAGATTCTTAGCATGAGTGTTATTAGAGACAGAGGCACCAAGAAATTATGGTTGTCATAGGAGAAGTACATTAAGAAAGTACTTTAGAGATTTCATATGGATAAGGCTAAAGCGATTATTTGTCCTCTTGATAATCACTTTAAGCTAAGTTCTAAGAATAGTCCTTTTACAGATAAAGAGAAGGAAGAGATTGAAAAGGTTTCATATCCTTCAGTAGTTGGAAGTCTAATGTATGCAATGGTTTGTACATGGCCAGATATCGCTCATGCAGTTGGATTTGTGTGTAGATTCCTTTCAAATCCTGGAAAGGAACAATGGGTTGTAGTGAAATGGATTTTCAGGTATCTTCAAGGTTCTTTCAAAATATGCCTATATTTCTGAGGACGATGCCTTTCTTATCACTTTATTATAAAACTACGATACTATGCACTTATTGTTTGGCACCGATAAAGTTTTTGGCACTATTGTCAAGGATTGATTTTTTTTTTTTGCCAATATCGATACAAATAAATCTTGGTTTTAATTTATAATTATATTTTATTTTATTTTTCTCTAGTTGTGTTTTTGAATTTGGATGCACCATGCTAGAAATTGAAGCATTATTTCTTTTGATTTGGAGATTGAAAGAACCTTTAGATCACGAAGAAAGAAGAAAGTACTAACCATGGTTGAAGTAGAACATAATACATCGCCATGCATCTTGAAGGATTATGTAAGGCCAATTGTGAATGATAATTACTCAGGTGTAAGATGTCATACCATTAATGCCAATAATTTTGAGCTCAAACAGGCGTTGATTAGCTTGTTGTAACAAGCCCAATTTAGTGGATCGCCACTTGATGATCCCAATATTCATTTGGTGATGTTGTGGAGATTTATGACACTATAAAGATGAATAGTGTTACTAAAGACACCATTAGACCAAGATTTTTTCCTTTTTCATTGAGCGACAAGGCTAGAGGCTGGCTACAATCTCTAAAACTAGGAAGAATTACTAGTTTGAAAGACATGGTAGAAAAGTCTCTTGCTAAATTCTTTCCACGTGCAAAAAAAGCCCAACTCAGGAGTGAGATTGGTCAATTCATAAAAAATTATTTTGACACTCTATGGGAAAGATATAAAGATATGATTCGATGTTGCCTTCAACATAGATTGTCAGATTGGTTGTGAGTTTAAATGTTCTATAATAGGTTAAATGGACAAACTAGAACCATATTTGATGCTACTTCTGGTGGAACTTTGATGTCAAAGATAGTTGAAGGTGCTACTTCTCTATTGAAAGAAATGGCCTCAAACAACTATCAATGGCCAACTGAAAGATCTATGACTAAGAAAGTTGCTAGGATTCATGAATTGGAGTCGTTTGCTGCATTTTTAACTAAAGTTGCTTCTCTATCTCATCAGATTTCAACCTTGACAAGCCAAAGAATACCACAAAGTTTAGAATATGTTGTAGATTCAAGTATGACAGTTCTGATTAATGAAGCAAGTCAAGAACATGTTCAATACATCAACAATTAGAACTATAACTATCATGGTAATCCTATGCAAAATTTTACCATCCAGGGCTTCAAAATCATGAGAATGTTTCTTATGGAAACACAAAGAATGTGTTGTAACATCCTCCAAGGTTTAATATTCAACCAAGCGAGAAGAAGATGTCACTTGAGGATGCTTTGGTTTCCTTTGTTAAGGAGACCAAAGTAAGGTTTAAAAAGAGTGATTCACGGTTGGATAATATTGAGACTCATTGTTACAATATGGGAGCCACTATGAAAAATCTTGCAGTAAAAATTGGGTAACTAGCCATGACCATCAATGTCCAACAAAGAGGAACTTTTCCTACTAATACAGAAGTGAATCCAAAGGAACAATGCAAGGCCATTACACTTAGGAGTGGAAGAGAAATTGAGAGGTCACCATCAAAGAAAACCAAGTCCACCTCTACAGCTCCAAACCATGGCCAAAGCAATAATAAAGTAGAAAAAGAGGAGATTGTTGATGATACACTAAGAGAGACTAACATGCCTCCATTAATTTCATTTCCTGAGAGTTATCCTATTCTCTCTACTCCACTTCCTTATCCTTAATGCTTTCAAAAACAAAAAATAGATAAGCAATTTTCTAAGTTATTGGATATTTTAAAGAAAATTCACATAAATATTCCTTTTGTAGATGCCTTGGAAAAATGCCAAATTATGCCAAATTCTTGAAGGACATCATTTTCAAGAAACAAAGGTTGGAAGAGTTCGAAACAATGAAGCTTTCTAAAGATTGTAGTGCTATTCTTCAAAAGAAATTACCACAAAAATTAAAGAATCTAGGGAGTTTCACTTTGCCTTGCACTATTGGAAATTCATTTTTTGATAAAGTATTATGTGATCTTGGTGCTAGTATTAATCTTATGCCACTGTTTGTTTATAGGGAATTGGGACTTGGAGAGATGAAAAAAATAACAATTTCTTTGCAACTAGCAAACCAATCCATCAAGTATCCATGTGTAATCATAGAAGATGTATTGGTAAAGGTGGATAAATTAATTTTTTGTGCTGATTTTGTGGTGTTAGATATGGATGAAGACTAAGATTTCCCATTAATTCTTGGCTACGAGAAAGTGTTTTAATAGATGTTCAAAAGGGTGAATTAACATTAAGAGTGAATAATGAAAAGGTTACATTCAACATCTACAAAGACATGAGATTTATAGAAGATCCAAGCACTTGCTTTCAAGTGGATATCATTGAACAATGTGAAGTAAAAGCCTTTCAATAAGATATGCCAGCCGATCACCTATAATCATGTATCACCACTTCATCTCATGCTTATGATTTTAATAACTCTACCATTTGTCAAAATGATTTAGCTTTTTTTAGTGAAGAATTTCTCCATTATGTATTTGCCTTGGAAGCATTGCAGCAGGTTACATCATTTAGCACAGAAGTGGAAAGGCTAGAGCCAATGGTAGCAAAGACGGATTCTATAATCTCTATAGAAAAAGTACAGCAAACTACAACCCTAGAGTTGAAATAATTGCTTGAGCATCTTCACTATGCATTCTTGGGTGACAATTACACCTTTTCAGTGATTGTTGTGGCATCACTTACACCCAAAGAAGAGGAAAAGTTACTGCGTGTGTTAAGGAAGCATATAACAGCCTTGGATGGACTATCTCTGACATAAAAGGTATAAGTCCATCCATTTACATGCACAAGATTCTAATAGAAGAAGCTTACAAACCATCAATTGAGCCCCAAAGAAGATTAAATCTAACAATGAAGGAAGTTATGAGAGCTAAAATTTTGAAGCTCTTTAATGCTGGAATTATTTATGCTATTTCAGACAACTCATAGGTAAGTCTAGTGCATGTTGTAATAAAAAAAGGGTGGAATGATGGTGGTGAAAAATGATAACAATGAGCTTATTCCTACAAGAATAGTCACGGGTTGGCATGTATGTATAGATTATCGCAAGTTGAACCAAGCAATAAGGAAGGATCATTTTCCACTTCCATTCATTGATCAAATGTTAGATCGATTGGTTGGATATCCTTATTATTTCTTCTTAGATGGTTATTTGGGGTATTATCAGATTTCCATAGCCCTCGACGATCAAGAGAAAACTACATTCACATGTCCCTATGTAACATTTTCTTTTAGAAGGATGCCCTTTGGATTGTGCATTTCCCCAACAACATTCCAACATTGTATGATGGCTATCTTTTCTGATATGGTGGAAGATATAATGGAAATTTTCATGGATGACTTTTTAGTTTTTGGTACATCTTTTGATCATTGTTTGCATAATTTAGCTCTTGTTTTGTAGAGATGTGAAGATAAAAATCTTGTCTAAAACTAGGAGAAGTGTAATTTCATGGTTCAAGAAGGGATCGTTGATCACCATACATGAAGTGTATGCAATGAATATGCAAATATACGTATCACAACAAGTAATATAATGATAAGAAAAGATTGTTCCTACGAAGATTATTTTATTAGAAACTAATTTTTAAAACTAAACAAATAAAAATCAATTTTTTTGTGTTTTATATTTTAATGAAGTAAAATTAAAATAACTAAAATTAAGTAGCAATAATTAATTAAATCATATTTGGTAACTAGAAAGATATATGAGAAAATATCTAAGAATACTTAATCCCCCAATTTTATAAACATGCGAATCGCTAAAATCCCCCCAATATAATTATCAATTAACTACATGATCAATGGAATCTAACCTAGTATATATTCCTCTCTTAAGTAAACTACACACCATATAGTAATTAATTTAATCATACTCTCATGCCAATTAAATTACATATTACTTATTAAGTTCATCAATTATGGATCACATACATAAGAATCATACATCTTTGCCTAGAAATTATGCATGTTATTTAATCAAGATAAACGATTAAATAATTCTTTCAGATCTATTTAATTATCTCTATAGATAAATTGTTGGCCAAAAAATTAATAGCATACAAATTAGATTAAATAATATAAAAAAATTATAATTATAATTGGGGTAAAATATTAGATCATCATATGGTGAAAATTGGGTTCATAAGATCCCTAGATTAATAAATTAATTACACATAATTGTGTTTATGAAGCTTATATTTTTCATAAAGGAAGACATAAAAATTTATAAAAAATGAGTAGAAGAAGAAATACAATCAATCTCTTGAATTGTAGAATTAATCTCCTCTTGAATCTCCACAAAAATTGTGTCATCTCTTGAATTTTTTGTATTTTTCTCTCTTTTTAGCTCCAAAAATTGACCAAAATTATGCTAATGGAGGCCACTTAAGGTTTATGGAGTGATTAAGGGCTTAAATATTACTCAAGTACGACACATGGCATCAGATATTCACTGTGAGAATCAGGAAGCGACGCATGGCAAGGAAGACCAACTAGAGCCAACACTTATTGATTTAGTGCCATGCGGTGCAATGTGATTAATGGAAATGGATGATGTGGTGCACAAGTGGAACGCACAGAGCAATGGCATGGTGACATGTGGCACGTGTTTCATCCTCTTCATAAGCAGTGTAACGTGATTCTCTCTCCATGCTTGTATGGCTTGCCCAGTCAGCTCCCATGCTTGTATGGCATGCCACGTGGTAGCTCTTGATTAGTCCTACATTAATTGTTCATAAAAAATCCAGAAAAATTGGAAAAAATTCCAAAAATTATATTTTCACCCCTTTTCACTAAAAAGTGTATATTTTAATATTTTTGATCTCAAAAATACTATTTATTGAATAAAACAAGTAAATATTAAGTGAAAAAGTACGCTAATGATTCTACTTTCATAGAGTCATCAATTGTGCTTGGCCATAGAGTGTCATCTAAAGGAATTGAGGTTGATTGAGCTAATATTGCAACCATAGAAAAACTTGCACCTCTAAAGAATGTGGAGGGAATTAGAAGGTTTTTGGGACATGCGGGATTTTATAGAAGATTTATAAAGGATTTTTCTAAACTCTCTAAACCTTTATGTAAATATTATATTTGGGATGAGCCTTTGCTTTTCAAAAATGCTCTGATCAAATCATTCGAATATGTGTGCTTGAAGAGGAGATGCAAGCCATTCCATATCATATGGAGGAAATTTTGGAGTAACACAAACAACAACTAAGGTACTTCAAATTGGTTTCTTTTGGCTCTCTCTATTTTGTGATAGTTATATATATTGATGAAGACTTGTGATCGGTGCCAATGTATGGGAAATATTTCAAGGTGTTAAGAGCTACCATAAAAAAATATCTTCGAGGTTGAGTTATTTGATGTTTGGGGAATTGATTTTATGGGTCCTTTTCCACCATATTTTGGCTTTGTTTATATCTTGTTAAAAATTGATTATGTGTCAAAGTGGGTGGAGGCAATTGCTGAAACAACAAATTACGCAAAGGTAGTGCTCAAATTTTTGCATAAGAACATATTCACAAGATTTGGCACTTCACGAGCTATTATTAGTGATGAAGTGACCCACTTTTGTAACAAGTTGTTTGACAACCTTCTCTCTAAATACGGTGTGAAGCATACGATATCACTTGCCTAACATATTTAAACTAATGGCCAAGCTTAAATTTCAAATCGAGAAATCAAGAATATCTTTGAAAAGACAGTCAATACCAATAGAAAGGATTGGGCAAAGAAGCTTGATGATGCTTTGTAGGCATACCGTACATATTTTAAAACACCTATTAGGATGTCTTCTTATTCATTAGTGTTTGGAAAAGCATGTCATCTCCTTGTTAAGTTGGAGCATAAAACTTATTGGGCTATAAAGAAGTTTAATTTTGGTTTAATGGATGAGTTTCAGAATGATGCGTATGAAAATGAAAAGATCTACAAAGAATGGGCAAAGAAGTGGCATGACAAATAGATTCTTAGGTGTGAGTTTGCTCTAGGACAACAAGTTTTTCTTTTCAATTCACAACTAAAACTCTTCTAAGCTAAGTTAAGATCAAGATGAACAGGTTCTTATTCAATTGACAAAGTTTTCACTTTTAGAGCAATAGACTTGAAGGACAAGCTAGGGAATATATTCAGAGTTAATAGTTAGAGATTAAAGCAATATTATGGAGAACAAGTGGAGAGGAATTGTACATTTATTCCTCTTCGAAATCCTAATTGATGAAGATTGAAAAGTCTAACTGTAGACTATAAAACAAGCGCTAGTGGGAGGCAGCTCATAAAACTTTCTTTTATTCCTCTATTTTATTTATTTATTATTTATTCGAATAATTTGAATTTCAATGATGGTTTATTTTGTAGGAATAAAAAGTTGAAAATTACAAACTAATGTGGATCCACCATAAAATCAGGGAAGTTCCTATCATTTCTTCTATTTATCTCACTTTTAAATTACAATGGGGACATTGTTTAGTTTAAGTTTGGGGGTGTCATCTCCTATAGTCTTGAGTTGTTGAATTATCTTATCAAGCATGTATTTGAGTATGATTTAATTCTCTATGACTATAAATTTGTGATTGATGATGGTTTTGAGAAAAAAAGGAAAAACAACCTCCAGCGAAGAAACAAAAAAAAACAAGAAAGCGGAGATTGGAGGAATGAAAAACAGAGAAACCAAGAAAAATGAAACTGAGAGAAAAGTAAAAGAAACAGGAGCGAAGAACGAGATAAAAATAAATAAAAAGTAGAAGATCGAAAGAAGATTCATTTTGCGATTCAATTTTTTTTCAATTTCTCTCAAAAAATTATGATGAATTCGTTTATGTTAAATTTAATTTTCAACATGAACTAATTTTTCTTATCCTAGGAAAATAATGTAATTTAATTATGAAATATGTTTGATTTTTTTATGTTAATTTGAATTATTTCTCTTCATCTTTGTCTGATTTATTTTGAGTTTATTACTTCTAATTAACTGGCCATTAATTAGATGATTTTAGTCTTGTGATTTACTATCGAAAGAAGGAATTATAGGATAGATCTGGAATATTTCGGCATAGGTAAATATAGAGATCAAAAGACTTCTATGAACCTGTGTAGTGTTAAAATCATTGGTCTTAATGCTTTCTTACTTTATTAAATTACATACTCTTACGTAAATTAATGACTAAGAATGTTTCCAATTGATTGTCGAAGGAGGATTTTGGATATTTTTGGTGATTACTAACAAAAAGAGAGAGTTAAATTCAATTAGCTAGATGAGTAAAGCATAGTAATGGATTAGGTGAAATCGATTTCCTAGAAGATTTCTTCGCATTAATTTGATCTTTGAACAACATTTTATTTTTTTCCCATATTTTCTTTAAATTGATTTTATTTTAAATCTCAATTACAACAACCTTAATATTTTTCTATATAAAATTGAGATTAGTATAATTTTGGTATTTTTTAAAAGTAAGTTACCAATTCTTGAGGATAATATTCTTCTTATCACTTTATTATAAAATTACGATACTCTACACTTGCAGTTTTGCACCGATCACATTATATGTTTGAGATAAGGTGGTGATTTCCTGCCAAGACTTAAAAAGGGAGTCAGAGTAGTCTATGGTTGCATTAGGTGTGGCGTCTAAGACACAGGTTGTAAACACTAAAGTGTAGGAGATGATGGAGAAGGAGTTGTATAGGGTTAAGGTTGCCTTAGCTAGAGAAAGTGCAACTGTAACCATCAGAGTGGAATAAATTGATCTATTATTGGGTCATGTATGTGTTGTTGAGGAGTAGGTACAAATACATATGGGGATTTTGTTGTGAAGAAATGTGCATCTCTCAAAGCAAATCATAAATCCACTTGATTTCAAAAGTTGTATTGGCAAGAGATCTGTACTCATCCTTAGTGCTTGATCGGGACATTGAAGCCTGCTTGTTGAAAGACCAAAAAATAGGATTGGCACCTAGATAAATGATGATACCAGACCTAGATCTTCTATCATTAGGACAAGAAACATAGTCAACATCAGCAAAGCCCTTTAGGAGAAAATAAGATGATGGCTTTAGAAGCAAACCATGAGAATTAATTCCCTAAAGGTATTTCAAAATTCTTTTAACAATTAACCAATATCGTTCTCAAGGGGCTACTATGAACTAGTACACCTTGTTGACTACAAAGGAAAGATTTGGACAAGTAATGGTGATATACTGAAGAGCTCCAACAATACTTCTATACAGTGTGGGATTATGAAAGACTTTTCCAACATGAGCACTAAGAGTATGACTAGTAAGCGTATGAGTGAAGATGGGCTTATAATGATCCATATTGAATTTCAGTAGAAGCTCTCTAATATACTTTTTTTTATGTAAGTTGAAGATCACCATTGTCCAGCTTATTCACCTCAATACCGAGGAAATAATTCAGTTACCCGATATAAGTTAAGGAAAATTGAGTGTGCAAATTCAAAATAAGTGATTGGATAATTCCCAAATTCTTGCCTGTGATGATTATATCATCAACATACACCAAATTATAAATGACGGTGCTAAAAAATATTGAAAAAATAAGAAAAAATTAACTTTAGATCGTACAAATCCCATTGCACACAAGGCATTGCTAAGAGTATCAAATTAAGTCCAAGGAAACTACTTCAAACAATAAGTGGCTTTCTATAACTTGCAAACATGATTAGGATATTGTGGATTCTCAAACCCTTTTAGTTGTTACATATACACCTCCTTACATAGTGTACCATACAAAAAGCATTGTTGATGTTCAATTGATGAAGCTGCGACCATGAGACAAGACTAGAGTAAGATTAATTCAAATAGTGACATACTTAACCATAGAGCTAAAGGTGTATACAAAATAAAAAATAGGAACTTTTTTAAACCCTTATACTACACTCAATATTTTCTGTTATCGAGAAGACCTGATGGAAGCATCTTGACTCAAAAAATCCACTTACTACCAATAATAGCTCTATTAGAAGACGGAGCCATCAGCACCTAAGTCTTATTATGAATAAAAGCATAAAATTTAGTTCTTATGGATTCAAACCACTCAATACTAGATAAAGCTTATTTGATTGAGGAAGGTTCTATCTTAGACACATCATTAGTAATAATCATATATGCCTTAGGATTCAAAACACTTGTCTTTGACTATATAAGTATTGGGTGAGAAATAGGGCATACTATCTTAGATTTTGTGATCATTTAATGATTCTTGATAGTAGATGACTGAACAACAGACTGAGGCTGAGAGGAAGTTAAAGAAGGAATAGACACTTGTTTTGAAATAGGTATTGAACCTAAAGTTGGAACAGTAGGTATGAACACAAATGATTCAAAACTAGGTGATACAAAGCTAGAAGAAATTTAAACAGATGATGAAGGAATAACTAACATGGGAACATGATAGAAAGGTTCATCAAGAAAGCTATGTTACTAGTTTATTGAGAAGAGAATTAACAATAGGCAAAATAGTTTTAATTTGCTAAAATTTGGCTAGAGGAGACAAAGTTTGAGAACCATATGACCTTTTGTTACAAGGAAACACAAACTCATGAAAGATAACATCACAGAAAAAGTAAAGTTTGCATCACTTGAAAGGCACTTATAGCCTTTGTCTCTTGGACTATATCTAAGAAAAGTACATGCATAAGATCTGTTGTGCAAGTGACAAGACATATATGGTCTTAGGTAGGGAAAACAAAGGCACCCAAACACTTTTAAAAAACTAATTCAGGCTTGATACCAAAAAGGATCTCCAAAGGAAAAAGAGTCATCAAGAACAAAGCAAGGTAGATGATTAATTAGAAAAACACTTGAAAATAATGCTTCATCACAAAAGGTAAGAGGAAATAAAGCATTATTTGACATTGCTAGTCCTAAATCTACTATGTGTATTTTTTTTATTTCAGCATTTCCATTCTATTCATGTGTATAAGGACATAATGGTGATGTACAACACCACATTATTTAAAGAGAGATATGAGAGATTGAAATTCACCACCTCAATCACTTTGGAAAACTTTAATTTTATAGTTCTTTTGTAGTTTAGATTGTGCCTTAAATTATAAAAGTACTTGATAAGTAGTAGATTTTGTCTTTAGGAAATGGATCCAAGTAAAATGTGAATAGGCATTTATAAAATGAATGTAATACTGATAGCCATTTATGGAAATTCTAGGTGATACCTAAATATCTGAATGAACCAATTTAAGTGGCTTAGTGGATTTGTACAAGGAAGGAGAATAAGGAAATTTGTGAGTTTTGCTATTATAACAAGTTGTAACTAAAAGATAAAGGAATATTGTATTGAGTTAATGCTTTCTTTACAATAGGAAATGCAACATGGCATAATCTCTGCTACTATAGAGAAAGTTTAGCCCTACTAACAATAAGAGAAACAATTTTATTTACACAACTAGTAGGATTTTTATGAATAGACAAATAAGGATTAGTGTTATGATCTTCCTTGCACAATATGACATCACATTTGTATAACTCGTCATTGAGTATGCCCTTAAACAACACCTTTCTAGTATTGTTGTCCTTAACAAAATAAGAATCAGAGTGGAATTCAAAGAAAACAGAATTATCCTTTTCAAATTGTGACACATTAAGTAGAATTTTAGCAACATTAGGGACAATAAGCATGTTATTAATTTTGAGAGGTTTATCAAGAGAAAATGTTGATTGATACTGATTATGACCTATCTTAGTGATAGGAAAACCATCACCATTTCTTATTATGAGAGACTAATCACATATGTAAGACTGAGATGAAGACAAATTACTTGGATCAATAGTCATATGGTGACTTGGACCATAATCTAGAAACCAAGCAAGATCTTGATGGAAAGGAGCTGGTACATATGACTGAAAAGAAGTTTGATATGAAACAAATCCATTGGATTGATTGCTAGACAAAGAATGATAAGGAAAAGTGACATAGGATTAGACACCAATCTAGGTGTATTAGTAATAGGAGGTATAATTGGTAGCCCATTATCATTAGTAGCAGCAATCATAGCATGAAACTATTGTTGTGTAGAGGGTGGTGATTGATGTGAGGTTAGAAATGACTAGGATTGTTTTATCCAGTTCTGTTGTTATTGCTATTTTGATTTGGTTGAAAATTTATTCCATACCTAAACCAGCAATTGAAAGATATTACTACTTTCATTGTATTTCTATGAGTTATCAGTTCCTTGTTGATAATTTTTGCACTTTGTTAACTGTGATCTGCAACACTAAGTTGCTACAATTGTGATACTGTATCATCATTAGTGGAAGAGATTTTAGTCACATGCTCATTTCATGCTGCAATATTTACACTAGGAAAAGGTGATACAATTGTTGATCTCCTTTTCTCGAGCTTATTCTCATGACTAAGTAGCAGTGGTTTGCATCATCAACTGATATTTTCTCAGTTAACATTTTTTAGTCAGTGTGGAGAACACGTTGTCAAAGCTTTCATTAACACCTTCTAACACATATATGAGCTTTTCCTCATTAGTGATTGTATAGCTAACTACTTCCAATTCATCACAAAGCATTTTGATCTTGAGAATGTAATCATTGACTTTTAGATATTTTTTCTTGAAAATATGAAGCTCTTCCTTTAATTGGATCGTGTGAGCTCGCAATTTGTAGGCAAAATTATTTTCTAGCATAAGCTCATCTGTCATGCAATTCATCAACCATAAATCGAGCATATAATCTTGCATTTTCCAATTTTTGTACTCATCCTTGATAGCTCCATTTCCATTAATTTTGTCTACTATATCTTTGAAAACAAAGTTATCTAGCTCTAGACTTCTTGAAATCTTTAAGATTTGTTGTTTCTATATTGTGAAATTATTATTGTCAAGCTCGTCTGTAAGAAAAATATTATGAAAAGAATAGATTTTACTCTCTTTGGCAATTCTTGGTGCCAATTATGGATTTGGCAGTTGAACTACTTTAGGAAGTTTAGGCATTGATGCTTTATCTAGGAATCTAGAAGTTAACGTAGCTTCTAAGCTTTGATACCATGACAAATAGCAAGAAATTTAAATAATACTCTTTCATTTAGCTAAACAATGATGATCAAGTACAATGACATATCCTATCTATTTATAGAAAAATGATGATTAGATACAGATACCATTCAAGAGCACATATTTCAATGTAACAAACTTTATAACTTTTTGAAAAAGGATCAGTTATACTATTAACCTCTAAAGTTATGATGCATATGCATATTTTTTAACAATATCTATATATATGCATTTTCCATCTGCACTGCTTCTGTATGCTATGTACGTAGTGAGCCTAGCATATGCACACATACTTGGGGCTGTTTTAGATGTAAGGTGTGCACCATTTGTGCACATCCTAGTGTCATCGTAAGCAGCATCTATGTGCAACATAGTGGCATTATGTATAGTATCTATGCGCATTCTAGTGTCATCCTTGGACATAGTATGCATAGCATATGCACACATTTCTTGAATATCATTAGGTGTAGCATATGACATATGCTTCATATCACCTAGTTGACCATTATCACCAACATTCTTAACAGGGTGTAGGTAGTTGCCAACTACCAGAAGTATCAAGCATATACTCTAGATACTTTGTATGTTTGGGCCCATGTCCTTGCCATTGCTAGCAATTGAGACCATTCTATACATATATATGTGTTATCAGGTGCTAAGGGATGAAATGAGCTAAGACAAGGAAAAATTATGTATTTAGAGCTACAATATCCTATTTAG
This sequence comes from Hippophae gyantsensis, assembly GCA_030763125.1. NCBI lineage: Eukaryota > Viridiplantae > Streptophyta > Magnoliopsida > Rosales > Elaeagnaceae > Hippophae > Hippophae gyantsensis. The sequence continues at coordinate 44,303,796 of CM061035.1, read as the reverse complement.
ATCAGGAGAAACTCGATAGATTGAGAAATTGGTTGATAGATCGAAGAATTTGAGGTAGAAAATAAAAAAAAATCTAGATTGATTGTGAAAGGTCTCGATTGATCAAGCCATATGTTTTGATTGAGAGCTATTAGATTGGAAATCATTCAAGTTTATCTTCATTGATTGAGAAGGGTCTAAATCTATCAAGTTGTCTAGCTAGTACTCAAATTGTGTTTTTCAGTACTAAGTTATAGTTCTTGCTGTTGGATGAAACAAATTTTAATCCAAATCAAATTAGGTTGAAAATACATTATCTAAAAAATCCAAGAGGTCATATAAGCACAATAATTGCACAAAGGAACAAGAGATATCAAAGTGAAAACTCGGGAAACTTTTACATAATCTTTTGGATAGTAGATTAGAGATTTTCATAAGCTTTTCTTATTTAATTTTCCATGATTATAATATTGATTCATTTAGAATCCATATATAGCTAGACTTATAATGTGATTATGGGTAATTCCATGCCCTAGACTATGGATGATTTTAATTTCAATTATATATTCTTAAAGTGTTCAATATTATGTTTATATGCCAAGACTATGCATGTATAAATTAGAGTGAGCAACTATGTTTTTGGATGAAAATGTTTATATCTAGTTGATGCACAAAAATGTTAGGTATAAATTTTATATGATTATAAAATTGTTTGCAAGTGCACGAATCATTTATAGAAAATGATAATTATATTTCCAAGATCGATTTAAAGAGGAATCAACAACACAATGACACACACCAAAACCCAAAAAACACACCTACTCCAAGGCTATCCATCTTGAGTGTGCTCCATCCATCTTCATGTAACAAAGCTTCCTTTGTCAGATTGAAATACGAGGGTCCTAGCACTATAGCATCACTGTATACTAGAAACATAAAGGCTTCACTCTACACATGTGATTTACACACATAAAATGAACACATACCATGTGCACGTATCATGGATACAAATACAACTAAAATATATAACTCTACCGACTTCATGTAACACTCCCCCTGAATGCATGCAAATCAGACAATAATATGTGTAGTGCAATCCTACACTCACAACCCATGCGGCACATAGTATGGCAATGATTACATAGCTATGTACATAAAATTTCCCCTCTTTTGACACTAAAAGTCAAAAGGAACACCCTATATGATGGAAAGAAAGAAAAAAAATGCTATAATCCTAACACATGCAATACAACATGTAAGATTAAACAGACATAGTAAGAAGTACCACAAGCTTCAAGAGAAAATGACATAGAGAAGCACTAAGACACTAGCAGAGTAGAAACAATCAACCATAAAGAAAAACGGTATATTCAACACAAATATCCTCATGTCCATCTATCTATGATGCATTCATATAAGGGTATGACTAAATTTTTGATTACATGCACTTTGTGTGATATGAAAAATTTATTTACTCTATATGCCATCACAATATACTTATGAAAACCAAAATATAAAATCAAGTTGAACCAAGCTTCATATGTCCACAAATAGGATCTCTTTCCACTAATGTAAGTACCAGCCAAGATAAAATCAATAGGTCTTTCAAAGATTGTGAAGAAAGGCCAATGAATAGGTATGGAAGAGAAGATATTTAGGCTTTGAACACACCTTGTTGATCCAAACAAATAGATAAGTTCATATTTGATCATGACACTTTTCAAAATTCAACCAATAAAGTTGAGAGAATAATACGTAAAATTCAATGACACATGCACTTCTTCCTTTTTCATACCTCTCTTTTCTTCATCATCATAATTTTTTTTATCAATCCTTTTTTATCCATTTTCCTTCCCTTTTTTATATTATTTCACCTATTTTTTTATAATTCCATTTTCAACCTTCTTCCTCCCACTTTTGTTTTGAACCCAGGAAGGTAAAGCATACAAACCAAGTATGAACAAACTATACAAAGTGTGTAGAAGATAAGAAGGAATAAAAATATGGGCTAAGCCAATATTTAGGGTCAAGAAATGAAGGAATAACATAATGGCACAAAGATAGTAGAAAATTAATATATGAACAATGGTGGAAAGAAAGGATCCAATGAAGCAAGGATGGCCTATATCCTTTTTCTATCCAACCAGCATCGAGAATTTTGCCTTAAGAGACCCTAAAAATGGATTCTTGAGCTTTTTAGGGAAATAAAAATCATCAAATTAGGAGATTCACACAAGCTCTCAAAAAAACCATACAAATTCACAAAGATATAGCATGTGCAAAGGAAATATGTATTTATGATAAAAAAAAATTAGCCATACATGCTCTTAAGGAATACATATGTCAAAACATCCACACTTCAATTTAGGCCAAATGCATGCTAAATATATAACAAGATGATCCCTCCAAAAATTATTTTACAAGAAATAGTATAAAAAGAAGAAGACCCAATTGTCTTAAGGAACACAAAAAAAATAACTACCAAGGGAGAAGACAAGGAAGGTCTTGAGGCAAAATAGTGACCAAGAAGAGGGAAAAAGTGCCTCAAAAGAGACCAAAAAAAAACAAAACCCATATCATCGTTAGTTAGAAGAAAGGAAGGAGCTAACTAATTAGTGAACAATACAAGCAACATCCCAAAGAGATAGTAGAAGCAGGAGATACAACTAAAACACACACCAAGCAAGAGAGGCACATGTTTCAATATAGAAATATGAAATCAACTTTGAAAGAGGCAACAACACAAATAGGAGTGTGACCATAACACACAAGATAAACATGATATTACTAGTATGTCAAAAGTCCTAAAAATAGGTACAAAGTCTAAATGATATATAAATGCACATGGTAAGCAAGAGTAAACATAGAAAAGTGAAACACTCATGAATATATGCTTTTAAAATTATCATAGTTAACTTCTAAGAAAACAACTATAGTACATTAGAAGGAAAGAAGGTAAGAAAGGGACAAAAGTTGATAAGAGACAAATAGGGAAACACCACACAACATTCTAGGTGCATGAATGAAAAACCTAGCAAAATAGATGAACACAAACAAAAGACATGTATTTATAAAGAGAAAGAAAATAAACAACTCAACCCTAATGGATCACCCAAAAATAGTGATCAAACAGTATCACTACATTAAAAGAATTCATGAGGGGTAACTAAGCTAAGAGATAGTCTTTGACTCATGTGAGCATAATATGTATATAAAACTTGAGATCTATTTAGTTTATATTTTTAAAAAAATTCAGTCAAGTTATCCATATAAATCAGGCGAGGTGGACTTTTTAAGGTAGATTTATTTCTTTATGTTTTATGCCTTAGGTGCATAATGCAACCTATAAAAACATGCTCAGAGGAGCCATAATAGCTACATCTTGATAGAGAAGATGAGGAAGAGTGAGATTGGGGACTCCGAGTTATACTCCCGATAGATCTAGGACACTGCATAGCAATGTGGCTAGTAATACCACGATGATAACAAGTACAAATAGTAGAGTTGGAAGAACGAGGTCCCTGACTCAAAGGAGTAGTATGTGGAAGGAAAGAGGAGGAAGTGCCCATATTGACATTCACACAAGGATGAGAAGTCAATTTCCACAATGTGGTCTCAAATACTCAAGCTTACCATTGTAGTGCTACCTGGGAGTGATAGTAGGAAAAGGCAATGGACCACTACTGGAGTGATGGGAAATGTTAGCCTTATGTGAAGGGTTCACCTTGCTAGGAGAGTCTAGCTAAGACCATGCAACATATTTACCTCTTAGGGAAGAAGTGGTAGACATTAACTTAGGCTCTTGACTAGAAGCTTTGACAAACTTAATAGAACCACTTGTAGAAGTTAAAAACCCCTTGCTATACCCAATTCCATACTTGTCCCCAGGAAAATTGACATTGTTAATCATTTCTTTTAACATTTTTGAACTTATAGTAATTTTGTTGATGGCAATGGTGGAATAGGCCAATTCTTTCTCCCGCATGCTGATTTTTTCATGTAGAGACACAACCAAGTCTTTCATTTCTTTGAGGAAGGATTCAAGATAAGAGTGAAAATTATTAAGAATCTTGACACTCTTATGTAGTTGCTCAATCTTCGCATCCTTTTTTGTAAGAGAATCAGTCAAATGATCCTTTGAACCCTTAAGAATAATTATTTATCTCTTTAAATCTTCAATTTTCTTCTTCATTAACTGTTCCTTAAGCTTTTCAACTTCCTCATGATTTGCATTAAACTTATCCAGAAAATCATTATACCTTTTTTGAATGACATCACATCTACTTATGAGATCATGTTGTTGCTTATCAAGAAAGGATTTCCTTTCCTCTAGAGATTTTTTAACGCATTGATCTAGCATACTTTTCCTCAAGGCTCTCTATAGCCTTCCTCTTATCATTCTTAGATTGAATATACTCCAAAATTAAATCATTATAAGAATTGAGAAATTCATCTTTTTCTTTTATGACTTCATTGTTTTCAACAGTCTCTTTTCAATATCTGAGGTAGTAGTTAGAGGATCAATGACGCTACTAGAGGCAACGAAGACCATACAGTTAATATCATCCTCATCATCACGACTGGTATTGTCTGAAACAGTGATCTCAACTTTCATTGCACGTTTGTTTGTGCATTTAACTTTTTGAAAGCACTGAGCATTAATGTATCCTTTCTTTCCACATTCAAAGTGTCTTATTTTATTTAAGTGACTTTTACTCAGTTTCTCAAGACCATTTTATGTGTCTTCATCATCTCTAGAAGTTCTTGAGGTTTTGGGAAAAGAAACATCTCTTTCATTTGTCATAAAAGAAAGTTTCTTCTTCCAAAAAACCTTGGTAAACCACTAAGTAAGGTATACCATTTCCTCCTCATCAAGGTCCAATTCAACATTATCACAACTAATAAAAGTGGCACCATTTCCTTGGTGGTTTTGAGAGCCAAGCTCTTTCCTTCCTCTAAGCCATTTTAAATTGTTTGGGTAATTGGTGATAAAGTTTGAAGATTTGTTGATTACCAACTAACTCTTTAATAGTAAGTTCATCATGCTTGTTTATGGACTCAAGTATGGTAACTTTGGGATGAAATCAATAGGGTAGGATAGCTATGGTTTTCTCAATATGCTTTTTCTTACTAATAAGCCAAACTAAGTTGTAGGAGCAGTTGATAATGTTTGAGAAGCGAGCATAAAATTTGTCAAAGGTTTCGTCTTCTTACATGATACAAAGTTTAAAATCTTTGTTTAGCTTCAGAATTATAGATCTTTTAACAGTTGAAGTACCTTCATGAGTTGTTTCTAAAATATCCAAAGCTTGTTTTGAAGAAGTACAACTCTAAATTATTCTAAACTTATCAGGCATCATAGCCTTGATAATTGCATATAAACCCTTACTATTCCATTCAAATTCCTTGGATTCATCCTTGGTCCATTCAATCATAGGTTTTGGGATAACAATGTTATCAAGTAGGGTTTTGGTTGGCTAGGTCCAGCCATTTTCAACAAGCAACCATACTCAGTCTCCTTAGAACCATATTCAAATATGCATAAATCAACCCATTGAAAAGTGGAGATCTACGAATATTACGTCCTTCTCTTGACTCCATCAGAGAGAAAGTATGTGTATGAATAAGCGAGTTAAAATAAGGGACATTGGGATAGTTAAGCCCAAAAGGGTGCACATACTCTGATACCAATTGAAAGAGTCCACAACCCAATATATGACCCAAATAAGGAGAAACAGTCTCCTAAAAAACTCAACCCTAAATGGTTAGAAATAGAATAGTATAACACTTGTACAGTTCACACAATAGAAGCACATACATTCTAAATAGATAATATAAAGTAAGTAAACAACAAATTCTTTCTAATAAGAGTTTATGCTTCAATATGTTGAGACTTATAGAAACTAAACTCAAATTATACTAGCTTAACTAGTGATCATGTATAACACTCAATATAATGAGATAAACCCATATAGAGACTAATCTATATGGTAACATCCTTAAGTTCCTTAAAGCAATCATTCAGTAGCTAATAATTCACTAAATAGTAAACTAGTTACAACTCTAATAGATAGTAAAACCATTACCTTTATCAGCGGGGACCTCTATCCTAATTGCCTACTACTGCTATTTACTTGCTACTTTTGCAATGGTATGGTTCAACACTCTAACCAAACTATCCTCCATAGGCAATATCACCCAATGACCAGTAACTACAATTGTATAAATTTACAACCACATGGGACACACAGTCTATTACTAATGTCAAATCATGTATGGGAGATACATAGTCAAACTACTTACCCATATAGAAAGCGATTTGATCACAAACCACAATAAACCACCCACACTAAAATATAATCTCACCAAAATGATTTCTAAAATAGATATAAATCATAGTATGAATTTTGGTAGAGTGTTGACACTAAATATATGGGTCAAGAGAATAAAAACAAGTGGGCCATTTATAGGGCTAGAAATGCATACCTTGCTAGCCACTTCACCAACCACTTTTCCAAGGGTGGGGGCGAATGTGGTGGCAAGCTTGGTGGCGAGGTGCTAAAGAGTGACACTTTTTTTTCATTTCAAAGTAGATTATTATCCAAAAATACTCGCACCCGAAACACATAAAAATGTGAAGTAGAAAGGTTAGCTCATTTGCACGCTCACTCACTAAAAACTAGCACTTTTCTTAGCATGCATACTATGAAAACCAATCCCATGGTTTGTGTAAACATGCTTACTTACAAAGTGTGCCTAGCTATGCACATTGTGAATTATTGATTTATAGTAACCAACCTTACACAGGGGAAGATAAAAACACTAAGTAAAATAACAGACACTATGATTTGTACATAGGAAGCCAACACACAGATACAAGTACAATGAGACTTATAGGGATTTCAATGTTGACAATACTATTGGAAGAAATATGGGAGAGAAGGTTGCTATAGAAACTTATGAGTTCTACAAAATATTGGGTGCTAATTCCCAGTAGAAAAGTGCTAGAGTGAGAAGAAATAGAGTAAATGAGATAGACCTTGGAAATGAAATGTAAATGGAACTTGTGGAATTGATCAAGCAAGTCATACTCCTCACCACCAAAAACATTCCAAATATAGAGTTTGTAGTAATTATATGCATTGTCTTAATACTTGTCCTTTTCAAAGTTATCCTTTTATAAGTCCTAATTGGGAACTAATGAATGTAATGGAGGGTTATCAACCTAAAACTAGGAATTACCCCTATGTAAACACTTATAATCCAGTGTGGAGAATCATCCCAATTTATCTAGAGGAAAACAACTCTACCTATTCCCAAAACCAAAACCACATGCAAGGCCAACATTTGAATCAAAACATGCCATATAATCCACCTATAGGCCAAATTTGGAGGATAACTTGAATAATTTTATTCAAGTGAGCAGAGACAACCAAGAGAGAAACAATCAAAGGTTGGAATCTCTAGAGGAATCCTTGAAAAAGGGTGGAAGGTCAAGTAGGGAAACTAGATAAGCACATGTAGAAGCAAGAAAGAGGGAGATTACCTACTCAACTTGAGCAATCTAAGGTTATTACAGTCCTTTATAATAAAGGAATGGAAGCATCCTTTAATGATTTAGGAAGATTTAATTTCAATATAACCATTGTTGATAAGAAGGTTGTTATGGCCATGTTGGACTTAGGTGCAAGTATCAACCTAATGATTTACTTAGTACATATGAAATTAGCTTTAGGGGAGCTAAAATCCACAAATGTGTCCCTTTAATTAGCAGATATATCTATTTAATATCTTAAGAGCATGGTAGATGATTTACTTGTAAAGGTAGATAAGCTAATCATACTTGTTGATTTTGTTGTTTTGGATATACTGGAGATCTCAACTATGGACAAGAAGCATGCTATTCTTCTTGGTAGGCCATTCATGGCCACGATCAAGACAATTATTGATGTCCACAATGGGAGATTAACCTTGATAGTCTTAGAAAAGGCTATACATTTTAAAGAAAATTTAGACCAGGAGTTAATAGCAAGGTGTACATTAAGTGTATCAAAGTATATGAACCATAGCCTCAAACAAGGTTTTTCTAAGATGTTAAACTAAGTGCTAAAAAAGAGGCAATCCATTGATATTTTTTTCTTTTGTTTTTATTTTTGAACATTTTTAATTTTTTTTTATGGTTTGTTTTTATTTTATTTTATTTGGTAGTAATGTGGACATTATCTGATTTAGGTCGGGGATGGATAATACATTGTTGTCTTATATTATTTTTGTTTAGTATTGTTTACTATTATTTAAAAAAATAAAAATCTCATGTTGTGGCATGCTTTCTTTGAATTGTGCTATTCAGCTCTAGGGTCATTTTGGCTAGAACAAATTTTTCACCACGTGCCACGGCATGATAAAATGTGCGTTGCGATATGATTGTCTAGGGTATTCTGGTTGTGAACATTTTTAGTGCACGTCACAACATGAAATAAATGTGTCTCGATCCATGTCTAATTTTTAGACTAAAATACCTTCCAATCACGAGAATTTCATATCAAAACACAATTTTTAATTCTTTTCCTAGCCTTGACCCCTTTTCCTATCACCCAAAATCAAATTTTCTCATAAAAAAAGATATTCTCAAAAAAGCTTCAACTTTTTTCAAAAATCTTCACCTTTCTTCTCATATGTTCATCAAATCCACATCACTAATCATTATTCTGAGCCTCTATTGTAAGGATTTTTTTTCCATCTTCATCAAAATTGCAAATTTGGTATTTTTCATCTAACTTCATCTTCTACACTAAGTGTTATAAAAAATCAAAAAGTAATTGACTCCTACTATCAAGATAATTAATTGGTTTTATTTTTCGATATTAGAAGTGAATATTTTTGGTTCTAATTAAAAAAATCGTAGTTTGGATAGAGACTGTGGAAATGAGTTTAATTGAAAGACAATCTGAAAATTACTTTGCTGGTATATTTCACACTTTGAAGTTACTAAAATGACACTAAAAAAGAGAAGTAGTTAAAAGGGAAAGGATCATGTTGTGCTAGAAGGGTTTAATAGGGATAGATTTATTAGTTTTTAGGCAAAACAAAGATTTAATAAAGCTGTATATATTAATAAAACATTTATTATGGAAAAAAGGATTGAATTTATGGAGAATCTACTTCCTAGTGTGACTCATAAAATAGTAGCCCTAAGATGGAGATTATTCATTAAGAGTCTAGAGTCTACAACAATGTCCATAATAAGAGAATTATATGCCAATGTTCCTAACATCGTGGATTATAAGGAAATGGTTAGGGGTGTGCTACTACCCTTTGGTGCATATGTTATAAATTCATTTTATGGGATGAGAGATATATGATAGGGTGAATATGAGGCTTATCAAGACCATGTGGATTGTGATGAGGTAATACAGGCCCTAACATTAGGGAGGCCAATTGGGAGATATGGAATGGAAGACACAAATATTTTTATGTGAAAGACTTAAGGAATGTCTCCTATATTTGATATTATTTTATCTACTACAAATCGATGCCCACTACAAATTATATTACACTTGACAAGGAAAGGGTCATATTATTATTTTCCATCTAATCCAAAAAAAACAATGGATGTCGGGTCAATAATTAACTAGAGGATTATATTGTCAATAAATAATAACAAAATATGCTACTTTTTCCCATAGCTCATCATAACATTATGTGCCCAAGTTAGGGTGAAGTTCCCCACTAATGAGGTCTTGCTACAACCCTGTGATTTATTAACCACAAACAATATGCTAAACTTTAAAAGTGGGACAAAATCCACTCAAGCTTTTATTAACCACCTATTCTTCAAGAACATTAAGAAAAGATCGAGTTCACATACTAAATGAAGAGTTAAAACATATCAAAGAATACTAATCCTAACAACAAGAATGGTTCAATAGTCAAATGTAATTTTCTGGTTGAATACATGCATTCTATTTATGAGATGCAATGGTTTCAACTCTCCTAGTATAGACTAGACTATAGCCAATTTAGGGGAGTGCCTGAGCATCCAGAGAATGAATTTGTATTTAAACCTCCAAAAGTTAAAAATGAAGATGAACCAAATGATATAAAGGATTGAAGCTCCAACTTATTCTGTCCTATTTATATATGTGTTTTTATTTTTATTTTTATTTTTATTATCTCTTCATTTTTGATGTATTTAATTTAATTTTATCTCTTTTATTTTCCCTTTTGGAAAATTTTTATTTATTTGGAACCCTTTATTTCATAACTATTTGGTGATGTGTGATACATATGAGGTACACAATGGCTCTCTATGTGTGATAGAACTTGAATCATATGATGAATGCAAATTTTCTATGCTTAATCACACTGCGTTATTACGAGGAAGGTAACTTTTCTTCTTTTTCCTTGGTAACTTTTCTTTCCTCAGAAATTATGAATTATGAATTTTCTAAACATTTGTTTTTTATTGTTTTGAACAGTTTTATTTTAGATTTAGTTGTTTTGGCCACAAATAGGTCCAATAAAAAAATTTCAATACAAAACTCTCATGCGTATGGTCAATTTTATGAAAGTAATTTAGTTGTTATGTACTTTTTGTTTGATTTCTTAAACATGTTCAAGATTTGTTGTAAAAGTTAGTTCATATTCTTAGTGTATGTTTCATGCTTGGAATATTGAAATTAAGATGAACCCAAATTTGTTTCCTAGGAATTAAATAGTGGAGACTACTTTGTGAGATTATTAAGCTTATAGCGTTTCATTATAACATAGGATTTAAACACCTTCCCTGTGATTCTAAATTTTCAGATGATTTTCATAGGTTTTGCGTTAAATGTTACGATTTAAAATAATCAAATGAAGTCTCATTTGCTTATTTTTATTACCTTGTTTGAATGACTTGAGTAAGAATTGAAAGTGTGTGTCTATCTTCATTTCATGATCGAGTTCTAGTGAACAATGACCCATATGGGGTTTCTTAAGAAAAAGAGAGAAAGAGAAAAGTTATAATAGCCATTTCCTATAAGTACTATATATATACATGGGTTCCATTTCTAAAAAAACAAAAGAGAAAAAAATTGTGCAAATAAATATCATGACCTTAAAATATTGAAAGTAGTGATATGGGGAAAATAACCCCTTTATGTCAAATGAATTTTCATTCATCTATAGGCATATACTTGATATTGCTTTCTTAATAAGTTTGATTGAATTATAATACGAGTAATATGGTACCTTCATAATCTTAGCATTTGATTCTATTCATGAGATCTACTTTGTGCACATTTGAGCCTTTTTTCTTATTTATAAATATATGCAAACTTATTTGATTTCTTCTTTACATAACTTATGTTCACATATACCTTATCAAGAGTTTGAACCACTAGAATCAATGTTATTTTAAGAGTGTATCTTGTGATGTTTAGAGTCAAAATGAATTTGGATTATTATCACTAGGTCTGGGGGAATTAATGTTGATCTATTTTGAGTAATGGGGCATGGATTTGTGATGTGAAACTGATTTGCACAATGAACATTGATGTGTTAAGATGTTGGATAAACTTGTTCTTGAGCTTTAATTATGAATTTAAAATAGATTGAGGTATGAAAAATTTTGTTGATTTAATGAGTAATTTTCTTTTTAGGATTGTTAATTGTCTTTTTTTTTGCTTAAGGACTAGAAAAATGTAGGTTTTAGGGAATTTGATAAACATATTTTTGACCTATAATTTTCTATATTTTAAAGCATTAATTTTATGTTTTATTTTAAGAATTTTTTTCTTTGGAAGGGTTTGTCATGTATTGTAGATTAATAAACATTTGGAAGAATCTTGGACTAAAAGAGCAAAAAGAGTGAGAACTCAAATCAGTCAAAACAAACAAAATATCAACAATCAGAAAATTAGTGTGTGGTGGTTGACATATTCACATGACATGGAAAGACTCTTAGATCTCTCAAATAAATGTTACTTGTTGTCTTCACCATTCCCAAAAACCTAACCTATAAGTACATCCTAAAATCCTTTGAAACATATGATGTGAAAAGTATCCAATATTCTTCATCCAAATACACAAAAACTAGAGAGAAAACTACATTTTTGAAGCTTCTACAAGGTTATAAAGAAAACAATTATTAGAGTAAAGACGATTAGGAAGGTGAAATGGGAAAATTGCAGAATGGAAGCGATCCCTTCTCTTCTGAATTAGCTCTTCTTAAATAATCGAGTGATAAACTGTGTAAAGATGTTGTTACTATTCAATGAATAGTGTCTTGTTTGCCACTTGATACTGTTTAGAGTTGACTACTATGCTGAACAGTAGCTATTTCATCATTCCAGATAGGTAATTGAACAGTACATTGTCGGTATTGTTCAGCGAAATTAACAGTGTCTTGTCGACACCTTTTACTTTTTTGTCTTCTTGTGTGAAAACAATAATGATGCCTTCTGACGAAGCTTTGATGGGTCGTTGTATGGGCATGGGCCTCTGAGTGGTCCTAAAATAGATTTGTATAAGAATGGACTCGCAAACCCAATAATAAATGGAATGGACTCGTAGGCCCAATAATAAATGGAATGGACTCACAGGCCCAATATTAAATGAAATGGACTCATAAGCCCAATAATAAATAAAATGGACTCGTAGGCCCAATAATAAATGGAATGGACTCGCAGGTCCAATATTAAATGAAATGGACTGGTAGGCCCAATAATAAATAAAATGGACTTGCATGCCCAATAATAAATGGAATGGACTCTTATTTTTCGGTCCAGAAGTTCATATCTTCAGTAGAGGTTTCTAAATTTATTAGATCCTCTTCTGATGATTTTGATGGAGATATTGTCCTATCAGATGATAGTAGTTTAATAATGTCCAAGAGTTCCTCCTAGGTTTTTGCTCGAGATATGAGGGCATTTGTATGCGCTTTTGTGTTAATAAGAGTGAAGATGCTTGAATTTTCCTCACTTCAGGTTCTCTGTGACCCTTTTGGAGTAGCCATTTGTCAATGGTTGGTAATAATAGGTTTTAGGGATCATGAATGACGACCCCCATTTGATTTGAAATGAGCGGGTAATAGTTATTATCTCTATTGCCACAGGGTTTAGGACCCATTGACCTACCTAAAAAAGATAAAAATTTGAGCAAAAAATTCACAAAGGAGGGAATCTAGCTTCCTTTGTTGATGGTTTATAATTTTTTTGGAAATATTCATAACTTTCTTTCATAGGAGATATCAGAATACAACTAAGGTTTCCGAATAATTTCTACCATTTTGAAAACCAAGATGGAAATCAGGATGGATTAACGGATTTGTTTACAAAGAAAAATAACCAAGAATGTCTGTTATTTTTGTTTTGGATTAAGAATGCATTGAACCATACCTGGTAATAATCCCAGTAATTGTACGTTGTACAATGAGGAATGGAAGATGTGAGGGTGATTGGAAAAGTCAACGATTTTGATAGTTCATTTCCCCAGTCTGCTGGAGATATGATTTTGGGAAGTTTGGTAGTTGAAAACTACATTTCTGGTGATTTAGGATAATGGAAATGTTTAAATTCCACACTTCTAGTGATTTCCAAAATACTTTGATAGTATTGAGATGTTTTTGAAATTAATATTGGCCTAAAGAAAATCCCTTTTCCAAATATTTTTTGAAGGGCCAAGTAAGGGTTTTGGTTGAAAAATTGTTTTTCTAAAATAGTAACCACCTGAGTTGGTTGTTTTTGAAAATACTCAAATGTTGGTTTTGTTCTGGTAATGACTTCCCTTTCTCCTTTTGGAGGAAATAAGTTGAAGAGGTTACTCTTCTTTCTGGAATAGAAATTGTTCCAAATGGTTTTTGTGAAAATGATTTTGATTTGGAAGATATTACTTCCTTTCCTTTATTTTTTAATAAAAGGTTTGATGGAGCACCCAATCCTGGGATACTGATAAATGTTGTTCGGATCCCTTTTGAATCCTATGATTTTTTTATATCTTGCATCCAATCTTGGATGTATTGATAAATCTCCTCTTCTAAGGGAGTTAATTCAGGTAATGTGTCTTCCAAGGATTGTTGGGAAGATGATGGTTGGTTTTGGGTAGCCTAGGACCAAGTGGTGATAGGTTTGGCTGATGAGATATTGGTGATAATGAGGTTTGGAGGTTCCCTCTTCTCCTTGCCTTTCTTCTTTCTATTCACCTTGGAACCTATTTTGGAGAAATTCTCTGGTTAGAAAATCTGGTAATGAATTATTCTCTCCTCTAATAAATTTAATATCATAATAAAAAATACTTAATAATGCTTGCCATCTTGCAAAAAATTGTTTTCATGCAATATTTTTAACATCTTTTAATAAAATTTCTTTTGTAGACTTACAATCAATTCTTAGTAAAAAAATTTATTTAATAAATATGATTGAAATTTTGAAATACAAAGTACTATTGATAGTACTTCCTTTTTGACAGTGGAATAATTTTTTTGGAAATCATTCCAATGGCTAGATACAAACTAAAAAATATGTTTTTGGACTTGTTTTAATATCCCACCGTAGCCTAGTTCACTGGCATCAATTTCTACTATCTTGGGGAGCGTTGGATATGCAAGATGTAAATAAGGAATGTTTTGAACTTGTACTTTTATTTTTTGCACAATTTTTGTGTGTTCCTATGTTCATGGCTCAGGGGTTTTCTTAAGCCGGTTATGTAGTGGTTTTTCCAGTCTATTGATATTGGGATAGAAACTTAATACGTAGTTTAAGCTACCAAGAATCCTTTGTAGCTGGGTTTTGTCAATAATTCTATCAGGGAATTTGGTTGTAAACTGAAGGGATCGATTGATTGGAATTGTTGTTCCATTGGATACATTGTGTCCAAGAAACCTAATTTTGGTTTGAAAAAGAGTCATTTTCTTGGCTGATAAGGCCAATCCATTTCTCTTGATGATATGGAAGAAGGTTTTGAGATGTCTAATATACTATCTGACAACTTTGGAGAATATAAGTACATCATCGATGTACACAATACAGAATTCTGAGTAAGAATTGAATATGTCATTCATAATCCTTTGAAACTCAAAAGGTGCATTTTTAAGCCCAAATGGCATAACATTCCACTCAAACTGTCCAAACGAAATAGTGAATGTTGTTTTATTCCTGTGTTTAGGCTCGATTTGGATTTGCCAAAAGCCCGATTTCATATCAAACTTTGAGAATATTGATGATGAGTATAGTTTTTGAAGCAAGTATTTTTTATTTGGGATAGGGTACTTAATCCATTTTAAGGCTTGGTTCAAAGGTTTATAATTGATGACTAACTGAGGAGTTCCTCTCTCAATCTCGATAGATTTATTGATATAGAAGGCCGCACAACTCCATGGAGATCTGGATTTTGAAATTAGTTTCTAAGATAAGAGATCGTCGATCTCTTTTCTATAGAATTGTTTAAGGCCACCATTCATTTGAATAGGCCTTGCTTTTGTAGGGATATCCTTTTCATTAAAGGATGATTCATATGGTAGGTCTACCATGTGTTCTTTTCTATCTCAGAATGCACTGGGTAATTCAGAGCAAACCTCTTTTTCAAAAGAGTTTTGTAATTTAGAAATTTTGTCTTTGATCTTTGGGATTTGAAGTTCTTTCTCAATAGTATGAGATTGAACTCTGGTTTTGAGATAGAGAAGGTCCTTTTCTCTATGATTGATGAGAACAGAAATCTCTTTTGGAGAGATTGAATGATTTTTGATGAGATTAAGATCTCTGGTTTTGGGTTCTTCGATGAAAGGAAAGCTAAAGGCTTCTCTCCCAATTTTGAAGGAAATCTTATCATTTTTGACAAGATATGGGTAATAATATCCATAAAAGGAGTTCCTAGTATGACTGGGTAGCCTATGTCAGAAACTATCATAAATGGAGTTTTGATAAGGTATGATTCTTTCATAATAGATACCTCAGTTTTTCCAATAATATCCATAGGAGATTTATTGGCAGAATTGAGTTGTTCTTCTATTGGTTTGTAAAACCTTCTAGGAACAATTGATGGTGTAATGCAAAGATCAGCACTTGTATTGAACAAGGCTATGACCTCTAGTTTTGATTCAGAATACTAAGACTATACTAATCTTATACTTCCTGGTGGTGATTTTTCTTAAATTTTGAAGAATTTTTGTTGGATCTTTCTCCAAATTTTTAAGTTCTTGATAGTTTGAAGCAAGTTCATCGTCAGAATCACTTACATAAGTTGATATGTTATCTCCATTTTTATTAAGTAATTCTAACTTAATATCATATTCTTTTTGTTTCTCTTTAAGCTGGTGGAGTTCTAGCTTAATAGTTTTGATCTCAATTTTTAAGTCTTGGATTTGACTTTCTAGTTTGATAATTTTGTTTTTTCATTCCAAAACAGCAGTGAGGTTATAATAGCCTGTGTTGGTATTTGGAAGTTCAAATTTTTTCTTTAATGGTTGTGATTTACCCAAAGATATAGTTAGGTGTTCTACATATAATTTGGTTATTGATGGATCATTTAACTTAAGGATTTTATCTTAAAGTTGTTCATCTTCTTCCTTAGTTAATACAGTAATGTTTTTAGAGGAATCTAAATTAATGATTGCAAATTCATCATCCTGGGGATTTGGTTATTTGTCTGACCATTATTCAGACTCAGATGCTGAGGATGTATCTACCATAAGGGCAGATATTTTGGCAAAGGTATCTTCTTCAAGTTTTAATTCGTGAATTGTTTTAGACATTTTGCAGTAATTAGCTGTGTGACCTTTCTTGACACATTTAAAATATTTAAACTCTTTAATATTTTTAAAGGGTTTTTTATGTGTTGTTGATTTCTTATTAAAATTTCTTTTGTAAGGTTTTTTATAAAAATTCATTCTCTTTCAAAGAATGGTTTTCTTGTTTTTGAAAAAGTCTTATAAGTTTAATAATGTTTTTTATAAGGTTTTGAAATAGTTTTACTGCAAGTTCCCTCGTAGGTTTTGTCAATAGAGAGATTGCTATCAATTGACCGTAGGTTAGTTGGTCATATGGGATGATATGATTCCCATATGTTTCGCAGATTTTTTTTCTGGTTTTCTCACCTAAGAGTGGAGGAAATCTTGCTAGGAATTTATTTTTCCAGAATGGTTGAATAGAGTCATCTCTTAACATAACTCTAGATAGAAATGTAGTTTTATAATTTTGAAAATCACTCATCTTCCTACATTTTATGTTGAAAAGAAGATCATCGTTTTTATCTTTTAAATGGGATAGATCTCCCATGAAATAGTGTGATATGGTGATCCCACCATCCTTGTAGTTGGCCTGAGAAGCCAACTATTAATAGTTTGACAACTGTTTTATCAGTTGTGCCAATTTGGGTTTTATAAGCATTTGACGCCATGGTCATTTGCTGTAAGATATTTAATATCTCATGATCAGTCATACCATCTATATTGCAAACATAGATAGAAGACGTGTTATACTTAGTTTGGATAACTTGACTAGGTTGAGTACCTATGGTGTGTGGGTACCTAACTATGCTAGGTTCTTGCCAAGCTAGTTTTTGGATATGATGGGTTGGTTTATGAGTGGTTTCCTGGGAACTATCCTCAGATGATATAGTAGATCCTAGCTTACTAAGAATACTAAGATCGTGTATTGGTTTTTGGGTTGGTTTTGAAGTCACTGGTGACTTAGGAACAACTAGTCCTATTTTGTTTGAAAACTGGTCTTCTAATTGGGACCTAAGGGTACTGTTCCAATTTTGAAGTTTTTCAAATTTTGATGTTATTTCTTCCTGGGCTGGCTTAGATACCTAGAAGGGTTTAAAGATATGGTTCTTAACCTTACTATCTATGGTTTGATAAGAGGTAGATGGAATATCTATTCTTAGATTTTTCTCTATCCTTATAAGTTATTTACCTAAAGTATTTAGGTTAATGTTTGTAAAATTATTCTGGATAATAATGTTTTTAATGTTAGTTGCCTGGTTCTCTTGAGGGTTCTTAAGAGGGAAGGCTTCTACCTAATTATCCTGATAGGGGATGGTAATAGGTCTTAATGGAGGATGTTCAGCTTCAATCGAACCATCCTGAGTTTCCCATACGGGTAACTTCTTTTTAATATCGACCATGTTAATTGAATTAACGAGGTCATCCATTTCTTCTAATAGCCTATCGAAGTCAGCCTCTGTGACATCCGAGACATTAATTAATGGGAAAGTTTTATATTGTGGAACTATAGCTACAAGTTCTATAACTATAGGTTCTACAATAATGTTGACTGGTTTAAGGTCAATTTGAACTATAGATTTTACTATAGGTTCTAGTTTTGGTAAGATAACTGGTTTAGGGTTACCTATAGGTAATGTTTTCACTATGCTATCCTAGGTAGGGCTAACAATGTGATATGGTAATGTTTCTACTGGACTAGCTTTTTTAGAGCTTTTCGTAGCAGAATGTTTTGATTGATAATTATAAGGAGAGTCTAGACCTTTGGTTTCCCTATAGATCTCTAACCAATCCAGAAATAATATATTTTTGTTATGTTCTCTAACGTATCGCTCATGTTTCCTAAAGTAGCTTGCCCTAGATTGTTCTGAGTGTGTTCTAAAGAACCATATTTTAATTTTTTTGTTGTGTGGAAGGTCTAAATCTAGACCTAGGGTTTCTATGTCTAATAATTTATGTTCCACTACTAATACATTTAACTCACTCGTCCTAACTGATTGGCTAGGTGTAGTTGATTAAGTTGGTGATGCTAGGTAAATAGGTGATACTTGAAATGAATCATTCATCTAAGAATTGTCAACAGTGTAAACTGGTCTAGGTATTGGTGTACTATAGTATACTTCGTTGAGTTTTGTTTTCCTAAGGATATCTGAGGTTGATAACCTAGGTTTGTTTGGAGTGGTAAATCCACATATGAGAATGCTGAGGTACTTGAAGAGTATCTCAGACTAGTGGATCTATTGAAACATATCTCAATATTTCCATTTTTGTATTTTATAATTTCTACAAGTTCTATATGTTGTACAGCTTCTTTAGGTTGATGATTTTCAAATGTTGGCTGGGAAATTTCTTTTAGAAGCCATCTATCTGGGAAAATAATGTTATCCCAACTTATTGGCCTAGGGATAGTAATATTTGATCTTGACAGATCAACTTGTAATAAAATGGTTTCTCCTTTCTCGAAGTTATGAATATTCCTAGTGTCCCAACCGGACATCATAATCTTGTAATGAACTCTATAAAATAAAGCTACTGGAATTGTTCATGGTAAAACTTTAGAATTATGAGTTTGGATTTGAAGTGTTAATGATTTTAATATATGGTAATATTTTAAAGATACCATGAAGTTTGGAAAGTAATTAAAAGATATTGGTCCTAAGCCTAAGCTTGTCTCTACCGTACCTAATAAAGATTCCTTAAAATCTATTAATCTAGCATCCTTGAGGACTACCAGAATTGATGAACTTAACCCTTCTTTGGTTAAGGGTTTTAATCCAATTTGGACTAAAATGAAATGAACATATTTCAAATATTTATCAAAATGTTTTTGTAATGATTCTTTTGAAAGAAGTTAAATTAATTCAAAAGGTGATGAAAGTTGAAGATCTTTTTCTTCAGTTTTAATGATGTAATTTGTTTTGTCTTTGATTGATAAATTTGATTTTTATTGATCTTTGGAATCTTTCAACGATCAATATATTTTTGAAATTTTTCAATAGTAAAATCATTACTATTGATGATATAAGACTTCTTTGAAGAAGATGATGAATTTTTAGTTAATAATGATGATGATGTTAAAAAGCTTTGTTTTGACATTTTTAAGTTTAAATAAAATAAAACTTGTAAAAAATATGGTGAAAAATAATTATCAATATAACATGTATAGCATGGTAAATATGATTCTTAACATACAAATTACAGTCTACTAATGACAACTCAAGATTCTTAATTAAATTTATGAAATTTAAGTCATGGAAGCATATTAAATAAATCATAGATGAAACATTTAACATTTATTTTCTTGTTCTATCTCTTCATATAATATTTATGACTTATTTCAACTTATAATAGAATAGGTCGTTTACTAAACACCGATAGGTATAAGGTATTATTGCCCTCAGTGCCAACACATGGCTTAAACGAGACTTATCACCCTTCGTCCGGATTGAATGCATAAATGCAGCAACCTTACATATTTTCTTATAGGTAAATCTTTAAGTCATATATACTATTATCCAAGTTTCAAACAATACTTATGAATATTAACTACTGCATGTATTAATCAGTTTAACATTTAAAACCACTACAAATTCCTTTAGAGACCAACCTTGGGGTGATCTTATCATTAGTTTACTAGTAATTCTTGCATTTGTAAGAAACTAAAATTTGCACATTAGTTAGTATAAGCACAATTATATCTAAGTATATGCCAACATATGAGGATTCTATTATGATTGGAAAACACTTCTTTTCCTATACCACTAGCTGTTTGATATACTCTATCCTATTTTATCTTACATTGACTTAGGCTACTTTTCTACTTAGTATAAATTAAACTTCTTGATTATTTATTTGATTTATTTTTTTATATGTCAATCTTGTTGCTTTATTGTTGGATTCGCTTTTCCATTTTTACTTCTACTATTTACGAGTTGGGGCTGAGTCTCTAGAAATAGTTGACTCATTATCTTAATCGTTTATAAGGTAGTGGACTTTCTCAAAATGTACATTGGTTACCACACTCAAAAAATTTTCCAAGCAAGGAGACTAGAAGATAGTTGGCTCCACAAAGCTAGGCATAACCTTATGAATAAACTACACAACATTTATGGTCTAAATCTCAACAATATGAGAGGTTAAGACTTGGGAACTCACTAGGACACTCAGAAAAACAATAAAAAACAAATTTGAAGTCAAAAAAGTTTTGCAAGCATTAGAGTTTGAGTAGAATTGTGCCAAGAACACATCACCATGCTGGTTGAGTAGGATCGCTAGTCACTAGATCCACTTTCAAAAGACCACGGTTGGTACACCATCACTCGTTGTGACTTTCATCGATAAAATCTAAAGGACTAGATGACCATTTGACCAATCAATCAACCACCTCCACTGAGCACCACTATCGTTTGTTGGTTGTTCCATGGTCCCCCTATCATATTAAACCATTTGCACTTGATGTTTCTTTTAAAACTTTTCTCCATCCACCTCATGGGGTGATACCGTGGTCAAATTAGATAAATAGGGCTGAGGTCTAAGTGTTCTTCTAGGAACCAAAGTCACTAAAATGCTAACTAAACACTTATGGCCTAAATCTCAACAATGTAAGGGGCTAAGTATTGTTCAGATGCTATGCTATGTTATCAACAAACATGAATGTCCCACATCAATAAAAAAGAGTGCCTCACAATAGCTATCAAAATGTGTTTTACATAAATAAAAACAAAATGCAAGTAAGTTCTAAGGCATAACATCTAAGAGAAAGTTCCTAAATTCTTTTAAGGTATAAGTACTTAAACTTTGGCCAATAAAGTAACTACTAAGTAAATGAAAAAAAGAAGAAAGAAAAGCCTAAGTTCTTTAAAATTCACCTTCAGTAGCATCCTTAGACATAACAGTTGAGATGGGTACTACCCACACTCACTTTTGGACCCCAATATTTTTTAAGGGCTCTATGTCATCCCCAATACTACTAAGCATCCAAGGCACTGTGCTAGATGAGGCTTCACTCCTCTCAATGTCCGAGCTATCATCATAGCTACCTTGCTTTATCATAGTATTTGTACAATCTAGAAGGTAGTAGAGAGGGATATGTAGCTTAGAATACACGCTCTTGACCCTCCTCTTGGCTAACTCAAAACTATGGGACCAAGCAACACATGTGCCAACTAAAAGTTATCTCATTTTAGGTACTCATTCATACCATTCTCAGCTACTTTTTCAAGTTGGATAGATAGTATTTGTTCCTTAGTTCTTTAGCCCTCACATTCTGACACCTTTCGAGTTATCTCTTCCTAAAGTTGGTCTCTAGAAGCCTTAGCAATCTCCTTATACTTCTCACCAATCACTTGGAGCAAGCTAGTTTCTTCAAGGCATTTTAAATCCATCACTTTGAATCTCTAAGACTTCTCCCCCAAACTGCCAAAATGATCATCCGTTATTCAATCTAATTCATGCAATGAGAAGAAACAAGGAATTCATTCAAATGGGACTCAAGTTTAGAACATCCTCTTCCATAATAATGTCCTCAACTAGAGGCAAAACTTGGGCCATGTTGGGTATTGCTAATTCCATGGTTGCCTCGACCTGGAAAGTAGCAATATGGCATTAATTTATCCTTCTAAGAACACATCCTGCATTGGTTTGATTTTGGAAGCCACTACCCAAGTGTCGAGACATAAACTAGAATATGTTGGTATATAAGCACTTCTAAGAAGTCACGTGGCAGGTTCACATATCTAAGAAGAAAGGTATGTTAGACAACAAAGAGATACTTAAAATGTACAATATAATACAATGAAGTACATACCATTGGGAGGAGACCATTGAGAGTCCTTGCTATAGATGAAGAAAGACATAACCTCTATTATGTAACCATCACATCAATGGTAAATCTATCTCAGCTGTAGTTATGGGTAGGCGAAGTAAATAGTTCCTCAATGAAGACTTTCCTCTCATGAGTTAACTTCACATGATTTCAATACACTACATGAGGAGAGAATAAGAAAAAAGGTTAGCCTGAAAAAACAAAGAGAAAATTGTCCGTAAAAAGTATGTTAGACACATGTAAGTGACTCATAACTGAGACTAAATTGGGTGGGCATAAGGCCAAGTTTAGAGTAGGGCATATCGTGAGAACCAATTGTCATGAACTAAGAATACCACTCACCCTTATTAGACTTAGATAAAATCTTAATGAATTTATGATTGTCAAATGGTCTCACACAAAACCAGCCTCTACTTATAGATTGTCCATAGTACAAAGATAAAAAATACTTCTAGAGATATCTCCTCACCTTGCTCTCTCCATATTATATAATAGGACATTGTTGAAACAAGTTTGTTAATAATATTGCTAAAACAATATTACTGATAACCTGGTATGAACTACTTGGGTTGAGTCACGGATTAGGTCGCTCTCTTTAAGACATTTTGCGGCTCTGCTCAATTTGTGCAAGCAAACACAGCCCCGTTGTCCCCAGGATAAAATAGCCCAGAATCTTTTTTCTCTGTCTCAGAACTTCATTGCACTGATGAAGACCGGAATGCTACACTTGAAAAATTTGTTGCTCGAAAAACTGAAAAAAATAACTTAGAATTGCAGAGAGAATTTTTTTCGTAGTGAAATGAGATTGTAGATTGTTGTGTAGATACTGAGAGCTGAGGCCCTCTATTTATAGGTTTCAGAAACCGGGTGTCCATTATAATAATAACGGTAATGTCTGGGGTTATAAAGCGTAACAGCCATTCTGAGTAATGAAGAGTAACGACCATTTTTCTGAGTAAATACGAGTAACAGACATTTTTATGAGTAAAGATGAGCAACGACCATTTTTCTGAATAAAGAAGAGTAACAGCCATTTAACGGTCATATTTTGATAAAAAAAAACAATGGCCACATTCTGAGTAAAAGAAAACAACGGTTGTTTTTCTGAAAGAAAAAAAAAAATATATATATATAACAACCATTTTCTGATTTGAAAAAAAACATTTCCAAAAAAATAAAATGCCACCTCACACACACGCATACTGACTCAGCTCGGCACAGCATGGCCAGTCGGTCGGACGAACGGTGGCAGCGGTGGCGCACGCGCGTGTGTGGTATCACATTTTCCTAGGTCCTCTCTCCTTCCACAAAAGTGGGTACCCCTTGGGGTCCAATCCCAATAGCCAACTATTCACTATTTATACATCTTTTAAATATTGTAAAAAAGCAATGTGGGACAAGACTTTACTAAATTTTTTATAAACTTCATCTTTTCCAACAGACACTAATGCCTTCCATAGGTTAGGGGAAATTGTCAATGAGGTGCCCTCACCCTACAAATAAATTTTCATACCAACGGTATAAATGAGAGTTCATTTTGTAACAAATTATGTTATTAAACTATGTTTTCTGTGATTTGAGACTAGTTTTTTATTTTCTAGCTAGTTCACTTAAAAAATAAAGACAGAGACTCATTTGGTAAAAATATTTATTTTCTTCTTTCATTCTCAAATTACTCATAGCAAAAAAGAAATAAAGTTAATTAATTAAAGAAAAACGAAATTTCGAATATGTTTTTAAAAACTAATTTTTTTTAAGTTTTAATTAAACACAATAAAAGGGTTTGTTACTTGAGTAGTAGGGATGAGTAGCAGATCAAGATAGTCTAGTTTTAACCAATTCGAATTCAATCCAATTTGAATTTGATCCGATGATGTAATCAATTTCAATTCGAACAGGTTGATTTTTCGGATCCCATAAGATCACATTGATATTGACATTTGTTATAAATTATTATCATATATAAAACATGACATACATAATATTTAAATTTTAAATTGATATATTTATAGCAAAATTTATCATTTATAATCATAATTAAGAAAATCAAAAGAATAAGAAGTATGTTTTTACAATTATCAATGTCTACTGGTAAACCTACATAGTAGTCCAACAACATAAGCTATGTCTAGTCTAGTGCAATCAGTAGCGTAACGTAAGCTATCAATGATGCTCGCATACTCAGTTTGTCTAACACCATCTCTGGTGTTCTTGAACAACTTTACATTAGGATCATAAGGAGTATATGCAGGGTTGTAGTTAAAGTAATTATATTTCTTTAAGATCTTCTCAATGTAGTGAGATTGATCTAGAGAAATTACCTTTTCAGACCTAGTTATCTTTATACCAAGGATTACACTCGCTTCTCCGAGATCTTTCATAGCAAAATTAGCACTTAACAAAGTTTTCACATTATTCACAACATAAATATTTGATCCAAAAATAAGCATGTCATCCACATATAAACATATAATAGTGCAAATATTATCTTCTAATTTATAATAAATGCATTTGTCGCTTTCAATTATTTTGAATCCATATGATTTAACTAGATTATCAAAATTTTCATGCCATTGCTTAGGTGCTTGGTTTAGACCATAAAGAGATTTATCTAGTTTACAAACTTTATTTTCTTGACCTGGGATAACAAAACCTTCAGGTTGATCCATATAAATTTCTTCTTCTAAATCACCATTTAAGAAAGCAGTTTTAATATCCATTTGATGTACTGCTAAATCATGGATAGCAGCAAGAGAAAAAAATACATGTATGGAAGTTATTCGTGTGACTGGTGAAAAGGTATCAAAGAAATCTACATTTTCCCTTTGCATATATCCTTTAACTACACAACAAGCTTTGAACTTTTCAATAGTACCATTAGGTTTTAATTTCTTTTTTAGTATCCATTTACATCCAATGGTTTTGCAACCAGGAGGTAAGTCAACTAAATGCCAAGTCTTATTATACTCAAGTGAGTCCATTTCATCATTTATGGCTTCTTCCCATAAGTTGGCATCTAAAGAAGATAATGCTTCTTTAAGAGTTTGGGGATCTTCCTCTAAGGTATAAGCATAAAAATTAGACCCAAAATCCTTAAGGGTTAGAGCTCGTTTACTTCTTCTAATTTGAGTGTTTAATTCTTCATTTTGTTCACTAGTTCTAGTTATGGGTAAACTACTAGAAGACGAGCCCCCACTATTTTTAAATTTAAAGGGAAACCTATGTTCCTAGAAGTCAACATCATTTGATTCTATAACTACATGATCATTTAAGTCATAGAATTTATAAGCTTTACTATTCACAGTGTATCCTATGAATACACACTCATATGCTCTACTAGCAAGTTTATTTCTTTTAGGATCAGGGATCCTAACATAGGCTAAACAACCCCAAGTTTTAAAATAAGTTAAATTAGGTTTCTTATTTTTCAAAATTTCATTTGGTGAAATTTTATTTGTAGATTTAGGCACTCTATTTAGCACATAGAAAACAGTTAATAAAATTTCTCCCCACCAATGGGAAGGAGCACCAGAGTTTAATAAAATTGCAACAACTGATTCAGTAAAAGTTCTATTTTTTCTTTCAGCTTTGCCATTCATTTCAGGAGAATAAGGTGCAGTTTTTTCATGAATGATTCCATGAGTTTTATAAAAATCATTGAAGATATTGGAATCGTATTCAGTGCCTCTATCACTTTGAACCCTTTTTATTTTTCAGTTAAGTTGATTCTCAATCTCAGTCATAAATATTTTAAACATATCAAACGCTTCACTTTTATTTTTCATTAGATATACATAAGTGTAATCTGAACAGTCATATATAAAAGTTATAAAATAGTGTTTTGCATTTCTTGTTAAATTTCTATCAAGTTCACATATGTCAGAATGTATTAATTCTAAAAGTTCAGATTCTCTAACTACTGATTTATGTGAAGTTTTGGTTATTTTCTTGACTACAAAAATCACATTTCTCAAAATCATTCAAAGATAGTTTAGGAATTAGTTCTAAATTACTCATGTTCTTAATTATACGTTTATTAACATTACAAAGTCTAGCATGCCAAATATTAAAATAACTCAACATATAAGCAGAAGAAGAGGTTTTATCGATTTCAACATTTAATTTAAACATGCCATCAGTGGTGTACCCTTTCCCAAAAAATATATTATTTTTAGTTATAGTATATAAATCAGCCTCTATAGTTTGAGTAAACCCAGCTTTGTTAAAAAGATAGCCTGAATCTAAGTTCTTTCTCATCTCTGGAGTATGTAGGACATCCTTCAAGATGATAGTCTTTCCAGAGGTAAACTCCAATACCATCTCACCAGTACCAGTAACTTTAGTGGAGTAGGAGTCACCCAGCAACACTTTCTTATCCTCAGAATCAGAATAGGACTTGAACATGTCTCGATCATAGCAGACATGGCTAGAAGCACCGGTGTCCACCCACTACCCCTCGGATCTACCAATAAAATTGACTTCAGATATCATAGCAATAAGTTGATCTTCGATAAGGTTCGCCTATGGGGTAGGAAGATTCCTGTTCCGGCAGTTCCTAGCCAAGTGGCCAGGTCTGTTACAACTATAACACATGAATGTGTTATTCCTTAAGGGGGTTGAGGTCCATTATGGAGAGGATAGTTTCTATTTCTATTTTGGTGGTTACAGTTTTGGTTATTATTACGATTATGAGTTTTTATGTTTCTACCTTTAGGTTTCAGAATTGCAGAGGAGGGTTTCTTATTGTGACTGTTATTTGAGACTACAAGTACTTCATCTCTTTGGTCTTGCTTTTGGGCTTCTTCTTCTATTCTTAAACAGGTTATAAGACTTTCCAAAGAAAATTCCTTAGTTTTATGCCTAAGTGTATTCTTAAAATCTTTCCAAGAAGGGGGTAATTTATCTATTATAACAGCTACTTGAAATTGTTCATCTAAAGTCATACCTTCAGAAGTTATTTCATGTGCTATATTTTGCAGTTCGTGTGATTGAGCTTCCATTGATTTGCCATCAATCATTTGAAACTTCATGTATCTACTGACATCATACTTCTTAGTTCCATCTTCCTCAGTGTCGTACTTCTTTTGAAGTGCTTCCCAAATTTCCTTAGCAGACTTATCACAGTTATAATAATCATACAAGTCATCAACTAAACCGTTAAGAATTTAATTTTTGCATAGAAAATCATTTTCCATCCAAGTGTCTAAAACTTGAGTTGTAGCTTCAGTAGGAGGATTGGACTGTATTGGTTTTTCAGTAGTAAGAGCAGAAACAACTATTTTCATGGTTAAGAAAAATAATATTTTTTGTTTCCATCTTTTAAAGTGTAGTCCCTCAAAACGGAATGGTTTGTTTAGATCAACAGTTAGCATTTCAGTAGTTATGGAAGATAGAATACGTCTTAAAATCGTTGAGACAAGTTTGTTAAAACAGTGTTGGAACAATATTACCGATAACTTGGAATGAACTGCTTGGGTTGAGTTGCGGACTAGGTCGCTCTCTTTAAGACGTTTCACGACTCTGCCCAATTTTGTGCAAGCAAGCACAGCCCAATTTTGAAATTCATTCTACAAAAATAACTTAGGGTGACATATTACTATAACTTAATTTATTATTGTCATAAATGTTTTTTTAATTAATGACAACTTGATACAACGATAATGACGATAAGGAATTATGAGTTGGCATTTTTTGTAGATAAAATGTTTATTTGTAAACTAGATTTTATGTTTGTTAATCAAGTTTTCCAAGCTGCGTAGAAGAAATGCTTGAGTTTTGGATAGTTATATTTCAGGTATATACTTTATAATTATCATACATGAAAGTTTAACTTATGAATCTAATTAACCTCAAACGGGATGAATAGGTAATTTTATAATTGTTGTTGTTAAAGTTGTGTGCAATGGGTACATATTGTAAACAAATAATATAATGATAAGAAAATATCATTCCCACAAATATTGTAATATTATAAATTAATGTAAAAATTAACAAGAAAATATCAATTCTGTATATGTTGAGTAGTCAAAAGTAAAAGAAATAAATGTAAAATAACAAATAATAAGTTGTAATAGCTAAGTAACAATCAAATTTAACTCAATAAGAGAAATAACAAAAAAATTGAGTAATTTAGATAGTTGGGATTGCAAATGAAACAAGCCGATGCAGTCAGTTCTCGATTGCTATAGAAATGCTACCACAAAGTATACCAATAACTAGAATTCGTGAATATATAAGGAATTCTTCTAAATTTGTGATGTTTATACCTCCTAAGGTTTGATTAAACATATTCTTATATAAACTTGACCTTAAAAAGGTCATTCCAAGCACTGATTCTTTTGGGTTATGTGAAATAACTATATATTCCTATATTAGTTGCAAATTTAACATTAATCCTTAGATATAAGCTAAACATATATTATTCAAGCTTAAACCAAATTCAACTAAACTTTTCAGAATTAATCTAAGTTTATTATCCTATTAATTGATGCTTAAGCAATAAATAGGAACCAAATATTAAAATAAAGCTTGAATAATTAACATATTTTCACCATTGTAAAGCATAGATTTCATAAAAAGAAAGACTACATGAACTTGTTTATTCACAATCCTAACTAAAAGTTATTTAGCTTGTTATCCTCCTATAATTCGATTACAAATTCAGAAAAAAAATATGCATTTCAGAATTTGTAAATTACAAAGAATAATTTTTCAAAAATAAAGAGTTTAGAAAGCTTCAACTAAGTAGCCTATTGTCTCCTTTTTTTCCTTAGTTGAACTCCTTGAAGAAATTCCTTACTAAGCTTGTCTTGATTTCCCTTAATCTGCATTCATTTTTATCTTCTTCGAAGAAGAAAAGATGTATAGTTTTTATAGATCTAGTCACTCTTTGCTATGTTTTCACGCCTCTTAACTCCTTTAATTAAATATTATATTTATAGCTTAGTTTTTAGGTTGAAAAAAAGTGAGGTGCCATTCTTGTGATAACTCTCAAATATACCCTCTAGAAATGAGTGATTAGATGTCTAATTTTGTTCTCTAAATGACCCTTTTTAGTTGTCCCTTGCTTTATATTTTATTATTTTGCTGCTCAAATTCTAAGTAGATTTGTTGTAGCTTTGCAAATAAATTTATTTTTATTTCTTCATTCAAGATTTATAAAAATTTTATTACAAAAAATATGTTGACAACATATTTTTCATAATAGATTTAAAATATAAGAGTTTGATTTTAGGATCTAATCATCTAGATCTAATTTAGAATTATTTTCTATTTCAAGATTTTTACAAGATTTATTATTGAAAAATATATTAACGTCATATGTTTCATAATAGATTTAAAATACGATAGTTAGATTTCAGATATATCGATCCAAAATCTAATTTAGACAACTTGAATTATGTGTTATGCCTTAAGCAGTGACTTAGATAGTTTGTTATTTACTTAGAAATATATCATAATTTAATTTAAATCAATTGGTGATCCTCGTCTTAGGATATTAATTTATTTTTATTAACAAAGAATATGATACCCGCTAAAGAATATTTTCATACAAAAATGAAAAATCAATAATATTAATTTATATCTTTAATAACCTAATTAATTTTGAGCAATCATGATTAATTAACTGATATATCCCATAAATTATCTATTGAGTATTAATTGTTTATCTATCTAATATTTTTTAAATCATCTCTACTTTTATCGTTAATTTTGATGCTTATTTTTGCAAGTGTACGAATCGTTCAAGTAATAAAGTGTACAAAAGTACGGATATCGAACCCACAAGGAATGTCGTTACTAAGTACCGAAATTGACTAACCCTAATTTTATTTGAAAATTGAATTGTTGAAATTGTTTTAAAAGAAAATTAACATAAAACTAAACGCAAATAACAAAATTAAATGTTGTTCACTAATGATTAAAAATGCTAAGGCATTTGATTTTGCTAAATCAATTCAATCCGATTTCAAGTCATGTTATATGAAAATCAAAGCTAAAAGTGATGGTCGAAAAACCCAAACTTATCTAATACTCTTTCTCAAGTTATATTAGAATTACTTATCTATGAAAACCGACTATATTTCTATGAAGATTTAATCACAAATAAGCACATTACGATTTATGGAATTTCTGGAATAACCACATACATCATGCATTAGGTGTCAAACTCGCATTCAACATACGGTATTTATCCCAAGAAGCATTCATTACACATCTCCTCTCGGTCTCAATATAATGCAACAAATCATCTAAATCTTGATCAGAAATTTAAAAGCATTAAGCATGGAAATAAATACTCGACTTGAAAGCAATGAATTCATATAACCATAACAAAAGAAATCAGATTTCCTTGATCTAACTACATCATAGCCTTAGCAAAAACGAATTAGTTCATAACGGAAATAAGAACAACCATTATTTCAATTGAATCCATGAATAACAAATATGAATAAACTGCAGAAAATAAAAACTAAGGAGAAGAGATGAAAAAACTCTAGAAGATGAAGGCTTGGTAGCAACAATGGTGAAGATCCTTCAAGTTTCTCCAAAATTTCCTTCTCTTATCCAAAAATGCCTTTGAACTCTGCTTTCTGCCGTCTCCCTCTTTTTCCATCATATTATATATATAGATCTAGGGTTTGGGGGGCAATTTTGGAACAAAACAACCAAAAAATCTGTTTTCGGATGAAACTCGCCGCGGCGAGTTTTCTGGAAAATAAATTTTTTTGGGTTTTCGATTTTGGCCGGCGGCCAAAATAATGTGGCCGGCGGCTAGATGCATTTGGCCGGCGGCGAGATAATTTGGCCGGCGGCGAGATGAATTTGCCAAATTTTGTGCTCTCGGGAAGATTTTCGCCGTGCTTTCTGTAGGATTTTCGCCGGCGGCGAGAATGAATTGGCCGGCGGCGAGATTAAATTGGCCGGCGGCGATATTTATTTGGCCGGCGGCGAGATTGCTTTGCTCAACGTATTCTCCGTAAGGTTTTCGCCGGCGGCGAGAATATTCTAGCCGGCGGCGAAATTCCAAATTTTGAAATTTTGTTTTCTTTTTATTTGCACTCAATCCCGTTCATAGAAATTTGTCCCAAACTTCTCCAAAATTATGATTTCACCTGAAATTGCACTTTAAACACGAAATACCCGTGAAATGACATTTGTGGATTAAATAATCAAATAAACGCAATTTTCACACAAATATCAACATTTAAATCATAACAAAAATGCAATAATTTGACTCTTATCAACAACCCCCAACCAGCTTCTTGCTAGTCTCTAGCAAGAAAAACGATCTATGAATAATTTCAAAGGAGATATTAAAATAAAAATTCAAAGGAAATTTATTCTATTTACGACATTACATTAAGCGTATGCAATAAGCCTTTAAACCCCTAGGTGGCCCTAGTAGGACGAGTTGTAGTCTCATGAGGGCTTCCAGTGATGATACCCACAAACATCTTACCTATAACTATCCTAACTTAAAACAATAAAATCACATAACAAATAACTTGCACAAATGTCTCAAAAATTGTAAATAACACCCAACATATAGAATAATTAAATGTCACCTAAGCTTTAAGAAATCTCAAATGCCAATTTCACTTTTGTTATTGACTCTTAAACATCCATCAAACCACAAACCATTAGCCATAATTCCCAGATAATATTATGCACAACATCCACAAACAAAAAGGTGAAATCTCAAACTCCATAGGCTCACCTTTCAAACCTCTCTCCACTAATGAAGAAAAATACACCACTTTGGATCAATAGGACTTTACGAGGCTTGTAATGTTAGGCTTAGGTATTTGGTTAAGAAAGAACGGGAAGTGTCAAAATACAAATAAGGGCACTTATTAGATTAAACACAACCAATTAAGTAAAAGAATAACATCATTTAACCCAAATCGTTTCTTCCGATCATAACCCATTTTTCCACAGATAAACAAAGTTCTTCCTCAATCTTTCACCTTAGTACATCCATCACTAACACTCTTTTATTTACTAGAATGTGAAGGCTTTCTTCTTCTTCTTTTTCTTCTTCTTTTTTTTTCTTTTTTTTTCTTTTTTCTTTTCTCTTTTTTTTTTCTTTTTTTTTCTCTTTTTTTTTTTACTCAATTGCTCTTTGAAAAGGCAACTACTTTCTTCCAATATATATGATTTTTTTTCATCATCCTTACTCTAATTGCTCTTGAAAAGACATAACCCCCAACCAATTTCTTCCAATATATGTGGAAGATTTCTCCAATTCCTCTTGAAAAGTTTGTGTTCAAAATTAAGTGCTCTTAACAAATAAGGTAGGAATTATATATATATATTTGGCTCAATAGAAGGTAGGTTATATAAGGCAAAAAGAAAGAAAAGTAAGGCTAACAATATATTTAAATGGCTCAAAGAGGTTACTAGTGATATAAAGATAACAAGGTAGGCTTAAAATGGCACAATCGATCCAAAAATGGCCTACATCATATCCTAAACAGTGTAATTCCAAATTATTTCGCCTCAAGAGGTTTTCAAATGAGTTCTAGAGTTTGTTGAGATCACAAAAATGTCCATGCAAAATTCACACATAAGACTTCTCTAAGCATTTAGACTAATCAACCAAATCATACCACATACCAAAAGAGTCGCCAACTAGGTAAAATCAACATTTGAAATTCTCTTTAAACCAAAGCAAAATTTAATGTCTTCTAACAGCTACTTGTTATCACAATCACATTATTATCATCAACGTGCAAATTAAAACAAGTAAAATGCAAATAAAATAAAAATAATAATAATAACAATAATAATAATAAAATAAGACAATAAAGAAATAAAATAAAATAAAATAAAAAAAATTAAATCAAAATGCAGAAAAATAAATGGAAAATCAAAATTAAACACAACTAAACACACAAACAAAACTACTAAAAATGAAGGGGAGAAAAGATTTACCGTTTACCGCACCCCCAACCAAAACCTTACATTGTCCTCAATGTAAGAAAAGAAAGAGAGATCTCCTTTCCGCCGGCGGTGACAGTAATAATATATATATATATATTTTTTTACCTGATGGGTTGCCTCCCATTAAGCGCTTTAAGTTATAGTCATTAGCTAGACTTTCTATCATTCTTCACTACGGTTGTTGTAACTCTAGAGAATCTTTCTGCTTGCTGAATTCTCCCTCAAAATATGGCTTCAACCGTTGTCCATTCACCTTGAAAGTTCCCTTTGTTTCATGGCTAATCTCAACTTCTCCATAAGGAAACACCTTGGTTACTAGAAAAGGCCCTGACCAACGAGATCTTAACTTTCCTGGAAAAAGTCTGAGACGGGAATTATAAAGCAACACTTTCTGTCCCGCCTCCAAGTTTCACCTCAAGATGTGCTTATCATGCCAAACCTTCATCTTGTCCTTGTATATTCGGGCATTCTCATAAGCATCATTCCTTATTTCATCCATCTCATTTAATTGCAACACCCTCTTCTCACCTGCTACCTTAAGATCAAAATTCAGAATTTTAATTGCCCAATATGCCCGATGTTCTAATTCAACTGGAAGGTGACAAGCTTTTCCATACACCAATCGGTATGGAGACATGCCGATAGGTGTCTTGAAAAAACTGTCCCATAGGCCTTAAGTGCATCATCTAGTTTCATTGACCAATCCTTGCGTGAGTTATTTACGGTCTTTTCAAGGATCCTCTTCAACTCTCGGTTTGACACTTCAACTTGTCCACTAGTTTGAGGATGGTAAGGTGTAGCTATTCGGTGTGTTACTCCATATTTTTGCAACAAAGCCTCAAATTGGTTATTGCAGAAGTGCTTACCTCTATCACTTATAATTGCTCTAGGTGTGCCAAATCTGGAAAATATGTTCTTCTTGAGAAAATTTATCACAACCCTAGCATCATTGGTAGGCAAGGCAACTGCTTCCACCCATTTAGAGACATAATCTACACCAACAAGAATGTATTTATTAGAATGAGATGAAGGAAAAGGCCCCATAAAATCAATACCCCAAACATCAAATAAATCAATTATTAAAATGTTATTTAAGGGCATTTCATGTCTCCGTGAAATATTTCCGCTCCTTTGGCAATCATCACACATTGAAACAAACTTGAAAGCATCTTTAAACAATGAAGGCCAATAAAATCCAGATTGCAAAATTTTTGCTGCAGTTTTTGTTCCACCAAAATGTCCCCCAACTTCCTTCGAATGGCAATGACGAAGAATGCTTTCCATTTCTTCCTCTGGCACACATCTTCTAATAATTTGATCTGCACAATGTTTATACAAGTAAGGTTCATCCCAAAAATAATGTTTCAGATCAGAAAAGAATTTCTTTTTTTGTTGATAAGACATGTCAGGAGGTAAAATTTTCTTGACCAAATAATTTGCATAATCAGCAAACCATGGAGCCGTTCGGATAGCAAGCAATTGCTCATCCGGAAATGTTTCATTAATTTGGTCTTCAACCTCAATGTAATCTTCTTCCAACCTGGACAAATGATCAGCAACCAAATTTTCGGTCCCTTTTTTGTCCCGAATTTCTAAGTCAAATTCTTGCAAAAGAAGAATCCATCTTAGTAATCGCGGTTTGGCATCTTTCTTGGCTAGCAAATACTTAAGAGCAGAATGATCAGTATAAACAATAATTTTAGACCCAATTAAATAAGATCTAAACTTATCAAATGCAAACACTACTGCCAAAAGCTCTTTCTCAGTTGTTGCATAATTAAGTTGTGCATCTGTCAATGTCCTGCTTGCATAATAAATCACATGCAGCAACTTATTCTTCCTTTGGCCCAAAACAGCACCTATAGCATAGTCACTAGCATCACACATTACCTCAAATGGAAGACTCCAATCCGGTGCACAAATTATAGGGGCTGAAGTGAGCTTCTCCTTCAAAAGGTTAAAAGCTTGCAAACAATCAGGAGAAAAATCAAATTGTGCATTTTTAACTAACAAACTGCAAAGAGGTTTTGTTATTTTTGAAAAATCTTTAATAAATCTTCTATAAAACCCAGCATGTCCCAAGAAACTTCTAACACCCTTTACAATTGTTGGAGGTGGTAATTTTTCGATCACTTCCACCTTTGCACGGTCCACTTCTATTCCCTTTGTTGAAATCCGATGGCCAAGAACAATTCCTTCTTGAACCATGAAGTGACATTTCTCCCAATTTAGCACTAAATTTGTGTCTTTACAACGCTGCAAGACTAAAGAGATATTATGCAAGCAATTATCAAAAGAATGGCCAAAAACAGAAAAATCATCCATAAAAACCTCAATAAACTTTTCGACCATATCAGAGAAAATTGCTATCATGCATCTTTGGAAAGTTGCAGGTGCATTACATAAACCGAATGGCATCCTTCTGTATGCAAAAGTACCATAAGGGCATGTAAATGTTGTCTTCTCTTGATCCTCTGGTGCAATTGCAATTTGGTTGTACCCCGAATATCCATCAAGAAAACAATAATAAGCATGTCCAGCCAATCTTTCCAACATGTGATCAATAAATGGCAAAGGAAAATGATCTTTTCGGGTGGCGTCGTTCAACTTTCGATAATCAATACACACTCTCCACCCAGTCACTGTCCTTGTTGGAATAAGCTCATTGTTTTCATTTTCTACAACTGTGATTCCTCCTTTCTTTGGTACACAATGAATTGGGCTTACCCAAGCACTATCTGAAATCGGATAAATTACCCCGGCATCCAAAAGCTTAATCACCTCAGCCTTGACCACTTCTTGCATTGTTGGGTTTAAACGCCTTTGTGTCTGAATTGTGGGCTTGTAATCCTCATTCATTAAGATTTTATGCATGCACACAGAGTTGCTAATCCCTTTGATGTCCGCCATTGTCCATCCAATTGTCGTTTTGTGAGTAAGAAGAACTCCTAATAGCTTGTTTTCCTCTTCATCATTCAAGGAATTGTTAATAATAACAGGAAAAGATTCAGAGTCTTCAAGATAGGCATACCTTAGATGGGATGGCAGTGGCTTTAGCTCAATCTTGTTGGCTTCCTTCTTTACCACTAAGGTTGGAGTTTCATTTGTTCCCAACTCCTTGAATGTTCCATCACTGGACAAATATTCATCAAGTGCTGCCAGCAATTCGGAACATTGTCTCACTCCCTCATCATCCTCCTCAATTGTTGCAGATTTCACAAGGCAAGCTTCTAGTGGTAGCAATGGAGTTCTCTCCTCAAAAGTTTCTGAGATTAACCTATCAAGAGTGTTAATTTGAAAACACGAATGTACCTCACTTGGAAATTTCATTGCTTCAAAAAAATCAAAGGTCACTTGTTCATCTTGCACCCGTAGAATGAGCTTTCCTTGCTGAACATCGATCAATGTTCTTCCAGTTGCAAGGAATGGTCTCCCCAATATCAACGGTATCTCTCTATCTTCCTCCATGTCAAGCACCACGAAATCTACAAGGAATATAAATTTTTCAACTTTAATTAAAACATCCTCAATTACCCCTCGAGGATATTTCACCGATCGATCCGCTAATTGTAGAGAGATTGAAGTGGGCTTCACTTCTCCCAGGCCTAGTTTCCTGAAAACAGAAAGTGGCATCAAATTAATGCTTGCTCCTAAATCACATAGGACTTTATCAAAATTGCAACTTCCTATAGTGCAAGGTATAGTAAAACTCCACAGGTCTTTCAATTTTTGTGGCGGTTTTCTTTGAAGAAGCAGCCTTTGCACTCCTCATTTAGCATGACGCTTCATAATCTCCCAACCTCCTCTTCTTTGATAGAATTTCCTTCATGCATTTTGCATAGTTGGGCAGTTGATCCAGCATCTCTGCGAAAGGACTATTAATATGCAACTTCTTAAAAATTTCCAGAAATTTATCAAATTGATTATCAAGCTTTTCTTATTCAATATTTGAGGATATGGGATAGGAGGCTCATATTTCGCATTTGGGGAAGGTTGAACATCTTGGGATGTTGATGGATTTTCTTTAGATTCTTCCATCTTTTCTCCGATTTCCTCTCGATTCTCAAGTTCTCTACCGCTTCTTAATGTGATAGCCTTTGCATGCTCTTTGGGATTTATTGTGTCACTAGGCAACGATCCTTGAGAGCTTTACGCAATCTGCTTTGAAAGTTGCCCAGTTGGTTTTGGATGTCCTTGTTAATTGCCTCTTGATTTACGAAATTTGTTCTTGACTCCTCAATGAACTTTCCCAAAATTTCTTCCAAATTTGTTTGTTTTTCTCTTGGGGTTGGTAGGAAGATGATGACGGTTTGAATCCCCTTGGTTATTTCCCATGACAAATTTGGATGATTTCTCCAACCTGGATTGTAGGTGTTCGAGTATGGGTTATGTTGAGGTTTTTGGAAATTTGAAACATAATTTTCTTGCTCGGCATTTGGTGAAGCAAATGGATTTCCAACTTGGCACTCGATGCTAGCATGATTTCCACCACATAAATCACATTGTGCGGTTGGTTTGGATTCAAATTTGGAGGACAAAGAATCCATCTTTCTTGAAAGAACGACAACTTGAGCCGACAAAGCATTCATCGAATCAATTTCATGCACTCTTGCTGGTCTTTTTGCAATTACCCGCTCTGAATGCCACCGATTGTTGTTTTACGCCATAACCTCTAACAACTCATGAGCATCCTCCGGTGTTTTCCCATTAAATATCCTCCATTGCGGATCAATCATTGCACGATAGTTTGAAACCAACCCACTATAAAATGTACAGACTTGTAGCCAAATCGATATACCATGATGTGGGCACCTCCTCAACATTTCTTTGAATGTTTCCCAAACTTCATACAATCATTCTTGATCATATTGTGTAAAGGATGTGATTTCATTCCTTAATTTTCTTTGTCTTAGCAGGAGGAAAGAACTTGGATAAGAATTTCTGAACCAATTCATTCCATGTTGTAATTGATCCTGGTGGTAATGAGTTTAGCCACTCCTTGGCTTTATCCCGAAGTGAAAAAGGAAAAACCCTCAATCTTACAGCATCTTCGGACACACCATTTATCTTATAAAGATCACACACCTCCAGAAAGTAAGCAATATGTGCATTTGGATCATCCTTTGACATTCCCCCAAACTAATTTGATTGAACCATTTGGATAAAGGATGGTTTTATCTCAAAGTTATTGGCTTGAATAGTTGGCCTCCTTATACCCGAAATAGTTCCAGCAACATTAGGCACAGCATAATCCTTCAAAGCTCTACGATTTCCACCTCCCTCAACAAATGGTGGATCCATGGTTGATTGTCTATTAGGAGCTGAGGTTGAACGTCTTCTCTCTCGGTTTAGACGCCTATATGTTCTATCAATCTCCGGATCAAATGGAAGAAGGTTAAGGCTTCTTGTACGTCTCATACAAAAATCCTGCAACCAGAAAATCAACTAACACAAAAACAACACAAAGTTACTTTTTTTTATATTTATAAAATAAAACAGCAAAATAAACAAAATTAAAAATGAAAGAAAGATAAAGGAAATTAACTTCAAATTAAAACTAAGATTAGGTAGTATCGATATTAATAAAAACAAACCATTCCCCCGACGCGCCAAAAACTTGATGCTTATTTTCGCAAGTGTACGAATCGTTCAAGTAATAAAGTGTACAAAAGTACGGATATCGAACCCACAAGGAATGGCGTTACTAAGTACCGAAATTGACTAACCCTAATTTTATTTGAAAATTGAATTGTTGAAATTGTTTTAAAAGAAAATTAACATAAAACTAAACGCAAATAACAAAATTAAATGTTGTTCACTAATGATTAAAAATGCTAAGGCATTTGATTTCGCTAAATCAATTCAATCCGATTTCAAGTCATGTTATATGAAAATCAAAGCTAAAAGTGATGGTCGAAAAACCCAAACTTATCTAATACTCTTTCTCAAGTTATATTAGAATTACTTATCTATGAAAACCGACTATATTTCTATGAAGATTTAATCACAAATAAGCACATTACGATTTATGGAATAACCACATACATCATGCATTAGGTGTCAAACTCGCATTCAACATACGGTATTTATCCCAAGAAGCATTCATTACACATCTCCTCTCGGTCTCAATATAATGCAACAAATCATCTAAATCTTGATCAGAAATTTAAAAGCATTAAGCATGGAAATAAATACTCGACTTGAAAGCAATGAAGTCATATAACCATAACAAAAGAAATCAGATTTCCTTGATCTAACTACATCATAGCCTTAGCAAAAACGAATTAGTTCATAACGGAAATAAGAACAACCATTATTTCAATTGAATCCATGAATAACAAATATGAATAAACTGCAGAAAATAAAAACTAAGGAGAAGAGATGAAAAAACTCTAGAAGATGAAGGCTTGGTAGCAACAATGGTGAAGATCCTTCAAGTTTCTCCAAAATTTCCTTCTCTTCTCCAAAAATGCCTTTGAACTCTGCTTTCTGCCGTCCCCCTCTTTTTCCATCATATTATATATATAGATCTAGGGTTTGGGGGGCAATTTTGGAACAAAACAACCAAAAAATCTGTTTTCGGACGAAACTCGCCGGCGGCGACATTATTCTCGCCGCGGCGAGTTTTCTGGAAAATAAATTTTTTTGGGTTTTCGATTTTGGCCGGCGGCCAAAATAATGTGGCCGGAGGCTAGATGCATTTGGCCGGCAGCGAGATAATTTGGCCGGCGGCGAGATAATTTGGCCGGCGGCGAGATAATTTGGCCGGCGGCGAGATGAATTTGCCAAATTTTGTGCTCTCGGGAAGATTTTCGCCGTGCTTTCTGTAGGATTTTCGTCGGCGGTGAGAATGAATTGGCCGGCGGCGAGATTAAATTGGCCGGCGGCGATATTTATTTGGTCGGCGACGAGATTGCTTTGCTCAACGTATTCTCCGTAAGGTTTTCGCCGGCGGCGAGAATATTCTAGCCGGCGGCGAAATTCCAAATTTTGAAATTTTGTTTTCTTTTTATTTGCACTCAATCCCGTTCATAGAAATTTGTCCCAAACTTCTCCAAAATTATGATTTCACCTGAAATTGCACTTTAAACACGAATACCCGTGAAATGACATTTGTGGATTAAATAATCAAATAAACGCAATTTTCACACAAATATCAACATTTAAATCATAACAAAAATGCAATAATTTGACTCTTATCAAATTTTATGTTATTAATTTGAATTTTTCAAAACTCTTACAATTGTAACAGAATGTTTAGGTTTATTTTTCGATTTTTAAGAGTTTTGTTAAATTATTTAAAAACACGTAGTTTCTTCTTAGACCAACATTGGAAGTATACTTATCACATTTTATAAAGTAATTTATGCACTTGTGAGCTATTATAAATTTTAAAAAATTTGACTATTAAGTTTTTGTGCATCAATAGTTGTCAATGAACAAATAATTTGGTCCCTAGGAGTCAAATGCCATAAACTCCAATTCTTATTGTTGAAATCATTGATGTTTGGGGTATTGATTCGATGGGT
This sequence comes from Hippophae gyantsensis, assembly GCA_030763125.1. Taxonomy (NCBI): domain Eukaryota; kingdom Viridiplantae; phylum Streptophyta; class Magnoliopsida; order Rosales; family Elaeagnaceae; genus Hippophae; species Hippophae gyantsensis. Next base: position 44,262,815 of record CM061035.1, on the reverse strand, counting down.
CCTTTTTTACCATTTTAGGGTTACTTATATATTTTACTTGCTACAGATTACGTGCCTAAATAGGTGGAAGCTAAAGCCACCCGAACTAACAAATCCAAAGTTTTTGTGGCTTTTGTGAAGTCTAACATCTTTGCTAGTTTGGAACTCCAAGAGCTATCATCAGTGATGGTGGACTACATTTTTACAATAGGAAATTTTAGGCTCTACTTAAAAAGTACAATATCAACCATAGAGTCACAACCCATTACCATCCATAGATAAGTGAACAAGTTGAAGTGTCCACCAGAGAGTTCAAGTCCACCCTTGAAAAGAATCAAACCCAATATAAAGGATTAGAGTTGAAACTAGATGATGCATTGAGGGCATATAGAATTGTATATAAAATGCCAATTGGGATGTCTTCATTCTAGTTGGTGTATGGTAGACCTTGTCATCTACCAATTGTCATAGAACACTAATCATTTTAGGTAGTGAAACAATGTAACATAGACTTACATGAAGCAAGAGGACATCAAATTTTACAAATGTGTAAGGTTTATTAGTACAGGTGATATTCGTGAGCAAAAAAATTAAATATAATTTAATTTCTAGGCTCGCCATTCAAGAACACTTTTTAAGTCGAAGAAACTTTCAAACATAAAATAAACACATCTCAAGTATATTTGTGTTTTTATGCATGTTAGATTTTATATTAGAAATATAGCAATAATTTAGTATATAAGTTACTCGATCGAGGAGGAAAATTGATCTAACATCGATCTGGTATGATCTAAGTCCCCTTAGAACTAATTTTAATGTAGGGTATATCGATCAAAGTTTTGGGTTAGATTGATTGAGTACTAGATTGATCGAGTATCGATCACATTTGATCTACTTGTTCTTGGGTTTTTGTTTTTTATAAGGAGGATCAATCGAGATTTGTTTAAATCGATTGATATTTTATTGATCATTGCCTAGATCGATCAAAAAGGTTTTGATTAATTGACTGTATTGGTTCAATCGATCAATATTGACGTAGGTAATTGAGCCAAATGTTTTACTTGAGCCAAATGTTTTAATTACTATATAGTCCTTATTTTTTAATGCTTTTTCAAGTGATTTATGGACATATAGGTAATTGGCTTTTGACTTAGGGCTTTAATAATTCTATTTAAACATACCTAATGCATTCTAATCTCTCAACCACAATTGCATAAACTTTTGCAACTTAAGTTCTTTCTAAATTTGTTTTGCAAAATCATATTTTGTTAGGCTTCTTTCTTTAGTTAATTTATCAAATATTTTGAGGTTATATTTAATTAATTGATATGTCTATATTATTTGTGATCATGTGCTTAATCATCTATTCTAGGATTTGCTAGCAATTTTGTTTTTGTCAGCAAATTTATTAAATCATCTAGTTAAGGTTGTTCATTGTTTAATCTACTCTACGACACACATTGCACATGTGTTATTGTGCTAACTTTTCAGGTGGTAGGTGAATGAGTTTGATAACTCGTGTGACTCGAGTTTAACAAAACATTGGTTTAGATTTGAACACATTGCTTGTGGAGACTATGAATGAAAGTAGAGACTTATAAGTAGGTTACTTAAGGGTATTATCTCTGATGGGTAGTTTGAGTCCTAGCCTTGTAATTGAACTTATTTTCATAGTGGATATTTAAGTGGTCTGATGGATCGGTGTTTTTGGTCTTAGGACATTGTTGTGCCTAGATTATTTCCACCTAAAAATATCATGTCTCGATCTTTAATTATTTTCACTTTATTTTATTTACATATGATTGCATGTCTGGCCATTTGTAAATTTTAAATTTGCATAATTTGATTAATTATTTATTCACCCCTCTAGTTTAATTAGATAAGCCACTAAAAGCTTTCAATTGATATTAGAGCGGGTTAGTAGATATACTTAGTGTGTTCCTAGAACTTCATTATGGATAAATTGAGAGAAGGTTTTTCTACAACCTAAGAGAGGGTTTTTCTACAACCCATGCTCCCTTTTTTGATGGGTCTAACTATCCATACAAGAAGGCTTGTATGAGAGCCTTGAAAACTACAAAAGTACAGTTATTTATCCACTTCTAAACAAATCAAAAATAGGTAAAAATGAAGACAAATATAGAATTATAGGGTGGATTGATCAATATGGAATTTGATTGATCATATTTTTATAAATAGATTGATCCAAAAACAAGTGGATTGATCAAGGGGTCATTGCTCGATCGATCGAGCGACGAGGATTAAAACACATCTTCTTGGGATTAAATCCCAACTTTCAATCTCAACCTTTCGATCAAATTAATATGAATCCTAATCTAATGAGGATAAATTTGAGCCTATTTAAAGCACCATAGGAAGGTTCTAAGACCACATAATTAAGGTTACAAATCTTAGCAGTAACCATGAAGAGAAAACTTTCAAGAGGGTATTAAGATATAGCTTTGTGAAGGATTAAAAAGAAGATTAGTTCTACAAATCAAGAGATTGAGTGTATTTCTTCTTTGTATCCTTTCTTTAACAATTATATCCTATTTCTTTATGAAAAATCTAAGCTTTAAGAACATAATTATGCCTAGCTAATTTATTAATCTAGGGGTCTTATGAATCCCATTTTTTACATTTGATGATCTAATATTTTATCCCAATTGTTATTGAAATTCAATTATATTATTTAATCTAATTTTTATGCTATTAATTAGTTGACCAATAATTGATCTCTAACGGTAATTAAAAAGATTTGAGAGAATTATTTAATTGTTTGTCTTGATTAAATAATATGCATAGTTTTCTGCATAGATGTATGATTCTTATATGTGTAATAAATAATTGATGAACTTAATGAGTAATATGCAATCTAATTGATATTAGAGTGTAAGTAGGTCAATTACTATATAGTGTGTTATGTACTTAAGAGAGGAATGTACATTTGGTTAGATTCAATTGATCATATAATTAATTAATGATTATATGGGGTGAAATTTTAGTGATTCACATATTAGGAAATTGGGGGATTAAAGATTCTTAGATCGTTTACTCATATATCTTCATGATTGTTGTGTCTTGTGATTTATAATTAGCTACCATTTATGTTTTTTAGTTTTTATAATTTTATATCGTCCAAATTGTATTCGTAATAATTACACTGGTACTCGGTTATAAGTTACACAATTTCCTATGGGATTGATATTCATACTTAGGTATATTATATAACTTACACAAACCGTATGCTTGCAGTTGCGGATTGCATTGTGTTGATCAAGTTTTTGGTGTCATTGTCGGGGAGTCAATTACTTATGACGATATCAATAACAGTTATTATTATACTAGTTTAGACCTTTTAATTTTTGTTTTAGTGTTTTTGTTGTATGCCAAGGTTGATAGGAGAAAATATTATTCCTTTTGATCCATAAATAGAGAGAACTTTACTTAGCTTAAAAAGGTAACGGTTAGCACAAGATCAATTAAGGCTCATGGTAGAACAAAGGGATCAATGATCTATTGTGGTCCCAAAATCTTTAACAGATTTTTGAGTGCCACAAATGGAGCCCAACTATCTATCAATGGATTGGGCATCAATGCTAAAAACTTCAAACTTAAGCGAGGAGTCATTCAAATGGTATATGCAAATCAGTTTGGAGGGTTAGTCAACGATGATCCAAATCTTCACTTGGCTTTATTCTTAGAAATATATGACACCTTCAAAATGAATGGTGTATTAGATGATGCAATTCTCATTCGCTTATTTCCTTTCTCATTGAGGGAAAAAGCTAAGGCATGGTTATAGTCACTACAGGCTAGGTCAATCAATACATAGGATCAATAGGCTCAAAAATTCACGGCAAAATACTTCTCACATTCAAAGACAACTAAGCTTAGAAATAACATCACTTCTTTTCAATAATTTGAAGGGGAATCACTTTATAAAGATTAGGAATTCTACAAAGGGCTATTAAAAAGATGCCCACAACATGGTCTTCTTACTTGGCTACAAGTGCAAACATTCTATAATGGATTAATGGGGTAGCCAAGGACCATAATTGATGCCGTAGTTAGAGGAATTTTAATGAGTAAAACTGAAGAGAAAGCTTTTGTATTACTTGATAAGATGTCATCCAATAATTGCCAATAGCTTATGGAGAGGTTGAACCCAAGGAGAGTGGTTAGAGTAGTATAGGTAGGCACTATAGTAGTATTGCAAGCTCAAACAAATGCTATATTGTTAGGTTTAACTAAGAAGTTAGATGGTGTTAGTGTGGGAATAAATATGGTACAAAACACATTCATAGTGTGTGATTATTGCAATGGACCTTATTCTACTGAGGCATGTGGGAACTTTCCTGAAGCAGTAAACTATGTCAATAATCAAAGCCACCAAGGAAATCCATAATCAAAAACATACAACCCAGGATGGAGAAACCATCCAAATTTATCATGGAACAATAATAACTGTCAAGGTGGTAATCAATTCAACCATCAACCCTTCCTACCACTAGGTTTTCAACAACCACAACAACCACAAGCCCAGGATAAGAAGCAAGCTAGTGGGGATAACACAAGTACATTAATGGGAATGATGAAAGACTTCATCTATTTAGTGAATATAAAAGTGGATCACACAGAGTCCACTCATGGGCTTCTATTTGAAATTTGGAGATTCAAATGAGGAAACTAGCCTAAACCATAAGTTAAAGGCCTCAAGGTAACCTTCCAAGCAAGATAAAAGTTAATCCAAAAAAGAGAATGTAAGGAGCATTGCAAAGGAATAGCCTTGAGGAGTGGTAAAACCATAGAAGAGAAGGAGGGTGCTAAAAAGGATAGGGAGGAAAAAGTGAACAAATAGTGTACTAAAAAGAAGTGATTCAAGCAAAGAAAAGCAACCTCTATAAACCCACTATTCCTTTCCCTCAATACTCCATAAAAAAAAATTAGAAAATCAGTTTTCAAAATTCCTGGATGTCTTCAAGAAGTTGCAATAAACATACCATTTACAAATTCACTTTAACAGATGCCTTCATATGCCATATTCATGAAGGACATCCTATCTAAGAAAATGAGGCTTGGAGATAAGGAGACAATAACCTTAGAAGAAGGTTGTAGTGCCATGATGAGTGCTCAAAAAGCACTAAAATAACCATGATATTATCCACATTAATTGATTAATATATATATATATATTTATATGTTTTACCATATATTTATATATATTTGTCTTTTTCGGAATCACGGGTATTTTTATTGTTTTTCAGGTATTTTGGCTTAAAAACGTAACTTAAAGACTCAAAGAGGAATACTGGAAGCAATACATCACAAATATATTAATAAATAAATGGGGAAAGGTCAATAAATATGGAAAAATTGGATAAAATGGGTCAAAAAGGTCAAAAATGTCAAAAAGGAGAAAATCGCGCCGCTGTACGCCACCGCGACGAGCCACGCTGCGCGCCCAGACGCGCAAAGACGCCGCGTCCGCGCATCATCGTGCGCCAGTCCCAATTCATCGCGCGCCCGCGCATCTCTCACCCATGCGCGCCGTGCGCCGCCGCCATCAGCGCGCGCCGACGCCCATTTCGCCCCATTTTTCACGTGCAGCCGCCCCTGTGACGTCATGCTGACGTCATTAATGACATCAGCAATTCCAATACGCGTTTTTACATTTTTTTAATATTTTTTTAACATTTCTTTAGTCATTTTTTTCTCTCCATCCTCACCTATAAATACCCCCTTCCCTTCACTTCAAATAACACCTTCAAAACACACTTCTTTCTTCTTTCTTTCTCTCTTTTCTTAGATTTTTAGGTTTTTTTAGTTTTTCTTAGTTTTTAGTTAATTTCTCTTAGTTTTAGAGTTCTTCCCTTTTTGGGAAGAACTAGTTATGTTTTTGTAATATATTAGCTTTTGATTCAATAAATGGGAGTGCAAATTCCGCTTGGAGGTTTTGTACCAACAGGAATAGCATCGAAGTTCTGTAAGGATTTTATTTTATTTACGCTATTTTTTATGCTTTATTCTTACATGTTATATTTAATTTGTCTGTGATTAAATTTAACTCTCATTGGTTGTTTATGAACATGATGTAATAATAACGTTCTTATGCTTGCGAAATATTAAATAGGTAAAAATCTCTAAAATGAATTGATTTTATTTTTATTCAAGATTTTATATTAAGAATGTTAGAGAGAAATATATTATTTTTCATTACAAACTTAAATCTGAAAATTAGATTTTAAGGTTTAGTTATCCGGTCTAATTTAGAGTAGTGCTCTTTTATTTGTTGGTACAATCGCCCGGTAGTTAGAGTGAAGCTCTATTTCAAAAGTTTTTATAAGAATTATTATCTGAAAATGTATTGACAACATGTTTTCAGTAGTGGTTTTAAAACTTGAAAGTTAGTACTCGGATAATTAAATTCTTAGGTTTAATTTGGACACCTTGAATAAAGTTTAAACTGTCTAACCCTACCAAAGGTGGCATTTAAATGGTTCATTTTTAATCTCTTAGAAAAAGGAATTAATTTAATTAACCAAATTAGTTATCAACCCCACCCATAGGTGTTAATTGATTTGTTTAGTTAACAAAGAATATCTAACCCCACCAAAGGTGGTATTCATATAAAAAAGAGAGAATCAATAAATATCAATTCATATCTTTAATAACCTAAATAATATGAGCAAGCATAATTAACTTAATTATTATATCCATAAATACTCCACCATTATAAATGATAAAATTTGCATAAATGTTTATTGAATCTATGTTTATTTTTATGTAAGTAGATTAAAAACACAAAACCCAAAATATCGTGACAGGATGTTTAGGATTTAATTTCGTTTTTAAAAGTTTGAATAATAAATTAAAAACCACATACATTCCTTCCTTAGATCGACCTTGGGAGTATACTTATCATTTTCTACGAAATGATTCGTGCACTTGCGAGAGTTTTATAAATAGATAAAACCAAATGAACGGGCAGGATCGGCGATGTCGGTTCTGCCCCGATCAAGTTTTTGGCGGGGAAGGAATAGCGTTTTTAAATTATTTATCAAAATTTTAAAAACTTTTTGTGTTGTAAATAATTGTGATTTTTTTTTTTTTTTTATTAAAAACTTAAAAAAAATTAAAAATGTTTGTTTTTTGTGAAAAGTAACAAAAAAATTCAGATTTCCTTTAGGTAATAAATAAAAAAAAATATAGCATGAATAATAAAATAATTTTGCATTTTCAAATTTGAAGTAAAAAAAAGTAAATAAATTTTAAATTAAATTAATAAATAAATAAGAATAAAAAGAAATAAAAAAATAAAATAAATAAAATAAATAAAATAAATAAAAAAATCAAAAAAATAAAAAAAATAAAAAAATAAAAAAATCAAAAAAATCAAAAAATAAAAAAAAAAAAAATAAAAAAAATCAAAAAAATCAAAAAAAAACAAAAAAAATAAAAAAATCAAAAAAAATCAAAAACTTTATTTTCAATTTTTATTTTTTATTTTTTATTTTATTTTTGTTGTTTTTTCTTTTTCTTTTTTTCTTTTACCTTTTTTAATTATTTTTTTCAATTTATTTTATTTTATTTTTATTTTATTTTTTTTGGCTTAATTTTTATTTTTTCTCTTTTTCTCTTTTTATTTTTTTTTCTTTTACTTTTTCAATTTATTTTATTTTTGGTTTAAATTTTTATTTTTATTTTTATTTATTATTTTTTTTTTTCAAATTTTTTTTTAACTACTTTTTTTTTAATTTTCGTTTAAGTTAATTAACTTAGGTTTTTAGTAACTTAATTTACTAACTTATATTAATTTAATTTACTAACTTAATTAACTTAGATTTTCATTAACTTAATTAACCTACCTTTTTATTAACTTAATTAACTTAAATTTTAACTTAACTTAACTTAATTAACTTAATTTTAATAGCATGAAAAGTAAAGATCTAAGGGAGTTCTGTCTAGGAGACTAGTTCCTGGAAGCCTTTGTGCCACTAGTCTTTCCTGGGAACGTTGCTCTGTCTAGGAGGATGGTTTTTAAGGAGCCTTTGCCCCACCATTCTTTCCTGGGAGCACTCTTGGTTAATACTGATTATGTTATTTTAACTTAAAAAAATTAAAAAAAAAAAAAAACTTCTGAAATTATCTCCAAAATTTTAAAGCTTTAATTACAATCTAAGGAGTTAGTTGTTTTGTTTGATCTAGGTACAATTGTGTTTTGATGCCTTTAATTATTTGATTTGTACCTAGACATGGATTATCTAAAACTCACAAGCATGTCCCTAGTTTTAAGTACAGAAAAATTTAAAAATCCATAGGACATGACTGAAAAAGTATAGGTAGACAACCTTGTCTTACTTGTAGGTTTGATTGACTCATTGATGAGGGGACATTGAGTTTACTTAAAATGCAATCCCCAAGTTACGTCTTGCTAAGACGTTAAACTAAGCGCTGGATGGGAGGCAACCCATCATTTTAGGTAATTTAATTTTATTTGTTTAATTTGTTTAATTTCTATTTTTTTATTTTAGTTTAATTACGTGTGAATAATTTTAAAATTGTTAAAACTAAAAATATTTTTTTGAGATGTTAGAAGTTTACAACAATCTGTCTGTATACACTTTAATGAATATGATGGATGCACCTGTATTTCTCCATCACTACTTGCAACAATCTCAAGAAATAGGTAATCTTTCTTCTCTTTTCTCTTTATCTTTAATTTACAGTTGTTACATTGAGGACAATGTAAGTTCTAGGTTGGGGGTGGTGAAAAGTTACCATGCTTAATTAGAAAAGAAAAAAAAAGATTTAACAATTTAAAAATTCAAAAAAAAAAAACAATTATTAATTTTTTTCTTTTTTATGTTCACATCTTCATTTTTTGTGTTTGGTTTTATTTTCCTTGTGTGATTTAGTAATTTTTGGAATTAAAAAAAAAATTCTCACAAAAATTTATCATTTCTTTAAATCAAATTTAAGTAAATAGTTAAGTCTTTTGTACTGTTAGATTAATTTTTGAAAACATATCATGAAATATTATGTAATTATTTTTGATAATTAGTTAATTTTTGTCATAACTAGTATTTCTTGATAAGATGTAGAAATTATGTTAAACCCAAAATCGGTGTTTGTAAATTTGTTTTAGTGGAGACTACCTTTGTGAGATATAATTTGAGCCTAATTTCCCTTATTGAGAGTGAAATATATATTTTTTCTACTCCAAACACATTTCTTATTTCTTCAAATTCTTAGATGATCTTTATAGGCATTAATATTGAATGTATGAATTTTTTCTCATCTTAATAGAGTATCGTATATTTTTTATTATTTTTGCTTAGATTAAATGATTTGAGTAGAAATTGATAGTATATGCTTTTATCTCATTCGTGCATGACTGTTACAAAAAAAAGAGAGACATATCTGGGGTTACCTAAACCAAGATCAAACAAAAAAGCCACAAAATTAACCACTCACCAAAATCCTAAAAATAAAAATGTACAATCTGTACATGGGTTGACTCTCTAAAAAAATGATATATATTGAAAAGTATCTTCAGAAAAAAATAGAGAGATAAAGAATATATAGTATAATCTACATACTATGACCCGCATTACCCAAAATCCAAAAACAAAAAAATGTACAATGCATACATGCGTTGACTCTCTAAAAAATGATATATATTGAAAAATATCTTCAGAAAAATATAGAGAGAAAGAATATATAGTATAATCTACATACTATGACCCACATTGCCTACAAAGTTGTGAGTAAAGGCTAATTACAAAAGAAAGATATAGAAAGTAATTCCCTAAAAAGTCATTGCACTTTCTTCAGTTGTAAAAGGCATATATCTTGAAATTTTTTCTTAATGAGTTTGATTTATGCATGAAAATAATTTTTATATATGATATCTTTATAATTTATACATTTGATTCCTTCCATGAGATCAACGTCAAAATAACACTTTGAGCCTTTCTTCTTTATACATATGCGAACATATTAGTTCATTTCTATACATCAACTCTTTCGCATATAAATTAGTATGAGTGTTTGAACCCATAGGATTCAGTGTTTTGAGAGTATTGACTTGTGAGGAATAGAGTCGAAGCGAATTCGGATTCATGACACTGAAATTGGGTAAAATTAAATTGATACATTTTTGATATGAAATATGAAATTGGTTTTCAACTAATTATTATAATAAATCATGATTGTTTAAGAAGATTAAAATAACTTATGCTTGAGATTTTAATTATGATCTTAAAAGAGATTAAAAAGTATGAGACATTTTTGTGATATGTTGTTTTCTTTTATTCTTAAACGTTAATTTTTGATTTTGTTGTAATTTTAGTTTTTAAGTTGATTGTTGTTATTATTTCTTTTAATTTTTACATTTAGTTCAATGTTTGTGGCTATCATTACTGAAAACCCTCACGAGACTCAAACTCGTCCACTAGGGAAACCTAGGGGTTTAAAGGCTTGTTGCATAGGCTAAATGCAACCGTGTCAATCTACGGAAGTGATTTAGGATAGTTTAATTTTTAGTTTTTATCACTTCTCTTGCTAAGGGACTAACAAGAAGCTGGTTGGGGGTTGTGATGAGTGCTCAAAAAGCACTAAAATAACCATGATTTTATGCACATTAATTGATTAATATATATATATATTTATATGTTTTATCATATATTTATATATATTTGTCTTTTTCGGAATCACGGGTATTTTTATTGTTTTTCAGGTATTTTGGCTTAAAAACGTAACTTAAAGAGTCAAAGAGGAATCTGAAGCAATACATCACAAATATATTAATAAATAAATGGGGAAAGGTCAATAAATATGGAAAAATTGGATAAAATGGGTCAAAAGGTCAAAAATGTCAAAAAGGAGAAAATCGCGCCATTGCCGCCATGGCCACTACCGCGCTGAGCCCGCGCGCGCCGGTGCACCCGCGCGTAGACGCCCACGTCCGCGCGCAAGGCGCGCGTCGATCCCAATTCACGCGTGCGCCGTGCGCGCGGCCGCCCGCCATCGGCCCGCGCGCCCTGCGCGCCCGGCTCTCGCGCGCGCCGACGCCCATTTCGCCCCATTTTTCACGTGCAGCCGCCCCTGTGACGTCATGCTGACGTCATTAATGACATCAGCAATTCCAATACGCGTTTTTACATTTTTTTAATATTTTTTTAACATTTTTTTACTCATTTTTTTCTCTCCATCCTCACCTATAAATACCCCCTTCCCTTCACTTCAAATAACACCTTCAAAACACACTTCTCTCTTCTTTCTTTCTCTCTTTTCTTAGATTTTTAGGTTTTTTTTAGTTTTTCTTAGTTTTTAGTTAATTTCTCTTAGTTTTAGAGTTCTTCCCTTTTTGGGAAGAACTAGTTATGTTTTTGTAATATATTAGCTTTTGATTCAATAAATGGGAGTGCAAATTCCGCTTGGAGGTTTTCCAGCAACAGGAATAGCATCGAAGTTCTGTAAGGATTTTATTTTCTTTACAGTTATTTTTTATGCTTTATTCTTACATGCTATATTTAATTTGTCTGTGATTAAATTTAACTCTGCTGGTTGTTTATGAACATGATGTAATAATAACGTTCTTATGCTTGCGAAATATTAAATAGGTAAAAATCTCTAAAATGAATTGATTTTATTTTTATTCAAGATTTTATATTAAGAATGTTAGAGAGAAATATATTATTTTTCATTACAAACTTAAATCTGAAAATTAGATTTTAAGGTTTAGTTATCCGGTCTAATTTAGAGTAGTGCTCTTTTATTTGTTGGTACAATCGCTCGGTAGTTAGAGTGAAGCTCTATTTCAAAAGTTTTTATAAGAATTATTATCTGAAAATGTATTGACAACATGTTTTCAGTAGTGGTTTTAAAACTTGAAAGTTAGTACTCGGATAATTAAATTCTTAGGTTTAATTTGGACACCTTGAATAAAGTTTAAACTGTCTAACCCCACCAAAGGTGGCATTTAAATGGTTCATTTTTAATCTCTTAGAAAAAGGAATTAATTTAATTAACCAAATTAGTTATCAACCCCACCCATAGGTGTTAATTGATTTGTTTAGTTAACAAAGAATATCTAACCCCACCAAAGGTGGTATTCATATAAAAAGAGAGAATCAATACATATCACTTCATATCTTTAATAACCTAAATAATATGAGCAAGCATAATTAACTTAATTATTATATCCATAAATACTCCACCATTATAAATGATAAAATTTGCATAAATGATTATTGAATCTATGTTTATTTTTATGTAAGTAGATTAAAAACACAAAACCCAAAATATCGTGACACAATGTTTAGGATTTAATTTCGTTTTTAAAAGTTTGAATAATAAATTAAAAAACACATACATTCCTTCCTTAGATCGACCTTGGGAGTATACTTATCATTTTCTACGAAATGATTAGGTGCACTTCTTGAGAGTTTTATAAATAGATAAAACCAAATGAACGGGCAGGATCGGCGATGTCGGTTCTGCCCCGATCAAGTTTTTGGCGCCGTTGCCGGGGAAGGAATAGCGTTTTTAAATTATTTATCAAAATTTTAAAAACTTTTTGTGTTGTAAATAATTGTGATTTTTTTTATTAAAAAATTAAAAAAAATAAAAAATTTTGTTGTTTGTGAAAAGTAAAAAAAAAAATTCAAATTTCAATTTCGTAATAAATAAAAAAAATATAGCATGAATAATAAAATAATTTTGCATTTTGAAATTTGAAGTAAAAAAAAAAAGTAAATAAATTTTAAATTAAATTAATAAATAAATAAGAATAAAAAGAAATAAAAAAATAAAATAAATAAAATAAATAAAATAAATAAAAAAATCAAAAAAATCAAAAAAAAAATAAAAAAAATAAAAAAAATAAAAATAAATAAATAAAAATAAAAAAAACAAAAAAAACCAAAAAAAATCAAAAAAAATAAAAAAAACAAAAAAAATCAAAAACTTTATTTTCATTTTTTATTTTTTATTTTTTATTTTATTTTTGTTGTTTTTTCTTTTTCTTTTTTTTTCTTTTACCTTTTTTAATTATTTTTTTTCAATTTATTTTATTTTATTTTTATTTTATTTTTTTGGCTTAATTTTTATTTTTCTCTTTTTCTCTTTTTATTTTTTTTCTTTTACTTTTTCAATTTATTTTATTTTTGGTTTAAATTTTTATTTTTATTTTTATTTATTATTTTTTTTTCAAATTTTTTTAACTACTTTTTTTTAATTTTCGTTTAAGTTAATTAACTTAGGTTTTTAGTAACTTAATTTACTAACTTATATTAATTTAATTTACTAACTTAATTAACTTAGATTTTCATTAACTTAATTAACCTACCTTTTTATTAACTTAATTAACTTAAATTTTAACTTAACTTAACTTAATTTACTTAATTTTAATAGCATGAAAAGTAAAGATCTAAGGGAGTTCTGCAGGAGACTAGTTCCTGGAAGCCTTTGTGCCACTAGTCTTTCACAGGAACGTTGCTCTGTCTAGGAGGATGGTTTTTAAGGAGCCTTTGCCCCACCATTCTTTCCCGAGAGCACTCTTGGTTAATCTTGATTATGTTATTTTAACTTAAAAAATTAAAAAAAAAAAAACTTCAAATTATCTCCAAAATTTTAAAGCTTTAATTACAATCTAAGGAGTTAGTTGTTTTGTTTGATCTAGGTACAATTGTGTTTTGATGCCTTTAATTATTTGATTTGTACCTAGACATGGATTATCTAAAACTCACAAGCATGTCCCTAGTTTTAAGTACGTAAAAATTTAAAAATCCATAGGACATGGTGAAAAAGTATAGGTAGACAACCTTGTCTTACTTGTAGGTTTGATTGACTCATTGATGAGGGGACATTGAGTTTACTTAAAATGCAATCCCAAGTTACGTCTTGCTAAGACGTTAAACTAAGTTATTTGGATGGGAGGCAACCCATCATTTTAGGTAATTTAATTTTATTTGTTTAATTTGTTTAATTTCTATTTTTTTATTTTAGTTTAATTACGTATGAATAATTTTAAAATTGTTAAAACTAAAAATATTTTTTTGAGATGTTAGAAGTTTACAACAATGCAATACGTATACACTTTAATGAATATGATGGATGCACTGTATTTCTCCATCACTACTTGCAACAATCTCAAGAAATAGGTAATCTTTCTTCTCTTTTCTCTTTATCTTTAATTTACAGTTGTTACATTGAGGACAATGTAAGTTCTAGGTTGGGGGTGGTGAAAAGTTACCATGCTTAATTAGAAAAGAAAAAAAAAGATTTAACAATTTAAAAATTCAAAAAAAAAACAATTATTAATTTTTTTTCTTTTTTATGTTCACATCTTCATTTTTTGTGTTTGGTTTTATTTTCCTTGTGTGATTTAGTAATTTTTGGAATTAAAAAAAAAATTCTCACAAAAATTTATCATTTCTTTAAATCAAATTTAAGTAAATAGTTAAGTCTTTTGTACTGTTAGATTAATTTTTGAAAACATATCATGAAATATTATGTAATTATTTTTGATAATTAGTTAATTTTTGTCATAACTAGTATTTCTTGATAAGATGTAGAAATTATGTTAAACCCAAAATCGGTGTTTGTAAATTTGTTTTAGTGGAGACTACCTTTGTGAGATATAATTTGAGCCTAATTTCCCTTATTGAGAGTGAAATATATATTTTTTCTACTCCAAACACATTTCTTATTTCTTCAAATTCTTAGATGATCTTTATAGGCATTAATATTGAATGTATGAATTTTTTCTCATCTTAATAGAGTATCGTATATTTTTTATTATTTTTGCTTAGATTAAATGATTTGAGTAGAAATTGATAGTATATGCTTTTATCTCATTCGTGCATGACTGTTACAAAAAAAAGACATATCTGGGGTTACCTAAACCAAGATCAAACAAAAAAGCCACAAAATTAACCACTCACCAAAATCCTAAAAAAAAAATGTACAATCTGTACATGGGTTGACTCTCTAAAAAAATGATATATATTGAAAAGTATCTTCAGAAAAAAATAGAGAGATAAAGAATATATAGTATAATCTACATACTATGACCCGCATTACCCAAAATCCAAAAAACAAAAAAACGTACAATCAGACATGGGTTGACTCTCTAAAAATGATATATATTGAAAAATATCTTCAGAAAAATATAGAGAGAAAGAATATATAGTATAATCTACATACTATGACCCACATTGCCTACAAAGTTGTGAGTAAAGGCTAATTACAAAAGAAAGATATAGAAAGTAATTCCCTAAAAAGTCATTGCACTTTCTTCAGCTGTAAAAGGCATATATCTTGAAATTTTTTCTTAATGAGTTTGATTTATGCATGAAAATAATTTTTATATATGATATCTTTATAATTTATACATTTGATTCCTTCCATGAGATCAACGTCAAAATAACACTTTGAGCCTTTCTTCTTTATACATATGCGAACATATTAGTTCATTTCTATACATCAACTCTTTCGCATATAAATTAGTATGAGTGTTTGAACCCATAGGATTCAGTGTTTTGAGAGTATTGACTTGTGAGGAATAGAGTCGAAGCGAATTCGGATTCATGACACTGAAATTGGGTAAAATTAAATTGATACATTTTTGATATGAAATATGAAATTGGTTTTCAACTAATTATTATAATAAATCATGATTGTTTAAGAAGATTAAAATAACTTATGCTTGAGATTTTAATTATGATCTTAAAAGAGATTAAAAAGTATGAGACATTTTTGTGATATGTTGTTTTCTTTTATTCTTAAACGTTAATTTTTGATTTTGTTGTAATTTTAGTTTTTAAGTTGATTGTTGTTATTATTTCTTTTAATTTTTACATTTAGTTCAATGTTTGTGGGTATCATTACTGAAAACCCTCACGAGACTCAAACTCGTCCACTAGGGAAACCTAGGGGTTTAAAGGCTTGTTGCATAGGCTAAATGCAACCGTGTCAATCTACGGAAGTGATTTAGGATAGTTTAATTTTTAGTTTTTATCACTTCTCTTGCTAAGGGACTAACAAGAAGCTGGTTGGGGGTTGTGATGAGTGCTCAAAAAGCACTAAAATAACCATGATTTTATGCACATTAATTGATTAATATATATATATATTTATATGTTTTATCATATATTTATATATATTTGTCTTTTTCGGAATCACGGGTATTTTTATTGTTTTTCAGGTATTTTGGCTTAAAAACGTAACTTAAAGACTCAAAGAGGAATACTGGAAGCAATACATCACAAATATATTAATAAATAAATGGGGAAAGGTCAATAAATATGGAAAAATTGGATAAAATGGGTCAAAAAGGTCAAAAATGTCAAAAAGGAGAAAATCGCGCCCATGCCGCCCGGCCCGCGCGCGCCGGTGCCCGGACCAGCGCGCGGCCGCCCGCGTCCGCGCGTCGGCACGCGTCCGGTCCCATTCCGCGCGCGCGCGCATCTCACCTGCTCCGCGCCGTGCGCGCGCGCGCCGCCATCAGCGCGCCACTGCGCGCGCCACCGCCTCCGCGCGCCGACGCCCATTTCGTCCCATTTTTCACGTGCAACCGCCGCCATGACGTCATGCTGACGTCATTAATGACATCAGCAATTCCAATACGCGTTTTTACATTTTTTTAATATTTTTTTAACATTTTTTTACTCATTTTTTTCTCTCCATCCTCACCTATAAATACCCCCCTTCCCTTCACTTCAAATAACACCTTCAAAACACACTTTTCTCTCTTTCTTCTCTCTTTTCTTAGATTTTTAGGTTTTTTTAGTTTTTCTTAGTTTTTAGTTAATTTCTCTTAGTTTTAGAGTTCTTCCCTTTTTGGGAAGAACTAGTTATGTTTTTGTAATATATTAGCTTTTGATTCAATAAATGGGAGTGCAAATTCCGCTTGGAGGTTTTCCAGCAACATGAATAGCATCGAAGTTCTGTAAGGATTTTATTTTCTTTACCGTTATTTTTTATGCTTTATTCTTACATATTATATTTAATTTGTCTGTGATTAAATTTAACTCTGCTGGTTGTTTATGAACATGATGTAATAATAACGTTCTTATGCTTGCGAAATATTAAATAGGTAAAAATCTCTAAAATGAATTGATTTTATTTTTATTCAAGATTTTATATTAAGAATGTTAGAGAGAAATATATTATTTTTCATTACAAACTTAAATCTGAAAATTAGATTTTAAGGTTTAGTTATCCGGTCTAATTTAGAGTAGTGCTCTTTTATTTGTTGGTACAATCGCCCGGTAGTTAGAGTGAAGCTCTATTTCAAAAGTTTTTATAAGAATTATTATCTGAAAATGTATTGACAACATGTTTTCAGTAGTGGTTTTAAAACTTGAAAGTTAGTACTCGGATAATTAAATTCTTAGGTTTAATTTGGACACCTTGAATAAAGTTTAAACTGTCTAACCCCACCAAAGGTGGCATTTAAATGGTTCATTTTTAATCTCTTAGAAAAAGGAATTAATTTAATTAACCAAATTAGTTATCAACCCCACCCATAGGTGTTAATTGATTTGTTTAGTTAAGAAAGAATATCTAACCCCACCAAAGGTGGTATTCATATAAAAAAGAGAGAATCAATAAATATCAATTCATATCTTTAATAACCTAAATAATATGAGCAAGCATAATTAACTTAATTATTATATCCATAAATACTCCACCATTATAAATGATAAAATTTGCATAAATGTTTATTGAATCTATGTTTATTTTTATGTAAGTAGATTAAAAACACAAAACCCAAAATATCGTGACAGGATGTTTAGGATTTAATTTCGTTTTTAAAAGTTTGAATAATAAATTAAAAACCACATACATTCCTTCCTTAGATCGACCTTGGGAGTATACTTATCATTTTCTACGAAATGATTCGTGCACTTGCGAGAGTTTTATAAATAGATAAAACCAAATGAACAGGCAGGATCGGCGATGTCGGTTCTGCCCCGATCATGCCATCATTGAGAGAAAGCTACAACAAAAGCTTAAAGATTTAGGTAGCTTTGACATCCCTTGTGTGATTGAGAATATACATTTTTTCAAGGCATTATGTGACATTGGTGTAAGTATTAAACTTATATGACTATTATTTTTCAAGATATTGGGGGTTGGCGATGCTAAACCCTTTTCATGAACATTGTATATGGTAGAAGGGTTAATAAAGTGACCCCAGGGTGTGGTAGAAGATGTGTTAGTAAAATTTGACAAATTCATCTTTATGGTAGATTTAATTGTACTAGACTTGGAGGGGAACTACGACATTCCTATCATACTTGATTGTCAGCAACCAAAAGAGCACTCATTGATGTATAAAAATGTGAGCTTACAATGAGAGTATAGGATAAACAGGTAACATTTAATGTTTTTAAGGAAATTAAATTTCCTGATACTGATAATACTAGTGATTGTTTTAAGATAGATGTTACTGATAAACTAACCAATCATGTATTTCATAACATGTGCCCTAGTGATGCTTTTGAATATGTTCTTGTTAATTCTGTGCACATATATGCTATTGAACACCATGACAATCACTTAGACACACACATTATAATGATAGTTTAACTAAATCTATTGAACCATCTACATTCAAGACTTTGACACATGATGCTATAAACAATGAAATAATTTCATTAGAAAACAATTCAACTTATTTTAGTGATGAAACTGTGAAATCTATTATACGAGTTGATATTGTTGACTATGTGAAATATTTGGAGGCTATGCCTCCCATGTATGTATCTAATTTCATTGTAGAGTGTCTTGAGATAGAGTTTAGGCTCAAAATATCCATAGAGGAACCACCTAAGTTAAGGATCAAATCCTTACCCAGCCATCTTGGTTATGCATATTTGGGTGAGAATAAGACACTACCAGTCATAATCTCTGCTAGTCTAAGTATGGAGCAAGAAGAGTCACTACTAAAGGTGCTTAGTGAATTTAAAAGAGCTATAGATTGGTCTATTACTGACATCAAAGGAATAAGCCCATCCATATGCTTGTACAAAATTTTGTTAGAGGATGGAGCTAAGCTCACCGAGGATGCACATGTTTAAACCCCATCATGAAAATGATTGTGAAGAGATAAATTTTTAAATGGGTAATATAGGCATCATTTACCCAATATCTGACTGTGAATGGGTAAGCCCAATTCAATGTTTATTAAAAAAGAGGAATTACTAATGTGGAAAATGAATTAATACCCACAAGAACTATCATGGGATGGAAAGTATGTATAAATCTATATAAGGTGAATAAAGAGATAAGGAATGACCATTTTCCTCTGTTATTTATGGATCAAATGCTTGATATATTAGCCAAGCATTCCTTCTTTTACCTTCTAAATACATATTTTGGCTAGCATTAGACAGCTGTGGCATCTAAAAATCAAGAAAAGACCACTTCACATGTCCATATGGAACTTTTTCTTGTAGAAAAATTCCATTTGGGTTATGTAATGTACCTATAACATTTCAATGTTGTATGATGGCTATTTTCTTAGATATGGTAGAGAAGCATTTATAGATCTTCATGGATGACTCCTTGGTCTTTGGGAACACATTTGATGAGTGTTTAAATATCTCTCCCTAGTGTTACAAAGATGTGAAGAAACCAATTTTGTTTTAAATTGGGAGAAATGTCACTTCATTGTGCAACATGGTATTATCTTAGGTTACAAGGTCTCATATAAAGGTATTGAGGTGATAGAGCTAAGATATAAGTAATTTTAAAGCTACCCCCACCCATCATTGTTTGGGAAGTTAGGGGTTTTCTTGGACATATGGCCTTTTATGAAAGATTCATCAAAGATTTTTCCAAAGTTTCTAGACCCTTATGCAATTTATTGTAAAAAGATGTACCTTTAAGATTTGATAAAAATATTTGGAGGCATTTTGAGTGCTTAAAGAGAAATTAGTATCAGTATCAATTATAGTAGCACCTGATTAGAGCAAGCCCTTTGAATTAATATATGATACAAGTGAATTTGCTATTGGGGCTATTTTGGGGTAATGAAGAGAAAAGATGTTCCATGCCATATACCATGCAATCAAAATGCTCAGTGTTGCTAAAATAAATTACGCTACTACAGAGAAGGAGCTTCTAGCCATTTTATATACCTTTGACAAATTCAAATCATATTTGGTGTGTACCAAGGTGACTATCTACATGAACCACTCTAAAATAAAGTATCTCGTGACAAAGAAAGATGCCAAACCAAGATTAATAAGATGGGTTTTCCTACAAAAGTTGACTTGAAAATTTGTGATAAAAAAGGGATGGAGAACCAAGTTGTAAACTATTTATCTAGACTAGAAAGGGAAGATAATATGGATGACAATATAGAAATTGGGGAATCTTTCCCAGATGAGGAACTTCTCTTAGTGACTCAAATTGAAATCTTATGGTATGCAGACATTGCAAACTTCCTGGTTGACAACATCCTTTCACGTAATCTCACATGGCAATAAAAGAAGAAATTCTTCCATGATGTTAAGTAGTATTTTTTAGATGACCCTTACCTCTACAAAGAATATGGTGATGGTATTTTGAGAAGGTGTGTCCCTTATGATGAAGTTGGAAGTACCCTTCACCGTTACCACAACTCATACTATGGAGGCCACTTTGGGAGAATAAAAATAGTTAAGATACTTCAATCTAGTTATTTTTGGCCTACACTATTTAGAGCTACCTACTTTTATGTAAAAACATGTGATAGATGCCAAAGGATAGGTAATATTTCCAAAAGAGATGAGATGCCTCTAAAGAATATACTTGAAGTAGAATTATTTGATGTTTGGGGCATTGACTTTATAGGACCTTTTTTCTTATCTTTTGGTAAACAATATATACTAGTAGGTGTGGATTATATGTCAAAGTGGATAGTAGTCATAGCCAGCAACAAATGTAATGCCAAACATTTTCACTAGGTTTGGAATTCCTAGAATTATCATTAGTGATAAAGGTAGTCACTTTTAAAATATAGCTTTCAATTCGTTATTGTCTAAGTATGGGATTAAGCATAAGTTATCTACCCCCTATCATCCCCAAACAAGTGGGAAGTGAAAGTGTCCAATAGAGAGGTGAAAGGAATTTTAGAGAAAACGGTGAATAAAATGTGTCTTTTAAGATATGAAAGGTTCTTAATTAGGCTTAAATGGGTGATTACCTTGATATTAACAATGGTTGACTTGAAAGGCTCAATTGATACAAATAGTGCCTAAATAATTTCTCTTGCTAAAAAATATTTATAATTTCACCTCAAGGGATCAAATTGATTCTAAAACCTTGTACATCTAGTCCACTTGCACAACTCACCATAATTTTTTCTCTTAATAAAGATACCAAAATCAATCATGAACATGTACATAAAAATTTGAATCAATCAATCAAAATTAGTAAGCATATCACATAATTAATGTAAATATCTTAGTGAGCACGTTACATTCCTTATCCTAGTCATGACAATCAATTATCATTGAGTTCATACATTTCTTATCAAGAATGCATGCATTTAGTTTCCATATATTTATCAATTTTCTACCCAAATCATGATAAAAAACATCCTAAAATAAAAAATAAAAAATTCCTAAAAATAAAAAATACGTACTAAACACTAAAGTAAAGAATGAAGTTTCCTACCCCAAAATTAAATTGAAATTGTCCCCAATGTGCACATATAATTATGAAAAATATGAAATAAAAAAAATTCCCTTAGTCCTGTCACACCACATCTATCATTGAAATGTTCAATCTTATGGCGCTATTTATTTCCACATTTATTCACCTACAAAACAAAAACTATAAAATATAAGTAAAATAAAATTGGGTTTCTTCCCAACCAATGTTACCTTTGATGTCCTTGACTAGACAGTCATATCAACTCCTAAGGTACATCCCTCTATGTCAATAATACTTTGTGATTTGGTTTAAAAATATAGTGCCCAATTCTCTTATCATTCCATATTTTTTTCTCTTTGTACCTTTTGGCATTCTTATATGCATTCCAATGTAACTCATCTAATTTAAGTATTTCCAACATCTTTTTCACCTCTCTATTGAACTCTTCTACTTGCACACTTGATTGGGGATGGTAGGGTAAAGGTGTGAGGTCTAACCTTAGTGGCCCTTCAATAGATGGTTTGAGCTCATATCCTATCTCAAAACTCTCCATAACCATATTAGGTATAAATATGGGAGTTGCAACCTCCAAATAGTTCACACAATCAATAATAGATTCTACACTTTCAAAATTAACATATATTGAGTTGTTTCTTGGTGAGTTTAATTCATCGTTCACAGCATCATATGTAATAGTCTTAAGTTTCGAAAACTCAATAGATTGTTTTAATTTATCATCTATCCTAAAGCATTCACTAGCATTATCAATATCAAGGGGTTCAAATACTTTAAAAACTTTAAATGTTGTTCATCTTGTACTCTCATTGTAAGCTCACCTTTTTATACATCAATGAGTTATTTTCCTATTGCTATGAATGGATGACCAAGAATGATAGGGATGTTATGGTCCTCTTCCATGTTTAGTATATTGAAATTAGCAAGAAAGATGAACTAGTCTACTTTTACTAGCATATCTTCTACTACACCTCTAGGTTTCTTAATTGATCTATTTGTCATTTGTAATGTTACTAAAGTGGATTTGGCTTTACCAACACCCAATCTCTTAATGACCAATAATGGCATAAGGTTAATGTTGGAACCTAAGTCACATAATGCTCTCTCAAAGTGGATGTTCCCAATTATGAAAGGAATGTCAAAACTACTTGAAAATTTCAATTTTGGGGTAATTTTCTAACAAGGATGGCATTACAACCTTCAATCAAGGTTATTGTTTCATTATCTCCAAGCCTCTTTTTCTTATATAGGATGTCCTTTAGAAATTTGGCATAAGAAAGCATTTGTTTACGTGCATATGCAAATAGTATATTTATGTGGAACTTCTTGAAGACCTCTAGGAATTTTCAAAACTGTGTGTCTAACTTTTGCTTCTACAGTCTTTGAGGGAAAGGAATATTAGGTATGTAGAGGTTTCACTTTTTCCTTTCTAGTGATTTATTTATCCACTTGTTCCTCCTTATCCTTTTTAATTTCATGTTTCTCCTCATCTTTTTAAGTCTCATGTTCCTCCTCATCCCTTTGAGTCTCATGTTCCTCCTCTAATGTTTTACCACTCCTCAAGGCTATGGAATTGTAATTCACTTTACCTTTTCTGCTTAGGTTTATAGTTGTGTCAATTGAAATGTTATCTTGAGGCTTATGACTCATGGCTTGGGCAGATTGCCTCATGCTTCATATAAAGATTTTCCTTCATATTGTTGGTAGGAGGTAATGTAATTCCTAAGCTTGGCATTCTTTGTTGGTGGGAAATATATCATCAAGAATTTCATTGCCAAATCAATCCAAGTTGTAATGGAATCAGATGGAAAAGATTTTAACCAAGCTCCAACACGGTCTCACAAATATTAAGGGAATAATCTAAGCCTAAATGCCTTCTCGGTCGCACTACTGAATTTGAATGAATCTCTAACTTCAATAAACATTCTAAGATGTAGATGAGGATCCTTTATTGGTAATCTATTGAATTGTCCAACTGTTTATAATATTTGAAACATCACTAGCTTTAATTCAAACTGATTAGCCAGAATATTTGACCTTGTAATACTTGGATTCATCCCTTCCAACATAGGTATGCATATTCATTCATAGCTTAATTCCTATCATCCATTAAAGGTATCTGATTGTTCAAATTTAGTTTAGTATTGTTTATTTATAATGGACTAGTCATTTTTTAACTTCGATGACTACTTGTTTTCTTATTGATCTCAAAATACACTCGATTTTGGGATTTAAAGGAAACTTTCTCCCTTACGGACTCTACACATACAATAGACCCAACTACATTTCTAATAGTACTAAGGAGATGTGAAAATTAAAAATAAATAACTAAATAAATTTAAATTTAAATTATGAAAAATAAATAAAAAATTAATTTTTAATGTTTTTAAGCCGCGATAATGGCGCCGAAAACTTGATCAAAAACAAATTATGTGTAGTGAATACGCAAGTATATATATCACAATAAGTACTATAATTAAACTAATTTTAAAAAAATTAATTTTGTTTTTTTATATTTTAAGAAAACAAAATTAAAAGAACTAAAAATAAATAACAATAATTAATTAAATTCAATTTGGTAGCTAAGATGATATATGAGAAAATATATGGGAATACTTAATCTCTCAATTTTCTAAACATGTAAATCATTAAAATCCTTCCAATATAATTATCAATCAATTAAATGATCAATTGAATCTAACCTAACATGTATTACTCTCTGAAGTAAACTACACACTATATTGTAATTAACTTAATCAAACTCTCATGTCAATTAAATTACATACTACTTATTAAGTTCATCAATTATGGATCACATGCATAAGAATCATACATCTCTGCCTAGAAACTATGCATGTTCTTTAATCAAGACAAACTATTAAATAATTCTCTCAAATATATTTAATAGCATAAAAATTAGATTTAATAATATAATTAAATTGAAATCATAATTGGGGTAAAATATTAGATCATCATATATTGAAAATTGGGTTCATAAGACCTATAGATTAATAAATCAACTATACATGATTTTGTTCACAAAGCTCATATTTTTTCATAAAGAAAGACATAAAAATTGATAAAAAAAAGAGAAGAAGAAGAATAAATAAAGTTAATCTCTTGAGTTGCAACACCAATCTCTTCTTGAATCTCCACCAAAATTGAATCTCCTTATGAATTTTTCTGTTTTTTCCTCTTATTGGCTCTAAAATCTAATAAAAAAATCTATAATTTTTGGATCATTAGGGTTTATGGGGAAATTGGGGGATTAAATTAAGCTTAGGTAAAATCTAGACTGTCAAATCAGATTTAGACATAGAGTTGAGATGAAAAAGGGAAAATTAACAGCATTGCCTAGTGGATATATGACACATGGTAAAGGGATTTATTGGGTGAATCAGTATACAATGCATGGCATGTGTGGACTGGTCGTGGTCAATGCAACATAGTCACAACCATGTGGCAAGATGTGATTCACGACTATGGCTTGTGTGGTGCTCCGTTAGGAAGAATGGATGAATCAGGTGATGACTAGTAACACGCTCGTTGACCGCACTGTGAAACTTGAAATGAATGTTGTGCTGACACATAGCGTGGTGTTATGTCACATGGCACACACAACATTGTGTGATTGGTCCTTTCTACATGTGTGGCATCCATATGACATGCCTAGTAAGCTCTCCTACTTGCATGACATTTATGTGGAATCTTCTGATTGGTCTTATGTTAAAAATTCATAAAAGTTCCAAACAAATCCCAAAACATTTCCAAAAATATATTTTCACTACTTTTCACTAGAAAGTTCATATTTTAATATTTTTAACCCCAAAATATTATGTATTGAATAAAACGAATAAATATTAAGCTAAAAAGTGCATTGATGACTACACTTTTGTATAGTCATCAACTTAATATGTAATTAATTATAAAGTAAAAGAGACTTATATAAATGATTTTTCATATCTTAAACTTTTCTGAATCTTCAACTTTACTCCAATAATTTATATTGATTTGTATACTTGGCTTGACAAATCTACCAATAGAAAATTTCAAATGTTCACCATTTTCTCCCTATGGATTACTAGTTACATGAATTCAAAAGGTATTCTATCATCTAGATTAAATAGAGCATCTAGTATATTATCCCAACCCCTTTCTTTTAAAATGTTCCAATGGATCTCTAATCTCCAACACCCTAGGATGTATGACATATCTACAAACAGGGATGGAATAGAAATTAATATTCACAATTTTAAATCTAAACATATAAACAAGAGTTATTACAATAATATACAACATACATTACGTTTGATTAGGTTGTTGATCATATATACATATATTCCTTCATAATCACTTCAAATCCACGATGAAGAACCATCATCATCTACTAGATCATCATACATATTAAGCAACTTGTTTGAGAAATGACTAATATTTGATAACATATTAAGCATATCTCTTAAGCAAAACAATTCTTTTTGTAGAGGCATTAACATAAAAGACCATATTGTATCAATTTGAAAGCTCATGTAAAATACTTGTTTGGCATGAAGTACTAGTATGAAAGGATCATCATTGTGGCCTATCTTCCATAAGTTTACACGGGTCAATCCAAATCAACATTTATAGTGTTTTTGAACGAATCACAGAAGAATACTAGTTCATGGAAGACCTCATAATTGAATTCCCAAATTTTTTGAACTATACCATAATACATTCTATCAAAATTATAAGATTACTATATTTCGATCTAGCAAATTTCCAAGTTTGTGCAACCATCTTTGCATTGCTATTTTGATTTATTCAGGCTTTGTCCCTTGCTTGTACTGTAAACCTAGAACCATTTATAGTGAAATTAGAATATGATTTGTTGTCAAATTTATGATCATGTGCAAGTCATCCTAGAGTTTCTGTTATTTTATAGTTGGGTTTGTTGAATTCAACTTAAATCTATGCATATAAAAACATTAAATATGTTTAAAACGAGGTTATAAAACATTAATTAGATTTATTAATGAATTTTTGTATGTGACATATACATGGTTACAATACCAATTAATAAGCTCTCATTTATACTCATCATACAACAATTAATAAGCATTTTTTTATAACGAGGATTATTCTTCAATAAGTTCAATTGCATTTTGAGATATTATGAAAGATATATCAATTACCTATAATTAGTAGTTAAATAAATAATAATTATATTTTATATAAAAGGATGGAGCTAACATGAATTGTCGTTACTTACTCTATGTATGTTTATACCTCATTGTTATTTGCCACAATGATTTAGTTTACTTTTTCCCATTAAGTGAAATCAATTAAATATTTCTTACTTCCAACAAGCATATGGTTGCCTACTTGGATCATGTCATGGTCTAAGAACAACTTGTGCGTGGGCTTCCCAATTTCAATGTAGCCACTGAATTAATCACAACAAAACTCAAAAAACCTCTTTAGCGATATAAAATTCCACCATGCATCCTTCATGATGATTTCTATTATTTACAAATCCTTTAAGGACTTTCATGTATCGTTCAAAAGGATAAATTCACCTTAAGTAAGTAGGACAACACAATTGAACTTCTCAAACTAAATGAACACACAAGTGAATCATTATATTGAAAAAAGAAGGAAAATATTTCTCCAGTGGAAATAAATTCTCCACAACATCTTTCTATAAAGAGTTCAACTCACCAATTGATAAAGATTTCTTGCATACTGTATTGAAGAATGAACAAAGATGAAATATTGATAATCAAACATGTTTTGGAAGAATTAACCTAATTGCAACTGGCAATAACTGTCATGTTAAGATATGACAGTTATGTGATTTCAATCCATAAAGTTTCTTATCAGTCATAGTCACAAAATTTCTTAACTTGGATGAGTAACCATGAAGAACCTTAACACCCACCAAATATTTACAAAACATATTATTATATTTTGTTGAAAATGTATATGATGTTGGTGGCAAGTATGTTTTATTCTTAACATTTTCCACCCTTGGTGCCAATACAGGTTGTATGTCTAATTTCTTTAAATCCAATATTGCTTTAATACTATACTTTGTTTTTCAATGTATATTCAATAATGTACCAATCAGGCTCTCATATACATTTTACATAACGTGCATGGCATCTAAGATGTGATGAATGTGTAGGTAATTCCAACAAGGTAATTCCCAAAATATTGATTTCTTCTTGCAAAAAACTTGTTCTACTATTTGAGTAACATTTTTATTTTGTCCCTTTTATTCGTTGAACTATTTTGTTTCCCTCTATCAGAGAATATTATTTTTTTCATCTTTTCATATCGTTTGAATGTCATACCATTCAATTGCCTTAGTATCTCAACCTCTTGTAAAGGTCTTGGTATAGGATCATGATCTTCTTTAGCATTGAAAGGTTTCTTTAGGTATCTAAACTTTTTTTCATATGGAAAAAATATTTTGTCTTTTATAAAACATCCACTACTACAAAATGTGGCATTTGAGTCGATATGTAAAGACAATTTTTGGAGAAAACTGGGTTATAATGAATTTAAAGTCGGTTCAGTGAAGAACCGATGCTATACACGTGGATTTTTCTTTTTCTCTTCTTTCTTTCCCCATCAAACACAATTTTTAATTTACAGCACTGTAAACAACACCCAAAAACCCAAAACCGAGCTTAACCTCCTCCACTCTTTCTCATTTTCTAGCCACCTATGACCACCAATTCTAGCACCATTTAGTGGGTTTTATTCCTCTCTAGATTATCTTTTAGATCCCCTATTATTTTTGAACAAAATACTCAAATTTTTTATACCCATTTTCTCACTTAAAAAACACCATTTTTTTCTTCATTTCCTTCATTTTGCCACTTCATCTCTTGTAAGTATTTCTATTAATCCTATGTAATTATTATTCACTTTGCGTTATTTTTTGTATATTATGTGTATAAATTTTATTATATGTATGTTATTTTTTTTATTATGTAGGTTTTGTATAAGTATTTTGAAATGGGAAAAACATGATTCAACAATATGATGCTCATTAAAATATCTGTGATTTGAAGTAGTGTAGTTATTTAAAAAAAACCTTAATAATCACAAAAATTTTATATAAATTTATATGTCATTGAATACAGGTTCTTAAGTGATCTGAGTACAAAATGAGTAAAATATGTAAAAAAAAAACTTTAAAGTCAGTTCATAGGTTGAACCGACTTTAAATTTTAAGTCTTTCCATCCGACTTTAAATTTTAAGTCTTTAAAGTCGGTTTTTAACTAACTTTAAAGCCTGTTTTTGTAGTAGTGATCTATTTTTCATAAACAAGATGAATTGCAAAAATGTCATCACTATATACGTAACCCTTTGTTGCATGTTCTAATAAGTTTTCATAGGCAAGAAAATCATTAATTATCCATAAAAGAATCCCAATCAAGTTGTATTCTTCCTTATATGCATCATAAACATTAATACCATCATTCCGTAACTAATTTAAGTCATCTATCAGAGGATGGAAATACATATCAATATCAACTCCATGTTGTTTCGACCCTAATATTAATAATGTTAGCATCATGTAATTTCTTTTCATACACAACTAGGGAGGAAGGTTATATGTTACCATAATTACCAGCCAATAACTATATCTACTGCTAAGGGAATTATGTGGATTAATTCCATTAGTAGCAATGGAAAGATGAAGATTGCACTGACCAGATGCAAATTCAATAGATAAATTGTCTACTACTTTCTAATTTGTAGAATCTGAATGATGACATAACATTCTTTCATTAGATTGATTTTCTAAATGCTAAATCAGCATCTTTGATGTCTCTTTACTGTTGAACAACCTCTGAAAGCGAGCAATTGTAAGAAAGCACCAAAGAGCCTTTCCTAAGTGTTGTCTCATTTATAGCATGGTTCCATCTTGATTCTTTGCACACTAGAAAATAATCTAATGTCTCATTTTCTTTCCTATAAAGAATGTAGTCATTTGGACAAGCCTAAATCTTATGATATTCCATGCCAAATCGACTAAGAGATTTATTCACTTCATGCATTGAATATGGCAACTCATTATCCCCATGAAACATATATATTTGTACATTTATCAATTCTATGAATTACTTATCCAAAATGTCATTTTTTGCCTTCATATTGTACAAATGAACCAATTTTGACATTTTAGTATATTTCTTGCATTTTGGATACAAAGATTTTTTGACATCTTCCAAAAGTTTTTTTAAAGTTTCGAGCATATTCTTATGTAGTTCTTCTTCCACAACATGAAATCTATTTTTCATATGCACATTATGTATGGAGTGCCTATCCTAATAGGATGTATCTAATCATTTCCCATCTTATTTATCTTTTCCTTATAAGTATCATCAATATTTTTTCCCTAATAATACCAACATTTATAACTCAAAAGACACCACTACAGATAAAGTGCTACTTCACCTAATCAACTTCATGAAATTTTTCATTTTACATTTAACAAATAGCCATACAATTCCAAGAAAGTTTCTACTCTAGAAATATAGTTATGCTCTATTCTACACTTTGACCTCCAAGATTTGTCCATATTCTATTAAGGGCATTAAATACATTATATATATACCCAACAAATATGCATGTACTAAACACTAACATGAATTTATAATATGAAATTCATAAATTATTATAATATCAATCAAAACATCATATAAAAAATAAATGCACAAAATTTAAACAATTAATAAAATAAATGCACAAAATTTGAACAATTAATAAATTCATTGTAACTTTAACAATAATTAATAATGTTCTTTTCATGTATAAACAATCTAAAAAATTCCATGATCCAGTCCTAATAGGATAAGCATATATAGACTCCTTAAGAACTTAGCCCTAGCTTGCACAAACAGGAAATTAAACACTTAAGTAGTTCACACAGTCGTAGCAAAAAAATATAATATCGAACTAAAAGCATGTAAACAATAAATGTTTTCTAATTAGAGTTTATGCTTCAATATCATGAGACATACAAATATCAAATTCAAATTATACTACCCCAATAAGTGATCATGCATAACAGACGATATAGCGAGATAAATCCACATAGAGACCATATCAATATGGTAACATTCTCAGGTTGCTTGAGGTGATCACTCACCAATAAATAATTTTCTAAACAATTAAAAATTTATAAATCTGATAGACAATAAAACGACTATTACCTCTATTAGCCATAACCTTTATTCAAACTACCTACTGGTGCTTTTTACTTGCCGCTTCCGCAATAAATTTGGTTCGACACTCAAATTTGGTTGTCCTCCAAAACCAACACAACCCAATGCAGTGTTATTGATAAACCTAGAT
The DNA here is from genome assembly GCA_030763125.1 of Hippophae gyantsensis. Classification (NCBI taxonomy): domain Eukaryota; kingdom Viridiplantae; phylum Streptophyta; class Magnoliopsida; order Rosales; family Elaeagnaceae; genus Hippophae; species Hippophae gyantsensis. The sequence goes on along the minus strand of CM061035.1, from coordinate 44,231,809 downwards.
TAGTGACAAGAAGTGTAATTGCACACACTCTCAAGGGAACACAATCCACCACTAATATCAAATCGTGTATAGGAGTCACATAGTCAAACAACATACGCATACAACATACAATTTGATTACTAAATTCACTAAATGACCCACACTCAAAAGTAAGCTTTCCAAAAAAAAGTTTAACAAATAGATATAATTATCAGTGCGAATTTTGATAGAGTTTTTCTCTATAAATCATAGGTAAGAAATAAGAGATATGAAATGGTGTTTATAGAACTCAGATTTCCACCTCATCAAAGGCGGTGGTGAGGGTGGTGGCAAGCTTGTTGGCGAGGTGCTAAAAAGCTAAATTTTTTGTTTCAAAAATTACCAAGTAAATTCCATAAATTCCCATACCCGAAATGAACCAAAAAACATAAGTGACAATGTCGGTTTGCTCACACACTCGCTTGCCAAAAACCAATGCTACATCTAGCATGCACTCTATGAAAACCAACCCAATGGTGTATGTAAAAATGCTTACATACAAAGTGTACCTAACTATAATAATAATAATAATAATAATAATAATAATAATAATAGTAATATAACATCCTAATGATATAAATATAAACACTTATATAACAACTTAATAAATAAATATAACAACCTTGTTAAAGAAATATTATTTAATACATGTAAGAATAAGTTTACAAAAATACATGCTTATATATATATATAAACATGAAATTTTTTATAGTAAATAGATAAAAAATAACTTTCATTCTTTAAACCTCGAAAAAATGAACAACCAATGTAACACAAAGTATATATATATATATACATATATATATATATATATATATATATATATATATATATATATATATATATATATATATATATATATATATATATATATATATATATATATATATATATATATATATATATATATATATACAAAATAACACATGATATACATAAGAAAAATTATAAAAAGAATGAACTTTAAATTTGAAAAAAAAATATAAATACAAAAATATGAATAATGATTGCAAAATAGTTCATTGAAGTACTTAGAATATTCAAACAAGTGAAAAAATGAAAGAAAAATGTGTTTGGTAAGTGAGAAAGTGTAGGAAAATGGATAATAAAATAGTGAGTGTTAAGCTCTTAAAATTGGTGGATCTTGGTTGGTAGGTGAAGGGGAACAAAACCCAATTGACGGTGCAAAAAATAATGGTCAAAAGTGGCCAAAAATGGACAATATTCAATAGTGACAATGCGATGAAAGTGCAAGAGGAATAGAAAGCAGTAGTGAGAATTGTTGGAGAGAAGAAGAAGAAAATAAAAAAATAGCCAATTAGCATTGGTTCTATGTGTTAACCAATGCTACACGTGGCTTGTAGCATCAATTCTACGTGTTATCTAATGCAACCCATTGGGTACCATCAACTAATACATTAAACTGATGCTACGTGCCATGGGTAGCATCGACTAATACATTGAATTGATGCTACATGCCACATTTAGTATCGGTTGATAAGTTCAATCGATGCTACAACACATATTGCATCCGTTGACATGTAGGATATATGCTATATGACGTATCGATTATACATGTCAACCGACACTATAGGTAGCTTGGCATTGGTTGAAAAAGTTAACCAATGCTAAGTGCCACATGTAGCATCAATTATACATGTCAACCGATGTTACCTATTCATTTTTTATATTTTTTAATTTTTTCCATTTTTATTAGAGCCAACTTTAAATTTTAAGTTGGTTTAGAAGCATACTAACTTAAAATTCATTATAAATCGATTTTTCCTTAGAATCTACTTTAAGCTCTAACTTAAATGCTTTTTATTATAGTAGTGATATATGATGGAATGCAACAAGAGTATGAACTAAATCGCTATGATTAATCACACTACGCTACTACAAGAAGGGTTACTTTTCTTTACTTTCTTCTTTTTCTTGGATTTATATTTGAACATTGTAGACAATATAGATTTTAGGTTGGTGGTGAGGGAAAAGTTCCTTGGAAATTTTGACCCATAAATTGTCAAACATTTATTTTGAATTGTTTTTGTTGTAGGTTTAGTTATTTTCTTTACTCTTTATTTTATTACATATTTATTTTTATTTCAAGTTAATTTTTATATCAATGGTAGGAATAAGATTGTGATAACACTAACACGTAGAGGACTTTAAATTTTTATTTAGTTAAAGCATGATTTGAATGTAAATTGCATTTACTTTGAGAATCTTATGGTATGTGGTAAGAATGTTTGGTTAATCTAAGTATTTAGGAGTATTTTGTATATGAATTTTTCGTGGAAATATTTGAGGTCTCAACAAATTCTAAAACTTATTTGAAAATCACTTAAGGTGAAATCATAGAATACATAGTGCTTAAGAAAGGATTTAGGACATTTTTGGATGGTTTGAACCTTTTTATGCTTACCACTTGTCTCTTTGTTACTAATATCCCCTTGAGCTTTATATAAAGTACACAAATTTATTTTCTTTAACCTATTATAACCTACCCATTTATGAGCCAAAGAAACAAATTATCTTTCCGTTCTACTCTCTAAGAAGACTTAACATAAACATATGTTAGGTATGAACTCTACATGAAGAAAGAGTGAAAATTTTCATAAATATTAATTACAACTAAACAAATATTGAAAATAATAGTTTGAGTTTGTAGTAATTCAATTTTGTATCTTTTTAGCTATAAAAAGGAGAAAAAAAGAAGACAAAAAGAAAAAGAAAGACAAAAGAAAGAAAAAAGAAAGAATAGAATGGGATTATAGTGATATTTGATACAATGTGAAATTGTACCCACAGTTTACTTAACTATAGATGTGAAGGTGAATACTAGCTTGATGAGTTAGGTAATATATGGATCGAGCTACTTTTGAATTCAAAATGGTGGTGTTTGAATTTAATTAAGTTCTTTTATTTTTTGTGACTCACCTTCCCATTCCTTTATAACCCACACCTTAGCCTAACGTTGCAATCCTAATAAATACCAATTAATCTAAAGAAGCATGTCCGTTCTAAATTAGTGGAAAATGATTTACAAATTGAGCCTATTGAATTTTTTATTATAATGCTTACATAGATCATATTTACTTAATGTTGAGATCAAGAAAATTTATGCTATAAATATCTACATGAAATCATCTAGTATTTAGATTATTGGTTTTTATTTAGATGAAAGTTTAAGAGTCAATTAAAAAAATGAAATTAATGTTCTAATTTATGCTTGAATATTCTATGTGTTATGTGTTATAGGAAATTTCTAGACAAAGATATAAATTGATTCAGAAACCAAATTTTTATCATTTATTTTGATTTATTTTGGTTTAGTTAGGATGTTTATGAGTATCATCACTGAAAATCCTCATGAGACTATAAGTCATCCACTAGGGCCAACTAGGGATATAAAGGCTTGTTGTATATGCTAATTTGACCTTGTCAATCAATGATTGGGGGTTGTGATAATTTCTTGAAAAGCATGCTTACTTGGCGATTGATCACAATTAATTAGGAGAATTAAATTTTAATATTGTATTTTTACTTAATTGTATTACAAAATGTGTTTTTTAGAATCATAGGTTATGTTATAATATATTTTATGTATTTTTCCTGTTAAAGGATACCAGTGACAAGAATCGGAAGAATTTTCTACTTAGGGGCATAATTATCATATATTGGAGAGCTTGATTGCAAAATATTTACACAAAATACATCAAGGAGGGGTTAAAGTGCAACAATAAAGAATACAAAGTGCGTCGGCACATACAAAGAGTATGTCATCACACACTCATTTGGGTGTATATGAGCATTCTAGAAAATGGAAGTGCATCGTGGCATGGTCTTTTAAGGTCTAATTTATGGAAAAATGTTGATTATGCGCCACATAATGAAATAAAGTGCATTGTGACCCACATATCATAAATGGATAGTAACCCTAGTCTTCTCAATATTTTTATCCCACTCATTCCCCCCTAAAATTAATATTATAAATAGGCTAATTAAGGTTTAAGATCCAATAAATTCATCTTAGAGGCAAGAACTAAGAAGAAGTTGCAAGAGGCAATTAAAAGTGTTGAAGATCATATTCAAGAACAACAATTCTAAGATTTCTTCTCCTTTCTTTTATTATTTTCATGAATACTATTTTGACTTTATTGTTTTCCATGAGTAAATAATTTTATAATTGATTATGGGTGATTTCAAAACCCTAGATATGGATTGCAATAATTAATAAAATCTGTTATATTCTAGTTCTCTATTTTTCTTGATTATGTATTAGTTCTTTGATTCAAGATTCTATGGATTTTCTTGATTATTTAAATGTACAATTGAATAATTAGGTTAATTCATTATCAATTGATTTAGTTTATTGGATACCTAATTGCTTGGTCAATTTAAATAATTAGTGATAAATATTTTACAATGAGAATAAATACTCAAGATAATTAAACTGAGCTTGTGTGTTTAACCTTGAACCAATATGCTTCTTGAACTTGAATTCTTTTGATAGATTAAATTTAGAGAGCTCATTCTAGGTTTTATATTAGAAATAATTTGAATTAAGAGCTTATTTAATTCAAGGAATAGGTAAGAAGAGGTCAAGACTTTTGAGCTTGTGAATTTCTCTAGTTGGTACAAGTAAAACATAAGAAATTATAATATGTTTTTGTTGATTTACAATACATGCTAGTGGTGGAGAATAATCCTACAATCATTATTTTATTTGAATCTTTATCATATTCTTTAGTTCTTAATTTTATCTTATTAATCTTTAATTGATAGATTTAATTTTTAGTTTACAAAACCAAAACCCTCAATTTTCCTAAATAGAAATCAATTTCTAAAATCCTCTATAGGAAGGACTCTTACTTGTTATATACTAATTTACGATATCTTAAGAAATTTAAAATATGGTTTAAATTGAATGTTCATCTAAATGCCTCAGTCCACACTTCATCACGTCCCAAGTACTATACTACTAAGGATCCAATAATTGAAAAAGGTTCTAAAAACCAGGCCAATAGGTTGCCAATAGCAAAAGTATCACACAAGGACCCTACCATAGATGAACAATCAATTTAAACCATACTTTAAATTTCTTAAGATATCGTAAATTAGTATATAGTAAGTAAGAGTCCTTCTTATAGTGGATTTTGGATCACCCTTGTGGATTTTAAAATTTTTAAGGTAATGAATAAAGACTTGGATGTCAAAGAAATTGGTGATGTGGCCATCAAGTTGTTTCCCAAACCAAGCAACCTCCAAAATTTAAATTCTTTTTAAATTCTTTTCCCTTCTGATAAATTTTATGAGTTTTAAATTTCGCTACTCTAGTTGTTGTGACCAAAACTATTTTATGAGAAAATGATATAATTATTCTTTTCAAGTTATTAAATAAAGGGATTTTACATTGAATAATTAGTTAGTCAATGAAATAGTCAAAAAGGGTAACACTTCTAACTTTATCCTTGAGGCAAAGCTAAGGTGTTACAAATGTTACCAGAACAAAGGTTTTAAATGATCGTGTAGACTTTTGGGAACCACATGATCACACTCAAAAGTCCACCCAATGTCATCCAAGTGAATTATGATCTATTGGACTTATCTTATAGACTTTCTTTAATTGATACTTTTAATATACAAGGGAAGTATTAGTGAGTAGTTATAGTTTACCTTTGAAAAAGTTAGTATGGCTAAACGAAACAGTAGGTTATGCATCTTTTGGGTCAAGAAAATATTCGATTCACTTCGAGAATGATTAAGAAAGCGAGGACTACTTTGGGATAGGGAAGTCAATAACACCTTAAACCACAACAGTAAAGAATTAGCTTTCTCTGAATTCATGCAAATGCTTCTCTTATTAGGTTTATGATTTAAGTATATGGAAATTTACTTTTAGAGTTTACAAATTGCATGAAAAATATGTCGTTAATATATTTTTCAATAATAATTTTTATAAAAATCTTTGAAATAGAGTTATTTAAAGATCCGAAAAATCAAATCCAAAATCGAAGAGTTGACTCTAAATCAGATTTAGATAATTAAATCCTAAATCTAACCCTCATGTTTATTATAAAAAATACTATGCCAATATAATTTTCTTTAACAAACTTCATTTAAATCTTATTGAAGAAATAAAAATTAATTCATTTTATAAAAATATTTTACCTACTTTAATATTCCACAAGCATAACAACATTATTAATATCCTATAGTATTTTCAACTAGACATGCTTAATTTAATAAATGATCAATAAATTAAACATAGCATTCAAAACAACACATAAAGTTAATTTAAATAGAATATTTTTAATTTATACTTCAAGTGTATCCTTATAGAACGTTGGTATTGTTTCTGTTTCTAGAAAATCTCCAAATATAATTACCAACACTGTTTATTGATATGAAGTGAAAGCTACCACATAAACTATACTTGTTCAACTCTCAATTTGAGAGAAGAACTTTAAAACTAATAAAAGAAAAGAAAGGATAGATAGAAACTAAGAAAAGAAAATCTAGTTAGAAACTAAGAAAATGAACTATGAAATGAGTTGTGGGATCAAAGGGGTGAATTGGAATGAAAGGGATGGCCTTTTATATATTTGCAAAAAGAGAGAGAAAAGTGGATCCTTATTGAGAAGTCATGGTGCACATTTTTCTTTGCCATTGCATGCATTTCAATGAGATGCATTGAACCTTGATGCATTTCAATTAGATGCATTGAACCTTGATGCGCTTCTAGAACATCTTTTGAATTTCACCTCTTACAACTTTTTGAAATATATGTAAGCCCTTATATATGTTTTTTTCTTTATTCTTCTTTGGTTAGAAAAAAGTGCTATCAGGTATAATTCTTTAAGTTGAATCACTTTCACACCAAAAATACCTGAAATACAACTAAATATACTTGTGATTCTATAAACATAGATTTTTTCAATGATAACATAATTATGCAAAATAAAAATCTATTTTGATACTAAAGTGCATGTAAATCAAGTTATATTTAGTGCTTTTCAAGCGCTCATCAATTTTATCATTATTTTTCCAAATCTTTGGTTTCAAAATAATGTTTATGTTTTATTATTTTTCAAGTATTTTTGGTTTCAAATTGATTAAAATGATAAATACTTGAAGAACTAACCTGAAAGCACTGATTTTCAACCTAGAAGAATAAAAGAATAAAACATATAAAGCTAACATGTAAATCTAACCAAATATAATGGGTGAAACAATAAGAAAATTGGGGGAAAATAGTTCAGTGTAGGCCATAATTTTGAAATTATTGTGCCACAATATGACCTTCTTGGATCGTTATTTAACGTGTACCAAAATAAACGCTGGCTGCAGTGTGGATAAAAGTGGGTCGCGATGAGCAATGATAATTCCCATAAAATCCAAAATTTTCTCCCTTTTTTGAGTATTCCTCCCTTATAAATAAAGCTTTCTCTTCTTTTGTAAAAGTATACTGATGCTTATTTTCGCAAGTATACGAATCGTTCAAGTAATAAAGTGTACAAAAGTACGGATATCGAACCCACAAGGAATGGCGTTACTAAGTACCGAAATTGACTAACCCTAATTTTATTTGAAAACTAAATTGTTGAAATTGTTTAAAAAGAAAATTAACATAAAACTAAACGCAAATAACAAATTTTAATGTTGTTCACTAATGATTAAAAACGCTAAGGCATTTGATTTCGCTAAATCAATTCAATCCGATTTCAAGTCATGTTATATGAAAATCAAAGCTAAAAGTGATGGTTGAAAAACCCAAACTTATCTAATACTCTTTCTCAAGTTATATTAGAATTATTTATCTATGAAAACCAACTATATTTCTATGAAGATTTAATCACAAATAAGCACATTACGATTTATGGAATTTCTGGAATAACCACATACATCATGCATTAGGTGTCAAACTCGCATTCAACATACGGTATTTATCACAAGAAGCATTCATTACACATCTCCTCTCGGTCTCAATATAATGCAACAAATCATCTAAATCTTGATCAGAAATTTAAAAGCATTAAGCATGGAAATAAATACTCAACTTGAAAACAATGAATTCATATAACCATAACCAAAGAAATCAGATTTCCTTGATTTAACTACATCATAGCCTTAGCAAAAACGAATTAGTTCATAACAGAAATACGAACAACCATTATTTCAATTGAATCCATTAATAACAAAACTGAATAAATTGCAGAATATAAAAGCTAAGGAGAAGAGATGAAAAACTCTAGAAGATGAAGACTTGGTAGCATCAATGGTGAAGATCCTTCAAGTTTCTCCAAAATTCCTTTCTCTCCTCCAAAAATGTCTTTGAATTCCCCTCTCTCCCGTCCCCTCCTTCTCCATTATAATGTATATATAGATCTAGGGTTTTGGAGGGCAATTTTGGAACAAAGCAGCATAAAAAAGTGTTTTTGAACGAAACTCGCCGGCGGCGAATTTATTCTCGCCGCGGCGAGATTTCTGGAAAACTTACGATTTCGGTTCCGCTAAATCTCGCCGGCAGCGGGATTATTGTGGCCGGCGGCGAGATGCACTTGGCCGGCGGCGATATGTATTTGGCCGGCGGCGAGATGTACTTGGCCGGCGGCGAGATTGATTTGGCCGGCGGCGAGATTGCTTTGCCAAAATCCGTGCTCCCTGCATGATTTTCAACATTTTCTCAGTAAGGTTTTCGCCGGCGGCGGGAATACTCTCGCTGGCAGTGAACTTCCAAATTTTGAAATTTTGTTTTCTTTTTATTTGCACTCAATCCCGGTCATTGAAATTTGTCCCAAACTTCTCCATAATTATGATTTTACCTGCAATTGCACTTTAAACACGAAGTACCCGTGAAATGACATTTGTGGATTAAATAATAAAATAAAACACAATTTTCACACAAATATAAACCTTTAAATCATAACAAAAATGTAATAATTTGACTCCTATCATATACCAACTTATTAGAATTAGCTCTTCAATTTAACATTTTTTTAGTAATAGTTTTTCTTTAAGTTTCTGTAAAGTTTTTAAGAGTTACATATTTTATTTCTATGTTTAGTTTATAAATAGTTTAGATTACATTATGCAAATAAGAGGTAGTAAAAGGGAGTTATTATATATCTAGCCATACGAAATCGTTAATAAAATCTAGGAAATAGTGTGAGGTTTATTACTTCTTCTATGGGGTAGGACACATCCGCCCCTCTATCTATTGGGTATAAATCTAATTTTTATTCTTATTTATTTTCAATTATAATATTGTATTTCTTGAATTAGTTGTAAATAATTTATTGATCATTTATTATTTTTAACATGTCTGGTTGATTGTGATAATGGGAATTTAGTTATTTTGATATATTTGTGTTCATTATTTAGGTGAATATATTAGTAATAATTAACACAGATTATTTTCTATTTCAAGATTTTAAAAAAATTTATTATAAAAAATATTGACAATATATTTTTGTAATAGATTTAAAATATTAAAATTAGGTTTCAAATATACCAATCTAGATCAAATTTAGAATTAGTTTCTATTTCAAGATTTCTACCAGATTTGTTACTAAAACATATATTGACATTATGAATGTTAGGTTTTAGATACATGAATCTAAAATCTAATTTAGATTGCTTGAATAAGAGCTTAAATTGTCGGCTCGACCGAAGGTAAAATGTTAAATGGTTTATTAATTTCTTAAAAAATAAGCATAATTAAATTAAATTAACTAATGACTCGACCGAAGGCATTAAGTGATTTAATTAATAACGAATAATGACCCGACCAAAGATGCAATTTATACATATAAGAAAAAATCAATACTCTGAGTTTATATTTCATTAACCTAATTAATTCTACCAAACATAATCAATTAGGTAAATATCCCATTAATTCTCCATTGATTGCATATCTTCCAGTAATTTGTATGAACTAATCTATCTTTTGTTCTTATTTTATTATTTCATGTTATTAGTTTATACTTTTCAAGCCCAAACATTTGTGACAAAAATTTTGGGTTTATTTTTTGTTTTGAAGAGTTTTGTTGAATTATTTAAAAGAAAGTAGATCCTCTATAGACTGACCGTGGAATTATACTTGTCACTTAATATAAATGATTCGTGCACTTGTGAGCTATCAAAAACATACAAAATTTATGTATCAAGTTTCTATTGGTTCCAAATAGCAATGGCATTGAGCTCAACAACACCAGTCTTTGTAATGTATGTAAGACACTTCCAATCAATCTTAATCAAAGACTAGGCATCATTATTTGTTGATCTCAAATAGGAACACATTTGAGATCTCTAATAAAATAACAAAACCACTAAAATTGAGGAGGACTACTAACTAAATCTCTCACATCATCTATCATAAAATATTAATGAAATGAAACACAAAGGAAGTGAGAATGATCAACACAGGAATGGTTAAGCCCAATAAAGGTGTACTCGCTATAACACCAATCGAAGGAGTCAAAGAACCTGTGCATAACCAGGGTAAGGAGATACAAACTCCTAAATGATTCATACCCAATATCAGTAGAACAAAACAAGGATGCACAATAAATATCACAACTACATTAATATACACAAGCTAAGAAGTCAAGAAATGAACATGCTAAACAAAAAGTAAACTATTTTCCAATCAGAGTCCTAAGTTTATATCTAGTAATATAGATAATTAAGACTCAAATTGTGCTCAAAGTAAATAAGATCATACAAACGCAATTATATAACCAAGAAAATCCACATAGAACTCATATCTATATGGAAACCCTTAGGACGTAAACCACTCAAAACCAAACAAATCCACTAAGCAATAAAATAGATACAACTTAATAAAAATATAAACTTAAATATCTCTATCAGTTCATACCTCTTCCCTAACTACCTATTAATAACTCCACAAGATCTCAATTTGACAAAAGGATTAGGCTCTCTTCCAAAGCTCATACCATACAAAGTAGTTTGATCGGTCACCATAGATCAATAACGTGAGCATAATAATGAGAAGTCAAGATGGGAAATACACTCAACCATGATTACCTACAATCACTATCTTGAAAATACTTAACAATCTGATAAGCACAATATTTCCAAACCACACTAGTAAAATAATGTTAACTAGTCTCAGTCTAAGAATGTTATTTTACTCTCACATAAACATGTCATAATCATTGAACAATACTCAAGATTATTAGTGAATATGGAATTGAAATCAATGAAAATTTTTGGTAGAGTTTGGCTAGAAGTTTTGAAATAAATGCATAATTATATAGACAAATCCCAAAATGCATGATAGCCTCGATGGAGATCCAGTGAAAGGCTTGATGAGGCCTTGTCGAGGTTTACAAAAAAAATCCAATTTTTTGATTCAAAAATTATTACTCACAATCTAGCATGCATACTAATAAACCAACCTTTTGGTGTATATGTATAACATGCTTTCAAACACAGCATACCTAACTATATTTGTGTGCACTATTGATCAATAGTTTCCAGCCTTACATAGAGGAAGACACAACTACTAAGTAAAATAAATAGACTCTATGTTTTATACATAGGAATACAATAAAAACACAAAGGACTACATGACTTACAACAAGCATTTGGAGGAGTTCATATATGTCCCCATTAATGTCAAATCAAATGAGACGACTACCCAAAATAAAGATCATAACCACCCCACAAAAAGCTAAGGTGGCACCAAAGGTTGCATCCAAATATCACATTTCTACTTATGAACCCATTTTACCTTTTCCTAGCTTGTTTAGAAACACAAAGAAAGAAAAAAATGATAGATTAATTATAGAGACCTTCCTAATGGTGCAAGTGAACATGCCATTGTTGGATGCCATAAAGCAAGTGACCAAGTATGCTAAGTTTCTTAAGGAGCTATGCACCACCAAATGTAAACTCAAATTATTTGAAGTCGTAAATGTAGGGGAAAAGTCTTTTACAATACTAAAATTAAAGCTCCTACCTAAGTGTTAGGACCTAGGTAGTTTGACCATCTCAGTAAGGATAAATAATACAAGGTTGAAAAATCTATACTAGATTTAGAAGCATCTATTAATGTCATGCCATATAATATTTATGCTTCACTAAATCTAGGTCCCTGAAAAGAAACTGGTGTGATTACAACTTGTTGACATGATTGATGTTTATCCTAAAGGTGTTATTGAGGAAGTCTTAATATAGGTGGATGGAAGAAATTGACTTCTATATGTTAGACATGAGTGATAATTTTTACACCATGTCGATACTAATATTTTTGGGGAGATTTTTTATGAAAACAACACATACCAAGATAGATGTGCATAGTAGGGGACTAATAGTTGAGTTTGATGAGGACATAATTTGCTTCAACATCTTCAAAGCAATGAAGTACCTTGACGATATTAAACCAATTCTTTTTGAGAGGCAACACACCAAGATTTGTTTTCTACTTCCTTTCTACTTAGTTTTACATTACATTGAGTGCAATATAAGAATTAGGTGTGGGGGCGTGTTAACATATCTCTTTCTTTATTATTTTATGCACTATTAGGTTTAGTATGTTTGGGATTAATATGCTCCAAGTAGAATAAAATTTTTAATTTTTAAGGTTATTTATTGCATTTGTGGTAAGATTTAAAGTTTATGTAGATAGTCTATTATTTTTTATTTTTTATTATATATTTACTTATTATATAAAATGCTTAAATGTTTTACGGAATATGAAATGTTTGTTAAAATATCCATCATCTACGGATTATGTTGCTATTGGAATGGTACAACAATTGAGTGATGATCGAATGATTCATAATCAATATTTGCCAAATTATTGATGAATAGTAATTGATCAATCATTGCTCCATGATTGTCCACTACCTGTGCCTTTTTATGCTACCACAATTCAAGAAGTGGTTGGGCAATATGTGGCTTGGCCATCAAGTCAGATTGTGATAAATTTTGACATGGTACTATTTTTTTTATTTAAGATAACACTTTTTGACTAACATATATAATACATCTTCTTTAGTCTATTATACTAGAATTAGTAAGTGCGACACATTTAAGAGATACAAATCAAGTATCCCATGGTAAATCTATGTCTAGTGGGAAATCATCGTGCACTAAGCCATTCAAGAAGAAGCCATGTAAAAAGTATAGTTATGAATATGCTATAAAATTTAGCAGAAATTTTGGCTCTTTGATGACTATTGTTGTGAGCAAGACTAGCATAAATTATGGATGGACTGTTCCACTTCCTAGAAAAAATTTTGGTGTAGACATTGGGCAAACATATATATCAATCGAGTGCATATTGTAGCTATTTGAATATCAAATGATCAATTTTAGTATAACTCAAGTGTGGACAAGGTGAGTCCTCAATCAGTAAATAACTTTCATTTATGTAGAACATATAATTATATTTATACTATCTAATTATTTATATATATTTCTCTTATATAAGGCATGTTATTATCGACTTCAAGTTAATCACTCATCACATTTAGTAATTTTCTTTGATTATTCATTTGTCAATCAATATCAAGAGAAGGATGTAAGCATCAGAGCTAAACAATTATGTGATAGGGCATTAACACTTAATAGAAATCAGAAGTTGATAATCCCTTGGCCACTAAAATTTGAACAAGGCTAAAATCATTGGATGTTGATAATCCTTGATCTATATATATATGTCAATTATGTTTGGTACTGTGACTCAGCTTCCATAGAATTGAGTAAAGATACAAAAACATTTGTTGAAATGTAAGAGTTATAGCTATCTATTTTTCTTCTATTGTTCTTTGTAATATATAATAAAGAACTAACTGTTTTAAACTTTGAAAGGGCATGGAAGCTATGGAACAAGAGTAGAGGCATTTCCCTTAAAAAATCACATAAGCTTATATAGGAAAAAGTTATGGTATGTACAAGTAAATATTAATAATTTAATTAATTTTACTATTGAATAATAAAGATGTTTGAATATGGAAAACCATGTACACTTGTTTTTTGTAGTTTCCACAACAAAATGATGGAGTCATGTGTGGTTACTTTGTCATGAAATTTATGAGTGAAATAATCTCAAATATGAACATTCCAATTAAAGATGTGGTAATCTCTTTTACTAATATACCTTTTTTAACATATTTAAGTTATTTTTTGTGAATTCATGATATTACATTCTTATTTTGAATTTAAATACATGTAGTTCTTTGGTTGGAACAAGTCAGGCTATGATATGCAAATTTTTGATGATTTACGAGAATAATGAGCAGAACATATGGTTCAAATTATAACATCACAAGAAGAATCAAGAGAAAAATCTGATGATCTTGAATAACATAGGAAAACACCATGGTAATTTTTATAAAGCTTTAATTTCTCCATTCTTATGTCTCTAAAGTTTGGGCAGCTTGTTTGATAGATGTTTATGTACTCATGTATTTATTGGAATGGATTTTTATATGGACCTATTTTTCTACCCAAACTCCATCTCATCTTTCTTGCCTAGTTTCCTGTTTACTATGGATGGGACAATACTGGTGATTCTAAGCAAACCAAGCTTCCTCTCCTTAAAATAAAGTGAGAATATCACAAAATCCATGACAAAAGAGGCCACATCATTTTATTTGTAATTTAAGTCATATATATATATATATATGTATGTATGTATGTATTGTATGTAAATTATTTTTTAAAAAAAAATTAATTTTCAAGTAATTAATTAATATTTAATTTTTCAATTATTTGTAGAATTTAAAAAAAAATTGAACAAATTTTGGTTTTTCTGCTATTATGTGATCAAATAGAGGTTGTAAAAATAGTAGAAAATGAGTAAAATGTGTAAAAAAAATACATAATTTAAAGTCGGTTTAGTGTGTGAACCAACTTTAAATTTTAAGTCTCTCTATTCTAAGTTGGTTCACTTAACTAACTTAAGTGCTCGATTTTAGCATAGTGCTTGGTTTAGAAATTACATAGGTTAGATCAATGGAGCAAAGGTATCGATCAATTATGCGATCCATTCGTCACTAAAATCTGACACTTTTTTAGCACCAACTTTTAATCTTGTCCATTGGATTAACTAGATTCTAATCCAACTAAAATTAAGCTTGAAAATTCCTTTTAAAAAAACCAAGGGGTCTTCAGAACACAACGAGTGCAACAAGTAACAAGAGAGGTTAAGGAGTACATTTAGGGCAACTTTTGAAGGAGATTTTGGATATCTTAATAATTTTATATGATTACAATGATGATTCTTGTAAGATAAATGTCTAGCTAATTTTAACAATGTGTTTGTGGAAAATTCTAATCCATAGACTTTAATTTAATTAATTTAGCGTTATGAATAATTTTAGTTTCAATTTTGGATTTTTGATGTGTTTAATTCTATGTTTGAATGCCAAAACTATGCATGTTATGAATTAGGATGTACAAATGTTTATGGTATGGATATATTTATATCTTGTCTAATATGTTAGTACATAATTACTAATATTCTTATTCAAAGTGGTACCTTGTGACTGTTGTCACAAATAAGGTTGAATGCCTTTGTTAAGGGTTAAACAATTAATCTAATCTTGCCAAATTTTGTTATCATCTTTTTAAGATCTTAAAGAAATGAATGAATTTATTCTAGCAAGTGTACCTCTAGGTTTTTCAAGATTTAGGGTGTTTAATAAGCTTGCCTTTAATTAATTACACAGTAAGAAAAGATGGGATATCTTAAGCAGACCTAGACTTCGAAAGCTAAAAGTAAAAATTTGGGAATTGTTTTAGATTATGAAAGTGATTTAAAGTTTCGGAAACTAATTTACATTCATGACATATGTAGCTAAATTTTAGGATAGTGGTAAGGAAAGTCTTATGATCACACATCTCTTATACCCCTTGTGCACATTATTTTATTTCATTATGTTATTTTCTAAAATATTCAAAAACCTCCATTTACTAATTTTAACTAACACACTAACAAAAAGGTAAGTAAAAGTGAAAAT
This sequence comes from Hippophae gyantsensis, assembly GCA_030763125.1. Classification (NCBI taxonomy): domain Eukaryota; kingdom Viridiplantae; phylum Streptophyta; class Magnoliopsida; order Rosales; family Elaeagnaceae; genus Hippophae; species Hippophae gyantsensis. The sequence goes on along the minus strand of CM061035.1, from coordinate 44,215,790 downwards.
TGATAGCAATTATCATGGGTACAACAACCCTTGTTCTTAAATTACTTATCCCTTATACATGATCACGTGTACTTGTATGTTCTCAATCATATTTGCACAATGGATCCACTAAAAGCAAAAATGTGGATATTTGAGATGGAGAAAGCTTTTTCTATCATACGATGCTCTAAGTCAGAAGAAAGTGGCAAATTCAATGTATATACTTCAAGGATATGCTTTCAACTAGTTGAAAAGAATTACATGATAGCACAAAGGTGCCATGGACATGTTTACATGGGAGAGGTTTTGAGACCCATTTATGATAAATATTTTCCAAGGAGTATCTGTCGATTGAAAGAGTACAAATTCCTATAACTACAATAGAGGAACAAGATTGCAACTAACTACAAAGTAGATTTTTCATAACTTGCAAAGTTTGCTCCTATTTTATTAGTGATAAAAACTAGTAGAGCCCAACACTTCGAAAAGGGGTTGAATCCATATATCAAGGAAGCAATATTTCCTTTTGTATTAACAATATATGTTGAAGTGGTTAAGAAAAAAATACTGTGATTGGAGATCCCAACAATTGGCCTATGAATCAAGTAAAGCCCTAGTTAGTGATGAGGCTAGTAACCAAAGGGAAAAGTTTTGGTAGGACATGAAAAGCCAATGCCAAAAGAGAAAATATTAATATGGAAATAAGGACCATAATGATGATACAAGGATGCTCTAAATAAATAGTCTAGGGTCATGTCCCCCAAATGCAATATGGACCATCATGGAGAATGTTGCTTGGGGATTGATAACTGTATTTTATATAGTTATTTTCACCTATTTTAGTAATCATAATTGCTATGTTCTCTCTATTTTTAGTTAATTTTAGTTTAATAAATTAGTATTTACTGTTTTTTATATATTATAAGAAAAATAAATAAATTGTATCGAAAACGTTCTTAATTTCAAATTTTTGTCCACAAATGTAATTTCAAATATTAGAGTTCTTAATTACAATTTATAAAAGTTGAAAATATAAATTAAATTTAAATTTGGGCTTAATTGTAATTATTAAAAGTTGAAAATTTTAATTTAATATTAGAAAAGGGGTCAACTGTAATTAAAGAAAGTTTAAAATGTAATTTGAATTAAATTTGTGGGTCAAAATATAATTAAATAAAGTTTAATATTCGTGCAGGAGAGAAGAATGCACGCGTCATCATCCACGCGTACAACGTGGACCGTCCGATCAAATCATAAACGGTTAGGATTGGCGCGTGTAGATCAAACCCGACCCAAGCGAATGGATGCAGGGAAGATTCCTTCATGCGGCTCGGCGCCCGAGTGGGGCCCACCTGCCGCGCAGGCCGGCGTGCAGCGTGGGACCCACCCGTCTGACGCCGCGCAGACGCTGTCCCCCACGTTCGCGCGCCTCTGATCCCGTGTGCTGATCTCTGCGTGCAACCCGATTTTCCTCCAATAAAGATATGACACGTGTCCCACTCAATTTCTCAGCTAATCATGTTTTGACACGCGGCATGTTACAATGAGCGCGACCGCGCTGGATCAAGCCCGTGTTGTAGCCGTTAGCTCCCGTGCGACCATTTATCGTGCGCTCGTTTCCCCTCAACGAATGAGATGCTGCCACGTGTCCCACTAATTGTGTCCACGAATCAGAACGCGACACGTGGCAGCGTATAAGAAAATTAAAACAGAAACGCGCAGCGTCCCTCGATCCTATTTTCGATACAATTTTTGTCCCCCACGCGTTTAATTTATTATTTTCGCCACACATTTTTGTCCCCCCGCGTAGATTTAAATTTAATATTTTATTGATGTATTTTTTTGCTATAAATAGGAGATAATTTTTAGTTGTAAAAAAAGTTTGGTTGGAGTAGAGTTTTTGGAGTAGAGTTTTAGTTTTAATTTCGAAAGTTTTTAGAGTGTTTTAGTTTTTTCAGTTTGTAATTTTTATTGTGTTTGTGTGTTGGACGACAAAACACGCAGAAGCCATTTTTGGCTTTTGTTGTGTTTTGCGTGTGCCAAATATTTGTTTTAAGTTATGTTTTAATTTTATTTCTGCTTCTTCTAATTTTTCTGTAGTTGTTATAATTTTTATTTTAATTTTATGAAGTAATTTAATTTTTCTAGGGTTGCATTTAATCTAAATTTATGAAGCTTTAATTTTAATTATTTTTGTTAGATTTATAAGACGTTCGATTTGTTCGTTCTATTTTGTTCTTAATGCTTTTTGATTATTTACGAATCTTATCAAAACGATCCGTGGCACATGAATAAACTTGAGAAAGGCATTTGTGTGTGTATTGCTCGTAAATAGAATGACATGTATGATGAAGGATAGAGATATACCCTAATTGTATGTGTGGCCATTTGAAAATTTAGAACGTAATGAATCTCGGTAAATTTAATTTTCATAGAGATATAGTAAATTAATTTAACGAGGTGTGTTTATACGGAGCTCGAAAGAGATGTATGAATAATAAAAAAGAAGTTTTCGGTTGACAAATTAAATGTACCAAAAAATATAAATCCAAAGAAAATAACATGATTTGAGTGGATTAGTTTGGTGAAAAATTGCAATCCTAGATTTCTTTTATTTTCTTATTTTACTTTTTTATTAATCAACGATTGTTTTGGATAAAATCAGAGAGATACAATTTTAGTATTCGACAAACTATAGTAACAAATCCTCGTGGGATCGATCTTTACTTACAAATCTTTATTACTTGTGACCGTGTATGCTTGCACGAGTTCGTGTGTTGAAAAACGCGCAACAGGGATCGATACTTGTTTAAAATGCAGAAAAGATGGACATATAGCCTGTGATTGTGGACATAAAGGGTCTTTTGAAATATCATACAATAAAGTAAGAAAAATGGAGAGTAAGGACATATGCACACTAATCATCCCAACATGTTTGGTAAGTCAAGTTTAGAGGATGAAACTTCCTTTTAGGGGGTACGATTGTAAGATTCCTAAATCCTATGTTTTATTTTTTTCTTCTATAGATTTGATCTCCTTGTTCATAGTTTCTTTCCACCTAAGATGAACTAAGACTTCTTGTACATAGTTAGGAATAGTTACAATAAATATTTCATTCACAAATGACATGTTTGATTTTAATAAATAATGGTTAAATACATAATGTCTCATGGGATAATTTATTTTACTAGAGAGTTCACGTTCATAAGTAGGTTTAGCAATACCTCTTGTGTTATGTTGTGGTAACTATCTTTTGTATGACTCAGAAACATCTTCAATGATAGATTAATGTGATATGTCGACATGAGAGGGAGCCATATTATCCAAAGACTTAATTCTAGGCCTCTGTGCTCATTTCTTCAATTGGGTGTTCATTATTACTTCTTCAACTATCATGTTCTCATTAACATCTTAATCTAATGTCATACCACTTAAATCTAATACACTCATTTTCTAGTTTAGTTTATTATGTGGGTTATCAATAGTAATAAAATGTTATACCACTTATATCCAAGTTTCCCACATTTTGGTTATCACTTTCATCATAATCTAAAGTTTAAATTTCCTAATGGTATTTTTCTAAAATTTAGGTTTGGATAAGTACATTGTATATTCATGGAAGACAACATCCATTTTGACAAATAATTGAAAAGTTGAAGGATGGTAACACTTCTATCCTTTTTGATGAGTTGCATACCCAATAAAGACACATTTCAATGCTTAAGGAGTTAGATTAGTGTGTTGTTGCCTATGTAGGTGTACTAACACCACACAAGCAAAGACATGAGGGGGTTTAATTTGACATAGTTAGGACAACAACAATGTCAGTGAGGTTTTTGAATGTTTGTTGAAATTAATAGTGCTAGAGATAACCTAATTGATTAAATAAGCTACAGAAGGAGTGGTTCTCCCCAATATGATAATGGCATATGCGCTTTGATTAACAAAGCTCGAACAACTACCAAAGAGTGTCTATTCTTGCACTCTACCAAGCCATTTTGTTGTGGTATGTTGGAGCAAGTGTACGATGAATTATTTCCTTATGCTTGCAAATATTGTTAAAGTTCAATACTCTAGTATTTTTCACCATTTTCACTGGGAAGAACTTGAATCTTTATATTATACTAAGTTTCAATCCTTTTATGAAACTTTTGGAATAACAAATTTGTGTCACTTTTGGACTTCATTAAGTATAGCAATATTAATCTAGTATAATCATTAATAAATGTTACAAACCAATGTGACTCTCCTAAAGTAGTGACTTTAGATGGACTCTACACATTATAATTAATGAAAGTGGACTTTTACGTAGTTATAATGGAAGCGAAGCACAATGGCTTTTCACAAATTCACACACATCACAATGGAAACTAAAAGCATCAACTTCTACAAATAAACTAGTAAATAATTTTTTTGAGATATCCAAAGAATCGATGCCTAAAAAGGCAATGCCATTACTATTTTTCTTTCTTTTTTATTTATACAGAACCACCTGCTATTAGAGCTTTTCGTAGGCTTTCAATACTATTTGATTCCAAATCCTTATAATACAGATTTTCTAGCCTGATACCACAACCAATCTTCTTCCTAGTTTTATGTCCTTAAACACACAAAAATTAAGCCAAAATATTATAACAAAAGATACTGTAGTGGTTATTTGAGAAAAAAGAAAAATTTATAATCTAAAGATGGCACAACTAAAACAAAATCTAAATTCAATGTATCTGTCAAAGTTAAAGCTCCTTCAACAATGGTTGTGGTTGAAGTGCCATTGCATTTGAGATAATTATTTTATGAAGAGTTGAAAGGGTAAGACCTGTCTAGGATTATATATCATGTGATTTGTTGCACCAAAATCAATTATCCATGTATTATTTGAAACAAATATAGAAATATTTAAAGCCTTACCACTATTGTCTGTGGATATTACCAATGCTAGGGATTTGTTAATAACTCCATTTTCAGTCATTGTTTGAACGATCGCTGCAATGGGAGGCCTATTTTTCTTTGGGCAACTAAAATCCCACAACTTTGGATATCCTACCAACTCAAAATAGAAACTTTTGTTATAACTAGTCTAATTGTAATGAGCAAATTTGTAGAAATACTTGTCAATGTCATTGGTAGGTCTACCATTGTTAGATCATGCTTGATATTTTTGACCCATATTAAGACTTTTTTGAGCAACCATAGCACTAGATTCATGTGCTCCAGTATCACATTTCAACTATATTATGTCTAATTTCTTGTCAAACTAAAGAGTAACACTCATCTAGGTTTAGCATTGGGTCTTTTTCCAAGATCTATCATCGAATTAAATCAAAATCCTTATCCAATTTAGTGAGAAATATATGAACTCTTAATCATTCAATAGTCTATTGATAGGCTTTGTCATCAATTGGATCCTTCATAATCATTGTATCATGATGGTCTAACACTTTGGAAAATTTAAGTCAAGTGTCTATAATTCACAGAGAGGATTCTCCAATTTTATCTTACAAAAAGGCCTTCTGATTGAAGTACCTATAATTCATCACTAATACTATCGAATGCTTTTGATAGTTCAATTGAAATATTATAGGCAGTTGGTATGAGTAAATAGTGTCTTGCAATTTATGGAGACATAGACTTTCATACCCACCGTTTAATTTTTGATTTTCAACATACCATTTTTGATGCAAAAAATTTAATTGCTCGCAAGTACAAGAATCAGTACTAAACCAATAATAAGTTTACCGCGAGGTCAATCTCTAAAGAAATTTTTGGTGGTTTTAAAATTTACTTATTTTCTCAACTAGTTAAATGAATAATCCTAAATACTTTATCAATTATCAGTTGAAAGATGATTATAAAATCTAAAATAATTAAACAACTAAAATTAAAAGAGTAAATTATTCCTGAATTAATATGGATGAATGAGTATGGAAAATTATCAAGCTAATCATTCATATATTGAATGAATTAAAGTATTTTTCACAATATAGCTTCAAAAGTTAGAATTATTGATTTTTGCCTTTTAAATAAAAGAACCCTTAATGATCATGACTAGCCCCCACAAATCTCAATTAGGTAATTACATCCTAGATTAGGCTTATAATTAGTTATTAGGAAAACATAAGGGATATAAATTAAGCATTTAATTTAACATAAATCAATGCAATTAAATTAAATTTTTTTTCATAAATATACAACCAAACATGTGTCTATTGTATAGTTCCAAAATAGTCACTTTGTTCATAAATTAGAATGGCCAATAATAATCCATAAACAAATATATGAAAAGATATGAGCAAGAAATAAATCAACTTTAATTAAATAAAATCATCCAATTGTTCATCTACTCATAGGAGCAAAACAAATATCCTCTCATAACCAAATCAACATTCATTAATTTCAAAAGACATAAGCAAAATCTAGAGAATAAATAAATATAAAAATGAAAATACCCTATTGATCTACTATCTCTAAAACCCTTAAAGGTGGCCAATCCGTTTTCTCAAATCCTTGGATAAGCTTTAGCAAAGAAGGTCTTCTCTAGTATTTCTGTTATGGAATTGAATTTTTTTAGCTACTATTCACTAGTTAGGTTTAAGGAATTTTTAGGATGTAATTTATAGGTTATTTTTTTGGGAAGAGTGAAGTGAAACATAATTTTGACAAAAGAGAGGGTTTCTAGGCATTTAACAGACACAAATATATTACAGACAAAGAGAGGGTTTATAGCCATTTAATAGACACAGGACATGCCATGCATTATTCTATGCTACAGTGAAAGATGAAAACCAATACCAAAGGAGCAACCCAAGAGGAAATCACTGTGGCATGCATTTTGTGAGCCTCGATGCGAGATGAATTTCTTGTTTTCTAATGCCGATCTAGGAGAGCCCCACTATGGTGTGCAATTTTTTGTGCCTTGGCATGTGATGGATTGAAGCAAATATATCAACAAACCCAAGAGTACCTCACCATATCATATAAATGTTTGGGATATGATGAGTAGTGATATTCTAATTGTTTGTATTTCAATCATTTTGACTTGTATGACTTTGCATTTCTCACCTTGTGTTTCACTCTTTCCACCAATATGTAAGATCTTATTTCTTTCAACAATTTGCATTTCCATCAACAAGGACCATATGTGGTAATTTGGAATTCATGAGAAGCAAATTGAGAAAAAAGTGATAGGGATGAACGATGAGTAGTGAGTAGGGATGTGACGTACATCAAGAGCAGTAAGTAGGGTTGTAGCTTGGTCGATGAACACTATTGGTGGCTCGTTCGATGCCTATGAGAAGAGATATACTAACATTTATGAGAGATAAACTGGGAAACATGAAATCAATTGAGGAATCTACACTAGAAAAGAAAAACTAGAGAGCAATGATAGATTTAAATGGCAGGTGAGGAAAGATTTGATTTCTAGTTCAATTTTTTTTTGTTTTTGGTCTAGTTTAATTTGGATAAATCTGGTTTATTTCTTTGGTGTTTGTTGATAAAGTTTTATCATAAATAGCATTAGATTACTATCTCTTTTCTTTCAAAACTTTTCCTACTCATTTACAGTTAGCCAAAAGACCTAAAGAAATTTAGAGGCAAAGATTCGACTAACCTTCCCTATCCATCTACCATCTTCATAAGGATGGTTTCGTACTACAATAATTCTACGTATTCCAAATTTTTCATTGCCATCCAAGGTACCAGATTTCTTCAAATAAGTTTATGTCTCCCCAATTATAAACATGTCGAAGCAAACTATCTACTTTGAATATTTACTGATGTTCCTTGATTAATCTATCTCATCAAAATTCCCTGAAAATAGTTGATTTATTTGGTAATACGCCAGCTGAGCAATGAAAAATTATAAAGGAAATGATATTAAACATTATGTGGTCGATGCATAAGCTATATTTGTTTTCATCATAGCCTCTATAAGAAAGGTGTTCGAATCCAGACCAACATTCCGACAACTTAAGTAACACAAGAAATCAAACTCGTTCTACCAGTACCTGAAACATTAGCACAATAACACAAGTGCAAATATGTGTCCTAGAGCAAATTCAATAACAAATAACCATAACTAGATGATTTTATAAGTATATTAGATAAATGAAAATCAAATAATAGCCATAGAATAACCAGTTTAAGCATAAGTTGAATAATAATAGCTTCTTTAAAGATTGATAATCAAACTAAAAATTTATGATATGACACGTATAATTATTCGATCCAGTAATTCAATAACGAAAATAAAGAAGAAGTTAAAAGAATATATGATCAAAATATCATAAAATAATTAGGCTTATTAATTAATCAAACACAACTACCAATATTTGATAGATTAACTAAATAAAGAAGCCTAAACAATTACAATTTTATAATTGAAAAAAAGAGAAAGATTAAGATGTAGAGCATAATGCTCTTATGTTGTTGATCAAAGTTATGTCCTTAGGTTTGTATATACAATATATTTTGAAGTACTAAGTCGAAGTAAAATTACTATATTGTTCATAAAATTAATTAAAAGAGTTTTTTTAAAAAAGGAAAATATAATAAAACGCTAATTCAATTCAAGTTAGAAATAAGTTTTAGAATCAAAGCCCTAGTTTCTAGATCGATTTAACATATGCTTGATAGATCGAGTACATAAATCAATCATTCTAGTCAATTCTTGATCGATCAAGTGTAATAAGAATTAATTTAGGACATTTTAAGCTAAACGTAACATGATCGATCTAGGCACATTCAATCAATCATGTAGCCTAATCTCAAAATATTCCTACATATCCATATGAAATCTATTATGACCATTGGAGCTCGATAGTTTCTTTGACTTGAAAATATTCTTAAAGGACACACCTAGAAACTAAAAGTACACTTGTATGTTTTGTTCATGAATATCGCCAACACTCACATTGACCTTACAATATCCCCTTTTGGCATATTCATATAGAAAACCCTCTCTCTTACTACATAACACTCATAGGAAAATTAAATATTTACATAATGGTACTATCCTATGATCCAGTGAAACCATATTTTCTTGAATCATGAAAGCTCATGTGTACACTGAAATATAAAAACATAAACAACCAAACAACTTGTCCCAAAAGAGTCATTGTTCATTAGTTTAGTGTATATAACAATAGAAAATTAAAGAAATATATATAAGTTATCAGTAACAACAGATATAACATTTAAGTGTTACTCCCCTATATGAATAAACTTGAACACTCAATATGTTCTCCCCTATATGTTATCTCTCTCAAAGAAAATTTTAAATCAATAACTCTCCCCCTCAATTAATTCTCCCCTATATATATTTTGAATTAGTGCTCAATAACTCTCTCCCTCTTTTTTTCATATGAATAAATAATATAATCACAAAGCAACGACAAACATTTTAAGCAAGCAAGAAATGTATTTAATGATTGAAAAGAGGAGCACACATTCTTAAAAATTTAAAATAGAGAGCTAAAAAAATTTGTGTTTCTAAAAATGAATAAAATGCCCATAAGTTCTATGACTCCTCTAAATAAATTAAAATAAAATAAAATTTCTAAAAATTGATATATATATATATATATATATTTGAATTGAGGGTAGTAGACTTAACTTAACATGACTACAATAGTACACACAAACAACAAAATTAATTTTGTACAAAGTGTGACTATCCATTGACAATAAAAATATATGTAGTTAAGATATAAAAATATACTAACACATATGGTGATATATCGACAATCACCAAAGATAAATATATTTTGAAACTGCAATAGGATATCAATTTGTTGTGTGGTAGCCCTCTCCACCCACTACGGTTGCTTCACACATCACAAAAGGTAGCCCTCACAAAACTAGGTGTCTCTCTTTAGTATAATTTTAGAAAGTGAAAGATAGATATCAAAAATAACTTTGTAGCCAAGGTTAACTCATTCCTTATAATCTCACAAAATCAATCATAAACTTCAAGCATGACATACATATGTATCTAGTGAGTACACGAGTAGGTTCATGTCAACATCAATCACCAGGTGTGAAAAATATGTAAATGCACAAGTAAAAATTTCCATTTGTATAATGTATAGCCAATCAAAACAAATATGAAAGGAGTATATAATGATCATGTCAATGTTAAAGCATGTGTATTTCCCTCCTTTTTATTTTTTATATTTTTAAACTAAAGAATATCAATAAAAATAAAATAAAAAATAAAAATGCTCCACTATGGTAAATTAAGAACTCAAACAAAAGTATCTAGGTCAATAAATGACAGGTAGTTTACCGAAAAAGAGATAATCTTTTCTAACCCAAATCATCTTGAATTTTGGTTTCTCAATATCTTTGGGTTGGAAATCAACTACCTTAGTTTTCATAGGCATATTCTTGGACTTATCTTTAGATTTTCTATTCATCCTAAACGAAGATTTAATATGCATGATAGGATAATGGTAATTAGTCCTAGAATTAAAAATGTTGAATTTTACTTTCTCTTTAAACCAAAAACTCCATGCTTTCGAGTATAATTTTTAAACATATTGTTATAATTTCCATTCATCCTAGAATATGATGCAATATGCATGGATGGATGATGGTTATGAGTCCTACTATGTGAAGCATGTAAATTATTATTAAATCTAGGAGCATTAATAAAAAATCTGCACTTGGGCTTAATATGACCTTTCTTAACACAATAATGACATACAGGCAAAACTTAATAGATTTTTCAATCACAGGTGCAACTATTCTGTGTATAATTATTAACAATATAAGTAGGGTTAAAAGGCTTTACATATGTGGTTTTTAATGTTGAAGCTATATGTGTAGCCTATGAAGAAAAAGGGTTGGGTTTTACAAACTCAATTGTTTTTTGAAGATGATGGTGCAGAATCCTCATCTACATAGCCTAGTCCTCCCTTGTCTTAAATAGGTTTTCTATAATCCAAAATTTTGTTTACTATTTTAGCTACAATGGTTAACCTCTTGACAACTTCTTTTTTTTGTTCAAGTTCCTGCACTAGATTCTTATTTTCCTATTTATGATCTACAAGACCTAAATTCAAACAATAGTTGGGTCAAATAGTTATGCTTTTTCTTTTTCTATAATATAGGAGTTTTGTTTCAAGGATTTAAGTTTATCATTTAATTTATTTACTTCCATAAGTAACTTATCCTTTTGTCTTTTACTGCTTACTAAATCAATAAGTAATTAATCAAAACTATTTGCATGATAATTATTAAGTAGAAATTTAGTATCACTTTCCTCATCATTTGGATTAGTATCAGACTTACTATAGTGTCCACCAGTAGTTGTAGTAAATTCCATATAATATCTATTATTGTTTCTTGATTCAACTAAATTATCGTTGTCACTTTTAGAGTCAATAAATGCACCATTGAAAGCTCTTCAATTTCATTCTTCTTTTTGGCACAATTAGCTACAAAGTGACCATTACTTATACATTTAAAACATTGAGATTCAGTAGGTTTAGATTTCTTACCTTCATAACTCATAGGTTAGAGTTCTCTTGGATTCTGATCCCTTGAATGATTTAGTTTCCAGTTACTCTATGAATTGGTTTAGTTTAAGAGCTTCTAAGTCTTTTGCCTGAGAGTATGATTCTTCATCATCCTCATCATTTTCCTTATTACCATCATCCATCATTACAATTTTGAAAGCAATAGCTTGTTTTTCGAATATTTTTGAAACTCATCTTAAAGGTTTGAAGTGAACCAAGGAGTTCCTCTATTTTGAGAGTGCCTACAAGCTTGCTTTCATCAATGGTAGTGACCTTTTCATGGAAGCGATCTGGTAATGAGTAGAGAATGTTTTTAACTATGTTGAAATCATCAATTTTCTATCTAAGATTGAAAGAGTTGTTAGTAATATCACATAATCTAATATAAAATTTCATCTTCTTTCATCCTAAGATTTTCAAATTGACTACCAAGCATACAAGTTTAATTTGTTTAACTTTCTTGGTGCCCTCATGGACAACCTTTAAAATATCCCAAGCATACTTATCAATAGTAACATTAGAAATAGGACAAAACTCATCAATAGATAGCATTAAAAATAGTAGTAATACCCTTTTGATTCCAGTTGCTAGCAGTTTTATCTTGATTGGTCCATTCACTCCTAGGATTAAGAGTGACTATATTATCTTTGGTAACCATAGATGGTTCCCAACCATAAAGCTCAAAGTTCTAGACACATTTAACTATAGACCATAAAAAGGCTCTCATATGACCATTCTAATATGGGTAATTAGCCCCATCAAAGTAAGGTGCATGGGTTGTAAATGAACCTCTCTTAAATAATCTATAACAAGGTCCTAGGCATACTAAGTGTATCTAGTGATCGACTCTAATATCAAATAAAAGTTACTTTTTTAGTTATAGATCTAATTAGCTTGAAGGGGTGTAAATAGATAATCAATGAAATTATGACAAATTAAAATTTTTGTAGATGGGCAAGAATGCAATCGCATGTAAATAAAAAAAATGCAAAAATATAAGGATTGAGATGCGAGATTTTTAGGTGAAAACAACTTAGATCACACAAATGACCTACAACGAAAACCACTAGTCCAACAAACCACCAAACTATCTACTATGAAAAATAACATCCAATTTCAAGGCCAGGTCTTATACTACCCATAAAGATAAAGCCCCTAATTAATCTTCTTACAAGTTATTGCTTTCATCATTTCCTCTACAAGAAAGGTGTTTAGATCCAAACAAATGTTCCAAAAACTTGAGTCACTACCTATAAAATTAGCATAATAACACAAGTACTAATGTAGGTTCTAGAGTAGATTTAATAACCCATAACCCTAACTAGAAGATTTAACAAATATGTAAGATAAATTAAAATCAACTAGCAACAGTTAGTTTAAGCACAAATTCAATAAAATAACTTATTTAAATATTAAAAATCAAACAAAATATTTATGATATGACATATAATTATTTGATCCAATAATTCAAAAATGAAAAATAAAGAAGTTATAAGAATATGTGATAAAAATATCATAAACCAATTAGGTTTATTAATCAATTAACACAACCATCAATGTTTGATAGATTATCTAAATAAAGAAGCATAGAGAATTATGATCTTATATTTGAAAAAAAAGAGATTAAGATGAAAATAATAATGCTCTTGTGTGATTGATTAAAGTTATGGCCTTATGTTTGTATATATAGTATATTTTGAAGCACTAAGTCAAAGTAAGATCACTATATTGTCCATAAAATCAGTTAAAATAGTTTTAAAGAAAAAGGATAATATAGTAAAAAGCCATTGCAATTTGAGTTAGAAATAGGTTTTAGAATCAATGCTCTAGTTGCTCAATTGATCTAACACATCATCGACCGATCAAGTACATAATTCAATTGATTCAGTGTAATAAATAATTAATTTAGAATTTTTAAATTGAATTGATCAATTCTTGATTGATCTAGATATGTCTCGATCAACTAAATAGCCTAATCTAAAAATATTCTTATGTGTCTCATATAAAATTTAACATGCATAAGAACTGAGATATACTTGAATTGTAATCATTGGAGCTTGATATACTTGAATTGTAATCATTGGAGCTCAATATTTTTTTTGCTTGAAAATATTCCTAAAGGACACACCTACAAACTAAAATTATCTTTGTATGTTTTCTTCATGAATAATGCCAACACCTACATGGACTTTACAACGAGGGTTAACATCCATAATCTATTTAGCATATTATAGTAGTTTTCATGAACCCAACTCATTAACCACAACTTATGGCACTGGAGATATGAAGGCCAACTAATCGTGGCCTTACCTAAAAAGACAAGAAGCTTATTTTATTATTAGAAAGTGAAACCAACTTTGGCCTAATAGCCCTGGATGTCAGCTATTTAACATATCTAGCCATAAAAACTTCAACAAGTGCTCAAACTAGAAATAACACCAAAAAGTACTTTAAATTATTAAGATTAATCAATCTTTCTATCAAATAGGCATTTAATCAGTTAATATTCATAACATGCATTATTTAGCATTACAACATACTAATAAATTAACCGAAAAGGAAAAGCTATTAGAGAACAAGCACTCCTTGAAAAATAGGTTTAGCATAAAATGATTTGTTTAGATATGAAAGATATTGCTAGTACCTAAACAAGAAACAATTAATCCTCACAAAAATTTTATTTGATCCATTTTTTTTCTTGTGTCCTCAAAAATGAAATATATTACCCAAAATTTCCATTTCATGCCTACACTAGTATGTTGGAACTTCCAATAAACTAAGGCACTAATTCACACATTATAGGTTTAAGGCTAAATAGTAAATACATTTCTTAAATTCTATGAAACCTTTTTCCCTTCATCTAGAGACCTCCCTTTTCATTAAATCCATACCCTAATACCTTTACCTCTAGTCCTCTGGACTTTGGTATATGAAAAATTAATGATATCAATCTTTGTACACTCTATTAGGGAACATAGATGAGAGTTATTCAAATCGCCAACATTATCAGGTACTAGCTATGTGGCATCCATAAGTACACCTTCCCTTTTTTTGTAAAAAATGATATATAAGGGGGAAAACAAAAACCAAATACAAAATCATGATCATAGCTGTGAAAACCCTAAACCTTTTAAACCAAGGAGGAACCTTACAACCACCATATCTTCAATTGTTGTGTCCAATAGTTTGGCACTTTTTATGGGACCTTTTTTCAATAGTGTCCAACTTTTTACTACATGATTTCATATTTTTCTCTCTTCTATTGATACACAACATTCACTGTCCCATTAGGATTTGAATTTGATCATAGTGAGAAGAGCCTAAAGAGAATCTTGGAAGAAAACCAGCCACTCCATGAGGAAAACTTATACGTGCCTAAAAAGCACGCATATCTTGTGATTTATAGGAATTAAAATAATGAATTAGGTTTTAATATCGCATTTTAACCTAAATATTTGATCGAATGTATTTTTGGAATCATAAGAATGTTTTTATGTATTTTAGGTATTTTTGGACTTAAAGATTCAAATGACAAAAGACCAATCAAATTTCATAATTAGAGGTATAATTGTCACACACTGAGGACCAAAACGAAAACATTTATAAAAGACACATCAAGGAGAGATCAAAACATTAAAGTTTGAAAATTAGGGGTGTGTCACGGCATGAGTACATGAATGCCATGGCATAGCACCAACATGATGAATTTCAATAGAACTGGAATTAAAGTCATGTTACGGCATGAGTCTAAATGCATTACAATCTACAAACATGGACTTGCACTCTAACTCCTGATATCAAGTGAATGTTTATCGATTAATTCCATATTTTTGTTAATAGTCTTTTAATAGTTTTAAACTTCTTCAACCCTATCCTAATTGCATTGTAATCATATGTAACTCTTTTACTGTAAATATGTAGTTGGGATTAATAATAAAAATAGCCAAAAATTAAGCTATAAATTGTAGATACAATTTTTTGAGAAAATATATCTAGGTCTATAAAGAGAGATAAGGCTAGAGACAAGATAGAATTTCAAGAGGAAATTAAGGAGTATTTCATATTTTTCTTATTCTTCTTCTATCTATTTTAATTATAATTCTACCTAGCTAATATTTTTATATGATTGTAGAAGTTTTCAAGCTGTAGACTATGATTTTAATTAATAAAATAATATAATGATTTTTAAATTACATCCTTGATTTTTGATGTGATTGACACTATGAATATTTATGTGTAAATTGGAGTAATTAACTAATTTACTACATGTATATATTTAATACTAATCTAAGATGTTACCGTTATATCCTGGGAATATATAGATTTCTATGTAGTTTTTTAGTTATGGTATTCACTAATATTCTTATTCGAAGTGGTAACTTGTTGTTTTGTGACAGTGTGATGAGTACAGTTGATGCCTTCATTAAAGGTTACTAAAAATTGTGATCTTACGAAGTTTAGTTATCTCCTTTTTATAACATAATGTGATGAATGAATTTACCTAGCAACTATGACTATATTTATTTTTTGATTTAGGATTGCTTTATGATGGTATTCTACTTCAATTAAAAGTAAGAAAAAGGTGGGTTGGAAGTTGTTGCAAACTAGTGCATAAATTTCCCAAGCTATTGTTGTTAATTCAAGGATAATTATAATTTTGATTTATGATATAATTAGTTAAACAATAGGCTAGTGGTGATTATTTTTCCATAATCACATATATCTCTTCATCTGTGTCTCATGTATCATATTTATTATTTTATTTTTTAATTTTAAAAACTATTTTCAAAATCCCATTGTTAATTTATTAATAGGCTAATAATTAATTATTTCTATTGTAGTATTCCTTGTGAGTTTAACAACCTTTGTTCTTAAATTACTTATCACTTGTGTAGTTTGATTATGTATACTTGCATTTTTTTCAAGCATATCAAACACCACCATGCATCTCGTGAGCTAATGAGACTCCTAGCGGACATGCTACCCTTCTTACTGACCTAACCCTGGCAACAGTCACAAGAAGCACTAGTAGACAGCTCTTAGGCATCAATGCCAAAGGAGTCAAGCATGGATGAGATATACCACAAAGGGGGACTTCATCAAGTTCCTATTAACCAAACCTTTGAAGTTTTCCACAATCTTGAGAAAGTTATATTTTATAATTCTAAGCCATCCATCTTGAATAACTTATATGGCTTCCCAATTGTGCACAACCAGCCTCCTTATCCACTAAATTAGCCAGTATTCTAGCCAATCTAACTCCATATAAACCAAAATAAAATATATATATATAAACCTCAACAGCAAGAACATAATGTATACTTCAACTCCTTAGAACCCAACTTCCTTAAAAACCCACAAAATTTCCAACATGCAAACCCACTAGTACCACCCATAACTAACCCAATAGAGAATAGACTACAAGAAAAGGAAAATTTTGTTTAGGTATTGGAAAAAGGAAAAAATTCATAGTAGCTATTGATGTGAACTTGGCTTTGATACAATCATCCTTTGCTCTATAAATAGAGCAAATGATTGTCCTATACAAGATGAACGTACCAACTTTTGACAAGTTCAAAGAACTATAGGTCCTACCCTATACTTGATACATTTCAAGCTATTAGTAATGTCAACTAGTGCCACAAAGGCATATAGAGATGCAATATTATGAAATGTTTTTGAAGTGGTTTAAACAACTAGCTCCTAATGAAATATATAGTTATGCTAACCTGGTTAAGTTCTTTATTTTTATAATTTATCGAACTACTCAAAACAAGGCTCATGACCTATTTGTTATAAAATAAGAGCCTAATGAAACACAATGATTTTCAAGTCTTTCATAAGGGGAGTCTAACTCGATAAACTCATACATGTTTCTTTAATCAAATCCCCTCCCTCCATTGAGGATGAGGCTATGGCTAGGGAACTGAAATACATATCTCTAGAAAAGAAGCAAGTGAGAAGAGAAAATGTAGCTAAAAACTCAATGGATGTTCCTCTTCTATCTAGTAGGCAAAAGAAGTGGAAACCTCGACAAGCGAGATCAAACAAGAAAATGGGGACTAATTAGAAACAAAGCATGTAATAGTATCTATTGATGTGAAATTGGCTTTGAAAAGGGTCACCTTGGTGATCTAATTGAAGGAAGAACAAACACTTCAAATGCATATCATGCATGAAGGTATGGTAGAGGAAGAGGAGGACTATATTAACAAGATAGATGAAGAGAAGGAAGAAATAACAATTATGGAAGATGAAGAGGTAAAGGTAGAGATGAATTCCCTACTCCATAAGGGGAAAATAACCTAAGACTCCCTCCATCACCAAATTAAAACAAAGGATGATAAGATTCATTGGAGGGAGTTAGAGTGGACTACATCAATCATGGATTATCCACTTCAACGGGCACAACTAGTAATGCAAATAGATGACACAAGATCCTCAACCTTCTATATTTTTATAGAAGAATTAGAATAACTTTCCCAATGATGACCCCCTCATCATCAACATCTTTATAGGAGAATATTTTGATGAAAGAGTTTTGGTTGATGTTGGATCCTTGGCATGCATCATATTTTCCTCTACCTTGAAGTCAATGCAATTTCAACCTCAATTCATCATGCTAAAAAAATCCCCCTTGGTTGATTTTAGTAGGCAGACTACCATGATAGTCAAATAGATAAAGCTTTCAATATGGATGTAGCACAACGAGGATTGCAACCTAATAGAATTTTTGGTGGTGGATGAACCTTCAAGATACAACGTCAATCTAGGATGACCATCTATCTATAACATAAATTATATTCCTTTAACCTTCCACCAGTGCTAAAATACCCACATAAAAGATATGTTAGATAGATAAGAGTTGGTCAATCCACCAACCAAAGTTTCTACCATACGATTATGAAGGACACTTTTGGTCATTAGCAATCATAGAAATGTCTTCTAACTCCAAATCAAACAACAACAAAAAACTTACAAGTTGGCCTAAAAGGGGAAGTGGAAGAGGTCCCATTTTCTAAAGAAGACTCAGAAATGGTGTTCTAAAACAAAAGAGAAATGAAAGCCAAACTTAGAGAGGTTTTTGTGAATCTATAGAAAGAAAACTTTGATTTCTTTACTTCTGGAGATACCTTCTGAGGTTATCACCCACCATGTCAATGTTCATTCTAGCTATCCTAAAGTTAAGTAGAAAAAGAGAAAATATTCATTTGAAAAGAACGTAGCGTTATAGAAGGAAGTGAAAAGGCTCTTCAAAGTAGACTATATAAGGGAAGTAATTTACAGGAAGTTATTAGCAAATTTTATTATAGTTAAAAAGGCCAAAGATGAGTAAAGGATCTGCATATGCTTCACCAATCTTAAAAAAGCCTATCCAAAATATGGGCTACCTAATACCAAACATTGATTTATTAGTCAATACAATTGCTTTTAACAAGCTTATGGGTTTTATGGATGCCTATTATGGTTACCACCAAATCAAACTAGACCGAGAAGATGTGTAGAAAGCCCAAATCATTACTTAATACAAAACTTAATTTTACAAAAGAAATCCTTTTGGACTCAAGAATGCTGGAGTAATGTATCGATGCTTGATCAAAACATTTTTGAGGATGACATAGGCAAGACTATGGGAAAGATTTTTGCAACCCTCTGTCAACATCAAATGAAGTTGAACCCAAAGAAATGTACCTTTGGGGTCTCAACCTAAAATATTTTGGGATACTTCATTATAGGAAGAGGAATTGAAAAAACTAATAAAAATCAGAGCTTTACTTTAAATCATTTCCCCCTACAACATAACAGAAGTGCAAAAATTAAATGGAATGATAATATCCCTTGGTCGCATTGTTTCAATATGCTCCAAAAAAATGCCTCCACTATGTTCAAGATCCTCAAGAAAGAAATAAAGAGCTTTTTTGGATCGAAGATTGTGAACGAGTTTTGCAATCGATAAAAAAGTACTTGGATAGACCTCCCATCTTAACATGACTGAAGCTATTATAAGCATATTGTTAGTAAAAGGAAGAGGAGTCTAGCAGCACATCTACTTCATTAACCAAATTTTAGCCAATTCACAAAAGAGGTACCCAAAGATCAAAAGAGTAGCCTATGCCTTAGTAATGACAAAAATACTTTGATGGCCACAACATTTAAGTCATAACAGAATTCCCATTAAAAAAATGTTCTCTCAAAACTTGAGGTTGTTGGAAGATTGGAACATCATGCTATCAGATTATGAAGATTTAACAAATGTTACATGACGAGAGCAGTAATAAAATCCCAAGTATTGGCTGACTTTATCACAAAATGGATGGTAATCGAGGTTACTGTGATAACAATCGAGGTAAATGGAGCTTCGAGTTCTAAGGGATCTAGAATTGGTATAATCCTTTACTACCCCAAAGACCATTTGAACAAATATTTTTTTCAAACTTTGTTTCCCTACAACTGATGATGAGGTAGAGTAGAAAGTGTTAATCATATATGTCCAAAATGGGAATAAGTTTTGAGCAATCAAAATTAATGCTACAAGAAATTCTAGGTTGAAGAAGTTTGAATTAATATAGATCAATAGGTGTAAAAACCAATAGGATGCTACCTTACCACCTCATCTAGAGAGGAGTAAAGATAGATCTCAGTAGAACACCTAAATATCCCAAGCATAAAAGCCAAAAAAGGGCTAGAAGTTCTACTCTCAAAAAGCACCACTTCAAAAACTTGGATGACCTCTATCATTGATTTTCTCAAAGAATGAAAGTTAAGAGAGGATCCATTCTAGAGAATGAAGATTTACTAAAAAGAAAAGTCAAATGCAATGGTTGACAACATCATGTATAAGAAGAGCCTACTAAGGCCCCTCCATTGATGGATAACAACGTACGAGTCATCTTTGATCCTAAAATAACTTCATAAAGGAAACTATAGGGGACACATTGGCATAATACCAAAGACAAACAAAGTCACAACCTTGGGTTACTGTTGGCCCAATTTGTGAAGGGATGCCGCTGATTATGCCAAAAAATGTGACAAATGTTGGAAGTTTTGAATAGTTCTCAAGATACCAGTCAAGACCCTAACACCAGTTGTAAGCTCATGGCCTTTTATGAAATGGGGAATGGATGGCCTTTTATGAAATGGGGAATGGATAGAATAGAACCTTTACCCATGGCCCTGATGAGTGTTTAAAAAGAACTAAATATAACGTGATTTTATGTACTAAAGTTGTTCAAATAGATTTAGGTTTGCATATTGTATTATCTTCTTAGAAAATATATCTTTTTGGAATCAGATGTATGTTTTTTCTATTTTTCAGGTATTTTTAGCTCCAAAATAATTTAACTAATAAACATTCCAAAAAAATGTACCTGAAATTGTTCCATTTCAATATTGAAGCATAAAAGATTAACATATGTAAGATTTACATACGTTCTAAACCAATGTAAAGGGTTTACATAAAAAGGGGCTTCTAAAAATTTAGGGGAATTCGAGTCGTGGCATGGTATTTTGTGTGTTGTGGTGCATGACTAGTGGATCGAACAAAACATGTACAGGTTATCTCATGCCATAGTATGGAATAGATGGAATAGATGTGTGCCACGAGGCCCAACTAAAGGATCTACTTTTCCTCATTTTTCTTACCTATAAAATGGACCCATAAACCCCATTTGTAGATCATCCCTCAACTCCATTTCTATCCGAATTTCTTAGTTTTTCTAGTTTCTTTTCTTTTCATAGTTTTAAAGTTATTATTTCAATTGGAGAGTTGAACATAGTTTATGTAGTATAATTTTTCTTTCAATTCAATAAACAGTGTTGGCAATTCCGTTTGGAGTTTTTTTAGAAACGAAAACAATACTGAAGTTCTATAAGGATGCACTTGAGGTGTAATTTAAATACATTCATTTTAAATAAACTTTATGCGTTCCTTTGAATGATATGTTTAATTTATTAATCATTTATTAAATTAAGCATATTTGGCTGAAAATACTATGAGATATTATTGATGTTGTTATGCATGTGAAATATTAAAGTAGGTAAACAATTTTTATAAAATTAAATTAAATTTTATTTCTTCACAAAAATTTATATGAAGTTTGTGTAAAAGAAAAAATATATTCACAAAGTATCTTTTCACAAAAATTTATATGAAGTTTGTGTAAAAGAAAAAATAAAGTTCATTTTAGGATTTAATTATTTGAAACTAATTTAGAGTAATGATTTTAAATCTTTGATTTATATAACTCTATTTTCAAGTTCTTTGCAAGAATTACTATTCAAAAATATATTGATGGCATATTTTTAGTAGTAGTTTTAAAATATGAAAGTTGGTTATAGATATTTAAATCACTAACCTAACTTATACACCTTGATGAGAGTTTAAATCATTGGTCCCACCAAAGGTGACAATTAAATAGTTTGTTAACCTCTCAGAAAAGAAGCATAAATTAATTAAGAATTAACATATCAGTTCCAAAGGTGGCACATTAAGATCTAATTAACAAATAATCTTATCCTTACCTTAGATTACTTTTTATAATAAAAGGGAGAATCAATAATCTTAATTTATATATTTAATAACCTAATTTATATTAATCAAGCATAATTAACTAACTAATCTACCCTATAAATTCTCCATTGAGTTTAAATGTTTATTTCCCTCTTCTTTGTTGATTTATATTTAATTTTATGTTATTAGTTTAGATCTTTAAAATCCCAAACTTTGTCACAAAATGTTTAGATTTAATTTTCATTTTTTAGAATTTCATGAAATTTTTAAAAACTATATGATTTTTCTTTAGACCGATTTTGAAAGTATATTTATCATATCTTATAAAGTGATTCATGCACTTGCAAGCTATTTTAAAAAAATATAAAACTCGAGCATCAGGATCCAACATAAAATAAGTTCCTTCTAGTAGCAATGGATTATTTTTTGAAATGGAACGAAGTCAAAGCATTATCATCCATCTAAGAAAATGATGTGTAGAGGTTTTCTTGGAAAAATATATTTTGCAAGTATAAACTCCCCAATCACATTGTATGAGACATGTAATCTAGTTTAAAGGCACATACGACTTTTGTGTAAGTCATAACATCAGCATAATCTACTTAATACATCATTATCCCAAAGGGAATGTGCATGCTAAAGTTACCAAAAAATACCTCCTAAATAGGCTGAAAAAGAAATTGGAAAAGGTAAAAGTAAGATGGTTAACGGATCTACCGGTCGTTCTCTGGGAAAACAAAATAATACCTAGGACAACCACTAGTGAAACCCATTTTTTCCTAATTTATTAAGTTAAGCCTTTGATCCCACCCTAAGTCTTTACCCTAACCATTCGAGTGTAGGTCCCTTTAGTGAGCATTACAATGAGCAACAAATGCCCTCATAACTCCTCAACTTTGAGGAAAAAGGGGAAGAGGCCATCAAATGAACAAAGAATATAAAAGAAAGATTTCCAAAGCTTACTGTTTGAGATTGATCCAACTTTCAGAGAGAGAACTTAGATAGAAGTCAAAATAATTAGCTGAATGTGTAGATTCTATAAGAGGTCCATCAATTTATAAAACATTGCAAGTCTAGGTTTTGATCACATAATGTGTACACATATTTGGGTGTCAAGAGGATACAGTCGGTATAAAGTTCAACATTTTATGGGTAAAGGTCCACCCTATATCGGACTAGTAGTTAAGCTTACAAGGGGAGAGGTTCCTTGGGACCTACCTCCTACTGAATGGTGTGTTTGAAGTGTGTAGAGTCAGGTACACCATCTAAATCATTCCTTTTTGTGGCTCGGGCTATTCACTTTGGCTTGGGCTACTTTCTTTGGCTCATGGCGAGCAATAGGTTGGTCCATATGTCCAAACATCTAATCCCTCTACTCTTTCAGCTAGTGCTCTCGACTAAGATGGAAGAGTAAATCTCAGGCAGTGAATATGATGTGTTTAGCTCCTTTAATAAATGCATGTGAATTTATTGGAGAGAGAAACTGGGTGCTCTATATAAAGAGGAGCTTGGGCTGGGACATATCATCATTTCTTGCACAAGAGTCTAACATGTTTCTATTTTCTTTTTCAAGTCAAGTTTTAAAAAATTACTTCCTCTTATTTTCAAACTTGACCTTAGGTAACCCCTTCTTCTCGTATCTTAGCCATCCTTTTTATCTTTTGTGGATTTTTATAGATAATACATAGAGAAGATACATCAACCTCGGGCTCAGGCTCTTGGGAAAGCCCCTAGTACCCTAGTGCTAGTGACAACTTGGGGTCTTCTAGGTCAAGCTCTTCAGTTTAGATCATGATTCCACCAAGGAGCCTATGACAACGACCAAACTCTATTCGGATGGACTCTCTTTCATGAAAAGGCGTTGTGGTTAGGGGTAAGGTTCCTTCTATACCCTATCATAAGGATATTTTTGATTTGGACTCAACTCGTGTCAGGACAGTTGATGCCTAATGGGTAAAGGTATATACTATGCCTGACATTGATATGTCAAGAACATAGGGTGGATTTAGAGATGGCCAAGTTTAATGAATCTTACATCTTAAAGCGAAACCGCACAAACCTCAGAAGGGTATACACGTCTATAAAGCAAGATTGGGGTATGAATGTGTCTTTGCCTAAGAATGAGAAATATTAGAAGGAATACTTCTTATATGTCTCAAGTCGATGGGAATTCCCTACTAGTGACACAAGATTGATAAGGAGCATTTGGAATGACACTAAGGTCGTGATAAGGAATGACCTAGAGTTTAGATGTAAAGCAACGCTTGGCTGATAACTAGAACTATCTTCTTGAAAAAACCCTTAGAGGCATTTTTTAAACACCCTGCATTTTGTTACATGTAGGTTGATGAGACATGATTCGATGGGGTCCCCCTTAGGATTATTCATAAAACCTAAGCTCATCCTCGGCGCCAAACCATTCCCATGGACTTTAAGAAGGTTCGAGGTGGTATTTGATAAGGGTGAGCTAGTCCTGAGACTTTTTTTTTAAGCACTAAGTGATGAAAATAACATCCTTTTACTTCTTGTTTTGTAGATCCTATGGACCTTACAACCGCCCAACTCTTATCTCACTTGTAGAGTAGGACGAGTTCCTAGAAGGGCACACCTTTAAATCATATGGGGGAATCTTCTAAAGGTAAAAAGAGGGGTAAATCCACTAGCTAGGAAGATCGCTCTATGCCCTAAAAAAAGAAGAAAAAAGTGGTCATCGATGAGCCAGCGCTCAACCTAGAACCATTGAATGTCTTTATAGCTCTATCTATGTTGTAAGAGAAACATGGAACTCTACCTACCTACTCGAGTCCTAAAGAAGTCCCATACGAGACTCGAGGAATGGAAAATTCATCCTTAATGATCTTACCACTGATGTGGATAGGATAGTTCTAAATTATGGCTTGGTACTAGAGCAACTCGATCATTATCTGAGTCAACTTCCTATTGAAGTGCATGGGAAGTAGCTCAAGGATATTTGTGAGGATGTGACCTTTGATTATGTCATCCATCACCAACTGTATCAGGTATGCTACCTTGCACTGTCTTTATTCATAACATATGTGTTTTTACAAGTTCTAACTCATGACATATTTGTTTGACCTTGTACCCCTCTTTCGTTTCAGTTGGTGTTGCTTTATGATATAAATAGGGCTCGAAGTATAGGTCTTTTTAAGGACAAGCTAGTACAAGAAAAATAGGGTCATGGGTGAGGCCATTGATAAAGAGGAAAAATTAAAAAAGGTCTCCATCGAGCTGAATGAGTACACCCAATGTATTAGTGAACTTAAGGAGACTTAAAGGTGAGCCTAGGATGAGACTAAGGAGGCCCATCATAGAGCCAAGCAAGCTTAAAAAAGAGTTAAGGTTACTACTATTGAGGCCTAGAATGTAAAAATTGAGCTTGATGTCATGGCCAAGTAGCTCAAGTTGAGCGTAGAAAGGAGGTATAAGCTAACCATGGAATCTTTTAAGATGGAGGCCAACAAGTAGGACCTAGGTGAGTATTATTCTAGTATTTTGAATATCCCAATCACTCCCCCATACATGCATACTCCTTCTCTAGAAATCGGAGAATAAGAGGAATCAAGTGCTAGTAAAGGTAAGGATGGACCCGAGGTGGTAGGTTCAAGGGTAAGGCATGAAGATCATTAATTTTCTAGACCTATTCTTTTTTCTTTTTTTCTTTTTCAAGTTTGACACGACTTCATTTTTTGTGGTCACGAGCTCACACTTTGTAATTCATACTTTGTAAAATAAAAAATCAATTTTATTGATGAAATGTTAATTTGTTTTAATCATTATGTATTTTTTATGTTGACCTACCCACCTATTTTTTGGAACATGTGTCACTTTCCTTTTATCAACATCATCTCCTATAAAAGGGGTCAATGACACTTGTTTAATTGATGCATTAGAGATTTTTTGTTAATTCCTCCATCTTTTTTGGTCGAACTTTATGGATTCTGATCGGACCAATAGACATTCAGTTCAAGCT
Organism: Hippophae gyantsensis; assembly: GCA_030763125.1. Lineage (NCBI taxonomy): Eukaryota > Viridiplantae > Streptophyta > Magnoliopsida > Rosales > Elaeagnaceae > Hippophae > Hippophae gyantsensis. The sequence continues at coordinate 44,189,791 of CM061035.1, read as the reverse complement.
TTAAGAGTGGAAAATGGTAGGCTTAAAAGCCAGGTTAGTGAACTATAAGTTAAGATACTCAATCGCGGGAAAGTTAAGTCCCTTCAAGGAGAACAAGTGTGAGCTCGATTCTTGTAAAGAGCAATTAATCCAAACTCAATCATAGGTGAGGAAGGCCTTGACTAAATGGCCACTCTTGTAGATAGGGAATCATATTGGGTGAGCTTCTATATAGAGTGGTCTAAAGGAGTATTCTTAATGGTGATGGAAGTTATTGAAGAATTAGTATGAGTAGTGCTTGTGATGAGGTCTACTAATCCCAAAGCAGTGACCCATGCATAGAAGAAAAAGAATAAGATTCAAGCCAAACTGTTGCCCATAGTGGAAGAAACTAATGATCTAGACACTGGTTATGTGTCCAAACGTTTGAGGAGTTTTTGACCCTCTCAAGGGGCCGAGCTTTATATTAATAAATTTATAAAAATATTTGTAATTTCAGATAATGAAAATATTAATGTTGGTATGCACTTGCGATGCTCTAGTATTATATTATTATCTTATTATTATTATTATTATTTTGTTGTTGGGGTGCGAAACCTACAATCATTGGGATACTCTGATTGGTTCTTAATCGAGGTGATAAGATCATGACCTTCGAAAGTGTCAAGGTACTCTACCTAGTTCTTAACCAAAGTGATTAACCCATAACATAAAATGATGGGAGAGGGAGCTTTACCTTGTTCTTGAACGAGGTGCTCATCTCTTCCTTCAATGTCAAAGTATCAACTTTGTTCCTGACCAAGGTGGAAAACTTGTGAACTTTGTATGTTGGGGCACTCTTCTTGATTCTTAACTGAGGTGATTATCCTGTGACATAAAATAGTGGGAGAGGGAGCTTTACCTAGTTCCTGACCAAGGTGCTCATCTCTCTCTTCAATGTCATAGCACTGACTTGGTTCCTGACCGAGGTGGAAAACTAGTGACCTTCGTGTCAGGGCACTCTACTTGGTTCTTAACCGAGGTGATTAGCACATTACATAAAATAGTGTTAGACTTCTGAGAGCGAATCATTTTATAAGGGAGTCATTCTATATATGTGCATGTGCAAATGTTACATGAAAGTGATAAATTAATACACATTAGAAGTGATATTCATTCAAGTGTTTGGCATTCTAGCTTATGCCCTCCTTCATTCCTTTAATGCTTTTTGACAAGTAGGCCCCTCCTGTTATTGTTCCAATTATTTGGTAAGGTATTTCTCATTTAGCACCCATTTTACCAACCATCCACTCACCCTTCTAAGCACTCAATCACCATTGGAAAATATTTTGAAGTGCATTGTCCAATTGTAATAGTTTGAAACTTTTATTTTCTACTAAATCATCCTTCTTAAAACTTTATCCCTTTTCTCCTCTATAAGGGTTAGTTCAATTTTGCTACATACCTTGTTTTATTCCTTATCAAAACTAACCTAGTAGTGGGTATTGTGACCTTGGTTGGTATTACCGCTTCAATCCTATAAACCAGGGAGAAAAGGGTATTGTTAGTGCTTCTCCGAGGGCTAGTCTTGATAGCCCATAATGTACTAGGAAACTCCTTAACCCATCTTCCCTTTTTCTTGTCCAACCTCGTCTTTAATAAACTGATAATTATCTTGTTGGAGATAATATCACTTTGAGTGGCACATCTTTAAGTTGTACTTGAGGGAGAATTATTTAATGTTTTGTCTTGTGAATTGTCTCCCTTATAGGTGACAAGCTCTCTAGGTAGCTTGAAATGACAAATTATGGACTTCCATATAAATTGAATCACCACTTCCTCTCGTATTCTTCCCATGGGTTTTTCTTTGATCCATTTTGAAAAGTAATCAGTGGCCACAAGTAGAAACTTCTTTTGACCCTTTCCTAGGGGTAGGATTCCTACTATGTCAAGCCCCCATTTGTAGAAAGACCAAGGACTAACCACCCCTGTTATAGTATTTGGAGGTGTGTGTGACAATAGCGAAAACCTTTAACATTTATCACATTTTTGAGTATATTTCGGGCAATCTACCAACATAGTGGGCCAATAATAACCTCATCTCATAATTTGTTATGAAAACCTCGTCCCTCCTAAATGTGAACCATAGTCTCCCTCATGTGCTTCAAAAATCAACCTTTCAAATCCCACTTTGGCTACACATAGGAGCCCAAACCTGAGTAGGGTTTTTTGGTATAGTATCCTTACTTCAATCATGTACCAACCTACCTTGGTTCTGATTTCCTTTGCAAACTTGAGGTCTTCTGGTAGGTCCTCCTTTTCCAAAATTTTAAAGATTAGGGTGAACCATTGGATGGTGGGAACATCCACATACTCGACCTTTCTTTTGGCTTCTCTTAAAGATGCTTCTATCAGGATTGTTAAGGACACTACTCGGTTGAGCTTGGCCTCTCGTATTGATGCCAAAATGGACAAAGTATCGGCATGACCATTATAATTTTAATCTATTTGCTTTATCTTAAACTTGGAGAGTCTTGAGCACTCTTACTTTGATCTCTCGAGGTACCCCTTCATCTTACCATCCCTGACTTCAAATTTCCCCAAGAACTAGTTAACCATTAGTTTGGAATCTCTATGTAAAGTGATCTTATTAGCCCTTAGTTTCTTCACATTTATGGCCCTAGTATTCTGCAACATTATTAGTTACTTAGGAATCAAGTCTGACCGTGCACTAAAATAGTTATTTTCATAATCAATTATGAAAATCCCTAGTCCTGTACCATTGAAGTTATGTACACCATCAACAAATACCTACTAGATTGGGCTTTTCTTGTGGTCTACCCACACACTTTCTTCTGCCCCTTATTAATGATAACCTCTAGCTTTTCACTAAACTCAGCCATAAACTTGGCCATCACCCGATGGCTGTTCTAACTATGTATTTTATGTCATACTCCTCCAATTCTATGGCAATCTATTATAGCATTCTTGCTATCTCGGGCCTCATCAAGATACTTCTTAGTGGATGGGAGGTGAGTGACGAGTGCTCAAAAAGCACTAAAATTACCATGATTTTATGCACATTAATTGATTAAAAATATATATATTTATATGATTTTATCATATATTTATATAAATTTGTCTTTTCGAAATCACAGGTATTTTTATTGGTTTTCAGGTATTTTCACTTAAAAACGTAACTTAAAGACTCAATGAGGAATACTGGAGGCAATACATCACTTATATATTCATAAAATAAATGAGGAAAAGTCAACAAATATGGAAAAATTGGACAAATGAGTCAAAAATGTCAAAAAGGAGGAAATCGTGCATGCAGCCGCCCAACTGCGCCAGTTGATGAGTGCTCAAAAAGCACTAAAATTACCATGATTTTATGCACATTAATTGATTAGATATATATATATTTATATGTTTTATCATATATTTATATAAATTTTTCTTTTTCGGAATCACGGGTATTTTTTTTTTCAAGTATTTTCACTTAAAAATGTAACTTAGACCCAAAGAGGAATACTGGAAGCAATACATCACAAATATATTAATAAATAAATGAGGAAAGGTCAACAAATATGAAAAAATTGGACAAAATGGGTCAAAAATGTAAAAAATGTCAAAACGGAGGAAAACGCGTCGCCGAGCCGCCTAGCCCGCGCACACGCCGGACGCAGCATGCCCAGTCTCACGCGCGCGCCGCATGCAGAATGCCCAGTCACGCGCGCGCCAGCGCCCAGTTCCGCGTGCGCCATCCTCTAGTCCCGCGCGCGCCTTCCTCCCGTTCCGCGCGCGCCCCTACTGCTGTCCGCACGCGCCGCTGCCATCTCGCCCCATTTTCGCATGCAGTTGCCCCCCACGTCATGTTGACGTCAGCAATCACTACTCCACGTTTTCACCATTTTTTAACATTTTTTCACCCACTTTTTCTCTCCATACTCACCTATAAATACCCCTTCTCTTCACTTCTAAACACACCTCAAAACACACTTCTCTCCTCTTTCTTTCTCTCCATTTCTTAGTTTTTAGTTTTTAGTTAGTTTTTCTTAGTTTTAGAGTTCTTCTCTTTTTGAGAAGAACTAGCTATGTTTTTGTAATTTATTTTCTTTTTGATTCAATAAATGGGAGTGCAAATTTCGCTTGGAGGTTTTCCAGCAACGGGAATAACATCGAAGTACTGTAAGGATTTTATTTTCTTTACAGCTATTTTTTATGCTTTATTCTTACATGTTATATTTAATTTGTCTGTGATTAAATTTAACTTTGCTAGCTGTTTGTAAACATGATATAATAATAACGTTGTTATGCTTGCGAAATATTAAATAGGTAAAAATCTCTAAAATGATTTGATTTTATTTTTATTCAAGATTTTATATTAAGAATGTTAGAGAGAAATATATTATTTTTCATTACAAACTTAAATCTGAAAATTAGATTTTAAGGTTTAGTTATCCTATTCGATTTAGAGTCGTGGTCTTTTATTTGTTGGAACAATCGGACGGTAGATAGAGTGAAGCTCTATTTCAAAAGTTTTTATAAGAATTATTATTTGAAAATGTATTGACAACATGTTTTCAGTAGTGGTTTTAAAACTTGAAAGTTAGTACTCGGATAACTAAATTCTTAGGTTTAATTTAGACACCTTGAATAAAGTTTAAACTGTCTAACCCCACCAAAGGTGGCATTTAAATGGTTCATTTTCAATCTCTTAGAAAAAAGAATTAATTTAATTAACCAAATTGGTTATCAACCCCACCCATAGGTGTTAATTGATTTGTTTAGTTAACAAAGAATATCTATCCCCACCAAAGGTGGTATTCATATAAAAAAGAGAGAATCAATAAATATCAATTCATATCTTTAATAACCTAAATAATATGAGCAAGCATAATTAACTTAATTATTATATCCATAAATACTCCACCATTATAAATGATAAAATTTGCATAAATGTTTATTAAATCTATGTTTATTTTTATGTAAGTAGATTAAAAACACAAAACCCCAAAATATCGTGACAGGATGTTTAGGATTTAATTTCGTTTTTAAAAATTTGAATAATAAATTAAAAACCACATACATTCCTTCCTTAGATCGACCTTGGGAGTATACTTATCAATTTCTACGAAATGATTCGTGCACTTGCGAAAGTTTTATAAATAAATAAAACTAAATAAACGGCAGGATCGGCGATGTCGGTTCTACCCGATCAAGTTTTTGGTGCCGTTGTTGGGGACGGAATAACGTTTTTAAATTATTTATCAAAATTTTAAAAACTTTTTGTGTTGTAAATAATTGTGATTTTTTTTATTTAAAAAAAATCAAAAAATTTGTTGTCTGTGAAAAGTAAAAAAAATTCAAATTTCAATTTCATAATATATAAAAAAAAATTTAATTTTAAATTTCATAAAAAAATTATAGCATGAATAATAAAATAATTTTGAATTTTGAAATTTGAAGTAAAAAAAAAGTAATAAATTTTTAATTAAATAAATAAATAAATAAAAGTAAAAAAAATAAAATAAAATAAAATAAATAAAAAAAATAAAAAAAATAAAAAAAATAAAAAATAAAATTTTATTTTATTTTATTTAAAAAATAATTTTTTTTCAAAAAAAATTAAAAACTTTATTTTCAATTTTTTTTATTTTTTTCTTTTATCTTTTTCAATTTTTTTATTTTATTTTATTTTTGGCTTAATTTTTAATTTAAAATTTTTTTTTTCTCTTTTTTTATTGTTCTTTTACTTTTTCAATTTATTTTATTTTTGGTTTAATTTTTTTTAAAAAAAATTTTAACTATTGTTTTTATCATAATTTTCGTTTAAGTTAATTAACTTAGGTTTTTAGTAACTTAATTTACTAACTTAATTAACTTAGATTTTCATTAACTTAATTAACCTACCTTTTTATTAACTTAAATTTTAACTTAACTTAATTAACTTAAATTTTAACTTAACTTAAGTTAACTTAATTAACTTAATTTTAATAGCATGAAAAGTAAAGATCTAAGGGAGTTCTGTCTAGGAGACTAGTTCCTGGAAGCCTTTGTGCTACTAGTCTTTTCTGGGAACGTTGCTCTGTCTAGGAGGATGATTTTTAAGAAGATTTTGCCCCATCATTCTTTCTTGGGAGCACTCTTGGTTAATACTGATTATGTTATTTTAACTTATATATTATACTTAATAAAAACAAAAACAAAAAAACAAAAAAATTCTGAAACTATCTCCAAAATTTTAAAGTTTTAATTACAATCTAAGGAGTTAGTTGTTTTGTTTAATCTAGGTACAATTATGTTTTGATGCCTTTAATTATTTGATTTGTACCTAGACGTGGATGATCTAAAACTCACAAGCATGTCCCTAGTTTTAAGTACAGAAAAAAAATTGAAAATCCATAGGACATGACTGAAAAAGTGTAGGTAGACAAACTTGTCTTGCTTGTAGGTTTGATTGACTCATTGATGAGGGGACATTGAGTTTACTTAAAATGAAATACCCAAGTTACATCTTGCTAAGACGTTAAACTAAGCGCTGGATGGGAGGCAACCCATCATTTTAGGTAATTTTCTTTTATTTATTTAATTTCTATTATTTATTTTAGTTTAATTCATGTGAATAATTTTAAAATTGTTAACTAAATATATTTGTTGAGATGTTAGAAGTTTACAGTAATCTATCTGTGTGCACTTTAATGAACATGATGGATGCACCTGCGAGAGTTTTATAAATAAATAAAACCAAATAAACGGCAGGATCGGCGATGTCGGTTCTGCCCGATCACCAGCCAAAGCGTGTAGCACGCCCAGCCTCGCCCAGCAACGTGCGCGTCCCTGCTCTATTCTACGTGTGCCTGTGCCCATCTCCGCCCCATCTGTGCGTGCCTACATTCATTTGTGCCCTATCTGCCCCATCTGCACGCGCTGCCGTGCCCACATCAACATGACATCATCAGTATGACCTCATCATTCACTACTCCGCATTTTCTCCATTTTTAATCATTTTTCACCCACTTTTTCTTCCCCTCCTCACCTATAAATACCCTCATTCTCTTTACTTCAAAACACATCTTCTCTTCTCTTTCTTTCTATCCATTTCTTAGTTTTTTAGTTTTTCTTAGTTTTTAGCTTTTCTTAGTTATTTTTTCTTAGGTTTAGAGTTCTTCTCTTTTTGAGAAGAACTAATTATGTTTTTGTAATTTATTTGCTTTTTGATTCAATAAATGGGAGTGCAAATTTCGTTTGGAGATTTTCCAGCAACAGAAATAGCATCAAAGTACTGTAAGGATTTTATTTTCTTTACAGTTAATTTTTATGCTTTATTCTTACATGTTTTATTTGATTTGTCTGTAATTAAATTTAACTTTGCTAGCTGTTTGTAAACATGATATAATAATAACGTTGTTATGCTTGCGAAATATTAAATAAGTGAAAATCTCTAAAATGAATTGATTTTGTTTTTATTCAAGATTTTATATTAAGAATGTTAGAGAGAAATATATTATTTTTCATTACAAACTTAAATCTGAAAATTAGATTTTAAGGTTTAGTTATTCGATCTGATTTAGAGTAGTACTCTTTTATTTGTTGGTACAATCTCCCGGTAGTTAGAGTGAAACTCTATTTCAAAAGTTTTTATAAAAATTATTATCTAAAAATATATTGGCAACATGTTTTCAGTAGTGGTTTTAAAACTTAAAAGTTAGTACTCGGATAACTAAATTCTTAGGTTTAATTTGGACACCTTGAATAAAGTTTAAACTGTCTAACCCCACCAAAGATGGCATTTAAATGGTTCATATTTGTTGACTTTTCCTCATTTATTTTATGAATATATAAGTGATGCATTGCCTCCAGTATTCTTCTTTGAGTCTTTAAGTTACGTCTTTAAGCGAAAATACCTGAAAAATAATAAAAATACCTGTGATTCCGAAGAGACAAATTTATATAAATATATGATAAAATCATATAAATATATATTTTTAATCAAATAATGTGCATAAAATCATGGTAATTTTTGTGCTTTTTGAGCACTTATCAGTGAGTACCAAGATTGTGTGTGAGCCCAAGTAATGCCCGAGCTTTTGCACACTAACTTTGTGAGCAAAAGATAATTTGTTAATGGTTAGATATCTTCTTTGGACATCCATCAGAACTTGGCTAATAGCATGACACTACATGTTTGAGGTATCATAGCCAAATATAAATGGAGAATCTTGCCTAGGAAGGGGCTGACCAAGATAGGGGGTTTCTCAAGTACTTTTTGATTTCCTTAAAGGCTCCATCATAGTCCTCATCTCAAAAGACTGATGTGTTCTTTCTAAGAATATTGAAGAAGGGCATACATTTATTGGTGCATTTAGAGATGAATCTATTCGGTGCCACTATTCTTCCATTTAGTTGTTAGATTCCCTTAAGAGTGGTAAGTGGCTTCATGTTCACCGAATCTTGTATTTTGTCTAGGTTGGTCGTAATCCCCCTAGCTGACATGAGATGCTCTAAGAATTATCCTGTAGCAACACCAAAGACACACTTCTTGGGGTTAAGCATCATGTCATACCTTTGGATTATTGAGAATACCTCCTCCAGGCCTTACATATGGTCCAAAGGATAAGTTGACTTCACCACCATATCGTCTACATAGGCCTCTAGATTCCTTCCTAGCCATTTTTCAAACATTTTGTTAACTAGACGTTGGTATGTAGTGCCTGTGTTTCTCAATCTAAACGGCATCCATGTGTAATAAAATGTTCCTTCTTCTATGATAAAAGATGTTTTCTCCTCATCCTTAGGGTACATTCTGATTTGGTGGTACCTAGAGTATGCATCCAAGAAACTCATCAGCCCAATGGGTAGAAAGGGGAAACAATCTTTGGAACATGCCTTGTTTAGATCTATGAAGCACACGTACATACGAGATAACCCACATGCTTTCTTTACCAATACCACATTTGACAGCTATGAAGGATAGTTGACCTCATTTATAATCCCAACCTCTTTATGGGCTACCATATAACCCTTGATCACCTCGTTCCTTTCCCTTGGGAATTTCCTCTTTCATTGCTGAATGAATATAGCCTATGGATGGACATTTAGTTAGTGTGTTATAACATTTAGATCAATCCCAAGCATGTCTATTCGAGTCCATACAAAGACGTCTATGTTAGACATAAGGAACTGTGAGAGTCATTCCTCTAACCCCACCATCAAGTCCCCAACAATTTTTAAGGAGTGGTTCTCTCCTTCAACTTTCATCGGAAGGTCTCTTACTCTATTTAGGTTGACTGACCTTACCAAGCCTTTGCCCCATGGTATTTTTTCAAGGAAGACCCCTTGGTAATGGCTACTTGTGAGCTATCTCTTTCATAATGGTGTTATCTCTTTTAGGTCCTCATTAGTGAGGAATTTGACTACATAATGAAGGGTGGATGAAACTACCCTCATTTTTTGTATCCAAGGTCTTCCTAAGATGGCATTATAATGCACTAGGACATCAATAATCACAAAATTAGTCATTATTGTCACCCTTTTTTCCATGACAAGTAGCACCATCATTCCTTTTACATAGGTGTTGTTGTTGTTGAACCCTATGGGAGGTAGCTCTGCCTTAACAATGTTCGATTCCTTTACTCTTAAGGCCCTGGAAGTGGTTAGAAAATAGAGATCCATCGAACTCCTTATATCAATCATTATTCGACATACATCACAAGATCTAATTCTCAAAGTTATTACTAAAGGGTTTTCATGATGGGATGAGGTCACATCCTTTTCATTGAAAATGGTTTCTGCAGCAAGTTTTGCCTTATCCAATGTGTATATATAGGGGGCATTGTGCAGTTCTCTTGTAAAAATTTTGCGCAAGTTATTTGAGACTATTAATCCCAGGACCTCTATGTATGGTATGTATATTCATGTTGTTAGTCTCAATATGGGGCTCCCTTCAACAACTTGATGGGTTTGTTGGTTTTGGAACCTCTTGTCTATTATGATGATTTCATCGGTCTCCATTTCCTACGACTAGGTATTTTAGATATCCATTCTCTGACAACTCTTCTATCTCTTTTTTGAGGTGTCTATAGTCTCTTGTTTTGTGGCCCATATCCTTATAGAAGGAACACCATTTAGATGTGTCCCTAAGTGGGGATTTTATCTTCAATGGCCATCTAATATTAGGTTCCTTCTCCATTCTCATTATAGCTTGAGCTAGATTTACTCCCATGATAGAATCTCTAAAAGGAGAAAGTGACCTCCCCCAAGGTCCTCTATTTTTTGACCATTGTCCAGCCCCCATACTATTTGGTGCAAAGTGTTTGCTTTTGTTGTTTTGATATGCCCTATATGGGCTTATCCTTCTCTTTTCTTTATATGGTACCACCTCCACATTAGTTTGATGGCCTTTGACTAGACCTAGATCTCTCTCCAAGTTGACAAACTTTCTTGTCTCCCATAAGCTTCCTATAAATTATAAGGCACTATCTTGGACAGCCAGCAATTTTCAATTTTTCCTCCATAAATATTTTTGATGTACTCCTCAATGGACTCTCCCCTCTTTTGAATAATAGAGAAAAGGTAGTGTGATTCTTTTCTCAAAGGCTTGTTGTAGGCATAATTATCTAGTGAACTGTGAGAAGGAGGTTATGGATTGGGGTTCCAAGTTATTAAACCATTTTAGAGTGCCTTCACAAAGGATGGTAGCAAACAATTTGCACATCATGGGATCTCGTTTTTCGTAGGTGAGACTCATAGAAACCATGGCTATCTTGAAGTGTTGTACATGTGTTACCAGTTCATTTGTTCCAAAATAATCTGAACATTTAGGGGTGTTGAACTTAGTTGATGGCTTATCCTTCTATATCTCGTCAGAAAAGGGGGAGATGCATAATTTCTCACAATCCCTATCCACATCATAAGGGGTTTTCCCTTTCTCATGCTTCTCATTTTCTTCCTTCAAGGCCTCATCTTGTTTCTTGTTGGCCTCTTCTTGTGCTTGAAATTATGCCTTCTTGCTTTTCCTTTCTTGAATCCATTGTTCATCACAAGGTCTCGTTAAGCTAGAAAGGTTATTTCTTTTGTCTTCCTACTCCACTTGGTGTGGCTCGGGCTAGCCACGCCGGGCTTTGTGTCTATTGATAGGATCATCTATTTGGTCATTCATGGTCTTTCCCCCTGACTGGGAGCATATCGGCCTATTTTCCCTTTTGGTTTCTTTAAGCTCTCTTCTCAATTAGAGGAGTTGGCTAGAAAACTCTTGGTGGCGAAGGCTATCTTCAGCTCTGATCTCATTAAGGGTTGGTGAGGCATTTCTTTGGGTCATCATTTCTTCCTTGTTAGCCAACCTCGACAGTTCTCCAATACAATTTCCTACCATGGTAGTGCATGATAAATGTTTGTGAGTATCCAGTGTAGCTTGTGAATGGGACATGTCTAATTTTCCAAGCTTCTTTCAAGGCTCGAAATGAATCCAAAAGAATATAGTGTTATAAACTTAAGCTCGACCTCAGAATCTAAGCTCCATGATGGGCGCCAAAATGGTTAAGATTGATTCAACTTTCAAAGAGAGAACTTAGAGATAAATCAAAATAATTGGCTGAATGCTTGGATTCCATAAGAGATCCATCTATTTATAGAACATTATACATACAAGTTTTGATCACATAATGTGTGCACATATATAGGTGTCAAGGGGATACAATTGCATAAAGTTTAACATTTTATGGGTTGATGTCGATGATGAATGCTTAAAAAGCACTGAAATTACCATGATTTAATGTACTTTAAATTTGTATGATTTTATCATATTTTAATATAAATTTGTCTTTTCAAAATCAAAGATATTTTTATTGTTTTTAAGGTATTTTCATTCAAAAATAACTTAAAGACTCATAGAAAAATATTGGAGGCAATACATCACCAATATGTTGAGAAAGAAGATGAGGAAAAGTCAAAATGGGTTAAAATGGTCAAAAATGTCAAAAACGTAGTAACCCATTCACACCGAAGTCTTGGGCTCACCAGTGTGCTTGTGCACTCCAAACACCCATTTGCTGAAATTCTTGCACCCCACATGCGTGCCAACCTATCCAAACGAATCCAAAATTAATTTTTGAAATATTTTTCCACCTTTTTTGGCATTTTCTACACCTATAAAAAGACCCTTTCACGCATTGTAAAAAATACACAATTTTCTCAACTCTTCTCTCTCTAACTTTCTCTCTAGAAAGTTTTCTTTTTTTAGTTTTTAATTTTAAATTTCTTCTCTTTTTGATAAGAATGAGATCTGTTTTTATAGATTTTTAGTTTTTGATTCAATAAACGAAAATGAAATCCGTTTAGAGGTTTTCCAGCAACAAAATTAGCATCAAAGTTCTATAAAGAGTTTTTTGAGGTATAATTTTAAAATGATCAAATTCTTTATAGTTATTTTTTATATTTTTATTCTTATATGTTATGTTTAATTAGTCTATGATTAAATTTAACATGGTTGATTGTTTGTAAATATGATATAATAATAACGTTGTTATACTTGCAAAATATTAAATAGGTAAAACATTTCTATAAAATAAATTGATTTTGATTTTATTTAAGAATTTATATTAAGGATATTAAAGAGAAATATACTATTTTTTTATTACAAACTTAAATCTAAAAAAATAAATTTTAAGGTTTAATTATCTGGTCCGATTAAGAGTAATGCTCTTTTATTTGTTGGTACATTCGCCTAGTAGTTAAAGAATTATGTATAATTTTCATGATTAGTCTAAAGAGGAGCTATATGGTTTTAAATAATTCAACAAGTCTCTTAAAAACAAACATGAAAAATAAACATAAACATTATGTCATAATATTTTGGGTTTGAAAAGACTAAACTAATAATATAAAATTAATTGATAGGAATATAATTACTTCAAATAATTCTAAGTAGATAAATAATTAACACTCAAAAAGAGAATTTATGAGCTTTATTAGCTAATTAATCATGCTTGTTTAAAATTAATTAAATCATTAAAGATATTAATTAAGGTTATTGGTTTTTCTTTTTTTGTAAGAAAATATCCTTAGACGGTGATTAGATTCTTTGTTAATAAAACCAATTAATATCTTTAAGCAGAAATCACCAACTGATTAAATTAAATTATATTTTGTTTATAAGGAAATAAAAAAACCATCTAATTCACAACGTTAGGTAGAGCATGTAATTTAAACTCTCATTCAATATGTCAAAATTAGATCCTAAAATATAATTTTTAGATTTTAAATCAATTATGAAAAATGTTGTCAATATATTTTTCTATAATAAACTTTGTAGAAATTTTGAACGAAGAAATAAACTTAATTTATTTTGTAAAAATATTTACCTAAATTAATATTTCACAAATATGACAACATTCCTAATATCTCATAATAATATTCAACCATATATGCTCAGATTTAAGAAATAATCAGTAAATTAAAAATAACATTCAAAAATATGCATAAAAATTGAATTTGTAAACGAAAGAATACAATGAAAATTAATCCTTTAGTATATAGAACTTTACTTCTAGTCTAAAAACCTTCAAAACAATACAATGAAAATTAATTCCTAATATTGTTTATGAATTAAAACTAAAGAAAATGAAACTCTAGGCTACAAATTTCTATCTAATTAGTGTTTTTTTATCTCAGATATTGGTGTGTGAAATAAGATAAAAATTGAGACTTATTTATAGTTGAGGATTGGTAAGAAAAGAGAATCGTGAGTGAAAAATATTCGTGCATCCCGGCCCAAGTTTATACACACCACAGCGCATACCTCATTTTGGTTCACCTTATTTTGTGTAGAATAGATCATGTCATAGGCAACATTTATCCACATTGTGGCTCAAGTCAGGCTGCTAGAGTTTCATGTTTTAATAGTGTTGAGTGCACCGTGGCCCACTATATTTCATGCCATGACCCATTTTGCTTGTTTCTACTTTATTATTTCACCCCTTACAAACTGATTGGATTACAAATAAGGTTTACATGTTTTGTTCTTTTACTCTTCTAAGTTGAAATTGAGTACTTCATGTGTGATTCTTCATGTGTTGATCAATTTAATTAAACTGATGCTAAAAGTACCTAAAAAATAATCTAACAGACACGTGTTTTCAACAACATAGATTTTATTTAAATAATAATAAAATCAAGAATTTTCAAATCTATTTATAGCATATAAGTACAAATAAATCTCATAATATTAGTGCTTTTCAAGCACTCGTCACTTAATTTGGTATGCATGCCAACAAAAGGTTGGATAGCCAATGGCTTGGTGAGAACATCATCAGGCTATTCTATTAATGGAATACAATGTACCAAGAACTCACGAAGGACCTTTTCACAAAGGAAATGGATATCTAGCTCAACATGTTTGGTCCCACAATGAAGGATAGGGTTAGCAGCAAAGCTAACTGCACTTAAGTTGTCACACCAAAGGAAAGGAACAACTAGCAATCTAGCTTTGATCTCTCAAAGCATGGATTTTAACCATAAGACTTTAGTAGCTACACGTGCTTTCTACCTCTATACTAGATTATGCAACTATATATTTTTTTTCTTATGCTCTAAAACACTGGATTAGCACCAATAAAAACACACACATACTTGATATGGACCTTCTATCATTAGGAAAAGTCCCCCAATAAGAATCAAAGAAACCAGTAATGGTAAGAAGAACTGATGATTTAAACACTACTCCATGATAGACAAAGCCTTGAAGATATCTCAATATTCGTTTAACTTCACTCCAACGAGAATTAGTTGATTTAGACAAGAATGGACATGCCTTATTAATAGCAAAGGAAGTATCTGGTTTGATTTAGATGATATATTGTAGGGAACCTATGATACTCCTATAAAAAGAAGGGTGTTCCAAGAGTATGCCATCAGTAGTAAACAAAATGAGAGAAGTGAGCATTGGTGACCCAATAAGCTTACAATTTTCCATTTTTGCTTTAACAGGCAAATCACATATGTTCTTGCTTTGAGTAAGAAGCATGTCACCATTTTGTAATTTTGAAATCTCAATGCCTATAAAATAATGATGCAAGCCGACATATTTTAAAGAAAATGTTGAATTAAGGATATGGGTAAAATTTTTAACATCCCCCTCATCATCTCTTTTGATGATAATATCATCCACATACACTGAAAGATACATAGGAGTATTTGTGGTGAAGATACAGAAAATAAAGGAATATGCTCTAGATTTAACAAATCTTGTGGAGTATAAGACCTGAGAAAGAGTGTCAAATCAAGCACATAGAGCTTGTTTTAGACCATAGATAGCCTTATAAAGCTTACAAACATAACAAAGATAGTTTGGATCCTCAAAACCTAGTGGTTATGCCAAATACACCTCCTCACTAAGTTTTCTATTTAAAAAGGCTATATTGATATCCAATTGATGAATTTTCTAGTCCTTGGATAAGGCCAATGTAATAAGAACTCTGATGGTCACTAGTCTAGCAACATGACTTAAAATCTCCTAGATATCAAAACCAGGTTGTTGATCAAATCCTTGAGCTACAACTTGAGACTTTCTTTTGTCTAACTCACCAAATTTTAGTTTCTTCACACACCAAATTCACTTAAAACCAATAATCTTTCTATTCAATGGTGGAGAGTCTATCACCCAATTGTTGTTTTCATATAGATTTTCATTTCAAAATCACGGATATTTTTATTGTTTTTTAGATATTTTCTTTCAAAAATAACTTAAAGACATGAAGAAAAATACTTGAGTCAATACATCACAAATATATTGAGAAAAGAAATGAGAAAAATTCAAAAATATGGAAAAACAAATTGGACAAAATGGGTCAAAAATGTCAAAAGGGCCGAAATCCCGCGTGCGTAATAGCCCATTCCTACCAGTCCTGCACGCACTAGCATATCCACGCCTAGTCCCGCACACATAATCCCACCCGTGCCATATCATGTGCATGCTAGCATACTCATTTTCATCTCCCGCGCGCACCAATCACCTGTCTATTGAGATTTTCACGCCCCATACGCGTGCCAACCTATCCAAAAGCATCCAAATTTAAATTTTGAAATATTTTTCCCCTTTTTATGGCCTTTTCCTCATCTATAAAAGGGCCCTCTTCCCCCGTTCCTAAACACACAATTTTCTGAGCACTTTCTCTCTCTAGAAAGTTTATTTTTTACTTTTTTTGTTTAGTGTTTTAACGTTCTTCTCTTTTGAGAAGAACTAGCTATGTTTTTATAGATTTTTAGTTTTTTATTCATTAAGTAGATATGCAAATCTGTTTAAAGATTTTTCAACAACAGAATTAACATCGAATTATTGTAAGGATTCTTTAAATTATTTATCAAAAATTTAAAAAAATTTTATCCTCTAAATAATTGTGATTTTTTTATTCATTTTGAGTTAAATTTTTTTTTTCAAATTTAAAAACAAAATTGAAAAAAAAATTGTTCATCAACGAACAATAAATTTTTTTTATTTAAAAATAAACATTTTAAATTTTAAAATTAAAATTCAAAAAATAAATAAAAAAATAAGAAATAAACTGTTCTTGAATAGTAAAGAGAGAAAAAAATTTAAAACTAAAATTTAAAATTCAAAAAAATTATATAAATTTTTTTAAACTATTCTTAAACAGTAAAACAAAAAACATTTAACTGATCTAAAGAAGTAAATAAAAAAATTAAAATTAAAAGTTAAGATTTAAAATTCAAAATTCAAAAAAAGAAAGAGTTATAAAAAAAATTTAAACTAATCTTGAACAGTAAATCAAAAAATTAAAAACTAAAATTTTAGATATAAAACTTAACATTTAAAAAAATATATACTGTTCTTGGACAGTAAAAAAATCGAAATTTATAAATTAAAAATTAAGATTTAAAATTTAAAAAAATTGTTTCTCTTCGTGAACAGTACAATTTGTTTTTTAAAAAATTAATTTTAAGATTTAAAATTTACAAAAACAAAATTGTTACTGTTTGTGAACGGTACCAAAAATTTTAAAATTTAAAAAAAACTGTTACATATCTTAAACAGTAAATAAAAAACATATTGTTTTTAAATAATAATAATAATTATTATTTTTTAATAATGAGCTCTAAAAAAATTAAAAAAAACTAATTAAATTAGATTTTTAAATTTTTATTAATTTAATTAAAATTTTAACTTAATTTAATTAACTTAGATTATTATTAACTTAATTCACTTATATTTTAATTTAACTTAATTCACTTAGATTATTACTAATTAAATTTCTTAACTTAATTAACTTAGATTTTAATAGCACAAAAAGTAAAGATCTAAAAAAATTTTAATTAGAAGACTAGTTCTTGGAAGCATTTTTGCCACTAGTCTTTCCTCGGAACAATGCTTTGTCTAGAAGGATGGTTTTGAAGAAGCCTTTATCCCACCATTCTTTCCTATAAGCACTCTTGGTTAATATTGATTATGTTATTTAACTTAGAGATTAAAAAAATAAAAATAAATAATAAAAAAACTACTGAAGTTATCTCCAAAATTTCAAAGTTTTTAATCACAATATGTGATAAAAGGAGTTGAGATATTAGAAGTTGACAATGATCTTCCTGTGTGAACATTAATGATAAACATGATGGATGCGCCTGCATTTCTCCATCACTACTTGCACATTCTCAAGAAATATGTAACTTTTCTTCTCTTTTCTCTTTTTCTTTAATTTACAACTGTTACATTGAGGACAATGTAAGTTTTAGGTTGGAGGTGGTGAAAAGTTACCATACTTAATTGCAACAATTTTAACATAAGTGATTTAAGATAATTTAATTTTTTAGTTTTTATCGCTTCTCTTGCTAAGGGACTAGCAAGAAGCTAGTTGGGGTTTGTGATGAGTGCTTAAAAAGCACTAAAATTACCATGATTTAATGTACTATAATTAATTAAATATATTTATATTTTTATGATTTTATCATAATTTTATATAGATTTGTATATTTGAAATCATGGGTATTTTTATTATTTTTTAGGTATTTTCGTTTAAAAATAACTTAAAGATACGAAGAAAAATACTCGGGGTAGTACATCACAAATATATTGAGAAAAGAAATGAGAAAAAGTCAAAAATATGGAAAATAAATTGGACAAAATGGGTCAAAACGGTCAAAATATCAAAATGGTCAAAACCCTACGAGCACAATCGCCCATCGCATCGATTCTCGTGCGTGCACGTGTGCACCCTCCCATTGTGCTGATTCCAGCATGCACCCATGCGTAGCCGCCCATTCCTACCGAGTCCCACGCGCACCATCGTCATCTCCTGCGCGCACCAACCGTTCGTCTGCCAAGATTTTTGTGCCCTATGTGCATGCCAAGCTGTCCAAATGGGTCCAAATTCAAATTTTGAAATATTTTTCTCCCTTTTATGGCCTTTTCCTCATCTATAAAAGAACCCCCTTCTCCCATTCCAAAAGGCACAATTTTCTAAGCACCTTCTCTCTCTAGAAAGTTTTCATTTTTTTTAGTTTTAAAGTTCTTCTCTTTTGGGAAGAACTAGCTATATTTTTATAGATTTTTAGTTTTTTTATTCAATAAGCATATTTGCAAATCCGTTTGGAGATTTTCCAACAACAGAATTAACATCAAACTATTACAAGGATTCTTTTAAGGTATTATTTTAATGGATTCTTTACAGTTGTCATTTTATGTTTTATTCTTATATGTTATATTTAATTTGTCTGTGATTAAATTTAATAAGGCTGGCTATTTGTAAATATGATATAATTATAACGTTGTTATGCTTGCGAAATATTAAATAGGTAAAACATTTTCATAAAATAAATTGATTTTGTTTTTATACAAGATTTTATATTAAGGATGTCAGAGAGAAATACATTTTTTTTCATTACAAACTTAAATACAAAAATTAGATTTTAAGTTTAATTATCCAGTTTGATTTAGAGTAGTGCTCTTTTATTTATTGGTACAATTGTCCGGTAGTTAGAGTGAAACTCTATTTCAAAAGTTTTTTATAAGAATTATTATTCGAAAATATATTGATAACATTAATTCAGTAATGGTTTAAAAACTTGAAAGTTAGTACTTGGATAGTTAAATTCTTAGGTTTAATTTGGACACCTTGAATAAAGTCTAATTATTTGACTCCGTCTAAAACTGTGATTAGATGGTTTTCTATTTTCTTAGAAATAAAGCTAAAATTTAATATTTAATTAATTAATAGGTCTCGCCTAAGGATATTAGTTAGTTAATATTAAAGAAAATAATTTGGGCCCCGCCTAAGAACACTTTCATACAAAAAAGAAAAAATCAACAAATATCAATTTATATATTTAATAACCTAAATAATATGAGCAAGCATAATTAACTTAATTATTATATTCTTAAATACTCCACTTTTATGAATGATAAAATTTACATTATTGTTTATTGAATCTTTATCTATGTTTATGTTTATTTTCATGTTATTAGATTAGGAAACAAACAACCCAAAATATCGTGACATGATGTTTAGGATTAGTTTTGTTTTTAAGATTTTGAATAATAAATCAAAAATCACATATATTCCTTCCTTAGATCGACCATGGAAATATACTTATCATTTTCTATAAAATGATTCGTGCATTTGCGAGAGTTTTAAAAATTATAAAACAAAAAGAGTATTTCGCAAGATTGGTATTTGCATTGCCGGTCTTGTGACTCATCATCGGTAGACTTAAGAGTATGATAAGATGGTAAAATAGAATCAAGAATGATTGGATCAAACATGACATGGGAATGTAAAGATAAAGCAAATATATTAGGAGAAGAAACATGAGATGACAAAGATGAATTTGAAGGATTAGAAGAATGAATTAAAGAATTGAAAGGAGAGAGATGCAGAACTAGATTCAGCCAACGTTACAGGTTGTTGAGAAACACATGGTTGAATAATAGGAAACACTACTATAGTAGGTTTAGTAGGTAAAATAATAGTATAGGATTTATTAGCAAATGGAAATTGTGTTTCATGAAAAATAACATGTCTAGAAAAGTAGAATTTTCCAACTAAGTCAAGATGCTTATAACCCTTAAGCCTAGGGCTATATCTTAAGAAAACACAAGCCTCTAATCGAAATTGATATCCAAAAACTTTGAGGAATTCAATGTTTGGCTTAACATGAAACATTTTTTCTAAAGAACTCAAATGAGCTAAAATAGGAGTAGGTGACATGTTAAGCATAAGAATAGTGGCATATAAGCATTCATCACAAAAAGTCAAGGGTAAAGATTCTTGAGCTAATATAGCTAAGCAATCAATAATTTGTCTATGCTTTCTTTCAACTAGATCTTTTTTTTTCATCAGTATAAGGAAAAAAAGTTAATGCAATATAAAACATTGTGAGAAAAATAAGATAAGGCCTAAAATCCAACTCTCCAATCTAATTGAAACACTTTAATCTTAGTGTTTAGTTAGAGTTCAACTATAGCCTTAAACTGAATAAAGGCATTGTGAACTACATCTTTGGTTATTAGAAAATATATCCAAGTGAAGCGTGAGTTCATTAGTAAAGTGTATATAATACTTAAAACCATTACATGATGTAATAGATGACACCTAAACATCAAAATGAATGATAGCTAATGATTCATTTGCATAATTTTTAGATGAAGATAAAGGTAATTTATGTGATTTACTAACATACCATGTAATGGAGATCGAGGTGCTAATCAAGCTAATGTTCCCAACTACTGATCAAGTTGATGTTTCCAAATATTCACAAGATCTTTTGCAAGGAATTAGTGGTCCAGTGACTAGGGATAGATTTAGAAGATCAACTTGGGTGCAAGGGCTACTTTAGGAAACAATTTTTATTTTATACAATTGTGGACCTTTTATGTTTAACAATTTTTGTTTTAAATAATTGTGGGTCTTTTGTGTTTAGAAATTTTTATTTTAATTAATTGTGGGCCTTTTGTGTTTATAATTTTTTATTTTAATTAATTGTGGGCCTTTTATGTTTAACAATTTTTGTTTTAGTTAATTGTGGGCTTTTTATTTTAAGTATTTTTGTCTTTTTATTTTTTAAGGTTAGATTAGGCCTAATTCATAACTAAATAATAGGCCTATTAGGCCCATTCCATCTAGGTTTTTTTTCTTTTAGGCTTTCTTTCTTATTAATAAGAAAAGCTATGTAATTTAGAGGTAAGAACAAATATCATGAATGAAAAGTATATTTCATAAAGCTTTTGCTTTGCTTTCTTGGGTTCTTGATTGAATGCTTGAATTTGACTTATGAAAAGGAGTGATCATCCTTTGTGGCATCTCAAGGTTTGGGTTTTAAGGACTTTGTTTCCTTAGGGTTCTAATCTAATCATCTTCAACATGTTTTTAGCAAATCAATCATTTATATTCCTTTGAGTTTGTGGGTTACTAGGTTGTTCGCCTAAAGGTTATGCATTATTTGGTATCAGAGCCTTGGTTGATGAAAATAGCTTATCTATCTTCATCTATCTTTGTTTTAAATTTTATATTTAAAAAAAATCATCCTTTGATTGTTTTCTACATTCTTAATTGTTTTATGCATTCTTTAGTCACAAATCACAAAAAAAGAGAAATTTCATCCTTTTGAGTCTTGTGTTTTTTTTTCAATTTTGTGGTCGTTATATTCGTATTTGGATTTTGTTTCATAATTTTATTTGAATTATTCATATCTTTTTCTTGATTCTTTATTTTTTTTTGTGTTCAATCATTTTTGTTCTTAAAAAAAAGAAGGAGAACAGTGTTGTTCGAAGTTTCAAAATTGTTTTTTTGATAAATCGAAGTTGCAATTTTAAACAACCATAACTTTTGACTCGGTTAACAAAACGACTATTATAATATATCAAATTCAAACTTGTTTCAATTCCTATAACTAAACTTACTATTTGCCTGAATTTCATATATTTTTTACTCCAAATTCCATCATTGAGACCACTTATCGAGGGGTTAAAGATTTGTTGCAGCCTTTTGTGTTGTTTTGGGTTGTTGTTCATTAGGGGTTGTGAATGTTTTTTGTGAATTTTCTATTCAAAGCAGCAGACCAACAGTAAAAAAAGAAAAAAAAAGGAAGAGAAAAAAATGAAAAAAATGAAAAAAAAAACAAGAAGGAAAGGAAAACATAGTAGTAGATTGTTGAAGAATCTAATTCTTGTTTTCTTGTTCTTGTTGAAATTGGTTTTCCTTTGTTTTGTTCTTACTGCCTAAGATTGATTTAAAAAAAGAATCATATTTTATCAAGAGTCCTCTTTGGTCAAGAGTCTTTCTTTAGAGTCCTATTTGATCAAGAGTCATTCTTTAGAATCTTCTTTTGTAAGAGTATTTCTTTAGAGTCCTCTTTGGTCAAGAGTCTTTCTTTAGAATCCTCCTTGGTCAAGAGTCTTTCTTTAGAATCCTCTTTGGTCAAGAGTCTTTCTTTAGAGTCCTTTTGGTTAAGAGTATTTCTTTAGAGTCCACTTGAACTTTCCTTTTGCATTACTTTGCCATTAAGTTCTTTCAAAATTCTTAATTTTGAGATTGTTACCCAAAAAATAGTTACTTCTTGAGATTTTTTGGATTCTTTGATTTTGTTAAGAACACAAAGGAGGTTGGCGTGAGCTTTGAGTGGTAAAAAAGAGAGCGAGAGTGAAAGTAGTGTTAAAAAAGAGAGTGATAACAATCTTATTTGAGAGAAAAAATGTGAAGGAGTGCGTGGGTTATCTCATTTTATTTTATAGGGTGACAACATGAGTAGAGAAGGAGGAGAACCATAAGAGGTTGACTTGAAATTCTTCATCAAATCTATTAATGACCAATTTAAGAGAATGAATGCAAGGTTGGATGATTTAGAATCCTCTTTCGGTTCTAAATTACATAATAGAAGACATAGAAGACATGGGCTAGATAAAGAAGAAGCTGATTCCATAATGGAAGAGAGAGCAAGTTGTAAATGGGAAAAAAAGATCATGGTTGTACAGACAAATGGAAAAATCAAAAGTGCTAGTTCATGTGACGAAGGGATACTACTAGTGAAGGATGGTTCTAATGTTGAAGTGGAAGAACCTGTGCATAGAGATTCGCTTGTCATAAGAAGAGTCCTGAATATACCACCTAATGATGAAAAAGATGACAAGTACTAGGATCATATTTTCCACACAAGATGCCATGTGAAGGATAAAGTATGTGCATTAATTATTGATAGTGCGAGCTGCACTAATGTTGCTAGTACCTTATTGGTAGAAAAGTTAAATTTGAAGTGGTAGGAGCATCCTAAATCATCATACAAGCTACCATGGTTGAATGATTGTGGAGAAGTGGAGGTTAAAAAACAAGTTTGGGTTACGTTTTCAATTGGAACATATGAAGATGAGGTTATTTGTGATGTGGCACCAATGTATACTACTCATATATTGCTCGGCCAATAATGGTAGTCTAATAAGATGGTGTCATATGATGGTTACAGAAATCATTATTATTTTGAAATGAACAATCGAAAAGTTGTATTAGCTCATCTCAAACCTTTGCAAGCTTTTGGAGACCAAATTAGGATAGAAGGAGAGTACAAGATGTGGGAAAAGCAAAAGTGTGAGCAGGAGAAAAATGGAGTAAAAAGTGAGCAAAAAAGAGAAGAAAGTGAGCATGAAGGAGAGAAGAATAAGAAAAGAGGAGAGAAAAGTGAGCAAAAAGAAGAGAATAGTATGCAAAAAAGAGTGAAAAGTGAACAAAAGTGAGAGAAAAGTGAGGAGAAAGGAGATAAAAGTGAGTAAATAAGATAGGAAAATAATAAAAAGAGTGTAATTGTTGAAAAACATGAGAATAAGTGTGCAATGATGGCAAGACAACAAGTACTTGTACTTATGTACAAGGGTGTTTATCTTTCTATTAACAATATTAACTCATCATTTCCTAGTGTCATTATATCTTTATTGCAAGACTTTGAGGATCAACTTCATGAAGAGATTCCCTATGGATTACTTCCTTTGAGAGGAATTGAGTATCAAATAGACTTCACATATGGATATGTTATACCAAATCAACCCACTTATAGAGCTAAGATTCGAGGATGAATCTTTTTGAAGAAGAGGGGAATAATGGAGATCGAGATGCTAATCAAGTTAATGTTCCCAAGTGTTGAGCTAGTTGATGTTTCCAAATATTCACAAGATCTTTTACAAGGAATTGGCAGTCCAATGACTAGGGATAGATTTAGAAGATCAACTTGGGTGTAAGGGTTACTTTCGGAAACAATTTTGTTTTAATTAATTGTGGACCTTTTATGTTTATTAATTTTTGTTTTAATTAATTGTGGGCCCTTTATGTTTATAAATTTTTGTTTTAATTAATTGTGAGCCTTTTATGTTTAACAATTTTTGTTTTAGTTAACTGTGAGCTTTTTATTTTAAGTATTTTTGTCTTTTATTTTTTAAGGTTGGATTAGGCTCAATCTATAACTAAATAATAGTCCTATTAGGCCTATTCCATCTACGATTTTTTCTTTTAGGATTTCTTTCTTATTAATAAGAAGAGCTATGTAATTTGGAGGCAAGAATGAATATTATGAATGAAAAGCATATTTCATACAGCTTTTGATTTGCCTTCTTATGTTCTTGATTGAATGCTTGAATTTGACTTATCAAACTGAGTGATCATCCTTTGTGGCATCTCAAGGTTTGGGTTTTAAGGAATTTGTCTCCTTATGGTTCTAATCTAATCATCTTCAACATGTTCTTGGCAAATCAATTATTTCTTTTCCTTTGAGTTTGTGGATTCCTAGGTTGTTAACCTAAAGGTTCCACATCACCATGCACTTTCTTGAACTTCAATTTCTTTATTTTCATCTAAAGGAATCTAACATTACTCAACACATTTTGAACAACTATTAGCAGGTAAAGGTTGTCGAGAAACACATGGCTGAATAATAGGAAGCACTGCTCTAATTGGTTTAGTGGTAAAGGAGTAGTATATGATTTATTAGCAAATGGAAATTGTGTTTCATGAAAAATTACATGTCTAGAAAAGTAGAATTTTCCAGCTAAATCAAGATTCTTATAGCCCTTAAGCTTAGGGCTACATCTTAAGAAGACACAAGCCTCTAATCAAAATTGAAGTTTGTGTTGATTATAAGGCCTGATGAAAGGAAAACAAAGATATCCAAAAAATTTGAGGAATTCAAAGTTTGGCTTAACATGAAACAATTTTTCGAAAGAACTCGAATGAGCTAAAAATATGTGTAGGTGACCCATTAAGCACAAAAATAGTGGAATATAAGCGTTCATCTCAAAAGGTCAAGGGTAAATATGCCTGATCTAATATAGATAAGCATTAATCAATAATTTTTCTATGCTTTCTTTTGGCTAGACCATTTTGTTCATGAGTATAAGGACAAGGAGTTAAATGAACTATACCATGTTGTGAGAAAAATGAAGATAAGGCCTAAAATCCAACTCTCCAATCTGACTGAAAAACTTTAATCTTAGTGTTTAATTGGAGTTCAAATATGGCCTTAAACTAAATAAAGGCATTGTATATTGCATCTTTGGTTGATAGAAAATATATCCAAGTGAAGCGTGAGTGTTCATTAGTAAAGTGCATATAATACTTAAAACCATTATGGGACATATAGGTGACTCCCAAACATCAGAATGAATGACAACTAATGATTCATTTGCATAGTTTTTAAATGTATAGAAAGGAAACTTATGTGATTTACTAAGAGAATATGCACTGCATTAAACTTCAACTAGTTTATTTTCATCAAAAGAAATCTTACATTACTCAACACCTTTCGAACAACTGTTAGTGAGGCATGAGTTAGTATATTGTGCTATATGTAAGTAAATATGATGTATTAGCACTATGTACATGAGTAGTTATAGTATTTACATATGAAGAAGTTAAAGGTTGTGAAGTAGTGTTTCCCTTCGTTGAGAGTTGAAGATCAAACACATACAATCCTTCATGAATTCTACCATGTAGAAGTTCTTGTTGTGTTACCTTACCCTTCACACAATAGAAAAGTCATGAAACTTGAAATAAACACCATTGTCTTTGCAAAATTAAGCACTTAACAAATTCTTTGCTATATCACATACATGTAAGATATGCCTCAAAAATAGTTTACTTTTATCATTCATTTTATACACAAAAACTAAAGATCTTGAATGAGCTATAGAAAGACCCTTACCATTGTCTATTATCAGTTGATCATTGCCAATGTAAGGAGTAGGAAAAGTAAAATTTCTTGGATTAGCATTAATATGAAGGGGCCAAATGGTAGCCCAGATGGTGCCAACTTACTTCCTAATGTCTACTTAAGGGCTAAGTCTTGGGTTCGAGAGTTGGGGAGAGTAAGAGAAACACGTGTCAGGAAGGGGCCGCCTTGTCTAGTCAGGAACTAGCTTGAGTAACAACGCCCTACCCTTGGGCCGCACGTGGATATCTCGAGATGCCTTGTGCCCTCTACTATGCTAGGCGTGGTACAAACGGTGCTGAATGCAAGCAAGAAGCATGAACGAAGGGAACCACTGATTTGGTTAGAATGACATAATTAGTTAGGATATTCTCTTGTAATTTGAGGTTATATAACTAGACTCAATGCATGAATTAAATAACAAGAAATATATTGCAATTATCCTTCTCTTTCTCGCTGAATTTCTCTACCTTCTTCCTCACTTTTTGCACTATTTATAACATCATCATTTGTACCATTTCGCTACTGAGCTTATATATGGTGTACTTTGCTTCTCAACGTTTTTGAAAATATATATGAGGTTTAGAGACATAGCTCAGACTCTTGGACTTGAGTTATTACCCATTGGAGGACCAAAAAGGTTCACATATGTAGAGCTCAAGGTAGCTACTAATGGGTTTTCTAATTTCATTGGAAAAAGTGGTTTTGGAGATGTTTACAAAGGGGAATAATCGGATCATCATGTTATGGCCATCAAGTGTTTGAATAAAGTAACTGGTGGTGATGCTAAGTTCTAGGCTGAAGTTACTATTATTGCTCGAATGTACCACCTTAACTTGCTTCGTTTGTGGGGTTTCTATGCTGAGAAAGGTCAAAGAATAATAGTTTGTGAGATGTCCCAAATGGATCACTAGATAAGGACCTATTTCGTATAGGTTAGGTCAGGTCAGAAATGGAACGAAAACCTATTTTGGATTGGAGCATTAGATATCGAACTGGCCTTGGTGTAGCACGAGCAATTACCTACTTCTATAAAGAGTGTTTGGAATGGTTTTACATTATGACATTAAACCTAAAAATATATTTTTAGGGGATGATTTTTGTCCAAAATTGTCTAATTTCAATTTGGCCAAGTTGAGGAAGAAAAAAGATAGAGTGAGCATGTCTTATATGAGAGGAACTCGTGGATATATGGCCCCTGAATGGGCTAAGATGAAGTCAATAACATCAAAAGTAGATGTTGTTAGTTTTGGAATGGTTTTGTTGGAGCTTGTTAGTGGAGTTAGGAACAATTTGGTACAAGATAGTAGGGTTGAAAGTGAGAATTGGTATTTTCCATAATGGGCATTTGATAAGGTGTTCAAAGAAGTAAATATGGAAGATATTTTGAATCCTCAG
Organism: Hippophae gyantsensis; assembly: GCA_030763125.1. Classification (NCBI taxonomy): domain Eukaryota; kingdom Viridiplantae; phylum Streptophyta; class Magnoliopsida; order Rosales; family Elaeagnaceae; genus Hippophae; species Hippophae gyantsensis. The sequence goes on along the minus strand of CM061035.1, from coordinate 44,162,242 downwards.
ATCAAGAGTTCATATGATAGTAGAGCACATTTTGATATAATCAATCGGATGGTGAAAATGGCTATGTGGTGCCTTCAAGGTAGACCATAGATGAAACCATCAATAGGTAAGGTTGCTAAGATGCTTAAAGGAATCATTGAAATTACTGAACCCAATAAGCTCACAATATATTACTTGGAGAAGACTAGATTGTTCTTCACCTAGCTCTAATATACTAAATTTTCTCGATCATGTAAATGTAATCTAGCTTGGATACCTTAAAATTCTACACTATTGAGAAGAGGAATACAGGATACGAACTTACATTCATATTATTTATGGTATGACACATGTCAAAATAACATTGAAAAAAATCAAGTTATTCATATATCAAGAAAATTCTAACACATGTCATATAATAAATAGTATACATAAAAATTTGTATTCATTTAACATTTACAAATAATAAAGTATAAGTTTTGTAACCTTCGGTGGTTTCCCCACTACGTGGAAATAGAAAAATATAATGAGAATTTTTCTTTGAAAATAATTAGCTAATATGACTCTTTAACGGAAAATTGTGCCCCATTCACATAAACGAGTCACTACTATTTTTCAATGGTAGTCTTAGTGACTTAGTCTTAAAGCATGTTTGGATGCACTTCAAAAACAATGGTTCTAATTAAAGTGGTTTTGTAAGAAGCGGTTTTCACTAGAAGCATTTTTATAAAGAAAGTAGTCAGTTGGATACTTCACAAAAATTTATTAAAAACACTTGTAATTATTTTGCAACAATTTATAAAAATTCTTGTATTTTTTATTAGTACTAAAATAGGCATAATATTATTCAGATAAAATATTTGGTCTTAGAGAAAATAGCCATACTATTATTTAAAGAATAATTAATAATATATGTGAATCTCATTATTTTAAATAAGTGCATTTGGTTTGCTTCTTAAAAATCATTTTAATGTGCTAAAATGTGATGTCTACTATTCTTAGAAGTGCTTCAAAGATTATTATCAAACGTGTTTTTACCATATTGTTATTTACGTGCCTTTAGAATGTCTCATACAAATAGGATTGTATTCTAAATAACATTATTCTTGTGTATTGTGATTCTTAATGAGTAAGGATGTTATTTGGTAACTGGATTTAATTGAAGTACTCATTAGTTGATTTTTAAGGTAATTTAATTCATTTATTTAAAAAGAAATATTAGCACAAAAATAAAATAATGTTGGTAAGTTCAGGAGTTATTTAAAAAAATTATTATTATATTATGTATATATGTATATAGCTACATTTGATAAACAAAGTATTAAAATGAATACATAACAATTTTTTTAAAATCTAAAATTGAAAAAAAACATGTTATGACTTTTTAAAAATTAATATCATAATTAAAAAAATAATAATTATTGAATCTCGGTCTTTCAACTACAATAAATAGTAAATTGGTGAGGGTATTTGAAAAAACAAAATACTAATAAAAGTTGAGAAAACAACGGATCATGATATAATCATATCTGTTGAGATTGGTCTGATTTACAAATAGAGAAACTAGAGAGAAGGTAGAGTAATTTCTTGAATGTGTGGATCTCTTAGGGAGTCCATGTATTTATAGAGTTTTATATGTACAAGTGTCGATTATATAGGGTAGACACCTGTAAGTGTGTCAGGAAGGACAAAAAAGTTTAAAAAAATAGGTCCATTCATAAACTAGGGCCGACCACCCCACGACTCGGACTGGTGGTCGACCCCATAGATACAAACATTGGCTCGGGCTATCTTCTGGTTCGGGCTATCTCTTCAGTTGGGCTTCAGGGAGGTCCACGTGTCTAATCATCCAGTCCCTTACTCTTTCACCTCGAGCTAGAAGTTGATATGGAAGAATAAAACTCAAGTAGGAAATCTGAACCGTTCAGCTTCCCTAATAAATGCATGTTAGTTGATTAAAGAAAGAAAGATGTTGGTCTCTATATAAGGAGGTGATGGGCTGAATCGTTTGGTCATTTCCTACACTTTAGACAAAAGTAATGAAGAAAGGTTGAGGAAAACATACAACATCTCATCCTTAGTTCAAATAATGATTCCACTGAAGGGAGCCTATAATAGCGACCAACCTCCATCTGGGTGAACAATATTTTTCGAGAAGGCTTTGTGGTTGGGGATGAGGTTTCCCCTATACCTTCTTATAAGCAAGCTTTTGGTTAGGACTTAGCTTGCGCCAGGTCAGATAATTCCTAATGGGTGGAGATATCTACTCTACCTAACCGTGATATGCTAAGAGCTCGAGGAAGGTATATATGTCTGTGAAGTAGGACCAGGGTATAAATGTGGTCTTCCATGAGAATGAGAAGAATTGGAAGGAATATTTCTTCTCTGTCTCAGGCTAGTGGGAATCCTCTACTAGTGACACCAGGTTGATAAGGAGCAGCTGGAATGATATTACGGTTGTGATAAGGAATATGGACTCCTTCATCATAACCTTGAGTTTGGATGGGAAACAACGGCTAGCTGATATCCAAAGTTATCGATCTAAGAGAACCTCGTAGTGGCATCTACTAAATACCCCATGTTTTATTTCCTACGGGTTAATGAGGCATGGTTCGGTGGAGCCTCTCTTAGGATTATTCGTAAACCCTGAGCTCCTTCTAAGTGTTAGACCCTTCCCACGGACTTAGGGGAAAGGTTTGAGGTGGTTTTTGATGATGGTGAAGTAGCCTTGAGTCTTTAACTTTTTTTATGAGACCTTATAATAATGCATCCTTGTTCTTATTTTGTAGATACCATAGAGTTGACTATCACTAAGCTCTTGTATCGATTATAGGGTAAGGTCACTTCCTCAAGGGTGAGCTCCTAAAAGGGTACACCTCTCATTCCTAAGAAGGACTCCTCTAAAGGTATGAAGAGGAGAAAATCCTCCGTGCATGAAGTCTACCTTGTCACCTCTAAAAGAGTAGGAAAGTGACCATCGATGAGCCTGTGCTCAACCTAGAGCCATTGATGTCTTCAAGCCTTTATCTACATCGCAGAGGCAACATAATTCTCCACCTCCCAACTCGAGTCCTAAAGAACCTGACCACCCCATATAGGATTCAAGGAAGGGGTAGGGTGTCGTCAATGATCTTACCATTGACATGGATGGGATGGTTCTATATCGGGGCTTGACACTAGAGTAGCTTGATCATTACCTAAGCCATCTTCTTACCAAAGTTCATGAGAAACAACTCGAGGCCATCTATAAGGATACAAGTTTTGAGGTTATAGTCTATTGCCACCTATATCATGTATGTTAACCCTACCTCGCCTCATATGTTCATAATAATTATTTTACAAGTTTGACCTCGTAACATATTTGTTTGAACTCTCACCTTTTCTTTTTTTCTTTCAGTTGTAGTTGCTTTATGATTTTGATAGGGCTTAAAGTGTAGGGCATTTAAAGCATGAATTGTTGAGCTCGAATAGGCTCAAAGGAAAGCCAAGGGTAAGACTGAGGAGACTTGGAAAAGAGCCAAGGCTACAATTGAGGAGGCCTAGAAGGAAAAATCCAAGCTTGATGCTATGGCCAAGTAGCTCACCTCGTGCATCGAGATTGGGTACGAGCTGTCCATAGAATCCTTTAAAATAGAGGCCAAGAAGAAGGACTCGAGGGAGAACTATTAGCACATTCTAAATATCTTGATCACTACCTAATATATTTCTACACAATCTCAAGAGGGAGGAGAGGAAGAGGGCTTGGACTCCAGTTAGAGTGAGGATAGGACCAAGGTGATGGGTGTAGAGGGTGGGGATAAGGACCATTGATTTTTATAGCTCGAGCATACCCTTGTGTTTTGGCTTATACGATTTTTAAGTTTTCGAGCTTGACACCATTTCTACTTGTGTGATTGCGAGCTCAATCTTTTGTAATCCAAATTTTATTAATGAAGAATCTATTTTCTTAACAAAAAAATGAATTTATTTACATAATTGTACATTTATATTATTGTCTTGTGTATTTATGATGTTTGACCTACCCACCAACTTTTTGGGACACATGTCACCAGTCTTTTCTTAGCATCATCCCCTATAAAAAAGTAGTTTGAGGACACTTGCTAAATCTAGCCAATAAAAATAGTGGCCAACTCTTTCTCCATCTTTTTTGGTCAAAATTTTTGGATTCTGGCTGGGCCAACAGATATTTAGTTCAAGCTTTAAAAGTATAAAATGGTAGGCTTAATAGTAAGGTTAGAGAGGTAAAAACCAAGGTGTTTAAACAAAAAAGGCAAGTTAAGATCTTTTGAGGAGAACAAGTGTGAGCTCGCTTCTTGTAAAGAGTAGTTGTCCCAGATTCAAGCTCGAGAGAGAAAGATCTTGACTAAAGTGGCCGCCCTCGTGGATAGAGAGTCCTATTGGGGAAACTTCTATATGAAGCAATCCGAATGGGTGTTCCTCAAGGTGATGAAAGTTACCGAGGAATTGGAGTGTTGGGTGCTTGTGTTGAGGTTTATCCTTCCCAAAATGGTGGCTAATGTACAAAATAAAATCATCGAAATTCAAGAAGAGCTATTATCCCTAGTGAAGGAAACCGATGACCCAAACATTGGTTGCACCTATAAGTGCCTAAGGAATTTTTAACCTTTTGAGGGGTTGAGCTATATATTAATAAGTTTTTCGTAAAAGTATTGTAAGTTCAAATAATAAAATTATTCTTAATAGAATGGACTTTCCCGACCATTGTATTTTTCTATTTGTATGCTCCTCCTTTATTAGGGAATGAACTTTACGAGTGTTAGGGTGCTACCTGGTTCTTACCCGAGGTGGTTATCCCATGATGTGTAATAATGAGAAAGGGAGCTCTACCTAGTTCCTAATCAAGGTGCTTAGCTATCCTTTCATCATTGAAGTGCCTAGATCCTGACCAAGGTGATAAACTCATGAAATTTGTAAGTGTGTTCTACTTGGTTCTTAACCGAGATGATCAACCCTTGACATATAATAGTAAGAGAGGGAGCTATACCTACTTCCTGACCAAGGTGATCAACTCAAGACATTTTCAAGTGTCAAGGTGCTCTATCTAGTTCTAAATTGAGTTGATCTACCCATGACATATAATAATAGCGGACTTATAAGAGAGAACCATTTTTTGAAGAAAGTCACTTCATAGATATGCATAAAATAATGGTACATAAAAGGGGTAAATTAATATACATCAAAAGTAATATTTCTTTAAGTGTATGGCATTCTAGCTTGTGCCATCCTTAGCTCCTTCAATGCTTCCTAATAAGTAGGCCCTTCCTGAAGTTGTCTTAGTTATTTGATAAGCTCCTTCCCAATTTTCACTCATTTTACTAGCCATCCATTCCTTCTTGTTAGGGAAAACTTGTCTAAGAACCCAATCACTCATTGCGAACATTTTGAAATGCACAACCTTATTGTAATAATTTGATACTTTTCCTTTTTGCTCAATTATCCTCCTTCAAGCTTCATCTTTTTTCTCCTCAACAAGGGTCATTTCGATGGCCCTACCTACCTTGTTATATTTTTATGTTAGGGCCAACCTGATATTGGGTATTGTAACTTCAGTTGGTATTACTACCTTAGTGCCATAGACAAGGGAAAATGGGGTCTCGTTAGTGCTTCCCTAAGGACTAGTCCTGATAGCCCATAATTCCCTAGGTAGCAACTCAAACCATCTTTCTTTTACACTCTCCAAGCTTTTGTTTAATTGGTTTATAATTACTTTGTTGGAAGATTTTGCTTGACCATTGGCTTGGGGATAATATGGCATTAAGTGACACATTTTCATGTTATTTTTAGTGGCAAACTCCTTGATGTTTCAACCTATAAATTGCCTCATATTATTGGTAACGAGCTCTTTGGGTAGACTGAATAAAAAAATTATGAACTTCTAGAAAAATCTAATGACCTTCTCCTTTCGCATTCTTCCTAGAGGTTTCGCTTCAATCCATTTCGAAAAATAATCCGTGGCCACTAGTAGAAAATTCTTTTGACCCTTTGCTAGAGGTAGAGGCCCTACTATGTCAAGACCCCACTTATAGAAGGGCCATGTACTTACCACCCTCATCATAGTGTTTGGAGGTGTGTATGACAATGGGGAAAACCTTTGGCACTTATCATACTTCTGAGTGTATTTTGTACAATCTGCTCGCATAGTGGGCCAATAGTAGGCCTACCTCATAATCCATTGGAATAGCCTCCTTCCAACTGAATGAAAGCCATACTCCTCTTCATGCTCTTCAAACATCAATCTTTTAGCTCTATTTTTCTATGCATAAAAGCCCGAGTCCAAGTGTGATTCTTTTGTATAGCCTACCTACTTTAATCATGTAGAGCCTTTCCTTGGCCTTGATTTCTTTTGGAAGTTTGTGATCCTTGGGTAGGTCTTCCCTTTCCAGAAAGTTATAAATTAGAGTGACCATTTCCATTTCGAACTATTTGCATGATCTCAAACTAGGAAAATTTTGGGCACTCTCATTTTAATCTCTCTAGATACACCTTCATCTTTCCATACTAGCTTCAAACATCCCAAAGAAGTGATTGACCACCATACTAGAATCACTATGCAAGGTGATTTTATCATCCCTAAGTTTCTTTGACGTCATGACCCCAAATATAACCGCTTCATATTCTACGACATTGTTAGTTGCCTGGAAATCAAGTCTGACAACATATTGGAAATAATTGTTGTCATGATCAATTATGACCACCCTTAACCCAGCATTATTGAAGTTGTATGATCCATCAAAAAATACTTACCAGGTTTATCTACCCATTTATTCACCCTACATACTTCCTTTTTCCCCTCATTGCTAATGACTTTCGGTGTCTCACTGAATTTGACCAACTCTATGGAAATTTGTACCAATCTTTCTACCACCACCTCTAACCTCGTTGAAACACTTTTAAATGGTTGAGAGGTAAGTACTACAAGTTTGTGTGAGCCAAAGTAATGCCTAAGCTTTCACACACTGACTTTGAGAGCAAAGGTTAACTTGTCAATGGTTGGATATCTGCTTTGGGAATCTGTCAAGATGTGACTGATGTAGTAGATGGGGTGCTAAACATTATCTCTTTAAAATAAGAGCACGACACTACAAGTCTGGGGACCATAGCCAAATATAAATAAAGTGTCTCTCCTAGGAGAGGGCTGACAAAGATAGAAGGGTTGCTCAAGTATTTCTTGATTTCTTCAAAGGCCTTATCGTAGTCCTTGTCCCAAAAAGCTGACGTATGTTTTCTCAACATCTTGAAGTATGGCAAACACTTATCCATACATTTATAGATGAACCTGCCCAGTACCACTATTCTTCCATTCACAAGTCGGTAGATGGTTTCATGTTCACCAAAGCTTGTATCTTATCTGGGTTGGCCTCAATCCCTCGAGCTAACATAAGATACCCTAAGAATTTTCCTACAGTAACACCAAAGATACACTTCTTAGGGTTAAGTCACATACCATACCTTCGAATTACTAAAAATACCTCCTCTAGGTCTCTAACATAATTCAAGGGTTGGGCTAAAATTACTACCATTTCGCCCATATATGCCTTTAGGTTTCTTCCCAACTGATCTACAAACATTTTTTTTACGAGATACTAATATATGGCACATGCATTTTTCAATCCAAACGCCTTCTTGGTATAAAATAAGGTCCCTTATTCTATGAGGAAAGATGTTTTTCCTTCCTCTCTTAAGGTGTATCATGATATGATGATACTTGGAATATGTGTTCAAGAAACGCATCAGACCAAAGAAAATAGAAGCATGTACTTGTTGATTAATACTTGGGAGGGGAAAGTAATCTTTGAGACATGCCTCATTTAAGTCTGTAAAGGCTACACACATATGGGGTGATCCATATGCCTTTTTTACCAACACCACATTTGACAAACACAAATGATAACTGACCTCCCTTATAACTCCTACCTCCCTAAGGGCTGTGACTTGATGTTTGATCACCTCATTCTTATCCCTTGAGAATTTTATTTTTCTTTATTGAATAGGTATATCCTCTTAATTAACATTTAATATGTGTGTTATTACTTTTGGGTCAATCCTAGGCATGTCTGTCGAGGTCCATATTAAGATGTTCGAGTTACTCCTCCTTTATGGTCAGATACCTATAAGGGATGGTTCTCACCTTTGCCTCTGATATACAAATCACATACCTCATTTAAATAGACAAACCTCGTTAGACTTTTTCCACTCAGCCTTCTTTAGGGGAGACCCTATTGTAATTTCTACTTGTGGGTGAGCTCTTTCATGGTGGCTTTGTAACAGCTTTTGGCATTCTCTTGTTCTTCCTTTATCTCCTCCATGCCCTTGTTAGTTAGGAATTTGATTACCTAATGGATGGTGGATGGGATCACCTTCATATTGTGTATCCATGGCCTACCCAAGATGGCATTGTTGTGAGCTAGGACATCAATGATAATGAAATTGGTCATTACCATAGTTCCTTTTTCCATGATGGGCAGCACAACGATTCCAACTACATAAGTGGTGCTACTGTTGAACCCCACTAAAGGAAGTTATACCTTAACAATGTCAAACTCCTTCACTCTTAGAGCTCTTATAGTGAAAAAAAAAAGATCCATTGAGCTCTTTGTGTCAATCTTTATCCAAAAAACATTATAGGATCATATTCTCAAAGTGATTACTAAGGGGTCTTCATGATGGGATGAGGTCTTATCCTTCTCAATGAAAATGATCTCTATAGTTGGCCTCACTTTTTCCAAGGTGTACACATGGGATGAGGTATTGCGTAGCTCTCTAGAAAACCTTTTGTGTGAATTGTTTGAGATCCCTTTGATTCCAGGCACTCTATGTATTGTATGGATGGTCTTGGTGTTGGGCTCATTATGGTGCTCTCTTACACTATTCAACAGAGTTGTCAACTTTGGTGCCTCTTACTTATTCTTACAGACTCATCTTTCCTCATTTCCTCTTATAAGGTCCTTTAAATATCCTTTGGCTAACAACTCCTCTATTTCCTTTTTGAGGTGTTTGTAGTCTCTTGTCTCATGGCTAATATCTTTGTGGAAGGCACACCATTTAAATGTGTCTTTGAGCAGAGACTTCATCTTTGGGGACCATCTGACATTTAGCTTCTCCTCTATCCTTAATATAGACTGGGCTAGGTCCACTCTCAATGGATACCCTAAAAAAGGAGAGCGTGACCTCTCCTAAGGTCCTCCATTTCTTGACCATTGTCCACTTCCCTTGTTTTTTTTCACAAAATGTTTGTTTATGTTGATCATGTTGCTTTGATTTTCCCTATTTGGACTTATTCTACTTTTTTATTTATCCGACATGACCTCCATATTTATTTGATGGCCTTTAACTAGGCTTAACTCTCTTTCAAGATTGAAGAATTTCCTTGCCTCCTAGTATACTTCCTCCAAAGTATAAGGAAGTATTTTGGTTAGCTCTATGAATAAGTCAGAATTCTTCAAGAGACCACGCTTGAAGGCCTCTATAGCAATAGAGCTAGGATAGTCAGAGATTTCCAACTTTTCCTCCCAAAATCATTTCATATACTCCTCAGTGCGCTCATACCTTTCTTGAAAAATTGAGAAGAGGTGATGCAATTCCTTCCTCAGGAGCTTGTTGTATGCATAATTATGGATGAATAGTCTAGTGAATTGTGAGAATGAGGTTATAGAGCCAGGAGCTAGGTTTTAAACCACTTTTGGTCGCCCTCATAGAGGGTGACATAAAACAAATTACACATCATGGCATCTCTCTTTCCCTGTGAGAGGCTCATAAGGGAAATGGTTGTATTGAAGTGCTATACATGTGTTACATGGTCCTTAGTTCCAAAATAATCGGGCCATTTAGGAGCACTAAACTTGGCTGGTGGTTCATCATTCTCTATCTCATTAGAGAATAGAGACACATAATTGCTCACAGTCCCTATCCACATCATAGGGGCCTTTTTATTTCTCATGCTTTTCATTAGCCACCTTCAAGGCTTGGTCTTGCTTTTTGTTAGCCTCTTCCAATGCCTAAAATTGTGCCTCCTAATTTTTTATTTCCACTATCCATTGTTCATTGCTAAGTCTTACCGAGCTAGAAAGGGGGTTCCCTTCAACTTCATGCTCACCTTGATTAGGCTCGGGTAGAACATGTTTTAGGCTATTCTTGTCAATCAGATTGGCAGCTTGATTATCAGAGGCTCCCCTAGCTGACTGGGAGTATAACGACCTATTTTCTCGCATGGTCTCCTAGAGATATCTTATTGACTCGAGGAGTTGACGGGCTAAATCTTGATAAATGTTAGCCTCTATTTTGGCCTCATTACGGGTAGGCAAGGTGTTTCCCAGTGTTACCACTGCTTCCTCATTTTCCAACCTTAATAGCCCTTCAACATGCATTCCTACCATAGTGATATGGAATAAGTGATTGTGGGTGTAACTAGTGAGTGTAACGTGTTTGGTCTCTTAAATCTCTTTGAATTCAGGGTAAATCTTGGAAAATGTAGGGTAAGAAGCTAAAGCTTGACCTTATAATATCAACCCCACGGTGGGTTCCAAAATGTTAGTATTGATCAAATTTATAGCGAGAGAAACTAGAGAGAAGGCAGAGTAATTACTTGAATGTGTGGATCTATTAGGGAGTCCATTTATTTATAGAGTTTTATATGTACAACTATCCATTACATAGGATAGACACTTGTAAGTGTGTTAGGAAGGACAAAAAGGGTAAAAAAAATAGGCACATTCATAAACTGGGGTCGACCACCCCACGACTCGGACTAGTGGTCGACCCTATAGATACAAATAATGGCTTGGGTTGTCTCCTAGGTTGGGTTGTCTCTTGGGTCAGGCTATCTCTTGGGTCAAGCTCAAGGTCAGTCCATGTGTCCAAACAATATTCTTATTAATCGAGATTTGTTACGATATATATATCCATTACCTAGTAGGTGAAGAAGGTCCAATTCATCTGAAAATGAGATGGTATGAGAATTAAATATCATATTTCTCACAAATTGGAAACTCATAGCACTTGGTCATGGTTTCTATCATACATTATTACACTTCTTTGAAGATTGAGCTTAAGTCTAAGCTAATGCATCAATCAATGTCAAGCTAGGAATTTTTTCATTTCAACCTTGGACATCTAACTTTGATCCCCATAATCAAAAAGCAACCAATGCCCAAGTATGGGTCTCTTTTTAAAACTTGGACTGGGAATTATAAGATAAATAAATCCTTGTACAAATCGCTAGAGTTGTTGAGGCTCCCTTAAAAATTGTCAATCCATCCTTCAATGGTAGAGTCATGATAGATATAGATCTTGTAAGCTAGAGGAATAAGTAATGGTAGAAGTGTGTTCACTCAAGATCTTGGTTGGATTATACAATGAAAATGTACCCAACTTTTGTAGCCTATACTCCTCCATGGGTTATGCAACTTATTAATGTAAAAAAAATACAAATTATTTGATAGAAATACCTAAGGACACATAGTCTAGTAAGCCTCAAACATAAAATTGCCCTCAAAAAGCTTATAAGCCTAAAGCAATCAATGTCATGAATGAAATTTTAGTAAGTAATTTTTTTGTTGCACTTGATGCTTTAGGTGTTGATGCTCCCCACACCAAGAATATCCTCTATGATATCACTCCTATATGTCTGACCTTACTCATGAAGTTCACGACTCTTACAACACTACTAACATTTATACCCATTACTTTACCATCAATTGCTACAAACCATTTGCCATCCAATATTATGTCCACCACTATGCAATTATCTCACCTTCTAGCACAAATAAATGTTTTTGAAACTAGTTATATGCCTGTGAAGGTTACTGATATCCTTCCTAATGAATTATACATGCCCAACATTGCCACTACCCTAACTTTATATGACACTACTTCCATAACAAAGGCAACACTATCAAAGCCTAATAGTTGTACCGCTGGCTCCCTAACACCTCTTGCCATTCCAAGGTTCACTTTGCCTCTTCTCACCTTTCTAACCGAATGATAGATCTCAACTCTTTGGATGATTTGTTTTTAGTGAAACCTTTGTTATTCCTTCATTTCTTCTAATTCTACGTCAATAAGTAAGCTTTATCTTTTTTCTACTCCCTTTGTGGGTTACATACTTTGGTTTTTCTACAACATCAACAACATATATCGGTCACTTACACTGTAAATATAAATATTAATCTCTTAATATTTGTTTATGATCATGGAACCTACCTTAAACGGAGGTACCTTTGATGAGTACTTAAAAAGTACTAAAATTACCATGATTTTATGTACTTTAATTGATTAAAAAGATTTATATTTATATGATTTTATCATATTTTTATATAAATTTTTCTTTTTGGAATCATGGGTATTTTATTATTTTTTTAGGTATTTTTGCTTCAAAAAAATAAATTTAAATACTCGAAGAAACATACTGGAGGTAATACATCATAAATATTTTGAGAAAATAAATAAGGAAAAGCCAAAGAGATAGAAAAATTGGACAAAATGGGTCAAAAGGGTCCAAAATGTCAAAAAGGTTGAAATCTCGCACGCAACTACCCATCCGCACCATACCACGCTAAGCAATGTTGAACTCGTGCTTGCATCTGCAGCCAGGCACGCCGCATCACCCGATGAACCTGTGTGTGCATTTGCGACCATGCTCGCCCTTTCATGCCGAATTCGAACGTGCCATTGCCTATATTGGTGCCTATCCATTCTGCGTTAGAACTTACATAAACGTCCATCTATTATGCATTTTTACCCAATTTTTATCATTTTCCCCACCTTTTTACCCTTCTGCTCACCTATAAATACTCCTATCTCTTCCATTACACAACACACTTCAAACACACCTCAAATACATTTTCTTAGCTATTTCTTTCTCTAGTTTTCTTAGTTTCTTAGTTTTTAGTTTTAAAGTTCTCTTTTTTAGAAGAACTAGTTATTTTTTTGTAAATTTCTAGCTTTTTGATTCAATAAATGGAAATGCAAATCCGTTTGGAGGTTGTCCAGCAACAAAATTAGTATCAAAGTGTTGTAAGTTTTTTACAGTTAATTTTTATGTTTTATTCTTATATGTCATATTTAATTTGTCTATGATTAAATTTAATATGTCTGGCTATTTGTAAACATGATATAATAATAACGTTGTTATGCTTACGAAATATTAAATAGGTAAAAAATCTCTATAAAATGAATTGTTTTTGTTTTTATTTAAGATTTTATATTAAGAATGTTAAAGAGAAATATATTATTTCTCATTACAAACTTAAATCTAAAAATTAGATTTTAAGGTTTAATTATCCGGTCTGATTTAGATAGTGCTATTTTATTTGTTGGTACAATCCCTCGGTAGTTAGAGTGAAGCTCTATTTCAAAATTTTTTATAAGAATTATTATTCGAAAATGTATTGACAACAAATTTTCAGTAATGGTTTTAAAACTTGAAAGTTAGTACTCGAATAATTAGATTCTTAAGTTTAATTTAGACACCTTGAATAAAGTTTAAACTATCTAACCCCACCAAAGGTGGAATTTAAATGGTTCATTTTCAATCTCTTAGAAAAAATAATTAATTTAATTAACCAAATTGATTATCAATCCCACCCATAGGTGTTAATTGATTTGTTTAATTAACAAAGAATATCTAACCCCACCAAAGGTGGTATTCATATAAAAAAGAGAGAATCAATAAATATCAATTTATATCTTTAATAACCTAAATAATATAAGCAAGCATAATTAACTTAGTTATTATATCCATAAATACTCCAATATTATGAATAATAAAAATTTGCATAAATATTTATTGAATCCATATCTATGTTTATTTTTATGTTATTAGATTAGGAAAACCCAAAAACTCAAAATATCGTGACATGATGTTAGGATTTAATTTTGTTTTTAAAAGTTTGAATAATAAATTAAAAACCACATATATTCCTTTCGTAGATCGACCTCAGGAGTGTACTTATCATTTTCTATGAATGATTCATGCACTTGTAAGAGTTTTACAAATATAAAACCAAATTATTTGCAGGATCAACGATGCCGGTATTAATATTAAAAAAAATACTAATGCATTGGTAGAAAAACCTAAGGACACATAGTCTACTAAGCCTGAAACATAAACTTTCCCTCAAAAAGCTTATAAGCCTAAAGTAATCAATGTCATAAATGAAATTTTATTAAGTAATGCTTTTGCTACACTTGATGCTTTAGGTGTTGATGCTCCCCCCACCAAGAATATCCCTCATGATATCACTCTCATATGTTTGACCTTACTCACGAAGTTCACGACTCTTACATCACTACTAACATTTATACCCATTACTTTACCATCAATTGCTACAAACCCTTTGCCATCCAATATTATGTCCACCATTATGCAATTATCTCACCTTCCAGCACAAATAGATGATTTCGAAACTAGTAATATGCTTACGAAGGTTACTGATATCTTTGCCAATGAATTAGACAGGCCCAACATCTCCACTACCCTAACTTTATATGACACTACTTCCACAACAAAGGAAACACTATGGAAGCCTAAAAATTGTACCGTTGGCTCCCTAACACCTCTTGCCATTCCAAGATTCACTTTTCCTCTTCTCACTTTTCTAATGTATTCATTTATCTCACTAAAGGATCTTAGTGAATGTATGCAAAAAAGAGCACATTACAAATTGATTGATGCTGGGAATGGAGGCTAGAAATTAATAATTGATAAAAGCTAATGGGTCAGATTTGTTAGCCCACATCTTCAGGAAGTGAGATACTTGTCTTCCATAGGGGCTTCTGATAGCAAATCCTCACGATAGTCCTATACTGGTGTTGTAGGTGTATTTCCAATTTGAATACCCAAACCACCCTAAGAAATCCTTGTAAAAAGGAAAGACCTTATTTTTTATGTATAATAAAACCAATAATATATCTCAACTCTTTGGATGATTGTTTTTTAGTGAAACCTTTGTTATTCCTTCATTTCTTATAACTCCATGTCAGTAAGTAATATTTATCTTTTTTCTACTCTATTAGTGGCTTATATACTTTGGTTTTTCTACAACATCAACAACATATATTGGTCACCTACACTATAAATATCAATATTCATCTCTTAACCTTTGTTTATGATCATGGAACCTACCTTAAAGGGAGGGACCTCTAGAACTCTTTAATGTCTATTTTGGACCTTCAACCCTCTTGGTTAGTGATAGGGGACTTTAATGCTATTTTTTGATCTCATGAATCTACAAGCTCATCTCTTAGTACTATTTCTATTGAGCAATTTGGTGATATGGTCTCTTTTTGTAACCTAACCGAAATCAATACTAAAGGGGTATATTATACGTACTTTAAAGGAGGTCTATCTCGTATATGGTCTTTTTTGGACTGTGGGTTATGATGTGAGTCATTTCTAGACTACTGATCCATGGTTTTTTATTGCACTCACTTGAGACATCACTCCAATCACCACTTGCTATTATTGTTGACTTCCACAGTTGGGTTAGGGGGACCTAGGCCATTTTTGTTTCATGGTATATGGATTAAGAATCTTGGTTTCATGGATTTAGTACACACCACATGGTCGATACCTATTCAGGCTAGTCTAATGGGTGGTCATTGGTAAGCTTAAGGAGCTTAAGTCATCTCTTAACGTTTGCAATGGAGAGGTCTTTGCTAACTTGCATTATAATATTGGGAGAGCCTTTACTACACTCATTGAACTACAAAATCTATATAATGATGATTCCTTTTCTCAGGAAATTCTTAACTTGGAATGTGATGTGCATGTTAATTTGGATAAATTTTCTACATAAATAGGATATCTTCTTACCAAAGAAGATATGGCTAAAGTGGCTAAAGGGTGGAAATAGAAACACTACATTTTTCCACTCGATACTTCAGCATTTAATGACCTAAAAGCCTTTAACTCATTTGGATATAAATTGTGAAATTACATTGGACCCAAAAACTATAGCTACACATATTTTAGGCTACTATAAGAAACTTTTTTCTACCTAGTCTGGTGACCCCTTGGACTCTTCTTTAATTGAGGTAGTTATACCCTCTTAGATAATGGTAATTTATGGCTCAAACAATCACTAGGGGAGATTCGTGTTATGATTTTTGACATGGACACCTTAAGTAGTCCTAATATGGATGGCTTTATGGGTAAATTCTTCCAACAATGCTAGGACATCATTAGTACGAACGTAATATAATAAATTGGGGATTATTTGAGGACAAGTCAGATGTATTAAGGCCTGAATCTAAATTTCTTGATCCTTATCCCTAAAATCCCTCAAGAAATCACTATTGACCAGTATTGGCCAATTACTCTTGGGAACTTTATGTTCAAGTTAATTAAAAAGATCATTGTAGGATTACAAGGAGGCATTTTCTCTCTCATTCCATCTCAAAATCAGTTTTTGTTCATTCCAAGTTGCAGCATTGAGCATTGTAGGGGGTAATGTTTCCTTCTAAATTGATATTCGTAAAGATTTTGACACTATGTGTTGGGTCTTTATTTTAAGGATGATGGAATGATTTAGATTTGACGACATCTAAGGCTTTTCATTTATGTGGTCATCTCTCGGGATAGGTGGGAAACTTAAGAAAAATCCTTCATTTACTTCGTTAAACATATGCCTTGGAGTAAAATCTTTCATCTCTCCAATCTATTGCTAGGATGCACATTGGAAGTGGCTCTTTATCCTATCTAGGTGTCACCTTATTTCAAGAGACTATAAAGAAGCATGTGTTTCAAGGCTGGGTAGATAAAGTTCATGCAAAAATAGATGTGTGGAAAGGTTACACCCTTTCTTTGGTAGGGCGTAAATGTTTACTCACTTTAGTTATTTTGAGCATGTTTCTACACTCTTTTCAGATATACAAATGGACAAAATCTATTCTAGATGACGTCATAAAACCATATGTAATTTCTTTTAGTCAAGGAAAGTGGATAGACTTAAATTTCTTTAGATTTCTTGGAATAGTTGTTGTCACCCCTAGAGAAATAAGGCCTTGTTTTATGAGACTTGGTCTCTTAAATGAGGTCTTATTAAGAAATATTTCATGGTATATTATCATAGGGAACTCTAGCATTATGCTTTACTTATGTAGTTAGTTCCTAGGTAGAGGAAAAACTCCATGAAGTTATTATGTTTGCTCTTTATTTTGACCCAACTTGCAATGCCATTATTTGACTCTTTTAGAGGAGTCTAAGTGGTTAATTGGTAGGAATTCCTTAATATTATTTTAGATAGATAAATGGCTAGTTACTCCTCTATTTTAAAGGCTAAATAGCCCCCTATAGGCCACCCAATGCATTTGTTAGTAGGAAACTATTTAGAGGCTAATAGGTGGCACCTATTATAGGCTTTTGAGAACTCTTACCCTGATATTTCCTCAAAGGTTCACTCAGTAGTTGTTAGGAAAGGTAGGGATACCAAAATTTGGACATGTTCCATCAAATGCGAAATCACAAGTAGTGATTCTTATGACTCTCTACCAGTGGTGGGGGAACATAAGAGTTGGGGAAGGGTGATCTGGGCCCCTTTCATACCACTCTCCTAGTTTATTCTTTTCTAGTGAGCTATACAAATTGAGTGCCTTACTGATTGTTAGGAAAAGAGGAGGGGGCCATTTCTTCGCATTTTAATGCTCCCTATGTTTGTCAATTGAGGATAATATTTCTCATCTTTTTTTAGTTATCTTTTATAGGTGCAATATGGGATCTATTACACTTCTTCTTTGGCAGACTACATCATACAAATTATTCCATTTTAGATTTATGGAAATTTACCATGTCACTTAACCTTGGGTTATATCTCAATAATATATGGAAGGTAAGTATAACTTTAGTCATTTGGGTGAAATGGAAAGCTAGGAATGACTCTCGCTTCGAGGATAGACACACTTTTATGAGCTTCACATTTTTCACAATTTCGTATTGTATTCATGAAGTGGGCTGATCTTAGTGTTGGTTCATATGAAATATAATGGATGATCTTGTGGTACTTGAAAGATTAAGAGTGCAAAGAGTTTCATGAGGAGCACCACAGATCATAGAGTTAATTTGTAGACCGTGGTCTTCGGGGTGGATTGTGGTCATCACCGATGGTACCACTTTTGGATCACCTGGTGTAGCAGATTGTACAGGGATATTTTGGATACCAATATCCTTTGTAAAGGGTTATTTTTGTATTCCATGATGTTGTCCTATGTTATTCAAGATCATTAGATTCTTCTCCTGATGCTATAATTTGAACAAAGTGTTATGTCCATTCTTCTCATAAATCATCAAAAATTTGTATATCATAGCCCTACTTGTTCCAACCAAAGAACTATATGTAATTAAATTCAAAATAAGAATGTAATATCATGAATTCACAAAAAAATAACTTATATATGTTAAAAGATTAGTAAAAGAGATTACCATATCGACACTAGAGTGATATAATAATAACCTTATCCCTTCAAAATCATATTATCACTGTATCAATATTTTGTCTATAAATATGAAGCTATTTGGAATCAAGCTGGTATTTTTAATGCTATAATGAGCTCTAAATATAAAGTCAAGTGTAACTCTAATTTTTTACATGAGTTGGTTGAGTTTTGGTGCCCATAAATTTATGGAACAACTGTTTTTTGCCCAACCAACCCAAGTAACAAATCGGAGTTATACTTGGCTTCATATTTAGAGCTCATTATAGAATTAAAAATACCAGTTTGATTCCAGATAGCTTCATATTTATAGACAAAATATTAATACAATGCTAATATGATTTCAAAGGGATAAGGTTATTATTATATCACTCTGGTATCGATGTGGTAATCTCTTTTACTAATCTTTTAACATATATAAGTTATTTTTTGGGAATTCATGATATTACACCGGAATGATGATTCTTGGTGGTTTTCCTATACTTGGCTGGCCAATGACTACCATGATGTTGTCATACAAGGGAACTAGGTAAGAGAAATGAGATAAAGTTTGGGCAAAAAATAGGTCCTTATAACAATTCATTCCCCTAAATACATGAACACATAAACATCCATTAAACAAAACATCCATCAAACAAGCCACCCACACTTCAGATTATCAAAATTTTCTCCTGATTCTTCTTATAATGGTATAATTTGAACCATATATTCTTCCCATTCCTTTCATAAATCATCAAAAATTTGCGAGTCATAGCCCGACTTTTGCCAACCAAAGAACTACATGTATTTAAATTCAAAATAAGAATGTAATTGCATGAATTCACAAAAAAATAACTCATATATGTTAAAAAGGTATATTGGTAAAAGAGATTACCACATCTTTAATTAGAATTTTGATATTTATGATGATTTCGCTCATAAACTTCATGACATAGTAACCACACATGACTCCATTTTTTGTGGAACCTACAAAAAACAAGTGTACATTATTTTACATATTCAAACATCTTTATTATTCAATAATAAAATTAATTAAATTATTAATATTTGCTTGTACATACCATAACTTTATTTCATATAAGCTTATGAGAGTTTTTAAGGGCAATGCCCCTAGTCTTGTTCCATAGCTTCCATGCCCTATTAAAGTTTAAAACGGTTAGTTCTTTATTAAATATTACAAAGAACAATAAAAATAGGTAGCTATAACTCTTACATTTCAACAATGTTTTTGTATCTTTACTCAATTCTATGGAAGTTGAGTCATAGTACCAATCATGATTGCCATATAGATCAAGGATTACCAACATCCAATGATCTTGGCCTTGTTTAAACCTTAGTGGCAAGGGATTATCAAATTCTAATTTCTGTTAAGTGTTAATGCCCTATCACATAATTGTTTAGCTCTAATGCTAACATCCTTCTCTTGATATTGATTGACTAATGAAGAATCATAGAACATTGCTAAATGTGATGAGTGATTAGCTTGAAGTCGATAATAACATGCCTATATAAAAGAATTATATATAAGTAATTAGCTAATATAAATATAATTATATATGTTCTACATGAATGAAAGTCATTTACCGATTGAGGAATCATCTTATCCACACTTGAATTATACTTAAATCGATCATTTGATATTCAAATAACTGCAATATGCACTCGATCGATATATATGTTTGGCCAATGTCTACACCATAAATTTCTATAGGAAGTGGCACAATCCATCCATCATTTATGCTAGTTTCCCTTACAACAATAGTCATCAAAGTGCTAAGATTTCTATTGAAATTTATAGCATAATCATAACTATACTTTTTTCATGGCTTTTTCTTGAACGACTTAGTGCGCAATGATTGCCTACTAGACATAGATTTACCACAAGAAACTTTCTTTCTATCTCTTAAATGTGTCACACATACTAATTCTGGTATAATAGACTAAAGAAGAAGCATTATATATGTTAGTAACAATAAAAGAATAATAATATAATGGTAGTAAAAAAATAGTACCATGTCAAAATTTATCACAACTTGACTCGACGGCCATGCCACATATTGTCCAACCACTTCTTGGACTGTGGTAGCATCAAAAGATACATGTAATGGACAATCATGGAGGAATGATTGATCAATTACTATTCGCCAATAATTTGGTAAATATTAATTATGAATCATTCGATCATCGCTCAATTGGTGTACCATTCCAATAGAAACAAAGTCCATTAATGAAGAATGTTTTAACAAACATTTCATATTTTGTAAAACAATTTAAGCGATATATAATAAATAAAATATATAATAAAAATAAAAATAATAGACTATTTATATAAACTTTAAATCTTACCACAAATGATTCATCAAATAGAGGAGGAATCCTATGTGGGGTAGCTATTGGAATTACATTCTCATCAAAACATTTATCGTGATGTGATGGATGGTAAGAATGCACAGATTGTATTGGAAAAAATGAACCACTACCTGGTTGCATCTACATTCCTGGCATAAAGGGAGGACCAATAGGATGATTATATCCCATACAAGATATAGGTTGGGGGCCATGATATTGCATGGGTGGCATGCCTGGCATGGATGGTTGCATTCTTGGCCAATATGGCATGCCTTGATTGTAGGATGCTTCCATGCCTGACATGTGTTATGATTGATATTCTTTTAAAGTGGCAATCTCACTTAATATTGAGGCCTTAAAGGAGTTGAGTTCTTCAATTTTACAGTACTTCTCCTTACTGACCATCTGAGGCTTTTGTTTTGGAATGTTAAAAAACTTGATATAACCATCATATTGGCTTCCTCCCCTAACACAACCAAGATGCTCGCATCCGAATGCATGATATATAAAATCTCTCCCTGGTTGTTCAATTAATAAAGCAAACAAACATATCAAACATTATTACATCAATTAGCAAAAATCATAAGGACTTTGTATCAAGTTAAATTGCTAACCAACTTATTTAGTTGTTCTTCTCCTTGTTTAGTCATTGGTCTCGACTACTTCATTTTTGGGGTCTTTGTTTCTATATACAATTCAGAACGAATATCCAGCCTACCCAATTTAGCTTCCTACATAAATTAAAGAAATTTATTAAGCAGGAGATCAACTTAAATTTAAGGAGAATAAATATAAAAATATTTATAAATTAACAACTTAATAATACCATTCTATGTCTAACTTCTAGATTTGAAGACCTCCCAGTACAGTTAGGAAGAACATTATGCATTTTTATATTCTACTTTTCTTCCCTAATAAATTGAAATTCATCCATACGCCTATATTCTACAAAGTCTTTCCAAACTTGCGGTTCAATCCAGGGGTGTTCTTCAGGGATTTTGTATAGTTGTACTTCATCAAGTGGTTCCAAATATAGAAACACATAATTTTTGGTCAATCTAGAAGTTTTGTATTCCTTCCATGCCTTATTTTCAATCTTATAACACTTGCTCATCCAAGTGTCAGGGACTTTATAACAATTCTGTAAAAACACACTACAAAAGATGAGATATAATACAAAAAAGATATAATATATGTAATCAGTTATAAAATAAAAGAGACTTACACAAATGGTTTTCCATATTTTGAAATTTTTAGCTTCGTCAACCTTAGTCCAATCATTTATATTGATTGGTGTACTTGACTTCACTAGTCTCCCAATAGAGGATTTCAATTGTTGGCCATTTTTTCCTAATGGATTACCAGTAGCATCAAATAGAACGGGTACTCTATCATCTGGGTTAAGTGAAGCATTAGGTATATTCCCTAACCCCTTCTTTTCAAATTCCCTAATGGATCATTTGAATCTACAATATCTGGTACCCTAGGATCCATGAAATATCTACAAACAATGATGAAATAGAAATTAATTGACAATTTTAATTCCAAACATATAAACATGCAAGAGTTAATAGAATAATATATAGTATACATTATGTTTATTTAGGTTGTTGATCGTGTATATATATTCCTTCACAATCACTTCGAGTCCATGATGAAGAATCATCATCATCAACTAGATCATCACATACATTAGGCAATTTGTTTGAGAAATTTCTAATATTGGATAATGTATCAAGCATGTCATCATCTTCTAAAGCATCATAATGGTAGAACTCTTTTTGTGGAGGCGTTAACACAACAGACCATCTTGTGTCAATTTGATCGCTCACGTAAAATACTTGTTTTGCATGAAGTGCTAATATGAAAGGATCATCAATGTGACTTATCTTGGATAAATTTACAAGGGTAAATCCAAAATCGTCTATTTATATCCAACATTGATAACAACTTTGACCCAATCACAGAAGAATACTGTTTCATGGAAGACCTCATAATTAAGTTCCCAAATTTCTTGAATTATACCATAATATATTCTATCCGAAAGTACCGTATTACCATCTTTTGAACTAGAAAATTGCATAGTTTGTGCAACCATCTTCACACCACTATTTTTATTTACTCAGGCTTTGTCTCTTGCTTGAGTTGTAAACCTCGATCCATTAATTTTGAAACTAGAATATGATTTGACATCTAATTTAGGACTATGTGCAAGCCATTCTAAACTTTCTGTTATTTTATGATTGGGTTTGTTGAGTTCAACTCAAATCTATACATACAAAAACATGAAATGTGTTTAAAACAAAGTTTTAAAACATTTCATAGAAGTACTAATGAATTCTTGTATGTGACACTTACATGGTTGTGAAACCAATTAATAAGCTCTCACTTATATTCATCATACAACCATTTTTCTCATCCCTTTTTTTATAACGAGGATCGATCTTCAGTAAGTTTATATGCATTCTATAATGTTATTAAAGATATATAAATTAGATATCATTAATAGTTAAATAGAAAATAATTTTATTTTATATGAAAAGGTTGAACATATCATGACTTACTCTTGTACAGTTATGCCTCCTTATTATTTACCAAAATGGTTTGGTGTGCTTTTTCCTATCGATTGCGATCAATAAACAATTTCTTACTTCCACTAAGCATAGGGTTACCTACTTGGATCATGTGACATTGTAAGAACAACTTGTGCATAGGATTCCCAATTTCAGTGCAACCAGTAAAGTATTCAGAACTTTCAATGGCCTTTTTAGCAATGTAACATTCCACCATGCATCCTTTAGGTCGATTTCTATTATTACATATCCTTTAAGGACTTGCATGTATATCTCAAAAGGATACATCCACCTTAAGTAAGTAGGACCACACAATTGAACCTCTCGAACTAAATGAGCACACAAGTGAATCATTATATCGAAGAAAGAAGGAGGAAAATATTTTTCAATTAGACACAAATTCTCTACAACATCTTTCTATAAAGAGTTTAACTGGCCAATTGATATAGATTTCTTGCATATTGTATTGAAGAATGAACAAAGACAAATTATTTCTAATCGAACATGTTTTGTAAGAATTGATCTAATAGCAACTAGTAATAACTATTGCAATAAGATATGATAATCATGTGATTTCATTCCATAAAATTTCTTATCGGTGATAGACACAAAATTTCTTAAGTTGGATGAGTAACCATTAGGAACTTTCACACCCGCCAAACTATGATCTACTGATTCAGGAATTCATTAGTGGAAAGAATTTTCAATTCTTATCATTTTCTACCCTTGGTGCCAATTCTGATCATATGCCTAGTTTTTTTTTAAATTTAGTCTTACTTTAATTCCATCCTTTGTTTTTCCAGGTATATTAAGTAATGTACCAATCAATCTCTCGCATACAATTTTCTCAATATGCATGACATCTAATATGTGACGAATGTGTAGGTCTTTCCAATAAGGTAATTCCCAAAATATTGATTTTTTTATTCCAACAACTATGATCTACTGATTCAGGAACATTTTCATTTTCACCCCTTTTATTAGTTGACCTATTTCATTTCCCTCCATTAGTGAGTATTCTTGTTTTCATCTTTCCATACCTTTTAAATGTCATACCTTCAATTGCCTTAATATCTCAACACCTCGCAAAGGTCGGTGTGTAGGATCATGATCTTTTTCACCATCGAATGGTTTCTTTTGGTATCTAAACTTGTGTCGAAATGGTAAAAATCTTCTATGTCTTCTATAAGACATCTTTCGTCCATGATCAAGATAAGTTGTAGATGTGCCATCACTATATATAGGGTATCCCATATAACCTTTAGTTGCATGTCCTGATAAGTTCCCATAGATAGAAAAATCATTAATTGTCCATAAAAGGACCCCCTTAAGTTAAAGTGTTATTCTTTATGTGCATCATAAACATTTACACCATCATTTCACAACGTCTTTCAATCATCTTTCAGAGGCTACAAATATACATCAATATCAACACTAGGTTATTTCAGTCCCGAGATCAATAATGTTAACATCATGAATTTTCTTTTCATACACAACCAGGGAGAAATGTTGTATGTTACCATA
This sequence comes from Hippophae gyantsensis, assembly GCA_030763125.1. NCBI lineage: Eukaryota > Viridiplantae > Streptophyta > Magnoliopsida > Rosales > Elaeagnaceae > Hippophae > Hippophae gyantsensis. The sequence goes on along the minus strand of CM061035.1, from coordinate 44,137,370 downwards.
ATTATTGACCAATAGATATATCTACTACTAGGGGAACTGTGTGGATTAATTTCATCAACAGCAATGGCAAGACGAAGATTGTATGGATTAAAAGCAAATTAAGGGGATAAATTATCTATATTTTCCAATTTGGAGAATCACAAGGATGATGTAGCACCCTCATCATTAAATTGATTATCTAAATGCCAAGTCAACATCTTTGATGTCTCTTTACTTTTGAATAACCTTTGAAAGTGTGGAATCGGAGGAAAGTACCAAAGAACCTTTATAGGCACGCCTTTCTTAAGTGTTGCCTCATTTGTAGCATGCTTCCATCTTGATTCTTTACATATCAAAAAATCATCTAATGTCTCATATTCTTTTTTGTAAAGAATGCAATCATTTGGAAAAGTATGAATCTTATGATATTCCATGCCAAATCGACTAAGAGATTTCTTCACTTCATACATTGAATATGGCAATTCAATACCCTCAGGAAACATATCTATTAGTATATTTAGTAATTCTATGAATCTCTTGTTAGAAAAACCATTTTTGCCTTCACATTGTACAAATGAACTAATCCTGACATTTTAGTGTATTTCTTGCATTCTAGATATAATGATTTTTCGGCATCTTCTAGAAGTTTTTTAAAGGTTTCGGGATCATCCTCATGTAGTTCATCATCAACACCATGAAACATTATTTCTATCTACACATTATGATAAGAGGTATATAATCTACTCACATTCTTATTTATCTCTTTCCCATGAGTATTATCAATATTTCTCCATCATAATACCAAAATTTATAACTCAAAAGAATACCACTACGGATAAGGTGATACTTAACCTCATCAACATCATGAAATCGCTCATTTTTACATTTAACATGTGGGCATCGAATCATACTAATTATATTATTACTATTTTTACAAGAAAATTCCAAGAAACTTTCAACTCCAGAAATGTAGTCCTACTCAATTCTACACTTTGACATCCAAGATTTTTCCATTTTCTATTAATGATATTAAATATATTAAATATGTATCCAACCAATATATTTCAGATATTATTATATATGAATTCCCTAATTATTAGAATATCTATTAATACATCGTATAAAAATAAATATATAAAAACCAAACATAACAAATATATACACATAAATATAATTATATGAGATTGATTGTAATTACTAATAATAATATGACATATCATTTGAGTTGATTTCAAATTTAAAATATATAAAACAAAATTTATATAACAATTTTGTGATGATTAATATTTATTTAAATAACTACACTACTTCAAACCTAAATTTTTAATAAATGCATCATATTGTTGAATCATGTCTTTTCCATTTCATATTAACAAAAATAAATAAATTAAAAATCAACTGTAAATCACAATCATAAATATATAAATTTATTTCCTTACGAAAATTTATACAAAACCTACATAGTAAAAATAATAACATACATATAGTACAAAACCTACATATATAATACAAAAATTTATACACATAAATAATAATACATAATATACAAAAAAAACATATGAATAATAAGTGCGTAGGATTAATAGAAATACTTACAAGAGTAAATGAAGTGACAAAATGAAGGAAATGAAGAAAAAATGTTGTTTTGTAAGTGAGAAAATGGGTATAAAAAATTTGAGTATTTTGCTCAAAAAATAGAGGATCTAGAAGATAAGTTGGAGAGGAAGAGAACCCACTAAACAACGCTGGAATTGGTGGTCGTAAGTGGCCGAAAAATGAGAAAGAGTGGAGGAAGAGTGGATGGGGTTTTGGGTTTTTGAGAGATAAAATTCACTAGGAATAGGTTTTGTTTCTGTCTAGGGAAGAAGAAGAGAAAAGGAAATATTCACGTGTGTAGTCGTGATTTAGAAAATATTGCTTGCATGAATTTTCACTATTCCCATATTTTTTAGGGAGGACAATGATGTAGTTAATTGTATAGCTCCTAGAACACCTAGTATATGTACATCGACATGGTGGTGGGATGCTCCATCATTTGCTAGTGATTTTGGTTTCTTGGATATTAATAGCATGCTTGATTATAAGTTTTGTTTTGGAATTATTTGTATTACCCATTTTTTATCATTTTTATAATTCCCATAGTGTTTGGGCTAGATGAAGAAGGGTGTTATGGAGGTGCGAACCTAGTTGGGATGTCTTGATGCACCTTTGAGATCTAGCAGCTACAATGTTTCATTAACAAAGGAAGTTATTAATTAGTTAAGAACCTTGATTTATATATTTTCCTCAAGTTTTCCAATCAATCAATTTTGTACCTGACCTAAAAAGTCATTGATTAATTGAGAATTGTGTGAACTTGGCATGACTATGGTAGTTAGCTTAATTAAAATAAAATGAAAAATCTATAAATATAACTTGTTATTTGAATCATTTAACTCGTTCTTTCCATAAAGGGTTATGTTCCTTAAAATCCCATATTCATCCATCATCCATCATCCTAGGCTCCGTTATAGTTAATTTATTGCTTCAATTTATTTGTTTCCGTTAGATATTAAATTAATTTAGAATTTAGAATTTTGTTCCTCGAACCAAAAAATTGTTAAAAGTGTTTAGGACGTGTTTTTCATAACTGAATTAGGGAATAATTTAACTTTTTAAAACCATCATAATTTCTTGAGAGACTGATGCTAGGAGTATACTTGTTCCTTTATTATAATTGATTCATAAACTTATGAGCTTTTTATGAATACAAAATTTGACAATCAAGTTTTTGCGCATAATGTTTTGGCATTATTTGAAAATTAGCATTTTAAATTATTTAGTTGTTTTTTTTTTTAGTTTTTTTTTTGTGATTTTTTTGTTTTATGGTTTTCATTTTATTTCTTTGATTTGTGAATATTTGTGGTCTGCTAAAAAATAAAATAAAAATAAAAAAGTAAAAATATATATATAATGTTTTTTTAGTTTTACTTATTTTCTCTTATTTATTTTTTTAATTATTTTTTTAATTATTATTTTTATTCTATTTTTTTATTTCCTTTTATTTTATTTTTTATTTTTATTACTTTTGTTATTTTGTATTTTTAATTTTGTTTTACATTTTTATTATTTATTTGTTTTTTATTTTTATTTATTTCAATTATTTTTTATTTTATTTTTTTGATTTTAGTTATTAACTTTATTTGTATTTTTTTCATCAACAATCACTAAAGCCAACAACCATTAAAAATGATAGATGTTTTACCAAAAGGGATACTAATGAAAGAGTACGCAATATTAATCATTGACACTACTGCTTTCTCTATTCAATTGAAGGAGTTAGTTGTGAACTATGAAATAAAACATATTCATTTTTCTATGTTTGCATCCTTTTTTGGAAGTCATAATAAAGATCCTTTGACCTTCATAATAGATTTTTACTCAATTGTACATAAGTTCTTTTTGTATGGGCTTATGGAGAATCAATTAAATATAAGATGTTTCCTATACACTCTAAAAAAAGAGGATAAGATTTGGCTAATGACTCTCCCACCAGGTTTCTTGATAACTTTGGGAGAGTCTATAATAAATTCATAGGAATATACTATTCTCAGTAGAAAACTTCCAACTTGAGAGCAAAAATTACTACATTCTCTCAAATGAAAGGAGAATCATTCCATGATACTTTAGATAGGTTCAAATTACTTCTCATTCAATGCCCACAGTTTCTCACTACAGCTATAAAATCAATTTTTTTAATCATGAGTTAACACAATAGTAATAATTCACAGTTAACAATGCTATAGGTAGCATTATGGAAAAAAAATAATAACCTTAGAGACTTATGATCTCTATGATATTTTGGGTACTAATTCCCAAGAAAAGAGTTTTAGAATGAGAAGAGATAGAGTTGGTGAGATAGGCTTTGAGACCAAAATGGCCATGCAGCTTGTGGAATTAAGAAATCAAATCCAACTCCTAACTACCAAGGACACACCAAATCAAATGGTATGTAGAGTTTGTGGTATGTATGGGTATGGTACTAATGATTTCTCATTTGCAATTTATCCTTATATAGGTACTTGTGAGGAAGTTTATCTTATATAGGGGTACCAATCTAGACCCATGAGTGATCCTTACACCAACACCTATAATTATGGGTGGAGAAATCATTCTAATTTGTCATGGGAAGAAAATACTAACCCACTATATGCCCAAAACCAAATACAAGGCCTAAACCTAAATCAAAACATGCCACCCTATCCACCTAAAAAGATAACCTTGGAGAATAACTTAAATGCTTTCATTCAAGTCAGTCAAGATAACAACATGATAAATAATCAAAGATTGGACTCTTTAGATGCATCTATGAAGAGGGTGAAAGAAAAAATTGAGAAAATAGCTAAGCAAATGCAAAGACAAGAAAATGGGAAGATTCCCAATCAATTTCAACAAGCTCATACCATTACAACTCTAAGGAGTGATAAGATTCTGAATAAATATTTTCCTAAAATTTCTAATGATTCATTTAATGTAGGAAATAAAGTTGAAGTGTAATTATCACCCAAGGAAGGTGTGGACATAAATGAATCAATTGAAAAGCCTTCTAAGGGAATTCAGAGACTTATCTAACTCTCCTACATTACACAAGGCACCAAAACTATATCAATCGCCCATACCCTTTCTACACTGTCTTAAGAATGTTAAATAGGATAAGAAATTGTCTAATTTATTTGTTATGCTTTCTAATATTAACATTATTTTACCTCTCTTATATGTCCTTAGGAATGCGCCTTCCTATGCAAACGTTTTAAAGAATTGAACACTAAGAGGAAGTATGATGTTAATGAAAGAGTAATTGTAAGAGAAGTTTCTAGTGTAATACTTTAACAAAACTTTGCACCAAAATTAAAGGAATCTAGTAGTTTTAATATTAATATTACTATGCTGGATAAAAAGGTAGTGAAGGCTATGATAGATTTAGGTGGAAGTATTATTCTCATGCCTTATTCAATATACTTGCAACTAGATTTGGGGGAGTTGATGCCCATAAACCATTTCCTTTCAATTACCTAATAGGTTTGTCAAATATCCTAAGCATGTGGTTGAGGATTTTCTTGTACATGTAGATAAACTAATAATACTTATTAATTTTGTGATAATGGAACTATGTGAAAACCCATCAATGGAGAAGGACCACACTATTCTTAGAAGTGGTCCTTTCTTTCCAATGCAAAATACTTATGCTTCCCGCATGTTATTTCCTGAACCTTTTATTCTAAGACATAGCTTTCCTCTGAAGGGTCTTTTTGTTCAATGCGCAAGTCATCGACTGATGGGAGATGAATGTCTTCTTCAAGGTCATCATCTAATAGAAATGGTGAAAAGAGTTATAAATTCTCCATATTGATGATTGAGTATAGTTGTAAGTATGGTGGTAGATCAAGCTGGAAAGCATTATAATCAATTCGCTTGATGATCTTGAATGGTCCATAACAGATTGGTTTTTGGTTTGAAATCTAAATCCATATTTTTTCTCATTAACATTCAATTTGTGTCAAAGGCTCACTTTTGTTAACTTAGTGATTTAATTAGTTATTTTATTTTATTTCCAATTTTCCTAATAATGTGTTCTTGTGCTTAGTTTTATTTTATTTTTTTAATTTAATTTTTTGAAAAAATAAGTAAATCACTGCAATTTCATGAGAGATCGCCTTGGGGTAAACTTATCACTAGCCTATTAGTGATTCTTGCACTTGTAAGCATTTATAATTTGCACTATCAAAAACATTAAGTTGATAAAGGGAAAACCAACAATAAGAGAAAGTACATTAATCATGGCACTCTTCACTAGCAAACAATGTATTATATTTCTCAACAATAGCACACTCATCTCATATTTTTATAACTTAACCCATGTATGAAAATGTGAGAGAGTGATACTATTTTTCAAACCAAACAATAAGAAGGAAAATGGATCAAGAATAGATCGATGAAGTTTAAAGGCAAATGGGTTTACCTTTGCCTCAAATGCTAGCCAAGAAACACAAAGAAAAATATGTGAATTTATAGACAAAATATAGCATCTCGATAAGGTCCATAACCACCAATAGCCAACCCTCATTGTCCTCATCAAGTAACTCAACCAATTCCTATGACGAATGTCTATAGAATCAAAGAGCCCTCGTTGAGTTCTAACTAAGAGCTTAGCAAGCTCTATAGAGGAACAAATGGAAAGATGCTTTTGACTCCAAAAATATGCCCAATCTTAAATAGCAAACACCCAAGCTAATAAAGCAAACTGAATGAAAAGTAAGAAAGTGAGCTCATGTAACTGTGTTCTAAATATGTGTGATACTAACCATTCAGTATTCAACATTATTGTAAATCATGTAGTCCTTTGAATATGTATTGGTAGCTCGTGTGCAAAATGTGGTATTTGTTTATTTTACTCAATATTTCAATCTTTCTATATATAAGGTTGGTTATTGTTGATCAATAATGCACGCATGCACATGATTAGGTACACTATCATTGAAAGCATATTATAAACATAGCATAAGGTTGATTTCTTAGTATGTATGCTAGGTTATGAGTGAAAAATTTTGCTTTATTTTGTACGCAAGTATTTATGAAAATTACTCGATACTTTTTGGATAAAAAAACTTAAATTTTTGGAACCTCAATGAGGTTAAAAAGGAGGCCATTTTCAGATCCCTCATCAGACCCCTGACGAGGTGGTTAGTGAGGACCCTCAAAGTGGCCTCAACGAGGGTGGCTGTTGGTGCCTTAGTTGCTTCAATAAATTCTCTCATATTTTGTCTTTCTTCAAGCATTTTCTACATATCGAAACTCTTCCAAAATTAATCTAAAAATTTCTTCTACATCACAAATTACTTTGAGTATGTTTCAATATTTGTACTACATTATTGTGGGTTAGGTACTTTCAATATTGCAAATACTGTGAGAGAAACACTAAGAGATTGGGTAAGGTAGTATTGGTTAGGTTCCCAAATTAGTGGTTTTCGTGATATATGGTTAAGTGTATTTCCAATGTTGTTGGTTGTGGTTCATGGTTGGGAGTATTTCCCATAATTGGTCCTTGGTGATTCATAGTTAAGTATAGTTCCCACGATTGGTTATTCATTACCTATTCACTTTACTGATCTTCGATTACTGATCAGACCACATTGAGTAGTGTTGGCTTTGGAGAAAATTTCAATCCTGTGTTGGACTAAGTTGTTACAAAAGCAGCAAGTGAAGGTAACAATAGTTTGTTTATTACTGAGTGGTTTCCATAAGAACATCAAGGATGTTACCATATAGATTGAAGTTTTATATGGGTTCACCTCATTATATCTTGTGTTGTACATGCTCTATTATTTGGCTATTACAATTTGAGTTTAAATTAGGTATGTTTCAACATACTAAGGTTTAAAATATGATTAGAAAGATTTTAATATTTATCACTTGCTTTTTAAATACTGAATAATATATTTGCTACTTAATTTACTAGATATTGGTGTTTATTATATACTACCTTCATTGTTATTTGCTAAGTTTTTTACTTACTGCTATTGTGAGTTTGTGATGAGTACTTAAATATTTCATATATTCTTAACATAGTAGTATATCGAGTCTTAGACTTCAATTGGTATAAGAACCACTACACCTTTTTGGGATTAATCACTCATATGTTGATTCGTTACCCTCATTTATCACACATATATATTTATCTTGAAGGACTCAAGAGAACGGGGTAATATAGGTAGGCCTTCATTATTTAATGGGTTCAATTATATCTATAGGAAGTCTCAGATGTGGGCCTTCTTGTGGTCCCTTAGAAATCGTGTCTAGTTTTTAGTTGAGAATAGCTAGACATACTCAATTAAAATCCTTCCTAACAACAGTATTATCCCTAAACCTATGATTAAATTGAAGAAAGAGGAAAGCAAGGAGTCAAAGTGGAATAGTAAGGGGTTAAGAGATCTTGGATTTTGAAGTTAAATTGAGTATGTCTAGCCATAAATATTTCTATGGTGCATGCAAAATCCTTCTGTAGTTAAGTACTTCTGTAGTTAAGAGATCTTGGATTTTGAAGTTAAATTGAGACTTTGAACTTTATATTATGTAGGAGGATGAAACATTTGACAAATTCTATGCTCAATTTTCAAACATTGTTAATTGTTCTTACAATTTGGATAAGCTAATTAGTGAGGAGAAGCAAATTGAGAAGATTATCACTAGCCTTCCTTATTAGCCTTATGCCAAAGTAATAGTGATCTAATCTGTGTACAAGCCTGGTGAACTCATTATAAATGAGTTAGTTGGTACCTTGTAAATCTTTCAACTTCATCACCTTTTACCTAGATAAAACAAAATTGATATTCAAAAGGGAAAAACATTACCATCAAAACTACCATAGGGAGTGGTTCCTGCAAGGATGCAAACACCACTATTTTAAGTGATGATGATCTAGCCCTAACAAAGAAGAAATGGCGTTACTCACCAAGAAAATTGCAAGATTTTTACAAAAAAAGAAATCATCTTCTTATGGAATCGGAAGAGAAAGTTTGAGCACTAAAGGCTCAAAATCTATAAATATTAATGAAGGCACAAAGAATGAGGCTAAGAGACTAAAGAGAAGCCAAGTTAACAAGATCAATTATTTTGAGTGTGAGAAGCCCGATAATATTGCTACAAACCTTTTTTACTAAATAGAAACACAAGATCAAATGTGCGATGAAGGCTAAGGGTGAACAACTTCTTGGTGAGTCATGCCTTCAAGTATTCAAGTATTATCATAGATCCTCTTATTGCTACCTCAAGTGTTCAAGAGAGAATTACTAAAGATGATGAAGATGAGCAAGATGAGTAGCTCAGTTCTTACAATGAGCTCCTTTTGGAGCATACTAAATTTAAAAAGGTAAATAAAAAAAGGCTTTGGAAAGACTAGATGAAAAGACGCATGAGATAAGCACATTGAAGATTAGTCCAAAGGAAAGGAAGCCCTTAATTGATGGTGAACAAAATTTATATCACTAAGAGGTGTGAGGTTATTCAAAAGAGATACATTGATTTGTAAGAAAGATTCGATGTAAATCATTAGAAAATGAAAAGCCTTGGGGAGAAACTAAAGTTTTCTATAACTTATAGGGCTACTCTTATATATGTGAACCCTAATCCTCGTCTGATCAAAATTTTGAGATTGCTCAACTAAAAAAGCAGATAATTGTGCTTGAAAGTGCCAAGGTGTATCAGGCATTTTCTCTTATTGAAAAGGAAGTTAAGGTGGAACAAATGCATGAAATAATTGGAATCCCCAACAATTCTATGGCTTACTTGGAATCTTTCCCTAAGGAAATTAAAGATTTGACCAAAGCTTTAAGGATGAACATAGGGTGACTGAGAAGGAACTCTCTTAATCTTCATCTTTTGTTAACAAACTAATGACCAATTCATAAAAGTTAAATGAAATCATGAGTAACATAAAGTAGTTTGGTGATAAATGAGGTATTGGGTATGATGATGGGGTATCACTTCAACAATGGCTACACAAAAGTTTGTTAAGTCTATTACTCAAAACAAAAGTTGAAATCCGATGCTACCACCATAAAAGGTAAGTCAGTTGTTATATACCAACCTATTTCCTATAGCGAGGTGAACACCTCACCTAAGGCTAGTTCTTTTTGATGCTTTACTAATGGTCTATTACCCCTACCTACTACTACTCCTATATGCCACCATTGTTATGAACATAGGCATTTAAGACCCCATTACGGGAAATTAACTTCTCATCCTCGTATGAGAATTTTTGTGAGTGCTTCTTCTTCTTCACCTCCTTTACGTGCTACTCCTCAAAGTCAGAGACCCAAATTCTATAACTCTTTACTCATTTGTGTTATCTATATGGCACTAGTGGCAATATTGCTAGGTAATGTCCTATATCCTTAGGGAGTACGTCTTAGAGTTTTCCATCTCACTCACCTATATCTCCTATGTTATGATATAGCTATTGTGGATCATTTGAGGATCTATAAGTAGGATGCATTATGCATATTATACATAGTGTAGAAAGAAACGAATAATCTTTAAAAAGTCTATGTGGTTATGTATATATGGACCACTAACAAGATTTTTGAGAACTTTTAAAACAAACAAACCTTGAGTTCCATATACTCCATATGCTCATATGTCACATAGACTACCTCCTGATTCTATTAACTCTCATAAATTCTTTAAACAAAGTGATGTATTTTGATCACTATTTTTTGGTGATCTGTATTAGGTTGAACAATATATTTCTTTTCTCCCTTATGGCTTTTAGTTCTTCTGTACATCTATTATGAGTTTTTCTTTATCTATTTGATTGTTTTCTATATTAATTTTCTACCTTATTACTTTAAAAAAATCAAAAAATTATTTGTGTTTGGTGGTTTGGCGCTCTCTCTTTCTCTCACTCACTGGGAATTTTTGTGTGTTTTTCATCGCACCTTACCATACCACTCACCTATAGAGCATATCAAACCTATTTTTACACATTCACTAAGGTTTCTCATCAAGCACTCCGACTAGGAGATCGGTAAGGTCCACAACAAGATGTGTAGACCCTATTTAATACCTCTAGTACCTATTATTCTCACCTCAAATATTGTATCCCTTCTCACCTTGATATAGTAGTACCTTTTACCTTCACTTTCTTAATAAAAATACCCCCAAAACATACCAGAATTTCAAACAATTCAAAGTAGCCTAAGCCTGCTAGCCCCTCGAGTTAGGCTTCCATTCTCTGTGAGCGTCCTACTAATATCCATGACTTTCTAGCTATCAAGGAAAGGTTTGCTTACATTTCTTAGATTCCCTCTGTTCTCTTACTTATTCTTATGATGATAATTTTGTCAAGGAGTTCTATGATGCCTTACCTTCTCTTGTCTCTAGTAACTTCTCTACCAATCTTATCCTTAGAAGGCATAGATTAAATTTTTCCAAATATGACAATGTTTGTTTATTTTCTCTTTCTAATGTTAAGGACCCTTCTTTCCCTATATCCCCTTGTGAATGAACATTGTAACTCCCATTATAATCCTTTCTGTATGTTGTCTTCTCATGTACAAAACAAGGTGTATGCTTCCTTTCTATTTAGTGTATTTGTCTTTCTTTGGGTAAGCTTGGTTACTATAGATTATTAATTCACAAACGCATAGAGTTAGGTACATTTTGTATGTGAGAATATTTACACGTACCATGGGGTTGGTTTTGGTAGTGTGCATGCCAAGTGGAGTGTTGGTTTTTAATGAACAAGCATACAAGCGAGCCAACGTTGTCACTTGCATTTTTCATTCGTTTAGAGTGCATGTATTTATGGAAAGTAATTGATAATTTTTGGAATGAAAAAATATGACTTTTTACCAACTTGCCACCAAGCTTGCTACCTCCCTTGGCAAGGTGGCTGGCAAGGTGGCAATTTCAAATTCTATAAATACCTCCTCATTTCTTCTTATTTTGTATCTAGAAAATATAGTAGAGCTCTTTCAAATTGACATCTCATTCTTTCTATTTTTGCATCACTAATACCTTGTGTGTTATTCAATATTAGTAATTTGTGATTGTGTGAGCAAAACTATGCTTGTGGGTAGTGAGTACTCGATGCGGTGTTTGCAAGTGGTTTGTGTGAGGTGAGTCAGGTGTTGCTTAATTTTTGACTTTATGGAACATTTATATGTGAGAACCTCTTTGTGATAGTGGGCAGAGTTTAATGCTTTGAGTTCTCACATCTTGGACTTTCTGTCCCTTGGTGGTTTATGATGGACTATGTGTCCTTGGTTGTCATATCAACTAGCAAGTTCATCTCTTCATTAGTGATATTTCCTACATATGGATGACCTTCAAGATATCATGCTAATCGATGATTATGTGTACCACAACTCACATTCAACTTCCAATTATAACTATTTTCTATCATTCTTTCTTTTAAAAAAATGGACAATTACATCTACTCATCCTCTTTTTTATCCTTCAAGTCTTTTGGTTTTGCTTTAGAACAATAAACACAACTTCTTTCATATGCAAAAACAATCTTAGGTCTCCTACCATCCGAACCTGTGTCAAACCTTTTCATCACAATCATCATTCCATTATTTGGCCCAATAGTCTTCATCCATGCTATCAAATCTTATTTTTAAGTAAACACCTATATTAAAAGAGCATAAGGTAATACGTAATATTTATTATAAACATATAAGATATCTCACCCTATATGTCTCGAATAAATTGCTACAATCATTACTTTGTCCATCTTGTAACTCGTATCGTCCATCTTGTAACTCGTATCATCCATCATCATGTAAAAAAAATAGAAATAAAAATTTTACAAAAAAACACAGGCCCAGTAGGGGTGTACTAAACATTACTAAGATGCTCAGATACCACTACCGAATATTTCATGAATGCATGATAGGGGACATACTAAACAAATTTTAAATTTTTTATTTGGTTCGATAGGTTATGCTAAACACTCATGATATGTTCATTAATTGAATCCAAACCTTTCAATAGTCTACAATACACTCCTACCAAACCACTGTGCGATTTACCAAAAACATTACCCAATCAAACTAATTTGTGGCATGATTTTCTTCAAGTTTTTCTTCCTTTCTCACATCTTTGGTATATATCTCTTCCAATTTTAATATTTTTAATATTTTGAATATTAAAATTTTAGGGTTAGTGTGTGATTGGTGGTAAAAATAGAGGTAGAGATGAAAAATAAGGAGTTGGACGTAAAATGTAGAAGAAGGAGTGGGATTAGAAGGGTAGAAGAAAGAGTGAATGGGATGTGGAATGTTTTAATTTTTTTAAGTCATTAAAGGAAAATTTGTCTTTTCTATATAATAAAAATGATTTTTATTTATTTTATAATTAATGAGATTTCTCGTAGTAAAAATAGAGATGTCCCAAGAATTTCTCCCCACACTATATACTGATAATGATTACTTCAATTTATAAACATTAATATAAAGCACATTCATTTTGAATATTTGTTTGTTATAATATTATTCTAGAGTAAACTTTTATTGAGCTATTTGTAGCTCACTCTGTTTCCCTTTCCCTCCATATTAGGATTCGATAATGTGGTTGCAAATCCGACATTGAAGTTAAAGAAGAAAACTACATGTTTACTTTTATTTTGTTTAATTCATTTTTTATCCTATATTTTGGAAATAATGCTGAGACATGATGTAAATAATTTATCCTTCAATATTTTAACTATTATGGATGATTTGTAAAATTTAAATATTTTTTATTAAGGGATATCCCAAAATTAATATAAATTCTATTTAAAATGAAATATTAAATTTTCTTTAAATATGATTTAAAAGTTACCCCTCCCTTCCGTCTCGCATATAAATTTTTTTGAGGCGTGACACTTTTGAGATAAAAGAATGATTAATTTGGAATACGTTATTACATGTAATGAAAATGTATATTTTTTCATTAGCACAATTTATTATGATCATATATGTCAAATAAATATGTAAGGGTGACATGGTAATTTGGCACAAAAAAATTAATCCAACTAATCAACTATATGATATTTAGTTGGAATAAGTATTTATTTTAATTAATGAAAATATTAAAGTATTTTAATAATTATCAAATTAGATTTAATTTTTTATTAATTATATAATTTAATTTGGAATTAAATTTTAGTACACAATTAAGAGTAAGACTTCTACATATGGCGTCAAGAAGGCTAAAATAATGGGAATAAGAATCTCATTAAAGCACACAATTTGGTTGTGTGTGATTCCTAATTGGAGATAATTTAAGGATCTTAATCCAAATCAAACTAGGTCAAATACATATCACTTAAATACACCTTATTCCTCCGCTTGTATGGCCAGCCAACCTAAACAAAATTAGAGAATTGTTTTAGCATTGAATTGGGAGAATTTTTTTGAGAACAAAATTCAACCAAAAGTCATAGAGTTTAGAGAAGGCGTTCTTAAGAAACAAATTATTTTTCAACAAATTACTAAACACCCATAAGGAGTCTTTGGTGGAGAACTAGAATCAAGTTTTTGATCAACTTGGAGTTTACAAGGATTTCCATCAATATCGTTATTGCATTTTGGTAGAAAAGGCTTGGAAGCTTGAAGGTTCCAACCGTATGTGCACAAACTACAAAAGTATGTTTCTTATTCTACTTCATTATAATTATATTATTAATACAATAAGATCTTTGTTGGAAAAAATCATTTTTTCCCGATACAAATCACTACCATAATATTTCTTAATAAAAATTGGATTTTTACTTAAAAATAAATAAAATAAGTAAATAAAAAAGAATAAACACAGTGTATAAACACAATATATATTATATAAATAATTTAATATATAATAATACAAATTAAATAAAAAATTACAAGTTAATATATTGTACAAAAGTTGTGCTCATAAATACTAAATAAAATAGTTAACAAAAAGAAATAAAAATAAAATAAAAACGTTGAATTAGTAATTAAATAAATAAATAAAAAGATAAAAGAAAATAAAACTAATTTCATTTAAAATAAAAATAAAAATTAGTATTAAAAAAACTAAAAAGAAATCAAGTTAATAATTAAATAAATTAATGTCTAAGTCAATTGAAAAAAACCTGAGTTGCGATATCATTTTGTTGCTAAATGTAGCATGGGAGTCTTGGCATACAAGTCTAAGTTTGAATATAGTGGGTTCTATTTTTATTACAATAAATTTTTAAATTAAAAATCTTAGAATAAATATTTTAAATCACACCTACTCAACCCCAGTTTTATCTTACATGAGATACTATTTGATTTGAAAAAGAATGGATGACATGGACATGGAGAATTGAACTCCAACTTTTGTTTTTGCTTTATTTTTAGGTATTTTTATTTTATTTATTTTTATTTTCTATGTTTTCTTTTATTTTAGATTTAATATATTTTATTTTATGTTATTTTTTATTTTATGTAATTTATTTTATTTCTTATTTTTGTGATCACATGCTTATTTTATTTAGAATTATTATATTTATAATTATTTGTTGAGATGTGATATATAAGAAGTACACAACAATTTTTCTATGTGGTTAAAATTTTGTGAAATGATTGACGCATTACACCACTTGAGTAATCACATTGAGAAAAAACAAATGACTAATTTTTCTCTTCCTTATCTTTTTCTTTAATTTTGAGGGCAATGTAGATTCTAGGTTGAAGTGCAAAAAAAGTTATATAAATTTAGTCAATTTTAAATTTTTTTATTAAGCATGTATTTACATTTATTTTTTATTATTTGCTTTTATTTATTGGTTTAGTGATAGTTAGGTTCAAATTTTTAAATTTGTTTGCAACATTATCATGCTTTTAGTTGATTTTAAACATGTCATGGAGTAATGTGATAATTAGGTTTTTTTGTTATAGTTTTTGTTTCGTGCTTGAATTTTGAGATTGCGATAAACTTGATATTGATGTTTAAGAACAAATAGTAGAGAATATTTTGAGCATGTTATCATTTCATTCTGAAAAATAATATTTTTTTCTATTCCTTTACTCTTATTATTATTCAAGTTGTTGATTGATTTCTATAGTTTTCGCATTACATGTTAGAATTTTTACATCTGATAAAGTGTCAAGTACTTATTTTTGTTACTTAAATTAAATTATTTAAGTATAAATTTAAAATGTATACTTATTTCATTAATGCATGACTTCTAAAAACAGACATATATGTATGGGATTCCCTCAAGCCAATACAAAAGGAGCAAAATTAGCCACTCACAAAAACATACAAAATACGTGCAAAATGACATAGGTCCACTCTCTAAACACAAAAGGGAAAGTAATAATATATATATATATAAAGACTATAAAAAATGAATAGTATAAACTAAATACTATGTGAAAACTACTACATAAAACTAAGAAATTTTAACATAAAAACTATAACAAAATTCTCAGAAATACTTTTTTATAAAACAAAAAATTCTTCTTGAGTTGGTGTATCTAAAACAGTGGGAGTGTGATTCTCTAGTTGGAAATATGCTAAGAAAATGAGAGAAAAGTGCATGGTGAGGTCACGCATTTCTGGCCCACTTCTATTACCATCGCGACATGCATTTATTCTGGAGGCGTTCAATTATGATCTGATAGTCTTGCATTGTAGTGCATATTATTCATCACTATGGCCTGCATTAAACTGAATCTATTCAACTTATTTTTGCTTCCCCCTTGCAAGCTTGGTTTGTACATATTTAAGGCTTACATATATTATCTTTTTATTTTTCTTAGTTGTAATTGAGTGCTTTTAGGTACAACTCTTTGATTTTTTTTACCATTAAATCAGTTAGAATCCAAAAATACCCATGATTCTAAAAACATAGGTTTGCTAAAATAATGATAAAACTATGCAAATATAAATCTATTTTGACACTAAAAAGTAAATAAATAATATAATATTTAGTGTTTTTCAAGTACTCATCATAGCCCTCAACCAACTTCTTATTAGTCTCCTATTAAGGAAAACAAAAGAGTAACAACAAAAACTCAAATAAATTTTTTTTAAAATATCTAAAATCATTTTTGTAGATTAATATGGTTGTATTTAGCATATGTAACAAGCCTGTAAACCCCTATGTTGCCCTAATAGATGAGTTTAAGTATCGTGAGGACTTTTAGTGATTATACCCACAAACATTAAACTAATTGCAAAAATAAAAATAAAAAGAACAATGAATAAAATTAACAAAGTAAAAAAAAAATTCAAAAATTTTCATGCTTTTAATATCTTTTAAGTTCATAATTAAAATCTAAAACATAAGTTAAATTAATATCCCAAAGAATCATAGGTTATTTATCAATATTCATTTACTTAATTTCAATGTTAGGAATCTGAATTTGCTTCGACTATAATCCTCATAAGTCATACTCTCAATATTATATTGATCCAATGAATTCAAGCACTAAACCAAAGATATATGCTAATAGAGTTTAGGTAAATAAATGAATTAATAGGTTCACTTATGATATAACTTGCTTAAGTTTATTTCATGAACTCAATATTTATAACATGGTTCAAATTTATTTTTTAAAACTTTTCCTTTTTAGAAATTTGATTAATTAACTATTGGTTATTAATTTTCTGATTAGTTTTAAATTTCAGAAATTTAATGTATTTTTCGAAAAATATTTGCCTATTTTTGTAACTTCTACTTTGAGATTCTAAAAGTTCAAAGCTTAATTCATGATTATTAAATACATATTTATTCTAATTGTATTCATATGTATCAATCATGATGGTGCAAATAATTTGATTTTATTTTACTAGAATCTGAATAGGCATAACTTGATTGTTAAATATGCACTTTTAGTTTCTATTGTTATTATCTATTCATGGTACTTGATATGCAAAAGTTATAGAGTTTGAGTGCTCCTTAGTTGATATCTAACTATGCAAAATATCATCTGGCTCTTTGAGCAATAGTTTTCCACTTAGAACTTATGTTGATTAATATTTTTTATATATTTGATTTAGAAGGCCAAAACATGACAGTGAAATTAGACTATATGATTTTTAGCTATTATTTTTCTTTGGTACTACTAGAATATTAATCTCAGCTTTGTGTGTATACCACTATGATTTTATATTGTTTGAGTATTAATCTTTGGAGTTAAGGTTGTAGTATTGTAATTTAAATTTATGTAACCATTTGTAGATTAAAATAGTGGGTGTCGATTAGCTATTTTGATATTGAGATGTCAAAAATCATAAATTTTTCTTTCTGAAAAAATTTACAATTGACAAATTGTATGAATTCATAATTAATGAATTGTGGTATTTTACAAATGATGTATTACTTAATTTTTTTTATAAAATAAGTGAATTCATATAAATGAAATAGTAAAATTTTGTAAATAACAAAATTGCTTGATTTCGAGCTTTAAAATAGTGAAATTTTGCAAATAACAAAATTACTTAATTCACTTCATATAAGTGAAGAAATTTCTTAGTCGATTTGACATGAAATATCATAAGATTCATGATTGTCTAAATGATTACATTCTTTATAGAAAAGAATATGATACATTAGATGATTGTCCGGTGTGTAAAGAATCAAGATGGAAGCATGCTACAAATGAGACAACACATAAGAAAGGTGTGCCCACAAAGGTTATTTGGTACTTTCCTTCGATTCCTCGCTTTCAAATGTTTTTCAAAAGTAAAGAGACATCAAAGATGTTAACTTGGCATTCAGATAATTGATCTGATGATGGGGTGCTACGTCATCCTTGTGATTCTTCAAATTAGAAAGTAGTAGATAATTTATCCCTTCAATTTGCATCTGATCTGTGCAATCTTCGTCTTGCCATTACTGTTGATGGAATTAATCCACACAGTTCCCTTAGTAGTAGATATAATTGTTGGCAAGTAATTATGGTAACATACAACCTTCCTCCCTGATTGTGTATGAAAAAAAAAGTCATGATGTTAACATTATTGATTTTATGACCGAAACAACCCGGTGTTGATATTGATGTATATTTGCAACCTTTGATATATTATTAAAAGACGTTATGGAATGATGGTGTAAATGTTTATGATGCACATAAAGAAGAACACTTTAACTTGAGGGGGGTCCTTTTATGAAAAATTAATGATTTTCCTACCTATGGGAACTTATCAGAACATGTAACTAAAGGTTATATGGGATGCCCTATATGTAAGGATGGCACTTTTGTAACTTATCTTGTTCACGAACAAAATATGTCTTGTAGAAGACATAGAAGATTTTTTCCATCTGGACACAAGTTTAGATACCAAAAGAAATCATTTGATGGTGAAGAAGATCATGATCCTACACCCCGACCTTTGTGAGGTTTTGAGATATTAAGGCAATTGAATGGTATGATATTTAAACGATATGTAAAGATGAAAAAAAGAATACTCACTGATGGAGGGAAACGAAAGAGGTCAACTATTAAAAATGGTGAAAATGAAAATATACTGAATCAGTAGATCATGGTTGTTGCAATAAAAAATCAACATTTTAGGAATTACCTTGTTGGAAAGACCTACACATTCCTCACATCTTAGATGTCATACACATTGAGAAAAATGTATGTGAGAGCTTGATTGGTACATTACTTAATATACCTGGAAAAATGAAGGATGGAATTAAAGCAATATTGGATTTAAAGAAATTAGGCATACAACCTGAATTGGCACCAAGGGTGAAAAATGATAAGAATTGAACATACTTGCCACCAGCATCATATATAATGTCAATAAAAGAGAAAGATGTGTTTTGTAAATGTTTGGCGGGTGTGAAAATTCCGGATGGTTACTCATCCAACTTAAGAAATTTTGTGTCTATCACCAATAAGAAACTATATGGATTGAAATCACATAACTGTCATATCTTAATGCAACAGTTATTACCAGTTGCTATTAAATCAATTCTTCCAAAACATGTTTGATTATAAATAATTCATCTTTGTTCATTCTTCAATACAATATGCAAGAAATCTATATCAATTGGCAAGTTAAACTCTTTACAGAAAGATGTTGTAGAGAATTTGTGTCTAATTGAAAAATATTTTCCTCCTTCTTTCTTCTATATAATGATGCACACTTATGTGTATATTTAGTTTGAGAGGTTCAATTGTGTGGTCCTACTTACTTAAGATGGATGTATCCTTTTGATAGATACATGCAAGTCCTTAAAGGATATGTAAATAATAGAAATCGACCTGAAGGATGTATGGTGGAACACTACATTGCTGAAGAGGTCATTGAGTTTTCTTCTGAATACTTTAGTGGTTGCATTGAAATTGGGAAATCTATGCACAAGTTTTTCTTAGAACGTCACATGATCTAAGTAGGTAACCCTATGCTTGGTGGAAGTAAGAAATTGTTTATTGATCGTAGTCGATGGGAAAAAGCACACCGAACCATTTTGGTAAATAAAAATGAGGCATAACCATACATAGAGTAAGTGATGACATATTCAACATTTTCATTTAAAATAAAATCATTTTCTATGTAACTATTAATGATATCTAATTGATATATCTTTAATAACATTACAGAATGCATATAAACTTATTGAAGATTGATCTTCATTATAAAAAAAAGGGAGGAGAAAAATGGTTGTATGATGAACATAAGCGAGAGATTATTAATTGGTTTTGTAACCACGTAAGTGTCACATATAAGAATTCATTAGTACTTCTATGCAATGTTTTAAAACTTTGTTTTAAACACATTTCATGTTTTTATATGCATAGATTCGAGCTGAACTCAACAAACTCAATCATAAAATAACAAAATATTTAGAATGACTTATACATGGTCCAAAATTTGATGTCAAATCATATTCTAGATTCACAATTAATGGATTGAGGTTTACAAATCAAGAAAATTAAGTTCGAGTAAATCAGAATAGTGGTGTGAAGATGGTTACATAAACTATGCAATTTTCCAGTTCAAAATATGGTAATCTTGTACTTTCTGATAGAACATATTACGGTATAATTCAAGAAATTTGGGAACTCGATTATGAGGTCTTCCATGAAACACTATTCTTGTGTGATTGGGTTGAAGATGTTATCAATGTTGGATATAAAATAGATGATTCTGGATTTACCCTTGTAAAGTTATCCAAGATAAGTCACACTGATGATTATTTCAAGTTAGCACTTCATGCAAAACAAGTATTTTACATGAGTGATTAAATTGACACAAGGTGGTCTGTTGTGTTAACGCCTCCACAAAAAGAGTTCTACCATTATGATGCTTTAGAATATGATGACATGCTTAATACATTATCCAATATTAGTAATTTCTCAAAAAAAATTCCAAATGTATGTGATGATCTAGTTGATGATGATGATTCTTCATTATGGACTAGAAGTGATTGTGAAGGAATATATATATACAATCATCAACCTAATTAAACATAATGTATGTTCTATATTGTCATTATTAACTCTTGCATGTTTATATGTTGGAATTAAAATTGTCAATTAATTTCTATTTCATCATTGTTTGCAAATATTTCATGGATCTTAGGGTGCTAGAGATTGTAGATCTAAATGATCCATTGGGGCATTTGAAAAGAAGGGGTTGGGTGAATATACCTAATATTCTACTTAACCTAGATGATAGAGTACCTATTCTATTTGATGATATTGGTAATTCATTAGGGGAAAATGGCCAATGATTGAAATTCTCTATTGGTAGACTAATGAAGTCAAGTATACCAATCAATATAAATGATTGAACTAAGGTTGACGAAGCTAAAAAGTTCAAAATATGAAAAACCATTTGTGTAAGTCTTTTATTTTATAACTAATTGCATATATTATATCGTTTTTGTATTATATCTCATCTTTTGTAGTGTTTTTTACATAATTGTTATAAAGTCCCTGATACTTGGATGAAAAAGTGTTATAAGATTGAAAATAAGGCATGAAAGGAATACAAAACTTCCATATTGGCCAAATATTATGTGTTTCCATATTTGAGACCACTTAATGAAGCACAACTATACAAAATCTCTGAAGAACACCCTTGGATTGAACCCCAAGTTTGGAAAGACTTCATGCATTATAGGCATATGGATAAATTCAAAATTATTAGGGAAGAACACCATAATATACAAATGCATAATGTTCTTCCTAACCATACTTGGAGGTGTTCAAATCCTGAAGTTAGACATAGAATGGTATTATTAAGTTGTTAATTTATAAATATTTTTATATTTATTTTCCTCAAATTTAAGTTGATGTCCTGATTAATAAATTTATTTAATTTATGTAGGAAGTTGAACTGGATAGACCCATTACCCGTTCTGAATTTTATATAGAAATAAAGACCCCCAAAATGAAGAAGTTGAAACCAATGACTAAACAAGGAAAAGACAACTAAATAAGTTGGTTAGTAATTTAACTTGATATAAAGTCCATATGAAATTTTCTAATTCATGTAATAATGTATGATATGTTTGTTTGCTTTATTATTTTTAGACAACTGTTCAAGAACAAATAGCCAGGGGTGAAATAATCGAACAGCCAGGAAGAGATGCTATATATCATGCATTTCGATGCGAGCATCCTGGTCGTGTTAGGGGAGGAAGCCAATATGATGGTTAGATGGAGTATTTTAACATTCCAAAACAAAAGTCTCAGATGGTCAGTAATGAGAAGTACTGTAAAATTGAAGAGAAACTCAGCTCATTTAAGGCCTCAATGTTAAGTAGGATTTTCACTTTAAAAGAATATCAATCACAACACATTTCAGGTATGGCAGCATACTACAATTAGGGCATGCCATATTGGCTAGACATGTGATGGTTATTAAATGAATCACAAGACCTACATTGCAAATACCGATCTTGCGAAAATCCCCATTTTTATGGTTTTATTATTTGCAAAACTCTCACAAGTGCACGAATTATTTTATAGAAAATTATCACGAATTATTTTATAGAAAATGATAAGTATACTCCCAAGGTCGATCTTAGGAAGGAATTTATGTGATTTTTAATTTATTATTCAAAATCTTAAAAATTAAATTAAATTCTAAACATCATGTCACAATATTTTGGTTTGTTTGTTTCCTAATCTAATAACATAAAAATAAATGTAAACATAGATATAAATTCAATAAACAATAATGCAAATTTTATCATTCATAAAAGTGGAGTATTTAATGATATAATAATTAAGTTAATTATGCTTTCTCGTATTATTTAGGTTATTAAATATATAAATTAATATTTGTTGATTTTCTCTTTTAGGTATGAAAGTGTCCTTAGGCGGGACCCAAATTCCTTTGTTTAATATTAATTAACTAATATCCTTAGACGGAACCTATTAATTAATTAAATATTAAATTTTAACTTTATTTCTAAGAAAATTGCAAACCATCTAATCACAACTTTAGGCGGAGTCAAATAATTAGACTTTATTCAAGTTGTCCAAATTAAAGCTAAGAATTTAATTTTCCAAGTACTAACTTTCAAGATTTAAAACCAATACTAAAAATATGTCGTCAATACATTTTCAAATAATAGTTCTTATAAAAAAAACTTTTGAAATAGAGTTTCACTCTAACTACCGAGCGATCGTACCAACAAGTAAAAGAGCACTACTCTAAATTAGACCAAATAATTAAACCTTAAAATCTAATTTTCAGATTTAAGTTTGTAATGAAAAATAATGTATTTCTCTCTAACATTCTTAATATGAAATCTTGAATAAAAGTATTTTACCTATTTAATATTTTGCAAGCATAACAAAGTTATAATTATATCATATTTACAAACATACAGTCATGTTAAATTTAATCATACACAAATTAAATATAACAAATAAGAATAAAATATAAAATGATAACTGTAAAGAATCTATTAAAATAATACCTTAAAAGAATCCTTACAACAGTTAGATGTTAATTCTATTACTAGAAAACCTCCAAACGGATTTGCATATCTACTTATTGAATCAAAAACTTAAAATTTATAAAAACATAACTAGTTTCTCTCAAAAAGAGAATAACTTTAAAAATTAAAACTAAAAAAAACTTTCTAAAGAGAGAAAGAGTTCAGAAAATTTGTGTGTTTTGGAATGGGGAAGAAGGTCCTTTTTATAGATGAGGAAAAGGCCAAAAAGGGGAGAAAATATTTCAAAATTTGAATTTGGACGCATTTGGACAGGTTGTCGCGCGTATGGGGTGCAAAAATGTTGCCAAACGGGGAGTTGGTGTGGTAGATGGCGGCTGGCGAACACGTGTATGGCATGGTGCGGGCGGGATGCTATGCGTAGAACTCGATGTGGAAGGATTGGTGTGCACGTGGAATTCGGAGCATTGGGTGGATGTGTGCATAGGACTGGGCATGTTTCTCAATGCGGTTGGGTATGCTGCACACGTTTCTCGGTGTGGCTCGGCGGCTACTCAGGCAATTTTGGCCTTTTTGACATTTTTGACCAATTTTTCCATCCTTTTGACTTTTACTCATTTATTTTCTCAATATATTTATGATGTATTGTCTCCAGTATTTTTTTTCTTCGAGCCTTTAGTTTTTTTAACTAAAATACATGAAAAACAATAAAAAATACCTGTGATTCGGAAAAAACAAATTTATATAAAAATATGATAAAATCATACAAATATAAATCTATTTAATCAATTAAAGTACATTAAATCATGGTAATTTTAGTGTTTTTTAAGCATTCATCAACATGCAACCATCCATACCAGGCATGCCACCTATGCAATCTCATGGAGCCCAACCTATATCCTCTATAGGATATAGTCATCCTATTGGTCCTCTCTTTATACCAGGAATGAAGACGTAATCAGGTAGTGGTTCATTTTCTCCAATGCAATCTATGCATTCTTACCATCCATCACATCACGATGAACATTTTAATGAGAATGTACTTCCAATAGCTACCCCACATGGGAGTCCTCCTATATTTGATGAATCATTTTTTGTAAGATTTAAAGTTTATGTAGATAGTCTATTATTTTTATTTTTTATTATATGTTTTATTTATTATATGTACGCTTATATTTTTTACAGAATATGAAATGTTTGTTGAAACGTCTTTCATCAACGAACTTTGTTGTTATTGGAATGGTACAACAATTGAGCGATGATCAAATGATTCATAATCAATATTTTCCAAATTATTGGTGAGTAGTAATTGATCAATCATTGCTCCATGATTGTCCACTACATGTGCCTTCTGATGCTACCACAATCCAAGAAGCGCTTGGACAATATGTGGCTTGGTCATCGAGTCAATTTGTGATTAATTTTGAGATGGTACTATTTTTTACTTAAAATAACACTTTTTTTACTACTATTATATTATTATTCTTTTATTGTTACTAATATATATAATGCTTCTTCTATAGTCTATTATACCAGAATTAGTAAGTGTGGCACATTTAAGAGATACAAAGTAAGTTTCTCCTAGTAAATCTATGTCTAGTGCTTTGATGACTATTGTTGCAAGGGCATCTAGCATAAATGATGGATGGATTGTGCCACTTCCTATAGAAATATCTAGTGTAGACATTGGCCAAACCTATATATCAATCGAGTGCATATTGTAGCTATTTTAATATCAAATGATCGATTTAAGTATAATTCAAGTGTGGACAAGGTGAGTCCTTAATCGATAAATAACTTTCATTTATGTTGAACATATATAATTATATTTATATTAGCTAATTATTTATATATTTCTTTTATATAGGGCATGCTATTATCAACTTCAAGCTAATCACTCATCACATTTAGCAATGTTCTATGATTCTTCATTTGTCAATCAATACCAAGATAAGGATGTTAGCATCAGACCTAAAAAATTATGTGATAGCATTAACACTTAACACAAATCAGAAGTTGATAATCCCTTGTCCACTAAGGTTTGAACAAGGCCAAGATCATTGGATGTTGGTAATCCTTGATCTATATGGAAATCATGTTT
This sequence comes from Hippophae gyantsensis, assembly GCA_030763125.1. Lineage (NCBI taxonomy): Eukaryota > Viridiplantae > Streptophyta > Magnoliopsida > Rosales > Elaeagnaceae > Hippophae > Hippophae gyantsensis. The sequence continues at coordinate 44,111,883 of CM061035.1, read as the reverse complement.
GGTACTATGACTCAACTTCCATAGAATTGAGTAAAGATACAAAAATAGTTGTTCAAATGTAAGAGTTATAACTAGCTATTTTTCTTCTATTGCTCTTTGAAATATTTAATAAAAAACTAACCATTTTAAACTTTGATAGGAAATAGAAGCTGTGGAACAAGAGTAGGGGCATTTCCCTTAAAAAATCTCATAAACTTATATGGGACAAAGTTATGGTATGTACAAGCAAATATTAAAAATTTAATTAATTTTACTATTGAATAATAAAGATGTTCGAATATGTAAAATAATGTACACTTGTTTTTTGTAGGTTCCACAACAAAAATGATGAAATCATGTGTGGTTACTACGTCATAAATTTTATGAGCAAAATCATCACAAATATCAAAATTCAAATTAAAGATGTGATAATCTATTTTACAAATATACCTTTTTAACATATATGAGTTATTTTTTGTGAATTCATGAAATTACATTCTTATTTTAAATTTAAATACATGTAGTTATTTGGTTGGAACAAGTCGAGCTATGACCCGCAAATATTTGATGATTTACTAGAGGAATGGGCAGAACACATAGTTCAAATTATATCATCACAAGAAGAATCAAGAGAAGATTCTGATGATCTTGAATAGCTTATGACAACATCATGGTAATTTTTATAATGCTTTAATTTCTCTATTTCTGTGTTTGAAGTCTGGGCAGCTTGTTTGATGGATGTTTATGTGCTCATGTAATTGGGGGAATGAATTGTTATATGGACCTATTTTTTCCCCAAACTTCATCTCATCTCTCTTTCCTAGTTCCCTTGTATGACAATATCATGGTAGTCACTGGCCAGCCAAGTACAGGAAAACCACCAAGAATCATCATTCTAGTGCAATATCATGAATTCACAAAAAATAACTTTATATATGTTAAAAGATTACTAAAAGACATTACCACATCGACACCGGAGTGATATAATAATAATTTTATCCCTTTGAAATCATATTAGCACTGTGTTAATCTTTTGTCTATAAATATGAAGCTATCTGGAATCGAGTTGGTATTTTTAATGCTATAATAAGCTTAAATATGAAGTCAAGTGTAACTCTGATTTGTTACTTAGGTTAGTTGGGCAAAAAAAAGTTGTTCCATAAGTTTATGGGCACCAAAACTCAACCAACCTAAGTAACAAATCAGAGTTACACTTGACTTCATATTTAGAACTCATTATATTATTAACACTACCAGCTTGATTACAAATAACTTCATATTTATAGACAAAAGATTAATACAGTGCTAATATGATTTCAAAGGGATAAGGTTATTATTATATCACTTTGGTTTCAATGTGGTAATCTCGTTTACTAATCTTTTAACATATATAAGTTATTTTTTGTGAATTTGTGATATTACATTCTTATTTTGAATTTAATTATATATAGTTCTTTGGTTGGAACAAGTGGGGTTATGATATGTAAATTTTTGATGATTTATAAGAAGCATGGATAGAACACTTTGTTCAAATTATAACACCAGGAGAAGAATCTGATGATCTTAAATAACATAGGACAACACCATAGTTATTTTTATAATGCTTTAATTTATCCATTCCTATGTCTCTAAAGTTTGGACTGCTTGTTTGATAAATGTTTACGTGCTCATATATTTAGGGGAATGAATTGTTATATGGATGAGCTATTTTTTGCCTCTAAGCCAACCAAGCTTCCACTCCTTGAAATAAAGTGGGAATATCACAAAATCTATGACAAAAGAGACAAAATCATTTTATTTTTAATTTAAGTTAAATATATATGTATTGTATATAAATTATGTTTTTGTAACAAATTTAATTCTCAAGTAATTAATTAATATTTAATTTTTTAATTACTTGTATTATCTAAACTATTTGTTAAATAGATTTTGGTTTTTTCTACAATTACGTAGTGATCAAATACAGGTTTTTATTTGAATATAATAGAAAATTAGTAAATTTTGTAAAAAAAAAAATTTAAATTTAAAGTCGATTCAACGTGTGAATCGAATTTATGTTTAAAGTTGGTTCAATGCGTGAACCGACTTTATATTTTTAAGTCATCGCATTTAAATTTAGTTCACCGAATCGACTTTAGAAGTCATTTTTGGCGTAGTGAATGTTGAATTTAAAGTATGATTGATATGAGATCAACTAACGTAATATTGAGAATAAAGATAACAAGGATATCTAATGGTCTCATTCTAAGTATGTGCCATTACTATTGAAAATACTTGAGAAATTCAACAATAGTGATTCTAAAATTGTTAGAACACTTGTAGATGTTAATCTACACCTATCCAAGAATATAGATTAGAGCGTATCTTAATTGGAATATTCAAGTGTGATAAAATGTCTTATATACTTAATGAGTTAACAAGACTGGAAATAAGCTTACATTTTAAGTACTAAGTAGATATACTAATAATTTAGGATCTGATTACTGGAAATGTATAAAAGGATTACTTAGACACTTAAAATACACATATAGCTTTGGACTACACTACACTACAAATTGGATATCTAATATGAATGGCTCAAAGTCAATCAGTGGATGATGGTGTAACCATATCATGGAAGTCCTCCAAACAAACTTGCATTGATAGATCCATGATGGAAGTAGAATTCATTACTTTAGATAAATGTGGAAAATAGGCCAAATAGTTAATGAGTCTATAAAAGTAGAGTCATTAGCTCACTTTTTTACTTAATATTTACTTGTTTTATTTAATAAATAATATTTTTGGGGCCAAAAATATTAAAATATAAAATATTTAGTGAAAAAGGGTGAAAATATAATTTTTAGAATTGTTTGAGATTATTTTGAAATTTTTATGTATTTTTATAAATTTTTAACGCATGGCCTATCAGGAGCTACCATGTGGCCTGCCACACAAGCAGAGGAGCTGACTAAGCAAGCCATGCAAACAACATGCAAGCAGGGACAACAAATCATTGATCGTCACAAGTGAGGAGGATGAACCGCGTGCCACTTGTCAACAAAGCGTTCAATCTGACTTCAGAGTGTGGTCAAATAGTACTACCATGTGTCACCATGTGATTGCTCCCCACATTCCACCTGTGCACCACACCATCCAATTCAGCAAATCACATTGCACCGCATGGCACTAACTCAACAAGCATTGACTCTGACCAATCTCCTCTATCACATGTTGCGCTCCGATTCGCCTAGTGAATTCCATGTGCCACGTGTTGCACTGCGATTGGCTAGCATAATCAATTTTGCTTGTCTTGACCTCATCCCTTGATCTGAAGCTAATTTGATGGTCCATATTACACCCGAGCTATATTTAAGTCTTTAATCACCCCATAAACCCTAAGGGGCCATCATTAGCATAATTTTGGTCAGTTTTTGGAGCTAAAAAGAGAGAAAAATTTAAGAAGAGATACAATTTTGATGGAGATTTGATAAGAGATTAACACTACAATTCAAGAGATTGATTGTATTTCTTCTTCTATTCTTTTCTTTATCAATTTGTATGTCTTTCTTTATGAAAAATATGAGCTTTATGAACACAATTATGTGTAATTAATTTATTAATTTAGGGATCTTATAAACCCAATTTTTACCATATGATGATCTAATATTTTACCCCAATTATAATTTTAATTTAATTATATTATTTAATTTGATTTTTATGCTATTAATTATTTGGCCAGTAATTTATCTAGAGAGACAATTAAATATATTTGAGAAAATTATTTAATTGTTTGTCTTGATTAAATAACATGCATAGTTTCTAGGCAAAGATGTATGATTTTAATGTATGTGATCCATAATTGATGAACTTTATATGTAGTTTGCAATTTAATTGACATGAGAATGTGATTAAATTAATTACTAAACGGTGTGTAGTTTACTTAAGAGAGGAATACATGCTAGGTTAGATTCAATTGATCATGTAATTAATTTATAAGTATATTAGGAGGGGTTTAGCGATTCACATGTTTATAAAATTGGGGGATTAAGTATTCCTATATATCTTCTCATATATCTTCTTAGTTACTAAATCTGAGCTAATTAGTTATTGATATTTACTTTTAGTTATTTTTAATTTTGATTCCTTAAAATTAATTGATTTTTATTTTTTTAAATCTTAAAAATTAGTTTCTAATAAAATAATCTCTATGGAAACGATCTTTTCTTATCATTATGTTATTTGTTGCGATAAGTATAATTGTGTATTAATTGCACACACAATTTGTGTGGCGATCAATCGCTATGCAATTTCATAGAGGATACTCCAAATTGGATGAAATATGTGCCTAAAATTTGCATCCATTGGGATAGTTAATAGTTATTGGTAGGGCATATAGCAATATCTATAATGGTAAGTTTCAACATATATTTCATAGACATAATACCATTAGAAAACTACTTTCAACTAAGGTTATCTCTATTGACTATGTGAAATCAAAGGGTGAAGTAGAGAGTTAGTTGAGATGCCATCTAACGAAATGAAACTAAAGCTCATGAATGGATAAGGACTTGCAAAGGAAACAAAACTTAGTAAAGATCTAGGTTCAAAGGGAAAACAAAGTACTAAAGACTTAGTGAGATCATTATGGGGGGTTTAATTTCGGGTCCATTCCTATGATAAAAATAATGATACCCATAGAAAAATGGTAAAGTTAAACTTTTAATGATTTTTATGGAGAGATATAAAATGGAGTATTACGGGTTACTCTTTTTGGATTACTATTAATGATAACTAATCACTTATGTGAGAGAGAAATAGAGCTACTTTCAAATAGAATTGTTTCAGAATCAATTCTATAGAAACTTTTACAAAATCAGGCTATTTTCATGGCCAAAACAAACATAATATTGAGAACTAGAAAATATTCATGTGTGAAATATATCATCGTTTACACAAATGGTAGAACAATTCAAAGACATCGTGTATACTATCAACCAGTAAGTAAACATATTTTTGGAAGGTAAGGTTCAAAGGATAATACCTACCTATCCTATGTAGATCTCGGACCATTGAACAGTATCACCATGTGTCAAATTGATTTGAGTCAGCTTCTTTTAGAAAAACTCCATCAATTTTTATTCATGTGGGGATTGTTGGAAAATGAGATCTATAATGGATATATATATACCCATGATGATGTGTCTTTTTAGGGCATTAATATGGGTGAAATACACTTGATAAAATATTTTATGCTCAAAATGACATTGGAGAGAAATTAATTCTCAAAAATCACTTATTGAGGCATGTAAGTCCTATAGTGCTTTTTGTTTTGTCGACTTCCCATGTGCAGAACATGGAGTCTATTTATTTCACTTAGTGTATTTGTCTTCCTTATTGTAAGGTTAGTCACTAATGATCAATAACACACACACGCACATATTTAGGTACACTTTGTATGCGAGCATGTTTACATATACCATGGGATTGGTTTTATAATATGTATGCTACGTTGAGCATTGTAGTTTTCTATAAGTAAGCGTGCGAGTGAGCCAAAATTGTCACTTATGTTCTTGTTTTGTTTCAGATGCTGATATTTATGAAAATTACTTGACATTTTTGGAAACAAAAAATTGGATTTTTTGGTACCTCTATGAGGCCTCATCAAACCCCCAATGAAACAGTCGATGAGGCCTTGGTAATGTTGGTCATTGTGCTTCGATGAATTCTATATATATATCCTAATTTCTTCTTATTTCTCATCCAGAAAAATTATAGTGGAGCTTTGTCAAATTGACTTCTCATTTTTTTGTTTTTAGATCACTATAGCCTTAAGTGTTGTTTGGTATTAGTGATGCATGAGTGTGAGCAAAATCGTGCACTTGGGTCATAAGTACTCGAGATGGTATTTATTATTGAGTGTTTTGTGTGGAGATTGTGTGGCTGTAAGCTATGTGTCGGCTAATATATACTAGGATGAAACTTTTTATATGTGAGGAGCCTATATGGTTATGAATTATGTGTCAGATGGTTGTTCTTCTCAAATCGTTAGTTGTGTGCGATACGTGGTTGACTGTATGTCACACATGATGTGGTTCATGGTTGAAAGTGATTCACATGGTGGTTATTGGTTGTTCATGATTGAGGGTGGTCCTCACATTTTCTTGTTCACTACACATTATTAATCTATGGTTACTAATCACACCATATAAAGTGGTATTGGCTTTGAAGGAAAGTCGAGTTCATCTATTAAACTAAGTCATTGCAAAGGCAATAAGCAAGGGTAATAGTAAGTAGTTAGGATGGAAGTCCTAACTAATAAAGGTAATGGTGGTTTTATTTCTGTTAGTGTTGTATCGATTTTTATTGCTTAATGGATTCATTTGCTGCGAATTGGTTTCCATAAGCAACCCTAGGATGTTACCATATAGGAAAGGGTTCTATGTGAGTTTACCTTGTTATTTCTATTGTTATTCATGATCAGAGTGTGTGTTAGTATAATCTGAGTTTCTATCGTGTATGTACCAACATACTAGATTTAGACTCTAAATAGAAAGCTTATTGTTATATATTGTCACATGCTTTCTTTCCTTGTTGTGTATCATTCCTATAGCTTTTTGTTTATTGCTTTTGTTGTATAAAATTAATCTTCCTGCTTCCTAATTAATTTTTATTTTTATCTACATCATTTTTGGTATCAGTCTTTGAGGAGTCAATATCTCCTTACCCTAGTTTTGTACTGAGTGTTGGACTCTTTCTTGTGATATGCTTTGTTATGTATGATTGCATGGTATGAGAGTACGATCATCATTTTCCAAATATATTCTTACATATGAGGTCTTGAAGTGATTGAAAATTCTTTATAGCTTTTCAGTATTTATGAAGTATGCACTTATTGTGTGATGTTTATTGTGTTTGTGCATGCTACTAACCTAGTTAAAAGCCGACCAAAGATGAAAATATCTCCTTTTTACACATCGTGACATTTAAATGTGATATCTATATCTTTTAGTCAAATTATCGTAAAACTATTGATCGAGAATGTCATTAAAATGTACTGTAAATGTTTTTTTAGCTAAAATTCCATAGATATTGTGGATATTTTCCCTCAAATATCATTAAAATGTCGAACAAAATATCAAAAATATCAATTCTTGATTTATTTTTCTCTTTTTTTCTTAATTTTTCTCACTTTTGGAGAAAAGAAATATTCTTTTTTTTCTTGTTCATAGCATGTTTGCTATACATATGTATACTTTTAAAAATAAATAATCAATAAAATTTATTTTTATACTGTCGAGATTTATCTATTTATAATAGCTACAATTAAATAGTCTACTTAATTAGTAAAAAATATATTTTATTATATAATATTTTAATTAATTAATCAATTTATTGATTAATATAAATATTTTAAATTACATATATTAAATAAAAAATTAGTTTATAATATAAGTAATTGATTATTGTGATGTTTTATAAAGTTCTATAATTTATTTTCATATTTTTGGTAGTGTTTCTATAACTTCCATGATTTTTTCCAAAAACTTTCGTCGATAACGACAATATCTTCGATATTTTCATAAAATTTATATCTTGATATCCTCACCAATATCAATATTTCAAATATTTCTTTTGAGGCACACCGTCACTAGTATGTTTACTATAGATTGTTGTTTTCGTATATGCTAGTTGCTTTAGTTGTGTGTTGAATTAAGTATGTTGTTTTAGTTATGTGTTGAATTAAGTATGTTTTTTTGTACTTCCACTATACTACTTGCTTAATTCACATTGTGAAAATTACTTGGTTGAGTTAAAATAGAGTTTGTAAAAAGATTACATGGGTTGGCATTACCACCCCTCATCTAGGTCCTAGTTACCTATTTTGGTCAAAAGAATAATTAACATTTGTGCAATTGTTCCTACATATAGAATTTTCAAGGTGGAAGAATAGATGCTTTAATTCTCCACTCAACATATAGACCATTGATTATTTTTGTAACAGTTATGGTCAATTTTCATTTATGTCTACATTATGACAAAACGTTATAACATTTATATTTGTATTATGACAAAACAATTTATAATCGTTAAGACCAAACAGTTATGTCATTTATGTTATATTATGACAAAAACGGTTATAGTCGTTTATGTCCGCATTATGGTAGAAACAATCATGGTAAAATAAAAGGTCCTAGTATGAATGATTATAAATTGGCTTCTGGATATTTGTAAATCTGATAGAAAATATTGAAACTTAGAATAATAATGAATTTAGGAAACTGATGCTTATTTTCGCAAGTGTACGAATCGTTCAAGTAATAAAGTGTACAAAAGTACGGATATCGAACCCACAAGGAATGGCATTACTAAGTACCAAAATTGACTAACCCTAATTTTATTTGAAAACTGAATTGTTGAAATTGTTTTAAAAGCAAATTAACATAAAACTAAACGTAAATAACAAAATTTAATGTTGTTCACAAATGATTAAAAACACTAAGGCATTTGATTTCGCTAAATCAATTCAATCCGATTTCAAGTCATGTTATATGAGAATCAAAGCTAAAAGTGATGGTTGAAAAACCCAAAATTATCTAATACTCTTTCTCAAGTTATATTAGAATTACTTATCTATGAAAACCAACTATATTTCTATGAAGATTTAATCACAAATAAGCACATTACGATTTATGGAATTTCTGGAATAACCACATACATCATGCATTAGGTGTCAAACTCGCATTCAACATACGGTATTTATCACAAGAAGCATTCATTACACATCTCCTCTCGGTCTCAATATAATGCAACAAATCATCTAAATCTTGATCAGAAATTTAAAAGCATTAAGCATGGAAATAAATACTCAACTTGAAAACAATGAATTCATATAACAATAACCAAAGAAATCAGATTTTCTTGATTTAACTACATCATAGCCTTAGCAAAAACGAATTAGTTCATAACGGAAATACGAACAACCATTATTTCAATTGAATCCATTAATAATAAAACTGAATAAATTGCAGAATATAAAAGCTAAGGAGAAGAGATGAAAAACTCTAGAAGATTAAGACTTGGTAGCATCAATGGTGAAGATCCTTCAAGTTTCTCCAAAATTTCTTTTTCTCCTCCAAAAATGTCTTTGAATTCCCCTCTCTGCCGTCCCCTCCTTCTCCATCATAATGTATATATAGATCTAGGGTTTTGGAGGGCAATTTTGGAACAAAACAGCATAAAAAAGTGTTTTCGAACGAAACTCGCCGGCGGCGAAGTTATTCTCGCCGCGGCGAGATTTTTGGAAAACTTACGATTTCGGTTCCGCTAAATCTCGCCGGCGGCAGGATTATTGTGGCCGGCGGCGAGATGCACTTGGCCAGCAGCGATATGTATTTGGCCGGCGGCTAGATGTACTTGGCCGGCGGCGAGATTGATTTGGCCGACGGCGAGATTGCTTTGCCAAAATCCGTGCTCCCTGCATGATTTTCAACATTTTCTCAGTAAGGTTTTTGCCGGCGGCGGGAATATTCTCGCCGGCGGCGAACTTCCAAATTTTGAAATTTTGTTTTCTTTTTATTTGCACTCAATCCCGGTCTTTGAAATTTGTCCCAAACTTCTCCATAATTATGATTTTACCTGCAATTGCACTTTAAACACGAAATACCCATGAAATGACATTTGTGGATTAAATAATAAAATAAAACGCAATTTTCACACAAATATCAACCTTTAAATCATAACAAAAATGCAATAATTTGACTCCTATCAACAACCCCCAACCAGCTTCTTGCTAGTCTCTAGCAAGAAAAGTGATCTATGAATAATTTCAAAGGAGACATTAAAAGAAAAATTCAAAGGAAATTTATTCTATTTACAACATTACATTAAGCGTATGTAATAAGCCTTTAAACCCCTAGGCGGCCCTAGTAGGACGAGTTGTAGTCTCGTGAGGGCTTCAGTGATGACACCCACAAACATCTTACCTATAAATATCCTAACTTAAAACAATAAAATCACATAACAAATAATTTGCACAAATGTCTCAAAAATTGTAAATAACACCAACATATAGAATAATTAAATGTCACCTAAGCTTTAAGAAATCTCAAATGCCAATTTCACTTTTATTATTGACTCTTAAACATCCATCAAACCACAAACCAATAGCCATACTGCCCGGATAATATTATGCATAACATCCACAAACAAAAAGGTGAAATCTCGAACTCCATAGGCTCACTTTTCAAACCTCTCTCCACTAATGAAGGAAAATACACCACTTTGGATCAATAGGACTTTATGAGGCTTGTAATGTTAGGCTTAGGTGTTTGGTTAAGAAAGAACGGGAAGTGTCAAAATACAAATAAGGGCACTTATTAGATTAAACACGACCAATTAAGTAAAAGAATAACACCATTTAACCCAAATTGTTTCTTCCGATCATAACCCATTTTTCCACAGATAAACAAAGTTCTTCCTCAATCTTTCACCTTAGTACATCCATCAGTAACACTCTTTTATTTACTAGAATGTGAAGGCTTTCTTCTTCTTCTTTTTCTTCTTCTTTTTTTATCTCTTTTTTTTTTCTTTTCTCTTTTTTTTTCTTTTCTCTTTTTTTTTCTTTTCTCTTTTTTTTTCTTTTCTCTTTTTTTTTTACTCAATTGCTCTTTGAAAAGCCAACTACTTTCTTCCAATATATATGAATTTTTTTTTATTTTTTTTCATCACCCTTACTCTAATTGTTCTTGAAAGGACATAACCCCCAACCAATTTTTTCCAATATATGTGGAAGATTTCTCCAATTGCTCTTGCAAAGTTTGTGTTCAAAATTAAGTGCTCTTAACAAATAAGGTAGGAATTATATATATATATATATATTTTGGCTCAATAAAAGGTAGGTTATAGAAGGAAAAAAGAAAGAAAAGTAAGGCTAACAATACATTTAAATAGGCTCAAAGAGGTAACTAGTGATATAAAGATAACAAGGTAGGCTTAAAATGGCACAATCGATCCAAAAATGGCCTACATCATATCCTACATAGTGCAATTCCAAATTATTTCGCCTCAAGAGGTTTTCAAATGAGTTCTAGAGTTTGTTAAAATCACAAAAATGTCCATGCAAAATTCACACATAAGACTTCTCTAAGCATTTAGACTAATCAACCAAATCATACCACATACCAAAAGAGTCGCCAACTAGGTAAAATCAACATTTGAAATTCTCTTTAAACCAAAGCAAAATTTAATGTCTTCTAACATCTACTTGTTATCACAATCACATTATTATCATCAACGTGCAAATTAAAACAAGTAAAATACAAATAAAATAAAAATAATAATAATAATAATAACAATAATAATAATAATAAAATAAGACAATAAAGAAATAAAATTAAATAAAAAAAAATAAATCAAAATGCAGAAAAATAAATGGAAAATCAAAATTAAACACAACTAAACACACAAACCAAACTACTAAAAATGAAGGGGAGAAAAGATTTACCGTTTACCGCACCCCCAACCAAAACCTTACATTGTCCTCAATGTAAGAAAGGGAAGAGAGATCTCCTTTCCGCTGACGGTGAAACTGCCCTCGTCGATGATGAACGTAAGAAATTATTTTTTTTTTAGATGGGATGGCATTGGGTTTAGCTCAATCTTGTTGGCTCCATTCTTTACCACTGAGGTTGGAGTTTCATTTGTTCCCAACTCCTTAAATGTTTCATCACTGCATAAATATTCATTAGGTGCTGCCAGTAATCCAGAACATTGTCTCGTCCCCTCATCTTCCTCCTCAATTGTTGCAGATTTCACAAGGCCAGCTTCTAGTGGTAGCAATGGAGTTATCTCCTCAAAAGTTTCCGAGATTAACCCGTCAAGAGTGTTAATTTGAAAACAAGAATGTACATCACTTGGAGATTTTATTTCTTCAAAAACATCAAAAGTTACTTGTTCATCTTGCACCCGTAGAATGAGCTTTCCTTCTTTGAACATCAATCAATGTTCTTCCAGTTGCAAGGAACGGTCTCCCCAATATCAACGGTATCTCTCTATCTTCCTCCATGTCAAGCACCACGAAATCTACAGGGAAAATAAACTTGCCGACTTTAATTAAAACATCCTCAATTACCCCTAGAGGATATTTCACCGATCGATCCGCTAATTGTAAAGATATTGAAGTGGGCTTCACTTCTCCCAGGCCCGCTTTCACGAAAATAGAAAGTGGCATCAAATTAATGCTTGCTCCTAAATCACATAGGACTTTATCAAAATTGCAACTTCCTATAGTACAAGGTATAGTAAAACTCCCTGGGTCTTTCAATTTCTGTGGCAGTTTTCTTTGAAGAACTACACTGCACTCCTCATTTAGCATGACAGTTTCATTATCTCCCAACCTCCTCTTCTTTGATAGGATTTCCTTCATGAATTTTGCATATTTGGGCATTTGTTCCAACATCTCTGCAAAAGGAATGTTAATATGCAATTTCTTAAAAATATCCAGAAATTTATCAAATTGATTATCAAGCTTTTTCTTATTCAATCTTTGAGGATATGGGATAGGAGGCTCATATTTTGCATATGGGGAAGGTTGAATATCTTGGGATCTTGATGGCTTTTCTTTAGATTCTTCCATCTTTTTCTCCGATTTCTTCTGATTCTCAAGTTCTTTTCCACTTCTCAATGTGATAGCCTTTGCATGCTCTGTGGGATTTATTGTGTCACTAGGTAGTGATCCTTGAGACCTTTCTGCAATCTGCTTTGAAAGCTGCCCCAGTTGGTTTTGGATGTCCCTGTTGATTGCCTCTTGATTTCTGAAATTTGCTCTTGTCTCCTCAATGAACTTTCCCAAAATTTCTTCCAAATTTGTTTGTTTTTTCTCCTGGGGTTGGTAGGAAGATGATGACGGTTTGAATCCCCCTTGGTTATTTCCCCATGACAAATTTGGATGATTTCTCCAACCTGGATTGTAGGTGTTCGAGTATGGGTTATGTTGAGGTTTTTGGAAATTTGAAACATAATTTGCTTGCTCAGCATTTGGTGAAGCAAATGGATTTCCAACTTGGCACTCGATGCTAGCATGATTTCCACCACATAAATCACATTGTGCAGTTGGTTTGGATTCAAATTTGGAGGACAAAGAATCCATCTTTCTTGAAAGAACAGCAACTTGAGCCGACAAAGCATTCACTGAATCAATTTCATGCACTACTGCTGGTCTTTTTACAATTACCCGCTCTGAATGCCACTGATTGTTGTTTTCTGCCATAACCTCTAACAACTCATGAGCATCCTCCGGTGTTTTTCCCATCAAAGATCCTCCAGCTACAGCATCAATCATTGCACGATAGTTTGAAACCAACCCATTATAAAATGTAGAGACTTGTAGCCAAATTGGTATACCATGATGTGGGCACTTCCTCAACATTTCTATGAATCTTTCCCAATATTCATACAATGATTCTTGGTCATACTGTGTAAAAGATGTGATTTCATTCCTCAATTTTGCCGTCTTAGCAGGAGGAAAGAACTTGGACAAGAATTTCTGAACCAATTCATTCCATGTTGTAATTGATCCCGGTGGTAATGAGTTTAGCCACTCCTTGGCTTTATCCCGAAGTGAAAAAGGAAAAACCCTCAATCTTACAGCATCTTCGGACACACCATTTATCTTGTAAAGATCACACACCTCCAGAAAGTAAGCAATATGTGCATTCGGATCATCCTTTGACATTCCCTCAAACTGATTTGATTGAACCATTTGGATAAAGGATGATTTTATCTCAAAGTTATTGTCTTGAATAGTTGGCGTCCTTATACCCGAAATAGTTCCAGCAACATTAGGCGCAGCATAATCCCTCAAAGCTCTACGATTTCCACCTCCCTCAACAAATGGTGGATCCATGGCTAATTGTCTATTAGGAGCTGAAGTTGAACGTCTTCTCTCTCGGTTTAGACGCCTATATGTTCTATCAATCTCCGGATCAAATGGAAGAAGGTTAAGGCTTCTTGTACGTCTCATACAAAAATCCTACAACCAGAAAATCAACTAACACAAAAACAACACAAAGTTACTTTTTTTATGATAAATAAAATAAAACAGCAAAATAAACAAAATTAAAAATGAAAGAAAGATAAAGCAAATTAACTTCAAATTAAAACTAAGATTAGGTAGTATCGATATTAATAAAATCAAACCATTCCCCGGCAACGGCGCCAAAAACTTGATGCTTATTTTCGCAAGTGTACGAATCGTTCAAGTAATAAAGTGTACAAAAGTACGGATATCGAACCCACAAGGAATGGCGTTACTAAGTACCAAAATTGACTAACCCTAATTTTATTTGAAAACTGAATTGTTGAAATTGTTTTAAAAGCAAATTAACATAAAACTAAACGTAAATAACAAAATTTAATGTTGTTCACAAATGATTAAAAACGCTAAGGCATTTGATTTCGCTAAATCAATTCAATCCGATTTCAAGTCATGTTATATGAGAATCAAAGCTAAAAGTGATGGTTGAAAAACCCAAACTTATCTAATACTCTTTCTCAAGTTATATTAGAATTACTTATCTATGAAAACCAACTATATTTCTATGAAGATTTAATCACAAATAAGCACATTACGATTTATGGAATTTCTGGAATAACCACATACATCATGCATTAGGTGTCAAACTCGCATTCAACATACGGTATTTATCACAAGAAGCATTCATTACACATCTCCTCTCGGTCTCAATATAATGCAACAAATCATCTAAATCTTGATCAGAAATTTAAAAGCATTAAGCATGGAAATAAATACTCAACTTGAAAACAATGAATTCATATAACAATAACCAAAGAAATCAGATTTCCTTGATTTAACTACATCATAGCCTTAGCAAAAACGAATTAGTTCATAACGGAAATACGAACAACCATTATTTCAATTGAATCCATTAATAATAAAACTGAATAAATTGCAGAATATAAAAGCTAAGGAGAAGAGATGAAAAACTCTAGAAGATTAAGACTTGGTAGCATCAATGGTGAAGATCCTTCAAGTTTCTCCAAAATTTCTTTCTCTCCTCCAAAAATGTCTTTGAATTCCCCTCTCTGCCGTCCCCTCCTTCTCCATCATAATGTATATATAGATCTAGGGTTTTGGAGGGCAATTTTGGAACAAAACAGCATAAAAAAGTGTTTTCGAACGAAACTCGCTAGCGGCGAAGTTATTCTCGCTGCGGCGAGATTTCTGGAAAACTTACGATTTAGGTTCCGCTAAATCTCGCCGTGGCAGATTATTAATGGCCGTGGCGAGATGCACTTGGCCAGCAGCGATATGTATTTGGCCGGCGGCTAGATGTACTTGGCCGGCGGCGAGATTGATTTGGCCGACGGCGAGATTGCTTTGCCAAAATCCGTGCTCCCTGCATGATTTTCAACATTTTCTCAGTAAGGTTTTTGCCGGCGGCGGGAATATTCTCGCCGGCGGCGAACTTCCAAATTTTGAAATTTTGTTTTCTTTTTATTTGCACTCAATCCCGGTCTTTGAAATTTGTCCCAAACTTCTCCATAATTATGATTTTACCTGCAATTGCACTTTAAACACGAAATACCCATGAAATGACATTTGTGGATTAAATAATAAAATAAAACGCAATTTTCACACAAATATCAACCTTTAAATCATAACAAAAATGCAATAATTTGACTCCTATCAGAAACACTTGTGTGTCACTATTTTGTGTTTATCTCAATTTGTTGTATTGTCTCTCTCTTTATACCCATTAATTTTATTAGTGGAAGGAATATTTTTCGGAGTTTGTCATGTGGAATTGCCTATGTCATTATTTTACTCTATTGAGTTTATTTTATTTTTACCCACTATGTCCCAACAACTGGAATGAGAGATGGTCTAGTAAAATTCTTAGTATGCTCTGTGGTTGCAGCATAGACTGATCTGCTACATCAGAAAAAAAATTATTAGGTGTAAGACATTTATTTGCAGAAAAAATAAACATATAAAAAAATGTCAAGCTAGAAAGTAGATATTAAGAAATTTAATGGCAATAATAATTTCTCGTTATAGCAAAGGAGGATAAAGCATATTATCATTCAACAGAAGGTTCATAAGGCATTGTTGGGGAAAGAAAAGAAGGCAGCAACTGTCACCGAGGAACAGTGGGAAGAGATAGATGAGATTACAACCAATACAATCCATCTAAATCTTTCATACAATGTCTTACAAAATATTGAATCAAAAAATTGCAAGACTGTAAAATAAACATGGGAGACTTTAGAAAATGTGTACATGTTAAAGAACCTTACCAATAAATTTTATTTGTGGAAGGATCTATATCAGATGAGGAAGCAAGATAATTAGAGCATGATACAACACGTTAGCAATTTCAAAAACAAGCTTTCTCACTTAGCAAGATTTAATGTGAGTTTCAACGATGAAGAGAAAGTTGTAATGTTACTGGCATCACTACCCTTATCATACAATCATCTCACAACAACTCTGACTTATGTGAAAGACAAGATAGATTTTGAAGTTGTTGTAGAAGCCTTGTTGTCATATGAGAAATAGAACTGGAAGAAAGATTCAGAAGCATAAGTCTTTATCATAGAGTTTAGAGGAATGAGACAATATAGAGAACATAAACCTAGAGGAAAGAGTATAGGCAAATCAAACAAATATGCCAATGTTGAATGACATCACTATAAGAGGAAGGGTCACATCAAGAAATTTTTCTTGGTGTTTAATATGGAACAGGAAACGAACAAAGGTAAAGTGGTAAAGAAAGATGATAGTAGTGATGATGAGCAAAAAAATACCATAGACGAGTTCAATATCGTTTGTGATGAACAATTTATCAATCTTACATCACATGAGACCAACTGGGTGATTTATCCATCTCATGAAGATGATTATCCCATAGAAGTTGGTTCTAAAGACGAGTGAGATGATGATGTTCATTAACTAGCACCAACACCTACGGCTTCTCCTATTCCACTGAGAAGAAGTGATAGAATGAGATGACCCTCTACCACATATCCTCCTTATAAGTATGTAACTTTCACTGATAATGGAGAACCTGAGAGTTATGAGGAAGCCATGGATGAAAAATCCAAACAAAAATGGATCGAAGCCATGCAAGATGAGATGAAGTCCTTGCATGAGAATAAAACTTTTGAGCTAATGAAGCTACCCAAAGGGAAGAGGGCTTTGAAAAATAAATAGGTGTTCAGGTTGAAGCATGAATAACACAATTATAGTCTGTGATACAAAGCCAGAATGATTATCAAGAGATTTAGCCAAAGAAAAAGAGTTGACTTTGATGAGATTTTCTCACCAGTTGTGAAAATGACCTCCATCGGTACTATGCTAGGGTTAGAAAAAAATTTTAACCTAGAAATTGAGCAAATGGATGTCAAAATTGCCTTCCTATATGGTGACTTGGAAGAAGAGATATACATGGATCAACCAGAGGGTTTCAAGCAAAAGGAAAAAGATGATTATCTTTGCAAATTGAAGAAAAGTCTTTACGACTTAAAATAGGCACCAAGACAATGGTACAAGAAGTTTGAGTCTATTGTGGGAGAGCAAGGCTACAAAAAGACTACTTCTGACTATAGTGTTTTTGTGCAAAAATTCTCTGATAATAATTTCATTATTCTTTTGCTCTATGTGGATAATAAGTTGATTGTTGGCCGAAATATTTCCAAAACCAACACCTTGAAAAAGTAGTTGAGTAAGTCTTTTGCCATGAAATAATTAGGGCCAACAAAGTAGATTCTTGGCATGAGTATTATTAGAGACAGAGGCGCCAAGAAATTATGGTTGTCACAGGAGAAGTATATTGAGAAAGTACTTTAGAGATTTCATATGGGTAAGGCTAAAGTGATTATTTGTCCTCTTGCTAATAACTTTAAGCTAAGTTCTAAGAAGAGCCCTTCTATAGATAAAGAGAAGGAAGAGATTGAAAAGGTTTCATATCTTTCAGCAATTGGAAGTCTGATGTATGGAATGGTTTGTACATGGTCAGATATCGCTCATGCAGTTCGATTTGTGAGTAGATTCCTTTCAAATCCTGGAAAGGAACAATGGGTTGTAGTGAAATGGATTTTTAGGTATCTTGAAGGTTCTTCCAAAATATGCCTATATTTTGGAAATGACAAACCTATGTTAGTTGGATACATGGATGCAGATATGCCTGGTGATGTGGGTTTCAGAAAATCCACTTCAAGTTACCTAATTACATTTGCAGGGGGAGTTGTTTCATGGTAGTTAAAGTTACAAAAATGTGTTGCACTGTCCACTACAAAAGTAGATTTTATAGTAGCAACGGAAGCATGTAAAGAGTTGCTATGGATGAAAAAGTGGTTGAAAGAACTTGGGTTGCAGCAAAACAGTTACCAATTATTTTATGATAGTCAGAGTGTTATCCACCTTGGAAAGAATGCCTCATTTCATTCGAGATTAAAACATATTGATATAAGATATCAATGGATTAGGAATGTAAATGAGAAGAAGCTACTACAGCTTGAGATAATCTATATAGAGGAAAATGGATCAGACATGTTGACAAAAATTATTCTGAGATAGAATTTTGAAAATTGTCATTTAGTTGTTGGATTGGTGGAGCCCTCCATGTAGTAGAGAGGGGGAGATTCGTAAGTCCTGCCAACATGGAAGGGGAAGAAAATAAAAATTTTAAATACAACCACATTTGACAAATTTATCAAATAAAAAAATACTTTTGTGGCTAAAATTTGGCCAACTACGTGGCCAATTTCTGACCGCATAAGAGATAGGTAATGTTTTTCCTTAGAGATACATCAAAAAGAAAAGAAGCAAAGCAAAGCCAAAGGGATAATTTATTCTGATAAAAAATAGTGTTGTGTGTTTGAGAGAGTGAGAGAGAATATTTTAATGAGTTTGGAAAAAATTTATGTCTTTGAGAAACATTTGTGTATCATTATTTTAAGTTAATCTCAATTTGTTGTATTTACTCTCACTTTGTACCCATTAATTTTATTAATTGAGGAAATATTTTTTGGAGTTTGCTCCATGGATGTAGCGTAAATTAAAAGGTGAATCACCTTATATTATCGGTATTATTATTTTATTTTTACTAGCTATGCCCCAACAGTTATTAAAACAATTTCTTAAAAAATTGGCTATGTTATTTTTTTTATCTTTTGTTTGTACATTTGGACATGAATGGATATTTTACTCTTTAAAGATGACATTTACAAGTAGAAGTGTCCAAAAATTGGATCGAATTGGATCAGACAGGACCTGTTTAATAATATATTAAATTTTTTATATTATTTCTCACAAACCCTTGATTAATTTATCATATTTTAATCAAATGTATATCATTAGGTATATCATTTTTATGTATTATTAACCGAACAAATTGTTGAAAACCGTTAACCAAACCAGATCAAATCAAACAAAATCGTTCTGTTCAATATTTTTAATAATCAAACGGTCTGACACAATCCGATTTGAGTAATATAAATTATCCGATCTAGTTAATTTTTTTCACCCAAAATCAGACCGGATCGGACCGTGGACACCCCTATTACAAATACAAAGAAAAAATATAAAAAATTTGAAATGGAATAATCCCTTAGGAGAATTTATGTTCTTTTTTTATGGCTTTACTAAAAACGGTAGAAAATCATAATAAAAGTATTAACTTGTAATTAAAATAAGAGATAATTTTATAATTAATTATATCTTTTAAAATTTGGGTAGAGAATCAATATAAGTTTATTCTTTCCGTACCATCTTTTCAGAAAGTAAACAAAGAAATAAATGATATTATTTCCCGCTCATGTACTTTCGTGAGGGTCCTTATGTTGGATAGAAAACTCCCTTAATATGTGTGACCCTATTTGTTTAATCCAGCGACTTTAGAAAGTAAAATAAGTATAATCATCTCATAATCATATATATATATATATATATATTACTCTTTAATTTAAAAAAATTATTAATCATTCCATACATATTTTTAAAAATTAAATAATATTTTAAATAATTTAATATTAATTAATTTAATATTTAAATATTAATTAATCGATATTAATTATTTACAATTATATCATTTATTAAAAACTATAAATAAGTTTTAGTCTAAAAAATGACCAAATATCTCATAAAAAATGTATGTCTAAAAAATTGACTTAAATATTGAAGTAAAAAATGACCAAATTTTTATTAAATAAACTAAATTTTAGTCAATCTTAAGATATTTTAAAAATAAATATGTTTAAATAAAACAAAAAAAATTGAAAGTATTAAATTAAAATTTTACTTTATATTAGTAGCTAAATGATTTTTTCTCTTGTTAAAATTACGATGATTAAAGAAAACTTTAATATTTTGTTATTTTATGGTACAGTTAATTAGTCACGTAGTAAAATCATAATAATATTTATTTTATTAATATTTGGAAATTTATATGCTTTTATTAGCTTCGAAAAAGATGAAATGAAATAGATAAAATTCTGAATCGATTGTAATTGAAGGTAAAATACTTAATGACCAAACTTATCTTTATATGTTACCACATTCTTGTGTTTTTGAAATTTTTACTTAATAGAAAGCGTTGTTAGGTTGTGTATTGGTTCCGTACTTTAATGGTGACTTGGTGGGTACGTCATGCTCTATACCGCTCTTTTTTATTCTTGGTTTTTTATTTTTATTTTTTTAAAATTTCATGCTTAGAAGTTCCCTTCTTTAGAAAAATAACTATTATGACAACTATAAATTAATTATTATTGTTGAGTCTTTTTTTGACATTTAATTTTATACCCTATATTTGAATATAGTGAATTTTTTACCTTTCATTTATAAAATTGGATTTTAATGGTTATTTTCGTCTAATAGATAACATTTACATGTAATAAGGAAACATATAAAAAATTATTGGAATGGAATAATTTGTATTAGAATATACCTAAATTAAAATATAGAAGGGAGTGTACAATTTATATTCTCTTTTTTTCTATCCTTATATTTTTTCTATTATATTTTAAGGAAGTAAACAAGGGAATAAATGACAAATATATTTCCTCTCACTTACTTTCTTGAGTTTTTGTACGTTTTATAGTCCTTTGTATCTTATTGACATTCTGTGTGCATAATACAAAGTTTATTTATTTTATTTAGTATTTCTTTCTTCCTCAGTGTAAGGATGATTACCATTAATTATTAATACACACATACAAATAGTTAGTCGCATTTTGTGTGAAAGCTTGTGAGGGTATTTATGAAAAATTACTCGATAATTTTTAAAACAAAAAATTAAACTTTTTGGAACCTCGAGACCCTCGATGGACTCGTCTTTAGAGCCCTAACGAGATGGTTGGTGAAGATGGCCAAACTTGGATGGGTGATTCTATAAATATCATTTTCTTCTCTCTTTGGTTAAGCAAGAAATCTAGCAAAACTCTGTCAAAATTTTCTTTAATACTACTTCCATTTTTTACAATTTACTTTAACTGTATTTCACCATTTGTGTTACGTTTTATATGAGTAAAATAATGTATTTGAGTGTTGAGAGCTTGGGACTATTTTACATTTCTCGTGGGAACAAAACTATGAGTTTGGGTTGGGTTAGTTTTACTTAAGTTTCCAAAAACAGTGTTTGTTCGTTTCTGTAGTTGAGTGGTTTCCCACTATGTTAGTACATTCGGGATCACATTATTGATCTTTTGTTAACAATAACATTTCTAAGTGTGATGTTGACTCTCGAGGAGATTGGATCCGTGTGTCAGATCGAATAGATGTGGAGGTAATGAATGAGTGTAGTAATATGTAGTTAGGGTAGTATTATCTCGACTGATAGAGTATTCGCATTTATATTTCTATTAAGTTGTATCTATTTATTGTTTAGTGGATTTTTTTACTACCGAGTGGTTGCCACAAGTTACTCGAGGATTTTACCACCTAGACATAAGTTCTATATGGACTTACCTCGTTACATCTGTTATTATGTATGCTCTACTGCTCTGCTAGTATAATATGAGCTTAAATTATGCGTGTACCAGTATACTATGATTTAAACTCTAATTAGAAAGTTTTTATTATTTGTTGCATGCCTAGTGCTTTCTAAATATTATCTATTTTTAAATTAATCTACCTACTCTACGATTAATTTATGCTACTTTTGTGTTATATCTACTAAGTGTTTACTTTTTGATACTAGGAGTTTGAGGCAAGTCTTTTAGGAGTCAATATCTCCTTGCCCTAGTTGTGTATTAGGTTCTAGACTCTTTCAATTGGTATTAGTATAGGTTGACCCTGTTAGGGCTTGATTACTCCGATGTTGATCTATTAAATTGGCTTTACACACACAATGGATTCAGGAAAGGCAGGTAATGTAGGTAGGCCTCTACTTTTAAATGGGCTTAATTATGCCTATTGGAAGTCTCTGATGCGAGCCTTTTTATGGTCACTTGGGGACTGTGTTTGATTCCTTGTTAAGAATGGCTAGATGTATCCAACCAAGATTCTTCCTGATAACATTGTAATTCCCAAAGCAATGATTGAATAGATGAAAAAAGAAAGCAAAGAGTGAAAGTGGAATAATGAGGGATTGTATGCTATTTTCAAGGCTATTATGCAGGTTAAATACAGAAGAAATTAGAGTTTCAATACCTCCAACCAAGTTTAGGAAATCTTGGAGACTAAATATGAGGGTAACTCCATAGTTAAGAGAACTGGTATATTAACGTTCAATAGAGACATCAAACTCTATATAATGGAAGAAGATGAGACTTTTGACAAGTTTTATGCTCATTTTTTGGACATTGTTAACAATTCTTATAACTTATAAAGACCAATTAGCAAAGAGAAAAAAATTGAGAAGATAATTGCCAATCTACCTTATCATTTTCATGCTAAAGTTACGGTGATCGAATATATGTATAAGTCAAGTGAACTCATAGTGCACGAGTTGGTAGGTGACTTGCAAGTTTTCAAACTTGATCACCTTCTTCCTAAACATAACCAAATCATTACCAAACAAGGAAAGAGCATTGCATTCCAGACCAATAAGGAAGTGGAACCAGCAAGGAGGCAAGCATCATTCTTTTAAGTGACAAAGATTTTATCTCAGATGAAGAAGAAATGACATTACTCACCAAAACGTTTACTAGATTTTTTGTAACAGGAAGACCTCTTCTGATGGAGTCAGATGAGAAATCTCAAGTAATAAAGGTTGGAAATATATAAAGATTGATGAAGAATCCTAGAATAAAACTGAGAAACATGGTAGGAGCCACATCAACAAAATTATGGTCATATTGATTATAACTATTTTGTTAAATAGAAATGTATGAACAAGTGTGCAATATAGGTTGAGGCTACTTTTTTGCACAATACTAGCAGTGATGATGAGGATGACACTAACTTTTTGGCCTTTATGGCTTCAAGTAAAATCATAGATCCTCAAACTACTACCTCAAATGTTTAAAAGGTAATTATAAAAGATGATGATGATGAGCAAGATGAGTAGCTTGACACTTACAATGAACCCTTGTTAGGGCATATAAAATCTAAAAAAGTAAAGAAAAATGATTTGGAGTGCCTAGAAGAACAAAAAGCATGAGATGAGCGCATTAAAGGTCATTTTTTATGTGAGAAAGTTCTTATTCAACTATGATCAAAATGATCTCACTAAAAAGTGTGAGGTTATTTAGAAGAGATACTATGATTTACAAAAAAGATTCAAAACAAATCATGATAAGATGAAGTGCCTTAAGAAGCAGCTAAAAAGTTCTGTTACTTTTAGAGCCACTCCTCTTTTCGTTAACCCTGATCCCTTGATTTCATGTCTAAAGAAGTAGATTATTATTTTTAAAAATGCTAAGGAGTATCTGGCACGTACTCTTATTAAGAATAAAGTAGAAGTTGAATAGTTCTATGAGAGAGACAATGATGCAAAAAATTTGTATTTTAAAATAGCTTGCAAGTGCACAAATCATTTTGTAAAAATTGACTAGTATGCATCCAAGGTCAGTCTAAAAGGGATTACGTGATTTCAAATAGTTTAATAAAACTCTTAAAATTTAAAAAAAATAAACCTAAACATTTTGTCATAATATTTGGGTTTTAAAAGTCTAAACTAATAACATAAGTTTAAATGTTGATTTGATTCAACAAATAGCAGACAGATGAACATTTAACAATCAATAACAAAATTATGGGATAGATTACTTAGTTAATCATATTTGCTCAAAATTAATTAGGTTACTAAATATATAAATTAAGTTTATTGATTCTCCCTTTTTCGTATGAAAAAGTCTTTTGGCGGGAATCAATTTCGTTGTTAATCAATATCAATTATAGTCTTTTGGCAAGGATCAATTAATTCATAATGGCTAAATTATACTTTGTTCCTAAGGAATCAACAAACTATTTAAATCAATGCTTATTGTGGGGTTGTCAATTTAAACTTCTATTCATGGTGTCAAAGTTATATTTAAGATTGATGTATTTGAAAGCTAACTTTTAGATTTTAAATCTAATACGAAAAATTTGTTGTCAATATATTTTTCTATAATAAATCTTGTAAAAAAATATTTGAAATACAATACAATTCTATAAGTCCTATTGTACTTGTGTCTATGCATGCAAAATATGGTTCGATTTTATTTTACTAAGTGTTCTGTCATCCTCTATGTAAGATTGGTTACTACATATTAGTAATATACACACACATATAGTAATGAAAATTTTGTATGCAAGCATGTTTACACATACCACGAGGTTAGTTTTAGTTGTGTGCATGCTTGCTTGAGAGACAATGCTATTCTTGTGTTTTTGGTTCATTTTGGGTGTAGGTATTTATGGAAAGTATTCGGTAATTTTTGAAAAAAAAAGGGTGAAATTTTAGCAGCTCGCCACCACCCTTGGTGAGATGGTAGGTATGGTAGCAAATCTGAGCTCTATAAATACCCCCATTTTTTCTTATTTGGTAGCCATAAAAGAGGTAGCAAAGCTCTATCGAATTGACATATCATCTTACTATTTTTGAATCACTAATACCTTGTGTATTTCTCATTATTAGTGGTTCATGATTGTTTGAGTAAAACAGTGCCTATAAGTGGTGAGTACTCAATATAGTATTTATGAGTGGGTTATATATGAGTTGTGTGCGACTGGTAGTTACCCTTATGCAAATGTTTTGTATGTGAGGAACCTGTGTGGTTATGAGCTTTGTGTTAGCTGGTGGTTGCATTCGTGCAACATTATCTTATTTACTTTACACATTACTTACTAGTCTTTGGTTACTGATCATACGACTTTGGATGGTGTGGGCTTTGGAAAAGAGTCAAGTTCGTGTGTCAAACTATATTACTATGGAGGTAGGAAGCGAGAGCAGTAATAGGTAGTTAAGGCAGGTGTCCTGACTAATAGAGGTATCTTAGGTTTATACTTTTATATCAAGTTGTATCTGTTTATTATTTTTAGTACATTGTTTGCTATTAAGTGGTTATGTTAAGAAACCTGAGGATGTTATCATATAGATAGGGTTTCTATATGGATTTATATCATTATATCCTATGTATGCCTACTCAAATTTGTGGCTAGTACAATTAGAGTTTAAATGGTACATGTCTTTACAAATTTGACGACTCTATGAAAATAGAGTCATCAATTCACTTTTTTGCTTAATATTTGTTCGTTTTATTCAATAAGTAGTACTTTAAGTGTTAAAAATATTAAAAAATGAACTTTCTAGTGAAAAGGGATGAAAATATATTTTTAAGAATTTTCTAGAAATTTAATTGATTTTTATGAATTTTTTAACACAAGACCAATAAGAACAGAACATGTGGATTCCATGTAAAAAAAAAAGAGTCAATTCGAGCGCATCAAGGGTATAGCCAATCATTTGTTGTGCAGTCAATGAGCATGCCATGCATCGTCATGAGGTTCGTCCGTTTGTTCCATTGGGTGCTGCTAAGCAATATGTATCTACAAATCACAGTGCACCACATGGTGCTAATTCAACATGCGTTGACCACAACCAGTCCACCCTCCACACATTGCGCACTGATTCGTCCATTTGTTTCTCCAATGTTGTTTGATTTTTTTTATTTCAGCCCTTAATCTAAACCGATTTAATAGTCCAAATTTCATTTGAGCCTAATTTAACCCATAATTGCTCCAAAAACCTTACGAGTCAAATTTAACAAATGTTTTATCAGTTTTTTGTGCCAAAAAGAGAAAAATATAGAAAAAGTTCAAAAGGAGATACAATTTATAGAGATTCAAGAGGAGATTAGTGTTACAATCCAAGAAATTGATTGTATTTATTCTTCTTCTCCTTTGTTTATCAATTTTATATCTTTCTTTATGAAAAATATGATATTTGTGAACAAATTCATGTCTGGATAATTTATTAATCTAAGGGTCTTATGAACTCAATTTTCTACATGTGATGATTTAATATTTTACCCCAATTATGATTTCAATTTAATTATATTATTTAATCGGATTTGTATGCTATTAATTGTTTGACTAACAATTGATGTATATATAAGCAATTAAATAGATTTAAGAGAATTATTTTATTGTTTGTATTGTTCAAATAACATGCATAGTTTCTAATTAGAGATGTATAATTCTTATATATGTGATCCATGATTGATAAACTTAATAAGTAGTATGCAATTTAATTAGCATGAGAGTATGATTAGAATAATTATTATATGGTATGTAGTGTACTTGAGAGAGGAACATATGTTAGATTATATTCAATTGATCATGTAATTAATTCGTAATTATATTGGGAAATTTCAGTGATTCACATATTTAGAAAATTAGGGGATTAAGTATTCTTAGATTTGTTTCTCTTATATTTTCTTAGCTGCTAATTTTTAAGTTAATTAGTTATTGCAAAAATTGATTTTTATTTCTTTTCAGCTTTAAAATTAGTTTATAATAATATAATCTTAGTGGGAATAATCTTTTCTTATTATTATATTACTTGTTTGCGATATATATATATTTACATATTTATTACACACGTTTCATGCCGATCAAGTTTTTGGCACTCTTGTAGGGGATTATACCATTAAAAATTAATTTTTATTTTATTTTATTTATTTTTTCTAACTTTAATTTATTTATTTAGTTATTTGTTTTTAATTTTGACATCCTAGAAATATATTTGGCTCTATTGCATGAGTAGAGTCTATAAGGGAGAATTTTGCTTTTAGATCCCGAAATCGAGCATACTTTGTGATCAATAAGTTGTCACCCAAGTGAAAGAAATAGCTAATCCATTAGAAATAAACAATAATGAGCTAAATTTGAACAATTAAATACCTTTAATGGATGAAAGGGATAGAGCTATAAATGAATATTCATTACCGATATTGGAAGGGCTGAATCCAAGTATTATAAATCCAAACATTCAAGCTAACATTTTTCCTTAAAGCCAGTGATGTTTCAAATGTTACAAACAATTGGACAATTCAACATATTACCAAAATAAGATCCTCATTTACATCTAAGATATTTTATTAAAGTTGAATATTCATTCAAATTCAGTGATGTGATTTAGGAGGCGTTTAGGCTTAGATTGTTCTCTTACTCTTTGCAAGACCGTGCTCGAGCTTGGCTAAACTCATTGTCACCTAATTCCATTAGAACTTGGAATGATTTGGTGAAAAATCTTGATGAAATACTTCTCACCAAAAAAGAATGGCAAGCTTAGGAATGACATTACCTCCTACCAACAATATGATGGAAAATCTTTATATGAAGCATGGAAAAAATTCAAAAAATTGCTAAGGAAGTGTCCTGACCATGGTAGCCCTCATTGGATAATAAATATATACTTCCTACAATGGTCTCAATGTTCAAACAAGAACCATTGTTAATGCCTCCACTTATGGAGCTATGCTAGCTAAATCTTACAACAAGCTTATGATTTACTTGAGAAAATGGCTAGTAATAATTACTAATGGTCATTAGATAGAATGACAGCCATAAGAAGAGTAGTTGGAGTGTATAAGGTAAATGATATCATGGCACTTACAAGATAATTTAGGATTTAGAGTTCTTTTCTCTCAATTGACACCTCATAGAATGTTTAGGATTATTTTTCTTAACTAATATAGAAGATAATTTAACTTTTTAAAACAACCAGTCAATTCCATTAAAGACCACCCTTGAAGTAAATTATCATTAGTATATTAATGATTAGTATGCGAGCAATTAAAATTTACTCATCACAACTCCCTCGTATGCTCCTTCTAGGTACCCAATATGGTATAGTATCTTGTAACTATTAAGAAGAAATTAATATAGGACAGTGCAAATATAAGATAAGATTTCCCACACAATATGTGGGAAGGGAAGCCTTAGCCCATACATTTATTAATCCATTGAGACTGTAACTATAATAGGAAGAGGATCACTCTAAATAGTACTAAGAATATGAGCATCAATTCAATGGACTCTAAAATACTGAACTTCTCTATGACCTTTCTAGTAAGAGATCTAACATCTTGGACTCATATAGATTGATGGAGAAAAAAGAAAATTCCTCTTCATCTAAACCTAAATGACATAATGGAACACCAATTGAAATATTATTAGGATAGCCATTAGTGTATAAACCTTCTATGTAGCACTGACACCAAATTTATTCCCACAGATGAAACCATTGGAATCATGAAAGTAGTAAGGTCTAGACCCAATGCCCAATGTGACCTATACCCAACCATTATTGGACAACATCTCACCGCACATACAATTGCCTAACAAGGAGCCATCGTGTATAGAACTACCAGATTAGATCCTATCAAATAAGGCATCATTTGACATATATAGTTAGTTAACAGAGCCATCTCGAATGGCTGCCCACCAAATAGAGCCCTTTCAAATGGCACCCTATAAACACACCCATATTAGATCACCACACGCCAAACAAGGCCTTTCCTAGGAAAAATCTACCGAACACAATCTAGATGGATAGACCCTGTACATGTTGGGTTAGTTTTCTAAACCCTTCTCTTATTCATCTCAATTTTGAAGATTGAGTTCACACACATTTTGGAGACAAAGAATAGTTTTTCTGCTACTATTTTTAGCTTCTTATTACATCAATTTATAGGAAATAAACTACTGAAATTTCAGTAGTTTTACAGAATTTTAGGAGTGGAGAACACCACTCCATAAAACTAGGAACTCATGCTCACACCACTCATGAAAATATGCAACACTCCACTAATGAAAACATGGAGCACTCCGCTCATGAAAACATGGACTACTAAAAACAATCCTAAAATTAAGGGAGTAGTAGCAGCTACTTTCAAAACCTTCCCTTAAATTGATTTTTTGCTAAAAAAAATAGTTTAGGGTTTTCTTGACTGGTCTTCAACTTCGAGCAATCCTCCCTTATTTGAGGCTGAGGACTGAGCACATTCTAAGCAACTTCCTAAGTTTCTCAACACTTGGTTGCTTGAGGGGTTTGGTTAGAATATATGCTACCTATTCTGAACTCTTGCAATACTTCAACTCAATAACCCCATCTTGACATAAGTCACAAAGAAAATGAAATCTGACATTGATATGTTTACTCCTCCTGTGCATTATTGGATTTTTGGATAGTTTGATAGTAGACATGTTATCACAGTAGATTATCATAGGACTGTCTTGCTTCATTCCTAGGACTTCAAACATTTTCTTCATCAAGATCCCTTGACAGGAGCTTGATGTTGTTGCCACATACTCAACCTCAGTAGTTGGCAAAGTGACTATAGGTTGCTTATTTGAGGACCATGAGATAGATCCTGAGCTTAACATATAAGCATGGTCTGATGTGCTCTTTCTATGATTTAGATCTCCTACATAATCACTATCAGTGTAACCATAGAAAATCTGAGTTATCACTTTTCTTATAGAACACTCCATAGTCTAGTATCCCCTTTCACGTATCTTGGAATTCTTCTTGCTATATTCAAGTGCAACTCTGTTGGATTTTCCATGTATCTACTTATCAGGCTTACACCATACATGATGTCTAGTCTAGTTGAAGTAAGATACATGAGACTTCCAACGATTTGTTTGAAGAAAGTGTTATCAACCTCTTTTCCTCCTTCATCCTTGTTGATTTTTAATCCAGGTTCAACTGGAGTCCCAATGGCTTAACATTCTACCATCTGAAATCTTTCAAGCACCTCTTATCTGTATTAATTTAGGTAAATGAAGTTACCAAAAGATTTTTGAAGTACTTCTATCCCCAAGAAGTAGTGCAACAGTCCTAGATTTGTCATCTCCAATTCTCTCATCATTGAGTTTTTGAACTCATCTAGAATTTCCTGATTGTTTCCTAGTAGATTAGGTCATCAATATAGAGTGACACGATTATAAGTTTAGCTCCAGTTCCAGCCTTAGTGTACAATGTATGTTCTAAGGGACATTTCCCATAACCTAACTTGGGAAAATAGGTGTCAATTCTGTTGTACCATGGTTGTGGAGCCTACTTCAGGCCATTGAATGCTTTCTTCAACTTTATCACTTTTTCTTCTTTACCCTTTTGAAAAAAACCAGGAGGTTATTCAACATAAACCTCTTCCTGTAATTCTCCATGGAGAAAAGCAAACTTTACATCCATCTATAGAATCTTCCAAGATTTCTTGGCTGCCAAGGATATGAGCATCCTTATGGTTTCATGCCTTGCTACAGGTGCAAAGACTTCATTATAATCTATGTCCTATTTATATTTGTATCATTTAGCCACTAAACGGGCTTTACTTGTCAATTTCTCCTCTTTCATTCACTTTTGTTTTGGACATCCACTTTACCCCAATCTACTTTTTCACTTTAGGTTAATCAGTGAGCTTCCAAGTGTTATTTTTCTCAATTGATAGTATTTCCCTATCTATTTCCTCCTTCCATTTATCTTTCTTCATAGATTCATCAAAGGTGATGGGATCACTGCCAACAAACAAGACAAAGTTGGTAGTTTCTTCATCTGAACCACTGAAAGTTGTCTCATGGTCCATCATCCAAGAAGGCCTTGTTAGCATTTGAGGGTTTCTCAGATTGTAAACCCTCCCTTCTTTAGATTATTCATCACTTTGAGATGATGTGTAAGCTTGAGACTCTTGTGGTGATGATAGTGGCTGAGGGATTTGAGTCTCAATCACCTAAGTTGTCTTTTCATCATCTAATTCACTTTCCACCAGCACATTCTTTGGTGTTTCTAGTTGTTCTCCTCAATTCCACCTTTTGTCCTCATCAAACACCACGTCACAGCTTATCACTATCTTTCCTGAAACTAGGTTAAACAGTTATTAAGCTTTTGACAATTTACTTACCCCTAGGAACACACATTTCTCAGTCTTATCATCCAGCTTTTTCCTTCTCTAATTAGGTATGTGTGCATATGCTATGAAACCAAATACCATGAAATGATCTATAGTTGGATTCTTTCCATTCCATGCTTCTTATGGAGTCATGTTCTTAAAAAAAATGTTGGACTTCTATTAAGAATGTGAACTGTCCAACAAATAACTATAGGCCAGAAATCTTTGGGAACTTATCATGTTGCGTGTAAACTCCTTACATATTGACTATGGTATGATTATTCCTCTTACATACACCATTTTTATGGTGTATAAGCTGTGGTCAATTGTCTCCTAATTCCCTTTTTATTATAGAACTCAAAAAACTCATTATAATAGAATTCTCCTCCTCGATCTGTTCTTAGACATTTGATCTTTTTTCTATCTATGTCTCCACTAGAAAAGTTAAGTTTTGAAAGCTTCAAAAGCTTCTAACTTTTCCTATAAGAAATATACCCAAAATTTTCTGCTGTAGTCATCTATGAAGGTTATGAAGAATATTTTACCTCCATTAGATGTCAAGAACATTGAACCACAAAGATCTGAGTGAATCAGCTCCAGGATCTTGTGAGCTCTTGTTGCTTTTCCTGTAGGAAACATATCATGATCATGTTTCCATGTGATGTAGTTCTCATATGTTGTTGAGGAAGGAATTCTGATTTCAAGTAGTCCTTCCACCATGTGCTTCTGTTTTCGGGTCCTAAGGTTATTGAAATGAAGATGCCCATATCTCTCATGCTATCTCCACACTGAAATATTTTCTTTGGTCATCAGACATGTTTGCACTGATTTAATTTTAAGAGGGAAGAGTCGATTTCTTGTCATCTGCACTATTGCAATTGATCCATGTTTGGGATCACAAATCTCACACTCTTCCTTTTAAATTATGATCGTGTAACCCTTGTCTTGCAACTGGCTAGCACTTAGCAAATTCTTTTAGGTCAAGTATGTAAAATACATTAGATATTACCTCAATGAACTCATTCTTAGTTCTTATCTAAATATCTCTCTTTCCTTCAACCTTCACAGTTGATCGATCACCTAAACTAACAAAAGTGGTGAAAATCTCATCCAGATTAGAGAAGGATGACTTACAACCGCTCATATGGTTGCTACAACTTGTGTCCATGTACCATATCTCTTCATCCATGTCTTCCATTGCATGGAAGGACATCAACATAGTCTCCTCATCTTTCTCCTTTCCCTTTTCTACAAAGTTGGATCTCTCACTATTCTCTTTGGTCATTTTTGTGTAACACTCATTTTTGTAATGGCCTAAGTTCCCACATCTATAACATTCGACCTTTGATTTGTAGAAATGTCTCTTCTTGTTTTGATCATCATCCCTTCGAATATGAGAAAATGATTTAGTTCCTTCTCTACTCCACTCCCTATATTCATATTTTCTGTAGTTTTTGTTGTAAGTGTGTTATCCTCGACCTCTTTCACTTCCACCATGGCCTCTACCTCTTCCTCTTGTGTTTGAAGACTTATTCAAGGTGGAAACATTCAGTGCCTGTATTTCTTCAACTATACTGGTCCTATTAATTCTTGGCTCATGCATGAGCAAGGAACTCTACAGTTCATCTATGGACATATCTTCAACTATATTAGCCTCCTCAATTGAGCATACCACATAGTCAAACTTGGGAGTCAAGGACCTTAGTATTTTCTCAACCACAATGTCATCTGTGGTTTTCTCATTATGAAGACGCATCTTGTTTGCCGCTGCCATCACTTTTCCAAAGTAGTCAGTTACTGTTTCTCCTTTCTTCATCTAAAAAGTTTCAAAATCTTTTCTAAAAGTTTGAAGCTATGCCTACTTCACTCTGTTGGAGCCCTGGTACTTATTTTTCATAGAGTCTCAGATGTCCTTAGTCATATCTTTGTTAAGAATTGTCTCCAAAATAGACTTGTCGATTTCCTGAAATAGGTAATTCTTTACCTTCAGGTCCTTTAATTTTAATGCATCATTTTTCTGCTTCTGTTGAGCAGAAACCAATGAACTGTCCAGTTTAGTCTCTCCAATCTCATTTTCTATAAGATCCCAAAATTCCTTGGATCTTAGGAAGTTTTCCATCAGTATATTCCAGTGATAGTAGTGACCATCGAATCTGCGAATAGCTGGTTGGACAAAGCTTCCATTTTCTGTAGCCATTTTGCTGCTGCAAGGCTTTGGTTTGCTGTGATTTTTTTATTTAGCCCCCTTCTTGGCTCTGATACCATATGTTGGGTTAGTTTTCTAAACCCTTCTTGGCTCTGATACCATATGTTAGGTTAGTTTTCTAAACCCTTCTCTTATTTAGCCCCCTTCTTGGCATTGATTTTGGTGCATGTGAAATTCTGATCCAAGAAGCTCACATCGCGACACACAAATTCCACTACAACAGCCCGTGTTGTTTTGATTCTTTCCAAATTTCTTTGTAATTCACCCCTTACAAACTTGGTTGGATTTATATGTAAGGCTTGCATGTATTTGTTATTTTATTCTTCTAGGTTGTAATTGAGTGGTTTTAGGCATGATTTTCATGTGTTGATATTTTCAATCAATTTGAAGCTATAAATATCTAAAAAAATTTAAAACATACCCATGATTCCAAAAATATAGATTTGTTAATATAATAATAGAATTATATAAATATAAATCTATTTTTGACATTAAAGTGCAATTAAATCACGTAATATTTAGTGCTTTTAAGCACTCATTATAACCCCCAACCATCTTCTTTTTGCTAGTCTCTAGTAAGAAAAGCGATAAAAACTAAAAACTAAAAATAAAATTAAATTAAATTATCCTAAATCATTTTTGTTTATTAATACGGTTGTATTTAGTGTATACAACAAGCTTTTAAACTCCTAGATTGTTCTTGTGGACGATTTTAACTCTCGTTATGGATTTCAGTGCTAATACCTACAAACATCTACCTAAGTGAAAAAAGAAATAACAAATAACAAAACAAAAACTAAAATTAACCAAGTAAAAAATTAGAATTAATAAAGTAAAAATTAAAACAAAATTTATATAATATTTCCTCTATCATCAACCTATAATTTACGTTGTCCTTAATGCAATAAATTTAAATTAAAAGATAATGATAAAGAAGAGAAAAATTACCCATTTGTTTTATGTCATCAAGTATTGATGTGGAAAGCCAAGTGTATGT
This sequence comes from Hippophae gyantsensis, assembly GCA_030763125.1. Lineage (NCBI taxonomy): Eukaryota > Viridiplantae > Streptophyta > Magnoliopsida > Rosales > Elaeagnaceae > Hippophae > Hippophae gyantsensis. The sequence continues at coordinate 44,077,378 of CM061035.1, read as the reverse complement.
ATTGTTTCAAACAATTTAACCACATAGGTAAAACGTTGTATATTTCTCATGCATCACATTTTAAGTATTCTTAAATATTTTCTCATATTTGTTTAGCTAAAATAATGAGTTAATTAATTACTATTATTTATTTTTTCTTTTAATTTTACTTTCTTAAAACATAAAAGAAACTAATATTTACTTTTCATTTTTAAAATTAGTTTTTAATAACATAATATATGTGAAAATTATATTTTTTTTATTATTATATTACTTTTTTACGATACGTATATTTGCTTACCTATTGCACATAATTTGTGTTGATCATACATCTAATTTGAAAAATTTCCTTTTAATGTTTGATAAGTGATAATTTATATACATTTTTATATATCATTCCTTTTAAATTTAAGTATTCGTAATTATTATATTGAGTTAAAAATATTTATTTTATATTATTGAAAAAATATTATTATTTTTTAGAATTTTTTAGGAATTTTAAGAATTTCTTAGGAGTTTTATTTTATTAGGTGGACGTACCTAGAAATATCCGTAGATGTACTTAACACAAAAATCTCCAAATTGCAGCTTGCCTGCACGCGTGAAAAGTACCCCCTCTTAATTCAATAAGCTGGTACTTGGCAGTTGGCACCCTTTTTCAAATATTAGCGTGATTCCAACCCATTAGCATCCTTTTCGCGTGTAATTTTGGTATAATTATTCCTAATACTATTCAAAAGCAAGTTAGTTTTCTTAATATAAATACAAAATAATACTTTATGAAAAGGATAGTACTAGAATTGTAAAAAAATTAAGAAAAAAATTCATGAAAAAAATACAATTATTATAAAATTAAGTTAGAGACAACAATCAAGTAGAATAGTTAATTTTATAATTAATTAGGGGTGATTTCAAAGCATTGTATATGGATCGTAATATTTAATAAGATGTGTATTATTCTATTCGATTATTCTTTTTGATTATGTATTAATTGTTTATTTTAATTGTTGTATTAATTTATTTGATTACTTAAGTGTACAATTAAATAATTAAATTAATTCATTGTTAATTAATTTAATTGATTGAGTACGTAATCGATTAATCAATTTAAATAATTAATGATAACTTTTTTGCAATTAGAATTAATGTTCAAGATAATTAAATCGAGTGTATTTAACCTTGATCCAATTTTCTTTGTAAAAATTAATGATTTTTATATAATAAATTTAGAGAGTTTATACTACGTTATCTATTAAAAAGTGTTGGATTAAAAGCTTGTTTAATTCAACCAATATGTAAGAAGAGATAAAGAGGATTAAAAGCTTGTTTAATTCAACCAATATGTAAGAAGAGATAAAGATTTTTGCTTTTGTAAATTTTTTGAAGTTGGTATAATCAAATAATAGGACATGCTTTTGTTGATTTGCCATAGTTGCTAGTGGTGGAGAATGAACATGCAATCGTTTTTTTATTTGAATCTTTATTATAAATTTTATATTTTGATTTTATCTTTATTAATCTTTGGTTGATAGAATTAATTTTCAGTTTAAAAAAATCACAATTTTTAATAAATATGAGTTAATTTTCAAAATCGTATACAGGAAAGTTTCTTACTTGCGATATACTAAAGAATGAAATCTTAAGCAATTTAGAGTAAGGTTTAAATTGATTGTTGATCTAAATAAGCATCATTTTTTGGCGTTGTGTCATCGTGGATAGTCATTAAATTAACTCTTATTTACTTTTATTTATTATATATATATATATATGTATGTATATATAATAAAAAAATATATTAAAAATAAAAAATTCAAAAAAATAAAAAATAAAATTAAAAACCTCAAAAAATAAAATTATTACAAAGTAAAAAAATATTTTCTTTATTTTTATTTTTATTTTGGTTTGTATTTATCCTTGTTTTAGTTTTACTTAATTTGTTTCTAATCTTCATTTGCTTTTTAGTGTCACAATGAATGAATCTACACTATAATATGAGATCAAATTCACAATTGCTAAAGCAAACAAAATAGATAGATCTTCCAAGCTCAAGCTACTCATCTAAAGATTTAGATCATTCTATCCACATAGAAATGGATATGAATAATCAAAACTCTTAGAGAGATGGTAGTACCAACTTAAAATCAACAACCATTATTTATTCAATATGATGACAATGGTGATGCTCTTGAATTGAAATCTAGCATGCTTCATCTCTTGCCTACTTTTCGAGGTCTAGTTGGTAAGAATTCGAAAAAATATTTAAAGGAATTTCATATGGTCTGTTCTAACATGAAACCTAATGGGATTATTAAAGAACAAGTAAAACTTAGAGCATACCCATTCTCTTTAGCAGATAGCACTATGGAGTGGTTATGCTACTTATCATCTAGGACAATAAAATAGTTGGAGTGAGATGAAGCAACTCTTCTTGGAGAATTTATGGTATTCATCAGTACAATGGGAAGAATTTATATGAATATTGGCAGCGATTCAAGAATGGACAGAAATATGATATATGCGACAAGTAGTGAAGCTTTAGTTAATAAGACTCTTGAAATAGCATGAAATTTGGTCGCCATTATGGCTACAAAGCTCAATAGTTTGGCACCTATTCTAACCCACCATAAAAAGTCAATGAAATAGAAGTTCCTAGTAATATTAAACAAAAACTAAGCACCCTCACTTCAATTGTGTAACAACTAGCAATCAGAAAAGTTAAAGTTTGTGGAATATGCACTAACATTGGACACCCACATGCATGTGTGCTACTATTCAAGATCTTAATGTTGAACAAGTAAATTCTATGGGAGGATACCAAGGAAAAAAAGACAAAAATATGATCCCTACTTAAACACTTACAATCCTGGTTGGACAGATCATCCTAACTTTACCTATTTTAGAGGCAATAAAACAACTATCCTTGGTAATCCACCATGTTTCCCTTTTCCAAGGGGCCAACAACCTTATCAAGTGAGACCACAAAATTCTCCTCCATTGCAAGGTAAATCTTTAGAGGATTTAGTACATATGCTAGTATGCTCAATTCTAATAAGACACTATGAAGTTCTAATAGAAATCACTCATGTTTCAACAAGAAATAAAATTTGCTATGAAGAACCTTGAAAATGGATTCGGTCAGTTAGTTACTACCATCAATAAACTAGAAGCATAAGGATCTGGTAAACTTCCCTCTCAACTAATCCTTGGGAAAATTCCAATGTTACATTATCGAGGAATAGTAAATATCTTAAAGAAGGTCACGAGGAATAACCAAAGAAAATGAGACTAAGGATCAAATATTTCAAGAAGAAACAAACAATTATAATAAAGTGGAAAATAAGACAACTGATAACAAGGAAGCAAAACAATCACATAAGGTACAATCTAAAGTTTCAATTTCTACTTATGAACCCCCTATTCCTTTTCCTAGTAGATTTGTAAAATCCAAGATAGAGGTACATAAGCAAGAAGTCTTGGAAACTTTTTGGGAAGGTCAGGTTAACATTCCACTGTTGGATGCCATCAAGAAAGCACCATGCTATGCAAAATTTCTAAAGTGATTGTGCACTAACAAGAGGAAGCTCAAAGGCAATGAAGTAGTGAACATGGGACAGAATGTGCTGACAGTCTTCCACAAAAATGCAAGGACTCAAGTAGTTTCACTATACCATTCTTATAGGTAACACTAAATTTGAAAAGACTATGCTAGATCTATGAACTTCAATTAATGTTGTGCCATACTTGATTTATGCTACGTTAAATCTTTACCCTCTGAAGAAACTAGCATCGCTATCCAACTCGTCGATCAATCTAATGCTTAGCCAAAGGGAGTTTTGGAAGATGTTTTAGTGCAGGTTAATGAGCTTATCTTCCAAGTCAATTTTTATGTTCTTGATATGAGATATGACTCCCCTATTAAGTCCATGCCCTTGCTTTTGGATAGGCCATTCATAAGAATCTCTTAAACAAAGATAGATGTGCACTCCAAAACACTAGCTATAGAGTTCGACAAAGAGGTTATTCATTGAATATCTATGAAGCAATGATGTAACCTAGTGATTATAATTCTTGTTTTTTGTTGATATACTCCAACAAATGATTGATGTCGAAAGTACAAAACTATTGGAGGTTGCCATAAGAGATAACATGAAAATTGAAAATTTAAGGGATGAAGAAGGGGATATTGATATAGTAGAGGAATTGAAGGAGATTTTAGCCTATCTTGATTCTTCTCCAATTATAAACCCAAGGTATAATATTTCCTATATTTCTCTTCCCATATCTAATACAAAAATTTTGCCTTCCATTATGCATGCACCCAACTTAGAGATCAAACCTCTCTAAGAAAAAAATATGTGTACTTAGGAGATGGAGACATACTTTCCGTGATAATATCATCTAAGCTTTCACTTATTTAAGAGGAGAGCTTAATCCATGTGTTGAGATGATAAAAATCAGTGATTGGATGGACAATTGCTAACATTAAAGGAATCAGTGCCTCTAGGTGCATGCACTAAATATTACTTGAAGATGAACCCAAATCAATAAGAGAACCAAAAAGATGATTGAATGTACCAATAATGGAAGTGGTTAAAAAAGAAGTAATCAAGATATTGGAAGTTAGTGTAAGTTTTTCAATATCAGATAGCCAGTGGGTTAGCCTTGTCCAAGTTTGTCCAAAGAAGTTAGGAGTTAAAGTGGTAAAGAATGAGAATAATGATTTGATTCCTACTTGACTCCAAACAAGGTGGTGAATTTGTATTAATTTTTGAAATCTCATCTCTATGACTCACAAAGATCATTTTCCTTTACCTTTTATTGATAAAATAATTGATCATTTAGTAGGTCATACTTACTATTATTTTCTTGATGGTTTTTTAGGTTATAATCAGATTGTCATTGAACTAGAAGACCAAGAGAATACAACGTTTACTTGCCCATTTGGAACCCTCGTTTATAGATGCATTCAATTTGGCTTTTGTAATGTTTCTGCCACTTTCTAGAAGTGTAATGATAAGTATATTTTTATTTATATAGAGAGCATTATAGAATTGTTTATTGATGATTTTATTGTATATGAAGACTCATTTGACAACTACCTCAATAATCTCATATTAATTCTAGACATATGTGTAGAAATTAACCTTGTACTTAACTGCCGATTTTGCAAATACTTTGGTATTATATTTGTAAAACTCTCACAAGTGCCCGAATCATTTTATAGAAAATGAAAAAGTATACTTCCAAGGTCGATCATTATTCAAACTTTTATAAATGAAATTAAATCCTAAACATCTTATAACGATATTTTGATCTTTGTGTTTCTTAAACTAATAACAAAAAATAAATAAACATAGATATTATTCAATAAAAAAGTATGCAAATTTTTATCATTCATAATAGTGGAGTATTTATAGATATAATAATTAAGTTAATTATGTTAGCTCAAATTATTTAGGTTATTAAAGATATAAATTGATATTTATTGATTCTCTCTTTTTTATATGAATACCACCTTTTATAGGGTTAGATATTCTTTGTTAATTATACAAATCAATTAACACCTATGAGTGGGGTAAATAATCAATTTGGTTAATTAAATTAATTCTTTTTTTCTTAGATATTGAAAATAAACCATTTAAATGACACCTTTGGTAGGATTAGATATTTTAAACTTTATTCAAAGTGTCCAAATTAAACCTAAGAATTTAATTATTCGAGTACTAACTTTCCAGTTTTAAAATCATTACTAAAAATATATTATCAATACATTTTCGAATAATAGTTTTTATTAAAAACTTTTGAAATGAAGTTTTACTCTAACTACCGGGCGATTGTACCAACTAATAAAAGAGCACTACTCTAAATCAGAACTGGATAGTTAAACCTTAAAATCTAATTTTCAAAATTAAGTTTGTAATGAAAAATAATATATTTCTCTCTAACATCCTTAAATCTTGAACAAAAAATAAATTTATTTTATAGAGAAGTTTTACCCAATTAATATTTTGCAAGCATAACAATGTTATTATTATATTATATTTACAAACAACGAGCAATTTTAAATTTAATCACAAAAAAATTAAACATAACATATCAGAATAAAACATTATAGAACTTTGTTACTAATTCTATTGTTGGAAAACCTCCAAACAAATTTTCGTTTCCGTTTATTGAACCAAAAAATAAAAATCTATAAAAGCATAACTAGCTCTTCTAAAAAAGATAACTTTAAAACTAAAAACAAACTAAATAATAGAGAGAGAAAAGAGATTTTGAGGGATTTGAGGGATGGTTTTTACAATGGATGAGAGGGTCATTTTATAGATGATGACAAAGTAAAAAAAGGTGGAAAATATTTCAAAAATTGATTTTGGACGCATTCGGATAGGCTAACATGCATGTGAGGGGCGATATTTACGGTAGATGAACATTTGGCATGCGCAGGACTCGGCACGAGCTTGTGCTGGCTCGCATGAGACTCAGTGCGACATGTGCTGGTCATGTGGTAGGCGTGTGCTCACTACGCACAAGTGTGTGTTGGGTGTGTGCACACGGGCATGTGTTAACTACGCTTCAGTGTATGCTAGCGTGTGCTAGTCCCCATGGGACTAGGTGCGGATGGGCGGATATGCTCAGAATGTCAGCATTTTGACATTTTTGACCCATTTTGTTTTCTAATTTTTCCATCTTTTAACTTTTCATCATTTCTTTCTCAATATATTTGTGATGAATTGCCTCTAGTATGTTTCCTCGATTCTTTAAGTTATTTTTTGAACTAAAATACTTAAAAACAATAAAAATACTAGTGATTTCAAAAATAAAAATTTATATAAAAATATGATAAAATAAAAAAAATTAAATCTATTTAATTAATTAAAGTACATTAAATCATGATAATTTTAGTGCTTTTTAAGTACTCGTCACAACCCCCAACTAGCTTCTTTCTAGTCCATTAGCAAGAGAAGTGATAAAAACTAAAAATTAAACTATCCTAAATCACTTCCGTGGATTGACACGGTTGCATTTAGCATATGCTACAAGTAGTTAAACCCCTAGGTTGCCCTAGTGGACTAATGTAAGTCTCGTGGGGGTTTTCAATAATGATACCCATAAACATTAATAAAATAAAATGAGAAGTTAACTAAAATTTAAAAAAAAAATAAAAGGACTAAAATAAAATAAGGAAATGAAATACAAAAATATCTCATGCTTATAATCTTCTTTAAGATCATAATTAAAATCTATAGCATAAGTTATTTTCAACTTCTTAAACAGTCATTTTTTATAATAATAATTAGTTGAAAATCATTTTTATATTTCATATAAAAAATGTATCAATTTAATTTCACCTAACTTAGTTTTAGGAATCCGAATTCGCTTTGACTCTATTCCTCACAAGTCAATACTCTCAAAAAAACTGAATCTTATGGGTTCAAACACTAATACTAATTTATATGTGAAAGAGTTAATGTATATAAATGAACTAATATGTTCGCATATGTATAAAGAAGAAAGGTTCAAGGTGTTATTTTAACTTTGATCTCATGAAAGAAACCAAATGTAAGGATTTATAAAATATTATACATTATTTTCATGCATCAATCAAATTCACCAAATAAACATATTAAGTAATATATCTTTTAAAAAATATAGGAAAATACAATTACTTCTTAGGGAATTACTTCCTATATTTTCTTTTACATTAAACTATTTCTCACAACTGCTTAGGCTTTTTGGGTCATAGTATATAGATTATACTATTTATTTTCCTCTCTTTCTTTCTCTTATATTCTTTTTTTATAAGAGAATCTATTTTTTTTAGAGAGTGGACCCATGTAGAAATTGTACATTTTTTATATGGTAAGGTGAGTGGTTGATATTTGGATTTTCTATTTGTATTTGTATAGATAACCCTAGATATATCTCTTTTTTAGTAGAAGTCATGTATGAATGAAGAAATATATATACTACTTAAATCATTTAATCTAAAAGTGAAAGTTAAAAATTAATTAATTTTTTTTGTTTTCTAAATTTTTTTAATTTTTAATTTTTTTAAAAAATAAAAATTAAAAAGTTTTTTTATATATATTTTTATTTTCTTTTTGAAAAGAAAATAATTAAATAAAATAAAGTTTAAATTTTTTTAAAACAAAATAAATAAAAAAATCACAATTATTTAGTACACAAAATGTTTTTAAAATTTTGATAAATAATTTTAAAAACACTATTCCTTTCCTAATAACGGTGCCAAAAACTTGATAAACAATATCGAAAATGCTGATTTTGTAAATACTTTGGTTTTATATTTATAAAACTCTCGTAACAGCATGAATCATTTTATAGAAAATGACAAGTATACTCTTAAAGTCGATCTAAGGAATGAATATTTGTAATTTGTAATTTATTATTAAAACTTTTAAAATTGAAATTAAATCCTAAACATCGTGTCACGATATTTTGGTTTTTGTGTTTCTTAATCTAATAACAAAAAAAGTTATAGATATGATTCAATAAACAATTATGCAAATTTTTATCATTCATAATAGTAGAGTATTTATAGATATAATAATTAAGTTAATTATGCTTGCTCATATTATTTATGTTATTAAAGATATAAATTAATATTTATTATTTCTTTTTTATATGAATACCACATTTGATATGGTTAGATATTCTTTTTTAATTAAACAAATCAATTAACACCTATGGGTGGAGTCGATAATTAATTTGATTAATTAAATTAATTCATTTTTTCGAAGAGATTGGAAATGATCCATTTAAATGCGACCTTTGGTGGGGTTAGACGTTTTAAACTTTATTCAAGATGTTCAAGTTAAACTTAAGAATTTAATTATCCGAGTACTAACTTTCAAGTTTTAAAATCATTACTGAAAATATTTTGTCAATATATTTTCAAATAATAGTTCTTATAAAAAATATTCGAAATAGAGCTTAACTCTAACTACTGGATGATTGTACCAACAAATAAAATAGCACTACTCTAAATTAGACCTTATAATTAAACCTTAAAATCTATTTTTCAGATTTAAGTTTGTAATGAAAAATAATATATTTATCTCTAACATCCTTAATATAAAATCTTGAATTAAAACAAAATCAATTTATTTTATAGAGATGTTTTATCGATTTAATATTTCGCAAGCATAACAACGTTATTATTATGTCATATTTACAAACAGCTAGTCATGTTAAATTTAATCACAAACAAATTAAACATAACATATAAGAATAAAACATAAAAAAATAACTATAAAGAATTCATTTTAAAATTATACCTCAAAAGAATCCTTAGAGAACTTTGATGCTAATTCTGTTGCTGAAAAACTTCCAAACAGATTTTCATTTCCGTTTATTAAATCAAAAAATAAAAATATATAAAAGCATAACTAGCTCTTCTCAAAAAGAGAACTTTAAAACTAAAAACTAGAGAGAGAAATCTAAAAAGAGAAAGAGAAGAGATTTTGAGGGATTTGAGGGATGATTTTTACAATGGGGGAAAAGGTCCTTTTATAGATGAGGAAAAGGAAAAAAAAAGGTGGGAACATATTTCTAAAATGGATTTTGGAAGCGTTTGGACAGGCTGGCACGCATGTGGGAACATATTTCTAAAATTGATTTCGGATGCATTTGGACAGGTTTTACGCGTGGGATAGGCACGAGCATGTGTTGGCGCGTGCGAGACTTGGCGCGGGTGTGTACTAGTGCGTACAAGACTCGGCGCGGAGTGTGCTGGGCTTATGCTTGCTATGTGTGGGCATGTGCTGGACATGTAGTAGTTGTGTGCACGATATTCGGCGCGGATGGGCGACTGCATGCAAAATTTGGCTTTTCCACATTTGTTTACCATTTTGACCCTTTTTGTTCAATTTTTCCATACTTTTGACTTTTTCTCAACATATTTGTGATGTATTGCCTCTAGTATTTTTCTTTGAGTCTTTAAGTTATTTTTTGAATAAAATACCTAAAAAACAATAAAAATACCCTTGATTCTGAAAAGATAAATTTATGTAAGAATATGATAAAATCAAAAAAATTTAAATCTATTTAATCAATTAAAGTACCTTAAATCATGGTAATTTTAGTGCTTTTGAGGCACTCATTATTAGGTAGAGTAAGATATAGTTCTAGGATATACGATTTCATCTAAGAGAATATAGGTCGATAAATCTAAGATGGATCTTATTCATTCCTTACCACCTCTCACTTGTGTGAGGAAGTTCATTCTTTTCTTGGTCATGCAGGATTCTATCAAATATTTATACATGATTTCTCAAAAATAGCAAGGCATCTATGTCAGTTACTCCAAAAAGATTTGCTATTTGTTTTCAATGATGAGTGCCTTAAATCATTACCAGATTGAAAGGATTGTTAACCACAACACCTATCATTAATCCACTTGATTGGAGTCTATCATTTTTATGTGTGATGTAAGTGACTTTGTAGTTAGAGCTGTTTTGGGACAAAGGATTGGCAAGCTACCAAATGTCATATATTATGCATCACAAACTTTAAATGATGCCCAAATTAATTTCTCTACAACAAAGAAAGAGATTTTACTACTGATTTTTGTTTTAGAAAATTTTTGATCATATATAATTGGAACTAAAGTAATTTTTTTTATAATCATGTAGCTCTTAGGTACTTACTCAAGAATAAATATGCCAACCCAAGGCTAATAAGGTGGATTCTTCTTCTACAAGATTTTCACCTTAAAATCAAAGAGAAAAAAGTAAGTGAAAATGTAGTAGCAGATTAATTCAAGAAGAGGAATCACTTCCAATAAGAGAGGACTTTCCAAATGAGCAACTACTAGAGACCATAGTGTTTACTCATTTGTATTTAGATATAGTGAGCTACTAGGTCACCAAAAAGTTCCTGAAAGACCTATCACAAGCTAACAAATTCAAACTCAAGAAGGTTGCTAAACAATATGTGCGGGAGGACCCCTACCTTTGAAAACATTGCCTGAACCAATTGATATAAAGGTGTGTGCCTACTACTAAGTTTACATCTATTCTAACTTTTGGTCATTCTTATGCATGTATGGGATATTTTGGAGCAAAACAAACCACTCATAAAATCTTAGAAAGTTGATTCTATTGGCCAGTATTGTTCAATGATGCCTTTACCTTTTGCAAAACAAGTGACCATTGTCAAGAACAGGTAACTTGGGCCCTAGGAATCAAATGCCACAAACTATAATTCTTATTGTTGAAATCTTTGACATTTTGAGTATTGATTTCATGGGACCATTTCCATCTTCTAATGTTATATGTATATTTTACTTACTGTCGATTATGTATCAAAATGGATGGAAGCTAAAGTCACCAAAATTAATGACTCTAAAGTTGTTGTGGACTTTGTGAAGTATAACATCTTTGCTTGGTTTGAAACATCAAGAGATATAATCAGCGATGGTGGACTATGTTTTTGCAATAAGACTTTTTTAGCCTTACTTAAAAAGTACAATGTCAACTATAGAGTAACTACCCCTTATCACCCATAGACAAGTAGACTAGCTAAAGTGTCCAATAGGGAGATAAAGTCCATCCTTGAAAAGACAATCAAACTCAATGAAAGGATTGGAGCTTGAAACTAGATGATGCATTATGGGTATACAAAACTGTATATAAAACTCCAATTGGGATGTTGTCATTCTAGTTGGTTTATGGTAAACCTTATCATCTACTAGCTGAGTTGGAGCACAGAGAATTTTCGGTAGTGAAACAATGTAACATGGACTTAGATGAAGCCAAAAGACACCAAAAGGTACAAATGAGGGAGCTAAAGGAAACTAGAAATGATGCCTATGAAAGCTCAAATGTTTACAAAGATAAAACAAATACATTTCATGGCAATATGATATCATGGAAGAATTCAACATAGGCGATAAAGTCGTCTTATTCCATTCATGCCTTAAACTATTTACAAGTAAGGTATGTTGTCATTGGGTTGGTCCATTTATTATTACTAATTTTTTCTTTCATGGTATAGTTGAAATACTAAGCTCAAGTACCAGTAAATAATTTAAAGTTAATGGACACAGATTAAATCCATATTACAAACCTTTTACACCATTCAATATATAAGAGGTGAAGCAAATGAGGCCGTGCCAAGCTAGCTATGTTAAACTAAGCGCTTTGTAGAAGGAAACCCACTAGATTTATTTTCTATTCCCTTTTTACTTAATTTTACATTACATATATGCATGTGCTTATATTTAAGACAACATAAGAATTAGGTGTGGGGGAGTGTTAACACATCACTATCTTTATTTTTTATGTTTTATTCGTTTAGCATACTTTAGGATGCATGTTTTAGGATTAGTATGCTTTTGGTAGCATAAATATTTTCGTTTTTAGTATTTTTTTTATTGCATTCTTATGATAAATATGATTAATAGGAAGGCTTAGAATCAATCACAAAACTTTATGATAATTTTTCTCAAAACTTACATGCACAATAGTTAAATTGGTGATAGAATAAACTATATGCATGAACTTGTGAAATATGGTGTGAATCCCTTGAAACTTTACTATACTTTTAATGAATAAAAATAGGATGCTAGAACTTTTCTTTTAATTTATTAAGACGAATGCTAAATATATTTTTTAAAAAATGATTAAGATAATAGGATTAACTACTTTGGATAAATTGTCCTACCATTAATATTTTTGTCCTTTCAAGAACAACCCTTTTAGAGAACCTACTTAAGCCAATATTTTGTACCCGCTCCTTGCCCTTTGAACCAAATACATTAACCATATCCTATTTTTTGAAGAATAAGTGGAGTTGTACAAAAAGAGAATAGATTTTATGAACATTCTAGAATAAGATTTAAGATTTCAATTGTGCTATAATTAATTAAATGCCCAACATATAGAAACAACCTCTGCTACAATATGTTCCCCAAAACAAAAAAAAAGTGGCATAAATAAAAAAAACAAGCCAATAATGATGTTTGTATTCAAAATAATAAAATTTGATCTTATTTTATTACCATAATTGCTCTTACGATAGTGTTATTTATAGGTCTTTTTCTCTTACTCCATAGATTCATAAACTTTTGTTGCTCCTTTTTATTCTTTCATTTGATTGAACCAACAAACATAGCCACATATTATAACCAAATGAAAGAATTTTTTATTTCAAGGAATATCTTTTGTTAGGGGAGATAGAAATTTTAGGAGAATCTTATGGTATATAATTCAACACTAAAAAGAATAGTGATTTTTTATAGAAAGGAACAATGTTTCAACTTGTTTATGTAAGATGATTTGACTATTGTTAATTGATACTACCTCACATACACACACTTTAAGCATGATTATTGTATAATAATGGTAGCCAAGGGATAACTATTGATAATATCTAACATTAATTATAATTTGAAATCATAATATTATTAAGCCCCATACATCAAATGTCAAAAAACATATTCTCTTAATTTTGGATGTTAACTTTGCTCGAAGACTTGCAAGGAATAAGTGTGGGGGAGCTTGATAAGAGATAATTTATACACTTTTTAAAATATCAATTCCTTTATATTTATTGAAAAATATTAATTTTTTAATTTTTTTTTAGATTTTTTATGAATTTTTTATTAGCTTTATTTTACAGGTGGTTATACTTAAAAGTACTTGTAAATGTACTTAGCATAGGAATCCCCAAAGTTTGAAAAGTGCGCCCTTGTAATTCAATAAGTTGACATATGGCACCCTTTTCCAAATACCACCGTGATTCTAGTACAATTCACATTCTTTTCTAGTATAATTTAGGTATAACCACTCTTAATACTATTTAAAAATAGATTATTTTTTCTTAATATAAATACAAAATAATACTTTATAAAAAGGCAGTATCATAATTGCATAAAAATTAAGAAAAATGCATAAATATTAAGGGAAAAATTTAGAAAAAATATAAAAATTATAGAATTAAGCTAAAGGAGAAGAAGAAAATTAAAAACGGAATTAAAGGAGTTGAAGATTAGGATTAAAGATAAAAATCCTAAGATTTCTTACCCTTTCTTTTATTACTTTTATGAATAATTTTTTTAATTTATATATGCCATGAATAGTTAATTTTATAATTGATTGTGGGTGATTTCAAAGCCTTATTTATGGATTGTAATATTTAATAAGATTTGTAATCGATTTAAATAATTAGTGATAAATTGTTTGCAATGAGAATTAATACTCAAGATAATTAAACCAAGCTTGTGTGTTTCATATTGATGCAATTTTCTTCTTTAAAAATTAATGCTTTTGATAGGTTACATTTATATGGCTTATTCTAGGTTGTCTATTAAAAAGTATTGGATTAAGAACTTGTTTAATTTTAGGAATCTATAAAAAGAAGTGAAGATTTTTGCTTTTGTAAATTTTTTGAAGTTGGTATAATCAAAGAATAGAAGAATAGGACATGCTTTTGTTGATTTGCAATACATGCTAGTGGTGGAGAATGATCATACAATCATTCTTTTATTTAAATCTTTATCATAAATTTTATATTTTGTTTTTACCTTTATTGATTTTTAGTTTGATTTAATTTTTAGTTTTCAAAATAAAACCTCTTTTTTTTAATATATAGGAGATAATTTCCAAAATCTTATGCGAAAAATTCCCTTACTTGCTATATACTAAATAATGACATCTTAAGCCATTTAAAGTAAGGTTTAAATTGATTGTTTATATGAACACGCATCATTGGATTTTATTTATGATAACCTAATTTAAACTATATATAAACAAAACATAAAATAGAATTTGTAACTCTCAAAAACTTGAGAGAAACTAAAGAAAAACTAAACAAATGAAAAACTAAGTTGAGAAAATTCACTGAACTGTGGGATGGTATGAGGAATGAAGGATGAGAGGCAGTATTTATAGGTTTGAAAAACATTGAAAGGAGGAAAAATAGGGGATCACAAGTGACGTTTTATCATGCATAATGACACACTTTCCACCGCCATAGCATGCCATGATTTTGGTAAGCTAGAAATTTTGATTGAACCAGCTTGCACCATGGCACCTAAATTCCACCGTTATGACCCGCGTTGCTTTGATTGTCTCCAAATTTCTTTGTATTTAACCCCTTACATACTTGGTTGGATTTAGATGTAAGGTTTACACGTATTTGTTCTTTTATATTTCTAGGTTGGAATTGAGTGCTTTTAGGCAATGGTTATTCATGTGTTGGCCTTTTTAATCAATTTGAAGCTATAAATAACTGAAAAATAATAAAACCTACCCATGATTCCAATAATATATATTTGCTAAAATAATAATACAGCTATACAAATAAAAATCTTTTTTTGACATAGTGAAAATAAATCATGTAATATTATAGGCTTATTAATTGCTCAAACACAACCATCAATGTTTAATAAATTAACCTAAGAAAAAGCATACAATAAAGTTTTTTGCAAAATAGATTTTCAGGGAAAGCTTAGATGCAAAATTAGATTCTGTTGTGGTTGAGAAAATTATGAGCCAAATGTTTGTTTAAATAGAATGAGTTGAGGCCCTAGGTCAAAGGCCTATTACGGTTTTATCCCTAAAAAAATTTAAAAGAGCTTTAAAAAGTGAGGGCAATATGGTAATGAAACAAATTATTTCAAGTAAAAATTAGGTTAAAATTGAAAACTTGGATGCTCGATCGATCCTGACTGAGCTCGATCAATCGAACATGGTCGTTCGATTGATCTAGTGAAACAATTGATTCATTTTAAAATATGTAGATCAATCTACTCATTAATCTCCAAATGGATGGAAAACCCTTCCATGAAACTTGGAATAGATTGAAGCTTCTTTTAATTCAATGCATATACCATAGTTATCCACTACAAGTATAGAACTAGTTCTTTTATTGATAATGTTGTAGAAGGATCTATTGGAGAAAAGATGGCAAAAAAAATGTATGAGCTTTATGAGATGTTGGGTACTAATTCCTAACAAAAGAGTGATTGGGGAAAAAGAGCACGAGTCAATGAAGTTGGCTTCGAGAAGCTTCGAGAATGAAATGGCCTTACAACTTGCAGCATTAATTAAGACAATAAAACTCCTCACTACCCATCAAATTTAAAATCAAAAGGTATGTGGAGTTTGTGGTTCAATTGGACATAGTGCTTTCACTTTTTCACATGTAGGCAATTTTTGTGTGGATATCTTGGAAAAAGCCAATTATATGCAAATGTATCATTCCAACACCTATGATCACTCTAAACTTACTTGAAAACCAAACAATTACAAAGCATATACAACCAACCTTACCCACTAAGTAAATCCAATAAGCCAACCTTAGAAGATAACTTAAATTCCTTTATTAAAATTAGTAAAGACAACCAATTAATGAATAATCAAAGGTAGAACTCCAATGAGGTTTCGATGAAAAAGGTTAAAATCAGAGTTGGGTAGCTAGCAAAGCACATGAGAAAATAAGAAAAAGGAAAGCAATCTAACCAAGAAGAACAAGTAAATAATGTTGCAATCCCTTGATGTGGTAAGGTAGTTAACAAAATATTACCTTTAATTTATAATGATTTACCATTTAGTGCAAGTAATAAAGAAGGTGAAATTATAGTCTCCCAAAGTGGAGAGACAAGTGCTAATAATGATAAACCTTCTGAGGAAAGAATTAGAGAGTCAACTGACATTCCTAAAATTCAAAAGACATCAGAACCACTCCAACAATCAATAGCATTCCCACATTGACTAAAAGAATCTAAACAAAATAAGCAATTTTTTTTATCTTTTTAATGTTAATACAAACTTATCTTTATTAAAAGTGATCAAGAATATGCCCGTCTATGCTAATTTCTTCAAGATATTCACCACTAAGAAAATGAGGTATGAGATTAATGAAAGAGTAGTGGTATCTAAAATTTCTAGTGATGTGCTTCAACACAAACTTCCCCCAAGTTTAAAATATCTAATAATTTTTATAGTATACATATCATGGGGGATAGAAAAGGTAGTTAAAACAATAATAGATAGGTGCTAGTGTAAATTTGATGTCATACTCTACTTTCTTATAGCTATACTTGGAAGATCTAAAATCTACAATCATGTCCCTTTAGCTAGAAAATATATCTATTAAATATCCAAAGGAAATGGTCAAGGATGTGTTGGTGCAGGTAGACAAACTTGTAATACTTATTGATTTTCTAGTTCTAGATATATATATAAACCCAACCTTGGATAAAGAACATACAATACTTCTTAGTAGACCTTTCATGGCCACTACTATGACTATTCTTGATGTCCAAATTGGAAATTTAACAATTGTAGTTGTAGGAGAGACTATCTATTTTAATTTTTTTAACTCTTTACATTTTCCTTCTATCTCTGCTATTGATGAATGCTTTAATATTGATTCAATGGATAAAATTGTACATAAACTTTTTATGTAGGATACAAAGGGGGACAAACAAGAAGTTTCTCTTACTATTGAAAAGGTAGAAGAAGATTTAGATGAGGAGGCCAAGAGGTATCATGATCTATTAGATAATGCTAAACTAATAGAAGAATCTAGTACACTCTTAGATCAATCTAGAACCCCATCTAGGAAAAAAACCATTCCACCTAACTTAGAACTTAAAGATTTTCCTAGACACCTAATTTTTGGGAGAAGAGGAAACATATCTAGCTATTGTTTCATCCTATTTAATTGAAACCCAAGAAAATAAACTTGTTAAGGTTCTTAAGAAATTTAAAAAGGCATTAGGTTGGAGTATTGGGGACATAAGAGACATTAGTATAACTATATGTATGCATAAGATCAATCTTAAGGATAATGTTAAACCCACTAGAGAGGCCCAAAGAAGACTAAACCTTATCATGCGAGAGTTGGTGAAAAACAAATTTTCAAACTCCTAAAAATAGGAGTCCTTTACTCAATTTTTGATAGCAAGTAGGTTAGTCCGGTGTATGTGATACAAAAGAAATCTAGAATAATAGTTGTGAAAAATGATAAGAATGAAATAGTACCCTCTAGAACAATCAATGGATGAAGGATGTGTATATATTTCAAGAAACTTAACTTTTACACTAAAATGATCACTTTCCTCTTCCAATCATTTGATCAGATGCTAGAAATATTAGATGGGCTTGAATTTTACTATTTTTTACATGGTCTTTTAGGTTATTATCAGGTACCTATTACACCAAAAGATCATTAGAACACCACTTTCACATATTCTTTTAGGACATTTGCTTTTAGAAGGATGCCATTTGGGTAATGCAACACCCTTGCTACATTTTAGAGATGCATGATGTTAGTCTTCTTATACATGGTGAAAAAAATCATTGAGGTATTTATGGATGATTTTCCTATTTTTGGAACCTCATTTGATTATTGCTTGAATAAATAGTTTCAAAATGATGTATTGAATTCAATCTAACACTTAGTTGGGAAAGTCATTTTATGGTGCAACATGGGATTATGTTACGTCATGTCATTTCTAATAAAGGAATTGAAGTTGATAAGGAAAAAAATAGAATTGATTGTAAAATTACCATCCCCTACACTTGTTAAGGGGATTAGAAGCTTCTTAGAAGATGCATATTTCTATAGATAATTTATTAAAGATTTTTCTAAAATAAGTCATCTTTTATATAATTTTCTAGCAAAAGATGTTTATTTTAATTTTAATGATGACCGCCTTACCTCCATTAATACTTTGAATGATAGATTAACATCTACCTCTATAATCTAGGCACCTAATTGGTCTATTCCTTTTTAAATTATGTGTAATGCTTTTGATTATACAATTAGAGCAGTTTTGGGACTGAGAGTGGATAAGCATTTTCCTGTTATATATTATGCTATCAAAACACTCGATGATGCCCAAATAAATTATTCCATTATTAGGAAATAATTCTTGGCTGTTGTTTTTTCTTTAGATAAATTTAGGTCTTACTTAGTAGGTTTTAAAGTAAATTTTCATTCTAATCATTCTAATTTAAGTTATCAATTAAGTAAACCTAATGCTAAGCCAAGCTTAATCAGGTGGATTTTACTCTTATTAGTATTTGACTTTGAAATGAAAGATAAGAGAGGTGGGAGTAAAGAAGAAATAGTTGAAGCTTTTCCTGATGGACAATCATTTTTAGTGGCTCCAAATCAATGGTATGCTAATGTACTTAACTATTTTGTTATCAGTGATTTGAGACCTAATATTTCTTTTTATGAAAAAGAAGTTGTTAAACTCTTATTGGAAATACTTTTTGGTTGACCCTTATCTATTCAAAATTGGTCAAGATTAAATAATCCAAAGGAGTGCACTTCAAGAAAAATGCAAGAGCATCTTGGCCTTTTGTCACGATTTTCATTGTAGGGGCTATTTTGTAGGTAATAAAATGGCCCTTAAGATTTACAATCTGGATTTTGCTGGCCAACTCTATTTAAAGATGCTAGTATGTTTTATGCACATTGTGATAGATGTCAGAGGACAAGTAATTTAAGCAAATGAGGTGAAATGCCTTTGGAATCTAATTTAGTTGTTAAACTATTTGATGTATGAGGGATTGGCTTTATGGGTCCTTTTCTCCCATCTTTTGGATATGAATATATTTTGGTCGTTGTTGATTATATGTCCAAGTGGGTAAAAGCTATACCCATTAAAACTAATGATGCTAATTTTGTTGTCTTGAAGGACTCAATATTTAGTAGTTTCAAGATTCCTAGAGCAATAAAAGGTGATAGAGGGAACTATTTTTGCAACAAACTTTTGATGGATTATTGAAGAATTATAACATCATACATAAAGTGGCTACTCCATATCATCCACAAACTTTTGGTCAAGTGAAAATTATTAATAGGTAAATAAAAGGGATTTTAGTATGCACTATGTGCCCGTCAAGGAAGGACTGGGTAATCAAGTTGAATGATACCTTATGGGCTTACCGTAAAACATGCAAAACACCTATTGGGATGATATTTTTTCTTTTATATTTGTTTTATTTTATGTTAATTAATTTTTATTTTTTTTCCTGTCTTATGAACGTCGTTTAGAACTGTTAATTTTATAATTATTTGTTGAAATTTGTGAGAAATACATAGTATTCTATCTGTGTAAAATTTAAATTTTTGGAATGATGGATGCACTTGTAATTTCATATCAATACTTTTAGAGGTTCAATAAATGGTTAACTTTTCTATTATTTACTCTTTATCTTTAATTTATAATTGTTACATTAAGAGTAATGTAAGTTTTAGGTTGGGGTGAAGAAAGTTACATTCCAATGAAATTGAGCTAATTTAAACTTTTTATTAAACATATGTTCACATTTTTACATTGTTTTACATTTTACTTTTTTGTGTGTTCATATATTTATTTTTATTGGTTTAGGATTCTTAGTTTGATTTTAAAAAATTTCTTGCAAAATTATCATGACTTTTGTTTAATTTTAAGTAAACGATTAAGTCTTTACACTATTAGATTAATTTAATAAATATATCATGGAATAATGTGATAATGGATTACTTTTTGTCATAATTTGTATTCCATGATAAAATATTAAAATTGCAATAAACCCAAAATCGGGGTTTAGGAATCAAATAGTGAAGACTAACTTTTGAGAATATTTTGAGCCATTATCTTCTCAGTCTGAGTGATAATATTTTTTCTACTCTTTTAAACACTCTTCTTATCAATCTAAAATTATAAGATGATCTCTAAAGTGTCATATATTTATTTGTATTGCTTAAATTGAATGACTTAAGTAGAAATTGAAAGTATATTCCTTTCTCTTTATTCATGCATGACTTCTAAATAAAGAGACATATATGAGATTACCTAAGCCAATCCAATAGAAAAGGCCAAAAACTAACCACTCACTATATCATAAAAAAATATGTACAAACTATACATGGATCATCTCTAAAAAAATAGAATATCTCTAAAAAAAAGAGAGAAAAATGAATAGTTTAAACTAAATACTATGATTCAGAAATATTCTACAAAATTATGAGAAATGATTAAATACAAAAGAAAGATAAAAAATAAATCCCTAAGAAGTCATTACATTTTCTTCATCTTTTAAAGTAATATAAATTGAAATTTTTATTTGATGAATTTGATTGATGTATGAAAGAAGTATTTGATTTTTTATTATAAAATATTTTCATTTGATTCTTTTCATGAGATCAATATTATACACTACTTTGAACCTTTTATTCTTTAAGCATATACAAATTCATTAGTTCATTTCTTTATATAAACTTTATTTATATATACTTTTGAAATACTTTTGAATGAGTGCATGAACCAATAGGATCAGTGTGGTATTAAGAGTATGATTTGTAGGATAAAGTCAAGTTGAATTCGGATTCCATACATTGATTTTGGGGAAAATCATATTGATTCATTTTTTTATGTCAATTTGAATATCATTCTTAACTAATTATTGTAGTAAACTATGAATGTTTAAAATATTAAAATAACTTATGCTTTGGATTTTAGTCATGAACATAAAAGAAAATTAAAAGTACGAGAAATTATGCTATTTTGTTTTTACTTTTTTTATCTTTTTCACTTTATTTAGATTTTAGTTTATTTTTGTTATTTGTTTTTAAATTTTTTACATTTTGTATGATGTTTGTGAGTATCATCTTTAAAAGCCCTCACAAGACCTAAATCTCATCCACTAAGGCAACTTAGGGGTTTAAAGATTGTTGCATATACTAAATGTAACGGTGTTAATCTATGAAAATGATTTTGAAGATAGTTTAATTTATTTAGTTTTTTTTTAGCTTTTCGTTTTTCTTGCTAGAGACTAGCAAGGAGCTTATTATGGTTTGTGATGTTTAACGTGATTTTATGCACTTTAAATAATATAATAGATTTGTATTTTCATAGTTATATTAACTTTTAAAGAAAATTTATCTTTTCAAAATCATGGGTATGTTTTTTATTTTCTAGGTATTTGTAGCTTCAAAATGATGTAACTGATTAACAATCAAAGAATAATACCTGAAAGCACTCTATTACAAAACATTTAAGTATAACAAATTAACATATGTAAAGCTTACATATGTTCTAAGCTATTGTAAAGAATGTAATTAAAATAGGACTTCCAAAAGTTTAGAGGAAGGCAGGACGCGTCATGGAAATTTTGTGTGCCATGGCATATGAGTAGTGGATTGAAGATTAGCATGTACAACATGTCTTATGTTGCAGCCTGGAATATAAGTGTGCTATAGTACCCCATCTATATGATCCATTTTTCACTCATTTTCCTCACCTATAAAATGGATCCTAAACCCTAATTGTAAATCATCGTTCATCCCTTAGCACTCTTCATAGCTGATTTTCTAGTTTCTCTCTAGCTTATCTTTTTATTTTATAGTTTTTAAGTTCTCTCAAATTGAAAGTTGAAAAAGTATAGTTTATATAGTAGTTTTCATTTCGATTCAATAAATAGTGTTTGCAATCCATTTAGGAGGTTTTCTAGAAATTGAAATGATATTGAAGTTCTATAAGAATACACTTGAGGTATAATTTAAATGTATTATTTTTAGGTTAACTTTATGTGTTGCCCTAAAAGGCTATGTTTAATTTACTAATTATTTATTAAATTAATTATGTTTAGCTAATAATACTATGTGATATTAGTAATGTTATTATACTTGTGAAATATTAAAGTATGTAAACATTTTTTTATAAAATGAATTAACTTTTATTTCTTCATCAACATTTAAACAAAAGTTTATTAAATAAAATAAAATTGACTCAGTATTTTTTATAATAAACATGAGAGTTAAAATATGAATGTTAATTTTGAAATATTTAAATCATAAACCTAACTTTGACATCTTCATAAGAGTTTGAATTGTTAGACTTGACATAAGAGTTTGAATTGTTAGACTTGACTGAAGGAGGCAATTGAATTGTTCTTAATCTCTTAGAAAAGAAACATAATTTAATTAAAATTAACTAATATATTCAACCGAAGGCGCTAAGTGATTTTAATTAATAGTAAATGATAAACCTAATTTATCTCTTATTTGTAAGAGAAAATCAATAATTTTATTTCATAACTTTAATAACTTATTTAATATTATTCAAGCATGATTAACTAAATAATTTATCTCATAAATTCTCCATTGAATATCAATATTTATTTTCCTATTGTTTGGTTGATTCTATCTCTACTTTTATGTCATTAGATTAGATTTCTCAAACCCAAACTTTGTGACAAATTGTTTAGGTTTCATTGTCGTTTTTAAGAATTTTTTGAATTATTTAAAAATCATGTGATTCCTCTTTAGACCGAACTTAGAATCATACCTATCATTTTCAATAAGTGATTCGTGCACTTGCGAGCTATTCAAAAATATATAAAATTTGTATGACAAGTTTTAGCACATCAATAAGCAATATACATATATCTATTTGGTTGTTTTCTAGATATAGATCATTACTGAAATTTTGTATATTGAAAGATAAATTTGAGCTATTAATATTAATTGAATTCTTATATTTTTAGAATTAATTTTATGTTTTGTTTTGAATGATATTTTTAATTTACTGATTATTTATTAAATATAAGCATGTTTGGTTTAATATTACTATAGGATATTAGTTAGTGGTTATGCTTGCGAAATATTAATTCAATAAAATATTTTTATAAAAGAAACTAAGTTTATTTATTTATTTAAAATTTCTACAAAATTTATTATAGAAAAATATAATAACGATATATTTTCGTAAGAGATTTAAAATATGAAATGTAGATTTATGATTTGGTTATCTAAATCTAATTTAGACTTATATTATATTTTCAAGATTTTTTACAAGATTTATTATAGAAAATTATATTGATGATATATTTTTTTTAATAGATTTAAAATCTAAAAGTTAGGTTTCAGATACATCAATCTTAAATCCTTAGACACCTTGAATAAAAGTTTAAAATAATAACTCCACAATAAACATTGATTTAAATGGTTTGTTAATTCC
The DNA here is from genome assembly GCA_030763125.1 of Hippophae gyantsensis. Taxonomy (NCBI): domain Eukaryota; kingdom Viridiplantae; phylum Streptophyta; class Magnoliopsida; order Rosales; family Elaeagnaceae; genus Hippophae; species Hippophae gyantsensis. The sequence goes on along the minus strand of CM061035.1, from coordinate 44,053,410 downwards.
TTAAGAATAAAGTATAATTTAATCATTATCAATTAACTAATCTGCACCAAAAGACTTTAATTGATATTGATTAATAACGAAATTGATCCTCGCCAAAATACTTTTTCATACAAAAAAAGAAGAATCATTAACCTTAATTTATATCTATAGTAACCCAATTAATTTTGAGCAAGTATAATTTACTAATTAAATTATCCCATAAATTTTTCAATGATTATTAAATGTTTATCTACTAGCTATTTGTTTTAATCAAATCTATTTTTAAATTTATATTATTAGTTTAGACTTTTCAAGCCCAAACTTTGTAACAAAACGTTCATGCTTATTTTTTCATTTTCAAGAGTTTTTTTAAATAATTTAAAACCACGTAGTTATTCTTTAGACTAACCTTAGAAGTATACTTATCGCTTTTTACATAATGATTTATGCATTTACGAGTTAATTTAAAATATAAAATTTTAGAAACAATTTTTTGGCGTTGTTGCTTGGGAGATGGTCCTAGCATTAAAAACATAATAATTTAGTATTATTAAGTTTTTGGTATCGTTGTCAGGAAAGAATAGTGTTTTATATTTTTCTTATAAAAAATCTTAGAACTTTTGTTTTGTAAACATTCTTGATTTGTTTTTATTTTTTTTAAATCAAAATTCAAAATTTTAAAATAAATATATATCTTATTTATTAAATGATTAAGATATTTAAAAAAAATTAAATCTTTTTGAAAATTAAAAAAATTAATATATCATTTATTATATATCTTATTTATTAATTCAAGATTATATTTTCAACAAAAAAACTAAATATAACACATGAAATTTAACATTAAAAAAATTAATTAAATTAATTTTTCAAGTAAAAAAATATTATTATTTTTATTTTTAAACTTAATTTCTACTTAGTAATTTATTTTTAGTATTTTTGTGTAGTAATTATAATTTTAAGTTTATTTTATTTTATTTTATTTATTTATTTTTATTTATTAAATTACTAACTTTAAATTTTTATTTCTTTTGTTTTGCTTAGTATTTTTGAAGATTATCATAAGTAGGAATAATTATACGAAGGTAATTAGTCTTCTGACTTAAATAAGTAACTGAGACCTAGATGAGGAATGGAGATGCCTACCCATAGAATCTTTTTGTGAGCTCTATATCAATTAGGCCAAGCTGACCTTAAAAACATGAATTAAGTAAATTATATAGCAGAAGTATAAAACAACTTGCTCAATTCAATACACTACTAAAACACTCAATATATACTAAATCAACAATCTGTAGTAAATATACTAGTGAAGGTATGCCTCAAAGGCTCCTATTCGGACTAGCAACACAAATACATGGCAATCAACACACACCATGTGATATAAGCATACATATCAAAAAGCTAAAATGATTTTCAATCACTTCAAGACCTCATATGTGGGAATATATTTGGTAAATGATTATTATACTCTCACAGCATGCAAACGAACATACAACAAACCATAATAAAGAGTTTGACACTTGGCACACTTTTGAGGTAAAGAGATCCAGACTCAGAGATTCACACAAAACTTGTAAGAAGATAAACGACAAATTATACAAGTAGAAAATTCGATCATGCATGAGTGTAACGAAGAAGTCCAAGCCCGATACATAATCAGGTTAAGGAGATGCTGACTCCTTAAGGACTCAACCCAAACTCGCAAACAATAAAGATATAAACACCTGAGGGATAATCATAGTTACGATTTAAATAAAAATAGACAGGTGGTATAATAAAATAGCATATAAAGAATTCAATAAACATGAGGCAAATGATAAATATCAAAATCTTTCAAATTAGTGTTTAAACTTCATTATGTAGAGACATACAACATTTAAACTCTAATTCTACTAGGCACACATTCGAGCATGCATAACACTAGATATAATGAGGTAAAGCCCATTACTTCTATAAGTAAGGACCTCTGTACAAATTGCCTATTGTTGCCTTCGCTTGCTGCCTCCATAACAACCTGGTTTGAAACATAAACTCGACTCTCCTCCAAAGCTAACACCTCCCAAAGTGGTGTGATAAGTAATCAAAGACCAATAACGTGTAAAGTGAATAAGAAAACATTGCATGAAGGCAACCACCAACCAACACACGACTCACTACCACACATGCTCTCACATAAGAAAAAGTTACATAAGGGAAACTAACAACTAAAACATGACTCAACATATAAAACCCACCCATAAAAACCACCTTGAGTACTCATCACTCAAAAGCACAATTTTACGTACATAGTCATGAATCACCAACATTCAACGACACTATTAATGATACATAAATAGAAAAATGAGATGTCAATTTAATATAACTCTGTTACATTTTTCTAGATAAAAAAATAAGAGAAAGAAAGGGTATTTATGGAGTCTTAACAGACCATCTCATGAGCCACTTTACCATCCACCTCGCCCAACGTGGTGGCAAGGGTGGTGGCATTGTTATTGGCGAGCTTGCTGGTAAGGTACTAAAAAATATATTTTTTCATTTCTAAAAATGTCTAGTAAAATCCACAGATATCTATACCTAAAAGGAACAAAACATGAGCAACAATGTTCGCCAAAACTACAACTGTCAACCTAGCATGCATACTCTAACAAACAACCACCGTGGTGTGTATAAACATGCTCGCATACAAAGTGTAACTATCTATGTACATGTGTGCATTACTGATTTGTAGTAACCAACCTTACACAGAGGAAGACAGAACACTGAGTAAAATAGAACTTACAATTTCTTTATACTAACTTATTTTTGTATAATATTTATTTTCTTATGTGTAGTTGTTTATTTTTCCTTTCTATTTTATTTATACTTCTGATAGTACATATTTTAGTATTAAGTTCTCTGCTACCTTGATTTATGTTTTACATTTTTAATATACAAAAAGTAAGAGAACTTTGAGAAGGAAACTCATACTTTTTATTGCTAACATCTACAAGTTCAAAACACTTATAAAAATGATGGAAATTTATAATCAGGTGGAGGAGGAACACCCCCAAGTGCAAGTAGACATGGGTCATGCCAAATAAATGAAGACTTTATGAAAATAGAGTCATTTATGTACTTTTTTACTTAATATTTACTTGTTTTATTTGATAAATAGTATTTTTTGGGTAAAAAAAAATATAAATTGTTTAATGAAAATGGGTGAAAATACAATTTTTGGAATTTTATGGGATTTTTCTGGATTTTTTCTGGATTTTTTATGAATTTTTAATGCAAGACCAATCACGAGCTCTCACGTGGCATGCCATGTAGGGAGAGGAGCTGACTGGGAAAGCCACACAGATGCCACACAAACACGGAGAATGAATCACATCGCATCGCATGTAAGGAGGACAAAACACGCGCTAAGTGTCAGCACAATGTTCAATCTTAGTTCGATAATCGGTCAACGTGCTATGCCCCATGTCGCTACGCCATTGCTCCGTGCGTTCCACCCGTGCACCACGCTATCCATTTCTATGAATCATGTCATGCCACATGTCATTGACTCAGTAAGTGTAGACTCTGTCCGGTCTCCCTTGCCATGCATGGCTCCCTGATGCGCCAAATGAATTTCTGATGCCACGTGTTGTGCTATGATTGACTAAAACTATCAATTTTGCTTGTAGCCCTTGATCTGAAGCTGATCTGGCGATCCAGATAGTACCTGAGCTTTATTTAAGCTCCTAATCACGTAATAAACCCTAATAGGCCTCATTTAGCATAATTTTGATCAATTTTTGGAGCTACAAAGAGAGCAAAATTCAAGAGAAGACACAATTTTGGTGGAGATTCAAGAGGAAATTAATATTACAATTCAAGATATTGATTATATTTCTTTTTCTACTTTTTTTTATATCAATTTTTATGTCTTTTTTTATGAAAATATGAGCTTTATGAACACAATTATAGTTAATTAATTTATTAATCTAGGGATCTTATGAATCCAATTTTCACCATGTGATGATCTAATATTTTTTCCCAATTATAATATTAATTTAATTATATTATTTAATATGATTTTATGCTATTAAGTTTTTGGCCAACAATTTATCTATAGAGGCAATTAAATAGATTTAAGAGAATTATTTAATAGTTTGTCTTGATTAAATAACATGCATAGTTTCTAGGCAGAGATATATGATTCTTATGTAAGAGATCCATAATTGATGAACTTAATAAGTAGTATGCAATTTAATTGGCATAAGAGTGATTAAATTAATTACTATATGGTGTGTAGTTTACTTGAGAGAGGAATACATGTTAGGTTATATTCAATTGATCATATATTTAATTGTTAATTATAATGGGGGAATTTTAGCGATTCGCATGTTTAGAAAATTGGGAGATTAAGTATTCCTAGATATTTTCTCATATATCTTTTTAGTTACCAAATTTGATTTAATTAATTATTGCTATTTACTTTTAGTTATTTTAATTTTGCTTCCTTAAAATATAAAAACACCAAAAAAAATTGATTTTTATTATTTTTAGTTTTAAAAATTAGTTCTAATCAAATAATCTCCTTAAAAACGATCTTTACTTATCATTATATTACTTGTTACAATACATATACTTGCGTATTTATCGTACACACAATTTGTGTGGCGATTAAGTTTTTGGCACCATTGTGGGGGATTATAAATATTAGGAATTAATAATTTTTTATTATTATTTTATTATTTATTATTTTAGTTATTTTTTTAAAATTTATTTTTCTTGACTTTAATTTTAATTTTAATTTACTTATTTTCTTCTACTAACTTAGTTTTTTATTTATTTTAGTTAATTTATTTTATTTATTTATTTATTTATTTTTTACCTTTAATTTATTTATTTAGTTGATTATTTTTTTAATTTTTATTTATTATTTATTTTTAATTTAGACATATCCTTTATTTCTATTAGAAGTATAGAGTAGAAAATGGCTAGCAATAATTATCCATGGTCATTGAATGAAATGATAGCCAAAAACGAGTAGGTGGAATGCATGAGATAAATGATATCATGGTACTTACAACTTAAGTGTCCTCTTTGGTAAATCTTTCGATAGTTCAAAACTCGCCTACGAGTATAAACCAAGTCCAAGATTCAATGGTGTCTTTTGTGTTTTGTGATGCAGCCCATTTGTTTGATAATTGTCCACATAATTCTGAATTGATCTTCTATATGGGTAATGTGAATAAAAAAAAATTCATACTCAAACACAAACACATATAACCTAGGATGGATGCAACATCTAAATTTCTCTTGGAATTATGACAATCAAGGTGGTAATCAATTCAACCATCAATCATTTCCACTACCTAGTTTCCAACAAACACAACAATTACCAACCCAAGAAAAGAAGCCACCTACTGAGGAAAATACAAATGCCTTAATGGGGATGATTAAAGACTTCATCCAATCATTTAATACAAAAGTGTCAACTCAAGAGGCTTCAATCTGAAATTTGGAGAATCAAATGGGACAACTTGCTCAGGTTATAAGCCAAATGCCTCAAGATAACCTTCAAAGTGACACAATTGTAAACCCAAGAAGAGAAGGAGAGGACCATTGTAAATCATTAGCCTTGAGAAGTAGTAAAGTTTTAGAGCATGAAGATGAGACTCAAAAGGATAAGGAGGAACTAGAAACTAAAAAGGATAAGGAAGAATTAGAGGATAAAGATAGTAATGGAAAGGAAATAATTCAACCAAAAAAAGAAACCTTTACAAACCCACTATTCCTTTCCCTCAAAGACTGCAAAAGCAAAAGGCAGATACATAATTTTTAAAATTTCTTGAAGTATTCAAGAAGTTGAACATAAACATATCATTTGTAGATGGACTTGAACATATGCCTTCCTATGCCAAATTTCTTAAGGACATCTTGTCTAAGAAAAGGAGACTTGGAGATAATGAAATAATAACCTTAACTGAAGATTATAGGGCCATCCTTACTAGAAAACTACCCCAAAAGGTGAAAGATATAGGTAGTTTTGACATTCCTTATACAATTGGGAACATCCACTTTGATAAAGCATTATATGACTTTTGTTTTAGCACTTCATGCCATTATCGATCTTCAAAAGATTGGGGGTTGGTAAAGCCAAACCCACTTTAGTAACATTACAAATGGCAGATAGATCAATTAAGAGACCTCGAGGTGTGGTAGAAGATTTGCTAGTAAAAGTAGACAAAATCATTTTTTCAGCGGACTTCATTGTGCTAGACATGGAAGAAGACCATGATATTTCTATCATACTTGGTTGTCTATTCTTAGCAACCGAAAGAGCACTCATTGATGTACAAAAAGGTGGACTTACAATGAGAGTGTAAGATGAACAAGTAATGTTTAAATTTTTTAAAGAGTCTGAACCCTCTGATATTGATAATGCTAATGAATGTTTATGGATAAATGTTACTGTTTATGGAAGTAGCTTAAAAGAATCTATTGAGTTTCCCACACTTAATATGGTTACATATGATACTATGAACAAGGACATAAACTCACCCAAAAAAACTCAACCTATTATAACTTTGAAAGTATGGCATCGAAGGTTGATATTATAGACAGTGTGAACTTTTTGGAGGACGCGACTCTCATGTGTGTATCAAAGGCGATTATGAAAATTTTAGAGATATGATCTAAGCTCAAACCATCAATTAAAGAGCCATCAAGTTTAGAACCTACACTTTTACCCTTCTATCCTTACTCAAGTATGAAAGTGAAAGAGTTCAATAGAGAGGTGAAAAAGCTATTAGAAATACATAAATTGGATGAGTTATGGTGGAATGCTTATAAGAATGCCAAAAAGTTCAAAAAGAAAACAAAAATATGGCATAAGCAGAGAATGGAGCATTGTGTTTGCAAGCCAGGACATAAAGTATTATTAAACAAATCAAGACTCAAGTTGTTTCCAGGCAAACTCAAAAGTAAATGGATATAAAGGGATGTGCCTAGGACTTGATAGGACCATCTAGTCAAGGACGTTAAACGTGCTGCTGGTTGGGAGGCAACCCAACATTATTTTACTTATATTTTTATTGTTTTTGTTTTGTAGGTAAATAAATGTGGAGAGCAATGGTGTAAAAAAAGAATGAGTATTTCAGTGATAGATATGGTGTGCCATGATTAAGGGAGTTTTCTTTTCTTTTACCTTTTCATATTTATATGTGCACATTGGGGACAATGTGTCATTTAAGTTTGGGGGAGGAAACTTCATTCTCTACATTATTATTTAGTATGCATTTTAAATTTGTAGGGAATTTGTTTTTTTTAATTTTTAGGTTGCTTTTAATCATGATTTGGGTAGAAATTGATAAATATATGGAAACTAAATGCATGCATGCTTGATATGAAACATATGAAATCAATGATAAAAACTGGTTGTCATGACTAGGATAAGAAATGTAACATATTTGTTAAGATATTTACATTAATCATGTGATATGCTTGCTAGTTTTGATTGAATTGATTATACTTTTATGCACATGTTCATGATTGATTTTGGTGTGCTTATTGAGAGAAAGTTTGTAGTGAGTTATGCGAGTCAATTAGATCTATCAAGTTTTAGAATCTATTTCATCTATCAAGTTTTAGAATCTATTTGATCATCTCTTGAGGTGAAATCCTAAATAGTATTTAGAAAGAGAAATGATTTAGGCTTTATTTGGATCGATTGAGCCTTTCAAGCTAACCATTGTTAATATCTTTAATCACCCATTTAAGCCTAACAAAAAACCATTCATATCTTTAAGCCACATTTAATGCCTAACCAATAAGCATTACCTTTATCCTTGCACCTTTACCTTGTACGAAAAGAAGAAGAAAAAATGCAATCATGTGTTATGCTATAGAGTAAGGTGAAATGTAATGCACCCTATAAAAAAGAAAAAAAAGAATAAAATTTCACAACACAATTATCCCTCTAAAGAAAAAGAAAATAGAATTTAAAATAAGTTTGGGGGTGTTGTGAAGTTACCAAAAAAAAAGAGAAAAGAGATATGGAATAAAAAAAATGAAAAGAATGTTAAAAGAGGGTGTACTAAAATATCAAGTAAAAGCTTTAAAAGAGGGTGTACTAAAATATCAAGTAAAAGCTCAATTATAGTTAAAAAGTTCATGATGAAAAAAAAAGCTAAGGCATGGAAAGACCCTTAAATGTCTTCATTTATCGACCCCCCACCTAAGCCTTACATTACAACCATATAAAGTCCTTATTGATCTTAAGCTAAGTGCATATTTATATTAGTGAAAAGGGATGTGAAAAATAGACTTATGAGCCTTGTTCTAAGATTGAATTGATTAGCATGCTCATATAGGTTGATTTCATGAGTGCATTGGATGATATCATGTGCAACACACACACACTAATCAATTTTTCAAAAACCTTGCATATCCTTGTATTGATGAAACGTTGATTGATGAATATGTAAACCTCTTTATCATAAAATTGTACGACTTTTGAAAGGGATAGTTTTCGTGAAATATGCATGTACTAATAGAAGTATACTTATGAATGTACTACCCAAGTTATTTTATTTAGTTATACTTGGCTTTACTTGAGGACAAGCAAAGAGTTAAGTTCGGAGGTGTGATGACTCTACGAAAATAGAGTCATTAGAGCACTTTTTTACTTAATATTTACTTGTTTTATTCAATAAATAGTATTTTTGGGTAAAAGAAATTAAAATTTAAACTTTTTAATGAAAAGGTGTGAAAATATAATTTTTGGAATTTTATGGGAGTTTTTAAGAATTTTTCTGGATTTTTTATGAATTTTTAACGTAGGACAAATCAAGAGCTCACACGTGGCATGCCACGTAGGTAGAGGAGCTGACTGGGCAAACCATGCGGATGCCATACAAGCACGATGTTCATCCAAGTTTGAAAATCAGTCAACGCGTCATACCAAGTGTCACTATGCCATTGTTCCATTTGTTCCACCCATGTGCCACGCCATTCGTTTTTGTGAATCATGTCACGCTATGTGTCAGCACGACGTTCAATCCGAGTTTAAAAATCAATCAATGTGCCATGACCCATGTCGCTACACCATTGCTCCATGCGTTCCACCCGTGTGCCACGCCATCCATTTTCGTGAATCATGTCACGCCACGTGTTGTTGACTCAACGAGTATAGACTCTGACCGGTCTCCCCTGCCATGCGTGGCTTCCTGATTCGCCCAATGAATTTATGATGCCACATGTCATACTGTGATTGCCTGAAACTATCAATTTTGATTGTAGCCTTTGATCTGAAGCTGATCTAGTTGTCCAGATCACACCTGAGCTTTATTTAAGCCCCTAATCACGCAATAAACCCTAATTGGCCTTCATTAGCATAATTTTGAACAATTTTTGGAGCTACAAAGAGAGAAAAATTCAAGAGAAGACACATTTTTGGTGGAGATTCAAGAGGAAATTAATATTACAATTCAAGATATTGATTGTATTTCTTTTTCTACTCTTTTCTTTATCAATTTTTATGTCTTTCTTTATGAAAAATATGAGCTTTATGAACACAATTATGGTTAATTAATTTATTAATCTAGGGATCTTATGAACCCAATTTTCACCATGTGATGATCTAATATTTTTTCCCAATTATAATATTAATTTAATTATATTATTTAATATGATTTTATGCTATTAATGTTTTGGCCAACAATTTATCTATAGAGGCAATTAAATAGATTTGAGAGAATTATTTAATTGTTTGTCTTGATTAAATAACATACAGAGTTTCTAGGCATAGATGTATGATTCTTATGTAAGTGATCCATAATTGATGAACTTAATGAGTAGTATGCAATTTAATTGGCATGAGAGTGATTAAATTAATTACTATATAGTGTGTAGTTTACTTGAGAGAGGAATACATGTTAGGTTAGATTCAATTGATCATATATTTAATTGATAATTATATTGGGGGGAATTTTAGCGATTCACATGTTTAGAAAATTGAGAGATTAAGTATTCCTAGATATTTTCTCATATATCTTTTTAGTTACCAAATTTGAATTAATTATTGCTATTTACTTTTAGTTATTTTAATTTTTATTCCTTAAAATATAAAAACACCAAAAAAAATTGATTTTTATTATTTTTAGTTTTAAAAATTAGTTCTAATCAAATAATCTCCTTGGGAACGATCTTTACTTATCATTATATTACTTCTTACGATACATATACTTGCGTATTCATTGCACCCACAATTTGTGTGGCGATCAATAGAAATAGAAAATGATGAAGGAATACACATTGCTAATCATTTTCAATGTTACTTCTTGCATACAACTAGTAGAGGCTACAAGGGATTATGAATTGAAAAATATTCATTATTCTTACTTACCTTCATTTCTTGGTATCCTTAATGAATACCCTTTAAATTTTATTAGAGAAATGTGTGCCACTGTGCAAACAATTCCAATGCAAGGACTTAATGAAGGACAAATTAGGATGAGGTTTTTTCCTTACACACTCAAGAATAGAGCTAAGTCTTCATTAATAACTCTACAACTAGGTTCATTAATTACTTAAGAGGTAGTATACAACAAATTTATGGATAAGTTCCATTTTGATCAAAAGATTGTCAATTTGAGGGTAAAAATAGTAATATTCTTGCAACCCTTCTCATCTTGATACATCATATACACCATAGTTTTCCACTTTAGTCAAAAAACCAATTATTCTATAATGGATTGATACAACAATATCAGTACATAATTGATGATGCTATAGGAGGAGCTATAGAAGAAAAGATAGTAGAGAAAACTTATAAGATATATGAGATGTTGGGTACTAATTCCCAACAAAAGAGTGCTAGAAGAAGAAGAGTATGGGTCAATAAAGTTGGATCTAGAAACAAAATGGCCTTGCAACTTGCAGAATTAACCAAGAAAGTACAACTCCTCACTACCCAGAAAATGGCAAATCAAAAGGTATTTGGAGTTTGTGATACATTTTGACATATTGCTAATGTTTGTTCTATTTTATTAGATTTCAATGTGGGTAACTTGGAGGAAGCCAATCTTATGGAAGGGCATCATTCTAACACCTACAATCACCCTAAATTCAAATCAATAATAACCCAGCATATGCCCAAAACAAAATACAAGGGTCATATGTAAACTAACTTTACCCACCAGATCAACCCTATAGGTGAACTTTAGAAGATAACTTGAATACCTTTATTCTAGTTAGTAAGGATAACCAAAAGATAAATAAAAATTGGTTAGATTCCTTTGAGGCTTCAATAAAAGGGTTTAAGCTCAAATTAGGAAGTTAGCATAGCATATGCAAAAGCAAAAACTAGGAAGCCTACCCAGTTAGTAGAACAAGCGAAGAAAAGGTAATTGACAAAATTTTACCTAAGGTTTTTAATGATTTACCATCTAATGCAAGTAAAAAAAAGGTGAAAATATGGTCTCCCATTAAAGTTGAGAAATAAGAAAAAATCATGATAAACCTTTTGAGGAAAGAATTGAGGAGTCAACTATCATTCCTAAATGCAAAAGACATTAAAATCACACCAACCATCAATACCATTTCCAACCGGCCGAAAGAATCAAAGCAAGATAACAAATTTTCTGATCTTTTCATGATACTTTCTAAAGTTAATATAAATTTACTTTTATTAGATGTGACTAAGAATATGCTCTCTTATGCAAAGTTCTTCAAGAAATTAAACTCTAAGAAAAATTGGTATAAGCCTAATGATAGAGTTATGGTGTTAGAGGTTGCTAGTGCTATGCTTTATCATCAACTACCTCCAAAGTTGAAATACTTAGAAAGTTTTATTATTAACATCACAATGAGGGATACAAAGGTAGCTAAAATAATGCTTGATTTAGGTACTACTATTAATATGATGCCATAGTCTATTTTCTTACTGTTAGATTTGGGAGACTTAAAACCTATGCAATGTCCCTTCACCTTGCAGATAGATCTATTAAATATCCAAAGGGAATGGTTGAGGATGTCCTAGTACAAGTAGAAAATTAATGATACTTGTTGATCTTTTTTTATTATAGATATACAAAAAAAAAACCCAGCCTTAGAAAAAGAACATACAATACCTTTGAATGGACTATACATGGCCAATACCAAGACTATTATTGATGTCTAAGATGGGAATTTAACAATGACCATCAAGGGAGAGACCGTCCATTTCAAATTTTTTAACTCTTCTCCTATTCCTTCTATCTATACCGTTGATGATGCTTTAATGTTGATTCTATAGATAGAGTTGTTCATAACACTTTTATAAAGGATAGATTGGATCACAAACTAAAAGTCATTCTTACAGTTGAAAAAGTAGAAGATGATTTAGATGAGGAGACTGAGGGTACCATAAATTACTAGATAATTCTAAACTAATAGGAAATCCTAGTACACTCTTAGATCTATCGAGTATACTATTTGGGGAAGAAGCCATAAGCTAGAGCTAAAATATTTTATTAAGCACCTAAAATATGTGTTTTTAAGAGAAGGGGAAACATATTCAGCTATTATTTCTTCCAATTTGACCAAAACCCAAGAAAAAGAACTTGTTAAGGTGCTTACAAAATTCAAGAAGATAATATGTAGTATTAGAGATAATAGAGGCATTAGTCTAGCTATATGTATGTATAAGATCAATCTTGAGGATGATGTTAAATCTATTAGAGAGGTCCAAAGAAGACTAAACCCAATCATGCAAAAGGTGGTTAAAAAGGAAGTTTTGAAACTCTTAAAAGTAGGAGTTATTTGTCGTATTGCTCATAGTAGATGGGTTAATCTGGTTTATATGGTACCAAAGAATTCTGGAATAGCATTTTTGAAAAATGATAAGAACACTAGGACAATTACAAAATAGAGGATGTGTATAGATTTTAGAAAAATGAATTTGTATAATAAAAAATATCATTTTCCTTTTCCATTCATAAATTAGATGATAGAAAGATTAGTTGAGCATGAATTTTACAATTTTTTGGATAGTCTTTCATATTATTATCAGGTACTTATTGTACCAAAGGATTAAGAGAAAACCACTTTTATATTTCCTTTTTAGGCATTCGCTTTCATAATGATGCCATTTGGGTTATGCAATGCCCCTTCCACATTTTCGAGATGTATGATGTCAATCTTCTCAAACATGGTGAAAAAATTCATTAAGGTATTTATGAATGATTTTTCTATTTTTGGAACCGCATTTGATGATGGATTGCATAAATTGACTTTAGTTTCAGAACGTTGATTTCAATATAACCTGGCACTTGGTTGGGAGAAAATTGTTTTTATGGTACAACAAGAAATTGCGTTGAGACATATACTTTCTAACAATGGAATTGAAGTCAATAAAGTAAAAATTGAATTGATTGCTAAATTGCCTCTACATTTATTAAGAGGATTAGGAGCTTCTTAGGACATGTAGGCTTTTATAGATGATCTATTAAAGATTTTTTTTCTAAAATAAATCATCTTTTATGTAACCTATTATCAAAGGATATATATTTTGATTTTAATTATGATTTCCATGTAGAAGCCATATTTGAGGTGGTTCTTGAAAATGATGAAGATGAAATCTAACCATGTAAACTACCTATACATATCATGCATATGTCAACTACCTATATAGATCATGCATACACAAAGGATGTCTAAGAGATGCAAATATGCACTATGGTGCTACACTATGGTCAGTTGCGTGCCTGATGACTACTTGTTCAACATGTGTAGCATACCAGTATATATGTGTAGTAGATGCGACATATGCATGTCAACTGCCTATACAATCATACATATGACAATCCTGCTATTTTTTTACATATGCAATTTATGCATCACATATAGTCTTATGAATGTGTATGCGTATGCAAGCTACCTATAATGGCTATGTGTATGACAGACTCATTAGTGCACTACATGTGTAGCATATGTAGCATATAGTTATTTGCGTGTATTGAGTGTTTGTAGTATATGCATTATATTGTCAAATGTTATAGCCACTCAAAAAAAAGATAGGCGGTGAGCATCAACACCTATACTAACATATGCTAAAGTTGTTATAATTGTGATGACTATGACCAAAATTTGTTAGACTTTTTACAAAGGTAGCTACTAATCTAACAGTGCTATTTAACTATGTTCGAGTATATGCACATCACTAGACCAATATAAAAATAGCAACCCATTGTCTATAAACCAAAAAAAAGAAAAACAGCCAAGGAAAATAGCAGTTCAATAAAATAGTTATATGAATGAATTATTCAAGAAATCTTCTTCATAATTTCTCTCTCTCTTAGTTTACAATTATTCATGCATAGCTCAAGAAATATATGGAAATAAAAATAAGGAATTAAACAATAATTTCTAGATGGTCTCAAAGCATCCTTCATAGGCATAAAGCAAAATTTTGTAAGAATCAGTCAAAGTGAAAGCACTTAAAGACAAGGAAAGCAATAATGGTGATTCCACAAAAAAATAGAGCATGAGATCATTTCCTTCCATAATCAGGTACTTAACACAAAATTAGATAAAGAGTTATAATTTTAAAAACTTCATGAATGGTGTCTACAAATGCCTTGAAAAATCTTGTGTCAATGGAATTATGAATGATGAAAACAAGTTTTATGTTCATCAAGATCAAATGATTAGTTCTTTGTTGGTTGGATCTATGTCTAATGAGTTTGTAAAGAAAGTGCAAGACTGTGACACAAGTTGTGAAACATGGTTGTGTCTTGATGGATATTTCCTCTCATACTCAAGGACTAGAATTATGCAATACAAAACTGAAATCAATGATGTCAAGAAGGAAGGCATGTCTATTTGTGAATATGTTCAGCATGTGCAATCCTTGGCATCACAATTAGCTTTTATAGAGTGTGTGGTTTCAGAAGAGGATCAAATTAAGATAATCTTGAATTGTCTTGACAATGACTATGATTTAGTTATGGCCAATACCTAAGAAGGGTGTGTGAAATTGCAAGAGGTGTTGCAAAAACTATTAAGCCATAAAAGTAGATTGGAGAGAAGGAACATACCTATATCTTTGTTTCCTATAGCTAATTTTGCAAACATGATACCTTTACCAAATGTGAATCTTGTCCAACAACAACAAGTAACACCTTTCTCAATGCCCAATGAAACACAATATGCTACTCCTATCAATTTGATAAACTAGGTAGATAAAGTGCAAGAGAATTTCAGCAAAGAACAAGCATGTCATGCCCATTTCCCACAAAATCCTCAACCCATCTACTTTCCTCCTTAAAATAATTCATTTAGTAGAGATCCACTACACAATGGCATGCCACCTTTTCAAAACTTTAACAATTTTAACAAAGGTTGAGGAAGAAAGTAAAACACCAATAAACCATAATGCCAAACCTATGGTAAGTTGGATCAAATGCTAGCATCAATTTGATGCATAAATGACACCAAATCAAATCAATCAAAACACATTTCCACCCAATACTTCTGGTCCACCAATTCACCAATTTTATAATAACAATGTTCCTTACCAGTTCTCCCCAACTAATCAATCTATGTTTTCTACATACCCAATAACAAATCAACCATATATAAATGCTTCTCTCAATATCCAAAATGTTCCCCAAGCTCAAGTTTCTATATTTATCCCTATTACATAGACTGCATTGAATAACGCAAAACTAGTGACTTAAAACCAAACAAAAATGACTACCCCATGCAATCATTCATTGAATGCCATTTACACAACTAAACTAATGTAGCCACCTGTCTACTACACTCACTCATGTCAATCAATAGTTTCTATGATCAAACTCCTACTACTTTTCGTGCTAACTAGAATTTTGTTTATGATCTAAGCTGGTTCACTGACAGTGATGCTACTTATCATGTCACAATTGATCCACTCAACTTGGATATCAAAATTGAGTTCATAGGGAATGAAAAACTACAAGTAGGAAATGAGGTTGGATTATAAATTGCTAACATTTATTCTGCTCATAATCTAGACTAGAAATTCATTTTGTCAGACATGTTATGTGTTCCATCACTAAGAACCATCTCTTCTACTTATAATCTAGACTAGAAATTCATTTTGTTAAACATGTTACATGTTCCATCACTAAAAACCATCTTAGTGTGGATCGGTTTACTAAATATGACAATGTTCTCATGGAATTGCATATTGATTGTGTGTATATGAAGGACAAAAACACAGGGTAAAGGCTCATTCAAGGGAAACTTAGGAATGGACTTTATGCATTTGGTGTGGCTATTCATAAATAGTTATCATTTCATTGAAATTTTGCAATTTGACCACAAGCCCACATTAGTTCTACACAAGGTAACAGTTGTCAAAACATAGTCAGTAAGGAAGTCTCTTTCAATGGATCTAACATAACTTTATGGTATAATAGATTGTGTCATCCATCTCTCAAAGTTACTAAATTTTTAATGAATAAGTGTAATGTTAGATGTTGGTTGTCTTTAAGCAATAATTAGTTCATATGTGATGCTTGTCAATTAGGTAAAACATAAAAACTACCATTTGTTTCTATTATAAATAAAGTTATAGCTTCTTTGGATGTTATCCATTCTGATGTTTAGAGACCTTTACCTATACTATCTAGTCTTGGTTATAAGTGGTATGTACATTTTACTAATGCATTTTTGTGTTTCATTTGGATTTATTTTTTGAAAGAAAAATATGATTACAAGAAAGCATTTTTGTTGCTTAAATCAAAAGTTGAGTTGCTCACTGGTAGATGCATTAATGTTCTCCAATTTGATGAAGGTAGAGAATATGATGGCCTTAATAATGCACTTATCTTTCTAGCATACCCAAACATATATCATGTCCTTAAACACTTGAGCCGAATGGGCTAGCAAAAAGAAAACATTAATAGATTTTTGAAATGGGGTTAATCATGTTAGCCCAAGCCTTTGTGCCATTAAAGTACTGGGATGAAGTATTCTATACTGCAACATTCTTAGTCAACAAATTACCAAGTTCGGTATTGGTTAAGAGAAGCCTTTTGGAGATTTCTCTTTTTAGTTTTACCTAATTATAGTTTCTTTAATTTATTTGGGTGCAAGTGTTTCCCTTTGACAAAGCCTTTCAATCAACCCAAGTTTGCCTTCAAATCTACAGCATGTGCATGTCCTTTCTTGGTATAGTCCTTGTCACAAAGGCTACTAATGTCTTACAAATAAAGGTAATCTTTTAATCTCACATCATTTCCTTTTTGAAGAAAATATATTCCTTTCTCCAAAAAAATTGTTACTTAATCAGCTAGCTCAATTCAAAACATTGTCTTCTTTCTATCACTATAGTCACCCTTTCACAACTTGTGTCAACTATGTTACCTATAGTTACTAAATCATCTCTTAACATTACATAAAATAATCCTAGCTACCAGTTCCAATAATTTTTCATTTAAGTAACCACCTGATGCTATACATAACTCATCTGTATCTTTGCAACTTGACTTACCTGATAACTCTTATTCATAATCCACCTGTACAAATTCCCCATAACATTCTCCATTACATGTCAATATAACTAATACTCATGCCATGCTCACTCATTCCAAAACTATCTCCTCTCTATCAGAAAAGACACCCAATACTCATAACATGATAACCAAATTAAAATCTATTTAAATCACACCTAGAGCCTTTCTTGCCATACATAATATTTCCTTACCATAAATCATTAAACAAGCTTTGGCTCATGAGGATTGACTTTAGTCTATGAAAGATAAATATAATCCTCTTATGAGAAGAAATACAAATTGGTTCCATATCCTACTAATAGAAAGGTAATTGACAACAAGTGGCTTTTCAAGATTAAGGAACGTGCTAATGGCTCATTGGACAAGTTAACATCTAGGCTAGTTGCCAAAGGTTACTTACAAGTAGCAAGTTGTGACTTTGTGGAAATATTCAACCCTATGGTAAAACATGTAATTATTTGAATTATTTTATCTGTTTCCTTAAGTAATCATTGGGTACTTCGATAATTAGACATCAATAATGTACTTCTCAATAGAAATCAACAAGAAGAAGTATACATGAGACAAACTACTGGTTTTGTACACAAAAAATGACCTAACTATGTCTGCCATTTGAAAAAATATTTGTATGGATTAGAGTAGGGTCCACGGGTATGGTTTGACACATTATTAATGGCTCTAACTCAGTTTGGCTTCATAAGGGAAAATTTTGATGACTTACTACTCTATAAGGCTTGAACTACGTACTTCTTCTATGTCATTATGTATGTTGATGATATGATCATCACTGGGTTTTATACAACCAAGGTGAATGCCTTCATTTAGCTCCTTAATTACAAATTTGTTTTGAAAGACAAGGGCAACCCATATTACTTTTTGGGAATTGAAGTTTCTCAACTTGCAAATGGTCCTTTGCTACTTAAACAGACTAAATACATCAAGACTATACTTAAAAAGGCTGAACTGCTTCATACCAAACCTGCTATCACTCTCATGATTTCAAGTTCAACTTTAAGGACAGTGGATGATGAAAATTTCAACGATACAACTTTATACAGGAGTACTATTGGTGCTCTTCATTTTGACCTATAATTTGCTATATTTTAAAGAATTAATTTTATGTTTTATTTTAAGAATTTTTTTTCTTTGGAAGGGTTTCTCATGTATTGTAGATTAATAAATGTTTGGAAGAATCTTGGACTAAAAGAGAAAAAAGAGTGAGAACTCAAATAAGTAAAAAAAAAAAACAAAATATCAACAATCAAACAATTAGTGTGTGGTGGTTGACATATTCACATGACTTGGAAGGACTCTTAGATCTCTCATGTGGGATTGGATTTTTTTTGTTTCACTAGGGAACAAAATGTTACTTGTTGTCTTCACTATTCCTAAAAACCTAACCTATAAGTACATCCTAAAATCCTTTGAAACATATTGATGCTTATTTTCGCAAGTGTACGAATCGTTCAAGTAATAAAGTGTACAAAAGTACGGATATCGAACCCACAAGGAATGGCGTTACTAAGTACCGAAATTGACTAACCCTAATTTTACTTGAAAACCGAATTGTTGAAATTGTTTTAAAAGCAAATTAACATAAAACTAAACGTAAATAACAAAATTTAATGTTGTTCACAAATGATTAAAAACGCTAAGGCATTTGATTTTGCTAAATCAATTCAATTCGATTTCAAGTCATGTTATATGAGAATCAAAGCTAAAAGTGATGTTTGAAAAACCCAAACTTATCTAATACTCTCTCTCAAGTTATATTAGAATTACTTATCTATGAAAACCAACTATATTTCTATGAAGATTTAATCACAAATAAGCACATTACGATTTATGGAATTTCTAGAATAACCACATACATCATGCATTAGGTGTCAAACTCGCATTCAACATACAATATTTATCACAAGAAGCATTCATTACACATCTCCTCTCGGTCTCAATATAATGCAACAAATCATCTAAATCTTGATCAGAAATTTAAAAGCATTAAGCATGGAAATAAATACTCAACTTGAAAACAATGAATTCATATAACAATAACAAAAGAAATCAAATTTCCTTGATTTAACTACATCATAGCCTTAGCAAAAACGAATTAGTTCATAACGGAAATAAGAACAACCATTATTTCAATTGAATTCATGAATAACAAATCTGAATAAAATGCAGAATATGAAGGCTAAGGAGAAGAGATGAAAAACTCTTGAAGATGAAGACTTGGTAGCAACAATGGTGATGATCCTTCAAGCTTCTCCAAACTTTCTCTCCAAAATTGCCTTTCCTCCTCCAAAAATGACTCAGATTTTTCTCTCTCCCGTCCCCCTCTTTTTCCATCATATTATATATATATAGATCTAGGGTTTGGGGGGCAATTTTGGAACAAAACAACCAAAAAATCTGTTTTCGGACGAAACTCGCCGGTGGCGAAATTGTTCTCACCGCGGCGAGATTTCTGGAAAACTTACGATTTTGGTTCCGCTCAATCTCGCCGGCGGCTAGATTATTGTGGCTGGCGGCGAGATTCACTTGGCCGGCGGCTAGATTGATTTGGCCGGTGGCGAGATTGATTTGGCCGACGGCGAGAATATTCTCACTGGCGGCGAAATTCCAAAATTTGAAATTTTGTTTTCTTTTTATTTGTACTCAATCCCGGTCATTGAAATTTTTCTCGAACTTCTCCAAAATTATGATTTTACCTGAAATTGCACTTTAAACACGAAATACCCGTGAAATGACATTTGTGGATTAAATAATCAAATAAATGCAATTTTTACACAAATATCAACCTTTAAATCATAACAAAAATATGTTGACTCTTATCACATATGATGTCATTATGTATGTTGATGATATGATCATCACTAGGTTTTATACAACCAAGGTGAATGTCTTCATTTAGCTCCTTAATTACAAATTTGTTTTGAAAGACAAGGGCAACCCACATTACTTTTTGGGAATTGAAGTTTCTCAACTTGCAAATGGTCCTTTCCTACTTAAACAGACTAAATATATCAATACTATACTTAAAAAGGTTGAACTACTTCATACCAAACCTGCTATCACTCTCATGATTTCAAGTTCAACTTTAAGGACAATGGATGATGAAAATTTCAACGATACAACTTTATACAGGAGTACTATTGGTGCTCTTCATTTTGACCTATAATTTGCTATATTTTAAAGAATTAGTTTTATGTTTTATTTTAAGAATTTTTTTTCTTTGGAAGGGTTTCTCATGTATTGTAGATTAATAAAAGTTTGGAAGAATCTTGGACTAAAAGAGCAAAAAGAGTGAGAACTCAAATAAGTAAAAAATAAATATATCAACAATCAAAAAATTAGTGTGTGGTGGTTGACATATTCACATGACTTGGAAAGACTCTTAGATCTCTCATGTGGGATTGGATTTTTTTTGTTGCACTAGGGAACAAAATGTTACTTGTTGTCTTCACTATTCCCAAAAACTTAACCTATAAGTACATCCTAAAATCCTTTGAAACATATGATGTGAAAAGTATCCAATATTCTTCATCCAAATACACAAAAACTAGAGAGAAAACTACATTTTTGAAGCTTCTACAAGGTTATAAAGAAAACAATTATTAGAGTAGAGAGGATTAGGAAGGTGAAATGGGAAAATTGCAGAATGGAAGTGATCCCTTCTCTTCTGAATTAGCTCTTCTTAAATAACCGAGTGATAAACTGTGCAAAGATATTATTACTATTCAATGAATAGTGTCTTGTCTACCACTTGATACTGTTTGGAGTTGACTACTATGCTAAACAGTAGTTGTTTCATCATTCCAAACAGGTAATTGAACAGTATGTTGTTGGTATTGTTTGGTGAAATGAACAGTGTCTTCTCGACATCGTTTACTTTTTTGTCTTCTTGTGTGAAAACAATAGTGATGTCTTCTGACGAAGCTTTGATGGGTCGTTGTATGGGCCTGAGCCTCTAAGTGGTCCTAAAATAGATTTGTATAGGAATGGACTCGCAGGCCCAATAATAAATGGAATGGACTTGTAGGCCCAATATTAAATGAAATGGACTCACATGCCCAATAATAAATAAAATGGACTTGTAAGCCCAATAATAAATGGAATGGACTCGTAGGTCCAACATTAAATGAAATGGACTCACAGGCCCAATAATAAATAAAATGGACTCATAGTCCTAATAATAAATGGAATGGACTCTTATATTCCGGTCCAGAAGTTCATATCTTCAGTAGAGGTTTCTAAATTTATCAGATCCTCTTCTGATGATTTTGATAGAGATACTGTCCTATCGGGTGTTTGGGTTTCCTCCAAGTCGGGTTCCTCTTTCCGGATCTGGGAAGTTTTTCCAGATGATAGTTGTTTAATAATTTCCAAGAGTTCCTCTTGGGGTTTTGCTCGAGATATGAGGGCATTTGTATGCATCTTTTGTGTTAATAAGAGTAAAGATGCTTGAATTTTCTTCACTTCGTGTTCTCTGTGACTCTTTTGGAGTAGCCATTTGTCAACGGCTGGTAATAATAGGGTATTAGGGATCGTGAATGATGACCACCATTTGATTTGAAATGAGCAGGTAATAGTTATTATCTCTGTTGCCACAGGGTTTAGGACCCATTGACATACCCAAAGAAGATAAAATTTTGAGCAAAAAATGCACAAAGGAGGGAATCTAGCTTCCTCTATTGATGGTTTATAATGTTTTTGGAAATATTCATAACTTTCTTTCACAGGAGATATCAGAATACAACTAAGGTTTCTGAATAATTTCCACCATTTTGAAAACCAAGATGGAAATCGGGATGGATTAATGGATTTGTTTACAAAGAAAAATAACCAAGAATGCTGGTTATTTTTGTTTTGGATTAAGAATGTATTGAACCATGTTTGGTAATAATCCCAGTAATTGTACGTTGTATAATGAGGAATGGAAGATGTGAGGCTGACTGGAAAAGTCAACGATTTTGATAGTTCATTTCCCCAGTCTACTGGAGATATGATTTTGTGAAGTTTGGTAGTTGAAAACTACACTTATGGTGATTTAGGATAATGGAAATGTTTAAATTCCACACTTCCAGTGATTTCCAAAATACTTTGATAGTATTGAGGTGTTTTTGAAATTAATGTTGGCCTAAAGAAAATCCCTTTTTCCAAACATTTTTTGAACGGCCAAGTAAGGGTTTGGGTCGAAAAATTGTATTTCTAAAATAGTAACCATCTGAGTTGGCTATTTTTAAAAATACTAAGATTATTGTTTTGTTATGGGAATGACTTCCCTTTCTCCTTTTGGAGGAAAATAAGTTGAAGAGGTTACTCTTCTTTCTAGAATAGAAATTTTTCTAGATGGTTTTTGTGAAAATGATTTTGATTTGGAAGATATCACTTCCTTTCCTTGGATGCTGATAAATGTTGTTCGGATCCCTTTTGAATCCTGTGATTTTTTATGTCTTGTATCCAATCTTGGATGTATTATAAATCTCCTCATCTAAGGGAGTTAACTCAAGTAATGTGTCTTCCAAAGATTGTTGGTAAGATGATGGTTGGTTTTGGGTGGCCTGGGACCAAGTGGTGATAGGTTTGGCTAATGAGATATTGGTGATAGTGAGGTTTTAGGTTCCCTCTTCTCCTTGTCTTTTTTCTTTTTATTCATCTTGGAACCTGTTTTGGAGAAATTCTCTGGTTAAAAATCTGGTAATGAATTATTTTCTCCTCTAATAAATTTAATATCAAAATAAAAAATAATTAATAATGCTTGCCATTTGGCAAAAAAATGTTTTGATGCAACATTTTTAACATCTTTTAATAAAATTTCTTTTGCAGACTTACAATCAATTCTTAGTAAAAAAAATTGATTTAATAAATCTGATTAAAATTTTGAAATACAAAGTACTATTGATAGTACTTCCTTTTTGACAGTGGAATAATATTTTTGGCAATCATTCTAATGGCCATATACAAACTAAAAAATATGTTCTTGTTTGTTTTGGACTTGTTTTAATATCCCACCATAGCTTAATTCACTGGCATTAGTTTCTACTATCTTGGGGAGCGTTGGATCTGTAAGATGTAAATAGGGAATGTTTTGAACTTGTACTTTTATTTTTTGCACAATTTTTGTGTGTTCCTCTGTCCATGGCTCAAGGGTTTTCTTAAGCCGGTTATGTAGTGGTTTTTCCTGTCTGTTGATATTGGGACAGAAACTTAATACGTAGTTTAAGCTATCAAGAAACCTTTGTAGCTAGGTTTTGTCAATAATCCTATCAGGGAATTTGGTTGTAAACTGAAGGGATGGATTGATTATAATTATTGTTCCATTGGATACGTTGTGTCCAAGAAACCTAATATTGGTTTGAAAAAGAGTCATTTTCTTGGCTGATAAGGCCAATCCATTTCTCTTGATGATATGGAAGAAGGTTTTGAGATGTCTAATATGCTATCTGACATCTTTGGAGAATATAAGTACATCATCGATGTACACAATACAAAATTCTAAGTAAGGATTGAATATGTCATTCATAATCCTTTAAAACTCAGAAGGTGCATTTTTAAGCCCAAATGGCATAACATTCCACTAAAACTATCCAAACAAAATAGTGAATGTTGTTTTATACCTGTTTTTAGGGTCGATTTGGATTTGCCAAAAGCCTAATTTCATATCAAACTTTGAGAATATTGATGATGAGTATAGTTTTTAAAGCAAGTCTTTTTTATTTGGGATAGGGTACCTAATCCATTTTAAGGCTTGGTTCAAAGGTTTATAATTGATGACTAATGGAGGAGTTCCTCTCTCAATCTCGGTAGATTTATTGACATAGAAGGCTGCACAACTCCATGGAGATCTGGATTTTGAAATTAGTTTCTTAGATAAGAGATCATCGATCTCTTTTCTACAGAATTGTTCAAGGCCACCATTCATTTGAATAGACCTTGCTTTTGTGGGGATATCCTTTTCATTAAAGGATGATTAATATGGTAGGTCTACCATATGTTCTTTTCTATCCTAGAATGCACTGGGTAATTCAGAGCAAACCTCTTTTTCAAAAGAGTTTTGTAATTTAGAGATTTTGTCTTTGATCTCTGGGAATTGAATTTCTTTCTCAATAGTATGAGATTGAACTCTAGTTTTGAGATAGAAAAAGTCCTTTTCTCTATGATTGATGAGAATAGAAATCTCTTTTGGAGAGATTGAATGATTTTTGATGAGATTAAGATCTCTGGTTTTGGGTTCTTCAATGAAAGGGAAGATAAAGGCTTATCTACCAATTTTGAAGGAAATCTTATCATTTTTGACAAGATATGGAGTAATAATATCCATAAAAGGAGTTCCTAGTATGAATGGGTAGCCTATGTCAAAAACTATCACAAATGGAGTTTTGATAAGGTATGATTCTTTCATAATAGATACCTTGGTTTTTCCAATAATATCCATATGAGATTTATTGGCAGAATTGAGTTGTTCTTCTGTTGGTTTGTAAAACCTTCTAGGAACAATTGATGGTTTAATGCAATCAAGATTAGCACCTGTATCGAATAAGGCTATGGCCTCTAGTTTTGATTTGGAATACTAAGACTATACTAATCTTATACTTCCTGGTTGTGATTTTTGTTAAATTTTGAAGAATTTTTGTTGGATCTTTCTCCAAATTTTTAAGTTCTTGATGGTTTGATGCAAGTTCATCGTTGGAATCACTTACATAAGTTGATATGTTATCTCTATTTTTATTAAGTAATTATAACTTAATATCATATTATTTTTGTTTCTCTTTAAGCTGGTAGAGTGATAACTGTATTTTATATAGTTATTTTCATCTATTTTATTAATTATAATTGCTATGTTCTTTACATTTTTGGTTAATTTTAGTTAAAAAAATTAATATTCACCTTTTATATGTTAAGAAATACATTTTTAAGAAAATTAAATAATTTGTATCGAAAATGTACTTAATTGCAAATTTTTGTCCAAAAATCTAATTTCAAATAAATGAGTGCTTAATTGCAATTTATAAAAGTCAAAAATATAATTTAAATTAAAATTGGGCTTGATTGCAATTAAAGAAAGATTAAAATGTAATTTGAATTAAATTTGTGGGTCAAAATGCAATTAAGGAAATTGAATTTTCTGCGCAGGAGAAGAATGCCACTCGCACCACTCACGACGCAGATCATCCACCATTCGATCATTCAATCAACGGTCCAGATTTGGCGAGTGCATTCCAGATGAGAGAAAAGGGTGTACCCGTATGTATGTTACACGCAGCTCGGCACCCAGTGGAGCCCACCTGCCGTGTAGGCCGACGTGTAGAGTGGGACCCACATGTCGGCTGCGCAGAATTTCCCCCGAGGCGCATCGCTCACCGTTGGATAGGTTGAACGGTCCAGATTGAAGCGCGTGGAACCAAGCTATCGCGCACTGAACCACTTGTCTAAAAATCCTGTGCGACGCGGGTTATCCAAGCAGCATGCACCCTCAGTTTTTACAGAATAAGAAGAAGCCATGTGTCTCCTAAATCTTCCAACGAATCACATGACGACATATGGCCGGAATTTAGTAAACCAGAACGCACGGAAACGACACCCGTTTCCAGGCGCGCCTTGCTTTCATGCGGCGCAGTTCCATGCACTCGTTTTCCTCTCACCAATTGAAGGCTGCCACATGTCCCACTATATTTTTCAACAAATCAGATCGCGACACGTGGTAGCGTGTATTGAAAACAAAATTAGAAACACGCAGCGTTGTCTCCCACTTAGTTTAAAATAATATTTTTGTTGTAACCGTTTGTCCCCCACGCATTTTTATTTTTCGATAAAAAAATGTCTACCCACGTGTCTAAAAAAATATATTTTTTTTATGTATTTTTGGAGCTATAAATAGGTGATATTATGATAGAGTAAAAAAGTTTTGTAAAGTTTTTTTGGAAAGTTTTGGAGAGTTTTTAGAGTTTAGAATTTTTGTATTGTTCGGTTTTGGACTTGGAACACGCAGAAGCCATTTTTGGCTTCTGTTGTGTTCTGCATGTGCCAAATATTAATGATAAAAGATGTTTTAATTTTATTTCTTCTTCATCTAATTTTTCTGTATGTGATGTAATTTTTATTTTTAATTTATGAAGTAATTTAATTTTTTTAGGGTTGCATTTGATCTAAATTTATGACGCTTTGATTTTAATTATTTTTGATAGATTTATAAGACGTTCGATTTGTTCGTTCTATTTTGTGCTTAATGCTTTTTGATTATTTATGAATTTTATCAAAACGATCTGTGGCACATAAATAAACTTGGAAGAGGCATTTGTGTGTATATTGCTCGTAGATAGAATGACATGTATGATGAAGGATAGGAATATACCCTAATTGTATGTGTGGCCATTTGAAAATTTAGAACGTAATGAATCTTGGTAAATTTAATTCTCATAGAGATATAGTGAATTAATTTAACGAGGTGTATTTATACGGAGCTCGGAAGAGATGTATGAATAAAAATAGAAGTTTTCGGTTGACAAATTAAATGTACTAAAAAATATAAATCAAAAGAAAATAATATGATAAGAGTGGATTAATTTGGTGAAAAATTGCAAACCTAGATTTCTCTTATTTTGTTAACTCTTTAACTTTTTCTAAATCAACAATTGTTTTGGATAAAATCAGAGAAAAATAATTTTAGTAATCAACAAACTATAGTAACAAATCTCCGTGGGAACGATACTTTACTTATCAAATTTTATTACTTGTGACCGTGTATACTTGCACGTTTTATGTTCTCCAAAAGAGACAATATGGAGTTCTAGCTTAATAGTTTTGATCTCAATTTTTAAGTCTTGGATTTGACATTTTGGTTTGATAATTTTGTTTTTTCATTCCAGAATAGCAATGAGGTTATAATAGCCTGTGCTGGAATTTGGAAGTTCAGAATTTTTCTTTAATGGTTGTGATTTAGCCAAAGATATAGTTAGGTGTTCTACATATAATTTGGTTATTGATGGATCATTGAACTTAAGGATTTTATCTTGAAGTTTTTCATCGTTTTCCTTAGTTAATACATTGATGTTTTTAGAGGATTCTAAATTGTTGGTTGCAAATTCATCATCCTGGGGATTTGGTTCTTAGTCTAACCATTATTCAAACTCAAATGATGAGGATGTATCTACCATAAGGGCAGATATTTTGGCAAAGGTTTCTTCTTCAAGTTTTAATTCATGAAATCTTTTAGACATTTTGCAGTAATTAGCTGTGTGACCTTTCTTGCCATATTTATAACATTTAAACTCTTTAATGTTTTTAAAGGGTTTTTTATGTGTTATTGATTCCTTATTAAAATTTCTTTTGTAAGATTTTTTATAAAAATTCATTCTCTTTTCAAAGAATGGTTTTCTTGTTTTTGAAAAAGTCTTATAAGTTTTATAATGTTTCTTATAAGGTTTTGAAATAGTTTTACTGCAAGTTCCCTCGCATATTTTGTTAATAGAGAGATTGTTATCAAACTGTTCGTAGAATGATCCAATTTCTCTTTTGGAAACTTTTAATTCTAATTTCATTTGTTTTTGGATTTTCAATTCTTGACATATTTGAAAACCCTAGTTTTGAGAAAAACTAATCAACTTACCGTAGGTTAGTTGGTCATATGGGATGATATGATTCCCATATGTTTCGCAGATTTTGTTTCTAGTTTTCTCACCTAAGAGTGGAGGAAGTCCTGCTAGGAATTTCTTTTCTAGAATGGTTAAATAGAGTAATCTCTTAACATAACTCTAGACAGAAATGTAGTTTTATAATTTTGAAAATCACTCATCTTCCTACATTTTATGTTGGAAAGAAGATTAGCGTTTTTATCTTTTAAATGGGATGGATCTCCCATGAAATGGTGTGATATGGTGAAGAGTAATGTGGAGTGATAGGAGTCAAATTATTGCATTTTTGTTATGATTTAAAGGTTGATATTTGTGTGAAAATTGCGTTTTATTTTATTATTTAATCCACAAATGTCATTTCACGGGTATTTCGTGTTTAAAGTGCAATTGCAAGTAAAATCATAATTATGGAGAAGTTTGGGACAAATTTCAATGACCGGGATTGAGTGCAAATAAAAAGAAAACAAAATTTCAAAATTTGGAAGTTCGCCGCCGGCGAGAATATTCTCGCCGCCGGCAAAAACCTTACTGAGAAAATGTCGAAAATCATGCAGGGAGCACGGATTTTGGCAAAGCAATCTTGCCGCCAGCCAAATCAATCTCGTCGCCGGCCAAGTACATCTCGCCGCCGGCCAAATACATATCGCCGCCGGCCAATTACATCTCGCCGCCGGCCACAATAATCCCACCGCCGGCGAGATTTAGCGGAACAGAAATCGTAAGTTTTCCAGAAATCTCGCCGCGGCGAGAATAACTTCGCCGCCGGCGAGTTTCGTTCCAAAACACATTTTTATGCTGTTTTGTTCCAAAATTGCCCTCCAAAACCCTAGATCTATATATACATTATGATGGAGAAGGAGGGGACGGCAGAAAGCAGAGTTCAAAGGCATCTTTGGAGAAGAGAAGGAAATTTTGGAGAAACTTGAAGGATCTTCACCATTGTTGCTACCAAGCCTTCATCTTCTAGAGTTTTTTCATCTCTTCTCCTTAGTTTTTATTTTCTGCAGTTTAATCATATTTGTTATTCATGGATTCAATTGAAATAATGGTTGTTCTTATTTCCGTTATGAACTAATTCGTTTTTGCTAAGGCTATGATGTAGTTAGATCAAGGAAATCTGATTTCTTTTGTTATGGTTATATGAATTCATTGTTTTCAAGTCGAGTATTTATTTCCATGCTTAATGCTTTTAAATTTCTGATCAAGATTTAGATGATTTGTTGCATTATATTGAGACCGAGAGGAGATGTGTAATGAATGCTTCTTGTGATAAATAGCGTATGTTGAATGCGAGTTTGACACCTAATGCATGATGTATGTGGTTATTCCAGAAATTCCATAAATCGTAATGTGCTTATTTGTGATTAAATCTTCATAGAAATATAGTTGGTTTTCATAGATAAGTAATTCTAATATAACTTGAGAAAGAGTATTAGATAAGTTTGGGTTTTTCAACCATCACTTTTAGCTTTGATTCTCATATAACATGACTTGAAATCGGATTGAATTGATTTAGCGAAATCAAATGCCTTAGCGTTTTTAATCATTTGTGAACAACATTAAATTTTGTTATTTGCGTTTAGTTTTATGTTAATTTACTTTTAAAACAATTTCAACAATTCGGTTTTCAAATAAAATTAGGGTTAGTCAATTTCGGTACTTAGTAACGCTATTCCTTGTGGGTTCGATATCCGTACTTGTGTACACTTTATTACTTGAATGATTCGTACACTTGCAAAAATAAGCATCATGGAGACTACATCTTGTATAGGAGTTCCATGATGATCAAGTATAGGTATACCACACTCATAAGTTAATATCACATTGTAGATATCTTACTATTGTTGGTTTGAAAGATGGTGATCCCACCATCCTTTAGTTGGCCTGAGAAGCCAGCTATTCATAGTTCGACAATTGTTTTATTAGTTGTGCCAATTTGGGTTTTATAAGCATTTGATGCCATGGTCATTTACTATAAGATATTTAATATCTCGTGATTATTCATACAATCTACGTTCCAAACGTAGATAGAAGATGCGTTATACTTAGTTTGGATAACCTGACTAGGTTGAGTACCTATGGTGTGTGGGTACCTAACTGTGCTAGGTTCTTGCAAAGCTAGTTTTTAGATATGAGGGGTTGGTTTAGGAATGGTTTCCTAGGAACTATCCTCAGATGATTTAGTAGATCCTAGCTTACTAAGAATACTAAGATCATGTATTGGTTTTTGGGTTGGTTTCGAAGTCACTAGATACTCAGGAATAACTATTCCTATTTTGTTTGAAAACTGGTCTTCTAATTGGGACCTAAGGGTATTGTTCCAATTTTGAAGTTTTTCAAATTTTGATGTTATTTCTTCCTAGGCTGGTTTAGATACCTGGAAGGGTTTAAAGATAGGGTTCTTAACCTTACTATCTATGGTTTGATAAAAGGTAGAGGGAATATCTATTCTTAGATTTTTCTCTATCCTTATAAGTTGTTTACCTAAAGTATTTAGGTTAATGTTTGTAAAATTATTCTAGGTAATAATGTTTTTAAGGTTAGTTGCCTGGTTCTCTTGAGGGTTCTTAAGAGGGAAGGCTTCTACTTGATTATCCTAATAGGGGATGGTAATAGGTCTTAATGGAGGATGTTCAGCTTCAATCGAACGATCCAGAGTTCCCCATATGGGTAACTTCTTTTTAATATTGACCATATTAATTGAATTAAATGGGTCATCGGTTTCTTCTAATAGCCTATCGAAGTCAGCCTCTGTGACATCCGAGACATTAATTAATGGGAAAGTTTTATATCGTGGAACTATAGCTACATGTTCTATAACTATAGGTTCTACAGTTATGTTGACTGGTTTAAGGTTAATTTGAACTATAAGTTTTACTATAGGTTCTGGTTTTGGTAAGATAACTGGTTTAGGGTTACCTATTGAGATTGTTAATGGTTTGACTAGATCAATTGGTGATACTAAGCTAACTGGTTCAGAGTTAACTATAGGTAATTTTTTCACTATGCTATCCTGGGTAGGGCTAACGATGTGATATGGTAATATTTCTACTAGACTAACTTTTTTAGAGCTTTTCCTAGTAGAATTTTTTGATTGATAATTATAAGGAGAGTCTAGACCTTTGGTTTCCCTATAGACCTCTAACCAATCCAGAAATAATATATTTTTGTTATGTTCTCTAGCGTATCACTCATGTTTCCTAAAGTAGCTTGCCCTAGAGTGTTCTAAGTGTGTTCTAAAGAACCATATTTTAATTTTTTTTGTTGTGTGGAAGGTCTAAATCTAGATGTAGGGTTTCTATGTCTAATAATTTATGTTCTACTTCTAATACATTTAACTCACTCGTCCTAACTAGTTAGCTAAGTGCAGTTGATTGAGTTGGTAATGCTAGGTAAATAGGTGATAGCTGAGGTGAATCGCTCATCTTAGAATTGTCAACAGTGTAAACTGGTCTGGGTATTGGTGTACTACAGTCTACTCCTTTGAGTTTTGTTTTCCTAAGGATATCTGAGGTTGATAACCTAGGGTTTTTTTTAGTGGTAAATGCTGAGGTACTTGAAGAGTATCTCAGACTGGTGGATCTATTGAAACCTATCTCAATATTTCCATTTTTGTATTTTATAATTTTTGCAAGTTATATATGTTGTACAGCTTCTTTGTGTTGATGATTTTCAGATGTTGGCTGGGAAATTTCTTTCAGAAGCCATCTATCTAGGAAAATAACGTTATCCCAACTTATTAGCCTAGGGATAGTAATATTTGATCTTGACAGATCAGTTTGTAATAAAATGGTTTCTCCTTTCTCGGAGTTATGAATATTCCTAGTGTCCCAAGCGGACATCATAATATTGTAATGAACTCTATAAAATAAAGCTATTGGAATTGTTCCTAGTAAAACTTTAGAATTATGAGTTTGGATTTGAAGTGTTAATGATTTTAATATATGGTAATATTTTAAAGATACCATGAAGTTTGGAAAGCAATTAAAAGATACTGGTCCTAAGCCTTAGATTGACTCTTGATGAACTTAACCCTTCTTTGGTTAAGGTTTTTAATCCAATTTGGACTAAACTGAAATGAACATATTTGAAAGATTTATCAAAATGTTTTTGTAATGATTCTTTTGAAAGAAGTTCAATTAATTCAAAAGGTGATGAAAGCTGAAGATCTCTTTCTTCAGTTTTAATGATGTAATCTGTTTCGAAAAGATTCATCATATTTGATTGATAAATTTGATTTTTATTGATCTTTGGAATCTTCCAACGATCAATAGATTTTTGAAAATTTTCAATAGTAAAATCATTACTATTGATCATTAAGACTTCTTTGAAGAAGATGATGAAGTTTAGTTAATAATGGTGATGATGCTGAAAAGCTTTGTTTTGACATTTTTAAGTTTAAATAAAATAAAACTTGTAAAAAATATGACGAAAACTAATTATCAATATAACATGTAAAGCATGGTAAATATGATTCTTAACATATAAATTACAGTATACTAATGACAACTCAAGATTCTTAATTAAATTTATGAAACTTAAGTCATGGAAGCATATTAAATAAATCATACATGAAACATTTAACATTTATTTTCTTGTTCTTTCTTTTCATATAATATTTATGACTTATTTCAACTTATAACAAAATAGGTCGTTTACTAAACACTAGCAGATATAAGGTATTATTTCCCTCAGTGCCAATACATGGCTTAAACGGGACTTATCACCCTTCGTTCGGATTGAATCCATAAATGTAGCAACCTTACATATTTTCTTATAAGTAAATCTTTAAGTCATATATACTATTATTCAAGTTTTGAACAATACTTATGAATATTAACTACTGCATGTATTAATCAGTTTAACATTTAAAACCACTACAAATTCCTTTAGAGACCAACCTTGGGGTAATCTTATCATTAGTTTACTAGTAATTCTTACATTTGTAAGAAATTAAAATTTGCACATTAGTTAGTATAAGCACAATTATATCTAAGTATAGGCCAACATATGAGGATTCTATTATGATTGGAAAACACTTCTTTTCCTATACCAGTAGTTGTTTGATGTACTCTATCCTATTTTATCTTACTTTGACTTAGGCTACTTTTTTACTTAGTATAAATTAAACTTCTTGATTATGTATTTGATTTATTTTTTTATATGTCAATCTTGTTGCTTTATTGTTGGATTCGCTTTTCCATTTTTACTTCTACTATTTACGAGTTGGGGCTGAGTCTCCAGAAATAGTTGACTCATTATCTTAATCCTTTATAAGATAGTGGACTTTCTCAAAATGTACATTGGTTACCACACTCAAAATATTTTCCAAGCAAGGGGACTAGAAGATAGTTGGCTTAATAAAGCTAGGCATAACCTTATGAATAAACTACATAGCATTTATGGTCTAAATCTCAACAATGTGAGGGGCTAAGACTTGGGAACTCACCAAGACACTCAGAAAAACAATAAAAAAACAAATTTGAAGTCAAAAAAAGTTTTGCAAGCATCATAGTTTGAGTAGAATCGTGCCAAGAACACATCACCATGGTGGTTGAGTAGGATCGCTAGTCATTGGATCCACTTTCAAAAGACCATGGTTGGTAGACCATCACTCATTGTGACCTTCGTCGATAAAATCTCAAGGACTAGATGACCATTTGACCAATCATTCAACCACCTCCACTAAGCACCACTATCATTTGTTGATTGTTCCATGGTTCCCCCTATCATCTTAAACCATTTGCACTTGATGTTTCTTTTAATACTTTTCTCCATCCACCTCACGGGGTGATACCGTGGCCAAATTAGATAAATAGGGCTGAGGTCTAAGTGTTCTTCTAGGAACCAAAGGTCACTAAAATGCTAACTAAACACTTATGGCCTAAATATCAACAATGTGAGGGGCTAAGCATTGTTCAGATGCTATGCTATGTTATCAACAAACATGAATGTCCCACATCAATACAAAAGAGTGCCTCACAATAGCTATCAAAATGTGTTTTGCATAAATAAAAAGAAAATGCAAGTAAGTTCTAAGGCATAACATCTAAAAGAAAATTCCCAAGGTATTTTAAGGGATAAGTCCTTAAACTTTGGCCAATAAAGTAACTACTAAGTAAATGGAAAAAAGAAGAAAGAAAAGCCTAAGTTCTTTAAAAGTCACCTTCAGTAGTATCCTTAGACATACTAGTTGAGATGGGTACTACCCACACTCCCTTGTGGATCCCAATAGTTATTAAGGGCTCTATGTCATCCCCAATACTACTAAACATCCAAGGCACTGTGCTATATGAGGCTTCACTCCTCTCAATGTCTGAGCTATCGTCATAGCTACCTTGCTTTATCATAGTATTTGTACAATCTAGAAGGTAGTGGAGAGGGAGATCTAGCTTGGGATACACGCTTTTGACCCTCATCTTGGCTAACTCAAAAATATGGAACCAAGCAACACATGTGCCAACTAAAAGTTATCTTATTCCAAGTACTCATTCATACCATTCTCAACTACTTTTTCAAGTTGGATAGATAGTATTTGTTCCTTAGTTCTTCAGCCCTCACATTCTGATACCTTTCGAGTCATCTCTTCCTAAAGTCGGTCTCTAGAAGCCTTAGCGATCTCCTTAGACTTCTCATCAATCACTTGGAGCAAGCTAGTTCTTTCAAGGAATTTTAAATCCATCGCTTCTCCTCAAAGGTCTGATTAAAAAATTCTATAAATTGACCTCTTTTTTGACACAGCTACCATAGTTGTATACTCTATGAATTATAGAGATGCTAGTGTCTCATTGAATAGTTCTTTAGCTATTACTTTGAATCTCTAAGACTTCTCCCCCAAACTGCCAAAATGATCATCCATGATTCAATCTAATTCATGCAATGAGAAGAAACAAGGAATTCCTTCAAATGGGACTCAAGTTTAGAACATCCTCTTCCATAATAATGTCCTTAACTAGAGGCAAAACTTGGGCCATGTTGGGTATTGCTAATTCCATGGCTGCCTCGACATGGAAAGTAGCAATATGGCATGCATTTATCCTTCTAAGGATACATCCTGCATTGGTTTGATTTTGGAAGCCACTACCCAAGTGTCGAGACATAAACTAGAATATGTTGGTATATAAGCACTTCTAAGAAGTCACGTGGCAGGTTCACATATCTAAGAAGAAAGGTATGTTAGACAACATAGAGATACTTAAAATGTACAATATGATACAACGAAGTACATACCATTGGGAGGAGACCATTGAGAGTCCTTGCTATAGATGAAGAAAGACATAACCCCCACCATCACATCAATGGTCAATCTATCTCAGCTGTAGTTATGGGTAGACGAAGTGAATATTTCCTCAATGAAGACTTTCCTATCATGAGTTAACTTCACATGCTTTCAATACACTACATGAGGAGAGAATAAGAAAAAGGTTAGCCTGAAAAACCAAAGAGAAAATTGTCCATAAAAAGTATGTTAGGCACATGTAAGTGACTCATAACTGAGACTAAATTGGGTGGGCATAAGGCCAAGTTTAGAGTAGGCCATATTGTGAGAACCAATTGTCATGAACTAAGAATACCACTCACCCTTATTAGACTTAGATAAAATCTTAATGAATTTATGATTGTCAAATGGTCTCACACTAAACCAACCTCTACTTACAGATTGTCCATAATACAAAGATCAAAATACTTCTAGAGATATCTCCTCACCTTGCTCTCTCCATATATATAATAGGACACTAATTCCTTCCATAGGTTAGGGGAAAATTGTCAATGAGGTGCCCTCGCCCAACAAATAAATTTTCATACCAACGGTATGAATGAAAGTCTGAGTCTAGTAAATATCTTATGTGTAAAAATAGTGATCCCCTTAAAAGAGGGCCTGCTAGGAATAATGCCACTACTAGGAAGAATTATTCCAATGTCATAAGGAATCTCAAAAATTTCTTTCAACTTATCCACCATGGGTTTGGTGGTAACAAGCACCAGAGAATCAATTTCATAACCAACTCTAGGCTCAAAGTTATAAATTGGATCACCCTCGGGAACACCTTCATATGTAATAGAACTATAAGACCTAATAGGAACAACGAGATTGTGATGGGGGAAAAATTGGATGGAAGCTTGGGATCAGTAAGGACCAAGGTCACCACCAGTTGGATCCACCTCATCACATTCTCTACTAATCGGCTAGTCAACTAGTCAATTAGCTTTCTGATGATTGATCAGCTGGTTGGCTTGTTTCATGCATACATAGCCAATTGGGCTCATGAATGGATGGCTGGCTCAACTTTTGATTAATCAATTAGTCTGGTCCCTAATCGATAAGTTAGTTAAATCTTTGATTATGTTATTCACTAGCCAATCGACTTGGCACATCACGAAAGCTCGATGGGTCCTTTCTATCATTTCCTTCCTACGATGAACCATCATAGCTAGACCCTCACTCCCATAACTAGAACTGTCTACACTCCATTCATCCACCCTAAGTATCCTTCAAGTTTCCTTATGGTGCCCATGATCATGTATGTCATTACTACTGCTAGGCATGGAGTTCCTATATATAGGGAAGGCTATCAAATCCACTATAACGAGACTTAGCACTTCTGGATCCTAAATTAAAACGAAATATGAATCCCTTAAACATTTTCCAGGCCTATCAGTTTAGGT
This sequence comes from Hippophae gyantsensis, assembly GCA_030763125.1. Classification (NCBI taxonomy): domain Eukaryota; kingdom Viridiplantae; phylum Streptophyta; class Magnoliopsida; order Rosales; family Elaeagnaceae; genus Hippophae; species Hippophae gyantsensis. Next base: position 44,016,617 of record CM061035.1, on the reverse strand, counting down.
CCACAACAAAAACAAGGAAAAGAATAGAAAACATACATGTGATATTTATGTTCTTGGTGTTAATTGAAACATCCAAGCTTTTTGAGGAGCAAGATAAAAAAATAAAGGATTTTGTTTCCTCCACTACAAAGCCCGAACCTTTGATTATAAAGAATGAGATGGGAAAAACTAAGAATGATCGGGTTTCTATATAGATTGCAAGACTCAATCTCAACCTCCCATCCAATAAGCAATTCAAAGGTCCAAATAAGAAAAAGATCTAGCTAAATCAAGACAAGAAAATATCAAATTTGGATAGTCAAATTCACAACTCAAGTTGACTTTTTTTCTCCAAAGTTGTGATTGGTAATAACTTTGTATCCAACATGCTTATTTAAACAAATAAATTGGCATTGGGAAGCTTATGAAGATTGACATGATGCATAGAAAAATTAGGTACTAGCTGCACATAATAGTCAAGACATCTTAAGACCTTATGCTTCTATGTCACCGTATCTAGGTGATCAACTAGATAACCAACCCTTAAGAGACACCCCAAGAGATCTAATGAGCTTGTGTTTTCACATCACTATTGAAAAGTCATTGGGTACAATCAGTACAAAGTCAACTTATTTTGAATTCAAAAGAAACCTTTATGATAAGCTTCTTCAATCTAATATAAAATATATATTATGACTCAAATAAACATTTATGGAAAGTTATTAATATATTAAATAATTTATATATTATTTATTCAATATATAAATTATTTACAAAATTTTCATTAACCTAAACCTATAAATAGGCTCTTTCCACATTCTAATTGTATGCATTAGCAAACTCTCAAACACTAATTCTCTCGGATTTAAGTAAACTTATTCACATAATGACTTAAAAATCGAAATGGATAATTCCTTCTAACTTTATTTTCTAGCAACCTTCATGATCGATGCGTCAAGAACATAATTAATAGAAAAATCGACTACAAAATTTATATTACTTATTACAATTTCAAAGATGAAATTTTCATTGAATTTTTTTTAAATATATACATTACTCACTTACCTATTAATATTAGAAACTTAGATCTTGCAACTCTACAACTCTCAAATTATAGAACATGTCTTTATTCTACACAATTTGTGCATATTTCACATCAATTTATAACCCTTTTTTCTAACATAATATATATAATATATATCCGGCTAATCTTAATAATGGACACTCAGCAACTAAATAGTGAAGGACGTGCAGGCCCAATGATAAGAATAATAATGGACACGCAGGCCCAATAATGTTAAGTTGATTTGGGAACCCAAAAATTTACATCTTGGGTTGAGATTTCTAAATCTATTAGGTCCTCTTATGTTCCCTGTGATGGAGTGACTGTCTTATCGGGTGATTGTGTTTCATCTGAATCAGCTTCCTCTTATTTTGGTGTCTGGGATGTTTGCCCTGATGATAATTGTTTGATGATGTCCAAGAGATCCTCTTGGGTTTTGGCTTGAGCAATCAAAGCAGTTGTATGTGCCTTTTGTGCTAATAATAGTGAAGATGCTTGTATTTCTTCCACTGGATAATCCATATGGCCTTTTTGTCTTAACCATTTTTCAACGGTTGGTAATAAGATTGTTTTTGGGATCGTGAATGACGACCACCATTTGATTTTAAATGAACACTTCATAGTCATCACCCCTGTTGCTTCTGGATATAAGACCCATTGACATACCCAAGGGAGATAAAATTTTGTGCAAAATATGCATAAAGGAGGGAATCTAGCTTCCTTTATTGATGGTTTGTAATGCGACTGGAAAGATTCATAACTCTCTTTCACAGGAGATATTAGGATTGATGAAAGGTTTCTGAATAGCTCCCACCATTGTAAAAACCAAGATGGAAACCGGTTTGGATCAATATTTTTGTTAATCAAGAAAAAATAACCAAGAATTTTGGTTATCTTTATTTTGGATAAGAAATGCATTAAACCATGCCTGGTGATAATCCCAGTAGTTATACGAAGTACAATGGGAAATGGAATGAGTTGAACTGATTGGGAAAACCAGTTGTTTATAGAGATCATTACCCCAATCTGATGGAGATATGATTTTATGAATTTTTGTAGTTGAAAACTGCACTTCTGTTGTTTTTGGGTAATGGAAATGTTTGAATTCCACACTACCTGTAATTTCCAAAATACTCTGATAGTATTGAGGAGTTTTTGATGATAAAGATGGCCTATAAAAAATTCCTTTTCCAAAATAACTTTGGACGGCCAGGTAAGGATTTTGATTAAAAAATTCTTTTTCTATAATAGTTACCACCTGAGTTGGCTGTTTCTTAAAATACTTAGATGATGGTTTTGTTTTGGGAAATGAATCCCGTGTTCCTTTGGGAGGAAAATAAGTTGAGGATGTAATGCCTCTTTCTGGAATAGAAATTGTTCCAGATGTTTTTTGTGAAAATGTTTTTGATTTGGAAGGTATAATTTCCAAATTTGATGAGGTAGTTGGTCCCCCTATATCTGGGATACAACAAAATGTTGTTCTGATTTTTTCAGAATCCATGTTTTGCAGCCATTGATGGATGCGATCATTTAATTCAGAATCCTCAGGGGTTAATTGAGGCGATTTTTCCAATGTTTGGTTAGAGGATGATGATTGGTTATGAGTAACCTGAGACCAGGTCATAATTGGTTTAGCCGATGAGAGGCTGGCAATGGTGAGGTTTGGAGGTTCACTCTTCTCCTTCCCTTTCTTTTTCTTGCTCATCTTTATACCTGTTTTGGAGAATTTCTCTAGTTAGAAAATATGGTAATGAATTATTCTCTCCTTTGATAAATTCAATATCAAAATAAAAAATACTCAGTAATGCTTGCCATCTAGCAAAATTTGTTTTGATGCAATGTTTTTAACATCCTTTAATAAAATTTCTTTTGCAGACTTACAATCAATTCTTAGTAAAAAAATTTGATTTAATAAATCTTATTGAAATTTAGAAATACAAAGTACGATGGATAGTACTTCCTTTTTGAAAGTGGAATAATTCTTTTGACAATCATTCCAATGGCTAGAGGCAAATTGAACAATCTGCTCGTTGTTATTCTGGACTTGTTTTAAAATCCCTCCATAGCCAATAACACTGGCATCAGCTTCTACTATCTTAGGGAGTATAGGATCCGCAAGATGTAAACAAGGAATGTTTTGAACTTGTGCTTTTATCTTCTGCACGATTTTTGTGTGTTCTTCTGTCCATGGCTCACGGATTTTCTTAAGCATTTTATGTAGCGGTTTTGCTAACCTATTAATATTGGGGCAGAAACTTAATACATAATTTAAGCTACCTAGAAATCTTTGTAGCTGGGTTTTGTCAATAATCCTATCAGGAAACTTGGTTGTGAACTGTAAGGATCTATTGATTGGAATAACTGTTCCATTGGATATGTTGTGTCCAAGAAACCTAATACTTGTTTGGAAAAGAATCATTTTCTTGGCTGATAGGGCCAATCCATTCCTCTTGATAATATGGAAAAAGGTTTTGAGATGCCTGATGTGTTGTCTGACATCTTTTGAAAATATAAGTACATCATCGATGTACACAATATAGAACTCCGAGTAAGGATTGAATATGTCATTCATAATCCTTTGAAACTCAGAAGGTGCATTTTTGAGTCCAGAAGGCATAACATTCCACTCAAACTATCCAAATGGAACAATGAATGCATTTTTGTACCTATGTTGGGGCTCGATTTGAATCTGCCAAAAGCCTGATTTCATATCAAACTTGGAGAATATTGATGATGAATATAATTTTTGAAGCAAGTCTTTTTTGTTAGGGATAGGATACCTAATCCATTTCAAGGCTTGGTTCAAAGGTTTATAATTGATGACTAGCCGAGGAGTTCCTCTTTCAATCTCGGCTGATTTGTTGACATAAAAAGCCGCACAGCTCCACGGCGATCTGGATTTAGAGATTAAATTCTTTGATAGGAGATCTTCGATCTCTTTTCTATAGAATTGTTCAAGGTCACCATTCATTTGAATAGGCCTTGCTTTTGTAGGGATATCCTTTTCTTTAAAGGATGATTCATATGGTAAATCTACCATATGTTGTTTTCTTTCCCAGAATGCACTGGGTAATTCAGAGCATACCTCTTTTTGAAAAGAGGTATATAGTTTAGAGATTTTTTTCCTTAATCTCTGGAATCATAAGTTCTTTCTCAACTGTATGAGATTGAACCTTGGTTTTGAGATAGAGAAGGTCTTTTTCTCTATGAGTAATTAGAACAGAAATCTCTTTTGGGGAGATTGAATAGGTTTTGATGAGATTAAGATCTCTTGTTTTTGGTTCTTCAATGAAAGGAAAAATGAAAGCTTCTGCTCCCATTTTGAAGGAGATTCTGTCATGTTGAACAGAATATGGAGTAATGATATCCATAAATGGAGTGCCTAATATGACTGTATAGCCTATATCAGATACTATGATGAATATAGTTTTGATTAGGTATAACCCTTTTAGAATTGATACCTCGGTTTTTCCAATAATACTCATTCAAGATTTATTGGCTGAATTAAGACGTTCTTCAGTTGGTTTGTAAAACCTTCTGGGAACGATTGATGGGGAGATGCAATTGAGATCGGCTCCTGTGTCAAACAAAGCAATGGTCTCAAGTTTTGAATCATCAGGGAATACTAGGGTTATCTTAATTTTATATTTCCTGGTGGTAATTTTCCTTAGGTGTTGGATATCTTGATTATTTTCTGTAAGATAATCATCATAATCACTTACATAGGTTGATATTTTATCTTCTTTATTAAGTAGTTGGAACTTAATATCATATTCTTTTAATTTTTATTTAAGCTGGTGGAGTTCCAGTTTAATAGTTTTGATTTCTAATTTTAAGTTTTGAATTTGACTTTCAGGTGTTATAATTTTGTTTTTTCTTTCAAGAACAACAGTGAGGTTGTAATAGCCTTTGCTGGTATTTGGAAGTTCAGAATTTTTTAATGGTTTTGTTTTATCCAAAGATGTATTTAAGTATTCTACATATAGTTTGGTTAATGATATATCATTTAACTTGAGGATTGTTTCTTGAAGTTGTTCATCTTCTTCCTTGGTTAATACATTAATGTCTTTGTTTGAGGAATCTGAATTGCTTGTTGCAAATTCATCAACCTGGGGATTGGATTCTTCATCTGTCCATTGTTCAGACTCAGATGATGAGGATGTATATACCATAAGAGTAGATATTTTGGCAAAGGTGTCTCTTCAAGTTTTAATTCGTGAAGTTTTTTAGACATTTTGCAATAATTTGCAGTGTGACCTTTCTTGCCACATTTATAACATTTAAACTCTTTAAAGTTTTTAAAGGGTTTTTTATGATGTTTTGGATCCTTATTAAAGTTTCTTTTTTAAGGTTTTTTGTAAACATTCCTTCTTTTTTCAAAGAATGGTTTTCTTGATTTTGAAAACCTTTTATAAGTTTTATGTGATTTGTTTTTACTGCAAGTTCCCTCGTAGGTTTTATCAATAGAGAAGTTGCAATCAAACTATTTGCAGAATGATCCAATATCTCTCTTTGAAACTTTAATTCCAAATTCATTTGCTTTTGGATTTTCAAATCTTGGCAAATTTGAAGACCTTGGTTTTGAGGAAAACTGATTAACTGACCATAGGTTAGTTGATCATATGGGATAATGTGATTCCCATAAGTCTCACGGATTTTTTTTCTGGTTTTCTCACCTAAGAGGAAGTCCTGCTAGGAATTTCTCCTTCCATAATAGTTGAATAGAGTCGTCTCTTAACATAACTCTAGACATGAATGTAGTTTTATAATTTTGAAAATCGCTCATCTTCCTACATTTTATGTTGGAAAGAAGATCAGCGCTTTTATCTTTTAAATGGGATGAATCCCCCATAAAATGATGTGATATGGTGAAGAGTAATGTTGAGACTGCATCCTGTATAGGAGCACCTTGATGGGAAAGTATGGGTGTACCACACTCATCAGTCAGTATTGCATTGCAGATTTCTGACTGTTGTTGTTTTGATAGATGATGATCCCACCATCCTTTTAGTTGACCTGAAAAGCCAGCTATTAATAATTAAACAATTGTTTTATCAGTTGTACCAATTTGAGTTTTGTAAGCATTTGACGCCATGGTCATTTGCTGTAAGATATTTAATATCTCATGATTAGTCATACCATCTATGTTCCAAACATAGATAGAAGATGCGTTATACTTAGTTTGGATAACCTCACTAGGTTGGGTTCCTATGGTATGAGGATACCTAACTAGGCTAGGTTCTTGCCAAGCTAATTTTTTAAGATGAGGAATCTGTTTAGAAAAGGTTTCCTGGGAACTATCCTCAGATGATATTTCAGATCCTAGTTTGCTAAGGAGACTAAGATCCTGTAATGGTTGTTGGGTTGGTTTCGAAGTCACTAGTGACTCAGGAACAACTAATCCTAAGTTGTTTGAAAATTGATCTTCTAATTGGGACCTAAGGGTCCAACAATTTAGAGTTTTCTCTCTAGCCTTGAATATTCTCCATACTCTGATTCTCTTTTAATTCATAACCTTTGTTTAGTTTATTTATTTATAAGTAAGTTTCTTTAATTACTTTCAGTTTGTTTATTTAAGTATTGTTTTAAGTTTTATTTTATTTATATTTTTTGTAAATTACAATATGACCGGCTAAACCGCCTAATCTATCAATATAATATGTATGTTTGTTAAGCATGTGTTCTTAAGATGATATGATTGCCTATATTGATAACATCCCAGATCCTAGAGGGACATTATGGTATCAGAGCCAAGGGGTTAATTTAAATTGTTTAAATACATGCAATAGTTAATATTCATTAGTATTGTTTTCTGTGTTTTCAAAACATCCATCTCTCCTTTCAGTACTAGCTTGTACTAATACGTATAACTTAGTTGTTTACTCTAATAGAAGAGGTAAGGTTGCTGTAGAAATGCTTCGATTTGGGTGAAGGGTTGTAAGTCCCGCTTAAGCCGAGGAAATGGCGTCAAGGGCAATAATTCCTTATAAATACCAGTGGTTTTAGCAAACGACCAATTCTATTATGTAAGTGTTATAAGTTATAAGTATTCTTATAAGAGATAGAACAAGAACTTAAATGTTAAATACTTCATGCATTGATTATTTAAAATAATTCCATGACTCAAATTTCATGACTTATACTCTGTATCTTGCTTGTTATGAATAGACTGCAATTTATCAGTTAAGAATCATATTTACCATGATATGCATATTATATTGATGATTAGTATATCCATATTGATTTACAGTTTAATTTAAATTTAAAATTTAAATATGTCAAGTAAAAACATTTCAGCATCATCACCTTTATTACATAAAACTTCATCATCTTCTTCAAAGAAGTCTTATATTACCAATAGTAACGAAGTTACTATTGAAAATTTTGAAAAATCATTTGATCGTTGGAAAGTTCCAAAGATCAAAAAGAATCAAATTTATCAAATTAAGATGATGAATCTTTTTAAAATAGATTACATCATTAAAACTGAAGAAAGAGATCTTCAACTTTCATTACCTTTTGAATCAATTCAACTTATTTCAAAAGAATCTTTACAAAGGCATTTTGATAAAAAAATTCAAGTATGTCCATATAGGCCTAGTCCAGATCGGATTAAGACCTTTAACCCGATTAGGGTTAAGCTCATCAATACTAGCAGTCTAATGAGATGCTAGGTTAACAGATTTCAAAGAATTTTTATTAGGAACAGTAGAAACAGGTTTAGGTTTAGGACCTATATCCTTTAACTGCTTTCCAAACATAGTGGTATCTATTACAGATCCCCAAATATTAAAAACATTGACTCTTCAAATCCAAACTCATAATGTTAAGGTTTTACCATGAACAATTACGCCATCCATAACTCTACTAAAGGAAAAACCCTATTATTACATATAGACTTGTCTAGATCCAATATTACCATACCTAGACCAATTAGTTGGGATAGTGTAGTATATCCAGATAGTTGGCTATTAAAAGGAATTTCCCAGCCTATGTCTGAAAACAATCAACAGGAAGTAGCTGAACAACACACAGAACTTTCTAAGATAATAGAACATAAAAATGGAAATATTGAAATAGGATTCAATAGATCTTCATCAATGAGATGCTCTTCGAGTGCCTCAGAATTCTCATCAATGGATTTATGATTCAAAACAAAGCCTAGGTTATCAACCTCTGATTTACTTAGGAAAACAAAACTTAAGGAGGTAGACTGTAGTAACCAAATACCCAGACCGATTTACACAGTTGAAGGTTCTCAGATGAGCGAATCACCTCAGTTATCACGCATATTTCCTTCATCACCAACTCAATCATTAGCACCCAGCCAAGATGTTAGAATTAATGAGTTAAATGTATTAACGGTAGACCTAGAAGAATCTTGGGAAGAAAAATTCCTTAGAACAGATCTAAACCTACCACATAATAAAAGAATTAAACATTGGTTCTTTAAAAATCATTCAGAACATTCTAGGGCTAGCTGTTTTAGGAAGCATGAACGATATGTTAAAGAAAAGAATAAAAAAATTAAATTTTTCGAATGGTTAGAAATCTATAGGGCAACCAAAGGATTAGACTCCCCATTCGTACATCGATCAAAACATACAGATAGGATAAACCCCAAATCTGTAGAAAAATTACCATATCACATTGTTACCCTTTCCCAGGATAGCAAAATATTACCAGTTGACTTAGTCAAACCATCAACGGTCTTAATAGGTAACCTACCATTTACTATTCAGGATCCATTACCAGAATTAATAATCAAACCTTTAATTCAAATTGACCCTAAACTAGTCAACATTACAGTAGAACCAATAGTCGTAGAACCTATAGCTATAGTTCCACAATATAAGTCATTCCCATCAATTAGTGTCTCGGATGTCACAGAAGTTGACCTCGATATGCTTTTAGAAGAAACAAATGATCTATTTAACGAAGTTAATATGATCAAAACAAAAAATAAGTTACACGTATGGGAAACTCCAGATGGTTCAGTTGAAGCTGAACATCCTCCATTAAGACCTATTACCATCCCTTACCAGGATAGTCAGGTAGAAGCCTTTCCTCATAAGAACCCTTAAGAGAACCAGGAAGCCAACCTCAAAAAATATAGTTACCCAAAATAACTATACAAACATCATCCTAAATAGTTTAGGTAAACAATTAGTTAGGATAGAGAAAAATCTAAAAATAGATATCCCCTCTACCTCTTATCAAACAACAGATAGGATAATTAAGAACCCGATCTTCAAACCATTCCAGGTCTCTAAACCAACCCAGGAAGAAATAGTATCAAAATTTGAAAAACTTCAAAATTGGAATAACACCCTTAGGTCCCAATTAGAAGATCAATTTTCAAACAACTTAGGATTAGTTGTTCTTGAGTCACTAGTGACTTCGAAATCAACCCAACAACCATTACAGGATCTTAGTCTCCTTAGCAAACTAGGATTTGAAATATCATCTGAGGATAGTTCTCAGGAAACCTTTTCTAAACAGATTCCTCATCTTCAAAAATTAGCTTGGCAAGAACCTAGCCCAGTTAGGTATCCTCAAACCATAGGAACCTAACCTAGTCAGGTTATCCAAACTAAGTATAACGCATCTTCTATCTATGTTTGGAACATAGATGGTATGACTGATCATGAGATATTAAATATCTTACAGCAAATGACCATGGCGTCAAATGCTTACAAAACTCAAATTGGTACAACTGATAAAACAGTTGTTGAATTATTAATAGCTGGCTTTTCAAGTCAACTAAAAGGATGGTGGGATCATCATCTATCAAAACAACAACATTCAGAAACTGATGAGTGTGGTACACCCATACTTTCCCATCAAGGTGCTCCTACACAGGATGCAGTCTCAACATTACTCTTCACCATATCACATCATTTTATGGGGGATTCATCCCATTTAAAAGATAAAAACTCTGATCTTCTTTCCAACATAAAATGTAGGAAGATGAGCAATTTTCAAAATTATAAAACTATATTCCTGTCTAGAGTTATGTTAAGAGACGACTCTATTCAACTATTCTGGAAGGAGAAATTCCTAGCAGGACTTCCTCCCCTCTTAGGTGAGAAAACCAGAAACAAAATCCGTGAGACTTATGGGAATCACATTATCCCATATGATCAACTAACCTACGGTCAGTTAATCAGTTTTGCTCAAAACCAAGGTCTTCAAATTTGCCAAGATTTGAAAATCCAAAAGCAAATGAAATTGGAACTTAAAGTTTCAAAGAGAGAAATTGGATCATTCTGCAAACAGTTTGATTGCAACTTCTCTATTGATAAAACCTGCGAGGGAACTTGCAGTAAAAGCAAATCACATAAAACTTATAAAAGGTTTTCAAAATCAAGAAAACCATTTTTTGAAAAAAGAATGAATTTTTACAAAAAAACCTTATAAAAGAAACTTTAATAAGGATCCAAAACATCATAAAAAACCCTATAAAAACTTTAAAGAGTTTCAATGTTATAAATGTGGCAAGAAAGATCACACTGCAAATTATTGCAAAATGTCTAAAAACTTCACGAATTAAAACTTGAAGAAGACACCTTTGCCAAAATATCTGCTCTTATGGTAGATACATCCTCATCATTTGAGTCTGAACAATGGAGAGACGAAGAATCCAATCCCCAGGTTGATGAATTTGCAACAAGCAATTCAGATTCCTCAGACAAAAACATTAATGTATTAACCAAGGAAGAAGATGAACAACTTCAAGAAAAAATCCTCTAGTTAAATGATCCATCATTAACCAAACTATATGTAGAATACTTAAATACATCTTTAGATAAAACAAAACCATTAAAAAATTCTGAACTTCCAAATACCAGCAAAGGCTATTACAACCTCACTGCTGTTCTGGAAAGAAAGAACAAAATTATAACACCTGAAAGTCAAATTCAAAACTTAAAATTAGAAAACAAAACTATTAAACTAAAACTCCACCAGCTTAAAGAAAAATTAAAAGAATATGATATTAAGTTCCAACTACTTAATAAAGAAGATAAAATATCAACCTATGTACGTGATTTTGATGATGATCTTACACAAAATAATCAAGATATCCAACACCTAAGGAAAATTACCACCAGGAAATATAAAATTAGGATAACTCTAGTATTCCCTGATGATTCAAAACTTGAGACCATTGCTTTGTTTGACACAGGAGCCGATCTCAATTGCATCTCCCCATCAATCGTTCCCAGAAGGTTTTACAAACCAACTGAAGAACGTCTTAATTCAGCCAATAAATCTTGAATGAGTATTATTGGAAAAACCGAGGTATCAATTCTAAAAGGGTTATACCTAATCAAAACTATATTCATCATAGTATCTGATATATGCTATACAGTCATATTAGGCACTCCATTTATGGATATCATTACTCCATATTCTGTTCAACATGACAGAATCTCCTTCAAAATGGGAGCAGAAGCTTTCATTTTTCCTTTCATTGAAGAACCAAAAACAAGAGATCTTAATCTCATCAAAACCTATTCAATCTCCCCAAAAGAGATTTCTGTTCTAATTACTCATAGAGAAAAAGACCTTCTCTATCTCAAAACCAAGGTTTAATCTCATACAGTTGAGAAAGAACTTATGATTCCAGAGATTAAGGAAAAAAATCTCTAAACTATAAACCTCTTTTCAAAAAGAGGTATGCTCTGAATTACCCAGTGCATTCTGGGAAAGAAAACAACATATGGTAGATTTACCATATGAATCATCTTTTAAAGAAAAGGATATCCCTACAAAAGCAAGGCCTATTCAAATGAATGGTGACCTTGAACAATTCTATAGAAAATAGATCGAAGATCTCCTATCAAAGAATTTAATCTCTAAATCCAGATCGCCGTGGAGCTGTGCGGCTTTTTATGTCAACAAATCAGCCGAGATTGAAAGAGGAACTCCTCGGCTAGTCATCAATTATAAACCTTTGAACCAAGCCTTGAAATGGATTAGGTATCCTATCCCTAACAAAAAAGACTTGCTTCAAAAATTATATTCATCATCAATATTCTCCAAGTTTGATATGAAATCAGGCTTTTGGCAGATTCAAATTGAGCCCCAACATAGGTACAAAAATGCATTCATTGTTCCATTTGGACAGTTTGAGTGGAATGTTATGCCTTTTGGACTCAAAAATGCACCTTCTGAGTTTCAAAGGATTATGAATGACATATTCAATCCTTACTCGGAGTTCTATATTGTGTACATCGATGATGTACTTATATTTTCAAAAGATGTCAGACAACACATCAGGCATCTCAAAACCTTTTTCCATATTATCAAGAGGAATGGATTGGCCCTATCAGCCAAGAAAATGATTCTTTTCCAAACAAGTATTAGGTTTCTTGGACACAACATATCCAATGGAATAGTTATTCCAATCAATAGATCCTTACAGTTCACAACCAAGTTTCCTGATAGGATTATTGACAAAACCCAGCTACAAAGATTTCTAGGTAGCTTAAATTATGTATTAAGTTTCTGCCCCAATATTAATAGGTTAGCAAAACCGCTACATAAAATGCTTAAGAAAATCCCTGAGCCATGGACAGAAGAACACACAAAAATCGTGCAGAAGATAAAAGCACAAGTTCAAAAAATTCCTTGTTTACATCTTACGGATCCTATACTCCCTAAGATAGTAGAAGCTGATGCCAGTGATATTGGCTATGGAAGGATTTTAAAACAACTCCAGAATAACAACGAGCAGATTGTTCAATTTGCCTCTGGCCATTGGAATGATTGTCAAAAGAATTATTCCACTGTCAAAAAGGAAGTACTATCCATCGTACTTTGTATTTCTAAATTTTAATAAGATTTATTAAATCAAAATTTTTTACTAAGAATTGATTGTAAGTCTGCAAAAGAAATTTTATTAAAAGATGTTAAAAACATTGCATCAAAACAAATTTTTGTAGATGGCAAGCATTACTAAGTATTTTTTATTTTGATATTGAATTTATCAAAGGAGAGAATAATTCATTACCAGATTTTCTAACTAGAGAATTTCTCCAAAACAGGTATAAAGATGAACAAGAAAAAGAAAGGGAAGGAGAAAAGTGAACCTCCAAACCTCATCATTACCAGCCTCTCATCGGCTAAACCAATTATGACCTGGTCTCAAGTTACTCATAACCAATCATCATCCTCTAACCAAACATTGGAAAAATCACCTCAATTAACTCCTGAGGATTCTGAATTAAATGATCGCATCCATCAATGGTTGCAAAACATGGATTCTGAAAAAATCAGAACAGCATTTCGTTGTATCCCAGATATAGGGGGACCAACTACCTCATCAAATTTGGAAATTATACCTTCCAAATCAAAAACATTTTCACAAAAAACATCTGGAACAATTTCTATTCCAGAAAGAGGCATTACATCCTCAACTTATTTTCCTCCCAAAGGAACACGAGATTCATTTCCCAAAACAAAACCATCATCTGAGTATTTTAAGAAACAGCCAACTTAGGTGGTAACTATTATAGAAAAAGAATTTTTTAATCAAAATCCTTACCTGGCCATCCAAAGTTATTTTGGAAAAGGAATTTTTTATAGGCCATCTTTATCATCAAAAACTCCTCAATACTATCAGAGTATTTTGGAAATTACAGGTAGTGTGGAATTCAAACATTTCCATTACCCAAAAACAACAGAAGTACAGTTTTCAACTGTAAAAATTCATAAAATCATATCTCCATCAGATTGGGGTAATGATCTCTATAAACAACTGGTTTTCCCAATCAGTTCAACTCATTCCATTTCCCATTGTACTTCATATAACTACTGGGATTATCACCAGGCATGGTTTAATGCATTTCTTATCAAAAATAAAGATAACCAACATTCTTGGTTATTTTTCTTTATTAACAAAAATATTGATCCAAACCGGTTTCCATCTTGGTTTTTACAATGGTAGGAGCTATTCGGAAACCTTTCATCAATTCTAATATCTCATGTGAAAGAGAGTTATGAATCTTTCCAGTCGCATTACAAACCATCAATAAAGGAAGCTAGATTCCCTCCTTTATGCATATTTTGCACAAAATTTTATCTCCCTTGGGTATGTCAATGGGTCTTATAGCCAGAAGCAACAGGGGTGATGACTATCAAGCGTTCATTTCAAATCAAATGGTGGTCGTCATTCACGATCCCAAAAACAATCTTATTACCAGCCGTTGAAAAATGGTTAAGACAAAAAGGCCATATGGATTATCCAATGGAGGAAATACAAGCATCTTCACTATTATTAGCACAAAAGGCACATACAACTGCTTTGATTGCTCAAGCCAAAACCCAAGAGGATAACTATCTTCAGGGCAAACATCCCAGACACCAAAACAAGAGGAAGCTGATTCGGATGAAACATAATCATCCGATAAGACAGTCACTCCATCACAGGAAACAAAAGAGGACCTAATAGATTTAGAAACCTCAACCCAAGATGTAAATTTTTGGGTTCCCAAATCAACTTAACATTATTGGGCCTGCGTGTCCATTATTATTCTTATCATTGGGCCTACGCGTCCTTCACTATTTAGGGGTTGAGTGTCCATTATTAAGATTAGGGCTTGCGTGTCCTTTTATAATTTAAAACCCCATTAATACTTTTTGAGGATAACTAATTGTTAAAATCAGAAAATGTCAAGACTTATAACGTTACCGACAAGGTAACTGTTCCATTACCCATAATAGTACCCAACCAAGTACTCTTCTATCACATGTTTGGAATAATGAAGCAACTACTATTCACAACAGTAGTCAAGATTCCTACAGTTTCAAATGGCCGACAAGTCACTATTCAAGTGGAAGACAAGATACTATTCACAATAGTAGCAGCATCTTCCACAGTGCAATTACTCGGTTATTTAAGAGGAACGAGATCAAAAGAGAAGGGGTCCAACAATTTCGAGTTTTCTCTCTAGCCTTGAATACTCTCCATACTCTGATTCTGTTTTAATTCATAACCTTTGTTTAGTTTATTTATTTATAAGTAAGTTTTTTTAATTACTTTCAGTTTGTTTATTTAAGTATTATTTTATTTATATTTTATTTTTAAATTACAATATGACCGGTTAAGCCGCCTAATCTATCAATATAATATGTCTGTTTGTTAAGCATGTGTTCTTAATATGATATGATTGCCTCTATTGATAACATCCCAGATCATAGAAGCATGTGTTCTTATATATATATATATATATCAGAAACGTAGTTACAAGCATGCAATAATTTAAATAAGGAAAATAAAGAATCTAACATTACAATAAAACAAAAGAAAGGCAACAAGTCGGGTGTGGTAATTTTAGGAGCAAGGACAAGGACCAAGCACCAAGGAGTAAAATTTAAAACAAATGAAGCGTATACGATAGTATATAAATTAAAATTGAATTAAACAAATAGATAAAGTTGTAATTTATTATACAATCTATTATATAAATTATATCTTAATTATTAAGATTTATAAGAAATAAAATATTTTTTTTTTTGTTAATTTTAATAGTTAAGGTATTATTATGTAATAAATTATATCAATTAATTATATTCCTGAGCAAATATATACAATTGAAAATTCTGCAATGATTGGGCCCAACCCAAATATCATGGCTACAAAAATACTTGAAGGGCTGAAATCCTGTCTTTGTAGTTTGGCTCATCCAGAGGATCATTTTAGGCGCCTCCAAGTGGAAGGCTTTCGTGCCTTCACGACTTTCTTATCAAATGTTTGTTATTTATAAATAATATGTGATCGAGACTAATAAACAAGTAAATATAACTATTTTTGAGACAGTAATAATATTTTAAAATTTATAAAAATTAAAATAACATCTTTAAATTTTATAGTATCAAAAATAATAATTTTTTTTTCTATTTTATATAATTTTATTATTAATAAAAGATGACATGTTTTTTTATTTTGAATTTATGTTGCTTAAATTTAAATATGATTATTTAAAATTGTTTAATTTAAAGACATCTAACTGAATTTCGTTTAATATGTTTGAAATCTTATTTTTGTTTTTATAAGTTTTAAAATTATTAATTTTCATAATTTAAGTATTTTATTTTTTAAAACACAACTATTTTTACTTATAAAGAGAAGACAATGACAGCTCCTTTTCTCCCGGATTATTTGTTAATAAAAAATACATGAATTTTATGATTTAAAAATATTTTTATAACATGTCTCCTATTGTTGGTGAAAAAAAGTAAATAAAAAAGTTTACGGTGTGTAAAGTTTTCTATATGCATATATGAAAACTATCCACTGTAATTTGTTATAAGTACGTGGATAAACGTTATATATGTACATAGTGATATTAAGAATGAAAAAAAATGTGAACAGATAATCGAAAGCATGAAATAAGATTACTTCAAATTAAATTATGAACAATAATATAACTTAATGATATTTTTTAAGTTTTTCCTTATTATTAGTCATTTTTTTAATCTCTCAGCCGAACTTGCGTTCCTAGATTCTTGTTCATATATATATTTATATTTTTTGTTAGAGAGTCACCTCAAATTTGAACAGAATATTAGTGGATATTATACATTATGGCTTGCATCCAAGCTCGAAATGGAACTTGGAATCCAATACTCGCACCCAAATTGATCAGAATTTCGACATTAATTATAGTTTTCAAAATGGTATTGTTTTTAACTAGGTTGTACTCACACCGATGATTCTTCTTGCATTTGCAATCATAGAATGATGTATCTATTGGACTAACACTTCAGTTTCTAAATTCTTTTTTATTTTGTTTAAAAATAGTTTTTAATTAATTTAGGGAAAAATAAAATATTATTTGATAAAAAGCTACTCTTTTTTTCATTGCATTTTATATTAAAATAAATAAATAAAGTTAACTAAAAAAATGAAAATTAAACATGAAAATTGTTCCGAATTTTATTATTTTAAGTTTCAAAAGTAATAAAAGATGCATAAAAATGAAATTGAGTTTCAACCTAATTTTGAACTTAAAAATGACATTAATTATTAAACAATATCCTCAAATAATAGAATTTGAAAACAAAATTTGACATGTTCTATCCCTTCACATATACTTTTTAAGCCATGGGCCTCATTTTATAATAAGAGTTCATTTTGTAACAAGTTATGTTATTAAACTTTGTTTTCTTCAATTTGAGACTAATTTTTTATTTTCTAGCTAGTTCGCTTAAAAAAAAGACAAAGACTTATTTGGTAAAAATATTTATTTTCATTCTCAAATTAGTCATAGCAAAAAGGAAATAAAGTTAATTAATTAAAGAAAAACAAAATTTCGAATATGTTTTTAAAAATTAAAACTTTTTTAAGTTTTAATTAAACACAATAAAAGGGTTTGTTACTTGAGTAGTAAGGATGAGTAACAGATCAAGATAGTTTGCTTTTAACCAATTCGAATTAAATCCAATTTAAATTTAATCCGATGATATAATCAATCCAATCCGAACAGAATGATATTTCGGATCCCATAAGATTACATTGATATTGATATTTGTTATAAATTATTATCATATATAAAACATGACATACATTAATATTGATATTTGTTATAAATTATTATCATATATAAAACATGACATACATTAATATTGATATTTGTTATAAATTATTATCATATATAAAACATGACATACATAATATTTAAATTTTAAATTGATATATTTATAGCAAAATTTATCATTTATAGTCATAATTAAGAAAATCAAAAGAATAAGAAGTATGTTTTTACAATTATCAATTATTATAAGCATTTACATTTATTTTTTAAGCTAAGATTGTAATCCAATATAATTATGATATATATAATATTTAAATATTACACATTATAAAATCAAATATGAATTTATTTATAATTTAATAGTCATTCAATCCTAGATACAAGGGATTATAAAATCTGTTAATCCAAATCTGATTCGACTATAAAATTTATCAATCCAATCCAATATTAATCAGACGAATCAGATTGAATTTATCAATTTAATCACTTTGATCAGATCATTTACTCATATCTACTTAGTAGTATCCTAATTTTATTTTTGGTAACCCTTTTTCTCCTTATTATTAATTGGTACCATAATGATACCTACCTGCATTTAAAAAAAATGTTTTTAGTTTGATGCAATTTCTCCATTTGACTAGTACATGCGATTTTAATGAGAGTATTTTTGGCATTTTCTTCTCTTTTTGTCTATGCAACAGAAACAATTTTTTCTTACCATTTTTGAGTACATAAATGTAGATTTTTATCTTTTTAAGCCATTTTATCTTGTCTTTAACCTCTCATCTTCCTTTAAAAATGGCTCACAAAACTTATTATCGACTCATTAAAAATAAATTGAATTCCAAAAAGTGTAAGCTCTTTTGCAACCGATGATATAATTCAACACATAAAAATAACAAATGTTTTATAATGTCGAAACATCAAAATTGAATAAACGATCCACAATTAATATAGAAGTAAAAGGAAACACAACACCCATAAAATTGATTGTATGAAAGAAACGATTTCATCTTTTATATAGATTTGATCTTGAAGTAGAGAGAATAAGATAGAATACAAAATAATAGAAGAGAGGGAGAAAGGGAAGAAGAGATAGAAAAGAGAGGAGGTTTGAGAGAAATAATGAGGAAGAAAGGGGAGTGAAGAGAGAGGGAAGAGGAGACAGAAAAGAGAGGAGGTTTGAGAGAAATAACGAGAAAGAGAGAAGGTTTGAGAGAAATAACGAGAAAGAGAGGGGAATGAAGAGAGAAAAAATAATAAAATATATTAAAAGATAAAAATATCTTTTAAAAAATATCACATGTTGTACATATGTCAAGTTTATTTTTAATTTTGTATTAAATTGGTATCATTTTTAAATATGAATACTAAGATATCAATTAATAATAAGGGTATAATAGAGTAACAAAATAAAATTAAGATACTATTAATGTAATAAATTGTAATAAAAAATTTGTACATAATTAAAACTAATTTTTAATTTGATTTTGCACTTAAAAATGAAATTAATTACTAAAAAATTAGTCATAGGATAACTTGTATTCAAAACCAAAAACTAAATTAAAAGAGATCCCTCTTTTTTTCTAGCGTAAGAAAGAACTCGTAAAGAATTATATAAAACAACTTTTTTTAATAATTTGAAATATTTACAAGATATTAGTTTTCAAACCCTGCAAAATCCTGGTTTCGTGTTTCAATATAATTGAATTAAATTAAATAAATTTTAGTTATATAATTATTTATCAATAAAAATTTTTCATTTGATAAATTTAATTATAAATATCTATTTTGAATTAGTTTTTTATGTGAATCAGGTAGAAATAAGATTTAAAAATATTTTTAAAGACATCATATTAGAATTGGGACTTACAAATTGAGGATGGAAGGAAATAATTTAAATTTAGGGTGAAAGATATTAAAAAGGAAAGGAAAAAAATTAAGATTATTAATAATAATGAATAAGTACAAAATAAAATATAAGTAATATAATTACTATTTATTTTGTTTCAATTTATTGATGTTTTTAGATTAATATAAGAATAAATATCTCATATAAAAGTAAAGTGATTCACTAAAGAAATTGAATTCGAGAACCCCACCCAAAACAAAATGCAGCCAAGCATCCATAAAAGGTTTTGATGGTGTGAGATCGAAGCAAAAGTAAGAACAACAAATTTGTTGGTGTGAGACAAAGACCTTCAGGTAGATGGGTAGCTGAGATCAAAGACACAACACAGAAGATAAGAATGTGGCTTGGGACGTTTGAAACTGCTGAAGAAGCTGCTCGAGCTTATGATGAAGCAGCTTGTCTTCTTAGAGGATCCAATACTCGCACCAATTTTACTATCCATGTGTCTTTGGATTCTCCTTTGGCTTCTCGGATTCGAAATCTTCTCAACAGCAAGAAAATTAATAGACTTAAGGAGCCAGATATGATATTCAGCACTGCAAATGCTCCTTCTTCACCAATTACTACTGCTATGGCCAATACTTGTACTCGACCCAGCACTAGTACTGCTAGTACTACTGGTACTAGTTCTAGTAAAAGTGGTAGAGATTGTTATTCTAAGAGGGAATTGTTTGATGTTACTCAGATTTATGATGATGCTTATAAACCAGACATGATCAACTGCAATATTGAACAAATTGATCAGTTAAGTTCTTCTCAATCAGAATTTTCATGGACTAGTTTTGGCAATCGATTTTCTTTATTTCATCAACGGTCTGTTTTTGATTTACCAAAGAACAATTCTGCTTCTGCTTCTGCTTTTTTAACTGAGACAGTTGATGACTCAAAAATGTTGGAATTTGAAAGGATGAAAGTTGAGAGACAGATCTCAGCTTCGCTCTATGCTATGAATGGAGTGCAAGAATATATAGAAACTGTGCATGATCCTAATGAAGCTCTTTGGGATCTTCCTCTATTATGTTCGTTGCTTTACTAATTAAGAAACCAATAGATATATTTTCTCTCTTACCTTTGTTTTCTGTTCTTTTCTTTTCTTTTCTTTGTTCTGAGTTGGTTCAATTAGGATTAGAAAGAAGCCACATACGACAAGGATATATTGGATATTCAATCATTTAAGTTGGCTTTGATGACTTCAATTCAAAACGGCAAACGAATATCAAATTGAGTTTCTTTTTTTTTCAATTAAGAATATCATATTGAGTTGTCTAAATGAAATGAGGCTTTAGCTAATTTTTAATTTAATTTAGCCTAACTTGACTCCTTAAATATTTAAATGAGTCGAGTATGGTTCATTTTAAGATGAATGAGCAAAATTGTTCATAAGCTTGCTCATTTACGTAAGTAAAAGTTTGAAGTTCATTCTACAACTTGATTTACTATAACTTAGGGTGATGGTATTACTATAACTTAATTTATTATTGTCATAATTTTTTTTTTAAATTAACGACAACTTAATACAACGATAATGACGATAAGGAATTGTGAGTTGGTAAATTTTGTAGATAAAACGTTTATTTGTAAACTAGATTTTATGTTTGTTAATCAAGTTTTCCAAGTTGCGTAGAAGAAATGTTTTAGTTCTAGATAGTTATATTTCAAGTATATACTTTATAATTATCATACATAAAAGTTTAACTTATGAATCTAATTAACCTAGAACGGGATGAATATGTAATTTTATAATTGTTGTTGTTAAAGTTGTGTGCAATGGGTACATATCGTAAACAAATAATATAATGATAAAAAAATATCATTCCTATTAATATTATAATATTATAAATTAATGTAAAAATTAATTAGTAAATATCAATTCTATATGTGTTGAGTAATCAAAAGTAAAAGAAATAAATGTAAAATAATAAATAATAAGTTGTAACAACTAAGTAACAATCAAATTTAACTCGGTAAGAGAAATAACAAAAAAATTGAGTAATTTAGATAGTTAGGATTGCAAATGAAACAAATCGATCCAGTCAGTTCTCGATTGTTACAGAAATGCTACCACAAAGTATACCAATGACTAGAATTCATGAATTTATAAGGGATTCTTCTAAATTTGTGATGTTTATATCTCCTAAGGTTTGATTAAACATATTCTTATATAAACTTGACCTTAAAAAGGTCATTCCAAGTACTGATTCTTTTGGGTTATGTGAAATAACTATATATTCCTATATTAGTTACAAATTTAACCTTAATCCTTAGATCTAAGCTAAACACATATTATTCAAGCTTAGACCAAATTCAACTAACCTTTCTAGAATTAATCTAAGTTTATTATCCTATTAATTGATGCTTAAGCAATAAATAGGAATCAAATATTAAAATAAAGCTTGAATAATTAACATATTTTCACCATTACAAAGCATAGATTTCATAAAAAGAAAGACTACATGAACTTGTTCATTCACAATCCTAACTAAAAATTATTTACCTCGTCATCCTCCTATAATTCGATTACAAATTAAGAGAAGAAAATATTCATTTCAAAATTTGTAAATTACAGAGAATAATTTTCCGAAAATAAAGAGTTTAGAAAGCTTTAACTAAGTAGCCTATTGTCTCCTTTTTTTTCCTTAGTTGAACTCCTTGAAGAAATTCCTTACTAAGCTTGTCTTGATTTCCCTTAATCTGCATTCGTTTTTATCTTCTTCGAAGAAGAAAAGATGATGTATAGTTTTTATAGATCTAGTCACTCTTTGCTATGTTTTCACGCCTCTTAACTCCTTTAATTAAATATTATATTTATAGCTTAGTTTTTAGGTTGAAAAAAAGTGAGGTGACATTCTTGTGATAACTCTCAAATATACCCTCTAGAAATGAGTACTTAAATGTCTAATTTTGTTCTCTAAATGGCCCTTTTTAGCTGTCCCTTGCTTTATATTTTATTATTTTGCTGCTCAAATTCTAAGTAGATTTGTTGCAGCTTTGCAAATAAATTTATTTTTATTTCTTCATTCAATATTTATAAAAAGTTTATTACAAAAAAATACATTGACAATATATTTTTCATAATAGATTTAAAATATAAAAGTTTGATTTTAGGATCTAATCATCTAGATCTAATTTAGAATTATTTTCTATTTTAAGATTTTTAAAAGATTTATTATTGAAAAATATATTAACGTCATATGTTTTATAATAAATTTAAAATATGATAGTTAGATTTCAGATATATCGATCCAAAATCTAATTTAGACAACTTGAATTATGTGTTATGCTTTAAGCAGTGACTTAGATAGTTTGTTATTTACTTAGAAATATATCATAATTTAATTTAAATCAATTGGTGATCATCGTCTTAGGATATTAATTTATTTTTATTAACAAAGAATATGATACCCACCTAAGAATATTTTCATACAAAAATAAAAAATAAATAATATTAATTTATATCTTTAATAACCTAATTAATTTTGAGCAATTATGATTAATTAATTGATATATCCCATAAATTCTCCATTGAGTATTAATTGTTTATCTATCTAATATTTTTTGAATCATCTATACTTTTATGGTTAATTTTATGTTATTAATTTGAATTTTTTAAAACTCTTATAATTGTGACAGAATGTTTAGGTTTATTTTTTTGTTTTTAAGAGTTTTGTTAAATTATTTAAAAACACGTAGTTCCTTCTTAAACCGACATTGGAAGTATACTTATCACATTTTATAAAGTGATTTATGCACTTGTGAGTTATTATAAATTTTACAAAATTTGACTATCAAGTTTTTATGCATCAATAGTTGTTAATGGACAGATTATTTGGTCCCTAAGAGTCAAATGCCACAAACTCCAATTCTTATTGTTGAAATCATTGATGTTTGAGGTATTGAGTTGATGGGTCCTTTTTCACCATTTTAGGGTTACTTATATATTTTACTTGCTACAGATTACGTGCCTAAATAGGTGGAAGCTAAAGCCACCTGAACTAACAAATCCAAAGTTGTTGTGGCTTTTGTGAAGTCTAAAATCTTTACTAGTTTGGAACTCCAAGAGCTATCATCCAGTGATGTAGAAACATTGAGTTTACTTAAAAAGAAATCTCCAAGTTACGTCTTGCTAAGATATTAAACTAAGCGCTGGATGGGAGGCAACCCATCATTTTAGGTAGTTTTATTTATTTAATTTCTATTGTTTATTTTAGTTTAATTACATGTGAATAATTTTAAAATTGTTAAAACTAAAAATATTTGTTGAGATGTTAGAAGTTTACAGCAATCTATCTGTGTGCACTTTAATGAACATGATGGATGCACATGCATTTCTCCATCACTACTTGTGACATTCTCAGGAAATAGGTAATATCTCTTCTCTTTTCTCTTTATCTTTAATTTACAGTTGTTACATTGAGGAAAATGTAAGTTCTAGGTTAGGGGTGGTGAAAAGTTACCATGCTTAATTTAAAAGAAAAGATTTAACAATTTTAAAAAAAATTTCTTTTCTCCTTTCTTAGTTTTTTAGTTTTTTCCTTACTTAGTTTTTCTTAGTTTTAGAGTTCTTCTCTTTTTGAGAAGAACTAATTATGTTTTTGTAATTTATTTTCTTTTCGATTCAATAAATGGAAGTGCAAATTTCGTTTGAAGGTTTTCCAGCAACAGGAATAACATCAAAGTACTGTAAGGATTTTATTTTCTTTACAGTTATTTTTTATGTTTTATTCTTACATGTTATATTTAATTTGTTTGTAATTAAATTTAACTTTGCTGGCTATTTGTAAACATGATATAATAATAACGTTGTTATGCTTGTGAAACATTAAATAGGTGAAAATCTCTAAAATGAATTGATTTTTTTTATTCAAGATTTTATATTAAGAATGTTAGAGAGAAATATATTATTTTTCATTACAAACTTAAATCTAAAAATTAGATTTTAAGGTTTAGTTATCCGGTCTGATTTAGAGTAGTACTCTTTTATTTATTGGTACAATCGCCAGGTAGTTAGAGTGAAACTCTATTTCAAAATTTTTTATAAGAATTATTATCTGAAAATGTATTGACAACATGTTTTCAGTAGTGGTTTTAAAACTTGAAAGTTAGTACTCGGATAACTAAATTCTTAGGTTTAGTTTGGACACATTGAATAAAGTTTAAATTGTCTAATCCCACCAAAGGTGGCATTTAAATGGTTCATTTTCAATCTCTTAGAAAAAAAGGAATTAATTTAATTAACCAAATTAATTATCAACCCCACCCATAGGTGTTAATTGATTTGTTTAGTTAACAAAGAATATCTAACCCCACCAAAGGTGGTATTCATATAAAAAAGAGAGAATCAATAAATATCAATTTATATCTTTAATAACCTAAATAATATGAGCAAGCATAATTAACTTAGTTATTATATCCATAAATACTCCATTATTATAAATGATAAAATTTGCATAAATATTTATTGAATCTGTATCTATGTTTATTTTTACGTTATTAGATTAAAAACACAAAACCCCAAAATATTGTGACATGATGTTTAGGATTTAATTTCATTTTTAAAAGTTTGAATAATAAATTAAAAACCACATATATTCCTTCCTTAGATCAACCTTGGGAGTATACTTATCATTTTTCTATGAAATGATTCGTGCACTTGCGAGAGTTTTATAAATATAAAACCAAAGTATCGGCAGGATCGGCGATGTCGGTTCTTCCCATCAGTATTAAACTTATACGACTATTAGTTTTCAAGATATTGGGGGTTGGTAATGCTAAACCCTCTTTATTAACATTGTAGATGGCAGAAGGGTTAATAAAGTGACCCCGAGGTGTGGTAGAAGATGTGTTAGTAAAATTTGACAAGTTCATCTTTATGGTAGATTTAATTTTACTAGACTTGGAGGGGAACCGTGACATTACTATCATACTTGATTGTCAGCAACCAAAAGAGCACTCATTGATGTATAAAAAAAGTGAGCTTACAATGAGAGTATAGGATAAACAGGTAATATTTAATGTTTTTAAGGAAATTAAATTTCCTGATACTGATAATGCTAGTGATTGTTTTAAGATAGATGTTACTGATAAACTAACCAAACATGTAATTCATAACATGTGCCCTAGTATTGCTTTTGAATATGTTCTTGTTAATTCTATGCACATATATGCTGTTGAACACCATGACACTCACTTAGACACACACATTCATAATCATAGTTTAACTAAATCTATTGAACCATCCACATTCAAGACTTTGACACATGATGCTATAAACAATGAAATAAATTCATTAGAAAACAATTCAACTTATTTTAGTGATAAAACTGGGAAATCTATTATGCGAGTTGATATTGTTAACTATGTGAAATATTTGGAGGCTATGCCTCCCATATATGTATCTAATGTCATTGTAGAGTGTCTTGAGATGGAGTTTAGGCTCAAAATATCCATAGAGGAACCACCTAAGTTAAGGATCAAATCCTTACCCAGCCATCTTGGTTATGCATATTTGGGTGAGAACGAGACACTACCAGTCATAATCTCTACTAGTCTAAGTATGGAACGGGAAGAGTCACTACTAAAGGTGCTTAGTGAATTTAAAAGAGCTATAGATTGGTCTATTACTGAAATCAAAGGAATAAGCCCATCCATATAATTGTACAAAATTTTGTTAAAGGATGGAGCTAAGCTCACCAAGGATGCACATGTTTAAACCCCATCATGAAAAAGATTGTGAAGAAAGAAATTTTTAAATGGGTTA
Source organism: Hippophae gyantsensis (assembly GCA_030763125.1). Lineage (NCBI taxonomy): Eukaryota > Viridiplantae > Streptophyta > Magnoliopsida > Rosales > Elaeagnaceae > Hippophae > Hippophae gyantsensis. The sequence goes on along the minus strand of CM061035.1, from coordinate 43,990,365 downwards.
TATGGGCATAATTTACCCAATATCTGACTATGAATGGGTAAGCCCAATTCAATGTGTATAAAAAAGAGGAATTACTAATGTGGCAAATGAATTAATACCCACAAGACCTATCATGGGATGGAAAGTATGTATAAATCTTTATAAGGTGAATAAAGAGATAAGGAAGGACCATTTTCCTCTATTATTTATGGATCAAATGCTTGATAGATTAGCCAACCATTCCTTCGTTTACCTTCTAAATACATATTTTGGCCAGCATTAGATAGCTATGGCATCTAAACACCAAGAAAAGACCACTTCACATGTCCATATGGAACTTTTTCTTTTATAAAAATGCCATTTGGGTTATGTAATGTACCTATAACATTTCAATGTTGTATGATGGCTATTTTCTTACATATGGTAGAGAAGCATTTATAGATCTTCATGGATGACTCCTTGGTCTTTGGGAACACATTTGATGAGTGTTTAAATATCTCTCCCTAATGTTACAAAGATGTGAAGAAACCAATTTTGTTTTAAATTGGGAGAAATGTCACTTCATTGTGCAACATGGTATTATCTTAGGTTACAAGGTCTCATCTAAAGGTATTGAGGTGATAGAGTTAAGATATAAGTAACTTTAAAGTTACCCCCACCCACCAATGTTTGGGAAGTTAGGAGTTTTCTTGGACATACGGGCTTTTATCAAAGATTCATCAAAGATTTTTCCAAAGTTTCTAGACCCTTATGCAATTTATTGGAAAAAGATGTACCTTTAAGATTTGATGAAAAATTTTGGGAGGCATTTTTAGTGCTTAAAGAGAAATTAGTATCAGTATCAATTATAGTAGCACCTGATTAGAGCAAGCCCTTTGAGTTAATATATGATACAAGTGAATTTTCTATTGGGGCTATTTTGGGGTAATTAAGAGAAAAGATGTTCCATGCCATATACCATGCAATCAAAATGCTCAATGTTGCTAAAATAAATTACGCTACTATAGAGAAGGAACTTCTATCCATTTTATATACCTTTGAAAAATTCAAATCATATTTGGTGTGTACCAAGGTGACTATCTACATGAACCACTCTACAATAAAGTATCTCATGACAAAGAAAGATGCCAAACCAAGATTAATAAGATAGGTTCTCCTACAAAAGTTGACTTGAAAATTCGTGATGAAAAAAGGATGGAGAACCAAGTGGTAAACTATTTATCTAGACTAGAAAGGGAAGATAATATGGATGACAACATAGAAATTGGGGAATCTTTCCTAGATGAGGAACTTCTCTTAGTGACTCAAATTGAAATCTTATGGTATGTAGACATTGCAAACTTCCTAGTTGACAACATCCTTTCACGTAATCTCACATGCCAACAAAAGAATAAATTCTTCCATGATGTTAAGTAGTATTTTTTAGATGACCCTTACCTCTATAAAGAATGTGGTGATGGTATTTTGAGAAGGTGTGTCCCTTATGATGAAGTTGGAAGTACCCTTCACCGTTGCCACAACTCATACTATGGAGGTCACTTTGGGAGAATAAAAATAGTTAACATACTTCAATCTAGTTATTTTTGGCCTATACTATTTAGAGCTACCTACTTTTATTTAAAAACATGTGATAGATGCCAAAGGATAGGTAATATTTCCAAAAGAGAAGAGATGCCTCTAAAGAATATACTTGAAGTAGAATTATTTGATGTTTGGGGCATTGACTTTATGGGACCTTTTTCCTTATCTTTTGGTAAACAATATATACTAGTAGGTGTGGATTATATGTCAAAGTGGATAGTAGTCATAGCCAGCAACAAATGTAATGCCAAACATTTTCACTAGGTTTGGAACTCCTAGAATTATCATTAGTGATAGAGGCAGTCACTTTTACAATAGAGCTTTCAATTCTTTGTTGTCTAAGTATGGGATTAGGCATAAGTTATCTACCCCCTGTCATCCCCAAACAAGTGGGAAGTGAAAGTGTCCAAGCGAGAGGTGAAAGGAATTTTAGAGAAAACGGTGAATAAAATGTGTCTTTTAAGATATGAAAGGTTCTTAATTAGGCTTAAATGAGTGATTACCTTGATATTAAAAATGGTTGACTTGAAAGGCTCAATTGATACAAATAGTGCCTAAATAATTTCTCTTACTAAAAAATATTTATAATTTCACCTCAAGGGATCAAATTAATTCTAAAACCTTCTAGATCTGGTCCACTAGTACAACTCACCATAATTTTTCTCTCAATAAAGATACCAAAATCAATCATGAACATGTACATAAAAATTTGAATCAATCAATCAAAATTAGTAAGCATATCACATAATTAATGTAAGTATCTTAGTGAGCATGTTACATTCCTTATCCTAGTCATGACAATCAATTATGATTGAGTTCATACATTTCTTATCAAGAATGCATGCATTTAGTTTCCATATATTTATCAATTTTCTACCCAAATCATGATAAAAAACATCCTAAAATAAAAAATAAAAAAAATCCTAAAAATTAAAAATACGTACTAAACACTAAAGTAAAGAACGAAGTTTCCTGGCCCAAAATTAAATTGAAATTGTCCCCAATGTGCACATATAAATATGAAAAATATGAAAGGAAAGAAAATTCCCTTAGTCCTGTCACACCACATTTGTCATTGAAATGCTCAATCTTGTGGCACTATTGATTTCCATATTTATTCACCTACAAAACAAAAACTATAAAAATATAAGTAAAATAAAATTGGGTTTCCTCCCAACCAACGTTACGTTTAACGTCCTTGACTAGACAGTCATATCAACTCCTAAGGTGCATCCCTCTGTGTCAATAATACTTTATGATTTGGTTTAAAAATACGGTGCTCAATTCTCTTCTCATTCCATTTTTTTTTCTCTTTGTACCTTTTGGCATTCTTATATGCATTCCAATGTTGCTCATCTAATTTAAGTATTTCCAACATCTTTTTCACCTCTCTATTGAACTCTTCTACTTGCACACTTGATTGGGGATGGTAGGGTAAAGGTATGAAGTCTAACCTTAGTGTCCTTTCAATAGATGGTTTGAGCTCAGATCCTATCTTAAAACTCTCCATAACCATATTAGGTATACATATGGGAGGTGCAACCTCCAAATAATTCACACAATCAATAATATCAATTATAGATTCTACACTTTCAAAATTAACATATATTGAGTTATTTCTTGGTGAGTTTACTTCATCGTTCACAGCATCATGTGTAACAGTCTTAAGTGTCGAAAACTCAATAGATTGTTTTAAGTTATCATCTATCCTAAAGCATTCACTAGCATTATCAATATCAAGGGGTTCAAATACTTTAAAAACTTTAAATGTTACTTGTTCATCTTGTACTCTCATTGTAAGCTCACCTTTTTATACATCAATGAGTTATTTTCTTGTTGCTATGAATGGACGACCAAAAATGATAGGGATGTTATGGTCCTCTTCCATGTCTAGTATATTGAAATTAGCCAGAAAGATGAACTAGTCTACTTTTACTAGCATATCTTCTACTACACCTCTAGATTTCTTAATTGATCTATCTGTCATTTGTAATGTTACTAAAGTGGATTTGGCTTTACCAACCCCCAATCTCTTAATGACCAATAATGGCATAAGGTTAATGTTGGAACCTAAGTCACATAATTCTCTCTTAAAGTGGATGTTCCCAATTATGAAAGGAATGTGAAAGCTACTTGGAAATTTCAATTTTTGGGGTAATTTTCTAGAAAGGATGGCATTACAACCTTCAATCAAGGTTATTGTTTCATTATCTCCAAGTCTCTTTTTTTAGATAGGATGTGCTTTAGAAATTTGGCATAAGAAAGCATTTGTTTATGTGCATATGCAAATAGTATATTTATGTGGAACTTCTTGAAGACCTCTAGGAATTTTCAAAACTATGTGTCTAACTTTTGCTTCTGTAGTCTTTGAGGGAAAGGAATAGTAGGTATGTAGAGGTTGCTCTTTTTCCTTTCTAGTGCTATATTTATCCACTTGTTCCTTCTTATCCTTTTTAATTTCATGTTTCTCCTCATCTTTTTAAGTCTCATGTTCCTCTTCATCCCTTTGAGTCTCATGTTCCTCCTCTAATGTTTTACCACTCCTCAAGGCTATGGAATTGCAATTCACTTTACCTTTTCTGCTTAGGTTTACAGTTGTGTCAATTGAAATGTTATCTTGAGGCCTTTGACCTATGGCTTGGGCAGATTGCCCCATGCTTCGTATAAAGATTTTCCTTCATATTGTTGGTAGAAGGTAATGTCATTCCTAAGCTTGGCATTCTTTGTTGGTGGGAAATATTTCATCAAAAATTTCATTGCCAAATCATTCCAAGTTGTAATGGAATCAGATGGAAAAGAGTTTAACGAAGCTCCAACACGGTCTCACCAATAGTAAGGGAATAATCTAAGCGTAAATGCCTTCTCGGTCACACTACTAAATTTGAATGAATCTCTAACTTCAATAAACATTCTGAGATGTAGATGAGGATCTTTTATTGGTAATCTGCTGAATTGTCCAACTGTTTATAGTATTTGAAATATCACTAGCTTTAATTCAAACTGATTAGCCAGAATATTTGATCTTGTAATACTTGGATTAATCCCTTCCAACATAGGTATGCATATTCATCCATTAAAGGTATCTGATTGTTCAAATTTAGTTCAGTATTGTTTATTTATAATGGACTAGTTATTTTTTAACTTCGATGACTACTTGTTTTCTTAATGATCTCAGAATACACTCGATTTTGGGATTTAAAGGAAACATTTCTCCCTTACAGACTCTACACATACAATAGACCCAACTACGTTTCTAATAGTACAAAGGAGATGTGAAATTTAAAAATAAATAACGAAATAAATTTAAATTTAAATTATGAAAAATAAATAAGGAAAAATAACTAAAATAAAATAAAAAAAATTAATTTCTAATGTTTTTAAGCCGCGATAATGGTGCCGAAAACTTGATCGAAAACAAATTATGTGTAGTGAATACGCAAGTATATATATCGCAACAAGTAATATAATGATAAAAAAAGATCGTTCTCAGGAAGATAATTTTATTAGAAACTAATTTTAAAAAAATTAATTTTGTTTTCTTATATTTTTAGAAAGAAAAATTAAAAGAACTAAAAATAAATAACAATAATTAATTAAATTCAATTTGGTAGCTAAGATGATATATGAGAAAATATATAAGAATACTTAATCCCTCAATTTTCTAAATATGTGAATCACTAAAATCCCCCCAATATAATTATCAATCAATTAAATGATCAATTGAATATAACCTAGCATGTATTACTCTCTGAAGTAAACTACACACCATATTGTAATTAACTTAATCAAACTCTCATGTCAATTAAATTATATACTACTTATTAAGTTTATCAATTATGGATCACATGCATAAAAATCATACATCTCTACCTAGAAACTATGCATGTTCTTTAATCAAGACAAACTATTAAATAATTCTCTCAAATCTATTTAATTGTCTCTATAGATTAATTTTTGGCCAAACAATTAATAGCATAAAAATTAGATTAAATAATATAATTAAATTGAAATCATAATTGGGATAAAATATTATATCATCACATATTGAAAATTGGGTTCATAAGACCCATAGATTAATAAATCAACTATACATGATTTTGTTCATAAAGCTCATATTTTTCATAAAGAAAGACATAAAAATTGATAAAGAAAAGATAAGAAGAAGAAGAAGAAATAAAGTCAATCTCTTGAGTTGCAGCACCAATCTCTTCTTGAATCTCCTTGTGAATTTTTCTGTGTTTTTTCCTCTTCTTGGCTCTAAAATCTGATAAAAAAATATGTAATTTTTGGCTCATTAGGGTTTATGGGGAAATTAGGAGATTAAATTAAGCTCAGGTGAAATCTAGACTGTCAAATCAGCTTTAGATATAGAGCTGAGATGAAAAAAGGAAAATTAACAGCATTGCCTAGTGGAAATATGACACATGGTAAGGGGATTTATTGGGCAAATCAGTACACGATGCGTGGCATGGGTGGACTGGTTATGGTCAATGAAACATAGTCAAATCCATGTGGCAAGATGTGATTCATGGTTATGGCTTGTGTGGTACCCCGTTAGGAAGAATGGATGAATCAGGTGATGACTAGTGGCACGCTCGTTGACCGTGCTATGAAACTTGAAATGAATGTTGTGCTAACATATAGCATGGTGTTATGTCACATGGCACACATAACATTGTGTGATTGGTCCTCTCTAAATGTGTGGCATCCATATGGCATGCCTAGTCAGCTCTCCTACTTGCATGACATCTATGTGGAATCTTTTGATTGGTATTATGTTAAAAATTCATAAAACTTCCAAACAAATCCAAAAATAATTTCAAAAAATATATTTTCACTCCTTTTCACTAGAAAGTTCATATTTTAATATTTTTAACCCCAAAAATATTATGTATTGAATAAAACAAATAAATATTAAGCCAAAAAGTACATTGATGACTACACTTCTATATAGTCATCATTTTAATATGTAATTAATTATAAAGTAAAAGAGACTTATATAAATGGTTTTTCATATCTTAAACTTTTCCGAATCTTCAAATTTACTCCAATAATTTATATTGATTAATATACTTGGCTTGACAAATCTACCAATAGAAAATTTCAAATATTGGCCATTTTCTCTCTATGGATTACTAGTTACATGAATTCAAAAGGTATTCTATCATTTGGATAAAGTGGTGCATATGGTATATTAGCCCAAACCCTTCTTTTAAAATGTTCCAATGGATCTATAATATTTAACACCCTAGGATGCATGAAATATCTACAAACAAGGATGGAATAGAAATTAATATTCACAATTTTAAATCTAAACATATAAATAAGAGTTATTACAATAATATACAACATACATTATGTTTGATTAAGTTGTTGATCATATATACATATATTCCCTCATAATCACTTCAAATCCATGATTTAGAACCATCATCATCTACTAGATCATCATATACATTAAGCAACTTGTTTGAGAAATGACTAATATTTGATAACATATTAAGCATATCTCTTAAGCAAAACAATTTTTTTTGTAGAGGCATTAACATAAAAGACCATCTTGTATCAATTTGAAATCTAATGTAAAATACTTGTTTTGCGTGAAGTACTAGTATGAAAGGATCATCATTGTGGCCTATCTTCGATAAGTTTACATAGGTCAATCCAAATCAACATTTATAGTGTTTTTGAACGAATCATAGAAGAATACTAGTTAATGAAAGACCTCATAATTGAATTCCCAAATTTTTTGAACTATACCATAATACATTCTATCAAAATTATAGGATTACCATATTTCGATCTAGCAAATTGCCAAGTTTGTGCAACCATCTTTGCATTGCTATTTCGGTTTATTCAGGCTTTGTCCCTTGCTTGTGTTGTAAACCTAGAGCTATTAATATTGAAATTAGAATATGATTTGTTGTCAAATTTATGACCATGTGCAAGTCATCCCAGAGTTTCTGTTATTTTATAGTTGGGTTTCTTGAATTCAATTCAAATCTATGCATATAAAAACATAAAATATGTTTAAAATGATGTTATAAAACATTAATTAGATTTATCAATGAATTTTTGTATGTGATACATACATGGTTACAAAACCAATTAATAAGCTCTCGTTTATACTCATCATACAACAATTAATAAGCATTTTTTATAACGAGGATTATTCTTCAATAAGTCCAAGTGCATTTTGAGATATTATGAAAGATATATCAATTACCTGTAATTAGTAGTTAAATAAATAATAATTATATTTTATATAAAAGGATGGAGCTAACATGCATTGTCGTTACTTACTCTATGTATGTTTATACGTCATTGTTATTTGCCACAATGATTTAGTTTACTTTTTCCCATCAAGTGAAATCAATTAAATATTTCTTACTTCCAACAAGCATAGGGTTGCCTACTTGGATCATGTCATGGTCTAAAAACAACTTGTGCATGGGCTTCCAAATTTCAATGTAGCCACTAAATTAATCACAACAAAACTCAAAAAACCTCTTTAGCGATATAACATTCCACCATGCATCCTTCATGATGATTTCTATTATTTACAAATCCTTTAAGGACTTTCATGTATCACTCAAAAGGATAAATTCACCTTAAGTAAGTAGGACAACACAATTGAACTTCTCAAACTAAATGAACACACAAGTGAATCATTATATTGAAAAAAGAAGGAAAATATTTCTCCAATAGACATAAATTCTCCACAACATCTTTCTATAAAGAGTTCAACTCACCAATTGATAAAAATTTCTTGCATACTGTATTGAAGAATGAACAAAGATGAAATATTGATAATGAAACATGTTTTGGAAGAATTAACCTAATTACAACTGGCAATAACTGTCATGTTAAGATATGACAATTATGTGATTTCAATCCATAAAGTTTCTTATCAGCCATAGTCACAAAATTTCTTAACTTGGATGAGTAACCATGAAGAACCTTAACACCTACCAAAAATTTACAAAATATATCATTATATTTTTTTGAAAATGTATATGATGTTGGTGGCAAGTATATTTTATTCTTATCATTTTCCACCCTTGGTGCCAATACAGGTTGTATGTCTAATTTCTTTAAATCCAATATTGCTTTAATACTATACTTTTTTTTTCAATGTATATTCAATAATGTACCAATCAAGCTCTCATATACATTTTTCACAATGTGCATGGCATCTAAGATGTGGTGAATGTGTAGGTATTTCCAACAAGGTAATTCCCAAAATATTGATTTCTTCTTACCAAAAACTTGTTCTACTATTTGAGTAACATTTTTATTTTGTCCCCTTTTATTCGTTGACCTATCTTGTTTCCCTTCATCAGAGAATATTCTTTTTTTTATCTTTTCATATCGTTTGAATGTCATACCATTCAATCGCCTTAATATCTCAACCTCTTGTAAAGGTCTTGGTATAGGATCACAATCTTCTTCACCATTGAGAGGTTTCTTTAGGTATCTAAACTTTTTTCAGATGGAAAAAATATTTTGTCATTTATAAAACATCCACTACTAAAAAATGTGGCATTTAAGTCGATATGTAAAGTCGGTTTTTGAAGAAAACCTACTTATAATGAATTTAAAGTCAATTTAGTGAGAAACCGACGCTTTACATGTGAATTTTTCTTTTTCTCTTCTTTCTTCCCTCTATCAGACACAAATTTTAATTTGCAACGTTGTAAACAACACCCAAAAACCCAAAACCGAGCTTCACCTCCTCCACTCTTTCTCATTTTTTGGCCACCTATGACCACCAATTCTAGCACCCTTTAGTGGGTTTTCTTCCTCTCCATATTATCTTTCAGATCCCCTATTATTTTGAACGAAATACTCAAATTTTTTATACCCATTTTCTCACTTAAAAAACACCATTTTTTTCTTCATTTCCTTCATTTTGTCACTTCATCTCTTGTAAGATTTCTATTAATCCTACGTAGTTATTATTCACTTTGCGTTATTTTTTGTATATTATGTGTATAAATTTTATTATATGTATGTTATTATTTTTATTATGTAGGTTTTGTATAAGTATTTTGAAATGGGAAAAACATGATTCAACAATATGATGCTCATTAAAATATCTATGATTTGAAGTAGTGTAGTTATTTAAAAAAAACCTTAATAATCACAAAATTATTATATAAATTTATATGTTATTGAATACAGGTTCTTAAGTGATATGAGTAGAAAATGAGTAAACTTTAAAGTAGATTTTTAACTAACTTTAAAGCCTATTTTTGTAGTAGTGATCTATTTTTCATAAACAAGATGAATTGCAAAAGTGTCATCACTATATACATAACCCTTTGTTGCATGTTCTAATAAGTTTCCATAAGCAAGAAAATCATTAATTTTCCATAAAAGAACCCCAATCAAGTTGTATTCTTCCTTATATGCATCATAAATATTAACACCATCATTCCGTAATGAATTTAAGTCATCTATCAGAGGCTGGAAATACATATCAATATCTACTCTATGTTGTTTCGACCCTGATATTAATAATGTTAGCATCATGGAATTTATTTTCATACACAACTAGGGAGGAAGGTTATATGTTACCATAATTACCATCCAATTGCTATATCTATTGCTAAGGGAATTGTGTGGATTAATTCCATTAGTAGCAATGGCAAGATGAAGATTGCACTGACCAGATGCAAATTTAATAGATAAATTGTCTACTACTTTCTAATTTGTAGAATTTGAATGATGACATAACATCCCTTCATTAGATTGATTTTCTAAATTCCAAATCAGCATATTTGATGTCTCTTTTCTTTTGAAAAACCTCTGAAAGCGAGCAATTGTAAGAAAGCACCAAAAAGCCTTTCTAGGTACACCTTTCCTAGGTGTTGTCTCATTTATAGCATGCTTCCATCTTGATTCTTTGCACACTGGAAAATAATATAATGTCTCATTTTCTTTCCTATAAAGAATGTAGTCATTTGGATAAGCCTAAATCTTATGATATTCCATGCCAAATCGACTAAGAGATTTATTCACTTCATGCATTGAATATGGCAACTCATTATCCCCACGAAACATATATATTTGTACATTTAGCAATTCTATGAATTCCTTATCCAAAATGTCAATGTTTGCCTTCATATTGTACAAATGAACCAATTCTGACATTTTAGTATTTTTTTGCATTCTGGATACAAAGATTTTTTGACATCTTCCAAAAGTTTTTTTAAAGTTTCAAGCATATTCTCATGTAGTTCTTCTTCCACAACATGAAATATATTTCTCATATGCACATTATGTATGGAGTGCCTATCCTAATAGGATGTATCTAATCATTTCTCATCTTATTTATCTTTTCTTTATAAGTATCATCAATCTTTTTTCCCTGATAATACCAACATTTATAACTCAAAAGACACCACTACAGATAAAGTGCTACTTAACCTAATTAACATCATGAAATTTTTCATTTTACATTTAACAAATAGCCAATGAATTCCAAGAAAGTTTCTACTCTAGAAATATAGTTATGCTCTATTCTACACTTTGACCTCCAAGATTTGTCCATATTATATTAAGGGCATTAAACACATTAATATGTACCCAAAAAATATGCATGTACTAAACACTAACATGAATTTATAATATGAAATTCATAAATTATTATAATATCAATCAAAACATCATATAAAAATAAATGCATAAAATTTAAACAATTAATAAAATAAATGCACAAAATTTGAACAATTAATAAATTCATTATAACTTTAACAATAATTAATAATGTTCTTTTCATGTATAAACAATCTAAAAAAGTCCATGACCCAATCCTAATAGGATAAGCATATACAGACTACTTAAGAACTTAGCCCTAGCTCGCACAAACAAGAAATTAAACACTTAAGAAGTTCACACAGCCGAAGCAAAAATGTATAATATCGAAAAGTATAAAACTTATAACAACAGATGTTATATATCAAACTAAAAGCATGTAAACAATAAATGTTTTCTAATTAGAGTTTATGCTTCAATATCATGAGGCATACAGACATCAAATTCAAATTATACTACCCCAATAAGTGATCATGCATAATAGGTGATATAGTAAGATAAACCCACATAGAGACCATATCTATATGGTAACATTCACAGGTTGCTTGAGGTGATCACTCACCAATAAATAATTTTCTAAACAATAAAAAATTTATAAATCTGATAGACAATAAAACCACTATTACCTCTATTAGCCATAACCTTTATTCAAACTACCTACTGATGCTTTTTACTTGCCGCTTTCGCAATAAATTTGGTTCGACACTCAAATTTGGTTGTCCTCTAAAACCAACACAACCTAATGTAGTGTTATTGATGAACCTAGATTAGTGACAAGAAGTGTAATTGCACACACTCTTAAGGGAACACAATCCACCACTAATATCAAATCGTGTATAGGAGTCACATAGTCAAACAACATATGCATACAACATACAATTTGATTACTAAATTCACTAAATGATCCACACTCAAAAGTAAGCTTTCCAAAAAATGATTCACAAATAGATATAATTATCAGTGCAAACTTTGATAGAGTTTTGCTCTATAAATCATATGTAAGAAATAAGAGAAATGAAATGGTGTTTATAGAACTCAGATTTCCACCTCATCAAAGGCAGTGGCGAGGGTGGTGGCAAGCTTGTTGGCGAGATGCTAAAAAGCTAAATGTTTTTGTTTCAAAAATTACCAAGTATATTCCATAAGCATACCCAAAATGAACCATAAAACATAAGTGACAACGTCAGTTTGCTCACACACTCACTTGCCAAAAACCAATGCTACACCTAGCATGCACTCTATGAAAACCAACCCCATGGTGTGTGTAAAAATACTTACATACAAAGTATACCTAAATATATGCATGTATAAATTATTGATCCGTAGTAACCAACTTTACAAAGAGGAAGAAAAATACACTAAGTAAAATAACAGACACTATGTTTTGTACATATGAAGTCAACATAAAGATACTGAGTACAACATGAGTTACACAATCTAGTAATATAAATTATAAAAATCTAATAATAATAATAGTAGTAATATAATATCCTAATGATATAAATATAAACACTTATATAACAACTTAATAAATAAATATAACAACCTAGTTAAAGAAATATTATTTAATACATGTAAGAATAAGTTTACAAAGATACATGCTTATATATATATAAACATGAAATTTGTTATAGTAAATAGATAAAAAATAACTTTCATTCTTTAAACTTGGAAAAAATGAACAACCAATGTAACACAAAGTATATATATATATACTAAATAACACATGATATACATAAGAAAAAAAATTATAAAAAGAATGAACTTTAAATTTGAAAAAAAAATATAAATACAAAAACATGAATAATGAGTGCAAAAATTTCATTGAAGTACTTAGAATATTCAAACAAGTGAGAAAATGAAAGAAAAATGTGTTTGGTAAGTGAGAAAGTGTAGGAAAATGGGTAAGAAAATAGTGAGTGTTAAGCTCTTAAAATTGGTGGATCTTGGTTGGTAGGTGAAGGGGAACAAAACCTAATTGACGGTGCAAAAAATAATGGTCAAAAGTGGCCAAAAATGGACAATATTCAATAGTGACAATGCGATGAGAGCGCAAGAGGAATAGAAAGTAGTAGTGAGAATTATTGGAGAGAAGAAGAAGAAAAGAAAAAAATAGCCAATTAGCATTGGTTCTATGTGTCAACCAATGCTACACGTGGCTTGTAGCATCCGTTCTATGTGTTATCTAATACGACCCATGGGTACCATCAACTAATACATTGAACTGACGCTACGTGCCATGGGTAGCATCGAATAATATATTGAATTGATTCTACATGCCACATTTAGCATCGGTTGATAAGTTCAGTCGATGCTACAACACATATTGCACCCGTTGACATGTAGGATAGATGCTACATGACGTGTCGATTATACATGTCAACTAACACTATAAGTGGCTTAACATTGGTTGAAAAAGTCAACTAATGCTAAGTGCCATGTGTAGTGTCAATTGTACATGTTAACTAATGTTACCTATTCATTTTTTATATTTTTTAATTTTTTCCATTTTTATTAGAGCCGACATTAAATTTTAAGTTGGTTTAGAAGCATACTAACTTAAAATTCATTATAAATCAATTTTTCCTTAGAATCGACTTTAAGCTCTGACTTAAATGCTTTTTATTATAGTAGTGATAGATGATGGAATGCAACAAGAGTATGAACCAAATCGCTATGATTAAGCACACTATGCTACTACAAGAAGGGTTACTTTTCTTTACTTTCTTATTTTTCTTGGATTTATATTTGAACATTGCAAACAATATAGATTTTAGGTTGGTAAGGGAAACGTTCCTTAGAAATTTTGACCCAGAAATTTTTGAACATTTATTTTGAATTGTTTTTGTTGTAGGTTTAGTTGTTTTGTTTACTCTTTATTTTATTACATATTTATTTTTATTTCAAGTTAATTTTATATCAATGGTAGGAATAAGATTGTGATAACACTAACATGACATGACTTTAAATTTTTCTTTAGTTAGAGCATGACTTGAATGTAAATTGCATTTACTTTGAGAATCTTATGGTATGTGGTAAGAATGTTTGGTTAATCTAAGTATTTAGGAGTATTTTGTATATGAATTTTTCGTGGAAATATTTGAGGTCTCAACAAATTCTAAAACTTATTTGAAAATCATTGAAGGTGAAATCATAGAATACATAGTGCTTAAGAAAGGATTTAGGACATTTTTGGATAGTTTAAACCTTTTTATGCTTACCACTTGTCTCTTTGTTGCTAATATCCCCTTGAGCTTTATATAAAGTACAAAAATTTATTTTCTTTAACCTATTATAACCTACCCATTTATGAGCCAAAGAAACAAATTATCTTTCCGTTCTACTCTCTAAGAGGACTTAACATAAACATATGTTAGGTATGAACTCTACATGAAGAAAGAGTGAAAATTTTCATAAATATTAACTACAACCCAAAAAATATTGAAAATAATAGGTTGAGGTTGTAGTAATTCAATTTTGTATCTTTTTAGCTATAAAAAAAGAGAAAAAAAAAGAAGAGAATAGAATGGGAGTATAGTAATATTTGATACAATGTTAAATTGTACCCATAGTTTACTTAACTATAAATGTGAAGGTGAATACTAGCTTGATGAGTTAGGTAATATATGGAGCTACTTTTTAATTCAAAATGGTGGTGTTTGAATTTAATTAAGTTCTCTTATCTTTTGTGACTCACCTTCCCATTCCTTCATAACCCACACCTTAGCCTAACGTTGCAACCCTAATAAAGACTAATTAATCTAAAGAAGCGTGTCTCTTCTAAATTAGTGGAAAATTATTTACAAATTAAGCCTATGGGTTACCATAAGAAACTCGAGAATGTTACTACTATAGGTTTACCTCATTACTTGATTGTGTTTGTATGATCTTCTATGTAGTGAATACAATCAAGTTTTGATATTGTATGTTAACATATATAGGATAAAGACACTGATTGGAAAATAGTGTATTATTATTTTATTGCTTTGGATGTGATTAATTCTTCTATTTGAAATTCGTTTACTTATTACTTGAGTTTATTTAGTCTGATTTAATAATTTGATTCTTCACTACTTGAGGGGATGAGTTCTTTAGGAGTTTGTATTTCCTTATTCTATTATATACCTAATTGTGAAAACTTTCAATTGTTGGTAGAACGGGTATACCCTGTTTAGGCTTAAATGCCCCGGTGTTGATCTTTTCCTCTTTCTCTATGTGTTTAATTCTACTAGATATCTAATAATGGATGATATGAGAGGTTTGGTCAAAGTTATTTTTACAAATTTTGTGAAAATATCTATGTGTGAAAAAACTTTGATGGACAAAATTATTGTGTACAAATTTTGTATGATTTATAAAATAGCTCGCAACTACACAGATCATTTATAGAAAATGATAAGTATACTTCCAAGGTTGGTCTCTAAAGAGGAATCATGTGATTTTTAAATTATTCAACAAATTCTTAAAAATAATATAAAATACCTAAACTACTGGCATAAAGATAAAGATAGATTCAATAAACATTTAAGAAATTAAACATTTATCATGCAATGAAAAATTTATGGGATATATTACTTAGCTAATTATGCTTGTTCAATATTAAGTAAGTTATTAAAGATATGAATTAATATTATTGATTCTTTCTTATAGGTATAAAAATATCCTAAGGAAGGGATCATTTCTCTGTTAATTAAACTTTAAATGACCACATTTGGTGGGACCAATAATTTTAAACTTTAATTAAATTATGTACTTTTTCTAATAAATTAATAAACAATTTAATTTGTCACCTTCAGTCAGGCCGATAATTTAAACTTTCATCAAGGTATATAAGTTAGGTTTATGATTTAATATCTGGAACTAATTAACTTTCATATTTAAAACTATTATGAAGGATATATCGTTAGTATATCTTTATTAATAATTCTTATAAAAAACTTTGAAATAGAGCACGCCTCAAAATAGATTTAAACTACAATTGACTAATATACATGAGTGTTACTCTAAATCAGATTTAGATAATTTAAATCCTAAATCTAGCTCTTTTGTTTATTATAAAAAATATCGAGTCAAGATACTTTTTTCTCACAAACTTTGGTTTTAATCTTGATAAAATAAAAGTTTATTCATTTTATAAAAAAATTTATCCATTTTATTATTTCACAAGCGTAAAAACATTCCACGCCGTAGTTTTAGGCTGGATCCACTATACTTGCGCTATGGCACACAATTTTTTCACGCCACAACCCTCATCATATCTGGGACATATTTGATTTTTCCCTTTTTCCTCGTGTAGCGGCTTATTATAAATTCATGCTCGAGACACTTTTATTTGCCTCACTTGGAATCCTAATATTTCTTGTATTTCCTTTTTCCAATTTTAAAACATAAGTAATGCTTTACAAATATTTTATTTTTAATCTTCTAAGTTGGAATGGGTGCTTCAAGTATAATGCTTGAAGTTGAATAATTTTAAATTTACAAAAATACTTGAAAAATAACAAAATATACCTATGATTTTGAAAATATATATTTGTATAAAATGATAGTAAAACAAGCAAAAATAAATATATATAATCACTTAACATGTATGAAATCACAATATATTAAGTGTTTTTGAACCTCTATCACACCCACTAACCAACTTTTTGCTAGTCTCATAGAACCTAAAAAAACAAGAAATTAAACTATATAAATCATTTCCATAGATTGACACGGTTGTATTTAATGTATACAACAAACCTTTAAACCCCTAGGTTGTCCTAGTGAATGAGTTTAAGTCTTCTGAGGGCTTTCAGAAATGATACTCACATACATCAAATGTAAAACAAAAATTGAAATAAAAAAAAACAAATAACACAAAAAAATTAAAATTAAAAAACAATGTAAAAAAATAAGAAAAACAAAACTTCTCATGCTTTCAAATTTCTTTTAAGTCTACAATTAAAATCTATTGCATAAGTCATTTCAATATTCTAAACATTCATGATTTACTATAATAATTCATTTGAAAATTACTTTCATAATCAAACCAAAAATGTATCAATATAAAATTTCTTCAATTTCAGTGTAAGGAATTTTAATTCACCTTGACTTTATCGTCACTAGGCATAATCTCAATAACACTACTCATATTGGTTTAAGCACTCATTCAAAGGTATATGTAAAAGAGTTTAGGTATAAAAATGAGCTAATAAGTCCGCATATGTTTAAAGAAGAGAAAACTCAAAGTGGTCCATCATATTGATCTCATGAAAGGAATCAAATGATAGGATTTATAATGAAATCACATATTATTTTCATACATTAATTAAATTCATCAAATAAAAATCTCAAATAATTCATTTTAAGAGATGAAGAAAATGTAAATGACTTCTTGGAAAATTATTTCTTATATTTTGTCTTTTGTATTTAGCTGATTCTCATAACTGTAGAGGATAATAAATCAAAGTATGTAGTTTCTACTATTCATTTTCTCCCTTTTTCTGTATTTTTATTTTATCTCATTTTTTAGAGATATTCTTTTTTTTTAGAAATGATCCATGTAAAGATTGTACATATGTTATATGATAGAGTGAGTAGCTAATTTATCGCTTTTTATTTTATTGATTTAGGTAATCTCATATATGTCTCTTTTTAGAAGTCATGCATGAATGAAGAGAAGGGCATATACTTCCAATTTTGACTTAACTTATTCAATTTAAGCAATAAAAATAAATATATGATACTTTATTAGATTTAAAAATTGTAACATTCAATGTAAATACCTATAGAAGTATTTACCAACTAGAATTGATAATAAGAGTATTTAAAGAGTAGAAAAATATTATCACTCAAAATGGGAAGATGAAGGCTCAAAATGTATTCTCACAAGGGTAGTCTCCACTATTTGATTCCTAAAACATTGATTTTGGGTTCATCGTAATTTCAACATTTTATCATGATATATTAATTATGACAAAAACTAACTAATTATCATATTATTCTATGAAATGTTTTTAAAATTAATTTTAAAATGCAAAGACTTAATAATTTTCTTAAAATTAACTTTAGAAGACATGATAATTTTGTAAGAAAAATTTTAAAATTATCCTAAAAGTTCCTAAAACAATAGAAATAAATTAAAGCACACAAAAAAAGTAAAAATGTATTTGGAAAATATTATCTACTCCAGATTCATTCCTACCATACATTATAGCACACTGGACAAGGGAAGGGTCATATTAATGTTTTCCATCCAAATGACAAAAACAATGGATGTTAGGACAATAATTAACCCGAGGATCAAATTGTTAGCAAATAATCACCGTATTAGGGAACTTTATGTTTACATTAATTAAAATGATCATTGTAGTATGACTAGGAGGCATTTCCTTTCCCATTCTATCTCAAAATTAGTTTGGGTTCATCCCAGATTATAGCATTAAGGATTACATGGCTAGTGATTTTGAGTGCTTCAATTCAATATAGATTCTTGTTGAGGGGGTAATGTTGCCCTCAAAATTGATATTCGTAAAGATTTTGACACCATGTGTTGGAAATTTATATTAAGGATAATGGAGTGATTTAGATTTGATGACATCTTTTTGGGTTGGATTGGAGATTTCTTTGCAATAGCAAGAATCTCGTTCTTGATTAAGGGTTCACTCAGGGGATCTTTTTCATGCTCTAGGGGGATTCATTAGTGGGACCCTCTATCTCCACTCTTATTTTGTACTATAAAATATTTTTGAGTAGGTACCTCGGGTCCTTGGTGGATAACAAGCACTTTTGATCAATTTATTCTCCTATAGGCATTATGGCACTGACCCATTTTTTTATGCCGATGACCTACTTTTCTTCGATTATGCCTGTTTATCGAACATATAGGTTTTATCTGAGGATTTTCATTTATATGGTCATCTCTCAAGAAAGGTGGTAAACTTAGAAAAATCCTTCATTTACTTCAGTAAACATGTGCCTCGAAGTAATATTTCATCTCCCTTGTCTATTACTAGGATGTACATTGGAGGTGGCTCTTTATCCTATCTAGGTGTAACCTTATTTCAAGAGACTATAAAGAAGAATTGGTTTCAAGGCTTGGTAGATAAAATTCATGCAAAAATAGATGTGTGGAAGGGTCACACCCTCTCTTTGGCATGGTGTAAATGTTTAATCACTACAGTTATTCAGAGCATGTTTCTATACTCTTTATAGATATATAAATGGCCAAAATCTATTCTAGATGACCTCACAAAAACCATATGTAATTTCTTTTGTTCAGGGAAAGTGGATAGGCTTATACTGGTTTAGATTTTTTGAAGTAACTATTGTCACCCTTTCGAGAAACTTAGTCTTGGTTTTTGGGAGTTGGTCTCTTAAATGAGGTATTATTAATAAATTTTTCATTGTAGAATATCATAAGGAACTCCAACATTATGTTTTACTTATGTAGTCAGTATCTGGGTGGAGGAAAAGCTCCATGAATTTATCATGTTTTCTCTTTAACCTAATTTGGCTCGCAATGTCATTATTTGATTCTTTTAGAGGAGTCTAAGTAGTTGATTGGTAGGAATTCCTCAGTATGATTTTGGATAGATAAATGGCTAGTTACTCTTCTATTTGAGAGGCTAAACAGCCTCCTGTAGACCATCCATTCCATTTGTTAGTAGGAAACTATTTGGAGGTTGGTAGGTGGCACTTATCGCAGACTTTTGAGAACTTATACCCTGATATTTCCTCAAAGGTTCACTTGGTAGTTGTTAGGAAAGGTAGGGATTCCAGAATTTGGATGCTTTTGATCAAATGCGGAGTCACAACTAGTGAGTCTTATGACTTCTTATGGGTGGTGAGGTAACATAAGAGTTAGGGAATGGTGATATAGGTCCCTTTCATACCACCATCTAGTCCATTCTTTTCTAGTGAGCTACACTAATCAAGCTTCCCACTAATTGTTAGGCAAAGAATAAGGGCTACTTTTCCCATTCTAGTGCTTTTTATGTGGATCAATTGAGGAGAATATTTATCACCTTTTTTTGAGTTGTCATTTATAGGTGAACTATGGGATCTATTGCACTCCTTCTTTGGCAAAAAACATCATACGGATTCTCCCATTTTATATTTATGGAAATTTACAATGTCACTTAACCTTGGGTCACTATAAGCTTTGCCTTTTCATAATTTGGTAATTTATTCATGAAGTGGGCCTATCTTAGAATTGGTTTATATGAAATACAGTGGATGATCTTGTGGTACATAAAAGATTATAAGAGTAAAGAATTTCATGATGAGCACCATGGATCGTAAAGGTAATTTTTAGACCGTTGCCTTCAGAATGGATTAAGGTCAACACTGATGGTGCCATTTTTGGATCACTTGGTGTAGTAAGTTATGCAGAGATACTTGGGTTTACATATGATTTTGAGGAAAAGCTTATGGCAGCTATTCAAGTAGTATTGTATGCTACCACTTATTAGGAGCAAAGGCTTTGGTTGGAGTCAGACTCTACTTATTTAGTGACTCTTTTTCACATTAGATTGTCATTGGTGTATTAGAAATGGTACTCTATATGGGTTAACTACTTAGAAAAGATTGCTCACTAATGACTCTATGAAAGTAGAGTCATTAATGCACTTTTGTATTTAATATTTTCTCGTTTTATTTAATAAGTAGTATATTTAGGGTTAAAAATTTTAAAATATAAATTTCTAGTAAAAAGGGAAGAAAATATAATTTTTGGGACTTTTCTAGAATTTTTACAAATTTTTTATGAATTTTTAAAGTAGGACCAATCAGAAGTTTCCATATGGATGAAACACAAGCAAGAGAGTTGACAGAATAAGCCACATGGAAGCCACACAATCAAAGCAAAAAAATCATGCAAAGCTGCGTGTATAAAGTGATGTAGTGCCATGCCATGTGGTAACACAACATTCATCCAGACTTCGTTCTGCTTTGTCAACACGTTTGCCACACATCTTCACTTGATTGATCCATCCATTCCACTAGTACACCATGCCATCTGTAACTACAAATCACACTGCATTGTGTGGCATTGACTCATCATACGTTGACCAGACCAGTCTTCCCTTAGCATATGTCATACTCTTATTCGTTTAGTGAATTTCGTGTGTCACATGTCGAGCTCCCATTGCCTGACACTATTTATTGTGCTTGTTTTGATCTCAGTCTTGATCTGAAGCTGATCTGATGGTTCAGATTCTAAATGAGATATATTTAACCCCTAATCATCCCATAAACCCTAATAAGCCATAATTAACGATATTTTTATTAGTTTTTAGAGCTAATAAAAGAAAAAAATATAGAAGAATTCAAATGGAGATACAATTTTGGTGGAGATTTAAGAGTAGATTGATATTACAGTTTAAAAGATTGATATTTATTCTTCTTCTATTTCTTTCATTATCAATGTTTATGTCTTTCCTATTAAAAATATGAGTTTTATGATCAAAATTATGTCAAGTTAATTTATTAACTTAAGGGTCTTATGAACCCAATTTTTACCACGTGATGATCTAATATTTTACCCCAATTATGATTTCTATTATATTGTATTATTTAATCTAATTTTTATGTTTTTAATTATTTGGCCAACAATTGATCTATACAGGCAATTGAATAAATTTGGGAGAATTATTTAATTATTTGTCTTTATTAAATAACATGCATAGTTTATAGGGAAAGATGTATGATTCTTATGTATGTAATTGATTGATAATTATATTAAAGGGATTTTAGTGATTCACATGTTAGAAAATTGGAGAATTAAGTATTCCTAAATATTTTATTATATATCTTCTTAATTATCAATTTTGATTAAATTAATTATTGTCATTTATTTTTAGTTATTTTAATTTTATTTTCTTAAAATATAAAAACATAAAAAAATTGATTTTTAGTTTTAAAAATTAATTTCTAATAACATAATCTTCGTGTGAATGATCTTTTCTTATTATTATATTACTTGTTGCAATACGTATACTTGTGTATTCATTGAACACAATTTATGTTCGATTAAGTTTCTGGCATAGTTGCTGGGGATTATAAACATTAGAAATTAGTTTTTTTTTATTTTTTTATTTTTCTTTATTTATTTTTCATAATTTAATTTATTTAATTATCTAGTTAGTTAGTTATTTTTATTTATTTATTTTAGTTAATTTCCTTTATTTATTTTTAATTTTTATTTTAGACATATTCTTTAGTGTTATTAGAAACATAGTTGAGTTTATTGTATGAACAGAGTTTGTAAGGGAGAAATTTTGCCTTTAGATCCCAAAATTGAGCGTTCTTTGAGATCAATAAGAAAACAACAAGTTATCACCCAAGTAGAAGAAATGCCTAATCCATTAGAAATAAACAATAATGTGTTAAATTTGATCAACCACGTATTACAAGGCCAAACATTAGTTTGAACTAAAGTGAGTGATGTTATAAATGCTACACAAAGTTGAAAAATTTAGCAAATTCCCAACAGAGGATCCTTATCTGCATCTTATATGTTTATTGAAGTTAGAGATTCATTCAAATTTAGTGGTGTGACCAAAGAGGCGTTTAGGTTTAGATTTTTCACTTACTCTTTGCGAGATCGTGTTCAAGCTTAGCTAAAATCTATACTACATGATTCCATTACAACTTGGATTGATTTAGTAGTGAAATTCTTGATGAAATACTTCCCACCAACAAAGAATTCCTAGCTTAGGAATGATATTACCTCCTACCAATAGTATGAAGGATAATATTTATATGAAGCGTGGGAAAGATTGAAAGAGTTGTTAAGGAAGTGCCCTCGCCATGTTATTCCCCATTGGATTCAAATGGAGACTTTCTACAATAGTCTCAATGCTCAAACAAGAACCATTGTTGATGCATCCACCAATGATACTCTGCTAGCCAAATCTTACAATAAAGCTTATGATTTACTTGAGAAAATTATTAACAATAACTATCAATGACCAATGAATAGAACGGTAGCCACAATAAGAGTAGCCAGAATGCATAAGGTGAATGATGTCATGGCACTAATAACTCAAGTGTCATCTTTAGTGAATCTCTTGAATGCTCAAAACTTGCCAGCAAGTATAAACTATATCTAAGATTAAAATGTGTCTTATGTGTTTTATGGGGGAGCTCATTTGTTTAGTAATTGTCCAAATAATTTTGAATCAACATTCTATATGGTAATGTGAACCAAAACAATAATCCATATTGAACACATATAACCCAAGATGGAGAAATATCCAAATTTTTCTTGGAATATCAACAATCAGAATGGTAATCAATTCAATCATTAATAATTTGCACCACTTGGTTTTCAATAACGAAAACAATCATAAGCTCAAGAAAAGAAGCCACCTACTAAGGACAATACAAATGCTTTAATGGGGATGATAAAAGACTTCATCTAGTCAGTAAATACTAAATTTTTCATTCAAGAGGCTTCAATTTAGAATTTAGAAACAAAAATTGTGCAAATTTTCCAAGCTATAAGCCAGAGGCCTCAAGGTAACCTTCCAAGTGACACAATTGTAAACCCAAGAAGAGAAGGTAAGAAGCATTGTAACACCATAGCCTTAAGAAGGGGATTATGAGACTAACAAGGATGAGAAGGAATTAGTGGATAAGAGAGTAATGAAAAGAAAATAATTCAGCTAAATATAAACAACCTCTTCAAACCCACTATTCCTTTCCCTCAAAGACTGCAAAAGAAAATTCAGATATGCAGTTTTCAAAAATTTTGGAAGTCTTTAAGAAGCTACACATAAACATATCATTTGTAGATGTACTTGAACAGATGCCTTCTTATGCTAAATTTCTGAAGGGTATCTTGTCTTAGAAAAGGAGGCTTGGAGATAATGAAACAATAACCTTGACTAAAGGTTGTAGTGCCATCCTTACTAGAAAACTACCCTAAAAATTGTAAGATCCAGGTAGTTTTGACATCCCTTGCACTATTGGGAACAACCATTTTGAAAAAGCATTATGTGATTTAGGTTCCAGCATTAACCTTATGCCATTTTTTACTTTAAAGAGATTGGGGATTGGTAAAGCCAAACCCACTTCAAAAACATTACAAATGGATGATAGATCAATTAAGAGACCTAGAGGTATGGTAGAAGATGTGCTAGTAAAAGTACTCAACTTCATCTTTTCGGTGGATTTCAATGTACTAGACATGGAAGAGGACCTTAACATTCGTATCATACTTGGTCATCCATTATTAGCAACCAAAAGAGCACTTATTGATGTATAAAAAAAGTGAACTTACAATAAGAGTGCAAGATGAACAAGTAACATTTAAAGTTTCTAAAGCATCTAAACCCCCTCAAAATGATAATGTTAATGAATTCTTAAGGATAAATGTTACTAATTATGATGACAACTTAAAATAATTTGTTGAGTCATCTATTATGAGTGCTTAAAAAGCACTAAAATAACCATGATTTAATGTACTTAATTGATTAAATAGATATATTTGTATAATTTTATCATATTTTTATATAAATATGTCTTTTTAGAACCACGGGTATTTTTATTATTTTTCAAGTAATAATATTGGAAGGAATACATCACAAATATGTCAAGAGAAAAAATGAGAAAAATTAAAAAAAAAACGGAAAAATTGAAAAAAAGGGTTAAAATGGTAAAAAATGTCAAAAATGTTGAGTCCCGCACGCGCCAAGTCCCGTGTTCATGCACGCCTAGCATACACCTACGAGCAAGAAGCCTACACATACCCATGCACGAGTAGCCTATACATGCCTAGCACATGCCCACGCTCAGCCAGCACACGCTCGTGCTTGTCCCGCAAGCCCTCGTGCTCACCAATGCCCATCTATAGTAAATATTGACCCTCACATGTGTGTCAACCTATCCAAACGAGTCCAAATCGATTTTTGAGATATTTTTGCACCTTTTTTGGCCTTTTTCTCATCCATAAAAGGACCCTCTCCCCATTGTAAAATTCATCCCTCAACTCCCTCAAAATCTTTTCTCTCTCTCTCTAGTTTTTAGATTTTTTGTAGTTTTCAAGTTCTCTTTTTGAGAAGAAAAAGTTATGATTTTATAGATTTTTAGTTTTTGATTCAATAAATGAAAATGCAAATCCATTTGGAGATTTTCCAGCAACAGAATTTAATCAAAGTGGTAAGGATTTTTTTGAGGTATAATTTTAAAATGAATTCTTTAGAGTTATTTGTTATGTTTTATTCTTATATGTTATGTTTCATTTTTATATAATTAAATTTAACATAACTGACTATTTGTAAATATGATATAATAATAATATTGTTATGCTTGTAAAATACTAAATAGGTAAAACATTTCTATAAAATAAATTTATTTTTTTATTCAAGGTCTTATATTAAGGATGTTAAAGAGAAATATATTATTTTTCATTACAAACTTAAATCTGAAAATTAGATTATAAAGTTTAATTATCTTATCTGATTTAGAGTAGTGTTCTTTTATTTGTTGCTACAATCGCCCGGTAGTTAGAGTGAAGCTTTATTTCAAAAGTTTTTATAAGAACTATTATTCAAAAATGTATTGACAACATATTTTCAATAATGTTTTTAAAACTTGAAAGTTAGTACTCGAATAATTAAATTTTTAGGTTTAATTTGGACACCTTGAATAAAGTTTAAAATGTCTAACCCTACCAAAGGTGGCATTTAAATAGTTCATTTTCAATCTCTTAGAAAAAAAAGAATTAAATTAATTAACCAAATTAATTATCGACCCCACCCATAGGTATTAATTGATTTGTTTAATTAACAAAGAATATCTAACCCCACCAAAGGTGGTATTCATATAAAAAAAATCAATAAATATCAATTTATATCATTAATAACCTAAATAATATGATCAAACATAATTAACTTAGTTAATATATCCATAAATACTCCACTGTTATGAATGATAAAAGGTTGCATTATTGTTTATTGAATCCATATCTATGTTTATTTTTTTATGTCATTAGATTAGGAAATCAAAATCAAAATATCATGACACAATATTTAGGATTTAATTTCGTTTTTAAAAATTTGAATAATAAATTAAAAACCATATATATTCCTTCCTTAAATCGACCTTGGGAGTATAATTTTCATTTTCTATAAAATGATTCATGAACTTTCGATAGTTTTACAAATATATAACAAAACTATCCACAAGATCGGTATTGCTAACCCGATACTGGTCTTCTGTCATCATTAAGTTTTTGGCACCGTTGCTAGGGACTTGATTTTTATTCATCAGCCTACACTTAAGGCTTTGAAACATGATGCTATGAACAAGGACATAAACTCACTAGAAAATAACTCAATTTGTTTTAAATGTGAAAGTATGAAATCAAAAGTTGATATTGTGAACTGTGTGAATTTTTTGGAGGACATGCCTCTTATATTTGTATCAAATGAGTTTGTAGAGAGTTTTGAGATAGGATCTAAGCTCAAACCATCTATTGGAGGGCAACCAAGTTTAGACCTCACACTTTTACCCTACCATCCCTAGTTAAGTGGGCAACCAGAAGAGTCCAACATATAGGTGAAAAATATGCTGAAAATATATAAATTGGATGAGCTACGTTGGAGTTTATATAAGAATGTCAAAAAGTACAAAAAGAAAAAAAAATATGGTATCATAAGAGGATTGAACACTAGGTTTGCAAACCAAAACATAAAATATTATTGGACAAATCAAGACTCAAACTGTTTTTGCACAAACTCAAAAGTAAATGGACACAAACGAATGTACCATAGGACTTGATACGACCGTTTACTCAAAGACGTTAAAGGTGATGCTAGTTGGGAGGCAACCCAATGTTATTTTACTTATATTTTCATTTTTTTTGTTTTGTACATAAATAAATGTAGAGAGAAATGACGCAACAAGCTTAAGCAGTTTCTGCCAAAGCTAAGGGATTTTGTTTTTACTTTTTCATATTTATATGTTCATATTGGGGATAATTTACAATTCAATTTTGGGGATGGGACTTCATTCTCTACTTTAGTATTTAGGATGCAATTCAATTTTTAGGGATTTTTTAATCATGATTTGTGTAGAAAATGATAAGTATATGGAAACTAAAAGCATGCATATTTGATATGAAACATATGAACTCAATGATAAAAATTGGTTGTCATGACTAGGATAAGGAATGTAACATGCTCGTTAAGATACTTACATTAATCATATGATATACTTACTAGTTTTAATTGGATTGATTCAATTTTTTGTGCTCATATTCATGATTGATTTTGGTGTTCTTATTGAGAGAAAATTTGTAGTGAGCTATGCGAGTTGATGAGATCTACCAGGTTTTAGAATTTATTTGATTATCCCTTGAGGTGAAATCTTGAATAGTATTTAACAAAAGAGATGATTTAGGCCTTATTTGGATCGATTGAGCCTTTTAAGCTAACCATTGTTAATATCTTTAGTCACCCATTTGAGCCTAACAAAGAACCTTTCATATCTTTAAGCCACATTTTATACCTAAACAATAAGCATTATCTTTACCCTTGCACCTTTAGCTTTTATGAAAGAAAAAAATACAATCATGTGTTATGATATAGAGTGAGGTGAAATGTAATGCACTCTATAAAAACTCACAACACAATTATCTCTCTAAAGAAAAATAAAATAAAATGGAAAAGAAGTTTGGGGGTGCAATAAAATATCAAGTAAAAGCTCAATTGCAGTTAAAAAGTGCATCAAGAATAAAATGAAAGCTAAGATGTGGAAAGAACCTAAATGTCTTCATTTATTGAGCCCCCACCTAAGCCTTGCATAACAAGCATGTAAAGTCCTTATTGATCTTTAGCTAAGTGCATATTTATATTAGTGGAGAGGAATGTGAAAAATATACTTATGAGACTTGTTCTAAGATTGAATTGATTAGCATACTCATATAGGTTGATTTCAAGAGTGCATTGGATGATATCATGTGCTACACACACAAGAATTAATTCGTCAAAAACCTTGCATATCCTTGTTTTGATGAAATGTATATTGATGAATATATGAACCTCATTGAGGGGGATAGTTTTTGCTAATTATGCATGTATTAATAGTATATATTTATGAATATACTACCCATATCATTTTTTTTTAATTTGACTTAATTTTACTTAAGAACAAGCAAAGAGTTAAGTTTAAGGGTGTGATGACTCTATGAAAGTAGAGTCATCAGTACACTTTTCTACTTAATATTTGCTCATTTTATTCAATAAGTAGTATTGTTGTGGTTAAAAATATTAAAATATAAATTTTCTAGTCAAAAGGGATAAAAATATAATGTTTGAAATTTTTTGAGATATTTATGGAATTTTTCTAGAATTTTTATGAATTTTTAAAGTAGAACCAATCAGAAGCTGCCACATGGATGACACACAAGTATGGGAATTGATGAAGCAAACCACGTGGAAGTCACACAATCTCAACAAGTGAATCACGCAAAGTTCACTGTATAGAGTGACATAACATCGTGCCACGTGTCAATATGGCATTCATCCCAGCCTTATCCTGCTTAGTCAACATATTCACCATGCAACTTCACTGATTATTACAGCCATTCCACTTGTGCGCCATGCCATCCACAATCGCGAATCACGATGTGCTACATGGCATTGACTCAGCATACGTTGATTAGACCATTCTTCTCTTGCCACTCATCGCACTCGAATTCGCCAAGTGAATTCTATATGCCACATGTCGAGCTCCCATTAGTTGGCAGTTATAATTTTGCTTGTTTTGATCTCAGCTTTTATCTGAAGCTAATTTGATGGTTTAGATTCCACTTGAGCTATATTTAACCCCCTAATCACCCCATAGACCCTTATATGCCATAATTAACATAATATTTATCAGATTTTGGAGCTAAGAAGAGAGAAAAATACATAAAAAAAATCAAAATGAAATATAATTTTGGTGGAGATTCAAAAGGAGATTGGTATTACAATTCAAAAGAGTGATTGTATTTCTTCTTCTACTCATTTCTCTATCAATTTTTATGTCTTTCTTTTTGAAAAATATGAGCTTTATGATCAAAATTATGTCTAGCTAATTTATTAATATAGGATCTTTTGAACCCAATTTTCACCATGTGATGATCTAATATGTTACCCCAAGTATGATTTTAATTATATTATATTATTTAATCTAATTTTTATGCTATTATTTGTTTGACCAATAATTTATCTATAGAGGCAATTGAATAGATTTAATAGAATTATTTAATTGTTTATCTTAACTAAAAAACATGTATAGTTTTTAGGCAAAGATGTATGATTTTTTATGTATGTGATCTATAATTAATGAACTTAATGAGTAGTATGCAATTTAATTGATATGCGAGTGTGATTAGGTTAATTACTATATGATGTGTAGTTTACTTGAGAAAGGAATAGATGCTAGATTAGATTCAATTGATTATGTAATTGATTGATAATTATATTGGGGGATTTTAGTGATTCACATGTATAGAAAATTGGGAGATTAAGTATTCTTAGATATTTTATCATATATCTTCTTAGCTATCAATTATGATTTAATTAATTGTTGTTATTTATTTTTAGTTATTTTAATTTTTTTTCTTAAAACATAAAAACACAAAAAAACTTATTTTTTTAGTTTTAAAAATTAATTTCTAATAATATAATCTCCGTGTAAACGATCTTGTCTTATCATTATACTACTTATTGCAATACATATACTTGTATATTAATTAAACACAATTCGTATTTGATCACTCACATGAATTTTCATTGTTCCCATATTTTTATGGGAGGGCAATGATGTACTTAATTGTATAGCCCCTACAACACCTAGTATATGTACAACGACATGGTGGTGAGATGCCTGATCATTTGCAAGCGCTTTTATTTTCTTGGATATTAATAGCATGTATGATTATAGGTTTTACGGAGGAATGATTCTTATTACCTATTTTTTTATCATTTTTATAATTCCTATAGTTGTTGGGCTAGATGAAGAAAGGTGCTATAGAGGTGTTAACCTAGTTAGGATGTCTTGATGCATCTCTGAGGTATAGCATTTTCCATGTTTCATGAAAAAAGAAGTTATTAATTAATCGAGAACATTGATTTATATATTTTCCTCAAGTTTTCCAATAAATCAATTTCATGGCCGACCTAAGAAGTCATTGATTAATTGAAAATTGTGTAAACTTCCCATGATCATGGCATTTATTTTTTTAAAATAAAATGAAAAATCTATAAATATAACTTGTTATTTGAATCATTTAACTCGTTATATCCATAAAGGGTTATGGTTAATTTATTGCTTCAATTCATTTGTTTCCTTTAGATATTAAATTAATTTAGAATTTACGATTCTGCTCTTCAAACCAACAAATTTTTAGAGTGTTTAGGACTTGTTAAGGAATAATTTAACTTTTTAAAACAATCATAATTCCTTGAGAGATTGACACCGGAAGTATACTTGTCCCTTATTATAAGTAATTTGTGTACTTGTTAGCCTTTTATGAATCCAAAATTTGACAATCAAGTTTTTGGCATTGTTGTTGGAAAATTAACATTTTAAATTGTTTAGTTGTTTTCTTTTTAGTTTTTTTTTGTGATTTTTTTTGTTTCGTGGTTTTCATTTATTTTTGTGATTTGTAAATATTTGTAGTTTGTTAAAAAAAGTATATATATATATATATATATAAATTGTTTTTCTTAGTTTTATTTTTTTTCTTATTTATTTATTTTTAGTTATTTATTTAATTATTATTTTTATTTCTTTTTGTTATTATCTTTTATTTGTTTATTTGTTTATTACTTTTTTATTTTATTTTATTTTTTAATTGTTTTTGTTATTTTTATTTATTTCAATTATTTTTGTTTCTTTTATTTAATTTATTTATTTTTAGTTATTAACTTTATTTATATTTTTTTCATAAGCAATCACTTAAGCCAACATTATAGCCATTAAAAATGGGAGATGGTTTACCAAGAGGGATACATATGAAAGAGTATGCAATACCAATCTTTGGCACTACTACTTTCTCTATACAATTGAAGGCTAGGAAACTAGAAACTATGAATTAAAAAATATTCACTTTTCTATGTTGTCATCCTTATTTGGATGTCCTAATAAAGATCCTTTGACCTTCATGATAGAATTTTACTCAATTGTACATATGTTCTTTTTGCATGGGCTTATGTAGGATCAATTAAAAATGAAATATTTCCTATACATTCTAAGAAAAAGGCTAAGGTTGGGCTAATGACTCTCCCACCCAGTTCCTACAGAAAACTTCCAACTTGAGAGAAAAAAATTACTATATTCTCTCAAATGGAAAGAGAATCATTCCATGATACTTGGGATAGGTTTAAATTACTTCTCACACAATGCCCATAGTTTCTCACTATAGTTGTAAAATCAATTTTTTTACGATGGATTGACATAACAGTGTTAATTCACAATTGACAATGCTATAGGTATAACTATGAGAGAAATAATAACCTTAAAGACTTATGATCTCTATGGATTTTGGGTAGCAATTCCCAACAAAAGAGTTTTAGAGTGAGAAGAGATGGAGACAATGAGATAGGCTTCAAGACCAAAATTTCCATGCAGCTTGTGGAATTAATAAATCAAATTCAACTCCTAACTACCAAGGACACACCAAATCAAGAGGAATATGGAGTTTCTAGTATGTATGAGCATGGTACTAATGTTTTCTCTTTTGCAAGTGATCCCTGTAGAGGTACCAATCTAGACTCATGAGTGATCCTTACACACCAACACCTATAATTATAGGTGGAGAAATCACTCTAATTTGTCATGGGAAGAAACATTAACCCAATATATGCCTAAAACCAAATGCAAGGCCTAAACCTAAATTAAAACATGTCACCCTACCCACCTAAAGAGCCAACCTTGGAGAATAACTTGATTGCTTTCATTCAAATGAGTCGAGATAACGACATGAAAAATAATCAATGGTTGGACTCTTTAGAAGCATCTATAAACAGGGTGGAAGAAAAAGTTGGTAAAATAGTTGAGCAAATGCAAAGACAAGTAAAAGTGAAGCTTCCCAGTCAATTTCAACAAGCTCAAACTCTGACAACTCTAAGGAGTAATAAGATTATGAATAATATATTCCTAAAATTTCTAATGATTCATTTAATAATGCAAGAAATAAAGGTGGAGTGAAATTATCACCCAAGGAAGGTGTGGGCATAAATGAAACAATTGCAAATCCTTCTAAGGGAATTCAGAGACTTATCTGACTTACCTACATTTGATAAGGCACCAAAACCATATAAACCGCTCATACCTTTCGTACATTGGCTTAAGGACATTAAATAGGATAAGTAATTTTTTGATTTATTTAATATGCTTTCTAAGGTTAAAATTAATTTACCTCTCTTAGATGTCCTTAGGAATGAACTTTCCTATGCAAAGTTTTTTAAAGAATTGAACACTAAGAGGAGAAAGTATGATGTTAATGAAAGAGTAATTGTATCAAAAGTTTCCAGTATAATACTTCAACACGACCTTCCACAAAAATTAAAGGAATCTAGTAGTCTTAATATTAATATTACTATGGTGGATAAAAGGGTAGTTAAGGCTATGGTTGACTTAGGTGCAAGTATTAATCTCAAGCCTTACTTAATATACTTGCAACTAGATTTTGGGGAGTTGAATCCCATAACCATTTCCCTTCAACTAGCTTATAGATTTGTCAAATATCCTAAGGGTGTGGTTAAGGATTTTGTGATAATGGATATGCATGCAAAAATACTCATGCTTCCCACATCTTATTTCTTGAATCTTATGTTCCAAGATACAACTTTCCCTCAAAGGGTCTTCTTGTTCAATGCATAAGTCATCGAATTATGGAGATGAATGTCTTCTTCAAGGTCATCATCTAACAGAGATGGAACAAACAACTACAAATTCCCCACATTGATGACCTAGTACATATGTAAGAATGGTGGTAAATCGAGCTAGAAGGCATTATCATCAATTTGCTTGATGATCTTGAATGGTCCATAATGGATTGGTTTTTAGTTTGCTATCTAAATGCATATGTTTTCTCATTAATAATCAATTTGTGTCAAAGGCTCACTTTTTTAACTTAGTGATTTAATTAGTTATTTTATTTTATTTCCAATTTTCTTAATAATGAGTTTAGAGTGCTTAGTTTTATTTTATTTTATTTCCATTTTTCTTAATAATGAGTTTAGAGTGCTTAGTTTTGTTTTATTTTATTAATTTATTATTTTTGATAAAATAAGTAAATAGTTTAAAATCACTACAATTCCACCATAGATCGATCTCAGGGTAAACTTATCATTAGCCTATTAGTGATTCTTGCACTTGTAAGCATTTATAATTTGCACTATCAAAAACACCTAGCGAATAAAGGGAAAACCAATAATAAGAGAAAGTACTTAAATTATGCCACTTTTCACTAGCCAACAATGTATTATATTTCTTAACAATAGCTCACTCATCTAATATTTTTAAAACTCAACCCAGTGTCTGCAAATTTGAGAGTGAGAAGGTGACATTATTTTTTGAATAGGACAATAAGAGGGAAAATAGATCGAGGAAGCTTAAATCCAAATAGGCAGAGCTTTCCCTCAAATTATGGCAAAGAAACAAAAAGAAAAAGATGTGAATTTATAGACAAAATCTAGCATCTCGATGAGGTCCATAGCCACCAGTAGCCAACCCTCATTATCCTCATCGAGTAACTCAACCAATTCCTATGACGGACGTCCATAGAGTCAAAGAGCCCTCATTGAGGACTAATCAAGAGCTTAACAAGCTCCATAGAAAACAAAAAGAATGATTCTTCTGACTACAAAAATATGCCTAATTCTAAATAAGACGGCACCAAAACAAACAAAAACCCAAGCCAATAAAGGAAACTATGAAAGTGAGTTCATGTAACATATGAACATGTAACTATGTCCTAAATATGTATGATACTAAGTATTTAGCATTCAATATTATTGTAAGCCATTTAGTCCTTTGAATTTGTATTGGCTTCCCTTGTGCAAAATGCGATATCTGATTATTTTACTAAGTATTTCTATCTCTCTCTATACAGGATTGGTTATTGTTGATCAATAATACACACAGGTACATAGTTAGGTACACTATGATTGAAATCATGTTATACACATAGCATAGGGTTTATTTTTTAGTATGCATGCTAGGTTGTGAGTGAATATTTTTGCATTATTTTTGGGTGCAAGTATTTAGGAAAATTACTCAATAAATTTTGGATGAATTTTTTTTTGAATTTTTGGAACCTCAATGAGGTCATCAACGAAGCCATTTTTGGATCCCTCATTGAACCCCTAACAAGGTGGTTAGTGAGGACCCTCAACGTGGCCTCGATGCGGGTGGCTATTAGTGCCTTAATTGCTTCAATAAATTCCCCCTCTTTTGTCTTTCTTTAAGCATCTTAATAGAGATTGAGGTGCTAACCAAATTGATGTTTATAAATATTCTAAAGATTCTCAAGATCCTACACAAGGGATAGATTTGGAATATTAAATTGGATACAAAGATTAATTTAGAAAGCAATATTTTTTATTTTAGTTAATTATGGGCCTTTCATGTTTAGCAATTTTTCTTTTACTGAATTGGGGGCTTTTTATTTTAATTCTTTTAGTCTTTTATTTTTCAATGTTGGATTAAGCCCAATCCACAACTAAATAGGCCTATGATACCCATTTCATCTATGGTTTTTTATTTTAGGGTTTCTTTCTTATAAAGAAGAAAAACTATATAATTTAGAGGTAAGAACGAATATAATTAATGAAAAGTATATTTCAGAAATATTTTGCTTTGCCTTCTTATGTTCTTGATTGAATTCTTGAATTCGACATATCAACGGGAGTGATCATCCTTTGTGGCATCTCAAGATTGGGGTTGTAATAACTTTGTTCCTTAGGGTTTTAATCTGATCATCTTCAAAACATTCTTAGCAATTTAATCATTCCTATTTCTTTGAGTTCATGGGTTCCTAGGGTTATTCGCCTAGAAGGTCCGCATCACGTCTTATACATACCAAATTTTACTCTAAAAGTTTCTTCTACATCACAAACTACTTTGAGTATATTTTAATATTTGTACTACATTATTGGGGGTAAAATAATGTGTATGAATGTTAAGATCTCTTAACTATTTTACAAATATTGTGAGAGCAACACTGTGAGATTGGGTTAGGTAGCTTTGGTTAGGTTCCTAAATTAGTGGTTGTTCATGATACATGGTTGAGTGTATTTCCCACATTATTGGTTATGGTTTGTTGTTGAGAGTATTTCCCATAATTGGTCATTGGTGGTTCGTCCTTGAGTGTAGTTCCCACGATTGGTTGTTCATACCTATTCACTTTACTAATCTTCAATTATTGGTCACACCATATTGAGTAATGTTGGCTTTGGAGAAAATTTGATTCATATGTTGGAATAATTTGTTAAGAAAGCAACAAATGAGGGTAACAATAGGTAGTTAGCACAGAGGCCCCGACTAATAGAGGTATTTCCATTTATATTTCTATTGAGTTATATCTTTTTTTTTATGGATTTGTTTGCTACTATGTGGTTTCCATTAGAATCCCAGGGATGTTACCATGTAGATTGGATTTCTATATGGGTTCACCTCATTATATCTTTTGTTGTGCATGATCTATTATTTGGCTAGTACAATATGAGTTTCAATTGGGTATGTTTCAACATATTGAGGTTTAATATCTGACTAGAAATATTTTAATATTTATTTCTTACTTTTTAAATACTAAATAATATATCTGCTGCTTAATTTACTAGCTATTGGTGCTTATTATTTACTATGTTCATTGTTATCTATTAAGTGTTTTACTTGCTGCTATTGCGAGTTTATGATGAGTCCTTAAAGATTTCTTATCTCCTTAACATAGTAGTATATCGGGTCCTAGACTCTTTCAGTTGGTATAAAAAATACTACACCCTTTTAGGGCTTAATCACTCTAATATTGATTTGTTACTCTCGTTTATCACACACATATATTTCTCTCTAAAGAATTCAAGAGGAAGAGATAATGTAGGTAGGCCTCCACTATTTAATGGGTTTAATTATGCCTATTGGAAGTCTCAGATGTGGTCCTTCTTATGGTTCCTTGGATATCATGTCTAGTTCTTAGTTGAGAACAACTAGACATGTCCAATTAAAACCCTTCCTAACAACACTATTATCGCTAAACCTATGATTGAATTGAAGAAAAAGGAAAGCAAGGATTTAGAGTGGAATAGTAAGGGGTTATGTTCTATCCTCAGGGCTGTCACACCTAATAATTACAGAAGAATTCAAAGATGTACAATCTCAAAGCAAGCATTGAATATTCATGAGGTTGCATATAAGGGTACTTCTGTAGTTAAGAAATCCTAGATTCTGAAGTTAAATAGAGACTTTGAACTCTATATTATTCAAGAGGGTGAAACATTTGACAAATTCTATGCTCAACTTTTAAACATTGTCAATTGTTCTTACAATTTGGATAGGCCGATTAGCAAGGAGAAGAAAATTGAGAAGATTATCGCTAGTCTCCAGTATCATCTTCATGCCAAAGTAATAATGATCTAATCTATGTACAAACCTAGTGAACTCACTATAAATGAGATAGTTGGTGACTTGTAAGTCTTTCAACTTCATCACCTTTTACCTATATAGAACAAAATTGATGCTGAAAAGGAAAAACATTACCCTCAAAACTACCAAAGGGAGTGGTTCTTGTAAGGATGCAAACACCACTATGTTAAGTAATGATGATTCTATGCCTGATGGAGAAGAAATGACATTACTTGCCAAGAATTTTACAAGATTCTTTTGGAAAAAAAATCATCTTCTTATGGAGTCAAAAGAGAAATTTTGAGCACTAAAGGCTCAAAATCTGTAAAGATTAATGAAGACATAAAGAATAAGGCTAAGAGACTAAAGAGAAGGTACATTAACAAGATCAAGTACTTCGAGTGTGAGAATCCTGGTCATATTGGTGCAAAAACACTTTCTAAATGGAAACACAAGAACAAACTTGCAATGAAGGCTAAGGTTACTATTTCAAACAATACCAGCATTGAAGATGGGGATGAGACCAACTTTTTAGCCTTCATGTCTTTAAATACTATCATAGATCCTCCTATTGCTACCTCATATGTTCAAGAGGGAATTACTAAAGACGATGAAGACTAGAGATGATTCAATAATTAAAAATCCTAGCTAGATGATTTAATAAAATATTAGTTAAGTTAAGATCAACTAGCATACCCTAGAACAAAAGATGAAGCATATGATCATAAAATGAATGGGCTTATTAATCAATAAAACATAACCATACAATGTTTGATAGATTAATTAAATAAAGAATCCTGAAAAAATATGAATTAGTTTTTTGCAAAACAATTAGAGAGAACAAGCCAAAGATCAAAATATTGACGCAATTGTGGTTCAAGAAAATAAGAGGCATTAGGTTGTTTAAATAGAAAATGTTAAAGCCCTAATGCTAGGATAAAGTCAAATTAAAAATATATCCAAATTCATAGAGTAGTAAATTAGAGGGATGATATGTAATTTGAATGTTTGGCTCAAGTAAATAATTAGGTTAAAGTTGAGGTCATTGCTGCTCGATTGATCTAGACTAAGCTCGATTGATTGAACTAATATGTTCGTTCAATCGAAACCTTTTTTTGTTCAATCTAGGTAACGATTAATAAAAATCTAAGACCAAGTAGATTGAATTCAATTTATTGTAGATCGATCAAATTAACTTCAATCAATCTACCCCATAAGAGGACATAGATTGTACATGATCGATCCACCTCCTCAATTGATCTAGTCATTACTCGATCGATCAATCAAAATATATAATAAATGTTCCTAAGTGTATAACATGTATTCTTACATGATTAAGAAGAAGAGTATACCTAAAAATGTTCACTTGAAGCTCAGAAGTTTCTTTGACTTCAATAGTGATCTTAAAACATGCTTGGATACTAAATTATATTTAAACGTTTTGTTCAAGAATATTGCCAATACTCATAAACCTTACAATCTCCCTGTTTGGAATATTCGTGTAGAAAAACCTCTCTCATTACATCATGTTCAAAGGAAAAATAAATTTTATGTAGTGGAACTGTCCTTTAATCTAGTGAAACCATCTTCTTTTTGAATCTTAACAACTCATATATACATTGAAAATTAAATAGACAAATTTACATACTTGTCTCGAAAGACTCAATATTCATTAATTTAATGTATATAATAATAGCAAATAAAAGCAATAAACATAAGCATTAAGTAATAGCAGATAGAAAATTTTCAATTAAAGTTACTCCCTCTATGGGATATATCAAAGTGACCACTTAATGAGTTCTCCCCCTATGTAACTATTTATCCCATTATCTCTCTCCCTTCCCCTCCCCCCTTTTTATCGTATGAATAAGTAATATAACCATGGAACAATGACAAACAATATAAGAAAAAAAACAATGTATTGAATGATTGAAAAGGAAAGTACACATTCAGATAAGCCCAATTACAACCACAACGAAAGGTTAAATATGTAAGAGTAAAAAGATATCCAATAACTAGACAAATAGTACAAGACAAATAGAACATGAAATAAATGATCATTTTCTAGGAGGTTGATTTCCTTGAAATCTGAATTGAAGGTGCATTTCACTGATCATTGAGTACATGGCTTCTTTATGCTAATCCATGGTAGTCAATTTTTGTTGAAGGCCTTTTGTTTGAGTTGATAGTTTTTTCATTCTTATTCTTACTTTGTCCTCAAATAATTAATGACGAGAAGGTTAGGAAGCATGGAGGTTTTCCATTTCATCATCACCTATAAGATCATTTGTTGCTCTACCGCTGGTCCCAACATCAATGGTGGCTCTACTACTGGTTCCAACATATATGGTTCTTTGTCTTTTGGAGCTCTAGGTAGAGGTTCTTAAAATTTTTGACCTCTCTATGTCACCCATATAGTGAGTGGTTTTAGAATCTTTTGTCAGTGGGACACCCATATGAAGAATCATCAGGTTTATGAGACAACAATAGGGAAGACCAATCCTAGGGTTTATGACCTAGGTTTGGTTCCCAATTTCGTCTTGAATGATGATTCCTATATTTAAAGTAATGCCTTTTGTAACATATTATAAAATATTATCACGTAGGAAACCTATCTCAGATGAATGCTTGAAAGATAGCAAATCATCGCAGACCATCTTGTTCAAAATCTGATAAATCAAAGTAAATTCACCTGAGATATAAAGTAGTTTATCACTCATATTGACATTTGGTGATCCAATTAACTCAATTAAAATTTTTTATTTGAAATTTTATACCAATCTAGGTTAAAATCAGCATCCTAGTGTTTGTAATTGACAGAAAAGCATTAATCCTTTATGCCGAGACGTCAATAGTTTTATTTTAAATGGACCATCTATAACTCATCGACCCAGGATGAAAATTTTAGAGTCAATTTTAGCATAAAATTCTCAAACAAAGGTTGGGGAAAAAATTTAAAGGTGTAAACAGTGATTGCCAACCAAGAGCCTTAATGGCTTGAGTAATCCCTATCTCATAAAATTCATTCCAGAAAACACCACACTCAAGTAGAATTGGACATTTAGAGATTGTATTTTTATACCTTGTTTGAGAATCTCTATCCCACTATTGAGATGAAAATGGAGTTGGTGCACTATTAGGGCATTCTCATCGCTATGCAGCCAAAAAAGACAAACACAATTCCAAAATGACCAAAAAGCCCTTAAGAGTGAAAAGACAAATTCTGACAAAAATTTCCCAAACATATTGAAGACTAGGAATCAATGAACTATCAGAGGAAGAGGATTTATGAAGATTTTTGGGCCAAAATATTTTTCTTGGATGGTGAGAAAGTGAGGGAAAATAAGGGAAAGAACAGATTCAAATTTCTACATAAAAGTGAAAAGGGGGTAAGAAGGGCTTGTTTAGGGTTTATAGGAGGGAAAGAAAAAAGAAATGAGGTTTTTAAGCAAAATCATTTCGATTGATTGAGGATGATATCAATCGATCGACATTTAAACTTCAATCCATTTAGTTTATTGTCGATCAATCAATGTTCGACAGTTTCCAGAAAAGCCTTTACTCCCCTAAGTCCTATAACTAAATAATTAATTAAAAAAATAATCAAATAAAAAAAATATTAAACAAAAGTTTAATTATTTTTTTGAAAAAAGGTAGTAGACTTATTCAAATATGAACAAGATTCAAAATAAACAATTTAAAAAATTAATTTTTATCATAATTGAAATATCCATTGTATGCATAAGTGTTCTAATAATGCACATATACATGCTCAACACATATGGTGACATACTGACAACTACTCAAAATAAATAATATGCATATTTGAAACACAATAGTATGCCAATCATTTATGATCAATCAACAAGGATTCAAAGAAAGAAGTATCACCTATCATGAAAATTTACAATATAATCCTTACTTTCACAAAATAAAATTATTTACCAAGAAAGAACTTAATGTTTCTATCCCCCCTTATGTTCTTAATTTTTTTTATATGAGGGATTGGTTAGTTATTTGTGTATATTTTTTTTGTAACCACTTGTGGCCCTTTCTTTTGGTGCATGCAATTTCTTTTGTATTTTTTTCCTCCATATATATATATAAGGAAATTTGTACAAGCAAAAAATTTAGTATGATGACTTTCACACTAGTTATGAGGTAGCACTCTCCACTCACTGTAGTAGCTTCACATATCATAGTAGGTAGCCATCTCAAAACTAGGTGTCTCTCTATAGTAATATTTTAAAAAGTGAAAGGTAGAGCTCAAACATAATTTTGTAGTCAAGGTTAGTTCAAGCCCTAGAATCTCACAAAATCAATAAAAACTTTAAGCATGATGTACATATGAGTTCAATGAGTATATGAGTAAGTTCTTGTCAACATCGATCACTAAATATGAAAACGTATGTAAATGCACAAGTATAAATACAAAATTATTCAATGAAAATTCAATTGAAATAAGTCAATTTTTGTAAAGAAAAGTAGTTCATAAAGTCTATTTCATTGTTAAAACAAGTTTACTCCCTTTATTATATTTTTTGAAAACAAACTAAAGAAGCATCAATAAACAAATAAAAAGGAACAAACCTACTAAATATTCTCACCTAGGGTTTATTAAGCACTTAAACAAAAGTACTTAGGTGAACAAAAATGATGACCAGGTCACCAAATGCCTTACAAATGCGATCTTTGATGCTAATGGTGTATATGTAGCATTTGAAGAAGGAGGGCTAATAGGTTTTACAAAATAAGTTACTTTTGAAGATGATGGCATATAATGCTTATCTACATAGCCTAACCCTCTCTTATCTCCAAAATATTTTCCATAGTCAAGAACTTGGTTTAGCTGTTCAACTCAATTTCTTATAGTCTTTATGGCTTCCTTTGATTGTTCAAGTTCTTGCCTAAGATTCTTATTTTCCTACTTAAGATCGGAAAAAATTGAATTCAAACCATCAATAAGTTTAGACAATTTATTTTTTTTCTTTTTCTATAATTGAGGAATTTATTTTATAGGATTTAAGTGTATGATTTGGTTTGGTTACTTCTATAAGTAACCTATCCTTTTGTCTCTTACAACATACTAAATCTACAAAAAATTCATCAAGACTATTAGCATCAAATTTATTTAACAGGAATTTAGAATTACTTTCCTCATAATCTAAATCAATGTTAGACTTACTAAATGTCCACTAGTTTTTGTAGTAAATTCTAGGTAGTTGGTGGCACAATTTTCTAATCATTAGGATTATTGTTGTCACCTTTTGAGTTACTAAGGGTAGCATTGAAAGCCTTTCTAGTTCTCTTTTTTTGTTAGCGTACTTAGTTGCAATATGACTAATCCTATTGCATTCAAACATTAAGGTCCAATGAGTTTAGTTTTCTTAACTTTGGAACTTATAAGTTTGAGTTCTTTTGGATTTTGATCCCTTGAACTACTTGGTTACCATTTATTCTATGAATTGCTCTAGTTGAAGATTTTCTTGAGTATTTTTAGCTAAGAGTTTCAATTCTTCTTCCTCCTCATCATTTTCATTTTCATTATCATTGTCACCATTATTAGTCATGGCGATTTTGATGGTGAAAACTTTACTTTTTGTAAGTGTTCGAAAGCTCATCTCAAAAGTGAGAATTGAGCCAACTAGTTCCTCAATTTTGATGGTCTTATTATCCTTGCTTTCATTTTATGACATTGATCTTT
Organism: Hippophae gyantsensis; assembly: GCA_030763125.1. Classification (NCBI taxonomy): domain Eukaryota; kingdom Viridiplantae; phylum Streptophyta; class Magnoliopsida; order Rosales; family Elaeagnaceae; genus Hippophae; species Hippophae gyantsensis. The sequence goes on along the minus strand of CM061035.1, from coordinate 43,947,899 downwards.
ACATGTAAGCAATCTGGTAGTGAATAGAGAATATTTCAAACTAACCTTAATTCATCAATTTTCTCTCCAAGATTAGTAGAGGTGTTACCAATATCACATAATTTAATATAGAATTCCAAAATTTTTAGTCTCTTCCATCCTAAGATTTTCAAACCTAGTACCTAGCATGCAAAGTTTGGTTCTTTTAACTTGGGAAGGTCCCTCATAGAAAACCAATAAAATATCCTAAGCATACTTAGTAGTATCAACATTAGAGATATGACATAACTTATCAGCAGACATAATACTAAAGTTAGCATTAATTCCTTTTTAGTTCTAGTTGCTACCAGTTTTATCTTCAGTGCTCCATTCGTTTCTAGGTTTAAGTGTGACAATATTATCCTTGGTAACTTTAGATGGTTCCTAACCATATACAATAAATTTTCACACACTCTCATCTAAAGAACTTAGAAAGGCTCTTATTAGAACCTTCCAATATTGATAATTAGACCAATAAAAAATGCACGGGTTTTTGAAGCACCCTCTCTCAAATTATCCATAACAAGGTCCTAGGAAAACACTAAGTATATCTAGTAATCCATTTTGATACCAATTGAAAGTTTTTAGCTACAGATATGAATAAACTAGAAGGATGAATAATTAATTAATTGAAATATGTCAAATTAAAATTTCATAAGTTGCTAAACATGTAATCATATATAAATAAAATAATCTTGAAATAAATAAAGATTTGACAAATGATATTTTTAGGTGGAAACAACCTAGGTCACAATAATAACATATGAGGAAAATCACTGGTTTACTAAACCACCTAACTATCCACTAATAAAATAATGTTCAATTACAAGCCGAGGATTTAAACTACCCATCACATATAATGCCCCAAATAATATACTTACAAGCCGTTGCTTCTTTCACAGTCTCCACAATAAAGTTGTATGGATTCGGACCAACATTTTGATAAAATTAAGTCACACAAGCAATCAAATCCGTTTAAAAAGCACCTGAAAAGTTACCACGATAACACAAGTGCAAAGTGTGTCCTAGACCAGATTCAATAATGAAAAAAATCCTAGCTAGATGATTTAATAAAATATCAATTAAATCAAAATCAATTAGAATATCATAGAATGAATGATGAAGCACATGATTATAAAATAAATAGACTTATTAATCAATAAAATATAACCACACAATATTTGATAGATTAATTAAGGAAAGAATCCTCACAAAAAATATTTAGTTTTTGAAAAATAATTTGAGAAAGAAAGCTCATAATCAAAAGATTGATTCAATTGTGATTAAAGAAAATAAGATGCATTAGGTTGTTTAAATAGAAAATATTGAAGCCTAGGGCTAGGTTAAATTCTAATTACAAATATGTCCATTAAATAATTCATAGAGTACCGAATTATACAAACAATATTGTAATTTGAATTTTAGCTCGAGTAAACAATTAAGTGAAAGTTGAATCCTTTGTCGCTCAATTGATCCAAACCAAGCTCGATTTATTGAACCAATAAGGTTGATCGATCCATGTAACAACTAATAAATAATCGATACCAGGTAGATTGAATACAATTGATTCTCAATCGATCTAGTCCTTCCATTGATGGAACCTAGCTTCAATCATTCTACCCCAACTTTAAATTCAACTCGAAAGGACATAGATCATGCATGATTGATACTCAATCGATCAACCTTCTCGATTGATCTAGTTATTACTCGATTGATCGAGCAACATATATATTAAATGTTCCTAAGTGTATAACATGTATTCTAATGTGCTTAAGAATAATAATATACCTGAAAATATTCACTTGAAGCTTGTAAGTTTCTTTGGCTTGAATAGCGATATTGAAAATTCCCCTAGAAACTAATTTACCTTTAAATGTTTTGTTTGTAAATATTGCCAACACTTATAAACCATAAAGAGTAGACTACTACTAAGCTGTAAGGTCACCCCCCACTTTTCCCTTACCTTTCAGCTATGTTATTCGATATAATCACTATAAAAATATGAAGCTTTTACATAGAGAATTTAGACGTTGCAAGGTTTGAACTAAAAATTTATTTAATTTATTAGATATTATAATTTATGTTTAGGCAGGATGAGATTACTTTAATAAATTTTAATTGACTATATAAATATATTTGATTTAAATTTATGAATTTATACTGAAATTTTCCTTTTGACTATAAAATCTCTAAAGGGTGCCCAAATTATTTATAAATAATTGATTTTCAAATGATTTTTGAATGATTTTTCATAATTATTTAAGAAAATTTCTTTAATATAATTCTCTTCACAAAAACCATGTACCCCTATTTTGGGGCATGATATGCATTCACTTAGGGGAGGGGGGGTTGTGTACTTTGCATGTGTTTCTAATGTATGTATATATGTGTTTCGCCTATCGGTGTGCATCTATGCAGGATTAAAGCGATAGTATTTGGATAGACTATATGTTATTTCTGCATGATACGTTTAGAGGGTATGTTCTTGTTTCATATGTCCAAGTTACATGTGTTGACTGAAGTCATCGAGATTTAGATGTACTGTGTGCAGTTGCTTTGAGACCCTCACATTTTAATTTGTCAGAGTATGGATAAGTTTATCTCAGAAGATGGATGGAGCATACAAGATCGATGCACTTGAAGTAGTTGTGTTTTTGGGGTGTTAGGGTGCATCAATGTTTTGTTCATAGGAACAAATATCTTTAGGTCATCTTCATGATCATCTCATGATTGATGTGTGTATATACTTAGCTGTAAAATGTTTTGAAATGAAAATCCAAAAGGAGAGAATGTAAGTCCTACAGTCCTTTGTATATATGTTGGCTTCCTATGGGAAAAACACAGTGCCTATTTATTTTACTCAATGTTTCTATCTTCTACTGTGTCAGATTGGTTACTATTAATCAATAATACACACATGCACATAATTAGATATATTGTGATTGAAAGCATGTTATACACACACCACGAGGTTGGTTTCTTAGTATCCATGCTAGGTTGTGAGTGGTACTTTTTATTTCATTTCAGGTGCTTGTATTTTTCAAAATTACTCTGGAATTTTTGGATTGAAAATATTTGAATTTTTAGCACCTCGATGAGGCCCTCCCTAGACCCCTCACCAGAACCCCAATGAGGTGGTCGATGAGGACCTTTGGTGAGGCCCCGATGAGGGTGGTCGGTTGTGCCTTGGTTGCTTTTATTAATACCTACCTCTTTTGGTTTTTATTCAAGCATCTTTTACACACTGAATCTTTGCCAAAATTTACTTTGAAAATTGTTTATATATCACAAATTACTTTGAGTGTATTTTTAGTAATTATGCTACATCATTGTGGGTAAAATAGCATGCTTGAGTGCTAAGAGCGCTTGACTACTTTATAAGTATTGTGAGAACAATACTGTGAGATTAGGTTGGGTTTTTTTGGTTGTGGTCCCAAATCAGTGGTTGTTCATGATACGTGGTTGAGTGCATTTCTCATGTTGGTGGTTGTGGTTCGTGATTGAGTGTATTTCACATGATTAGTTATTGGTGGTACTTGGTTTAGTGTAGTTCCCACGATTGGTTGTTTGCTACCTGTTCATTTTACTGATATTCAATTACTAATCACACTACAATGAGTAGTGTTGGCTCTGGAGGAAACTGGGGTTCGTGTATTGGACCAAGTTGTTGTGAAGGCAACAAGTGAGAGTAGTAATAAAAAGTTAGGGCAAAGGTCCCGACTGATAGAGATATTTGCATTTATTTTTCTATTAAGTTGTATCTATTTTATTGCTTAGTGGATTTGTTTGCTCCCAAGTGTTTGTCAAAAGTAACCCAAGGATGTTACCACATAAATTAGAGTTCTATATAGGTTTACCTCATTATATCTTGTTTGTGCATGCTCTATTATTTGGCTAGAATAATTTAAGTTTAAATTGTGTATGTTTCAACATACTGAGGTTTAAACCCAAAACCCTAAATCCTAAAACCCTAAATCCCAAAACCTTAAATCTTAAACCCCAAAACCTAAAACCCTAAGCCCTAAACCCTAAATCTCCAAACCCTAAACCCTAAACCCTAAAAACTAAATCCTAAACCCTAAAACCCTAACCCCAAAACCCAAAACATCAAAACCCTAACCCCAAAACCCAAAACATCAAAACCCCAAACCCTAAATCCCAAACCCAAAACCCCAAACCTCAAACCCTAAAGCCCTAAGCCCCAAACCCTAAACCCCAAATTCTAAATCCTAAAACCCTAAACCCTATTTTAGAAAAATAATAATTTTAACCCTAAACTTTAACTCACAAATATAACCCTAAACCCTAAACCCCAAATCTTAAATCTCAAAATCCTAAATCCCTAAATCCCAAATCCTAAATCCCAAATCTCAAAACCCTAAACCCTATTTAGAAAAATAATAATTTTAATAATATATTTTCTTTTTAAGTAATAATTATTTAGAAAAATAATGATTTAGATAATGTATTTTGTGTGACAAAAAAAAAATAATTAAATAATATTATTTAAACTTTATTAAATATAAGAGTATTAAAGTAATTTATAATTTTTTTCATTTCATTCCAATGGTAAACTAACGTTGTAATACTGATTCCTTTTTTGATTCCAACAGTCAAACCAAACAACATTGTTTCTATTCCAATTCCGATTTCAATTTTATTCTGTAAACCAAATATCATCTAAATAAAATACATACTCCATGTTTTGCACCCAATAATGCTAATATATATAAAAAACGAAGGACCTTACAATCCTTATGTGACTTTTCGTGACAATCGTTGTACTATAATAGGCCTAACAATTTCTTTTAGCCGCACTTCTCTTACCTTTTCAAATATAGAAATCCTATTTTTGTCTTGAAATTTCAAAAATTCATTGGTTCGACAATAATTTTGTTTGACGATTTTAATCCAAGATTTATTACTATCTGTCGTAAGTTCCCAGGTTGCTTGGAAATCATACCTCTATAAAAATCTTACATATTATTTTTTAATTCCTAAACCACCATGTTCTTTGGAAAGAGATATATATTGTATCCGAAGAAATAGGAGCGAATAATGACTTTCCTCCATGGTTTCACTCCACCAAATTTTTTTCGTTTAAAGCATCACGTTTTAAAAAATATTTAATAGCAATTTGAAGGGAATAAATTGACACAATTTAAAGGACACTTTCAATCAAAAATTAATTATAATTATACTCGGATATAATTATAATTAATTTAATAAAAGATTTTAAAATTACTTTGATATTTTTTTTAAATTTAATGACAGCCATGACTTGAATAGTTAGCATTTCAAATTTTCGTCAACAACCTCTTAGCCAAAGTTGTTGAATTCAATATTTGACCAATACAAATAATTGAGCAGGTGGGAGTGGTAGGTAAATACGCTGATATCCTAACATATACACACAAGAAAGGAACAAACAAATAGAAAAAGGGTTAGTCCTTCCTTATCATCTTCATTCCCCCAAAATCATCTAAAATCTTGGATAGAAGAAAAAGGACAATTTAATCAAATCTCATAACCACCCATCATTCGTAAAACTCAAATAAGAGAAACTAAGGGGAAAAAAATGGAGATATACTCAGTGTTAATGAAAGAGATATGGTATCACACAGGGTTAACACCATCAGCTTTCTTCACCGTAGCAGCTCTAATGGTGGTTGTTTACAAAACAGTGAGTTCTATGTTTGTATCTCCTGAGGATTTCAACAAGCCTCCAATAGTCACGTCCACTACCACAATCTCATCTTCCAATTCTAGTTTACTCAACAACTATTTTGGTCCAGACACAAACCCTAATAATCCAAAACAATCATTTAAATTAGGAAACATGACCCATCAACAATTGAGAGCCTATAATGGTTATGATCCCAACAAACCGATTCTTATTGCAATCAAAGGTCAGATCTACGACGTCTCTTCTGCCAGGTATTTTTCAAATTGCTTACTCAAATTTCCTTTTTTTTTTTTTAAATTATGCAACTGTTGATTGATTTTTTTATAAATGAAAGGATGTTTTATGGGCCTGGTGGGCCGTACGCAATGTTTGCTGGTAAAGAAGCTAGTAGAGCATTGGCTCTGCTGTCATTTAAGCCCGAAGACATTAATGGAAACCTCGAAGATTTGGGTCCAGATGAACTTCAAATTTTGGAAGATTGGGAGTTCAAATTTATTGACAAGTATGCCAAAGTTGGTCAGCTTGTAACCGAATCTGATACGAGTAGTCTACAAGATTGGGAGTTCAAATGTAGTAGAGGTATTGGACTATGCATCATGTGAAGATATTAATCTCATATGACTTCGCAATTTTTTTCCTTTCTTTTTCGCTTAAAAGAATTTGCTTATTTATAATGAGTAATGCTATTTCGATGTGTCTTAAGAGTACCTTTTCTTCACATAAAATTGAAAAGGGAAAAGTGTGTATTATTTTCACCACTTTATTTCTAATATTTTTAGGTTGGCACTTCTAATTATGTTAATTTAGAAGATGGACTCTGCTGCAAGTCTAGGAATTTATTTCAGGAGGTTTATTTCCGTATGAGTCTATCACGAATTACGATAACACCTCAATTAAAATCCATTTTTGGGAGAGGTTTTGGAATAAAGTGACAAGCTTTATCTGTTTCTTTGAGGTAAAATTCTTTTTCTCTCATTTTTTGTATTAACTTTAGTATAAGTGGTCAGAGTAATTTGGTTACTAAGTTTTTGTTGTGGAGGGTGATAGTGAAATTTTCAAATCGTGAAAATGGTGAGGGTTGTTATATGTTCTTTCTGTTAGGGAACTATATAGATGACTGTCACATAAGCTCTATAATTGTTTTTTGGAGTGGTCAAGGAGAAGGTAGTTAATGATAGGGCAGAATCGTCATCGTCGATCCTACCGATAATTTGGTTTTATATTTATAAAACTCTCGCAAATGTACGAATCATTTCGTAGAAAATGATAAGTATACTCCCAAAATCGATTTAAGGAAGGAATATATGTGGTTTTTAATTTATTATTCAAACTTTTAAAAACGAAATTAAATTCTAAACATCTTGTCACGATATTTTGGGTTTTTGTGTTTCTAACCTAATAACATAAAAATAAACATAGATATAGATTCAATAAATATTTATGCAAATTTTATCATTTATAATAGTAGAGTATTTATGAATATAATAACTAAGTTAATTATGCTTGTTCATATTATTTAGGTTATTAAATATATAAATTGATATTTATTGATTCTCTCTTTTTATATGAATACCACCTTTGGTGAGGTTAGATATTATTTGTTAACTAAACAAATCAATTAACACTTATGGGTGGGGTTGATAACTAATTTGGTTAATTAAATTAATTCTTTTTTCTAAGAGATTGAAAATGAACCATATATATGCCACCTTTGGTAGGGTTAGATAGTTTAAACTTTATTCAAGGTGTCCAAATTAAACCTAAGAATTTAATTATCTGAGTACTAACTTTCAAGTTTTAAAACCACTACTGAAACCATGTTGTCAATACATTTTCAGATAATAATTCTTATAAAAAATTTTGAAATAGAGCTTCACTCTAACTATCGGGCGATTATGCTAACAAATAAAAGAACAATAGTCTAAATCAGACCGGATAACTAAACCTTAAAATCTAATTTTCAGATTTAAGTTTGTAATGAAAAATAATATATTTCTCTCTAACATTCTTAATATAAAATCTTGAATAAAAATAAAATCAATTCATTTTAGAGATTTTTACCTATTTAATATTTCACAAGCACAACAACGTTATTATTATATCATGTTTACAAACAGCCAGGAAAGTTAAATTTAATCACAGACAAATTAAATATAACATGTAAGAATAAAACATAAAAATAACTACAAAGAAAATAGAATCCTTACAGTACTTTGATGCTAACTCTGTTGTTGGAAAACCTCCAAACGGAATTTGCACTCCTATTTATTGAATCAAAAAGCAAATAAATTACAAAAACATAATTAGTTCTTCTCAAAAAGAAAAGTACTCTAAAACTAAGAAAGAACTAAGGAAAAACTAAAAACTAAAAAAAACTAAAAAAAATTAAGAAAAGAGAGAAAGAAAGAGAGAAGAAGTGTGTTTTGAAGTGAAGAGAATGGGGGATTTATAGGTGAGGAGAGGAAGAAAAAGTGGGTGAAAAAATGATTAAAAATTGAGAAAATGCGAAATAGTGAATGATGATGTCATATTGATATGGGCGCGGCGTCTTGTGAGATAGAACATATGGGTCTGTGGCCTTGTGACGGACGAGGACATGCGGAAGGGAGAGTTGGCGCGCGCATTGTTGGGTGCGGTTGGGGCAGATGCTGGCGCCGCGTGCGCGTTATTGGGTGCGGTTGGGTGCGATTTCCTCCTTTTTGACATTTTTGACCTTTTTGACCCATTTTGTCCAATTTTTCCATATTTGTTGACTTTTCCTCATTTATTTTATGAATATATTTGTGACGTATTGCCTCTAGTATTCCTTTTTGAGTCTTTAAGTTACGTTTTTAAGCGAAAATACCTGAAAATTAATAAAAATACTCGTGATTCCGAAAAGACAAATTTATATAAATATATGATAAAATCATATAAATATATATATTTTTAATCAATTAATGTGCATAAAATCATGGTAATTTTAGTGCTTTTTGAGCACTTATTAGTTACTCAACAGTTCCTGACATTAAGAAAATTTGAAAGCTTGGAAACTAAAAACCAAACTTCTTTCATGTAGAAACTTAATAATAAAATTGATTTAAGGAACATGTTTTTGTGTCAAACTCAATGAACAAAATCAAGTTTCTCACAATGGTGCCAAAAACTTGATAAGATAAAATCGATATCAGGTTAGGAATATCGATCTTATAGATGTTTTGGTTTATATTTGTAAAAGTTTTGCACGTGTACGGATCATTTTATGGAAAATGATAAGTATATTTCTAAAATTGATTTAAGGAAGTAATATATGTGGTTTTTAATTTATTATTCAAACTTTTAAAAACGAAATTAAATCCTAAATATCCTATCACAATATTTTGATTTTTTTGTGTTTCCTAATATAATAACATGAAAATAATAAACATAGATATGGATTTAATTAATAATTATGTAAATTTTTATCATTCATAACAATGTAGTATTTATAGATAGAATAATTAAGTTAATTATGTTTGTTCATATTATTTAGATTATTAAATATATAAATTAATATTTAATTCTTTTTTTATATAAATATCACCTTTGGTGGGGTTAAATATTCTTTGTTAATTAAACAAATCAATTAACACTTATGGGTGAGATCTATAATTAATTTGGTTAATTAAATTAATTTCTTTTTTCTAAGATATTAAAAATAAACTATTTAAATGTCACCTTTGGTGGGGTTAGACATTTTAAACTTTATTCAAGATGTCCAAATTAAACCTAAGAATTTAATTATCCGAGTACTAACTTTCAAGTTATAAAACCATTACTAAAAATATTTTCGAATAATAGTTCTTACAAAAACTTTTGAAATAGAGTTCTATTCTAACTACTAGGCGATTATACCAACAAATAAAAATACACTATTCTAAATTAGACCGGATAAAAAAACAATAAATCTAATTTTCAAATTTAAATTTGTAATAAAAAATAATATATTTCTCTCTAATATCCTTAATACAAAATCTTGAATAAAAATAAAATCAATTTATTTTATAGAAATGTTTTACCTATTTAATATTTCTCAAGCATAATAACGTTATTATTATATCGTATTTACAAATAGTCACTCATGTTAAATTTAATCACATACAAATTAAATATAACATATAAGAATAAAACATAAAAATAAATGTAAACAATTCATTTTAAATTATACCTCAAAAAAATCCCTACAGAACTTTAATGCTAATTTGAAAACCTTCAAACGGATTTGCATTTTTTTTTATTGAATCAAAAACTAAAAATTTACAAAAAATAACTAGTTCTTCTAAAAAAAGAACTTTAAACTAAAAAAACTAAGAAAGCTTTCTAGAGAGAGAAAGAGAAGAGATTTTGAGGAATTTGAAGGATGATTTTTACAATGGAAGAGATGATTCTTTTATAGATGAGGAAAATGCTAAAAAGGTGAAACAATATCTTGAAAATTGATTTTGGATGTTACATGCTCGTGAGATGCACAAGACAGGCGTATGTGTGTGTTGGTACACGTGGGACTCAACGTAGGTATGTGTTGGTTGTGCACGGGACTCAGCGTAGGTATGTGCTGGTTGTGCGCGGAATGTGCATGGGACTCAACAATTTTGACATTTTTTATTATTTTGACCCATTTTATCCTCTTTTTTTACTTTTCCTCATTTTGTTTCAACATATATTGTGATATATTACCTTTAATATGTTGTTTTGAGTATTTAAGCTATTTTTGAACGAAAATACCTGAAAGACAATAAAAATACTCGTGATTCAAAAAAGATAAATTTATATAAAAATATGATAAAATTATACAAATACAAATCTTAATCAATTAAATTAGATTGAATCATGGTAATTTTAGTATTTTTTAAGCACTCATCACAATCTCCAACCAGCTTCTTGCTAGTCCATTTAGCAAGATAAGTAGTAAAAACTAAAAATTAAACAATCTTAAATCACTTCGTGGAATGACACACCGCATTTAGCATATGCAACAAGCCTTAGTGGATGAATTTAAGTCTCGTGAGGGTTTTTAGTAATGATACCCATAAACATTAACAAAAATGAAAACAAAATAAAACAAATAAAATAAGAAGTTAACTAAAATTTAAAATAAAGTAAAAAGACTAAAATAAAATAAAGAAATGAAATGCAAAAATATTTCATGCTTATAATCTCTTTTAAATTTCATAATTAAATTCTTAAGCATAGATTATTTCAACTTCCTAAACATTCATGATTTATTATAATAATTAGTTGAAAATCATTTCCATATTTCATATCAAAAATGTATCAATTTAATTTCACCCAAACTTAGTGTCAGGAATCCAAATTCGTTTCGATTATATTCCTCACAAGTCAATACTCTCAAAAACACTAAATCATATGGGTTTAAGTATTCATACTAAGACGTATGTGAATAGAATTTATATTTAGAAATGAACTAATAAATTTGCATACTTATAAAAGAAGAAAGGCTAAAAATATACATAACTTCGAACTCATAAAAGGAATTGAATGTTTAGGATTTCGTAAAGAAATCAAAAAATTATTTTCATGCCTCAATAAAAATCATTAAATAAAAATTTCAAGATATATGCTTTATAGAATGAAGAAAGTGCAATGACTTTTTAGGGATTTACTTCCTATAACTTTCTTTTGTAATTAGCCTTTTCTCGTAACTTTGTAGGCTATGTGGATCATAGTATGTAGATTATACTATTCATTTTTCTCTCTCTTTAATATATATATATATTTTAGAGAGAGGACCTATGTACAATTCGTACATTTTTGTTTTGGTATGATAAGGTGAGTGGCTAAATTTAGTGACTTTTCTGTTTTTTTTTTGTTTAGGTAACCCCAGATATGTCTCTTTTTGATAGAAGTCATGCATGAAGGACGAAAGGACATACACTATCAATTTCTACTTAAGTTATTCAATCTAAGCAGTAAAAACAACATATGACACTTTACTAGATGTGGAAATCCTAACATTCAATACTAATACATATAGAGATCATCTAAAAATTTAAAGAAATAAGAAATGTGTTTGGAGTAGAAAAAAATTATTTTGCTCAAAATAAAGAAAATTAGGCTCAAATTATATCTCATAAGGGTAGTCTCTATTATTTGATTTCTAAACACTGATTTTGGATTCATTATAATTTTGACACTTTATCATGAAATATTACTTATAATAAAAACTAACTAATTACCATATATTCCATGATATGTTTTCAAAAATTAATCTAAAAGTGTAAATGACTTAATTATTTACTTAAATTTGATTTAAAGAAGTGACAAATTTTGGTGAAATTTTTTTAAAAACTAATCCTAAAATTCTAAAATTTACTAAACCAGATAAAATAAAATAAAATCAGACATAATAAAAATGAAAATATGAACATAAATATTTTTAAAATTGTTAAGATTTTTGAAATTAAACATGGTAACTTTTCATCATCCTTAACCTAGAACTTACATTGTCCTCAATGTAACAATTGTAAATTAAAGATAAAGAGAAAAGAGAATAAAAGTTACCTATTTCTTGAGAATGTGTAAGTAGTGATGGAGAAATACTGGTGCATCCACACAGACAGATCTTTGTAAACTTCTAACATCTCAAGAAATATTTTTAGTTTTAATAACTTTAAAATTTTTCACATGCAATTAAACTAAAATAAACAAAAGAAATTAAATAAATAAAACAAATAAAAGAAAATTACCTAAAATGATGGGTTGCCTCCCATCCATCGCTTAGTTTAACATATTAGCAAGATGTAACTTAGGGGATTTCATTTTAATAAACTCAATATTCCCATATCATTGAGTCAATCAAACCTACACATATGACAAGTTTGTCTACCTATACTTTTTTAAGTCATGCTTTATGGATTTTCAAGATTTTATTTACTTAAAACTAGGGACATAATTGTGGGTTTTAGATAAACTACTTCTAAGTGCAAGTCAAATAACTAAGACATCAAAACACATTTGTACCTAGATTTAAGAAAGTAATACCTCCTTTTATCACAGACTGTATATAAAAACTTTGAAATTTTAAAGATAACTTTCGAATTTTATTTTATTTTTTTGATTTTTTTTAACTAATCTAAAACTAAGTATTAAAATAAATACTAAACAATAATAATTAAAATTAAGTAAAAGAAACAAACAAAAGAAAGTTATAAAAGAAAAATAAACAAATAAAAGAAAAAATAAAGTAAAACAAAAATAAAGTTAGTAAAATAAAGAAAAAGAATAAAAATAAAAAAATTATACATATTTTACAATATATATAATACAAACAACTTTTATACAAATTTTGATATATATGATTATACATATTTATAATACACTCAATCTATCATATAATACAAACACATTTTTTTGGATTAATATCAGAATTACCCCCAAGCTTTAAGGAGATTATTCAGAAAACAAAATTTCCAAAAATATAAAAAGAGATTTAATAGAGAAAACTAGAAGAAAAGATATTTTAGAATAAAGAGGTATAAACCTTCTGAAAAAGAAATTATTGCCCTTTAGGAAAGTAAAAAAATGTAGATGTTGGATCTGTAATCAAGAAAGTCATTATGCTAACGAATGTTTAAGCAGACTTCAACATAAAAAAGAATTTAAAAAGAAATTTTCACAAAATCAAAATTTTTAGAATAAGCTTTCAAAATGTAATTCGAATCAATCGAGGAATTTGATATAGATAATATTTATAGTATCTATCTATTGGAAAAAACTGAAGAAGAAATAACTTACTTAGAATATAAACACTCAAATTGTAGATCTTCTTCATTAGAAGATGAATAATTTGTATAGTATTACAAATCCAAATAATACTTGCATTAAAGTAAGACTAAAATTTAAAGGCTATAACACTTATCATTTACATGCATATATGATCGCCACACAAATTGTGTGTGCAATGAATACGCAAGTATACGTATCGTAACAAGTAATATAATGATAAATAAAGATCGTTCCCACAGAGATTATTTTATTAGAAATTAAATTTTTAAAACTAAAATTAATAAAAATCAATTTTTTTGGTGTTTTTATAATTTAAGAAAGAAAAATTAAAATAACTAAAAGTAAATAGCAATAATTAATTAAATCAGATTTTGTGACTAAAATGATATATGAGAAAATATCTAGGAATACTTAATCCCCCAATTTTTTAAACATGAAAATCGTTAAAATCCCGCCAATATAATTATCAATTAATTAAATGATCAATTAAATCTAATCTAACATGTATTCCTCTCTCAAGTAAACTACATACCATATAGTAATTACTTTAATCACACTCTCGTGTTAATTAAATTGCATACTACTTATTAAGTTTATCAATTATGGATCACATATATAAGAATTATACATCTCTACTTAGAAACTATGCATGTTATTTAATTAAGACAAACAATTAAATAATTTTCTCAAATCTATTTAATTGCCTCTATAAATAAATTTTTTGCCAAACAATTAATAGCATAAAAATCAGATTAAATAATATAATTAAATTAATATTATAATTGGGGTAAAATTTTAGATCATCACATGATGAAAATTGGATTCATAAGATCCCTAGATTAATAAATTAATTACACATAATTGTGTTCATAAAGCTCATATTTTTCATAAAGAAAGACATAAAACTGATAAAGAAAAAAGTAGAAAAAGAAATACAATCAATCTCTTGACTTGTAAAATTAATTTCTTCTTGAATCTCCACCAAAATTGTGTCATCTCTTGAATTTGTTTATATTTTTCTCTCTTTTTAGCTCTAAAAATTGACCAAAATTATGCTAATGGAGACTAATTGGGGTTTATGGAGTGATTAGGTGCTTAAATAAATCTCAGGTGTGATCTAGATAGTCTGATCAGCTTAAGATCAAGGGTTACGATCAAAACAAACAAAACTAATAGTTTTAGCCAATCACAGCATGACACGTGGCATTATAAATTCATTGGGTGAATGAGTGAGCGACGTGTGGTAGGGGGACCGGTCAGAGTCAACACTCATCTAGTCAACAACACATGGCACGATGTGATTTGCAAGAATAGATGGCATGGTGACACATGGCATGGCATGTTGATCAATTTCTGAACTCGGATTGAACGTTGTGTTGACACGTGGTGCGTGTGTGTCCTCCTCACATGCGGTGTGACGTGATTCTCTCTCCGTGCTTACATGGCATCCGTGTGGCTTACCCAGTCAGCTCCTCTGCTTGCATGGCATGCACGTGGTAGCTTTTGATTGGTCCTGCGTTAAAAATTCATAAAAAATCCAGAAAAATCCCAAAAAATTCCAAAAAATATATTTTTCACTCCTATTCACTAAAACATTTCTATTTAAATTTTTTTGGCCATAAAAAATACTATTTATTAAATAAAAGAACTAAATATTAAGTAAAAAAGTGCACTAATGACTCTATTTTCATAGAATCATCAATATATAGATACAAGAGCTAGTATGTGTGTAGCCAATAAATATGTATTTCTAGAAGATAATTGGAAACAAGTTCCAAAAGAAAAACTTAATAAGTTATTAAAAGATACTGATTTAATGATAGAAGGAGAAAAATTTCACATTCCTACTATATATCAACAATAAAAGGCGTTGATTTGTTAATATAAAATAATTTCATAAACTTATATATATCAACCTTTCACACAACATTTCGACAAAATAAGTCTCACAACCTTAGAAGGAGATATCATCTATGTCTCAACAATAAGAAAAGCTTTAAATGTTTCGAACTCAGCTTTTATGCAACAACATAAAAAATGAAAACGTGGTGAGATAGACCAGTAAAAACCTTATTTAGAAAATATTTCAATAGATATAGAAGAAAAATAGAACTTTTTTCTCAATGAAATACAAGAAGACAAAGCCCTAACAGGCATCAGAAAACTATTAAAAATAGTTAGTTTAGAAAATCTTTTGGATCCAAAAATAAATAAATCTAAAATAATAATCAACATAAAATTAAGAAATCCTAATAAGATCATAAGAGTAAAACCAATGATTTATACGCTAGAAGACATAATTGAATTTAGAAAACAAATTCAAGAAATTTTGGAATTAAAAGTAATAATACTAAGTAATTCATCTCACTCTAGTCCAACATTCTTAGTTGAAAAATAAGCTAAGAAAAGAAGAGAAAAAAGAGAATGGGAATAAACTTTAAAGCACTAAATAAAGAAACTATTGACGATGAATACTTTATTTCAAAAAAGGAAGAACTACTATCATTAATAAAAAGAAAGAAATATTTTTTTAGTTTTGATTGCAAAAGTAGATTTTGGCAAATAAGACTGGATGAAGAATCCCAAAAACTAATGGAATTTTAGTTTCCCCTAAGGACACTTCCAATGGATAGTTATACCATTTGGATTAAAACAAGCTCCAGGTATTTTTCAAAGATATATGGATAATATTTTCAAGAAATTACAAGATATTTGTTGTGTTTACATAGATAATATTTTGGTTTTCAGTAATGAATTAAATAAACGTTGTTTAGATATTATCAATATTCTACAAGAATGTAGAAAAGAAGGCATTGTACTCTGTGGAAAGAAAACAACAAAAAAATTAAATATTTAGGGTTGGAAATCGAAGATGAAAAACATAATCTACAATCATATATACTAAATAATATTCAAGGTTTCCTTAGTGAATTAAAATACAAAAACCAATTACAAAGATTTTTAGAATGTTTAACATATGTAGAAGCATACATCAAGAAACTTGCAGAATTGAAAAAAGATCATATTTGGAAATGGACCGAAGAAGATACTCTATATATGGATAGAGTAAAAGCAAAGGTAAAAAAATTACCAACTTTATACCATCTAGGACTAGATGATAAGATGATAATTGAAATAAATGCTTCTCAAGAATATTAGGGAGTAGTTCTTAAAGTAAGAGTAGATGAAAAGATGAATATCTTTGTAGATATACATTAGGATCTTTCCAAGGTTTAGAATTAAATTACCATAGTAATGAAAAATAATATTTAGTTGTTAAAAAAATAATTAAGAAATTTATAATATATGTTATAAGCTCCAGATTCATTGTTAGAACAAATAATAAGAATTTTGATTATTTATTAAGAACTAATATTGTAGGTGATTACCAACAAGGAAGATTAGTTAGATGGCAACACTGGTTCAACCATTACAATTTTGATGTTGAACATCTTCTAGGCCATAAAAATAGCTTAGTTGATGCTTTTACCAGAGAATTAACACCTCTAACTATTTTTATACTTTCAGGAATGGAACATCTTAATATTAAAATCAAGATAAAGGAAAAGAAGATAAAAATTCTATAGGAACAACTCGAGTTACTATATCTCGAGAAATCTCTTATGGAGACAGGAAAGAAATAGGAAGAACTTAATTTTTCAAAGCAGCTTCTAAGCTCAAAAGAGAAATATTCATTAAAAATTCAAGATGAAACTTCTAAAAAGGAAGAACCTAATAGTTCACAAAAAAATTCTAAAATCACAAAGCTCAATTGGGCAGATGAGGTAGAAAAAGAAGAACAAAAAAAAGTTTATGTGGTCTACAATGGCCCAAAACCAGGAATTTATAACAACTAGGTAGAAGCCAACAAATCTATTCTAGGAATTATTGGAATCACTTATAGAGCCTTCACCAACAGAATAGAAATAGAAAGTAGTTACGCCAACTACAAAACAACAAAACTGATAACTCCAAAGGAGAGAGTAAGAAATTATTCTACAGCATTATAACAATAACCAACAGCTCCAAGCAAATTGAGAAATCTTGGAAAGATAGCAAGGCCTCCAGTGCTATTTAGAGAAGCATTTCCTCTAGAGACATCAAAAATAGTAAAGCATTTAGTGTTATTCAGGGAGACATTCCCTAAAAATACTCTAGTCATTGAGGATGAGAATGACCAATATAGAAACCTTAGCAAACCACAATGGGTGAGTCTCTATAACGTGGCTAGAAAGTCTACCCAAGAACATATTGAAGATATGAATTTCTATACTATAGCAAGGAATTTCCTGTAGGAAGTAAATTCAATATCTTAGGAACTGGTCCAATATTTGTGTATAAAGATTTTCATGTAGGACTAATAGAAAATATATATCCAAGAATTAATTTAAGTGAGTTAAATTATTTCTCAGGGAATTTCAAAAGAGCAATCAAGAACTTCAGAAGGAAGATTAAAACATGTGATAAACCTGTTATCTTAGATTTTTTCAGTTTATTAATGGACTAGAATGAGGAAGGATGTATTAGTCCCTACCACTTCCTCAAGATAAGGATTTCTAACATAAACAGAGAAGTTCCCAAACCAAAGGCACTTTCAGAAAAGGAATTCAACACAGAAGAACTCTGTATACTAAGAGGTCAAATGCTAAGCCAAATTTACTATGAACTCAGGAAGATTGACAATTTCACTGAGATCAAAATAAATTATTCAACTAGTAAAGTTATCATCATTTCCCATAGTAGCATAACTTTGTTAAAAGAAGATGGTGAAAAAATTACCAAATACGAAACCAATTTTAATTGTAAGAACCTAGAAATTGGTCAAGAAATAAGAAAGGCATTCTACTTCTATGCTAGAAAAGCCACCAAAGACCATAGATGCATTCTCTACATCAAAGACCGAGAAGGTGAAGATGTGTTATCATCAATGTCATCAAGGGAACTATCGGTAGAAAATGACAAGAAAAATAAGAAAAAAATAGGTTGGTAGAAGACGAAAAAAGAAATAAAAATATAGATCCCATATCTCAATCGGTAGCATGTGCCAAGGAAAAAAACAGTGGCTATCCTTTAAAGTAAAAAAGAAGACGAATTATTAAAGCAAGGGTAAAATAATAATTTTAGTCTTGTAAACAGGGATTCCTTGTTCTATAAAAGCAACTCTTATTATCACTTCGAAAAACACACGAATACACAAAAATCTAGATCTCTCTACTCTGAAACACACAAAAAACTCTAGCATAGAAAACCCCTCTATCTAGAAATCTCAAAACTAATAATGTTATACCCAGTAATTATGAGCAGTTAAGCACCTCTTCAAGGTTCTTAGTTGGCCTTAAGTTGTAATAATTATTATACTATGAATAAAATGGAGTTTAGTTACTCTTCTCTAATAAGTCAACTATTGAACACCATTTATGTATAGATTCAAAAGGCTTACCATTGTCAAGAGGGCATTGAAGTTTGAGCAAAGCTGAGGCGTAATAGGTGTAACAAAAGAAGATGAACAGAAGGTAAGACTATGGTTGACTCATCAAATTCAAGTATAATAATTATGAATTTAAGCCAGTTAAGAATTTTGAATATTTAAATATTTGCTTACAACAAGACATAATACTGCTAAAATTGGAAAATGGAAACTATTTTTAGAAATAAACAACTAATAATTCCAAATAAAATCAAAGATAAAAATCTAATTCTATTATAAACATTTGATAAAGGTTATCTTTATCATTTAAATGAATATTTTAAAGATGAGGATTATAAAACTTATCTTGAAAATTTTAAAAGATTTAACACCTTATTAGATATCTATACAGATTACATTAAAGTTATCACAAGCATCATAGACCATTCTATTTTATGGATATTAAAAGACTATTTTAGTATAAAATATATAAGAATAGAGGAAGAGGAATCCAACAATTTAATGTTTCGATACTACTTCTTTGAATATTATAAATACATTGTATGTACACAAGAAAAATTTGTTTATATACTACGAATATGATAAAATAATATGCATTCAACACATATGATTTATCAAGATAATAGTATATGAACATTGAATCATTAGTACACAAATTAGAACTATTAGATTTAACAAATGAAAGAATAATTTTAATTTTAAAAGACAATTAATAGTTTCAAGATTATAATTAAGTAACTGATATAATGAAGAACATAATACACTATGCAATTATAATGAATATAGAAGAAAATTAGATTTATTCTAAAAAATAATAAGCTTTTTAGACAAATTATTCGCTACAGTATATAGATAAAGATCATCAACTAGGTCAATATTAACCCCCGATTAAAAATTGTATCGATCCGCAAAAATTGGTATCAGAGCATGTAAAAGAAGTAAGGAACTCTCACTCTTGTAAGGTAGGAAGGGAGGCTCTCTAAATTACTCCATGTTTGTGCCTAGGGAAAACCTTTATAGGTCGCATATGCTATTTGATAGGTACCATAAGGTTGCCTCGAGAAATATGGTGACCGTGAACCGGTGTGTACTTGTATCGGCCACACTTATTGGTATTAGAGCCAAGGAATAGTATTCTAAATAGTAATGGATAGAAAATCAACACTATTAAAGTCTAAGAGCATTTTTGATATTTTATAAACCTTAAGGGCATAAGTGAAGATATTTCAAATCTAGGGGCATTTGAGATATTATTCCCTTTTTTTTACAAATAAATATACATGTTTGGATTATAGAGAATAAATATTTATAATACACTGTATCTAATATAGAATACAAACATATTTTTATACAAATAAATATACATGATTAAATTGTACATAATATAATACACTCTATCTAATATATAATACAAACATCTTTTTATACATGTTATATCATACAATATTTACAAGTTAGTACAAAGAAATAATATATAATAAATAAAAGGAATAAACTAAAATTAATACAATCTACAGAAATTAATCTCTAAGTTAAATATCATAATCAATATTAACCAATAGTGCTTCTAAGAGAGAATGATGAGACAAAACCTCCTTAAAAATCATTCTCCTAAACAGAGCAATATTCATAGAAAATACTAGTGCACAAATACTACCACGAACTAATCTCCTAGATAAAAGTCTCTTAGATCTGTACTTTTCATGCTATTATACGGTTATTTTCTTTATTAAAATTAAAAGTAAAAGTTAAAAATTAATTAATTTTTTATTAAAAATAAATAAATTAAAAAATATATGAAAATTTAAACTTAAAAATTTATAGTTAAATAGTTTTTAAAGAAAATTTTATAATTTTTTTAAATGTTTTTTAATTTTATAATTTTAATTAATTTATTTATTTAAATATATTTTTAACTATATTTTATTTTTTAAATATATTTATTTTATTTTCTTTAGAAAAAAATTATTAAATAATTAAAGTTTTAATTTTTTTTTAAATTTTAAATTTTTTTAAATTTTCAATTTTTGATTTACTGTTCATAGAAAAGTATCTCGAAAAGTAGCTTTTGATTTTTGATTTTTTTAAAATTTAGATTACAATTTTAAAATTTAAATTTAAATTTTGTTGAATTATTATTTATTTAGATTTTTTTATTTTAAATTTCAATTTTAAAGTTTTTGATTTACTATTTATTTAGATTTTTTTTCTAAAATTTAAATTTTAAAATTTAAATTTTTTATTTTGTTTTTGTTTAGATTTGTTTTAAAATTTAAAATTTAGAAATTAAATTTACATTTTTTTAAAATTTTAAATTTTAATTTGAAATTTGAAATTTGAAATTTCAATTTCAATTTCAATGTTGTATTTCAAATTTTTGATTTACTGTTTATTTATTTTTTTAATTTAATAATTAAATTAAATTAATTTAAATTTAAGATTTATTTTTTTGTGTGAACAGTATAAAGATTTATTCAAAAAAATTATATTTTTTTAACTAAATAAAAAAAATCACAATTATTTGGAACTCAGAATGTTTTTAAAATTTTGATATATAATTTAAAAACGTTATTCCTTATTCAACAATGGCGCCAAAAACTTAATGAAAAAAATCAAGTTCCTAACAACCATCCCAAAAACTTGATGAGACAAAATCGACATCGGGTTAGCAATACTAATTTTGCATATATTTTGATTTTATTCATGTATATTCCAAAGGTCTTTCTAAGAAAGAAATATATGTTATTTTTAATTTATTATTCAAACTTTTAAAAACGAAATTAAATCCTAAATATCTTGTCACAATATTTTTTATTTTTTTGTGTTTCCTAATCTAATAATATAAAAAAATAAACATATATATGGATTCAATAAACAATTATACAATTTTTTTATTCATAAGAATTGAGTATTTATGGATAAAATAATTAAATTAATTATGCTTGTTCATATTATTTAGGTTATTAAAAATATAAATTTAATTAAAGATATTAATTAAATTAAATTAATTATGCAATTTTTTTTATATAAATACCACATTTGTTGGAGTTAGATATTTTTTATTAACTAAACAAATCAATTACACCAATAGGTAGGGTCAATAATTAATTTGATTAACTAAATTAATTTCTTTTTTTTCTAGGAGATTGAAAATGAACTATTTAAATGATACCTTTGGCGAGGTTAGACATTTTAAACTTTATTCAAGGTGTACAAATTAAACTTAAGAATTTAATTATCCAAATACTAACTTTCAAGTTATAAAACCATTATTGAAAATATGTTGTCAATATATTTTCGAATAATAGTTCTTATAAAAACTTTTGAAATAGAGCTTCACTCTAATTACTAGGCGATTGTACCAACAAATAAAATAATACTATTCTAAATTAGATCGGATAAAAAACTATAAATCTAATTTTCAGATTTAAGTTTGTAATGAAAAATGATATATTTCTCTCTAACATCCTTAATATAAAATCTTGAATAGAAATAAAATCAATTTATTTTATAAAACTGTTTTACATATTTAATATTTCTCAAGCATAACAATGTTGTTATTATATCATATTTACAAACAGCTAGCCATGATAAATTTAATCACAGACGAATTAAATATAATATATAAGAATAAAAACATAAAAATAAATGTAAATAATTTATTTGAAAATTATACCTCAAAAGAATCCTTCTAGAACTTTGATTCTAATTCTGTTTTGGAAAACTTCAAATGAATTTTTATTTCCGTTTATTAAATAAAAAAATTAGAAATTTACAAAAACATAACTAGTTTTTCTCAAAAAGAGAACTTTAAAACTAAAAAAACTAAGAAAACTTTCTAGAGAGAAAAAGATAAAGAGAGAAAGAGAAGAAATTTTGAGGGATTTGACAAATGATTTTTAAAATGGGGAGTGGGTCCTTTCATAGGTGAGAAAAGGCTAAAATAAGTGAAAAAATATATTGGAATTGATTTTGGACACGTTTAGATAGGTTAGCACGTGTGTAAAGGGCGAGATTTTAAGAAACGTGTGTGGGACAGGAGTGGGCATGTGCTAGCGCGCATGGGACTCGACACAAGCGTGTGCTGGCTGCACGCGAGGCATGCGTAGGATTTGGCTTTTTTGACATTTTTGACCATTCTGACTCATTTTGTCCAATTTTTCCAATTTTTTTACTTTTCTCATTTCTTTCTCGACACATTTGTGATATATTACCTCCAGTATTTTTCTTTAAGTCTTTAAGTTATTTTTGAATTGAAAATACCTAAAAAATAATAAAAATATATGTGATTCTGAAAAGGAAAATTTATACAAAATATGATAAAATCATGGAAATATAAATTTATTTAATCAATTAAAATACATTAAATTATGGTAATTTTAGTGCTTTTTAAGAACTCATCAATAAAGGGTACCTATGGTGGTCTAGCCTTATTTTGGAATGTTGATAAATTGTTACATTTAAGCATTATTGTGATTTCTTTATTGAAGCTGAAATCTATGATTCTATTTTGAATATAAGGTAGGGTTTTTTGGTATGTATTTCTATTCTAATGAAACTATAAGACAATGAGGTCTTTTACGACCTACACTAGCCTTATATAGTAATTATGTTTGCATGGGTGACTTTAATGTCATTTTAAGTCCTAATGATCAAGGTGATAGCAATTCCACAAGTATATAGGTCGTATAAGTAATAAAGTGCATTAAAGCATGAGTATCATCCCACTGTGATTATTTGTCCTTTATAATTAAGTACCAATTGCATTACTATCTATGTGGGTAATAATGGAAAATTAACTAAACTATGATTAATATTCCAGTTGATTCAAATAAATAAATAATAATATATTAAACAATCTTGAGAACTTAGGATCTATAGATCCCCCATTTAACCATATTATCAATAGCATCAGGAATATTAGCATAGAATTCCCGAACAATTGATTCAATAGTAGCATGCATAAGGTTATTTGACAAAATTTTCATCCTAATACTACTATAACTTCAATAATTCCCTCAAATTGAATATTTAGTCTTAAATCAAAGTCCATTCCACTTTCAAATATAAAATCTTAATTCACTTTGATAACTCTGTGTTTTAGAGTTATTTTGTCCAATTTATTACTTATAATTGCTATGTTCTTAAGATTTTTAGTTAATTTTAAGTTTCTAAATTATTATTTAGTGTTACTTTTTTAAGAAATTATATTATTAGAGAAAATTAAACAATTTAAATTAAAAAATGATTTAAATGCAATTAACAAAATTTGAAAATTTAATTTGAATTATAAAGAAGGCTTAAATGCAATTAACAAAAAATTGAATTTTAAATTGTTTTCGATTCAAAAAGGGAGTCTCATGTGTGGGAAGGAGCAATGTGCTCACCCATAGTCAGATCAGAAATTCAACGGTGTAGATTAAGAGAGTGAGATGTAAACGCTATGTGGGCGAGTAGACCATATTTTTAACTATTTTACACAGTCTACGCAGTTGATTTTCCCTAAGATGCGCCCTCTATCACCCACCCTCAGATCAAATGATGAACGGTCTAGATCGTGCATGTTGGCCATGCCCCACGCAAGAGAGTTATGAATGGAGTCCAGCTATTCATCACAGCGAGCACGTAGAATTCCCCTATGACACGTGTTGTACATATCATAAAATAAAAATTCAAAAACATTTCTCTTGCCAGCTTATTTTGCACGGTTTTACACTTTTTGGCACGCGTGTTTGAGAAACATTTTTAGTGTATTTTTGGAGAGAGGAGAGGATATATTTGTGTTGTTTTGTCCCTGAAAAATTGTGGAGAGAACACGCAGAATCCATTTTTTGGTTTTTGTTGTGGTTCTGTTAAGTAAAAGAATACAGAGAAGGTAGAAAGCAAAGAAGAAGAAAAAGGGAAGAACTCCATTTTTTCATTGAGAAATTATGAAAGAGTTTCTTCTAATCTCTTTTTTCTTTTAATTTAATTTCTCTGAAATCTCTAAATATTTTCGGATTGTAATTTCAATATTTGCTATGAACTAAATTATTTGTTCTAAGGTTGCAATGTAACTTACATTATAAAGCTCGAATTAATTATTTTTGAATGATTTATGGGATGTTGCTTTTAATTTGTTTATTCTATTTGTGCGTAATGCCCTTGATTATTGGAAGATTAATTAATTGATTTGTGAACCCTAATGAACTTGGAAAATTAATTTTTGTGTTTTGCTCGTGGATATGGGATATGAATATACCTTTATTATCGAGAACTTTGAGCTTAATGAATCTTTGGTAAATTTAATTCTCATAAGAATATAGTGAATTATTTTAACAAGATGTGTCTATTTTTCATCGGAAAAGACATGTGGATAAATTAGAAGTTCTTGGTTGACAAATTAAATGTGAGAACATAAATCAAGAGAAAATAATATGATTCAAGTGGATTAATTTGGTGAAATTGCAATCCTAGAGTTTTCTTCAAGTGTTAATTTTAGATATTGTTATTTAAAATTAGTTTAGTTAAACTGTATCCAACTATCGATTGTTTAAATAAAATTGGGTTGAAACAATTTTAGTACTTAACAAAGATTAGTAACAAATCTCCATGGTAACGATATCTTATTTATCACATATTACTTGTGACCGTGTATTTTTGCACGTTTATGTTCTCTTAAGAGACCAACACACTTCTACGGATTTTTCAAATCATAATTTGGCCTCATAACTAGAGAATTTGGCCCTATTATAATTCTCAAAAGTTGATATCCATTTCACTCTATCATTCCTACCTTTTTTTGTGCCATTTTAAAAATTCAAAAATATTTAAATCTAAGGGTTCTCAGAGATAATCCGAAAAAAAAACACAATAATATTTATAATCCAAAATAATTTACTTACCCTCACTTAATCTAAATTATGGTTTTAAATTCTTAATAATCCATTAAAATTCAACAAAACTTTAGAGAATTTATTGTAAGACTAAAAATTCTAAAAACTTTTGATTTACTTACTTGTGTTGTTAAGGATGAAAAAATTGAAGAGTACCCAATGAAAAAGATGAAGATTTGTTGAAGAGTTGGTGGTTTTTCCAAAACAATTAGCAGAATGGCTAGAAAATGATTAGGAAAGTGATTTTTGTGAAAATATTTGGGAGATAATGGAAGAAAGGTGTGATTTTTAAGGGATTTTAGGTGTTTTGGGGTAGAGAAAATGTTAGGGTTTGGTGAAGAAGGTGAGAAAATTTGGAAAAAAATGGGTGTTTTCGCATTAGGGCTAAAATCATATAGAGATTTTTTAATGCATACTATGTCAATATTTTTCTTGTCCCACAACATCAACTTTACTAAATAAAATAAGAATAAAATATTGGGTTGCCTCCCATCTAGGACTATATTTATCATCTTTATTGAAATTTTGCTTAGGAGACTTCATCATTTAGCAAATTCATTGTCCCCATATCATTGAGTTCAGTTGTTTTTCTAACTTGGCAATTATTCTTTTCCTTACTTCTACGAGTGCTCAGTTAGTTGCCCCATTTATATTTCCACCTTTTTTTATGAATGCCTCCATAGAGTTCAACCTTTGATTTGTTCTTGATTGGTTGTCTCTGCTCACTTGGATGGATGCATTCAAGTTATCCTTAAGGGTTAGTTTGCTGGGAGGATTCCTTGGAAATTGTTCATGGAATTGATGGCCTTGTTGATTTAAACTCTGGACAAATGGAGGAATATTTTTCCTCTAGGAGAAATTGAGATGATTTCTTTATATTAGGTTATAGGTATTTGTATTGGGATTGTACCTCAGTCTTTGTTAGTGACCCCATAATACATTGACATATGTAGGTCCATCGTTTGCTTCTCCTTGATAAGGATAAGTATTAGCATCATATCCCGAAGTACCACACAAGCCACATTATTATTTATTAAGTGTGACATGTGTGGGGAGAAATGCAACTTGCTTGGTCAGTTGTGCAAGTTGCATTTGTACTTTAGTATTGGGGTCTATTTCATAGACTCTGGCTTTTCTCACTCGGGATATTTTCTGTTGGGAATTAGCACCCAACATTTCAAAGAGATTGTAAGTGTTTAAGACTACCTTTTCTCCCATTACCCCTCTCGTAGTGTTGACAATGATGAATTGACATTGTTGTGTTAATTCATCATAAACAATTGGTTTTATAGTTGCATAAGGTAGCTATGATGGGGGCATTGAGTAAGGAAGAGTTTGAACCTATTCCAAGCTTCATGTAAAGTTCTCTCTCCATCTAAGAGAAAGTAGCAATCTTTGCTCTATGATATGATGTTTTATGATGTGAATAGAATTTTTCTATACATTTACTATAAACATCCTCCTAAGTAATCAAGGAACCTAGAGAGAGTGACATTAGCCATACCTTGGCCCTGTCCTTGATGCTGTAGGATAAAAACCACATTTTGAGTTGGTCCTCAATGAGTACAAAGAGAGGGAAAGTTTGGACCGTGGAATAAAAGTCCCTAATGAAAGATAGTGATTCTTCACTTGACAGTCCATTAAAAGAAGGTAACATGAAAAAATGGATATTTCTCAATTCATAATTCTAGGTAGCCTTACCTAGTTGGATTGAGATAGTAGTAGTGCCAATGACTGGCCTTGCATACTTCTTCATGGTGGTCTCCCTAATTTATGGATTTTCCCTTTAATTGTTTGTTCAAGTGGAGGGTCTAGATCTAGTTCAAGATTTTGTTCAACTTAAGCCAGAGGTTCTTTTACCTTGTATGAACTTATTAAAATAAAAATTAAAATCACATGTGAAGTAGAAAAATAGAAAGATAAAATAAAATACATGTAACAAACAATACAAAAAGTTTATAATACAAGAAATTATGATACAATTAATACAATAATTACATCAAGTATATTACATGTTTATACAATAAAATACTAAACACAATTAAATGAATAATAATAATAAAATAAAAGAAAATTCAAAATTTAAAATTTAAAATTTAAAATAAAAGAAAAAAATGATAAAATAATTAAATAAATTAAATTAAAAGTTCAATATTTTTTATTTATTTTATTAAATAATTTTTAAGTTTTATTTAAAATTAAATTTTTACTTATATATATATTTAAGTTTTATTTATTATTAATTAATCATTTAAGGCTTTGGGTTAGATCTATCAGTTAATTTTAATTAAATTATTTTTCTTTTATATGAAATCAACAAACTATGTACTTGCTACCTTTTGTTAGTCTAACAAGTTAAACTTCTATTCAAGATTTCTAAATTGGATTGTAGATTGATGAATCTAAAATGTAACTTTCGTGATTTAAATTTATTATAAAAAATATATAATCAATATATTTTCCAATAATAAATCATATAAAAACTTTGAAATAGAACATTTACTCTCAATCGGATCCAGATAATCAAATCCTTAATCTAAGAGTATGACTCTAAATCAAATCTAGATTCATGTTCCAAAAACCCAATTTCATACCAATTTTGTAAAATTCTTAAATAGAAAATAATTTTATTTAATGATTATTAAAAATTCTCACCTATTTTAATAATACATAAGCATAATAAAAAACATAATCCAAACTATTTATAATATTAACATAAAACTAAAAATTGTTCAACTCTCAAATTTAGAGAAGAACTTAAAGAAAAAATTATAGAAAACTAGTAAACTAAAAGAAAGAGAGATGTAAGAGCTAAGGTTAGTTTTTACGATAAAGTAGGGGTCCTTCATATAACTTTGAATAAAATTGTAAAAGAGAGGAAAAAGTTGATCAAATGGTCAGGCACCGTGGCATACATTGAATGTGCACCATGGATGGGATAACATCTACACGTTTATATTGCTTGATCCACTAGTCCCATACCGTGGCACGTAAAATACCACGATGTAGTATGCGTCTCCCTGAATTTTTAGAAGCCCTTTTTGATTTACACCCTTTACATTGGTTTGAAACATATGTAAACTTATATTATGCTTGAATGTTGCAATGGAATTCTTTCATGTACTATTCTTCAAGTGTTGAACAATTGAATCATTTTGAAGCTCAAAATATATAAAAAACAAAACATAACCATTATTCCGAAAATATAGATTTGTTTAAAAGATGATAAAACTATATAAAAATACAAATATATTTTGACATTTAGATTGCATAAAATCACATTCTATTTAATGCTTTTATGCACTCATCACTCTACCTAATTGATTGAATACATGCTTTTATATACCTATTAAAAATTTATAAGATATGGACCTAATTAACCAAGAGAGGGTTGAATAGGTCATTTTTAATTTTTACCAATTTATAATTTAATAACCAAAACAAAGTGGTCAGATATGAAATCACGTGTAAAAATAAAGTGCACAAATAAAATAAAAAAAGATGATATTTTTAGGTGGAAACAACCTAGGACCACCAAACTTTCCACTATGAGAAACAAATGTTCAAGTAAAAGCCCAGTCTTATGCTACCCTCCCTAGGATACTACCCCAATGTACCTTACTTACGAGCCCCTACTCTGTTTTCATAGTTTTCAATATTAGCATGAGTGGTTTCCAAACCAACGTTCCAATAAGCTTATTTAAAGATACGTTCCCAAATTAACTGCAAAATGGTTAGCACAAAAATACAAGTGCCCGTGTGTGTTTTAGAATATATTTAATAATGAATAATCCTAACTAAATGATTCAAAACATGTTACTTAAATCAAATCAACTAATAAATCCTAGAGCAAAAAGATTAAGCACAAATTCAATAAAAATAACTTCTTTAAAGATTAATGATCAAATCAAATAACTATGATTGACAAAAAATATTTATTTGATCTAACAATTTAAGAACAAAAAT
Organism: Hippophae gyantsensis; assembly: GCA_030763125.1. Classification (NCBI taxonomy): domain Eukaryota; kingdom Viridiplantae; phylum Streptophyta; class Magnoliopsida; order Rosales; family Elaeagnaceae; genus Hippophae; species Hippophae gyantsensis. The sequence continues at coordinate 43,918,162 of CM061035.1, read as the reverse complement.
AAAAAAAGAAGGCATAAGAACATATAATCAAAATATCATAAACTAGTTAGTTTTATTAATCAATCAAACATAACCACCAATATTTGATAGATTAAATAAATAAAGAAGCCTAAAGAATTATGATCTTATATTTGTAAAACAAGAGAGAGAAATTAAGAAGAATAGAATAATGCTCTTGTGTGGTTAATTGAAACAATAAGTAATGAGTTTTATTTATAGGAAAAATTAAAATCCTTAATCCTATGTAATTAATAAATATCTTTTCTATTACAAATATGATTAGTAGCACTCATTAATTAAGAAAATTCCTATATGATTGATAAATATATTTTATATTACATGTAAGATTAGTAATACTCACTAATTAAGAAGACTCCTATTTAAAAAAGAGTTCTTTTAATGTATATTTTATGCTATCTTTTAGGCTAAAGATTTAAGCTATAATTTAGAGTATATCTTATCTAATATTTTAGCATATATCTTATTCTATATTTTAGCAACAAAAATAATTACAAATTTATATATGTGCTATTAAATGCGTGAGTACAAACTTAAATGTTATAATTATAATAAATATACTTGAAGTATGACTATGTGAAATTCTTAACTTTCTTCAACTTTGTTTGATAGACTTGATAGCAAGCTTAAAAATAAGTTACATGTAAATATTTTTTCCACGAAAATAGCCAACACTTATAATCTTTACAAACTCCTTATTTGTCATTTTCGTGTGGCAAAACCTCTTTCTCACTTCACGACACTTATAAGAATAAGATAAAATACAATGATCTTATAGATTCCATAGTGGAACTATTTTATGGTTTGGAAAATCCATCTTCGCTGCAACTTGAAAAGCTTATAAGTAACTGAAATGACATAGACAAATCAAACAACAACTTTCCTTGAAAGCCTCATTGTACGTTAGTTCAATTTACATAAAAATGAGTGAAGTGTAAAGAATAATCATGTAGTGTGCATTCATACCAATCAAGCTTAATTAAATATGTTCTCCCCCTATATGCATAATAAAATAAAAACATGGAAGTAAAACACAATATTTTCTCGCCCTTTTTGACATACGAGAAGGGCAAAGTATTAGACAAAGCAAGGAAGCTAAACTTCTCCTAAAGATATAGCAATGTAAAAGCATATTAATGCAGAAGTGCAATATGCTTTAAACTCCCCTTAAGTTCTATGACTCTCTGACTTTGAAACCAATTAAAAAGGTAATGAAGAAAAATAAAATGTAAATGAAAAAAATCTAATTTTTTTAAAATTTTCATAAATAGTAAGGTATTAAACTCATTTAATCACAAATGAGCACATAACCAAGTGAGAACTTATTTTTTTTTCATTTTTTTAACTCAAATTTTGATTATCTATTGTATAAATAAGCAAGTAGAGTAGAAGAGTCTCACTTCACACATATAATGACATATTGAAATTTATTTAAAAGCAATATATATGTTTAAACTCCACAAATATTCCAATTAAGTCATTTATGATCAATCAAAAAAGATTAAAAAATAAATAAATATCACCTATCATGTAAAATTATAATCGAGTCTTCAATCTCACAAAATAAGATATATCTACTAAAAGAGGACTTAAATTGTTTTTCTTTATTTTATATATGAGGTAAATGATATATTTTTTAACCTATATTGGCTCTTTCTTTTTGTGCATTCAATGTACAAGATTTATAGGTAGTCTTTTTTTGTATAATCTTTCCTTCGTTTTCTTTTGCATGAGCCATACACCTAGCATGATGACTTTCACACTAGTTATGTGTTAGCCCTCTCTGCTCATTGTGGTAGCTTCACACATCACAGTAGGTAGCACTCTCAATATTAGGTACCTTCATACAGTAAAATTTTAAAAAGCAAGAATTAAAACTCAACACAATTTTACAATCAAGATTAGTTGAAGTCCTAAAGTCTTTTAAGAGAATTCATAAACTTTAAGCATAACATATATGTGTGTTCGTGAGTGTGTGAATAAGTTCATGTCAACATTGATCATCACATGTACAAGAAAATGTGTGGGTGCATGAGCCAAAATTGTAATATAATTTATACAATAAATATCAAAATTAGTTAAGTCATTAAAAATAGGGTTATATGTCTATAAGTGTTGAATAAGTCCAATACCCTATTAGCCAAATAAGGATTCTACTTCTTTTTTTTAGTTTAACTAATAAATAAAATAAAGACAATAAAGATTGCTCTCCTAGGGTCATTTAGGCACTCTAACAAGAATACCTAGATGAAGGAATGAAATATGGCCAAGTGACCAGCAAAAAACAACCTTTCCTAACCCATATTTTCTTGCATTTTGGTTTCACTATGAAAAACAAATTTTCAAGTACAAACTCAGTCTTATGTTACCCTTCTTAGGATACTGCCCCAATGTACCTTACTTACGAGCCCTTGCTCTATTTTCACAGTTTCCAAACTAACATTCCAATAAGCTTCTTTAAAGATACGTTCCCGAATTAACTGCAAAATGGTTAGCACAAAAATACAAGTGCCCGTGTGTGTTTTAGAACAAATTTAATAATGAATAATCCTAACTAGATGATTCAAAACATATGTCACTTAAATCAAATCAACTAGTAAATCCTAGAGCAAAACGATTAAGCACAAATTCAATAAAAATAGCTTCTTTAAAAATTAATGATCAAATCAAATAACTATGATATGACAAAAAATATTATTTGATCTAACAATTTAAGAACAAAAATAAAGAAGAAGGCATAAGAACATATAATCAAAATATCATAAACTAATTAGTCTTATTAATCAATCAAACATAACTACCAATATTTGATAGATTAACTAAATAAAGAAGCCTAAAGAATTATGATCTTATATTTGTAAAACAAGAGAGAGAAATTAGGAAGAATAAAATAATACTCTTGTATGGTTAATTGAAACAATGAGTAATGGGTATTATTTATAGGAAAAATTAAAATCTTTAATCCTATGTAATTGATAAATATCTTTTCTATTACAAATATGATTAGTAACACTCATTAATTAAGAAAATTCTTATATGATTGATAAATATCTTTTCTATTACAAATAGGATTAGTAGTACTCACTAATTAAGAAGACTCCTATTTAAAGAAGAGTTCTTTTAAAATAGACTCATTAATCATGAAGATTCCTATTTAAAAAAGAGTTATTTTAATGTATAGTTTATGTTATCTTTTAGGCTAAAGATTTAAGCTATAATTTAGAGTATATCTTATCTAATATTTTAGCATATATCTTATTCTATATTTTAGCAACAAAAATAATTCCAGATTTATAAATATGTTCTATTAAAGATATATACCTGAAATATGACTATCTGAAATTCTAACGTTTTTTCAACTTTGTTTGATAGACTTGATGGCAAGCTTAAAGATAAGTTTACTGGTAAATTGTTTTTCCATGAAAATAGCCAACATTTATAATCCTTACACCTATGAATCTTTATGAAGCATTCTTCTCGTTATGTGTAAACAAATTATCATTCTATTCCATTCACACATCAATTATGATCACTATTTGAATGCATGGATTGGCTTGACAGTCTGAGCCTAGATGACAACTTGATCTGCCTTTGTATCTATGAGGTTGGCCACTACTCTGAGCCATAGAGTGGTCCCCCCCAGCTTATAAATATTTTTGTTTTACCCTTTTTGTTCTTCTTAACACACTCACATGTGTCTACCCTATGTAATCAACACCTATACATATAAAACTATTTATATATATATATATATATATATATATATATACATGGACTTCTTGAGAGATCCACATATCCAAGAAATTGCTCTGAATTCTTTCTAGCTTCTTTCATTATAAATTAGATCAATCCTAACATTTTGGTGCCCACCATGGGACTCAAATTCTTAGGTCGAGCTTAAGCTTCTGATTGCACATTTTTTAGGATTTACCCCAAATTTTGAGAGAAGTTCAAGAGACTAAATATGTGGTTCACCCACTAGCTACACCTAAAATCACAATCACTCATTCCATATCACCATGGTTGGAACTAGTGTTAAAGGAAGATTAAGATTAGCCAATGAGGAAGCAGCAGAAACATAGGGCATTCTAAAGTGAAGAAGAGAGCTTGAGGTGACTAGGCAAGAAAACAGGTCACTACGCCCCCAATCGGGTAGGAGAGCCTCTGATGATTGAGTCACCAATATGGCTGATAAGAATAGACCAGAGCACATCCTACTCGAGTCTAATCAGGGTGATCAAGAATTTGAAGGGAACCCCTTTTCCAGCTCGATGATACCTAGTGATGAACAATGGATACAAGAAAGAAAAAATTGAGAGGTACAATTTCAGGAATTTGAAGAAGCCAACAAAAAGCAAGACTAGGTCTTGAAGGTGGCCAATGAAAGGCATGAGAAAGGAAAAGCTCCCTATGATATGGATAGGGATTGTGAGCAAGTATATGTCTCTTCATTCTCTAATGAGATAGAGAATGATGAACTGCCAACCAAGTTCAATGCTCTTAAATGCCCCAATCATTTTGGAACTAAGGACTCTGAAACATATGTACAGTACTTCAAGATGACAATGGCCCATATGAGCCTCACACAAGGAAATAGAGATGCTATGATGTGTAAGTTGTTTACTTCTACCCTCTATAAAGGCATACAGAAATGGTTAAATAACCTGGCACCTCATTCCATAACCTTCTTCTCATAATTCATTAGATTATTCATCAGCAATTATGCCTACAATAAGCCCTTGAGGAAGGAATTGCATCACCTATTCTAAATTATTCAAGAAAGGGATGAGTCCACATAGGAGTATATGAAAAAATTTGGGGAGGAAAATTTGGAAATCTTTGACTGCCCTAGCTCTATTGCTAAAGAGGCCTTCAGATGTGGTCTCTTAAAGAACTCTGACTTGTTCATATAGCTAACCAAAATAGTTCCTTGTACGTTGGAGGAAGTATATAAGAGGCAAGGAAATTTATCAATCTTGAAATAGAGTTAGGCCTAGTTAAAGGCCATCATACCAACATGGAGACTGTGCCAGAGAAGGAAAAAAGAAGGATAAGTGTAGACATGGAAAATTAGAGTAGCAGGATCAATATAAATAAACATTTCATGCCAAATAACAAGGAAAGGTGGAAAATGGTCAAAGAATAGAGGTATTTGGAGGAGGTAACTCTCTCCTTTCAGAGTACCTCTCTTAAGAGTGGACCCGGTCCAGGTTGTATTAATGATGGAGGAGAAGCCAAGTGTTAGATGGCCCCCAAAGATGAAATCCCCTCTCATAGACACATCTAAATGGAGTTCCTTCCACAAAGATGTGGGCCATAAGACAAGAGACTATAGACACATTAAAAAAGAAATAAAGGATTTGTTATCTAGAGGATATTTGAAGGACCTCGTATGGGGAAGTAAAGAAAGAGGAGTCTGTTAGAATAAGTGGGAGGTGCCAAAGCTGAAAACTCCACTGAATAGTGGAAGATAGCACCATAATAATCCCAACATTAGGACTATCCATACCATACATAGAGGGCCTAGAATCCATGGGGTGTCAAACAATTCATGAAAAAAAGTTTGCTAGAGAACTGCATAATACTCCCTTATGCATACCTTGGATAAAACAAGGCCCAATATAGAGATCATTTTCACCAGGAAGGATGAGACCTCATCCCATCAAGAAGGAGCTCAGTAGATTTTTTTTCTATCCATTACAAAAGCTTTAGGAGTGAAGAAGTTTGACATTGTTAAGGTAGAGCTCCCTTTAGTGAGATTAAACAATAGCACCACCTATGTAATGGAAACCGTAGTGTTACCCCTCATGGTTAAAAAGACAATAGTAATGAATAATTTTGTAATCATTGATGTCCTAGCTCACTACAACACCATTTTAGGTAGGCCATGGATACACCAAATGAAGGCAGTTTCATCCACCTACCATCAAATATTCAAATTCCTAACTCACAAAGGAAAAGAAGAGATAAGGGGGTGCCAAGAGAAAGCCAAAAGATGTTACAATGCCACCATGAAAGAGGTTACCCATAAGTAGCAATTACAGTAGGGTCTCCTTCAAATGAGGCTAGGTGGAAAAAGGCTGGTGAGGTCTGTCAATTTAAATGAGGTGCGAGATTTTCCAATAGGAGCCAAAGGGGAGAACCATCCCTTGAAACTATACAGAGATCTAACGATAGAGGTGGAGGAGTAACTTTTGCATTTCCTTAAGACAAACTCAGACATCTTTGCATGGACCCTAAAAGGCATGCCTAGGATTGAACCAAAAGTCATAACACATAGACTAAATTACAGTCCAGAGGCTAGACCTATCCAATAAATAAAAATAAGATTACCAAGGGATAAGAACGAGGTGATCAAACATAAAGTTACCACCCTTAAGAAGACAAGGGGTTATAAGGGAGGTCAACTATCCTCCATGGTTGTCAAATGTGGTGCTTGTAAAAAAGGCATATGAATCACCCCATATGTGTGTAGCCTTTACAGACTTAAATGTGGTGTGTCCTAAAGATTACTCCCCTCCTAAGTATTGATCAATTGGTAAATGCTTCAGCTAGCTTTGGTATGATGAGTTTCTTGGATGCATATTATGGGTACCATTAGATCAGGATGCACCCTAAAGATGAAGAAGAAATATCTTTTATCACAAAATAAGGGACATTCTATTATACTAGGATGCCATTTAGATTAAAGAAAGTGGATGCCACATATCAGCATCTCATCAAAAAAATGTTTGTAGATCAGTTGGGGAGAAACCTAGAGGCATATATGGATGATATGGTCATAAAGTTAGCTCAATCTCTAAACCACATCAAAGGCCTAGAGGAGGTATTTTTGGTAATTCAAAGGTATGGCATGAGACTTAACCCCAAGAAATGTATCTTTGGTGTTGCTATAGGAAAGTTCTTATGGTATCTTGTATCAGCTCAAGGGATTGAGGCCAACCCAAACAAGATACAAGCTTTGGTGAACATGAAGCCATCTACCAACCTAAAAGGGATCTAATAGCTGAATGGAAGAGGGTATCTTGTATCAACCCGAGGGATTGAGGCCAACCTAGACAAGATACAAGCTTTGGTAAACATGAAATCACCTACCAACCTGAAGGGGATCCAACAATTGAATGGAAGAATAATGGAATTAATATTCAAATCTAAATCCATAGATATGTGTCTGTCATTCTTTAGGATGCTAAGAAAATACATGCCATCTTTTTGGGATGAGGACTGTGACAAGCCTTCGAAGAAAACAAGAAATACTTGAGCAACCCTCCTGTCTTGGTTAGCCCTCCCCTAGAAGAGACACTTTATTTATATATGGCAGTGGCCCCTAGACTTCTAGCACCATACTCTTAGCTGAAAGAGACAAGGTTCAAGACCACATCTACAATGTCAATCAAATCTTGTTAGATGCCCAAAGTAGATACCCAATCATTGACAATTTAGCCTTCTCCCTCAATGTCAGTGCACGAAAGCTTAGGCATTACTTTTTCTCACACACGGTTATAGTACTTACTTCTCAACCACTTAAAAGCATTTTGACAAGGCTAGAGGTGGTAAGGAGATTGGCAAAAATCACCATAGAACTAGGAGAATATGATATTAAATACATGGCTAGAATGGCCATCAAGAGGAAAGTAGTAGCTGAGTTTGTGGTCGAATTTAGTAAGGTACTGGAATTAATCAACAATAAGGGGAAAAAGGAGGTAGGTGTGGTGGATCAAAAGGACATATCAACTTGGTAAGTATTTACTGATAGATGATACAACTTCAATGGTGTTGGGATAGCGGTGGTCATAATTGATCACGAAAACAATTATTTTGAATATATAGTTAGACTTGATTTCCAAGCAAATAATAATGTCACAAAATATGAGGCAGATATATTTGGGACCATGAAGTCAAAGAAGCTAAGGGTAGATAAGATCACCTTACATAGTGATTCTAGACTAGTGGTCAACTAGTTCTTAGGGACAATTAAAGCTAAGGATGGAAAGATTAAGGGGTATCTAGAGAGATTGAAATGAGAGTGCTCAAAATTTTCCAAGTTTGAGATCAAGAAAATAGCTTGAAATGAGAATGGCCACACCGATACTTTGGCCATACTAGCATCAATGCGAGAGACCAACCTCACCTGAGTAGTGTCAGTTAAAATCTTGATAGAAATAAGTTTGAAGGAGGTTGAAAGAGTAGTCAGCTGTATGGATGCCTCTACCAGCCTATGGTTCACCCCAATCTATAACTTCCTCTAAAGGGAAGATTGCCAGAGGATGGAAAACTAGCAAACGAAATTAAGGCCAAGGTAAGGTGATACATTATTAAAGTAGGTAGGTTATAGAGAAGAACCACACTTGGACCCTGGATCTTGTGCATAGCTAAGTTAGGAGATGAAATATTAATGTTTGAAGAAAACGAGAGGCAGTACGGCTCTCATTCAGGTGGAAGGAGGTTGTCCCAATGAATTATGAGGCAAGGCTACTATTAGCCCACTATGCTGGTAGATTGTACACAATATTTCATGTACCATCATCGTATACATATCTCTAAAATGACCTATTCAACAAACTGTTCTCTTCCAGAAGTCTCCCACTATTTCATGTCATTGGTTGATCACCTTAGTTAAGAACCAGGTAGAGCTCCCTCTCCTACTATTTCATGTCACTGGTTGATCACCTTAATTAAGAACCAGGTAGAGTACCCTAACACTTGCTAAATTTAGGAGTTATCCACCTTGGTTAGGAACCAGGTTGGCACTTTGACATTGAAAGGAGAGTTGACCACCTCAGTCAAGAACCAGATAGAGCTCTCTCTCCCACTGTTTTATGTCATGGGCTGATTACCTCTATTAAGAACTAGGTAGAACACCCTGACACTTGCAAAAGTCATGAGTTATTCATTTCAGTCAGGAACGAGGTAGAACTCCCTCTTCTACTATTTTATGTCGTGGGATGATCACCTCGGTTAAGAACCAGGTAGAGTACCTTAACACTTGCAAAATTCACGAGTTGTCCACCTTAGTTAGGAACCAGGTTGGCACTCTGACATTGAATGAAGAGTAGAACACCTAGGTTAGGACTAGGTAGAGCTCTCTCTCCCACTATTTTATGTCATGAGCTGATCATCTTGGTTAACAATCAGGTAGAGCATCATGACACTTGAAAAATTCATGAGTTATCCACCTCGGTCAAGACCCAAGTTGGTGCTCTGACATTGAAGGGAAAGTTAAAGGTAGAGTTCGTTGCCTAATGAAAAATATACAATGGTCGAGCATCGCAAATGCATTCCATCAAGAATATTTTTATTATTTGAAATTACAATACTTTTGAAAAACTCATTAATACATAGCTTGGCCATTAGAGATTCAAAAATTCCTTAAACACTTAGACACGCAACCGGTGTCTTGGTCATCAGTTTTTTCCACAAGGACCAATATCTTAATGAATCAAAATCAAGTCCTCAACCAAGGTCGATCTAAGGAAGAAATATATGTGATTTTTAATTTATTATTCAAACTTTTAGAAACGAAATCAAATCCTAAACATCATGTCACGATATTTTGAATTTTCTGTTTCCTAATCTAATAACACAAAAATTTAAACATATATATGGTTAAATAAAAATTATGCAAATTTTTATCATTTATAACAGTGAAGTATTTATGGACATAATAATAAAGTTAATTATGCTTGCTCATATTATTTAGGTTATTAAAAATATAAATTGATATTTATTGATTCTCTCTTTTTTATATGAATAACACCTTTGGTGAGGTTAGATATGTTTTGTCAATTAAACAAATCAATTAACCTACGGATGGGGTCGATAATTAATTTGGTTAATTAAATTAATTCTTTTTTAAGAGATTGAAAAAGAACCATTTAAATTCCACATTTGGTGTGGTTAGACATTTTAAACTTTATTCAAGTTGTTCAAATTAAACCTTAGAATTTAATTATCCAAGTACTAACTTTCAAGTTTTAAAACCATTACTGAAAATATGTTGTCAATACATTTTCAAATAATAGTTCTTATAATATCTTTTGAAATAGATTTTCACTCTAACAACTAGGAAATTGTGCCAAGAAATAAAATAGCACTACTCTAAATCAAACCAAGTAATTAAACCTTAAAATCTAATTTTCAAATTTAAGTTTGTAATGAAAAATAATATATTTCTCTCTAACATCCTTAATACAAAATCTTGAATAAAAACAAAGTCAATTTATTTTATAGAGATGTTTTACCTATTTAATATTTTACAGCCATAATAACGTTATTATTATATCATATTTACAAACAGTTAGTCATAGAACTAGGAGTCACAGACGAGACGCCACATAGGATGATCACTCCCATTCATAAGTCGAATTCAAGAATTCAATCAAGATCACTAGAAGGCAAAGAAAAAAGCTTTCTAAAATAAATTTTCATTAATGATATCAGTTTTCCCTCCATTACAAGGCTACAGTTTTCTTTTATAAGAAACAAAATCCAAGGCAAAATTTATCTTAAATAAAGGAAACCTATACGTAATTCAATCATAGTGGGCATATTTAGTTGGGGATTGTGCCCAAACAATCTAGAAAGAGTAAAAGACTAAAAACACTTATGATAAGTAATACATATAAAATTCCACAATTCATCAAATGAAAATCGCAACCCATAAAAGGCCCATAATACTTGCATTTGATATTCAAAATCTATCTTTTGCATAGAATCATGATAATATTTGTTGTATATTGAGAATCCTTAGGATATTTGTAAACATACTCTTAGTCGGCACATCAATCTTCATTATAGATCTATTGAATAAAACTGAAAGCAAGCAAAATGGAAAATGTGCGATGAAAATTTTAAACCCTTGGTAAATGATGTAAATGATGCAATATTTTTTGCAAAAATGAAGATCCTTAGCAGAGCTTGCTTGGATTATGGTAATCAAACGAACTTCACATTTGATATATTATAATAGTCGTTTCAATACCCAAGTCAAAAGTTATGACCGTTTAAAGTTGCAACTCTGATTTATGAAATATTTTTTTTAAAATGTGAATAGGAACACTCTTATTATTTTTATTCCTTCTCAATTTTGTTTGAAGAACAAAGATTGATTCAACATAGAAATAAAGAAGCAGAAAAAGATATGAAGATTTCAAATAGAACTACAAAACCAAATCGAAAGAAGAAATTAACAACAAGTCCATAAAACTCAAACAATGAGACACCACAAAGAATGATCATGCCGTTTGATAAGTCAAATTCAAGCATTCAATCAAGAACAGTAGAAGGTAAAGCAAAAAGCTTTTTGAAATAAGTTTTCTTTAATGATATCAGTTCTCCCTCCATTACAAGGCTGTTGTTTCGTTTATAAGCAACAAAACCCAAGACAAAATTTATCTTAAATAAAGGAACCCTAGACGTAATTCAACCATTGTGGATCTATTTAGCTGGGGATTGTTCCAAAACAATTCGTAAAGAAATAAAGACTAAAAACACTTATGATAAGTAAGACCTATAAAATTCCACAATTCAATACAAATAAAATCGCTAATCATAAAAGGCCCATAATATACGTAACAAAACATTTGCGTCCAAAATTAATACTTACATTTGATATTCCAAAAATTTCCCTTGCGTAGTATAATGATAATATTTGTAAAAATACTCTTGGTCGGCACATCAATCTTCATGACAATTCCATTGAATAAAACCAAAAGGGAAAATATGCGACAAAAACTTTAAACCCTCGATAAGTGATGTAAATGATGGAATTTGTTATCGAGAAATGAAGTTCCATATAAAGCTCCACTCAGATTATAAGAATCAATACGAGCTTCGATTTGATATATTATAATAGTCATTTTGATACACGAGTCAAAAGTTATTATCATTTAAAATTGCAACTCAAATTTATCAATTTTTTTTAAACTGTGAGCAGTAGCACTCTTCTTGTCTTTTCCTTCTCATTTCTTTTTGAAGAACATAGATTGATTGAACACAAAAATAAAGAACAAGAAAAAGATACGAAGATTTCAAATAGAACTACAAAGCCAAATCCATTGACAAAATGAACAACTAGTCCATAAAACCCCAACCTTGAGATGGCACAAAGGATGATAACTCCCTTTGATAAGTCGAATCCAAGCACTCAATTGACAACACTAGAAGGAAAAGTAAAAAAAAATTTGAAATAAATTTTCATCAATGATATCAGTTCTACCTCAATTATATGGCTACTGTTTTCTTTTATAAGCAACAAAACCCAAGACAAAATTTATCTTAAATAAAGGAACCCTAGACGTAATTCAACAATTGTGGACCTATTTAGTTGGGGATTCTGCCTAAACAATCCGAAAATAATAAAAGACTAAAAACACTTATGATAAGAAAGACATATAAATGATGGAATTTGGGTATGAAAAATGTAGTTCCAAAGCAAGGCTCGCTCGATTTTAACGAATCGATACGAGCTTCTTCATGATATATTATAATAGTCGTCTCGATACCCGTTTCAAAAGTCTTGACCGTTTAAAGTTGGAACTTCGATTTATCAAATGTTTTTTTTAACTATGAATAGTAGCACACTTGTTTTTTTTTCTTCCGTTTTTTTATGAAGAATAAAGATTGATTGGACACAGAAACAAAGACCAAGAAAAAGAGATGAAGATTTCAAATAGAACTACAGAACCAAATCCAATGACGAAATAAGCAAGTCCATAAAACCCCAACCTTGAGATGCCACAAAGGTTGATAACTCCTTTTGATAAATAGAATTCAAGCACTCAATCAAAAACACTATAAGGCAAAGTAAAAAGCTTTCTAAAATAAATTTTCAATAGTGATATCAGTTCAACCCTCGGTAAGTGATGTAAACAATGGAATTTATTTTCTAGCAAGGCATTCTAGGATTATAGGAATCCATACGAGCTTCGATTTGATATATTATAATAGTCATTTCGATACTCGAGTCAAAAGTTATGACCGTTTAAAGTTGCAACTCGGATTGATCAATTTTTTTTAAACAATGAACAACATCACTCTTCTTCTACTTTCCTTCTTCTTTCTTTTTTAAGAATAAAGATTGATTGAACACAGAAATAAAGAACAAGAAAAAGATACAAAGATTTCAAATAGAACTACAAAATCAAATCCAATGACGATTACTCCCTTTGATAAGTCGAATTCAAGCACTCAATCGACAACCCTAGAAGCAAAGCAAAAAACTTTTTGAAATAAATTTTCATTAATGATGTCAATTCAACGTCCTTTATAAGGCTACTAATTTCTTTTACAAGGAACAAAACCGAAGACAAAATTTATCTTAAGTAAAGGAACCCTAGACGTAATTCAACCATTGTGGGCCTATTTAGTTAGGGATTGTGCCTAAACAATCCATAAAGAATAAAAGACTAAAATCATTTATGATAAGTAAGCTATATAAAATTCAACAATTAACTACAAATAAAACTGGTAACCATATAAGGCCCATAATATACCTAAAGCAAAATTTGCTTCCAAAATTAATACTTACATTTGATATTCCAAAAATATCACATGCCTAGGATAATGATAATAATTGTAGGATATTGAGAATCAATAGAATATTTGTAAACAAACTCTTGGTCGACACAAAAATCTTCATTACAACTCCATTGAATAAAACCAAAAGCAACAAAAGGGGAAAATGTGCGATATTTAAACCCTTGTAAGTGATGTAAACAATGGAATTTGTTTTCTAGAAATTAAGTTCCTTGGCAAGGCCTACTCTGATTATAGGAATCGATACGAGCTTCGATTTGATATATTATAATAGTCATTTTGATACTCGAGTCGATAGTTATGACCGTTTAAAGTTGCAACGACTCTAATTTATCAAAAAATATTTAAACTGTAAAGAGCAGCACTCTTCTTCTATTTTCCTTCTCCTTTCTTTTTTAAGAATAAAGATTAATTGAACACAGAAATAAATAACAAGAAAAATATACGAAGATTTCAAATAGAACTACAAAACCAAATCCAATGACAAAATCAACAACAAGTCCATAAAACCCCAACCTTGAGACGACACAAAGGATGATTACTCCCTTTGATAAGTCGAATTCGAGCACTCAATCAACAACCCTAGTAGGCAAAGCAAAAAACTTTCAGAAATAAATTTTCATTAATGATATCAGTTCAACCTCCATTATAAGGCTACTATTTTCTTTTACAAGCAACAAAACCCAAGACAAAATTTATCTTAAATAAAGGAATCCTAGATGTAATTCAACCATTGTGATGCTATTTAGTTAGCGATTGTGACTAAACAATCCGTAAAGAATAAAAGACTAAAAACATTTATGATAAGTAAGATATATATAATTCCACAATTTACTTTAAATAAAATTGGTAACCATAAAAGGCCCATAATATACCTAAAAAAAATTTGCTTCCAAAATTAATACTTAAATTTGATATTGCAAAAATATTCCATGCCTAGGATAATGATAATATTTGTAGGATATTAAGAATCAATATAATATTTGTAAACATACTCTTGGTCGGCACATCAATCTTCATTACAACTCTATTGAATAAAACCAAAAGCAACCAAAGGGGAAAATGTGCGACAAAAACATTAAACCCTCGGTAAGTGATGTAAACGATGGAATTTGTTTTCTATAAATTAAGTTCCTTAGAAAGGCCTACTCGATTTATAGGAATCTATACGAGCTTCTATTTGATATATTATAATAGTTGTTTCGATACTCGAGTCAAAAGTTATGACCGTTTAAAGTTGCAACGACTCTAATATATCAAATATTTTTTAAACTATGAACAACAACACTCTTATTCTTTTTTCCTTCTCCTTTATTTTTTAAGGAAAAAAGATTGATTGAACACAGAAATAAATGACAAGAAAAAGATACAAATATTTCAAGTAGAACTACAAAACCAAATGCAATGACGAAATTAACAACAAGTCCATTAAACCCCAACCTTGAGATGCCACAAAAGATAATAACTCCCTTTGATAAGTCGAATTTGAGCACTCAATCGACAACCCTAGAAGGCAAAGCGAAAAACTTTCTGAAATAAATTTTCATTAATGATATCACTTTAATGTCCATTATAAGGCTGCTATTTTCTTTTATAAGCAACAAAACCCAAGACAAAATTTATCTTAAATAAAGGAACCCTAGACGTAATTCAACCGTTGTAGGGCTATTTAGTTAGGGATTGTGCCTAAAGAATCTGTAAAGAATTAAAGACAAAAACAATTTATGATATGTAAGCTATATAAAATTCCACAATTCACTACAAATAAAACTGGTAACCATATAAGGCCCATAATACAGCTAAAAAATATTTTTCTTCCAAAATTAATACTTACATTTGATATTCCAAAAATATTCCTTGCTTAGGTTAATGATAATATTTATAGGATATTAAGAATCAATAGAATATTTGTAAACATACTCTTGGTCGGCACATCAATTTTCATTACAACTCCATTGAATAAAACCAAAAGCAACCAAAGGGGAAAATGTGCGACAAAAACTTTAAACCCTCGGTAAGTGATGTATGATGGTGTTTTCGCAAGTGTACGAATCGTTCAAGTAATAAAGTGTACAAAAGTACGGATATCGAACCCATAAGGAATGGCGTTACTAAGTACCGAAATTGACTAACCCTAATTTTATTTGAAAACTGAATTGTTGAAATTGTTTTAAAAGCAAATTAACATAAAACTAAACGTAAATAACAAAATTTAATGTTGTTCACAAATGATTAAAAACGCTAAGGCATTTAATTTCGCTAAATCAATTCAATCCGATTTCAAGTCATGTTATATGAGAATCAAAGCTAAAAGTGATGGTTGAAAAACCCAAACTTATCTAATACTCTCTCTCAAGTTATATTAGAATTACTTATCTATGAAAACCAACTATATTTCTATGAAGATTTAATCACAAATAAGCACATTACGATTTATGGAATTTCTAGAATAACCACATACATCACGCATTAGGTGTCAAACTCGCATTCAACATACGGTATTTATCACAAGAAGCATTCATTACACATCTCCTCTCGGTCTCAATATAATGCAACAAATCATCTAAATCTTGATCAGAAATTTAAAAGCATTAAGCATGGAAATAAATACTCAACTTGAAAACAATGAATTCATATAACAATAACAAAAGAAATCAGATTTCCTTGATTTAACTACATCATAGCCTTAGCAAAAACGAATTAGTTCATAACAGAAATAAGAACAACATTATTTCAATTGAATTCATGAATAACAAATCTAAATAAAATGCAGAATATGAAGGCTAAGGAGAAGAGATGAAAAACTCTTGAAGATGAAGACTTGGTAGCAACAATGGTGATGATCCTGCAAGCTTCTCTACACTTTCTCTCCAAAATTTGCCTTTTCTCCTCCAAAAATGATTCAGATCTGTTCTCTCTGTCATCCCCCTCTTTCTCCATCATATTGTATATATAGATCTAGGGTTTGGGGGGACAATTTGGAACAAAACAACCAAAAAAATCGGTTTTTGGACGAAACTCGCCGGCGGCGACATTATTCTCGCCCCGGTGATATTTCTGGAAAATAAATTTTTTTGGGTTTTCGATTTTGGCCGGTGGCCAAAATAATGTGGCCGGCGGCTAGATGCATTTGGCCGGCGGCGAGATAAATTTGGCCGGCAGCGAGATGAATTTGCCAAATTTTGTGCTCTCGGGAAGATTTTTGCCGTGCTTTTTGTAGGATTTTCATCGGCGGCGAGATTGCATTGGCCGGCGGCGAGATTACATTGGCCGGTGGCGAGATTTCTTTGGCCGGCGGCAAGATTTCTTTGCTAAAATCCGTGCTCCCTACATGATTTTCAACGTATTCTCCGTAAGGTTTTCGCTGGAGGCGAGAATATTCTCACCGGCGGCGAAATTCCAAATTTTGAAATTTTGTTTTCTTTTTATTTGCACTCAATCCCGTTCATTGAAATTTGTCCCAAACTTCTCCAAAATTATGATTTTACCTGAAATTGCACTTTAAACACGAAATACCCCTGAAATGACATTTGTGGATTAAATAATCAAATAAACGCAATTTTCACACAAATATCAACATTTAAATCATAACAAAAATGCAATAATTTGACTCTTATCAATGTAAATGATGGAATTTGTTTTCTAGAAATTAAGTTCCTTAGCAAGGCCTGCTCAGTTTGTAGGAATCGATACGAGCTTCTATTTGATATATTATAATAGTCGTTTTGATACAAGAGTCAAACGTTATGACCGTTTAAAGTTGCAACAACTCTAATTTATCAAAAAAAAATTAAATTGTGAACAACAACACTCTTATTCTTTTTTCCTTCTCCTTTCTTTTTTAAGAAAAAAGATTGATTGAACACAGAAATAAATAACAAGGAAAAGATACAAATATTTCAAATATAACTACAAAACCAAATGTAATGACGAAATCAACAAGTGTATAAAACCCCAACCTTGAGAAGCCACAAAGGATGATAACTCCCTTTGATAAGTCGAATTTGAGCACTCTATCGACAACCCTAGAAGGAAAAGCAAAAAAATTTCTGAAATAAATTTTCATTAATGATATCAATTCAACATCTATTATATGGCTACTATTTTATTTTATACACAACAAGACCCAAGATAAAATTTATCTTAAATAAAGGAACCCTAGACCTAATTCAATCATTGTGGGGCTATTTAGTTAGGGATTGTGCCTAAACAATTCATAAAGAATAAAATACTAAAAACATTTATGATAAGTAAGCTATATAAAATTCTACAATTGACTACAAATAAAATTGGTAACCACAATATACCTAAAAACAAAATTTGCTTCCAAAATTAATACTTACATTTGATATTCCAAAAATATCCCTTACCTAAGAGAATGATAATATTTGTAGTATATTGAGAATCAATAGAATATTTGTAAACAAACTCCTGATTGGCACATCAATCTTCATTACAACTCCATTGAATAAAACCAAAAGCAACCAAAAAAGGGAAAATGTGTGACAAAAACTTTAAACCCTCGGTAAGTGATGTAAACGATGGAATTTATTTACGAGAAATAAATTTCCTTAGAAAGGCCACTCAGATTATACGAATCGATACGAGCTTCAATTTGATACATTATAATAGTCTTTTCGATACTCGAGTCATAAGTTATAAGCGTTTAAAGTTGCAACTCGAATTTATCAATTTTTTTAAAATATGAACAATCGCACTCTTCTTCGTTTTTCCTTCTAATTTATTTTTCAAAAACAAAGATTGATTGAACACAAAAATAAAAAAAAATATGAAAATTTCAAAAAGAACTAAAAAACCAAATATATTGACAAAATCAACAACTAGTCCATAAAATCCCAACCTTGAGACGCCTTAAAGAATGATAACTCCCTTTGATAAGTTAAATTCAAGCACTCAAATGTCAACACTAGATGGAAAAGCAAAAAACTTTCTAAAATATATTTTTATTAATGATATCAACTCTACCTCCATTATAAGGCTATTGTTTTCTTTATAAGCAACAAAACCCAAGACAAAATTTATCTTAAATAAAGGAACCCTAGACGTAATTCAACCATTGTGGATCTATTTAGCTAGGGATTGTGCCTAAAAAATCCTTAGATAATAAAAGACTAAAAACACTTATGATAAGTAAGACATATAAAATTCCACAATTCACTACAAATAAAATCGCTATCCATAAAGGCCCATAAAATACCTAAAACAAAAGTTGTTTCCAAAATTAATACTTACATTTGATATTCCAAATATATCCCTTGCATAGGATATTGATAATATTTGTAAACGTACTCTTGTTTAGCACATCAATCTTCATTACAACTCTGTTGAATAAAACCAAAAGCAACTAAAAGGGAAAATATGCAACAAAAACTTTAAACCCTCCGTAAGTGATGTAAACGATGGAATTTGTTTTCTAGAAATGAAGTTCCATAGCAAGGCATGCTCGGATTATAGGAATCCATACGAGCGTCAATTTGATATATTATAATAGTGGTTTCGATTGAACATAGAAATTAAGGAATACTTGACGTACTTCAACCATAATAGGCCTATTTAGTAGGGGATTGTACCCAAACAATCTGTAAAGAATAAACGACTAAAAACACTATAAGTAAGGTGATGCTTATTTTCGCAAGTGTACGAATCGTTCAAGTAATAAAGTGTACAAAAGTACGGATATCGAACCCACAAGGAATGGCGTTACTAAGTACCGAAATTGACTAACCCTAATTTTATTTGAAAACTGAATTGTTGAAATTGTTTAAAAAGAAAATTAACATAAAACTAAACGCAAATAGCAAAATTAAATGTTGTTCACTAATGATTAAAAACGCTAAGGCATTTGATTTCGCTAAATCAATTCAATCTGATTTCAAGTCATGTTATATGAGAATCAAAGCTAAAAGTGATGGTTGAAAAACCCAAACTTAATACTCTTTCTCAAGTTATATTAGAATTACTTATCTATGAAAACCGACTATATTTCTATGAAGATTTAATCACAAATAAGCACATTACGATTTATGGAATTTCTGGAATAACCACATACATCATGCATTAGGTGTCAAACTCGCATTCAACATACGGTATTTATCACAAGAAGCATTCATTACACATCTCCTCTCGGTCTCAATATAATGCAACAAATCATCTAAATCTTGATCAGAAATTTAAAAGCATTAAGCATGGAAATAAATACTCGACTTGAAAACAATGAATTCATATAACCATAACAAAAGAAATCAGATTTCCTTGATCTAACTACATCATAGCCTTAGCAAAAACGAATTAGTTCATAACGAAAATAAGAACAACCATTATTTCAATTGAATCCATGAATAACAAATATGAATAAAGCTGAGAAAATAAAAACTAAGGAGAAGAGATGAAAAAACTCTAGAAGATGAAGGCTTGGTAGCAACAATGGTGAAGATCCTTCAAGTTTCTCCAAAATTTCCTTCTCTTCTCCAAAAATGCCTTTGAACTCTCCTTTCTGCCATCCCCTCCTTCTCCATCATAATGTATATATAGATCTAGGGTTTTGGAGGGCAATTTTGGAACAAAACAGCATAAAAATGTGTTTTCGAACGAAACTCGCCGGCGTCGAAGTTATTCTCGCCGCGGCGAGATTTCTGAAAAACTTACGATTTCGGTTCCGCTAAATCTCGCCAGTGGCAGGATTATTGTGGCCGGCGGCGAGATGCACTTGGCCGGCGGCGATATGTATTTGGCCGGCGTTGAGATGTACTTGGCCGGCGGCGAGATTGATTTGGCCGGCGGCGAGATTGTTTTGCCAAAATCCGTGCTCCCTGCATGATTTTCAACATTTTCTCAGTAAGGTTTTCGCCGGCGGCGGGAATATTCTCGCCGTGACGAACTTCCAAATTTTGAAATTTTGTTTTCTTTTTATTTGCACTCAATCCCGGTCATTGAAATTTGTCCCAAACTTCTCCATAATCATGATTTTACCTGCAATTACACTTTAAACACGAAATACCCGTGAAATGACATTTGTGGATTAAATAATAAAATAAAACGCAATTTTCACACAAATATCAACCTTTAAATCATAACAAAAATGCAATAATTTGACTCCTATCAACAACCTGACGACTTCTTGCTAGTCTCTAGCAAGAAAAGCGATCTATGAATAATTTCAAAGGAGACATTAAAAGAAAAATTCAAAGGAAATTTATTCTATTTACAACATTACATTAAGCGTATGTAATAAGCCTTTAAACCCCTAGGCGGCCCTAGTAGGACGAGTTGTAGTCTCGTGAGGGCTTCCAGTGATGACACCCACAAACATCTTACCTATAACTATCCTAACTTAAAACAATAAAATCACATAACAAATAATTTGCACAAATGTCTCAAAAATTGTAAATAACACCCAACATATAGAATAATTAAATGTCACCTAAGCTTTAAGAAATCTCAAATGCCAATTTCACTTTTGTTATTGACTCTTAAACATCCATCAAACCACAAACCATTAGCCATAATGCCCAGATAATATTATGCACAACATCCACAAACAAAAAGGTGAAATCTCAAACTCCATAGGCTCACTTTTCAAACCTCTCTCCACTAATGAAGAAAAATACACCACTTTGGATCAATAGGACTTTACGAGGCTTGTAATGTTAGGCTTAGGTATTTGGTTAAGAAAGAACGGGAAGTGTCAAAATACAAATAAGGGTACTTATTAGATTAAACACAACCAATTAAGTAAAAGAATTACACCATTTAACCTAAATTGTTTCTTCCGATCATAACCCATTTTTTCACAGATAAACAAAGTTCTTCCTCAATCTTTCACCTTAGTACATCCATCACTAACACTCTTTTATTTACTAGAATGTGAAGGCTTTCTTCTTCTTCTTCTTTTTTTTTTCCTTTTTTCTTTTTTCTTTTCTCTTTTTTTTTTTTTTTACTCAATTGCTCTTTGAAAAGGCAACTACTTTATTCCAATATATATGATTTTTTTTTCATCATCCTTACTCTAATTGCTCTTGAAAAGACATAACCCCCAACCAATTTCTTCCAATATATATGGAAGATTTCTCCAATTCCTCTTGAAAAGTTTGTGTTCAAAATTAAGTGCTCTTAACAAATAAGGTAAGAATTATATATATATATATATTTTTGGCTCAATAGAAGGTAGGTTATATAAGGCAAAAAGAAAGAAAAGTAAGGCTAACAATATATTTAAATGGCTCAAAGAGGTTACTAGTGATATAAAGATAACAAGGTAGGCTTAAAATGGCACAATCGATCCAAAAATGGCCTACATCATATCCTAAACAGTGCAATTCTAAATTATTTCGCCTCAAGAGGTTTTCAAATGAGTTCTAGAGTTTGTTGAGATCACAAAAATGTCCATGCAAAATTCACACATAAGACTTCTCTAAGCATTTAGACTAATCAACCAAATCATACCACATACCAAAAGAGTCGCCAACTAGGTAAAATCAACCTTTGAAATTCTCTTTAAACCAAAGCAAAATTTAATGTCTTCTAACAGTTACTTGTTATCACAATCACATTATTATCATTAACGTGCAAATTAAAACAAGTAAAATGCAAATAAAATAATAATAATAATAATAATAATAATAATAATAATAATAATAAAATAAGACAATAAAGAAATAAAATAAAAAAAATTAAATCAAAATGCAGAAAAATAAATGGAAAATCAAAATTAAACACAACTAAACACACAAACAAAACTACTAAAAATGAAGGGGAGAAAAGATCTACCGTTTACCGCACCCCCAACCAAAACCTTACATTGTCCTCAATGTAAGAAAGGGAAGAGAGATCTCCTTTCCACCGGCGGTGAAACTGCCCTCGCCGGTGGTGAACGTAAGAAATATATTTTTTTTTTTAGATGGGATGGCATTGGGTTTAGCTCAATCTTGTTGGCTCCATTCTTTACCACTGAGGTTGGAGTTTCATTTGTTCCCAACTCCTTAAATGTTCCATCACTGCATAAATATTCATTAGGTGCTGCCAGTAATCCAGAACATTGTCTCGTCCCCTTATCTTCCTCCTCGATTGTTGCAGATTTCACAAGGCCAGCTTCTAGTGGTAGTAATGGAGATATCTCCTCATAAGTTTCCGAGATTAACCCGTCAAGAGTGTTAATTTGAAAACAAGAATGTACATCACTTGGAGATTTTATTTCTTCAAAAACATCAAAAGTTACTTGTTCATCTTGCACCCGTAGAATGAGCTTTCCTTGCTGAACATCAATCAATGTTCTTCCAGTTGCAAGGAACGGTCTCCCCAATATCAACGGTATCTCTCTATCTTCCTCCATGTCAAGCACCACGAAATCTACAGGGAAAATAAACTTGCCAACTTTAATTAAAACATCCTCAATTACCCCTAGAGGATATTTCACTGATCGATCCGCTAATTGTAAAGATATTGAAGTGGGCTTCACTTCTCCTGCACCTAGTTTCACGAAACGAGAAAGTGGCATCAAATTAATGCTTGCTCCTAAATCACATAGGACTTTATCAAAATTGCAACTTCCTATAGTACAAGGTATAGTAAAACTCCCTGGGTCTTTCAATTTCTGTGGCAGTTTTCTTTGAAGAACTGCACTGCACTCCTCATTTAGCATGATAGTTTCATTATCTCCTAGCCTCCTATTCTTTGATAGGATTTCCTTCATGAATTTTGCACATTTGGGCATTTGTTCCAACATTTCTGCAAAAGGAATGTTAATACGCAATTTATTAAAAATATCCAGAAATTTATCAAATTGATTATCAAGCTTTTTCTTATTCAATCTTTGAGGATATGGGATAGGAGGCTCATATTTTGCATATGGGGAAGGTTGAGTATCTTGGGATCTTGATGGCTTTTCTTTAGATTCTTCCATCTTTTTCTCCGATTTCTTCTGATTCTCAAGTTCTTTTCCACTTCTCAATGTGATAGCCTTTGCATGCTCTGTGGGATTTATTGTGTCACTAGGTAGTGATCCTTGAGACCTTTCTGAAATCTACTTTGAAAGCTGCCCCAGTTGGTTTTGGATGTCCCTGTTGATTGCCTCTTGATTTCCAAAATTTGCTCTTGTCTTCTCAATGAACTTTCCCAAAATTTCTTCCAAATTTGTTTGTTTTTTCTCCTGTGGTTGGTAGGAAGATGATGACGGTTTGAATCCCCCTTGGTTATTTCCCCATGACAAATTTGGATGATTTCTCCAACCTGGATTGTAGGTGTTCGAGTATGGGTTATGTTGAGGTTTTTGGAAATTTGAAACATAATTTGCTTGCTCAGTATTTGGTGAAGCAAATGGATTTCCAACTTGGCACTCGATGCTAGCATGATTTCCACCACATAAATCACATTGTGCAGTTGGTTTGGATTCAAATTTGGAGGACAAAGAATCCATCTTTCTTGAAAGAATAGCAACTTGAGCCGACAAAGCATTCACTGAATCAATTTCATGCACTACTTCTTTGGTCTTTTTGCAATTACCCATTTCACGAATGCCCTTGATTGTTGTTTTACGCCATAACCTCTAACAACTCATGAGCATCCTCCGGTGTTTTTCCCATCAAAGATCCTCCACCAAGAAGATCAATCATTGCACGATAGTTTGAAACCAACCCATTATAAAATGTAGAGACTTGTAGCCAAATTGGTATACCATGATGTGGGCACTTCCTCAACATTTCTTTGAATCTTTCCCAAGATTCATACAATGATTCTTGGTCATACTGTGCAAAAGATGTGATTTCATTCCTCAATTTTTCCGTCTTAGCAGGAGGAAAGAACTTGGACAAGAATTTCTGAACCAATTCATTCCATGTTGTAATTGATCCCGGTGGTAATGAGTTTAGCCACTTCTTGGCTTTATCCCGAAGTGAAAAAGGAAAAACCCTCAATCTTACAGCATCTTCGGACACACCATTTATCTTGTAAAGATCACACACCTCCAAAAAGTAAGCAATATGTGCATTCGGATCATCCTTTGACATTCCCCCAAACTGATTTGATTGAACCATTTGGATAAAGGATGATTTTATCTCAAAGTTATTGGCTTGAATAGCTGGCCTCCTTATACCCGAAATAGTTCCAGCAACATTAGGCGCAGCATAATCCCTCAAAGCTCTACGATTTCCACCTCCCTCAACAAATGGTGGATCCATGGCTAATTGTCTATTAGGAGCTGAAGTTGAACGTCTTCTCTCTCGGTTTAGACGCCTATATGTTCTATCAATCTCTGGATCAAGTGGAAGAAGGTTAAGGCTTCTTGTACGTCTCATACACAAATCCTGCAACCAGAAAATCAACTAACCCAAAAACAACACAAAGTTACTTTTTTTTTTTTGATAAATAAAATAAAACAGCAAAATAAACAAAATTAAAAATGAAAGAAAGATAAAGCAAATTAACTTCAAATTAAAACTAAGATTAGGTAGTATCGATATTAATAAAATCAAACCATTCCCCGGCAACGGCGCCAAAAACGTGATGCTTATTTTCGCAAGTGTACGAATCGTTCAAGTAATAAAGTGTACAAAAGTACGGATATCGAACCCACAAGGAATGGCGTTACTAAGTACCGAAATTGACTAACCCTAATTTTATTTGAAAACTGAATTGTTGAAATTGTTTAAAAAGAAAATTAACATAAAACTAAACGCAAATAGCAAAATTAAATGTTGTTCACTAATGATTAAAAACGCTAAGGCATTTGATTTCGCTAAATCAATTCAATCTGATTTCAAGTCATGTTATATGAGAATCAAAGCTAAAAGTGATGGTTGAAAAACCCAAACTTATCTAATACTCTTTCTCAAGTTATATTAGAATTACTTATCTATGAAAACCGACTATATTTCTATGAAGATTTAATCACAAATAAGCACATTACGATTTATGGAATTTCTGGAATAACCACATACATCATGCATTAGGTGTCAAACTCGCATTCAATATACGGTATTTATCACAAGAAGCATTCATTACACATCTCCTCTCGGTCTCAATATAATGCAACAAATCATCTAAATCTTGATCAGAAATTTAAAAGCATTAAGCATGGAAATAAATACTCGACTTGAAAACAATGAATTCATATAACCATAACAAAAGAAATCAGATTTCCTTGATCTAACTACATCATAGCCTTAGCAAAAACGAATTAGTTCATAACGAAAATAAGAACAACCATTATTTCAATTGAATCCATGAATAACAAATATGAATAAACTGCAGAAAATAAAAACTAAGGAGAAGAGATGAAAAAACTCTAGAAGATGAAGGCTTGGTAGCAACAATGGTGAAGATCCTTCAAGTTTCTCCAAAATTTCCTTCTCTTCTCCAAAAATGCCTTTGAACTCTCCTTTCTGCCGTCCCCTCCTTCTCCATCATAATGTAAATATAGATCTAGGGTTTTGGAGGGCAATTTTGGAACAAAACAGCATAAAAATGTGTTTTCAAATGAAACTCGCCGGTGGCAAAGTTATTCTCGCCGCGGCGAGATTTCTGGAAAAGTTACGATTTCGGTTCCGCTAAATCTCGCCGTGGCGAGATTATTAATGGCGGCGAGATATGCACTTGGCCGTGACAATATATATTTGGCCGGCGGCGAGATGTACTTGGCCGTGGCGAGATTGATTTGGCGTGGCGAGATTGTTTTGCCAAAATCCGTGCTCCCTGCATGATTTTCAACATTTTCTCAGTAAGGTTTTCGCCGGCGGCGGGAATATTCTCGCCGGCGGCGAACTTCCAAATTTTGAAATTTTGTTTTCTTTTTATTTGCACTCAATCCCGGTCATTGAAATTTGTCCCAAACTTCTCCATAATCATGATTTTACCTACAATTGCACTTTAAACACGAAATACCCGTGAAATGACATTTGTGGATTAAATAATAAAATAAAACGCAATTTTCACAGAAATATCAACCTTTAAATCATAACAAAAATGCAATAATTTGACTCCTATCATAAGGCATATAAAATTATACATTTCACTAAAAAGAAAATCACTACCCATAAAAGGCCTATAATAAATTAAAACAAAAAAAATTGCTTCCAAAATTAATACTTCCTTTTCATATTCTGAATCTATCCCTTTGGTAGGATCATTTTAATATTTTTATGATATTGAGAATCATTAGAATATTTGTAAACATACTCATACTGGCACATCCATCTTCATTACAGTTCTGTTGAATAATACCAGAAGCAAGCAAAATGGAAAATATGCGACAAAAACTTTAAGCCCTCTTTAAGGGATTTAAACATTGGAATTTGGGTTCGAAAAATAAAGATCATTGGGAAGCCCCAAAAGGATTATAGGAATCGATACGAGCTTCGATATGAGATATTATAATAGTCATTTTGATACCTGAGTCAAAAGTTATGACCATTTAAAGTTGCAACTCTACTTTTATCAAATGTTTTTTTTAACTTTGAACAGTAGCTCTACTCTTTTTTTTCCTTCTCATTTTTTTGTAGGATCATGAAATTACTTGTAAGATATTGATATTTATTAGAATATTTGTAAACATACTCTTGGTGGGCTCATCAATCTTCACTATAGCTCTATTGATTAAAAGCGAAAGCACACAAAATGGAAAATGTGCATCAAAAACTTTAAATCCTCGGTAAGTGATGTAAATGATAGAATTTGGGTTCAAAAAGAAAATTTCCTTAGTAAGGTCCAAGAGAAATATGGGAATTGATATGAGCTTTGATATGATATATTATAATAATTGTGTCGTTACTCGAGTCAAAAGTTATGACTGCTTAAAGTTGCAACTCCGATTTATCAAGAGTTTTTTTTTAAACTGTGAAATCTACACTCTTTTTTTTTCTTCTCATTTTTTTTATAAGAAAAGAGATTGATTGAACACAGAAATAAAGAACAAGAAAAAGATACAAAGATTGCAAAGAGAACTATAAAACCAAATCCAAAGACGAAATCCAAATGAAGTCAATAAAACCCAAACCTTGAGATGGCACAATTGATGATCACTCCCTTTGATAAGTCGAATTCAACCACTCAATCGTCAACACAAGAAAGCAAAGCAAAAAGCTTTCTGAAATAAATTTTCATTAATGATATCAGTTCTCCCTCCTTTACAAGGCTGCTATTTTCTTTTATAAGCAACAAACCGAAGAC
Source organism: Hippophae gyantsensis (assembly GCA_030763125.1). Classification (NCBI taxonomy): domain Eukaryota; kingdom Viridiplantae; phylum Streptophyta; class Magnoliopsida; order Rosales; family Elaeagnaceae; genus Hippophae; species Hippophae gyantsensis. The sequence continues at coordinate 43,890,430 of CM061035.1, read as the reverse complement.
AAAATTTATCATAAATAAATGAACCCTTGACGTAATTCAACCATAGTGGGCCTATGTGGTTGGGGATTGTGCCTAAAAATTTCGTAAAGAATGAAAGACTAAAAACAATTATGATAAGTAAGACATATAAAATTCCAAAACTGATTAAAAAGAAAATTTCTACTCATAAAACTTCCATAATAAATTAAAAGAAAAAAATTGCTTCCAAAATTAATGCTTGCAATTGATATTCCAAATCTATCTCATGCGTAAGATTATGACAACATTTGTAGGATATTGAGATTCATTAGAATATTTGTAAACATACTATTACTGGCACATCCATCTTCATTATAGTTCTGTTGAATAATACCGAAAGCAAGCAAAATGGAAACTATGCGACAAAAACTTTAAACCCTTGGTAAGAGACTTAAAAGATGGAATTTGGGTTCGAAAAATAAAGATCCTTAGCAAACCCATCTTCAATTATGGGAATCTATATGAGCTTCGATTTGATATATTATAATAGTCGTTTCAATACCCGAGTCAAAAGTTATGACTGTTTAAAGGTGGAACTCCGATTTATCAAATGTTTTTTTTAAACTGTGAACAACAACACTATTTTTTTCTTCTCATTCTTTTTGTAGGATCAGGAAATCACTTGTAAGATATTGAGATTAATTAGAATATTTGTAAACTTACTCTTGGTGGGCTCATCAATCTTCATTACAGCTTTACTGAATAAAACCGAAAGGAAGTAAAATGGAAAATGTGCCACAAAAATTTTAAATCCTTGGTAAGTGATGTAAACGATGAAATTTGGGTTCGAAAAAAGAATTTCAGAAGAAAAGTCCAATATAAATATGGGAATCGATACGAGCTTTTATTTGAAATTTTATAATAGTTGTTTCAATACTCGAGTTAAAAGTTATGACAGTTTAAAGTTGCAACTTCGATTTATCAAGAGTTATGTTTTTAAACTGTGAACATCTACACTCTTCTTTTTTTTCCTTCTCATTTTTTATAAGAAAAAAGATTGATTAATAGTTGTTTCGATACACGAGTTAAAAGTTATAACAGTTTAAAGTTGCAACTCCGATTTATCAAGAGTTGTGTTTTTAAACTGTGAACATCTACACTCTTCTTTTTTTTCCTTCTCATTTTTTTATAAGAAAAAAGATTGATTGAACATAGAAATAAAGAAAAAGAAAAATATACAAAGATTGCAAAGAGAACTACAAAACAAAATCCAAAGACGAAATCCAAGTCAAGTCCATAAAACCCAAACCTTAAGATGCCACAAAGGATGATAACTTCCTTTGATAAGTTGAATATTAGCACTCAATTGACATCACTAGAAAGCAAAGCAAAAATATTTCTAAAATAAATTTTCATTAATGATATCAATTCTCCCTCCTTTATAAGGCTGTTGTTTTCTTTTATAAGCAACAAAACCCAAAACAAAATTTATCATAAATAAAGGAACCATTGCGTAATTTAACCATAGTGGGCCTATATGGTTAGGGATTGTGCCTAAACAATCCATAAATAATAAAAGACTAAAAACACTTATGATATCGCTACTCATAAAACACCCATAAGAAATCAAAACAAAAAAAATTGCTTCCAAAATTAATACTTGCATTTGATATTGCAAATCTATCCCTTGGTAGGATGATGTTAATATTTGTTTGATATTGAGAATAATTAGAATATTGCTAAACATACTCTTTCTAGCACATCCATCTTCCTTACAGTTATGTTGAATAATACCAAAAGTAGGCAAAATGGAAAATATGCGATAAAAACTTTAAACCATCACTAAGTTATATAAACGAGGGAATTTGGGTTCAAAAAATGAAGTTTTTTAACACGACTGGCTCAAATTATGGGAATTGATACGAGCTTTGATTTGATATATTATAATAGTCATTTCGATACTCGAGTCAAGAGTTATAACAGTTAAAAGGTGCAACTTTGATTTATTAAATGTTTTTTTAAAATTGTAAACAGTAGCACTACTCTTTTTTTTTCATCTCATTTTTTTGTAGGATCATGAAATTATTTTTAAGATATTGAGATCCATTAGAATATATTTAAAATTACTCTTGGTGGGCTCATCAATCTTCATTACAGCTATATTGTATAAAACCGAAAGCAAGAAAAACGGAAAATGTGCAACAAAAAGTTTAAATCCTCGGTAAGGGATGTAAATGACGGAAATAGGGTTCGAAAAAATAATTTCCTTAAAAAAGTCCATTAAAAATATAGAAATCAATACGAGCTTCAATTTGATATTTTATAATAGTTGTTTCGATACCCGAGTCAAAAGTTTTGATCTTTTAAAGTTGTAACTACGATTTATCAAGAGTTGTTTTTTTAAACTGTGAACATCTGCACTCTTCTTTTCTTCTCCTTCTCATTTTTTTAAGAAAAAGATATGAAGATTGCATAGAGAACTACAAAACCAAATCCAAAGATGAAATCCAAAACAAGTCCATAAAACCCAAACCTTGAGACGCCACAAAGGACGATCACTCCCTATGATAAGTCGAATTCAAGCACTCAATCGACATCACTAGAAAGCAAAGCAAAAAGCTCTCTATAATAAATTTTCATTAATGATATTAGTTCTTCCTCCTTTACAAGGCTGCTGTTTTCTTTTATAAGAAATAAAACCCAAGACAAAATTTATCATAAATAAAGGAACCCTTAAGGTAATTCAACCATAGTGGGCCTATGTGGGTGGGGATTGTGCCTAAATAATCCATAAAGAATAAAAGACTAAAAAAACTTATAATAAGTAGGACATAAAATTCCACAACTCACTAAAAAAAAATTGCTACTCACAAAACTCCCATAATAAATTAAAACAAAAAATATTGCTTCCAAAATTAATACATGCATTTGATATTCAAAATCTATCCCTTGTGTAAGATCATGATAAAATTTGTAGGATATTGAGAATCATTAGAATATTTGTAAACATACTCTTGGTGGTATAACCATCTTCATTACAATTTTGTTGAATAATACCCAAAGCAAGCAAAATGGAATATATGCGACAAAAACTTTAAACCCTTGGTAAGGGATTTAAACGTTGGAATTTGGGTTCGAAAAATGAAGATCCCAGAACAACCCACTAGGATAAAGGGAATTGATACGAGCTTCAATTTGATATATTATAGTAGTAGTTTCGATACCCAAGTCAAAAGTTATGGCTGTTTAAAGGTGGAAGTCCGATTTATCAAATGTTTTTTTTAACTTTGAACAACAACACTCCTCTTTTTTTTCTTCGCATTTTTTTGTAGGATCATGAAATTATTTGTAAGATATGGAGATTCAGTAGAATATTTGTAAACATACTCTTGGCGGGCTCATCAATTTTCATTACAACTCTATTGAATAAAACCGAAAGGAAGCAAAATGGAAAATGTGCGACAAAAATTTTAAATCCTCGATAAGTGATGTAAATGATGGAATTTGGGTTCAAAAAAGAATTTCCCTAGAAAAGTGCAATATAAGTATGGGAATTGATACGAGCTTCTTTTTGATATATTATAATAGTTGTTTCGATACCCGAGCAAAAAGTTATAATCATTTAAAGTTGCAACTCCTATTTAAAAAGAGTTTCCTTCTCATTTGTTTTTTTAAGAAAAAAAATTGATTCAACGCAGAAATAAAGAACAAGAAAAAGATACGAAGATTGTAAAGAGAACTACAAAACCAAATCCAATGACAAAATCCAAAACAAGTTCAAAAAACCCAAACCTTGAAATGCCACAAAGTATGATCACTCCCTTTGATAAGTTGAATTCAAGCACTTAATTGACAACACTAGAAAGCAAAGCAAAAAAGCTTTCTGAAATAATTTTTTTTAATGATATCAGTTCACCCTCCTTTAGAAGGCTGATATTTTCTTTTATAAGCAACAAAACCCAAGGCAAAATTTATCATAAATAACGGAACCATTGACGTAACTCAACCATAGTGGCCTATTTTGATGGGGATTGTGCGTAAACAATCCATAAAGAATAAAAGACTAAAAACACTTATGATAAGTAAGACATATAAAATTACACAATTCATTAAAAAGAAAATCAATACCTATGAAAGGCCCATAATAAGTTAAAACAAAAAAAATTGTTTCCAAAACTAATACTTGCATTTGAAATTCCAAGTCCTTCCTTTGCGTAGGATCATGATAATATTTGTAGGATATTGAGAATCATTAGAATATTTGTAAACATACCCTTAGTGTAGCATATCAATCTTCATTACAACTTTGTTGAATAATACCGAAAGTAAGCAAACAAAAAATATGCCACAAATATTTTGAACGCTCAGTAAGTGATGTAAATGATGGAATTTGAGTTAGAAAAATAAAGTTCCTTAGCAAGGCCAACTCGAATGATAGGAATCAATACCAGCTTTGATTGATATATTATAATAGTCATTTCGATACCTGAGTCAAAAGTTATGACCGTTTAAAGGTATAACTCCGATTTATCAAATGTTTTTTTAAAACTGTGAACATAGCACTCTTTGTTTTCATTCTTATTTATTTTTGTAGGATCATGAAATTATTTGTATGATATTGAGATTCATTAGAATATTTTTAAACATACTCTTGGCCGGCTCATCAATCTTCTTTACAACTCTATTGAATAAAACCAAAAGCAAGTAAAATGGAAAATATGGAACAAAAACTTTAAACCCTCGGTAAGTGATGTAAACGATGAGAATTGATACATGCTTCGATTTTATATATTATAATATTCGTTTCGATACCCAATTCAAAAGTTATGACCGTTTAAAACCATCAATCTTCATTACAGCTCTGTTGAATAATATCGAAAGCAAGCAAAACGGAAAATATGAGACAAAAACTTTAAACACTCAGTAAGTGATGTAAATGATGGAATTTATGTTATAAAAATGAAGTTCCATAGCTTGGTCCCCTTGAATTTTGGGAATCGGTACGAGTTTTGATTTGATATATTATAATAGTCATTTCGATACATGAATCAAAAGTTATGGTAGTTTAAAGGTACAACTTCGATTTATCAAATATTAATTTTTAAAAATAGTGAACAGTAGCACTCCTCTTTTTTTTCTTTCTCATTTTTGTTGTAGGATCATGAAATTATTGGTATGATATTCAGATTCATTAGAGTATTTTTAAACATACTCTTGGTCAACTTATCAATCTTCACTACAACTCTATTGAACAAAACCGAAAGCAAGCAAAAAGGAAAATATGGGACAAAAACTCTAAACACTCTGTAAGTGATGTAAATGATGAAATTTGGGTTAGAAAAATGAAATTATTTTACAAGGTCTGCTTGAATTGTGGGAATTGATACAAGAGTCAAAAGTTATGATGGTTTAAAAGTACAACTCCCATATCAAATGTTTCATTTAAAATGTGAATAGTAGTACTCCTTTTTTTTCCTTCTAATTTTTTTTGTAGGATCCTGAAATTATTTGTATGATATTGTGATTCATTAGAATATTTTTAAACATACTCTTGGTCGGTTCATCAATCTTCATTATAACTCTATTGAATAAAATCGAAAGCAAGCAAAATGGAACATATGCGACAAAAAATTTAAACACTTGGTAAGTGATGGAATATGGATTCAAAAAATGAAGTTTCTTAGCAAGGCCCATTTGGACTATATTAATCGATACGAGCTTCAATTTGATATATCATAATTTTCGTTTCGGTACTCGAGTCAAAAGTTATGACAGTGTAAAGTTGCAACTACGATTTATTAACAGTGAACATCAGCACTCTTCTTTTTTTCTCCTCATTTTTTTGAAAAAAAAATTGATTTAACACTAAAATAAAGAACAATAAAAGGATATGAAGATTTCAAAGAGAACTACAAAACAAAATCCAAAGAAAAAATAAAAAACAAGTCCATAAAACCCCAATCTCGAGACACCACAAAGGATGATCACTTTGATTGATAGGTCAAATTCAAGCACTCAATCCACAACACTAGAAAGCAAAGAAAAAATATTTCTGACGTAAATTTTCATTAATGATATCAGTTCTCCCTCATTTAGAAGGCAATTGTTTCCTTTTATAAGCAACAAAACCCAATACAAAATTTATCATAAATAAAGGAACCCTTGATGTAACTCAACCATAGTTGGCCTATTTAGTTGGGGATCCTTGAGACCTTTCTGCAATCTGCTTTGAAAGCTGCCCCAGTTGGTTTTGGATGTCCCTGTTGATTACCTCTTGATTTCTGAAATTTGCTCTCGTCTCATCAATGAACTTTCCCAAAATTTCTTCCAAATTTGTTTGTTTCTTTTCTTGGGGTTGGTAGGAAGATGATGACGATTTGAATCCCCCTTGGTTATTTCCCCATGACAAATTTGGATGATTCCTCCAACCTGGATTGTAGGTGTTCGAATATGGGTTATGTTGAGGTTTTTGGAAATTTGAAACATAATTTTCTTGCTCAGCAGTTGGTGAAGCAAATGGATTTCCAACTTGGCACTCGATACTAGCATGATTTCCACCACATAAATCACATTGTGCAGTTGGTTTGGATTCTAACTTGGATGACAAAGAATCCATCTTTCTTGAAAGAACAGCAACTTGAGCTGACTAAGCATTCACTGAATCAATTTCATGCACTACTGCTGGTCTTTTTGCAATTACCCGCTCTGAATGCCACTAATTGTTGTTTTCTACCATAATCTCTAACAACTCATGAGCATCCTCCAGTGTTTTTCCCATTAAAGACCCTCCAGCTGCAGCATCAATCATTGCCCGATAGTTTGAAACCAACCCATTATAAAATGTAGAGACTTGTAGCCAAATTGGTATACCATGATGTGGGCATTTCCTCAACATTTCTTTGAATCTTTCCCAAGCTTCATACAATGATTCTTGGTCATACTGTGTAAAAGATGTGATTTCATTCCTTAATTTTGCTGTCTTAGTAGGAGGAAAGAACTTGGATAAGAATTTCTGAACCAATTCATTCCATGTTGTAATTGATCCTGGTGGTAATGAGTTTAGCCACTCCTTGGCTTTATCCCGAAGTGAAAAAGGAAAAACCCTCAATCTTACAGCATCTTCGGACACACCATTTATCTTGTAAAGATCACACACCTCTAAAAAGTAAGCAATATATGCATTTGGATCATCCTTTGACATTCCCCCAAACTGATTTGATTGAACCATTTGGATAAAGGATAGTTTTATCTCAAAGTTATTGGCTTGAATAGTTGGCCTCCTTATACCCGAAACAGTTCCAGCAACATTAGGCGCAACATAATCCCTCAAAGCTCTACGATTTCCACCTCCCTCAACAAATGGTGGATCCATGGCTAATTGTCTATTAGGAGCTGAAGTTGAACGTCTTCTCTCTCGGTTTAGACGCCTATATGTTCTATCAATCTCCGGATCAAATGGAAGAAGGTTAAGGCTTCTTGTACGTCTCATACAAAAATCCTACAACCAGAAAATCAACTAACACAAAACAACACAAAGTTACTTATTTTTTTGATAAATAAAATAAAACAGCAAAATAAACAAAATTAAAAATGAAACAATGAGAACACAAATTAACTTCAAATTAAAACTAAGATTAGGTAGTATCGATATTAATAAAATCAAACCATTCCCCGGCAACGGCACCAAAAACTTGATGCTTATTTTTGCAAGTGTACGAATCGTTCAAGTAATAAAGTGTACAAAAGTACGGATATCGAACCCACAAGGAATGGCGTTACTAAGTACCGAAATTGACTAACCCTAATTTTATTTGAAAACCGAATTGTTGAAATAGTTTTAAAAGTAAATTAACAAACTAAACGCAAATAACAAAATTTAATGTTGTTCACAAATGATTAAAGCCGCTAAGGCATTTGATTTCGCTAAATCAATTCAATCTGATTTCAAGTCATGTTATATGAGAATCAAAGCTAAAAGTGATGGTTGAAAAACCCAAATTTTCCTAATACTCTCTCTCGAGTTATATTAGAATTACTTATCTATGAAAACCAACTATATTTCTATGAAGATTTAATCACAAACAAGCACATTAAGATTTATGGAATTTCTAGATTAACCACATACATCATGCATTAGTTCTCACACTCGCATTCAACATACGGTATTTATCACAAGAAGCATTCATTACATATCTCCTCTCGGTCTCAATATAATGCAACTAATCATCTAAATCTTGGCCAGAAATTTAAAAGCATTAAGCATGGAAATAAACACTCAACTTGAAAACAATGAACTCATATAACAATAACAAAAGAAATCAGATTTCCTTGATTCAACTACATCATAGGCTTAACAAAAACAAATTAGTTCATAACGGAAATAAGAACAACCATTATTTCAATTGAATTCATGAATAACAAATCTGAATAAAATGCAGAATATGAAGGCTAAGGAGAAGAGATGAAAAACTCTTGAAGATGAAGACTTGGTAGCAACAATGGTGATGATCCTTTAAGCTTTTCCAAACTTTCTCTCCAAAATTGCCTTTTTTCCTCCAAAATTGACTCAGATCTGTTCTCTCTGCCGTCCCCCTCTTTCTCCATCATATTGTATATATAGATCTATGGTTTGGGGGGCAATTTTGGAACAAAACACAATAAAAAATTTGTTTTTGGACGAGACTTGCCGGCGGCGACATTGTTCTTGCCGCGGAGAGATTTCTGGAAAGTTACGATTTTTGATCCGCTAAATCTGGCCGACGGCTAGATTACTGTGGCCGGCGGTGAGTTTAATTTGGCCGGTGGCGAAATTGCTTTGGCCGGCGGCGAAATTGCTTTGGCCGGCGGCGAAATTGCTTTGGCCGGTGGTGAGATTTATTTGGCCGGCGGCGAGATTACTTTGCCAAAATCCGTGCTCCCTGCATGATTTTGAACGTATTCTCCATAAGGTTTTCACCGGTGGCGAGAATATTCTCCCCGACGGCGAAATTCCATATTTTGAAATTTTGTTTTCTTTTTATTTGCACTCAATCCCATTCATAGAAATTTGTCCCAAACTTCTCCAATATTATGATTTTACCTGAAATTGCACTTTAAACACGAAATACCCGTGAAATGACATTTGTGGATTAAATAATCAAATAAACGCAATTTTCCCACAAATATCAACATTTAAATCATAACAAAAATGCAATAATTTGACTCTTATCAACAACCCCCAACCAGCTTCTTGCTAGTCTCTAGCAAGAAAAGCGATCTATGAATAATTTCAAAGGAGACATTAAAAGAAAAATTCAAAGGAAATTTATTCTATTTACAACATTACATTAAGCGTATACAATAAGCCTTTAAACCCCTAGGTGGCCCTAGTAGGACGAGTTGTAGTCTCGTGAGGGCTTCCAGTGATGATACCCACAAACATCTTACCTATGACTATCCTAGCTTAAAAAATTAAATCACATAACAAATAATTTGCACAAATGTCTCAAAAAAATTGTAAATAACACCCAACTTATAGAATAATTAAATGTCACCTAAGCTTTAAGAAATCTCAAATGCCAATTCCACTTTTGTTATTGACTCTTAAACATCCATCAAACCACAAACCAATAGCCATAATGCCCGGATAATATTATGCATAACATCCACAAACAAAAAGGTGAAATCTCAAACTCCATAGGCTCACTTTTCAAACCTCTCTCCACTAATGAAGGAAAATACACCACTTCGGATCAATAGGACTTTATGAGGCTTGTAATGTTAGGCTTAGGTATTTGGTTAAGAAAGAATGGGAAGTGTCAAAATACAAATAAAGGCACTTATTAGATTAAACACAACCAATTAAGTAAAAGAGTAACACCATTCAACCCAAATTGTTTCTTCCAATCATAACCCATTTTTCTAAAGATAAACAAACTTCTTCCTCAATCTTTCACCTCAGTACATCCATCACTAACACTCTTTTATTTACTAGAATGTGAAGGTTTTTTTTCTTCTTCTTCTTCTTGTTTTTTTTACTCCAATTGCTCTTGAAAAGACAAAACCCCCAACCAATTTCTTCCAATATATGTGGAAGATTTCTCCAATTCCAATATATGTGGAAATTTTTTAATACAATACTCCAATTGCTCTTGAAAAGACATAATCCCCAATCAATTTCTTCCAATATATGTGGAATATTTCTCCAATTCCTCTTGAAAAGTTTGTGTTCAAAATTAAGCGCTCTTAACAAATAAGGTAGGAATTATATATATATATATTTTTGGCTCAATAGAAGGTAGGTTATATAAGGCAAAAAGAAAGAAAAGTAAGGCTACCAATATATTTAAATAGGCTCAAAGAGGTTACTAGTGATATAAGAATAACAAGGTAGGCTTAAAATGGCACAATTGATCCAAAAATGGCCTACATCATATCCTAAACAGTGCAATTCCAAATTATTTCGCCTCAAGAGGTTTTCAAATGAGTTCTAGAGTTTGTTGAGATCACAAAAATGTCCATGAAAAATTCGCACATAAGACTTCTCTAAGCATTTAGACTAATCAACCAAATCATACCACATACCAAAAGAGTCGCCAACTAGGTAAAATCAACATTTGAACTTATCTTTAAACCGAAGCAAAATTTAATGTCTTCTAAAAGCTACTTGTTATCACAATCACATTATTATCATCAACGTGCAAATTAAAACAAGTAAAATGCAAATAAAAAAAATAATAAAAATAAGACAATAAAGAAATAAAAGAAATTAAATCAAAATGCAGAAAAATAAATGGAAAATCAAAATTAAACACAAATAAACACACAAACAAAACTATTAAAAATGAAGGGGAGAAAAGATTTACCATTTACCGCACCCCCAACCAAAACCTTACATTGTCCTCAATGTAAGAAAGGAAAGAGAGATCTCCTTTCGTCGGCGGTGAAATTTCCCTTGTCGGCAGTGAACGTAAGATTTTTTTTTTTAGAAGGGATGGCATTGGCTTTAGCTCAATCTTGTTGGCTCCATTTTTTACCACTAAGGTTGGTGTTTCATTTGTTCCCAACTCCTTAAATTTTTCATCACTGCACAAATATTCATTAGGTGCTGCCAATAATTCGGAACATGTCTCATCCCCTCATCTTCCTCCTCAATTGTTGCAGATTTCACAAGGCAAGCTTCTAGTGGTAGCAATGGAGTTCTCTCCTCAAAAGTTTCCGAGATTAACCCGTCAAGAGTGTTAATTTGAAAACAAGAATGTACATCACTTGGAAATTTTTTTTCTTCAAAAACATCAAAAGTTACTTGTTCATCTTGCACCCGTAGAATGAGCTTTCCTTGCTGAACATCAATCAATGTTCTTCCAGTTGCAAGGAACGGTCTCCCCAATATCAACGGTATCTCTCTATCTTCCTCCATGTCAAGCACCACAAAATCTACAGGGAAAATAAATTTGTCAACTTTTATTAAAACATCCTCAATTACCCCTAGAGGATATTTCACCGATCGATCTGCTAATTGTAAAGAGATTGAAGTGGGCTTCACTTCTCCCAGGCCTAGTTTCCTGAAAACAGAAAGTGGCATCAAATTAATATGCTTGCTCCTAAATTACATAGGAATTTATCAAAATTGCAACTCCCTACAGTACAAGATATAGTAAAACTCCCTGGGTCTTTCAATTTCTGTGGTAGTTTTCTTTGAAGAACTGCATTGCACTCCTCATTTAGCATGACAGTTTCATATTCTCCCAACTTCCTTTTCTTTGATAGAATTTCCTTCATGAATTTTGCATACTTGGGCATTTGTTCTAACATTTCTGCAAAAGGAATGCTAATATGCAATTTCTTAAAAATATCCAAAAATTTATCAAATTGATTATCAAGCTTTTTCTTATTCAATCTTTGAGGATATGGGATAGGAGGCTCATATTTTGCATATGGGGAAGGTTGAATATCTTGGGATCTTGATGGATTTTCTTTAGATTCTTCCATCTTTTTCTCCGATTTCCTCTACCTTTCAAGTTCTTTTCCACTTCTCAATGTGATAGCCTTTGCATGTTCTGTGGGATTTATTGTGTCACTAGGCAGTGATCCTTGAGACCTTTCTGCAATTTGCTTTGAAAGCTGCCCCAGTTGGTTTTAGATGTCCCTGTTGATTGCCTCTTGATTTCTGAAATTTGCTCTCGTCTCATCAATGAACTTTCCCAAAATTTCTTCCAAATTTGTTTGTTTCTTCTCTTGGGGTTGGTAGGAAGATGATGACGATTTGAAACCCCCTTGGTTATTTCCCCATGACAAATTTGGATGATTCCTCCAACCTGGATTGTAGGTGTTCAAATATGGGTTATGTTGAGGTTTTTGGAAATTTGAAACATAATTTGCTTGCTCACCAGTTGGTGAAGCAAATGGATTTCCAACTTGGCACTCGATACTAGCATGATTTCTACCACATAAATCACATTGTGCAGTTGGTTTGGATTCTAACTTGGATGACAAAGAATCCATCTTTCTTGAAAGAATAGCAACTTGAGCTGACAAAGCATTCACTGAATCAATTTTCATGCACTACTGCTGGTCTTTTTGCAATTACCCGCTCTGAATGCCACTGATTGTTGTTTTCTGCCATAATCTCTAACAACTCATGAGCATCCTCCAGTGTTTTTCCCATTAAAGACCCTCCAGCTGCAGCATAGATCATTGCCCGATAGTTTGAAACCAACCCATTATAAAATGTAGAGACTTGCAGCCAAATTGGTATACCATGATGTGGGCATTTCCTCAACATTTCTTTGAATCTTTCCCAAGCTTCATACAATGATTCTTGATCATACTGTGTAAAAGATGTGATTTCAATCCTTAATTTTGCTGTCTTAGTAGGAGGAAAGAACTTGGAGAAGAATTTCTGAACCAATTCATTCCATGTTGTAATTGATCCTGGTGGTAATGAGTTTAGCCACTCCTTGGCTTTATCCCGAAGTGAAAAAGGAAAAACCCTCAATCTTACAACATCTTCGGACACACCATTTATCTTGTAAAGATCACACACCTTCAGAAAAGTAAGCAATATGTGCATTTGGATCATCCTTTGACATTCCCCCAAACTGATTTGATTGAACCATTTGGATAAAGGATGGTTTTATCTCAAAGTTATTGGCTTGAATAGTTGGCCTCCTTATACCCGAAACAGTTCCAGCAACATTAGGCGCAACATAATCCCTCAAAGCTCTACGATTTCCACCTCCCTCAACAAATGGTGGATTCATGGCTAATTGTCTATTAGGAGCTAAAGTTGAACGTCTTCTCTCTCGGTTTAGACGCCTATATGTTCTATCAATCTCCGTATCAAATGGAAGAAGGTTAAGGCTTCTTGTACGTCTCATACAAAAATCCTACAACCAGAAAATCAACTAACACAAAACAACACAAAGTTACTTTTTATTTTGATAAATAAAATAAAACAGCAAAACAAACAAAATTAAAAATGAAACAATGAGAACACAAATTAACTTCAAATTAAAACTAAGATTACGTAGTATCGATATTAATAAAATCAAACCATTCCCCGGCAACGGCGCCAAAAAATTGATGCTTATTTTCGCAAGTGTACGAATCGTTCAAGTAATAAAGTGTACAAAAGTATGGATATTGAACCCACAAGGAATGGCGTTACTAAGTACCGAAATTAACTAACCCTAATTTTATTTGAAAACTGAATTGTTGAATTAGTTTTAAAAGTAAATTAACAAACTAAACGCAAATAACAAAATTTAATGTTGTTCACAAATGATTAAAAATGCTAAGGCATTTGATTTCGCTAAATCAATTCAATCCGATTTCAAGTCATGTTATATGAGAATCAAAGCTAAAAGTGATGGTTGAAAAACCCAAATTTACCTAATACTCTCTCTCGAGTTATATTAGAATTACTTATCTAAGAAAACCAACTATATTTCTATGAAGATTTAATCACAAACAAGCACATTAAGATTTATGGAATTTCTAGATTAACCACATACATCATGCATTAGTTCTCACACTCGCATTCAACATACGGTATTTATCACAAGAAGCATTCATTACATATCTCCTCTCGGTCTCAATATAATGCAACTAATCATCTAAATCTTGGCCAGAAATTTAAAAGCATTAAGCATGGAAATAAACACTCAACTTGATAACAATGAACTCATATAACAATAACAAAAAGAAATCAGATTTCCTTGATTCAACTACATCATAGGCTTAGCAAAAACAAATTAGTTCATAACGGAAATAAGAACAACCATTATTTCAATTGAATTCATGAATAACAAATCTGAATAAAATGCAGAATATGAAGGCTAAGGAGAAGAGATGAAAAACTCTTGAAGATGAAGACTTGGTAGCAACAATGGTGATGATCCTTCAAGCTTTTCCAAACTTTCTCTCCAAAATTGCCGTTTTTCCTCCAAAATTGACTCAGATCTGTTCTCTTTGTCGTCCCCCTCTTTCTCCATCATATTGTATATATAGATCTAGGGTTTGGGGGGCAATTTTGGAACAAAACACAATAAAAAATTTGTTTTCGGACGAGACTCGCCGGCGGCGACATTGTTCTCGCCGCGGTGAGATTTCTGGAAAGTTACGATTTTTGATCCACTAAATCTCGTCAGCGGCTAGATTACTGTGGCCAGCAGCGAGTTTAATTTGGCCGGCTGCGAAATTGCTTTGGCCGGCGGCGATATTTATTTGGCCAGCGGCGAGATTTATTTGGACAGCGGCGAGATTTATTTGGCCAGTGGCGAGATTGCTTTGGCAAAATCCGTGCTCCCTGCATGATTTTGAACGTATTCTCCATAAGGTTTTCGTCGGCGGCGTGAATATTCTCACCGGCGACGAAATTCCAAATTTTGTAATTTTGTTTTCTTTTTATTTGCCCTCAATCCCGTTCATAGAAATTTGTCCAAACTTCTCCAATATTATGATTTTACCTGAAATTGCACTTTAAACAGGAAATACCCGTGAAATGACATTTGTGGATTAAATAATCAAATTAACGCAATTTTCACACAAATATCAACATTTAAATCATAACAAAAATGCAATAATTTGACTCTTATCAAAGTCGATAAAACCCTATCTTAAAATGCCAAAAAATGTTGGCCCAAACCCTAGCATGTAAATCTTTCCCAAAATATGCCTTTTTCTTACCATCAAGATTAGCATGCTCATTAGTAGGCAAAGGTAAAATATCAATAGGTCTTAAAAGATTAAAGTCATAAACAATTTCAAAAGGAGAAAAAAAAGAAGTAGAGTGAATAGTCCTATTATTTGCAAACTGAATATGTGGCAAACACCTCTCCCACTTCTTTAAATTCTTTTTAATGATAGCACATAACAAGGTAGTGAGTGTCCTATTAACTACTTTTGTTTGACCATTCGTTTGAGGATATGAAACAGTAGAAAATAATAGTTTAGTTTCTAATTTATTCCATAAAGTGTGCCAAAAATGACTTAGGAACTTAACATCCCTATCATTAACAATATCCTTAGGCATCCCATGCAAACAAACCACTTCTTTAAAAAAATCAACAATACGTGTTGCATCATTGGTTTTTGAGCATGTAATAAAATGAGCCATTTTACTAAACCTATGAACAACACAAATAAGCTATCCTTACCACTTTGTGTCCTTTCTAATCCTTAAACAAAATCCATAGATATATCAGTCCAAGGTTGATTAGGTACCGGTAAAGGATATACAAGCCATGTGGTTTAACTTCAAATTTTGCTTTCCTGCATGTAATGCACTTTTCACAAATAGATTGAACATCATGCTTTATATTAGGATAATAAAAATACTCATATAAAGTATCTAAAGTCTTTAGAACACCAAAGTGACCCACTAAACCTCCCCATGACTTCCCTGACAAGCAACTCACGAACATAACAAATAGCCACACATAATTTATCTTTCTTGAATAGAAATCCTTCATGCCTATAAAAATCACTAAAAGCAAACTTATCACATGCATTCCATACTTGGATAAAATTAGAATTAGTGGCATACAAATCCTTAAGCAATTCTAAACCAAGTAATTTAGTTTGCAATGAAGTAAGTAATAAGTACCTTCTAGATAGTGCATCAGCCACAACGTTGTCCTTCCTATACTTGTATTTGATGATATAAGAAAACGTTTCTATGAACTTCAACCACTAAGTATGTCTTCTATTAAGCTTACCTTGGGTCTTCAAAAACTTCAAACTCTTATAATCGAAATGAATGATGAATTCCCTTGGCCATAAGTAATGCTACCATGTTTGAAGATTTCTCACTAATGCATAAAGCTCCTTATTGTAAGTAGGATAATTCATCACTGCCCCACTAATATTTTCATTAAAATATGCAATTGGCTTGGAATCCTGCATCAAAACTACTCATATGCCAATCTCGGATGCATTGCATTCTATCTTAAAATCTTTATCAAAGTTAGGCAAAGATAACAAAGGTGCATTTGTTAGTTTATATTTTAAAGAGTTAAAAGCTCGATCATGCACATCAACCCATTTAAAAACAAAATTATTTTCACATGTTCATTCAAAGGTGCAACAATAGAACTAAAATCTTTAACAAACCTTTAATAAAAACTATTTGAACCATGGAAAACTCTTACCTCATTCACATTCTTAGGTGTAGGCCAATCCCTTATTGCCCTTACCTTTTCTTCATCAACGCTAATACACTATGAACTAAAACCAAATCCAAGGAATACAACAGATTCCATGCAAAACGTGCACTTCTTAAGATTAGCATATAATTTGTTCTCTCTCAAAACACTAAAAGTAGCATGCAAGTGTTCCACATGTTCCTATAAATTTTTGCTATAGACTAAAATATCATCAAAGCAAACTAACACAATTTTTCCTATGAAAGCATACAAGACATGTTTCATTAACTTCATGAATGAACTAGGTGCATTAGTTAAACCAAAAGACAATACTAACCATTCATACAATCCATATTTAGTCTTAAATATAGTTTTCCATTCATCTCCTTCTTTCATGCAAATATGATAATAGCCATTATTTAAATCAATTTTAGAAAACAAATGAGAGCCATGCAACTCATCAAGAATATCATCTAACTTGGGGATATGATTTCTATACTTTACCATTATCTTGTTAATAGCACGGTAATCTACACATATGTTCCATGTTCCATGTTTTTTGGGATTAAGATGAGAGGAACCGAACATAGGCTGAGACTCTCCCTTATGAATTCCTTTGTATCTCCTTCGTTTCCTCAGGATTATCTCTGTAAGTAGGGTGATTTGGTATGGAATATTCGGGTGTAAAGTCTATTTAATGCTCAATACCTCTCAAATGAGGTAATCCATGGGGAATTTCTTCAAGAAATGGATCCTTAAATTCCATAATAAATATATAACAAAACTAGGAAAATATGAGTTAAGATCATTAGTAGAAAGATAAATATCCTTGTACATAATTACAAGTACATGTTGCCTTGCCATCATTACTCTCTTAATCTCATGTGTTTTCAACAAATGAACTCATTCTTTTATTTTTCTCTCTTTGCTCACTTTCATCTCTTTTTTTCTCACTTTTGTTCTCACTTTTATCTCTTTTGTGCTCACTTTTCTCCCTTTTGTTCTCACCCTTCTCTCCTTTTTTATTTTCCTCTTGCTCAAACTTTTGTTTTTCCCTCAATTTCCATTCTCTTGCTATTCTAATTTAGTCCTTATCAACCAGATTAGAATAGCAACTTTTTGAATGTTCATTTTAAATGAGTATGATTTTTATACCCATTATGCATCACCCTCCTATCAAACTACCACAATTATCCAAGCAAAAATATGAGCAGCATAAATTGGTACCACATCACAAAGAACCTAATCCTCATACTTTCCATTTGAAAAAGGAACCCAAACTTGTTTGTTGGAATTCACTCCTCAACAATCAATCAACCATTGTAGCTTGTACAATTTGGGATGCTTTTTCCACTTCAAATTCAACTTTTCTTCCAACAAAACACTAGCAACATTAGTGAAGCTCCCCTTATCAATAATAACAGTGCATACCTTATCCTTCACATGGCATCTTTTGCGAAAAATATGCTCACGTTGCTTTTCATATCATTCATTCTTAGAATGTATATTCAGGGCTTTCCTTGTGACAAATAATTCCCTGTGCACAAGTTCTTCCAATTCTACCTCACAAAAATATTTCTATGGTTGCATATCATCGTCACTTGAACTAGCACTTTCAATTTATCCATCTACCCATACAACTAGAACCCTTTTGTTTAGGCATTCAGATGCAATATGTTAGAGTCCTTTGCAGCTAAAACAATTAATATCACCTGACTTAGTAAGAGTTTTAGTTTTAGGTTTACCATTAGGAACAACAATTGAATTGTTCCACAGAGAGCTAGAGGATGAATTATATCTAAACCTTTTGGATTTGATTTGCTTATCCACTTTAATGGGTTTGTGTAGTAGTTATTCCATCTCTACATAGTGCTCCAATTCAACCATAACAATAATTTCCTTATTTAACCTGGCAATAAATTTGGGCTTTGTCACTTTTCTATCTTCCTCTATGTTTGCTCTAATAATGGAGACTTCCATATCCTTATTATAATCCTCTACACTTATGGAACCTTGAATCATCCCTTGCAACTTTCTATATAAGTCCATATAGTAAGGGCTAGATATAAACCTCTTACGCATCCCAAATTTCATCTCCTCCCATGATCAAATAGGTCTTTCACCATTTCTTTGCCTATTGACCACCAATTGATCACACCATATACCAGCATAATTTGTAAATTCTACAACTACTACCTTTACTTTCTTCTCCTTGGAGTAACTATGATAATGAAGTACATGCTCAATCTTTCTTTCCTAATACATATATAACTCATGATCATTCTTTCCTTGAAAAGGTGAAATTTTCATCTTTATACTGCCTATTTGAGCATGGTTGAAATTCACATTATTCATACATTGAAGGGTATCTAGGCGGGCCCACAGATCTATGTTCATAGTGTAACTCATTCCTTTCGCTCTTCCTAAGCATCGAATTTGAGACCTAGCCCTTAAGTACCTTAGATTCATATAAGCTTGTACCATCTGGACTAGTTATGAATCTGAGGTACTTAAGGGCAAGGTCCCAAGTTCAAGGATGGGGAAGGGCGAAAGGAATGGGTTATATTGTGAACATAGATCTGTGGGCCTGCCCAGATATCCGTCAATGTGCAAGTAATGTCAATTTCAACCATCCTCAAACACTACCTATATTGCTATCTTCTTTGGAGTTAGTATTTTTTCTCCATTTATAACTTTTTCTCTCCTTCACATTGGAATCAGCTTCTTTTTCCTTGAACTCATATCTTTTATGTCTTGTTCTATGTGATTCAGAATCGGAAGAGGACTCTAAATCATCCAACCTTGCATTCATCCTCTTAAATTGGTTATGAAAAGATTTGACGAAGAATTTTAAGTCAATCATTAGTGGTTCTCCTCCTCCTTACTCATGCTGTCAACCTATAAAATAAAATGAGATAACCCAAGCACTCTCTCACGTGTTTGCTCTCAAATAAGATTGTTATCACTCTTTTTTATTACATTATTTTTGCATTTTTTTACCACTCAAAGCTCATACCAACCTCTTTTGTGTTCTTAACAAAATCAAAGAATTTGACTAATCTCAAGAAGTAATCGGCTTATGGGTGAGATTCTCAAAAATAAGAATTTTAAAAAACTTAATAACAAAGGATGATAGAAGGAAAGTCCAAATAGGACTCTAAAGACCTAAGAAAGAATATTTTCAAGATCTTAAAAATCTTGAAAATCAAAATTTTTAAAACTTAATGACAAAATATGACAAAAAGAAAGTCCAAATAGGACTCTAAAGAACCAAAAAGTATATTTTCAAGATCTTGAAAATCAGAATTTAAAAACAAAAACTAAATTGAGGATAGAAAGAAAGTGTAAAGAGGACTCTAAAGAAAGACTCCTAACCACAATATGACTCCTTTTTTTTTTAAATTAGATTTGGACAGCAAGTTTGATGATTCTGTATAATGGAATAGACAAAATAAAGAAAACCAATTTCAACAAGAATAAGAAAACTTAGTAAGAAATACAAGAATTAAATTCTTGAACATTCTACTACTTTGTTCTACTTTTCTTCTTTTTATTATTTTTCTTTTTGTTTTCCTTTTTTTCTTCCTTTTTTTTGACTACTTCTGCTGCTATAATAGAAATTTCACAAAAATAAAATAGCAATCCTAAAATCAGATTTGATAACCAATATAATTAGATTTGATGAAGATCCTTTTTTTGTGTTTTTGGATTTTAAGGAAGCAAAATTAAAATAACTAAAATAAATAACAATAATTCATTAAATCAGATTTGATAAATAAGAAGATATATGAAAAAATATCTAGGAATACTTAATCTCCCAATTTTTTGAACATGTGAATCACTAAAATCATGCCAATATAATTATCAATAAATTACATGATCAATTAAATCTAACTTAACATGTATTCATATCTCAAGTAAACTACACACCATTGTGGATTACATACATAAGAATCATACATCTCTACCTAGAAACTATGCATGTTATTTAATCAAGATAAATAATTAAATAATTCTCTCAAATCTATTTAATTGTCTCTATAGATAAATTATTGGCCAAACAATTAATAGCATAAGAATTAGAATAAATAATATAATTAAATTAAAATCATAATTGGGGTAAAATATTATATCATCCCAAGGTGAAAATCGAGTTCACAAGATCCATAGATTAATAAATTAACAATGAATAATTGTGTTCATAAACCCCATATATTTCATAAAGAAAGACATAAAACTTGATAAAGAAAGGATTAGAAAAAGAAATACAATCAATCTCTGGAATTGTTATACTAATCGCATCTTTAATCTCCACCAAAATTGTATCTCTTTTTGAATATAGAAATATATTTCTCTCTTCTTAACTCCAAAAACTAACCAAAATTATGATAATGATGGATCCTTAGGGGGTTAAATATAGCTTAGGTGGAATATGGATAATCAGATCAAGGGCCGAGATCAAAGAAAGCAAAATTAATAGCACTAGCAAATCAAAGCACGACATATGGCACACAAAATTCACTAGGTGAATTAGAAAGTGACATATGGCAAGGGAGATTGGTCTGAGTCAATTGCATGATGACACGTGGGGAGAAATTGCGTGATGGCATGTAGCACATGATGCATTGCTCCGCATAAGTGGTGATTCACGTGATAGATCCTGATTTGTCCTGCATTAAAAATTCATAAAGATTCTAAAAAAATCCCAAATTTTTTAGAAATTATATTTTTAGCTCCAAAATTAGTATTTATTGAATAAAAAAAAGTAAATAGACTCATCAGATACATTTAGAATATCAAATAGGATGCAATGAAAAATTTAGGAAGCTATTTTTTTTAAATTAATTTTTGGCCTTTTATGTTTTATTTATCACAAGTCTTTTTTTTATGATGGATTAGATCCAATCTATAACTAAATAGGCCCATTTGGCCCATTTCGTACAATTTTTTTCTTAAAGGTTTGAATTGGCATTTTTAATAAAAGGATTGTTATAAAAACGTAGCAAATATGTAATTTGGAGGAAGAATGAGTATCATTAATGAAAAATATATTTCAGAATACTTTTGCTTTGCCTATTTGTGTTCTTGGTTGAATGCTTGAATTTGACTTATCAAATGGAGTGATCATCCTTTGTGGCGTCTTAACATTGGGGTTTTGAGGATTGGACTTTGTTTCCATAGGGTTCTAATCTGATTATCTACAACTCATTCTTAACAATTCAATCATTTATATTCCTTTTAGTTCGTGGGTTCCTAGGGTTATTTGCCTAGAGTGTCCACATCAAGCATCCTCGGAAGTTGGCATAGAATCATTGTCTAATTGATTGTCAATTTCGATTCTTCCATAGTCTTTCATCACCATAATTCCTTTTTTTTACATTGATTAGCTATGTGACCCCTGCCTTGATATTTAAAATGTTTAGTATCATGATTCCAAGTAATGGATGCATCTGATTTACCTTGAGTTCATTGGCTATAACCACTACTTGCTACTCCAGTTTTGGTTTTGGAGTGGAGAGCTTCTCATCTCGTATCTAGTGGTTCGACCTCCAAGTGGATGTAGTTTTGCTATGGCTTGCCCGTGTACTGTTACCTCTCTTGAGTTGGACACTCAATCTTAATAGCCATGTATACCATGTTCTCTAACTCCACATAATTTTGCAACTCCATCACATTTTGAATTTCATCATTCAAACCATCCAGAAACCTTGCTATAGTATCCTCTCAATCTTCTTCAATATTTGCTTGGATCATTATCATTTCCATTTCTTTGTAATACTCCTCTACACTCCAGTTTCCCTGCCAAAGTGTTTACAACCTATTATACAACACTTGGTAGCTAGGCATGAATCACTTCCTCGTCACAATTTTCATCTCCTCCCATGTCTCTATTGGACGCTCCCTATTTCTCCTCTTACTCAGCACCAATTGATCCCACCAAACAATAACATAATCAAAAAATTCAATGGCAACAAGTTTTAGCTTCTTTACCTTCGAATCATGGTGGAAATCAAATACTAAGTCCACCTTCTTCCACTCTAGATATAGTTCTAGATCATTCTTCCCTTAAAACGATAGAATCTTCATCTTAATACTACCCAAATCATTATCTTCTTGATTCCTCACATTCCTAAATCTACCACCATATCTCCTTCTAGCACTATCAATTTATTCCCAATCAGCTTCCTTTTCAAAATATTCAAACTCATCCATCTATATCCTAACTCTCCTTGGTTGAATTCTCTCCCCCATATGCACACAAGGTGGTTCAACACATATGTTTTCTACCCTATCTAACCTCTTATAATGGGTTCCATCTTTACCCTAATCAACCTCCCCATCTCTATTGTCAATGCCTCTATCATAAACTTTATGTCAACCTTGCGAGATACATCTTCTGAAGAAGTTTCTTTAAACATATTTTCTACAAAATATTTTTAGTAGTATTAATAATAAGAAAGAATCCTCACTTCACTCCCTCACGTGTTTCACTCAAAATTGATGTATAACTCAAATTAACTCATGTTTGCACTCAAAATTTAAATTGGCTTTACCCTGTTATATGCTCAACACTCTTGCCTTTTTTCGCTCGTAAGTTCTCAAAAGTTCTTATCAAACTAATCAAACAAGAATAATATTTTTTTGCAACAATCCATGCATAAATTTTTCCAATCAGATTTGGATCCTTAACATTGAAGTAAGAATAACATAAAATAAACATAATTTGTCTTCTAAGATCTTTCTTATCCAAGAAATGAAACTTAAGGGAATATGGAAAGAATATGAGAATAAATAAAGGAATAAATAATCACTGCTGCAAATCTTCTCTCTTTTTTGACTATTGTATTGAATAGGAAAGACACAAAGAAAATTAAATCAAAACCCTATTGACCAAAACTGAAACAAAGCAAAATGGAAAAGGTTTGACAAAAACTTTAAAACCTCGATAAGTGATAAAAATGATGGAATTTGGGCTCAAAACATTCAAGAATAGATGTAAAGCTCAATTTTTCTTGTACAAATCGAAACAAGCTTTGATTTGATATATATAATTTTTGTTTTGTTACCTGAGTCAAAAGTTATGGCTGTTTAAAGTTACAACGCTAATTTATCAATTTTTTTGAAACTGTGAATAGAAGCCCTAATTTTTTTCACTTTTTTGGATATGATGAAATAATTAAGAACAACCAAATAGAATAATCAAATTAGAAAGATGATAGAAAGTTGAAACAGAACAAGCTTATAGAATTAAACTTGGAATAAAAACGGAGTAAAAAAATAGAAAGATGTTTTTTTTATTGATGAACTTGAATGAAGAAGAAACCTAGGATTGAGATACGGACACAAAGAAAAAAAATGCAATGAGGATAGCCAAATCTGAGACTAGAACCTTGGCTCTAATACCAAAATGATATGAATCACACCAACTTGTGATGAAACCTATAACAAAAATTATCTCCTAGGACCATTCTACTACAGATTTGGATGGAAACCGCAATCCAACACCTATAAAGAGACGTAAATATTGGTATGAGGAAGATGCCATAATTAAGGAATGGAGACTTGATTGATAAGTCGAGGTATGAACACCATAGACAAATTTGATAAGTTCAAAAAGTTTTTCAAAGAACCAAAGAGAAATTATACTCTCCAATTTTGATATTAAATATTCTAATTTTTATTGAATTGAAAAGACCTCTTTCTTACATGCCCATATAACCAAGGGGGACTACCAAAAATAGAAAAAGAAAACATAAACTAAATGAAATGTCTAGGTTCTTCCCCTTTTAAGTTGCATGTCCAAAAAAGGTAAAGAATTAACCATATTTCTTTCTCTCTCGATCATGCTTCCAAGATTAGAAAAAGGAAACTAAACTAAATGGTACATATCTTATTTGTGTGAATTGTGGGCTTTTTATGCCTTATTTATCATACATTTTTAAGTATTTTATTTTTTAAGGATGGATTAGGCCCAATCCATAACTAAATAGGCCCATTAGGGTTGAACTTATGCCTAGGGTTTATTTTTGGTTTGAATTGGTGCTTTTTCATAAGGCTTATAAAAGAAAATTGAAGCTATGTAATTAGGCACAACAAATATAATTAATGAGAAGTATATTTTAGAAAACTTTTGCTTTGCCTTCTTGTGTTCTTGATTGAATGCTTGATCTCGACTTATCAAAGGGAGTGATCATCCTTTGTGGCATCTCAAGATTGGGGTTTTAAGAACTTTATTTCCTTGGGGTTCTAATCTGATCATCTTCAACTCTTTCATAACAAATCAATCCTTCATATATTTTGTTTTGAATTCTTGATTTCGAAAAAAAATTCATCTAGATCAGTCGTTTTCTACGTTCTCGAGTCATAAACAAATCCACCCATCAAGTATTTTAGTTTTGTTTTTCAATTTCATTGTTGTTATTTTCATCTTTGGATTTCATTTTATAGTTTTATTTGAATTATTTGTATCTTTTTTGTGCTCTTTATTTCTTTGTTCAATGCATCTTTGTTCTTAAAAAAACAAAGAAAAGGGTTGTGTTGTTCACAGTTTCAAACAAACATTGATAAATTGGAGTTGCAACTTTAAACGATCATAACTTTTGACTCGAGTATCAGAATAACTAATATAATATATCAAATCGATGCTCATTTCAATTCCTATAAATGGAAGAGGCTTTACCTCAATTTCATACCATTTTCGACCCCAACTTCCATCTTTTACACCACTTATAGAGAGTTAAATTTTTGTCACACCTTTTTGTGTTGCTTTCGATTCTTGTTCATTAGGGTTGTGAATTTTTTTGTGACTTTTCTATTCACAGTAGCCACAGCAGAAGTCAACAAAAGGAAAGAAAAAAAAGAAGAAAAAAAGGAGAACAAAGTAGTAGATTGTTTAAGAATCTAATTCTTGTTTTTCTAGCTAAGTTTTATTGTTTTTGTTGAAATTGATTTACTTTTATTTTGTTTTCGTTTGTCTATTCCATTCTAGAGAACCATCAAACTTACTGTCCAAGTCTGATTTAAAAATAAAAGTAGTTATATTGTGGTTAAGAGTCTTTCTTTAGAGTCTTCTTTAGACTTTATTTCTATTCTCAATTAATTTTTTAAAATTATGATTTTCAAGATCTTGTAAAGATTTTTTTGGATCATTAGAGTCCTATTTGAACTTTTTGCTTGTAATCCTTTGTCATTAAGTTTTCAAAAATCTGATTTTTAAGATTGTAATCAATAAATAGGTTACTTCTTGAGATTAGTTGAATTTCTTAATTTTTTTAAGAACACAAAAGAAGGTTGGCTTGCGCTTTTACTGGAAAAAGGAAAGAGAGATAAAAAAGGAGGCTAAAATAGTATAAAAAAAGTGATAATAATCTGATTTGAGAACAAACATATAAAGAAGTGTGTGAGGAAAACTACCTTTTTATTTCATTTTTTCTACACTTTGACTTAAAATTCATCTTCAAGACTTTTAATCACCAATTTAAGAAGTAGATATAGAAGACATAGATATAAAGTCCTATTTTGATTCTAAATTACATAGAAGTAGATATAGAAGACATAGATTAAACAAAGAAGAAACTAATTCCAATGTGGAAGAGAGTGCAAGTTATAAATGGGACAAAAATATTCTAGTCGTATAACGTGCATATCTTATCATTCACGTGAAATTTTATTTGGATAATATGAACACAGTGCTTCTCATCTCTTCCAACCTTCGACGGTATATTCAAGACATTCCTTGTAACAAGTGATCTCCATGCATAGGTTATCTATCAACTTCTATCTTTATTTGAGTTCTTGTTTCCAAATTTGATTGTTTTCTTTCCTTATCTTTGTGAAACGAAAATATTTTTTTTGTGATTATGATTTATGATATTCTTTTCTTGAAGAATTATATACCTAGGGTTTTGTGGTCAAAACAAAACTTTGTTTGATTTTCTTATTTTCTTTTAATTTCGTTTTCATTGTTTTTGTCTTTGGATTTCATTTCGTAATTGTCTTTGAATTCCTCCTATATTTTTTCTTGTTCTTTATTTTCATATTTCAATTCTTCTTTGTTATTCAAAAAACAAAAGAGAGCTTGTTGATGAGTGCTCAAAAAGCACTAAAATTATCATGATTTTATGCACATTAATTGATTAAAAATATATATATTTATATGTTTTATCATATATTTATATAAATTTGTCTTTTTCAGAATCACGGGTATTTTTATTGTTTTTTCAGGTATTTTTGCTTAAAAACGTAACTTAAAGACTCAAAGAAGAATACTGGAAGCAATACATCACAAATATATTAATAAATAAATGAGGAAAGGTCAACAAATATGGAAACATTGGACAAAATGGGTCAAAAATGTCAAAAATGTCAAAAAGGAGGAAAACGCACACGGAGCCGCCCAGCCCGCGTGCACCAGCGCCCAGCCGCACGCAGCTCCCCACTCCCGCGTGCACCTGCGCGCGCAACATGCCCAGTCCGCGTGCCAGCTCTCCATCCACGCGCGCCGCACGCGCCCTTGCCTCTTTCTGCGTGTACCTCTGCGCGCCACTACTGCCTTCCGCCCGCGCCTGTGCGCGCCCCAGTTCCACTCCGCGCGCGCCGCTGCCATCTGTGCCCCAATCCACGTGCAGCCGCCCCCACGTCATGCTGACATCATCAAATGACGTCAACAATCACTACTCCGTATTTCTACCATTTTTTAACATTTTTTCACCCACTTTTTCTCTCCATCCTCACCTATAAATACCCCCCCTTCTCTTCACTTCTAGAGACTACCTTTATAAGATATAATTTGAGCCTAATTTCCCTTATTCAGAGTGAAATATATATTTTTTCTACTCCATACACATTTCTTATTTCTTCAAATTTTTAGATGATCTCTATAGGCATTAACATTGAATGTATGAATTTTTTTCTCATCTTAATAGAGTGTCGTATATTTTTTATTATTATTTTTGCTTAGATTAAATGATTTGAGTAAAAATTGATAGTATATGCTTTTATCTCATTCATGCATGACTGCTACAAAAAAAAAAGATATATCTGGGGTTACCTAAACCAAATCAAACAAAAAAGCCACAAAATTAACCACTCACCAAAATCCTAAAAAATTGTACAATCTGTACATGGATTGACTCTCTAAAAAATGATATATATTGAAAAATATCTTCAGAAAAATATAGAGAGAAAGAATATATAGTATAATCTACATACTATGACCCATATTGCCTACAAAGTTGTGAGTAAAGGCTAATTACAAAAGAAAGATATATGAAGTAATTCCCTAAAAAGTCATTGCACTTTCTTCATTTGTAAAAGGCATATATCTTGAAATTTTTTCTTAATGAGTTTGATTTATGCATGAAAATAATTTTTATATATGATATCTTTATAATTTATACATTTGATTCCTTCCATGAGATCAATGTCAAAATAACACTTTGAGCCTTTATTCTTTATACATATACGAACATTTTAGTTCATTTCTATACATCAACTCTTTCGCATATAAATTAGTATGAGTGTTTGAACCCATAGGATTCAGTGTTTTGAGAGTATTGACTTGTGAGAAATAGAGTCGAAGCGAATTTGAATTCATGACACTGAAATTGGGTGAAATTAAATTGATACATTTTTTATATGAAATATGAAAATGATTTTTGACTAATTATTATAATAAATCATGATTGTTTAAAGAGATTAAAATAACTTATGCTTGGGATTTTAATTATGATCTTAAAGGAGATTAAAAAGTATGAGACATTTTTATAATATGTTGTTTTCTTTTATTCTTAAACGTTAATTTTTTATTTTGTTGTAATTTTAGTTTTTAAGTTGATTGTTGTTATTATTTCTTTTAATTTTTACATTTAGTTCAATGTTTTTAGGTATCATTACTGAAAACCCTCACGAGACTCAAACTTGTCCACTAGGGCAACCTAGGGGTTTAAAGGCTTGTTGCATAGGCTAAATGCAACCGTGTCAATCCACGGAAGTGATTTAGAATAGTTTAATTTTTAGTTTTTATCGCTTCTCTTGCTAAAGGGACTAGCAAGAAGCTGGTTGGGGGTTGTGATGAGTGCTCAAAAAGCACTAAAATTATCATGATTTTATGCACATTAATTGATTAAAAATATATATATTTATATGTTTTATCATATATTTATATAAATTTGTCTTTTTCAGAATCATGGGTATTTTTATTATTTTTTCAGGTATTTCTGCTTAAAAACGTAACTTAAAGACTCAAAGAGGAATACTGGAAGCAATACATCAGAAATATATTAATAAATAAATGAGGAAAGGTCAACAAATATGGAAACATTGGACAATGGGTCAAAAAGGTCAAAAATGTCAAAAAGGAGGAAAACGCGCATGGAGCCGCCCAGCTCGCACGCGCCAGCGCCCAGCCGCACGCAGCTCCCCACTCCCACGCGCAACATGCCCAGTCCGCGTGCCAGCTCTCCAATCCGCGCGCACCGCGCGCGCCCTTGCCTCTTTCCGCGCACGCCTCTACGCACCACTGCTGCCTTCCGCGCGCACCTGTGCACGCCCCAACTCCACTCCGCACGCGCCACTGCCATCTGCGCCCCAATCCACGCGCATCCGCCCCCACGTCATGCTGACATCATCAAATGATGTCAGCAATCACTACTCTACGTTTCTACCATTTTTTAACATTTTTTCACCCACTTTTTCTCTCCATCCTCACCTATAAATACCCCCCTTCTCTTCACTTCTAAACACACCTCAAAACACATCTTCTCTTCTCTTTCTTTCTCTCATTTCTTAGTTTTTTTAGTTTTTCTTAGTTTTTAGCTTTTCTTAGTTTGTTTTTATTAGTTTTAGAGTTCTTCTCTTTTTGAGAAGAACTAGCTATGTTTTGTAATTTATTTGCTTTTTGATTCAATAAATGGGAGTGCAAATTCCGCTTGGAGGTTTTCCAGCAACGGGAATAGCATCAAAGTACTGTAAGGATTTTATTTTCTTTACAGTTATTTTTTATGCTTTATTCTTACATGTTATATTTAATTTGTCTGTGATTAAATTTAACTTTGCTGGCTATTTGTAAACATCATATAATAATAACGTTGTTATGCTTACGAAATATTAAATAGGTAAAAATCTCTAAAATGAATTGATTTTATTTTTATTCAAGATTTTATATTAAGAATGTTAGAGAGAAATATATTATTTTTCATTACAAACTTAAATCTAAAAATTAGATTTTAAGGTTTAGTTATCCGGTCTGATTTAGAGTAGTGCTCTTTTATTTGTTGGTACAACCGCTCGGTAGTTAGAGTGAAGCTCTATTTCAAAAGTTTTTATAAGAATTATTATCTGAAAATGTATTGACAACATGTTTTCAGTAGTGGTTTTAAAACTTGAAAGTTAGTACTCGGATAATTAAATTCTTAGATTTAATTTGGACACCTTGAATAAAGTTTAAAATGTCTAACCCCACCAAAGGTGGCATTTAAATGGTTCATTTTCAATCTCTTAGAAAAAGGAATTAATTTAATTAACCAAATTAGTTATCAACCTCACCCATAGGTGTTAATTGATTTGTTTAGTTAACAAAGAATATCTAACCCCACCAAAGGTGGTATTCATATAAAAAAGAGAGAATCAATAAATATCAATTCATATCTTTAATAACCTAAATAATATGAACAAGCATAATTAACTTAATTATTATATCCATAAATACTCCACCATTATAAATGATAAAATTTGCATAAATGTTTATTGAATCTATGTTTATTTTTATGTAAGTAGATTAAAAACACAAAAAAACCAAAATATCGTGACAGAATGTTTATGATTTAATTTCGTTTTTAAAAGTTTGAATAATAAATTAAAAACCACATATATTCTTTCCTTAGATCGACCTTGGGAGTATACTTATCATTTTCTATGAAATGATTCATGCACTTGCGAGAGTTTTATAAATACATAAAACCAAAGTATCGGCAAGATCGGCGATGTCGGTTCTGCCCGATCACTTGTTGTTGTTCATAGTTTCTAAAAAAATTGATAAATCGGAGTTGCACCTTTAAATAGCCATGATTTTGACTCATGTAACAAACCTGCTAATATAGCATATCTAATTGAAGCTTAGCTCAATTTTGTTCCCCACTTTTTTGGACCCTAAATTCCATTGTTTACATCACTTACAAAAGGTTTAAAGTTTGTTGCACCTTCTTTTATTGTGTTTCCAATTTTTATTCATTAGTTTTGTGAATTTGTTTTGTGTATTTACTATTTATGGTAAAAGTCAAAAAATAAAAATAAAAGTAAAAAAAGGGAGAAGAAAGTAGCATATTTTTCAATATTCCAATTCTTTTTTTCTTGCTCAAGTTTCTTAATCTTGTTGAATATTTTTCCTTTATTTTGGTCAAGCAAGATAAGAAAAGAAAGATCTTGAAAAGATTTTCATCTCAAGATTATTTCTTTCATATTTTCATGATTTTCAAGATCTTGAAAAGATTCTTTCTTGGTTCTTTAGAGTCATCTTTGCAATTTCTTTCTGTCACCATTTGCCTCAATTATGTTTTTAAAACTATGATTTTTTAGATTGTCACCCACAAACAGGTTGCTTCTTAAGATTAATTGAATTGTTTGATTTTGTTAACAAAATAAAATGGGGTTGGCTTGAGTCATAAGTGGGAAAAGGCAAGAGAGATAAAAAAGAAAGCCAAAATATTGTGAAACATGAGCGGTAATAATCTAATTTTAGAGCAAACACATGAGGGAGTGTGTGAGAAATAAAAACACCTTTTAATGAGAGCTCAACATGAAATCCTTTATCAAAGCTGTTAATGATGAATTTAAGAGGCTAAATGCAAGGTTTAATGAGTTAATAACCTGTTCTAATTCCAAATCACATAGAAGAAGACATTAGTTTGATGAAGAAGGAGAAGCTAAATCCAAAGTATGGGAGAGAAGAAGTTATTAATCGAACAAGAAGATTCACTCGGAAGGAGATAGCAATATAGGTAGCATAAAATTGATAATTCTGATTTTTTAGCAAAGGAATGATCTTGAGTTATACTTGGAGTGAGAAAGAAAGGTTGAGCATTATTTGATTGTCATAATTACTCTAAGGAAAAGAAAGTAAAGTTGGTATCCGTGGAGTTTATAGATTATGTAGGTATATGATGGGATCAATTGGTGGTCAATAGGAAAAGGAATGGTGAGAGGCCTATTCGGTCATGGGAAGAGATGAAGTTGGTGAAGTGTAGGAGATTTATATATACCATTACTATAGGGTTTTATATAGAAAGTTATAAATGTAGGTTCAAGGTTCCATGGGTGTAGAGGATTATTATAAGAATATGAAAATTTCCATGATTAGAGAAAAATAAAGGAAAATAGAGAAGCAACAATGGCTAAATTCATTGCCATAAATAACAGAGAGATTGCTAACGTGGTTAAGTTGAAATATTATGTAAAGATAGAGAAATTACTACATAAGGTTATTAAGAGGAGAAGTAAATTAAGTCTAAGAATTTGAAATTTGGCTCATCCTCTAGCTCTCCATGGAGATAAAATTGGAAGGATAACAAAGTCGCCTTCAAAACAAAAGATGAAGCAAAGTCGAAGAATTCAGCTGTTGTTACTAAAGGCAAACCCGAAGCTAAAACTCTTAATAAGTCACATGACATTAAGAGTTTTAGGTGCCAAGGATTGGACATATTGCTTTTCAATGCCCAAAAAAAAGTTTATAGTCGCATGGGAAAATGGAAAAATCGAAAGATCTAGTTCAAGTGACGATGAGATGCCACCATTGGAAGATTGTTTTGATGTTGAAGGGGAAGAACCTATGCATAGAGATTAACTTTTTCACATGGAGATCCCTGAATATACAACCTAACGATGAAGAAGATGAAAAGCAACGTGACCATATTTTTCATACCACGTGAAGGATAAGGTATGTACATTCATTATTGATAATGGGATTTGCACTAATATTGCTAGTTCTTTATTTGTAGAAAAGTTGAATTTGATGTAGCATAAGTATCCCAAATCGTACAAGCTACAATGGCTTAATGATTTTGGAGAAATGAAGGTCAACAAACAAGTTCGTGTTCCTTTTTCAATTGATAAGTATGAGGATGAGGTCCTTTGTGATATGACACTGTTGTATACTGGTCATATATTGCTTGGCCGACCATAGTAGTTTGATAAATGGGTGTCATTTGATGGGTACAAAATTCATTATTCTTTTGAAATGAACAATTGAAACATTACATAAGCCCCTCTCAAACCATTGCAAGCTTATAAGGACTAAGTTAGGATAGCAAGAAAGTGCAAGATGAGGGAGAAACAAAGGTGTGAGCAAGAGAAAAATAATAAGAAAGATTTGTGAGGTTGAGCAAAAAAATGGAGGAAAAGTTAGCAAAAAGGAGAGAAAAGTGACCAAAATGGAGGGAAAAGTGAGCAAAAAGGAGATAAAAGTAAGTAAAAAGGAGAGAAAAATTAGCAAATAGGAAAGGACAGTAAAAGAATGAGTGTAATTGCTAAAAAAACATGAGATTAAGGGTGCAGTGATGGCAATGCAATAAGTACTTGTATTTATGTACAAGGATGTTTATCTTTCTAGTAAAGATCTGAACTCATCTTTACAAAGTGCTATTGTGTCTTTCTTGTAGGAATTTGAGGATATATTTCTTGAAGAGATTCGTTATGAATTACCTCATTTGAGAGGAATTAGGCATCAAATAGACTTCATACCCAGATCCGCAATACCAATTTGACCTGCTTATAATGATAAGATTCAAGGAAAAATCTTTTTGAAAAGAATGGGAATAATAGAGATCGAGGTACTAATTAAGTTGATAGAAGTGCAATTCAAAGAGGTTGTGCTAGAAGATTCTAAAACTAAATTTAAAGATTCCCAATGCTTAACTAAGGATGGTCTATTTTCTTTTTATACAAGGGATAGATTTGGAAAGCCAAGTTGGTGCAAGGATTAATTTATAAAGAAATTTTCATTTTAGTGAATTTTGTTCCTTTTCTGTTTTCTTTATCATAAGTCATTTAATATTTTATTTTTTAAGAATATATTAGACCCAATCCACAACTAGATAGGCCATTTAGGTCCATTTCGTCTATCTTATTTTCCTTAGCATTTCTTGCTTATAAAAAATAGCAGCTATGTAATTTTGCGACAGACCTTATATAATTTATCTAATTCATTTTTCAGAATTTTTTTTTGCTTTGCATTATGGTGTTCTTTATTGAACGCTTGAATTTGACTTATAAAAAGGAGTATTCATTCTTTGTGGCATATCAAAGTTAGGGTTTTAAGGGCTTTGTTTCCTTATTCCTTTGAGTTCCTATTCCTTTGAGTTCATGTGTTCCTAGGGTTGTTTGCCAAGAGGGTTCGCATCATTTAGACTCATCTTGGGACTTTATTTTTGTCACCATTTGCCTCAATCATATTTTTAAAATTCTGATTTTTGAGATTTTCACCAACAAAGTAGTTGCTTCTTGAGATTAATTAAATTTTTTATTGTTTTAAGAAAATAAAAGGGGTTGGCTTGGGCTTTGAGTGGTAAAAAGCAAGAGAGATCACCATCTATAAAAGGCCAAAATAGTGTGAAATACAATTGATAACAATCTTATTTGTTAGAAAACACATGAAGGAGTGTGTGAGGAACAACACCTTTTAGTTCATTTTATTATACAGGTTGAAAACATGAGTATTGAAGGAGGAGAACCACAAGAGGTAATGGAGATCAAGGTATTGACTAAGTTGATGTTTTCAAATATTGTCAAGATACTCAAGACACTACATATATTCTCAAGATCCTACAAATATTCTCAATATCTCACAAATATTCCCAAGATCCTACAAATATTTACAAGATCCTATGCAAGGGATAGATTTGGAAGATCAAGTTGGATCCTACAAATATTTTCTTTAGGGTTTCGTGCTTATAAAAAAGAGACACTATGTAATTTGGAGGAAGACCATATATCATTTATCAAATTAATTTTTTCATAAATCTTTTTGCTTTGCCTTCTCATGTTCTTGATTGAATGTTTGAATTCCACTTATCAAAAGGAGTGATCATCTTTTGTGGCATCTCAAAGTTAGGGTTTTAAGGACTTTGTTTCCTTAGGGTTCTAATAGAGCTTGATGTGTTGAACAAGTTGATGTTTCTAAGTGCTAATCAAATTGGTGTTTCCAAATATGCTCAAGATCTTTTGCAAGGAATTGATAGTCTAATGACTAGTAATAGATTTGGAAGATAACATTTATCCAATTGTCTTAACTTCTCTCTAATCTCTCTCTGAAAACATAATGAATCTCAACATTTTGGCACCCACCGTGGGGCTCAAATTTTGAGGTCAATCATAATTTTTTGACCCCATATCCTTTGAGCTTCACCCCGATCTTAGAGAGAAATTAGGTATAACAATTGTGTACTACTCACGAGCTAAAAATGTCATGGTAAGAATCCAGGTTGAAAGATGGTCGAGGTCGGCCAATCCTCAAACAATGGCTACTGAGAGAATAACTTATTAGTGCCTAATGAGACTAAGATGGAAGATAATACCCACTACCAAGAGTAATCTTGTCAGCTCTTCGAAATAAGAAAATAGCTCGAAGAAACCAAAAGAGAAAACATATCTCTACGCTCCCAAGCAAGGGGAAAGACCTTGGAAAACCTCACACACCACACTATTGAGCTGACCAATGGAGATGCAACTGGGCGTGGCCATCTTGAGCCCCAACAAGTTGAAAATGAAGTCAAGAGAAATCCCCTTTCTAGCTCGGCATGACCTGATGATGAACAATGGGTATACGAACCCATCAAGCACCCATCATAAAGGGAAAATCCCCTTATGATGTGGACAAAGATTGTGAGCAACTATATGTCTCCTTCTTTTCTGATATAATAGAAAATGATAAACCACCACCTAAGTTCAATGCTCTAAATTTCCTGATTATTTTGGAACAAAAGATCCAGTCAAACATGTTCAATACTTTAAAACAACCATGCCACCCATAAGTCTCACCGAGGCAAAAAGAGACGCAATGATGTGTAAGTTATTCGTCACCACCCTCTATAAAGGCCCTTATAAATGGTTCAAAAACCTACCCTTAGTTCCATATGCTTTTTCCCACAATTCTCCAAGCTATTCATTACAAACTATGCCTACAATAAACCCTTGAGGAAGGAATCTTACCACATTTTCTCAATTATCCAAAGGGAAGGGAATCCATTGAAGAATACATGGAGCGATTCAGAGAAGAGAAATTGGAAATCTCTTATTGCCCTAGCACTATTGCAATAGAGGCCTTTATGAGAGGTATATTGAAGAAATCTGCCTTATTCATAGAACTAACTAAGAAAGTGCCACACACCTTGGAGGAACCCTATGGGGAAGCAAGAAAGTTTGTCAACCTAGAGAGGGAGCTCAACCTAGTCAAAGGCCATTTAATAGAGGTAGAGATAGTACCAGATAAGGAATAAAATAGGATGAGTCCAGACAGAGCACATCAAAATAACCAAAACAAATGTTTTGTGACAAGTAATAGGAAGGTAGAACACTGGTTGGAAAATAGAGAAATTTAGGGAAGGTCACTGTCTCATTTTAGGGGGCCTCCTTAGATGTTTGGTGTAACTCAAGTTGTAAGATGAATGGAGAGGGAGCCAAAAGTTAGATGGCCAGCAAATATGTAAGCCCGCCATAGACACGTGTTCAAATGGTGTGTCTTCCATAAGGATGTGGGCCACTAAACAAAAGACTGTAGAAACTTCAAAAAAGAGGTAGAAGAGTTGCTAGGTAGGGGATATCTTAAGAACCTCATCATAGAAAATGAGGATAGAATAGGCCACCAAGGTGAACAAAGGGTATTAAAACCAATAAACCCGTGAGACAGTACCAAGAAGATGTGATGAATCTAACATTAAA
Source organism: Hippophae gyantsensis (assembly GCA_030763125.1). Classification (NCBI taxonomy): domain Eukaryota; kingdom Viridiplantae; phylum Streptophyta; class Magnoliopsida; order Rosales; family Elaeagnaceae; genus Hippophae; species Hippophae gyantsensis. The sequence goes on along the minus strand of CM061035.1, from coordinate 43,853,918 downwards.
ACTATGCATACTATACATGGAGAACCGGTGTTCAGAGGGATTTCCAATAACTATGAAAATGATTAGCAAGGGAGTTACATAATACCCCTTGGTAATGCCTTGGATAAGGCAAGACCTCTTACAAAAATCACTTTCACAAAAGGGATGAAACCTTGTCCCATATCAAGGAGCTTCTTGTGACAACTCTGAGGATTGGATCTTATGATGTCTGTTAGAAAATAATTGACATTGAGAGTTTAGTAGATCTCCTTTTTTTGACCACTGCTAGGGCTCTAGGAGTAAAGGACCCTAACATTATTAAAATAGAGATTCTTCTCGTAAGATTCAACAGCAACACCACCTATGCAAAAAGAACGATAGTCCTACCTTTCATTGAAAAAAGGAATAATAATAATAATGACCAATTTTGTGATCGTTGATGCCCATAAACATTATAATGCCATCCTAGGAAGGCCGTGAACATACAAGATAAAGGAAATCACATCCACCTTCCACTATATAATCAAATTCCCTACAACCAAAGGTCCCAAAGAAGTAAGATGAGATCAAGAGAATGCCAGAAGTTGTTATAATGGCACTATGAAAGGGATTGCTTCTATATAGTAATCACTAAGGGGTATCCCTTAGAAAATACTAAGGAGTAAAGGCATGATGAAGTTAGTCTATTTAAGTAAAGGGAAGGACCTCCCGATGGGCACAAGGGAAACAACCCTCCATTGAAAATAGGTGAGGATTTGATAGCAAAGCTCGAGAGGCAACTCTCACTGTTCCTTAGAACTAATGTAGATATCATTGCATGGGCTTGAATAGACATGCCAGGAATTCATTCCAATGTCATAACACATTAGCTAAACTTCAATCCAGAAGCTAGACCAATCCAATAATAGAAATGAAAATTCCCTAGAGAAAAAATTGAGGCAATCTAACACCATATAGCTACCCTTAAAGAGGCTAGGGTCATTAGAGAGGTCAATTAAGCCTCATGGCTCTTAAATGTGGTACTGGTAAATAAGGCATATGGATCATCTCATATATGTGTGGCCTTCACTGATCTAAATAAGGCATGTCCCAATGGTTGTTTCCCTCTCCCAAGCATTGATCAGTCAGTGGATGCCTATTCTGGGTTTGGGTTGATGAGTTTCATGTATGTATACTCCAGATACCACCAAATCAGAATGCACCCTAAGGATGAGAAGAAAACTTATTTCATCACGGAAGAGGAAATGTTCTACTACACAAGAATGCCATTCTAGTTGAAAAATGTAGGTGCAACATATCAACGCCTCATTAACAAAATGTTTGAGAAAAAAGTGGGGAAGAATTTGAAAGCATATGTAAATGACATGGTGGTGAAGTCAGCTCAACCCTTGAACCACATCAATGATTTACAAGAGATATTCAAAGTGAAATGAAGGTATGGCATGAAACTTAACCCCAAAAAATGCATCTTTGGTGTGGTTGTAGGAAAATTCATGGGGTATCTCATGTCAACATGAATGATTGAGGCCAATCAAGACAAAATACAAGCACTGAAAAACATGAAACCATCCAATAGTCTCAAGGGAATACAACAACTAAATGGAAGAATAAGGGAATTGAGCAGGTTCATTGCTAAGTGCACTAATAAGTGTATTCCCTTCTTCAAAATGCCCATCTACTATATCATCCAAACTTAAAAAGTGGCCCAAGGTAGATATCCTACCATAGATAAACTTGCTTTTTCTCTCAAGATTATTGTACGAATGCTCAGGCATTGCATTGGCTCACACATAGTCGTGGTACTCACCTTACACCCTCTTAAAAGTGTCCTAATAAAACCAGATGTTGTGGGGAGGATGGCCTTGATAACCATAGAGTTGGGAGAGTATGATATCAAACACATGCCTAGAACAACCATTAAAGAGTAGGTTGTGGCTGAATTTGTGGTTGAATTCATGGATAGACCTAAGGTCATCGAGAAGACAGAGAAAGTGGAAGTATGTGAGGTAAACTAAAAGAAAGCATCTACCTAGCAGGTATTTATAGATGGAGCATACAACTTTAATGGCATGGGACTAGGGGTTGTAATAGTTGATTAGGACAATAATTGCTTTGAATATATCCAAGCAACCAATAATGTTATAGAATATGAGGCTACCATATTTAGGGTCAGGACTACAAAAAAGCTAGGGACAGATAGTATCAACTTACATAGTGATTCTAGGCTAGTGGTTAATCAATTTTTGGGAGCATTTGTAGCGAGACAGAAAAATGAAGAGGTACTTAGAGAGATTAAAACAAGAATGCTCAAAATTCATCAGGTTTAAGATTGTGTAGATAGCATGAGGCGAGAATGGTCTTGTCGATGCCTTAGTAACCTTGGCATCAATAAGGAAGACCAAATGTGATAGGGTGGTATTAGTAATGGTGTTAGTAGAGGCATCTTTGGAAGAAGCTAGAAAAAGGATTGGGTGCGTGGACGCTCCCTCTATTACATGGTTCACCCCAATCTATAATTTCTTAAAGAAAGGGGACCTATCGAAGGATTGCAAGGCTATGAAAGAAATCAAAGCCAAAGTAGGTCGGTACATGATTGAGGTAGGGAAACTATACTGAAATAGCCCACTCGGCCCTGGTCCCTTAAGTATAGCTACCAAGGGATCTGAAATGATGATGTGTGAAGCCCACAAAGGAGACTATAGTTCGCATTCTTAGGGTAAGAGATTAAAGCAACGAATTATGAGATAGGGTTATTATTGGCCTACCATACTGGCAAACTATACCAAATAAGCTCAAAGATGCAATAAATGCCAAAGGTATACCCCATTGACCCACATGTCTCCAAATACCATGGTGGGAGAGTGAGTCCTTAGCCCTTCTATAAGTAGGGAATGGATATAGTAGGACCTCGGCCCATAGGCAAAGGCCAAAAGAAGCTTCTTCTTATGGCTACCGATTACTTTTTAAAATGGATCGAAGCAGAACCCTTAGGAAAAATACGAGAAGAAGAAGTAATTTGATTTATATGGAAATCCATAATTTGTCATTTTAGCCTTCCCATGGAACTCGTTATAGATAACGGCCGACAATTCACCTGCCAAAAAATCAAAACATTTACCCTCAAATACAATATCAAGATGAGCCACTCAACGTTAAACTATCCCCAAGTGAATGGTCAAGTAGAGTCTTCCAATAAGATAATCATCAAGCTATTAAAGAAAAAAATAGAAAGCACAAAAGTAAGATGGGTGGAGGAGCTACAAGGCACGCTGTGAGCTCTTAGGACAAGCCCCCGCGAGAGCACTAACAAGACCCATTTTCCCTAGTCTATTGAATGAGGTAGTTATACCAACTGAGATCACAATTCCTACCCCGGATCAGTTCTAACAGAGGAACAAAATGAGGTGAGAAAAAAATTGAATTGACCCTAGTATGAAGCTTTAAGGAGGATGACCCAACAAAAAAGAAAAATATCAGAATACTACAACAAAACCATGCACTTCAAAACATTTTCCAAGGGTGATTAGGTTCTCAAGAAGGTCTTCCCTAACAAGAAGGAATGCATGGCTGGTAAAATGGGTGCCAATTAGGAAGGACCTAATCAAATAATTGAAATGACACCAGAGGGGCCTAATTACATCGAGGAAGGCATAAGCTTGAATGCCTAACACTTGAAAAGATACCACTTCTAAGAAATGTGCGGTAACCTACCTTTTTTTTGTAACAACGAAACATATACATCTATGAAATAAAAAGCTTCAGTAGATGATCACTTAGTAAAGCTCTCTCCCATCAATTGGAGCCAAAGGCCGATCACCTCGATTAAAAACCCAAGTAGAGTTCCCTGGCACTTGAAGACGTTGAGTTTTCCACCTCTGTTAGGAACCAAGTCGACACTCTGACGTTAAAGAAAAATGAACACCTTGATCAGGAACCAAGTAAAGCTATCTCCCATCAATTGGAGCCAAGGGATAATCACCTCAATTAAAAAACTAGGTAGAGCCTCCTGGCACATTAAGAGGTCGAGTTTTCCACTTGAATAGGAACTAGGTCAGGGCTTTGAAAGCACCTCAGTTAACAAACAGATCATGCCCTAAAAAAATATCTTTATACACGAATACGTGCCACTCAAAAATGTGTTCCTTATTTAAAAAATAATAACTCTTTATAGTTATTAATACAAAGCTTGACATGCATAGAGATTTAAAAACTCTTTAACACCATAGACACGTAACCAGTGTCCGAATCATCAGTTTCTTCAACCAAGGGCAATAGCTCGGCTTGAATCTTGATAACTTTCTATCATGCATAGGACATGGGCTCGAGGTATGCTATCATCATTGGGAGTAATCCTCGCTCCAATTCTTTAGTAACCTCCATCACCTAAGGAAAACTCTTTTAGATCGCTTCATATAGAAGCTTTCCCAATATGATTCCCTATCTACGAGAGCGGTCATACTATCCATGGTCCTCCTTTCTTGAGATTGAGTTTGAGCTAATTGCTCCTTACAAGAAGAAAGCTCACACTTTGCCTCTTTGGTATTGCACTCAACTTTTACCACCTCGGTTTTAAGCTCCCTAACCTTGCCTTGAAGCCTACCATTGACAACATGTAAAGCTAGAACTAAGTGTCTATTGGTTCAATTAGAATCCATAAAATAAAACCAAAAGAGTTGGAGGAGTTGGTAGAAATTCCTAAATGTATGAATTAAATAAGTGTTCCCAACCCTTTTATAGGAGAAAAAGGTTGATAAAAAAAAATGGGTAGGTCAACATCATAAATGCACAATAAAATAGGCAAGCTAATTTCCCATTAATAAATAAAGTTGATTTTTCATTAATTCTTTTCCTTTCACATTTTTAAGAATGTGAGATCGCGACCACAAAAAAAGTCCTATATTTTCAATGATCTTTCTCCCCTTCCTCGGCGACCTTAGGACCGTCCTCACCATTAGAGGAGCCCAAGCCTTCTCCTTCCTCTTCCATAAAAGGATCCTTCATATAGGGCCACGTGATAGAGATGTCCAAAATGTGATAATAATACTCTTTCAAATCCTTTTGCATGCCCTCCATCTTGAAGGTTTCCATGGCCATCTCATACTCTACACTGGACTCAAGCTTCTGTGCCATAGCATCCACATCAGCCTTTGCTTTGCAACACACCTCCTTGGCATAAGCCTCAAATTTTCTCTACACTTCCCTGGCTCTCTCTTTAGCTCACCTCTAAGCCTTCTAGAGCTCAACAATGCATCAGTCATACACATTAAGCTTAGAAGGGCCCTCTTTAATTTATCTTTCTTTACGATTTCCTTGCCTTCCCACTCTGTTTCTCTTTCTAGTAGCAAAGAGTACTTTAAGTGCATAGATATATGACTCTGCATTTCCTGAACCAGTTCAACTTTTAAATAACCCACGTAGTGAGCTTTTCCAAAATCATAGAGCAGCATCAACTACAACATAGAAATAAGGTCAAAAAATAAATCTTAAGCTCACACTTTAGGCTATATATCCCAAACAAGGCATGAGATAACATATCTGACACATCTGATGAGACCTCACCAGAATCCCTAATCTCACAAATAGCTTTAAGTTACTTCTTACATGTATGAGCAAAAAAGTGTCTCATACAACAATTGAGGTACTTTGGCACCAAACCTTGATTTAGGATTATCCCCTCTACATCAATAGTAAGGTCTTTATAGATAGCCTTTCACTTCTTCAAATCTCTTAAAGGATTGCCAGATTCTTTAAAACTTGAGTAAGGAGTTGGATTCACATACTTCTCCCACAAGGGTGATAGGAGAGGGTAAAAATTTAGGGGCTCAAGGCCGAGGGTAGGCTCATCAACCACCACTATCTTCTTCTTCTTCTTGAGTAAAGAAGGGTGACTATCATGATAGGATTTCCCCCATCTTTTACCCAACGAAAAGCCTTCCCAGAAGTAGGGGTGAACTCATTGGAGAACTCACCCCTACCGACATGACATTACTCTTCATACGAGCAAAAACATAGGTAGCAGCCAAATCCATACCATCTGTAGATTAAGAGCGAAAGGATATCATGTTAATCACCTCTGGATAAAAAAAAGAAATCGGGAAAAGTATATATAAAGAAGCAAGAAAAAAATGTAAGGCTAGGTCACCATCATTAGACACCACCTCAAATCAGCCCCCAAAGTTTGAAGGAAGAGTTCTGTGTTTAGGAGAAGCTCGAGGTTTAGAAGGAGCCTAGGGTATATGATCCACTCTAAAGAGGGGCTCCATAACACCTTGATGCATCAACCCATACATAACAAATCATGAGGTGTTCAATAAAGTCCTCTAGTTAGTCTTCTTAGGGAGATAGTTTTGGATATCAATTGATATTTTCTTTGCATTAAGACTTAAGTTCATGATTTGAGAATCCATATTCCTTATCACAACCTTAGTGTCATTCTAGATGCTCCTTATTAACCTGGTGTCATTTGTGGGAGACTCCAATCGACCTGAAACATAGAAAAAATACTCTTTCCAATTTTTCTCATTTTAAGGAAGTGATATGTTCACCCCCCGATCATGCTTCACCGACACATAGACCCTCTTTGGATCTATGAGGTTCTATTTTAGGATATATTCCTCATTAAACTCGGGCATCTCTAAGTCCACCTTGAGTTTCTTAACAAATCAGTGTTGGTAGAGAAAATATCTCCACCTGTTAGGCATTAGCTGCCCAGACATAAGTTGTGTTCTAACCAAGAACCTTCTAATAAGAGGATATAGGGGGAACCTTACCCCCAACCATAGAGCTTTTTCATGAAAGATATTCCACCTGGATAGAGGTTCATCACTCACAAGCTCCCTCCAGAGGAATTATTATTTGAACTAAGGGAGTGATGTTGTAGGTCCTTCTTAATCTCTCTTCATCCTGAGGTAGCAACCCATAAGTCTTAGATATAGCCTAAAAACCCATAGTGTGACCTATTGGTTTCCCAGATCCTATATTCCTCATATTTTTCCTCCATGTCCTAGCTACTAAGATTTGAGTTTGAGGCACGCTCAATCTCATAGTGGGAATAGTCTTAGGGTGAGGAGTAGAGGTAAAGGGCTGAGGTGAAGATCGACTAGCCTCACTACATGAGCCCTAGCCAGAAGACCCTGAGTTATCACTAGCACTAGAATATTGGAAGCTCTCATATGAGCCCGAGCTAGAGGCCAAGGTCTCTTCTCTTTGCATTATGTGAAAAACTACCAAAACATAAAGACAAAAAAATAGCAGGTGGGTAAGGTACGAGAAGAAGAGATTACTAAGGGACGTGTTGAAAATAAAACAAAAATGTTCCTTTAAAAACTGACCTAAAAAGAAAGTAGAAAATCATTAGGCTCTCAACACTAAACTCTAAAAAATTGGAACAGAAAAAATTATAGCCAGAGTTGAACTCTTACCATCAAACTACAAATATTTTACAACCTCAAGGTATGATGAAAGAGCAATTTTCTTCATTGTTTCTCAATTTTGTAGGTAACAATGATAAGTCCCAGCCCAAGCATCCCTTTATATAGAGGCATTTGGTTTCTCTCTCTAATCAAATGACACACATTTATTAGGGGAGCTAAATGGTTCGTATCCTATACTTGGTATTTACTCTTCCAAATAAGACACGATTTGTATACTATGTCCAGTATTTACTCTTTCACCTCAGACTAGAGCTCGAGCAGAAAGAGTAGGGAGACTTGATGTTTGGAAATTTAGATCGGTCACAAACTACCTAAGCCAAGTCATTAGACCAAGATTTAAGGTAAAACACCCCAAATTTTCTATTCGTACGATAGCTCAAGATTAATGATAATCAGAGCTCAATTACAACCAGAGCTCGATAACAGCCCGAGCTCGAGCTCAATCATAGGCCAAGCTCACATGACAGCCTAAGCTAAGCTTGACCTCGACCCCTGACATATTGTACACACTTTCAGCCAATTGGCTTAACTAGAAACACATTGAGTCTCAACAGTGATGAAAGAGTTATGGCGATGAAAGATGATGGAGAGATCAAAACTTACAATGAATCAAACATCAATTCTATGGCACCATTGAAGGACGTTGATGATGAGGAGTATGCTTCCCAAGGTGAATTCTTGTTGGCAAGAAGGGCTTTGATTGTGAAATCTAAAGAAAATGATGAAGTACAACGGGAGAAAATATTTCATACTAGATGCCATATCCAAAACAAGGTATGTAGTGTGATTATTAAGGGCGAAATTTGTACTAATGTTGCTAGCACTACCATTGTAGAGAAGTTAGCCATGCCAACAACTAAACATCATAGACCTTATAAATTGTAATGGTTAAATAATAGTGGAAAGGTAAGGGTTCATTAACAAGTTTTAGTCACTTTTTACATTGGAAAGTATGAAGATGAAGTGTTATGTGATGTGTTTCCTATGCAAGTGGGACACTTGTTATTGGGAAGACCATGGCAATTTGATAGGAAAGTCAAGCAAGGCAGCTTCACCAAAAAGTATTCATTTGTTCACAACCAAAGATCAATTACTCTTGTACCTTTGTCACCAAAACAAGTTTGTGAGGTAGCAAAAAGAGAGTAAACAAAATAAAAATAGTAACAAAGAGAGTGGTAAAAAGAAATTGAGAGACAATCAAAAAGAAAGAGAAAGAGAGATTGAAAAGGTTGAGAAAAAGATAGGAAAACAAATGCATATGCAAAAGTGAGTGAAATTAGGATAACAATGTTCCTTAATCAACCAATTATTGTACTTCTGTACAAAGAGGCATTTTTGAGTAATAACCAACTGCTTAAGAAAAAATTAACTCAAGCTGTTTTATTTTCTTTACCTAACTTTGCAAAAACTTTTGACATTGAATGTGATGCTTCAAGTATAAGTATTGGCACTATTCTTATGCAAGAAGGACGACCAATTGCATACTTTACTGAGAAACTAAGTGGGGTTGCCTTAAAGTATCCTACTTATGACAAGGAGTTGTATGCATTGGTTTGGGCCGTGGAAAAATGGCAACACTATCTTTGGCCCAAGAAGGTCGTGATCCACACTGATCATGAGTTGTTGAAACATTTGTAGGGTCAACCAAAGTTAGACAAGAGACATGCACATTTTGTGGAGTTCATAGAAACATTTCCCTACGTCATATGATACAAGTAAGGTGGAGATTTGCAAACAAATCCATTTAAAGAGAAGAGGAATGATGGAAATATGGCTACCAAATGGAGTATGGACCCGCTTGAAGTACCACTTGGTCCAATTATAAGAGGAAGGGCAAAGAAATTCAACGATGTTTTGAATGGGTTAATGTAAGAAGTTTGGGCTCAAGCTAATTCTTGTAAGCTTATAGAGGAAGGCTCACATGTTCATAAAATATGTGTCAACATGCTGTAATTCCTAGAATAATCTAGCAAGGAAATTTGAAATAATTAGTGGATTGAATTTCAATAATATATGGGATTATTTAATTTACAGATCACATAAAGAAGGCATATGCCGTTTAGTTTAATTTCCTTCTCCTAATCTTAGGCGTGTGATTTAAAGAGAAAGAAACCTAGTTAATTCTTTACCATTTTGGGTGTGATTTGGAGAGAAAGAAATCTGGTTAATTCTTTACCATTTTGGCGTGTAGCTGAACAACCAAGACATTTCTTTTAGTTTATGTTTCTTTTTTCTATTTTTGGTATTTTCCCTTTCTTATATGGGTATTTAAGGCATGTAATTGCCTATAGAGAGGCCTATCAATTCAATAAAAAGTAGAATATTTTAGATTAAAATTATGAGAGAAAATTTTCTCTTTGGTGTTCATACCTCGACTTATCAATCAAGTCTCCATTCGTTGATTACGGCGACTTACACATACCAAGGTTCACACCTCTTTATAGGTGTTGGGTTGCGGTTTCTGTCCAAATCTATAATAGAACGGTCCTGTAAACAAATTTTTGTTATGAGTTTTGTCACAAGATGGCGCTGTTTGTATCATTGACCAAGTTGATATTTACAAATATTCTCAAGATCCTCTAGGATTTTGAAGGACTTTGTTTCCTTAAGGTTCTAATCCAATTATCTTCAACATGTTCCAAGCTAATCAATTTATCCTATTCCTTTGAGTTTGTGGTTCCTAGGGTTGTTCACCTAGAATTTTTGCATCAAAAGGTCGACATGAAATTCTTCATCGTGACTGTTAATGACCACTTTAAGAAACTTAATGTAAGATTAATTGATTTAGAATCCTCTTCCGATTCTGAATCAAATAGAAAAATACAAGAGTTCGACAAAGAAGAAGAAGTTAAATCCAAAGTGGAGGAGGGAACAAGTTATAAATGGAGCAAGAAGGTTAACACCAAAAGAGATAGCAATATAGGTAGTTTAAAGAAAACAATTATGACTTTTCAAGGAAAGAATGATCCTAAGTTGTTCTTGTAGTGGAAAAGAAAGGTTAAGCATATATTTGAGTGTCATAATTACTCCAAGGAGAAGAATGTAAACTTGTAGCTATAGAGTTTATAGATTATGTAGGTATAGGGTGGGATCAATTGGTGGTCAATAGGTGACAAAATGGTGGAAGGTCGATTCGGTCATGGGAAGAGATGAAGTTGGTGATGCGTATGAGATTTATACATAGCCATTACTACATGGATTTATATAGAAAGTTACAAGGATTGATTCAAGGTTCCATGATTGTAGAGGATTATTATAAGGAGATGGAAATCACGATGATTAAAGCAAACATAAAGGAAGATAGAGAAGCAACAATGGCTAGATTCATTACTGGACTGAACAGGGAAATTATAGACGAGGTTAAGTTGCAACATTATGTTGAGATGGAAGAACAATTGCACAAGGCCATTAAAGTAGGGAAGCAAATCAAGTCCAAGAGGTTCAAATCTGGTTTTTCCATTTGGTCTATATGGAGATCAAATTGGAAGGACAACAAAGCTACCATCAGAACAAAAGTTGAATCAAAGTCGAAGAATTCAGTTGTTGTTCCTATGGGTAAACCCGAAACAAAAACTCTTACTAAGTCACATGATATTAAATATTTAAGGTGCCAACGATTCGAACATATTGCTTCTGAATGCCCAAAAAAATAAGTTATAGTTGTATGGGCAAATGGAGAAAGCAAAAGTGCTAGTTCAAGTGGCAATGAGATGCCACTATTGGAGGATTGTTCTAAAATTAATGGAGATCGTGTTGCTAAGCAAGTTGATGTTTACAAATATTTTCAAGATCCTCAAGATCCTACAAATATTCTTATAATCATACACAAGGGATATATTTGGAATATCAAATTGGATGCAAGGATTAATTTAGGAAGCAATTTTTTGTTTTAATTAATTATGGGTCTTTTATGTTTAGAAAATTTTGTTTTGCTGAATTGTGGGCTTTTTATGTCTTATTTATCATTACTCTTTTTAGTCTTTTATTTTTTAAGGATGGATTAAGCCTAATCCATAACTATATAGGCCCATTTGGCCCATTTCTTCTAGGGTTTTTCTATTAGGGTTTCTTGCTTATCAAAAAAGAGCAACTATGTAATTTAGAGGAACGGATATCATTAATGAAAATTATATTTCAAAAATCTTTTGCTTTTCCTTCTTGTGTTCTTGATTAAATTCTTGAATTTGACTTATCAAATGGGGTGAGCATCCTTTATGGCATCTCAAGATTGGGGTTTTATGGACTTTGATTCCTTAGGGTTTTATTCTAATCATCTTCAACATGTTCTTAGCAAATCAATAGTTCTTATTACTTTGAGTTCGTGGGTTCCTAGGGTTGTTCACCTAGAAGGTCCACATCATTTGGTATCAAAGCTTTGGTTGCTGAAAATAGGATATCTATCTTCGTTTTAAATTCTTGATTTAAAAAAAATATATTTGATCCTTGTTTGGTTTTGCAACTTTTCACAAATAAAATTCATCCTTTTATGTGTTTGATGGTTTTTTTATTCCAATTTATAAAAAATAAATCTATCTTGATTTCAAATTTGATTGTTTTCTTTCTTTATCATTGTGGAAAAAAATATTTTTGTTTTGGGATTTTGATTTTGTGATATTCTTGTTTGGTTTCATTTTTTCCTTTCAATTCTGTATCGTTGTCTTTGCGTTTTGATTTGTTTCATATTTCTTTTTGAAGTCATCGTATCTTTTCTTATTCTTTGTTTCAGTGTTCAATTTATCTTTGTTCTTCAAGGATAAAAAAGAAAAAAAAGAAAGAAAAAGAAGAAGAAAAGGAGAACAAAGTAGTAGATTCTTCAAGAATCTAATTCTTGTTTTTTTTTCTTGGTGAGTTTTCGTATTCTTGTTGAAATTGTTTTTTTTTATTTTGTTCTAGTTTTGTCTATTTCATTCTAGAGAATCATTAAACTTGCTTTCCTATTCCACTTTAAACTTTTTCTATCATCAATTAAGTTTTTAAAATTATGATTTTCAAGATCTTGAAAAGATTCTTTCTTGGGTATTTAAAGTCTTATTTGGACTTTCTTTCTGTCATCCTTTGCAATTAAGTTTTTAAAATTTTGATTTTTAGGATTTTCAAGATCTTGAAAAGATTCTTTCTTGCGACTTTAGAGTCCTATTTGGAATTTCTTTCTATCATTCATTGTAATTAAATTTTTAAAAGTCTAATTTTTTTAGATTGTCATTAACAAACCAGTTTGTTGTTGAGATTAGTTGAATTATTTGATTTTTTTTAAGAACACAAAAGAAGGTTGGCTTGAGCTTTGAGTGGCCAAAGGCAAGAGAGATTAAAAAAAGGCCAAAATAGGGTAAAAATAGTGAAAAAAAACATAGTGATAACAATATCATTTGAGAGTAAACACGTGACGAAGTGTGTCAGGAACACTACCTTTTTATTTTATTCTACACATTGAAAACATGAGCAAGAAAGGAAGAGAACCATAAGAGGTTGACTAGAAATTCTTTAGCAAATCTTTTAATGACCAATTTTAGAGGATGAATGCAAGGTTGGATGGTTTAGAATCCTTTTCTAGTTCTAAATCATAGAGAAGACATAGAATACATGAGTTTGAGTAAGAAGAAGTTGTTTCGAATGAGGAGAGAAAAAGCTATAAATCGGGCAAAAAGACTAACTATAAAAAAGATAACAATATAGGTAGTATAAGGATGAAAATTCTACCTTTTCAGGGAAATAATGAATCTAATTTATAATTGGAGTGGTAAAGAAAGGTTAAGCATGTATTTGATTGTCATAATTACTCTGAGAAGAAGAAAGTAAAGTTAGCAGCAATAGAATTTATAGATTATGCTGGTATATGGTGGGATCAATTGGAGGTCAATAAACATAGGAATGGTGAGAGACTTATTCAATCATGGGAAGAGATGAAATTGGTGATGTTTAAAAGGTTTATATCTAGCCATTACTATAGGAATCTATATAGAAAGTTACAACGGTTGGTTGTAGGTTCCATGAGTATAGAATATTATTATAAGGATATGGAAATTTCCATGATTAGAGAAAACATAGAAGAAGATAGAGAAGCAACAATGGCTAGATTCATTGCCAGATTAAATAGGGAAATTGTTGATGTGCTTGAATTTCAACATTACGTAGAGATGGAAGAACTACTACATAAAGCCACTAAACTAGAGAAGCAAATCAAGTCCAAAAGTTTCAAATCTAGTTCACCCTCTAGTTCTCTCTGGAAATCAAATTGGAAGGATAACAAAGCTACCTTTAGAACAAAAGGTGAAGCAAAGTCACACAATTCATTTGTTATTCCTAAAGATAAACCCGAAACTAAAAATCTTACTAAGTTAAATGAAATTAAGTGTTTTAGGTGCCAAGGACTTGGGCATATTGCTTTTGAATGCCCAAAAAAAGGGTTATGGTAGTATGGAATAATGGAGAAATCAAAAGTGCTAGTTCAAGTGATGATGATTAGTTACCACCATTGGAGGATTGTTCTGATGTTAATGTGGAAGATTCTGTGCATGGATTTACATGTCACAAGGATAGCCTTGAATATATAACCTAAGGATGAAGGAGAAGAGGAGCACAAAAGAGAGAAATGTGCGCACAAATGATAGAAAAGTGAGCACAAAGGAGAGAAAAGTGAGCAAAAAGGAGAGAAAAGTATGCAAAAAAGAGAGAAAAGTGAGCAAAAGAGAGAAAAAAAAAGTATGCAAACAAGAGAGAAAAATGATCAAACTGGAGAGGAAAAAAAGGGTGTAATTGCTAAAAAACATGAGGTTAAGAGTGCAATGATAGTGAGGCAATGAGTACTTATACCTATGTACATGGATGTTTATCTCTCTACTAATGATCTTAATTCATCTTTTCCTAGTGTTATTGTGTCTTCATTATAGGACTTTGAGGATATATTTCTTAAGAGATTCCCCATGGATTACCAAATTGATCTACTTACAGAGCTAATACTCGAGGAGAATATTTTGGAAGACGAGGGGAATAATGGAGATTAAGGTGCTCACCAAGTTGATGTTTACAAATATTCTAATGATTCTCAAGATTCATACAAATATTCTCAAGATTCTATAAATATTCTTATGATCCTACAATTTTCCTCAAGAACGTACAAATATTCTCAAGATCCTACACAAGGGATAAATTTGGAATATCAAATTGGATGCAAGGATTAATTTAGGAAGCAATTTTTTTTTTTGTCTTTGTTAATTATGGCCTTTTATATTTACTAATTTTTGTTTTAGTGAATTGTGGGCTTTTTGTGTCTTATTTGTCACAAGTATTTTTAGTCTTTTATTTTAAAGGATGGATTAAGCCACAATCCATAACTATATAGGCCCATTTCATCTAGGCTTTTTCTATTAGGTTTTCTTGCTTTTATAAAAGGAGAAACTATGTAATTTGTAGAAGGAACGAATATCATTAATGAAAAGTATATTTCATAAAACTTTTGCTTTGCCTTTTTGTGTTCTTGATTGAATGCTTGAATTTGACTTATCAAAAGGAGTGATCATCCTTTGTAGTGTCTTAAGATTGGGGTTTTAAGGACTTTGTTTCTTTAGGGTTCTAATATGATCATTATCAACACATTCTTAGCAAATCAATTGTTCATATTCTTTTGAGTTTTTGGGTTCCTAGGGTTAAGGATGATCACTTTTTGATAAGTCGAATTCAAGTATTCAATGAAGAACACAAGAAGGCAAGGCAAGAATCTTTATGAAATAAAATTTTATTAATCAAATATTGTCTTCCTCCAAATTACATAGTTCTACGTTTTTATAACAACAAACCTTCATGGAAACCCTAAACGCAAATTCAAGCCTAAAGGAAAACCCTAGGCACAAATTCAAGGCAAAAGGAAACTCTGGGCTCAAATTTAATAGATAAAAGAATAATGGGCTTATTTAGTGGTAGATTAGGCCTAATACATCATTAAAAATAAATTTATAATAAGACTTATGATAAATAAGACATAAAAATGCCCACAATTCATTGAAACATAAATTGCTAAAATAAAAGGCCCATAATTAACTAAAACAAAAAAAAATTCTTCCTAAATTAATCCTTGCATGCAATTTGATATTCCAAATCTATCCCTTGTAGTGGATCTTGAAAATATTTGTTGGATCTTGGGGATATTTGAAGGATATTGAGAATATTTATAGGATCTTGGGAATCTTTAAAATATTTTTAAACCTTAACTAGGTTCTTTGTGATGTGGCACCAATGTATCTTGGTCATATAATGCAATGTCGATCGTGGTAGTTTGATAGAAGGGTGTCGCATGATAGGTACAAAAATCACTATTCTTTTGAATACCAAATTAGGATGGTAAGAGAGTGCAATTTTAGAGAAAAAAAAAGTGTAAGCAATAGGAAAATCAAAAGGGAGGGAAAAGTTCGCACAAAAGAAAGCAAAGTGAGCCCAAAAGAGATAAAAGTGATCCCAAAAGAGATAAATGTGAACACAAAAGAGAGAAAAGTGAGCAAATGATGAATGATGAATGATGAATTCCCTTGGCCACAAGTAATGTTGCCATATTTGAAGAGTTCTCACTAATGCATAAATCTCCTTGTTGTAAGTAGGATAATTCAATACTATGCCACTTAGCTTTTCGCTAAAATAAGCAATTGGTTTGGAATCATGCATTAAAATAACTCCTATGCTAATTCTGGATGCATTATATTATCTCTCAAAAAATTTATCAAATTTAGGCAAAAACAACTTAAATTTTTTAAAGTTCAATCATGCATATTATCTTTAACAAACCTTCGATAAAAACTTGCTAAACCCTGGAAACTTCTTACTTTATTCGCATTCTTAGGTGTAATCCAATCCCTTATGGACATTACGTTTACTTCATCAACACTAATACCCTCCAAACTAATAACAAATCAAAGAAACACGACTGATTTTATGCAAAATGTGTACTTCTTAAGATTAACATACAATTTGTTCTCTCTAAACACACTAAAAACATCATGCAAGTGTTCCACATGTTCATCCAAATTTTTGCTATAAACTAAAATATCCTCAAAGTAAATTACAACAAATTTTTTCTATAAACTAAAATATCCTCAAAGTAAATTACCATATTTAGTCTTGTCATTTTCCATTCTTCTCCCTCTTTCATGTGAATCTAATAATAGCCATTCTTTAAATCAATTTTAGAACAAAAATGAGAAATATTCAATTCATCAAGCATATCATCTAATCTTTGGATGGTATTTCTATACTTTATCCTTATCTTGTTAATAGCTCGGTAATCCATACACATGTGCCATGTTCCATATTTCTTTGGGACTAAGATGGCAAGAATCGAACATGGGCTGAGACTCTCCCTTACAATTCCCTTTTTCCATAACTTATTCACTTTCCTATGTATCTCTTTTGTTTCCTTGGGATTAGCTTTGAAATCAAGTCGATTTGGCATTGCAAATCTTAGTGTGAAGTCTATTTGATGCTCAATTCCTCTCAAAGGAGGTAATGCATGAGGAATCTCTTCAGAAAGACGATCCTTAAAGTCCTACAATAAAGATACAATGGCCCTAGGCAAAGATGAGTTAAGATCATTAGTAGAAACATAAACATATTTGTACATAAGGACAAGTACTTATTGTCTTACCATCATTACGCTCTTAATCTCATGTTTTCTTAGTAAATGCACTCATTCGTTTATTTTTCTCTCATGTTTGCTCACTTTTCCCTCCTTTTTGCTCACTTTTATCTCTTTTGTGCTCACTTTTCTCTCCTTTTTGTCACTTTCCTCTCCTTTGTGCTCATTTTTCTCTCCTTTGTGGTCACTTTGCTCTCTTTTGTGCTCACTTTTCTCTCCTATTTGATTTTCCCCTAGCACATACTTTTTTTCTCTCCATTCGTACTCTATTACTATCCTAATTTGGTCTTCGTAAGCTTGCAAAGGTTTGAGAGGGGCTAATACCATTTTTGGTAGTTATTTTAAAAAATAGTGATTTTTGTACGTATCTTGCGACACCTTCTTATCAAACTACCTCGATCGGCCTAGCATTATATGACTAGCATACATCGGTGCCACATCACAAAGAATGTCGTCTTCATATTTTCCAATTGAAAAACCTCCACATCTACACAATCATTCAACCATAGTAACTTGTACGATTTGGGATGCTTCTACCACTTCAAATTTAAATTTTCTACCAACAAGGTACTAGCAACATTAGGATTGCTCCCACTATCAATAATTAACATGCATACCTTATCATTCATGTGGCATCTTGGGAGGAAAATATGATCATGGTGCTTCCTATCTTCTTCATTTTTAGGCTGTATATCCAAGACTCTCCTTTTGACAAGTGAATCTCCATGAATTGGTTCTTCTATTTCGACATCAGAAGTGGCACTTTAGATTTCTCCATTTGTCTGTACTACCACAACCTTTTTGTCCCGTTTATAACTTGCTCTCCTTTCCACATTGAAATTAGTTTCTCCTTTGTCTAATCCATGTCTTCTATATTTTCTTTTATATAATTTAGAACTGGAAAGGACTCTAAATCATCCAACCTTCCATTTAGCTTATTAAATTAGTCATTAAAAGTCTTAAAGAGGAATTTTAAGTCAACCTCTCGTGGTTCTCTTCCTTCCTAACTAATGTTTTCAAAATATAGAATAAAATAAGATAACTCACACACTCCCTTAGGTGTTTGCTCTCAAATCAGATTTTTATCATTCTTTTGTTTTTTGCTATTTTAACCTCTCTTTTTTTACCATTTTAGCCTATCTTTTTTTTTACTATTTTGGCCACCTTTTTATATCATTATTATGGCCCTTTTTCACTATTTACCTCTCTTTTTTATCTCTCTAGCCTTTTGTCACTCAAAGATCAAGCCAAAAATATTTTGTGTTCTTAACAAAATCAAAGAATTCAACTAATCCAAAGAAGTAACCCGTTTATGGGTTGACAATCTCAAAAATCATAATTTGAAAAACCTAATGACAAAAGATGACAAAAAAAAGTCCAAATAGGACTCTAAAAACCCTAAAAGAATCTTTTCAAGATCTTGAAAATATTTAAAATCAGAATTTTAAAAAAACTTATTTGAGGATAGAAAGAAAGTCTAAAGTGGAATATAAAGAAAGACTATTAACCAATCGACCTTGCAAAAGATCTTGAGAATATTTGGAAACACCAACTTGATCAACACTTGGAAATATCAACTTTGTTACCACATCTATCTCCATTATTCCTTTTCTCTTCGAAAAGAGTCATCCTTGAATCTTAACTCTATAAGCAGGTCAATTTGGTATAACGGATCCATGTGTGAAGTCTATTAGATGCTCTATTCCTCTTAAATGAGGTAATCCATGGGTAATCTATTTAGGAAGTTAATCCTCAAAGTCCTGCAATAAAGATACAATGACACTAGGCAAAGATTCTTAATCTCATGTTTGTCAACAAATGCATCCATTGTTTTATTTTTCTCTCCTATTTGCCCAATTTTCTCTCCTATTTGCTCACTTTCTCTCTTTTATGCTCACTTTTATCTCTTGTGTGCTAACTTTTATGTCTTTTATGTTCACTTTGCTCTCTTTTGTGCTCATTTTTCTCTCTGTTTTGATTTTCCCCTTGCTCACACTTTTTTTCTCTCAACTTGCACTTTCTTGTAAAAATTGGTGGTCCAATGACTAAGGATAGATTTGGAAGATCAATTTGGGTGCAAGGATTAATTTTGGAAGCAATTTTTGTTTCAGTTTTGTTTTTGTTAATTGTGGGCCTTTTATATTTTATCTATCACAAGTGTTGTTAGTCTTTTATTCTTTAAGAATAGATTAGGCACAATCTACAACTAAATAGGCCCATTAGGCTTGAATTTGCGTCTATGGTTTTCGTGAGGCTTTGTTGTTATAAAAATGCAGTAGCTTTGTAATCTTAAAGAGACCATATATCATTAATAAAAGTTTATCTCATAAGGCTTCTTACTTTGTCTTCTTGTGTTCTTTATTGAATGCTTGAATTCGACTTAGCAAAGAGAGTAATCATCCTTTGAGGCATCTCAATGTTGGGGTTTTAAGGACTTTTTTTCCTTAGGGTTATAATCCAATCATACCAAAGGTTAAGGTTTTAAAGGCTTTCTTTCCTTAAGATTATAATCCAATCATCTTCAACTTGTTCCTAGCAAATCGATTCATCCTAGTCCTTTGAGTTCATGAGTTCCTAAGGTTGTTTTCCTAGAGGGTCCGAATCAAGGAGATAATCCATGGGAAATCTTTTCAGGAAATAGACCCTCAAAGTCCTGCAATAAAGACACAACAACATTAGGCAAAGATGAGTTAAGATCATTAATAGAAAGATAAGCACCCTTGTACATTAGTACAATTGTTTATTGCCTTGCCATGATTGCACTCTTAATATCATACTTTTCAGAAATTACACTCATTCTTTTACTTTCCTCTCCTTTTTGCTCATTTTCTCTCCTTTTTTTCTCACTTTTCTCTCCTTTTTGCTCACTTTTCTCTCTATTTTTCCTCTTAACCTGACTTGCGCTCTTTTTTTCCCTCTTGCTCACACTTTTTTTCTCCTTCATCTTGCACTCTCTTGCTATCCTAATATGGTCCTCATAAGCTTGCAAAGGTTTTAGAGGGATTAGTACAATTTTTTGGTTATTCGTTTCAACAGAATAATGATTTTTTTACCTATCATATGACACCCTTCTATCAAACTGCCACGGTCAACCAATCAATATATGACTAGCATACATCAGTTCCACATCACAAAGAACCTTGAACGTGTTTGTTGACCTTCAGTTCTCCATAATCATTCAGCCATTGTAGCTTGTACGGTTTGAAATGCTTTTGCCACTTCAAATTCTACTTTTCTACCAACAAAGTACTAGCAACATTAGTATAGCTCCCACTATCAATAATCAAAATACATACCTTATCCTTCATGTGGCATCTTGTGTGAGAAATATGCTCACATTGTTCCTCATTTCCTTCTTCTTTAGGCTCTATTTTTTCTCTAATCGTGGTGATTTCTAACTACTTATAATATCCTCTTCACTTATGGAACCTTGAACCAACCCTTGCAAATTTCTATATTAATCCCTATAGTAATAGCCAAATATAAATCTCTTACGTATCACCAACTTCATCCCTTCCCATGACCAAATAGACCTCTCACCATTTCTTCGTCTATTGACTACCAATTGACCCCACCATATACCTATTTAATATGTAAACTCCACGGCTACTAGCGTTACTTTCTTCTCCTTAGAGTAATTACGACTATCAAATACATTACTTTCTATTAAAATTTATTACTTGTTCTCTCCCCCACTTTGGAATCAGCTTCTTCTTTTTCATCGAACTCATGTCTTCTATGTGATTCAAAACTAGAAGAGGATTCTAATTCATTCGACCTCACATACCGGAACATAAATTGGTCATTAACAAGCTTGATGAAGGAGAATAATGTAGTAGATTTTTCAAGAATCTAATTCTTCTTTTCTTACTGAGTTTTCTTATTCTTGTTGAAATTGGTTTTCCTTTATTTTATTCTAGTGTTCTTGATTTAATCCTTGAATTTGACTTATCAAATGGCATGATCATTCTTTATGTCGTCTCAAGATATGGGTTTCAAGGACTTCGTTTCCTTAGGGTTATAATCTAATTATCTTCAACACATTCTTAGCAATTCAATAATTCATATTCCTTTGAGTTCGTGGGCTATTAGGTTTATTTACCTCCATTATGTGCCGTTTCTAACCCCAAATTCCATCATTTAAGATCACTTATAGAGGGGTTTAAGTTTGTTGTATTTTTTTTGGTTCACGATCATTAAAGTTGTGAATTTTATATTCATAGTAGGAGCATCAGCATCAATCAAAAAAAGAAAATAAAAAAGAAAGAAAAAAAGGAAAAAAAATAAAAGAAAAGGATAATAAATTCATAGATTGTTTAAGAATATAATTCTTGTTTTTTTGTTGAGTTTTCATGTTCTTGTTAAAATTAGTTTTCCCTTTATTTTATTCTTGCTATCCAAGATTGATAAAAAAGGGAATTGTAGTTGATTAAGAGTCTTTCTTTAGATTCCTTTTTGGTCAAGAGTCTTTTCTTTTTAGATTGTCACAAATAAAATGGTTACTTCTTGAGATAAGTTGGATGCTTTGATTTTGTTAAGAACACAAAGGAGGTTGGCGTGAAAAAAAAAAGAGCAAAAATAGTTTTAAAAAAAGAGTGATAACAATCTTATTTGAGAGCAAACACATGAGGTAATGCATGGGTTATCTCATTTTATTTTATAGGTTGACAACATGAGTAAGGAACGAGGAGAACCATAGAAGGTTTACTTGAAATTCTTCATCAAATATTCTCTTGACCAATTGATGCGGACCCTCTAGTCAAATAACCCTAAGAACCGACAAACTCAAAGGAATAGGAACGATTGAATTGCTAAGAACATGTTGAAGATGATCATATTAGAACCCTAAGGAAACAAAGTCCTTAAAACCCCAATCTTGGGATGCCACAAAGGATGATCACTCTCTTTAATAAGTCAAATTCAACCATCCAATCTATAACACAAGAAGACAAAGCAAAAGTTTTATGAAATATACTTTTCATTAATGATATTCGTTCTTGCCTCCAAATTACATAGCTCTTTTTCTTTATAAGCAAGAAACCCTATAAGAAAAAACCCTTGATGAAATTGGCCTAATGGCCTATTTAGTTATGGATTAGGCATAATCCAACCTTAAAAAAATAAAAGACTAAAAATAAAAAGCTTGCAATTAACTAAATTAAAATTGCTAAGCATAAAAAACCCACAATTAATGAAAAAAATTGTCAAACATAAAGGCATACAATTAATTAATACAAAAATTGCTTCCTAAATTAACCCTTACACCCAACTTGATCTTCCAAATCTATCCCTACTCATTGCACCATTAATTCCTTGCAAAAGATCTTGAGCATATTTGGAAACATCAACTTGATCAACACCTCAATCTCCATTACCAATTTAAGAGAATGAATGCAAGGTTGGATGTTTAGAATCCTCTTTCGATTCTGAATCACATAGAGGAAGACATAGAAGACAAAAGTTCAAGGATGAAGAAGTTGATTCCAATGTGGAGGAGAGAACAAGTTATAAATGGGGCAAAAAGACTAACTATAAAGAAGAAAGCAATATAGGTAGTATAAAGATGGAAATTCAGCCTTTTCAAGGAAAGAATGATCTTGAGTTATATTTGGAGTGAGAAAGAAAGGTTGGGCATGTATTTTATTATCATTACTTCGAGGAGAAGAAAGTAAAGTTAGTAGCCATAGAATTTGCAAATTATGCTGGTATATGGTGGAATCAATTAGTGGTCAATAGGCGAAGAATGGTGAGAGACTTATTCTTTCATGAGAAGAGATGAAATTGGTGATGTGTAAGAGATTCATACCTAGCCATTACTAGAGGACCTTAAATAGAAAGTTGAAAAGGTTGATTCATCGTTCCATAAGTGTAAAGGATTATTATAAGGAGATGAAATTTTCCATGATTACAGCAAACATAGAGGAAGATAGAGAAGCGACACCCCAACTCATAATCATGACATTAAGTGTTTTTAGTGTCTTAGTGATGGTCATATAGCCTCTCAATGTCCAAACAAGAAGGCAATGATCACTGTAGCTAGTGGTTAGGTGGGAACCGATAATGAAAGTGAAGAAGATGAGATGCCACCTCAAGAGGAAACTAGTGAATAGGAGATTAGACACATGGATGGGGAAGCACTTGTAGTAGGGAAATATTTGAGTGTTCAAGTCAAGGAGGATGATAATGAGTTCCACAACTCCTCTATGGAAAAAAAATTAAAACTTGCTATCATTGAGTTTTTTGACTATGTTTTAAATTGGTAGGATCAATTGGTCATTAGTAGAAGGAGAAACTGTAAAAGGCCTATATATAATTGGGAGGAGATGAAGGCCATCATGAAAAAGAGGTTTGTCCCTAACTACTACTATAAAGAGTTACACCAACGTATACAAAGATTGACTCAAGGATATAAGTCTGTTGATGAGTACTATAAGGAAATGGAAGTGGCAATGGTAATGGCTAATGTCGAGGAAGATAGAGAGGCCACAATGGCTAGGTTTCTTAGTGGGTTGAATCTGGACATTTCCAACATTGTGGAACTTCATCATTATGTGGAGATGAACAACATGGTCCACATGGTAATTAAGGTGGAAAGGCAATTAATGAAATGGAGTTATCAGTCCCAACAAACAAAGTCTAGTCCCACTACTTCAAAATTGAACCCTACTAGTCCTTGGAAGCCCAATAAAAAAATGAAAGAGCTAGTTTCGAACCAAGATTTAAGCCTTATAAAGCAGAAAAGATGGGGGCTAATGAGGAAAAAGGTAAAATTGACACCCCAATTCGTTATCATGATATTAAATGTTTTCGATGTCTTGGTAATGGTCATATAGCCTCTCAATAACTAAACAAGAAGGTAATGATCACCTTAGCTAGTGGTGTGGTCGAAACCAATAATGAAAGTGAAGAAGAAGATATGCCACCTCTAGAGGAAGCTAGTGAAGAGGTAGTGAAGAGGAGATAGGACTCATGAATGGGGAAGCACTTGAGTGTTCAAGTTAAGGAGGATAACGCTGAACAATAAAGAGATAATATCTTTCACACAAGGTTCCATGTGAGTAACAAGGTGTGTAGTGCTATCATAGATGGGTTAAGTTGCACCAATTTGGTAAGTACTACCTTAGTTGAGAAATTAGGGTTGCCTATATTCAAACACCCTATGTATTAGTGAGGAAGTGAAAGTTGATAGGAAAGTATTAGTGAGCTTCTCCCTTGGAAAGTACAAAGATGAGGTTTTGTGTGATATGGTACCCATGTAAGTTGGGCACATCTTGCTAGGTAGGCCTTGGTAATATGATAAGAGGTGATGCTTATTTTCGCAAGTGTATGAATCGTTCAAGTAATAAAGTGTACAAAAGTACGGATATCGAACCCACAAGGAATGGCGTTACTAAGTACCGAAATTGACTAACCCTAATTTTATTTGAAAACTGAATTGTTGAAATTGTTTTAAAAGCAAATTAACATAAAACTAAACGTAAATAACAAAATTTAAGGTTGTTCACAAATGATTAAAAATGCTAAGGCATTTGATTTCGCTAAATCAATTCAATCCGATTTCAAGTCATGTTATATGAGAATCAAAGCTAAAAGTGATGGTTGAAAAACCCAAACTTATCTAATACTCTCTCTCAAGTTATATTAGAATTACTTATCTATGAAAACCAACTATATTTCTATGAAGATTTAATCACAAATAAGCACATTACGATTTATGGAATTTCTAGAATAACCACATATATCATGCATTAGGTGTCAAACTCGCATTCAACATACGGTATTTATCACAAGAAGCATTCATTACACATCTCCTCTCGGTCTCAATATAATGCAACAAATCATCTAAATCTTGATCAAAAATTTAAAAGCATTAAGCATGGAAATAAATACTCAACTTGAAAACAATGAATTCATATAACAATAACAAAATAAATCAGATTTCCTTGATTTAACTACATCATAGCCTTAGCAAAAACGAATTAGTTCATAACGGAAATAAGAACAACCATTATTTCAATTGAATTCATGAATAACAAATCTGAATAAAATGCAGAATATGAAGGCTAAGGAGAAGAGATGAAAAACTCTTGAAGATGAAGACTTGGTAGCAACAATGGTGATGATCCTTCAAGCTTCTCCAAACTTTCTCTCCAAAATTGCCTTTCCTCCTCCAGAAATGACTCAGATTTGTTCTCTCTGCCGTCCCCCTCTTTCTCCATCATATTGTATATATAGATCTAGGGTTTGGGGGGAAATTTTGGAACAAAACAACCAAAAAAATCTGTTTTCGGACGAAACTCGCCAGCTGCGACATTATTCTCGCCGCGGCGAGATTTCTGGAAAATAAATTTTTTTGGGTTTTCGATTTTGGCCGGCGGCCAAAATAATGTGGCCGGCGGCTAGATGCATTTGGCCGGCGGCGAGATAAATTTGGCCGGCGGCGAGATGAATTTGCCAAATTTTGTGCTCTCGGGAAGATTTTCACCGTGCTTTCTGTAGGATTTTCGCCGGCGGTGAGATTGCATTGGCCGACGGCGATATTACATTGGCCGGCGGCCAGATTGCTTTGCTAAAATCCATGCTCCCTACATGATTTTCAACATATTCTCCGTAAGGTTTTCGCCGGCGGTGAGAATATTCTCGCCGGTGGCGAAATTCCAAATTTTGAAATTTTGTTTTCTTTTTATTTGCACTCAATCCCGTTGATTGAAATTTGTCCCAAACTTCTCCAAAATTATGATTTTACCTGACATTGCACTTTAAACACGAAATACCCATGAAATGACATTTGTGGATTAAATAATCAAATAAACGCAATTTTCACACAAATATCAACATTTAAATCATAACAAAAATGCAATAATTTGACTCTTATCACTAACGATATATTTAAATAGGCTCAAAGAGGTAACTAGGGATATAAGGATAACAAGGTAGGCTTAAAATGGCACAATCGATCCAAAAATGGCCTACATCATATCCTAAACAGTGCAATTCCAAATTATTTCGCCTCAAGAGGTTTTCAAATGAGTTCTAGAGTTTGTTGAGATCACAAAAATGTCCATGAAAAATTCGCACATAAGACTTCTCTAAGCATTTAGACTAATCAACCAAATCATACCACATACCAAAAGAGTCGCCAACTAGGTAAAATCAATATTTGAAATTATCTTTAAACCGAAGAAAAATTTAATATCTTCTAAAAGCTACTTGTTATCAGAATCACATTATTATCATCAACGTGCAAATTAAAACAAGTAAAATGCAAATGAGAGAAAAAAAATAAAATAAAAATAATAATAAAAAATAATAAAAATAAGACAATAAAGAAATAAAAGAAATTAAATCAAAATGTAGAAAACAAAATGGAAAATCAAAATTAAACACAACTAAACACACAAACAAAACTACTAAAAATGAAGGGAAGAAAAGATTTACCGTTTACCGTTTACCGCACCCCCAACCAAAACCTTACATTGTCCTCAATGTAAGAAAGGAAAGAGAGATCTCCTTTCCGCTAGCGGTGAAACTGCCCTGGCTGGTGGTGAACGTAAGATTTTTTTTCTTAGATGGGATGGCATTGGCTTTAGCTCAATCTTGTTGGCTCCATTCTTTACCACTGAGGTTGGAGTTTCATTTTTTCCCAACTCCTTAAATGTTTCATCACTGCACAAATATTCATCAGGTGTTGCCAGTAATTCGGAACATTGTCTCATCCCCTCATCTTCCTCCTCAATTGTTGCAGATTTCACAAGGCAAGCTTCTAGTGGTAGCAATGGAGTTCTCTCCTCAAAAGTTTCCGAGAGTAACCCGTCAAGAGTGTTAATTTGAAAACAAGAATGTACGTCACTTGGAAATTTTATTTCTTCAAAAACATCAAAAGTTACTTGTTCATCTTGCACCCGTAGAATGAGCTTTTCTTGCTAAACATCAATCAATGTTCTTCCAGTTACAAGGAACGGTCTCCCCAATATCAACGGTATCTCTCTATCTTCCTCCATGTCAAGCACCACGAAATCTACAGGGAAAATAAATTTGTCGACTTTAATTAAAACATCCTCCATTACCCCTAGAGGATATTTCACTCATCGATCCGCTAATTGTAAAGAGATTGAAGTGGGCTTCACTTCTCCCAGGCCTAGTTTCCTGAAAACAGAAAGTGGCATCAAATTAATGCTTGCTCCTAAATCACATAGGACTTTATCAAAATTGCAACTTCCTATAGTACAAGGTATAGTAAAACTCCCTGGGTCTTTCAATTTCTGTGGCAATTTTCTTTGAAGAACTGCACTGCACTCCTCATTTAGCATGACAGTTTCATAATCTCCCAGCTTCCTCTTCTTTGATAGAATTTCCTTCATGAATTTTGCATACTTGGGCATTTGTTCTAACATCTCTACAAAAGGAATGTTAATATGCAATTTCTTAAAAATATCCATAAATTTATCAAATTGATTATCAAGCTTTTTTCTTATTCAATCTTTGAGGATATAGGATAGGAGGCTCATATTTCACATTTGGGGAAGGTTGAACATCTTGGGATTTTGATGGCTTTTCTTTAGATTCTTCCATATTTTTCTCTGATTTCCTTTGATTCTCAAGTTCTCTACCGCTTCTCAATGTGATAGCCTTTGCATGCTCTTTGGGATTTATTGTGTCACTAGGCAACGATCCTTGAGACCTTTCTACAATCTTCTTTGAAAGTTACCCCAGTTGGTTTTGGATGTCCCTGTTGATTGCCTCTTGATTTCTGAAATTTGTTCTTGACTCCTCAATGAACTTTTCCAAAATTCCTTCTAAATCTGTTTGTTTCTTCTCTTGGGGTTGGTAGGATGATGATGAAATTTTGAATCCCCCTTGGTTATTTCCCCATGACAAATTTGGATGATTTCTCCAACCTGGATTGTAGGTGTTCGAATATGGGTTATGTTGAGGTTTTTGGACATTTGAAACATAATTTTCTTGCTCAGCATTTGGTGAAGCAAATGGATTTCCAACTTGGCACTCGATACTAGCATGATTTCCACCACATAAATCACATTGTGCAGTTGGTTTGGATTCTAACTTGGATGACAAAGAATCCATAGTAACTTGAGCCGACAAAGCATTCATTGAATCAATTTCATGCACTGTTACTCATCTTTTTGCAATTACCCGCTCTGAATGCCACTGATTGTTGTTTTCTATCATAATCTCTAACAACTCATGAGCTTCCTCTGGTGTTTTTCCCATTAAAGACCCTCCAATTGCAGCATCAATCATTGCACGATAGTTTGAAACCAACCCATTATAAAATGTAGAGACTTACAGCCAAATTGGTATACCATGATGTGGGTACTTCCTCAACATTTCTTTGAATCTTTCCCAAGCTTCATATAATGATTCTTGGTCATACTGTGTAAAAGATGTGATTTCATTCTTCAAGTTTGCTGTCTTAGTAGGAGGAAAGAACTTGGACAATAATTTATGAACCAGTTCATTCCATGTTGTAATTGATCCTGGTGGTAATGAGTTTAGCCACTCCTTGGCTTTATCCCGAAGTGAAAAAGGAAAAACCCTCAATCTTACAGCATCTTTGGACACACCATTTATCTTGTAAAGATCACACACCTCTAGAAAGTAAGCAATATGTGCATTTGGATCATCCTTTGACATTCCCCCAAACTGATTTGTTTGAACCATTTGGATAAAGGATGGTTTTATCTCAAAGTTATTGGCTTGAACAGTTGGCCTCCTTATACCTGAAGTAGTTCCAGCAACATTAGGCACAGCATAATCTTTCAAAGCTCTACGATTTCCACCTCCCTCAACAAATGGTGGATCCATGGCTAATTGTCTATTAGGAGCTGAAGTTGAACGCCTTCTCTCTCGGTTTAGACACCTATATGTTCTATAAATCTCTGGATCAAATGGAAGAAGATTAAGGCTTCTTGTACGTCTCATACAAAAATCCTACAACCAGAAAATCAACTAGCACAAAAATAAAACAAAGTTACATTTTTTTTATGATAAATAAAATAAAAGAGCAAAATAAACAAAATTAAAAATGAAACAATGATAAAGCAAATTAACTTCAAATTAAAACTAAGATTAGGTAGTATCGATATTAATAAAATCAAACCATTCCCCGGCAATGGGGCCAAAAACTTGATGCTTATTTTCGCAAGTGTACGAATCGTTCAAGTAATAAAGTGTACAAAAGTATGGATATCGAACCCACAAGGAATGGCGTTACTAAGTACCGAAATTGACTAATCCTAATTTTATTTGAAAACTGAATTGTTGAAATTGTTTAAAAAGAAAATTAACATAAAACTAAACGCAAATAACAAAATTTAATGTTGTTCACAAATGATTAAAAATGCTAAGGCATTTGATTTCGCTAAATCAATTCAATCTGATTTCGCTAAATCAATTCAATCCAATTTCAAGTCATGTTATATGAGAATCAAAGCTAAAAGTGATGGTTGAAAAACCCAAATTAACCTAATACTCTCTCTCGAGTTATATTAGAATTACTTATCTATGAAAACCAACTATATTTCTATGAAGATTTAATCACAAACAAGCACATTACGATTTATGGAATTTTTAGAATAACCACATACATCATGCATTAGTTCTCACACTCGCATTCAACATACAGTATTTATCACAAGAAGCATTCATAACATATCTCCTCTCGGTCTCAATATAATGCAACTAATTATCTAAATCTTGGCCAGAAATTTAAAAGCATTAAGCATGGAAATAAATACTCAACTTGAAAATAATGAACTCATATAACAATAACAAAAGAAATCAGATTTCCTTGATTCAACTACATCATAGCCTTAGCAAAAATGAATTAGTTCATAATGAAAATAAGAACAACCATTATTTCAATTGAATCCATGAATAACAAGTCTGAATAAACTGCAGAATATAAAAGCTAAGGAGAAAAGATGAAAAAACTCTAGAAGATGAAGACTTGGTAGCAACAATGGTGAAGATCCTTCAAGTTTCTCCAAAATTTCCTTCTCTCCTCCAAAAATGTCTTTGAACTCCATTTTTTGCCGTCGCCCTCTTTCTCCATCATATTGTATATATAGATCTAGGGTTTGGGGGGCAATTTTGGAACAAAACAACATAAAAAATGTGTTTTCGGACGAAACTCGCCGTCGGCGACATTATTCTCGCCGCGGTGAAATTTCTGGAAAAGTTACGATTGTAGTTCCGCTAATTATCGCCGGCGGTGGGATTAATGTGGCCGGCGGCGGGATGAACTTGGCCAGCGGTGAGATTGGTGGCGAGATTAATGTGGCCGGCGGCGAGATTGCTTTGCCAAAACCCGTGCTCCCTTCATGATTTTCAATGTATTCTCTATAAGGTTTTCGCCGACGGCAAAATTCCAAATTTTGAAATTTTGTTTTCTTTTTATCTGCACTCAATCCCGATCATTGAAATTTGTCCCAAACTTCTCCAAAATTATGATTTTACCTGAAATTGCACTTTAAACACGAAATACCCGTGAAATGACATTTGTGGATTAAATAATCAAATAAACACAATTTTCACACAAATATCAACATTTAAATCATAACAAAAATGCAATAATTTGACTCTTATCAAGAGGATTATGCATGATGGATATAGAAATAAGTATTCGTTTGTGAAGAATGGTATAAACATCACACTTGTTCCCATTTCACCCAAGAAAGTCTTTGAAGATCAAATGAAGATGGTTAGGGGAAAAGAAAAGAGTAATATTAAAAAAAAAGTGAAAATGAAAAAAAGAGAAAAGAGTGGAAATGAAAAAATAGGAGAGCAAAAATGAAAAAAAAAATAGGAGAGTGAGACTAGAAAAGAATGAGAGAAAAAAAGAGTGAAGAAAAAGGAGAGGAGAGTAAAAAACAAGATAGAAAAATTGTGAGTTTTTATGCTAAGACAAGGGAGGTCAAGAGGGCTTTTTATTTAAAACGGGCCTACTTATAATTTTGTACAAGGAGGATAATTTTTTTACTAACGATCTTAACCATTCTTTGCCAAGTGCCACTCTTTCTCTTTTCCAAGAATTTAAGGACATGTTCCCTAAAGAGATTCCAAATGGGGTGCCATTAATTAGGGGGATCAAGCATTAAATTGATTTCATATTGAGATCTTCTCTTACAAATCGACCCGCATATAGGACCAATCCTGAAGACACTAAGGAGATTCAAAGGCAGGTTGAAGAGTACTTGACGAAAGGTCAACTAAGGGAGAGCCTAAGTCCATGTGTCATTCTCGTGCTACTCGTACCCAAGAAGGATGGATCAAGTAGGATATGTGTTGATTGTCGAGCCATCAACAACATTAGGTAATTTTCTTTTATTTATTTAATTTAATTTTATTTAATTTTTTTTAATTACATATGAATAATTTTAGAATTGTTAAAACTAAGAATATTTGTTGAGATATTAGAAATTCACAGCAATTTGTCTGCGTAAACTTTCATGATGAAAATGATAGATGCACTTACATTTCTCCATCACTAATTACACATTCTCAGGAAATAAATAATTTTTCTTCTTTTTTCTCTTTATCTTTAATTTACAATTGTTACATTGAGTACAATGTAAATTGTAGGTTGGCGATGGTGAAAAGTTACCAAGCTTAATTTCAACAATTTTAACAATTTTAAAATTTTTATGTTCACATTTTCATTTTTATTGTGTTTGATTTTATTTTCTTCATGTGGTTTAGTAATTTTTAGAATATTAGGATTAGTTTTAAAAAATTCCCCATAAAAATTTATCATTTCTTTCAATCAAATTTAAGTAAGTATATGATAATTACTTAGTTTTTGTCATGACTAATAATTCTTGATAAGGTGTGAAAATTATATTAAACCCAAAATCGGTATTTAGGAATCAAATAGTGGAGACTGCCCTTGTGAGAAATATTTTGATCCCATTATCCTTTATTGAGAGTGATAAATATTTTTTTTACTCTAAACACTTTTCTTATTTTTCAACATTATTAAATGATCTCTATAGGACTTAGCATTGAATGTCTGGCTTTTTACATCTTAATAAAGTGTTATATATTTATTTTTCATTTTCTTTGATTAAACTCAAAATCTCTTCTCTCTCTCTAGTTTTTAGTTTTTTTTTTAAAGTTCTTCTCTTTTTTAGAAGAACTAGTCATGCTTTTATAGATATTTAGTTTTTGATTCAATAAATGGAAATGTAAATCCATTTGAAGGTTTTCCATTAACAGAATTAGCAACAAAGTTCTGTAAGGATTCTTTTGAGGTATAATTTTTAAATAAATTCTTTACAGTTATTTTTTGTGTTTTATTCTTATATGTTATGTTTAATTTATATGTGATTGAATTTAACATAGCTAGCTGTTTGTAAATATGATATAATAATAATGTTATCATGCTTGCGAAATATTAAATAGTTAAAACATTTCTATAAAATAAATTGATTTTATTTTTATTCAAGATTTTTATATTAAGGATGTTAGAGAGAAATATATTATTTTTTATTACAAACTTAAATCTGGAAATTAGATTATAAAGTTTAATTATCCGGTCTGATTTAAAGTAATGTTCTTTTATTTGTTGATACAATCACTCGGTAGTAAAGTAAAGCTCTATTTCAAAAGTTTTTTATAAGAACTATTATTCGAAAATGTATTGACAACATATTTTTAATAATGGTTTTAAAACTTGAAAGTTAGTACTTGGATAATTAAATTCTTAGGTTTAATTTGGACACTTTCAGTAAAGTTTAAAATGTTTAACCCCACCAAATATGGCATTTAAATAGTTCATTTTCAATTTCTTAGAAAAAAGGAATTAATTTAATTAACCAAGATAATTATCGACTCCACCCATAGGTGTTAATTGATTTATTTAATTACCAAAGAATATCTAACCCCACCAAAGGTTTTATTCATATAAAAAAGAGAGAATAAATAAGTATCAATTTATATCTTTAATAAATTAAATAATATGAGCAAACATAATTAACTTAATTATTATATCTATGAAGACTCCACTTTTATGAATGATAAAAAATTGCATAATTCTTTATTGAATCATATCTATGTTTATTTTTTTGTAATTAGATTAGGAAACAAAAAAATCAAAATATTGTGACAGGATGTTTATAATTTAATTTCGTTTTTAAAAGTTTGAATAATAAATTAAAAAACATATATATTTTTTTCTTAGATTGACCTTGGAAGTATATTTGTCATTTTCTATAAAATGATTCATGAACTTGCGAGAATTTTACAAATATAAAATCAAAATATTTGTAAATTCGACATTGTTGATTTTCTTCATCAAGTTTTTGATGTCGTTTCTGTAGAAGGAATAGCATTTTTAAATCATTTATCAAAATTTTGAAAACTTTTTGTGATATAAAAATTGTGATTTTTTTATTTTGTGTTAAAAAAATTTTAATTTATTTAATTAAGAAAAATAAATAAATTAAAAAAAAATTAACTGTGTAATAGCATGAAAAGTAAAGATCTAAGTGAGTTCTATCTAGAAGACTAGTTATTGGAAGCCTTTGTGCCACTAGTCTTTCTTGGAAACGTTGCTTTGTCTAGGAGGATGATTTTTAAGGTGGCTTTGTCCCACCATTCTTTCCTAGGAGTACTCTTCATTAATATTGATTATATTATTTAACTTAGAGGTTAACTTAACTTTTTTATTTAGTATTTTTATTTTCTATAATTTTTGTATAGTTATTTTATTACTATTTTCCTTTTTAATTGGAAGGTGTTTTAAATTTACGTTTTCACTAGTCTATACATGGTAGGAGATCCTTAGGAAACCCTCTTACACCATACATAGATAATATTCATAAATTTAAACAACTGTCTACAAGGATGGATTCTAACTATCGGCTTATTTTTTAGCCAAACACAAAAACCAAGCCTTAATCCTCTGCCAGAATAAATAGATATAGGAGAAAACCCATATGTTAGGAAAACCACCATGAAGGAGTTTCCATGGCCAATAATTAGCACGACAACTGCCTCTATCCAACTAGGTGAGGCTGCTCAGAATTATGACTTGAAAAACATTCATTTTTCCATGCTTCCTTCATTCTATATGCTGGCTAATGAAGATTATATTTCCTTCATTAGGAGCTTTTATGCCACAGTCCAAACTTTCCCCCTCGGTATGAGGTGTTACCCCTACACCTTGAAGGAAAAGTCCAACGCTTGGTTGATGTCACTCCCTCGAGGTTCTCTGATGACCTGGGAGGACATTTATAACAAATTCATCAAAAAATTCTATTATCACCAAAATACATCATAGTTGAGAGCAAAGATTGCCACTTTCTCTTAGATGGAAGGAAAACCATTCCATGAAGCCTGAGAAAGGTTCAAACTATTCCTCACTCATTGCCCCCATCACAACTTTCCATTGCAGTTCCAAAACCAATTCTTTTACGATGTACTTATGCATCAATGCAAGTTCACTGTTGATAACGCTACAGGAGGAGCTATGGTATAAAAGATAACTTTAGAGATGTACAACCTCTTTGAGATGTTGGGTGCAAATTTCCAACAAAAAAGCACATGAGTGAGAAGAGCTAGAGTTCTTAAAATTGATTCCTACAATGAAGTTCAACAACAACTTGTTCATTTGACCAAGTAAGTTGCCCTTCTCACTACACAAACCAACACCAATAATGAACATTGTGGTTTATGTAGCAACATAGGACATGGTACTGAAGCCTATCGATATCAAGGAGAAACACCACCTAGACTTGAACAATTTAATGTTTTAGAAGCATATCAACAGAGACCAAGATTTAACCCCAACTTTGATACCTATAATCCTGGGTGGAGAAATCATCCCAACTTCTCCCGGAGGAAAAACAACCCTTCTTTTGCCCAAAGCTCAAATCAACCAGACCTATAATTCCACCAGCCCATTCCAAGAAGCATTCCTTGTAAACTAACCCTAGAGGACAACTTGAATTCTTTTATTCAAGTCTGTAGAGATAACTAGTCTAAAACCAATCAACGGTTGGACTCTATGAAAGCCTCTATCAAAAAGGTGGAAGTCCAAGTGGAGTAATTGGTTAAAAATTTGCAAAAACAAAG
This sequence comes from Hippophae gyantsensis, assembly GCA_030763125.1. Taxonomy (NCBI): domain Eukaryota; kingdom Viridiplantae; phylum Streptophyta; class Magnoliopsida; order Rosales; family Elaeagnaceae; genus Hippophae; species Hippophae gyantsensis. The sequence continues at coordinate 43,818,791 of CM061035.1, read as the reverse complement.
AAAATACTAACTGAATGATCAAATTGGATCAAATAAATTCAATGAAAAGGAGAGATTGAGTTTGTTATTCTGAAATCTCCAAGCAATGTCTTACTAGAAGATGATAAATTTTAGTCCTAAGTGGGAGGTCACCCATTATTGTATTTTCCTTTCTTTTAGTTTGTTTTTTTTTATTTTTTATTTATTTTAAGAATGTGTGTAATAAAATTCAAATGAAATAATAGAAATTCGTTTGTTTCAAAAATTGTGTCCATTCTTTAAATTTGCATTACAAAAAAAATAAAAAAAATAAAAATTTATGTTCCCTGTGTCTTTCGTCTTCTATAAGCCTATACATTTTGTTAAGTAAGAAATCTTTCTTAGAGTATTCTACTATTTTTCAATTTAGGATCTAGATACGCAAAATAAGGAGGATCAATTTCAACTACAAGTAGCCATGAGAGATGTTAGAGATAGGAAGAAAATGATGGACTATGCAATGCCAATCATTGGCAATGCAACTTCCAACATACAATTGCAAGAAGCTGCAAGGAACTATGAGTTTAAAAAGATTCATTATTCTTTGTTGCCTTCCTTTTATAGTATCCCTAATGAAGACCCTTTGCATTTCATTAGAGAATTCTATGCTACTGCCTAAACCTTTCCACTGTAGAAAATTGATGAAGGCCAGCTTAGGATGAGGTGTTTTCCTTACACCCTCAAGGATAAAGCTTGGTCATGGTTCATTACTCTACAATTGGGTTTTCTAACAACTTAGGAGGAAATCTATGAAAATTTTATGGGTAGGTTCTATTCCCATCAAAAGACTACTGATCTAAGGACGAAGATAGCAACATATTCTCTAATGGATGAAGAGCCCTTTCATGAAGCTTGGGAAAGATTCAAACTCCTTTTCATTCAATGTCCTCATCATATCTTTCCATTACAGCTACAGAACCAATTCTTTTATGATGGATTGACACTATAGAGTCAATACATGGTTGATAATGTTGTTGGAAGATATATGGGAGAAAAGACTACAAAGGAAACCTATAGTCTCTATGAACTATTTGGTTCTAATTCCCAACAAAGAAGTACTAGAAGAAGGAAAGCAGGAGTCAATTAAGTTGTCTCCGGTAATGAAATGACCTTGCACCTTGCTAAATTGACTAAGCAAGTGCAACTTCTCACTACCCACCAAATTCCAAATCAAGAGGTGTGTGAAATGTATTTTTGATGACTCTATGAAAATAGAGTCATTAGTGTACTTTTTTACTTAATATTTACTTGTTTTATATAATAAATAATATTTTTATGGCTAAAAAAATTAAAATATAAACTTTCTAGTGAAAAAAGGTGAAAATATAATTTTTGGAATTTTTTTATGAATTTTTAACCCAGGACCAATCAGAAGCTGCCACGTGGACGCCATGCAATCATGGAGAACGAATCACATTGCGCTGCGTGTGAAGAGGACAAAACACGTACCACGTGTCAGCACGGCGTTCAATCCGAGTTTGGAAATCAATCAAAGTGCTATGACACGTGTCACCATACTATTGCTCCGCATGTTCCACCCGTGTGCCATGTCATCTGTTCCTGCGAATCACATCGTGCCACGTGGTGCTTACTCGGTGAACGTTGACTCTGACCGGTCTCCCCTGCCACGCGTCGCTCTCTAATTCGCCCAATCAACTTCTGATGCCACGTGTGACGCTGTGATTGGCTAAAACTATAAGTTTTGCTTGTTTTGATCGTAGCCCTTGATTTGAAGCTGATCGAACGGTCCAAATTGCACCTGAGCTTTATTTAATTCCCTAATCACTCCATAAACCCTAATTGGCCTCCATTAGCATAATTTTGGTCAGTTTTTAGAGCTAAAAAGAGAGAAAAATACAAAAAATTCAAGAAACGACACAATTTTGATAGAGATTTAAGAGGAAATTAATTCTACAATTCAAGAGATTGATTGTATTTCTTTTTCTACTCTTTTCTTTATTAATTTTATGTCTTTATTTATGAAAAATATAAGCTTTATGAACACAATTATGTGTAATTAATTTATTAATCTAGGGATCTTATGAACCCAATTTTCACCATGTGATGATCTAATATTTTTTCCCAATTATAATATTAATTTAATTATATTATTTAATCGATTTTTATGCTATTAATTGTTTGGCCAACAATTTATCTATAGAGGTAATTAAATAGATTTGAGAAAATTATTTAATTGTTTGTCTTGATTAAATAACATGCATAGTTTCTAGGCAGAGATGTATGATTCTTATGTATGTGATCCATAATTGATGAACTTAATGAGTAGTATGTAATTTAATTGACATGAGAGTGTGATTAAATTAATTACTATATGGTGTGTAGTCTACTTGAGAGAGGAATACATGCTAGGTTAGATTCAATTGATCATGTAATTAATTGATATTATATTGGGGGGATTTTAGTGATTCGCATGTTTAGAAAATTAGGGGATTAAGTATTCCTAGATATTTTCTCATATATCTTTTTAGTCACAAAGTCTGACTTAATTAATTATTGTTATTTACTTTTAGTTATTTTAATTTTACTTTCTTAAGATATAAAAACACCAAAAAAATTAGTTTCTAAAAAACAAATCTCTATGGGAACGATATTTATTTATCATTATATTACTTGTTACAATACGTATACTTGCATATTTATTACACACACAATTTGTATAACGATCAATTTTTAAATTGGGCATTATGCCCGTAATTGTTCATATACTTGTGATTCTAGTATGGATGCCATGGAGGAAGTCAATTCTTTTTAAAGGTATCATCTAAACACCAATAATCACCCTAACCATTATTGGATACCAAACAATTACCAAGCCTACACCCAATGTCCAACACTAAGGCAAAATAAAAACCACCTTTACCCACCAAATCAATCTTTTAAGCCAACCTTAAAGGATAGCTTGAATGCTTTTATTCACGTTAGTCATGACAACCAATTGATGAATAATCAAAGGTTAAGCACCATAGAGGCTTCGATTAAAATGAGTGAAACTAAAGTTGGGCAACTAGCTGAACAAATGCAAAGGCAAGAACTAGGATAGTTACCCGGTCAACCCGAACAAGCAAACTATGTAAGAACCCTTCGAAGTGGTAAGGTAGTTAATACTAGTTTACTTGAAATCTCTAAAGATCTACCTTGTAGTTCAGGTAACAAAGAAGGTAAAATTCTAGTCTTGTAAAAAGGAGAGACAAGTGCTAAACTTGACAAACCTTCTGAAAAACTCATTAGGGATTCATCTGACATCCCCAAAATTCAAAAGATAATAGAACCACACCAACTGGAAGTACCTTTTCCACACTGGCTGATAGAATCCAAACAAGATAATCAATTTTATGATCTTTTTAATATGCTTTCTAAAGTAAATATCAATTTACCATTATTAGAAGTGATCATCAATGTCTCCTCCTATATAAGTTTGTCAATGAGTTGAAGCTAAGAAATGGAGGTATGAACTTAATGAATGAGTAGTAGTATCATAAATTTCTAGTTTTGTACTTCCGCACCGACTTCCCCCTAAGTTAAAAGACCCTGAAAGTTTTATCATAAACATAACTATAGGGGATACGAAGGTCGCTAAAGCAATGCTTGATTTAGGTACTAGTATAAACTTGATGCCCTATTCTTATAACTCGATTTAGGAGATTTAAAAGCCATAACTATGTCCCTTCAACTTACAAATAGATCTCTTAAGTATCCAAAGATCATAGTTGATGATGTGCTTGTACAAGTAGACAAACTGATAATACCTATTGAATTTGTGGTTTTGGATATGCAAGAAAATCCAACCTTGGACAGAGAGCACACAATACTACTTGGTAGACTATTTATGGCAACTACCAAGACTATTATTGATGTCCAAGATGGAAATTTGACAATGACAATCTTAGGAGAGACCGTTCATTTTAAAGTTTTTGATTCTTCACCTTTTCCTTTTATTTCTACCATCGATGAAATATTCAATGTTGACCCTTTGGATAATCTTGTCCAAAGCACCTTTTCCTAAACCAAAATAGAAGACAAGCTTGAAACTTTTCTTACACATGAAGAGCTAGAAGAAGATTTAGATGAGGAAACTAAGAGGTACCTTGAACAATTAGATAGTGATGAATTATGAAAAAAAAATCTAGTACACTCTTAAATCTACCCAGATCCTCATCCAATAAAGAGGCCAATTCACCTGAACTTGAACTCAAAGGCTTACCTAAGCATTTAAAGTACGTGTTTTTGGGAGAAGGGGAAACTTATACAGCGATAATTTCCTCAACATTGACCAAAACCCAAGAAAATGAGCTTAATTGCAATTAACAAAAGTGTAAAAGTTCATTTGAATTAAATTGGAGGGGTAAAATGCAATTAAGGAAAATTTATTTTTCTACGCAGGAAAGAAGACCACGCGCAGCTATTATCCATGCGCGACACGCACCGTCAGATCAGAAAATCAACGATAAGGATCAGCGCGTGTAATGCAAACGCGACAAAACCTATTGGACGAGGGTTTTTTGGTTGCACGCTGCTCAGTATGCCGTGCAGGGCCCACATGTCACATAGGTCGGTATGTAGGGTGGGACCCACGTGTCTGCCAAAAGAAGTGGTCCCGTGCGATGCGATCCAAATAAACATTGTGTGCCTTGCCATTCCAATGAATCATACGTTGCCACGTGTCTCGAATATTCTTTTAGCAAATCAGACTCTAACACGTGGCATGTGTTGATTAAAATAAAAACACAAAAACGATGCACATTTCCAGCCGCATCTACGTCTACCACGTGTCTTTGAAGCATTTCTCCACCTATGCCGCGTTCCTCGTGCGCCCGTGCAGCATAGTGAATGAAAGGATGCCATATGTCACATTATTTCAAGCAGCCAATCATATGCTGACATGTGGCATGCATTTTGAATTAAAAAGAAATAAGAAATGGCACACATTGTCCATTGTTTTGCATGATAAATATTCTTCCATGCGTGTCTTTAATATTATTTTCATTGTCCCTCACTATTCACGCGTGGTTGTAAGAAAAATATTTTTTTATGTATTTTTTTAGCTATAAATAGAGCATTTATTGCTATAAATAGGGCATTTATTGCTATAAATAGCTACAAAAATATTTTTTTATGTAAGATAAATATATTTTTTAACAAATTTGATAAGTAAACCTCTTTTTTTTTAGCAATAAATGCCCTATTTATAGCTAAAAAATACATCAAAAAAATATTTTTCTTACAACCACGCATGAATAGTGGGGGACAACGAAAATAATATTAAAGACACGCGTGGAAGAATATTTATCGTGCAAAATAATGGACAGCATGTGCCGTTTCAAATTTCTTTTTAATTCAAAACGCATGCCACGTGTCAACAAATGATTGGCTGCTTGAAATAATGGGACATGTGGCATCCTTTCATTCACTGTGCTGCACGGGCGCACGAGGAACGCGGCGTAGGGGAAGAAATGCTTCAAAGACACGTGGCGGATGTAGATGCGGCTAGAAACGTGCGTCGTTTCCATGTTATTATTTTAACCAACACATGCCACGTGTCAGAGTCTGATTTGTTGAAAGAATATTCGAGACACGTGGTAATGTATGATTCGTTGGAATGGTAGGACGCACGATGTTTATCTAGATCGCATTGCACGTGACCACTTCTTTTGCCAGACACTTGGGTCCTACCCTACACGCCGACCTACGCAGCAGGTGGGCCCTACACAGCATATCAAGTAGCGTGCAACTAGAAAACCCATGTCCAATTGCTTTTGTCGTGTTTGCATTACACACGCTGATCCTCACCGTTGATTTTCTGATCTGACTGTGTGTGTCGTGCGTGGATAATAGCTGCACGTGATCTTCTTTCCTGCATAGAAAAATAAATTTTCCTTAATTATATTTTAGCCCTCCAATTTAATTCAAATGAACTTTTACACTTTTGTTACTTGCAATTAAGCTCTTTTTCTAATTTAAATTAACTTTTACACTTTTGTTACTTGCAATTAAACTCTTTTTCTAATTTAAATTAATTTTTACACTTTTATTAATTGTAATTAAACACTCTTTTAATTTATATTATATTTTCATACATATATTTACAATTAAGTCCTTTTTCTATTCAAATTTTTTAATTTTCTTAAAAATATATTCCTTAAAAAATAAACAGTAAATATTAATTTATTTTATTAAAATTAACTAAAAATGTCAAGAACATAGCAATTATAATTAATAAAATAGGTGAAAATAACTATATAAAATACAGTTATCAGTGTGTAGTTTACTTATGAGAAGAAGACATGTTAGGTTGGATTGAATTGATCGTGTAATTGATTGGTAATTGTATTGGGAGATTTTAGTGATTTATATATTTAGAAAATTTGGGGTTAAATATTATTAGATATTTTTTCATATATATTCTTAGCTGTTAATTTTGAGTTGATCAATTATTGCTATTTATTTATAGTTCTTTAATTTTACTTTTTCAAAACACAAAAAATTGATCTTTACTTTTTAGTTTTAAAATTAGTTTATAATAAGATAATCTCTATGAGAATGAGCTTTTTTATCATTATATTACTTGTTTGCGATATGTGTACTTGCATATCCATTACACACAATTAGTATCGATCAAGTTTTTGGCACCGTTGGCAGAAATTATTAACATTAGAAATTAATTTTTAATTAATTTATTTATTTTTGTAATTTTAATTTTAATTTATTTAGTTATTTATTTTTATTTTCATATAATTTTAATTTTGATATCTCCTTTAGTGTTATTAGAAACATATTTAGCTCTACTATGTGAGCATATTTTGTAAGGGAAAATTTTTTCCTTTAGATCTCGAAATTAAGAGTACTTTGAGATCAATAAAAAAATAACTAGTTATCACCCAAGTGGAAGAAATGGCTAATCAATGACATTATAAATAAATAATAATGAGCTACATTTGAACAACTAAATTACCTTCAATGGATGATAGAGATAGAGCTATAAATGAATATGTATTACCTATGTTGGAAGGGCTTAATCCAAATATTACAAGACCAAACATTAAAGCTAATCAGTTTGAAATAAAGCTAGTGATGTTTTAAATGTTATAAACAATTGAATAATTCAATAGATTATCAACAGATGATCCTCATTTACATCTAAGATTTTTTATTAAAGTTGGAGATTCATTCAAGTTTAGTGATGTGATCGAGGAGGTGTTTAGGCTCAAATTATTCCCTTACTCTTTGCAAGATTGTGCTCAATCTTAGCTAAACTCTTTGCCACCGGATTCCTTTATAAGTTGGAATAATTTGGCGGAAAAATTATGTCCTATAGAAAGGTCCTGATTGAATCAAGTTGGGTACTTGATTAGACAAAACTACAGTTATAGGTAAATGCTTTTTATGAAGAAAAACGGGTGGCAATAATTGATTACAAGTCAGGAACTTGAGAAGGAGAGAAATACTACTAGTGAAAGTTTAGTGGAAACATTGTAGCATAGAAGATGCAATTTTGAAGTTAAAGTCTGAAGTACGCATGAGCTATATGAACTTAAGTTATTATAAAATTTTGAGGACAAATATTTTTAAAGAGGTAGGACTATAAAACCCCAAAAATTTGTTATAATTTATTTACATGTCTTAAAATGAAATTTAAACAATGTTTTATAATATAAGGACATAGCTAAAAAATTTCACATGAAAAATTAGATCGAATAGGAAAAATTTACATACCTTGCCACACTCCTCGCAATTGGACCCCTGGTTGTGTTTATAGTTTGTTGTCTATTGAGTCTTGGATTTTTTGACTACACATGGGCCTTGGAGTTGGACCTTGCATTGTGTTTCAAAGTTGATTGCCTATAGATGATGACCTAAAGGACGTTGATTTGACCAATAAATGTACATATCTATTATGATTGTACATAGGGTTAGAGGTGGACCCATGCGCATCTCAAAATTAGCACGCACATATGCCATGTATTTTGGGGATTAATACATATGAGGTTTTATATTGTTCATTAGATTTATATCGCATGTCATATTTTATATTGTATAAGCATGCATTGGGATACCTGAAATATACACTCCACCAGTCCTCTTAAAGTAGGAAAATACAGGTATATCCGTGTTTTGTGGCTAAAATCTCCCCATACTATATACTAATGATGATTACTCAAATTCATAAAAATTTATTAAAATGAGCATACATCATAAATAATTATTTATTGTGATAATATTTTAGAATAGACTCCTACTGAGTTGTCAGCTCATCCCCACTCTTCCCTTACCTTTTAGCTACGTTATTCAAGATAATTGCAGCTACATTATTCAAGATAATCGCGGTAAAGGCATGAATGTATTATAAAGAAGATTAAGACTTTATTTGACCTAAAACCCTATTTAATTTGGCTATTAACATTTAAATTTAAAAAGGGTGAGACTACTCTAATAAATTTTAATTTATGACTTTATATTGAATTTTATCTTTTCAATAAAACTCTTTAAAGGGTACCCGAATTGTTTGTAAAATTAATTTTTCAAAGGATTTTTACAATTGAATTTTTTATTGATTATTAAAGAAATTTCTTTTAAATATAACTAGTTAGATCACATAAATAAAAAGAAAAATAAATAAATGATAAAAATAAAATACCAGATAAAAGAAAATAACAAAAAAAAAAATAAACAGCTAAAAGTAAATAAAAAAAGAAATGAAAATAAACTATAAACAAAAAAATAACGAGAAGAAATAAAAATAAAAAAATAGTTAATATTAGTAAATAAATTAATAAAAATAAAATAAGAATAAAATTAAAATTAGTAAAAAAACTAAAAAAAATTAAGTTAGTAAATAAATTAATAACTAAAGTTAAGTTAATAAAAGACGCTTTATATTTTTAAATTTTTAATTATTTTAAAAATTTATAAAGATTTTTTTTAATTTTTAATTTTTAATTTTTTAATTTTTAAATTAATCAACTTAAGAATATTTGATAATGAAAATTTAAAATTCTATTAATCCTTGACAATAGCGTTAATAACTTGATAATGCTAAGATGATTCCCGATAATGCCACCAAAAACTTGATGTACAAAAATTTAATAGTTAAATTTTGTTATTTTATAAAAAGCTTACAAGTACACAAATCAGTTATAATAAACTTATAAGTGCACAAATCAATTATAAAAAGCTTTATGTATACGTACAAGGCCGGTCTAAGTAGGAACTACATGGTTTCAAATAATTCAACAATTTTTTTAATATTATGTCATAATATTTGGATTTTAAAAATACTAAACTAGTGACAAAAATAATAAAAAGATAAAGGATAGATTTGCTTAAATAAATTACATCCATATGTGCAATTAACAATTAATGAAAAATTAATGAAAATTTTAGTTAGTTGAATATGCTTGGTAGAATTAATTAGATTAAAAAAATATAAATCCAGATTATTGATTCTCCCTTATTTATTTAAATATTTTATTTGATCGGGTCATTATTCGTTATTAATTAGATCACTTAATGCCTTTGATCTAATTGTTAGTTAATTAAATTAAATTATGTCTATTGTTTAATCTAAATTGTTTATAAAAACTAAATCGAAAACTAAGAAAACTAAATAGCTGACAATACAAAAACAATACTAAATCTAATGTTTCAGCACACAAAACATAATGACATAATGTTTTATTTATAGCTGAGGCTGGACATTGAGGGTTTTGGGTGAGAAATTTAATCGCATGTCGCGGCCCAACTTTTATCATGCTGCAACCTTAGTTACGTAATGGTTCGTCCATATCAACACCTAACAGATCACACTACAAACCCAACATTTTCACGCCTCCCCACAGGACAAACATCGTTCCTAATCAATTCATGCAATGAGAAGTGCACCATAACCTATAATAAACCTTGTCGCGGCACGCAATGCTTGATTTCCATTCTTGTTTTACACTAGTTTTACATGTAAGGTTTATATGCATTGTTCCTTTAAGTTCCTAAGGTGTAAAAGAGTGCTTCAGGTATTGTTCTTCATATGTTGATCAATTTACAAATTTGAAGTTAAAAATAATTAAAATAACAACAAAAAGTACCTATGATTTTGAACATATAGATTTCTTAAATAATGACAAATTTTTTGCATATTCAAATCTATTTATTCACATTTATGCGTAATAAATCATGAAACATTAACACTCTTCAAGCACTTATCATGAGTGAGCACTAGTATGTGTAGTGTGTGTGCGCACCAATATGTGCACCAATCTGTAAATGGACCCGCATGCGTATTTTGTGATAAAACTTTAAATTACAACAATCTCAAAGACCATAAATTATGCACCACGATTTTTTCAACATTTTATTAAACGAAAAATCCCCATCAGTTTTGTATTGTATATTTTTGATAGTTTATATAACATCAAAAAAGCACCAATTTATATAAGTAGCCCATTTATATTTCTGCAACAGTTTATAAAACTGTACGTTTGTACAAGTTTATAAAAAATACATCAATTATACACAAATCGAAACTTGATTTAATTATAATTATATTTATAATTTTCATTCAAACTAAAAAATAGTTGATTTACATGAAAGTTACAAAATTGAAACTAAACTTAGACCAGAACACATGGTTTACAAATATTACTAAAGTAAATACAAATACAAATGGGTTTCAATCAATATAATTACTAATAATTTAATCCATTTCTTTGACATTTTTTTCTCTTCAATTAGTATTTCTTTTTCTTCATTTCCTGTCATCATCTTTTCATTTTGTCTCATAATCTATTTATCGTATCCTTTAACTCTTTTTTGTTAAGTCATTAATAACAATAACATATTTTTGAGTTGGTGCATTATCGTACCACTTAAGAAATTATTGAAAATCAACACCAACATAATAATTGAAGAAGTAGAGAAATAAAGGAAGTGGTTGAAGGACGTAGAGAAATAAATGAAGTGGTTGAAGGATGTAGAAATAAATGAAGTGGTTGAAGGTTGTAGAAATAAATGAAGTGGTTGAAGGTTGTAGAAATAAATGAAGTGGTTGAAGGTTGTAGAAAAGAGAAATATGTAGATAAGATTTGTGTGGCTAGGATTATTTCTTAGTTTTATATTTGTGTGGTGTAGATTTGCATGGTTAGGACTATAAATAGCCTACCTTGCATTTGGTTTAATCATTCCATCAAAAACAAATAAATCTCATTCCATCAAAAACAAATAAATCTCATTCCATCAAAAACAAATAAATCTTTGTATTCTTAGTTTGAGTGTGAGTTGAGAGCTTTCTCTTTGAGTATTTGTATTTCTCTTCAATTTGTGAGTTGCCTTTGAAATGTGTTATAATGGGTATAATACAAGTAGTTTGTTTACTTGTTTGGATCCAATATTAGTAAATTTAGAGTTGTGTACTCTAAATTTTACTCATCAATTGGTATCAAAGCATAACGGTCAAGGATCGTTCTTAGTGAAGCTATCTTGAGTTGTGAGGAGTTTGGTATTCTGCAAGTTTATTAGTCAAGCTTGTTCGATATAGTCTAAGTCTTGCTGACACCATGGGTGATCTTCAAGTAGTTAGAGGAATCAAGAAGCTCAACAACAAAAACTATAACACATGGGCAACATGTATGGAGTCTTACCTACAATGTCAAGACTTGTGGGAGGTTGTTGGTGGTGATGAAGTTACATAACCAATAGTGGAAGATGCAAACGACATCTTATGGAAGTGGAAAATTAAAGCAGGCAAAGCGATGTTTGCTTTAAAAACCACAATTGAAGAAGAAATGTTAGAGCACATTCAGGATGCAAAAATACCAAAGGAAGCATGGGATACTATTGTTACACTCTTTTCAAAGAAGAATGATACAAGATTACAAGTTTTGGAAAATGAGTTACTATCGATGGTGCAACGCGACATGATGATTTCCCAATACTTTCACAAGGTAAAGTCGTTATGCTGCGAAATTTCAGAGTTAGATCCAAAAGCTCCTATTGGGGAAACGAGAATAAAGAGAATAATTATTCATGGTTTGAGACCCGAATATCGAGGGTTTGTTATCGCTATACAAGGATGGCTGACACAACCATCTCTTATTGAGTTTGAGAATTTGTTAGCCGGTCAAGAAGCTATGGCTAAGCAAATGGGAGGAGTCTCACTGAAGGGTGAAGAAGAAGTGCTTTACACTAGCAAAGGCAAAGGCACTTTCAAGCGGTACAATGAAAATGGATATAAATATGATGACGAGAAAGGAAAAATTCCTCAAGGAAAGGGAGGCTTTCGTCCAGGGGGAGCTTGGAAGAACCGCAATAACAATAGAAAATTTGACAGTGAATGTTACAACTGCGGGAAGATGGGTCACATGGCAAAAGATTGTTGGAGTAAGAAAAAGCCTGTTGAAAGCAATATAGCTACTTCCAATTCTAAGGAGCATAGCGAAGATGGTTGGGATGCTGAAGCATTATTCGCTATAGAGGAAGAAGAATTAGCTCTTACAGTGACAACATCAAAACAGATTGACTATAAGAATGATTGGATCGTAGATTCGGGCTGCTCAAATCATGTGACAGGTGATAAATAGAAGTTGGAAAGCATGTCTAAGTACAAGGGAGGTCGTGTAGTGGTGACAGTTGACAACTCAAGGTTACCGATAGCCCACATCGTTAAGACGATAGTTACGCCTCAATATAGTACTAACCAAGTACCACTTCAAGATGTTTATCATGTCCTAAGAATAAAGAAAAGTTTGCTATCTGTGGCTCAATTAACATCATCAGGCCACTATGTCTTGTTCGGTCCCCAAGATGTGAAGGTGTATCGTGATCTCAAAATCTCAAAAATACCGACAATGGAGGGGAAACGATTGGAATCAGTCTACCTAATGTCAACAGAATCTACATATGTAGACAAGACAAGAAGAAATGAGATAGCAGATCTATGGCATATACGGTTAGGTCACATTAGCTATTCCAAGCTAAGTGTGATGGTGAAGAAGTCGATGCTTAAATGGCTTCCTCAACTAGACGTGCGTACAGACACAGTCTGTGCAGGATGCCAATATGGTAAAGCTCACCAATTTCCATATGAGGAATCGAAGTTTAAAGCAAAAGAACCATTAGAGTTAGTTCACTCTGATGTATTCGGTCCTGTTAAGCAACCATCAATTGGCGATATGCGATATATCGTGACATTCATTGACGACTTCTCAAGGTATGTGTGGGTTTTCTTTATGAAAGAAAAATATGATGTATTCTCAAAGTTTAAAGAGTTTAGAGAGTCAACTGAAGGAGAAGTTGGAAAGAAGATCTGTTGCTTGCGCACTGACAATGGCAGAGAATATAGCTCAAGCGAGTTCTCTCAATACCTAAGGGAATGTCAAATACGTCATCAATACACTTGTGCCAACACACCACAACAAAATGGTGTAGTAGAGAGAAAGAATTGACATTTTGTAGAAATTTGTTGGAGTATGCTACATGAAAAGAATGTACCTGAGAGGTTTTGGGCTGAAACGATGAGGACTACAGCCTTTATGATCAATAGACTTCCTCAACCAAGGTTAGAATTTGTTTCACCCTTGAAAAACTATGGAACATGAAACCTACAGTTACCTACTTTTGAGTATTTGGCTGTGTGTGTTATGTATTTATTCCTGATCATTTACTGAGCAAATTTGACAAGAAAGTTGTTAGATGTATCTTTGTGGGATATGACAGCCAGAGAAAAGGGTGGAAATGTTGTGATCTAACAAGTGGAAGATGCTACACTTCATGAAATGTGGTGTTCGATGAAGCATCTTCTTGGTGGTCATCAGAGAAGGAAGCATTGCCAAACTCGAGAGAATTTGGAGATAAGCTACAACAAAAGATGGGAGAGCATACTATTCAATTCCAACCAAGTTTAGATGAATCCAAAGATCTAGACGATGATGGTGCCAAACAAAGAGTAACTCAGAATCCTTGGCAAACTGGCATATATCAACAACTAAATGAAGAAGGTGGGCTGATCGGGGCAGAACCGACATCGCCGATCCTGCCCGTTCATTTGGTTTTATCTATTTATAAAACTCTCGCAAGTGCACGAATCATTTCGTAGAAAATGATAAGTATACTCCCAAGGTCGATCTAAGGAATGAATGTATGTGGTTTTTAATTTATTATTCAAATTTTTAAAAACGAAATTAAATCCTAAACATCCTGTCACGATATTTTGGGTTTTGTGTTTTTAATCTATTAACATAAAAATAAACAAAGATTCAATAAATATTTATGCAAATTTTATCATTTAAAATAGTGGAGTATTTATGGATATAATAACTAAGTTAATTATGCTTGCTCATATTATTTAGGTTATTAAAGATATGAATTGATATTTATTGATTCTCTCTTTTTTATATGAATACCACCTTTGGTGGGGTTAGATATTCTTTGTTAACTAAACAAATCAATTAACACCTATGGGTGGGGTTGATAACTAATTTGGTTAATTAAATTAATTTCTTTTTCTAAGAGATTGAAAATGAACCATTTAAATGCCACCTTTGGTGGGGTTAGACGATTTAAACTTTATTCAAGGTGTCCAAATTAAACCTAAGAATTTAGTTATCCGAGTACTAACTTTCAAGTTTTAAAACCACTACCTGAAAACATGTTGTCAATACATTTTCAGATAATAATTCTTATAAAAACTTTTGAAATAGAGCTTCACTCTAACTACCTAGGCGATTGTACCAACAAATAAAAGAGCACTACTCTAAATTAGACCAGGATAACTAAACCTTAAAATCTAATTTTCAGATTTAAGTTTGTAATGAAAAATAATATATTTCTCTCTAAAATTCTTAATATAAAATCTTGAATAAAAATAAAATCAATTCATTTTAGAGATTTTTACCTATTTAATATTTATGGCATAACAACGTTATTATTACATCATGTTTATAAGCGACCAATGAGTTAAATTTAATCACAGACAAATTAAATATAACATGTAAGAATAAAGCATAAAAAATAGCGTAAAGAAAATAAAATCCTTACGTAACTTCGATGCTATTCTAGATTCTTGAAAAAACCTCCAAGCGGAATTTGCACTCCCATTTATTGAATCAAAAGCTAATATATTACAAAAACATAACTAGTTCTTCCCAAAAAGGGAAGAACTCTAAAACTAAGAGAAATTAACTAAAATCTAAGAAAAACTAAAAAACCTAAAAAATCTAAGAAAATAGAGAAAGAAAGAGAGAAGAGAATGTGTTTTGAGGTGTTTTTGAAATGAAGGGAATGGGGGTATTTATAGGTGAGGATGGAGAGAAAAAATGAGTGAAAAAATGTTTAAAAAATGTGAAAACGCGTAGTGCAAATGCTGAGGTCATTGATGATGTCAGCATGACGTCATGGGGTGGCTGCACGTGAAAAATGGGGCGAAATGGGCGTCAGCCTTGAGGGTACTGGCGAGCAGTGGCGCGCGCCGATGGCTGGCCAGCGCACGAGCAATCGGATGTATGGCCCAGCCATGGCGGCCTGCCAAGCGGTGGCTATGTGGTGGCGCGATTTTCTCTTTCTTGACATTTTTGACCTTTTTGACCCATTTTATCCAATTTTTCCATATTTATTGACCTTTCCCCATTTATTTATTAATATATTTGTGATGTATTGCTTCCAGTATTCCTCTTTGAGTCTTTAAGTTACGTTTTTAAGCCAAAATACTTGAAAAACAATAAAAATACCCGTGATTCCGAAAAAGACAAATATATATAAATATATGATAAAACATATAAATATATATATATATATTAATCAATTAATGTGCATAAAATCATGGTTATTTTAGTGCTTTTTGAGCACTTATCATAGGCCTAGTGAAATAGAAGAATCAACTCCACAATCTCAACTCCGTAGGTCAATAAGAACACAAAGGCCAAATCCCAAATATTCTAATGTAGCCATAATTGAAGAAGCAATAGAACCTGAGACGTTTGAAGAAGCATCGCAAAGATCTGAGTGGATGACAGCTATGAAAGAAGAGATCGATGCACTTCAACAAAATCAAACTTGGGATCTGGTGCGAAAGCCAAGAGATGTGAAACCTATATCCTGCAAGTGGGTTTACAAGATAAAGCGCAGACCAGATGGGTCAATCGAGAGGTACAAGGCACGATTGGTAGCTCATGGTTTCTCTCAACAATATGGACTAGACTATGATAAAATGTTTAGTCTAGTGGCGAAACTTACAATTGTTCGAGTCCTACTTGCACTTGCAACCAACAAAGATTGGAAGTTGTGGCAGATGGATGTGAAGAATGCTTTTCTTCATGGAGAGTTGGATCGGGAGATCTACATGATCCAACCAATGGGTTTTCAGAGCCAAGATCATCCTGAATATGTGTGTAAGCTGCGGAAAGCACTCTACATATTGAAACAAGCACCTAAAGCATGGTATGGTAAGATTGTTGAATTTCTAACACAAAGTGGTTATTCAGTAACACTTGCAGATTCTAGCTTGTTTGTTAAAGCCAATGAAGGAAAGCTAGCTATTGTGCTAGTGAATGTGGATGACTTAATCATAACCGGTGATGATGAGACAGAAATTCTTCGAACGAAGGAGAATTTGTCAGTCTGTTTCCAAATGAAAGAACTTGGCCAGCTCAAGCACTTCCTTAGTTTAGAGGTTAATCGCACATAAGAAGGAATATTTCTTTGTTAGCAAAAATATTCCAAAGATTTGATAAAGCGGTTCAAATTGCTTGAATGCAAACCAATTTTGACGCCGATGGAGCCAAATGCCAACATGTGTGCACATGAAGGAAAAGATTTGGAAGATGCGACAATGTATCGAAAATTGGTAGGCAGTCTAATCTACTTAACCTTAACTCGGCCTGACATTTCTTATGTAGTTAGTGTAATGAGTCGGTATATGCAAAATCCAAAGAAGCCACATTTGGATGCAGTTCAACGAATAGTGAGATATGTTAATAGTACAATTGACTATGGTCTTTTGTACAAGAAATGTGGAGACTACAAGTTAGTTGGTTACTACGATACAGACTATGCAGGAGATCATGACACTAGAAGATCAACAACTGGGTATGTGTTTAAGCTGGGTTTTGGAACAATTTCTTGGTGTAGCAAGAGACAACCAACAATATCATTATCAACCACTGAAGCTGAGTATCGAGCAGCAGCAATGGCAGCTCAAGAGTGTACATGATTGATATAGCTAATGAATAATCTACATCAACAAGTAGATTATGCAATACCGTTGTACTATGACAATCAATCGGCAATTCATTTGGCAGAGAATCCGGTCTTTCATGCAAGAACTAAGCATGTTGAAGTACACTATCACTTTATTAGAGAAAAGGTTCTACAAGAAGAAATTAAAATGAGGTAAATCAAGACAAATGATCAAGTTGCAAACTTGTTCACAAAAAGCTTAAGCGTTGGCAAGTTCGAAATGTTTCGCTGTCAGCTTGACACAGTAAAAATAGTGAGAGTTAGTGTTGAGGGGGAGTGTTAAAAATCAACACCAACATAATAATTGAAGAAGTAGAGAAATAAATGAAGTGGTTGAAGGATGTAGAGAAATAAATGAAGTGGTTGAAGGATGTAGAAATAAATGAAGTGGTTGAAGGATGTAGAGAAATAAATGAAGTGGTTGAAGGATGTAGAAATAAATGAAGTGGTTGAAGGATGTAGAAATAAATGAAGTGGTTGAAGGATGTAGAAATAAATGAAGTGGTTGAAGGATGTAGAAATAAATGAAGTGGTTGAAGGTTGTAGAAATAAATGAAGTGGTTGAAGGTTGTAGAAAAGAGAAGTGTGTAGATAAGATTTGTGTGGTTAGGATTATTTCTTAATTTTATATTTGTGTAGTGTAGATTGCATAGTGAGAACTATAAATAACCTACCTTGCATTTGGTTTAATCATTCCATCAAAAACAAATAAATCTTTGTATTCTTAGTTTGAGTGGTAGTTGAGAGCTTTCTCTTTGAGTGTTTATATTTCTTTTCAATTTGTGAGTTGTATTTGAAAGATGTTATAGTGGGTATAATACAAGTAGTTTGTTTACTTGTTTGGATCTAATATTAGTAAATTTAGAGTTGTATATTCTAAATTTTACTCATAAGAAATCACACCCACCATCCTTGCAATATTTCTTATTGCCACTGTTATTATCATTCTAACAATTTTTAAATAAATCTGATCATCAATTGATAACTAAAACAAAACATGAACTTAAAAACAATAACCAACGATTCAACAAAAAAAAAAAAAGAATGCAAACTAAACAAGCTCACCTCAACAGAAGCAAAAGTAGTGTCTCTTAGTATTTGATGAATTCCATGAACAAATTAATTTTGGGGGTTTGTCACAAAAATAGTAAGCCACGACATTGAAGCACTCAAAACTATTGAAACTCATGCGTCCATATTAGGGAAGAGGACAAAAATTGGATTTTCAGAAGACAAATTAGTTTTATAGATATAGAGCGAGACGATAGAAAGAGGGAGACGAAAATGGGGTTTGATTTTCTAGTTTTTGGACTAGATTTTCCTTTCAAATTACTGTGTGGCTTGTCGGTTATTAAGAGGTGAAAAACATGGGAATTGCCTTTGATGATCTTTGGGCGGTAAATTCATGAAATGACGAAATTGCTTATGTCTTTTATGTCATGTGAATAGCACAAGTATAAATCCCCAAATTAAATTCATATACTTTTGAAAATTATTAATTTTGAAATTATTTAATAAAGATGGGTATTAAATTTAAATTCTTCTTAAATATGAACGATGGGTAGCATTTTCATCAGTTATTAGTTTTTAAGAACGGATTTCCGATTTGTACGAATCCAATCACCTAACATTCGTTTCCAACTAGGCAACAACCGATTTCTTTTTTTTTTTGTCACGAGACTCAAAAGTCAAAACTACCTATCTCCTTACCAGAAAAGAAAACAAACTACTAGTCTTTCGGTAGTATCAGGCTGTCTTACTTCTTGTCATCAATTTAAGGTCTTTCTGTCTCGCTTTCTCTCTTGGTCCCTAGAGAAACTTGTTTATCAGAGCCTTAATGTTCTCACTTTTGTGTACAAATAGTCATCAATTGTACTCTGTAGTGATTTTAGATTGATAAACAGACGGAAATGGCGCAGTTGAAGCTCATCGCGGCCCTTGTTTTGTCGTTTTTTATGGTGGTTTCTTTGATCCAAGCAACTGATGTTCAGTACTGCGGTATGTGCCCCTAAAACATTCTGCTTCTCAATTTTAGTATTATTAAAATTACTCTATCTTAAGGTCCGGTCAATTTAGTTTAATTGAAAATTTCCGATTTGTTATTGAGATTTTAGCTTAGGGTTTTCATTAACTGCCTCAATTTTAGTACCCTAATTTGTTTGATTATTCTCTCCTTTAGTTTATTTCTCTATTATTTCTCCCACTTGTTCTACATCAACTATGTTGTTATGCTTCCATTTATCATAGGAGATGTTCTGGTGTCTGTGGTACTCTTGGGCTTTTATTATTACATTTTGAGTGTTATTACATCAATGAAAGAACACATTTATGACAGAATTACACCTCGGCACATATTGATGTTTTACCCAAATTACCCTTTCTCCTAGATTAAGTAAAATGAACCTGTGGCTTATCATTACCCTTCGCCTAAACATTCACCTTTTCCTTGAGGTGAAATTCAGGAAACTATTTTTGAATCATGTAGAAATCCTCCTAATTCGCTTCAAACGCAAGCAATGATTTCCATTTTAGTAGCACCCCAACATCACCAGGTTAACCATGAACCTTGGGGCATACTTCTAATAACCACCAACATTTCTAGCTTAGATTTTAATTGAGGAGGAAGTATTGGGGAAGAGTTAGTTACATCACAAGCTTGTTACAATTGTGAAACATGGAAAACAGGATGTATAGTATCTGAAGAGGGAAGTTCTAGCTTGTACGCAACCTTACCAATGCATTGAAGTATCCTAAAAGGGCCATAGAAGCGAGCTGCAAGTTTCTCATGCTTACGTTGAGGTAAACATTGTTGTTTGTAAGGCCTCAGCTTCAAGAAAACCAAGTCTTCTTCAGCAAACTCCTCATGTTGTCTTTTACAATCAGCTTAAAATTTCATCTTTTGTTGAGCTCATAGCACATAAATGTGTAAGTCATCTAGGATAGCATCACAATCCTCCAACAATTGATTAACCAATGAAACCTAAGCTGTCTTACCCTTATAACAAATGAAATGAGGAAGATCATGGCCATACATAGCCCAAAAAGGAGTACAACGAGTAGAGAAATGAAAAGAAGTGTTGCACCAATATTTTGCTCAACCAACCCACGAGCCCAAGTGCGAGGCTTGTCTGATACAAAACAGTGCAAATAAGTTTCAAAACAATGATTGATAACCTCTTTTTGTTCATCGTATTCAGGATGATATGTTGTGCTACGCTTAAAGGTAGTGCCATGTAGCTTGAACAATTTATTCCAAAAATTGCTCAAGAATACTCTATTTCGATCTAAAATAATGGATTGAGGAATATCATGAAATCTTACAATCTCCTTAACAAGAGCTTAATCCATTGCCACAGTAGTAAAGGGATGTTTCAAACCTATATAATGGGCATATTTACTTAACCTATCTACTACCATTGCCAAATGCTTGTTCTGTTGACAAATGGTGCAATTCTGCACAAGTTCAATAATGCCTTCCAATTGGGGAATTATGAAACTCGTCAATGAGATTAACTAGTATCTTAGAAGTGTGTGGAATCACTAGGCGGCCTTTATAACAAAACCCCATACTGCACTAAAAACCCCATATGTTGTTAATTACTTGAATTGATGTCTTCTCGTAATTTCTTAAAAAAATTATCCTCTGTTCATTCAGTCTGTAATGTATTCCAATATTGTGGTTGAAGAATTGCCAACATCTACCTGTTTAGGGATGCGTGAGATTGCATCAACTACCCTATTGCTTGCTCCACTTCGATACTGTTTATCAAAATTATCCCCTATGAGTTTAGTAATCCATTTTTGTTATTCAGTTCCCACAATCCATTGCTCTAAAAGAAACTTCAAACTATATTGATTAATGTTCACCACAAAACGCTTGCCAAGTAAATAAGGTCTCGACTGCATCATAGTAAATACTATAACCATCAATTCTTTTTAATAAATTGACTTCAAATGAGCTTGATGTCTAAGTATGTGGCTAAAAAATGTGCAAAGTTGTTGGCCCTACAAAAGCACCGCCTCTAAACCAAAACCAGAAGCATCTATCTCAATAATGAAAGGTTGTGTAAAACCAGGCATTGTCAATATATGTACTAGAGTCATTGCACATTTCAACTCCTCAAAAGCTTTCTTGGCCTCAATATTCCACCAAACTTATCTTTTTAAATTTGCTCAGTCAATGACAAGGCAATTCGAGCATATCTAGCTACAAATTTTCTAAAATAATCCACCAAGCCTTAGAAACCATATAGCTCCCTTAAATTGGTAGGTATTGGCCCAAAAACCATGGCCTGAATTTTGCTGGGATCAGCTACAACACCTTTTCCAGAAATGACATGCCCAAGATAAGCCACTTAAGTTTTTCCAAACTTACATATCTTACGGTTGGCCTATAAATTGTTTTATACAAAACATCTAAAAATTGTGCAAAATGTGATTGGTAGGACTCTTTACTAGAGCGTTGGTGAGACCAAAAGGCATCACAAGAAACTCGTCATGACCATTATGAGTTCTCAAGGCCGTTTTGGGAACATCCTTGTCTCTAACTCTAATTTGATGGCATCCTAACTTCAAATCAAGCTTTGAAAAAATTCAAGCACTATTTAATTCATCAAGGAGCTCATTAATAACAACAATGTGATACTTATCTGGTACTATGGCTTTGTTAGGAGTTTTGTAATCTGCACAAAAATGCCATGATCCATCATTCTTCTTGACTAATAAAATAGGGCTTGAAAATTGGCTATTACTGACTTGTATAATCCTAGTCGTGAGTGTTTCTTTGATTAGTCGTTCAATCTCATCCTTTTGAACATGGGACATCAATAAAGACGTATACTTATGGGTGGGTTGCTCTTCTTCAGCAAAACAGAATGCTCATGTCCACGTGGGGATGGCATGTTAAAAACAACTTCATGCTTAGCTAAAATTTGGTGAAGAAACTGTGGCACAGGTGATCATGTCCTTACTCAACCAAAATGTCAAAACCCTCATGTTTAATAGTCATCATTATTGCTTTTAGTGGTATCTTAGTTTTTTCTCGGAAAAGGATCCCTACGCAAGGTGATCATGTCCTTGCTCCAAACTGAACTTCATCACCTGAGTTTTCCAATTCGTGTGGGTCATTCCTAATGTTTCAAGCCATTGGATGCCCAATATAACATCTAACTTCCCCGACTCAAAGAAAAAAAATCATCAACAATATTAATGCCCTACCAGTGTAGAGATACTCCTTGGCATAGTCCTCCACATGAAGAATTCCCAGTTCCCAATCACCCCATATGCATTTGTTTTAAAAATGAGTATCTTCAAATGTTTCACTAGCTCTAAAGAAATAAAATTATGAATCGCACCTGGATCAATCAACATCACCACCATTGTTCACCTATTATCCCCTTCAATTTCATTGTCTTTGGATTTTTCAAACCCACCACAGAATTGAGAGACACTTCCACCACCTAGATAATTTTAGTCGTTTCGAACTCTAGTTTTGACTCATTTCGCTGATCAAATTCCACTGTTTTTCCCTTCTTCGTCATAGGTCAACAACACATTTAATTCCTTCTTCTTATATCGATGCCCAAGTACCCACTTATCATCACACCAATAACATAGCCCACATTTCCTTTTCTTTTGCAATTCAGAGTCAAACAATTTCCATACCTCCCCATAGGGTTTAGCAGTGGTCGTGCTTCCTCCAACTGCTGGTCGAGCTCCTCTTGGGGTTGTCGTGGCTGATCGTAAAGTCCATCCCAATCGTGAATTAGGGTAACCCTCAAAAGCCTTGTTGGTATCAATGAGAATATGTTTCTCTTCTATCTTTTAGGCCAAATCCATAGCCCGGCCTAAATTAATAGGAACCAAAATCCTAACCTCAACTCTTATTTTTGGTTTTAGCCCATTAATGAAATTACCCAACTCTACCTTGTTGGAGACATTTTCCAACGGCGACGATAGCTCAATGAACCTTTGCCTAAACTCTTGCACACTTCCTTCATGACCAAGTGCCAAACATTGCTTGTGGAGTGACCCATCCTGAGTTGATCGAAAATATTTCAGAATCAAAGTCTTCGTGTCTTCTCACAGTACAATTGTTCTTTTCTTATTTTTCCACTAGTACCACAATAATGCATCTCCTTCGAAACATATTACATCCACTTCAATTTTCTCTTCATTAGTGAATCGATGAAAGGCAAAATCATTTAGGCTTTAAAATCCACCCATTAGGATTGATTCCATCAAACACTGACATCTCAAGTTTTTTGAACGAAAATCATGGCACAACCCCGAGAGAGTGGTGGTGCCACTAGTTCCCTATGAATCTCCCATCATCGGGCTGCTTGTCATATCTTCTTTTGCTTTTCCTGTATATGATGAGGCTTTTCAAGAGGAATATACTTGAAGCTTAATAAGCTAATCAAAACGCTTATTCATACTCTGCAACTCCTCCCTCAGATTATCCATTTCCCGATTAAATTTTTCTTGCACAGCGCCTACTACTTGTTCCATTGTATCCATGCATTGAGCCACCTTCTTAACCATCTATCCAGTTTCGTGGTCTGATACCAAAATGATAAGAACTAGAATAAAAACAATAACAGAGAACAATAATAGAGAGCTTTTGTAATATTAATGGAGGTTTGATGTATTATTTAGCAATAAGGAAAAACTCAATGAAAGAACACCAAGCATTCCAGAGGCTTGGAACTCTCCCAAAAGTGCAAAGCTCAAACAAACTAATCAATACTTCTAACACAGCAACTTTCTCACACCCTCACAACAGAATCTTAAACACATTTTTAACATAATTACACCTTAGACATATCTATGTCTTACCTAAATTACCCTTTCTCCTAGAATAAGTAAAACGAACTTGTGGCCCATCATGTTCATAATGAAAAAGAAAAATATAAGCAGCTAAACTTTCGTACGAGTGTATTTACATATTCTATATATCTATGCATCTGTTTGTATTTATTTATGAAGTTTTTTCTAAAAAGGCCATTTGGAATGTTTAAACATTAGAAGAGGACCCATGTGAACTTTTTGTTTAAAAACAATATCATTAGCTGGTTGCAATATGTTACAGCTGATTGCCACATGTGGTCAAACTAAGCTCCCAGCCAAAGATTTGAAAGATAGATGGACAATAATGAGCTGTCAAAATTTGCAGCAGGTTGATCAGTCAGCATGTGATTCTCTTCTAAAAATAAAATCACATAGGGTTTTCTTTTATTGTTTACGTCTAGTGGCCTCTTTAGACAACTACCTATTTATATTTTATTTATGCATGTAACTGAGTTTCAACCATAATTTATTTCATATGGCATTGCACACTTTTGGCTTATATAAGTGCCAATAGATGGAAATGAACTATCAGCTGATATATTATGAGAACCTGTATCACATGTAGATAAGAAGTCTGAGTATGATGTCAAAGTTAAGGGAGTTGATATATCTCCTTCTCCTGTGACAAGCGGGAAGCCAGCTACCTTCAGCATTTCTGCAACTACAGGTTCCTTTTGTGATTTTAAGATTGAGTAATTCTATTTTAAATTGTTATTTTCTAAAGTTGTGCTGTTTGGTATTAGTGCATGTTTGCTAATATAATTAACATAGATTCTGTTAGAAACAAAAGTTATCAGTTATGTATGAACATACCAAGTTTCACTAGTTTGCATATCAAGCAAATAGAAAATTCCAACTAATTTTGCTTCTTTACCCAATGCATTCGCTGGACATAAAAGTGACTTGAAGGCTGGAATACATAGTTGATTTGAGTGGTAGAATTGATGTACATCTAAAGGTTAAGGTTTTCTTTATCATTTTTGCTCTAATATGAACTTTCATGTAAGTGCTATACTTAACATTGATATCTACTCTCTATCCTCTTAAAGCAGGTGAAATATATTTACCAACTTTAATTTTCTAATAGATGAAACAAGTAATGATACCACTGACATTAGAAACATGGAACTTTAATTTTCTAATAGATGAAACAAGTAATGATACTACTGACATTAGGAACATGGAGATATAAATCTAACTACAAAAAGAATATAGTTTCTTTGGTTAAGTGCTTCAGACGTTGCAGTAATTATTTTCACTGGCTTATTGTTTTTATTTTCCTTTTTTATCTTTTAACAATATTTCTCCTTTTGATGTATAATAGAACAATATACTTCTAACTTTGTAATTTTTTTGGGACAAGGTTTACTCTCACTAGCTAATGAAATGGAATGGACGTCTTATGTATTTTAACCATTTTTCTTCCCCTCATTTTGGTCTTTCTCTTACTCCATTTTATACATCTTTTGATTCGAGATATTTTTCATATGCTAATAGATGAAGCAATCTCTGGTGGAAAACTGGTGATTGATGTTTCATATTTTGGATGGTACATCTATAGTGAGACCCATGACCTTTGTACAGAAACTTCTTGCCCGGTTTCAACCGGAGAATTTTTGGTTTCTCACTCTCAAATTTTACCAAGATTCACTCCACCTGTAAGTCCTCTTTCTATTGTTGTTTGAATTATACATATCAAACATGGAGTCCAAGTTGTCAATATGGTTGCTTGTATAATTGTGAACCAAGTGATGAATGAAGACTCATGTAGTTATATAAGCGATACTATGCTGTTTAATATTCTGCAGTTAGGCATTGTTAACTGGCCCCATATGCCCTTCCAAGCAGATGACAATGCTGATAATTTACAACTATATTATTACCAATGATTTTACACATTGTTTTTTTTAAATCATGATACCTTGATATCGACAAAAGTGACAATATATTTTGGTATAATATTGACATCGCTATGCATATTTCTACTATTAATTAAATAAATAATAATGAAAATATCAATTTTGAGATTTAGTTGGCATCCTGATGATGATAATATGAGTTATCATGGATATTTTTTGTTATATTATCAACTATTTGATACAAAGAAATTGGATACCTTGTGACCAATGGTAGAGCTTATCTTATCCCATGGGGGTTCATTAATCAAGCCTAGTGAATCATTTTTTTTCTATAGGCTAGCCTTTACCAGCCCGAGAATAACACATTGACTAGAGGCCTCACCCGCTTGAAGATGATGCACTTGATAGAGTGCATACCAACCTAAGAAGGGCACTTTAACTAGAGCTCATACCAACCCAAGGAATAATCCTTATTAAAGTCTGTTCTAGCCCAAGATGTAGCTCAACCCCGAACTTGCATCCAACCTGTGTCTCGACTTGGGGACACTGCTCGAGCTGAAGATTGTACAAACCCTATTCATGACATGTTAGCTAATCCATCGTACTATTGTTTGTACCAAGGGTTCTGTGTGCACTCGTTTGCTCTCATGAATCTCTTGTGCCATGTGTATCAACCCCTTAGTATGTATACATGAATATTAGGCTTGAAAAGGGAACTTTGGAATTACCATAAGTTGTAACCCTCTCATTTAGGATTCTCTCAAATATTTTGACGCCTACTGTGGGGATTTCAAGCTTTTCTGGTCGTAGATGAACGGTGGACCCTCGTAACTTAAAATAATTTTGGGGAATTAGTCTGAACTTGAGAGGGTATTATGTTGTTAGACATAATACAAGCTTGTTTGATTGATTTTTCAGCCCATGATCCATATTCCAAGCTTGTTTAAGCAGATTTGGTAGGCCGACCTCCAAATATTTGGTAGTTGCATGATCAGTCGAACTACTAGTACCTAGGTTTGGGACATCCAAACCGTGAAGACAATTCTCAACCTAACCACGACCAGCAAGTGTCGTTGACCGAGTTAAGCATTTAATTCAATGTTGACCTTCTACCTCCACCCATGCCTCACGGGCCAATCATCCCAAAGGCAGTGCATTGACAATTGGAGCTTCTATAGTAGGCTGTGTATTAGATCCAGTCTAGGAAGGTAATCAAGATTTGTGGGAGTTAGCTCATAAGTTGTTTCGTGAGTAGAACAAGGCCCCACAACAAGAAAACTAAGACATGCAGATAGGCCAAAAGATGACGAAGATAATAGCGACTTGTCAACCTAGATCACTTCATTTGAAAAGAACCCAAAGGGCTTGAGCCAGTGTGAGAGGTTGGCGTGAATCAATTAGAAATCCAAATCAAAGAACAAAAGGTCGAAAAGATCCTGTATGACATAGAAGAAGTTTGCAACAAGTTGATAGCTTCTTCTTTTAGTGACAAGATTGAAGCAACAATCCCTACCCGTAAGTTTGTGACACCACAATGCTCATTATACCGTAGCACCAAAGATCTAGTTTTGATGAACTTGTCAAGGCATTTATTACCAACTATGCTAGCAACATGCTCATTAAAAATAAGTTACACCATTTATTCTCTATAGTCCAAGGTCCAAAGGAAACTATCGAAAGTTTTATGAAAATGTTCAAGGTTGAAAAGTTAAGAGGTATTTGGTTGTCTTGATTCGATAGCAATTGAGGCATTCTGAAAATGGGTGCTTAGGACTTTTGGCCTATTCTTGGAGTTGACTAAAACATCACCACATTCCCAAGAGGTCGTGTATGAAGAAGCCCAAAAATGAACTTGGAAAGAGATGGAAGTGCAATCAGACTTGGAGAAAAAGGGCATCGAAAAATAAAAAATAAAGAGATTAAGCCAGGTTGTGGACGATGGAGGCTAGTACCACCTCCCTTTGCTTGAATAAGATCGAAAGTAGGGCACATAAAACCATGGGGAAGGTCATTATCCCCCTAATGTGGTCCACCACTTTGTGTATCTCTCATTGAAGTAGTTAGGCATATGGAAGGAAACGAGCGAGTCCATTGGCTACCTTGTATGCGTGCCCTCAATAGAGATCACACCCAGCATTACGCTTTCCATAAGGACATTGGGCATTGGACAAGCGATTATAGACATTTGAAGAGGGAAATAGAGTTCCTACTATCTAGAGGTCAGTTAAGGGTGCTTGTGAATGAAGATCCCTTAGAGAAAAGAGAAGTCGTATGATAAACAAAGAAAATCAACCACATTTACCCCTCTCCTAGGGAAGTTCAGGTTGAGGAAAACAATAGAAATGTCAAGATAGTCTACCGAACATGTTTGGACCTACTTGAAATTCTTGTAAATGGCATGCAAGGAAAAGCAAAGGTGCTCCTCACTCTGTACACAACTTGGAGCAAGAATCCAATTACTCTATAATCTTCAGCAAGGAGGAGATGCTGACCTTACATGACACGTTGGTCATAACAGTCCAAGTGACAAGCTGTGAAGAAGGGTGATAATTGATAATGAAAGTTCTTCCAACTTGATGTAATTAACCACATTCAGAAAAATCGGAGTTCATCTCGAGGAAATAACAAGGAAAGAATTTCCCTTGATTGGCTTCAATGGAAATGCAATTATGTTTGTAAGAACTATATGTCTACTAGTTTCTTTACTAGGAGCTATTGTATTAACAAACTTTGCGGTATTAGACATTTCGTCCTCTTATAATGTCATCTTAGATTGATCATGACTCCATTGGTTACAAGCAATGTCGTCGACCTTGCACTAGGCCATCAAATACCTAACGACCTTAGGTACATAAATAGTGAAGGATAAATAGTGAAAGGTGACCATGAAAGAGCACGAAGTTGTTATAACTCTGACTTATAAGGCATCTGGAACAAATAGCAAATAAATGATGGGAAACATGAAATCTAGGCCAAATTGGATTTGATTAACACTGCAAGCTTAGAGGCTATTGAAGGTAGGAGATCGAGGAGAGTACTTGATCAAGATTAGCTCTAAGTTAGAAGAGACCCTGGAATGCTTGAAAAGTAATTGTGATGTCTTTGCTCAGAGTTTGATTGAGATGCTTGGGATAAACACTGAAATCATCACCCACAAAATCAATGTCATACTCGGAATGAAGCCTATAAAACAACATAATAGAAAATTTGCTAGAGAAAAAAGTGAGGTCATAAAGAAGAAGGTGAAAAGAAAAGTAGTTGCCTGCGTTTCTATATGGTGAAAAAACGTGTTTCGTGTTGGTTGCCATGTTGGTCCTACTTGGCAATCGACACGACACGTGTTTCTAGTCGGTTGTTCCATATATCTGACATGAAAAGCCACTTTGGTCCTATGTGGCAACTAACACAACATGTGTTTTGTGTTGGTTGTTTCGTAGAACCAATGCAAAAAGCCAGTTGGTTTTACATGACCAACAATGCAACACTTCTTTTGCATTAGTTGTTCTATAGAACTGATGTGGTTTTTCGCATTGATTCTACATGGTAATTGAAGCAACATGTGTTTTGCATCATTTGTTCTGTAAAACTAGCAGTAAAAGCCACATTGGTTCTACCGGCAATCGACGGTAACCAAAAAAAAAAAAATTCAAATATTTTTGATTTATAGTTCATTTCATGTCAGTTTTTTCGTAGAATTGACTTTAAATTCTAAGTCAGTTTTTTTTTGTAAAATTGACTTAAAATTTTAAGTCGGTTTTAGCCGCTTCTGACTTAAAATCAATTATAAGTCGGTTTTGACTTAGAAGTGATTTTTAAACACCGGCTTAAATGCCTAGTATTGTAGTAGTGATACTTATCTCTAGGCTATATAGATCAATGTCATGCATCTTCTAGTTTCTCTAAAAAGAAACCTGTGCTCTAGGATCTAAGGCTTCTAGAGCCAAAACTATTGTTGGACACATGAACTCCAAGTCCATTTCTAGTGTTGAAGACATGACCTTCCAATTCTCATTTATATTTTTGGAGATAAGAGCTTCAAAAATCCTCGTGTATCTACCTTTCCAATTTCATAAAAGAAAACCATTATCCTAGAGTAGAATCAAAGCGTCACACTTCTTAGAGGACTAAAACAAATGGATTCTTGATTCTGATATCCTTATATTTTTTGTTGTCAAGACATTGCAATTAGAAGCTGAAAAATTTGGAATTGTCAGATTGGGATTCACAAAATATTCAAATTTCAAATTACGTTTGAAGTTAATGAAAATTTCAAAGTCAATTTGTACATTTCTATGTCAAAATCTAAGTTGTCATATATACGTTTTATAATTTTTTTAATTGTACCCGTTTCTGAGTTATTGTTATAACGTAAATAAATATGATTGCATATCAACAGCTTTTTAAGGGTAGTCCAAATTTTCACGTTCATTTTGGCTAGAGTCTAGGTCCTGCTAAACTAATTTCAGTTTATTTGACTTTTCATATTTTAGCTTGATTAATTCAAAGGGTATATTTGTAAATTTAAATGTTAAAACTTATAGGACATATTTGGTTGGCAAGATTGGATGCTGGAATAGTTTTAGGCATTCATGTAAAAAATTGCAATTCCTTTAGAACACCTTTTAATCTCTTAAAGAAAATTTTCCCATATCTATTAGATGACGGGTATTTTAGGAAACATAAAAATTGTATTGTAATCTTTTTCTGTAGTAATATACTGAACATGAGAATACATGTTCCCTTTGGTATTATGAAATAGGAATTTTAATTCTATTTCTAGTTTCAAGTTCCTGAATTATTAATCCTTAAATATGTGTTTCTTCTAAAATGTACTTGGATAGGCGTATAATTTTTAGAAAATTACATAAAATAACGTCCCTAAAACCTCTAACAATTAAAAAAAAAAACACTACAATGATATTAAACGGGGTTGAATTATCTAGAGTTCATTAAGGTTTTAATTTAACTCGAATAACGTCCAATATAGGGTTTGATTTTTTTTAATCATAAAAATATATTAGCTTGACGTATAGATGTTATTTTTTGTTACAAGTTTTAAAAGTATTTTCTTTTTTATTTTTAATAAATAATATCCCATTTTTAGTAGCATAACAATGAAAGTGTTTCGTAGATATATTCTATTTTGATGAATTTCAACTGTTCCAATTTTAATTATTTAATTTCTTGTACATTGCTCTACAGTTTCTTTTGAATCAATAATTTTCGTCTTACTTTTACAAAGCCTTAGTAAGTCTTATGTATTTCTATCAACATTTACATTCTTTTGTATTGTTGGTTCACAATAGTTAAGATGCTAGAAAACCACCCGGATAAAAGCTCTAGCCTCTAGATACCTTCAACCACGGAAACACTGCAAAGTCCTAGGCACCAGTGTGGTGCCAACCTAAGATTCTCCCATGTTGGAGTCAAAATAGTGTTCTCTGCAAAATGGTAAATATCAGGGTTTTTAGGGGATAAAATAAAATTGTAAAATATGGTGAAATCCTAGATCTAAGGGGTAGAATCCTTTATATACTTGAGTGGCCTCGTTAACAACCTTCCTATTGGGGATGCCCTGTGGTGGCACATTTATCTGATCAGTTTTCAGAGAGTTCTGGTTAAAAGCCGTTATAAGTGGTACCTTATTGGAATTATCTGAATCTTGTATTGCGCGTGGGGCATCTCTGGACTGGGGTACTCAGTCCGGTCATGCATTGGATGAGGTCTTTGGTTAGCAATAACCGGTTTGCTCTCAAGAGAGAGCTTGTAAGTGAGCTTGGAGTTCCTTATTTCTCAACTATCCAGTAGTAGTCTCAAGTCTGACTCGTGTAGTAGGAGACTGGGGACCTCATATTTTTGGCATCCAAAGGTTCCCAACATGTATAATTAGCTATAGGATCCTTGACATAAACTTCTCCATAAGAAGAGTTTTTATTTTATTTTATTTTATTTTAGTAGCATGCTTCATGAATCTTCCAGTATTATTATTTATTAAATAAACAGTAACACGCTCTTTGCATTGGATGGGACTTGAACCCACATCCTTATGGTGCCCACTTGGAGCTTATATTGTTGCATTATATGGCAATTGGCATGAATCTTCTAGTATTGATTACTGATTACATGGTCCTAGCCTGCTTTGCTTCTTATGATCATTGCATTCGAGGAAAAATATATAAAACTAATAGATATTTGCTTGTTTTATCCTTATTTTCCTCTCATTATAAATGTTGCAATTAGATGTTAAAAAAGTTTTAGGTTCTGCAGATTTAGCAGGTTTTCCCACAGGTCCCAAACTGCTGTTTCCCAGTCTTCTTCAACAATAATATAGCTTATGATTTATTAGTGCTTGTTTAGTCTGTGATTATGTTGTTTTGAATTTCTGATAATGTTTCATTCATGCAGGGTCGTTACTCACTTAAAATGAAGATGTATGACGGGAACAATCGCCAGCTGACATGTATTGCCTTCAATTTCAACATTGGATTTGCCTCGTTGGCTGCTTATAGTTAGTGCTTCAATGATTAGTTCTTAGTAGGGTATGTATCGCTACATCATGATAGATATAGAAAAACAGCTTTCTTATGCTGGAATTTAATAGTGGGTGTATCTTATGTAACATAATACGATATGAACTGCGTTTGGGATCATATGATTGATAATTTCAATTTAGTATTTTTATTATTTTTTATTGTAATTGAGTACTTATATTATTACAATATCTTTTAATCAATTATTTTATTTAAAAATATTTTTCCTCTTCTTACGTTATCTTTTTTCTTTCACCATAACTCAAATTTCAACATCTAGTTAAAGTTCTAAAATCTATATGTCTATTAGAAAGAAAAATTGGATGAATATTAGGAATTTTTTTCTTTTTTAATTTTTCAATAAAATAATTAATTGAAAGAGGCTTATTTAACCTCTTTAATTGAATATTTGAATTTCAATCTTGGCTCTGGCCTTTATTTCTTTGTAGATTAACATGTTTTTTGTAAATTTCTATGTTTATATTCTGTAGCTTAATCTATGGTTGCTTTTGGTGTTAACCCTAGTTATATATTTTTTGTAAAAGAATTACAATGTAATTAGAATTATGATTGTAGAGGTTTAAAATAATTAAAATGTTAATCTAATAAATATGAAATATTTTGGATAGAGATGTGCAAAAAATCTTGAGATTAAGTGTATACTTGGATTGTAGGCGGTGGGATACATCGACTCATGTTGTGGTACGACCTTGTTCTCAGTTCAATTAGATTCATTCCGAGAGTGTTGTACCATAGTGCACATGTATTAATGCCTTGGTACGTTCATGATTTTGACAATTTAATGTTTTGACCCATTCTTGATGTATATTGTATAAATGTTTGCATTTAGGTCATCTAATATATGATAATTATGCTCCTTATTATGAGATTTGATTGGTCTTTTATCATCTTCATCTTTCTAAGTTAAAATACATAAAAAAGCATACCTATGCTTTCGAAAATACAAATACTTAGGTTAAAAGACGATATTAAAATCTAATTCATTCTTTTAATTTTAATAAATCACAAGATATGTGTGCTTTTTAGGCATGTATTATATGCTTGGAAGAAGGGTTGGATTTAGGATTGGTAACGGGTTATTGGTTGGGATTTTTTGGATAGTTGGTAGAATTCATGGTAGATTTATAGGATGATTGAGTTTTATTTGTATTAGAAGAATAGTTTATTTGAGTCTATTTCTGAGCTCTGTTTATTGCATGGAAGTCTAGATGATCTATTGAATTAATTTTCATACCTCGTACAAAGTGTAATAGTTTCTGAAAAACTAGAAATGCTTATCACATCCACCTAGCTTCTTAAATGTTCACACAAACTAGTGGTATACCTCATCATTTTCTGAGATTCACTCTCATCCAAGTTATTACGAGCTCATAATTCTTGAAAATCATCAGTGTAGGAAGCCACCCTTCTTAAGCTTTGTTGACAGTAGTGATACTATCTAAATAGAATATATTGATAATCAGAGGACAAAAACTAATCAAACATAAGTCGTTTCATCCAACTATATGTTCTAAAGGGAAGTTCACAATGTCTCATTATGGTAGATTGTGTGTAATCCCATCGTGCACTTGCAGTTCCCTTTAATTTATATGCCACCATTTTAACTTACTTATCATCATGAATTTTCAAATATTTCAAAAGTTATTAATTGCCTTAACCCAATCTAAGAATTCTTGGATGTTAATTTGGCCAACATAAAAGGGTATCTCATTTTTGGTTTTAAAATTTGGGTAATCATTTAAACGAGGTCGAAAAGGTATGGCTAACTGGGATTGAGGGTTAGATTCTTTAAATGAATGAATACCCAAGCTTTGGTTAATGTGAAAAATTGGTCAACGTAAAGAATAGTGAGCTCCACTACCTATGTTGGTTTTATGTGGGGTTAAAGAAGGTTGGTTAGGTGTTAAATCAATTGTGGAATGGTTTGGGTTGGTCAAATTTAACTCAATAAGTGTCTAGGTGGGTTGTTTTGAGCTATTGGTTGGTGAGTCTTATAGTTTTCTCACTAATTCCACTAAAAAAGAATGAGAGCCTCATGTAGATCATTGATGAAAACTGGAAAACGAGTCTTGTTTTTCTGATCTTGTTTATGTAAGTAAGCTATCAAACCTTTTGCAATAGGATCTTTGTTCATGATACAATGACCACCATCGACCTTCTATTCTGTTAGAGTTTAAGAAAATCCAAGAGCTCTAAGGAGCTAAGCTTTAGGTCAACATATTCATAAACCAAAAAGGAAGCTAAATTCAGAAAATTTGTTACAAGGAAAAATAATTGCAAAAAGCGTGGAGTCTCTCACACACGAGAGCCTCCTTGAACTAAAAAAGTTTTACCAAAAATTATGAGTTTTGGTAACTCATAATAAAGCAGAAATAAAAGGTAAATCAATAAATGACAATTAAATGGTAAAAACAATAATGACTTCAGAAGTTTGTACCTCCATCATTCTTTAGGAATCCCTCACATAATAATTCATGTTAAAATGAAAGTTTGAAGTTAAAATATGGGAGAAAAAAAGAAGAAAAAGTTTTGGGAAATTACATTAAGGAACAGGAACACCCCTAAAACTAATTTTATCTTATAGATAAAAGTGTTAATCAAGTCCCTTACACTAAATTTTACTTTTTTTCTTGTCAAGGGCTCATGTTTTATCATGTTTTAATCACTTGACGGTAAAAAATTAGTATTTTAATAGTAAAATTATCAAAATAATAGTATTTATCTTAATTGGGTTATTTTCTCAAAGTTGAGAGACTAGAAAATACTTTTTAAAATCTGAAAATTAAATGATGCCAATTTCGTAGCATGGGGGACTACTACACCCCTCTCTCTATCTTATATTATCTTATAAATAGTATAAAGAAATGAGTTCACACTTTCAAATGAATAATATTATACCCTTAATAGTTTTTATAAGACAATTATATTCTTAAAATTATGAATGTCATAGGATAAATGGTTTTAATTATTTTTTGCATATTAGTTTAAATAAGTTAAATAAATTTTAAATAATTTATTTCTTATTTAATTACATGATGTAGATCAAAAAAGAGATATGAGAGAGAAATAGAATGGGGAGAGAAAGTAGAGAGATATAGAGGAGACATTATCATGTATTCAATATGTCAAGTCTGATCTTTAAATCCAATTCTATGTCCTTTTTATAGGAATAAAATTATAATCAATGATAGATGTATAAAAGTAGGGTTAGTCGTTCTTCTAATAGCTTAAGTTTTTGAAAAAAATGGTTTTTTAATAACTTCTAACAATCAAGATAAAAATTCACTAACCATTTTTAATTAAATGATAAATCTAAGTATTTGAAATATAACTAAATATAGCCTAAATGATATTGATGATGAATTAGATAATAACAATATAATATCTATATAATAATAACTTAAAAGGGAAATGGTTCAATTATGTACTAGTATTATGTGAAGATTTTCAATCTATTACTTTAAATGTTTTTTGTTTAAATTAACAACCGGTTTAAATTACAACAACAGAAAATAAATATCGACAACCAATTGATAACATGCAAACATGAGGCATTACATACATAAGCATGGTAAACATGAAAGCAATAAAGAAAATAAAAGTTTTCAATTACAATTAGATCCTCCTATATAGGAATATATTCAGATATAATCCTAGTTGTTGTAACAAAAACCGCAATCAAGAAAACACAAGAATATAATGTGGTAAATCCAGATAGGATCGATACTTATGTGGTAACTTCCACTATTTGCTTAAGGTAACCACTCCATAGTAAACAATTTACTAACAAGAGAATCAATAGTTCCTCCATTGTTGTCTCCATAACATATGCAATCCAAGTAAATCTAGCTTGCATCCGAAGCCCTACCACCATATGATGTGGTACAATCATGTATGACTCAATATGGTGAAATCAACCTAGATTAAAGACAATATCATGCTCATATACATAGATATAAACTTTGTCTTGGTGTTCAATTCATTTTGATTGACCCACTCAAGAATAAGTTTTCTTTAAATCACAGAATGTATCAACAATACAGAAACACATTCAACATATTGTTGATATAGAAGTTAGAAAACTATTTTACTCAAAAACCTAAGTTTACAAACTAGCAAAGTATTCCCACATTTTCTAATTAACTCAAAAAATACAAATCATGGGTATTTATAGAAAAATCTTGAGCTTCCGTGACTCTAATCGACCACATTGGCAAGACCAAGCCAAGCACATTGGTGAGGATAATATCCATCATGTCAAGGATAATGGTCACAATTTCTCACCAAGCATCTCACTATGCCCTCATCGGCCACTTGACGATGTACCCTGATAGGATCCAAAAAGTAGTCATTTTGTTTGAAAAGTTGTCAAGTAAGTTCTCCAAAAAGATCCATTATCTCAAAAATGAACCCAATGCATATACAAAACCCAAACATGCCAACTACATGCTACCACCCCCCAAGTGGTGTATGTATCATGCCAACAAGTTTAAAATCTGTGTGAGTATGTGAAATACTGAATCAATAATAATTGACCTTACATTGAGGATGAAAAATACACTAAGTACAACAATATAGACTTCATGTTTTGCATAAGAGAATGCTAACACAAAAACAATTGGACTTATAATCCCCCATTTGGCTCTCCATGGCCAAACACTACAAAACCTATGCAAACATAACATCTAACTCTAGTGCATCCATCTTATTATGCTCCAACCATCTTCATTAATTAACACATCCATCTTAATAAGCAATTTAATGATGCATATTTGATCTCACAACTCCAACTGAGCTCTAAAGTCTATAGTTACAACTTGAGTCATGTACACAAAAAAATAGCACATACTCATGAACATATCATACAGACCTACATGTAGTCTAACCAAATACTATCATGTTATCCTACATAAGTACACACTGATAGGCAAAGTAGAATCGAAACATGCATTAAGAAAACATAACTCCCCCTAATTTCATACTACACTACCTCTACATGTAAGCAAGTTAGGCAATAATGATGTTGTAAAAACCTACACCTACATCCCATGAAACAATTAACGACCTATATAAACAAACTTCTCCTTATTTTTGACACAAATTATAAAAGGAACACCCCTATATGAAGAAGAGAAAACATACATAATGTAGTAATACTAATCATTCATGTAACTAGTAGAGATAGACTAAAGCATAACATTGCATAACCTCCAAGACAACATATAATCAACAAAACATAATGAAAATAAACATTAACAACACTAAAAAATAACATAAGTTGAAAATACACACTTTTATCTTTAAAATTTGTTTTTAGTTACAAGTGTTCAAAATTAACAAGTACATCAAAAACAAAAAATATAAAATCAAGAATCTACTCTATCCTTCTCATCCTCTTAGAGAGATTGACTAAGCTCGACTTTGGACTCTCTATGAGTAGGTGGTTGAAAGGTTCCGATAAAGAATTCAAATGGGTCTTCAAGAGGGGAGTACCAATAAGCTAAATCAAAGAGGTAGTTATCTCATCCATAACAACATAAGAGGCACCCTCACTCGCCTAAGGATGGACTGAGTGATGAGAACTAGTGAGCCTAGGGGAGCCAAGTTGGGAGCATGGTGCTTTAGTATGAAAATTTTATCCTTAATATACAAAAAAAAGTTTATCCTGTCTCACTATAGCCAATGACAACTGTCAGCTCTTGTCATAGCAGATTGATCTTTAATGGTTGATGATTTTGAGGAGAAGAATTCTAAGAGGAAGAAATGATAAGAGTAGGACTAATAGTCAATGCACTTTGTGAGGAAGTAGAATAAGGGTCATAGGTCTTATAAGTGTAAGGACGAAGAGAATGATGGTAGAAAGAAGTAGTTAGTTATGATCTACCAGAGAAGAAACCTCCAAAAGTACCAAAAATAGCTTTACCATAGTGAGTTTTCTAGGAGAAATAGTGTAGAGTAGTATAAGGAGTAAAAAAGGAGTGAAACATGATGATTTTTTACGTCTTGGCAGTAAGCTCTATAGTCTCCCCAATGAGGATAACAACTAGAAAGTGTCCTTGAAGAAGAGTTAATAAGGAAGTATATGAATAAGGGTGAATGTAATATTTCACAATATAACTAACACAGTGACAAGATGTAGATGTATCTAGAGAGAGCACTTCCACCGTACCAATAGTCATCATCAACAAATATGGTTTCTATCCTATTGATGTCTCGTAAATAGATGTTTTGCGGTTCAGAAGGGAATTTTTCATAGATTAATTTCTTATACTCAAAAAAAGTATGGGAAAAGAGAGCTTTTGAGCACCAAGAAGGGAAAATATTCAAATAACCTAATCCTTAGAGAACACAATTGAATATCCTTTATGTGTGAAAGAAACAGACAAAGTACGAGTGCGATGAGGAGAGATAGAATTATAAAACTCTTCAAGAAAATCAAGATTGTAAGAGTATTATAGAGGACAAAGTAGGCCAATAGAAGAATACAAACCTTTCTTGGATAAGATGGAAGTCATCAATTCGTACTGGATGCTCAACCACTAATGGAGCAACAAGTGAAGGCATAGTAAAGGCATCACATATTTCTTTTATATTTTCATTGTTAGGAGCATTTTTATTCTTCCTTGAACATTTTGGGGCCAATTCTAAGAGAGGATTGGAAAAGGTAGGGATAGAATTGTTTAAGGGTAGTGTGAAAAGTATTTAAAAGGAAGAAGTGTTTAGAAATGTTGTGACTTGAAAATAAAATTGATGGGGGTATAAATAGGAATATCTTGAGTTCATTGACCACCTCACTTAGTCCTCATTGAGAGGTGTCAGCAAGACCATGTCATGTGCATAAAACACACACAATGAGACCTCAATTAGGGGTCGGCAAGGGCACTTGACCAGTAGCCTAAGATAAGAGAGATAATAGAGAAAGAAGCAAATTTTGAAAATACCTTGTATCTTCTTGAAATATTTAAATAATAATAATAATTGAAAATAACATGAAAAACCTAAGTAAGGAAAGTAAAATAGAACACATATAGAAGGTACTACACGGATAGAAAGAAAAGAAGTAGAACATCCTCATATGTTGAGCTCACAAAAAAAGTGATCAAAATACATCCCTCCTTTTATAAAAGAATTTTTGAGGAGTAATAGTACCAAAATGAAACTTCTAGTGACAAATCTGCATGGAATACTTGAGTTTTCTTTTGTTTAAAATTTCATGAAAAACCAGTTGAGTGATCACTATGCATACTACTAAGAAGGCTATTTGAAACAACTTTTTGTTCCCTTTAAGCAATATAAATTTGATGCGTAATGCATTCTAAAATAAAATGCTTAAATGAACCACATTCGTTACATCTAAGGCAATCAAAGTGGATGAGTGTGGAGAAGATCTCCTAGTATTGCTCTACTAGTACCTAGGGCATTGTATAGAAAGGTGGCTCAGAAAACTAAATGGATAGTAAGAATATGAGAGAGAGAGAGAGAGACAGATAGATAGAAATAGGGCTCGGACTCCAAGGAGTGGCACAAGGAGGAGAGAGGGAGAAGTAATACTAACGTTAACTCTCACACGTGGATTTGCAGTTAGTCTCTCACAGTGGGATCTAAGATGACTACACACGCCACAATGGTGACACATAGGTAGAATAAGTGTAGGGAAGGGCAATAGACTATCGTTGCTGTGATGAAAGGGTGTAATAAAAGGTGAAGTGTTCACCTTGTTGGAAGATCACGGCTGGGTACAACTTGAGACTTACCTATTGGAGTGTTACCCATGATTTTCATCTTCGAGTTAGTAGCCATAATTTTGATGAACTTGAGAGCAAAATTAGAGGTAGTAGACTAGTCTTTAACAAAACACTACCCTCGTCTATTACCTGGCTTTTTGTTGCAACTCAAAATTTTATCTAGCTTATGAATTCTCAGTAATAAATTCTCAACAATTTTTTTGGAATATTTCAACTTTTCTTCAAGCATTACTTTCTTGGCTCATAAAGCTTGCACTATGTCATATTTTTATTTGCTAGATTCCTTAAGGAATCTGGTAGAACATCATAGATCTTTAACCTTCACCAGTAGAGTTACCAACTCCCTATCCTTTTTCAAAAGAGAGTGTTCTAAATAATCTTTTTTATTGTCCAACACAATCACCTTCTTTTCTAGAAGAATGATTTGATCCATTTGATGCTCTTATAAATCAAGGCTAACAACTCACTGATTTTCATGATTCAATTCAAGGCTGTTCAAGTTCTCTTCTCAAAACTTCATTTTGGAATAGTTGGAAGTGCATTGAACCACCATGTCAATGTTTCACTTCTACATGATCTTGCACTTCTTTGATAAATCATATTTTTCATGGTTGATGGAGGACTTTCGTTCCCTAAGAGTGGCTTCTAACACACTCAGCTCCTTGTCCTTTTATTCAAGGCTCTCTAAATCATTATTGCGAGATTTCTTAGATTTAATATGCTATCTCAGGAGCACATCATAGGATTCAAGAAGTTTTTCCTTATCTACATCATCTTCATCTGTGAACCTAGAAGTCTGAGGTAGTAGAGGGAAGATCCTCAATAGAGTTTGATTTCGTAAAGACAATGAGATTTTTTCCCATTTTATATTATAGCTACTATCCAAAATAGTAACCTTAACCTTCTTGGCTCTCTTATCAAAAGCATTTTTATTTATAGAAGCATTGGGCAGCAATGTGTTTGGGTGTACCACACTTGAAACTCATGATCTTTTTAATTTATCTCTTATTATGATGTCTGTCATTGTCCTCATTAGTATTCATTTTTCTTCCTAGCTCTTAAATATCTTATACTAATGATTTATGTTCTAGGTCCATTTAAAGAGTTCTTCTTGCTTTTAAAGAACTTACTGTCGTTTTTGACGATCAATACCATATTCTCTTCATCAAGGCTCGAGCTATCATCACTAGTCACTGATGTAACCTTTTCTTTTCTACTTCTACTCTTGGTGGACTTAAAAGGCAAGCTCTTCCCTTGATCAATAGTATATTTTCCTTTCTTTGGTAGAATGTTGTGAATCTCAAATGTTTAGAGATCATCTATCAATTCATGAATCTTTAAATTCTCAATCTATTAAACAGTTTCAATCAATGTGACCTTCTCCCTAAACCAAGTGGGAAGACTAGAGAGAACTTTCTTTACTTGCTTATCTTGATCAATTGAACAACTCAAATTGTAGGAAGTGTTGACTATTTCCAAAAATATGGAATAAAACCAATCAAATGTCTCATCTTCTTCCATCTGAAGCAATTCATAATCTATGTTGAGAAGAATTTATCTTGGCTTCTTCACTATAGAGGTACCCTTATGCGTCAATGTTATAGTTTTCCAAGCTTTTTTAGGTGTTCTGTAGCCTTGGATGTGTCAATACTTATCCGAATTCACTACTCTAGTAATGGAATACCAACCCTTACTAATCTAGTGTGACTCCTTACTTTCTATTGTGTCCATTTACTCATTAATTTGGGAATAATTGTGACATCAACAAGTGCTTTGTATAATACGACCAGCCATTTTGAACATAAACTAATGCACTATTGTGATGTATCTCTTACGGTGCATTAATATAGGGAGGCCATTTGACATGCTCGTCCTCCATTCTTAAGATGATTTCGACTAAACATACCCTTAAGGGTGGTCCTCTAAAAGAAAGAGTGCTCTCCCCTAAGGCCCAAGGTTCCTTGACCATTGATTCCCTCCTCTATTGGTTGGGGCAAATCTTTTGCCTCTGGTTGGGATAATCTTATATAATCTAAGTTTTCTTTTGTTCTTCTCTACAGAAGTTTCTACAACTACTTTCCCTTTTCTTCTGAGCCTTAGCTTACGCTATAAGATAATGATAAATGTAATTTTATAGACATTTTTAGATATCAATTTTTTTTATATTTATATACATATTACTATTATAATTAGCTGAAATTATTTTGTATTTGTTTTTGAAAAATATAGTCTTTTTTCAATTTTTTGCAATTTTTCTAAGATTTTTAAGGATTGTTTTATGATTTTTTATGATTTTTATTTAACAAGTGGATGTATTCAGAAAAGTAGATGGATTCACTTAGCAATACAATCCAAATTCATAAATTCGTGACATGTCTCTCTTCAGCCACCATGTGTCATCAGATATATACTTCATATCTCATGTACTACCATGAGTCACATTTTTAGAATAACTCTACCTTCTTTGCACTACGTAAATCTTAAGCACATCATGATTTTTCCATACATGAATCCTATTGTCATTCTAAAAATGATCTATTTTTCTCATATAAATACCCAAATAACACTCCGTAAAATAAAATCAGTGTTAGAATTGTACTAAAATAAAGAGAAAAAATACAAATTCAACAACATTGCAGGAGCTTTTATGGGAGATTCAAGAACAAGTGAAGATTGATATTTTTGGTTCATTTGGCTCGAATAATTCATCTAATCCAAATTATTTTCTCTATCATTTCTCTTCTTTATTATGAAATATTTAGTTATTGTTATGAATTTTATAATTTCTATGTCTAGATAAATATTCAATATGATTATGGGTAATTCCAAGCCCTAAATTATGGTTTAATTAACTTTAATGCATTAAGCAATTTTAATTTTAGTTCTTGATTTTTTATGTGCTCAATTCTACATTTAAATGCATTGACTATGCATGTTATGAATTAGGGTGTCAACTAATTTATTGTATCTAGTCCAAGATGTTAGTAAGTAATTACTAATATTCTAATTCAAAGTGATACTTTGTAGTTGCTATCACAAGTAGGGTTGACTACCTTCATTAAAGTTTAAAAAATTATTCTAATCTTACCTAGTTTAGTTATCATCTTTTTAGATCTTAATACAATGGACAAATTAAATCTAGTCTATGTAACTCTAGATTGTTCAAGATTTAGGTTGGTTAATAAGCGGACCTCAATTACATTGTAAGAAAAGATGAAAAATATTAAACATAGATTTTTAAAGCTAAAGTTAAGAATTCAAGAATAGTTTAAATTATAAATATAACTTATAACTTAATAAATTAATTTACATTCATGACATATTTAACAAAATTGTAGGCTAGTGGTGAGGATAGTTCCATAATCACATATCTCTCATAATCTTTCTATAACTTAT
The DNA here is from genome assembly GCA_030763125.1 of Hippophae gyantsensis. Taxonomy (NCBI): domain Eukaryota; kingdom Viridiplantae; phylum Streptophyta; class Magnoliopsida; order Rosales; family Elaeagnaceae; genus Hippophae; species Hippophae gyantsensis. The sequence goes on along the minus strand of CM061035.1, from coordinate 43,775,135 downwards.
TTTATTACTTTATGTTATTTTTCTCAAAAATAATTCAAAAGCCTCATTTACTAATTTAATTAACTCATTAATAAACTAATAGATAGTAGTGGAAATTGTCACCAATCCTTGTGGTATGACAATCCAAGTTCTTAAATTTACTTATCACTTGTGCATGATCACATATACTTGCAAAATCTATTGCTCATGTTACTCTTTCTTTTATTTAGAAAATCTACTAAGAGAAAGGTATCATTGATGCATCAATGTAAAGATAGAGTTTAGGAATTAACTGAGGTATGGTATTTTTTTTTTGGTAGAACAGTTGCTCATTTTTCTAACTCTTCTTATGGTGGACTCTTATTAGGGAGCTCTTCTAATTATTTTTCTACTTTTTAAAGTGATTTCAGTGGAATTTTCCCATGGATTTACAAGAGTTTGAGAGGAAATTTTACCATTTACTTGAGAGTTCAACCTTTGAAAAGTTGTGTCCAATTAGCCACTTTCAAGATTTCTCATAGTAGTTTGAGTGTCTGTGATAGGCTACTCAGTGTTTCTCATAAAAGCTCGAGTTTCCTACATAAATTCAACAGTCTTGTTAGTCAAAGTATTCACTAGGTCTTCCATAGTTTTACCTTAAGGTTGCTGTGGTGGTTGGTATTGTTGTTGTGCTCTAGGACAAGTGAATCTAGGTGGATTATAAAGAGCACCTATTTGATGATAACCTACATAGCTAAAATTTAGGTGATCTCTCCATCTAGGTTTATAAGTATTACTATAAGGATCATACCTAGGCCTTTGTCCTGAAAAATGACCAACAACATTGGCTTTTTCTTCTTGCAAAGTGGGACACATATTAGTAGGGTGTCCCATTGTATAGCATATACCACATGTTTTCACTTGTCCTATAGCTAGATGTTGTACCAAAGTAGTTAGAGTACTTGATAACTCTATAAAAGTAGAGTTATTTATTCACATTTAAACCCCTTATTTGCCTTGTAATGTATCGAAATATCATAAAGAGTCTTAATTTTCATTTAATATGGTAATGTAGGCAAAATATATCAAATAGATCAAAAATAGGCAAAAATGAGGACAAATATAGAACTATAAGGTTGATCAATTGGCTAGGAACTGGATTGATTAAATTTTATTACTAGATCGATGGAAAAAGAAGTGGATCAATCGAGGGGTCATTACTAAATCGATCAAGAATAGGCTCGATTGATCAAGCAACAAGGATTGAAAGGCATCAACACTAATTAAATCCCAACTTTCAATCTAAGCCATTGGATCATAATAATATGAATTCTAATCTAATGATGATCAATTTCAGCCTATTTAAAGCACCATAGGGAAATCATAAACATACAATTAAGAAATACAAATAGAGAACAACAATTAAGATTACAAACCCTAGCAGTTGCCAAGAAGGAAAAAGAAGAGAAAAAGTTCAATAGGAGATTAAATAAGATACAACTTTGTGAAGGATTCAAGAAGATTAGTGCTAGAAATCAAGAGATTGAGTTATCTCTTCTTCTTCTCCTTTCTTTATCAATTGTATTATCTTTCTTTATGAAAAAAATTGTGCTTTAAGAATATAATTATGTTTATCTAAATTATTAATCTAGGGGTCTTATGAACTCAATTTTTTACATGTGATAATTTAATATTTTATCCCAAAATTTATTGCAATTTAATTATATTATTTAATTTATTTTTTATGCTATTAATTATTTGGCCAACAATTGATCTATAGTAACAATCAAATAGATTTTAGAGAATCAAATAGTTATTTGCCTTGATTAAATAATATGCATAGTTTTTAGGTAGAGATGTATGATTCTTACGTGTGTGATCTATATTGATGAACTTAATGAATAGTATACAATATAATTGATATGAGAGTGTGATTAGGTTGATTACTATATGGTGTATAATGTACTTAAGAGAGGAATGCATGCTAGGTTAGATTTAATTGATCATATAATCGACTGATGATTATATTGAGGGGAATTTTAGTGATTTACAAGTTAGAAAATTGGGGGATTAAAGATTCCTAGATCATTTTCCCAAATATCTCTGTACTTGTTAAGTCACATGACTTAAAATTAGTTATCATTTATTTTATAATTTTATAATTATCTATTATTGTCCAAATAGTATTTGTAATAATTATATTGATACTCAGTTATGAGTTACACAACTTCCTGTTGGATCGATATCTATACTTAGATACATTATAATACTTGCCTAACCCATATACTTGTAGATTGTGTGTTGATCAAGTTTTTGGTGCCTTTTTTGGAGAGTTAAGTACTTGTAATAGATATCATTAATGATTATTATTGTACTAGTTTGGTCCTTTTAATTTTTCTTTTAGTATTTCTATTTTATGCCCATGTTAACAAATAAAAATCTTGTTCCTTTTGAATTAAAAATAGAGAAAACTTTACTTCGCTTAAGAAGGAAACGATTAACACAAGATCACTTAGGGATTATGGTAGAATAAGGGCATCAATAAACTATTATGATCTTGAAACCTTTAAAGGATTTTGTATTCCCACAATTAGATGGAGCGCAATCATCTATCAATGGACCTGGAATCAATGCTAATAATTTTGAACTCACACCAGGTGTCATTCAGATGGTACACATAAATCAATTTAGAGGGTTAATCGACGATGATCCAAATCTTCACTTGGCTTAATTCTTGGAAATATGTGATCCATTTATTATGAATGGTGTATTAGATGATGTAATTCACCTTTGCTTGTTTCCTTTCTCACTGAGTGGCTAAGGCTTGGTTACTTACAATCACTACCTGCGGAGCCAATTACTACAAAAGATCAATTGGCTCATAAATTCTTATCATGGTACTTTCCACCTTCAAAGATAGCTAAGCTTAGAAATGACATCATATCTTTTCAGAAATTTGAAGGGGAATCACTTTATGAAGCTTTGAAAAGCTACAAAGAGTTGTTAACCTGATGTCCACACCATGGTCTTCCTACTTGGTTACAAGTGCAAACATTATATAATGGATTAATGGGGAAACCAAGGACCATAATTGATGCTACGGCTAGAGGAGCTTTAATGAGTAAAACTAAAGAGGAAGCTTTTACACTACTTGATAAGATGGCATCCAATAATTTCCAATAGCCTGTGGAGAAGCTCAACCTAAGGAGAGAGGTCGAAGCAGTAGATATATACACTATAGCAGCATTGTAAGCTCAAACAAATGCTATATTGTTAGGTTTAACTAAGAAGATAGATAGTAGTAGTATGGGGTAAATATGGTACAAAGTTCATTCATGGTGCGTGATTATTGCAATAGACCTTATTCTACTGAGGCATATGGTAACCTTCCTAAAGTAGTAGACTATGTCAACAATCAAAACTATCAAGGAAACCCATACTCAAACACATACAACCCAAGATTTAGAAACCATAAAAATTTATCATGGAATAATAACAATAATTAAGGTGGTAATCAATTCAACCGTCAACAGTTCCTACCACCTAGTTTTTAACAACCATAAACCTAGAAGAAGAATCCATCTAATGAGGATAACACAAGTGCTTTAATAGGAATGATGAAAGACTTCATCCATTTAGTAAATACAAAAATGGATTGCATAAAGTCCACTCATAGGGCTTCTATTCAAAATTTGGAGGTCTAAATGGGGCAACTGGCCCAAACCGTAAGTCAAAGGCCTTAAGGTAACCTTCCAAGTAATACAAAAGTTAATGCAAAAATAGAAGGTAATGAGAATTGTAAAGAAATAGCCTTAACAAGTGGTAAAACTTTAGAATAGGAAATAAAAAAGGATGAGGAGCAAAAAGTGGACAAAGAGAGTACTGAAAAAGAAATATTCCAACCATAGAAAAGCAACCTCTATAAACCCACTATTCCCTTCCCTCAAAGACTCCAAAAGCAAAAATTAAACAATCAGTTTTCAAAATTTCTAGAAGCCTTCAAGAAGCAACAGATAAACATAGCATTTGCTGATGCACTTGAATAGATGCCTTTATATACCAAATTCATAAAGGACATCCTATCTAAGAAAACAATACTTGGAGATAATGAGACTATGACCTTAACTTAAGGTTGTAGTGCCATCCTTGAGAGAAAACTACCAAAAAAAATTAAAGATCTAGGTAGCTTTGACATCCTTTGCACAACTGGGAATATACATTTTGGCAAGGCATTATGTGACTTAGGTGCAAGTATTATCCTTATACCATTACCATTTTTCAAGAGATTGGGGATTGGTGAAACCAAACCTATTTTAGTAACATTTCAAATGATAGATAGGTCAATCAAGTGAGCTCGTGGTGTGGTAAAAGATGTGTTAGTTAAAGTAGACAAGTTCATCTTTTTGGTAGGTTTCATTGTATAAGACATGAGGAAGAACCACGAAATCCCTATCATACTTTCTCATCTATTCTTAGCAACCAAACGAGCACTCATTAATGAGAAAAAAGGTGAGCTTGCAATGAGAGTGTAGGATGAACATGAAACATTTAATGTTTTTAAAGAAATTAAATTTTTTAATACTAATAATACTAGTGATTACTTTAAGATAGATGTTACTGATGAACTAACCAATGATGTGCTTCATAACATATGCCCTAGTGATGCTTTAGAATACATGCTTGTTAATTCTATGAACATATATGCTATTGAACACCATGACAATCACTTAGAAACACATTCATGATGATAATTTAACTAAATCTATTGAACTACCCATACTTGAGACTTTAACATATGATGCTATAAACAAAGAAATAAATTCATTAGGAAATAACTCAACTTATTTTAATGATTAAGTTATGGAATCTGTGAAGTGATTTGATATTGTTTGTTAACTATGTGAAATATTTGGAGGCTATGCCTCCTATGTGTGTATCTAATGCTATTGTGGAGTGTCATAAGGCAGGTTCTAAATTCAAGCCATCCATTAAGGAGCCACCAAAGTTAGAACCCAAACATTTTCCCTACCATCCCCAATTAAATGGGCATGCAAAAGTGTTCAATAGAGAGGTAAAAGTGGTGCTACAAATAAATAAATTGGATAAGCTATAGTGGAGTGCTTATGAGAATGCCAAGATGTACAAAAAGAAAACAAAAAGATGGCATGATAATAAAATTTCGAACCATGTTATTGAATCGGGATAGAAAGTGGTACTGAACAAATTAAGACATAACTTGTTTCTGGGCACTCTCAATAGTAGAAGATTAGGTCTGTTCACCATCACTAAGGAAAAAAACCATGGAGCCATTCAATTGGAACATAAAAATAAAGAAAAGTTCATGGTTAATGGGTATAAAGTAAAGCACTATCTTGGAGAAACCAATTACCAAATGAAAAAGTTGTGATGACCTTGGTAGATAAACCTTAGGAGCTAATATGAATTTCTAGCCAAGGATGTTAAACATGCACTTGTTGGGAGGCAATCTAACATTATTTTACTTATATGTTTTCTATTTTGTAGGTGAATAAATGTGGAGGGCAATGGAACAACAAATATTGAGAAATTTCAACGATAAATGTAGTGTGCCAAGGCTAAGGGAGTTTTCATTCATTTAACTCTGTTTCATATTCATATGTGGACATTGGGAACAATGTAGAATTTAATTATGGGGGAGGGAAATTCGTTCTCTACTTTAGTGTCTAGTATGCATTTCATTGTTTTTGTATTTTTTTATCATGATTTGAGTAGAAATTAATGAATACATGGAAACCAAATGCATGCATATTTGATATGAAACATATGAATCCAATGATAGAATTGGCTGTCATGATTAAGATAAGGAAGGTAACATACTTGTTAAGTATGTGATATACTTGCTAGTTTAATTGATTCATATTTTTGTGCACAAGTTCGTGATTTATTTTGGTGTTATTATTGGAAGAAAATTTGGGATGAGTTATGCTTGTTGATGAGGTCTACCATATTTTAGAATCTAAATAGTATATGGCTTGAGAAATGATTTAGGTATTTATTTGATCGATTGAGTCTTTCATGCTAACCATTGTTTATATCCTTAGTCACTTTTTGAGCCTTACTAAGAATCATTCATATCTTTAAGCCACGTTTTTAGTCTAACCAATAAGCATTACCTTACACTTACACCTTTAGCTTGTATGAAAAATGAAATCTTGTGCTATGCTATAAAATGAGGTGAAATGTAATGCATCCTACTTCTTCACATCTATATATATAAAGGCACAATTACCCTTCTAAGCTAAAAGAATAAAATTAAAAATAAGTTTGGGGGTGTTATGAGGATAAAAAAATAAAAAATAAAACAGAAGAGATAAAGAAAAGAAAGTGAAGAAGAGATGTGGAATAAAAGAATGGTAAGATAGGACATAGAAAAGTATCAAATGAAAATTCAATTGAAGTTAAATATTGCATCATGAACAAAAAGAGAGATAAGGTGTGAAAAAAAATCCTAAATATATCTATATATCTACCCTCACCTAAGCCTTACACTATAAGCATATAAAGCCTTATTGATCTTTAACTAAGTTTGTATTTACATTAGTGGAGAGGGGTGAAGAATAGACCTATAAAACTTGTTCTAAGACTTAGTTTATTAGCATTCTCATATAAGTTGATTTCAAGAGTGCATTGGATGATATCATGTGCAACATACACATAAAACAATTCTTTAAAAACCTTGAATACCCTTGCATGAATAAAACGTTGATTAATGGATATATGAACCTCTTTGTCATGGAACTGTACAACTTTAAAGGGGATAGTTTTTACTAAATATTAATGCATTAATAGATATGTATTCATGAATATACTACCCATATAGTTTTATCTTGAGGGCAGGTGAAAAGATATCAAACAGATCAAAAATAAGCAAGAATTAGGAAAAATACATAATTATAGGGTTGATCGATCGACTAGGAACTGGATTGATCAAATTGTATTAGTGGATCAATCGAAAAAGAAATGGATCGATCAAGGGATCATTACTGAATCAATCAAGAATAGGCTATATCAATTGAGTGACGAGGATTAAACGCGTTAGCACTAAAATAAATCCCAACTTTCAATCTCAGTCATTGGATAATAAGAATCCTAATCTAATGAGGATCAATTTCAACCTATTTAAAGCACCATAGAGAAGTCATAAACATACAAATCAGAGATATAAATAGAGAACACACAATTAATATTACAAACCCTAATAGCTGTGAAGAAGAGAAAAGAAGAGAAAAAGTTTAAGAGGAGATTAAGGGAGACACGACTTATTCAAGACAAGATTAGTACTGTAAAATAAGAGATTGAGTGCATCTCTTCTTCTTCTCCTTTCTTTATCAATTATATTGTCTTTCTTCCTGAAAGATTTGAGCTTTTAGAATGTAATTACGTCTAGCTAAATTATTAATTTAGGGGTCTTATGAACACAATTTTCTCTATGTTATGATCTAATACTTTACCCTAATTGTTATTGCAATTTAATTATATTATTTAATCTAATTTTTATGCTATTAATTGTTTGGCCAACAATTGATGTATAGAGGTTATTAAATAGATTTAAGATAATTATTTAATTATTTTCCTTGATTAAATAATATGCATAGTTTCTAGGTAGAGATGTACGATTCTTATGTGTATGATCTATAATTGATGAAATTAATGAGTATTATGCAATCTAATTACATGAGAACTTAATTAGGTTAATTACTATATGATGTGTAGTGTACTTGAGAGAGAAATGCATGTTAAGTTAGATTCAATTGATCATTTTATTGATTGATGATTATATTGGGGAGAATTTTAGTGATTCTCATGCTAAGAAATCAGAGGATTAAAGATTCCTAGATCATTTTCTTATATATCTTCATAGTTTTTGAGTCTTGTGATTTAAAGTTAGTTGCCATTTATTTTCATTTTTTATAATTTTCTATTGTCCAAAAGTATTCATAATAATTATATTGATACTTAGCTATAAGTTACATAATTCCTATGGCATCAGTATCCATACTCAGTTAAATCATATTACTTGCATGACCTGTATATTTGCAAATTACATTGTGTTAATTAGCACTAATTTGTTGGTCAATGTGAGAGTTAGAATTTACCCTATTTACCTTAACTAGATATTCCGTTTAGGTGCTAAATTATTAAGAATTGGTAGCCATGGTAGCAATCAAGCATCGTGCTTCAATTGGTGTTTTATTTACCCATATACCACCACTTATTTGTTGTTATGGTTAGCTAGCACATAACTTTTTAACTTTTCCCAATATGCATAAAGTCTTTCCCCATTAGATTGCATAATTCCACAAATTTGTTTCCTTATTGTAGTGGCTCTAGAAGCTAGGAAATATCTCTTTAGAAACTGCCTCTTCATCTTATTCCAAGTGGTAATGGATCTAGAGGGTAAATAATATAGTTATTCTTTAGCACTATCTACCAAAGAGAAGGGTAAAGCTCTAAGTTTGACTTGTTCTTCGATAATCCCTACTAGTTTCATAATGGAGCAAGCCAAATGAAATTATTTACAGTGTTTGTTTGGGTCTTCTCCAACTAAATCCCTAAAAATAGGCTAAAAGAATGAATCAATCTTGACTTAAGTCCAAAATTTACCTTCAAGTTAGGATATATTATGCATAAGGGTTGTTGTTTCATGTCAAGTATAGTCAATTCTTTTAGTATTGGATCAACAATTGCAATGGTACACTGAGTTCTTTAAGAGGCTTTGCACTACTAAATTCAAGTTGAAATGTAATGAGGTAGTTAGTTTAGGAGAGAATTTCTTTATTGTAATGAGGTAGTTAGCTTTACTAATTCATGCATTATAGGAACCTTTAGATTTGAGATATCTATATTAGATCAAGGAGCATCCATTAATGTTATCCCTTATTCTAAATATAATTCACTTAACATTGGTCCTCTCAAGAACACTGGTGTTATTATATATTTAGCTTACATAACTAATGCATATCCAAAGGGTGTCTTGGAGGATGTGTCGGTACAAGTCAATGAGATGCTATTTCTTGCTAATATTTGTGTTCTTGACATATGAGATTAGACCAATAGTATCACTACACCTTCTTTTAGGAAGAACATTCATGAAAACTTCTTGCACTAAAATTACATCCACAATGGGAAATTGACTATGGAATTCAATGTAGATTCTATACGCATCATGATCTTTGAAGTGATGAGGTACCTAAATGACAGTCATTCTTGCTATTTTATTGACATTGTAGACTCTTATATGGAAAAGGTATTTGAGCTTAAGCAAGAAGACACCTTACAAGTAGCCTTGATATAGAGCTTGGATTCTGAATATCCAAGAAGACTTGCTTGTATAATACAACTCATTGCAGATGTAGAAATCACAATAGCATCCTTGGAATCTCTTTCCAAAATGAAGCAATGGTATAATATGAACTTTATTTCTTCATCCATTGAAACTAAAAGGATGCTACCTTTTATTGTGTAGGCACCACAATGGAATTAAAACATCTTCCATCACACTTGAAACATGTATATTTGGGAGACAATGACACACTATCGATCATCATCGCTAGCCACTTGTCTTATGAATAAGAGGACATGCTTCTTAGATTTTGAGAGATCATAATACTACCATAAGATGGACCATTTTTAATATTAAAGGTATAACCCATATGTATACACAAAAGAGGATGAAGCTAAATCAATAAGAGACTCATAATGTTGGCCAAATCCTCTAATGATGGTGGTAGTAAAGAAAGAAATATTCAAATGGTTAGATGTGGGTTCATCTACCTCATCTTTGATAGAAAATGGGTAAGTTCCATATAGGTGGTACTAAAGAAAGCTGGAATAATAGTAATGAAAAATGATGAGAATAAATCGGTACCAACAAGAATCCAAACATGTTGAAGGATATGCATGGACTATAGAACGGTCGACGCTAACTCTAGGAAGGATTGCTTCCCCTATCCCTTTATTGATCAAATGGTAGAAAGGTTAACATGCCACACTTTTCATTATTTTTTTATGGTTATTTAGATTACAACACAACTGCAACCAAATTACCATAACACCTGAAGATGAAGAGAAAAATACATTCATGCACCTACCCCTTTGGAACCTTTTCTTTTCAAAGAATTACATTATGCCTTTGCAATGACCAAGCCACCTTTTCAAAGGTGTATGGTAAGTACATTTTTAGAATACATAAAGCATATTATAGAGGTTTTCATGGATGATTTCACAATGTATGGTGATTTGTTTAAATTATGTTTACATAATCCAACACTTTTTTCCAAGGATATGTTGAGACTAATCTAGTTTTAAATTGGAAAAAGTGTCATTTTGTGGTAGTTAGGGCATGTAATCTCCTATAAGAGAATAGAAGTGGATAAAGTTAAATTGATACTATGCTCTCACTACTGTGAGGGAGGTTAGTTCTTTTCTTTGTCATGCAGGTTTTTACATGAGGTTCATCAAGGACTTTTCAAAGATTGCAAGACCAATGTCACATTTTTACAAAAAAACACTCCTTTTAAATTTTATGAAGATTGCAAGAAATCTTATGAAAAGGATATAAATCTACTCATCATAGCTCCAATCATTCAAGCACCCAATTATAGTCGCCCATTTAAGCTAATATGTGATGCTAATGATTGTATAATTGGAGAAATTTTAGGGCAATAGATTGGAAAGCAACCACATGTCATCTATTATGCCTTTAGAACCCTTAATGATGCCTAACTCAATTACTCCACCACTGAAAAAATCACTTCCAGATATTTTTTCCTTATAAATGTATTTTCTGATCATGTAGCTCTTAGTTATTTGCTAAGAAAGAAGGATGCAAAACCTAGAATAGTGAGTAGGATTCCCTTGTTACAAGAATTTTACTTTGAAATAAAATACAAAAAGGGGAGTAAGAACTTAATAGCTGACCACTTAAGTCAAATCATTCAAGAAGAAGACTCCATAATAATACAAGAACATTCCCAAATGAACAATTTTTCTCTATAGAGGAATCACCACCATGGCATGCTGACCTTGAAAATTAGCTTGTAACCAAAATAATCCCCATCAATCTACTAGGATCTCAAAAATACAAGCTTAGAAAAGATACAAGGTACCATTTGTGGGATGATTCATACCTATGGAAACATTGCCCAGATGAATTAATACCAAGGCACATACCTGAAACAAAATTTGATTATGTTTCCACTTTTTTTCCACACATATGTATGAAAAGAACACTTTAGAGCCAAAAGAACCACCCTCAAGGTTATTGAGAATGGATTATATTATTCATAGATACACATATCTCCTGTAAAGCTTGTGATTGTTGTCAACAAATAGGAAATCTAGGGTGTAGATACCAACTACCCCAAACCTCTATTGTTTTCGGTTAAATCTTTGATGTATATGGTATTGATTTTATGGGACCCTTCCCTTTTTTTAGTGGATTTAGGTATATCTTACTTGTTATGGATTACATGTCTACATGGGTGGAAGCTAAAGCCACCAAAACTAATGACTCCTAAGTTATCATTGATTTTATGAAGTCTAACATTTTTGCTAGGTTTGGAACATCAAGAGCCATCATAAGTGATGATGGACTACACTTTTACAATTGGAATTTTTGGGCTTTACTTAAAAAGTGTCATGTCAACCATAGTTTCTACACCATGCCATTCATAGACAAGTAGACAAGCTAAAGTTTCCAACATAGAAATCAAATCCATTCTAAAAAAAGTACTTAAACCTAACATAAAGGATTGGAGTTTGTGATTGTATGATGCACTATAGGCATATGGGAAAACATTTAAAACATCCATTGGGATGTCACCATTCCTTTTGGTGTATGGAAAACTATGCCATCTTCCAATTGAGTTGGAACATAGAGCATTTTGGGGCAGTCAAACAATGCAATATGGATTTAAAAGAAGTTAGATATCATAGAAGGTTGCAATTAAATGAGTTAGAAAAAATCCCTAATGAAGCCTATGACAATGCATAGATTTATAAGGAGAAAACTAAGATGGCATATGGTAAGATGATACCAAGAAACAAATTTGAAATTTGATAAAAAGTGCTCTTTTTTTTAATCCTACCTCAAGTTATTTCCAGGTAAGCATCATTCTCGTTGGATTGGTCCTTTTATTATTAAAAAAATGTTTATTCATGGTGCAGTAAAAATTTAGAGTGGGATAACCGAAAAAGAATTTAAGGTAAATGGGCATAGGTTGAAACCCTATTATGATACATTGCATGAAGACCACAGAGAGGAAATCCAGTTTTGTGAGCCAATCAATTCTGGTTGAAGAAGTTAAACCAAGCACATTGTGGGAGGCAACCCAGCAGATTTATTTTTTATTTCCTTTTTAATTAATTTTACATTACATTTATATAATTGCTTAAATTGAGGACAATGTAAGAATTAATTTTAGGGGACTCACTATCTTTTTTTTAAATCCTTTATTAGTTAGGCATGTTTTAGGATTAGTATGCTCTAGGTAGCATAATGTTTTTCATTTTTAATATTTATTTATTGCATTTCTTAGGATAGTTAGGATTAATAGCTGGGTTTGGAAACAATCACATGTTTTCTATTTGTTTTCTAGCATCTATGATGAAATTAGCTAAATAATGTTAGGTTAAAAAGGATAATGAATGTTGATAAAGTCTTGACCTTGTTTCTAAGTGAAGGTAAATTTATGATAATTTTTCTCAAAACTTGCATACATAATAGCTAAATTGGTGATAGAAGATTTATATGCATGGACTTGTAAAAAATATTGTGAATTCTTTGGAACTTTGCTATCATTTTAATAAATCAAAATAGGTTACTAGAACTTTTTTGAATGCTAAATGTATTTCTTGAAAAATGATTAAAGCAATAGGATTAACCTCTTTGGCTAAATTTTCACATCCCTAATATTAAGACCCTTAAAGGACAACCCTTTTAGAGAACTAAAATTAGCCTACATGAGCCACTTGTTTGTACCCACTCTATACCCTTTGAACCAAACACATTGGCCATTCTCTATAGTTCAAGAACAAGTGGAGTTTCCTAAAATGAGAATAGATTATATGAAAATTCTAGACTAAGATTTAAGAGTGTAAATTGTGCTACAATTGATAAAAAGTCCAATATATATATAAACAAATTTTGGTACAATATGTTCCCCATGTATAAAAAATATTCAATAAAAATAAACAATAATAAGGGAAAAATATAAAAGGAAATATAAAAAGAGGTTGTGTATTGAAAAGATTGGAAAATATAAAAGAAAAAGAAGTCAATAGTGATGTTTGGGTCCAAAATAATGAAATTTGATATTATTTTATTAACATAATTAGTCTTAAGATAATATTATTTGTAGGTCTCTTTTTATTATTCCATGAAGTCATGAGCTTTTATTTTTCCTTTTTCCTTTCATTTGATTCAACCAACAAGCCTAACCATCTAACCAAATGAAAGACCTTCTGATTTAAAAGAAAAACCTATGGTATCCAATTCAATTCTAAAAAGTGTATTGATATTTTATAAGGCATAATGATGTTTCAACGTGTTTAAGTTATATGATTCAATTGTTGCTAATTGATACTACATGACACATACTATTTGAGCATGATTATTGCATAGTAGTTATAACAAAGGGATGACTAAAGGCAATATCTAACATTCATTAGAATTTAAAAATGTAATATTGTTAATAACCTAAGATATAATGTCAGAAAACCTATTCTCTTAATTATAGGTGTTGACTTTGCTTAAGGATTAGCAAAAAGTAAGTACGGGGGAGTTTGATGAGTGATATTGTATACATATTTTTAGATATCAATTCCTTTATTTTTTTATATATTTTTTTATTATAATGATTTAAAATTATTTATTTGTATTTATTTGAAAAATATAAGCTTTTTGAATTTTTTGGTATTTTTCTAAGATTTTTATAGATTTTTTATGATTTTTATTTGACAAGCGAATGTTTTCAGAAAACGTTAAGGGGATTTACTTAGAAATACAATCCAAATTCACAAATTCCTAGTGCCTCTCTCATCAGCCACCACATGTCATCAAATGTATACTTCCTATTTCATGCGCTACCACGTGTCACATTTTTAGAATAACTTCGCCTTCTTTGCACTATGTAAATCTCGAGCACAATGTGATTTTCGCATACATGAATCCTACTCTTAATCTAAAATTTATATATTTTCTCATATAAATACTCAAATAACACACCATAAAATACAATCAATGTCAGAATTGTACTAAAATAAAGAGAAAAATTAAAAATATATAAATTCAATAATATTACAAGAGCTTTCAATGGAGATTTAGTAACAATTGAAGATTGATATTTTTGGTTCTTTTGGCTCTAATAATTCATCCAATTCAGATTCTTTTCTCTATCATTTCTCTTCTTTATTATGGAATATTTAGTTATCGTTATGGATTTTATAAATTCTATGTCTAGCTAAATATTCAATATTATTGTGGGCAATTCCATGCCTTATAATATGGTTTAATTAAATTTAATGTCATGAACAATTTTAATTTCAATTCTTGATTTTTGATGTATTAAATTCAATGTTTAAATGCCATGACTATGCATGTTATGAATAATGGTATCGACTAATTTATCGTATAAATATGTTTATATCTAGTCTAAGATGTTAGTACGCAATTACTAGTATTCTTATTCAAAGTGGTACCTTATGACTGATGCCACAAGAAGGTTGAATACCTTCGTTAAAGCTTAAACAATTGTTTTAATCTTACCTAATTTAGCTATCATCTTTTTAGATCTTAATGTTATGAGTGAATTAAATATAGTAAGCATACCTTTAGGTTGTTCATTGTTTAGATTGGTTATTAAGAAAACCTTTAATTGATTACACAGTATGAAAATATTAGAAATCTTAAGCGGAGATAGATTTTTAAAGATAAAGTTAAGAATTCAAGAATGGTTTTAATTTATGAAAATAATTTAGAACTTTAGAAATTAATTTACATTCATAACATATTTTATAAAATTATAGGCTAGTATTGAGGACACTCTCATAATCATATATCTCTCACAATCTTTCCACAACTTATTTTATTGCTTTATATTATTTTTCTCAAATACAATTCAAAAATTGCATTTTCTAATTTAATTAACTCATTAATAAAGTATTTAGGATAGTTCTAGTTCTTAAATTTACATATCACTTGTACATGATCACATATACTTACATGTTCTAAATTGTGTCAATTAACAAAATTTCATGTCTCTTTATAAGTTTCTTCCATCATGCGAGGCACTGTATTTGTCAATTCTACAAACAAGTTTGAACTTTTCTACATTCCTATCCTAAATACCTCAGTTGCTATGCAATTGGGATAGTCTGCTATCTCAAGATGCCCTTCTCTATACCTCCTTATGTAGTCTTTAACATATTCATCACTTCCTTGGGTGATTGAAAAGAAGTTATGTGACTCATTTCTCATTGGCTTGTTTCTTTCATAATTCATGAAGAATATTTTTGCAAATTTCACGAAAAAGATAATGGTGCATAGTGTCAAACTATTGAACCATTTTTGCTTCTTGTCGCACAGGGTAGCTCAAAGAGTTTGTACATCATGGAATCTCTTTTCTGTCTAGAGATGATTACCATGGCATGGTCATTTTAAAATGAAACACATGTGTTAATGGGTCCTTCCTTCCATTATAACCCTAGTACTTTGAAGCACTAAATTTCATAAAAGGGCTTACTTTTCTCTATCTCATCAGAGAAGGGTGATACTCCCTATTATTCACAAACTTTGTCAATGTCATATTGGGCCTTTCTCTTATTTTTTTACCTAGATTTCTCCTCCAAGGCTTGTAAATGTGTTTCCCATAGCTTTCTATCCTCGAGCATTTGGTCATTATTGTACTTGGTGGCGTCTTACTCTAGCCAAGCTAGTCATATGTCATCTTGGAAATTTTGATGTATTACCCAATCTTTATCATCATATGTTTGCTCTTGAGATTATTCTCTAATTGATCTTACCTCCTCCTTGATCTCAGCCACCAATTCCACAACAATGTCCACTTGGGGAACATAAATTTTAGATGCTTCATGGTTGGGATCAAGTTCCTCCTAAGCATTATTATCATTATCACCTACTTCATACCCTATATATTTTTTCATGTTATGGCACAGGCCTAGTTTGTTACCTAGCCAACCTCATCCTTTCTACGATTCTAGTACCTACCATTTTTGGACAAAAGCATTGAATAAACATGGGGTGTGTGACTTGTTCAAGTTCTCTATAAACATGTGTGAATCCTAGTAAAGTGATGCATTAGAAATTAATGTTATGATCCTTAAACCATGAGCCCCATGATAGGCACCAAAATGGTGGGGATGATTCGATTTTCAAGAGAAAAAAAGTGAGATGTAATAAATGATATGAACTATGTGTGATTCAAGACCATCATGATAGATAAATATGGCATTTACAAGGGTACATTTCAATTATGTAGGGAGTACACATTAGTAAATGTCAGATGGTTAAACTAGTAAAAAGATGTAAAATTAGGCACGACTAGGAGGACAAATCCTACCTTAAGGTCACCCGGATGGAGGCATCAACATGTAGGCTTTGATCTGGACAATAGTCAAGGATTATGCACTATATTACACCAAACAATAAGTCATATTTTATGCTCAAATAGTTATATATAAAATAAAAAAAATCTTTTTAGTAATTACTTGCTTCTATTTGACTATTACTTTTATTTTTTAATAATGTTACTAACTCTGTCTCATTTTCGTTAACTTTTATTATTCACTTGTTTATGAAAAAGACAAAAAACATGAAACAATAAGATTTAAGGGAGTTTTGTCTAAGAGGATAGTTGTTGAAAGCCTTAATGCCATTAGTCTTTCCTAAGATAGTTGCTTTATTTAGAAGGTTTATTTTTAAGGAGGCCTCGCCCCACCATTTTTTCCTAGGAGTATTCTTGGTGAATACTAATTGTATTGCTACATTGTTATTTTCAAAAAAGAAACAAAAAAAATTTGTTCTTCTCGAAGATGGTAGATTCCACTATGTTTTGATCTAAGGAAGTTTGAGATTCTTATCCAATTTATTTCTTTAAATTATTCAATTTTATTAATTTTTATATTATTTTACTTTTATTAGTATAGTTTTTGTCTTTCTTTGGTCCTAGTCTTCCCTAAAAACTCTAGAAATGAAATTCAAAGAAAACTAAAAAAAAGAGGGGTGCTAGGGTGTATGAATCAATCCAGAGAATAAAGAGGTACACTTATAAAAAGAATAGAATTAGAATTACCTTTAATTCAATCTTTTTCTTCTAGATCATCTTTTAACTCTGAAAATACCATGAGGATAACCCTTTTATAACTCTTAAAGATTACCTCCACCCTACCCGTACAACCACACAATAATGCATAATTTTTTCCCCTAACATACCACACCATTATGCAAAATGTTTCCCCCTAACATACCACAAATAGATTTCAAACTTGGAATGATACAACTTAGGCCCACTTTTCATTACTTAGTTAGTGAAAATCCATATCTATATATCAGGAAATTCTAAGAGGTAGTGGCTACCTTACATAGCCAACCAAATGCAATGTACTCTATTCGGCTAAATTTTTTCCTATTTTGTCTTAAAGACAAAGAAAATAGTTGATTATATTCTTCGAGATTAAGATCAATAGGTACATGAGTAGAAATGACCCAATCTTTCTTTATCAAATACTTTCCATACCACAAGACTAATATCATCAAAAGACAGATCTCGACCTTTTTGCAAAAAAAAATGGCAAAATATTATGCCAAGCTTGGGAGAGGTTCAAAGAGTTAGTAAACATGTACCCACATCATGGATACAAAAATTGACACTTAGTTAGCTACTTCAATGATGGAATCATAATTATAGAGTGCCAATTTATAAAAATGATGTCTAACAACAAGTTTCTACAAAAATACCCTGATACATGAATAGTATCGAACGTTATTGATAGTACCAATAGGTTATGACCAACTGGAATCTACCATTTAAGAGAAGAAGACAACCTTAAAGCCCAACTAGAAGTCTTGATTTAAGAATTAGATGCTTTAAGAATGGTAGATAGTAGAACCACTCATACAATTGCAAGGGTAGAAACTCAAGGTACATGCTTTATTTTGGGGTAGTAGATTTAGCTCAAAATTTCCCAACCTAGAGTAAGATGATTGGGTTTTATGAAGAACAATGTACTAATGTAGAAATATTTAGAAAACCGTACTCACCTTACTCAGACGCTTATAATTATGGTTAGAGAAACCATCCAAACGTCAATTGGAAGTTTGACCAACCCATATAACCCAATGAAAATAGGAAAATTGAACCACAAATAAATTACCCAACACTTCAATATAATGGATGAACAAATAGGAATCCTTTAGAGGAATCATTATAAACATTTATGGAAGCACAAGGAAAAATTAACCAAAAGTTCAAGGCTATACTTACACAAGTGGTGGTGGAAAATAAAGAAATCAAAAGCCATATCACAAAGCTGACAAATACTCTCACCACACAAGAGTGAGAAAAGTTTCCCTCTCTACCCCAATCCAACCCAAAAGAGGTTAATGTCGTCACAACTCAAAGCGGTAAAATTCTAGATATACTAACTATACCAAGTCCATAAACTAACATGAGCACTATTATCGCTACTAGTAATGCTAAAGATGTCCTTTCAAAGAAATTAAAGAAGAAGATTCGCGATCAAGTACCCTTTCCTCCAACCCTTATATTTGGAGGAGAAGATCTGGATAATCAAAGAGAGATCCTAGTATACTTAGAACAAGTTAAGATTAATCTTCCCTTGTTACATGTAATCAAGTAGATACCTACTTATACTAAAGTAATAGAAGATATATACACCAGCAAAAAAAGAAGACACTATGTCCTAAAAATTACATTCTTGACAGAGCAAGTTAGTGCGATAATAGAACATAAGACACCGTCGAAGTACAAAGATCCAAATTGTCCCACAATCTCCTACCAAATAATGACACATGAATTTAGTCAAGCCTATGAGGAAAAACATGTGATAGAGGTAGCATGCGTACACACGACCTTTCTTTCAACCTTATCTAAATATTGATGCCAAGGTTGCTAGGACATCGATGTGACCATTCTTGTTTTGAGTTATTTTCTTGATTTTGAACATAAAGAATTTTGAAGATTCTTGCTTTAATCTCTCCAAATATCCCTTCATTTTTCCATCCCTTGCTTCAAATGTCCCTAAAACCTTATTGACCACTAGCCTAGAATCACTATATAAGGTGATTTTGTTTGTCCTTATATTTTTTGCAATCATGGCCTCAAATATTCCAACCTCATATACTATAACATTGTTAGTTACTTGGAAATCAAGTCTGACTACATATTCAAAGCAGTTGTTGTCTTGATTAACTATGACTACCTCTAGTCCTACGCCATTAAAGTTGTGTGTTCCTTCCACAAATTCCTACCAAGTCATGGCTTCCCTTTGGTCTATCCCAAACACCTCTTCTTGCTCTGTCTTGGTGATGACTTCGGGCTTATTGTTGAATTCGACCACAAATTGTACCCCTACCTGCCCTTTAATGGCTATTCTAGCTACGTATTTAATATCATACTCTCCTATCTCTACAAGTATCTAGGCCAATATCCTTGCAACATCTACTCTAATTAGGAAACTTTTAAAAGGGTGTGGGGTTCGTACCACAATTATGTGTGAGCCAAAGTAATGCGTGAGTTTTGCGTAGTAATCTTAGGAGAAAAGGCTAGTTTATCAATGGTAGAATATCTACTTTGGGCCTCCATTAGGATTTGGTTGACGTAGTAAATGGGGTGCTAAATTTTGTCCCTTTCAACTAAGATCACGACTTTCTATGTTTGGGGTGTCATAGCCAAATATAAATAAAGAATCTCTCCTGGTATGTGGCTCACCAAGACGAGGGATTTCTAAGGTAATTCTTGATCCCTTCAAAGACTACGTTGTAGTCCTCATACCAAAAGATCGATGTGTTTTATCTCAGCATTTTGAAGAAGGTCCTACACTTATCAATGTATTTGGAGATGAACTTATTCAATGCCACTATTCTTCCATTCAATTGTTGTATTCCCCTGAGGCTAGTGGGTGGTTTCATGTTCACTAGTGCTTGTATCTTGTCTGAATTGGCCTCAAACCCCCTTGCTGACATGAGATACCTAAGAAATTTTAGTACAGTAACACCAAAGATACATTTTTTAGGGTTAAGTCTCATGTCATACCTTCTTATTACCTCAAATATTTCCTATGGATCCTTGGTGTGGTTTAGGGATTCAACCACTTTCACCCCCATCTAGTATGCTTCTTGATTTTTCCCTAACTACTTTTCAAACATTTTTTTAACGAGTCGTTGATATGTAGTACCCTCATTTTTCAATCCAAATGGCATCCTTATGTAGTATAATTTCCCATCCTCCGTAATGAAATAATTTTTCTCCTTATCCTCGGGGTGCATTCTGATTTGGTGATATTCAGACTATGCATCCAAGGAACTCATCAATGCAAACTTGGAATAGGTGTCTACTAGCCGATTTATGCTTGGAATAGGAAAGCAATCCTTGGGACATGTCTCTTTTAGATCTATGATTACCCATACGCTTTCTTTACCAACACCACATTTGAAAGCCATGAAGGATAATTAACCTCCCTAATGACTCCAGCCTCTGTAAGAGTAGCCACATGGTGTTTAATCACCTCATTCTTCTCCCTAGGGAATTTTCTTTTTTGTTGCTAGATGGGTCTAGCTTCTGGGTCAAAGTTCAGCTAGTGCGTTATGACTTTTGAATCAATTCCCAACATATATATTGCAGACCACTCAAAGACATCTGTATTAGCTTTAAGGAACTATGATAGTTGCTCCTCAAGGTTTTTCATCAAATCCTCACCCATTTTCAAGGGCTAGTTCTTGCCTTCAACATCCATCAGGAGATCCTTTACTCTATTCAAGTAGATAGACCTTGCCAGGTCTTTACTACTTGGTCTCTTTTAAGTGAAACCCCTTGGTGATTGCTATTTGGGGGTAGTCCTTTTCATAGTGGCATTATAACAACTTCTGGTTTTATCATGATCTCCCTTTACCTTTTAAGGACCTTCAGTCGTAGGAAATTTGATCACCTGGTGAAAGGTGGATAGGATTGCCCTCATTTTATGTATGCATGACCTTCCCAAGATGGCATTGTAATATGCAGGGACATCAATGATCACAAAATTTGTCATTATTATTACTTCTTTTGCCATGACAGGTAGGACCACTGTTCCTTCTGCATAGGTGATACTGTTGTTGAATCCTAAGAGAGGGAGCTATGTGTTAATGATGTCAAAATATTTTATTCCTATAACCTTGGAAGTGGTCAGAAAAAGGAGATGTATTGAACTTCCAATGTCAATCATTGTTTGGTAGACATCACAAGATTTGATTCTTAGAGTTATTACTAAAGAGTCCTCATGATAGGACGAGGTCTCGTCCTTCTCATTGAAAATGATTTCTACAGGAGGTCTCATTATATCCAAGGTGCATACATAAGGGACATTACGTAGCTTCTTTGGGAAACTTTTATGCTAATTATTAGAAATCCCATTGACCCTCGGTCGTCTATGTATGGTATGTATAGTCCTAATGTTATGTTCATCACGTGGCTCTCTTCTACAACGTGACAAGTTTGTTGGTTTTGGCACCCTTCATCCACCTTGGTGGTTCCCTTTGTCCCTATTTTCTGTGATAAGTCCTTTAGATACCCCCTAGCCATCAACTCTTCTATCTCTTTTTTCAAGTGTCTGCAGTTTTTTGTTTCGTGGCCCGTATCCTTATAGAAGGCACACCACTTGGAGATGTCTCTAAAAAGGGATTTCATCTTTGGTGGCCATATAAAATTGGGCTCATCCTCCATTCTATTTATAGATTGAAGTAGCTTAACTCTCAAGAAAGTACCCTTAAAAGGGGAGAGTGACCTTTCCTAAGGTTCTCTATTTCTCAGCCATTGCCTAACCTATCTATTACTTGGTATAAAACATTTGATTTTGTTATTTTGATGTGCCCTATCTGGAATCATCCTCCTTTTTTCTTTACTTGGAACTACATCTACATCAGTTGATGGCCTTTGACCAAACCTAGTTCCCTTTCAAGGTTAACAAACTTCCTCACCTCCTTATAAGCTTCCTCTAAGATATGTGATACTGTCTTTGTCAGCTCCATGAACAGGTCAAATTGCTTCAATAGGCCTCGCCTAAAAGCCTCTATAGTAATAGAACTAGGATAGTCAGAGATCTCTAATTTCTCTTTCCTAAACCATTTCGTGTATTCTTCTATGGATTCCCCTCTCCCTCGGATAATTGGGAAAATATGGTGAGATCCTTCTTCAAAGATTTGTTATAAGCATAATTTGTGATGAATAACCTAGCAAAATGTGTGAAGGAGGTTATTGAATCATTTTTGTGTACCTCCACAGAGGATGGTAGCAACCAACTTGCATATCATGGAATCTCTCTTTCCCTAGGTGAGACTCATAGGAGCCATGGCTATTTTAAAGTGTTGAACATGTGTTATTAGGTCTTTTGTCCCAAAATAATCAAGGCACTTATGGGCATTGAACTCGGATGGTAGTTCATCATTTTCTATTGCATCGAAAAAGGGAGAGACGTATAGTTGCTCACAATCTCTATCCACATCATAAGGGTTTTTGCCCTTCTCATGCCATTCATTTGCTGCCTTTAAAGTCTGGTCTTGCCACTTATTGGTCTCCTCTAGCACCTAAAATTGTGCTTCCTAGCCTTTCCTTTCTTGAATCCATTGTTCATCATTAGGCCTCATTGAGCTAGAGAGAGGATTCTTCTTGTTTTTATGTTCAACTTGATGGGGCTCGAGCTGGCCGCGCCTAACTACATTTCAATTGGCCAACTCTATTGTTTGGTCTTCTGAGGTCCTTCCCCCTATCTGGGAACGTAGAAATCTATTTTCTTTCTTGGTTTTGTTAAGCTCTTTTCTCAGCCCGAGGAGTTGTCAAGACAACTCTTGGTAGTGGGCGATATCTTCTACCCTGGTTTCATTGAGGTCTGGTGAGGTGTTTCTTTGAGTTTCCATTGCATCATGGTCAGTCAACCTAGACCATCTTCCAGCATGAGTTCCTATCATGGTATTTATAGTTCGTGGGTAGAAAACATTTGGTTTTCCAAGTTTCTCTCAAGGAGCAGGGTGAATCTCAAAGGATATGGGGTCAAAAACTTACACTTGACCTCAGAATCTAAGCCTCATGGTGGGTGATCGCCACACAAATTGTGTGTGCAATAAATACGCAAGTATACGTATCACAACAAGTAATATAATGATAAATAAAGATCATTTCCATGGAGATTATTTTTTTAGAAACTAATTTTTCAAAACTAAAAATAATAAAAATCAAATTTTTGGTGTTTTTATATCTTAAGAAAGCAAAATTAAAATAATTAAAAGTAAATAGCAATAATTAATTAAATTAGATTTTGTGACTAAAAAGATATATGAGAAAATATCTAGAAATACTTAATCCCCCAATTTTTTAAACATGTGAATCACTAAAATCCCCCAATATAATATCAATTAATTACATGATCAATTGAATCTAACCTAGCATGTATTTCTCTCTCAAGTAAACTACACACCATATAGTAATTAATTTAATCACACTCTTATGCCAATTAAATTGCATACTACTCATTAAGTTCATCAATTATGGATCACATACATAAGAATCATACATCTCTGCCTAGAAACTATACATGTTATTTAATCAAGACAAACAATTAAATAATTTTCTCAAATCTATTTAATTGTCTCTACAGATAAATTGTTGGCCAAACAATTAATAGCATAAAAATCAGATTAAATAATATAATTAAATTAATATTATAATTGAGAAAATATATTAGATCATCACATGGTGAAAATTAGGTTCATAAGATCCATAGATTAATAAATTAATTGCACATAATTGTGTTCATAAAGCTCATATTTTTCATAAAGAAAGACATAAAATTAATAAAGAAAAGAGTAGAAAAAGAAATACAATCAATCTCTTGAATTGTATAATTAATTTCCTCTTGAATCTCTACCAAAATTGTGTCGTTTCTTGAATTTTTTTGTATTTTTCTCTCTTTTTAGTTCTAAAAACTGACCAAAATTATGCTAATGCAGGCAAATTAGGGTTTATGGAGTGATTAGGAGCTTAAATAAAGCTCAAGTGCGATTTGGACCATCCGATCAGCTTCAAATCAAGGGCTACGATCAAAACAAGCAAAACTGACAGTTTCAGCCAATCACAGCGTGACACGTGGCATCAAAAGTTTATTGGGCGAATCAGAGAGAGACGCGTGGTAGGGGAGACCGGTCAGAGTCAACCTTCGCCAAGTCAGCATCACGTGGCGTGACATGATTCGCGGGAATGGATGGCATGGTGCACAGGTGGAACGCTTCAAGCAATAGCGTGGTGACACGTGTCATAACGTGTTGACTGATTTTCAAACTCGGATTGAACGTCGTGCTGACACGTGGCACGTGTTTCTCCTCCTCACACGCGGCGCAACGTGATTCGCTCTCCGTGCTTGTGTGGCATCCACGTGGCTTGCTCAGTCAGCTCCTATGATTGCGTGGCATGCCATGTTGCAGCTTCTGATTGGCCTGCATAAAAAATCCATAAAAATCCCAAAAAATTCCAAAAATTATATTTTCACCCTTTTTCACTAAAAAGTTTATATTTTAATTTTTTTCGCAATAAAAATACTATTTATTAAATAAAACAAGTAAATATTAAGTGAAAAAGTGTGCTAATGACTCTATTTTCATAGAGTCATTAGTGGGCACCAAAATATTAACATTTGACTTGATTTCAGAGAGAGACCTTAGAGAAAAGTTAAGACAATTGGTTGAATGTGTGGATCTCATAAGATGTCCATCTATTTATAGAAAATTACCTATACAAATGTCAATTACATAATGAGTACACATATTTACATATCAAAGAGGTATAATTGGCATAAAGTACAACATATCATGGGTTGAGGTCAACCTCAGCTCAAGCTGATCATTGAGCTCAGGTTGATCACTGAGCTCAGGTTGATCATCAATCTCGGGCTGATCATTGAGCTCAAGATGACCTACATGTAGGACATTTGGGGTGCTTTGCCTTTCATCTCAGGTTGGTAAGTTGGCTTGAGTGGCTTGCTTGGATAAGCACCAGATCGGCCCATATATCCAAATAGTACTATTATTCCAAGCATGTTATAACCACATATGTGGTTTTAAGGATGCATTAGATGGTTCAAATTAGTATACATAATAAATTCATGTTCCATTACAAAATCATATCAACTTTGACTCACCCAATCCTAGTGCTAGGAATCCAAATTTACTTTGACTTTAATCTTCACAAGATATACTCTTGATTTAATAATGATCCTATGGGTTCTAGCACTCAACCAGGTATATGTGTTAGCAATCAAATGTTAGGATTTATGAATATAACATATTACTAATCTCATGATTCAATTAAATCATCAAGCAAAAATATCAAATGTGTGCCTCAAGATGAATGAAAATGCATTGACCTTAAGAGGATTATTTCCTATTTTTTATAATAATCATCTCACTAGTTTGTAAAAATTTGGGGTCATAATATTTACTTATACTATTTATTTCTCTCTCTCTTTTTTTATCCATGGATTTTTTCATTCTCTCTTTTTTTTAAAAAAAAGGAAGAATGGACCATATACATATATGTGTTTTGGTAAGTGGCTAACTTTTGGTTATTTTTGTTGTTGGCTTTAGGGAACCCTATATATATGTATATATTAGAAGTCAAGCTATATCTTTTAGAAGTTAAGCATGAATGAAATAGGCACATACTTCAAATTCTACTCAAATCATTCATTCTAAGCAATGTAAATAAGTACCTGATTTTTCATCATATTTTAAAAATCCTAACATTCAATGCAAATTTTATAGAGATCATCTAACAATTTGAAATGACAAGAAAAAGGTTTAAAAAAGTAAAAGAAATATTATCACTCAGAATAAATAGAAATGTTATCACACAGAATAAATACTTATGGCTCAAAATTATCTCACAAGGTAGTCTCCACTATTTAATTCCTAAACAACCTTAATCTCAACATCCAAACTTGATATACTAACTATGAATATAACTAATTCTTACAATAATCCATGATATGTTTAAGACATCAAAAAAACAATAAAAAGACTCAAGTATTCACTTTAAATTAACTACAAACATGATAATTTTATATAAGAAAATAATTTAAATTTGGTCCTATTTGCACCCTCAAACCTAAATTAAACTTTGTCTCTAATATTTTAAATTATGCATATATTCAGGAAAATAATGAAAGAGCCAAATAGATAATTAACTAAAAAAAATAAAAAATAACTAAATTAAAATAAAATAAAAGAATATTACCTAAAACGGTGGGTTGTCTTGCACCAAGTGCTTAGTTTAATATCTTAGCAAGACACTACTGAAGGTGAAGGCTCGTGCAATATATTTAATGTCCTCATTTGTATTAATTCTCACCAAGTATGGCTTGAGACGATGGCTATCGACTTTGAATTGGTTTTTAGTTTTTGAATTTATCAATTCTACAACTCCATGGGTGAAAGCTTGAATAACTTGAAATGTTGCACTCTATCTTGATTTTAGCTTTCTTAGAAACATTTTAAAATGAGAATTAAATAGAAGAACTTTCACTCCTGGATAAAGAGACTTACAAATTAGGCCTTTTTCATGGTAATTCTTAGTGCATTCTTTATAGATTTTGGCATTTTCAAAGGCTAATTCCTAATCGCCTTTAGCTCATCAAGTTGAAGCAAGCATTAATGTCCTTGTTCAAGGTTCATGTTTAATTACTTGATTTATCAATATGCCTTATGCTCAAGCTCAAAGAGAAAATGGCAGGCCTTTCCATAAATTAACCAATAAGGACTCATACTAATGGGTGTCTTATAAGCTGTGTGGTATGCGTATAGTGCATCATTTAACTTGGTTTCCTAACCCTTTCTTGAAGGTTGCACTGTTTGTTCCATGATACCCTTGATTTGTCTATTACTCACCTTTACTTGACCAAAAGTTATGGAGTAGCCCCCTTGTGTATGATATTATAATTTTTCAGTGAACCATCAAAGAACCTATTCCAAAAGTTCATCCCTCTATCACTAATTATGGCCCTAGGTGTTCCAAACCTACTAAATATTACATCTTCAAAAATTTCACAACACAATTAGCATCATTAGTTTTGATGGGTATAGCTTTAACCCACTTGAACATATAGTAAATTGCAATCAAAATATATTCATATCTAAAAGAATAGGGAAAAGGACCATAAAATAAATCCCCCAAACATTAAAAGGTTCAATAATCAAATTAGATGTCAAAGGCATCTCATCATGTTTTCCTATGTTCCACTTCTTTGACATCTACCACATCGCATGAAAAAATTATGAGCATCTTTAAATAAATTTGGCTAGTAAAAATCATATTGTAATACCATGAAGGCCATTTTCTTATCACCAAAATGGCCCCCATAATGAAGTTCATGAGAAAAGGCTAGCATGCCTTAATACTTCTCCTCAGGCACACATCTCTGAATGATTTGATCTTGGAAAAGCTCGAACAAATAGTATTCATCCAAAAAATAGGGCCTGTAATCATGAAAAAGTCTTTTATTTTCTAGGAAAGGAATGCTAGACCTCAAAATACAACTAGCAAGATAAAGGACAATGCTAGCATACAATGGATTTGAGCCTATTGTAAGCAGTTGTTCATCAAGAAAAGTTTCAAAAAATTTCATTTCCTTATCACTCTTAGTAGTGTCAAAACTAGAAATTAACCTAGATAGATGATCAGCTACTACATTTTCGGTTCCTTTCTAACCTCTTATCTCTATGACAAATTCTTGTAAAAACAAATTGGCTTAGCATTCGATTTACTCAATCAATACCTCAAAATAGCATGATGAGAATGCACAATAACTTGATATCCTAACAAATAAGATCTAAATTCATCTAATAAAAACACAATAGCCTAAAATTCATTTTCAATGGTAGAATAATTAATTTGGGTGTCATTCAATGTTTTACTAGCATAGTAAATGACGTAAATGCTTATCCATTCTCTGCCCCCAAGGCTAACCCTATGGCGAAATCAAAAGCATCGCAGATAATTTCAACGGGTAAAGACCAAAAAAGTACCATGATAATAAGTGTATAAGTTAATTTTTTCAAGGTGCTAAAAGCAATATCATCATAAAAAAAGAGAGAGATCATTGGCTAACAGATTATGTCGCTCCCTAAAATACAGGTACATGAAATTTTATGAAAATAATTATATTAATAGAAAATTTCTTAAATAATTATGAAAAATCAATTAATTATCATTTAAAAATCTATTCTTTATAACAATTTTAGTACCATTTAAAATTCTCCATTCAAAAGGAAAAATTCAATATAAATTCATAAATTTAAATATGAAACATTTTCAAAGTCAATTAAAATTCATGAAAGTAGTTTCAGTCTACATAAACATAAATTATAATAGCCAATAAATAAGGTTTTAGGTCAAACCTTTTTCTTTTGAATTGCATGTGAAAGGTCTTCGTGTTTTTTCACAATTAACTCGAATATCGTAGCTAGAAAGTGAAAAAAGAGTAAGGGTGAGCTTACAACTCAGTAGGAGTCTACTCTAAAATAATATTATAAAAAACAAGTATTCATAATGCATGCTATTTATTTGTAAATTTTATGAATGAAAGTAACCATCATCATTAGTATACAATGTAGGGAGATTTTAATCATAAAAATTAAGTATACCTTTACTTACTCGCTTCTCGCAAATCTGGAGAGTGTATATTCCAAGTATCCCAATTCATGCTCATACAATATAAAATATGTTATACAATACAAATCTAGTGCATGATATACAACCCTATATGTATTAGTCACCAAAATACATGGGCATATGCATGGTCAAACTTTGAGATGCATATGGATCTACCTCCGACCCCATGTACGATCATAATACATATGGCATATGTATTGGTCAAATCAATGTCATATGGGCCCTCGTCTATAGGCAATCCACTTTGAAACATAGTGAAAGGTCTAACTCTGAATTCCATGTGTGGTCAAACTCCTAGACCCAATAGATAGAAAACTTCGAGACACAATAAGGGGTCCAACTCTAAGGCCTACATGCAGCCAACAATCTGAGGTACCATAGATGGAAAAACTTTGAAAATATGTGTATATAATAGTCCACTGCAACTAGTAGCCCATAGGTACCATACTCCACAAGACAACATACATGCATACTTCTCACAAATAATACCATTTTCATTATGCATGTATAAAAGTCTTAGATGCCATGTAATAATTTTTATGCTCATTCCATATCAAAATTTAATACTCATTTTTACAAAAAATTTCAAAGTATTCATAATAAAATATGTACAATGATTATTTCATTTTGACAACATTAATTGTTAAACTTATGACATCTAGTTTCTTTTTTATTAATAACATAGATTCATGACATTTATATAAAAATAAATGCATGAATTAAAAAGTTATAGTGGAAAACCTACCTGAAAACTTATTATGTCGCTATTCTTTAGAGCCAAAACTCCTTGATATTTCTTCCCCAAAATTTGTTCCAAAATGTATCGAAAAACCCAAACAATTTAGAGAGAGAAAATTTTAGAGAGACAAAGAGTAAAGGGAAAGTTAGTGTGAGAAAAAAGAGGGAGATTCAACTATATTTATAAGCCAAACCACATCTCGTTGACTACCCTCACTGGTGGCTCATTATGGGTTCCACGAGGCCACAACGAAAGGTCTAATGAGAATTTTTCTCGATCTAATTTGTCACCCAAAAATTTCCCAATACGTGCCTACATTTCAAAATATTGATTAAAATTTCTTTTGAGACATTTTAATGAAATATAATTTTTTTTAGGGTTTTATGGATTACATAAAGAATGAGTTATTTTATAACAATCTTTAATAAATCTTCCATAAACACCTACATGTCCTAAGAAACTCCTACTTCCCTTCACATTAGTATGGGTGACAATTTAGCAATTAAATCGATTTTTACCTTATCCACTTCTATACCTTTATTTGAAATAATATGTCCTAACACAATACTTTGTTTAACCATAAAGTGACTTTTCTCCCAACTAAGAGTTAAGTTGCATTCAATGCATCTTTCTAGAACTAAAGTCAATTTATGTAACAATCATCAAAAGAGAATCTAAAGACAAAAAAAATCATCTATGAATATCTCAATGAATTTCTCCACCACATTTGAAAATATAGACATCATGCATCTTTAAAATATGAAAGAACATTGCATAGGCCAAATGACATCCTTCTTAAAGCAAATTTCCCAGAAGGACAAGTGAATGTGATATTTTCTTGTTCTTTTGTTGCAATTAATACTTAGTAATATTCTGAAATACCATCGCAAAATAATAAATGTCATGCCTAGCTAATATTTGTAACATTTGACAAATAAAAGGATGGAAAGGTGATCTTTCTTAGTGTATTGATTCAGTTTTTGAAAGTCAATACAAATCCTCCATCATATGTAGGAACTATCTCATTCTTGTCATTTCTTACCATGATAGTGCCTGATTTCTAGGGTACAACATGTACCAAACTAACACATTTGCTATCAACAATATGATAAATAACTCCTACCTCTAAGAGTTTCAGAGTTTTAGTTTTCACTACTTCTTGTATAGTAAGGATAATTCCTTTATAGACTTCTCTCACAAGTTTGGTATTGTCCTCTAAATTAATCTTATGCTTGCACATAACCCAAAAAATACCTCTAATGTCTCCAATGCTCCATCCTATATCTTTCTTGAATTTCTTAAGCACCTTAACAAGTTCTTTTTCTTGGGTTTTAGACAAAGTGGATGAAATAATAGCTGGATAGGTATCCCTTTTCCCAAAAACACATATTTTAGGTGCTTAGGTAACTCTTTTAGCTCCAACTTAGATGAAGTATTTTTTTCCACATATGGGGTCTTAGGTATATCTAAAGGTGTAATAGGATCCTTTATTGGTCCAGTACTATCTAAAAATTCATGTTACCTCTTAGTCCCCTTATCTAAGTCTTCCTATATCCTATCAATAGTTAAAGCATACCAAAGTTTATCCTTCATCTCATCTTGCAAAAAAGTGTTATAAGCAAGTATATTCATACAATAAATATATGAAAACTCATCATCAATAGAAATAGACGGAATTAGAGAGGAATCAAAAACATTTAAATTAACGGTCTCTCTGAAGACTGGTATAGTTAATTTCCCATTATGGATATCTATAATAGTCATGGTTATGGCCATTAAAGAATAATGTGGTCCTTATCCATTGATGGGGTTTCATGCATATTTATTATCACAAAATCAATAGGTATTATTAATTTATCTACTTGTACAAGAAAATCCTCAACTACGCCCTTAGAATATTTGACAAACCTATCAACTAATTGAAGGGACAAGGTTGTGGGCTTCAATTCCCCCAAACCTTGTTGCAAGTATATTTGAGTAAGGAATGAGATTAAATCTAGCATAGCCTTAACCACTTTTTTTATCTCCTATAGTAATATTAATAATAAAACGAACATGATCCTTTAATTTTGGTGAAATTTTTTGTTGAAGTACTACTACACTAGCAAGTTCTAAAATAATCACTCTTTCATTAACATCATATTTTCTCCTTTTAGTGTTTAATTCTTTAAAAATAGTATGCATAGGAAGGCATATTCCTAAGGACATCTAAGAGAGCTAAATTAATGCTAATCTTAGAAAGCATATTAAATAATTCAAAAGTGGGAATGGTATGGGTAATTGGTATGGTTTTGGTGCCTTGTGCAATGTAGGTGGGTCAGATACTCTCCTTGAATTCCCTCAAAAGGCTTTACAATTGTTTCAATTATGTCCACATCTTCCTTTGGTTCTACTTGTATCCCACCCATATTTCCTGCATTATTAAATGAATCATTAGAAATTTTAGGAAAAATTTTACTTAGAACCATACCACTCCTTATATTTCTTATAATCTAACCTTGTTGAGATTGACTAGGAAGCTTTTCTTTTTCCTGTCTTGGCACTTGTTTAGTTATTTTCCCAACTTTTCTTTCCACCCTCTTCATAGATACCTCTAAAGAGTTCAACCTTTAATTATTTTTTATTTTGTTATCTCAACTTACTTTAATTAAAGCATTTGATTTGTCCTCCATGGTTAGCTCTTTAAGTGGGCAGGGTGGCATCTAAACCTTTAGGATTGAGCCTTGCTTTTGGTTTTGAGCATATAGTGGGTTAGTGTTTGATGCTTATTTTCACAAGTGTACGAATCGTTCAAGTAATAAAGTATACAAAAGTACGGATATCGAACCCACAAGGAATGGCGTTACTAAGTAGCGAAATTGACTAACCCTAATTTTATTTGAAAACTGAATTGTTAAAATTGTTTTAAAAGCAAATTAACATAAAACTAAACGTAAATAACAAAATTTAATGTTGTTCACAAATGATTAAAAACGCTAAGGCATTTGATTTCGCTAAATCAATTCAATCCGATTTCAAGTCATGTTATATGAGAATCAAAGCTAAAAGTGATGGTTGAAAAACCCAAACTTATCTAATACTCTCTCTCAATTTATATTAGAATTACTTATCTATGAAAACAAACTATATTTCTATGAAGATTTAATCACAAATAAGCACATTACGATTTATGGAATTTCTAGAATAACCACATACATCATGCATTAGGTGTCAAACTCGCATTCAACATACGGTATTTATCACAAGAAGCATTCATTACACATCTCCTCTCGGTCTCAATATAATGCAACAAATCATCTACATCTTGATCAGAAATTTAAAAGCATTAAGCATGGAAATAAATACTCAACTTGAAAACAATGAATTCATATAACAATAACAAAAGAAATCATATTTCCTTGATTTAACTACATCATAGCCTTAGCAAAAACAAATTAGTTCATAACGGAAATAAGAACAACCATTATTTCAATTGAATTCATGAATAAAAAATCTGAATAAAATGCAGAATATGAAGGCTAAGGAGAAGAGATGAAAAACTCTTGAAGATGAAGACTTGGTAGCAACAATGGTGATGATCCTTCAAGCTTCTCCAAACTTTCTCTCCAAAATTGCCTTTCCTCCTCCAAAAATGACTCAGATTTGTTCTCTCAACCGTCCCCCTCTTTCTCCATCATATTGTATATATAGATCTAGGTTTTGGGGGGTAATTTTGGAACAAAATAACCAAAAAAATATCTATTTTCGGACGAAACTCGCCGCGGCGAGATTTCTGGAAAATAAATTTTTTGGGGTTTTCGATTTTGGCCTTTGGCCAAAATAATGTGGCCGGCGGCTAGATGCATTTGGCCGGCGGCGAGATAAATTTGGCCGGCGGCGAGATGAATTTGCCAAATTTTGTGCTCTCGGGAAGATTTTCGCCGTGCTTTCTGTAGGATTTTCGCCGGCGGCGATATTGCATTGGCCGGCGGCGAGATTACATTGGCCGGCGGCGAGATTTCTTTGGCCGGCAGCGAGATTGCTTTGCTAAAATCCGTGCTCCCTGCATGATTTTCAACGTATTCTCAGTAAGGTTTTCGCCGGCGGCGAAATTCCAAATTTTGAAATTTTGTTTTCTTTTTATTTGCACTCAATCCCGTTCATTGAAATTTGTCCCAAACTTCTCCAAAATTATGATTTTACCTGAAATTGCACTTTAAACACGAAATACCCGTGAAATGACATTTGTGGATTAAATAATCAAATAAATGCAATTTTCACACAAATATCAACATTTAAATCATAACAAAAATGCAATAATTTGACTCTTATCAACAACCCCCAACCAGCTTCTTGCTAGTCTCTAGCAAGAAAAGCGATCTATGAATAATTTCAAAAGAGACATTAAAAGAAAAATTCAAAGGAAATTTATTCTATTTACAACATTACATTAAGCGTATGCAATAAGCCTTTAAACCCCTAGGTGGCCCTAGTAGGACGAGTTATAGTCTCGTGAGGGCTTCCAGTGATGATACCCACAAACATCTTACCTATAACTATCCTAAATTAAAACAATAAAATCACATAACAAATAACTTGCACAAATGTCTCAAAAATTGTAAATAACACCCAACATATAGAATAATTAAATGTCACCAAAGCTTTAAGAAATCTCAAATGCCAATTTCACTTTTGTTATTGACTCTTAAACATCCATCAAACCACAAACCAATAGCCATAATGCCTAGATAATATTATGCACAACATCCACAAACAAAAAGGTGAAATCTCAAACTCCATAGGCTCACTTTTCAAACCTCTCTCCACTAATGAAGAAAAATACACCACTTCGGATCAATAGGACTTTACGAGGCTTGTAATGTTAGGCTTAGGTATTTGGTAAAGAAAGAACGGAAAGTGTCAAAATACAAATAAGGACACTTATTAGATTAAACACAACCAATTAAGTAAAAGAGTAACACCATTAAACCAAATTGTTTCTTCCGATCATAACCCATTTTTCCAAAGATAAACAAAATTCTTCCTCAATCTTTCTCCTTTGTACATCCATCACTAACACTCTTTTATTTATTAAAATGTGAAGGCTTTCTTCTTCTTCTTCTTTTTTTTTAACTCCAATTGCTCTTGAAAAGCCAACCACTTTCTTCCCATATATATGGAAGATTTTTTTTTTCTCAATTGCTCTTGAAAAGCCAACCACTTTCTTCCAATATATGTGGATTTCTTTTTTTTTTTTTTTGCATCCTTACTCCAATTGCTCTTGAAAAGACATAACCCCCAACCAATTTCTTCCAATATATGTGGAAGATTTCTCCAATTCCTCTTGAAAAGTTTGTGTTCAAAATTAAGTGCTCTTAACAAATAAGGTAGTAATTATATATATATATATTTTGGCTCAATAGAAGGTAGGTTATATAAGGCAAAAAGAAAGAAAAGTAAGGCTAACAATATATTTAAATAGGCTCAAAGAGGTTACTAGTGATAAAAGGATAACAAGGTAGGCTTAAAATGGCACAATTGATCCAAAAATGGCCTACATCATATCCTAAACAGTGCAATTCCAAATTATTTCGCCTCAAGAGGTTTTCAAATGAGTTTTAGAGTTTGTTGAGATCACAAAAATATCCATGAAAAATTCGCACATAAGACTTCTCTAAGCATTTGGACTAATCAATCAAATCATACCACATACCAAAAGAGTCGCCAACAAGGTAAAATCAACATTTGAAATTATCTTTAAACCGAAGTAAAATTTAATGTCTTCTAAAAGCTACTTGTTATCACAATCACATTATTATCATCAACGTGCAAATTAAAATAAGTAAAATACAAATAAAATAAAATAAAAATAAAAATAGAAATAAGACAATAAACAAATAAAAGAAATTAACTCAAAATGCAGAAAAATAAATGGAAAATCAAAATTAAACACAAATAAACACACAAACAAAACTACTAAAAATGAAGGGAAGAAAAGATTTACCATTTACCGCACACCCCCAACCAAAACCTTACATTGTCCTCAATGTAAGAAAAGAAAGAGATATCTCCTTTCCGCCGGTGGTGAAAGTAATAAATTGTTTTTTACCTGATGGGTTGCCTCCCATTAAGCACTTTAAGTTATAGTCATTAGCTAGACTTTCTATCATTCTTTACTACGGTTG
This sequence comes from Hippophae gyantsensis, assembly GCA_030763125.1. Classification (NCBI taxonomy): domain Eukaryota; kingdom Viridiplantae; phylum Streptophyta; class Magnoliopsida; order Rosales; family Elaeagnaceae; genus Hippophae; species Hippophae gyantsensis. The sequence goes on along the minus strand of CM061035.1, from coordinate 43,739,286 downwards.
TTGTAACTCTAGAGAATCTTTCTGCTTGCTGAATTCTCCGTCAAAATATGACTTCAACCGTTGTCCATTCACTTTGAAAGTTCCCTTTGTTTCATGGCTGATCTCAACTGCTCCATAAGGAAACACCTTGGTTACTAGAAAAGGCCCTGACCAACGAGATTTTAGCTTTCCCGAAAAAAGTCTGAGACGGGAATTATAAAGCAACACTTTCTATCCCACCTCAAAGTTCCGCCTCAAAATGTGCTTATCATGCCAAACCTTCGTCTTGTCCTTGTATATTCGAGCATTCTCATAAGCATCATTCCTCATTTCATCCATCTCATTCAATTGCAACACCCTCTTTTCGCCTGCTGCCTTAAGATCAAAATTAAGAATTTTAATTGCCCAATATGCCCGATGTTCCAATTCAACTAGAAGGTGACAAGCTTTTCCAAACACCAATCGGTATGGAGACATCCCGATAGGTGTCTTGAAAGCTGTCCTATATGCCCAAAGTGCATCATCTAGTTTCCATGACCAATCCTTGCGTGAGTTATTTACGGTCTTTTCAAGGATTCTCTTCAACTCTTGGTTTGACACTTCAACTTGTCCACTAGTTTGAGGATGATAAGGTGTTGCTATCCGATGTGTTACTCCATATTTCTGCAACAAAGCCTCAAATTGGTTATTGCAAAAATGCTTACCTCCATCACTTATAATTGCTCTAGGTGTGCCAAATCTAGAAAATATGTTCTTCTTGAGAAAATTTATCACAACCCTAGCATCATTGGTAGGCAAGGCAACTGCTTCCACCCATTTAGAGACATAATCTACACCAACAAGAATGTATTTATTAGAATGAGATGAAGGAAAAGGCCCCATAAAATCAATACCCCAAACATCAAATAAATCAATTATTAAAATGTTATTTAAGGGCATTTCATGTCTCCGTGAAATATTTCCGCTCCTGGCAATCATCACACATTGAAACAAACTTGAAAGCATCTTTAAACAATGAAGGCCAATAAAATCCAGATTGCAAAATTTTTTCTGCAGTTTTTGTTCCACCAAAATGTCCCCCAACTTCCTTCGAATGGCAATGACGAAGAATGCTTTCCATTTCTTCCTCCGGCACACATCTTCTAATAATTTGATCTGCACAATGTTTATACAAGTAAGGTTCATCCCAAAAATAATGTTTCAGATCAGAAAAGAATTTCTTTTTTTGTTGATAAGACATGTCAGGAGGTAAAACTTTCTTGACCAAATAATTTGCATAATCAGCAAACCATGGAGCCGTTCGGATAGCAAGCAATTGCTCATCCGGAAATGTTTCATTAATTTGGTCTTCAACCTCAATGTAATCTTCTTCCAACCTGGACAAATGGTCAGCAACCAAATTTTCGGTCCCCTTTTTGTCCCGGATTTCTAAGTTAAATTCTTGCAAGAGAAGAATCCATCTTAGTAATCGTGGTTTGGCATCTTTCTTGGCTAGCAAATACTTAAGAGCAGAATGATCAGTATAAACAATGATTTTAGACCCAATTAAATAAGATCTAAACTTATCAAATGCAAACACTACTGCCAAAAGCTCTTTCTCAGTTGTTGCATAATTAAGTTGTGCATCTGTCAATGTCCTGCTTGCATAATAAATCACATGCAGCAACTTATTCTTCCTTTGGCCCAAAACAGCACCTATAGCATAGTCACTAGCATCACACATTACCTCAAATGGAAGACTCCAATCTGGTGCACAAATTATAGGGGCTGAAGTGAGCTTCTCCTTCAAAAGGTTAAAAGCTTGCAAACAATCAGGAGAAAAATCAAATTGTGCATTTTTAACTAACAAACTGCATAGTGGTTTTGTTATTTTTGAAAAATCTTTAATAAATCTTCTATAAAACCCAGCATGTCCTAAGAAACTTCTAACACCCTTTACAGTTGTTGGAGGTGGTAATTTTTCGATCACTTTCACCTTTGCACGGTCCACTTCTATTCCCTTTGTTGAAATCCGATGGCCAAGAACAATTCCTTCTTGAACCATGAAGTGACATTTCTCCCAATTTAGCACTAAATTTGTGTCTTTACAACGCTGCAAGACTAAAGAGAGATTATGTGAGCAATTATCAAAAGAATGGCCAAAAACAGAAAAATCATCCATAAAAACCTCAATAAACTTTTCGACCATATCAGAGAAAATTGCTATCATGCATCTTTGGAAAGTTGCAGGTGCATTACATAAACCGAATGGCATCCTTCTGTATGCAAAAGTACCATAAGGGCATGTAAATGTTGTCTTCTCTTGATCCTCTAGTGCAATTGCAATTTGGTTGTACCCCGAATATCCATCAAGAAAACAATAATATGCATGTCCAGCCAATCTTTCCAACATCTGATCAATAAATGGCAAAGGAAAATGATCTTTTCGGGTAGCGTCGTTCAACTTTCCATAATCAATACACACTCTCCACCCAGTCACTGTCCTTTTTGGAATAAGCTCATTTTTTTCATTTTCTACAACTATGATTCCTCCTTTCTTTGGTACACAATGAATTGGGCTTACCCAAGCACTATCTGAAATCGGATAAATTACCCCGGCATCCAAAAGCTTGATCACCTCAGCCTTGACCACTTCTTGCATTGTTGGGTTTAAGCGCCTTTGTGGCTGAATTGTGGGCTTGTAATCCTCATTCATCAAGATTTTATGCATGCACACAGAGTTGCTAATCCCTTTGATGTCCGTCATTGTCCATCCAATTGCCGTTTTGTGAGTCTGAAGAACTCCTAATAGCTTGTTTTCCTCTTCATCATTCAAGGAATTATTAATAATAACAAGAAAAGATTCAGAGTCTTCAAGATAGGCATACCTTAGATGGGATGGCAGTGGCTTTAGCTCAATCTTGTTGGCTTCCTTCTTTACCACTGAGGTTGGAGTTTCATTTGTTCCCAACTCCTTGAATGATCCATCACTGGACAAATATTCATCAAGTGCTGCCAGTACTTCGGAACATTGTCTCACTCCCTCATCATCATCCTCAATTGTTGCAGATTTCACAAGGCAAGCTTCTAGTGGTAGCAATGGAGTTCTCTCCTCAAAAGTTTCTGAGATTAACCTATCAAGAGTGTTAATTTGAAAACACGAATGTACCTCACTTGGAAATTTCATTGCTTCAAAAACATCAAAGGTCACTTGTTCATCTTGCACCCGTAGAATGAGCTTTCCTTGCTGAACATCGATCAATGTTCTTCCAATTGCAAGGAATGGTCTCCCCAATATCAACGGTACCTCTCTATCTTCCTCCATGTCAAGCACCACGAAATCTACAGGGAAAATAAATTTGTCAACTTTAATTAAAACATCCTCAATTACCCCTCGAGGATATTTCACCGATCGATCCGCTAATTGTAAAGAGATTGAAGTGGGCTTCACTTCTCCCAGGCCTAGTTTCCTGAAAACAGAAAGTGGCATCAAATTAATGCTTGCTCCTAAATCACATAGGACTTTATCAAAATTGCAACTTCCTATAGTGCAAGGTATAGTAAAACTCCCTGGGTCTTTCAATTTTTGTGGCAGTTTTCTTTGAAGAACTGCACTGCACTCCTCATTTAGCATGACAGTTTCATAATCTCCCAACCTCCTCTTCTTTGATAGAATTTCCTTCATGAATTTTGCATACTTGGGCATTTGTTCCAACATCTCTGCGAAAGGAATATTAATATGCAATTTCTTAAAAATTTCCAGAAATTTATCAAATTGATTATCAAGCTTTTTCTTATTCAATCTTTGAGGATATGGGATAGGAGGCTCATATTTCGCATTTGTTGGGAAAGGTTGAACATCTTGGGATGTTGATGGATTTTCTTTAGATTCTTCCATCTTTTTCTCCGATTTCCTCTGATTCTCAAGTTCTCTACCGCTTCTTAAGGTGATAGCCTTTGCATGCTCTTTGGGATTTATTGTGTCACTAGGCAACGATCCTTGAGACCTTTCTGCAATCTGCTTTGAAAGTTGCCCCAGTTGGTTTTGGATATCCTTGTTAATTACCTCTTGATTTCTGAAATTTGTTCTTGACTCCTCAATGAACTTTCCCAAAATTTCTTCCAAATTTGTTTGTTTTTTCTCTTGGGGTTGGTAGGAAGATGATGACGGTTTGAATCCCCCTTGGTTATTTCCCCATGACAAATTTGGATGATTTCTCCAACCTGGATTGTAGGTGTTCGAGTATGGGTTATGTTGAGGTTTTTGGAAATTTGAAACATAATTTGCTTGCTCAGCATTTGGTGAAGCAAATGGATTTCCAACTTGGCACTTGATGTTAGCATGATTTCCACCACATAAATCACATTGTGTAGTTGGTTTGGATTCGAATTTGGATGACAAAGAATCCATCTTTCTTGAAAGAACAGCAACTTAAGCCGACAAAGCATTCACTGAATCAATTTCATGCACTACTGCTGGTCTTTTTGCAATTACCCGCTCTAAATGCCACTGATTGTTTTTTTCTGCCATAACCTCTAACAACTCATGAACATCCTCCGGTTTTTTTCCCATTAAAGATCCTCCAGCTGCAGCATCAATCATTGCACGATAGTTTGAAACCAACCCATTATAAAATGTAGAGACTTGTAGCCAAATTGGTATACCATGATGTGGGAATTTCCTCAACATTTCTTTGAATCTTTCCCAAGCTTCATACAATGATTCTTGGTCATATTGTGTAAAAGATGTGATTTCATTCCTTAATTTTGCCGTCTTAGCAGGAGGAAAGAACTTGGACAAGAATTTCTGAACCAATTCATTCCATATCATAATTGATCCCGGTGGTAATGAGTTTAGCCACTCCTTGGCTTTATCTCGAAGTGAAAAAGGAAAAACCCTCAATCTTATAGCATCTTCAGACACACCATTTATCTTGTAAAGATCACACACCTCCAGAAAGTAAGAAATATGTGCATTTGGATCATCTTTTGACATTCCCCCAAACTGATTTGATTGAACCATTTGGATAAAGGATGGTTTTATCTCATAGTTATTGGCTTGAACAGTCGGCCTCCTTATACCTGAAATAGTTCCAGTAACATTAGGCGCAGCATAATCCTTCCAAGCTCTACGATTTCCACCTCCCTCAACAAATGGTGGATCCATGGTTGATTGTCTATTAGGAGCTGAGGTTGAACGTCTTCTCTCTCGGTTTAGACGCCTATATGTTCTATCAATCTCCGGATCAAATGGAAGAAGGTTAAGGCTTCTTGTACGTCTCATACAAAAATCCTACAACTAGAAAATCAACTAACACAAAACAACACAAAGTTACTTACTTTTCTTGTTGATAAATAAAATAAAACAGCAAAATAAACAAAATTAAAAATGAAAGAAAGATAAAGCAAATTAACTTCAAATTAAAACTAAGATTAGGTAGTATCGATATTAATAAAATCAAACCATTCCCCGGCAACGGTGCCAAAAACTTGATGCTTATTTTTGCAAGTGTACGAATCGTTCAAGTAATAAAGTGTACAAAAGTACGGATATCGAACCCACAAGGAATGGCGTTACTAAGTAGCGAAATTGACTAACCCTAATTTTATTTGAAAACTGAATTGTTGAAATTGTTTTAAAATCAAATTAACATAAAACTAAACGTAAATAACAAAATTTAATGTTGTTCACAAATGATTAAAAACGCTAAGGCATTTGATTTCGCTAAATCAATTCAATCCGATTTCAAGTCATGTTATATGAGAATCAAAGCTAAAAGTGATGGTTGAAAAACTCAAACTTATCTAATACTCTCTCTCAAGTTATATTAGAATTACTTATCTATGAAAACCAACTATATTTCTATGAAGATTTAATCACAAATAAGCACATTACGATTTATGGAATTTCTAGAATAACCACATACATCATGCATTAGGTGTCAAACTCGCATTCAACATACGGTATTTATCACAAGAAGCATTCATTACACATCTCCTCTCGGTCTCAATATAATGCAACAAATCATCTACATCTTGATCAGAAATTTAAAAGCATTAAGCATGGAAATAAATACTCAACTTGAAAACAATGAATTCATATAACAATAACAAAAGAAATCATATTTCCTTGATTTAACTACATCATAGCCTTAGCAAAAACAAATTAGTTCATAACGGAAATAAGAACAACCATTATTTCAATTGAATTCATGAATAAAAAATCTGAATAAAATGCAGAATATGAAGGCTAAGGAGAAGAGATGAAAAACTCTTGAAGATGAAGACTTGGTAGCAACAATGGTGATGATCCTTCAAGCTTCTCCAAACTTTCTCTCCAAAATTGCCTTTCCTCCTCCAAAAATGACTCAGATTTGTTCTCTCAACCGTCCCCCTCTTTCTCCATCATATTGTATATATAGATCTAGGTTTTGGGGGGTAATTTTGGAACAAAATAACCAAAAAAATATCTATTTTCGGACGACATTATTCTCGCCGCGGTGAGATTTCTGGAAAATAAATTTTTTTGGGTTTTCGATTTTGGCCTTTGGCCAAAATAATGTGGCCGGCGGCTAGATGCATTTGGCCGGCGGCGAGATAAATTTGGCCGGCGGCGAGATGAATTTGCCAAATTTTGTGCTCTCGGGAAGATTTTCGCCGTGCTTTCCGTAGGATTTTCGCCGGCGGCGATATTGCATTGGCCGGCGGCGAGATTACATTGGACGGTGGCGAGATTTCTTTGGCTGGTGGCGAGATTGCTTTGCTAAAATCCGTGCTCCCTGCATGATTTTCAACGTATTCTCCGTAAGGTTTTCGCCGGCGGCGAAATTCCAAATTTTGAAATTTTGTTTTCTTTTTATTTGCACTCAATCCCGTTCATTGAAATTTGTCCCAAACTTCTCCAAAATTATGATTTTACCTGAAATTGCACTTTAAACACGAAATACCCGTGAAATGACATTTGTGGATTAAATAATCAAATAAACGCAATTTTCACACAAATATCAACATTTAAATCATAACAAAAATGCAATAATTTGACTCTTATCAGTGTTTACTTCCTATGAGAAATTAGAGTGATTTCTCCACCCAAAATTATAGGTGTTAGTGTAAGAATCACTCATGGGTCTAGATTGATACCCTTGTATAAAATAAACTTCTTAACTAGTACCTACATAGGATTCTCCTAAAAAGAAGAAAACATTTGCACCATGATCAAACATACCACAAACTCCACATACCTCTTAGTTAGGTGTGTTTTGGTAGTTATGACTTGAACTTGCTTTGTCAATTTGGAAAGTTGCATGACCATTTCATTTTGGAAGCCTATCTCATTAACTCCAGCTTTTCTCACTTTAAAATTCTTTCATTGGGAATTAGTATCCAACATCTCAGTGAATTTTTTTCAATTAATAGTTTCTAACATAAACAAAAACAATTGAAGCAAATAATAAAAGTAATAATACAAAATAAACAAATACAAGGAGATAACAAAAAAAAATAAAAAATAGTAAACAAATAAATAACAAAAAATAAGAGAAAAGGAGTAAAAATAAACAAAAATAAAAATAAATATTTTTCTTAATAAACCACAGATATTCACAAACCACGAAAATAAAAAAATCACAAAACAAATAAAAAATCACAAAAAATGACTAAAAAGAAAACAACTAATAATTTAAAATTCCAATTCCCTAGTAACGGCACCAAAAACTTAATGCATAAAAACTTGATAGTTAAATTTTATATTTATAAAAAGCTTGCAAGTTCACAAATCACTTATAATAAGCAACAAGTCTACTTACTCCCAAGGAATTGTGCTAGTTTTGAAAAGTTAAATTAATTTAGTTAAAAAACCTAAACATTCTAACAATTGGTTGCTTAGTGAAGCATAATTGTAAATTCTAAATTAAATTACATTTAAAGAAAGTAAGTAAATTAAAGAAGATAAATAGAAACGGTAAATTAAAGCAAAAAATTAAACTATATTGAACCTATGATGATGGATATATATGAGATTTTACCAAGTATAACCTTTTATGGAAAGAATGAATTAAGTGATTTAAACATAAGCTAGATTTACTAGTTTTTTTTTTAAATAAAACCCTTTATAATCATGGTGAGTTTCCAATGATATTCAAGTAATCAATTTATCCTTGACCGAATTTTTTTAAATAAAATCCTTTATAATCATGGTGAGTTTCCAATGATATTCAATTAATCAATTCATTCTTGGTCATGGTTAAAATTGATTAACTGTTAAACTAAAGAAATATATATAAACCAAAAATCTTCAATTAATAAATAGCTTCTTTTGGTCGGGTTTAAAATTAAAAATTGATAAACCTAAAATAGATATATATTTTTTAATTATAAATCAAGATTTGCCCATTTTTAATTTATAATTAAAGTTATTTTTCAACCATCTAAATTAATATAAATCAATGAAGTTAAAATAAGCTTTGATTCATTATGCATGATTAAGTACATATGATATGTCTAATACTTAATTCTAAAAATATTTCTTTAATCATTGGCCCATCATGAATTTATGATTAAAGTTTATGAACAACAAATAAATCTAAACTTTATTAATTTAAATCAAAAAATATTTCTTCCAATCATTGGAAGAAGAAACTAAAATCTCATATATAGATTTTGTCAATCATAAATAAATTAACAAAAGTTAATTTAACTATGAAAGACATCAGATTACATAAATAAATAAATAATACAACAATCAAAAATACCCCTTTTATTGAAGATGATTTCATATTTATGAACAAGTTGTCACGACTTCTTCACATTCTTGGATCTTCTTTATAATTAGAAGGATCTCTTTCTGTATTTGTATATGGTGGAACGACTAACCTAAATTTACACTAAAAACTAAAGTGGCTATTGGAGAAAAATAAATAAACTATGATCTCAACAAACTATACTTAGGACCTAAATGATTTATTTATAGGGAAAAGTGGTGCAAAAGGGCTTTGGTTCGAATAAATGAAAGCGGGCCACAGTCTAGTTTTACACCATCATGACATGAAATACATTGAGCTAAACCAAATTGCAAATAAAAAATGTCACACTATAGCATATGATGAATCTATGAAAGTAGAGTTATTAGTGCATTTTTTTATTAAATATTTATTTGTTTTATTCAATAAAAAGTATTCTCAGGGTTAAAAATATAAAAATATAAAACTTTTGGTGAAAAAGGGGTTTTTTGGGATTCTTTTGGAGTTTTTATAGATTTTTTATGAATTTTTAAAGCCAGACTAATCAGGAGCTACCATATGACCTACCACGAAAGTAAATGAGCTAATTGGGCAAGCCACACAGACGTCACACTAATAGAGACAACAAATCGTAGATCACCACATGTGAGGAGTGATGTAGTGCATGAAATGTGTCACCATGTGTCATCACGCGATTGCTCCCCACGATCCACCAGGGCTCCACCCCATTTTCATCTGTGAATCACATTATGCCACGTGCTGTTGACTCAACATGCGTTGACTCAGACCGGTCTGTCCTACCATGCATCACGCTCTAATTTTCTAGTGAGTTATGTGTGTCTTTCTTTATGAGAAATATGAGCTTTATGAACACAATTATGTGTAGTTAATTTATTAATCTAGGGATCTTATGAATCCAATTTTCACCATGTGATGATCTAATACTTTTTACCCCAATTATGATTTTAATTTAATTATACTATTTAATCTCATTTTTATGTTATTAATTGTTTGGCCAACAATTTATCTATAAGGACAATTAAATCGATTTAAGAGAATTATTTAATTATTTGTCTTAATTAAATAACATGCATAGTTTGTAGGCAGAGATGCATGATTCTTATTTATGTGATCCATAATCGATAAATTTAATGAGTAGTATGCAATTTAATGAACATAAGAGTGTGATTAAATTAATTACTATATGGTGTGTAGTTTACTTGAGTGTGAAATATATACTTGGTTAGATTTAATTGATCATGTAATTAATTGATAATTATATTGGGGGAATTTTAGGGATTCACATGTAATTATATTGGGAGGATTTTAGGGATTCACATGTTTAGAAAATTAGGGGATTAAGTATTACTAAATATTCTTAGTTACCAAATCTGATTTAATTATTGTTATTTAATTTTAGTTATTTTAATTTTGCTTCCTTAAAATATGAAAACACAAAAAAAAATTGATTTTTCCTTTATTAGTTTATAATAAAATAATCTCTATGTAAATGATCGTTTTTTATCATTATACTACTTGTTGCGATATGTATACTTAGGTATTCATTGCACACAATTCGTGTGTGCCGATCAAGTTTTTTGCACCATTGTCGGGGATTATAAATATTATAAATTAATTTTAATTTTAATTATTTTTCTTTACTTTAATTTTAATTTTAATTTACTAATTTTTTTTACTGACTTATTTATTTATTTATTTATTTTAGTTAATTTCTTTAATTTCTTTAATTTCTTTTATTAATTTTTAACTTTAGTTTATTTATTTAGTTGTTTATTTTTTTTAAATTTTTATTTATTTTTAATTTAGGCACATCTTTTAGTGCTATTAGAAGCATAGTTGAGAAAATGACTAGCAATAATTATCAATAGTCAATTGACAGAATGATAGCTACAAGAAGAGTAGCCAAAATGCATGAGGTAAATGATATCATGGTACTTACAACTCAAGCGTCATCTTTGGTTAATTTTTTAAAGGTTCAAAACTCGTCATCGACTATAAACCAAGTTCAAGATTCAGGGGTATCTTGTATGCTTTATGGTAGAGCCCATGTGTTTGATAATGGTCCAGATAATCCTCAATCAGTATTCTATATGGGTAATGTGAATCGAAATAATTATCCATACTTGAACATATATAACCCATGATGGAGACAACATCCAAATTTCTCTTGGAGTAATAACAACAATCAAGGTGGTAATCAATTCAACCATCAATAATTTCTACCACTTGGTTTTCAACACCCACAGCAATCGCAAACCTAAGAGAAGAAGCCATCTACTAAGGACAATACAAATGCTTTAAAGGGGATGATGAAAGACTTCATCCAATCAGTAAATACAAAAGTGTCCATTCAAGAGGCTTCAAGATAACCTTTCAAGGGACAAATTGTAAACCTAAGAAGACAAGGTAAGGACCATTGCAATGCCATAGACATGCAGAGTGGTAAAACTCTATAAGAGGAACATGGAACACAAAAGGATAAGGAGAAACAAAAAACTAACAAGGATGGGGAGGAACTAGTGGATAAAGAGAGTACTGAAAGAAAATAATTAAACAAAAGAAAAATAACCTCTACAAACCCATTATAACCTTGATTGGAGGTTGTAGTGTCATACTTACTAGAAAACTACCCCAAAAATTGAAAGATCCGAGTATTTTTGACATTCCTTTCACTATTGGGAACACCCACTTTGAAAAAGCACTATATAACTTGGGTTCCAGCATTAACCTTATGCCATTATCGATCTTCAAGAGATTAGGGGTTGGTAAAGCCAAAACCACTTCAATAACATTACAAATGGTAGATAGATCAATTAAGAGACCTCGAGGTATGGTAGAAGAGTGCTAGTAAAATTAGACAAATTCATCTTTCTAGTAGACTTCATTGTACTAGACATGAAGGAGGACTGTGACATTCCTATCATACTTGGTCGTCCATTCTTAGCAATTGGAAGAGCACTCATTGATGTACAAAAAGGTAAACTTACAATGAGAGTGCAAGATGAACAAGTAACATTTAGTATTTTTAAAGCATCTAAACCTTCTGACATTGATAGTGCTAATGAATATTTAAGGATAAATGTTACTAATTGTGGGGACAACTTAAAAGAATCTGTTGAGTCACCCACACTTAAGACTTTAACACATGACACTATGAATAAGGACATAAACTCACTAGAAAATAACTCAACCTATTTTAACTTTGAAAGTATGGAATCAAAGGTTGATATTGTGGACTATGTAAAATATTTGAAGGACGTGCCTCTCATGTGTGTATCAAAGGCGATTATGGAAAATTTTGAGATAAGATCTAAGCTCAAACCATCAATTGAAGGGTCACTAAGTTTATACTTCTTACTTTTACCATCCAATCAACAATCAAGTAGGCAAGCAAAAGAAACCAATAGAGAGGTGAAAAAGATTTTGAAAATACATAAATTGGATGAGTTACGGTGAAGGGCTTATAAAAATGCCAAAAAGTTCAAAAATAAAACAAATGGCATGAGAAGTGAATTGAGCACCATGTTTGCAAACCAGAACATAAAGTATTATTCAACAAATAAAGACTCAAATTGTTTCCAAGCAAACTCAAAAGTAAATGGACACAAAATGGATGTGCCTTAGGACTTAATATGATCGTCGAGTCAAGCACGTTAAATGTGATGCTAGTTGAGAGGCAACCTAACGTTATTTTACTTATATTTTCATTGTTTTGGTTTTGTAGGTGAATAAATATGGAGAGCAATGGCATAATAAGATTGAGCATTTCAGCAATAGATATGGTGTGCCATGACTAAAAGAGTTTTCTTTCCTTTTACTTTTTCATATATATATGCGAAAATTAGGAAAAATGTGCAATTTAAGTATGGGGGAGGAAACTTCATTCTCTACTTCAGTATTTACTATACATTCTAAATTTTGAGGACTTTTTTTAGGATGTTTTTAATCATGATTTGGGTAGAAATTGATAAATATATGGAAACTAAATACATGCATGCTTGATGTGAAACCTATGAACTCAATGTTAAAAATTGGTTGTCATGACTAGGATAAGGAATGTAACATATTTGTTAAGATACTTACATTAATCATGTGATATTCTTGCTAGTTTTGATTGGATTGATTTAATTTTTTATGCATATATTCATGATTGGATTTGGTGTGCTTATTGAGAGAAAATTTGTAGTGAGTTATGCGAGTTGATGAGATCGACTAAGTTTTAAAATCTATTTGATCATCCCTTGAGATGAAATCCTGAATAGTATTTAGCAAGGGAAATTATTTAGGCCTTATTTGGATAGATTGAGCCTTTTAAGCCAACCATTGTTAATATCTGTAGTCACCCATTTGAACCTAACAAAGAACCTTTCATATCTTTAATCCATATTTTTTGCCTAACTAATAAGCATAACCTTTACCCTTGCACCTTTGGCTTGTGTGAAAAAACAAAAATGCAATCATATGTCATGCTATAGAATAAGGTGAAATGTAATGCACACTAAAAAAAGAAAAGAAAGAAGCAAAACTCACAACACAATTATCCCTCTAAAAATAAGAAAATAAAATTGAAAATAAGTTTGGGGAGTTGTAAAGTTACAAATAAATAAAAAAATGTGGAATAAAAGAATATGAAAAGAATGACAAGAAATGGTGCACCAAAATATCAAGTAAAAACTTAATTGTAATTAAAAAGTGCCTTACATTACAATCATGTAAAGTCCTTATTGATCTTTAGCTAAGTGCATATTTATATTAGTGGAGAGGGATGTTAAAAATAAACTTATAAGATTTGTTCTAAGATTGAATTGATTTGCATACTCGTATAGGTTGATTTCATGAGTGCATTGGATGATATTTTGTGCATTGCACATACACACACGAATCAATTTGACAAAAACCTTGCATATTGATGAAGTGTTGATTGATGAGTATGTGAACCTCCTTGTCATAAGATTGTACGACTTTTGAGAGGAATAGTTTTTGTGAAATATGCATGTATTAATATATATATATATATGAATGTACTACCCATATTATTTTATTTAGTTATACTTAGCTTTACATAAGGATAAGTAAAGATTTAAGTTTATGGGTGTGATGACTCTATGAAAATAGAGTCATTTGCATACATTTTTACTTAATATTTGCTTGTTTTATTTAATAAATATTATATTTTTGGGTTAAAAATATTAAAATATAATTTTTTTACTAAAAAGGATGAAAATATAAATTCTCAAACTTTTTGGGACTTTTTTAAAAAAAATTGGATTTTTTATGATTTTTAAAGAAGGACTAATCATAAGCTACCACGTGGCCTACCACATAAGTAGAGGAGTTGACTAAGCAAGCCACGTGGACACCATGCTAGTAGAGAAAACGAATTGTAGATCTCCACGTGTGAGGATTGATATAGCACATGACATGTGTCAGTATAGTGGTCAAACAACACTACCACATGTTGTCATACGATTATTCCCTATGATTCACTAGCGCACCATGCCATCTACATTCGCAAATCACATTGTGCCATGTGGTGCTGACTCAGCATACATTGACTTAAACCGGTCTCCCTACCATACGACATGCTCTAATTCGCCAATAAATTCTATATGCCACATGTCATGCTATCATTGGTTGTCATAGTTGATTTTGCTTATTTTGATCTCAACCTTTGATATGAAGCTGATCTAATGATCCAGATTCCACCTGAGCTATATTTAAGCCTATAACCATCCTATAAACCCTAAGGTGCCGTTATTAGCATAATTTTGATCAATTTTTAGTGTTAAGAAGAGAGAAAAATTTAGAAAAAATCAAAAGGGGATACAATTTTGGTGGAGATTCAAGGAGAGATTAATACTACAATTCAAGAGATTGATTGTATTTCTTCTTCTACTCTTTTCTTTATCAATTTTTATGTCTTTCTTTATGAGAAATATGAGCTTTATGAACACAATTATGTATATTTAATTTATTAATCTATGGATCTTATGAACTCAATTTTCACTATGTGATGATCTAATATTTTACCTCAATTATGATTTCAATTTAATTATATTATTTAATCTAATTTTTATGCTATTAATTGTTTGGCCAATAATTTATCTATAGAGGCAATTAAATAGATTTGAGAGAATCATTTAATTTTTTGTCTTGATTAAATAACATGCATAGTTTTTAGGTATAGATATATGATTCTTATGTATATGATCCATAATTTATGAATGTAATGAGCAATATAAAATTTAATTGACATGAGAGTGTGATTAAATTAATTACTATATGATGTGTAGTTTACTTGAGAGTGGAATACATGCTAGGTTAGATTCAATTGATCATGTAATTAAATTATAATTATATAGGGGGATTTTGATGATTCACATATTTAGAAAATTGGAAGATTAAGCATTTCTAGATATTTTCTCATATATCTTATTTTTTACCAATTCTTATTTAATTAATTATTGTTATTTAATTTCAGTTATTTTAATTTTGCTTCCTTAATATATAAAAACACCAAAAATATTTATTTTTATTTTTTTAGTTTTAAAAATTAGTTTATAATAAAATAATATCCATGGAAACGATCTTTTCTTATCATTATATTACTTGTTGCGATATGTATACTTGTGTATTCATTGCACATAATTCTTGTGTGCCCATCAACCTACTTTTTTTCACTCCATGGTATAGGTTGTTCTATGTGCCCAGTGAATTTCTTCCAAACAATGTGCCCTATAATATACTATAATCCTCATCGCGATATGCTTCACTTTTCTTCAATTGTGCTTTATCCATCTAACAAACTGGTTGGCTCTTCATTTAATACTTATATGCCTATTTGTTTAAGCTCCTATGATGCAAATTAAGTGCTTCGAGTTTTTTCTTCATATGTTAATAAATTTATACATTTGTAGCTAAAAATATTTGAAATACAACATAAAATACCCATGATTAGGAATATATAGATTTGCATAAATATTTATATAAATATGTTATAATCAAACCTATTTATTTTATTTAAATACAATAAAATCACAAAATATTAGTGTTTTTCAAGCACTGATCAGATTGAAACAATCTTCTAGGTGTTGGTATATAGGTTTCATAAAAGTGCTTATGATCCATATGTTTACTTTAAGTACCATGGAAGTAAGAAGGCATTGTATCCATTGTTATATGTTGATCAAATGCTTTTACTAAGAAAGGAAAAGAATGGGTATAGGTGAAGGATTTCTTAAGTACTGAGTTTGAAATGGAGTTGGATTTAGCTTGTAGGATCCTAGGAATGGAGATTGTAAGGAATAGATATGAGAAAAGTGTGTTTGTATTACAAAGCTTGTATATAAGAAAGATCCTTAAAAAAATTGGCATGGCTTTGCTAAATCAATTTCCATAACCTTAGCATAACATTTAGAACTCTTAGTCAAATAATGTACCTAAAACTGATGAAGAAGTAAGATATAGGTAGAAGGCTTTGTAAGCCAATGCTATGGATTTTTTGATGTATTTGATGGTCTGTACCAAACTAGATAGTGTATACAATGCAACCTAGTTAGTAGATACCTGAGTAACCTAGATAAGATGCAATGGGATGCAGTGAAGTGTGTACTAAAGTTCTTAAGGGGAACTAAAAATGAAGGAGTCATATTTGATGGAATAGACATTGAGTCACTTATTTTGGGCTTTTTGGACTCGAATTATGCATAAGATTTGAATAAGAGAAGGTATCTCACAAGGTATCTCATTATGGCGTTGAGATTGGAAACATAAAATGAAGATTCTTACTCGAGTGTGAGACCTTTAAAGAGTCTTGTGAATTAATCATAGAAAATTGAAGATTGAGATAGGTGCTAAAAAACTCTTGTAATGATCTTGGTGTAATTGATTTAGTGATTTAATAAAAACTCAAAGGTTGATGCCAATTGTTGTATGAACTTGGTTCTTATGTTTTGTTTGGATGGAATGTGTTGATTGATTGTCAAACTAATTGCATAACATCTTTTATTCGAGTTAGTGATGGGTAGATGTTATATACTTTTTGTATGCAAAACTCATCCAAATACCCAAAACTTATCTAAAGCGTAAATATCTTGATCAAAACCTTCATACATGAGTTTCTATCAAATTCTTTATAGAGGACTTTGTTGGAAAATTGGGTATTTGTACCCACGATGAAGTGCCATTTTGATGCATCATTTTGAGTGGGACTCAATTCGTATAAGTGTGTGGTCTTGATTGATATGTGCTCTCCTCTGTGAAGTCCTCAAAGTTCACTCATTGATAATGAAAAATTTGGTTGTTTTGTGTTTGTCCCACATGGAAAAAATAACAACACATTAAAGACTTTATATAGCATTTTTTTTTTGTAAGAGGGGTAAGCCAATGTAGTTAAATGGATCTCTCTATGTTTATGCACGTGGGGTTTCAAATCATTGAATGTTAGGCCAAAAATCTAAAACTCCAATAACGTGCTTGCTCATTCTGCGGACATAGTTGTCATCCAATTTCATTAGGCCTTGTGCAGTTTAGTCTTGTTAAATACAAATGTTATTTTACTTCTTATAATTAAAACAAAACTCATTTTGATGCAATTTTGGAGTCCAAAATTTAATCATCTCTTAATTTTTATTTATTTTTTCTTTCATTTGTAACTTACATTTTATTTCAAGTATGTAATTTTTTATCTTTCAAATATTTTTTTAAAAGGGACACAGAAGTTCCTTTTTTATTAAATAAGTGAAAATTATGCAAATGTGATTCGAATTTGGACCACAATCTAATCCCAATATCTTTCTTGCACATTTCTTGTTTGTCTAATATAATATTTCCTACGATGTCATCATATTCTAATCCAAGCTTTTTTATGTTGTAGGCATAGTAGTCCATTTCTTATGGGATGTTATAATTCTTATAGCAGTGATTCACATATTACTTTTAAAACACAAAAACGTAAGTTTCATTGCTTGTGATGTCGGTTAATGTCATTGCTTGTGATCTTGGTAAAGAACACTTTTAAGAACACCATGATGATATTGTGAATGATTCAACAATATCTAAAGCTTCATTATTTTCTTCACATATACTAATTACCGTTGTCGCCTTTTATTTTGTGCATTTGAGTGATTTTAGAATCTCAAAAGGCTTTTGATGATTTAAAACATTCAGATTAATAACACCACTGTCATAAAGGGTTTCTTTTTAAATAATATTATTAAGGAGTACTATGTAACACTAGTAGGTATATCCACAATTAGGTTTCGATTAATATGTGAAGTGGAGTTAATATTACAAGGAAAACGATTTTGTAAGATTTTTGATACATAAGTGGTGTTGAGGGTGTTGATGAGGTTGTTGTCTTGATGGAAAACAATGTGTCTTGCAAGGTTGTTAATATTGGTACTATTCGAATTAAGATGCATGATGGTATTCTTAGGACTATAAAAGATGTTTGCCATGTTTTAGATTTGAAAAAGAACCTGATACCTTTGGGTACTCTTGATTCATAAGGATACATGTATATATCTAAATGTGCTTCAGTTGTTATTAAAAGGATAATTGTCACGTGATCTCTATGTGCTTTAGGGTAATACTATAATAAGCAGTGTTTCAATTTCATTCTCGTTATATCAAGATTTAGATAGTACTTGATTATGAGATATGTAGTTAGGGGATATGAGTAAGGCAGGGATGTCAATTTTAAGCAAGTGGGGTTTACTTAGTGGTCAGAAAATTGGGAAGCTTGATTTCTATGAGCATTGTGTCTATAGAAGACATTGCACAGTCAAGTTTAGTACAACCATCCGTAAAACGAAAGTTACTGTTTATTATGTTCATTCAGATCTTTGGGGTCTTTCTTGTTGTGTCTAAGGGTGGTGCCCTATATATGCTAACTTTTATTGACGATTTCTCTCATCATATGTGGATGTATTTTTTGAAAAATCAAAATGATGTGTTCTTAAAATTTGTGAAGTTTAAGGCTTGTATAGAAAATCAAACAGGCAAGAAAATAAAGCGCTTGAGGATTGATAATAGCTTGAAATTTTGTGAGGGTCAGTTTAATGAGTTATGTGAAAGAAATGGTATAATGAGACATCACATTGTGCGTAATACACTACAATAAAATGGAGTTTCAAAACCTATAAGTAGGACTCTTTTAGAAAGAGCATGTTATATGCTCTTTCAAGCTAGTTTAGATAAATCTTTTTAGGTTGAAGCTTGTAATCATGCCTGCTATTTGGTGAATTGGTCTTCATCAACTGCAATTGAATTGAAGAATCCGTTTGAGGTATTCTTTGATACATCTACTTATTATTTTAATTTGAAATTTTTTGGTTGTCTTTCTTATATTCATGTCAATGATGGTAAGCTTGAGCTTAGGGGATTGAAATGTAAATTTTTAGGGTATCCTATTAGGGTGAAGGGTTATAAATTGTGGTATGTAGAACCCAAGTTGCCTAAATTTTTGATTAGCAAAGATGTTAAATTTTATGAGTATTGCACGATGGAAAACAAAAAGAAGTCTATTATTGCAAGTAAAGACCCAATATTAGTGAACATATGGAGCTTGAAAGTAGAACTCCTAGTCAAATACAAGAGTGTACTTCTTATAAGCCATATGTGGATGAGACAGATGATTCTACTCATGATGTAGTAAAGGAGCAACATGAGCAAGCATATAGTCTTACTAAGGGTAAAGGAATAAAAGAGATTCGACGCCCTCAAATGTATGTAGGTGCAGACTTAGTTTCTTTTGCATTGTCTGTGATAAAGTTTATTAATATGCATGAATCTTCAAGTTATCATGAAGGTGTCACTTATGACGAGTCTGCTCAGTAGTTGGTTGATATGAATGAAGAGATTGGGTTGCTTCACAAGAACTATACTTGGTAAAACTGCCTAAGGGCTAGAAGATTATTAGACACAATGGGTCTTAAAGAAAAATGAAAGTATACTTGAAGTTGAAGCTAGATTCAAGACACGTGTTGCTATAAAAGACTATTGTTAGAATAAGGGTATTGACTTTTTGGGACATGATGTTCATCCGTCATATTTTTTACTACATTTGTTAAGTAGGGTTAAAGTATAGTTTTTTTTAATAAAAGTTTTGGAATTAAAGTGTGTTTGGAAAGTTAAAAGATTATGGTGTATTATTTTAAAGATGTGAAGTATTGTTTTTTTTAAATATACAAGATTAATATGAGAATGTTGTTTTTAATTATAAATTTTAAAATTATTGTTTTTATTATTTAAAAAAAATTAGTATCGGAATTGATTAATATGGAGGGAATGGAAAATATACAAGATTAATATGGAGGGAATAGAAAGGAATCAGAATTGATTCATTCTATTTTATGTGTTTGGTTGGGCGGAATGGAGGGGACGAAATGAAATCGATTACTAAAGGAGAAGGAATCACAATTCCTTCTCCTCCCTTTAGGAATCATAATTCCATTCCCATCTAATTTTTTTCCAATTTTACCCTTACCCTAAATATAATCCTAAACTGAAATCCCAAATTCTCAAACCCAAAATTCCAAAACCCTAAACCCTGAATCCAAATCCTAAAACCCTAAATCCAAATCCTAAAACCCTAAATCCAAATCCTAAAACCCTAAACCCTAAACCCTAAATCCTAAACCCTAAACCCTAAACCCTAACCCTAAACCCTAAAACCCTAAACCATAAATCCCTAAACCCTAAACCCTAAATCCCTAAACCTTAAACCCTAAACCCTAAAACCCTAAACCTTAAAACATAAATCCCAAAACCCAAAACCCAAAACCCTAAAACATAAATCCCAAAACCCAAAACCCTAAACCCTAAACCCTAAATTCCAAATCCTAAAACCCTAAACCCTAAATCCAAAATTCTAAAACCCTAAATCCTTTTTAGAAAAATAATAATTTTAATCCTAAACCTTAACCCACAAATATAACCCCAAATCCTAAATCCCTAAACCCTAAATCTCATATCCCAAATCTCAAAACCCTAAACCCTATTTAGAAAAATAATAATTTTAATAATATATTTCTTTTTAATTAAGTAATAATTATTTAGAAAAATAATGATTTCAATAATGTATTTTGTCTGACAAAAAAATAGTAATTAAATAACATTATTTGAACTTTACTGAATGTAAGGGTATTAAGGTAATTTATAGTTTTTTTCATTACATTCCAGTGGCAAACCAAACACTGTAATCCTGATTCTAAGCTTGATTCCAGTGGTCAAACCAAACAACATTGTTTTCTTTCCATTCCATTCCATTCCGATTCTGATTCTGATTCCGATTCCATTCCGATTCTGATTCTGATTCCGATTCCATTCCACGAACAAACGCTACCTAAACCCTAAATCCAAATCTTGAAACCCTAAACCCCAAATTCCTAAACCCTAAACCCTAAATCCCAAAACCCAAAACCCTAAATCCTAAAACCTAAATCCCAAAACCTAAATCCCAAAACCCAAATCCCTAAACCTTAAATCCCAAAACCCAAAACCCAAAACCCTAAATCTCAAAACTTTAAACTCCTAAACCTCAAATCCCTAAACCTTAAACCTTAAACCCTAAACCCCAAATTTCAAATCTTAAAATCCTAAACCTTAAACCCAAAATCCCAAATCCCTAAATCCTAAACCCCAAATCCCCAAACCCCAAATCCTAAATCCCAAAACCCTAAACCCTAAATCCCAAAACCCTAAACCATAAACCCTAAAATCCTAAACCCCTAAACCTTAAATCCCTAAACCTTAAACCCTAAACCCCAAACCCCAAATCCCAAATCCCAAATCCCAAATCCTAAAACCCTAAACCCTAAATCCCAAAACCCTAAACCCTAAACCCTAAACCCTAAAATCCTAAACCTCAAATCCCTAAACATTAAACCCTAAACCCCAAATTCAAAATCTTAAAACCCTAAACCCTAAATCCAAAATCCCAAATTCTAAAACCCTAAACCTTAACCCACAAATATAACCCTAAACCCCAAATCCTAAATCCCTAAACCTTAAATCCCAAATCCTAAACCTCAAAACCCTAAACCCTATTTAAAAAATAATAATTTTAATAATATATTTCTTTTTAATTAAGTAATAATTATTTAGAAAAATAATGATTTAAATAATTTATTTTGTCTAACAAAAAAATACTAATTAAATTATATTATTTAAAATTTACTGAATATAAAGATATTAAGGTAATTTACAATTTTTTTCATTTCATTTCATTCCGGTGGCGAACTAAACACTATAATCTTAATTCTAAATTTGATTTCAGTGATCAAACCAAACAATATTATTTCCCTTTTATTTCATTACATTCCTATTTTATTTTCGATTCTGATTCCATTATGTGAACGAAACGCCACTTAAGATCAAAAGTTAACTGCAATATTCTTTGCTTCTCCATTCCAATTGTCCTCTAATTTTCTGGGTTTTGCTTTATTATTATTATTTTTAATTTTATGTTTGTGACATTAACTTATTCGCATTGAAAGGTGTTTCTGTTGCAGATAATATTTCCTTCTCTGAACAGAATGTTCTTTCCTCATCTAGTATCTACGTAATCCCTATACTTTCTTCAAATGCAATATTTTACTTTCTGGGTTTCGGAAGGTAGTTATTGAAATTCGAAAGAATTCCTATATCTCAAGATTCATTGCTCAACAGGTTATATTTTCCTTTTCCTTTCCATTGCTGCATAATATCTTATAACTATGTTAACTGCGCATGCTTTTGATTCATGGGTTTATTGTATTCGAAGCATTGGATGTCTTGGGTACTTGAAGCTTCCATTTTATTGCTCAAGTAAATAGAATATATGCATAATTGAATGGAGAGTTTAAATCTGGAACTAAGTTATAAGGGCAGCGAGTTAAGGATGATTGGATTCCTGAAGTTCTATTTCAAGATTGGTTGTTGGATTTCAAAAAAGGCCATTGAGGCTTTATAATAGTAATTTCACGAATGTGAGTTCTACTATTGGTGATTAGTCATAGCTTGTAAAAATTGTTTGTTCTACCAATTTGTAACCTTTCTTCTTATTTCCCACCCTCTTGTTCTTCTTGTTTTAGCTTCTGATCATAAAGAAAGTAATGGGTATTATTAACCTACAGTAAATTTAAACCAAGAATAGAGAAAACAATGTGCAGATTGGAGACTTATTATTTTACTTCTGGACCTGATAGGATCCATCATTGAACAGTTTATCTTTAGTATGAAGTTACTGAGCGCTCAAGAAGTTAGACTGAAAGTTATAACTGGCTGTTTTGATAAAATTCTTGACCTATGACAGCTGACATGAACAAATAGGAGCCATTTGGAAAGCTTAAAGTAGGTGTAAGAAAAATATTCCTTGAGTGCTTGTATTACAAATAGTTTCTTATTTGTCTCAATTTTCCATGTGCTTAGCTTCCCTTATTTTTTTTCCTTTTCTTTTTCATTTTCTTTTTCCAAAAACAATCACTTAAAGGTAGGGACTAGGGAGGAGCTCTGTTAGCTAGAAATCAAATGAAGTTGCGTCTTGATCATCAAGGTATAATGGATGTTATGTGTTACTTTTGTATATCTCCTTCTTTTCCTACCATTTTGTGTCCACTTTCTCATTTCTCCATTAGTTATTTGATCTTGGGGGAAGGTCTCAAAACTGTTTCCAGCCTTCGAGGTGGCTACTAAACCTGAAACAGAGAGACTGCTTCTAGTTTGGAATTGACACTAATGGACTCGACTCATTTGCTTGTTGTTTTCTGGTTGACAATAAAGCCTTCAGACAAAAAATTAGTCCAATTATATAGTTCATAATTTACCTGTTATAACTTGTACTCAATCAGTTTAGTAAATGACTACATTGGTATAGTTATCTGATACATTGACTGAAATTTATGTCATGGGAAGATGCAACAGTTGCTTGTTGAATTTTTACTTCCATCCTCCGTTTCTTCTTGCTGTCCTCCTTTTCCGCCCCTCTGTATTCAGCAGCCCGTAAATAAACATGTCATACATTTTTTTTGAGTCCACTATTCTGTTACCTTCTTATCCTACATCTGTTCCGCCATCCACTGCTACAATTCCATCAAAAAGTAATGGAGTTGAGTCCCACTCTGTTGAAATCATCACTATTCACTTGAATGGTGATATTTTTTGCATTGGTCTCAATCAGTTCGCATGTATATATGGGGTGGGTGGGGAAGATGGGCTATTTGACTGGGGAACAAATAGCCCCTGCAAAGGGCAATCTTGATTATGCAACTTGGGATATTGAAAATTCCATGGACATGGCTTGTGCATTCCATGGAAGAGGATATTAGTTCCAACTACATGCGTTATCCCAATGCACATGAACTTTGGGAGAAGTAAACCATATGCATTTAGAAATGGGTAATTAATCTCAATTCTTTGAGTTAATCTTAGGCGAGATGCATCAAGGAGATGATAATGTCACCAAGTATTTCAATTCCTTGAAATAGGTGTGGCAAGATCTTATCTAGTCAATACCTATGAATGGAAGTCTATTGAGGATAGCCAACATCAAAGAAAATTGTGGAGGATATAGGATTTTTAAGTTCCTTGCTGGTCTCAACGTCGAGTTTGATGAAGTGAGGGGGAGAATATTAAGAAGATAACTCTTTCCCTCAATTGGTGACGTGTTTTTGGCGGTAAGGAGAGAGGAGAGAGGAGAGTCGAAGGAATGTGATGCTAGGCAAAAATGGACCTAGTGTTGCCTTGGTGGTTGTTGATGCAAACTCCAGCAAGGTAATTACTTACCAGCACAAAATTGATGACAAACCACAGGTTTGGTTTGACTATTGCAACAAACCACGCACACTTGGGAAACTTGCTAGAAAATTCTTGGTAAGCCTGCAGTTTGGAAGAGTAGCAAGCCTACTGACAGACCTCGTCGTGCCTCCTCTACTGCCAATAAAGTTGAGGCCAGACCCCTCATTAAAGAATAGATGCAGCAACTTCTACTATGCTAAAGTTCAATTCATCGTCTGGTATTCCTAATGTTTTTGTGGCTAAGACAGGTAAGGAACTTGATGCTTTATCTTGTTATCCAAATTCATCTGCTCCATGGATCATTGATTTAGGAGCATCAGACCACATGGCTAGTTCACATTTATGTAAATCTTATATACCCTGGAAATGAAAAAGTTGGAGATGTAGATGGTAGTTTTTCATCTATTGCAGTAAAGACTTAATAAAAATCCTAAAAAGAATGGATCTTAAATATGTTCTTCATGTTCCTAAACTTAATTGCAGTCTTTTTTCAGTAAGTAAATTATCCAAAGATTCTAATTGTTTCTATTACCTTCTTTGGATCTCATTATACATTTAAGACCAAAACTCTTCGAAAATGATTGGCAATACAAGGATGATAAACTGTCTTTACTACTTTGATTGAAGCTTATCTAATAATAAAAATGCTCAGAGCTTTAGTAGTATTAGTTCACTTTTGGTTTGTGAACAAATAATAATTGGCATCTTAAACTAGGACATCCAAATTTTCTCTATCTTAAGTAATTATTTCCATC
This sequence comes from Hippophae gyantsensis, assembly GCA_030763125.1. Classification (NCBI taxonomy): domain Eukaryota; kingdom Viridiplantae; phylum Streptophyta; class Magnoliopsida; order Rosales; family Elaeagnaceae; genus Hippophae; species Hippophae gyantsensis. The sequence goes on along the minus strand of CM061035.1, from coordinate 43,714,037 downwards.
ATTGTTTAAAAAAATTGATTATTCATTGCTACAATGTGAAAATTTCTACTTATCAAAAGGTTGATGAGCTACTTATTTTTGTAAACCTTATTATTTTTCAAAACCTTTTTATTTAATCTATAGTGATGTGTGGGACCTTCAAAGGTCATTACTGTGCTTTGAAAACAATGGTTTGTGACATTCATAGATAGCCATATTTAAACTCAGAATTCACTCTACTTCTTTTCCATTCAAAGATACTACATATTTATATACAAAGCTAGGGACACTATTAAGTGATATACACCTAATATACAACTAATATATTCAGCTAGTGATAGACACCTAATACACACCTAATATATCTAACACTCCCCCTCAAGTTGGAGCATAGATATTAATCATGCCCAACTTGTTACAAAGATAATCAACCCGAACCCCACTTAAAACTTTCGTGAAGATATCTCCTAGTTGTTCTCCAATCTTCACATATCTTGTAGAAATCAAACCTTGTTGAATTTTCTCACGAACAAAATGACAATCAATTTCAATGTGTTTAGTTCGCTCATGAAACATAGGATTAGAAGCAATATGAAGAGCAGCTTGGTTATCACACCACAATTTCGTTGGTACTGAAGTTTTAAGACCTACTTTATCCAAGAGCTACTATATCCATATTATCTTAGACGCAGATTGTGCCATAGCCTTATATTTTGACTCTGCACTCGATCGTGACACAACATTCTGTTTCTTGCTTTTCCATGAGACCAAAATTCCTCCAATGAAAATACAATAGCCTGATGTGGATCTTCTATCCACTTTGGAACCTGCCCAATCTGCATCTGAAAAACATTCAATATGAGTGTCCATGATTTGCATACAAGATACCACGTCCAGATGCTCCTTTCAAGTAACACAAAATTTGCTCTAACGTTTCCCAATTATGAACTGTTAGGGATGACATAAATTGACTAACAATACTGACCGAATATGCAATATCTGGACGAGTCACAGTAAGATAATTCAGCTTTCCAACCATCCTTCGATATCTCTCAGAATCTTTAAAGAGTTTCTCATCTCCTGTAAGGTGGATGTTCGGAGTCATTGGAGCACTACAAGGCTTTGCTCCTAATTTTCCTGTCTTAGTTAGTAAGTCCAAGACATTTTCTCTGAGATAGAAAGATACCTTTTTTACTCCTTGTGACTTCAACACCCAAGAAATACTTTAGCATCCCTAAATCTTTCGTGTGAAACTGAGTATGTAGGAAAGATTTAAGAGATGAAATTCCCGTAGTATTACTTCCAATAATAACAATGTCATCTACATACACAACTAAAAGAATAATACCAATTTCTGATTGTGTGTAAAACACAGAATGGTCAGACTTGCTTTTCATCATACCAAACGTTTCTATAGCTTGACTAAATTTTCCAAATCAAGCACAAGGACTCTGTTTCAAACCATACAAAGATTTGCGAAGACGACAAACTTGCCTAGACTCCCCCTGAGCAACAAAACCAGGAGGTTGCTCTATAAACACCTCCTCTTGAAGATCACCATGAAGAAAAATATTCTTGATATTTAGTTGATGCAAAGGCCAATGGTGAGTAGCTGCCATAGAAACAAACAACCGAACAGAGGTCAATTTAGCTACAGGAGAGAAAGTGTCAGAATAGTCCACTCCATAGGTTTGAGCATATCCCTTAGCAACAAGATGGGCCTTTAATCGAGCAACTGACCCATCCGGATTAACCTTAACTGTGAACGCCCATTTGCATCCGATAGCCCGTTTCCCCGAAGGTAAATCAATCAAGTCCCAAGTACCATTGTCATCCAAAGCATTCATTTCCTCTATCATTGCATGATGCCAACCAGAATGAGATATGGCTTCGTGAACAGTTTTAGGAATAGAAATAGAATCGAGAGAGGCAATAAAAGAGCAAGAGGAAGACGACAAGCAGTTATAAGAAACAAAAGAAGAAATAGTATAAGTACATTGACGTTTACCTTTGCATAATGTAATAGGAAGATCATCGTTTAGGACTGGATCTGATGACGAAGGAACAGGTGTAGGACATGAATCAGAAGGTCTATGTCTGGAGTAGACTTGAGTAATAGGAGGCCTGACAAGAACTGGATTTGAGACAGGTTCAAATGATGTGATAGAATAGACTAACTGTTGGAAGTCCCACATCGCCCAGGTAAACTAGCTAAGTGTTGGTTATAAGTCTGCGACAGCCCCTCCCTGATAAGCGCGTTTTGAGGGGAAAATCATGGCTGTGTAGGCTTCAACATGGTATCAGAGCAGGTACCTGGGGACACGGTGTGCCCAACCGGTCATACCCCAATAATCCACACGATCACCCCCGATAGAGGGTATTCCGACTGATGTGAGAGGGAGTGTTGTAAGTCCCACATCGCCCATGTAAACCAGCTAAGTGCTGGTTATAAGTCTACGACAGCCCCTCTCTGATAAGCGCGTTTTGAGGGGAAAATCATGGCTGCGTAGGCTTCAACACTAACAAATCATCATTCTCCCTCTGACGTGTAGAGGAGGAGAAGACGAAAAATAGGGTGTGTCTTTCATGAAGGTAATATCAATTGAGACAAGATATTTGTTAAGACTAGGACAATAACATTTATAACCTTTTTGGAGACGAGAATAACCAAGGAAGATACACTTCAAAGACTTGGGATCTAATTTAGTAACATGCGGACGAACATCCCGAACAAAACAAGTGCTACCAAATATTCTAGGGTCAATCGGAAATAGTGACTTATTAGGAAACAAGATTTTGTAAGGAATCTCACCATGAAGAACATATGAGAGCATGCGATTAATAAGAAAACATGCTGTTGAAACTGCATCGACAAATAAAAGGTTTAGAAACATTCATTTGAAATAATAAGGCACATGCAGTTTCGAGAAGATGTATGTTCTTACGTTTTGCCACTCCATTTTGAGATGGAGTATCAACACGAAATTTCATGAAGCATGTCATTTTGAACCATATAAGATTGAAACAAAGCTGATGTATATTCTTTGGCATTATCACTTTGCAAAGTACGAATTGAAACATTAAATTGAGTTTTAATCTCAACACAAAATGCGCAAAAAATAGAAAACAATTCAAAACGACTCTTCATTAAATATAACCAAGTTACACGAAAATAATCATCCACAAAAGTAACAAAATACTTAAATCTAGGTTTAGACAAAATAGGACAAGGACCCCCAAACATCAAAATGAACTAATTTAAAAGGAACACTAGCACGTTTATTAACTCTTGGATTTGAACTAAGACGATGATGTTTTGCAAATTGACAAGACTCACAATCTAATGAAGACACCTTACTAAACTGAGGACAAAGTTTCTGAAGTAAAGGAAGAGATGGATGATCCAGTCTACAATGTGCCTCGAAGGGAGAGGTTACACCAGAACAAGCAATAGATTTCGGTATTGGTGTGTCAAGAATATAGAGGCCATCAGACTCATGACCTTTACCAATAGTCTTCTTCATCATAAGATCCTGAAATAAGTAATGATTAGGAAAAAATGAGATGCAACAGTTAAGATTGCAAGTAAGCTGATTTACAGAGATCAAATTAGAGAATAAGCTAGGTAAATGTAAGACAAACGACAAAGGAAGCAAAGGAGTGAGAGTAATTGTGCCAGACCCAAGAACACGAGATGGTGACCCATCGGCTAAGGTAACAGTAGAGGTGGAAGTGTGTGATTGAAGAGTAGAAAAGAGACTAGAATTACTTGTCATATGATCTGTGGCACCAGAATCAATAACCCATTTGGAAGATGAGGAAAGAAGACACGCATTTGGTTTACCTGAATCGGCAATAGCAGTGGCAGAAGATGATGAAGACTTTAGTGATTCTTGATACTGTGAGAATTTGGTAAATTCATCTGTAGAGATAAGAACCAATTTTTCAGAAGTATTATAAGTGGATGTAATATGGGCTGAGTGACCTTTCTGATGCTTGTATTGAAGCTTTCTACAGTCATGTTTTGTATGTCTTGGTTTGCGACAATAATGACACACAATACCTCCTGGGTCCTGTGGTCGAGTTTCAAACCCTTGCGAGCTGCCTCCTTTGTTTCTACTCATATAAGTTGATCGTCCAGGCTCATAATTATTATTTCGGTTGACCAAAGCACCATTTAATTGAGCAGGTGGAGGTGGAGTGTCTTCAGTACGAAGTACTCGACTAAATACCTCTTGTAAAGAGGAGATCTCAGAATCAGAAAGAACTTGAGACTTAGCAGTCTCAAAAGCAGAGGGAAGACTGGCAAGAAAACTCATGACCACCATTTGTTCCTGTTGGCTTTGTTCCTTCCTATGCTGGAGGTGAGAATAAATTTGCACTCCAAAAGGTGTGTGGGAAGATGGTAGAAAGTCGTGGTGGCACGTGGGGCTCACTCGCGGCTCGTCTGGTGACCGGATTTTGGGGTTTGGCCGTTCGGCGGCTGGGCTTCCTCCTTGTGCCTCAGGTGAGAATAAATTTACACTCCAAAAGGGTGTTCCAAGTTGGAACCCAAAAATGCACTAAATCCTAATTTGTGTTTACCCAAAATTAGACCCTAATTTGAACGGAAAAAGAAAAAGAATTCCCAATTTTGTAACCCAAATGCTCTGATACCATGTAAACTCAAAATTGACTCTACTTCTTTTCCATTCAAAGATAGTACATATTTATATACAAAGCTAGGGACACTCTTAGGTGATAGACACTTAATACACAACTAACATATTTAGGTAGTGATAGACACCTAATACACACCTAATATATCTAACACCATACTTGTCTATGCTAATTTATTTATTGAAGGAAAAATCTGAGATTGAGAAGCATTTTGAAGACTTTTACAACATTATTGAAAATCAATTTCAAAACAAAATTGGTATGCTTCGTTCTAATAATGGCACATAGCATTTTAATACTTATTTGGGAATTTTTTTAATATAAAAGCCATTCTTCATCAATCATCATGTCGTGATAGTCCTCAACAAAATAGAATAGCTGAAAAAATGGGTTTGTTGTGCATTCGTAGTGCAATTATTCTGTCGAGTGACGCTAGAACACTTTGAGAATTCCATTTGTAGGAACAACTGCACGAAGGTCAATTGTTCTTTTGACTCAAATAGGTAATCAGGATCTAGTTGAGGGGTGAAAACGTCAACTTGTAGAATCTTTTCGCGAGTTTTATTCCAACTTGGTCAAACAGGCCTCATAAATGTGAATTAAGCAAATAACACAGTAGAAATACAAAACAACATGCTCAATTCTCAATACAACACAACAAAACAACCAACAGTAAGAAAGAACAAATTACAGTAAATACACTACTGACGATGTGTTTCACAGACTCCTGTTTAGACAAGTAACAAGCATAAGCATGGAAAACAACAAATAACATGTGAGACAAGAATGCATATTGGAACAACTAAGGATTTTCAATAACTTCAAGATTTCATATGTGGGAACATATTCGGTAAATGATGATTGTATTCTCATAGCATGCAATTAAACAAAACATAGCATATCTTAAGAAAGAGTTCGACACTTGGTACACAATCAGGGTAAGGAGATACTGACTCCTTAGAGACTCTGATGCAAACCAAGGAGTTGGACATGTCAATCATACAAGCGGGAGTGGCCGAATTTGCACATGACCCTTTGTCACTTCCTAGTGGCCCAATTACAAGACTTAGAGCCAAACGTTTCAAGGAAGTACTAAATGGGCTAATCCAAGAGAATTGGGCTAATTCTAAAGAGACCAAGATGGACTCAAATATTAATCAAGGTCTAGTCCATGTCATCAAAGCAATTGAATAGGTTAAGTAGCAGGTAAATTCGTAATCAGCATGGTTTGACCATTAAAAGGTGTGAATTTGAAGAGTTACAAGAATTTTAAATAGTAGAGTAACTTGGTCCTAGTTGGGTATGTTAAAATACATTGAATCTAGTCATTTAGCTATTTCTTAGCTATCTTTAGAAGTCCAAAAATCATCATATGCGGTAATCTATGTGGTGGATTCTGATTGGTTCTATGTTAAAAATTCATAAAAATCCATAAAGATTCAAAAGAAAATCTAAAAAATTCTAGAAATTATATTTTCACTCTTTTTCACTAAAAAGTTTGTATTTTAATATTTTTAGCCCCAAAATTACGATTTATTGAATAAAACAAGTATCCAGCAAACGCACGCCTCACACATAAAACCTACTCACAAACATTGCCCTGAGTACTCACCACTCAAGAGTACGGTTTTACTCACTCAGTCATGAATCACTCATACTGAACAACATTCAAGGTAATAGTGATCCAAAAATAAAAAAAATGAGATGTTAATTTGATAGAGCTTTGCTATATTTTTTTGGGTAGCAAACAAGAAGAGGGGGAATATTTATAGAATTTATCTAAGCTCAATCGCCAACTTCGCCGCAGTCTCATCGGAGTTTTCACATGTAGGTCGACGAGAGGTCTTGCGAGGTGCCAAAACTTCCATTTTTTGATTAAAAAATTGCCGAATAATTTCCATAAATACCCATACTCAAAACAAAAGAAAAACACGAGCGACAACGTTAGAGAGTGTTTGTGACCTGAAACGAAACAAAACACGAGCGATAACATTGGAGAATGTTTGTGACCTGAAACGAAACAAAAACATGGGCAACGTTGTTGGCGAGCGAGCCGAAAACTACAACGCTCTACCTAGCATGCATATTACGAAAACCAACCTTATAATATGTTTAAATATCCTTGCATACAAAGTGTACTTAAATATGTGCATGTGTGTATTACTATTCGTCAGTAACCATCCTTACATAGCGAAAACTATATACACTAAGTAAAATAAACAGACTCCGTGTTTTGCACACGAAAAATCAACATAACACAAAAGATTACCAAATTTATACACTTTTTCCACTTTTTGTGCATATATTGTAAAATGGGGTGTTGTGCAATACTATTGCAATTTTGTTGTTGGGAAGCTCTGGAGCACTTTTTGCAACTTCGTACGGGTATACTCGAAAGTAAAGCTTATGGTTCATTGATAGTGCAAATATTTTATCGGTTGGTATCAGAGAAGATTTTGCAAATATTTCATACATATTCTCCAAAATAAGGTTACGGTGCACTCATAGCATTTTTTGTTGGTACTAGATCATTATTTTTCCCATGAATGTATCCAAAAATGGGGATGTGTTGCATTTGTAGTGTAATTATGTTGTAGGGTGATATCGGAGCATTTTTTTTAACTTTTTCATGCATATGCCCAAAAATGGGATTGTGGTGTATTCATAGTGCAATTATGTTGCGGGGTGGTATCAAAACACCTTTCCCAACTTTTTCTTATGTATACCCAATATAATTATGTTGTACGGTGGTATTAGAGTATTTTTTTCAACCTTTTCGTACATATTCTTGAAAATGGGGTTGCGGTGAATTCGTAGTGTAAGTTTGTGGTCCGGTGTTCTTGGACCACTTTATGGAATATTTCTTGCATATACCTAAAAATATGGTTGAAGGGCATTTTGCAAGCCATATATTCCATTAACATATCAAATTGTTGACATTCTTACAAAAGGACTACACAAGGAGCATTTTGACAATTTGATTGGCAAGTTGGTTATGAATGACATCTTCAAACCAACTTGAAGGGAAGGGTGGAAATTAAAATATCTAGCTCAATGCTCTCAAATGTCTATAAACTAATAGCTGTAAATATAGGAAATCAACTAGTGTAAATTATGAAGTATCTTTATTTGCTAGCATAATTAGGTTTATTCTCTTTTCTATTTCTAGTTTAGCTCCTTGGATTTCCTATAAGTAGGAACATGTATAATGTGATTTAAATAAAGAAAAAATTACTCTCTCATATTTTTGAATATATATTATTAGGATTATTTATGGAAGATTATGATATCATATGAATTTTTTTACATGAAGATGTTTAGTTAATTGAATTCAGTTTTAACGGAATGGAAGCCAATTTCTAAATAATATGGATTTTTTTTTAAATAAAAAAAAAGATTTGGTTAATGGCTATTGAATATTGAACAAGAGTGAAGTTCTTTCTATGCTTCCCACTTTCCCATTATGCAATCTTAATTCCTTTTCTTGTTTCCGTATTTTCTCTCTTTCGCTCTACATAAATGACTATTGGTCCTTGTGAAAGAGTGAACTCTTTCTGTCTTGTAAATGGGGAAATGTCAATAATACTCTTGAGTTGTGCATTTTTTTCACAAATATTCCGGACTTTTTAAAAATGTTAAAGATGTCTTTTCAACTTTAATAGATGTTAAATTAAACTGTTATTCAGTGGTATTTTTGTAATTTTTTAAAGTTGGAGGGTATCAAATATAAAAATTTGATTTCTCTTATTTTTAACAATAAATAATGAATTATCAATGATCAATTATACAAAACTATTAAAATAAAAATCATGCTTTTTTATTTTCTTCCATTACAATAAAGATATAAAAAAAATATATGTATTTAAAATTAAAAATATATATTAAAAAATAAAATTGAAATACATACTATAAATGAATATTTTTTTATCTTATCCCAAATAATAAGTAATAACATGTTATTTTTTATTATTTTTTTAAATTTTTTATTTCTTAAAAATGATTAAAGGTCTAATTTAATTAAATATAATTATGGCTCTAGAAGTAATGATAAAAATAATAATATGATTTTAAAACAATAATAAAGTTAGATATTTTTTGAAACATTAGGGGCATTCGTGAAGTAAAGGAAAACCCATGGGCATTCATGATATTTCCCCGTTTAAACACATGGAATTTTTTTTTCAATACTTTATTGCATATAAATTTGACTGAAACAGATGTTAATTGAACCCATGCCCAAATGGCGTCTAGAAGTAGCAGTGGTAGGGATATTAGGGATAGGGGTTTCTAAGGTTGTTTCTGATATTAAATTAGACATGGCTAGTATTTAACAAGAACCTGCTCTAAAACCATCTAGAGAAAGAGAACTAAAATGTCGTATTGTTTATTTCTGTATATTTTATAAATGTCTACTTATAAATTTAGAAGGAAAATTAGTCTAGAAATGAGGAAACAAATCCCCTAATTAGTTCCCTAATTATCACTAATCAAAATCCCAAATATTTGGGATTTCAAAAGTTTTTATGGCTATTTTTAATTTAGATAAAATTTTAATTATGTATATATTTCTTTTGTTATTATAGATTTTTGCTTTTTAACCGTAACAAACACAATAAATAGATATATAATTTTTCCTTTTTTGTTTTTAAAGAGTTTTTCAATAATTTAGCGAAAATTGAAAAAGTACGTGGATGAAAAAGTTAACACCGTTATAAATGGAGGTTAACTTTGATTATATGTCTAACTTTGTCTCTATTTTTCCAAACGTTACGACTTGTGAAGAAAAGGCAAACCCATGGGCATTCATGATATTTTCCCATTTTAAACACATGAATTTTTTTTCAATACTTTATTACATATAAATTTTACTGAAACAGGTGGGTTCGAACCCATGCCCAAATGGGGTCTAGAAGTAGGGGAAGCCGCAGGGCTGTAGGTTGATTCCCATTAAACACTGGAAGTCTGTTTAGGCGAATGTTTGTTGGTCTTTAATTGTAAATTAAGTGTAATGACAGATGAATACTTCTAAATTCTTATTATTTTCTTTAATACTTGCTAATAAATGTTCTGGAATTTTGACGTTATGATGGGATAAAAACGCTTTGTCTCTTGCTATGTCACCTTACATAATCTTTTCTTCCACATGGCCAGTATCAACATGATTGTTAATCCAGCAAATTCCACAGTTGATTAGAGTGTTGTATACCAAAGTAGTTATATCTGAGCAGATATGGGCAGCAAGATTTGCATTGTGGTGTCACGAGGATCATCTAGCTTATGTTGTTTCTGTTTACATCCACAAAACTCAAGAGCAAAATATGTGGGTTTGTCCATATCCAAGAAGCGTCCATCTGTTATTAGCCAATCATACCACAAAAATTGTGTCAGTTCTTATTTATCAAATCAAGGGAGCACCTTATGGTCTTTAACTGTTAAAAGTTTTATCAATACTGGAGGATCTGAGAGAAGGCTCGTTAAATTTTCAATGGCTTGCCAGGGTATGAGTATGAGGCTTTCAGTTGCTAAGCAAGGAATTCTTCCTAAAACAAAATCTTGGCCTCAAGGATGTGCTTCCATTAATTCAATTTGTGGAATCTTGGTTTGCTGTTCCAGTTCTGAGCCTGTACATGCTGAAACAACTCGGGATTGCAACAATAGTGAAGATGACTGTGATTCTTCTTATGTCAAGTTCTCCCACGGAAAGAGAGTTTACGTTGACTATACTATCATTGGTTAGTTGTACATCTTATTTAGATTCTATTATCTTAGATGATAAATTCAGTTGAAGGCTTTTTCATTTTTTACGTTTAAAATTATGATATTATTTTATTTTCTCAATCTACAATGCAGGAATTCCTGGAGATGGAAGATGTTTGTTTAGATCTGTAGCACATGGAGCCTGCTTGCATTCTGGGAAACCTGCTCCAAGTGAAAGCCTTCAGAAGCAATTAGCCGATGAGTTAAGAGCTAAAGTATGTTTCTTTACATCTCTTGGCATGATAAGAATTAGTTTAAAGCTCCTCATTTTGTGTTATTATTACTATTATTATTATTTTTAGTATTTTTAGTTTTAATAAATATTATTTATTTCTTAAGACCTATTATCGAAAAGGTATTAAATGAGCTGAGTTGACTTAACCAGTTAGGTTCATCTCAGATGAGTTATATCTCAACTAAGCTCATCAAAATTTTATGTGACGAAGTTCAACTAAGTTTATTTTTAAATGAGTTGGGTTGAGTAGCTCATTTACATTTCTAAAAAATTAAACCAAAAAATAAAAAAATATTTATAATTTTGTTTAAAAATAAAAATATTAATATAAATATGATCTTTTGATTATATAACTTAGGGAGAGTATATGAACGGTTAGAATTTAGAAGGAACATCGAGCTTGAATTCTAGGCTTAGGGAGAGCCAAGAAGACCCAGGAATAATAAACACAAAGGGGAGAATAAATTTTATTCAATAAAAATCTCTGTATTCCTTTGTTATAAACTATATTTATAGGTTTATAATAGTATTTTTAAACTAAATAGAAAACTAACTCCCAATTAAAATAAATAAAAGCCCAAAAATGCTACAGTATGCATGAATAATAATGCTTGAACGGTAATGTGTGACAGGCAACACGCGAGCAGTAAAATATAAAGTCATAATAAACTGAAGAAAATAATTAAAACTCCTAATAAACTAAAGAAAGTAAATCTAGAAGTTATTACTTTATAAAACTCTTTTTACATCTAATCCTTCTAGGAATAGGATAATATTTGGATAATATTTGTCCTGCAAAAGTCTTCCTTGTAGAGAAAAAACTCATCCTCCACGCTTTGCTATCATCGTCTACAATGTCTCCTTGGAAAGGAATAAAATACATTACACTGAAACACATTAAACGTAGATTTGTGACTAAAATGCTTCAACTTATAGGCATTATAATTAATTTTCTCAACTATTTCATAAGGACCAATCTTTCAAGCACTCAGCTTGTTATATTCTCCAACTAAATATCGATCCTTTATTGAGATAGCTTCCACAAAATCTCCCATTTCAAACACCACATGACGCCTTCGTTTATCAATAATTTCTTTCTACTTAACATTATTTGTCTCAATTTGCTGATAGATCTACTCATGAATTGATTTAATATGATTTGTTAGATCCTTAATGTTGGCACTAGTTCTTCCCACTTGGGAAGTTTGAGTTAAATCAAGAGTAATATTAGATTTTTTCCCTAAACAATTTCAAAAGACTCTTAATTGTATGGTTCTTTGAGCAAACTCTGCTTGAAAAAGTCACATTTCACTGCTTAAAATTGGTCCTAACCAAGCTCCTTATTAGGCCACTGACGCAGACTAGAAGGTGTGTAGGGGAAAATTGAAGAACAAAAGTTCTCAAATACTAGTATTGCAGTTAAATGAGTAAAAATCTATAATTTCAATGTAAATAAACATATTTATAAATAAAATAAAAGACTATCCTAATTCTATAAGAACTTAAACTTTTAATAAATCAAATTCTAATAAATCTTATCCCAATTTAATAATAAATCCTAATCTATAGATAGATCATGCACTTGAACCCAAATCAAAGAAGAATTAAAAGCCAGATTAGAGAGGGATGTATCAGAGAGGAGACGTTGCACCACGAGAAGGATATTATCAAAGCTCCAAGGAGCTCTCTGAAGCACTTGACTCATTTCAAACAAATCCTCAAAGTAGAAAACAAAAGTGAACTAATCCATCACCTTCATGTCCAAACCTCCACTCTTGGTCCAAATTTTGTGATAAGCATGTAGTAATGCCTTAAGATTGATAGGTCGATTAGAGAGGAGACAAGTTGCAATCGTAAGCTTTGGAACTCCTTTCTCTTTCTCAATTAGGTCTCCTAGATCAATAGTAAGATCTAGATGATTTAGTTGATTACTTAGTTTATCCATAATTCAATTACAGAAGCAAAGGAACAATAGAAAGGAATGATAAAGAAAAACTCTCAAAGAGAAATTAGGGTAAGAAGGACCAAAATATAGAGAAACGAGAGCAAGAAATCGAGAGAAATCAAAGACGAGAAAAAAGAAAATCAAGGGAGGAATTGAAAGGAGAGGAAGACAAACAGAGAACAACAATCAAAGGAGATCAAGCCAACACTAGGGTTGGAAGGGGAGAACCATAGAAAAGCTCATAGATACAGACATATTCTAACTGATTTTGATTGCGCATCTAGTTCTAAAGGGTGCATGTCTTTGATAATTTCTCATTTCTCTTGGAGACAAAAGAATCCTCTACAAGATACAGGTAAGCCTCTCTCCCTCATCACCTTTAGTGAACTCTTCCTCTTCTAAAGCTTCATTATCTGCATCTTCATATCCTTCCTCTAGTTCCTCCACACCATCAATTACGATTATTGATCTTCTAAGAGGACAATCATTGAATCTTTGACCAGTTTAATTACATTTAAAGTATGGTAAGGGTTTGGTTTTGGACCGAAGGTAGCAGGTTTAGTGGTGTTTTTAGCGTAAAATTGTTTCAAAGGTGGTCCTGTTTGGGCTATTGGTAAGGGATTTAAAAAAGGTAGGATATGAAAAAGAGGTGGTTTATCTTGGTTCATGTCATATGATTTCTTATGAAAAGAATTATGAAAAGTCGGTAGTAGTTTATGTAATCTGTTAAGTTGAGATTCATATCTAATAGAAATTGTTACAGCTTCTAGGAAACTAGCAACGCTTCTAACATCAACTTGGCTTTTAATAGGTTCTTTAAACTTGTTATATGCTCGAGTATTTCTTGAAATTCACTCTCCTAGAGATCGTTTCGAACACATAGTTCTTGGAACTCATCTGTATATTTAGCTACACTTCTAGTTCCTTGTTGACAATAGTGGTATTGTTTAAACAACACTTGTTAATAATCCGAGGGAAGAAACTGCTCATACATAAGTCTTTTCTTCCATTCCCAAGATCTGATTGGTAATTCCCTGTGTCTTTTTTTGGTTGTTTGTATCTTGCCCTACCAAGTACTAGCACCACCTTTGAGTTTGTAAGCAAGCATTTTAACTTGTTTCTCCTCAGGAACCTACATGTAGTCAAAAAATTTGTCTACATCCTTAATTCAATTAGGGAACTTAGCTATGCTAAGTTGTCCATCATAATAGGGTAGGTCATTTTCTGCTTTGAATTCAAAGAAATCTGGGTAATGAAGGGGGTAGGTGATTGTCTATTGGGTTCATCAAAGAAATGAACCAAAGCTTGTGGGTTAGTTAATGAAGGTCGAAAAGGTGAGCTAAATTCTCTAGTGGGTTCCTCATTTATTATGGTGTTCATAACAACTTTCTCGAAAAGAGAAGGTCTATTTGATGAGTTAGGTGTATAGGTGGTCGAAATGGTTTGGGTATTTGGATTTTGTGGACAATCAATCTCAATGGGTTTAGAAGGCTTTAGATCACGTACTAATTTCTCACAAAATGCACAAGTGTTTGTCATAGTTTGTGAATAAAAGCTTGGAATCAAACTTCATTTTTTTTTGTACATAACAAATGCTATGGAAGGAGAGTTTTTCGATGATTTCTTCCTTGGAATTTGCCATTAGAGCTCAGGGTAACTTTTAGGCTTTTGATACCAAATGGAGTAGAACAATTTTATCACAAAGAAATATGAATTTTGGAAAAGAAAAACTAAGTTGCTATGGCTTAGACCTGTATGTTCAGGGAAATAATAAAAGGTATTTACAAGCAAGTTGTTATGGCTTAGACCTATATGTTCAGGGAAATAATAAAAGGTATTTACAAGCAAGTTTTCCTTTTCCACTACCTCTGCTATTCTTATACCTAAAGTAGTTACACCAAAGACAAAAAGGAACACAGAAAGGTAAAGCATAAAGAAAATAATAGAAATGACACTATTATTTCCTAAGCAATAATAGAGATAAAATAGATAATAGACGCTTAAGCCCCTAGGCCACATATAATAGTCAAGTATATCTTTGTATATCTTTAGTATGGTTGCTTCTTATTCTATCCGAGGCACGTCGTCTGCATTGAATGCAAACTCAGAAGGCATTGTAGAACATGAGGAGTTAGTATATCACGTGCTATGATAGAAAACGTAAGAAGGTGATTGTCACATGTTTTGTACTATTCTAAAATTTAAAAAGATTCATCATCCCCGAAGCCTTCCCCATCAATCATCTCTAGACAAACATATATTTAACATAGATCAATTAGATGAGATTTCTCCGTTAGATTTTTGTTTTCCAAACTTTGCAAATTTAAAGTATGACAAAAGAAGTGACACTATGTGAAGATGTGTGAAACCCAAACTTGGATTGATAAATTTCATTAGAATCAAATAACAATTTTGTAATTTTTTATGCATCCAAATGGGTTGAATCTAAAAAAAAAATTTGTAAAATGCTTCAAAACTAGATATGATAATCTCTTGTTTGAGCCTTGGATTTGAACATAAAGCCCATGGGAGGAATTCTCCCAATATTCCTTGAACTTTTGTCCTCAAATAACAAACATGAGCACGAGCAAAATAATGACTTATCTCGATAGGATACAAAAATATTAGACATGTAACACAAGTGTGACAATGTAAGATTAGTAGCAAGATAATACATTCTAGGAAATTCTATAGTAGCATTGTGTAACATTTCCAAAAGGCGATAAATACAAATGATATATTCTAATTATTTTGATTCCACGTGAGAAAATCCAATATTTTTTTGCATTATAGAATGCACTAATTGCTTAAGATGATCCAACTAGAGATTGCAACACAAGATAAGTAGAATTTCACCTAATATAAATGTTAGTTTTTCGCTTTTCCAATAAAACAATTTACAATGTATAAGTAATAACTTCTAGAGGAAATAAATGTGATAGCATTTTTTACTTTGTTCAAGTTTGGTGCAATATAGCTTCGTGCCATCTTGAACACATAAATTAGTGATAATGATACATGCAATGTATGTGAAAAAATGTCCCGACTACCATACAATGGTGAAATGCTACAATTTTTAAAATTGAAATCATTGTTCACAACAACATTGTCTAAAGTGACGTAAGAGATCATATCACTTCATCATATTAAAAATGTATGTACTATTATGTAGATATTTTTATATTCAAAATGCAATTGTTTTTTGTTTCTTTTCTTTTCTTTTTTTAACTTTTTTTTCAATTTCCAATCAAAATCAATATAACGGGCAGTTAGTCAATTACATACATATATCCATGATTATTATAACCAATCCTTGTAATAGAAGTCACCGTAAGGGAATGATTTTTATGACTAGCAAGATTTGTAATTAGTTCATCTTTCATCACCATATCCTTTGGAAATGGCACCTTGAGTCGTGCTTTTGGAGACACAACTCCACTCAGATGGGACACATTTTTTCATAAATTGCTTATATCTAATGTCATTTGCAAAAGTGAATGAATGCTTAGGACTAGCCACATAAAAATCCAATTGGTTATACCGAAAGACATATTTCGACTTGTAGTGCCTTCTTTTGTATAACCAAACCGGATTTTCTTAGAGTGCATGAAGTGATATGCCTAAGAAGATGCCGCCACCGGTATAATTCTTATAGTAATGTTTGCAAATCTCGCTGTTTTGATTTTTGGATGGCATGAATTTATATCAAAATGTTGTCATGCAATTGAAGTGTATTTCTTTTGAGAAGAACGTTTTGTGGGGTTGGATGGCATCAAACCCACAGGTTGTGTGCGTGATGCAATGATTTACCAGAATCTATACTTAGAAGTTTAACCTTATTGGTCACAACTTGCAGATGCAGCTGGAGGTCCTCTATTGATGGACCTAATAAATAAATACAAAACAAACATATTATTTACTTATTTTGAAGGATTGTCATTCTTTTTGAATGCATGTACACAGCATTTATATTCTAAAATTTGGATGGAATATCATTCTATTTTTGTTCACAGGAATGCATATCATTTAATGTGTGCAAAGTTTGTGAAATACCATAGATGTTAGCAAATAACAACGAACTACTAAATCAAGTATACATATAACATTTGATAGTTAGACTCTGCCTAGTTTCCCATCATATAATACATTGCCATCCATTTGGGTTTCAATTCCAGCAATAACATCTTGACAAATTACTTCGTGTCATATCATAATCGATCAATACCAGTGCTCTCTGGTAACGATCAGTCAAGTACTTAATTTTACAGCATCTGGTCTTATACTTTCTCAGTCATCCTGACTAATTAGAACAGATATCTAGCGCTGACTTATTGGGAGATTCCTTGGTAACTTGATTTTTCATATAAGCACACATGGACTTTTCTCTATTCCTACTTTTGATTCTTTATTACTGTAAAAGTATGAAAGCATAGATAAGAAAAAACCTGTTTCTGCATCACATATAAATCATATTGAGCAAAAATAGGAAAATGGAATTATTATGGAAAATGTTAATTTCACTTAACATGAACTTATTAGATGCAGCCTTAAAGTTAGAAAGAGTGATGATCATTGATAAACAAAAATACATGTCAGAGGCATAAGCAAAGTATCTGAATCTATAGCTCCACATAAGCAATCATTGAAACTACTATTCTGCTTAATGATCGGTGGCTTCACAATAGTATTTAGTTCAATATGTAGTAACTCATAACACATAAACCAAAAAAGTAGGTAGCTATTAAAAAAACGTTGCACAAAAAAATACCCAATTTCCAGGGCAAACCAAATCTTCAGATACAAGCAACTAATGTAAACAAAATTCAATAACACATCTCAGAGACAAAACCTAGACATGTAACAGAAACCCAATAGTTAAAAAACCCAAATTTGCTCAAAAATCAAACAAACAAAAAGACGCAGTATGCAAATCACCCAATTCATTGAATTCTTACACACAGCAACAAAACAAGAAGAAACACAAGTTAATAATTGAAATTTATTTTCAAAGATGAGAAGGATACAAATAGAATAGAAAATAAACTATTAAAATCTCAAGAATTAAATGCTAAGAATTTGATTTGATTGTGTATTAATTAGAAAGATTAAAAACATTATTAGAATATTGTGAATTTATTAGGAGATTTTATTGTTATTTATTTTAGTCAGAGATTATTACAGTAATAATTAGGAGAATGTTTTCCTTTTTCTAGTCCCCTTAAGTTGTAATTATAATTATTGTACAAGTACAATTCAATATAAAAAAACATATTTAACAAATCACAAAAGTCTTATGGTATTGGAGCAAGGTTCTTATATAACTGAGCTACGATCAATTCATATACGAATCAAGAGTTAGAAACAATATTAGAAAACACCAATTTAGAAGTAGAAAACATATGCACCATGAATTCTAGTAGATCGGATAATTCTCCACTATAGTTTACTGTTGAAAAATTTAGTAGTAAAAATTATAGATAATGGGCTCAAACGATAAAGCTTGTTATCAATGGAAAATGTAAATTGTGATACTTGATGGGAGAAACTAAAAAACTCAACTTAACCAAAGTTGATGCAATTAAATGGTGGAGCTTAGAAAGCTCCATGGTGATTGCTTGACTTGTCAATTCCACGACACTTGAGATTGGAAAAACATACCTATTCCTATCAACAACAAAAGAATTGTGGGAATCTGTTAGGGAAACATATTATAATGGTGAGGATTCCTCACATATATTGAAATTGAAAACTCGTTTATGGTGAATGAAATAAGGTGAAAGAAAACTTACCTATTACTATATGGAGATGTTTAATCTCTAGTAAGAATTCGATATGAGTTCAAAGGAAGTCTGAGAATGCGATGGTAACACTACCCAACACATGAAGGTGGAAAAGGAAGGATTTTTGAATTCCTTGTTGACCCAAATCGTGATCTTGATGATGTAAGGGGAAGAATACTTGGATGGAAATCATTACTTAATATTTGAGAAGTGTTTGACGAGGCTGGGTAATGATGTTGAACAATAAGCCTGTTGAAAAATTTACTTTCATCTATGTTTTCAAACAAAATCATCAATTTTTAGTGTGAAAGTTGTGACCTTGTAAAACACTACCGCATTCATTTTTCCAATACTCAATACAAGCCATCTAAGTCTTTCACTTTAATTCATAGTGACATTTGGGGACCTTCTTGTTTCCCTAATCATACCTATTCTAAATGGTTTGTTACCTGTATTAATTATCACACTAGAGTGTGTTTGGTTTATTTGTTGAAAGAAAAATCAAAGTTCGTGAAGTTTTCATTAACTTTCATCTTATGATCCAAACCCTATTTCAAACACAAATTCTAAAAAGACTATGAATGTTCACTATCGTTATTTATTGTCTGTGTCTCTAAATTCAAAGGCCCCCTTATATGTAGATCTTTAATTTTTACAGGTTGCAGATGAGTTTATCAAGAGGAGGGAAGAGACAGAATGGTAAATTTTTTGTATTTTCATTAGGGTTGCGTGTCTTATTAGATTTCTACTTCCATGTGTCCTTAATGTGTTTGTCAAAGAATTTTGTCCCTCTATTGACATCATTTGTGATAATAAAATTTCAAACGTAAAAGTATCCAATGTGTGAGCTAATGTTACACAAAACCTTATAATGTTTACATTAAGTTCATATAATTCTTGCATTGTTCTAGCAAGCTATGCGTTAGATACGGTGGTTGGTTCAGTTGTTGAATAATCTGAACGATTTTTCCTTCTAGATCTTTTGGCAATGAATGTCTTCTCGAAAAACATTATTTCCCTTGTCTTCCATTTAAATATTCCCAATTTTTAAATTGCATTGATTGTTTTACCATGTACAGGTTTGTAGAAGGTGATTTTGATATATATGTTTCACAAATTAGAAAGCCACATGTATGGGGTGGCGAGCCTGAATTGTTAATTGCTTCACATGTTCTCCAGTAAGTCAATCAATTTTATGTGATGGACTCTAGTATTGTGTAAATTGTTGGCAGGAATTAATTTGAGCTTTAACTTTGGTGTCTTTTACCTTCATGTAAATCGTATCTAGTTGGATTTGAAGTCCAAAATAGCACATAAATGTTGTAAATAATCAAATTGTCTCCAAAATAGCTTGTTAGGTTGTACATAGTATGTCTATATGTACATATCTAGTTCATGTACTCTCTATACATAAAGGAGTGTACATTATGTATAGTGTGTACATTTAACATATGTACACACTATATAACTAAAATGCAATTTTGAGATCATTTAGATTATATATAACTTGTACATGCTAAGAAAGGGTAGGCGTTTGATTCTTTTTGACCCATCTTTAATGAAATAATTGGGGTAAACTTACCTATTGCATCTAAAACTAATATAGAACATAATGACTACAGGATGCCAATCACTGTGTATATGCATGATAAGGATGTTGGTGGCGTAATATCTATGGCTACATATGGTCAAGAGTACGGAAAAGATAATCCAATTAATGTTCTTTATCATGATTTTGGCCATTATGATGCATTGCAGATTCCTGAAAAGGGTGGGAGATCTAGACTCTAACATGGTGAGAAGTTTTACATACAAGCATATAGCTAGCTCCATGCATACAATTATAGCATCATTTCCTTTTATTTGTATTATGATGCATGAAATTTTCATAAAACAATGTATTAATAAAAAGTTCAGAGTAAGAAATCCTTACTTGAAAACTTTTCCGAAGACGTGCGTAAGACTACCATCAACTCATTTTCTTTTTCAATGAAAACTAAAAACAATCGTATTTTTTGAAGATTTAATGATAACTTAAAATAATTTATGTCGTAAAATTAAAGTTTAAAGAAAGAATATTACCTTTTTGAGATTTTTGGAATAAAAATTAATAATTTCTTGTCTTGGCACTCTTTTCTTCTAAACCTAAACTTTTAGATATTTGATCCTCAAAACTTACTTAGAAATGTGTCGAAAACCATAATATCTTAGAGTGATAAAACTTTGGAAAGAGAAAGAAAGGATGAAAATTTTTGAGTGAGAAAAATTGGTTATTTTTGTGGGTAATTGTAGTCGAATTCGATCCTTGTCGTATCTCTTATCGAGCACTCGTCTACTAGAAAAGCCCCAATGAGCTATTGAAAATGTTTTGTAACTTTATACGATCGATTCGATTTTTCACACGAAATTTTTTGATATGTCGCTACATTTTAAAATATTATTAATAATTCTTTTAAGATAATTATAACTTATTACAAATTCTTGGGGTTTTTACAATTCTATCCTCTTAAAGAAAATTTTGTCTTTGAAAATTACATTTCCTCAAAACAAGAAAGGATATTTTTGGCAAACTTTAGATTCTAACTTGGAATTATCGCTACCAATTATTCTTCATATGATGCAGCCGCTTATAATAGAAATTCTATCCTATCCAAAATATTATAATGATTTATTTGACATTTTTATAGAGCAAACACTTGAAAAACATTATGACCTTATGACAATTTCAAGGGTAACTCCAATGGTCGACGCCAATGATCAGTATAACTCTTGTAGCAACTTAAGGTGCGAATCTTTTAAGTTGTTTCTTATATAAGATCAGTTCTCATTTTATTGAAATCTTCACATTTCATCCAGCACATTGGACATCTATAAGTCGTCCATACAGGGTTTCATAAGAAGCCATCCCAATTTTGACATGATAACTATTGTTGTGGGTAAACTCAATCGTAGGTATTCGCTCTAGTTTTCCTTCAATTCCATAACAAAACTCGTAACATGTCTTCTAACATTTGAATAACCCTTTCAAATTATCCATATTTTTCATGATGATAAGTCATGCTAGGTAACAATTCTGTACCCAAAGCTTCTTGTACACACTTCCATAAACTTGGTAAATTTTGGATATCGATATGACACAATTGACTTTGGTATGCCATGTATCATCTAATTTTCTGAATGTACAACTTACTCAAAAAATTCATCGAATATTGTGTTTTAATTGGAATAAAATGAGCAGACTTTGTGAAATGGTCAACACTTACCCAAATAGAATTGTGACCTTAAAAAGTACGAGGTAAGCCTTGTACAAAGTTTATGGTTATATTGTCCCATTTCCATATCAGTATTGGAAGTGGTTGAAGTAGTCCCATAGGTTTCTTATGCTCTACCTTGACTTGTTGACATATCGTATAATTGGCTACAAACTAGGCTACATCCTTGATCAAACATGAATTGTATGCAATGGATACGTAAGTATACGTATCGCAACAAGTAATATAATGGTAAGAAAAAATTGTTCTCATGGAGATTATGTCATTAGAAATTGATTTTTAAAACAAAAAAATAAAAATCAATTTTTTGTGTTTTTATGTTAAGAAAGCAAAATTAAAAAAAAACTAAAAATACATAGCAATAATTAATTAACTCAGATTTGACAACTAAAACCATATATGAGAAAATATTTAGTAATACTTAATCCTTCAATTTTTTAAACATATGAATCACTAAAATCTCTTAATATAATTATCAATCAGTTATATAATTAATTGAATTTATCTTAGCATGTATTCCTCTCTCAAGTAAAGAACACATCATATAGTAGTTAACCTAATCATACTCTCTTATCAATTAAATTTTTACTAATTAAATTCATCAATTATGAATCACATACAAGAGAATTATACATCTCTGCTTAGAAACTATGCATGTTATTTAATCAAGATAAACAATTAAATAATTCTCTCAAATCTATTTAATTGTCTCTATATATCAATTGTTAGCCAAACAATTAATAACATAAAAATTATATTAAATAATATAATTAAATTAAAATCATAATTGAGATAAATATATTATATCATCAAATGGTGAAAATTGAGTTCATAAGATCCCTAAATTAATAAATTAGCTAGACATAATTTTGTTCATAAAATTCATATTTTTCATAAAAAAAGAAAAATTGATAAAGAAAGGAGAAAAAGAAAAATACAATCAATCTCTTGAATCGTAGCATCAATATTTTTTTGAATCTCTTCCAAAATTGTAACTCATTTTAAATTTTTTTGTATTTCTCTTCTTGGCTCCAAAATATGATAAAAAAATATATTAATTTCAGCTCATTAGGGTTTATAAGATAATTAGGGAGTTAAATTACACCCTGGTGAAATATGGACCATTAGATCAGCTTTAGATCAAGGGTTGAGATGAAAAAAGGAAAATTAACAATGACAGTCAATAGGAAAGTGGCTCAGGCGATTTACTAGAAGTATTAGTGCATGACGCGTGGCACAGGAGGACTAGCCTAGTCAACGGAACGTGCCATGATGTTATTTGCAATTATGACTTACGTGACACATGGTGGAGAGAGTGGATGAATCAAGTGATGATGCATGGCAAGCCTGTTGACCGTGCTATGAAACTCGAAATGAACGCCATGCTAAGACGTGGCATGGCGCTACATCACACAGTATAAGCAGCGTTTCATGATTGGTCCTCTTTGCTTACGTAGCTTCCACGTGACTTGCCTGGTCAGTTCCTTACTTGTGAGGCATTCACATTTGATTGGTTATGCATTAAAAAATTCATAAAAATTCATAAAAATTCATAAAATATATTTTCACCCTTTTTTCCTAGAAAATTTATATTTTAATATTTTTAACCCTAAAAATGCTACATATTGAATAAAATGAGCAAATATTAAGTGAATAATTACATTGATGACACTACTTTCATAGAGTCATCACATATTCATCAATCAACGTTCCATCAATATAAGGATATGTAAGGTTTTTGATGAGTTGATTTGTGTGTGGGTGTTGCACATGATATCATCCAATGCGCTCATACAATCAACTTATATGAACATGCTAATCAATTCAATCTTAGAACAAGTATCATAAGTCTATTTTTCACATTCCTCTCCACTAATATAAATATGCACTTAGCTAAAGATCAATAAGGATTTTATATACTTGTAATGTAAGGCTTAGGTGGGTGTCGATAAATGAAGATATTTAGGCTCTTTCCACACCGTAGCTTTCTTTTTATTCATCATGCTCTTTTTAACTACAATTTAGCTTTAACTTGATATTTTAGTGCACCATCTCTTATAATTTTTTTCATATTTTTTATTCCATATCTTTTTTTTATAACTTTACAATACTCCTAAAACTTATTTTTAATTTTATTTTCTTTCTCTTTAGAGGGATAATTGTGTTATGAGTTTTTCTTCCTTTTTTCTTTTTTCATAGAGCATGACATTTCACTTTATTCTGTACCATAACACATGATTGTATTTTCTTCTTTTCATACAAGCTAAAGGTGTTAGGGTCAAGATAATTTTTATTGGTTAAGCACAAAATGTGGCTTAAAGATATGAAAGGTTCTTTATTAGGCTCAAATGGGTGACTACGGATATTAATAATAGTTGGCTTGAAAGACTTAATCGATCCAAATAAGACCTAAATCATTTCTCTTGCTAAATACTATTTAGAATTTTACTTTAAGAGATGATCAAATTGATTCTAAAATATGGTATATCTCATCAACTTGCATAACTCACTACAAATTTCCTCTCAATAAGAACACCAAAATCAATCATGAACATGTGCATATAAATTTGAATCAATCCAATTAAAACTAGCAAGTATATCACATGATTGATGTAAGTATCTTAACAAATATGTTACATTTTTTATTCTAGTCATGACAATCAATTTTTATGAGTTAATCCACTTTATTTGAAAATTTTCAAAAAATTCCATAAAAATCCCAAAAAATCTAAAAAAAAATATTTTTCAAATAAATACAAAATAAATAATTGTAGCGCATGAAAATAAAATAATTATAAGTATAAAGGAATTGATATTTATAAATGTGCCTAAAATAATACTTATCAAACTCTCTTACACCTACTTTTTGCTATTTCTCTAGTAAAGTCAACACCTATTGTTGAAATAATAAGTTTTTCAACACTTTGTCATAGGGACTTAACAAAATTATGATCTCAAATACTAATAAATGTTTGATATTACCTATAGTCATCCATTTGCTCTGGCTACTTTATGATAATAACGCTCAAATTGTGTATGATGTAACATCTAGTAGCAATAGTCAAACCTTGTCATCTAAACAAGTTAGAACATTATTTCTATCATTAAAAAATTACTATTCTTTTTAAAATTGAATTGGACACAATAGGATTTTTCTTTAAATTGTATTTCTACTAACCAAAAGTATTCTTGAAAATTAAAAAGTCTTTCATTTGGTTGTAATGGGGTTAGGCTTGTTGGTTCAATCAAATGAAAGGAAAGGAGAAAAAAGCAAAAGTCCATGAGTCTATGGAGTAAGAGAAAGAGACCTATAAATAACACTATCATAAGACCAAACATGACACTAAAATAGGATTCGATTTTATTGTTTGGGACCTAAGCATCATTATTGGCTTATTTTCTTTTCATTTTTTTTCAATATTTTCCAATACACATCCCAATTCTATATTTTCGCTTATTATTGTTATTCCTTTTTTTTTTACTTTTTATTATTATTATTTTAAGCATAATCTTAATATGGGGTAAATATGAGCATAAGGACTATTTTGTATGTATGTTGGACTTTTAAACATAGGAACATTTTCATAGAATTTATTCTCTCTTTTTTACAACTCTATTTATTCTTGAACTATAGGGTATTGTCAATGTGTTTGGTTCAAAGGGTAAGGAGTGGCACAAACAATTGGCTCATATAAGCTTAAATTAGGTCACTAAAAGGGTTGTTCTTAAAAGGACAACAACATTAGAGGTAGGATAATTTAGCCAAAAGTTAATCTTATTGTCCTAATCATTTTGCAAGAAATACATTTACCCTTCATTTTGTTAAACTTAAAAAAAAGTTATATCATCTTAATCTCATTCTTTAAATTCATAGCAAAGTTATAAGGAAATCACAACATTTTTCACAAATTCAAGCACACAAATTTTTTTATCACTAACATAGCTATTATTTATGCAAGTTTTGAGAAAAATTATCATAAAGTTGCCTTTACTTAGGAAAAATGTCAAGACTCTATCAACATCGATTATAGTTTTGACCTAACATGGTTTTAGTTAATTTCATCAAAGATCTTAGAAAATCAAGAGAGAATATATTATTATTTTCAAGCTCATCTATTGGTCCTAACTATAGTAAGAAATGCAATAACTAACACTCCCCACACCTACTTCTCACATTTTCCTCAATGTAAGCGCGCACACACACACAAACACACACTATATATATAAACAACTAAAAAAATGTGGGTTGCTTTCAACAAAACACTTGGTTTAACGTCGTCAGCCCGGCTTAGCCACATCTCAGATTTCCATGTTGGTTGGCATAAAGAATTGGACCTTATCCAATGTTTCATAATAAGGTCTCAACCTGTTTATTGACTTTGAATTTCTTTTCTATGTTCTCACTTCCACTTTCTACCGCATAATGAGAAAACACATTAATACCAATAAAAGGTTTAGTCAAACAAGAAATAAGTTGAGACATGAATCTAATATGAACACTTTTTGTCCAACTTAGAGGTTCTTTCTTTATTCTTTCTTGATATCATCTTATCACTTACTGCCTTAGTGTTCTCCTTGTAAATTTTTGCAACCTTCTAAGGACCCCTACTTCCTCTAAATACATGTTACATTGTTTTATCTCCCAAAAGGCCTTGTGTTCACACTCAACTAGAAAATAACATGGTTTACCAAACACCTATTGTAATGGTGACATCTCAATAGGTGTTTTGTATGTTGTCCTTAGTACCTATAGTGCATTGTCTAGTTTCAAACTCCAATCCTTCTTATTGGATTTCACTATGTTTTCAAGGATTGATTTGACCTTTATGTTGGAGACCTTAGCTTGGCCATTAGTTTTGGGATGGTATTGTGTGACAATTGTGTGGTTAACA
This sequence comes from Hippophae gyantsensis, assembly GCA_030763125.1. NCBI lineage: Eukaryota > Viridiplantae > Streptophyta > Magnoliopsida > Rosales > Elaeagnaceae > Hippophae > Hippophae gyantsensis. Next base: position 43,687,518 of record CM061035.1, on the reverse strand, counting down.
TGAAACTTTTTAGTAGAGTCCAAAAGGTCTTATTGTAGAAGTGTAGTCTACCATCACTAATGATGGTTTTTGGTGTCCCAATCCTTGCAAAATGTTAGACTTCACAAAATCTAGAACCATTTTAGATTCATTAGTTTTTGTGGATTTGGCTTCTAGATACATATTCCACAGAAAGTAAAATATATATTCCAATAGACGAAGGGAAGGGTCCCATGAAATCAATATTGGTGTCCCAATCCTTGCAAAATGTTAGACTTCACAAAATCTACAACCACTTTAGATTCATTAGTTTTTTGTGGATTTAACTTCTAGATACATATTCCACATAAAGTAAAATATATATTCCAGTAGATGAAGGGAAGGGTCTCATGAAATCAATATCCCAAACATCAAAAATTTCAACAAAAATAAAGGAGTTTGGGGCATTTGATCTATATGCACTATATAAATTGTTCATTGAAATTGGTCACAAGGTTTACAAAATATGTGCATCTTTGAATAAGGTATGCCAATAAAATCCACTCTCAAGAACCTTGAAAGTAGTCATATTGGCACCAAAGTACCCTTTGCACACAAAGTGTGGCAGAAGGTGAGTATAGGATGGAATTCAATTTCAAGTACATACCTTCTTACTAATTGATTTGGACAATGTTTCAATAGGCATGGATCATCCTGCAAATAATACCTAGCCACATTTTAAAGCTTGTGTTATGCTCTTGGTAGCTTGTTAGGAATTCTCTTGGTTGCGAGGTAGCTGATTATGTCTGCATACCAAGGTGGTGAGTCCTCTAGAGAAAATAGTTGTTCATATGGAAATTGTTCTTGTAATGGTAGAGAGTCTTCTACTTGTATGGTTTGACTCAATTAGTCGGCCACTAAGTTCTCACTTCCCTTTTTTTCCTTAATTTTCATGTCAAATTCCTATAGTAGCATAATCCACCTAACGAGCCTAGGTTTTGCACTTTTTTGCTAGCAAATAACTAAAAACTACATGATTATAAAATATAATTACTTCAGTACCTACTAAATATGATTTAAATTTTTCTAAAGAAAAAATAATTGCATGTAATTCTTTCAATGGTAGAGTAGTTGAGTTAGGCATCATTAAGGGTTCTAGTGACAAATTAAATGACATGTGGTTATTTTTCAATCCATTGTCCTAGCACTACATTTGTGTAGTCACTAGCCTTACACATAAGCTCAAATGGGTGATTCCAATCATGTGCCTGAATTATTGGAGCAATGGGGAATAACTCCTTTACCTTTTCGAAGGTTTACTTCCATTTTTCATCAAATATGAAGGAAGTGTCTTTTTGTAGCACTATGTACAATGGTTTTACAATCTTTGAAAAGTCCTTATTGAACCTCCTACAGAAACGTACATAACCAAGAAAAGAACGTACCTTAATCACCATAGTGGGAAATGGTAAGCCGTGCACAATATCTATTTTAGCTTTATCTACTTCTATGTCCTTAGAAGAGATTACATGCCTTTGGACAATTCCATGGTCTACCATAAAATGGCACTTTTCATAATTTAATACTAGATTATTCTCTACATATCTTTTTAAGAATAAATTTTAGATTATGTAAACATATGTCAAAAGAATTATAATATATTATGAAATCATTGGCCGCCATACAAATTGTGTGTGCAATGAATACACAAGTATACGTATCGCAAAAAGTAATATAATGATAATAAAATGAGAGATTATTTTATTAAAAACTAATTTTTAAAACTAAAAAAATAAAAATCAATTTTTTTGTTTTTATATTTTAAAAAAGAAAAATTAAAATAACTAAAAGTAAATAACAATAATTAATTAAATCGGATTTATTAACTAAGAAGATATATGAGAAAATATCTAGTAATACTTAATCACCTAATTTTCTAAACATGCAAATCGCTAAAATCCCCCTATATAATTATCAATTATTTACATGATCAGTTGAATCTAACCTAGCATGTATTCCTCTCTCAAGTAAACTGCACATCATATAGTAATTAATTTAATCACACTCTCATGCCAATTAAATTGCATACTACTTATCAAGTTCATCAATTATGGATCACATACATAAGAATCATACATCTCTGCCTATAAACTATGCATATTATTTAATCAAGACAAACAATTAAATAATTATCTCAAATCTATTTAATTGTCTTTATAGATAAATTGTTGGTCAAACAATTAATAACATAAAATTTTAATTAAATAATATAATTAAATTAAAATTATAATTGGGGTAAAATATTAAATCATCACATGGTGAAAATTGGGTTCGTAAGATCCCTAAAATAATAAATTAAGTACACATAATTTTGTTCATAAAGCTCATATTGTTCATAAAGAAAGACAAAAATTGATAAAGAAAATAGTAGAAGAAGAAATACAATGAATCTTTTGAATTATAGTGATAATCTTCTTTTGAATCTCCACCAAAATTGTATCTCCTTTTGGATTTTTCTATATTTTTTCCTCTTTTCTCTCTTTTTAACTCCAAAAATTAACCAAAATTATGCTAATGGTGGCTCTTTAGGGTTTATAGGGTGATTATGGCCTTAAATATAGCTTAGGTATGATCTAGACCGTTATATCAGTTTCAGATCAAGGGCTAAGATCAAAACAAGCAAAATGAATAGCACCAACCAATCACAACGTGACATGTGACACAATTCATTCGACGAATCAGAGCATGACTCATGATAAGGGAGACTAGTCCGAGTCAACGCCTGCTGAGTCATCAACACGCGATGTAACGTGATTCGTGGTAACGGATGGCGTGGCGCACTGGTGGAAAGCGAGAAGTAATCGCATGGCGACACGTGGTAATGTTGTTAACCCCACTTCGAAGTCGGATTGAATGACGTGCTGACATGTGGCATGTAGTTCGTCCTCCTCACACACAATGATGTACGACTCTTTGTCTCTACTTATGTGGCACCCATGTGGCTTATCCAGTCAACTCCTCTGCTTGCATGGCAAGCAACGTGGTAACTCTTGAGTGGTTCTGCGTTAAAAATTCATAAAAATTCCAAAACAAGTCCAAAAATTATCTAAAAAATTAATATTTTAATATTATTGGCCCCAAAAATATTATATATTGAGTAAAATAAGTAAATATTAAGTAAAAAAGTGCGTTGATGACTCTACTTTCATAGAGTCATCACACCTTTAAACTTATATTTTTGCTTGTCCTCAAGTAAAACCAAGTAAAACTAAATAAAATAACATGGGTAGTATATTCATAAATATACTTCTATTAGTAAATGCATATTTCACGAAATCTATCCCTCTCAAAAGTCGTACAATCCTATGATAAGGAGGTTCACATATTCATCAATCAACGTTCCATCAATACAAAGATATGCAAGGTTTTTGACAAATTGATTTGTGTGTCTGCTGCACATGGTATCTTCCAATGCATTCATGAAATCAATCTATATATGTATGCTAATCAATTCAATCTTAGAATAAGTCGCATAAGTCTATTTTTCACATCCCTCTCCACTAATAGGGATGGGCATAGGTACGGGCGGGGACAGTTTTTGATATAACCGTTCCCGAACTGAAGTATAAAATCTGTACCCAAAACCACCTGAAAACTGTTACAGTTTGGGGATGGTTTTTTACCCATTGGTAACGGTTCAGAACGGTTATGAAAAAAAACCTGAAAAATAAATATAATTTAATTTATTAAATATATGAATTAATTAAATAAATATAATTAATTTCGGGTACAGACGGGTACGATTTTTAGTATAATCATACCCGTTGTTTCATGTTTGGTTTTTAGCCGAAATTATCCCCTTCCCCAAAATTTATCGGGTAAAAACCGAACCGTTGATTCGGATAACCGAACTCGCATTTTGTTTGCCCATTCCTATCTACTAATATAAATATGCTCTTAGCTCAAGATCAATAAGGACTACATGGTTGTAATGTAAGGCTTAGGTAGGGGTGATGAGTGCTCAAAAAGCACTAAAATTATCATGATTTTATGCACATTAATTGATTAAAAATATATATATTTATATGTTTTATCATATATTTATATAAATTTGTCTTTTTCGGAATCATGGGTATTTTTATTGTTTTTCAGGTATTTTCGCTTAAAAATATAACTTAAAGACTCAAAGAGGAATACTGGAAGCAATACATCACAAATATATTAATAAATAAATGAGGAAAGGTCAACAAATATGAAAAAATTGGACAAAATGAGTCAAAAAGGAGGAAAAACGCACCGTCGAGCCGTCAAGCCGCCCAGCTTCACTCCGTGCACGCCGCTGCCATCTATGCCCCAAATCCGGGTGCAGACGCCCCACGTCATGCTGACATCATCAGTCACTACTCCGTGTTTTCATCATTTTTTCACCCACTTTTTCTCTCCATCCTCACCTATAAATACCCCCTTTCTCTTCACTTCTAAACACACCTCAAAACACATCTTTTCTTCTCTTTCTTTCTCTCATTTCTTAGTTTTTTTAGTTTTTCTAGTTTTTTCTTAGTTTTTAGCTTTTCTTAGTTAGTTTCTCTTAGTTTTAGAGTTCTTCTCTTTTTGAGAAGAACTAGTTATGTTTTTGTAATTTATTTTCTTTTCGATTCAATAAATGGGAGTGCAAATTCCATTTGAAGGTTTTCCGGCAACCAGAATAGCATCAAAGTATTGTAAACATTTTATTTTCTTTACAGTTATTTTTTATGCTTTATTCTTACATATTATATTTAATTTGTCTGTGATTAAATTTAACTTTGCTGGCTGTTTGTAAATATCATATAATAATAACATTGTTATGCTTGCGAAATATTAAATAGGTAAAAATATCTAAAACGAATTGATTTTGTTTTTATTCAAGATTTTATATTAAGAATGTTAGAGAGAAATATATTATTTTTCATTACAAACTTAAATCTGAAAATTAGATTTTAAGGTTTAGTTATCCGATCTGATTTAAAGTAGTGCTATTTTATTTGTTGGTACAATCGCCCGGTAGTTAGAGTGAAGCTCTATTTCAAAAGTTTTTATAAGAATTATTATCTGAAAATGTATTGACAACATGTTTTCAGTAGTGGTTTTAAAACTTGAAAGTTAGTACTCGGATAACTAAATTCTTAGGTTTAATTTGGACACCTTGAATAAAGTTTAAACTGTCTAACTCCACCAAAGGTGGCATTTAAATGGTTCATTTTCAATCTCTTAGAAAAAGGAATTAATTTAATTAACCAAAGTAGTTATCAACCCCACCCAGAGGTGTTAATTGATTTGTTTAGTTAACAAAGAATATCTAACCCCACCAAAGGTGGTATTCATATAAAAAACAGAGAATCAATAAATATCAATTCATATCTTTAATAACCTAAATGATATGAGCAAGCATAATTAACTTAGTTATTATATTCATAAATACTCCACTATTATAAATGACAAAATTTGGATAAATGTTTATTGAATCTATGTTTATTTTTATGTAAGTAGATTAAAAACACAAAACCCAAAATATCGTGACAGGATGTTTAGGATTTAATTTCGTTTTTAAAAGTTTGAATAATAAATTAAAAACCACATACATTCCTTTCTTAGATCGACCTTGGGAGTATACTTATCATTTTCTACGAAATAATTCGTGCACTTGCGAGAGTTTTATAAATACATAAAACCAAAGTATCAGCAGGATCGGCGATGTCGGTTTTGCCCTATCAAGTTTTTAATTTATTTTATTTTTTGAATAAAATAATTTATTTTATTTTATTTTTCTTTTACTTTTTCAATTTATTTTATTTTTGGTTTAATTTTTTTAAAAAAAAATTTTAACTATTTTTTTATCTTAATTTTCATTTAAGTTAATTAACTTAGGTTTTTAGTAACTTAATTTACTAACTTAATTAACTTAGATTTTCATTAACTTAGATTTTCATTAACTTAATTAACCTACCTTTTTATTAACTTAATTAACTTAAATTTTAACTTAACTTAACTTAATTAACTTAATTTTAATAGCATGAAAAGTAAAGATCTAAGGGAGTTCTGTCTAGGAGACTAGTTCCTGGAAGCCTTTGTGCCACTAATCTTTCCTAGAAACGTTGCTCTGCCTAGGAGGATGATTTTTAAGGAGCCTTTACCCCACCATTCTTTCCTGGGAGCACTCTTGGTTAATACTGATTATGTTATTTTAACTTAGATATTATACTTAAAAAAACAAAAAAAATCTGAAACTATCTCCAAAATTTTAAAGTTTTAATTACAATCTAAGGAGTTAGTTGTTTTGTTTGATCTAGGTACAATTGTGTTTTGATGCCTTTAATTATTTGATTTGTGCCTAGACGTGGATGATCTAAAACTCACAAGCATGTCCCTAGTTTTAAGTACAGAAAAATTTGAAAATCCATAGGACATGATTGAAAAAGTGTAGGTAGACAAACTTGTCTTACTTGTAGGTTTGATTGACTCATTGATGAGGGGACATTGAGTTTACTTAAAATGAAATCCCCAAGTTACGTCTTGCTAAGACGTTAAACTAAGCGCTGGATGGGAGGTAACCCATCATTTTAGGTAATTTTCTTTTATTTATTTTAGGTTAATTACATGTGAATAATTTTAAAATTGTTAAAACTAAAAATATTTGTTGAGATGTTAGAAGTTCACAACGATCTGTCTGTGTGAACTTTATTGATGAATATGATGGATGCACTTACATTTCTCCATTACTACTTGCACATTCTCAGGAAATAGGTAATATTTCTTCTCTTTTCTCTTTATCTTTAATTTACAGTTATTACATTGAGGACAATGTAAGTTCTAGGTTGGGGGTGGTGAAAAGTTATCATGTTTAATTAAAAAAAAAGATTTAACAATTTTAAAAAAACATTTATGTTCACATTTTCATTTTTATTGTGTTTGGTTTTATTTTCTTTGTGTGATTTAGTAATTTTTGGAATTAAAAAAAAAATCGCACAAAAATTTATCATTTCTTTAAATCAAATTTAAGTAAATAGTTAAGTCTTTTGTATTGTTAGATTAATTTTTGAAAACATATCATGAAATATTTTGTAATTGTTTTTGAAAATTAGTTAGTTTTTGTCATAACTAGTATTTCTTGATAAGATGTAGAAATTATATTAAACCCAAAATTAGTGTTTATGAATTTGTTTTAGTGGAGACTACCTTTGTGAGATATAATTTGAGCCTAATTTCCTTTATTCAGAGTGAAATATATATTTTTTCTACTCCAAACACATTTCTTATTTCTTCAAATTTTTAGATGATTTCTATAGGCATTAGCATTAAATGTATGAATTTTTTCTAATCTTAATAGAGTGTCGTATATTTTTTATTATTATTTTTGTTTAGATTAAATGATTTGAGTAGAAATTGATAGTATATGTTTTTATCTCATTCATGCATAACTGCTACAAAAAAAAGAGATATATCTGGGGTTACCTAAACCAAATCAAACAGAAAAGCCACAAAATTAATCACTCACCAAAATCCTAAAAAAAATGTACAATTTGTACATGGGTTGAATCTCTAAAAAAAATGATGCTATATATTGAAAAGTATCTTCAGAAAAATATAGAGAGAAAAAGAATATATAGTATAATCTACATACTATGACCCGCATTACCCAAGATCCTAAAAAAAATGTACAATCTGTACATGGGTTGACTATCTAAAAAATGATATATATTGAAAAATATCTTTAGAAAAATATAGAGAGAAAAAGAATATATAGTATAATCTACATACTATGACCCACATTGCCAACAAAGTTGTGAGTAAAGGCTAATTACAAAAGAAAGCTATAGGAAGTAATTCCCTAAAAAGTCATTGCACTTTCTTCATTTGTAATAGGCATATATCTTGAAATTTTTTCTTAATGAGTTTGATTTATGCATGAAAATAATTTTTATATATGATATCTTTATAATTTATACATTTGATTCCTTCCATGAGATCAACGTCAAAATAACACTTTGAGCCTTTATTCTTTATACATATGCGAACATATTAGTTCATTTCTATACATCAACTCTTTCGCATATAAATTAGTATGAGTGTTTGAACCAATAGGATTCAGTGTTTTGAGAGTATTGACTTGTGAGGAATAGAGTCAAAGCGAATTCGGATTCTTGACACTGAAATTGGGTAAAATTAAATTGATACATTTTTATATGAAATATGAAAATGATTTTTGACTAATTATTATAATAAATCATGATTGTTTAAAGAGATTAAAATAACTTATGCTTGAGAGTTTAATTATGATCTTAAATGAGATTAAGGTATGAGACATTTTTGTGATATGTTGTTTTCTTTTATTCTTAAAAGTTAATTTTTGATTTTGTTGTAATTTTAGTTTTGAAGTTGATTGTTTTTATTATTTCTTTTAATTTTTACATTTAGTTTAATATTTGTGGGTATCATTACTAAAAACCCTCACGAGACTCAAACTCGTCCACTAGGGCAATCTAGGGGTTTAAAGGCTTGTTGCATAGGCTAAATGCAACCGTGTCAATCCACGGAAGTGATTTAGGATAGTTTAATTTTTAGTTTTTATCGCTTCTCTTGCTAAGGGACTAGCAAGAAGCTGGTTGGGGGTTGTGATGAGTGCTCAAAAAGCACTAAAATTACCATGATTTTATGCACATTAATTGAATAAAAATATATATATTTATATGTTTTATCATATATTTATATAAATTTGTCTTTTTCGGAATCACGGATATTTTTATTATTTTTCAGGTATTTTTGCTTAAAAACATAACTTAAAGACTCAAAGAGGAATACTGGAAGCAATACATCACAAATATATTAATAAATAAATCAGAAAAGGTCAACAAATATGGAAAAATTGGACAAAATGAGTCAAAAAGGTCAAAAATGTCAAAAAGGAGGAAAAATGCGCCGTCGAGCAGACCAGCCCGCTCGCGCGCCGCACGCAGCACGCCTAGTCTCCCGTGCGCGCCCTTGCCCCTTTCCATGCACACCGCTGCCATCTGAGCCCCAAATCCGCGCGCACCCACCACACGTCATACTGACGTCATCAGTATGACATCATTAGTCACTACTCTGTGTTTCCATCATTTTTTAACATTTTTTCACCCACGTTGTCTCTCCATCCTCACCTATAAATACCCCTTTTCTCTTCACTTCTAAACACACCTCAAAACACATATCTTCTTCTCTTTCTTTCTCTCATTTCTTAGTTTTTTTAGTTTTTCTAGTTTTTTCTTAGTTTTTAGCTTTTCTTAGTTAGTTTCTCTTAGTTTTAGAGTTCTTCTCTTTTTGAGAAGAACTAGTTATGTTTTTGTAATTTATTTTCTTTTCGATTCAATAAATGGGAGTGCAAATTCCATTTGAAGGTTTTCCGGCAACCAGAATAGCATCAAAGTATTGTAAACATTTTATTTTCTTTACAGTTATTTTTTATGCTTTATTCTTACATGTTATATTTAATTTGTCTGTGATTAAATTTAACTTTGTTGGCTATTTGTAAACATCATATAATAATAACGTTATTATGCTTGCGAAATATTAAATAGGTAAAAATATCTAAAATGAATTGATTTTGTTTTTATTCAAGATTTTATATTAAGAATGTTAGAGAGAAATATATTATTTTTCATTACAAACTTAAATCTGAAAATTAGATTTTAAGGTTTAGTTATCCGGTCTGATTTAAAGTAGTGCTCTTTTATTTGTTGGTACAATCGCCCGGTAGTTAGAGTGAAGCTCTATTTCAAAAGTTTTTATAAGAATTATTATCTGAAAATGTATTGACAATATGTTTTCAGTAGTGGTTTTAAAACTTGAAAGTTAGTACTCGGATAACTAAATTCTTAGGTTTAATTTGGACACCTTGAATAAAGTTTAAACTGTCTAACTCCACCAAAGGTGGCATTTAAATGGTTCATTTTCAATCTCTTAGAAAAAGGAATTAATTTAATTAACCAAATTAGTTATCAACCCCACCCAGAGGTGTTAATTGATTTGTTTAGTTAATAAAGAATATCTAACCCCACCAAAGGTGGTATTCATATAAAAAACAGAGAATCAATAAATATCAATTCATATCTTTAATAAAATAATATGAGCAAGCATAATCAACTTAGTTATTATATTCATAAATACTCCACTATTATAAATGATAAAATTTGCATAAATGTTTATTGAATCTATGTTTATTTTTATGTAAGTAGATTAAAAACACAAAACTCAAAATATCGTGACAGGATGTTTAGGATTTAATTTCGTTTTTAAAAGTTTGAATAATAAATTAAAAACCACATACATTCCTTCCTTAGATCGACCTTGGGAGTATACTTATCATTTTCTACGAAATAATTCATGCACTTGCAAGAGTTTTATAAATACATAAAACCAAAGTATCGACAGGATCGACGATGTCGGTTTTGCCCTATCAAGGGGTCGATAAATGAAGACACTTAGGCTATTTTCACACCTTAGCTTTATTTTCTTTCTTTTTTTCATTATTCACTTTTTAATTGAAATTAAGCTTTTACTTGATATTTTAGTGTCCTTTTTTTCATTTTTTTATACTTTTATTACACATATTTTTTCTCTTTTTTTTATTGTAACTTCACAATACCCTTAAACTTATTTTCAATTTTCTTTTCTTTTTCTTTAGAGGAATAATTGTACTAAGTTTTTCTTTTTCTCTTTTTTTAATGGTGCATTGCATTTCACATTACTCTATAGCATAACACATGATTGCATTTTTTTTCTTTTCATACAAGCTAAAGGTGCAAGGATAAATGTAATACTTATTAGTTAGGCATAAAATTTGGCTTAAAGATATGAATAATTATTTGTTAGGTTCAAATAGGTGACTAAAGATATTAACAATGGTTAGCTTAAAAGACTCAATCGATCTAAAGAAGCCTAAATCATTTCTCTTACTAAATACTATTCATAATGTTTCCTCAAGGGATGATCAAATAGATTCTAAAACCTTAAAGATCTCATCAATTTGCATAACTCATTACAAATTTTCTCTTGATAAGAACACCAAAATCAATCATGAACATGTGCATCAGAATTTCAATCAATCCAATCAAAACTAGTAAGCATATCACATAATTAATATAAATATCTTAACAAATATGTTACATTTCTTATCCTAGTCATCACAACCAATTTTTATTATTGGGTTCATATGTTTCATATCAAGCATGCATGCATTTAGTTTCCATATATTTATCAATTTTTACCTAAATCATGATTAAAAACATCCTAAGAATTAAAAAAATTCCCTAAAAATTTAAAATTCATACTAAATATTAATGTAGAGAATTAAGTTCTCTCCCCAAAATTAAATTACACATTGTCCCCAATATACACATATAAATATGAAAAAGTAAAAGGAAAAAAAACTCCCTTAGCTTTGGCACACCACATCTGTCGTTGAAATGCTTATTCTTGTTGCGTCATTGCTCTCCACATTTATTTACCTACAAAATAAAAACAATGAAAATATAAGTAAATTAACATTGGGTTGTCTCTCAACTAGCGTCACGTTTAACGTCCTTGACTAGACAACCATATCAAGTCCTAAAGTGCATCCACTAAGGTTATCATAGATGTTTCATTTGATAATTGATCTTCATAATAGTGATTCACCTTATGCGCCTTAACCATAAATCACTCTTTATCTTTGTTTTCTAATTCAATAGCTTCATGGTTAGTTACCTTAGTGATGATGAATGGATCTGACCATCTATTCTTTAATTTGCTCGGAAACAATTTGAATCTTGAGAGTAACACTTTCTGACCCGGTTCAAAGATACAGTGCATAATTTTCTAGTCATGCCATCTTTTTGTCTTTTCTTTGTAAAATTTGGCATTTTTATAAGCATTCTATCGTAATTCATCCAATTCATTTATTTGAAGCATTCTTTTCTCACAGTTACATCTATGGACATATTCAACTATTTTAATGCTTAATATGCTTTGTGCTCTAATTCTAAAGTTAAGTGACAAGACTTTCCATAAACTAGCTTATATGGGGTGGTACCAATTGGTGTTTTAAATGCAATTATGTACACCTATAAAGCATCATCCAACTTAGATGACCATTCCTTCCTAGAAAGGTTCATAGTTTTCTCCAAAATTCTTTTCACTTTTCTATTGAATACCTCTACTTTCCCACTTGTTTAGGAATGGTAAGGGGTAGACACTTTATGCTTAATCCTATACTCAGACAATAAGGAATTAAATGCTTTATTGTAAAAATGACTTCCTCCATCACTAATAATGATCCTAGGAGTTCCAAACCTAGTGAAAATATTTTTCTTCAAAAATTTCATGACAACTTTGGCATCACATTTGTTGCTAGAAATGGCTTCTACCTACTTTGACATATAATCCACTCTTACAAGTATGTATTGGTTACCAAAGGATGGAGGAAATGGTCTCATAAAGTCGTGCCCCAAACATCAAATAGTTCCACTTGAAGTATACTATTCAGAGACATCTCATCTTTTTTTGAAATATTACCTATCTTTTGACATTTGTCACATATCTTTACATAATTGTAAGCATCTTTAAACAGTGTGGGTCAAAAATAACTAGATTGATGTACCTTAGTTGTTGTTTTTGTGCTCCTAAAGTGACCTCCATAGTCTAAGCTATGGCAATGGTAAAGAATACTTTCAACTTCATCATTAGGGACATAGCTTCTCAAAATACCATAATCACATTCATTATAGAGGTAAGGGTCATCCCAAAAATACTGTTTAATGTCATGAAAGAACTTCTTTTGTTGCCATGTGAGGTTCGATGGAAGAATGTTGGTAGTGAGGAAATTTGCAATGTTTCCATACAATGGGACTTCTATTTGAGCTACAGAAAATAGTTACTCATTTGGAAAGGATTCCCCAATCACCATATATCATCCATTTTTACTTCCCTCTCTAGTCTAGACAGATGGTCTACTACCTGATTTTTTGTTCCTTTTTTATCGCGAATTTCCAAGTCAAATTCTTGTAGAAGGAGCACTCATCTTATTAATATTGGTTTGGCATCCTTCTTTGTCACAAGATACTTTATTGCAGAATGATCCGTGTAGATCGTCACTTTGATGGTAACCAAATAAGATCTGAATTACTCAAAGGCATATACAATTGCAATGAGCTCTTTCTCTGTAGTAGCATAATTCATTTGGGTCTCATTCAGTGTCTTACTTGCATAGTATATGGCATGAAACATTTTGTCTCTTTGCTGTCCAAGAACAAATTCAATAGAAAAATCACTTGTGTTACACATCAACTGGAAGGGCTTGTTCCAATCTAATGTGATTATAACTGGTGCTAACACTAGTCTCTTTTTAAGCACTTGAAATGTTGTTAAACATTTATCATCAAACTTGAAAGGCATGTCCTTTTCCAAAAGATTAGACAAGGGTTTAGAGATTTGGGAAAAATATTTTATGAATCTACGATAAAAACCCGCATGCCCAAGAAAACTCCTTACTCCCCATACATTGGTAGGTGGTGGTAGTTTCTCAATCAATTCTATATTAGCTCTATCCACCTCAATATCATAAATTGAGATTTTATGGCCCAAGATTATACCTTCATGTTCTATGAAATGACATTTCTCCCAATTTAAAACTAAATTTGTTTCTTCACATCTTTGTAACACTAGGAAGAGATAGTATAGAATTCATCAAATGAGTTTTCAAAGACCAAAAAATCATCCCTGAAGATTTCTAGAAACTTTTCCACCATGTTAAAGAAAATGGCCATCATGCAGCGTTGAAATGTAGCAGGTGCATTGCATAATCCAAAGGGCGTTCTTCTGAAAGTAAAAGTTCCATAAGAACATGTGAAAGTGGTGTTTTCTTGGTCTTCAAGTGCCACAACAATTTGGTTATAACTAGAGTATCCATCTAGAAGACAAAAGAAAGAATGCCCACCTAATCGGTCAAGCATTTGATCCATGAATGGGAAAGGAAAATAATCCTTCCTTGTAGCTTTATTTACTTTACTAAAATCCATACATGCTTTCCATCTTGTGATAGTTCTAGCATGTATTAACTCATTGGACTCATTTTTCACCACAGTGATTCCTCCTTTTTTTGGTACATATTAGACTTGACTTACCCATTCACTATCTAATATTGGGTAAATAATGCCCATGTATAGTCATTTGATAATTTCCTTTTTCACAACTTCTTTCATAATGGAATTTAAGTGGTGTTGTGCATCCCTGGTGGGTTTAGCCGCATCCTCTAGCAAGATTTTGTGCATGCATATAGATGGGCTTATGCCTTTGATGTTTGCAATAGACTAACCTATAGCTCTTTTGAAGTTCCTTAGCACCTTTAGTAGTGCTTCCACTTGCTCTATACTTAGATCAGTCAAGATTATGACTAGAAGTGTCTCATTATCACCCAAAAATGTATAACAAAGATGAGAAGGTAAAGGTTTAAGCTCTAATTTGGGTGGCTCCTCAATAGATGGTTTTAATCATAAGCTTATTTTAAGACATTCCACACATGCATTTGATATATACATGAGAGGCGTGTCTTTCAAAAAGTTCACACATTTGACAATATCAACCTTTGATTCCATATTTTCAAAATTAAAATAGGTTGAGTTATTTTCTGTTGAATTAATGTCCTTGTTCATAGCATCATGTGATAAAGTCATAAGCGGGGATGATTCAACAAGTTTTGTTAAGCTACCGATATGAATTTGGGAACCTACATAAGTGTCATGGTATTTATTAGTATGCGTGTTCATAGAATTAACAAGTAGATACTCTAAAGCGTCACTAAGGCATATGTCATAAAGCACATCAATTGTTAGCTCGTTGGTACCATCTATTTGAAAGCAATCACTACCATTATCATCATCAGAAAATTTAATTACTTTGAACACATTAAATGTTACTTGTTCATCTTACACTCTTATTGTAAGCTTATCTTTTTGTACATCAATGAGTGCTTTTCCGATTGCTAAGAAAGGACAACCAAGTATAATAAAAATATCACGATCCTCCTTCATGTCTAGCACAATGAAGTTTGTCGAAAAAATGAATTTGTTTACTTTTACTAGCACATCTTCTACCACACCCCGAGGTCTCTTAATTGATCCATCTACCATTTGAAATGTTACTGAAATGGATTTAGCTTTACCAACTCCCAATCTCTAGAAGACTGATAATGGCATGAGGTTAATGTTAGAACCCAAATCACATAGTGCCTTGCCAAAACGGATGTTCCCCATAGTGCAAGGGATGTCATAACTACCTGGATCTTTCATTTTTTTGGTAGTTTTCTATCAAGGATGGTGCTACAACCTTCAGTCAAGGTTATTGTTTCATGATCTCCAAGCCTCATTTTCTTTGATAGTATATCTTTCATGAATTTGTCATAAGACGACATTTGTTCAAGTGTCTCTACAAATGGTATGTTTATATGTAGCTTCTTGAAAACATCAAGAAATTTTGTAAATTGTGCATCCAACTTTTGCTTTTGTAGTCTTTGAGGGAAAGGAATAATGGGTTTGTAGAGATTGTTTTTCTATGGCTAAATTATCTCCTTTTCGATGCTCTCTTTATCCACTGGTTTCTTCTCATCCTTTTTAGTTTCCAATTCCTCCTTATCCTTTTTTGTCTTATTTTCTTGCTCTATAGTTTTACCACTCCTCAAGGCTAATGATTTACAATGGTCCTCACCTTCTCTTCATGGGTTTACAATTGTATCACTTAGAAGCCTACCTTAAGGCCTTTGACTTATAGCCTGAGCAAGTTGTCCCATTTGGTTCTCCAAATTTGGAATTGAAGTCTCTTGAGTTGACACTTTTGCACTAAATGATTGGATGAAGTCTTTTATCATCCCTATCAAGGAATTTATATTGTCCTCAGTAGGTGGCTTCTTTTATTTGGCTTGTAATTATTATGATTGTTGGAAACTAGGTGGTAGAAATGATTGATAGTTGAATTGATTATCACTCTAATTGTTGTTATTTCAAGAGAAATTTGGATGTTGTCTCCATCCTGGGTTATATGTGTTTTCATATGGATTATTGTTTTGGTTCACATTATCCACATAAAGACCTATTCAGGATTATTTGGACAATTATCAAACATATGAGCTCCATCACAAGACACCATGAATCTTGGATCTAGTTTATACTCGCTGGTGAGTTTTAAACCTTCAAAAGATTTACCAAAGATGACATTTGAGTTGTAAGTGTCATGATATCATTAACCCCATGCATTCCAGCTACTCTTCTTGTGGCTATCATTTTATCCATTGACCATTGATAATTATTGCTAACCATTTTTTACTTTATACTTCTAATAGCATTAAAGGACTTACATAAATAAAAAATAAAAAAATAAACAACTAAATAATTAATTAAAGTTAAAAAATAAATTATAAAAATAACTAAAATAAAAAATAATAATAAATTAATTTCTAATATTTATAATCTCTAGCAACGGTGTCAAAAACTTGATCGCCACACACGAAGTGTGTAATGAATACGCAAGTATACGTATCGTAACAAATAATATAATGATTAGAAAAGATCATTCCTATGGAGATTATTTTATTAGAAATTAATTTTTAAAACTAAAAAAAATAAAAAATCAATTTTTTTGTGTTTTTATATTTTAAGGAAGTAAAATTAAAAAAACTAAAAATAAATAGTAGTAATTAATTAAATCATATTTTGTAACTAAAAGGATATATAAGAAAATATCTAAGAATAATTAATCTCACAATTTTCTAAACAAGTGAATCGTTAAAATCCCTCCAATATAATTATCAATTAATTACATGATCAATTGAATATAACCTAGCAGGTATTCCTCTCTCAAGTAAAGTACACACTGTAGAGTAATTAAATTAATCACACTCTCGTGCCAATTAAGTTCATCAATTATGGATCACATACATAAGAATCATATATCTCTACTTAGAAACTATGTATGTTATTTAATAATAATTAAATAATTCTCTCAAATCTATTTAATTACCTCTAGATAAATTGTTGGTCAAACAGTTAATAGCATAGAAATCAGATTAAATAATATAATTAAATTAAAATTATATTTGGGATAAAATATTATATCATCATAAGGTGAAAATTAGATTCATAAAATCCCTAGATTAATAAATTAACTACACATAATTTTGTTCATAAAGCACATTTTTCATAAAGAGAAAAAAATTGATAAAGAAAAGAGTAGAAGAATAAATACAATCAAACTCTTGAATTGTAGTGATAATCTTCTATTGATTCTTCACCAAAATTGTATCTTTTTTTGAATTTTTCTATATTTTTATCTCTTTTTAGTTCCAAAAATTTACCAAAATTATGCAAATGGCGATTCTTTAGGGTTTATGGGCTCAAATCTAATGGCTCTTATACTGCATGAAATAGCAAAGCTAATAGAGTCCTTAGACTTAGGACGCAATTTTCTTTGTAATAAAACTGAGACATTCTCCCTTAAACTAACCATCTCATTACCTTATAGCTAGCATTTGGTACTTATGAAACTTATAGTATACATTAGTACATATTTTATCCCATCTAGTAATGGGATCTTAACTTGCACTTTGCGAAAGGTCTCCAAAATCTCTTGTTCGTGATCCTCCTCCTTTGTTTTAGCAAACATGCTAGGAAAATGTCATATTGAAGAATCAATAGAAATAGAGGGTTTAGGAGCTACCTAAGGGATTATAGTGTTCCATTTTTGGAGCAGGAGCTCTATCTTTATCTAGCTTTCCTTGTGTAGGTCCTTCCTTAGAGTTGGCCTTATTCATGCTATTCTTTCTTTCATTTAGCAAACATACTAGGAAAATGTAATATTTAAGAATCAAGAGAAACAAAGGGTTTGGGAGCTACCTAAGGGGTTGTAGTGTTCTCTTTGGAGCAAGGGCTCCATTTTTATCTACCTCATGACCTTTAGGGAGTTCTTCAAGTTTCTTTCCACTTTTTAGAGTGATTATACTGACATTCTCTTTTAAGTTCACCACAAAATGGGATGAGAGTTTTTCAAATGCTTGTGCCTCCAACCTACCTACAATTGTGGCTAATTGGCCTATTTATGTTTCAATATTTTTGATAGAAGCTTGGTTTTTCTATTGTAACTTAGGCATCGTGTTGAAATTTAGAACTATTAGTAGCCATTGCAGTTACCAAGTCTTCTAGAGACTTACCTTGAGATAATTGAGGTAGTTTTGGCCTAGGTTGGTATTGTTATATTGGCCTGGGTTAGGGAATCCAGGTTGATTGCAAGGAGCATTTGTTCGATTATTAACAACATAGCAAAAATTTAGACGATCCATCCATCCAAGGTCATATGTAATACTATAAGGGTCATACCATTATAGTTACCAAGTCTTCTTGAGACTTACCTTGAGGTCATTAAGGTGGCTGGGGCTTAGGTTGGTATTGTTGTATTGACCTAAGGTTAAAGAATCCAAGTAGATTGTAAGGTGCATATGTTTGATTACTAACAATATAGCTAAAATTCAGATAATGCCTCTATTCACGGTTATATGTAGTACTATAAGGGTCATACATGTGCATCTATCCTAGAAAACTACCAATAGCATTGCCATGTTCTTCTTAAAGGATGGGATATATATCAGTACAGTGTCCTATTGTAGAGCATATGCCACATGTTTTCATCTGTCCTATGGCCAATTGATGTACCAGAGTAGTTAGATTTCTTATTTGTTGTTCAAAGTGAGAGTTAGTACTTACCTCATTTACCTTTTCTTGTGGATCATGAGAGTTCCATACATTAGAACAATTATACAAATGTGAATTGTACTTCTAACCCAAATAGGCATTTGGGACCTACATTGGGGATCACTACACTAACCCATGGAATCTTTTCATGAGCTCTATTCATTCTCGATCAAGTTGGTCTCACAACATGAATTAAAAAAATAGCACAACAAAAATACAATAAACACAACATGCTTAAATCAACACACCACAAAACAACCAATAGATATGAAAGAATAATATGTGGTAAACACACTAGTGATTATGTGACTCAGATACTCCTATTCAGGCTAGCAATATGCATTTTCTACTACATTTTTCTACCTCAGTACTTCCACCCCTTTCTTTTTGTTTTAGCGCCTTAATTTGAGCTTTTTTTCTCCAACTTTTGTTCGTGCCTCTCCAATTATACAAATGTTTCTAAAATTTTGGATTTTCATTTTCTTCAAATCTACAACAAAATTTAAATAACAAAAATAAAGTCTAAAATCAATAAAAAACTAAATAAAATTAGACTGAAGTTTAAAGTTGAAAAATGATAAATTATGCCAAATTATGCAAGTCATCATAACCCTTTGTAATTTTCTGATGCTTCAAAGTGTTTAATTCCCTATCTATTTGTAGTATTAGAGTATGAAGATTTGCTAAATCTTAATAATATTGAGTTGTTTTATCCTTAAAGATAATTGATTTAAAAAATATTTTCAAAGAAATAATTTTAAATAAATTTCTTATCTTTTGTTGGGATCAAGAATTATCTAATTTTGAGTTTTAGAAAAAAGATATACCAAAAATACTAACAAAATGTTAAATGTTATATATTTCGGATTTAAGCTTATTTTTGGGCTTAAACTAATCCGATTTAGATATTTTTTATTAAATATAAAATTATAGATAAATTTCTTAACTTTTTTTATCAACTTGAATTATCTTATTTGGATATCTGAATCAAAAGTTATTATGATCCAAATTCAACAGCTTATTTATAAACTCTTGTGAAGTTGTTGCAAATTTCAAATTTTGATTTCTTTGATATTCTTTTGATGATTTTGTTGACCTTCAATTATAAAATAATCATAATTAATATAAATCAATATTTATTAAATTAATATAGATAATTATTAATTTTAAACTCTTTGACTCATAAATATCAATTAATTTACATATTTTAGATATGCATTTTTATGCTATTATCACTACACATAATTAAGCTTATAAAACTTATATTTTCAATAAAGAAAGATATAAAAATTGATAAATAATAAGAGATTCACTTGATCTCTTAATTTGTAGTACTAATTTTTTCTTGAATCCTTCACAAAGTTATGTATTTTTTAATCTTCTCTTAAACTTTTTCTCTTTTCTCTCTCCTTAGCAGCTATTGGATTTTTTTTTCTTAATTATGTGTTTATTTTGTGCAATGATCCAATGGTTGAGGATTAAATGTGAGAGTTATTGTTTGATTAAAAATAGGATTCATGCCTAACTATGAATGTGCACCATAACATGGTTTCTTGCACGTCACGACATGGTCCACGCTGCATATTTTCTCTTCTATGTGCATGACAACACAGAAAAATGCCTGCTGCGACATGATGCTGATTTTTCTCATTTTTGACTCGTTTTCACTTTTTTTTCCATCATTCTACCTACATTGATATAATTAAATACAAATTAAGTCTTTCATGATATTTTAGCACATAACAAAACAAATAAGTGCTTCAAAAGTGATTAAATAAATCTAATTTTTTAGAGTTATCAATTTTCTCAAACCTTAGCCAAAACCAACAAATTTAATTATTAGGTGTGTTTAAGGGAGTGTAAGAATGATATTGGGTAGACTATAGTGAATCTTAAAGGTATTAACCCCTCAGTTTGCATGTATAAGATTATCGTAGAAGATGGTTCTAACCCAATGAGAGATGCTCAAAGGAGATTAGACCCGAATATAATGGAAGTGGTGAAAAAGGAAATATTGAAATAGTTAAAAGGTGGCATAATATACACTATCTAAAATAATGAATGGGTGAGTCCTATTCAATGTGTGCCTAAGAAAAGGGTTATAATGGTAATAACTAATGATAATAATTAGTTAAGTCTAACTCGAACTTTTATGGGTTGGAGAGTGTGTATGGACTATAGAAGAATTAATAAAGTCACATGCAAAGGTCACCTCCCACTTTCCTTCATGAATCAAATGCTAGATAAGTTGGATAATCATTTCATCTATTGTCTATTGGATGGTTATTCAAGCTACAATCAAATAACCATTGCATTAGAGGATTAAGAGAACCAATTTCATTTATGCTTATGGTACTTTTGCCTTTAGAAGAAAGCAATTTTGGCTATGTAATGCAATAGCCACCTTTCAATGATGCATGTTATCCATCTTCTCTGACATGGTGGAAAAAATTCTTGAGGTATTTATGGATGAGTTCATAGTCTTTGGTAATAATTTGATGAATTCCTTGTAAATCTTATAAGGGTGCTCCAAATATGTGAAGAGCCCAACCTTGTTTTAATTGGAAGAAATGTCATTTTATAGTTGAAGAAGGAATCATACTTGGTTACAAAGTCTCATCTAGAGGTTTGCAAGTGGATAAAGCCAAAATTAGGGTCATTGAAAAGTTACCGCCTCCAACAAATGTCAAAGAAATAAGAAGCTTTTTAGGCCATGCTAATTTCTACAAGAAGGTCACAAGAGGTTTTTCCAAATATGCAACCTTCTAGTGAAGAAAATACCCTTCCAATTTGGCACATAATGTCTTAAATCCTTTGAGACATTGAAAAAGAGTAACCACAACACTACTAATAATAACACCTAATTGGGAGGACCCCTTGGATATGATGTGTGATGTTAATGATTTTGCTATTTGTGTAGTTTTGGGGTAGGGAATAGATAAATCATTGCATGCCTTACATTATACTAGTAAAACCATCAGTAAAGTCCAATTGAATTATGCCACCATTGAAAAGGAACTTCTAGCAATCATTATGCATTGGAGAAATGTTGAGCTTATCTAGTTAGTGCAAAAGTGATTGTATATGCCGACCATACCATTATTAGATATTTATTTTCAAAGAAGGATGCCAAGCCAAGGCTTATTAGATGGGTGCTCTTATTTCAAGAGTTCAACTTGGAGATCCATGACAACAAGGGAATTGAAAATCAAGTATCAAACCATTTATCAAGGTTGGAAGAGGGGGATGGAATTGATACAAAATAATTTCCCATTGATGAATATTTTTTTAGATGAACAACTATGGGCCATTACAACAATGCAAATGCCATTGTATGGAGATATGGCTAACTTTCTAGCAAGTGGAGTTGTGCCACCCGAATTGTTAAGCAAAGATAAGAAGAAATTCCTACATGATTCACGCCTTTATATTTGGGGTGATCCTTACCTTTTCAAGAGGTGTAGTGATAGTATACTTAGAAGATATATTCCCTTGGAAGAAACAAATGATATCCTACACCATTGCCACACTTCGAACAATGGAGGCCACTTTGGAATGACTCAAACAACATCTAAGGTATTGCCATTGAGCTTCTATTGCCTACTCTCTTTAAAAATGTATTTGATTCTATAAAACAATGTGATAGATGCCACCCCAAAATACAATCTTAGAAGTAGAATTATTTGATGTTTGGGGTATAGAAGTCATGGGCCCTTTTGCTCTTTCTTTTGGAAATTCTTATATTCTAATGGCTATGGAATACATGTTTAAGTAGGTAGAAGAAATTATAACCCCAACCAATGATGCAAAGGTAGTCACAAAATTCTTAAAGAATAGTGTATTCCCTTGGTTTAGAATCCCTAAAGTTATAATTAGTGATGGAAATAGTTACTTTTGTAATTGTTCTTTCAATGCAATATTATCAACCTACAAATTAAAACACCAGGTGTCCACTCCATTCCATCCGCAAACTAGTGGTCAAGTGGAGGTTTGAAAAAGCGAACGTTGCCAATTGCCCTCATGATTTGTTCAATCTTGTGAATCATTCATAAAACTTCCAAATTTTCTAGAAAATCAAATTGTTCTAACGCAAGCCCATTTAGAACATCCTTTCTTTGAAAATCATCATGTAGTGATAACGAAATTCGTCATTACTTTTGAAGTAAAGAAAACAACTCCTTAAAACTCTTTGTGGTAGTAAATTCTATCTTTTTGCCTCAGGTTCTTCCCGATTTCAATTGTTATGTAGTGTAACTAATTTGCACACATTTATTATTGGTTATTTTTCTATGAAATAGGGAGTTTAGACAAAAATGACTTTTTAGAAAATAATTTTATTCCTCATAACCATGCTTTGATACCAAACTGTCACACCTAAAAAAAATGGTACATGAGATAGGAAGTGGTCAATTTTAAATTATGTTCAAAGGAAATTTTTTAATAATCATGAAAAATTAAATTTAAAAATCATTTAAAAAAATCAAATTTATAAACAATTTGGGTACTCTTTAGAGATTTACTATTCAAAAAGCAAAATTTATTATAAAGTCATAAATTTAAATCCAAGAAATTTATAAAGTCAATTTAAAATTCATGAGAGTAGTTTCAGCCTGCCTAATCATAAATAATAATAGTGAATAAAAGAAATAAGGTCTTAAGTCAAACCTTGTAACATTGAAGTCCTCCATTTACGATCATCTTATCTTCACCGTAATTATCTCGAACAACACAATTGGGAAGTAAGGAAGAATTTTGTTAAAACCGGGGTATACCTAGACTTCTTTGCTTTTGGGAGACCAAGGGAGTGTATGTTCCAAATATCCCATCGCATGCTCATATAATGTAAAATGTACTATGCATTATAATGTAATGCATGAAATACAACCCCATATGTATTGGTCATCTAGATAAATGAGCAGATGTGTATTTCAAACTTCGAGATGCTTGTGGGTCCACCTCAGACCCCATGTACGATCACCATACATATGGCATATGTATCGATCAAATCACATCATAAGGCCTTCGTCTACAAGTAGATCAATTCCAAAACACAATGGGGGTCTAACTATATGACCCATGTTCAATGAACAAATCCACAATAGGCTACAAGCTTGAAGCACAACGGGGGGGTCCAACTTCAAGGCCTATGTGTGAACAACAATCTGTTGTCAACAATCCACGACCACAATAATATGTGGTCACATATAGACACCATATATGGACAAAAAATCCAAGGATACATGTGTGTGATGCATACCTATTGTTTGTTGAAAACAGTCTACTACAACCAGTAGCCCATAGGTACCATACTCTACAAGATAACATACAAGTATACTCCTTATGTATAAAATCATTTTCATGATGCATGTATAAAATTCATGAATGCTATATCACATTTTTCATGCTCATTTCATATCAACATTTGATACTTTTTCTATACACAAAATTTTCCAATGTATTTATTTATCATAGTATAACATTGCTAATAAAATCATGGCATTTGGCTTTTCACTTTTGTTCAGAATATATGATGCATGACATTTTATTTATAAAAATAATGCATGAATTTAAAAAGTTAGAGTAAGAATCTCTATCTAGAAAGTTATTCTATCGCTAATCCTCTGAATCCAAACTCATTGGTATTTCATCCTCGAAATATGTTCCAAAATGTACTTAAAAACCCAAACTTTTAGAGAGAGAAAGTTTGGAGAGAGGGTAAAGAGGGGGAAATTTCATGTGAAATGGGGGGAGGATTCAACCATTTATAGGTAAAAAAATTGCATACTTGTAGGTCAAGCTTGCCTATGATGGTGGTAAGAATGTGGCAAGGTGGTGGCGAAGTGGTGGTATGGTACATAGAGATTTCCTATTTTTTTCTCGTTCGATCTAATTTTTCTCACAAAAACTTTCCCATACATCCTTACAATTCAAAACATTGTTTAAAATTCCTTTTAAGATGCTTATACAAATTATAACGAATGTTTGGTGTTTTACAAGTTATCTAAAAAATCATATGAACTTTTATTATGTTGTATGTGTTGTGGGATGATTTGTAAGAGAGGTGAAGGTTGTTTATATAGTTGTAGAAATACTGAGAAAAAGGTAGAAAATAGTGGATCGTGAGGGAAATGTTAATAAGAATCACAACCTACTTCTATCTACTCCATGACCCACATCTGTTCTGGTACACATGAAATCATGATCCGAGAAAGTAGCACCATCGCACATATTTTCCACCACCATAGCCTACTTTAAATTGCATTTCTCCAATTTTTCTTTTTGTTTCACACCCTTGCAAACTTGGTTATATTTACATATAAGGCTTATATTTATTGGTTCTCCTATTCTTCTATGTTGAAAATAAGTACTTTTAGGTACAATTCTTCAAGTATTTATCATTTTAATCAATTTGAAGCTAGAAATACCTTTAAAAAAATAAATCCATGATTCTAAAAACATAGATTTGCTAAAATATGATAAATTATGAAAATATAAATCTATTTTTGACATTAAAGTCCAAATACATCATGTAATAATCAGTTCTTTTCAAGCACTTATGATACATAAAATTGTTGCATATAAATTTTGTATGATATATATAATAGCTCACAAATGCACGAATCATTTATAGGAAATGATAAGTATATTTCTAAGGTTGATCTGGAGAGGAATCAAGTAGTTTTTAAATCATTAAACAAAATATTAAAAATGAAATTAAAAACCTAAACATCTTGTCACCATTGTTTTGGTTGAGAATCTAAAGTACTAACATAAAAATAAAGATATATTTAGTAAACATTTAAGTAATTAAACATTTATCATGCAGTTGAGAATTTATGAGATATATTAGTTAGATAATCATGCATGTTTAAGCTATTAAATATATGAGTTAAGATTATTGATTCTCCTTTGTAATAAAAATATATCCTAAGGTAGGGATCAAAATTGTTCTGTTAATAATAAACCAATTAACATTCTAAGTCTAGGATAACCAATTGATTAATTATTAAATTTTGATTTGTTTCTAAGAAATTAATAACCATCATATTATTACCTAAGGCCATACATATATGTTAGATTTTCATTCAAGGTGTCAAAGTTGGGATTATGATTTAAGTATCTAAAACTAACTTTTAGATTTTAAAGCTATTATGAGGGATAAGTTGTCAATATACCTTCAATAATAACTCTTGTAAAAATCTTTATATACATTTGATATAGATCAAAAGATCTAATAGTACAATTATAAATTAGATTCAGATAATTTAAATCCAAAATCTTTTGTTTATTATCAAAAATACTTCGTCAATATATTTTTCATTTACAAACATTGTTTTAATCTTGATGAAGAAATAAAATTTAATTCATTTATAAAATGCTTAACCTACTTTAACATTTTACAAGCATAACAACATTATTAATATCCCACATTATTTGTAGCCCGACATGCATGTTTTAATAAATTATCAATAAATTAAATATTTAGCATGTAAAACAACACTTAGAGATAATTTGAAAAGAATACATCTAAATATACCTCAATATAATTCTTTAAAATTGCTTCTATTCTGGAAAACCTCTAAATAGAATTGATGCATTTTTATTGAATGAAAACTAAAAAATATTACATAAACTAAAGTTGTAAAACTCTGAATTGAGAGAACTTTAAACTAATAAAAGAAAACTAAGAGAGAAATGCTAAGAAATCAACTACAGGAGAGCTAATCGAATTCTGGAATGATTTTTACAATAGAAATAAGGTCCTATTTATATGGTGAGGAAAGAAGAAAAATGTAAAAAATTTAACTTGTTGCTACGACATACAAGTTTTCCAAGTCGAGGCACACACAACCTGTATACGATTTTGGGCACGATCCACCTTACACTTGTCACGGGACATAATGTTTGCACACCGCAACCTACATCATATATGGGACACATTTGATTTTTTTTCATTTTGCCTTGTGTCGTGGTATACTCCAATCTGCAAAAATTTGGAACACTTTTTTTCTTGTATTTTCTTTTTTTCAATTTTAGAACATATGTAATGCTTTACATATATTTTATTTTTTATCCTCAAAATTGTAAGTGAGTACTTTGGGTATAATTCTTCAAATTGAATCATTTTAAAATAAGAAATACTTGAAAAACAACAAAATATACTCATGATTCGGAAAAGATAGATTTACGTAAAGTGATAGTAAAGAAGAAAATGCAAATCTATATAATAACTAAACATGCATAAAATAACGATTCATTAAGTGCTTTCAAGCATTTGTAGCATATACAACAAGTCTTTAAACCTCTAAGTTGCCCTAGAGGACGAGTTTAAGTATCATGCAAGTTTTTAAAAATGATACCCACAAACATCAAATATAAAACAAAAATTGAAAAAAAAACAAACAAATAACACATAAAAAAATAAAAATTTCAAACAAAGTAAAAGATAAAAGAAAAAGAAATACAAAACTTCTCATGTTTTAAAATTTCTTTTAAGTCTACACTTAAAATCTATAGCATAAGTCATTTCAATATTTTAAACATTCGTGATTTATTATAATAACTAGTTTGAAAATCACTTTCATATTCAAATAAAAAATATATCAATATAAAATTTACCCAATTTTAGTGTAAGAAATTCTAATTTGTTTTGACTCTATTCTCACAGGCAATACTCAATAAAACTGACCTTATTGGTTCAAGTGCTCATTCAAAGTTATATGCGAAAGAATTTATGTATAGAAATGAACTAATAAGTTTGCATATGTTTAAAGAAAAAAAAAACTCATGCATCATATTAATCCCATGAAAGAAATCGAATGAAAGGATTTTATAAAGAAATCATAGATTACTTTTGAAAGAGTCCACAACTCGAACTTGGGTAAGGAGCAAACTCCTAAAGGATTTGGCTCTAACTCACACAAATAAGGATATAAACATTTATACAAATCCGGTAGCATAAGCACATATAGTATAATATCAAAAAACAGATAACTTTAATCACATATATTATATATAAATAATAGAAAGCAAGTAAACAATAAATGCTTTCTAATAAGAGTTTATTCTTCAATATGTTGAGACTTATACACAACAAACTCAGATTATACAAGCTCAATAAGTGATAATGCTTAATACTTTATAAATGGGATAAACCCATATAGAGACCGTATCTATATGGTAACATCCTCGGGTTGCTTAAGGCAACCACTCAGTAACAAATAATTCCTTTTTTTAGTAAGACAAGTTACAACACTAATAGATAATAAAATCACTATTACCTCTATCAACCTAGACCCAGTCCAAACCGTCTACTATTGACCTGCAATTGTTGTTTCTGGAACTGTTTGGTTCTATAAGTTTCTTACGAGTGTTGGTTATTTTCATGAAAAAATATTTGCATGTAAACTTGTTTTTAAGCTCGCTAACAAATCTATCAAGTAAAATCGAAAAAACATCAAAATTTTAAACAGTCGTACTTCAGGTATATCTTTTATAACTATCACATATAGAATTATACTCATTCATTTATTAGCATATGTTCATAACATCTGAATTACTTGTATTGATAAAAAAAT
Source organism: Hippophae gyantsensis (assembly GCA_030763125.1). Taxonomy (NCBI): domain Eukaryota; kingdom Viridiplantae; phylum Streptophyta; class Magnoliopsida; order Rosales; family Elaeagnaceae; genus Hippophae; species Hippophae gyantsensis. The sequence continues at coordinate 43,659,197 of CM061035.1, read as the reverse complement.
TTATTTAAACTTGAGTTACTTTATGAAATAACCAATTAATCTTTTTTAAATGTGTTTCAATGCTTTTAGGATGTGTTCTAAAATTAAATTTTTTTATATTATTAAGACTTTTAATGAATTTTGAATTAATTTAACCATAACACTGTCACCTACGTTATCACTATCACCTATATAGAGAGATCATAAGGGTTAAATTATTAGGCTGCCGGAAAGTGAAGCTGAAATATTTTAAAAAAGATACATATATTTATCGGGAACAGAGGTTATGAAGCAACAATGATAGCAAAGGAATTGGTAAGTGGAAACAAGAGGCTAATTAACTTTTTGTAATATTCTTCACCGTTAGCGGCAAGATAAAGTTGAATAAAGGCATGCATAATGGACTGGTAAGTTAATTTGGTACAGTGGAGAACTAATTAATATATTAGATTCATTTCATTTTATTCACTCTTATATTTATTAGCCTATTTGTTTTAAATTTTTCATATTCTTATAACTTCTTTTTTATTAAGGTATTACATATTTAAATCAAATAACTATAGGAGTGATTATGATTATTTGAATTTAATTATTAAATTTCAAAGAAACTATTTTTATTGAACTTGTGTTTAATTTGCTTGCTTTAGGATTTGTTAGTTGATTTGATTTAATTGATATATACTTTGAAACATCTAGTTAGGATTATTTATTATTAAATCAATTCTAAAACACCTATAGACACTTATATTTTTTGTGTTAAGCCTGATTATAATTACTCCATGAACATGTTTGATTAGCAAAGAGCTTAATGGAACGTTGGTCTGGATATCGCTCATGCTAATTTTAGAATTAATAAAAACAAAATCAGGGCTCGTAAGTTAGGTATATTAAGGCAGTTCCTAGGAAGGGTAGAATAAGATAAAGTTTATACTTGAACCTTTGTTTTTCATAATGGAAAATTAGTTGGTCCGATGGACCAATGGTTTTCCTCTTAAGTCATGATTTTAGCCTAGGTTATTTCTACCTAAAAATATCGTGTGTTATTATTTAATTTCCACACTTTACATGTACACGTGATTGCGTGTATGATTGCTTTGTTTAGGTTATTGAATTATAAATTGATAAAATTTGAAAATAACATATTCACCCCCTCTATGTTAACTAGCTCCATATATTATAAATTTTAATTGGTAGCAGAGCCTACACTTGACACACTTAGTGAATTTGATCCTTAGCGATATACACTTAGTGAATTTGATCTTTAGGGACACATACTTCTACTTATGGAAAAAATAAAAGGATTTGGGTCATCTGTTAAACCCTCATTCTTTGATGGGTATAATTAACCTTACTAGAAGGTTTGCATGCAAGACTTTCTCATACAAGATGAAAAAGTCTAGGATGTTATTCTTGATAATTGGGAACCACTTTCGGTAACGAAAGATGGTATAACCATAACACCAAGAAAAGACTGGAATGCTAAAGAACGCACCCTTAGTGGGGCAAACCAAAATCGTCTAAGCTCAATCTTTGCTGCAATGTCAATGGATAAGTTTTGTAACATCTCTAACTATGAGATTGCAAAAGAGGCATGGAATGTACTTGTTCTTGCTCATGAGGAAACTTCCCAAGTGAAACAAACAAAAATTGAAATTACTAACATCTCAATTTGATTCCATTAAAATAAGAAACATTGAAACTTTTGGTCAATTTCTCAACCACCCCCAAGCTTAATATGCACATTGTCCTCAATATGCGAAATTAAAGAACATATGTGATGGGTTTAAAGAAACTTTCTGGTTTGGTTTGTAAGATTGACATCCAAAAATAGCTTTAATTCCTGTAATTTGCACCTACAAAAAACAATATAACAAAATGAAGAAATATGCAGCTAATACATGTTCTAAAAAAATAAATAAATAAAAACTAAAACACATTGGTTACCTCCCAAGAAGCGCTTGATTTAGAGTCATCAGCTTGACTTCATGTTTCTTTGCTTCAAGTCGGGTCATATAACAAAATGGTTGGCTTTTGATGATCAATGTCACCTCCCCAACAAGGTTTGAGTTTTTGCCCATTCACTTGGAAATTCCTATGTGATTTTTAATCTTTAATCTTAACAGTACCGTATGGATGTATTTTGGAAATAGTGAAAGGACCTGACCACCTTGATTTTACTTTCCCTAGGAAGAATTGCAACCGAGACTTGAAGAGAAAAACTTATTGTCCTCGTTCAGAATGTCGATGCAAGAGCTTATTGTCATGCCATCTCTTCGTCTTCTCTTTATAGAGCTTAACATTTTTATATACTTGTAGACGAAACTGGTCTATCTCATTGATTGGTAGACGACGCTTTTTGCAAGCGATTCTTAAGCCATTATTAAGATTCACAGAAGAAACTATCGAAGAATCAGTAGTAGAGTTTTTTGTAAACCTGCTATCAACTAACTCATTTACTCTATAACAAGCATCAGAATCACCTGGAAGTTTCATAGCTTTAAACACTTTGAAAGTTACCGCTTGGTCTTGAACTCTCATGGTGAGTTCCCCTTTTTGAACATCAATCAAAGTCCTACTTGTTGCTAAAAATGGTCTTCCTAGAATAATAGAGATCTCTTTGTCTTCCTCCATATCGAGAATTATGAAATCTGCAGGAAAGATAAACTTGTCTACCTTTACAAGCACATCCTCTATAATGCCTCTTGGGTGTTTCAAAGACCTATCTACAAGTTGAAGAGTTACAATGGTCGGTTGTGCTTCTCCTAATCCAAGTCTCTAATAGAAGGAAAATGGCATCAAATTAATGCTAACATCTAGATCGCACAGAGCTCTACCAACGAATTTCTCACCAATAGTACAAGGAATGGTGAAACTTCCTGGATCTTTAAGCTTAGGTGGTAGCTTCTTCTGAAGGATGGCACTACACTCCTCTGTAAGAGCAATTGTCTCAAAATCACCTAACCTCCTCTTTTTAGACAAGATGTCCCTCATAAATTTGACATAACTAGGAATTTGTTCCAAAGCATCAGCAAAAGGAATGTTAATATAAAGCTTTTTAAATACTTCAAGAAACTTGGAGAATTGCTTATCAAGCTTTTGCTTATGGAATTGTTGAGGAAATAGAATTGGTGGAGTGTAAGGCTTGAGACTATCTAAAACTGGTTGCATCACATGCTTTTCTATTGCTTTATTCTCTTTAGCTCTCTCTTCTCCATAATCTTATTTTTCTGGGCCAATAGCTTCAACACTAGGAGTTGGCAAAGAAATGGGCTTATGTATTTCTTTTAACTCTTTTCCACTTCTGAGTGTAATTGCCTTACAATGCTCTTTTCCTCCCCTATTAGGATTAGTTTCAGTATCACTCGGCAAAGCTCCTTGAGGGTAGTTGTTGACAGTAGTAGCAAGTTTCCCTAATTGAACTTCAAGATTTCTGATGGAAGCTGCTTGATTCTGAAGAATAGTCTCATTATTGGCCATGTATCGAGCAAACATATCTTCCAATGATGGCTTCTTTTCTTGTGGTGGAGCTTGGTTATGAAAAGCCTGAGGATATGTGGGCTTCATAGAAGATGATGGTCCCTCATTGTTATCACTCTAAGAAACATTAGGGTGATTCTTCCACCCTAGATTGTAAGTGTTAGCATAAGGGTTGTTTTGATTCCTATTGTAGTTGGAAACAAAACTGACAGATTCAGAGTTGTAAGGACATCTCTCACTAGCATGGTTTCCATTGCAATTTTCACATGCAACAAAAGGACTTTGAATAGAATGGACACCCAGGGTATCCATCTTCTTCACCACAGTGGATACTTGTGCAGTCAAAGCAGCCATAGCATCAATCTCGTGAATTCTAGTCACTCTTTTAGGCATCATCCTCTTTGATGGCCACTCGTAGCTATTTGAAGCCATATCCTCTAATAAGTTGTAGGCTACATCAATTGTTTTTCCCATAAGACTGCCACCTGTTGCAGCATCAATCATGTTTCTAGTAAGACCCATCAAACTATTATAAAATGTTTGAACTTGAAGCCACTTTGGTAAACCATGGTGAGGACATCTTTGAAGTAGCTCCTTGTACCTCTCCCAAGCTTTATATAATGATTCTGAGTCAAACTGCACAAAAGTGGTGATTTCATTCCTTATCCTTGTCGTCTTTGCTGGTGGAAAATATTTGGCTAAGAATTTTTGGGCCAAATCATCCCAAGTAGTGATAGAACCATATGGCAGTGAATTCAACCAAATCTTTGCCTTATCCCTAAGTGAAAAAGGAAAAAGTCTCAACCGGATAACATCATTTGTCGCTCCATTATGCCTAAAGGTATCACAAATTTCTAAAAAAATTGCTATATGAGAGTTTGGGTCATTGTGGGGTAAACCACCAAACTGAACCGATGTTTGAATCATATGAATGATTGTAGGCTTAATTTCAAAATTATTGGCTTGAATTGATGGTTTTTTAATGCTCGAATGAATCCCTCCAACCATAGGCACTACATAATCTCTTAAAGATCTTGGTTCTTTCACTTCAGGAATTTCCTCATCCATAATTAGATTTTGTGAGGTTTCTTGCTTATTATTATTTTTTTAATTTTAAAATAGTTCTCTCAATTTCTAGATCTAATGGAACTATGTCAAGATTTCTTATGCGTCGCATACAAAGTCCCACTTTATCCAAAAATATGAAAAATATATCTAATAAAGTAAAAATGAAAATAAACACATAAATAAGCACACAAATCTAAGCAAATAACAATAAGCATAAAAAAATATTTTTTTAACTAAAATCAGATTAATTGGTATTTATCAACAAAAAATAGTAAAACAAATCCCCCGCAACGGTGCCAAAAACTTGTTGTCTCTTTAGGAGAACATAAAATCGTGCAAGTATACATGGTCACAAGTAATAATATGATAAGTAAAATATCGTTTCTACGGAGATTTGTTAGTGTTCGTTAATTACTAAAATTATTTCAACCTAATTCTATCCAAACAGTCGCTAGTTTGATGCAGTTTGACTAACTACTTTTTATAACAGTTTATAAGAAAATTCTAGGATTGCAATTTCACCAAATTAATCCACTTGAATCATATTATTTTCTCTTGATTTATGTTTTTGTATTTTAAGTTGTTAACCAAGAACTCCTAATTTATCCATATATCCCTTCCGAGCTCCATATAAACATATCTCGCTAAAATAATTCACTATATTCCTATGAGAATTAAATTCAACCAGATTTATTAAGTTTTAAGTTCTCAAATAGTTACACGTACAATAAAGGTATATTGCTATCTCTTATATATATATATATGTTATTTTATCACGAGCAACACACAAAAATACCTTTTCCAAGTTTATTTAAGTATCACAGATCAATTAATTAATCTTCCAATAATTAAAAGCATTAAGCAGAGATAAAATAAATAACTTAAAACCGTTCCATAAATCATTCAAAAATAATTAATTCAAGTTTCATAATTTAAGCTACACTGCAACCCTAGAACAAATAAATTAGTTCATAGAAGAAATTAAAATTACAATACAACAATAATCTGACATTTCAGAGAAATAAAATTTAAAAGAAAAAGATTAGGAGAAACTCTTTCACGATTCCTCAATGAAAAATAAATTTCTTTCCTTTTTCTTCTTCTTCGCTCTCTTCTTTCTCTCTATTTCCTAAGAAAATAACAACATAAATAGTTAAATAGTTAAAAACTGACACGTAGAGAAGAAGCTAAAAAAATTAAAGTGAACTAGAAAAAATGAAAAACTGAAACTTCTCACATCTTTCCTCTCGTCTAAATTATATCACCCTAAACAATTACTTTTTTTTTCAAAATGCATGTAGTGGAAAACAAAAATACATGGGAAATAATAAAAAGCAAATATGCGTGGAGACAAAAAAGGACTCAGCTAGAATAGGGCACTATTTCTACGTTTTTTATTTCACAAAACGCATGCCACGTGTCGCCATCTGATTGGCTGGAAGAATAAGGAGACACGTGGTCGCTTCGTTTGGTGAAATGGGAGGGCGCATGAAGTTCACATGAAACGCGTTGCACATGAAGTTTCTCTTGCAGCAGCCACGTGGGTGACGCAGAATGCGCTGGAAAGTGGGCATCGTTTTTGCGTTTTCATTTTACCAAACGCATGCCTCATGTAGTCATTGGATTTGTTGGAAGATTAATATAGACACGTGGCCACTTCTTATTTGTTGAAATGGGAGGATGCACATAGTTTACATGAAACGCGTTGTAGGATAAGGATTCTCGTGCAGACATATAGGTCACACCCTGCACGCTAGCCTGCACGACAAATGGGCCCTACTCGGTGCTCCGTGCAGCATGTCATCCAGAAAATCGGGTCCAATCGCCTATGTCACATCTATCCTACACGCGCGTGATCCTCACCATTGATTGCCTGATCGGACGATGCATATTGCGCGTTGAAAGTGGGCGCACGTGGTCCTCTTCCTGCACAGAAAAAAAAACAAATTTTCTTTAATTGCATTTTAGCCTTCCAATTTAATTCAGGTTAACTTTTAAACTTTTGTTAATTGTAATCAAGCCCTTTTATAATTTAAATTATATTTTAAACTTTTTATATTTGCAATTAAGCACTTTTTTAATTCAAATTATATTTTAGACTTTTATTAATTGTAATTAAGCCCTCTTTTAATTTAAATTATATTTTCAGGCTTTTATTATTTGTAATTAAATCCTTTTTCCATACAAATTCTTTAATTTTCTTTTAAAAAACATATCCTTTAAAATTATGAGTAAATATTAATTTAATAAATTAAAATTAAATAAAAACATTAAGAACATAACAATTATAATTAATAAAATGGATAAAATAACTGTATAATATACAGTTATCATGTGCTAACAACAAAAAGAAAGTTGAAAAAACCTTTAATTCAACACTCAATAACATAGAAAGTGAGTAAGATAATGCTAGTAACCCAAAGGATGATGACACTAATTATCATGCATATATGGCAAGTGGGAATAAACATTGAGCTAAGCCATTTTTCCTCCTTTTTTATCTTCTTCCCCCCCCAAATAATTCCATTTTCAACAAAAAAAATTGTAACCAAGGTGGTAAAATGGACAAACACAGAGCATACATTCTCAATAAAGGGTGTATAAAGTAAGTGGGAATAAACATTTGAGTTAAGCCAATGTTTAGGTGCAAAGAAATGAAGGAACAACATGAAGGCTCAAAGAAGGGAGAAGGGAGACTAAGGATAAGAAAACATTAGTGTTAAGAAAGGATTAAACAATTCAAGGATGACCTAAATCCTTTAATTATCCAAGCATTAGCTAGAATTTTGCCTTGAGAGACACTAATGTCATGTTTGGTTGGTAGGAATAGGAATGAGAATGGGAATGGAATTGATGCTTTACAATTTTATGTTTAGTTGTGCTATAAATTGGGAATGGAATGGAATCAATTCCTGAAAGAGAAGGAATAAGAATTTCATCATCCCCCTTAGGAATCATGATTCCATTCCCATGCTAATTTTTTATTCCAATTTCACCCTAACCCATAAATATAACCTTAAACATTAAACCACAAACACAAAAACTCTAAACCCTATTTAGAAAAATAATAATTTCAATAATGTATTTTGTCTAATGGAAAAATAATAATTAAGCGACATTATTTAAACTTTATTGAATATAGGGGTATTAATGTAATATACAGTGGTTTTGATTACATTCTAGTTGTGAACCAATCATTGTAATACTGATTCATTTTTTTTATTCTAGAGGTCAAACCAAACAATGAAATAGTAATACTGTTTCCTTTCCATTCAATTCCATTTCCATTCCTTTTTCATTATGTGAATCAAATGTCACCTAAAGGTGGATTCTAGATCTTGATAGAGAAATACAAATCACCAAAGCAAGAGATTCACACAAGATTCTCAAAATAACCATACAAATTAACAATGATCTAGCATGTGCAAAGAAAGGATGTATTTATGATAAAATGAACAAGAAAAATTTATCCATACATGCTCTCAAGGAATACACATGTCAAAACATCCACACTTCAATTCATGTTAAATGCATGGCAAGCATATATCAACATGATCTCTCTAAAATTCATTTTACATGTAATAGTATAGCAATTAGAAAGAAACTGTCAATCTTAAGAAACATAAAACAATAACTATCATGTGAGATGACAAGAAAGAACTTAAAAATAAATCAAAGCCCAACAAGAAGAGGAAAATGTCTCAAAAGAGTTCAACAACAACACTCATATCATTGAGAGTTTAGAAGAAAGAAAGAAATTGAATAACTAGTGAACAACGAAGATAACATCCCTAAAATAAGGAAGAAAAAATGGATACTACTAAAACCTCTAAGCATGGGAGAAAAACAAAAGTTTCAACACAGAAACACAAGATATGCTTAGACAGGGACATAACTCCAAAAACATAAGTGTCAACAAAGAAAAAAGCAAGAAAATTATCTCAGTTAACTTCAAAGAACCAACTGAGGCAAAGCAGAAGGATAAGAGGGAAAAAGATAGGCAAACAAATGATAGAAATCAATAAGAGACAAATAGATAATCAACTCAATGTAGTGTGACTAGTAACCGATGATCAATAACGAGAAGTATATCAACTCACACTCTTAAAACACACAGTTGATAACTCTAGGAAATTATAGTCATTACTACACTTTTCTACTAAATATTTATTCATTTTATTCAATAAGTAGTACTTTTAGGGTTAAGAATATTAAAATATAAACTTTCTAATGAAATGAAATGAAAATATATTTTTCAAAATTGTTTTGGAATTTTTATGAATTTTTTAACACAAGACCAATTAGAATAGGACATGATGAGCAAAACCAGCATCGTCGATCCTGTAAATACTTTGGTTTTATATTTGTAAAACTCTCGTAAGTATATGAATCATTTTATAGAAAATGATAAGTATATGTCCAAGGTCGATCTAAGGAAGAAATATATGTGGTTTTTAATTTATTATTCAAACTTTTAAAAACAAAATTAAATCTTAAACATCCTATCACGATATTTTGATTTTTTTATGTTTCCTAATCTAATAACCTAAAAAAGATATTTTGATTTTTTTATGTTTTCTAATCTAATAACCTAAAAAAGTAAACATAGATATGGATTCAATAAATAATTATGCAAATTTTTATAATTCATAACACTAGAGTATTTATGGATATAATAACTAAGTTAATTATGCTTACTTATATATTTAGGTTATTAAATATATAAATTGATATTTATTGATTATTTTTTATATATATAAATACCACATTTGGTGGGGTTAGATATTTTTTGTTAATTAAAAAAATCAATTAACACCTATAGGTAGGATTGATGATTAATTTCGTTAATTAAATTAATTCTTTTTTTTTTCTAATAGATTGAAAATGAACCATTTAAATATCAGTTTTGGTGGAGTTAGATAGTTTAAACTTTATTCAAGATATCCAAACTAAACCTAATAATCTAATTATCCGAGTACTAACTTTCAAGTTTTAAAACTATTACTGAAAATATATTGTCAATATATTTTCGAATTATAATTCTTATAAAAACTTTTGAAATAAAGCTTCACTCTAACTACCAGGCGATTATACCAACAAATAAAAGAGGATGACTCTAAATCAGAATCAGATAATTAAACTTTAAAATCTAATTTTTAGATTTAAGTTTGTAATGAAAAATATTTCTCTCTAACATCCTTAATATAAAATCTTGAATAAAAACAAAATCAATTCATTTTAGAGAGATTTTTTACCTATTTAATATTTCGTAAGCATAACAACGTTATTATTATATCATTTTTATAAACAGTCAGTCATGTTAAATTTAATCACACACAAATTAAATATAACATATAAAAATAAAACATAAAAATAACTGTAAAGAATAAGAATCCATATAGAACCTTGATGTTAATTATGTTTCTGGAAAACCTTCAAACGAATTTGTATTTTCATTTATTGAATCATAAAAGCTAGAAATTTACAAAAAAACATAGTTAATTAGTTCCTCTCAAAAAAAGAGAAGAACTTTAAAACTAAAAAAAACTAAGAAATGGAGAGATGGGCATTTATAGGTGAGGAGAAGGGTAAAAAAGTAAGAAAAATGTGTAATAGATGGACACTGATGTCAACATTGACACAGAATGGACATACATTGATGTAAGCACTAACGTAAGCAGTGGCGCGCACAAATTTGGCATGATGGGGAACAGATGGGCATAGTAGAGCATGCGGGTGATGACTCTATGAAAATAGAGTCATTAGCGCACTTTTTCACTTAATATTTACTTGTTTTATTTAATAAATAGTATTTTTGTGGCTAAAAAAATTAAAATATAAACTTTTTAGTAAAAAGGGGTGAAAATATAATTTTTGGAATTTTTTGGGATTTTTTATGAATTTTTAACGTAGGCCAATCAGAAGCTACCATGTGGCATGCCACGTAAGCATAGGAGCTGACTGAGCAAGCCACGTGGACGCCACGCAAGCACGAAGAGTGAATCACGTTGCGCCGTGTGTGAGGAGGAGAAACACACGCCACGTGTCAGCACGACGTTCAATCCGAGTTCAGAAATCAGTCAATGCGCTATGACACATGTCATCACGCTATTGCTCCAAGCGTTCCACCCGTGCACCATGCCATCTGTTCCCACGAATCATGTTGCACCACGTGGTGCTAACTCGGCGAAGGTTGACTCTGACCGGTCTCCCCTGCCACTTGTCTCTCTCTGATTCGCCCAATAAACTTCTGATACCACGTGTCACGTTGTGATTGGTTGAAATTGTCAGTTTTGCTTGTTTTGATCGTAGCCCTTGATTTGAAGCTGATCGGATGGTCCAAATCGCACCTGAGCTTTATTTAAGCCCCTAATCACTTCATAAACCCTAATTTGCCTGCATTAGCATAATTTTGGTCAGTTTTTAGAGCTTAAAAGATAGAAAAATAGAGAAAATTTTAAGAAATGACAATATTTTGGTGGAGATTCAAGAGGAAATTAATTATACAATTCAAGAGATTAATTGTATTTCTTTTTCTACTCTTTTCTTTATTAATTTTATGTCTTCTTTTATGAAAAATATGAGTTTTATGAACACAATTATGTGTAATTAATTTATTAATCTAGGGATCTTATGAACCCAATTTTCACCATGTGATGATCTAATATTTTTTTCTCAATTATAATATTAATTTAATTATATTATTTAATCTGATTTTTATGCTATTAATTGTTTGGTCAACAATTTATCTATAGAGGCAATTAAATAGATTTGAGAAAATTATTTAATTGTTTGTCTTGATTAAATAACATGCATAGTTTCTAGGCAAAGATGTATGATTCTTATATATGTGATCCATAATTGATGAACTTAATGAGTAGTATGCAATTTAATTGGCATGAGAGTGTGATTAAATTAATTACTATATGGTGTGTAGTTTACTTGAGAGAGGAATACATGCTAGGTTAGATTCAATTGATCATGTAATTAATTGATATTATATTGGGGGGATTTTAGTGATTTGTATGTTTAGAAAATTGTGGGATTAAGTATTCCTAGATATTTTCTCATAAATCTTTTTAGTCAAAAAATCTGATTTAATTAATTATTGCTATTTACTTTTAATTATTTTAATTTTGCTTTCTTAAGATATAAAAACACCAAAAAATTGATTTATATTATTTTTAGTTTTAAAAATTAGTTTCTAAAAAAAAATAATCTCCGTGGGAACGATCTTTATTTATCATTATATTACTTGTTATAATACGTATACTTGCGTATTTATTGCACACACAATTTTTGTGGCGATCAGCAGGTTTAGCGTGATTCAAGAGGGTGCGCGCAGATGCATACGCGAGTTCAGCATTGTTCGTGCAAATGTGCACAGATGCGCAGGTAGATGCTTGTGCGTGGAATGGCATGCTACATGCATATCTCGGCGTGGTTAGGCACCTTGCAGGCATTGCGCAGTGTGGATGAGCAGCTACACTCATTACGCGGTACGAATGAGCAACTGCGTGCGCAATTCGTCCTTTTTGACATTTTTGACCCATTTTGTCTAATTTTTTTCATCTTTTTGACTTTTCCTCATTTATTTTTTATTGCCTCCAAAAAGATAAATTTATATAAAAATATGATAAAATCATATGAATATAAATCTTTTTAATCAATTAAAGTACATAAAATCATGGTGTTTTTAGTGTTTTTTAAGCACTCATCAAGACACATAGTTCCATGCAAGCAAGGAGAGCCAACTAGAATGTGTTGTATGTACAGTTGACTAGTCATCAATAGATGGATGCCATGCAAGCTTAGGGGAGCTAATCATAGTGCACAGCGTGTACTATGTAATGCAAGCTTTGCCACGTGTCGACACGATGTTCATTCCGAGTTTTGTCACGCAATCATCGAACGTGTCTTTATTCACTCATTCCATCAAGTCACCATGTATTCCATATCAGCAAATCATAATGCATCATATGGTGTTGACTCAGGACGCGTTGATCATGACCAATTCATCCTTGCACGCATCGAGTGCTGATTTGTCCATTATTTCTTTTATGCTGCGTGTCACAATCCCATCTCTCAACCTTAAATTAACAAATATTAATTCAATTAAAATAGATACCAGATTACAGAGAGAAAAATAATATATAATAATATAAAATACCCTTTCTTGATTTGTGATACCAAAGCTTTGAAATAGTTGTCACTACCTTCTTCAAATCCTTGGAGCTACTTCATAATTGAGAGGTTTTCTCTCTATATCTGTATTATAAATAGTGTAAAATGGTTATGACAGCTAGTGGCTAGATATATGACTTGATATTGTTTATGAAGGGTTTATGGTGTATTTATTGTTTATGAATGGTTTATGGTGTATTTATAGGTTTAATTTAGGGCCAAATATGTATAGAACGAGTATTAGGATTTTTGACACTTTTTGACCTTCAGGCTATGACATGCTTTAAACTATGTCGCGACACGCATTGAGTTTTAAATCTTCAACTACAACTTGAGAGTGGTGCATGCTATATGTTGGGCTACGACACACATTGAACTCCAACAAACACAAATGGATTCGAGAGGCTTGTGTCATGGCATGGTATTTATTGATCTGTAGTAAGCATAGGTTTTCCAGACACTACTACAAAAGGGGTATTAAAGTTGGTAAAAAATCGACTTTAAACTAATTTAAAGTCGGTTCAATATGAAATGACTTAAAATTTACTCATTTTCTATTATACTTAAATAAAAATCTGTATTCGAGCAGAAAAAAAACCAAAATTAGTTTAGCAAATAGTTCAAATAATACAAATATTTGAAAAATAAAATATTAATTAATAGTAGAAAAATTACCATGATTTTGTTCTATTTTATTCAAGATCATCATATTTTTCTCCCCATGTTATAATACAAACCTACATATATAATACAAAAATTTATACACATAAATAATAACACATAATAACAGAAAAAATATGAATAATAAGTGCGTAAAATTAATAGAAATACTTACAAAAGTAAATAAAGTGACAAAATGAAGGAAAGAAAGAAAAAAATGGTATTTTGTAAGTGAGAAATGGGTATAAATTTTTTGAGTATTTTGCTCAAAAAAATAGGGGATCTAAAAGATTAGTTAGAGAGGAAGAAAACCCACTAACTGGCATTGGAATTGGTAGTCGTAGGTGGCCGAAAAATGAGAAAGAGTGGAGGAGAAATGGAAGAGGTTTTGGGTTTTTGAGAGTTATGCGACGCTTGGAATTGTTTCTGTCTGGGGAAGAAAGAAGAGAAAAGAATTTATCCACGTGTGTAGCGTCGGTTGACACTTGGAATCGACGCTACGTGGATAGCATCGCTTTCAGGTATCAACTGACGCTATGCTACGTGGATAGCGTCGGTTCACCATGTCAACCGACGCCACATCCACACATAGTGTAGGTTCGACATGTCAACCGATGCTACATCCTACGTGGATAGCGTCGGTTCTACACTAAACCAACTTTAAATTCATTATAAGTTAGTTTTTTCTAAAAATTGACTTTACATAACGACTTAAATACCCATTTTTGTAGTAGTGAGAATCACCAGTTGGAACCCGAGAACTCTTCACCACAACCTGAATTTTATCTGGATCACGGTACACATAGAATTTATGGTTTTTGATAATCTGGTTCTTTCCTACTTATGTGACTTGACATTAATTGTCCCATTTTCACTCTTTTGCTCATATTTGTTCGAAATTCTTTTAAAAGCACATTAACCTATTAATCACGAAAATATCTTCCAAAATGAGATTATAATAAAATATAATATAAAATAAACAATTAAAGACATAACAAATAATAGGTCAAAATAATGTTCATCAAATCCCAAGAAGGAGAGTAGCTTAATCCAAGATTGAGCAAATTACCAAATCAAAAATAACAATTATTAAAATTTTATGTTAAGAGTTTATAAATTATGAACTTAATTACCTAGAGGGGGTGAATACATTATTTTTAATTTTTACTAATTTATACTTTAATAACCTAAACAAAGCGACCAGGTATGCAATCGTGTGTAAAAATAAGTGCGGAAATAAAAGAATAACACACGATATTTTTAGGTGGAAACAACCTAGGCTACAACTATGACCTATGAGGAAAACCATCGGTCTACCGGATCACCTGACTTTCCACTATGAAAATCAAAAGTTCAAGTACAAACTCGGTCTTATGCTACCTTTCCTAGGATATTGTCTCAATGTACTTTACTTACGAGTCCCTACACTATTTTCATAATTTCTAAAATTAGCGTGAGCGGTTTCCACACCAATGTTCCAATAAGCTTCTCGCCAATCAAATATGTTCTCAAGTCAACTGCAAAAAGATTAGCACAAAAAACACAAGTGCCCGTGTGTGTTCTAAAACAAATTTAATAATAAATAATCTCAACTAGATGATTCAAAACATGTCACTTAAATCAAATCAACTAGAAAATTTTAGAGTAAAAAAGTTAAGTACAGATTCAATAAAAATAAGCGTCTTTAAAATTTAATAATCAAATCAAATAATCATAATTACTCATAAAATTATTTAATTTAAATATCTAAAAATATAATCAATAAGAATTAAATTAATTAATATAAATTAATATATATATTAATTATATAATATTACACGGAAGCCTAAGTCTACTGATATAAATTATATATATATATATATATATATATATATATATATATATATATATATATATATATACTATAGGTAACTTACTTGGCTCTTCTAAAAGGTAATTACATATTTTTCTTTGTGGAGTTTAAACATATATACTACTTTAAGTAAATGTCAATATGTTATTATATGTGTGACGTGTGCTTGTGTATCTCTTCTACTCTACTTATTTATTTATATAATAAATAATCAAAATTTGAGTTAAAAATTGTTGAGTTCTCGTGATTAAATGAGTTTAACACCTTATATGGCTATTTATGCAAATTTAAAAAAAAATCCGATTTTTTTTCATTTACATCTTCTTTTCATTTAATATCTTTTTAATTGGTTTCTAAGTTAGAGAGTTTTAGAACTTAGGGGGAGTTTACACCACATTACACTTTTGCATTACTTTAATTTTACGTTACGCTATCTTTAGGAGGAGTTTAGCTTCATTGCTTTATCTAATGCTTTGTCCTTCTCGTATGTCAAAAAGGATAAGAGAATAATGTGTTTTACTTTCATGTTTTTATTTTGTTATGCATATAGGGGAGAATATATTTAATTAAGCTTGATTGGTATGAATGCACACTACATGATTATTCTTTACACTTTCGCTTATTTTTATGTAAACTGAACTAATGTACAATGGGGTTTCAAGCCAAATTATTGTATGCTTTATTTATGTCATTTTAGTTACTTACAAGTTTGTCAAGTTGCAACGAAGATGGATTCACCAGACCATAAGATAGTTTCACTATGTAGTTTGGGATATCATTGTATTTTTATCTTATTTTTATAAGTGTCATGTAGTGAGTGAGAGGTTTTGTCACATGAAAAGGCCAAAGGGGGGAAGAGGGGAGGGGTTGTAAGGACTATGAGTGTTGGCTATTTTCGTGGACAAAATATTTACTTATAAATTTGTTTTTAGGCCTGTTATCAAGTCTATCAAGAAAAAACCGAATAAATGTTCAAGTTTCAGATAATCGTACTCCAGGTAAATATTTTATAACTACGACACATATGATTATATTTTTACATTTAATAATACATGTTCATAAATCTAAATTATTTTTTGTGTTAAATTTTTTTTTATATGTTTTAATATTTTTAAGATGTGATTTAAAAATATTTTATTATTAAGGTTTTAAATGAGGATTGAATAATGAAGCTTAAAATATTTTAATTTTGATGTTAGTAGGTATATATATAGGGTTAGGGTTAGGATTAGGATGGGTGATTAAAAAAGAAAAAGCTGCCGAACAAGGACGTGGAATTCCTGCAATATGCACAATCAATCGAATTACTAAACAAGCCTAGATACAAAGAAAAATATATACTTACCTTTCGGAAGAGCCGCCGTAAGTTACTTATAATATATATATATATATAAGTCACATTGGCGGCAGTGGAATGTAATGTTATATAATTAATATATATATATATATATATATATATATATATATATATAAAAGTTAATTAATATATATATATATATATATTTTAATTTATATTTATATATTTAAATTAATTAATTTTATAAACTATTATAATTATAATTATTTGATTTGATTATTAAATTTTAAAGAAATTATTTTTATTGAATTTGTGTTTATCTTTATACTCTAAAATTTGTTAGTTGATCTAATTTAAGCAACATATGTTTTGAATCATCTAATTTGGATTATTTATTGTTAAATTTATTTTAAAATGATTACTCTTTTTGATAAATCAAATTCAAGCATTTAATCAAAAACACAAAAAAAAAACAAAGTAAGAAACTTTTTGAAATAAATAGTTTTTTATTAATGATATATTGTTCTCCAAGATTACATAACTACTGTATTTTTTTATAATAACAAACCTACCTTAAAACCTTAGGCATAAATTCAAGCCCTAGAGAAAAAAACACTTAGATGAAATTAGTCTAATTAGTGGTGGATTGGAATTAATTAATCCTTAAAAATAAAAGATTAAATTAAATTATAATAAATAAAACATAAAAGACCCACAATTGATTAAAATAACAATTGTTTCATAAAGTAATCGTTGCACCCAATGTGATCTTTCAAATATAATCCTAATTATTAGACCGTCAATTCCTTGTAAAAAGTTTTTGAGAATATTTAGAAATATTAATTTGATCAGTACTTTGAGAGCATAACTTGATGAGCACCTCGATCTCTATTACATGTTCAATTAAATTGAACAGTTTTTTAATTGATCTGATTTTGATCGACCCACTCGTCGAAAATGAATTGGAGACATGTCCAACTAAATCGATAGTTGTCTAATAGGTCGGAATTTGGTCTACCAGTAACCTTTCTCGTTGGAAAAAAATTGGACACATATCCAACTAAATTGAAAAGTTGTCAAACTAGTTAGATTTTAATTAGTCGATAATTATACTCACCGAATAAAATTGAACACATGATCAACTAATCAAATTTTTATTAACATGTTATCCCAATCGTTTGTTAATATGTATTTAAATAATTAATTACATAGATTTTTTTTACATTTATACGTATAATTGATTGGAAAATTATCTAATTTTATTATATAAAATTGAATATATGTTCTCAAAATAAAGTCCATAATTTTAAGTTGATATCTATTGTATCTAATTGGACACGTCTAATTATGTGTTCATTAAGGTTATAATTAAAATAATAATAAATTATAAGTTGAAGGTTAAATTTAGAATAAAAATAGTTATAGGGATTATATAAGCATATTTTATTAAATATAAATATAAAATTGAAGTATTATTTCTTTTCGATATTTTTATTAATTTTAATGTGTTTTAACTTATAAAAATGGGCTAATAAAAAGTTTATGATTAGGCCGGGCAAGCCCAAAAAGCCCATTCAATGCGATTCCCAGGATGAATTTTAAAGGCACACCCGATACTGAGCAACCCTCTTTTGTCGAGTTCCTTGACATAATTCTCAAAAGTTGTCTGCTGATTTCTTTCTCGTCGCTGCTGGTTAAGAATCCTATACTATTGCAGTTGGCTATAAGCTCCATTGTAGCCACTCACTAAGGCCTTCCAACACTCTTGAACCGTCCCCTTTTTCTTATTAGGTATTTTGCTTCAATTTTTTTTTCTTTTCGCTTTTTGGCTTTTCTCGTCCGAAATTGATTTTGATATCTGATAATGAAGACCACCTGTTAGCTTTTTGCAACCAATAAGTGACTGCAGTGAAAATTTTCACTGCCCCATCACAAAAGAACAGCTACTATGGACCCTTCAATTATGAAGAAGCTCCTTGAAGATGATGAGGTTCTTTCTCTTATCTTAACATATTCGCAATTTACCTTTTAAATTCAAAACTTGAATTTTTTGTTGTTTCTTTAATTTTTCAATTATTCTGATTATTGGGTCGTTTTTATGAAGGACGAAAACATGCATTCAGGAGCAGATGTTGAAGCCTTCCAGGCAGCTCTCAATAGAGATATTGGAGGAGATGTGTCAATGTCTCAGCCTTCTGAGTTAGTCTCTGGTATTATTCTTAATCAAACTTAAAGTTTTTATTTTATGCTATAGTGACCCGGATACATCCAAAGAGACACAAAAGCACGAGTACCGTATTTAGATGACGAAAAGCAATTAGGAAGAATTCAGCTGTTTTATGCTTAGGTACGTGGGTTCAAGTGAAAAGAAATAAATTAAAATGCAGCGTGTTTGGCCTAAGATAGGCTATTTAATGGGTTAATTACAGGGAATGGAAGTTGATTTAGTGTACACAGAGAAGTACTGACCTCCTCTTATTCTGTGCACAAGTTGCTTGGTATATTTGGGTTTTAGGAGTTATCAAGTATGAATGGCCAGATTACCTAATAACATGTATTTATATGTTCGTGTATGATAGCTGGTGTCATTTCTTTGGTCCTTGCTTTTGCTTATAGCTGGAAACTTCTTTGCTGACATGATGGATGTGATTAGTTGACGTAGCCATTGTGTCTCAAGGAAGCAATAATACTCCTAATCAGCCATTGCAACCGTCTCAAACTGCCATCAAAGATGAAAGTATTGACCAAATTCAACAAGACCAAAATGGTGCACAGCTGCAAGAAATGAATTCATCAGAGAAGGAATTAAAACAGCACGACTCCCTTGCTAAAAATTTCCAGCAGCAGAATGTTGTATCGCAAGAATCTAATAACTTTGCTTTGCCCCAGAAACTATCTCAGGATGACCTTCTACAGAGGCACGTGGAGCAAAAGCCACTCCAGATTCCTCGAACAACTGGGATGCAGATGCCTTTAAAGAGCCCTGCTGCAATATCTGATTCAGATAGAGTACGTACTCAAGATAGTGATTCAAAATACTTAAATCTTGAAAAAATGAGTAATCAACAGGCAACAACTGCAGAGGCAAGCAATCCAGGGAGTCGTGGTAAACAAGTGCCATTTGCCCTATTATTACCTGTATTAGTTCCACAACTTGATAAGGAGCGAGGCATGCAACTTCAAAAACTGTTTAGTCGCCTCAAGGTGGGCCTTAGGTACCAAAGTTGATTTGTTTCATTTGTTTTTCTTATCATCGAGTAATTTGGGGTTTTCCAGGGTGGAGAATTGCCTAAAGAACAATTTATCCGGAGCCTTAAAGGTCTCGTGGGGGAGCAGGTGCTCAGGTTGGCAGTCATGCAAGTACAATCATCAGTAAGAATTGAATGTCTTTATGAAGTTCATTTTGTATTGAATTAAATTAAAATAAGCACATTATGTTTCCTATAGAACTCCTAAAATTAGCACATTTATTAGTTGCAGGTAGATGGTAAAAAACACCACTCACAGTCTCAATCATCAACACAGCAACCTCCAGGAGTGCCTACTGTTAGTGCAGGGTTCACAAAGTTCTCTGATCCTCGTTCAACTTATTTTCACCATAAAGGAAACTCTCCCGCAGATGTGTCACATGCTCTGTCTTCAACAATTCAAATGCAAACTGATTCAAGCCATCCTGTCTTACAAAAGAACGCTCCAATTTCGCAAGAGGCAGATAGCCAGTTAGATTCCCACAGAATGCTTACAAGTCAGATACCTTCTTCCAGCGTGTTAGCTGCCAATCAAGATCTTGACTGCCCCTTTGTTCCAATGCAAGGGCTTCATAACCAGCAGCAACAGCAGTTGCATCATCCACTTGCATCCTTTGGCATGTATGGAGTTAATGGGGGTAATTATAACTCATATTCAGGGTCAAGTGTTAGTACTTCCTCGTCATCTCTTAAACAACAATCACATGATTCACACATGAAGCAGTTCCTGCAACATCAAAAAATGAGTTGTGCTCAGTCGGATGTAGTAAAAAACAATATAGAAATAACACAGAAGCAGAGTTGAATTTCTTCCTAAAAAAGTATTTACGTTTTCAATTGAAATGGGGTGGTATTTTCAATCAAAAAATAATGAATAACGTTAAAGTGTATTGTCTCCTGCTTAGACTGATAAATCCACAAGAAATAACTATATCCTCTATTCAAAGGGGGGAAATGAGTCTGGATATTCTAATGATTCAGAAAAAATTAACTTTTACAGAATTGATGAAAGAGGGAATTTTAACACAGAATGTTAATGTCCCAAGCTTATCAAAATTAGAGAGGCAGAGTTCTATTGGTGATCTTGGCCGGTTTCAAGGAGGATCTGTTTCTAGCTTTGCAAACACTTCAACTATGCAACAGAATCCAGTTCCTTGGCGATCTTTAACAAATAAAGAGCACAACGTTAGTTTGTTTTCATCAATGGTTTATCCAAAACAGGAGTATGTTGATCGGACTACTGAGCAGTTGTATAAACCTCTATCATCCAATTCACAGGGATTGCATTCTCTTCCTGATGCACAGGTCGATCGTGGAAATGCATCACCTGGAGCTTCAAAGGACGAGACTTTTGAAAAGCATCACTGGAATGGCCATTACAACTTCTGCAAGTATGGGGCCTTCATCATCTATTAATATCGTTCCACCAAACTCAATTTCTTCTTCCATAACTATGCAACTGGATCCTAATGTCCCGGTAATTTCATCTCTATCATCCTTCTTTGCTACTTATGTTTTAGTTTTGTTAATACATAATATCCTTTTTTCTATTGATGCATTTTTGGAAAGTTGATACTTTAAACGAGATTAACTGTCACATTACTTTTTATAGGCTGAGCACACGAAAGGTCCCTAAATCCTTTTCATTCTACACTTTATCAGCTTGATATTGGACTTCAGTAGTCCAAATTGACCATGGGAGATTAACTATTCATCACGTGGTGGTAAACTTAACCAACTTTAACCATATTCCTAATTTTATTTTGTTTTGATTTTTTTAAAAGATGAGTGTAATGACAAAAATGGGTGGGTTAAAAGAGTTAAAATTAGGAATATGGTTTAGGGGTTAACTCAACCGTCATCTAACTCGAAGGTGGAATCACTTGATGAATAGTTAACCACCTATAGTCAATTTCAATTGTTGATGTCTAATTTTGAATTGATCTCAAATTTTGGATTAAATATGTGAAAATTATGGATCTAACAACCTTGAGGGAGTGAATAGGTTGTAACTCAAATTATTACCAATTAAAAATTAAACTACCACAAAGTAGTCATGCATGCACTCACGTATAAAATAAATGTAGAAGATCAAATATTGACACACGATATTTGAGTAAAAATAACCTAAGTCAACACAACTTAAGAAGAAAATTACTGGTCCTCAGACTATCTAACTTATTCATTATAGAAATCAATGTTCATTACAAATTAGGTCTTAGACTACCCTACATTGGTAAAGCCCCAACGTATACTGGCAAGGATTTGTTACCCTTTTTCATAGTTTCCCAAGGTAGGTAGCTAATCTGGACCAATACTTGATTAACACGAGTTCACGAGCCACCCAACATGTCAACGTTAGCACGTAAAAAGTAAGAATAAATAATACAAGTACAAGATGTGTCTCAAAATAGATTTGGTAATGAATAGCCCTGAACTAGCATATTAATTTAATCCTAGTCAACTAACAAACATAGATCTTTTGTACAAGATTAAGGTCATGTTTAATTGATAGTAATATGAATGATAATGTGAATGATTTAGGTTATTCTTGCATTTGTTTTGATTATTACTTTGTAATGGAATGTAGAGTATTCTAACAGTAGTAGAAATCCTCATTTCTCACACACTCCTCAAAAATATGTTAAAATGTTCTATTTTCCTAACATATTTATATAATTATTTTTATTAATTAAAAATAAAAAATATTTTTAATAATTAAAAATAAAAAATATTTTTAATTTTGCTTCATTTATAATTTTATAATTTTTACGTTAATATTTATCATTATTTTGATTATACTGTTGAAACAAATATAGTCATAGTAATATTATTTTCATTGAATTGAATTCTTATTATCATTTCTATTCCCATTGCATCCATTCCATCCATTCTACGAACCAAAATGACCTAATATTTAAAAGATGATTCTAACTTGAAATCAAAATAACCTAATTATGATCACACATGAAAGATAAGTAAAGCATATGACCTTGAGATGAAAGATAAGCTATATGATCATGAAATCAATGAATAAAAACTGATAGATTTGTGCAAAGTGCGGGCATGCAATTTTAGTGTGCTTGTGCACCGTTGTTGGAGGCATAATGAGAATTATGATCAATTATAATAGAACTCTCAAATTTAGTGAAATCTGATTGAAAAAGATTACGATTTGATGTGGCATTAAAAGAATGGTTGTTGGTGAGATCGATCATTTGAGAAAGTTATGCCTACGAGACGATGGATCGATTCTCCTATCAATTGGATGGATCCCTCAATTTTAAAATTTACATAACTTTGATTTACATATCATAACCACTCTAAACGAAAACAATTGTATGTAAAGTGCATGTGAAGGGTAACCTTTTCTCCTTAAAATGGAGGGCTTGTGATGCTTAATAGTGGTACGACTTGAAAATACTTGAATCAAAGAAGATCGATATTGCAATATTCCTAAAATCTAAGTATTGCACAAAATGTATTTGCTTACGATATTGGCAACTATTCGTGAATCTTTTAATCTCCCCTTTTGACATTTTGTATGATAAAACCTCATTAAAAATCCCTCAAAAGATGATAAACACAATGATGACATAGGATCCATGTTGGAATTGAAATCTGAGGTTGATGTCACTTTAAAATGATGCTTTCAATACTACAATAGTTGAGACATAACATAAAACCAAACAAAGAAACAAGCTTCCTGCAAAGCTTATTGGTTAAGTTAGTAAAACCTAATGGAATACCAAATAAAATAATTATCGAGCGACATAAATGCAATAAAGACAGGTTCTTTTAATCTTTATTCGTAGTGAGCTTACGTGTTTTCATGTTAATATCATAATATCTTTTCTTCTTTTTTTTGCCGTATGAAAAACTCAAAGCATACAGGAGAAATTATACAATGAAGAATAATGATGAAATATATATGCATAAATGCAATGAAATTAAACTCACCTTGAAAAGAATAATAGAAAAAAATTGTAACATTTTTTAATTTAATTTTTTATTATATTGTCACACAAAGCACATAAGCAATGAACTTTTTTAACCACAAACAAGCACACAACCAAATTAGAATTCACTTTAGCTCAAATAATGATTATTCATGCAAATGAAAATTGATAAAGCACACAAGCACAATAACACATATAATAACATATTGATGTTTACTTAAATATTTGTTTGAAGTTCACTTAAATATTTGTTTGAAGTTCACTAATAGGTTAATTAATTGATTTATGATCAATCAAAAAAGTCCTAAAAGAAAAATTATTACCTATTACGCAAAATTACAATTGAGTCTCCAATTTTACAAAATAAATTATTTCTACCAAGAGAGAACTTTAAAATTATTTTTTTATTTCCTATGATGCACGTTTTTATTATAACATTTTTGCATTTTTCTCTCTGTGCTTGCCAACCTCTTTGCTCAATACAATAGCCGCAAAATCACTATAGGTAGCCCTTTTAATACTTGACTTCTCTTCACGATAAAATTTTTAAAATATAAGAAATAATAATTGATACAATTTTACATTTAAGGTTAACTCATGTCCTAGAATTTTTTAAGAGCAATCATAAACTTCTAGCATAATATACATGTGAGTTTAGTGAGTGGGTGAATAAGTTCATGTCAACGTTGATCATCACTTGTAAATAATATAAGTGTGCATAGGTCAAAGTTGTAAAATTATTCATATAATAAATAATCCAAAAGAGTTGAACCATTAAAGAACAAGATTGTGTATATTAAATCAACTCTCTAGTTGGCTAAGTGTGATCCTATCATATAATTTTTTTTCATTTTCCCCTAAGCATAAACAGAATAAAAAAAATCCCAAACAAACAAAAGGAAAAGAAAATTAAAGCAAATCAACCACCAAAAATTAAACATATTGTATATCATTTTCGCTAAGTAATACTAGACAATCCAAAATGAAAAAATCCTAAAAATAAAAGAAATAATATGAAATTGCTCTCCTAGAATCATCAATGTACTCAATTAAAAGTAATTAGGTGAATAATGAAATTTAGTTAAATGATCAAAAATAAACAATCTTTACTAACCCAATTTTCTTAAATCTTAGTTTCTTTATTGTTTTGAGTTGGGGGTTGACTACCTTATTATCTTTAGGCTTGTCCTTAAATTAAATTTTATTTTTCTGTTTCATCCTAAATGAAGATGCATTATGTATAGTAGGACGAAGATAATGGTGCTTATTAGTTCTTTTACTTGTAAAAAAGGTGTTTATTAGTCTTTTTATTTATAAAAAAGGAACTACAAAAATACTTTTATTAATAAAAATATTTTAAACAAATATTAGTGAGAGTATTTTCATCATTTATTCCACCCTATCAAATAAAAAAATTGCAAACATAGCTAGTGAGGATATTACAGTCTTTTACTCACTCTATGATTGAGATACCCTTGATAATTTTTATTTATTTTTAAATAAATTTAAAATTGTTAAATGTCTTTTTTTGGCACCATTTTTATAAATAAAGAGACTAAATGTCACATTTTCAAAGTTAGGGAACTAAATGACACTTTTTATATAAGTAAAGGGACCAATATGGTTTTCACTATTTTAAAGTTACTGAAAAATAAAAATAAAGATAAACTAATATATTATTGAATTATTGTGAATGTTGTAAATATATAATCTAATTTTATTGAGTGACAAAGATAAAACTCAAGTATCTTAGTGGTATAGATCTATTATTGTTGTGACAATTTTGTCACCAAACTCATTATTGGTACAGATCTACCACTGAATATAAAAAGAACGCATGTAGTACTAATTATAGTTTAGTGTTATCTTTGTCACTTAATAAAACTAGATTATACGTTTGTAAATTTTGTGATAGTTCGATGATATATTTATTAGTTTAACCTAAAAAGAATAGTCGTGTAACTAATATAATGGCAAAATTAATTAATATAAAGAGAATGTCTCACATTCAAATGGTCATGGAGAGACAAATTTATTATTTATCAAGTTCTACTTTATAGACATCTTTGTTAGACTTAGAAATGCACATATTTTTGTTAATTAAATTCGGCTCGAAAATCTTAAGATGTTTGTGTCGTATTCACATGATGGATTTGTGTCATGCCGTGTACATGTGTTTGGTTGACTTAATAAAAAATTTAGACAACTTTTTCAAGTAAATTATATATAATATTAAAAATATTAAGTGCTTTGAATTTTTGAATCAATTAGTGACAATTTCTAGTCCAATCGTGGTTTGTTGTGTAATAACCATGTTCACATCTTGTTAGGATTGTCACTTTTATGCTATAATAGATAATAGAAGGAGAATAAAAAAGAAAAAAATTATTTTGTTATTATATCTTTAAAAATTAAAAATTAATACATGTTTTTAAAATACTCATCGAGTCGTAGCCCTCAATAGATCGAGGCCCTAAGCGACTGCTTATATTGCCTGGGCCTTGGGCTGGTCTTGCTGCTTTCCCGTTGATGCGTTTCCTTAATTTGCATCATGCACTAGTTACTTGAAGTGATTACATGTAGTGTTTGTATGTTTTATGTATAGACTTGGCAGATTGAAAAGATTTGACTCATGTATTTCTATGGGGCATGTTGATGACATATAATGCTTAAATGAAGTACTTTAGCTCTTATTCCTCTCTCTCTCTCTCTCTCTCTCGTTATTATTCTTAATTTGGCCCGATGAAAAGTCAAAATGCTTCTTGTCTACTAAATATTAAAAAAAAAGATATATTTGAAGACTTCTACGTATACCTGATAACAAGGTTTTCATAATGTACATGGAACTCACTTGTTGCGTATTATGCTTGTGAGAACTGACAAGCTACTTTGAGCATGTTAAAAAATTAAAAGT
Source organism: Hippophae gyantsensis (assembly GCA_030763125.1). Taxonomy (NCBI): domain Eukaryota; kingdom Viridiplantae; phylum Streptophyta; class Magnoliopsida; order Rosales; family Elaeagnaceae; genus Hippophae; species Hippophae gyantsensis. The sequence continues at coordinate 43,632,559 of CM061035.1, read as the reverse complement.
TGGGATGAGATTGTCATAAAGTTTGCTCATCATAAAGATTAGCTTGTTGAAGGTCACTGTGTATCCAAAGTGCTTCCAATTTTTTTTTAAGTTTGTCTTAGATGTATATTCCAATTTCATTTGGGCTTCCTTTTCAATATATAGTTGCTTCGATAATCTCTTGGAACATTTGACTCATACTATAGTGCCACTGGTGCATGTACTCTTCCCCTTACAGTATTGGTTATTTTCTGTACTGTCGATATCTTGAGTTTGACTTACTGCCCCTGCAGGCTATAGAAGAAAAATAAACAATAGGATCTTTCTTTGGATGGTCTGATTGGGTTTTTTAAACCTATTTAATAAATGGTTGTCATGTTAACTCATTTAATAAAGGTCATTTTTAAATTTATAGGTCAACTAATAATTAGTTGTTGGGTGATAATGGGTCACAATTGAGTTGACCAAAAATGAGTCATGCTACAATCCTTTTATTGGGGATCAGGTGTCATAATTCGGTTGAACCAGTTAGATATGTTATTTAGTATTTGCATAAACTTGATACAGTAGTGTCAGAAAATATTAGTCAAAATTAATATATAAATAAAAAATGTGTTTTGTTTTTAAGTGTCTTAATATGACTTGGGACCAACCGTATCTGTCTGCTTATTGCATGCTTTACATGGATTTGGAGTCTTATCTAGAGGTTGGATTTGTTAATTTATTAAATTTTAGGACACGAGAACACGAATAATAAGTGTCCAATATTTGGACATGGATGCAGGATACAAGATATATATAAGTTATTACTTATATTAGGTCTATTAAGTCATACATAGATGCTTAAAATAGTAGTTATTTTATATTTTTATTATTAATTTTTTTTTTAAATTATTCGTTGTTATTTTTCTTCTTTCATTAAATGTAATTTATTTTTTAAAGTTTGTAAAAAAATATTTCAGTTCTTGAATAAAAAGGAAGCTCATAGTATATACTATATAGAAATGAAGCTCAATAAATAAAAAAAAATCTCAATTTTTCAATAACAAACCAAAATGTCCAACAATAATTGTTGCCTTAGTATTCTTTTATCTAAATCTACACCCGTCATCATCTTTTTCAACAACACTTTGTATCCGCTTTATCTTCTTCTCTTTTCTCTCTCTTCTTTCTATTTCCTTCTTTATTAGTTTATCAATTTTTTAGTAATAATCATGTGAACAAAAAATGTTGTAGGAAATCAATCTAGACATGTGATAGCCATAGTCTTGATTCGTAGGAGATTAATTTTTTAGAATTTTGGTGTACATTATGATTTTATTCCTTGGAGATATCCAACTGTATATTAGTTGAAATTTTGTATAGATCCTAATTTATAGGAGACAATTAAGGTCATAAGAACGGATTGTCATTTGTGTATATATGTATTCAATTCCAAGAAGTAATACAAGAAGCTATTTTCACAAATCTCATAAAGCTACATGGTATTAAAGCTTTAGGCTCAGAAACCTTACACTTTTTTTCTAAATCGTTGCTCTTAGCCCTCTTCTTCTATTTCCAAAATCATCAACATCTGAGGATTCATCTACATCTAATCCCTCATCCAATATTTCTACTGCTGCTCGGCTAATACTAGTCACCACAGAAAAGAATCTCGTTCCTATCACCACCTATAAACTTAATGGCCACAACTACCTTAAATGGTCTCAATCAATGATGATGTTCATAAGCGGGCGAAGCAAGGTTGAATATCTCACTGGTGCTATTCCAAAACCTGACCCAAATAATGTTGATTACAAGATCTGAAGAGAAGAAAGCAATCTGGTTATGTCTTGGTTAATCAGTTCTATGACAATCGAGATAGGAGAAAATTTCTTGCTGTACACCACAACAAAAGAAATATGGGAAGCAACATGTGAAACGTTCTCCAATAGCAAGAACACTGTCGAGCTTTTCTATGTGGAGAGTTTCTCTAGGACTTTTGTCAAGGCAAAAACTCTGTGATGGTCTATTTCACAGTCCTTACTCGTCATTGGCAGTAGTTAGACTTGTTTGAGACACATGAATGAAAGTGTCTAGAAATTGTGCATATTTTAGAAAGAACGTGAAGACTAAACGTGTCTTCAAATTCTTGATGGGACTCGATAAATCTCTTGATGAAGTAAGGGGTTGAATTCTAAGAACAAAATCACTACCAAGTCTACAAGAGGCATTTTTTGAGGTGCGCATAAAGGAGAGCCGAAAACAGGTTATGTTGGGACAATTTAATCCTCCTATGATTCCTGAAGTCCCAGCATTTGCAGCAGTCAAAGACAATCCACCAGATTTTGGTGCATTTGTTGCTTGAAGCAATTCTCAAAACATCAATAATAATCGAATAAAGAAAGGTTGCCCGTGGTGTGATTATGGTCGGAAGCTTAGGCATTTGAAGGAAACTTGTTGGAAATTACATGGAAAACCTTCTGAATGGAAGCCGAATTGAGATCACGAGGCAAAGGGAAATGTCGCAATTATTGAAGTATCTCAATGTGGTAATTCGGTCCCATTCACTAAGGAATAGTTAGAACTTCTCCAGCAACTTATACAAAGGCAAATATCAATACCACATTCAATAGCAGTAGGAATAACTCCACACATAGCTCTAATAATTCAACGATGCATGCAGTCAAATTCTCATCCTCATCTTAGATAGTAGACTCGGGTGCTTCTAATCACATGACAGATGATCGATCACTTTTCACAACCTACTCGCCTTGTAAAATAAAGAAGTTATCCTAATTTTTTTCTATGATTTAAGTTCCTTTTTAAGATTTTTTTAAAATTTCTGACATGATTTTTTATTTATTTAATGAATTAGGTAAGTTTTAGTGGGTTTCTATTAACTTTAAAATCTCAAAATTTTATGACTTAAGCCTCAACCGTCTCAAGGCTAGCTCTTAGGCTAATACACCTCCAATCTTGTGCCTTGTAACAAAAAGGTGATTAATATTATCAAAGGTTATAGCCTTTGTATTTTTTTTGTGTGCCTCACCTCAAAACTATTGTTGTCAATTTTGTGGATAAATGTGAAGAAAATTTGATTTTTTCATTGACGGGAAAACCCAATGGAGAAAATGTATCGGTGGGGTGGGTTAGGAAATCACATTCCCTGCCCCATCAAATCCCCGAATTCGAAATTTTTACCATTTTATATAATTTTTTATATATTTATATAAAAAAAATAAACAATATAATTAAAAATATATTTTATTTTGACTTTTTAACAGCCATCAAAATATACAACTTAATTATATCTGTAATTTATAAGTTACATCTAGTTTTAAATATAAATTTTATCAATTTGTAACATTAATTTGTTAATAGAGAATACCTGATACTTACAAATTCTCCTAAACTCTGGTGGATAATATTCGTCCCGTCTCGCAAATAGTTAGCGTGGGGATGGGGATGTGAAATCCGACCCCACCTTGCTTCATTGACAACACTACTCAAAACTGCATTTTTCAGCACTGTGAACAAGGGAAAAGGATAGGAGACATTTTAATTTTCCATTATTTTTTAAATGAATTTTAGGGTGAGATTTGAACTAGGGAAATTACTTGAAAGAAATGTCAAGCTTTTTACGAACTGTATTAGAAGGCAGCTAACCTACATGTTCATATTATGTTTTAGTTCAAACAATAAGTATCCATGTTGGGTGTGGGACGTAGGGGTTGAGATTTGAATTTTAACTTTTGGCTATGGATACCATGGCCTTATCAACTGGATTGTGATGGCATGATCAATTCTGTATTGTAGGGAAAATACCTCATTTTAATGATGACACTTAATATAACTTTTTAACTATCAATAAGAAAAATAAATTCTATATATTCCAACCGTAACTATATATGCTGGTTTTAATTTAGTATTAATGTTGTGAATTTGTCATGTCAGCTTGAAACTATGATGTGTTGTCCTGATGGCGGCAGAACACTGAATAAAATGTTGTAACTGACCCATTTCATTCCATTATTTCCATAAGTGCTTGGATGGGATGTAATACGATGGGTTGGATTAGTACTTTTGTGCACCATGAATTGTTTTCAAGTTTTTCTTTTCCTGAATGGGTTGGGATGGGCTAGGGAATGGTTCGTATTGGGGTTGGCTACCTTGTCCCATATCCTATTTGAGTCGTGTTAACGGTTGTGTGATGGGATAGATAGGTCATCTCAATTTACATCTATTCTCAAAAGCATGGTTTTAAATTGCAACTTTGAGGCTAAGACTCATCTAACGAGCTAAAGACTTAACCTCAAATGGTTCATTTGAGGCTTGTGCCTTATTTGATTTAGGTTTGCGCCTTTTTTGATTGAGTATTACGCAATTAGGTGGTGGACAATGAGGCTGTTACATCCCTCAGAATTTCTGTTTTTTTTTCTGTACTGTTCTAATAGGTGAGTCAAAATTCCTTGGTAACACAATACTTGCGTCATTCTAGACTAAAAACAAGTTTTTACAAACCAAAACTACTCGTGTGAAATTATAATGGCTTCAAATATATCAACTCTACCCATCTTGTGCTTCTTTCATTTTTTTATGTGTTTTTGATTCCAAGGGTCAAACCTTATTCATTTTTTGCTTCAAAAAAGTAAGTACTTTCCTGCTTATTTTCCTAAAATCACATCAATCAGTTTGATGAACAAATGAGCAGAAAAATAAAACTGGAAGTGAAGATTTTTATTTTTTGGCGTGTAAATTTAGATTGTCGGAATAGTAAATGATATGGTTATTTGTTGCCTAATTAGTTTTTTTAACAGGATCTGGAAGAAAATTTAGAAGGAATCAAGGTTCTATGCCTCACCTAAAGTGGCTTGAAATATTATCGTTAAGGATGTTATTGCTGCACTAGAGAGGGAACCTCAAATGTCCAAGTCTACTTTGTTGTATCGTTTGTATGATAAAATGCAATCTGATGCTCGTGATGAGTAATCTAATGAGGCGATGGTGGTGACGACAAGCTTCAGCTAAAGTGAACTGTTGTGTGTTCCATATTTAATGAAGGGGTTTGTCTATAAGAGTCAACTTTTAGACAATAGTTTAAAAATGAACATAAGTATGATTTTTTAAAAAAATAGGCAAGATCTTCCCTTAAACTTGAAAGCAAAATTTTTAATCAATTTTATTTATAAAAAAGATATATTAGTTCTATTTTACAAAAAATAATTATTATAAACATAAAAAAATATTAACATCTTATAAATTTATAATTAATTTTAAATACATAAATATTTTTTATCATATCATATATTAAAAAATTTATTTTAAAAAATAAAAAATAATTTATTTTACAATAAAATAAATATAAATTTATACATATATTGAAAATCATATGTTAAATATTTTGAAAATTCATAAATAATATAATACATTATTATTATTATTATTAAATATAATTATAATTATATTTAATAAATAATTATAATATTAATTATAATTATGATATAAAAATAATATTCATAAAAATAATTAAATTATTAAAAAAAATTATGAAATCTTTCTATCCAACTTTTTATAATATACAATACAAACATAAAACATTATATCGTAAAATTTGTGTGAAAATATTATCTAATATAATATTATTATAATTATTAGTTTAGTTTTTATAATTTATTTTATAATAATAATTATTATTAATTTTGTAATTATTTTATAATTTATTATTATTATTTTAAGTTAATTTATAATAAAATTTTGATAAGTTATTTGTTATAAAAAATTATATATTTATTATTAAATATATTTTTGTATTTTATAAAATTTTATTATTTTTTATTCGCTCAAAAACTTATTTATTAAAAATTTATAATTTTTGTATTCGATACTTTAAAGGTGTAAAAGGTATTTTTTGTCTTGTTTTTAAAATACGAAGGAAAAAAAAACTGGGTTGGGAATTGAAAGAGGAAAGAAAAAAAATGAAAAAATTGAGATGATAGTTGAAAGAGGATAGAGAAAAAAAATGACTTTGTATTTTACTGAGAGTTTAGAAAGAGCTTTTTTTTTTTTTTTAACTAAATTAACAAATAATTTATTTTTAAACTTTTGAATGGGATGTCCATTATCGACAAAAAACCGCATTTGTTATATCAACCACTGCTCTCACACCACTATCACCTAAAATAATGGAATAAAGATGTACAAGTCCTATTATGTCTTTAGCCTAAAAAAAATGTCTTATAAAATGTACGTTAGTCTCATGATTATTGGGTCAATTACATTAGATGTTATAATTTAATGAAGTTGGTCAATTTAGTCCATTATTACTATGATATTTGAATTAGATGTTAAAATTAACGAAATTGACATATCGTACAATTAGTTATAGGTAATTGGAACAAGGTTTTTTTTTTTTTTGAAAAATATTGCACAGATAAGGTGTGAATTTATTAAGTTTTGATAATTTAATATAAATTTGGACTAAATGGATTAACTCATATTGTGCCTAATTTAAATTTTTTTAAAATAAATTATTAATATTCAAAAATTATGGGATTATTGTTACCCATTACTAAAAAAAGAAAATTTAGATATACTGTCGCATGTTTGCTTTTGTTGCAATGAAATATTGGGTACAAGAGGCATTTATTACTTTGAGATGTAAAATAGGTTGTTTTGTCTGGTCTTATCTCATATGTCATTTAATGTTTTGTAGATTCATGGTGTAATATTATTTTATTTTATTTAAATATCATTTAATATTATTTTATTTTATTTAAATTGTAGTTTTAATGAACATAACTTTAAGTATATATTATATTTTTTTATTAAATTTACATTATAAATAATTATTTATTATATTTTTTAATGTTTTTGTATTCTTACTTGTTTAGGGACAAATGAAATATCTCGATTAGTATCATTCCATTAAAAATTGAGACAAGATAAGATAGATTTTAAAAATTAATGAATGGTATTATGAATCTCATTAGTAAATCAATTTGACCTTATATGAGATAATTGTTTGTACTCATTCTTTACCCTTTGAACCAAACACATTGACAAAAAGAAAAAAAGAAATCAATAATGATGTTGCTTGATAATTTATGATGAACATTTTTGAAAATTGGGAAAAGGAGGTGATGGTGTAAGGTGCCAAATTGTTGAAACACTTTTATGCTCCCTCATACAAAGTAGTTGCACAGAGCTTACACATTAGAACATCTATTTTATCCCAACAGAGACTTATTGGAGTCATAATCATCTTAAAGAATAACACATGTGTAATTGGGTCCTTGCTCCTTTATAGTTTGAGAACTTAGGAGCTTTGAATTTTATGGAAGGGTCATTATGCCATATCTCATCAAAGAAATGAGACATGCCTAATTGCTTACGGTCTCAATCCATATCATCTTTGGCATTACCTTTATCTTGCTTCCTATTCTACTCCTTAAGAGCTTGAAAGTTGCTTCCCATAGTTTCCTTTCTTCAAGCAGTTTCTCGTTATTGCATTGGGCTTCTGATCGGACATGTATTGTATTCAATTAATATGCAAGTATATGTATAACAAGTAATATAATAATAAGAAAATATCATTCTCATAGAGATTATGTTATTAGAAACTAGTTTTTAAAACTAAAAAAGAAATCAATTTTTTTATATTTTTTATATTTTAAGGAAACAAAATTAAAGAACTAAAAATAACTAATTAAATAAGATTTGGCAACTAAAAAGGTATATGAGAAAATATCTACTTAATCCTCTAATTTTCTAAACATGTGAATAATTAAAATCTCCCAATATAATTATCAATTAATTAATTGATCAATTGAATCTAACTTAGCATGTATTACTCTCTAAGTAAACTACATACCATATTGTAATCTAATCACACTCTCATGTCAATTAAATTGCATACTACTTACTAAGTTCATCAATTATAATTCACATACATAATAATCATATATTTCTACCTGGAAACTATACATGTTATTAACCAAGACAAACAATTAAATAATTATCTCAAATCTATTTAATTATTTCTATAGATCAATTGTTGGCCAAATATTTAATAGCATAAGACCCCTAGATTAATAAATTAAGTAGACATAATTTTGTTCATAAAATTCATATTTTCATAAAGAAAGTCATAAAAATTGATAAAGAAAGGAGAAAAAGAAGAAATACAATCAATTTCTTACATTGTAGTACCAATCTCCTCTTGAATCTCCACCAAAATTTTATCTCATTTTGAATTTTTCTGTGTTTTTCTCTCTTCATGGCTCCAAAAACTAATTTTGGCTCATTAGCGTTTATGGGGAAATTAAAGGGTTAAATATAGCACAATTAAAATTTGGACAATCAGATTAGCTTCAGATCAAGGATTAAGATTAAAAAAAGAAAAATTAATAGTTCCAACTAATAGGAATACACCACATGGCATGAAAAAATGGCTGAACCAATTAGTGAGCGATGTATGGTATGGAAGACTGGTCTAGGTAAATGCACACTGACTCCTTACCAAGTCGCGATTTGTGATTTGTAGTAACGACTTATGTGGTACACGAGTGGAAATAATTGACAAATCAAGTTATGACACGTGACAAGAGCGTTGACCAAACAGCCAACATGGAATGAATGTAGTGTTGACACATGGCATGGCGATGCATCATTGGGAACACATGGCATTGCATGATTTGCTCTCTCTAATTACGTGGCATCCACGTGGGTTACCCAATCAGGTTCGCTACTTGCTTGGCATCCATATGGTAGCTTTTGATGAGTCTTGTGTTAAAAATTCATAAAAAATCCATAAAAATTCCAAAAATTATATTTTCACCCCTTTTCATGTGGTGAGGTAGAATGGTGCTGGTGGAATGAATGGGAAAATTCTATGACAATGCATGGCATTTTTTTTAATTGGTTGACAAACATTCCCAATGAATTCTATGGCAACACATGGAAATGATTGCATCAACTAGTACACATCACACTCTGATTGGTTCCTCTTCGCTTGAGTGGTGTCCATATGTCCTATCCTGATTAGTCATGCATTAAAACATTCATAAAAAATCCATAAAATTCTAAAAACTTCCAAAAAAATATATTTTTATCCCCTTTTGCAAGAAAGTTCATATTTTAATATTTTAACCCCAAAGTACTACTTATTGAATAAAATAAACAAATATTAATCATAAAAGTACACTGATACCTCTACTTTCATAGAATTATCACACCCACAAACTTAACTTTTTACTTGCTCTCAAGCAAATCCATGTCTAACTAGATAAAATGACATATGCAGTATAGTAATAAATATATATCTATTAATACATACATATTTATCAAAAAGTATCCCCTTTAAAAGTCATAAAATATCTATTACAATGAGGTTCACATATATATCAATCAACATTCCATCAATACAAGGGTATGCAAGATTTTTGATAAATTGATTCATATGTATGTGTTGTACATGATATCATCCAATGCACTCATGAAATCAACCTATATAAGCATTATAATCAATTAAATCTTAGAACAAATATCATAAGTCTATTTTTCACATCCCTTTCCACTAATGTGACACTTAGCTATAGATCAATAAGGGCTTTATATGCTTGTAATATAAGGCTTATGTTAGGGTAGATAAATGAAGACATTTAGGCTCTTTTCACTTATCTTTCTTTTTATTCATCATGTAATATTTAACAATAATTAAACTTTTACTTGATTTTTTTAGAGCACCCTATCTTATCATTCTTTTTATATTCTTTTATTTTACATTTCTTGTAACTTCACAATACCCCCAAACTTATTTTCAAACTTACTTTTTTATTTTTTGTTTAGAAAAGGGGTCATTGTGTTGTGAGTTTTTTTTTCAAATAAGGGGCATTACAACTAACCTCACTCTATAGCATAACACATGATTGCATTTTCTTTTTGTATAAGCTAAATGGGCAAGGGTAATGGTAATGTTTATTGTAGAATATTGATAATATCCAAACAATGTTTATTTAATTCATTATTGGAAACCAAAATATCATCTATATAAACACAACAAATATCTTATAATTTCTTGAAAATGTTATCCATATATCTTTGGAAAATACCTGGATATTTTTTTAATCCAAATGGTATAACTGTCCATTGAAAGTGTTCTTGGGGGAAACTAAATGCCATTAGTTTTTGGGATTCTTCATCCAGTCTTATTTTCCAAAATCCTCTTTTGCAATCAAAACTAGAGAAGTATTTCTTTCTTTTCATTAATGATAGTAGTTCTTCCTTTTTTGGAATGAAGTATCCATCGTTAATGGTTTCTTTATTTAGTGCTTTAAAGTTTATTACCATTCTCTTTTTTACTCTTCTTTTCTTAGCTTCTTTTTCAACTAAGAATGTTGGACTAGAGTGAGGTGAATTACTTGGTATTATGATTTTTAATTTCAAAAGTTCTTGAATTTGTTTTCCAAATTCAATTCTATCTTCTAACGTATAAATAATTGGTTTTACTCTTATGATCTTGTTAGGATTTCTTAATTTTATGTTGACTATTATTTTAGATTTATTTATTTTTGGATCCAAAAGATATTTTGAATTGACTATTTTTAATAGTTTTCTGATGCCTGTTAGGGCTTTGTCTTCTTGTATTTTATTGAAAAAAAAGTTTTATTTTTCTTTTATATGTATTGAAATATTTTCTAAATAGGGTTTTTACTGGTCTATCTCACCACGTTTTCATTTTTTATGTTATTGCATAAAAGTTGGATTTGAGACATTTAAAGCTTTTCTTATTTTGGAGACATAGATGGTATCTCCTTCTAAGGTTGTGAGACTTATTTTGTCGAAATGTTGTGTGAAAGATTGATATAAGTTTTTGAAATTATTTCCTATTAACAAATCAATGCCTGTTTATTGTTGATATATGGTAGGAATGTGAAATTTTTTCTCATTCTATCATTATATCAGTATCTTTTAATACCTTATTAAGTTTTTCTTTTGGCGCTTGTTTCCAGTTGTCTTCTAGAAATACATATTTATTGGCTACACACATACTAGCTCTTGTATCTATATATTAATGACTCTATGAAAATAGAGTCATTACCACACTTTTTTACTTAATATTTACTTGTTTGATTTAATATATAGTATTTTTATGGCCAAAAAAATTAAAATATAAACTTTTTAGTGAAAATGGGTGAAAAATATAATTTTTGGAACTATTTGGGATTTTTCTAGAATTTTTATGAATTTTTAACGCAGGACCAATTAGAAGCTACCATGTGGCATGTCACATAAGTAGAGGAGATGGCTGGGTAAGCCACATGGATGCCATACAAGCACAGAGAGCGAATCACATTATACCGTGTGTGAGGAGGACAAACACGCGCCACATGTCAACATGTCGTTCAATCCGAGTTCAGAAATCGATCAACACGCCATGCCACGTGTCACCATACCATTGAATCTAGTCTAGGACACACTTTGCACTTGTGTTATTGTGGTAACTTTTCAGGTGATTTTTGAACGGGTTTGATTGCTTATGTGACTTAAGTTTATCAAAATGTTGGTCCGGATCCATACACCTTTATTGTGGAGACTGTGAAAGAAGCAACGACTTGTAAGTATATTATTTGGGGCATTATATGTGATGGGTAGTTTAAATCCTGGGCTTGTAATTGAACATTATTTTATTAGTGGATAGTTAGGTGGTTTAGTGAACCGATAGTTTTCCTCTTATGTCATTATTGTGACCTAGGTTGTTTTCACCTAAAAATATCGTTTGTCAAATCTTTATTTATTTCAGGATTATTTTATTTACATATGATTACATGTTTAGCAACTTATAAAATTTTAATTTTTGCATTTTTCAATTAATTAACTATTCATCCTTCTAGTTTATTCATATCAGTAGCTAAAAAATTTCAATTGGTATCAAAATGGATTACTAGATATACTTAGTGTTTTCCTAGGACCTTGTTATGGATAATTTGGGAGGGGGTTTTTCTAAAACCCGTGCATTTTTTATTGGTCTAATTATCCATATTGGAAGGTTCTAATAAGAGCCTTTCTAAGTTCTTTAGATGAGAGTGTGTGAAACTTTATTGTATATGGCTAGGAACCATCTAAAGTTACCAAAGATAATATTGTCACACTTATACCTAGAAACGAATGGAACACTAAAGATAAAACTGGTAGCAACTAGAACTAGAAAGGAATTAATGCTAACTTTAGTATTATGCATGATGATAAGTTATGTCATATCTCTAATGTTGATACTACTAAGTATGCTTAGGATATTTTATAGGTTTCCTATAAGGGCACTTCCCAAGTTAAAAGAACCAAACTTTGCATGCTAGGTACTAGGTTTGAAAATCTTAGGATGGAAGAGACTAAAAATTTTGGAATTCTATGTTAAATTATGTGATATTGGTAACACCTCTACCAATTTTGGAGAGAAAATTGATGAATTAAGGTTAGTTTGAAAGATTCTCTATTCACTACCAGATTGCTTACATGTAAAGATCAATGTCATAAAATGAAAGTAAGGATAACAAGACCATCAAAATTGAGAAACTAGTTGGCTCACTTCTCACTTTTGAGATAAGCTTTCAAACACTTACAAAAAGCAAAGTTGTCGCCATCTAAATCGCCATGACTAATAATGGTGACAATGATAATGACAATGAAAATGATGAAGAGGAAGAAGAATTGAAACTCTTAGCCAAAAAGACTCAAGAAAATCTTCAACTAAAGCAATTCATAGAATAAATGGTAACCAAGTTTCAAGGGATCAAAATCCAAAAGAACTCAAACTTATGAGTTTCAAAGTTAAGAAAACTAAACTCATTGGACCTTAATGTTTGAATGCAATAGGATTAGTCATATTGCACCTAAGTGCGCTAACGAAAAAAAAAGAACTAGAAAAGCTTTCAATGCTACCCTTAGCAACTCAAAAAGTGACAAAAATAATCCTAATGATTAGAAAATTGTGCCACCAACTACCTAGAATTTATTGCAAAAACTAGTGGACATTCAGTAAGTCTAACATTGATTTAGATTATGAGAAAAGTGATTCTAAATTCGTGTTAAATAAATTTGATGCTAATAATCTTGATGAACTTTTTATAGATTTAGTATGTGATGAGTGCTCAAAAAGCACTAAAATTACCATGATTTTACGCACATTAATTGATTAAAAATATATATATTTATATGTTTTATTATATATTTATATAAATTTGTCTTTTTCGGAATCACGGGTATTTTTTATTGTTTTTCAGGTATTTTCACTTAAAAACGTAACTTAAAGACTCAAAGAGGAATACTGGAAGCAATACATCACAAATATATTAATAAATAAATGGGGAAAGGTCAAAAAATATGAAAAATTGGACAAAATGGGTCAAAAAGGAGAAAATCGCGCCGCCCAGCCGTGCCGAGCCCCGCGCGAGCCAGCGCCCAGACCCGCGCAGCACGCCCCACGTCCGCGCGCATCAGCGCGCGCCCAGTCCCAGTTCCGCGTGCGTCTCTCCTGCTCCCGCGCGCGCGCCCCTGCGTGCCTCTGGTGCTGTCTGCGCGCGCCGCTGCCCATCTATGCCCCATTTCGCACGCGCCACCTACCCGCTGACGTCAGCTGACGTCATTTTCACCTACTACGCGTTTCCATCATTTTTTAACATTTTTTTCACCCACTTTTTCTCTCCATCCTCACCTATAAATACCCCCCTTCTCTTCACTTCTAATAACACCTCAAAACATATTCTCTTCTCTCTTTTCTTAGATTTTTTAGTTTTTCTTAGTTTTTAGCTTTTCTTAGTTAATTTCTCTTAGTTTTAGAGTTCTTCCCTTTTTGGGAAGAACTAGTTATGTTTTTGTAATTTATTAGCTTTTTGATTCAATAAATGGGAGTGCAAATTCCGCTTGGAGGTTTTCCAAAGAACGAGAATAACATCGAAGTTACGTAAGGATTTTATTTTCTTTACGCTATTTTTTATGCTTTATTCTTACATGTTATATTTAATTTGTCTGTGATTAAATTTAACTCTACCGGCCGTTTATAAACATGATGTAATAATAACGTTGTTATGCTTCATAAATATTAAATAGGTAAAAATCTCTAAAATGAATTCTTTTTATTTTTATTCAAGATTGTATATTAAGAATGGTACAGAGAAATATATTATTTTTCATTACAAACTTAAATCTGAAAATTAGATTTTAAGGTTTAGTTATCCGGTCTGATTTAGAGTAGTGCTCTTTTATTTGTTGGTACAATCGTCCGGTAGTTAGAGTGAAGCTCTATTTCAAAAGTTTTTATAAGAATTATTATCTGAAAATGTATTGAAAACATGTTTTCAGTAGTGGTTTTAAAACTTGAAAGTTAGTACTCGGATAATTAAATTCTTAGGTTTAATTTGGACACCTTGAATAAAGTTTAAACTGTCTAACCCTACCAAAGGTGGCTTTTAAATGGTTCATTTTCAATCTCTTAGAAAAAAAATTAATTTAATTAACCAAATTAGTTATCAATCCCACCCATAGGTGTTAATTAATTTGTTTAGTTAACAAAGAATATCTAACCCCACCAAAGGTGGTATTCATATAAAAAAGAGAGAATCAATAAATATCAATTCATATCTTTAATAACCTAATTAATATGAGCAAGCATAATTAACTTAATTATTATATCCATAAATACTCCACCATTATAAATGATAAAATTTGCATAAATGTTTATTGAATCTATGTTTATTTTTATGTTATTAGATTAAAAACACAAAACCCCAAAATATCGTGACAGGATGTTTAGGATTTAATTTTGTTTTTAAAAGTTTGAATAATAAATTAACAACCACATACATTCCTTCCTTAGATCAACCTTGGGAGTATACTTATCATTTTCTACGAAATGATTCGTGCACTTGCGAGAGTTTTATAAATAGATAAAACCAAATGAACGGGCAGGATCGGCGATGTCAGTTCTGCCCCGATCAAGTTTTTGGCACCGTTGCCGGGGATGGTATCAAGTTTTTGGCGCCGTTGTAGGGAAAGGAATAGCGTTTTTAAATTATTTATCAAAATTTTAAAAATTTTTTGTGTTGTAAATAATTGTGATTTTTTATTTTAAAAAAATAAAAAAATAAAAAATTTGTTGTTTGTGAATTTAAAAAAAAATTTCAAATTTCAATTTCATAATAAATAAAAAAAAATTAAAATTTTAAATTTCATAAAAAAATTATAGCATGAATAATAAAATAATTTTGAATTTTGAAATTTGAAGTAAAAAAAGTAAATAAATTTTAAATTAAATAAAAAAAATAAAAAATAAAATAAAAATAAAAAAAATAAAAAAAAATATAAAAAAAATAAAAATAAAATAAAAAAAATAATTTTTTTTTTAAAATAAACCTTTCATAAATTGTAAAATAAATTTTTGTTCGTAAATAGTAAAAAAAAATAAAATAATAAAATAATAAATAAAATAAATAATAAAATAATAATTTTTTTTAATTGCAAATTTCATAAAAAAAAACTTACCATTCATGAATAGCAAAAAAAAATTATAAAATAAAAAAAAACATTAAGTAAATAAAATTTAAACTTTTTTTTATTTAAATAAATAAATTTGACTTAGAGTTTAACTAGTTTTGTTTAGTGTTTTGTATTAAATACCATGCAAATTTTCTCTAAATTTTTGTGTGGTTATTATTTTGTTGACAGGAGTTTTAAATTTACGTTTTCAATAGTCTATGCGTGGTAGGAGATTCTTAGGAAACCCTCTTACACCATATGTAGATAATATTCATAAATTTAAACAAGTGTCAACAATACTGGATTTCAACCACCAACCTGTTTTTGAGCCAAACGTAGAACCAAACCTTAGTCCTTTACTAGAACCAAAAGAAATGATAGAAAACCAACATGTTAGGGAAACCACCATGAAGGAGTTTGCAAGACCAGTGATTGGCACGGCAACTGCCGCTATCCAGCTGGGTGAAGTTGCTCGGAATTATGACCTAAAAAATATTCATTTTTCTATGCTTCCTTCCTTTTATGGGCTTCCTAATGAAGATTCTCTTTCCTTCATTAGAGACTTCTATGCTACAGTCCAAACCTTCCCCCTCGGTATTCTAAATGAGGATCAACTTCGAATGAGTGTTTCCCCTACACCTTAAAGGATAAGGCCAAAGCTTGGTTAATGTCACTTCCCCCAGGTTCTCTGATGACATGGGAGAATATTTATAATAAATTCATGGGAAAATTCTATTCCTACCAAAAAACATCAGAGTTGAGAGGAAAGATTGCTACTTTCTCTCAGATGGAAGGAGAACCATTCCATGAAGCTTGGGATAGGTTCAAAATGTTTCTCACTCAATGTCCCCATCACATCTTTCCCCTACAGTTGCAGAACCAATTCTTTTACGATGGACTTACACAACAATGTCAGTTCATTGTCGACAACGCTGCAGGAGGAGCAATGGGAGAAAAGACTGCCTCAGAGACGTACAACCTTTTTGAGATGTTGGGTGCTAATTCCCAACAGAAAAGCTCACGAGTGAGAAAAGTTGGAGTTTATGAAATCGATTCCAACACTGAAGTTCAACAACAACTTGTTCAACTAACCAAGCAAGTTACCCTTCTCACTACACAAACCAACACCAATAATGAACAGTATGGTTTGTATGGCAACATGGGACATGGTACTGAAGCCTGTCCATATCAAGGAGAAACAACAGCTGGACCTGAACAGGTTAATGTATTGGGAGCATATCAACAGAGACCAAGGTATGACCCCAATTCAAATACCTACAATCCTGGGTGGAGAAATCATCTGAACTTCTCCTGGAGGCAAAACAACCCTCCTTTCGCTCAGAACTCAAATCAGCCAGGCTAGCAATTCCACCCACCTATCCCAAGAAGCATTCCCAATAAATCAACCTTGGAGGACAACTTGAATTCTTTTATTCAAGTTTGTAGAGATAACCAATCCAAAACCAATCAACGGTTGGATTCTGTGGAAGCTTCTATGAAAAAGGTGGAAGTTCAAGTAGAACAGTTAGTTGAACATTTACAAAAACAAAGCAAAGACTAATTTGATGGTCAAATGGGGTAAAATAAATTCAATGAAGAGGAGACATTGAGTTTGTCATTCTGTAATCTCCAAGCAACGTCTTACTAGAAGACGATAAATTTTAGTCCTACATGGGAGGTCACCCATTAATGTATTTTCCTTTGTTTTAGTTTTATTTTGTGTGTAATAAAATTCAAATGAAATAAATTTGTTTATTTCAAAAATTGTGTCCATTCTTTAAATTTAGCATAAAAAAATATATAAATAAATAAATAAATAAAAAAATTTTTTTTTTTACACCTTTTTGCTTTAAGTTTGTACATTTTGTCAAGTGAGAAATCTTTCTAAATGATATCTACTATTTTTTTTAAGAGCTAAATGTTGATAGGAGGAGGATCAATTTCAACTACAAATAACCATGGGAGATGCTGAAGATAGGTGGAAAATTATGAAGGACTATACAATGCCAATCATTGGCAATGTAACTTCTGGCATACAATTACAAGAGGTTGCAAGGAATTATGAATTAAAAAAGATTCATTATTCTTTGTTGCCTTCCTTTTATGGTGTCCCTAATGAAGATCCTTTGCATTTCATTCGAGAATTCTATGCTATTGTCCAAACCTTTCCACTACATGCAATTAATGAAGATCAACTTAGGATGAGGTGTTTTCCTTACACCCTCAAGGATAAAGCTTGGTCATGGTTCATTACTTTACAATCGGGTTCTCTAAAAACTTGGGAGGCAGTATATGAAATTTTTATGGGTAGGTTCTATTCCCATCAAAATACTGTTGACTTAAGGACGAAGATAGCAACATTTTCTCAAATGTATGAAAAGCCCTTTCATGAAGCTTGGGAACGATTCAAACTCCTTTTCATTCAATGTCATAATCATAGCTTTCCATTGCAACTACAGAACCAATTCTTTTATGATGGTTTGACACTGCAGAGTCAATACATGGTTGATAATGCTGTTGGAGGTGCTGTGGGAGAAAAAACTACAGAGGAAGCCTATAATCTTTATGAGCTGTTGGGTTCTAATTCCCAACAAAGAAGTACTAGAAGGAGAGTAAGAGTCAATGAAGTTGGCTCCAATAATGAGATAACCTTGCAACTTGCTGAATTGACTAAACAATTGCAACTTCTTACTACCCACCAAATGCCAAATCAAGAGGTGTGTGAAGTGTGTTTTTTAATTGGGCATGGTACTCATAATTGTTCAAGTACTTGTGATTCTAGTGTCAATTCCATGGAGGAAGTCGAATCCTTTCAAGGTATCATCCAAACACCTATAATCACCCTAACCATCATTGGAAGCAAAACAATTACCCAGTCTACACCCAATCTTTTAAGCCAACCTTAGAGGATAGCTTGAATGCTTTTATTCAAGTTAGTTGTGACAACCAATTGATAAATAATCAAAGATTGAACACCATGGAGGCTTCGGTTAAAATAATTGAATCTAAAATTGGGCAACTGGCTGAACAAATGCAAAAGAAAGAACCAGGAAAGTTGCCCAGTCAACCAGAACAAGCAAAGGATGTAAGAACCCTTCGAAGTGGTAAGGTAGTCAATACTAGTTTACCTGAAATCTCTAACGATTTACCTTGTAGTTCAGGTAATAAAGAAGGTGATATTCTAGTCTCACAAAAAGGAGAAATAAGTGTTAAACTTAACAAGCCTTCTGAAAAACTCATTGGAGAGTCATCTGACATCCCCAAAATTCAAAAGACAACAGAACCACACCAGTTGCAAGTACCTTTTCCACATCGGTTAAAAGAATCCAAACAAGATAAGCAATTCTATGATCTTTTTAATATGCTCTCTAAAGTAAATATCAATTTACCATTATTAGAAGTGATCATGAATGTGCCCTCATATGCTAAGTTTTTCAAAGAGTTGAACACTAAGAAAATGAGGTATGAACTGAATGAACGAGTAGTAGTATCAGAAATTTCTAGCTCTGTACTTCAGCACAAACTACCCCCTAAGTTAAAAGACCTTGGAAGTTTTATTATAAACATAACTATGGGGGATAGGAAGGTTGCTAAAGCAATGCTTGATTTAGGTGCTAGTATAAATTTGATGCCCTACTCTATATTCTTACAGCTCAATCTAGGAGATTTAAAACCCACAACTATGTCCCTTAAACTTGCAGATAGATCTCTTAAGTATCCAAAGGGAATAGTTGAGGATGTATTGGTACAAGTAGACAAATTGATAATACCAGTTGACTTTGTGCTTTTGGATATGTAAGAAAATCCAACATTGGACAAAGAGCACATAATATTGCTTGGTAGACCATTTATGGCAACTACTAAAACTATTATTGATGTCCAAGATGGAAAATTGACAATGACAGTCTTAGGAGAAACTGTTCATTTTAAAGTTTTTGATTCTTCACCTTTTCCTTCTATTTCTGCCATCGATGAAATATTCGATGTTGACCCTTTGGATAATCTTGTCCAAAGCACCTTTTTCCAAACCAGAATAGAAGACAAGCTTGAAACTGTTCTTACACTTGAAGAGGTCGAAGAAGATTTAGATGAGGAAATTAAGGGGTACCTTGAACAACTAGACAATGATGAAGTAATGACAAAATCTAGTACACTTTTAAATCTACCCAGTTCTTCATCTAGTAAAGAGGCCAATCCACCTGAACTTGAACTCAAAGACTTACCTGAGCACTTAAAATATGTGTTTTTGGGAGAAGGGGAAACTTATCCAAAGGATAATTTCTTCAACCTTGACCAAAACCCAAGAAAAGGAACTCATCAAAGTGCTTAAACAGTTTAAGAAATCTATAGGTTGGAGTATCGGGGATATAAGAGGCATTAGTCCTACAATGTGTATGCACAAGATCAACTTGGAGGATGGTGCTAAACCTGTATGAGAAGCCCAAAGAAGACTAAACCCAAATATGCAAGAGGTAGTTAAGAAAGAAATTCTTAAATTGTTGGAAGAAGGGATTATATATCCTATTGCGGATAGTAAGTGGGTTAGTCCAGTGCATGTGGTACCAAAGAAATCTGGGATAACAATTGTTAAAAATGAAAAAAGTGAATTAGTGCCCACTAGAATAATCACTGGATGGAGAATGTGTATAGATTTTAGGAAACTAAATTTATATACTAAAAAGGATCACTTTCCTCTTCCATTCATTGACCAAATGTTGGAAAGATTAGTCAAGTACCTAATTTTACTATTTTTTAGATGGATTGTCTGGATATTATCAAGTACCCATAGCACCAGAAGATCAGGAGAAGACCATATTTACATGTCCTTTTAGGACATTTGCTTTTCGAAGAATGCCATTTGGGTTATGCAATGCCCCTGCCACTTTCCAAAGATGCATGATATCTATTTTCTCGGACATGGTGGAAAAATTCATTGAGATTTTCATGGACGATTTCTCTATCTTTGGGAACCCATTTGATGATTGCTTACATAAATTGACTTTGGTTTTAGAAAGATGCATTGAATGCAATCTCACCCTTAGTTGGGAGAAAAGTCATTTTATGGTTCAACAAGGGATAGTTTTAGGACATATAATTTCAAACAAGGGTATTGAAGTTGATAAAGCAAAAGTTGAATTGATATCCAAACTACCTCCCCCTACATCTGTGAAGGGGATAAGAAGCTTCTTAGGACATGCAGGATTTTACAGACGATTTATTAAAGATTTCTCTAAAATAAGTCGTCCCTTATGTAACTTGCTATCAAAGGATGTTTATTTTGATTTCAACAATGATTGTCTTATTGCCTTTAATACCTTAAAAGAGAAACTAACATCTACCCCTGTTATTATGGCACCAAACTGGTCTTTACCTTTTGAAATAATATGTGACGCTTCTGATTATGCTATAGGAGCAGTTTTGGGACAAAGAGTGGATAAGCGTTTGCATGTCATCTACTATGCTAGCAAAACACTCAATGATGCCCAAATGAATTATACCACCACTGAAAAGGAATTCTTGGCTATAGTGTTTTCTTTAGACAAATTTCGGTCTTATTTAGTAGGATCTAAAGTGATTGTGCATTCTGATCATGCTGCTTTAAGATACCTATTAAGTAAGCCAAATGCCAAGCCAAGATTAATCAGGTGGGTCTTACTCTTACAAGAATTTGACTTAGAAATCAAGGATAAGAAAGGCAGTGAAAACTTAGTAGCTGACCATTTGTCTAGGTTGATTTCTGACTTCAACTCTCTTAAAGATGAGAGTAATGAAGATATAGTTGAAACCTTTCCTGATGAACAGTTATTTTCAATAGGTCCTAACCCATGGTATGCTGATATTGTAAATTATCTTGTCACTGGTGTTTTACGACCTAACACTTCATATCAGGACAAGAAAAGGTTTTTTAAAACTATTAAGGACTATTTTTGGGATGACCCTTATTTATACAAGATTGGTCAAGATCAAGTCATCCGGAGATGTGTACCTAAAGAAGAACATAAGAGCATTTTAACTTTTTATCATGAACTTCATTGTGGGGGCCATTTTGGTGGTGAAAAGACAGCACGTAAGGTACTACAGTCTGGATTCTTTTGGCCCACTCTTTTTAAAGATGCTCATATGTTTTGTGCACAATGTGATAGATGTCAAAGAACAGGAAACATAAGCAAAAGAGATGAAATGCCTTTGACATCTAATTTAGTTGTTGAACTCTTTGATGTATGAGGGATTGACTTTATGGGTCCTTTTCCCCCATCTAATGGTTTTCAATACATTTTGGTTGCTGTGGATTATGTATCCAAGTGGGTAGAAGCTATCCCCACTAAAACCAATGATGGTAATGTTTTTGTTAAATTCTTGAAGGATTTAATATTCAGTAGGTTCGGAACGCCTAGAGCCATAATAAGTGATGAAGGTAGCCATTTTTGTAACAAGATCTTTGATGGAGTACTAAACAAGTACAACATCACACATAAAGTAGCTACTCCATATCATCCTCAAACTTCTGGTTTAGTGGAAGTAAGTAATAGGCAAATTAAAGGAATATTGGAACGCACTGTGCGTCCTTCAAGGAAGGATTGGGCATTTAAGTTAAATGATGCCTTATGGGCATACCGCACTGCTTACAAAACACCTATTGGGATGAGCCCTTACCGGTTAATCTTTGGGAAAGCGTGCCACCTTCCAGTTGAACTTGAACACAAGGCTTACTGGGCAATTAAAGAGTTAAACATGGATTTAGATAAAGTAGGAGAAAAACGGTTACTCCATCTTAATGAGTTGGAAGAAATTAGGAACGAAGCCTATGAGAATGCCAAATTATACAAAGAGCGTACTAAGCGCTATCATGACAAGAGGCTAGTTCCTAAGATTCTTCACCCTGGAATGAAAGTTCTTTTATTTAACTCTCGTTTGAGATTGTTTCCAGGAAAGCTGAGATCAAGATGGGATGGACCATTCAAAATAGTTCAGGTATTTGCACACAGAGTAGTAGAACTATTGGATTCCAAGACACAGAAAACATTCAAAGTCAATGGGCATCGTGTTAAGCCTTATTTAGAAGAACCAAACAACATTGTTGAAATGGATTGCATTTGGCTGAGTAACCCTTAGCACCATAAAGTTACGTCTTGCTAAGACGTTAAACTAAGCGCTGGATGGGAGACAACCCATCATTTTAGGTAATTTTATTTTGTTTTATTTGTTTAATTTCTATTATTTATTTTAGTTTAATTACATGTGAATAATTTTAAAATTGTTAAAACTAAAAATATTTGTTGAGATATTAAAGTTCACAACGATATGTCTGTGTGAACTTTATTGATGAATTTGATGGATGCACCTGCATTTCTTCATCACTACTTGCACATTCTCAAGAAATAGGTAATCTTTCTTCTCTTTTCTCTTTATCTTTAATTTACAGTTGTTACATTGAGGACAATGTAAGTTCTAGGTTTGGGGTGGTGAAAAGTTACCATGCTTAAAAACAATTTAACAATTTAAAAATAATAATAATAATAATAATAATATATTTTTTTTATGTTCACATTTTCAATTTTTGTGTTTGTTTTTATTTTCTTTGTGTGATTTAGTAATTTTTGAAATTAAAAAAAAAAAAGTTCTCACAAAAATTTATCATTTCTTTAAATCAAATTTAAGTAAATAGTTAAGTCTTTTGTACTGTTAGATTAATTTTTGAAAGCATATCATGAAATATTTTGTAATTGTTTTTGATAATTAGTTAGTTTTTGTCATAACTAGTATTTCTTGATAAGATGTAGAAATTATATTAAACCCAAAATCAGTGTTTATGAATGTGTTTTAGTAGAGACTACCTTTGTGAGATATAATTTGAGCCTAATTTCCCTCATTCAGAGTGAAATATATATATTTTTCTACTCCAAACACATTTCTTATTTCTTCAAATTCTTAGATGATCTCTATAGGCATTAACATTGAATGTATGAATTTTTTCTCATCTTAATAGAGTATCGTATATTTTTTATTATTATTTTTGCTTAGATTAAATGATTTGAGTAGAAATTGATAGTATATGCTTTTATCTCATTCATGCATGACTGCTACAAAAAAAAAAGATATATCTGGGGTTACCTAAACCAAATCAAACAGAAAAGCCACAAAATTAACCACTCACAAAAATCCTAAAAAAAAAATGTACAATTTGTACATGGGTTGACTCTCTAAAAAATATATATTGAAAAGTATCTTCAGAAAAATAGAGAGAGATAAAAAATATATAGTATAATCTACATACTATGACCCACATTACCTACAAAGTTGTGAGTAAAGGCTAATTACAAAAGAAAGATGAGAAAGTAATTCCCTAAAAAGTCATTGCACTCTCTTCATTTGTAAAAGGCATATATCTTGAAATTGTTTCTTAATGAGTTTGATTTATGCATGAAAATAATTTTTATATATGATATCTTTATAATTTATACATTTTGATTCCTTCCATGAGATCAACGTCAAAATAACACTTTGAGCCTTTCTTCTTTATACATATGCGAAAATATTAGTTCATTTCTATACATCAACTCTTTCGCAAATAAATTAGTATGAGTGTTTGAACCCATAAGATTCAGTGTTTTGAGAGTATTCACTTGTGAGGAATAGAGTCGAAGCAAATTCGGATTCATGACACTGAAATTGGGTGAAATTAAATTGATACATTTTTGATATGAAATATGAAAATGATTTTCAACTAATTATTATAATAAATCATGATTGTTTAAGAAGATTAAAATAACTTATGCTTGAGATTTTAATTATGATCTTAAAGGAGATTAAAAAGTATGAGACATTTTTGTGTTATGTTGTTTTCTTTTATTCTTAAAAGTTAATTTTTTATTTTGTTGTAATTTTAGTTTTTAAGTTGATTGTTGTTATTATTTCTTTTAATTTTTTTTACATTTAGTTTAATGTTTGTGGGTATCATTACTGAAAACCCTCACGAGACTCAAACTCGTCCACTAGGGCAACTTAGGGGTTTAAAGGCTTGTTGCATAGGCTAAATTCAACCGTGTCAATCTACGGAAGTGATTTAGGATAGTTTAATTTTTAGTTTTTATCGCTTCTCTTGCTAAGGGACTAGCAAGAAACTGGTTGAGGGTTGTGATGAGTGCTCAAAAAGCACTAAAATTACCATGATTTTATGCACATTAATTGATTAAAAATATATATATTTATATGTTTTATCATATATTTATATAAATTTGTCTTTTCGGAATCACGGGTGTTTTTTATTGTTTTTCAGGTATTTTCGCTTAAAAACGTAACTTAAAGACTCAAAGAGAAATACTGGAAGCAATACATCACAAATATATTAATAAATAAATGGGGAAAGGTCAAAAAATATGGAAAAATTGGACAAAATGGGTCAAAAGGGTCAAAAATGTCAAAAAGTAGAAAATCGCGCCACCGCGCTGAGCCCCGCGCGCGCCAGTGCCCAGACCCACGCAGCACGCCCCACATCCACGCGCGCCCAGTCCCAGTTCCGTGCACGTCTCTCCTGCTCTCGCACGCGCCCCTGATGCTGTCTGCGAGCGCCGTTGCCCATCTACGCCCCATTTCGCGCGCGCCACCTACCCGCTGATGTCAGTTGACGTCATTTTCACCTACTACGCGTTTCCATCATTTTTTAACATTTTTTTCACCCACTTTTTCTCTCCATCCTCACCTATAAATACCCCCCTTCTCTTCACTTCTAATGACACCTCAAAACACATTCTCTTCTCTCTTTCTTTCTCTCTTTTCTTAGATTTTTTAGTTTTTCTTAGTTTTTAGCTTTTCTTAGTTAATTTCTCTTAGTTTTAGAGTTCTTCCCTTTTTGGGAAGAACTAGTTATGTTTTTGTAATTTATTAGCTTTTTGATTCAATAAATGGGAGTGCAAATTCCGCTTGGAGGTTTTCTAGCAACGGGAATAACATCGAAGTTCTGTAAGGATTTTATTTTCTTTACAATTATTTTTTATGCTTTATTCTTACATGTTATATTTAATTTGTCTGTGATTAAATTTAACTCTACTGGCTGTTTATAAACATGATGTAATAATAACGTTGTTATGCTTGCGAAATATTAAATAGGTAAAAATCTCTAAAATGAATTGATTTTATTTTTATTCAAGATTTTATATTAAGAATGTTAGAGAGAAATATATTATTTTTCATTACAAACTTAAATCTGAAAATTAGATTTTAAGGTTTAGTTATCCGGTCTGATTTAGAGTAGTGCTCTTTTATTTGTTGGTACAATCGCCCGGTAGTTGGAGTGAAGCTCTTTTTCAAAAGTTTTTATAAGAATTATTATCTGAAAATGTATTGACAACATGTTTTCAGTAGTGGTTTTAAAACTTGAAAGTTAGTACTCGGATAATTAAATTCTTAGGTTTAATTTGAACACCTTGAATAAAGTTTAAACTGTCTAACCCCACCAAAGGTGGCATTTAAATGGTTCATTTTCAATCTCTTAGAAAAAGAAATTAATTTAATTAACCAAATTAGTTATCAACCCCACCCATAGGTGTTAATTAACTAAACAAATTAATTAACACCTATGGGTGGGGTTGATAACTAATTTGGTTAATTAAATTAATTTCTTTTTCTAAGAGATTGAAAATGAACCATTTAAATGCCACCTTTGGTGGGGTTAGACAGTTTAAACTTTATTCAAGGTGTCCAAATTAAACCTAAGAATTTAATTATCCGAGTACTAACTTTCAAGTTTTAAAACCACTACTGAAAACATGTTGTCAATACATTTTCAGATAATAATTCTTATAAAAACTTTTGAAATAGAGCTTCACTCTAACTACCGGGCGATTGTACCAACAAATAAAAGAGCACTACTCTAAATCGATCGATAACTAAACCTTAAAATCTAATTTTCAGATTTAAGTTTGTAATGAAAAATAATATATTTCTCTAACATTCTTAATATAAAATCTTGAATAAAAATAAAATCAATTCATTTTAGAGATTTTTACCTATTAAATATTTCCCAAGCATAACAACCTTATTATTACATCATGTTTATAAACAACCACTAGAGTTAAATTTAATCACGCATAAATTAAATATAACATGTAAGAATAAAGCATAAAAAATAACTGTAAAGAAAATAAAATCCTTACAGAACTTCGATGCTATTCCCGTTGCTGGAAAACCTCTAAGCGGAATTTGCACTCCCATTTATTGAATCAAAAGCTAATAAATTACAAAAACATAACTAGTTCTTCCCAAAAAGGGAAGAACTCTAAAACTAAGAGAAATTAACTAAGAAAAGCTAAAAACTAAGAAAAACTAAAAAACCTAAGAAAAGAGAGAAAGAAAGAGAGAAGAGAATGTGTTTTGAGGTGTCATTAGAAGTGAAGAGAAGGGGGGTATTTATAGGTGAGGATGGAGAGAAAAAGTGGGTGAAAAAAATGTTAAAAAATGATGGAAACGCGTAGTAGGTGAAAATGACGTCAGCTGACGTCAACGGGTAGGTGGCGCGCGCGAAATGGGGCACAGATGGGCAGGGGCGCACGCGGGAGCAGGAGAGACGCGCGCGGAACTGGGACTGGGCGCGCGCTGATGCGCGTGGACGTGGGGCGTGCTGTGCGGGTCTAGGCACTGGCGCGTGCGGGGCTCAGCGCGGCTGGGAGGTTGGGCGGCGCGGCGGCGCGATTTTCTCATTTTTGACATTTTGACCCTTTTGACCCATTTTGTCCAATTTTTCCATATTTTTTGACCTTTCCCCATTTATTTATTAATATATTTGTGATTTATTGCTTCCAGTATTCCTCTTTGAGTCTTTAAGTTACGTTTTTAAGTGAAAATACCTGAAAAACAATAAAAAACACCCGTGATTCTGAAAAAGACAAATTTATATAAATATATGATAAAACATATAAATATATATATTTTTAATCAATTAATGTGCGTAAAATCATGGTAATTTTAGTGCTTTTTGAGCACTCATCAGTATGTTGTAAGAGACAAAAGGATAGGTTACTTGTAGAAGTAACCAAACTAGATCATACATTTAAATCCTATGAAATAAATTCCTCAATTATAGAAAAAGAAAAAAAATAAATTATCTAAACTTATTGATGGTTTGAATTCAAGTTTTGCCGATCTTAAGTTGGAAAATAAGAATCTTAGGCAAGAACTTGAACAATCAAAGGAAGCCATAAAGACTATAAGATATTGAGTTGAACAGCTAAACCAAGTTCTTGATTATGGAAAACCTTTTAGAGATAAAGAGAGGGTTAGGCTATGTAGATAAGCATTATATGCCATCATCTTCAAAAGTAACTTATTTTGTAAAACCTGTTAACCCTCCTTCTTCAAATGCTACATATACACCTTTAGCATCAAAGATCGCATTTGTAAGGCATTCTAGCTCTAATCCTACTTTTACTTATGCACAAAGAACCATTTCACTATTAATTGATAAAGTTGTTAAGTTTTTGCATGTGTATCATCATTGTGGTAAGAAAGGTCACATTAAACCCAAGTGTAGGTTTTTGATGAATGCTCCTAAATTTAATGATTATTTCCATGTTTCTAATTATGGGAATCATTGTTATCATCCATCTATGCAAAGTATGTCCAATAATCCTACTTGAAAGCATGAAGTTGTTGGATCAAAAAGGAGATTGAAATTCAACACATTTAATTCTATAACTATTTATCATCATCCTAGGACTAATTATCATCATTTTACCATACACGTTGCATCTTCATTTAGGATCAATATGAAATCTAAAAGTAATGCTAAGTTTAAGAACATGCCTATGAAAGAATGGTAGTTGGGCTTCAACCCAAAGATATAAAAAAAAAATTCAGGAAAATTTGGGTTTGGAAAAATAGACTATTTTCGGTGACCTGATCATCATTTTTGTTCACCTAAGTACTTTTGTTTAAGTGCTTAATAAACCCTAGGTGAGCATATTCTTTTTATTTGTTTATTGATGCTTCTTTAGATTGTTTTCAAAAAATATAATAAAAGGAGTAAACTTATTTTAACAATGAAATAGACTTTATGAACTACTTTTCTTTACAAAATTAACTTATTTTGATTGAATTTTCATTGAATAATTGAGTATTTCTACTTGTGCATTTACATACATTTTCATATTTAGTGATCGATATTGACAAGAACTTACTCATATACTGACTGAACTCATATGTACATCATGCTTAAATTTTTTTATTGATTTTGTGAGATTCTATGGCTTGAACTAACCTTGACTACAAAATTATGTTTGAGCTCTATCTTTCACTTTTTAAAATATTACTATAAAGAGACACCTAGTTTTGAGATGGCTACTTACTATGATATGTGAAGCTACTACAGTGAGTGGATAAGGCTACCTTACAACTAGTGTAAAAGTCATCATACTAGGTTTTTCGCTTGGGAAAATTCCATTATATATATATAAAGGAAAAAGAAAAATACAAAAGAAATTGCATGCACCAAAAGAAAGGGCCACAAGTGGTTACAAAAAAATATATACATAAATAAATAACCAATCCCTCGTATAAAAAAATTAAGAACATAAAGGGGGATAGAAACATTAAGTTCTTTCTTGATAAATAAATTTATTTTGTGAAAGTAAGGATTCTATTGTAAATTTTCATGATAGGTGATACTTATTTCTTTGAATCCTTGTTGATTGATCATAAATTATTGACATACTATTGTGTTTCAAATATGCATATTATTTTGAGTAGTTATCAGTATGACACCATATGTGTTGAGCATGTATATGTGATTTATTAGAACAATTATGCATACAATGAATATTTTAATTCTGATCACAAATAATTTTTTAAATTGTTTATTTTGAATCTTGTTCATATTTGAATAAGTCTACTACTTTTTTTCAAAAAAATAATAAAACATTTGTTTAATATTTTTAATTAATTATTTAGTTATAGGACTCAGGGGGAGTAAAGACTTTTCTGGAAACTGTCGAACATTGATTGATCGACAATGAACTAAATGGGTTGAAGTTTAAATGTCAATTGATTGATATCATCCTCAATCAATCGAATTGATTTTGCTTAAAAACCTTATTTCTTTTTTCTTTCCCTCCCATAAACCCTAAACAAGCCCTTCTTACCCCATTTTCACTTTTATGTAGAAATTTGAATCCATTATTTCCCTTATTTTCCCTCACTTTCTCACCATCCAAGCAAAATATTTTGGCCCAAAAATCTTCATAAATCTTCTTCCTCTAATAGTTCATTGATTCCTAGTCTTCAATATGTTTGGGAAATTTTTGTTTGAATTTGTCTTTTCACTCTTACGGGCTTTTTGGTCATTTTGGAATTGTGTTTGTCTTTTTTTGGCTACTCAGCGATGAGAACTCCCTAATAGTGCACCAACTCCATTTTCATCTCAATAGTAGGATAGATATTCTCAAACAAGGTATAAAAATACAATCTCTAAATGTCCAATTCTGCTTGAGTGTGGTATTTTTTGGAATGGATTTTATGAGATAGAGATTACTCAAGCCATTTGGGATCTTGGTTGGCAATCACTGTTTACACCTTAAATTTTTTTTCCAACCTTTGTTTAAGAACTTTATGCTAATATTGACTCTAAAATTTTCCATCCTGGGTCGATGAGTTATAGAGTGTCCATTTAAAATAAAACTATTGACGTCTCGGCCTAAAGGATTAATGCTTTTCTATCAATTACAAACACTAGGATGTTGATTTTAACCTAGATTGGTATAACATTTCAAACAAAGAATTTTAATTGGGTTAATTGGATCACCAAATGTTAGTATGAGTCATAAACTACTTTATATCTCGGGTGAATTTACTTTGATTTATCAGATTTTGAACAAGATGGTATGCGATGATTTGCTATCTTTCAAGCATTCATCTGAGATAGGTTTCATACATGATGATATTTTATAATATGTTACAAAAGGCATTACTTTCAATATAGGAATCATCATTCAAGACGAAATTGGGAACCAAGCCTAGGTCATAAACCCTAGGATTGGTCTTCCCTATTGTTGTTTCATAAACCTGATGATTCTTCATATGGGTGTCCCACTGACAAAAGATTTTGAAACCACTCACTATATAGGTGACATAGAATGGTCAAAAAATTTAAGATCCTGTACCTATACCTCTAAAAGACAAAGAACCATTGATGTTGGAACCAGTAGTGGAGCCACCATTGATGTTGGGACCAGTGGTAGAGCAACAGATGATCTTATAGGTGATGATGAAATGGAAAACCTCCATGATTCCCAACC
This sequence comes from Hippophae gyantsensis, assembly GCA_030763125.1. Classification (NCBI taxonomy): domain Eukaryota; kingdom Viridiplantae; phylum Streptophyta; class Magnoliopsida; order Rosales; family Elaeagnaceae; genus Hippophae; species Hippophae gyantsensis. The sequence goes on along the minus strand of CM061035.1, from coordinate 43,601,786 downwards.
TTCTTGTCATTAATTATTTGAGGACAAAGTAAGAATGATAATGAAAAAACTATCAACTCAAACAAAAGGCCTTCAACAAAAATTGACTACCATGGATCAGCATAAAGAAGCCATACACTCAATGATCAGTGAAATGCACCTTCAATTTAGATTTCAAGGCAATCAACCTCCTAGAAAATGATCATTTATTTCATGTTCTATTTGTATTGTACTATTTGTCTAGTTATTGGAAATATTTTTACTCTTACATATTTAACCTTTTGTTGTGGTTGTAATTGGGCTTATCTGAATGTGTACTTTCCTTTTAATCATTCAATAAATTGTTTGTTTTCTTATATTTTTTGTCATTTTTCCATGGTTATATTACTTAATCATATGAAAAGGAGGGGGAAGGGAGAGATATAATGGGATAAATAGTTACATAAGGGGAGAACTCATTAAATGGTCACTTTGATATGTCACATAGAGGGAGTAACTTTAATTGAAAATTTTCTATTTGCTATTACTTAATGCTTATGTTCATTGCTTTTATTTACTATTATTATATACATTAAATTAATGAATATTGAGTCTTTTGAGACAAGTATGTAAATTTTTCTATTTAATTTTCAATGTATATATGAGTTTTCAAGATTCAAAAGAAGATGGTTTCACTAGAACAAAGGATGGTTCCACTATATAAAATTTACTTTTCCTTTGAACATGATGTAACGAGAGAGGTTTTTCTACACGAATATTCCAAAGGGGGAGATTGTAAGGTTTATGAGTATTGGAAATATTCTTGAACAAAACGTTTAAATGTAATTTAGTATCCATTGAGGAGGTAGATCGATTGAGTATCGATCATGTACAATCTATGTCCTCTTATGGGGTAGATTGATTGAAGTTAATTCAATCGATCTAGAATAAATTGTATTCAATCTACTTTGTCTTAGATTTTTATTAATCGTTACCTGGATTGTTCAAAAAAGGTTTTGATTGAACAAACATATTAGTTCAATCGATCGAGCTTGGTCTAGATCAACCGAGTAGCAATGACCTTAACTTTAACCTAATTATTTACTTAAGCCAAACATTCAAATTACATATTATCCCTATAATTTACTACTCTATGAATTTGGATATATTTTTTATTTGACTTTATCCTAGCATTAGGGCTTTAACATTTTCTATTTAAACAACCTAATGCCTCTTGTTTTCTTGAACCACAATTGCATCAATATTTTGATCTTAGGTTTTTTCTCTCTAATTGTTTTGAAAAAAACTAATTCATATTTTTTCAACTTTTTTCTTTAATTAATCTATCAAACATTGTGTGGTTATGTTTGATTGATTAATAAGTCCATTTATTTTATGATCATATGCTTCATCTTTTGTTCTAGGGTATGCTAGTTGATCTTAACTTAACTGATATTTTATTAAATCATCTAGCTAGGGTTTTTAATTATTGAATCATCTCTAGTCTTCATCATCTTTAGTAATTCCCTCTTGAACATATGAGGTAGCAATAAAAGGATCTATGATAGTATTTAAAGACATGAAGGCTAAAAAGTTGGTCTCATCCCCATCTTTGATGTTGGTATTGTTCAAAATAGTAATCTTAGCCTTCATTGCACGTTTGTTCGTCTGTTTCCATTTATAAAATTGTTTTGCACCAATATGACCGGGATTCTCACACTTGAAGTACTTGATCTTGTTAATGTGCCTTCTCTTTAGTCTCTTAGCCTCATTATTTGTGTCTTCATTAATCTTTACATATTTTGAGCATTTAGTGCTCGAACTTTCTCTTCTGATTCCATAAGAAGATGATTGTTTTCCAAAAGAATCTTGTAAACTTCTTGGCAAGTAACGCCATTTCTTCTTCATCAGGCCTAGAATCATCATTACTTAACATAGTAGTGTTTGCATCCTTACAAGAACCACTCCCTTTGGTAGTTTTGAGGGTAATGTTATTCCTTTTCAGCATCAATTTTGTTCTATATAGGTAAAAGGTGATGAACTTGAAAGACTTACAAGTCACCAACTATCTCATTTATAGTGAGTTCACTAGGGTTGTACACAGATTAGATCATTATTACTTTGGCATGAAAATGATACGGGAAACTAGCAATAATCTTCTCAATTTTCTTCTCCTTGCTAATCGACCTATCCAAATTGTAAGAACATTTGACAATGTTTAAAAGTTAAGCATAGAATTTGTCAAATGTTTCATCCTCTTGCATAATATAGAGTTCAAAGTCTCTATTTAACTTTATAATCTTGGATTTCTTAACTACAGAAGTACCCTCGTATGCAACCTCATGAATATTAAATGCTTGCTTTGAGGTTGTACATCTTTGAATTCTTTTGTAATCATTAGGTGTGATAGCCTTGAGGATAGAACATAACCCCTTACTATTCCACTCTAAATCCTTGCTTTCCTCTTTCTTCAATTCAATCATAGGTTTAGGGATAATAGTGTTGTTAGGAAGGGTTTTAATTAGACATGTATAGCTATTCTCAACTAAGAACCAAACATTATATCCAAGGGACCATAAGAAGGCCCACATCTGAGAATTTCAATAGGCATAATTGAACACGTTAAATAGTGGAGGCCTACCTACATTATCTCCTCCTCTTGAATTCTTTAGAGAGAAATATATGTGTGTGATAAACAAGAGTAACGAATCAATATTAGAGTGATTAAGCCCTAAAAAGGTGTAGCATTTTTTATACTAACTGAAAGAGTCTAGGACCCGATATACTACTATGTTAAGGAGATAAGAAATCTTTAAGGACTCATCATAAACTCGCAATAGCAGCAAGTAAAACACTTAACAGATAACAATGAACATAGTAAATAATAAGCACTAATACTAGTAAATTAAGCAGCAAATATATTATTTAGTATTTAAAAAGCAAGAAATAAATATTAAAATATTTCTAGTCAGATATTAAACCTCAATATGTTGAAACATACCCAATTGAAACTCATATTTTACTAGCCAAAAAATAGAGCATGCACAACAAAAGATTTAACGAGGTGAACCCACATAGAAATACAATCTACATGGAAACTGATAGGGGCAGAACCGACATCGCCGATCCTGCCCGTTACTTTGGTTTTATTTATTTATAAAACTCTCGCAAGTGCACGAATCATTTCGTAGAAAATGATAAGTATACTCCCAAGGTCGATCTAAGGAAGGAATGTATGTGGTTTTTAATTTATTATTCAAACTTTTAAAAACGAAATTAAATCCTAAACATCCTGTCACGATATTTTGGGGTTTTGTGTTTTTAATCTACTTACATAAAAATAAACATAGATTCAATAAATATTTATGCAAATTTTATCTGTTAAAACAGTGAAGTATTTATGGATATAATAACTAAGTTAATTATGCTTGCTCATATTATTTAGGTTATTAAAGATATGAATTGATATTTATTGATTCTCTCTTTTTTGTATGAATACCACCTTTGGTAGGGTTAGATATTCTTTGTTAACTAAACAAATCAATTAACACCTATGGGTGGGGTTGATAACTAATTTGGTTAATTAAATTAATTCCTTTTTCTAAGAGATTGAAAATGAACCATTTAAATGCCACCTTTGGTGGGGTTAGACAGTTTAAACTTTATTCAAGGTGTCCAAATTAAACCTAAGAATTTAGTTATCCGAGTACTAACTTTCAAGTTTTAAAACCACTACTGAAAACATGTTGTCAATACATTTTCAGATAATAATTCTTATAAAAACTTTTGAAATAGAGCTTCACTCTAACTACCGGGCGATTGTACCAACAAATAAAAGAGCACTACTCTAAATCGAATAGGATAACTAAACCTTAAAATCTAATTTTCATGTTTAAGTTTGTAATGAAAAATAATATATTTCTCTCTAACATTCTTAATATAAAATCTTGAATAAAAATAAAATCAATTCATTTTAGAGGTTTTTACCTATTCAATATTTCGCAAGCATAACAACGTTATTATTATATCATGTTTACAAATAGCCAACACAGTTAAATTTAATCACAGACAAATTAAATATAACATGTAAGAATAAAGCATAAAAAATAACTGTAAAGAAAATAAAATCCTTACAGAACTTCGATGCTATTCCCGTTGTTGGAAAACCTCCAAGCGGAATTTGCACTCCCATTTATTGAATCGAAAAACTAATAAATTACAAAAACATAACTAGTTCTTCCCAAAAAGGGAAGAACTCTAAAACTAAGAGAAATTAACTAAAAACTAAGAAAAACTAAAAAAACCTAAAAATCTAAGAAAAGAGAGAAAGAAAGAAGAGAGAAGTGCGTTTTGAAGGTGTGTTTAGAAGTGAAGGGAAGGGGGGTATTTATAAGTGAGGATGGAGAGAAAAAATGAGTGAAAAAATGTTAAAAAAATGTGAAAATGCGGAGTGCAAATGCTGAGGTCATTGATGACATCAGCATGACGTCATGGGGCGGCTGCACGTGAAAAATGGGGCAAAATGGGCGTCGGCGCGCGCGGAACTGGGACTAGGTGCGCGCTGATGCGCGCATACGTGGGGCGTGTTGTGCGCGGCTGGGCGCTGGCGCGCGCGGGGCTCGGCGCGGCTGGGCGGCGCAATTTTCTCCTTTTTGATATTTTTGACCCATTTTATCCAATTTTTCCATATTTATTGACCTTTCCCCATTTATTTATTAATATATTTGTGATGTATTGCTTCCAGTATTCCTCTTTGAGTCTTTAAGTTACGTTTTTAAGCCAAAATACCTGAAAAACAATAAAAATACCCGTGATTCCGAAAAAGACAAATATATATAAATATATGATAAAACATATAAATATATATATATATTAATCAATTAATGTGCATAAAATCATGGTTATTTTAGTGCTTTTTGAGCACTCATCACAACCCCCAACCAGCTTCTTGCTAGTCCCTTAGCAAGAGAAGCGATAAAAACTAAAAATTAAACTATCCTAAATCACTTCCGCAGATTGACACGGTTGCATTTAGCCTATGCAACAAGCCTTTAAACCCCTAGGTTGCCCTAGTGGACGAGTTTGAGTCTCGTGAGGGTTTTCAGTAATGATACCCACAAACATTGAACTAAATGTAAAAATTAAAAGAAATAATAACAACAATCAACTTAAAAACTAAAATTACAACAAAATCAAAAATTAACGTTTAAGAATAAAAGAAAACAACATATCACAAAAATGTCTCATACTTTTTAATCTCCTTTAAGATCATAATTAAAATCTCAAGCATAAGTTATTTTAATCTTTTTAAACAATCATGATTTATTATAATAATTAGTCGGAAATCATTTTCATATTTCATATCAAAAATGTATCAATTTAATTTCACCCAATTTCGGTGTCATAAATCCGAATTAAGCCGACTCTATTCCTCACAAGTCAATACTCTCAAAACACTGAATCCTATAGGTTCAAACACTCATACTAATTTATATGCGAAAGAGTTGATGTATAGAAATGAACTAATATGTTCGCATATGTATAAAGAAGAAAGGCTCAAAGTGTTATTTTGACGTTGATCTCATGGAAGGAATCAAATGTATAAATTATAAAGATATCATATATAAAAATTATTTTCATGCATAAATCAAACTCATTAAGAAAAAATTTCAAGATATATGCCTTTTACAAATGAAGAAAGTGCAATGACTTTTTAGGGAATTACTTCCTATATCTTTCTTTTGTAATTAGCCTTTACTCACAATTTTGTAGGCAATGTGGGTCATAGTATGTAGATTATACTATATATTCTTTCTCTCTATATTTTTCTGAAGATATTTTTCAATATATATCATTTTTTAGAGAGTCAACCCATGTACAGATTGTACATTTTTTTTTAGGATTTTGGTGAGTGGTTAATTTTGTGGCTTTTTTGTTTGATCTTGGTTTAGGTAACCCCAGATATGTCTCTCTTTTTTTTTGTAATAGTCATGCACGAATGAGATAAAAGCATATACTATCAATTTCTACTCAAATCATTTAATCTAAGCAAAAATAATAATAAAAAATATACGATACTCTATTAAGATGAGAAAAAATTCATACATTCAATATTAATGCCTATAGAGATCATCTAAGAATTTGAAGAAATAAGAAATGTGTTTGGAGTAGAAAAAATATATATTTCACTCTCAATAAGGGAAATTAGGCTCAAATTATATCTCACAAAGGTAGTCTCCACTAAAACAAATTCATAAACACCGATTTTGGGTTTAATATAATTTCTACATCTTATCAAGAAATACTAGTTATGACAAAAATTAACTAATTATCAAAAATAATTACATAATATTTCATGATATGTTTTCAAAAATTAATCTAACAGTACAAAAGACTTACTATTTACTTAAATTTGATTTAAAGAAATGATAAATTTTTGGGAGAACTTTTTTTTTTTTTAATTCCAAAATTACTAAATCACACAAAACAAAAATAAAACCAAACACAAAAAATGAAGATGTGAACATAAAAAAGAAAAAATTAATAATTTTTTTTTTAAATTTTAAAATTGTTAAATCTTTTTTTTTCTTTTCTAATTAAGCATGGTAACTTTTCACCACCCCCAACCTAGAACTTACATTGTCCTCAATGTAACAACTGTAAATTAAAGATAAAGAGAAAAGAGAAGAACGATTACCTATTTCTTGAGAATGTGTAAGTAGTAATGGAGAAATGCAGGTGCATTCATCATATTCATCATTAAAGTGTATACGTATTGATTCTTTGTGAACTTCTAACAACTCAACAAATATTTTTAGTTTTAACAATTTAAAAATTATTCACATATAATTAAACTAAAATAAACAATAAAAATTAAATAAAAAAAAATTACCTAAAATGATGGGTTGCCTCCCATCCAGCGCTTAGTTTAACGTCTTAGCAAGACGTAACTTGGGGATTTCATTTTAAGTAAACTCAATGTCCCCTCATCAATGAGTCAATTCAACCCAACAAGTAAGACAAGATTATCTACTTATACTTTTTTCAATCATGTCCTATGGATTTTCAATTTTTTCTGTACTTAAAACTAGGGACATGCTTGTGAGTTTTAGATAATCCATGTCTAGGTACAAATCAAATAATTAAAGGCATCAAAACACAATTGTACCTAGATCAAACAAAACAACTAACTCCTTAGATTGTAATTAAAACATTAAAATTTTGGAGATAGTTTCAGACTTTTTTTTCGGATTTTTTTTTGTTTTTAACTATAATATCTAAGTTAAAATAACATAATCAGTATTAACCAAGAGTGCTCCCAGGAAAGAATGGTGGGGCAAAGGCTCCTTAAAAACCATCCTCCTAGACAGAGCAACGTTCCCAGGAAAGACTAGTGGCACAAAGGCTTCCAGGAACTAGTCTCCTAGACAGAACTCCCTTAGATTTTTACTTTTCATGCTATTAAAATTAAGTTAATTAAGTTAAGTTAGGTTTAAAATTTAAGTTAATTAAGTTAATAAAAAAGTAGGTTAATTAAGTTAATGAAAATCTAAGTTAATTAAGTTAGTAAATTAAATTAATACAAGTTAGTAAATTAAGTTACTAAAACCTAAACTAATTAACTTAAACGAAAATTAAGATAAAAAAATAGTTAAAAAAAACAAAATTAAAAAACAAATTAAACCAAAAATAAAATAAATTGAAAAAGTAAAAGAAAGATAAAAAAAATAAAAATAAAAAGAGAAAAAAAAATTTTAATTAAAAATAAATCCAAAAAAATAAAATAAAAATAAAATAAAAAAATTGAAAAAAAGAATAATAATAATAATAATTGAAAAAGATAAAAGAACAAAAAATAAAAGAACAAAAAATAAAAAAAATTGAAAATAAAGTTTTTGATTTTTTTTTAAAAAGAAAATTTTATTTTTAAAATTTTATTTTTTTTTTATTTTTTATTTTTTTATTATTTTTTTATTATTATTTTTTTATTATTATTTTATATTTTTATTTTATATTTTTTTTATTTTTTTTATATTTTTTATATTTTTATATTTTTTATTTTTATTTTATTTTTATTTTATTTTAATTTATTTTTTATTTTTATTTTATTTTTATTTTATTTTTATTTTATTTTTATTTTTTATTTATTTTTATTTTTATTTATTTAATTTAAAATTTAATTACTTTTTTTTTTACTTCAAATTTCAAATTTCAAAATTATTTTATTATTATTATGCTATAATTTTTTTATGAAATTTAAAATTTTAATTCTTTTTATTTATAATGAAATTGAAATTTGAATTTTTCTTTTTTTTTTTACTTTTCACAAACAACAAAATTTTTTATTTTTTTATTTTTTTTAATAAAAAAAAATCACAATTATTTACAACACAAAAAGTTTTTAAAATTTTGATAAATAATTTAAAAAAGCTATTCCTTCTCCGGCAACGGCGCCAAAAACTTGATTAGGGGCAGAACCGACATCGTCGATCCTGCCCGTTACTTTAGTTTTATTTATTTATAAAACTCTCGCAAGTGCACGAATCATTTCGTAGAAAATGATAAGTATACTCCCAAGGTCGATCTAAGGAAGGAATGTATGTGATTTTTAATTTATTATTCAAACTTTTAAAACGAAATTAAATCCTAAACATCTTGTCACGATATTTTGGGTTTTGTGTTTTTAATCTACTGACATAAAAATAAACATAGATTCAATAAATATTTATGGAAATTTTATCTGTTAAAACAGTGGAGTATTTATGGATATAATAACTAAGTTAATTATGCTTGCTCATATTATTTAGGTTATTAAAGATATGAATTGATATTTATTGATTCTCTCTTTTTTGTATGAATACCACCTTTGGTGGGGTTAGATATTCTTTGTTAACTAAACAAATCAATTAACACCTATGGGTGGGGTTGATAACTAATTTGGTTAATTAAATTAATTCCTTTTTCTAAGAGATTGAAAATGAACCATTTAAATGCCACCTTTGGTGGGGTTAGACAGTTTAAACTTTATTCAAGGTTTCCAAATTAAACCTAAGAATTTAGTTATCCGAGTACTAACTTTCATGTTTTAAAACCACTACTGAAAGCATGTTGTCAATACATTTTCAGATAATAATTCTTATAAAAACTTTTGAAATAGAGCTTCACTCTAACTACCGGGCGATTGTACCAACAAATAAAAGAGCACTACTCTAAATCAGACCGGATAACTAAACCTTAAAATCTAATTTTCAGATTTAAGTTTGTAATGAAAAATAATATATTTCTCTCTAACATTCTTAATATAAAATCTTGAATAAAAATAAAATCAATTCATTTTAGAGATTTTTACCTATTTAATATTTCGCAAGCATAACAACGTTATTATTATATCATGTTTACAAATAGCCAACACAGTTAAATTTAATCACAGACAAATTAAATATAACATGTAAGAATAAAGCATAAAAAAAGAAAATAAAATCCTTACAGAACTTCGATGCTATTCCCGTTGCTGGAAAACCTCCAAGCGGAATTTGCACTCCCATTTATTGAATCGAAAAACTAATAAATTACAAAAACATAACTAGTTCTTCCCAAAAAGGGAAGAACTCTAAAACTAAGAGAAATTAACTAAAAACTAAGAAAAACTAAAAAAACCTAAAAATCTAAGAAAAGAGAGAAAGAAAGAAGAGAGAAGTGCGTTTTGAAGGTGTGTTTAGAAGTGAAGGGAAGGGGGGTATTTATAAGTGAGGATGGAGAGAAAAAATGAGTGAAAAAATGTTAAAAAAATGTGAAAACGCGGAGTGCAAATGCCGAGGTCATTGATGACGCCAAGATGACGTCATGGGCAGCCGCACGTGAAAAATGGGGCAAAATGGGCATCGGCGTGCGCGGAGGGCGGGCTGGCGCGCAGCGCGCGCCGATGGCAGGCGCCACGCGCGCGGGAGCAGTGAGATGCGCGGGCGCGCACGGAATTGGGGCCCAGGCGCGACGCGCGCGGACGTGGGCGTCTTTGCGCGGGGCTCCTCGCGGCTGGGCGGCGTGGCGGCGCGACGGCGTGATTTTCTCCTTTTTGACATTTTTGACCCATTTTATCCAATTTTTCCATATTTATTGACCTTTCCCCATTTATTTATTAATATATTTGTGATGTATTGCTTCCAGTATTCCTCTTTGAGTCTTTAAGTTACGTTTTTAAGCCAAAATACTTGAAAAACAATAAAAATACCCGTGATTCCGAAAAAGACAAATATATATAAATATATGATAAAACATATAAATATATATATATATATTAATCAATTAATGTGCATAAAATCATGGTTATTTTAGTGCTTTTTGAGCACTCATAAGAAACATCCTCCGGGTTCTAATGGAAACCACATGGTAGCAAACAAATCCACTAAACAATAATTGAAGATTAGTAGCTAACTACCTATTGTTACCCTCATTTGCTGCTTTCTTAACAAATTATTTGAACACATGAATTCTCCAAAGCCAACATTACTCAATATGGTGTGACCAATAATTGAAGATTAGTAAAGTGAACAGGTAATGAACAACCAATCGTGGGAACTACACTCAACGATGAACCACTAACGACCAATTATGGGAAATATTCTCAACAACAAACCACAACCAAAAATGTGGGAAATACACTCCACCATGTATCACGAACAACCACTAATTTAGGAACACAACCAAAGCTACCTAACCCAATCTCACAGTGTTTCTCTCACAATATTTGTAAAATAGTTAAGAGATCTTAATACTCGTACACATTATTTTACACCTAATAATGTAGTACAAATACTAAAATATACTCAAAGTAGTTTGTGATGTAGAAGAAACTTTTAGAGTAAAATTTGGAAGAGTTTTGGTATGTATAAGATGTGATGCAGACCCTCTAGGCGAATAACCCTAGGAACCCATGAACTCAAAGAAATAGGAATGATTAAATTGCTAAGAACGTGTTGAAGATGATCAAATTAGAATCTTAAGTAAACAAAGTCCTTACAACCCTAATCTTGAGATCCCACAAAGGATGATCACTCCTTTTGATATGTTGAAATCAAGCATTCAATCAAGAACATAAGAAGGCAAAGCAAAATATTTCTGAAATATACTTTTCATTGATTATATTCATTTTTACCTCTAAATTATATAGCTTTTCTTCTTTATAAGAAAGAAAGCATAAAATAAAAAACCATAGATGAAATGGGAATAATGGGCCTATTTAGTTGTGGATTGGGCCTAATCCAACATTGAAAAATAAAAGACTAAAAGACTTAAAATAAAAAGCCCTTAATTCAGTAAAACAAAAATTGCTAAACATAAAAGGCCCATAATTAACTATAATAAAAAAAATCGTTTCCTAAATTAATCCTTTCCAATTTAATATTTCAAATCTATCCCTTATGTAGGATCTTGAGAATCTTTAGAATATTTGTAAACATCAATTTGATTAGCACCTCAATCTCCATTAAGGTGCTTAAAGAAAGACAAAAGAGGGGGAATTTATTGAAGCAATTAAGGCACTAACAACCACCCACATCGAGGCCATATTGAGGGTCCTCAATAACCACCTTGTTAGGGGTTCAATGAGGGATCCAAAAGTGGCTTCGTTGATGACCTCATTGAGGTTCCAAAAATTCAAAAAAATTTCATCCAAAATTTATTGAGTAATTTTCATAAAACTTGCACCCAAAATAACGCAAAAATATTCACTCATAACCTAGCATGCATACTAAGAAATAAACCCCATGCTATGTGTATAACATGATTTCAATCATAGTGTACCTAACTATGTACCTATGTGCATTATTGATCAACAGTAACCAATCCTATATAGAGAAGGATAGAAATAATTAGTAAAATAATCAGATATCACATTTTGCACAGGGAAGCCAATACAAATTCAAAGGACTATAAGGCTTACAATAATATTGAATACTAAATGCTCAGTATCATATATATTTAGGACATAGTTACATGTTCATATGTTACATGAACTCACTTTCTTAGTTTGCTTTATTGGCTTGGGTTTTTGTTTGTTTTGGTGCCATCTTATTTAGAATTGGGCATATTTTTGTAGTCAAAAACATCTTTTTTTTCTATGGAACTTGTTAAGCTCTTGGTTAGATGTTGTGTGTTTTACAACACACAAAAACGTGCAAGTATACACGGTCACAAGTAATAAGATTTGTAAGTAAAGATCGTTCCCACGGAGATTTGTTACTATAGTTTGTTGAGTACTAAAATTGTATCTCTCTGATTTTATCCAAAACAATCGTTGATTAATAAAAAAGTAACATAAGAAAATAAAAAAAAATCTAGGATTGCAATTTTTCACCAAACTAATCCACTCAAATAATGTTATTTTCTTTTGATTTATATTTTTTAGTACATTTAATTTGTCAACCGAAAACTTCTTTTTTTATTATTCATACATCTCTTCCGAGCTCCGTATAAACACACCTCGTTAAATTAATTCACTATATCTCTATGAGAATTAAATTTAATAAGATTCATTAAGTTCTAAATTTTCAAATGGCCACACATACAATTAGGGTATATTCCTATCCTTCATCATACATGTCATTCTATTTACGAGCAATATACACACAAATGCCTCTTCCAAGTTTATTCATGTGCCACGGATCGTTTTAATAAGATTCGTAAATAATCAAAAAGCATTAAGCACAAAATAGAACGAACAAATCGAACGTCTTATAAATCTATCAAAAATAATTAAAATCAAAGCTTCATAAATTTAGATCAAATGCAACCCTAGAAAAATTAAATTACTTCATTAATTAAAAATAAAAATTACAACAACTACAGAAAAATTAGAAGAAGCAGAAATAAAATTAAAACATCTCAATACGAAAATATTTGGCACACGCAGAACACAACAAAAGCCAAAACCGAGCAACACAAGAAAACTAAACTCTACCTAAAACTCCAAAACCTAATAAAACTATCATCTTATCTCCTATTTATAGCTAAAAATAATACATCTAAAATATTACATTTTTTATTTTATTTTTTTATAAAAACGCGTAATAATTTGTATCGAAAAACAAAAATCACGCGTATCGATTTTATTAATTAAATCACGCGTGAGCTAGGGGCGCCGATTCTGCATTTTTTAAATTCTTTATACATGCCACGTGTCAGTGTCTGATTCGCTGCAATGAATTAATGCAAACACGTGGCAGCTTCTGATCTGTTGCGGGAAACAGCGCAGGGAAGGATTGTCGCGCATGGACAACGGCTACACACGGGCGTGATCCTGCGCTCTCGCGCTCATGATAACATGCCACGTGTCATCACATGATTGGCTAAAAATAGAGTGGGACACATGGCAATTTCTGATTCGAAGAATGGATTCAGGTGGACACGTGTCATCTTTTTATTGGAGGAAAATCTGGTTGCACGCAGAGATCAGCGCACGGGATCAGAGGCGTGCGAACGTGGGGGACAGCGGTTGGACGCGTCAGACATGTGGGTCCCACCTGCACACCGACCTGCGCGGCAGGTGGGCCCCACTCGAGCGCCGAGCTGCGTGAAAGAATCTGCGCACACGCGATTTGGTCGGGCGTGATCTGGACGAGGGCATCGTAGCCGTTTATTCTTTGATCGGACGGTCCACGTTTGGCGCTTGTTGTTGGCGCGTGGTTCTTCTAATCTGCGCAGAAAATTCAATTTTCTTAATTGTATTTTAACCCACAAATATATTTCAAATTACATTTTAAACTTTGGTTAATTGCAATGTTGCCCTTTTGGTAATTTAAATTAAATTTTAAACTTTTAATAATTAAAATTAAGCTCGATTTTAATTTAAATTATATTTTCAAATTTTATAAATTGCAATTAATCCCTCTTTTATTTGAAATTATATTTTTGGAAACAAATTTGTCATTTAAGAACATTTTCGATACAATTTATTTAATTTTCTTAAAATATATAAAAAACAGTAAATACTAATTTATTAAACTAAAATTACTAAAAATAGTGAGAACGTAGAAATTATAATTAATAAAATAGGTGAAAATAACTATATAAAATACAGTTATCATTAGACCTCAATGAGGGCTCTTTGACTCTATGGACATCCATCATAGGAATTGGTTGAGTTACTCGATAAGGACAATGAGGGTTGGCTACTAATGGTATGGACCTTATCAAGATGCTAGATTTTGTCTAGAAATTCACATCCTTTTCTTTTTGTTTCTTTTCCATAATTTGAAGGAAAGCTCTACCCATTTGGATTTAAGCTTCCTCGGTCTATTTTGGACCTATTTTCCTTCTTATTGTCCTGTTCAAAAAATAGTGAAGAGTGGCATAATTGAAGTACTTTCTCTTATTATTGGTTTTCCCTTTATCCGCTAGGTGTTTTTGATAGTGCAAATTATAAATGCTTACAAGTGCAAGAATCATTAATAGGCTAATGATAAGTTTACCCCGAGGTCGATCTCTGGTGGAATTGTAGTGATTTTAAACTCTTTACTTATTTTATCAAAAATAATAAATTAATAAAATAAAATAAAACTAAGCACTCTAAACTCATTATTAAGAAAATTGGAAATAAAATAAAATAACTAATTAAATCACTAAGCTAAAAAAAGTGAGCCTTTGACAAAAAATTGAATGTTAATGAGAAAACATATGCATTTAGATAGCAAACTAAAAACCAATCCATTATGGACCATTCAAGATCATCAAGCAAATTGATGATAAAGCCTTCTAGCTCGATTACCACCATTCTTACATATGTACTAGGTCATCAGTGTGGGGAATTTGTAGTTGTTTGTTCCATCTCTATTAGATGATGACCTTGAAGAAGACATTCATATCCATCATTCGATGACTTACGCATTGAACAAGAAGACCCTTTGATGGAAAGATGTATCTTAGAACATAATATTCAAGAAATAAGATATGGGAAGCATGAGTATTTTTGCATTGGCAAGAAAGGACAACTCCAAGAATAGTGTGGTCCTTCTCCATTGATTGGTTTTCATGCATGCATATACATTGTCACAAAATCCTTAACCACACCCTTAGGATATTTGAAAAATCTATAAGCTAATTGAAGGGAAATGGTTATGGGATTCAACTCCCCAAAATCTAGTTGCAAGTATATTAAGTAAGGCTTGAGATTAATACTTGCACCTAAGTCAACCATAGCCTTAACTACCCTTTTATCTACCATAGTAATATTAATATTAGAACTACTAGATTCCTTTAATTTTCGTGGAAGGTTGTGTTGAAGTATTATACTGGAAACTTTTGATACAATTACTCTTTCATTAACATCATACTTTCTCCTCTTAGTGTTCAATTCTTTAAAACACTTTGCATAGGAAAGTTCATTCCTAAGGACATCTAAGAGAGGTAAATTAATTTTAACCTTAGAAAGCATATTAAATAAATCAAAAAATTACTTATCCTATTTAATGTCCTTAAGACAATGTACGAAAGGTATGAGCGGTTGATATGGTTTTGGTGCCTTGTCAAATGTAGGTAAGTCAGATAAGTCTCTGAATTACCTTAGAAGGATTTGCAACTATTTAATTTATGTCCATGCCTTCCTTGGGTGATAGTTTCACTCCACATTTATTTCTTGCATTATTAAATGAATCATTAGAAATTTTAGGAAAATATTATTCATAATCTTATTACTCCTTAGAGTTTTCATAGTTTGAGATCGTTGAAATTGATTGGGAAGCTTAACTTTTACTTGTCTTTGCATTTGCTCAACTATTTTACCAACTTTTTCTTCCACCCTGTTTATAGATGCTTTTAAAGAGTCCAACCATTGATTATTTTTCATGTCGTTATCTCGACTCATTTGAATGAAAGCAATCAAGTTATTCTCCAAGGTTGGCTCTTTAGGTGGGTAGGGTGACATCTTTTAATTTAGGTTTAGGCCTTGCATTTGGTTTTAGGCATATATTGGGTTAGTGTTTCTTCCTATGACAAATTAGAGTGATTTCTCCACCTATAATTATAGGTGTTGGTGTGTAAGGATCACTCATGAGTCTAGATTGGTACCTCTATAAGGATCACTTGCAAAAGATAAAACATTAGTACCATGCTCATACATACCACAAACTCCATATTCCTCTTGATTTGGTGTGTCCTTGGTAGTTAGGAGTTGAATTTGATTTGTTAATTCCATAAGCTGCATGGTTATTTTGATCTTGAAGCCTATCTCATTTTCTTCATCTCTTCTCACTCTAAAACTCTTTTGTTGGGAATTGCTACCCAAAATCTCATAGAGATCATAAGTCTTTAAGGTTATTATTTCTCTCATAGTTCTACCTATAGCATTGTCAATTGTGAATTAACACTGTTATGTCAATCCATCGTAGAAAAATTGATTTTACAACTACAGTGAGAAACTGTGGGCATTGAGTGAGAAGTAATTTGAACCTATCCCAAGTATCATGAAATGATTCTCTTTCCATTTGAGAGAATATAGTAATTTTTTCTCTCAACTTGGAAGTTTTTTGTAGGAACTAGGTAGGAGAGTCATTAGCCCAACCTTAGCCTCTTTTTTAGTGTGTATAAGAAATATCTCATTTTTAATTGATCCTACATAAGCCCATGCAAAAAGAACATATATACAGTTGAGTAAAAATCTCTCATAATGGTCAAAGGATCTTTATTAGGACATCCAAATAAGGATGACAACATAAAAATCTCCATATGAGAAAGTAGTAGTGCCAAAGATTGGTATTACATACTCTTTCATTAGTATCCCTCTTGGTAAACCATCTCCCATTTTAATGGCTATAGTGTTAGCTTAAGAGAATGCTTATGAAAAAAAAATACAAATAAAGTTAATAAATAAAAGAAACAAAAATAATTAAAATAAATAAATAAAAATAACAAAAAACATTAAAAAAATAAAATAAACAAATAAACAAATAAAAGATAATAACAAAAAGAAATAAAAATAATAATTAAATAAATAACAGAAAAAAAAATAAAACTAAGAAAAAAACTATATATATATATATATATTTACTTTTTTTTAACAAACTACAAATATTCACAAATCACAGAAATAAAAATAAAACCATAAAACAAAAAAATCACAAAAAACTAAAAAGAAAACAACTAAACAATTTAAAACACTAATTTTCCAACAACAATGCCAAAAACTTGATTGTCAAATTTTGGATTCATAAAAAGCTCACAAGTACACAAATTACTTATAATAAGGGACAAGTATACTCCCGGTGTCAATCTCTCAAGGAATTATGATGGTTTTAAAAAGTTAAATTATTCCCTAATTCAGTTAAGAAAAGCAAGTCCTAAACACTCTAAAAATTTGTTGGTTTGAAGAACAGAATCGTAAATTTTAAATTAATTTAATATCTAAAGGAAACAAATGAATTGAAGCAATAAATTAACCATAACCCTTTATAGATATAACGAGTTAAATGATTCAAATAACAAGTTATATTTATATATTTTTCATTTTATTTTAAAAAAATAAATGGCGTGGTCATGGGAAGTTCGCACAATTCTCAATTAATCAATGACTTCTTAGGTCGGCCATAAAATTGATTAATTAGAAAACTTGAAGTTCGCACAATTCTCAATTAATCAATGACTTTTTAGGTCGGCCATAAAATTGATTAATTAGAAAGCTTGAGGAAAATATATTAATCAATATTCTCAATTAATTAATAACTTCCTTTTCTCATGAAACATGGTAGCTGCTAGACCTCATAGATGCATCAAGACATCCTAACTAGGTTAGCACCTCCGTAGCACCTTTCTTCATCTAGCCCAACAACTATAGAATTATAAAAATGATAAAAAAAATAGGTAATAAAAATCATTTCTCAGCAAAACCTATAATCATACATGCTATTAATATACAAGAAAACAAAAGCACTTGCAAATGATGAGGCATCCCACCACCATGTCGTTGTACATATATTAGGTGCTGTAGGGGCTATACAATTAAGTACATCATTACCCTCCCATAAAAATATGGGAACAATGAAAATTCATGTGAGTGATCAAATATGAATTGTGTTTAATTAATACACAAGTATATGTATTGTAATAAGTAGTATAATGATAAGACAAGATCGTTCACACAGAGATTATATTATTAGAAATTAATTTTTAAAACTAAAAAAATAATTTTTTTTATGTTTTTATGTTTTAATAAAAAATAACTAAAAATAAATAACAACAACTAATTAAATCATAATTAAAAACTAAGAAGATATACGATAAAATATCTAAGAATACTTAATCCCCCAATTTTCTAAACATGTGAATTACTAAAATCCCCCAATATAATTATCAATCAATTACATAATCAATTGAATCTAATCTAGCATGTATTCCTTTCTCAAGTAATCTAAACACCATATAGTAATGAACCTAATCACACTCTCATATCAATTATATTGCATACTACTCATTAAGTTCATTAATTATGGATCACATACATAAAAAATTATACATCTTTGCCTAGAAACTATGCATGTTATTTAATTAAGACAAACAATTAAATAATTCTCTTAAATATATTTAATTGCCTCTATAGATAAATTGTTGGCCAACAAATAATAGCATAAAAATTAGATTAAATAATATAATATAATTAAAATCATAATTGGGGTAACATATTAGATCATCACATGGTGAAAATTGGGTTCAAAAGACCTTATATTAATAAATTAGCTAGACATAATTTTGATCATAAAGCTCATATTTTTCAATAAGAAAGACATAAAAATTGATAGAGAAATGAGTAGAATAAGAAATATAATCACTCTCTTGAATTGTAATACCAATCTTCTTTTAAATCTCCACCAAAATTGTATTTCGTTTTGATTTTTTATGTATTTTTCAATCTACTTAACTCCAAAACCTGATAAATATTATGTTAATTATGGCTCATAAGGGGGTTAAATATAGCTCAACTGGAATCTAAACTGTCGAATTAGCTTAAGATAAAGAGCTGAGATCAAAACAAGCAAAAAACCTTATATTAATAAATTAGCTAGACATAATTTTGATCATAAAGCTCATATTTTTCAATAAGAAAGACATAAAAATTGATAGAGAAATGAGTAGAAGAAGAAATACAATCACTCTCTTGAATTGTAATACCAATCTTCTTTTAAATCTCCACCAAAATTGTATTTTGTTTTGATTTTTTATGTATTTTTCAATCTACTTAACTCCAAAACCTGATAAATATTATGTTAATTATGGCTCATAAGGGGGTTAAATATAGCTCAACTGGAATCTAAACTCATTTAATTAGCTTAAGATAAAGAGCTGAGATCAAAACAAGCAAAAAACCTTATATTAATAAATTAGCTAGACATAATTTTGATCATAAAGCTCATATTTTTCAATAAGAAAGACATAAAAATTGATAGAGAAATGAGTAGAATAAGAAATACAATCACTCTCTTGAATTGTAATACCAATCTTCTTTTAAATCTCCACCAAAATTGTATTTCGTTTTGATTTTTTATGTATTTTTCAATCTACTTAACTCCAAAACCTGATAAATATTATGTTAATTATGGCTCATAAGGGGGTTAAATATAGCTCAACTGGAATCTAAACTGTCGAATTAGCTTAAGATAAAGAGCTGAGATCAAAACAAGCAAAAAACCTTATATTAATAAATTAGCTAGACATAATTTTGATCATAAAGCTCATATTTTTCAATAAGAAAGACATAAAAATTGATATAGAAATGAGTAGAAGAAGAAATACAATCACTCTCTTGAATTGTAATACCAATCTTCTTTTAAATCTCCACCAAAATTGTATTTTGTTTTGATTTTTTATGTATTTTTCAATCTACTTAACTCCAAAACCTGATAAATATTATGTTAATTATGGCTCATAAGGGGGTTAAATATAGCTCAACTGGAATCTAAACTGTCGAATTAGCTTAAGATAAAGAGCTGAGATCAAAACAAGCAAAATTATAAGTGCCAACCAATGGGAGCTTGACACGTGGCATATAGAATTCACTTGGCGAATCTGAGTGCGATGAGTGGGAAGAGAAGAATAGTCTGATCAACGTATGCTGAGTCAATTCCATGTAGCACAACTTGATTTGCGATTATGGATGGCATAGCACACAAGTGGAATGGCCAAAATAATCAGTGAAGTTGCATGATGAATACGTTGACTAAGCAGGATGAGGTCAGGATGAATGCCATGTTGACACATGGAACGATGTTGTGTCACTCTATACACAGAGCTTTGTGTGATTCACTTGTTGAGATTGTATGGCTTCCACATGGTTTGCTCCATCAATTCTCATACTTGTGTGTCATCCACGTGGCAGCTTCTAATTGGTCTTGCTTTAAAAATTCATAAAAATTCTAGAAATATTCCATAAATATCTCAAAAAATTCCAAAAATTATATTTTTATCCCTTTTGACTAGAAAGTTTATATTTTAATATTTTTAACCACAACAATACAACTTATTGAATAAAACGAGCAAATATTAAGTAGAAAAGTATATTGATGACTTTACTTTCATAGAGTCATCACACCCCCAAACTTAACCCTTTGCTTGTCCACAAGTAAAATTAAGTCAAATTAAAAAAAATGATATGGGTAGTATATTCATAAATATATACTATTAATACATGTATATTTAGCGAAAAATATCCCCATCAATGAGGTTCACATATTCATTAATCCACGTTCCATCAATACAAGGATATGGAAGGTTTTTGATGAATTGATTCTTGTGTGTGTAGCACATGATATCACCCAATGCACTCTTGAAATCAACCTATATGAGGATGCTAATCAATTCAATCTTAGAACAAGTCTTATAAGTATATTTTTCACATTTCTCCCCACTAATATAAATATGCACTAAGCTAAAGATCAATAAGGACTTTACATGCATGTTATGCAAGGCTTAGGTGAGGGTCAATAAATGAAGACATTTAGGCTCTTTCCACACCTTAGCTTTCATTTTATTCTTGATGCACTTTTTAACTACAATTGAGCTTTTACTTGATATTTTATTGCACCCCCAAACTTCTTCTCCATTTCTTTTTCTTTTTTTATATAGAGTGCATTACATTTCACCTCACTCTATATCATAACACATGATTGTATTTTTTCTTTCATAAAAGCTAAATGTGCAAGGGTAAAGGTAATGCTTATTGGTTAGGCATAAAATGTGGCTTAAAGATATGAAAGGCTATTTGTTAGGCTCAAATGGGTGACTAAAAATATTAACAATGGTTACCTTAAAAGGCTCAATCGATCTAAATAAGGCCTAAATCATCTCTTTTGTTAAATACTATTTAGGATTTCACCTCAAGGGATAATCAAATAGATTCTAAAACCTAGTAGATCTCATCAACTCGCATAGCTCACTACAAATTTTCGCTGAATAAGAACACCAAAGCCAATCATGAATATGTGCACAAAAATTTGAATCGATCCAATTAAAACTAGTAAGTATATCATATGATTAATGTAAGTATCTTAACGAGCATGTTACATTCCTTATCCTAGTCATGACAACCAATTTTTATCATTGAGTTTATATGTTTCATATCAAATATGCATGCTTTTAATTTCCATATACTTATCATTTTCTACACAAATCATGATTAAAAACATCCTAAAGTTAAAAAAATTCCCTAAAAATTAAATAGCATCCTAAATACTAAAATAGAGAATGAAGTGTCATCCCCAAACTTGAATTGTAAATTATCCCCAATATGAGCATATAAATATGAAAAAGTAAAAAAAAATCCATTAACTTTGGCAAAAACTACTTAAGCTTGTTGCGCCATTTCTCTCTACATTTATTTATGTACAAAACAAAAATAATGAAAATATAAGTAAAATAACATTGGGTTGCCTCCCAACTACATCACGTTTAACGTCTTTGACTAAAAGGTCATATCAAGTCCTATGGTACATCAGTTTGTGTCCATTTACTTTTGAGTTTGCCCAAAAACAGTTTGAGTCTTGATTTTCCCAATAATACTTTATGTTTTGGTTTGCAAACCTAGTGTTCAATCCTCTTATCATGCCATATTTTTTTTTCTTTTTGTACTTTTGGACATTCTTATATGAACTCCAACATAGCTCATCCAATTTAATATTTTTAGCATATTTTTCACTTATCTGTTGGACTATTCTGCTTGCCCACTTAACTAGGGATGGTAGGGTAAAAGTGTGAGGTCTAAACTTGGTTTCCCTCCAATAGATGGTTTGAGCTTAGATCCTATCTCAAAACTCTCTACAAAGTCATTTGATACACACATAAGAGGCATGTCCTCCAAAACATTCACACAGTTCATAATATCAACTTTTGATTTCATACTTTCACAGTTAAAATAGATTGAGTTGTTTTCTGGTGAGTTTATGTCCTTGTTCATAGCATCATGTTTCAAATCCTTAATTGTAGGTTGATGAATAAAAATCAAGTCCCTAGCAATGGCACCAAAAACTTAATGATGACAGAAGATCGGTATCAGGTTAGCAATACCGATCTTACGGATAATTTTGTTTTATATTTGTAAAACTATCGCAAGTGCATGAATCATTTTATAGAAAATGAAATTTATAGTCCCAAGGTCGATTTAAGAAAGGAATGTATGTGGTTTTTAATTTATTATTCAAACTTTTAAAAACAAAATTAAATCCTAAACATTGTGTCATGATATTTTGATTTTTGTTTCCTAATCTAATGACATAAAAAAATAAACATAGATATGGATTCAATAAACAATCATGCAAATTTTTATCATTCATAACATAGAATTGTGTTCAATGAATATGGAAGTATATGTATTACAACAAGTAATATAATAACAAGAAAAAATCATTCCCACGAAGATTATGTTATTAGAAATTAATTTTTAAAACTAAAAATCAATTTTTTTATGATTTTATATTTTCAGAAAATAAAATTAAAATAACTAAAAATAAATGACAATAATTAATTTAATCAGAATTAACAATTAAGAAGATATATGATAAAATATTTAGGAATACTTAATTCTCCAATTTTCTAAACATGTGAATCACTAAAATCCCCCCAATATAATTATCAATCAATTACATGATCAATTGAGTCAATCTAGCATGTATTCCTCTCTCAAATAAATTACACACCATATAGTAATTAACATAATCACACTCTCATGTCAATTAAATTGCATACTACTCATTAAATCATTCTATGTAATACCAATCTACTCTTAAATCATTCTCCCAAATTTATTCAATTGCCTTTATATATCAATCGTTGGCCAAATATTTAAAAGCATAAAAATTAGATAAAATAATATAATATAATAGAAATCATAATTGGGGTAAAATATTAGATCATCACGTGGTAAAAATTAGGTTCATAAGACCCCTAGGTTAATAAATTAACTTGACATAATTTTGATCATAAAACTCATATTTTTAATAGAAAAGACATAAATATTGATAATGAAAGAAATAGAAAAAGATTAAATATCAATCTTTTGATTTGTAATACCAATCTACTCTTAAATCTCCACCAAAATTGTATCTCCATTTGAATTTTTCTATATTTTTTTCTCTTACTAGCTCTAAAAACTAATAAAAATATCGTTAATTATGGCTTATTAGGGTTTATAGGATGATTAGGGGTTAAATATAGCTCATTTAGAATCTGAACCATCAGATTAGCTTCAGATCAAGATTGAGATCAAAATAAGCACAATAAACAGTGCCAGGCAATGGGATCTCAACACGTGACACATGAAATTCACTAAGCGAATAAGAGTGTGACATATGTTAAGGGAAGACTGGTCTGGTCAACGTATGATGAGTTAGCGCCACACAATGTAGTATGATTTGTAGTTGCAGATGGCATGGTGTATGGGTGGAATGGTTGGATTAATCAAGTGAAGACGTGTGGCAAATGCGTTGACAAAGCATAACGAAGTCTGGATGAATGTCGTGTTGCCACATGACATGGCACTACATCACTCTATATACGCAGCTTTGCATGATTTGTCTGCTTCGATTGTGTGGCTTCCATGTGGCTTGCTCTGTCAACTATCTTGCTTGTGTTTCATCCACATGGCAGCTTTTGATTGGTTCTACTTTAAAAATTCATAAAAAATTCGTAAAAATTCTAGAAAAATCCGAAAAATTATATTTTCTCCCCTTTTTACTAGAAAGTTTATATTTTAATATTTTTAACCCTAAATATACTACTTATTAAATAAAACAAGAAAATATTAAATACAAAAATGCATTAATGACTCTACTTTCATAGAGTCATTAGTGAACAATCTTTTCTAAGTAGTTAACCCATATAGAGTACCATCTCCAATACACTGATGACAATCTAATGTGAAAAAGAGTCACTAAATAAGGAGAGTATGACTCCAACCAAAGCCTTTGCTCCTAATAGGTGGTAGCATACAATACTACTTAAATAACTACAATACAATATTACTTCGAGGCACATGTTTACCGAAGTAAATGAAGGATTTTTCTAAGTTTACCACATTTCTTGAGAGATGACCAAATAAATGAAAAGCCTCAGATAAAACCTAGATGTTCGATGAACAGGCATAATCGAAGATAAGCAGGTCATTGGCATAAAAAAAATGGGTCGGTGCCGTAATGCCTCTAGGAGAGGAAATTGATCAAAAGTGCTTGTTATCCACCAAGGACCCAAGGTACCTGCTCAAAAAATATTTTGTAATAAAAAATAAGAGTGGAGATAGAGGATCCCAGTAATGAATCCCCCTAGAGCATGAAAAAGATCCCTTGAGCGAACCCTTAATCAAGAACGAGATTCTTGTTATTGCGAAGAAATCTCCAATCCAACCCAAAAAGATGTCATCAAATCTAAATCACTCCATTATCCTTAAGATAAATTTCCAACACATGGTGTCAAAATCTTTACGAATATCAATTTTGAGGGCAACATTACCCCCTTGACTAGAATCTATATTGAATTGAAGCACTCAAAAGCACTAGCCATGTAATCCTTAATGCTGCAACCTGGGATGAACCTAAACTAATTTTGAGATAGAATGGGAAAGTAAATGCCTACTAGTCATACTATAATGATCATTATAATTAATTTAAACATAAAGTTCCCTAATACGATGATTATTTGCTAATAATCTGATCCTCAGGTTATTTATTGCCCTAACATCCATTGTTTTTGTCATTTGGATGGAAAAATTTAATATGACCCTTCCCTTGTCTAGCGTGCTATAATGTATGATGGGAATGAATTTGGAGTAGATAATATTTTTCCAAATACATTTTTACTTTTTTTATCTGCTTTAATTTATTTCTATTGTGTTAGGAACTTTTAGGATAATTTTAACATTTTTCTTACAAAATTATCATATCTTTTAAAGTTAATTTTAAGAAAATGATTAAGTCTTTGCATTTTAAAATTAATTTTAAAAACATTTCATAGAATAATATGATAAATAGTTAGTTTTTGTCATAATTAATATATCATGATAAAATTTTAAAATTACGATGAACCCAAAATTGATGTTTTAGGAATCAATATGATGCACCACTTTGAGTTTTCTCTTCTTTAAACATATGCAGACTTATTAGCTCATTTCTATACATAAACTCTTTTACATATACCTTTTGAATGAGTACTTAAACCAATATAATTAGTGTTATTGAGATTATGCCTAGTGACGATAAAGTCAAGGTGAATTAGAATTCCTTACACTTAAATTGAAGAAATTTTATATTGATACATTTTTGGTTTGAATATGAAAGTAATTTTCAAACGAATTATTATACTAAATCATGAATGTTTAGAATATTGAAATGACTTATTCAATAGATTTTAATTGTAGACTAAAAATAAATTTTAAAGCATGAGAAGTTTTGTTTTTCTTATTTTTTTTACATTGTTTTTAATTTTAATTTTTTGTATGTTATTTGTTTTTTTATTACAATTTTTGTTTTACATTTGATGTATGTGAGTATCATTTCTGAAAGCCCTCAGAAGACTTAAACTCATTCACTAGGACAACCTAAGGATTTAAAGACTTGTTATATACGTTAAATACAACTGTGTCAATCTACGAAAATGATTTAGAAAGTTTAATTTCTTGTTTTTGTTTTTAGGTCTAAGAGACTAGCAAAAAGTTGGTTAGTGGGTGTGATAGAGGTTCAAAAACACTTAATATATTATGGTTTTATACATGTTAAGTGATTATATATATTTATTTTTATTATTTTACTATCATTTTATACAAATATAGATTTTCGAAATCACAGGTATATTTTGTTGTTTTTCAAGTATTTTTGTAAATTTAAAATTATTCAACTTGAAGCATGATACTTGAAGCACCCATTCCAACCTAGAAGATTAAAAAGAAAATATTTGTAAAGCATTACATATTTTTTAAAATTGGAAAAAGGAAATAAAAGAAATATTAGCATTCCAAGTGAGGCAAATAAAAGTGTCTCGAGCATGAATTTATAGTAAGCCGCCACACGAGGAAAAAGGGAAAAATCAAATATGTCCTAGATATGATGAGGGTTGTGCCGTGAAAATATTGTGTGCCACAGCGCGAGTATAGTGGATCTGGCTTAAAACTGTGGCGTGGAATGTTGCTACACATGTGAAATATTAAAATGGATAAAAAAATTTATAAAATGAATAAACTTTTATTTTATCAAGATTAAAACCAAAGTTTGTTAAAGAAAAGTATCTTGACTCGGTATTTTTTTATAATAAACAAAAGAGCTAGATTTAGGATTTAAATTATCTGAATCTGATTTAGAATAACACTCACGTATATTAGTCAATTGTAGCTTAAATCTATTTTGAGGCATGCTCTATTTCAAAGTTTTTTATAAGAATTATTATTAAAGATATACTAACGATATATCCTTCATAATACTTTTAAATATGAAAGTTAATTAGTTCCAGATACTTAAATCATAAACCTAACTTAGATACCTTGATGAAAGTTTAAATTTTCGGCCTGACCGAAGGTGGCAAATTAAATTGTTTAGTAATTTATTAGAAAAATAGCATAATTTAATTAAAGTTTAAAATTATTGGTCCTACCAAATGTGGCAATTTAAAGTTTAATTAATAGAGAAACGATCCCTTCCTTAGGATATTTTTATACATATAAGAAATAATCAATAATATTAATTCATATCTTTAATAACTTACTTAATATTGAACAAGCATAATTAACTAAGTAATATAACCCATAAAGTTTTCATTGCATGAAAAATGTTTATTGAATCGATCTTTATCTTTAGGCCAATATTTTAGGTACTTAACCAAAACAATAATAACAAGATGTTTAGGTATTTTATATTATTTTTAAGAATTTGTTGAATAATTTAAATATCACATGATTCCTCTTTAGAGACCAACCTTGGAAGTATACTTATCATTTTCTATAACTAATCTGTATAGTTGCGAGCTATTTTATAAATCATACAAAATTTATACACAATAATTTTGTCCATCAAAGTTTTTTCACACATAGATATTCTCACAAACTTTGTAAAAATAACTCCGACCAAACCTCTCATATCATCCATTATTAGATATCTAGTAGAATTAAACACATAGACAAAGGGGAAAAGATCAACACTGGGCCATTTAAGCCTAAACATGGTATATCCATTCTAAAAATAATTGAAATTTTTCACAACTAGGTATATAATAGAATAAGGAAATACAAACTCCTAAAGAATGCATCCCCTCGAGTAGTGAAGAATAAAATTATTAAATCAGACTAAATAAACTCTGGTAATAAGTAAACAAATTTCAAATAGAATAATTAATCGCATCCAGAGTAGTAAAATAATAATACACTATTTTCCAATCAGTGTCTTTATCCTATATATGTTAACATACAATATCAACACTTGATTGTATTCACTACATAGAAGATCATACAAACACAATCAAGTAATGAGATAAACCTATAGTAGTAACATTCTCAAGTTTTTTATAGTAACCACTTGGTAGCAAACAATTAACTATGCAATAAAATAATTACAACTCTGAAATAAATAAAAATACAAATATCTCTATCAATTGTGACCTCTATTCAAACTACTATTATTGTCCTCGCTTGCTGCCTCTATAATAACCTAATTCGACTCACAAACTTAGCTCTCCTCTAAAACTAATACTACTCAATGTGGTGTGATTAGAAACTCCAAATTAGTAATATATAGAGTAATGTACCCAAATCCTTTAGAACCACTCACATTGAAATTTTCTCACAAACTTTGTAAAAATAGCTACTCGTACCATTTTAAGCTCACATAGATGTATCACAATTATTGAAACACTTTCAAGATAATTAGTGAACATGGAATTTGAAATGATAGAAATTCTAGCAGAGTTTTTGTAGAACTTTCAAATTAATTAAAGTAATTAATAGGGGTATTTTTAGCACATTACTAATCAACCAGACAACATCGCCACACCCTCACTACCATGACCATGTTTAGGGGTGTGGCAAGGCCTTTGGTGAGCTACCTTGTTGAGGTTCCAAAAATAAGATTTTTTGGTCCAAAATTTTTTGATTAATTTTCATAAATACCCTTACCCAAAATGAACCAAAAATTACCATACATGACCTATCATGCATATACTAAACTACTAATCCAGTGGTGTGTAAAAAACATGCATTTAAATATAGTGTCCTTAACTAATTATGTGTGTGCATTACTGATCTACAGTAACCAATTGTTGTCTCTTTTAAGAGAACAAAAAATCGTGCAAGTATACACAGTCACAAGTAATAAATTTGATAAGTAAGTTATCGTTCCCACGGAGATTTGTTACTATAGTTTGTTAAGTATTAAAATTGTTTCACTCTGATTTTATCCAAACGATCAAAAAGTTGGAACAAGTTTTAACTAACTAAGAGTCTTATAACAAAATAAAAGAAAATTCTAGGATTGCAGTTTTCACCAAATTAATCCATTCGAATCATATTACTCCCTCTTGATTTATTTTTTTTGTAAATTTAATTTTTCAACCAAGAACTTCTAATTTTATCCATACATCTCTCCCAAGCTCCATATAGACACATCATACTAAATTAATTCCCTATATTCCTATGAGAATTAAATTCACCAAGATTCATTACGTTCTAAGTTCTCAAATGGCCACACATACGATAAAGGTATATTTCTATCCTTTATATATACATGTTATTCTATCCACGAGCAATTACACAAAAATTCCTCTTCTAAGTTTATTTAAGTGTCACAGATCAATTGATAAATTTTCCAACAATCAAAAGCATTAAGGACAAATAGAATAAACAAATTAAAAGTCTCATAAATCATTCAAAAATAATTAAATTCAAACTTCATAAATTTAGCTACAACGCAACCCTAGAAAATTAAATTACTTCATAATAAAAAATTAAAATTACAAAACGAAAATACTAAAACATTTAAGGAATATTTAGCTGAAGAACACAAAGAAAATTAGAATTTCATCTACGCTTAAAATCCCACATGGCAGACAAAACGGTACATCAAAAATAATATTAAAATCTACATGGGACGCAAGAATTATTCTTCTGACATACGCACATAAAAGGAATTTATCGTGCAAAATAGTGGACAGTGTGTGCCATTTTTGATTTATTTTTAATTCAAAACGCATGCCATGTGTTAGCATATGAATGGCTGAAATAAATAACCAAGACACATGGCAGAATTTAATTGGTGGGAAGGAAAGCTTGCACGTGGTTGCGCCACATCGAATTGTTGCACGGAGACACGTGGGTCCCACATAAAAAGCTAGAAAAATGAGCGCCGATTCTGCGTTTTTATTTTAACCAACACATGCCACGTGTTAGACTTTGATTCGCTGAAAGACTCATCGAGACACATGGCAATGTATGATTAGTTGGAATGTTAGGGCGCACGATATTTATCTAGACCGCGTTGCATGGGACAATTCACGCAGTGACACATGGGTCCCACCTTGCATGGTGCACCGAGCAGCGTGCGATCCTGAAAAAACTGGGTCCACTCGATTTTGTCACATCTAGTTCCACGCGCCTAATCCTAGCCATTGATTGCCTGGAAGGACGGTGCGTGTTGCACGTTGATGATGGCATGAGTGGTTTCCTTTTCCTACGCAGAAAATAAATTTCCTTAATTGTAGTTTAGCCCTCCAATTTAATTCAAATTAACTTTTAAACTTTCTTTAATTGCAATTAAGCTTTTTTCTAATTTAAATTAACTTTTAAACTTTCTTTAATTATAATTAAGCCCTATTTTAATAGACTTTTGTTAATTGCAATTAAGCACTCTTTTAATTTAAATTATATTTTCAGACTTCATTATTTGCAATTAAGTCCTTTTTTGATTCATATTCTTTAATTTTCTTAAAAATATATTCCTTAAGAAATAAACTAAAAATATTAATTTAATTAATTAAAATTAATTAAAAACATCAAAAACATAGCAATTATAATTAATAAAATGGACAAAATAACTGTATAATATACAGTTATCACCAACCTTACACAAAGGAAGACAAAACACTGAGTAAAATAAATGGACTTTATGTTTTGTACACGAGAAGCCAACACAAAGACACAGAAAACAACACAATTTACAATATATATATATATTGTAAGTCATGTTGTGCTCTATATTTGTGTGTTGGCTTCCCATGTACAAAACATGGTATTTGTTTATTTTACTTAGTGTATCTATATTCCTTTATAAAAAGTTAGTTACTACAAATCAGTAATTCACATACATAAAGTTAGGTTCACTTTGTATGCAAGCATGTTTACATACACCATGAGGTTGGTTTTTGTAATGTGTGTTTCATAGTCTTTATAAAAGGGTTATAGATTAATAGGGTTAAAAAGGTCCCAAATGATGTCTATAAGCCTTCTATTTAGAGAATATCTATAGTACATGTGCTAACACTTCATTGGGGAAGTACAAAAATTAGTGTTTATGTAGATACCATGGTACGTAATTGGCACATGGCTCAATGATTTTGTTTAGGTCTAAACTATTTTGTCTCCTAACCAACTACACAGGTTGTCATAATGTCTAAAGTGTGTCATAATGTCTAATGTAATGCACCCTCATTCTTTTCTCTATTTTTTTGTAACTTCATAACACCCTTAAACTTATTTTCAATTCTATTTTTTTTTTGTTTAGAGGGATAATTGTATTGTGAGTTTTTATTTTTCTTTTTTTCTATATAGGGTGCATTACATTTCACCTTACTCTATAGCATAACACATGATTGTATTTTTTTTCTTTTCATACAAACTAAAGGTGCAAGGGTAAAGGTAATACTTATTGGTTAGGCATAAAATGTGGCTTAAAGATATGAAAGGTTCTTTTTTAAGTTCAAATGGGTGACTACGAATATAATAATGGTTAGCTTGACAAGCTTAATCGATCCAAATAAGGCCTAAATAATATCTCTTGCTAAATACTATTTAGGATTTCGCCTCAAGGGATAATCAAATAGATTTTACAACCTAGTATATTTCATCAACTCACATAACTCACTACAAATTTTCTCTCAATAAGAACACCAAAATCAATCATGAACATATGTATAAAAATTTAAATCAATCCAACCAAAACTAGTAAGCATATTACATGATTAATGTAAATATATTAACAAATATGTTGCATTCCTTATCCTATTCATGAAAACCAATTTTCATCATTGAGTTCATATGTTTCCTAAGCATGCATGCATTTAGTTTCCATATATTTGTTAATTTCTACCCATATCATGGTTAAAAACATCTTAAGAATTAAAACAAATTCCCTAAAAAATTTAAAATGCATAGTTCTGAAATGCTCATTCTTGTTGTGCCATTGCTCTTCACATTTATTCACCTACAAAACAAAAATAATGAAAATATAAGTAAAATAACTTGGGTTGACTCCCAACCAATGTCACATTTAATGTCCTTGACTAGACGATCATATCAAGTCTTAAGGTACATCCCTTTGTGTCCATTTACTTTTGAGTTTGCGTGGTAATAATTTAAGTCTTGATTTGTTCAATAATACTTATGTTCTGGTTCACAAACACAGTGCTTAAGTCTCTTTTCTTGTCATATTTTTGTTTTCTTTTTGAACTTTTTGGCATTCTTCTCCTCCAATTTATGTATTTCCAACATATCTTTAATCTTTCCATTGGACTATTTCACTTTCATACTTGACTGGGGATGGGAGAGTAAAAGTGTGAGATCTAAACTTGGTGGCTCTTCAATTGTTGTTTTGAGCTTATATCCTATCTCAAAATATTTCATAATTGGCTATGATACACACATGAGAAGCGCGTCCTCCAAAAAGTTTGTACAATCCATAATATCAACTTTTGATTCCATACTTTCAAAGTTAAAACAGGTTGAGTTATTTTCTGGTGAGTTTGTGTCCTTTTTCATAGAATTATGGGTTAAAGTTGTAAGTGTAGGTGACTCAACATATCCTTTTAAGTCATTCCCACAATCAGTAATATTTATCCTTAAGCATTCATCAACATTGTCAATATCAGGGGGTTCAAATGCTTTAAAAACTTTAAACATTACTTGTTCATCTTACACTCTCATTGTAAGTTCACCCTTTTGAACATCAATGAGTGCTCTTATGGTTGCTAAGGATGGATGATCAAGTATGATAGGAATGTCATGGTCCTTCACCATGTATAGCATAATGAAGTATGTTAGAAAGATGAATTTGTTTACTTTTACTAGCACATCTTCTACCAAACCCCAAGGTCACTTAATTGTTCTATCAGCTATTTGTAATGTTACTGAAGTAGGTTTGGCTTTACCAATCCCCAATCTTTGAAAGAACGATAATGGCATGAGGTAAATGCTAGAACTCAAATGACATAATGCTTTCTAAAAGTTGATGCTCTCCATTGTACAAGGAATGTCAAAACTACCTAGATCATTCAGTTTTGTGGTTGTTTTTTTGTAATGGATGGCACTACAACTTTTAGTCAAGGTTATTGTTTCATGATCTCTGTTTGGGATTGATTTAATGAGTAGAGAGAATTTTGAGAGAAGTCAAGATAATTGGTTGAATGTGTGTATTCCATAAAAGGTCCACCTATTTATAGGACATTACATGTACAAGTGTCGATCATAGAATGTATACACATTTGTGTGTGTCAGTGAAGGATACAATTGGTATCAGCACAACATTTATGAATTGAGGTTGAACCTAACTCGAGCTGGTGGTTGACCTTACATGGGATGTGTCCTTCTAGAACTGACCTTATACTTGATGGTATACTAAATGAGCCTAGCTCGATCATGTAGACCTTGTTTGACATAAAGCTCAGTGTAATCATGTAGGATTGGTCCAACCTCTAGGTCAGTTCATATGTTTAAACATCTAGTCTCCTTACTCTTTCAACTCGATCTCTTAAGCAGATATGGAAGAGTAATTCTTGGGCAGTGCATATGAACTATTTAGCTCAATCTCTTAAGCATAGGTGGAAGAGTAATTCTTGGATAGTGAATATGAACCATTCACTCCCCTAATAAATGCATGTCAATTGATTGGAGAAAGAAAATGGGTGCCTCTATATAAAGAGGTGTCAAGGTCGGGACTTATCATCATTTCCTGTACAATAAAAAAATAGTGAAAAAAATGCTCTGTCACTTGAGCTCGAGTTATCAAAGGTTTTTCAGTTAATTGGTAAAAATTTGGCTCAGACCATAGTCTTGTTTGTTTGGATTTTTAGAGCATAAATCTCGAGAGTCTAACGCTTTAATACTTGCTTTTCAAGTTGATTTTTAAAGAATTACTTCCTTTTATTTTCAAACTCAATCCTAGGTAACTTCTCCTCCTCGTTCCTTACCCATTGTTTTTATATTTTATAGTTTTTACAAATCATGCATAGAGAAAAGACCTCAGCTTGAAGCTCAGGCTCTTAGGAGAGCCCTAAATATTCCATTGCTAGTGATGATTTGGGGTTTTCTAGGTCGTGCTCTTCCAGCAAGATGAGTCAATCAACCCCTCCACTATTTTTTTATTTGGTGCATCGTGATTAAAATAACCTCACCACTTGTTTTTGTTTGATATATATAATGGAGCCTACTACTGCCCAATTTTTATCTAGTTTATAAAGTAAGATGGCTTCGAACGGGGTGAGTTCTCGAAGGGTGTACCTCATGTTTCTAAAGGGTTCTTATCTTTGGGTAAGAAGAGAAGCACATCCTTTTGATGGAAAATTTTCCATGTGTCTCTAAAAAACAATAAGAAATTATCCATGGAGGAGCCCGTGCTCATTATAGAGCCACTAAATGTCTACGTGCTCTGAGCCTCACTACAAGAGGAACTAGGAACTCTACCTCCCTACTCGTGCTTTAAAGAGCCTAGAGACTAAACCCAGGATGAAAGGAAGGGAAAGGAAGTTTTGAACGACCTCACGATAGATGTAGACATTATTGTGTTAAATCGGGGCTTGGATCTAGAGCAGCTTGATAGTTATATAAGCCAGCTTCCTACTGAATCACTCGAGAAGCATCTTGAGGCACTTTGTGAGGATCCAGACTCTGACGAGGTCACCCATTGCCAATTGTATTAGGTATTCTACCTTACACCTTGTATGTATTTATAATAATAATTTTGACAAGCTTTAGCTCATGACATATTCATTTGACCTCATACTTTTATTTTATTTCAGTCAATACTACTTTATGATTTCAATAGGACTCACAGTGTGGGGTGTTTAAAGAATAAGCTGATAAAAAATAAAAATTCTCATGATTCGACTTGATCTCGGTATTTCGTGCTATTGGTAAGAGCAACTAAGTGGGAGGGGGAGGCCATCGATACAGAGGAAAAACTAAAAAGGGTCTAAATGCCTATGCTAAGTGCTTTACCAAGCTTAAGGGGGCTAGAAGATGAGCTGAAGAAGAGACCAAGAAAGAGTGAAATAAATCCAAGGCTTCTACTCAAGAACCCCACAAGTCAAAGGTCGAGGTTGACGTCCTTGTCAAACAGCTCGATTCGAGCCTAAAAATTGAGTGTGAGCTGGCGATGGAGTCTTTCAAGACGGAGGCCAAGAAAAAGGACCTAAGCAAGTATTATTACCTTTTTTTCCTGAATATCCTAGTCACTCCACCATACATGAACACTCCTGCTAGAGAGAGGGGAGAAGAAGAGGAATCTAGCTCAAATGGGGATAAGGATGGGCCCGAGGCAACAAGTGTAGATGCAAGGGGCAAGAATCAATAATTATTAAGAGCTAGCCTTTTGTGTTTTTGAGCTTGACGCCATATCTTTTTGTGTCAACACAAGCTCATACTTTTGTAAGTCACATTTTGTGGAATAAAACCAATTTTGTTCATTAAAGAAAAGTTAATGTGTTTGAATTATTAAGTATTTATGATGTTGACCTACCCATTTTTATAGGAATATGTCTTTTACCTTTTTCTCACTATCGTTTCCTATAAAAGGGGATCAAGGGCATTTGTTTGATTCATGCTTTAATTTTTCCATCTTTTATGGTTGAACTTCATGGATTCTGATCGGTCAAATAGACGTTCGGTTCAAGCTTTGAGAGTGAAAAATGGCAGGCTTAAAAGTGAGGTTGGTGTATTAAAAATTAAGGTGGTAAAACTTAAGGCTAAGGTAAATCTCTTTGAAGAGAGCAAGGGTGAGCTCGCTTCTTACAAAGATCAGTTATTCCAAACTCAATCTCGAGAAAAGAGGACCTTGGCTAAAATGGCCAATCTCATAGATAAGGAGTCCTATTATGCAAGCTTTGTATAAATATGTTTATCAAAAATTTGTAATTTCAAATAATGAAAATATGCATAGGGTTTGTATTCGCAATACTCGAGTGTTACATATTTTATTATTATTTATTTTATTAAGAAACATGACTTACTTATAATCACCAAGCCTAGTTCTTGACCATGGTGATCATCTCTTCCTTTAATATCAATGTCGACCCGGTTCCTGACCAAGGTGGACAACTCGTGAGTTTCATGTGTCAGGATGCTCTACCTGGTTCTTAACCAAGGTGATCATCCCATGATGTAGTAATGGTAAGGGCCTTTAGAAAAAAGGAACCATTTGTACGGGCATGTAATTCCATTAACATGTGTGTGCCAGTATTACTTGAAAGTGGAAAATTATTATTCCTAGCATTGTTTCAATTATTTGGTAAGGTCCTTCAGAATTAGCGCCAATTTTCCGGACCATCCACTTTGTCTTATTAGGGAAAACCCTTCTAAGGACCCAATCGCCCCTGGAAAATGTTTTGAAATGCACAGTCCTATTTGTAATAACCTGATACCCTTATCTTCAACTAGGTCATCCTTCTTAGAGCTTTATTCCTTTTCTCCTCTACGAGGGTAAGTTCAATTGCTCTACTTACCTTATTTTATTCTTCTGTTACAATGTGGTAGTGGGTACCCTAACCTCAGTTGGTATCACAGCTTTTATCCCGAAAACACATACACCATAGAAAACGGGTCTCATTAGTGCTTCCCCAAGGGGTAGTCCTGACGGCCCACAATGTGCCAAGCAACATCCCCACCCATCTCTACTTTTCATTTTCCAACCTTTTATTTAATAAGCTGATGATCAGTTTGTTGGAAGATTATGCTTGACCATTGGCTTGAGGATAATATGGCGTGGAATGGCACATCTTAATGTTGAAGTTAAGGGAAAATTATTTGATACATCGAGCTATGAATTTTCACCCATTATTCGTGACGAGCTCTCTGAATAGGCTAGAATAGCCAATTATGGACTTCCATATAATCTAAATCACCTCTTCCTCTCGTATTCTACCCACAGGTTCTACTTTGGTCCATTTTGAGAAGTAATCGATAGCCATAAGTAGAAACTTATTTTGACCCTTTCTTATGGGTTGGGGTCCTACAATGTCAAGACCTTATTTGTAGAGAAGGGCCAAGGACGCACCACCCCCTTCATTACATTTAAGGGAGTGTGTGATAAGGGGAAAACCTTTGGCATTTATTGCATGTCTGGGTATATTTTGTGCAATCCGTCAACATAGTGAGCCAATAATAGCCTTTTATCTTAATCGATTCTAATAACCTCCTCCCTTCTGAATGTGAACCGCAATCTACCTCATGTTCTTCATAAATCAACCTTTCCAACCCTTCCTTAGCTATGCATAAAATCCTTGGACCAAGTGAGGTTTTCATGTACAGTTTCCTTGCTTCTATAATGTACCATCATATGTTGGCTCTGATTTCTTTTTTGGACTTGCTATCTCCCGGTAGCTCCCCTCTTTCCAGGAAGTTATGGATTGGAGTGAACCATGGGATAGTGGGAGCATCCACACAATTAACCCCTCTTTTGACCTCCTCCAACGATACCTCTGACATGATTGTTATCGTCACCTCTCAATTATTCTTGGCCTCTCATATCGATGCCAAAGTAACTAAAACATCGACATAACCATTTTTGTTTCGAACTATTTTTTTAATATAAAACTTGGAGAATTTGGAGCACTCCTTCTTTAATCTCTCTGAGTACTCCTTCATCTTTCCATCTCTAGCGTCAAATGTCCCCAAAAACTAGTTGACCACTAGCCTAGAATCGCTATGCAGGGAGATCCCATCTACTCCCAGTTTCTTTGTGGTCATAGCCTCAAATATAGCAGCCTCATATTCTGCAACATTATTAGTTTCTTGAAATTCAAGTCTTACTACGTACTCAAAACACTTATTGGTGTGGTCAACAATGACTACCCTTAGTCCTACACCATTGAAGTTATGGGCTCCATTAAAAAACACCTGCCAAATTGGGGTCTCTTTTTGATCCACCTTACACACTCTCTTTTACTCCTCGTTGATGACTTTTGGCCTCTCACTAAACTCAACCACAAATTTGGCCACCATTTTCCCTTTAATGCTTGTTCTAGTTATGTATTTAATATCATACTCTCCTAACTCTATGGCAATTTTTGCTAGCCTTCATACTGCATATGGCCTCATTAGGACACTTTTGAGTAAGTGAGAAGTGAGCACTATAATCGTGTATGAGCCAAAGTAATACTTGAGCTTTCGTGCACTAACTTTGAGAGCGAAAGCTAATTTGTTAATTGTTGGATACCTACTTTAGACATATGTCAGAACCTGGCTAACATAGTAGATAGGGTGATAAATCTTACCTCTTTCGGCCAAGAGTACATAACTACATGTATGGAAAGGCGTAGCCAAATACAAGTACAAAACCTCTCTAGGGTGAGAGCTAGCTAAGATAGGGGTTGCTCATATACTTCTTGATTTCTTTAAAGGCTCTATCGATGCACTTAGAGATGAACCTATTCAAAGCTACTATCCTACCATATAGCTACTAGATTCCTTTAAGGCTATAAGGTGGTTTCATATTGAAAAGGGCTTGTATTTTATCTAGGTTGGCCTCAATCCCTTAGGTAGATATGAGGTACCCAAGGAATTTTACTATTACAATACCAAATATGCATTTCTTTAGGTTGAGCCTCATGTTGTATCTTCGGATTACTGAGAATATCTCCTATAGATCATTGATATGGTTTGAATGTTAGGCTAATTTCACCACCATATTGTCTACATATGCCTATAGATTCCTTTCGAGTTTCTTCTCAAATATCTTGTTAACTAAACATAGAAATATGGTGCCCACGTTTTTTAATCCAAAAGGCATCCTCTTATAATAGAATGTTCCTTCTTCTGTGATGAAAGACATTTTCTCTTCATCTTGGGGGTGCATTCTGATATGGTGGTACCCAGAGTATACATCTAGAAAACTTATCAACCCAAATCCAGTAGAGGCATCTACTAGTTGATCAATACTTGGGAATGGAAACAATCCTTGAGACATGTCTCGTTTAAATATATGAAGGTCGCATATGATAAGAGTCAAATTATTGCATTTTTGTTATGATTTAAATGTTGATATTTGTGTGAAAATTACGTTTATTTGATTATTTAATCCACAAATGTCATTTCATGGGTATTTCGTGTTTAAAGTGAAATTTCAGGTAAAATCATAATTTTGGAGAATTTTGGGACAAATTTCAATGAACGGGATTGAGTGCAAATAAAAAGAAAACAAAATTTCAAAATTTGTAATTTCACCGATGGTGAGAATATTCTCGCCGCCGGCGAAAACCTTACGGAGAATACGTTGAAAATCATGCAGGGAGCATGGATTTTAGCAAAGAAATCTCGCCGCCAGCCAAAGAAATCTCGCCGCCGGCCAATGTAATCTCGCCGACGGCCAATGCAATCTCGCTGCCTGCGAAAATCCTACAGAAAGCACGGCGAAAATCTTCCCGAGAGCACAAAATTTGGCAAATTCATCTCACCGCCGGCCAAATTTATCTCGCCACCGGCCAAATGCATCTAGCCAAATATATATATATATAATTCCTACCTTATTTGTTAAGAGCACTTAATTTTGAACACAAACTTTTCAAGAGGAATTGGAGAAATCTTCCACATATATTGGAAGAAATTGGTTGGGGGTTATGTCTTTTCAAGAGCAATTGGAGTAAGGATGCAAAAAAAAAATCCACATATATTGGAAGAAAGTGGTTGGCTTTTCAAGAGCAATTGGAGTAAAAAAAAAAGAAGAAGAAGAAAGCCTTCACATTTTAATAAATAAAAGAGTGTTAGTGATGGATGTACTAAGGAGAAAGATTGAGGAAGAATTTTTTTTATCTTTGGAAAAATGGGTTATGATCGGAAGAAACAATTTGGTTTAATGGTGTTACTCTTTTACTTAATTGGTTGTGTTTAATCTAATAAGTGCCCTTATTTGTATTTTGACACTTCCCGTTCTTTCTTAACCAAATACCTAAGCTTAACATTACAAGCCTCGTAAAGTCCTATTGATCCGAAGTGGTGTATTTTTCTTCATTAGTGGAGAGAGGTTTGAAAAGTGAGCCTATAGAGTTTGAGATTTCACCTTTTTGTTTGTGGATGTTGTGCATAATATTATCTGGGCATTATGGCTATTGGTTTGTGGTTTGATGGATGTTTAAGAGTCAATAACAAAAGTGAAATTGGCATTTGAGATTTCTTAAAGCTTAGGTGACATTTAATTATTCTATATGTTGGGTGTTATTTACAATTTTTGATACATTTGTGCAAGTTATTTGTTATATGATTTTATTGTTTTAAGTTAGGATAGTTATAGGTAAGATGTTTGTGGGTATCATCACTGGAAGCCCTCACGAGACTACAACACGTCCTACTAGGGCCACCTAGGGGTTTAAAGGCTTATTGTATACGCTTAATGTAATGTTGTAAATAGAATAAATTTCCTTTGAATTTTTCTTTTAATGTCTCCTTTGAAATTATTCATAGATCACTTTTCTTACTAGAGACTAGCAAGAAGCTGGTTGGGGGTTGTTGATAAGAGTCAAATTATGGCATTTTTGTTATGATTTAAATGTTGATATTTGTGTGAAAATTGCATTTATTTGATTATTTAATCCACAAATGTCATTTCACGGGTATTTCGTGTTTAAAGTGCAATTTCAGGTAAAATCATAATTTTGGAGAAGTTTGGTACAAATTTCAATGAACGGGATTGAGTGCAAATAAAAAGAAAACAAAATTTCAAAATTTGGAATTTCGTCGCTGGCGAGAATATTCTCGCTGCTGGCGAAAACCTTACAGAGAATATGTTGAAAATCATGCAGGGAGCATGGATTTTAGCAAAGCAATCTCGCCGCCGGCCAAAGAAATCTCGCCGCCGGCCAATGTAATCTCGCCACCGGCCAATGCAATCTCGCCGCCGGCGAAAATCCTACAGAAAGCACGGCGAAAATCTTCCCGAGAGCACAAAATTTGGCAAATTCATCTCACCGCCGGCCAAATTTATCTCGCCGCGGCGAGAATAATGTTGCTGCCGGTGAGTTTCATCCGAGTCATTTTTGGAGGAGAAAAGGCAATTTTGGAGAGAAAGTTTGGAGAAGCTTGAAGGATCATCACCATTGTTGCTACCAAGTCTTCATCTTCAAGAGTTTTTCATCTCTTCTCCTTAGCCTTCATATTCTGCATTTTATTCAGATTTGTTATTCATGAATTCAATTGAAATAATGGTTGTTCTTATTTCTATTATGAACTAATTCGTTTTTGCTAAGGCTATGATGTAGTTAAATCAAGGAAATCTGATTTCTTTTGTTATTGTTATATGAATTCATTGTTTTCAAGTTGAGTATTTATTTCCATGCTTAATGCTTTTAAATTTCTGATCAAGATTTAGATGATTTGTTGCATTATATTGAGACCGAGAGGAGATGTGTAATGAATGCTTCTTGTGATAAATACCGTATGTTGAATGCGAGTTTGACACCTAATGCATGATGTATGTGGTTATTCTAGAAATTCCATAAATCATAATGTGCTTATTTGTGATTAAATCTTCATAGAAATATAGTTGGTTTTCATAGATAAGTAATTCTAATATAACTTGAGAGAGAGTATTAGATAAGTTTGGGTTTTTCAACCATCACTTTTAGCTTTGATTCTCATATAACATGACTTGAAATCGGATTGAATTGATTTAGCAAAATTAAATGCCTTAGCATTTTTAATCATTTGTGAACAACATTAAATTTTGTTATTTACGTTTAGTTTTATGTTAATTTGCTTTTAAAACAATTTCAACAATTCAGTTTTCAAATAAAATTAGGGTTAGTCAATTCCGGTACTTAGTAACGCCATTCCTTGTGGGTTCGATATCCGTACTTTTGTACACTTTATTACTTGAATGATTCG
Source organism: Hippophae gyantsensis (assembly GCA_030763125.1). Classification (NCBI taxonomy): domain Eukaryota; kingdom Viridiplantae; phylum Streptophyta; class Magnoliopsida; order Rosales; family Elaeagnaceae; genus Hippophae; species Hippophae gyantsensis. The sequence goes on along the minus strand of CM061035.1, from coordinate 43,560,031 downwards.
TACACTTGCGAAAAATAGCATCAGCATACATGCAAAATGACGCATATGATTTCTTGACTAGAACCACATTTGACATCCATAAAGGGTAGTTAACTTCTCTTATGACCCCAGCTTCTTTAAGGGCTTTTAGATGGTGCTTGATTATCTCATTCTTTTCTCTAGGGAATTTTCTTTTTAGTTGTTGAATGAATCTAGCCTATGGATTGACATTTAATTGGTGTGTCATGACTTCTGGATCAATCCTAAGCATATTAATTGGGATCCATGCAAAGACATCCATGTTAGATATGAGAAACTGTGAGAGCTATTCTTCCAACTCCATCGTCAAATCCCCTCCCCCATTTTAAGGGGTGGTTCTCACCTTCAACTTCCATTGAGATGTCTCTTACACTATTTAGGTTAACTGACCTCATCAGGTCTTTTATTTTGGTCTCTTTTGATAGAGACCTCTTTATAATTGCTACTTTAGGGAAATTTTTTTCATAGAAGCATTATAACAGCTTCTGGCTTTCTCTTGGTCTCCCCAGATCTCTTCTAAGCCTTCATCAATGGGAAATTTGATTACCTCATGGAGGAAGGATGGAACTGCCTTCATTTTATGTCTCTATGGCCTTCCCATGATGGCATTGTAGTGAGCTGAGGCATCAATGATTACAAAATTGGTCATTATTATCACTCATTTTGCCATAACAGGCAGCACTACCATTATTTTGGCATAGGTGGTACTACTATTAAATCCTACGAGAGGGAGTTCTATCTTGACAATGGAAAATTCCTTTACTTTTAGAGCACTGATGGTGGTAAGAAAAAAGAGATCAACTAAACTCCTTGTATCAATCATTATTCTACAGACATCACAAGATTCAATCCTCAAAGTGATCACTAAGGGATCCTTATGATGGGTCAAGGTCTCGTTTTTTCACTGAAACTAATTTTTGCAGCAGGCCTTCTTTTTTCTAAGGCGTATACATAGGGAGCATTGTGTAATTCTCTGGCAAACCTTTTGCGTGAGTTATTTGAGACACCATTGATCCCAGGCCCTCCATGTATGGAATGTATAGTCATGATATTGATCTCCTTGTGAGGCTCCCTTCTATTCTCTAATGGTTCATTGCTTTTGGCATCTCTCACTTATTTTGTTGACCCTACTACAAAAGGTGGCATTTAAGTCAAAATTTAAAGTCATTTTTTGGGAAAACCGACTTATAATGAATTTAAAGTCAACTTGCTGAAAAATCAACTTAAAACATGTAGATTGTAATGTCGGATGACATGTTGAACCGACGCTACGTCCTACGTGTAGTGTCGATTGACACATAGGATCGACTCTACATCCTACGTGTAACATCGATTCAAATGTCAACCGACGCTACAAATATGGATATTTTCCTTTTCACTTCTTTCTTCCCCATTAGACAGAACATTCCAGTGCTATAAACACTCAAAAACCCAAAACCAACCGACACTCCTCCTCTACTCTTTCTCATTTTTTGGCCACCTATGACCACCAATTCTAACGCCATTTAGTGGGTTTTATTCCTCTCCAATTTATCTTTTAGATCCCCTATTTTTTAGCAAAATATTCAAAAAAATTATACCCAGTTTCTAACTTACAAAACACCATTTTATTTTCATTTCCTTCATTTTGTCATTTCTTTGACTCTTGTAAGTATTTCTATTAATCCTATGCACTTATTATTCATATTTCTTTTTTTTTGTATATTATGTGTTATTATTTATGTGTATAAATTTTGTATTATGTAGGTTTTGTATTATGTATGTTATTATTTTTATTACGTAGGTTTTGTATAAATTTTCGTAAGAAAATAAATTTAAATATTTATGATTGATTTAAGGTTGGTTTTTAATTTACTTATTTTTGTTAATATGAAATGGGAAAACATGATTCAACAATATGATGCTCATTAAAAATTTAGGTTTAAAGTAGTGTAGTTATCTTAAATTTGAAATCAACTCAAATGATATGGCATATTATTATTAGTAATTACAATCAATCCCATATAATTATATTTATGTGTATATATTTTTTATGTATTTAATTTTATATAATATTTTGATAGATGTTCTAATAATTAAGAAATTCATATATAATAATATCTAAAATATATTGGTTGGATACATATTTAATATACTTAATGTCATTATTGATGACTCTATGAAAGTAGAGTCATTAGCGCACTTTATTACTTAATATTTACTTATTTTATTTAATAATTAGTTTTATGGCCAAAAATACTAAAATATAATTTTTTTAGTTAAAACGGGTGAAAATATAATTTTGGGATTTTTTTATGAATTTTTAACGCAGGACCAATCAAGAGTTACCATGTGGCCTGCCATGCAAGCAAGAGAGTTGACTGAGAAAGCCACATGGACACCACGCAAGCACGAAGAGTGAATCACGTTACGCCGCTTATGAGAAGGACAAAACACGCACCACATGTAAGCACGATGTTCAATACAAGTTTGGAATGCGGTCAAACTTTGTTGCCACATGTCTCCACCCTATTGCTTGCCTTATTCCATATGTGCACCATGTCTTCCATTTCTGTGAATCACGTTATGCTGCGTGACGCTGACTCAGCTAGCGTTGACACTGATGTGTCCCCCTACCATGCATCGTTCTCTTATTTTCCTAGTGAATTCCTTGTGCCATGTGTCGTGCTATGATTGGCTAGCACTGTCAATTTTGCTTGTTTCGATCATAGCCCTTGATCTGAAGCTGATCTGACGGTCTAGATAGCACCTGAGCAATATTTAAGCCCATAATCACTCCATAAACCCTAAGTGACCTCCATTAGCATAATTTTGGTCAATTTATGGAGGTAAAAAGAGAGAAAAATATAGAAAAATTCAAGAGATGATATAATTTTGGTAGAGATTCAAGAGAAGATTAACACCACAATTCAAGATATTGACGGTATTTCTTATTCTACTCTTTTCTTTATCAATTTTTATATCTTTCTTTATGAAAAATATGAGTTTTATGAACACAATTATGTGTAGTTAATTTATTAATCTAGGGATCTTATTAACCCAATTTTGACCATGTGATGATATAATATTTTATCCTAATTATAATTATAATTCAATTATATTATTTAATCTGATATTTTATGCTATTAATTATTTGGCCAACAATTTATTTATAAAGGCAATTAAATAAATTTGAGAGAATTATTTAATTGTTTGTCTTGATTAAATAACATGCATAGTTTCTAGGTAGAAATGTATGATTCTTATGTATGTGATTCATAATTAATGAACTAAATGAGTAGTATACAATTTAATTGACATGAGAGTGTGGTTAAATTAATTATTGTATGGTGTGTAGTTTACTTGAGAGAGAAATACATGTTTAATTAGATTCAATTAATCATGTAATTAATTGATAATTATATTGGAGAATTTTAGTGTTTCGCATGTTTAGAAAATTGGGGGATTAAGTATTCCTAGATATTTTCTCATATATCTTCTTAGTAACTAAATCTAAGCTAATTAATTATTGCTATTTACTTTTAGTTATTTTAATTTTTCTTCCTTAAAATATAAAACACATAAAAAATTGATTTTTATTTTTTTTAATTTTAAAAGTTAGTTTATAATAAAATAATCTCTGTGGGAATGATATTTTCTTATCATTAAATTACTTGTTAACATATGTATACTTATGTATTCATTGCACACATTTCGTGTGTGGTGATCAATTATTCAATATTAGTCATTTCTCAAAAAAATTGCCTAATGTATGTAATGATCTAGTTGATGACGATGATTCTTCGTCAAGGACTCGAAATGATTTTAAAGGAATATATACGATCAACAACCAAATTAAATATAATGTATGTTCTATATTATTCTAATAACTCTTGCATGTTATATGTATGGACTTAAAATTGTCAATTAATTTCTATTTCATCATTATTTGTAGATATTTCATGGATCCTAGGGTACCAGAGCTTGTAGATCTAAATGATCTATTGGGGCATTTGAAAAGAAAGGGTTTGGCTAATATACCTGATGCTCCACTTAACACAAATGATAGAGTACCCGCTCTATTTGATGTTACTGGTAATCCATTAGGGGAAAATGGCCAACAGTTGAAATCCTCTATTAGTAGACTTGTGAAGTCAAGTATATCAATCAATATAAATTATTGGACTAAGGTTGACGAAGTTGAAAAGTTCAAAATATGGAAAACCATTTATGTAAGTCTTTTTTATTTTATAACTAATTACATATATTATATATTTTTTGTATTATATCTCATCTTTTATAGTGTGTTTTTACAGAATCGTTATAAAGTCTCTGACACTTGGATGAGCAAGTGTTATAAGATTGAAAATAAGGCATAGAAGGAATACAAAACTTCCAGATTGCCCAAAAATTATGTGTTTCCATATTTGGAACCACTTGATGAAGTACAACTATACAAAATCCCTGAAGAACACCCCTGGATTGAATCCTAAGTTTGGAAAGACTTCGTGGATTATAGACATATGGATGAATTTGAAATTATTAAGGAAGAACATCAGAATATACAAATGCAAAATATTCTTCCTAACCGTACTAGAAGCTCTTCAAATCCTGAAGTTAGACAAAGAATGGTATTATTAAGTTGTTAATATATAAATATTTTTATATTTATTTTCCTCAAATTTAAGTTGATGTCATAGTTAATAAATTTATTTAATTTATGTAGGAAGATGAATTGGGCAGATCGGTTATCTGGTCTAAATTGTATATAGAAACAAAGACCCCCAAAACGAAAAGGTCAAGACCAATGACTAAACGAGGAGAAAAACAACTAAATAAGTTGGTTAGTAATTTAAATTGATACAAAGTCCTTATGATTTTTTCTAATTTATGTAATAATGAACGATATGTTTGTTGGCTTTATTATTTTTATAGAGTTGTTCAATAACAAATAGCAATGGGTGAAATAATCGAACAGTCATGGAAAGATGCTATATATCATGCATTCGAACACAAGCATCCTGATCGTGTTAGGGGAGGAAGCCAATATGATGGTTCTATGGAGTTTTTAACATTCCAAAACAAAATCCTCAAATGGTCAGTAAGGAGACTTACTATAAAATTGAAGAAGAATTCAGCTCCTTTAAGGCCTTAGTGCTAAGTGAGATTGCCACTTTAAACAAATATCAATCACAACATATGTTAGGCATGACAGTATACTACAATTAGGGCATGCCCTATTGGCCAAGCATGCAACCATCCATGCTAGGCATTCCACCCATGCAATCTTATGGCGCCCAACCTATTGAGCAATGATCAAATGATTCATAATCAATATTTTCCAAATTATTGGTGAATAGTAATTGATCAATTATTGGTCCATGATTGTCCACTACATGTGCCTTCTGATGCTACCACAATCTAAGAAGTGGTTGGACAATATATGGCTTGGCCGTCGAGTTAAGTTGTGATAAATTTTGATATGATACTATTTTTTTACTTAAGATAACACTTTTTTTACTACTATTATATTATTATTCTTTTATTGTTCCTAACATATATAATACTTCTTCTTTAGCCTATTATACCAGAATTAGTAAGTGTAACACATTTAAGAGATACAAAGCAAGTATCTCGTGGTAAATCTATGTCTAGTGGGCAATCATTGCATACTAAGTCATTTAAGAAGAAGCCATGGAAAAAGTATAGTTATGATTATGCTATAAACTTCAACATAAATCTTGGCTCTTTGATGACTATTGTTGCAAAGGCATCTAGCATAAATGATAGATAGACTGTGCCACTTCCTATAGAAATTTCTTGTGTAGACATTGGCCAAACATATATATCGATCAAGGGTATATTGCAGTTGTTTGAATATCAAATGGTAGATTTAAGTATAATTCAAGTGTGGACAAGTTTAGTCCTCAATCAGTAAATAAATTTCATTTATGTAGAACATATATAATTATATTTATATTATCTAATTATTTATATATATTTCTTTTATATAGGGCATGTTATTATCTACTTCAAGCTAATCACTCATCATATTTAGTAATGTTCTATAATTCTTCATTTGTCAATCAATATCAAGATAATGATGTTAGCATCATAGCTAAACAATTATGTGATAGGGCATTAACACTTAACATAAATCAAAAGTTCATAATCCCTTGGCCACTAAAGTTTGAACAATGCCAAGATCATTAGATGTTAGTAATCCTTGATCTATATGCCAATCATGTTTGGTACTATGACTCAGCTTCCATAGAATTAAGTAAAGATACAAAAGTAGTTGTTGACATGTAAGAGTTATAGCTAGCTATTTTTCTTCTATTTTTCTTTGTAATATTTAATAAAAAAACTAACCGTTTTAAACTTTGATAGGACATGGAAGTTCTGGAACAAGATGGTACAAAGTTATGGTACTCATAGCTTATATGGGACAAAGTTATGATATGTACAAGCAAATATTAATAATTTAATTAATTTTACTATTGTATAATAAAGATGTTTGAATATGGAAAATCATGTACACTTATTTTTGTAGGTTCCGTAACAAAATGATGGAGTCATGTGTGGTTATTATGTCATGAAGTTTATGAGTGAAATCATCACAAATATCAACATTCTAATTAAAGATGTGGTAATATCTTTTACTAATATACCTTTTTAACATATATGAGTTATTTTTTGTGAATTCATGATATTATATTCTTATTTTGAATTTAAATACATTTAGTTCTTTGGTTGGAACAAGTTGGGCTATGATATGAATTTTTTTGATGATTTACGAGAAGAATGGACATAACACATGGTTCAAATTATAACATCACAAGAAGAATCAAGAGAATAATTTGATGATCTTGAATAACATAGGACAACAACATGGTAATTTTTATAATGCTTTAATTTCTCTATTCCTGTGTATGAAGTTTGGGCAGCTTGTTTGATGGATGTTTATTTGCTCATGTATTTAGGGAAATGAATTATTTTATGGACCTGTTTTTTGCCCAAACTTCATCTCATCTCTCTTTTCTAGTTCCTTGGTATGACAACATCATGGTAATCACTTGCCAGCCAAGTATAGGAAAACCACCAAGAGTCACCATATCTTTAAGAGTAAATGTTGTTTCACCCCAAGGAAATACAAAAGTATTAGTTTATGGGCACCAAAACTCAACCAACCCAAGTAACAAATCTGAGTTACACATGACTTCATATTTAGAGCTCATTATAGCATTAAAAATACCAAATTGATTCCAGATAGCTTCATATTTGTAGACAAAATATTAATACAGTGCTAATATGATTTCGAAGGGATGGGGTTATTATTATATCACTCCGGTATCGATATGGTAATCTCTTTTACTAATATTTTAACATATATAAGTTATTTTTTATGAATTCATGATATTACATTCTTATTTTGAATTTAATTACATATAGTTCTTTGGCTGGAACAAGTTGGGCTATGATATGCAAATTTTTTATGATTTACTAGAAGAATGGACATAACACATGGTTCAAATTATAACATTACAAGAAGAATCCGTAGAAGAATCTAATGATCTTGAATAATATAGGACAATAACATGGTAATTTTTATAATGTTTTAATTTCTCCATTCCTATGTCTCTAAAGTTTGGGCTACTTGTTTGATGGATATTTACGTGCTCATGTATTTAGGGGAATGAATTCTTATATAGACCAACTATTTTTTTCCCAAACTCCATCTCATCTCTCTTACTTAGTTTCTTGATTACTATGCTGGTGATTCTAAGCAAACCAAGCTTCCTCTCCTTGAAATAAAGTGAGAATATCACAAAATTCATGACAAAAGAGACGACATCATTTTATTTGTAATTTAAGTTAAATATATATATGTATTGTATATAAATTATTTTTTTGTAATAAATTTAATTCTTAAGTAATTAATTGATATATAATTTTTCAATTATTTGTATTATTTAAACTTTGTTAAACTGATTTTGGTTTTTTTTTGTTATTATGTGATCGAATACAGGTTCTGAGTATAGTAGAAAATGAGTGAAATGTGTAAACAAAAATACATAATTTAAAGTCGGTTCACATGTTGAATTGACTTTAAACGTAAAGTCGATTCACCAAGTGAACCGGTTTTAAATTTTAAGTCTTACCACTTAAAGTCGATTAATCGCCTTTAAAGCTCAATTTTTGCATAGTGTGATTTCTCTGATCTCCACTTCCCATGACGAGGTCCTTTAGGTATTCCCTTGCTAACAATTCTTCCATTTTATTTTTCAAGTGTCGGCAATCCCTTTTTTTATGGCTGATAACTGTATATTATATAATTATTTTGTCCATTTTATTAATTATAATTACTATGTTCTTGATATTTTTAATTAATTTTAATTAATTAAATTAATATTTATTGATTATTTTTTAAGGCATATATGTTTAAGAAAATTAAATAATTTGAATTAAAAAATGACTTAATTGTAAATAATAAAAGTTGAAAATAAAATTTAAATTAAAAGAGGGCTTAATTGCAAATATCAAAAGTTTAAAAGTTAATTTAAATTAAATTGGAGGGTTAAAAAGAAATTAAATAAAATTTGTTTTTCTGCGTAAGAAAGAAGAGCACGCGCACTTATTATCCACGCGTGCCATGCACCGTCAGATCAGAAATCAACCAATTAGGTGCGTGATATACACGTGCGACACAGGTGAGTGGACACGATTCCCAGGGTGCACACTACTCAATGCTGAGTGGGGCCCACCTGCCACGCATGTCATCGTGTAAGGTGAGGCCCACCTGCCACACATGTCATCGTGTAGGTAGGACCCACGTGTTTATGCCAGAAATGGTGCCGGGCGACGCGGTCCAGAGAAAGTGCCCGACCATTTCAACCAATCAAAGTGTGCCACGTGTCTCGAATATTCTCTCAACGTATCAGAATTTAACATGTGTTGATTAAAACAAAAACGTAGAATTGGCTCATGCTTTTCCAGTTGGTTCTGTGGGACCCATATGTCTCCCTTATAATAATCCCGTGCAGCGCCAACCATGTGCAACCTTTCCTCACCACCAATGAAAAGTTGCCACGTGTCTCGATTATTCTCTCAACCAATAAGAATACGGACACGTGGTAGTGTGAGTTGAAACGAAAATCAGAAACGGCACACGTTCCATTATTTTGCACGATAAACATTTTACACGCGTGACTGTGTGTCTCAAGAATTTTGTCTCCCACGCGTGAATTAATTATTATTTTTGATGTATTATTTGTCTCCCGCGTGTGTAAAAAAAATATATTTTATGATGTATTTTTTTAGAGTGTGGAGCTATAAATAGGGGATATTTGCGATAAATTCATAAGGTTGAGATAGTTGGACTATGGTACATGCAGTAGCTATTTTTGGCTTCTGTTGTGTTCTGCGTGTACCAAAAATTTAGAGAGCAGAGATGATAAAATTCTAATTTTATTTTGTTGTTCTTCATCTAATATTCCTTAAATGCTTATTATAATTTTAATTTTTCGTATGGAGTAATTTAATTTTTCTAGGACTGCTGTGTTGCTAAATTTATAAAGCTTGAATAAATTATTTTTGAAAGATTTATGAGATTTTTAATTTTTTTATTCTATTTGTGCTTAATGCTTTTGATTATTGGAAAATTTATCAATTGATCTGTGGCACTTAAATAAACTTGGAAGATGCATTTTGTGTATTGCTTATGGATAGATTAACATGTATATATAAGGGATAGGAATATACTTTTATTTTACGTGTGGCTATTTGAGAACTTTGAACGTAATGAATCTTGAGGAATTTAATTCTCAAGAATATACTGAATTAATTGAACGAGATGTGTCTATACGGAGCTCGGAAGAGATGTATGGATAAAATTAGGAGTTCTTGGTTGGCAAATTAAATTTACAAAAAAATAAATCAAGAGGAAATAATATGATTCGTGTGGATTAATTTGGTGAAACTGCAATCCTAGAATTTTTTTTATATTTTGTTATAAATCTCTTAATTTGTTTAACTTTCGTTTGTTTTGGATAAAATTAGATTGAAATAATTTTAGTACTCCACAAACTGTAGTAATAAATCTACGTGGGAATGATAATTTTACTTATCAATTTTATTACTTATGACCTTGTATACTTGCATGTTTTCATGTTCTTTTAAAGAGATAACAGTGGCTCACATTCTTATAGAAGGCACACCATTTGGATGTGTCCCTAAGTGAGGATTTCATCTTTGGTGGCCACCTGACATTGGGTTCTTCCTCCATCCTTAGTACAACATAAGCTAAGTTTACTCTTAAAGAGGACCTCTTAAAAGGAGAGAATGACCTCCCCCAGAGTTCTCTATTTCTTGACCATGGTATGGGTCCTCTGTTATCTAGTGCAAAGTGCTTTCTTTTGTTGTTTTGTTGTGCCTTTTTTATGCCAACCCTTCTCTTTTCCTTATCTGTGATCCCTCATGGTTAGCATATTCGCTTTTTACCTACCCAAGTTATCTTTATAGATTGACAAACTTCCTTCCCTCGACATAAGCTTCTTCTAAAGAATGAGGCACAATATTGGTTAATTTAACAAACATAACATAATTCTTCAAGAGACACCATCTAAAAGCCTATATGGTAATTGAGCTAGGACAATCAGAGATTTTCAATTTTTCCTCCCTAAATTATTTCATGTATTTCTCAGTGGATTCTCCTCCTTCCTAAATAATAGAGAAAATGTGGTGTGATTCTTTTCTCAAGGGCTTGTTACAGGCATAATTTGTGATGAATACCTTGGAAAATTGAGGAAAGGAGGTTATGGATCAGGGTGCCAAGTTTTTGAGCCATTTCTAAGCACCTTAATAGAGGGTGACTGCATATAGTTTGCACATCATAGAATCTCTCTTTCCTTGGCTTAGGCTCATAGGAGCCATGGTTGTTTTGAAGTGATGCATGTGTGTTAATGGGTTTTTTGTCCCGAGATAGTCAGGGCATTTAGAAGTATTAAACTTGACTAGTGACTCATCATTCTTTATCTCATCAAAAAAGGGGGAGATATACAATTGTTCATAATCTTTATCCACATTATAAGGAGTTTTACCCTTTTCATGTTTCTTGTTTGTTGCCTTCAAAGCTTGGTCTTGCCTCTTGTTGGCCTCCTGCAGCACTTGAAATCATGCCTCCCAACTTTTTCTATCTTGAATCAAATGTTCATTACTAGGTCTCGCCGAGCTAAAATGGGGATTCCTTTCATTTTTCTGTTCTATCTTGTATGGCTTGGGCTGAGCTTGACCTACTATGTTTCTATCTGGTATGGCTTGTCCGATGTGTAAAGAATCAAAATGGAAGCATGCTACAAATAAGACAACACCTAAGAAAGGTGTTCTCGCAAAGGTTGTTCAAAAGTAAAGAGACATCAAAGATGTTGACTTTGCATTCAGATAATCAATCTGATGATGGGGTGCTACGTCATCCTTGTGATTCTCCAAATTGGAAAGTAATAAATCATTTATCCCTTCAATTTGCATCTAATACGTGCAATCTTCATCTTATCATTACTGCTGATGGAATTAATCCACATAGTTCCCTTAGTAGTAGATATAGTTGTTGGCTAGTAATTATGGTAACATACAACCTTCCTCCCTAGTTGTGTATGAAAAGAAAATTCATAATGTTAACATTATTGATCTCAAGATCGAAACAATCAAGAGTTTATATTGATGTCTATTTGTAGCCTCTGATAGATGATTTAAAGATGTTGTGGAATGATGGTGTAAATGTTTATGATGCACCTAAAGAAGAACACTTTAACTAGAGGGGGGTCCTTTTATGGACAATTAATGATTTTCTTGCTATGGGAACTTATCAGGACATGCAACAAAATGTTATATGGGATGCCCTATATGTAGTGATGGAACTTCTACAACTTATCTTATTCATGGATGAAAGATTTCTTATAGAAGACATAGAAGATTTTTTCCATCTGGACACAAGTTTGGATACCAAAAGAAATTGTTCGATGGTGAAGAAGATCATGATCCTGCACCCCGACCTTTGCGAGGTGTTGATATATTAAGGAAATTGAATAGTATGGCATTCAAACGATATGGAAAGATGAAAAAAATAATACTCACTAATAGAGGAAGATGAAAGAGGTCAACTAATAAATAGGTGAAAATGAAAATGTTACTGAATCAGTAGATCATAGTTGTTGGAATAAAAATCAATATTTTGGGAATTACCTTATTGGAAGGACCTACACATTCGTCACATCTTAAAGTAAACAATGCAGATTCAAGATTATCTAGACAATTATCAAACAAATGGGCTCCACCACAAAACAGACACGACATCTATAAATCTTGGACCTAATTTATACTCGTTGGCAAGTTTTAAGCCTTCAAAAGATTTACCAAAGATAACACTTAAGATATAAGTATCATGATATCATTTACCTCATGCATTCCAACTACTCTTTTTATAACTATCATTTTGTCCATTAACTATTGATAATTATTGCTAGTCATTTTCTCAACTACGCTTCTAATAGCACTAAAACATGTGTCTAAATTAAAACTAAATAAAAATTCAAGAAAATAAATTAACTTAAATAAATCAATAAAATTAAGTAAATATAAATAACTAAAAAAAGTAAATGAAGTAAAATAGAAAAATAAATCAAGAAGAAAAACTAAACTAAAATAAAATAATTTCAAATATTTTATAATCCCCGATAATTGTACAAAAAACTTGATCGTCATACAAAAAGTGTACAATAAATACACAAGTATATCACAACAAGTAATATAATAATAAAAAAAGATCGTTCCCATGAATATTATTTTTTTAGAAATAAAAATCAATTTTTTGTGTATTTATATTTTAAGAAATTAAAATTAAAATAACTAAAAATAAATAGCAATAATTAATTAAATAAGATTTGGTAACTAAGAAGATATATGAGAAAATATATAAGAATATTTAATCTTCCAATTTTCTAAGCATACGAATCACTAAAATTCCCCCAATATAATTATCAATTACTTATATGATCAATTGAATATAATCTAGCATATATTCCTCTCTCAAGTAAACTACACACCATATAGTAATTAATTTAATCACACTCTCATGCCAATTAAATTGCATACTACTTATTAAGTTCATCAATCATAAGTATCACATACATAAGAATCATACATCTCTACCTAGAAACTATGCATGTTATTTATTCAAGACAAACAATTAAATAATTCTCTCAAATATATTTAATTACCTTTATAAATAAATTGTTGGCATAATAATTAATAGAATAAAAATCAGATTAAATAATATAATTAAATTAAAATTACAATTGGGATAAAATATTATATCATCATATGGTGAAAATTGGGTTCATAAGATTCTTAGATTAGTAAATTAACTAGACATAATTGTGTTCATAAAGCTTATATTTTTCATAAAGAAAGATATAAAATTGATAAAGAAAAAAGTAGAAGAAGAAATACAATCAATCTTTTGAATTGTAATATTAATCTCTTCTTGAATCTCCAACAAATTTGTATCTCCTTTAGATTTTTTTTTTTTTTGTATTTTTCTCTCTTCTTAGCTCCAAATTTTGATCAAAATTATGCTAATGATAGCTTCTTAGGTCTCAGCTTTAGATCAAGGGCTGAGATCAAGACAAGTAAAATTAACAATGCCAGCAAATCATAACGCAACATATGGCACACAAAATTTATTGGACTAATCAGAGCATGATGTAGAGCAATGTGATTCGTGAAGGTTTGACCTCGCTTAAACTCGAATTGAACGTCGTGCCGACACTCCTTATACATGGTGAATGTCCCTACTTGTGTGGCATACGTGTGGCTTGCCTAGTCAGCTGCTCTGCTTGCTTGATAGGCCACGTGGAAGCTTCTAATTGGTCTTGGGTTAAAAGAGCATAAAAATTTGCAAAAGAATTCCAAAAAAATCACAAAAAATTTCAAAAATTATATTTTTACTAAAAAGTTTATATTTTAATATTTTTCACCTCAAGAATACTATTTATTTAATAAAACAAATAAAATTAAGTAAAAACGTGTACTAATGATTATATTTTCATAGAGTCATCATTTATCAAATGTAATTATATACATAATATAATAATAATTTTTTTTAATAACTCCCAAATTTATGTGTATTATTTTATTTTTATGCTAACATTTTTTTAAATAAATTAATTAAATTACTTTAAAAACCAACTAATGAGTCTATGTGCTTCAATTGAAAGATTAATGAACTGATAGGTCCCAATCAGAGAAGAATAAAAGGGGGTTAAGAAGGGTGTCCTTTTAATTATATTTTTTTCCTTTTATTTTCCATTCATCGTGTTTAAATACATTCAAAAGGCAACCAAGCATTTGGCACCTGTTCAAAACATGCAGCCGACACCTGCACAAAACACACAGCTTAGCAGACATATAAACACAAAACAAATTTACACTTGTCATGAGATACATGATACAAAAGATAGTTGTTATGGCACTTTACACTAAATGGTCTTAGGCAGCACTACACTTTGTGCACCCATAAGCTTAGTCAGCCTCTACACTTAGGCAAAGCTACACTTGGCGCATTCATAGTTGGAAACATTATAAGCACCAATTGTAGTGGAAAAAAACATAAGTAGTGGTCGAATTTAGCTTGTGCGTAGTGGTTATACTGTGTGCTATTGCGTGTATGCTGGGATTCTTTCAGCATAACATTACCTTCCCCTTTGAAATGAACCTTGTCCTCAAGGTTTATGAACCGCTCTTTTATTTGTTGATCAACTTCATTATCACATTTTGAAAACTTAGGAATAGTAATAACAAATTTGGAAAGAAATTTACTAGTGTTCACATGATCACATGTCTTATTAGTTGGATTAAATAGTGCATCTGAACTAGTATCCTTCTTGTTTTCTTCAAAGAATTTCAACCAATCTATAGTCACTTGGTCAAGGTGATAAATATCAATGTGGAATCTATATATGTAGTGCTCAATAATCTCTACAGGACTTATTTTGATCCTTAAATATTTTAGCATTCTTTTAGCCTTGGCCTAGTCTATTTGATAAGGATCCTTCACGTTTTGGTTCTCAATTAAAAAGTCAATAATTGGTCTTGCCTTAAATATCATGGTAGTTGGTACATTAATATGTAATGATAAGCCACCCTGGGAAGTTCTAAAGCTTGAATGAAAACCTCAATAGCCAAGAATACCACCAATAACATATGCAAGGCATTTTGGATTATTATGAAAAAATGACTGGAGAACTAGAAGGCATACCATCTTCGGGGCATGTTACCTTAAAATGATGTCCAATACTCTTAATGCTACTTGTGAGTTTTCTGATTCTTGACCTTGAAAGGAATTACTAATGGCTTGCATGGGAATTTTTGCAGCAAAGTTTATCTCGACCAAAAATGTCCTAGAATGGTGCTAATGTCGAAACCTCATTTTATCATTCTGATTTGGGCTTTCATAACCCATAGGGCTTAAATTTCTATTATTTTTGTTTGACAAGAACTCCTCCAATAAAATAGGGAACTCAAGCTTGTTACGAGAGAGGGCTCCAATAGTGAATAAGCTATTATTTCCATCATAAGCAAATTCCTTGCCATCAAGATCATCACGATAGGTTTCATGAACCTTCTCAACATCAATAGGTCTACTATCTTCATATGAAAGAGACACATTATAATGGAAGAAATGGCCATCAATGTTGGTAAAATTAACTTTTTAGTGGTCAGTCAATAGAGCCATTTTTTTCCTTTAGTGTCGAGGCCATATCTAGTAGCTAGAAAGCGTAGTACTTTCTATTTGACAAGTTTAGGTATCATCTCAACTCGCAAAGGGACAACATCTAGAGGAATAATAGGAGGTGGGGGTGCAAAAGCATCCTCAGCATAAGTCTCTAATATAGATGGATCAAGAGCCTGAAGGATATTTGAGAAAAGGTGCATTGTCTCTATTACCCATGTTGTAGTATCTCCCCAACCTTTCTCGTAACCCATTCCTTGCAATACATCATCAAAGTCAGAATTTAGAGTTTCAAGTGTATTTGTGTACTTTGAGAAAATCAAGTAATGGCACCAAAGATTCCTTGTTGTGAAAAATAACTGAGAAAAGGTGACTGTTAAGGAACTGAACACCATTTCCAATGGATGAATACTAGTTCGGGTGAAGAAACGTTGCATTGAATGGCTTAAAATCAAGCTTCAATACATATTTATCATTAACATGTCCATCAACAAGTTCTTTTTTGAATTTAATATATTCAATAACATTCAATTGTTCCATGCTAAGCTCAAAGACATTAGCACGAACGTATTCCCAAACATCAGGCCATGGATGAACAACTCCATAAATGAAGGCAAAATCATAGTTTCCTGTACAGATTTGATATTTTTGCCAAACGGACCATCATTGAGCTTTTGTGCTTCCTTACTGCCAATTGTATTATCAAGCTCATCGATCAAGTTATGTGGTTGCAAAAATCCCTTTTTGTTGCTCCACAGGAGATAAATAAGTTTATTTTGATGAGCAGAAAGAGTATCTTCAACGTGCTTTTTAATTCTCTCTTTTGGCTTGCAGTTTTGACCATTGGAAGACTAACTTCCATAGTGGTCACCTGCATTTTAAACAAATTTACACTTATTATGACATACATGATACAAAAGACAACTATTATGGCACTTGGAACTCAATGGACTTAGGCAGCACTACACTTGGCAAACGATAAGCTTAGACAACCACTACACTTGGACTTAGGCAGCGCTACACTTGAGGCATTCATAGCAGGAAAAATCATATGCAACAGCTATAGTGGAAAAGAACATAAGTAATGGTCGAATGTAGCTTGTGTACAGTGGCTGCACTGTGTGCTATATGGTGGCTGTTGGCTACGTGCATGCTAGGATTCTTTCGGCGTAACATGAAATGATCACTTTTTTTTTCTTTTTTTAATGCAGTTACCTAATGGCATCATTACTCATTAAGAATCACGTACAACACAAGAATAATGTTATTTAGAATACAATCCTAATTATATGAGACATTCTATAGCCATGTAAATAACAATATGGTAATAACACGTTCGACAATAATCTTTGAAGCACTTCTAAGAAAAGTCGACATCAGCACATTAAAATGATTTTTAAGAAGCAAACCAAATGCATTTATTTTAAAATAATGAGATTCACGTATATTATGAATTATTCTCTAAATAATATTATGGCTATTTTCTCTAAGATTGAATATTTTTTCTTAATAATATTATGGCTATTTTAATAATAATAAAAAATACAATAACTTTTATAAATTGCTGCAAAACAATTACAAGTTTTTTTAGTAAACTTTTTCGAAGTGTGCAACTGACTACTTTTTTATAAAAGTACTTCTAGTGAAAACTACTTACAACACCACTTTAATTAGAACCATTGTTTTTGAAGTGCATCCAAACGCGCTTTAAGACTAAGTCGCTAAGACTACCATGGAAAAATAGTAGTAACTTGTCTATATTAGTGGGGCACAATTTTTCATTAAAGAGTCATATTAGCTAATTATATTCAAAGATAAATTTTTATTTTTATTTTTCTATTTCCACAAAGTGGGGAAAGCATTAGAAGTCTACAACACTTGTACTTTATTATTTGTAAATGTTAAATAAATACAAATTTTTACATAATATATTATTTATTATATTACATGTGTTAGAATTTTCTTGAAAAATGAATAACTTTATTTTTTTCCAACGTTATTTTAACATGTGTCATATCATAAATAATATGAATGTAATTTGGTGTCCTGTATTTTTAAGGTATACAAGCTAGATTACATATACATGATCTAGAAAATTTAGTATATTAGAGCTAGACGTGCAAAACAATTTAGTCTTCCCCAAGATAAAATATTGTGGGCTTATTGGGTTCAGTAATTTCAACGGTTCCTTCAAGCATCTTAGCCACCTTACCCATTGATGGTCTCATCTCTAGTCTACCTTGAAGGTACCACACAGACGTTTTCACCATCCGATTGACCATATCAAAATGTGCTCTATTATCATATGAATTCTTGATTTGATGGTCCAAAATATCTTCCACATTTACTTCTTTGAACACCTTATCAAATGCCCATCGTGGAAAATACCAATTTTCACTTTCAACTCTACTTTCTTGTATCACATTGTTCCTAACTCCACTAACAAGCTCCAACAAAGCCATTCCAAAACTATAAACATATGTTTTTGATGTTATTGACTCCATCTTAGCCCATTCAGGTGTCATATATCCACAAGTTCCTCTCATGTAAGACATGCTCACTCTATCT
This sequence comes from Hippophae gyantsensis, assembly GCA_030763125.1. Classification (NCBI taxonomy): domain Eukaryota; kingdom Viridiplantae; phylum Streptophyta; class Magnoliopsida; order Rosales; family Elaeagnaceae; genus Hippophae; species Hippophae gyantsensis. The sequence goes on along the minus strand of CM061035.1, from coordinate 43,541,679 downwards.
TCTTTCTTCCTCTACTTGGCCAAACCAAAATCAGACAATTTTGGACAAAATTCATTCCCTAACAATAAATTTTCAGGTTTAATGTCATAATGTAAAACCCATTCTAAACACTCTTCATGCAAGTAGGCAATTGCTCGTGCTACACCAAGGCCAATTTGATATCTAACGCTCCAATCTAAAATAGGTTTTCGTTCCGTTTCTGACCTGACCTGTACGAAACAGGTACTTATCCAGTGATCCATTCGGGACATACTCATAAACTAGTATTCTTTGACCTTTCTCAGCACAGAAACCCCACAAACTAACCAAGTTGAGGTGGTGCATTCGAGCAATAATAGTAACTTCAGGCAGCACCAGTTACATTCTTAAAACACTTGATGGCCACAACACAATGATCCGACAATTCGCCTTTGTAAACATCTCCAAAACCACCTTTTCCAATGAGATTAGAGAATCCATTAGTGGCTGCCTTGAGCTCGGCATATGTGAACCTTTTTGGTCCTCCAATGGGTAATAACTCAAGTCCAAGAGTCTGAGCTATGTCTCTGTACCTCATATATCTTTTCAAAAACGCCGAGAAGCAAAGTACACCGGATATAAGCTCGGCCGCGAAGAGGGTACAAATGATGACTATGTTTCTTGTGGTAGTATCCGATTCATTAGGTGGTAAAGGAAGACTTATGTTGACTGGGTATGTAGTTTGAAGCAATTCAGACATGCCCTTGAAATTTGTTTCATCTTTTTCTGATCTGTCGACACGAAGAAACAAAGCTGTTTCTGAGGCAGGTGACCAAAACCCATACAGTAAATTTCGGAGCTGAAGTGTACAATCACCTTGTCCGCTGTATTTGAACATAAAACCAAGACATTTGGATTCAGAAAAACATTGTGATTCACATTGACTAAAATTCTTGACTTTGATTATTAAACTTGTTTGGTTTATACTGTCAACTGGGAAAGTAACATAATCAAGACGAATAAACTTGGTTTTTTGCATATCTGTAAGTGGGATTTTTCTGGTGCACCCATGGTTTTCTAAATCTCCATTAACAGAGCTTGGCCTAAAACCGGGTGGGCATTCACAATGAAATAAAATTGACCCATCACCAACACAGATTGAATTGGATCACAAATTCCTTTGATTATGCAGAGTTGATATATTGCTTCCCAAACAACAATCCACTTCTTAGAAAATGAATCCAAACTGTAAACTCTAAGATTACCATCGTTGTCTAGTGTCAACTTTCTTGACCGATTTAAGCCAAGATCAGAACAAAAAATAGATCCACCATCTAGCTCGATTTTCCCAATAGAGTCGAGATTAATCAATGCACTGTTTGCTTTCCAATACATAATAGACGAATTGAGAAAACCAAAGAGCTTGAATCAATGAACCTGAATTTTCCATTCTCTGAAACAAGTTGAATATCCCTTATGCTTTGATTGGCCAAGATGGTATCTGTTGGAAAAGTGAAACTTTCCCAGTTGCCAAAAATCAGATTCCCAAAAATCAGATTCCCATAGTTATTGAGCAAAAGCTTTGTTGTGTTGGAATTTCCGGAGGTATTTCGAGGCCACAAATTCGAACCAGAATTAGAAGACAAAGAAGAAGAATTGATGAGGCTGAGCTGACCGGAGGAGGTGATAATGAGTGAGGCTGAACGGTTGACCGGAGATTTGGGATTAGCAGACCAAATAACAGCTTGGTGAGAGACGTTTTGATACCAAATTGAGAAGTTGAAGAGATTCGGGTTATAGGGTAGTGGCAAAAACCCAGCAGCGAAAATGGAATTGGGGGAGGAAAGGGTTTTGTTCTGAGATGGATGCCATGGGGAGGGGGAGTCTGAGAAGGAGAAGGAGAAGATGGTCTGTGGGTTTTGTAGAAGTTGGGCTGAAGATGGCGGTGGTTTTGAGAAGAGAACGAAGATGAGAAACAAGACGAGGAAAGGATATTGAGAGACATGGTTTAATAAAAAATTGTTTTGTGAAATGGGCAATGGAGGTTTAAGTTTCAGGCTTTGAATAAGGTGTTATTCATCTATTCTCACATTAACCACTATTATAGTTGAAAAATTCACGATAATTTATATTTATTGACCTAAATTAATAATTGTATTTATTATACGAGCAATAAATACGAAAATATATTTTATCTTACCCTTATTACTTAATATTATAAGATCATAAATTCTAACTTTTTATTATGTCTAATTTTAATTATATATTTATGTAAGCATTTTACATTATAATTATATCAGTAATCCGATAAATAAGACCCATTTTACTGGGGGCTCAAATGAATGGCTGCTAAAGTGTTGGCGTTGACGCTTGGTTCCTTGACTTGATATTATGTCTGCTTTTTTTCTTCTTTTTTTTGTCGTTTTTGTCGTTTTTTTCTTTTTTGTTTTTCTGGTGTATACAATTTTATAGGATACTTTTTTTAATATTAATTTAAGATAATATCTCAAATAAGGTGACTTCGTTTAATTACTTCACAAATTCGTAGCAGTTTTTATCGGCCTATTATATTTTACATCCTAATTTAAAATTTATCTAAAGTTCAATATAAGATTTTTATTTCTTATAAGGTAGAGTCAAAATTTAATCGGAAACAACCGCCTTTTACCCGGTCAAATGGAATGTTTATTTATTTATTTTTGTTCAATATCCATCGTGTACTTAAAGAATATAATATTACAAAAAATATTAAAAATATTAAAATATAAAGATTTATGTTTTTAAATTAACATAATTTTATATATTATTAACTATTTAAAAAAAATAACACTTTGACTCTTAATATTTCTATCTAAAGAAAAATAAAAATTATATGTTAAACAATTTTAGACTTTAAGTAACAAATTTTGTAAAATTATTTTTTCCTTATTTATTCCATGGTATATCTTTTTTTTTATTTAATTTAGATGAAAAATATATGAACTCAAATTTATTATTCGAAGTCTATTTCTTAAAATCCTTATGTTTTGTGTCGGCACTTTTGTATTAAGAGAAAAGTATATTACAAAGATAGGAAGATTCAATTGATACCTAAAAACTAAATCGTCATTACTTAAGTAGAACGAGCTCATTACAAAACAAACTAAATTATTAAAGTGAGAAATTATAAAAATAAAATGTACAATTTTAATAAAGTAAAAGATTTTTTAACTTTATTAAAGTAGAGCATGCGATGCTTGGCCTATATGTGTGGAGACATGTCCTAGATGAGATTCTTTTTAAAAAAGTAGAGTCAAATAATCTACTATAGGTCCTTGTCTTCTTTATTTGCTTTTAGTAGATTTAATAAGATCCAACCATTTAGATATCATCTAAAGATGATTCTAGATCTAATTGTTATCTCCGTTGGATTTGTTGGTGGATATCATTCCTCTAGGTTTTTAGTTTTCAATTAAATTTTCAAGGGGGACTTTTCCTTTGTCCTTATTAGGAGTTATTGTTTTAAGAGTTTAAAACAGTTGGATAATTTTAAAATCTTGGAACTCAGTCATAGGAGTTTTATTCCACCATCGTGTAGAGGTTCATCTTGTAAGATATGAAAATGTGTCAGAGAAAGTAATTAAATAATCCCATTTAGTAATGTATGGTAGTTTATATAATGAAACAAAGAACATTAAGGCATGATCATTATCTTGTATATAACCAAAATTACTTTCTTTGAATTGATTATAGGCCTTTAAGACTTCTATTGGAAAAATATCCCAAGTTAGTCCAAAGAAAGAGAACCTATTTCGAAACCAGTTAGGAAAATCGTGAAACGCGTAATAATCTCAAATTTTAAACTAAATGTACCATATCTGAGCCTTTTGAAGGTTTGGTAGCACAGGATTTGATCCACGCTTGTATATAATCAAAATAATCTTAGGTGGTAGGTTGCATCATACGATCTTTATAGCGTTCTCTTATGTAGATATTGGTATCCTAATCTACTTTGGAAAGTACCCTTGTTATTTTTAGGGTAGAGAAGGCGATGTATCGACCATTTCTCATGTTATGATTTATGTCAAAATAACTTGTTTCTTTTAGAATAAGTTCATAAAAATCCCTTGTCTTAAGGACAATATGGAATGAGATATTATTTTTGAGATAAATGGATGCTACCTATTCAAGTGATTTGTTTACATCTTCAGACTCTATTATAAAGAGTCTCTTTCTTGCTACTGCAATAAACTTATCCTTTAGGAGGTGTTAAAGTCTTCTGATGAGTGCTAAAAAAGTACTAAAATTACCATGATTTTATGCACGTTAATTGATTAAAAATATATATATTTATATGATTTTATCATATATTTATATAAATCTTTCTTTTCGGAATCATGGGTATTTTTATTGTTTTTCAAGTATTTTCACTTAAAAACGTAACTTAAAGACTCAAAGAGGAATACTGGAGGCAATACATCACAAATATATTCATAAAATAAATGAGGAAAAATCAACAAATATGGAAAAATTGGACAAAATGGGTCAAAAAGGTCAAAAATATCAAAAAAAAAGAAATCGCGCACGTAGCCGCCCAGCCGCACCGGCCAATCAAGTGCACGAATCATTTCGTAGAAAATGATAAGTATACTCTCAAGGTCGATCTAAGGAAGAAATATATGTGATTTTTAATTTATTATTCAAACTTTTAAAAACAAAATTAAATCCTAAACATCTTGTCACGATATTTTGGGGTTTTGTGTTTTTAATCTAATAGCATAAAAATAAACATATATATAGATTCAATAAACATTTATGCAAATTTTATCTTTTATAATAGTAGAGTATTTATGGATATAATAACTAAGTTAATTATGCTTGCTCATATTATTTAGGTTATTAAAGATATGAATATTTATTGATTCTTTCTTTTTTATATGAATACCACATTTGGTGGGGTTAGATATTCTTTGTTAACTAAACAAATCAATTAACACCTATGGGTGGGGTTGATAACTAATTTGGTTAATTAAATTAATTCCTTTTTCTAAGAGATTGAAAATCAACCATTTAAATGCCACCTTTGGTGGGGTTAGACAGTTTAAACTTTATTCAAGGTGTCCAAATTAAACCTAAGAATTTAGTTATTCGAGTACTAACTTTCAAGTTTTAAAACCACTATTGAAAACATGTTGTCAATACATTTTCAAATAATAATTCTTATAAAAACTTTTGAAATAGAGTTTCACTCTAACTACCGGGCGATTATACCAACAAATAAAATAGCACTACTCTAAATCAGACCGGATAACTAAACCTTAAAATCTAATTTTCAGATTTAAGTTTGTAATGAAAAATAATATATTTCTCTCTAACATTCTTAATATAAAATCTTGAATAAAAACAAAATCAATTCATTTTAGAGATTTTCACCTATTTAATATTTCGCAAGCATAACAACGTTATTATTATATCATGTTTACAAACAGCCAGCAAAGTTAAATTTAATCACAGATAAATTAAATATAACATGTAAGAATAAAGCATAAAAAATAACTATAAAGAAAATAAAATCCTTATAGTACTTTGATGTTATTCCCGTTGCTGGAAAACCTCCAAACGGAATTTGCACTCCCATTTATTGAATTGAAAAGCAAATAAATTACAAAAACATAACTAGTTCTTCTCAAAAAGAGAAGAACTCTAAAACTAAGAAAAACTAAAAACTAAGAACTTGAGAGAAAGAAAGAGAAGATAAGATGTGTTTTTAGGTGTGGTATGTTATGAAGAGAATTGGGGTATTTATAGGTGAGGAAAGGAAGAAAAAATGGGTGAAAAAATGATTAAAAATGGTGGAAACGTGAAGTAGTGAATGATGACTTCATTGATGACATCATGCTAACGTGGGGGTGGCGGCGCGCGCAGATTGGGGCAGATGGGTGCAGCGGCGCATGCGAACAGGGCACAGATGAGTGCAGCGGCGCATGCGAACAGGGCACAGATGGGCAGCGGTGCATGCAGATTGGAGCAGGGGCGCGCAGAGGCACGCACTGGCAGCGAGGATGCGCCATGAGAATGGGCATCTTTGTGCGTGGTCGCTTCAGCCAAGGCATTGCGTGCACGATTTCCTCCTTTTTGACCCATTTTGTCCAATTTTTCCATATTTGTTGACTTTTCCTCATTTACTTTATGAATATATTTGTGATGTATTGCCTCCAGTATTCCTCTTTGAATCTTTAAGTTACGTTTTAAGTAAAAATACTTGAAAAACAATAAAAATACCCGTGATTCTGAAAAGAAAGATTTATATAAATATATGATAAAATCATATAAATATATATATTTTTAATCAATTAACATGCATAGAATCATGGTAATTTTAGTACTTTTTGCGCACTCATCATCTTCTTTTTAGAAGAGCTACAAGTGTGGAAGCTGCTTGTTTGCCTCCTCTCCTTATGGCCGCCTTGTAAGTACTCTCTGGTTAAGAAATCTAGCAGAGAGTTGGAGTTTCCTTTAATAAACTCTATTTTGAAATAAAAAATAGAGAGTATGGCTTGCCACCTAGCAAAGGTTTGTTTAGAAGCTAGGTTTTTGACATCCTTTTCAAGAACTTCCTTGGCTAATTTACAGTCTATTCTTAGTAAGAATTTCTGGTTTAACAGGTCTTAATGGAGATTGAGGTGCCAACCAAGTTGATGTTTACAAATATTCTTAAGATCTTACACAAGGGATATATTTGGAATATGAAATTGTATGCAATGATTAATTTAGGAAGCAATTTTTTTTTAATTAATTATGGCCTTTTATGTTTAACAATTTTTATTTTAGTAAATTGTAGGCTTTTTATTTAAAGTCTTTTAGTCTTTTATTTTTAAGAATGAATTAAGCCCAATCCACCAATAATTATGCCTATTAGTTTTTTGGCTCTTGAAGTGGCACCTAGGATTTCTTAAGGGATAGAAGTGGCGCCTAGGGTTTCTTTAGAAGAGGTGGCATCTAGGGTTTATTTCTAATAAAAGAAACAATAACCATGTAATGGAGATACACGAATATTCATTAATGAAAAGAAAATTTCAGAAACCTTCTTGCTTTGCCGTATTATGTTCTTGATTGAATACTTGAATCCGACTTATCAAAGGAAGTGATAATCCTTTGTGGCATCTCAAGGTTTGGGTTTTAAGGAATTTGTTTCCTTAGGGTTCTAATCTAATCATCTTCAACACGTTCTTAGCAAATCAATCATTTCTATTCCTTTAAGTTCATGGGTTCCTTGGTTGTTCGCCTAACGGGTCCGCATTAGGTCTTCATGGAATTTAGAGATACAAAGAACTATAGATAAAATTTATTTTTTGATGGTGGAATAGTTCTTCTATGGAGGTTTCCAAGTGCCCAAAATTAAGCGAACTATGCTATCTTTTATAGCCATTTGTTGCTTGAGTATTCCTTCATACCTTATCTTTAATGCATCAGTTTCTACAATCTTGAATGCATTAGGATGAGGTAAGGATAAGCACGGAAGTTCTTTAACTCTTAACTTTATAAGTTGTACTGCTTTAGTACAGGTTGGGCTCCATTCTGGTTGATTCTTTTTTAGCCTTTCATACAAAGGCTCGACGTCCTTTGCAAGATTTTTGTAAAAATTTGAAAAATAATTAAGATTGCCTAAAAATTGTTATAATTATTTTTTATCCCTAATTTCATTAGGGAATTTCACAACAAGGATGATAGAATGATAAATTGGGGTTATTAACCCTTAGTAATATTATGTCCTAGAAAATAAACTTTTGTTTGAAATTTTTTTATACTTCTAGCAAAAATAAGTAATCTTGTAGCTTTGATAATTTTAAAAAACATATTTAAATATTTCCAGCGTTGGTTAATAGAGTGTCCATATACCAACACATCATCAATGTAAACAATAGTAAATCCCATATAAGGGTTGAATATTTCATTCATGATTTTTTGGAATTCTGAAGGGGCATTTTTAAGCCCAAATGGAATAACATTCCACACATAATGTCTTGAAGGAACAATAAAAGAGGTTTTATACCAATCTTCAGAGGCAATTTGTATTTTCCAATAACCACTTTTAAGGTCAAATTTAGAAAAGACTACCGCCTTGTAAAGCCAATTTAATAATTTTTTCTTATTAGGGATTGGATATCTGATCCATCTTAAGACTCGATTTAAGGGTTTGTAGTTAATTACTAGTCATGGAACTCCTCTTTCAAGTTTTGTTTCATTTTCAACATAAAACGCCGGGCAAGATCAAAGAGAAATACTTTTTTGATATAGTTTCTTTTTTAGAAGATCATCTATCTCTTGCTTACATATATCCAGGTGTCTTTGATTCATCTGAATTGGTCTTACTTTGGTGGTAATTTTGGATTCTATAAAATATGGTTAGTGAGGTAAATTTACCATATGCTTTTTTCTTTTCCAAAAGATTGGGTAATTCTGAGCATATTTCCTTTTCGAATTTCTCTTTAAGAGATTTATTCTGCCTTTGGACTATGTCAGTCATAATCTTATCTTCTATAATCTTATAATTGATCTCTTCTTTTAAAGAGTATAAAAATCTTTCTTTTTCATTAACCTTGGTTTTAAGGTTATTGATTTCGATATTACTTAGTTCCTTTGTTGGTACAATACCTTTACTTATACAGTTTAAATATGAGCCTGAGTCGATTAAGGCTTCCACTGTAAAGAAGTATTCTTTATTTATAACAATGGTAGCTTTTAAGTACCATTCTTGATTAATGATCCTATCAATAGGATTGATATATTACATTTTAACACCTTAAGGTTCCTCGTGATCTACTGGGTTTAGATCATCAATATTTTGTACCTCTTTAGGTAAAGTTTAAAAGAGTTTATCAAAGGCATCCTCTTTATTATCTACCTTATTTTTTGAGTGTAGAGGCATTTGAGGTCCTTGATAAAGCTCTAAAATTTGGACTATGGTTTTTAAACCTTAAGATCCTTTTTAGTTTGGTTAATCTCCTATTAGAGATCCTTTATAGTAGGTTCTTTCTTTTTATAAGTATTTTTAACCCTTTTAAGGATTTCATTGAATGAGTACTGCTGGTCATGTTGTTTGAGTTTTAGATTCAAACCATGATCTACTTTTTAGTACTTTAGAGAGAAACACATCCTTATACCACTTAAATGGGATAAAGTTGGACACCTTAAGTTAATTATCCGTTTATGGCATCTATCCATCTGGAATCGGGCCATTATAACAAAATGTATCAAGATAATGTAAACAGTGTATTAGCTGCATCTTCAGCATAATAGGGCTCACCATTTTTCCTTATATATTTTTTACTACACTAAGGATTCCTTCACGCTGGACTTGGTTGAGATAGTCTTCATAGAATGTTTTCTATTTCTCTCTATTTAAAGCATCAAATATTTTTCTCTTTTCAGAGTTTTTTGGGTCTTGAAACATCCGTGTTAACCTTTCATAAAAGGTTTCTTCCTTTGCAACTTCCATTATAAAAACATTTGAGAACCTAGGGTTAAGTTTTTCAAAGCAAGTCTGATAAAATTAGGCTAGTTAGAGCACTACCTATAAGGCTTTCATCTTTTCTTTCTGATTCATAGACTAGTTGGTGAAGTCTAGTAGGGAGTTTAGCTACACCTTATAAATTTCCTTTTGTTCTATTTAGAACTAGGGGTGTTTCAATGGATAAAGATGGTGTAGATAGAGTTGAGAAATGATAACTTTAACATGAATCTTTTTGTTTGATTCTTATAGATGAATCAAAACTAATTTCAACTGATCCATCTACATGCTCAATTATTTTATCGAGCTCAATGTTTTTGGGAACTATCATAGGCTGATCCTAAGTTAAGGACTATGATCCTGGCAAAGTGATCTGGTTCTATGGTACCGTCTAAGGTACTGCTAATCTTGAATTTATCAAGTTAGTTTGAAATAGAGTTATTTCTCCTCTTTTGTCTCATAGAAAATATTTTAAGTTGACATCTAGGTTGATAGTGCTCATAACCTTGAACTATACTCAATAAATAAGAGAAATATTACTAGTTTTTTCTTGAATGTCAAACCCATGTGTTTTAATATCGAACTTTAAGGCCTTTTGGACATTTCTATCGTTAATATGAATCGAAAAATTGGGAAAAAATTAAAATATACCGGTCCATAAATTAAAGGTGTTTCCATAACTCCTAATAAAAGTTTGAGAATTTTCTTTCTTGCTTATCTCTTATACATAATAAAACTGAATTTTTTAATACCTCTCGTGTTATAAGTTTAATAACTATTTGGATTAAACCTGTATGCAAATAATTATTTTTTTTCTCTATCCGAGTCTATAAGACTTTGAGATAACAGACTAAAGGTGTTGATTCCCCAGTTTGAGGAAGTTTATCTTCAACTTTTAATTATATAATATGATTTAAAAATAAAACTTCCTTTATTATATACTTGAGATGTTCCATATTGAGGAACATTTCAATTTTGGAGATGTCTTTCAACATCTTCTATCTTTGTAACTTATTTATTTTTAGCCATACAGGCTTCAAAACTAGAACATGATAAGGTTGAAGCTCTAAAAGATCAAGAGAAAGATCTTACCATTTGTTCCATGGTTCTATTGGAGAGTTACTGTACTTTGAAAGTTATTGAGTCTTATGTCTTTGGCTACCTCCCATGGGCCTTATTGCGACTACTCCTCGATTGGCTTTAAATGAATGTAAATGGAACAATAGTAATTTCTTTTCTTAAGCTTCCATGACCCTAACTTTACCTAGTTATGGCTCTGATACCAATATGGTTCCAATTTTGGAGAAAAGCAATCACTTCCTAGGAAAATAACCCTACCTAGTTATGATAAAGAAAAATCCTTCCCCGACTAATATCTTTCTTTGGACTAGTTATGTCATAAATAAATGGTTACCATAGGTCCTTTAAGGTTTTTGGTATCATCTTTGAGGTAGTTTTTTGGACCAGTATACATAGGATTAACCCAAGAAAATCTATACTTAGGATGTGTTAGGTGCAATATAGCTAATCAATATAAAGATTAAGCAAGTGCAATGCACTATTCTTGTATATGAAAAGTTGCTATAAAAGTAGGTTACATTGTACAAGAAATCTAATGAATGAAATACAAGTAATATTCAGCTACAAACTTTTTCTCAATTCTTCTCTTATTACTCTCAATATTCTTCATCTTCTTTGCCTGATTTTCATTCATGATCCATGCTTTTCTCCAGTTCTTACACTCATTGCTTGATCATTTTCTGTGACTTTTTGTCTGCATTTTCTTCATCTGAATTTCAGTATTTTTATTGTGGTATCAAAGCTTTAAAGCTTTTTTTGCTTCAAACATGGATGAAGAAACAATCAATCTTAGTGAAAAAGAAGAAACATCTCCCACTATGGCTCAAGTTGATAATAGTGTTGCTAATTTTCAAAACATGTTACAACTTTAAAGCTAGATAGATCTAAGTTTTGGGAATAAATTTTCAAGATCTTGTTTAGTTTAGATCTTGAACAATGATGACTCTATGAAAGTAGAGTCATCAGTGTCTCTTTTTACTTAATATTTATTTGTTTTATTTAATAAGTATCATTTTTGGATTAAAAATATTAAAATGTGAACTTTTTTAGTAAAAATGAATGAAAATGTGTTTTTAGGGAATTTTCTAATTTTTTTTGAAATTTTATGAATTTTTAATTTAGTACCACCCAGAAGACACCATGTGGATGGCATGCCATGCAAGTGAAGAGGGCTAATAGGAGTGTGTTGTGTGTACCAGATGATGTAGGCCTTATCACGAGTCAACATAGTATTTGTTTTGAGTTTTGTTGAGCAATCAATCGTCGTGCCACGCATCATCACACGATTCATACGTGGCCCTAATATAGCATGCGTTGACCATGACTAGTCTACCCATCATGCATAGCGTTCTACTTCGTCCAATGATTCCCCTGTGTCGTGTTGCAATCCCATTAGCCATGATTGTTTAATTTCTTTCTTTTTCATCTCAATTATTGATCTGAAGCTAATCTGACGGTCCATATTTCATTTAAGTCTAATTTAATCCTCTAATTGCTCCAAAAACCCTAATGAACCAAAAATTAACAAATTTTTATACATGATATTTTATTAAATCATCTTGCTAGGTTTTTCATTTTGGAATATGCTCTATGACACACTTTGCATTTGTGTTATTAGGTTAACTTTTTAGGTGCTGGTTGAATGAGTTCGATTGCTTATGTGACTCGAGTTTATCAAAATGTTGGTTTGGATCCATACACCTATGTTGTAGAGACTGTGAAAGAAGTGATGACTTGTAAGTAGATTCTTGGGAGTATTATCTATGATGGGTAGTTTAAATCTTTGGCTTGTAATTTAACATTATTTTCATAGTTGATAGTTAGATAGTTTGGTGGATTAATAGTTTTCTTCTTAGGTCATTATTGTGACCTACGTTGTTTGCACCTAAACATATCGTGTGTCAAATCCTTATTTATTTTTACATTATTTTTTTACACATGATTGCATATTTGACATTTTGGGAAATTTTAATTTGACATATTTTGATTAATTAATTATTCACCCTCTCTTATTTATTTAGATCTGTTACTAAAAAAATTCATACTCTTAAATATTGTCATAATAAAATAATATCCATATTGCATGCTTATTATAATAAATTTTATCAATGAAAGTAATAATCATTAGTATATAGTGTGGAGAGATTTTAGTCACAAAATCTGGATATACTTGTATTTCCTCGCTTCTTAAGATTCGGAGAGTGCTTGAATAGTGTCAAAATAAATTTGTATTTAAATAATTTTATTATCGTTTGAAATATATGTTTTCAGAATCATGGGTTTGTTTAATTATATTTTACGTATTTTTTATATCAAAATGATTCAACTTAAAGAATTGTACCTAAAATCACTTATTATAACTAAAGAATAAAAAAACAACACATATGTAAGCTTTACATATTTTCTAACCAAGCTTGTAAGATGGTGCAATAAAAGAAGATGGAAAACATGCAGTTTGTGTGAGCCATGGTAGTGGAAAAATGTATATCATAGTACGAGTGGTTTTGGTCAAGATTACAAAGCGTAAGAAATCATCGTATGCCACAGCGGTGGAAAGATGCATGTTGCGACGCGCGACCCTTTGATCCACTTTTCTCCCCTTTTGAAGAGTTCTCCAATCATATAAATAAGATCCATTTCCTTTTATTCCAAATCATCCCACAACTTCTAGAACAACTATTATCTCTCATTTCTTCTTTCTTAGTTTTTATTTTCTTAGTTTCAAAGTCATTCTCTTAATTTTGAGAGTTGAACAAGTTTAGTTTATGTAATAATATTTCTTTCAATTCAACAAACAGTATTGGCAAATTTGTTTGGAGGCTTACTGGATAACATATTAGTATTAAAATTCTGTATTGTAAAGGATACGCTTGAGGTATAAATTTTAAATGTATTCTTTTATTTTTAGATTAATTTTATGGGTTGTTCTGAATGCTATGTTTAATTTACTCATATTTATTAAATTAGACACATTTGGCTAAAAATAATATGAGATATTAGTATTATTTCTTTGCTTGTTAAATATTAAAGTAAGTACACATTTTTATAAAATGAATTAAATATTATTTTTTATTTAAGAATTCTACAAATTTTATTACAGAAATATATAGTAACTGCATAATTTTCATAATAAACTTAAAATATGAAAGTTAGATCTAAGATTTGATTATTTGGATCTGATGTATAGTAATACTCTTAGATGTTAGATGTAATTATTTGGATATGATTTATGTCATGCTTTATTTCAAAGATTTATATAAGAGTTACTATTTAAAAATATATAGACGACATATTTTTTTGTAGAAGTTTTAATATCTAAAAGTTAATTCCTTAATATTTAAATTTTTAATCTAACTTTGAAACCTTGAATAAAGTTTAAATTGTTAGACATGACAAAAGACAATAATTAAATAGGTTGTTAATCTTTTAGAAAAAAATATATAATTTAATTAAAATTAATTTATAGATCCGATTGAAGGCATTAAGTGATTTTAATTAATAATAAATAGTAGACTCAAACGAAGATGCTATTTTTATAAATAAGAGATAATCAATAATCTTAATTTATATCTTTAATATCCTAATTAAAAATGAGTAAGCAGGATTAACTAACTCTTATATCCCATAAATTCTCCTTTAAGTGCCAAATGTTATTTGCCTAAATGTTTGTTGAATCTATCTTTTATTTTTATTTCATTAGTTTAGATTCTATTGAATTATTCAAAAATCATATAGTTTCTATTTAGACTAACCTTGAAAGTATACTTGTCGCTTTATAAAAAGTGATTTGTACAGTTACGAGCTATTTTATAAATATAAAACTCGAGCATCAATGCTCATATAATATAAAATATGATATTCAAATATAAATCCATATGCATGATATGCAACTCAATATGCATTGGTCACCAAAATACATACACATATAGGGGATCAACCTCCAAGACACATGTGGGTTCACCCTTAATCCTATGTACGATCATGCTAAAATTACATTTAGATGTTTTGTTCATGATTATTGCCCACACTCATAAACCTTACAATCTCTCCATTTGGCATATTCGTGTGACAAAACCTCTTTCTCACAGCAAAACACTTATAGGAAAAAATAATTTTACATAATGGAACTATCCTATGATCCAATGAGAACATCTTCGCTTGAATCTTGACAGCTTATTTTACACGAAAAGACAAAAAAAAACAACCAAACCACTTGCCCAATAGACTCCTTATTAATTAGTTCATTAGTTCAGTGTATATATCAGTAGAAAAGTGAAGAATAATCATAAGAGTGAGTAATCAATTAGATAGAAAATTTGAGTATTCTCCCCTTATTTGTAACATCTCCAAAAAATATTTCCAAAGTAATTCTCCCCTAAATTAACTTTCCCTTTTGTAGATTTTTCAATTAACATTCTATTTTTTCTCTCTTTTTTTTGTCATACGAATAAACAATCAAAAAAGGCATAAATGTTGCATTTTCATTTAAGATGAATGTGAAATCTAAAAGCAAATTCAAGAAAATAAGCAATATGTTGTGTAATGATATATATATATCCAATGAAGTGAAAGCGATAATTAATATATATATTAATTTATATTAATTAGTTTAATTCTTTTTTATTAGATTTTTATATATTTAAATTAAATAATTTTATGAGCGATTTTGATTATTTGATTTGATTATTAAATTTTAAATAAATTATTTTTATTGAAATTGTGTTTAACCTTTATACTATAAAATTTGTTAATTGATTTGATTTAAGTGACATATATTTTGAATCATCTAATTAGGATTATTATTTTTTAAATCCATTCTAGAATACACACAGACACTTGTGTTTTTTATGCTAACTTTTTGCAATTGACTCGAGAACATATCTGATTGGCGTGAAGCTTATTGGAACGTTTGTTTAGAAACCGCTCACCCTAATTTTAGAAACTATAAAAGTAGAGTAAGGGCTCGTAAGTAAAATACATTGGGGCAGTATCTTAAGGAGGGTAACATAAGACTGAGTTTGTACTTGAACATTTGATTTTCATAGTGGAAAGTAAGGTGTTCTCGTGGACCGATGATTTTCCTCTTAGGTCATAGTTGTGGCCTAAGTTGTTTCCACCTAAAAATATCGTGTGTTATTCTTTTATTTTCACACTTATTTTTACACACGATTACATGCCCAACCGCTTTGTTTAGGTTATTAAATTATAAATTAGTAAAAATTAAAAATAACCTATTCACCCCTCAAGGTTAAATAAGTCCATATCTTATAAACTCTCATATGTGAATAAGGAGTTTGTATTTTTAGAAGGTGTCGCCATTATTCGAAAACCATTACTAGATTAAAAGTGTGCAAATCATGAAAGCTGAGACCACCAGCCTCCCGAACCTCATACAATTTTTTCGGAGCAATCGAATGGATCTATGTCTCCCCAATCGTGGATCTCTACTAGAACTTTTGCATAAAAGATTCCAATTCACTATGAAGCCCAACAAGTAAAATAAAACACTACATTGTAAAGTTAGGCAAGAAAAATGCCTTTAATCATTGTTAAATAAGATCCTTGTTTTGAAGAATGGTAGAGTTTTGAAAATTAATCGTCTGTCCAGAAGCTTTCTCATACTCCTCAAGAATTACCTTTAATCATTGCACTTCACCAATATCACTTTTGCAAAAATTAATTTACTTGCTAGTGGAAAACCGGTGGCCTATTTCACCACACCTCCAACATGCTCCTTTCTTTGTAGAAATACAGAAATGCTTTTACACAAATTAAGAATAGAAATGGACACATGTTTAAATGAACCAGATAGTTTTTCAACTAGTCAGAGTTTAGTCGGGTGATAACCTTACTCGTTGGAGCCGAGTTGGACACATGTTGATGCGAACCTTCTAGGCGAACAAAACTAAGAACCCATGAACTCAAAGAAATAGGAACAATCAATTTGCTAGGAACGTGTTGCAGATGATTGGATTAAAACCTTAAGGAAACAAAGTCCTTAAAACCCAAACCTTTGGTATGATCGGGTTAGAACCCTAAGAAAACAAAGTCTTTAAAACCCTAATCTTGAGATGCCACAAAGTATGATCACTTCCTTTGATAAGTTGAATTCATATATTTAATCAAGAACACAAGAAGGCAAAGCAAGAAGTTTTATAACAACAAACCCTTATGAAAACCCTATACACAAATTCAAGCCTAAATAAAATCCTAGGTGCAAATTCAAATCTAAGGAAAACTCTAGGATCAAATTCAAGCCCTAAAGAAAAAAAGCCTAGATGAAATGGGCCTAACTAATCCTTAAAAATAAAATACTAAAAAAACTTATGATAAATAAAACATAAAAGGCCCACAATTAATTAAAACAATAATTGCTTCCTAAAGTAATTCTTGCACCCAACATGATATTCCAAATCTATCCCTAGTCATTGGACTGCCAATTCCATGCAAAAGATCTTCAGAATATTTGGAAACATCAACTTGATCAGCATCTCGATCTCCATTTTTCTCTTCATCTTTGAAAAGATTTGTCCTCGAATCTTAGCTCTATAAGCAGGTTGATTTGGCATCATGGATCCTTGTGCGAAGTCTATTTGATGCCCAATTCCTCTCAAAGTAGGTAATCCATGAGGAATCTCTTTAGGAAGTAGATCCTTAAAGTCATGCAATAAAGATACAACAACATTAGGCAAAGATGAGTTAAGATTGTTAGTAGAAAGATAAAAACATCATTGTATATAAGTACAAGTACTTGTTGCCTTGCCATTATTGCACTCTTAATATCATGTTTTTCAACAATTACACTCATTTTTTTTATTTTTCTCTCCCATTTGCTCACTTTTATCTCCTTTTTTCTCACTTTATTCTCCATTTTCCTCTCGATCTCATTTACTCTCTTTTGATTTTCCTTTTGCTTACACTTTTGTTTTTATCTCAACTTGCACTCTCTTGCTATCCTAATTTGGTTCTCATGAGCTTGCAAAGAATTGAGAGGGGCTAATACAACTTTTCAATTGTTCATTTCAAAAGAATAACGATTTTTATACCCATCATATGACACCCTCCTATCAAACTACCATGATCGGCCAAGCAGCATATGAGCAGCATAAATCAGTGCCACATCACAAAGAACCCCATCTTCATATTTGCTAATTGAAAAAGGAACCTGAACTTGTTTGTTAACCTCCACTTCTCCACCATTAAACCATTATATCTTGTACAATTTGGGATGTTTTTACCACTTCAAATTCAACTTTTCTACCAACAAGGTACTAACAACATTAATGCAACTCCCACTATCAATAATCAATGTATGTACCTTATCCTTCATATGGCATCTTGTGTGGAAAATATGCTAACGGTGCTCCTTATCTCCTTCATCCTTTGGATATATATTCAGGGCTCTCCTTATTACAAGTAAATATCAATGCACAGGTTCTTCCACTTCAACATTAGAACAATCTTCCAATGGTGATATCTCATCGTCACATGAACTAGCACTTTCAATTTCTCCATTTGTCCTTACAACCATAGCCTTTTTGTCCCGTTTGTAACTTGGTCTCTCCTTGATGATGCTCAAAAAGCACTAAAATTACCATGTTTGTGGGTATCATTACTGAAAACCCTCACGAGACTCAAACTCGTCCACTAGGGCAACCTAGGGGTTTAAAGGCTTGTTGCATAGGCTAAATGCAACCGTGTCAATCCACGAAAGTGATTTAGGATAGTTTAATTTTTAGTTTTTATCGCTTCTCTTGCTAAGGGACTAGCAAGAAACTGGTTGGGGGTTGTGATGAGTGCTCAAAAAGCACTAAAATTACCATGATTTTATACACATTAATTGATTAAAAATATATATATTTATATGTTTTATCATATATTTATATAAATTTGTCTTTTTCGGAATCACGGGTATTTTTATTGTTTTTCAGGTATTTTCGCTTAAAAACGTAACTTAAATACTCAAAGAGGAATACTGGAAGCAATACATCACAAATATATTAATAAATAAATGAGGAAAGGTCAACAAATATGGAAAAATTGGACAAAATGGGTCAAAAATGTCAAAAAGGAGGAACGCGCACGGAAGTCGCCAACCGCTACAAGAAGACGCCCTAAACCGCTACGCTTTACTCCAGTTCCACGAAGCGTCACAAGACGCCTATAGCGTGCCATCAGTGCATTCTGCGCGATATGCTACCATCTCGCCCCATTTTCGCACCAGCCCCCACGTCATGCTAACGTCATCAATGAAGTCAGCAATCACCACTTCGCGTTTCTACCATTTTTTAACATTTTTTCACACATTTTTTCTCTCCATCCTCACCTATAAATACCCCCTTCTCTTCACTTCTAAACACACCTCAAAACACATCTTCTCTTCTCTTTCTTTCTCTCATTTCTTAGTTTTTCTAGATTTTTCTTAGTTTTTAGCTTTTCTTAGTTAGTTTCTCTTAGTTTTAGAGTTCTTCTCTTTTTGAGAAGAACTAGTTATGTTTTTGTAATTTATTTGCTTTTTTATTCAATAAATGGGAATGCAAATTCCGTTTGGAGGTTTTCCAACAACGGGAATAACATCAAAGTACTATAAGGATTTTATTTTATTTACAGTTATTTTTTATGTTTTATTCTTAGATGTTATATTTAATTTGTCTGATTAAATTTAACTTTGCTGGCTGTTTGTAAACATGATATAATAATAACGTTGTTATGCTTGCGAAATATTAAATAGGTAAAAATCTTTAAAATGAATTGATTTTATTTTTATTCAAGATTTTATATTAAGAATGTTAGAGAGAAATATATTATTTTTCATTACAAACTTAAATATGAAAATTAGATTTTAAGGTTTAGTTATCCGGTCTGATTTAGAGTAGTGCTCTTTTATTTGTTGGTACAATCGCCTGGTAGTTAGAGTGAAGCTCTATTTCAAAAGTTTTTATAAGAATTATTATCTGAAAATATATTGACAACATGTTTTCAGTAGTGATTTTAAAACTTGAAATTAGTACTCGGATAACTAAATTCTTAGGTTTAATTTGGACACCTTGAATAAAGTTTAAACTGTCTAACCCCACCAAAGGTGGCATTTAAATGGTTCATTTTCAATCTCTTAGAAAAAGGAATTAATTTAATTAACCAAATTAGTTATCAACCCCACCCATAGGTGTTAATTGATTTGTTTAGTTAACAAAGAATATCTAACCTCACCAAAGGTGGTATTCATATAAAAAAGAGAGAATCAATAAATATCAATTCATATCTTTAATAACCTAAATAATATGAGCAAGTATAATTAACTTAATTATTATATCCATAAATACTCCACCATTATAAATGATAAAATTTGCATAAATGTTTATTGAATCTATGTTTATTTTTATGTAAGTAGATTAAAAACACAAAACCCCAAAATATCGTGACATGATGTTTAGGATTTAATTTCATTTTTAAAAGTTTGAATAATAAATTAAAAACCACATACATTCCTTCCTTAGATCGACTTTGGGAGTATACTTATCATTTTCAACGAAATGATTCGTGCACTTGCGAGAGTTTTATAAATACATAAAACCAAAGTAACGGCAGGATCGATGATGTCGGTTCTATCCGATTAAGTTTTTGGCACCGTTGCCGGGGAAGGAATAACGTTTTTAAATTATTTTTCAAATTTTTAAAAACTTTTTTGTATTGTAAATAATTGTGATTTTTTTTATTTAAAAAAAATTGTTGTTTGTGAATAGTAAAAAAACAAATAAAAATTAAATTTTTTTTTTCAAAAAAAAACAAAAAAATAAATAAACTTACCATTCATAAATAAAAAAAAATTCAAATTTCAATTTCATAATAAATAAAAAAAATTAAAATTTTAAATTTCATAAAAATATTATAGCATGAATAATAAAATAATTTTGAAATTTGAAATTTGAAGTAAAAAAAACGTAAATAAATTTTAAATAAAATAAATAAATAAAATCAAAAAAATCAAAAAAAATCAAAAAAAATCAAAAAAAATCAAAAAAATCAAAAACTTTATTTTCAATTTTTTTTATTTTTGGCTTAATTTTTAATTTAAATTTTTTTCCTTTTTATTTTTTTTTATTTTTCTTTTCCTTTTTTCAATTTATTTTATTTTTGGTTTAATTTTTTTATTTTTTAACTATTTTTTTTTATCTTAATTTTTGTTTAACTTAATTAAGTTATGTTTTTACTAAATTTTCGTTTAAGTTAATTAACTTAGGTTTTTAGTAACTTAATTAACTTAGATTTTCAGTAACTTAATTAACCTACATTTTTATTAATTTAATTAACTTAAATTTTAACTTAACTTAACTTAATTAACTTAATTTTAATAGCATGAAAAGTAAAGATCTAAGAGAGTTCTGTCTAGGGGACCAGTTCTTAGAAGCCTTTGTGCCACTAGTCTTTCCTAGGAACGTTGCTCTGTCTAGGAGGATGGTTTTTAAGGAGTCTTTGCCCCACCATTCTTTCCTGAGAACACTCTTGGTTAATACTGATTATGTTATTTTAACTTAGATATTATACTTAAAAAAAACAAAAAAATTCTGAAACTATCTCCAAAATTTTAAAGTTTTAATTACAATCTAAGGAGTTAGTTGTTTTGTTTGATCTAGGTACAATTGTGTTTTGATGCCTTTAATTATTTGATTTGTACCTAGACATGGATTATCTAAAACTCACAAGCATGTCCCTAGTTTTAAGTACAGAAAAATTTGAAAATCCATAGGACATGACTGAAAAAGTATAGGTAGACAATTTTGTCTTACTTATAGGTTTGATTGACTCATTGATGAGGGGACATTGAGTTTACTTAAAATGAAATCCCCAAGTTACGTCTTGCTAAGACGTTAAACTAAGCGCTGGATGGGAGACAACCTATCATTTTAGAAGTTTACAGTAATCTGTCTGTGTGCACTTTAATGAACATGATGGATGCACCTGCATTTCTCCATCAATACTTGCAACATTCTCAAAAAATAGGTAATATTTCCTCTCTTTTCTCTTTATCTTTAATTTACAGTTGTTACATTGAGGACAATGTAAGTTCTAGGTTGAGGGTGGTGAAAAGTTACCATGCTTAATTTAAAAAAAATTAACAAATTTTGAAAAAATAAAAAAATAATAATTTTTTCTTTTTTATGTTCACATTTTCATTTTTTATTGTGTTTGGTTTTATTTTCTTTGTGTGATTCAGTAATTTTTGGAATTTAAAAAAAAATTCTCACAAAAATTTATCATTTTTTTAAATCAAATTTAAGTAAATAGTTAAGTCTTTTGTACTATTAGATTAATTTTTGAAAACATATCATGAAATATTTTGTAATTGTTTTTGATAATTAGTTAGTTTTTGTCATAACTAGTATTTCTTGATAAGATGTATAAATTATATTAAACCCAAAATCGGTGTTTATGAATTTGTTTTAGTAGAGACTACCTTTGTGAGATATAATTTGAGCCTAATTTCCCTTATTCAGAGTGAAATATATATTTTTTCTACTCCAAACACATTTCTTATTTCTTCAAATTTTTAGATGATCTCTATAGGCATTAGTATTGAATGTATGAATTTTTTCTCATCTTAATAGAGTGTCGTATATTTTTTATTATTATTTTTGCTTAGATTAAATTATTTGAGTAGAAATTGATAATATATGCTTTTATCTCATTCATGCATGACTGCTACAAAAAAAAAAGAGATATCTGGGGTTACCTAAACCAAATAAAACAAAAATGCCACAAAATTAACCACTTACCAAAATCCTAAAAAAATAAAAAAATGTACAATCTGTACATGGGTTGACTCTCTAAAAAATGATATATATTGAAAAGTATCTTAGAAAAATAGAGAGAGATAAAGAATATATAGTATAATCTATATACTATGACCTGTATTACCCAAAATCCAAAAAAATTGTACAATCTGTACATGGGTTGACTCTCTAAAAAAATGATATATATTGAAAAATATCTTCAGAAAAATATAGAGAGATAAAGAATATATAGTATAATCTACATACTATGACCCACATTGCCTACAAAGTTGTGAGTAAAGGTTAATTACAAAAGAAAGATATATGAAGTAATTCCCTAAAAAGTCATTGCACTTTCTTCATTTGTAAAAGGCATATATCTTGAAATTTTTTCTTAATGAGTTTGATTTATGCATGAAAATAATTTTTATATATGATATCTTTATAATTTATATATTTGATTCCTTCTATGAGATCAACGTCAAAATAACACTTTGAGTCTTTATTCTTTATACATATACGAACATATTAGTTCATTTTTATACATCAACTCTTTCGTATATAAATTAGTATGAGTGTTTGAACCCATAAGATTCAGTGTTTTGAGAGTATTGACTTGTGAGGAATAGAGTCGAAGCGAATTCAGATTCATGACAATGAAATTGGGTGAAATTAAATTGATACATTTTTGATATGAAATATGAAAATGATTTTCGACTAATTATTATAATAAATCATGATTGTTTAAGAAGATTAAAATAACTTATGCTTGAGATTTTAATTATGATCTTAAAGGAGATTAAAAAATATGAGACATTTTGTGTTATGTTGTTTTGTTTTATTCTTAAAAATTAATTTTTGATTTTGTTGTAATTTTAGTTTTTAAGTTGTTGTTTTTATTATTTCTTTTAATTTTTATATTTAGTTCAATGTTTGTGGGTATCATTACTGAAAACCCTCACGAGACTCAAACTCGTCCACTAGGGCAACCTAGGGGTTTAAAGGCTTGTTGCATAGGCTAAATGCAACTGTGTCAATCCACGAAAGTGATTTAGGATAGTTTAATTTTTAGTTTTTATTGCTTCTCTTGCTAAGGGACTAGCAAGAAGCTGGTTGGGGGTTGTGATGAGTGCTCAAAAAGCACTAAAATTACCATGATTTTATGCACATTAATTGATTAAAAATATATATATATTTATATGTTTTATCATATATTTATATAAATTTGTCTTTTTCGAAATTACGGGTATTTTTATTATTTTTCAGGTATTTTCGTTTAAAAACGTAACTTAAAGACTCAAAGAGGAATACTGGAAGCAATACATAACAAATATATTAATAAATAAATGAGGAAAGGTCAACAAATATGGAAAAATTGGACAAAATGGGTCAAAAAGGTCAAAAAGGAGGAAAATGCGCATGGAGCCGCCCAGCCCGCGCGCGCAGCTCCCCACTCCCGTGCGTGCCTGTGCGTGCCACTGGTGCCTTCTGCACGCACCGCTGCCATCTCGCCCCATTTTCGCGTGCAGCCCCCCACGTCATGTTGACATCATCAATGACGTCAGCAATCACCACTCCACGTTTCTACCATTTTTTAACATTTTTTCACCCACTTTTTCTCTCCATCCTCACCTATAAATACCCACATTCTCTTCACTTCTAAATACACCTCAAAACACATCTTCTCTTCCCTTTCTTTCTCTCATTTCTTAGTTTTTTTAGTTTTTCTAATTTTTTCTAGTTTTTTCTTAGTTTTTAGCTTTTCTTAGTTAGTTTCTCTTAGTTTTAGAGTTCTTCTCTTTTTGAGAAGAACTAGTTATGTTTTTGTAATTTATTTGTTTTTTGATTCAATAAATGGGAGTGCAAATTTCGTTTGAAGGTTTTCCAACAACGGGAATAGCATCAAAGTACTCTAAGGATTTTATTTTCTTTATAGTTATTTTTTATGCTTTATTCTTACATGTTATATTTAATTTGTCTATGATTAAATTTAACTTTGCTGACTATTTGTAAACATGATATAATAATAACGTTGTTATGCTTACGAAATATTAAATAGGTAAAAATCTCTAAAATGAATTGATTTTATTTTTATTCAAGATTTTATATTAAGAATGTTAGAGAGAAATATATTATTTTTCATTACAAACTTAAATATGAAAATTAGATTTTAAGGTTTAGTTATCCGGTCTGATTTAGAGTAGTGCTCTTTTATTTGTTGGTACAATCGCTCGGTAGTTAGAGTGAAGCTCTATTTCAAAAGTTTTTATAAGAATTATTATCTGAAAATGTATTGACAACATGTTTTCAGTAGTGGTTTTAAAACTTGAAAGTTAGTACTCGGATAATTAAATTCTTAGGTTTAATTTGGACACCTTGAATAAAGTTTAAACTGTCTAACCCCACCAAAGGTGGCATTTAAATGGTTCATTTTCAATCTCTTAGAAAAAAGAATTAATTTAATTAACCAAATTAGTTATCAACCCCACCCATAGGTGTTAATTGATTTGTTTAGTTAACAAAGAATATCTAACCTCACCAAAGATGGTATTCATATAAAAAAGAGAGAATCAATAAATATCAATTCATATCTTTAATAACCTAAATAATATGAGCAAGTATAATTAACTTAATTATTATATCCATAAATATTCCACCATTATAAATGATAAAATTTGCATAAATGTTTATTGAATCTATGTTTATTTTTATGTAAGTAGATTAAAAACACAAAACCCCAAAATATCGTGACATGATGTTTAGGATTTAATTTCGTTTTTAAAAGTTTGAATAATAAATTAAAAACCACATACATTCCTTCCTTAGATCGACTTTGGGAGTATACTTATCATTTTCTACGAAATGATTTGTGCACTTGCGAGAGTTTTATAAATACATAAAACCAAAGTAACGGCAGGATCAGCGATGTCGATTCTGTCCGATCACTCCTCCACATTAGAATCATTTTCTTCTTCGTTGAACTCATGTCTTCTATGTCTTTTTTGTGTAATTTAAAACCACAAGAGGATTCTAAATCATCCAACCTTACATTCAGCCTCTTAAATTGGTCATTAAAAGTCTTGATGAAGAATTTCAATTTGATCTCTTATGGTTCTCCTCTTTCCTTACTCGTGTTTTCAACCTATAAAACAAAATGAAATAAAGGGTGGTGTTCCTCACAATCCCTCACATGTTTGCCCTTAAGTCAAATTATTATCACTTGTTTTTTTACACTATTGTGGCTTCTTTTTTTACATTTTACCACTCAAAGCTCAAGCCAACTCCATTCTATGCTCTTAACAAAATCAAAGAATTTAATTAATCTTAAGAAGAAACTGGTTTGTTGGTGACAATATCAAAAATCAAAATTTTAGAACTCAGTTGACTCTGAAAATGACTCTAACGAACCAAATATAAAAAGGAATATAAGAATGAGAATAAAAATAAGAATAGGAATAAGAATAAGAATATAAGAAAGAATATAGGAATATGAGGAAGGTAAGAAGAAATGAAACTAAAGAAAAAATGAAAAGAAGTAAATAATCAATTTAGGAAAGGTAAAATAGGAAAGAAATAATCTCAAGGTGGGAATCTTTTCAAGATTTCTATTTTTTAAGAAAGAAAAATAAAGTGAATATGGAAAGAATATAAAAATAAAGAAAGGAATAAACAATCAATTTAGGAAAGTGAAAATAGGAAAAAAATATTCTCAATTACAAATCTTTTCAAGATATTTATTTTCTTTTCCTTTCAAGATCTCTCTCATTTTTTTTTTCATTTTTTTAATGTTGTTGTGAATAGAAAAAACATAAAAACAAATTGACAACCCTAATGAAAAAATAACCGAAACATAGCAAAAAGGAAAAGGTGCAACAAAAATTTTTTAACCCTCAATAAGTGATGTAAAATATGAAATTTGGAGTAAAAAATGCAGGGGACAGAGTCAAGCTTATAACACTTACAAGAATCAAAACGAAGTTCAATTTGTTATATTATAATAATCATTTCATTATCCAAGTCAAAAGTTATGGCTATTTAAAGTTTTAACGCCAATTTATCAATTTCTTTTTTAAACTGTGAACAACAAGCTCTCTTCTTCTTTTTTTGTGTGTTTTTTTAACAACAAAAATGGATTGAAAACAAAAGTAAAGAACAAGAAAAGATTGGAAGAATTCAAAGATAACTATGAAATGAAATCTAAAGATGAAAACAACGAAAACATAATTGAAAAAAATTAAGGAAACCAAACGAAGTTATGTTTTGGCCACAAAACCCTAGCTAGGTAGATAATTCGGCCAAATAAGAATATCACAAAAATCAAAATTTCAAAACAAGAATATTTTCGTTTCATAAAGATAAGAAAAGAAAATAACCAAATTTGGAATCAAGATAGATTCCTTTTTTTGAAAATGCAGAAAAGGATGAATATCTACTAATGATGAAAAATGAAAAATAAACTGAAATAAGATGAATTTTTTTTGAATCAAGAACCCAAAACGAAGAAGATAGATAACATATTTTCAGCAACCAAAGCACTGATACCAAATGATGCGGACTCTTTAAGTAAACAATCCTAAGAACCCACGAATATAAAGGAATAGTAACAATCGATTTGCTAGGAACATGTTGCAGATGATTGGATTAGAACCTTAGGGAAACAAAGTCCTTAAAACCCTAACCATGAGACACTACAAAAAATAATTACTCTTTTTGATAAGTCAAATTGAAGCATTTAATCAAGAACATAAAAAGACAAAATAAGAAGCTTTTTGAAATAAACTTTTTTTATTAATGATATATTGTTCTCCAAGATTACATAGCTACTGCATTTTTATGATAACAAACCTTGATGAAAACCCTAGGCACAAATTCAATCCCTAAAGTAATCAATTGTTTCATAAAGTAATCATTGCACCCAATGTGATCTTTCAAATATAACCCTAGTTATTGGACCGTCAATTTCTTGTAAAAGATCTTAAGAATATTTGAGAATATTAACTTGATCGACACTTGAGAGTATCAACTTGATGAGCACCTCAATCTCCATTACATGTTCAACTAAATTGAACAGTTTTCTAATTGATCTGATTTTGATCGGATAGTAAACCCATTCATCGGAAATGAATTGGAGACATGTCCAACTAAATCGATAGTTGTCTAATAGGTTAGAATTTGGTCTACTGGTAACCTTTCTCATTGGAGAAAAGTTGGACACATGTCCAACTAAAATGGAAATTTGTTAAACTAGTTAGATTTTGATTGGTCGATGATCATACTCATCGAATAAAATTGAACACATGATCAACTAATAAAATTTTTATTAACATGTTATCCCAATTCTTTATTAATATGTATTTGAATAATTGATTACATAGATTTATTTTTTACATTTGTCCATATAATTGATTGAAAAATTGTCCAATTCTATTATATAAAATTGCATATATGTTTTCAAAATAAAGTCTATGATTTTTAGTTGGATATTTATTGTATCTAATTGGACACGTCTAATAATGTGTTCATTAAGGTTATAATGAAAATAATAATAAAATTATAAGTTAGAGGTTCAATTTAGAATAAAAATAGTTAGAGGGGATTATATAAGTATATTTTACTGAATATAGATATAAAATTCAAATATTATTTATTTGTGATATTTTTATTAATTTTAACGTGGTTTAACTTATAAAAATGAGTTAATAAAAAGTTTATGACTAGGTCGGGCAAGCCCATAAAGCCCATTCAATGCGATTCCCAGGATGAATTTTAAGGGCACAACCGATACTGAGCAACCCTCTTTTGTCGAGTTCCTTGACATAATTCTCAAAGTTGTCTGCTGATTTCTTTCTCGTCGCTGCTGGTTAAGAATCCTATACTATTGCAGTTGGCTATAAGCTCCATTGTCGCCACTCACTAAGGCCTTCCAACACTCTTGAACCGTCCCTTTTTTCTTATTAGGTATTTTGCTTCAATTTTTTTTTTCTTTTCGCTTTTTGGCTTTTCTCGTCCGAAGTTGATTTTGATATCTGATAATGAAGACCACCTGTTAGCTTTTTGCAACCAATAAGTGACTGCAGTGAAAATTTTCACTGCCCCATCACAAAAGAACAGCTACTATGGACCCTTCAGTTATGAAGAAGCTCCTTGAAGATGATGAGGTTCTTTCTCTTATATTAACATATTCGCAATTTACCTTTTAAATTCAAAACTTGAATTTTTTGTTGTTTCTTTAGTTTTTCAATTATTCTGATTATTGGGTCGTTTTTATGAAGGACGAAAACATGCATTCAGGAGCAGATGTTGAAGCCTTCCAGGCAGCTCTCAATAGAGATATTGGAGGAGATGTGTCAATGTCTCAGTCCTCTGAGTTAGCCTCTGGTATTATTCTTAATCAAACTTAAAGTTTTTATTTTATGCTATAGTGACCCGGATACATCCAAAGAGACACACAAGCACGAGTACTGTATTTAGATGACGAAAAGCAATTAGGAAGAATTCAGCTGTTTTATGCTTAGGTACGTGGGTTCAAGTGAAAAGAAATAAATTAAAATGCAGCGTGTTTGGCCTAAGATAGGCTATTTAGTGGGTTAATTACAGGGAATGGAAGTTGATTTAGTGTACACAGAGAAGTACTGACCTCCTCTTATTCTGTGCACAAGTTACTTGGTATATTTGGATTTTAGGAGTTATCAAGTATGAATGGCCAGTATAACATGTATTTATATGTTCGTGTATGATAGCTGGTGTCATTTCTTTGGTCCTTGCTTTTGCTTATAGCTGGAAACTTCTTTGCTGACATGATGGATGTGATTAGTTGACGTAGCCATTGTGTCTCAAGGAAGCAATAATACTCCTAATCAGCCATTGCAACCGTCTCAAACTGCCATCAAAGATGAAAGTATTGACCAAATTCAACAAGACCAAAATGGTGCACAGCTGCAAGAAATGAATTCATCAGAGGAGGAATTAAAGCAGCACGACTCCCTTGCTAAAAATTTCCAGCAGCAGAATGTTGTATCGCAAGAATCTAGTAACCTTGCTTTGCCCCAGAAACTATCTCAGGATGACTTTCTACAGAGGCACGTGGAGCAAAAGCCACTCCAGATTCCTCGAACAACTGGGATGCAGATGCCTTTAAAGAGCCCTGCTGCAATTTCTGATTCAGATAGAGTACGTACTGAAGATAGAGATTCACAATACTTAAAACTTCAAAAAATGAGTAATCAACAGGCAACAACTGCAGAGGCAAGCAATCCAGGGAGTCGTGGTAAACAAGTGCCATTTGCCCTATTATTACCTGTATTAGTTCCACAACTTGATAAAGACCGAGGCATGCAACTTCAAAAATTGTTTAGTCGCCTCAAGGTGGGCCTTAGGTACCAAAGTTGATTTGTTTCATTTGTTTTTCTTATCATCGAGTAATTTGGGGTTTTCCAGGGTGGAGAATTGCCCAAAGAACAATTTATCCGGAGCCTTAAAGGTCTCGTGGGGGAGCAGGTGCTCAGGTTGGCAGTCATGCAAGTACAATCATCAGTAAGAATTGAATGTCTTTATGAAGTTCATTTTGTATTGAATTAAATTAAAATAAGCACATTATGTTTCCTATAAAACTCCTAAAATTAGCACGTTTATTAGTTGCAGGTAGATGGTAAAAAACACCACTCACAGTCTCAATCATCAACACAGCAACCTCCAGGAGTGCCTACTGTTAGTGCAGGGTTCACAAAGTTCTCTGATCCTCGTTCAACTTATTTTCACCATAAAGGAAACTCTCCTGCAGATGTGTCACATGCTCTGTCTTCAACAATTCAAATGCAAACTGATTCAAGCCATTCTGTCTTAGAAAAGAACGTTCCAATTTCGCAAGAGGCAGATAGCCAGTTAGATTCCCACAGAATGCTTGCAAGTCAGATACCTTCTTCCAGCGTGTTAGCTGCCAATCAAGATCTTGACCGCCCCTTTGTTCCAATGCAAGGGCTTCATAACCAGCAGCAACAGCAGTTGCATCATCCACTTGCATCCTTTGGCATGTATGGAGTTAATGGGGGTAATTATAACTCATATTCAGGGTCAAGTGTTAGTACTTCCTCGTCATCTCTTAAACAACAATCACATGATTCACACATGAAACAGACCCCGCAACATCAAAAAATGAGTTGTGCTCAGTCGGATGTAGATACACAGAATGTTAATGTCCCAAGCTTATCAAAATTAGAGAAGCAGAGTTCTATTGGTGATCCTGGCCGGTTTCAAGGAGGATCTGTTTCTAGCTTTGCAAACAATTCAACTATGCAACAGAATCCAGTTCCTTGGCAATCTTCAACGAATAAAGAGCACAACGTTAGTTTGTTTTCATCAATGGTTTATCCAAAACAGGAGTATGTTGATTGGACTACTGAGCAGTTGTATAAACCTCTATCATCCAATTCACAGGGATTGCATTCTCTTCCTGATGCACAGGTCGATCGTGGAAATGCATCGCCTGGAGCTTCAAAGGACGAGTCTTTTGAAAAGCATCCTACTGGAATGGCCATTACAACTTCTGCAAGTATGGGGCCTTCATCATCTATTAATATTGTTCCACCAAACTCAATTTCTTCTTCCATAACTATGCAACTGGATCCTAATGTCCCGGTAATTTCATCTCTATCATCCTTCTATGCTACTTATGTTTTAGTTTTGTTAATACATAATATCCTTTTTTTTTATTGATGCAATTGTTGGAAAGTCGATACTTTAACGAGATTAACTATCACATTACTCTTTATAGGCTGAGCACACGAAAGGTCCCTAAATCCTTTTCATTCTACACTTTATCAGCTTGATATTGGACTTCAGTAGTCCAAATTGACCATGGGAGATTAACTATTCATCACGTGGTGGTAAAATTAACCAACTTTAACCATATTCCTAATTTTATTTTGTTTTGATTTTTTTAAGAGATGAGTGTAATGACACAAATGGGTGGGTTAAAAGAGTTAAAATTAGGAATATGGTTTAGGGGTTAACTCAACCGCCATCTAATTCGAAGGTGGAATCACTTGATGAATAGTTAACCACCTGTAGTCAATTTCAATTGTTGATGTCTAATTTTGCATTGATCTCAAGTTTTGGACTAAATATGTGAAAATTATAAAGTGTAAGTTTCAAATTATGGATCTAACAACCTTGAGGGAGTGAATGGGTTGTAACTCAAATTATTACCAATTAAAAATTAAACTACCACAAAGTAGTCATGCATGCACTCACGTATAAAATAAATGTGGAAAATCAAATATTGACACATGATATTTCGGTAAAAATAACCTAAGTCAACACGACTTAAGAAGAAAATTACTGGTTCTCAGACTATCTAACTTATTCATTATAGAAATCAACGTTCATTACAAATTAGGTTTTAGACTACCCTACATTGGTAAAGCCTCAGCGTACTCTAGCAAGGATTTGTTACCCTTTTTCATAGTAGGTAGCCCCTTCAATACTTCTCCTCCTCCTCACGGTAAAATTTTTAAAATATAAGAAATAATAATTAATGCAATTTTACATTTAAGGTTAACTCATGTCCTAGAATTTTTTAAGAGAAATCATAAATTTCTAGCATAATATACATGTGAGTTTAGTGAGTGTGTGAATTAGTTCATGTCAACATTGATCATCACTTGTAAATAATATAAGTGTGCATAGGTCAAAGTTGTAGAATCATTCATACAATAAATAATCCAAAAGAGTTGAGCCATTAAAGATCAAGATTGTGTATATTAAATCAATTCTCCAGTTGGCTAAGTGTGATCCTATCATATAATTTTTTTTTCATTTTCCCCTAAGCATAAACAGAATAAAAAAAATCCCAAACAAACAAAAGGAAAAGAAAATTAAAGCAAATCAACCACCAAAAATTAAACATATTGTATATCATTTTCGCTAAGTAATACTAGACAATCCAAAATGGAAAAATCCTAAAAATAAAAGAAATAAATAATCTATGAAATTGCTCTCCTAGAATCATCAATGCACTCAATTAAAATTAATTAGGTGAATAATGAAATTTAGTTAGATGATCGAAAATAAACATTCTTTACTAACCCAATTTTCTTAAATCTTAGTTTCTTTATTGTTTTGAGTCGAGGGTTGACTACCTTATTCTCTTTAGGCATGTCTTTAAATTAAATTTATTTTTCTCATTCATCCTAAATGAAGATGCATTATGCATAGTAGGACGAAGATAATGGTGCTTATTAGTTCTTTTACTTGTAAAAAAGGTGCTTATTGGTCTTTTTACTTATAAAAAAGGAATTACAAAAAAAATTTTATTGATAAAAAAATTTTAAACAGATATTAGTGAGGGTATTTTCGTCATTTATTCACACCCTATCAAATAAAAAAATTGCAAACATAACTAGTGAGGGTATTATAGTCTTTTACTCTCACTCTATGACTGGGATACCCCTGATAATTTATATTTATTTTAAAATAAATTTAAAATTGTTAAATGTCTTTTTTTGGCATCATTTTATTTATAAATAAAGGGACTAAATGTCACCTTTTTAAAGTTAGGGAACTAAATGACACTTTTTGTATAAGTAAAGGGATCAATATGACTTTCCACTATTTTAAAGTTATTGAAAAATGAAAATAAGATACACTAATATATTATTGAATTATAGTGAATGTTGTAAATATATAATCTAATTTTATTGAGTGACAAAGATAAAACTCAAGTATCTTAGTGGTATAGATCTACGTTTGGTTGACTTAATAAAAAATTTAGACAACTTTTTCAAGTAAATTATATATAATTTTAAAAATATTAATTGCTTTGAATTTTTGAAGCAATTAGTGACAATTTCTAGTGCAATCGTCGTTTGGTTGTGTAATAATCATGTTCACATCTTGTTAGGATTGTCACTTTTATGCTATAATAGATAATAGAAGGAGAATAAAAAAGAAAAAATTATTTTGTTATTATATCTTTAAAAATTAAAAATTAATACATGTTTTTAAAATACTCATTGAGTCGTAGCCCTCAATAGATCGAGGCCCTAGGCGACTGCATATATTGCCTGGGCCATGGGCTGGTCTTGCTGCTTTCCCGTTGATGCGTTTCCTTAATTTGCATCATGCATTAGTTACTTGAAGTGATTACATGTAGTGTTTGTATGTTTTATGTATAGACTTGGCAGATTGAAAAGATTTGACTCATGTATTTCTATGGGGCATGTTGATGACATATAATGCTTAAATGAAGTACTTCAGCTCTTATTCCTCTCTCTCTCATTATTATTCTTAATTTGGCCCGATGAAAAGTCAAAATGCTTCTTGTCTGCTAAATATAAAAGAAGAAGATGTATTTGAAGACTTCCACGTATACCTGATAACAAGGTTTTCATAATGTACATGGAACTCACTTGTTGCGTATTATGCTTGTGAGAACTGACAAGCTACTTTGAGCATGTTAAAAAATTAAAAGTTGTGATGAGATTGTCATAAAGCTTGCTCATCATAAAGATTAGCTTGTTGAAGGTCAATGTGTATGCAAAGTGCTTCCAATTTTTTTTTAAGTTTGTCTTAGATGTATATTCCAATTTCATTTGGGCTTCCCTTTCAATATATAGTTGCTTCGATAATCTCTTGGAACATTTGACTCATACTATAGTGCCACTGGTGCATGTACTCTTCCCCTACAGTATTGGTTATTTTCTATACTGTTGATATCTTGAGTTTGGCTTACTGCCCCTGCAGGCTATAGAAGAAAAATAAACAATAGGATCTTTCTTTGGATGGTCTGATTTTTTTAAACCTATTTAATAAATGGTTGTCTTGAGTTTGGCTTACTGCCCCTGCAAGCTATAGAAGAAAAATAAACAATAGGATCTTTCTTTGGATGGTCTGATTTTTTAAACCTATTTAATAAATGGTTGTCTTGAGTTTGGCTTACTGCCCCTGCAGGCTATAGAAGAAAAATAAACAATAGGATCTTTCTTTGGATGGTCTGATTTTTTTAAACCTATTTAATAAATGGTTGTCATGTTAACTCATTTAATAAAGGTCATTTTTAAATTTATAGGTCAACTAATAATTAGTTGTTGGGTGATAATGGGTCACAATTGAGTTGACCAAAAATGAGTCATGCTACAATCCTTTTATTGGGGATCAGGTGTCATAATTCGGTTGAACCAGTTAGATATGTTATTTAGTATTTGCATAAACTTGATACAGTAGTGTCAGAAAATATTAGTCAAAATTAATATATAAATAAAAAAATATGTGATTTGTTTTTAAGTGTCTTAATATGACTTGGGACCAACCGTATCTGTCTGCTTATTGCATGCTTTAGATGGATTTGGAGTCTTATCTAGAGGTTGGATTTGTTAATTTATTAAATTTTAGGACACGAGAACACGAATAATAAGTGTCCAATATTTGGACATGGATGTAGGATACAAGATATATATAATTCATTACTTATATTAGGTCTATTAAGTCATACGTAGATGCTTAAAATAGTAGTTATTTTATATTTTTATTATTAATTTTTTAAAAAATTATTTGTTGTTATTTTTCTTCTTTCATTAAATGTAATTTATTTTTTAAAGTTTGTAAAAAAGTATTTCAGTTCTTGAATAAAAGGAAGCTCATGGTATATACTATATAGAAATGAAGCTCAACAAATAAAAAAAAGTCTCAATTTTTCAATAACAAACCAAAATGTTCAACAAAAATTGTTGCCTTATTATTCTTTTATCTAAATCTACACCCGTCATCATCTTTTTCAACAACACATTGTATCCTCTTTATCTTCTTCTCTTTTCTCTCTCTTTTTTTTTTCTTTTCTTTCATTGGCTGGAAGCTCACTTGTCCGGTGAAACTTTGCTGAGTCTGACACATATTTTGTAGCAGTGTTGGTGTTTGTGTCGTCACCGGTATGGTAGGGGAGACTGCCAAGTCTGGGTAACATAATGTGTTGTGTTGATTTTTGCTCCAAAACTCTCACATTTCTCGTGTTGTGTTTATGGGTTGTATCACAAATGTTACCTGTTGATACATTATCTTGCAATAATAGCTTTGTATACTGCATGCCTGTGACTAAGCATGATAACTTCTTATATTTACATGTCGATTCTCATTTTTACTTCTACATTTGTCAGTTAGGATCTCGGATAACTTCTGGATCCTCAACACCTGGTATTAATAATAAGGCAGTTCAGAAGAAGCCTTCTATTGGCCAGAAAAAACCACTTGAAGCACTTGGTTCTTCACCGCCTCCATCAAGGTGGAATCAACTAGCATTGTACCTTTTATCACATCTTTTTTTGGATCTTGGATTTGGATTGAGCATGATTTCAATATGCTCCTTCATTAAAGCGTTTTATAAATTTCCTTCTCACATTGTTTTTCAGCAAGAAGCAAAAAGTCTCTGGGGCCTTTTTGGATCAAAGCATTGAACAGCTGAATGATGTCACTGCTGTTAGTGGAGTGAACCTTAGGGTAGTGTATCTTGTCTTTATAGAATATTTTGCAAAATTAGTGAAATGGTATACAAGTCATATCAACATTATGCATTTTAACAGGAAGAGGAAGAACAACTGTTTTCTGGGCCCAAGGAGGATGGTCGAGCTTCTGAGGCCTCACGAAAGGTTGTGCAGGAAGAAGAAGAGAGGTTAATTCTGCAGAAGATTCCTTTGCAAAAAAAGTTGGCAAAAATCAGTTAATGATCTAGGTTATTTTGATTGCATGTATACACTTTTGCACTTTTTTATTGGTGTAAGGATCAACTCAAATTGTCTTTTTTTTTGCGTGTATGTATGGCAGTGGTCAATTGTGGTCTAAAAGCGCTAGGGACTGATGTGGAGCGATGCTTGTCATTGGTGAGATGCCTGTTACTTGGTGTTTATTACTTTAATGTATGAGCATGTTTATCTTAACAATGCTAATTGATCATCAGTGTGTGGAGGAAAGAATGCGCGGGCTGATAACTAATCTAATCAGACTATCAAAGCAGGTTAATTTTGTTATTCTGCTTCTGCTTTATTTTTTTCGACTTTGAGTGTCCTTATTGGAGTCTCTTTGCTTCAGCGGGTCAATGCTGAGAAATCAAGACATCAAACTGTTATCACCTCAGATGTTGGGCTACAAATTATGACAATGAATCGGAAAGCCAAGGAAGAATGGGAGAAAAAGCAGGCTGAGACAAACAAGCTCCGAAGACTAAATGAAGTGAGTCCTCTCTCTCTCTATATTTTGTCTTTAACATTTTGGACCGGTAGCAAAAATGCCCCAACTTTTAACTTGTTACAAAAATTCCTCCGATGTTTAGTTCCGTTAACATTTATGTCATTTTGGTCATTTCCGTTAACATTTATGTCATTTTGGTCATTTCCGTTAATAGAGTTAGTTTTTTAATATCACGTTTAATTGTTAGTTTTTTAATGGAAATGACCAAAAGGAAAAATTTTAACGGAATTAGATGTTGCGGGGTATTTTTGCTACCAGTCCAGAATGAAACATATTGAAGTCATTTTGTTTCTCAAACATTCCATGTGTAATATCCCAGATAATTAAACATGGATGATTGACTTACATTGCACATATTTGTAATAATTACTTCTTGCAGCCTGATGGTACTGTAGTTGATGGTGAAAAGGAGAAAGAGGAAGGTCGTTCTAAATTATTTAAGGTATTAGGATAATTTCCTGCTAAACAGTTTCTCTGACAACTGGAGAAGTAATTGTCTTTTTTAACTTTTAGGGTCAGGCAAACAAAGAAGAAGATGACAAAATGAGGACAACAGCTGCCAATGTTGCTGCCCGAGCTGCTGTTGGAGGTGATGACGTGCTGTCAAAATGGACACTTATGGCTGAGCAAGCCCGACAAAAACGAGGAGGGATGGATGCAACATCTGGCTCCCAGCCAGGTAAAGATGGTAGCCGCAAGTCTGTAGCAGCATCGGGGAGAACTTCAAAAGACAATCAAGAAACCGAACAAAGGACCAGTGCAGCTCATGGTAAGGCTCGTTAACTATAATGCTAAGTTATAAAATTTAAAATTTATAGGTCAAATATCAATAACACTAAGTGAGAGAAGGTTGAGAAATAGTCCATTAGCAAAAAAAAAATAAAAAATAAAAAAAGAGTAGTGCTCCCAGAATCCCCTACAGGCTACAAGTAGGGCAAGTATGGAGCAGTTTAATATCTTGTTTTGAAAAAGCAATAGCACAAAGAAAATAGCATGAAGAAAAACAATCATTTTTCTATTTTAGTTCTCTCATTCAATTGTTGTTGCCCATGCCAAAGGCAGCCCCGTTCAACGTAAGTTGAACTGTTAAAAGGACTTGTAGGTTGTCCATCCAAATAAAGAAAGAAGGTTTGAAAATTATCAGCATATTGATATTGTAGTATTTGGTTTCTTTATAAGAGTCCTATTTACATGAAAATTGTAATAGTATAAATATAAAATAGGATAAAGTAAATGCTAAAATTTTAGAGAATCAAAAATAAGTTGAAATGAGAATGAGAAAAGCTAAGCAAAATATTGTAATTCTCCATTGGTAGCAAACAAATTCTGGCATAAGTAGGCAAGTAGCTGTTGGCACAGGTTTTAAGGAAGATGCCCCTCAAGTTGGAGCATAGATGTTCTATTCCCAAAACAGTGAGGTGTGAAAAGAATAGAACTTGAATTTTGTTGAGAAGATGGAAAATATAAAATATATAATCATGCTATCTTTAGTCAAATCAAATAATAAAGTAGAATATCATAATCCACGAAACCAAAGCTAGAATCAATGAATCACAAGAATTGATTTAATCGAATATAAGGTGGCGTTTGGTTCGTGGAATGGAATGGGAATCGGAATCGGAATCGGAATGGAATGGAATGGAAAGGAAACAATTTTGTTTGGTTTGACCACTGGAATCAAGCTCAGAATCAGGATTATAGTGTTTGGTTTGCCACTGGAATGGAATGAAAAAAGTCAGAATGACCTTAATACCCCTACATGCTGTAAAGTTCAAATAATGTCATTTAATTACTATTTTTTCGTCACACAAAATACATTATTGAAATCATTATTTTTTTAAATAAGTATTACTTAATTAAAAAGAAATATATTATTAAAATTATTATTTTTCTAAATAGGGTTTAGGGTTTTGAGGTTTGGGATGTGTGATTTAGGGTTTAGGGATTTAGGATTTGGGGTTATATTTGTAGTTTAAGGTTTAGGGTTAAAATTATTATTTTTCTAAAAATGGTTTAGGGTTTTAGAAATTTGGAATTTGGGGTTTAGGGTTTTAGGGTTTTGGAATTTGGGGTTTAGGGTTTTAGGGTTTAAGGTTTAGGGTTTAGGGTTTAAGGATTTGGGGTTTAGGGTTTTAGGATTTGGAATTTGGGGTTTAGGGTTTAGGGTTTTGGGATTTATGTTTTAGGGTTTTGGGTTTTGGGATTTATGTTTTAAGGTTTAGGGTTTTAGGGTTTAGGGATTTGGGATTTGGGGTTTATGGTTTAGGGATTTGGGGATTTGGGGTTTAGGATTTATGGTTTTAGGATTTGGAATTTGGGATTTAAGGTTTAGGGATTTATGTTTTAGGCTTTGGGGATTTATGTTTTAAGGTTTAAGGTTTTAGGGTTTAGGATTTAGGGATTTGAGGTTTAGGGTTTAAGGTTTTAGGATTTGGATTTAGGGTTTAGGTTTTGAAATTTTGGGTTTAGTGTTTAGGGTTTTAGAATTTTGGGTTTGAGAATTTGAGATTTGAATTTAAGGTTATATTTTAAGTGAGGGTAAAATTGGAAAAAAAAAGTTTAGATGGGAATGGAATAATGATTACCAAAGGTGGGAGAAGGAATTGTGATTCCTTCTCTTTTAGTAATCGGATTCCATTCCGCCCTTCATTCCGTCCAACCAAACACACAAAATGGAAGGAATCAATTCTGATTCCATTCCATTCCCTCCAACCAAACGTGGGGTAAGAGTGATAAATACTGAAATAATCTAACATATGGAAACCAGAAAAAAAATACCCCACGCTTCCGGGGAATGGGAGGCCAAACAATATATTTTTCCACTTTCTTCAAATCATTAATTTATTGAATTGGGCAAGACTCTTGTTGCATCCTTTAATTTTCTTTTAAAGATCATTGATATACCCTAATTAATGTCAAGTACTCGTATTAATATGAAAGAATGAGACTTCCATATGGATAAATAACGAAGATTGGTCTTAATATTTCTCTATAACAACACCTTAATTCAATCAAATAATAGCAAGTAAAAAGATAGCTCACAACACTATCCCAATAATCAAAGTAAAGGTAATAGACAAGGAGTACTGAGAAAAAAATATAGCAAAGATTAGCAAGAGCTTAGTGTCACGCCCCGCTCAGAATGTCCCGTGAAATCCAAAACAAATGGTGCTTGCCTAAAGGATCTAGATTATTCTACATGGAAAGATCTAGAGTTACCTAGAGAAGTCTAGAAAAGGCTAGAGTTGGACGGACTCAACTTAAGCTTGAAGACCCTAGAATGTTCTAGAGCACGCTGGAAAGTGCTAGAATGGGCTGG
Source organism: Hippophae gyantsensis (assembly GCA_030763125.1). NCBI lineage: Eukaryota > Viridiplantae > Streptophyta > Magnoliopsida > Rosales > Elaeagnaceae > Hippophae > Hippophae gyantsensis. Next base: position 43,501,829 of record CM061035.1, on the reverse strand, counting down.
AATATTCTAGAGCATGCCGGATGGTTCGGGAAGGATGTAGAAGCCGCTGGAAGCTTACGGAACATCCCGGAACGTGCATGAAGGAACTAGACAAACCTAGAAGACTCTAGAATTGGCTAGAAGGTCCTAGACCCTTGTGGCATATTGTACATAAATCTAGAACTCCCTTGTACATTCTAGACTAGGAAGACTCTAGAAAGTGGTGGCATACTCTTAAGCTTAGAGCCACACTATAAATAGACCAATTGGTCTTCATTTGTAATCATCTTGGGAAATTGTAACATAAACTCTCTCTAGAGCAATACAAAGCATTCTTTGCAAACTCTCTTTCTAATCTCTTTGGAGAATTCGTTCGGGGAAAGACAGGCTTAGTGCAACGGAACGTGCTAAGTGTCGCACGATCGCTATTGAAAATTTAAGGTCGTGACAGTTGGTATCAGACCTTTCGGTTGAAGCAATCTTACTCTTGGCATAATGAAGAACGTTGCTCCATCTACACCAAGCGTTGATGTTCCACCTATGGAACCTGCACGTGAGGAAGTTCGGAAACCATCAAAGGAATCTCAAGCCAAGTCAAAAGACATGCTTTTTAGCTTGGAGGCACGAGTTGGGAGTGCGTAGGACAGCTTAGGGGAGCTGTTCGACCGGGTGGACAACTTAGAGGAATGTTGTAATGGCTTGGAGGCCGAGGATGTGGAGATCCATGCAGCGGTTAAGATGTCCCTCAATGAGCTAGACGGTGGACTAAGGCAAGAGATTGATGGGCTAAAATCTGAACTTGTCAAGGTAAGGGATTTTGTCCAAAGAGAACTTGCTAATGTTTTGCTTAGAGTGGAGGACATGAGTGCGATCTAGCTCTATGTAAGCGGGCTATGGCCGCGGGAACTAGCACAGCCACCGTCATTGAAGCTAAGAGGGTGGATGTTCCTAAGCCCAAGACCTTCAATGGCGTTAGGAACGCTAGGGAAGTTGAGAACTTCTTATGGGGGCTGGAACAATACTTTGAGGCTACTGGCATAACGGACCATGCCAGCAAGATCCGAACTGCAGCCATGTATTTATCCGACACTGCGATGTTGTGGTGGAGACGGAGGCATGGAGATGTGCAACGACGGGTTTGCACAATTGATACCTTTGATGACTTCAAAAGGGAGTTCAAAATGCAGTTCTTCCCTGTAAATGCTGAAGAGGAAGCTAGAGGACGATTGTGACGGTTAAAGCAAACGGGTAGTATAAGGGACTACGTGAAGGAGTTCACAACCCTGCTGCTTGAAGTTCCTGACACATCTGACAAGGATGCCCTATTCTTGTTCATGGATGGGCTTCAATCGTGGGCTAACCTTGAGCTCAAGCGACGTGGTGTCCAAGACTTGTCTTCGGCCATTGCGACTGTGGAAAGCTTTATTGATTACTCCACAAACAAAGAAAGCTCCAAAGCCACAGATAAGAAGTTTGTTGGAGGAAAGAGTGGGGGGAGCCATGGTAAAGGTCAGGGACCTAAGAACCACAAAGATAGCTCCTCATTCAAATCACGGGATAAGGGGAAGGAAAAGGAGGATCGTGGTGCCTCAAAGCCCCGTGTGACGTGCTTCATATGCGACGGACCGCATTGGGCACGAGAATGTCCGAAGAGGAAGGCCTTGAGTGCCTTAGTTGCTTCCACTCATGATCAGGATGGAGGCGATTCGGACGAATGTGCGAAGATGGGTTCTTTGCGCCTACTTGGTGCATTGCAGAGTGCCCCAAAGACCCCTAAAGGCTTGATGTATGTAGATGTAGCCATCAACGGGAAGGTCGCCAAGGCGTTGGTCGACACAGGTGCATCTCACAATTTTGTTTCAGTGGAGGAACCAAAGCGATTTGGCCTTAAGGTAGTCCGTGGAGGGGGATCTCTCAAAGCAGTTAACTCGGCAGCACTACCTTTGCATGGAGTTGCTCGCGGAGTTAAGGTCAGTCTCGGTGCTTGGACTGGCCAAGTGGACTTATCAGTGGCGCTTATGGATGACTTCTCTATTGTATTCGACATAGAGTTCTTGGACTAGGTAAGAGCTTTCTTGGTGCCATGTTCAAACTCTATGTGCATCATGGATGGTGCGAAGGTATGTGTAGTACCGACGGAGAGGACCACTAGACCTACTACCCAAGCTCTCTCGGCGTTTCAATTCAAGAAGGGGTTGAAGAGGGATGAAGAGAGTTATTTGGCCATCCTAAAAGAATATGATGATAAGGAGGCGTCACCAAAGCCAAACTTGCCGACTGAAGTGCGAGTTGTCCTAGATAAGTTCTAGGATGTGATGCCGGAGGCATTACCCAAATGGTTACCTCCAAGGAGGGAGGTGGACCATGAAATAGAGTTGGAACCCGGCACCAGGCCACCACCAATGAGCCCATATCGAATGGCGAACTCAGAGTTGGCAGAATTGCGGAAGCAACTCGACGAATTGCTGGATGCTGGCTTCATAAGGCCCTCCAAAGCCCCATTTGGTGCCCCAGTACTCTTTCAAAAGAAGAAGGATGGCTTGCTACGAATGTGCATCGACTATCGGGCTCTAAATAAGATCACAGTCAAGAACAAGTATCCTATCCCTCTTATTGCCGATTTGTTCGATCAATTAGGGAATGCTAGATACTTCACAAAACTGGACTTGCGGTCGGGTTATTACCAGGTACGCATAGCCAAAGGGGATGAGCCCAAGACTACATGTGTAACCAGGTATGGTGCCTATGAGTTCCTTGTCATGCCATTCGGTCTTACTAATGCATCTGCCACCTTCTGCACTCTTATGAACAAGATTTTCCATCCCTACCTCGATCGGTTCGTGGTAGTATATCTTGACGACATTGTGATATATAGCCGGACTTTGGAAGAACATCTAGAACATTTGAAGAAGGTGTTTGAGGTCCTAAGGGAAAACGAGCTATACGTCAAGAAGGATAAATGTTCCTTTGCCCAAGATGAGGTGATGTTCTTGGGACATAGGATAAAGGATGGGAAATTGATGATGGATGGAGCTAAGGTGAAAGCCATCCAAGAATGGGAACCTCCTGCCAAGGTTCCCGAGTTAAGATCTTTCCTTGGACTGGTGAACTATTACAGAAGGTTTATCAAGTCCTACTCAGCGAGAGCAGCCCCACTCACTAACTTGCTCAAAAAGAACAAGGCTTGGGAATGGACAAGTGAATGCCAAGCCTCATTTGAAGACTTAAAGAAGGCCGTTAGTGAAGAACCGGTGCTTTGCCTACCAGACCCTTCCAAGATGTACGAGCTGCACACAGATGCCTCAGACTTTGCCATCAGTGGAGTATTGATGCAAGAAGGGCGTCCGATAGCTTATAAGAGCCGCAAACTGAATGACACTGAACGCCGCTACACAGTGCAAGAAAAAGAAATGATAGCTATCATTCATTGCCTAAGGGTGTGGCGACACTACTTATTGGGTTCTCATTTTGTTATCATGACGGACAATGTTGCAACAAGCCACTTCCAGACTCAAAAGAAGTTGAGTCCCAAGCAAGCTCGGTGGCAAGATTTCTTGGCAGAGTTTGACTACAGGTTGGAGTATAAGCCCGGTAAGGCCAATGTGGTGGCTGATGCGTTGAGCCGAAAGACGGAACTAGCAACCTTGAGTAGGCCAAGTAGTCCTTTGCTGGAAAGGATCAAAGAAGGGTTGGAGCATGATGCTCTTGCCCAAAACCTCCTTGCCCTCATTAAGGAAGGAAAGACGAGACGATTTTGGCTGAGTGACGGACTACTCTATGCCAAGCAGAATCGAATCTTCGTGCCAAAATGGGGGAGCTTAAGGAAAGAGCTTATCAAGGAGTGCCATGATTCGTTATGGGTTGGACACCCAGGAATGAGGCGCACCCTTGCTTTGATCAAGTCTATCTACTATTGGCCTCAACTTCGGGACGATGTCGAAGCTTATGTAAGAACGTGTCTTGTGTGCCAACAAGACAAGATAGAGCAGCATGCACCCGGAGGGTTGTTAGAACCGCTGCCTATTCCAGAGAGACCATGGGAGAGCGTCTCTATGGACTTCATCACTTGCTTATCAAAATCTGAAGGCTTTGGCAGCATCATTGTCGTCATTGACCGCTTCAGCAAATATGCAACATTCATACCTGCCTCAACGGACTGCACGGCAGATGAGACGGCACGATTGTTTCTCAAACATGTTGTGAAGCATTGGGGGATTCCATCCAATATCGTGAGTGATCGAGACCCACGATTTACTGGCAAGTTTTGGACGGAACTATTCAAGTTGTTGGGATCAGACTTGAATTTCTCCACAAGCTTTCACCCCCAAAGTGATGGACAAACAGAACGTGCCAATGCATTGCTGGAGTTATATCTTAGGCACTTTGTTAGTGCCAACCAACATGATTGGACGAAGTTGTTGGATGTAGCCCAATTCTCTTATAACTTACAACGGAGCGAGTCTACCTCAAAGAGTCCCTTCGAGATCGTCATGGGACAGCAACCTATGACTCCTCATGCCTTGGCCACGAGTTATGAAGGGAAAAGTCCTGCTGCCCTCAAATTTGTCAAGGCATGGCATGAACAAGCTGAGTTGGCCCGAGCCTATTTGAACAAGGCGTCTAAGAAGATGAAGAAATGGGCTGACAAGAAAAGGAGGATGGTAGAATTTCAAGAAGGAGATTTGGTCCTGGTTAAATTATTACCCCAACAATTCAAATCTCTACGGAAGGTTCATAAGGGGTTAGTTCGGAAGTATGAGGGGGCCATTTTCAGTCCTTAAACAAGTCGGTAAGGTGTCGTACAAGCTACAACTCCCTCCGAAGCTTAAAATATATCCTGTTTTTTATGTAAGCATGCTAAAACCTTATCATGGAGACAAGGAAGATATGAGTCGAGGGGAATCCAAGAGGGCGCCTACCGCAGTGGTAACCTCATTTGAAAAGGAAGTGGACTCAATCTTGGCGGATCGCTTGATCCGGCGTAGAGGTGTACCAAGTTATCGGGAATACTTGGTTAAATGGAAGAACGCTCCCGACATAGAGACAAGCTGGGAACCCGAAGATTCTTTGTGGCAATTCAAAGATGACATCGATAGGTTCAAGCTTGAAGGCGCGACGAGGGCGTCGCGAACTTGAGTGGGGGAGGATGTCACGCCCCGCTCAGAATGTCTCGCGAAATCCAAAACAAATGGTGCTTGCCTAAAGGATCTAGATTATTCTACATGGAAAGATCTAGAGTTACCTAGAGAAGTCTAGAAAGGGTTAGAGTTGGACGGACTCAACTCAAGCTTGAAGACCCTAGAATGTTCTAGAGCACGTTGGAAAGTGCTAGAATGGGCTGGAATATTCTAGAGCATGCCGGATGGTTCGGGAAGGATGTAGAAGCCGCTGGAAGCTTACGGAACATCTCGGAACGTGCATGAAGGAACTAGACAAACCTAGAAGACTCTAGAATTGGCTAGAAGGTCCTAGACCCTTGTGGCATATTGTACATAAATCTAGAACTCCCTTGTACATTCTAGACTAGGAAGACTCTAGAAAGTGGTGGCATACTCTTAAGCTTAGAGCCACTATAAAATAGACCAATTGGTCTTCATTTGTAATCATCTTGGGAAATTGTAACATAAACTCTCTCTAGAGCAATACAAAGCATTCTTTGCAAACTCTCTTTCTAATCTCTTTGGAGAATTCGTTCGGGGAAAGGCAGGCTTAGTGCAACGGAACGTGCTAAGTGTCGCACGATCGCTATTGAAAATTTAAGGTCGTGACATTAGGGTACCCTTCACTATTCTATTTCCTTTATTAGTTTATCAATTTTTTAGTAATAATCATATGTGAACAAGAAATGTTGTAAAGGCGGTAGGAAATCAATCTAGGCATGTGATAGTTGTAATCTTGATTTTTGGGAGATTAATTTCTTTGAATTTTGGTGTACATTCTGATTTTATTCCCTAGAGATATCCTATTGTATATTAGTTGAAATTTTGTATAGATCCTAATTTATAGGAGACAATTAAGGTCATAAGAACCGATTGTCATTTGTATATATGTATTCAATTACAAGAAGTAATACAAGAAGCTATTTTCGCAAATCTCATAAAGCTACGTGGTATCAAAGCTTTAGGCTCAAAAACCCTACTCTTCTTTTTCTAAACTATTGCTCTTAGCCCTCCTCTTCTATTTCCAAAATCATCTCGTCATGGCAGACCCCGAGAAAACATTTGAGGATTCATCTACATCTAATCCCTCATCCAATATTTCTACTGCTCTTCGGCTAACACCAGTCACCATAGAAAAGAATCTCGTCCCTATCACCACCTACAAACTTAATGGCCACAACTACCTTCAATGGTCTCAATCAATGATGATGTTCATAAGCGGGCGAAGCAAAGTTGAATATCTCACTGGTGCTATTCCAAAACCTGACCCAAATAATGCTAATTACAGGATGTGGAGAGAAGAAAACAATCTAGTTATGTCTTGATTAATCAGTTCTATGACAATCGAGATAGGAGAAAATTTCTTACTGTACATCACAACAAAAGAAATATGAGAAGCAGCACGTGAAATGTTTTCCAGTAGCAAGAACACTACCGAGCTTTTCTATGTGGAGAGTTCTCTCCAGGACCTTCGTCAAGACAAAAACTCTGTGACGGTCTATTTTACAACCCTTACTCGTCATTGGCAGTAGCTAGACTTGTTTGAGACACATGAAAGGAAGTGTCCAAAAATTGTGCATATTTTAGAAAGAACGTGAAGACTAAGCGTGTCTTCAAATTCTTGATGGGACTCGATAAATCTCTTGATGAAGTAAGGGGTTGAATTCTAAGAACAAAATCACTACCAAGTCTGCAAGAGGTATTTTCTGAGGTGTGCATAGGGGAGAGCCGAAAACAGGTTATGTTGGGACAATTTAATCCTCCTACGATTCCTGAAGTCCCAGCGTTTGCAGCAGTCAAAGACAATCCACCAAATTTTGGTGCATTTGTTGCTCGAAGCAATTATCAAAACATCGATAATAATCGAATAAAGAAAGGTCGCTTGTGGTGTGATTATGGTTGGAAGCTTGGGCATTTGAAGGAAACTTGTTGGAAATTACATGGAAAACCTTTTGAATGGAAGCTGAATTGAGATCACGAGGCAAAGGAAAATTCTGCAATTATTGAAGTATCTCAATCTGGTAATTCGGTCCCATTCACTAAGGAATAGTTAGAACTTCTCCAGCAACTTATACAAGGGAAAATATCAACACCACATTCAATAGCAGCAGGAATAATTCCACACATAGCTCCAGTAATTCAGCGATGCATGCAGTCAAATTCCCCTCCTCATCTTAGATAGTAGACTTGGGTGTTTCTAATCACATGACAGGTGATCGATCACTTTTCACAACCTACTCGCCTTGTAAAATAAAGAAGTTATTCTAATTTTTTTCTATGATTTAAGTTCCTTTTTAAGTTTTTTTAAAAATTTCTGACATGATTTTTTATTTATTTAATGAATTAGGTAAGTTTTAGTGGGTTTCCATGAACTTTAAAATCTCAAAATTTTATGAGACTTAAGCCTCAAACGTCTCAAGGCGCTAGGCTAACACACCTCCAATCTTGTGCCTTGTAACAAAAAGGTGATTAATATTATCAAAGGTTATAGCCTCTATGTTTTTTGTGTGCCTCACCTCAAAACTATTGTTGTCAATTTTCCCATCGAGGTGGATAAATGTGATGAAAATTTGATTTTTTCATTGATGGGAAAACCCAATGGAGAAAATGTATCTGTGGGGTGGGTTAGGAAATCACATTCCCTGCCCCATCAAATCCCCGAATTCAAAATTTTTACAGTTTTGTATATTTAGTTAAAAAAATAAACAATATAATTAAATATATATTTTATTTTGTCAACACTACTCAAAACTGGCCCATTATTTTTTGTAACATTAGTTCGTTAATAGAGAATATCTAATCCCCACAAATTCTCCTAAACTTTGGTGGATAATATTCGTTCCGTCTCGCAAACAATTAGCGTGGGGATGGGGATGTGAAATCCGACCCCACCTTGCTTTGTTGACAACACTACTCAAAACTGCATTTTTCAACACTGTGAACAAGGGAAAAGGATAGGAAATACCCATAATATTGCTTACAAATGCAAATTAGATTAGACCCAAAAACACTAATTAGTCCAATGGAGAAATCACCCAGGCCAAATCAAACACCCAAATCCACCAAATACGCAAAACAAGACTAATTCCATGATAGATGTAAAGAGCATTAGTGGAAATTGTAAAAAAAATTGTGTTGACTTGATTGTTGGAGGTAGAAAGCTGCACAGAGGTTGGGTAAGCAGTCGGTGGTGTTAAGGAGGACGTAAAAACAAAGACGGCGTGAGAAACAGAGATGGACAATGTCGGCGCAACTATAAAGAGATTTGGTGGAGGTAGTATTGTAGTGGCTAGAGGAGAAGGAAACCTTTGATCTCGAGTGTAAAGGTGGTCTCCATAGGATCAGAGTCTAATTGGGTCAAAGGAAAATGGTCTCGCCTAAGGCTCAGACTCAAAAAGCAACAATGCAGACTCCAGCACCAGAAAATTAGAGAGGTGGTGGAGACACCAAGAGAGTCGGTGCAACCAACAATCTCTCAAAACAAAATATGTTGGTGCTGTTGGGAAGAAAGGGAATGCAACATAGCAGTGCTGAAAAAGGTAGCAATAGTGTAGGAAAGTAGAGGAAGTGGTAAGGTGGTGGCTCTAGGTGGGCTTTTATAGGGATCTTAAGAAAAAGGAGGGCAACTGTTTTGTTTCTTAACAGGGGAGATGAAAAAAATCCAAGAGGGTGTAAGATAAAAAAATTTAAGCTTTTGGGTCTTGGATCAAACCTGTTTTGATACCAAGTATAAATATAAAATAGGAAAACGCGGAAGCTGGAAATTTAGGGAATCAAAATAAGTTGAAAAGAGAACGAGTAAAGAGACATTTTAATTTTCCATTATAATTTTTTAAATGCATTTTAGGGTGAGATTTGAACTAGGGAGATTACTTGAAAGAAATGTCAAGTTTTTTACGAATTATATTAGAAGGTGGCTATCGTACATGTTCATATTATTTTTTAGTTCAAACAATAAGTATCCATGTTGGGTGTGGGACGTAGGGGTTGAGATTTGAATTTTAACTTTTGGCTATGGATACCATGGCCTTATCAACTGGATTGTGATGTATGAGCAATTCTGTATTGTAGGGAAAAATACCTCATTTTAATGACACTTGATTAACTTTTTAACTATCAATAAGAAAAATAAATTCTATATATTCCAACCGTAACTATATATGCTGGTTTTAATTTAGTATTAATGTTGTGAATTTGTCATGTCAGCTTGAAACTATGATGTGTTGTCCTGATGGCGGCAGAACACTGAATAAAATGTTGTAACCGACCCATCTCATTCCATTATTTCCATAAGTGCTTGGATGGGATGTAATACGATGGGTTGGATTAGTACTTTTGTGCACCATGAATTCTTTTCAAGTTTTTCTTTTCCTGAATGGGTTGGGATGGGCTAGGGAATGGTTCTTATTGGGGTTGGCTACCTTGTCCCATATCCTATTTGAGTCATGTTAACGGTTGTGGGATGGGATAGATGTCATCTCAATTTACATCTATTCTCAAAAGCATGGTTTTAAATTGCAACTTTGAGGCTTGCAATGAGGCTAAGACTCATCTAACGAGCTAAAGACTTAACCTCAAATGGTTCATTTGAGGCTTGTGCCTTATTTGATTTAGGCTTGCCCCTTTTTTGATTGAGTATTACGCAATTAGGTGGTGGACAATGAGGCTATTGAGGTTATATCCTTCAGAATTTGTTTTTTTTTTCTGGACTGTTCTAATAGGTGAGTCGAAATTCCTTGGTAACACAATACTTGAGTCATTCTAGACTAAAAACTAGTTTTTAGAAAACAAAACTACCCGTGTGAAATTATAATGGCTTCAAATATATCAACTCTACCCATCTTGTGCTTCTTTCATATTTTTATGTGTTTGATTCCAATGGTCAAACCTTATTCATTTTTTGCTTCAAAAAAGTAAGTACTTTCCTGCTTATTTTCCTAAAATCACATCAATCAGTTTGATGAACAAAAGAGCAGAAAAATAAAACTGGAAGTGAAGATTTTTATTTTTTGGCGTGTAAATTTAGATTGTCGGAATAGTAAATGATATGGTTCTTTGCTGCCTAATTAATTTTTTTTAACAGGATCTGGAAGAAAATTTGGAAGGAACCAAGGTTCTATGCCTCATCCTAAAGTGGCTCGAAATATTATCGTTAAGGATGTTATTGCTGCTCTAGAGAGGGAACCTAGAATGTCCAAGTCTACTTTGTTGTATCGTTTGTATGATAAAATGCAATCTGATGCTCGTGATGAGTAATCTAATGAGACGATGGTGGTGACGACAAGCTTCAGCTAAAGTGAACTGTTGTGTGCCATATTTAATGAAGAATGCTTGTTGCATTTGTTATATCACCCACTACTGCCCTCACACCACTATCACCTAAAATAATGGGATAAAGATGGTACAAGTCCTATTATGTCTTTAGCCTAAAAAAAAGTCTTATAAAATGTACGTTAGTCTCATGATTATTGGGTCAGTTACATTGATGTTATAATTTAATGAAGTCCAATTATTACTGTGATGGTTGAATTAGATGTTAAAATTAACGAAATTGACATGTGATTATCGTATGACTAGTTATAGGTAATAGGAACAAGGTTTTTTTTTTTTGAAAAATATTGCACGGATAAGGTGGTATGTGCATGGATGAATTTATTAAGTTTTGATAAATTAATATAAATTTGGACTAAATGGATTAATTCATACTGTGCCTAATTTAATTTTTTTTATAATAAATTATTAATATTCAAAAATTATGGGATTATTGTTACCCATTACTAAAAAAAAAAGAAAATTTAGATGTATTGTTGCATGTTTGCTTTTGTTGCAATGAAATATTGGGTACAAGAGGCATTTATTATTTTGAGATGTAAAATGAGTTGTTTTGTCTGTCTTATCTCATGTCATTTAAAATGGATTTTTTTGTGTAATATTGTTTTATTTTATTTAAATATTATTTTATCTTATTTAAATTGTAGTTTTAATGAGCATAATTTTAAATATATATTGTATTTTTTTTATTAAATTTACATTATAAATAATTATTTATTATATTTAAAAATTGAAGTTAAATAAGATAGATTTTAAAAATTAATGAATTGTATTATTAATCTCATTAATATTTTATCTAATTTTATATCTTTATTATCGTGAGAGTTCTAATAATAACTATTCTTGAGTTATTGCCTTTTGAGTCTAAAATACAACACTTGTTTAAGAAGTTTCTTTTCTCTTTGGTATTGTGTGAATTACTTCAAAGGCTATTAAAAAAGTATAATATCACACATAAGATGGTTACTCTATATCTCTCACAAACCTTCGATTAGGTTGAGGTGATTAATAGACAAATCAAAGGGATCTTGGAACGGATAGTATAACCTTAAGGAAGGATTGGATAGCCAAGTTGAATGATGCATTGTGAGAGTACTGTACAACTTGTAAGACACGCATTAGGATAAGCCCTTATCTGTGGGCTTTTAGAAAAACATGTCATTTGCCTGTTGAGCTTGAGCATAGAGTATATTGTTCAATTAAAAAGCTAAATGTGAACTTTGAACATATAGGAGAGAAGCGTTTGCTTCAATTAGATGTTCTAAAAGAGATTTAAGGATGAATCCTATGAAAATGTAAAGATCTACTAAGGAACACAGTAAGCGTTACCATGACATGGGCTTAATATGTATGTTTTTTTATCTTGGAATGAAAGTACTTTTGTTTGACTCGCTTTAAATTGTTTTCAATAAAGTTGAAGTCAAAATGGTATGGACCATTTCAAGTTGTTCAAATCTTTTCCCTCGTAGTTATAAAGTTGTTCAACCTAAAGACTCAAGATACATTTAAGGATAACAAGTATCGTGTGAAGCCTTAAATGGAAGGAGTCAATAACAAAGAAGACATTGAGTGCATTGAAGTGTATGAATCGCAACCTCAAGTAACATTTACATTAAAAAAAAGTAGTTGGTAGGAGCCAACTCATCATATCAAGTTGTATTCTTTCCTTTTGTTCTAATTTATTTATTGATTATTTCATTTTCTATTTGTTCCTTTTTGAATGCTTTTTTAAACTTATGTTCAGTTGAAAACATCAAGGACAATATTTACTTTAGGTTTAAGGGATACAAATAGATCATATAATTTTTTTTGATACAAAACAATCATACGTATGGTCAATTTTTGGTGATTAATTGAATCTTTGTGCACTTTATGTGTGAGTTCTTAAACATGTTCAAGGTTTGTTATACAATTTCATTCTTATTCATGGTTTATGTTTCATGCTTTAGATTTTGAAATTGAGATGAATCCAAGTTTGGTGTCTAAAAATCAAATAGTGGAGACTACATTTTCAGATGATTTTTGAGCCTATAGCATTTCTTTTTGGGAGAGAAATTTTCTTCTACTCTTTTAAACACATTCTTTTTATTCTAAATTGTTAGATGATTTCTATAGATTTTGCATTGGATGATATGATTTTAAACAATCAAATGAAGTTTCATGTTGTTTATTTTCATTACTTTAATAGGATGACTTGAGTAGGAATTGAAAGTGTGGGTCTATTTTTATTTCATGCTTGACTTTAAGTGCATAATGATACTTATATGTTTTCCTTAGAAAAAGCAGCCATAATAGCTACTTACGATAAGTACTGCACACATACGTAGGTCCGTTCCTTGTTCATTCATCTATAGGCACACACTTGATATTGCTTACTTAATGAGTTTGATTGGAGTATGATTTTGAGTAATATGGTGCCTTCATAATCCTAGGATCTAATTCTTTTCACCGGATCTATTTTGTGCACATATGAGTCTTTTTCTTGTTTATGAACATGTATGAACCAATTTATATTTTTCTTTACATAACTTTTGTTTGCATATACCTTGTTAAGTACTTGAACCCCTAGGATAAGTGTGATTTTAAGAGTATATCTAGAGTCAAAACAAATTTGGATTCTTAACACTAGATCTAGGAGAATTGATATTGATACATTTTGAACATTGGGGTATGTATTTGATATGCGAAGCTAATTTGCATAGTAAGTCTTATTATATTGACACTGAGAATGAATTTGTGCATGAGTCTTATGCATGAGAAATTTTGTTGATTGAAGTTTATAGTTTTGCTTTTAGGATTGTTACTTTTCTTTTTAGTTTTTCTTTTGCTTGAGGATTAGCAAAATTTAGATTTGGAGGAATTTGGTTGAACATTTTTTAGTCACAAATTTAATTAGTTAGAGGGATAAATAGATAATTAGTATAGTTATGGAAATTAAATTTTTTATAGATAATTAGACATGTAATTATATATAAATAAAATAATGCTAGAAAATAAAATAACACAAAAGGTTTTTAGGTGAAAAACAATGTAGGCCACAATAATGACCTAAGAGGAAAACGACTATTCCACTAGACTACCTAACTATCCACTATGAAAATAATGTTTGATTACAAGGCTAATACTTAAACTATCCACCAAGGTAATGTCCCCAACTAACTTACATATAAGCCTCCACTTTTTTCATAATCTCCACAAGCAAGGTGTTTGTATGCAGACCAATGTTCTAATAAACTCAAGTCACATGAGTTATCGAACCCATTCAGTTGGCTCCTGAAATGTTGGCACAAAAACATAAGTGCAATGTGTGTCCTAAAGTGATTAAACAATGAAAAACCCAAGCTAGATAATTTAATAGAATGAGAGATAAATCAAAATCATTAGAAACCCTAGAACATATATTAAAGCACAATATCATAAATATTTTATACTTATTAATCCTTCAACACAACTAAAAAATGTTTGATAAATTAACTAATGAAAAAAGCCTACCAGAATAGTTTTTGCAAAACAAATTTAGAGAGAAAGCTTAGAATGGAAAATTTGATTCAATTATGGTTGGGAAAACTGTAAGCTTAGGTTTGTTCAAATAGAATAAGTTGAAGCCCTAAGTCAAAGGCCTACTACCATTCTGTCCTTAAAAACATTTAAAAGAGCTTTAAAAAGTAAGGACAATATAGTAATAACATAAATTAACATGAGTAAAAATTAGGTTAAATTTTAAAACCTAGTCACTAAATTGAAGCAAAATTTTTGGTTGTTCTAATGAATCCTCGATTGATCTAGGGTATTAAATAAATAAATCCTGAGATAGGTAGATCGATATATTCATTTCTCAATCAATCTTGTGCTTGGTCAATCGAACATTAAACTTCAATCGATCTAACCTAATTGAAAATTAAATTAGGGACTTTTTATTCAAGGTAGGTCGATTCTCGATCTATTTACTCCCCTTGATCGATCTAAACAACCTTCAATCGAGTGAGTGACCTATATGCAAAATGTTTCTATATGTCTAATATGAAATCTATCGTGCATAAGAGCATATGTATACCTGTGATGTGTTTGTTAGAGCTCGATAGTTTCTTTGGCTTGAAAATTGTTCTTGGAAGACTCACTTAGAAACTAAAATTACATTTAGTTGTTTTGTTCATGAATATTGTCCACATTCATAAACCTTACAATCTCTCCATTTGGCATATTCGTGTGGCAAAACCTCTCTCTCACAACAAAACACTCATAGGAAAAAATAATTTTACATAGTGGAACTATCCTATGATCCAATGAGAACATCTTCACTTGAATCTTGACAGCTTATGTTTACACGAAAAGACAAAAACAAAAAAAACCAAACAACTTGCCCAATGGACTCCTTATTAATTAGTTCATTAGTTTAGTGTATATATCAGTAAAAAAGTGAAGAATATTCATAAGAGTGAGTAATCAATCAGATAGAAAATTTGAGTATTCTCCCTCTATGTGTAATATCTCCAAAAAAGATTTCCAAAGTAATTCTCCCCTAAATTAACTTTCCCTTTTTGTAGATTTTTCAATTAACATTTTAATTTTTCTCTCTCTTTTTTGTCATAGGATTAAACAATAAAAAAAGACATGAATGTTGCATTTTCATTTAAGATGAATGTGAAATCTAAAAACAAATTTAAGAAAATAAGTAACATATAAATGAAAATAAGCAACATATGATATGTAATGTTATATAATTAATATATATATAGGCAACGAGGATGATATATATACACAGTCAAGTCAAAATTTTAATTAATATATATATATATATATATATATATTAATTTATATTAATTAGTTTAATTTTTTATTAGATTTTTATATATTTAAATTAAATAATTTTATGAACGATTTTAATTATTTGATTTGATTATTAAATTTTAAAAAAATTATTTTTATTGAAATTGTGTTTAACCTTTATACAATAAAATTTGTTAATTGATTTGATTTAAGTGACATATATTTTGAATCATCTAATTAGGATTATTTTTTTTAAATCCATTCTAGAATACACACATATCTGATTGGCGTGAAGCTTATTGGAACGTTGGTTTAGAAACCACTCACCCTAATTTTAGAAACTGTAAAAGTAGAGTAAGAGCTCGTAAATAAAGTACATTGGGGCAATATCTTAAGGAGGGTAACATAAGACTGAGTTTGTACTTGAACATTTGATTTTCATAGTGGAAAGTAAGGTGTTCTCGTGGACCGATGATTTTCCTCTTAGGTCATAGTTATGGCCTAAGTTGTTTCCACCTAAAAATATCGTGTGTTATTCTTTTATTTTCACACTTATTTTTGCACACGATTACATGCCTAACCGCTTTGTTTAGGTTATTAAATTATAAATTGGTAAAAATTAAAAATAACCTATTCACCCCTCAAGGTTAAATAAGTCCATATTTTATAAACTCTCATATGTGAATAAGGAGTTTGTATTTTTAGAAGGTGTCGGCATTATTCGAAAACCATTGCTAGATTAAAAGTGTGCAAATCATGAAAGCTGAGACCACCAGCCTCCCGAACCTCATACAATTTTTTCGGAGCAATCGAATGGATCTATGTCTCCCCAATCGTGGATCTCTACTAGAACTTTTGCATAAAAGATTCCAAATCACTATGAAGCCCAACAAGTAAAATAAAACACTACATTGCAAAGTTAGGCATGAAAAATGCCACTAAATTTAATTGTACCTCTTTACTCGAAAGTGAAAGAGATCGACATGTCTAGTTCTAAATCTACGAGTTCACCCTATCCAAAATGTCACTAACTTATTCATATTTTTCTTGCCCAAAAAGAGTTGGAAGAACTAAACATTTCTCAAACCCAATAGTATTCCAAATACCCAAGCATTGTTAAATAAGATCCTTGTTTTGAAGAGTGGTAGAGTTTTGAAAATTAATCGTCTGTCCAAAAGCTTTCTCATATTCCTCAACAATTACCTATAATCATTGCACTTCACCAATATCACTTTTGCAAAAATTAAGTTACTTGCCAATAAACAAAAGATGGAAAACCAATGGGCTATTCCAACACACCTCCAATATGCTCCTTTCTTAGTAGAGAATACATAAATGCTTCTACACAAATTAAAAATAGAAATGGACACATGTCTAAATGAACCGGATAGTTGTCCAACTGGTCAGAGTTTAGTCTGGTGGTAACCGTTGGAGTCGAGTTTGACACATGTTGATGCGAACCTTCTACGTGAACAAACCTAGCAACCCACGAACTCAAAGAAATAGGAACAATCGATTTGCTAGGAAGGTGTTCTAGATGATTGGATTAAAACCTTAAGGAAACAAAGTCCTTAAAACCCTAACCTTGAGATGCCACAAAAGATGATCACTTCCTTTGATAAGTTGAATTCAAGTATTTAATCAAGAACACAAGAAGGCAAAGCAAGAAGTTCTATAACAACAAACCCTCATGAAAATACTACACACAAATTCAAGCCTAAATAAAATCCTAAGCGCAAATTCAAACCTAAGGAAAACTCTAGGTGCAAATTCAAGCCCTAAAGAAAAAAAAAACCTAGATGAAATGGGCCTAATTAGTAGTGGATTCGGCCTAATTAATCCTTAAAAATAAAATACTAAAACAACTTATGATAAATAAAACATAAAAGACCCACAATTAATTAAAACAATAATTGCTTCCTAAAGTAATCCTTGCACCCAACATGATATTCCAAATCTATCCTTAGTCATTGGACTATCAATTCCTTACAAAAGATCTTGAGAATATTTGGGAACATCAACTTGATCAGCACCTCGATCTCCATTTTTCTCTTTATCTTTGAAAAGATTCGTCCTCGAATCTTAGCTCTTTAAGCAGGTCGATTTGGCATCATGGATCCTTGTGTGAAGTCTATTTGATGCCCAATTCCTCTCAAAGTAGGTAATCCATGGGGAATCTCTTTAGGAAGTAGATCCTTAAAGTCATGCAATAAAGATACAACAACATTAGGCAAAGATGAGTTAAGATTGTTAGTAGAAAGATAAAACAATCATTGTATATAAGTACAAGTACTTGTTGCCTTGCCATTATTGCACTCTTAATCTCATGTTTTTCAACAATTACTCATTTTTTTATTTTTCTCTCCCATTTGCTCACTTTTATCTCCTTTTTGCTCACTTTATTCTCCATTTTTCCTCTCGATCTCATTTACTCTCTTTTGATTTTCCTTTTCCTTACACTTTTGTTTTTATCTCAACTTGCACTCTCTTGCTATCCTAATTTGGTTCTCATGAGCTTGCAAAGAATTGAGAGGGGCTAATACAACTTTTCAATTGTTCATTTCAAAAGAATAACGTTTTTTATACCCATCATATGACACCCTCCTATATAACTACCATGATCGGCCAAGTAGCATATGAGCAGCATAAATCGGTGCCACATCACAAAGAACCCCATCTTCATATTTGCTAATTGAAAAAGGAACCTGAACTTGTTTGTTAACCTCCACTTCTCCACCATTAAACCATTGTATCTTGTACAGTTTGGGATGCTTTTACCACTTCAAATTCAACTTTTCTACCAACAAGGTACTAGCAACATTAATGCAACTCCCACTATCAATAATCAATGTATGTACCTTATCCTTCACATGGCATCTTGTGTGGAAAATATGATAATGGTGCTCCTCATCTCCTTCATCCTTAGGATGTATATTCAGGGCTCTCCTTGTTACAAGTAAATATCAATGCATAGGTTCTTCCACTTCAACATTAGAACAATCCTCCAATGGTGGTATCTCATCGTCACCTGAACTAGCACTTTCAATTTCTCCATTTGTCCTTACAACCATAGCCTTTTTGTCCCGTTTGTAACTTGTTCTCTCCTCCACATTGGAATCATTTTCTTCTTCATTGAACTCATGTCTTCTATGTCTTTTTTTATGTAATTTAAAACCAGAAGAGGATTCTAAATCATCCAACCTTACATTCAGCCTCTTAAATTGGTCTTTAAAAGTCTTGATGAAGAATTTCAATTTGATCTCTTATGGTTCTCCTCTTTCCGTACTCGTGTTTTCAACCTATAAAACAAAATGAAATAAAAGGTGGTGTTCCTCACAATCCCTCACATGTTTATCCTCAAGTCAAATTATTATCACTTGTTTTTTTACACTATTGTGGCTTCTTTTTTTACATTTTACCACTCAAAGCTTGATTGTTCACGGTATGAAAAAATATATTTGATAAACCGGACGTGTAACTATAAACGGTCATAATTTTTGGCTCAGGAATCGAAACACCATTAACAAATATCAAATTGAAGCTCGTATTGATTCCCATAATTCGGGTGGGGCTTACAAAATAACTTCATTTATCGAACCCAAATTACATCGTTTACATCACTTACCAAGGGTTTTATGTTTTTTTTGCATATTTTTGACTTTTGTTTCTTTCGGTTTCATTCAATAGAGTTGTAATGAAGATTGATGAGCCAACCAAGAATATGTTTAAAATTATTCTATTGAATCTTTATATCATACAAATAATTTCTTGAACCTACAAAAAAAATGAGAAGGAAAAACAAGAGGAGTGCTACTCTTTACAATTTTAAATTGCTTTTTTGATAAATCAGAGTTGTACCTTTAAAACGGTCACAACTTTTGACTCGGGTATCAAAATGACTATTATAATATATCAAATTGAAGCTCTTTTCGATTTCCATAATTCAAGTGCCACTTGAAAAGGAACTGCATATTTCGATCCCATAATTCATCGTTTACAACACTTATCGAGAGTTTAAAGTTTTGTCGTATATTTTCCATTTTGCTTGCTCTTGGTTTCATTCAATAGAGTTGTATTGAAGATTGATGAGCCGACTAAGAGTATGTTTAAAAATATCCTAATGAATCTCAATATCATACAAATAATTTCATGAGCCAACAAGAAAAATGAGAAGGAAATAAAAAGAGGAGTGCTACTGTTCACAGTTTTAAAAAAAATATTTCATAAATGGGACTTGTAGCTTTAAACGTTCATAACTTTTGGGTCGGGTATCAAAACACCATTAAAAAATATCAAATTGAAGCTCGTATTGATTCCCATAATTCGAGTGGGGCTTACAAAATAACTTCATTTTCCACGCCCAAATTCCATCGTTTACATCATTTACCGTGGGTTTAAAGTTTTTGTTGCATATTTTCAACTTTTGTTGCGTACGGCTTTATTCAATAGAGTTGTAATGAAGATTGATGAGCCGACAAGAATATGTTTAAAAATATTCTAATGAATCTTTATATCATACAAATAATTTCATGAGCCAACAAAAAAAATGAGAAGGAAATAAAAAGAGGAGTGCTACTATTCACAGTTTAAAAAAAACATTTGATAAATGGGAGTTATACCATTAAAACGGTCATAACTTTTGACTCGGGTATCAAAATGACTATTATAATATATCAAATTGAAGCTCTTATCGATTTCATAATTCAAGTGTTCCTGGCAAAGGAACTTCAAATTTCGAATCCAAATTCCATCGGTTACAACACTTACCGAGGGTTTAAAGTTTTGTCGCATATTTTCCATTTTTCTTGCTCTTGCTTTTATTCAATAGAGTTGTAATGAAGATTGATATGCCAAATTAGAGTAAAATTAAAAATATCCTAATGAATCTCAATATCATACAAATAATTTCATGAGCCAAGAAAAAAAATGGGAAGGAAATAAAAAGAGGAGTGCTACTATTCACACTTTTAAAAACATTATTTGATAAATTGGACTTATACCTTTTAAGGTCATAACTTTTGGGTTGGGTATCGAAACATCATTGGAAAATATTAAATTGAAGCTTGTATCGATTCCCATAATTCGTGTGGGGCTTACAAAATAACTTCATTTTTCGAACCCAAATTCCATCATTTACATCACTTACCGAAGGTTTAAAGTTTTTGTTGCATAATTTCCACTTTGGTAGCTTTCGGTTTTATTCAATAGAGTTTTAATAAAGATTGATGAGCCGACCAAAAATATGTTTAAAAATATTCTAATGAATCTTTATATCATATATATAATTTCTTGAACTTACAAAAAAAATGAGAAGGAAGAAAAAGATGAGTGCTTCTGTTCACAGTTTAAAATGTTTTTTTTGATAAATTGGAGTTGTACCTTTAAAGAGTCATAAATTTTGATTCGAGTATCGAAATGACTATTATAATATTTCAAATCGAAGCTCATATTGATTCATATAATCCGAACATGCCTTGTAACAAAAATTTATTTTTTGAACACAAATTCTATCATTTACATCACTTACCGAGGGTTTAAAGTTTTTGTTGCATATTTTCCACTTTGGTAGCTTTTGGTTTTATTCAATAGAGTTGTAATGAAGATTGATGAGCCAACCAATAATATGTTTAAAAATATTCTAATGAATCTTTATATCATACCAATAATTTCTTGAACCTAAAAAAAAAATGAGAAGGAAAAAAAGAGGAGTGCTACTCTTCACAGTTTAAAAAAACAAATATTTGATAAATCGGAGTTGTACATTTAAACGGTCTTAACTTTTGACTTGGGTATCAAAACGACTATTATAATATATCAAAATGAAGCTTTTATTGATTCCCATTATCTGAGTAGGCGTTGCAATAGAACTTTATTTTTGGAACAAAAATTCTATCGTTTCCATCATTTACCGAGGGTTTAAAGTTTTTGTAAAATATTTTCAATTTTCTTGTTTGGTTTGATTCAATAGAGTTGTAATGAAGAATGATGAGCCGACTGAGAGTATGTTTAAAAATATCCTAATGAAATCTCAACATCATACAAATAATTTCATGAGCCAACAAAAAAAATGAGAAGGAAATAAAAAGAGAAGTGCTATTGTTCACGGTTTTAAAAATTATATTTGGTAAACCGGACTTGTAACTATAAACGGTCATAATTTTTGGCTCGGGTTTCGAAACACCATTAACAAATATCAAATTGAAGCTCGTATTGATTCCCATAATACGGGTGGGGCTTACAAAATAACTTCATTTATCGAACCCAAATTCCATCGTTTACATCACTTACTGAGGGTTTAATGTTTTTTTTGCATATTTTTGACTTTTGTTTCTTTCGGTTTCATTCAATAGAGTTGTAATGAAGATTGATGAGCCGACCAAGAATATGTTTAAAAGTATTCTAAGGAATCTTTATATCATACAAATAATTTCTTGAACCTACAAAAAAAATGAGAAGGAAAACCAAGAGGAGTGCTACTATTCACAATTTTAAATTGTTTTTTTGATAAATCAGAGTTGTACCTTTAAAACGGTCACAACTTTTGACTCGGGTATCAAAACGACTATTATAATATATCAAATTGAAGCTATTTTCGATTTCCATAATTCAAGTGCCACTTGAAAAGGAACTGCATATTTCGATCCCATATTTCATTGTTTACAACACTTATCGAGAGTTTAAAGTTTTGTCGCATATTTTCCATTTTGCTTGCTCTTGGTTTCATTCAATAGAGTTGTATTGAAGATTGATGAGCCGACTAAGAGTATGTTTAAAAATATCCTAGAGAATCTCAATATCAAAGAAATAATTTCATGAGCCAACAAGAAAAATGAGAAGGAAATAAAAAGAGGAGTGCTACTGTTCACAGTTTTAAAAAAAATATTTGATAAATGGGACTTGTACCTTTAAACGGTCATAACTTTTGGGTCGGGTATCGAAACACCATTAAAAAATATCAAATTGAAGCTGCATTGATTACCATAATTCGAGTGGGGCTTACAAAAGAACTTCATTTTCCATACCCAAATTCCATTGTTTACATCATTTACCCAGGGTTTAAAGTTTTTGTTGCATATTTTCAACTTTTGTTGCTTTCGATTTTATTCAATAGAGTGGAAATGAAGATTGATGAGCCGACAAGAATATGTTTAAAAATATTCTAATGAATCTTTATATCATACAAATAATTTCATGAGCCAACAAAAAAAATGAGAAGGAAATAAAAAGAGGAGTGCTACTATTCACAGTTTAAAAAAACATTTGATAAATGGGAGTTATACCATTAAAACGGTCATAACTTTTGACTCGGGTATCAAAACGACTATTATAATATATCACTTGAAGCTCCTATCGATTTCCATAATTCAAGTATGCCTTGCAAAGGAACTTCATATTTAGAATCCAAATTCCTTCTGTTACAACACTTACCGAGGGTTTAAAGTTTTGTCGCATATTTTCCATTTTGCTTGCTCTTGCTTTTATTCAATAGAGTTGTAATGAAGATTGATATGCCAACTAAGAGTACAATTAAAAATATCCTAATGAATCTCAATATCATACAAATAATTTCATAAACCAACAAAAAAAATGGGAAGGAAATAAAAAGAGGAGTGCTACTATTCACACTTTTAAAATAATTATTTGATAAATTGGACTTATACCTTTTAAGGTCATAACTTTTGGGTCGGGTATCGATACATCATTGGAAAATATCAAATTGAAGCTCGTATCAATTTTCATAATTCGTGTGGGGCTTACAAAATAACTTCATTTTTCGAACCCAAATTCCATCATTTACATCACTTACCGAGGGTTTAAAGTTTTTGTTACATAATTTCCACTTTGGTAGCTTTCGGTTTTATTCAGTAGAGTTTTAATAAAGATTGATGAGCCGACCAAAAATATATTTAAAAATATTCTAATGAATCTTTATATCATATATATAATTTCTTGAACTTACAAAAAAAATGAGAAGGAAGAAAAAGATGAGTGCTTCTCTTCACAGTTTAAAATGTTTTTTTTGATAAATTGGAGTTGTACCTTTAAAGAGTCATAAATTTTGATTCGAGTATCGAAATGACTATTATAATATTTCAAATCGAAGCTCATATTGATTCATATAATCCGAGCATGCCTTGTAACAAAAATTTATTTTTTGAACACAAATTCTATCATTTACATCACTTTTTAAGGGTTTAAAGTTTTTGTTGCATATTTTTCACTTTGGTAGCTTTTGGTTTTATTCAATAGAGTTGTAATGAAGATTCATGAGCCGACCAAGAATATGTTTAAAAATATTCTAATGAATCTTTATATCATACAAATAATTTCTTGAACCTACAAAAAAAAATGAGAAGGAAAAAAAGAGGAGTGCTACTCTCCACAGTTTAAAAAAACAAATATTTGATAAATCGGAGTTGTACCTTTAAAAGGTCTGAACTTTTGACTGGGGTATCAAAATGACTATTATAATATATAAAAATGAAGCTTTTATTGATTACCATTATCTGAGCAGGCGTTGCAACAAAACTTTATTTTTGAACAAAAATTCTATCATATACATCATTTACCGAGGGTTTAAAGTTTTTGTAAAATATTTTCAATTTTGCTTGTTTGGTTTGATTCAATAGAGTTGTAATGAAGATTGATGAGCCGACTGAGAGTATGTTTAAAAATATCCTAATGAAATCTCAATATCATACAAATAATTTCATGAGCCAACAAAAAAATGAGAAGGAAATAAAAAGAGAAGTGCTATTGTTCACGGTATGAAAAATTATATTTGATAAACCAGACGTGTAACTGTAAACGGTCATAATTTTTGGCTCAGGAATCGAAACACCATTAACAAATATCAAATTGAAGCTCGTATTAATTCCCATAATTCGGGTGGGGCTTACAAAATAACTTCATTTATTGAACCCAAATTACATCGTTTACATCACTTACCAAGGGTTTTATGTTTTTTTTGCATATTTTTGACTTTTGTTTCTTTCAGTTTCATTCAATAGAGTTGTAATGAAGATTGATGAGCCAACCAAGAATATGTTTAAAAGTATTCTATTGAATCTTTATATCATACAAATAATTTCTTGAACCTACAAAAAAAATGAGAAGGAAAAACAAGAGGAGTGCTACTCTTCACAATTTTAAATTACTTTTTTGATAAATCAGAGTTGTACCTTTAAAACGGTCACAACTTTTGACTCGGATATCAAAACGACTATTATAATATATCAAATTGAAGCTCTTTTCGATTTCCATAATTCAAGTGCCACTTGAAAAGAAACTGCATATTTCGATCCCATAATTCATCGTTTACAACACTTATCGAGAGTTTAAAGTTTTGTCGTATATTTTCCATTTTGCTTGCTCTTGGTTTCATTCAATAGAGTTGTATTGAAGATTGATGAGCCGACTAAGAGTATGTTTAAAAATATCCTAATGAATCTCAATATCATACAAATAATTTCATGAGCCAACAAGAAAAATGAGAAGGAAATAAAAAGAGGAGTGCTACTATTCACAGTTTTAAAAATAATATTTGATAAATGGGACTTGTACCTTTAAACGGTCATAACTTTTGGGTCGGGTATCGAAACACCATTAAAAAATATCAAATTGAAGCTGCATTGATTACCATAATTCGAGTGGGGCTTACAAAAGAACTTCATTTTCCATACCTAAATTCCATCGTTTTCATCTTTTACCGAGGGTTTAAAGTTTTTGTTGCATATTTTCAACTATTTTTGCTTTCGGTTTTATTCAATAGAGTTGTAATGAAGATTGATGAGCCAACAAGAATATGTTTAAAAATATTCTAATGAATCTTTATATCATACAAATAATTTCATGAGCCAACAAAAAAAATGAGAAGGAAATAAAAAGAGGAGTGCTACTATTCACAGTTTAAAAAAAACATTTGATAAATGGAAGTTATACCATTAAAACGGTCATAACTTTTGACTCGGGTATCAAAATGACAATTATAATATATCAAATTGAAGCTCTTATCGATTTCCATAATTCAAGTGTGCCTTGGAAAGGAACTTCATATTTCGAATCCAAATTCCATCGATTACAACACTTATCGAGGGTTTAAAGTTTTGTCGCATATTTTCCATTTTGCTTGCTCTTGCTTTTATTCAATAGAGTTGTAATGAAGATTGATATGCCGACTGTTAACTGTATTTTATATAGTTATTTTCACCTATTTTATTAATTATAATTGATATGTTCTTGATGTTTTTAGTTAATTTTCGATTAATAAATTAGTATTTACTGTTTTTTATATATTATAAGAAAAATAAATAAATTGTATCGAAAACGTTCTTAATTTCAAATTTTTGTCCACAAATGTAATTTCAAATATTAGGGTTATTAATTACAATTTATAAAAGTTTAAAATACAAATTAAATTTGAATTTGGGCTTAATCGTAATTATTAAAAGTTGAAAAATTTAATATAATATTAGAAAAGGGGTAAACTGTAATTAAAGAAAGTTTAAAATGTAATTTGAATTTAATTTGTGGGTCAAAATATAATTAAATAAAGTTTAATATTCGTGCAGGAGAGGAAATACACGCGTCATCATCCACGCGTCCATCGTGGACCGTCAGATCAACGCATAAACGGTTCAGATGCGCGCGTGCACTTCAACCCGACAGAGGAGAGTGGATGCAGGGAAATTCTCTTTCGCGCGGCTCGGTGCCCGAGTGGGGCCCACCTGCCGCGCAGGCCGGCGTGCAGCGTGGGACCCACCGTCTGACGCCGCGCAGACCTGTCTCCCACTTTCGCGCCCCTTTTCCAGTGCGGTTGATCCACGTGAGCCCGGTTTTTACGCGAACGAGAGTCTGCCACGTGTTGCACTTAATATTTCAGCAAATCATACTCCGACACGTGGCGTGTTACAATGAGCGCGACCGCGCTGGATCAAGCCCGTGTTGTAGCCGTTGGCTCCCGTGCGACCATTCATCGTGCGCCCGTTTCCCCTCAACGAATGAGACGCTGCCACGTGTCCCACTAATTGTGTCCACGAATCAGAACGCGACACGTGGCAGCGTGGAAGAAAATTAAAATAGAAACGCGCAGCGTTCCACCCACTTTTTCGATCCCATTTTCGATACAATTTTTGTCCCCCCACGCGTTTAATTTATTATTTTCGCCACACATTTTTGTCCCCCCGCGTAGATTTTAATTTAATATTTTATTAATGTATTTTTTTGCTATAAATAGGAGATAGTTTTTAGTTGTAAAAAAGTTTGGTTGGAGTAGTTTTTGGAGTAGAGATTTAGTTTTAATTTTCGAAAGTTTTTAGAGTGTTTTAGTTTTTTCAGTTTGTAATTTTCGTGTGTTGCTCGGTTTTGGACGGCAAAACATGCAGAAGCCATTTTTGGCTTTTGTTGTGTTTTGCGTGTGCCAAATAATTGTTTTAATTGATGTTTTAATTTTATTTCTGCTTCATCTAATTTTTCTGTAGTTGTTATAATTTTTATTTTAATTTTATGAAGTAATTTAATTTTTCTAGGGTTGCATTTAATCTAAATTTATGAAGCTTTAATTTTAATTATTTTTGTTAGATTTATAAGACGTTCGATTTGTTCGTTCTATTTTGTTCTTAATGCTTTTTGATTATTTACGAATCTTATCAAAACGATCCGTGGCACATGAATAAACTTGAGAAAGGCATTTGTGTGTGTATTGCTCGTAAATAGAATGACATGTATGATGAAGGATAGAGATATACCCTAATTGTATGTGTGGCCATTTGAAAACTTAGAACGTAATGAATCTCGGTAAATTTAATTTTCATAGAGATATAGTAAATTAATTTAACGAGGTGTGTTTATACGGAGCTCGAAAGAGATGTATGAATAATTAAAAAAGAAGTTTTCGGTTGACAAATTAAATGTACTAAAAAATATAAATCGAAAGAAAATAATATGATTTGAGTGGATTAGTTTGGTGAAAAATTGCAATCCTAGATTTCTTTTCTTTTCTTATTTTACTTTTTTATTAATCAACGATTGTTTTGGATAAAATCAGAGAGATACAATTTTAGTACTCAACAAACTATAGTAACAAATCCTCGTGGGATCGATCTTTACTTACAAATCTTTATTACTTGTGACCGTGTATGCTTGCACGAGTTCGTGTGTTGAAAAACACGCAACACCGACTAAGAGTACAATTAAAAATATCCTAATGAATCTCAATATCATACAAATAATTTCATGAGCCAAGAAAAAAAATGGGAAGGAAATAAAAAGAGGAGTGCTAGTATTCACACTTTTAAAAACATTATTTGATAAATTGGACTTATACCTTTTAAGGTCATAACTTTTGGGTCGGGTCCAAACACCATTAAAAAATATCAAATTGAAGCTCGTATTGATTCCCATAATTCGAGTGGGGCTTACAAAAGAACTTCATTTTCCATACCCAAATTCCATTGTTTACATCATTTACCGAGGGTTTAAAGTTTTTGTTGCATATTTTCAACTTTTGTTGCTTTCGGTTTTATTCAATAGAGTTGAAAAAAGATTGATGATCCGGCAAGAATATGTTCAAAAATATTCTAATGAATCTTTATATCATACAAATAATTTCATGAGCCAACAAAAAAAATGAGAAGGAAATAAAAAGAGGAGTGCTACTATTCACAGTTTAAAAAAAACATTTGATAAATGGGAGTTATACCATTAAAACGGTCATAACTTTTGACTCGGGTATCAAAACAACTATTATAATATATCAACTTGAAGCTCTTATCGATTTACATAATTCAAGTGTGCCTTGCAAAGGAACTTCATATTTAGAATCCAAATTCCATCGGTTACAACACTTATCGAGGGTTTAAAGTTTTGTCGCATATTTTCCATTTTACTTGCTCTTGCTTTTATTCAATAGAGTTGTAATGAAGATTGATATGCCGACTAAGAGTACAATTAAAAATATCCTAATGAATCTCAATATCATACAAATAATTTCATGAGCCAAGAAAAAAAATGGGAAGGAAATAAAAAGAGGAGTGCTACTATTCACACTTTTAAAAACATTATTTGATAAATTGGACTTATACCTTTTAAGGTCATAACTTTTGGGTCGGGTATCGAAACATCATTAGAAAATATCAAATTGACGCTCGTATCGATTCCCATAATTTGTGTGGGGCTTACAAAATAACTTCATTTTTCGAACCCAAATTCCATCATTTACATCACTTACCGAGGGTTTAAAGTTTTTGTTGCATAATTTCCACTTTGGTAGCTTTCGGTTTTATTCAATAGAGTTTTAATAAAGATTGATGAGCCAACCAAAAATATGTTTAAAAATTTTCTAATGAATCTTTATATCATATATATAATTTCTTGAACTTACAAAAAAAATGAGAAGGAAGAAAAAGATGAGTGCTTCTATTCACAGTTTAAAATGTTTTTTTTTGATAAATCGGAGTTGTACCTTGGAAGTTTCATAAATTTTGATTCGAGTATCGAAATGACTATTATAATATTTCAAATCGAAGCTCATATTGATTCATATAATCCAAGCATGCCTTGCAACAAAAATTTATTTTTTGAACACAAATTCTATCATTTACATCACTTACCGAGGGTTTAAAGTTTTTGTTGCATATTTTTCACTTTGGTAGCTTTTGGTTTTATTCAATAGAGTTGTAATGAAGATTGATGAGCCAACCAATAATATGTTTAAAAATATTCTAATGAATCTTTATATCATACAAATAATTTCTTGAACCTACAAAAAAAATGAGAAGGAAAAAAAAGAGGAGTACTACTCTTGTTTAAAAAAACAAATATTTGATAAATCGGAGTTGTACCTTTAAACGGTCTTAACTTTTGACTGGGGTATCAAAACGACTATTATTATATATCAAAATGAAGCTTTTATTGATTACCATTATCTAAGCAGGCGTTGCAATAGAACTTTATTTTTTGAACACAAATTCTATCGTTTACATCATTTACTGAGGGTTTAAAGTTTTTGTAAAATATTTTCCATTTTGCTTGTTTGGTTTGATTCAATAGAGTTGTAATGAAGATTGATGAGCCGACTGAGAGTATGTTTAAAAATATCGTAATGAAATCTCAACATCATACAAATAATTTCATGAGCCAACAAAAAATATGAGAAGGAAATAAAAAGAGAAGTGCTATTGTTCACAGTTTTAAAAAATATATTTGAAAAATCGGACTTGTACCTTTAAACGGTCATAACTTTTGGCTCGGGTATCGAAACACCATTAAAAATATCAAATTGAAGCTCGTATTGATTCCCATAATTTGAGTGGGGTTTACAAAAGAACTTCATTTTTCGAACCCAAATTACATCGTTTACATCACTTACCAAGGGTTTAAAGTTTTTGTTGCATATTTTCCATTTTTCTTGCTTCCTGTTTTATTCAATAGAGTTGTAATGAAGATTGATGAGCCGACCAAGAATATGTTTAAAAATATTCTAATGAATCTTTATATCATAAAAATAATTTCTTGAACTTACAAAAAAAATGAGAAGGAAAAACAAGAGGAGTGCTACTGTTCACAGTTAAAAAAAACAATTGATAAATCGGATTTGTACCATTAAAACGGTCATAACTTTTGACTCGGGTATCAAAACGAATATTAAAATAAATCAAATGGAAGCTCTTTTTGATTTCCATAATACAAGCAGGCCTTGTAACAGAACTTTATTTTTCGAAACCAAATTCCATCGTTAACATCACTCAGTGAGGGTTTAAAGCTTTTGTCGCATATTTTCCATTTTTCTTGCTTGCGGTTTTATTGAATAGAGTTGTAATGAAGATTGATGTGCCGACTAAGAGTATGTTTAAAATTTTCCTAATGAATCTCAATATCATACAAATAATTTCATTAACAAACAAAAAAATTGATAAATTAGAGTTATACTTTTAAATGGTCATAAATTTTGACTCGCGTATCGAAACGACTATTATAATATATCAAATTGAAGCTCATATCGATTTCCATGATTTGAGTGCACCTTGCAAATGAATTCATTTTTCGAACCCAAATTCCATTGTTTACATCACTTACCAAAGGTTTAAAGTTTTTATCGCATATTTTCCATTATGCTTGCTTTCGGTTTTATTTAATTGATAAGTAATGAAGATTGATGAGCCCACCAGGAATATGTTTAAAAATATTGTAATGAATCTCAATATCATACAAAATATTTCTTGAACCTACAAAGGAAAAATGAGAAGGACAAAATAAGAGGAGTGCTACTGTGCATAGTTTAAAAAACAATATTTGATAAATCGAAGTTTTACCTTTAAATAGTCATAACTTTTGATATAAGTATCAAAAAAACTATTAAATTATACCAAATTGAAGCTTGTATTGATTGGCATAATCCTAGCGGGTCTTTCAAAAGAACTTTATTTTTTGAACCCAAATTCCATCATCACTTACTGAGGGTATAATGTTTTTGTCGCCCATTTTCCATTTTACTTGCTTTCGGTTTTATTAAATAGAGTTGTAATGAAGATTGATGTGCCGACTAAGAGTATGTTTTAAAATATCCTAATGAATCTCAATATCATACAAATAATTTCAAGAGCCAGCAAAAAAAAAAAAGAGAAGGAAATAAAAAGAGGTGTGCTACTTTTCACAGTTTTAAAAAAGAATATTTGATAAATGAGAGTTGTACCTTTAAACGGTCATAACTTTTGACTAGGGTAACGAAATGACCATTATAAAATATCAAATTGAAGCTCGTATCGATTCCCATAATTAAAGTGGAACTTCCGTTGGAACTTCATTTTTCGAACCTAAATTCCATCGTTTACATCACTTACCGAAGGTTTAAAGTTTTTGTCGCATATTTTCCATTTTGCTTGCTTTCAGTTTTATTCAATAGAGTTTTAAAGAAGATTGATTAGCCGACCAAGAATACGTTTAAAAACATTCTAATGAATCTCAATATCATACAAATAATTTCATGAGCCAACAAAAAAAATTAGGATCAAATAAAAATAGGAGTGCTACTATTTACAGATTTAAAAACAAAATATTTGATAAATTAGAATTGTACCTTTAAATGGTTATAACTTTTGACTCGGGTATCGAAACGAATATTATAATTTATCAAATCGAAGCTCGTATTGATTCTCATAATTTGAGCAGGCCTTGCTATGGAACTTTATTTTTCGAATTCAAATTCTATCATTTACATCACTTATTAAGGGTTTAAAGTTCTTGGCACATATTTTCCATTTTGCTTACTTTAGGTTTTATTCAATAGAGTTGTAATGAAGATTGATAAGCCGATCCAAAGTATGCTTAAACATATTCTATTGAATCTCAATATCTTACAAATAATTTCATGTTCCAAAAAAATAAAATGAGAAGGAAAAAAAAGAGGAGTGCTACTATTCACAGTTTAAAAAAAACTATTTGATAAATAGGAGTTGTACTTTTATACGGTTATAAATTTTGACTCAAGTATTGAAAAGACTATTATAATATATCAAATCGAAGCTCATATCGATTCCCATAATTCGAGTGGGCCTTGTAATAGAAATTTATTTTGCGAACCCAAATTCCATCATTTACATTACTTACCAAGGGTTTGAAATTTTTGTTGCATATTTTCCTTTTTGGTTGCTTTAAGTTTTATTCAATAGAGTTGTAATGAAGATTGATTAGCCAACCAAGAATGTGTTTAAAAATATTCTAATGAATCTCAATATCATACAAATAATTTCTTGAACCTACAAAAAAATGAGAATGAAAAAAAAGAGGAGTGCTACTGTTCATAGTTTTAAAAAGAAATATTGATAAATCGGAGTTGTACATTTAAACGGTCATAACTTTCGAATCGGATATCGAAATGACTATTATAATATATCAAATTGAAGCTCATATCGATTTCCATAAACTAAGTAAGCCTTGGAATAGAACTTTATTTTTCGAAGCTAAATTCCAACGTTTACAGCACTTATCGAGGGTTTAAAATGTTTGTCGCATATTTTCCATTTTGCTTGCTTTTGGTTTTATTCAATAGAGTTTTAAAGAAGATTGATTAGCTGACCAAGAAAATGTTTAAAATTATTCTAAGGAATCTAAATATCATACAAATAATTTCATGAGCCAACAAAAAAAATGAGACGGAAATAAAAAGTGGAGTGCTACTGTTCAAAGTTTTAAAAACAATATTGGATAAATTAGAGTTGTACCTTGAAACGGTGATAAATTTTGACATAAGTATTGAAAAAACTATTATATTATATCAAATTGAAGCTCGTATTGATTCCCATAATCCAAGCGGTCCTTGCAAAGGAACTTCATTTTACGAACCCAAATTCCATTGTTTACATCACTTACCGAGGGTTTAAAGTTTTTGTCGCATATTTTCCATTATGCGGTTTTATTTAATAGATATGTCATGAAGATTGATGAGCCGACCAAGAATATGTTTGAAAATATTATAATGAATCTCAATATCATACAAAAAATTTCTTGAACCCACAAAGAAAAAATGAGAAGGAAAAAAAAGAAGAGTGCTATTGTGCATAGTTTTAAAAAATATATCTGATAAATCAAAGTTGTACCTTTAAACGGTCACAACTTTGACGTAGGTATCGAAACAACTTTTATATTATATCAAATCAAATCTAGTATTTTCTTCAAATAATCTTAGCAGGCCTTGCATTAAACTTTATTTTTCGAACCCAAATTCCATCGTTAACATCACTTACTGAGGGTTTAATGTTTTTGTCACATATTTTCCATTTTGGTTGCTTTTAGTTTTATTCAATAGATTTGTAATGAAGATTGATGAGCCGACCAAGAATATGTTTAAAAATATTTTAATGGATATCAATATCATACAAATAATTTCTTGAACCTACTAAAAAAATGAGAAAAAAATGAGGGCTATTGTTCATAGTTTTTTTTTAAATATTTGATAAATTGGAGTTGTATCTTTAAATGATCATAACTTTTGAGATAGGTATCGAATTGACTATTATAAGATATCAAATTGAAGCTCGTATTGATTCCCATAATCAAAGCAGGCCTTGTAGTAGAACTTTAGTTTTCGAAACCAAATTCCATCGTTAACATCACTTATCGAGTGTTTAAAGTTTTTGTCACATATTTTCAATATTGGTTGCTTTCGGTTTTATTCAATAGAGTTGTAATGAAGATTGATGAGCTGGCCAAGAATATGTTTAAAAGTATTCTAATGAATCTCAATATCATACAAATAATTTCTTGAATCTACAAAAAAAAAAACGAGAAGGAAAAAAAACTAGTGTGTAATAGTTCACAGTTTTCAATTTTGTTTTTGATAAATTAGAGTTGTGCCTTTAAACGGTTATAAATTATTACTAGGGTATCGAAGCGAAAATTATAATATATCAAAGCAAAGCTCGTATGGATCCCCATAATATGAGCTGGCCTTGCAACAAAATTTTATTTTTTGAACCCAAATTCCATCGTTTACATCACTTATCGAGGGTTTCAAGTTTTTGTAGTATATTTTCCATTTTGGTTGCTTTTGGTTTTATTCAATAGAGTTGTAATGAAGATTGATGTGCCACCAAAAGTATATTTACAAATGTTCTAACGATTCTCAATGTCCTAATAATATTATCATGATCCTATGCAAGGGATAGATTTGGAATATCTAATGCAAGTATTAAATTTGGAAGCAATTTTTATTTGTTTTAATTTATAATGGGCCTTTTATTAGTAGCGATTTACTTTTTTGTGAATTGTGTAATTTTATATTTCTTACATATCATAAGTTTTTTTAGTCTTTTATTCTTTACGTATTGTTTAGGCACAATCCCCAACTAAATAGGCCTTCTATGTTTGAATTGATATCATTATTGAAAGTTTATTTCAATTTTTTTTTGCTTTCTAGTGCTGTTGTTTGCGTGCTTGAATTCGACTTATCAAAGGGAGTGATCATTCTTTGTGGTGTCTCAAGATTTAGGTTTTATGGATTTGTTTTTGATTTTGTCATTGTATTTGATTGTTTAGTTCTCTTTGGAATCTCTGTATCCTTTTTTATTCTTTATTACTGTATTTAACCAATTTTTGCTATTAAAAAAATGAGAAGAAAAAAAAAGAAGAGTGCTCCTGTTCATAGTTCAAAAAAACATTTAATAAATGAGAGTTTCAACTTTAAACGGTCATAACTTTTGACACAAGTATTGAAACGATTATTATAATATATCAAATTGATACTCATATCGATTCCCATGATCAGAGCAGACCTTACTAAGTATCTTTATTTTTCGAAACTAAATTCCATCATTTACATCACCTTACAAATGTGCTAATGATTCTCAATATCCTATAAATACTATTGTGATCTTATGCAAGTATTAATTTTGGAAAAAATTGTTTTTGTTTTAATTTATTATGGGCCTTTTATGAGTAGTGATTTTGTTTAGTGAATTGTGGAATTTTAGATGTCTTACTTATCAAAAGATTTTTCAGTCTTTTATTCTTTATGAATTGTCTAGGCACAATCCCCATCTAAATAGGTCCACTATAGTTCAATTACGATAAAGGTTCCTTTAATGAAAAATAGCTGCCTTATAAAGGAGGGAGAATTGATATCATTAATGAAAAATTTATCTTGGCGTTTTATGAACTTGTTTTTCATTTCCACTTTGTATTTGATTTTCTAGTCCTCTTTGAAATCACCATATCCTTTTATTTATTTATTTCTGTGTTCAATCAATCTTTCTTCTTCAAAAAAAAGTGAGAAGGAAAAATAAGAAGAGTAATGCTATTCATAATTAAAAAAAATTAATAAATCAGAGTTTCAACTATAAACAGTCATAACTTTGGACACGAGTATCGAAACAACTTTTATAATATATGAAATTGAAGCTCATATCGATTCCCATAATTCGAGCGGACCTTGCTAAGGATCTTCATTTTTCGAAACCAAATTCCATCATTTTTATTACGTACCAAGGGTTTAAAGTTTTTGTAGAATATTTTCCATTTTGCTTACTTTCAGTATTTTTCAACAGAGTTGTAATGAAGATTGATGTGCCACCAAGAGTATGTTTACAAATGTTCTAATGATTCTCAATATCCTACAAATGTTATCATGATCCTACGCAAGGGATAGATTTGGAATATCAAATGCGAGTATTAATTTTGGAAACAATTTTTTTGTTTTAATTTGTTATGGCCCTTTTATGAGTAGCGAATTTCTTTTTAGTGAATTTTGGAATTTTATTTTTCTTACTTATCATAAATTTTTTGGTCTTTTATTCTTTACAGATTATTTAGGCACAATCCCCAACTAAATAGGCACACTATGGTTGAATGATGTCAAGGGTTCCTTTATTTATGATAAAATATTTCTTGGGTTTTTTGCTTATAAAAGAAAATAGTTGCCTTATAAAGGAAGGAGAACTAATATCATTAATGAAAATTTATTTCAAAAAGCTTTTTTCTTTGCTTTCTTGTGTTATCGATTTAGTGCTTGAACTCGACTTCTCAAAGGGAGTGATCATCCTAAGTGGCATCTCGAGGTTGATGTTTTATGGACTTCTCTTTGATTTCGTCTTTGTATTTGATTTTATAGTTCTCTTTGAAATCTACCTATCCTTTTTTGTTCTTTATTTCTGTGTTTAATCAATCTTTGTTCTTTAACAAAATGAGAAGAAAAAAAGGAAGAGTGATGTTGTTCACTGTTGAAAAAAAACATTTAATACATCAGAGTTGCACCTTTAAACGTCAAAACTTTTATATGTGTTTCTTATCATAAGTATTTTTAGTATTTTAATCTTTATAGATTGTATAGGCACAATTACCAACTAAATATGCCCACTATGGTTGAATTACATCATGGTTTCCTTTATTTATTATAAATTCTGTCTTGGGTTTTGTTACTTATAAAAGAAAATAGACACCTTGTAAAGGAGGGAGAACTGATACCATTAATGAAAAGTTATTTCAGAAAGCTCTTTTCTTTGCTTTCTTGTGTTGTCTGTTGAGTGCTTGAATTTGACTTCCCAAAGGGAGTGATCATCCTTTGTGGTGTCTCAAGATTGGGGTTTTATGGACTTGTTTTTGATTTTATATTTGTATTTGATTTTGCAGTTCTCTTTGCAATCTTCATATCCTTTTTTGTTCTCTTATTTATGTGCTCAATCAATTATTGTTATTCAAAAAAAAGGTAAGAAAAAAAAGAGTGTTGCTGTTCACAATTAAAAAAAAACATTTCATAAATCGGAGTTGAACATTTAAATGGCTATAACTTATGACTAGAGTATCGAAATGACTATTATAATATATTAAATCAAAGCTTGTATCGATTCCTATAATCCGAGTGGGCCTCGCTAAGGATCTTCATTTTTTGAACCCAAATTCCATCATTTGCATCACTTATATAGGGTTTAAAGTTTTTGTTGCATATTTTCCATTTTCCTTGCTTCGGTATTATTCAACAGACCTGTAATGAAGATTGATGTGCCACCAATAGTATGTTTACAAATGTTCTAAAGATTTTTATTATCCTATGGGTAGCGATTTTCTTTTTAGTGAATTATGGAAGTTTATATGTGTTACTTATCATAAGTTTTTTTTGTCTTTTAATCTTTACGAATTGTATAGGCACAATCCCCAACTAAATAGGCCCACTATCGTTGAATTACATCATGGGTTCCTTTATTTCTGATAAATTTTGTCTTGGGTTTTGTTGCTTATAAAAGAAAATAGCATCCTTGCAAAGGAGGGAGAACTAATATCATTAACGAAAATTTATTTAAGAAAGCTTTTTTCTTTGCTTTCTAGTGTTTTCGATTGAGTGCTTGATTTTGACTTCTCAAAGGGGGTGATCATTCTTTGTGGTGTCTTAAGGTTGGGGTTTTTTGAACTTGTTTTTGATTTGGACTTTGTATTAAATTTTTACTTCTCTTTTAAATCTTTGTATCCTTTTTTGTTCTTTATGTGTTCAACCAATCTTTTTTCTTAAAAAAATGAGAAGAAAAAAAAGAAGAGTGCTGCTGTTCATAGTTAAAAAAAAACATTTCATAAATCGGAGTTGAACATTTAACGGTTATAACTTTTGACTAGAGTATCGAAATGACTATTATAATATATAAATTGAAGCTCATATCGATTCCCATAATCCGAGCGGGCCTTGCTAAGGATATTCATTTTTCGAACCCGAATTCCATCATTTGCATCACTTACGGAGGGTTTAAATTTTTTGTCACATATTTTCCGTTTTGCTTGCTTTCGGTATTATTCAATAGAGCTATAATGAAGATTGATGTGCCACTAATAGTATGTTTACAAATGTTATAAAGATTTTCATTATCCTACAAATATTATCATGATCATATGCAAGGGATAGATTTGGAATATGAAATGCAAGTATTAATTTTGGAAGCAATTTTTCATGTTTTAATTTATTATAGGCCTTTTATGAGTAGGGATTTTCTTTTTAGTGAATTGTGGAATTTTATATGTGTTACTTATCATAAGTGTTTTTAGTCTTTTAATCTTTACGGATTGTATAGGCACAATTCCCAACTAAATAGGCCCACTATGGTTGAATTATGTCATGGGTTCCTTTATTTATGATAAATTTGTCTTGGGTTTTGTTGCTTACAAAAGAAAATAAAAACCTTGTAAAGGAGGGAGCACGGATATCATTAAGGAAAATATATTTTAGAAATTTTTTTTCTTTTCTTTCTTGTGTTGTCGATTGAGTGCTTGAATTCGACTTCTCAAAGGGAGTGATCATCCTTTGTGGCGTCTAAAGATTGAGATTTTATGGACTTGTTTTTGATTTTTTTGTTCTCTCTAAAATCTTCGTATCCTCTTTTTCTTTATTTCTTTGTCCAATCTATCTTTGTTTTTCAAAAAAAATGAGAAGAAAAAAGAAAGAGTCTTATTGTTCACAGTTAAAAAAACATTTTATAAATCAGAGTTAAACATTTTAATGGTTATAAATTTTGACTAGAGTATCGAAATGACTATTATAATATATCAAATCGAAACTCGTATCGATTCCCATAATCCTAGGGAGCCTTGAAAAAGATCTTCATTTTTTGAACCCAAATTTCATCATGTGCATCACTTACAGAGGGTTTAAAGTTTTTATCTCATATTTTCCATTTTTTCCACCAATAGTATGTTTACAAATGTTCTAAAGATTGTCATTATCCTACAAATATTATCATGATCCTACGCAAGGGATAGATTTGAAATATCAAATGCAAGTATTAATTTTGGAAGCAATTTTTTATGTTTTAATTTATTATGGGCCTTTATGTGTAGCGATTTTCTTTTTAGTGAATTGTGGAATTTTATATGTGTTACTTTTCATAAGTGTTTTTAGTCTTTTAATTTTTATGGATTGTATAGGCACAATCCCCAACTAAATAGGCCCACTATGGCTGAATTACATCATGGTTTCCTTTATTTATTATAAATTCTATCTTGGGTTTTATTGCTTATAAAAGAAAAGAGCAGCCTTGTAAAGGAGGGATAACTGATATCATTAATGAAAATTTATTTTAGAAAGCTTTTTCTTTGCTATCAAGTCTTGTCGATTAAGTGCTTGAATTCAACTTCTCAAAGGGAGTGATCATCCTTTATGGCATCTCAAGGTTGGGGTTTTATGGACTTTTTTTTTATTTTATCTTTATTTGATTTTATAGTTCTCTTTGAAATCTTCGTATCCTTTTTTGTTCTTTTATTTCTCTATTCAATCAATCAATCTTTGTTATTAAAAAAAATGAGAAAAAAAATAAGAGTGTTGCTGTTCAAAGTTAAAAAAAAAAATTCATAAATCGGAGTTAAACCTTTAAACGGTTATAACTTTTGACTAGAGTAACAAAACGACTAGTATAATATATCAAATAGATGCTCATATCGATTCCCATAATCCAAGTAGGCCTCTCTAAGGATATTATTTTTTCGAACCCAAATTCCATCATTTCATCACTTACTGAGGCTTTTAATGTTTTTGACACATATTTTCCGTTTTGCTTGCTTTCGGTATTATTAAACAGAGCTATAATAAAGATTGATGTGCCACCAATAGTATGTTTACAAATGTTCTAAAGATTGTCATTATACTACAAATATTATCATGATCCTACGCAAGGGATATATTTGCAATATCTAATGGAAGTATTAATTTTGGAAGGAATTTTTTATGTTTTAATTTATTATGGGCCTTTTATGAGTAGCGATTTTCTTTTTAGTGAAT
Organism: Hippophae gyantsensis; assembly: GCA_030763125.1. Taxonomy (NCBI): domain Eukaryota; kingdom Viridiplantae; phylum Streptophyta; class Magnoliopsida; order Rosales; family Elaeagnaceae; genus Hippophae; species Hippophae gyantsensis. Next base: position 43,462,349 of record CM061035.1, on the reverse strand, counting down.
TTTTGAATTTTATATGTATTACTTATCGTAAGTGTTTTTAGTCTTTTAATATTTAAGGATTGTAAAGGCACAATCCCCAACTAAATAGACCTACTATGGTTAAATTACGCCATGGTTTCCTTTATTTATGGTAACTTTTGTCTTGGTTTTTGTTGCTTATAAAAGAAAATAGCAGCCTTTATACTAGGGAGAACTGATATCATTAATGAAAATTTATTTTAGAAAGCTTTTATCTTTTCTTTCTTGTGTTGTCGATTGAGTTTTTGAATTCGACTTCTCAAAGGGAGTGATCATCCTTTGTGGCCTCTCAAGATTGAGGGTTTATGGACTTGTTTCCGATTTTGTCTTTGTATTTGATTTTGTAGTTCTTTTTGAAATCTTTGTATCCTTTTCTGTTCATTTATTTCCATGTTCAATCAATCTTTGTTATTCAAAAAAAAATGAGAAGAAAAAAAAGAAGAGTGTTGCTGTTCAAAGTTAAAAAAACATTTCATAAATCGGAGTTGAACATTTAAACGGTTATAACTTTTGACTAGAGTATCGAAAGGACTATTATTACAAGCTAGCCTTTCCAAGGATCTTTTTTTTAACCCAAATTCCATCGTTTACATCACTTATCAAGGGTTTAAATTTTTTGTCGCATATTTTCTATTTTTCTTGCTTTCAGTATTATTCAACTGAGTTGATATGAAGATTGATGTGCCACCAAGAGTATGTTTACAAATATTTAATGATTCTCAATATCCTACAAATACTATCATGATACTACGCAAGGGATATATTTGGAATATAAATTACATGTTTTAATTTTGGAAGCAATTTTTTTTGTTTTAATTTTCTTTCCACCTTTTATGAGTAGCGATTTTCTTTAAAGTAAATTGCTGAATTTTATATGTCTTACTTATCCTAAGTGTTTTTAGTCTTTTATTCTTTATGGATTGTTTTGGCACAATCCCAAACTAAATAGGCCCACAATGGTTGAATTACGTCAATGGTTCCTTTATTTATGATAAATTTTGTCTTGGGTTTTGTTACTTATAAAAGAAAATAGAAGCCTTGTAAAGGAGGGAGAACTAATATCATTAATGAAAATTAATTTTAGAAAGCTTTTTTCTTTGCTTGCTTGTGTTGTCGACTCAGTGCTTGAATTCGACTTATCAAAGGTAGTGATCATTCTTTGTGGCGTTTCAAGGTTTGGGTTTTATTGACTTGTTATCAATTTCCTCCTTGTATTTGATTTTGTAGTTCTCATCGAAGTCTCCATTTTCTTTTTTCTTCTTTATTTTTGTATTCAATGAATCTTTGTTCTTCAAACAAAAATGAGAAGAAAAAAAATGAAGAGTGCTGCTGTTCACTATTAAAAGAAAATTTTTAATAAATCGGAGTCGCAACTTTAAATGGTCATAACTTTTGACTCGAGTATCATAACGACTATTATAATATATCAAATCAAATCTCATATCGATTCCCATAATCCGAGTGGGCCATCCTTATGATCCTTTTTTTTCAAACCCAAATTCCATCATTTACATCACTTACCAAGGGTTTAAATTTTGTGTCGCATATTTTCCGTTTTTTTGCTTATAGTATTATTCAACTGAGTTGATATGAAGATTGATGTTCCACCAAGAGTATGTTTACAAATAATTAATGATTCTCAATATCCTACAAATACTATTATGATACTACACAAGGGATAGATTTGGAATATAAATTGCATGTATTAATTTTGGAAGCAATATTTTTCGTTTTAATTTATTTTTGGCCTTTTATGAGTAGCGATTTTCATTTTGCTGAGTTGTGGAATTTTATATGTATTACTTATCATAAGCTTTTTTAGTCTTTTATCTTTTACGGATTGTTTTGGCATAATCCCCAACTAAATAGGCCCATTATGGTTGAATTACGTCAAGGGTTCCTTTATTTATGATAAATTTTGTCTTGGTTTTGTTGCTTATAAAAGAAAATAGAAGCCTTGTAAAGGAGGGAGATTAATATCATCAACTAAAATGAATTTCAGAAAGCTTATTTCTTTGCTTGCAAGTGTTGTCAATTGAGTGCTTGAATTCGACTTATCAAAGGTAGTGATCATTCTTTATGGCATTTCAAGGTTTGGGTTTTATTGACTTGTTTTCGATTTCCTCCTTGTATTTGATTTTGTAGTTCTCTTTGAAATCTCCATTTTCTTTCTTCTTCTTTATTTCTATAAGGGCACTATGGTTGAATTACGTCAAGGGTTCCTTTCTTTAGGATAAATTTTGTCTTGGGTTTTGTTGCTTATAAAAGAAAATAGAAGCCTTGTAAAGGAGGGAGAACTAATATCATTAATGAAAATTAATTTTTGAAAGTTTTTTTCTTTTCTTGCTAGTGTTGTTGATTGAGTACTTCAATTTGACTTATCAAAGGGTGTGATCATCATTTGTTGTGCCTCAAGGTTGGGGTATTATCGACTTGTTTTTTGTTTCGTATTTTTATTTGATTTTGTAGTTCTCTTTGAAATATCCATATCCTTTTTTCTTCTTTATTTCTGTGTTCAATTAATCTTTGTTTTATAAAAAAATTATAAGAAAAAAGATGAATAGTGATGATGTTCATAGTTTAATTTTCATTTTTAATAAATTGGAGTCACAGCTTTAAACGGTCATAACTTTTGACTCGAGTATCGAAACGAATATTATAATATCTCAAATTTAAGTTTTTATCGATTCTCATAATCCAAGGGGCTCTTGTTGACAATCTTCATTTTTCGAACCCAAAATTCATCGTTTACATCACTTACCGAGGGTTTAAATTTTGTGTCGCACATTTTCCTTTTTGCTTGCTTTCAGTATTATTCAACTGAGCTGTAAGGAAGATTGATGTGCCACAAAAGCTATGTTTACAAATATTCTAATGATTCTCAATTTCGTAAAAATAATATCATGATCCTATGCAAGGGAGTGATTTGGAATATCAAAGTCGAGTATTAATTTTGGAACAAATTTTTTGTTTAAATTTATTATTGGCGTTTTAGGAGTAGTGATTTTCTTTTAAGTGAATTGTTGAAATTTATATGTCTTAGTTATCATAAGTGTTTTTAGTCTTTTATTTTTTATGGATTATATAGGTAAAAAACTGCAATTAAATAGGCCCACTATGGTTGAATTATGTCAAGGGTTCTTTTATTTAGGATAAAAATTGGCTTGGGTTTTGTTGCTTATAAAAGAAAATAGAAGCCTTGGGAAGGAGGGAGAACATATATCATTAATTAAAATTAATTTCAGAAAGCTTTTTGTTTTGCTTTCTAATGTTTTCGATAGAGTGCTTGAATTTGACTTATCAAAGGGAGTGATTATCCTTTATGGCGTCTCAAGGTTGGGGTTTTGTGGACTTGTTTTTGATTTCGTCTTTGTATTTGATTTTGTAGTTCTCTTTGAAATCTCTATATCCCTTTTTCTTCTTTATTTCTGTGTTCAATCAATCTTTGTTCTATAGAAAAAAATGAGAAGAAAAAAAATGAATAGTGCTAATTTCATAGTTTAAATATGTTTTTTATAAATCGGAGTTGCAACTTTAAACGGTCATAACTTTTGAGTCGAGAATTGAAACAACTCTTATAATATATCAAATCGAAACTCATATCGATTCCCACAATCCAAGAAAAGCTTGCTAAGGATCTTCATTTTTCGAACCCAAATTACATAATTTACATCACTTACTGAGGGTTTAATGTTTTTGTCGCATTGTTTTTTCCGTTTTGCTTGCTTTTATTATGATTCAACTGAGCTGTAAGGAAGATTGACGTGCTACCAAGGCTATGTTTACAAATATTCTAATGATTCTCAATATCCTACAAATATTATCATGATGCTATGCAAGGCATAGATTTGGTGAATTGTGGAATTTTATGTCTTACTTATCATAAGTGTTTTTAGTATTTTATTCTTTACGGATTGTTTAGGCACAATCCCCAACTAAATAGCCCCACTATGATTGAATTAAGTCAAGGGTTCCTTTATTTATGATAAATTTTGTCTTGGGTTTTGTTGCTTATAAAAGAGAATAGCAGCCTTGTAAAGGAAGGAGAATTGATATCATTAATGAAAATTAATTTCAGAAAGTTTTTTCTTTGCTTACTAGTATTCTTGAATTTTATGTCTTACTTATCATAAGTATTTTTAGTCTATTACTCTTTATGGATTTTTTTGGTCATAATCCCCAACTAAATAGGCCCACTAGGGTTGAATTACATCAAGGGTAAATTTATTTATCATAAATTTTGTCTTGGGTTTTGTTGCTTATAAAACAAATAGCAGCCTTGTAAAGGAGGGAGAATATCATTAATGAAAATTAATTTTATAAAGCTTTTCTCTTTGCATGCTAGTGTTGTCGATTAAGTGCTTGAATTCGACTTTTCAAAGGGAGTGATCATCCTATGTGGCATCTCAAAGTTGGGGTGTTTAGGACTTGTTTTTGATTTCATCTTTGTATTTTATTTTTGAGTTCTCTCTCAAATATCCGTATCCTTTTTTCTTCTTTATTTCTGAATTCAATCAATCTTTGTTCTTAAAAAAAAAATAAGAAGAAAAAAGATGAATAGTGCAGCTCGTATCGAATCGACTATTATAATATATCAAATCGAAGCTCATATCAATTCCCATAATCTAAGAGGGCCTTGTTTAGGATCTTCCTTTTTCGAACCCAAATTCCATCATTTACATAACTTAGAGAGGCATTAAAGTTTTTGTCGCACATTTTCCATTTTGCTTGCTTTTGGTATTATTCAACTGAACCGTAATGTAGATTGATGTACCACCAAGTGTACGTTTACAAATATTCTAATGATTCTCAATATCCTACAAATATAATCATGATCCCACCGAAGGGATAGATTTTGAATATCAAATTCAAGTATTAAATTTGGAAGCAATTTGTTTTGTTTTAATTTATTATAGGCCTTTTATGAGTAGCAATTTTCTTTTAAGTGAATTGTTGAATTTTATATGTCTTACTTATCAGAATTTTTTTTGTCTTTTATTCTTTACATATTGTTTAGGCACAATCCCCCAAAAAATAGGACGACTATGTTTAAATTACATAAACTTTGTCTTGGGTTTTGTTGCTTATAAAAGAAAATAGCAACCTTGTAAAGAGAAAGAACTCATATCATTAACGAAAATTATTTTCATAAAGCTTTTTTCTTTGCTTGCTAGTGTTATCGATTGAGTGCTTGAATTCGACTTATCAAATGAAGTGATCATCCTATGTGACGTCTCAAGGTTGGGGTTTTATGGACTTGTTTTTGATTTCGTCTTTGTTTTTGATTTTGTAGTTCTCTTTAAAATATCTGTATCCTTTTTTATTCTTTATTTTGGTTTTCAATCAATCTTTGTTTTTTCAAAAAGAAAATAAGAAGAAGAAAAAAATAATGAAGAGTGCAGGTGTTTATAGTTTAAATATTTTTTTAAAAAAAATCGGAGTTGTAACTTTAAACGGTCATAACTTTTAACTCAAGTATCGAATCGACTATTATAATATATCAAATCGAAGCTCATATCGATTCACATAATCTGAGTGGGCATTCTTTAGGATCTTCTTTTTTCGAATCCAAATTTTATCGTTTACATAACTTAGTGAGGCATTAAAGTTTTTGTCGCACATTTTCCATATTGCTTGCTTTCGATATTATTCAATTGAGCAATAATGAAGATTGATGTGCCACCAAGAGTATGTTTACAAATATTCAAATGATTCCCAATATCCTATAAATATTATCATGATCCTACGCAAGGGATAGATTTGGAATATAATGTTCAAGTATTAATTTTGGAATCAATTTGTTTTGTTTTAATTTATTATGAGCCTTTTATGAGTAGCGATTTTCTTTTAAGTGAATTGTTGAATTTTATATGTCTTACATATCATAAGTATTTTTTTCTCTTTTATTCTTTACATATTGTTTAGGCATAATCCCCAAACAAATAGGCCCACTATGATTGAATTACGTCAAATGTTCCTTTATTTATGATAAATTTTGTCTTGGGTTTTGTTGCTTTTAAAAGAAAATAGCAGCCTTGTAAAGGAGGGAGAACTGATATCATTAATGTAAATTAATTTCAGAAAGCTTTTTTCTTTGCTTGCAAGTGTTGTCGATTTAGTGCTTGAATTTTTCTTTTCAAAGAGAGTGATCATCCTATGTGGCGTCTCAAGGTTGGGGTTTTATGGACTTGTTTTTGATTTCATCTTTGTATTTGATTTTGTAGTTCTCTTTAAAATATGCGTATCATTTTTTCTTCTTTATTTCTATGTTCAATCAATCTTTGTTCTTCAAAAACAAATAAGAAGAAAAAAAATGAAGAGTCCAGCTGTTCATAGTTTAAAATTTGTTTTTAATAAACTAGAGTTGGAACATTAAACAATCATAACTTTTGACTCGAGTATCGAATTGACTATTATAATATATCAAATCGAAGCTTGTATCAATTCCCATAATATGAATAGGCCTTCCTATGGATCTTTCTTGGTCGAACTCCAAATTCCATCGTCTACATAACTTACTAAGAGATTAAAATTGTCGCACATTTTTCATTTTGCTTGCTTTCGGTATTATTCAACTGTGCTGTAATGAAGATTAATGTGCCACCAAGAGTATGTTTAAAAATATTCCAATGATTCTCAATATAATACAAATATTATCATGATCTTACGCAAGGGATTAATTTGGAATATCAAATTCAAGTATTAATTTTGGAATCAATATATTTTGTTTTAATTTTTTATGGGCTTTTTATGAGTAGAGATTTTCTTTTAAGTAAATTTTTGAATTTTATATGTCTTATTTATCATATGTGTTTTTTGTCTTTTATTCTTCACAGATTTTTTAGGCATAATCCCCAAAACAATAGGCCCACTATGGTTGAATTACGTCAAGGGTTCCCTTATTTATAATAAATTTTGTCTTGGGTTTTGTTGCTTATAAAAGAAAATAGTAGCCTTTATACTAGGGAGAACTGATATCATTATTGAAAATTAATTTCAAATAGATATTTTCTTTGCTTGCTAGTGTTGTTGATTGAGTGCTTGAATTCGACTTGTCAAAGAGAGTGAGCATCCTATGTGGCGTCTCAAGGTTAGGGTTTTATGGACTTGTTTTTGTTTTCGTCTTTTTATTTGATTTTGTAGTTCTCTTTAAAATATCTGTGTGCTTTCATCTTCTTTATTTCTATGTTCAATCAATCTTTATTCTTCAAAAACAAATAAGGAGAAAAAAAATGAAGAGAGCAGCTCTTCATAATTTAAAATTTGTTTTTAATAAACTAGAGTTGGAACATTAAACAGTCATAACTTTTGACTCGAGTATCAAATCGAATATTATAATATATCAAATTGAAGCATGTATCGATTCACATAATCTGAGCAGGCCTTACTATGTATCTTAATCGGTCGAACCCAAATTCCATCGTTTACGTAACTTATTGAGGGATTAAAATTTTTGTCGCACATTTTCCATTTTGCTTGCTTTCGATATTATTCAATTGAGCTATAATGGAGATTGATGTACCACCAAGAGTATTTTTACAAATACTCTAATGATTCTCAATATCCGAAAAATATTATCATGATCCTACGCAAAGGATTGATTTGGAATATAAAAGTCAAGTATTAATTTTGGAATCAATATTTTTTGTTTAAATTTGTTATGGGCCTTTCATGAGTAGCGATTTTCTTTTATGTCAATTGTTGAATTTTATATGCCTTAATTATCATAAGTTTTTTTGTCTTTTATTCTATAGGGATTGTTTACGCACAATCCCCAAACAAATAGGCCTATTATGGTTTAATTACGTCAAGGGTTCCTTTATTTATGATAAATTTTGTCTTGGGTTTTGTTTCTTATAAAAGAAAATAGCAGCCTTGTAAAGGAGGGAGAACTGAAATCATTAATGAAAATTAATTTCATAAAGCTTTTTTCTTTGCTTACTAGTGTTATCGATTGAGTGCTTGAATTCGACTTATCAAAGGGAGTGATCATCTTATGTGGCGTCTCAAGATTGGGGTTTTATGGACTTGTTTTTGATTTCGTCTTAGTATTTGATTTTGTAGTTCTATTTAAAATATCCTTATCTTTTTTTCTTCTTTATTTCGGTGTTCAATCAATCTTTGTTCTTCAAAAAAAAAAAATAAGTAGTAGAAAAAAAATGAAGAGTGCAACTGTTTATAGTTTTGAATATGTTTTTATAAAAAACCGGATTTGCAACTTTAAACATTCATAACTTTTGACTCAAGTATCGAATCAACTATTATAATATACCAAATTGAAGCTCGTATCAATTCATATAATCTGAGAAGGCCTTTCTATGGATATTTCTTGGTTGATCCCAAATTCCATCGTTTACATAACTTACTTAGGGATTAAAATTTTTTTCGCACATTTTCCATTTTGCTTGCTTTCAGTATTGTTAAACGGAGTTGTAATGAAGATTGATGTGCCACAAAGAGTATGTTTACAAATATTCTAATGATTCACAATATACTACAAATATTATCATGATCCTACGCAAAGGATTGATTTGGAATATCAAATTCAAGTATTAATTTTGGAATCAATATTTGTTTTTTAAATTTATTATGGGCCTTTTATGAGTAGCAATTTCATTTTAAGTCAACTATTGAGTTTTATATATCTTACTTATCATAAGTTTTATTTGTCTTTTATTCTATAGGGATTTTTTAGGCACAATCGCCAACTAAATAGGCCCATAATGGTTGAATTACGTGAAAGGTACCTTTATTTATGATAAATTTTGTCTTAGGTTTTGTTGCTTATAAACGAAAATAGTAGCTTTGTAAAGGAGGGAGAACTGATATCATTAATTAAAATTAATTTCATAAAGCTCTTTACTTTGCTTGCTAGATTTGTCGATTGAGTGCTTGAATTCGACTTATCCAAAGGAGTGATCATCCTATGTCGTGTCTCAAGGTTGGGGTTTTATAGGCTTGTTTTTTATTTCGTCTTTGTATTTGATTTTATTATTCTCATTAAAATATCAGTATCATTTTTTTCTTTATTTCGGCGTTCAATCAATCTTTGTTCTTAAAAAAAAAAATAAGAAGAAAAAAAATGAAGAGTGCAGTTCTTTTTATTTTAAAATTTGTTTTTAAAAAACCGGAATTGCAACTTCAAACGGTCACAACTTTTGACTCGAGTATCGAATCGACTATTATAATATATCTAATCGAAGCTCATACCAATTCACATAATCTGAGCAGGCCTTTCTATGGATCTTTCTTTGTCGAACACAAATTCCATCGTTTACATAACTTACTGAAGGATTAAAATGTTTGTCGTACTTTTTCCATTTTGCTTGATTTCGGTATTACTCAACTGAATTGAAATGAAGATTGATGTGTCACCAAGAGTATGTTTATATATATTCTAATGATTTTCAATATCCTACAAATATTATCATGATCCTATGTCAGGGATTGATTTGGCATATCAAATTCAGCTATTAATTTTGGAATCAATATATTTTTTTTAAATTTGTTATGGGCCTTTTATGAGTAGCGATTTTCTTTTATGTAAATTGTTGAATTTTATATGTTTTTCTTATGATAAGTATTTTTTGTCTTTTATTCTATAGGGATTTTTTAAGCACAATTCCCAAACAAATACGCCCATTATGGTTGAATTACGTCAAGGGTTCCTTTATTTATGATAAATTTTGTCTTGGGTTTTGTTGCTTATAAAAGAAAATAGTAGCCTTGTAAAGGAGGGAGAACTGATATCATTAATGAAAAGTAATTTCATAAAGCTATTTTCTTTGCTTGCTAGTATTGTCGATTGAGTGCTTGAATTCGACTTATCAAAGGGAGTGATCCCCCTATGTTGCATCTCAAGGTTGGGGTTTTATGGATTTGTTTTTGATATTGTCATTGTATTTGATTTTGTTGTTCTCTTTAAAATATCAGTATCATTTTTTCTTCTTAAAAAAAAAAAGAAGCAGAAAAAATGAAGAGTGCAGCTCTTTTTAGTTTAAAATTTGTTTTTAAAAAACCGGAGTTGCAACTTCAAACGGTCACAACTTTTGAATTGAGTATTGAATCGACTATTATAATATATCCAATCAAAGCTCATATCGATTCACATAATCTGAGCCGGCCTTGCTTTGGATCTTTCTTTGTTGAACACAAATTCCATTGTTTACATAACTTACTGAGTGATTAAAATGTTTGTCGCACGTTTTCCATTTTGCTTGATTTCAGTATTATTCAACTGAATTGTAATGATAATTGATGTGCCACCAAGAGTATGTTTATATATATTCTAATGATCATCAATATCCTACAAATATTGTCATGATCCTATGCAAGGGATTGATTTGGAATATCAAATTCAAGTATTAATTTTGGAATCAATATTTTTTGTTTTAATTTATTATGGGCCTTTTAAGAGTAGAGATTTTCTTTTAAGTGAATTGTTGAATTTTATATATCTTATTTATCATAAGTGTTTTTTGTCTTTTATTCTTCACAGATTGATTAGGCACGATCTCCAAACAAATAGGTCCATTATGGATGAATTACGTCAAGGGTTCCTTTATTTATAATAAATTTTGTCTTTGCTTTTGTTGCTTATAAAAGAAAATAACAGCCTTGTAAAGGTTGGAGAACTGATATCACCAATGAGAATTAATGTCTTTTATCTTTTTTTCTTTCCTTGCTAGTGTTGTCGATTGAGTGATTGAATTCGACTTGTCAAAGGGAGTAATCATCCTATGTGGCGTCTCAAGGTTAGGGTTTTATGGACTTGTTTTTGTTTTCGTCTTTGTATTTGATTTTGTAGTTCTCTTTAAAATATCTGTGTGTTTTTATCTTCTTTATTTCTATGTTCAATCAATCTTTGTTCTTCAAAAACAAATAAGGAGAAAAAAAATGAAGAGAGCAGCTCTTCATAGTTTAAAATTTGTTTTTAATAAAATAGAGTTGGAACATTAAACGGTCATAACTTTTGACTCAAGTATCAAATTGAATATTATAATATATCAAATCGAAGCATGTATCGATTCACATAATCTGAGCAGGCCTTACTATGGATCTTAATCGGTCGAACCCAAATTCCATCATTTACGTAACTTATTGAGGGATTAAAATATTTGTCGCACATTTTCCATTTTATTTGCTTTCGGTATTATTCAACTGAGTTGTAATGAACATTGATGTGCCACAAAGAGTATGTTTTCAAATATTCTAATGATTCTCAATATCCTACTATTATTATTATGATCTTACGCAAGGGATTGATTTGGAATTTCAAATTCAAGTATTAATTTTGGAATCAATTTTTTTTTGTTTTACTTTATCATGAGCATTTTATGAGTAGAGATTTTCTTTTAAGTGAATTGTTGAATTTTATGTCTTATTTGTCAAAAGTTTTTTTTGCCTTTTATTCTTCACGGATTGTTTAGGTACAATCCCTAAACAAATAGGCCCACTATGGTTGAATTACGTCAAGGGTTCCTTTATTTATAATAAATTTTGTCTTAGGTGTTGTTGCTTATAAAAAAAATATCATCCTTGTAAAGAGGGGAGAACAAATATCATCAATGAAAATTAATTTTAGAAAGATTTTTTCTTTGCTTGCTAGTGTTGTCGATTGAGTGCTTGAATTTGACTTTTCAAAGGGAGTGATCATCCTATGTGGCATTTCAAGGTTGGGGTTTTATTGACTTGTTTTTGATTTCGTCTTTGTATTTGATTTTGTAGTTCTCTTTAAAATATCTGTATGCTTTTTTCTTCTTTATTTCTATGTTCTATGATGGGCAAAACCGAAATCGCCGATCCTGCCGATACTTTGGTTTTATATTTATAAAACTTTTGCAAGTGCACAAATCATTTTGTAGAAAATGATAAGTATACTCCCAAGGTCGATCTAAAGAAGGAATATATGTGGTTTTTAATTTATTATTCAAACTTTTAAAAACCAAATTAAATCCTAAACATCCTATCACGATATTTTGGGGTATTGTGTTTTTAATCTAATAACATACAAATAAACATAGATATAGATTAAATAAACATTTATGTAAATTTTATCTTTTATAATAGTGGAGTATTTATGGATATAATAACTAAGTAATTATGCTTGCTCATATTATTTAGGTTATTAAAGATATAAATTGATATTTATTAATTCTCTCATTTTTTATATGAATACCACCTTTGGTGGGGTTAGATATTCTTTGTTAACTAAACAAATCAATTAACACCTATGGGTGGGGTTGATAACTAATTTGGTTAATTAAATTAATTCCTTTTTTTATAAGAGATTGAAAATGAACCATTTAAATGCCACCTTTGGTGGGGTTAGACAGTTTAAACTTTATTGAAGGTGTCCAAATTAAACCTAAGAATTTAGTTATCCGAGTACTAACTTTCAAGTTTTAAAACCACTACTAAAAACATGTTGTCAATACATTTTTAGATAATAATTCTTATAAAAACTTTTGAAATAGAGCTTCACTCTAACTACTGGGTGATTATACCAACAAATAAAAGAGCACTACTCTAAATCAGACCGAATAACTAAACCTTAAAATCTAATTTTTAGATTTAAGTTTGTAATGAAAAATAATATATTTCTCTCTAACATTCTTATTATAAAATCTTGAATAAAAACAAAATCAATTCATTTTAGAAATTTTTACCTATTTAATATTTCGCAAGCATAATAATGTTATTATTATATCATGTTTACAAATAGCCAGCAAAGTTAAATTTAATAACAGACAAATTAATTATAACATGTAAGAATAAAGCATAAAAAATAACTGTAAAGAAAATAAAATCCTTACAGTACTTTGATGCTATTCCCGTTGCTGGAAAACCTCCCATTTATTGAATCGAAAAGCAAATAAATTACAAAAACATAACTAGTTCTTCTCAAAAAGAGAAGAACTCTAAAACTAAGAAAAACTAACTAAAAACTAAGAAAAAAACTAAAAAAAACTAAGAAATGAGAGAAAGAAAGAGGAGAGAAGATGTGTTTTGAGGTGTGGTTAGAAGTAAAGAGAAGGGGGTATTTATAGGTGAGGATGGAGAGAAAAAGTGGGTGAAAAAATGGTGGAAATGCGAAGTGGTGATTGCTGATGTCATCAATGACGTCAGCATGACGTGGGGCGGTTGTGTGCAAATGGGGCGTAGCTGGGCGCGGAAGGGGCGCATGGGTGCACGCGGAAGGAAAGGTTGGCGCACGCGGCTTCTCGGCGCGGCTGGGCAGCTGGGCGGCGCAGTGGCGCGATTTACTCCTTTTTGACCTATTTTGTCCAATTTTTCCATATTTGTTAACCTTTCCTCATTTATTTATTAATATATTTGTGATGTATTGCTTCCAGTATTCCTCTTTGTATCTTTAAGTTGCCTTTTTAAGCGAAAATACCTGAAAAACAATAAAAATACCCGTGATTCCAAAAAAAACAAATTTATATAAATATATGATAAAATCATATAAATATATATATTTTTAATCAATTAATGTGCATAAAATCATGGTAATTTTAGTGCTTTTTGAGCACTCATCACGCGCAGATGGGGCACATATGGGCACATGCGCACGTAGATGGGGCGCAGATGGGCAAAGGCGCGCGTAGACTGGGCGTAGGTGCGCATGGAATAGCGCTCCCGCATTGCTGGGCGCGCTGCATGCATTGGCCGGTGCAGTTGGGAGGCTACGTGTTCGATGTCCTCCTTTTTGACCCATTTTGTCCAATTTTTCCATATTTGTTGACTTTTCCTCATTTATTTTATGAATATATAAGTGATGTATTGCCTCCAGTATTCCTCTTTGAGTCTTTAAGTTATGTTTTTAAGCTAAAATACCTGAAAAATAATAAAAATACCCGTCATTCCAAAAGTACAAATTTATATAAATATATGATAAAATCATATAAATATATATATATTTTTAATCAATTAATGTGCATAAAATCATGGTAATTTTAGTGTTTTATGAACACTCTCCACAACCCCCGATCAACTTCTTGCTAGTCCCTTAGCAAGAGAAGCGATAAAAACTAAACATTAAACTATCCTAAATCACTTCCGTGGATTGACACGGTTGCATTTAGCCTATGCAATAGGCCTTTAAACCCCTAGGTTGCCCTAGTGGATGAGTTTGAGTCTCGTGAGGGTTTACAGTAATGATACCCACAAACATTGAACTAAATGAAAAATTAAAAGAAATAATAAAAACAATCAACTTATAAACTAAAATTACAACAAAATCAAAAATTAACTTTTTAAGAATAAAAGAAAACAACATATCACAAAAATGTCTCATACTTTTTAATCTCTTTTAAAATCATAATTAAAATCTCAAGCATAAGTTATTTTAATCTCTTTAAACAATCATGATTTATTATAATAATTAGTCGAAAATCATTTTCATATTTCATATCAGAAATGTATCAATTTAATTTCACTCAATTTCATTGTCATGAATCTGAATTCGCTTTGACTCTATTCCTCACAAGTTAATACTCTCAAAACACTGAATCCTATGGGTTCAAATACTCATACTAATTTGTATGCGAAAGAGTTGATGTATAGAAATGAACTAATATGTTTGCATATGTATAAAGAATAAAAGCTCAAAGTGTTATTTTGACATTGATCTCATGGAAGGAATCAAATGTATAAATTATAAAGATATCATATATAAAAATTATTTTCATGCATAAATCAAACTCATTAAGAAAAAATTTCAAGATATATGCCTTTTACAAATGAAGAAAGTGCAATTACTTTTTAGGAAATTACTTCATATATATCTCTTTTGTAATTAGCCTTTACTCACAACTTTGTAGGCAATGTGGGTCATAGTATGTAGATTATACTATATATTCTTTATCTCTCTATATTTTTCTGAAGATATTTTCAATATATATCATTTTTTAGAGAATCAACCCATGTTCAGATTATACATTTTTTAGGATTTTTGGTAATGTGGGTCATAGTATGTAGATTATACTATATATTCTTTATCTCTCTATATTTTTCTGAAGATACTTTTCAATATATATCATTTTTTTAGAGTGTCAATCCATGTACAGATTTTACATTTTTTTAGGATTTTGGTAAGTAGTTAATTTTGTGGCTTTTCTATTTGATTTGGTTTAGGTAACCCTAGATATATCTCTCTTTTTTTGTAGCAGTCATGCATGAATGAGATAAAAGCATATACTATCAATTTCTACTCAAATAATTTAATCTAAGCAAAAATAATAATAAAAAATATACGACACTCTATTAAGATGAGAGAAAAAAATTCATACATTCAATGGAAATATCTATAGAGATCATCTAAAAATTTGAAGAAATAAGAAATGTATTTGGAGTAGAAAAAATATATATATTTCACTCTGAATAAAGGAAATTAGGCTCAAATTATATCTCACAAAGGTAGTCTCCACTAAAACAAATTCATAAACACCGATTTTGGGTTTAATATAATTTCCACATCTTATCAAGAAATACTAGTTATGACAAAAATTAACTAATTACCAAAAAATAATTTCATGATATGTTTTCAAAAATTAATCTAACAGTGCAAAAGACTTAACTATTTACTTAAATTTGATTTAAAGAAATGATAAATTTTTGTGAGAATTTTTTTTAACTAATTCTAAAAATTACTAAACCACACAAAAAACAATAAAACCAAACATGAAAATGTGAACATAAAAAAATTATTTTTTTTTTATTTTTTTATGTTTTTATATTTTTTATATTTTTTTAAATTGTTAAATCTTTGTTTTTTAATTAAGCATGGTAACTTTTCACCACCCCCAACCTAGAACTTACATTATCCTCAATGTAACAACTGTAAATTAAAGATAAAGAGAAAAGAGAAGAAATATTACCTATTTCTTGAGAATGTTGCAAGTAGTGATGGAGAAATGCAAGTGTATCCATCATGTTCATTAAAGTGCACACAGACAAATTGCTATGAACTTCTAACATCTCAACAAATATTTTTAGTTTTAACAATTTTAAAATTATTCACATGTAATTAAACTAAAATAAACAATAGAAATTAAATAAATAAAACAAATAAAAGAAAATTACCTAAAATGATGGGTTGCCTCCCATCGAGCGCTTAGTTTAAAGTCTTAGCAAGACATAACTTTATGGTGCTAAGGGTTACTCAGCCAAATGCAATCCATTTCAGCAATGTTGTTTAGTTCTTCTAAATAAGGTTTCACACGGGTTAGGTCTTGATATGTAGTGTTAGGTTTCAAAACACCAGTGGAAAGATAGTTTACAATATCAGCATATCATGGGTTCAGACCTATTGAAAATAACTGTTCATCAGGAAAGGTTTCAATTATATCTTCATTACTCTCATCTTTAAGAGAATTGAAGTCAGAAATCAACCTAGACAAATGGTCAGCTACTAAGTTTTCACTACCTTTCTTATCCTTGATTTCTAGGTCAAATTCTTGTAAGAGTAAGACCCACCTGATTATTCTTGGCTTGGCATTTCGTTTACTTAATAGGTATCCTAAAGTAGCGTGATAATTCATTTGGGCATCATTGAGTGTTTTGCTAGCATAATGGATCACATGCAAAAACTTATCCACTCTTTGTCCCAAGACTGATCCAATAGCATAATCAGAAGCATCACACATTATTTCAAAAGGTAAAGACCAATTTGGTGCCATAATAACAGGGGTAGATGTTAGTTTCTCTTTCAAGGTATTAAAGGCAATAAGGCAGTCATTGTTGAAATTAAAATAAACATATTTTGATAGCAAGTTACATAAAGGATGACTTATTTTAGAGAAATATTTAATAAATCGTCTGTAAAATCCTGCATGTCCTAAGAAGCTTCTTATCCCCTTCACAGTTGTAGGGGAGGTAGTTTGGAAATCAATTCAACTTTTGCCTTATCAACTTCAATACCCTTGTTTGAAATTATATGTCCTAAAACTATCCCTTGTTGAACCATAAAATGACTTTTCTCCCAACTAAGGGTGAGATTGCATTCAATGCATCTTTCTAAAACCAAAGTCAATTTATGTAAGTAATCATCAAATGAGTTTCCAAAGACAGAGAAATCGTCCATGAAAATCTCAATGAATTTTTCCACCATGTCCGAGAAAATAGATATCATGCATCTCAGGAAAGTGGCAGGGGCATTGCATAACCCAAATGACATTCTTCGAAAAGCAAAAGTCCCAAAAGGACATGTAAATGTGGTCTTTTCCTGATCTTCTAGTGCTATGGGTACTTGATAATATCCAGACAATCCATCTAGAAAATAGTAAAATTCATGCCCAGCTAATCTTTCCAACATTTGATCAATGAATGGAAGAGGAAAGTGATCCTTTTTAGTATATAAATTTAGTTTCCTAAAATCAATACACATTCTCCATCCAGTGATTATTCTAGTGGGCACTAATTCACTTTTTTCATTTTTAATAACTGTTATCCCAGATTTCTTAGGTACCACATGCACTGGACTAACCCACTTACTATCCGTAATACGATAGATAATTCCTTCTTCTAACAATTTAAGAATTTCTTTCTTAACTACCTCTTGCATATTTGGGTTTAGTCTTCTTTGGACCTCTCGTACAGGTTTAGCACCATCCTCCAAGTTGATCTTGTGCATACACATCGTAGGACTAATACCTCTTATATCCCCGATACTCCAGCCTATAGCTTTCTTAAACTGTTTAAGCACTTTGATAAGTTCCTTTTCTTGGGTTTTGGTCAAGGTTGAAGAAATTATCACTGGATAAGTTTCTCCTTCTCCCAAAAACACATATTTTAAGTGCTTAGGTAAGTCTTTGAGTTCAAGTTCTGGTGGATTGGCCTCTTTACTAGATGAAGAACTAGGTAGATTTAAAAGTGTACTAGATTTTGTGATTACTTCATCATTGTCTAGTTCTTCAAGGTACCCCTTAATTTCCTCATCTAAATCTTCTTTGACCTCTTCAAGTGTAAGAACAATTTCAAGCTTGTCTTCTATTCTGGTTCGGAAAAAGGTACTTTGGACAAGATTATCCAAAGGGTCAACATCGAATATTTCATCGATGGTAGAAATAGAAGGAAAAGGTGAAGAATCAAAAACTTTAAAATGAACAGTCTCTCCTAAGACTGTCATTGTCAAATTTCCATCTTGGACATCAATAATAGTTTTAGTAGTTGCCATAAATCGTCTACCAAGCAGTATTATGTGCTCTCTGTCCAATGTTGGATTTTCTTGCATATCTAGAACCACAAAGTCAATAGGTATTATGAGTTTGTCTACTTGTACTAACACATCCTCAACTATTCCCTTTGGATACTTAAGAGATCTATCTGTAAGTTGAAGGGACATAGTTGTGGGTTTTAAATCTCCTAAATTGAGTTGTAAGAATATAGAGTAGGGGATCAAATTTAAACTAGCACCTAAATCAAGCATTGCTTTAGCAACCTTCCTATCCCCCATAGTTATGTTTATAATAAAAATTCCAGGGTCTTTCAACTTAGGGGGTAGTTTGTACAGCGCTAGAAATTTCTTATACTACTACTCATTCATTCAGTTCATACCTTCTTTTCTTAGTGTTCAACTCTTTGAAAAACTTAGCATATGAGGGCACATTCATGATTACTTGTAATAATGGTAAATTGATATTTACTTTAGAGAGCATATTAAAAAGATCATAGAATTCCTTATCTTGTTTGGATTCTTTTAACTGCTGTGGAAAAGGTACTTGCACCTGGTGTGGTTCTGTTGTCTTTTGAATTTTGGGGATGTCAGATGACCCCTGATAATTGTATTTTATATAGTTATTTTCATCTATTTTATTAATTATAATTGCTATGTTCTTCATATTTTTAGTTAATTTTAGTTTAATAAATTAGTATTTACTGTTTTTCATATATTTTAAGAAAATTAAATAATTTGTATCGAAAACGTACTTAATTGCATATTTGTATCCAAAAATATAATTTCAAATAAATAAGTGCCTAATTGCAATTTATAAAAGTCGAAAATATAATTTAAATTAAAATCGGGCTTAATTTTAATTATTAAAAGTTTAAAATTTAATTTAAATTAGAAAAGGGCTTTATTGTAATTAAATAAAGTTTAAAATGTAATTTGAAATATATTTGTGGGGTAAAATGCAATTAATAAAACTTATTTTTCTGCGCAGGAGAGAAGAATCCACGCGTCATCATCCACGCGTACAATGTGGACCGTCCGATCAAAGCATAAACGGTTAGGATGCGTGTGTGTTCTTCATACCCGACCAAAGAGAGTGGGTTCAGGGTTTCCTCTATCACGCGGCTCGGTCCCCCGTGTGGGGCCCACCTGCCGCGCAGGCCGGCATGTAGGGTGGGACCCACGTGTCTGACGCTTTTTCAAGGAATGATCTCGTGCGGTCGTTTTCACATGCACCCGGTTACATATCAAACAGAAAGCTTCCGCGTGTCCCACTTTATATTTCAACCAATAATATTCTGGCACATGGCAAGGTTTTGGCGAGCGTAGAAACGTAGAATCACACACGCGTTCCAACTACTATCCCCCACTTTCTCGGTGACTCTACTCTCATGTGGCATTTTTGTGTGCGCCCGTCCTTGAGCGCCAATGATATGCTGCCACATGTCCCACTTTAGCTTTCAGCGAATCACATGGTGACACGTGGTAGCAGGAATTGAAAAAAAAGAAGCAGTGATGCACATGTTCCCAGTTTACGTTTTCGATATCAGTTTTTGGGTTTCGATACAATTTTGTCCCCCACGCGTATTTTTAAATTAATTTCTCCATCATTAGTTGTCCCCCGCGTGTATTAAAAAATATATTTTAAAATGTATTTTTTTAGAAATTTGATATTATAAATAGGGGATAGTATGAAGAGTTTTAAAAGTTTTGGAGAGTTTAGAATTTTTGTGGTGTTAGGGGCTGGACTGTGGAACACGCAGAGGCCATTTTTGGCTTCTGTTGTGTTCTATGTGTGCCAAATATTTGCGCTACGAGATGTTTTTATTTCCTTTCTTCTTCATCTAATTTTTCTATATCTGTTGTAATTTTATTTTAAATTTATGAAGTAATTTAATTTTTCTAGGGTTGCATTTGATCTAAATTTATGAAGCTTTGATTTTAATTATTTTTGATAGATTTATAAGACGTTTGATTTGTTTATTCTATCTGTGCTTAATGCTTTTTGATTATTTACGAATTTTATCAAATTGATCCGTGGTACTTAAATAAACTTGGAAGAGGCATTTTTATGTATATTGCTCATAGCTAGAATGACATGTATGATGAAGGATAGGAATATACCCTAATTGTATGTGTGGCCATTTGAAAACTTAGAACGTAATGAATCTTGATGAATTTAATTCTCATAGAAATATAGTGAATTAATTTAACGAGGTGTGTTTATACGGAGCTCGAAAGAGATGTATTAATAAAATTAGAAGTTTTCGGTTGACAAATTAAATGTACTAAAAAATATAAATCAAAAGAAAATAATATTATTGGAGTTGATTAATTTGGTGAAAAGATGCAATCCTAGATTTCTTTTATTATTAAACTCTTTTCTTTACTTTTTCCAAATCAACGATCTTTTTGGATAAAATCAGAGAGAAATAATTTTAGTATTCAATAAACTCTACTAACAAATCTCCATGGGAACGGTACTTTACTTACAAATCTTATTACTTGTGACCGTGTATGCTTGCACGTTTTATGTTCTCTAAAAGAGACAACAACCCCGCAATGAATTTTTCAGAAGGCTTGTTAAGTTTAACACTTGTTTCTCCTTTTTGTGAGACTAGAATATCACCTTCTTTGTTAGCTGAACTACAAGGTAGATCGTTAGAGATTTCAGGTAAACTGGTGTTGACTACCTTACCACTTTGAAGGGTTCTTACATCCTTTGCTTGTTCTGGTTGACTGGGCAATTTTCCTGGTTCCTTCTTTTGCATTTGTTCAACCAGTTGCCCAACTTTAGATTCAATCCTTTTAACCGAAGCCTCTATGGTGTTCAACCTTTGATTATTCATCAATTGGTTGTCACGACTAACTTGAATAAAAGCATTTAAGCTATCCTCTAAGGTTGTCTTAAAATATTGGCTTGGTGGGTAAGGGTGGTTTTTATTCGACCTTAGTGTTGGACATTGGGTGTAGGCTGGGTAATTGTTTTGTTTCCAAGGATGGTTAGGGTGATTATAGGTGTTTGGATGATACCTTTGAAAGGATTTGCCTTCCTCCATGGCATCGACACTAGAATCACAAGTATTTGAACAATTATGAGTACCATGCCCAATTGAAAAATACACTTCACACATCTCTTGATTTGGCATTTGGTGGGTAGTGAGAAGTTGCACTTGCTTAGTCAATTCAGCAAGTTTCAAGGTTATCTCATTATCGAAGCCAACTTCATTGACTCTTGCTCTCCTTATAGCACTTCTTTGTTGAGAATTAGAACCCAATAGCTTATAAATATTATAGGTTTCCTCTACGGTTTTTTCTCCCACAACACCTCCAGCAGCATTATTAACCATGTATTGACTCTGCAGTGTCAATCCATCAAAAAAGAATTGGTTATGTAGCTGTAATGGGAAGCTATGATTATGACATTGAATGAAAAGGAGTTTGAATCGTTCCCAAGCTTTATGAAAGGGCTCTTCATACATTTGAGAAAATGTTGCTATCTTCGTCCTTAGATCAACAGTCTTTTGATGGGAATAGAACCTACCTATAAATATTTCATATACTACCTCCCAAGTTTTTAGAGAACTCGACTGTAGAGTAATGAACCATGACCAAGCTTTATCCTTGAGAGTGTAAGGAAAACACCTCATCCTAAGTTGATCTTCATTAATTGCATGTAATGGAAAGGTTTGGACAATAGCATAGAATTCTCGAATGAAATGCAAAGGGTCTTCATTAGGGACACCCTAAAAGGAAGGCAACAAAGAATAATGAACCTCTTTCAATTCATAATTCCTTGCAGCCTCTTGTAATTGTATGCCGGAAGTTACATTGCCAATGATTGGCATTGCATAGTCTTTCATCATTTTTTGCCTATCTTCAGTATCTCCCATGGCTATTTGTAGTTGAAATTGATCCTCCTCCTATTGTGTATCAACATTTAGCTCTTAAAAAAATAATAGATATCTCTAAGAAATATTTCGCACTTGACAAAATGTATAGGCTTAAAGCAAAAAGGTGCAGGGAACCTAAATTTTTTTTATGCTAAATTTAAAGAATGGACACAATTTTTGAAACAAAGGAATTTATTTCATTTGAATTTTATTACACACAAAATAAACTAAAACATAGGAAAATACAATAATGGGTGACCTCCCACATAGGACTAAAATTTATTGTCTTCTAGTAAGACGTTGCTTGGAGATTGCAGAATGACAAACTCAATGTCTCCTCTTCGTTGAATTTATTTGATCCCATTTGACCATTCTTTGCTTTGTTTTTGCAAATGTTCAACTAACTGTTCTACTTGAACTTCCACCTTTTTGATAGAAGCTTCCACAGAGTCCAACCGTTGATGGTTTTAGATTGGTTATCTTTACAAACTTGAATAAAAGAAGTCAAGTTGTCCTCCAGGGTTGATTTATTGGGAATGCTTCTTGGAATAGGCTGGTGGAATTTGTGACCTGGCTTATTTGAGCTTTGAGCAAAAGGAGGGTTGTTTTGTCTCCAGGAGAAGTTTGGATGATTTCTCCACCCAAGATTGTAGGTATTTGAATTGGGGTCGAACCTTGGTCTCTATTGATATGCTCCCAATACATTAACTTGTTCAAGTCCAGCTGTTGTTTCTCCTTGATATGGACAGGCTTCAGTACCATGTCCCATGTTGCTACACAAACCATAATGTTCATTATTGGTGTTGGTTTGCGTAGTGAAAAGGGCAACTTGCTTGGTCAATTGAACAAGTTGTTGTTGAACTTCATTGCTGGAATCGATTTCATGAACTCCAGCTTTTCTCACTCGTGAGCTTTTCTGTTGGGAATTAGCACCCAACATCTCAAAGAGGTTGTACGTACCTGAGGTAGTCTTTTCTCCCATTGCTCCTCCTACAGTTTTGTCGACAATGAACTGACATTGTTGTGTAAGTCCATCATAAAAAAATTGGTTCTGCAACTACAGGGGAAAGCTGTGATAGGGACATTGAGTGAGAAAAATTTTGAACCTATCCCAAGCTTCATGGAATGGTTCTCCTTCCATCTGAGAGAAAGTAGCAATCTTTTCCTCTCAACTCTGATGTTTTTTGGTGGGAATAGAATTTTCCCATGAATTTATTATAAATGTTCTCCCATGTCATCAGAGAACCTAGGGGAAGTGACATCAACCAAGCTTTGACCTTATCCTTTAAGGTGTAGGGGAAACATCTCATTCTAAGTTGATCCTCGTTTAGAATACCGAGGGGGAATGTTTGGACTGTAGCTTAGAAGTCTCTAATGAAGGAAAGAGAATCTTCATTAGGCAGCCCATAAAAGAAAGGAAGCATAGAAAAATGAATATTTTTCAATTCATAATTCCGAGCAGCCTCACCCAGCTAGATAGCGATAGTTTCCATGCCAATCAATGGTCTTGCAAACTCCTTCATGTTGGTTTCCCTAACATGTTGGTTTTCCTCCATTTCTTTAGGTTATAGTAAAGGATTAAGGTTTGGTTCTATGTTTGGCTCAAAAATAGGTTGATGGTTGGAATCCAGTCTTGTTGATAGTTGTTTAAATTTATGAATATTATTTACATATGGTGTAAGGGGGTTTCCTAAGGATCTCCTACCATGCATAGACTATTGAAAGCGTAAATTTAAAACTTCTGTCAAGAAAAATAATAAAATAACCAGACAAAATTTAGAAAAACTTTACATAGTATTTAATATAAAACACTAAACAAAACTAGTTAAACCCTAAGTTATTTTATTTTATTTTTTAAAAGAAAATAATAAAATAAAGTTTTATTTTTTTTTAATTTCTTTATATTTTTTAATTTTTTTTAATTTTAAAATTTATTTAAGTTTTTTTACATCAAATTTCAAAATTATTTTATTATTCATGCTATAAATTCTTTTATGAAATTTAAAATTAAATTTTTTATTATTATTCATGAATGGTAAGTTTTTTTTTAATTTTTAATTTTAATTTTTTTTACTACTCATGAACGGTAAATTTTTTTATTTTTTATTGAAAAAAATTATTTATTTTAACTTTTATTAAAATTTTTTTTGAACTTATTTTAATTTTTATTAGATTTATTTATTTATTTTTACTATTTACGAACAACAATTTATTATTATTATTATTATTTGTTTTTTTTATTATTCATGAAAGGTAAGTTTTTATTATTATTTTTTTCTTTGTTTTTAAATAAAAAAATTATTTCAATTTTTATTAACTTTTTTACTATTCAAGAACGGTAAGTTTTTTTACTTCAAATTTCAAATTTCAAAATTATTTTTCTATTCACGCTATAATTATTAATATTATTTTTTTAATTTAAAATTTTTAAATTTTTTTTATTTCTTATGAAATTTGAAATTTGAATTTTTTTTGTTTTTTTAACTAAAAAAATCATAATTATTTACAACACAAATTTTTTTTTAAATTTTTATAAATAATTTAAAAATGTTATTCCTTCCCTCGCAACGATGCCAAAAACTTGATGGGAAAAACCGGCATCGCTGATCCCGCCGATACTTTGGTTTTATATTTATAAAACTCTCGTTAGTGCACGAATCATTTCGTAGAAAATGATAAGTATACTCCCAAGGTCGATCTAAGGAAGGCATATATGTGGTTTTTAATTTATTATTCAAACTTTTAAAAACGAAATTAAATCCTAAACATCCTGTCATGATATTTTGGGGTTTTGTGTTTTTAATCTAATAACATAAAAATAAAATAGATACATATTCAATAAAAATTTATGCAAATTTTATCTTTTATAATAGTGGAGTATTTATGGTATATATAACTAAGTAATTATGCTTGCTCATATTATTTAGGTTATTAAAGATATAAATTTATATTTATTTATTCTCTCTTCTTTATTTGAATACCACCTTTGGTGGGGTTAGATATTCTTTGTTAATTAAACAAATCAATTAACACCTATGGGTGGGGTTGATAACTAATTTGGTAAATTAAATTAAGTCTTTTTTTCTAAGAGATTGAAAATAAACCATTTAAATTCCACCTTTGGTGTGGTTAGACAGTTTAAACTTTATTTAAGGTGCCCAAATTAAACCTAAGAATTTAGTTATCCAAGTACTAACTTTCAATTTTTAAAACCACTATTGAAAACATGTTGTCAATACATTTTCACATAATAATTCTTATAAAAACTTTTGAAATAGAGCTTCACTCTAACTACTGGGTGATTGTACCAACAAATAAAAGTGCACTACTCTAAATTAGATCGGATAACTAAACCTTAAAATCTAATTTTTATATTTAAGTTTGTAATGAAAAATAATTTATTTCTCTCTAACATTCTTAATATAAAATCTTGAATAAAAACAAAATTAATTCATTTTAGAGATTTTTACCTATTTAATTTTTCACAAGCATAACAACGTTATTATTATATCATGTTTACAAATAGTCATTAAAGTTAAATTTAATCACATACAAATTAAATATAACATGTAAGAATAAAACATAAAAAATAACTATAAAGAAAATAAAATTCTTACAGTACTTTGATGCTATTCCTGTTCCTGGAAAACCTCCAAACGGAATTTGCACTCTCATTTATTGAATTGAAAAGCAAATAAATTAAAAAAACATAACTAATTCTTCTCAAAAATAAAGAACTCTAAAACTAAGAAAAGCCAACTAAGGAAAAACTAAAAACTAAGAACTTGAGAGAAAGAAAGAGAAGAGAAGATGTGTTTTTAGGTGTGATTTGAAGTGAAGAGAATGAGGGTATTTATAGGTGAGGAGGGGAAGAAAAAGTGGGTGAAAAAATGATTAAAAATTGAGAAAACACGGAGTAGTGAATGATGACATCATACTGATGATGTCATGCTGGTGTGGGCACGGTAGCACGCCCAGATGGGCGCAACGGTGCGGGTAGATAGGGCGTAGATGGGCAGAGGCGTGCGCGGAATGGAGAGTAGGCGTGCCAGTTGCTGGGCAAGGCTGGCGCAGTTGTTGGGTGCGGCTGGGGGCGCTGCGCGCATTGGCCGGCGCAGCTAGGCGGCTGCGTGCACGATTTCCCCCTTTTTTACATTTTTGACTTTTTTGACCCATTTTGTCCAATTTTTTCATATTTGTTGACTTTTCCTCATTTATTTTATGAATATATAAGTGATGTATTGCCTCCAGTATTCCTCTTTGAGTCTTTAAGTTATGTTTTTAAGTGAAAATACCTAAAAAACAATAAAAATACCCGCGATTCTAAAAAGACAAATTTATATAAATATATAATAAAATCATGTAAATATATATATTTTTAATCAATAAATATGCATAAAATCATGGTAATTTTAGTGCTTTTTGAGCACTTATCATTCTATCAATCTTTGTTCTTCAAAAAGAAATAAGAAGAAAAAAAATGAAGAGTGCAGCTGTTCCTTGTTTAAAGTTTGTTTTTAATAAATTAGAGTTGCAACTTTAAACGGTTAAAACTTTTGACTCGAGTATTAAATCAACTATTATAATATATCAAATTGAATCTCATATCGATACCCATAATCTGAGGGGGTTTTCAATGGATCTTCCTTTTTCGAACCCAAATTCCATTGTTTACATAACTTACCGTGGGATTAAAGTTTTTGTCCCACATTTTCCATTTTGCTTGCTTTCGGTATTATTGAACTAAGTTGTAATGAAGATTGATGTGCCACCTAGAGTATGTATAAAAATATTCTAAAGATTCTCAATATCCTACAAATATTATCATGATCCTATGAAAGGGATAGATTTGGAATATCAAATTCAAGTATTAATTTTGGAATCAATTTTTTTGTTTTAATTTATTATGGGCCTTTTATGAATAGCAATTTTATTTTAAGTAAATTGTTGAGTTTTATATATCTTACTTATCAAAAGTATGTTTTTGTATTTTATTCTATAGGGATTGTTTAGGCACAATCGCCAACTAAATAGGCCCATAAAGGGTTAATTACATCAAGGGTACCTTTATTTATGATAAATATTGTCTTTTGTTTTGTTGCTTATAAAAGAAAATAGCATCCTTGTAAAGGAGGGAGAACTGATACCATTATTGAAAATTAATTTCATAAAGCACTTTTCTTTGCTTACTAGTGTTGTCGATTGAGTGCTTGAATTCGACTTATCAAAGGGAATGATCATCCTATGTCGCGTCTCAAGGTTGGGGTTTTGTGGAGGATGGACAACTGATATCATTAATGAAAATTAATTTCAGAAAGATTTTTTCTTTGCTTTCTAGTGTTGTCGATTGAATACTTGAACTCCTGTTTTCAAAGGGAGTGATCATCCTATCTGGCGTGTCAAGGGTGGGGTTTTATGGACTTGTTTTTGATTTCCTCTTTAAATTTTTTTTGTAGTTCTTCTTAAAATATTTGTGTCCTTTTTTCTTCTTTATTTCTATGTTAATCAATCTTTGTTCTTCAAAAACAAATAAGAAAAATAAATGAAGAGTGCGCTTTTCATAGTTTGAAATTTGTTTTTAATAAACAAGAGTTGCAACTTTAAACAGTCATAACTTTTGATGCGAGTTACGAATCGACTATTATAATATATCAAATCAAAGCTTGTATCGATTCCCATTATCTTAGCCGGCCTTGCTAAGGATCTTTCTTGGTCGAACCCAAATTCCATCGTTTACATACCTAATTGAGGGATTAAAGTTTTTGTCGCACATTTTCCATTTTGCTTGCTTTCGGTATTATTCAACTGAGCTGTAATTAAGATTGATGTGCCACCAAGAGTATCTTTACAAATATTTTAATGATTCCCAATATCCTAAAAATATTATCTTGATCCTACGCAAGGGATAGATTTGGAATATCAAATTCAAGTATTAATTTTGGAAGCAATTTTTGTGGTTTTAATTTATTACGGGTGTTTTATGAGTAGCGATTTTCTTTTAAGTCAATTATTGAATTTTATATCTTACTTATCATAAGTTTTTTTTTCTTTTATTCCTTATGGATTGTTTAGGCACAATCCCTAAACAAATAGGCCCACTATGGTTGAATTACGTCAAGGTTTCCTTTATTTATGATTAATTTTGTATTGGGTTTTGTTGCTTATAAAGGAAAATAGTTGCCTTGTAAAGGATGGACAACTTATATCATTAATGAAAATTAATTTCAGAAAGATTTTTTCTTTGCTTTCTAGTGTTGTCGATTGATTACTTGAACTCCTGTTTTCAAAGGGAGTGATCATCCTATGTGGCGTGTCAAGGGTGGGGTGTTATGGACTTGTTTTTGATTTCCTCTTTAAATTTTTTTTGTAGTTCTTCTTAAAATATTTGTGTCCTTTTTTCTTCTTTATTTCTATGTTAATCAATCTTTGTTCTTCAAAAACAAATAAGAAAAATAAATGAAGAGTGCGCTTTTCATAGTTTGAAATTTGTTTTTAATAAACAAGAGTTGCAACTTTAAACAGTCATAACTTTTGACGCGAGTTACGAATCGACTATTATAATATGTCAAATCAAAGCTTGTATCGATTCCCATTATCTTAGCTTGCCTTGCGAAGGATCTTTCTTGGTCGAACCCAAATTCCATTGTTTACATAACTTATTAAGGGATTAAAGTTTTTGTCGCACGTTTTCTATTTTACTTGCTTTCGGTATTATTCAACTATGCTATAATTAAGATTGATGTGCCACCAAGAATGTGTTTACAAATATTTTAATGATTCCCAAATCCTAAAAATATTATCTTGATCCTACGTAAGGGATAGATTTGGAATATCCAATTCAAGTATTAATTTTGGAAGCAATTTTTGTGGTTTTAATTTATTATGGGCGTTTTATGGGTAACAATTTTCTTTTAAGTCAATTGTTGAATTTTATGTCTTACTTATCATAAGTGTTTTTTTTTCTTTTATTCTTTATGGATTGTTTAGGCACAATCCCTAAACAAATAGGCCCGCTATGGTTGAATTACGTCAAGGGTTCCTTTATTTATGATTAATTTTGTATTGTTTTTTGTTGCTAATAAAAGAAAATAGTTGCCTTGTAAAGGATGGACAACTGATATCATTAATGAAAATTAATTTCAGAAAGCTTTTTTCTTTGCTTTCTAGTATTTTCGATTGATTACTTGAACTCCTGTTTTCAAAGGGAGTGATCATCCTATCTGGCGTGTCAAGGGTGGGGTTTTATGGACTTGTTTTTGATTTCCTCTTTAAATTTTTTTTGTAGTTCTTCTTAAAATATTTGTGTCCTTTTTTCTTCTTTATTTCTATGTTAATCAATCTTTGTTCTTCAAAAACAAATAAGAAAAATAAATGAAGAGTGCGCTTTTCAAAGTTTGAAATTTGTTTTTAATAAACAAGAGTTGCAACTTTAAACAGTCATAACTTTTGATGCGAGTTACGAATCGACTATTATAATATATCAAATCAAAGCTTGTATCGATTCCCATTATCTTAGCCGGCCTTGCTAAGGATCTTTCTTGGTCGAACCCAAATTCCATCGTTTACATACCTTATTGAGGGATTAAAGTTTTTGTCGCACATTTTCCATTTTGCTTGCTTTCGGTATTATTCAACTGAGCTGTAATTAAGATTGATGTGCCACCAAGAGTATCTTTACAAATATTTTAATGATTCCCAATATCCTAAAAATATTATCTTGATCCTACGCAAGGGATAGATTTGGAATATCAAATTCAAGGATTAATTTTGGAAGCAATTTTTGTGGTTTTAATTTATTACGGGCGTTTTATGAGTAGCGATTTTCTTTTAAGTCAATTATTGAATTTTATATCTTACTTATCATAATTTTTTTTTTCTTTTATTCCTTATGGATTGTTTAGGCACAATCCCTAAACAAATAGGCCCACTATGGTTGAATTACGTCAATGTTTCCTTTATTTATGATTAATTTTGTATTGGGTTTTGTTGCTTATAAAGGAAAATAGTTGCCTTGTAAAGGATGGACAACTTATATCATTAATGAAAATTAATTTCAGAAATATTTTTTCTTTGCTTTCTAGTGTTGTCGATTGATTACTTGAACTCCTGTTTTCAAAGGGAGTGATCATCCTATGTGGCGTGTCAAGGGTGGGGTGTTATGGACTTGTTTTTGATTTCCTCTTTAAATTTTTTTTGTAGTTCTTCTTAAAATATTTGTGTCCTTTTTTCTTCTTTATTTCTATGTTAATCAATCTTTGTTCTTCAAAAACAAATAAGAAAAATAAATGAAGAGTGCGCTTTTCATAGTTTGAAATTTGTTTTTAATAAACAAGAGTTGCAACTTTAAACAGTCATAACTTTTGACGCGAGTTACGAATCGACTATTATAATATATCAAATCAAAGCTTGTATCGATTCCCATTATCTTAGCTTGCCTAGCAAAGGATCTTTCTTGGTCGAACCCAAATTCCATCGTTTACATAACTTATTAAGGGATTAAAGTTTTTGTCGCACGTTTTCTATTTTGCTTGCTTTCGGTATTATTCAACTGAGCTATAATTAAGATTGATGTGCCACCAAGAGTGTGTTTACAAATATTTTAATGATTCCCAAATCCTAAAAATATTATCTTGATCCTACGCAAGGGATAGATTTGGAATATCCAATTCAAGTGTTAATTTTGGAAGCAATTTTTGTGGTTTTAATTTATTATGGGCGTTTTATGAGTAACGATTTTCTTTTAAGTCAATTGTTGAATTTTATGTCTTACTTATCATAAGTGTTTTTTTTTTCTTTTATTCTTTATGGATTGTTTAGGCACAATCCCTAAACAAATAGGCCCACTATGGTTGAATTACGTCAAGGGTTCCTTTATTTATGATTAATTTTGTATTGTTTTTTGTTGCTTATAAAAGAAAATAGTTGCCTTGTAAAGGATGGACAACTGATATCATTAATGAAAATTAATTTCAGAAAGCCTTTTTCTTTGCTTTCTAGTATTTTCGATTGATTACTTGAACTCCTGTTTTCAAAGGGAGTGATCATCCTATCTGGCGTGTCAAGGGTGGGGTTTTATGGACTTGTTTTTGATTTCCTCTTTAAATTTTTTTTGTAGTTCTTCTTAAAATATTTGTGTCCTTTTTTCTTCTTTATTTCTATGTTAATCAATCTTTGTTCTTCAAAAACAAATAAGAAAAATAAATGAAGAGTGCGCTTTTCATAGTTTGAAATTTGTTTTTAATAAACAAGAGTTGCAACTTTAAACAGTCATAACTTTTGATGCGAGTTACGAATCGACTATTATAATATATCAAATCAAAGCTTGTATCGATTCCCATTATCTTAGCCGGCCTTGCTAAGGATCATTCTTGGTCGAACCCAAATTCCATCGTTTACATACCTTATTAAGGGATTAAAGTTTTTGTCGCACATTTTCCATTTTGCTTGCTTTCGGTATTATTCAACTGAGCTGTAATTAAGATTGATGTGCCACCAAGAGTGTGTTTACAAATATTTTAATGATTCCCAATATCCTAAAAATATTATCTTGATCCTACGCAAGGGATAGATTTGGAATATCAAATTCAAGTATTAATTTTGGAAGCAATTTTTGTGGTTTTAATTTATTACGGGCGTTTTATGAGTAGCGATTTTCTTTTAAGTCAATTATTGAATTTTATATCTTACTTATCATAAGTTTTTTTTTCTATTATTCTTTATGGATTGTTTAGGCACAATCCCTAAACAAATAGGCCCACTATGGTTGAATTACGTCAAGGTTTCCTTTATTTATGATTAATTTTGTATTGGGTTTTGTTGCTTATAAAGGAAAATAGTTGCCTTGTAAAGGATGGACAACTTATATCATTAATGAAAATTAATTTCAGAAAGATTTTTTCTTTGCTTTCTAGTGTTGTCGATTGATTACTTGAACTCCAGTTTTCAAAGGGAGTGATCATCCTATGTGGCGTGTCAAGGGTGGGGTGTTATGGACTTGTTTTTGATTTCCTCTTTAAATTTTTTTTGTAGTTCTTGTTAAAATATTTGTGTCCTTTTTTCTTCTTTATTTCTATGTTAATCAATCTTTGTTCTTCAAAAACAAATAAGAAAAATAAATGAAGAGTGCGCTTTTCATAGTTTGAAATTTGTTTTTAATAAACAAGACTTGCAACTTTAAACAGTTATAACTTTTGATGCGAGTTACGAATCGACTATTATAATATATCAAATCAAAGCTTGTATCGATTCCCATTATCTTAGCCGGCCTTGCTAAGGATCTTTCTTGGTCGAACCCAAATTCCATCGTTTACATGCCTTATTGAGGGATTAAAGTTTTTGTCGCACATTTTCCATTTTGCTTGCTTTCGGTATTATTCAACTGAGCTGTAATTAAGATTGATGTGCCACCAAGAGTGTGTTTACAAATATTTTAATGATTCCCAATATCCTAAAAATATTATCTTGATCCTACGCAAGGGATAGATTTGGAATATCAAATTCAAGTATTAATTTTGGAAGCAATTTTTGTGGTTTTAATTTATTACGGGCGTTTTATGTGTAGCGATTTTATTTTAAGTCAATTATTGAATTTTATATCTTACTTATCATAATTTTTTTTTTCTTTTATTCCTTATGGATTGTTTAGGCACAATCCCTAAACAAATAGGCCCACTATGGTTGAATTACGTCAAGGTTTCCTTTATTTATGATTAATTTTGTATTGGGTTTTGTTGCTTATAAAGGAAAATAGTTGGCTTGTAAAGGGTGGACAACTGATATCATTAATGAAAATTAATTTCAGAAAGATTTTTTCTTTGCTTTCTAGTGTTGTCGATTGATTACTTGAACTCCTGTTTTCAAAGGGAATGATCATCCTATGTGGCGTGTCAAGGGTGGGGTTTTATGGACTTGTTTTTGATTTCCTCTTTAAATTTTTTTGTAGTTCTTCTTAAAATATTTTTGTCCTTTTTTCTTCTTTATTTATATGTTAATCAATCTTTGTTCTTCAAAAACAAATAAGAAAATAAATGAAGAGTGCGCTTTTCATAGTTTGAAATTTGTTTTTAATAAACAAGAGTTGCAACTTTAAACAGTCATAACTTTTGACGCGAGTTACGAATCGACTATTATAATATATCAAATCAAAGCTTGTATCGATTCCCATTATCTTAGCTTGCCTTGCGAAGGATCTTTCTTGGTCGAACCCAAATTCCATCGTTTAAATAACTTAATAAGGGATTAAAGTTTTTGTCGCACGTTTTCCATTTTGCTTGCTTTCGGTATTATTCAACTGAGCTGTAATTAAGATTGATGTGCCACCAAGAGTGTGTTTACAAATATTTTAATGATTCCCAATATCCTAAAAATATTATCCTGATCCTACGCAAGGGATAGAGCTGGAATATCAAATTAAAGTATTAATTTTGGAAGCAATTTTTGCGGTTTTAATTAATTATGGTCATTTTATGAGTTGCGATTTTCTTTTAAGTCAATGATTGAATTTTATATCTTATTTATCATAGGTGTTTTTTTTTTCTTTTATTGTTTATGGATTGTTTAGGCACAATCCCTAAACAAATAGGCCCACTATGGTTGAATTACGTCAAGGGTTCCTTTATTTATGATTAATTTTGTATTGTTTTTTGTTGCTTATAAAAGAAAATAGTTGCCTTGTAAAGGATGGACAACTGATATCATTAATGAAAATTAATTTCAGAAAGCCTTTTTCTTTGCTTTCTAGTGTTGTCGATTGATTACTTGAACTCCAGTTTTCAAAGGGAGTGATCATCCTATGTGGCGTGTCAAGGGTGGGGTTTTATGGACTTGTTTTTGATTTCCTCTTTAAATATTTTTCGTAGTTCTTCTTAAAATATTTTTATCCTTTTTTCTTCTTTATTTCTATGTTTAATCAATCTTTGTTCTTCAAAAACAAATAAGAAAAATAAATGAAGAGTGCGCTATTCATAGTTGGAAATTTGTTTTTAATAAACAAGAGTTGCAACTTTAAACAATCATAACTTTTGACACGAGTTAGGAATCGACTATTATAATATATCAAATCAAAGCTTGTATCGATTCCCATTATCTTAGCTTGCCTTGCGAAGGATCTTTCTTGGTCGAACCCAAATTCCATCGTTTAAATAACTTAATAAGGGATTAAAGTTTTTGTCGCACGTTTTCCATTTTGCTTGCTTTCGGTATTATTCAACTGAGCTGTAATTAAGATTGATGTGCCACCAAGAGTATCTTTACAAATATTTTAATGATTCCCAATATCCTAAAAATATTATCCTGATCCTACGCAAGGGATAGATTTGGAATATCAAATTCAAGTATTAATTTTGGAAGCAATTTTTGTGGTTTTAATTTATTACGGGAGTTTTATGAGTAGCGATTTTCTTTTAAGTCAATTATTGAATTTTATATCTTACTTATCATAAGTTTTTTTTTCTTTTATTCTTTATGGATTGTTTAGGCACAATCCCTAAACAAATAGGCCCACTATGGTTGAATTACGTCAAGGTTTCCTTTATTTATGATTAATTTTGTATTGGGTTTTGTTGCTTATAAAGGAAAATAGTTGGCTTGTAAAGGATGGACAACTGATATCATTAATGAAAATTAATTTCAGAAAGATTTTTTCTTTGCTTTCTAGTGTTGTCGATTGATTACTTGAACTCCTGTTTTCAAAGGGAGTGATCATCCTATGTGGCGTGTCAAGGGTGGGGTTTTATGGACTTGTTTTTGATTTCCTCTTTAAATTTTTTTTGTAGTTCTTCTTAAAATATTTGTGTCCTTTTTTCTTCTTTATTTCTATGTTAATCAATCTTTGTTCTTCAAAAACAAATAAGAAAAATAAATGAAGAGTGCGCTTTTCATAGTTTGAAATTTGTTTTTAATAAACAAGAGTTGCAACTTTAAACAATCATAACTTTTGACGCGAGTTACGAATCGACTATTATAATATATCAAATCAAAGCTTGTATCGATTCCCATTATCTTAGCTTGCCTTGCTAAGGATCTTTCTTGGTCGAACCCAAATTCCATTGTTTACATACCTTATTAAGGGATTAAAGTTTTTGTCGCACATTTTCCATTTTGCTTGCTTTCGGTATTATTCAATCGAAATTTGTAATTAAGATTGATGTGCCAACAAGAGTATCTTTACAAATTTTTTAATGATTCCCAATATCCTAAAAATATTATCTTGATCCTACGCAAGGGATAGATTTGGAATATCAAATTCAAGTATTAATTTTGGAAGCAATTTTTGTGGTTTTAATTTATTACGGGCGTTTTATGAGTAGCGATTTTCTTTTAAGTCAATTATTGAATTTTATATCTTACTTATCATAAGTTTTTTTTTCTTTTATTCTTTATGGATTGTTTAGGCACAATCCCTAAACAAATAGGCCCACTATGGTTGAATTACGTCAAGGTTTCCTTTATTTATGATTAATTTTGTATTGGGTTTTGTTGCTTATAAAGGAAAATAGTTGCCTTGTAAAGGATGGACAACTTATATCATTAATGAAAATTAATTTCAGAAAGATTTTTTCTTTGCTTTCTAGTGTTGTTGATTGATTACTTGAACTCCTGTTTTCAAAGGGAGTGATCATCCTATGTGGCGTGTCAAGGGTGGGGTTTTATGGACTTGTTTTTGATTTCCTCTTTAAATATTTTTTGTAGTTCTTCTTAAAATATTTGTGTCCTTTTTTCTTCTTTATTTGTATGTTAATCAATCTTTGTTCTTCAAAAATAAATAAGAAAAATAAATGAAGAGTGCGCTTTTCATAGTTTGAAATTTGTTTTTAATAAACAAGAGTTGCAACTTTAAACAATCATAACTTTTGACGTGAGTTACGAATCGACTATTATAATATATCAAATCAAAGCTTGTATCGATTCCCATTAGCTTAGCCGGCCTTGCGAAGGATCTTTCTTGGTCGAACCCAAATTCCATCGTTTACATGCCTTATTGAGGGATTAAAGTT
Organism: Hippophae gyantsensis; assembly: GCA_030763125.1. Lineage (NCBI taxonomy): Eukaryota > Viridiplantae > Streptophyta > Magnoliopsida > Rosales > Elaeagnaceae > Hippophae > Hippophae gyantsensis. The sequence goes on along the minus strand of CM061035.1, from coordinate 43,426,269 downwards.
TTTGTCGCACGTTTTCTATTTTACTTGCTTTCGGTATTATTCAACTGAGCTATAATTAAGATTGATGTGCCACCAAGAATGTGTTTACAAATATTTTAATGATTCCCAAATCCTAAAAATATTATCTTGATCCTACGTAAGGGATAGATTTGGAATATCCAATTCAAGTATTAATTTTGGAAGCAATTTTTGTGGTTTTAATTTATTATGGGCGTTTTATGGGTAACAATTTTCTTTTAAGTCAATTGTTGAATTTTATGTCTTACTTATCATAAGTGTTTTTTTTCTTTTATTCTTTATGGATTGTTTAGGCACAATCCCTAAACAAATAGGCCCACTATGGTTGAATTACGTCAAGGGTTCCTTTATTTATGATTAATTTTGTATTGTTTTTTGTTGCTTATAAAAGAAAATAGTTGCCTTGTAAAGGATGGACAACTGATATCATTAATGAAAATTAATTTCAGAAAGATTTTTTCTTTGCTTTCTAGTGTTGTCGATTGATTACTTGAACTCCTGTTTTCAAAGGGAATGATCATCCTATGTGGCGTGTCAAGGGTGGGGTTTTATGGACTTGTTTTTGATTTCCTCTTTAAATTTTTTTGTAGTTCTTCTTAAAATATTTTTGTCCTTTTTTCTTCTTTATTTATATGTTAATCAATCTTTGTTCTTCAAAAACAAATAAGAAAATAAATGAAGAGTGCGCTTTTCAAAGTTTGAAATTTGTTTGTAATAAAGAAGAGTTGCAACTTTAAACAGTCATAACTTTTGACGCGAGTTACGAATCGACTATTATAATATATCAAATCAAAGCTTGTATCGATTCCCATTATCTTAGCTTGCCTTGCGAAGGATCTTTCTTGGTCGAACCCAAATTCCATCGGTTACATAGATTATTAAGGGATTAAAGTTTTTGTCGCACATTTTCCATTTTGCTTGCTTTCGGTATTATTCAATGAAATTTGTAATTAAGATTGATGTGCCACCAAGAGTATCTTTACAAATATTTTAATGATTCCCAATATCCTAAAAATATTATCTTGATCCTACGCAAGGGATAGATTTGGAATATCAAATTCAAGTATTAATTTTGGAAGCAATTTTTGTGGTTTTAATTTATTACGGGCGTTTTATGAGTAGCGATTTTCTTTTAAGTCAATTATTGAATTTTATATCTTACTTATCATAATTGTTTTTTTCTTTTATTCCTTATGGATTGTTTAGGCACAATCCCTAAACAAATAGACCCACTATGGTTGAATTACGTCAATGTTTCCTTTATTTATGATTAATTTTGTATTGGGTTTTGTTGCTTATAAAGGAAAATAGTTGCCTTGTAAAGGATGGACAACTTATATCATTAATGAAAATTAATTTCGTAAAGATTTTTTCTTTGCTTTCTAGTGTTGTCGATTGATTACTTGAACTCCTGTTTTCAAAGGGAGTGATCATCCTATGTGGCGTGTCAAGGGTGGGGTGTTATGGACTTGTTTTTGATTTCCTCTTTAAATTTTTTTTGTAGTTCTTCTTAAAATATTTGTGTCCTTTTTTCTTCTTTATTTCTATGTTAATCAATCTTTGTTCTTCAAAAACAAATAAGAAAAATAAATGAAGAGTGCGCTTTTCATAGTTTGAAATTTGTTTTTAATAAACAAGAGTTGCAACTTTAAACAGTCATAACTTTTGACGCGAGTTACGAATCGACTATTATAATATATCAAATCAAAGCTTGTATCGATTCCCATTATCTTAGCTTGCCTAGCAAAGGATCTTTCTTGGTCGAACCCAAATTCCATCGTTTACATAACTTATTAAGGGATTAAAGTTTTTGTCGCACGTTTTCCATTTTGCTTGCTTTCGGTATTATTCAACTGAGCTGTAATTAAGATTGATGTGCCACCAAGAGTGTGTTTACAAATATTTTAATGATTCCCAATATCCTAAAAATATTATCTTGATCCTACGCAAGGGATAGATTTGGAATATCAAATTCAAGTATTAATTTTGGAAGCAATTTTTGTGGTTTTAATTTATTACGGGCGTTTTATGAGTAGCGATTTTCTTTTAAGTCAATTATTGAATTTTATATCTTACTTATCATAAGTTTTTTTTTCTTTTATTCTTTATGGATTGTTTAGGCACAATCCCTAAACAAATAGGCCCACTATGGTTGAATTACGTCAAGGTTTCCTTTATTTATGATTAATTTTGTATTGGGTTTTGTTGCTTATAAAAGAAAATAGTTGGCTTGTAAAGGATGGACAACTGATATCATTAATGAAAATTAATTTCGTAAAGCCTTTTTCTTTGCTTTCTAGTATTGTTGATTGATTACTTGAACTCCTCTTTTCAAAGGGAGTGATCATCCTATCTGGCGTGTCAAGGGTGGGGTTTTATGGACTTGTTTTTGATTTCCTCTTTAAATTTTTTTGTAGTTCTTCTTAAAATATTTGTGTCCTTTTTTCTTCTTTATTTCTATGTTAATCAATCTTTGTTCTTCAAAAACAAATAAGAAAAATAAATGAAGAGTGCGATTTTCATAGGTTGAAATTTGTTTTTAATAAACAAGAGTTGCAACTTTAAACAATCATAACTTTTGATGCGAAGTTACGAATCGACTATTATAATATATCAAATCAAAGCTTGTATCGATTCCCATTATCTTAGCTTGCCTTGCTAAGGATCATTCTTGGTCGAACCCAAATTCCATCGTTTAAATAACTTAATAAGGGATTAAAGTTTTTGTCGCACATTTTCCATTTTGCTTGCTTTCGGTATTATTCAACTGAGCTGTAATTAAGATTGATGTGCCACCAAGAGTGTGTTTACAAATATTTTAATGATTCCCAATATCCTAAAAATATTATCTTGATCCTACGCAAGGGATAAATTTGGAATATCAAATTCAAGTATTAATTTTGGAAGCAATTTTTGTGGTTTTAATTTATTACGGGCGTTTTATGAGTAGCGATTTTCTTTTAAGTCAATTATTGAATTTTATATCTTACTTATCATAAGTTTTTTTTTCTATTATTCTTTATGGATTGTTTAGGCACAATCCCTAAACAAATAGGCCCACTATGGTTGAATTACGTCAAGGTTTCCTTTATTTATGATTAATTTTGTATTGGGTTTTGTTGCTTATAAAGGAAAATAGTTGCCTTGAAAAGGATGGAAAACTTATATCATTAATGAAAATTAATTTCAGAAAGATTTTTTCTTTGCTTTCTAGTGTTGTCGATTGATTACTTGAACTCCTGTTTTCAAAGGGAGTGATCATCCTATGTGGCGTGTCAAGGGTGGGGTTTTATGGACTTGTTTTTGATTTCCTCTTTAAATTTTTTTTGTAGTTCTTCTTAAAATATTTGTGTCCTTTTTTCTTCTTTATTTCTATGTTAATCAATCTTTGTTCTTCAAAAACAAATAAGAAAAATAAATGAAGAGTGCGCTTTTCATAGTTTGAAATTTGTTCTTAATAAACAAGAGTTGCAACTTTAAACAGTCATAACTTTTGACGCGAGTTACGAATCGACTATTATAATATATCAAATCAAAGCTTGTATCGATTCCCATTATCTTAGCTTGCCTTGCGAAGGATCTTTCTTGGTCGAACCCAAATTCCATCGTTTAAATAACTTAATAAGGGATTAAAGTTTTTGTCGCACGTTTTCCATTTTGCTTGCTTTCGGTATTATTCAACTGAGCTGTAATTAAGATTGATGTGCCACCAAGAGTATCTTTACAAATATTTTAATGATTCCCAATATCCTAAAAATATTATCCTGATCCTACGCAAGGGATAGATTTGGAATATCAAATTCAAGTATTAATTTTGGAAGCAATTTTTGTGGTTTTTAATTTATTACGGGAGTTTTATGAGTAGCGATTTTCTTTTAAGTCAATTATTGAATTTTATATCTTACTTATCATAAGTTTTTTTTTCTTTTATTCTTTATGGATTGTTTAGGCACAATCCCTAAACAAATAGGCCCACTATGGTTGAATTACGTCAAGGTTTCCTTTATTTATGATTAATTTTGTATTGGGTTTTGTTGCTTATAAAGGAAAATAGTTGGCTTGTAAAGGGTGGACAACTGATATCATTAATGAAAATTAATTTCAGAAAGATTTTTTCTTTGCTTTCTAGTGTTGTCGATTGATTACTTGAACTCCTCTTTTCAAAGGGAGTGATCATCCTATGTGGCGTGTCAAGGGTGGGGTTTTATGGACTTGTTTTTGATTTCCTCTTTAAATTTTTTTGTAGTTCTTCTTAAAATATTTGTGTCCTTTTTTCTTCTTTATTTCTATGTTAATCAATCTTTGTTCTTCAAAAACAAATAAGAAAAATAAATGAAGAGTGCGCTTTTCATAGTTTGAAATTTGTTTTTAATAAACAAGAGTTGCAACTTTAAACAATCATAACTTTTGACGCGAGTTACGAATCGACTATTATAATATATCAAATCAAAGCTTGTATCGATTCCCATTATCTTAGCCGGCCTTCCGAAGGATCTTTCTTGGTCGAACCCAAATTCCATTGTTTACATACCTTATTGAGGGATTAAAGTTTTTGTCGCACGTTTTCCATTTTGCTTGCTTTCGGTATTATTCAACTGAGCTGTAATTAAGATTGATGTGCCACCTAGAGTGTGTTTACAAATATTTTAATGATTCCCAATATCCTAAAAATATTATCTTGATCCTACGCAAGGGATAGATTTGGAATATCAAAATCAAGTATTAATTTTGGAAGCAATTTTTGTGGTTTTAATTTATTACGGGACTTTTTATGAGTAGCGATTTTCTTTTAAGTCAATTATTGAATTTTATATCTTACTTATCATAAGTTTTTTTTCTTTTATTCTTTATGGATTGTTTAGGCACAATCCCTAAACGAATAGGCCCACTATGGTTGAATTACGTCAAGGTTTCCTTTATTTATGATTAATTTTGTATTGGGTTTTGTTGCTTATAAAGGAAAATAGTTGGCTTGTAAAGGGTGGACAACTGATATCATTAATGAAAATTAATTTCAGAAAGATTTTTTCTTTGCTTTCTAGTGTTGTTGATTGATTACTTGAACTCCTCTTTTCAAAGGGAGTGATCATCCTATGTGGCGTGTCAAGGGTGGGGTTTTATGGACTTGTTTTTGATTTCCTCTTTAAATTTTTTTGTAGTTCTTCTTAAAATATTTTTATCCTTTTTTCTTCTTTATTTCTATGTTTAATCAATCTTTGTTCTTCAAAAACAAATAAGAAAAATAAATGAAGAGTGCGCTATTCATAGTTGGAAATTTGTTTTTAATAAACAAGAGTTGCAACTTTAAACAATCATAACTTTTGACACGAGTTACGAATCGACTATTATAATATATCAAATCAAAGCTTGTATCGATTCCCATTATCTTAGCCGGCCTTGCTAAGGATCATTCTTGGTCGAACCCAAATTCCATCGTTTACATACCTTAATAAGGGATTAAAGTTTTTGTCGCACATTTTCCATTTTGCTTGCTTTCGGTATTATTCAACTGAGCTGTAATTAAGATTGATGTGCCACCAAGAGTATCTTTACAAATATTTTAATGATTCCCAATATCCTAAAAATATTATCCTGATCCTACGCAAGGGATAGATTTGGAATATCAAATTCAAGTATTAATTTTGGAAGCAATTTTTGTGGTTTTTAATTTATTACGGGAGTTTTATGAGTAGCGATTTTCTTTTAAGTCAATTATTGAATTTTATATCTTACTTATCATAAGTTTTTTTTTTCTTTTATTCTTTATGGATTGTTTAGGCACAATCCCTAAACAAATAGGCCCACTATGGTTGAATTACGTCAAGGTTTCCTTTATTTATGATTAATTTTGTATTGGGTTTTGTTGCTTATAAAGGAAAATAGTTGGCTTGTAAAGGATGGACAACTGATATCATTAATGAAAATTAATTTCAGAAAGATTTTTTCTTTGCTTTCTAGTGTTGTCGATTGATTACTTGAACTCCTGTTTTCAAAGGGAGTGATCATCCTATGTGGCGTGTCAAGGGTGGGGTTTTATGGACTTGTTTTTGATTTCCTCTTTAAATTTTTTTGTAGTTCTTCTTAAAATATTTGTTTCCTTTTTTCTTCTTTATTTCTATGTTAATCAATCTTTGTTCTTCAAAAACAAATAAGAAAAATAAATGAAGAGTGCGCTTTTCATAGTTTGAAATTTGTTTTTAATAAACAAGAGTTGCAACTTTAAACAATCATAACTTTTGACGCGAGTTACGAATCGACTATTATAATATATCAAATCAAAGCTTGTATCGATTCCCATTATCTTAGCTTGCCTTCGAAGGATCTTTCTTGGTCGAACCCAAATTCCATTGTTTACATACCTTATTGAGGGATTAAAGTTTTTGTCGCACGTTTTCCATTTTGCTTGCTTTTGGTATTATTCAATCGAAATTTGTAATTAAGATTGAAGTGCCAGCAAGAGTATCTTTACAAATATTTTAATGATTACCAATATCCTAAAAATATTATCTTGATCCTACGCAAGGGATAGATTTGGAATATCAAATTCAAGTATTAATTTTGGAAGCAATTTTTGTGGTTTTAATTTATTACGGGAGTTTTATGAGTAGCGATTTTCTTTTAAGTCAATTATTGAATTTTATATCTTACTTATCATAAGTTTTTTTTCTTTTATTCTTTATGGATTGTTTAGGCACAATCCCTAAACGAATAGGCCCACTATGGTTGAATTACGTCAAGGTTTCCTTTATTTATGATTAATTTTGTATTGGATTTTGTTGCTTATAAAGGAAAATAGTTGGCTTGTAAAGGGTGGACAACTGATATCATTAATGAAAATTAATTTCAGAAAGATTTTTTCTTTGCTTTCTAGTGTTGTTGATTGATTACTTGAACTCCTGTTTTCAAAGGGAGTGATCATCCTATGTGGCGTGTCAAGGGTGGGGTTTTATGGACTTGTTTTTGATTTCCTCTTTAAATATTTTTTGTAGTTCTTCTTAAAATATTTGTGTCCTTTTTTCTTCTTTATTTCTATGTTAATCAATCTTTGTTCTTCAAAAACAAATAAGAAAAATAAATGAAGAGTGCGCTATTCATAGTTGGAAATTTGTTTTTAATAAACAAGAGTTGCAACTTTAAACAATCATAACTTTTGACACGAGTTACGAATCGACTATTATAATATATCAAATCAAAGCTTGTATCGATTCCCATTATCTTAGCCGGCCTTGCTAAGGATCATTCTTGGTCGAACCCAAATTCCATCGTTTACATACCTTATTGAGGGATTAAAGTTTTTGTCGCACATTTTCCATTTTGCTTGCTTTCGGTATTATTCAACTGAGCTGTAATTAAGATTGATGTGCCACCAAGAGTATCTTTACAAATATTTTAATGATTCCCAATATCCTAAAAATATTATCCTGATCCTACGCAAGGGATAGATTTGGAATATCAAATTCAAGTATTAATTTTGGAAGCAATTTTTGTGGTTTTAATTTATTACGGGCGTTTTATGAGTAGCGATTTTCTTTTAAGTCAATTATTGAATTTTATATCTTACTTATCATAAGTTTTTTTTTCTTTTATTCTTTATGGATTGTTTAGGCACAATCCCTAAACAAATAGGCCCACTATGGTTGAATTACGTCAAGGTTTCCTTTATTTATGATTAATTTTGTATTGGGTTTTGTTGCTTATAAAGGAAAATAGTTGCCTTGTAAAGGATGGACAACTGATATCATTAATGAAAATTAATTTCAGAAAGATTTTTTCTTTGCTTTCTAGTGTTGTCGATTGATTACTTGAACTCCTGTTTTCAAAGGGAGTGATCATCCTATGTGGCGTGTCAAGGGTGGGGTTTTATGGACTTGTTTTTGATTTCCTCTTTAAATTTTTTTGTAGTTCTTCTTAAAATATTTGTTTCCTTTTTTCTTCTTTATTTCTATGTTAATCAATCTTTGTTCTTCAAAAACAAATAAGAAAAATAAATGAAGAGTGCGCTTTTCATAGTTTGAAATTTGTTCTTAATAAACAAGAGTTGCAACTTTAAACAGTCATAACTTTTGACGCGAGTTACGAATCGACTATTATAATATATCAAATCAAAGCTTGTATCGATTCCCATTATCTTAGCTTGCCTTGCGAAGGATCTTTCTTGGTCGAACCCAAATTCCATTGTTTACATAACTTATTAAGGGATTAAAGTTTTTGTCGCACGTTTTCCATTTTGCTTGCTTTCGGTATTATTCAACTGAGCTGTAATTAAGATTGATGTGCCACAAGAGTATCTTTACAAATATTTTAATGATTCCCAATATCCTAAAAATATTATCTTGATCCTACGCAAGGGATAGATTTGGAATATCAAATTCAAGTATTAATTTTGGAAGCAATTTTTGTGGTTTTAATTTATTACGGGAGTTTTATGAGTAGCGATTTTCTTTTAAGTCAATTATTGAATTTTATATCTTACTTATCATAAGTTTTTTTTCTTTTATTCTTTATGGATTGTTTAGGCACAATCCCTAAACGAATAGGCCCACTATGGTTGAATTACGTCAAGGTTTCCTTTATTTATGATTAATTTTGTATTGGGTTTTGTTGCTTATAAAGGAAAATAGTTGGCTTGTAAAGGGTGGACAACTGATATCATTAATGAAAATTAATTTCAGAAAGATTTTTTCTTTGCTTTCTAGTGTTGTTGATTGATTACTTGAACTCCTCTTTTCAAAGGGAGTGATCATCCTATGTGGCGTGTCAAGGGTGGGGTTTTATGGACTTGTTTTTGATTTCCTCTTTAAATTTTTTTTGTAGTTCTTCTTAAAATATTTGTGTCCTTTTTTCTTCTTTATTTCTATGTTAATCAATCTTTGTTCTTCAAAAACAAATAAGAAAAATAAATGAAGAGTGCGCTTTTCATAGTTTGAAATTTGTTTTTAATAAACAAGAGTTGCAACTTTAAACAGTCATAACTTTTGACGCGAGTTACGAATCGACTATTATAATATATCAAATCAAAGCTTGTATCGATTCCCATTATCTTAGCTTGCCTTGCGAAGGATCTTTCTTGGTCGAACCCAAATTCCATCGTTTAAATAACTTAATAAGGGATTAAAGTTTTTGTCGCACATTTTCCATTTTGCTTGCTTTCGGTATTATTCAACTGAGCTGTAATTAAGATTGATGTGCCACCAAGAGTGTGTTTACAAATATTTTAATGATTCCCAATATCCTAAAAATATTATCTTGATCCTACGCAAGGGATAAATTTGGAATATCAAATTCAAGTATTAATTTTGGAAGCAATTTTTGTGGTTTTAATTTATTACGGGCGTTTTATGAGTAGCGATTTTCTTTTAAGTCAATTATTGAATTTTATATCTTACTTATCATAAGTTTTTTTTTATTTTATTCTTTATGGATTGTTTAGGCACAATCCCTAAACAAATAGGCCCACTATGGTTGAATTACGTCAAGGTTTCCTTTATTTATGATTAATTTTGTATTGGGTTTTGTTGCTTATAAAGGAAAATAGTTGCCTTGTAAAGGATGGACAACTGATATCATTAATGAAAATTAATTTCAGAAAGATTTTTTCTTTGCTTTCTAGTGTTGTCGATTGATTACTTGAACTCCTGTTTTCAAAGGGAGTGATCATCCTATGTGGCGTGTCAAGGGTGGGGTTTTATGGACTTGTTTTTGATTTCCTCTTTAAATTTTTTTGTAGTTCTTCTTAAAATATTTGTGTCCTTTTTTCTTCTTTATTTCTATGTTAATCAATCTTTGTTCTTCAAAAACAAATAAGAAAAATAAATGAAGAGTGCGCTTTTCATAGTTTGAAATTTGTTCTTAATAAACAAGAGTTGCAACTTTAAACAGTCATAACTTTTGACGCGAGTTACGAATCGACTATTATAATATATCAAATCAAAGCTTGTATCGATTCCCATTATCTTAGCTTGCCTTGCGAAGGATCTTTCTTGGTCGAACCCAAATTCCATCGTTTACATAACTTATTAAGGGATTAAAGTTTTTGTCGCACCTTTTCCATTTTGCTTGCTTTCGGTATTATTCAACTGAGCTGTAATTAAGATTGATGTGCCACAAGAGTATCTTTACAAATATTTTAATGATTCCCAATATCCTAAAAATATTATCCTGATCCTACGCAAGGGATAGATTTGGAATATCAAATTCAAGTATTAATTTTGGAAGCAATTTTTGTGGTTTTAATTTATTACGGGAGTTTTATGAGTAGCGATTTTCTTTTAAGTCAATTATTGAATTTTATATCTTACTTATCATAAGTTTTTTTTCTTTTATTCTTTATGGATTGTTTAGGCACAATCCCTAAACGAATAGGCCCACTATGGTTGAATTACGTCAAGGTTTCCTTTATTTATGATTAATTTTGTATTGGGTTTTGTTGCTTATAAAGGAAAATAGTTGGCTTGTAAAGGGTGGACAACTGATATCATTAATGAAAATTAATTTCAGAAAGATTTTTTCTTTGCTTTCTAGTGTTGTTGATTGATTACTTGAACTCCTCTTTTCAAAGGGAGTGATCATCCTATGTGGCGTGTCAAGGGTGGGGTTTTATGGACTTGTTTTTGATTTCCTCTTTAAATTTTTTTTGTAGTTCTTCTTAAAATATTTGTGTCCTTTTTTCTTCTTTATTTCTATGTTAATCAATCTTTGTTCTTCAAAAACAAATAAGAAAAATAAATGAAGAGTGCGCTTTTCATAGTTTGAAATTTGTTTTTAATAAACAAGAGTTGCAACTTTAAACAGTCATAACTTTTGACGCGAGTTACGAATCGACTATTATAATATATCAAATCAAAGCTTGTATCGATTCCCATTATCTTAGCTTGCCTTGCGAAGGATCTTTCTTGGTCGAACCCAAATTCAATCGTTTACATAACTTATTAAGGGATTAAAGTTTTTGTCGCACGTTTTCCATTTTGCTTGCTTTCGGTATTATTCAACTGAGCTGTAATTAAGATTGATGTGCCACCAAGAGTGTGTTTACAAATATTTTAATGATTCCCAATATCCTAAAAATATTATCTTGATCCTACGCAAGGGATAGATTTGGAATATCAAATTCAAGTATTAATTTTGGAAGCAATTTTTGTGGTTTTAATTTATTACGGGCGTTTTATGAGTAGCGATTTTCTTTTAAGTCAATTATTGAATTTTATATCTTACTTATCATAAGTTTTTTTTATTTTATTCTTTATGGATTGTTTAGGCACAATCCCTAAACAAATAGGCCCACTATGGTTGAATTACGTCAAGGTTTCCTTTATTTATGATTAATTTTGTATTGGGTTTTGTTGCTTATAAAGGAAAATAGTTGCCTTGTAAAGGATGGACAACTGATATCATTAATGAAAATTAATTTCAGAAAGATTTTTTCTTTGCTTTCTAGTGTTGTCGATTGATTACTTGAACTCCTGTTTTCAAAGGGAGTGATCATCCTATGTGGCGTGTCAAGGGTGGGGTTTTATGGACTTGTTTTTGATTTCCTCTTTAAATTTTTTTGTAGTTCTTCTTAAAATATTTGTGTCCTTTTTTCTTCTTTATTTCTATGTTAATCAATCTTTGTTCTTCAAAAACAAATAAGAAAAATAAATGAAGAGTGCGCTTTTCATAGTTTGAAATTTGTTCTTAATAAACAAGAGTTGCAACTTTAAACAGTCATAACTTTTGACGCGAGTTACGAATCGACTATTATAATATATCAAATCAAAGCTTGTATCGATTCCCATTATCTTAGCTTGCCTTGCGAAGGATCTTTCTTGGTCGAACCCAAATTCCATCGTTTAAATAACTTAATAAGGGATTAAAGTTTTTGTCGCACGTTTTCCATTTTGCTTGCTTTCGGTATTATTCAACTGAGCTGTAATTAAGATTGATGTGCCACCAAGAGTATCTTTACAAATATTTTAATGATTCCCAATATCCTAAAAATATTATCCTGATCCTACGCAAGGGATAGATTTGGAATATCAAATTCAAGTATTAATTTTGGAAGCAATTTTTGTGGTTTTTAATTTATTACGGGAGTTTTATGAGTAGCGATTTTCTTTTAAGTCAATTATTGAATTTTATATATTACTTATCATATGTTTTTTTTCTTTTATTCTTTATGGATTGTTTAGGCACAATCCCTAAACAAATAGGCCCACTATGGTTGAATTACGTCAAGGTTTCCTTTATTTATGATTAATTTTGTATTGGGTTTTGTTGCTTATAAAGGAAAATAGTTGCCTTGTAAAGGATGGACAACTGATATCATTAATGAAAATTAATTTCAGAAAGATTTTTTCTTTGCTTTCTAGTGTTGTCGATTGATTACTTGAACTCCTGTTTTCAAAGGGAGTGATCATCCTATGTGGCGTGTCAATGGTGGGGTTTTATGGACTTGTTTTTGATTTCCTCTTTAAATTTTTTTGTAGTTCTTCTTAAAATATTTGTGTCCTTTTTTCTTCTTTATTTCTATGTTAATCAATCTTTGTTCTTCAAAAACAAATAAGAAAAATAAATGAAGAGTGCGCTTTTCATAGTTTGAAATTTGTTCTTAATAAACAAGAGCTGCAAGTTTAAACAGCTATAACTTTTGACGCGAGTTACGAATCGACTATTATAATATATCAAATCAAAGCTTGTATCGATTCCCATTATCTTAGCTTGCCTTGCGAAGGATCTTTCTTGGTCGAACCCAAATTCCATCGTTTAAATAACTTAATAAGGGATTAAAGTTTTTGTCGCACGTTTTCCATTTTGCTTGCTTTCGGTATTATTCAACTGAGCTGTAATTAAGATTGATGTGCCACCTAGAGTATCTTTACAAATATTTTAATGATTCCCAATATCCTAAAAATATTATCCTGATCCTACGCAAGGGATAGATTTGGAATATCAAATTCAAGTATTAATTTTGGAAGCAATTTTTGTGGTTTTTAATTTATTACGGGAGTTTTATGAGTAGCGATTTTCTTTTAAGTCAATTATTGAATTTTATATCTTACTTATCATAAGTTTTTTTTTCTTTTATTCTTTATGGATTGTTTAGGCACAATCCCTAAACAAATAGGCCCACTATGGTTGAATTACGTCAAGGTTTCCTTTATTTATGATTAATTTTGTATTGGGTTTTGTTGCTTATAAAGGAAAATAGTTGCCTTGTAAAGGATGGACAACTGATATCATTAATGAAAATTAATTTCAGAAAGATTTTTTCTTTGCTTTCTAGTGTTGTCGATTGATTACTTGAACTCCTGTTTTCAAAGGGAGTGATCATCCTATGTGGCGTGTCAATGGTGGGGTTTTATGGACTTGTTTTTGATTTCCTCTTTAAATTTTTTTGTAGTTCTTCTTAAAATATTTGTGTCCTTTTTTCTTCTTTATTTCTATGTTAATCAATCTTTGTTCTTCAAAAACAAATAAGAAAAATAAATGAAGAGTGCGCTTTTCATAGTTTGAAATTTGTTCTTAATAAACAAGAGTTGCAACTTTAAACAGTCATAACTTTTGACGCTTGTTACGAATCGACTATTATAATATATCAAATCAAAGCTTGTATCGATTCCCATTATCTTAGCTTGCCTTGCGAAGGATCTTTCTTGGTCGAACCCAAATTCCATCGTTTACATAACTTATTAAGGGATTAAAGTTTTTGTCGCACGTTTTCCATTTTGCTTGCTTTCGGTATTATTCAACTGAGCTGTAATTAAGATTGATGTGCCACAAGAGTATCTTTACAAATATTTTAATGATTCCCAATATCCTAAAAATATTATCCTGATCCTACGCAAGGGATAGATTTGGAATATCAAATTCAAGTATTAATTTTGGAAGCAATTTTTGTGGTTTTAATTTATTACGGGAGTTTTATGAGTAGCGATTTTCTTTTAAGTCAATTATTGAATTTTATATCTTACTTATCATAAGTTTTTTTTCTTTTATTCTTTATGGATTGTTTAGGCACAATCCCTAAACGAATAGGCCCACTATGGTTGAATTACGTCAAGGTTTCCTTTATTTATGATTAATTTTGTATTGGGTTTTGTTGCTTATAAAGGAAAATAGTTGGCTTGTAAAGGGTGGACAACTGATATCATTAATGAAAATTAATTTCAGAAAGATTTTTTCTTTGCTTTCTAGTGTTGTTGATTGATTACTTGAACTCCTCTTTTCAAAGGGAGTGATCATCCTATGTGGCGTGTCAAGGGTGGGGTTTTATGGACTTGTTTTTGATTTCCTCTTTAAATTTTTTTTGTAGTTCTTCTTAAAATATTTGTGTCCTTTTTTCTTCTTTATTTCTATGTTAATCAATCTTTGTTCTTCAAAAACAAATAAGAAAAATAAATGAAGAGTGCGCTTTTCATAGTTTGAAATTTGTTTTTAATAAACAAGAGTTGCAACTTTAAACAAATATAACTTTTGACGCGAAGTTACGAATCGACTATTATAATATATCAAATCAAAGCTTGTATCGATTCCCATTATCTTAGCTTGCCTTGCGAAGGATCTTTCTTGGTCGAACCCAAATTCCATCGTTTAAATAACTTAATAAGGGATTAAAGTTTTTGTCGCACATTTTCCATTTTGCTTGCTTTCGGTATTATTCAACTGAAATTTGTAATTAAGATTGATGTGCCACCAAGAGTGTGTTTACAAATATTTTAATGATTCCCAATATCCTAAAAATATTATCTTGATCCTACGCAAGGGATAAATTTGGAATATCAAATTCAAGTATTAATTTTGGAAGCAATTTTTGTGGTTTTAATTTATTACGAGTTTTATGAGTAGCGATTTTCTTTTAAGTCAATTATTGAATTTTATATCTTACTTATCATAAGTTTTTTTTATTTTATTCTTTATGGATTGTTTAGGCACAATCCCTAAACAAATAGGCCCACTATGGTTGAATTACGTCAAGGTTTCCTTTATTTATGATTAATTTTGTATTGGGTTTTGTTGCTTATAAAGGAAAATAGTTGCCTTGTAAAGGATGGACAACTGATATCATTAATGAAAATTAATTTCGTAAAGATTTTTTCTTTGCTTTCTAGTCTTGTCGATTGATTAGTTGAACTCCTGTTTTCAAAGGGAGTGATCATCCTATGTGGCGTGTCAAGGGTGGGGTTTTATGGACTTGTTTTTGATTTCCTCTTTAAATTTTTTGTAGTTCTTCTTAAAATATTTGTGTCCTTTTTTCTTCTTTATTTCTATGTTAATCAATCTTTGTTCTTCAAAAACAAATAAGAAAAATAAATGAAGAGTGCGCTTTTCATAGTTTGAAATTTGTTCTTAATAAACAAGAGTTGCAACTTTAAACAGTCATAACTTTTGACGCGAAGTTACGAATCGACTATTATAATATATCAAATCAAAGCTTGTATCGATTCCCATTATCTTAGCTTGCCTTGCGAAGGATCTTTCTTGGTCGAACCCAAATTCCATCGTTTAAATAACTTAATAAGGGATTAAAGTTTTTGTCGCACGTTTTCCATTTTGCTTGCTTTCGGTATTATTCAACTGAGCTGTAATTAAGATTGATGTGCCACCAAGAGTATCTTTACAAATATTTTAATGATTCCCAATATCCTAAAAATATTATCCTGATCCTACGCAAGGGATAGATTTGGAATATCAAATTCAAGTATTAATTTTGGAAGCAATTTTTGTGGTTTTTAATTTATTACGGGAGTTTTATGAGTAGCGATTTTCTTTTAAGTCAATTATTGAATTTTATATCTTACTTATCATAAGTTTTTTTTCTTTTATTCTTTATGGATTGTTTAGGCACAATCCCTAAACAAATAGGCCCACTATGGTTGAATTACGTCAAGGTTTCCTTTATTTATGATTAATTTTGTATTGGGTTTTGTTGCTTATAAAGGAAAATAGTTGGCTTGTAAAGGATGGACAACTGATATCATTAATGAAAATTAATTTCAGAAAGATTTTTTCTTTGCTTTCTAGTGTTGTCGATTGATTACTTGAACTCCTGTTTTCAAAGGGAGTGATCATCCTATGTGGCGTGTCAAGGGTGGGGTTTTATGGACTTGTTTTTGATTTCCTCTTTAAATTTTTTTTGTAGTTCTTCTTAAAATATTTGTGTCCTTTTTTCTTCTTTATTTCTATGTTAATCAATCTTTGTTCTTCAAAAACAAATAAGAAAAATAAATGAAGAGTGCGCTTTTCATAGTTTGAAATTTGTTTTTAATAAACAAGAGTTGCAACTTTAAACAATCATAACTTTTGACGCGAGTTACGAATCGACTATTATAATATATCAAATCAAAGCTTGTATCGATTCCCATTATCTTAGCCGGCCTTCCGAAGGATCTTTCTTGGTCGAACCCAAATTCCATTGTTTACATACCTTATTGAGGGATTAAAGTTTTTGTCGCACGTTTTCCATTTTGCTTGCTTTCGGTATTATTCAACTGAGCTGTAATTAAGATTGATGTGCCACCTAGAGTGTGTTTACAAATATTTTAATGATTCCCAATATCCTAAAAATATTATCTTGATCCTACGCAAGGGATAGATTTGGAATATCAAAATCAAGTATTAATTTTGGAAGCAATTTTTGTGGTTTTAATTTATTACGGGACTTTTTATGAGTAGCGATTTTCTTTTAAGTCAATTATTGAATTTTATATATTACTTATCATATGTTTTTTTTTCTTTTATTCTTTATGGATTGTTTAGGCACAATCCCTAAACGAATAGGCCCACTATGGTTCAATTACGTCAAGGTTTCCTTTATTTATGATTAATTTTGTATTGGGTTTTGTTGCTTATAAAGTAAAATAGTTGGCTTGTAAAGGATGGACAACTGATATCATTAATGAAAATTAATTTCAGAAAGATTTTTTCTTTGCTTTCTAGTGTTGTCGATTGATTACTTGAACTCCTGTTTTCAAAGGGAGTGATCATCCTATGTGGCGTGTCAAGGGTGGGGTTTTATGGACTTGTTTTTGATTTCCTCTTTAAATTTTTTTTGTAGTTCTTCTTAAAATATTTGTGTCCTTTTTTCTTCTTTATTTCTATGTTAATCAATCTTTGTTCTTCAAAAACAAATAAGAAAAATAAATGAAGAGTGCGCTTTTCATAGTTTGAAATTTGTTTTTAATAAACAAGAGTTGCAACTTTAAACAATCATAACTTTTGACGCGAGTTACGAATCGACTATTATAATATATCAAATCAAAGCTTGTATCGATTCCCATTATCTTAGCTTGCCTTGGGAAGGATCTTTCTTGGTCGAACCCAAATTCCATCGTATACATACCTTATTGAGGGATTAAAGTTTTTGTCGCACATTTTCCATTTTGCTTGCTTTCGGTATTATTCAACTGAGCTGTAATTAAGATTGATGTGCCACCAAGAGTGTGTTTACAAATATTTTAATGATTCCCAATATCCTAAAAATATTATCTTGATCCTACGCAAGGGATAGATTTGGAATATCAAATTCAAGTATTAATTTTGGAAGCAATTTTTGTGGTTTTAATTTATTACGGGCGTTTTATGAGTAGCGATTTTCTTTTAAGTCAATTATTGAATTTTATATCTTACTTATCATAAGTTTTTTTTTCTTTTATTCTTTATGGATTGTTTAGGCACAATCCCTAAACAAATAGGCCCACTATGGTTGAATTACGTCAAGGTTTCCTTTATTTATGATTAATTTTGTATTGGGTTTTGTTGCTTATAAAGGAAAATAGTTGCCTTGTAAAGGGTGGACAACTGATATCATTAATGAAAATTAATTTCAGAAAGATTTTTTCTTTGCTTTCTAGTGTTGTTGATTGATTACTTGAACTCCTGTTTTCAAAGGGAGTGATCATCCTATGTGGCGTGTCAAGGGTGGGGTTTTATGGACTTGTTTTTGATTTCCTCTTTAAAATTTTTTTGTAGTTCTTCATAAAATATTTGTGTCCTTTTTTCTTCTTTATTTCTATGTTAATCAATCTTTGTTCTTCAAAAACAAATAAGAAAAATAAATGAAGAGTGCGCTTTTCATAGTTTGAAATTTGTTTTTAATAAAAAGAGTTGCAACTTTAAACAATCATAACTTTTGACGCGAGTTTCGAATCGACTATTATAATATATCAAATCAAAGCTTGTATCGATTCCCACTATCTTAGCCGGCCTTGCTAAGGATCTTTCTTGGTCGAACCCAAATTCCATCGTTTACATACCTTATTGAGGGATTAAAGTTTTTGTCGCACGTTTTCCATTTTGCTTGCTTTCGGTATTATTCAACTGAGCTGTAATTAAGATTGATGCGCCACCAAGAGTATGTTTACAAATATTTTAATGATTCCCAATATCCTAAAAATATTATCCTGATCCTACGCAACGCATATATTTGGATTATCAAATTCAAGTATTAATTTTGGAAGCAATTTTTGTGGTTTTAATTTATTATGGGCTTTTATGAGTAACGATTTTCTTTTAAGTCAATTGTTAAATTTTATGTCTTACTTATCATAAGTGTTTTTTTTCTTTTATTTTTTTTGGATTGTTTAGGCACAATCCCTAAACAAATAGGCCCACTATGGTTGAATTACGTCAAGGGTTCCTTTATTTATGATTAATTTTGTATTGGGTTTTGTTGTTTATAAAAGAAAATAGTTGCCTTGTAAAGGATGGACAACTGATATCATTAATGAAAATTAATTTCAGAAAGATTTTTTCTTTGCTTTCTAGTGTTGTCAATTGATTACTTGAACTCCTGTTTTCAAAGGGAGTGATCATCCTATGTGGCGTGTCAAGGGTGGGGTTTTATGGACTTGTTTTTGATTTCCTCTTTAAATTTTTTTTGTAGTTCTTCTTAAAATATTTGTGTCCTTTTTTCTTCTTTATTTCTATGTTAATCAATCTTTGTTCTTCAAAAACAAATAAGAAAAATAAATGAAGAGTGCGCTTTTCATAGTTTGAAATTTGTTTTTAATAAACAAGAGTTGCAACTTTAAACAATCATAACTTTTGACGCGAGTTACGAATCGACTATTATAATATATCAAATCAAAGCTTGTATAGATTCCCATTATCTTAGCCGGCCTTCCGAAGGATCTTTCTTGGTCGAACCCAAATTCCATTGTTTACATACCTTATTGAGGGATTAAAGTTTTTGTCGCACGTTTTCCATTTTGCTTGCTTTCGGTATTATTCAACTGAGCTGTAATTAAGATTGATGTGCCACCTAGAGTGTGTTTACAAATATTTTAATGATTCCCAATATCCTAAAAATATTATCTTGATCCTACGCAAGGGATAGATTTGGAATATCAAAATCAAGTATTAATTTTGGAAGCAATTTTTGTGGTTTTAATTTATTACGGGACTTTTTATGAGTAGCGATTTTCTTTTAAGTCAATTATTGAATTTTATATATTACTTATCATATGTTTTTTTTTCTTTTATTCTTTATGGATTGTTTAGGCACAATCCCTAAACGAATAGGCCCACTATGGTTGAATTACGTCAAGGTTTCCTTTATTTATGATTAATTTTGTATTGGGTTTTGTTGCTTATAAAGTAAAATAGTTGGCTTGTAAAGGATGGACAACTGATATCATTAATGAAAATTAATTTCAGAAAGATTTTTTCTTTGCTTTCTAGTGTTGTCGATTGATTACTTGAACTCCTGTTTTCAAAGGGAGTGATCATCCTATGTGGCGTGTCAAGGGTGGGGTTTTATGGACTTGTTTTTGATTTCCTCTTTAAATTTTTTTTGTAGTTCTTCTTAAAATATTTGTGTCCTTTTTTCTTCTTTATTTCTATGTTAATCAATCTTTGTTCTTCAAAAACAAATAAGAAAAATAAATGAAGAGTGCGCTTTTCATAGTTTGAAATTTGTTTTTAATAAACAAGAGTTGCAACTTTAAACAATCATAACTTTTGACGCGAGTTACGAATCGACTATTATAATATATCAAATCAAAGCTTGTATCGATTCCCATTATCTTAGCCGGCCTTGCGAAGGATCTTTCTTGGTCGAACCCAAATTCCATCGTATACATACCTTATTGAGGGATTAAAGTTTTTGTCGCACATTTTCCATTTTGCTTGCTTTCGGTATTATTCAACTGAGCTGTAATTAAGATTGATGTGCCACCAAGAGTGTGTTTACAAATATTTTAATGATTCCCAATATCCTAAAAATATTATCTTGATCCTACGCAAGGGATAGATTTGGAATATCAAATTCAAGTATTAATTTTGGAAGCAATTTTTGTGGTTTTAATTTATTACGGGCGTTTTATGAGTAGCGATTTTCTTTTAAGTCAATTATTGAATTTTATATCTTACTTATCATAAGTTTTTTTTTTCTTTTATTCTTTATGGATTGTTTAGGCACAATCCCTAAACAAATAGGCCCACTATGGTTGAATTACGTCAAGGTTTCCTTTATTTATGATTAATTTTGTATTGGGTTTTGTTGCTTATAAAGGAAAATAGTTGCCTTGTAAAGGGTGGACAACTGATATCATTAATGAAAATTAATTTCAGAAAGATTTTTTCTTTGCTTTCTAGTGTTGTTGATTGATTACTTGAACTCCTGTTTTCAAAGGGAGTGATCATCCTATGTGGCGTGTCAAGGGTGGGGTTTTATGGACTTGTTTTTGATTTCCTCTTTAAAATTTTTTTGTAGTTCTTCATAAAATATTTGTGTCCTTTTTTCTTCTTTATTTCTATGTTAATCAATCTTTGTTCTTCAAAAACAAATAAGAAAAATAAATGAAGAGTGCGCTTTTCATAGTTTGAAATTTGTTTTTAATAAAAAAGAGTTGCAACAGTCATAACTTTTGACGCGAGTTTCGAATCGACTATTATAATATATCAAATCAAAGCTTGTATCGATTCCCACTATCTTAGCCGGCCTTGCTAAGGATCTTTCTTGGTCGAACCCAAATTCCATCGTTTACATACCTTATTGAGGGATTAAAGTTTTTGTCGCACGTTTTCCATTTTGCTTGCTTTCGGTATTATTCAACTGAGCTGTAATTAAGATTGATGCGCCACCAAGAGTATGTTTACAAATATTTTAATGATTCCCAATATCCTAAAAATATTATCCTGATCCTACGCAAGGGATATATTTGGATTATCAAATTCAAGTATTAATTTTGGAAGCAATTTTTGTGGTTTTAATTTATTATGGGCGTTTTATGAGTAACGATTTTCTTTTAAGTCAATTGTTAAATTTTATGTCTTACTTATCATAAGTGTTTTTTTTTCTTTTATTCTTTTTGGATTGTTTAGGCACAATCCCTAAACAAATAGGCCCACTATGGTTGAATTACGTCAAGGGTTCCTTTATTTATGATTAATTTATTATTGGGTTTTGTTGTTTATAAAAGAAAATAGTTGCCTTGTAAAGGATGGACAACTGATATCATTAATGAAAATTAATTTCAGAAAGATTTTTTCTTTGCTTTCTAGTGTTGTCAATTGATTACTTGAACTCCTGTTTTCAAAGGGAGTGATCATCCTATGTGGCGTGTCAAGGGTGGGGTTTTATGGACTTGTTTTTGATTTCCTCTTTAAATTTTTTTTGTAGTTCTTCTTAAAATATTTGTGTCCTTTTTTCTTCTTTATTTCTATGTTTAATCAATCTTTGTTCTTCAAAAACAAATAAGAAAAATAAATGAAGAGTGCGCTTTTCATAGTTTGAAATTTGTTTTTAATAAACAAGAGTTGCAACTTTAAACAATCATAACTTTTGACGCGAGTTACGAATCGACTATTATAATATATCAAATCAAAGCTTGTATCGATTCCCATTATCTTAGCCGGCCTTGCGAAGGATCTTTCTTGGTCGAACCCAAATTCCATCGTATACATACCTTATTGAGGGATTAAAGTTTTTGTCGCACATTTTCCATTTTGCTTGCTTTCGGTATTATTCAACCGAAATTTGTAATTAAGATTGATGTGCCACCAAGAGTGTGTTTACAAATATTTTAATGATTCCCAATATCCTAAAAATATTATCTTGATCCTACGCAAGGGATAGATTTGGAATATCAAATTCAAGTATTAATTTTGGAAGCAATTTTTGTGGTTTTAATTTATTACGGGCGTTTTATGAGTAGCGATTTTCTTTTAAGTCAATTATTGAATTTTATATCTTACTTATCATAAGTTTTTTTTTTCTTTTATTCTTTATGGATTGTTTAGGCACAATCCCTAAACAAATAGGCCCACTATGGTTGAATTACGTCAAGGTTTCCTTTATTTATGATTAATTTTGTATTGGGTTTTGTTGCTTATAAAGGAAAATAGTTGCCTTGTAAAGGGTGGACAACTGATATCATTAATGAAAATTAATTTCAGAAAGATTTTTTCTTTGCTTTCTAGTGTTGTTGATTGATTACTTGAACTCCTGTTTTCAAAGGGAGTGATCATCCTATGTGGCGTGTCAAGGGTGGGGTTTTATGGACTTGTTTTTGATTTCCTCTTTAAAATTTTTTTGTAGTTCTTCATAAAATATTTGTGTCCTTTTTTCTTCTTTATTTCTATGTTAATCAATCTTTGTTCTTCAAAAACAAATAAGAAAAATAAATGAAGAGTGCGCTTTTCATAGTTTGAAATTTGTTTTTAATAAAAAAGAGTTGCAACAGTCATAACTTTTGACGCGAGTTTCGAATCGACTATTATAATATATCAAATCAAAGCTTGTATCGATTCCCACTATCTTAGCCGGCCTTGCTAAGGATCTTTCTTGGTCGAACCCAAATTCCATCGTTTACATACCTTATTGAGGGATTAAAGTTTTTGTCGCACGTTTTCCATTTTGCTTGCTTTCGGTATTATTCAACTGAGCTGTAATTAAGATTGATGCGCCACCAAGAGTATGTTTACAAATATTTTAATGATTCCCAATATCCTAAAAATATTATCCTGATCCTACGCAAGGGATATATTTGGATTATCAAATTCAAGTATTAATTTTGGAAGCAATTTTTGTGGTTTTAATTTATTATGGGCGTTTTATGAGTAACGATTTTCTTTTAAGTCAATTGTTAAATTTTATGTCTTACTTATCATAAGTGTTTTTTTTTCTTTTATTCTTTTTGGATTGTTTAGGCACAATCCCTAAACAAATAGGCCCACTATGGTTGAATTACGTCAAGGGTTCCTTTATTTATGATTAATTTTGTATTGGGTTTTGTTGTTTATAAAAGAAAATAGTTGCCTTGTAAAGGATGGACAACTGATATCATTAATGAAAATTAATTTCAGAAAGATTTTTTCTTTGCTTTCTAGTGTTGTCAATTGATTACTTGAACTCCTGTTTTCAAAGGGAGTGATCATCCTATGTGGCGTGTCAAGGGTGGGGTTTTATGGACTTGTTTTTGATTTCCTCTTTAAATTTTTTTTGTAGTTCTTCTTAAAATATTTGTGTCCTTTTTTCTTCTTTATTTCTATGTTTAATCAATCTTTGTTCTTCAAAAACAAATAAGAAAAATAAATGAAGAGTGCGCTTTTCATAGTTTGAAATTTGTTTTTAATAAACAAGAGTTGTAACTTTAAACAGTCATAACTTTTGACCCGAGTTACGAATCGACTATTATAATATATCAAATCAAAGCTTGTATCGATTCCCATTATCTTAGCCGGCCTTGCTAAGGATCTTTCTTGGTCGAACCCAAATTCCATCGTTTACATAACTTATTGAGGGATTAAAGTTTTTGTCACACATTTTCCATTTTGCTTGCTTTCGGTATTATTCAACTTAGCTGTAATTAAGATTGATGTGCCACCTAGAGTATTGATAACTGTATTTTATATAGTTATTTTCACCTATTTTATTAATTATAATTGCTATGTTCTTGATGTTTTTAGTTAATTTTCGATTAATAATTTAGTATTTACTGTTTTTTATATATATTAATAAAATTAAATAATTTGTATCGAAAACGTTCTTAAATGACAAATTTTTGTCCAAAAATATAATTTCAAATAAAAGTATTATTAATTGCAATTTATAAAAGTTGAAAATATAATTTAAAATAAAATTGGGCTTAATTTCAATTATTAAAAGTTTAAAATTTAATTTAAATTACAAAAGGGCTGTATTGCAATTAATCAAAGTTTAAAATGTAATTTGAAATATATTTGTGGGTGAAAATATAATTAATAAAAAGTTTATTTTCTTCGCAGAGAAACATTCCACGCGCCGTTATCCACGCTTCATCGTGGACCGTCGATCAACGCATGAACGGTTCGGATGCGCGCGTGCACTTCAACCCGACCAAGGAGAGTGGATGCGTGGAAATTCTCTTCGCGCGGCTCGGTGCCGAGTGGGGCCCACCTGCCGCGCAGGCCGGCGTGCAGCGTGGGACCCACCATCTGACGCCGCGCAGACCTGTCCCCCACTTTCGCGCGCCCCTTTTCCGGTGCAGCCGATCCACGTGAGCCCGGTTATTACGCGAACCAGAATCTGCCACGTGTTCCACTTAATATTTCAGCAAATCATACTCTGACACGTGGCATGTTACAATGAGCGCGACCGTGCTAGATCAAGCCCGTGTTGTAGCCATTGGCTCCCGTGCGACCATTCATCGTACGCCCGTTTCCCCTCAACGAATGAGATGCTGCCACGTGTCCCACTAATTGTGTCCGCGAATCAGAACGCGACACGTGGTAGCGTGGAAGAAAATTAAAACAGAAACACGCAGCGTTCCACTCACTTTTTTGATCCCATTTTCGATACAATTTTTTGTCCCCTATGCGTTTAAATTATTAATTTCGTCACACTTTTTTGTCCCCCGCTTGGATTTAAATTTAATATTTTATTGATGTATTTTTTTGCTATAAATAGGAGATAGTTTTTAGTTGTAAAAAAGTTTGTTGAAGAGAGTTTTTGGAGTAGAGTTTTAGTTTTAGTTTTCGAAAGTTTTTAGAGTGTTTTAGTTTTTTCAGTTTGTAATTTTTATTGTGTTTGTGTGTTGGCTGCGGAACACGCAGAAGCCATTTTTGGCTTTTGTTGTGTTCTGCGTGTGCCAAATATTTTCATATGAGATGTTTTAATTTTATTTCTACTTCTTCTTATTTTTCTGTAGTTGTTGTAATTTTTATTTTAATTTTATGAAGTAATTTAATTTTTCTAGGGTTGCATTTGATCTAAATTTATGAAGCTTTGATTTTAATTATTTTTGATAGATTTATAAGACGTTCGATTTGTTCGTTCTATTTTGTGCTTAATGCTTTTTGATTATTTACGAATCTTATCAAAACGATCCGTGGCACATGAATAAACTTGAGAAAGGCATTTGTGTGTGTATTGCTCGTAAATAGAATGACATGTATGATGAAGGATAGAAATATACCCTAATTGTATGTGTGGCCATTTGAAAACTTAGAACGTAAAGAATCTTATTAAATTTAATTCTCATAGAGATATAGTGAATTAATTTAACGAGGTGTGTTTATACGGAGCTCGAAAGAGATGTATGAATAATAAAAAAAGAAGTTTTCGGTTGACAAATTAAATGTACTAAAAAATATAAATCAAAAGAAAATAACATGATTTGAGTGGATTAGTTTGGTGAAAAATTGCAATCCTAGATTTCTTTTATTTTCTTATTTTACTTTTTTATTAACCAACGATTGTTTTGGATAAAATCAGAGAGATACAATTTTAGTACTCGACAAACTATAGTAACAAATCCTCGTGGGATCGATACTTTACTTACAAATCTTTATTACTTGTGACCGTGTATACTTGCATGAGTTCGTGTGTTGAAAAACACGCAACAAGTATGTTTACAAATATTTTAATGATTACCAATATCCTAAAAATATTATCCTGATCCTACGCAAGGGATAGATTTGGAATATCAAATTCAAGTATTAATTTTGGAAGCAATTTTTGTGGTTTTAATTTATTATGGGCGTTTTATGAGTAACGATTTTCTTTTAAGTCAATTGTTGAATTTTATGTCTTACTTATCATAAGTGTTTTTTTTCTTTTATTCTTTATGGATTGTTTAGGCACAATCCCTAAACAAATAGGCCCACTATGGTTGAATTATGTCAAGGTTTCCTTTATTTATGATTAATTTTGTATTGGGTTTTGTTACTTATAAAAGAAAATAGTTGCCTTGTAAAAGATGGACAACTGATATCATTAATGAAAATTAATTTCAGAAAGATTTTTTCTTTGCTTTCTATTGTTGTCGATTGATTACTTTAACTCCACTTTTCAAAGGGAGTGATCATCCTATGTGGCGTGTCAAGGGGGGGTTTTATGGACTTGTTTTTGATTTCTTCTTTAAATATTTTTTGTAGTTCTTCTTAAAATATCTGTATCCTTTTTTCTTCTTTATTTCTATGTTTAATCAATCTTTGTTCTTCAAAAACAAATAAGAAAAATAAATGAAGAGTGCAACTGTGTAAAGTGTTAAAGGTTTTTTTAAAAACCAGGGTTGCAACTTTAAACGACATAACTTTTGACTCGAGTATTGAATCAACTATTATATATATCCAATCAAAGCTCGTATTGATTCCCATAATCTAAGAATGCCTTGCTAAGTATCTTTCTTTATCGAACCCTAATTCCATCGTTTACCTAACTTATTGATGGATTAAAGTTTTTGTCGCATATTTTCCATTTTGCTTACTTTCGGTATTATCAACTGAGTTGTAATGAAGATTGATATGCCACCAAGATTATGTTTACAAATATTCTAATGATTCTCAACATCCTACAAATATTATCATGATCCTACGCAAGGGATAGATTTGGAATATCAAATTCAAGTATTCATTTGGGAATCAATTTTTTTTGTTTTAATATATTATGGGCCTTTTATGAGTAGCGATTTTCTTTCAAGTCAATTGTTGAATTTTATATGTCTTACTTATCGTAAGTGTTTTTTTGTCTTTTATTATTTACGGATTGTTTAGGCACAATCCCCAAACAAATAGGCCCACTATGGTTGAATTACGTCAAGGGTTCCTTTATTAATGATAAATTTTGTCTTGGGTTTTGTTGGTTATAAATGAAAATAGGAGCCTTGTAAAGGAGGAAGAACTGATATCATTAATGAAAATTAATTTCAGAAAGTTTTTTTCTTTGCTTGCTAGTGTTTTTGATTGAGTGCTTGAATTCGACTTTTCAAAGGGAGTGATCATCCTATGTGGCATCTCAAGGTTGGGGCTTATGGACTTTTTTTTTATTTCGTCTTTGTATTTGATTTTGTAGTTCTCTTTAAAATATCTGTATCCCTTTTTCTTCTTTATTTTGGTGTTCAATTAATTTTTGTTCTTCAAAAAAATTAGAAGAAGAAAACAAAATGAAGAGTGGCGCTTTTCATAGTTTAAATTTTGTTTACATAGGTTATGCTATGGATCTTCCTTTTTTGAACCCAAATTGGATTGTTTACATAGGTTACAGAGGGATTAAAAGTTTTTTTGCACATTTTCCATTTTGCTTATTGATAAGAGTCAAATTATTGCATTTTTGTTATGATTTAAATGTTGATATTTGTGTGAGAACAAATTTTTTTGGTTGTTTTGTTCCAAAATTACCCCCCAAAACCCTAGATCTATATATATAATATGATGGAGAAAGGGGCCACGACAGAGAGAAAAGATCTGAGTCATTTTTGGAGGAGAAAAGACAATTTTGGAGAGAAAGTTTAGAGAAGCTTGAAGGATCATCACCATTGTTGCTACCAAGTATTCATCTTCAAGAGTTTTTCATCTCTTCTCCTTAGCCTTCATATTCTGCATTTTATTCAGATTTGTTATTCATGAATTCAATTGAAATAATGGTTGTTCTTATTTCCGTTATGAACTAATTCATTTTTGCTAAGGCTATGATGTAGTTGAATCAAGGAAATCTGATTTCTTTTGTTATAGTTATATGAGTTCATTGTTTTCAAGTTGAGTATTTATTTCCATGCTTAATGCTTTTAAATTTCTGGCCAAGATTTAGATGATTAGTTGCATTATATTGAGACCGAGAGGAGATATGTAATGAATGCTTCTTGTGATAAATACCGTATGTTGAATGCGAGTGTGAGAACTAATGCATGATGTATGTGGTTATTCTAGAAATTCCATAAATCGTAATGTGCTTGTTTGTGATTAAATCTTCATAGAAATATAGTTGGTTTTCATAGATAAGTAATTATAATATAACTCGAGAGAGAGTATTAGGTAAATTTGGGTTTTTCAACCATCACTTTTAGCTTTGATTCTCATATAACATGACTTGAAATCGGATTGAATTGATTTAGCAAAATCAAATGCCTTAGCGTTTTTAATCATTTGTGAACAACATTAAATTTTGTTATTTGCGTTTAGTTTTATGTTAATTTTCTTTTTAAACAATTTCAACAATTCGGTTTTCAAATAAAATTAGGATTAGTCAATTTCGGTACTTAGTAATGCCATTCCTTATGGGTTCGATATCCGTACTTTTGTACACTTTATTACTTGAACGATTCGTACACTTGTAAAAATAAGCATCAATTTTTTGGTGCCGTTGCCGGGGAATGGTTTGATTTTATTAATATAGATACTACCTAATCTTAGTTTTAATTTGAAGTTAATTTGCTTTACCATTGTTTCATTTTTAATTTTGTTTATTTTGTTGTTTTATTTTATTTATAAAAAAAAGTAACTCTGTGTTGTTTTTGTGCTAGTTGATTTTCTGGTTGTAGCATTTTTGTATGAGACGTACAAGAAGCCTTAACCTTCTTCCATTTGATCCGGAGATTCATAGAACATATAGGCGTCTAAACCAAGAGAGAAGACGTTCAACTTTAGCTCCTAATAGACAATTAGCCATGGATCCACCATTTGTTGAGGGAGGTGGAAATCGTAGAGCTTTGAGGGATTATGCTGCACCTAATGTTGCTGGAACTATTTCGGGTATAAGGAGGCCAACTATTCAAGCCAGTAACTTTGAGATAAAACCATCCTTTATCCAAATGGTTCAATCAAATCAGTTTGGGGGAATGTCAAAGGGTGATCCAAATGTACATATTGCTTACTTTCTGGAGGTGTGTGATCTTTACAAGATAAATGGTGTGTCCGAAGATGCTGTAAGATTGAGGGTTTTTCCTTTTTCACTTCGGGATAAAGCCAAGGAGTTGATAAACTCATTACCACCGGGATCAATTACAACATGGAATGAATTGGTTCAGAAATTCTTGTCCAAGTTCTTTCCTCCTGCTAAGACGGCAAAATTGAGGAATGAAATCACATCTTTTACACAGTATGACCAAGAATCATTGTATGAAGCTTGGGAAAGATTCAAAGAAATGTTGAGGAAGTGCCCACATCATGGTATACCAATTTGGCTGCAAGTCTCTACATTTTATAATGGGTTGGTTTCAAACTATCATGCAATGATTGATGCTGTAGTTGGAGGGTCTTTAATGGGAAAAACATCGGAGGATGCTCATGAGTTGTTAGAGATTATAGCAGAAAACAACAATCAGTGGCATTCAGAGCGGGTAATTGCAAAAAGACCAGCATCAGTGCATGAAATTGATTCAGTGAATGCTTTGTCAGCTCAAGTTGTTGTTCTTTCAAGAAAGATGGATTCTTTGTCATCCAAATTCGAATCCAAACCAACTGCACAATGTGATTTATGTGGTGGAAATCATGCTAGTATCGAGTGCCAAGTTGAAAATCCATTTGCTTCACCAAATGCTGAGCAAGCAAATTATGTTTCAAATTTCCAAAAACCTCAACATAACCCATACTCGAACACCTACAATCCAGGTTGGAGAAATCATCCAAATTTGTCATGGGGAAATAACCAAGGGGGATTCAAACCGTCATCATCTTCCTACTAACCCCAGGAGAAAAAACAAACAAATTTGGAAGAAATTTTGGGAAAGTTCATTGAGGAGTCGAGAACAAATTTTAGAAATCAAGAGGCAATTAATAGGGATATCCAAAACCAACTGGGGCAACTTTCAAAGCAGATTGCAGAAAGGTCTCAAGGATCGGTGCCTAGTGACACAATAAATCCCAAAGAGCATGCAAAGGCTATCACATTAAGAAGCGGTAGAGAACTTGAGAATCAGAGGAAATCAGAGAAAAAGATGTAAGAATCTAAAGAAAAGCCATCAACATCCCAAGATGTTCAACCTTCCCCAAATGCAAAATATGAGCCTCCTATCCCATATTCTCAAAGATTGAATAAAAAAAAGCTTGATAATCAATTTGATAAATTTCTGGAAATTTTTAAGAAATTGTATATTAATATTTCTTTTGCAGAGATGTTGGAACAAATGCCCAAGTATGCAAAATTCATGAAGGAAATTCTATCAAAGAAGAGGAGGCTGGGAGATTATGAAACTGTCATGCTAAATGAGGAGTGCAGTGCATTCTTCAAAGAAAACTACCACAGAAATTGAAAGACCCAGTGATTTTTACTATACCTTGCACTATAGGAAGTTGCAATTTTGATAAAGTCCTATGTGATTTAGGAGCAAGCATTAATTTGATGCCACTTTCTGTTTTCAGGAAACTAGGCCTGGGAGAAGTGAAGCCCACTTCAATCTCTCTACAATTAGTGGATCGATCGGTGAAATATCCTCGAGGGGTAATTGAGGATGTTTTAATTAAATTTGAAAATTTTATTTTCCCTGTAGATTTCGTGGTGCTCTACATGGAGGAAGATAGAGAGGTACCGTTGATATTGGGGAGACCATTCCTTGCAACTAGAAGAACATTGATCGATGTTTAGCAAGGAAAGCTCATTTTACGGGTGCAAGATGAACAAGTGACCACTGATGTTTTTGAAGCAATGAAATTTCCAAGTGAGGTACATTCGTGTTTTCAAATTAACACTCTTGATAGGTTAATCTCAGAAACTTTTGAGGAGAGAACTCCATTGCTACCACTAGAAGTTTGCCTTGTGAAATCTGCAACAATTGAGGAGGATGATGACGGAGTGAGACAATGTTTCAAATTACTGGCAGCACTTGATGAATATTTGTCCAATGATGGAACATTCAAGGAGTTGGGAACAAATGAAACTCCAACCTCAGTGGTAAAGAAGGAAGCCAACAAGATTGAGCTAAAGCCACTGCCATCCCATCTAAGGTATGCCTATCTTGAAGACTCTGAATCTTTTCCTGTTATTATTAACAATTCCTTGAATGATGAAGAGGAAAACAAGCTATTAGGAGTTCTTTGGAATCACAAAAAGGAAATTGGATGGACAATGGCGAACATCAAATGGATTAGAAACTTTGTGTGCATGCATAAAATATTGATGAATGAGGATTACAAGCCCACAATTCAGCCAAAAAGGTGCTTAAACCCAACAATGCAAGAAATGGTCAAGGCTGAGGTGATTAAGCTTTTGGATGCCGAGGTAATTTATCTGATTTCAGATAGTGCTTGGGTAAGCCCAATTCATTGTGTACCAAAGAAATGAGGAATCACAGTTGTAGAAAATGAAAAAATGAGCTTATTCCAACAAGGACAGTGACTGGGTGGAGAGTGTGTATTGATTATCGAAAGTTGAACGACGCTACCCGAAAAGATCATTTTCCTTTGCCATTTATTGATCAGATGTTGGAAAGATTGGCTGGACATGCTTATTATTGTTTTCTTGATGGATATTCGGGGTACAACCAAATTGCAATTGCACCAGAGGATCAAGAGAAGACAACATTTACATGCTTTTATGGTACTTTTGCATACAGAAGGATGCCATTCGGTTTATGCAATGCACCTGCAACTTTCCAAAGATGCATGATAGCAATTTTCTCTGATATGGTCGAAAAGTTTATTGAGGTTTTTATGGATGATTTTTCTGTTTTTGGCCATTCTTTTGATAATTGCTTGCATAATCTCTCTTTAGTCTTGCAGCGTTGTAAAGACACAAATTTAGTGCTAAATTGGGAGAAATGTCACTTCATGGTTCAAGAAGGAATTGTTCTTGGCCATCGGATTTCAACAAAGGGAATAGAAGTGGACCGTGCAAAGGTGGAAGTGATCGAAAAATAACCACCTCCAACAACTCTAAAGGGTGTTAGAAGTTTCTTGGGACATGCTGGGTTTTATAGAAGATTTATTAAAGATTTTTCAAAAATAACAAAACCTCTTTGCAGTTTGTTAGTTAAAATGCACAATTTGATTTTTCTCCTGATTGTTTGCAAGCTTTTAACCTTTTGAAGGAGAAGCTCACTTCAGCCCCTATAGTTTGTGCACCGGATTGGAGTCTTCCATTTGAGGTAATGTGTGATGCTAGTGACTATGCTATAGGTTCTGTTTTGGGCCAAAGGAAGAATAAGTTGCTGCATATGATTTATTATGCAAGCAGGACATTGACAGATGCACAACTTAATTATGCAACAACTGAGAAAGAGCTTTTGGCAGTAGTGGTTGCATTTGATAAGTTCAGATCTTATTTAATTGGGTCTAAAATCATTGTTTATACTGATCATTCTGCTCTTAAGTATTTGCTAGCCAAGAAAGATGCCAAACCGCGATTACTAAGATGGATTCTTCTCTTGCAAGAATTTGACTTAGAAATCTGGGACAAAAAGGGACCGAAAATTTGGTTGCTGATCATTTGTCCAGATTGGAAGAAGATTACATTGAGGTTGAAGACCAAATTAATGAAACATTTCTGGATGAGCAATTGCTTGCTATCCGAACGACTCCATGGTTTGCTGATTATGCAAATTATTTGGTCAAGAAAATTTTACCTCCTCACATGTCTTTTCAACAAAAAAAGAAATTATTTTTTGATCTGAAACATTATTTTTGGGATGAACCTTACTTGTATAAACATTGTGCAGATCAAATTATTAGAAGATGTGTGCCGGAGGAAGAAATGGAAAGCATTCTTCGTCATTGCCATTCGAAGGAAGTTGGGGGACATTTTGGTGGAACAAAAACTGCAGCAAAAATTTTGCAATCCGGATTTTATTGGCCTTCATTGTTTAAAGATGCTTTCAAGTTTTTTCAATGTGTGATGATTGCCAAAGGAGCAGAAATATTTCAC
This sequence comes from Hippophae gyantsensis, assembly GCA_030763125.1. Classification (NCBI taxonomy): domain Eukaryota; kingdom Viridiplantae; phylum Streptophyta; class Magnoliopsida; order Rosales; family Elaeagnaceae; genus Hippophae; species Hippophae gyantsensis. Next base: position 43,393,220 of record CM061035.1, on the reverse strand, counting down.
GGAGACATGAAATGCCCTTAAATAATATTTTAATAATTGATTTATTTGATGTTTGGGGTATTGATTTTATGGGGCCTTTTCCTTCATCTCATTCTAATAAATACATTCTTGTTGGTGTAGATTATGTCTCTAAATGGGTGAAAGCGGTTGCCTTGCTTACCAATGATGCTAGGGTTGTGATAAATTTTCTCAAGAAGAACATATTTTCCAGATTTGGCACACCTAGAGAAATTATAAGTGATGAAGGTAAGCATTTTTGCAATAACCAATTTGAGGCTTTGTTGCAGAAATATGGAGTAACACATCAGATAGCAACACATTATCATCCTCAAACTAGTGGACAAGTTGAAGTGTCAAACCGAGAGTTGAAGAAAATCCTTGAAAAGACCGCAAATAACTCACGCAAGAATTGGTCAAGGAAACTAGATGATGCACTTTGGGCCTATAGGACAGCTTTCAAGACACCTATCGGCATGTCTCCATACCGATTGGTGTATGAAAAAGCTTGTCACCTTCCAATTGAATTGGAACATCGGGCATATTGGGCAATTAAAATTCTGAATTTTGATCTTAAGGCAGCAGGTGAAAAGACGGTGTTGCATTTGAATGAGATGGATGAAATGAGGAATGATGCTTATGAGAATGCTCGAATATACAAGGATAAGACAAAGGTTTGGCATGATAAGCACATCTTGAGGCGAAACTTAGAGGCGGGACAGAAAGTGTTGCTTTATAATTCCCATCTCAGACTTTTTCCAGAAAAGTTAAAATCTCGTTGGTTAGGGCCTTTTCTAGTAACCAAGGTGTTTCCTTATGGAGCATTTGAGATGAGCCATGAAACAAAGGGAACTTTCAAGGTGAATGGACAATGGTTGAAGCCATATTTTGAAGGAGAATTCAGCAAGCAGAAAGATTCTCTAGAGTTACAACAACCATAGTAAAGAATGACAGAAAGTCTTGCTAATGACTATAACTTAAACCGCTTAATAGGAGGCAACCCATCAGGTAAAAAAAAAATTATTACTTTCACCACCGACAGAAAGGAGATCTCGTTGTTCCTTTTTACATTGAGGACAATGTATGGTTTTGGTTGGGGGTGTGGTAAACGGTAAGTCTTTTCTTTTCTTCATTTTTAATAGTTTTGTTTGTGTGTTTATTTGTATTTAATTTTGATTTTCATTTTTTTCTACATTTTGATTTAATTTCTTTTATTTCTTTATTGTCTTATTTTTATTATTATTATTTTTTATTTGCATTTTACTTGTTTTAATTTGCACGTTGATGATAATAATGTGATTGTGATAACAAGTAGCTTTTAGAAGACATTAAATTTTGCTTCGGTTTAAAGATAATTTCAAATGTTGATTTTACCTAGTTGGCGACTCTTTTCGTATGTGGTATGATTTGGTTGATTAGTCTAAATGCTTAGAGAAGTCTTATGTGCAAATTTTTCATGGACATTTTTGTGATCTCAACAAACTCTAAAACTCATTTGAAAACCTCTTGAGGCGAAATAATTTGGAATTGCACTATTTAGGATATGATGTAGGCCATTTTTGGATCGATTGTGCCATTTTAAGCCTACCTTGTTATCCTTATATCACTAGTTACCTCTTTGAGCCTATTTAAATATATTGTTAGCCTTAATTTTCTTTTTTTTGCCTTCTATAACCTACCTTTTATTGAGCCAAATATATATATATATATATATATATATATATATATATAATTCCTACCTTATTTGTTAAGAGCACTTAATTTTGAACACAAACTTTTCAAGAGCAATTGGAGAAATCTTCCACATATATTGGAAGAAATTGGTTGGGGGTTATGTCTTTTCAAGAATGATTGGAGTAAGGAAGAAAAAAAAATCTATATTGGAAGAAAGTGGTTGGCTTTTCAAGAAATATTGAGTAAAAAAAAAAAGAAGAAGATATATATGGAAAGAAAGTGGTTGGCTTTTCAAGAGCAATTGGAGTAAAAAAAAAGAAGAAGAAGAAGAAGAAAGCCTTCACATTTTAATGAATAAAAGAGTGTTAGTGATGGATGTACTGAGGAGAAAGATTGAGGAAGAATTTTGTTTATCTTTGGAAAAATGGGTTATGATCGGAAGAAACAATTTGGGTTAAATGGTGTTACTCTTTTACTTAATTGGTTGGGTTTAATCTAATAAGTGCCCTTATTTGTATTTTGACACTTCCCGTTCTTTCTTAACCAAATACCTAAGCCTAACATTACAAGCCTCGTAAAGTTCTATTGATCCGAAGTGGTGTATTTTTCTTCATTAGTGGAGAGAGGTTTGAAAAGTGAGCCTATGGAGTTTGAGATTTCACCTTTTTGTTTGTGGATGTTGTGCATAATATTATCTGCGCATTATGGCTATTGGTTTGTGATTTGATGGATGTTTAAGAGTCAATAACAAAAGTGAAATTGGCATTTGAGATTTCTTAAAGCTTAGGTGACATTTAATTATTCTATATGTTGGGTGTTATTTACAATTTTTGAGACATTTGTGCAAATTATTTGTTATGTGATTTTATTGTTTTAAGTTAGGATAGTTATAGTTAAGATGTTTGTGGGTATCATCACTGGAAGCCCTCACGAGACTACAACTCGTCCTACTAGGGCCGCCTAGGGGTTTAAAGGCTTATTGCATAAGCTTAATGTAATGTTGTAAATAAAATAAATTTCCTTTGAATTTTTCTTTTAATGTCTCCTTTGAAATTATTCATAGATCGCTTTTCTTGCTAGAGACTAGCATGAAGCTGGTTGGGGGTTGTTGATAAGAGTCAAATTATTGCATTTTTGTTATGATTTAAATGTTGATATTTGTGTGAAAATTGCATTTATTTGGTTATTTAATCCACAAATGTCATTTCACGGGTATTTCGTGTTTAAAGTGCAATTTCAGGTAAAATCATGATTTTGGAGAAGTTTGGGACAAAGTTCAATGATCGGGATTGAGTGAAAATAAAAAGAAAACAAAGTTTCAAAATTTGGAAATCCCGCCGCCAGCTAGATTATTCTCGCCACCGGTGAAAATCCTACAAAAAGCACGGCGAAAATCTTCCCGGGAGCACAAATTTTGGCAAATTCATCTCACCGCCGGCCAAATTTATCTCGCCACCAGCCAAATGCATCTAGCCGCCGGCCAAAATCAAAAAACCAAAAATTTTATTTTCCAGAAATCTCGCCGCGGCAAGAATAATGTCGCCGCCGACGAGTTTTGTCCGAAAACAGATTTTTTTGGTTGTTTTGTTCCAAAATTACCCCCAAAACCCTAGATCTATATATATAATATGATGGAGAAAGGGGCCACGGCAGAGAGAAAAGATCTGAGTCATTTTTGGAGGAGAAAAGGCAATTTTGGAGAGAAAGTTTGGAGAAGCTTGAAGGATCATCACCATTGTTGCTACCAAGTCTTCATCTTCAAGAGTTTTTCATCTCTTCTCCTTAGCCTTCATATTCTGCATTTTATTCAGATTTGTTATTCATGAATTCAATTGAAATAATGGTTGTTCTTATTTTCGTTATGAACTAATTCGTTTTTGCTAAGGCTATGATGTAGTTGAATCAAGGAAATCTGATTTCTTTTGTTATTGTTATATGAGTTCATTGTTTTCAAGTTGAGTATTTATTTCCATGCTTAATGTTTTGAAATTTCTGGCCAAGATTTAGATGATTAGTTGCATTATATTGCGACCAAGAGGAGATATGTAATGAATGCTTCTTGTGATAAATACCGTATGTTGAATGCGAGTGTGAGAACTAATGCATGATGTATGTGGTTATTCTAGAAATTCCATAAATCGTAATGTGCTTGTTTGTGATTAAATCTTCATAGAAATATAGTTGGTTTTCATAGATAAGTAATTCTAATATAACTCAAGAGAGAGTATTAGGTAAATTTGGGTTTTTCAACCATCACTTTTAGCTTTGATTCTCATATAACATGACTTGAAATTGGATTGAATTGATTTAGCGAAATCAAATTCCTTAGCGTTTTTAATCATTTGTGAATAACATTAAATTTTGTTATTTACGTTTAGTTTTATGTTAATTTTCTTTTTAAACAATTTCAACAATTTGGTTTTCAAATAAAATTAGGATTAGTCAATTTCGGTACTTAGTAACGCCATTCCTTGTGGGTTCAATATCTGTATTTTTGTACACTTTATTACTTGAACGATTCGTACACTTGCGAAAATAAGCATCACTTACTTTCGGTATTATTCAAGTGAGCTGTAATTAAGATTGATGTGCCATCAAGAGTATGTTTACAAATATTTTAACGATTCCCAATATCCTAAAAATATTATCAAGATCCTACGCAAGGGATAGATTTGGTATATCATATTCAAGTATTAATTTTGGAATCAATTTTTTTTGTTTTAATTTATTATGGGCCTTTTATGAGTAGAAATTTTCTTTTAAGTCAATTGTTGTATTTTATATGTCTTACTTATCATAAGTATTTGTTGTCTTTTAATCTTCATGGATTTTTTAGGCACAATCCCGAAACAAATAGGCCCACTATGGTTCAATTACCTCAAGGGTTCCTTTATTTATGATAAATTTTGTCTTGGGTTTTGTTACTTATAAAAGAAAATAGCAGCCTTGTAAAGGATGGAGAACTGATATCATTAATGAAAATTAATTTTAGAAAGTTTTTTTCTTTTCTTGCTAGTGTTGCCAATTGAGTGCTTAAATTCGACTTTTCAAAAGGAGTGATCACCCTATGTGGCGTTTGAATGTTGGGGTTTTATGGACTTGTTTTTGATTTCATCGTTGAATTTTTTTTGTAATTCTTTTTAAAATATCTGTATCTTTTTTCTTCTTTATTTGTATGTTCAATCAATCTTTGTTCTTCAAAAACAAATAAGAAAAAAAATGAAGAGTGCAGCGGTTCATAGTTTAAATTTTTTTTTAATAAACTAGAGTTGAAAATTTAAATGGTCATAACTTTTGACCCGAGTATCATATCGACTATTATAATATATCAAATCGAAGCTTGTATCGATTCCCATAATCTGAGCAGATTTTGTTATGGATCTTCCTTTTTCTAACCCAAATTGGATCATTTACATAGCTTACAAAGGGATTAAAATTTGTGTCGCACATTTTCTATTTTGCTTACTTTCGGTATTATTCAACTGAGCTATAATTAAGATTGATGTGCCACCAAGAGTGTGTTTACAAAAATTTTAATGATTCCCAATATCATAAAAATATTATCATGATCCTATGCATTGGATAGATTTAGTATAACAAATTCAAGTATTAATTTTGGAATCAAATTTTTTGTTTTAATTTATTATGGGCCTTTTATGAGTAGCAATTTTCTTTTAAGTCAATTGTTGTATTTTATATGTCTTACTTATCATAAGTATTTTTTGTCTTTTCATCTTCACGGATTGTTTAGGCACAATCCCCAAACAAATAGGCCCACTATGATTGAATTACGTCATGGGTTCCTTTATTTATGATAAATTTTGTCTTGGGTTTTGTTGCTTATAAAAGAAAATAGTAGCCTTGTAAAGGATGGAGAATTGATATCATTAATGAAAATTAATTTCAGAAAGCTTTTTTCTTTGCTTGCAAGTGTTATCGATTGGTTGCTTGAATTCGACTTTTCAAAGGGGGTGATCATCCTATGTGGCATCTCAAGGTTGGGGTTTTATAGACTTGTTTCTGATTTTGCCTTTCTATTTGATTTTATAGTTCTCTTTAAAACATCTGTATCATTTTTTCTTCTTAATTTCGGTGTTCAATCAATCTTTGTACTTCAAAAAAAAATAAGAAGAAAAAAGAAGAAGAGTGGAGCTGTTTATAGTTTAATTTTGTTTAAAAAACACTAGAGTTGCAACTTTAAACGGTTATAAATTTTGACTCAAGTATCGAATCAATTATTATAATATATCAAATCGAAGCTCGTGTTGATTCTTGTAATCTGAGCGGGCTTTGCTATAGATCTTTCTTTGTCAAACCCAAATTCCATTGTTTACATAACTTACTAAGGGATTAAATTTTTTGTCGCACATTTTCCATTTTGCTTGCTTTCGGTATTATTCAACTGAGCTTTAATGAAGATTGATTTGCCACCAAGAGTATGTTTACAAATATTCTAATGATTCTCAATATCCTACAAATATTATTTTGATCCTACGCAAGGGATAGATTTCGAATATCAAATTTAAGTATTAATTTTGGAATCAATATTTTTTGTTTTCATTTATTATGGGCCTTTTATAAGTAACGATTTTTTTAAGTCAATTGTTGAATTTTATATGTCTTACTTATCATAAATGTTTTTTTTCTTTTATTCTTTACGGATTGTCTAGGCACAATCCCCATATAAATAGGCCCACACTGGTTGAATTACGTCAAGGGTTCCTTTATTTTTGATAAATTTTGTCTGGGGTTTTGTTACTTATAAAAGAAAATAGCAGCCTTGTAAAGGAGGGAGAACTGATATCATTAATGAAAATTAATTTTAGAAATATTTTTTCTTTGCTTGCTAGTGTTTTCAATTGAGTGCTTGAATTCAACTTTTCAAAGGGAGTGATCATTCTATGTGGCGTCTCAAGGTTGGGGTTTTATGGACTTGTTTTTGATTTCAGCTTTTATTTGATTTTGTTGTTCTCTTTAAAATATTAGTATCTTTTTTTCTTATTTATTTCTATGTTCAATCAATTTTTGTCCTTCAAAAACAAAAAAGAAGGAACAGAATGAAGAGTGTAGCGGTTCATAGTTTGAAATTTGTTTTTAACAAACTAGAGTTGCAACTTTAAACGGTCATAACTTTTGACCGGAGTATCGAATCGACTATTATAATATATCAAATCAAAGCTCGTATCGATTCCCATAATCTGAGTAGGTTTTGCTATGGATCTTGCTTTTTCGAACCCAAATTCCATCATTTACATAGCTTACTGAGAGATAAAAAATTTTGTTGCACATTTTCCATTTTGCTTGCTTTCGGTATTATTCAACTGAGCTGTAATTAAGATTGATGTGCCACCAAGAGTATGTTAACCAATATTCTAATGATTCTCAATATCCAACAAATATTATCATGATCCTACGCGTGGGATAGGTTTGGATTATCAATTTCAAGTATTAATTTTGGAAGCAATTTTTATGTTTTAATTTATCATGGGCCTTTTATGAGTAGAGATTTTCTTTTGAGTGAATTGTTAAATTTTATATGTTTTACTTATCATAAGTATTTTTTTATTTTATTCTTTATGGATTGTTTAGGCACAATCCTCAAACAAATAGGCCCACTATGGTTCAATTACGTCAAGGGTTCCTTTATTTATGATAAAATTTGTCTTGGGTTGTGTTGCTTATAAAAGAAAAGAGCAGCCTTGTAAAGTAGGGAGAACTGATAACATTAATGAAAATTAATTTTGTAAAGCTTTTTTCTTCGCTTGCTAGTGTTGTCGATTGGGTGCTTGAATTCAACTTATCAAATGGAGTGATCATCCTATGTGGCGGCTCAAGGTTGAGGTTTAATGGACTTGTTTTTAATTTCATCTTTGTATTTTATTTTGTAGTTCTCTTCAAAATATTTGTATCTTTTTTCTTCTTTATTTCAGTGTTTAATCAATCTTTGTTCTTCAAAAGAAATACAAAGAAGAAAAAAATGAAGAGTGTAGTTGTTTTTAGTTTAAATTTGTTTTAAAAAACCGGAGTTTCAACTTTAAACGGTCATAACATTTGACTCGTGTATCAAATTGACTATTATAATATATCAAATTGAAGCTTGTATCGATTTCTATAATCTGAGCAAGCCTTGCTAAGGATCTCTCTTTGTCGAACCCAAATTCCATCGTTTAAATAACTTACTAAGGGATTAAATTTTTTGTCACACATTTTCCATTTTGCTTGCTTTCGATATTATTGAACTAAGTTGTAATGAAGATTGATGTGCCACCAAGAGTATGTTTACAAATATTCTAATGATTCTAATTATCCTACAATTATTATCCTGGTCCTACACAAGGGATAGATTTGGATGATCAAATTCAAGTATTAATTTTGGAATCAATTATTTTTGTTTTAATTTATTATAGTCCTTTTATGAGTAGCGATTTACTTTTATGTCAATTGTTGAATTTTATATGTATTACTTATCATAATTTTTTTTGTCTTTTATTCTTTACGGATTATGTAGGCACAATCCCCAAACAAATAGGTCCACTATGCTTGAATTACGTCAAGGGTTCCTTTATTTATGATAAATTTTGTCTTGGGTTTTGTTGCTTATAAAAGAAAATAGTAGCCTTGTAAAGGAGGGAGAATTGATATCATTAATGACAATTAATTTCAGAAAGCTTTTTTCTTTCCATGCTAGGGTTTTCGATTGAGTGCTTGAATTTGACTTTTAAAAGGGAGTGATCATCCTATGTGGCATCTCAAGGTTGGGGTTTTATGGACTTGTTTTTTATTTCGTCTTTGTATTTGATTTTGTAGTTCTCTTTAAAATATCAGTATCCTTTTTTCTTCTTTATTTCTATGTTCAATCAATCTTTGTTCTTCAAAAACAAATAAAAGAAAAAAAATGAAGAGTGCACCTTTTCATAGTGTAAATATGTTTTTAATAAACTAGAGTTGCAACTTTAAACGGTTATAACTTTTGACCGAGGATCGAATCGACTATTATAATATATCAAATTGAAGCTCGTATCGATTCCCATAATCTGAGCGGACCTTGCTAAGGATCTTTCTCTGTTGACCCAAATTCCATCATTTACCTAATTTATTGAGGGATTAAAGTTTTTGTTGCACATTTTCCATTTTGCTTGCTTTCGGTATTATTCAACTCAGCTATAATGAAGATTGATGTGCCACTAAGAGTATGTTTACAAATATTCTAATGATTCTCAATATCCTTCAAATATTATGATGATCCTAAGCTAGGGATAGATTTGGAATATCAAATTCATGTATTAATTTTGGAATCATTTTTTTGTTTTAATTTATTAAGGGCCTTTTATTAGTAGCGATTTTCTTTTAAGTGAATTTTTGAGTTTTTTATGTTTTACTTATCATAAGTGTTTTTAGTATTTTATTCTTTACAGATTGTTTAGACAAAATACCCAACTAAATAGGCCCATTATGGTTGAATTACATCAAGGGTTCCTTTATTTATGATAAATTTTGTCTTAGGCTTTATTGCTTATTGTTTGGAGAGAATTTAAGTATCTGACTCTAGTGATTTTTAGTGAGAAGTGAGAATTTGAACAATTGAAATATATCATGTATTCTCCTCATTTAAGGGGTATATATATGTATAACATCTTACATACATAGCAGGGTACGTAATAAGCGACATGGATACGTGGTTACATATGTAGTAAAATTGCACACGAACTAGTTTAAATAGAAATCAGATTGCTACGAGCATTACTAACAAATAAAGGGAGGTCGTTATATACAGGTCACTCATGGAGAAGGAGGACATTGATCTCATCAGGATACCATAGCTTCACCAGATCTTGACATCCAAGACCTCACAGTTTCATAACGAGGTACTTTTGTCAACTGGGTTGCACGCTTTATCAAGTTCCTTGGTCCAGGCCATTTGTTGAGTAAGCCTTTTATCCTCGCTTTACCCTAGTGGGGTACTTATTAGGTCCTATGTCTGTTACATATTTAATACCAAAAATTAACTCCCCTATTCTTTTGATTGAGAAATCAAGAGAATGATCTGGTCGTGTATTCCTTTTTTTAATGTTAATAGATTCAATCGTTATAAACAACGGCCACTGGGACAATAAGAATTTATTCTATGCTTTAGGATATTATTTTTATTATTTATTTTTTAAGAGGTTTTTCAGCTTGTTGTTTTTCCTTTATAATTAGTAGGAGAATTTACTTTTATTTTTTACCTATTTTTAATTAAGTAATTATATTCAGAGGATTTCAGTCCATTGATTATTTAGAGGTCGTTTTATTTGTTCCTAAGGTCACTCAAAAGTTACTTAATAGTCATTTCAGCTCATTTATTTAACGTCGTTTGCTGGGATTCAGGTCGTTGCTATATCCTTACTTCTTGATTTGATAAGAACTTATCACTTTAGGTAATTATTCATCTTCTTTCTTAATGTCACATAAAAGAAAAGGAGTGAGTATGTCTTTAAAGGGAGACCTCTCCAAAAATGTTTCTCCCAATCGTATTCCCTCAAGGTCATTACCAACCAAACGACCTTAAATGATGGGGAGTAATGACAATAGGATAGTACGAGGACTGTTAAGGAAGGGATTCTCACTCTTCCTGCTTCCTTGGGGTCTAAGGTATTGTCTACCTTGTCCTCACGGGGTTCAATTCTTGTTATCAGGATTCCTATGTCTACATCCACCAAGGTACCTAGCCTAAAGAAGAAGAGGGAAAACAAGGGCGAACCTACACATAGAACCAAAGATAAGCATCAAATTGAAAAGATGTCAAGTGTTTTAAAAGTTAAAGAGTTAGAAGAAATTAGACAAACATATGACATTCCAGCCCACGTAGGGTTAATACTAGTTCCCCCCATTTATGTGATGCTGTTGATCCACCACCGAGGTGGTGGGTGATACATTTAGCGGCCTTTAAAGTAGGTCTACGTTGCCCCTTTCCCAAATTGGTGGCCCATGCTTTGAGCACTTTTGATAATAATTTTGCACAAATAAATCTAAACAGGTGGCGAACACTTTTATGTCTTTCTATGGTAGTTGGAGAGCACAGAATAGACCTCGAAAATGATGAACTGAGGTGTTTATATTGTTTAAAAAGGAATGGGTTAGACAAAGGGAGGGCGTATATATCTTGTGTTATAGGTCAAGGGTGGCATCTCAGACTTCCCGATGGCACCTCTAGTTGGAAAGATAAATATTTTTATATTACTGGGGATATTTGGGGTGACGGGGTAGATTTCCCAATTCGACACACTTGGAACCCTAATTTTAACACTTTACAACCTCGAGCTAGCTAGTTCATGAGTAAACTGGATAGTATGGGTAAAGTAAAAATGAGGCAGATTGAGCTACAAAATACCTCGAATGAAGGTTATCGTGATATCGTGACTATAGTGCGCTTAAAGAAGTCTGGGGTGTGTCATCCTTGAACTTCCTTTCTTTAAAGTCTTCTTTGGACTTTCCTTATGTCATACCTTGCTATTAAGTTTTTAGAATTCTAAGTTTTGAGATTTTCGCCAATAAAATGGTTACTTCTTGAAATTAATTGGATTTTTTTGATTTTGTTAAGAACACAAAGGAGGTTGCGCGTGAGCTTTGAGTGGTTAAAAAAAGAAAAAAAAAGAGCAAAAATAATGTAAAAAAAAAAGAAGAGGCAAAAATAGTGAAAAAGAAGAGGCTAAAATAGTGTAAAAAAAAGAGAGGCCAAAAGAGTAAAAAAAAAAAAAGAAAGGTCAAAATAGTGAGTTATCTCATTTTTTTCTACAGTTTGAAAACATGAGTAAGGAAGGAAGAGAACCACAAGAGGTCGACTTAAAATTCATCTTCAAAACTTTCAATAACTAATTTAAGGAGCCAAATGCAAGGTTGGATGATTTGGAATCCTCTTCTGGTTCTAAATTACATAAAAGAAGACATAGAAAACATAAGTTCAAGGAAGAAGATGCTGATTTCATAATGGAAGAGAGAGCAAGTTGTAAATGGGACAAAAATATCATGGTTGTATATAAAAATGGAGAAATCAAAAGTGGCAATTCATATGATGAAGAGATACAACTAGTGAAGGATTGTTCTAATGTTGAAATGGAAGAACATGTGCATAGAGATTCACTTGTCACAAAGAGAGTCCTGAATATACCGCCTACTGATGAAGAAGATGGCAAGCACTGTGATCCTATTTTCCACACAAGATGCCATGTGAAGGATAAAGCTTTAATTAATGATAGTACGACCTACACTAATGTTTCTAGTACCTTGTTGGTAGAAAAGTTAAATTTGAAGTGGTAGGAGCATCCCTAACCGTACAAGCTACCATGGTTGAATAAATGTGGAGAAATGGAGGTTAACAAACAAGTATGGGTTCCTTTCTCAATTGGAAAATATGAAGATGAGGTTCTTTATGATGTGGCACCAATGCATATTGCTTACATATTGCTCGGTCGACCATGGCAGTCTAATAGGAAGGTCTCAAATGATGGTTCGTTATTCTTTTGAAATTAACAACCAAAAAGTTGTATTAGCCCCTCTCAAACCTTTGCAAGATTATGAAGACCAAATTAAGATAGTAGGAGAATGCAATATGTGGGAAAAACAAAAGTGTGAGAAAGAGGAAAATAAAAAAAAGTGAGGTAGAGAGCAAAAATGGAGAGAAAGTGAGCATAATGAAGGGAAAAGTGAGCAAAAAAAAAAAGAAGAAAGTGAGCACAAAGGAGAGAAGAGTGAGAAACGAGGAGAGAAAAGTGAGCAAAAAAGAGAAGAAAGTGAGCATGAAGGAGAGAAGAGTGAGAAAATAGAAGATAAAAGTGAGGAAAAAGGAGAGAAAAATAAAAGAATGGGTGTATTTGCTAAAAAACAAGAGATTAAGAGTGCTATGATGGCAAGGAAACAAGTAGTTGTACTTATGTACAACAAGGTTTATCTTTCTACTAACGATCTTAACTCATATTTGCCTAGTGTCATTGTATCTTTATTGCAGGACTTTGGGGATCAAATAGACTTCATACATAAATCAGTAATATCAAATTGACCTACTAACAAAATTAAGATTCGAGGATGAATCTTTTCGAAGATGAGGGGAATGATGGAGATTGAGGTGCTAACCAAGTTGATGTTTACCAATATTCTAAAGATTCTCAAGATCATACAAATATTCTCAAGATCCTACACAAGGGATAGATTTGGAATATTAAATTGGATGTAAGGATTAATTTAGGAAGCAATATTCTTGTTTTAATTAATTATGGGCCTTTTATGTTTAGTAACTAAATAGGCCCAATCCATAACTAAATTGGCCCATTAGACCTATTCTATCTAGGTTTTTTTTCCTATTAGGGTTTCTTGCTTATTAATAAGAAGAGCTATGTAATGGAGGGAGAACAAATATTCCTTAATGAAAAGAAATTTTTTGAAAGCTTCTTTCTTTGCCTTCTTATATTCTTGATTAAATGGTTAAATTCGACTTATTAGAGGGAGTGATCATCCTTTTTGGTGTCTCAAGATTTGGGTTTTAAGGACTTTGTTTCCTTAGGGTTCTAATATGATAATCTTCAACACGTTCTTACCAAATCAATCATTTCAATTCCCTTGAGTTTGTGGGTTCCAAGATTGTTCGCCTAAAGGGTCCACATTAGGATGTGCAATAGTATGGCAAACCTTTGCCATTTATCACATTTTTGAGTTTATTTGGTGTAGTCTGCCAGTATGGTAGGCCAATAATAACTGTCTCATAATCCGTTGTGATAATCTCTTACCTCTAGAATGCAAATTATAGTCTCTTTCATGTGCTTCGAACATCAACCTTTCAGATCCATACTTTATTATACATAAGAGTCCAAGACCGAGTAGGGTGTTTTGGTATAGTTTCCTACTTCAATCATGTATCAACTTGTGTTGGCCTCGATTTCTTTTACGGCCTTGTGCTCTTCTGGTAGATCCTCCTAGATTGGGGTGAACCATATGATTGAGGGAGCATCCACACATCCAATCTTTCTTTTGACCTCCTCCAAAGATTCTTCTGCTAAAATAGTTACCGACACTACTCTCTTATGCTTGGTCTCCCTTACTAATGCCAAAGTTTCCAGAGCGTCAGCATGACCATTCTTATTTCAAACTGTCTGCTTGATCTTGAACATAGAGAATTTTGAGCATTCTTGCTTTAATCTTTACATGTACCCCTTCATTTTTCCATCCCTTGCTTCAAACGTGCCCACAAATAGATTGACCACTAGCCTACAATCACTATGTAAGGTGATTCTTTTGATCCCTAGTTTTTTTGTAGTCATGGCCCCAAATATAGCAGCCTCATATTCTGTGACATTATTAGTTGCTTGGAAATCAATTTTGACTGCATATTCAAAGTAGTTGTTTTCTTGGTCAACTATGACCACCCTTAGTCCTTCACCATTGAAGAGTTGCACTCCATCCATAAATACTTGCCAGTTTAGGGCTTCCCTTTGGTCTCTCCCACACACCTTCTCTTGCTCTATCTTGGTGATGACCTTAGGCATATCGTTTCATTTAGCCACAAACTTAGCCACCCCTTTAATGGCTTTTCTAACCTTGTATTTAATATCATACTCTCTCAATTCTACAACTATGTGTGCCAATCTCCCTATAACATCTGGTCTCCACAGAACACTTCTAAGAGGGTGTGAGGTGAGTACATTAACTATGTACAAGTAAAAGTTATTCTTGAGCTTTCACGCAATGATCTTAAGAGAAAAAACCAACTTATCAATGGGAGAATATCTTATTTGGGCCTCCTTTAAAATTTGGCTAACATAGTAGATGGGATGTTGAATTTTGTCCCTTTTAACTAAGAGTATGGTGCTATATGTTTGGGGTGTCACAAGTAAATATGAATAAAGAATCTATCCTAGTAGAGAGCTAACCACTATGGAGAGGGTACAATGGTACTTCTTGATTCCTTCAAAGGTTATGTTGTAGTCCTCGTCCCAAAAGACTAACGTGTTTTTTCTCAATATTTTGAAGAAGGGCATACACTTATCAGTACATTTGGAGATGAACCTGTTTAGTGCCACTATTCTTCCATTCAGCTATTATATTCCCTTGAGCCTAGAAGGTGGCTTCATATTTACAAGTGCCTGTATCTTGTTTGGGTTGGCACTAATCCACCTTGTTGACACGAGATACCCTAGAAATTTCCTACAGCAACACCAAAGATTCATTTTTTGGGGTTAAGTCTGATGCCATATCTTCAAATTATCTCGAATATCTCCTATACATCCTTGATGTGTGACGAGTGTTCAAAAAGCACTAAAATTACCATGATTTTATGTACATTAATTGATTAAAAATATATATATATTTATATGATTTTATCATATATTTATATAAATTTGTCTTTTTCGGAATCACGGGTATGTTTATTGTTTTTCAGGTAATTTCGCTTAAAAATGTAACTTAAAGACTCAAAGAAGAATACTAGAGGCAATACATCACAAATATATTAATAAATAAATGAGGAAAGGTCAACAAATATGGAAATATTGGACAAAATGGGTCAAAAGGGTCAAAAATGTCAAAAAGCAGGAAATCGTGCCGAACAGCTACTACCCGCGCCCAGTGCTGCGCCAGCCGCGCATGCCTTGCTCTAGTTTCGCGCCAGCCGTGCGTGCCTTGCTCCTATCCTGCGTGCGCCTGTGCGCGCTGCTGCTCCTTCTGCGCGCACCTGTGAGCTCCACTGGTGCCTTCTGCGCGTGCCGCTGCCATCTCGCCCCATTTTCGTGCATAGCCGCCCCCCACGTCAGCAATCACCACTCCACGTTTCCACCATTTTTTCACCCACTTTTTCTCTCCATCCTCACCTATAAATACCCCCTTCTCTTCACTTCTAAACACACCTCAAAACCATTCTTCTCTTCTCTTATCTTTCTTTCTCTCATTTCTTAGTTTTTAAGCTTTTCTTAGTTTCTTTCTTAGTTTTTAGTTTTTCTTAGTTAAATTCTCTTAGTTTTAGAGTTCTTCTCTTTTTGAGAAGAACTAGTTATGTTTTTGTAATTTATTAGCTTTTTGATTCAATAAATGGGAGTGCAAATTCTGTTTGGAGGTTTTCCAGTAACGGGAATAGCATCGAAGTTCTGTAAGGATTTTATTTTCTTTGTAGTTATTTTTTATGCTTTATTCTTACATGTTATATTTAATTTGTCTCTGATTAAATTTAACTGTGTTGGCTATTTGTAAACAAGATATAATAATAACGTTGTTATGCTTGCAAAATATTAAATAGGTAAAAATCTCTAAATTGAATTGATTTTATTTTTATTCAAGATTATATATTAAGAATGTTAGAGAGAAATATATTATTTTTCATTACAAACTTAAATCTGAAAATTAGATTTTAAGGTTTAGTTATCCGGTCTAATTTAGAGTAGTGCTCTTTTATTTGTTGGTACAATCGCCCGGTAGTTAGAGTGAAGCTCTATTTCAAAAGTTTTTATAAGAATTATTATCTAAAAATGTATTGACAACTTGTTTTCAGTAGTGGTTTTAAAACTTGAAAGTTAGTACTCGGATAATTAAATTCTTAGGTTTAATTTGGATACCTTGAATAAAGTTTAAACTGTCTAACCCCACCAAAGGTGGCATTTAAATGGTTCATTTTAAATCTCTTAGAAAAATGAATTAATTTAATTAACCAAATTAGTTATCAACCCCACACATAGGTGTTAATTGATTTGTTTAGTTAACAAAGAATATCTAACCCCACCAAAGGTGGCATTCATATAAAAAAGAGAGAATCAATAAATATCAATTCATATCTTTAATAACCTAAATAATACGAGCAAGCATAATTAACTTAATTATTATATCCATAAATACTCCACCATTATAAATGATAAAATTTGCATAAATGTTTATTGAATCTATGTTTATTTTTATGTAAGTAGATTAAAAACACAAAACCCCAAAATATCGTGACAGGATGTTTAGGATTTAATTTTTTTTTTAAAAGTTTGAATAATAAATTAAAAACCACATACATTCCTTCCTTAGATCGACCTTGGGAGTATACTTATCATTTTCTACGAAATGATTCGTGCACTTGCGAGAGTTTTATAAATAAATAAAACAAAATGAATGACAGGATCGGCGATGTCGGTTCTGCCCTATCAATGTGGTTCAAGGGTTTAGCTGATTTCACCACTTTTCCATCTACGTATGCGTCTAGATTCTTCCCCCGTTGTTTTTTGAACATTTTGTTAACGAGATATTGATATGTTGCACCTGTATTTTTTGGTCCAAATTGCATCCTTGTATAGCAAAATGTTCCTTCCTCTATGATGAATGAATTTTTCTCCTCATCCTCATGGTGCATTTTGATTCGATGGTATTCAGAGTATGCGTCAAAAATACTCATCAACCTAAATCTGGAAGAGGAGTCTACTAGCCGATCAATGCTTGGAAAAGGGAAGCAATCCATTGGACATGCTTCGTTCTGATATGTGAAAGCCATACACATACGAGATGACCCACACACTTTCTTTATCAATACCTTATTTGAATGCCATAAAGGGTAACTTACCTCCTTGATGACCCCAGCCTCTTTAAGGGCAGTCATATAGTGTTTGATCACCTCGTTCTTCTCTTTGGAGAATTTTCTTTTCCATTGCTAAATGGATCTAGTTCTAGGTTGATGTTAAACTGGTGTGTTATGACATTTCGATCAATTCTTGGCATGTTTTTTAGAGACCACGCGAAGACATCTACATTAGCTCTGAGGAATTGTGAGAGTTGATCCTCAAGCTTTGTCATCAAATCCTCACCCATTTTCAAGGGGTGGTTCTAACCCTCGACATCCAATGAGAGGTCCTTCACTTTATTTAGGTACAACGACATCGCCAAACCTTTGCTCCTTGGTCTCTTTGGAGGGATACCCCTTACTTATTTCTATTTGGGGATAGCTCTTTTCATAATGGAAGCATAACAACTACTGGCCTTCTCCTGATCTCCCCTTACCGCTTCAAGACGATCAACTGTGGTGGATTTTATCACCTGGTGAAAGGTGGAAGGGACTACCCTCATTTTATGTATCCATGGCCTTCCCAAGATGGCGATGTAATATGCAGGGACATCAATGATCATAAAATTAATCATAATTATTACCAATTTTCCCATTAGAGGAAAAACCACCATCCCTTTTGCATAGGTGGTGGTGCTGTTGAATCCTATGAAAAGGAGCTTTGTGTTAGCGATGTCAGAATCCTTTACTTCAAGGGCCCTGACAGTGGTTATAAAAAGGAGATCTACCAAACTCCCCATGTCAATCAATATTTGGAAGACATCACAAGATCTGATCCTTAGAGTTGTTACTAAAGGATCCTCGTGATGGGATAAGGTCTCGTCTTTTTCACAGAAAATGATTTTTGTAGGAGGTCTCGTCTTATCCAAGGCGTATACATGGGGAACATTACATAACTCCCTTGCAAATATTTTGTACGAGTTATTAGAGATCTCTTTCACCATAGGTCCTCCATATATAGTATTTATAGACATAATATTGGGTTCATTACATGGCTTCTCGCTACCGCCTGATGAGTTCATTTTTTTTGGCATCCCTTGTTTGCTTTAGTGCCTCCACTTGTCCATATTTTCTATGACGAGGTCTTTCAAATATCCCCTAGCCATCAACTCTTCTATCTCATTTTTTAAGTGTTTGTAATCTTTTGTTTCGTGGCCCAAATCCTTGTGGAAGGCACACAATGTGGATGTGTCTCTAATGGGGGATTTCATCTGTGGTGGCCATTTAACATTGGGCTCATCCTCCATTCTCCCTACAACTTGAGCTAGCTCAACTTTAAAGGGTGGCCCTTTAAAAAGGGAGAGTGACCTCCTCCAAGGCCCTTTGTTTCTTGGCCATTGTTTAACATGCTTGTTACCTGGTACTAAATGTTTGTTTTTGTTATTTTGATGTGCCCTGTCTGGGCTCATCTCCCTCTTTTCTTTATATGGCACCATTTCTACATCATTTTGATATCTTTTAACCAGACCTAGCTATCTCTCTTGGTAGAAAAACTTTCTCGTGTGTCTACAAGCTTCTTCTAAGGTGTATGGCACTACCTTAGCTAGCTACACAAATAAGTTAGAGTTCTTCCGTAGGCCTTTCTTGAAATCCTCTATAGCAATAGAATTAGGGTAGTTAGAAATCTCCAATTTATGCTTTCTGAACCATTTCATGTATTCCTTAGTGGATTCCCCTCTCCCTTGAATAATTGAGAAAAAGGTGGTGAGACTCTTTTCTCAAAGGATTGTTGCAGACGTAGTTTGTGAATGAATAACCTAGCGATCTATGGGAAGGAGGTTATAGATCTTGTGACCAAGTTGTTCAACCATTTTTGTGCACCTTCACATAGGGTAGTAGCAAACAACTTATACATTATGGTGTCTCTCTTTCATTTAGGGGCTTTAAGCTTAGCTGGTGGTTCATTATTTTCTATTATATCAGAGAAGGGAGAGATGCATAGTTGCTCATAATCTCTGTCCACATCATAAGGGGTTTTTCCCTTCTTATGTTTCTCATTTTCCACCTTGAAGGCCTTCTATTGCCTCTAATTGGTCTCCTCTAGCACCTAAAATTATGCCTCCCAAACCTTTTCTTTCTTGAATCCATTTTTCATCACAAGCCCTTGCCTTAGGGAGGGGATTCCCTCATCTTCATATTCGGCTTATTCTGGCTTAGGCTTATCACACCCAATTACATTTCCATTGGTAGGATCATTTATTTGTCTTCTAAGGTACTTCCCCCTATCTAGGAGCATAGTGATCTATTTTCTCTTATGGTTTATTCGAGATCATTTCACAGCCCAAGGAATTGGCGAGCCAACTCTTAGTTGTAGGCGTTATCTTCTACCCTAGTTTCATTAAGGGCTAGGGAGGTATTTCTTTGAGTTGCCATTACTTCATGATGATCCAACCTCGACCATGTTCTAGTGTGAGTTCCTACCATGGTATTTGTATTTCATGAGTCAAACATGATTGGTTTCCCAAGTTTCTCTCAAGGATCGGGGTGAATCTCAAAGGGTATAGGGTTAGAAACTTACGCTTAACCTCAGAATCTGAGCCCTACGATGGGTGCCAAAAATGTTAAGATTCAACTTATTTTCGAAGAGAGAACTTAGATAGAAGTTGAGATAATTGGTTGCATGTGTGGATCTCATAAGAGGTCCATCTACTTATAAAACATTAAAGATACAAGTGTCAGTTACATAATATGTGCACATAGTTTCTTGTCAAAGGGGTGTAATCGTTTTAAAGTAAAGCATATCATGCATTGAGGTCAACCCTGGTTCAGATGGATCACTAAGCTTAGACTGATCACTGAGCTCAAGTTTATCACTAGGCTTAGGTTGCTCTATAGGTAGGACATTTAAGGCGCTTTGCTTTCTTTCTCGGGTTAGTGACTTTGCTTGAGAGGTTTGAAAGGGTCGGGCATTAAGTAGATCTAGATGTCCAAAAATACACCAACCTTTGGGTTAACTTATCATTAGTTTTCTAGTGATTTGTACACTTGCAAGTAATTAAAATTTGTGCATCAATATGATAGGTTCAATGCAAAGCTTATTTTACTAAAAGGCTCTATGTCTTGCTCCAAACATCCAAGCATAAGTTCCAAGAGTTACCTTAAGCTCACATGGAAGTTGCTCTTGCACATCATCGTTAGCTTAAAATTACATTAGGGTATAGCATCCTCAAGCTATGAAAAGTTCAATGTGAAGCTTATCCTACTAAGAGGCTTTAGGAGCAGTTCTTAACATCCAAGGATAACATCAAATTTTTACCGTAAGCTCATATTGAAAAAGCCCTCGAACTTACTCCTTAGCTTAAAATTACATGAAGGACTGGCTCCCTTAAGCTATGATAATTTTAACACAAAGCTAATCTTACCAAGAGGCTTTAGGACCAACTCCTAGCTTCCAGGTACAATTCTTAGCCTAAAATTACATTAGGGTTTGGCTCCCTCGAGCTATGATAGGTTCAACATGAAGCTTATCCTACTAAGAGGCTCTTAGACCAGTTCCTAACTTCTAGGGATAACTTCTAAACATTACATTAAACTCACATTGAAGAATATATTAGACATTGTTATTAGTTTAAAATTACTTGGGGCATCAGCTCCCTCAAGTTATGATAGCTTCAACATGGAGCTCATATTGCTATGAGACTCTAAGACTAGCTTCTTACTTTTACGGATAACTTCAAAGTTTTATTTAAGCTCACATTGTTGAAGCTCTTGTATATACTCATTAGGCTAGAGTTACATTAGGGATAAACTCCCTCAAGCGATGTTAGGTTCATGGCAAAGCTTATCCTTATAAGAGATCATTAGCTTAAAATTACATGAGAGACCAGCTCTCTCGAGCAATAATAGGTTCAACGTGCATCTTATCCTACTAAAAGGATTTAGAACAAGCTCATCATAGCTTTAAGAAATCAATTCAAAAGCTTTACCTTAAGCTCACTAGGAAGAAGCCCTTAAAGATTTTCCTTAGCTTAAAATTACATTAAGGATCAACTCCCTCGTGCAATATGATATATACCTAAAAAGAACGTATATCTTGTGATTTATCAAAATTGATTAAATGAATTAAATTTTAAGATCGTATTTTTACATAAGTATTTTATAAATTATCTTTTTGAAATCATGGGTATGCTTTGATATATTTCAAGTACTTTGGGACTTAAAAGATGCAAATGACAAAGCACCATTCAAATCCTCCCAATCAGAGGCATAATTTTCACATAATGGAGGACTTGGATGCAAACATTTATATAGAATTTATCAAAGAGGGGTCAAAATATTAAATTGGAAAAATTCAGGGTGAGTCATGGAATATACTTATGCCCATACTCAAAACAAGCCAAAAATCATGTGTAACAATGTCAGCTCACTTGCACACTTGCTTGCCAAAAACAACACTATCAACCTAGCATGCACACTATGAAAATCAACCTCGTGGTTTGTGTAAACATACTTACATAGAGGAAGACAAATACACTAAGTAAAAAGAAAACAAACACTGTGTTTTATACACAGGAACCCAACACATAGACGCAAGTTCATTGGGACTTACATTCTTCCCCTTCGGCTCTTTGTGTCAAAACATGGCCCAACTAGGTACAAAAAACCATTAAACATGAGAAGATCATGAAGATGTCCAAAGTTGTTTGTTCCCATGAATAATAAAACAATACATACTAAAACCCAAACACACACCTATAAGCATCCATCTTATACACTCCGCATCCATTACATCACTCTGAAACATGAGGGTCTCAGTACCATTGCACACAAAACATCTGAAGCTTATAGAATTCGCTTTACATATGTAACCTATACACACTAAACAAACATATACCTCATGAAATGTATCATGCAAAAAAAACATGTAGTCAAACCATATACTATTGGGTTACCCCTATATAAGTACACAACGATAAGCAACTAACAAGAAAAGTACACAACTCCCGACTTCATGCAACACCCCCCCTGAATACATGCAAGTTAGACAAAAATATGTAGTGCAATCCTATGCTCACAACCTATGAACACATAGCATGGAAAAAACATAAAGTTGTGCACATAACCTTCTTCTCTTTCTTTGACACAAAAAGTCAAAGAGACAATTTAAAATGAGTGAGAAAAGGCATAAAAAATGCTATAATCGTAACACTAATGCAATGCAGTAAGTAAGATTCAAGCAAAATCAATAATAAGTACCACATACTTCAAGATAAAAGGACATAGAGAAGCATGAAGACACTAGCAAGGTAGAAGCATGCAATATGCAATAAACTAAAAGCATGGGCAACCACAGATAAGTGCAATAAACTAGAAAACATCTCAGTTTACCCAAGAAAACATATGTCATGCATTCTAACAGTAGTTATTAGGCAATTAATGACAACCAAGAAACATGTAATAAGGAAGTAGAAGCACCGAAACACATAGGAAGACATGTGAATTCAGAGATAGCACATAATGTGTGCAATGTGTCATACTATCAGTCCGATTTATACATGGTTTATACAGTGATACATAACAGAGAAAGAAGCACCATATGAAAGTGTAGCAAAACAAAAACTCACAAATTGTACAAACAACATGAAGTAAAACAAACACATTACTTCAATTGACAACAAAACAAGACATAACCACTCCCCCTAAAGGTATGCATGTGATATAGTAAACATGTTAAACATTCTACTTGTAAACACCTCAACGCAGATGCATCTACACATAATAGACAACCAGAAATACAGTACAAAGGAAGCAAGCAAATCGTGTTCAATGAATTAGTGGGTTCATAGAGGATAAAAAACCATTAAGCATAAATATCCATACGTCTATCAGTGCATGATGTATTCATGTAAGGGTATGTGTTAAATTTTTGATGACATGTACTGTGTGTGATATGTAAAAGTTGTTTTCTCTAAATGCCATCATGATATGCTTATGTGAACCCAACAAATTGAAATATAGGCTCAAGTTGAATCAAGCTACAATTGTCTACAATTAGACTCTATATCTCTACTAATGTAAGTTCCAGCTAAGAAGAAATCAATAGGTCTTTCAAAGGTTGTAATGAAAGGTTAAGGAATGGGTAGGGAAGATAAGATTTTTAGGCTTGAACATACCTATGTTGATCCAAACAAATGGATAACTTAAAATCGATGACACTTATACTCTCATACATAGATTTCTTTTCTTTTTTACTTCTCAAACTTCAACCAACGAAGATGAGAGAATAGTACATAAAATTCAATGAATTATATAGTTCTTCCTTTTTCATACTTCTCATCATTAAGCATATCTCTTCTTTTCTTTCTTCACTTCTTTTGTCTCTAAAAGCACATTATTCTTAGTACTTTTTATTTTTATTTTCTTCATATTTCCCAATTTTTTTAATCATCATTTTATTATCACCTTTATTCCTCCTTTTTTATTGAAACCAAGATGATAAAGTGGACAAACCCATAACATACAAGCTCAACAAAGGGTGTAGAAGGAAAGTGGGAATAAAAATTTAGGCTAAGCCAATATTTATGGGCAAAGAAATGAAGGGATAACATAATGGCACAAAGAGGGGAGACTAAGGATATGTGAACAATGGTGTCAAGAAAGGATCAAATGATTCAAGGATGGCCTATCTCTTTTCTATCCAAGTAACATCTAGAATTGCACCTCAAGAGACACTTAAGGTGGATTATAAAGCTTTTATGAGAAATACAAATCATCAAAGTTAGAGTTTCACACAAGCTTTTAAAAAAACCATATAAACTCATGAAAATATAGCATGTGCAAAGGAAAGATGTATTTATGATAAAACAAACAAGAAAAATATAGCCATACAAGCTTTCAAGGAATACAAATGTCAAAACATCCATACTTTAATTCATGTTAACTGCATGTCAATCATATAATAATATGATCCTTCTAAAATTTATTTTACAAGTTATAGTATAGTAAAGAGAAAGAAACTATCAATCTCACAAAACTCAAAAACAATAACTACCAAGTGAGATGACAAGAAATGACTCAAACAAGATCAAAGCCCTACCGGAAGAGGAAAGTGTCACCAAAGAGATCAACAACAACACTTACATCATTACTAATTAGGAGAAAGAAAAAAACTGACTATCTATTGAACAACATAGGTAACATCCCTAAGAGAAGAAAGAAGAGACGAGGGATGCTACTAAAACTTCTAAGCATGTGAGAAAAAAAAAGTTTCAACACAAAAACATAAGTGTCAACTGAGGCAAAGCAACATGAGTGTCAACTGAGGCAAAGCAATAGGATAAGATGGAAAATGATAGCTGAAAGAAGGATTGAAGTTAGCAAGTGACAAATAGATAATCAACACAAAATATGCTAGGTGTAAGAGTGTAAAACCTAGTAAGATAGACAACAAGCATTCCAAATGTCATGTCATAAGAAAGATAGGACTGTAGAGAGAGAATCCCACTATAATGACACTATGTGATGAAAAAATGTGACATGATTCTCATGCAAATAACCACAGAATAAGTAAATAATAATTATTGGAGAAAGCTTGTAACATGTCAGATATGAGCCATAACATTAAGTAAAACTATTAATGCATTATGTAAGACAACCAAACAAAAAGAAGGGGAGAAATATGCATTAATAAGAATATAGGGAGCATATAGATAACAAGCCAACAAAAATTCACATGTAGAGATAAGACAAACAAAGTAAAGAAAGAAATAAAGTAACTCAACCCTAAAATATCACCCAAAATATAGTGATCAAACTGTATCCCTTAGTTTAAAGAATTTGGTAGGGGCAATAGAACTCAGAGATAGTCTTTGAGTCATATGAGCATGAGGTGTTTATGGAACTCATGATCTATTTTGTTTACAGTTTTTAGAAAATTTAGTCGAGTCATTTGTATAAGTTGGACCAAGTAGACTTTTTGAAATAAATTTATTTCTTTCTACACTATATCTCAAATGTATAATAAAACTTGCTTGAACATGTTCAGATGAGCCACAGTAGCTACATCTAGACAAAGAAAGTTGGGGTGAACAAGGTGAAGTACTCCGAGATGAACTTCTCACATATGCAGGACACTACCTAGAAAGGTGAATAGTAAGGCCATAAAGATAACAGGTACAAAAAGTGAAGTTAGAGAATATATTTCCCTAAATTCGAGGAGTTGTACGTGGAGGAGAGAAAGAAATGTTTCCCATGTTTTCTTTTATATGAGGATGATAAGTTAATCTTTTGCAATGAGGTTCACCATAATGGTGACAAGTAAGGATATCACCTTGCAAGGGGAACCATGTTGGAGCTTGAAAATCGGCTTACCTTAAGGGCGACAACAATTGACATCAAATTAGAATCTTGATCAATAGACTTGAAAAACTTAGGAGCAGTAGAAGTAGAAGTATAAATCCCTTCATTATACCTGATACCGTGTTTATCACCCAATGACCTTGTGTTATTGAAAATTTCAATTAATTTATAGGAACCAAAAATCATTTTGTTGATAGTAGAGGAAGACTGAGTCAGTTCTTTTTCACTTATACAGAGTTTATTTTTTAAAGTTATAATCAATTCTACCTTTTCTATAAGGAAAGATTCTAAATAATTCGTTGAATTGTTGAGAATCCTAACTCTTTCATTCATATGTTTCACTTTTGCTTCTTTCTCAATGAGAGCATAAGTTAGATACTCCTTGGCACTTTCAAGGAAAATTATCTACTTCTTCAACTGTTCGACATCATCCTTATGATCATTTGAGGGATCGTGATTGACATACAATGGAGTAGATTTATCAAAGGTGGAATACTTCAATTGTTCCTCAAGTTACTTCATATTCTCGAGATTTGTGTCAAACTTCTTGCAAATCTAGATGTCTCTTATGAAGAAGCTTACATCTATTAGTGAAAGTATATTATTCATCATTAGTTGATGACTTCCTTTCCTCAAGAGTTTTCTTCAAAGCACTTATCTCACACTCATTTTCATTCAGGCTCTAAAAATCCTTTTTCTTACCTTTTTTTGATTTGATGTGCTTCAATAAGAGTGCATTATAGGAGTCATACATCTTGCTCATCATAATAATCATCCTTAGATTTAACCTCTTGAACATTTGAGGCAGTAGTTAGAGGATCAATGGCACTACCCGATGCAACTAAGGCAAAAAATTCATCATTACTACTGGTACTATCCAAAAGAGTAGCCTCAGGCTTCATCGTATGCTTATTTATGTGCTTTTGCTTCTAAAAACAATTTCTACAAGGTGACCAGGCTTCCCACATTTGAAACATTTGATATTGATTAAGTGCCCTTTACTAGGTTTTTCAAGTTCATTATTTGAGTTATCAATAAAATTTATAGATTTTAAGCCTTTATAACTCAAAGTACCTTTTCCAATACCCCAGAAGAGAGTTTCTTCTTTCTGAAAAATTTAGTAAATCTCTTGAAAAATAGAGCCCTTTCCTTCTTATTGGGAATAGAGTCATCATTACTAACAACTGTGTTAAAAACATCTTTTCTCTCGTCTTGGCAACTGGTGATGTAGTTTAAAGACTTACAAGTCATCAACTAAAGCATTAATAGTAAGTTCACCAGACCTATACATGGACTCAAGCATGGTAACTTTGGCATGAAATTGATAGGGCAAGCTAGTAATGATTTTCCCAATCCATTTTTACTCACTAATAGGTCTACCCAAATTATCTCTAAGGAATTGTTAGAGTTGCTTCTCAAGCTTTGTCATCAAATCCTCTTCCATTTTCAACGGGTGGTTCTTACCCTCGACATATATTGGGAGGTCCTTCAGTTTATTTAGGTAGAGTGACATCACCCGAACTTTTCTCCTTGGTCTGTTTGGAGGGAGAACCCTTGGTGATTGCTATTTAGGGATAGCTTCTTTCATAGTGGAATTATTACAACTAATGGCCTTTTCCTGATCTCTCTTTTTCACTTCGGGACCCTCGGTTATGGGGAATTTTATCACCTGGTGAAAGGTGGAAGGGACTACCCTTATTTTATGTATCCATGGCCTTCCTAGTATGTCGATGTAAGGTGAAGGGATATCAATGCTCACAAAATTGATCATTATTAGTACCACTTTTTCCATGACAAGCAGAACTACCATCCCTTTTGCATAGGTGGTGCTATTGTTGAATCCTACTAGAAAGAGCTCTATGTTAAGGATGTTAGAATCCTTTACTCCAAGGGCCCTAATAGTGGTTATAAAAAGTAGATCTACAAAACTCCCCATGTCGATCATTATTCGGTAAACATCACAAGATCTGATCCTAAGAGTTATTACTAAAGGATCCTCGTGATAGGATAAGGTCTCGTCCTTTTCACTGAAAATGATTTCTGTAGAAGGTCTCGTCTTATCCAAGGTGTATACATGGGGAACATTATAAAACTCCCTTACAAGTATTTTGCATGAGTTATTAGAGATCCTGTTGACCCCAAGTCCTCCTTGTATGGTATGTATAGATATAACGTTGGGCTCATCACATGCCTTCTTACTATCGCCTGACGAGTTCATTAGTTTTGGCATCCCTCGTCTACCTTGGTTGCTCCTTTTGTCCATATTTTTTATGATGAGGTCCTTCAAATTTACCCTAGCCATCAACTCTTCTATCTCTATTTTTTAAGTGTTTGCAATCTTTTATTTCGTGGCCCAAATCCTTGTGGAAGGCACACCATTTGGACGTGTCTCTAAGGGGGGATTTCATCTTTGGTGGTCATATGAAATTAGGCTCATCCTCCATTCTCCCTAAAGCTTGAGCTAGCTCAACTTCCTAGGGAGGTCCTTTAAAAGGGGAGAGTCACCTCCCCACAAGGTCCTCTATTTCTTGGCCATTGTCCTACATGCCAGTTACGTAGTACAAAACATTTGTTTTTGTTATTTTGATGTGCCTTGTATAGGATCATGCCCTTCTTTTCTTTATCTGACACCATTTATACATCATTTTGATGTCTTTTGACAATACCTAGCTCCCTCTCGAGGTAGACAAAATTTATTGCCTCTCCACAAGCTTCTTCTAAGGTGTGTGGCATTGTCTTAGTTAACTTCACAAATAGGTTGGAATTCTTCTATAGGCCTCACCTAAAGTTCTTTATAGAAATAGAATTAGAGCAGTTAGAGATCTTCCATTTCTCCTCTCTGAACCAATTTCCCTCGTCTTCATGTTAAACTTGTTCAAGCTTAGGCTATCCATGCCCAGCTATATTTCCATTTGTAGGATTAATTGTTTGGTCTTCCGAGGTCCTTCCCTCTGTTTGGGAGCATAGCAACCTATTTTATCTTCTCTTTTCCTTAAGCTCTTTTCTCAGCCTGAGGAATTGGTGAGCCAACTCTTCATAGTAGGCGTTATCTTCTTCCCTAGTTTCATTAAGGGTTGGGGAGGTAATTCTTTGAGTTTCCATTGCTTCACAGTGATCCAACCTAGACTATCTTCCAATGCGAGTTCCTACCATGGTATTTCTATTTCGTGAGTTGAATACAATTGGTTTTCCAAGTTTCTCTCAAGGATCAGGGTGAATCTCAAAGGGTATATGGTTAGAAACTTACGCTCGACCACAAAATCTGAGCCCCACGGTGGGCACCAAAAATGTTAAGATTCAACCTATTTTTGGAGAGAGAACTTAGATAGAAGTTAGGATAATTGGTTGAATGTGTGGATCTCATAATCCATCTATTTATAGAACATTAAAGATACAAAGTTGGTTACATAATATGTACACATATTTGCTTGTCAGAGGGGTGTAATCGTTATAAAGTATAACTTATCATGGGTTGAGGTCAACCTTGGCTCGAACTAATCACTAAGCTTAGACTGGTCACTAAGCTCGAGCTGATCACTAAGCTTAGGCTGGTCTACAGGTAGGACATTAAGGTGCTTCACTTTCCTTCTTGGGTTCATGACTTTGCTTAAGGTGTTTGTATGGGTCAGGCACCAGTCCGGTCTGGATGTCCAAACAAACACCAACCTTTGGGTAAACTTATCATTAGTTTTCTAGTGATTCATGAAAGTGCAAGCAATTAAAATTTATGCATCAATATTATAGGTTCAATGTGAAGCTTATTCTACTAAAAGGCTCTATGTCTAGCTCTAAACTTCTAAGTATAACTTTATGGAGTTACCTTAAGCTCACATGGAATATGCTTATGGAGTTACCTTAAGCTTACATTAGAGACTAGCTTCCTCAAGCTATGACACGTTCAACGTGAAGCTTATCTTAATAAGACACTTTAGGAGCAGCTCCTAACTTCCAAGGATAACATCAAAGTGTTACCTTAAGCTCATATTGATGAAGCCCTTGGACTTACACCTTAGCTTAAAATTAGATGAAGGACCAGCTCCCTCAAGCTATGATAAGTTTAACACAAAGCTAATCTTACCAAGAGGCTTTAGGACCAACTCCTAGCTTCTAGGGACAACTTCACAGCGTGTTACCTTAAGCCCACATTAAAGAAGCTCTTGGACATAGTCCTTAGCTAAAAATTACCTTAGGGACCAACTCTCTTGAACTATGATAGGCTCAAGTGAAGCTTAGAGGCTCTTGGACTAGTTCCTAATTTCCAAGGATAACTTCAAAGCATTACCTTAAGCACACATCAAAGAGGCTCTGATGGAGATTGAGGTGCTAAGAAAGTTGATATTTACAAATATTCTCAAGATCTTACACAAGGGATAGATTTGGAATGTCAAATTGGATGCAAATAATAAATTAGAAAGGAATTGTTTTTTGAAATATTTACTTATGGGTTTTTTATGTTTAGTAATTTTTATTTTAATTAATTGTGTGTTTTTTTATTTTAATCTTAGTCTTTTATTTAATTGTGGTTAATTGTAGGATTTTTATTTTAAATCTTTTAGTCTTTTATTTTTTAAGGTTGGATTAGGCCCAATCCATAACTAAATAGGCCCATTAAGCCCATTCTATATAGGGTTTTGTCCTTTAGGGTTTCTTACTTATCAATAAGAAGAGCTATGTAATTTGGAGGCAAGACAAATATTCATTAATTAGAAGAGAATTTTAGAAAGCTTCTTGCTTTGCCTCCTTGTGTTCTTGATTGAATACTTGAATCTAACTTATCAAAGGGAGTGACCATCTTTTGTGGCGTCTCAAGGTTTGGGTTTTAAATACTTTGTTTCCTTAGGGTTCTAATATGATCATCTTCAACATATTCTTAGCAAATTAATCGTTTCTATTCCTTTGAGTTTGTGGGTTCCTAGTTTGTTCGCCTAAAGGGTCCATATCAAGCTCTTAGAAATAGTTCTTAGCTTAAAATTATATTAGGGTTTGGCTCCCTTGTGCAATGATAGGTTCAACATGAACCTTGTCTTGCTAAGAGGCTCTTAGACCAGCTCCTAACTTCTAGGGATAACTTCTAAACATTACCTTAAGCTTATGTTGAAGAATCTATTACACATATTCCTTACCTTAAAATTACTTAAGGCATCACCTCCCTTGAGCTATGATAGCTTCAACATGGAGCTTATCTTGCTAAGAGGCTCTAGGACTAGCTTCTAAGTTCTATGAATAACTTCAAGGGGTTAGGACATAGCTAATTTCAAATTATATAGCAAAGGGTTTCTCCACAAATCAATAGATTTTACTCACAACATTTTTGAGGGGAAAGAAGACATAAGAAGGTTCCATGTCCATGATAAGTCTAGCATAAATGAAACCCTAACAAGTATGGATATTACTCACCACAAATGATTGGATGCTAAACAACACCACAAAAGGTTTCCAATCCCTTGATAAGTTTCTTAAAGAGGAACAAAGAGCATGAATGACCTCTCAAATGATCTGAAAAATCAAATTTCATTCAAATTGTATTTTCTAGTAGCTGAGCTGCTCTTAATAGGATACAAATAAACCCTAAGCTCTAATACATCATAGCCCTTGATCTCATCCAAGGGTTGAAAATAAAAACATCCAAAAAGAACAAAAGGAAGTAGAAAACAAGAACCAAAACATAGAGAAAAATCGGACAGTTGACTACACAAGAATCCTATTAAAATATTAGATCTTAACCCTAGATTTCATCCAAGGGATAAAAAGAAAGCTCCCCAAAATCAGTCCAAATGGCACAGAAAAATGAGGAGTAAAATGTGGAGAAAAATATTGAGCAAAATGTGGAGCAAAATTGGAGCAGCTGAGAACAAAGGAATCCGAATAAAATATTACATCTTAATCTTTATTTCAATCCAAGGGTTGAAAAGAGTGTTGCCCAAATTAGTCCTAATGGCACACCAATGTGCCAAGTTTTCCTTTGTCAATTTTACCCTAATATCCATCTTAGGCTTGTCCCAATCCTTGCTCTCCAAATTTGGGTTTCTCCATAAATCATGGATATTACTCAACATTTTTTTGATGGGAAAGACGCCACAAGAAGGTGCAATTTCCTTGATAAGTCTAGCATAAATGACATCCTAACAAGTATGGATATTACTCACCACAAATGCTTGGACGCTAAAAATCACCACAAAGGTTTCCAATCCCATGATAAGTTGCTTAAAGAAGAACAAACATCATGAATGAGCTTTCAAATGATTTGAAAAAAATCAAATTTCATTCAAATTGCATTTTCCAGCAGCTGAGATGCTCTAAATAGGATACAAATAAACCCTAATATCTATTAAATCATAGCCCTTGATCTCATCCTACACTTGAAAATAAAAATAGACAAAAAACACAAATATTTGTAGAAAAAATGGACCAAAACATTCAGAAAAATCGGGCTGATGACTAAATAAGAATCCCATTAAAATATTACATCTTAACCATTGATTTCATCCAAGGGCTAAAAAGAAAGTTGCCCAAAATCAGTTCAAATGGCACAGCAAAAATATGGAGCAAAATGTAGAGCAAAATGTGGAGCAAAATTGGAGCAAACGAGAACAAAGGAATCCCAATAAAATATTACATCTTAATCTTTATTTCAATCCAAGGGTTGAAAAGAGTGTTGCCCAAATTAGTCCTAATGGCATACCAATGTCCCAATCCTTGCTCTCCAAATTTGGGTTTCTCCATAAATCATGGATATTACTCAACATTTTTTTGATGGGAAAGATGCCACAAGAAGGTACAATTTCCTTGATAAGTCTAGCATAAATGACACCCTAACAAGTATGGATATTACTCACCACAAATGCTTGGACGCTAAAAATCACCACAAAAGTTTGCAATCCCTGGATAAGTTGCTTAAAGAAGAACAAACATCATGAATGAGCTTTCAAATGATTTGAAAAAATCAAATTTCATTCAAATTGCATTTTCCAGCAGCTGAGCTGCTCTAAATAGGATACAAATAAACCCTAATATCTACTAGATCATAGCCCTTGATCTCATCCTACACTTGAAAAAAAATAGACAAAAAGCACAAACATTTGTAGAAAAAATGGACCAAAACATACAGAAAAATCGGGCTGATGACTAAATAAGAATCCCATTAAAATATTACATCTTAACCATTGATTTCATCCAATGGCTAAAAAGAAAGCTACCCAAAATCAGTCCAAATGGCACAGCAAAAATATGGAGCAAAATGTAGAGCAAAATGTGGAGCCAAATTGGAGCAACCGAGAACAAAGGAATCCCAATAAAATATTGCATCTTAATCTTTATTTCAATCCAAGGGCTGAAAAGAGTGTTGCCCAAATTAGTCATAATGGCACACCAATGTGCCTAGTTTTCCTTTGTCAATTTTACCCTAATTTCCATCTTAGGCTTGTCCCAATCCTTGCTCTCCAAATTTGGGATCCCTTGGTTATGCGTGACTTCTTGAATGAGCCCATTTAAAGCCTCTAAGATTTTTGCCCTCCAAGACCTTGTGATTTGATATGAACCAATGGGTTAGGACGTAGCTAATTTCATATTATATAGCAAAGATTTTCACCACAAATCAATGGATATTACTCACCATTTTTTTGAAGGAAAGACACCACAAGAAGATGCTATTTCCTTGATAAGTCTAGCATAAATGACACTCTAACAAGTGTGGATATTACTCACCATAAATTATTGGATGCTAAAAACCACCACAAAAGGTTACCAATCCCTTGATAAGTTTCTTAAAGAGGAACAAAGAGCATGAATGAGCTCTCAATGATCTGAAAAATTAAATTTCATTCAAATTGTATTTTCGAGCAGCTTAGTTGCTCTTAATGGGATAAAAATAAACCCTAAGCTCTACTACATCATAGCCCTTGATCTCATCCAAGGGTTGAAAATAAAAACATCCAAAATGCACAAAAGGTAGCAAAAAATAAGAACCAAAACATGGAGAAAAATAAGGCTACTGACTACACAGGAATCCTATGAAAATATTAGATCTTAACCCTAGATTTCATCCAAGGGATAAAAAGAAAGCTCCTTAAAATCAGTCCAAATGGCATAGCAAAAATGTGGAGAAAAATGTTGAGAAAAATATTGAACAAAATGTGGAGTGAAATTGGAGCAGCTGAGAACAAAGGAATCCCAATAAAATATTACATCTTTCAATCCAAGGGCTAAAAAGAGTGTTCCCAAATTAATCCAAATGGCACAACAATGTGCCTAGTTTTTTCCTTTGTCAATTTTTCCCTAATTTCCATCCTAGGCTTGTCCCAATCCATGCCCTCCCAATTTTGGTCCCCTTGGTTATGCATGACCACTTGAATGAACCCATTTAAAGCCTCTTTGAGTTGTGCCATCCAAGACCTCATGATTTGATATAAACCAAGGGTTTAGGACGTTGCTAATTTCATATTATATAGCAAAGACTTTCTCCATAAATCAATTGATATTACTAACCATTTTTCTAAGGGGATAGATGCCACAAAAAGGTGCTATTTCCTTGATAAGTCTAGCATAAATGACACCCTAACAAGTATGGATATTACTCACCACAAATGCTTGGACGCTAAAACTCACCACAAAGGTTGCCAATCCCTTGATAAATTTCTTAAAAAAGAACAAACAGCATGAATGAGCTCTCAAAGGATCTAAAAAAATCAAACTTCATTCAATTTGTATTTTCCAGCAGCTGAGCTGCTGTTAATAGGATACAAATAAACCCTAAACATTACTACATCATAACTCTTAATCTCATCCTAGGGTTGAAAATAAAAACAGCCAAACAACACAATAGGTAACAGAAAAAATGGACCAAAACATGGAGAAAAATCAAGATGATGACTACACGGGAATCCTATTAAAATATTACATCTTAACCATTGATTTCATCCAAGGGCTAAAAAGAAAGCTGTCCAAAATCAGTCCAAATGGAACAGCAAAAATGTGGAGCAAAATATTGAGCAAAATGTGGAGCACAATTGGAGCAATTGAGAACAAAGGAATCCCAATAAAATATTACATCTTAATCTTTATTTCAATCCAAGGGCTAAAAAGAGTGTTGCTCAAATTAGTCCAAATGGCACAATAATGTGCCTAGTTTTCCTTTGTCATTTTTGCCATAATTTCCATCCTAGGCTTGTCCCAATCCTTGCTCTCCAAATTTGGGTCCCCTTCGTTATGCATGACCTCTTGAATGAGCCCATTTAAAGCCAATTTGATTTGTGCCATCTTAGACCTTGTGATTTGATATAAACCAAGGGGTTAGGACGTAGCTAATTTCAGATTATATAGCAAAGATTTTATCCAGAAATCAATGGATATTACTCACCATTTTTCTTAAGGGAAAGACGGCACAAGAAGGTGTTATTTCCTTGATAAGTCTAGTATAAATTACACCCTAACAAGTATGGATATTACACACCACAAATGCTTGGATGCTAAACATCATTACAAAGGTTTCCAATCCCGTGATAAGTTGCTTAAAGAGGAACAAACAGCATGAATGAGCTCTCAAATGATCTGAAAAAAATCAAATTTCATTCAAATTGTATTTTCCAGCAGCTGAGCTGCTCTTAATAGGATACAAATAAACCATAAGCTCTAAATATGTCATACCCCTTGATCTCATCCAAGGGTTCAAAATAAAAACACCCAAGAGTACAAAAAAGGTAGCATAAAACATGGACCAAAACATAGAAAAAATTGGGGTTACTGACTACATAGGAATGCTACTAAAATATTACATCTTAACCCTTGATTTCATCAAAGGTCTTAAAAGAAAGCTGCCCAAAAATAGTCCAAATGGCACAGGAAAAATGGAGCAAAATTTGGAAAAAAAAATATGGACAAAATGTGGAGCAATTGAGAACAAAGGAATCCTAATAAAATATTAAATCTTAACCTTTGTTTCCATCTAAGGGCTGAAATAAAGCTGCCCAAATTAGTCCAAATAGCACATCATTGTGCCTAGTTTTCTTTTGCCAATTTTGTCCTAATTTCCATCATAGGCTTGCCCCAATCCTTGCACTCCCAATTTGGGTCCCGTTGGTTATGCATGACCTCTTGAATGAACCCATTTAAAGCTAATTCGAGTTGTGCCCTCCTAGACCATGTGATTTGATACGAACCAAAGGGTTAGGATGTAGATAATTTCAGATTATATAGAAATGTGTTTCTCCATAAATAATGGATATTACTCACCATTTTTCTAAAGGGAAAGACGCAACAAGAAGGTGTAATTTCCTTGATAAGTCTAGCATAAATGACACCCTAACAAGTATGGATATTACTCACCACAAATGCTTGGGTGCTAAAAATCACCACAAAGGTTGCCAATCCCTTGATAAGTTACTTAAAGAAGAACAAACATCATGAATGAGCTTTCAAATGATTTGAAAAAAATCAAATTTCATTCACATTGTATTTCCCAACAATTGAGTTGCTCTTAATAGGAAACCAATAAACCCTAAGCTTTAATACGCCATAGCCCTTGATCTCATCCAAGGGTTCAAAATAAAAACACCCAAAAAGCACAAAAGGTAGCAGAAAACATGGACCAAAACATGGAGAAAAATGGGGCTACTGACTACATAGGAATCCTACTAAAATATTACATCTTAACCCTTGATTTCATCCAAGGGCTTTAAAGAAAGCTACACAAAAATAGTGCAAATGGCACAGCAAAACTGTAGCAAAATTTGGAGAAAATATAGAACAAAATGTGGAGCAGCTGAGAACAAAGGAATCCTAATAAAATATTACATCTTAACCTTTGTCTCCATCTAAGGCCTGAAAATAAAGCTGCTGAAATCAGTCCAAATGGCACATCACTGTGCCTAGTTTTCTTTTCCAATTTTGCCCTAATTTCCATCCTAGGCTTGTCCCAATCCTTGCACTCCTAATTTGGGTCCCCTTGGTTATGCATGACCACTTGAATGAGCCCATTTAAAGCTAATTCCAGTTATGTCCTCCTAGACCATCTGATTTGATACGAACCAAGGGTGGTTAGGATGTAGCTAATTTCAGATTATATAGAAATGGGTTTCTCCACAAATCATGGAAATTACTCAACATTTTTTTGATGGGAAAGACGCCACAAGAAGGTGCAATTTCCTTGAGAAGTCTAGCATAAATGACACCCTAACAAGTATGGATATTACTCACCACAAATGCTTGGATGCTAAAAATCACCACAAAGGTTTCCAATCCCTTGATAAGTTGCTTAAAGAAGAACAAACATCATGAATGAGCTTTCAAATGTTCTGAAAAAAATCAAATTTCATTCAAATTGCATTTTCCAGCAGCTGGGCTGCTCTAAATAGGATACAAATAAACCCTAATATCTACTAAATCATAGCCCTTGATCTCATCATACACTTGAAAATAAAATAGACAAAAAGCACAAAAATTTGCAGAAAAAATGGACCAAAACATTTAGAAAAATCGGGTTGATGACTAAATAAGAATCCCATTAAAATATTACATCTTAACCATTGATTTCATCCAAGGGCTAAAAAGAAAGCTGCCCAAAATCAGTCCAAATGGCACAGCAAAAATATGGAGCAAAATGTAGAGCAAAATGTGGAGCAAAATTGGAGCAATCGAGAACAAAGGAATCCCAATAAAATATTACATCTTAATCTTTATTTCAATCCAAGGGCTGAAAAGAGTGTTGCCCAAATTAGTCCTAATGGCACACCAATGTGCCTAGTTTTCCTTTGTCAATTTTACCCTAATTTCCATCTTAGGCTTGTCCCAATCCTTGCTTCCAAATTTGGGTCCCCTTAGTTATGCATGACTTCTTGAATGAGCCCATTTAAAGCCTCTACGATTTTTACCCTCATGACCTTGTGATTTGATATGAACCAATGGGTTAGGACGTAGCTAATTTCATATTATATGGCAAAGATTTTCACCACAAATCAATGGATATTACTCACCATTTGTTTGAAGGAAAGACGCCACAAGAAGGTGATATTTCCTTGATAAGTTTAGCATAAATGACACGCTAACAAGTATGGATATTACTCACCGCAAATGATTGGATGCTAAACAACACCACAAAAGGTTATCAATCCCTTGATAAGTTGCTTAAAGAGGAACAAAGAGCATGAATGAGCTCTCAATGATCTGAAAAATCAAATTTCATTCAAATTGTATTTTCCAGCAGCTGAGATGCTCTTAATAGGATAAAAATAAACCCTAAGCTCTACTACATCATAGCCCTTGATCTCATCCAAGGGTTGAAAATAAAAACATCCAAAATGCACAAAAGGTAGCAAAAAAAAAGAACCAAAACATGGAGAAAAATAAGGCTACTGACTACACAGGAATCCTATGAAAATATTAGATCTTAACCCTAGATTTCATCCAAGGGGTAAAAAGAAAGCTCCTTAAAATCAGTCCAAATGGCATAGCAAAAATGTGGAGCAAAATGTTGAAAAAAATATGGAGCAATAAGTGGAGTAGTTGAGAACAAAGGAATCCCAATAAAATATTACATCTTAACCTTTGTTTCCATCAAAGGGCTGAAAATAAAGCTGTCCAAATTAGTCCAAATGGCACATCATTTTGCTATTTTTCTTTTGCCAATTTTGCCCTAATTTCCATCCTAGGCTTGTCCCAATACTTGCACTCCCAATTTGGGTCCCCTTGGTTATGCATGACCTCTTGAATGAGCCCATTTAAAGTCAATTCGGGTTGTGTCCTCCTAGACCATGTGATTTGATATGAACCAAAGGGTTAGGATGTAGCTAATTTCAGATTATATAGCAAAGGGTTTCTCCACAAATCAATGGATATTACTCACCATTTTTCTGAGTGAAAAGACGCCACAAGAAAGTACAATTTCCATGAAAAGTCTAGCATAAATGATACCCTAACAAGTATGGATATTACTCATAACAAATGCTTGGATGCTAAACATCACCACAAAGGTTACCAATTCCTTGATAAGTTGCTTAAAGAGGAACAAATAGCATGAATGAGCTCTCAAATGATCTAAAAAAATAAAATTTCATTCAAATTGTATTTTCCAACAGTTGAGCTACTCTTAATAAGATACAAATAAACCCTAAGCTCTAATACATCATATCCCTTGATCTCATCCAAAGGGTCGAAATAAAAACACCCAAAAAGCACAAATGGTAGCATAAAATATGGACCAAAACATGGAGAAAAATCGGGCCACAGACTACACAGGAATCCTATTAAAATATTACATCTTAACCCTTGATTTCAACCAAGGGTTAAAAAGGAAGCTGCCCAAAATCAGTCCAAATTGCACTGCAAAAATGTGGAGCAAAATGTTGAGCAAAATTGGACCAACTGAGAACAAAGGAATCCCAATAAAATATTATATCTTAACCTTTATTTCAATCGAAGTGTTGAAAAGAGTGTTGCCCAAATTAGTCCAAATGGCACAATAATGTACCTAGTTTTCCTTTGTCAAATTTTCCCTAATTTCCATCTTAGGCTTGTCACAATCCTTACTCTCCCAATTTAGGTCCCCTTGCTTATGCATGACCGCTTGAATGAGCCTATTTGAAGCCTCTTCGAGTTGTGCCTTCCTAGACCTTGTGATTTGATATGAACCAAGGGGTTAGGACGTAGCAAATTTCAGATTATATAGCAAAGACTTTCTCCATAAATCAATGGATATTACTCACCATTTTTCTGAGGGGAAAGATGCCACAAGAAGGTGCTATTTCCTTGATAAGTCTAGCATAAATGACACCCTAACAAGTATGGATATTACTCAACACAAATGCTTCGATGCTAAACATCACCACAAAGGTTGCCAATCCCTTGTTAAGTTGTTTAAAGAGGAACAAACAGCATGAATGAGCACACAAATTATCTAAAAAAATGAAATTTCATTCAAATTGTATTTTCTAGTAGCTGAGTTGCTCTTAATAGGATATAAATAAACCCTAAGCTCTACTACATCATAGCCCTTCGTCTCACACAATGGTTGAAAATAAAAACACCCAAAAAGCACAAAAGCTAGCATAAAACATGGAGCAAAACATGGAGAAAAATGGGGTTGCTGACTACACAGGAATTCTACTAAAATATTACATCTTAACCCTAGATTTCATCCAAGGGCTTAAAAGAAAGCTATCCAAAAACAGTCTAAATGGTACAGCAAAAATGGAGCAAAATGGGGAAAAAATATGGAGCAACTAAGAACAAAGGAATCCCAATAAAATATTACATATTAACCTTTGTTTCCATCTAAGTGCTAAAAATAAAGCTGCCCAAATTAGTGCAAATGGCACATCATTGTGCCTAGTTTTCTTTTACCAATTTTACCCTAATTTCCATCATATGCTTGTCCCAATCTTTGCACTCCCAATTTAGGTCCCCTTGGTTATGCATGACCTCTTGAATGAGCCCATTTAAAGCCAATTCGAGTTTTACCCTCCTAGACCATGTGATTTGATTTGAACCAAGGGGTTAGGATGTAGCTAATTTAAGATTATACAGAAATGGATTTCTCCACAAATCAATAGATATTACTCACCATTTTTCTTAGGGGAAAGACGCTGATGAGTGCCCAAAAAGCACTAAAATAACCATGATTTTATGTACATTAATTGATTAAAAATACATATATTTATATGTTTTATCATATATTTATATAAATTTGTATTTTTCGGAATCACGGGTATTTTTATTGTTTTTCAGGTATTTTGGCTTAAAAACACAATTTAAAGACTCAAAGAGGAATACTTGAAGCAATACATCACAAATATATTAATAAATAAGTGGGAAAAGGTCAACAAACATGGAAAAATTGGACAAAATGGGTCGAAAAGGTCAAAAATGTCAAAAAGATGGAAATTGCGCCCGGCGCTTGACATTGGCCCATGCCTTCAGCGCGGCCTTGCTCACGCGCGAGTGCGCGTGACAGCGGCCCAGCCGCCATACAGCGCTGACGCCCTCTCCGCGCGCCCAACGCCTTTTCGCCCCATTTTTCACGTGCAGCCGCCCTGTGACGTCATGCTGACGTCATTAATGACATCAGCAATTCCAATACGCGTTTTTACATTTTTAAATATTTTTTTAACATTTTTTTACTCATTTTTTCTCTCCATCCTCACCTATAAATACCCCCCTTCCCTTCACTTCAAAACACACCTCAAAACACATTCTCTTCTCTCTTTCTTTCTCTCTTTTCTTAGATTTTTTAGTTTTTTTAGTTTTTCTTAGTTTTTAGCTTTTCTTAGTTAATTTCTCTTAGTTTTAGAGTTCTTCCCTTTTTGGGAAGAACTAGTTATGTTTTTGTAATTTTTTTTAGCTTTTTGATTCAATAAATGGAAGTGCAAATTCCGCTTGGAGGTTTTCCAGCAACGGGAATAGCGTCGAAGTTCTGTAAGGATTTTATTTTCTTTACAGTTATTTTTTATGCTTTATTCTTACATGTTATATTTAATTTGTCTGTGATTAAATTTAACTGTGTTGGCTGTTTAGTAAACATGATGTAATAATAACGTTGTTATGCTTGCGAAATATTAAATAGGTAAAAATCTCTAAAATGAATTGATTTTGTTTTTATTCAAGATTTTATATTAAGAATGTTAGAGAGAAATATATTATTTTTCATTACAAACTTAAACACGAAAATTAGATTTTAAGGTTTAGTTATCCGATCGATTTAGAGTAGTGCTCTTTTATTTGATGGTACAATCGCTTAGGTAGTTAGAGTGAAGTTCTATTTCAAAAGTTTTTATAAGAATTATTATCTGAAAATGTATTGACAACATGTTTTCAGTAGTGGTTTTAAAACTTGAAAGTTAGTACTCGGATAATTAAATTCTTAGGTTTAATTTGGACACCTTGAATAAAGTTTAAACTGTCTAACCCCACCAAAGGTGGCATTTAAATGGTTCATTTTCAATCTCTTAGAAAAATGAATTAATTTAATTAACCAAATTAGTTATCAACCCCACCCATAGGTGTTAATTGATTTGTTTAGTTAACAAAGAATATCTAACCCCACCAAAGGTGGTATTCATATAAAAAAGAGAGAATCAATAAATATCAATTCATATCTTTAATAACCTAAATAATATGAGCAAGCATAATTAACTTAATTATTATATCCATAAATACTCCACCATTATAAATGATAAAATTTGCATAAATGTTTATTGAATCTATGTTTATTTTTATGTAATTAGATTAAAAACACAAAACCCCAAAATATCGTGACAGGATGTTTAGGATTTAATTTCGTTTTTAAAAGTTTGAATAATAAATTAAAAACCACATACATTCCTTCCTTAGATCGACCTTGGGAGTATACTTATCATTTTCTACGAAATGATTCGTGCACTTGCGAGAGTTTTATAAATAGATAAAACCAAAGTAACGGGCAGGATCGGCGATGTCGGTTCTGCCCATCAGTCAGCAATTGGGAACAATAACTTGATCAGCACTTGAGAACATCAAATTGATCGGCACTTGCCAACATCAACTTGATCAGCACTTGGGAACATTAACTTGATCAACACCTCGATCTTTATTATCTTCTAGTTGGGCTTTGAAGCTCCATCATTGTAGAGCATTTTTGTTGACTAAGTCGTGCTTTGTTATTTCTCTAGTTAGGTATCTAAATATTCCTTTACCGTTGATAACAAGTTTAATGGAATGAGTCCATTCATGGCAGTTTTTACCATTGATAGCTTATGTCTTTTTGTTGAAAATTTCAGAAGTTGTTTTTGATTCGTGTTTGAATTTTGTTTTTGATTCGTGTTTGAATTTAGATTCAGCTATAGCAAGTTAGGTTAGGATAAACCTTGCTTTTATTCCATATGGACTTTATATGGTCTTTAACAGTTGTCTTCATAGTGTAGAATATGCTTTGTTATACAAGTATTTTCAGCTTCAATAGTATGATGGTACTAGTACACGTGCCATGCCCATAATTACAAACCCTTTCGTAGGTTTTTTATCAATTGTTTAAACAAACTTTGTATTTATGTTTGCCCTTCACTTTTAATTGCATATCTACATGTCCTTCACTATTAAATGATAACTTTTATTCGAAGGAGTTTTTATGATAATGAGAATGATTATAATTTTTTTGTGAGGAAATATTTTTTGGGTGTCTTTGTAGGCTCCGATGTCTAAAGAATTGAGAGAATATTCTCTGTTTTGTTTGGGGAGATTATATATTAGGTGTTATAACTTTGTAAGGGATATGGCATATAACTATAACTCAGTATAGTTTGGTGCTCAAGGGAATTACTGGTTCACTTTGTAATTTTATAAATATTACATATTAATATAATATAATATAATTTTCTTAAAAAAACAGCTTTCTTTATAATGTAGGATATTATTTTTTCGAGAGAAATGCTACAGAAGTCTCTTAGATTAGGCCATTTGTGCCATTGAGTCACTTGGATTAGAAATGGTGTCATTTAGTTTCTTAGCTTTGTAAAAAGGACAAATTATATTATTTTAATGATTTTTCTATCAAGTGATTAAATGCGATTAAAACACGAGTATTTAACAATGATAAAGCCACAATCAATATGATAAAAATTCACAAAATATTATTTTTTTAATATTTGTTAATTGCCACATATTTTATTAATTTTTAATTTTGACTAAAAATTAAAATATATATTTAAATAATTTTTTGTT
This sequence comes from Hippophae gyantsensis, assembly GCA_030763125.1. Lineage (NCBI taxonomy): Eukaryota > Viridiplantae > Streptophyta > Magnoliopsida > Rosales > Elaeagnaceae > Hippophae > Hippophae gyantsensis. Next base: position 43,350,019 of record CM061035.1, on the reverse strand, counting down.
TTAATTTTATTATTTGTTTTTTCTTAAACCATTTCATAATAAATTTCACTTTTATCTTCGTTGAAGACTCATATTAAGTGTATTTTATTTAATTGATTGAAAATAATAATATTTTAAATGAAAAATTATTAAAATAATATAATTTATCTTTAATTGGTTTTTTTACAAAGCTAAGAGACTAAATAACACCATTTTTAATATGAATAACTAAACGACAGTAAGGACTTTTGTATCAACTTACCCTATTTTTTAAGCAATCATTTTCACCTTCAGCATGCTGAAAGTAGTTTGTGTGTCATGCTCATATTTACAATTCCTTATTATTATTTTTTTTAATCTATGACTTACATAAATTTTGTATTTATGTTTATCCTTCACTTTTCATTGCTCATATGTTGCCTGATGATATAACTAGGATACAACTTGAGTTGGTGCCATTAATTCAAGAGATCATTTAGGAGTGTCTTATCATTCATTTCTTCTCCACGACACCATCAGAGTTGGCACAGGTTGAAGATTTCAGTTGTCAACTTTCACTATTGCAAATAGGTGGGTTTGTGCTATAGGTTATCATTAAATTGCTTTTTCTATTTGATGACATCGTTTATTAAAATTTGTTGGTCTTACTGCAAATTTAATTGCTATAATGTTTTCTCTTTTGATGAATTAATGTTTCTTATATAAAACCAAAAGGAAAAGTGTTTATGGTGATCAGTTTATTGTCACTATTTAGTATTATAATCTGAGAAGATTAGTGGTATTAAATTATGAAATGATACTTTTAATATTTGATTTTGCTTTCTACTTTTAGTGTTAAGTATTTTTTCCTCCAAAAATTATGTCTTTTCTATAAGGAGTTTTAAGAAAAAAACAAATTATTCTTAGAGTTCAGGCTTCTACATTTATGGTTCTCTACTACCACTCATATGGTTGTGAACTGTAGTTTGATTAATTAATGTAGAGCTTCATCTTTAGAAGGAGCATCCCAAGCTTTGCAGAACTTGCCCTTCAAATTGGGGCTGCCACATCATGGTTTCAGTGAGTTTCATCAAAGACAACTAACTCTACATATATACCACTTTCTTATTTTTGCATAGTTCCTTATTTTTCTCTCGTCTTTTCCAGCAACTAGCATGTTAGATGCTGCATGAAAGCTTCATTATTATCAGTGGGCAATGCAAATATTTGAGCAACTTAAAATTAGTGAAGGGGCATGTGATTTTGCACTGGTTTAGATCTTAATCACTTCTATGATGCATACTGTGCAATCATTTCCAATTCAAATGAGGAGAGTAAATGCATATGTTTGAGGCGATTCGTGATTGTTCTTTGCGAACGCTTTGCCATTAAGGTTTTTTCCTCCTTTTTTCTCCTCATCCCCTTATGTTTCTAGTTTACGAATCCCATTTTTCTGTCTTTGAATCGTTTTAGTTGTTTTGTGAAAAGGAGGAAAAAAAACGTTTCTATGATCTCGAGATTTGATTTTGGGCTTCTCAGGGAGTGTATCTTTGGTACTTTAAATTACTTGGATTATATTTTTTGCCAATCTTTTGTAGGTAGATCATCTAACATTATTTGGGCATTATGTATTTATTTTCGTTCTTTTTTTTGTTTGGATTACCTACTTACTTTTCTTTTCAATTATTTATTTTACTTTGTTGTTTATTTTATTTTTATTATTTTATTTGATCTGTTTTTTATTATTTTGTTTTTTTATTTTTTTTTTCATTAATAAATTTTTTATGTAGTAACTGATATTAGATTAGATATGATGTTAATAAAAATATTAAAAAAATCTAAAGCTCTCTCCAAAGTTTCCAAAAATTTTAATATCTTCAATGGTGATAAAAGTAGATAGTTGCTATGATGTATTCATGTGCAAGTGTAAATTTAATGCCTTATTCATTGTATTTGTAACTAGGAGTAAGTGATCTAAAACTCACAACTATGTCCCTAAAATTAGAGAATAAATTTCTAATATATACAAAGGATATGCTATAATGATTTAGTTGTATAGGTAGACAACCTTGCCATACCTATAAATTTTGTTATTGCTTTTGACAAGAAACGTAAAATTGGACAAGGAATATAATGTACTTTGCACAAAGATTGTACATTTTCAAACACATACTAACATAAACTCAATGGTGAGTGGTACATTGAGTATAATAAATTCTAAAATTGGAAATCTCTCCAATAATCATCTTGCAAAGACATTAAAATGGCACTGGATCGGAGGCAATCCATCATTTTTAGATAATATTATTTCTTTTATTTTAATTGTTTGCTTTATATTTGTTTTTGCTAACTCTCTTATTAATATTGATTAAAACTATTAATTTTATAAGAATTTGTTGAAATTTTTAAGAAGTACACACTATTCTATTTATGTAAATTTAAATATATGGAATGATAGATAGACCTACAATTCCACATCAATGTTTCGACAGTTTCAACAAAAAGTAGTTTTTTTTCTATTTTTAACTATTTTTCTTTAATTTGCAATTGTTAAATTAAGGGCAATGTATATTCTAGGTTTGGGTGAAAAAAGTTACATTTTTATAAAATTGAGCTAATTTAAATTTTTTATCAAACATATGTTCATATTTTTTCGTTATGTCTATATTTTAACTTACTTTTGTGTGCTTTTTTTATTTTTATTAATTTAAAAATTTTAGGTTTGATTTAAAAAATTTCTTGCAAAATTATAGTGTATTTTATTTAATTTTAAGATAATAATTAAGTATTTGTATTATTAGATTAATTTAAAAAATATTTCTAAGAGTAATGTGATAATTAAATGGTTTTGTCATACTTAGTATTTCATGACAAAATTTTGAAATTGAAATAAACCCAAAAACAGTTTTCAGGAATCAAATAGTGGAAAATAATTTGTGAGAATATATTTTTGTTGATGATTCTCTATAAGTCTTTACATTGAATGTTAGAAATTAATTATTAACTTGAATTCTTTTTAGAATATTGTTTTTAGTATTCTTGTACACTAATTTAAATTTATATTTTAAATTTTGTTTAATTTTCTTTTATTTAACTAATTTTTATTTATTAATTAACTAATTTGTATTTCTTTTTGCTTAGCATTTTTATTTACTAACTTTTTTGTTTACTCATTTTTATTAATATGTATTTATTTTCTTTCTTTTCTATAATTTATTTTACTTTGTTGTTTATTTTATTTTTATTATTTCATTTATTATTTTCTTTCATCTGTTTTATTTATTTATTTACTTTTATTCATTAATAAATTTTTTATTTAGTAATTGATATTACATTAGATACCATATTAATAAAAATATAAAAAAAAATCTTAAACTCTCTCCAAAGTTTTTGAAAATTTTAATATCTTCAATGGTGATAAAAGTAGATAGTTATTATGCTCTATTTTTGTGCAAGTGTAAATTTAATGCCTTATTCATTGTATTTGTAACGAGGTGTAAGTGATCTAAAACCCATAACTCTGTCCTAAAATTAGAGAATAAATTTCTAATATATCCAAAGAGCATAGTGTAATAATTTAGTTGTATAGGTAGTAAAAGAAACTAGAAATTGGATAAGGAACATAATGTAATTATTGGTAAGCCTCTACTAAAACAGTTTTTAGTGTCCATTAAGGGTGTTTTTCAATTGCAAACTTTGCGCAAAGACTGTACATTTTTAAGCACGTACTAATCCAAGAAGCATCTGGCGAAGACATTAAAATGGTACAATGAGTATATTAAATTCTAAAATTGGAAATCTCTCCAAGAAGCATCTTGCGAAGACATTAAAATGGCACTAGATGAGAGGCAACCCATCATTTTTAGATAATATTATTTCTTTTAATTTAATTGTTTCTTTTATATTTGTTTTTATTTTATCTAATTTATTTTTGTTTACTATAATGTTAACATTGATTAAAACTATTAATATTATAACAGTTTGTTGATATTTTTGAGAAGTACACAGTATTTTATTGGTGTAAATTTAAATGTATGTAATGATGGATTCACCTACAATTTCACTTCAATGTTTCAGCAGGTTCAATAAAGGTAGATTTTTTCTATTCTTTACTCTTTTTTTTTAATTTACAATTGTTAGATTAAGGCCAATGTATATTCTAGGTTCGGAGTGGGAAAATTAACATTTTCATAAAATAAAGCTCATTTAAATTTTTTTTATCAAACATATGTTCATATTATTGCATTATGTTTACATTTTTACTTATTTCTTTTGTGCTTTTATTTATTTTTATTAATTTAGATATTTTAGGTTTGATTTAAAAATTATCTTGTCTTTTATTAATTTTAAGATAATAATTAAGTATTTGTATTATGAGATTAATTTCAAAATCATTTCTGAGAGTAATACGGTAATTAGTTACTTTTGTCATAATTAGTATTTTATGATAAAATGTTGAAATTAAAATATTCACAAAATGGGTATTTATGAATCTAAGAATGGAGACTACTTTGTGATAAAATATATTGAGCCATTATCTTCCTATTCTAATTGATGATATTTTTCTACTCTTTAGACACTCTTCTTACCAATTCTAATTATTAGATGATTCTCTATAAGTTTTTACATTGAATGTGAGAAATTAATCATTAACTTAATTTATTTTTAGTATTCTTGTACACTAATTTAAATTTATATTTTAACTTTTGTTTAATTTTCTTTTATTTCACTAATTTTTATATATTAATTTACTAATTTTTATTTCTTTTTGCTTAGCATTTTTATTTAATAACTTTTTGTTTACTCATTTTTATTAATGCGTATTTATTTTCTTTCTTTTTTTGTTTTTATTACCTACTTACTTTATTTCTTTTCTATTATTTAGTTTACTTTGTTGTTTATTTTATTTTTATTATTTTTTTATTTGTGTTCATTAATAAATTCTGTATTTAGTAATTGATATTAGATTAGATATAATATTAATAAAAATATAAAAAAAATCTAAAGCTCCCTCCAACGTTTATGAAAATATTAATATTTTCTATGGTGATAAAAGTAGATAGATGCTATGCTATATTTATGTGCAAGGGTAAATTTAATGCCTTATTCATTGTATTTGTAATTAGGTGTAATTGATCTAAAACCCACAACTTTGTCCCTAAATTTAGAGAATAAATTTCTAATATATCCAAAGAGTATGGTATAATGATTTATTGTATAGGTAGTAAAATAAACCTGAAATTGGACAAGGAACAAAATGTACTTATTGGTAAGTCTCTACTAAAACAGATTTTAGTGTTAATTAAGATTGTTTTTCAATGGCAATCTTTGCACAAAGACTATACATTTTTAAGCATATACTAACACAAACTCAATGATGAATGGTACAATGAGTATAATAAATTCTAAAAGTGGAAATCTCTCTAAGAATTATCTTGCAAATACATTAAAATGGCACTAGATGGGAGGTCACCCATCATTTTTAGATAATATTATTTCTTTTATTTTAATTGATTGTTTTATATATTTTTTATTTTATGTAATTTATTTTTGTTTACTTTCAAGTTAATATTGATGAAAACTATTAATTTTATAACATTTTTTGATATTTTTGAGAAGTACACAGTATTCTATTTGTGTAAATTTAAATGTATGGAATGATGGATGCACCTACAATTACACATCAATGTTTCAGCAGGTTTAATAAAGGTATCTTTTTTCTATTCTTCACACTTTTTCTTTAATTTACAATTGTTAGATTAAGGGCAATATATATTCTAGGTTCGGGGTGGAAAAAGTTACTTTTTTATAAAATTAAGCTATTTGTTTTTTTTTCCTAACATATGTTCATATTATTCCATTATGTTTACTTTTTTACTTATTTTTGTGTGCTTTTTTTATTTTTATTAATTTAGAAATTTTAGGTTTGATTTAAAAAATTTCTTGCAAAATTATCATTTCCTTTATTTAAATTTAAGATAATAATTAAGTATTTTTATTATTAGATTAATTTCCAAAATATTTCTGAGGGTAATGCGGTAATTTGTTAGTTTTGTCATAATTAGTATTTCATGATAAAATTTTGAAATTGAAATAAACCCAAAATTGGTTTCTTGAAATCTAATAGTGGAGATTACTTTGTGAGAATATATTTTGAGCCATTATCTTCCAATATATTTTCTACTCTTTAAACACTCTTCTTACTAATTCCAATTGTTAGATGATTCTCTATGAGTCTTTACATTGAATGTTAGAAAGTAATTATTAATTGAAATTCTTTTTAGAATTTTCTTTTTTGTATTCTTGTACACTAATTTAAATTTATATTTTCAATTTGGTTTAATTTTCTTTGTTTTAACTAATTTTTATTTATTAATTTTCTAATTTTTATTTCTTTTTGCTTAGCATTTATATTTACTAACTTTTTGTTTACTCATTTTTATTAATATATATTTATTGAGTAATCTAATAGTGGAGACTACTTTGTGAGAATATATTTTTGAGTCATTATCTTCCTATTCTATGTGATGATATTTTTTCTACTTTTTAGACACTCTTAATACCAATTCAATTTGTTAGATGATTTTCTATAACTCTTTGTTTTAAATGTTAGAAATTAATTATTAACTTAATTTCTTTTTAGAATTTTATTTTTAGTATTCTTGTACATTAATTGAAATTTGTAAATTAACTTTTGATTAATTTTCTTTTATTTAACTAATTTTTATTTATTAATTTACCAATTTTCATTTATTTTTGCTTAGTATTTTTATTTACTAACTTTTTGTTTACTTATTTTTATAAATATGTATTTATTTTATTTCATTTTTTATTACCTACTTACTTTATTTCTTTTCTATTATTTATTTTACTTTGTTGTTTATTTTATTTTTATTGTTACATTTATTATTTTCTTTCATCTGTTTTGTTTTATTTATTTATTTTTATTCATTAATAAATTTTTTATTTAGTAATTCATATTAGATTAGATATCATATTAATAAAAATATAAAAAAAATCTTAAACTCTCTCCAACGTTTCTGAAAATTTTAATATCTTCAATGGTGATAAAAGTAGATAGCTATTATGTTGTATTTTTGTGTAAGTGTAAATTTAATGCCTTATGCAATGTATTTGTAACAAAGAGTAAGTGATCCAAAACCTACAACTATGTCCCTAAAATTATAGAATATATTTCTAGTATATCCAAAGCATATGGTATAATGATTTAGTTGTATAGGTAGTACAAGAAACCCGAAATTGGATAAGGAATAGAATTTACTTATTGGTAAGCCACAACTAAAACAGTTATTCGTGTCCATTAATTAAAGGTGTTTTTCAATAGCAATCTTTGCGCAAAGACTGTACATTTTCAATCACAAACTAACACAAACTCAATGATGAGTGGTACATTGAGTATATTATATTCTAAAATTTGAAATCTCTCCAAGAAGCATCTTGCGAAGACATTAAAATGGCACTGGAAGGGACGTAACCCATCATTTTTAGATAATATTATTTATTTTATGTTAATTGATTGTTTTATATTTTATTTTATTTTATGTAATTTATTTTTGTTTACTGTCATGTTAACATTGATTAAAAGTATTAATTTTATAACAATTTGTGGATATTTTTGAGAAATACACTACTCTATATGTGTAAATTTAAATGTATGTAATGATGGATGCACCCATAATTCCCAATCAATGTTTCATTAGATTCGATAACGGTACCTTTTTTTTCTATTTTTTACCCTCTTTCTTTAGTTTACAATTGTTATATTAAGGGCAATGTATATTCTAGGTTTGGGGTGGAAAAATTTACATTATTATATAATTGAGTTAATTTTATTTTTTTGTATCAAACATATGTTCATATTTTTGCATTATGTTTACATTTTACTTATTTTTGTGTGTTTTTTTTATTTTTATTAATTTAAAATATTTAGGTTTGATTAAAAATTATCGTGCAAAATTATCTTGTCTTTTATTTAATTTTAAGATAATAATAATGTATTTGTATTATGAGATTAATTTCAAAATAATTTCTGAGAGTAATGCGGTAATTAGTTAGTTTTGTCATAATTAGTATTTCATGATAAAATGTTAAAATTGAAATATACTCAAAATTGGTGTTTATGAATCAAATAGTGGGGAAAACTTTGTGAGAATATATTTTGACCCATTATTTTTCTATTCTAAGTCATGATAGAAATTAATTATTAACTTAATTTCATTTTAGAATTTTCTTTTTAGTATTCTTGTAAACTAATTTAAAATTGCATTTTACCTTTTGTTTAATTTTCTTTTGTTTAACTAATTTTTATTTCTTTTTCCATAGCATTTTTATTTACTAATTTTTATTAATATGTATTTATTTATTTTCTTTCTTTTGTTTTGTTGTTTAACTTACTTTGTTGTTTATTTTATTTTTATTATTTTCTTTCGTCTTTTTTATTTATTTATTTTTGTTTATTAATAAATTTTTATTTAGTAATTGATATTAGATTAGATAATATTAATAAAAATATAAAAAAAAAATCTAAAGCTCCCTCCAAAGTTTCTAAAACTTTTAATATATTCAATGGTGATAAAAATAGATAGTTGTTATGGTGTATTTATGTGCAAGTATAAATTTAATTCCTTATTCATTGTATTTGTAACTAGGAGTAAGTGATCTAAAACCCACAACTCTTTCTCTAAAATTAGAGAATAAATTTCTAATATATCCAAAGAGTATGATATAATGATTTATTAGTATTGGTAGTATAAGAAACCGGAAATTGGACAAGGAATAGAATGTACTTATTTGTAAGCCTCAACTAAAACTGTTTTTAATGTCTTTTAAGGGTGTTTTTCAATGACAATCTTTGCACAAAGACTGAACAATGTCAAGCACATACTGACACAAACTCAATAATGAGTGGTACGTTGAGTATATTAAATTCTAATATTGGAAATCTCTCTTAGAAGCATCTTGCAAAGACATTAAAATGGCACTCGATGAGAGACAACCTTTCATTTTTAGATAATATTATTTCTTTTGTTTTAATTGATTTTTTTTAATTTTTTTAATTTTATGTAATTTATTTTTGTTTACTATCATGTTAAAATTGATTAAAATTATTAATTTTATAATGGTTTGTTGATATTTTTGAGAAGTACACTATATTCTATATGTATAAATTTAAATTTATGTAATGATGGATAGACCTACAATTTCACATCAATATTTCAACAGGTTCAATAAATTTAGCTTTTTTCTATTGTTTACTCTTTTTCTTTAGTTTACATTTGTTATATTAAGGGCAATGTATATTCTAGGTTTAGGGTGTAAAAAGTTCATATTTTTGCATTATGTTTACTTTTTTACTTATTTTTGTGTGCTTTTTTTATTAATTTATAAATTTTAGGTTTGATTTAAAAAATTTTCTTGCAAAATTATCATGTGTTTTATTTAATTTTAAGATAATAATAGAGTATTTTTATTACTAGATTAATTTAAAAAACAATTCTGAGGGTAATGCGATACTTTTTTCGTTTTGTCATAATTAATAATTCAAGATAAAATGTTAAAATTGAAATAAATCCAAAATTGATGTATAGGAATCAAATAATGGAGAATACTGTGTGAGAATATATTTTGAGCCATTATTTTCCTATTATAAGTGATGATAATTTTCTACTCTTTTAACACTCTTCTTACTAGTTCTAATTATTGATGATTCTCTATAAGCCTTTACACTAAATGTTAGAAATTAATTATTAACTTAATTTCTTTTTAGTATTCTTGTACACTAATGTAAATTTTTATTTTAACTTTTGTTTAATATTCTTTCATTTAACTAATTTTTATTTCTTGATTTACTAATTTTTATTTCTTTTTTATTAGCATTTTTATTTACTAACTTTTTGTTTACTCAATTTTATTAATATATATATATATATATATATATATATATATATTGTTTTCCTTACCTACTTACTTTATTTATTTTTTGTTATTTATTTTACTTTGATGTTTATTTTATTTTGATTATTTCATTTATTATTTTCTTTCATACGTGTTTACTTTTGTTCATTAATAAATTTTTTATTTAGTAATTGATATTAAATTAGATATAATATCTATAAAAATATATAAAAAATCTAAAGCTCCCTCCAAAGTTTCTAAAATTTTAATATCTTCAATGGTGATAAAAGTAATTAGATGCTACTCCTAACTTTTGTTTAATTTTCTTTTGTTTAACTAATTTTTATTTCTTTTTCCATAGCATTTTTATTTAATATTTTTTATTAATATGTATTTATTTATTTTGTTTCTTTTTTTTGTTTTGATTACCTACTTACCTTATTTCTTTTCTATTATTTATTTTACTTTGTTTTTTATTTTATTTTTATTATTTTCTTTCATCTTTATTTATTTATTTATTTTTGTTCATTAATAAATTTTTATTTAGTAATTGATATTAGATTAGATATCATATTAATAAAAATATAAAAAAAATCTAAAGCTCCCTCCAAAGTTTCTAAATTTTTTAATATATTCAATGGTGATAAAAATAGATAGCTGTTATGGTGTATTTATGTGCAAGTGTAAATTTAATTCCTTAATCATTGTAATTGTAACTAGGAGTAAGTGATCTAAAACCAACAACTATGTCCCTAAAATTAGAGAATAAATTTCTAATATATCCAATGAGTATGGTATAATGATTTAGTAGTATAGGTAGTACAAGAAATCAGAAATTGGACAAGGAATATAATGTACTTATTTGTAAGCCTATACTAAAACTGTTTTTAGTGTCCATTAATGGTGTTTTTCAAAGGCAATCTTTTCGCAAAGACTGAACAATTTCAATCACATACTAACACAAACTCAATGATGACTGGTACATTGAGTATATTAAATTCTAATATTGGAAATCTCTCTAAGAAGCATCTTGCAAAGACATTAAAATTGCACTGGATGAGAGAAAACCCATCATTTTTAGATAATATTATTTCTTTTATTTTAATTAATTGTTTTTAATTTATGTAATTTATTTTGGTTTACTGTAATGTTAACATTGATTAAAACTGTTAATTTGATAACAGTTTGTTGATATTTTTGAGAATTACATTGTATTCTATATGTGTAATTTTAAATTTATGTAAGGATGGATGCACCTACTATTCCACATCAATGTTTCAGCAGGTTCAATAAAGGTAGTTTTTTTATATTCTTTATTCTTTTTCTTTAGTTTTCAAATGTTACATTAAGGGCTTTAGGGTTTAAAAAGTTACATTTTTATAAAATTGAGTCAACTTTAATTTTTTGTATCAAACATAAGTTCATATTTTTGCATTATGTTTATATTTTTACTAATTTTTGTGTGCTTTTTTTTATTTTATTAATTTAGAACTTTTAGGTTTGATTTAAAAATTTTCTTCAAAATTATCATGAGTTTTATTTAATTTTAAGATAATAATAGAATATTTTTATTATTAGATTAATTTAAAAACATTTCTGAGAATAATGCGATAATTAGTTTGTGTTGTTATAATTAGTAATTCAAGATAAAATGTTGAAACTGAAATAAACCCAAAATCGATGTTTAGGAATCAAATAATGGAGAATACATTATGAGAATATATTTTGTGCCATTATTTTCCTATTCTAAATGATGATATTTTTTCTATTCTTTTAACACTCTTCTTACCAATTCTAATTGTTGATGATTCTCTTTAAGCCTTTACACTGAATGTTAGAAATTAATTATTAACTTAGTTTCTTTTTAGAATTTTATTTTTAGTATTCTTGTACACTAATTTAAATTTATATTTTAACTTTTGTTTAATATTCTTTAATTTAACTAATTTTTATTTATTGATTAACTAATTTTTATTTCTTTTTTATTAGCATTTTTATTAATATAATTTTTATCTTTTTTTTTTGTTTTCCTTACCTACTTACTTTCTTTCTTTTTTATAATTTATTTTACTTTGATGTTTATTTTATTTTTATTATTTCATTTATTATTTTCTTTCATATGTTTTTTTATTATTTTTATTTTTTTTCATTAATAAAATTTTATTTAGTAATTGATAGTAGATTACATATAATATTTATAAAAATATAAAAAAAAATCAAAAGCTCCCTCCAATGTTTTTGAAAATTTTAATATATTCAATGGTGATAAAAGTAGATAGCTGCTATGTTTTATTTATGTGTAAGTGTAAATATAATGCTACATTCCTTATATTTGTAACTAGGAGTAAGTGATCTAAAACCCACAACTTTGTCCCTAAAATTAGAAAATAAATTTCTAATATATCGAAAGAGTATAGTATAATGATTTAGTTGTATAGGTAGTACAAGAGACCGAAAATTGAACAAGAATAGAATGTACTTATTCGTAAGCTTCTACTAAAACATTTTTAGTGTCCGTTAAGGGTATTTTTCAATGGCAATCTTTGCACAAAGATTGTACAATTTCAAGCACATACTAAAACAAACTCAATGATGATTGGTACATTGAGTATATTAAATTCTAAAATTGGAAATCTTTCCAAGAAGTATCTTGCGAAGACATTAAAATGGCACTGGATGGGAGGCAACCCATCTTTTTCAGATAATATTATTTCTTTTATTTTAATTGAATGTTTTTTATTTGTTTTTATTTGATGTAATTTATTTTTGTTTACTATCATGTTAACATTTATTAAAATTGTTAATTTTATAACAGTTTGTTGATATTTTTGAGAAGTACATTGTAATCTATATGTGTAAATTTAAATTTATATAATGATGGATGCACTTACAATTTCACATCAATGTTTCAGCAGATTCAATAAAGGTAGCTTCTTTTATACTTTACTCTTTTTCTTTAGTTTACAATTGTTATATTAAGGGCATTGTATATTCTAGGTTCAGCGTGTAAAAAGTTACATTTTTATAAAATATAGCTAATTTTAATTTTTTGTATCAAACATGTTTTCATATTTTTGCATTATGTTTACCTTTTTTACCTATTTTTGTGTTCTTTTATTTATTTTTATTAATTTAGAAATTTTATGTTTGATTTAAAAAATTTCTTGCAAAATTATCATTTCATTTATTTAAATTTAAGATAATAATGATCGCCACACAAATTATTTGTGCAATAAATACGCAAGTATACGTATCGTAACAAGTCATATAATGATAAATAAAGATCGTTCCCACGGAGATTATTTTTTTAGAAACTAATTTTTAAAACTAAAAATAATAAAAATCAATTTTTTTGGTGTTTTTATATCTAAGAAAGCAAAATTAAAATAACTAAAAGTAAATAGCAATAATTAATTAAATCAGATTTTGTGACTAAAAAGATATATGAGAAAATATTTAAGAATACTTAATCCCCCAATTTTGTAAACATGCGAATCACTAAAATCCCCCCAATATAATATCAATTAATTACATGATCAATTGAATCTAACCTAGCATGCATTCCTCTCTCAAGTAAACTACACACCATATAGTAATTAATTTAATCACACTCTCATGCCAATTAAATTGCCTACTACTCATTAAGTTCATCAATTATGGATCACACACATGAGAATCATACATCTCTGCCTAGAAACTATGCATGTTATTTAATCAAGACAAACAATTAAATAATTATCTCAAATCTATTTAATTGTCTTTATAAATAAATTTGGTCAAATAATTAATAACATAAAATTTCAATTAAATAATATAATTAAATTAAAAATTATAATTATAATTGGGGTAAAATATTAAATCATCACATGGTGAAAATTGGGTTCGTAAGATCCTTAAAATAATAAATTAAGTACACATAATTTTATTCATAAAACTCGTATTATTCATAAAGAAAGACACAAATTGATAAAGAAAATAGTAGAAGAAGAAATACAATCAATCTCTTGAATTGTATAATTAATTTCCTCCTAAATCTCCACCAAAATTGTGTCATTTCTTGAATTTTTCTGTATTTTTCTCTTTTTAGCTCTAAAAACTGACCAAAATTATGCTAATGGAGGCAAATTAGGGTTTATGGAATGATTAGGGGCTTAAATAAAGCTCAGGTGCGATTTGGACTGTCCAATCAGCTTCAAATCAAGGGCTACGATCAAAATAAGAAAAATTGACAATTTCAGCCAATCACAGCATGACACATGTCATCAGAAATTCATTGGGTAAATTAGAGAGCAACGTGTGGCAGGGGAGACCGGTTAGAGTAAATTTTCACCGAGTCAGCACCACGTGGCACAACGTGATTTGCAGGAACAGATGGCATGGCACACGGGTGAAACGCTTCGAGCAATAGCATGGTGACATGTGTCATAGTGCTTTGACTGATTTCTGAACTCGGATTGAACGTCATGCTGGCACATGGCGCGTGTTTCTCCTCCTCACACGCGGCCCAACGTGATTGGCTCTCCGTGCTTGCATGGCATCCACGTGGCTTGCTCAGTTAGCTCCATTTGCTTGCGTGGCATACCACGTGGTAGCTTCTGATTGGTCCTACGTTAAAAATCCCAAAAAATCCAAAAATTATATTTTCACCCCTTTTCACTAAAAAGTTTATATTTTAATTTTTTTAGCCATAAAAATACTATTTATTAAATAAAAAATATTAAGTGAAAAAGTGCGCTAATGCTCTATTTTCATAGAGTCATCACACCCCTAAACTTAAATCTTTACTTGTCCTCAAGTAAAGCTAAGTATAACTAAATAAAATAACTTGGGTAGTATATTCATAAATATATTTTTATTAGTACATGCATATTTCACAAAAACTTTCCCTATCAAAAGTCATACAAGTCTATGATAAAGAGGTTCTCATATTCATCAATCAATGTTCCATCAATACAAGGATATACAAGGTTTTTGAAAAATTAATTCGTGTGTGTGTGCTACACATGATATCGTCCAATGCACTCATGAAATCAACTTATATGAGCATGATAATCAATTAAATCTTAGAACAAGTCTCATAAGTCAATTTTTCACATCGCTCTCCACTAATATAAATATGCACTTAGCTCAAGATCAATAAGGACTTTACATGGTTGTAATGTAAGGCTTAGGTGGGGGGTCGATAGATGCAGACACTTTAGAGGGATACTTGTATTGTGAGTTTTGCTTCTTCTTTTTTACGGGGTACATTACATTTCACCTTACTCTAAAGCATACACATGATTACATCTTTTTTTTTCTTTTCATACAAGCTAAAGGTGCAAGGGTAGAGGTAATACTTATTAGTTAGGTATTAAATATGGCTTACAGATATGAAAGGTTCTTTGTTAGGCTCAAATGGGTGACTAAAGATATTAACAATGGTTAGCTTGAAAGGATCAATCGATCCAAATAAGGCCTAAATCATTTCTCTTGCTGAATACTATTTAGGATTTCATCTCAAGAGATGATCAAATAGATTCTAAAACTTGGTAGATCTAATTAACTCGCATAGCTCTCTACAAATTTTCTCTCAATAAGCACACCAAAATCAATCATGAACATGTGCATAAAAGTTGAATCAATTCAATCAAAACTAACAAGCATATCACATTATTGATGAGCGAAAACCGGCATCGCCAATTCTCGCAAATACTTTGGTTTTAATATTTGTAAAACTCTCGCAAGTGCACGAATCATTTCGTAGAAAATGATAAGTATACTCCCAAGGTCGATCTAAGGAAGGAATGTATGTGGTTTTTAATTTATTATTCAAACTTTTAAAAACGAAATTAAATCCTAAACATCCTGTCACGATAGTTTTGGTTTTTGTGTTCCTAATCTAATAACATAAAATAAACATATATACAGATTAATTAAATATAATCTAAAAAGAATAAACATAGATACAAATTGAATAAATAAATATAAATACGTATTCAATAAATATTCATGCAAATTTTATCATTTATATTAGTGGAGTATTTATGGATATAATAACTAAGTTAATTATGCTTGCTTTCATATTATCTAGGTTATTAAAGATATAAATTGATATTTTATTGATTCTCTTTTTTGTATGAATACCACCTTTGGTGGGGTTAGATACTCTTTGTTAACTAAACAAATCAATTAACACCCTATGCGTGTGGTTGATAACTAATTTGGCTAATTAAATTAATTCCTTTTTCTAAGAGATTGAAAATGAACCATTTAAAAGCCACCTTTGCTGAGGTTAGACAGTTTACACTTTATTCAAGGTGTCCAAATTAAACTTAAGAACTTAGTTATCCGAGTACTAACTTTCAAGTTTTAAAATCACTATTGAAAACATGTTGTCAATACATTTCCACATAATAATTTTATAAAAACTTTTGAAATAGAGCTTTCTAACTACCGAGGCGATTGTACCAACAAATAAAAGAAGCTACTCTAAATTGGGATCGATAACTAAACCTTAAAGTCTAACTTTGATTTAAGTTTGTAATGAAAAATAATATAATTCTCTCTAACATCCTTAATATAAAATCTTGAATAAAAATAAAATCAATTCATTTTAGAAATTTTCACCTATTTAATATTTCTATAAGCATAACAACGTTATTATTATATCATGATTATAAATGTAGCAGCTTAAATTTAATCGCGACAAATTAAATATAACATGTAAGAATAAAGCATAAAAATAACTGTAAAGAAAATAAAATCCTTACAGAACTTCGAGGCTATTCCCGTAGCTAGAAAACCTCGAAGAGGGATTTGGACTTCCATTTATTGAATCAAAATTCTAAATTATTACAAGAACATTACAAGTTCGTCTCAAAAAGAGAAGAACTCTAAACCTAAGACAATTGAACTAAAAAACTAAGAGAAAAACTAAGAAAAGCTTAGAAACTAAGAAAGAAACTAAAGAAAACTCAAAAACTAAGAAATGAGAGAAAGAAAGAAGAGAGAAGTGAGGTTTTGAGGTGTGTTTTGAAGTGAATGGAAGGGGGTATTTATAGGTGAGGATGGAGAGAAAAAATGATTAAAAAATGTTAAAAAATATTAAAAAATAAAAAACCTGTTTGGACCTGCTGAGGTCATCAATGACGTCAGCATGACGTCATGAAGCGGCTGCACGTGAAAATGGGTCAAAAACGCGTTGGGCGCGCGGCTGGGCGGCTGCTGGGCGCTGCCCGCGCGCGTGAACAGTACCCCGCGCGGAGTGCTGCGCGCGTGAACAGTAACCCGAGCGCAGTCTTGGGCGGAGCGGGGTGCTGGCGCGGCTGGGCAGCGCGGCGCGTTTTTTCTGCTTTTTGACATTTTTGACCTTTTCGACCCATTTTGTCCAATTTTTCCATGTTTGTTGACCTTTTTCCACTTATTTATTAATTTATTTGTGATGTATTGCTTGAGTATTCTTTGAGTCTTTAAATTACTGCGTTTTTAAGCCAAAATACATTCGAAAAACAATAAAAATACCCGTGATTCGAAAAAAGACAAATTTATATAAATATATGATAAAACATATAAATATATATATTTTTAATCAATTAATGTGCATAAAATCATGGTTATTTTAGTCTTTTGAGCACTCATCACAACCTCAACTACCAGTCCCTTAGCAAGAGAAGCGATAAAAACTAAAAATTAAACTATCCTAAATCACTTCCGTGGATTGACACGGTTGCATTTAGCCTATGCAACAAGCCTTTAAACCCCTAGGGTTGCCCTGATGGAGCCAAGGTTTGAGTCTCGTGAGGGTTTTCAAGAATGATACCCACAAACATTGTACTAAATGTAAAAACAAAAGAAACAATAAAAATAAACAACTTAAAAATTAAATTTAAAAAAAAATCACAAAATACTAACATATCACAAAAATGTCTAATACTTTTTTATCTCCTTTAAGATCATAATTAAAATCTCAAGCATAAGTTATTTTAATCTCTTTTAAACAATCATGATTTATTATAATAATTAGTCGAAAATCATTTTCATATTTCATATCAAAAATGTATCAATTTAATTTCACCCAATTTCAAGTGTCATGAATCGCACTCGTCAATTTCATTCCTCACAAGTCAATACTACTCAAAACACCGAATCCTATGGGTTGAACACTCATACTAATTTATATGCGAAAAGAGTTGATGTATAGAAATGAACTAATATGTTCGCATATGTATAAAGAATAAAGGCTCAAAGTGTTATTTTAACATTGATCTCATGAAAGGAATCAAATGTATAAATTATAAAGATATCATATATAAAAATTATTTTCATGCATAAATCAAACTCATTAAGAAAGAATTTCAAGATATATGCCTTTTACAAATGAAGAAATTGCAATGACTTTTTGAGAATTACTTCTTATATCTTTCTTTGTAATTAGCTTTTATTCACAACTTTTTAGGCAATGTGGGTTTTATTATGTAGATGATATTATTTTTATCTCTCTCTCTTTTTTTTTTTTTTTTTTTTTTTGTAGATATTTTTCAATATGTGTATTTCTTAGAGAGTCAACCCATTGCACAGTTATGCATATTTTGGATTTTGGTGAGTGGTTAATTTTGTGGCTTTTCTCGTTTGATCTTGGTTTAGGTAACCCCGAGATATGTCTTTTGTTTTTGCAGTAGTCGCATAAATGAGATATAAGCGTATACTATCAACTTCTACTCAAATAATTTAATCTAAGCAAAAATAATAATCAAAAAATATATGATACTCTATTAAAATGAAAAAAATTCATACATTCAATGCTAATATCTATAGAGATCATCTAAAAATTTGAAGAAATAAGAAATGTGTTTGAAGTAGAAAAATATATATTCACTCAATAAAGGAAATTAGGCTCAAATTATATCTCACAAAGGTAGTCTCCACTAAAAACTCATAAACACCGATTTTGGGTTTAATATAATTTCTACATCTTATCAAGAAATACTAATTATGACAAAAACTAACTAATTATCAAAAATAATTACAAAATATTTCATGATATGTTTTCAAAAATTAATCTAACGGTACAAAAAGACTTAACTATTTACTTAAATTTGATTTAAAGAAATGATAAACTTTTGTGAAACTTTCTCTTTTTTTTTTATTTTATTTTATTTTTATTTTATTTTTATTCCAAAAATTACTAAATCACCACGAGAATAGAAATAAAACCAAGCACACAAAAATGAAAAAGTATATTTTTTTATTTTTTTTTTTTTATTTTAATTAAGCATGGTAACTTTTCACCACCCCCAACCTAGAACTTACATTGTCCTCAATGTAACAACCGTAAATTAAAGATAAAGAGAGAAGAGAAGAAAGATTACCTATTTCCTGAGAATGTGCAAGTAGTAATGGAAAATGCAGGTGCATCCATCATATTCATCATTAAAGTGTATACAGACAGATCGCGGTAAACTTCTAACATCTCAACAAATATTTTTAGTTTTAACAATTTAACAATTATTCACATGTAATTAAAATGAAATAAACAATAAAATTAAGTAAATAAAACAAATAACAAACAAATTTGTTTTTTTTTTTTTTATATTTTTTTTATTGTTTTTTTTTTTTTATTATTATTTTTACCTAAAATGATGGGTTGCCTCCCATCCAGCGCTTAGTTTAACGTCTTAGCAAGACGTATCTTTTTGGTGCTAAGGGTTACTCAGCCAAATGCAATCCATTTCAGCAATGTTGTTTGGTTCTTCTAAATAAGGCTTGACACGATGGCCATTGACTTTGAACGTTTTTTGTGTCTTGGAGTCCAATAGTTCCACTACTCCATGTTCAAATACTTGAACTATTTTGAATGGTCCATCCCATCTTGATCTCGACTTTCCTGAAACAATCTCAAACGAGAAAGTTAAATAAAAGAACTTTCATTCCAGGGTGAAGAGTTTTAGGAACTAGCCTCTTTGTCATGATAGCGCTTAGTACGCTCCTTGTATAATTTGGCATTCTCATAGGCTTCATTCCTAATTTCTTCCAAACTCATGAAGTCGGAGTAATCGCTTTTCACCTCGCTTTATCTAAATCCATGTTTAACTCTTTAATTGCCCAATAAGCTTTGTGTTCAAGTTCAATCGAAGGTGGCACGCTTTCCCAAAGATTAACCGGTAGCGGCTCATCCCAATAGGTGTTTTGTAAGCGGTGCGGTATGCCCTACAAAGGCATCATTTAGCTTAAATGCCCAATCCTTCCTTGACGGACGCACGGTGCGTTCAAGATTCCTTAATTTGCCTATTGCTCACTTCCACTAGGAAGTTTGAGGATGATATGGAGTAGCTGCATTTTACGTGTGATGTTGTACTTGTTTAGTACTCCATCAAAGAGAGTTTGTTACAAAAATGGCTACCTCCATCACTTATTATAGCTCTAGCGTTAGAACCTCGAATATGAAATCTTTCAAGAATTTCACAACAACATTAGCATCATTGGTTTTGGTGGGGATAAGCTTCTACCCACTTGGACACATAATCCACAAAGAACCAAAATGTATTGAAAACCATTAGATGGGGAAAAGGACCCATGAAGTCAATCCCATACATCGAAAGAGTTCGACAACTAAATTAGATGTCAAAGGCATTTCATCTCTTTTGCTTATGTTTCTGTTCTTTGACATCTATCACATTGTGCACAAAACATATGAGCATCTTTAAAAGATGGGCCAAAAGAATCAGGTCGTAATATCTTACGGTACGCCTTTTCACCTCCAAAATGACCCCCATAAAGTTCATGACAAAAGTCAAAATGCTCTTATGTTCTTAACCTGGTACACATCTCCTGATGACTTGATCTTCGAAGCCAATCTTATATAAATAAGGGTCATCCTTAAATAGTCCTTAATAGTTTTAAAAACCTTTTCTTGTCTCCGATATGAAGTGTTAGGTCGCAAAACACCAAGTGGCAAGATAGTTTACAATATCGCATACCATGGGTTCGGACCTATGAAAATAACTGCTCATCGGAAAGGTTTCAACTATATCATCATTACTCTCATCTTTAAGAGAATTGAAGTCGAAATCAACCTAGACAAATGATGGCTCACCACGTTTTCACGCCTTTCTTATCCTTGATTTCTAGGTCACCATTCTTGTAAGAGTAAGACCCACTTTGATTAATCTTGGCTTGGCATTTGGTTTACTTAATAGGTATCTTAAAGCAAAGAATAATCAGAATGTCTGATCACTTTAGATCCTACTAAATAAGACCGAAATTTGTCTAAAGAGAATACTATAGCCAAGAATTCCTTTTCATGGTGGTGTAATTCATTTGGGCATCATTGAGTGTTTTGCTAGCATAGTAGATGACATGTAACGCTTATCCACTTTCTTTGTCCCAGGACTCCTATTGCATAATCGTAAGCGTCGCACATTATCTCAAAAGGTAAAGACCCAGTGCCATTATATGGGTAGATGTTAGTTTCTCTTTCAAGGTATTAAAGGAAATAAAGCGGTCATTGTTGAAGTCAAATTGACAAGATCTTTGGATAATAAGTTACATAAAAGGACGACTTATTTTAGAGAAATCTTTAATAAATCGTCTCAGAAAATCCCCGTGTCCCAAGAAGCTTATATCCCTTCACAGATGTAGGGAGGTAGTTTGGATATCAATTCAACTTTTGCCTTATCAACTTCAATACCCTTTGTTTGAAATTATATGTCCCAAAACTATCCCTTGTTGAACCATAAAATGACTTTTCTCCCAACTAAGGTTAGATTGCATTAATGCATCTTTCTAAAACCAAAGTCAATTTATGTAAGCAATCATCAAATGAGTTCCCAAAGATGCAGAAATCGGTCCATGAAAATTTCAATGAACTTCTCACGTGTCCGAGAAAATGGATATCATGCATCTCTCGGAAAGTAGCGGGAAGCATTGCATAACCCAAATGGCATTCTGCGAAAAGCAAATGTCCCAAAAGGACATGTAAAGGTGGTTTTTTCCTGATCTTCTAGTGCTATGGGTACTTGATAATATCCTGACGGTCCATCCAAAAAACAGTAAAATTCGTGCCCAGCTAATCTTTCCAACATTTGATCAATGAATGGAAGAGGAAAGTGATCCTTTTCGTATATAAATTTAGTTTCCTAAAATCTATACACATTCTCCATCCAAATGATTATTCTAGTGGTACTAATTCACTTTTATCATTTTTAACAAGCTGTTATCCCAGTTTCTTTGGTACCACGGACTAACCCACTTACTATCCATGATAGGATAGATAATCCCTTCTCCTAACAATTTAAGGGATTTCTTTTTAACTACCTCTTGCATGTTTGGGTTTAGTCTTCTTTGGGCCTCTCGTACGGGTTTAGCACCATCCTCCCAAGTTGATCTTGTGCATACACATTGTTGGACTAATGCCTCTTATATCTCCTATACTCCAACCTATAGATTTCTTAAATTTGTTTAAGCACTTTGATGAGTTCCTTTTCTTGTGGTTTGGTCGAGGTTGAAGAAATTATCACCGGATATGTTTCTCCTTCTCCCAAAAACACATATTTTAAGTGCTCGGAGTAAGTCTTTGAGTTCAAGTTCGGGTGGATTGGCCTCTTTAATAGATGAAGAACCTGGGTAGATTTAAAAGTGCACTAGATTTTGTCATCACTTCATTATTGTCTAGTTGTTCAAGGCCCCTTAATTTCTTCATCTAAATCTTCTTCAACCTTTTCAAGTGTAAGAACAAATTTCAAAGCTTGTCTTCTATTCGTTTGGAAAAAGGTGTTTTGGGACAAGATTATCCAAAGGATCAATTTCAATATTTCATCGATGGCGTAAATAGAAGGGAAAGGTGAAGAATCAAAAACTTTTGAAATGAACAGTCTCTCCTAAGATCATTGTCAAATTTCCATCTTGGACATCAATAATAGTTTTAGTAGTTGCCATAAATGGTCTACCAAAGCAATATTGTATGCTCATTCCAATGCCGGATTTTCTTGCATATCCGTAACTGACACAAAGTCAACAGTATTATCGGTTTGTCTATGCAAAACATCCTCAACTATTCCTCCGGGTATTTAAGAGATCTATCTGCCAAGTTGCGGGGACATAGTTGTGGGTTTTAAATCCCTAGATTAATTTGTAAGAATATAGAGTAGCATCAAATTTATACTAGCACCTAAATCAAGCATTGCTTTTAGCAACCTTCCTATCCCCCATAGTTATGTTTATAATAAAACTTCCAGAGGTCTTTCAACTTAGGGGGTAGTTTGTCTCAATCAGCTAGAAATTCTCGATACTACTACTGCTCATCTCAGTTCATACCTCCTTTTCTTAGTGTTCAACTCTTTGAAAAACTTGGCATATGAGGGCACATTCATGATCACTTCTAATAATGGTAAATTGATATTTACTTTAGAGAGCATATTAAAAGATCATTGAATTGCTTATCTTGTTTGGATTCTTCAACCGGTGGGGAAAAGGTACTTGCATATCCCGGTGTGGTTCTGTTGTCTTTTGAATTTTGGGAGTGTCGGATGACCCCCCAATGAGTTTTTCGGAAGGCTTGTTAAGTTTAACACTTGTTTCTCCTTTTGCGAGATTAGAATATCGCCTTCTTTGTTATATGAACTACATGGTAGTTTAGAGATTTCGAATGCAACCGGTATTGACTACCTTACCACTTGAAGGTTCTAACATCTTTTTGCTTGTTACGTTGGTAGGCAACTTTCACAGTTCTTTCTTTTGCATTTGTTCACCATTGCCCAACTTTAGATTCAATTCTTTTAACCCGAAGCCTCCATGGTGTTCAACCTTTGATTAGTCATCGATTGGTTGTCACGACTAACTTGAATAAAAGCATTCAAAGCTATCTTCTAAGGTTGGTTTAAAAGATTGGCAGTGGGTAAGGGTGGTTGTAGGTTGGGTGATTATAGGTGTTTGGATGATACTTTTGAAAATATTGGACTTCCTACTATGGCATCGACACTAGAATCACAAATATTTGAACAATTATGAATACCATGCCCAATTGAACAACACACTCCACATACCTCTTGATTTGAAATTTGGTGAGGCGTGAGGAATTTCACTTGTTTAGTCAATTGACAAGAAGTTGCAAGGTTATCTCGATTATCAAAGCCGACTTCATTGACCTGTGCTTTCCTTCTACCACCTCTTTGTTGGGAATTAGAACCCAATAGCTCATAGAGATTATAGGTTTCCTCTGCGCGCTTTTCTGCTATCGCACCTCCAGCAGCATTATCAATCATGTATTGACTCTGTAGTCTCAATCCATCATAAAAGAATTGCTTTTGTAGCTGTAATCTAAAACTAAGATTTTGACATTCAATGTATAGAAATTTGAATCGTTCCCAAGCTTCGTAGAAAGGGCTCTTCATTCATTTGAGAAAATGTTGCTATCTTTGTTCTTAGATCAGCGATCTTTTGATGGGAATAGAACACACCCATAAAAATTTCATAGACTGCCTCCCAAGTTTTAAGAGAACCTGACTGTAGAGTAATGAACCATGACCAAGCTTTATCTTTGAGAGTGTAAGGAAAACACCTCATCCTAAGTTGATCTTCATTAATTGCATGTAGTGGAAAGGTTTGGACAATAGCATAGAATTTCTCGAATGAAATGCAAAGGGTCTTCATTAGGGATACCGTAAAAGGAAGGCAACAAAGAATAATGAATCTTTTTCAATTCATAATTCCTTATGACCTCTTGTAATTGGATACCGGAAGTTACATTGCCAATGATTGGCATTGTATAGTCTTTCATCTTTTTCCGCCTATCTTCAAAGATCTCCCATGGTTGTTTGTAGTTGAAAATGATCCTCACTCCTATCATGTGAATCAACATTTTGCTCTTAAAACAATAAGATATCTCTAAAAAAAATGCAAGGAACCTAAATATTTTTTTGTTTTTTTTTTTTTTTTTTTTTTAATTTAAACGAAGGGACACAATTTTTTGAAACAAACAAATTTATTTCATTTGAAATATATATTTTTTTTTTTTTTATTACACGCAAACTAAAACAAAGGAAAATACAATAATGGGTGACCTCCCACGTAGGACTAAAATTTATCGTCTTCTAGTAAGACGTTGCAGAGATTGCGTAATGAAAAACTCAATGTCTCTCTTCATTGAATTCATTTAAGTTTCAATTTTGCCTTTACGCAAATGTTCAACTAAGCTGTTCACTTGAACTTCCACCTTTTTGATGAAGCTTCCACAGAGTCCAACCGTTGATTGGTTTTGATTGATTGTCCCTACAAACTTGAATAAAAGAATTCAAGTTGTCTCCAGGGTTGGTTTATTTGGAATGCTTCGTGGAATAGGTGGGTGGAATTGTGGCTTTGCTGGTTTGAGCTTTGAGGGAAAGGAGGGTTATTTTGCCTCAAGAGAAATTTGGATGACTTTCTCCACCAGATTATAGGTATTTGAATTGGGATCAAACCTTGGTCTTTGTTGATACGCTCCCAACACATTAACCGCTTTCGAATCCGTTGTATCTCCTTGATATGGACCGATGCCTTGTCCCGTATCTTGTTCTTTGTCTGCATAAACCAAATTGTTCATTATTTGTGTTGGTTTGTGTAGCTTGAGAAAGGCAACTTGCTTAGTCGATTGAACAAGTTGTTGTTGAACTTCATTACTTGAGTCAATCTCATGAACACCACTTTTCTCACTCGGAGCTTTTTGGGAATTAGCACCCAACATCTCAAAGAGATTATACGTTTCTCGATGCTTTTCTCTATTGCTCCTCTGCAATACTCGACAATGAACCGACATTGTTGTGTAAGTCCATCGTAAAAGAATTGGTTCTACTTAGTAGGGGAAAGCCTATGATAGGGGCATTGAGGTGAGAAACATTTTGAACCTATCCCAAGCTTCATGGAATGGTTCTCCTTCCATACGAGAGAAAGTAGCAATCTTTCCTCTCGGCTCACGATGTTTTTTGATGGGAATAGAATTTTCCCATGAATTTATTGTAAATTTGACCCCATGTCATCGAGAGAACCGGGGGTAAGTGACATCAACCAAGCTTTAGCCTTATCCTTTAAGGTGTACGAAAAACATCTCATTCTAAAATGATCCTCGTTTAGAATACCGAGAGGGAATGTTTGGACCGTAGCATAGAAATCTCTCATAAAGGAAAGAGAATCTTCGTTAGGTAGCCCATAGAAGGAAGGAAGCATAGAAAAATGAATATTTTTAAGGTCGCCATAATTCCTAGCGACCTCTCCCAACCGGATAGCGGCGCTAAGTACAATCACCTAGGTCTTGCAAACTCCTTCATCGTGGTTTCCCTAATATGTTGGTTTTCCTCCATTTCTTTTGGTTCTAGTAAAGGATTAAGACGTGGTTCTATGTTTGGCTCAAAATGAGGTTGATGGGTAGGATCCAGTGTTGTTGACACTTGTTTAAATTTATGAATATTATTTACATATGGTGTTAGGGGGTTTCCTAAGGATCTCCTACCACGCATAGACTATTTTTAAACGTAAATTTAAAACTCCTGTCAACAAAAATAAAGAAATTAGAAAATTTCCATGGCATTTAATACAAAACACTAGACAATTTTTTTATTTATTTATTTATTTATTTATTTATTTTTTTTTTTTAATTCTTTTTTTTTTTTTTTTATTTTTTTATTTTTTTTATTTTTTTATTTTTTTTTTTAAATAACATAATTAGTATTAACCAAGAGTGTTCCCAGAAAGAATGGTGGTCTTGTAATTTCTTAAAAACCATTCTCCTGTAAACGCTCCTGGTGAAAGGCAAAAGTGTGCACAAAGGCTTCAAAGAACTAGTCTGTATTTAACTCCCTTAGATTTTTACTTTTCATGCCTTTTATTATTATTTTTTTTTTTTTTTTTTTTTTTTACGAACGGTAATTTTATTTTACTATTCACACTATCTTATTTCTTATTAACTTAAAATTTTAAAAATTTTAAATTTTTTTTTTTTTTTTTTTTTTTTTTTTTATGAAATTTGAAATTTGATTAAATTTGATTTGATTTTATTTTATTTTATTTTATTTATTATTATTATTATTATTATTTTTTTTTTTTTAAAAAAAAAAAAATATCACAATTATTTACAACACAAAAATATTTTTAAAATTTTGATAAATAAATTAAAAACGCTATTCCTTCTTGCAGAACTGCTAAAACTTGATGGCTTGGCAAGATCGCTAATTCTCATGAATACTTTGGTTTTAATATTTGTAAAACTCTCAAGTGCACCTAATCATTTCGTAGAAAATGATAAGTATACTCCCGAGTCGATCTAAGGAAGGAATGTATGTGGTTTTAATTTATTATTCAAACTTTTAAAAAGCGAAATTAAATCCTAAACATCCGTCACGATAGTTTTGGTTTTTGTGTTCCTAATCTAATAACATAAAATAAACATATATCTGATTAATTAAATATAATCTAAAAAGAATAAACATAGATACAAATTGAATAAATAAATATAAATACGTATTCAATAAATATTCATGCAAATTTTATCATTTATATTAGTGGAGTATTTATGGATATAATAACTAAGTTAATTATGCTTGCTCATATTATCTAGGTTATTAAAGATATAAATTGATATTTTATTGATTCTCTCTTTTGTATGAATACTCACCTTTGGTGGGTTAGATACTCTTTGTTAACTAAACAATCAATTACTTTAACATGGGTGGGGTTGATAACTAATTTGGTTAATTAAATTAATTCCTTTTTCTAAGAGATTGAAAATGAACTATTTAAATGCCACCTTTGGTGGGTTAGACAGCTTTAAACTTTATTCACAAGTGTCCAAATTAAACTTAAGAATTTAGTTATCCGAATTACTAACTTTCAAGTTTTAAAATCACTATTGAAAACATGTTGTCAATACATTTCCACGTAATAATTCTTATAAAAACTTTTGAAATAGAGCTTCACTCTAACTACCTGCGATTGTACCAACAAATAAAAGAGCACTACTCTAAATTAGATCGATAACTAAACCCAAAAGTCTAACTTCGTATTTAAGTTTGTAATGAAAAATAATATAATTCTCTCTAACATCCTTAATATAAAATCTTGAATAAAAATAAAATCAATTCATTTTAGAAATTTTCACCTATTTAATATTTCAAGCATAACAACGTTATTATTATATCATGATTATAAGCAAATTGCAGTACAGTTAAATTTAATCACGTATAAATTAAATATAACATGTAAGAATAAAGCATAAAATAACGTAAAGAAAATAAAATCCTTACAGAACTTGATGCTATTCCCGCTTGCTAGAAAACCTCCGGCCGAATTTGCACTTCCATTTATTGAATCAAAATCTAAATTATTACAAAACATTACAAGTTCTCTCAAAAAGAGAAGAACTCTAAACCTAAGACAATTGAACTAAAAACTAAGAGAAAAACTAAGAAAAGCTTAGAAACTAAGAAAGAAACTAAAGAAAACTCAAAAACTAAGAAATGAGAAAGAAAGAAGAGAAGTGAGGTTTTGAGGTGTGTTTTAAGTGAATGGAAGGGGTGTATTTATAGGTGAGGATCGAGAGAAAAAATGATTAAAAAAATGTTAAAAAAATATTAAAAAAATAAAAAACGTGTTTTGGACCTGCTGAGGTCATCAATGACGTCAGCATGACGTCATGGGGGCGGCTGCACGTGAAAAATGGGTCAAAAACGCGTTGGGCGCGCGGCTGGGCGGCTGCTGGGCGCTGCGCGCGCGCGTGAACAGTAACCCGCGCGCAGTGCTGCGCGCATGAACAGTAACCCGCGCGCAGTGCTGCGCGCATGAACAGTAACCCGCGCGCAGTGCTGCGCGCATGAACAGTAACCCGCGCGCAGTTTTGGGCGGAGCTGGGTGCTGGGCGCGGCGGCTGGGCGGCGCGGCGTACGCTTTTGACATTTTTTGACCTTTTCGACCCATTTTGTCCAATTTTTCCATGTTTGTTGACCTTTCCCACTTATTTATTAATTTATTTGTGATGTATTGCTTGAAGTATTCTTCTTTGAGTCTTTAAATTGCGTTTTTAAGTAACAAAATCGCGAAAAACAATAAAAATACCCGTGATTCCGAAAAAGACAAATTTATATAAATATATGATAAAACATATAAATATATATATTTTTAATCAATTAATGTGCATAAAATCATGGTTATTTTAGTGCTTTTTGAGCACTCATCAATTATTAATGTAAATATCTTAACAAATATGTTACATTCCTTATCCTAGTCATGACAACCAATTTTTATCATAGAGTTCATATGTTTCATATCAAGCATGCATGCATTTAGTTTTCATATATTTATTAATTTCTACCCAAATCATGATTAAAAATAACCTAAAAATTAAAAAAAAAATTCCCCACAAATTTAAAATGCATACTAAATACTAATGTAGAGAATGAAGTTCCCTCCCCCAAACTTAAATTACACATTGTACCCAATGTGCACATATAAATATGAAAAGGTCAAAGAAAAGAAAACTCCCTTAGTCATGGCACACCACATCTGTCATTGAAATGCTCATTCTTGTTGTGTCATTGCTCTACCCATTTATTCACCTATAAAACAAAAACAATGAAATATAAGTAAAATAATGTTGGGTTGCCTCCCAACCAGCGTCACGTTTAACGTCCTTGACTAGACGGTCATATCAAGTCCTAAGGTGCATCCACTAGGGTTATCACAAGTGTTTCATTTGATACTTGATCTTCATAATAGTGCTTCACCCTATTCCCATTAACCATAAATCGCTCTTTATCTTTATTTTCTAATTCAATGGCTCCATGGTTATTTACCTTAGTGATGATGAATGATCCTGACCATCCACTCTTTAATTTTCCTGGAAACAATTTAAGTCTTGAGTTGTACAGTAACACTTTCTGACTCGGTTCAAAGATACGGTGCACAATTTTTTTATCATGCCATAGTTTTGTCTTTTCTTTGTAAAGCTTGGCATTTTCATAAGCATTCCACCGTAATTCATCCAATTCATTTATTTGAAGCATTCTTTTCTCACCAGCTGCATCTATGGACATATTCAACTGTTTCAATGCCCAATATGCTTTGTGTTCTAATTCTAATGGTAAGTGACAAGCCTTTCCATAAACTAGCTTATATGGGGTGGTACCAATTGGTGTTTTAAATGCAGTTTTGTACACCCATAAAGCATCATCTAACTTAGATGACCAATCCTTCCTAGAGATGTTTATAGTTTTCTCTAAAATTCTTTTTACTTCTCTATTAGATACTTCTACTTCCCCACTTGTTTTGGGGATGGTAAGGGTTAGAAACTTTATGCTTAATCCCATACTTAGACAATAAGGAATTAAATGCTTTATTGTAGAAGTTACTTCCTCCATCACTAATAATGATCCTACGAGTTCCAAACCTAGTTAAAATATTTTTCTTCAAATATTTCATGACAACTTTTGCATCACATTTGTTGCTAGCAATGGCTTCTACCCACTTTGACATGTAATCCATTCCTATGAGTATGTATTGGTTGCCAAATGATGGAGGAAATGGTCCCATAAAGTCGATGCCCCACACATCAAACAATTCCACTTAGAGTATACTGTTCAGAGGCATCTAATCTCTTTTTGAAATATTACCTATCCTTTGACATCTATCACATATCTTTACATAATTGTAAGCATCTTTAAATAGTGTAGGTCAAAAATAACCAGATTGAAGTACTTTAGCTACTGTTTTTGAGCTCCAAAAGTGACCTCTATAGTTTGAGCTATGACGATGGTAAAGGATACTTTCAACTTCATCATTAGGGACACACCTCCTCAAAATACCATCACCATATTCTTTATAGAGGTAAGTGTCATCCCAAAAATATTGTTTAATGTCATGGAAAAACTTCTTCTTTTGTTGCCATGTGAGGTTCAGTGGAAGAACGTTGGCAGCAAGAAAATTTGCAATGTCTCCATACCATGGAACTTCTGTTTGAGCTATAGAAAATAGTTGCTCATCTGGGAAAGATTCCCCAATTCTCATATTATCATCCATTTTTGCTCTTCTCTCTAGTCTAGATAGATGGTCTGTTACATGATTTTATGTTCCTTTTTGATCACGAATTTCCAAGTCGAATTCTTGTAGAAGGAGCACCCATCTTATAAATCTTGGTTTTGCATCCTTCTTCATCATGAGATACTTTATTGCAGAATGATCTGTGTAAACAATCACTTTGGTGCCAACCAAATAAGATCTGAATTTCTCAAAGGCATATACAATGACTAGGAGCTCTTTCTCTATAGTAGCATAATCATTTGGGCCTCATTCAATGTCTTGCTTGCATAGTATATGGCATAAAAAAATTTGTCTCTTCGTTGTCCAAGAACAACTCCAATAGCAAAATCACTTGCATCACACATCAATTCAAAGGGCTTGTTCCAATCCGGTGTGACTATAACTGGTGCTGACACTAATCTCTCTTTATGCACTTGAAATGCTGTTAAACATTATCATCAAACTTGAAAGGCATGTCCTTTTCCAAAAGATTACACAAGGGTTTGGAGATTTGGGAAAAGTATTTAATGAATCTACGATAAAAGCCCGCATGCCCAAGAAAACTTCTTACTCCTCGTACATTGGTAGGTGGTGGTAGTTTCTAAATCACTTCTATTTTAGCTCTATCCACCACAATGTCATTAGTTGAGATTTTGTGGCCCAAGATTATACCTTCATTTACCATGAAATGACATTTCTCCCAATTTAAAACCAAATTTGTTTCTTCACATCTTTGTAACACTAGGGAGAGATAGTGTAGACATTTATCAAATGAGTTTCCAAAGACCGAAAAATCATCTATGAAGATTTCTAGATGCTTCTCCACCATGTTTGAGAAAATGGCCATCATGCATCGTTGAACTGTAGTAGGTGCATTACATAATCCAAAAGGCATTCTCCTAAAAGAAAAAGTTCCATAAGGATATGTGAATGTGGTCTTTTCTTGATCTTCAGATGCCATAGCAATCTGGTTATAACCAGAGTATCCATCTAGAAGGCAAAAGAAAGAATGCCCAACTGATCGATCAATCATTTGATCCATAAATGGGAGAGGAAAATGATCCTTCCTTGTAGCTTTATTTAATTTACGAAAATCCATACATACTCTCCATCACATGACAATCCTAGTAGGTATTAACTGATTGGACTCATTTTCTACCACAGTGATTCCTCCTTTCTTCGGTACACATTGGACTGAACTTACCCATTCACTATCTGATATTGGGTAAATAATGCCCATGTCTACCCACTTGACAATTTCCTTCTTCACCACTTCTTTCATAATGGGATTTAAGCGGCGTTGTGCATCCCTGGTGCATTTGGCCCCGTCTTCTAGCAAGATTTTGTGCATGCATATTGATGGGTTTATCCCTTTGATTTCGACAATAGACCAACCTATAGCTTTTTTGAAGTTCCTTAGCACCTTTACTAGTGCTTCCACTTGCTCCATACTTAGATAAGTCGAGATTATGACTGGAAGTATCTCGTTATCACCCAAAAATGTATAACGAATATAAAAAGGTAAAGGTTTAAGCTCTTATTTTGGTGGCTCTTCAATGGATGGTTTCAACCGTGACCTTATTTAAATACATTCCAAAATTGTATTTGATACACACATGATAGGCGTGTCCTCCAAAAAGTTCACACAATTCACAAGATCAACCTTTGATTCCATATTTTCAAAATTAAAACAACTTGAGTTGTTTTCTATTGAGTTAATGTCCTTGTTCATAACATCATATGTTAAGGTCATAAGTGGGGGTGATTCAACAAGTCTTGTTAGGCTATCGACATGAATTTTTGCACCTACATGCGTGTCCTAGTATTCATTAGTATGTGTGTTTACAGAATTAACAAGCATAGACTCTAAAGCATCAATAAGGCACATGTCATAAAGCACATCAGTGGTTAGCTCATCAATGCTATCTATTCGAAAGCAATCACCAACATTATCATTATCAGAAAATTTAATTGCTTTGAACACATTAAATGTTACTTGTTCATCTTGTACTCTTATTGTAAGTTCACCTTTTTTTACATCAATGAGTGCTCTTCTGGTTGCTAAGAGTAGACGACCAAGTATGATAGGAATGTCATGGTCCTCTTCCATGTCTAGCACAATGAAGTCCGCTGGAAAGATGAATTTATCTACTTTTACTAGCAAATCTTCTACCACACCCCGAGGTCTTTTAATTGACCTGTCTACCATCTGCAATGTTACTGAAGTGGGTTTGGCTTTACCAACCCCTAATCTCTGGAATACCAATAATGGCATAAGGTTAATACTAGAACCCAAGTCACATAGTGCCTTGCCAAAACGGATGTTCCCAATAGTGCAAGGGATGTCAAAACTACCTAGATCTTTCAATTTTTGTGGTAGTTTTCTATTAAGGATGGTACTATAACCTTCAGTCAAGGTTATTGTTTCATGATCTTCAAGCCTCCTTTTTTTGATATTATATCCTTCATGAATTTGGTATAAATGGCATTTGTTCAAGTGCCTCTGTAAATGGTATGTTTATGTGTAGCTTCTTAAAGACTTCTAGAAATTTTGAAAATTGCACATCTAACTTTTTCTTTTGCAATCTTTGAGGGAAAGGAATAGTGGGTTTGTAAAGGTTGCTCTTTTTTTCTGAATTATTTCCTTTCCATTACTCTCTCTATCCACTACTTCCCTTTCATCCTTTTAGTCTTATATTCCTCCTTATCCTTTTGAGTCTCATCTCCTTCTAGAGTTTTACCATTCCTCAAGGCTATAGCACTGCAATGGTCCTTCCCTTTTCTTCTAGGGTTTATGATTGTGTCACTGGGAAGGTTACCTTGAGGCCTTTGGCTTATGGCTTGGGCAAGTTGCTCCATTTGGTTCTCCAAATTTCGAATCGAAGCCTCTTGAGTGGACACTTTTGTATTTATTGATTGGATGAAGTCTTTCATCATCCCCATTAAGGCATTTGAATTGTCCTCAGTAGGTGGATTCTTCTCTTGGGCCTGCGATTGATGTGGTTGTTGAAAACTAGGTGGTTGAAACGATTGACGGTTGAATTGATTACCACCTTGATTGTTGTTATTACTCCAAGAGAAATTTGGATGTTGTCTCCATCTTGGGTTATATGTGTTTGAGTATGGATTATTGTTTCGATTCACATTACCCACATGGCAAATGGATTTAGGATTATTTGGACAATTATCAAACAAGTGAGCTCCTCCATAAAACACACATGACACTCCTAAATCTTGGACCTGGTTTATACTGGTTGACAAGTTTTGAACCTTCAAAAGATTAACCAAAGATGAAACTTGAGTTGTAAGTGCTGTGATATCATTTACCTCATGCATTCCAACTACTTTTCTCGTGGTTGTCATTCTGTCCATTGGCCATTGATAATTATTGCTAGCCATTTTCTCAAGTAAATTATAAGCTTGATTGTAAGAAGTTTCCATTTGTAGGAAGTGATGTCATTCCTAAGCTCCTTAAAAAGTTTCCATTTGAATCCAAGAAGGAATACCATGATGAGGGCACTTCCTTAGCAAATCCTTGAATCTTTCCCATGCTTCATATAGAGATTCTCCTTCGTGTTATTGGTAGGAAGTGATGTCATTCCTAAGCTTGGCATTCCTTGTTGGTGGGAAGTATTTCATCAAGAATTTCTCTGCCAAACCATTCCAAGTTGTAATGGAATCAGGTGGCAAAGAGTTTAGCCAAGCTCGAGCACGGTCTCACAAAGAGTAAGGGAATAATCTTAGCCTAAATGCCTCCTCTATCACACCATTGAACTTAAATGAATCTACAACTTCAATAAACAACCTGAGATGAAGATGAGGATCCTCTGTTGGTAATCCACTAAATTGTCCAACTGTTTGTAGCATTTGAAACATCACTAGCTTTAATTCAAACTGATTAGGTTGAATGTTTGGCCTTGTAATACTTGGCTTCAGCCCTTCTAGCGCAGGTATTGCATATTCATTCATAGCTCTATCTCTATCATCTATCAAAAACATTTGATTATTCAAGTTTAGCTCATTATTATTTATTTCTAATGGATTAGCCATTTTTCCTCTTGGGTGACTTGTTGTTTTATAATTGATCTCAAAGTATGCTCAATTTCAAGATCTAAAGGTAAGATTTTTCCCTCACGAACTCTACTCATACAATAGACTCAGTTATATTTCTACAATACTAAAGGAGATGTCTAAATAAAAACTAAAAAATTAACAACTAAATAAATAAATTAAAATAAAATAAATAAATAAGTAAAGAAAATAAATAAAAGAAATTAACTAGAAAAAATAAATAAATAAGTCCCTAAAAGAATATAAATAAATTTAGATTAAAATTAAAGTAAAGAAAAATAAATTAAGAAATTTTTTTTAAAGAAAAAATAAAATTAATAATAATAAAAATATTAATTTCTAAAATTAATAATCCCCGGCAACTGCGCCAAAAACTTGATCGCCACACAAATTGTGTGTGCAATAAATACGCAAGTATACGTATCGTAACAAGTAATATAATGATAAATAAAGATCGTTCCCACGGACATTATTTTTTTAGAAACTAATTTTTAAAACTAAAAATAATAAAAATCAATTTTTTTGGTGTTTTTATATCTAAGAAAGAAAAATTAAAATAACTAAAAGTAAATAGCAATAATTAATTAAATCAGATTTTGTGACTAAAAAGATATATGAGAAAATATTTAAGAATACTTAATCCCCCAATTTTGTAAACATGCAAATCACTAAAATCCCCCCAATATAATATCAATTAATTACATGATCAATTGAATCTAACGTAACATGTATTCCTCTCTCAAGTAAACTACACACCATATAGTAATTAATTTAATCACACTCTCATGCCAATTAAATTGCCTACTACTCATTAAGTTCATCAATTATGGATCACACACATAAGAATCATACATCTCTGCCTAGAAACTATGCATGTTATTTAATCAAGACAAACAATTAAATAATTATCTCAAATCTATTTAATTGTCTTTATAGATAAATTGTTGGTCAAACAATTAATAACATAAAATTTCAATTAAATAATATAATTAAATTAAAATTATAATTATAATTGGGGTAAAATATTAAATCATCACATGGTGAAAATTGGGTTCGTAAGATCCTTAAAATAATAAATTAAGTACACATAATTTTGTTCATAAAGCTCATATTGTTCATAAAGAAAGACAAAAACTGATAAAGAAAAGAAGAAGAAATACAATCAATCTCTTGAATTGTATAATTAATTTCCTCTTGAATCTCCACCAAAATTGTGTCATTTCTTGAATTTTTCTGTATTTTTCTCTCCTTTTAGCTCTAAAAACTGATCAAAATTATGCTAATAGAGGCAAATTAGGGTTTATGGAGTAATTAGGGGCTTAAATAAAGCTCAGGTGCGATTTGGACCGTCCGATCAGCTTCAAATCAAGGGCTACGATCAAAATAAGAAAAATTGATAATTTCAGCCAATCACAGCGTGACACGTGGCATCAGAAATTCATTGGGCGAATCAAAAATTCCATAAAAATCCCAAAAAATTCCAAAAATTATATTTTCACCCCTTTTCACTAAAAAGTTTGTATTTTAATTTTTTTAGCCACAAAAATACTATTTATTAAATAAAACAAGTAAATATTAAGTGAAAAGTGCGCTAATAACTCTATTTTCATAGAGTTATCAAATAATTAAATATTTTTATTGTTACATTAATTCCTAAAATATTTCTGAGAGTAATGCGATAATTAGTTAGTTTTGTCATAATTAGTATTTCATGATAAAATGTTGAAATTGAAATAAAACCAAAATCGGCATTTAGGAATCAAATAGTGGAAAATACTTTGTGAGAATATATTTTTGAGTCATTATCTTCCTATTCTATATGATGATATTTTTTTCTACTCTTTAGACACTCTTAATACCAATTCTAATTGTTAGATGATTTTCTATAACTCTTTTATTTGAATGTTAGAAATTAATTATTAACTTGATTTCTTTCTAGAATTTTCTTTTTAGTATTCTTGTACAGTAATTACTAACTTTTTGTTTACTCATTTTTATTAATATGTATTTATTTTATTTCATTTTTTGTTTTGATTACCTACTTACTTTATTTCTTTTCTATTATTTATTTTACTTTGTTGTTTATTTTATTTTTATTATTACATTTATTATTTTCTTTCATTTGTTTTTTTTTTATTTCTTTATTTTTATTCATTAATAAATTTTTTACTTAATAGTTGATATTAGATTAGATATCATATTAATAAAAAAATAAAAAAAATCTTAAACTCTCTCCAAAGTTTGTGAAAATTTTAATATCTTCAATGGTGATAAAAGTAGATAGCTATTATGCTGTATTTTTGTGCAAGTGTAAATTTAATGCCTTATGCAATGTATTTGTAACAAAGAGTAAGTGATCCAAAACCTACAACTATATCCCTAAAATTAGAGAATATATTTCTAATATATCTAAAGCATATGATTTAGTTGTATAGGTAGTACAAGAAACTTGAAATTGGACAAGAAACAATATTTACTTATTGGTAAGCCTATACTAAAACAGTTATTCGTGTCCATTAAGGGTGTTTCTCAATGGCAATCTCTACGCAAACACTATACATTTTCAATCACATACTGACATAAACTCAATGATGAGTGGTACATTCAGTATATTATATTCTAAAATTAGATATCTTTCCAAGAAGCATCTTGTAAAGACATTAAAATGGCACTGGATGGGAGGCAACCCATCATTTTTAGATAATATTATTTCTTTTATGTTAATTGATTGTTTTATATATTTTTTTATTTTATGTAATTTATTTTTGTTTATTGTCATGTCATTGATTAAAACTGTTAATTTTATTATAGTTTGTGGATATTTTTGAGAAATACACTGTACTCTATTTGTGTAAATTTAAATGTATGTAATGATGGATGTACCCATAATTCTCAATCAATTTTTCATTAGGCTCAATATAGGTAGCTTTTGTTTCTATTTTTTACCCTTTTTCTTTAGTTTACAATTGTTATATTAAGGGTAATGTATATTCTAGGTTTGGGGGTGGAAAAAGTTACATTTTTATAGAATTGAGCTAATTTTAATTTTTTATATCAAACATATGTTCATATTTTTGCATTATGTTTACATTTTACTTATTTTGGTGTGCTTTCTTTTTTATTAATTTAGAAAATTTAGGCTTGATTTAAAAATTATCATGCAAAATTATCATGTCTTTTATTTTATTTTAAGATAATAATAATGTATTTGTATTATGAGATTAATTTCAAAATCATTTCTGAGAGTAATGCGGTAATTAGTTAATTTTGTCATAATTAGTATTTTGTGATAAAATGTTGAAATTGAGCCAAAATCATTTAGGAATCAAATAGTAGAGAAAACTTTGTGAGAATATATTTTGAGCCAATATTTTCCTATTCTAAGTCATGATATTTTTTCTACTCTTTAAACATCTTTCTTACCATTTCTAATTGTTAGATGATTCTCTATAAATGTTTACATTGAATGATAGAATTTAATTATTAACTTTATTTCTTTTTAGTATTCTTGTAAACTAATTTAAAATTGTATTTTAACTTTTATTTAACTAATTTTTATTTCTTTTCGCATAGCATTTTTAATTACTAATTTTTTGTTTACTCATTTTTATTAATATCATTTTCTTTCTTTTTTTATTACCTACTTACTTTATTTCTTTTCTATTTTTTAATTTACTTTGTTGTTTATTTTGTTTTTATTACTTCGTTTATTATTATTTTTTATCTGTTTTTCATTTTATTATTTTTGTTCATTAATAATTATTTTATTTAGTAATTGATATTAGATTAGATATCATATTATCAAAAAATAATAATAAAAATCTAAAGCTCTCTCCAAAGTTTCGAAAAAATTTATTATCTTCAATGGTAATAAAAGTAGATAGCTATCATGCTGTATTTATGTGCATTTGTTAATTTAATGTCTTATTCATTGTATTTGTAAGTAGGAGTAAGTGATCTAAAACCTACAAGTCTGTCCCTAAAAGTAGAAAATAGATTTCTAATATATCCAAAGATTATGGTATAATGATTTGGTTGTATCGGTAGTACAAGAAACCTGAAATTGGACAAGGAACATGATGTACTTATTGGTAAGCCTCTACTAAAATTGTTACTATTGTCCATTAAGAGTGTTTTTCAACGACAATCGTTGCGTAAAGACGGTGCATTTTCAAGCACATACTTAATAATGAGTGTTACATTGAGTATATTAAATTCTAAAATTGGAAATCTCTCCAAGAAGCATCTTGTGAAGACATTAAAATTGCACTGGATGGGAGGCAACCCATCATTTTTAGATAATATTATTTATTTTATGTTAATTGATTGTTTTATATTTTTTTTCATTTTATGTAATTTATTTTTGTTTACTATAATGTTAACATATCCACAAACTGTTAGTTTCAAAACAATTTGTGGATATTTTTGAGAAGTACATTGTATTCTCTTTGTGTAAATTTAAATGTATGGAATGATATATGCACCTACAATTCCATATCAATGTTTCAACAGGTTCAATAAAGGTTGCTTTTTTTTTCTTTTCTTTACTCTTTTTCTTTATTTTACAATTGTTAGATTAAGAGCAAAGTAGACTCTAGGTTCGGGGTGGGAAAAGTTACATTTTTATAAAATTTTGCTAATTTAAACTTTTTTTTATCAAACATATGTTCATATTTTTGCATTATGTTTACATTTTTACTTTTTTTGTGTGCTTTTATGTATTTTTATTAATTTAGAAATTTTAGGTTTGAATTAAAAATTTTCTTGCAAAATTATTCTCTCTTTCATTTAATTTTAAGATAATAATTATGATTTTGTATTGTTAGATTAATTTCAAAAACATTTATAAGAGTAATGCGACAATTAGTTAGTTGTGCCATAATTAGTATTTCAGGATAAAATGCTTCAATTGGAATAAACCAAAAATTGGTGTTTACGAATTAAATAATGGAGAATACTTTGTGAAAATATATTTTGAGCCATCATCTTTCTATTCTAAGTTATGATATTTTTTTTACTCTTTAAACACTCTTCTTACCAATTTTAATTGGTAGATGATTCTCTATAAGTCTTTGTATTGAATTCTAGAAATTAATTATTAACTTAATTTATTTTTACTTTTCTTGTACACTAATTTAAATTTGTATTTTAACTTTGGTTTAATTTTTCTTTTTTTAACTATTTTTATTTTTTAGTTTACTAAAATTTATTTCTTTTTGCTTAACATTTTTATTGACTAACTTTTTGTATACTCATTTTCATTAATATGTATTTATTTTCTTTCTTTTTTTTATTACCTAATAACTTTATATCTTTTCTATTTTTTATTTTACTTTGTTGTTTATTTTATTTTTATTATTTCATTTATTATTTTCTTTTATCTGTTTTTTATTTTTTTATTTTTGTTCATTAATAACTTTTATATTTAGTAATTTAAATTAGATTAGATATCATATTAATTAAAATATAAAAAAAAACTCTAAAGCTTTCTCCAAAGTTTCATTTTAATATCTTTAATGGTAATAAAAGTAGATAACTACTATGCTATATTCATGTGCAAGTGTAAATTTAAAGCCTTATTCATTGTATTTGTAACTATGAGTAAGTGATCTAAAACCCACAAATCTGTCCCTAAAATTAGTGGATAAATTTCTAATATATCAAAAGAGTATGGTATAATGATTTAGTTGTATAGGTATACAACTTTGCCATACCTATACATTTTGTTAAAACTTTTGGACAAGAAACTTGAAAATTGGACAAGGAACATAATATAGTTATTGGTAAGCCTCTACTAAAATAGTAATTAGTGTCCATTAAGGGTGTTTTTCAATGGAAATCTTTGTGGAAAGACTGTACATTTTCAAGCACATACTAACACAAACTCAATGATGAGTGGTACATTGATTATATTAAATTCTAAAATTGGAAATCTCTCCAAGAAGCATCTTGCGAAGACATTAAAATGGT
Source organism: Hippophae gyantsensis (assembly GCA_030763125.1). NCBI lineage: Eukaryota > Viridiplantae > Streptophyta > Magnoliopsida > Rosales > Elaeagnaceae > Hippophae > Hippophae gyantsensis. The sequence continues at coordinate 43,309,090 of CM061035.1, read as the reverse complement.
ACTGGATGGGAGGTAACCCATCCTTTATAGATAATATTATTTATTTTATTTTAATTTTTTGTTTTATATTTGTTTTTATTTTATGTTATTTATTTTTGTTTACTATCGTGTTAACATTGATTAAAACTGTTAATTTTATAAAAGTTTGTTGAAATTTTTGAGTAGTACACAATATTTTATTTGTGTAAATTTAAATGTATGGAATGATGGATGCACCTAAAATTCCACATCAATGTTTCAATAGGTTCAATAAAGGTTGCTTTTTTATAATCTTTACTCTTTTCTTTAATTTACAATTTTTAGATTAAGGGCAATGTAGATTTTAGATTTGTGGTAGAAAAAGTTACACTTTTATAAAATTGAGCAAATTTAAATATTTTTTATCAAACATATGTTCATATTTTTGCATTATGTATAAGTTTTTACTTATTTTTGTGTGTTTTGTTTAGTTTTATTAATTTAGAAATTTTAGGTTTGATTTAAAAATTTTCTAGCAAAATTATCATGTCTTTTATTTAATTGTAAGATAATAATTAAGTATTTGTATTATTAGATTAATTTAAAAAATATTTTGAGAGTAATGCGGTAATTAGTTAGTTTTGTTTATTAATTTACTAATTTTTATTTCTTTTTCTTAGCATTTTTATTTACTAACTTTTTGCTTACTCATTTTTATTAATATGTATTTATTTTCCATCTTTTTTTTTGTTTTGATTACCTACTTACTTTATTTCTTTTCTATTATTTATTTTACTTTGTTGTTTATTTTATTTTTATTATTTCATTTATTATTTTGTTTTATCTATCTTTTATTTTATTTATATATTTATTTTTGTACATTAAAATATTTTTATTTCGTAATTGATATTAGATTAGATATCATATTAATAAAAATATATAAAAAAAATCTTAAACTCTCTCCAAAGTTTCTAAATTTTTTAATATCTTCAATGGTGATAAAAGTAGATAGTTGTTATCCTATATTTATGTGTAATTGTAAATTTAATGCCTTATTCATTATATTTGTAACGAGGAGTAAGTGATCTAAAACCCATAACTCTATCTCTAAAATTAGAGAATAAATTTCTAATATATCCAAAGAGTATGGTATAATGATTTAGTTGTATAGGTAGTACAAGAAACTTGAAATTGGACAAGGAACATGATGTACTTATTGATAAGCCTCTGCTAAAATTGTTATTAGTGTGCATTAACGCTATTTTTCAATGGCAATCTTTGTGCAAAAATGGTACATTTTCAAGCACATACTAGCACATACTCAATGATGAGTGTTACATTGAGTATATTAAATTCTAAAATTGGAAATCTCTTTAAAAGCATCTTATGAAGACATTAAAATGGCACTGGATGGGAGGCAACCCATTATTTTTAGATAATATTATTTCTTTTATGTTAATTGATTGTTTTATATTTTTTTACTTTATGTAATTTATTTTTGTTTACTGTAATGTTAACATATCCATAAAATGTTAATTTTATAACAGTTTGTAGATATTTTTGAGAAGTATACTATATTCTATTTGCGTAAACTTAAATGTATGGAATGATAGATGCACCTACAATTCCACATCAATGTTTCAACATGTTCAATAAAGGTAGCTATTTTCTATTCTTTACTCTTTTTCTTTAATTTAAAATTGTTAGATTAAGTGCAATGTAGATTCTAGGTTCAGGGTGAGAAAAGTTACATTTTTATAAATTTAGGCTAATTTAATTTTTTTTATCAAACATATGTTCATATTTTTGCATTATGTTTACATTTTTACTTATTTTTGTGTGCTTTTATTTATTTTTATTATTTTTAAAAAGTTAGATTTGATTTAGAATCGCTAATATTTTTAGAGACTGACACTAGTGATTCATGCACTTGCTAGCAATTAAAATTTGTGCATTAAAACTTGTAGCAATGTAGATGCTACAAATAGGTATCATCACATGGAGAAAGTTTTTACCTTTTAGGTATAGGTTCTTCTACTCTAAAAATTTCAAAGTTAGCTTATAAGTTTGACTTAGGATTTAATAGATATAGCACATTTTCCAAAAGTAGTGTATGAATATAAGTTCATTTTTTATAAATATTTGAACTATTATTATTAAATAAAACTTTATAAAAGTATTCGTTCAATACAGAAATAAAAATCAAATTTCTAGTAACCTAGAAATGAAATAAAAATATCTAATACTAATTATTTATTATTCCTAAATATAAGTCTAACTTCTCCCATTTCTTTAGCTGAGATGAGATCCTCATTGCCTACTCGCATGGTAAAGCGTTGATCTAAAAGTTTAACCCATGAAATAATCAATTGCAAAGAAGAACAGACATGGTCGCTATTGAATTAATTATCTAAGGTGATGTATCACATACATCATGAATTATTCAAGAACAAGTAAATCATTTTACCTTTCTTCTTATTCTTGACTTTTTTTCTATTACAAGAATTAAGTAATGTCGAGGTTGGTTGTAGTGGAAATAATTTTCCTTTGTTGTGGTTTTTTTACCCTTTCTACCTTTGAACTTTTTACCCCACTTTTGACTTGGCCCTTCCTTTTACTATTGCCACCCTCTTATTAATTAGGGAAGGTTGATCCATGACAATATTTTCCTCTCTTTTCCCATTCATAACAACCTAAAAGGTAGTAAGCTCATTTAGCATCTTAGTTAGATTGTATGTCAGCTTGTTCATAAAATAATTACTTTTGATGTGCATAATCGTTGATGTGCATAATCATTCCAAGCACATGCTGACGCACAATTGTACCTTTTTTCATGTTGGCATTCGGATAACTGTACAAAAGTAGAATTATTTAACCATTTATAAACCACTTATTTGTCTTATTATATGCTAAAATATCATGAAAGAGCTTAATTTGTGTTTAATTATATCAATATAGGTGGAATGATGGAAAACAAGTTGAAAATGAGTCAAAAAGCAAAAAATTAGCATTATGCTACGGGGGGCATTTTTCTGTGCCGTGGTGCATATGTAGGAAAATTATGCAGCAGGGACGATGTTGTGGGGCACTTTTTTTGGAACTATTGTGCATGATTTATGTTCCAAAATTTAGAAAAGACTATACCGTAGTGCATAACAACCCATATTATAGCACACGTAGAAATTGGGTAGAATTTGGCTAGTGATGCTTATCTCTTATTTTTAAGCTCAACCCTTGGAAATTCTAGTAGCAACCAAGAAGAGAGAAAAGATAGAAAAATTCAAGAGAAGATTAGTGTTATAAATCCAGAGATTAAGTGAATCACTTCTTCTTCTCCATTCTTTATTACTTTTAATGTCTTTCTCTATGAAAAATTTGAGCTTTGTGAACTTAATTATGTCTAGCTAATTTATTAATCTAGGGGTCTTATGAATCCAATTTTCTACCTATGTTGATCTATATTTTACCCCAATTGTGATTTTGATTCAATTAATTATTTAATATAATTTTTATGCTATTAATTGTTTGGTCAACAATTAATCTATATAGATAATTAAATAGATTTGAGAGAATTATTTAAGAGTTTTCCTTGATTAAATAACATGCAAAGTTTTTGGGCAAAGACGTGTGATTTTTATATGTGTGATCTATGATTGATGAACTTAATGAGTAGTATGCATTCTAATTGGCATGATCATGTGATTAAGTTAATTACTATATGGTGTGTAGTTTACTTGAGAAAATAATACATGTTAGGTTAGATTAAATTGATTATGTAATTTGTTGGTAATTATATTTGGAGAATTTTAGTGATTCACATGTTTAGAAAATTGGGACATTAAGAATTCCTAGATATTTTCTCATTTGTCTTCATTGTAGTTGAGTTTTATGACTTAAAATTAGTTTTCATTTATTTTCAATTTTTATAATTTCTATCATACTAATAGTATTTGTAACAATTACATTAGTACTCAATTATAAGTTACATGACTCCCTATGGGATCGATATCCGTACTTAGGTATATTATATTACTTGCATAACCCGTATACTTGTGGTTTTTTTTCAAGTTTTTGGTGCTATTGTCGGGAAGTTACTTATAATGGATATCAACAACGATGGTTAATAAAAATACTAGTTTGGACCTTTTAATTTTTATTTTAGTGTTTTTGTTGTATGCGCAAGTTGATAGGTGACAATCTTGTTCTTTTTGATCAAAAAATAAAGAAAATTCTACTTCTCTTTAGAAGGGAATAGTTACTACAAGATCAATTAAGGGTTATGACAGAATAAAGGGATCAACAAGCTATAGTAGTTCCGATAACCTTTAAGTTATTTTGCAATCGTATAGTAGATGGAGTCCAATCATCTATTAACAGACTGGGAGTCAATGCTAAAAAAATTGAACTCAAAAGGTTTTTCAAACAATGACTCAAATCTTCACTTGACAACATCACATCTTTTCAACAATTTGAAGGGGATTCACTTTATGAAGCTTGGGAATGCTACAAAGGGCTGTTAAGAAGATGCCCATACCATGGTCTTCCTACTTGGTTGCAAGTGTAAACATTCTATAATGGATTAATGTGGCAACCAAGGACAATAATTGAGCTACATTTGAAGGAGCTCTAATGAGTAAAATTGAATAAGAAGTCTTTGCACTACTTGATGAGATGGCATCCAATAATTTTCAATAGCCTATTGAGAGGATAAAACCAAGGAGTATGATTATTGCAATGGACCCTATTCTACAAAGGCATGTGGGAACCTCACTGAAGTAGTAAATTATGTCAACAATCAATATCGAAAAGGAAACCCATACTACAACACATACAATCCAGGATGGAGAAACCACCCAATTTCTCATGTAAAATTATAACAATTAAGATGGTAATAAATTCAATTGTCAATCATTCCTACCACTAGGTTTTCAACAACAACAATGAAAACATGCCTAAGAGAAGAAGCCATTTAGTGAGGATAGCACAAGTGCTTTAATGGGAATGATGGAAGACTTCACATTTTTAGTAAATACAAAAGTGGATTCATAAGTTCACTAATGGGGCTTCTATCAAAAATTTGGAAATCAAAATAGGGCAACTAGTCTAAATCATAAGTCAAAGACCTCAAGCCAACCTTCCAAGCATCACAAAGTAAACCTAAAAAGAGAAGATGAGGAGCGTTCTATAGCAATAGCCTTGAAAAGTGGTGAAACTTGACAAGTGGACAAAGAGAGTACTAAAAGGGAAATAATTTAGCCAAAGAAGCACAATTTTTATAAACCCATGATACATTTCCCTCAAAGACTCCAAAAGCAAAAGTTACACACAACATTTTTAAATTCTTGGATGTCTTTAAGAAGCTACATATAAATATATCATTTATAGATGCACTTGAATAGATAACTTTGTAAGCCAAATTCAAGAAGGACATCTTGATTAAGAAAAGGAGGCTTGGAGATAATGAGACAATAATCTTGACTGAAGGTTGTAGTGCCATCCTTGATAGAAAATTACCATAAAAACTAAAAGATACTGATAGCTTTGACATCTCTTGCACCACTAGAAATATACACTTTGGCAAGGCACTATGTGACTTGGGTGCCAACAACATTAACCTTATGTCACTATCAATTTTCAAATGATTAGGTGTTGGTGAGGCCAAACTAATTTCTATAACCATGCAAATGGAAAAGAGGTCAATCGAGTGACCTTAGGATGTGGTAGAAGATGTGCTAGTAAAAGTGGACAAATTCTCTATGCAATTTAGGCGTTCTACCCATGGACTAAATCACAGTGTCATATGTCATATGCAAAACTATTACAAGTAAAAGTAGTGAAAAAGGTAGTTTTAATATGTTAACACATGATTAACTATACATAAATCAACTCATAAAATTGGGATACTTAAATTAAAATCCTTTAACATCTAGGCAATGTTTAAAATATCCTTCTCAAAGAAAATAATACTAAGACATAAAATTTATGTAAACTACCTTGGTGAGATATAATTTGAGCCTAATTTATACTCCAAACACATTTCTTATTTCTTCAAATTTTTAGATGATCTCTATAGGTATTAGCATTAGATGTATGAATTGTTTCTCTCATCTTAATAGAGTGTCATATATTTTTTATTATTATTTTTTCTTAGATTAAATGATTAAGTAGAAATTGATAGTATATGCTTTTATCTCATTCATGCATGACTGCTACAAAAAAAGAGAGACATATCTGGGGTTACCTAAACCAAAATCAAACAGAAAAGCCACAAAATTAACCACTCACCAAAATCCTAAAAAAATGTACAATCTGTACATTGGTTGACTCTCTAAAAAATATATATATTAAAAAATATCTTCAAAAAAAAAATAGAGAGATAAAGAATATATAGTATAATCTACATACTATGACCCATATTGCCTACAAAGTTGTGAGTAAAGGTTAATTACAAAAGAAAGATATAGAAGTAATTCCCTAAAAAGTCATTGCACTTTCTTCATTTGTAAAATGCATATATCTTGAAATTTTTTCTTAATGAGTTTGATTTATGCATGAAAATAATTTTTATATATGATATCTTTATAATTTATATTAAACCCAATATTTATTTTTATTTTTTTTTAACTATTCACGAATAGCAATTTTATTTATTTATTTATTTACTTATTATTGTTTTTTGTTTTTTTAACTTAAAATAAAAAATCACAATTATTTACAGCACAAAAAGTTTTTAAAATTTTGATAAATAATTTAAAAACTTGATTCCATCCCCGACAATGGAACCAAAAACTTGATGAGCAAAACCGGCATCGCCGATCCTACTAATACTTTGATTTTATATTTATAGAACTCTCGTAAGTGCACGAATCATTTCATAGAAAATGATAAGTATACTCCCAAGGTCGATCTAAGGAAGGAATATATGTGGTGTATAATTCATTATTCAAACTTTTAAAAACGAAATTAAATCCTAAATATCCTGTCATGATATTTGGGTTTTTGTGTTTCTAATCTAATAACATAAAAATAAACATAGATACAGATTCAATAAACATTTATGCAAATTTTATCATTAATAATAGTGGAGTATTTATGGATATAATAATTAAGTTAATTATGCTTGCTCATATTATTTAGATTATTAAAGATATGAATTGATATTTATTGATTCTCTCTTTTTTATATGAATAGCACCTTTGGTGGGGTTAGACATTCTTTGTTAACTAAACAAATCAATTAACACCTATAGGTGGGGTTGATAACTAATTTGGTTAATTAACTTATATCATTTTTTTCTAAGAGATTGAAAATAAACCATTTAAATGTCACCTTTGGTGGGGTTAGACAGTTTAAACTTTATTCAAGGTGTCCAAATTAAACCTAAGAATTTAATTATCCGAGTGCCAACTTTCAAGTTTTAAAACTATTACTCAAAACATGTTGTCAATACATTTTGAGATAATAATTATTATAAAAACTTTTGAAATAGAGCTTCACTCTAACTACCGGGTGATTATACCAACAAATAAAAGAGCACTACTCTAAATCAGACCGGATAACTAAACCTTAAAATCTAATTTTCAGATTTAAGTTTGTAATGAAAAATAATATATTTCTCTCTAACATTCTTAATATAAAATCTTGAATAAAAACAAAATCAATTCATTTTAGAGATTTTTACCTATTTATAATTTCGCAAGCATAACAACGATATTATTATATCATGTTTACAAACAGTCAGCAAAGTTAAATTTAATCACAGACAAATTAAATATAACATATAAGAATAAAACATAAAAAATAACTATAAAGAAAATAAAATCCTTACAGTACTTTGATGCTATTCCTGTTGCTGGAAAACCTCCAAATGGAATTTATATTTCCATTTATTGAATCAAAAAGCAAATAAATTACAAAAACATAATTATTTCTTCTGAAAAAGAGAAGAACTCTAAAAATAAGAAAAGATAACTAAGAAAAACTAAAAACTAAGAAATAGAGAGAAAGAACGAGAGAAGAAGATGATTTTGAGGTGTGTTTTGGTGTGGAGAGAATGAGGGCATTTATAAGTGAGGAGAGGAAGAAAAAAGGGGGTGGAAAAATGATTAAAAAATGGAGGAAATGTGAAGTAGGTGATGATGATGTCAATTGATGTCATGGTAGGTAGGGCGTGATAGCACACACAGAATGGAACAGAGCCACTCAGGGACTGGGTACAGATAGGCGTGGGGGCGCACGGAATGGGCTTAGATGGGCGCATGGCTTTGACGTGGTTTGGGCGATGCACGTGCGTTGCTCGGCACGGCTGGACATTGCGGCGCACGCTGCACCCGTTTTTGGGCGTGGTTAGGCATTGTGGCACGTGCGGCTCGGAACTGGTTGGCGGTTGTGCTTGTTGGCCTATGCTGCTGGGCAGTTGTGTACGCGATTTCACCCTTTTTGACATTTTTGACCCTTTTGATCCATTATATCCAATTTTTTCCATCTTTGTTTACTTTTCCTCATTTATTTTATGAATATATTTGTGATGTATTGCCTCCAATATTTTTCTTTGAGTCTTTAAGTTACCCTTTTAAGCGAAAATACCTAGAAAATAATAAAAATACTCATGATTCAGAAAAAAAACAAAAAAATATATAAAAATATGATAAAATCCTATAAATATATATTATTTTAATCAATTATAGTGCATAAAATCATGGTAATTTTAGTGCTTTTTAGCACTCATCAATACTTGAGGATGCGTTTGATTGCAATCTAATAATCCAATCTTGGGTTGAATTGATATTGATTAACTATGCCAATGGAATAACATATGTTAGGCCTTGTTCACAACATGGTGTACGTTTGACTTCCAACTATTGATGTTTATAGAACTTGTTTCATATGAACATCTCTTGTAATGTCTTGGGACACTGCTATTTAGATAGGGTAATTCCATATCTAATAGGTAAAGTCCTTTTCTTGGAATTTTGCAATGCAAACCTTTACAATAATTTGTCCATATACGATGCTTGAGACAAGGCTAAGAGCTTGTTCTTATGATCAGAAATGATCTCCATGCAAAAAAGATAGATTGCCTTCCCAGATCCTTCATCTAGAATTTCTTAGCCAGCCATTGCTTCATTTCCAACAATAGCTCTATATTATTCCTAATAAGTAGAATATCATCCATGTAATGCACTGGGAATGTCACTTTACCACACTTAATGAGTTTGTAGACACAACGCTCATCAAGGTTATGCTCAAACCATAGGTTTTTACGGTTTCATCAAACTTGATTTTCATTATTCTTGAGGCTTGGTCGAGTCTATAAATGGACCTCTTCAGCTTGCAAACCTTTTTCTCTTGACCTTTTAGTACAAACTTCTCTAGTTGGATCATATAGATGGTCTTCTCAAGATAGCAATTCAAGAATGCTATCTTGAAGTACATTTTCTAAATCTTGTAATCAAGGGTTACTACAATGGACAAGAGTATTCAAATGGATTTAATCATTGCTATAGGTGAGAATTTTTCCTCATATTTTGGGTAAAACCCTGTGCTACTAGTCCAGGTTTGAAATTCTCCACTTTCATACCTACTCCTCTTTTCTCCTTATAAAGCCACTTGTACCCAATAGGTCTAATCTCATTTGGTTTGAATACATCAATTCCATCTTGAAGTTCATAGATATAATCCATTTAACTTTGTCTAGATCTTTTATTACTTGTTTATATAACAATAGGTCATCAATATGACTGTGAGATAAAAATACTTATGCTTCACCAAATCCCATGTATCGATCATGTAATCTGGTTACCCTTGCACTACAAAGAAGTTATAGTATATCTTGACTATGTATTATGGTTTCCTAGTTTGGTCCATCTATATGGATTTTTTCTGATCCTATCAGACTCCAATTCCTTGAGCACTACTTTGCTACAAGGCTTATCATTGTATATATAATCATCTTCAAGAAAAATGGCATGTATTGACACAAACACCTATTTTCTTAACTATTATATACATATCCTTTTGTTTCTTTTCAATATCCAAAAAACATGCATAAATTTGACCTTAGTTCCAACTTCCCAAATGTCTCTTTAATAACGTGTTTTGGAAATCCTCATATGAAGATGTGGTGAAAATTAGGTTTGTAACCCATTCACAATTCTATTAGAGTCATCAGGATAGACTTGGAGGGAGCTAGATTTAGTAAGTATGCCATTATTTATAAGGCATATCCCTAGAACAATATGGGAAAAGATGCATAACTCATCATTGACCTAACCATCTCAAGCTAAGTTATGTTTCTCCTTTTAGCAACACCATTAATTACATTATCGTGTACCAATTTCTTTGAGATACAAGACTATATCATGTAGCAATTTGAACTCTAAATCAAAGTGTATTTCCTACCATGATCTGATCATACCTTCTTTAATGTTACCTAGTTACTTTCAGGTTCAACATGAATTTTGGAAACTTTACAAAAGTTTATAATTTCCACTACATTAGGCAAATCTACTTATATCTCAAGTAATAATCTATGAATGCAAAAAACTACTCCTAACCACCATTTTCTTGGACACTCATAGGTCCATAGATATCAAAGTGTTCATTTTCAATTGGTTTAGTAGCCTTAAGACCCTATGTCATAAAGGGTATTTTAGTCATCTTGCCTTCCCTAAAGGGTAAAACAAAATTATCCTACCACATCATAACAAGCTCCTCATAATAATGAACTTGAGGGCGTTTAGTACCCTTAGGAAGAAGCATCATTTAGGAGTTTCCTAATGCCTTATAGATGTTGATAGAAACTCCTTGTATCTCTAAATAGGTATTAAACATCTCCCATACTAATTAGGTAGAGGATCCTAAAACTTGATATCCATTAAGGAGGATATCTCACGAACATTGGCCTTAATGGATGCTAAGAGGAAGCTCTTATAGCTTCCTAAGATCACATTGTCATCGGGAATGAAAGAGTTTGAGACCCATTGCACAACCATGGTAAGGAGATATAAGTCCTTAGTGACACATGATTTGCATGTATATAGGTCATGCAAGTAATATAGTGCTAAAGCACGAGTATCGATCCTTGAGGAGTGGAAAATTATGTAGTAGAGTATTAGTGATAAGTATTTACAATACTATTTAGGCTAATAATAGAATAAAATTGAGCAATAACTAATACTACTATTAAACTAAAGCAATACCAAATGTACGATTTCAATAATGAGAAAAGCTTAGGATTTCATAATGTTCTAACTCACATGCAATTCAAAAACAATCTTTAAATGACTTCTTTGAATATGATGTTAAGGTACATGATCTATGGTGTTATGATTCTTTTTCAAGCAATCATATATTACTTCTCATGAATAATCAAATTCTCATGTTATTTTGCTTACATGACAATTAAAATCATACTTTTAAACTATTCTGCATACGTTAATTAATCAATAAATAATCCACGTTCCACTTTTTCATGCTAGAACATAAATCTTGTAAGTTATATAGTTATTTGAGTCTTTGTTGGCATTCCCATTTGCAAAACAAGAGTATGTTTATTTTACTTAGGGTATTTTTCTTCTTCTGTGTAAGATTGGTTACTGATGATCATTAATGCACATACACAGTTAGTTAGATACACTTTATATCTATGCATGTTTAGACACACCACATGGTTGGTTTTCATAGTATGCATGCTAGGTTGAGTGTTGTGATTTTTATTTTGTTTTGTTTGCAAGTATTTGAAACAAATTACTCAAAAAAAGTTAAAATAAAAAATCACATTTTTTCGTGAAGTTTTAGGTGCCTTGTCGAACCCCTCACCTAATGGTCGATGAGGGTGGTTAGTAAGGCCTCTATGAGGTACCCCTAGACAGCCCAAAATTTTCTATAAATACCTTCTTTTATCTTGTTTCTTTAATGAGAAAAATGTAGCGAAGTTTTGTCAATTTAACATCTCATTTTTTTGATTTTGGGTCACTATTACCTTGAGTCTTTGTTTCATAATAGTTAGTAAAATGATAAGAAGAATATTTTCCTTAGGGATTGGTAACTTACTTTTGACAAATACCAAAACTGTACTAATCTCAATTTTATCTAGAGAAGTCACTATGGTTATTGAAATTGAAATTTAAAACAAAATCAATTTAAAGAAAATGCCCAAAAGAAAAGAAATATGTTGTTCGCAAATCAAATCAATGGGAAGAGAACTTCTAGGAAATTGATTTCATCTAATCTCTCATTATGCTTTACTCATCTAGCTAATTGAATTTAATTCTCTCTGTTTGTTAGAAATCTCCAAAAAATATCCAAAAGCCTCTTTCGATAGTCAATTGAAAACATTCTTGTTCATCAATTTACATAAGAGTATGCAATTTAACAAAGTAAGAAAGAATTAAGATGAATGATTTTAATACTACACAGGTTAATAGAGATCAAGGTGCTGATCAAGTTGATGTTCCCAAATATTCTCAAGATCCTTTGCAAGGAATTAGCGGTCCAATGACTAAGGAAAAGACTAAGAGGATGAATAAGTAATCTTTGCAAGGCTTGATCATGGAAATGCAATACAAAGAGGCTGTGCTAGAAGAATCAAAATCTAAATTCGAAGATTCTAAAGCTTCACCAAGGTTGGCCTATTACCTTTTTATGCAAGGGATAGATTTCCAATATCAAATTAAGAGCAACGATTGACTTAGGAAGTAATATTTTTGTTTTAACTAATTATGGGCCTTTTATATTTAGTAATTGTTGTTTTAGTGAATTATGGGCTTTTTATTTTAAGTTTTTTAGTCTTTTATTTAATTGTGGGTCTTTTATGTTTAACAATTTTTATTTTAAATCTTTTAGTATTTTATTTTTTTAGGGTTGAAATAGGCTCAATCCACAACTAAATAGGCCCATTAGGCCCCTTTCATCTAGGGTTTTTTTTCTTTCTTTTAGGGTTTCTTGCTTATATAGAAAAGAGTTATGTAATTTGGAGACAAAAACAAATATCATTAATGAAAAGTATATTTCATAAAGCTTTTGCTTTGCCTTCTTGTGTTCTTGATTGAATGCTTGAATTCAACTTATCAAAGGGAGCGATCATCGTTTGTGGCATCTCAAGATTGGGGTTTTAAGAACTTTGTTTTCTTAGGGTTCTAATATAATAATCTTCAACACGTTCTTAGCAAATCAATCGTTTCTATTCCTTTAAGTCTGCGGGTTCTTAGGTTGTTCACCTAAAGGGTTCGCATCATTTAGTATCATAGCCTTGATTGATGAAAACAGGTTATCTATCTTCATCTATCTTTGTTTTAAATTTTAGATTTAAAAAAAATCATCCTTTGATTTTTTTCTACGTTTTTAATTGTTTTATGCATTCATAAGTCATAAATCACAAAAAGAAGAGATATTTTGTCCTTTTGAGTCTTGTGTTTTCTTTCAATTTCATTGTCGTTATTTTCGTATTTTGATTTTGTTTCGTAGTTTTATTTGAATTCTTTGTATATTTTTCTTGATTCTTTATTTCTATGTTCAATTTATTTTTGGTTTTCAAAAAAAAAAAAAGAAGAGAGTTGTTGTTCGGTTTCAAATTTTATTTTTGATAAAACGAAGTTGTAAATTTAAAAAGTCATAACTTTTGACTCTGGTAACGAAAAGACTATTATAATATATCAAATTGAAGTTTGTTTCAATTCTTACAGGAAAAATTTGATTTGCCTCCGTTTTTACAAATTTTGACTCCAAATTCCCCCGTTTACACCACTAACTGAGGGGTTAATGATTTATTGTAGCTTTTTACGTTGTTTTCTGTTCTTGTTCATTAAGGTTACAAATTTTTTTTTGTGAATTTTATAGTCACAGAAGTAGCAGCAATAAAAAGAAAAAAAGAAGAAAAAAAAGAGAGAAAAAAAAGAAGAAAAGAAGAAGAAAAGGAGAACATAGTAGTAGATTGTTCAATAATCTAATTCTTGTTTTCTTGCTATGTTTTCTTGTTCTTGTTGAAATTGGTTTTCTTTTATTTTGTTCTTGATGCCTACTAATTTAAAAAAAAGGGAATCATAGTTGATCAAGAGTCTTCTTTTAGAGTCCTCTTTGGTAAAGAGTCTTTCTTTAGAGTCCTCCTTGGTCAAGAGTATTTCTTTAGAGTTCTCCTTGGTCAAGAGTCTTTCTTTAGAGCCCTCTTTGGTCAAAAATATTTCTTTAGAATCCTCTTTGAACTTTCTTTCTTTAGAGTCATCTTTGGACTTTCTTTTTGTCATACTTTGCCATTAAGTTCTTTCAAAATTCTGAATTTTGAGATTGTTACCAACAAAATGGTTACTTCTTGAGATTAGTTGAATTTTTTGATTTTGTTAAGAACACAAAGGAGGTTAGCGTGAGCTTTGATTCGTTAAAAAAAGAGAGAAAAAATAATGTAAAAAAAGAGAGCAAAAATAGTGTGAAAAGAAGGAGTATTAATAATATTATTTGAGAGCAAACACTGGAGAGTGTGCATGGATTATCTCATTTTATTTTACAAGTTAACAACATGACTAAGGATGGAGGGAAACCATAAGAGGTTGACTTGAAATTCTTCATCAAATCTGTTCATGACCAATTTAAGAGGATGAATGCAAAGTTGGATGATTTAGAATCCTCTTCCAATTCATAATCACATAGAAAAAGACATAGAAGACATGAGTTCGAGGAATAAGAAGATAATTCCAATGTGGAAGAGAGAACCAATTATAAATGGGACAAAAAGACTAACTACGTACAAAGAAGATAGTAATATAGGCAGTATAAAGATGACAATTCTGCCCTTTAAGGGAAAAATGGTCTTTGAGCATATGTTTGATTGTCATAATTACTCTAAGGAGAAGAAAGTAAAGCTAGCAGCCATAGAATGTACATATTATGCTCGTATATAGTGGGATCAATTGGTGGTCAATAGGTGAAGAAATGGTGAGAGACCTATACGGTCATGGGAAGAGATGAAATTAGTAATGCGTAAGAGGGTTATACCTAGCCATTACTATAGTAATCTATATAGAAAGTTGCAAGGGCTTGTCCAAGGTTCCATGAGTGTAGAAGATTATTATAAGGAGATGGAATTCACCATGATTAGAGCAAACATAGAGAAAGATAGAGAAGTGACAATGGCCAGATTCATTTCTGGGTTAAACAGGGAAATTGTTGATGTGGTTGAAGTAAAACATTACGTAGAATGGAAGAACTACTGCATAAAGCCATTAAAATGGAGAAGCAAATCAAGTCCAAAAGGTTTAGATCTAGTTCGTCCTCTACTTCTCCATGGAAATCAACTTGGAAGGAAAACAAAGTTGCCTTTAGAAAAAAAGGTGAAGCGAAGTCAAGAAATTTAGTTGTTATTCCTAAAGGTGAAATTGAAATAAAAACTCCTACTAAGTCACGTGATAACAGAGAAATCGAGAGTGCTAGTTTAAGTGATGATGAAATGCCACCATTGGAGGATTTTTTTGATGTAGAATTGGAAAAACTGTGCATAGGGAATTACATGTTCCAAGGAGAGCCCTTAATATATAGCCTAAGAGTGAAGGAGATGAGAATCAAAGTGGGCATATTTTCCACACAATATGCCATGTGAAGGATAAGGTATCCACAATTATTATTGTTAGTGGGAGTTGCACTAAAGTAGCTAGTATTTTGTTGGTAGAAAAAGTTGAATTTGAAGTGGCAAAAGCATCCCAAATTGTACAAGCTATAATGGTTGAATGATTATGGAGAAGTGAATGTCAACAAACAAGTTTGGGTTCCTTTTTCAATTGGTAAGTATAAGGATGAGGTTCTTTGTGATGTGGCACCAATGTATGTTGCTCATATTTTACTTAGGTGTCTGTGGTAGTTTGATAAGAGGATGATGCATGATGGGTATAAAAATCAATACTTTTTTGAAATGAAGAATCGAAAAGTTGTATTAGACACTCTCAAACCTTTGCAAGCTTAAGAGGACCAAATTAGGATAGAAAGAAAGTGCAAGTTGAGAGAAAAACAAAAGTGTGAGCAAGAGGAAAATCAAAGAGGAGAGAAAAGTGAGCACAAAAGAGAGAAAAGTGAGCAAGGAGAGGAAATAAAAGAATGAGTGCATGCAAAATATGAGATTAAGAGTGTAATGGTGGCAAGGCAACAAGTACTTGTACTTATGTACAAGGATATTTATCTTTTTACTAACAAGCTTAACTTATCTTTGTCTAGTGTTGTTATGTCTTTATTGTAGGACTTTGAGGATCTATTTCCTAAAGAAATTACTAATGGATTACCTCCTTTGAGAGGATTTGAGCATCAAATAGACTTCACAACCAAATTTGCAATACCAAATAGATCTGCTTACAGAAGTAATTATGAGGAAACAAAGGAGATACAAGGGAAAGTGGATGAGTTGCTGCAAAAGGGATTTTTAATGGATAATCTTAGCCCATGTTCAATTCCTGTTATCTTAGTCCCAAATAAAGATGGAACATGACACATGTGTGTGGATTTCCATGCTATTAACAAGGAAATGAAAGTATAGACATCCTATCCCCAAGTTAGATGATATGCTTGATGAGTTGCATAGCTCTCATTTGTTTTCTAAAATTGACTTAAAGATTGGATATAATCATATTCGTATGAAAGAAGGAGATGAATGGAAAATTTCATTTAAGAATACATATGGATTGTATGAATGGTTAATAATTCCTTTTGGTTTAACTAATGCACCTAGTACATTCATGAGGTTAATGAAACATGTCTTGCTTGCTTTCTTGGGGAAATTTGTGGTAGTTTAATTTGATGATATTTTAACATATAGAAAAAATTTATAAGAACATGTGGAACACTTGCATGCAGTTTTTAGTGTGTTGATAGAGAACAAGTTGTATGGTAGTCTTAAAAAGTGCACATTTTGCATGGAATATGTTGTGTTTCTTGGATTTGCTATTAGTTCATAGGGTATTAGTGTTAATGAAGAAAAGGTAAGGGCAATAAGGGATTGGCCTATACCTAAGAATATGAATGAGTTAAGAAGTTTCCATGGTTTAGTGAGTTTTTATCAAAGGTTTGTTAAAGATTTTAGTTCTATTGTTATTCCTTTGAATGACCTTGTTAAAAAGAATGTTGTTTTTAAGTGGGATGATGTGCATGATCTAGCATTTAACACTTTAAAAGATAAACTAACAAATGCACCTTTGTTGTGTTTTCCTAACTTTGATAAAGCTTTTGAGATAAAATGAGATGCATCAGGGATTGTCATAGGAGTTGTTTTAATGCAGGATTCCAAACCAATTCCATATTTTAGCGAAAAGCTAAGTGAGGCAGTGTTGAATTATCCTACTTATGACAAGGATCTTTATGCATTAGTGAAAACTCTTCAAACATGGTATAATTACCTATGGCCAAGGGAATTCATCATTCATTCCAATTATGAGAGTTTGAAGTTTTTGAAAACCCAAGGTATGCTTAATAAAAGACATACTAAGTGGTTGGAGTTTATAAAAACATTTCCTTATGTACTCAAATACAAGCATGGGAAGGACAACATTGTGGCTAATGCATTGTCTAGGAGGTACATATTACTTACTTCATTGCAAACTAAATTACTTGGTTTTGAATTGCTCAAGGAATTGTATACTAATGATTTTTATTTTTTCCAAGTATGGAATGCATGTGCTAAATGTGCATCTGGTGATTTTTATAAGCATGAAGGATTTCTCTTCAAGAAAGATAAATTATGTGTTCCTATTTGTTCTGGGAGTTGCTTATTAGGGAGAGTCATAGGGGAGGTTTGATGGGTCACTTTTGTATCTAAAGACTTTAGATATTTTATGTGAGAATTTTTATTGGCCTAATATGAAGCATGATGTGCAAAATATTTGTTGTAACCACATGGATTGTATACCTTTTTACTTGTACCTAATCAACCTAGGATTGATATATCTATGGATTTTTTTGGATTACCAAGGTCTCAAATTGGTAAGGATAGCATCTTTGTTGTTGTTGATAGGTTTCATAAAATGGTTCATTTTATTGCATGTTCTAAAACCAATGATGCAACACATATTGCTGATTTTTTCTTTAAAGAAATGGTTCATTTGCATGGGTTGCCTAAGACAATTGTTAGTGATAGAGATGTTAAGTTCCTAAGTCATATTTGGCGCACTGTATGGAATAAACTAGGAAGTAAATTGTTATTTTCTACTGTTACACATCCTTAAATGGATGGTCAAACTGAAGTAGTCAATAAAACACTCACTACTTTGTTATGTGCTATCATTCAAAAGAATATAAGACAGTGGGAGAAGTATTTGCCACACATTAAGTTTGCATATAATAGGACTATTCATTCTACTTCATTTTCTCATTTTGAAGTTGTTTATGGCTTTAATCCTTTAACACCTATTGATATTTTACGTTTGCCTACTTATGAGCATGCTAATCATAATGCTAAGAAAAAGGCATATTTTGTGGAGGATTTACATGCTAGAGTTCGAGCCAACATTGAAAGGAACAATGAGCAATATGATAAGCAAGCCAATAAAAAGGCATTTAAAGGTTGTTTTCCAACCTGGAGATTAGGTTTGGGTGCACATGGGTAAGGAGAGATTTCCTACACAATGGAAATCAAAATTGCAGCCTTGAGGATATGGACCTTTTCAAGTCTTCGAAAGGATAAATGATAATGCCTACAAGATAGATTTGACAAGTGACTATGGTAATGTCAATGCAACTTTTAATGTCGTTGTTTTGTCTTTGTTTGATGTAGGTGATTCAAGGATGGATATTTTTGAAAAGGAAGGGAATAATGGAGATCAAGGTGCTGATCAAGTTAATGTTCCCAAATATTCTCAAGATCCTTTTTAAGGAATTGGAGGTCCAATGATTAGGGCAAAGAATAAGATGATGAAGGAAGCTTTGCAAGGCTTGATCATGGAAGTGCAATAAAAGAGGTTGTGTTAGAAGAATCAAAAACTAAATTTGAAGATTCTAAAGCTTCACCAAGGATGGTCTATTACCTTTTTATACTAGGGATAGATTTGGAAGATGAAAATGGGAGTAAAGATTGATTTAGGGAGTGATATTTTTGTTTTAGCTAATTATGGGCCTTTTATGTTTAACAATTGTTATTTTAGTGAATTATAGGCTTTTTATTTGAAGACTTTTAGTCTTTTATTTAATGGTGGGCCTTTTATGTTTAGAAATTTTATTTTAGTTAATTGTGGGCTTTTTATTTTAAGTCTTTTAGCAATTTTATTTTACTTAATTATGGGCCTTTTATTTTTCTTTTAGGGTTTCTTGCTTATATAGAAGAAGAGTTGTGTAATTTGAAGGCAAGAACGAATATCATTAAGGAAAAGTATATTCATAAAACTTGTGCTTTTCCTTCTTGTGTTCTTGATTGAATGCTTGAATTTGACTTATCAAAGAGATTGATCATCCTTTATGGCATCTAAAGATTTAGGTTTTAAGAACTTTGTTTCCTTAGGTTTCTAATCCGATCATCTTCAACATGTTCTTATTAAATCAATCATTTTTATTTCCTTTGAGTTCATGGGTTCTTAGGTTGTTCGCCTAAAGGGTCCTCATCATAGTGTCATATAATTCTTTTAATCTCTATATTTACCTACATTGAAATATTCTAGATCTATCCTATAATTTCCTCTTTTGATAGTAAATCAGAACTAAAATCATATAATTAATGGCCAGTTAATTAGAAGCAATAAACTCAGTATAAATTAGACAAACATTAAGAGAAATAAAATAGTGATTCATTTGCATGGGTTACCTAAGAAAATTATTAGTGATAGAGATGTTAAGTTCCTAAGTCATATTTGGCGCACTGTTTGGAATAAACTAGGAAGTAAATTGTTATTTTCTACTATTACACATCCTTAAATGGATGGTCAAACTGAAGTAGTTAATAGGTCACTCACTACTTTGCTATGTGCTATCATTCAAAAGAATATATGGTAGTGGGAGAAGTGTTTGCCACACATTGAGTTGGCATATAATAAGACCGTTCATTCTAATTCTTCATTTTCCCCTTTTGAAGTTATTTATGGCTTTAATCCTTTAACACCTGTTGATATTTTACCCTTTGCCGACTAATGATCATGCTAATCTTGATGGTAAGAAAAAGATAGATGTTGTGAAGGTTTACATGCTAGAGTTAGTGCCAACATTGAAAAGAAGAATGAGCAATATGCTAAGCAAGTCAATAAGGGGCGTTTGAAGGCTGTTTTTCAACCTGGAGAATGGGTTTGGGTGCACATGCATTAGGAGAGGTTTCCCACACAATGGAAATCAAAATTGCAGCCTTGAGGAGATGGACCTTTTCAAGTCTTGGAATGGATCAATGATAACACCTACAAGATAGATTTTCCAAATGACTATGGTAATGTTAGTGGAACTTTTAATGTCACTAATTTATCTTTGTTTCATGTAGGAGATTCGAGGAAAAATATTTTCGAAGATGAGAAGAACAATGGAGATCAAGGTAAACTAATCAAGTTGATGTTCCAAATATTCTCAAGATATTTTGCAAGGAATTGGTGGTCCAATGACTAGGGCAAAGACTAAAAGGATGAAGGAAGCTTGGCAAGGCTTGATCATGGAAGTGCAATACAAAGAGGCTATGCTAGAAGAACCAAAAACTAAATTCGAAGATTCTAAAGCTTCACCAAGGATGGGCTAATGGCTTTTTATGCAAGGAATTGATTTGGAAGATCAAGGTGGCAGCAAAGATTGATTTTGGAAGTAGTATTTTTGTTTTAGTTAATTATGGGCCTTTTATGTTTATCAATCTTTACTTTAGTGAATTGTGGCCTTTTTATTTTAAGCCTTTTAGTCTTTTATTTCTTAAGGATAGATTAGGCCCAATTCACAATTAAATAGGCCCATTTCATCTAAGGATTTTGTTTAAGTGTTTCTTGTTTATAAGAAGAAGAGCTATGTAATTAGGAGGCAAGAACGAATATCATTAATGAAAAGTATATTTCATAAAGCTTTTGCTTTGCCTTCTTATGCTCTCAATATTGGGGTTTTAAGGACTTTGTTTCCTTAGGGTTCTAATCTGATCATCATCAACATGTTCTTAGATAAATCAATCATTTATATTCCTTTGAGTTCATGGATTCCTAGGTTGTTCTCCTAAAGGGTCCGCATTAGTAAGTGTTGGCGATATTTGTGAATAAAACATATAAATATAATTTTTGTTTCTAGATGTGTCCTTTAAGAATATTTTCAAGCCGAAGAAACTATCAAGCTCTAATGATCACAATCTAGATGTATCTTTGTTTTTATGCATGTTAGATTACATGTTAGATGCATAGGAAAATTTTAAGATTAGGCTACCCGATCGATCGAGACATGTCTTGATTAGTCTACTCAATTTAAAAAGTCTCAAATTAATTTTTTTATTGACTAGATCCATTGAGAATTGACTGGATCGATCAAACTAGGTACTTGATCGATTGAGCATATGTTAGATTGATCGAGTGGCTAGGGCTTTGATTTTAAAATCTATTTTTAACTCGAATTGAATTAGATTTTTACTATAATTTACTTTTTCTTTAAAAAAATTTTAACTGATTTTATGGAGAAAATAGTAATTTTATTTTGACTTAGTGCTTTAAAGTATACTATGTATACAAACCTAAGCACACAACTTTATTACATAAGAGCATTATTGAGCATTATTCTCTCTCTCTCTCTCTCTTATTTTTCAAAACCTATTAAAGTCAACTCTTTTCATTGAGTTAATTTGTCAAATAATTGTGGTTGTGGTTGATAATTAACAAGCTTACAATATTTGTGATTTGTGCTGTAAACTAATTATTCTAGGGTTGCTAGTTGATTTCAATTTATTTGATATATTTATTAAATCATCTAGTAATGGTTATTTATTATTGAATCTGCTTTATCACACAAATTTTCACTTGTGCTATTGTACTAACTTTTCAGGTGTCAGCTATATATGTTAAATTACTTGTGTGACTTAAGTTATCGAAATATTAATTCGAATCCAAACACCTTTCTTCTAGAGACTATGATGAAAGTAGTGGAATGTAAATAGATTACTTGAGAGTGCTACCTTGGTTGGTTTTTTGAGTCATGGCATTGTCATTAGACCTTATTTTTCATAGTGAATAGTCAGATCGTCCAGTGGACTCATGGTTTTCCACTTAGGTCAGTGGTGTGGCCTTGATTATTTCCACCTAAAAATATTGTGTGTGATTTATATTTCTCTTTACTTTATTTAGACATCGTTGCATGCTTAGCCATTTACAAAAAAAATTAATTTTTCATAATTGTGTTGATTATCTATTCACCCCTCTAGCTAATTAGATCCATAACTAAAAAAGTAACTTTCACTATGGATACAATACATTTTTAGCTTGAAAGGATCAATTTTTCCATATAAGGCCAAAATCACTTTTCTAACTAAATACATGAGTTCTAAAATTTGTAAAAAGTCAATGACATTGTGCACAAGTGTTTAAAGTACTTCCACAAAAACTCCCAACCATATGACTCAGATAATATATGCATCTTAATGCTCACATATTAGCCCTTTATCATAGTTAATGCGGCCAATTCTATTGTAGGGTTCATATCATAATTTTCATACATATATATGATGGTTTCTACATGTTCACTTATTTCTACTTGTATCAAAACTAAAATTCTAAATGTAATAACTTAAACATACTTAAATATAGCTTCTAAATTCCTAATAGAAAATTAAATTTCACCTGACCTAAATGTGCAACATATTAAAGATAAGTAAAAGAGACGAGAAAATAAAACTCCCATGACATTGACTTGTTGGTCCTTATCACCAAGTATGTCTGTACATGTGCTTTCCCTATCCCTCTACACTTTATTCACCTACAAAAAAAAAACACAAATACTAAAAATGTGTTAGATTATCTCTCATTAAGTGTCACGTTTAAAGTCCTTAAATAGACCCTCTCATATTTTCAAGGATCATTCAAATAAACCAAAGAGACCTTTCCCTCATGCAAGTTTATAATTAAGTATTTATCCATTGACCATTTTCCACGAACTTGTTATTTATCTTAGTGTCTTTAATTTCTACAACTCAAGAGTGAAATACTTTTGTGAACAAATATAGTCTTGACCATTGTGACTTCGACTTTCCCAAAAATAGCTTTAAGGGTCTCTATATAACAAGACTTGATGTCCTTCTTCAAAAGATTGATGAAATAGCTTCTTGTCATGCCACCACTTTATTCTTTCCTTACATACTCTTGCACTCTCATAGGATTTCCATCTAAGTTCATAAAGCTCTTTAATTTGCAACATTATGTGCTTTCTAATAGTTTTCATAATCATATTTAACTTCTTTAAGGATTAGAGGGTTCTATTCTCCAATTTTCACTAGTAAGTGACAAGTTTTTTGAAACACCAAGCAATATAGAGACATGCTTATAGTAGTTTTTAAAGCTATCATATAAGTCCACAGTGCACTATCAAGTTTAGATGACCAATCTTTCCTTGAGGTGCTCACTACTATCTCCAGAACACTTTTTATCTCTCAATTGGAGATTTCTTCTTGTTCACTCATTTGAGGATGACACATGGTAGACACCTTGTGCTTGAAGCAATAGTTTACTAATTGGTGGACAAAATTATAGCCTACAAATTTTGTATGATTTATAAAATAGCTCACAAGTGCACACAAATCACTTATAGAAAATGATAAGTATACTTTCAAGGTCAGTCTAAAGTGGAATCATGAGATTTTTATATTAATCAACAAATTCTTATAATGAAATTAATAACCTAAACATCTTGTCACAACTTTTTTGGGTCGAGTTTTAAGTAATTAAATATTTATCATGCAGTGGAGAATTTAAGAGATATATTAGTTAGTGAATTATGTTTGTTTAATAATAAATAGGATATTAAAGATACGAGTTAAGATTATTGCTTTTCTTTTGTATTTAAAAATAGAATATTTATTAAGTCTACCATTTATCATTAAATAAAATAATTTACTGCATTCAGTCGGGTCTAGCAGTTAATCTTAATTAAATTATGCTTCTTTTCTAAGAGATCGTGAACTATTTAATTGTCACCTTCGGTTTGGTCTAATAATTGAAACTCTCACCAAGGTATCTAAGTTAGGTTTATGATATAAATATCAGGAACTAACTTATAGATTTTAGAACTACTATGAATGATATGTCGTCAATATATCTTTTGTTGTCTCTTTTGGAGAACATAAAACATGCAAGTATACACGGTCACAAGTAATAAGATTTGTAAGTAAAGTATCGTTCCCACGAAGATTTGTTACTATAGTTTGTTGAGTACTAAAATTATTTCTCTCTGATTTTATCTAAAACAACCATTGATTTAGAAAAAAAGTGTAAAGAAAAGAGTTAACAAAATAAAAGAAATCTAGGATTGCAATTTTTCACCAAATTAATCCACTCTTATCATATTATTTTCATTTGATTTATATTTTTTAGTTCATTTAATTTTTTAGTACATTTAATCCACGCATCCACTGATGATTCGTTCAAGGGCAAAGTGGGACACGTGGAAGACTTTAATTGGTTGGAGGGAACGATTGCATGTGGTTCAGCCACACGCGAAAACAACCTTTGGTAGACGCGTAACAGACACGTGGGTCCCACCCTCATGTCAGCCTGCGCGGCAGGTGGGCCCCACTCGGGCACCGAGCCGCGTGATAGAGGAATTCTGCACCCACTCGCGTTGGTCGGGTGCGCTTGTAACGCGCGCATCTGGCCGTTTATTTTCTGATCGGACGGCTCGCGTTGCGCGCTTGCATTAGGGCGCATGACTTCTTCTCACCTGCGTAGAAATTAAATTTTATTAATTGCATTTTCACCCACAAATATATTTCAAATTGCATTTTAAACTTTGCTTAATTACAATATAGCCCTTTTTCTAATTTAAATTAAATTTTAAACTTTTAATAATTGAAATGAAGCCCGATTTTAATTTAAATTATATTTTCAACTTTTATTAATTGCAATTAAGCACTCTTTTATTTGAAATTATATTTTTGGACACAAATTTGCAGTTAAGTACGTTTTCGATACAATTTATTTAATTTTCTTAAAATATATAAAAAAACAATAAATACTAATTTATTAAACTAAAATTAACTAAAAATAGAAAGAACATAGCAATTATGATTAATAAGATAGGTAAAAATAACTATATAAAATACAGTCGGGTCTAGCAGTTAATTTTAATTAAATTATGCTTCTTTTCTAAGAGATCGTGAACCATTTAATTGTCACCTTCGGTTTGGTTTAATAATTGAAACTCTCACCAAGGTATCTAAGTTAGGTTTATGATATAAATATCTGGAACTAACTTATAGATTTTAGAACTATTATGAATGATATGTCGTCAATATATCTTTCAATAATAATTCTTAGAAAAATCCTTGAAATAGAGTATGCCTTGAGATCATATTTAGTTATGTACATATCTAATATCCAGGAGAATTACTTAAAATTAGATTTAGGTATTTTAAATCTTCAATCTAACTCTCCTATTTATTATGAAAAATACTTTGTCAATATATTTTTCATTTACAAACTTTGGTTTAAATCTTAATAATGAAATAAAACTTAATTTATTTTATAAATTTTTTAATCTATTTTAATATTTTACAAGCGTAGCAACATTACTAATATCTCATACTATTTATAGCTAGACATGCATAGTTTAATAAATGATCAATAAGTTAAATATATATCATGTAAAGTAATACATTTAAATATACCTAAACTTAATTCTTATAGAGCTTATGTGATATGTGATATATATTACAAAAGAAATGGGGTCCTATTTATAGGGTGAAGAAAGGAGGAAAAAATGGTTTTATTAGCTCAGTATTGTGGCATACATTTTATTTACATTGCGGTAAACACAACTATGCATTGTTTCAAGCATGATCCACTCTCTTCATAACACAACATACAAAGCTTTCATGTCATAGCCCACATGTTTTTGGGAAAAATTCCTTTGGCCTCATGCTGAGGCTTACAATGTTTTCACGCCATGACACGCTTCAAATTGCATCACATTAGAACCTGGAATTCCTTGTAATTTATTTTTCCAATTTGTGAACATATGTAATTTTTTAAAATGTTTTCTTTTAATCTTTCAAGTTGTGATCATGCTTCAACTATACTTTTTAAAAGTTGAATCTTTTTAATACAATAAATACCTGAAAAACAATAAAATATACCCGTCATTTCAAAAAGATAGATTTGCATAAGATAATACTAAAATAAGAAAATAAATTTATCACTAACAATCCATTAGAAACCTTGTAGCAAAAGTAAATATAATGTAGATCGAGGTGCTAATCAAGTTAATATTCCCAAGTACTGATCAAGTTAATGTTTGCAAATATTCACAATATCTTTAGCAAGGAATTGGCGGTCCAATGACAAGGGATAGATTTGGAAGATCAAGTTGGGTGCAAGGGTTACTTTAGGAATTAATTTTTGTTTTAATTAATTGTGAGCCTGTTATCTTTAGCAATTTTTTTTTTAGTTAATTATGGACCTTTTATGTATAGCAATTTGTGTTTTAGAGAATTATGTGTTTTTTATTTGAAGTCTTTTAGTCTTTTATTTTTTAAGGTTGGATTAGGCCCAATCCCTAACTAAATATGCCCATTCTATCAAGGGATCTTTCTTTTAGGGTTTCTTGCTTATAAAGAAGAAGACCTATGTAATTTGGAGGCAAGAAAGAATATCATTAATACAAAGTATATTTCATAAATAAATAGTTTCTATTACTTTGAGTTTATGGGTTCCTAGGTTGTGTGCCTATAGGGTTCGCATCACTTAGTATCAGAGACTTGGTTGCTGAAAATAAGTTACATATCTTCATCTATATTTGTTATGAATTTTAGATTTTTTTTAAAAATTGTCTTTGTTTGTTTTCTACGTTCTTGAGTCACAAATCACAAAAAAAAATTCGTCCTTTTGCATCTTATGTTTTCTTTCAATTTTGTCATCGTTGTTTTCATATTTGGATTTTGTTTCATAGCTTTCTTTGAATTCTTCCTATCTTTTTCTTGTTTTTTATTTCTGTGTTTAATCTACCTTTGTTCTTCAAAAATAAAAAAAGAGGGCTACTATTTAGTTTCAAAATTTTGTTTTTGGTAAATCAGAGTTGCAACTTTAAACAACCATAACTTTTGACTCGGGTAATGAAATGATTATTATAAATATATCAAATTGAAGCTCATTTAAATTCTTACAAGAAAAACTTTGATTTGCCTCAATTCTTGCAGCAGTATAAAGAAAAAAAAGGAAAAAAGAAAAGAGAACATAATAGTATATTGTTCAAGAATCTAATTCTTGTTTTCTTGTTCTTGGTAAAATTGGTTTTTCTTTATTTTGTTCTTGCTACCCAAGACTGATTTAAAAAAAAGGAATCATAGTTGATCAAGAGTCATTCTTTAGAGTCCTCTTTCTTCAAGAGTCTTCCTTCAGAGTTATCTTTGGTCAAGAGTCATCCCTTTAGAGTCCTCTTTGGTGAAGAGTCTTTCTTTAGAGTCCTCTTTGGTGAAGAGTCTTTCTTTAGAGTCCTCTTTGGTTAAGAGTCTTTCTTTAGATTCCTCTTTGGTGAAGAGTCTTTCTTTAGAGTCCTCTTTGGTGAAGAGTCTTTCTTTAGAGTCCTCTTTGGTCAAGAAAAGAAATAGAAACTAGAGAACTTTCAAAAAGAATTTGACCTTGATTCTTCTCTTTACAAAGGTATAAATTTATATTTTATGATATTTTTTATGGTTTTTCATTTTGCTTTTTATACGCAATGTCACACTTTGGGTAGTTCTATGGAAATCTTGTTGGAAATTCTATTCGAAACCCATGTGTACATCTCTTATTTAAAACGATTTTACCAATTGGATTTGAGTAAGTATCTTGTTTTAAAGGTGTAAATGTCTAGTTTTATAAATATTTTATGGTTTTTTATTTTGAGTTTTCTAGACAAAGTTATAGCAATTTTATTTAGGGTATGTTCTATGGATATGCTAAAAAATCATGTTTTAAAATTATTAGTATTCTATGTTTTTGGAATGGTTTTGCATATGATAATTAAGTGTGTTATATCTTATTTTAAAGATTGAAATTCCTTGTTTTGTATGTTTTTACATAAATGAATTTGGACATTTCTACCAAACGAGTATATCTGAATGTATTAGGATAGGTCTTGGAGTAGCCAAAAACTGTTTAATTGAAATGATCAAATGTAATCAATTATTAACAGCCCTAATTTTTAGGATTTATTTGAAGAGTATTTTTCCTTCAATATTCAAAGATTGTTGGCTCTACTTAGCATTCAAAATATTCAATTTGATTTGGTAAGACATCATGACCAATAGATTTGGTCCAGTTTAAATCATTATGATGATTACCAACTCAATACGATACTAGTTAAGCTCAGAATGATGTTACAAGTTCAGTATGATATGCATAAATTTAGTTAGGTTAGTGTGCATATAAGATATGTATTAGTAGAGTCAACTGAGCCATTTTAATTATTATATCATATAAGTTCCCCATATGTGTAGTTGAGAGCTATCACTAGTGCTAAATGTCTCCCCGTATGCAACCAGATTGCCAAATGCTCTTGGCATGATAAAAATCAAATTGCATTCCTCATGATTATAAATTCTATTTGTATACTGATCATAGCATGTTATTCTATTTTAATGACCATATAGATTATTTTCAAAAGAATATTGTTTCAAGATTTCTCATAAGATAGTACATTATTTTATCATACATATATTATACCATATCAATATGTTGTAAATTCATGATCACTCATAAGTATTTCATATGCATTTGCATAAATATTACGTACAATTATTTTATTAAACATATCCACTATTAGAGCTTTTAAGCTCACCCTTTATATTTATTTTCTACTCTTAGGTAACAACTTTTGAGGCCATATCACGTGGTTTTGGAAGCTTAGGATCGTCTTTTGTCATAAGTCTAGCTTGTTATTTTTTCATTTACCTTTGTTTAGTACATTTTGGTTTATGTGTTTGCACTAGTGACCATGGTTAAGAAGCCCTATGATTTTGATATATAGTATGTATCTTAGAGTATGTAGTTATATTTTTGGTTGTGAGCCACTTTATGGATATGTAAAGTTTATGAATTTGTTGGTTTATTATAAATCATCCTTTTAAATTAAATGAAATCTTAATTAGAGTAAATTCAAGAATGCTAGATTTTATGTCTCATAGGACATGTCATATGCTCTATAGTTGAGTTAGGGTGGATCTTCACAAGAACCAAAACCATATTGTGGACCAACAATTCAACCAAAATATGCCATATTATCTGCCAAATAAACAAACCTTAGAGGGAATTTGAATGCTTTCAATCAAGTTTGCAAAGATAACCAAGTGAAAAAAATAAAAATTTGGATTCTTTGGAGGCATTAATGAAAAGAGTGGAAACGCTAGTGGGCTAGTTGAGCATGTGCAAAAGCAAGCAAGAGAAAAGTTTCCCAATCAAAATGAACATGATGAATCACTAGATATTGAGTTTCTTAAATTTTTTTAATTATAAGTCTAGTTGTACTTGGCATCTGTGTGTTGCATTCCTATATTTAAAATGCCAAGTCTATTTATTTTACTTAGTGTTCTATCTTCCTCTTTATAAGGTTGGTGTCTGTGAATCAATAATGCACACAGGCACATAGTTAGGTAGATTTTGTAAGCGAGCATGTTTACGTACACCATGGGGTTGGCTTTTGTAGTGTGCATGCTAGGTTGAGCATCATGCTCACTCATTGATGTTGTTGCTCATGTTTTTGTTTCATTTGGGTAAGGATATTTATGAAAATTACTCAAAAAAATTTGAATTAAAAAATGGAAGTTTCGGCACCTCGACGAAGGCCTCATCGAACCCCTTATAGGACCCTTGATAAGGTGGTTAGTGGGGACCCTTTCATGAGGTTGTCATGAGTTGGGGTGAGTTCTATATATACCCCTATCTTCTTATTTCTTATCTAGAGAATATGTAGCAGAGCTTTGTCAAATTGACATCTCTTTTTTTATTTCTCTATCACTATTATCTTGAATGTTTTTAGATATTAGTGATTCAGAACTGTGCGGGAAAAACTATGCTCTTGAGTGGTGAGTACTCAAGGTGGGATTTGCAAGTGGATTTTTGTGAGAAGCCTATGTAGTTGTGAGCCATGTGTGATTTGGAAATTTCCCTTATGGAACTTTTTCATTTATAAGAAGCCTATGTGGCTATGAGTCATGTATCGGTTGGTGGTTTCCTTCATGAAACTTTTTGTTATGTGAAAGTGTATTGAGATAAATTGTTTAAGTTGTCATTTTTTTAGTTATGTGTGATAAGTGGTGAACTGTGTGTCCTACTTTGGTTTGCAGGTATCGTGATTGAATGGTTTCCTAAGTTGGGTGTGCAGATCTCGTCCATATTTTACATGACTGATCTATGTAGTTG
Source organism: Hippophae gyantsensis (assembly GCA_030763125.1). Classification (NCBI taxonomy): domain Eukaryota; kingdom Viridiplantae; phylum Streptophyta; class Magnoliopsida; order Rosales; family Elaeagnaceae; genus Hippophae; species Hippophae gyantsensis. Next base: position 43,278,635 of record CM061035.1, on the reverse strand, counting down.
ATCACACTGCATTGAGTGGTGCTATCTTTGGAGGAAATTTATGTTTGTGTGTGGAATAAATTCATTATAGAGGTAGCAAGGGAGGATAGTAATAGATAGTTCAAACAGTAGTCCCAGTTGATAGAGCTAATGGGGGTTTTATTTCTATCAAGGTTGTAAATGTTTTATTGCTTAGTATATTTTTTTGCTACGGAGTGGTTGCTATAAGCAACATGATGATGTTACCATAAAGACAAGGGTTCTAAATGGGTTTATCTCGTTATATCTAGTGTTGTGCATGCTTTATTGTTTGGCTAATACAATCTAAGTTTAAATTGTGTATGTTTCTACATACTTAGGTTTAAACTCTGATTAGAAGGCCTTTATTATTTATTTGTTCATATTTGTACTATTTCTATGATTATCAATTAAGTGTTTATCATTTTGTTGTATGCATGTTTAGGTAGAATCCTTAAGATGTCAGTATCTTCTTAACTTGATTATGTATTATGTAGTTGATTGCTTTCTATTTATTGCTTTTGTAGTATTATATTATTCTTCCTACTTCTTGATTAATTTATATTACTTCTGTTGTTTATATGTATGTAAGTTTGGAGTCTCAAAGGAGTCAATATCTCCTTCCTTTGGTTGTGTACTCTTGTCGGACTCTTTCTCTTGATAAGTTATGTTTTGTTTGATTCCATGCTATAAGAGTACAATCATCTTTTATCGAATATGTTCTTATAAATGAGGCTTTTAAGTGATTGAAAATCCTTTATAGCTTTTCAATTATATGACTATTTTTCATGGTATGTGTTGTTTGATATGTTTATGCATGCTACTAGGTGAGACATGAGCCTTTAAGGCATACTGTGAGTAGTGTGTTTACCACAATTTGTTTTTTCTTATTACTGGTTGTTTTTGTTGTGTGTTGAATTAAGCATGTTGTTTTTGAGTATCATTGTATTTTTTGCTTAATTTATGTTTGTGAGACATTCTTGGCCAAACTAGTATAGAGCTTGTGAAAAGATTCCATGAGTTGGCATCTCCACATCTCATCTAGGTCTTAGTTATCTATTTGAGTCAAAAGAACAATTAACCTTCGTGCACTTGTTCCTACGTATGGAATTCTCATTAAATATGTACCAAATGATGTAGGGAACATTGAGTGAATTAAACTCCAAATCATAGTCTTCCTAAATGACATCTTGCTAAGATGTTAAACTAAGCTCTAAGGTAACTTATAAAAAATCATTTTTATTTATTACTTAGAGTTGTATTTATTTTAATTTTTGTTTTGATTTATTAAAAAAACATTGTTTGAATTCAGTCGTGGCATGATTTACTTGAGCCATGGCATGGGGTTCTCAAATGAAATTTTGGGTTGGAGAAATTTATCTCGTGTGATGGCATGATTTTTCTATACATCACGACACATAAGTCTAGGATAATGTATGCTGGGAAATGAATTCTTGACAACATATTGAAAAGTATGGATATATCCGAAAATTTTCATGTTGAAAATCAGTTCAAATGGGAAAAATTGAAAAATATCTATGTACGTCACTAAAAATTCATCGATACCTTGTTCCCACCTCGCTACACCTCATCACTACCTCACTACACCTTGCCACCATTACTGGTGAGCTCCACTGCTAGCTTGTTGGCAAGCTCTTCAAAATGGCTATAAAAGGGGCGAGCTTCACCCATTTTTCTCACATATATTTCCCTTATTCACTCCTCTATCTAAAAAGTTCTCTCTCAAAGTTTTTTGGATTTTTTGACACATTTTGGAGAACATCTCAATGATAAAATATCAAGGATTTTGAGTTCGAAATCTTGATGGAGGAACAAATTTTTAGGTAGGGTTTCTTACTCTAACTTTTTAAATAACATGCATTGTTTTAATAAGAGTTAATGTCATGCAACATATGTTATGAATAAAAGTGGGAAACTAGATGCTATGATTTTATTAACAATGTGATAATGTTATAAATATTGTTTAAAATGAGATATGCATGATAAATGTTTTAATTATGCATATATTGAAAAATAATTGTATATAAAATGACTATCAAATATTCTTATGAAATGAACATTGAAAATGTGATATGCATCTAAAACTTTTGATGCATGAATCATGAGAAATGGTTTATTTTATGGGGAGTTGCCTGAATGTTGTCTTGTGTAGTCTGCTACCCATGGGCTACAAGTTACAACAGACAGATTTCAATAGACTATAAGCATGCATTTGTATCACATGTATCATCAGATGATTTTGTTCTATGGGGATGCTGAGACTACTATGATAAATTTTTAAATTGAATTTATAAATGTCTTGACTATAAATTTATGACTTTACAACGAATTTTGCATTTTGATTAGAAAATTTTTGAACGGTACCAATTTTTTTTATAAAATTGATTTGAAATGATTTTTAAATTGAATTTTTCATGATTACTCAAGAAATTTCCTTTAAACATAATTTAAAATTTACCCCTTGATATCTCAAGTACCCATTTTTGGGGTGTGACATGAGGGATGTAAGCCAATAGGAGTACGATGATTGATAAGAATCATGGATCCATACAAATCCCAAGTAGACCAATCACAAGGTCTAGGAAGCCACAACTTAAGGAGGCTTTAAATGGGCTCATTCAAGAGGTCATGCATAATCAAGGGGAGCCAAAATGGGAGTGCAATGATTGGAAAAAACTTAGCATGGAATTTAGGGCAAAATTGGACTAGGAACATTGCACCTTTGCCACGCATTTCGGACTATTTTATTTTTCATCCCTTGGATGAAATCAAGGGTTGTGATGTAATATTTTCTAGGGTTTCCTTGTATCCTATATATACTAAAAAGTAGATTAGTTTCCTCCAGTTCAAATATTAATGATATTTTAATTTTGAAATTATTTGAGAGCTCATTCATGCTCTATGCTCTACTTCAAGCAACTTATCAAGGGATTGGCAACCTTTATGACATTGTTTAGCATCCAAGCATTTGTGGTGAGTAATATCCATACTTATTAGGGTGTTTTTATGCTATACTTATCATTGCCACACAAAGTGTGCAATAAATAAGCAAATATACATATCGTAACAAGTAATATAACGATAAGAAAAAATCATTCGTATGAAGATTATTTTATTAGAAACTAATTTTTAAAACACAATTTTTTTTGTGTTTTTATATTTTAATGAAACAAAATTAAAATAACTAAAAGTAAATAACAATAATTAAATAAATCAGATTTGGTAACTAAAAAGATATATGAGAAAATATCTAGGAATACTTAATTCTCCAATTTTCTATACATGCAAATCGCTAAAATCCCCCAAATATAATTATCAATTAATTACATGATCAATTGAATCTAACCTAGCATGTATTCCTCTCTCAAGTAAACTATACACCATATAGTAATTAATTTAATCACAGTCTCATGCCAATTAAATTGCATACTATTCATTAAGTTCATCAATTATAGATCACCTACATAATAATCATACATCTATGCCTAGAAACTATGCATGTTATTAAATCAAGACAAACAATTAAATAATTCTCTCAAATCTATTTAATTGCCTCTATAGATAAATTTTTGGCCAAATAATTAATAGCATACAAATCAGATTAAATAATATAATTATATTAAAATTACAATTGTGTAAAATACTAAATCATCATAGGGTGAAAATTGAGTTCATAAGATCCCTAGATTAATAATTAATTACACATAGTAGTGTTCATAAAGCTTATATTTTTCATAATGGAAGACATAAAAATTGATAAAGAAAAGAGTAGAAGAAGAAATACAATCAATCTCTTGAATTGTAGAATTAATTTCCTCTTGAATCTCTACCAAAGTTGTGTTCCCTCTTGAATTATTTTGTATTCTTCTCTCTTTTTAGCTCCAAAAATTGACCAAAATTATGCTAATGGAGGCCACTTAGGAATTATGGAGTGTTTATAGGCTTAAATATTGATCAGGTGTGATCTAGACTATTAGATTAGCTTCAGATAAAGGGCAATGATCAAAACAAGCAAAATTGACAATGCCAGCTGATCACAGTGCAACACATGGCATCAGAAATTCACTGGGCGAATCTAAGTACGACGCATGGCAGTAGAGACCGGTTAGAGTTAGCACCATGTAACAAGACATGATTCACAGAAATGGATAGGGTGGTGCACGGGTGGATCACGCAAAGCAATGGCATAATGACACATAGTAATGCGGTTTGACCAAGCCTGAACTTGGATTGAATGCCATTCTAATACGTGGCACATGTTTCATCATTCTCACAAGTAGAATAATGTGATTCTCTGTTCATGCTTGCGTGGCTTTCCCAGTTAGCTTCTTTGCTTGTGTGGTATGCTACGTGGCAGCTCTTGATTAGTCATGCGTTAAAAATTCATAAAAAAATACATAAAAATCCCAAAAAGTCCCAAAAATTATATTTTCACCCCTTTTCACTAAAATGTTTATATTTTAATATTTTTTGCCATAAAAATACTATTTATTAAATAAAATAAGTAAATATTAAGTAAAAAAGTACGCTAATAATTCTACTTTCAGAGTCATCACACCCCCAAACTTAACTCTTTGTTTGTCCTCAAGTAAAGCCAATATAAATAAATAAAATAACATTGGTAGTATATTCATAAATATACTTCTATTAGTACATGCATATTTCATGAAACTATCCCTTTCAAAAGTCATACAATCCTATAATAAAGAGGTTCACACATTCATCAATCAACGTTCCATCAATACACGGATATGCAAGGTTTTTGACAAATTGATTCGTGTGTGTGTGCTACACATGATATCATCCAATGCACTCATGAAATCAACCTATATGAGCATGCTAATCAATTCACTCTTAGAACAAGTCTCATAAGTCTGTTTTTCACATCGCTCTCCACTAATATAAACATGCACTTAGCTAAAGATTAATAAGGACTTTACATGGTTGTAATGTAAGGCTTAGGTAAGGGTCGATAAATGAAGACATTTATGCTCTTTCCATACATTAGCTTTCTTTTTGCTCATCATGCACTATTTAACTACAATTGAGTTTTTACTTGACATTTCAATGCACCCTATTTTTTATCTTTTTCATATTCTTTTTTTTTCACATTTTTTTTGTAACTTCACAACACCCCCAAAATTATTTTCAATTTTATTTTCTCTTTCTTTAGAGTAATAATTGTGTTGTGAGTTTTTATTCTTTTTCCTTTTTTTACAGGGTGCATTACATTTCACCTTACTCTATACCATAACACATGATTGCATTTTTTTTCTTTTCATACAAGTTAAAGGTGCAAGGATAAAGGTAATGCTTATTGGTTAGGCAAAAAAATGTGACTTAAAGATATTAATGTTTCTTTGTTAGGCTCAAATGGGTTACTATAGATATAATAATGGTTAGCTTGAAAGGCTTAATCGATCCAAATAAGGCATAAATCATTTCTCTTGCTAAATACTATTCAAAATTTCACCTCAAGGGATAATCAAATAGATTCTAAAACATAGTAGATCTCATCAACTCTGCATAACTCACTACAAATTTTCTCTCAATAAGAGCATCAAAATCAATCACGAGCATGTGCATAAATATTTGAATCAATCCAATCAAAACTAGCAAGCATATCACATGATTAATGTAAATATCTTAACAAATATGTTGCATTCCTTATCCTAGTCACGACAACCAATTTATATCATTGAGTTTCCATATATTTATCAATTCTACCCAAATCATGATTAAAAATAACCTAATTTTTTTTAAAAAAAATTCCCTAATAATTTAAAATGCATACAAAATACTAATGTAGAGAATGAAGTTCCCTTCCCCAAAGTTAAATTACACATTGTCCTCAATGTGCACATAAAAATATGAAAAAGTAAAAGGAAAGAAAACTCTCTTAGTCATGGCACACCACATCTATAACTGAGATGCTTATTATTGTTGCACCATTTCTCTCCATATTTATTCACCTACAAAACAAAAACAATGAAAATATAAGTAAAATAACATTGGGTTGCCTCCCAACCAGCGTCATGTTTAACGTCCTTGACTAGATGGTCATATCAAGTCCTTATGCATATCCCTTTGTATCCATTTACTTGTGATTTGCATGGAAATAGTTTGAGTCTTTATTTGTTCAATAAAACCTTATGTTCTAGCTTGTAAACACGGTGTTCAATTCTCTTCTCATGCCATTTTTTTTTAACTTTTTGGCATTCTTATAAGCACTCCATCGTAACTCATCCAATTTATGTATTTCTAATAGCTTTTTCACCTCTCAATTGGACTCTTTCACTTTCATATTTGAGTGAGGATAGAAGGGTAAAAGTGTAGGGTCTACATTTGGTGGCTCTTCAATTGATGGTTTGATCGTAGATCCTATCTCCAAATTTTCCATAATCTCCTTTGATACACACATGAGAGGCGTGTCCTCCAAAAAGTTCACACAGTCTATAATATCAACCTTCGATGCCATACTTTCAAAGTTATAATTGGTTGAGTTGTTTTCTAGTGAATTTATGTCCTTGTTCATAGCATCATATGTAATAGTCTTAAGTGTGGGCAACTCAATAGATTCTTTTAAGCTACTTCCACAATCAGTAACATTTATCCTTAAACATTCATTAGCATTATCAATATCAGGGAGTTTAGATTCTTTAAAAACTTTAAAAATTACTTGTTCATCTTGCAATCTTATTGTAAGTTCACCTTTTTGTACATTAATGAGTGCTCTTCCAGTTGCTAAGAATGGACGACCAAGTATGATAGGAATGTCACTGTCTTCTTCCATGTCTAGCACAATAAAGTCCATCAGAAAGATGAATTTGTCTACTTTTACTAGCAAATCTTTTACCATACCCCGAGGTCTCTTGATTGATTTATCTACCATTTGTAATGTTACTGAAGTGGGTTTGGCTTTACCAACCCCCAATCTCTTAAAGACCGATAATGGCATAAGGTTAATGCTAGAAACCAAGTCACATAGTGCCTTGCCAAAACATATGTTCCCAATAGTACAAGGGATGTCAAAACTACCTAGATCTTTTAGTTTTTGTGGTATTTTTCTATCAAGGATGGCACTATAACCTTCTATCAAGGTTATTATTTCATGATCTCCAAGCCACTTTTCTTTGATAGTATATCCTTCATGAATTTGGCATAAGATAGAATTTGTTCAAGTGCCTCTATAAATGGTATGTTTATATGTAGCTTCTTAAGACTTCCAAAATTTTTGAAAACTGTGTATCTAACTTTTTCTTTTATAGTCTTTGAGGGGAAGGAATAATGGGTTTGTAAAGGTTGTTTTTCTTTGGGTGAATTATTTCCTTCTCAATGCTATCTTTATCCATTAGTTCCTCTTCTTCCTTGTTAATTTTCTATTTCTCCTCATCCTTTTATGTCTTATGTTCCTTTTCTAAAGTTTTACCACTCCTCAAGGCTATGGCATTGCACTGGTCCTTACCTTCTCTTCTTGGATTTACAATTGTATCACTTGGAAGGTTACCTTGAGGACTTTGACTTATAGCTTGAGCAAGTTACCCCAGTTGGTTCTCCAAATTTTGAATTGAAGCCTCTTGAGTTGACAATTTTTTATTAAATGATTGGATGACATCTTTCATCATTCCCATTAAGGCATTTGCATTGTCCTTAGTAGGTGACTTCTTCTCTTGGGCTTGTGATTACTGTGGTTGTTGAAAAGCAGGTGGTGGAAATGATTGATGGTTGAATTGATTACCACCTTGACTATTATTGTTACTCCAAGAGAAATTTGGATGTTGTCTCCATTCTGGGTTATATGTGTTCGAGTATGGATTATTGTTTTGGTTCACATTCCCCATATAGAATATGAATTCAAGATTATTTGAAAAATTATCAAACAAATGAGCTCCTCCACAAAAGACACACGACACTCTTGAATTTTGGACCTAGTTTATACTCGCTGGTGAGTTTTGAACCTCTAAAAGATTTACCAAAGATGACATTAGAGCTGTAAGTGTTGTGATATCATTTACCTCATACACTATAGCTACTCTTCTTATGGCTATCATTCTATCCATTGGCCATTGATAATTATTGCTAGCCATTTTCTCAATTAACTCATAAGCTTGATTGTAAGATTTGGCTAGCAAAGCTCCATTAGTACATGCATCAACAATAGTTCTTGTTTGAGCATTGAGACCATTATAAAAAGTCTCCATTTGAATCCAAGAAGGAATACCATGATGAGGACACTTCCTTAGCAATTCCTTGAATCTTTCCCATGCTTCATATAAAGATTCTTCTTCTTAATGTTGGTTGGAAATAATGTTAGCCCTTCCAAAGTAGGTATTGCATATTCATTTATAGCTCTATCTCTATTATTCGTCAAAAGCATTTGATTGTTCAAGTTTAGCTCATTATTGTTTGTCTAATGGATTAGCCATTTTTTTCTCTTGGGTGACAATTTGTTGTTTCCTTATTGACCTCAAAGTACTCTCCATTTCAAGATCTAAAGGTAAGATTTCTCCCTTACAAACTTTGCTTATGCAATAAACTCAACTATGTTTCTACAATACTTAAGGAGATGTCTAAATAAAAACTAAATAAAAATTAAAAAAAATAATAAACAACTAAATAAATAAATTAAAGTTAAAAAATAAAGAAATTACTTAAAGAAACTAAAGAAATTAAATAAATAAATAAGTTAGTAAAAGAAAATAAGTAAATTAAAATTAAAATAAAAGTAAAGAAAATTAATTAAGAAAAAAATAATAAAACATTTTTATTAATTTCTAATATTTATAATCCCTTGCAACGACGCCAAAAACTTGATCAGCACATATAAATTGTGTGCAATGAATATACAAGTATACGTATCGCAACAAGTAATATAATGATAAGAAAAGATCATTCTCACGGAGATTATTTTATTAGAAACTAATTTTTAAAACTAAAATAATAATAATAAATTTTTTTTGTATTTTTGTATTTTAATGAAGCAAAATTAAAATAACTAAAAGTAAATAAATAATTAATGAAATCAGATTTGGTAAGTAAAAGGATATATGAGAAAATATTTAGGAATACTTAATCCCCTAATTTTCTAAACATACAAATCGCTAAAATCCCCCAATATACTATCAATTAATTATATGATTAATTAAATCTAACCTAGCATGTATTCATCTTTCAAGTAAACTACACACCATATAGTAATTAATTTAATGAAAGTCTCATGTCAATTAAATTGCATACTACTCATTAAATTCATCAATTATAGATCACATACATAAGAATCATACATCTCTCCCTAGAAACTATGCATGTTATTTAATCAAGACAAACAATTAAATAATTCCTCAAATCTATTTAATTGCCTCTATAGATAAATTGTTGGCCAAATAATTAATAGTATACAAATCAGATTAAATAATATAATTAAATTATAATTATAATTGGGGTAAAATATTAAATCATCATATGGTGAAAATTGGGTTCATAAGATCTCTAGATTAATAAATTAATTACACATAATTGTGTTCATAAAGCTCATATTTTTCATAAAGGAAGACATAAAAATGGATAAAGAAAAGAGTAGAAGATGACATACAATCAATCTCTTGAATTCTAGAATTAATCTCTTCTTGAATCTCCACCAAAATTGTATCACTCTTGAATTATTCTATATTTTCTCTCTTTTTAGATCCAAAAATTGACCAAAATTATGCTAATGGAGGCCACTTAGGGTTTATGGAGTGATTAGGTGCTTAAATATTGCTCAACTACGATCTGGACTGTTAGATTAGCTTCAAATAAAGAGCTATGATTAAAACAAGCAATTCTGACAATGGTAGCCAATCACAATGTGACATGTGGCATCATAAATTCACTGGGTGAATTAGGGCACGATGCATGGTAGGGGAGACTAGTTAGAGTCAATGACACTAAGTCAGCTCCACTCGATGAGACCTGATTCGCAAAAATAGTTGGCGTGGCGTATGGATGGATTGCGTGAAGCAATTGTATAGAGACACATGGCTATGTGGTTTGACCAAGCTCGAACTCAGATTGAATGCCATGCTGGCAAGTGGTGCGCATTTTTTCCTCCTCACACGCGGCATAATGTGATTCGCTATTAGTTCCTCTGCTTTCATGGCATGGAAAAAATTCCAAAAAATATATTTTCACCCCTTTTAAGAATGGCCTTATGAAGCAATCTTTTGGGAACATGACTCTAAAAGTGAATATTTTCCATTTTGAGAAGCAACCACGAGATGAAGATGAGTGCTATCAGAGCTAAATGATAGATAGATTTATTCAGGAGGAACTACACTAGCATGATCGTTATAAATCCTAAGAGTATCTCCCTCTTAATCAAAAATCTAAACCATTTATTTTTCCTATTACATCTAATGTTTCATTTTTTTAAAACAAGTAGTATAAGCAACTAATATTGTGGCAACCATATTATAAGGATCTAATTGATGGAAATTTTTTAAAGTTAATGGAAAACGTTTGAAATTTTTTGTGAAGAGATAGATCATTCTATGTGTTTTGAGAAGATTCAACTTTTGACTCCAATCCACCAACATTGATCAGGTTTTAATTTTTTTATACATTAGTTTTATTTCTTTTCTATTATTTTATTTATTTTTAGTTTATGCTATTTTTTTTGTTTTTTCTTGTGTTTCTTGTCTCTAGTTGAGAGACATTTAGAGGTAATTTTCATGTGAAATTTTATCACTTAGGCCTTTGCTCTTTTATTTCATATTTATTTTGGATGCACATTTTTTATATACATTAATGTCTATTATTCAAATTAAAAGAATGTTATAAAAAATGTTTAGACCTTAGTAATTTTCAAAAATAAGTTTGCATTACATGTTTGAAATGTTCAAAGGAAAATATTCACACTATTGTTTAGGTATTGACTTCAATTTTTTTTTGTTTTGAATCACCTTTTCTATTTTGCTTACGAAATAATAACCTCAAAAATATTTTATGCACATTACTAAGCTTTGTGATAAGATAGATGATCAATGTATATAGCCTAGAGAATTTGCACGTCTAAGTGCATATTTTTATGATCTCACACATCTTTTGTGAGTGTATAGAGAGAATTGGGAAAATATCTAATGAAGATTCATTGATATTTTGAATTGGTTAGTTGATGTTTAGAATATCATTTAGTGGTTTGTGGAATCAATTGGCTGAAAAGCTAAATGAAGATATTGGTTAAAAAATGAGATATATTTTTAATTACTTAATCTTTTCTTTGTATTATTTTTTGCATCATAAAAAGAGAGAGGAAATAAAATAAAATAAAAGAATAAAAAGATATTGTTCAATTTAATAAAGTTTATATTCCTTATTTTGGAAGATAAAAAGTTTTCATTGATTCTTAATTTGTAGGAAGTATTTTTTCTCATCAAGCTCTATTTATATTGTATTCTCATATAAAATAAATGAAATCCTAAAGCTAGTTTGTGATAAGAAAGATTGAATTTTAAGCAATCAATTTTCCTTACTTTAGACCAATGTATGTTTGTTTGTTTGTTTGTCCTAAAATAAATACCTATCTCTTGAGTGCCTCTATGTTTTTCAACTCCATGAGTGAAATCCCTAGCCCTAAAAATAATTTATGCTTAAGGATATGGAGTTGAGGCTTTTATAGGAACAAATTCTCAAGGCTCTATATGTTGTGGTTTGTGGTAATAAGGCTTTGACTTAGTTCACACACAAAATTTTGGAAGTTATCATTGGAATAATCTACATAGCATCTATGATCTTGAGCCAATATTGTTTTTGAAATACTTAGGTGATTTCTAGATTTTTCTATAAATAACATTATCCTAAGATTAATCATGTCAACAAAGTAGGGTCAAATTTCTTTATCTTGGACCCAAACATCATCACTAGCTTCTTTTTATTTCTTTTTATCTTTTTACAATGCTTAGCTCCTTCTAACATTTATTTTCATCTTGTCCTCTTATTATTATATATATTTTTTGTTTAATTTTCTTATATATAGAGTGTACATATTGTAGTAGGGACTATTTTGCATATATTAGGTATTTATCAATTATAGCACAATTTTGACACCCTAAAGTCGTTTTTTGTTGTTTCCATAATCTATCATCTTTTCTACGAAACTCTACTTTTTTTAATGATAGGGCTTGGCCAATGTGTTTGGTTCAAAAGGTAAGGAAAGTAGAAAAATTGCTTCATGTAGGCTCAAATTGGTTAACTGAAGGGATTGTTCTTGTATGAACAAAAACATTAAAGGTAGGATGAGTTGGTTATGAAGGTTAATCATAATGCCTTAATCACTTTTTAGAAAATACTCAATCGACATTCACTTTGATAAACCTAAGAAAATGTTATAGCAACTTAAATATGCTAATTGGAATTTTTTTATGTGAGAGTTGGCGATATTCGTGAGAAAAATATATAATTATAATTTTAGGTGTGCCTTAGAAGAAAAGCCTAAGAAACTATCGAGCCTCAATAATTACATCTTAGGTACATCTTTTTTCCCGTGCATGCCATATTGCATATTAGATACATAGAAACAACATGAAAATAGGCTACTTGATCGATCGAGTATTGACCAGATCGATCGAACTATATTACCTGCTGAATTAATTACTTATATGACTTGCTCGATCAAAGGACTAATACTAGATTAATCGAGATTAATGACTAGATCAATCTATGTTTTTGAGAATTAATTAATTGATACATTAGATCAATTGAGAGGACATTAGATCGATTGAACTATGTACTCGATCTATCAAGCACTTGATTGGATCAATTGAGTGGCCACGCCTTGGTTTTAAAACCTATTTTTAATATGAATTATATTGGCCTTTTACTATATTATTCTTATTACTTAATTAGTTGATTTTATAGACAAGATGAAAATTTTACTTTGACCTAAAGTGCTTCAACATATTCTATAATAAACCAAAGCACACAATTGAAATCAACCACACAAGAGCTTAATTTTGCTTACTCTCTTCATATTTTATTCTCTCTCTTGTCTTGCTATAGTTTTTCAAATCGGCTTTTTTGCTAAGTTAATTTATCAAACATTTCTGATTGTGTTTGATGGATTAACAAGCCTAAAAAATAATTGTGTTATTATGCTTTTAATGATTGTCTTAGAGTTTCTAGTTATTTTTGATTTATATGATATATTATTTAAATCAACTAGATAGGGTTGTTCATTATTGAATCTGCTCTAGGGTACACACTTGCACCTGTATATACACTTGAACTTGTATTTATGTGCTAGCTTTTCAAGTGACAATGATACGAGTTCAATTAACTTGTATGACTCGAGTTTGTCAGAATATTAGTCTGGATCCAAACACCTTTCTTGTAGAGACTATGATAAAAGTAGTGGCTTCTAAGTAAATTACTTGAGGGCATTACCTTGGTGGGTAGTTTGTGATAGGTCCCAATTAGAGAACAAAAGGATTGTAAGAAGGGTGGTGTTTAGTTTATAATTCTCTGCCTTTTCCTTCTATTCATCATGTTTAAATACATACAAAAGATGTTAACAAAATAGCAATAGCTTAAGAGGCAGCAAACATATGGACACAAAACAATTTTACACTTAGCATGACACACGTGATATCATGACACTTTTCATTATACTTGGATCAACATGCAGGAGCTACACCTGGCACAATATAGAATGTGGACATGCATATCTTGTAGTTAATGGCTGCATACATGTAGATATCCTTGATATACGTCTTAACGTAATATTACTCTCCCTTTTGGAATGAACCTTGTCCCCAAGGTTTAAGAATCTTTCCTTTATTTGCTAAGAATCCTCCCATATGGCTTCTTATTTAGGAAAGTTTTTCCATTTAACAAGGCTTTCTTCTAAGAACTTGGATCCTTTCTTTACTCATTGTGAGTCTAAAATTTCCTCTAACTCGTTGATGAGCTCCCCATCGTTAGAAATGGGTAGCAAGTTAGAACTGGAAGCTTGATCTTCATTGATGTATTTCTTGAGCATAGACACATGGGAAACTAGATTTATATGAGAGCTTGAGGGTAATTTTAGTTTGTAAGCGACATGACCAATCCGTTCTTCAACTTCATAGGTTCCATAATAGTGGCTTATGAGTTTTTGATAGGGCCTTTTAAACACTAAAATGTTAACGATACGGATGTAATTTTAGAAAGACAAGATCACCAATTTTGAATTCAATTTCCCTCAATCTTGCATCTACCTGTTACTTCATACGGTTGTTTACAATAGACAAATATTCCTTAAGTTATTTAAGTATTGCATCTCTAGATTCCAATTGGTTATCTACTTTATTAATAGGATAGGTTCCTTCATTATAATGTGGAATTTTAGGAGGAAGACGTCCATAGAAAGTCTCAAAAGGTGTCATTTTGATGGAAACATGGTAAGTAGTGTAATACTGTAATTCAGCCCATGGATGAAAAGAGGACCATTTACGAGGTTGTTGATGGATGAAGCAATGAATGTATTGTTCCACACATCTATTGAAAATTTCTAATTGGCCATCTCTTTAAGGGTGATATTCTGAGTTCATCTTTAATTTAGTTTCAGAAAACTCAAAAAACTTCTACCTTAGGTGGTTGATAAAGATTGGGTCATGATCATTGATAATAGACTGTGGCATACCGTGAAGTTTCACCACTCCTTTAATAAACCTTTCAGTAATCATATTTGCTGTGTATGGGTTAAACAATGATATGAACTAAGTATATTTACTAATTTGATCAATAATAACTAAGATAGAATTTTTGCCATTGGAAGAAGGGAGACTGTCAATGAAATCCATCGTTATATCATCCCAAATCTGACAGGGAATAGGAAATGGTTGGAGAAGACCTACAGGTGATAAAGTCTCTATTTTGACCTATTGTCATACTTGACAAGAAGCTACATATTTCTTTACAATATTGTACATTGAAGGCCAATAGAATTGTTGAGCCATACGCTTATAAGTTCTAAGCACACCTGAGTGTCCTCCTAAATTAGAATCGTGAAACTCTTGCAAAAACTGATGAATGACTGGTAATTTAGGAGCAAGTACCACTCTATCTTTGTAGAAGATCATTTCATTTTTCCATAAGAAAGAAGCTCTTGCTTTGTCAAGGGCTTGTTTTCCAATTCTTTGTATGTAAGGATCAACGTTTGCTTCAGACTTAATTGTATCCCATATTTGAGCTTGTTAAATGATAATTGTGTCAAGAGTAGGAATGTCTATTAGTTGAGATAGAGCATAAACTATAGTATATTGTTTGCCCGACTTATATATGATTTCATAGTCATAACCTAATAGCTTAGAGACCTTTTTTTTTGTTCTAGTGTTGTGATGCGCTATTTTAAAAAGTATTTGAGACTTCTTTGGTTTGTTTGAATATAGAATTTGTGAATCAAATATGGTCACCAAGTCTATATGGCTTGAACAATGGCCAGCATCTCCTTAGCATAGGTGGACCATGATCGTTGGGAGCGACCTAATGATCTACTTATGAATGTAATGGGCCTACCTTGCTGAGAAAGGATTGCTCCTAAACCGTCTCTTGAAGCATCTATCTGTTTCAATTACAAATGGCTCTTTAAAATTTGGCATGGAAAGAGTTGGTGTAGTAGTTATGACTTGCTTGAGTTGCTAAAAGGCATCATTAGCTTCATTTGACCACCCAAAGTTTCCTTTTTTGAGGAGATTAGTTAAAGGCCAAGCTTTGATTCCATAATCACTAACAAACTTCCTATAGTATCCTATAAGGCCTAAAAGCCCACATAGCTTAGAAATGTTAACACGTTTAGCCCAGCCAAGCATTGCTCTAATCTTGCCTTGATCCACCCTTACACCTTGTGGTGTAATAATATGACCAAGATATTCCAACTTTTGTTGCCCGAATAGACATTTTCTTAAGAAAAATATTTATGTTGTCTTAATAATTCAAAGGTTTTTTTAACATGATTTAGATGTTTTTTCCAATCAGGGCTATATATCAATATGTCATCGAAAAAAACTAATTTTTTTTAAGATAGGTATGGAATATAGAATTCATAATAGCTTGAAATGTAGAAAAGAGGCATTATAAAGGCCAAATGTCATAACTAGATATTCATAATGACCATTGTGGGTACAAAATGTACTTGATGAAACCCTACATTCAAATCATGTTTTGTGAAAAAAGGAAGCTTTATAAAGCCCATTAACCATGTCACTAACAATTGGAATGGGAAATCTATCCTTGATGGTCAATTTATTGAATGCCCTATAATCAGTACAAAATTTCCATGTACCATCTTTTTTCCTAACCAACAATATGGGGCAAGAGAACGGACTAGTGCTAGGTCATATAAACCCTGATTTCAGCATTTCATGAACTTGCTTTTCAATTTCAGCTTTTTCAAAATAAGCATACCTATATGGTCTAACATTAACAGGCTTAGTTCCTTATTTCAATTTAGTGTGATGGTTTACCTCTTGGATGGGAGATAATTGCTTAGGTTCTTGGAATATGTCTCCAAATTTCTCCAATAATTTTTGAATGTCGTGTTGAGTTTGTTGCAGGGATGAGGCTATGAAGGATTAAAGACATATTGCAAAGGTTACACCTCCATGTCTCGTATCTTTAGAAATATATTTCACTGATGCACATCCTATTGCTCTATTATTTGTTCCTTGAAGCTTATGAATTTGGTTTCCCATGTGAACTCCATAGTTGATTGTTTTCAATTGCATGAAATTGTTCCTAACCATTCCAACCATTGGACTCCTAGCACGACATCTAAGCCATTTAATGGTAAGCTGTATAGTGTGAGAATAAATGAAATACTGATAACTGTATATTATATAGTTATTTTGTCCATTTTATTAATTATAATTGCTATGTTCTTGATATTTTTAGTTAATTTTAATTAATTAAATTAATATTTACTCTTTATTTTTTAAGGAATATATTTTTAAGAAAATTAAAGAATTTGAATTAAAAAAGGACTTAATTGCAAATAATAAAAGCTAAAAATATAATTTAAATTAAAAGAGGGCTTAATTACAAATATCAAAAGTTTAAAAGTTAATTTAAATTAAATTGGAGAGCTAAAAAGCAATTAAATAAAATTTGTTTTTTCTATGCAGGAAAGAAGACCACGCATACTTATTATCCATGGGCAACACGCACCGTCAAATAAAAAATCAACAGTGATGATCAGGCGTGTGATATGCACGCGCTACACATGTGAGTGGACACGATTCCCAAGTGGCATATTGCTCGGCACTGAGTGGGGCCCACCTGCCGGGCAAGGCGGCGTGCAGGGTGGGACCACGTGTCTGCCAAAAGAAATGGTCCTCTACGACACGGTCTAGAGAAACATTGTGTGCCCTGTCATTCCAACGAATCATACAATTCCACGTGTCATGTGTTTGTTAAAATAAAAATGCAGAATCGGCACATGCTTTTCTGTGCGATGCCACCACGTGCAACCTTTCCTCACCACCAATGAAAAGCTACCATGTGTCCCAATTATTCTCTCAGCCAATAAGATGCTAACACGTGGTAGCGTGAATTGAAACAAAAATAAAAAATGGCGCACATTCCACTATTTTGCACGATAAACATTTTACACGCGTGATTGCGTGTCTCAAGAATTTTGTCTCCCACGGGTGAATTAATTATGATTTTCGATGTATTATTTGTCTCCCGCGTGTGTAAAAAAAATATATTTTATGATGTATTTTTTTAGAGTGTGGAGCTATAAATAGAAGAAGGTTGGAGAGTTGGACTGTGGTACACGCAGAAGCCATTTTTGGCTTCTTCATATATTATTCTTTAAATGCTATAATTTTAATTTTATTTATGAAGTAATTTTATTTTTCTAGGGTTGTTGTGTTGCTAAATTTATGAAGCTTGGATTTAATTATTTTTGAATGATTTATGAGATTTTTAATTTGTTTATTCATTTGTGTTTAATGCTTTTGATTATTGAAAAATTTATCAATTGATCCGTGGCACTTAAATAAACTTGAGAAAGGCATTTTTGTGTATATTGCTCATGTTTAGGGTAACATGTATGATGAAAGGAGAGGAACATTCTTTATTGTATGTGCAACTATTGGAGAACTTTGAACGTAATGAATCTTGGTGAATTTAATTCTCATAGGAATATAGTGAATTATTTTAGCAAGATGTGTCTATTTGTTATCGAAAGAGACATATGGATAAGATTAGTAGATTTTTAATTTGGTGTAACTACAATCCTAGATTTTTCTTATTTATTTATTGTTTACAAAAATTAGTTAGTGAAACACCTTTCAATTAATGATTGTTTTGGATAAAATAAGATTGAAATAATTTCAGTACTTCACAAACTATAGTAATAAATCTCTGTGGAAACGATAACGTACTTATCAATTTTATTACTAAAGGAGACAACAAATACCTTGGATCAAGATTGGACCATTCTCAAATCTTCCCTTGTATGTCAACGAGCCACCATTTGCTATCTTTACATTAAAAGGTTCTGTAGGTTGCATTAGAAGTGGAAGGATGTCAGCTGCTCTATCACTAATGAAATTATTTGTGGAACCTCTATCAATGAGGAAATTCAATTCATGATCATAAATTACTACCTTTACTCTTAAAGTTCAATTGGTAGACCATCGACCAAGAGTATGAAGGGATATCTCGTACTCATCATTATCCAAACTATCACTACATCCTTCTAATATCTGTAGTCGAGGATTTCTATATTTATGTCATGGTGTAAATATTTTGTCACAATTGAAGCAAAGCCCTTAATCCCTCTTTTGCTGCATTTGATCCCATGTTAATCATTTTACCAATGCTAGTGGTTTATAGGTTGTTATGGGTGCTACTTCAATTGAAGCTCGAACATCTAGTTTACTGTGTTTGTGTTGTCAACTTAGTTAATCGTCTCGAATTTTAGCTAAGCTAATTGCTTCTTTCAATGTTCTGGGTTTAAACATACAAATTTCATCTGCTATTTCTACTTTAAGTCCTCCCATGAACATCCCTACTAAATGCTTTTGTGACCATCCATGCACTCGATTGCCTAATATTTTGAACTCCTTTTGGAAGTCCCTTAAGGAGCCAACTTGTCTAATCTTTGATAGAGCTTCATTAGAGTTTTCACAGTTAGTAGGTTCAAAGCATGCCCATAGCATCTCTACAAAAAATTCCTATTTAACCTCCCTGCCTTCCTCTTTGTAAGCACGGCATAGGCACTACTACCATTGGTTTACCTCACCTTCAAGATGAAAGGAAGCTAGTGAAACCTTTTGAACTTTTAATGTGCCTTGATATTTGAAGAATTTCTCAATTCTAGTAAGCCATTTGGTAGGATAATTTCCTCAGTATTGGGGAAACTCCAGTTTGGCTAACTGAGAAATAAATGGTGGCCTTCCTCCCTCACTATTACCTTGAGTGTCATCTCTTGGCTACAAATTTTGGCCATTGTAAGACTGACTTCCATGGTGGTTGTCTAAAATTTTTGAAGGATTTTCTTGTTTAGGTGTCAAGACTTCTGAATTTTTTTGATGGTTTCCTCAAGCTGATGTACCCTATCATTGATTCTTAATTCCAATAGTATAAAGTTGTCTTGCAATCCTCCTCGACTAGATTCCAGATTCTTCATTCATCCTCAATTTGTTTCCATTTATTACAGCTCTGATACAAATTGATAGGTCCCAATTAGAGAAAAACAAAAGGATTGTAAGAAAGGTGGTGTTTAGTTTATAATTCTCTACCTTTTCCTTCTATCCATCATGTATACATACAAAAGGTGTAAACAAAATAGCAACAGCTTAAGAGGTAGCAGACACATGGACATAAAACAATTTTACACTTACCATGACACACATGATATCATGACCCTTGTCATTACACTTGGCTCAATATGCAGTAGCTACACTTGGCATAACATATAATGTAGTGGACATGCACATCTTGTAGTTAGTGGCTGTATAAATGTAGTAGATGCATACTTATGTTACATGGAAATTCTTGGGATTCTTTTTAGATATCCTTGACATACATCTTAATCTAATAGTTTTGAGTCCTAGCCTTATAATTTGATAGTTATTTTTCATACTGGATGGTTAAGTGGTTTGGTGGACCCATAGTTTTCCTCTCAGGTCATTGGTGTGGCCTAGGTTATTCCCACATAAAAATCTCATTTACTGTTCTTTATTTTTTGCATTACTTTATTTACAAATGATTGTATGCTTGGCCACTTACAAATTTTTAATTTGTCATACTCCCACTAATATATCATTAATTAGATTATTAGATCCATAACTAAATAAATGGACTTTTTTTTAATATGAGCTAGTCAATAGATACACTTAGTATGCCTAAGACTTTGTTATGGATCATTTAAGAGAGTATTAATCCTCAACCTATGTACCTTACTTTGATACGTCTAATTACCCATATTAGAAGGCTCATATGAGAGCCTTTCTATTATCTTCAAATGAGAGTGTCTGGAAATTTGTACTTTATTATTGGTAACCACCTATGCTTACAAAAGATAATTTAGTCACTCTTAAGCCTAGGAAAAAATGGACCGATCAAGATAAAACTACTAGCAACTGGAATCAAAAGGGTATTTAATGCTATTTTTAGTAGCATGTCTATTGATGAGTTTCTTCATATTTCTCATGTTGATACTACTTAGAATACTTGTGATATTTTAGAGGTTGCCTATGTGGGAACCACCCAAGATGAATGAACTAAATATTTCATGCTTGGTAGTCAATTCAAAAATCATAGTATGAAAGAAGATGAAACTTTCTTGGAATTTTATGTTAGAATTTGAGATATTACTAACACCTTCGCCAATCTTGGAGAGGAAACTAAAGCTTTCAAGATAGTATGAAAGATTCTCTGATCATTACTAGATTTCTTCCATGCATAGGTGACTTCCATTGACAAAAGCAAGGATGTGGACACCATCAAAATAGAGAGACTTCTTGGCTTACTTCAAACCTTTGAGATGAGCTTTTGAAAACCTCAAAACTACTTTTATTGATGATAGTGTCAAAGATGATGAAGAGTACTCTTATCAAGAGGAATGAATAAAATCCTCAACAAAAATAATCCTTGAAACAAAGGACAATAAAGTTTTCAAAAAGATCATAATATGAGAGAACTCAAATATGGGAGTTCTGATGGTAAGAAATCTAAACCTATTGGACTTTATTGTTTTAAATGTATAAGTTTTAGTTACTTCACAATTGACTGTGCAAACCAGAGGAACCAAAATAGAAGAGACTTCGACGCTACACTCACTGACTCTGGAAGTGATAACAATAATCCATTTGAATTAGACAATAACTATTTGGCATTTACTACAACTATATGTAGACAATACAATAAATCTAACATTGATTCAAATGATGAGTAAAGTGATGTTGAATTTATACTCAAAAAGTTTAATGTCACTAGTACTAATGAAATATTCATGGATTATGTAAGATGCAAGAGGGAAGTAGCTAAACTAAATGATAAACTTAAATCCTTTAACATAAACTCCTCAATTATAGAAAAAATTGAATTGTCTGAATGTACTAATGTTTTGAATTCAAGTCTTACAAATGTTAAACAGGATTATAAGACTATTATGTAGGAATTGAACGATCAAAGGAAGTAGTAAGGAGGTTAACAATTAGAGTTGAAATGCTAAACAAATTTCTAGATTATAGAAATCCAACAAGAGACAAAAAGGGCTAAGATATATTGATGAGCACACTATACCATCTTCTTTAAAATAAACTAAAATTGTCAAACTTCCCTATATATCCTACTCATATGATACACATGACGTTGGTTATAAGAATGAGAGTTCTACTCTTTCAACATGAAAACCACATTTGTAAGGCCTTCTAACCTTACTCCTTATGTTACTCATTATACACAAAGAATAGTTGCACTTGTGATTGACAAATCTATTAGATTTGTGCCTATCTTTCATCATTATGGTATGAAAAGTCATATTAGACCCAAGTGTATATTTTTGATAAATGCTCATAAATGTAATAATACTTTACAGGACTTACCACTACCATCCATCTATGCATGCTGCATCATATTCTACGATGAATTGAAATTACAGTAACATGTTCAAAAATCCTATTAGAAAGCATGACATTGTTGGCTCATAGATGCATGTGAAATTGATTACATTTAATTCTTGGACTAGTTATCATTGTCCTACCATGCATGTTGCATCTTCATTTTGGATGAATGAAAAATCTAAAGAAACAAAAATTTAAGAAATTTTGGAATAGGAAAGATTCTTCCCGGTGATCTAACTGTTATTCTTTATTGTTTGACCTAGATACTTTTGTGTGAGTACTTAATTGTCCCTAGGTGAACAACTTTAGTTTTTTTATTTGTTTTTATTTTTATTGATGTTTCTTTTGTTTCAAAAATAAAGAAGATAAAAAAATTTAAAAAAATACAAAAGGTGGGAAATAAACATGCTTTAACATTGACATAATCATTACATGCTCCATTCATATTTAATTTTATTTGCTATAAAATATACAAAATGATATTTTGACTTGTGCATTTATATACTTTTTAAAATCGATGATCGATGTTGACATGAACTTACTCACACATTCATTGCACACATAAGTATGTCATGCTAGAAGTTTATAACTAATTATATGAGATTTTAGGGCATGAGATAACCTTGACTGTGAAAATTATAGTTGAACTCTATCTTTCACTCTATAAAATATTGTTATAAAGAGATACCTAGTTTTGAAAAGGCTACAAATTGTAATGTGTGAAAGCTATTGCAGTTTGTAGAGAGAGCTACATCACAACTAGTGTGAAAGTCATCATACTAGGTATACTAACTTGTGCATATTTTCTTATAAAAAATAATAATAATATTAAAGGAAAAGGAAAAGGAAAAGGAAAAGGAAAAATACAAAAACTTTGCATGCACAAAAGAAAGAGCCATAATTGGTTACACATAAAGAAAATAAATAATCAATCCCTCACAAAAGAATTTATTAATACAAGATGGGAATATATAAAAGAAAAAAATATATTGAAGTTCTCTCTTGGTAAGTAGATTTTATTTTTTGCAAGTATGAATTCAACTACAATTTTTGTTAGGATAGGTGACACTCCTTTTGAATCCTTACTAACTAATCATAAATGAACAAATTGACATTCTATTGTAATTTGAACACATATTTTACTTTTAGTGATTGTTTGTCACCATTTGTGTTAGTATGTTTGTGTGTCTTGTCTATATATTTTTATGCTGCCAATGGATAGTCAAACTTTGAGAAAAATTAATTTCATTGTTTGTGTGTACTGTTGTAGTCATGTCAAGCTAAGTCTACTACCCTTAATTAAAAAAAAACTTATATATATATATATATATATCAATTTTCATAAAAAAAATTATTCTAATTTATTTAGAGGAGTTGTAGATCTTAGGGGAAATTGACTTACTTTTGAGAAACATGTTTTTTTTAGCTCTCTATTTATCTTTGTGTTTTGAGATTTTAATTAAGAATGTCTACTTCTCTTTTCAGTCATTAAATAAACTACTTTCTTGCTTGACCTATTGTCATTGCTTCATGATTATATTGTTTATTCATACAACAAATAGAGGGAGAAAATTTGGAAGATTAATTGAAAATCTACAAAAACAGAGAGCTAACTTAGGGGATGATTGATGAGTGCTCAAAAAGCACTAAAATTACCATGATTTTATGCACATTAATTGATTAAAAATATATATGTTTATATGATTTTATCATATATTTATATAAATTTGTCTTTTTCGGAATCACGGGTATTTTTATTGTTTTTCAGGTATTTTTCGCTTAAAAATGCAACTTAAAGACACAAAGAGGAATACTGGAAGCAATACATCACAAATATATTAATAAATAAATGGGGAAAGGTCAACAAATATGGAAAAATTGGACAAAATGGGTCAAAAGGGTCAAAAATGTCAAAAAGGAGAAAATCGCGCCGCCCAGCTGCCCAGCCGCGCCGAGCCCCGCGCGCGCCACTCCCAACCGTGCGCGCAGTACGCCCAGACCACGCACGCAGCATGCCTAGTCCGCGCGCCACTCCTGCCTCACGCGCGCGCCGACGCCCATTTCGCCCCATTTTTCACGTGCAGCCGCCTCATGACGTCATGCTGACGTCATCAATGACCTCAGCATTTGCACTCTTCGTTTTCACATTTTTTTAACATTTTTTCACTTTTTCTCTCCATCCTCACCTATAAATACCCCCCTTCCCTTCACTTCAAAACACACCTCAAAACACATTCTCTTCTCTCTTTCTTTCTCTCTTTTCTTAGATTTTTTAGTTTTTCTTAGTTTTTAGCTTTTCTTAGTTAATTTCTCTTAGTTTTAGAGTTCTTCCCTTTTTGGGAAGAACTAGTTATGTTTTTGTAATTTATTAGCTTTTTGATTCAATAAATGGGAGTGCAAATTCCGCTTGGAGGTTTTCCAGCAAAGGGAATAGCATCGAAGTTCTGTAAGGATTTTATTTTCTTTACAGTTATTTTTTATGCTTTATTCTTACATGTTATATTTAATTTATCTGTGATTAAATTTAACTCTGCTGACTGTTTATAAACATGATGTAATAATAACGTTGTTATGCTTGCGAAATATTAAATAGGTAAAAATCTCTAAAATGAATTTATTTTATTTTTATTCAAGATTTTATATTAAGAATGTTAGAGAGAAATATATTATTTTTCATTACAAACTTAAATCTGAAAATTAGATTTTAAGGTTTAGTTATCCGATCTAATTTAGAGTAGTGCTCTTTTATTTGTTGGTACAATCGCCCGATAGTTAGAGTGAAGCTCTATTTCAAAAGTTTTTATAAGAATTATTATCTGAAAATGTATTGACAACATGTTTTCAGTAGTGGTTTTAAAACTTGAAAGTTAGTACTCGGATAACTAAATTCTTAGGTTTAATTTGGACACCTTGAATAAAGTTTAAACTGTCTAACCCAACCAAAGGTGGCATTTAAATGGTTCATTTTCAATCTCTTAGAAAAAGGAATTAATTTAATTAACCAAATTAGTTATCAACCCCACCCATAGGTGTTAATTGATTTGTTTAGTTAACAAAGAATATCTAATCCCACCAAAGGTGGTATTCATATAAAAAAGAGAGAATCAATAAATATCAATTCATATCTTTAATAACCTAAATAATATGAGCAAGCATAATTAACTAAATTATTATATCCATAAATACTCCACAGTTTTAACAGATAAAATTTGCATAAATGTTTATTGAATCTATGTTTATTTTTATGTAATTAGATTAAAAACACAAAACCCAAAATATCGTGACAGGATGTTTAGGATTTAATTTCGTTTTTAAAAGTTTGAATAATAAATTAAAAACCACATACATTCCTTCCTTAGATCGACCTTGGGAGTATACTTATCATTTTCTACGAAATGATTCGTGCACTTGCGACAGTTTTATAAATAGATAAAACCAAAGTAACGGGCAGGATCGGCGATGTCGGTTACGCCTATCAAGTTTTTAGCGTATTCTTGGGAAGGAATAGCGTTTCTAAATTATTTATCAAAATTTTAAAAACTTTTTGTGTTGTAAATAATTGTGATTTTTTTTATTTAAAAAAAATAAAAAAATAAAAATTTTGTTGTTTCTGAAAAGTAAAAAAAAAAAATTTCAAATTTCAATTTCATAATAAATAAAAAAATATATCATGAATAATAAAATAATTTTGAATTTTGAAATTTGAAGTAAAAAAAAGTAAATAAATTTTAAATTAAATTAATAAATAAATAAGAATAAAAAAATAAAAAAACAAAAAAAAAACAAAAAAAAAACAAAAAAAATCAAAAAAAATAAAAAAAAATCAAACAAAATCAAACAAAATCAAAAAAATAAAAAAAAATCAAAAAATCAAAATTTTTATTTTCAATTTTTTTTTTTATTTTTTTGTTCTTTTTTATTTTTGTTCTTTTATCTTTTTCAATTATTTTTTTTTTCAATTTATTTCTTTTATTTTTTTTATTTTTATTTTATTTTTTTGGCTTAATTTTTAATTAAATTTTTTTTTCTCTTTTTATTTTTTTTCTTTTACTTTTTCAATTTATTTTATTTTTGGTTTAATTTGTTTTTCAAAACAAAAAAAAATTTAACTATTTTTTTTATCTTAATTTTCGTTTAAGTTAATTAACTTAGGTTTTTAGTAACTTAGTTTACTAACTTATATTAATTTAATTTACTAACTTAATTAACTTAGATTTTCATTAACTTAATTAACCTACCTTTTTATTAACTTAATTAACTTAAATTTTAACTTAACTTAACTTAACTTATTTAATGTAATTTTAATAGCATGAAAAGTAAAGATCTAAGGAAGTTCTGTCTAGGAGACTAGTTCCTGGAAGCCTTTGTGCCACTAGTCTTTCCTGGGAACGTTGCTCTGTCTAGGAGGATGGTTTTTAAGGATCCTTTGCCCCACCATTCTTTCCTGAGAGCACTCTTGGTTAATAGTGATTATGTTATTTTAACTTAAAAAAATTAAAAAATTAAAAAATTAAAAAAAAAATTCTGAAACTATCTCCAAAATTTTAAAGTTTTAATTACAATCTCAAGAGTTAGTTTCTTTGTTTGATCTAGGTACAATTGCGTTTTGATGCCTTAATTATTTGATTTGTACCTAGATGTGGGTTATCTAAAACCCTTAAGCATGCCCCTAGTTTTTAGTACAGAAAAAAAATTTAAAAATCAATAGGGCATGTTTGAAATAGTATAGTTAGACAATCTTGTCTTACTTGTATGTTTGATTGACTCAATCATGAGGGGACATTGAGTTTACTTAAAAGGCAATCCCTAAGTTACGTCTTGCTAAGACGTTAAACTAAGCGCTGGATGGGAGGCAACCCATCATTTTAGGTAATTTTTTGTTATTTGTTTTATATACTTAATTTTATTGTTTATTTTAGTTTAATTATATGTGAATAATTTTTAAATTGTTAAAACTAAAAATATTTGTTGAGTTGTTAGAAGTTCACAAAGAATCACGTGTATACACTTTAATGATGAATATGATGAATGCACCTGCATTTCTCCATTACTACTTACACATTCTCAAGAAATAGGTAATCTTTCTTCTCTTTTCTCTTTATCTTTAATTTACAGTTGTTACATTGAGGACAATGTAAGTTCTAGGTTGGGGGTGGTGAAAAGTTACCATGCTTAATTAGAAAAGAAAAAAAAAGATTTAACAATCTACGGAAGTGATTTAGGATAGTTTAATTTTTAGTTTTTATCGCTTCTCTTGATAAGGGACTAGCAAGAAGCTGGTTGGGGGTTGTGATGAGTGCTCAAAAAGCACTAAAATTACCATGATTTTATGCACATTAATTGATTAAAAATATATATATTTATATGATTTTATCATATATTTATATATATTTTTAATCAATTAATGTGCATAAAATCATGGTAATTTTAGTGCTTTTTGAGCACTCATCAATGATTACTTCAAAAATCATTTTTGGAGATAGTTCACATAAGGGGAGTTATGCTTTTAATTTCTATAAGTTGATTACTCACTTGTAAATATTCTTCACTTTCCTATTGTTATATAAACTAAACTAATGAGACAGGAAAAGTTGTTTGGTTGTTTATTTTTATTATTTTTCAGTGTAAACATCAGCTTTCGAGATTCAAGAAAATATGGCTCCACTAGATCATAGGATAGTACCACTATGTAAAATTTTAATCTTCCTATGAAGTTATACAGTGAGAGAGAGGTTTTGTCACACAAATATGCCTAAGGGGGAAATTGTAAGGCTTATGTTAGTGTTGACGTTATTCATAAGAAAAACATATAATTATAATTTTAGGCATGACTTAGAAGAATATTTTCAAGATGAATAAACTATCAAGCCTCAATGATCACATCTCAGGTATATCTCTGTTCCTATGCAATCGTAGGTAAAATTATAGTTGATAGTTAGATGGTTCATTGGATCAGTGGTTTTTCACTTACGTCATTGGTGTGGCCTAAGTTGTTTTCACCTAAAAATATTATGTGTTGATCTTTATTGTCTAAATTACTTTATTTACATGTGATTATAAGCTATGAATTTTTAATTTTTCATACTTTCATTGATCATATATTCACTCACCCTCGACCTAATCTAATCTATAAATAAATAGAAATTGATCTCAGAATTAAAATATTATTCTAGGAAATGAAAATAGAATTTCAAAAATTCAAATATATAAATCATTATATCACCGATTTGCTACTTGTGCATGCAATTTTTGAGCTAGATTATCACAAAGTATGCCTTCACTTAAGAATAATGTCAAGATTCTCCTAAAATTCATTATCATGGAAAACTACATGTTTTTAAGCATTCATGATCAATTTTATTAGAAAATAAGGATGGAACATATGATTGCTATTTCCAATCCCATCTATTCATTCTAGCCATCCTAAATATTTAAAAAACAATATGTTGTCTAGAGCATATTAATCCTAAAACATACTAAACCTAATAAAGCATGAAAAATAAAGATAGTTATATGTTAACACTCCCCTACACATAATTCTTATATTATCCTCAATGTAGGCACATTCATATATGTAATATAGAAATAAGTAAAAATAGAGTAGAAAACGAATCTTGGTGGGTTGCCTCCCACAAAGAACTTAGTTTAATGTCTTCAGCTTGACGCTACCACTTTTATCATGCACCATCAGCAAAGATATTGCAGTATGTGATGTCAAACTTCTAAGCTAACAATCCATTATTTACATCCTCCTCCCCTAGTTGCTTACCACTCTAGTTTCTTAGCATCTATTTCGAAGGGGAGTTTAACAACTACTTGTGCTTCTGGTCTTTCCACAACTGTGACTAGTTAGCCAATTTGAGTCTCAAGGTTTTGATTGAAGTTTGAGTTTCTTTGAATGAATTTTTGACTGTTTTTCATGAAATCCTAAATATGCTGCTAAATTTTCTTAGTGTTAGAAATGATGGTATTTACTAAATCTTCCAGAGACTTACCTTGAGTAGTTGGAGTAGGTTTTTGTATTAAGAATGGAAAGTGGGGTGTGATGTCGAAATTCTCTGCTGAATTCCTAACTGAATAGCATAGGTATTAATGATCCTATGGTCCTAGATCGTACTTGTTATAATATGGATCATTACATAGTGCTCTAACTTTCAAATCCATCCATAGCATTAATGTGGCTCCAATTGTTTTGTTGATGTTCAAAGTATGGTGAAGGAAATTCATTGTATGAAGGGTATGATGCATTTACTTGTGTACTTTTAACCTAACATTCCACACTTAAAGAGAAATGGTTTATATAAAAATAATAAAATAAAATAAAATGAATAATAAAATAAGATAAACTAATCCTAAACTCACAAATCAAAACAATAAACAAAATATTAAAAATTAAAGTTAGAAAAAACAAGCAATTATTAATAACATTGTGAAATCGATCCTTAGTAATGGCACCAAAAACTTGATACGATTGAGAACACACAAGTATGGGTGATTATGTACAAGTGATAAGTAATTTTTAAGAACTAGAGTTGTGTACCCTTAAGGATTAGTAATAATATATACTTCTAATCATCAGTTCATTAGTAAATTCATTAAAATTATTAAAAGGGGGATTCAAATTATTTTTGAGAAAAATAACACAAAGTAGTAAAATAAATTGTGAAAGGATCATAAGAGATATGTGATAATGAGACTCTTCACC
Source organism: Hippophae gyantsensis (assembly GCA_030763125.1). Classification (NCBI taxonomy): domain Eukaryota; kingdom Viridiplantae; phylum Streptophyta; class Magnoliopsida; order Rosales; family Elaeagnaceae; genus Hippophae; species Hippophae gyantsensis. The sequence goes on along the minus strand of CM061035.1, from coordinate 43,248,821 downwards.
ACTAGCCTACAACAATAATAATCATATCATAAAAGTAAATTAATTTCTTAAGTTTCAAGTTTCTTTCAAAATTTCAAAATATTTTAAAATTCTTAACTTTATCTTAAGAAGTTTAGGTCTGCTTACGTTTTCCTATCTATTCTTACCCTTTCATTAATTAAAGGTCTAGTTATTAATCAACCTAGGTTACAAATGAATTAACAATATAATAATAGGAAAACTAAATAGAAAAATAGTAGAAAAGTTTTTACAATCTTCAAAATCTCATCCAAAAGTTGCCTTATATCTTTGATATATCCTATTCCTTGTAGAAATTTTTATATTTATTTTGTTAGTTATGATGCTCTCTATATTGTGTAGGGTATTTATTTTTGTTATAATAGAAAAAATGGAATCAGGATGTAAATAAGATTGTTGGTATTCTAGTGGGGATAGAATTAGCGTGCACCACTTGTCAAAAAAATAGGGAATGTTTTTTTGCTTAAAAGGAGGTATAAGCTATAATAAGATAATGGTAATAAACTATGATGGGAAAAATTTATGATGGGGATAGGCTGCAATAGGAATATGCTATGATGGTTGTTTAAATACATCCATTTCCTTTCTAAGTTAAATGCAATATCAAAGGGATTTTAAATAGGTTCAGTGAACCACCTTATGTTGAAGTGGCTTTACATTTGAGGTCGGTTCTAGGGTAGAATCAACTTTAAATTTTAGGTCAGTTCACCGATAGAACTGACTTGAAATTTAAAGTCGGTCCTACGTGGCAACCTACTTTAAATTTTAGGTTGATTCTACGTGGTAACTATCTTAAAATTTGAGTTAGCTCTACCATTGAACCGAAGTTGGTTCTATCCTCGAAATGACTTAAAATGGTATAACCCCTAAATATATTTTAGTTATTTTCTGCAAGCCTCTCTGTATGTTTTAAAACACATAATAGTAAAAACAAACCAAAATATGCTTGAAAGTGTTTTTAAAACTTTTTATTCATTTTAAAAACTAGATATTAATTAACTACTTAAGAAATAACTTATAAAAAAAATAACTTAGATACAATGCATATATACAAATTTAACTTAATTATAATATTCTAAATATTATAAGTAAATGTACATGTGTAAGCATATTAGATATAAAATTACATATATTTATTACTAGATGTCATTTTACAAGATAAGCACATAATAATAAGATATCTATGCTACTTAATATCATCATATTCTTCTTCTAATTCTTCTTGCAACCTTATTATTTGAAGTATGTGTTCCACCCATTCGTCTCATAAATCTTCAAAAACTATCCTATCATAGCCCATTTTACTCCAACAAGAGAACTACATGTATTTAAATTAAAAATAACAATTTAATATCATGAATTCACAAAAAATAAATTATATATGTTAAAAGATTAGTATACTAGTTATTTAACAAGTATACATGCAACATTACCTCATTGTTTTCATGGCCTCAAATGAAGAGGCTTAAAAAACTGACATAGCTACATGTTAGGTGAAATACTAAATCTAAAGTCTTTAAGGCTAACAAATTTAAATTATGATAATGAAACATGTTTGCATATTACATAGCACCTAACAAGTATTAAGACTCAAGAAACGTAAATGAACAAAACTTATTTTGTAATTAACATCTCAATTGACATGTTGATATTTGACATAACCTCTCTCATAATTTCATAACAAAGTAACCACATATAACACCATCACTTTGTTGTGGAATGTACAAAAAACAAGTACACATGATTTATCAATACAAACATCTTTATTACTCAATCGTACAATTTATTAATTTAATAAAATTCATTCTTAATATTCATTTGCACATACCATAACTTTATCCCATATAAGTTTATGTGATTTTTTTAAGGACAATGCCCTTACTCTTATTCCATAACTTCCATTCTCTATCAAAGTTTAAAAGAGTTAGTATTTTCATCTTTATTTAATATTATGAAGAACAATAGAAGAAAAATAGCTAGTTATAACTCTTACATTTCAAAAATTATTTTTGTGTCTTTATTCAATTCTATGGTAGCCGAGTCACAATACCAAGCATGATTACCATATAGATTAAGGATTACCAATATCCAATGATCTTGACCTTGTTTAAACTTTAGTTGCCAACAGATTATCAACTTTTGTTTTCTCTTAAGTGTTGATGCTCTAACATATAATTGTTTCGCTCTTATGCTAGCATTATGCTCTTGATATTGATTCATATATAATGAATAATAAACCATCTCTAAATGTGAGAGATGATTTAGCTTCAAGTCGATAATAACATGACCTATATTAAAGAAATATATATAATTAATGAGATAATATAAACATAATTATATGATCTACATAAATAAAAGCTATTTATCGATTGATGTTTCACCTTGTCCATATTTGAATTATACTTAAATCAATCGTTTGAAACTCAAATAATTACAATATGCACTTGATCAATATATAAGATTGGCCAATGTCTACTCTAGATATTTATTTAGGAAGTGGCATAATCCATCCATCATTCATATTATTTTTTCTCACAACAATCGTCATCAAAAAGCCAATATTTTTACTAAAGTTTATAGCATACTCATAATTATATTTTTTTCCTGGCTTCTTCTTGAATGACTTGGTGCGTGATGATTGTCCACTAGATACAAATTTCCCATGAGATACTTCCTTTACATCTCTTAAAATTGTGGTACTTACTAACTTCATTATAATAGACTAAACAAGAGCTATTATATTAGTAACAATAAAAGTAGAATAATAAAATACAAGTAGTAAAAAAGTTTTATTTTAATTAAGATTAAATAGTATCATGTCAAAATTTAGCATAACTTGATTTGACAGCCAAGCCATATATTGTTAAATAGCTTCTAGGACCGTGGTTGCATCAAAAGGCACTGGTAGTGGACAATGATGGAGGAATGATTGATCAATTACTAATTTCTAATGATTTGGAAAATATTGATTGTGAATCTTTCAATCATTTCTCAATTGTTGCACCGTTCCAATAGCAACATAGTTCATAAATGATGGATCTTTCAAAAGATATTTCATATTCTATAAAATATTTAAGCGTTATATACAATAAAAATATATATGATAAAAATAAAAATAGTATTCTTGTTATATAAGCTTTAAATCTTATCATGAAAGATTCATCAAATGGAGGAGGACTCCCATGTAGGATAGCTACTGGAAGAACATTATCATCAAAATATTTTTATGAATGATGGTAAGAGTCACATATTGCATTAGAGACATTGGACTACTATGCGATTGCATGGGCATTCATGGCATATATATGGGTCCAATAGGATGACTATACCCCATAGAGAAAATAGGTTGGCAATGAGATTGAATGGGTCGCATTCTTAGCATGTGTTGTGATGACCCATCTTGGTAAATTTGAAATTTCTTTATACTTTCCAACACACTTAACATAGTAGTCTTAAAAGAGTTCAATTCTTTTTTAAAATTTATTCAACTTATCCTTACTTACCTTCTCAGGCCTTCTTTTAAGAAAATTGAAAATTTCATATAACCATCATATTGGCTTCCCTCTAACTTGACCAAGACAATTAGGTCCAATTGCATAATATATGGCATCTTTTCCTACTTGCTCAATTATTTCACCCCTATTTATTTATTCTTGGACCATTCTCTTCAAATAATAAAACAATAAAGAATATCATACATTATTACATGAATATGTAAAAATCGTAACAAGGAATTTGTATCAAGTTAAATTACTAACCAACTTATTGGGTTGTTATTCTCCTCGTTTATTCATTGGATTTGACTTCTTCATTTTTAGTCTCTTTGTTTCTATATACAGTTTAGCTCGAGTGACCGGTCTACCCGATTTAGCTTCCAACGTATGTAAATTAAATAAATTTACTAACCAATTTATTAACTTAAGTTAGAGGAAAATAAAAATAAGAATAAAAATAATTATAAATTAATAACTTAATATTACCATTCTTTGTCTAATATACCAATACAGTCAGGAAGAATATTAATTCTGCATTTGTATAGTTTGGTGTTCTTCCAAAATGATTTGAAATTCGTCAGTGTGTCTATAATCCATGAACTCTTTCCATACTTAAGGTTCTATCCATGGGTGATCTTTAGGTATTTTATATAGTTCTTCTTCATTAAGGGGTTCTTAGCATGGAAACACATAATTTCTAGCGAACTTAAATGATGAGAACCATCGAGCTCTACAAATTCCAAGTGGACCAATAACAAGGTCTAGGAAGGCACAACTCGAAAAGGCTTTAAATGGGCTCATTCAAGAGGTCATGCATAATCAAGGGGACCTAAATTGGGAGTGCAAGGATTGGGACAATCCTAGGATGGAAATTAGCGCAAAATTGGCAATGTAAAACTAGGCACATTGTTGTGCCATTTGGACGTTTTTTTGGGCAGCTTCATTTTCAGCCCTTAGATGGAAACAAGGGTTAAGATGTAATATTTTGTAGGGTTTCTTTTGTTCTCAGCTGCTCCATATTTTGCTCCACTTGTAGAGTGCCATTTGGATTGATTTTGGACAGCTTTCTTTTCAACCCTTGGATGAAATCAAGGGTTAAGATGTTATATTTTATAGGATTACTTTTGTGGTCAGCTGCCCCATTTTTTTCATGATTTGGTCAATGTTTTCTGCTACCTTTTCTGATTTTTAGCTGTGTTTATTTTCAACCCTTGGATGAGATCAAGGGCTATGATGTAGTAGAGCTTAGGGTTGGCTTGTATCCTATTAAGAAGCGGCTCATTTCTTTGTAAAACATAAATTTTGAATGAAGTTTGAATATTCAGATCATTTGAGAGCTCATTCTAGCTCTTTGTTCCTCTTTAAGCAACTTATCAAGGGATTGGCAACCATTGTGGCATTGTTTAGCATCCAAGCATTTGTGGTGAGTAATATCCATACTTGTTAGGGTGTCATTTATGCTAGACTTATCAAGGAATTAGCAGCTCCTTGTGGCGTCTTTTCTTCTCAGAAAAATGGTGAGTAATATCCATTGATTTGTGGAGAAACCCTTTGCTATATAATCTGAAATTAGCAAGGTCCTATCCCCTTGGTTCTTATCATTTGGTATCAGAGCTTTTGGTGCTAATTTTCAGATTCCTATCCTTTATATTTGTTCTTGTTCTTGTGTTCTTGTTGTATTTCTGATACATAAAAAAAACGAAAAAAAGTATCATTCTGCTGTGTTCTTGCTGAAATTTATTCTCCATACCCTAAAAATATTGCTCTTCTTTGTTTCCACGTTTTTTCTGCATTTTCCTTTCAAATTCTATTGTGTCCAAAGTTTTTCAGTAGTAACCTTGTAGATCCTACTGTTTCTGAAAGTTTTCTGAATTTTCCTTTCATATTCTACAGTTTCCTTGCAAATTCTGCTATTTTTGAATCTATTCTGCATTTTTCCTTGCTAATTCTACAATATTTGATATATTCTGCAGTTTTTGGTTGTTTTCTAGTATTTCAGTGGTAGTTCCTGCAGAAATTTCATTTTCCCTTTGTGTTGTAATCTATGTGCTATTTACCAATCTTAAAAAAATTCCTTAAACTCATATTGAAAGTATTGTATTGATTTACTCTTGAGTTATTAGCATAATTGTTCCAAAAGAAAAAAAAAATAGAAAAAGAGTGGCCAGAATTAATTCAAAAAAAAAACAGAAAAAAAAGAGAGGCCAAGTTGCATTTGCTAATTTCTAGTGAGTATTAGAAGTCATAGCTTCAAGGATTTTACACTTTGATTATAAATCTTCCATTGTGTGCTTAGTTCCTTTGGGGAAATTTTTGCTTTCCAATCGTGTTGTTCTATTGTTTTTTCTTGTGCTTACTACTCTAAACACTTTGAGTTAGTTTCCTTTGTGCTTTAACAAGTGGGATATTGTGAACTGTTTTTTTTGGGTGTTTGATAATTCTACAAATTGGTTGGAATCCCTGGATTTGGTTGCTTTGATTAGGAACTAAGAGGGTTTGAGCGATCAATCCGAGTGCTAAACACGTGAGGTATTGTGTGAATTTATATTAGTTCTATTTTATTACACTAACCTATTGTTGTGTAGAATTAAAAAAAAATGTCAAACAGTAGTCCCGAAGGAAGACCGGATATGATGTTCATGATGAGGGCGCTGCAACAATCTTTTGAGAGGATGAACAACTTGGTGGTTGATATGAATGAAAGATTGCAAAGGCAAGAAAATTCCTTACCAGCTTTGCAACGAGAAACACCTCCACTCAATGTTAGGAGGGTTAATACGCAAGCACATGTTGGGGATGATATAGAGGAAGAAGATTGGGAAGAAGAATTGGAGGAAGAAGGGGGAAGAATGCCTAGAGGAGGAAGAAATGGGAATAGAGGAGGAAGAAATGGTAGAGGAGGTATGTGGAGACCCCCACCTAGAGCTCAAGATGGAGTTCATAGAGATCTAAGTGGTATAAAAATGAAGATACCACAATTCCAAGGAAAGAATGACCCGGAGTTGTATTTGGAGTGGGAGAAGAAAGTGGAGCATATTTTTGAATGTCACAACTACTCCATGGAGAAAAAAGTAAAACTTGCTGTAATTGAGTTTTCTGACTATGCATTGAATTGGTGGGATCAATTGGTCATTAGTAGGAGGAGAAATCGTGAAAGGCCCATAGATAATTGGGAGGACATGAAGGCTATCATGAGAAAGAGGTTTGTGCCTAGCTACTACTATAGAGAGTTACACCAACGCTTACAAAGATTGACTCAAGGATATAAATGTGTTGATGAGTACTACAAGGAAATGGAAGTGGCTATGGCAAGAGCTAATGTCGAGGAAGATAGAGAGGCAACCATGGCTATATTTCTTAGTGGGTTGAATCCGGACATTGCCAACATTGTGGAACTTCATCATTATGTGGAGATGGAGGACATGGTCCACATGGCAATTAAGGTGGAAAGGCAATTAAAGAAGCGGAGTTTTCGATCCCAACCATTAAGGTCTAGTCCCATTACTCAAAAACCAAACCTTACTAGTCCTTGGAAGTCCAATGAAAAAAAAGATGAAATTGCTACATCCAAACCAAGATTTGAGTCTTACAAAGCCAAAGAGATGGGGGCTAGCAAGGACAAAGGTAAAATCGACACCCCAATGTCCCAACAAGAAGGCAATGATCACCTTAGCGAGTGGTGAGGTTGGAACCGATAATGAAAGTGAAGAAGATGAGATACCATCTGCCGGGGAAGCTAGTGAAGAGGAGATAGGACCCGTGGATGGGGAAGCACTCGTAATAAGGCGATCTTTGAGCACTCAAGTCAAGGAGGATGACCTTGAACAACAAAGAGATAACATCTTTCACACAAGGTGTCATGTGAGTAACAAAGTGTGTAGTGTTATCATATATGGGGGAAGTTGCACCAATGTGGCTAGTACTACCTTAGTTGAGAAATTAGGGTTGACAACATTTGAACACCCTAAGCCTTACAAGTTGCAATGGTTAAATGATAGTGGGGAAGTGAAGGTTAATAAGCAAGTATTAGTGAGCTTCTCCATTGGAAAGTACAAGGATGAGGTGATGTGTGATGTGGTACCCATGCAAGCTGGACACATCTTGCTGGGTAGACCTTGGCAATATGATAGGAGGGTTACACATGATGGATATAGAAACAAGTATTCGTTTGTGAAGAATGGTAGAAACATCACACTTGTACCCCTTTCACCCAAGCAAGTCTTTGAAGATCAATTAAGGATGGTTAAAGAAAAAGAACAAAAAGAGAAGAATGAAAAAGAAAAAAAGAGTGAAAGAAAAAAAAAGAGTGAAGAAAAAGGAGAGGAGAGTGGAAAAATACTAGAGAAAAAAAATGTGAATTTTTATGCTAAGGCAAGTGAGGTCAAGAGAGCTTTTTATTCAAAACAGCCCATACTTGTACTTTTGTACAAGGAGGCAAATTTTTCTATTAATGATCTTAACCAGTCTTTGCCTAGTACCACTATTTCTCTTTTGCAGGAATTTGAAGACGTGTTCCCTGAAGAGATTCCAGATGGGGTGCCACCAATTAGGGGGATTGAGCATCAAATTGACTTTATACGGGGGCTTCTCTTCCAAACCGACCTGCCTATAGGACCAACCCCGAAGAAACTAAGGAGATTCAAAGACAAGTTGAAGAGTACTTGATCAAAGGTCAAGTTAGGGAGAGCCTGAGTCCATGTGTTGTTCCCGTGCTACTCGTTCCCCAAGAAGGATGGATCAAGCAGATGTGTGTTGATTGCCGAGCCATCAACAACATTACGGTAAAATATCGACATCCTATCCCTAGACTAGATGACATGTTAGATGAGTTGCATGGTTCTTGCATTTTTTCAAAAATTGATTTGAGAAGTGGATACCATCAAATTAGGATGAGAGAGGGTGATGAATGGAAAACCGCTTTTAAAACTAAACATGGATTGTATGAGTGGTTAGTCATGCCCTTTGGTCTAACAAATGCACCTAGCACTTTTATGAGGCTTATGAATCATGTTCTGCGTGCATTTATTGGAAAATTTGTTGTTGTCTATTTTGATGATATTCTCATTTACAGTAAAAATCTTGAAGAGCATGTCTTACATCTTAGGTATGTGCTTGAAATTTTGAGAAAAGAGCAATTGTATGCGAACCTGAAAAAGTGTGTTTTTTGCATGGACAAGTTAGTTTTTCTTGGTTTTGTTGTTAGTTCTAAGGGGGTAGAAGTAGATGAGGAAAAGGTTAAGGCTATTTGAGAATGGCCCACACCTAAATCTGTAACTGAGGTTAGAAGTTTTCACGGCTTAGCTAGTTTTTATCGAAGGTTTGTCAAAGATTTTAGTACACTAGCTGCACCTCTAACCGAGGTCATTAAAAAGTATGTTGGTTTCAAATGGGGCGAGAATCAGGAGAGAGCCTTTAAAGCATTGAAGGATAATTTGTGTTCTGCACCTGTTTTATCTTTACCTGATTTTACTAAAACCTTTGAAGTTAAGTGTGATGCATCAGGAATAGGTATAGGAGCTGTTTTGATGCAGGAACGACGACCTATCGCTTATTTCAGCGAGAAACTTCATGGAGCAGCCCTTAATTATCCAACGTATGACAAGGAACTATATGCCTTGGTTAGGACCCTGGAGACATGGCAACATTACCTTTGGCCAAGAGAATTTGTCATCCATACCAATCATGAATCTCTAAAACATCTGAAGCGTCAAGGTAAATTGAATAGGAGGCACGCTAGATGGATGGAATTCATTGAGACTTTTCCTTATATTGTTCAATATAAGAGAGGTAAGGAGAATGTTGTAGCCGATGCTTTATCACGGAGGTATGCCTTACTCTCAACTTTAAATGCTAGATTGCTAGGATTTGAATATGTTAAGGAAATGTATGCTAATGATGATGACTTCTCTGCTATTTACCATGCATGTGAAAAAACTTCTTTTGAAAAGTTTTATAAATTAGATGGGTATTTATTTAAAGAAAATCAATTGTGTATACCCAAATGTTCCATGCGTGAGTTGTTAATTAAGGAGGCCCATGGGGGGGGATTAATGGGGCATTTTGGAATTAAGAAGACTTTAGATGTTTTACGTGAGCATTTTTATTGGCCAACAATAAGGAAGGATGTAGGGAGAATATGTTCTAGATGCATCATTTGTAAGCAAGCGAAATCCAAGGTCCTACCACAAGGACTATATACTCCCTTGCCCGTACCAAGCACACCTTGGGTAGATATTTCCATGGATTTTGTTTTAGGGTTACCTAGGTCTAAGAAGGGTAGAGACTCCATTTTTGTGGTTGTAGATAGGTTTTCTAAAATGGCACACTTTATAGCATGTCATAAAACTGATGATGCCACTAATGTAGCAGAGTTGTTCTTTAGGGAGGTTGTTAGGCTTCATGGAGTTCCAAGGAGCATTGTGTCTGATAGGGATGTTAAATTCCTTAGTTATTTTTGGAAAAATCTTTGGGATAAAATGGGCACTAAACTCTTGTTTTCGACTACTTGTCACCCTCAAACAGATGGGCAAACTGAGGTAGTCAATAGGACTCTGTCCACGTTGCTTAGGGCGGTAATAAAAAGGAATTTGAAAAATTGGGAGGATTGTTTACCTTTTGTTGAATTTGCTTATAACCGGAGTGTGCATTCAACTACAGATCATTCTCCATTCGAAGTTGTTTATGGTTTCAATCCACTAACTCCTTTGGACTTATTACCTATTCCTATTTCAGAGAAAACTAACTTAGATGGTGCTAAGAAGGCTGAAACGGTGAAAAAGCTCCATGAACGCATTCATGAGCAAATTGAGAACAGAAATAAGGATTATGCTTACAGAGCCAATAAAGGGAGGCGAAGAGTCATTTTTGAGCCTGGTGATTGGGTTTGGGTGCATATGAGGAAGGAAAGGTTTCCTGAAAAAAGACGGTCCAAGTTGCAACCTCGGGGAGATGGACCCTTTCAAGTGATTGAACGAATCAATGACAATGCCTACAAAATTGATCTTCCTGGTGAGTATAATGTTAGTACCTCTTTTAATGTTTCTGATCTTTCTCCTTTTGATTATGCAGGTGATGATTCGAGGACGAATCCTCTTGAAGAGAGGGGGAATGATGAGAACCATCGATCTCTACAAATTCCAAGTGGACCAATAACAAGGTCTAGGAAGGCACAACTCGAAAAGGCTTTAAATGGGCTCATTCAAGAGGTCATGCATAATCAAGGGGACCTAAATTGGGAGTGCAAGGATTGGGACAATCCTAGGATGGAAATTAGCGCAAAATTGGCAAAGTAAAACTAGGCACATTGTTGTGCCATTTGGACTTTTTTTTGGGCAGCTTCATTTTCAGCCCTTAGATGGAAACAAGGGTTAAGATGTAATATTTTGTAGGGTTTCTTTTGTTCTCAGCTGCTCCATATTTTGCTCCAATTGTAGAGTGCCATTTGGATTGATTTTGGACAGCTTTCTTTTCAACCCTTGGATGAAATCAAGGGTTAAGATATTATATTTTATAGGATTACTTTTGTGGTCAGCTGCCCCATTTTTTTCATGATTTGGTCAATGTTTTCTGCTACCTTTTCTGATTTTTAGCTGTGTTTATTTTCAACCCTTGGATGAGATCAAGGGCTATGATGTAGTAGAGCTTAGGGTTGGCTTGTATCCTATTAAGAGCAGCTCAGCTGCTGTAAAACATAAATTTTGAATGAAGTTTGAATATTCAGATCATTTGAGAGCTCATTCTAGCTCTTTGTTCCTCTTTAAGCAACTTATCAAGGGATTGGCAACCTTTGTGGCGTTGTTTAGCATCCAAGCATTTGTGGTGAGTAATATCCATACTTGTTAGGGTGTCATTTATGCTAGACTTATCAAGGAATTAGCAGCTCCTTGTGGCGTCTTTTCTTCTCAGAAAAATGGTGAGTAATATCCATTGATTTGTGGAGAAACCCTTTGCTATATAATCTGAAATTAGCTAGGTCCAATCCCCTTGGTTCTTATCATTAAAAGTGTTGTATTTCTTTCATACCTTGTTCATAATTTTGTAGCACTTATTAGACCAATTATGAGGGACATTAAAATGATTCTATAAAAAACACATTTTAGAGGAGATATAATACAAAAAGGATATAATATGTAATTAATTATAAAATAGATTTACACAAATGGTTTTCCATATCTTCTAATCACAATCTTCAACTTTATTCTAATCTTTATATTAATTAGTATACTTGACTTGACAAGTCTATCAATAGAAGATTTCAAATGTTGGTCATTTTCTCCCAATGGATAACAAATTGCATTGAATTCAATAGGCATTCTATCATCTTGATTAAGTGGAGCATCAGGTATATTAGCCCAACCCCTTCTTCTAAAATTCCCTAATGGATCATTTGGATCTATAATCTCTGTTACCCTAGGATCCATGAAATATATGCAAACAATGATAAAATAAAAATTAATTCACAATTTTAACTCCAAACAAATAAACAAGAGTTCATAAAATAATGAAGAACATACATTATGTTTAATTAGGTTTTCGATCATATATATGTATTCCTTCACAATCACTTTGAATCCATGACGAAGAATCATTATCATAAACTAGATCATCACATACATTAGGTAGCTTGCTTGAGAAATTAATATTTGATAACTTATCAAGCATGTCATCATCTTCTAAAGTATCACAATGGTCAAACTCTTTTTGTGGAGGTGTTGACATAACAAACCATATTTTTCCAATTTGATCTCTCACATAAGATACTTGTTTTGCATGAAGTGCTATTATGAAAGGATTATCAATGTGACCTATCTTGGATAAGTTTACAAGGGTAATTCCAAAATTATCTATTTTATATCCAACATTTACAATGTCTTTGACCCAATCACACAATAATATTATTTCATGGAAGACCTCATAATCGAGTTCAAAAATCTCTTGAATTATACCATAATTTGTTCTATCAGAAAGTACAGAATTACCATCATCCGAACTAGCAAATTTCCAAGTTTGTGCAACCATCATTGCCCCACTATTCTTATTTACTTGGACTTTGTCCCATGCTTATGTTGTAAACCTAGAACCATTAATTGTGAAACTAGAATACAATTTGACATTAAATTTTGAACCATGTGCAAGCCATTCTAGAGTTTATGTTATTTTGCAATTGGGTTTGTTGAGTTCAAATCAAATCTATGCATTTAAAACATGAAATGTGTTTAAAACAAAGTTGTAAAATATTAATTAGGTGCACTAATGAATTGTTGTATGTGACACTTATATGGTTGTGAAACAAATTAATAATCTCTCATTTAAGCTCATCATTCATTTTTCTCGTCTTTTTTTAGAACGAGGATTGGTATTTCGTAAGTTCAAATGTATTATGTGATATTATGAAAGATATACCAATTATGTGTCATTAATATTGAAATAAATGATAATTTTATTTTATATGAAAATGGTGAACCTAAAATGCATTTTTATTACTTACTATATGTATGCTTGTGCCTCATTGTTATTCACCAAAACTATTCGGGGTGCTTTTTCCATTGAGTGAGATTGATGAACAATATCTTACTTCCACCAAGCATAGGGTTACCTATTGGGATCATGTCACATTCTAAGACAACTTGTGCATAGGATTTACAATTTAAGTGCAACCACTAAAGTATTTAGAACAAAACTCAATAGTCTCTTCAGTAATGTAACGCTCCACCATGCATCCATCAAGATGATTTCTACTATTAACATATCCTTTAAGAACTTGCATGTATCTCTCAAAAGGATACATCCACCTTGAGTTAGTAGGACCACACAATTGACCTTCTCCAACTAAATGAACACACAAGTGAATTATTATATTGAAAAAAGAAGAAGGAAAATATTTCTCTAATAGACATAAGTTCTCCAAAACATCTTTCTATAAAGAGTTTAACTCGTCAATTGATATAGAATTATTGCATATTGTATTGAAGAATGACCAAAGACAAATTATTGATAATTGAACATATTTTCGAAGAATTAACCTAACAACAACTGGTAACAATTGCTACATTAAGATATAATAGTCATGTGATTTCAATCCATAAATTTTCTTATTGGTGATAGACACAAAATTTATTAAGTTTGATGAGTAACCATCAAGAATCTTCATACCTGCCAAACATTTAAAAAACATATCCTTCTCTTTTGTTGACATTGTATATGATGTTGGTGGCAAGTATGTTTGATTTGTATCATTTTCCCCCCTTGGGGCTAATTCAAGTAGTACACTTAGTTTCTTTAAATCTAATCTTACTTTAATTCCATCCTTTATTTTTCCAGGCATATGAGACCATCACTTTTTAATGGTATCTCAAATCTTGACATTACTGAAATATGGATTCAAGAAATTAATAAGAAAATGAATATGATAAATATCCTAGCACATTTTAGAGCTGGTTTAGCTACATACAAATTAACAAAAGAAGGTAAATATTGGTGGGACTATATCAACAGAGGGAGAGATGTTGACATATTCATATGGGAACAATTGAAGAAGTTCTTTTATGAATGATTCTTCAATGAAATTGCAAGGGCTAAAAAGGTGGTGGAATTTATGAATCTTGAGAAAAACAAAAATATTGTCGCATAATATGAGAATAGTTTTATTCAACTTTCAAGAATTATGAAAGATATGTGTTGTCTCTTTTGGAGAACATAAAACGTGCAAGCATACACGGTCACAAGTAATAAAATTTGATAAGTGACTTATCGTTCCCACGGAGATTTGTCACTATAGTTTGTTGAGTACTAAAATTATTTCCCTTTGATTTTATCCAAAACAATCGTTAATTGGAACAAGTTTAAGAAAAGAGTTTTATAACAAAATAAAAGAAATCTAGGATTGCAGTTTTTCACCAAATTAATCCACTCGGGTCATATTATTTTCTCTTGATTTATATTTTTATAGTACATTTAATTTGTCAACCGAAAACTTCTAATTTTATCCATACATCTCTTCTGAGCTCCGTATAGACACACCTCGCTAAATTAATTCACTATATTCCTATGAGAATTAAATTCACCAAGATTCATTACGTTCTAAGTTCTCAAATGGCCACACATACAATTAAGGTATATTCCTATCCTTCATATATACATGTTATTCTATCCATGAGCAATATACACAAAAATGCCTCTTCCAAGTTTATTTGAGTGCCACGGATCATTTGATAAATTTTCCAATAATCAAAAGCATTAAGCACAAATAGAATAAACAAATCAAACGTCTTATAAATCTTTCAAAAATAATTAAACTCAAGCTTCATAAATTTAGATAAAATGCAACCCTAGAAAAATTAAATTACTTCATAAATTAAAATTAAAATTACAACAGTTAAGGAATATCAGTTACAGAACACTAAGAAAATTAAAACTTCTCGGCTCGTAAATATTTGGCACACGTAGAACACAATAGAAGCCAAAAATGGCTTATGCGTGTTTCACAGTCCAGCCCCAAACAAACCAAAAATTCCAAAACTCCTCTTTCTGGCTTTAAATGCCCTATTTATAGCTCCAAAAAATACATCAAAAATATTAAGTGTGGGAAACATTTTTCTTTAATTACGCAGACACGCGTATGGAGATGGGATACCAAAATTGTTATTTAAACATACGCGTGAGAGACATTAAAACAGAGGGCACTGTTTCTAATTTTTTTTAATTCAATTTGTGTGCCATGTGTCGTGATCTAATTCGCTGCAAGATATAGCGGGACACATGGCATCCTGCAATTGGTGGGAGAAACGAGTGCACGCGGACTGCATCGCATGGGATAAGTGGCGCCGAGAAAGTGGGGGACAGTTGCTGGGAACGTGTACGTGATTCTACGTTTTTGCTTTCACCGAAACGTGCCACATGTCAGCACATGATTGACTAAAGGTAAAGGTGGGACACGTGGTAGACTCTAAATGGCTGGAGGGAACGATTGCACGTGGTTCTGCCGTACAGGATCAACGGATGCGATACACTTGGGTCCCACCCTGTACACCGGCCTGCGCGGCAGGTGGGCCCCACACGACGCACAGAGCCGTGTGAACTAGAAAACCTGCGTCTATTCGCTTTGGTCGGGTTTGAGAGACACGCGCTCATCCTTACCGTTGCTTTTCTGATCTGATGGTGCACGTGGCACATGCACAATAGGTGCGCGTGGACTTCTCTTCTCCGTAGAAAAATAAAATTTTCTTAATTGCATTTTAGCCCTCCAATTTATTTCAAATTAAATTTTAAACTTTCTTTAATTACAATTAAACCCAATTTTAATTCAAATCATATTTTAGAATTTTATTAATTGCAATTAAACAGTCTTTCATTTTAAATTATATTTTATAAATTTGAAATTAAGTACGTTTTCTATTCAAATTCTTTAATTTTCTTAAATATATATTCCTTAACAAATAAACAGTAATTATTAATTTATTCAACTAAAATTAACTAAAAATGCAAAGAAATTAGCAATTATAATTAATAAAATAGATGAAAATAACTATATAAAATACAGTTATCACACCCCCAAGCTTAAGTTTTTGCTAGTCCTCGAGCAAAAGGAAAGAAATAAAAGAAAGATACTGCATTTAAAATAGTGATTTTCAAAATATTTCTTTTAGTCATTTCAAATAAAATAACTCAAAGAAATAAAAGAATTTTATCTAAGCATCAAAATCAATTTAAAAATATATTACATTTTCACAATGAATTTTAGTGTGTTTGTGAAGTCTTTTCATTTTTTATCACATGCAATCCGGATCAGTTTATGCAAATATGAACGCAAATAAATTTTAATGAAATCAAAAATCTCATAAGTTTATTTTTCATTTCTCTCTCCACTAATGTAGACAAACACAACCAAAAATCAATAGGACTTTATTAATTTGTAATGTATGGCTTAGGTAAAGGTAGGATAAAAGATAATATTTAGCTCAAATTTTTCCTAAACACATCATTTTAGGATTGAAACAAGATACCTTCTATCATCACAATAACTACTTCCCAATTTGGGATTTAACATCACATACAATCTTTTTTTTTCGTTCTTTTTCTTTTATTTTTTTTCTATTCTTTTTTTTTCAACCTATTTTTTTTCAGTATCCTCTTTTTCTTTCGGATATATCTTTAAATATTTACTAACAATTGTCACATGTTAGTGAGATAAGAAAAATAGATATATCTGTACATATATTTTTTTTTGTAGGCTTTTGAAATGAGATAAATATATATATATAAACTTTGAAGCTCAAATGGGGTATACTACAGATAAAGCATGTGAAGGTAGATAGAAAGGCTCAAACGATCCAAAGATGGCCTAAATCATTTTCTTAGTTAAATGTTATCTATAATTTCGCCTCGAAAGAAAATCAAAAAAATTCTAAGAACTATGACACCACAAATATCAATCGAGTTCCATACTCACATAAACCTTCTCTAAATTATCATAGCAACTCAAAAATCAAGACTAGTGCTCATGAATATTTATTCTTGTAAAAATGAAACATAAGTAAAAATTATTCATAGCTTAGACAATATTCAAATGTTTCAAGGAGATATGCATCATTTAAACCAAAGAAATAAAAATAAATCACTATTCATAGGAAAATATCTTCAATCAACCAAACAAATAAAATTTCACAAGCAAGAACACCCAGAAAATATTTCAATTAAGTTCAATATCTCTACCACTCCCAAACTTAATATACACATTGTCCTCAATGTGTGAACATTGAAGAACATATGAGATTGGTTTAAAGAAACTTCCTGGTTTGGTTTGAATGGTTAAAATCCAAAATAGCTTCATTTCCTCCAATTTGCACCTACGAAAAATAAAATAAAAGAAAGTAACAACATAAAGAAATATAAACTAATACATGCGAAAATAAAAAAATAAAACACATGGGTTGCCTCCCAAGAAGCGCTTGATTTATAGTCGTCAGCTTGACTTCTCAATTTTTTTTTCTTTTTGTGAGTTAAGATTTGTGTGTCAAACAAAATCTCAACTTACGAGAAAATTGGAAAATAAATTAAGCAAGCAAAAATAAGCATAAATTTGTTTTTTGTTTTTTTTGAATTAAAATCAGATTGATTAGTATTAATATCAACAATAAAATAGTAAACAAATCCCCGACAACGGTGCCAAAAACTTGTTATCTCTTTTGGAGAACATAAAACGTGCAAGCATACATGGTCACAAGTAATAAAATTTGATAAGTGAGTTATTGATAACTATATTTTATATAGTTATCGACGTCTATTTTATTAGTTATAATTGCTAGTTTTCTTACATTTTTAGTTAATTTTTATTAATTAAATTAATATTTAGTATTAGTTTTTAATAAATATATTTTCAAGAAAATTAATGAATTTTAATAAAAAAGGGACTTAATTGCAATTATAAATAGCTTAAAATTTAATTTGAATTAAAAGTGGGTGAAATTGAAAATATCAAAAGATTAGAAGTTAATTTGAATTAAATTTGTGGGTCAAAATGCAATTAATAAAAGTTGAATTTTCTCCGTAGGAGAAGGAGCCACTCGTGTCATTCACAACGCCCAACACCCACCATTCGATCGTCCAATCAATGGTCAAGATCTGGCGCGTGCAATCCAGACGCGACAAAAGAGAGTGGACCCGGTATTCCTGAAGCACGTGGCTCAGCACCGAGTGGCATGCAGGGTGGGACCCATGTGTCGGCTGCATAGAAGTTTCTCCCGAGGTGCATCGCTCACCATTGGATCGGTTGAACGGTCCAGATTTAAGCGCGTGGAATCAAGCTGTCGCACACCGAGCAGCTCGCCTACACTCCCATGTGACGCGGTTCATTGAATCAGAGTGTGCCATCGCATCCCACTAAATAAGAAGCAGCCACGTATTTCCTCAATCTTCTAGCCAATCATATGATGACACATGGCATGTATTTAAAGAAAAAAATCAGAAAAGCGTAGAACGGTCTTCATGCGTGTTATTTCTTTTAATTCTTCCCATGAATTTTTGTCCCCCAATACATCTATTTTGATAAAAAAAAATATTAATTGTAGAAGGGGATATATTTGGACGCGAGAAAAAAAGGGGAAGTTTAGTTTTCAGTTTGTCATTTTTTCATTTTCACTTCAAGCTTTAGTTCTCTGCGTGTTTTCTACAACACACAGAAACTTTTATTTAACAATTTTTATGTTGCATTTTCTTAGGAAATAGGGAAAAAGAAGACAACGAAGAAGAAGGAAAGGGAAGAAATTAATTTTTTTATTGAGGAATCGTGAAAGAGTTTCTCCTAATCTTTTTTCTTTCAAATTTTATTTCTCTGAAATGTTTAATTGTTGTTGTGTTATTATTTTAATTTCTCCTTCATAGTTATCATTTGGGTCATGCTCTTTATGAGCTTATATTTCTTGCCCATAGCATTGGGAACTCTTTTTGGTGCCCCATTTGCAAGGTACCAATAGTGGCCACCTATCTTTCCATCCTCTCATTCATATTAGCCATCACAAAAATCATCCTTTGAAATTGTTGTCGTATAGCCCGCAATGTGAATGTTACATCCTCCCTTCCATCTTGACTTGGTGATTTGTCCATGTTAGACATTTGGAAACAACTAGCACACACAAGATATTAGTAACAAGAAAATTCCTCACACTCTCACCTCTCATATTTAGAACTAAAGTTGATTACTCACGCATCTTTAGCTCCTAAGAAAACTCAAACCTTAGTCAAGGAAATCCATGTAGTGAAGAGTTCAGCTATCAACAATGGTAGTCCCAAATAACCAAATAAGTTAAAGTACCAAGGAACAACTTCAAGGAAGTGATTCAAAGGAATTAATCATCCATAAACTTCAACAGTAAGAAAACTTTAGAGAGATAATAATGGACAGTAAGGAAAATTTTTAATTGCATAAAATTTGGGAGAGAAATAAGGAGATGAATAAAATAAAATCTTGGAACAAAAACTAATTTTTTTAATCAGATCTTTTCTCTTTTCTTCATTTTAGATATGTTATCTTTTTTTAAATTGGATCTTCTTTCTCTTCTTTCTTTTAGATAGATAGAATTCACTTCAACCAATCAAAGAGAAAAATTAATTAGAAAAACTATGAAAAACAAGGACACAAACAATTTAAGAATAGGAACAGGAAAAATAACAACAATATTAACAATCAAAATTCAAAGAATACATAAAAAACCTAAATAAAAAAAGATAGGAATCTGACATTAGAGGTTCAACTTTGATACTAAATTATGTGAACTCATTAATTCAAAACTTGAAATCCATAGACACTTGGTATTTGAGAACTCCAAGTGGAATGGCCAAAAGACCCATCAACAAATTGAATAAGATCCCCAAAAAAAACTAAATTCAAATTGTAGCAGCACCTTGACCCTTAGGTAATCAAGAACCTAGATTCAATAGTGAAAAAGATGCCACAAAATTTGTAAATCCTTGATAAGTCAATTTGAAAGGAAGAAGAGGCTAAAAAGCTCTCAACCTTGATTAAAATTATTAATATTCTGGTTGTGGTTTGGCTACTCCAATTAGTAGTATTTTATACATCAATTGGCTAACAAAACATTCTGAAATGAAATAAAACCCTAAAACATGAAAATTAAAAATATAAGCACAGATTGTGATGCACTTTCATTCGTGTTGTGGTGCGAAAGCAATTGTGGAATCCAAGTCAAACACAAGAGTGTTATGCCATTGTGCACATTTATTCATGTTGCAATTTTCATGGCATATTTTATCTATGATGCCCCATGCCTTCACTTTTTGGAATGAACTCTCTCATTTCATTAACTAAAACTTTCCATGAGTTGTGCTCCCATTGTGGCACCTTTGGTCTTGAATCAACACTTGAATTAGCTCGTTCAAGTCTTCCTTGAGTTGCTTGAACTTTGATAATGGAGATTGAGGTGTTGACCAAGTTGATATTTACATATATTCTCAAGATTCTCAAGATCTTATAAATATTGTCCAGATCGTATAAATATCCTCAAGATCCTACACAAAGGATAGATTTGGAATATCAAGTTGGATGCATGGATTAATTTAGGAAGCAATTTTTTTTGTTTTAGTTAAGTGTGGGCCTTTTATGTTTTAATTATCATTAAGTATTTTTAGTCTTATATTTTTTTAAGGATGAATTAGGCCCAATTTACCACTAACTAATGTTTTTAGTTAATTTTCATCTAGGGTTTCTTGGTTATCAAAAAGAATGGCTATTATAATTTGGAGGAAGACCATATCATTAATGAAAAGTGTATTCCAGAAAGCTTCTTACTTTGGCTTCTCGTGTTCTTGATTGAATGCTTAAATTTGACTTATCAAAGGGAGTGATCATCCTTTGTGTAGTCTCATGGTTGGGGTTAGGACTTTGTTTCCTTAGGGTTTTAATCTGATCATCTTCAACACATTCTTAGAAAATCAATCATTTCCATTCCTTTAAGTTCTTGGGTTCCTAAGGTTGTTCGCCTAAAGAGTCTGCATCATTTGGTATCAGAGCCTTGGTTGCTAGAAATAGGTTATCTATCTTCATCTATATTTGTTTGAGTTATTGATATCAAAAATAAAAATTATCCTTCAAGTCTTATGTTTTCTTTCAATTTTATTGTCATTGTTTTCGTCTTTGGATTTCGTTTCATAGTTCTCTTTGAATTCTTTGCATATTTTTCTTGTTCCTTATTTTCTTATTTTTTTTAATTCTATCTTCAATCCATCTTTGTTCTTCAAAAAAAAGAAGAAGAGGACTATAGTTCACATTTTCAAATATTTTTTGATAAATTGGAGTTGCAACTTTAAATGGCCATAACTTTTGACTCGGGCTTTGTATTCGTTCCTTACCTTTTCGATCCCAAATTCCATCAATTACACCACTTACGAGAGGGTTAATGTTTTGTCGAACTTTTTTGGATTGTTTTCGGTTCTTGTTCATTAGGGTTGCGAATTTGTTTATGTAAATTTTCTATTCATAACAGTTGTAGTAGTAGTCAAAAAAAGAAGAAAAAAGAAGGAAATGGAGAAAAAAGTAGCAAATTGTTCAAGAATCTAATTCTTGTTTTCTTGTTCTTATTGAAATCAGTTTGTTTTAGTTTTTTCTAGTGTCCGTATATTTCAATCTAAAGAATCATCAAACTTGCTAGCCAAGTCTGATTAAAAAAAAATGAAGAACAAGGGAAAAATATTTTGGTCAAGAATATTTCTTTTCTATTTTCAAGATTTTCAAGATTTTCAAGATATTGAAAAGATTCTTTCTTGGTTCTTTAAAGTCCTATTTAGACTTTTGTTTTGTCCTCAATTAAGTTTTTTTAAATATTCTAATTTTCAAGATCTTTAAAAGATTCCTTCTCGTTTCTTTAGAGTCCGCTTTGGATTAAGTTTCTTAAATTATGATTTTTTTGTGATTGTCAACAACAAACCGGTTTCCTCTTGAGACTAGTTGAATTCTTTGATTTTTTTAAGAACATAAAAGGAGGCTAGGTTGAACTTTGAGTGGTAAAAGGCAAGAGAGGAAAAAAATAAAAAAAAAGCAAAAATAGTGTTAAAAAAGTGCGATAATAATTTGATTTGAGAGAACACGTGGGGGATTGTGTGTTTTATTTTGTTTTATTTTAAAGATGAAAACATGTGTAAGGAAGTAGGAAAACCATAATAGATCGACTTGAAATTCTTCCTCAAAACTTTTAATGACCAATTTAAGAGGCTGAATGGAAGGTTGGATGATTTAGAATCCCCTCCCGATTCTAAATTACATAAACGAAGACATAGACATAGAACATGAGTTTGATGAAAAAGAAGCTAATTCCAAAGTGGAGGAGAGAACAAGTTATAAATGGGACAAAAAGGTTATAGTTGTACAAACAAGTGGAGAAATTGAAAGTGCCAATTCATGTAATGAAGTGATACCACCATTGGAGGATTTTTCTGATGTTGAAGTGGAAGAACCTATGCATGGATTTTTAATTGTCACAAGGAGAATCCTAAATATACAGCCTATAGATGAAGGAGATGAGGATTACCAAGGAGAGAAAAGTGACCACAAAGGAGAAAAAAGTGAGCAAAGAGTATGCAAAAATGAGAGAAAAGTGGGATAATAGGAGAGAAAAGTGAGCAAAAGAGAGAAAGAAAGTAAGCAAACAGGCAAGGAAAGTGAGCAAAGAGGAGAGGAATATAAAAAAATGAGTGTAATTGCTGAAAAACATGAGGTTAAGAGTGCAATGATGGTGAGGTAATGAGTACTTGTACTTGTGTACAAGGATGTTTATCTTTCTACTAACAATATTAATTCATCTTTTTCTGGTATTGTTTTGTCTTTGTTGTAGGAATTTTAGGATATATTTCATCAAGAGAATCCCCATGGATTACCAAATCGACCTACTTATAGAGCTAAGATTCAAGGACCAATCTTTTCAAGAAGGAGGGGAATAATGGAGAATAAGGTGATGACCAAGTTGTTGTTTACAAATATTCTAAAGATTCCTAAAATCCAACAAATATTCTCAATATCCTACAAATATCCTCAAGATCCTACACAAGGGATATATTTGGAATATCAAATTAGACTAAAGGATTAATTTAAGAAGAAATATTTTTTTGCTTTAGTTAAGTATGGGCCTTTTATGTTTTATTTATCATATGTCCTTTTAGCCTTATATTTTTAAGGATGTATAAGGCCCAATCCACTGCCAACTAGGGCTTTAGTTAATTTTTATCTAGGGTTTCTTGCTTATAAAAAATAGCAACTATTATAATTTGGAGGAAGAACATATCATTAATTAAAAGTATATTTCAGAAAGCTTCTTGCTTTGCTTTCTTGTGTTCTTAATTAAATGCATGAATTTGATTTATCAAAGGGAGTGATCATCTTTTGTGTCATCTCAAGGTTGCGGTATTAAGGACTTTGTTTCCTTAGGATTCTAATCTCATCATCTTCAACACATTCTAAGCAAATAAATCATTCATATTTCTTTGAGTTCGTGGATTCCTATGGCTGTTCACCTAGAGGGTATGCATTATTTGATCTTGTCATGGGTCCACTTGTAATGTTCATTAGAGCCTGATTCCCATCATATTTTCTTGTAACCTGAGTGAGCCTTCCCCATCCTCTACCATTCCTACCTACTCTGTGTATATACCCTTCACCATTAGACAAGTTATCCTTCTCTTCAATATCATCCAAATCAACCTTGTAATCATCACAAAAATCATCCTCAGTAGGTGCTTTTCTTTTTTGCCTTCTAACATTGGGAACTCCTTGCATTGTTCCCTTTGCAATGTTGCTCCAAATCTGCCAATCAGATCCTTTATATAACACTAGGTTCAACCTAGTAAATTTTTATTACATGGCTCTTGCATCTTGAAAGCTTGGTTTACCAATCTTTCTTGACATGGTGACCCCCCTCTATCGGACATATTGTTGTAAAGGAACTAACGCACACACATGTTATTTCAAGTAAAATTTTCCTCACACTCTCACCTCTCGTGTTTAACACTTATAAAGGTCAATCAAACATTCTTTGTATTACTTAGCAAACAAAGACTCCAATCAAAGAATCAATTAACTTATGGTGTTCAACTAACACAAAGGATGACTCCAATGATCAAACAATAACCAAGAAGTCAAGACACAACAAGAATGTGTATTTAGGGCTAAAAGCCAAAATTGGACAGCAAGGAAAGACTCGTAAAAATGGTAGATTGTATAAGTTAAAAACTCAATAGCAACATACCTGTTTGGATAGCAAAGAGCAAGTGAAAAGAGGACTAATTTGAAATTGAATGAATTGCTATAGTTAGGCAACAACAACAAAAACTTTTTGAGGACAGTTTTTGCAGACTTGAAATGGGCGGACAATAAGGGAATTATGAACAGTAATTGGTTTTGGTAACTACCAATTTTTTTGTACGAGTAGGAAAGACAATATTATGATTGATTCCATAAATATTTTCTTGATGGTATTTTGTTAGATATCAATCCAGAATATTAATAGCAATGAAGTTTTTAATTTGTTCCCAAGTCATTCCCACAAAATGAATCAGCAAGGATTAATGTTAAGAATAATCTCCTTACTCTATAGGACTCCTAATTTTTGGCCAAATATCAAAAAAGTAAGATTAGAGTTTAGCAAATGAGAACTTGAATTTAGTTGTTTCAAGAATAGAAGTTTTAGATCAATAAGGTTTCAATATTCAACAAGAGTTATAATGATAGTAAAATTCTTATTGAAAAACTCAAAAACGATTATAATTCAATTATTTTGTTAAGCCTTATTTCTGATATTGTTTTTATACCCAATAATAATTAAATCAGAAAGCATGAAAATTACCTCAAGAATAGAAACAAGATCAAGGCTTTAAAGCATAGATCCAAACTTCAAAGCAATAATAAGCAAAAAGAGGAAACAAACAATAACACAAAATCCGTAGAAAAGGTAAGAAAACAAACAAAAAAGTTGAGATTGAATTAGACTCCTAATGATTTCAATCTTGACCTGACAAGAAAAAAAGGAAAAATTGTTAGACAAAAAAAAATCAAAATAGTAAGAAAAAAATGAAAGAAACAATGAGGATAACAAAAGATAGATATATGGATTTTTCTTAGAGCTTAAGCTCTAATACAAACTGATGTGAACCCAAAGGTCAGATCTTGCAACCTACAAACTACCTTTGATAAAAAACTGCAAGAATATGGACCAAGAACCTATAATCTGGCTAGAGTCCCCAAGAAAGCTAAGAAATGTAGATCTAGTTGAACCTTGACCTAATGGCTATAGAAGAGCTATGAACCTTGGTCGAAAAGAAGCCACAAAGGAAACCAACCTTTGATGAGTCTATGATTTGTGTTAGGAACACAAGAGCTAAGTGTAATACTAAGAAAAGGCTCATATAATATTCAAGCTAAATTCAACCATACAAGGTTTTAAGGTATATAAAGGCTCATAAAAAAAACTTTAATGACATTATTAAAACCCTAATAAGATAAACACTAAGCAAAATAGAGACTTAAAGAAAGAGGAAAATAATTAAAACAGTGATTTTGGCTAGCCACAATGGTATGTTGGTATATCTACAATGCAATTTTCATGAATAGTGGTATCAAAAAAAAATTTCTAATTTTTTGCACACATACCCAAAATGGCATTTTGGTGCATCTAAAATGTAATTTTCATGATGAATGGTACCATTGCACTTTTTGCAACTTTTTCAGTGATATGCTCAAAAATGGTGCTTTGATACATCCATAATGCAATTTTCATAATTGGTGGTACCGGAACACTTTTTGCAACTTTTCAACAAGAATACATGAAAATGATTAATTGTATGCCTATAGTACAATTTTCATGACCGGTGACGACGTAGCATTTTATAATGTTTCCATACATATACCCATAAATGGGGTGTTGTACATCCTAGTGTAATTTTCATGAGTATGATACTTGAGTAGTTTTTCATAACTTTTTTGCACATATACACAAAAATTGTTATTTTGTGTGTTTGAATTGTAATTTTCATGATGGGTGGCACCATAGCACTTTTTAAAATGTTTTCATACATATACCAAAAATAGGATGTTGTTATAACTATAATAAAACGTTTTAGCACATATACACAAAAATAGTTATTTTTGGTTTCTATTGTGCAATTTTATGATAGGTGGCACCGTAACATTTTACAATGTTTTCACACATGTACCCAAAAATGGATTTTCATGATTTTTATGACTGGTGATAACGGAAAACGTTTTACAACTTTTTTGTAGACATATCCAAAAATGGAATTTTGGTCCATCTGAAATACAATTTTCATGATAGGTGATAACGTGACCCTTTTTGCAAATTTATGCTAATATATCCAAAAAGGTTTTTTTGTACATCTATAGCACCATTTTCATGATGGGTGGTACAGGAGA
Source organism: Hippophae gyantsensis (assembly GCA_030763125.1). Lineage (NCBI taxonomy): Eukaryota > Viridiplantae > Streptophyta > Magnoliopsida > Rosales > Elaeagnaceae > Hippophae > Hippophae gyantsensis. The sequence continues at coordinate 43,222,382 of CM061035.1, read as the reverse complement.
ATTTTTTGAAACTTTTTTACACATATACACGAAAATGGTTATTTTGTATATCTGTAACGTAATTTTAATAATGGGTGAAATCATTGCATTTTTGTAACATTTTTGTTCATATATTGAAAAATGGGATGTTGTTATATCCATATTTTAATTTTCAAGACTGGTGATACCGTAGTACTTTTTGCAAATTTTCTGCATATATAACTAAAAAAGGTATTTTTTTTTTGCATCTTCATTGCAATTTTCATGATAGTTGGTACTAGAGCACATTTTGCAAATATACCCAAAAATGGAATTTTGTTGCATCCCTAATGTAACTTTCACGATGGGTAGTACCAAAGAAATTTTTTTAACTTTTTCAAAAATGATGTTTTGGGTCATCCGTAGTGCAATTTGCATGATGGAAGGTACCTAAACACTTTTTACAAATTTTTGCACCTCTATTGCATATATTCTTGAAAATGGAAATTTGGTGCAATCTAGTGTAGTTTTCCTGACAGGTGCTACTAGAGCACTTTTTCAAAAAAACATTTGCACATATAAAAGAAAATAGTTATTTTCTGCATTTGTATTGTACTTTTCATAATGAGTGGTGATGCAAATCCTAAGATCATGTCTTGCAACATACAAATAACTAGTGATAAAAAAAATGTAAGAATACAAGCCAAGAACTCACAATCTATCTAGGATCCCAAGAAAGCTAAGAAATGAAGATTTGGTTGAACCTCAATCCAATGGCTATAGAATAGCCATGAACCTTAATATAAAACTTTCCACCTAGGTAACCAACCATTGATGAGTTTGTGATTTGTGTTAGGAACACAAGAATCAGTGTAACAATTAGAAAACATTTCTCTCATATACTATTCAAACTAAGTTTGTCTATACAAGGTTATGAAATATATATAGCCTTACAAAAACCCTTATGACTTGTGGTCATTAAAACCCTAATGAGACAAACTTTAAAAAATAGAAACCTAATTAAAATACTAATTTTCCTCGACCACAATAGGTTTAACACTCCCATGTGTGGGCTATCCAAATGACATCCAATAAGGCCCTAAAAATAATAATCAAATCTATCCAAGAATTAAGTTACAAAGAAATTGGATTTTAACACATTAAACTAATTCTTGCACTATAGTAGCCCATGACTTGAAGTAGGAAATAAATGCCTACCCATTTATTGTTGGCCTAGATGCATATTTCCATCAGTGGCCCTTATTTCATTGATCAATATTGGACAGTTCTTGGACTCTTCTTGATGGACCTTATAAGCATCAATCCACAACTTTTGAATCATTGCATTTAATGCTTCTTTGAGCTTCTTGGTCTATGATCTTGTTATTGGTCCACTTGATATTTATAAGGGATCTTGTTATAGGTTGATGCATATTTTCGCAAGTGTACGAATCGTTCAAGTAATAAAGTGTACAAAAGTACGGATACCGAACCCACAAGGAATGACGTTACTAAGTATCGAAATTGACTAATCCTAATTTTATTTGAAAACCCAATTGTTGAAATTGTTTAAGAAGCTAATTAACTTAAAAATAAACACAAATAACACAATTGAATGTTGTTCACAAATGATTAAAAATTCTAAGGCATTTGATTTCGCTAAATCAATTCAATCCGATTTGAAGTCATGTTATATGAGAATCAAAGCTAAAAGTGATGGTTGAAAAACCCAAATTTACCTAATACTCTCTCTCGAGTTATATTAGAATTACTTATCTATGAAAACCAACTATATTTCTATGAAGATTTAATCACAAAAAAGCACATTACAATTTATGGAATTTCTAGAATAACCACATACATCATGCCTTAGTTCTCACACTCGCATTCAATATACAATATTTATCACAAGAAGCATTCATTACACATCTCCTCTCGGTCTCAATATAATGCAACAAATCATCTAAATCTTGGCCAGAAATTTAAAAGCATTAAGCATGGAAATAAATACTCAACTTGAAAACAATGAACTCATATAACAATAACAAAAGAAATCAGATTTTCTTGATTCAACTACATCACAGCCTTAGCAAAAACGAATTAGTTCATAATGGAAATAAGAACAAACATTATCTCAATTGAATCCATGAATAACAAATCTGAATAAAATGTAGAAAATGAAAGCTAAGGAGAAGAGATGAAAAACTCTTGAAGATGAACATTTGGTAACAACAATGGTGATGATCCTTCAAGCTTCTCCAAACTTTCTCTCCAAAATTGCCTTTTCTCCTCCAAAGATGTCTCAGATCTCCTCCTCTCTGCCGTGGCCTCTTTCTCCATCATATTGTATATATAGATCTAGGGTTTTGGGGGCAATTTTGGAACAAACCAACATAAAAAATGTGTTTTCAGACAAAACTCACCGACGGCGACATTATTCTCGCCGTAGCGAGATTTATGGAAAAATTACGATTTTGGTTTCGTTGATTTTGGCTGGTGGCTGGATGAATTTGGATGGTGACTAAAGCTGTCTCGCCAGCGGCGAGATTTACATCTACCAAAATCCATGCTCTCGAGAAGATTTTTACCGGCGGCGAGAATTATCTCGCCGGCGGTGGGATTTCCAAATATGAAATACCCGTGGAATGATATTTGTGGATTAAATAATCAAATAAACACAATTTTCCCACAAATATCAACATTCAAATCATAACAAAAATGCAATAATTTGACTCTTATCATAGGTCCGCCTCATTGTAATGCAATTTTTATGATTGGTGGTACCATGGCATATTCTACAATTATTTAGCATATATACATGAAAATTGTTATTTTTTGCATCTGTAGTAAAATTTTCATGATGGATGTTACCATAGAATTTTTCAACGTTTTCACACATATACCAAAAAATGGGGTATTGGTACATTAGTAGCGTAATTTGAATGACTAGTAATACCGAAGCCCTTTTGTAACTCTTTTGCACATATACTCGAATATGGAATTTCGATGCATTCAAATTGCAATTTTGATGATAGGTGGTATTAAAGCATTTTTTTCAACTTATTTACTAATATACCTAAAAATGGTGTTCTTGTATATCAGTAGTACAATTTTTAAGATGGGTGGTATCAGGTAACTTTTTGAAACTAGTTATTTGGTGTGTCTATAATGCAATGTCAATGACGGATGGCACTGTAGCACTTGTATAATTTTTTCACAAATATATGTAAAAAAAGGGTGATATTACATCCGTTATGCAATTTTAATGACTGGTGGTACCAAAGCAATGTTTGCAACTTTTTTGCTCATAAAGCCAAAAAAGGCAATTTTTTTTGCTTTTGTAATGTAATTTTCATAATGTATGGAACGAATGCACTTTTTGAAATTTTTTTACATATATATTTAAAAATGGAATTTTCTTACTTCGTAGTGCAATTTTCATAATGGGTGGTATCGAAGAAATTTTTTTACCCTTTGTAATAGACCCAAAAACGGTGTTTTTGGGCATCCGTAGTGCAATTTGCATCAAGGGTAATACCTGAGTAATTTTTGAAACTTTTTACAACTTTATTGCATATATTCTTGAAAATGTCATTTTGGTGCACCCTAGTGTAGTTCTCCTAACTAATGGTACCAAAGTAATTTTTCACAAATATTTTACACATATACATGAAAATGGTTATTTTGTGCATTTGTATTATAATTTTCATGATGATTCGCACCATATAAATTTTTAAAATATTTTTGTACATATACCCAAAATGGGTTGATGTGGAACTATGAACTTGAACCTTGAAATCCATAGACATGAAGTGGTTGCAAACTCCAAGAGAAACGACCAAAGACCCAATGATAAAGTGAAAACTATCCCACAAAATTCAAATATTCAAATTGGTAACAACACCTTGACTCTATGTATATAACTCACCAAGAACCAACAATGATAATGATGCCATAAGGGTTACAAAGCTCTCAACTTTGATTAATTATCAAATATTCCAATATGAGTTTAGTTACCCTCATTAGCAATAATATATACATCATAGACCCTAAGAAAAATAATCAAGAATGAAACAAGTCCAAAAAAGACAAGAAAACAAAGTTATATGTATGGGTAAAGGTGCACATTTACCATGCCATGGCACATTGTCAAATACTAGAAAAAGCAAGCATATTTCATAAGGGTATACCATGGCATCTACGTATTCATGCCACCACATAACTTCTTTTCCCTGAAAACCATCCGAGAACTTCATATTGCAACATGATTTATATATGACATGACGTGCCTTCACTTCCTTGAATCATTACTCTTATTTAATTGATTGGTTCATGCCATGATTTTTTCTCCTTTAGTGGCACTATTTGATCCTTTGTCTTTCATCTCATGATGGATCCACTTGGAATGTGTAATGTTTCCATTATTCCTCCTCTCCTCAAAAGGATTTGACCTCGAATAGTGTTATAACTAGGAACGTCACTTTTTCAAGAACCTCTCTTTTCTCATGTCTACCCAAACCCAATTATTGGATTCAAAGATAACTCTTTGCCATCCTTTGTCGGATTTGAAAGCATAATCCTTATTCTTTTTTTCAATGCGTTCATGGACACTTTCATATAGCTTCTTCACCATTTTCACTTTCCTCTTGCCATCTAAACTAGTTCTCTCAAAAATAAGTAAAGGTAATAAATCCATAGGAGTAAGTGGGTTAAAATAATAAATAATTTCGAATGGTGAATATTCAATTATAGAATACACACTCCTATTATAATCAAATTCAATAAAAGGCAAATACTACTCCCAATTTCTAAGGTTCTTTTGTATCTTTGCTCTTGACAAGGTAGATAAAGTTCTATTGACTACCTCAGTTTGCACCATCGGTTTGCATGTTACTATGTTAGTTTGCATCATTAGTTTGCATGTTACTATGTTAGTTAGCATCATCGGTTTTATGACATGCTATAAAATGTGCTATTCGAGAAAACCTATCTATAACAAAAAAATGGAATCTCTACCTTTCTTTGACCTCAACAACCCTAAAATAAAGTCTATAGAGATATCTACCCAAGGTACTCTGGCTACAGGTAAAGGTGTATAAAGCCCATGCGGTAAGACCTTAGACTTGGCTTGCCTATAGGTAATGCATCCAAAATATACTCTTCCAACATCCTGCTTCATTTTAGGCCAAGAGAAATATTCATGCAAAGTTTCTAAGGACTTCTTAATAGTAAAATGTCCCATTAAACCTCCCCATATTTGATCGGGGCAGAACCGACATCGCCGATCCTGCCCGTTCATTTGGTTTTATTTATTTATAAAACTCTCGCAAGTGCACGAATCATTTTGTAGAAAATGATAAGTATACTCCCAAGGTCGATCTAAGGAAGGAATGTATGTGGTTTTTAATTTATTATTCAAACTTTTAAAAACGAAATTAAATCCTAAACATCCTGTCACGATATTTTGGGTTTTGTGTTTTTAATCTAATTACATAAAAATAAACATAGATTCAATAAACATTTATGCAAATTTTATCTGTTAAAACAGTGGAGTATTTATGGATATAATAATTAAGTTAATTATGCTTGCTCATAATATTTAGGTTATTAAAGATATGAATTGATATTTATTGATTCTCTCTTTTTTATATGAATACCACCTTTGGTGGGGTTAGATATTCTTTGTTAACTAAACAAATCAATTAACACCTATGGGTGGGGTTGATAACTAATTTGGTTAATTAAATTAATTCCTTTTTCTAAGAGATTGAAAATGAATCATTTAAATGCCACCTTTGGTGGGGTTAGACAGTTTAAACTTTATTCAAGGTGTCCAAATTAAACATAAGAATTTAGTTATCCGAGTACTAACTTTCAAGTTTTAAAACCACTACTGAAAACATGTTGTCAATACATTTTCAGATAATAATTCTTATAAAAACTTTTGAAATAGAGCTTCACTCTAACTACCGGGCGATTGTACCAACAAATAAAAGAGCACTACTCTAAATTAGATCGGATAACTAAACCTTAAAATCTAATTTTCAGATTTAAGTTTGTAATGAAAAATAATATATTTCTCTCTAACATTCTTAATATAAAATCTTGAATAAAAATAAAATCAATTCATTTTAGAGATTTTTACCTATTTAATATTTATAAGCATAACAACGTTATTATTAAATCATGTTTATAAACAACCAAGAGTTAAATTTAATCACGAGACAAATTAAATATAACATGTAAGAATAAAGCATAAAAAATAAGCGTAAAGAAAATAAAATCCTTACGGAACTTCGATGCTATTCCGTTCTTTGGAAAACCTCCAAGCGGAATTTGCACTCCCATTTATTGAATCAAAAAGCCAATAAATTACAAAAACATAACTAGTTCTTCCCAAAAAAGGAAGAACTCTAAAACTAAGAGAAATTAACTAAGAACAACTAAAAACTAAGAAAGAAACTAAGAAAAGCTTAAAAACTAAGAAATGAGAGAAAGAAAGAGAAGAGAAGAATGGTTTTGAGGTGTGTTTAGAAGTGAAGGGAAGAGGGGTATTTATAGGTGAGGATGGAGAGAAAAAGTGAGTGAAAAAATGTTAAAAAAATGTAAAAACGCGGAGTGCAAATGCTGAGGTCATTGATGACATCAGCATGATGTCATGGGGGTGGCTGCACGTGAAAAATGGGGCGAAACGGGCATCGGCGCGCGCGGAGGGCAGCTGGGCACGCACAGGCGCGTGCGGAAGGGCAGGCGCTACGCGCAGGGGCACGCACGTGAACAGTAATGGCGCGCGAATCTGGGGCAAGGCGTGTGCGGCTTGGCGCGGGATTGGGGCTGCTGCATGCGCGGGTCTGGGCGTGCTGCGCGCGGTTGAGCGCTGGGCGACGCGGCGGCACGATTTTCTCATTTTTGACCTTTTTGACCCATTTTGTCCAATTTTTCCATATTTGTTGACCTTTCCCCATTTATTTATTAATATATTTGTGATGTATTGCTTCCAGTATTCCTCTTTGAGTTTCAGTTCGTGAGTTTCTAGGATTGTTCACCTAGATCATTCACATCAGAATGGTTGCCTTCAACCCAAAGATGTTACCAATATATATGGTTTTTGTGCGGGTTTACCTCGTTATATCGCTTGTTATGCTCATTCCTTTTCATGAGTAAATAGATATGGACCATTTTGCAAAAAACAATGCTTTCTTGACCTCACTTTCCTTAACATAAAAGCTCACATCTTTAATTTTTTCTCTCTTTTTCCCACTCTTGTCCTTTTGCTCACTATTTTATTTTTCTTCTTATTTTTAATTTTCTTTTTTCATTCTCATTTTTCTTCAAAAATTTGCTTTGAGATAAAGTGTACAAGAGTAATATTTTTGCCATCTTTTACAAAATGTGTACTTGTTCCTAAACCCATAATGTGCACCTTATATCATATTGACATGGCCTACCAAACAAGTTATTCCCATCTTGAATTTGTGCTACATCACACAACACTTCATCTTAGAAATTTCCTAGGGAGAAAGACCCTAATACTTGCCTATTTACCCTTACCTTACCTCTATCATTCAACCATAGCAACTTAGATGCCGTAGGATGTTTAAGTAACCCAAACTTCTCAATAGGGTAGTACTATCTACATTAGTGCAACTTCCCCTCATCAATAATGACCTACAAACCTTATTGTTCACATGACACCTCTTATGAAAGTTTTTTTTCCTTTGCTACTCCAAGTCATCTTCTTTAATTTGAGAACTTAATTCTCTCTTTACTACAAGCATTTTAGCCTCCATAGCATATACTTCAAAATCCTTATTACTAGCTTCATCTTCACTCTCACCTTTAGTCTCTACATCCCCATTTTCTTGGGTCATAATGGTTCTTTTTTTTGGACATTAAGATGCTACATAGCCCTACCAATGTAACGAAAACACTAAATTTCATGATTACATATTGGGGTTTTAGTTTTACCTTTATCATTGCTAATCTTCACCTATTTGGCCTTGAATAGTTTGGATTTAGGCTTGGAACTTGTTCCCTCTTTTCTCCTCTAGTTAGGCTTCCAAGGTGTAGAAGGATTTGGCCTTTGTGGTAGTGATAGATTACCATCCAGTTATAAACCATGTATTTTAACTTTTCATAATGAGGAAACCCCACTATGTTGGAAAATCTTGGTTTAACCCACTTAGAAATTGAGCCTATAATGGCTTCCCTATCCTTCTCTACATTAACTTTTCATAATGATAGGTGCCTTTATAACTTTTGGTGCAACTCAATATAGTAATAGTTAGTAATGAATCTCTTCCCCATGATAGCCTTCATGTCTTCCCAATTGTCAATTGGCCACTCATGATTTCTCCTCCTACCAAGCACTAGTTGATCCCACCCATTTAGTGTATAATCAATAAATTCAACCAATGTGATCATTACCACCTAATCATCTACTATCTTGAATCTTTGATCAATCCTTTATAACTTTTGGTGCAACTCAAAATAGTAATAGTTAGAAATGAACCTCTTCCTCATGATAGCCTCCATGTCTACCCAATTGTCAATTGGCTACTCATGATTCCTCCTCCTACCAAGCACTAGTTGATCTCACCAATTTAATGTACAATCAGTAAATTCAACCAATGTGCTTCTCCCAAAATTTTATGTCTCATATAACCATCGATAGGTATCACAATCTTTCTTTCGAAACAAAAGGCTCCTTTATTGTAAGTATGTCCTTCCACCATCTATCCTTCATTTATCCAATACCATAATTCAAAAATTTCAGGACCATTTGATTGGGTTACCTTGACGTTCTTCAATAAGGTAAGACTAGTTACGAGGTTATATGGAAATGCTTGTCTTCCATCATTATACATATTGAGCTCATAACCTTCCATAATATGAGTATTTCACTAGGGATGCAACATCAATTTTGCAACAAAGCCTGACTTATCACTTAAAGCATCTGCCATAGTATTAGCCTTGCGAAGATAATATTGAAAAGTGAAGTAAAAGTCTTGAAGATACTCTACCCATCTTCTTTGTCTCAAATTGAGATCCTTTTAGGTGAAAAGATAATTGAGACTCTTATGGTTCGATAACAATTGGAATTTGGCACTATAAAGGTAGCATATCTAAATATTTAGACCACTACTGGTAGCTCTAAGTCATGAGTTGGGTAGTTTCTCTCATGAACCTTAAGTTGTCATGATCTGTAGGCACTTATTCGACCATTTTGCATTAAGATGCACCCTAGGCCTTATAATGAAGCATTTGTGAAGACGATGTAAAGTTCTGTACTCTCTAGTATGGTGAGGATTGGTGCAATCACAAGTCATTTTTTCACTTCTTGAAATGCTTGTTCAAAAACATCATCCCATAATAATTTGACTCATTTTCAAGTAAGTTCTGACAATGGTGTGGCAATATTTGAGAAGTCATACACAAAACGTTGATAGTATCCAACCACTCCAAGGAAACTTTGCACTTCAATCACATTCCTAGGTTGATTCCAATTTAATATTACTTCAACCTTGGAAGGATCTACAACAATTCCTCTTCTTGATATAACTTCCATAAGTAATACTTCTCAAACTTTGCATACAATTTGGGTTTCCTTAGAGTTTGTAAGGCGATCTTAAGATGTTGTTCATGTTTTTCATGGCTCTTTGAATAAATTAATATATTGTTAATAAACACAATGATAAATTTATCTAAGGAAGGTCAAAATATGTGCTTCATTAAATCCATAACACCAGCAGGAGCATTTGTTAGTCCAAATGACATAAAATAAAATTCAAAATGCCCTTACTACAAATGAAAAGTAGTTTTGGGTATATTTGACTATCTGACCCTTAGTTGGTGATATCCTGATCTGAGATCAATCTTTAAGAAGAAACTTGATCCTCCAAGTTGGTCAAATAATTCATCAATCTAAGGTAATGGATACTTGTTCTTTATGGTTACCTTGTTCAATTTACGGTAGTTAATGCAGAGTCTGAAACTTCCATCCTTCTTTTTGACAAAAAGAACAAATGCTTCCCAGGGTGATGAATGATGAGTGCTCAAAAAGCACTAAAATAATCATGATTTTATGCACATTAATTGATTAATATATATATATATATATATTTATATGTTTTATCATATATTTATATATATTTGTCTTTTTCGGAATCACGGGTATTTTTATTGTTTTTCAGGTATTTTGGCTTAAAAACGTAACTTAAAGACTCAAAGAGGAATACTGGAAGCAATACATCACAAATATATTAATAAATAAATGGGGAAAGGTCAATAAATATGGAAAAATTGGATAAAATGGGTTAAAAAGGTCAAAAATGTCCAAAAGGAGAAAATCGCGCCGCCGTTGACCGCCCGGCCGCGAGACTGCGCGCGCCGGTGCCCGGCCGCGCGGCACGCCCACGTCCGCGCGCATCAGCGCGCGCCCAGTCCCAGTTCCGCGCGCGCCCGCGCGCATCTCACCTGCTCCCGCGCGCGCAGCGCCTGCCATCAGCGCGCGCCCCTGCGCGCCCAGCTACCCTCCGTGCGCGCCGATGCCCATTTCGCCCCATTTTTCACGCGCAGCCGCCTCATGTCATGCTGACGTCATTAGTATGACGTCAACAATTACCACTCCGCATTTTCATAATTTTTTAACATTTTTTCACTCACTTTTTCTCTCCATCCTCACCTATAAATACCCCCTTCTCTTCACTTCTAAACACACCTCAAAACACATTATCTTATCTCTTTATTTCTCTCTTTTCTTAGATTTTAGCTTTTCTTAGTTAATTTCTCTTAGTTTTAGAGTTCTTCCCTTTTTGGGAAGAACTAGTTATGTTTTTGTAAGTTATTAGCTTTTTGATTCAATAAATGGGAGTGCAAATTCCGCTTGGAGGTTTTCCAGCAACGGGAATAACATCGAAGTTCTGTAAGGATTTTATTTTCTTTATAGTTATTTTTTATGCTTTATTCTTACATGTTATATTTAATTTGTCTGTGATTAAATTTAACTCTGCTGGCTGTTTATAAACATGATGTAATAATAACGTTGTTATGCTCATAAAATATTAATTAGTTAAAAGTCTGTAAAATGAATTGATTTTATTTTTATTCAAGATTTTATATTAAGAATGTTAGAGAGAAATATATTATTTTTCATTACAAACTTAAATCTGAAAATTAGATTTTAAGATTTAGTTATCCATCCTAATTTAGAGTAGTGCTCTTTTATTTGTTGGTACAATCGCCTCAGTAGTTAGAGTGAAGCTCTATTTCAAAAGTTTTTATAAGAATTATTATCTAAAAATGTATTGACAACATGTTTTCAGTAGTGGTTTTAAAACTTGAAAGTTAGTACTCGGATAATTAAATTTTTAGGTTTAATTTGGACACCTTGAATAAAGTTTAAACTGTCTAACCCCACCAAAGGTGGCATTTAAATGGTTCATTTTCAATCTCTTAGAAAAAGGAATTAATTTAATTAACCAAATTAGTTATCAACCCCACCCATAGGTGTTAATTGATTTGTTTAGTTAACAAAGAATATCTAACCCCACCAAAGGTGGTATTCATATAAAAAAGAGAGAATCAATAAATATCAATTCATATCTTTAATAACCTAATTAATATGAGCAAGCATAATTAACTTAATTATTATATCCATAAATACTCCACCATTATAAATGATAAAATTTGCATAAATGTTTATTGAATCTATGTTTATTTTTATGTAAGTAGATTAAAAACACAAAACCCCAAAATATTGTGACAGGATGTTTAGGATTTAATTTCGTTTTTTAAAAGTTTGAATAATAAATTAAAAACCACATACATTCCTTCCTTAGATCGACCTTGGGAGTATACTTATCATTTTCTACGAAATGATTCGTGCACTTGCGAGAGTTTTATAAATAGATAAAACCAAAGTAACGGGCAGGATCGGCGATGTCGGTTCTGCCCCGATCAATGAACTTAGTTGAATAAAGCTAAAAATCATCTTACTATTCCTTCAGTTCTTGTTTTTCTACAAGTGCCATACGATAAGGAGTGATGGATATTGCTACATTGTTGATTTTAGATCCTCCTTGTCTACCAACCATTGCAAAGGCTTGACCTTGCATTCCTTGCTCTTGAATGGCAATGCTTTTATCCTAGCCCCTTCCATAGGTAGATGATTGACGTTGAAAAGTTGGTGTTGTACTTGAAGGTAGTTGGAAATATTACCTAGAATGCTAGTAGGAATGATTTAGACACTTTAGGCGAACAACCTAGGAACCCACAAACTCAAGGGAATTAAAAAGATGGATTTGCTAAGAACATGTTGAATATGATCAGATTAGAACCCAAAGGAAAAAAAAGTCCATAAAACCCAAATATTGAGACGCCACAAAGGATGATCACTCTCTTTAATAAGTCGAATTCAAGCATTCAATCAAGAACACAAGACGGTAAAGTAAGAAGTTTTCTAAAATTTTCTTTTCATTAATGAATATTCGTTCTTGCCTCAATTACATAGCTCTTCTTATTAATAAGCAAGAAACCCTAAAATAAAAAAACCCTAGATCGAATGGGCCTATTTAGTTATGGATTGGGCCTAATCCAACCTTAAAAATTAAAGACTAAAAGACTTAACAGCCCACAATTTAAAAAAATAAAAATTACTAAACATAAAAGCCCATAATTAGCTAAAATAAAAATATTACTTCCTAAATTAATCTGTGCTCCCAACTTGATCTTCCAAATCTATCCCTTACATAAAAAGGTAACAAACCATCCTCGGTGAAGCTTTAGAATCTTCGAATTTAGTTTTTGATTCTTCTAACTTGATCTTTTTGTATTGCACTTCCATGATCAAGCCTTGCAAAGCTTCCTTCATCCTCTTAGTCTTTGCCCTAGCCATTGGACCGCCAATTTCTTGCAAAGGGTCTCTAAAATATTTGGGAACATCAACTTGATCAGCACTTTGATCTCCGTTATTCCCCTTCTTTTTGAAAAGATTCGTCATCAAATCACCTACATCAAACAATGATAAATCAGCGACATTAAAAATTGCGCTTAAATTACCATAGTCACTTGGAAAATCTATCTTGTAGGTGTTATCATTGAACTATTCTAAGACTTGAAAAGGTCCATCTCCTCGAGGTTGCAATTTTGATTTTCATTGTGTGGGAAACCTCTCCTTACGCATGTGCAGCCAAACCCATCTCCAAGTTGGAAAACAACCTTCAAACGCCCTTTATTGGCTTGCTTAGCATGTTGCTCATTCTTCCTTTCAATGTTGGCCAAACTCTAGCATGTAAATCCTTCAAAAAAGATGCCTTTTTCTTACCATCAAGATTAGCATGCTCATTAGTTGGTAAAGGAAAAATATCAATAGGTGTTAAAGGATTAAATCCATAAACAACTACAAAAGGAGAAAATGAAAAAGTAGAATGAACAGTCCTATTATATTCAAACTCAATATGTGGAAAAAACTTCTCCCACTTCCTTATATTCTTTTGAATGATAGCTCACAGAAAAGTAGTAAGTGTCTCATTAACTACTTCAGTTTGACCATCCGTTTGAGGATGTGCAACAATGGAAAATAACAGTTTAGTTCCTAGTTTATTTCATAAAGTGCACCAAAAATGAATTAGGAACTTAACATCTCTATCACTAACAATTTTCTTAGGCAACCCATGCAAATGAACCACTTCTTTAAAGAACAAATCAGTAATATGTGTTCCATCATTGGTTTTAGAACATGCAATAAAATGAGCCAATATACTAAACCTATCAACAACAAAGATGCTATCCTTACCACTTCTTATCACATGCATTCCATATTGGCAAAAATTAGAATCATTAGCATACAGGTCCTTAAGCAATTCAAAACCAAGTAATTCAGTTTACAATGAAGTAAGTAATATGTAGCTTCTAGACAATGCATCAGCCACAACATTGCCTTTCCCATGCTTGTATTTTACTACATAAGGAAATGTTTCTATAAACTCCAACCACTTAGCATGCATTTTATTAAGCTTACCTTGGGTCTTCAAAAACTTCAAACTCTAATGATTAGAATGAATGATAAATTCCCTTGGCCATAAGTAATGCTACCATGTTTGAAGAGTTCTCACTAAGGCATAAGCTCCTTGTCATAAGTAGGATAATTCAACACTGGACCACTTAGCTTTTCACTAAAATATGCAATTGGTTTGGAATCCTGCATTAAAATAGCTCATATGCTAATCCCTAATGCATCACATTCTATCTTAAAAGCTTTATCAAAGTTAGGCAAACACAACAAAGGTGAATTTGTTAGTTTATCTTTTAAAGTTTTAAACACTCTATCATGCACATCATCCCACTTAAAAATAACATTCTTTTTAACCAGTTCATTCAAAGGTGCAGTAATAGAACTAAAATCTTTAATAAACCTTCGATAAAAACTCGTTAAACCATGGAAACTTCTTACCTCATTTGTATTCCTAGGTGTAGTCCAATCCCTTATTGCCCTTACCTTTTCTTCATCAACACTAACACCCTGTGCACTAACAACAAATCCAAAAAACAACAGATTCCATGCAAAATATGCACTGTTTAAGATTAGCGTACAACTTGTTCTCTCTCAACACTCTAAAAACAGCATGCAAGTATTCCACATGTTCCTCTAGATTTTTTCTATAGACTAAAATATCATCAAAGTAAACTACCACAAATTTCCCCATGAAAGCACGCAAAACATGGTTCATTAACCTCATGAATGTACTAGGTAAATTTGTTAAACCAAATGGCATTACTAACCATTCATATAATCCATATTTAGTCTTAAATGCAGTTTTCCATTCATCCCCTTCTTTCATGCAAATCTGATAATATCCATTCTTTAAGTCAATTTTGGAAAACAAATGAGAGCCATGCAACTCATCAAGAATATCATCTAACCTGGGGATAGGATGTCTATACTTTACCATTATCTTGTTAAAAGCACAGCAATCCAGACACATGCGCCATGTTCCATCTTTCTTGGGGACTAAGATGATAGGAACCGAACATGGGCTGAGACTCTCCCTTACAAATCCCTTTTGCAGTAACTCATCCACTTGCCTTTGTATCTCCTTTGTTTCCTCAAGATTAGCTCTATAAGCAGGTCATTTTGGTATTGTAGATACAGGTATGAAGTCTATTTGATGCTCAATTCCTCTTAAATGAGGTAATCCATGGGGAATTTTTTCAGGAAATAGATCCTCAAAGTCCTACAATAAAGACACAACAACACTAGAAAAAGATGAGTTATGATCGTTAGTAGAAAGATAAATATCCTTGTACATAAGTACAAGTACTTGTTACCTTGCCACTATTACACTCTTAATCTCATGTTTTTTAGCAGATGCACTCATTCTTTTACTTTTCTATCTTTTGTGCTTACTTTTCTCTCTTTTGTGATTTTTCTCTTGCTCACACTTTTGTTTTTTCTCTCAACTTGCACTCTCTTGCTATCCTAATCTGATCCTCACAAGCTTGAAAAGGTTTGAGAGGAGCTAAATACATTTTTTTGGTTGTTCATTTCAAAAGAGTACCAATTTTTATAGCCATCATGCATCACCCTCCTATCAAAATTCCATAGTCGCCCAAGCAAAATATGATTAGCATACCTTTGTGCCACATCACAAAGAACCTCATCCTCATACTTACCAATTGAAATAGGAACCCAAACTTGTTTGTTGACATTCACTTCTCCACAATTATTTAACCATAGTAGCTTGTATGGTTTGAGATGCTTTTTCCACTTCAAATTCAACTTTTCTACCAACAAAATACTAGCTACATTATTGCAGCTCCCACTATCAATAATAATTGTGCATATCTTATCCTTCACATGGCATCTTATGTGAAAAGTATGCTCACATTGCTCCTCATCTCCTTCACCCTAAGGCTGTATATTAAGGGCTCTCCTTTTCACAAGTAATTCCCCATGCATAGGTTCTTCAAATTCTACATCAGAACAATCCTCCAATGGTGGAATTTCATCTTCACTTGAAGTAGCACTCTTCATTTCTCTGTTACCACGAACAATCATAACCCTTTTGTTTGGACATTTAAAAGCAATATGTCTAAGTCCTTGGCACCTAAAACACTTAATATCACAAGACTTGGTAGGAGTTTTTGTTTCATGTTTACTTTTAGGAACAACAATTGAATTGTTTGACTTCGCTTCACCTTTTGTTCTAAAGGTAGCATTGTTGTCCTTCCAAGTTGATTTCCACGGAGAACTAGAGGACGAACTAGATCTGAACCTTTTGGACTTGATTTGCATCTTCTCTTTAATGGCTTTTTGCAATAGTTATTCGATTTCTACGTAGTGTTGCAATTCAACCACATCAACAATTTCCCTGTTTAACCCGACAATGAATCTGGCCATTGTCGCTTCTCTATCTTCCCTTATGATTGCTCTAATCATAGCGAATTCCATCTCTTTATAATATAATCTTCTACACTCATGGAATCTTGGACCAGCCCTTACAACTATCTATATATATATCCCTATAGTAATGTCTAGGTATGAACCTCTTATGCATCACCAATTTCATCTCTTCCCATGACCGAATAGGTCTCTCACCATTTCTTCGCCTATTGACCACTAGCTGATCCCACCCTATACCAACATAATCTGTAAATTATATGTCTACTAGCTTTACTTTCATATCCTTAGAGTAATTATGACAATCAAACACATGCTCAACCTTTCTTTCCCATTCCAAGTATAACTCGGGATCATCCTTTCCTTGAAAAGGCAGAATTGTCATCTTTATACTGCCTATATTGCTATCTTTTTGTCCCATTTATAACTGGTTTTCTCTTCCACATTGTAATCAAATTCTTCTTCCTCGAACTCATGTCTTCTATGTCTTCTTCTATGTGATTGAGAATTGAAAGAGGATCCTAAATCATCCAACCTTGCATTCATCCTCTTAAATTGGTCATGAACAAATTTGATGAAGAATTTAAAGTCAATCTCTTGTGCTTCTACTCCTTCCTTACTCATTTTTTCGACCTGTAAAATAAAATGAGATAATCCACGAACACCCTCACGTGTTTGCTCTCAAATAAGATTGTTAATACTCCTTTTTTCACACTATTTTTCGTTCTCTTTTTTTTACACTATCTTTTTCGTTTTTTTTTATTTTTTTACGACACAAAGCTCACGCTAACCTCTTTTGTGTTCTTAACAAAATCAAAAAATTCAACTAATCTCAAGAAGTAACCGTTTTATGGGTAATAATCTCAAAAATTAGAATTTTGAAAGAACTTAATGGCAAAGTATGACAAAAGGAAAGTCCAAAGAGGGCTATAAATAAAGACTCTTAATGAGGACTCTAAAGAAACACTCTTGAACAAGAAAGACTCTATAGAAAGACTCTTGACCAAGGAGGACTCTAAAGAAAGACTCTTGACCAAAGAGGACTCTATAAGAAGACTCTTGACCAAAGAGGACTCTAAAGAAAGACTCTTTGGCAGCAAGAACAAAATAAAGGAAACCCAATTTCAATAAGAAAACTCAGCAAGAAAACAAGAATTAGATTCTTTAACACGGTACTACTATGTTCTTCTTTTCTTCTTCTTATTTTTTTCTATTTTTGTTTTTTTATTTTATTACTGCTGCTGTTACTTATATGAATAGAAAATTCACAAAGAAAAAAAAATCACAACCCTAATGAGCAAGAACTGAAAACAACATAAAAAGTGGTGACCATTCTTTATCCCCTTGGTAAGTGGTCTAAATCACGGAATATGGGGTCACAAAAGGTACGGAACGCAGGCAAATGTTAATCTAAATTATAGGTATTGAAGCTAGCTTCGATTTGATATATTATATTAGTCGTTTCGTTACACGAGTCAAAAGTTATGGCTGTTTAAAGTTGTAACTCCGATTTATCAAATTATTTTTTGAATTTGCGAACAGCAACTCTCTTCTTTTTTTTCTTTTTTTTTTGAAAAACAAAGATGATTGAACATAGAAAAATAAAGAATCAAGAAAAATATTCAAAGAATTCAAAGAAAACTATGAAAAAAAATCCAAATATGAAAACAACGACAACAAGATTGAAAGAAAACACAAGACTCAAAAGGACAAAATTTCTCTTTTTATTATTTGTGACTCAAGAATGTAGAAAACAATCAAAGGATGATGCAGACCCTTTAGGTGAACAACCTATGAACCCACAAACTCAAGGGAGTTGTAATGATTGATTTGCTAAGAACGTGTTGAAGATGATCAGATTAGAACCCTAAGGAAACAAAATCCTTAAAACCCAAATCTTGAGAAGCCACAAAGGATGATCACCCCCTTTGATAAGTCGAATTCAAGCATTCAATCAAGAACACAAGAAGGCAAAGAAAGAAACTTTATAAAATTTTCTTTTAAAAGAAAAAAACTCTAGATGGAATGGGCCTATTTAATTATGGATTGGGCCTAATCCAACCTTAAAAATAAAAGACTAAAAGACTTAACGTAAAAAAAGGTCACAATTTAATAAAATAAAAATTACTAAACATAAAAGCTCATAATTAGCTAAAATAAGAATATTATTTCCTAAATTAATCTTTGCTCTCAACTTGATCTTCCAAATCTTTCCTTTGCATAGAAAGGTAATAGACCATCCTTGGTGAAGCTTTAGAATCTTCATATTTAGTTTTTGTTTCTTCTAACACAACCTCTTTGTATTGCACATTCATGATCAAGCTTTTGAACAGTTTTGTATTGACATGTTCGACTCTATAAGCTATGAAAACTATTGTAGTATAGGTTCTTAATCCTTGATACATTAGTTGCATGTGTATGTCATTTCGTAAATCCATCAAAAACTTTGAATCTTTTTTAGAATCTCTTGTACCAAATTTTTTAGTAAATCTTGATAGTTGATTGAAATGACTCTCATATTGTGTGATGGTCATGTTGTTTTGCTTAATATTCATTAATTTGACCACCTTGTTAGCCCTTGTAGTTTCGTGAAATAATCTTTCATAAAATGATTCCTTGAATTATTCCCATATGACTGTATCAACATCTCATCCTCTACTGAAAGAGTCCTATCGGTAGTCAACCTCTCTTACTAATTTGTATGTAGCTAAACTAGCTCTAAAAAGTGTAGGGATATTTAGGGCATTGACTTTCTTATTAATTTCTTGAATCCATCTTTCAACAACATCATGATTGGAGATAGCATCAAAAAGTGATGGTTGCGACTTTTTAAATTCTTTGAGGTAGTAACCTCTACCTCTTTCCTCAGGTTCTCCATCCCAAGTAATTAACCATTGCAGTGCATGCAAGACACCATGATTTTCATCTACATCTTTTGCAGGTTGCTTTCTAGCTTTCCTTACAGGTGCGTGTTTAGTCACCTTTCTTTTTGAAGGCATACTGAAACAAAAATAGTTCAAAATACGACGGGGGTGAATTTTTAAAGTATAATTAAAGGAATTTCAAAGGTTACAAAGTGAGATACTATTTTTACATCATATTAGAAATAGGATTCCTTTTTACATCATATCTCAACATTTAGTCCAAATAAAGGTTACAAAGTGAGATACTAATTTTTGTAACTTGAAATTCTCCTATTTTTCCCTCATCTTTGAGTCATACACCACTTTTCCAAAAGAAATACTAATCTGGAGGAAAGGAAAAGGGAGTGAGCTACATATAGTTCAATATGAGTGTTTATTAATAATCATGCATGATGTTTATTAATAAAATTTCATAAATGGTAACATTATCATTATATGAGGGGGAGATTTTTATCACAAATCACGGGTATACCTATACCTTCTCACTTCTAGGAAAACTAAGGGGAAGTATAATATATGTATCTCAATGTATGCCAATATAAAACATGATATATAAATCCAATGCATGATATGCAGCCCCATATGTACTGATCATCCAATTACATGGGCACATGGTTTGTCTAACTCCTAGACATGTGTGGGCCTACCTCCAACCCCATATACAACCATAATACATATGGCATATGTATCTGTCAAGTCTCGTTATATCATCCCTCGTCTAAGGGTCCAAAACATGTGTGTCCATGTGTAAATCATGGTAACAAATATGAGAGCCAATACATAGCAAGCTCCAAACACAACATGGGGTCCAACTCCGTGGCCCGTGTGCAAGCACCGTTGTAATCCATATCCATAACAATCCACCTTCACAACAATCTAGCAATGTAAAAATTGATAATTGTAACCATCCATAATCAATAATTCTGAAAAGAAAGTCTGATCATAAGGCACCATAGACGAAAAACCTCTCATGATACATGTGATGCAAATGTGTGGCTATACTCTATTAAAATCTATGTGCTACAACAAGTAGCCCATGGATACCATGCTCTACAAAACAACATACAGGAAACTCCTAAAAAAAATAAACCATCTCTCATGATCCATGTATCATAACTCTTTGATGTCATATCACATTTTCAATGTTCATTTCATAACAACATTTGATACTCATTTTATATACAAAAAGTTTTCAACGTATGCATAATAAAATATTTATAATGAGTATCTCGTTTTAGACAACATTTTTAACATTATTACATTGTTAATAAAATCATGGCATTTGGTTTTCTACTTTTAATCATAACATATGTTGCATGACATTAGCTTTATAAAAATAATGCATATATTTAAAAATCTAGAGTAACAATCCTTAACTACAATCCTTAACTTGAATACTCTAATATTCATGCTTAAAAGACTCTCTAAATCATGCAAAAGGTTTGAACAACTTGGGGAGAAGATGTATTAAAGTGTGCGAGAATGAGGTAAAGAAAAAATGTGGGAAGATTAGGTGGTTCAACCACCATTTTATAGCCAACAAGCTCAGCAGGGAACTCCAGTAATGGTGGTAAGGTGGCAGCGTGGTGGTCGTGGTAAGCTAGTGAAGGTTGTACCAAATTTTTCCTATTATATGTGATTTTTCACACAAAACTCTCCATTACAACCATATATTGTAAAACATTGCTTACAATTTCTTTTTAGGTTCTTTAACTATTTATACTAAAATTATGGGGTTTTACTAGAGATCTTTTTGAAATATTTTTGCACATATACATGAAAATGATTATTTGGAGTGTCTATTGCGATTGACTTTTATGAAATATATCTCCTACCTTTAATCTAATCAGTATATTACTTATGAGTAAGGCACTCTCCGAAAGGAAGATGAACAGGAGTTAACGGCAGGCACAATATAAAGGCAGTTGGATAGCTTAGATCAGATGCAAGCAAGCTCAGTCTCAATATGCGCGCATTAGAGAAGGGGGGTTGGCGCTTCGGTCAAGAGGCTAGCTAGCGTTCCATCTTCCTGTCTTGACTGGTAGGCACAATCACTTGAGTCTAGTTCTTAAGCGCTTTCAATGACAATTTCTCTTTAGCAATCATCCATCAACCCTCTTCAAGCTATCGACTATAGATAGGAGATCCACTTCAAGTTCAAGGCTAGTAGCAAGCGTAAGTGCAATTGCAATCCTGATTAATCAATATCTCTCCGACCCTCTAGCACTCTGTTATGGTGCAACCATTGACTCTAGTTCTGGAGTTCTAGGTCCTCTAGCTATTAGTGATGTCTCCTTCTGGTAATGCATTATAGGCTGTCTTCCTTCCACTTTTCTCTATCGCTCTTCCTTCTTTTAGCAACTCATATCGAATCTTGAATGTTTAGCAAATCAATCGTAATTGGTCTGACCACTCAAGGTATATCTCTCTATTCCCTTTTCTGGTCTCCGGTCATTGGTAGAAAGCCTATAAATTGAATTTCTCTCCTGGGAATACTTCTTTCTATTGGCTATATATCTGTAGTCACAATGCCAGTTCAAGCTATCTTCTAGATAGAGTAAGAAAAAGTATGCACAAGTGCATTAGCTCAAGGCAAGCAGGTAAGGGCAGGGGATAGGCATTCAAATCACTATCCTTAAATAGCGTATATAAGAGAAATAATGGCTCGTGTATCTTTTCTTCTTTTAGACAAACAAGTCTAGTAGGCAAAGGAATTGTTATACTAAGCATGGGCTAGCAAAGATGAGCGGCAATGAGCAATGACTTGAGTTTAGTTCTTGAGTTCGAGCGGGGGTAGCATTCCGGTCTTAAGCAAAGTCGTCCTGCTCGGCCATATGTCCTATTTAGTCAGTTGCATATCGGTAAGCATGATTGTAGCAATACAAATAGGCGCGATAGACGAAGGAGCTATTTTCAACAAATCAATATTATGGTGGGTGCCTGGCTGATGAAATACATCCTCAAAAAGCCCTTCATGTGGTTAGTTCAAGGGCTTTGATAGGGAAATTCACACACTTTTTGTCATTTCAGATGCGATCAAAAAGATTTTTTTCAAGCATAGATACTACATATGAGGAAGATGCGAATAGAGATGTGGAAGTTCCTGTTAGAGTTGGAGATGCAGGATCAGTGAACATGACTCTTGCAGAAGGAATAAATGTAGTAAAGTAAATAAAGAGGAGTTCCAAGCATAGGAGTTCATTCAACTAGAATAGGAGGAGCATGTGCAAAAGTAGTAGCAGGAAAGGAGGATAGAATTAGTGCACTACCTTCTCCCCAAGGCCTCCTTGGTCTTCTTGGACTTGGTTTATGTTTGATTCCACCCGAACTACTAATGTAGGGTTTTTGGGGGTAATGGCATCGGTATACTTTTCGTCCAAATAAGTTCTCTTTCGTCTTCCGATAGTTCTGACCTGTAAAGTGAGCTCCAAAAACTAGCAACCTATGACCGCTAAAAATTAGGCATAGTAGCTGATAGAGTAGAAGGTGAGATTCTATATTCTATAGCCTATGCGCATGCTTCTAATGAGATAGAAGTAGGATCCCGGTGCGTCTTCCTTCGGTCGGTCGGTCATCGAAGGATGTTAGCAAAATCAGAAGAACTAGAGGCTCGAAGGCTCGAGTTGGTCAAGCGAACTGATTCATTTCATTCTTCACCTAGTCTTAGCACCCGCACGATAGAGGGGAAGAAGCATTCCCTTTTTGACAAAACTAAGATGGGTAAAGGCAATAGGAGGAGTGAACCCGACCACTTCACGCTGAGGTTCATAAAGGTCAATCCGGCCTCCTTGATCCTCACCCCAAAGCCAATGCATGAGTTTGGTGCTCTCCATTAACCGCTCAAATCTTGTGCTCAATGAGGTCCCGGTAACTTCTTCTTGGAGCTAGGCTAAAACTCGTCCACATCTCCTGTTCGAACGATCATCTCTCATCGTCCTTCCGGCTTGCTATCTCTTTATATCTCGAATCCCTCGTGATGGTAGGACTCTCTCTTCACCTTGGTTACTGATTAAATTGAAGACATACTTTTAGAGGCTTAATAAAAAACGTTACTTTCATTTTACTCTAGGTGGTTTTTTACTCGTGCCCTACATGAAAATACAAGAATTTCATTTTTGAGACCAGTACGATAAATGGGCTTTTGAGACTCTGTTTTGTTAACAACAGGTATTGTTTCTACCTTCACAGGTAAGGATCGTCTGTGCTATAAGAAACTCATAGCCTCGATAGTGATCTAAGGCAAGTAGAAATCCCTCTTACTCAATAGTGGCTAAGGCAAGAAAGTATGATGAATGATATTCTGCAAATTCTAGTGTCTTTTTCATCTCTAATCTCATCTATGCTTCAGGAAAAAGTTTCACCCACCCGCTAATAATTAATATAATAATAAAGGGCTGGCTGATCTCCTGAATTTCATAAAGAATTGAGTGTGCTCCTTGCCCTTAGTGAAGTGAATGGCTTCTGCTCCCCAATTTAGCATTTGTGAGTGGCTTTTGCTTCTCTTCTTTGAAATCTAGATCTTCTCTTTCTGTGTCTATCAATCTTCCTACCCTAAGCCCCTATTGTCTATAGTGCTTTATTGTTTGATAGCGACCGACCCGCTTTCATAAGCACTTATTGGCAAGTTCGGAAGAAGGCTTTGAGGGGCTCGATGTTGCTTCGGTTCGCCTCTCGCTTAAAATATTTTCCGCACTAATAGGCTTACGTAAAGTAAATAAAATTTGAGTGACTACATGCGAAAGTTTTTGCTTCTTCCTTTCCTTCTACTGGCAATCTCCTTCTTTCCTAGTTCAGGATTCCCTCTCTACAATTCTAATGATGGATGGCACCATAGATCTTTTATAATGTCTTTGTACATATACACAAAAATAGGGGTTGTCAAATCCATAGTATAATTTTCATGATAGATTGTATAACGGAAGTGGGATGATATGTATGATCGAGTGTTTAATAGTTTAAAAGATAAACTAACAAATACACCTTTGTTCTATTTTCCTAACTTGGATAAAGCTTTTGAGATAGAATATGATGCATCGGGGATTGGCATAAGTGCTATTTTAATGCAAATTTCAAACCAATTGCATATTTTAGCAAAAAGTTAAGTGGGGCAGTGTTGAATTATCCTACTTATGACACAGAGCTTTATGCATTAGTGAGAACTCTTCAAACATGGCAGCATTACTTATGGCCAAGGGAATTTATCATTCATTCCGATCATGAGAGTTTGAAGTTTTTGAAGATCCAAGGTAAGCTTAATAAAAGACATGCTAAGTGGTTTGAGTTTATAGAAATGTTTCCTTATGTAATCAAATACAAGCATGGGAAGGACAATGTTGTGGTTGATGCATTGTCTTGGAGGTACGTGTTACTTACTTCATTACAAACTAAATTACTTAGTTTTGAATTGCTTAAGGACTTGTATGCTAATGATTTTGATTTTTTCCAAGTATGGAATGCATGTGATAAGTTTGCATCAGGTGATTTTCATTGGCATGAAGGATTTCTATTCAAGAAAGATAAATTATGTGTGCCTATCTGTTTTGTTCGTGAGATGCTTATTAGGGAAAGTCATGGGGGAGGTTTGATGGGTCACTTTGGTGTTTTAAAGACTTTAGATATTTTACGAGAGCATTTTTATTGGCCTAATATGAAGCATGATGTGCAATCTGTTTGTGAAAAGTGCATTAGATGTAGGGAAGCAAAATCTAAAGTTAAACCACATGGCTTGTATATCCCTTTACCTATACCTAATCAACCTTGGATTGATATATCTATAGATTTTGTTTTAGGATTACCAAAGTCTCAAAGTGGTAAGGACGTCATCTTTGTTATTGTTGATAGGTTTAGTAAAAGGGTTCATTTTTTTGCATGTTCTAAAACCAATGATGCAACACATAATGTTATTTGTTCTTTAAAGAAGTGGTTCGTTTGCATTGGTTGCCTAAGACAATTGTTAGTGATAGAGATGTTAAGTTCCAAAGTCATTTTTGGCACACTTTATGGAATAAACTAGGAACTAAATTGTTATTTTCCAATCTTGCACATCCTCAATCGGATGGTTAAACTGAAGTAGTTAATAGGACATTCAATACTTTGCTACGAGCTATCATTCCAAAGAATATAAGGCAGTGGGAGAAGTGTTTGCCACACATTAAGTTTTCATATAATAGGAATATTCATTCTACTTCTTCATTTTCTCCTTTTGAAGTTGTTTATGGCTTTAATCCTTTAATACCTATTGATATTTTACCTTTGCCTACTAATGAGCATGCTAATGTTGATGGTAGGAAAAAGGTACCTTTTGTAATGGATTTACATGCTAAAGTTTGGGCCAACATTGAAAGGAAGAATGAGCAATATGCTAAGCAAGCTAATATGGGGCATTTGAAGGTGTTTTTCCAACCTAGAGATTGGGTTTGGGCGCACATGTGTAAGGAGAGGTTTCCCACACAACAAAAATCAAAATTGTAGCCTCGAGGAGATGGACCTTTTCATGTCTTAGAACGGATCAATGATAAAAACTACAAGATAGATTTTCCAAGTAACTACGGTAATGTTAGTGCAACTTTTAATGTTGCTGATTTATCTTTGTTTGATGTAGGTGATTCGAGGACGTATCTTTTCAAAGAGGAGAGGCATAATAAAGATGAAGGTGTTGATCAAGCTGATGTTGCCAAATATTCTCAAGATGCTTTGCAAGGAATTGGTAGTCCAATGACTAGGGCAAAGACTAAGAGGATGAAGGAAGCCTTGCAAGGCTTGATCATGGAAGTGCAATACAAAGAGGTCATGTTAGAAGAATCAAAAACTAAATTTGAAAATTCTAAAGCTTCACCAAGGATGGTCTATTACCTTTATATGGAAGGGATAGATTTGGAAGATCAAGTTGGGAGCAAAGATTAATTTAGGAAGTAATATTTTTATTTTAGCTAATTATGAGCTTCATGTATAGTAATTTTTATTTTATTAAATTGTGGGTTTTCTTTATGTAAGTCTTTTAGTCTTTTATTTGTTAAGGTTGGATTATGCCCAATCCTTAACTAAATAGGCCAATTCCATCTAAGGTTTTTTTCTATAAGGGTTTCTTACTTATTAATAATAATAGCTATGAAATAGAGGCAGGAACAAATATTCATTAATGAAAACAAAATTTCAGAAAGCTTCTTGCTTTTCCTTCTTGTGTTCTTGATTGGATGCTACAATTCGACTTATCAAAGGGAGTGATCATCCTTTGTGGCGTCTCAATATTTGGGTTTTAAGGACTTTATTTCCTTAGGGTTCTAATCTAATCATACTCAACACGTTTTTAGCAAATTAATTCCCTTGAAACATATATTATACATTAAATATAAAGCAGGTAAAGATTAGTGAAGCTTCTCATTAAAGTCTAAGCAAGTATACGGTAACATGCACACCTTAAATTCAAATTGTACTGGAACAACAAAACATCATGCACAACAAACGATACAATCGGGTAAACATAAATGGAACCCTTATAAAATATATTTATTTACAAAATTTTATTATTAATTTCCTTATAAAAAATATATATTATATGTTATATTGACGAAAAAAATTATTACTTATAAAAAATTAAAATTACTTTTTTTTCTCGAAATCTCAACAAGTTTCTCAATAAATTACTCATTTTCAACATTTATTATGTACTTGAAAATCAATACATAATTCTAATTTTAATAATAATATATAATTTTTTAATAAAACAATAGACCCTATTTATTAATTTACTATTTACATACAGTCAAAATAATTAAAATTTACATAAAAAAACAAGTTTAAATCGCAAATCACATAATTTAAATAGTCTTAAATAAGTTGATTGAATCTTATCTAAATGGAAGTTTATATATTGGTATAATTTCTGATTTTGCAAATCAATATATACCGATTCAATTAACATTTTAAATAAAAATATATCATTCCCCAATCAAAGAAGTGTCATATTCAAGCGAATTATTTATTGGTGAAGGGAAGGTACAATTATATAGCTTTAATGAAAGCAGCAAAAAAGACCAATTATTGTAATCAAATGAAGCATAAAAGTCATGTTGCCTTCTAAAAATTGCACAAAAGACTATGAAAATAGACAAACGATAAGCACATAACGAGATAAATAGATAACTTTTAGGAACATATATTATACATTAAATATAAAGCAGGTAAAAATAGTGAAGGTTATCATTAAATTCTAAGCAAGTATTCTGTAACATGCACACCATAAATTCAAATTGTACTGAAACAACAAAAGATCATGCACAACAAACGATACAATTGGGTAAACTTTAATGGAACCCTTATAAAATATATATATTTACAAAATTTTATTTTTAATTTCCATATAAAAAATATATAATGTATGTTATATTGACGAAAAAATTATTACTTATAAAAAAATAAAATTACTTTTTTATCTCGAAATCTCAACAAGTTTCTCAATAACTTACTCATTTTCAACATTTATTATGTACTTGAAAATCAATACATAATTCTAATTTTAATAATAATATATAATTTTTTATAAAACAATAAACCTTAGTTATTAATTTACTATTTACATACAATCAAAATAATTAAAATTTATTTAAAAACAAGTTTAAATCGGAAATCACATAATTTAAATAGTCTTAAATAAGTTGATTGAATCTCATTTAAATGGAAGTTTATATATTGGTATAATTTCTCATTTTGCAAATCAATATATACCGATTCAATTAACATTTTAAATAAAAATATATCATTCCCCAATAAAAGAACTGTCATAATCAAGCGAATTACTTATTGGTGAAGTGAAGGCACAATTATATAGCTTTAATGAAATGACCAAAAAAGACCAATTATTGTAATCAAATGAAGTATAAAAGTCATGTTAACTTCAAAAAAATAGCACAAAAGACTCTGAAAATAGACAAATGATAAGCACATAACCAGATAAATAGATAACTTTTAGGAACATATATTATACATTAAATATAAAGCAGGCAAAAATAGTGAAGGTTCTGATTAAATTCTAAGCAAGTATACTGTAACATGCACACTTTAAATTCAAATTGTATTGAAACAACAAAAGATCATGCCCAAGAAACGATACAATCGGGTAAACTTTAATGGAACCCTTATAAAATATATATATTTACAAAATTTTATTTTTAATTTCCTTATAAAAATATATATTATATGTTATATTGACGAAAAAAAATATTACTTATAAAAAAATTAAATTAATTTTTTTTCTTGAAATCTAAACAAGTTTCTCAATAACTTACTCATTTTCAACATTTATTATGTACTTGAAAAGAAATACATAATTCTAATTTAAATAATAATATATAATTTTTTTATAAAACAATAAACCTTAGTTATTAATTTACTATTTACATACAATCAAAATAATTAAAATTTACTTAAAAAACAAGTTTAAATCGGAAATCACATAACTTAAATAGTCTTAAATAAGTTGATTGAATCTCATTTAAATGGAAGTTTATATATTGGTATAATTTCTCATTTTGCAAATCAATATATACCGATTCAATTAACATTTTAAATAAAAATATATCATTCCCCAATAAAAGAAGTGTCATATTCAAGCGAATTATTTATTGGTGAAAGGAAGGTACAATTATATAGCTTTAAGGAAAGGAGCTAAAAATACCAATTATTGTAATCAAATGAAGTATAAAAGTCATGTTGCCTTCAAAAAAATAGCACAAAAGACTGAAAATAGACAATGATAAGCACATAACGAGATAAATAGATAACTTTTAGGAACATATATTATACATTAAATATAAAGCAGGCAAAAATAGTGTAGGTTCTGATTAAATTCTAAGCAAGTATACTGTAACATACACACCTTAAATTCAAATTGTATTGAAACAACAAAAGATCATGCACAAGAAACGATACATTCGGGTAACCTTTAATGGAACCCTTATAAAATATATATATTTACAAAATTTTATTTTTAATTTCCTTATAAAAAATATATATGATATGTTATATTGACGAAAAAAATTAGAAACTATAAAAAAATAAAATTACTTTTTTATCTAGAAATGTCAACAAGTTTCTCAATAACTTACTCAATTTCAACATTTATTATGTACTTGAAAATAAATACATAATTCTAATTTAAATAATAATATATAATTTTTTTTAAAACAATAAACCGTAGTTATTAATTTACTATTTACATACAATCAAAATAATTAAAAGTTACTTAAAAAACAAGTTTAAATCGCAAATCACATAATTTAAATAGTCTTAAATAAGTTGATTGAATCTCATTTAAATGGAAGTTTATATATTGGTATAATTTCTCATTTTGCAAATCAATATATACCGATTCAATTAACATTTTAAATAAAAATATATCATTCCCCAATAAAAGAAGTGTCATATTCAAGCGAATTATTTATTGGTGAAAGGAAGGTAAAATTATATAGCTTTAAGGAAAGGAGCTAAAAATACCAATTATTGTAATCAAATGAAGCATAAAAGTCATGTTGCCTTCAAAAAAATAGCACATAAGACTGTGAAAATAGACAAACGATAAACACATAACGAGATAAATAGATAACTTTTAGGAACATATATTATACATTAAATATAAAGCAGGTAAAAATAGTGAAGGTTCTGATTAAATTCTAAGCAAGTATACTGTAACATGCACACCTTAAATTCAAATTGTATTGAAACAACAAAAGATCATGCACAACAAACGATACAATCGGGTAAACTTTAATGGAACCCTTATAAAATATATATATTTACAAAATTTTATTTTTAATTTCCTTATAAAAAATATATATTATATGTTATATTGACGAAAAAAATAATTACTTATAAAAAAATAAAATTACTTTTTTATCTCGAATTCTCAACAAGTTTCTCAATAACTTACTCATTTTCAACATTTATTATGTACTTGAAAATAAATACATAATTCTAATTTTAATAATAATATATAATATTTTATAAAACAATAAAATTAGTTATTAATTTATTATTTACATACAATCAAAATAATTAAAATTTACTTAAAAAACAAGTTTAAATCGGAAATCACATAACTTAAATAGTCTTAAATAAGTTGATTGAATCTCATTTAAATGGAAGTTTATATATTGGTATAATTTTTGATTTTGCAAATCAATATATACCGAATCAATTAACATTTTAAATAAAAATATATCATTCCCCAATAAAAGAAGTGTCATATTCAAGCGAATTATTTATTGGTGAAGTGAAGGTACAATTATATAGCTTTAATGAAAGGACCAAAAAAGACCAATTATTGTAATCAAATGAAGCATAAAAGTCATGTTGCCTTAAAAAAAAATAGCACAAAAGACTATGAAAATAGACAAATGATAAGCACATAACGAGATAAATAGATAACTTTTAGGAACATATATTATACATTAAATATAAAGCAGGTAAAAATAGTGAAGGTTCTGATTAAATTCTAAGCAAGTATACTGTAACATGCACACCTTAAATTCAAATTGTATTGAAACAACAAAAGATCATGCACAACAAACGATACAATCGGGTAAACTTTAATGGAACCCTTATAAAATATATATATTTACAAAATTTTATTTTTAATTTCCTTATAAAAAATATATATTATATGTTATATTGACGAAAAAAATAATTACTTATAAAAAAATAAAATTACTTTTTTATCTCGAATTCTCAACAAGTTTCTCAAAAACTTACTCATTTTCAACATTTATTATGTACTTGAAAATAAATACATAATTCTAATTTTAATAATAATATATAATTTTTTATAAAACAATAAACCTTAGTTATTAATTTACTATTTACATACAATCAAAATAATTAAAATTTACTTAAAAAACAAGTTTAAATCGGAAATCACATAACTTAAATAGTCTTAAATAAGTTGATTGAATCTCATTTAAATGGAAGTTTATATATTGGTATAATTTCTCATTTTGCAAATCAATATATACCGATTCAATTAACATTTTAAATAAAAATATATCATTCCCCAATAAAAGAAGTATCATATTCAAGCGAATTATTTATTGGTGAAGTGAAGGCACAATTATATAGCTTTAATGAAAGGAGCTAAAAAACCAATTATTGTAATCAAATAAAGCATAAAAGTCAGGTTGCCTTCAAAAAAATTGCACATAAGACTATGAAAATAGACAAACGATAAACACATAACGAGATAAATAGATAACTTTTAGGAACATAAATTATACATTAAATATAAAGCAGGTAAAAATAGTGAAGGTTCTGATTAAATTCTAAGCAAGTATACTGTAACATGCACACCTTAAATTCAAATTGTACTGAAACAACAAAAGATCATGCACAACAAACGATACAATCGGGTAAACTTTAATGGAACCCTTATAAAATATATATATTTACAAAATTTTATTTTTAATTTCCATATAAAAAATATATATTATATGTTATATTGACGAAAAAAATTATTACTTATAAAAAAATAAAATTACTTTTTTATCTCGAAATCTCAACAAGTTTCTCAATAACTTACTCATTTTCAACATTTATTATGTACTTGAAAATAAATACATAATTCTAATTTTAATAATAATATATAATTTTTTATAAAACAATAAACCTTAGTTATTAATTTACTATTTACATACAATCAAAATAATTAAAATTTACTTAAAAAACAAGTTTAAATCGGAAATCACATAACTTAAATAGTCTTAAATAAGTTGATTGAATCTCATTTAAATGGAAGTTTATATATTGGTATAATTTCTCATTTTGCAAATCAATATATACCGATTCAATTAACATTTTAAATAAAAATATATCATTCCCCAATAAAAGAAGTGTCATATTCAAGCGAATTATTTCTTGGTGAAAGGAAGGTACAATTATATAGCTTTAATGAAAGGAGCTAAAAAGACCAATTATTGTAATAAAATAAAGCATAAAAGTCATGTTGCCTTCAAAAAAATAGCACATAAGATTGTGAAAATAGACAAACGATAAGCACATAACGAGATAAATAGATAACTTTTAGGAACATATATTATACATTAACTATAAAGAAGGTAAAAATAGTGAAGGTGCTCATTAAATTCTAAGCAAGTATACTGTAACATGCACACCTTAAATTCAAATTGTATTGAAACAACAAAAGATCATGCACAACAAACGATACAATCGGGTAAACTTTAATGGAACCCTTATAAAATATATATATTTACAAAATTTTATTTTTAATTTCCTTATAAAAAATATATATTATATGTTATATTGACTAAAAATTATTACTTATAAAAAATAAAATTACTTTTTTATCTCGAATTCTCAACAAGTTTCTCAAAAACTTACTCATTTTCAACATTTATTATGTACTTGAAAATAAATACATAATTCTAATTTTAATAATAATATATAATTTTTTATAAAACAATAAACCTTAGTTATTAATTTACTATTTACATACAATCAAAATAATTAAAATTTACTTAAAAAACAAGTTTAAATCGGAAATCACATAACTTAAATAGTCTTAAATAAGTTGATTGAATCTCATTTAAATGGAAGTTTATATATTGGTATAATTTCTGATTTTGCAAATCAATATATACCGATTCAATTAACATTTTAAATAAAAATATATCATTCCCCAATCAAAGAAGTGTCATATTCAAGCGAATTATTTATTGGTGAAGTGAAGGCACAATTATATAGCTTTAATGAAAGGAGCTAAAAAGACCAATTATTGTAGTCAAATAAAGCATAAAAGTCATGTTGCCTTAAAAAAAATAGCACAAAAGACCTTGAAAATAGACAAACGATAAGCACATAACGAGATAAATAGATAACTTTTAAGAACATATATTATACATTAAATATAAAGCAGGTAAAAATAGTGAAGGTTCTGATTAAATTCTAAGCAAGTATACTGTAACATGCACACCTTAAATTCAACTTGTATAGAAACAACAAAAGATCATGCACAACAAACGATACAATTGGGTAAACTTTAATGGAACCCTTATAAAATATATATATTTACAAAATTTTATTTTTAATTTCCATATAAAAAATATATATTGTATGTTATATTGACGAAAAAAATTATTACTTATAAAAAAATAAAATTACTTTTTTATCTCGAATTCTCAACAAATTTCTCAAAAACTTACTCATTTTCATCATTTATTATGTACTTGAAAATCAATACATAATTCTAATTTTAATAATAATATATAATATTTTATAAAACAATAAAATTAGTTATTAATTTATTATTTACATACAATCAAAATAATTAAAATTTACTTAAAAAATAAGTTTAAATCGAAAATCACATAACTTAAATAGTCTTAAATAAGTTGATTGAATCTCATTTAAATGGAAGTTTATATATTGGTATAATTTCTCATTTTGCAAATCAATATATACCGATTCAATTAACATTTTAAATAAAAATATATCATTCCCCAATAAAAGAAGTGTCATATTCAAGCGAATTATTTGTTGGTGAAAGGAAGGTACAATTATATATCTTTAATGAAAGGAGCTAAAAAGACCAATTATTGTAATAAAATAAAGCATAAAAGTCACGTTGCCTTAAAAAATAATAGCACAAAAGACTGTGAAAATAGACAAACGATAAGCACATAACGAGATAAATAAATAACTTTTAGGAACATATATTATACATTAAATATAAAGTTGGTAAAAATAGTGAAGGTTCTCATTAAATTCTAAGCAAGTATACTGTAACATGCACACCTTAAATTCAAATTGTATTGAAACAACAAAAGATCATGCACAACAAACGATACAATCGGGAAAACTTTAATGGAACCCTTATAAAATATATATATTTACAAAATTTTATTTTTAATTTGCTTATAAAAAATATATATTATATGTTATATTGACGAAAAAAATAATTACTTATAAAAAAATAAAATTACTTTTTTATCTCGAATTCTCAACAAGTTTCTCAAAAACTTACTCATTTTCAACATTTATTATGTACTTGAAAATAAATACATAATTCTAATTTTAATAATAATATATAATATTTTATAAAACAATAAAATTAGTTATTAATTTATTATTTACATACAATCAAAATAATTAAAATTTACTTAAAAAACAAGTTTAAATCGGAAATCACATAACTTAAATAGTCTTAAATAAGTTGATTGAATCTTATCTAAATGGAAGTTTATATATTGGTATAATTTCTGATTTTGCAAATCAATATATACCGATTAAATTAACATTTTAAATAAAAATATATCATTCCCCAATCAAAGAAGTGTCATATTCAAGCGAATTATTTATTGGTGAAGTGAAGGAACAATTATATAGCTTTAATGAAAGGAGTTAAAAAGACCAATTATTGTAGTCAAATAAAGCATAAAATTCATTTTGCCACAAAAAAAAAAGCACAAAAGACCTTGAAAATAGACAAACGATAAGCACATAACGAGATAAATAGATAACTTTTAAGAACATATATTATACATAAAATATAAAGCAGGTAAAAATAGTGAAGGTTCTGATTAAATTCTAAGCAAGTATATTGTAACATGCACACCTTAAATTCAAATTGTACTCAAACAACAAAAGATCATGCACAACAAACGATACAATCGGGTAAACTTTAATGGAACCCTTATAAAATATATATATTTACAAAATTTTATTTTTAATTTCCTTATAAAAAATATATATTATATGTTATATTGACGAAAAAAATAATTACTTATAAAAAAATAAAATTACTTTTTTATCTCGAATTCTCAACAAGTTTCTCAAAAACTTACTCATTTTCAACATTTATTATGTACTTGAAAATAAATACATAATTCTAATTTTAATAATAATATATAATTTTTTATAAAACAATAAACCTTAGTTATTAATTTACTATTTACATACAATCAAAATAATTAAAATTTACTTAAAAAACAAGTTTAAATCGGAAATCACATAACTTAAATAGTCTTAAATAAGTTGATTGAATCTCATTTAAATGGAAGTTTATATATTGGTATAATTTCTCATTTTGCAAATCAATATATACCGATTCAATTAACATTTTAAATAAAAATATATCATTCCCCAATAAAAGAAGTGTCATATTCAAGCGAATTATTTATTGGTGAAAGGAAGGTACAATTATATATCTTTAATGAAAGGAGCTAAAAAGACCAATTATTGTAATAAAATAAAGCATAAAAGTCACGTTGCCTTAAAAAATAATAGCACAAAAGACTGTGAAAATAGACAAACGATAAGCACATAACGAGATAAATAAATAACTTTTAGGAACATATATTATACATTAAATATAAAGCAGGTAAAAATAGTGAAGGTTCTGATTAATATCTAAGCAAGTATACTGTAACATGCACACCTTAAATTCAAATTGTATTGAAACAACAAAAGATCATGCACAACAAACGATACAATCGGGTAAACTTTAATGGAACCCTTATAAAATATATATATTTACAAAATTTTATTTTTAATTTCCGTATAAAAATATATATTATATGTTATATTGACGAAAAAAATAATTACTTATAAAAAAATAAAATTACTTTTTTATCTCGAATTCTCAACAAGTTTCTCAAAAACTTACTCATTTTCAACATTTATTATGTACTTGAAAATAAATACATAATTCTAATTTTAATAATAATATATAATATTTTATAAAACAATAAAATTAGTTATTAATTTATTATTTACATACAATCAAAATAATTAAAATTTACTTAAAAAACAAGTTTAAATCGGAAATCACATAACTTAAATAGTCTTAAATAAGTTGATTGAATCTCATTTAAATGGAAGTTTATATATTGGTATAATTTTTGATTTTGCAAATCAATATATACCGAATCAATTAACATTTTAAATAAAAATATATCATTCCCCAATAAAAGAAGTGTCATATTCAAGCGAATTATTTGTTGGTGAAAGGAAGGTACAATTATATATCTTTAATGAAAGGAGCTAAAAAGACCAATTATTGTAATAAAATAAAGCATAAAAGTCACGTTGCCTTAAAAAATAATAGCACAAAAGACTGTGAAAATAGACAAACGATAAGCACATAACGAGATAAATAAATAACTTTTAGGAACATATATTATACATTAAATATAAAGTTGGTAAAAATAGTGAAGGTTCTGATTAAATTCTAAGCAAGTATACTGTAACATGCACACCTTAAATTCAAATTGTATTGAAACAACAAAAGATCATGCACAACAAACGATACAATCGGGAAAACTTTAATGGAACCCTTATAAAATATATATATTTACAAAATTTTATTTTTAATTTGCTTATAAAAAATATATATTATATGTTATATTGACGAAAAAAATAATTACTTATAAAAAAATAAAATTACTTTTTTATCTCGAATTCTCAACAAGTTTCTCAAAAACTTACTCATTTTCAACATTTATTATGTACTTGAAAATAAATACATAATTCTAATTTTAATAATAATATATAATTTTTTATAGAACAATTAACCTTAGTTATTAATTTACTATTTACATACAATCAAAATAATTAAAATTTACTTAAAAAACAAGTTTAAATCGAAAATCACATAATTTAAATAGTCTTAAATAAGTTGATTGAATCTTATCTAAATGGAAGTTTATATATTGGTATAATTTCTGATTTTACAAATCAATATATACCGATTCAATTAACATTTTAAATAAAAATATATGATTCCCCAATCAAAGAAGTGTCATATTCAAGCGAATTATTTATTGGTGAAGTGAAGGCACAATTATATAGCTTTAATGAAAGGAGCTAAAAAGACCAATTATTGTAATCAAATAAAGCCTAAAAGTCATGTTGCCTTAAAAAAAATAGCACAAAAGACTGAGAAAATAGACAAACGATAAGCACATAACGAGATAAATAAATAACTTTTAAGAACATATATTATACATTAAATATAAAGCATGTAAAAATAGTGAAGGTTCTGATTAAATTCTAAGCAAGTATACTGTAACATGTACGCCTTAAATTCAAATTTTACTGAAACAACAAAAGATCATGCACAACAAACGATACAATCGGGTAAACTTTAATGGAACCCTTATAAAATATATATACTTACAAAATTTTATTTTTAATTTCCTTCTAAAAAATATATATTATATGTTATACTGACGAAAAAAATTATTACGTATAAAAAAATAAAATTACTTTTTTATCTCGAAATCTCAACAAGTTTCTCAATAACTTACTCATTTTCAACATTTATTATGTACTTGAAAATAAATACATAATTCTAATTTAAATAATAATATATCATTTTTTATAAAACAATAAACCTTAGTTATTAATTTACTATTTACAATCAATCAAAATAATTAAAATTTACTTAAAAAAAAAGTTTAAATCGCAAATCACATAATTTAAATAGTCTTAAATAAGTTGATTGAATCTTATCTAAAAGGAAGTTTATATATTGTTATAATTTCTGATTTTGCAAATCCATATACACCGATTCAATTAACATTTTAAATAAAAATATATCATTCCCCAATCAAAGAAGTGTCATATTCAAGCGAATTATTTATTGGTGAAGTGAAGGGACAATTATATAGCTTTAATGAAAGGAGCTAAAAAGACCAATTATTGTAGTCCAATAAAGCATAAAAGTCATGTTGCCTTCTAAAAAATAGCACAAAAGACTATGAAAATAGACAATCGATAAGCACATGAAGAGATAAATAGATAACTTTTAGGAACAAATATTATACATTAAATATAAAGCAGGTAAAAAATAGTGAAGGTTCTCATTAAATTCTAAGCAAGTATACTGTAACATATACACCTTAAATTCAAATTGTACTGAAACAACAAAAGATCATGCACAAGAAACGATACAATCGGGTAAACTTTAATGGAACCCTTACAAAATATATATTTA
This sequence comes from Hippophae gyantsensis, assembly GCA_030763125.1. NCBI lineage: Eukaryota > Viridiplantae > Streptophyta > Magnoliopsida > Rosales > Elaeagnaceae > Hippophae > Hippophae gyantsensis. The sequence continues at coordinate 43,184,104 of CM061035.1, read as the reverse complement.
CAAAATTTTATTTTTACTTTCCTTATAAAAAATATATATTATATGTTATATTGACGAAAAAAATTATAACTTATAAAAAAATAAAATTACTTTTTTATCTCGAAATCTCAACAAGTTTCTCAATAACTTACTCATTTTCATCATTTATTATGTACTCGAAAATAAATACATAATTTTAATTTTAATAATAATATATAATTTTTTATAAAACAATAAACCTTAGTTATTAATTTACTATTTACATACAATCAAAATAATTAAAATTTACTTAAAAAACAAGTTTAAATCGCAAATCACATAATTTAAATAGTCTTTTATAAGTTGATTGAATCTTATCTAAATGGAAGTTTATATATTGGTATAATTTCTGATTTTGCAAATCAATATATACCGACTCAATTAACATTTTAAATAAAAATATATCATTCCCCAATCAAAGAAGTGTCATATTCAAGCGAATTATTTATTTGTGAAGTGAAGGCACAATTATATAGCTTTAATGAAAGGAGCTAAAAAGACCAATTATTGTAGTCAAATAAAGCATAAAAGTCATGCTGCCTTAAAAAAAATAGCACAAAAGACCTTGAAAATAGACAAACGATAAGCACATAACGAGACAAATAGATAACTTTTAAGAACATATATTATACATTAAATATAAAGCAGGTAAAAAATAGTGAAGGTTCTGATTAAATTCTAAGCAAGTATACTGTAACATATACACCTTAAATTCAACTTGTATAGAAACAACAAAAGATCATGCACAAGAAACGATACAATCGGGTAAACTTTAATGGAACCCTTATAAAATATATATATTTACAAAATTTTATTTTTAATTTCCATATAAAAAATATATATTGTATGTTATATTGACGAAAAAAATTATTACTTATAAAAAAATAAAATTACTTTTTTATCTCGAAATCTCAACAAGTTTCTCAATAACTTACTCATTTTCATCATTTATTATGTACTCGAAAATAAATACATAATTTTAATTTTAATAATAATATATAATTTTTTATAAAACAATAAACCTTAGTTATTAATTTACTATTTACATACAATCAAAATAATTAAAATTTACTTAAAAAACAAGTTTAAATCGCAAACCACATAATTTAAATAGTCTTTAATAAGTTGATTGAATCTCATTTAATTGGAAGTTTATATATTGGTATAATTTCTGATTTTGCAAATCAATATATACCGATTCAATTAACATTTTAAATAAAAATATATCATTCCCCAATCAAAGAAGTGTCATATTCAAGCGAATTATTTATTGGTGAAGTGAAGGTACAATTATATAGCTTTAATGAAAGGAGAAAAAAAGACCAATTATTGTAATCAAATGAAGCATAAGAGTCATGTTGCCTTCTAAAAAATAGCACAAAAGACTATGAAAATAGACAAACGATAAGCACATAAAGAGATAAATAGATAACTTTTAGGAACATATATTATACATTAAATATAAAGCAGGTAAAAAATAGTGAAGGTTCTGATTAAATTCTAAGCAAGTATACTGTAACATATACACCTTAAATTCAAATTGTACTGAAACAACAAAAGATCATGCACAAGAAACGATACAATCGGGTAAACTTTAATGTAACCCTTATAAAATATATATATTTACAAAATTTTATTTTTAATTTCCTTATAAAAAATATATATTATATGTTATATTGACGAAAAAAATTATTACTTATAAAAAAATAAAATTACTTTTTTATCTCGAATTCTCAACAAGTTTCTCAATAACTTACTCATTTTCAACATTTATTATGTACTTGAAAATAAATACATAATTCTAATTTTAATAATAATATATAATTTTTTATAAAACAATAAACCTTAGTTATTAATTTACTATTTACATACAATCAAAATAATTAAAATTTACTTAAAAAACAAGTTTAAATCGCAAATCACATAATTTAAATAGTCTTAAATAAGTTGATTGAATCTTATCTAAATGGAAGTTTATATATTGGTATAATTTCTGATTTTGCAAATCAATATATACCGATTCAATTAACATTTTAAATAAAAATATATCATTCCCCAATCAAAGAAGTGTCATATTCAAGCGAATTATTTATTTGTGAAGTGAAGGCACAATTATATAGATTTAATGAAAGGAGCTAAAAAGGCCAATTATTGTAGCTAAATAAAGCATAAAAGTCATGCTGCCTTAAAAAAAATAGCACAAAAGACCTTGAAAATAGACAAACGATAAGCACATAACGAGATAAATAGATAACTTTTAGGAACATATATTATACATTAAATATAAAGCAGGTAAAAATAGTGAAGGTTATCATTAAATTCTAAGCAAGTATTCTGTAACATGCACACCTTAAATTCAAATTGTATTGAAACAACAAAAGATCATGCACAACAAACGATACAATCGGGTAAACTTTAATGGAACCCTTATAAAATATATATATTTACAAAATTTTATTTTTAATTTCCTTATAAAAAATATATATTATATGTTATATTGACGAAAAAAATTATTACTTATAAAAAAATAAAATTACTTTTTTATCTCGAATTCTCAACAAGTTTCTCAATAACTTACTCATTTTCAACATTTATTATGTACTTGAAAATAAATACATAATTCTAATTTTAATAATAATATATAATTTTTTATAAAACAATAAACCTTAGTTATTAATTTACTATTTACATACAATCAAAATAATTAAAATTTACTTAAAAAACAAGTTTAAATCGGAAATCACATAACTTAAATAGTCTTAAATAAGTTGATTGAATCTCATTTAAATGGAAGTTTATATATTGGTATAATTTCTCATTTTGCAAATCAATATATACCGATTCAATTAACATTTTAAATAAAAATATATCATTCCCCAATCAAAGAAGTGTCATATTCAAGCGAATTGTTTATTGGTGAAGGGAAGGTACAATTATATAGCTTTAAAGAAAGGAGCAAAAAAGACCAAATATTGTAGTCAAATAAAGCATAAAAGTCATGCTGCCTTAAAAAAAATAGCACAAAAGACCTTGAAAATAGACAAACGATAAGCACATAACGAGACAAATAGATAACTTTTAAGAACATATATTATACATTAAATATAAAGCAGGTAAAAAATAGTGAAGGTTCTGATTAAATTCTAAGCAAGTATACTGTAACATGCACACCTTAAATTCAAATTGTATTGAAACAACAAAAGATCATGCACAACAAACGATACAATCGGGTAAACTTTAATGGAACCCTTATAAAATATATATATTTACAAAATTTTATTTTTAATTTCCATATAAAAAATATATATTATATGTTATATTGACGAAAAAAATTATAACTTATAAAAAAATAAAATTACTTTTTTATCTCGAAATCTCAACAAGTTTCTCAATAACTTACTCATTTTCATCATTTATTATGTACTCGAAAATAAATACATAATTTTAATTTTAATAATAATATATAATTTTTTATAAAACAATAAACCTTAGTTATTAATTTACTATTTACATACAATCAAAATAATTAAAATTTACTTAAAAAACAAGTTTAAATCGCAAATCACATAATTTAAATAGTCTTTTATAAGTTGATTGAATCTTATCTAAATGGAAGTTTATATATTGGTATAATTTCTGATTTTGCAAATCAATATATACCGATTCAATTAACATTTTAAATAAAAATATATCATTCCCCAATCAAAGAAGTGTCATATTCAAGCGAATTATTTATTGGTGAAGTGAAGGCACAATTATATAGCTTTAATGAAAGGAGCTAAAAAGACCAATTATTGTAGTCAAATAAAGCATAAAAGTCATGTTGCCTTAAAAAAATAGCACAAAAGACCTTGAAAATAGACAAACGATAAGCACATAACGAGATAAATAGATAACTTTTAAGAACATATATTATACATTAAATATAAAGCAGGTAAAAATAGTGAAAGTTACTATTAAATTCTAAGCAAGTATACTGTAACATGCACACCTTAAATTCAAATTGTATTGAAACAACAAAAGATCATGCACAACAAACGATACAATCGGGTAAACTTTAATGGAACCCTTATAAAATATATATATTTACAAAATTTTATTTTTAATTTCCTTATAAAAAATATATATTATATGTTATATTGACGAAAAAAATAATTACTTATAAAAAAATAAAATTACTTTTTTATCTCGAATTCTCAACAAGTTTCTCAAAAACTTACTCATTTTCAACATTTATTATGTACTTGAAAATAAATACATAATTCTAATTTTAATAATAATATATAATTTTTTATAAAACAATAAACCTTAGTTATTAATTTACTATTTACATACAATCAAAATAATTAAAATTTACTTAAAAAACAAGTTTAAATCGGAAATCACATAACTTAAATAGTCTTAAATAAGTTGATTGAATCTTATCTAAATGGAAGTTTATATATTGGTATAATTTCTGATTTTGCAAATCAATATATACCGATTCATTTAACATTTTAAATAAAAATATATCATTCCCCAATCAAAGAAGTGTCATATTCAAGCGAATTATTTATAGGTGAAGTGAAGGCACAATTATATAGCTTTAATGAAAGGAGCTAAAAAGACCAATTATTGTAGTCAAATAAAGCATAAAAGTCATGTTGCCTAAAAAAAATAGCACAAAAGACTGTGGAAATAGACAAACGATAAGCACATAACGAGATAAATAGATAAATTTTAAGAACATATATTATACATTAAATATAAAGCAGGTAAAAATAGTGAAGGTTCTGATTAAATTCTAAGCAAGTATACTGTAACATGTACACCTTAAATTCAAATTGTACTGAAACAACAAAAGATCATGCACAACAAACGATACAATCGGGTAAACTTTAATGGAACCCTTATAAAATATATATATTTACAAAATTTTATTTTTAATTTCCTTATAAAAAATATATATTATATGTTATATTGATGAAAAAAATTATTACTTATAAAAAAATAAAATTACTTTTTTATCTCGAAATCTCAACAAGTTTCTCAATAACTTACTCATTTTCATCATTTATTATGTACTTGAAAATCAATACATAATTCTAATTTAAAGAATAATATATAATTTTTTTATAAAACAATAAACCTAAGTTATTACTTTACTATTTACATACAATCAAAATAATTAAAATTTACTTAAAAAACAAGTTTAAATCGCAAACCACATAATTTAAATAGTCTTTAATAAGTTGATTGAATCTCATTTAAATGGAAGTTTATATATTGGTATAATTTCTGATTTTGCAAATCAATATATACCGATTCAATTAACATTTTAAATAAAAATATATCATTCTGCAATCAAAGAAGTGTCATATTCAAGCGAATTATTTATTGGTGAAGTGAAGGTACAATTATATAGCTTTAATGAAAGGAGCTAAAAAGACCAATTATTGTAGTCAAATAAAGCATAAAAGTCATGTTGCCTTAAAAAAATAGCACAAAAGACCTTGAAAATAGACAAACGATAAGCACATAACGAGATAAATAGATAACTTTTAGGAACATATATTATACATTAAATATAAAGCAGGTAAAAATAGTGAAGGTTCTGATTAAATTCTAAGCAAGTATACTGTAACATGCACACCTTAAATTCAAATTGTATTGAAACAACAAAAGATCATGCACAACAAACGATACAATCGGGTAAACTTTAATGGAACCCTTATAAAATATATATATTTACAAAATTTTATTTTTAATTTCCTTATAAAAAATATATATTATATGTTATATTGACGAAAAAAATAATTACTTATAAAAAAATAAAATTACTTTTTTATCTCGAATTCTCAACAAGTTTCTCAATAACTTACTCATTTTCAACATTTATTATGTACTTGAAAATAAATACATAATTCTAATTTTAATAATAATATATAATTTTTTATAAAACAATAAACCTTAGTTATTAATTTACTATTTACATACAATCAAAATAATTAAAATTTACTTAAAAAACAAGTTTAAATCGCAAACCACATAATTTAAATAGTCTTTAATAAGTTGATTGAATCTCATTTAAATGGAAGTTTATATATTGGTATAATTTCTGATTTTGCAAATCAATATATACCGATTCAATTAACATTTTAAATAAAAATATATCATTTTGCAATCAAAGAAGTGTCATATTCAAGCGAATTATTTATTGGTGAAGTGAAGGTACAATTATATAGCTTTAATGAAAGGACCAAAAAAGACCAATTATTGTAATCAAATGAAGCATAAAAGTCATGTTGCCTTCAAAAAAATAGCACATAAGACATTGAATATAGACAAACGATAAACATATAACGAGATAAATAGATAACTTTTAGGAACATATATTATACATTAAATATAAAGTTGATAAAAATAGTGAAGGTTCTGATTAAATTCTAAGCAAGTATACTGTAACATGCACACCTTAAATTCAAATTGTATTGAAACAACAAAAGATCATGCACAACAAACGATACAATCGGGTAAACTTTAATGGAACCCTTATAAAATATATATATTTACAAAATTTTATTTTTAATTTCCTTATAAAAAATATATATTATATGTTATATTGACGAAAAAAATTATTACTTATAAAAAAATAAAATTACTTTTTTATCTCGAAATCTCAACAAGTTTCTCAATAACTTACTCATTTTCAACATTTATTATGTACTTGAAAATCAATACATAATTCTAATTTAGATAATAATATATAATTTATTTTTAAAACAATAAACCTAAGTTATTAATTTACTATTTTCATACAATCAAAATAATTAAAATTTACTTAAAAAACAAGTTTAAATCGCAAATCACATAATTTAAATAGTCTTTTATAAGTTGATTGAATCTTATCTAAATGGAAGTTTATATATTGGTATAATTTCTGATTTTGCAAATCAATATATACCGATTCAATTAACATTTTAAATAAAAATATATCATTCCCCAATCAAAGAAGTGTCATATTCAAGCGAATTATTTATTTGTGAAGTGAAGGCACAATTATATAGCTTTAATGAAAGGAGCTAAAAAGACCAATTATTGTAGTCAAATAAAGCATAAAAGTCATGCTGCCTTAAAAAAAATAGCACAAAAGACCTTGAAAATAGACAAACGATAAGCACATAACGAGACAAATAGATAACTTTTAAGAACATATATTATACATTAAATATAAAGCAGGTAAAAATAGTGAAGGTTCTCATTAAATTCTATGCAAGTATTCTGTAACATGCACACCATAAATTCAAATTGTACTGAAACAACAAAAGATCATGCACAACAAACGATACAATCGGGTAAACTTTAATGGAACCCTTATAAAATATATATATTTACAAAATTTTATTTTTAATTTCCATATAAAAAATATATATTGTATGTTATATTGATGAAAAAAATTATTACTTATAAAAAAATTAAAATTACTTTTTTATCTCGAAATCTCAACAAGTTTCTCAATAACTTACTCATTTTCAACATTTATTATGTACTTGAAAATCAATACATAATTCTAATTTAAATAATAATATATAATTTTTTTATAAAACAATAAACCTAAGTTATTAATTTACTATTTACATACAATCAAAATAATTAAAATTTACTTAAAAAACAAGTTTAAATCGCAAATCACATAATTTAAATAGTCTTTAATAAGTTGATTGAATCTTATCTAAATGGAAGTTTATATATTGGTATAATTTCTGATTTTGCAAATCAATATATACCGATTCAATTAACATTTTAAATAAAAATATATCATTCCCCAATCAAAGAAGTGTCATATTCAAGCGAATTATTTATAGGTGAAGTGAAGGCACAATTATATAGCTTTAATGAAAGGAGCTAAAAAGACCAATTATTGTAGTCAAATAAAGCATAAAAGTCATGTTGCCTTAAAAAAAATAGCACAAAAGACCTTGAAAATAGACAAACGATAAGCACATAACGAGATAAATAGATAACTTTTAAGAACATATATTATACATTAAATATAAAGCAGGTAAAAATAGTGAAGGTTCTGATTAAATTCTAAGCAAGTATACTGTAACATGCACACCTTAAATTCAAATTGTACTGAAACAACAAAAGATCATGCACAACAAACGATACAATCGGGTAAACTTTAATGGAACCCTTATAAAATATATATATTTACAAAATTTTATTTTTAATTTCCTTATAAAAAATATATATTATATGTTATATTGACGAAAAAAATTATTACTTATAAAAAAATAAAATTACTTTTTTATCTCGAAATCTCAACAAGTTTCTCAATAACTTACTCATTTTCAACATTTATTATGTACTTGAAAATAAATACATAATTCTAATTTAAATAATAATATATAATTTTTTTTAAAACAATAAACCTTAGTTATTAATTTACTATTTACATACAATCAAAATAATTAAAAGTTACTTAAAAAACAAGTTTAAATCGCAAATCACATAATTTAAATAGTCTTTAATAAGTTGATTGAATCTTATCTAAATGGAAGTTTATATATTGGTATAATTTCTGATTTTGCAAATCAATATATACCGATTCAATTAATATTTTAAATAAAAATATATCATTCTGCAATCAAAAAAGTGTCATATTCAAGCGAATTATTTATTGGTGAAGTGAAGGTACAATTATATAGCTTTAATGAAAGGAGCTAAAAAGACCAATTATTGTAATAAAATAAAGCATAAAAGTCACGTTGCCTTCAAAAATAATAGCACAAAAGACTGTGAAAATAGACAAACGATAAGCACATAACGAGATAAATAAATAACTTTTAGGAACATATATTATACATTAAATATAAAGTTGGTAAAAATAGTGAAGGTTCTGATTAAATTCTAAGCAAGTATACTGTAACATGCACACCTTAAATTCAAATTGTATTGAAACAACAAAAGATCATGCACAACAAACGATACAATCGGGTAAACTTTAATGGAACCCTTATAAAATATATATATTTACAAAATTTTATTTTTAATTTCCGTATAAAAAATATATATTATATGTTATATTGTTGAAAAAAGTTATTACTTATAAAAAAACAAAATTACTTTTTCATCTCGAAATCTCAACAAGTTTCTCAATAACTTACTCATTTTCAACATTTATTATGTACTTGAAAATCAATACATAATTCTAATTTAGATAATAATATATAATTTATTTTTAAAACAATAAACCTTAGTTGTTAATTTACTATTTACATACAATCAAAATAATTAAAATTTACTTAAAAAACAAGTTTAAATCGCAAATCACATAATTTAAATAGTCTTAAATAAGTTGATTGAATCTTATCTAAATGGAAGTTTATATATTGGTATAATTTCTGATTTTGCAAATCAATATATACCGATTCAATTAACATTTTAAATAAAAATATATCATTCCCCAATAAAAGAAGTGTCATATTCAAGCGAATTATTTATTGGTGAAAGGAAGGTACAATTATATAGCTTTAAGGAAAGGAGCTAAAAATACCAATTATTGTAATCAAATGAAGTATAAAAGTCATGTTGCCTTCAAAAAAATAGCACATAAGACTGTGAAAATAGACAAACGATAAGCACATAACGAGATAAATAAATAACTTTTAGGAACATATATTATACATTAAATATAAAGTTGGTAAAAATAGTGAAGGTTCTGATTAAATTCTAAGCAAGTATACTGTAACATGCACACCTTAAATTCAAATTGTATTGAAACAACAAAAGATCATGCACAACAAACGATACAATCGGGTAAACTTTAATGGAACCCTTATAAAATATATATATTTACAAAATTTTATTTTTAATTTCCGTATAAAAAATATATATTATATGTTATATTGACGAAAAAAATAATTACTTATAAAAAAATAAAATTACTTTTTTATCTCGAATTCTCAACAAGTTTCTCAAAAACTTACTCATTTTCAACATTTATTATGTACTTGAAAATAAATACATAATTCTAATTTAAATAATAATATTTAATTTTTTATAAAAAATAAACCTTAGTTATTAATTTACTATTTACATACAATCAAAATAATTAAAATTTACTTAAAAAACAAGTTTAAATCGCAAATCACATAATTTAAATAGTCTTTTATAAGTTGATTGAATCTTATCTAAATGGAAGTTTATATATTGGTATAATTTCTGATTTTGCAAATCAATATATACCGATTCAATTAACATTTTAAATAAAAATATATCATTCCCCAATCAAAGAAGTGTCATATTCAAGCGAATTATTTATTGGTGAAGTGAAGGTACAATTATATAGCTTTAATGAAAGGAGCTAAAAAGACCAATTATTGTAATAAAATAAAGCATAAAAGTCATGTTGCCTTAAAAAAATAGCACAAAAGACCTTGAAAATAGACAAACGATAAGCACATAACGAGATAAATAGATAACTTTTAGGAACATATATTATACATTAAATATAAAGCAGGTAAAAATAGTGAAGGTTCTGATTAAATTCTAAGCAAGTATACTGTAACATGCACACCTTAAATTCAAATTGTATTGAAACAACAAAAGATCATGCACAACAAACGATACAATCGGGTAAACTTTAATGGAACCCTTATAAAATATATATATTTACAAAATTTTATTTTTAATTTCCTTATAAAAAATATATATTATATGTTATATTGACGAAAAAAATTATTACTTATAAAAAAATAAAATTACTTTTTTATCTCGAAATCTCAACAAGTTTCTCAATAACTTACTCATTTTCAACATTTATTATGTACATGAAATTCAATACATAATTCTAATTTAAATAATAATATATAATTTTTTTTAAAAGAATAAACCTTAGTTATTTATTTACTATTTTCATACAATCAAAATAATTAAAATTTACTTAAAAAACAAGTTTAAATCGCAAATCACATAATTTAAATAGTCTTTTATAAGTTGATTGAATCTTATCTAAATGGAAGTTTATATATTGGTATAATTTCTGATTTTGCAAATCAATATATACCGATTCAATTAACATTTTAAATAAAAATATATTATTTTTCAATCAAAGAAGTGTCATATTCAAGGGAATTATTTATTGGTGAAGTGAAGGTACAATTATATAGCTTTAATGAAAGGACCAAAAAAGACCAATTATTGTAATCAAATGAAGCATAAAAGTCATGTTGCCTTAAAAAAAATAGCACAAAAGACTATGAAAATAGACAAATGATAAGCACATAACGAGATAAATAGATAACTTTTAGGAACATATATTATACATTAAATATAAAGCAGGTAAAAATAGTGAAGGTTCTGATTAAATTCTAAGCAAGTATATTGTAACATGCACACCTTAAATTCAAATTGTATTGAAACAACAAAAGATCATGCACAACAAACGATACAATCGGGTAAACTTTAATGGAACCCTTATAAAATATATATATTTACAAAATTTTATTTTTAATTTCCTTATAAAAAATATATATTATATGTTATATTGACGAAAAAAATTATTACTTATAAAAAAATAAAATTACTTTTTTATCTCGAAATCTCAACAAGTTTCTCAATAACTTACTCATTTTCAACATTTATTATGTACATGAAATTCAATACATAATTCTAATTTAAATAATAATATATAATTTTTTTTAAAAGAATAAACCTTAGTTATTTATTTACTATTTTCATACAATCAAAATAATTAAAATTTACTTAAAAAACAAGTTTAAATCGCAAATCACATAATTTAAATAGTCTTTTATAAGTTGATTGAATCTTATCTAAATGGAAGTTTATATATTGGTATAATTTCTGATTTTGCAAATCAATATATACCGATTCAATTAACATTTTAAATAAAAATATATCATTCCCCAATCAAAGAAGTGTCATATTCAAGCGAATTATTTATTGGTGAAGTGAAGGTACAATTACATAGCTTTAATGAAAGGACCAAAAAAGACCAATTATTGTAATCAAATGAAGCATAAAAGTCATGTTGCCTTAAAAAAAATAGCACAAAAGACCTTCAAAATAGACAAACGATAAGGACATAAAGAGATAAATAGATAACTTTTAGGAACATATATTATACATTAAATATAAAGTAGGTAAAAATAGTGAAGGTTCTGATTAAATTCTAAGCAAGTATACTACAACATGCACACCTTAAATTCAACTTGTATAGAAACAACAAAAGATCATGCACAAGAAACGATACAATCGGGTAAACTTTAATGGAACCCTTATAAAATATATATATTTACAAAATTTTATTTTTAATTTCCATATAAAAAATATATATTGTATGTTATATTGACGAAAAAAATTATTACTTATAAAAAAATAAAATTACTTTTTTATCTCGAAATCTCAACAAGTTTCTCAATAACTTACTCATTTTCAACATTTATTATGTACATGAAATTCAATACATAATTCTAATTTAAATAATAATATATAATTTTTTTTAAAAGAATAAACCTTAGTTATTTATTTACTATTTTCATACAATCAAAATAATTAAAATTTACTTAAAAAACAAGTTTAAATCGCAAATCACATAATTTAAATAGTCTTTTATAAGTTGATTGAATCTTATCTAAATGGAAGTTTATATATTGGTATAATTTCTGATTTTGCAAATCAATATATACCGATTCAATTAACATTTTAAATAAAAATATATCATTCCCCAATCAAAGAAGTGTCATATTCAAGCGAATTATTTATTGGTGAAGTGAAGGCACAATTATATAGCTTTAATGAAAGGAGCTAAAAAGACAAATTATTGTAGTCAAATAAAGCAAAAAAGTCATCTTGCCTTAAAAAAATAGCACAAAAGACCTTGAAAATAGACAAACGATAAGCACATAACGAGTTAAATAGATAACTTTTAGGAACATATATTATATATTAAATATAAAGCAAATAAAGAATAGTGAAGCTTCTCTTTAAATTCTAAGCAAGTATATTGTAAGATGCACACTTTAAATTCAAATTGTATTGAAACAACAAAAGATCATGCACAACAAACGATACAATCGGGTAAACTTTAATGGAACCCTTATAAAATATATATATTTACAAAATTTTATTTTTAATTTCCTTATAAAAAATATATATTATATGTTATATTGACGAAAAAAATTATTACTTATAAAAAAATAAAATTACTTTTTTATCTCGAAATCTCAACAAGTTTCTCAATAACTTACTCATTTTCAACATTTATTATGTACATGAAATTCAATACATAATTCTAATTTAAATAATAATATATAATTTTTTTTAAAAGAATAAACCTTAGTTATTTATTTACTATTTTCATACAATCAAAATAATTAAAATTTACTTAAAAAACAAGTTTAAATCGCAAATCACATAATTTAAATAGTCTTTTATAAGTTGATTGAATCTTATCTAAATGGAAGTTTATATATTGGTATAATTTCTGATTTTCCAAATACATATACAACGATTCAATTAACATTTTAAATAAAAATATATCATTCCCCAATCAAAGAAGTGTCATATTCAAGCGAATTATTTATTGGTGAAGTGAAGGCACAATTATATAGCTTTAATGAAAGGAGCTAAAAAGACCAATTATTGTAGTCAAATAAAGCATAAAAGTCATGTTGCCTTAAAAAAAATAGCACAAAAGACCTTGAAAATAGACAAACGATAAGCACATAACGAGATAAATAAATAACTTTTAAGAACATATATTATACATAAAATATAAAGTTGGTAAAAATAGTGAAGGTTCTGATTAAATTCTAAGCAAGTATATTGTAACATGCACACCTTAAATTCAAATTATACTGAAACAACAAAAGATCATGAACAACAAACGATACAATCGGGTAAACTTTAATGGAAGCCTTACAAAATATATATATTTACAAAATTTTATTTTTAATTTCCTTATAAAAAATATATATTAAATGTTATATTGACGAAAAAAATTATTACTTATAAAAAAATAAAATTACTTTTTTATCTCGAAATCTCAACAAGTTTCTCAATAACTTACTCATTTTCAACATTTATTATGTACATGAAATTCAATACATAATTCTAATTTAAATAATAATATATAATTTTTTTTAAAAGAATAAACCTTAGTTATTTATTTACTATTTTCATACAATCAAAATAATTAAAATTTACTTAAAAAACAAGTTTAAATCGCAAATCACATAATTTAAATAGTCTTTTATAAGTTGATTGAATCTTATCTAAATGGAAGTTTATATATTGGTATAATTTCTGATTTTGCAAATCAATATATACCGATTCAATTAACATTTTAAATAAAAATATATCATTCTGCAATCAAAGAAGTGTCATATTCAAGCGAATTATTTATTGGTGAAGTGAAGGTACAATTATATAGCTTTAATGAAAGGACCAAAAAAGACCAATTATTGTAATCAAATGAAGCATAAAAGTCATGTTGCTTTCAAAAATATTGCACAAAAGACTATGAAAATAGACAAATGATAAGCACATAACGAGATAAATAGATAAATTTTAGGAACATATATTATACATTAAATATAAAGCAGGTAAAAAATAGTGAAGGTTCTGTTTAAATTCTAAGCAAGTATACTGTAACATGCACACCTTAAATTCAAATTGTATTGAAACAACAAAAGATCATGCACAACAAACGATACAATCGGGTAAACTTTAATGGAACCCTTATAAAATATATATATTTACAAAATTTTATTTTTAATTTCCTTATAAAAAATATATATTATATGTTATATTGACGAAAAAAATTATAACTTATAAAAAAATAAAATTACTTTTTTATCTCGAAATCTCAACAAGTTTCTCAATAACTTACTCATTTTCAACATTTATTATGTACATGAAATTCAATACATAATTCTAATTTAAATAATAATATATAATTTTTTTTAAAAGAATAAACCTTAGTTATTTATTTACTATTTTCATACAATCAAAATAATTAAAATTTACTTAAAAAACAAGTTTAAATCGCAAATCACATAATTTAAATAGTCTTTAATAAGTTGATTGAATCTTATCTAAATGGAAGTTTATATATTGGTATAATTTCTGATTTTGCAAATCAATATATACCGATTCAATTAACATTTTAAATAAAAATATATCATTCTGCAATCAAAGAAGTGTCATATTCAAGCGAATTATTTATTGGTGAAGTGAAGGTACAATTATATAGCTTTAATGAAAGGACCAAAAAAGACCAATTATTGTAATCAAATGAAGCATAAAAGTCATGTTGCCTTAAAAAAAATAGCACAAAAGACTATGAAAATAGACAAATGATAAGCACATAACGAGATAAATAGATAACTTTTAGGAACATATATTATACATTAAATATAAAGCAGGTAAAAATAGTGAAGGTTCTGATTAAATTCTAAGCAAGTATACTGTAACATGCACACCTTAAATTCAAATTGTATTGAAACAACAAAAGATCATGCACAAGAAACGATACAATCGGGTAAACTTTAATGGAACCCTTATAAAATATATATATTTACAAAATTTTATTTTTAATTTCCTTATAAAAAATATATATTATATGTTATATTGACGAAAAAAATTATTACTTATAAAAAAATAAAATTACTTTTTTATCTCGAAATCTCAACAAGTTTCTCAATAACTTACTCATTTTCAACATTTATTATGTACATGAAATTCAATACATAATTCTAATTTAAATAATAATATATAATTTTTTTTAAAAGAATAAACCTTAGTTATTTATTTACTATTTTCATACAATCAAAATAATTAAAATTTACTTAAAAAACAAGTTTAAATCGCAAATCACATAATTTAAATAGTCTTTTATAAGTTGATTGAATCTTATCTAAATGGAAGTTTATATATTGGTATAATTTCTGATTTTGCAAATCAATATATACCGATTCAATTAACATTTTAAATAAAAATATATCATTCCCCAATCAAAGAAGTGTCATATTCAAGCGAATTATTTATTTGTGAAGTGAAGGCACAATTATATAGCTTTAATGAAAGGAGCTAAAAAGACCAATTATTGTAGTCAAATAAAGCATAAAAGTCATGCTGCCTTAAAAAAATAGCACAAAAGACCTTGAAAATAGACAAACGATAAGCACATAACAAGATAAATAGATAACTTTTAAGAACATATATTATACATTAAATATAAAGCAGGTAAAAATAGTGAAGGTTCTCATTAAATTCTAAGCAAGTATTCTGTAACATGCACACCATAAATTCAAATTGTACTGAAACAACAAAAGATCATGCACAACAAACGATACAATCGGGTAAACTTTAATGGAACCCTTATAAAATATATATATTTACAAAATTTTATTTTTAATTTCCATATAAAAAATATATATTGTATGTTATATTGACGAAAAAAATTATTACTTATAAAAAAATAAAATTACTTTTTTATCTCGAAATCTCAACAAGTTTCTCAATAACTTACTCATTTTCAACATTTATTATGTACATGAAATTCAATACATAATTCTAATTTAAATAATAATATATAATTTTTTTTAAAAGAATAAACCTTAGTTATTTATTTACTATTTTCATACAATCAAAATAATTAAAATTTACTTAAAAAACAAGTTTAAATCGCAAATCACATAATTTAAATAGTCTTTTATAAGTTGATTGAATCTTATCTAAATGGAAGTTTATATATTGGTATAATTTCTGATTTTGCAAATCAATATATACCGATTCAATTAACATTTTAAATAAAAATATATCATTCCCCAATCAAAGAAGTGTCATATTCAAGCGAATTGTTTATTGGTGAAGGGAAGGTACAATTATATAGCTTTAATGAAAGGAGCAAAAAAGACCAATTATTGTAATCAAATGAAGCATAAAAGTCACGTTGCTTTCTAAAAATAGCATAAAAGACTGTGAAAATAGACAAACGATAAGCACATAACGAGATAAATAGATAACTTTTAGGAACATATATTATACATTAAATATAAAGCAGCTAAAAGTAGTGAAGGTTCTAATTAAATTCTAAGCAAGTATACTACAACATGCACACCTTAAATTCAAATTGTACTCAAACAACAAAAGATCATGCACAACAAACGATACAATCGGGTAAACTTTAATGGAACCCTTATAAAATATATATATTTACAAAATTTTATTTTTAATTTCCATATAAAAAATATATATTGTATGTTATATTGACGAAAAAAATTATTACTTATAAAAAAATAAAATTACTTTTTTATCTCGAAATCTCAACAAGTTTCTCAATAACTTACTCATTTTCAACATTTATTATGTACATGAAATTCAATACATAATTCTAATTTAAATAATAATATATAATTTTTTTTAAAAGAATAAACCTTAGTTATTTATTTACTATTTTCATACAATCAAAATAATTAAAATTTACTTAAAAAACAAGTTTAAATCGCAAATCACATAATTTAAATAGTCTTTTATAAGTTGATTGAATCTTATCTAAATGGAAGTTTATATATTGGTATAATTTCTGATTTTGCAAATCAATATATACCGATTCAATTAACATTTTAAAAAAAATATATCATTCCCCGATCAAAGAAGTGTCATATTCAAGCGAATTATTTATTGGTGAAGTGAAGGTACAATTATATAGCTATAATGAAAGGAGCAAAAAAGACCAATTATTGTAATCAAATGAAGCATAAAAGTCATGTTGCCTTAAAAAAAATAGCATAAAAGACTGTGAAAATAGACAAACGATAAGCAAATAACGAGATAAATAGATAACTTTTAGGAACATATATTATACATTAAATATAAAGTAGGTAAAAATAGTGAAAGTTCTAATTAAATTCTAAGCAAGTATAGTGTAACATGCAAACCTTGAATTCAAATTGTACTGAAACAACAAAAGATCATGCACAACAAACCATACAATCGGGTAAACTTTAATGTAACCCTTATAAAATATATATATTTACAAAATTTTATTTTTAATTTCCTTATAAAAAATATATATTATATGTTATATTGATGAAAAAAATTATTACTTATAAAAAAATAAAATTACTTTTTTATCTCGAAATCTCAACAAGTTTCTCAATAACTTACTCATTTTCAACATTTATTATGTACTTGAAAATCAATACATAATTCTAATTTAAATAATAATATATAATTTTTTATAAAACAATAAACCTTAGTTATTAATTTACTATTTACATACAATCAAAATAATTAAAATTTACTTAAAAAACAAGTTTAAATCGGAAATCACATAATTTAAATAGTCTTAAATAAGTTGATTGAATCTCATTTAAATGGAAGTTTATATATTGGTATAATTTCTCATTTTGCAAATCAATATATACCGATTCAATTAACATTTTAAATAAAAATATATCATTCCCCAATAAAAGAAGTGTCATATTCAAGCGAATTATTTATTGGTGAAAGGAAGGTACAATTATATAGCTTTAAGGAAAGGAGCTAAAAATACCAATTATTGTAATCAAATGAAGTATAAAAGTCATGTTGCCTTCAAAAAAATAGCACATAAGACTGTGAAAATAGACAAACGATAAACACATAACGAGATAAATAGATAACTTTTAGGAACATATATTATACATTAAATATAAAGCAGGTAAAAATAGTGAAGGTTCTGATTAAATTCTAAGCAAGTATACTGTAACATGCACACCTTAAATTCAAATTGTATTGAAACAACAAAAGATCATGCACAACAAACGATACAATCGGGTAAACTTTAATGGAACCCTTATAAAATATATATATTTACAAAATTTTATTTTTAATTTCCTTATAAAAAATATATATTATATGTTATATTGACGAAAAAAATTATTACTTATAAAAAAAACAAAATTACTTTTTTATCTCGAAATCTCAACAAGTTTCTCAATAACTTACTCATTTTCAACATTTATTATGTACTTGAAAATCAATACATAATTCTAATTTAAATAATAATATATAATTTTTTTATAAAACAATAAACCTTAGTTATTAATTTACTATTTACATACAATCAAAATAATTAAAATTTACTTAAAAAACAAGTTTAAATCGCAAATCACATAATTTAAATAGTCTTAAATAAGTTGATTGAATCTTATCTAAATGGAAGTTTATATATTGGTATAATTTCTGATTTTGCAAATCAATATATACCGATTCAATTAACATTTTAAATAAAAATATATCATTCCCCAATCAAAGAAGTGTCATATTCAAGCGAATTATTTATTGGTGAAGTGAAGGTACAATTATATAGCTTTAATGAAAGGAGCTAAAAAGACCAATTATTGTAATCAAATGAAGCATAAAAGTCATGTTGCCTTCAAAAAAATAGCACATAAGACTGTGAAAATAGACAAACGATAAACACATAACGAGATAAATAGATAACTTTTAGGAACATATATTATACATTAAATATAAAGCAGGTAAAAATAGTGAAGGTTCTCATTAAATTCTAAGCAAGTATACTGTAACATGCACACCTTAAATTCAAATTGTATTGAAACAACAAAAGATCATGCACAACAAACGATACAATCGGGTAAACTTTAATGGAACCCTTATAAAATATATATATTTACAAAATTTTATTTTTAATTTCCTTATAAAAAATATATATTATATGTTATATTGACGAAAAAAATTATTACTTATAAAAAAATAAAATTACTTTTTTATCTCGAAATCTCAACAAGTTTCTCAATAACTTACTCATTTTCAACATTTATTATGTACTTGAAAATCAATACATAATTCTAATTTAAATAATAATATATAATTGTTTTATAAAACAATAAACCTTAGTTATTAATTTACTATTTACATACAATCAAAATAATTAAAATTTACTTAAAAAACAAGTTTAAATCGCAAATCACATAATTTAAATAGTCTTAAATAAGTTGATTGAATCTTATCTAAATGGAAGTTTATATATTGGTATAATTTCTGATTTTGCAAATCAATATATACCGATTCAATTAACATTTTAAATAAAAATATATCATTCCCCAATCAAAGAAGTGTCATATTCAAGCGAATTATTTATTGGTGAAGTGAAGGCACAATTATATAGCTTTAATGAAAGGAGCAAAAAAGACCAATTATTGTAATCAAATGAAGCATAAAAGTCACGTTGCTTTCTAAAAATAGCATAAAAGACTGTGAAAATAGACAAACGATAAGCACATAACGAGATAAATAGATAACTTTTAGGAACATATATTATACATTAAATATAAAGCAGGTAAAAATAGTGAAGGTTATCATTAAATTCTAAGCAAGTATTCTGTAACATGCACACCATAAATTCAAATTGTACTGAAACAACAAAAGATCATGCACAACAAACGATACAATTGGGTAAACTTTAATGGAACCCTTATAAAATATATATATTTACAAAATTTTATTTTTAATTTCCATATAAAAAATATATATTGTATGTTATATTGACGAAAAAAATTATTACTTATAAAAAAATAAAATTACTTTTTTATCTCGAAATCTCAACAAGTTTCTCAATAACTTACTCATTTTCAACATTTATTATGTACATGAAATTCAATACATAATTCTAATTTAAATAATAATATATAATTATTTTTAAAAACAATAAACCTTAGTTATTAATTTACTATTTACATACAATGAAAATAATTAAAATTTACTTAAAAAACAAGTTTAAATCGCAAATCACATAAGTTAAATAGTCTTATATAAGTTGATTGAATCTTATCTAAATGGAAGTTTATATATTGGTATAATTTCTGATTTTGCAAATCAATATATACCGATTCAATTAACATTTTAAATAAAAATATATCATTCCCCAATCAAAGAAGTGTCATATTCAAGCGAATTGTTTATTGGTGAAGGGAAGGTACAATTATATAGCTTTAATGAAAGGAGCAAAAAAGACCAATTATTGTAATCAAATGAAGCATAAAAGTCACGTTGCTTTCTAAAAATAGCATAAAAGACTGTGAAAATAGACAAACGATAAGCACATAACGAGATAAATAGATAACTTTTAGGAACATATATTATACATTAAATATAAAGCAGGTAAAAATAGTGAAGGTTATCATTAAATTCTAAGCAAGTATTCTGTAACATGCACACCATAAATTCAAATAGTACTGAAACAACAAAAGATCATGCACAACAAACGATACAATTGGGTAAACTTTAATGGAACCCTTATAAAATATATATATTTACAAAATTTTATTTTTAATTTCCTTCTAAAAAATATATATTATATGTTATACTGACGAAAAAAATTATTACGTATAAAAAAATAAAATTACTTTTTTATCTCGAAATCTCAACAAGTTTCTCAATAACTTACTCATTTTCAACATTTATTATGTACTTGAAAATCAATACATAATTCTAATTTAAATAATAATATATAATTATTTTTAAAAACAATAAACCTTAGTTATTAATTTACTATTTACATACAATGAAAATAATTAAAATTTACTTAAAAAACAAGTTTAAATCGCAAATCACATAATTTAAATAGTCTTAAATAAGTTGATTGAATCTTATCTAAATGGAAGTTTATATATTGGTATAATTTCTGATTTTGCAAATCAATATATACCGATTCAATTAACATTTTAAATAAAAATATATCATTCCCCAATCAAAGAAGTGTCATATTCAAGCGAATTATTTATTGGTGAAGTGAAGGCACAATTATATAGCTTTAATGAAAGGAGCTAAAAAGACCAATTATTGTAGTCAAATAAAGCATAAAAGTCATGTTGCCTTAAAAAAATAGCACAAAAGACCTTGAAAATAGACAAACGATAAGCACATAACGAGATAAATAGATAACTTTTAAGAACATATATTATACATTAAATATAAAGCAGGTAAAAATAGTGAAGGTTCTCATTAAATTCTAAGCAAGTATACTGTAACATGCACACCTTAAATTCAAATTGTACTCAAACAACAAAAGATGAAGCACAACAAACGATACAAACGGGTAAAATTAATGGAACCCTTATAAAATATATATATTTACAAAATTTTATTTTTAATTTCCTTATAAAAAATATATATTATATGTTATTTTAACGAAAAAAATTATTATTTATAAAAAAATAAAATTACTTTTGGTTCTCGAAATCTCAACAAGTTTCTCAATAACTTACTCATTTTCAACATTTATTATGTACTTGAAAATCAATACATAATTCTAATTTAAATAATAATATATAATTGTTTTATAAAACAATAAACCTTAGTTATTAATTTACTATTTTCATACAATCAAAATAATTAAAATTTACTTAAAAAACAAGTTTAAATCGCAAATCACATAATTTAAATAGTCTTTTATAAGTTGATTGAATCTTATCTAAATGGAACTTTATATATTGGTATAATTTCTAATTTTGCAAATCAATATATACCGATTCAATTAACATTTTAAATAAAAATATATCATTCCCCAATCAAAGAAGTGTCATATTCAAGCGAATTGTTTATTGGTGAAGGGAAGGTACAATTATATAGCTTTAATGAAAGGAGCAAAAAAGACCAATTATTGTAATCAAATGAAGCATAAAAGTCACGTTGCTTTCTAAAAATAGCATAAAAGACTGTGAAAATAGACAAACGATAAGCACATAACGAGATAAATAGATAACTTTTAAGAACATGTATTATACATTAAATATAAAACAGGTAAAAATAGTGAAGGTTCTGATTAAATTCTAAGCAAGTATACTGTAACATGCACACCTTAAATTCAAATTGTACTAAAACAACAAAACCTCATGCACAACGAACGATACAATCGGGTAAACTTTAATGGAACCCTTAGAAAATATATATATTTACAAAATTTTATTTTTAATTTCCTTATAAAAAATATATATTATATGTTATATTGACGAAAAAAATTATTACTTATAAAAAAATAAAATTACTTTTGGTTCACGAAATCTCAACAAGTTTCTCAATAACTTACTCATTTTCAACATTTATTATGTACTTGAAGATCAATACATAATTCTAATTTAAATAATAATATATAATTGTTTTATAAAACGATAAACCTTAGTTATTAATTTACTATTTACATACAATCAAAATAATTAAAATTTACTTAAAAAACAAGTTTAAATCGCAAATCACATAATTTAAATAGTCTTAAATAAGTTGATTGAATCTTATCTAAATGGAAGTTTATATATTGGTATAATTTCTGATTTTGCAAATCAATATATACCGATTCAATTAACATTTTAAATAAAAATATATCATTCCCCAATCAAAGAAGTGTCATATTCAAGCGAATTATTTATTGGTGAAGTGAAGGTACAATTATATAGCTTTAATGAAAGGACCAAAAAAGACCTATTATTGTAATCAAATGAAGCATAAAAGTCATGTTGCTTTCAAAAAAATTGCACAAAAGACTTTGAAAATAGACAAACGATAAGCACATAACGAGATAAATAGATAACTTTTAGGAACATATATTATACATTAAATATAAAGCAGGTAAAAATAGTGAAGGTTCTCATTAAATTCTAAGCAAGTATACTGTAACATGCACAACTTAAATTCAAATAGTACTGAAACAACAAAAGATCATGCACAACAAACGATACAATCGGGTAAACTTTAATGGAACCCTTATAAAATATATATATTTACAAAATTTTATTTTTAATTTCCTTATAAAAAATATATATTATATGTTATATTGACGAAAAAAATTATTACTTATAAAATAATAAAATTACTTTTTTATCTCGAAATCTCAACAAGTTTCTCAATAACTTACTCATTTTCAACATTTATTATGTACTTGAAAATCAATACATAATTCTAATTTAAATAATAATATATAATTGTTTTATAAAACAATAAACCTTAGTTATTAATTTACTATTTACATACAATCAAAATAATTAAAATTTACTTAAAAAACAAGTTTAAATCGCAAATCACATAATTTATATAGTCTTAAATAAGTTGATTGAATCTTATCTAAATGGAAGTTTATATATTGGTATAATTTCTGATTTTGCAAATCAATATATACCGATTCAATTAACATTTTAAATAAAAATATATCATTCCCCAATCAAAGAAGTGTCATATTCAAGCGAATTATTTATTGGTGAAGGGAAGGTACAATTACATAACTTTAATGAAAGGAGCAAAAAAGACCAATTATTGTAATCAAATGAAGCATAAAAGTCATGTTGCTTTAAAAAAAATAGCACAAAAGACTGTCAAAATAGACAAACGATAAGCACATAACGACATAAATAGATATATTCTAGGAACATACATTATACATTAAATATAAAGAAGGTAAAAAATAGTGAAGGTTCTGTTTAAATTCTAAGCAAGTATCCTATAACATGCACACCTTAACTTAAAATTATATTGAAACAACAAAAGATCATGCCTGACAAACGATACAATCGGGTAAACTTTAATGGAACCCTTATAAAATATATATATTTACAAAATTTTATTTTTAATTTCCTTATAAAAAATATATATTATATGTTATATTGACGAAAAAAATTATTACTTATAAAAAAATAAAATTACTTTTTTATCTCGAAATCTCAACAAGTTTCTCAATAACTTACTCATTTTCAACATTTATTATGTACTTGAAAATCAATACATAATTCTAATTTAAATAATAATATATAATTGTTTTATAAAACAATAAACCTTAGTTATTAATTTACTATTTACATACAATCAAAATAATTAAAATTTACTTAAAAAACAAGTTTAAATCGCAAATCACATAATTTAAATAGTCTTAAATAAGTTGATTGAATCTTATCTAAATGGAAGTTTATATATTGGTATAATTTCTAATTTTGCAAATCAATATATACCGATTCAATTAACATTTTAAATAAAAATATATCATTCCCCAATCAAAGAAGTGTCATATTCAAGCGAATTGTTTATTGGTGAAGGGAAGGTACAATTATATAGCTTTAATGAAAGGAGCAAAAAAGACCAATTATTGTAATCAAATGAAGCATAAAAGTCACGTTGCTTTCTAAAAATAGCATAAAAGACTGTGAAAATAGACAAACGATAAGCACATAACGAGATAAATAGATAACTTTTAGGAACATATATTATACATTAAATATAAAGCAGGTAAAAATAGTGAAGGTTATCATTAAATTCTAAGCAAGTATTCTGTAACATATACACCTTAAATTCAACTTGTATAGAAACAACAAAAGATCATGCACAAGAAACGATACAATCGGGTAAACTTTAATGGAACCCTTATAAAATATATATATTTACAAAATTTTATTTTTAATTTCCTTATAAAAAATATATATTATATGTTATATTAACGAAAAAAATTATAACTTATAAAAAAATAAAATTACTTTTTTATCTCGAAATCTCAACAAGTTTCTCAATAACTTACTCATTTTCAACATTTATTATGTACTTGAAAATCAATACATAATTCTAATTTAAATAATAATATATAATTGTTTTATAAAACAATAAACCTTAGTTATTAATTTACTATTTACATACAATCAAAATAATTAAAATTTACTTAAAAAACAAGTTTAAATCGCAAATCACATATTTTAAATAGTCTTAAATAAGTTGATTGAATCTTATCTAAATGGAAGTTTATATATTGGTATAATTTCTGATTTTGCAAATCAATATATACCGATTCAATTAACATTTTAAATAAAAATATATCATTCCCCAATCAAAGAAGTGTCATATTCAAGCGAATTATTTATTAGTGAAGGGAAGGTACAATTACATAACTTTAATGAAAGGAGCAAAAAAGACCAATTATTGTAATCAAATGAAGCATAAAAGTCATGTTGCTTTAAAAAAAATAGCACAAAAGACTGTCAAAATAGACAAACGATAAGCACATAACGAGATAAATAGATAACTTTTAGGAACATATATTATAGATTAAATATAAAGCAGGTAAAAATAGTGAAGCTTCTGTTTAAATTCTAAGCAAGTATACTGTAACATGCACACCTTAAATTCAAATTGTACTGAAACAACAAAAGATCATGCACAACAAACGATACAATCGGGTAAACTTTAATGGAACCCTTATAAAATATATATATTTACAAAATTTTATTTTTAATTTCCTTATAAAAAATATATATTATATGTTATATTGACGAAAAAAATTATTACTTATAAAAAAATAAAATTACTTTTTTATCTCGAAATCTCAACAAGTTTCTCAATAACTTACTCATTTTCAACATTTATTATGTACTTGAAAATCAATACATAATTCTAATTTAAATAATAATATATAATTTTTTTATAAAACAATAAACCTTAGTTATTAATTTACTATTTACATACAATCAAAATAATTAAAATTTACTTAAAAAACAAGTTTAAATCGCAAATCACATAATTTAAATAGTCTTAAATAAGTTGATTGAATCTTATCTAAATGGAAGTTTATATATTGGTATAATTTCTGATTTTGCAAATCAATATATACCGATTCAATTAACATTTTAAATAAAAATATATCATTCCCCAATAAAAGAAGTGTCATATTCAAGCGAATTATTTATTGAAAGGAAGGTATAATTATATAGCTTTAAGGAAAGTATTTAAAAATACCAATTACTGTAATCAAATGAAGCATAAAAGTCATGTTGCTTTCTAAAAAATAGCACAAAAGACTGTGAAAATAGACAAACGATAAATAAATAACGAGATAAATAGATAACTTTTAGGAACATATATCATAGATTAAATATAAAGTAGGTAAAAATAGTGAAACTTCTTTTAAATTCTAAGCAAGTATACTGTAACATGCACACCTTAAATTCAAATTTTACTGGAACAACAAAACATCATGCACAACGAACGATACAATCGGGTAA
This sequence comes from Hippophae gyantsensis, assembly GCA_030763125.1. Lineage (NCBI taxonomy): Eukaryota > Viridiplantae > Streptophyta > Magnoliopsida > Rosales > Elaeagnaceae > Hippophae > Hippophae gyantsensis. Next base: position 43,157,042 of record CM061035.1, on the reverse strand, counting down.
ATTTTAATGGAACCCTTATAAAATATTTTTATTTACAAAATTTTATTTTTAATTTCCTTATAAAAAATATATATTATATGTTATTTTAACGAAAAAAATTATTACTTATAAAAAAATAAAATCATTTTTTTATCTCGAAATCTCAACAAGTTTCTCAATAACTTACTCATTTTCAACATTTATTTTGTACTTGAAAATCAATACATAATTCTAATTTAAATAATAATATATAATTGTTTTATAAAACAATAAACCTTAGTTATTAATTTACTATTTACATACAATCAAAATAATTAAAATTTACTTAAAAAACAAGTTTAAATCGCAAATCACATAATTTAAATAGTCTTAAATAAGTTGATTGAATCTTATCTAAATGGAAGTTTATATATTGGTATAATTTCTGATTTTGCAAATCAATATATACCGATTCAATTAACATTTTAAATAAAAATATATCATTCCCCAATCAAAGAAGTGTCATATTCAAGCGAATTATTTATTGGTGAAAGGAAGGTATAATTATATAGCTTTCATGAAACGACCTAAAAAGACCAATTATTGTAATAAAATCAAGCATAAAAGTCACGTTGCCTTAAAAAATAATAGCACAAAAGACTGTGAAAATAGACAAAGGATAGGCACATAACGAGATAAATAAATAACTTTTAGGAACATATATTATAGATTATATATAAAGGAGATAAAGAATAGTGAAGCTTCTGTTTAAATTCTAAGCATGTATATTGTAACATGCACACCTTAAATTCAAATTGTGCTCAAACACCAAAAGATGAAGCACAACAAACGATACAATCTGGTAAAATTAATGGAACCCTTATAAAATATAATATATTTACAGAATTTTATTTTTAATTTCCTTATAAAAAATATATATTATATGTTATATTGACGAAAAAAATAATTACTTATAAAATAATAAAATTACTTTTGCTTCTCGAAATCTCAACAAGTTTCTCAATAACTTACTCATTTTCAACATTTATTATGTACTTGAAAATCAATACGTAATTCTAATTTAAATAATAATATATAATTGTTTTATAAAACAATAAACCTTAGTTATTAATTTACTATTTACATACAATCAAAATAATTAAAATTTACTTAAAAAACAAGTTTAAATCGCAAATCACATATTTTAAATAGTCTTAAATAAGTTCATTGAATCTTATCTAAATGGAAGTTTATATATTGGTATAATTTATGATTTTGCAAATCAATATATACCGATTCAATTAACATTTTAAATAAAAATATATCATTCCCCAATAAAAAAAGTGTCATATTCAAGCGAATTATTTATTGGTGAAAGGAAGCTACAATTATATAGCTTTAATGAAAGGAGCTAAAAATACCAATTATTGTAATCAAATGAAGTATAAAAGTCATGTTGCCTTCAAAAAAATAGCACACAAGACTGTGAAAATAGACAAACGATAAGCACATAACGAGATAAATAGATAACTTTTAGGAACATAAATTATACATTAAATATAAAGCAGGTAAAAATAGTGAAGGTTCTGAGTAAATTCAAAGCAAGTATACTGTAACATGCAAACCTTAAATTCAAATTGTATAGAAACAACAAAAGATCATGCACAAGAAACGATACAATCGGGTAAACTTTAATGGAACCCTTATAAAATATATATATTTACAAAAAATTTATTTTTAATTTCCATATGAAAAATATATATTGTATGTTATATTGATGAAAAAAATTATTACTTATAAAAAAATTAAAATTACTTTTTTATCTCGAAATCTCAACAAGTTTCTCAATAACTTACTCATTTTCATCATTTATTATGTACTTGAAAATCAATACATAATTCTAATTTAAAGAATAATATATAATTCTTTTATAAAACAATAAACCTTAGTTATTAATTTACTATTTACATACAATCAAAATAATTAAAATTTACTGAAAAAACAAGTTTTAATCGCAAATCACATAATTTATATAGTCTTAAATAAGTTGATTGAATCTTAACTAAATGTAAGTTTATATATTGGTATAATTTCTGATTTTGCAAATCAATATATACCTATTCAATTAACATTTTAAAGAAAAATATATCATTCCCCAATCAAAGAAGTGTCATATTCAAGTGAATTATTTATTAGTGAAGGGAAGGTACAATAATATAGTTTTAATGAAAGGAGCGAAAAGATCATTTATTGTAATCAAATGAAGCATAAAAGTCATGTTGCATAAAAAAATAGCACAAAAGACTGTCAAAATAGACAAACGATAAGCACATAACGAGATAAATAGATAACTTTTAGGAACATATATTATAGATTAAATATAAAGCAAGTAAAGAATAGTGAAGCTTTTGTTTAAATTCTAAGCAAGTACACTGTAACATGCACACCTTAAATTCAAATTATACTGAAACAACAGAAGATCATGCACAACAAACGATACAATCGGGTAAACTTTAATGGAACCCTTATAAAATATATATATTTACAAAATTTTATGTTTAATTTCCTTATAAAAAATATATATTATATGTTATTTTAACGAAAAAAAATTATTACTTATAAAAAATAAAATTACTTTTGGTTCTCGAAATCTCAACAAGTTTGTCAATAACTTACTCATTTTCAACATTTATTATGTACTTGAAAATCAATACATAATTCTAATTTAAATAATAATATATAATTGTTTTATAAAACAATAAACCTTAGTTATTAATTTACTATTTACATACAATCAAAATAATTAAAATTTACTTAAAAAACAAGTTTAAATCGCAAATCACATAATTTATATAGTCTTAAATAAGTTCATTGAATCTTATCTAAATGGAAGTTTATATATTGGTATAATTTATGATTTTGCAAATCAATATATACCGATTCAATTAACATTTTAAATAAAAATATATCATTCCCCAATCAAAGAAGGGTCATATTCAAGCGAATTATTTATTAGTGAAGGGAAGGTACAATTACATAACTTTAATGAAAGGAGCAAAAAAGACCAATTATTGTAATCAAATGAAGCATAAAAGTCATGTTGCTTTAAAAAAAATAGCACAAAAGACTGTCAAAATAGACAAACGATAAGCACATAACGAGATAAATAGATAACTTTTAGGAACATATATTATAGATTAAATATAAAGTAGGTAAAAATAGTGAAGCTTCTATTTAAATTCTAAGCAAGTATACTGTAACATGCACACCTTAAATTCAAATTTTACTCGAACAACAAAACATCATGTACAACGAACGATACAATCGGGTAAACTTTAATGGAACCCTTATAAAATATATATATTTAGAAAATTTTATTTTTAATTTCCATATAAAACATATATGTTGTATGTTATATTCACGAAAAAAATTATTACTTATAAAAAAATAAAATTACTTTTTTATCTCGAAATCTCAACAAGTTTCTCAATAACTTACTTATTTTCAACATTTATTATGTACTTGAAAATCAATACATAATTCTAATTTAAATAATAATATATAATTGTTTTATAAAACGATAAACCTTAGTTATTAATTTACTATTTACATACAATCAAAATAATTAAAATTTACTTAAAAAACAAGTTTCAATCGCAAATCACATAATTTATATAGTCTTAAATAAGTTGATGGAATCTTAAAAAAATGGAAGTTTATATGTTGGTATAATTTCTGATTTTGCAAATCAATATATACCTATTCAATTAACATTTTAAAGAAAAATATATCATTCCCCAATCAAAGAAGTGTCATATTCAAGCGAATTATTTATTGGTGAAGGGAAGGTACAATTATATAGCTTTAATGAAAGGAGCAAAAAAGGCCAATTATTGTAATCAAATGAAGCATAAAAGTCATGTTGCTTTCTAAAAAATAGCACAAAAGACTGTGAAAATAGACAAACGATAAGCACATAACGAGATAAATAGATAACTTTTAGGAACATATATTATAGATTAAATATAAAGCAGGTAAAAATAGTGAAGCTTCTGTTTAAATTCTAAGCAAGTATACTGTAACATACGCACCTTAAATTCAAATTTTACTGGAAGAAGAAAAGATGAAGCACAACGAACGATACAATCGGGTAAACTTTAATGGAACCCTTATAAAATATATTTATTTACAAAATTTTATTTTTAATTTCCTTATAAAAAATATATATTATATGTTATATTGACGAAAAAAATTATTACTTATAAAAAATAAAATTACTTTTGGTTCTCGAAATCTCAACAAGTTTCTCAATAACTTACTCATTTTCAACATTTATTATGTACTTGAAAATCAATACATAATTCTAATTTAAATAATAATATATAATTGTTTTATAAAACAATAAACCTTAGTTATTAATTTACTATTTACATACAATCAAAATAATTAAAATTTACTTAAAAAACAAGTTTAAATCGCAAATCACATAATTTATATAGTCTTAAATAAGTTGATTGAATGTTAACTAAATGGAAGTTTATATATTGGTATAATTTCTGATTTTGCAAATCAATATATACCTATTCAATTAACATTTTAAAGAAAAATATATCATTCCCCAATCAAAGAAGTGTCATATTCAAGCGAATTATTTATTGGTGAAGGGAAGGTACAATTATATAGCTTTAATGAAAGGAGCAAAAAAGGCCAATTATTTTAATCAAATGAAGCATAAAAGTCATGTTGCTTTCTAAAAAATAGCACAAAAGACTGTGAAAATAGACAAATGATAAGCAAATAACGAGATAAATAGATAACGTTTTGGAACATATATCATAGATTAAATATAAAGCAGGTAAAAATAGTGAGGCTTCTGTTTAAATTCTAAGCAAGTATATTGTAACATGCGCACCTTAAATTCAAATTTTATTGGAACAACAAAAGATGAAGCACAACGAACGATACAATCGGTTAAACTTTAATGGAACCCTTATAAAATATATTTATTTACAAAATTTTATTTTTAATTTCCTTATAAAAAATATATATTATATGTTATTTTAACGAAAAAAAAATAAAATTACTTTTGGTTCTCGAAATCTCAACAAGTTTCTCAATAACTTACTCATTTTCAACATTTATTATGTACTTGAAAATCAATACATAATTCTAATTTAAATAATAATATATAATTGTTTTATAAAACAATAAACCTTAGTTATTAATTTACTATTTACATACAATCAAAATAATTAAAATTTACTTAAAAAACAAGTTTAAATCGCAAATCACATATTTTAAATAGTCTTAAATAAGTTCATTGAATCTTATCTAAATGGAAGTTTATATATTGGTATAATTTATGATTTTGCAAATCAATATATACCGATTCAATTAACATTTTAAATAAAAATATATCATTCCCCAATCAAAGAAGTGTCATATTCAAGCGAATTATTTATTGGTGAAAGGAAGGTATAATTATATAACTTTAATGAAAGGAGCAAAAAAGACCAATTATTGTAATCAAATGAAGCATAAAAATCATGTTGCTTTAAAAAAAATAGCACAAAAGACTGTCAAAATAGACAAACGATAAGCACATAACGAGATAAATAGATAACTTTTAGGAACATATATTATAGATTAAATATAAAGTAGGTAAAAATAGTGAAGCTTCTATTTAAATTCTAAGCAAGTATACTGTAACATGCACACCTTAAATTCAAATTTTACTGGAACAACAAAAGATGAAGCACAACAAACTATACAATTGGGTAATATTAATGGAACCCTTATAAAATATATATATTTACAAAATTTTATTTTTAATTTCCTTATAAAAAATATATATTATATGTTATATTGATAAAAAAATTATTACTTATAAAAAAATAAAATTACTTTTGGTTCTCGAAATCTCAACAAGTTTCTCAATAACTTACTCATTTTCAACATTTATTATGTACTTGAAAATCAATACATAATTCTAATTTAAATAATAATATATAATTGTTTTATAAAACAATAAACCTTAGTTATTAATTTACTATGTACATACAATCAAAATAATTAAAATTTACTTAAAAAACAAGTTTCAATCGCAAATCACATAATTTATATAGTCTTAAATAAGTTGATGGAATCTTAAAAAAATGGAAGTTTATATGTTGGTATAATTTCTGATTTTGCAAATCAATATATACCTATTCAATTAACATTTTAAAGAAAAATATATCATTCCCCAATCAAAGAAGTGTCATATTCAAGGGAATTATTTATTGGTGAAGGGAAGGTACAATTATATAGCTTTAATGAAAGGAGCAAAAAAGACCAATTATTGTAACCAAATGACGCATAAAAGTCATGTTGCTTTCTAAAAAATAGCACCAACGACTGTGAAAATAGACAAATGATAAGCAAATAACGAGATAAATAGATAACTTTTTGGAACATATATCATAGATTAAATATAAAGCAGGTAAAAATAGTGAGGCTTCTGTTTAAATTCTAAGCAAGTATATTGTAACATGCGCACCTTAAATTCAAATTTTATTGGAACAACAAAAGATGAAGCACAACGAACGATACAATCGGTTAAACTTTAATGGAACCCTTATAAAATATATATATTTACAAAATTTTATTTTTAATTTCCTTATAAAAAATATATATTATATGTTATATTGACGAAAAAAATTATTACTTATAAAAAAATAAAATTACTTTTGGTTCTCGAAATCTCAACAAGTTTCTCAATAACTTACTCATTTTCAACATTTATTATGTACTTGAAAATCAATACATAATTCTAATTTAAATAATAATATATAATTGTTTTATAAAACAATAAACCTTAGTTATTAATTTACTATTTACATACAATCAAAATAATTAAAATTTACTTAAAAAACAAGTTTCAATCGCAAATCACATAATTTATATAGTCTTAAATAAGTTGATTGAATCTTATCTAAATGGAAGTTTATATATTGGTATAATTTCTGATTTTGCAAATCAATATATACCTATTCAATTAACATTTTAAAGAAAAATATATCATTCCCCAATCAAAGAAGTGTCATATTCAAGCGAATTATTTATTGGTGAAGGGAAGGTATAATTATATAGCTTTAATGAAAGGAGCAAAAAAGACCAATTATTGTAACCAAATGAAGCATAAAAGTCATGTTGCTTTCTAAAAAATAGCACAAAAGACTGTGAAAATAGACAAACGATAAGCAAATAACGAGATAAATAGATAACTTTTAGGAACATATATCATAGATTAAATATAAAGCAGGTAAAAATAGTGAGGCTTCTGTTTAAATTCTAAGCAAGTATACTGTAACATGCGCACCTTAAATTCAAATTTTACTGGAACAACAAAAGATGAAGCACAACGAACGATACAATCGGGTAAACTTTAATGGAACCCTTATAAAATATATTTATTTACAAAATTTTATTTTTAATTTCCTTATAAAAAATATATATTATATGTTATTTTAACGAAAAAAATTATTACTTATAAAAAAATAAAATTACTTTTGGTTCTCGAAATCTCAACAAGTTTCTCAATAACTTACTCATTTTCAACATTTATTATGTACTTGAAAATCAATACATAATTCTAATTTAAATAATAATATATAATTGTTTTATAAAACAATAAACCTTAGTTATTAATTTACTATTTCCATACAATCAAAATAATTAAAATTTACTTAAAAAACAAGTTTAAATCGCAAATCACATATTTTAAATAGTCTTAAATAAGTTGATTGAATCTTATCTAAATGGAAGTTTATATATTGGTATAATTTTTGATTTTGCAAATCAATATATACCTATTCAATTAACATTTTAAAGAAAAATATATCATTCCCCAATCGAAGAAGTGTCATATTAAAGCGAATTATTTATTGGTGAAGGGAAGGTATAATTATATAGCTTTAATGAAAGGAGCAAAAAAGACCAATTATTGTAACCAAATGAAGCATAAAAGTCATGTTGCTTTCTAAAAAATAGCACAAAAGACTGTGAAAATAGACAAACGATAAGCACATAACGAGATAAATAGATAACTTTTAGGAACATATATTATAGATTAAATATAAAGTAGGTAAAAATAGTGAAGCTTCTATTTAAATTCTAAGCAAGTATACTGTAACATGCACACCTTAAATTCAAATTTTACTGGAACAACAAAAGATGAAGCACAACAAACTATACAATTGGGTAAAATTAATGGAACCCTTATAAAATATATATATTTACAAAATTTTATTTTTAATTTCCTTATAAAAAATATATATTATATGTTATTTTAACGAAAAAAAATTATTATTTATAAAAAAATAAAATTACTTTTGGTTCTCGAAATCTCAACAAGTTTCTCAATAACTTACTCATTTTCAACATTTATTATGTACTTGAAAATCAATACATAATTCTAATTTAAATAATAATATATAATTGTTTTATAAAACGATAAACCTTAGTTATTAATTTACTATGTACATACAATCAAAATAATTAAAATTTACTTAAAAAACAAGTTTCAATCGCAAATCACATAATTTATATAGTCTTAAATAAGTTGATGGAATCTTAAAAAAATGGAAGTTTATATGTTGGTATAATTTCTGATTTTGCAAATCAATATATACTTATTCAATTAACATTTTAAAGAAAAATATATCATTCCCCAATCAAAGAAGTGTCATATTCAAGCGAATTATTTATTGGTGAAGAGAAGGTACAATTATATAGCTTTAATGAAAGGAGCAAAAAAGACCAATTATTGTAATCAAATGAAGCATAAAAGTCATGTTGCTTTCTAAAAAATAGCACAAAAGACTGTGAAAATAGACAAACGATAAGCACATAACGAGATAAATAGATAACTTTTAGGAACATATATTATAGATTAAATATAAAGCAGGTAAAAATAGTGAGGCTTCTATTTAAATTCTAAGCAAGTATACTGTAACATGAGCACCTTAAATTCAAAATTTATTGGAACAACAAAAGATGAAGCACAACGAACGATACAATCGGGTAAACTTTAATGGAACCCTTATAAAATATATATATTTACAAAATTTTATTTTTAATTTCCTTATAAAAAATATATATTATATGTTATTTTAACGAAAAAAAATTATTATTTATAAAAAAATAAAATTACTTTTGGTTCTCGAAATCTCAACAAGTTTCTCAATAACTTACTCATTTTCAACATTTATTATGTACTTGAAAATCAATACATAATTCTAATTTAAATAATAATATATAATTGTTTTATAAAACAATAAACCTTAGTTATTAATTTACTATTTACATACAATCAAAATAATTAAAATTTACTTAAAAAACAAGTTTAAATCGCAAATCACATAATTTATATAGTCTTAAATAAGTTGATTGAATGTTAACTAAATGGAAGTTTATATATTGGTATAATTTCTGATTTTGCAAATCAATATATACCTATTCAATTAACATTTTAAAGAAAAATATATCATTCCCCAATCAAAGAAGTGTCATATTCAAGCGAATTATTTATTGGTGAAAGGAAGGTATAATTATATAACTTTAATGAAAGGAGCAAAAAAGACCAATTATTGTAATCAAATGAAGCATAAAAGTCATGTTGCTTTAAAAAAAATAGCACAAAAGACTGTCAAAATAGACAAACGATAAGCACATAACGAGATAAATAGATAACTTTTAGGAACATATATTATAGATTAAATATAAAGTAGGTAAAAATAGTGAAGCTTCTATTTAAATTCTAAGCAAGTATACTGTAACATGCACACCTTAAATTCAAATTTTACTGGAACAACAAAACATCATGTACAACGAACGATACAATCGGGTAAACTTTAATGGAACCCTTATAAAATATTTTTATTTACAAAATTTTATTTTTAATTTCCTTATAAAAAATATATATTATATGTTATTTTAACGAAAAAAAATTATTATTTATAAAAAAATAAAATTACTTTTGGTTCTCGAAATCTCAACAAGTTTCTCAATAACTTACTCATTTTCAACATTTATTATGTACTTGAAAATCAATACATAATTCTAATTTAAATAATAATATATAATTGTTTTATAAAACAATAAACCTTAGTTATTAATTTACTATTTACATACAATCAAAATAATTAAAATTTACTTAAAAAACAAGTTTAAATCGCAAATCACATAATTTATATAGTCTTAAATAAGTTGATTGAATGTTAACTAAATGGAAGTTTATATATTGGTATAATTTCTGATTTTGCAAATCAATATATACCTATTCAATTAACATTTTAAATAAAAATATATCATTCCCCAATCAAAGAAGTGTCATATTCAAGCGAATTATTTATTGGTGAAAGGAAGGTATAATTATATAACTTTAATGAAAGGAGCAAAAAAGACCAATTATTGTAATCAAATGAAGCATAAAAGTCATGTTGCTTTCTAAAAAATAGCACAAAAGACTGTGAAAATAGACAAACGATAAGCACATAACGAGATAAATAGATAACTTTTAGGAACATATATTATAGATTAAATATAAAGTAGGTAAAAATAGTGAAGCTTCTATTTAAATTCTAAGCAAGTATACTGTAACATGCACACCTTAAATTCAAATTTTACTGGAACAACAAAAGATGAAGCACCACAAACGATACAATCGGGTAAAATTAATGGAACCCTTATAAAATATTTTTATTTACAAAATTTTATTTTTAATTTCCTTATAAAAAATATATATTATATGTTATATTGACGAAAAAAATTATTACTTATAAAAAAATAAAATTACTTTTGGTTCTCGAAATCTCAACAAGTTTCTCAATAACTTACTCATTTTCAACATTTATTATGTACTTGAAAATCAATACATAATTCTAATTTAAATAATAATATATAATTGTTTTATAAAACAATAAACCTTAGTTATTAATTTACTATTTACATACAATCAAAATAATTAAAATTTACTTAAAAAACAAGTTTAAATCGCAAATCACATATTTTAAATAGTCTTAAATAAGTTGATTGAATCTTATCTAAATGGAAGTTTATATATTGGTATAATTTCTGATTTTGCAAATCAATATATACCTATTCAATTAACATTTTAAAGAAAAATATATCATTCCCCAATCAAAGAAGTGTCATATTCAAGCGAATTATTTATTGGTGAAGGGAAGGTACAATTATATAGCTTTAATGAAAGGAGCAAAAAAGACCAATTATTGTAATCAAATGAAGCATAAAAGTCATGTTGCTTTCTAAAAAATAGCACAAAAGACTGTGAAAATAGACAAACGATAAGCACATAACGAGATAAATAGATAACTTTTAGGAACATATATTATAGATTAAATATAAAGTAGGTAAAAATAGTGAAGCTTCTATTTAAATTCTAAGCAAGTATACTGTAACATGCACACCTGAAATTCAAATTTTACTGGAACAACAAAACCTCATGCACAACGAACGATACAATCGGGTAAACTTTAATGGAACCCTTATAAAATATTTTTATTTACAAAATTTTATTTTTAATTTCCTTATAAAAAATATATATTATATGTTATTTTAACGAAAAAAAATTATTATTTATAAAAAAATAAAATTACTTTTGGTTCTCGAAATCTCAACAAGTTTGTCAATAACTTACTCATTTTCAACATTTATTATGTACTTGAAAATCAATACATAATTCTAATTTAAATAATAATATATAATTGTTTTATAAAACAATAAACCTTAGTTATTAATTTACTATTTACATACAATCAAAATAATTAAAATTTACTTAAAAAACAAGTTTAAATCGCAAATCACATATTTTAAATAGTCTTAAATAAGTTCATTGAATCTTATCTAAATGGAAGTTTATATATTGGTATAATTTCTGATTTTGCAAATCAATATATACCGATTCAATTAAAATTTTAAATAAAAATATATCATTCCCCAATCAAAGAAGTGTCATATTCAAGCGAATTATTTATTGGTGAAGGGAAGGTACAATTATATAGCTTTAATGAAAGGAGCAAAAAAGACCAATTATTGTAATCAAATGAAGCATAAAAGTCATGTTGCTTTCTAAAAAATAGCACAAAAGACTGTGAAAATAGACAAACGATAAGCACATAACGAGATAAATAGATAACTTTTAGGAACATATATTATAGATTAAATATAAAGTAGGTAAAAATAGTGAAGCTTCTCTTTACATTCTAAGCAAGTATAATGTAACATGCACACCTTAAATTCAAATTTTACTGGAACAACAAACCCTCATGCAGAACGAACGATACAATCGGGTAAACTTTAATGGAACCCTTATAAAATATTTTTATTTACAAAGTTTTATTTTTAATTTCCTTATAAAAAATATATATTATATGTTATTATAACGAAAAAAAAATTATTATTTATAAAAAATAAAATTACTTTTGGTTCTCGAAATCTCAACAAGTTTCTCAATAACTTACTCATTTTCAACATTTATTATGTACTTGAAAATCAATACATAATTCTAATTTAAATAATAATATATAATTGTTTTATAAAACGATAAACCTTAGTTATTAATTTACTATGTACATACAATCAAAATAATTAAAATTTACTTAAAAAACAAGTTTCAATCGCAAATCACATAATTTATATAGTCTTAAATAAGTTGATGGAATCTTAAAAAAATGGAAGTTTATATGTTGGTATAATTTCTGATTTTGCAAATCAATATATACCTATTCAATTAACATTTTAAAGAAAAATATATCATTCCCCAATCAAAGAAGTGTCATATTCAAGCGAATTATTTATTGGTGAAGGGAAGGTACAATTATATAGCTTTAATGAAAGGAGCAAAAAAGACCAATTATTGTAATCAAATGAAGCATAAAAGTCATGTTGCTTTCTAAAAAATAGCACAAAAGACTGTGAAAATAGACAAACGATAAGCACATAACGAGATAAATAGATAACTTTTAGGAACATATATTATAGATTAAATATAAAGTAGGTAAAAATAGTGAAGCTTCTATTTAAATTCTAAGCAAGTATACTGTAACATGCACACCTTAAATTCAAATTTTACTGGAACAACAAAACATCATGTACAACGAACGATACAATCGGGTAAACTTTAATGGAACCCTTATAAAATATTTTTATTTACAAAATTTTATTTTTAATTTCCTTATAAAAAATATATATTATATGTTATTTTAACGAAAAAAATTATTACTTATAAAAAAATAAAATTACTTTTGGTTCTCGAAATCTCAACAAGTTTCTCAATAACTTACTCATTTTCAACATTTATTATGTACTTGAAAATCAATACATAATTCTAATTTAAATAATAATATATAATTGTTTTATAAAACAATAAACCTTAGTTATTAATTTACTATTTACATACAATCAAAATAATTAAAATTTACTTAAAAAACAAGTTTCAATCGCAAATCACATAATTTATATAGTCTTAAATAAGTTGATGGAATCTTAAAAAAATGGAAGTTTATATGTTGGTATAATTTCTGATTTTGCAAATCAATATATACCTATTCAATTAACATTTTAAAGAAAAATATATCATTCCCCAATCAAAGAAGTGTCATATTCAAGCGAATTATTTATTGGTGAAGGGAAGGTACAATTATATAGCTTTAATGAAAGGAGCAAAAAAGACCAATTATTGTAATCAAATGAAGCATAAAAGTCATGTTGCTTTCTAAAAAATAGCACAAAAGACTGTGAAAATAGACAAACGATAAGCACATAACGAGATAAATAGATAACTTTTAGGAACATATATTATAGATTAAATATAAAGTAGGTAAAAATAGTGAAGCTTCTATTTAAATTCTAAGCAAGTATACTGTAACATGCACACCTTAAATTCAAATTTTACTGGAACAACAAAAGATGAAGCACAACGAACGATACAATCGGGTAAACTTTAATGGAACCCTTATAAAATATATTTATTTACAAAATTTTATTTTTAATTTCCTTATAAAAAATATATATTATATGTTATTTTAACGAAAAAAAAATTATTATTTATAAAAAAATAAAATTACTTTTGGCTCTCGAAATCTCAACAAATTTCTCAATAACTTACTCATTTTCAACATTTATTATGTACTTGAAAATCAATACATAATTCTAATTTAAATAATAATATATAATTGTTTTATAAAACAATAAACCTTAGTTATTAATTTACTATTTCCATACAATCAAAATAATTAAAATTTACATAAAAAAACAAGTTTAAATCGCAAATCACATAATTTATATAGTCTTAAATAAGTTGATTGAATGTTAACTAAATGGAAGTTTATATATTGGTATAATTTCTGATTTTGCAAATCAATATATACCTATTCAATTAACATTTTAAAGAAAAATATATCATTCCCCAATCAAAGAAGTGTCATATTCAAGCGAATTATTTATTGGTGAAGGGAAGGTACAATTATATAGCTTTAATGAAAGGAGCAAAAAAGACCAATTATTGTAATCAAATGAAGCATAAAAGTCATGTTGCTTTCTAAAAAATAGCACAAAAGACTGTGAAAATAGACAAACGATAAGCACATAACGAGATAAATAGATAACTTTTAGGAACATATATTATAGATTAAATATAAAGTAGGTAAAAATACTGAAGCTTCTATTTAAATTCTAAGCAAGTATACTGTAACATGCACACCTTAAATTCAAATTTTACTGGAACAACAAAAGATGAAGCACCACAAACGATATAATCGGGTAAAATTAATGGAACCCTTATAAAATATATTTATTTACAAAATTTCATTTTTAATTTCCTTATAAAAAATATATATTATATGTTATATTAACGAAAAAAATTATTACTTATAAAAAAATAAAATTACTTTTGGTTCTCAAAATCTCAACAAGTTTCTCAATAACTTACTCATTTTCAACATTTATTATGTACTTGAAAATCAATACATAATTCTAATTTAAATAATAATATATAATTGTTTTATAAAACAATAAACCTTAGTTATTAATTTACTATTTACATACAATCAAAATAATTAAAATTTACTTAAAAAACAAGTTTCAATCGCAAATCACATAATTTATATAGTCTTAAATAAGTTGATTGAATGTTAACTAAATGGAAGTTTATATATTGGTATAATTTCTGATTTTGCAAATCAATATATACCTATTCAATTAACATTTTAAATAAAAATATATCATTCCCCAATCAAAGAAGTGTCATATTCAAGCGAATTATTTATTGGTGAAGGGAAGGTACAATTATATAGCTTTAATGAAAGGAGCAAAAAAGACCAATTATTGTAATCAAATGAAGCATAAAAGTCATGTTGCTTTCTAAAAAATAGCACAAAAGACTGTGAAAATAGACAAACGATAAGCACATAACGAGATAAATAGATAACTTTTAGGAACATATATTATAGATTAAATATAAAGCAGGTAAAAATAGTGAAGCTTCTATTTAAATTCTAAGCAAGTATACTGTAACATGCACACCTTAAATTCAAATTTTACTGGAACAACAAAAGATGAAGCACAACGAACGATACAATCGGGTAAACTTTAATGGAACCCTTATAAAATATATTTATTTACAAAATTTTATTTTTAATTTCCTCATAAAAAATATATATTATATGTTATTTTAACTAAAAAAATTATTACTTATAAAAAAATAAAATTACTTTTGGTTCTCGAAATCTCAACAAGTTTCTCAATAACTTACTCATTTTCAACATTTATTATGTACTTGAAAATCAATACATAATTCTAATTTAAATAATAATATATAATTGTTTTATAAAACAATAAACCTTAGTTATTAATTTACTATTTACATACAATCAAAATAATTAAAATTTACTTAAAAAACAAGTTTCAATCGCAAATCACATAATTTATATAGTCTTAAATAAGTTGATGGAATCTTAAAAAAATGGAAGTTTATATGTTGGTATAATTTCTGATTTTGCAAATCAATATATACCTATTCAATTAACATTTTAAAGAAAAATATATCATTCCCCAATCAAAGAAGTGTCATATTCAAGCGAATTATTTATTGGTGAAGGGAAGGTACAATTATATAGCTTTAATGAAAGGAGCAAAAAAGACCAATTATTGTAATCAAATGAAGCATAAAAGTCATGTTGCTTTCTAAAAAATAGCACAAAAGACTGTGAAAATAGACAAACGATAAGCACATAACGAGATAAATAGATAACTTTTAGGAACATATATTATAGATTAAATATAAAGTAGGTAAAAATAGTGAAGCTTCTATTTAAATTCTAAGCAAGTATACTGTAACATGCACACCTTAAATTCAAATTTTACTGGAACAACAAAACCTTATGCACAACGAACGATACAATCGGGTAAACTTTAATGGAACCCTTATAAAATATTTTTATTTACAAAATTTTATTTTTAATTTCCTTATAAAAAATATATATTATATGTTATATTGACGAAAAAAATTATTACTTATAAAAAAATAAAATTACTTTTGGTTCTCGAAATCTCAACAAGTTTCTCAATAACTTACTCATTTTCAACATTTATTATGTACTTGAAAATCAATACATAATTCTAATTTAAATAATAATATATAATTGTTTTATAAAACAATAAACCTTAGTTATTAATTTACTATTTACATACAATCAAAATAATTAAAATTTACATAAAAAAACAAGTTTAAATCGCAAATCACAAAATTTATATAGTCTTAAATAAGTTGATTGAATGTTAACTAAATGGAAGTTTATATATTGGTATAATTTCTGATTTTGCAAATCAATATATACCTATTCAATTAACATTTGAAAGAAAAATATATCATTCCCCAATCAAAGAAGTGTCATATTCAAGCGAATTATTTATTGGGGAAGGGAAGGTACAATTATATAGCTTTAATGAAAGGAGCAAAAAGACCAATTATTTTAATCAAATGAAGCATAAAACTCATGTTGCTTTCTAAAAAATAGCACAAAAGACTGTCAAAATAGACAAACGATAAGCACATAACGAGATAAATAGATAACTTTTAGGAACATATATTATAGATTAAATATAAAGTAGGTAAAAATAGTGAAGCTTCTATTTAAATTCTAAGCAAGTATACTGTAACATGCACACCTGAAATTCAAATTTTACTGGAACAACAAAACCTCATGCACAACGAACGATACAATCGGGTAAACTTTAATGGAACCCTTATAAAATATTTTTATTTACAAAATTTTATTTTTAATTTCCTTATAAAAAATATATATTATATGTTATATTGACGAAAAAAATTATTACTTATAAAAAAATAAAATTACTTTTGGTTCTCGAAATCTCAACAAGTTTCTCAATAACTTACTCATTTTCAACATTTATTATGTACTTGAAAATCAATACATAATTCTAATTTAAATAATAATATATAATTGTTTTATAAAACAATAAACCTTAGTTATTAATTTACTATTTACATACAATCAAAATAATTAAAATTTACTTAAAAAACAAGTTTCAATCGCAAATCACATAATTTATATAGTCTTAAATAAGTTGATGGAATCTTAAAAAAATGGAAGTTTATATGTTGGTATAATTTCTGATTTTGCAAATCAATATATACCTATTCAATTAACATTTTAAAGAAAAATATATCATTCCCCAATCAAAGAAGTGTCATATTCAAGCGAATTATTTATTGGTGAAGGGAAGGTACAATTATATAGCTTTAATGAAAGGAGCAAAAAAGACCAATTATTGTAATCAAATGAAGCATAAAAGTCATGTTGCTTTCTAAAAAATAGCACAAAAGACTGTGAAAATAGACAAACGATAAGCACATAACGAGATAAATAGATAACTTTTAGGAACATATATTATAGATTAAATATAAAGTAGGTAAAAATAGTGAAGCTTCTATTTAAATTCTAAGCAAGTATACTGTAACATGCACACCTTAAATTCAAATTTTACTGGAACAACAAAACCTCATGCACAACGAACGATACAATCGGGTAAACTTTAATGGAACCCTTATAAAATATTTTTATTTACAAAATTTTATTTTTAATTTCCTTATAAAAAATATATATTATATGTTATTTTAACGAAAAAAATTATTACTTATAAAAAAATAAAATTACTTTTGGTTCTCGAAATCTCAACAAGTTTCTCAATAACTTACTCATTTTCAACATTTATTATGTACTTGAAAATCAATACATAATTCTAATTTAAATAATAATATATAATTGTTTTATAAAACAATAAACCTTAGTTATTAATTTACTATGTACATACAATCAAAATAATTAAAATTTACTTAAAAAACAAGTTTCAATCGCAAATCACATAATTTATATAGTCTTAAATAAGTTGATGGAATCTTAAAAAAATGGAAGTTTATATGTTGGTATAATTTCTGATTTTGCAAATCAATATATACCTATTCAATTAACATTTTAAAGAAAAATATATCATTCCCCAATCAAAGAAGTGTCATATTCAAGCGAATTATTTATTGGTGAAGGGAAGGTACAATTATATAGCTTTAATGAAAGGAGCAAAAAAGACCAATTATTGTAATCAAATGAAGCATAAAAGTCATGTTGCTTTCTAAAAAATAGCACAAAAGACTGTGAAAATAGACAAACGATAAGCACATAACGAGATAAATAGATAACTTTTAGGAACATATATTATAGATTAAATATAAAGTAGGTAAAAATAGTGAAGCTTCTATTTAAATTCTAAGCAAGTATACTGTAACATGCACACCTTAAATTCAAATTTTACTCGAACAACAAAACATCATGTACAACGAACGATACAATCGGGTAAACTTTAATGGAACCCTTATAAAATATTTTTATTTACAAAATTTTATTTTTAATTTCCTTATAAAAAATATATATTATATGTTATTTTAACGAAAAAAAATTATTATTTATAAAAAAATAAAATTACTTTTGGTTCTCGAAATCTCAACAAGTTTGTCAATAACTTACTCATTTTCAACATTTATTATGTACTTGAAAATCAATACATAATTCTAATTTAAATAATAATATATAATTGTTTTATAAAACAATAAACCTTAGTTATTAATTTACTATTTACATACAATCAAAATAATTAAAATTTACTTAAAAACAAGTTTAAATCGCAAATCACATATTTTAAATAGTCTTAAATAAGTTCATTGAATCTTATCTAAATGGAAGTTTATATATTGGTATAATTTCTGATTTTGCAAATCAATATATACCTATTCAATTAACATTTTAAAGAAAAATATATCATTCCCCAATCAAAGAAGTGTCATATTCAAGCGAATTATTTATTGGTGAAGGGAAGGTACAATTATATAGCTTTAATGAAAGGAGCAAAAAAGACCAATTATTTTAATCAAATGAAGCATAAAACTCATGTTGCTTTCTAAAAAATAGCACATAAGACTGTCAAAATAGACAAACGATAAGCACATAACGAGTTAAATAGATAACTCTTAGGAACATATATTATATATTAAATATAAAGCAGATAAAGAATTGTGAAGCTTCTCTTTAAATTCTAAGCAAGTATACTGTAACATGCACACCTTAAATTCAAATTGTACTCAAACAACAAAAGATGAAGCACAACAAACGATACAAACGGGTAAAATTAATGGAACCCTTATAAAATATATATATTTACAAAATTTTATTTTTAATTTCCTTATAAAAAATATATATTATATGTTATATTGACGAAAAAAATTATTACTTATAAAAAAATAAAATTACTTTTGGTTCTCGAAATCTCAACAAGTTTGTCAATAACTTACTCATTTTCAACATTTATTATGTCCTTAAAAATCAATACATAATTCTAATTTAAATAATAATATATAATTGTTTTATAAAACAATAAACCTTAGTTATTAATTTACTATTTACATACAATCAAAATAATTAAAATTTACTTAAAAAACAAGTTTAAATCGCAAATCACTTATTTTAAATAGTGTTAAATAAGTTGATTGAATCTTATCTAAATGGAAGTTTATATATTGGTATAATTTCTGATTTTGCAAATCAATATATACCGATTCAATTAACATTTTAAATAAAAATATATCATTCCCCAATCAAAGAAGTGTCATATTCAAGCGAATTATTTATTGGTGAAGGGAAGGTACAATTATATAGCTTTAATGAAAGGAGCAAAAAAGACCAATTATTGTAATCAAATGAAGCATAAAAGTCATGTTGCTTTAAAAAAAATAGCACAAAAGACTGTCAAAATAGACAAACGATAAGCACATAACGAGATAAATAGATAACTTTTAGGAACATATATTATAGATTAAATATAAAGTAGGTAAAAATAGTGAAGCTTCTATTTAAATTCTAAGCAAGTATACTGTAACATGCACACCTTAAATTCAAATTTTACTGGAACAACAAAACATCATGTACAACGAACGATACAATCGGGTAAACTTTAATGGAACCCTTATAAAATATATATATTTACAAAATTTTATTTTTAATTTCCTTATAAAAAATATATATTATATGTTATATTGACGAAAAAAATTATTACTTATAAAAAAATAAAATTACTTTTGGTTCTCGAAATCTCAACAAGTTTCTCAATAACTTACTCATTTTCAACATTTATTATGTACTTGAAAATCAATACATAATTCTAATTTAAATAATAATATATAATTGTTTTATAAAACAATAAACCTTAGTTATTAATTTACTATTTACATACAATCAAAATAATTAAAATTTACTTAAAAAAAAGTTTAAATCGCAAATCACATAATTTAAATAGTCTTAAATAAGTTGATTGAATCTTATCTAAATGGAAGTTTATATATTGGTATAATTTCTGATTTTGCAAATCAATATATACCGATTCAATTAACATTTTAAATAAAAATATATCATTCCCCAATCAAAGAAGTGTCATATTCAAGCGAATTATTTATTGGTGAAGGGAAGGTACAATTATATAGCTTTAATGAAAGAGCAAAAAGACCAATTATTGTAATCAAATGAAGCATAAAAGTCATGTTGCTTTCAAAAAAATAGCACAAAAGACTTTGAAAATAGACAAACGATAAGCACATAACGAGATAAATAGATAACTTTTAGGAACATATATTATACATTAAATATAAAGCAGATAAAGAATAGTGAAGCTTCTGTTTAAATTCTAAGCAAGTATACTGTAACATGCACACCTTAAATTCAAATTGTACTCAAACAACAAAACCTCATGCACAACGAACGATACAATCGGGTAAACTTTAATGGAACCCTTATAAAATATATATATTTACAAAATTTTATTTTTAATTTCCTTATAAAAAATATATATTATATGTTATATTGACGAAAAAAATTATTACTTATAAAAAAATAAAATTACTTTTTGTTCTCGAAATCTCAACAAGTTTCTCAATAACTTACTCATTTTCAACATTTATTATGTACTTGAAAATCAATACATAATTCTAATTTAAATAATAATATATAATTGTTTTATAAAACAATAAACCTTAGTTATTAATTTACTATTTACATACAATCAAAATAATTAAAATTTACTTAAAAAACAAGTTTAAATCGCAAATCACATATTTTAAATAGTCTTAAATAAGTTGATTGAATCTTATCTAAATGGAAGTTTATATATTGGTATAATTTCTGATTTTGCAAATCAATATATACCGATTCAATTAACATTTTAAATAAAAATATATCATTCTCCAATCAAAGAAGTGCCATATTCAAGCGAATTATTTATTGGTGAAGGGAAGGTACAATTATATAGCTTTAATGAAAGTAGCAAAAAAGACCAATTATTGTAATCAAATGAAGCATAAAAGTCAAGTTGCTTTCAAAAAAGTAGCACAAAAGAATGTGAAAATAGACCAACGATAAGCATATAACGAGATAAATAGATAACTTTTAGGAACATATATTGTACATTAAATATAAAGCAGGTAAAGAATAGTGAAGCTTTTGATTAAATTCTAAGCAAGTATACTATAACATGCACACCTTAAATTCAAATTTACTGAAACAACAAAAGATGAAGCACAACAATCGGTACAATTGGGTAAAATTAATGGAACCCTTATAAAATATATATCTTTACAAAATTTGATTTTCAATTTCCTTATAAAAATATATATTTTATGTTATATTGACGAAAAGAATTATTACTTATAAAAAAATAAAATTACTTTTGTTCTCGAAATCTCAACAAGTTTCTCAATAACTTACTCATTTTCAACATTTATTATGTACTTGAAAATCAATACATAATTCTAATTTAAATAATAATATATAATTGTTTTATAAAACAATAAACCTTAGTTATTAATTTACTATTTACATACAATCAAAATAATTAAAATTTACTTAAAAAACAAGTTTAAATCGCAAATCACATATTTTAAATAGTCTTAAATAAGTTGATTGAATCTTATCTAAATGGAAGTTTATATATTGGTATAATTTCTGATTTTGCAAATCAATATATACCGATTCAATTAACATTTTAAATAAAAATATATCATTCCCCAATCAAAGAAGTGTCATATTCAAGCGAATTATTTATTGGTGAAAGGAAGGTATAATTATATAACTTTAATGAAAGGAGCAAAAAAGACCAATTTTTGTAATCAAATGAAGCATAAAAATCATGTTGCTTTAAAAAAAATAGCACAAAAGACTGTCAAAATAGACAAACGATAAGCACATAACGAGATAAATAGATAACTTTTAGGAACATATATTATATATTAAATATAAAGCAGATAAAGAATAGTGAAGCTTCTCTTTAAATTCTAAGCAAGTATACTGTAACATGCACACCTTAAATTCAAATTGTACTCAAACAACAAAAGATGAAGCACAACAAACGATACAAACGGGTAAAATTAATGGAACCCTTATAAAATATATATATTTACAAAATTTTATTTTTAATTTCCTTATAAAAAATATATATTATATGTTATATTGACGAAAAAAATTATTACTTATAAAAAAATAAAATTACTTTTGGTTCTCGAAATCTCAACAAGTTTCTCAATAACTTACTCATTTTCAACATTTATTATGTACTTGAAAATCAATACATAATTCTAATTTAAATAATATATATATAATTGTTTTATAAAACAATAAACCTTAGTTATTAATTTACTATTTACATACAATCAAAATAATTAAAATTTACTTAAAAAACAAGTTTTGAATCGCAAATCACATATTTTAAATAGTCTTAAATAAGTTGATTGAATCTTATCTAAATGGAAGTTTATATATTGCTATAATTTCTGATTTTGTAAATCAATATATACCGATTCAATTAATATTTTAAATAAAAAATATATCATTCCCCAATCAAAGAAGTGTCATACTCAAGCGAATTATTTATTGGTGAAGGGAAGGTACAATTATATAGCTTTAATGAAAGGAGTAGAAAAGTGCTATTATTGTAATTAAATGGAGCCTAAAAGTCATGTTCCTTTCAAAAACATAGCACAAAAGACTATGAAAGTAGAGAAACAATAAGCACAAAACAAGATATATAGATAACTTTTAGCAACATATATTATACATTAAATATAAAGCAGGTAAAGAATAGTGAAGCTTCTCATTAAATTCTAAGAAAGTATACTGTAACAAGCACACCTTAAATTCAAATTGTACTGAAACAATAAAAGATCATGCACAACAAACGATACAATCGGGAAAACTTAAATGGAACCCTTATAAAATATACATATTTACAAAATTTTATTTTTAATTTCCATATAAAAGATATATATTTTATTTTTTATTGAAGAAAAAAATTATTACTTATAAAAAATTAATATTACTTTATTTCTCGAAATCTCTACAACTTTCCCCATAGCGTACTCATTTTCAATATTTATTATGTACTTAAAAATTAAAACATGATTCTAATTTTAATAATAATATATAATTGTTTTATAAAACAATAAGCCATATTTATTAATTTACTATTTACATACAGTCAAAATAATTAAAATTTACTTGAAAAACAACTTTAAATCGCAAATCACATAATTTAAATAATCTTAAATAAGTTGATTGAATCTTATCTAAATGCAAGTTTATATATTTGTATAATTTCTGATTTTACAAATCAATATATACCGATTTAATTAGCATTTTAAGTAGAAATATATCATTCTCCACTCAAAGAAGTATCATATTCAAGCGAATTATTTATTAGTGAATGGAAGGTAAAATCATATAGCTTGAATGTAAGGAGAAAAAAAGTCCTATTATTGTAATCAAATTAAGCATAATAGTAATGTTGCTTTCAAAAGAATAGCACAAAAGACTATGAAAATAGATAAACGATAAGCACATACCGAGATAAATAGACAACTTTTAGAAACATATATTATACCTTAAATATATAGCAGTTAAAGACTTGTGAAGCTTCTCATTAAAGTCTAAGCAAGTATAATGTAACATGCACACCTTAAATTCAAATTATATTAAGCAAAAAAAGGTCATGCACAACAAACGATACAATTGGGTAAACTTACATGGAACCCTTATAAATTATACTTAGTGACAGAATTTTATTATTAATTTCCTTTTAAAAAATATATATTTTATGTTTTATTGAAGAAAAAAATTATTACGTATAAAAAATTTAAATTACTTTTCATTCTTGAAATCTCAGCAACTTTCTCAATAACTTACTCAATTTTAAACATTTATTATGTACTTGAAAATCAATACATAATTCTAATTTAAACAATATATATATAATTTTTTATAAAATAAGCCTTGTCTATTATTTTACTATTTACATACGGTCAAAATAATTAAAATTTACTTGAAAAACTACTTTAAATTGCAAATCACATAATTTAAATAGTTGTAAACAAGTTTATTGAATCTAATCTAAATGGATGTTTATATATTAGTATATTTCTGATTTTGCAAATCAATATATACTTTTTCAATTAACATTTTAAAAAAAATATATCTTTTTCCACTCAAAGAAGTATCATATTCAAGCGAATTATTTATTGGTGAATGGAAGGTAAAATAATATAGCTGTAATGAAAGGAGCAAAAAAGTCCTATTATTGTAATCAAATGAAGCATAAAAGAAATGTTGCTTTCAAAAGAATAGCACAAAGGACTGTGAAAATAGATAAAAGATAAGCACATAACGAGGTAAATAGACAACTTTCAGAAACATATATTATACATTAAATATATAAAAGGTAAGGAATAGTGACGCTTCTGATTAAAGTCTAAGCAAGAATACTGTAACATGCACACCTTAAATTCAAATTGTACTGAAACAAGAAAAGATCATGCACAACAAATGATACAATCGGTAAACTTAAATGGAACCCTTATAAAATATACTTATTTACAAAATTTTATTATTAATTTCCTTATATAAAATATATATTTTATGTTTTATTGAAGAAAAAAATTATTACTTATAAAATATAAAATTACATTTTGTTCTCGAAATCTCAACAAGTTTCTCAATAAATTACTCATTTTCAACATTTATTATGTACTTGAAAATCAATACATAATTCTAATTTAAATAAAAATATATAATTAATTTATAAAACAATAAGCCATATTTATTAATTTACTATTTACATACAGTCAAAATAATTAAAATTTACTTGAAAAACAGGTTTAAATGGTAAATCGCATAATTTTAATCGTCTTAAATAAGTTGATTGTGTCTTATCTAAATGAAAGTATATGCTTTAGTATAATTTCTGATTTTGCAAATCAATATATATCGATTCAATTAACATTTTAAACAAAAATGGATCATTCCCCTCTCAAAAAAGTTTCATATTCAAGCGAATCATTTATTGGTGAAGGGAAGGTAAAATCATATAGCTTTAATTAAAGGAGCACAAAACGTCTATTTTTATCAAATGAAGCATAAAAGCCATGTTGCTTAAAAAAATATAGCACAAAAGATTATGCAAATAGTCAAACGATAAGCACATACCGAGATAAATAGACAACTTTTAGAAACATATATTATACCTTAAATATATAGCAGTTAAAGAATTGTGAAGCTTCTCATTAAAGTCTAAGCAAGTATAATGTAACATGCACACCTTAAATTCAAATTGTATTAAACAAAAAAAGGTCATGCACAACAAACGATACAATTGGGTAAAATTAAATGGAACCCTTATAAATGATACTTAGTGACAGAATTTTATTATTAATTTCCTTTTAAAAAATATATATTTTATGTTTTATTGAAGAAAAAAATTATTACGTATAAAAAATTTAAATTACTTTTAATTTTCGAAATCTCAACAACTTTCTCAATAACTTACTCAATTTTAAACATTTATTACGTGCTTGAAAATCAATACATAATTCTAATTTAAACAATATATATATAATTTTTTATAAAATAATAAGCCTTGTCTATTATTTTACTATTTACATACGGTCAAAATAATTAAAATTTACTTGAAAAACAACTTTAAATTGCAAATCACATAATTTAAATAGTCGTAAATAAGTTTATTGAATCTAATCTAAATGGATGTTTATATATTAGTATATTTCTGATTTTGCAAATCAATATATACTGTTTCAATTAACATTTTAAATAAAAATATATCTTTTTCCACTCAAAGAAGTATCATTTTCAAGCGAATTATTTATTAGTGAATGGAAGGTAAAATCATATAGCTTTAATGAAAGGAGCAAAAAAGTCCTATTATTGTAATCAAATGAAGCATAAAAGAAATGTTGCTTTCAAAAGAATAGCACAAAGGACTGTGAAAATAGACAAAAGATAAGCACATAACGAGATAAATAGACAACTTTCAGAAACATATATTGTACATTAGATATATACCAAGTAAAGAATAGTGACGCTTCTGATTAAAGTCTAAGCAAGAATACTGTAACATGCACACCTTAAATTCAAATTGCATTGGAACAACAAAAGATCATGTGCAACAAATGATACAATCGGGTAAACTTTAATGGAACCTTTATAAAATATACTTATTTACAAAATTTTATTATTAATTTACTTATAAAAAATATATATTTTATATTTTATTGAAGAAAACAATTATTACTGAAAAAATTTAAATTACTTTTCATTCTCGAAATCTCAACAACTTTCTCAATAACTAACTCAATTTTAAACATTTATTATGTACTTGAAAATCAATACATAATTCTAATTTAAACAATATATATATAATTTTTTATAAAACAAGAAGCCTTTTCTATTATTTTACTATTTACATACGGTCAAAATAATTAAAATTTACTTGAAAAACAACTTTAAATTGCAAATCACATAATTTAAATAGTCGTAAATAAGTTTATTGAATCTAATCTAAATGGATGTTTATATATTAGTATAATTTCTGATTTTGCAAATCGATATATGCTTTTTCAATTAACATTTTAAATAAAAATATATCTTTTTCCACTCAAAGAAGTATCATTTTCAAGCGAATTATTTATTAGTGAATGGAAGGTAAAATAATATAGCTTTAATGAAAGGAGCAAAAAAAGTCCTATTATTGTAATAAAATGATGCATAAAAGTAATGTTGCTTTCAAAAGAATAGCACAAAAGTCTATGAAAATAGACAAACGATAAACACATAATGAGATAAATAAACAACTTTTAGAAACATATATTATACATTAAATATATAGCAGGTAAAGAATAGTGAAGCTTCTCATTAAAGTCTAAGCAAGTATACTATAACATGCACACCTTAAATTCAAATTGTATTGAAACAAGAAAAGATCATGCACAACAAACGATAGAAACGAGTAAACTTAAATGGAACCCTTATAAAATATACTTATTTACAAAATTTTATTATTAATTTCCTTATAAAAAATATATATTTTATGTTTTAATGAAGAAAAAAATTATTACTTATAAAAAATTTAAATTACTATTAATTCCTGAAATCTCAACAACTTTCTCAATAACTTACTCAATTTTAAACATTTATTATGTACTTGAAAATCAATACATAATTCTAATGTAAACAATATATATAAATTTTTTTTATAAAACAATAAGCTTCGTCTATTATTTTACTATTTACATACGGTCAAAATAATTAAAATTTACTTGAAAAACAACTTTAAATTGCAAATCACATAATTTAAATAGCCGTAAATAAGTTTATTGAATCTAATCTAAATGGATGTTTATATATTAGTATAATTTCTGATTTTGCAAATCAATATATACTGTTTCAATTAACATTTTAAATAAAAATATATCTTTTTCCACTCAAAGAAGTATCATTTTCAAGCGAATTATTTATTGGGGAATGGAAGGTAAAATCATATAGTTGTAATGAAAGGAGCAAAAAAGTCCTATTATTGTAATCAAATGAAGCATAAAAGAAATGTTGCTTTCAAAAGAATAGCACAAAGGATTGTGAAAATAGACAAAAGATACGCACATAACGAGATAAATAGACAACTTTCAGAAACATATATTATACATTAAATATATACCAGGTAAACAATAGTGAAGTATCTAATTAAAGTCTAAGCAAGTATACTATAGCATGCACACCTTAAATTCCAATTTTATTGAAACAAGAAAAGATCATGCACAACAAACGATAAAATCGAGTAAACTTAAATTGAACTCTCATAAAATGTACATATTTACAAAATTGTATTTTTTATTTCCATATTGAAAATATATATTTTATTTTTTATTGAAAAAACAATTAGTAATTATAAAAAATTAAAAATACTTTTTTTTCTCGAAATCACAACAACTTTCTCGATAACTTACTCATTTTCAATATTTATTATGTACTGTAAAATCAAAACATGATTCTAATTTAAAATATATATATATATAATGTTTTATAAAACAATAAGCCTTGTCTATTATTTTACTATTTAAATATGATCAAAATAATGAAAATTTACTTGAAAAACAACTTTAAATCGCAAATCACATAATTTCAATAGTCTTAAATAAGTTGATTGAATCTTATCTAAATGCAAGTTTATATATTAGTATAATTTCTGATTTTGTAAATCAGTATATATCGATTCAATTATCATTTTAAATAAAAATATATCATTCTGCACTCAAAAAAGTATCATATTCAAGCTAATTATTTTTTGGTGAAGGGAAGGTAAAATCATATAGCTTTAATGAAAGTGGCAAAAAGTCTAATTATTGTAATCAAATGAAGCATAAAAGTAATGTTGCTTTCAAAAGAATAGCAGAAAAGACTATGAAAATAGACAAACGATAAGCACATAATGAGATAAATAAACAACTTTTAGAAACATATATTATACATTAAATATATCGTAGGTAAAGAATAGTGAAGCTTCTCATTAAAGTCTAAGCAAGTATACTATAACATGCACACCTTAAATTCAAATTGTATTGAAACAAGAAAAGATCATGCACAACAAACGATAGAAACGAGTAAACTTAAATGGAACCCTTATAAAATATACTTATTTACAAAATTTTATTATTAATTTCCTTATAAAAAATATATATTTTATGTTTTAATGAAGAAAAAAATTATTACGTATAAAAAATTTAAATTACTTTTAATTCCTGAAATCTCAACAACTTTCTCAATAACTTACTCAATTTTAAACATTTATTATGTACTTGAAAATCAATACATAATTCTAATTTAAACAATATATATATATAATGTTTTATAAAACAATAAGCCTTGTCTATTATTTTACTATTTACATACGGTCAAAATAATTAAAATTTACTTGAAAAAGAACTTTAAATTGCAAATCACATAATTTAAATAGTCGTAAATAAGTTTATTGAATCTAATCTAAAGGGACGTTTATATATTAGTAGAATTTCGGATTTTGCAAATCAATATATACTGTTTCAATTAACATTTTAAATAAAAAAATATCTTTTTCCACTCAAAGACGTATCATATTCAATCGAATTATTTATTGGGGAATGGAAGGTAAAATCATATAGCTTTAATGAAAGGAGCAAAAAAGTCCTATTTTTGTAATCAAATGAAGCATAAAAGAAATGTTGCTTTCAAAAGAATAGCACAAAGGACTGTGAAAATAGACAAAAGATAAGCACATAACGAGATAAATAGACAACTTTCGGAAACATATATTGTAGATTAGATATATACCAAGTAAAGAATAGTGACGCTTTTGATTAAAGTCTAAGCAAGAATACTGTAACATGCACACCTTAAAATCAAATTGCATTGGAACAACAAAAGATCATGTGCAACAAATGATACAATCGGGTAAACTTAAATGGAACCTTTATAAAATATACTTATTTACAAAATTTTACTTTTAATTTACTTATAAAAAATATATATTTTATGTTTTAAAGAAGAAAAAAATTATTACTTATAAAAAGATAAAATTACTTTTTATTCTCGAAATCTTAACAACTTTCTCAATAACTTACTCATTTTCAACATTGATTATGTACTTGAAAATCAATACATAATTCTAATTTAAATAATAATATATAATGTTTTTATAAAACAATAAACCTTATTTATTAATTTACTATTCACATAAGTCAAAATAATTAAAATTTACTTAAAAAACAAGTTTAAATCGCAAATCACATAATTTAAATAGTCTTAAATAAGTTAATTGAAACTTATCTAAATGGAAGTTTATATATTAGTATAATTTCTGATTTTGCAAAATCAATATATATCGATTCAATTTACATTTTAAATAAAAATTGATCATTCTCCACTCAAAGAAGTATCATATTCAAGCGAAGTATTTATTAGTGAAGAGAAGCTAAAATCATATAGCTTTAATGAAAGGAGCAAAAAAAGTCCTATTATTGTAATAAAATGATGCATAAAAGTAATGTTGCTTTCAAAAGAATAGCACAAAAGTCTATGAAAATAGACAAACGATAAACACATAATGAGATAAATAAACAACTTTTAGAAACATATATTATACATTAAATATATAGCAGGTAAAGAATAGTGAAGCTTCTCATTAAAGTCTAAGCAAGTATACTATAACATGCACACCTTAAATTCAAATTGTATTGAAACAAGAAAAGATCATGCACAACAAACGATAGAAACGAGTAAACTTAAATGGAACCCTTATAAAATATACTTATTTACAAAATTTTATTATTAATTTCCTTATAAAAAAAATATATTTTATGTTTTAATGAAGAAAAATATTATTTCATATAAAAAATTTAAATTACTTTTAATTCCTGAAATCTCAACAACATTCTCAATAACTTACTCAATTTTAAACATTTATTATGTACTTGAAAATCAATACATAATTCTAATTTAAAATATATATATATAATGTTTTATAAAACAATAAGCCTTGTCTATTATTTTACTATTTAGATACGGTCAAAATAATTAAAATTTACTTGAAAAACAACTTTAAATTGCAAATCACATAATTTAAATAGTCGTAAATAAGTTTATTGAATCTAATCTAAATGGATGTTTATATATTAGTATAATTTCTGATTTTGCAAATCAATATATACTGTTTCAATTAACATTTTAAATAAAAATATATCTTTTTCCACTCAAAGAAGTATCATTTTCAAGCGAATTATTTATTGGGGAATGGAAGGTAAAATCATATAGCTTTAATGAAAGGAGCAAAAAAGTCCTATTATTGTAATCAAATGAAGCATAAAAGAAATGTTGCTTTCAAAAGAATACCACAAAGGACTGTGAAAATAGACAAAAGATAAGCACATAACGAGATAAATAGACAACTTTCAGAAACATATATTGTACATTAAATATATACCAAGTAAAGAATAGTGACGCTTCTGATTAAAGTCTAAGCAAGAATACTGTAACATGCACACCTTAAATTCAATTTGCACTGGAACAACAAAAGATCATGTGCAACACATGATACAATCGTGTAAACTTAAATGTAACCTTTATAAAATATACTTATTTACAAAATTTTATTATTAATTTCCTTATAAAAAATATATATTTTATGCTTTATTGAAGAAAAAAATTATTACTTATAAAAAATTTAAATTACTTTTTTATCTCAAATTCTCAACAAGTTTCTCAAAAACTTACTCCTTTTCATCATTTATTATGTACTTGAAAATCAATACATAATTCTAATTTAAACAATATATATATATAATTATTTTATAAAACAATAAGCCTTGTCTATTATTTTACTATTTAAATATGATCAAAATAATGAAAATTTACTTGAAAAACAACTTTAAATCGCAAATCACATAATTTCAATAGTCTTAAATAAGTTGATTGAATCTTATCTAAATGCAAGTTTATATATTAGTATAATTTCTGATTTTGTAAATCAGTATGTACCCATTCAATTAACATGTTAAATAAAAATATATCATTCTCTACTCAAAGAAGTATCATATTCAAGCGAATTATTTTTTGGTGAATGGAAGGTAAAATAATATAGCTTTAATGAAAGGAGCAAAAAAGTCCTATTATTGTAATCAAATTATGCATAAAAGTAATGTTGCTTTCAAAAGAATAGCACAAAAGACTATGAAAATAGACAAACGATAAACACATAATGAGATAAATAAACAACTTTTAGAAACATATATTATACATTAAATATATAGCAGGTAAAGAATAGTGAAGCTTCTCATTAAAGTCTAAGCAAGTATACTATAACATGCACACCTTAAATTCAAATTGTATTGAAACAAGAAAAGATCATGCACAACAAACGATAGAAACGAGTAAACTTAAATGGAACCCTTATAAAATATACTTATTTACAAAATTTTATTATTAATTTCCTTATAAAAAATATATATTTTATGTTTTAATGAAGAAAAAAATTATTACGTATAAAAAATTTAAATTACTTTTCATTCTCGAAATCTCAACAACTTTCTCAATAACTTACTCAATTTTAAACATTTATTATGTACTTGAAAATCAATACATAATTCTAATTTAAACAATATATATATATAATTTTTTATAAAACAATAAGGCTTGTCTATTATTTTACTATTTACATACGGTCAAAATAATTAAAATTTACTTGAAAAACAACTTTAAATTGCAAATCACATAATTTAAATAGTCGTAAATAAGTTTATTGAATCTAATCTAAATGGATGTTTATATATTAGTATAATTTCTGATTTTGCAAATCAATATATACTGTTTCAATTAACATTTTAAATAAAAATATATCTTTTTCCACTCAAAGAAGTATCATATTCAAGCGAATTATTTATTGGGGAATGGAAGGTAAAATCATATAGCTTTAATGAAAGGAGCAAAAAAGTCCTATTATTGTAATCAAATGAAGCATAAAAGAAATGTTGCTTTCAAAAGAATAGCACAAAGGACTGTGAAAATAGACAAAAGATAAGCACATAACGAGATAAATAGACAACTTTCAGAAACATATATTGTACATTAAATATATACCAAGTAAAGAATAGTGACGCTTCTGATTAAAGTCTAAGCAAGAATACTGTAACATGCACACCTTAAATTCAATTTGCACTAGAACAACAAAAGATCATGTGCAACAAATGATACAATCGGGTAAACTTAAATGTAACCTTTATAAAATATACTTATTTACAAAATTTTATTATTAATTTCCTTATAAAAAATATATATTTTCTGCTTTATTGAAGAAAAAAATAATTACTTATAAAAAGATAAAATTACATTTTGTTCTCGAAATCTCAACAACTTTCTCAATAACTTACTCATTTTCAACATTTATTATGTACTTGAAAATCAATACATAATTCTAATTTAAATAATAATATATAATTATTTTATAAAACAATAAGCCATATTTATTATTTTACTATTTAAATATGATCAAAATAATGAAAATTTACTTGAAAAACAACTTTAAATCGCAAATCACATAATTTCAATAGTCTTAAATAAGTTGATTGAATCTTATCTAAATGCAAGTTTATATATTAGTATAATTTCTGATTTTGTAAATCAGTATATACCCATTCAATTAACATGTTAAATAAAAATATATCATTCTCCACTCAAAGAAGTATCATATTCAAGCGAATTATTTTTTGGGGAATGGAAGGTAAAATAATATAGCTTTAATGAAAGGAGCAAAAAAGTCCTATTATTGTAATCAAATTATGCATAAAAGTAATGTTGCTTTCAAAAGAATAGCACAAAAGACTATGAAAATAGGCAAACGATAAGCACATAATGAGATAAATAAACAACTTTTAGAAACATATATTATACATTAAATATATCGTAGGTAAAGAATAGTGAAGCTTCTCATTAAAGTCTAAGCAAGTATACTATAACATGCACACCTTAAATTCAAATTGTATTGAAACAAGAAAAGATCATGCACAACAAACGATAGAAACGAGTAAACTTAAATGGAACCCTTATAAAATATACTTATTTACAAAATTTTATTATTAATTTCCTTATAAAAAATATATATTTTATGTTTTAATGAAGAAAAAAATTATTACTTATAAAAAATTTAAATTACTTTTAATTCCTGAAATCTCAACAACTTTCTCAATAACTTACTCAATTTTAAACATTTATTATGTACTTGAAAATCAATACATAATTCTAATTTAAACAATATATATATATATATATATATATATATATAATGTTTTATAAAACAATAAGCCTTGTTTATTATTTTACTATTTAGATACGGTCAAAATAATTAAAATTTACTTGAAAAACAACTTTAAATTGCAAATCACATAATTTAAATAGTCGTAAATAAGTTTATTGAATCTAATCTAAATGGATGTTTATATATTAGTATAATTTCTGATTTTGCAAATCAATATATACTGTTTCAATTAACATTTTAAATAAAAATATATGTTTTCCACTCAAAGAAGTATCATATTCAAGCGAATTATTTATTGGGGAATGGAAGGTAAAATCATATAGCTTTAATGAAAGGAGCAAAAAAGTCCCATTATTGTAATCAAATGAAGCATAAAAGAAATGTTGCTTTCAAAAGAATAGCACAAAGGACTGTGAAAATAGACAAAAGATAAGCACATAACGATATAAATAGACAACTTTCAGAAACATATATTGTACATTAAATATATACCAAGTAAAGAATAGTGACGCTTTTGATTAAAGTCTAAGCAAGAATACTGTAATATGCACACCTTAAATTCAATTTGCACTAGAACAACAAAAGATCATGTGCAACAAATGATACAATCGGGTAAACTTAAATGTAACCTTTATAAAATATACTTATTTACAAAATTTTATTATTAATTTCCTTATAAAAAATATATATTTTCTGCTTTATTGAAGAAAAAAATAATTACTTATAAAAAGATAAAATTACATTTTGTTCTCGAAATCTCAACAACTTTCTCAATAACTTACTCATTTTCAACATTTATTATGTACTTGAAAATCAATACATAATTCTAATTTAAATAATAATATATAAATATTTTATAAAACAATAAGCCTTGTCTATTATTTTACTATTTAAATATGATCAAAATAATGAAAATTTACTTGAAAAACAACTTTAAATCGCAAATCACATAATTTCAATAGTCTTAAATAAGTTGATTGAATCTTATCTAAATGCAAGTTTATATATTAGTATAATTTCTGATTTTGTAAATCAGTATATACCGATTCAATTAACATGTTAAATAAAAATATATCATTCTCCACTCAAAGAAGTATCATATTCAAGCGAATTATTTTTTGGGGAATGGAAGGTAAAATAATATAGCTTTAATGAAAGGAGCAAAAAAGTCCTATTATTGTAATCAAATTATGCATAAAAGTAATGTTGCTTTCAAAAGAATAGCACAAAAGACTATGAAAATAGGCAAACGATAAGCACATAATGAGATAAATAAACAACTTTTAGAAACATATATTATACATTAAATATATCGTAGGTAAAGAATAGTGAAGCTTCTCATTAAAGTCTAAGCAAGTATACTATAACATGCACACCTTTTCAAATTATATTGAAACAAGAAAAGATCATGCACAACAAACGATAGAAACGAGTAAACTTAAATGGAACCCTTATAAAATATACTTATTTACAAAATTTTATTATTAATTTCCTTATAAAAAATATATATTTTATGTTTTAATGAAGAAAAAAATTATTACGTATAAAAAATTTAAATTACTTTTAATTCCTGAAATCTCAACAACTTTCTCAATAACTTACTCAATTTTAAACATTTATTATGTACTTGAAAATCAATACATAATTCTAATTTAAACAATATATATATAATTTTTTATAAAACAATAAGGCTTGTCTATTATTTTACTATTTACATACGGTCAAAATAATTAAAATTTACTTGACAAAAAACTTTAAATTGCAAATCACATAATTTAAATAGTCGTAAATAAGTTTATTGAATCTAATCTAAAGGGACGTTTATATATTAGTAGAATTTCTGATTTTGCAAATCAATATATACTGTTTCAATTAACATTTTAAATAAAAATATATGTTTTCCACTCAAAGAAGTATCATATTCAAGCGAATTATTTATTGGGGAATGGAAGGTAAAATCATATAGCTTTAATGAAAGGAGCAAAAAAGTCCCATTATTGTAATCAAATGAAGCATAAAAGAAATGTTGCTTTCAAAAGAATAGCACAGAGGACTGTGAAAATAGACAAAAGATAAGCACATAACGAGATAAATAGACAACTTTCAGAAACATATATTGTACATTAAATATATACCAAGTAAAGAATAGTGACGCTTCTGATTAAAGTCTAAGCAAGAATACTGTAACATGCACACCTTAAATTCAATTTGCACTAGAACAACAAAAGATCATGAGCAACAAATGATACAATCGGGTAAACTTAAATGTAACCTTTATAAAATATACTTATTTACAAAATTTTATTATTAATTTCCTTATAAAAAATATATATTTTCTGCTTTATTGAAGAAAAAAATAATTACTTATAAAAAGATAAAATTACATTTTGTTCTCGAAATCTCAACAACTTTCTCAATAACTTACTCATTTTCAACATTTATTATGTACTTGAAAATCAATACATAATTCTAATTTAAATAATAATATATAATTATTTTATAAAACAATAAGCCTTGTCTATTATTTTACTATTTACATTCGGTCAAAATAATTAAAATTTACTTAAAAAACAACTATAAATCGCAAATCATATAATTTCAATAGTCTTAAATAAGTTGATTGAATCTTATCTAAATGGAAGTTTATATATTAGTATAATTTCTGATTTTGTAAATCAATATATACCGATTCAATTAACATGTTAAATAAAAATATATCATTCTCCACTCAAAGAAGTATCATATTCAAGCGAATTATTTTTTGTTGAATGGAAGGTAAAATAATATAGCTTTAATGAAAGGAGCAAAAAAGTCCTATTATTGTAATCAAATTAGGCATAAAAGTAATGTTGCTTTCAAAAGAATAGCAGAAAAGACTATGAAAATAGACAAACGATAAGCACATAATGAGATAAATAAACAACTTTTAGAAACATATATTATACATTAAATATATCGTAGGTAAAGAATAGTGAAGCTTCTCATTAAAGTCTAAGCAAGTATACTATAACATGCACACCTTAAATTCAAATTGTATTGAAACAAGAAAAGATCATGCACAACAAACGATAGAAACGAGTAAACTTAAATGGAACCCTTATAAAATATACTTATTTACAAAATTTTATTATTAATTTACTTATAAAAAATATATATTTCATGTTTTATTGAAGAAAACAATTATTACTGAAAAAATTTAAATTACTTTTAATTCCTGAAATCTCAACAACTTTCTCAATAACTTACTCAATTTTAAACATTTATTATGTACTTGAAAATCAATACATAATTCTAATTTAAACAATATATATATAATTTTTTATAAAACAATAAGGCTTGTCTATTATTTTACTATTTACATACGGTCAAAATAATTAAAATTTACTTGAAAAAAAACTTTAAATTGCAAATCACATAATTTAAATAGTCGTAAATAAGTTTATTGAATCTAATCTAAAGGGACGTTTATATATTAGTAGAATTTCTGATTTTACAAATCAATATATACTGTTTCAATTAACATTTTAAATAAAAATATATGTTTTCCACTCAAAGAAGAATCATATTCAAGCGAATTATTTATTGGGGAATGGAATGTAAAATCATATAGCTTTAATGAAAGGAGCAAAAAAGTCCTATTATTGTAATCAAATGAAGCATAAAAGAAATGTTGCTTTCAAAAGAATAGCACAAAGGACTGTGAAAATAGACAAAAGATAAGCACATAACGATATAAATAGACAACTTTCAGAAACATATATTGTACATTAAATATATACCAAGTAAAGAATAGTGACGCTTTTGATTAAAGTCTAAGCAAGAATACTGTAACATGCACACCTTAAATTCAATTTGCACTAGAACAACAAAAGATCATGTGCAACAAATGATACAATCGGGTAAACTTAAATGTAACCTTTATAAAATATACTTATTTACAAAATTTTATTATTAATTTCCTTATAAAAAATATATATTTTCTGCTTTATTGAAGAAAAAAATAATTACTTATAAAAAGATAAAATTACATTTTGTTCTCGAAATCTCAACAACTTTCTCAATAACTTACTCATTTTCAACATTTATTATGTACTTGAAAATCAATACATAATTCTAATTTAAATAATAATATATAATTATTTTATAAAACAATAAGCCTTGTCTATTATTTTACTATTTACATTCGGTCAAAATAATTAAAATTTACTTAAAAAACAACTATAAATCGCAAATCATATAATTTCAATAGTCTTAAATAAGTTGATTGAATCTTATCTAAATGGAAGTTTATATATTAGTATAATTTCTGATTTTGTAAATCAATATATACCGATTCAATTAACATGTTAAATAAAAATATATCATTCTCCACTCAAAGAAGTATCATATTCAAGCGAATTATTTTTTGGTGAATGGAAGGTAAAATAATATAGCTTTAATGAAAGGAGCAAAAAAGTCCTATTATTGTAATCAAATTATGCATAAAAGTAATGTTGCTTTCAAAAGAATAGCACAAAAGACTATGAAAATAGACAAACGATAAACACATAATGAGATAAATAAACAACTTTTAGAAACATATATTATACATTAAATATATCGTAGGTAAAGAATAGTGAAGCTTCTCATTAAAGTCTAAGCAAGTATACTATAACATGCACACCTTAAATTCAAATTATATTGAAACAAGAAAAGGGCATGCACATCAAACGATAGAAACGAGTAAACATAAATGGAACCCTTATAAAATATACTTATTAACAAAATTTTATTATTAATTTACTTATAAAAAATATATATTTTAGGTTTTAATGAAGAAAAAAATTATTACTTATAATAAATTGAAATTACTTTTAATTCCTGAAATCTCAAAAACTTTCTCAATAACTTACTCAATTTTAAACATTTATTATGTACTTGAAAATCAATACATAATTCTAATTTAAACAATATATATATATAATTTTTTATAAAACAATAAGCCTTGTCTATTATTTTACTATTTACATACGATCAAAATAATTAAAATTTACTTGAAAAAAAACTTTAAATTGCAAATCACATAATTTAAATAGTAGTAAATAAGTTTATTGAATCTAATCTAAAGAGACGTTTATATATTAGTAGAATTTCTGATTTTGCAAATCAATATATACTATTTCAATTAATATTTTAAATAAAAATATATCTTTTTCCACTCAAAGAAGTATCATATTCAAGCGAATTATTTATTTGGGAATGGAAGGTAAAATCATATAGCTTTAATGAAAGGAGCAAAAAAGTCCCATTATTGTAATCAAATGAAGCATAAAAGAAATGTTGCTTTCAAAAGAATAGCACAAAGGACTGTGAAAATAGACAAAAGATAAGCACATAACGAGATAAATAGACAACTTTCAGAAACATATATTATACATTAAATATATACCAGGTAAAGAATAGTGAAGCTTCTAATTAGGTCTAAGCAAGTATACTATAACATGCACACCTTAAATTCCAATTTTATTGAAACAAGAAAAGATCATGCACAACAAACGATAGAAACGAGTAAACTTAAATGGAACCCTTATAAAATATACTTATTTACAAAATTTTAATATTAATTTCCTTATAAAATATATGTATTTTATGTTTTATTGAAGAAAAATTATTACTTATAAAAAATTGAAATTACTTTTAATTCCTGAAATCTCAACAACTTTCTCAATAACTTACTCAATTTTAAAAATTTATTATGTACTTGAAAATCAATACATAATTCTAATTTAAACAATATATATATAATTTTTTATAAAACAATAAGCCTTGTCTATTATTTTACTATTTACATACGGTCAAAATAACTAAAATTTACTTGAAAAAAAACTTTAAATTGCAAATCACATAAATTAAATAGTCGTAAATAAGTTTATTGAATCTAATCTAAAGGGATGTTTATATATTAGTCTAATTTCTGTTTTTGCAAATCAATATATACTGTTTCAATTAAAATTTTAAATAAAAATATATCTTTTTCCACTCAAAGAAGTATTATTTTCATGCGAATTATTTATTGGTGAATGGAAGGTAAAATCATATAGCTTTAATGAAAGGAGCAAAAATGTCCTATTATTGTAAACAAATGATGGATAAAAGTAATGTTGCTTTCAAAAGAATAGCACAAAGGACAATGAAAATAGACAAAAGATAAGCACATAATGAGATAAATAAACAACTTTTAGAAACATATATTATACATTAAATATATAGCAGGAAAAGAATAGTGAAGTTTCTCATTAAAATCTAAGCAAGTATACTTTAACATGCACACCTTAAATCCAAATTGTATTTAAACAAGAAAAGATCATGCACAACAAACGATAGAAACGAGTAAACTTAAATGGAACCCTTATAAAATATACTTATTTACAAAATTTTATTATTAATTTCCTTATATAAAATATATATTTTTTGTTTTTTTGAAGAAAAAAATAATTACTTATAAAAAATTTAAATTACTTTTAATTCTTGAAATCTCAACAACTTTCTCAATAACTTACTCAATTTTAAACATTTATTATGTACTTGAAAATCAATACATAATTCTAATTTAAAAAATAATATATAATTATTTTATAAAACAATAAGCCATATTTATTATTTTACTATTTAAATACAGTCAAAATAATTAAAATTTACTTGAAAAACAACTTTAAATCGCAAATCACATAATTTCAATAGTCTTAAATAAGTTGATTGAATCTTTTCTAAATGGAAGTTTATCTATTAGTATAATTTCTGATTTTGTAAATCAATATATACCGATTCAATTAACATGTTAAATAGAAATATATCATTCTCCACTCAAATAAGTATCATATTCAAGCGAATTATTTTTTGGTGAATGGAAGGTAAAATAATATAGCTTTAATGAAAGGAGCAAAAAAGTCCTATTATTGTAATCAAATGATGCATAAAAGTAATGTTGCTTTCCAAACAATAGCACAAAAGATGATGAAAATAGACAAAAGATAAGCAC
The DNA here is from genome assembly GCA_030763125.1 of Hippophae gyantsensis. NCBI lineage: Eukaryota > Viridiplantae > Streptophyta > Magnoliopsida > Rosales > Elaeagnaceae > Hippophae > Hippophae gyantsensis. The sequence continues at coordinate 43,115,272 of CM061035.1, read as the reverse complement.
ATCATGATATAAATAAACAACTTTTAGAAACATATATTATACATTAAATATATAGCAGTTAAAGAATAGTGAAGCTTTTCATTAAAATCTAAGCAAGTATACTATAACCCGCACACCTTAAATCTAAATTGTATTGAAACAAGAAAAGATCATGCCCAACAAACGATAGAAACGAGTAAACTTAAATGGAACCCTTATAAAATATACTTATTTACAAAATTTTATCATTAATTTCCTTATAAAAAATATATGTTTTATGTTTTAATGAAGAAAAAAATTATTACTTATAAAAAATTTATATTACTTTTCATTCTCGAAATCTCAACAACTTTCTCAATAACTTACTCAATTTTAAACATTTATTATGTACTTGAAAATCAATACATAATTCTAATTTAAACAATATATATATAATTTTTTATAAAACAATAAGCCTTGTCTATTATTTTACTATTTACATACCGTCAAAATAGTTAAAATTTACTTGAAAAACAACTTTAAATTGCAAATCACATAATTTAAATAGCCGTAAATAAGTTTATTGAATCTAATCTAAATGGAAGTTTATATATTAGTTGAATTTTTGATTTTGCAAATCAATATATACTATTTCAATTAGCATTTTAAATAAAAATATATTTTTTTCCACACAAAGAAGTATCATTTTCAAGCGAATTATTTATTGGGGAATGGAAGGTAAAATCATATAGCTTTAATGAAAGGAGCAAAAAAGTCCTATTATTGTAATCAAATGAAGCATAAAAGAAATATTGCTTTCAAAAGAATAGCACAAAGGACTGTGAAAATAGACAAAAGATACGCAAATAACGAGATAAATAGACAATTTTCTGAAACATATATTATATATTTAATATATAGCACGTAAAGAATAGTGAAGCTTCTCATTAAAATCTAAGCAAGTATACTATAACATGCACACCTTAAATTCAAATTGTATTGAAACAAGAAAAGATCATGCACAACAAACGATAGAAACAAGTAAACATAAATGAAACCCTTATAAAATATACTTATTTATAAAATTTTATTATTAATTTCCTTATAAAAAATATATATTTTACGTTTTAATGAAGAAAAAAATTATTACATATAAAAAATTGAAATTACTTTTCATTCTCGAAATCTCAACAACTTTCTCCATAACTTACTCAATTTTAAACATTTATTATGTACTTGAAAATCAATACATAATTCTAATTTAAACAATATATATATAATTTTTTATAAAACAATAAGGCTTGTCTATTATTTTACTATTTACATACGGTCAAAATAATTAAAATTTACTTGAAAAACAACTTTAAATTGCAAATCACATAATTTAAATAGTCCTAAATAAGTTTATTTAATCTATTCTAAATGGAAGTTTATATATTAGTATAATTTCTGATTTTGTAAATCAATATATACTGTTTCAATTAAAATTTTAAATAAAAATATATCTTTTTCCACTCAAAGAAGTATCATTTTCATGCTAATTATTTATTGGTGAATGGAAGGTAAAATCATATAGCTTTAATGAAAGGAGCAAAAAAGTCCTATTATTGTAATCAAATGATGCATAAAAGTAATGTTGCTTTCAAAACAATAGCACAAAGGACAATGAAAATAGACAAAAGATAAGCACATAATGAGATAAATAAACAACTTTTAGAAACATATATTATACATTAAATATATAGCAGGAAAAGAATAGTGAAGCTTCTCATTAAAATCTAAGCAAGTATACTTTAACATGCACACCTTAAATCCAAATTGTATTGAAACAAGAAAAGATCATGCACAACAAACGATAGAAACGAGTAAACTTAAATGGAGCCCTTATAAAATATACTTATTTACAAAATTTTATTATTAATTTCCTTATATAAAATATATATTTTTTGATTTATTGAAGAAAAAAATAATTACTTATAAAAAGATAAAATTACATTTTGTTCTCGAAATCTCAACAACTTTCTAAATAACTTACTCATTTTCAATATTTATTATGTACTTGAAAATCAATACATAATTCTATTTTAAATAATAATATATAATTATTTTATAAAACAATAAGCCATATTTATTAATATACTATTTAAATACAGTCAAAATAATTAAAATTTACTTGAAAAACAACTTTAAATCGCAAATCACATAATTTCAATAGTCTTAACTAAGTTGATTGAATCTTATCTAAATGGAAGTTTATATATTAGTATAATTTCTGATTTTGTAAATCAATATATACCGATTCAATTAACATGTTAAATAAAAATATATCATTCTCCACTCAAAGAAGTATCATATTCAAGCGAATTATTTTTTGGTGAATGGAAGGTAAAATAATATAGATTTAATGAAAGGAGCAAAAAAGTCCTATTATTGTAATCAGATTATGCATAAAATTAATGTTGCTTTCCAAACAATAGCACAAAAGACGATGAAAATAGACAAAAGATAAGCACATCATGAGATAAATAAACAACTTTTAGAAACATATATTATACATTAAATATATAGCAGGTAAAGAATAGTGAAGCTTCTCATTAAAATCTAAGCAAGTATACTATAACCCGCACACCTTAAATCTAAATTGTATTGAAACAAGAAAAGATCATGCACAACAAACGATAGAAACGAGTAAACTTAAATGGAACCCTTATAAAATATACTTATTTACAAAATTTTATTATTAATTTCCTTATATAAAATATATATTTTTTGTTTTATTGAAGAAAAAAATAATTACTTATAAAAAATTTAAATTACTTTTAATTCCTGAAATCTCAACCACTTTCTCAATAACTTACTTAATTTTAAACATTTATTATGTACTTGAAAATCAATACATAATTCTAATTTAAACAATATATATATAACTTTTTATAAAACAATAAGCCTTGTCTATTATTTTACTATTTACATACGGTCAAAATAATTAAAATTTACTTGAAAAACAACTTTAAATTGCAAATCACATAATTTAAATAGTCGTAAATAAGTTTATTGAATCTAATCTAAATGGATGGTATATATATTAGTATAATTTCTGATTTTGCATATCAATATATACTGTTTCAATTAACATTTTAAATAAAAATATATCTTTTTCCACTCAAAGAAGTATCATTTTCAAGCAAATTATTTATTGGGGAATGGAAGGTAAAATCATATAGCTTTAATGAAAAGAGCAAAAAAGTTCTATTATTGTAATCAAATGAAGCATAAAAAAAATTTTTCTTTCAAAAGAATAGCACAAAGGACTGTGAAAATAGACAAAAGATACGCAAATAACGAGATAAATAGACAATTTTCTGAAACATATATTATATATTTAATATATAGGACGTAAAGAATAGTGACGCTTCTCATTAAAGTCTAAGCAAGAATACTATAACATGCACACCTTAAATTCAAATTGCACTAGAATAACAAAAATCATGCATAACAAACGATACAATCGCTAAACTTAAATGTAACCTTTATAAAATATACTTACTTACAATATTTTATTATTAATTTCCTTATATAAAATATATATTTTATGTTTTATTGTAGTAATTAATTATTACTTATAAAATATAAAATTACATTTTGTTCTCGAAATCTCAACAACTTTCTCAATAACTTACTCATTTTCAACATTTATTATGTACTTGAAAATCAATACATAATTCTAATTTAAATAATAATATATAATTATTTTATAAAACAATAAGCCATATTTATTATTTTACTATTTAAATATGATCAAAATAATGAAAATTTACTTGAAAAACAACTTTAAATCGCAAATCACATAATTTCAATAGTCTTAAATAAGTTGATTGAATCTTATCTAAATGCAAGTTTATATATTAGTATAATTTCTGATTTTGTAAATCAGTATATACCGATTCAATTAACATGTTAAATAAAAATATATCATTCTCCACTCAAAGAAGTATCATATTCAAGCGAATTATTTTTTGGTGAATGGAAGGTAAAATAATATAGCTTTAATGAAAGGAGAAAAAAAGTCCTATTATTGTAATCAAATTATGCATAAAAGTAATGTTGCTTTCAAAAGAATAGCACAAAAGACTATGAAAATAGACAAACGATAAACACATAATGAGATAAATAAACAACTTTTAGAAACATATATTATACATTAAATATATAGCAGGTAAAGAATAGTGAAGCTTCTCATTAAAGTCTAAGCAAGTATACTATAACATGCACACCTTAAATTCAAATTGTATTGAAACAAGAAAAGATCATGCACAACAAACGATAGAAACGAGTAAACTTAAATGGAACCCTTATAAAATATACTTATTTACAAAATTTTATTATTAATTTACTTATAAAAAATATATATTTCATGTTTTATTGAAGAAAACAATTATTACTGAAAAAATTTAAATTACTTTTCATTCTCGAAATCTCAACAACTTTCTCAATAACTTACTCAATTTTAAACATTTATTATGTACTTGAAAATCAATGCATAATTCTAATTTAAACAATATATATATATATATATATATATATATATATATATATATATATATATATAATGTTTTATAAAACAATAAGGCTTGTTTATTATTTTACTATTTACATACGCTCAAAATAATTAAAATTTACTTGAAAAACAACTTTAAATTGCAAATCACATAATTTAAAAAGTCGTAAATAAGTTTATTGAATCTAATCTAAATGGATGTTTACATATTAGTATAATTTCTGATTTTACAAATCGATATATGCTTTTTCAATTAACATTTTAAATAAAAATATATCTTTTTCCACTCAAAGAAGTATCATTTTCAAGCGAATTATTTATTAGTGAATGGAAGGTAAAATCATATAGCTTTATTGAAAGGAGCAAAAAAGTCCTATTATTGTTATCAAATGATGCATAAAAGTAATGTTGCTTTCAAAAGAATAGCACAAAGGACTGTGAAAATAGATAAAAGATAAGCACATAACGAGGTAAATAGACAACTTTCAGAAACATATATTATACATTAAATATATAAAACGTAAAGAATAGTGAAGCTTCTCATTAAAGTCTAAGCAAGTATACTATAACATGCACACCTTAAATTCAAATTGTATTGAAACAAGAAAAGATCATGCACAACAAACGATAGAAACGAGTAAACTTAAATGGAACCCTTATAAAATATACTTATTTACAAAATTTTATTATTAATTTCCTTATATAAAATATATATTTTTTGTTTTTTTGAAGAAAAAAATAATTACTTATAAAAAGATAAAATTACATTTTGTTCTCGAAATCTCAACAACTTTCTAGATAACTTACTCAATTTCAACATTTATTATGTACTTGAAAATCAATACATAATTCTAATTTAAATAATAATATATAATTATTTTATAAAACAATAACCATATTTATTAATATACTATTTAAATACAGTCAAAATAATTAAAATTTACTTGAAAAACAACTTTAAATCGCAAATCACATAATTTCAATAGTCTTAAATAAGTTGATTGAATCTTATCTAAATGCAAGTTTATATATTAGTATAATTTCTGATTTTGTAAATCAGTATATACCCATTCAATTAACATGTTAAATAAAAATATATCATTCTCCACTCAAAGAAGTATCATATTCAAGCAAATTATTTTTTGGGGAATGGAAGGTAAAATAATATAGCTTTAATGAAAGGAGCAAAAAAGTCCTATTATTGTAATCAAATTATGCATAAAAGTAATGTTGCTTTCAAAAGAATAGCACAAAAGACTATGAAAATAGACAAACGATAAGCACATAATGAGATAAATAAACAACTTTTAGAAACATATATTATACATTAAATATATAGCAGGTAAAGAATAGTGAAGCTTCTCATTAAAGTCTAAGCAAGTATACTATAACATGCACACCTTAATTTCAAATTGTATTGAAACAAGAAAAGATCATGCACAACAAACGATAGAAACGAGTAAACTTAAATGGAACCCTTATAAAATATACTTATTTACAAAATTTTACTTTTAATTTACTTATAAAAAATATATATTTTATGTTTTAAAGAAGAAAAAAATTATTACTTATAGAAAATTTAAATTACTTTTAATTCCTGAAATCTCAACAACTTTCTCAATAACTTACTCAATTTTAAACATTTATTATGTACTTGAAAATCAATACATAATTCTAATTTAAACAATATATATATAACTTTTTATAAAACAATAAGCCTTGTCTATTATTTTACTATTTACATACGGTCAAAATAATTAAAATTTACTTGAAAAACAACTTTAAATTGCAAATCACATAATTTAAATAGTCGTAAATAAGTTTATTTAATCTATTCTAAATGGATGTTTATATATTAGTATAATTTCGGATTTTGTAAATCAAAATATACTGTTTCAATTAACATTTTAAATAAAAATATATCTTTTTCCACTCCAAGAAGTATCATTTTCAAGCGAATTATTTATTGGGGAATGGAAGGTAAAATCATATAGCTTTAATGAAAAGAACAAAAAAGTCCTATTATTGTAATCAAATGAAGCATAAAAGAAATGTTACTTTCAAAAGAATAGCACAAAGGACTGTGAAAATAGACAAAAGATAAGCATATAACGAGATAAATAGACAACTTTCAGAAACATATATTATACATTAAATATATACCAGGTTAAGAATAGTGACGCTTCTCATTAAAGTCTAAGCAAGAATACTGTAACATACACACCTTAAATTCAAATTGCAGTGGAACAACAAAAGATCATGCACAACAAATGATACAATCGCTAAACTTTAATGGAACCCTTATAAAATACACTTATTTACAAAATTTTATTATTAATTTCCTTATATAAAATATATATTTTATGTTTTATTGAAGTAAAAATTATTACTTATAAAAAGATAAAATTACATTTTGTTCTCGAATTCTCAACAAATTTCTCAATAACTTACTCATTTTCAACATTTATTATGTACTTGAAAATCAATACATAATTCTAATTTAAATAATAATATATTATTATTTTATAAAACAATAAGCCATATTTATTAATTTACTATTTAAATACAGTCAAAATAATTAAAATTTACTTGAAAAACAAATTTAAATCGTAAATCACATAATTTCAATAGTCATAAATAAGTTGATTGAATCTTATCTAAATGGATGTTTATATATTAGTATAATTTCTGATTTTGTAAATCAATATATACCGATTCAATTAACATGTTAAATAGAAATATATCATTCTCCATTCAAATAAGTATCATATTCAAGCGAATTATTTTTTGGTGAATGGAAGGTAAAATAATGTAGCTTTAATGAAAGGAAAAAAAGAGTCCTATTATTGTAATCAAATGATGCATAAAATTAATGTTGCTTTCAAAAGAATAGCACAAAAGATAGTGAAAATAGACAAAAGATAAGCACATAATGAGATAAATAAACAACTTTTAGAAACATATATTATACATTAAATATATAGCAGGTAAAGAATAATGAAGCTTCTCATTAAAATCTAAGCAAGTATACTATAACATGCACACCTTAAATCCAAATTGTATTGAAACAAGAAAAGATCATGCACAACAAACGATAGAAACGAGTAAACTTAAATGGAACCCTTATAAAATATACTTATTTACAAAATTTTATTATTCATTTCCTTATAAAAAATATATATTTTATGTTTGATTGAAGAAAAAAATTATTACGGAAAAAATTTAAATTACTTTTAATTCTCGAAATCTCAACAACTTTCTCAATAACTTACTCAATTTTAAACATTTATTATGTACTTGAAAATCAATACATAATTCTATTTTAAACAATATATATATATATATATATATATATATATATATATATATAATGTTTTATAAAACAAGAAGCCTTGTCTATTATTTCACTATTTACATACGGTCAAAATAATTAAAATTTACTTGAAAAACAACTCTAAATTGCAAATCACATAATTTAAATAGTCATAAATAAGTTTATTGAATCTGATCTAAATGGATGTTTATATATTAGTATAATTTCTGATTTTGCAAATCAATATATACTTTTTCAATTAAAATTTTAAATAAAAATATTTCTTTTTCCACTCAAAGAAGTATCATTTTCAAGCGAATTATTTATTGGGGAATGGAAGGTAAAATCATATAGCTTTAATGAAAGGAACAAAAAAGTCCTATTATTGTAATCAAATGAAGCATAAAAGAAATGTTGCTTTCAAAAGAATAGCACAAAGGACTGTGAAAATAGACAAAAAAGATAAGCACATAATGAGATAAATAAACAACTTTTAGAAACATATATTATACATTAAATATATAGCAGGAAAAGAATAGTGAAGCTTCTCATTAAAATCTAAGCAAGTATACTTTAACATGCACACCTTAAATGCAAATTGTATTGAAACAAGAAAAGATCATGCACGACAAACGATAGAAACGAACAAACTTAAATGGAACCCTTATAAAATATACTTATTTACAAAATTTTATTATTAATTTAATTATATAATATATATATTTTTTGTTTTATTGAAGAAAAAAATAATTACTTATAAAAAGATAAAATTACATTTTGTTCTCGAAATCTCAACAACTTTCTAAATAACTTACTCATTTTCAACATTTATTATGTACTTGAAAATCAATACATAATTCTAATTTAAATAATAATTTATAATTATTTTATAAAACAATAAGCCATATTTATTAATTTACTATTTAAATACAGTCAAAATAATTAAAATTTACTTGAAAAACAACTTTTATCGCAAATCACATAATTTCAATAGTCTTAAATAAGTTGATTGAATCTTATCTAAATGGAAGTTTATATATTAGTATAATTTCTGATTTTGTAAATCAATATGTACCGATAAAATTAACATGTTAAATAGAAATATATCATTCTCCACTCTAATAAATATCATATTCAAGCGAATTATTTTTTGGTGAATGGAAGGTAAAATAATATAGCTTTAATGAAAGGAGCAAAAAAGTCCTATTAATTAATCAAATGATGCATAAAAGTAATGTTGCTTTCAAAAGAATAGCACAAAAGACTATGAAAATAGACAAAAGATAAGCATATAATGAGATAAATAAACAACTTTTAGAAACATATATTATACATTAAATATATAGCAGGTAAAGAATAGTGAAGCTTCTCATTAAAGTCTAAGCAAGTATACTATAACATGCACACCTTAATATCAAATTGTATTGAAACAAGAAAAGATCATACACAACAAACGATAGAAACGAGTAAACTTAAATGGAACCCTTATAAAATATACTTATTTACAAAATTTTATTATTAATTTCCTTATAAAAAATATATATTTTATGTTTTAATGAAGAAAAAAATTATTACTTTTAAAAAATTTAAATTACTTTTAATTCCTGAAATCTCAACAACTTTCTCAATAACTTACTCAATTTTAAACATTTATTATGTACTTGAAAATCAATACATAATTCTAATTTAAACAATATATATATAATTTTTTATAAAACAATAAGCCCTGTCTATTATTTTACTATTTACATAAGGTCAAAATAATTAAAATTTACTTGAAAAACAACTTTAAATTGCAAATCACATAATTTAAGTAGTCGTAAATAAGTTTATTTAATCTATTCTAAATGGAAGTTTATATATTAGTATAATTTCTGATTTTGCAAATTAAAATATACTGTTTCAATTAACATTTTAAATAAAAATATATCTTTTTCCACTCCAAGAAGTATCATTTTCAAGCGAATTATTTATTGGGGAATGGAAGGTAAAATCATATAGCTTTAATGAAAGGAACAAAAAAGTCCTATTATTGTAATCAAATGAAGCATAAAAGAAATATTACTTTCAAAAGAATAGCACAAAGGACTGTGAAAATAGACAAAAGATAAGCATATAACGAGATAAATAGACAACTTTCAGAAACATATATTATACATTAAATATATACTAGGTAAAGAATAGTGATGCTTCTGATTAAAGTCTAAGCAAGAATACTATAACATGCACACCTTAAATTCAAATTGCACTGGAACAACAAAAGATCATGCACAACAAATGATACAATCGCTAAACTTTAATGGAACCCTTATAAAATACACTTATTTACAAAATTTTATTATTAATTTCCTTATATAAAATATATATTTTATGTTTTATTGAAGTAAAAATTATTACTTATAAAAAGATAAAATTACTTTTTGTTCTCGAAATCTCAACAAATTTCTCAATCACTTACTCATTTTCAACATTTATTATGTACTTGAAAATCAATACATAATTCTAATTTAAATAATAATATATTATTATTTTATAAAACAATAAGCCATATTTATTAATTTACTATTTAAATACAGTCAAAATAATTAAAATTTACTTGAAAAACAACTTTAAATCGTAAATCACATAATTTCAATAGTCATAAATAAGTTGATTGAATCTTATCTAAATGGATGTTTATATATTAGTATAATTTCTGATTTTGTAAATCAATATATACCGATTCAATTAACATGTTAAATAGAAATATATCATTCTCCATTCAAATAAGTATCATATTCAAGCGAATTATTTTTTGGTGAATGGAAGGTAAAATAATGTAGCTTTAATGAAAGGAGAAAAAAAGTCCTATTATTGTAATCAAATGATGCATAAAATTAATGTTGCTTTCAAAAGAATAGCACAAAAGACTATGAAAATAGACAAAAGATAAGCACATAATGAGATAAATAAACAACTTCTAGAAACATATATTATACATTAAATATAAAGCAGGTAAAGAATAGTGAAGCTTCTCATTAAAATCTAAGCAAGTATACTATAACATGCACACCTTAAATCCAAATTGTATTGAAAAAAGAAAAGATCATGCACAACAAACGATAGAAACGAATAAACTTAAATGGAACCCTTATAAAATATACTTATTTACAAAAAATTTTTATTCATTTCCTTATAAAAAATATATATTTTATGTTTGATTGAAGAAAAAAATTATTACGGAAAAAATTTAAATTACTTTTAATTCTCGAAATCTCAACAACTTTCTCAATAACTTACTCAATTTTAAACATTTATTATGTACTTGAAAATCAATACATAATTCTATTTTAAACAATATATATATATATATAATTTTTATAAAACAAGAAGCCTTGTCTATTATTTTACTATTTACATACGGTCAAAATAATTAAAATTTACTTGAAAAACAACTCTAAATTGCAAATCACATAATTTAAATAGTCATAAATAAGTTTATTGAATCTAATCTAAATGGATGTTTATATATTAGTATAATTTCTGATTTTGCAAATCAACATATACTTTTTCAATTAAAATTTTAAATAAAAATATATCTTTTTCCACTCAAAGAAGTATCATTTTCAAGCGAATTATTTATTTGGGAATGGAAGGTAAAATCATATAGCTTTAATGAAAGGAACAAAAAAGTCCTATTATTGTAATCAAATGAAGCATAAAAGAAATGTTGCTTTCAAAAGAATAGCACAAAGGACTGTGAAAATAGACAAAAGATAAGCACATAATGAGATAAATAAACAAATTTTAGAAACATATATTATACATTAAATATATAGCAGGAAAAGAATAGTGAAGCTTCTCATTAAAATCTAAGCAAGTATACTTTAACATGCACACCTTAAATCCAAAATGTATTGAAACAAGAAAAGATCATGCACAACAAACGATAGAAACGAGTAAACTTAAATGGAACCCTTATAAAATATACTTATTTACAAAATTTTATTATTAATTTCCTTATATAATATATATATTTTTTGTTTTATGGAAGAAAAAACTAATTACTTATAAAAAGATAAAATTACATTTTGTTCTCGAAATCTCAACAACTTTCTAAATAACTTACTCATTTTCAACATTTATTATGTACTTGAAAATCAATACATAATTCTAATTTAAATAATAATATATAATTATTTTATAAAACAATAAGCCATATTTATTAATTTACTATTTAAATACAGTCAAAATAATTAAAATTTACTTGAAAAACAACTTTTATCGCAAATCACATAATTTCATTAGTCTTAAATAAGTTGATTGAATCTTATCTAAATGGAAGTTTATATATTAGTATAATTTCTGATTTTGTAAATCAATATATACCAATAAAATTAACATGTTAAATAGAAATATATCATTCTCCACTCAAATAAATATCATATTCAAGCGAATTATTTTTTGGTGAATGGAAGGTAAAATAATATAGCTTTAATGAAAGGATCAAAAAAGTCCTATTAATTAATCAAATGATGCATAAAAGAAATGTTGCTTTCAAAAGAATAGCACAAAAAACTATGAAAATAGACAAAAGATAAGCATATAATGAGATAAATAAACAACTTTTAGAAACATATATTATACATTAAATATATAGCAGGTAAAGAATAGTGAAGCTTCTCATTAAAGTCTAAGCAAGTATACTATAACATGCACACCTTAATTTCAAATTGTATTGAAACAAGAAAAGATCATGCACAACAAACGATAGAAACGAGTAAACTTAAATGGAACCCTTACAAAATATACTTATTTACAAAATTTTATTATTAATTTCCTTATAAAAAATATATATTTTATGTTTTAATGAAGAAAAAAATTATTACTTATAAAAAGATAAAATTACTTTTTGTTCTCGAAATCTCAACAACTTTCTCAATAATTTACTCATTTTCAACATTTATTATGTACATAAAAATCATTACATAATTCTAATTTAAATAATAATATATAATTATTTTATAAAACAATAAGCCATATTTATTAATTTACTATTTAAATACAGTCAAAATAATTAAAATTTACTTGAAAAACAACTTTTATCACAAATCACATAATTTCAATTGTCTAAAATAAGTTGATTGAATCTTATCTAAATGGAAGTTTATATATTAGTATAATTTCTGATTTTGTAAATCAATATATACCGATAAAATTAACATGTTAAATAGAAATATATCATTCTCCACTCAAATAAATATCATATTCAAGCGAATTATTTTTTGGTGAATGGAAGGTAAAATAATATAGCTTTAATGAAAGGAGCAAAAAAGTCCTATTAATTAATCAAATGATGCATAAAAGTAATGTTGCTTTCAAAAGAATAGCACAAAAGACTATGAAAATAGACAAAAGATAAGCATATAATGAGATAAATAAACAACTTTTAGAAACATATATTATACATTAAATATATAGCAGGTAAAGAATAGTGAAGCTTCTCATTAAAGTCTAAGCAAGTATACTATAACATGCACACCTTAATTTCAAATTGTATTGAAACAAGAAAAGATCATGCACAACAAACGATAGAAACGAGTAAACTTAAATGGAACCCTTATAAAATATACTTATTTACAAAATTTTATTATTAATTTCCTTATAAAAAAAATATATTTTATGTTTTAATGAAGAAAAATATTATTACTTATAAAAAATTTAAATTACTTTTAATTCCTGAAATCTCAACAACTTTCTCAATAACTTACTCAATTTTAAACATTTATTATGTACTTGAAAATCAATACATAATTCTAATTTAAACAATATATATATAATTTTTTATAAAACAATAAGCCTTGTCTATTATTTTACTATTTACATAAGGTCAAAATAATTAAAATTTACTTGAAAAACAACTTTAAATTGCAAATCATATAATTTAAATAGTCGTAAATAAGTTTATTTAATCTATTCTAAATGGAAGTTTATATATTAGTATAATTTCTGATTTTACAAATTAAAATATACTGTTTCAATTAACATTTTAAATAAAAATATATCTTTCTCCACTCCAAGAAGTATCATTTTCAAGCGAATTATTTATTGGGGAATGGAAGGTAAAATCATATAGCTTTAATGAAAGGAACAAAAAAGTCCTATTATTGTAATCAAATGAAGCATAAAAGAAATGTTACTTTCAAAAGAATAGCACAAAGGACTGTGAAAATAGACAAAAGATAAGCATATAACGAGATAAATAGACAACTTTCAGAAACATATATTATACATTAAATATATACTAGGTAAAGAATAGTGATGCTTCTGATTAAAGTCTAAGCAAGAAAACTATAACATGCACACCTTAAATTCAAATTGCACTGGAACAACAAAAGATCATGCACAACAAATGATACAATCGCTAAACTTTAATGGAACCCTTATAAAATACACTTATTTACAAAATTTTATTATTAATTTCCTTATAAAAAATATATATTTTATGTTTTAATGAAGAAAAAAATTATTACTTATAAAAAATTTAAATTACTTTTAATTCCTGAAATCTCAATAACTTTCTCAATAACTTACTCAATTTTAAACATTTATTATGTACTTGAAAATCAATACATAATTCTAATTTAAACAATATATATATAATTTTTTATAAAACAATAAGCCTTGTCTATTATTTTACTATTTACATAAGGTCAAAATAATTAAAATTTACTTGAAAAACAACTTTAAATTGCAAATCACATAATTTAAATAGTCGTAAATAAGTTTATTTAATCTATTCTAAATGGAAGTTTATATATTAGTATAATTTCTGATTTTGCAAATTAAAATATACTGTTTCAATTAACATTTTAAATAAAAATATATCTTTTTCCACTCCAAGAAGTATCATTTTCAAGCGAATTATTTATTGGGGAATGGAAGGTAAAATTATATAGCTTTAATGAAAGGAACAAAAAAGTCCTATTATTGTAATCAAATGAAGCATAAAAGAAATGTTGCTTTCAAAAGAATAGCACAAAGGACTGTGAAAATAGACAAAAGATAAGCACATAATGAGATAAATAAACAACTTTTAGAAACATATATTATACATTAAATATATAGCAGGAAAATAATAGTGAAGCTTCTCATTAAAATCTAAGCAAGTATACTATAACATGCACACCTTAAATTCAAATTGTATTGAAACAAGAAAAGATCATGCACGACAAACGATAGAAACGAGTAAACTTAAATGGAACCCTTATAAAATATACTTATTTACAAAATGTTATTATTAATTTCCTTATAAAAAATATATATTTTATGTTTTATTGAAGAAAAATTATTACTTATAAAAATTTAAATTACTTTTAATACCTGAAATCTCAACAACTTTCTCAATAACTTACTCAATTTTAAAAATTTATTATGTACTTGAAAATCAATACATAATTCTAATTTAAACAATATATATATAATTTTTTATAAAACAATAATCCTTTTCTATTATTTTACTATTTACATACGGTCAAAATAATTAAAATTTACTTGAAAAACAACTTTAAATTGGAAATCACATAATTTAAATAGTCTTAAATAAGTGTATTGAATCTAATCTAAAGGAATGTTTATATATTAGTATAATTTCTGATTTTGCAAATCAATATATACCGATTCAATTAACATTTTAAATAAAAATATATCACTCTCCACTAAAAGAACTGTCATATTCAAGCGAATTATTTGTTGGTGAATGTAAGGTAAAATCATATATCTTTAATGAAAGGAGCAAAAAAGGCCTATTATTGTAATCAAATGAAGAATAAAAGTAATGTTGCTTTCAAAAAAATAACACAAAAGACTATGAAAATAGACCAACGATAAGCACATAATGAGATAAATAGACAACTTTTAGAAACATATATTATACATTAAATATATAGCAGGTAAAGAATAGTGAAGTTTCTCATTAAAGTCTAAGCAAGTATACAATAACATGCACACCTTAAATTCAAATTGTATTGAAACAAAAAAAGATCATGCATAACAAACGATACAATCAGGTAAACTTAAATGGAACCCTTATAAAATATACTTATTTACAAAATTTTATTATTAATTTCCTTATAAAAAATATATATTTTATGTTTTATTGAAGAAAAAATTATAACTTATAAAAAATTTAAATTACTTTTCATTCTCGAAATGTCATCACTTTCTCAATAACTTATTCAATTTTAAACATTTATTATGTACATAAAAATAAATACAAAATTATAATTTAAACAATAATATATAACTTTTTATAAAACAATAAACCTCATTTATTAATTTACTATTTATATACATTTAAAATAATTAAAATTTACTTAAAAAATAAGTTTAAAACGCAAATCACATAATTTAAATAATCTTAAATAACTTTATTGAATCTTATCTAAATGGAAGTATATATATTAGGAAAATTTCTGATTTTACAAATCAATATATACCGATTCAATTAACATTTTAAATAAAAATATATAATTCTCCACTCAAAGAAGTATCCTATTCAAGCAAATTATTTATTGGTTAATGGAAGGTAAAATCATATAGTTTTAATGAAAGGAGCAAAAAAGTGATATTATTGTAATCAAATGAAGAGTGAAAGTCATATTGCTTTCAAAAAAATAGCACAAAAGACCTTGAAAATAGACAAAAGATAAGCATATAACGAGATAAATAGACAACTTTTAGAAACATATATTATACATTAAATATATAGCAGGTAAAGAATAGTATAACTTCTCATTAAAGTCTAAGCAAGTATACTGTAACCTGCACACCTTAAATTTAAATTGTACTAAAACAACAAAAGATCATCCACAACAAACGATACAATCGGGTAAACTAAAAAGGAACCCTTATAAAATATACTTATTTAAAAAATTTTATTATTAATTTCCTTATAAAAAATTATATTTTATGTCTTATTGAAGAAAAAGATTATTACTTATAAAAAATTTAAATTACTTTTCATTCTCGAAATCTTAACAACTTACTCATTTTCAACATTTATTATGTACTTGAAAATCAATACATAATTCTAATTTAAATAATAATATATAATTATTTTATAAACAATAAGCCATATTTATTAATTTACTATTTACATACAGTCAAAATAATTAAAATTTACTTGAAAAACAACTTTAAATCGCGAATCACATAATTTCAATAGTCTTAAATAAGTTGATTGAATCTTATCTAAATGGAATTTATATATTAGTATAATTTCTGATTTTATAAATCAATATATACCGATTCAATTAACATGATAAATAGAAATATATCATTCTCCACTCAAAGAAGTATCATATTCAAGCGAATTATTTATTGGTGAATGGAAGGTAAAATCATATAGCTTTAATGAAAGGAGCAAAAAAGTCCTATTATTGTAATCAAATGAAGCATAAAAGAAATGTTGCTTTCAAAAGAATAGCACAAAGGACTGTGAAAATAGACAAAAGATAATCACATAACGAGATAAATAGACAACTTTCAGAAACATATATTATACATTAAATATATACTAGGTAAAGAATAGTGACGCTTCTCATTAAAGTCAAAGCAAGAATACTGTAACATGCACACCTTAAATTCAAATTGCACTCGAACAACAAATGATACAATCGGGTAAACTTAAATAGAACCTTTATAAAATATACTTATTTACAAAATTTTATTATTACTTTCCTTATAAAAAATATATATTTTATGTTTTATTGAAGAAAAAAATTATTACTTATAAAAAGATAAAATTACTTTTTGTTCTCGAAATCTCAACAACTTTCTCAATAACTTACTCATTTTCAACATTTATTATGTACTTGAAAATCAATACATAATTCTAATTTAAATAATAATATATAATTATTTTATAAAACAATAAGCCATACTTATTAATTTACTATTTACATACAGTCAAAATAATTAAAATTTACTTGAAAAACAACTTTAAATCGTGAATCACATAATTTCAATAGTCTTAAATAAGTTGATTGAATCTTATCTAAATGGAATTTATATATTAGTATAATTTCTGATTTTATAAATCAATATATACCGATTCAATTAACATGTTAAATAGAAATATATCATTCTCCACTCAAAGAAGTATCATATTCAAGCGAATTATTTATTGGTGAATGGAAGGTAAAATAATATAGTTTTAATGAAAGGAGCAAAAAAGTCCTATTATTGTAATCAAATGATGCATAAAAGTAATGTTGCTTTCAAAAGAATAGCACAAAAGACTATGAAAATAGACAAACGATAAGGACATAATGAGATACAAAAACAACTTTTAGAAACATATATTATACATTAAATATATAGCAGGTAAAGAATAGTGAAGCTTCTCATTAAAGTCTAAGCAAGTATACTAGAACATGCACACCTTAAATTCCAATTATATTGAAACAAGAAAAGATCATTCACAACAATCGATAGAAACGAGTAAACTTAAATGGAACCCTTATAAAATATACTTATTTACAAAATTTTATTATTAATTTCCTTATAAAAAATATATATTTTATGTTTTATTGAAGAAAAAAATTATTACTTATAAAATATTTAAATTACTTTTCATTCTCGAAATCTCAACAACTTTCTCAATAACTTACTCAATTTTAAGCATTTATTATGTACTTGAAAATCAATACATAATTCTAATTTAAACAATATATATATATAATTTTTTATAAAACAATAAGCCTTGTCTATTATTTTCCTATTTACATACGGTCAAAATAATTAAAATTTACTTGAAAAAAAACTTTAAATTACAAATCACATAATTTAAATAGTCGTAAATAAGTTTATTGAATCTAATGTAAATGGATGTTTATATATTAGTATAATTTCTTATTTTTGAAATCAATATATACTGTTTCATTTATCATTTTAAATAAAAATATATCTTTTTCCACTCAAAGAAGTATCATTTTCAAGTGAATTATTTATTGGTGAATGGAAGGTAAAATAATATAGCTTTAATGAAAGGAGCAAAAAAGTCCAATTATTGTAATCAAATGATGCATAAAAGTAATGTTGCTTTCAAAAGAATAGCACAAAAGTCTATGAAAATAGACAAACGATAAACACATAATGAGATAAATAAACAACTTTTAGAAACATATATTATACATTAAATATATAGCAGGTAAAGAATAGTGAAGCTTCTCATTAAAGTCTAAGCAAGTATACTATAACATGCACACCTTAAATTCAAATTGTATTGAAACAAGAAAAGATCATGCACAACAAACGATAGAAACGAGTAAACTTAAATGGAACCCTTATAAAATATACTTATTTACAAAATTTTATTATTAATTTCCTTATAAAAAATAATATTTTATGTTTTATTTAAGAAAAAATTATAACTTATAAAAAATTTAAATTACTTTTCATTCTCGAAATGTCATCACTTTCTCAATAACTTATTCAATTTTAAACATTTATTATGTACTTAAAAACCAATTCATAATTATAATTTAAACAATAATATATAATTTTATATAAAACAATAAATCTCATTTATTAATTTACTATTTATATACAGTTAAAATAATTAAAATTTACTTAATAAACAAGTTTAAAACGCAAATCACATCATTTAAATAGTCATAAATAAGTTGATTTAATCTTACCTAAATGAACGTTTATATATTAGTAGAATTTTTGATTTTGCAAATCAATATATATGGATTAAATTAAAATTTTAAATTAAAATATATTATTCATGACACAAAGAAGTATCATATTCAAGCGAATTATTTATTGGTGAAGCGAAGGTACAATCATATAGCTTTATTGATTTGAGCAAAAAAGTCCTATTATTGTAATCAAATGAAGCATAAAAGTCATAATGCTTTCAAAAAAGTAGCACAAAAGACCTTGAAAATAGACAAAAGATAAGCACATAACGAGATAAATAGACAACTTTTAGAAACATATATTATACATTAAATATATAGCAGGTAAAGAATAGTGAAGCTTTTGATTAAAGTCTAAGCAAGTATACTGTAACCTGCACACCTTAAATAAAAATTGTACTGAAACAACAAAAGATCATGCACAACAAACGATACAATCGGGAAAACTTAAAAGGAACCCTTAAAAAATATACTTATTTAAAAAAATTTATTATTAATTTCCTTATAAAAAATATATATTTTATGTTTTATTGAAGAAAAAAATTATTACTTGCAAAAAATTTAAATTACATTTTTTATTCTCGAAATCTCAACAACATACTCAATAACTTTCTCAATTTTAAACATTTGTTATGTACTTGAAAATCAATACATTATTCTAATTTAAATAATAATATATAATTTTTTTATAAAAAAATAATCCTTATTTATTAATTTACTATTTACATATAGTCAAAATAATTAAAATTTACTTGAAAAACAACTTTAAATCACAAATCGCATAATTTAAATAGTCTTAAATAAGTGTATTGAATCTTATCTAAATGGAAGTTTATATATTAGTATAATTTCTGATTTTGCAAATCAATATATACCGATTCAATTAATATTTTAAATAAAAATATATCACTCTCCACTCAAAGAAGTGTCATATTCAAGCGAATTATTGGTTGGTGAATGGAAGGTAAAATCATATAGCTTTAATGAAATGGGCAAAAAAGTCCTATTATTGTAATCAAATGAAGCATAAAAGTAATGTTCCTTTCAAAAGAATAGCACAAAAGACTGTGAAAATAGACCAACGATAAGCACATAATGAGATAAATAGACAACTTTTAGAAACATATATTATACATTAAATATATAGCAAGTAAATAATAGTGAAGCTTCTGATTAAAGTCTAAGCAAGTATACTATAACATGCACACCTTAAATTCAAATTGTATTGAAACAAAAAAAGATCATGCATAACAAACGATATAATCGGGTAAACTTAAATGGAACCCTTATAAAATATACTTATGTACAAAATTTTATTATTAATTTACTTATAAAAAATATATATTTTATGTTTTATTGAAGAAAAAATTATAACTTATAAAAAATTTAAATTACTTTTCATTCTCGAAATGTCATCACTTTCTTAATAACTTATTCAATTTTAAACATTTATTATGTACTTAAAAGTGAATACATAATTATAACTTCTTTAGTTGCTTTAGATTTAGTAGATTCCTCTATCACTAGTGCCGTAGCTTCTTGTGTTTTCTTACTTGATTTCAGAAGCTCCACTTCTTGCAGTTCACATCTCTATCTTAGGCTTCCAACCTGATCATGTTTTAAAAAACGGCACAGAGCTATTAGCATAAGTATTAAACATAGGACTACTAAAAGACTCCTTCCTCGAGGCATATCATTAAATTAAAACTAAAATCTAAAAGGAAGTCCTAAATCACAAGGATACCTTAGCCCACAACTTAAGCACTTCTTGATTCCAAAGTTCATTTGTTTTCTTCAAACCATCCCCAATGCTTTTCTCTTTTACTATTTGCTTCTCTCTCTTCATTTTTTTTGGCCAAAGTTGATAATATAACATCTTCCAGCTGCAATAAAGTATCTGTGAGGATCTAACTAGAGAAAATTCTTAGATTGTTTGCCTTGTTTAGCTTCTTTACTGTCAAATTGCTTTATCAAATCAACATTAGACGGTACTGCAGACTTAGAAACTCTAATCTAAGTCTTCTCTAATCTACCCTGAGCCGTTTGTGATTTTATAACTTATTTAGCTGCTTTAGATTTACTAGATTCCTCAATCACTAGTGCCAAAGCTTCTTATGCTTCCTTACTTGATTTCAGAAGCTCCACTTCTTACAGTTCAAATCTTTGTCTTAGGCTTTCAACCTGATCATGTTTTTGAAAATGGCACAGAGCTATTAGCTTAAGTATTAAACACTTGACTACTAAAAGTCTCCTTCCTCTAGGTATATCATTAAATAAAAACTAAAATCTAAAAGGAAGTCCTAAATCACAAGTATACCTGAGCCTGCAACTTAAGTACTTCTTGATTCAAAAGTTCTTTTTTTTCTTCAAACCATCCCCAATTCTTTCCTTTTTTACTTTTTTTTCTTCTCCCTCTTTTTTTTTGCCATAGTTGACAAAATAACATCTTTCAAAGCAATAAATTGTCTGCGAGGATCTAACTAGAGAAAATGTCTCATATTTCTTTCCTTGTTTAGCGGTTATGTTGTCTAATTGATTTATCAAATCAAGATTTGATGCTACTGTAGACTTAGAAAGTTTGATCTAAGTCTTGTCTAATCTATCCTGAGTAGTTAGTGATTTTATAAATTCTTTAGTAGATTCCTCTGTCACTAGTGCCAAAGCTTTGTGTGCTTTCTTACTTGATTTTAGAAGCTCCACTTCTTGCAGTTCACATGTCTATCTTAGGCTTCCAACCTGATCATGTTTTACAAAAAGGCACAAAGCTATTAGCATAAGTATTAAACACATGACTACTAAAAGACTCCTTTCTCAAGCCATATCATTAAATTAAAACTAAAATCTAAAAGGAAATCCTAAATCACAAGAATACCTGAGCCCTCAACAAAAGCACTTCTTGATTCAAAAGTTCATTTGTTTTCTTCAAACCATCCCCAATGATTTCCTCTTTTACTTTTTTCTTCTCTCTTTTCTTTTGCCATAGTTGACAAAATAACATCTTTCAGCAACAAAAAATTGTCTACGAGGATCTAACTAGAGGAAAAGTCTGAGATTTATTTCCTTGTTTAGCGGCTTTCCTGTCTAATTGTTTTATCAAATCAACATTAGTTGGTACTGAAGACTTAGAAAGTTCGATCTCAGTCTTGTCTAATCTATCCTGAGCAGTTAGTGATTTTATAACTTCTTTAGTTGCTTTGGATTTAGTAGATTCCTCTGTCACTAGTAACGTAGCTTCTTGTGTTTTCGTACTTGATTTCAGAAGCTCCACTTCTTGCAGTTCACATATCTCTCTTAGGCTTCCAACCTCATCATGTTTTAAAAAAAAGGCAGAGAGCTATTAGAATAAGTATTAAACACATGACTACTAAAAGGCTCCTTCCTCGAGGCATATCATTAAATTAAACTAAAATCTAAAAGGAAGTCCTAAATTACAAGTATACCTGAGCCCACAACTTAAGAACTTCTTGGTTCAAAAGTTCATTTGTTTTCTTCATTCCATCCCTAATGCTTTCCTCTTCTACTTTTTTATTCTCCCTCTTTTTTTGTGCCATAGTTGACAAAATAACATCTTTCAGTACAACAAAATTGTCTACGAAGATCTAACTAGAGAAATATTTTGAGATTTCTTTCCTTGTTTAGTAACTTTGCTGTCTAATTACTTTATCAAATCAACACAGATGGTTCTGTAGACTTAGAAAGTCTGATCTCAGCCTTGTCTTATTTGTCCTCAGCAGTTAGTGATTTTATAACTTCTTTAGCTACTTTAGATTTAGTAGATTCCTCTGTCACTAGTGCCATAGCTTCTTGTGCTTTCTTACTTGATTTCTTAAGCTCCACTTCTTGTAGTTCACATCTCTGTCTTAGGCGTTCAACCTGATCATGCTTTAGAGAAAGGCACAGAGCTATTAGGTTAAGTATAAAAGACTTCACTACTAAAAGACACCTTCCTTCAAGCATATGATTAAATTAAACTAAAATCTAAATAGTTGTCCTAAATCACAATTATACGTGAGCCCACAACTTAACCACTTCTTGTTTCAAAAGTTCATTTGTTTTCTTCAAACCATCCAAAATGGCTTCCTCTTTTAATGTTTTCTTCTCACTCTTTATTTTGTACCACAGTTGACAAAATAACATCTTTCAGTAGCTGATGGTTATTTTCGCAAGTGTACGAATCGTTCAAGTAATAAAGTGTACAAAAGTACGGATATCGAACCCACAAGGAATGGCATTTACTAAGTACCGAAATTGACTAACCCTAATTTTATTTGAAAACCGAATTGTTGAAATTGTTTTAAAAGCAAATTAACATAAAACTAAACACAAATAACAAAATTTAATGTTGTTCAAAAATGATTAAAAACGCTAAGGCATTTGATTTCGCTAAATCAATTCAATCTGATTTCAAGTCATGTTATATGAGAATCAAAGCTAAAAGTGATGGTTGAAAAACCCAAACTTATCTAATACTCTTTCTCAAGTTATATTAGAATTACTTATCTATGAAAACCAACTATATTTCTATGAAGATTTAATCACAAATAAGCACATTACGATTTATGGAATTTCTAGAATAACCACATACATCATGCATTAGGTGTCAAACTCGCATTCAACATACGATATTTATCACAAGAAGCATTCATTACACATCTCTTCTCGGTCTCAATATAATGCAACAAATCATCTAAATCTTGATCAGAAATTGAAAAGCATTAAGCATGGAAATAAATACTCAACTTGAAAACAATGAATTCATATAATAATAACCAAAGAAATCAGATTTCCTTGATTTAACTACATCATAGCCTTAGCAAAAACGAATTAGTTCATAACGGAAATAAGAACAACCATTATTTCAATTGAATCCATCAATAATAAAACTGAATAAATTGCAGAATATAAAAACTAAGGAGAAGAGATGAAAAACTCTAGAAGATGAAGACTTGGTAGCATCAATGGTGAAGATCCTTCAAGTTTCTCCAAAATTTCTTTCTCTCTTCCAAAAATGTCTTTGAACTCCACTTTCTACCGTCCCCTCCTTCTCCATCATAATGTATATATAGATCTAGGGTTTTGGAGGGCAATTTTGGAACAAAACAACATAAAAATGTGTTTTCGAACGAAACTTGCCGGCGGCGAAGTTATTCTCGCCACGGCGAGATTTCTGGAAAACTTACGATTTCGGTTCCGCTAAATCTAGCTGGCGGCAGGATTATTGTGGCTGGCGGCGAGATGCACTTGGCCGGCGGCTATATGTATTTAGCCGGCGGCGAGATTGATTTGGCCAGCGGTGAGATTGCTTTGCCAAAATCCGTGCTCCCTGCATGATTTTCAACATTTTCTCAGTAAGGTTTTCGCCGGTGGCGGGAATATTCTCGCCGGCGACGAACTTCCAAATTTTGAAATTTTGTTTTCTTTTTATTTGCACTCAATCCCGGTCATTGAAATTTGTCCCAAACTTCTCCATAATTATGATTTTACCTGCAATTGCACTTTAAACACGAAATACCCGTGAAATGACATTTGTGGATTAAATAATAAAATAAAACGCAATTTTCACACAAATATCAACCTTTAAATCATAACAAAAATGCAATAATTTGACTCCTATCAACAACCCCCAACCAGCTTCTTGCTAGTCTCTAGCAAGAAAAGCGATCTATGAATAATTTCAAAGGAGACATTAAAAGAAAAATTCAAAGGAAATTTATTCTATTTACAACATTACATTAAGCGTATGTAATAAGCCTTTAAACCCCTAGGCGGCCCTAGTAGGACGAGTTGTAGTCTCGTGAGGGCTTCCAGTGATGACACCCACAAACATCTTACCTATAAATATCCTAACTTAAAACAATAAAATCACATAACAATTAATTTGCACAAATGTCTCAAAAATTGTAAATAACACCCAACATATAGAATAATTAAATGTCACCTAAGCTTTAAGAAATCTCAAATGCCAATTTCACTTTTATTATTGACTCTTAAACATCCATCAAACCACAAACCAATAGCCATACTGCCCGGATAATATTATGCATAACATCCACAAACAAAAAGGTGAAATCTCGAACTCCATAGGCTCACTTTTCAAACCTCTCTCCACTAATGAAGGAAAATACACCACTTTGGATCAATAGGACTTTATGAGGCTTGTAATGTTAGGCTTAGGTATTTGGTTAAGAAAGAACGGGAAGTGTCAAAATACAAATAAGGGCACTTATTAGATTAAACACAACCAATTAAGTAAAAGAATAACACCATTTAACCCAAATTGTTTCTTCCGATCATAACCCATTTTTCCACAGATAAACAAAGTTCTTCCTCAATCTTTCACCTTAGTACATCCATCACTAACACTCTTTTATTTACTAGAATGTGAAGGCTTTCTTCTTCTTCTTTTTTTCTTTTTTTTTCTTTTCTCTTTTCTTTTCTTTTTTTTTTCTTTTTTTTTTACTCAATTGCTCTTTGAAAAGCCAACTACTTTCTTCCAATATATATGAATTTTTTTTTCTTTTTTTTTCATCACCCTTACTCTAATTGTTCTTGAAAGGACATAACCCCCAACCAATTTCTTCCAATATATGTGGAAGATTTCTCCAATTGCTCTTGCAAAGTTTGTGTTCAAAATTAAGTGCTCTTAACAAATAAGGTAGGAATTATATATATATATATTTTTGGCTCAATAAAAGGTAGGTTATAGAAGGCAAAAAGAAAGAAAAGTAAGGCTAACAATACATTTAAATAGGCTCAAAGAGGTAACTAGTGATATAAAGATAACAAGGTAGGCTTAAAATGGCACAATCGATCCAAAAATGGCCTACATTATATCCTACATAGTGCAATTCCAAATTATTTCGCCTCAAGAGGTTTTCAAATGAGTTCTAGAGTTTGTTAAAATCACAAAAATGTCCATGCAAAATTTACACATAAGACTTCTCTAAGCATTTAGACTAATCAACCAAATCATACCACATACCAAAAGAGTCACCAACTAGGTAAAATCAACATTTGAAATTCTCTTTAAACCAAAGCAAAATTTAATGTCTTCTAACAGCTACTTGTTATCACAATCACATTATTATCATCAACGTGCAAATTAAAACAAGTAAAATGCAAATAAAATAATAATAATAATAATAACAATAATAATAATAAAATAAGACAATAAAGAAATAAAATAAAATAAAATCAAAATTAAATCAAAATGCAGAAAAATAAATGGAAAATCAAAATTAAACACAACTAAACACACAAACAAAACTACTAAAAATGAAGGGGAGAAAAGATTTACCGTTTACCGCACCCCCAACCAAAACCTTACATTGTCCTCAATGTAAGAAAGGGAAGAGAGATCTCCTTTCCTCCGATGGTGAAACTGCCCTCGCCGGTGGTGAACGTAAGAAATTTTTTGTTTTTTTAGATGGGATGGCATTGGGTTTAGCTCAATCTTGTTGGCTCCATTCTTTACCACTCAGGTTAGAGTTTCATTTGTTCCCAACTCCTTAAATGTTCCATCACTGCATAAATATTCATTAGGTGCTGCCAGTAATCCAGAACATTGTCTCGTCCCCTCATCTTCCTCCTCAATTGTTGCAGATTTCACAAGGCCAGCTTCTAGTGGTAGCAATGGAGTTATCTCCTCAAAAGTTTCCGAGATTAACCCGTCAAGAGTGTTAATTTGAAAACAAGAATGTACATCACTTGGAGATTTTATTTCTTCAAAAACATCAAAAGTTACTTGTTCATCTTGCACCCGTAGAATGAGCTTTCCTTGCTGAACATCAATCAATGTTCTTCCAGTTGCAAGGAACGGTCTCCCCAATATCAACGGTATCTCTCTATCTTCCTCCATGTCAAGCACCACGAAATCTACAGGGAAAATAAACTTGCCGACTTTAATTAAAACATCCTCAATTACCCCTAGAGGATATTTCACCGATCGATCCGCTAATTGTAAAGATATTGAAGTGGGCTTCACTTCTCCCAGGCCTAGTTTCCTGAAAACAGAAAGTGGCATCAAATTAATGCTTGCTCCTAAATCACATAGGACTTTATCAAAATTGCAACTTCCTATAGTACAAGGTATAGTAAAACTCCCTGGGTCTTTCAATTTCTGTGGCAGTTTTCTTTGAAGAACTGCACTGCACTTCTCATTTAGCATGACAGTTTCATTATATCCCAGCCTCCTCTTCTTTGATAGGATTTCCTTCATGAATTTTGCATATTTGGGCATTTGTTCCAACATCTCTGCAAAAGGAATGTTAATATGCAATTTCTTAAAAATATCCAGAAATATATCAAATTGATTATCAAGCTTTTTCTTATTCAATCTTTGAGGATATGGGATAGGAGGCTCATATTTTGCATATGGGGAAGGTTGAATATCTTGGGATCTTGATGGCTTTTCTTTAGATTCTTCCATCTTTTTCTCTGATTTCTTCTGATTCTCAAGTTCTTTTCCACTTCTCAATGTGATAGCCTTTGCATGCTCTGTGGGATTTATTGTGTCACTAGGTAGTGATCCTTGAGACCTTTCTGCAATCTACTTTGAAAGCTGCCCCAGTTGGTTTCGGATGTCCCTGTTGATTGCCTCTTGATTTCTGAAATTTGCTCTTGCCTCCTCAATGAACTTTCCCAAAATTTCTACCAAATTTGTTTGTTTTTTCTCCTGGGGTTGGTAGGAAGATGATGACGGTTTGAATCCCCCTTGGTTATTTCCCCATGACAAATTTGGATGATTTCTCCAACCTGGATTGTAGGTGTTCGAGTATGGGTTATGTTGAGGTTTTTGGAAATTTGAAACATAATTTGCTTGCTCAGCATTTGGTGAAGCAAATGGATTTCCAACTTGGCACTCGATGCTAGCATGATTTCCACCACATAAATCACATTGTGCAGTTGGTTTGGATTCAAATTTGGAGGACAAAGAATCCATATTTCTTGAAAGAACAGCAACTTGAGCCGACAAAGCATTCACTGAATCAATTTCATGCACTACTGCTGGTCTTTTTGCAATTACCCGCTCTGAATGCCACTGATTGTTGTTTTCTGCCATAACCTCTAACAACTCATGAGCATCCTCCGGTGTTTTTCCCATCAAAGATCCTCCAGCTGCAGCATCAATCATTGCACGATAGTTTGAAACCAACCCATTATAAAATGTAGAGACTTGTAGCCAAATTGGTATACCATGATGTGGGCATTTCCTCAACATTTCTTTGAATCTTTCCCAAGCTTCATACAATGATTCTTGGTCATATTGTGTAAAGGATGTGATTTCATTCCTTAATTTTGCTGTCTTAGTAGGAGGAAAGAACTTGGATAAGAATTTCTAAACCAATTCATTCCATGTTGTAATTGATCCTGGTGGTAATTAGTTTAGCCACTCCTTGGTTTTATCCCGAAGTGAAAAAGGAAAAACCCTCAATCTTACAGCATCTTCGGACACACCATTTATCTTGTAAAGATCACACACCTCCAGAAAGTAAGCAATATGTGCATTTGGATCATCCTTTGACATTCCCCCAAACTGATTTGATTGAACCATTTGGATAAAGGATGGTTTTATCTCAAAGTTATTGGCTTGAATAGTTGGCCTCCTTATACCCGAAATAGTTCCAGCAACATTAGGCGCAGCATAATCTCTCAAAGCTCTACGATTTCCACCTCCCTCAACAAATGGTGGATCCATGGCTATTTCTCTATTAGGAGCTGAAGTTGAACGTCTTCTCTCTCGGTTTAGACGCCTATATGTTCTATCAATCTCTGGATCAAATGGAAGAAGGTTAAGGCTTCTTGTACGTCTCATACACAAATCCTGCAACCAGAAAATCAACTAACACAAAAACAACACAAAGTTACTTTCTTTCTTCTTTTTTTGATAAATAAAATAAAACAACAAAATAAACAAAATTAAAAATGAAAGAAAGATAAAGCAAATTAACTTCAAATTAAAACTAAGATTAGGTAGTATCGATATTAATAAAATCAAACCATTCCCCGGCAACGGCGCCAAAAACTTGATGGTTATTTTCGCAAGTGTACGAATCGTTCAAGTAATAAAGTGTACAAAAGTACGGATATCGAACCCACAAGGAATGGCATTTACTAAGTACCGAAATTGACTAACCCTAATTTTATTTGAAAACCGAATTGTTGAAATTGTTTTAAAAGAAAATTAACATAAAACTAAACGCAAATAACAAAATTTAATGTTGTTCAAAAATGATTAAAAACGCTAAGGCATTTGATTTCGCTAAATCAATTCAATCTGATTTCAAGTCATGTTATATGAGAATCAAAGCTAAAAGTGATGGTTGAAAAACCCAAACTTATCTAATACTCTTTCTCAAGTTATATTAGAATTACTTATCTATGAAAACCAACTATATTTCTATGAAGATTTAATCACAAATAAGCACATTACGATTTATGGAATTTCTAGAATAACCACATACATCATGCATTAGGTGTCAAACTCGCATTCAACATACGGTATTTATCACAAGAAGCATTCATTACACATTTCCTCTCGGTCTCAATATAATGCAACAAATCATCTAAATCTTGATCAGAAATTTAAAAGCATTAAGCATGGAAATAAATACTCAACTTGAAAACAATGAATTCATATAACAATAACCAAAGAAATCAGATTTCCTTGATTTAACTACATCATAGCCTTAGCAAAAATGAATTAGTTCATAACGGAAATAAGAACAACCATTATTTCAATTGAATCCATCAATAATAAAACTGAATAAATTGCAGAATATAAAAACTAAGGAGAAGAGATGAAAAACTCTAGAAGATGAAGACTTGGTAGCATTGATGAGTGCTCAAAAAGCACAAAAATAACCATGATTTTATGCACATTAATTGATTAATATATATATATATTTATATGTTTTATCATATATTTATATATATTTGTCCTTTTCGGAATCACGGGTATTTTTATTGTTTTTTCAGGTATTTTGCTTAAAAAACGTACTTAAAAGACTCAAAGAGGAATACTGGAAGCAATACATCACAAATATATTAATAAATAAATGGGGAAAGGTCAATAAATATGGAAAAAGTGGATAAAATGGGTCAAAAAGGTCAAAAATGTCAAAAAGGAGAAAATCGCGCCGCCGCGCTGTGCCCGAGCCGCGCGCGCCAGCCGGCCCGGCCGCGCGCCACGCCCCACGTCCGCGCGCATCGGCCGCGCGCCCGATCAATTCCGCGCGCGCCCGCGCGCGCAACTCACTCTGCTCCCGCGCGCGCCGACGCCCATTTCGCCCCATTTTTCACGTGCGGCCGCCCGTGACGTCATCTTTGACGTCATCAATGACCTCAGCATTTGCACTACGCGTTTTCACATTTTTTTAACATTTTTTCACTCATTTTTTCTCTCCATCATCACCTATAAATACCTCCCTTCCCTTCACTTCAAAACACACTTCTCTCTTCTTTCTTTCTCTCTTTTCTTAGATTTTTAGGTTTTTTTAGTTTTTCTTAGTTTTTAGTTAATTTCTCTTAGTTTTAGAGTTCTTCCCTTTTTGGGAAGAACTAGTTATGTTTTTGTAATATATTAGCTTTTCGATTCAATAAATGGGAGTGCAAATTCCGCTTGGAGGTTTTCCAACAACGGGAATAGCATCGAAGTTCTGTAAGGATTTTATTTTCTTCTACGCTTATTTTTTATGCTTTATTCTTACATGTTATATTTAATTTGTCTGTGATTAAATTTAACTGTGTTGGCTATTTGTAAACATGATATAATAATAACGTTGTTATGCTTGCGAAATATTAAATAGGTAAAAATCTCTAAAATGAATTGATTTTATTTTTATTCAAGATTTTATATTAAGAATGTTAGAGAGAAATATATTATTTTTCATTACAAACTTAAATATGAAAATTAGATTTTAAGGTTTAGTTATCTGGTCTGATTTAGAGTAGTGCTCTTTTATTTGTTGGTACAATCGCCCGGTAGTTAGAGTGAAGCTCTATTTCAAACGTTTTTATAAGAATTATTATCTGAAAATGTATTGACAACATGTTTTCAGTAGTGGTTTTAAAACTTGAAAGTTAGTACTCGGATAACTAAATTCTTAGGTTTAATTTGGACACCTTGAATAAAGTTTAAACTGTCTAACCCCACCAAAGGTGGCATTTAAATGGTTCATTTTCAATCTCTTAGAAAAAGGAATTAATTTAATTAAGCATATTAGTTATCAACCCCACCCATAGGTGTTAATTGATTTGTTTAGTTAACAAAGAATATCTAACCCCACCAAAGGTGGTATTCATACGAAAAAGAGAGAATCAATAAATATCAATTCATATCTTTAATAACATAAGTAATATGAGCAAGCATAATTAACTTAATTATTATATCCATAAATACTCCACTGTTTTAACAGATAAAATTTGCATAAATATTTATTGAATCTTTGTTTATTTTTATGTTAATAGATTAAAAACACAAAACCCAAAATATCGTGACAGGATGTTTAGGATTTAATTTCGTTTTTAAAAGTTTGAATAATAAATTAAAAACCACATACATTCCTTCCTTAGATCGACCTTGGGAGTATACTTATCATTTTCTACGAAATGATTCGTGCACTTGCGAGAGTTTTATAAATAGATAAAACCAAATGAACGGGCAGGATCGGCGATGTCGGTTCTGCCCCGATCAAGTTTTTGGCGCCGTTGCCGGGGAAGGAATAGCGTTTTTTATCAAAATTTTAAAAACTTTTTGTGTTGTAAATAATTGTGATTTTTTTTTTATTAAAAAATTTAAAAAAATAAAAAATTTTGTTGTTTGTGAAAAGTAAAAAAAAAATTCAAATTTCAATTTCGTAATAAATAAAAAAAATATAGCATGAATAATAAAATAATTTTGCATTTTGAAATTTGAAGTAAAAAAAAGTAAATAAATTTTAAATTAAATTAATAAATAAATAAGAATAAAAAAATAAAAAATAATAAAAAATAATAAATAATAATAAAAAAATAATAAAAAAATAATAAAAAATAATAAAAATAATAAAAATAATAAAAAAATCAAAAAAAATCAAAAACTTTATTTTCAATTTTTTTTGTTTTTCTTTTTTTTTTTTTTCTTTTTTTTTTCTTTTTTTTTTTTTCTTTTACCTTTTTCATTTATTTGTTTTGAATTTATTTTATTTTATTTTTTTGTCTTAATTTTTATTTTTTCTCTTTTTATTTTTTTTATTTTTCTTTTACTTTTTCAATTTATTTTATTTTTGGTTTAAATTTTTTTTTTTTTCAAATTTTTTTTAACTACTTTTTTTTTAATTTTCGTTTAAGTTAATTAACTTAGGTTTTTAGTAACTTAATTTACTAACTTATATTAATTTAATTTACTAACTTAATTAACTTAGATTTTCATTAACTTAATTAACCTACCTTTTTATTAACTTAATTAACTTAAATTTTAACTTAACTTAACTTAATTAACTTAATTTTAATAGCATGAAAAGTAAAGATCTAAGGGAGTTCTGTCTAGGAGACTAGTTCTTGGAAGCCTTTGTGCCACTAGTCTTTCCTGGGAACGTTGCTCTGTCTAGGAGGATGGTTTTTAAGGAGCCTTTGCCCCACCATTCTTTCCTGGGAGCACTCTTGGTTAATACTGATTATGTTATTTTAACTTAAAAAAAAAAAAAAAAATTCTGAAACTATCTCCAAAATTTTAAAGCTTTAATTACAATCTAAGGAGTTAGTTGTTTTGTTTGATCTAGGTACAATTGTGTTTTGATGCCTTTAATTATTTGATTTGTACCTAGACATGGATTATCTAAAACTCACAAGCATGTCCCTAGTTTTAAGTACAGAAAAATTTAAAAATCCATAGGACATGACTGAAAAAGTATAGGTAGACAACCTTGTCTTACTTGTAGGTTTGATTGACTCATTGATGAGGGGACATTGAGTTTACTTAAAATGAAATCCCCAAGTTACGTCTTGCTAAGACGTTAAACTAAGCGCTGGATGGGAGGCAACCCATTATTTTAGGTAATTTTTTGTTATTTGTTTTATATACTTAATTTTATTGTTTATTTTAGTTTAATTATATGTGAATAATTTTTAAATTGTTAAAACTAAAAATATTTGTTGAGTTGTTAGAAGTTCACAAAGAATCATTCGTATACACTTTAATGATGAATATGATGAATGCACCTGCATTTCTCCATTACTACTTACACATTCTCAACAAATAGGTAATCTTTCTTCTCTTTTCTCTTTATCTTTAATTTACAATTGTTACATTGAGGACAATGTAAGTTCTAGGTTGGGGGTGGTGAAAAGTTACCATGCTTAATTAGAAAAGAAAAAAAAAAGATTTAACAATTTTAAAATTAAAAAAAAAAAATTTATTATTAATTTTTTTTCTTTTTTATGTTCACATCTTCATTTTTTGTGTTTGGTTTTATTTTCCTTGTGTGATTTAGTAATTTTTGGAATTAAAAAAAAAAATTCTCACAAAAATTTATCATTTCTTTAAATCAAATTTAAGTAAATAGTTAAGTCTTTTGTACTGTTAGATTAATTTTTGAAAACATATCATGAAATATTATGTAATTATTTTTTATAATTAGTTAATTTTTGTCATAACTAGTATTTCTTGATAAAGATGTAGAAATTATATTAAACCCAAAATCGGTATTTATGAATTTGTTTTAGTGGAGACTACCTTTGTGAGATATAATTTGAGCCTAATTTCCCTTATTCAGAGTGAAATATATATTTTTTCTACTCCAAACACATTTCTTATTTCTTCAAATTCTTAGATGATCTCTATAGGCATTAATATTGAATGTATGAATTTTTTCTCATCTTAATAGAGTATCGTATATTTTTTATTATTATTTTTGCTTAGATTAAATGATTTGAGTAGAAATTGATAGTATATGCTTTTATCTCATTCGTGCATGACTGTTACAAAAAAAAGAGACATATCTGGGGTTACCTAAACCAAGATCAAACAAAAAGCCAGAAAATTAACCACTCACCAAAATCCTAAAAAAAAAATGTACAATCTGTACATGGGTTGACTCTCTAAACAAATGATATATATTGAAAAATATCTTCAGAAAAATATAGAGAGAAAGAATATATAGTATAATCTACATACTATGACCCACATTGCCTACAAAGTTGTGAGTAAAGGCTAATTACAAAAGAAAGATATAGAAAGTAATTCCCTAAGCACTTTCTTCATTTGTAAAAGGCATATATCTTGAAATTTTTTCTTAAAGAGTTTGATTTATGCATGAAAATAATTTTTATATATGATATCTTTATAATTTATACATTTGATTCCTTCCATGAGATCAATGTCAAAATAATACTTTGAGCCTTTCTTCTTTATACATATGCGAACATATTAGTTCATTTCTATACATCAACTCTTTCGCATATAAATTAGTATGAGTGTTTGAACCCATAGGATTCAGTGTTTTGAGAGTATTGACTTGTGAGGAATAGAGTCGAAGCGAATTCGGATTTATGACACTGAAATTGGGTGAAATTAAATTGATACATTTTTGATATGAAATATGAAAATGATTTTCAACTAATTATTATAATAAATCATGATTGTTTAAAAAGATTAAAATAACTTATGCTTGAGATTTTAATTATGATCTTAAAGGAGATTAAAAAGTATGAGACATTTTTGTGATATGTTGTTTTCTTTTATTCTTAAACGTTAATTTTTGATTTTGTTGTAATTTTAGTTTTTAAGTTGATTGTTGTTATTATTTCTT
This sequence comes from Hippophae gyantsensis, assembly GCA_030763125.1. NCBI lineage: Eukaryota > Viridiplantae > Streptophyta > Magnoliopsida > Rosales > Elaeagnaceae > Hippophae > Hippophae gyantsensis. The sequence continues at coordinate 43,079,968 of CM061035.1, read as the reverse complement.
TTAATTTTTACATTTAGTTCAATGTTTGTGGGTATCATTACTGAAAACCCTCACGAGACTCAAACTCGTCCACTAGGGCAACCTAGGGGTTTAAAGGCTTGTTGCATAGGCTAAATGCAACCGTGTCAATCTACGGAAGTGATTTAGGATAGTTTAATTTTTAGTTTTTATCGCTTCTCTTGCTAAGGGACTAGCAAGAAGCTGGTTGGGGGTTGTGATGAGTGCTCAAAAAGCACTAAAATAACCATGATTTTATGCACATTAATTGATTAATATATATATATATATATATATTTATATGTTTTATCATATATTTATATATATTTGTCCTTTTCGGAATCACGGGTATTTTTATTGTTTTTCAGGTATTTTGGCTTAAAAACGTAACTTAAAGACTCAAAGAGGAATACTGGAAGCAATACATCACAAATATATTAATAAATAAATGGGGAAAGGTCAATAAATATGGAAAAATTGGATAAAATGGGTCAAAAAGGTCAAAAATGTCAAAAAGGAGAAAATCGCGCCGCCGCGCCGCCCAGCCGCCCAACGCGCCGAGCCCCGCGCGCGCCAGCGCTGGCGCCGGCCGCAAGACGCCCACGTCCGCGCGCATCGCGCCCAGCCCCAATTCCGCGCACCCCGCGCGCATCTCACCTGCTCCCGCGCGCCCGTGCGCGCGCCGCCGCCATCGGCGCGCCGACGCCCATTTCGCCCCATTTTTCACGTGCAGCCGCCCCATGACGTCATGCTGACGTCATCAATGACCTCAGCATTTGCACTACGCGTTTTCACATTTTTTTAACATTTTTTCACTCATTTTTTCTCTCCATCATCACCTATAAATACCTCCCTTCCCTTCACTTCAAAACACACTTCTCTCTTCTTTCTTTCTCTCTTTTCTTAGATTTTTAGGTTTTTTTAGTTTTTCTTAGTTTTTAGTTAATTTCTCTTAGTTTTAGAGTTCTTCCCTTTTTGGGAAGAACTAGTTATGTTTTTGTAATATATTAGCTTTTCGATTCAATAAATGGGAGTGCAAATTCCGCTTGGAGGTTTTCCAGCAACGGGAATAGCATCGAAGTTCTGTAAGGATTTTATTTTCTTTACAGTTATTTTTTATGCTTTATTCTTACATGTTATATTTAATTTGTCTATGATTAAATTTAACTGTATTGGCTATTTGTAACCATGATATAATAATAACGTTGTTATGCTTGCGAAATATTAAATAGGTAAAAATCTCTAAAATGAATTGATTTTATTTTTATTCAAGATTTTATATTAAGAATGTTAGAGAGAAATATATTATTTTTCATTACAAACTTAAATCTGAAAATTAGATTTTAAGGTTTAGTTATCCTATTCGATTTAGAGTAGTGTTCTTTTATTTGTTGGTACAATCGCCCGGTAGTTAGAGTGAAGCTCTATTTCAAAAGTTTTTATAAGAATTATTATCTAAAAATGTATTGACAACATGTTTTCAGTAGTGGTTTTAAAACTTGAAAGTTAGTACTCGGATAACTAAATTCTTAGGTTTAATTTGGACACCTTGAATAAAGTTTAAACTGTCTAACCCCACCAAAGGTGGCATTTAAATGGTTCATTTTCAATCTCTTAGAAAAAGGAATTAATTTAATTAAGCATATTAGTTATCAACCGCACCCATAGGTGTTAATTGATTTGTTTAGTTAACAAAGAATATCTAACCCCACCAAAGGTGGTATTCATACAAAAAAGAGAGAATCAATAAATATCAATTCATATCTTTAATAACATAAGTAATATGAGCAAGCATAATTAACTTAATTATTATATCCATAAATACTCCACTGTTTTAACAGATAAAATTTGCATAAATATTTATTGAATCTTTGTTTATTTTTATGTTAATAGATTAAAAACACAAAACCCAAAATATCGTGACAGGATGTTTAGGATTTAATTTCGTTTTTAAAAGTTTGAATAATAAATTAAAAACCACATACATTCCTTCCTTAGATCGACCTTGGGAGTATACTTATCATTTTCTACGAAATGATTCGTGCACTTGCGAGAGTTTTATAAATAGATAAAACCAAATGAACGGGCAGGATCGGCGATGTCGGTTCTGCCCCGATCAAGTTTTTGTATATTTATATATATTTGTCAATTAATGTGCATAAAATCATGGTTATTTTAGTGCTTTTTGAGCACTCATCAAGCATCAATGGTGAAGATCCTTCAAGTTTCTCCAAAATTTCTTTCTCTCCTCCAAAAATGTCTTTGAACTCCACTTTCTGCCGTCCCCTCCTTCTCCATCATAATGTATATATAGATCTAGGGTTTTGGAGGGCAATTTTGGAACAAAACAACATAAAAATGTGTTTTCGAACGAAACTCGCCGGCGGCGAAGTTATTCTCGCTGCGGCGAGATTTCTGGAAAACTTATGATTTCGGTTCCGCTAAATCTAGCCGGCGGCGGGATTATTGTGGCCGGCGGCGAGATGCACTTGGCCGGCGGCTATATGTATTTGGCCGGTGGCGAGATGTACTTGGCCGGCAGCGAGATTGATTTGGCCGGCGGCGAGATTGCTTTGCCAAAATCCGTGCTCCCTGCATGATTTTCAACATTTTCTCAATAAGGTTTTCATCGGCGGTGTGATGAGTGCTCAAAAAGCACTAAAATTACCATGATTTTATGCACATTAATTGATTAAAAATATATATATTTATATGTTTTATCATATATTTATATAAATTTGTCTTTTTCGGAATCACGGGTGTTTTTATTGTTTTTCAGGTATTTTCACTTAAAAACGCAACTTAAAGACTCAAAGAGGAATACTGGAAGCAATACATCACAAATATATTAATAAATAAATGGGGAAAGGTCAACAAATAAGGAAAAATTGGACAAAATGGGTCAAAAAGGAGAAAATCGTGCCGCCGCGCCGCCCAGCCGCCGCGCCCCAGCGCCCAGCTCGCGCGGAGCATTCATCGAGTACTTGTTCATCCGCGGATATCTTGTTCATCCAGCGGTACAGTGCAGCCACGCCTGTGACGTCATGCTGACGTCATTAATGACATCAGCAATTCCAATACGCGTTTTTACATTTTTAAATATTTTTTAACATTTTTTTACTCATTTTTTCTCTCCATCCTCACCTATAAATACCCCCCTTCCCTTCACTTCAAAACACACCTTCAAAACACACTTCTCTCTTCTTTCTTTCTCTCATTTCTTAGTTTTTGAGTTTTTCTTAGTTTCTCTCTTAGTTTCTAAGCTTTTCTTAGTTTTTCTCTTAGCTTTTAGTTCAATTCTCTTAGGTTTAGAGTTCTTCTCTTTTTGAGAGGAACTTGTAATGTTTTTGTAATAATTTAGATTTTTGATTCAATAAATGGGAGTGCAAATTCCGCTTGGAGGTTTTCCAGCTACGGGAATAGCGTCGAAGTTCTGTAAGGATTTTATTTTCTTTACAGTTATTTTTATGCTTTATTCTTACATGTTATATTCAACTTGTCTGTGGTTAAATTTAACTATGCTGGCTGTTTAGTAAATATGATGTAATAATGACGTTGTTATGCTTGCGAAATATTAAATAGGTAAAAATCTCTAAAATAAATTGATTTTATTTTTATTCAAGATTTTATATTAAGAATGTTAGAGAGAAATATATTATTTTTCATTACAAACTTAAATCTGAAAATTAGATTTTAAGGTTTAGTTATCCGGTCTAATTTAGAGTAGTGCTCTTTTATTTGTTGGTACAATCGCCCGGTAGTTAGAGTGAAGCTCTATTTCAAAAGTTTTTATAAGAATTATTATCTGAAAATGTATTGACAACATGTTTTCAGTAGTGGTTTTAAAACTTGAAAGTTAGTACTCGGATAACTAAATTCTTAGGTTTAATTTGGACACCTTGAATAAAGTTTAAATTGTCTAACCCCACCAAAGGTGGCATTTAAATGGTTCATTTTCAATCTCTTAGAAAAAGGAATTAATTTAATTAATCAAATTAGTTATCAACCCCACCCATAGGTGTTAATTGATTTGTTTAGTTAACAAAGAATATCTAACCCCACCAAAGGTGGTATTCATATAAAAAAGAGAGAATCAATAAATATCAATTCATATCTTTAATAACCTAAATAATATGAGCAAGCATAATTAACTTAGTTATTATATCCATAAATACTCCGCTAATATAAATGATAAAAATTTGCATGAATATTTATTGAATCTGTATATATGTTTATTATTTATTGAATTTGTATATATGTTTATTAATTATTGAATTTGTATATATGTTTATTTATTTTATGTTATTAGATTAGGAACACAAAAACCAAACTATCGTGACAGGATGTTTAGGATTTAATTTCGTTTTTAAAAGTTTGAATAATAAATTAAAAACCACATACATTCCTTCCTTAGATCGACCTTGGGAGTATACTTATCATTTTCTACGAAATGATTCGTGCACTTGCGAGAGTTTTATAAATAGATAAAACCAAAGTAACGGGCAGGATCGGCGATGTCGGTTCTGCCCCGATCAAGTTTTTGGCGCCGTTGCCGGGGATGGTATCAAGTTTTTGGCGCCGTTGCCGGGGAAGGAATAGCGTTTTTAAATTATTTATCAAAATTTTAAAAACTTTTTGTGTTGTAAATAATTGTGATTTTTTTTTATTAAAAAATTAAAAAAAAAAATAAAAAATTTTGTTGTTTGTGAAAAGTAAAAAAAAAAAAAAAAATTCAAATTTCAATTTCGTAATAAATAAAAAAAAATATAGCATGAATAATAAAATAATTTTGCATTTTGAAATTTGAAGTAAAAAAAAAGTAAATAAATTTTAAATTAAATTAATAAATAAATAAATAAGAATAAAAAAATAAAAAAAATAAAAAAAATAAAAAAAAATAAAAAAAATAAAAAAAAAATAAAAAATAAAAATAAAAATAAAATAAAATAAAAAATAAATAAATAAATAAAATAAATAAAAAAATAAATAAAAAATAAATAAAAAATAAAAAATAAAATAAACAAAAAAACAATTTTCAAATTTCAAATTTCAGAATAATAAAAAAAACAAGGAAAATTAAAAAAAAAAAATAAAACTTACCGTTCAAGAATAGTAAAAAAAGTAAAAATAAATAAAATTAAGATTTAAAAAAAAAATTAAAAAAATAAAAATAAAATAAAAATAAAATAAAAATAAAAAAAAACAAAAAAAAATTAAAAAAAACAAAAAAACAAAAAAACAAAAAAAAAATAATAAAAAAAATAATTTTTTTTTTTTTTTTTTAGGGTTTAACTAGTTTTGTTTAGTGCTTTGTATTAAATACCATGTAATTTTCTCTAAATTTTTTATTGACAGGAGTTTTAAATTTACGTTTACAATAGTCTATGCGTGGTAGGAGATCCTTAGGAAACCCTCTTACACCATATGTAAATAATTTTCATAAATTTAAACAAGTGTCAACAAAACTGGATTCCACCCATCAACCTGTTTTTGAGCCAAACATAGAACCAAGTCTTAATCCTTTACTAGAACCAAAAGAAATGGAGGAAAACCAACATGTTAGGGAAACCACGATGAAGGAGTTTGCAAGACCGGTGATTGGCACGGCAACTGCCGCTATCCAGTTGCGTGAGGTCTCGGAATTATAACCTTAAAAGTATTCATTTTTCTTTGCTTCTGTCTTTTTATGGGCTACCTAATGAAGATTCACATTTCTTTATGAGAGATTTCTATGCTACGGTCCAAACATTCCCCTCGGTATTCTAAACGAGGATCAACTTAGGATGACATGTTCTCGCTACACTTTAAAGGATAAGGCCAAAGCTTGGTTGATGTCACTTCCCCCAGGTTCTCTGATGACATGGGGTAATATTTACAATAAATTCATGGGAAAATTCTATTCCCACCAAAAAACATCAGAGTTGAGAGGAAAGATTGCTACTTTCTCTCAGATGGAAGGAGAACCATTCCATGAAGCTTGGGATAGGTTCAAAATGTTTCTCACTCAATGTCCCCATCATAGCTTTCCGTTGCAGTTGCAGAACCAATTCTTTTGCCATGGACTTACACAACAATGTCAGTTCATTGTCGACAACGCTGTAGGAGGAGCAATAGGAGAAAAGACCGCCTCGAGACGTATAACCTCTTTGAGATCTTTGGGTGCTAATTCCCAACGAAAAGCTCCCGAGTGAGAAAAGTGGAGTTCATGAAATCGACTCCAGTAATGAAGTTCAACAACAACTTGTTCAACTGACTAAGCAAGTTGCCCTTCTCGCTACACAAACCAACACCAATAATGAACAATATGGTTTGTATAGCAACATGGGACATGGTACTGAAGCCTGTCCATATCAAGGAGAAACAACTGGACCTGAACAGGTTAATGTGTTGGGAGCATATCAACAGAAACCAAGGTTTGATCCCAATTCAAATACCTATAATCCTGGGTGGAGAAGTCATCCAAATTTCTCCTGGAGGCAAAACAACCCTCCTTTCACTCAAAGCTCAAACCAGGCAGGCCAGCAATTCCACCCACCTATTCCAAGAAGCATTCCCAATAAACCAACCCTGGAGGACAACTTGAATTCTTTTATTCAAGTCTGTAGGGATAACCAATCTAAAACCAATCAACGGTTGGACTCTGTGGAAGCTTCTATCAAAAAGGTGGAAGTTCAAGTTGAACAGTTAGTTGAACATTTGCAAAAGAGCAAAGACTAATTTGATACTTAAATGAATTCAATGAAGAGGAGACATAGAGTTTTTCATTCTGCAATCTCCAAGCAACGTATTACTAGAAGACGATAAAATTTTAGTCCTATATGGGAGGTCACCCATTGTTGTATTTTCCTTTGTTTTAGTTTGCGTGTAATAAAATTCAAATGAAATAAATTCGTTTGTTTTGAAAATTGTAGTCCATTAGTTAAAATTAAAATTAAAAAAAAAAAAATTAGGTTCCTTGCACCTTTTTGCTTTATCAAATTATAAATATTTCTTAGAGATATCTACTATTGTTTTTTTTAAGAGCAAAATGTTGATACACAATAGGAGGAGGATCATTTTCAACTACAAACAACCATGGGAGATGCTGAAGATAGGCGGAAAAAGATGAAAGACTATACAATGCCAATCATTGGCAATGTAACTTCCTAAGATCCAATTACAAAAGGCTGCAAGGAATTATGAATTGAAAAAGATTCATTATTCTTTGTTGCCTTCCTTTTACGGTATCCCTAATGAAGACCCTTTGCACTTCATTCGAGAATTCTATGCTATTGTCCAAACCTTTCCACTATATGCAATTAATGAAGATCAACTTAGGATGAGGTGTTTTCCTTACACCCTCAAAGATAAAGCTTGGTCTTGGTTCATTACTCTACAGTCAGGTTCTCTTAAAACTTGGGAGGCAGTCTATGAAATTTTTATGGGTAGGTTCTATTCCCATCAAAAGACTGTTGATCTAAGAACAAAGATAGCAACATTTTCTCAAATGTATGAAGAGCCCTTTCATGAAGCTTGGGAAAGATTCAAACTCCTTTTCATTCAATGTCAAAATCATAGCTTTCCATTACAGCTACAAAACCAATTCTTTTATGATGGATTGACACTACGAGTCAATACATGGTTGATAATGTCTTGGAGGTCTTTGTAGGAGAAAAGACCGCAGAGGAAACCTATAATCTTTATGAGTCATTGGGTTCTAATTCCCAACAAAGAGGAGGTAGAAGGAAAGCAAGGGTCAATGAAGTTGGCTCTGATAATGAGATAACCTTGCAACTTGTTGAATTGACTAAACAAGTGCAATTCCTCACTACCCACCAAATTTCAAATCAAGAGGTATGTGAAGTGTGTTGTTCAATTGGGCATGGTACTCATAATTGTTCAAATACTTGTGATTCTAGTGTCGATGCCATAGAGGAAGTTCAATCTTTTCAAAGGTATCATCCAAACACCTATAATCACCCAACCTACACCCAATATCCAACACTAAGGTCAGATAACAACCACCCTTACCCACCAATCCAAGCTTTTAAGCCAACCTTAGAAGATAGCTTGAATGCTTTTATTCAAGTTAGTCGTGACAACCAATTGATGACTAATCAAAGGTTGAACACCATGGAGGCTTTGGTAAAAAGGATTGAATCTAAAGTTGGGCAACTGGCTGAACAAATGCAAAAGAAAGAACCAGGAAAGTTGCCCAGTCAACCAGAACAAGCAAAGGATGTACGAACCCTTCGAAGTGGTAAGGTAGTCAATACCAGTTTACCTGAAATCTCTAACAATCTACCTTGTAGTTCAGGTAACAGAGAAGGCGATACTCTAATCTCGCAAAAGAAGAAACAAGTGTTAAACTTAACAAGCCTTCGAAAAACTCATTGGGGGTCATCCGACACCCCAAAATTCAAAAGACAACAGAACCACACCGGATGCAAGTACCTTTTCCCCATCGGTTAAGAGAGTCCAAACAAGATAAGCAATTCAATGATCTTTTTAATATGCTCTCTAAAGTAAATATCAATTTACCATTATTAGAAGTGATCATGAATGTGCCCTCATATGCCAAGTTTTTCAAAGAGTTGAACACTAAGAAAAGGAGGTATGAACTGAATGAACGAGTAGTAGTATCGTAAATTTCTAGCTACCGTACTTCAAGACAAACTACCCCTAAGTTGAAAGACCACTGGAAGTTTTATTATAAACATAACTATGGGGGATAAGAAGGTTGCTAAAGCAATGCTTGATTTAGGTGCTAGTATAAATTTGATGCCCTACTCTATATTCTTACAACTCAATCTAGGGATTTAAAACCCACAACTATGTCCCTTCAACTTGCGACGGATCTCTTAAACAACCGGAGGGAATAGTTGAGGATGTTTTGGTACAGGTAGACAAACTGATAATACCTGTTGACTTTGTGGTTCTGGATATGCAAGAAAATCCAGCATTGGACAGAGAGCACACAATATTGCTTGGTAGACCATTTATGGCAACTACTAAAACTATTATTGATGTCCAAGATGGAAATTTGACAATGACAGTCTTAGGAGAGACTGTTCATTTTAAAGTTTTTGATTCTTCACCTTTCCCTTCTATTTCTGCCATCGATGAAATATTCGATGTTGATCATTTGGATAATCTTGTCCAAAACACCTTTTTCCAAACCAGAATAGAAGACAAGCTTGAAACCGTTCTTACACTTGAAAAGGTTGAAGAAGATTTAGATGAAGAAATTAAGGGGTACCTTGAACAACTAGACAATAATGAAGTGATGACAAAATCTAGTACACTTTTTCTACCCAGTTCTTCATCTAGTAAAGAGGCCAATCCACCTGAACTTGAACTCAAAGACTTACCTGAGCACTTAAAATATGTGTTTTTGGGAGAAGGGGAAACTTATCCAGTGATAATTTCTTCAACCTTGACCAAACCACAAGAAAAGGAACTCATCAAAGTGCTTAAACAGTTTAAGAAATCTATAGGTTGGAGTATAGGGGATATAAGAGGCATTAGTCCAACAATGTGTATGCACAAGATCAACTTGGAGGATGGTGCTAAACCTGTACGAGATGCCCAAAGAAGACTAAACCCAAACATGCAAGAGGTAGTTAAAAAGGAAATTCTTAAATTATTAGAAGAAGGGATTATCTATCCTATCATGGATAGTAAGTGGGTTAGTCCAAAGGTACGTGGTACCAAAGAAATCTGGGATAACAGTTGTTAAGAATGACAAAAGTGAATTAGTGCCCACTAGAATAATCACTGGATGGAGAATGTGTATAGATTTTAGGAAACTAAATTTATATACGAAAAAGGATCACTTTCCTCTTCCATTCATTGATCAAATGTTGGAAAGATTAGCTGGGCACGAATTTTACTGTTTTTTGGATGGACTGTCTGGATATTATCAAGTACCCATAGCACCAGAAGATCAGGAAAAGACCACATTTACATGTCCTTTTGGGACATTTGCTTTTCGCAGAATGCCATTTGGGTTATGCAATGCCCCTGCCACTTTCCAGAGATGCATGATATCTATTTTCTCAGACATGGTGGAAAAATTCATTGAGATTTTCATGGACGATTTCTCTGTCTTTGGGAACTCATTTGATGATTGCTTACATAAATTGACTTTGGTTTTAGAAAGATGCATTGAATGCAATCTCACCCTTAGTTGGGAGAAAAGTCATTTTATGGTTCAACAAGGGATAGTTTTAGGACATATAATTTCAAACAAGGGTATTGAAGTTGATAAGGCAAAAGTTGAATTGATATCCAAACTACCTCCCCCTACATCTGTGAAGGGGATAAGAAGCTTCTTGGGACATGCAGGATTTTACAGACGATTTATTAAAGATTTCTCTAAAATAAGTCGTCCCTTATGTAACTTGCTATCCAAAGATGCTGAATTTGACTTCAACAATGACCGCCTTATTTCCTTTAATACCTTGAAAGATAAACTAACATCTACCCCTGTTATTATGGCACCAAACTGGTCTTTACCTTTTGAAATAATGTGTGACGCTTCTGATTATGCAATAGGAGCAGTCCTGGGACAAAGAGTGGATAAGCGTTTGCATGTCATCTACTATGCTAGCAAAACACTCAATGATGCCCAAATGAATTATACCACCACTGAAAAGGAATTCTTGGCGATAGTATTCTCTTTAGACAAATTTCGATCTTATTTAGTAGGATTTAAAGTGATTGTGCATTCCGATCATGCCGCTTTAAGATACCTATTAAGTAAACCAAATGCCAAGCCAAGATTAATCGTGGGTCTTACTCTTACAAGAATTTGACCTAGAAATCAAGGATAAGAAAGGCAGTGAAAACTTAGTAGCTGACCATTTGTCTAGGTTGATTTCTGACTTCAATTCTCTTAAAGATGAGAGTAATGAAGATATAGTTGAAACCTTTCCTGATGAACAGTTATTTTTCATAGGTTCGAACCCATGGTATCTTTGATATTGTAAACTATCTTGCCACTTGGTGTTTTGCGACCTAACACTTCATATCGGGACAAGAAAAGGTTTTTAAAACTATTAAGGACTATTTTTGGGATGACCCTTATTTATATAAGATTGGTCAAGATCAAGTCATCCTGAGATGTGTACCGAAGAAGAACATAAGAGCATTCGACTTTTTGTCATGAACTTCATTGTGGGGTCATTTTGGAGGTGAAAAAGACAAAGTAAGATATTACTCTGGATTCTTTTGGCCCACTCTTTTTAAAGATGCTCATATGTTTTGTCCACAATGTGATAGATGTCAAAGAACAGAGAACATAAGGAAAAAAGAGGAAATACCATTGACATCTAAATTAATTGTTGAACTCTTTGATGTATGGGGATTGACTTTATGGGTCCTTTTCCCCCATCTAATGGTTTTCAATACATTTTGGTTCTTTGTGGATTATGTGTCCAAGTGGGTAGAAGCTATCCCCACCAAAACCAATGATGCTAATGTTGTTGTGAAATTCTTGAAAGATTTCATATTCAGTAGGTTCGGAACGCCTAGAGCTATAATAAGTGATGGAGGTAGCCATTTTTGTAACAAACTCTTTGATGGAGTACTAAACAAGTACAACATCACACATAAGGTAGCTACTCCATATCATCCTCAAACTTCCAGTTTAGTGGAAGTAAGTAATAGGCAAATTAAGGGAATATTGGAACGCACTGTGCGTCCTTCAAGGAAGGATTGGGCATTTAAGTTAAATGATGCCTTATGGGCATACCGTACCGCTTACAAAACACCTATTGGGATGAGCCCTTACCGGTTAATCTTTGGGAAAGCGTGCCACCTTCCAGTTGAACTTGAACATAAGGCTTACTGGGCAATTAAAGAGCTAAACATGGATTTAGATAAAGCAGGTGAAAAACGATTACTCCAAATTTTCATGAGTTGGAAGAAATTAGGAATGAAGCTTATGAGAATGCCAAATTATACAAAGAGCGTACTAAGCGCTATCATGACAAGAGGCTAGTTCCTAAGACTTTTCACCCTGGAATGAAAGTTCTTTTATTTAACTCTCGTTTGAGATTTTTTCCAGGAAAGCTGAGATCAAGATGGGATGGACCATTCAAAATAGTTTAGGTATTTGAACATGGAGTGGTAGAACTATTGGACTCCAAGACACAAAAAACGTTCAAAGTTAATGGCCATCATGTCAAGCCTTATTTAGAAGAACCAAACAACATTGCTGAAATAGATTGCATTTGGCTAAGTAATCCTTAGCACCAAAAAGATATGTCTTGCTAAGACGTTAAACTAAGCGCTGGATGGGAGGCAACCCATCATTTTAGGTAATTTTTGTTATTTGTTTTATATACTTAATTTTATTGTTTATTTTAGTTTAATTATATGTGAATAAGTTTTAAATTGTTAGAACTAAAAATATTTGTTGAGTTGTTAGAAGTTCACAGCAATCTGTCTGTATACACTCTAATGATGAATATGATGAATGCACCTGCATTTCTCCATTACTACTTACACATTCTCAAGAAATAGGTAATCTTTCTTCTTCTTTTTTCTCTTTATCTTTAATTTACAGTTGTTACATTGAGGACAATGTAAGTTCTAGGTTGGGGGTGGTGAAAAGTTACCATGCTTAATTAGAAAAGAAAAAAAAAAGATTTAACAATTTAAAAAAAAAAAAAAATTTATTAATTTTTTTTTCTTTTTTTATGTTCACATCTTCATTTTTTTTGTGTTTGGTTTTATTTTTGTGTGATTTAGTAATTTTTGGAATTAAAAAAAAACATTTCACAAAAATTTGTCATTTCTTTAAATCAAATTTAAGTAAATAGTTAAGTCTTTTGTACTGTTAGATTAATTTTTGAAAACATATCATGAAATATTTTGTAATTGTTTTTTTTATAATTAGTTAGTTTTTGTCATAACTAGTATTTCTTGATAAGATGTAGAAATTATATTAAACCCAAATTTCGGTGTATATGAATTTGTTTTAGTGGAGACTACCTTTGTGAGATATAATTTGAGCCTAATTTCCCTTATTCAGAGTGAAATATATATTTTTTCTACTCCAAACACATTTCTTATTTCTTCAAATTCTTAGATGATCTCTATAGGCATTAATATTGAATGTATGAATTTTTTCTCATCTTAATAGAGTGTCATATATTTTTTATTATTATTTTTGCTTTGATTAAATGATTTGAGTAGAAATTGATAGTATATGCTTTTATCTCATTCGTGCATGACTGTTACAAAAAAAAAAAAGACATATCTGGGGTTACCTAAACCAAGATCAAACAGAAAAGCCACAAAATTAACCACTCACCAAATTCCAAAAAAAAAAAAATGTACAATCTGTACATGGGTTGACTCTCTAAAATATACATATATTGAAAAAAAAAATAGAGAGATAAAAAAATATAGTATCATCTACATACTATGACCCACATTGCCTACAAAGTTGTGAGTAAAGGCTAAATACAAAAGAAAGATATAGGAAGTAATTCCCTAAAAAGTCATTGCAATTTCTTCATTTGTAAAAAGCATATATCTTGAAATTCTTTCTTAATGAGTTTGATTTATGCATGAAAATAATTTTTATATATGATATCTTTATAATTTATACATTTGATTCCTTTCATGAGATCAATGTTAAAATAACACTTTGAGCCTTTATTCTTTATACATATGCGAACATATTAGTTCATTTCTATACATCAACTCTTTCGCATATAAATTAGTATGAGTGTTTGAACCCATAGGATTCAGTGTTTTGAGAGTATTGACTTGTGAGGAATAGAGTCGAAGCGAATTCTGATTCATCACATTGAAATTGTTTAAAATTAAATTGATACATTTTTGATATGAAATATGAAAATGATTTTCGACTAATTATTATAATAAATCATGATTGTTGAAAAAGATTAAAATAACTTATGCTTGAGATTTTAATTATGATCTTAAAGGAGATTAAAAAGTATGAGACATTTTTGTGATATGTTGTTTTCTTTTATTCTTAAAATTTAATTTTTGATTTTGTTGTAATTTTAGTTGATTGTTTTTATTGTTTCTTTTGATTTTTTTTTAGTTCAATGTTTGTGGGTATCATTACTGAAAACCCTCACGAGACTCAAACTCGTCCACTAGGACAACCTAGGGGTTTAAAGGCTTGTTGCATAGGCTAAATGCAACCGTTTCAATCCACGAAAGTGATTTAGGATAGTTTAATTTTTAGTTTTTATCGCTTCTCTTGCTAAGGAACTAGCAAGAAGTCGTTGAGGTTGTGATGAGTGCTCAAAAAGCACTAAAATTACCATGATTTTATGCACATTAATTGATTAAAAATATATATATTTATATGTTTTATCATATATTTATATAAATTTGTCTTTTTCGGAATCACGGGTGTTTTTATTGTTTTTCAGGTATTTTCACTTAAAAACGCAACTTAAAGACTCAAAGAGGAATACTGGAAGCAATACATCACAAATATATTAATAAATAAATGGGGAAAGGTCAACAAATAAGGAAAAATTGGACAAAATGGGTCAAAAAGGAGAAAATCGTGCTGCCGCTCCGCCCCAAGCTGCGCGCGGAACTGTTCATCCGCGGGGGTACTGTTCATCCGCGGTACAGTGCAGCCGCCCCTGTGACGTCATGCTGACGTCATTAATGACATCAGCAATTCCAATACGCGTTTTTACATTTTTAAATATTTTTTAACATTTTTTTACTCATTTTTTCTCTCCATCCTCACCTATAAATACCCCCCTTCCCTTCACTTCAAAACACACCTTCAAAACACACTTCTCTCTTCTTTCTTTCTCTCATTTCTTAGTTTTTGAGTTTTTCTTAGTTTCTCTCTTAGTTTCTAAGCTTTTCTTAGTTTTTCTCTTAGCTTTTAGTTCAATTCTCTTAGGTTTAGAGTTCTTCTCTTTTTGAGAGGAACTTGTAATGTTTTTGTAATAATTTAGATTTTTGATTCAATAAATGGGAGTGCAAATTCCGCTTGGAGGTTTTCCTACGGGAATAGCGTCGAAGTTCTGTAAGGATTTTATTTTCTTTCTGATTATTTTTATGCTTTATTCTTACATGTTATATTCAACTTGTCTGTGGTTAAATTTAACTATCTTGTTTGTTTAGTAAATATGATGTAATAATGACGTTGTTATGCTTAATAAATATTAAATAGGTAAAAATCTCTAAAATAAATTGATTTTATTTTTTATTCAAGATTTTATATTAAGAATGTTAGAGAGAAATATATTATTTTTCATTACAAACTTAAATCGAAAATTAGATTTTAAGGTTTAGTTATTCGGTCTAATTTAGAGTAGTGCTCTTTTATTTGTTGGTACAATCGCCTTGGTAGTTAGAGTGAAGCTCTATTTCAAAAGTTTTTATAAGAATTATTATCTGAAAATGTATTGACAACATGTTTTCAGTAGTGGTTTTAAAACTTGAAAGTTAGTACTCGGATAACTAAATTCTTAGGTTTAATTTGGACACCTTGAATAAAGTTTAAACTGTCTAACCCCACCAAAGGTGGCATTTAAATGGTTCATTTTCAATCTCTTAGAAAAAGGAATTAATTTAATTAATCAAATTAGTTATCAACCCCACCCATAGGTGTTAATTGATTTGTTTAGTTAACAAAGAATATCTAACCCCACCAAAGGTGGTATTCATATAAAAAGAGAGAATCAATAAATATCAATTCATATCTTTAATAACCTAAATAATATGAGCAAGCATAATTAACTTAGTTATTATATCCATAAATACTCCGCTAATATAAATGATAAAAATTTGCATGAATATTTATTGAATCTGTATATATGTTTATTATTTATTGAATTTGTATATATGTTTATTAATTATTGAATTTGTATATATGTTTATTTATTTTATGTTATTAGATTAGGAACACAAAAACCAAACTATCGTGACAGGATGTTTAGGATTTAATTTCGTTTTTAAAAGTTTGAATAATAAATTAAAAACCACATACATTCCTTCCTTAGATCGACCTTGGGAGTATACTTATCATTTTCTACGAAATGATTCGTGCACTTACGAGAGTTTTATAAATAGATAAAACCAAAGTAACGGGCAGGATCGGCGATGTCGGTTCTGCCCCGATCACGGTGAACTTCCAAATTTTGAAATTTTGTTTTCTTTTTATTTGCACTCAATCCCGGTCATTGAAATTTGTCCCAAACTTCTCCATAATTATGATTTTACCTGCAATTGCACTTTAAACACGAAATACCCGTGAAATGACATTTGTGGATTAAATAATAAAATAAAACGCAATTTTCACACAAATATCAACCTTTAAATCATAACAAAAATGCAATAATTTGACTCCTATCAGTAGCAACTAAATTGTCTACGAGGATCTAACAAGAGAAAATGTCTTAGATTTTTTGCCTTGTTTAGCGGCTTTGCTTTCTAATTACTTTATCAAATCAACATGAGATGGTACTATAGACTTAAATAGTCTGATCTCAGTCTTGTCTAATCTGTCCTAAGTAGTTAGGGATTTTATAACTTCTTTAGCAATTTTAGATTTAGCAGATTCCTCTGTCACTAGTGCCATAGCTTCTTGTGCTTTCTTACTTCATTTTAGATGCTTCACTTCTTGCCTTTCACATCTCTGTCTTAGGCATTCAACTTGATCATGTTTTAGAAAAAGGCATAGAGCTATTAGCTTAAGTATTAAACACTTCACTACAAAAGACACCTTCCTCCAAGCATAATTTAACTAAAATCTAAAAGGAAGTCTTAAATCACAAGTATACCTGAGCCCACAACTTAACCACTTATTTATTCAAAAGTTCATTTGTTTTCTTCAAAGCATCCCCAATGCATTCCTCTTTTAATTTTTTCTTCTCCCTCTTTTTTTTGTGCCACAGTTGACAAAATAAAATCTTTTTTGTAGCAATAAAATTGTGTATGAGGATCTAACTAGAGAAAATGTCTCAAAATTTTTGCCTTGTTTAGCGAATTTGCTTTCTAATTGGTTTATCAAATCAACATTAGATGGTAATGCAAACTTAGAAAGTCTAATCTCAATCTTGTCTAATCTGTCCTGAGCAGTTAGTGATTTTATAACTTCTTTAGCTACTTTAGATTTACCAAATTCCTCTGTCAATAGTGCCATAACTTCTTCTGCTTTCTTACTTGATTTCATAAGCTCCACTTCTTGCAGTTCACATCTATGTCTTCATCTTTCAACCTCATCATGTTTTAGAAAAAGGAACAGAGCTATTACCTTAGGTATTTTACACTTGACTACTGAAAGACTCCTTCTTCTAGGCATATCACAAAAATCAAACCTAAAATCTAAAAGGAAGTCCTAAATCACAAGTATACCTGAGCCCACACCTTAAGCACTTCTTACTTCAAAAGTTCATTTGTTTTCTTCATTCCATCCCCAATGGTTTCCTATTCTACTTTTTTATTCTCCCTATTTTTTTGTTCCATAGTTGACAAAATAACATCTTTCAGCACAACAAAATTGTCTACGAAGATCTAACTAGAAAAACAGCTCTGAGATTTCTTTCCTTGTTGAACGACTTTGCTATCTAATTGATTTATCGAATCAACATTAGATGGTACTGTAGATTAAGAAAGTCTAATCTCAGTCTTGTCTAATCTGCCCTGAGTAGTTAGTGATTTTGTAACTTCTTTAACTGCTTTAGATTTATCAGATTCCTATGTCACCAATGCCATGGCTTCTTATGCTATCTTACTTGATTTAAGAAGCTCCACTTCTTGTAGTTCACGTCTCTGTCTTAGGCGTTCAATTCGATCATGTTTTAGAAAAAAGCACAGCACAATTACCTTAAGTATTAAAACTTGACTACTAAAAGACTCCTTTTTCTAGGCATATCATAAAAATCTAAATTTAAATCAGAAAGGAAGTCCTCAATGACAAGTATACCTGAGCCCACAACTTACCCACTTCTTTATTCAAAAGTTCATTTGTTTTCTTCAAACCATCCCAAATGATTTCCTCTTTTAATTTTTTCTTCTCCCTCTTTTGTTTTGTCCCATAGTTGGCAAAATAACATCTTTCTGCACGAAAATATTGTCTACAAAGGTCTAACTAGAGAAAATTTCTAAAATTTCTTTGCATGTTTAGTGACTTTGTTGTCTAATTGCTTTATCAAATCAACATGAGATAGTACTGTACACTTAGAAACTCTGATCTCTGTCTTGTCTAATCTGTCCGGAGCAATTAGTGATTTTTTAACTTCTTTAGCTACTTTAGATTTAGCATATTCCCATGTCACCAGTGCCATAGTTTCTTGTGCTGTCTTACTCGATTTTAGAAGCTCCACTTCTTGCAATTCACATCTCTATCTTAGGCGTTCAACCTGATCATGCTTTAAAGAAAGGCATAGAGCTATTAGCTTAAGTATAAAACACTTCACTACAAAAAGACACCTTCCTCCAAGCATATCATTAAATTAAACTAAAATCTAAAAGGAAGTCCTAAATTAAAATTATACCTGCGCCCACCACTTAACTACTTCTTGATTCAAAAGTTCATTTGTTTTCTTCAAACCATCCAAAATGCTTTCCTCTTTTAATTTTTTCTTCTCACTCTTTTTTTTTGTACCACAGTTGACAAAATAACATCTTTCAGCAGCAACAAAATTGTCTACGAGGATCTAACTAGAGAAAATGTCTCAGATTTTTTGCCTTGTGTTAGCAGCTTTGCTTTCTAATTACTTTATCAAATCAACATAAGATGCTACTGTAGAGTTAAATAGTCTGATCTCAGTCTTGTCTAATCTGTTCTAAGTAGTTAGTGATTTTATAACTTCTTTAGCTACTTTAGATTTAGCAGATTCCTCTGTCACTAGTGCCATAGCTTCTTGTGCTTTCTTACTTGAATTTAGAAGTTCCACTTCTTGCCGTTCACATCTCTGTGCTAGGCATTCAACCTGATCATGTTTTAGAAAAAGGCACAGAACTATTAGATTAAGTATTAAACACTTCACTACAAAAGGACACCTTCCTCCAAGCATATCATTAAATTAAACTAAAATCTAAAAGGAAGTCCTAAATCACAAGTATACATGAGCCCACAACTTAACCACTTCTTTATTCAAAAGTTCATTTGTTTTCTTCAAACCATCCCAACAATATTCCTCTTTTAATTTTTTCTTCTCCCTCTTTTTTTTGTGCCATAGTTGACAAATAACATCTTCCAGTAGTAACAAAATTGTGTACGAGGATCTAACAATAGAAAATGTCTCAGAATGTTTTTCTTGTTTAGCGGCTTTGCTTTCTAATTGGTTTATCAAATCAACATTAGATGGTAATGCAAACTTAGAAAGTCTAATCTCCGTCCTATCTAGTCTGTCCTGAGCAGTTAGTGATTTTATAACTTCTTTAGTTGCTTTAGATTTAGCAGATTCCTCTATCATCAGTGCGATAGCTTCTTGTGCTTTCTTACTTGATTTCATAAGCTCCACTTCTTGCAGTTCACATCTATATTCTCATCTTTCAACCTCATCATGTTTTAGAAAAAAGAACAGAGCTATTACCTTAGGTATTTAACACTTGACTACTGAAAGACATCTTCTTCCAGGCATATCACAAAAATCAAACCTAAAATCTAAAAGGAAGTCCTAAATCACAAGTATAACTGAGCCCACAACTTAAGCACTTCTTTGTTCAAAAGTTCATTTGTTTTCTTCATTCCATCCCCAATTCTTTCCTCTTCTACTTTTTTATTCTCCCTCTTTTTTGTGTGCCATAGTTGACAAAATAACATATTTAAGCATAACAAAATTGTCTATGAAGATCTAACTAGAGAAAATATCTGAGATTTCTTTCCTTGTTTAGCGACTTTACTGTCTAATTGCTTTATCAAAACAACATCAGATGGTACTGTAGACTTAGAAAGTCTAATCTCAGTCTTGTCTAATCTGTCCTGAGCAGTTAGGGATTTTATAACTTCTTTAGCTGCTCTAGATTTAGCAGATTCCTCTACGACTAGTGCCATGGCTTCTTGCGCTTTCTTACTTGATTTCATAAGCTCCACTACTTGTAGTTCACATCTATGTCTTAGGCGTTCAACCGGATCATGTTTGAGAAAAAGGCACAGAGCTATTACGTTAAGTATTAAACACTTCAATACTAAAAGACACCTTCCTCCAAGCATATTATTAAATTAAACTAAAATATAAATGGAAGTCCGAAATCACAATTATACCTGAGCCCACAACTAAACCACTTCTTGATTCAAAAGTTCATTTTTTTTCTTCAAACCATCCCCAATGCATTCCTCTTTCAATTTTTTCTTCTCCCCCCTTTTTTTTGTGCCACAGTTGACAAAATAACATCTATCAGCAGCAACAAAATTGTCTACGAGGATCTAACTAGAGAAAATGTCTCAGATTTTTTGCCTTGTTTAGCGGCTTTGCTTTCTAATTACTCTATCAAATCAACATGAGATGGTACTGTAGACTTAAATAGTCTGATCTCAGTCTTGTCTAATCTGTCCTAAGTAGTTAGTGATTTTATAACTTCTTTAGCTACTTTAGATTTAGCTGATTCCTCTGTCACTTGTGCCATAGCTTCTTGTGCTTTCTTACTTGACTTTAGAAGCTCCACTTCTTGCAGTTCACATCTCTGTCTTAGACTTTCAACCGGATCATGTTTTAGAAAAAGCCACAGAGCTATTACCTTAAGTATTAAACACTTGACTACTAAAAGAGTCCTTGCAAGCATATCATTAAATTAAATGATAATCTAAAAGGAAGTCCTAAATCACAAGTATACCTGAGCCCACAACTTAAGAACTTATTGAGTCAAAAGTTCATTTGTTTTCTTCAAACCATCCAAAATGCTTTCCTCTTATAATATTTCTTCTCCCTCTTTTTTGTGTGCCACAGTTGACAAAATAACATCTTTCAGCACCAACAAAATTGACAATGAGGATCTAACTAAGAAAATGTCTCAGATATTTTGCCTTATTTAGTGGCTTTGCTTTCTAATTGTTTATCAACTCAACATTAGATGGTAATGCAAACTTATAAAGTCTAATCTCAGTCTTGTCTAATCTGTCCTGAGCAGTTTGTGATTTTATAACTTCTTTAGCTGCTTTAGATTTAGTAGATTCCTCTATCACCAGTGTCATAGCTTCTTGTGCTTTCTTACATGATTTCATAATCTCCACTTGTTGCAGTTCACATCTCTGTCTTAGGATTTCAACCTAATCATGTTTTAGGAAAAGGCAGAGCGCTATTACCTTAAGTATTACACACTTAACTACTAAAAGAATCCTTCCTCCAAGCATATCATTAAATTAAATGATAATCTAAAAGGAAGTTCTAAATCACAAGTATACCAATGCTTTCCTCATCTACTTTTTTCTCCTCCCTCTTTTTTTTGTGCCATAGTTCACAAAATAACATCTTTCACCACAACAAAATTGTCTACGAAGATCTAACTAGAAAAAATGCTCTGAGATTTCTTTCCTTGTTGAGCGACTTTGCTGTCTAATTGATTTATCAAATCAACATTAGATGGTACTGTAGACTTAGAAAGTCTGATCTTAGTCTTGTCTAATCTGTCATGAGCAGTTAGTGATTTTATAACTTCTTTACCTGCTTTAGATTTAGCAGATTCCTATGTCACCAGTGCCATGGCTTCTTATGCTGTCTTACTTGATTTAAGAAGCTCCACTTCTTGCAGTTCACGTCTCTGTCTTAGGCGTTCAACTTGATCATGTTTTAGAAAAAGGCACAGTGCTATTACCTTAAGTATTAAAACTTGACTACTAAAAGACTCCTTTTTCTAGGCATATCGTAAATATCTAAACTAAAATCTAAAAGGAAGTACTCAATGACAAGTATACCTGAGCCCACAACTTACCCACTTCTTTATTCAAAAGTTCATTTTTTTCTTCAAATCATCCAAAATGCTTTCCTCTTTTAATTTTTTCTTCTCACTCTTTTTTTGTGCCATAGTTGACAAAATAACATCTTTCAGCAACAACAAAATTGACTAAGAGGATCTAACTGGAGAAAATGTCTTAGATTTTATAACTTCTTTAGTTGTTTTAGATTTAGCATATTCCTGTGTCCCCAGTACCATAACTTCTTGTGCTTTCTTACTTGATTTCAGAAGGTCAACTTCTCGCAGTTTGCATCTATGTCTTAGGCTTTCAACCTGATTATGGTTTAGAAAAAGGCACAGAGCTATTACCTTAAGTATTAAACACTTAACTACTAAAAGACTCCTTCCTCCAAGCATATCATTAAATTAAATGATAGTCTAAAAGGAAGTCCAAAATCAGAAGTATACCAGAGCCCGCAACTTAAGCACTTCTTGATTCAAAAGTTCATTTGTTTTCGTCAAACCAACCCCAATGCTTTCCTCTTCAACTTTTTTCTTCTCCCTCTTTTTTATGTGCCATACTTGACAAAATAACATCTATCAGCACAACAAAATTGTCTAAGAAGATCTAACTAGACAAACTGTTTGAGATTTCTTTCCTTGTTTAGCAACTTTGCTCTCTAACTTCTTTATCAAATCAACATTAGATGGTACTGTAGACTTAAAAAGTCTGATCTCAGTCTTGTCTAATCTGTCCTAAGCAGTTAGTGATTTTATAACTTCTTTAGCTGCTTTAGATTTAGCAGATTCCTATGTCACCAGTGCCATAGCTTCTTGTGTTTTCTTACTTGATTTCAGAAGCTCCACTTCTTGGAGTTCACGTCTCTGTCTTTGGCGTTCAACCTGATCATGTTTTAGAAAAAGGCACAAAGCTATTAGCTTAAGTATTAAAACTTGACTACTAAAAGACTCCTTCTTCTAGGCATATCATAACAATCTAAACTAAAATCTAAAAGGAAGTCCTAAATGACAAGTATACTTGAGCCCACTACTTAACCACTTCTTAATTCAAAAGTTCCTTTGTTTTCTTCACTCCATCCCAATGCTTTCCTCTTCTACTTTTTTCTTCTCCCTCTTTTTTTTTGGTGCCATAGTTGACAAAATAACATCTCTCAACAACAACAAAATTGTATAATCTTTTATGAGCAGTTAGTGATTTTATAACTTCTTTAGCTACTTTAGATTTTGCAGATTCCCATGTCACCAGTGCCATAACTTCTTTGCTTTCTTACTTGATTTCAGAAGGTTCACTTCTTGCAGTTCACATCTATGTCTTAGGCATTCACCTGATCATGGTTTAGAAAAAGGCACCGAGTTATTACCTTAAGTAGTAAACACTTAACTACTAAAAGACTCTTTCCTTTAGGCATATCATTAAATTAAATGATAATCTAAAAGGAAGTCCTAAATCACAAGTATACCAAAGCCCGCAACTTAAGCACTTCTTGATTCAAAAGTTGATTTGTTTTCTTCAAACTAACCCCAATGCTTTCCTCGTCTACTTTTTTCTTCTCCCTCTTTTTTTTGTGCCGTAGTTGACAAAATGACATATTTTAGCACAACAAAATTGTCTATAAAGATCTAACTAGAGAAAATGTCTGAGATTTCTTTCCTTGTTTAGTGACTTTGCTGTCTAATTTCCTTATCAAATCAACATTAGATGGTACTACAGACTTAGAAAGTCTGATCTCAGTCTTGTCTAATTTGTCCTGAGCAGTTAGTGATTTTATAACTTCTTTAGCTGTTTTAGGTTTAGCAGATTCCTCGATCACCAGTGCCATAGCTTCTTATGCTTTCTTACTTGATTTCATAAGCTCCACTTCTTGCAGTTCACATCTCTATCTTAGGCGTTCAACCTGATCATGTGTTAGAAAAAGGCAGAGAGCTATAAACTTAAGTATTAAACACTTAACTACTAAAATAATCCTTCCTCCAAGCATATCATTAAATTAAATGATAATCTAAAAGGAAGTCCAAAATCACCAGTATACCAGAGCCCGCAACTTAAGTACTTCTTGTTTCAAAAGTTCATTTGTTTTCTTCAAACCAACCCCAATGCTTGCCTCTTCTACTTTTTTCTCCTCCCTCTTTGTTTTGTGCCATAGTTGACAAAATAACATATTTCAGCACAACAAAATTGTCTACGAAGATCTAACTAGAGAAAATGTATGAGATTTCTTTCCTTGTTTAGTGACTTTGCTGTCTAATTGCTTTATCAAATTAACATTAGATGGTACTATAGACTTAAAAAGTCTGATATTAGTATTGTCTAATCTATCCTGAGTAGTTAGTGATTTTATAACTTCTTTAGCTGCTTTAGATTTAGCAGATTCCTATGTCACTAGTGCCATGGCTTCTTATGTTGTCCTACTTGATTTAAGAAGGTCCACTTCTTATGCTGTCTTACTAAAAGACTCCTTTTTCTAGGCATATCATAAAAATCTTAACTAAAATCTAAAAGGAAGTCCTTAATGACAAGTATACCTGAGCCCATAACTTACCCACTTCTTTATTCAAAAGTTCATTTGTTTTCTTCAAACCATCCCCATTGCTTTGCTCTTTCAATTTTTTCTTCTCCCTCTTTTGTTTTGTGCCATAGTTGGCAAAATAACATCTTTCAGCATGAAAAAATTGTCTACGATGATCTAACTAGAGAAAATGTCTGAATTTTTTTTCCATGTTTAGCGACTTTGCCGTCTAATTTCTTTATCAAATCAACATGAGATGGTACTGTACAATTAGAAAGCCTGATATCAGTCTTGTCTAATATGTCCGGAGTAGGTAGTGATTTTATAACTTTTTTAACTACTTTAGAATTAGCAGATTCCTATGTCACCAGTGCCATAGTTTCATGTGTTGTCTTACTCGATTTTAGAAGCTCCACTTCTTGCAGTTCACATCTCTATCTTAGGCGTTCAACCTGATCAAGCTTTAGAGAAAGGCACAGAGCTATTAGCTTAACTATTAAACACCTCACTACTAAAAGACACCTTCCTCCAAGCATATGATTAAATTGAACTAAAATCTAAAAAGAAGTCCTAATCACAATTATACCTGAGCCCACAACTTAACCACGTCTTGTTTCAAAAGTTCATTTGTTTTCTTCAAACCATCCAAAATGCTTTCCTCTTTTAATTTTTTCTTCTCACTCTTTTTTTTGTGCCACAGTTGACTAAATAACATCTTTCAGCAACAACAAAATTGACTACGAGGATCTAACTGGAGAAAATGTCTCAGATTTTATAACTTCTTTAACTGCTTTAGATTTACATATTCCTATGTCACTAGTACCATAACTTCTTGTGCTTTCTTACTTGATTGCAGAAGGTTAACTTCATGCAGTTTGCATCTATATCTTAGGCTTTCAACCTGATCATGGTTTAGAAAAAGCCACAGAGCTATTACCTTAAGTATTAAACACTTAACTACTAAAATCTCCTTCCTCCAGGCATATCATTAAATTAAATGATGGTCTAAAAGGAAGTCCAAAATCACAAGTATACTAGAGCCCACAACTTAAGCACTTCTTGATACAAAAGTTCATTTGTTTTCTTCAAACCAACCCCAATGCTTTCCTCTTCAACTTTTTTCTTCTCCCTCTTTTTTTGTGCCATAGTTGACAAAATAACATCTATCAGCACAACAAAATTTTCTACGAAGATCTAACTAGAGAAACTGTCTGAGATTTTTTTCCTTGTTTAGCGACTTTGCTGTCTAATTGCTTTATCAAATCAACATTAGATGGTACTGTAGACTTAGAAAGTCTGATCTCAGTCTTGTCTAATCTGTCCTGAGCAGTTAGTGATTTTATAACTTCTTTAGCTGCTTTAGATTTAGCAGATTCCTATGTCACTAGTGCCATAGCTTCTTGTGCTCTCTTACTTGATTTCAGAAGCTCCACTTCTTGCAGTTCACGTCTCTGTCTTTGGCGTTCAATCTGATCATGTTTTAGAAAAAGGCACAGAGCTATTAGCTTAAGTATTAAAACTTGACTACTAAAATATATCTTCTTCTAGGCATATCATAAAAATCTAAACTAAAATCTAAAAGGAAGTCCTAAATGACAAGTATTCCTAAGCCCACAATTTACCCACTTCTTGATTCAAAAGTTCATTTGTTATCTTCAAACCATCCCCAATGCTTTCCTCTTTTATTTTTTTTCTTCTCCCTCTTTTGTTTTGTGCCATAGTTGAAAAAATTACATCTTTCAGCACAATAAAATTTTCTACGAAGATCTAACTACAGAAAATGTATGAGATTTCTTTCCTTGTTTAGCGACTTTGCTGTCTAATTGCTTTATGAATTCAACATCAGATGGTACTGTAGACTTAGAAAGTCTGATCTCAGTCTTGTCTAATCTGCCCTGAGTAGTTAGTGATTTTATAACCTCTTTAGCTACTTTATATTAAGCAGATTCCCATGTCACCAGTGTCATAGCTTCTTGTGTTGTCTTACTTGATTTCAGAAGCTCCACTTCTTGCAGTTCACATATCTGTCTTAGGCGTTCAACCTGATCATGTTTTAGAAAGAGGCACAAAGCTATTAGTTTAAGTATTAAACACTTCACTACGAAAAGACACCTTCCTCCAAGCATATCATTAAATTAAACTAAAATCTAAAAGGAAGTCCTAAATTAAAATTATACCTGCGCCCACCACTTAACTACTTCTTGATTCAAAAGTTCATTTGTTTTCTTCAAACCATCCAAAATGCTTTCGTCTTTTAATTTTTTCTTCTCCCTCTTTTCGTTGTGCCACAGTTGACAAAATAACATCTTTCAACACCAACAAAATTGATTACGAGGATCTAACTAGAGAAAATGTCTCAGATTTAGCAGATTCCTATATCACCAGTGCCATAGTTTCTTGTGCTGTCTTATTCGATTTTAGAAGCTCCACTTCTTGCAGTTCACATCTCTATCTTAGGCGTTCAACCTGATCATGCTTTAGAGAAAGGCATAGAGCTATTAGCTTAAGTATTAAACACTTGATTACTAAAATCTCCTTCCTCCATACATATCATTTAATTAAACGATAATCTAAAAGGAAGTCCTAAATCATAAGTATACTTGAGCCCACAACTTAACCCTTTCTTGATTCAAAAGTTCATTTGTTTTCTTCATTCCATCTCCAATGCTTTCCTCTTCTACTTTTTTCTTTTCAATCTTGTTTTGTGCCATAGTTGAAAAAATTACATCTTTCAGTAGTAATAAAATTTTCTACGAAGATCTAAATAGAGAAAATGTATGAGATTTCTTTCCTTGTTTAGCGACTTTGCTGTCTAATTGCTTTATGAATTCAACATCAGATGGTACTGTAGACTTAGAAAGTCTGATCTCAGTCTTGTCTAATCTGCCCTGAGTAGTTAATGATTTTATAACCTCTTTAGCTACTTTATATTAAGCAGATTCCCATGTCACCAGTGTCATAGCTTCTTGTGTTGTCTTACTTGATTTCAGAAGCTCCACTTCTTACAGTTCACATATCTGTCTTAGGCGTTCAACCTGATCATGTTTTAGAAAGAGGCACAAAGCTATTAGTTTAAGTATTAAACACTTCACTACGAAAAGACACCTTCCTCCAAGCATATCATTAAATTAAACTAAAATCTAAAAGGAAGTCCTAAATTAAAATTATACCTGCGCCCACCACTTAACTACTTCTTGATTCAAAAGTTCATTTGTTTTCTTCAAACCATCCAAAATGCTTTCGTCTTTTAATTTTTTCTTCTCCCTCTTTTCGTTGTGCCACAGTTGACAAAATAACATCTTTCAACACCAACAAAATTGATTACGAGGATCTAACTAGAGAAAATGTCTCAGATTTAGCAGATTCCTATATCACCAGTGCCATAGTTTCTTGTGCTGTCTTATTCGATTTTAGAAGCTCCACTTCTTGCAGTTCACATCTCTATCTTAGGCGTTCAACCTGATCATGCTTTAGAGAAAGGCATAGAGCTATTAGCTTAAGTATTAAACACTTGATTACTAAAATCTCCTTCCTCCATACATATCATTAAATTAAACGATAATCTAAAAGGAAGTCCTAAATCATAAGTATACTTGAGCCCACAACTTAACCCTTTCTTGATTCAAAAGTTCATTTGTTTTCTTCATTCCATCTCCAATGCTTTCCTCTTCTACTTTTTTCTTTTCAATCTTTTTTTGTGCCATAGTTGACAAAATAACATCTTTCAGTAGTAACAAAATTGTCTACGAAGATCTAAATAGAGAAAATGTTTGAGATTTCATTCCTTGTTTAGCGACTTTGATGTCTAATTGCTTTATCAAATCAACATCAGATGGTATTATTGACTTAGAAATTCTGATCTCAGTCTTGTCTAATATGTCCTGAGCAGTTAGTGGTTTTATAACTTCTTTAGCTACTTTAGATTTAGCAGATTCTCATGTCACCAGTGCCATAGCTTCTTGTGCAGTCTTACTTCATTTCAGCAGCTCCGCTTCTTGCAGTTCACATCTCTGTCTTAGGCGTTCAACCTAATCATGCTTTAGAAAAAGGCACAGAGCTATTAGCTTAAGTATTAAACACTTCACTACTAAAATACTCCTTCCTCCAGCCATATCATTAAATTAAACTATAATCTAAAAGGGAGTCCTAAATCATAAGTATAATTGAGCCCACAACTAAACCACTTCTCGATTCAAAAGTTCATTTGTTTTCTTCAACCCATCCCCAATGCTTTCCTCTTTTACTCAATCTTTTTTTTACCATAGTTGACATAATAACATCTTTGAGCTGCAATAAAGTGTCAGCGAGGATCTATCTAGAGAAACTTTCGCTCATTTTTTCCCTTGTTTATCGGCTTTACTATCAAATAGCTTTATCAAATCACCATTAGATGGTAATGCTAACCTAGAAAGTTTGATCTATGTCTTGTCTAATCTGTTATGAGCAGTTAGTGATTTTAAAACCTCTTTAGCTACTTTAGATTTAGTAGACTCTCTTGTCACCATTTGCTATAACTTCTTATGCTTTCTTACTTGATTTCAGAAGCTCCATTTCTTGCAATTCACATCTATGTCTATGACTTTCAACTTGATCATGGTGTAGAAAAAGGCACATAGCTATTACCTTAATTATTAAACACTTAACTACTAAAAGACTCTTTCCTACAGGCATATCATTAAATTAAATGATAATCTAAAATAAAGTCCTAAATCACAAGTATACCCGAGCCAGCAACTTAAGCACTTCTTGATTCAAAAGTTCATTTGTTTTCTTCAAACCAACCCCAATGTTTTCCTCTTCTACTTTTTTCTTCTCCCACTTTTTTTGTGCCATAGTTGACAAAATAACATCTTTCAGCACAATAAAATTGTCTATGAAGATCTAACTAGAGAAAATGTTTGAGATTTCTTTCCTTGTTTAGCAACTTTTCTGTATAATTTTCTTTATCAAATCAACATTAGATGGTACTATAGACCTAGAAAGTCGATCTCAGTCTTCTATAATATGTCCGGAGTAGTTAGTTATTTTAAAACTTCTTTAGCTGTTTTAGATTTAGCAGATTCCTATGTCACCAGTGTTGTCTTACTTACTTTCAGATGCTAAACTTCTTGCAGTTCGCGTCTCTTTCTTAGGCATTCAACCTGATCATGTTTTAGAAAAAGGCACAGAGCTATTACCTTAACTATTAAAACTTGACTACTAAAACACTCCTTCTTCCATGCATATCATAAAAATATAAACTAAAATCTAAAAGGAAGTCCTAAATGAAAAGTATTCCTGAGCCCACAACTTACCCACTTCTTGATTCAAAAGTTCATTTGTTTTCTTCAAACCTTCCCCAATGCTTTCCTCTTATCATTTTTTCTTCTCCTTCTTTTGTTTTGCGTCATAGTTGACAAAATAACATCATTCAGCACAACAAAATTGTCTACGAAGATCTAACTAGACAAAATGTCTGAGATTTCTTTCCTTGTTTAATAGCTTTGCTGTCTAATAGCTTTATCAAATAAACATTAGATGGTGCTGCAAACTTAGATAGTCTGATCTCAGTTTTACCTGATTTGTCCTGAGTAGTTAGTGATTTTATAACTTCTTTAGCTGCTTTAGATTTAGTAGATTCCCCTATCACTAGTGCTATAGCTTATTCTGCTATCATACCTGAATTTAGAAGATCCACTTCTTGCAGTTCACATCTCTGTCTTTGGCGTTCCATCTAATCATGTTTTAGAAAAAGGCACAGCACTATTAGCTTAAATATTAAACACTTGACTACTAAAAGACTCCTTTCTCCAGGCATATCATTAAATTAAAACTAAAATCTAAAAGGAAGTCCTAAATCACAAGTATACCTGAACCCGCAACTTAAGAACTTCTTGATTCCAACGTTCATTTCTTTTCTTCAAACCATCCAAAATGCTTTCCTCTTTTAAATTTTTATTCTCCCTCTTTTTTTTGTGCCACAGTTGAGAAAATAACATCTTTCAGCCGCAACAAAATTGACTACGAGGATATAACTAGAGAAAATGTCTCATATTTTTTGCTTTATTTAGCAGCTTTGCTTTCTAATTGCTTTATCAAATCAACATTAGACGCTTTCTAATTGCTTTATCAAATTAACAGATTCCTTTGTCACGAGTGCCATAGCTTCTTGTGCTTTCTTACTTGATTTCATAAGCTCCACTTCTTGCAATTCACATCTATGTATTATGCTTTCAACATGATCATGTTTTAGAAAAAAGCACAGAGGTATTAGCTTAAGTATTAAACACTTCACTACTAAAAGACACCTTCCTCCAAGCATATCATTAAATTAAACTAAAATCTAAAAGGAAGTCGTAAATAACAATTATACCGACGGAAACAACTTAACTACTTCTTGATTCAAAAGTTCATTTCTTTTCTTCATTCCATCCCCAATGCTTTCCTCTTCTACTTTTTTCTTCTCCCTCTTTGTTTTGTGCCATAGTTGACAAAATAACATCTTTCAGTAGCAAAACATTGTCTACGAAGATCTAACTACAGAAAATTTCTAAGATTTCTTTCCTTATTTAGCGACTTTGTTGTTTAGTTGCTTTATCAAATCAACATCAGATGGAACTGTTGACTTAGAAAGTCTGATCTCTGTCTTGTCTAATCAGTCCTGAGTAGTTAGTGATTTTATAACTTCTTTAGCTACTTTAGATTTAGCAGATTCCCATGTCACCAGTGCCATAGCTTCTTGCGCTGTCTTACTTGATTTCAGAAGCTTCACTTCTTGTAGTTCACATCTCTGTCTTAGGCGTTCAACCTGATCATGTTTTAGAAAAAGGCACAGAGCTATTAGCTTAAGTATTAAACACTTCACTACTAAAAGACACCTTCTTCAAGCATATCATTAAATTAAACTAAAATCTAAGAGGAAGTCCTAAATCACAATTATACCTGTGCCGACAACTTAACTACTTCTTGATTCAAAAGTTGATTTATTTTCTTCAAACCATCCAAAATGCTTTCCTCTTTTAATTTTTTCTTCTCCCTCTTTTCTTTGGGCCACAGTTGACAAAAGAACATCTTTCAGCACCAACAAAATTGACTATGAGGATCTAATTGGAGAAAATGTCTCAGATATTTTGGCTTGTTTAGTGCTTTGCTTTCTAATTGATTTATCAAATCAACATTAGATGGTAATGCAAAGTTAGATAGTCTAATCTCAGTCTTATCTAATCGGTCCTGAGTAGTTAGTGATTTTATAACTTCTTTAGCTGCTTTATTTTTAGTAGATTCCTTTGTCACCAGTGACATAGCTTCTTGTGCTTTCTTACTTGATTTTATAAGCTCCACTTTTTTGCAGTTCACATCTGTCTTAGGCTTTCAACCTGATCATGTTTTAGAAAAAGGCACAGGGCTATTACCTTAAGTATTAAACACTTGACTACTAAAAGACTCCTTCCTCCTGCCATATCATTAAATTAAATTATAATCTAAAAGGAAGTCCTAAATCATAGGTATACGTGAGCCCAGAACCTAACCACTTCTCCATTCAAAAGTTCATTTGTTTTCTTCAAACCATCCCCAATGCTTTCCTCTTTTACTCTTTTCTTCTATCTCTTTTTTACCATAGTTTACAAAATAACATCTTCGAGCTGCAATGAAGTGTCTACAAGGATCTATCTACAGAAAATTTTGCTCATTTTTTCCCTTGTTTAGCGCCTTTACTGTCAAATAGCTTTATGAAATCACCATGTGATGGTAATGCAAACTTAGAAAGTGTGATCTATGTCTTGTCTAATCTGTTATGAGCAGTTAGTGACTTTAAAACGTCTTTAGCTACTTTAGATTTAGTAGATTCCCTTGTCACTAGTGCCATAACTTCTTATGCTTTCTTACTTGATTTCATAATCTCCATTTCTTGTTGTTCACATCTATGTCTTAGGCTTTCAACCTGATCATAGTTTAGAAAAAGGAACAGAGCTATTACCTTAGGTATTTAACACTTGACTACTGAAAGACTCCTTCTTCCGGGCATATCATAAAATCAAAACTAAAATCTAAAAGGAAGTCCTAAATGACAAGTATACCTGAGCCCACAACTTAACCACTTCTTGATTCAAAAGTTCATTTGTTTTCTTCAAACCATCCCCAATGCTCTCTGCCTTTACGTTTTTCTTCTCCCTCTTCGTTTTGTACCATAATTCACAAAATAACATCTTTCAGCAGCAACAAAATTGTCTATAGAGAAAATGTCTCATATATTTTGCCTTTTTTAATGGCGTTGCGGTCTAATTGCTTTATCAAATCAACATTAGATGGTAATGCTAAATTAGAAAGTCTAATCTCAATATGTCCTTAGCAGTTAGTGATTTTATAACTTCTTTAGGTGCTTTAGATTTAGCAGATTCCTCTGTCACCAGTGCCATAGCTTCTTGTGCTTTCTTACTTGATTTCATAAGCTCCACTTCTTGCAGTTCACATCTATGTCTTAGGCTTTCAACCTGATCATGTTTTAGAAAAAGGCACAAAGCTATTTCCATAAGTATTAAACACTTGACTACTAAAACACTCCTTCTTCTAGGCATATCATAAAACTCAAAACTAAAATCTAAAAGAAAGTCCTAAATCACAAGTATACCTGAGCCTACAACTTATGCACTTCTCGATTCAAAAGTTCATTTGTTTTCTTCAAACCAACCCCAATGCTTTCCTCTTTTACTTTTTCCTTCTCCCTCTTTTTTTTGTGCCATAGTTGACAAAATAACATCTTTCAGCAGCAACAAAATTGTTTGCGAGGATGTAACTTGAGAAAATGTCGCTCATTTTTTGCCTTGTTTAGCGGCTTTGCTGTCTAATTGCTTTATCAAATCACCATTAGATGGTAATGAAAACATAGAAAGTCTGATCTCAATCTTGTCTAATCTGTCTTGAGTAGTTAGTTATTTTATAACTTCTTTAGGTGCTTTAGATTTAGCAAATTCCTCTATCACCTGTGCCATAGCTTCTTGTGCTTTCTTACTTGATTTCATAAGCTCCACTTCTTGTAGTTCACATCTATGTCTTAGGATTTCAACATTATCATGTTTTTGAAAAAGGCATAGAGCTATTACCTTAAGTATTAAATACTTGACTACTAAACGACTCCTTCTTCCAGGCATTTCATTAAAATCAAATCTAAAATCTAAAAGTCCTAAATCAAAAATATACCTGAGCCTACAACTTATGCACTTCTCGATTCAAAAGTTCATTTGTTTTCTT
This sequence comes from Hippophae gyantsensis, assembly GCA_030763125.1. Taxonomy (NCBI): domain Eukaryota; kingdom Viridiplantae; phylum Streptophyta; class Magnoliopsida; order Rosales; family Elaeagnaceae; genus Hippophae; species Hippophae gyantsensis. The sequence goes on along the minus strand of CM061035.1, from coordinate 43,046,378 downwards.
CAAACCAACCCCAATGCTTTCCTCTTCTACTTTTTCCTTCTCCCTCTTTTTTGTGTGCCATAGTTGACAAAATAACATCTTTCAGCAGCAACAAAATTGTTTGCGAGGATGTAACAAGAGAAAATGTCTCTTATTTTTTGCCTTGTTTAGCGGCTTTGCTGTCTAATTTCTTTATCAAATCACCATTAGATGGTAATGAAAACTTAGAAAGTCTGATCTCAATCTTGTCTAATCTGTCCTGAGTAGTTAGTTATTTTATAACTTCTTTAGGTGCTTTAGATTTAGCAGATTCCTCTGTCACCTGTGCCATAGCTTCTTGTGCTTTCTTACTTGATTTCATAAGCTCCACTTTTTGTAGTTCACATCTATGTCTTAGGATTTCAACATGATCATGTTTTTGAAAAAGGCATAGAGCTATTACCTTAAGTATTAAATACTTGACTACTAAACGACTCCTTCTTCCAGGTATTTCATTAAAATCAAATCTAAAATCTAAAAGTCCTAAATCACAAGTATACCTGAGCCTACAACTTATGCACTTCTCGATTCAAAAGTTCATTTGTTTTCTTCAAACCAACCCCAATGCTTTCCTCTTTTACTTTTTCCTTCTCCCAATTTTTTTGTGCCATATTTGAGAAAATAACATCTTTCAACAGCAACAAAATTATCTACGAGGATCTAACTAGAGAAAATGTCGCTCATTTTTTACCTTCTTTAGCGGCTTTGCTGTATAATTGCTTTATCAAATCACCATTAAATGGTAATACAAACTTAGAAAGTCTGATCTTAGTCTTGTCTAATCTATCCTGAGCAATTAGTGATTTTATAACTTCTTTAGCTACTTTAGATTTACCAGATTCCTCTCTCACCAGTGCCATAGCTTCTTGTGCTTTCTTACTTGATTTCATAAGCTCCAAGTCTTGCAGTTCACATCTATGTGTTAGGCTTTCAACCTGATCAAGTTTTAGAAAACGTTAGAGAGTTATTACCTTAAGTAATAAACACTTGACTACTAAACGACTCTTTCTTCCAGGCTTTTCATTAAAATAAAATCTAAAATCTAAAAGGAAGTCCTAAATCACAAGTATACCTGAGCCTACAACTTATGCACTTCTCGATTCAAAAGTTCATTTGTTTTCTGCAAACCATTCCCAATGCTTTCCTCTTTTACTTTTTTCTTCACCCTCTTTTTTTATGCCATATTTGACAAAATAACATCTTTCATCAGCAACAAAATTGTCTATGAGGATCTAACTAGAGAAAATGTCGCTCATTTTTTACCTTATTTAGCGGCTTAGCTGTATAATTGCTTTATCAAAACACCATTAGATGGTAATGCAAACTTAGAAAGTGTGATCTCAATCTTGTCTACTCTGTCCTAAGGAGTTAGTAATTTTATAACTTCTTTAGCTACTTTAGATTTAGCAGATTCCTCTGTCACCAGTGGCATAGCTTCTTCTGCTTTCTTACTTGATTTCATAAGTTCCAATTCTTGTAGTTCGTATCTATGTCTTAGGCTTTCAACCTGATCATGTTTTAGAAAAAGGCATAGAGCAATTACCTTAAGTAATAAACATTTGACTACTAAAAGACTCCTTCTTCCAAGCATATCGTAAAAATCAAAACTAAAATCTAAAAGGAAGTCCTAAATCACAATTATACCTCAGCCCATAACTTAAGAACTTCTTGATTCAAAAGTTCATTTGTTTTCTTCATTCCATCCCCAATGCTTTCCTCTTCTACTTTTTTCTTCTCCCTTTTTTTTGTGCCATATTTTGACAAAATAACATCTTTCAGTAACAACAAAATTGTTTACGAAGATTTAAATAGAGAAAATGTCAAATATTTCTTTCCTTGTTTAACGACTTTGCTGTCTAATTGCTTTATCAAATAAACATTAGATGGTTCAGTAGACTTAGAAAGTTTGATCTCAGTTTTGTCTAATTTTTCCTAAGTAGTTAGTGATTTTATAACTTTTTAGCTGCTTTAGATTTAGCATATTCCCCTGTCACAAGTGTCATAGCTACTTGCGCTGTCTTACTTGATTTAAGAAGCTCTACTTCTTGCAGTTCACATCTCTGTCTTAGGCATTAAACCTGATCATGTTTTAGAAAAAAGGCATAGAGCTATGAGTGTAAGTATTAAAAACATGACTACTAAAAGACGCCTTCCTCCAGGCTTATCATTAAATTAAACTAAAATCTAATAGGAAGTCTTAAATGACAAGTATAACTGAGTACATAACTTAAGCACTTCTTGATTCAAAAGTTCATTTGTTTTCTTCAAACCATCTGCAATGTTTTTCGCTTTTAATATTTTCTTCTCCCTCTTCTTTTTTTGCAATAATTGACAAAATAACATTTTTCAGCAGCAACAAAATTGTCTATAGAGAAAATGTCTCAAATTTTTTGCCTTGTTTAGCGGCTTTGTTGTCTAATTGCTTTATCAAATCAACATTAGATGGTAACGCAAACTTAGAAAGTCTGATCTCAATCTTGTCCAATCTGTCCTTAGTAGTTAGTGATTTTATAACTTCTTTAGCTGCTTTAGATTTAGTAGATTCCTCTGTCACTAGTGCCATAGCTTCTTGTGCTTTCTTACTTGATTTCATAAGTTCCAATTCTTGTAGTTCATATCTACGTCTTAAGCTTTCAACCTGATCATGTTTTAGAAAAAGGCACACGGCAATTACCTTAAGAAATAAACGCTTGACTACTAAAAGACTCCTTCTTCCAAGCATATCGTAAAAATCAAAACTAAAATCTAAAAGGAAGTCCTAAATCAATATTATACCTAAGCCCATAACTTAAGGACTTCTTGATTCAAAATTTCATATGTTTTCTTCAAACCAATCCAATGCCTTCCTCTTTTACTTTTTTCTTCACCCTCTTTTTTTGTGCCATATTTGAGAAAATAACATCTTTCAGCAGCAACAAAATTGTCTATGAGGATCAAACTAGAGAAAATGTCGCTCATTTTTTACCTTCTTTAGCGACTTTGCTATATAATTGCTTTATCAAATCACCATTAAATGGTAATACAAACTTAGAAAGTCTGATCTTAGTCTTGTCTAATCTGTCCTGAGTAGTTAGTGATATTATAACTTCTTTAGCTACTTTAGATTTACCAGATTCCTCTCTCACCAGTGCCATAGCTTCTTGTGCTTTCTTACTTGATTTCATAAGCTCCAAGTCTTGCAGTTCACATCTATGTGTTAGGCTTTCAACCTGATCAAGTTTAGAAAAAGTTACAGAGTTATTACCTTAAGTAATAAACACTTGACTACTAAACGACTCCTTCTTCCAGGCATTTCATTAAAATAAAATCCAAAATCTAAAAGGAAGTCCTAAATCACAATTAGACCTTAGCCCGCAACTTACACACTTCTTGATTCAAAAGTTCATTTGTTATCTTCAAACCATTCCCAATGCTTTCCTCTTGTACTTTTTTCTTCATCCTCTTTTTTTGTGCTATATTTGACAAAATAACATCTTTCATCAGCAACAAAATTGTCTACGAGGATCTAACTAGAGAAAATGTCGCTCATTTTTTACCTTCTTTAGCGGCTTAGCTGTATAATTGCTTTATCAAAACACCATTAGATGGTAATGCAAGCTTAGAAAGTGTGATCTCAATCTTGTCAAATCTGTCCTAAGGAGTTAGTGATTTTATAAGTTCTTTAGCTACTTTAGATTTAGCAGATTGCTCTGTCACCAGTACCATAGCTTCTTGTGCTTTCTTACTTGATTTCATAAGTTCCAATTCTTGTAGTTCATATCTATGTCTTAGGCTTTCAACCTGATCATGTTTTAGAAAAAGGCATAGAGCAATTACCTTAAGTAATAAACATTTGACTACTAAAAGACTCCTTTTTCCAGGCATATCGTAAAAATTAAAACTAAAACCTAAATGGAAGTCCTAAATCACAAGTAGACCTGAGCCCACAACTTACGCACTTCTTGATTAAAAAGTTCATTTGTTTTCTTCAAACCATTTCCAATGCTTTCCTCTTTTACTTTTTTCTTCACCCTCTTTTTTTGTGCCATATTTGACAAAATGACATCTTTCATCAGCAACAAAATTGTCTACGAGGTTACACCTAGAGAAAATTTCGCTCATTTTTTACCTTCTTTATCGGCTTAGCTGTATAATTGCTTTATCAAAACACCATTAGATGGTAATGCAAACTTAGAAAGTGTGATCTCAATCTTGTCTAATCTGTCCTAAGGAGTTAGTGATTTTATAACTTCTTTAGCTACTTTAGATTTAGCAGATTCCTCTGTCACCAGTGTCATAGCTTCTTGTACTTTCTTACTTGATTTCATAAGTTCCAATTCTTGTAGTTCATATCTATGTGTTAGGCTTTCAACCAGATCAAGTTTTAGAAAAAGTTACAAAGTTATTACCTTAAGTAATAAACACTTGACTACTAAAAGACTCCTTCTTCCAGGCATATCGTAAAAATCAAATCTAAAATCTAAAAGGAAGTCCTAAATCACAAGTAGACCTGAGCCCGCAACTTACGCACTTCTTGATTCAATAGTTCATTTGTTTTCTTCAAACCATTCCCAATGCTTTCCTCTTGTACTTTTTTCTTCACCCTCTTTTTTTGTGCCATATTTGACAAAATAACATCTTTCATGAGCAACAAAATTGTCTACGAGGATCTAACTAGAGAAAATGTCGCTCATTTATTACCTTCTTTAGCGGCTTTGTTGTATAATTGCTTTATCAAATCACCATTAAATGGTAATACAAACTTAGAAAGTCTGATCTTAGTCTTGTCTAATATGGCGTGAGCAGTTAGTGATTTTATAACTTCTTTAGCTACGTTAGATTTACCAGATTCCTCTCTCACCAGTGCCATAGCTTCTTGTGCTTTCTTACTTGATTTCATAAGCTCCACGTCTTGCAGTTCACATCTATGTGTTAGGCTTTCAACCTGATCAAGTTTTAGAAAAAGTTACAGAGTTATTAACTTAAGTAATAAACACTTGACTATTAAAAGACTCCTTCTTCCAGGCATTTCATTAAAATCAAATCTAAAATCTTAAAGGAAGTCCTAAATCACAAGTAGACCTGAGCCCGCAACTTATGCACTTCTTGATTCAATAGTTCTTTTGTTTTCTTCAAACCATTCCCAATGCTTTCCTCTTGTACTTTTTTCTTCACCCTCTTTTTTTGTGCCATATTTGACAAAATAACATCTTTCATGAGCAACAAAATTGTCTACGAGGATCTAACTAGAGAAAATTTCACTCATTTATTACCTTCTTTAGCGGTTTGCTGTATAATTGCTTTATCAAATCACCATTAAATGGTAATACAAACTTAGAAAGTCTGATCTTAGTCTTGTCTATTATGGCGTGAGCAGTTAGTGATTTTATAACTTATTTAGCTACTTTAGATTTACCAGATTCCTCTCTCACCAGTGCCATAGCTTATTGTGCTTTCTTACTTGATTTCATAAGCTCCACGTCTTGCAGTTCACATCTATGTCTTAGGTTTTCAACCTGATCAAGTTTTAGAAAAAGTTACAGAGTTATTACCTTAAGTAACAAACACTTGACTACTAAAAGACTCCTTCTTCCAGGCATTTCATTAAAATCATATCTAAAATCTAAAAGGATGTCCTAAATCTGAAGTAGACCTGAGCCCGCAACTTACGCACTTCTTGATTCAAAAGTTCATTTGTTTTCTTCAAACCATTCCCAATGCTTTCCTCTTTTACTTTTTTCTTCTCCCTTTTTTGTGCCATACTTGACAAAAAAATATCTTTCAACAACAACAAAATTGTCTACGAGGATCTAACTAGAGAAAATATTTGAGATTTCTTTCCTTGTTTAGAGACTTTGCTGTCTAATTGCTTTATCAAATCAACATTAGATGGTATTGCAGACTTAGAAAGTCTGATCTCAATCTTGTCTAATTTGTCCGCAGTAGTTAGTGATTTTGTAACTTCTTTAGCTGCTTTAGATTTAGCAAATTCCCATGTCACCAGTATCATAGCTACTTGCGCTGTCTTACTTGATTTGAAAAGCTCCACTTCTTGCAATTCACATCTCTGTCTTAGGCATTAAACCTTATCATGTTTTAGAAAAAGTCATAGAGCTATTAGCTTAAGTATTAAATACTTCACTACTAAAAGAATCCTTCCTCTAGGCATATCATTAAATTAAACTAAAGTCTAAAAGGAAGTTCTAAATGACAAGTATACCTGAGCACACAACTGAACCACTTCTTGATTCAAAAGTTCATTTGTTTTCTTGAAACCATCCCAAATTCTTTCTGCTTTTAATTTTTTATTCTCCCTCTTTTTTTGTTATATAATTGACAAAATAACATCTTTTAGCAGCAACAAAATGTCTATGGAGAAAATGTCTCAAATATTTTGCCTTGTTTAGCGGCCTTGCTGTCTAATTGCTTTATCAAAGCAACATTAGATGGTAATGCAAACTTAGAAAGTATGATCTCAATCTTGTCTAATTTGTCCTAAGTAGTTAGTGATTTTGTAACTTCTTTAGCTGCTTTAGATTTAGCATATTCCCATGTCACCAGTATCATAGCTACTTGTGCTGTCTTACTTGATTTGAGAAGCTCCACTTCTTGCAATTCACATCTCTGTCTTAGGCATTAAACCTTATCATGTTTTAGAAAAAGGCATAGTGCTATTACCTTAAGTATTAAACACTTGACTACTAAAAGACTCCTTCTTCCACGCATATCATAAAAATGAAAACTAAAATCTAATAGGAAGTCCTAAATGACAAGTATACGAGAGCCCGCAACTTAAGCACTTCTTGATTCAAAAGTTCATTTGGTTTCTTCATTCCATCCCTAATGCTTTCCACTTCTACTTTTTCTTCTCCCTTTTTTGTGTGCCATAGTTGACAAAATAACATCTTTTAGTAGCAACAAAATTGTCAGCGAGGATCTAACTAGAGAAAATGTCGCTCAATTTTTGCCTTGTTTAGCGGCTTTGCTGTCTAATTGCTTTATAAAATTAACATTAGATGGTAATGTAATCTTAGAAATTCTGATCTCAGTCTTGTCTAATCTGTCCTGAGCAATTAGTTATTTTATTACTTCTTTTGCTGCTTCAGATTTAGCAGATTCCCTTGTCACCAGTGCCATAGCTTCTTGTGATGTCTTACTTGATTTCATAAGCTCCACTTCTTGTAGTTCACATCTCTGTCTTAGGCTTTCAACGTGATCATGTTTTAGAAAAAGGCAAGTGCTCTTACATTAAGTATTAAACACTTGACTACTAAAAGACTCCTGCTTCCAGGCATATCATAAAAATCAAATCTTAAATCTAAAAGGAAGTCCTAAATGACAAGTATACCAGAGCCCGTAACTTAAGCACTTTTTGATTGAAAACTTCATTTTGTTTTCTTCTTTCCATCCCCAATGCTTTCCTCTTCTACTTTTTTCTTCTCCCTTTTTTTTGTGCCATAGTTGACAAAATAACATCTTTCAACACAACAAAATTGTCTACGAAGATCTAACTAGAGAAAATGTCTCAGATTTCTTTCCTTGTTTAGTGACTTTGTTGTTTAATTTATTTATCAAATCACCATTAGATGGTAATGTAGACTTAGAAAGTCTGATCTCAGTTTTGTCTAATTTGTTCTTAAGTAGTTAGTTATTTTATAGCTTCTTTAGTTGCTTTAGATTTAGCAGATTCCCCTGTCACCAGTGTCACAGCTACTTGTGCGGTCTTACTTGATTTAAGAAGCTCCACTTCTTGCAGTTCACATCTCTCTCCTAGGTTTTCAACCTGATCATGTTTTAGAAAAAAGGCACAAAGCTATTACCTTAAATATTAAACACTTGATTACTAAAAGACTCCTTCTTCCAGGCATATCATAAAAATCAAAACTAAAATTTAAAAGGAAATCCTAAATCACTAGTATACTTGAGCCCGCAACTTAAGCAATTCTTGATTCAAAAGTTCATTTGTTTTCTTTAAACCATCCCCAATGCTTTCCGCTTCTACTTTTTTCTTCTTCCTCTTTTTTTTGTGCCTGAATTGACAAAATAACATCTTTCGGCAGCAACAAAATTGCCTATGAGGATCTAACTAGAGAAAATGTTGCTCATTTTTTGCCTTGTTTAGCCACTTTCCTCTCTATTTTCTTTATCAAATTGACAATAGATGGTACTGCAAACTTAGAAAGTCTTATCTCAATATTTTCTTATTTGTCCTAAGTAGTTAGTAATTTTATAATTTCTTTAGCTACTTTAGATTTAGTAGACTCCTCTATCACCAGTGCCATAGCTTCTTGTGCTATCTTACTTGATTTCAGAAGCTCCACTTCTTATAGTTCACATCTCTATCTTTGGCGTTCAACCGAATCATGTTTTAGAAAAAGGCATCGAGCTATTAGCTTAAGTATTAAACACTTGACTACAAAAAGACTCCTTACTCCAGTTATATCATTAAATTAAACTAAAATCTAAAAGGAAGTCCTAAATCACAAGTATACTTGAGCCCACAACTTAACCACTTCTTGATTCAAAAGGTCATTTGTTTTCTTCAAACCATTCCCAATGCTTTCTCTTTTTATTTTTTTCTTCTCCCTCGTTTTTTTGCCATAGTTGACAAAATAACATCTTTCAGTACCTGTAAAGTGTATGTGAGGATCTAACTAGAGAAAATGTCTTAGATTTCATTCCTTGTTTAACGGCTTTGCTGTCTAATTGCTTTATCAAAAATAAACATTAGATGGTGCTGCAAACTTAGAAAGTCTAATCTAAGTTTTATCTAAGTTGTCCTGCGTAGCTAGGGATTTTAAAACTTCTTTAGCTGCTTTAGATTTAGTAGATTCCCCTATCACTAGTGCTATAGCTTCTTGTGCTATCATACATGAATTTAGAAGATCCACTTCTTGTAGCTCACATCTATGTCTTAGGCGTTCAACCTAATCATGTTTTAGAAAAAGGCACAGCGCTATTAGCTTAAATATTAAACACTTAACTACTAAAAGACTCCTTTCTCCAGGCATATCATTAAATTAAAACTAAAATCTAAAAGAAAGTCCTAAATCACAAGTATACCTGAACCCACAACTTAAGTACTTCTTGATTCCAAAGTTCATTTGTTTTCTTCAAACCATTCCCAATGCTTTCCTCTTTTATTTTTGTCTTCTCCCTTTTTTTCCCATAGTTGACAAAATAACATCTTTTAGTACCTGTAAAGTGTATGTGAAGATCTAACTAGAGAAAATGTCTCAGATTTCATTCCTTGTTTAACGACTTTGCTTTCTAATAACTTTATCAAATAAACATTAGATGGTGCTGCAAACTTAGATAGTCTGATCTCAGTTTTATCTAATTTGTCCTGAGTAGTTAGTGATTTTATAACTTCTTTAGCTACATTAGATTTAGTAGATTCCCCTATCACTAGTACTATAGCTTATTGTGCTATCATACTTGAATTTAGAAGATCCACTTCTTGTAGTTCACATCTCTGTCTTTGGCGTTCAACCTAATCATGTTTTAGAAAAAGGCACAGCGCTATTAGCTTAAATATTAAACACTTGACTACTAAAAGACTCCTTTCTCTAGGCATATCATTAAATTAAAACTAAAATCTAAAAGAAAGTCCTAAATCACAAGTATACCTGAACCCACAACTTAAGTACTTCTTGATTCCAAAGTTCATTTGTTTTCTTCAAACCATTCCCAATGCTTTCCCCTTTTATTTTTGTCTTCTCCCTTTTTTCCCATAGTTGACAAAATAACATCTTTTAGTACCTGTAAAGTGTATGTGAAGATCTAACTAGAGAAAATGTCTCAAATTTCATTCCTTGTTTAACGACTTTGCTTTCTAATAACTTTATCAAATAAACATTAGATGGTGCTGCAAACTTAGATAGTCTGATCTCAGTTTTATCTAGTTTGTCCTGAGTAGTTAGTGATTTTATAACTTCTTTAGCTACTTTAGATTTAGTAGATTCCCCTATCACTAGTACTATAGCTTATTGTGCTATCATACTTGAATTTAGAAGATCCACTTCTTGTAGTTCACATCTCTGTCTTTGGCGTTCAACCTAATCATGTTTTAGAAAAAGGCACAGCGCTATTAGCTTAAATATTAAACACTTGACTACTAAAAGACTCCTTTCTCCAGGCATATCATTAAATTAAAACTAAAATCTAAAAGAAAGTCCTAAATCACAAGTATACCTGAACCCGCAACTTAAGAACTTCTTGATTCCAAAGTTCATTTGTTTTCTTCAAACCATTCCCAATGCTTTCCCCTTTTATCTTTTTCTTCTCCCTCTTTTTTTTGCCATAGTTGAAAAAATAACATCTTTCAGTACCTGTAAAGTGTATGTGAGGATCTAACTAGAGATTATGTCTCAGATTTCATTCCTTATTTAACGGCTTTGTTGTCTAATTGCTTTATCAAATAAACATTAGATGGTGCTGCAAACTTAGAAAGTCTGATCTCAGTTTTATCTAATTTGTCCTGAGTAGCTAGGGATTTTTTAACTTCTTTAGTTGCATTAGATTTAGTAGATTCCCCTATCACTAGTGCTATAGCTTCTTGTGCTATCATACTTGAATTTAGAATATCCACTTCTTGTAGTTCACATCTATGTGTTAGGCGTTCAACCTAATCATGTTTTAGAAAAAGACATATTGCTATTAGCTTAAATATTAAACACTTGACTACTAAAAGACTCCTTCCTCCAAGTATATCATTAAATTAAAACTAAAATCTAAAAGGAAGTCCTAAATCACAAGTATACCTAAACCCGCAACTTAAGCACTTCTTGATTCCAAAGTTCATTTGTTTTCTTCAAACCATTCATAATGCTTTCCCCTTTTATTTTTGTCTTCTCCCTCTCATTTTTGCCATAGTTGACCAAATACAATCTTTCAGTACCTGTAAAGTGTATGTGAGGATCTAACTAGAGAAAATGTCTCAGATTTCATTCCTTGTGTTAACGGCTTTACTGTCTAATTGCTTTATCAAATAAACATTAGATGGTGCTGCAAACTTAGAAAGTCTGATATCAGTTTTATCTAATTTCTCCTGTGTAGTTAGTGATTTTATAACTTCTTTAGCTGCTTTAGATTTAGTAGATTCCCCTATCACTAGTGTTATATCTTCTTGTGCTATCATACTTGAATTTAGAAGATCCACTTCTTGTAGTTCACATCTCTGTCTTAGGCGTTCAACCTAATCATGTTTTAGAAAAAGGCACAGCGCTATTAGCTTAAATATTAAACACTTGACTACTAAAAGACTCCTTCCTCCACACATATCATTAAATTAACAATAATATCTAAAAGGAAGTCTTGTATCACAAGTATACCTCCGCCCGTAAGTTAACCATTTCATGATTCAAAAGTTCATTTGTTTTATTCAAACCATCCCCAATGCTTTCCTCTTTTACTCTTTCTTCTCTTTTTTTTACCATAGTTGAGAAAATAACATATTCATGCTACAATAAAGTTTCTGCGATGATCTATCAAGAGAAAATGTTGCTCATTTTTTGCCTTGTTTAGCGGCTTTTTTGTCTAATTGCTTTATCAAATCAACATTAGATGGTAATGCAAACTTAGAAATCTGTTCTCAGTTTTGTCAAATCTGTCCTAAGTAGTTAGTGATTTTATAACTTCTTTAGCTACTTTAGATTTAGTAGATTCCTTTGTCACTAGTGCCATAACTTCTTGTGCTTTCTTACTTGATTTCAGAAGCTCCACTTCTTGTAGTTCACATCTATGTGTTAGGCTTTCAACCTTATCATGGTTTAGAAAAATGCACATAGCTAGTACCTTAAGTATTTAACACTTGCCTAATAAATGACTCCTTCTTCCAGGCATATCATAAAAATCAAAACTAAAATTTAAAAGGAAGTCCTAAATCACAGGAATACCTGAGCCCGCAACTTAAGCACTTCTTTATTCAAATGTTCATTTGTTTTCTTCAAACCATCCCCAATGCTTTCCTCTTCTACTTTTTTCTTCTCCCTCTTTTGTTTTGTGCCAGAGTTGCCAAAATAACATCTTTCAGCAGCAACAAAATTGTCTATGACGATCTAACCAGAGAAAATGTCTCATATTTTTGGCCTTGTTTAGCGGCTTTGGTGTCTAATTTCTTTATCAAATCAACATTAGATGGTAATGCAAACTTAGAAAGTATGATCTCTGTCTTGTCTAATTTTTCCTGAGCAGTTAGTGATTTCATAATTTCTTTAGCTGCTTTAGATTTAGCAAATTCCTTTGTCACTAGTGCCACAACTTCTTGTGCTTTCTTACTTGATTTTAGGATCTCCACATCTTGCAGTTCACATCTCTGTCTTAGGCTTTCAACCTCATTGTGTTTTAGAAAAAAGCATAGAGCTATTAGCTTAAGTATTAAACACTAACTAATAAAAGACTCCTTCCTCCAAGAATATCAATAAATTAAAACTAAAATCTTAAAGGATGTCCTAAATCACAAGTTTACCTTAACCGACAACTTAAGCACTTCTTGATTCCAAAGTTCATTTGTTTTGAATAAATTAAAAATAAAATCTAAAAGTTCATTTGTTTTCTTCAGACCATGCCCAATGCTTTCCTCTTTTACTTTTTTCTTCTCTTTCTTCTTTTTTTTGGCATAGCTGACAAAATAACCTTTTCGAGTTGTAATAAACAGTTTGCAAGGATCTAGCTAGAGAAAGTGTCTGAGATTTCTTTCCTTGTTTAGCGGCTTTGCTGTCTAGTTGGTATATCAATAGTTCATTTGGTTTCTTCAAACAATCCCTAATGCTTTCCTCTTTTACTTTTTTCTCCTCGGTCTTTTTTTGGTGCCATAGTTGAAAAATAACATCTTTCAACAACAATAATTTGTCGGTGAGGATCTAATTAGAGAAAATTTCTGAGATTGTTTTCCTTGTTTGGCGGCTTTGTTGTGTAATTGCTTTATCAAATCAACATTAGATGGTACTGTAGACATAGAGAGTATGATCTCAGTCTTATCTAATTTGTCTTGAGTAGTTAGTTATTTTATAACTTCATTAGCTGCTTTAGATTTAGTAGATTCCCCTGTCACCAGTGCCAAAGCTTCTTGTGCTGTGTTACTAGATTTCAGAAGCTCTACTTCTTGCAGTTCACATCTCTGTCCTACTAGATTTTAGAAACAGACACAGTGCGATTAGCTTAAGTATTAAACACTTGACTACTAAAAGACTCCTTCCTTCAGGCATATCATTAAATTAAAACTAAAATCTAAAAGGAAGTCTTAAATCACGAGTATACCTAAGCCCGCAAATTAACCACTTCTTGATTCAAAAGTTCATTTTATTTCTTCAAACCATCCCCAATGCTTTCCTCTTTTACTTTTTTCTTCTCTCTTTTCTTTTCTTTACCATAGTTGAAAAAATAACCTCTTCCAGCTGCAATAAAGTGTCTACGAGGATCTAGCTAGAGAAAATGTCTCAGATTTCTATCCTTGTTTAGCGGCTTTGCTATCTAATTGCTATATCAAATCAACATTAGATGGTACTATAGACTTAGAAAGTCTGATCTCAGTCGTGCTAATTTGTCCTGAGCAGTTAGGGATTTTATAACTTCTTTAGCTACTTTAGATTTAGCAGATTTCTCTTTCACTAGTGCCATAGCTTCTTATGTTGTCTTACTTGATTTCAGTAGCTCCACTTCTTGCAGTTCACAACTCTGTCTTAGGCGTTCAACCTGATCATGTTTTAGAAAAAGGCATAGAGCTATTAGCTTAAGTATTAAACACTTGACTACTAAAAGACTCCTTCCTCCAAGCATATCATTAAATTAAACTAAAATCTAAAAGTAAGTCCTAAATCACAAGTATACCTGAGCCCACAACTTAACCATTTCTTGATTCAAATTTTCATTTGTTTTCTTCAAACCATCCCCAATGCTTTCCTTTTTTACTCTTTTCTTCTCTCTCTTTATTTGTTTTTGCCATAGTTGACAAAATAACATCTTCTAGCTGCAATAAAGTGTCTGCGAGGATCTAACGAGAGAAAATGTCTCAGATATTTTGCCTTGTTTAGTGGCTTTGTTGCCTAATTGCTTTATCAAATCAACATTAGATGGAAATTCAAACATCGAAAGTCTGATCTCAATCTTATCTAATCTGTCCTGAGCAGTTAGTGATCTTATAACTTTTTTAGCAGCTTTAGATTTAGTAGATTCCTCTGTCACTAGTTGATGAGTGCTCAAAAAGCACTAAAATTACCATGATTTTATGCACATTAATTGATTAAAAATATATATATTTATATGTTTTATCATATATTTATATAAATTTGTCTTTTTCGGAATCACGGGTGTTTTTATTGTTTTTTAGGTATTTTCACTTAAAAACGTAACTTAAAGACTCAAAGAGGAATACTGGAAGCAATACATCATAAATATATTAATAAATAAATGGGGAAAGGTCAACAAATATGGAAAAATTGGACAAAATGGGTCAAAAGGGTCAAAAATGTCAAAAAAGAGAAAATCGCGCCGCCGCGCCGCCCAGCCGCGCCGAGCCCCGTGCGCAGCACGCCCCACGTCCACGCGCATCAGCGCGCGCCCCATCCCAGTTCCGCGCGCGCCCGCGCGCGTATCTCCTACTCCCGCGCGCGCCCGTGCGCGCAGCGCCTGTCTTCTGCGCGCGCCTGTGCGCGCCCCAGCTGCCCTCCGCGCGCGCCACTGCCATTTCGCCCCATTTTTTGCACGTAGCCGCCTCATGTCATGCTGACGTCATCAGTATGACGTCAGCAATTGCCACTCCGCATTTTCACATTTTTTTAACATTTTTTCCCCCACTTTTTCTCTCCATCCTCACCTATAAATACACCCCTTCTCTTCACTTCATACCACACCTCAAAACCATTCTTCTCTTCTCTTTCTTTCTCTCATTTCTTAGTTTTTAAGCTTTTCTTAGTTTCTTTCTTAGTTTCTAGTTGTTCTTAGTTAATTTCTCTTAGTTTAGAGTTCTTCCCTTTTTGGAAAGAATTAGTTATGTTTTTGTAATTTATTAGCTTTTTGATTCAATAAATGGGAGTGCAAATTCCGCTTGGAGGTTTTTCAGCAACGGGAATAGCATCGAAGTTCTGTAAGGATTTTATTTTCTTTACAGTTATTTTTTATGCTTTATTCTTACATGTTATATTTAATTTGTCTGTGATTAAATTTAACTATGTTGGCTATTTATAAACATGATGTAATAATAACGTTGTTATGCTTGCGAAATATTAAATAGGTAAAAATCTCTAAAATGAATTGATTTTATTTTTATTCAAGATTTTATATCAAGAATGTTAGAGAGAAATATATTATTTTTCATTACAAACTTAAATCTAAAAATTAGATTTTAAGGTTTAGTTATCCGGTCTAATTTAGAGTAGTGCTCTTTTATTTGTTGGTACAATCGCCCGGTAGTTAGAGTGAAGCTCTATTTCAAAAGTTTTTATAAGAATTATTATTTGAAAATGTATTGACAACATGTTTTCAGTAGTGGTTTTAAAACTTGAAAGTTAGTACTCGGATAACTAAATTCTTAGGTTTAATTTGGACACCTTGAATAAAGTTTAAATTCTCTAACCCTACCAAAGGTGGCATTTAAATGGTTCATTTTCAATCTCTTAGAAAAAGGAATTAATTTAATTAACCAAATTAGTTATCAACCCCACCCATAGGTGTTAATTGATTTGTTTAGTTAACAAAGAATATCTAACCCCACCAAAGGTGGTATTCATATAAAAAAGAGAGAATCAATAAATATCAATTCATATCTTTAATAACCTAATTAATATGAGCAAGCATAATTAACTTAATTATTATATCCATAAATACTCCACCATTATAAATGATAAAATTTGCATAAATGTTTATTGAATCTATGTTTATTTTTATGTAATTAGATTAAAAACACAAAACCCCAAAATATCGTGACAGGATGTTTAGGATTTAATTTCGTTTTTAAAAGTTTGAATAATAAATTAAAAACCACATACATTCCTTCCTTAGATCGACCTTGGGAGTATACTTATCATTTTCTACGAAATGATTCGTGCACTTGCGAGAGTTTTATAAATAGATAAAACCAAAGTAACGGGCAGGATCGGCGATGTCAGTTCTGCCCCGATCACTAGTGCCATTGGTTCTTGTGCTTTGTTACTTGATTTCAAGAGCTCTACTTCTTGTAGTTCGTATCTTTGTCTTATGCTTTCAACCTGATCATGTTTTAGAAAAAGGCACAAAACTATTACCTCAAATATTAAACACTTGACTACTAAAAGACTCCTTCTTCCTGGAATATCATAAAAATCAAAACAGAATTCTAAGAGGAAGTCCTAAATCACAAGAATACCTAAGCTCGCAACTTAAGCACTTCTTGATTCAATAGTTCATTTGTTTTCTTCAAACCATCCAAAATGCTTTCCTCTTTTACTTTTTTCTTCTCCGTCTTTTTGTGTGCTATAGTTGACAAAATAACATCTTTCAGCAGCAATAAATTGTCTGCGAGGATCTAACTAGAGAAAATGTTTGAGATTTCTTTAAATGTTTAGCGGCTTTGCTGTCTAATTGATTTATCAAATCAATATTAGATGGTACAACAAACTTAGAAGGTATGATCTCAGTCTTATCTAATTTGTCCCAAGTAGTTAGTGATTTTATAACTTCTTTAGCAGCTTTAGATTTAGTAGATTTTCCTGTCACTAGTGCCATAACTTCTTGTGCTGTCTTAGTAGATTTCAGAAGCTTTACTTCTTGCAGTTCACATCTCTATCATATTAGATTTTAGAAACAGGTACAGAGCTATTAGCTTATGTATTAAACACTTGACTATTAAAAGATTCCTTCCTCGAGGCATATCATTAAATTAAAACTAAAATCTAAAAGGAAGTCCTAAATCACAAGTATACCATAGCCCGTAACTTAAGCACTTCTTGATTCACTGGTTCATTTGTTTTCTTCAAACCATCCATAATGCTTTCCTTTTTTACTTTTTTCTTGTCCCTCTTTTTTTCTTGCCATAGTTAACAAAGTAACATCTTTGAGTAGTAATAAAGTGTCTAGAAGGATCAAACTTGAGAAAATTTCTCAAATTTCTTTCCTTTTTTAGTAGCTTTGCTATCTAATTGCTTTATCAAATCCACATTAGATGGTACTATAGATTTAGAAAGTCTGATCTAAGTCTTGTCTAATCTGTCCTAAGCAGGTAGTGATTTTATAACTTCTTTAGTAACTTTAGATTTAGCAGATTCTTCGCTTATCAGTGCCATAGCTTCTTGTGCTTTCTTACTTGATTTCTAAAGCTCTACTTCTTGCTGTTCACATATCTATCCTAGGCTTTCAACCTCATCATGTTTTAGAAAAAGGCATAGAGCCATTAGTTTTTATATTAAATACTTGACTACTAAAAGACTCCTTCCTCCAGGCATATCATTAAATTAAAACTAAAATCTAAAAGGAAGTCCTAAATCACAAGTATACCTAAGCCCGCAACTTAACCACTTCTTGATTCAAAAGTTCATTTGTTGTCTTCAAACCATACCCAATGCTTTCCTCTTTTAGTTTTTTCTTCTCTTTTTTTTACCATAGTTGAGAAAATAACATCTTCCAACTGCAATAAAGTGTCTACGAGGATCTATAATGAGAAAATGGAGCTCATTTTTTGCCTTGTTTAGCGACTTTGCTGTCTAATTGCTTTATCAAATCACCATTAGATGGTAATGCAAACTTAGAAAGCCTGATCTCAGTCTTGTCTAATCTGTCCTGAGCAATTAGTGATTTTATAACTTCTTTAGCTACTTTAGATTTAGCAGATTCCTCTGTCACTAGTGCCATAACTTCTTGTGCTTTCTTACTTGATTTCAGAAGCTCCACTTCTTGCAATTCACATCTATGTCTTAGGCTTTCAACCTGATCATGTTTTAGAAAAAGGCACAGAGCTATTACCTTAACTATTAAGCACTTGACTACTAAAAGACTCCCTTTTCCAGGCATATCATAAAAATAAAAATTGAAATATAAAAGGAAGACCTAACGCACAAGTATACCAGAGCCTGAAACTTAAGAACTTCTTGGTTCAAAAGTTCATTTGTTTTCTTCAAACCATCCCAAATGCTTTCCCCTTTTACTTTTTTCTTTTCCTTTTTTTTGTGCCATAGTTGCAAAATAACATCTTTTAGCAGCAATAAATTGTCTAGAGGATCTAACTAGAGAAAATGTCTACGATTTCTTTCCTTGTTTAGTGGCTTTTTTGTCTAATTTATTTATCAAATCCACATTAGATGGTACTACAGACTTAGAAAGTCTGATCTCAATCTTATCTAATTTGTCCTGAGTAGTTAGTAATTTTATAACTTATTTAGCTGCTTTAGATTTAGTAGATTCCCCTGTCACTAGTGCCATACCTTCTTGTGCTTTCTTACTTGATTTCAGGAACTCTACATCTTAAAGTTCACATCTTTGTCCTATGCTTTCAACCTGATAATGTTTTAGAAAAAGGCACAGAGCTATTAGCTTAAGTATTAAACACTTGACTACTAAAAGACTCCTTCCTCCAAGCATATCATTAAATTAAACTAAAACCTAAATGGAAGTCCTAAATCTCTAGTATACTTGAGCCCGCAACTTAAGTAGTTATTGATTCAAAAGTTCATTTGTTTTCTTTAAACCAGCCCCAATGCTTTCCTCCTTTACTTTTTTTCTTCTCCCTCTTTTTTTGTGCCGTAGTTGACAAAATAACAACTTTTAGTAGTAACAAATTGTCTACGAGGATCTCACTAGAGAAATTTCTGAGATTTCTTTCCTTGTTTAGTGGCTTTGTTTTCTAATTTATTTACCAAATCAATATTAGATGGTACTGCAGACTTAGAAAGCCTGATCTCAGTCTTGTCTAATTTGTCTTGAGCAGTTAGGGATTTTATAACTTCTTTAGCTAATTTAGATTTAGCAGATTCCCATGTCACCAGTGCCATAGCTTCTTGTGTTGTCTTACTTGATTTGAGAAGCTCCACTTCTTGTCGTTAATATCTCTATCTTAGGCTTTCCACCTGATCATGTTTTAGAAAAGGCACACAACTATTATCTTAAGTATTAAAAGTTGACTACTGAAAGACTACTTCCTCAAGGCATATCATTAAATTTAAACTAAAATCTAAAAGGAAGTCCTAAATTACTAGTATACTTGAGCCCACAACTTAAGCACTTCTTGATTCAAAAGTTCATTTGTTTTCTTCAAACCATACCCAATGCTTTCCTCTTTTACTTGTTTTTCTCTCTCTTCTTTTTTTTGCCATAGGTGACAAAATAACCTCTTCCAGCTACAATAAAGTGTCTGCGATGATCTAGGTAGAGAAAATGACTCAGATTTCAATCCTTATTTAGCAGCTTTGCTATCTAATTGCTTTATCAAATCAACATTAGATGGTACTACACACTTAGAAAGTATGATCTCAGTCTTGCTAATTTTTCCTGAGCAGTTAGTGATTTTATAACTTCTGTAGCTGCTTTAGATTTAGTAGATTCCCCTATCACCAGTGCCATAGCTTCTTGTACTATCTTACTAGATTTCAGAAGCTCTACTTCTTGTAGTTCACATCTCTGTCTTACTATATTTCAGAAAAAGGCATAGAGCTATTAGCTTAAGTATTACACACTTTACTACTAAAAGAGTCCTTCCTCCAAAAATATCATTAAATTAAACTAAAATCTAAAAGGAAGTAATAAATCACAAGTATACCTAAGCCCGTAACTTAACCGCTTCTTGATTCAAAAGTTCATTTGTTTTCTTCAAACCATACCCAATGCTTTCCTCTTTTAGTTTTTTCTTCCCTCTCTTCTTTTGTTTACCATAGTTGAGAAAATAACATCTTCCAGTTGCAATAAAGTGTCTATGAGGATCTAACCAGAGAAAATGTCTCAAATGTTTTGCCTTGTTTAGCGGATTGGATGTCTAATTGCTTTATCAAATCAAAATTAGATGGTAATGCAAACTTAGAAAGTCTGATCTCAGTCTTGTCTAATCTATCTTGAGCAGTTAGTGATTTAATAACTTCTTTAGCAGCTTGAGATTTATCATATTCCTCCGTCAGTAGTGCCATACCTTCTTGTGCTTTCTTACTAGATTTCAGGAGCTCTACTTCTTGCAGTTCACATCTCTGTCCTGTGCTTTCAACTAGATCATGTTTTACAAAAAAGGCACACAACTATTATCTCAAGTATTAAATGTTGACTACTTTCTCAAGGCATATCATTAAATTTAAACTAAAATCTAAAAGGAAGTCCAAATCACTAGTATACTTGAGCCCGCAACTTAAGCACTTCTTGATTCAAAAGTTCATTTGATTTCTTCACACCATACCCAATGCTTTCCTCTTTTACTATTTTCTTCTCCCTCTTTTTTTTTTTGCCATAGTTGACAAAATAACCTCTTCCAGCTACAATAAAGTGTATCCAATGATCTAGCTAGAGAAAATGTCTCAGATTTATTTCCTTGTTTAGCGGCTTTGTTATCTAATTGATTTATCAAATCAACATTAGATGGTACTATAGACTTAGAAAGTCTGATCTCAGTCTTATCTAATTTGTCCTGAGTAGTTAGTGATTTTATAACTTCTTTAGCTGCTTTAGATTTAGTAGATTCCCCTATCACCATTGCCATCGCTTCTTGTGCGGTCTTACTAGATTTCAGAAGCTCTACTTCTTGTAGTTCACATCTTTGTCTTACTAGATTTCAGAAAAAGGCACAGAGCTATTACATTAAGTATTAAACAATTGACTACTAAAAGACTCCTTCCTCCAAGCATATCATTAAATTAAACTAAAATCTAAAAGGAAGTTCTAAATCTCAAGTATACCTAAGCCCGCAACTTAACCACTTCTTGATTCAAAAGTTCATTTTTTTCTTCAAACCATCCCCAAAGCTTTTCTCTTTTACTTTTTCTTCTCTCTCTTCCTTTTTTTGCCATAGTTGACAAAATACAATCTTCCAGCTGCAATAAAGTGTCTACGAGGATCTAGCTAGAGAAAGTGTCGCTTATTTTTGTCCTTGTTTACTGGCTTCGCTATCTAATTGCTTTATCAAATCAACATTAGATAGTACTACAGATTTAGAAAGTCTGATCTAAGTCTTGTCTAATCTATCCTGAGCCGTTAGTGATTTTATAACTTCTTTAGCAACTTTATATTTAGTAGATTCTTCGCTTATCAGTGCCATAGCTTCTTGTGCTTTCTTACTTGATTTCTAAAGCTCTACTTCTTGCAGTTCATATCATTTAAAAATAGCTCCACTTCTTGCGTTTCAACCTGATCATGTTTTAGAAAAAGGCACAGAGCTATTACCTTAAGTATTAAAAATTTGACTACTAAAAGACTCCTTCTTCCAGGCATATCATAAAAATCAAAACTAGAATGTAAAAGGAAGTCCTAAATCACAAGTATACTACAACCCGCAACTTAAGCACTTCTTGATTCAAAAGTTCATTTGTTTTCTTCAAACCATCCCAAATGCTTTGCTCTTTTACTTTTTTCTTTTCCCTATTTTCTTTTGTGCCATAGTTGACAAAATAACATCTTTTAGCAGCAATAAATTGTTATGAGTATGTAACTAGAGAAAATGTTTGAGATTTATTTCCTTGTTTAGCAGCTTTGTTATCTAATTGATTTATCAAATCAACATTAGATGGTACTATAGACTTAGAAAGTCTCATCTCTGTCTTATCTAATTTGCCCTGAGTAGTTAGTGATTTTATAACTTCTTTAGCTGCTTTAGATTTAATAGATTCCCCTGTCACCATTGCCATCACTTCTTGTGTGGTCTTACTAGATTTTAGAAGCTCTACTTCTTGCAGTTCACATCTCTACCTTACTAGATTTCAGAAAATAACATCTTCCAGTTGCTTTAGATTTAGTAGATTCCCATGTCACCAGTGCCATAGCTTCTTGTGATGTCTTACTAGATTTTAGAAGCTCTACTTCTTGTAGTTCACATCTCTGTCGTACTAGATTTTAGAAAAAGGCATAGAGCTATTTCCTTTAGTACTATAGACTTAGAAAGTCTAATCTCAGTCTTGCTACTTTGTCCTTAGCAGTTAGTGATTTTATAACTTCTTTAGCTGCTTTAGATTTAGTAGATTCCCCTGTCACTAGTGCCATAGCTTATTGTGATGTCTTACTAGATATTAGAAGCTCTACTTCTTGTAGTTCACATCTCTATCTTACTAGATTTCAGAAAAAGGCATAGAGATATTACCTTAAGTATTACACACTTGACTACTAAAAGACTCCTTCCTCCAAGCATATCATTAAATTAAACTAAAATCTAAAAGGAAGTCCTAAATCACAAGTATACCTAAGCCCATAGCTTATCGACTTCTTGATTCAAAAGTTCATTTGTTTTCTTCAAACCATACCCAATGCTTTCCTCTTTTAGTTTTTTCTTCTCTCTTTTTTTTACCATAGTTGAGAAAATAACATCTTCCAGCTGCAATAAAGTGTCTGTGAGGATCTAACCAGAGAAAATGTCTCAGACTATTTGCCTTGTTTAGTGGCTTTGCTGTCTAATTGCTTTATCAAATCAACATTAGATGGTAATGCAAACTTATAAAGTCTGATCTCTGTCTTGTCTTATCTATCCTGAGTAGTTAGTGATTTAATAATTTCTTTAGTAGCTTTAGATTTAGCAGATTCCTCTATCACTAGTGTCATACCTTCTTATGCTTTCTTAGTTGATTTCAGGAGCTTTACTTCTTGCAGTTCCCATCTCTGTCTTATGCTTTCAACCTGATCATGTTTTAGAAAAAGGCACAAAGCTATTAGCTTAAGTTTTAAACACTTGACTACTAAAACACTCCTTCCTCCAGGCATATCATTAAATTAAACTAAAATCTAAAAGGAAGTCCTAAATCACAAGTATACCTGGCCTGAAACTTAACCGCTTCTTGATTCAAAAGTTCATTTGTTTTCTTCAAACCATCCCCAAAGCTTTCCTCTTTTACTTTTTTCTTCTCTCTCTTAATTTTTTTTTGCCATAGTTGGCAAAATAACATCTTCCAGCTACAATAAAGTGTTTGTGAGGATCTAACCAGAGAAAATATCTCAGATTTTTTACCTTGTTTTGCGGCTTTGCTGTCTAATTGCTTTATCAAATCAACATTAGATGGTAATGCCAACTTAGAAATTTTGATCTCAGTCTTGTCTAATTTGTCCCGAGCATTTAGGTTATTTAATAACTTCTTTAGCAGCTTTAGAATTAGCAGATTCGTTTGTCATTAGTGCCATACCTTCTTGTGCTTTCTTACTTGATTTAAGGAGCTCTACTTCTTGCAGTTCACATCTCTGTCTTATGCTTTCAACTTGATCATGATTTAGAAAAAGGCACAGAGCTATTAGCCTAAGTATTAAACACTTAACTACTAAAATACTCCATCTCTAGGCATATCATAAAATTAAAACAAAAATCTAAAAGGAAGTACTAAATCACAAGTATACGTGAGCCCGTAACTTAAGCATTTCTTGATTCACAAATTCATTTGTTTTCTTCAAACATTCCCAATGCTTTCCCCTTTTACTTTTTTCTTCTCCCTCTTTTTTTCTTGCCATAGTTGACAAAATAACATCTTTTAGCACCTATAAATTGTCTACGAGGATCTAACTAGAGAAAATATCTCAGATTTCATTCCTTGTTTAGCGGCTTTGCTTTCTAATTGCTTTATCAAATCAACATGAGATGCTACTATAGACTTAGAAAGTCTGATCTCAGTATTGTCTAATCTATCGTAAGTAGTTTGTGATGTTATAACTTCTTTAGCTGCTTTAGATTTAGAAAATTCCCCTGTACTAGTGTCGTAGCTTCTTGTGCTTTCTTACTTGATTTCAGAAGCTCCACTTCTTGCTGTTCATATCTCTGTCTTAGGCATTCAACCTGATCATGTTTTAGAAAAAGGCAAAGAGCTATTAGCTTAAGTATTAAATACTTGACTACTAAAAGGCTCCTTCCTCCACGCATATCATTAAATTAAACTAAAATCTAAAAGGAATTCCTAAATCACTAGTATACTTATGCCCGCAACTTAAGCACTTCTTGATTCAAAAGTTCATTTATTTTCTTCAAACCATCCCCAATGCTTTCCTCCTTTACTTTTTTCTTCTCCCTCTTTTTTTTGTGCCATTGTTGACAAAATAACATCTTTTAGCAGCAATAAATTGTCTACGAGGATCTAACTAGAGAAAATGTCTGAGTTTCTTTCCTTGTGTAGCAGCTTTGCTATCCAATTGCTCTCTGAAAAATATTTTCATTAATGCTATTACTTATTCCTTGATTACAATACTATCCTTTTCTTTTATAATTAACAAAACCTTAGACGTAATGCAAACTTATCGGGCATATTTAGTTGTGAAATGTGCCTAATCCATCCGTAAAGAATAATAGAATAAAATTACATATGCTAAATTAGAAAAAATTAACTTCCAATTTTCAACAAAAAATAAATCGCTAACCATAAAATGCCCATAATTAACTAAAAAAACTGCTTTCAAAATTATTCATTCCATTTGATATTCGAAACCAATCCCTTGTCAAGCATCACGAATATAATTTTTTGATCTTAAGGATTTTTGTTGGATATTTTGAATATTTAGAATATTTGAAAACATACTCTTGTTCGGATCCCCAATATTCGTTACATCTCTATTGAACAAAACTAACGAAAAATGAAAACAGAAAATGTGCGACAAAACTTTTAGATTGTTGGTAGGTGATTTAAATGATGCAATTTGCGTTCCGAAAATGAGATCCTATAGCCAGGTATGCTAAAATTATGGTAATCGTTATGAGCTTTGATTGATATATTATGATAGACTTTTCGATACACGAGTCAAAAGTTATGGCCATTTAAACTTTCAACTCCGATTGATCAAATGTTTTTTATAAACTGTGAATAGCATAACCATTCTTCGTTTTCCTTCTCTCTATTTTTTGTGAAGAAAAAAGATTGATAGAATTTAGAAAAAAAGATAAAGAAGAAGATACGAAGATTTCATGGAAAACTATGAAATGAAATCCTAAGACACAACCAACATCCATAAATCTATGAAACCCCACCCTTGAGATGCCACAAAGGATGATCACTCCTTTAGTTATTCGAACTAGAGCATTCAATCAAGATCACCAGAAGATAAAACAAAAACTTTCTGAAAAATATTTTCATTAATGATATCAGTTCTTACTCCTTTACATCACTATCCTTTTCTTTTATAATTAACAAAACCTTAGACATAATGCAAACTTATCGGGCATATTTAGTTGTGAAATGCGCCTAATCCATCCATAAAAAATAAAAGAATAAAATTACTTATGCTAAATTAGAAAAAATTAACTTCCACAATTCAACACAAAATAAATCGCTAACCACAAAACGCCCATAATTAACTAAAAAAAGAAACTGCTTTCAAAATTATTCATTGCATTTGATATTCCAAACCAATCCCTTGTGAAGCATCATGAATATATTTTTTTTGATCTTGAGGTTATTTGTGGATATTATGAATCTTTAGAATATTTGTAAACATACTCCTAGTCGGATCCCCAATATTCGTTACATCTCCATTGTGCAAAACTAAAACAAAAAAAAATAGAAAACGTGTGACAAAACTTTTAGATTGTTGGTAGGTGAATTAAACAATGCAATATGAGTTCAGAAATTGAGATCCTATAGCTAGGCATGCTCGAATTATGGTAGTCGTTACGAGCTTTGCTTTGATATATATTATAATAGACTTTTCGATACACGAGTCAAAAGTTATGGGTGTTTAAACTTTCAACTCTAATTGATCAAATTTTTTCATAAAGTATGACTAGCATAACCATTCTTCGTTTTCCTTCTCTCTATTTTTTGTGAAGAAAAAAGATTGATAGAATTTAGAAAAAAATATCAAGAAGAAGATATGAAGATATCATGGAAAACTATGAACTGAAATCCAAAGACAACCAACATCAACAAATCTATAAAACCATACCCCTGAGATGCTATAAAGGATGATCACTCCCTTTAATTAGTTGAACTAGAGCATTCAATCAAGATCATAAGAAGACAAAACAAAAAGCATTATGAAAAATATTTTCTTTAATGATATGAGTTACTCCTCCTTTACACCACTGTCCTTTTCTTTTATAATTAACAAAACTTTAGACGTAATGCAAACTTATCGGGCATATTTAGTTGGGAAATGTGCCTAATCCATCCATAAAGAATGAAAGAATAAATTTACTTATGCTAAATTAGAAAAAATTAACTTCCACAATTCAACAAAAAATAAATCGCTACCCACAAAACTCCCATAATTAACAAAAAAAAGAAACTGCTTTCAAAATTATTCATTCCATTTGATATTCCAAACCAATCCCTTGTGAAGCATCATTAATATTTTTTTATCTTCAGGATATTTGTTGGATATTGTGAATCTTTAGAATATTTGTAAACATACTCTTGGTCGGATGCCTACTATTCGTTACATCTCCATTGAGCAAAACTAAAAGCAAAAAAAAAAAACAGAAAACGTGCGACAAAACTTTTAGACTGTTGGTAGGTGATTTAAACGATACAATTTGAGTTCAGAAAATGCGATCCAATAGCCAAACATGCTCGAATTATGGTAATCGTTATGAGCTTTGATTTGATATATTATAATAGACTTTTCGATACACGAGTCAAAAGTTATGGGCGTTTAAACTTTCAACTCTGATTGATCAAATGTTTTTTATAAAGTGTGACTAGCATAACCATTCTTCGTTTTCCTTCTCTCTATTTTTTGTGAAAAAAAGATTGATAGAATTTAGAAAAAAAGATCAAGAATAAGATACAAAGATTCATGGAAAACATTGAAATGAAATCCAAAGACAACCAACATCAACAAATCTATAAAACCCCACCCTTGAGATGCTATATATAAAGGATGATCACTCCCTTTAATTAGTCGAACTAGAGCATTCAATCAAGATCACCAGAAGACAAAGAAAATAGCTTTCTGAAAAACATTTTCATTAATAATATTAATTCTTCCTCGATTACAATACTGTCCTTTTCTTTTATAATTAACAAAACCTTAGACGTAATGCAAACTTATCGGGCGTATTTAGTTGTGAAATGTGCCTAATCCATCCGTAAAGAATAATAGAATAAAATAAAATATGCTAAATTAGCAAAAATTAACTTCCAATTTTCAACAAAAGATAAATCGCTAACTGATGCTAATTTTCACAAGTGTACGAATCGTTCAAGTAATAAAGTGTACAAAAGTATGGATATCGAACCCACAAGGAATGGCGTTACTAAGTACCGAAATTGACTAACCCTAATTTTATTTGAAAACCGAATTATTGAAATTGTTTTAAAAGCAAATTAACATAAAACTAAATGCAAATAACAAAATTTAATGTTGTTCACAAATGATTAAAAACGCTAAGGAATTTGATTTCGCTAAATCAATTCAATCTGATTTCAAGTCATGTTATATGAGAATGAAAGCTAAAAGTGATGGTTGAAAAACCCAAATTTACCTAATACTCTCTCTTGAGTTATATTAGAATTACTAATCTATGAAAACCAACTATATTTCTATGAAGATTTAATCACAAACAAGCACATTACGATTTATGGAATTTCTAGAATAACCACATACATCATGCATTAGTTCTCACACTCGCATTCAACATACGGTATTTATCACAAGAAGCATTCATTACATATCTCCTCTCGGTCTCAATATAATGCAACTAATCATCTAAATCTTGGCCAGAAATTTACAAGCATTAAGCATGGAAATAAATACTCAACTTGAAAACAATGAACTCATATAATAATAACAAAAGAAATCAGATTTCCTTGATTCAACTACATCATAGCCTTAGCAAAAACGAATTAGTTCATAACGGAAATAAGAACAACCATTATTTCAATTGCATTCATGAATAACAAATCTGAATAAAATGCAGAATATGAAGGCTAGGGAGAAGAGATGAAAAACTCTTGAAGATGAAGACTTGGTAGCAACAATGGTGATGATCCTTCAAGCTTCTCCAAACTTTCTCTCCAAAATTGCCTTTTCTCCTCCAAAAATGACTCAGATATGTTCTCTCTGCCGTCCCCCTCTTTCTCCATCATATTGTATATATAGATCTAGGGTTTGGGGGGCAATTTTGGAACAAAACAACATAAAAAAATTGTTTTCGGATGAAACTCGCCGACGGCGACATTATTCTCGCCGCGGCGAGATTTCTGGAAAAGTTACGATTTTGGTTCCATAGATTCTCGCCGGCGGCGAGATGAACTTGGCCGGCGGCGAGATTGCTTTGCCAAAACCTATGCTCCTTGCATAATTTTCAACGTATTCTCTGTAAGGTTTTCGCCGGCGGTGAAATTCCAAATTTTGAAATTTTGTTTTCTTTTTATTTGCACTCAATCCCGATCATGGAAATTTTTCCCAAACTTCTCCAAAATTATGATTTTACCTGAAATTGCACTTTAAACACGAAATACCCGTGAAATGAAATTTGTGGATTAAATAATCAAATAAACGCAATTTTCACACAAATATCAAAATTTAAATCATAACAAAAATGCAATAATTTGACTCTTATCAACAACCCCCAACCAGCTTCTTGCTAGTCTCTAGCAAGAAAAGCGATCTATGAATAAATTAAAAGGAGACATTAAAAGAAAAATTCAAAGAAAATTTATTCTATTTACAACATTACATTAAGCGTATGCAATAAGCCTTTAAACCCCTATGCAGCCCTAGTAGGACGAGTTATAGTCTCGTGAGGGCTTCCAGTGATGATAACCACAAACATCTTACCTATAACTATCCTAACTCAAAACCATAAAATCACATAACACTTAATTTGTACAAATGTCTCAAAAATTGTAAATAACACACAACACATAGAATAATTAAATGTCACCTAAGCTTTAAGAAATCTCAAATACCAATTTCACTTTTGTTATTGAATCTTAAACATCCATCAAATCACAAACCAATAGCCATAATGCCCGGATAATATTATGCATAACATCCACAAACAAAAAGGTGAAATCTCGAACTTCATAGGCTCACTTTTCAAACCTCTCTCTACTAATGAAGGAAAATACACCACTTTGGATCAATAGGACTTTATGAGGCTTGTAATGTTGGGCTTAGATATTTGGTTAAGAAAGAACGGGAAGTGTCAAAATACAAATAAGGGCACTTATTAGATTAAACACAACCAATTAAGTAAAAGAGTAACACCATTTAACCCAAATTGTTTCTTCCGATCATAACCTATTTTTCCAAAGATAAACAAAATTCTTCTTCAATCTTTCTCCTCAGTACATCCATCACTAACACTCTTTTATTTACTAGAATGTGAAGGCTTTATTCTTCTTCTTCTTCTTCTTCTTCTTCTTCTTTTTTTCATCCTTACTCCAATTGCTCTTGAAAAGACATAACCCCCAACCAATTTCTTCTAATATATGTGGAAGATTTCTCCAATTGCTCTTGAAAAGTTTGTGTTCAAAATTAAGTGCTCTTAACAAATAAGGTAGGAATTATATATATATATATATATATATATATATATATATATATATATATATAAATTTGGCTCAATAAAAGGTAGGTTATAGAAGGCAAAAAGAAAGAAAAGTAAGGCTAACAATATATTTAAATAGGCTCAAAGAGGTAACTAGTGATATAAGGATAACAAGGTAGGATTAACATGGCATAATCAATCCAAAAATGGCCTACATCATATCCTAAACAGTGCAATTCCAAATTATTTCGCCTCAAGAGCTTTTCAAATGAGTTCTAGAGTTTGTTGAGATCACAAAAATGTCCATGAAAAATTCGCACATAAGACTTCTCTAAGCATTTAGACTAATCAACCAAATCATACCACATACCAAAAGAGTCGCTAACTAAGTAAAATCAATATTTGAAATTATCTTTAAACCGAAGCAAAATCTAATGTCTTCTAAAAGCTACTTGTTATCACAATCACATTATTATCATCAACGTGCAAATTAAAATAAATAAAATGCAAATGAAAAAAAAATAAAAATAAGACAATAATGAAATTAAAGAAATTAAATCAAAATGCAGAAAAATAAATGGAAAATCAAAATTAAACACAACTAAACACACAAACCAAACTACTAAAAATGAAGGGAAGAAAAGATTTACCGTTTACCGCACCCCCAACCAAAACCTTACATTTTCCTCAATGTAAGAAAGGAAAGAGAGATCTCCTTTCCGCCGGCAGTGAAACTACCCTCGTCGGCGGTGAACATAAGATTTTGTTTTTCTTAGATGGGATGGCATTGGCTTTAGCTCAATCTTGTTGGCTCCATTCTTTACCACTGAGGTTGGAGTTTCATTTGTTCCTAACTCCATAAATTTTTCATCACTGCACAAATATTCATTAGGTGCTGCCAGTAATTCAGAACATTGTCTCATCCCCTCATCTTCCTCCTCAATTGTTGCAGATTTCACAAGGCAAGCTTCTAGTGGTAGCAATGGAGTTCTCTCCTCAAAAGTTTTCAAGATTAACCGGTCAAGAGTGTTAATTTGAAAACAAGAATGTACGTCACTTGAAAATTTTATTTCTTCAAAAACATCAAAAGTCACTTATTCATCTTGCACCCGTAGAATGAGCTTTCCTTGCTGAACATCAATCAATGTTCTTCCAGTTGCAAGGAACGGTCTCCCCAATATCAACGGTATGTCTCTATCTTCTTCCATGTCAAGCACCATGAAATCTATAGGGAAAATAAATTTGTCGACTTTAATTAAAACATCCTCAATTACCCGAAGAGTATATTTTACCGATCGATCCGCTAATTGTAAACAGATTGAAGTGGGCTTCACTTCTCCCAGGCCTAGTTTCCTGAAAATAGAAAGTGGCATCAAATTAATGCTTGCTCCTAAATCACACAGGACTTTATCAAAATTGCAACTTCCTATAGTACAAGGTATAGTAAAACTCCCTTGGTCTTTCAATTTCTGTGGCAGTTTTCTTTGAAGAATTGCACTACACTCCTCATTTAGCATGACAGTTTCATAATCTCCTAGCTTCCTCTTCTTTGATAGAATTTCCTTCATGAATTTTGCATACTTGGGCATTTGTTCCAACATCTCTGCAAAAGGAATGTTAATATGCAATTTCTTAAAAATATCCAGAAATTTATCAAATTGATTATCAAGCTTTTTCTTATTCAATCTTTGAGGATATGGGATAGGAGGCTCATATTTTGCATATGGGGAAGGTTGAATATCTTGGGATCTTGATGGATTTTCTTTAGATTCTTCCATATTTTTCTCCGATTTCCTCTGCTATTCAAGTTCTTTACCACTTCTCAATGTGATAGCCTTTGCATGCTCTGTGGGATTTATTGTGTCACAAGGTAGCGATCCTTGAGACCTTTCTACAATCTGCTTTGAAAGCTGCCCCAGTTGGTTTTGGATGTCCCTGTTGATTGCCTCTTGATTTCTGAAATTTGCTCTTGTCTCCTCAATTAAATTTCCCAAAATTTCTTCCAAATTTGTTTGTTTTTTCTCTTGGGGTTGGTAGGAAGATGATGACGGTTTGAATCCCCCTTGGTTATTTCCCCATGACAAATTTGGATGATTTCTCCAACCTGGATTGTAGGTGTTCGAGTATGGGTTATGTTGAGGTTTTTGGAAATTTGAAACATAATTTTCTTGCTTAATATTTGGTGAAGCAAATGGATTTCCAACTTGGCACTCGATACTAGCATGATTTCCACCACATAAATCACATTGTGCAGTTCGTTTGGATTGGAATTTGGATGACAAAGAATCCATCGTTCTTGAAAGAACAGCAACTTGAGCCGACATAGCATTCACTGAATCAATTTCATGCACTACTGCTGGTCCTTTTGCAATTACCCGCTCTAAATGCCACTGATTGTTGTTTTCTACCATAATCTCTAACAACTCATGAGCATCCTTCGGTGTTTTTCCCATTAAAGACCCTCCAGCTGCAGCATCAATCATTGCCCAATAGTTTGAAACCAACCCATTATAAAATGTAGAGACTTGCAGCCAAATTGGTATACCATGATGTGGGCATTTCCTCAACATTTCTTTGAATCTTTCCCAAGCTTCATACAATGATTCTTGGTCATACTATGTAAAAGATGTGATTTCATTCCTCAATTTTGTTGTCTTAGCAGGAGGAAAGAACTTGGATAAGAATTTCTAAACCAATTCATTCCATGTTGTAATTCATCCTGGTGGTAATGAGTTTAGCCACTCCTTGGCTTTATCCCGAAGTGAAACAGGAAAAACCCTCAATCTTACAGCATCTTCGGACACACCATTTATCTTGTAAAGATCACACACCTCCAGAAAGTAAGTAATATGTGCATTTGGATCATCCTTTGACATTCCCCCAAACTGATTTGATTGAACCATTTTGATAAAGGATGGTTTTATCTCAAAGTTATTGGCTTGAATAGTTGGCCTCCTTATACCCGAAATAGTTCCAGCAACATTAGGCACTGCATAATCCCTCAAAGCTCTATGATTTCCACCTCCCTCAACAAATGGTGGATCCATGGCTAATTTTCTATTAGGAGCTGAAGTTGAACATCTTCTCTCTAGGTTTAGACGCCTATATGTTCTATCAATCTCCAGATCGAATGGAAGAAGGTTAAGGCTTCTTGTACGTCTCATACAAAAATCCTACAACCAGAAAATCAACTAGCACAGAAACAACACAGAGTTACTTTTTTTTATGATAAATAAAATAAAACAACAAAATAAACAAAATTAAAAATGAAACAATGATAAAGCAAATTAACTTCAAATTAAAACTAAGATTAGGTAGTATCGATATTAATAAAATCAAACCATTCCCTGGCAACGGCGCCAAAAACTTGATTTGTATTTTTGCAAGTGTACGAATCGTTCAAGTAATAAAGTGTACAAAAGTATGGATATCGAACCCAGAAGGAATGGTGTTACTAAGTACCGAAATTGACTAACCCTAATTTTATTTGAAAACCGAATTGTTGAAA
Organism: Hippophae gyantsensis; assembly: GCA_030763125.1. Lineage (NCBI taxonomy): Eukaryota > Viridiplantae > Streptophyta > Magnoliopsida > Rosales > Elaeagnaceae > Hippophae > Hippophae gyantsensis. Next base: position 43,013,322 of record CM061035.1, on the reverse strand, counting down.
TTGTTTTAAAAGCAAATTAACATAAAACTAAACGCAAATAACAAAATTTAATGTTGTTCACAAATGATTAAAAACGCTAAGGAATTTGATTTCGCTAAATCAATTCAATCTGATTTCAAGTCATGTTATATGAGAATGAAAGCTAAAAGTGATGGTTGAAAAACCCAAATTTACCTAATACTCTCTCTTGAGTTATATTAGAATTACTAATCTATGAAAACCAACTATATTTCTATGAAGATTTAATCACAAACAAGCACATTACGATTTATGGAATTTCTAGAATAACCACATACATCATGCATTAGTTCTCACACTCGCATTCAACATACGGTATTTATCACAAGAAGCATTCATTACATATCTCCTCTCGGTCTCAATATAATGCAACTAATCATCTAAATCTTGGCCAGAAATTTATAAGCATTAAGCATGGAAATAAATACTCAACTTGAAAACAATGAACTCATATAATAATAACAAAAGAAATCAGATTTCCTTGATTCAACTACATCATAGCCTTAGCAAAAACGAATTAGTTCATAACGGAAATAAGAACAACCATTATTTCAATTGCATTCATGAATAACAAATCTGAATAAAATGCAGAATATGAAGGCTAGGGAGAAGAGATGAAAAACTCTTGAAGATGAAGACTTGGTAGCAACAATGGTGATGATCCTTCAAGCTTCTCCAAACTTTCTCTCCAAAATTGCCTTTTCTCCTCCAAAAATGACTCAGATATGTTCTCTCTACCGTCCCCCTCTTTCTCCATCATATTGTATATATAGATATAGGGTTTGGGGGGCAATTTTGGAACAAAACAACATAAAAAATGTGTTTTTTGATGAAACTCGCCGACGGCGACATTATTCTCGCCACGACGAGATTTCTGGAAAAGTTACGATTTTTGTTCCGTAGATTCTCGTAAGTGGCGAGATTAATGTAGCCGGCAGCGAGATGCACTTGGCTGACGATGAGATGAACTTGGCCGGCAGCGAGATTGCTTTGGCCGGTGGCGAGATTGCTTTGGCCGGCAGCGAGATTGCTTTGCCAAAACCCGTGCTCCCTGCTTGATTTTCAACGTATTCTCTGTAAGGTTTTCGCCGGTGACGAAATTCCAAATTTTGAAATTTTGTTTTCTTTTTATTTGCACTCAATCCCAATCATTGAAATTTGTCCCAAACTTCTCCAAAATTATGATTTTACCTGAAATTGCACTTTAAACACGAAATACACGTGAAATAACATTTGTGGATTAAATAATCAAATAAACACAATTTTCACACAAATATCAAAATTTAAATCATAACAAAAATGAAATAATTTGACTCTTATCACTAACCATAAAATGCAAATAATTAACTAAAAAAAACTGCTTTCAAAATTATTCATTGCATATGATATTTCAAACCAATCCCTTGTCAAGCATCATGAATATAATTTTTTTATCTTAAGTATTTTTTTGGATATTTTGAATCTTTATAATATTTGAAAACATACTCTTGTTCGGATCCGCAATATTCGTTACATCTGTATTGAGCAAAACTATCGGAAAATGAAAACAGAAAACGTGCGACAAAACTTTTAGATTGTTGGCAGGTGATTTAAACGATGCAAATTGCGTTCCAAAAATGAGATCCTATAGCGAGGCATGCTCGAATTATGGTAATCGTTACAAGCTTTGATTTGATATATTATGATAGACTTTTCGATACACGAGTCAAAAGTTATGGCCATTTAAACTTTCAACTCCGATTGATCAAATGTTTTTTTATAAACTGTGAATAGCATAACCATTCTTCGTTTTCCTTCTCTCTATTTTTTGTGAAGAAAAAAGATTGATAGAATTTAGAAAAAAAAAGATCCAGAAAAAGATACGAAGATTTCATGGAAAACTATGAAATGAAATCCTAAGACAACCAACATCCATAAATCTATGAAACCCCACCCTTGAGATGCCACAAAGGATGATCACTCCCTTTAATTATTTGAACTAGAGCATTCAATCTAGATCACCAGAAGACAAAACAAAAAGTTTTCTAAAAAAAATTTTCATTAATGCTATCAGTTCTTACTCCTTTACACCACTGTCCTTTTCTTTTATAATTACCAAAACCTTAGACGTAATGCAAACTTATCGGGCATATTTAGTTGTGAAATGTGCCTAATCCATCCGTAAAAAATAAAAGAATAAAATTACTTATGCTAAATTAGAAAAAATTAACTTCCACAATTCAACACAAAATAAATTGCTAACCACAAAATGCCCATAATTAACTAAAAAAAGAAACTGCAATCAAAATTATTCATTGCATTTGATATTCCAAACTAATCCCTTGTGAAGCATCATGAATATATTTTTTTGATCTTGAGGATATTTGTGGATATTGTGAATCTTTAGAATATTTGTAAACATACGCCTGGTCAGATCCCCAATATTCGTTACATCTTTAATGTGCAAAACAAAAACAATAAAAAAATAGAAAACGTGCAACCAAACTTTTAGACTTTTGGTAGGTGATTTTACCGATGCAAATTGCGTTCCAAAAATGAGATCCTATAGCGAGGCATGCTCGAATTATGGTAATCGTTACGAGCTTTGATTTGATATATTATGATAGACTTTTCGATACACGAGTCAAAAGTTATGGCCGTTTAAACTTTCAACTCCGATTGATCAAATGTTTTTTTATAAACTGTGACTAGCATAACCATTCATCGTTTTCCTTCTCTCTTTTTTTTGTCAAAAAAAAAGATTGATAGAATTTAGAAAAAAAGATCAAGAATAAGATACGAAGATTCATGGAAAACAATGAAATGAAATCCAAAGACAACCAACATCAACAAATCTATAAAACCCTACCCTTGAGATGCTATAAAGGATGATCACTCCCTTTAATTAGTCGAACTAGAGCATTCAATCAAGATCACTAGAAGACAAAGAAAATACCTTTCTGAAAAACATTTTCAATAATGCTATTACTTCTTCCTCGATTACAATACTGTCCTTTTCTTTTATAATTAACAAAACCTTAGACGTAATGCAAACTTATCGGGCGTATTTCGTCGTGAAATGTGCCTAATCCATCCGTAAAGAATAAAAGAATAAAATTACTTATGCTAAATTAGAAAAAATTAACTTCCAAAATTCAACACAAAATAAATCGCTAACCACAAAACGCCCATAAATAAATAAAAAAAGAAACTGCTTTCAAATTATTCATTGCATTTGATATTCCAAACCAATCCCTTATGAAGCATCATGAATATATTTTTTTGATCTTGAGGATATTTGTGGATATTGTGAATATTTAGAATATTTGTAAACATACTCTTGGTCGGATCCCCAATATTTATTACATCTTTAATATGCAAAACAAAAACAATAAAAAAACAGAAAACACGCGACCAAACTTTTAGACTTTTGATAGGTGATTTAAACGATGCAATTTGAGTTCCGAAAATGAGATCCTATAGCCAAGCATGCTCAAATTATGGTAATCGTTACGAGCTTTGATTTCATGTATTATAATAGACGTTTCGATACACGAGTCAAAAGTTATGGCTATTTAAACTTTCAACTCCGATTGATCAAATGTTTTTATAAATTGTGAATAGCATAACCATTCTTCGTTTTCCTTCTCTCTATTTTTTGTGAAGAAAAAAGATTGATAGAATTTAGAAATAAAGATCAAGAAGAAGATACGAAGATATCATGGAAAACTATGAAATGAAATCCAAAGACACAACCAACATCAACAAATCTATAAAACCATACACTTGAGATGCTACAAAGGATGATCACTCCCTTTAATTAGTCAAACTAGAGCATTCAATCAAGATCACCAGAAGACAAAACAAAAAGCTTTCTGAAAAATATTTTCATTAATGATATGAGTTCTTCCTCCTTTACACCATTGTCCTTTTCTTTTATAATTAACAAAACTTTAGACGTAATGCAAACTTATCGGGCATGTTTAGTTGTGAAATGTGCCTAATCCATCCGTAAAGAATAAAATAATAAATTTAATTATGCTAAATTAGAAAAAATTAACTTCCACAATTCAACAAAAAATAAATCGCTAACCACAAAACTCCCATAATTAACTAAAAAAAGAAACTGCTTTCAAAATTATTCATTCCATTTGATGTTCCCAACCAATCCCTTGTGAAGCATCATGAATATTTTTTTTTATCTTTAGGATATTTGTTGGAAATTGTGAATCTTTAGAATATTTGTAAACATACTCCTGGTCGAATCAACAATATTCGTTACATCTTTATTGTGCAAAACTAAAAGAAAAAAAATAGCAAACGTGTGACAAAACTTTTAGACTGTTGGTAGGTGATTTAAATGATACCATTTGAGTTCTGAAAATGAGATCCTATAGCCAAGCATGCTCAAATTATGGTAATCGTTACGAGCTTTGATTTCATGTATTATAATAGACGTTTCGATACACGAGTTAAAATTTATGGTCGTTTAAACTTTCAACTCCGATTGATCAAATGTTTTTATAAACAATGAATAGCATAACCATTCTTCGTTTTCCTTCTCTCTATTTTTTGTGAAGAAAAAAGATTGATAGAATTTCGAAAAAAAAGATCAAGAAGAAGATAGGAAGATATCATGGAAAACTATGAAATGAAATCCAAAGACACAACCAACATCAACAAATCTATAAAACCATACCCTTGAGATGCTACAAAGGATGATCACTCTCTTTATTTAGTCGAACTATAGCATTCAATCAAGATCACCATAAGAAAAAACAAAAAGCTTTCTGAAAAATATTTTCATTAATGATATGAGTTCTTCCTCCTTTACACCACTTTCCTTTTCTTTTATTATTAACAAAACTTTAGACGTAATGCAAACTTATCGAGCGTATTTAGTTGTGAAATGTGCCTAATCCATCCGTAAAGAATAATAGAATAAAATTACATTTGCTAAATTAGAAAAAATTAACTTCCAATTTTCAACAAAAAATAAATTGCTAACCATAAAAAGCCCATAATTAACTAAAAAAAGAAACTGCTTTCAAAATTATTCAATGCATTTGATATTCGAAACCAATCCCTTGTCAAGCATCATGAATATACTTTTTTGATCTTAAGAATTTTTGTTGGATATTTTGAATCTTTAGAATATTTGAAAACATACTCCTGTTCGGATCCCCAATATTCGTTACATCTTTATTGAGCAAAAAAAATGGAAAATGAAAACATAAAACGTGCGACAAAACTTTTAGACTGTTGATAGGTGATTTAAATGATGCAATTTACGTTCTAAAAATGAGATCCTATAGCCAGGCATGATCAAATTATGGTAATCGTTATGAGCTTTGATTTGATATATTATGATAGACTTTTCGATACACGAGTCAAAATTATGGCCGTTTAAAATTTCAAATCCGATTGATCAAATGTTTTTTAGAAACTGTGAATAGCATAACCATTTTTCGTTTTCCTTCTCTCCATTTTTTGTGAAGAAAAAAGATTGATAGAATTTAGAAAAAAAGATCAAGAAGAAGATACAAAGATTTCATGGAAAACTATGAAATGAAATCCAAAGACACAACCAACATCAACTAATCTATAAAACCCCACCCTTGAGATGCTACAAAGGATGATGACTCCCTTTAATTAGTCGAACTAGAACATTCAATCAAGATCTTCAGAAGACAAAGTAAAAAGCAATCTGAAAAATATTTTCATTAATGATATCAGTTCTTCCTCGATTACATTACTGTCTTTTTCTTTTATAATTAACAAAACCTTAGACGTAATACAAACTTATCAGGCATATTTAGTTGTGAAATGTGCCTAATCCACCCGTAAAGAATAAAAGATTAAAATTACTTATGCTAAATTAGGAAAAATTAACTTCCAATTTTCAACAAAAAATAAATCTCTAAACACAAAATGCCCATAATTAACTAAAAAAAGAAACTGCTTTCAAAATGACTCATAGGATTTGATATTCCAAACCAATCCCTGGTGAAGCATCATGAATATTTTTTTTCATCTTAAGGATTTTTGTTGGATATTGTGAATCTTTAGAATATTTGGAAACAAACTCCTGGTTGGATCCCCAATATTTGTTACATCTCCATTGGGCAAAACTAAAAGCAAAAGAAAAGAGAGAACGTGCGACAAAACATTTAGACTATTGGTAGGTGATTTAAACGATGCAATTTGAGTTCCGAAAATGAGATCCTATAGCCAGGCATGCTTGAATTATGGTAATCATTACGAGCTTTGATTTGATATATTACAATAGACTTTTCGATACACGAGTCAAAAGTTATGGCCGTTTAAACTTTCAATTCCGATTGATCAAATGTTTTTATAAACTGTGAATAGTATAACCATTCTTTGTTTTCCTTCTCTCTATTTTTTGGGAATAAAAAAGATTGATAGAATTTAGAAAAAAAGATCAAAAAGAAGATACGAAGATATCATGGAAAACTATGAAATAAAATCCAAAGACACAACCAACGTCAACAAATCTATAAAACCATACCCTTGAGATGCTACAAAGGATGATCACTCCCTTTAATTAGTCGAACTATAGCATTCAGTCAAGATCACCAGAAGATAAAACAAAAAGCTTTTTGAAAAATATTTTCATTAGTGATATGAGTTCTTCCTCCTTTACATCACTGTCCTTTTCTTTTATAATTAACAAAACATTAGACGTAATGCAAACTTATCGGGCGTATTTTGTTGTAAAATGTGCCTAATCCATCCATAAAGAATAAAAGAATAATATTACTTATGCTAAATTAGAAAAAATTAACTTCCACAATTCAACAAAAAATAAATCGCTAACCACAAAACTCCCATAATGAACTAAAAAAAGAAATTGCTTTCAAAATTATTCATTCCATTTGATATTCCAAACCAATCCCTTGTGAAGCATCATGAATATATTTCTTTGATCTTGAGGATATTTGTGGATATTGTGAATCTTTAGAATATTTGAAAACATAGTCCTAGTCGGATCCCCAATATTCGTTACATCTCCATTGTGCAAAACTAAAACAAAAAAAAAATAGAAAACGTGTGAAAAAACTTTTAGATTGTTGGTAGGTGAATTAAACGATGCAATTTGAGTTCCGAAACTGAGATCCTATAGCCAGGCATGCTCAAATTATGGTAATCGTTACAAGCTTTGATTTGATATATTATGATAGACTTTTCGATACACGAGTCAAAAGTTATGGCCTTTTAAACTTTCAACTTCGATTGATCAAATGTTTTTTATAAACTGTGAATAGCATAACCATTCTTCGTGTTCCTTCTCTCTATTTTTTGTGAAGAAAAAAGATTGATAGAATTTTGAAAAAAATATCAAGAGGAAGATACAAAGATTTCATGGAAAACTATGAAATGAAATCCTAAGACACAACAAATATCCATAAATCTATGAAACCCCACCGTTGAGATGCCACAAAGGATGATCACTCCCTTTAATTAGTCGAACTAGAGCATTTAATCAAGATCACCAAAAGACAAAACAAATATTTTTCTGAAAAATATTTTCATTAATGATATGAGTTCTTACTCCTTTACATCATTGTCCTTTTCTTTTATAATTAACAAAACCTTAGACATAATGCAAACTTATCGGGCATATTTAGTTTTTAAATGTGCCTAATCCATCCGTAAAGAATAAAAGAATAAAATTACTTATGCTAAATTATAAAAAATTAACTTCCACAATTCAACACAAAAGAAATCGCTAACCACAAAACTCCCATAATTAACTAAAAAAAGAAACTGCTTTCAAAATTATTCATTCCATTGGATATTCCAAACCAATCCCTTGGGAAGCATCATGCATATTTTTTTTATCATCAGGATATTTGTTGGATATTGTGAATCTTTAGAATATTTGTAAACATACTCTTGGTCGGATCCCCAATATTCGTTACATCTCCATTGAGCAAAACTAAAAGCAAAAAAAAAACAAAAAAATGTGCAATAAAACTTTTAGACTATTGGTAGTTGATTTAAACGATGCAATTTGAGTTCATAAAATGAGATCTAATAGCTAGTCATTCTCGAATTATGGTAATCATTGCAAGCTTTGATTTGATATATTAAAATATATTTTTCGATACACGAGTCAAAAGTTGTGGCCGTTTAAACTTTCAATTCCGATTGATCCAACATTTTCTATAAACTACGAATAGCAGAACCATTTTTCGTTTTCCTTCTCTCTATTTTTTGTGAACAAAAAAGATTGATAGTATTTAGAAAAGAAGATCAAGAAGAAGACACGAAGATTTCATGGAAAACTATGAAATGAAACCCTAAGACACAACCAATATCCATAAATCTATGAAACCCCACCCTTGAGATGCCACAAAGGATGATCACTCCCTTTAATTAGTCTAACTAGAGCATTCAATCAAGATCACCAGAAGACAAAACAAAAAGCTTTCTGAAAAATATTTTCATTAATGATATCAGTTGATAGGAGTCAAATTATTGCATTTTTGTTATGATTTAAAGGTTGATATTTATGTGAAAATTGCGTTTTATTTTATTATTTAATCCACAAATGTCATTTCACGGGTATTTCGTGTTTAAAGTGCAATTGTAGGTAAAATCATGATTATGGAGAAGTTTGGGACAAATTTCAATGACCGGGATTGAGTGCAAATAAAAAGAAAACAAAATTTCAAAATTTGGAAGTTCGCCGCCGGCGAGAATATTCCCGCCGCCGGCGAAAACCTTACTGAGAAAATGTTGAAAATCATGCAGGGAGCAGCACGGATTTTGGCAAAACAATCTCGCCGCCGGCCAAATCAATCTCGCCGCCAGCCAAGTACATCTCGCCGCCGGCCAAGTACATCTCGCCGCCGGCCAAATACATATCGCCGCCGGCCAAGTGCATCTCGCCGCCGGCCACAATAATCCCGCCGCCGGCGAGATTTAGCGGAATCGAAATCATAAGTTTTCCAGAAATCTCGCCGCGGCGAGAATAACTTCGCCGCCGGCGAGTTTCGTTCGAAAACGCATTTTTATGCTGTTTTGTTCCAAAATTTCCCTCCAAAACCCTAGATCTATATATACATTATGATGGAGAAGGAGGGGACGGAAGAAAGGAGAGTTCAAAGGCATTTTTGGAGAAGAGAAGGAAATTTTGGAGAAACTTGAAGGATCTTCACCATTGTTGCTACCAAGCCTTCATCTTCTAGAGTTTTTTCGTCTCTTCTCCTTAGTTTTTATTTTCTGCAGTTTATTCATATTTGTTATTCATGGATTCAATTGAAATAATGGTTGTTCTTATTTCCGTTATGAACTAATTCGTTTTTGCTAAGGCTATGATGTAGTTAGATCAAGGAAATATGATTTCTTTTGTTATGGTTATATGAATTCATTGTTTTCAAGTCGAGTATTTATTTCCATGCTTAATGCTTTTAAATTTCTGATCAAGATTTAGATGATTTGTTGCATTATATTGAGACCGAGAGGAGATATGTAATGAATGCTTCTTGTGATAAATACCGTATGTTGAATGCGAGTGTGAGAACTAATGCATGATGTATGTGGTTATTCTAGAAATTCCATAAATCGTAATGTGCTTGTTTGTGATTAAATCTTCATAGAAATATAGTTGGTTTTCATAGATTAGTAATTCTAATATAACTTGAGAAAGAGTATTAGATAAGTTTGGGTTTTTCAACCATCACTTTTAGCTTTGATTCTCATATAACATGACTTGAAATCAGATTGAATTGATTTAGCGAAATCAAATGCCTTAGCGTTTTTAATCATTAGTGAACAACATTTAATTTTGCTATTTGCGTTTAGTTTTATGTTAATTTTCTTTTTAAACAATTTCAACAATTCAGTTTTCAAATAAAATTAGGGTTAGTCAATTTCGGTACTTAGTAACGCCATTCCTTGTGGGTTCGATATCCGTACTTTTGTACACTTTATTACTTGAACGATTCGTACACTTGCGAAAATAAGCATCAAGTTTTTGGCGCCGTTGCCGGGGAATGGTTTGATTTTATTAATATCGATACTACCTAATCTTAGTTTTAATTTGAAGTTAATTTGCTTTATCTTTCTTTCATTTTTAATTTTGTTTATTTTGCTGTTTTATTTTATTTATCAAAAAAAAAAAGTAACTTTGTGTTGTTTTTGTGTTAGTTGATTTTCTGGTTGCAGGATTTGTGTATGAGACGTACAAGAAGCCTTAACCTTCTTCCACTTGATCCAGAGATTGATAGAACATATAGGCGTCTAAACCGAGAGAGAAGACGTTCAACCTCAGCTCCTAATAGACAATCAACCATGGATCCACCATTTGTTGAGGGAGGTGGAAATCGTAGAGCTTTGAGGGATTATACTGCGCCTAATGTTGCTGGAACTATTTCGGGTATAAGGAGGCCAACTATTCAAGCCAATAACTTTGAGATAAAACCATCCTTTATCCAAATGGTTCAATCAAATCAGTTTGGGGGAATGTCAAAGGATGATCCAAATGCACATATTGCTTACTTTCTGGAGGTGTGTGATCTTTACAAGATAAATGGTGTGTCCGAAGATGCTGTAAGATTGAGGGTTTTTCCTTTTTCACTTCGGGATAAAGCCAAGGAGTGGCTAAACTCATTACCACCAGGATCAATTACAACATGGAATGAATTGGTTCAAATTCTTATCCAAGTTCTTTCCTCCTCGCTAAGACAAAGCAAAATTAAGGAATGAAATCACATCCTTTACACAATATGACCAAGAATCATTGTATGAAGCTTGGGAAAGATTCAAAGAAATGTTGAGAAAATGCCCACATCATGGTATACCAATTTGGCTACAAGTCTCTACATTTTATAATGGGTTGGTTTCAAACTATCGTGCAATGATTGATGCTGCAGCTGGAGGATCTTTAATGGGAAAAACACCGGAGGATGCTCATGAGTTGTTAGAGGTTATGGCAGAAAACAAAAATCAGTGGCATTCAGAGCGGGTAATTGCAAAAAGACCAGCAGTAGTGCATGAAATTGATTCAGTGAATGCTTTGTCGGCTCAAGTTGCTGTTCTTTCAAGAAATATGGATTCTTTGTCCTCCAAATTTGAATCCAAACCAACTACACAATGTGATTTATGTGGTGGAAATCATGCTAGCATCGAGTGCCAAGTTGGAAATCCATTTGCGACACCAAATGCTGAGCAAGCAAATTATGTTTCAAATTTCCAAAAACCTCAACATAACCCATACTCGAACACCTACAATCCAGGTTGGAGGAATCATCCAAATTTGTCATGGGGAAATAACCAAGGGGGATTCAAACCGTCATCATCTTCCTACCAACCCCAGGAGAAAAAACAAGCAAATTTGGAAGAAATTTTGGGAAAGTTCATTGAGGAGACAAGAGAAAATTTCAGAAATCAAGAGGCAATCAACAGGGACATCCAAAACCAACTGGGGCAGCTTTCAAAGCAGATTGCAGAAAGGTCTCAAGGATCAATACCTAGTGACACAATAAATCCCACAGAGCATGCAAAGGCTATCACATTGAGAAGTGGAAAAGAACTTGAGAATCAGAAGAAATCGGAGAAAAAGATGGAAGAATCTAAAGAAAAGCCATCAAGATCCCAAGATACTCAACCTTCCCCATATGCAAAATATGAGCCTCCTATCCCATATCCTCAAAGATTGAATAAGAAAAAGCTTGATAATCAATTTGATAAATTTCTGGATATTTTTAAGAAATTGCATATTAACATTCCTTTTGCAGAGATGTTGGAACAAATGCCCAAATATGAAAAATTCATGAAGGAAATCCTATCAAAGAAGAGGAGGCTGGGAGATAATGAAACTGTCATGCTAAATGAGGAGTGCGGTCTGATTCTTCAAAGAAAACTGCCACAGAAATTGAAAGACCCAGGGAGTTTTACTATACCTTGTACTATAGGAAGTTGCAATTTTGATAAAGTCCTATGTGATTTAGGAGCAAGCATTAATTTGATGCCACTTTCTGTTTTCAGGAAACTAGGCCTGGGAGAAGTGAAGCCCATTTCAATATCTTTACAATTAGCGGATCGATCGGTGAAATATCCTCTAGGGGTAATTAAGGATGTTTTAATTAAAGTCGGCAAGTTTATTTTCCCTGTAGATTTCGTGGTGCTTGACATGGAGGAAGATAGAGAGATACCGTTGATATTGGGGAGACCGTTCCTTTGCAATGGAAGAACATTGATTGATGTTCAGCAAGGAAAGCTAATTCTACGGGTGCAAGATGAACAAGTAACTTTTGATGTTTTTGAAGAAATAAAATCTCCAAGTGATGTACATTCTTGTTTTCAAATTAACACTCTTGACGGGTTAATCTCGGAAACTTTTGAGGAGATAACTCCATTGCTACCACTAGAAGCTGGCCTTGTGAAATCTGCAACAATTGAGGAGGAAGATGAGGGGACGAGACAATGTTCTGGATTACTGGCAGCACCTAATGAATATTTATGCAGTGATGGAACATTTAAGGAGTTGGGAACAAATGAAACTCCAACCTCAGTGGTAAAGAATGGAGCCAACAAGATTGAGCTAAACCCAATGCCATCCCATCTAAAAATAAATAAATTCTTACGTTCACCACCTAAGGGCGCTCATTACCGGGCGAAAGGAGATCTCTCTTCCCTTTCTTACATTGAGGACAATGTAAGGTTTTGGTTGGGGGTGCGGTAAACGGTAAATCTTTTCTCCCCTTCATTTTTAGTAGTTTTGTTTGTGTGTTTAATTTTGATTTTTCCATTTATTTTTCTGCATTTTGATTTAATTTTTTTTTATTTTATTTATTTATTGTCTTATTTTATTATTATTATTGTTATTATTATTATTTTTATTTTATTTGCATTTTACTTGTTTTAATTTGCACGTTGATGATAATAATGTGATTGTGATAACAAGTAGCTGTTAGATGACATTAAATTTTGCTTTGGTTTAAAGAGAATTTCAAATGTTGATTTTACCTAGTTGGCGACTCTTTTGGTATGTGGTATGATTTGGTCGATTAGTCTAAATGCTTAGAGAAGTCTTATGTGTGAATTTTGCATGGACATTTTTGTGATCTCAACAAACTCTAGAACTCATTTGAAAACCTCTTGAGGCGAAATAATTTGGAATTGCACTGTTTAGGATATGATGTAGGCCATTTTTGGATCGATTGTGCCATTTTAAGCCTACCTTGTTATCTTTATATCACTAGTAACCTCTTTGAGCCATTTAAATATATTGTTAGCCTTACTTTTCTTTCTTTTTGCCTTATATAACCTACCTTCTATTGAGCCAAAAATATATATATATAATTCCTACCTTATTTGTTAAGAGCACTTAATTTTGAACACAAACTTTTCAAGAGGAATTGGAGAAATCTTCCACATAATTGGAAGAAATTGGTTGGGGGTTATGTCTTTTCAAGAGAAATTAGAGTAAGGATGATGAAAAAAAAATTCATATATATTGGAATAAAGTAGTTGCCTTTTCAAAGAGCAATTGAGTAAAAAAAAAAGAAAAAGAAAAAAAAAAGAGAAAAGAAAAAAGAAAAAAAAAAAGAAGAAGAAGAAAAAGAAGAAGAAGAAAGCCTTCACATTCTAGTAAATAAAAGAGTGTTAGTGATGGATGTACTAAGGTGAAAGATTGAGGAAGAACGTTTTTTATCTATGGAAAAATGGGTTATGATCGGAAGAAACAATTTGGGTTAAATGGTGTTATTCTTTTACTTAATTGGTTGTGTTTAATCTAATAAGTGCCCTTATTTGTATTTTGACACTTCCCGTTCTTTCTTAACCAAATACCTAAGCCTAACATTACAAGCCTCGTAAAGTCCTATTGATCCAAAGTGGTGTATTTTTCTTCATTAGTGGAGAGAGGTTTGAAAAGTGAGCCTATGGAGTTTGAGATTTCACCTTTTTGTTTGTGGATGTTGTGCATAATATTATCTGGGCATTATGGCTAATGGTTTGTGGTTTGATGGATGTTTAAGAGTCAATAACAAAAGTGAAATTGGCATTTGAGATTTCTTAAAGCTTAGGTGACATTTAATTATTCTATATGTTGGGTGTTATTTACAATTTTTGAGACATTTGTGCAAATTATTTGTTATGTGATTTTATTGTTTTAAGTTAGGATAGTTATAGGTAAGATGTTTGTGGGTGTCATCACTGGAAGCCCTCATGAGACTACAACTCGTCCTACTAGGGCCGCCTAGGGGTTTAAAGGCTTATTACATACGCTTAATGTAATGTTGTAAATAGAATAAATTTCCTTTGAATTTTTCTTTTAATGTCTCCTTTGAAATTATTCATAGATCGCTTTTCTTGCTAGAGACTAGCAAGAAGTCGGATTGGGGTTGTTGATAGGAGTCAAATTATTGCATTTTTGTTATGATTTAAAGGTTGATATTTGTGTGAAAATTGCGTTTTATTTTATTATTTAATCCACAAATGTCATTTCACGGGTATTTCGTTTTTAAAGTGCAATTGCAGGTAAAATCATGATTATGGAGAAGTTTGGGACAAATTTCAATGACTGGGATTGAGTGCAAATAAAAAGAAAACAAAATTTCAAAATTTGGAAGTTCGCCGCCGGCGAGAATATTCCCGCCACCGGCGAAAACCTTACTGAGAAAATGTTGAAAATCATGCAGGGAGCAGCACGGATTTTGGCAAAACAATCTCGCCGCCGGCCAAATCAATCTCGCCGCCGGCCAAGTACATCTCGCCGCCGGCCAAATACATATCGCCGCCGGCCAAGTGCATCTCGCCGCCGGCCACAATAATCCCGTCGCCGGCGAGATTTAGCAGAACCGAAATCGTAAGTTTTCCAGAAATCTCGCCACTGCGAGAATAACTTCGCCGCCGGGGAGTTTCGTTCGAAAACACATTTTTATGCTGTTTTGTTCCAAAATTGCCCTCCAAAACCCTAGATCTATATATACATTATGATGGAGAAGGAGGGGACGGAAGAAAGGAGAGTTCAAAGGCATTTTTGGAGAAGAGAAGGAAATTTTGGAGAAACTTGAAGGATCTTCACCATTGTTGCTACCAAGCCTTCATCTTCTAGAGTTTTTTCATCTCTTCTCCTTAGTTTTTATTTTCTGCAGTTTATTCATATTTGTTATTCATGGATTCAATTGAAATAATGGTTGTTCTTATTTCCGTTATGAACTAATTCGTTTTTGCTATGATGTAGTTAGATCAAGGAAATCTGATTTCTTTTGTTATGGTTATATGAATTCATTGTTTTCAAGTCGAGTATTTATTTCCATGCTTAATGCTTTTAAATTTCTGATCAAGATTTAGATGATTTGTTGCATTATATTGAGACCGAGAGGAGATGTGTAATGAATGCTTCTTGTGATAAATATCGTATGTTGAATGCGAGTTTGACACCTAATGCATGATGTATGTGGTTATTCCAGAAATTCCATAAATCGTAATGTCCTTATTTGTGATTAAATCTTCATAGAAATATAGTCGGTTTTCATGGATAAGTAATTCTAATATAACTTGAGAAAGAGTATTAGATAAGTTTGGGTTTTTCAACCATCACTTTTAGCTTTGACTCTCATATAACATGACTTGAAATCAGATTGAATTGATTTAGCGAAATCAAATGCCTTAGCGTTTTTAATCATTAGTGAACAACATTTAATTTTGCTATTTGCGTTTAGTTTTATGTTAATTTTCTTTTTAAACAATTTCAACAATTCAGTTTTCAAATAAAATTAGGGTTAGTCAATTTCGGTACTTAGTAACGCCATTCCTTGTGGGTTCGATATCCGTACTTTTGTACACTTTATTACTTGAACGATTCGTACACTTGCGAAAATAAGCATCATCAGTTCTTACTCATTTACATCACTCTCCTTTTCTTTTATAATTAACAGAACCTTAGACGTAATGCAAACTTATCGGTCGTATTAATTGTGAAATGTGCATAATCCATCTGTAAAGAATAAAAGAATAAAATTACTTATGCTAAATTAGAAAAAATTAACTTCCACCATTCAACACAAAATAAATCGCTAACCACAAAACTCCCATAATTAACTAAAAAAAATACTTTCAAAATTATTCATTACATTTGATATTCGAAACCAATCACTTGTAAAGCATCATGAATATACTTTTTTTATCACAAGGATTTTTGTTGGATATTTTGAATCTTTAGAATATTTGAAAACATACTCCTGTTCGGATCCCCAATATTCGTTACATCTCCATTGAGCAGAATTAAAAGAAAATGAAAACAAAAAAGGTGCGACAAAACTTTTAGACTATTGGTAGGTGATTTAAATGATGCAATTTGTGTTCCAAAAATGAGATCCTATAGCCAGGCATGCTCGAATTTTGGTAATCCTTACAAGCTTTGATTTGATATATTATGATAGACTTTTCGATACACGAGTCAAAAGTTATGGCCTTTTAAACTTTCAACTTCGATTGATCAAATGTTTTTTATAAACTGTGAATAGCATAACCATTCTTCGTGTTCCTTCTCTCTATTTTTCGTGAAGAAAAAAGATTGATAGAATTTTGAAAAAAATATCAAGAAGAAGATACAAAGATTTTATGCAAAACTATGAAATGAAATCCTAAGACACAACAAATATCCATAAATCTATGAAACCCCACCCTTGAGATGCCACAAAGGATGATCACTCCCTTTAATTAGTCGAACTAGAGCATTTAATCAAGATCACCAGAAGACAAAACAAAAAGCTTTCTGAAAAATATTTTCATTAATGATATCAGTTCTTACTCCTTTACATCACTGTTCTTTTCTTTTATAATTAACAAAACCTTAGACGTAATGCCAACTTAGCGGACGTATTCCGTTGTGAAATGCGCCTAATCCATCCGTAAAAAATAAAAGAATAAATTTACTTATGCTAAATTAGAAAAAATTAACTTCCACAATTCAACAAAAACTAAACCGCTAACCATAAAACTCCGATAATTAACTTCCACAAGGGATTGGTTTGGAATATCAAATGCAATGAATAATTTTGAAATTAGTTTCTTTTTTTAGTTAATTATGGGCATTTTATGGTTTGCGATTTCCTTTTTCATGAATTGTGGAAGTTAATTTTTTCTAATTTAGCATAAGTAATTTTATTCTTTTATTCTTTACGGATGGATTAGGCCCATTTCAAAACTAAATACACCTCCTAAGTTTGCATTACGCCTAAGGTATTTTTAATTGTAAAAGAAAGGGATAGTGATTTAATGGAAGAAGAACTAATACCATTAACGAAAATATTTTTCAGAAAGCTTTTTGCTTTGTCTTATAGTGATCTTGATTGAATGTTCTAGTTCAACTAATTAAATGGACTGATCAATTTTTTGTAGCATCTCAAGGGTGGGGTTTTATAGACTTGTTGTCTTTGGATTACGTTTCATTGTTTCCCTTGAAATCTTCATATCTTCTTCTTGATCTTTTTTTCTTAATTCTATCAATCTTTTTTCTTCACAAAAAATAGAGAGAAGGAAAAAAAAGAATGGTTCTCCTATTCATAGTTTATAAAAAACTTTTGATCAATCGGAGTTGAATGTTTAAAAGGCCATAAATTTTGACTCATGTATCGAAAAGTCTATTATAATATATCAAATCGATACTCAT
The DNA here is from genome assembly GCA_030763125.1 of Hippophae gyantsensis. Classification (NCBI taxonomy): domain Eukaryota; kingdom Viridiplantae; phylum Streptophyta; class Magnoliopsida; order Rosales; family Elaeagnaceae; genus Hippophae; species Hippophae gyantsensis. Next base: position 42,995,672 of record CM061035.1, on the reverse strand, counting down.
AACAATTACCATAATCAAGCTTGTCTGGCCATTAGATCTCATTTTTGTAACTTGATAACTGTATTTTATATAATTATTTTCACCTATTTTATTAATTATAATTGCTATGTTCTTGAAATTTTTGGTTAATTTTAGGTAAATAAATTAATATTTTATGTTTATTTGTTAAGGAATATATTTTTTAAGAAAATTAAATATTTTGAATCGAAAACCTACTTAATTGCAAATTTTTGTATAAAAATATAATTTCAAATAAAATAGTGTTTAATTGGAATTTATAAAAAGTCTAAAAAAATAATTTAAATTAAAATCGGGCTTAATTTTAATTATTCAAAGTTTAAAATTTAATTTAAATTAGAAAAGGGCTTTATTGTAATTAAACAAAGTTTAAAATGTAATTTGAAATATATTTGTGGGTTAAAATGCAATTAAGAAAACTTATTTTTCTACACAGGAAAAGTAGGCCACGCGCACCATCTCCAACGCTCGACTCCAACCGTTCGATCAAGCGACGAACGGCTAGGATGAGGCACGTGTGAACAGAGCCGACAAAAGAGAATGGACGCATGAATTCAATTGCACACTACTCAGTGCACTCAGTGGGGCCTACCTGCCGCGTAGGTCGGCGTGTAGGGTGGGACCCACGTGTCTAACACATCAACCAAGGCATGCTATCATGCGGATGTTTTATATGCGTCCAGTTATACAACGAATAGAAAACTGCCACGTGTCCCACTTTATAATTCAGCCAATAATATTATGACACGTGCCAAGGCTTTGGTGAGCGCAAAAACGCAGAATCACGCACTCATTCCAGCCGCTGTCCCCCACGTTCGCGAACCTCTAATCCCGTGTAGCGTTTCTCCGTGCACCCGTCCTTATAGCCAGTGATATGCTGCCATGTGTCCCATTTTAGATTTCAGCGAATCATATCGCGACACATGGCAGCGTGAATTGAAAAAAATAAACAACAACGCGCACGTTCCCCAGTTTTGCGTATTCGATACTAGTTTGTGTTTTCGATAAATGTTTGTCCCCCACGCGTTTATTTAATTATTTTGGCCATAACGGTTTGTTCCCCGCGTGTAAAAAAATGTATTATTTTGGATGTATTTTTTTTAGCTATAAATAGAGGATTTATTGCTGAAAGAAGGAGTTTTGAGAGTTTTTAGTTTTGGAATTTTATGAGAGTTTGGGGTTGGACTGTGGAACACGCAGAAGCCATTTTTGGCTTCTTTTGTGTTCTACATGTGCCAAATATTTTGGAGAATATGAAGTTTTAATTTTCTTAGTGTTCTGTAACTAATATTCCTTAACTGCTGTAATTTTAATTTTAAATTATGAAGTAATTTAATTTTTCTAGGGTTGCATTTTATCTAAATTTATGAAGCTTTGATTTTAATTATTTTTGAAAGATTTATAAGACGTTTGATTTGTTTATTCTATCTGTGCTTAATGCTTTTGATTATTTACGAATTTTATCAAATGATCTGTGGCACTTAAATAAACTTGGAAGAGGCATTTTTGTGTATATTGCCTAAGGATAGAATGACATGTATGATGAAGGATAGGAATATATCCTAATTGTATGTGTGGTCATTTGAGAACTTAGAACGTAATGAATCTTGGTGAATTTAATTCTCATAGGAATATAGTGAATTAATTTAATGAGGTGTGTCTATACGGAGCTCGGAAGAGATGTATGGATAAAATTAGAAGTTTTCAGTTGACAAATTAAATGTACTATAAAAATATAAATCAAGATAAAATAACATGATTATAGTGGATTAATTTGGTGAAAAACTGCAATCCTAGATTTCTTTTATTTTGTTATTAAACTCTTTTCTTAAATTTGTTCCAATCAACGATCGTTTTGAATAAAATCAGAGAGAAATAATTTTAGTACTCAACAAACTGTAGTAACAAATCTCCGTGGGAACGATACTTTACTTATCAAATTTTATTACTTGTGACCGTGTATACTTGCACGTTTTATGTTCTCTAAAAGAGACAACACAACTCAAATTCCATCGTTTAAACCACCAAGCAAGGGTTTAATGTTTTTGTCGCACGTTTCCCTTTTTATTTTCTTTTAGTTTTGCTCAATGGAGATGTAACGAATATTGAGGATCCGACCAGGAGTATGTTAACAAATATGCTAAAGATTCACAATATCCAACAAATATAATTAAGATGAAAAACATATATTCATGATGCTACATAAGGGATTGGTTTAGAATATCAAATGCAAAGAATAATTTTGAAATTAGTTTATTTTTTTAGTTAATTGTGGGCATTTTATGGTTTGCGATTTCCTTTTTTATGAATTGTGGAAGTTAATTTTTTTTTAATTTAGCATAAGTAATTTTATTCTTTTATTCTTTACGGATGCATTAGGCACATTTCAAAACTAAATACGCCGCTAAGTTTGCATTACGTCTAAGGTTTTTTTAATTATAAAAGAAAGGGACAGTGGTTTAATGGATCAAGAAAGCTTTTTGCTTTGTCTTCTAGTGATCTTGATTGAATGCTCTAGTTCAACTAATTAAATGGACTGATCATCCTTTGTAGCATCTCAAGGGTGGGGTTTTATAGACTTGTTGATGTTGGTTTTTTTCTACACTACTAGAAAACACCATTTTCTTCTTTTTTCCTCCATTTAGTCACTTCATAACATTCTTGTAAGTATTTCTATTAATTTTGCAGCTTATTATTCAGTTTGTTTTATTTTTTGTATAAATATTTGATATAGGTATGTTTTTTATTTTGCTTGTTACTATGTTCGACTTATTTTATGTGGAAATAATATCTGAAATGTTGTGGGTTTGATGGATTATATATATTTAATGTGCGTGGGTAAATTTATTTATATATAAATAATTATATTTTATTAAGTAGAATTTTGTAGCTTATTATTTAGTCTGTTTTATTTTTTGTATAAATTTTTTATTTAGGTATGTTTTTTATTTTGCTTGTTATTATGTTTGACTTATTTTATGTGAAAATAATATCTGAAATGTTGTGGGTTTACTGTGCGTGGATAAATTTATTTATATATAAATAATTATATTTTATTAAGTAGTGAATAGAGGAAAAATAATATGTTTTTTAAAATTTGTAAGAAATTATATTGGTATAAGAGTTATACGTGCTATCTATTGACTCTTAAAAAAATTATAAATATATATTTATAAACTCAATAAACTCAATAATTTAAATAATATATATATATTAATAAAAATCAAATAATAACTAAAAACTAAGTAGTATTATTATTTTTATTTATATATGCTACTTATGTGTTAAAATGTTAAATATATTACTATAGTAGTCCCTATATACTTCTATAGAATGTTATATACGTATAATTAATATTACTTTTTAATTATGATATAGTAACATGTTTAGAAATTAGAATCATTTTATGTGATTGGTTTTTATATATTCATGCTGGCATGTTGCTTATTTTTTAATTTGTATAGAAATGGTTTTGTAAAATGATTAAAATGATAACTGTTTTGTATTATGTATGTTTTGATATATATTATAATAATTAGGAAATTTATATATAATAATACTTGAAATATATTCATTGGATACATAATTAAGTAATATGTTTAATTAATGTCATTAATAGAAAATGGACAAATCTTGGATGTCAAAGTGTAGAATTAAGCAAGACTATATTTCTAGAGTTGAAAGTTTCATGGAATTTTCTTGTAGAAATAGTAATACTGGAACTAGTATGATTCGATGCCCATGTGTTAAATGTAAAAATGAGCGATTTCATGAATTTGATGAGGTTAAGTATCACCTTATCCGTAATGATATTCTTTTGAGCTATAAATGTTGGTATTATCATGGAGAAAATATTGATAATACTCATGGAGAAAAGATAAATAAGAATGTGAGTAGATTACATACATCTTATCATAATCTACAGATAGAAAATATGTTTCATGGTGTTAAAAATGAATTACACAAGGATGATCCCAAAACCTTTAAAAAACTTATAGAAGATGTCGAAAAACCGTTGTATCCAAAATGCAAAAAATACACTAAAATGTCGGGATTGGTTCATTTGTACAATGTGAAGGCAAAATATGGTTTTTCTAACAAGGGATTCACAGAATTACTAAATCTACTAGTCAATATGTTTCTTGAGGGTATTGAATTGCCATCTTCAATGTATGAAGTGAAGAAATATCTTAGTCGATTTGGCATGGAATATCATAAGATTCACGCTTGTCCAAATGATTGCATTCTTTATAGAAAAGAATATGAGACATTACATGATTGTCCTATGTGTAAAGAATCGAGATGGAAGCATGGTCCAAATGAGAGTACAACACATAAGAAAGGGGTGCCTGCAAAGGTTCTTTGGTACTTTCCACCAATTCCTCGCTTTCAAAGGTTGTTCAATACTAAAGATACATCAAAGATGTTGACTTGGCTTTCAGATAATCGATCTGATTATGGAGTGCTACGTCATCCTTGTGATTCTCCAAATTGGAAAGTAGTAGATAATTTATCTCCTCAATTTTCATCTGATCCATGCAATCTTCGTCTTGCCATTGTTGCTGATGGAATTAATCCACATAGTTCCCTCAGCAGTAGATATAGCTATTGGCCAGTAATTATGGTAACATACAACCTTCCTCCCTGGTTGTGTATGAAAAGAAAATTCATGATGTTAACATTATTGATCTCAGGACCGAAACAACCCGGTGTTGATATTGATGTATATTTGCAGCCTCTAATAGATGATTTAAAGACGTTGTGGAATGATGGTGTAAATGTTTACGATGCACATAAAGAAGAACACTTTAACTTGAAGAGGGTCTTTTTATGGACAATTAATGATTTTCCTGCCTATGGAAACTTATTAGGACATGCAACAAAAGGTTACAAGGGATGCCCTATATGTAGTAATGGAACTTCTGCAACTTATCTTGTTCACGGACGAAAGATGTCTTATATAAGACATAGAAGATTTTTGCCATCTGGACACAAGTTTAGATACCAAAAGAAACCGTTCGATGGTGAAGAAGATCATGATCATGCAACTCGACCTTTGCGAGGTGTTGAGATATTAAGGCAATTGAATGGTATGACATTCAAACGATATGTAAAGATGAAAAAAAACTCACTAAGGTAGGGAAACGAAAGATGTCAACTAATGAAATGGGTGAAAATGAAAAAGAGTTTGAACCGACTTACCATGGTTATTGGGAAAAAATCAATATTTTGGGAATTACCTTATTGGAAAGACCTACACATTCATCACATCTTAGATGTCATGCACATTGAGAAGAATGTATATGAGAGCTTGATTGGTACTTTACTTAATATACTTGGAAAAAAAAGGATGGAATTAAAGCAAGATTGGATTTAAAGAAACTAGGCATACGACCTGAATTGGAACCAAGGGTGGAAAATGATAAGAATCGAACATACTTACCACCAGCATCATATACAATGTCAACAAAAGAGAAGGATGTGTTTTGTATTTGGAAGGTGTGAAAGTTCCTGATGGTTACTCATCCAACTTAAGAAATTTTGTGTCTATCACCAATAAGAGACTGTATGGATTGAAATCACATGACTGTCATATCTTAATGCAACAGTTATTACCAGTTGCTATTAGATCAATTCTTCCAAAACATGTTCGATTATCAATAATTCAGCTTTGTTCATTCTTCAATACAATATGAAAGAAATCTATATCAATTGGCGAGTTAAATTCTTTACAGAAAGATGTTGTAGAGACTTTGTGTCTAATTGAAAAATATTTTCCTCCTTCTTTCTTTGATATAATGATTCACTTGTGTGTTAATTTAGTTTGAGAGGTTCAATTGTGTGGTCCTACTTACTTGAGGTGGATGTATCCTTTTGAGAGATATATGCAAGTCCTTAAAGGATATGTAAATAATAGAAATCGACCTATAGGATGCATAGTGGAACGCTACATTGCTAAAGAGGCCATTGAGTTTTGTTCTAAATACTTTAGTGGTTGCACTGAAATTGGGAATCCTATGCACAAGTTGTTCTTAGAACGTCACATGATCCAAGTAGGTAACCTTATGCTTGGTGGAAGTAAGAAATTATTTATTGATCGCACTCGATGGGAAAAATCACACTGAATCATTTTGGTAAATAATAATGAGGCACAACCGTACATAGAGTAAGTGATGTTCATTGTTTCATGATTGCAAAAATCATTTTTTATTTAACTATTAATGATGATATATAACTTAATATATATTTAATAACATTACAGGATGCATTTAAACTTATTGAAGATTGATCCTTGTTATAAAAAAGAGAGCAGAAAAATGGTTGTATGATGAACATAAGCGAGAGCTTATTAATTGGTTTCGCAACCATGTAAGTGTCACAAACAAAAATTCATGCATGTATCTTCCTAGATCTATTCAATGTTTTAAAACTTTGCTCTAAACACATTTTGTGTTTTTGTATACATAGATTCGAGATGAACTCAAGAAACCCAATCATAAAATATCAGAAAGTTTACAATGGCTTGCACATTGGCCAAAATTCGATGTGAAATCATTTTATAGTTTCACAATAAATGGATCGAGGTTTACGACTCAATCTAGGGACAAAGTTCGAGTAAATCAAAATAGTGGTGTGAAGATGGTTGCATAAACTATGCAATTTTCCAGTTCAAAAGATGTTAATCCTGTACTTTCTGATATAACATATTATGGTATAATACAAGAGATTTGGGAATTGGATTATGAGGTCTTCCATGAAACAGTTTTCTTGTGTGATTGGGTCGAGGATGTTATCAATGTTGGATATAAAATAGATGATTTTGGATTTACCCTTGTAAATTTATCCAGGATAAGTCACACTGATGATCCTTTCACATTAGCACTTCATACAAAACAAGTATTTTACGTGAACGATCAAATTGATCCAAGATGGTCTGTTGTGTTAACGCCTCCACAAAAAGAGTTTTACCATTGTGATGTTGTAGAAGATGATGACTCTATGCTTGATACATTAACCAATATTAGTAATTTCTCAAATAAATTGCCTAATGTATGTGATGATCTAATTGATGATGATGACTCTTCGTCATGGGCTCGAAGTGATTGTGAAGGAATATATGTATACGATCAACAACCTAATTAAACATAAAATATGTTCTATATTGTTGTAATAACTCTTATATATATGTATGTTCCTAAAATTATCAATTAATTTATATTTCTTCATTGTTTGCAGATATTTCATGGATCTTCGGATAACAAAGCTTATAGATCCAAATGATCCATTGGGGTATTTGAAAAGAAGGGGTTGGGCGAATATACCTGATGCTCCACTTAACCCAGATGATAGAATACCTATTCTATTTTATGCTATTGGTAATCCAAAAGGGGGAAATGGTCAACAATTGAAATCCTCTATTGGTCAACTTGCAAAGTCCAGTATACCAATCAATATAAATGATTGGTCTGAGGTTGACGATGCAGAAACGTTCAAAATATGGATAACCATTTGTGTAAGTCTCTTATATTTTATAATCAATATATATATTATATTAGGTGTATATTATATCTAATCTTTTGTACTGTGTTTTTACATAATCGTTACAAAGTTGATGACATTTGAAAGAGCAAGTGTTATAAGATTGCAAATAAGGCGTGGAAGGAATACAAGACTTCTAGATTAGCAAGAAATTATGTGTTTCCATATTTGGAACCACTTGATGTGTTAGAGCTCTACAAAATCCCTGAAGGACACCCCTAGATTACACCTCAAGTTTGGAAAGACTTTGTGGATTATAGACATTCAGATGAATTTCAAATTATTAGGGAAGATCATCAGAATGTACAAATGCATAACATTCTTCCTAACCGTATTAGGAGGTCTTCAAATCCTGAAGTTAGATATAGAATGGTATTATTAACTTGTCTTAATTTATAAATATTTTTATATTTATTTTCCTCAATTTAGTTTCATGTCATTCTTAATAAAATTTTCATAATTTATGTAGGAAACTGAATTGGGTAGACATGTTACCCGAACTGAATTGTACATAGAAACAAAGACTCCCAAAAGGAAGAATTCAAGACCGATGACTAAGTGAGGAGAAGAACATTTAAATAAGTTGGTTAGTAATTTCGGTTGATAAAAAGTCTTAATGACATTTAATAATTGATGTAATAATGAATGATATGTTTGTGTGCTTTATTATTTGTAGAGAGTTGTTCAAGAAAAAATATCTAGGGGTGAAATAATTGAATAGCCTAGGAGAGATGCTTTATATCATGCATTCGGACGCAAGCATCCTGGTCGTGTTAGGAGAGGTAGCCAATATGATGGTTCTATAGAGTATTTTAACATTTCAAAACAAAAGCCTCAGATGGTAAGTAAGGAGAAGTACACTAAAATTGAAGAAGAATTCACCTTCTTTAAGGCCTCAGTGTTAAGTGAGATTGCCACTCTAAAAGAATATCAATCATAACAAATGTCAGCCATGGCATCATGCTACAACAAGGGCATGCCATATTGGCCAAGCATGCAACCATCCATGCCAGGCATGCCACCATCCATGCCAGGCATGCCACAATCCATGCCACCATCCATGACAGGCAGGCCACCATCCATGCCAAGCATGGCACCCACACAATCTCATTGCACTCAAACTACATCCAGTATGGGATATAGGCATCCTATTGGTCCTCACTATATGCCAGGAATGCATATGTAATGAAGTAGTGGTTCATTTTCTCCAATGCAATCTACACATTCTTACCATCAATCAAACCACGATGAACGTTTTAGTGAGAATGTACATCCAATAGCTACCCCACATGGGATTCCTCTTCTATTTGATGAATCATATGTGGTAAGATTTTAATTTCTGGTGTATATAATCTATTATTTTTAAATTCTTATTATATGTTTTATTTTTTATATATAACACTTAAATTTTTTTACAGAATATGAAATATTTGTTGAAACATCCTTCGTCAACGGACTGTGTTGCTATTGGAACGGTACAACAATTGAGCGATGATTGGATGATTCATAATCAATATTTGCTTAATCATTGGCAAATAGTAATTGATCAATCATTGTTTCATGATTGTCCACTACCTGCGCATTCTGATGTTACCACAGTCCAAGAGGCAGTTGGACAATATGTGGCTTGGCCATCGATTCAAGTTGTTCTAAATTTTGACGTGGTACTATTTTTTAACTTAAAAGATAACACTTGTTTACTACTATTATTTTATTATATATTATATTGTTACTAAAAAATACATATATAATACTTTTTTTAGTCTATTATACCAGAACTCTTAAATATGGCACTTTAAGATATACGAAGACAATATCTCATGCTAAATATATGTCTAGTAGCCAATCATCCCACACCAAGTCATTCAAGAAGAAGCCTTGGAAAAAGTATAGTCATAATTATGCTTTAAACTTCAGCAGAAATCTTGGCACTTTGATGACTATTGTTGGGAGGGCATCTAGCATAAATGATGGATGGGCTGTGCCACTTCCTATAGAAATTTCTAGTGTAGACCTCGACCAAACTTATATATCGATCGAGTGCTTATTGCAACTATTTGAATATCAAATGATCGATTTAAGTATAATTCAAGTGTGGACAAGGTGAGTCCTCAATCTATTTATTTTTCTTTCATTTATGTAGAACATATATAATTATATTTATATTATCTAATTATATATATATATATATATATATATATCTTTTATATAGGGCGTGCTATTATCGACTTCAACATAATCACTCATCACATTTAGCAATGTTCTATGATTCTTCATATGTCAATCAATATCAAGAGAAGGATGTTAGCTTTAGAGCTAAACAATTATGTGACAGGGCATTAACGCTTAACAGAAATCAAAAGTTGATAATCCCTTGGCCATTAAGGTTTGAACAAGGCCAAGATCATTGGATGTTGGTAATCATTGATCTATTCAATAATCATGCTTGTTACTGTGATTCAGCTTCCATAGAACTGAGTAAAGATACAAAAGCAGTTGTTGAAATGTAAGAGTTATAGCTATATATTTATTTCTTCTATTATTTTTTGTAATATTTAATAAAAACTAACCGTTTTAAACCTTGATAGGACATGGAAGTTGTGGAAAAATTTTAAGAGCATTGCCCTTAAAAAATCTCATAAGCTTATATGGACAAAAGTTATGATATGTACAAGTCAATATTAATAATTTTATTAATTTTACAATTGAATAATAAAGATGTTCGAATATGAAAAATCATGTACACTTGTTTTTTGTAGGTTCCACAACAAAATAATGGAGTCATGTGTGGTTATTATGTCATGAAGTTTATGAGCGAAATCATAACAAATATCAAAATTCCAATTGATGATGTGGTAATATCTTTTACCCATATACATAAAAGTTTTTAACATATTTGAGTTTGTTTTTATAAATAAATGAAATTACATTATTATTTTGATTTTAAATACATGTAGTTCTTTGGTTGGAACAAGATGGGCTACGACCAGAAAATTTTTGATGATTTACGAGAGGAATTGGCAGAACACATGGTTCAAATTATATCATCACAAGAAGAATCAAGAGAAGATTCTAATGATCTTGAATAGCATATGACAACATAACAGTAAATTTTTTAATGATTTAATTTCTCTATCTATTCCTATGTCTGAAGGCACTTGTTTGATGGATGATTATATGCTCATGTATTTAGGGGAATGCATTGTTTTATGGACCTATTTTTGGCCGAAACTACATCTCATCTCTCTTTCCTACTTTCCTTACAAACTCATATTAACACTTTATTAATCATTTGTTTATAAATATGAATTTATCTGGAATCTCTGCTAGTATTTTTAATGCTATGATAAGCTCTAAATATGAAATCAGGTGTACGTAACTCCAATTTGTTTCTTGGTTTGTATGAGTTTTGGTGCCCATGAACGTGTTCCATATGTTTAAGGGCACCAAAACTCACACAAGCCAAGTAAGAAATCGGAGTTACACTTGATTTCATATTTAGAGTTCATTATAGCATTAAAAAATACTAGCAGAGATTTCAGATAACTTCATATTTATAGACAAATGATTAATAAAGTGCTAATATGAGTTCGTCGAAGGGTTATAGCACTCGGATGTCGCTGTGGTAATCTCTTTTTGATGGTAATATTTATAATGATTTAATTTCTTCATTCGTATGTCTCTGAAGTTTAGACTGCTTGTTTGATGGATGTTTACGTGCTCATGTATGTAGGGGAATATGAATTGTTATATGGATCAGCTGTTTTTTGTCTAGTTTTCTTGTCATAATGCTGGTGATTAGGCCAACCAAGCTTACTCGCATCCAATTACACTTTGACGACATTATTTTATTTGTAATTATGTAAGTTAACTATATGTATTGTATATACATTATTTGTTTTTGTAATAAATTTAATTATCAAGAATTAATTATATTAAAATTTTAATTATTTGTATTATTATTTATATTTTAGTTTTTTATGCTATATCTATATTGAATAATATGGAAAATGAGAATAAAAATTAAAAAATTCATAAAATGTAAGTGTAAAGTCGATTCATCGTGTGAACCGACTTAAAATGTAAAGTTGGTTCACTACATGAACTGACTTAAAATGTAAAGTTGGTTTTTCGTGTGAACCGACTTTAATGCCTATTTTTGTAGTGGTGCTAGTTTGACTAATTAAATGGGGTGATCATTCTTTGTAGCATCTCAAGGGTAGGGTATTATAGACTTGTTGATGTCGGTTTTGTCTTTGGATTACGTTTCATAGTTTCCCTTGGAATATTCGTATCTTCTTCTTGATCTTTTTTTCTAAATTCTATCAATCTTTTTTCTTCACAAAAAATAAAGAGAAGGAAAAAGAAGAATGGTTCTGCTATTCACAGTATATAAAACACTTTTGATCAATCAGAGTTGAATGTTTAAACGGCCATAAATTTTGACTCGTGTATCGAAAAGTCTATTATAATATATCAAATTGATGCTCATAACAATTACCAAAATCAAGCTTGTCTTTCCATTGGATCTCATTTTCACAATCAAATTCCATCGCTTAAATCAGTACCCAAGGGTTTAATGTTTTTGTCGCACGTTTTCCTTTTCATTTTCTTTGAGTTTTGCTCAATGGAGATGTAACGAATATTGAGTATCCACCAGGAGTATGTTTACAAATATTCTAAAGATTTACAATATCCAAAAAATATAATTAAGATCAAAAACATATATTCATGATTCTACACAAGGGATTGGTTTGGAATATCAAATGCAATGAATAATTTTGAAATCGGTTTCTTTTTTTAGTTAATTATTGGCGTTTTATGGTTAGAGATTTCCTTTTTGTGAATTGTAGAAGTTAATTTCTTCTAATTTAGCAAAAGTAATTTTATTCTTTTATTCTTTACGGATGGATTAGGCACATTTCAAAACTAAATACGTCTGCTAAGTTTGCATTACGTCTAAGGTTTTTTAAATTATAAAAGAAAGGGACAGTGATTTAATGGAAGAAGAACTGATACCATTAATGAAAATATTTTTTAGAAAGCTTTTTGCTTTGTCTTCTGGTGATCTTGATTGAATGCTCTAGTTCAATTAATTAAATGGACCAATCATCCTTTGTAGCATCTCAAGGGTGGGGTTTTATAGACTTGTTGATGTTGGTTTTTTCTTTAGATTACATTTCATAGTTTCCCTTGAAATCTTCGTATCTTCTTCTTGATATTTTTTTCTAAATTCTACCAATCCTTTTTCTTCATAAAAAATAGAGAGAAGGAAAAAGAAGAATGGTTCTGCTATTCATAGTTTATAAAAAAAATTTGATCAATCGGAGTTGAATATTTAAACGGCCATAAATTTTGACTCGTGTATCAAAAAGTCCATTATAATATATCAAATCGATGCTCATAACAATTACCATAATCAAGCTTGTCTGGCCATTCTATCTCATTTTCGCAACTTAAATTCCATCGTTTAAACCACCACCCAAGGGTTTAATGTTTTTGTTGCACGTTTTCCTTTTTATTTTCTTTCAGTTTTGCTCAATGGAGATTTAACTAATAATGAGGATCCAACCAGGAATATGTTTACAAATATTCTAAAGATTCACTATATCCAACAAATATCCTTAAGATCAAAAAAATATATGCATGATGCTTCATAAGGGATTGGTTTGGACTATCAAATGGAATTAATAATTTTGAAAGCAGTTTCTTTTTTTAGTTAATTATGGGCATTTTATGGTTAGAGATTTATTTTTTGTTGAATGGTGGAAGTTCATTTTTTCTTATTTCGTATAAATAATTTTATTCTTCTATTCTTTACGGATGGATTAGGCACATTTCACAACTAAATATTCCCACAAAGTTTACATTACGTCTAAGGTTTTGTTAATTATAAAAGAAAAGGATAGTAATGTAATGGAGGAAGAACTGATATCATTAACGAAAATATTTTTCAGAAAGCTTTTGCATTGTCTTCTGGTGATCTTGATTGAATACTCTAGTTGGACTAATTAAAAGGATTGATCATCCTTTGTAGCATCTCAAGGGTGGGGTATTATAGACTTGTTGATGTTGGATGTGTCTTTGGATTACGTTTCATAGATTCCCTTGAAATCTTCTTATCTACATTTTGATCTTTTTTTCTAAACTCTATCAATCTTTTTTCTTCACAAAAAATGGAGAGAAGGAAAAAGAAGAATGGTTCTGCTGTTCACAGCTTATAAAAAACATTTGATAAATCAGAGTTGACTGTTTAAATGGCCATAACTTTTGACTCGTGTATCGAAAAGTCTACTATAATATATCAAATCGAAGCTCATAATGATTACCATAATCAAGCTGGTATGGTTGTTGGATCTTATTTTCACAACTTAAATTCCATCGTTTAAACCACCACCCAAGGGTTTAATGTTTTTGTCACGTTTTCCTCTTTATTTTCTTCCAGTTTTGCTCAATGGAGATGTAACGAATATTGAAGATCCGACTAGATGTATGTTTACAAATATTCGAAAGAATCACAATATCCAAAAACTAAAATTCAGATCAAAAAAGTATATTCATGATGCTACACAAGGCATTGGTTTGGAATATCAAATGCAATGAATAATTTTGAAATTAGTTTCTTTTTTTAGTTAATTATGGACATTTATGGTTTGTGATTTCCTTTTTGGTGAATTGTGGAAGTTAATTTTTTCTAATTTAGCATAAGTAATTTTATTCTTTTATATTTTACGGATGGATTAGGCATATTTCAAAACTAAATATGCCTACTAAGTTTGCATTACGTCTAAGGTTTTTAAATTATAAAAGAAAGGGACATTGATTTAATGGAAGAAGAACTGATACCACTAATGAAAATATTTTTCAGAAAGCTTTTCGCTTTGTCTTCTGGTGATCTTGATTGAATGTACTAGTTCAACTAATTAAATGGACTCATCATCCTTTGTAGCATCTCAAGGGTGGGGTTTTATAGACTTGTTGAGGTTGGTTTTGTCTTTGGATTACGTTGCATAGTTTCCCTTGAAATCTTCGTATCTTCTTCTTGATCTTTTTTTCTAAATTCTATCAATCTTTTTCCTTCACAAAAAATAGAGAGAAGGAAAAAGAAGAATGGTTCTGCTATTCACAGTTTATAAAAAACTTTTGATCAATCAGAGTTGAATGTTTAAACGGCCATAAATTTTGACTCGTGTATCGAAAAGGCTATTGTAAAATATCAAATTGATGCTCATGACAATTACCATAATCAAGCTTGTCTAGCCATTCTTTATCATTTTCACAACTAAAATTCCATCATTTAAATCACCACCCAAGGGTTTAAAGTATTTGTCGCACGTTTTCTTTTTATTTTTTTTCAGTTTTGCTGAATAGAGATGTAACGAATATTAAGGATCCGTTCAGGAGTATGTTTACAAATATTTTAAAGATTCACAATATCCAAAATATAGAATTAAGATAAAAAAACATATATTCATGATTCTACACAAGGGATTGGTTTGGAATATCAAATGCAATGATTAATTTTGAAATCGGTTTCTTTTTTTAGTTAATTATTGGCATTTTATGGTTAGAGATTTCCTTTTTGGTGAATTGTTGAAGTTACTTTTTTCTAATTTAGCATAAGAAATTTTATTATTTTATTCTTTACGAATGGATTAGGCACATTACACAACAAAATAGGCCTACTAAGTTTGCATTACATCTAAGGTTTTTTTAATTATAAAAAAAGGACAGTGATGTAATGGAGGAAGAACTAATACCATTAATGAAAATATTTTCAGAAAGCTTTTTGCTTTGTCTTATGGTGATCTTGATTGAATGCTCTAGTTCGACGAATTAAATGGAGTGATCATCCTTTGTAGCATCTCAAGGGTGGGGTTTTATAGATTTGTTGATGTTGGTTTTGTCTTTGGATTACATTTCATAGTTTCCCTTGAAATATTCATATCTTCTTCTTCATCTTTTTTTATAAATTCTATCAATCTTTTTACTTCATAAAAAATAGAGAGAAGGAAAACGAAGAATGGTTATGGTATTCACAGTCTATAACAAACATTTGATCAATCGGAGTTGAATGTTGAAACGGCCACAACTTTTGACTCGTGAATGGAAAAGTCTATTATAAAATATCAAATCAAAGCTCGTAACGATTACCATAATCAAGCTTGTATGGCTATTGGATCTCATTTTCACAACTCAAATTCCATCGTTTAAATCACCACCCGAGGGTTTAAAGTATTTGTCGCACGTTTTCCTTTTTATTTTCTTTCAACTTTGCTCAATGGAGATGTAACGAATATTGAGGATCGACCAAGTGTATGTTTAAAAATATTCTAAAGATTCACAATATCCAACAATTATATTTAAGATTAAAAAATATATATTCATGATGCTACATAAGAGATTGGTTGGGAATATCATAAGCAATGAAAAAAATTTAAATCAATTTCTTTTTTTAGTAAATTATGGGCGTCTTATGGTTAGCGACTTCCTTTTTGGTGAATTGTGGAAGTTAATTTTTTCTAATTTAGCATAAGTAATTTTATTGCTTTATTCTTAACAGATGGATTGGGCACATTTCACAACTAAATATGCCCCCTAAGTTTGTATTACATCTAAGGTTTTGTTAATTATAAAAGAAAACGACGGTGATGTAATGGAGGAAGAACTAATATCATTAATGAAAATTTTTTTCAGAAATATTTTTTCTTTATCTTCTGGTTATCTTGATTGGATGATCTAGTTCGACTAATTAAATGGAGAGATCGTCCTTTGTAGCTTCTCAAGGGTTGGGTTTTATAGACTTGTTGATGTTGGTTGTGTCTATGGATTTCGTTTCATAGTTTTCCTTGAAATCTTCATATCTTCTTCTTGATCTTTTTTTTCTAACTTCTATCAATCTTTTTTCTTCACAAAAAAGAGAGTAGGAAAAAGAATAATGGTTATGCTATTCACATTCTATAAAAAACATTTGATCAATCGGAGTTGAATGTTGAAACGTCCATAACTTTTGACTCCTGTATCGAAATGTCTATTATAATATATCAAATCAATGCTCATAACGATTACCATAATCGAGCTTGTCTGGCCATTGGATCTCATTTTCACAACTCAAATTCCATCTTTTAAATCACCTCCCAAAGGTTTAAAGTATTTGTCGCAAGTTTTCCTTTTTATTTTCTTTCAGTTTTGCTCAATAAAGATGTAACGAATATTGAGAATCCGACCAGGTATATGTTTACAAATATTCTAAAGATTCACGATATCCAACAAATATAATTAAGATCAAAAACATATATTCATGATGCTACATAAGGAATTGGTTTGGAATATCAATTGCAATGAATAATTTTGAAATCGGTTTCTTTTCTTAGTTAATTATGGGGATTTTATGGTTAGAGATTTTCTTTTTGGTGAATTGTGTAACTTAATTTTTTCTAATTTAGCACAAGTAATTATATTCTTTTATTCTTTACGAATGGATTAGGAACATTTCACAACTAAATATGCCCACTCAATTTGCCTTACGTCTAAGGTTTTGTTAATTATAAAAAGAAAAGGACATTGATGTAATGGAGGAAGAACTGATATCATTAATGAGAATATTTTTCAGAAAGCTTTTTGCTTTGTCTTTTGTTGATCTTGATTGAATGCTCTAGTTTGAGTAATTAAATGGAGTGATCAACCATTGTAGCATCTCAAGGGTGGGGTTTTATAGACTTGATGATGTTAGTTTTGTATTAGGATTACGTTTCATACTTTCCCTTGAAATCTTCGTACCTACATTTTGATCTTTTTTTCTAAATTCTATCAATCTTTTTTCTTCACAAAAAATAGAGCGAAGGAAAACAAAGAATGGTTCTGCTATTCTCAGTTTATAAAAAACATTTGATCAATCAGAGTTGAAAGTTTAAATGGCCATAACTTTTGACTCATGTATGGAAAAGTCTATTATAAAATATCAAATCAAAGCTCGTAATGATTATCATAATTCGAGCATGCCTAGCAAGCAGATCTAATTTTTGGAACTCAAATTCTACCATTTAAATCACCTACCAAGGGTTTAAATTTTTTGTCGCACGTTTTCCTTTTTATTTTCTTTCAGTTTTGCTCAATAGAGATGTAACGAATATTGAGGATCCGACCAAGAGTATGTTTACAAATATTCTAAAGATTCACAATATCCCACAAATATACTTAAGATAAAAAAAAATATTCCTGATGCTACACAAGGGATTGGTTGGCAATATCAAATGCTATGAAAAACATTTAAATCAATTTTTTTTAGTTAATTATGGGCGTTTTTTGGTTAGCGATTTCCTTTTTGTGAATTATGGAAGTTAATTTTTTCTAATTTAGCATAAGTAATTTATTTTTTTATTCTTAACAGATGAATTGGGCACATTTCACAACTCAATATGCCCCCTAAGTTTGTATTACATCTAAGGTTTTGTTAATTATAAAAGAAAAGGTCGGTGATGTAATGGAGGAAGAACTAATATCATTAATGAAAATATTTTTCAGAAAGGGTTTTTCGTTGTCTTCTGGTTATCTTGATTGAATGATCTAGTTCGACTAATTAAATGGAGAGATCGTACTTTGTAGCATCTCAAGGGTGGGGTTTTATAGACTTGATGATGTTGGTTTTGTCTTTGGATTACGTTTCATAGTTTCCCTTGAAATCTTCGTGTCTGTATTTTGATCTTTTTTTCTAAATTCTATCAATCTTTTTCCTTCACAAAAAATAGAGAAAAGGAAAACGAAGAATGGTTCTCCTATAACCAGTTTATAAAAAACATTTGATCAATCAGAGTTGAAAGTTTAAATGGCCATAAATTTTGTCTCCTATATAGAAAAGTCTATCATAAAATATCAAATCGAAGCTCGTAACGATTATCCTAATTCCAGCATCCCTAGCAAACAGATCTAATTTTTGAACTCAAATTCTAGCATTTAAATCACCTACCAAGGGTTTAAAATTTTTGTTGCACGATTTCCGTTTTATATTCTTTCATTTTTGCTCAATGGAGATGTAACGAATATTAAGGATCCGACCAAGAGTATGTTTAAAAATATTCTAAAGATTCACAATATCCAACAATTATATTTTAGATCAAAAAATATATATTCATGATGCTACACAAGGGATTGGTTGGGAATATCAAATGCAATGAAAAAAATTTAAATAAATTTCTTTTTTTAGTTAATAATGGGCGTTTTATGGTTAGCGATTTCCTTTTTGGTGAATTGTAGAAGTTAATTTTTTCTAATTTAGCATAAGTAATTTTATTTTTTTATTATTGACAGATGGATTGGGCACATTCCATAACTAAATATGCCCGCTAAGTTTGTATTACATCTAAGGTTTTGTTAATTATAAAAGAAAACGATGGTTATGTAATGGAGGAAGAACTAATATCATTAATGAAAATGTTTTTCAGAAAACCTTTTTCTTTATCTTCTGGTTATCTTGATTGGATGATCTAGTTCGACTAATTAAATGGAGAGATCGTCCTTTGTAGCATCTCAAGGGTTGGGTTTAATAGACTTGTTGATGTTGGTTGTGTCTTTGGATTTCGTTTCATAGTTTTCCTTGAAATCTTCATATCTTCTTCTTGATCTTTTTTTTCTAACTTCTATCAATCTTTTTTCTTCACAAAAAAGAGAGAAGGAAAACGAATAATGGTTATGCTATTCACAGTCTATAAAAAACATTTGATCAATCGGAGTTGAATGTTGAAACGTCCATAACTTTTGACTCCTGTATCGAAAAATCTATTATAATATATCAAATCGATGCTCATAACGATTACCATAATCGAGCTTGTCTGGCCATTGGATCTCATTTTCACAACTCAAATTCCATCTTTTAAATCACCACCCGAGGGTTTAAAGTATTTGTCGCACGTTTTCCTTTTTATTTTCTTTCAACTTTCCTAAATGGAGATGTAACGAATATTGAGGATCGACCAAGAGTATGTTTAAAAATATTCTAAAGATTCACAATATCCAACAATTATATTTTAGATCAAAAAATATATATTCATGATGCTACACAAGGGATTGGTTGGGAATATCAAATGCAATGAAAAAAATTTAAATAAATTTCTTTTTTTAGTTAATAATGGGCGTTTTATGGTTAGCGATTTCCTTTTTGGTGAATTGTAGAAGTTAATTTTTTCTAATTTAGCATAAGTAATTTTATTTTTTTATTATTGACAGATGGATTGGGCACATTCCATAACTAAATATGCCCGCTAAGTTTGTTATACATCTAAGGTTTTGTTAATTATAAAAAAAAATGACGGTTATGTAATGGAGGAAGAACTACTATCATTAATGAAAATATTTTTCCGAAAGCTTTTTTCTTAACTTCTAGTTATCTTGATTGAATGATCTAGTTCGACTAAATAAATGAAGATCTCATCCTTTATAGCATCTCAAGGGTGGGGTTTTATAGGCTTGTTGATGTTGGTTGTGTCTTTGGATTTCGTTTCATAGTTTTCCTTGAAATCTTCATATCTTCTTCTTGATCTTTTTTTCTAACTACTATCAATCTTTTTTCTTCACAAAAAAGAGAGAAGGAAAACGAATAATGGTTATGCTATTCACAGTCTATAAAAAACATTTGATCAATCGGAGTTGAATGTTGAAATGCCCATAACTCTTGACTCTTGTATCGAAAAGTCTATTATAATATATCAAATCGATGCTCATAACGATTACCATAATCGAGCTTGTCTGGCCATTGGATCTCATTTTCACAACTCAAATTCCATCTTTTAAATCACCACCCGAGGGTTTAAAGTATTTGTCGCACGTTTTCCTTTTTATTTTCTTTCAACTTTCCTAAATGGAGATGTAACGAATATTGAGGATCGACCAAGAGTATGTTTAAAAATATTCTAAAGATTCACAATATCCAACAATTATATTTTAGATCAAAAAATATATATTCATGATGCTACACAAGGGATTGGTTGGGAATATCAAATGCAATGAAAAAAATTTAAATAAATTTCTTTTTTAGTTAATAGTGGGCGTTTTATGGGAATCGAGGTCCTTTTTGGTGAATTGTAGAAGTTAATTTTTTCTAATTTAGCATAAGTAATTTTATTTTTTATTATTGACAGATGGATTGGGCACATTCCATAACTAAATATGCCCGCTATGTTTGTTATACATCTAAGGTTTTGTTAATTATAAAAAAATGACGGTTATGTAATGGAGGAAGAACTACTATAATTAATGAAAATATTTTTCCGAAAGCTTTTTTCTTAACTTCTAGTTATCTTGATTGAATGATCTAGTTCGACTAAATAAATGAAGATCTCATCCTTTATAGCATCTCAAGGGTGGGGTTTTATAGGCTTGTTGATGTTGGTTGTGTCTTTGGATTTCGTTTCATAGTTTTCCTTGAAATCTTCATATCTTCTTCTTGATCTTTTTTTCTAACTACTATCAATCTTTTTTCTTCACAAAAAAGAGAGAAGGAAAACGAATAATGGTTATGCTATTCACAGTCTATAAAAAACATTTGATCAATCGGAGTTGAATGTTGAAATGCCCATAACTCTTGACTCTTGTATCGAAAAGTCTATTATAATATATCAAATCGATGCTCATAACGATTACCATAATCGAGCTTGTCTGGCCATTGGATCTCATTTTCACAACTCAAATTCCATCTTTTAAATCACCACCCGAGGGTTTAAAGTATTTGTCGCACGTTTTCCTTTTTATTTTCTTTCAACTTTCCTAAATGGAGATGTAACGAATATTGAGGATCGACCAAGAGTATGTTTAAAAATATTCTAAAGATTCACAATATCCAACAATTATATTTTAGATCAAAAAATATATATTCATGATGCTACACAAGGGATTGGTTGGGAATATCAAATGCAATGAAAAAATTTTAAATAAATTTCTTTTTTTAGTTAATAATGGGCGTTTTATGGTTAGCGATTTCCTTTTTGGTGAATTGTAGAAGTTAATTTTTTCTAATTTAGCATAAGTAATTTTATTTTTTTATTATTGACAGATGGATTGGGCACATTCCATAACTAAATATGCCCGCTATGTTTGTTATACATCTAAGGTTTTGTTAATTATAAAAAAAATGACGGTTATGTAATGGAGGAAGAACTACTATCATTAATGAAAATATTTTTCCGAAAGCTTTTTTCTTAACTTCTAGTTATCTTGATTGAATGATCTAGTTCGACTAAATAAATGAAGATCTCATCCTTTATAGCATCTCAAGGGTGGGGTTTTATAGGCTTGTTGATGTTGGTTGTGTCTTTGGATTTCGTTTCATAGTTTTCCTTGAAATCTTCATATCTTCTTCTTGATCTTTTTTTCTAACTACTATCAATCTTTTTCTTCACAAAAAGAGAGAAGGAAAACGAATAATGGTTATGCTATTCACAGTCTATAAAAAACATTTGATCAATCGGAGTTGAATGTTGAAATGCCCATAACTCTTGACTCTTGTATCGAAAAGTCTATTATAATATATCAAATCGATGCTCATAACGATTACCATAATCGAGCTTGTCTGGCCATTGGATCTCATTTTCACAACTCAAATTCCATCTTTTAAATCACCACCCGAGGGTTTAAAGTATTTGTCGCACGTTTTCCTTTTTATTTTCTTTCAACTTTCCTAAATGGAGATGTAACGAATATTGAGGATCGACCAAGAGTATGTTTAAAAATATTCTAAAGATTCACAATATCCAACAATTATATTTTAGATCAAAAAATATATATTCATGATGCTACACAAGGGATTGGTTGGGAATATCAAATGCAATGAAAAAATTTTAAATAAATTTCTTTTTTTAGTTAATAATGGGCGTTTTATGGTTAGCGATTTCCTTTTTGGTGAATTGTAGAAGTTAATTTTTTCTAATTTAGCATAAGTAATTTTATTTTTTTATTATTGACAGATGGATTGGGCACATTCCATAACTAAATATGCCCACTAAGTTTGTTATACATCTAAGGTTTTGTTAATTATAAAAAAAATGACGGTTATGTAATGGAGGAAGAACTACTATAATTAATGAAAATATTTTTCCGAAAGCTTTTTTCTTAACTTCTAGTTATCTTGATTGAATGATCTAGTTCGACTAAATAAATGAAGATCTCATCCTTTATAGCATCTCAAGGGTGGGGTTTTATAGGCTTGTTGATGTTGGTTGTGTCTTTGGATTTCGTTTCATAGTTTTCCTTGAAATCTTCATATCTTCTTCTTGATCTTTTTTTCTAACTACTATCAATCTTTTTTCTTCACAAAAAAGAGAGAAGGAAAACGAATAATGGTTATGCTATTCACAGTCTATAAAAAACATTTGATCAATCGGAGTTGAATGTTGAAATGCCCATAACTCTTGACTCTTGTATCGAAAAGTCTATTATAATATATCAAATCGATGCTCATAACGATTACCATAATCGAGCTTGTCTGGCCATTGCATCTCATTTTCACAACTCAAATTCCATCTTTTAAATCACCACCCAAAGGTTTAAAGTATTTGTTGCAAGTTTTCTTTTTTATTTTCTTTCAGTTTTGCTCAATAAAGATGTAATGAATATTGAGAATCCGACCAGGAGTATGTTTACAAATATTCTAAAGATTCATGATATCCAACAAATATAATTAAGATCAAAAACATATATTCATGATGCTACATAAGGGATTGGTTTGGAATATCAATTGAAATGAATAATTTTGAAATCGGTTTCTTTCCTTAGTTAATTACTGGCATTTTATAGTTAGAGATTTGCTTTTTGGTGAAGTGTGGAAGTTACTGTTTTCTAATTTAGCATAAGTAATTTTATTCTTTTATCCTTTAAGAATGGATTAGGCACATTTCACAACTAAATACGCCTATTAAGTTTGCCTTACATCTAAGGTTTTTTTAATTATTAAAGAAAAGGATAGTGTTGTAATGGAGGATGAACTAATAGCATTAATGAAAATAATTTTCAGAAAGCTTTTTGCTTTGTCTTCTGGTGATCTTTACCGAATACGCTAGTTCGACTAATTAAATGGAGTGATCATCCTTAGTAGCATCTCATGGGTGGGGTTTTATACACTTGTTGATGTTGGTTTTGTCTTTGGATTACGTTTCATAGTTTCCCTTGAAATCTTCATATAAACTTTGTGATCTTTTTTTCTAAATTGCACTAATCTTTTTTCTTCACAAAAAATAGGGAAAAGGAAAACGAAGAATGGTTCTACTATTCACAATTTTTAGAAAACATTTGATCAATCGGAGTTGAAAGTTTAAACGGCCATAACTTTTGACTCGTGCATCCAAAAGTCTATTATAATATAACAAATTGAAGCTCATAATGATTACCATAATCAAGCTTGTGTGGCCATTCGATCTCATTTTTCAACTCAAATTCCATCGTTAAAATCACCTACCAATGGTTTAAAATTTTTGTTGCACTTTTTCCTTTTTTTTCTTTCAGTTTTGCTCAGTGGAGATATAACCAATATTGAGGATCCATCCAGGAGTATGTTTACAACTATTCCAAAGATTCACAATATCCAACAAATATCCTTAATATCAAAAAAATAAATTCATGATGCTACACATGGGATTGGTTTGGAATATCAAATTCAATGAATAATTTTGAAATCGGTTTCTTTTCTTAGTTAATTATGGGCATTTTATGGTTAGCAATTTTCTTTTTGGTGAATTGTGTAACTTAATTTTTTCTAATTTAGCATAAGTAATTTTATTCTTTTATTCTTTACGGATGGATTAGGCACATTTCACAACTAAATACGCCCACTCAGTTTGCCTTACGTCTAAGGTTTTGTTAATTATAAAAAGAAAAGGATCGTGATGTAATGGAGGAAGAACTGATATCATTAATGAAAATATTTTTCAGAAAGCTTTTTGCTTTGTCTTCTCTTGATCTTGATTGAATGCTCTATTTCGAGTAATTAAATGGAGTAATCATCCATTGTAGCATCTCAAGGGTGGGGTTTTATAGACTTGATGATGTTGGTTTTGTATTTGGATTATGTTTCATAGTTTCCCTTGAAATCTTCGTATCTGCATTTTGATCTTTTCTTCTGAATTCTATCAATCTTTTTTCTTCACAAAAAATAGAGCAAAGGAAAACAAAGAATGGTTATGCTATTCTCAGTTTATAAAAAACATTTAATCAATCAGAGTTGAAAGTTTAAATGGCCATAACTTTTGACTCGTGTATGGAAAAGTATATTATCATAATTCGAGCATGCCTAGCAAACAGATCTAATTTTTGGAACTCAAATTCTACCATTTAAATCACCTACCAAGGGTTTAAATTTTTTGTCGCATGTTTTCCTTTTTATTTTCTTTGAGTTTTGCTCAATGGAGATGTAACGAATATTGAGGATCCGACCAAGAGTATGTTTACAAATATTCTAAAGTTTCACAATATCCCACAAATATCCTTAAGATAAAAAAAAATATATTCCTGATGCTACACAAGGGATTGGTTGGCAATATCAAATGCTATGAAAAACATTTAAATCAATTTCTTTTTTTAGTTAATTATGGGCATTTTTTGGTTAGCAATTCCCTTTTTGTGAATTGTGTAAGTTAATTTTTTCTAATTTAGCATAAGTAATTTATTTTTTTATTCTTAATAGATGAATTGGGCACATTTCACAACTAAATATGCCCGCTAAGTTTGTATTACATCTAAGGTTTTGTTAATTATAAAAGAAAAGGACGGTGATGTAATGGAGGAAGAACTAATATCATTAATGAAAATATTTTTCAGAAAGGGTTTTTCTTTGTCTTCTGGTTATCTTGATTGAATGATCTAGTTGGACTAATTAAATGGAGAGATCATCCTTTGTAGCATCTCAAGGGTAGGGTTTTATAGACTTGATGATGTTGGTTTTGTCTTTGGATTACGTTTCATAGTTTCCCTTGAAATCTTCGTATCTGTATTTTGATCTTTTTTTTTTAAATTCTATCAATCTTTTTTCTTCACAAAAAATAGAGAGAAGGAAAATGAAGAATGGTTCTTCTATTCACAGTTTATAAAAAACATTTGATCAATCGGAGATGAAAGTTTAAATGGCCATAACTTTTGACTCCTATATAGAAAAGTCTATCATAAAATATCAAATCGAAGCTCGTAACGATTATCATAATTCGAGCATACCTAGCAAATAGATCTAATTTTGGGAACTTAAATTCTACCGTTTAAATCACCTACCAAGGGTTTTTAATTTTTGTCGCACGATTTCCTTTTTATATTCTTTCATTTTTACTCAATGGAGATGTTACGAATATTAAGGATCCGACCAAGAGTATGTTTACAAATATTCTAAAGATTCACAATATCCAACAAATATACTTAAGATAAAAAAACATATTCATGATGCTACACAAGGGATTGGTTGGCATTATAAAATGCAATGAAAAAAATTTAAATCAATTTCTTTTTTTTGTTAATTATGGGCGTTTTATGGTTAGCGATTTCCTTTTTTGTGAATTGTGGAAGTTAATTTTTTCAAATTTAGCATAAGTAATTTTATTGTTTTATTATTAACAGATGGATTGGGCACATTTCACAAATATATATGCCCGCTAAGTTTGTATTACATCTAAGGTTTTGTTAATTATAAAAGAAAAGGACGGTGATGTAATGGAGGAAGAACTAATATCATTAATGAAAATGTTTTTTAGAAAGCTTTTTTCTTTATCTTCTGGTTATCTTGATTGGATGATCTAGTTCGACTAATTAAATGGAGAGATCGTCCTTTGTAGCATCTCAAGGGTGGGGTTTTATAGACTTGTTGATGTTGGTTGTGTCTTTGGATTTCATTTCATAGTTTTCCTTGAAATCTTCATATCTTCTTCTTGATATTTTTTTATAAATTCTATCAATCTTTTTACTTCATAAAAAATAGAGAGAAGGAAAACGAAGAATGGTTATGGTATTCACAGTCTATAAAAAACATTTGATCAATCGGAGTTGAATGTTGAAACGGCCACAACTTCTGATTCATGTATCGAAAAATCTATTACAATATATCAAATCGATGCTCATAACGATTACCATAATCAATCTTGTATGGCCGTTGGACCTTATTTTCGCAACTTAAATTCCATCGTTTAAACCACCACCCAAGGGTTTAATGTTTTTGTCACGCGTTTTCCTCTTTATTTTCTTTCAGGTTTGCTCAATGGAGATGTAACGAATATTGAAGATCCGACCAGGAGTATGTTTATAAATATTCTAAAGAATCACAATATCCAAAAATATAATTCAGATAAAAAAATTATATTCATGATGCTACACAAGGCATTGGTTTAGAATATCAAATGCAATGAATAATTTTGAAATTAGTTTCTTTTTTTAGTTAATTATGGACATTTATGGTTTGCGATTTCCTTTTTGGTGAATTATGGAAGTTAATTTTTTCTAATTTAGCTTAAGTAATTTTATTCTTTTATTTTTTACGGATGGATTAGGCATATTTCAAAACTAAATATGCCTACTAAGTTTGCATTACGTCTAAGGTTTTTAAATTATAAAAGAAAGGGACATTGATTTCATGGAAGAAGAACTGATACCATTAATGAAAATATTTTTCAGAAAGCTTTTTGCTTTGTCTTCTGGTGATCTTGATTGTATGTACTACTTCAACTAATTAAATGGACTAATCATCCTTTGTAGCATCTCAAGGGTGGGGTTTTATAGACTTATTGAGGTTGGTTTTGTCTTTGGATTACGTTGCATAGTTTCCCTTGAAATCTTTGTATCTTCTTCTTGATCGTTTTTGCTAAATTCTATCAATATTTTTCCTTCACAAAAAATAGAGAGAAGGAAAAAGAAAAATGGTTCTGCTATTCACAGCTTATAAAAAACTTTTGATCAATCAGAGTTGAATGTTTAAACGGCCATAAATTTTGACTCGTGTATCGAAAAGGCTATTATAAAATATCAAATTGATGCTCATGACAATTACCATAATCAAGCTTGTCTTGCCATTCTATCTCATTTTCACAACTAAAATTCCATCATTTAAATCACCACCCAAGGATTTAAAGTATTTGTCGCACGTTTTCCTTTTATTTTCTTTTAGTTTTGCTGAATACAGATGTAACGAATATTGAGGATCCGATCAGGAGTATGTTTACAAATATTTTAAAGATACACAATATCCAAAAAATATAATTTAGATCAAAAACATATATTCATGATTCTACACAAGGGATTGGTTTGGAATATCAAATGCAATGACTAATTTTGAAATTGGTTTCGTTTTTTAGTTAATTATTGGCATTTTATGGTTAGAGATTTCCTTTTTGGTGAATTGTTGAAGTTACTTTTTTCTAATTTAGCATAAGTAATTTTATTATTTTATTCTTTACGAATGGATTAGGCACATTACACAACAAAATAGGCGTACTAAGTTTGCATTACATCTAAGGTTTTTTTAATTATAAAAAAAAGGACAGTGATGTAATGGAGGAAGAACTAATACCATTAATGAAAATATTTTCAAAAAGCTTTTTGCTTTGTCTTATGGTGATCTTGATTAAATGATCTAGTTCGACGAATTAAATGGAGTGATCATCCTTTGTAGCATCTCAAGGGTGGGGTTTTATAGATTTGTTGATGTTGGTTTTGTCTTTGGATTACATTTCATAGTTTCCCTTG
This sequence comes from Hippophae gyantsensis, assembly GCA_030763125.1. Taxonomy (NCBI): domain Eukaryota; kingdom Viridiplantae; phylum Streptophyta; class Magnoliopsida; order Rosales; family Elaeagnaceae; genus Hippophae; species Hippophae gyantsensis. Next base: position 42,967,418 of record CM061035.1, on the reverse strand, counting down.
AAATCTTCATATCTTCTTCTTCATCTTTTTTTCTAAAGTCTATTTTTCTTTTTTCTTCATAAAAAATAGAGAGAAGGAAAACGAAGAATGGTTCTACTATTCATAGTTTATAAAAAACATTTGATCAATCAGAATTGAAAGTTTAAATGGCCATAACTTTTGACTCGTGAATGGAAAAGTCTATTATAAAATATCAAATCAAAACTCGTAACGATTATCATAATTTAAGTAGGCCTATCAAATAGATTTAATTTTCAGAACTCAAATTCTATCATTTAAATCACCTACTAAGGGTTTAAAATTTTTGTCGCACGTTTTCATTTTTATTTTCTTTCAGTTTTGCTCAATGGAGATGTAACGAATAATGAGCATCCGACCAAGAGTATTTTTACAAATATTCTAAACATTCACAATATCCAACAAATATCCTTAAGATAAAAAAAATATTCATGATGCTACACAAGGGATTGGTTGGGAATATCAAATGCAATGAAAAAATTTAAATCAATTTCTTTTTTTAGTTAATTACGGGTGTTTTATGGTTAGCAATTTCCTTTTTTGTGAATTGTGAAATTTAATTTTTTCTAATTTAGCATAAGTAATTTTATTGTTTCATTCTTAACAGATGGATTGGGCACATTTCACAACTAAATATGCCCCCTAAGTTTGTATTACATCTAAGGTTTTGTTAATTATAAAAGAAAAGGATGGTGATGTAATGGAGGAAGAACTAATATCATTAATGAAAATATTTTTCAGAAAGCTTTTTTTTTTGTCTTTTGGTTATCTTGATTGAATGATGTAGTTCGACTAATTAAATAGAGAGATCATCCTTTATAGCATCTCAAGGGTGGGGTTTTATAGGCTTGTTGATGTTAGTTGTGTCTTTGGATTTCGTTTCATAGTTTTCCTTGAAATCTTCATATCTTCTTCTTGATCTTTTTTTTCTAACATCTATCAATCTTTTTTCTTCACAAAAAAGAGAGAAGGAAAACGAATAATGGTTATGCTATTCACAGTCTATAAAAAACATTTGATCAATCGGAGTTGAATGTTGAAATGCCCATAACTTTTGACTCCTGTATCGAAAAGTCTATTCTAATATATCAAATCGATGCTCATAACGATTACCATAATCGATCTTGTCTGGCCATTGGATTTCATTTTCACAACTCAAATTCCATCTTTTAAATCACCACCCAAAGGTTTAAAGTATTTGTCGCAAGTTTTCCTTTTTATTTTCTTTCAGTTTTGCTCAATAAAGATTTAATGAATATTGAGAATCCGACCAAGAGTATGTTTACAAATATTCTAAAGATTCATAATATCCAACAAATATAATTGAGATCAAAAACATATATTCATGATGCTACACAAGGGATTGGTTTGGAATATCAATTGCAATGAATAATTTTGAAATCGGTTTCTTTTCTTAGTTAATTACTGGCACTTTATGGTTAGAGATTTTATTTTTGGTGAAGTGTGGAAGTTACTTTTTCCTAATTTAGCAAAAGTAATTTTATTCTTTTATCCTTTAAGAATGGATTAGGCACATTTCACAACTAAATACGCCTACTAAGTTTGCCTTACATCTAAGGTTTTTTTAATTATTAAAGAAAAGGATAGTGATGTAATGGAGGAAGAACTAATACCATTAATGAAAATACTTTTCAGAAAGCTTTTTGCTTTGTCTTCTGGTGATCTTTATTGAATACTCTAGTTTGACTAATTAAATGGAGTGATCATCCTTAGTAGCATCTCATGGGTGGAGTTTTATAGACTTGTTGATGTTGGTTTTGTCTTTGGATTACGTTTCATAGTTTCCCTTGAAATCTTCGTATCTGTATTTTGATCTTTTTTCTAAATTCTATCAATCTTTTTTCTTCACAAAAAATAGGGAGAAGGAAAATGAAGAATGGTTCTTCTATTCACAGTTTATAAAAAACATTTGATCAATCGGAGTTGAAAGTTTAAATGGCCATAACTTTTGTCTCCTACATAGAAAAGTCTATCTTAAAATATCAAATCGAAGCTCGTAATGATTATCATAATTCGAGCATTCCTAGCAAACAGATCTAATTTTCAGAACTCAAATTCTACCATTTAAATCACCAACTAAGGGTTTAAAAGTTTTGTCACACGATTTCCTTTTTATATTCTTTCATTTTTGCTCAATGGAGATGTAACGAATATTAAGGATCCGACCAAGAGTATGTTTACAAATATTCTAAAGATTCACAATATCCAACAAATATCCTTAAGATAAAAAAACATATTCATGATGCTACACAAGGGATTGGTTGGGAATATCAAATCCAATGAAAAATATTTAAATCAATTCCTTTTTTTAGTTAATTATGGGCGTTTTATGGTTAGCGATTTCCTTTTTTGTGAATTGTGGAAGTTAATTTTTTCTAATTTAGCATAAGTAATTTTGTTGTTTTATTCTTAACAGATGGATTGGGCATATTTCACAACTAAATATGCCCCCTAAGTTTGTATTACATCTAAGGTTTTGTTAATTATAAAAGAAAATGACGGTGATGTAATGGAGGAAGTACTAATATCATTAATGAAAATATTTTTCAGAAATATTTTTTCTTTATCTTCTGGTTATCTTGATTGGATGATCTAGTTCGACTAATTAAATAGAGAGATCGTCCTTTGTAGCATCTCAAGGGTTGGGTTTTATATACTCGTTGATGTTGGTTGTGTCTTTGGATTTCATTTCATTGTTTTCCTTGAAATCTTCATATCTTCTTCTTGATCTTTTTATATAAATTCTATTAATCTTTTTACTTCATAAAAAATAGAGAGAAGGAGAATGAAGAATGGTTATGGTATTCACAGTCTATAACAAACATTTGATCAATCGGAGTTGAATGTTGAAACGGCCACAACTTCTGACTCCTGTATCAAAAAATCTATTACAATATATCATATCGATGCTCATAACGATTACCATAATCAAGCTTGTATGGCCGTTGGATCTCATTTTTACAAATCAAATTCCATCGTTTAAATCACCCCCCAAGGGTTTAAAGTATTTGTCGCACACTTTCCTTTTTATTTTCTTTCAGGTTTTCTCAATGGAGATGTAACGAATATTGAGGATTGACCAAGAGTATATTTACAAATATTCTAAAGATTCACAATATCCAACAATTATCCTTAAGATCAAAAAATATATATTCATGATGCTACACAAGGGATTGGTTGGAAATATCAAATGCAATGAAAAAAATTTAAATCAATTTCTCTTCTTAGTTAATCATGGGCGTTTTATGGTTAGCAATTTCCTTTTTGGTGAATTGTGGAAGTTAATTTTTTCTAATTTAGCATAAGTAATTTTATTTTTTTATTATTGACAGATGGATTGGGCACATTCCACAACTAAATATGCCCGCTAAGTTTGTAATACATCTAAGGTTTTGTTAATTATAAAAGAAAATGACGGTTATGTAATGGAGGAAGAACTAATATTATTAATGAAAATATTTTTTAGAAAGCTTTTTTCTTTGTCTTCTAGTTATCTTGATTGAATGATCTAGTTCGACTAAATAAATGAAGAGATAATCCTTTGAATATCTCAAGGGTGGGATTTTATAGACTTGTTGATGTTGGATGTGTCTTTGGATTTCATTTCATAATTTTCCTTGAATCTTCATATCTTCTTCTTGATCTTTTTTTATAAATTTTATCAATCTTTTTACTTCATAAAAAATAGAAAGAAGGAAAACGAAGAATGGTTATGGTATTCACAGTCTACAAAAAACATTTGATCAATCGAGTTGAATGGTTAAACGGCCACAACTTCTGACTCCTGTTTCGAAAAATCTATTACAATATATCAAATCGATGCTCATAACGATTACCATTTTCAAGCTTGTATGGCCGTTGGATCTCATTTTCACAACTCAAATTCCATCATTTAAATCACCACCCGAGGGTTTAAAGTATTTGTCGCACGTTTGCCTTTTTATTTTCTTTCAGTTTTTCTCAATGGAGATGTAACGAATATTGAGGATCCGACCAAGAGTAAGTTTACAAATATTCTAAAGATTCACAATATCCAACAAATATCCTTAAGATCAAAAAATATATAACAATATATCAAATCGATGCTCATAACGATTACCATAATAAAGCTTGTATGGCCGTTGGATCTCATTTTCACAACTCAAATTCCATCATTTAAATCACCGCCTGAGTGTTTAAAATATTTGTCGCACGTTTTCCTTTTTATTTTCTTTCAATTTTTCTCAATGGAGATGTAAGGAATATTGAGGATCTGACCGAGAGTAAGTTTACAAATATTCTAAAGATTCACAATATCCAACAAGTATCCTTAAGGTCAAAAAATATATATTCATGATGCTACACAAGGGATTGGTTGGGAATATCAAATGCAATGAAAAAAATTTAAATCAATTTCTTTTTTTAGTTAATTAAGGGCGTTTTATGGTTAGCGATTTCATTTTTTGTCAATTGTGGAAGTTAATTTTTTCTAATTTAGCATAAATAATTTTATTGTTTTATTATTGACAGATGGATTGGGCACATTCCACAACTAAATATGCCCGCTAAGTTTGTAATACATCTAAGGTTTTGTTAATTATAAAAGAAAAGGACGGTTATGTAATGGAGGAAGAACTAATATCATTAATGAAAATATTTTTCAGAAAGCTTTTTTCTTTATCTTCTGGTTATCTTGATTGAATGATCTAGTTCGACTAATTAAATGGAGAGATCATCCTTTGTAGCATCTCAAGGGTGGGATTTTATAGACTTGTTGATGTTGGTTGTGTCTTTGGATTTCATTTCAAAGTTTTCCTTGAAATCTTCATATCTTCTTCTTGATCTTTTTTTCTAAATTCTATCAATCTTTTTCCTTCATATAAAATAGAGAGAAGGAAAACAAAGAATAGTTATGATATTCATAGTCTATAAAGAACATTTGATCAATCGGATTTGAATGTTGAAACGGCCATAAATTCTAACTACTCTATCGAAAAGTCTATTATAATATATCAAATCGATGCTCATAACGATTACCATAATCAAGCTTGTCTGGCCATTGAATCTCATTTTCACAACACAAATTCCATCGTTTAAAAAACCATCCAAGGGTTTAAAGTATTTGTCGCACACTTTCCTTTTTATTTTCTTTCAGGTTTTCTCAATAGAGATGTAACGAATATTGAGGATGTGACCAAGAGTAAGTTTACAAATATTCTAAAGATTCACAATATCCAACAAATATCCTTAAGATCAAAAAATATATATTCATGATGCTACACAAGGGATTGGTTGGGAATATCAAATGCAATGAAAAAAATTTAAATCAATTTCTTTTTTTAGTTTATTATGGGCGTTTTATGGTTAGCAATTTCCTTTTTTTGTGAATTATGGAAGTTAATTTTTTCTAATTTAGCATAAATAATTTTATTGTTTTATTATTGACAGATGGATTGGGCAAATTCCACAACTAAATATGCCCGCTAAGTTTGTAATACATCTAAGGTTTTGTTAATTATAAAAGAAAAGGACAGTTATGTAATGGAGGAAGAACTAATATCATTAATGAAAATATTTTTCAGAAAGCTTTTTTCTTTATCTTCTGGTTATCTTGATTGAATGATCTAGTTCGACTAATTAAATGGAGAGATCATCCTTTGTAGCATCTCAAGGGTGGGATTTTATAGACTTGTTGATGTTGGTTGTGTCTTTGGATTTCATTTCAAAGTTTTCCTTGAAATCTTCATATCTTCTTCTTGATCTTTATTTCTAAATTCTATCTATCTTTTTTCTTCATAAAAATAGAGAGAAGGAAAACGATGAATGGTTATGGTATTCACAGTCTATAAAAAACATTTGATCAATCGGAGTTGAATGTTGAAACGGCCATAACTTTTGACTCCTGTATCGAAAAATGTATTATAATATATCAAATCGATACTTATAACGATTACCATAATCAAACTTCTCTGGCCGTTGGATCTCATTTTCACAACTCAAATTCCATCGTTTTGATCACCACTCAAGGGTTTAAAGTATTTCCTGCACGTTTTCCTTTTTATTTTCTTTCAATTTTGCTCAATGGAGATGTAACCAATATAGAGGATCCATCGAGGAGTATGTTTACAAATATTCTAAAGATTCACAATATCCAACAAATATCCTTAAGATCAAAAAAATATATTTATGATGTTACACAAGGGATTGGTTTGGAATATCAAATGCAATGAATAATTTTGAAAGCATTTCTTTTCTTAGTTAATTATGGGCATTTTATGGTTACCGATTTTTTTTTGTGGAATTGTGGAACTAAATTTTTTTTCTAATTTAGTATAAGTAATTTTATTCTTTTATTCTTTACGGATGGATTAGGCACATTTCATAACTAAATATGCCCGCTAAGTTTTCCTTACGTCTAAGGTTTTGTTAATTATAAAAAGAAAAGGGCGGTGATGTAATGGAGGAAGAACTGATATCATTAATGAAAATATTTTTCAGAAAGCTTTTGGCTTTGTCTTCTGGTGATCTTGATTGAATGCTCTAGTTCGAGTAATTAAATGGAGTGATCATCCATTGTTACATCTCAAGGGTGGGGTTTTATAGACTTGATGATGTTGGTTATGTCTTTGGATTACATTTCATAGTTTCCCTTGAAATCTTCGTATCTACATTTTGATCTTTTTCCTAAATTCTATCAATCTTTTTTCTTCACAAAAAATACAGAGAAGGAAAACGAAGAATGATTTTTTTATTCCTAGTTTATAAAAAACATTTGATCAATCGGAGTTGAAAGTTTAAATGGCAATAACTTTTGACTCGTGTATGGAAAAGTCTATTGTAAATTATAAAATCGAAGCTCGTAACGATTATCATAATTCGAGCATGCCTAGCAAACATATCTAATTTTTGGAACTCCAATTCTACCATTTAAATCACCTACCAAGGGTTTAAATTTTTTGTCGTACGTTTTCCTTTTTATTTTCTTTCAGTTTTGCTCAATGGAGATGTAACGAATATTGAGGATCCAACCAAGAGTATGTTTACAAATATTCTAAAGATTCACAATATCCAACAAATATCCTTAAGGTAAAAAAAAAATATTCATGATGCTACACAACGAATTAGCTAGGAATATCAAATGCAATGAAAACAATTTAAATCAATTCCTTTTTTAATTAATTATAGGCGATATATGGTTAGCGATTTCCTTTTTATTGAATTGTGGAAGTTAATTTTTTCTAATTTAGCACAAGTAATTATATTGTTTTATTCTTAACAGATGGATTGCACACATTTCATAACTAAATAGGCCCGCTAAGTTTGTATTACATCTAAGGTTTTGTTCATTAGAAAAGAAAAGGACGGTGATGTAATGGAGGAAGAACTAATATCATTAATGAAAATATTTTTCATAAAACTTTTTTCTTTGCCTTCTCATTATCTTGATTGAATAATCTAGTTCGACTAATTAAATGGAGAGATCATCCTTTGTAGAATCTCAAGGGTGGGGTTTTATAGACTTGTTGATGTTGGTTGTGTCTTTGGATTTTATTTCATAGTTTTCCTTGAAATCTTCGTATCTTCTTCTTGATCTTTTTTCTTCATAAAAATTAGAGAGCAGGAAAACGAAGAATGGTTATGGTATTCACAGTCTATAAAAACATTTGATCAATGAGAGTTGAATGTTGAAACGGCCATAACTTTTGACTCCTGTATCAAAAAGTCTATTATAATATATCAAATCGATGCTCATAACGATTACCATAATCAAGCTTGTCTGGCCATTGGATCTCAATATCATAACTCAAATTCCATCGTTTAAATCATCACCCAAGGGTTTAAAGTATTTGTCGCACGTTTTCCTTTTTATTTTCTTTCAGTTTTGCTCAGTGGAGATGTAACCAATATTGAGGATCCGTCCAGGAGTATGTTTACAAATATTCTAAAGATTAATAATATCCAACAAATATAATTAAGATAAAAAAACATATATTTATGATGCTACACAAGGGATTGGTTTGGAATGTCAATTGCAATGAATAATTTTGAAATCAGTTTCTTTTTTTAGTTAATTATTTGCATTTTATGGTTCGAGATTTCCTTTTTGGTGAAGTGTGGAAGTTACTTTTTCTAATTTAGCATAAGTAATTTTATTCTTTTATCCTTTAAGAATGGATTAGGCACATTTCACAACTTAATACGGCTGCTAAGTTTGAATTACGTCTTAGGTTCTTTTAATTATAAAAGAAAAGGATAGTGATGTAATGGAGGAAGAACTAATACCATTAATGAAAATATTTTTCAGAAAGCCTTTTGCTTTGGCTTCTCGTGATCTTGATTGAATACTCTAGTTTGACTCATTAAATGGAGTGATCATCCTTTATAGCATCTCAAGGGTGGGGTTTTATAGACTTGTTGATGTTGGTATTGTCTTTGGATTACGTTTCATAGTTTCCCTTGAAATCTTCATATATTCTATTTGATATTTTTTTCTAAATTCTACTAATCTTTTATCTTCACAAAACATTTGGAGAAGGAAAACGTATAATGGTTTTACTATTCAAAATTTTTAAAAAACATTTAATCAATCGGAGTTGAATGTTTAAACGGCCATAACTTTTGACTCGTGCATCGAAAAGTCTATTATAATATATCAGATCGAAGCTCATAATGATTACCATAATCAAACTTGTCTGGCCATTCAATCTCATTTTTGCAACTCAAATTCCATCGTTTTAATCACCTACCAATGGTTAAAAATTTGTCGCATGTTTTCCTTTTTATTTTCTTTCAGGTTTGCTCAATGGAGATGTAACCAATATTGAGGATCCGTCCAGGAGTATGTTTACAAATATTATAAAGATTCACAATATCCAACAAATATCCTTAAGATCAAAAAAATATATTCATGATGCTACATAAGGGATTGGTTTGGAATATCAAATGGAATGAATAATTTTGAAAGCAATTTGTTTTCGTAGTTAATTATGGGCATTTTATGTATAGCGATTTTCTTTTTAGTGAATTTTGGAACTTAATTTTTTCTAATTTAGCATAAGTAATTTTATTCTTTTATTCTTTACAGATGGATTAGGCACTTTTCACAACTAAATACACCAGCTAAGTTTTCCTTACGTCTATGGTTTTTTAATTATAAAAAGAAAAGGACGGTGATGTAATGGAGGAAGAACTGATATCATTAATGAAAATATTTTTCAGAAAGCTTTTTGCTTTGTCTTCTGTTGATCTTTATTGAATGCTCTAGTTCGAGTAATTAAATGGATTGATCATCCATTGTAGTATCTCAAGGGTGGGGTTTTATAGACTTGTTGATGTTGGTTTTGTCTTTGCTTAGTGGTGATGTAACGAATATTGAGGATCCAACCAAGAGTATGTTTACAAATATTCTAAAGATTCACAATATCCAACAAATATCCTTAATATAAAAAAAATATTCATGATGATAAACAAGGGATTGGTTGGGAATATCAAATGCAATGAATAATTTTGAAAATCAGTTTCTTTTTTTGTTAATTATTGGCATTTTATGGTTTGAGATTTCCGTTTTGGTGAATTGTGGAAGTTACTTTTTTCTAATTTAGCATAAGTAATTTTATTCTTTTATTCTTTAGGAATGGATTAGGCACATTTCACAACTAAATATGCCTGCTAAGTTTGCATTACGTCTAAGGTTTTTTTAATTATAAAAGAAAAGGAAAGCGATGTAATGGAGGAAGAACTTATACCATTAATGAAAATAGTTTCAGGAACTTTTTGCTTTGTCTTCTGGTGATCTTGATTGAATGCTCTAGTTCGACTAATTAAATGGAGTGATCATCCTTTGTAGCATCTCAAGGGTGGGATTTTATAGACATGTTGATTTTGGTTTTGTCTTTGGATTACGTTTCATAGTTTCCCATGAAATATTTGTATCTTCTTCTTGATCTTTTTTTCTAAATTTTATCAATCTTTTTTCTTCACAAAAAATAGAGAGAAGGTAAACGAATAATGTTTCTACTATTCATAGTTTATAAAAAACATTTGGTCAATCGGAGTAGAAAGTTTAGACGGCCATAACTTTTGAATCGTGTATCGAAAAGTCTATTATAATATATCTAATTGAAGATCGTAACGATTACCATAATTGAGCTTGTTTGGCCCATGGATGTCATTTTCGCAACTCAAATTCCATCGTTTAAATCACTTACCAATGGTTTAAAATTTTTGTCGCACGTTCTCCTTTTTATTTTCTTCCAATTTTGCTCAATGGAGATGTAACGAATATTGAGGATCCATCCAGGAGTATGTTTACAAATATTTTAAAGATTCACAATATCCAACAAATATCCTTAAGGTCAAAAAAATATATTCATGATGCTACACAAGGGATTGGTTTAGAATATCAAATGCAATGAATAATTTTGAAACCAGTTTCTTTTCTTAGTTAATTATGGGCATTTTATGGTTAGCGATTTCCTTTTTGGTGAATTGTGGAAATCAATTTTTTGTAATTTAGCATAAGTAATTTTATTATTTTATTCGTTACGGATGGATTAGGCACATTTCAAAACTAAATATGCCCGCTAATTTTGCATTATGTCCAAGGTTTTGTTAATTATAAAAGAAAAGGACAGTGATGTAATGGAAGAGGAACTGATATCATTAATGAAAATATTTTTCAAAAATCTTTTTGCTTTGTCTTTTGGTGATCTTGATTGAATTCTCTAGTTGGACTAATTAAATGGAGTGATCATCCATTGTAGCATCTCAAGGGTGGGGTTTTATAGACTTGATGATGTTGGTTTTCTCTTTGGATTACGTTTCATAGTTTCCCTTGAAATCTTTGTATCTACTTTTTGATCTTTTTTTCTAAATTCCATCAATCTTTTTCTTCACAAAAAATAGAGAGAAGGAAAACGAATAATGGTTATGGTATTCACAGTCTACAAAAAACATTTGATCAATCTGAGTTGAATGTTGAAACGGCCATAACTTTTGACTCGTGTATCGAAAAGTCTATTATATATATCAAATTGAAGGTCATAATGATTACCATAATATAAGCACGCCTTGGCAATGGATCACATTTTCGGAACTCAAATTCCATCGTTTAAATCATCTACCAAGGTTTTAAAAGTTTTGTCGCACGTTTTCATTTTTTTTTTACTTTCAGTTTTGCTCAATGGATATGTAACGAATATTGAGGATCCAACCAGGAGTATGTTTACAAATATTCTAAATATTCACTATATCCAACAAATATCCTTAAGATCAAAAAAATATATGCATGATGCTTCACAAGGGATTGGTTTGGACTATCAAATGTAATGAATAATTTTGACAACAGTTTCTTTTTTCAGTTAATTATGGGCATTTTATGGTTAGAGATTTATTTTTTGTTGAATTGTTGAAGTTCATTTTTTCTAATTTAGTATAAGTAATTTTACTCTTTTATTCTTTACGGATGGATTATGCATATTTCACAACTAAATATGCCCGCTAAGTTTGCAATACGTCTAAGGTTTTGTTAATTATAAAAGAAAAAGACAATAATGTAATGGAGGAAGAACTGACATCATTAATGAAAATATTTTTTACTATGCTTTTTGCTTTGTCTTCTGGTGATCTTGATTGAATGATCTAGTTTGACTAACTAAAGGGAGTGATCAACCTTTCTAGCATCTCAAGGGTGGGGTTTTATTGATTTATTGATATTGGTTGTCTTTGGATTTCGTTTCATAGTTTTCATTGAAATCTTAATATCTTCTTCTTGATCTTTTTTCTAAATTTTATCAATCTTTTTTCTTCACAAAAAATAGATAGAAGGAAAATGAAGAATGTTTCTACTATTCATAGTTTATAAAAAACATTTGATCAATCGGAATTGAAAGTTTAAATGGCCATAACTTTTGACTCGTGTATCGAAAGTTATTATAATATATAAATCAAAGCTCGTAACGATTACCATAATCCGAGCATGCCTGGCCAATTGATATCATTTTTTGAACTCAAATTCCATCGTTTAAATCACCTATCAAGGGTTTAAAATTTTGTCGCACATTTTCATTTTTTTTCATTCAGTTTTGCTCAATGGAGATGAAGGAATATTGATGATCCAACCAGCATTATGTTTACAAATATTCTAAAGATTCACAATATCCAACAAATATCCTTAAGATAAAAAAAATATATTCTTGATGCTTTAGAAGGGATTGGTTTTGGAATATCAAATGCAATGAATAATTTTGAAAGTAGTTTCTTTTTTTAGTTAATTATGGGCATTTTATGGTTAGAGATTTATTTTTTGTTGAATTGTGGAACTTCATTTTTTCTAATTTAGCATAAGTAATTTTATTCTTTTATTCTTTACAGATGAATTAGGCACATTTCACAACTAAGTATGCCCGCTAAGTTTGCATTAAGGTTTTGTTAATTATAAAAGAAAAGGACTATGATGTAATGGAGGAAGAACTGATATCATTAATGAAAATATTTTTTATAAAGCTTTTTGCTTTGTCTTCTGGTGATCTTGATTGAATAATCTAGTTCGACTAATTAAATAGAGTGATCATCGTTTATAGCATCTCAAGGGTGGGGTTTTATATACTTGTTAATGTTGGTTTTGTCTTTGGATTTTGTTTGATAGTTTCCCTTAAAATCTTTGTATCTTCTTCTTGATCTTTTTTTCTAAATTCTATCAATCTTTTTTCTTCATAAAAAATAGAGAGAAGGAAAACAAAGAATGGTTCTTCTATTCACAGTTTATAAAAAACATTTGATCAATCGAAGTTGAAAATTTAAATGGCCATAACTTTCGACTCGTGTATTGAAAACTCTATTATATTATATCAAATCGAAGCTCGTAATGATTACCATAATCTGAGCATGCCTGGCCAAAGCATCTCATTTTCTAAACTCCAATTCCATTGTTTAAATCACCTATTAAGGGTTTAAAAAAATTGTACGTTTTTTTTGCTTTCAGTTTCGCTCAATGGAGATTTAATGAATAATGAGGATCGAACAAGGAGTATGTTTAAAAATATTCTAAAGATTCACTATATCCAACAAATATCCTTAAGATAAAAAATATATATGCATGATGCTTCACAAGGGATTGGTTTGGACTATCAAATGCAATGAATAATTTTGAAAGCAGTTTATTTTTTTAGTTAATTCTGGGAGTTTTATGGTTAGCGATTTTATTTTTAGTGATTTGTGGAAGTTATGTTTTTCAAATTTAGCATAATTAATTTTATTCCTTCATTCTTTACGGATGGATTAGGCACGTTTCACACTATATATGCTCGGTAAGTTTGCATTACGTCTAAAGTTTTGTTAATTATAAAAGAAAAGGACAGTGATGTAATGGAAAAAGAACTAATATCATTAATGAAAATATTTTTCACTAAGCTTTTTGCCTTGTCTTCTGGTGATCTTGATTGAATGATCTAGTTCGACTAATTAAAGGGAGTGATCATCCTTTGTAGCATCTCAAGGGTGGGGTTTTATAGATTTGTTGATGTTGGTTGTGTCTTTGGATTTCGTTTCATAGTGTTCCTTGAAATCTTCATATCTTCTTCTTGATCTTTTTTCTAAATTCTATCAATCTTTTTTCTTCACAAAATATAGAGAGAAGGAAAACGAAGAATGTTTCTACTATTCACAGTTTATAAGAAACATTTGATTAATCGGAGTTGAAAGTTTAAACGGCCATAACTTTTGACTCGTGTATCGAAAGTCTATTATAATATCAATCAAAGCTCGTAACGATTACCATAATTCGAACATGCTTGGCCTATGGATATCATTTACGGAACTCAAATTCCATCGTTTAAATCACCTACCAAGGTTTTAAAAGTTTTTTCGCACGTTTTCATTTTTTTTTACTTTCAGTTTTGCACGATGGATATGTAACGAATATTGAGGATCCAACTAGGAGTATGTTTACAAATATTCTAAATATTCACTATATCCAACAAATATCCTTAAGATCAAAAAAATATATGCATGATGCTTCACAAGGGATTGGTTTGGACTGTCAAATGTAATGAGTAATTTTGACAACAGTTTCTTTTTTTAGTTAATTAAGGGCATTTTATGGTTAGAGATTTATTTTTTGTTGAATTGTTGAAGTTCATTTTTTTTAATTCAGTATAAGTAATTTTACTCTTTTATTCTTTATGGATGGATTACGCATATTTCACAACTAAATATGCCCGCTAAGTTTGCATTATGTCTAAGGTTTTGTTAATTATAAAAGAAAAAGACAGTAATGTAATGGAGGAAGAACTGATATCATTAATGAAAATATTTTTTACTATGCTTTTTGCTTTGTCTTCTGGTGATCTTGATTGAATGATCTAGTTCGACTAACTAAAGGGAGTGATCAACCTTTCTAGCATCTCAAGGGTGGGGTTTTATAGATTTGTTGATATTGGTTCTCTCTTTGGATTTCATTTCATAGTTTTCATTGAAATCTTAATATCCTCTTCTTGACCTTTTTTCTAAATTCTATCAATCTTTTTTCTTCACAAAAAATAGAGAGAAGGAAAATGAAGAATGTTTCTACTATTCATAGTTTATAAAAAACATTTGATCAATCGGAATTGAAAGTTTAAACGACCATAACTTTTGAATCGTGTATCGAAAGTTATTATAATATATAAATCAAAGCTCGTAACGATTACCATAATCCGAGCATGCCTGGCCAATTGATATCATTTTTTGAACTCAAATTTCATCGTTTAAATCACCTATCAAGGGTTTAAAATTTTGTCGCACATTTTCATTTTTTTTCTTTCAGTTTTGCTCAATGGAGATGAAGGAATATTGATGATCCGACCAGCATTATGTTTACAAATATTCTAAAGATTCACAATATCCAAAAAATATCCTTAAGATAAAAAATATATATTCTTGATGCTTTAGAAGGGATTGGTTTTGGAATATCAAATGCAATGAATAATTTTGAAAGTAGTTTCTTTTTTTAGTTAATTATGGGCGTTTTATGGTTAGAGATTTATTTTTTGTTGAATTGTGGAACTTCATTTTTTCTAATTTAGCATAATTAATTTTATTCTTTTTTTCTTTACAGATGGATTAGGCACATTTCACAACTAAGTATGCCCGCTAAGTTTGCATTAAGGTTTTGTTAATTATAAAAGAAAAGGACAATGATGTAATGGAGGAAGAACTGATATCATTAATGAAAATATTTTTTATAAATCTTTTTGCTTTGTCTTCTGGTGATCTTGATTGAATGATCTAGTTCGACTAATTAAATAGAGTGATCATCGTTTGTAGCATCTCAAGGGTCGGGTTTTATATACTTGTTAATGTTGGTTTTGTTTTTGGATTTTGTTTCATAGTTTCCCTTGAAATCTTCGTATCTTCTTCTTGATCTTTTTTTCTAAATTCTATCAATCTTTTTTCTTCATAAAAAATAGAGAGAAGGAAAACAAAGAATGGTTCTTCTATTCACAGTTTATAAAAAACATTTGATCAATCGAAGTTGAAAGTTTAAACGGCCATAACTTTTGACTCGTGTATTGAAATGTCTATTATATTATATCAAATCGAAGCTCGTAATGATTACCATAATCTGAGCATGCTTGGCCAATGCATCTCATTTTCTAAACTCCAATTTCATTGTTTAAATCACCTACTAAGGGTTTAAAAAAATTGTACGTTTTTTTTGCTTTCAGTTTTGCTCAATGGAGATTTAATGAATAATGAGTATCGAACAAGGAGTATGTTTAAAAATATTCTAAAGATTCACTATTTCCAAAAAATATCCTTAAGATAAAAAATATATATGCATGATGCTTCACAAGGGATTGGTTTGGACTATCAAATGCAATGAAAAAGTTTGAGAGCAGTTTAGTTTTTTAGTTAATTCTGGGAGTTTTATGGTTAGCGATTTTATTTTTAGTGATTTGTGGAAGTTATTTTTTTCAAATTTAGCATAATTAATTTTATTCTTTCATTCTTTACGGATGGATTAGGCACGTTTCACACTAAATACGCTCGGTAAGTTTGCATTACGTTAAGGTTTTGTTAATTATAAAAGAAAAGAACAGTGATGTAATGGAAAAAGAACTAATATCATTAATGAAAATATTTTTCACTAAGCTTTTTTCCTTGTATTCTGGTGATCTTGATTGAATGATCTAGTTCGACTAATTAAAGGGAGTGATCATCCTTTGTAGCATCTCAAGGGTGGGGTTTTGTAGATTTGTTGATGTTGGTTGTGTCTTTGGATTTCGTTTCATAGTGTTCCTTGAAATCTTCATATCTTCTTCTTGATCTTTTTTCTAAATTTTATCAATCTTTTTTCTTCACAAAATATAGAGAGAAGGAAAACGAAGAATGTTTCTACTATTCACAGTTTATAAGAAACATTTGATTAATCGGAGTTGAAAGTTTAAATGGCCATAACTTTTGACTCATGTATCGAAAGTCTATTATAATATATCAATCAAAGCTCGTAACAATTACCATAATTCGAGCATGCTTGGCCTATGGATATCATTTTTGGAACTCAAATTCCATCGTTTAAATCACCTACCAAGGGTTTAAAATTTTGTCGCACATTTTCATTTTTTTTCTTTCAGTTTTGCTCAATAGAGATGTAACGAATATTGAGGATCCAACCAGGAGTATGTTTACAAATATTCTAAAGATTCACAATATCCAACAAATATCCTTAAGATAAAAATATATATATTCTTGATGCTTCAGAAGGGATTGGTTTCGGAATATCAAATGCAATGTATAATTTTGAAAGTAGTTTCTTTTTTTAGTTAATTATAGGCGTTTTATGGTTAGAGATTTATTTTTTGTTGAATGGTGGAAGTTCATTTTTTCTAATTTAGCATAAGTATTTTTATTCTTTATTCTTTACGGATGGATTAGGCACATTTCACAACTAAATATGCCCGCTAAGTTTTCATTACGGTTTTGTTAATTATAAAAGAAAAGGACAATGATGTAATGGAGGAAGAATTGATATCATTAATGAAAATATTTTTTAGAAAGTTTTTTGCTTTGTCTTCTGGTGATCTTGATTGAATGATCTAGTTCGACTAATTAAATAGAGTGATCATTGTTTGTAGCATCTCAAGGGTGGGGTTTTATATACTTGTTAATGTTGGTTTTGTCTTTGGATTTTGTTTCATAGTTTCCCTTGAAATCTTCGTATCTTCTTCTTGATCTTTTTTTCTAAATTCTATCAATCTTTTTTCTTCATAAAAAATAGTGAGAAGGAAAACAAAGAATGGTTCTGCTATTCACGGTTTAAAAAAACATTTGATCAATCGGAGTTGAAAGTGTAAACGGCCATAACTTTTGACTCGTGTATCAAAAAGTCTATTATAATATATCAAATCGAAGCTCGTAATGATTACCATAATCCGAGCATGCCTAGCCAATGGATCTTATTTTTGAAACTCAAATTCCATCGTTTAAATCACCTATCAAGGGTTTAAAATTTTTGTCGCACGTTTTTGTTTTTTTTTTTTGCTTTCAGTTTTGCTCAATGGAGATTTAACGAATAATGAGGATCCAACCAGGAGTATGTATACAAATATTCTAAAGATTCACAATATCTAATAAATATCTTTAAGGTCAAAAAAATTTTCATGATGCTTAACACATCACAACATAGGCTCTTTACTTGTTGGAACTATTGCGTCATTGCCACTACCATCTGTCACACAACAACTCAACTCTGAGACAAACCTTTCAAATTGATATGGCTATTCACTAGCCAAACATGCGTTTTTATCTCTCAGCAACTCCTTACTCAACCTCACATCTTTAAACCAAATTTAGTATTTGAGAAAAATGAGATACACTCATCTCTAATTTCCTATGTCCTAAAGATGAACACACTATTTCTTGGACCCAACATATAGATGCAAAACAAGCAAGGAAAGGGTTGGGGTACCCTGGTGCCAAATGGGTAGAGCTTTCCCTAGATTTTGGACCAAGAAACATGAAGAGGAGAGTTTAATATATAGAAAAAATTTAGCCTATGTAGATCTCACCAATCCCCTCTATGATCCCTTATCAACCACCCAAACTAGGGTAAATGCCACTCTCATTGAGGGTAAACCTCAACAAAACAATGATGCCAAAACTTTCTGACCTTCTTGATGAGCCCTCATTGACCCTATATCAAGAACCTCAATGAGCTCATTGTGAGCTTAACAAGAACCACTAAGAGAGGCATTTTGAGAAACAAAGAAATGCTTAATCCCTAAAAGGATAACCCAGCAACAAACAATGTAAAATACATGCAATCTAAGAGGGTAAGTGTGTGTAACAAGTAAATGAAAGTATGCTTATATGATACTAAGCTACTAGTAATCAACCATAGAAAGAACATATAGAAACATCAAATGAAATATAAACATCATGTTTTTCACACGAGAATGCCAACATCAAAAGGATAGAACTTACATCCTTTCCTTCATATTTAGTTCATACATTGTCCATAATTTAAAACACATGCATAAAATATAATGAAAAAATAAGATAAAGAGTAAGAGAAAATAAATTTGATAAGCTGCCTCTCATTCAACACTTAGTTAAAAATCATGAAGGGTATGAAATATCTTCAAACTCTAGAGCTAGTAGTCCACAATGCACATCCTTCCATCTTGGTGGGAGTTTTCTTTGGAGCATAATAGACATGTTCTCTCACACTTGCCACTTTTTTTCCCTTAAGCTTACACTTGGTAATGCATAACTATTTGACAATCTTTGTATACCAAGCATCTCCTTAATAGTATCTAGAAGTGGTATGTTTACTTTCTCCTCCAAAAAGGTATCTAAAATATCCTTTTCATGAGCTTGCTTCTTTATATTTTTGAATCTGTTGGTAAAAATTAAAGCAAACTTATTATTAGAAAAGGAAGGTTTGGGTACTACCTTTGGTGCCTTATTAGCTCATAAGTAGTTGTGGTCTTTTTTTTATTCAATAGTCTCTTCTCTTATAGTTGCATTTTTATCCGGCCCTTAGGCTCTTCCAACATTAGTGCCTAGCTAGTCCATTTATGTCTCAACATTTCTTAGTGAGGTTTGAGTTTCCTACTAAAAATACAATTAGAATAAATTGGGCCCCTTCTAGTATTTTGAATAATTTTCTTTATTTACATAACCTTCGATCAAGAGGAAAACACTTATAATATCGTAGCTGCTCATGGTTATTTTGGCCAATTGATCCATCTGTATAGATATCATCATCTACACCCAGAAATTCGTATGCTTTGGAAGAATCTTTTACAGTTTGTAAAGAGGTGAAGAAATAGATTCATAGAAATATATTAAAAATATATATCAATATTCAATATATACTATTGAATTCAATCAAAATATATATAGAAATAAACTCTCTGCATTGTAATGTCTATTGTATCGGCTTGCCCTTTCATAAGTGGAGCTAGATACAATACGACAACATAAATATATATCAGATAAACATAGGCCTGAAAAATTTGTATAAGTCATCGAGAAACATTACTTGATCCTGGGAACCTGTAAAGACTTCTACTACAAAAAATTATTGTGATAAGAAATGCTCAATTATCCTTCCATCTAAAAATATGCCTACCTATTATAACAATCTAATAATAACATGATTATAATCACCAAGTCCTCAAAAGACTTACCTTGAGTGGGTGAAAGGGAGTGTGGCCTTGGGTATGGAAAATCAAGTATAAAGATGATGCATCTGCTAGATTTCCATCCAAGTAGCTCAAGTTTAAATGATTCAACATATTGCACGGTAGATATTAGAATATGAATAATACATGGAACTCTTATTTTGAAATCCGCCAATAAAATTAGCTTTACCTAATTGCATTCTTGTTACTCAAAGTAAGGTACAAGGAATCCATTATATGTATGGTATATATACTAGCTACGAGCTCTAGTTCTTATTGTATTCAATACTTCAAGAAAGAATTAGTAGCAAAAGGTAAATAAATAAATAAAATCTAAACTAATAATAAAATAAAGAATAAGAAACTAATGAAAGCAAATGTAAAGATAAAAATTCAAAGCTAAAAAAAAACTTTAAATCAATTCCCGATGACAATTTGCCAAAATTTTAATCAGATTGAAAAGGGCATGTCAAATATTTAACTTTACTTTTCTAAAAATATGTGAGTAGTAATATAGCATAAGGGTCATTGCACGTTGCGGATTAATAAAATTGTCTTGTTAATTAATGGTCAGTAAATAAACCTAAAAGTAACTAATTGTCTTTATTAGTTAAAAAGGTAGTTTTATGAATATTTGATTGAAAAGTAAATTAAAAATAAATAAATAAAGCGAATAAAAAAAGTTGGAATTCAAATTTAAGAGATGTGTGATTAAGGCTAAGTTCTTAACCCGTAAAATCAGTTTTCAATAATGAAAGTTAAAATTAATTTATTTTTTAATCCTAAACCTATTAGGTCATTTAGAACCAATTATTTGCAAACTTTATTTCGAGACATTCAATTCGCTCAAATTTATCTACTTGTTTTTACAAACTAATTGATTAAAAGTTAACTTATTAACCATTATAATTATTAGACAATCTAATAATTTGTTTACTAAGTTTAATCCAACAACTTCATGAGGACTTTTAACTTAGCGTTTTAATTTATTTTGCAAATAATAATTTAAATATGAATACGAGGTATTAAAGCAATTAGCTTCTTCTTACTAATCATCCTAATTTAATATTATATTAAATTACTCAACTAACTAGTTGCGAACTTAACTAATCAAGAAATTCAATAATAACATTCAAATAATAAATTAAATACATCTCAAAATAACCTACAAAAACAAACTAATTCATAAATTTAAATACTTTAATATCATGGTTTAGTACTCAAAATTAGCCGTCAATCTTAAACAAAAAATCCAATCTACATAAAGTATGCCTAAAACTAAATCTTTATCCATAAAAAAATATAAAAGAGTAAAAGAAACATGAAAATTTAATTTTAGGTTGTTTGGGATGAAAAGGATTCTCAAAGTCATTCTTGATCATCAATTTCTCTATCTAGAATTGTGGAGTGTTGAAAATCAACACCAATCTAATAAATGAAGTTGTTGAAGAATGTAGGAAAATAAATGAAAGTGGTTGAAGGATGTAGAGAAATAAATGGAGTGTTGAAGGATGAATAAATAGGTTGATTAAAGGATGAATAAATAGGGTGATTAAAGGATGAATAAATAGGATGATTAAAGGATGTAGAGAAGAGAAGTGTGTAGATAATATTTATGTAGCTAGAATTATTTCTTAGTTTTATATTTATGTAGTGTAAATTGCATGGCGACGACTATAAATAGCCTACCTTGCATTTGGTTTTATCATCCCATCAAAAACAAATAAGTCTTTGTATTCTTAGTTTGAGTGTGAGTTGAGAGCTTTCTTTTTGAGTGTTTGTATTTCTCTTCAATTTGTGAGTTGCCTTTGAAAGGTGTTATAGTGTCTTTTGTTGTGGGTATAATACAAGTAGTTTATTTACTTATTTGGATCCAATATTAGTAAATTTAAGTTGGGTATTCTACATTTTTCTCAACACTTGGTATCAGAGCACAACGGTTAAGGATCCTTCTTAGTGGAGTTATCTTGAGTCGTGAGGAAATTGATACTCTACAAGTTTATTATTCAAGCATGTTCAGTATATTCAAAGTCTTGCCAGCACGATTGGTGATCTTCAAGTAGTTGGAGGAATCAAGAAACTCAACAACAAAAATTATAACACAAAGGCAACTTATATGGAGTCTTACCTACAAGGTCAATATTTGTGGGAGGTTATTGGTAGTGACGAAGTTACACAACCAATAGCGAAAGATACAAATGGCATCTTGTGGAAGTGAAAAATTAAAGCAGGCAAAGCGATGTTTGCTTTAAAGATCACAATTGAAAAAGAAATGTCATAGCACATTCGGGATGCCAAAATACCAAAGGAAGCATGAGATACTCTTGTTACACTTTTTTCAAAGAAGAATGATACAAGACTACAACTTCTGGAGAACGAGTTGCTATCGATGGCGCAACGCGACATGACAATTTCTCAATACTTTCACAAGCTATTGTTATGTTGCAAAATTTCAAAATTAGATCTGAAAGCTCCTAATGGGGAAACTATGATAAATAGAAAAATTATCCATGGTTTAAGACCTAAATATCAAGGTTTTGTTATCGCTATACAAGGATGGCTGACACAACCATCTCTTATTGAGTTTGAGAATTTGCTAGCCAATCAAGAAGCTATGGCTAAGCAAGTAGGAGGAGTCTCGTTGAAGGATGAAGAAGAAGCGCTCTACACCAGCAAAAGCAGAGACACTTTCAAGCAGTAAAATGGAAATGGATATAAAAATGATGGCAAAAAAGGAAAAATTCCTCAAGGAAATGGAGGCTTTTGTCCAGAGGGAGCTTGGAAGAACCGCAGTAATAATAGAAAATTTGATGGTGAATGTTACAATTGTGGAAAGATGGGTCACATGGAAAAATATTGTTGGAGTAAGAAAAATCCCATTGAAGGTAATACAACTACTTCCAGTTCTAAGGAACATAGCAAAGATGGTTGGGATATCGAAACATTATTCGCTACAGAGGAAGAAGAATTAGCTCTTAAGATGACAACATTAAAAAAGATTGACTACAAGAATGACTGGATCATAGATTCGGGCTGCTCAAATCATAAGTTGGAAAGCATGTCTGATTACAAGGGAGGTCGTGTAGTGGTGACACATGACAGTTGACAACTCAAAGTTACCGATAGCCCACATCGGTAAGACAATAGTTATTTCTCAATATAATTCTTACCAGGTATCACTTCAAGATGTTTATCATGTCCTAGGAATGAAGAAAAACTTGCTATTTGTGGCTCAATTAACATCACACACTGCCATGTCTTGTTTAGTGCTCGAGACATAAAGGTGTATCGTGATCTGAAAATCTCAAAAACACTGACAATGGAGCGGCAACGATTGAAATCAGTGCACATGATGTCAATAGAATCTATATATGTAGATAGAACAAGAATAAATGAGATAGTAGATCTATGGCATATGCGGTTAAGTCACGTTAGCTATTCTAGGCTAAGTGTGATGGTGAAGAAGTCAATGCTTAAAGGGCTTCCTCAACTAAACATACAAAAAGACACGGTTTGTGTCAGATACCAGTTTGGTAAAGCACACCAATTTCCATATGAGGAATCAAAGTTTAAAGGAAAAGAACCATTAGAGTTATTTAACTCTGATGTATTCGATCTTATTAAGCAACCATCAATTAGTAGTATGCAATACATGGTGACATTCATTGATGACTTCTCAAGGTATGTGTGGGTTTTTTTTATGAAAGAAAAATCTGACATATTCTCAATGTTTAAAGAGTTTAGAGAGTCAACAAAAGGAGAAGTAGGAAAGAAGATCCATTGTTTGCGCACAGTACAAATACATCATCAATACACTTATGCCAACACGCCACAAAAAAATGGTGTAGCAAAGAGAAAGAACTTGCATCTTGTAGAAATTTGTTGAAGCATTCTACATGAAAAGAATGGCTAAAACTAAATCTTTATACACAAAAATATATATAAAAGAGTAAAAGAAACCAGAGAATTTAATTTTAGGTTGTTTGGGATGAAAAATATTCTCAAAGTCATTCATCATCATCAATTTCTCTATCTAGAATTATGGGGAGTGTTGAAAACCAACACCAATATAATAAATGAAGTGGTTGAAGGATGTAGGAAAATAAATGAAGTGGTTGAAGGATGTAGAGAAATAAATGGAGTGGTTGAAGGATGAATAAATAGGGTGATTAAAGGATGAATAAATAGGGTGGTTAAAGGATGTAGAAAAGAGAAGTGTATAGATAATATTTGTGTGGCTAGAATTATTTCTTAGTAGTGATGAAGTTACACAACCAATAGTGGAAGATACAAACGACATCTTGTGGAAGTGAAAAATTAAAGTAGGCAAAGTGATGTTTGCTTTAAAGACCATGATGAGTGCTCAAAAAGTACTAAAATTACCATGATTTTATGCACATTAATTGATTAAAAAGATATATACTTATATAAATCTATCTTTTCGGAATCATAGGTATTTTATTGGTTTTTAGGTATTTTCACTTAAAAAAGTAACTTAAAGACTCAAAAAAAATATTGTAGGAAATACATCACAAATATATTCATAAAGTAAATAAGGAAAAGTAAAAAAACAAAAATGGAAAAATAGGACAAAATGGGTCAAAAGTGTCAAAAATGTCAAAAGGAGGAAATCGTGCACATAGTTGCCCAACAGTGCCAGCCAACGGGCGGAGCCGCCTACCATCGCCAAGCAGCGCGCACCACAATGCCCAACTACATCCAAAAAGGCGTACAGCACGCGCCGCAACGCTTAGTAGCACCGAGCAATGCGCGCACATCGCCCAAACCACCCCGAAGATGTGCACCCATCTGGCTCAGTCCGCGCTCACCTCTACTCCATTCTACATACGTCGCAATGCCCCACCTACTAGTGACATCAGCTGACATCATCATTCACCTACTATGCATTTCCTCCATTTTTAATCATTTTTCCACCCACTTTTTCTTCCTCTCCTCGCCTATAAATACCCTCATTCTCTCCACACCTAAAATCATATTCTTCTCTCTTTCTTTCTCTCCATTTCTTAGTTTTTAGTTTTTCTTAGTTAGTTTTTCTTAGTTAGTTTTTCTTAGTTTTAGAGTTCTTCTCTTTTTGAGAAGAACTAATTATGTTTTTGTAATTTAATAACTTTTTGATTCAATAAATGAAAATGTAATTCCGTTTAGAGGTTTTCTAGCAACATGATTAGCATCAAAGTACTGTAAGGATTTTATTTTCTTTGCAGTTATTTTTTATGTTTTATTCTTATATGTTATATTTAATTTCCATGATTAAATTTAATATTGTTGGCTGTTTGTAAATATGATATAATAATAACGTTGTTATGTTTGCGAAATATTAAATAGGTAGAAATCTCTAAAATGAATTGATTTTGTTTTCATTCAAGATTTTATATTAAGAATGTTAGAGAAAAATATATTCTTTTTCATTACAAACTTAAATCTGAAAATTAGATTTTAAGTTTTAGTTATCCGGTCTGATTTAGAGTAGTGCTTTTTTATTTGTTCGTACAATCACCCGGTAGTTAGACTGAAGCTTTATTTCAAAAGTTTTTATAAGAATTATTATCTGAAAATGTATTGACAACATGTTTTCGGTAGTAGTTTTAAAACTTGAAATCTATTACTTGGATAATTAAATTCTTAGGTTTAATTTGGACACCTTGAATAAAGTTTAAACTGTCTAACCCCACCAAAGGTGGCATTTAAATGGTTCATTTTCAATCTCTTAGAAAAAGGAATTAATTTAATTAACCAAATTAGTTATCGACCTCACCCATAGGTGTTAATTGATTTGTTTAGTTAATAAAGAATATCTAACCCTGATCGGGCAGAACCGACATCGCTGATCCTACCGTTCATTTGGTTTTATTTATTTATAAAACTCTCGCAAGTGCACGAATCATTTGGTTTTATTTATTTAAAAATGAAATTAAATCCAAAACATCCTGTCACTATATTTTGGGGTTTTGTGTTTTTTATCTACTTACATAAAAATAAACATAGATTCAATAAACATTTATACAAATTTTATCATTTATAATGGTGGAGTATTTATGGATATAATAATTAAGTTAATTACGCTTGCTCATATTATTTAGGTTATTAAAGATATGAATTAATATTTATTGATTCTCTCTTTTTTATATGAATACCACCTTTGGTGGGGTTAGATATTCTTTGTTAACTAAACAAATCAATTAACACCTATGGGTGGGGTTGATAACTAATTTGGTTAATTAAATTAATTCCTTTTTCTAAGAGATTGAAAATGAACCATTTAAATGCCACCTTTGGTGGGGTTAGACAGTTTAAATTTTATTCAAGGTGTCCAAATTAAACCTAAGAATTTAATTATCCGAGTACTAACTTTCAAGTTTTAAAACCACTACTGAAAACATGTTGTCAATACATTTTCAGATAATAATTCTTATAAACACTTTTGAAATAGAGCTTCATTCTAACTACCAGACGATTGTACCAACAAATAAAAGAGCACTACTCTAAATTAGACCGGATAACTAAACCTTAAAATCTAATTTTCAGATTTAAGTTTGTAATGAAAAATAATATATTTCTCTCTAACATTCTTAATATAAAATCTTGAATAAAAATAAAATCAATTCATTTTAGAGATTTTTACCTATTTAATATTTCGCAAGCATAACAACGTTATTATTATATCATGTTTACAAATAGCCAGCACAGTTAAATTTAATCACAGACAAATTAAATATAACATGTAAGAATAAAGCATAAAAAATAACTGCAAAGAAAATAAAATCCTTATAGAACTTCGATGCTATTCCCGTTGCTGGAAAACCTCCAAGCGGAATTTGCACTCCCATTTATTGAATCAAAAAGCTAATAAATTACAAAAACATAGCTAGTTCTTCTCAAAAAGAGAAGAACTCTAAAACTAAGAAAAACTAACTAAAAACTAAAAAAAACTAAAAACTAAGACATGGAGAGAAAGAAAGAGGAGAGAAATGTGTTTTGAGGTGTGTTTAGAAGTGAAGAGAAGGGGGTATTTATAGGTGAGGATGGGGAGAAAAAGTGGGTGAAAAAATGATGGAAACGCGGAGTAGTGATTGATGACGTCATGTTGATGTGGGCGCGGCAGCGCGTGCAGATGGGCAGCGGCATGCGCAGATAGGCACAGATTGGGCGTAGGCGCGCGTAGATAGGAGCAGGCTGGCCGCAGGCGCGCGCAGATGGGCGTAGACTGGACGCAGGCATGCGCAGATGGGCGTAGGCTGGGTGCAGGCACGCGTAGACGGGAGTAGAGGCACACGCGGAAGGAAGATCTGGCACGCGCGTTGCAGAGCGCACTGCGCGCAGTGGCCGGCACGGCTGGGCGGCGTGATTTCCTCTTTTTTAACATTTTTGACCTTTTTGACCCATTTTGTCCAATTTTTTCATATTTGTTGACTTTTCCTCATTTATTTTTGAGGTGTGTTTGTGATGTATTGCCTCTAGTATTCTTCTATGAGTCTTTAAGTTACGTTTTTAAGCGAAAATACCTGAAAAACAATAAAAATACTCGTGATTCCGTAAAAGACAAAGTTATATAAATATATGATAAAATCATATAAATATATATATTTTTAATCAATTAATGTGCATAAAATCATAATAATTTTAGTGCTTTTTGAGCACTCATCAAACCCCACCAAACGTGGTATTCATATAAAAAAGAGAAAATCAATAAATATCAATTTATATCTTTCGTAACCTAAATAATATGAGCAAGCA
Organism: Hippophae gyantsensis; assembly: GCA_030763125.1. Classification (NCBI taxonomy): domain Eukaryota; kingdom Viridiplantae; phylum Streptophyta; class Magnoliopsida; order Rosales; family Elaeagnaceae; genus Hippophae; species Hippophae gyantsensis. The sequence continues at coordinate 42,939,978 of CM061035.1, read as the reverse complement.
TAATTAACTTAGTTATTATATCCATAAATACTTCACTATTATAAATGATAAAATTTGCATAAATGTTTATTGAATCTATATCTATGTGTTTTTTTATGTTATTAGATTAGAAACACAAAAATCCCAAATATCGTGATAGGATGTTTAGGATTTAATTTCATTTTTAAAAATTTGAATAATAAATTAAAAACTACATATATTCTTTCCTTAGAACGACCTTGGGAGTATACTTATCATTTTCTATGAAATGATTCGTGCACTTGCGAGAGTTTTATAAATACAAAACCAAAGTATTGGCAGGATCGACAATGCCAATTTTTGCTCATCAAGTTTTTGGCACCATTATCGGGGATGAAATCTAGTTTTGGGGGCCATTGCCGAAGATGGAATCAAGTTTTTGGTGATGTCGGTTCTTCTCATCATGTTTTTGGTGCCGTTGACGGGAAAAGAATAACGTTTTTAATTTATTTATCAAAATTTTAAAAACCTTTTGTGTTGTAAATAATTGTTATTTATTTTATTTTGATTTAAAAAACAAAAAAGATGTTAATAAGTAAATAAATAAATAAAATTTATATTCATGAATAGTAAAAACAAAAAACAAATTTAAATAAAAGTTAAAATAAATATTTTTTATTCTAAAAAATGTACAGTTTATGAATAGTAAAAATATTTCAAATTTCAAATTTCGTAAAAAAATAAATAAAAAATATGTGCATTGTGAATAGTAAAATAATTTTGAAATTTGAAATTTAAAGTTAAAAAAAATTAATAAATTTGAAATAAATAAAAAAATTAAAAATTTATTTTATTTAATTATTTTCTTTTAAAATAAATAAAAAATATTTTAAAATTTTAAAATTGAAGTTTTAATTTTCATCTAATTTTTAATTTTTTTAATTGTTTTTAAATCTTACTTTTATTTTATTTTTTAATATAAAACTAAAAAACTAAAAAACAAATTTCAATTTTTTTTCTTTTACCTTTTTCATTTTATTTTATTTTTGGTTGAATTTTTAATTTAATTTTTTTCCTTTTTATTTATTTTTTTCTTTTACCTTTTTCAATTTTTTCCTTTTATTTTATTTTTGGTTTAATTTTTAATTTAATTTTTTTTCCTTTAACTATTTTTTTATCTTAATTTTTCCTTTAACTTAATTAACTTAGGTTTTTATTAACTTAATTTACTTAGATTTTCATTAACCTAATTAACCTCCCTTTTTTATTAACTTAATTAACTTAAAATTTTTACTTAAATTAACTTAATTAACTTAAATTTATAACATAAAAAGTAAAAATTGAAGGGAGTTCTGTCTAGGAGACTAGTTCTTGGAAGTCTTTATGCCACCAGTCTTTTCTGGGAACGTTGTACTGTCTAGGATGATGGTTTTTAAGAAGCCTTTGCACCACCATTTTTTCCTGGGAACACTCTTGGTTAATACTGATTATGTCATTTTAACTTAGATATTGTACTTAAAAAAATAAAAAATAAATTATGAAACTACCTCCAAAATTTTGTTTTGATGCCTTAATTATTTGACTTGCACCTAGACGTGGGTTATCTAAAACCCTCAAGCATGCCCTTAGTTTTAAGTATAGAAAATTTTGAAAATCCATAGGGCATGATTGAAAAAGTATAGGCAGACAACATTGTCTTACCTATAGATTTGATTTACTCAATGATGTGGGGACATTGAGTTTACTTAAAATGAAATCCCCAAGTTAAGTCTTGCTAAGACTTTAAACTAAGTGCTTGATGGGAGGCAATCCATCATTTTAGGTAATTTTCTTTTATTTTTTGTTTATTTTAGTTTAATTGCATGTGAATAAATTTAAAATTATTAAAACTAAAATATTTGTTGAGATGTTAGAAGTTCACAGCGATCTATCTATGTGCACTTTAATGAACATGATGGAAGCACCTGCATTTCTCCATTACTACTTGCACATTCTCAGGAAATAGGTAATCTTTCTTCTCTTTTCTCTTTATCTTTAATTTACAATTGTTACATTAAGGACAATGTAAGTTCTAGGTTGAGGGTGGTGAAAAGTTAATTTTAAAAAAATTAAAAATAAAAAAAAAAATTTTTATTTTATTTTTATGTTCACATTTTCATTTTTTTATGTTTGATTTTATTTTCTTTGTGCGGTTTTGTAATTTTTAGAAATTTATAATTAATTTAAAAAAAATATTTCTCACAAAAATTTATCATTTCTTTAAATCAAATTTAAGTAAATAGTTAAGTCATTTGCACTGTTAAATTAATTTTTGAAAACATATCATGAAATATAATTTTTGGTAATTAGTTAATTTTTGTCATAACTAGTATTTCTTAATAAGATGTGTAAATTATATTACATCCAAAATCGATGTTTACGAATTTGTTTTAGTGGAGACTACCTTTGTGAGATATAATTTGAGCCTAATTTCCTTTATTCAGAATGAAATATATATTTTTCTACTCCAAACACATTTCTTATTTCTTCAAATTTTTAGATGATCTCTATAGGTATTACCATTGAATGTATGAATTTTTTCTCTCATCTTAATAGAGTGTCGTATATTTTTTATTATTATTTTTGCTTAGATTAAATGATTTAAGTAGAAATTGATAGTATATGTTTTTATATCATTCATGCATGACTGCTACAAAAAAAAAGATATATATTTGGGGTTACCTAAACCAAAATCAAACAGAAAAGCCACAGCATTGACCACTCACCAAAATCCTAAAAAATGTACAATCTCTACATGGGTTGACTCTCTAAAAATTATATATATTGAAAAATATCTTCAGAAAAATATAGACATAAAGAATATATAGTATAATCTACATACTATGACCCACATTGCCTACAAAGTTGTGAGTAAAGGCTAATTACAAAAGAAAGATATAAGAAGTAATTCCCTAAAAACTCATTGCACTTTCTTCATTTATAAAGGCATATATCTTAAAAATTTTGCTTAATGAGTTTGATTTATGCATGAAAATAATTTTTATATATGATATCTTTACAATTTATACATTCGATTCCTTTCATGAGATCCACGTTAAAAGAACACTTTGAGCCTTTATTCATTATACATATGTGAACATATTAGTTCATTTCTATACATCAACTCTTTCGCATATAAATTAGTATGAGTGTTTGAACCCATAGGATTCAGTGTTTTAAGAGTATTGAATTGTGAGGAATAGAGTTGAAGCAAATTCGGATTCTTGACACTGAAATTGGGTGAAATTAAATTGATACGTTTTTGATATGAAATATGAAAATGATTTTCAACTAATTATTATAATAAATCATGATTGTTTAAGAATATTAAAATAACTTATGCTTTAGATTTTAATTATGTTCTTAAAGGAGATTGAAAAGAATGAGACATTTTTGTGTTATGTTCATGTTGTTTTATTTTATTCTTAAAAGTTAATTTTTGATTTTTTTTGTAATTTTAGTTTTTAAGTTGTTATTTTTATTAATTTTTTACATTTAGTTCAATGTTTGTGGGTATCATTACTCAAAACCCTCACGAGACTCCAACTCGTCCACTTGGACAACCTAGGAGTTTAAAGGCTTGTTGCATAGGCTAAATACAACTGTGTCAATCCACGGAAGTGATTTAGGATAGTTTAATTTTTAGTTTTTATCGCTTCTCTTGCTAAGGGACTAGCAAGAAGGTGGTTGGGGGTTGTGATGAGTGCTCAAAAAGTACTAAAATTACCATGATTTTATGCACGTTAATTGATTAAAAAGATATATACTTATATGATTTTATCATATATTTATATAAATCTGTCTTTTTGGAATGACGGATATTTTTATTGTTTTTTAGCTATTTTTGCTTAAATAAGTACCTTAAAGATTCAAAAAAAAATATTAGAGGCAATACATCACAAATATATTCATAAAGTAAATGAGGAAAAGTAAAAAAAATGGAAAAATTGGACAAAATGGGTCAAAAGTGTCAAAATGGAAGAAATCACGCATGCAACCGCCTACCAACACCGAGCAACACGTGCCACAATGCCCAACCGCACCCAGAAAAGTGCGTAGTGCACGCCGCAATGCCTAGTCACACCAAGCAACGCGCACGCACATTGCCCAAAACACACCGAAGATGCACGCCCATCTAGCCCAGTCCGTGTGCGCTATCACGCCCTACCTACCAGTGACTTCAACTAACATCATCATTCACCTACTATGCATTTCCTCCATTTTTAATCATTTTTCCACCCACTTTTTCTTCCTCTCCTCACCTATAAATACCATCATTCTCTCTATACCTAAAATCATCTTCTTCTCTCTTTCTTTCTCTCCATTCCTTAGTTCTTAGTTTCAGAGTTCTTCTCTTTTTGAGAAGAACAAGTTATGTTTTTGTAATTTAATAGCTTTTTGATTCAATAAATGGAAATGTAATTCTGTTTGGAGGTTTTCCAACAACATGATTATCATCAAAGTACTGTAAGGATTTTATTATTTGTAGTTATTTTTTATGTTTTATTCTTATATGTTATATATTAATTTGTCCATGATTAAATTTAACATTGTTGGCTGTTTGTAAACATGATATAATAATAACGTTGTTATGCTTGCAAAATATTAAATAGGTAAAAATTTCTAAAATGAATTGATTTTATATTAAGAATGTTAGAGAAAAATATATTATTTTTCATTACAAACTTAAATCTGAAAATTAGATTTTAAGGTTTAGCTATCCGGTTTGATTTAGAGTAGTTCTCTTTTATTTGTTGGTACAATCGCCCGATAGTTAGAATGAAGCTCTATTTCAAAAGTTTTTATAAGAATTATTATCTGAAAATGTATTGATAACATATTTTTAGTAGTTGTTTTAAAACTTTAAAGTTAGTACTCAGAAAATTAAATTCTTAGGTTTAATTTGGACACCATGAATAAAGTTTAATCTACATGAAAAGAATGGCTAAAACTAAATATTTATACACAAAAAAAATATAAAAGAGTAAAAGAAACCTGAGAATTTAATTTTAGGTTGTTGGGATGAAAAAGATTCTCAAAGTCATTCCTGGTCATCAATTTCTCTATCTAGAATTATAGGGAGTGTTGAAAATCAACACCAACATAATAAATGAAGTGGTTGAAGGATGTAGGAAAACAAATGAAGTGGTTGAAGGATGTAGGAAAATAAATGAAGTGGTTGAAGGATGTAGAGAAATAAATAGAGTGGTTGAAGGATGAATAAATAAAGTGATTAAAGGATGAATAAATAGTGTGATTAAAGGATGTAGAAAAAAGAAGTTTGTAGATAATATTTGTGTGGTTAGAATTATTTCTTAGTTTTATATTTGTGTGGTGTAGATTGCATGATGATGACTATAAATAACTTACCTTGCATTTGGTTTTATCATCCAATCAAAAACAAATAAGTCTTTGTATTCTTAGTTTTGGTATGAGTTGAGAGCTTTATCTTTGAATGTTTGTATTTGTCTTCAATTTGTGAGTTGCCTTTGAAAGGTGTTATAGTGTCTTTTGTTGTGCGTATAATACAAGTAGTTTGTTTACTTGTTTGGATCTAATATTAGTAAATTTAGAGTTATGTATTTGATAACTCTATATTTTAGAGTTATTTTATCTATTTTATTAATTATAATTGCTATGTTCTTAATATTTTAATTAATTTTAATTTATTAAATTGATATTTACTGTTAGTTTTTTAAAGAATATATTTTTAAAGAAAATTAAAGAATTTGAATTAAAAAAAACTTAATTGCAAATAATAAAAGGTTAAAATATAATTTGAATTAAAAGAGGGCTTAATTGTAAATATCAAAAGTTTAAAATATAATTTGAATTAGAAAAGGACTTAATTGCAATTAACAAAAGTCTAAAATTTAATTTTAATTAGAAAAGGACTAAAATGCAATTAACAAAAGTCTAAAATTTAATTTGAATTAAATTAGAGGGCTAAAATGTAATTAACTAAACTTTTGCTTTTCTAAGTAGGAAACGAAGACCACATGCATCTATGTTCACGAGGCTCACAGACCGTCAGATCATACCATCAACGGTGAGGATCAGGTGAGTGAGATACAGGCGCGACACGGGTGATTGGACATGTTTCCACTACAGCACATTGCTCGGCGCACAGAGTGGGGTCTACTTATCTACGCAGGCCGACGTGCAACATGGGACCCACCTGTCTGCTACACAAAACATTTTCCTGAGGCACATCTCCATCACTCACTGTTAGATTAAATGTGAACGGCCCAGATCGTGCGTTTGTCACATGCTCCACGCTAGTGGAAGCCAACTATCGAGCACAGAGCAACGTGCATATTTCCCGTGCAATGCGATCCATCTAATTTACGTGTGCCCTCTCATCTCACCCATACGAAGCTACCATGTGTCTCGTTATTCTTACAACGAATCAGATGCCGACACGTTGCATGAGTTTTGTGAAATAAAAACGCAAAAACAGCGCACGCTGTCCACAAGTTTTTCACGATTTGTCCCAACTTTTTACACGCGTGTCTGAAGAATAATTTTTTTCTCCTATTTGTTGAACACGTAATATTTTTTTATATTTTCGTGAAGCTATAAATATGTGTTTATTGTGATACAAAAGAAAAGAGAGAAGAGTGGACGGTGGAACACGCAAAAGCCATTTTTGGCTTCTGTTGTGGTTCTACTTAGGGAGAAAATTAGATAGCAGAGATGAAACACTTTTAATTCTTTTTGTTGTTGTTCATTTAATGTTCCTTAAATCTCTTAATATTTTCTTATTGTATTTTTAATATTTAATATGAAATAATTTAATTGTTCTAGGGTTGCCATATAGCTTAATTTATGAAGCTTGGATTAATTATTTTTGAATAATTTATTAGATGTTTAATTTGTTTATTCTATTTGTGCTTAATATTTTTGATTATTGGAAGATTAATCAATTGATCTGTGACACTTAAATACTTAAAAAATGTATTTTGTGACACTTAAATAAACTTGAAAAAAGTATTTTTGTGTGATTGTTCATGGATAGAATAACATATATATATATAAGGAATATGAATATACCTTTATTGTATGTGTAGTTATTTGAGAACTTTGAACTTAATGAATGTTGGTGAATTTAATTCTCATAGGAATATAGTGAATTATTTTAGCGAGATGTGTCTATACAAAGCTCGAAAGAGACGTATGCATAATTTAGGAGTTCTTGGTTCACAAATTAAATTCAAGATTATAAATCAAAAGAAAATAATATGATTCGAGTGAATTAATTTGGTAAAATTACAATCTTAAAATTTTTGTATATTTTGTTATAAAAAATCAGTTCAGTTAAAATTCTATCAACTTTCAATTGTTTGGATAAAATCAAAGTAAAACAATTTTAATAGTTAACAAATATTAATAACAAATCTTCGTGAAAATGATATCTTACTTAGGATCTTTTCCCTCTCAAATTGACCCAAATTGTATTTCTATTTATGAACGAGGCAAAAATAACATTCTGATGGAATATATAGGGACCAAAGTGATCTAATCCATCATATCTTGAAAACTAGTCAAAATCCTGCTATGCCACATGTCCATACCAATAAAACCACGCAACATCGGGTCAAAAATATTCTAAATCATTCAAAATTGCTCTTAATAGTCCAAAAAATGCTAAACTTACCTGTTCTTCTAGGGTTGGCTGGTTTAATGATGCTTGGACTATATACCTCCATCTTTTTGCTAAGTTCATTTACTTGGTTATTTTCTTACTATTTCTAACAGTTTAATTAATCTATTACCAATGCAGCAATCATCGTTATGAAATCCAAAATATTTTCCCTTTTTTGCTCTAATTGCTCGTTTTTCTCCCAAATATTTATAAACATGATGTAAACAAATAAAATACATATAAATTAATATTTTTTCCTTAATAAAATAAAAGGCAAAAAACAAATAAAGAGAAAGAAAAATAGGATCACATTTAGCAAAGAAGACAATGGACTTAGCAAACTCTTATGCCCATACAACATTGTTTTTAAATAATGGCTTTACTCATTATGATTATAATCTATTTAAATTGTGCACGCAATTGCGATATTTATACATGATGATGATTGATATTGACATGAGAAACTATGTTAAATAATATTTTTTTTATTTAAAATTATAACACCGAGAGAAATTTAATATTGAAAAGATTACTTAGTGTGATATGTACAATTACTATAATGAAAAAATGAACTACATGGTAACTAGTGTATATTCAAATAATTATACTAAATTTATAGCTATTACATATGGATTATTTAGAAAATAAACAATGAAAAATTGTGCACAAAGCAAATGTGCTTATTAAAGAAAATAATAATAATAACACTAATTGCTAAAAATAGAGTTAAAGAGGTTTAATAGAAAATAAGTTTCTTAAGTTTTCCCATTATATTCAAAACTCAATTATAATTTTAACTTATGTATAACTGATTTTTTTTTTGGGGATGGGGGGTGGTCGGGGGTGTTCAAACTTAAGTCTTTTTGTCTTGGTCATAAATAAAATGACAGATGTGGTAAACAAAAATTATTTTACTTTGACTCCATGTTTGGTTGGAGGGAATGGAATGAAATCAGAATTGATTCCTTTTATTTTGTGTATTTGGTTGTACGGAATGAAGGGCGTAATGGAATCAGATTACAAAAAGAGAAGGAATCACAATTCCTTCTCCCCTTCTTGGTAATCATAATTTCATTCCCATCTAAACTTTTTTTTTTCAATTTTACCCTTACCTAAAATATAACCTTAAACTCAAAACTCAAATCCCAAATTCTCAAACCCAAAATTCTAAAACACTAAACCCTAAACCCAAAATTTCAAAACCTTAAACCCTAAATCCAAATCCTAAAACCCTAAACCCCAAATCCCTAAACCTCAAATCCCTAAACCCTAAACCCTAAACCTTAAAACATAAATCCCAAAACCCAAAACCCTAAATCATAAATCCCAAAACCCTAAATCCTAAACCCCAAATTCCAAATCCTAAAACCCCAAATCCCTAAACCCTAAACCTTAAACCCTAAAACCCTAAACCCCAAATCCCTAAATCCCTAAACCCTAAACCTTAAAACACAAATCCCAAAACCCTAAAACATAAATCCCAAAATCCTAAAATATAAATCCCAAAACCCTAAATCATAAAACCCAAAACCCTAAACCCTAAACCCCAAATTCCAAATCCTAAAACCCTAAAGCCTAAACCTTAAATCCTAAAACCCTAAACCCCAAATCCCCAAATCCCTAAACCCTAAACCTTAAAACATAAATCCTAAAACCCAAAACCCTAAAAAATAAATCCCAAAACCCTAAACCCCAAATTCCAAATCCTAAAACCCTAAACCCCAAATCCAAAATTCTAAAACCCTAAACCATTTTTAGAAAAATAATTATTTTAACCCTAAACCTTAACCTACAAATATAACCTCAAATCCTAAATCCCTAAACCCTAAATCTCACATCCCAAACCTCAAAACCCTAAACCCTATTTAGAAAAATAGTAATTTTAATAATATATTTATTTTTAATTAAGTAATAATTATTTAGAAAAACAATAATTTCAATAATGTATTTTGTCTGACGAAAAAATAGTAATTAAATGACATTATTTGAACTTTACAACATGTAAGGGTATTAAGGTCATTTATAGCTTTTTCCATTCCATTCCAGTGGCAAACCAAACACTGTAATCTTGATTCCGAGCTTGATTCCAATGGTCAAACCAAACAAAATTGTTTCCATTTCATTCCATTCCATTCCGATTCCGATTTCGATTCCATTCCATTCCGATTTCGATTCCATTCCATTCCGATTCCGATTCCGATTCCATTTCACAAACCAAACGCCACCCGAGTGTGTGTGCTTACGTGGTTGTGTGCATATATTGTTAATTTTGTTTGCATGTGTATATAATATATAATCATAACTTTAGTTAAAATGAATTTTGATTTAATTGTGTATGTATTTGTATTTGTAATAGTTCAATGATAGAAATAGTCAATACGCACGTGTTTTGCACTTAGAGAAATTAAATAAATAATCAAAATTGAAATATATATAATGAAGTTGATATATTTTCTATTGTGTTGCAAGCTTTAAGGAATTTTTTTATAAATAGAAAAATTATAACATATTAATTTTAGGTTTTCATTTTTTAATGAAATTTTTATGGTTTAATTGGATTTGAGTCCTCTATTATTTTTAAATATACAATTACATACACAGATCCACGTCTTTTTAATAAAATGCATATACATAATTCATTATATATATTAAATATATTAGGATAACTTCTTGATGATAATTTTTAACACTCAAATAGAATCTTGTATGTCTTATTATATAGATCCTAAGAATTTATTCATCCTCATGAGTCATAAGAATATCAAAAATAAAAATTACATGAGTATCAAACGAGGTCGTTGAAAAGAGTAAAATCTATAAAATAATAAAAATAGATCAATTTATATGCTTGATAAGTGCACGAAGAAATATACATGATTTTTTTATTTATTGGATCAATTACTTTTTATGTCCTTAATAAATAATTAAATTTTAAAAATTATCCAAAATATTTAAATCGATAAAATTATGTGAAAAACTGATGAGATATAAAAAAAATACCCAAAAGTTTCAATTTCTCTAACATAAACATGAATTGTTAATTTAAGGTCAGGCAGTAAAAAAACCAAAACAAGAAATTACAGGCAGAGCTCTCAAGAAGAAGAAGAAGAAAAGAACCCAAAAGCCCCCATCTTTACTGCTCAAAATTGAAACATTTGGCAAACTAGAAGAAGAAGAAAAATTGAAAGATGAAAAAATTAAGAGAACCCAAAAGCTAGTCTTTGAGAAAGATGACCAAGTTGAGGAAGAAAAGTAGGAAAATAAAGTGTCAATTGTCAACACAGTAGAGATCTATGAAGTGTAAGAGACTTGCAGATTAAGTAAGAGTTTGTTGGCAATTACTAACATTACATAGGACGAAGATGTTCGAATCGAAAGACCGACATACCATCAATTCGAAGAAACGGTATATGAGTAGTAATTTCACTTGCTAAAATATCCTCTGTTCTATTCCTTATCATTTTGACTCCATCTTTGATAGCAATGCCACCACCAATTAATCTCTCAGCTTCCTCATCTTCATTTTTATTTTCAGCCCAAACGTGAAATTCATTTAACCTTTTTTTCCCAGTCGATCACCAAGCGATATCACTCTCTGCATCTTTGTAATCTTTAGAACTAGTCTTTTTATGTTTTTCTTTACCTTGTCGCGTTATCTGTTTTTCGTTCTCTGTACTGTTCACGATCCTCAACTTGGAGATTTATGCATTATCTTCATCTTCCTTCCTTTTTTCTTTTGTTTTTTATGGCCCAATCCGAAATTACTATCATGTCTTGAAGAATATGCATGTATACCTCATGTGTCTTATTTCAGTTCGAGAAATTAATGCTAATTAATTTTTAGATATTTTTCTGTAGCTTATAAGTTTTTTAGCATTTAAATATTTTGCATGTTTTAAAAAATTGTGTTATGTATTATGATAATAAAACATAACTAAGCCTTATTTATTTTCTTTATTTTTGTTGCATAAAAAGAGGACTTAAAAAAAAAACAAGGTTCAAACCTTAAATAAGCTTAGAATTGCTATAAAATGCACTAAACAATTGTTTTATAATTTAAAATGGAAATATCAAAAGTCATCTTAGCCTATAATTCAAAAGGGTATTCAAAAAAGCGCCAACCATTTGATCTATTTAAAAGTAAAAAAATAAAAAAAAGTTTTCAGAATAGTTTTTTCTTAAGTCTCACTTAAAAAAAAATACAGCAGAATGTCAAGAGCCCATTAGAAAGAAACGATTTAGTTAAACAATGATAGTAGTTACGAGTATTATTTGGTCGTTAGTGAGATTTTAAATGAAAACATAACCGTTACGAATAAGCTGTGATTTGATTTTTTTTTTATTTTTTAATATTTGTTAGATTGGAAGGAATTAAAGGATGTAATTAAGAATACTAAGGGAAAATAAACCTAGAGTCACTCAAAATAGGTAAGATATTTTAGTTACTTAATTTTTATAAAAATATATGTGATTATATTTTTAAAATTTATATACAATTATGTAATTCAAATTTCATTTTTTATTATAAATAATTAAAGTAACTTAATTTTAAAAATGAAATAATCTATGTATATTATGTAAAAACTATGTAATCAAAATATTTTAATAACACAAATAAAATTACTTAAAAAGAATTGATCACCTGTAAATAATACATAAATATAAAAATATATTTTTTTAATAGTAACTACTTTGTATGGAATAATGTTTAAATTAATTTTTAATGCGATATAATTTTTTAATTAATTGTTAGAAATTTTTATATATAAAAAATTCAACTTTTTTTAAAATATATATATAAAAGGTAGAACGTTATTTATTGGGGGAATACTTGAAAGTTAAAAGCAGTGACGTGATATTTTGAATATATATATATATATATTTTTTGCTTCCTAAAATTCTTGATACTTGAATCTTGCCGAATATAATGATCGAACAAATTTTTAATGTCACGTAATAAATTGAAAAGTTCAGCAAAAAAATATATAATAAATTGAAAAGTTCAGCAAAATATTATATATAAATTGAAAAGGTAAAGTTGTAAATATGGAGTAATGAGGCTATATTGGTAACTTACTTTCAAAAGTGAAAACTCCCACTTTATAGTAGTATATAATAGATATGGGACTTAGTGGGAGCAGGATTTACGGGGAATTTTTCGTTGTAATTTTATTTTTTGGGGCAAAATCGTAATTTTGAAAACAAATTTGGTGGACCGCCCGAGTGCCATCCTGAATGGCCAACGGAGCACAAAACCCAGATTTTTTAGATCCTTAACCGTATAAACCAAAAAAAAAAAAAAAAGAAAGAAAAGAACCAAATACAATACGATTATACATGAATAGAACACGACATAATTTCCACGTACCCATACCTAATTTTGGTATCTTTTGGTGCTTTTATTTTTTGAACTTCTCTTGTTTATAAATGCATTCATTAATTACTTTAAGGCTTTGAGCACAAACTTAATTTGGACAATAACTAACCCAGAACATAATCTTTTTATTCATAAAGCTGCTTCTAATTAACTAAGAGAACATAAACCTAAACAACATATGTATTTATACAAAGCTTACCGAATTGGTTCAAACGTACAAAGAAATATATATATATCATAAACAAACCACAACATAATCAAGGGATGCCTATGATGGGGAAGTAAGGAACATAATAACTAGTAGGTGCCAAACCCCATTCAGGTGGCAAAGGCAGATCAACTGTCTTAGAAGATCCCAACTTATTCATTATCCTGCAATATTTCTGATATTGGTTTAAAGTTGAAGGGCATGAAGTATAGAAGGCAAGAAGAGTAGAGCTTGTGTATGAGTTAGATTCCTGAGTTTTCACAACATTTGATTGCATGAGTTTCTTTAAGGCAAAGAGTTGCTTTGGACCTCCATGTAATTTGGCATTACAACTCATGACAGATCTTTTGGTAATTTTCAAGTTGTCTGAGGGAAGCTTAACCTCAAAAGAGCCATCATCTTTTGTGGTTGCCATTGCCAACTTCTTCACTTTATCACACTTCACTAAAATCTTAATTCCTGAAATATTAAATGGAAAATAGATCAAATAACTAACCCCAATAAATTGATATCTCATCCTTCCGATTTATTTTAGAACTTATTAGAAAAATTATTGGTATATAAGTTAAAACGGTTTCAACATCCGAGTTTAATTAAGAATATTTATCATATTCATTTTTTGATATATATGTATCCTTTTGGTTGTGAAGTTTTTAGTACAATGAAACTCTAATCCGACTCAAAACTGTGGTCATTAATGAATTTACTTCACAATTAATTTGTAAGCTTCAGAAATTTAGTTTTATTGTTAAGTTATTTATCATTATATATATCATATAAATTTAAAATATATTATTGAAATTAAATAAAGAGATAAATTAAATGAAGTATAGATATTTCAGGTGGCACCATACATCTATTTCAATATTATTGCATGTTTGTTAAACAATATTACACATCATTTTTGTTAAACAATATTACATATCTTGATTGCATAATTTATATATTCATGTAATTCTATAATTACGTACAAATTTTATTACATTAGATGACACGAATTTAAACTGTATATATCTAGCATTTAACATAACTAATTTAAAGTTTTACTTTTAAAATAAAAGTGTCTGATATTTCTTTCCTCTTAAATTAAAAATAATTTTTTATTTTATAATTTAAAAAATATAAAAATAAATAAATTAAACATTAATTTAAATAAATTCAACATATCTTATACGGTTCTTCGTTGTGGGACTAGTAGTAACTACATAACACACTATCTAGTACTCCTCTAAGTAACTCAAATCGGCCATAGATCTGGTTATAGATCGTTTATGTTACATAAAAAATTGGTAAGTAAAAGGGTGATCGAAGTATATATAGTGTTTATACCTAGTATGTTATTGATCTAAAAGATACTAAAACAAGTTTTTTTTTCTTTCTTTCTTCGTTTTTGAACACCAATTATAATACATAGAAAACCATCATCACGTTGGCTTGTCGGTGATAGATATATAAATAATATCTATCCAGAAAGGTGCCAGAAACTTTTGGGTTTCATTTGTGTCCCAGTTGATATTACTTTCTACTCCCAGCTCCATATATCAAGTTGAAATTTTACCGTATAATATTTATTTTATTTAATAAAAAAACTCTTATATCTTTTATTAAAAAAAAGAAAGTATATATGAAAATTTATAAAAAATTAAAAAAAATGCCCAACAGAGAACAAACCAGAGAGGTCATGATTGCTATTACAATCAAGGCAGGAGACCTTGGCTTTCAGTAGTTGGGCAGCAGAAAGCTCAAACTTTTCTAAAGCCAAGGCAATAACAAGTGTTGAGATTACCAACTGAGGAAGAGGTGCCATAGAAGCAATTTTCCAATGACACAGAGAGGAATCTGGAATTTGTATAGAGATGGGGTTATTTGCAGCTTATTATAAGGACATTTTGTAGTAGTAAATGAAGGGGCCCCGATTTTACATTCAGTGGTTGGCTCTAATCAATTGCAGTTACATATGGTTCAGAAAGATTTATTAGCAATACGTAATCAATTGAGTTGGCTAGCAACTTGACTTGTAGAGATGAGGGTACCTGTTCTGGGCATGACTTGGATTAAATCCTACGTGCCGGACTGTGTGATAGCACTCAAATTCTGTCTCTCCGTACAACCGTGAAGGGAAAGTCGTAAGGTGTGTGAAAAGTTATAATGCAATGTTGATGCAGGCAACTAGTTACCTCAATAAAGTTTATTTATTGAAAAAAAAAAGATATATCCATAGTGTATAAGTTCCCTTCCAGATATGAACATTACAGAGATTACATAAATTTGTAATCAGTCACACTCTTACTGGTTATATGGTGTACTATATAACAAAATAATTTTAAAAATTGTGAAAGCCATTCATTTTTAAGAAAATTATAACACATATCATACTATAATTAATATAAATACTATATA
Organism: Hippophae gyantsensis; assembly: GCA_030763125.1. Taxonomy (NCBI): domain Eukaryota; kingdom Viridiplantae; phylum Streptophyta; class Magnoliopsida; order Rosales; family Elaeagnaceae; genus Hippophae; species Hippophae gyantsensis. Next base: position 42,924,351 of record CM061035.1, on the reverse strand, counting down.
TCTGTAAATTTATATTTATTTATCTTTTATCAATTTTTTGAATAGTAGATAAGGGAACCCAACATTGTCATAGTCATTAAATAAGTTTGCCGGTTTATTAAATGTATTTTCATTTGAAATACCAATACTTTTTTTTATTAATTAATGAACATCTCAATTATCCCAAGTAGGGTGTTTTAATTATTATCTTCCAATCCGTACATTAATGTCCTTTTTTTAAATAACTCAACGCGTACTCACACACCTTTTCATGAACCCACGTATTTTTAGTACACAATTTGACTATATTTGGATAAATGTAGATGTGGATATTCTTGGTGCTCAAATAGTTTATTCCCCCCTCCCTTTTTCTCTCTTTTATGTTCAAATACTTTAGGTTAACACACGTAAATCTCTTCTTACAATTCTCCATTTAGAAGCCAAGAGGATTATTGATGTCTATTTGAAGTAGTTTTCATTGCTTAGATAAGGTGAGATTTGAATAGTTACTTGTTTAACTACATGACTAAATATTTATGAGAAATCAAATCATGGTGTTTGATTATATTTTTTTATTACATACGTGACTTTCTTTTATTAAGAAACTTATTAAACAATATTTTCACGGTAAACAATCACTTATTATCAATAAAGATTATGGATTATGTCTTTACGAGTCGAAACTAATGACCAAGTATTGTTATTCACTAGAGTTATGAATTCATCTTCTATAGAGTATTTCCACAAGGGATCTTATAGTGCTTGTTTAAATGAATTAGGCTCTTTGACATTATATTCAACAATAACAACATTGTAAGTGTTGGGTTTGGTGATACCTGTTTTAGCTCTAGTAATCATAGGATGTGTGTTGGTGGAAATGGAGGGTGCAATGATAGCTAAATGAATAGATAATGTGCATATTGAAACTGTTTGAAAGGGTGGTGTAACTATAGAATCATAACCTAAAGGAAATAGTATGTGTACCTATGGAGAAAGAAAAGTGGAAATTGAAGGTGAGAATGACTGATCACTTGCAAAAGAGGAAATTGAAGGTGTGAATGACTAATCACTTGCAAAAGAGGAAATATTGGGAGATATATGTACGGTGGAGGAGATGGCTTAGGGGAATGAATAAATTGAGATGAAGTCTTATAAGTAAATGGCTTGTGAAGAACATGTAAAACATTTTTAGACACTATTACAATAGTATCTTATTGTCTAGAAAATTTAGCCTCGGTTATTATAAAAACCGAAGCTATCGGATTTTGGGCACAATTATTTAAAAACGAGATCATAGACATACCATATAGCCTCGGTTTTAAAAAAATTGAGGTAATATACATACCATATTAATTTTATCTCTTTTACACCAAAATACTAATTTTTTTAATTTTTTTTTTCTTTTTCCTTTTTCCTTTTTTTCTTTTTTCTTCTCTTTCTTTTTCTTTTTTCCTCTATTCCTTTTCCCAACTTTTTTGATCCTCTCTTTTTATTTTTATTTCTTCTTTTCCTGGCGGTAGCTCGATCGTTACTAATCTCTCTCTCTTTTTAATAAAAAATCAATATATGGTTTTGACGAAATTATCGCTAGCGGTAGCAATAAGAAATGTGTTTAGAGTAGGAAAAATATATATTTCACTCTGAATAAAGAAAATTAAGCTCAAATTATATCTCGCAAAGGGAGTGTCTACTAAAACAAATTCATAAACACCGATTTTGGGTTTAATATAATTTCCCCATCTTATCAATAAATACTAGTTATGACAAAAACTAACTAATTACCAAAAAAATACTCCATGATATATTTTCAAAAATTAATCTAACATTGTAAAAGACTTAACTATTTACTTAAATTTGATTTAAAGAAATGATAAATTTTTGGGAGAAACTAATTTTAAAATTCTAAAATTTACTAAACCACACAAAGAAAATAAAATCAAACATAAAAAAATGAAAATGTGAACATAAAAATAAAAAAAAAATATATTTTTTATTTTTATTTTTTAAAATTGTTAATAACATAAGAATAAAACTTTAATTTTTGATTTTGTTGTAATTTTAGTTTTTAAGTTGTTATTTTTATTATTTCTTTTAATTTTTACATTTAGTTCAATGTTTGTGGGTATCATTATTGAAAACCCTCACTAGACTCAAACTCATCCACTAGGACAACCTAGGGGTTTAAAGGCTTGTTGCATACACTAAATGCAACCGTGTCAATCCACGGAAGTGATTTAGGAGGGTTTAATTTTTGGTCTTTATCGCTTCTCTTGCTAAGGGACTAGCAAGAAGGTGGTTGGGGGTTGTAATGAGTGCTCAAAAAGTACTAAAATTACCATGATTTTATTCACTTTAATTGATTAAAAAGATATATATTTATATGATTTTATCATATTTTTATATAAATTTGTCTTTTTGGAATCACGAGTATTTTTGTTTAAAAAAGTAATTTAAAGACTTAGAAAAAATACTGGAGGAAATACATCATAAATCTATTCATAAAATAAATGAGGAAAAGTAAAAAAAAATGGAAAAATTGGACAAAATGGGTCAAAAATGTAAAAAATGATGAAATCATGCACGCAGCCACCCAGCAGCGCCAGTCAACACACACAACGTGCTCAGCAGTGCTGAGCAATGCGCGCACATCGCCGATACAATCGCCTAGTAGTTAGAGTGAAGCTCTATTTCAAAAATTTTTATAAGAATTATTATTTGAAAATGTATTGACAACATGTTTTCAGTAGTAGTTTTAAAACTTGAAATTTAGTACTCGGATAATTAAATTCTTAGGTTTAATTTGGACACTTTGAATAAAGTTTAAACTGTCTAACCCTACCAAAGGTAGCATTTAAATGGTTCATTTTCAATCTCTTAGAAAAAAAAGGAATTAATTTAATTAACCAAAATAGTTATCGACCCTACCCATAGGTGTTAATTGATTTGTCTAGTTAACAAAGAATATCTAACCCCATCAAATGTGATATTCATATAAAAAAGAGAGAATCAATAAATATCAATTTATATATTTTATAACCTAAATAATATGAGCAAACATAATTAACTTAGTTATTATATCCATAAATATTCCACAATTATAAATAATAAAATATGTATAAATATTTATTGAATCTATATCTATGTTTATTTTTATGTTATTAGATTAGAAACACAAAAATCCAAAATATCGTAACAGGATGTTTAGGATTTAATTTTGTTTTTAAAAGTTTGAATAATAAATTACCATTTTCTTAGATCGACCTTGGGAGTATACTTATCATTTTCTATGAAATGATTCTTGCACTTACGAGAGTTTTATAAATATAAAATCAAAGTATTGGTAGGATTGGCGATGCCGGGTTCTACTCATCAGGATCGGCGCTGCGCCCATCTACCCCATCTGTGCGGGCCGCCACCCACCACCTACCAATGACATCAATGATGATGTCATCATTCACCTAACACACGTTTTCTACATTTTTTAGCATTTTTTTCTTCATATCCTCACCTATAAATATCCTTATTCTCTCCACACCAAAATACACCTAAAATCATCTTATTTTCTCTTTCTTTCTCTCTATTTCTTAGTTTTTAGTTTTTTTCTTAATTAGTTTTTCTTAGTTTCAGAGAAAACTAATTATATTTTTGTAATTTAATAGTTTTTTGATTCAATAAATGGAAATGTAATTCTGTTTGGAGGTTTTTCAGCAACAAGATTAGTATCAAAATACTATAAGGATTTTATTTTTTTTGCTGTTATTTTTTATGTTTTATTTTTATATGTTATATTTAATTTGTATGTGATTAAATTTAACATTGTTGGCTTTTTGTAAACATGATATAATAATAACGTTGTTATACTTACGAAATATTAAATAGGTAAAAATCTCTAAAATAAATTAAATATTTTTATTCAAGATTTTATCATTTTTGGTGTCGTTGTCGGGGAAGTAATAATATTTTTAAATTATTTATCAAAATTTTATAAACCTTTTGTGTTGTAAATAATGTTATTTATTTTATTTTGATTAAAAAACAAAAAAATTAATAAGTAAATAAATAAATTTTGTTCATGAATAGTAAAAACAAAAAAACAAAAAAAAAAAATTTAAATAAAACTTAAAATAAATATTTTGTTTTCCTTTAAAAAAAACTTACCATTCATAAATAGTAAAACAAAAAAAAATTCGAATTTCAAATTTCGTAAAAAACAATTTAATTGAAAAAAATAAATAAATAAATAAGTTGTACAACATGAATAGTAAAATAATTTTGAAATTTAAAATTTGAAGTTAAAAAACAAAAAAAAAAATTTAAAATAAATAAATTAATAAAAAATATAAAAAAAATTAATGAATAAAAAAAATTTAATTTTTACTTTTTTTCAATTTTTTTATTTTTTTTTTGCTTGACCTTTTTCAATTATTTTTATTTTTTTCTTTTATTTTTGGTTTAATTTTTAATTTAAATTGTTTTTCATTTAACTATTTTTTTTTTCTAAATTTTGTTTAAATTAATTAACTTAGGTTTTTATTAACTTAATTTAATAACTTAATTAACTGAGATTTTCATTAACTTAATTAACCTACATTTTTATTAACTTAATTAACTTAAATTTTTACTTAACTTTAACTTAATTAACTTAATTTTAATAGTATAAAAAGTAAAGATTTAAGGGAGTTCTGTCTAGGGGACTAGTTCTTGGAAGCCTTTGTGCTACTAGTCTTTCATGGAAATGTTGTTCTGTTTAGGAGGATGGTTTTTAAGGAGCCTTTGCACCACCGTTATTTCCTGGGAGCACTCTTGATTAATATTGATTATGTTATTTTAAACTTAGGTATTGTACTTAAAAGAAAGTAAAAAATAAAAAAATAAATAAAGAATAAAAATTCTGAAACTATCTCCAAATTTTAAAGTTTTAATTACAATATAAGGTGTTAGTTGCTTTGTTAGATCTAGGTAAAATTGTGTTTTGATGCCTTAATTATTTGACTTGCACCTAGACGTGGGTTATCTAAAACCCTTAAGCATGCCCCTAGTTTTAAGTACAGAAACATTTGAAAATCTATGGGGCATGATTGAAAAAGTATAGGTAGACAACCTTGTCTTACCTGTAGGTTTGATTGACTCAATGATGTGAGGATATTAAGTTTACTTTAAATGAAATCCCTAAGTTATGTCTTACTAAGACGTTAAACTAAGCGCTGGATGAGAGGCAACCTATCATTTTAGGTAATTTTCTTTTATTTGTTTTATTTATTTAATTTCTATTGTTTATTTGTTTAATTACATGTGAATAATTTTAAAATTGTTAAAACTAAAATATTTGTTGAGATGTTAGAAGTTCAAACCGATCTATATGTGTGCACTTTAATGAACACGATGGATGCACCTGTATTCTCCATTACTATTTGCATATTCTCAGGAAATAGGTAAATTTTCTTCTCTTTTCTCTTTATCTTTAATTTACAATTGTTACATTGAGGACAATGTAAGTTCTTGGTTGGGGGTGGTGAAAAGTTACCATGCTTAATTTTTGAAAAAAATAACAATTAATATATATACATTTTCATTTTTTTTATGTTTGATTTTATTTTCTTTGTGTGGTTTAGTAATTTTTAGAATTTTAGAATTAGTAAAAAAAACATTTCTCACAAAAATTAATCATTTCTTTAAATCAAATTTAAGTAAATAGTTAAGTCTTTTATACTGTTAGATTAATTTTTGAAAACATATCATGGAGTATTTTTTTGGTAATTAGTTAGTTTTTATCATAACTAGTATTTCTTGATAAGATGTGGAAATTATATTAAACCTAAAATTGGTGTTTATGAATTTGTTTTAGTGGAGACTACTTTTGTGAGATATAATTTAAGCCTAATTTCCTTTATTTATAATGAAATATATATTTTATATACTCCAAACACATTTCTTATTTCTTCAAATATTTAGATAATCTCTATAGGTATTAGCATTGAATGTATAAATTTTTTTCTCATCTTAATAGAGTGTCGTATATATATTTTTTATTATTTTTGCTTAGATTAAATGATTTAAGTAGAAATTGATAGTATATGCTTTTATCTCATTCATGCATGACTCCTACAAAAAAAAGACATATCTGGGTTTACCTAAACCAAAATCAAACAGAAAAGCCACAAAATTAACCATTCACCAAAATCCTAAAAAAATGTAAATCTATACATGGGTTGACTCTCTAAAACATTATATATATTGAAAAATATCTTCATAAAAATATAGAGAGATAAAGAATATATAGTATAATCTACATACTATGATCCACATTAACCACTCACCAAAATCCTAAAAAATGTACAATTTGTACATAGGTTGACTCTCTAAAAAATATATATATTAAAAAATATCTTCAGAAAAAAGAAATAGAGAGATAAAAAATATATAGTATAATCTACATACTATGACCCGCATTTCCTACAAAGTTGTGAGTAAAGGCTAATTACAAAAGAAAGATATAGAAAGTAATTCGGTAAAAAGTCATTGCACTTTCTTCATTTATAAAAGACATATATCTTGGAATTTTTGCTTATTGAGTTTAATTTATGCATAAAAATAATTTTTATATATGATATCCTTACAATTTATACATTCAATTCCATTCATGAGATCAATGTTAAAATAACACTTTGAACCTTTATTCTTTATACATATGCGAATATATTAGTTCATTTCTACACATCAACTCGTTTGCATATAAATTAGTATGATTGTTTGAACCCATAGGATTTAGTATTTTGAGAGTATTGACTTATGAGGAATAGAGTCAAAGCGAATTCGGATTCCTGACACTAAAATTTGGTTAAAATTAAATTGATATATTTTTTATATGAAATATGAAAATTATTTTTGACTAATTATTATAATAAATCATGATTGTTTAAGAAGATTAAAATAACTTAGGCTTTATATTTTAATTATGATCTTAAAGGAGATTAAAAAGTATGAGGCATTTTTGTGTTATGTTTCATGTTGTTTTCTTTTATTTTATTCTTAAAATTTAATTTTTAATTTTGTTGTAATTTTAGTTTTTAAGTTTTTATTTTTAATTTTTAGATTTAGTTCAATGTTTGTGGGTATCATTACTAAAAACCCTCACGAGACTCAAACACGTCAACTATGACAACCTAGGGGTTTAAAGACTTGTTCCATACGCTAAATGCAACCTTGTCAATCTAGGGAAGTGATTTAGGAGAGTTTAATTTTTATTCTTTATCACTTCTCTTTCTAAGGGACTAGCATGAAGCTGGTTGGGGGTTGTGATGAGTGCTCAAAAAACACTAAAATTACCATGATTTTATTCACTTTAATTGATTAAAAAGATATATATTTATATGATTTTATCATACTTCTATATAAATCTATTTTTTCGGAATCACGGGTATTTTTATTTATTTTTAGGTATTTTCGTAACTTAAAGACTCAGAAAAATACTGGAGGCAATATACATTACAAATATATTGATAAAATAAATGAGGAAAAGTAAAAAATAAATGGTAAAATTGGACAAAATGGGTCAAAAATGTCAAAAAGGATGAAATCGCTCATGCAGCCGCCCAGTAGTGCCAGACAATACATGCAGCGCACATCATCCGCACAACACCCAGTCTGTGTGTAGCCGCATTCCTCTCCGCTCGATCCGTGTGCACCTCTACACCATTTTGTGGGTGTCGTACTCTCATCTACACCCAGTCCGCGCGTGCCTCTACTCCATTCTACACACGTTGCACTCCCATTTATGCCCACTCCGTGTGCCTCTCCTCCGATCCTCGTACGCCATTGCGCCCATCTACCCCATCTGCGCGCACCGCCACGCTACACCTTCCAATGACATCAGCTGACATCATCATTTACCTACTACGCATTTTCTACATTTTTTATCATTTTTTCTCCCACTTTTTATTTCTATCCTCACCTATAAATACCCTCATTCTCTACATACCAAAACACACCTAAAATCATCTTCTTCTCTCTTTCTTTCTCTTCATTTCTTAGATTTAGTTTTTCTTAGTTATTTTTTCTTAGTTTAGAGTTCTTCTCTTTTTTAGCAGAACTAATTATGTTTTTGTAATATAATAGCTTTTTTATTCAATAAATGAAAATACAATTCTGTTTGGAGGCTTTCCAGCAACAAGATTAGCATCAAAATATTGTAAGGATTTTGTTTTCTTCACAATTATTTTTTATGTTTTATTTTTATATGTTATATTTAATTTATCTGTGATTAAATTTAACATTGGTGGCTATTTGTAAACATGATATAATAATAACGTTGTTATGATTGCGAAATAATAAATATGCCAAATCTCTAAAATGAATTGATTTTTTTTTTATTCAAGATTTTATATTAAGAATGTTAGAGAGAAATATATTATTTTTCATTACAAATTAAATCTAAAAATTAGATTTTAAGGTTTAGTTATCCGGTCTAATTTAGAGTAGTGCTCTTTTATTTGTCGGTATAATCTCCCGGTAGTTAGAGTGAAACTCTATTTTAAAAGTTTTTATAAGAATTATTATCTAAAAATGTATTCACAACATGTTTTCAGTAGTAGTTTTAAAACTTGAAAGTTAGTACTCGAATAATTAAATTCTTAGGTTTAATTTGCACACCTTGAATAAAGTTTAAACTGTCTAACCCCACTAAATGTGGCATTTAAATGGTTTATTTTCAATCTTTTAGAAAAAAAATAATTAATTTAATTAACCAAATTAGTTATCAACCCTACCCATAGGTGTTAATTGATTTGTTTAGTTAACAAAGAATATCTAACCCCATAAAAAGTGATATTCATATAAAAAAAGAAAGAATTAATAAATATCAATTTATATATTTCATAACCTAAATAATATGAGCAAGCATAATTAACTTAGTTATTATATATATAAATACTTCACTATTATAAATGATAAAATTTGCATAAATATTTATTGAATTTATATCTATGTTTATTTTTATGTTATTAGATTAGAAACACAAAAACCTCAAATATCGTGACAAGATGTTTAGGATTTAATTTCGTTTTTCAAAGTTTGAATAATAAATTAAAAACCACATATATTCCTTCCTTAGATCGACCTTGGGAGTATATTTATCATTTTCTATGAAATGATTCGTGCACTTGTGAGATTTTTATAAATATAAAACCAAAGTATTGGCAAGATTGGTGATGTCGGTTTTTCTTCATCAAGTTTTTGGCTCTATTGTGAGGGATGGAATTAAGTTTTTGGTGCCGTTACCGAGGAATGGAATCAAGTTTTTGATATTTATTGATTCTCTCTTTTTTATATGAATACCACCTTTGGTGGGGTTAGATATTCTTTATTAATTAAACAAATCAATTACACACCTATGGGTAGGGTTGATAACTAATTTAGTTAATTAAATTAATTCCTTTTTCTAAGATATTGAAAATGAACCATTTAAATGTCACCTTTCGTGGGGTTAGACAATTTAAACTTTATTCAAGGTGTCCAAGTTACACATTAAAATTTAATTATCCGAGTACTAACTTTGAAGTTTTGAAACTACTACTGAAAACATGTTGTCAACACATTTTCAGATAATAATTTTTATAAAAACTTTTGAAATAGAGCTTTACTCTAACTACCCGACGATTATACTAAGAAATAAAAGAACACTACTCTAAATTAGATCAGATAACTAAACCTTAAAATCTAATTTTCAGATTAAGTTTGTAAAGAAAAATAATATATTTCTCTCTAACATTCTTAATATAAAATCTTGAATAAAAACAAAATAAATTCATTTTAGAGATTTTGACCTATTTAATATTTTAAAAGCATAACAACGTTATTATATATCATGTTTACAAACAGCCAGTAATATTAAATTTAATCACACACAAATTAAATATAACATATAAGAATAAAACATAAAAAATAACTGCAAAGAAAATAAAATCCTTACAGTGCTTTGATGCTAATCCTGTTGCTGGAAAACCTCCAAACGGAATTGCATTTCCATTTATTGAATAAAAAAATTATTATATTACAAAAACATAATTAGTTCTTCTCGAAAGAGAAGAACTCTAAAACTAAGAAAAATGAAAAACTAAAAAATGGAGAGAAAGAAAGAGAGAAGAAGATGATTTGAGGTGTGTTTTGTTGTGGAGAGAATAATGGTGTTTATAGGTGAGGATAGGAAGAAAAAATGGGAGAAAAAATGATAAAAAAATGTAGAAAATGCATAGTAGGTGAATGATGATGTCAGTTGACGTTATTGGTAGGTGGGACATGCTAGTGCGCATGGATAGGATAGATGGGCGCTACGACATGCACACAATTGAGCAGATGTGCACAGAGGTGTGCTCGGACTAGGTGTAGATGGACGTGTGGAATGGCGCAGAGGCATGTGCGGACTAGAGTAGAGGCACGCGTAGATCGGGCGTTGAAGGGCGTGGCCGCGTATGGACTGGGCATTGTACGGGCGATGTGTGCACGTTGGCTGGCACTACTGGGCAGCTGTGTGTGTGATTTCATCTTTTTTGACATTTTTTTACCCTTTTGACCCATTTTCTCCAATTTTTTCATCTTTTTTTACTTTTCTTCATTTATTTTATGAATATATCTGTGATGTATTGCCTCCAGTAGTTTTCTTTGAGTCTTTAAGTTACATTTTAAGTGAAAATACCTGATAAACAATAAAAATACTCATGATTCCTAAAAGACAAAAAATAAATAAAGACGTGAGTTGACATCATCATTCACCTACTATGCGTTTTCTACATTCTTTATCATTTTTTCTCCCACTATAAATACCCTCATTCTCTCCGCACTAAAACACACCTAAAAAATATCTTCTTCTCTCTTTCTTTCTCTCCATTTCTTAGTTTTTAGTTTTTCTTAGTTAGTTTCTTTTAGTTTTAGAGTTCTTCTCTTTTTGAGAAGAACTAATTATGTTTTTGTAATTTATTAGCTTTTTGATTCAATAAATGGAATGCAATTCCGTTTGGAGGTTTTCCAGCAACAGAATTAGCATCAAAGTACTGTAAGGATTTTATTTTCTTTGCGGTTATTTTTTATGTTTTATTCTTATATGTTATATTTGATTTGTCTATGATTAAATTTAACGTTGCTGGCTATTTGTAAACATGATATAATAATAACGTTGTTATGCTTGCAAAATAATAAATAGGTCAAAATCTCTGAAATGAATTGATTTTGTTTTTATTCAAGATTTTACGTTAAGAATGTTAGGGAGAAATATATTATTTTTATTACAAACTTAAATCTGAAAATTAGATTTTAAGGTTTAGTTATCTGGTCTGATTTATAGTAGTGCTCTTTTATTTGTTGGTACAATCGCCCGGTAGTTAGAGTGAAACTCTATTTCAAAAATTTTTATAAGAATTATTATGTGAAAATGTATTGACAACATGTTTTCATTAGTAGTTTTAAAACTTAAAAGTTAGTACTCAAATAATTAAATTCTTACGTTTAATTTGGACACCTTGAATAAAGTTTAAACTGTGTAACCCTACTAAAGGTGGCATTTAAATGATTCATTTTCAATCTCTTAGAAAAAAAAAGAATTAATTTAATTAACCAAATTAGTTATCAACCCCACCCATAGGTGTTAATTGATTTGTTTAGTTAACAAAGAATATCTAACCCCACCAAAGAATATCTAACCCTACCAAAGGTGGTATTCATATAAAAAAGAGAGAATCAATAAATATCAATTTATATCTTTAATAACCTAAATAATATGAGCAAGCATAATTAATTTAGTTATTATATTCATAAATACTCCACTATTATAAATGATAAAATTTGCATAAATGTTTATTAAATCTGTATCTATGTTTATTTTTATGTTATTAGATTGGACACACAAAAACCCCAAATATTGTGACGGGATGTTAAGGATTTAATTTCGTTTTTAAAAATTTGAATAATAAATTAAGAACTACATATATTCCTTCCTTAGATAGACCTTGAGAGTATACTTATCATTTTTTATGAAATGATTCGTGCACTTGTGAGAGTTTTATAAATATAAAACGAAAGTATTAGCAGGATCGGCGATGCCGGTTCTATTCATCAAGTTTTTGGCGCCGTTGTCGAGAATGGAATCAAGTTTTTGGCGATGCTGGTTCTACTCATCATGTTTTTGGCGCCGTTGCAGGAGAATGAATAACATTTTTAAATTATTTATCCAAATTTTTAAAACCTTTTGTGTTGTAAATAATTGTGATTTATTTTATTTAAGAAAAAAACAAATTTCAAATTTCGTTAAAAAAAAATTTTAAAAAATAAAAAATTCAAATTCCAAAAATAAATAAAAAACTTTATAGCTAAAATAATTTTGAAATTATAAATTTGAAGTTAAAAAAAATAAAATGTTTTTTTAAAAAATAATAATAAAAATTTAAATAATAAAAAAACACTAAAATAAAATATATAAAAATAAATTAACTTTAAATATTTTATTTAAAAAAAACTGAAAAAAAGTGAGAATCAAACTTTGAAAATAAAAAATATATATAAGTGTATAATAGCATGGAAATTAAAGATATAAGAGAGTTATGTTTAGGAAGATGGTTTTTAAGGAGACTTTGTCCGACTATTCTTTTTTGGAAACACTCTTCGTTAAAACTTTTTATGTTATTTAACTTAGGGTTTAACTTGTTTTGTTTAGTGTTTTATTAAAAACTATGTAAATTTTCTCTAAATTTTTGTGTGGTTATTTTATTATTTTTTTGGATAGGTGTTTTAAATTTACGTTTTCAATACTCTATGCGTAGTAGGAGATCCTTAGAAAACCCCCTTACACCATAATGGTATTAAAGTCGGTTAAAAATAAAGGTTGGATTTTAACCATCACTACTACAAAAAATGGTATTAAAGTCGGTTAAAAATAAACTTTAAATGAAATGACTTAAAATTTAAAGTTGGTTCACACGATGAACCAACTTTACGTTTAAAGTCGGTTCATGCGGTGAATTGACTTTGAATTTTTTTTTTATTTTTTTGGAAAATTTACTCATTTTCTATTATACTCAAATTAAAACCTGTATTCGATCAATAAATAATAATAGAAAAAAATTAGTTTAAAAAATAGTTTAAATAATACAAATAATTGAAAAATAAAATATTAATTAATAAGAGAAAAATTATCATGATGTTGTTCTATGTTATTCAAGATCATCATATTCTTCTCCTGATGTTATAATACAAACCTATATATATAATACAAAAATCTATACACAAATAATAACACATAATAATAGAAATACAAAAATTTATACACATAAATAATAACACATAATAACAGAAAAAAATATGAATAATAAGTGCGTACGATTAATAGAAATACTTACAAGAGTAAATGAAGTGACAAAATGAAGGAAATGAAGAAAAAATCGTGTTTTGTTTTTCCCACATCTTGCACTCTCCTACTATCTTAATTTGGTCTTCATAAGCTTGCAAAGGTTTGGGAGGAGCTAATACAATTTTTTAGTTGTTCATTTCAAAAGAATAATGATTTCTGCAACCATCATGTGACACCCTCCTATCAAACTACCATGATTGGCCTAGCATTATATGACCAGCATACATCGGTGCCATATCATAAAGAACCTCATCTTCATATTTCCAATTGAAAAAGGAATCCAAACTTGTTTGTTAACCTCCACTTATCCACAGTCATTCAACCATGGCAGCTTGTACAGTTTGGGATGCTCGTACAACTTCAAATTTAACTTTTCTACCAACAAGGTACTAGTAACATTTGTGCAACTTGCACTATCAATTATTAATGCACATACTTTATCCTTCATATGGCATCTTGTGTGAAAAATATGGTCACGGTGCTTGTTATCTTCTTCATCATTAGGCGATATATTATGGACTCTAGTTGTGACAAGAGAATTTATTTGCACAGGTTCTTCAACTTCAACAATAGAACCATTCTTCACTAGTGGTATCTCTCCATCACATGAACTAGCAGTTTTGATTTTTTTATTTGTGATGCAAACTTTTAGGCGAACAACCTGGAAACCCATAAACTCAAAGAAATATAAACGATTGATTTGCTAAGAATGAGTTGAAGATTATCATATTAGAACCCTAAGGAAACCCATAAAATCAAAACCTTGTGATGCCACAAAGGATGATTGATATGATCCAAGGGGTTAGGACCTAGCTAATTTCAGATTATATAGCAAAGGGTTTCTCCACAAATCAATGGATATTACTCACCATTTTTCTGAGGAGAAAAGACGCCACAAGGAGCTACTATTTCCTTGATAAGTCTAGTATAAATGACACCCTAACAAGTATGAATATTACTCACCACAAATGCTTGGATGCTAAAGACGCCACAAAGGTTGCCAATCCCTTGATAAGTTGCTTAAAGAGGAACAAAGAGCTAGAATGAGCTCTCAAATGATCTGAAAATTCAAACATCATTCCAATTGTATTTTACAGTAGCTGAGTTGCTCTTAATAGGATACAAACCAACCCTAAGCTCTACTACATCATAGCCCTTGATCTCATCCAAGGGTTGAAAATAAAAATAGCCAAAAAGCATAAAAGGTAGTAGAAAACATTGACCAAAACATGGAAAAAATGGGGCAGCTGACCACAAAGGAATCCTATAAAATATTACATCTTAACCCTTGATTTCATCCAAGGGCCAAAATCAGTCCAAATGGCACTCCAAAATTTGAGCAAAATATGGAGCAGCTGAGAAAAAAAGAAACCCTATAAAATATTACATATTAACTCTTGTTTCCATCTAAGGGTGGAAAATGAAGCTACCCAAAAAAGTCCAAATGGCACAACAATGTGCCTAGTTTTCTTTTGCCAATTTTGCCCTAATTTCCATCCTAGGATTGTCCCAATCCTTGCACTCCCAATTTAGGTCCCCTTGGTTATGCATGACTTCTTGAATGAGCCCATTTAAATCCTTTTCAAGTTGTGCCTTCCTAGACCTTGTGATTGGTCCACTTGGAATTTGTAGAGTTTGATGATTCTCATCATTCCCCCTCTCTTTTAGAGGATTCGTCCTCGAATCGTCACCTCCATAATCAAAAGGAGAAAGATCAGAAACATTAAAAGAGGTACTGACATTATACTTACCAGGAAGATCAATTTTTTAGGCATTGTCATTAATTTGCTCAATCACTTGAAAAGGGTCCATCTTCTCGAGGTTGCAACTTGGACCATCTTTTTTCTGGAAACCGTTCCTTTCTCATATGCACCCAAACCCAATCACTAGGCTCAAAAATGAATTTTTGCCTCCCTATGTTGGCTCTGTAAGCATAATCCTTATTTCTCTTCTTAATTTGCTCATGGATGCATTCATGGAGCTTCTTCACCGTTTCAACCTTCCTAGCACCATCTAAGTTGGTTTTCTCTGAAATATGTATAGGTAATAAGTCCAAAGGAGTTAGTGGATTGAAACCATAAACAATTTTGAATGGAGAATGATCAATAGTTGAATGCACACCCCGGTTATATGCAAATTCAACAAAAGGTAAAAAATCCTCCCAATTTTTCAAATTCCTTTTTATTACTGCCCTAAGCAACGTGGACAGAGTCCTATTGACTACCTTAGTTTGCCCATCTGTTTGAGGGTGACAAGTAGTCGAAAACAAGAGTTTAGTGCCCATTTTAGCCCAAAGAGTTTTCCAAAAATAACTAAGGAATTTAACATCCCTATCAAACACAATGCTCCTAGGAACTCCATGAAGTCTAACAACCTCCCTAAAGAACAACTCTGCTACATTAGTGGCGTCATCGGTTTTATGACACGCTATAAAGTGTGCCATTTTAGAAAACCTATCTACAACCAAAAAAATAGAGTCTCTACCCTTCTTAGACCTAGGTAACCCTAAAACAAAATCCATGGAAATATCTACCCATGGTGTGCTTGGTACGGGCAAGAGAGTATATAGTCCTTGTGGTAGGACTTTGGATTTGGCTTGCTTACAAGTGATGCATCTAGAACATATTCTCCCTACATCCTTCCTTATTGTTGGCCAATAAAAGTGATCACGCAAAACATCTAAAGTCTTCCTAATTCCAAAATGCCCCATTAATCCCCCCCATGGGCCTTCTTAATTAACAACTCACACATGGAACATTTGGGTATACACAATTCATTTTCTTTAAATAAATACCCATCTAATTATAAAACTTTTCAAAAGAGGTTTTTTCACATGCATGGTAAATAGCAGAGAAGTCATCATCATTAGTATACATTTCCTTAACATATTCAAATCATAGCAATCTAGCATTTAAAGTTGAGAGTAAGGAATACCTCCGTGATAAAGCATCGGCTACAACATTCTCCTTACCTCTCTTATATTGAATAATATAAGGAAACGTCTCAATGAATTACATCCATCTAGCATGCCTCCTATTCAATTTACCTTGGTGCTTCAGATGTTTTAGAGATTCATGATCGGTATGGATGACAAATTCTCTTGGCCAAAGGTAATGTTGCCATGTCTCCAGGGTCCTAACCAAGGCATATAGTTCCTTGTCATATGTTGGATAATTAAGGGCTACTCCATGAAGTTTATCATTGAAATAAGCGATAGGTCTCCATTCTTGCTTCAAAACAGCTCCTATACCTATTCCTGATGCATCACACTCAACTTCAAAGGTTTTAGTAAAATCAGGTAAAGATAAAACAGGTGCAGAACACAAACTATCCTTCAATGCTTTAAAGGCTCTCTCCTGATTCTCGCCCCATTTGAAACCAACAGACTTTTTAATGACCTCGATTAGAGGTGTAGCTAGTGTTTTAAAATCTTTGACAGACCTTCGATAAAAACTAGCCAAGCTATGAAAGCTTCTAACCTCGGTTACAGATTTAGGTGTGGGCCATTCCCGAATAGCCTTAACTTCTTCCTCATCTACTTCTACCCCCTTAGAACTAACAACAAAACCAAGAAAAACTAATTTGTCCATGCAAAAAACACACTTTTTCAGGTTCGCATACAATTGTTCTTTTCTCAAAATTTCAAGCACATACCTAAGATGTAAGACATGCTCTTCAAGATTTTTACTGTAAATGAGAATATCATCAAAATAGACAACAACAAATTTTCTAATAAATGCACGCAGAACATGATTCATAAGTCTCATAAAAGTGCTACGTGTATTTGTTAGACCAATGGGCATGACTAACTACTCATACAATCCATGTTTAGTTTTAAAAGCGGTTTTCCATTCATCACCCTTTCTCATCCTAATTTGATGGTATCCACTTCTCAAATCAATTTTTGAAAAAATGCAAGAACCATGCAACTCATCTAACATGTCATCTGGTCTAGGGATAGGATGTCGATATTTTACCGTAATGTTGTTGATGGCTCGGCAATCAACACACATCCTACTTGATCCATCCTTCTTGGGATCGAGTAGCACGGGAACAACACATGGACTTAGGCTCTCCCTAACTTGACCTTTGATCAAGTACTCTTCAACTTGTCTATGAATCACCTTAGTTTCTTCGGGGTTGATCCTATAGGCAGGTCGGTTTGGAAGAGAAGCCCCTAGTATAAAGTCAATTTGATGCTCAATCCCTCTAATTGATGGCACCTGATGAGTGTTCAAAAAGTACTAAAATTATCATGATTTTATGCACATTAATTGATTAAAAATGTATATATTTATATGAATTTATCATATATTTATATAAATTTATCTTTTTCGGAATCACGGGTATTTTTATTATTTTTCAAGTATTTTCGCTTAAAAACGTAACTTAAAGACTCAAAGAGGAGGAATAATGGAGGTAATACATCACAAATATATTCAAAAATAAATGAGGAAAAGTCAACAAATATGGAAAAATTGGACAAAATGGGTCAAAAATGTCAAAAAGGAGGAAATCGTGCATGTAGCCACCCAGCCGCGTGCCCATCACACTCGGTCCCATGTGCGCCCATGCCCATCATACCCGGTCCCGCGTGCGCTGCATTCCCTATCCGTGCGTGCCGCGCGCACTCCTATTGCTTTCCGCGCGCCTCTGCTGCTTTCCGCGCATGCCACTGCGCACCCCTACTCCAGTCCGCGCGCGCCGCTGCCCATATGCACCCCAAACTGCGCGCTGTTGCCCCCACGGTAGCATGACATCATCAAATGACGTCATCATTCACTACTCCACGTTTCTACCATTTTTTTAATCATTTTTTCACCCACTTTTTCTTCTAATCCTCACCTATAAATACCTTCATTCTCTTCACAACTAATCACATCTAAAAACACATCTTCTTCTCTCTTTCTTTCTCTCCTTTCTTAGTTTTTTAGTTTTTTCTTAGTTTTTAGTTTTTTCTTAGTTATTTTTTCTTAGTTTTAGAGTTCTTCTCTTTTTAAGAAGAACTAGTTATATTTTTGTAATTTATTTGCTTTTCGATTCAATAAATGGGAGTGCAAATTCCATTTGGATGTTTTCCGGCAACCGAAATAGCATCAAAGTACTGTAAGGATTTTATTTTCTTTACAGTTATTTTTTATGCTTTATTCTTACATGTTATATTTAATTTTTCTGTGATTAAATTTAATTTTGCTGGCTGTTTGTAAACATGATATAATAATAACGTTGTTATGTTTGCAAAATATTAAATAGGTAAAAATCTCTAAAATAAATTGATTTTATTTTTATTCAAGATTTTATATTAAGAATGTTAGAGAGAAATATATTATTTTTCATTACAAACTTAAATCTGAAAATTAGATTTTAAGGTTTAGTTATCCGGTCTGATTTATAGTAGTGCTATTTTATTTGTTGTTACAATCGCCCGATAGTTAGAGTGAAGCTCTATTTCAAAAGTTTTTATAAGAATTATTATCTGAAAATGTATTGACAACATGTTTTCAGTAGTGGTTTTAAAACTTGAAAGTTAGTACTCGGATAACTAAATTCTTAGGTTTAATTTGGACACCTTGAATAAAGTTTAAACTGCCTAACCCCACCAAAGGTGGCATTTAAATGGTTCATTTTCAATCTCTTAGAAAAAGGAATTAATTTAATTAACCAAATTAGTTATCAACCCCACCCATAGGTGTTAATTGATTTGTTTGGTTAATAAAGAATATCTAACCCTACGAAAGGTGATATTCATACAAAAAAGGGAGAATCAATAAATATCAATTCATATCTTTATTAACCTAATAAATATGAGCAAGCATAATTAACTTATTTGTTATATCCATAAAGACTCCACTAATATAAAAGATAAAATTTGCATAAATATTTATTGAATCTATGTTTATTTTTATGTTATTAGATTAGAAACACAAAAAACCAAAATATTGTGACAGGATGTTTAGGATTTAATTTCGTTTTTAAAAGTTTGAATAATAAATTAAAAACCACATACATTCCTTCCTTAAATCGACCTTGGGAGTATACTTATCATTTTCTACGAAATGATTCATGCACTTGCAAGAGTTTTATAAATACATAAAACCAAATGAACGACAGGATCGGCGATGTCGGTTCTGCCCTATCAGCACCCCATCCAGAATCTCTTTAGGGAACACGCCCTCAAATTCCTGCAAAAGAGAAATAGTGGTACTAGGCAAAGATTGGTTAAGATCGTTAATAGAAAAATTAGCCTCCTTGTACAAAAATACAAGTATGGGCTGTTTTGAATAAAAAGCCCTCTTGAGCTCACTTGCCTTAGCATAAAAATTCACATTTTTTTCTCTATTATTTTTCCACTCTGCTCTCCTTTTTCTTCACTCTTTTTTTTCACTCTTTTTTTCTTTTTCATTCTTCTCTTTTTGTTCTTTTTCCCTAACCATCCTCAATTGATCTTCAAAGACTTGCTTGGGTGAAAGGGGTACAAGTGTGATGTTTCTACCATTCTTCACAAATGAATACTTATTTCTATATCTGTCATGTGTAACCCTCCCATCATATTTCCAAGGCCTACCTAGCAAGATGTGTCCAGCTTACATGGGTACCACATCACACACCACCTCATCCTTGTACTTTCCAATGGAGAAGCTCACTAATACTTGCTTATTAACCTTCACTTCCCCACTATCATTTAACCATTGCAACTTGTAAGGCTTAGGGTGTTCAAATGTAGGCAACCCTAATTTCTCAAGTAAGGTAGTACTAGCCACATTGGTGCAACTTCCCCCATTTATGATAACACTACACACTTTGTTACTCACATGACATCTTGTGTGAAAGATGTTATCTCTTTTTTGTTCAAGTTCATCCTCCTTTACTTGAGTGCACAAAGATTACCTTATTACAAGTGCTTCCCCATCCACGGGTCCTATCTCCTCTTCACTAGCTTCCCCTGCAGATGGCATCTCATCTTCTTCACTTTCATTATCGGTTCCAACCTCACCACTTGCTAAGGTGATCATTGCCTTCTTTTTGGGACATTGAGAGGCTATATGACCATTACCAAGACACCGAAAACACCTTAAGTCATGATTACGAATTGGGGTGTCAATTTTACCTTTGTCCTTGCTAGCCCCCATCTCTTTGGCTTTGTAAGGCTCAAATCTTGGTTTGGATGTAGCTATTTCATCCTTTTTCTCATTGGACTTCCAAGGACTAGTAAGGTTTGGTTTTGGAGTAATGGGACTAGACCTTAATGGTTGGGATCGAAAACTCTATTTCTTTAATTGCCTTTCCATTTTGATTGCCATGTGGACCATGTCCTCCATCTCCACATAATGATGAAGTTCCACAATTTTGACAATGTCCGGATTCAACCCACTAAGAAACCTAGCCATGGTTCCCTCTCTATCTTTCTCGACATTAGCTCTTACCATAGCCACTTCCATTTCCTTGTAGTACTTTTCAACACATTTATATCCTTGAGTCAATCTTTGTAGGCGTTGGTGTAACTCTCTATAGTAGTAGCTAGTCACAAACCTCTTTCTCATGATGGCCTTCATGTCCTCCCAATTATCTATGGCCCTTTCATGGTTTCTCCTCCTATTAATGACCAATTGATCCCACCAATTCAATGCATAGTCAGAAAACTGAATTACAACAAGTTTTACTTTTTCCTCAGTGGAGTAGTTGTGGCATTCAAAAATATGCTCCACTTTATTCTCCCACTCCAAATACAACTTCGGGTCATTCTTTCCTTGGAATTGTGGTATCTTCATTTTTATACTACTTAGATCTCTATCAACTCCATCTTGAGCTCTAGGTGGGGGTCTCCACATACCTCCTCTACCATTTCTTCCTCCTCTATTCCTATTTCTAACTCCTCTAGGCATTCTTCCCCCTTCTTCCTCCAATTCTTCTTCCCAATCTTCTTCCCAATCTTCTTCCTCTATATCACCCCCAACATGAGCTTGCCTATTAACCCTCCTAACATTGGGTGGAGGTGTTTCTCGTTGTAAAGTGGCCAAGGAATTTTCTTGCCTTTCCAATCTTTCATTCATATCAACCACCAAGTTGTTCATCCTCTCAAAAGATTGTTGCAGCGCCCTCATCATGAACATCATATCCGGTCTTCCTTCGGGACTACTGTTTGACATTTTTTTTACAATTCTACACAACAAGAGGTTAGTGTAATAAAATAGAACTAATGTAAATTCACACAATACCTCATGTGTTTAGCGCTCAGATTGATTGCTCAAACCCTCTTAGTTCCTAATCAAAGCAATCAAATCTAGGAATTCCAACCAATTTGTAGAATTATGAAACACCCAAAAAAATAGTTCACAATATCCCACTTGTTAAAGCACAAAGGAAACTAACTCAAAGTGTTTAGAGTAGTAAGCACAAGGAAAAGCAATAGATCAACACGATTGGAAAACAACAATTTCTCCAAAGGAAGTATGCACACAATGGAAGATTTATAATCAAAGTGTAAAATCCTTGAAACTATGAGTTCTAATACTCACTAGAAATTAGCAAATGCAATTTGGCCTCTCTTTTCTTTCTGTTTTTTTTAATTAATTATGGCCACTTTTTTTTCTATTTTTTTTCTTTTTGGAACAATCATGCTAATAACTCAAGAGTAAATCAATACAATACTTTCAATACGAGTTTAAGGAATTTTTAAGATAGGTAAAATAGCACATAAATTACGACACAAAGGGAAAATGAAATTTCTGTAGGAACTACCACAAAAATACTAGAAAACAACCAAAAACTGCAGAATATATTATATATTGAAGAATAAGGAAGGAAAAATGCAGAATAGATTCAGAAATAGTAGAATTTGTAAAGAAAATGCAGAATATGAAAGAAAAATTTAGAATACTTTAAGAAACAGCAGGTTATGCAAGGTTACTACTGAAATTTTTTGGACACAATAGAATTTGAAAGGAAAATGCAGAAAAACGTGGAAACAAAGAAGAGCAATATTTTTAGGGTTTGAAGAATAAATTTCAACAAGAACACAGCAGAATGATATTTTTTTTTGTTTTTTTATGTGTCAGAAATACAACAAGAACACAAGAACAAGAACAAATATAAAGGATAAGAATCCAAAAATTAGCACCAAAAGCTCTGATACCAAATAATATGATCCAAGGGGTTAGGACCTAGCTAATTTCAGATTATATAGCAAAGGGTTTCTCCACAAATCAATGGATATTACTCACCATTTTTCTTAGGAGAAAATATGCCACAAGAAGCTGATATTTCCTTGATAAGTCTAGCATAAATGACACCCTAACAAGTATGGATATTACTCACCACAAATGCTTGGATGCTAAACAACACCACAAAGGTTGCCAATCCCTTGATAAGTTGCTTAAAGAGGAACAAAGAGCTGGAATGAGCTCTCAAATGATCTAAAAATTCAAACTTCATTGCAATTGTATTTTATAGTAATTGAGCTGTTTTTAATAGGATACAAACCAACCCTAAGCTCTACTACATCATAGCCCTTGATCTCATCCAAGGGTTGAAAATAAAAACAACCAAAAAGCAAAAAACGTAGCAGAAAATATTGACCAAAACATGGAAAAAATGGGGCAATTGACCACAAAGGAATCCTATAAAATATTACATCTTAACCCTTGTTTCCATCTAGGGGTTGAAAATGAAGCTGCCCAAAAAATTCCAAATGGCACAACAATGTGCCTAGTTTTCTTTTGCCAATTTTGCCCTAATTTCCATCCTAGGATTGTCCCAATCCTTGCACTCCCTATTTAGGTCCCCTTGGTTATATGCATGACCTCTTGAATAAGCCCATTTAAATCCTTTTCGATTTATGCCTTCCTAGACCTTGTGATTGGTCCACTTGGAATTTGTAGAGCTCGATGATTCTTATCAATGATTACTCTCTTTGATAAGTCGGATTCAAGTATTCAATTAAGAATAAAAGAAGGCAAAGCAAGAGCTTTATGAGCGTAATCCAACCTTAAAAAATAAAACACTTAAAGAGTTAAAATAAATAGCCCACAATTAAAAAAAATAAAAATTATCAAACATAGAAGGTCCAAAATTAATTAAAACAAAAATTGCTAAACATAAAAGGCCCACAACTAATTAAAACAAATTGTTTCCTAAAGTAACCCTTTCACCCAACTTGATCTTCCAAATCTATACCTAGTAATTGGACCACTAATTCCTTGCAAAAGATCTTGTGAAATTTAGAAACATTAATTTGATTAGCACCTCGATCTCTATTATTTCCCTCCACTTCGAAAAGATTTTTCCTCAAATCTTAGCTCCATAAGTAGGTCAATTTGCTATAACAGATGCATGTGTTAAGTATATTTGATGCTCAAGTCCACTCAAAGGAGGTAATCCATAAGGATTCACTTCCAGAAGTTGATTCTCAAAGTCTTGCAATAAAGATACAACCACACTAGGCAAAAATGAGTTAAGATCGTTAGTAGAAATATAAACATATTTGTACATAAGTATAAGTACTTGTTGTCTTGCCATCAATATGCTCTTAATCTCTTATTTTTCAACAAATGCACTCATTCTTATAGTTTTTTCTCCTTTTTGCTCACTTTTCTCAACTTTGTGCTTACTTTTTCTCTTTTGTGCCCACTTTTATGCTCACTTTTATCTCCTTTTTGATTTTCCTCTTACTCACACTTTTGTTTTTCTCTCAACTCGCACTCTCTTGCTATCCTAATCTGGTCCTCATAAGCTTGCAAAATATAAGTAGCATATATTGGTGCCACATCACAAAGAACCTCATCCTTATACTTGCCAATTGAAAAAGGAACCCAAACTTGTTTGATGACATTCACTTCTCCACAATCATTCAGCCATTGTACTTGTACATTTTGGGATTCTTTTGCAACTTCAATTTCAACTTTTCTACCAACAAAATACTACATTAGTGCAAATCCCACTATCAATAATAACCGTGCATACCTTATCCTTCACATGGCATCTTGTGTGAAAAATATGCTCACATTGCTTCTCATCTCCTTCACTCTTAGGCTGTATATTGAGGGTTCTCCTTGTGACAAGTAATTCCTCATGCACTAGTTTTTCCAATTCTACATCAGAATAATCCTCTAATGGTGGCATTTCATCGTCAATTGAACCAGCACTCTAGATTTCTCCGTTATCATGTACAACCATAACACTTTTGTTTAGGCATTCAAAAGTAATATGTTTGAGTCCTTGGCACCTAAAAAACTTAATATCATGTGACTTAGTAGGAATTTTTTTTAGGTTTACCTTTAGGAATAACCATTGAATTGTTTGACTTTGCTTCACCTTTTGTTCTAAACATAGCTTTGTTATCCTTCCATGTTGATTTGCATCAAGAACTAGAGGATGAACTAGATCTGAACATTTTGGACTTGATTTGCTTATCCACTTTAATGGCTTTGTGTCGTAGTTCTTCTATTTTTACGTAATGTTGCAATTCAACCACATCAACAATTTTGCTATTTAACTCGACAAAGAATATATGGCCATGGTCACTTCTCTATCTTCCTCTATGTTTGCTCTAATCATGCCGACTTTCATCTCCGTATAATAATCTTCTACACTTATTAAAACTTGGACTAGCCCTTGGAACTTTCTATATAGATCCCTATAGTAATGACTAGGTATGAACCTCTTATGCATCACCAATTTAATCTCTTCCCATGACCGAATAGGTCTCTCACCATACCAGCAATTGATCTTACCATATACCAAAATAATCTATAAATTATGACAATCAAACATATGCTCAACCTTTCTTTCCCACTCTAAGTATAACTCAGGATCATTCTTTCCTTGAAAGGGCACAATTGTCATTTTTATACTGCCTATATTGCTATCTTCTTTGTAGTTTGTATGTTTGTCCCATTTATAACTGGTTCTCTCTTCCACATTAGAGTCAACTTCTTCTTCCTCGAACTTATGTCTTCTATGTCTTCTTATATGTGATTGAGAATAGGAAGAGGATTCTAAATCATCCAACCTTGCATTCATCCTCTTAAATTGGTCACGAACAAATTTGGTGAAGAATTTCAAGTCAACCTCTTATGGTTCACCTCCTTCCCTACTCATGTTGTCAACCTATAAAATAAAATGAGATAATCCACGCACACCTTCACATGTTTGCTATCAAATAAGATTTTTTATACTTTCTTTTTTCACACTTTTTTCTCTCTTTTTTTTAAACTATTTTTTCTTTTTTTTTACTACACAAGCTCACACGAACCTCCTTTATGTTCTTAAAAAAATTAAAGAATCCAACTAATCTCAAAAAGTAACCATTTTAAGGGTGACAATCTCAAAATTTATTATTCTAGAAGAACAAATGGAAAAGAATGACAAAAGGAAAGTCCAACGAGGACTCTAAAGAAAGACACCAAAGAGGATTCTAAAGGAAGATTCTTGACCAAGGATGACTCTAAAGAAAGAGTCCTGACCAAGGAGGACTCTAAAGAAAGACTTTTGACCAAAGAGAACTCTAAAGGAAGACTCTTGATCAAATATGATTCCCCTTTATTTTAAATGAATCTTAGGCAGCAAAGAACAAGAAAACTCAGCAAGAAAACAAGAAATAGATTCTTGAACAATCTACTACTATGTACTCCTTTTCTTCTTCTTTTTTTCATCTTCCTTTTTTTTACTGCTGCTGATACTGCTTTAAATAGAAAAATCATAAAAAAATTGCAAGCCCGAATGAACAAGAACCGAAAACACACGCAAAAAGATGCAATATATCTTTAACCCCTCGATAAGTGGTCTAAATGATGGAATTTGGGATTTAAAACTGTATGGAATGTAGGAAACGAGGGGTACATAATATAGGAATTGAAACGAGATTCGATTTGATATATTATAGTAGTCATTTCATTATACGAGTCAAAAATTATGGCCGTGTAAAGTTGCAACTTCGATTTATCAATTATTTTTTTTTAAACTATGAACAACAACCCTTTTCTCCTTTTTTTCTTTTTTTTCTTTGAAGAAAAAAGATGATTGAACATAGAAAATAAAAGAATCAATAAAAAGATACAAAGAATTCAAAGAAAACTATGCAATAAAATCAAATTACAAAAACAACGACAACAAAATTGAAAGAAAACACAAGACTCAAAAGGACAAAAATTATCCATTTTTGTGATTTGTGACTCAATAATGCAGAAAACAATCAAGAACGTAGAAAAAAATCAAAGGAAGAATTTTTTTCAAAATAAAAAATTTAAAACAACGATAGATGAAGATAGATAACCTATTTTCAGCAACCATTGCTTTAATACCAGATGATGTGGACCCTTTAGTCGAACAACCTAGAAACCAACGAACTCAAAGGAATAGAAATGATTGATTTGCTAAGAATGTGTTGAAGAAGATCAGATTAAAACCCTAAGGAAACAAAAAATTTAAAATCCAAACCTTGAGATGTCACAAAGGATGATCACTCCCTTTAATAAGTCAGATTAAAGTATTCAATCAAGAATGCAATAAGGCAAAGAAAAAGCTTTCATTCTTGCCTCCAAATTATGTAGCTCTTCTTATTAATAAGCAAGAAACCGTAAAAGAAGAAAACCTAGATGAAATGGGCCTATTTAGTTATGGATTGAGCCTAATCCAACCTTAAAAAATAAGATTTAAAGACTTAAAATAAAAAACCCACAATTAATTAACTTGATCTTCCAAATCTATCCCTAGTCATTAGACTGGAAATTCCTTGCAAAAGATCTTGTGAATATTTGGAAACATTAACTTGATCAGCACTTGGGAACATTAACTTGATTAGCACCTCGATCTCTATTAATTTTTCTCTACAACCATGATCTTTTTGTCCCGTTTAGAACTTACTCTCTCTTCCATCATGGAATCAACTTCTTCCTCGAACTCATGTTTTCTATGTCTTCTTTTATGTAATTTAGAACCAGAAGAGGATTCTAAATCATCCAACCTTACATTTAGCTTCTTAAATTGGTCATTAAATGTCTTGAATAGGAATTTTAAGTTGACCTCTTGTGGTTCTCTTCCTTCCTTACGACACAAAACTCATGCTAACCTCCTTTTGTTCTTAACAAAATGAAAGAATCTAACTAATCTAAAAAAGTAACCATTTTATGGGTGACAATCTAAAAATTCCAAAATCTAAAAGAACCAACCAGAAAAGTATGAAAAAAGGAAAGTTCAAAGAGGACTCTAAAGAAAGAAAGTCCAAAGAGGACTCTAAATAAAGAAAGTCTAAAGAGAACTCTAAAGAAAGAAAGTCCAAAGAGGACTCCAAAGAAAGACTCTTGACCCAAAGAGGACTCTAAAGAAAGACTCTTGACTAAAGAGGATTCTAAAGAAAGACTTTTGAAAAAGGATGATTCTTGACCAAATAGGACTCTAAAGCAAGACTCTTGACAAAATATGACTCTAAAGAAAGACTTTTGACCAAAAAAGATGCTAAAGGAAGACTCTAAAGAAACACTCTTGACCAAAGAGGACTCTAAAGAAAGACTCTTGACCAAGGAGGACTCTAAAGAAAGACTCTTGAGTAGCAAGAACAAAAATAAAGGACCACCAATTTTAGCAAGAACAAGAAAACTCACAAAGAAAACAAAAATTAGATTCTTAAACAATCTACTACTATGTTATCCTTTTTTTCTTTTTTTTCCTTTCTTTCTCCTTTTTTTTACTGCTGCTTCTTTGAATAGAAAATTCACAAAAAAAAAATTTGCAACCACTATGAATAAGAACCAAAAACAACGCAAAATGTTGCAACAAATCTTTAACCCCTTAGTAAGTGGTCTAGATGATGGTATTTGGGGTCGAAAACAGTATGGTACGCAGGCAATGAAGAAATTAATTTATAGGAATCAAAATAAACTTTGATTTAATATATTATAATAGTCATTCCGATACCTGAGTCAAAAGTTATGACTGTTTAAAGTTACAACTTCGATTTATCAAATTTATTTTTTTGAAACTACGAACAACTGCCCTCTCCTTTTTTTTCTTTTTTGAAAAACAAAGATAGGTTTAAAATTGAATTAAAGAATAAAGAAAAGATACAAAAAATTCAAAGAAAACTACAAAAAAAATCTAAATACGAAAACAACGACTACAAAATTGAAAGAAAAAACAAAACTCAAATGAACGAATTTCTCTTGTTCTTTTTTGTGATTTGAAGATAGATAACCTATTTTTAACAACTTGACTTTGATACCAAATGATGCAGACCCTTTAGGTGAATAACTAGGAACCAACGAACTCAAAAGAATAGAAACGAATGATTTGCTAAGAACGTGTTGAAGATGATTAGATGAGAACCCTAACGAAATAAAGTCCTTAAAATACAAACCTTGAGATGCCACAAAGGATGATCATTCCCTTTGATAAGTCAGATTCAAGTATTTAATCAAGAACACAAGAAGGCCAAGCAAGAAGCTTTCTGAAATTTTATTTTCATTAATGATATTCATTCTTCCCTCCATTACATGGCACTTCTTCTATATAAGTAAGAAACTCTAAAGAAAAAACCGTAGATGGAATGGGCCTAATGAGCCTATTTAGTTATGGAGTAAGCCTAATCCAATCATAAATATAAAAGACTAGAAGACTTAAAATAAAAAGTCCACAATTAAATAAAAGACTAAAACTTAAAATAAAATTCCTACAAATAACTAAAAAAAAATTGCAAAACATAAAAGCTCAAAATTAGCTAAAACAAAAATATTACTTCCTAAATCAATCTTTGCATCCAATTCAATATTCCAAATTTATCCCTCGTGTAGGATCTTGAAAATCTTTAGAATATTTGTAAACATCAACTTAGTTAGCACCTCAATTGATGATAATCATTGAGCCCTACAAATTCCAAGTGGATCAATCACAAGGTCTAGGAGGTCACAACTTGAAGAGGTTTTAAATGGGCTCATTCAAGAGGGCATGCATAACCATGGGAACCCAAATTGGGAGTGCAAGGATTAGGACATGCCTAGGATGGAAATTAGGGAAAAATTGGCAAAAGAAAACTAGGCACATTGTTGTGGCATTTGGACTAATTTTGGGCAGCTTTCTTTTTAGCCCTTGGATCACAACAAAGGTTATGTTGATGTTCTCACCTACTCCAATTTTGTTCCATATTTTGCTCCATTTTTTCTGTGCCATTGCGACTGATTTTGGGTAGTTTTCTTTTCAACCCTTGGATAAAATCAAGGGTTAAGATGTAATATTTTCATAGGATTCCTTTGTAGTCAACTACCCCATTTTTCATCATGTTTTTGTCCATGTTTTCTACAACCTTTTGTGGTTTTTGGTAGTTTTTTTTTTCAACCCTTGGATGAGATCAAGGGCTATGATGTAGTGAAGCTTAGGGTTTATTTGTATCCCATAAATACTTAAGAATAGCTCAACTATAGGGAATTAAAATTTTGAATGAAATTTTATTTTCAGATCATTTGAGAGCTCATCCATGCTCTTTGTTCCTCTTTAAGCAATTTATCAAGGGATTGGCAACCATTGTGGTGTTGTTTAGCAACCAAGAATTTATGGTGAGTAATATCTATCAATTTTAGAGAAACCCTTTGCTATACAATTTGAAAATTAGCTAGGTGCTAACCCGTTGGTTCATATCATTTGGTGTTAGAGCATTATGTGCTAATTTTTAGATTCCTATCCTTTATATTTGTTCTTGCTTCTTATGTTCTTGTTTTATTTATGATACAGAAAAGAAAGAAAGAAATATATCATTGTGTTGTGTTCTTACTGAAATTTATTTTTGAAACCCTAAAACTATTGTTCTTCTTTGTTTCCACTTTTTTTTTGCATTTTCCTTGCAAATTGTATTGTGTCAAAAAAATTTCAACAATAACCATTTCATATTCTGCTTTTTCCTTACAAATTCAACTATTTCTAAAACTATTCTGCATTTTTCCTTGCATATTCTACAGTATTTGATATTTTCTGCAGTTTCTTAGTAGTTTTATGGTATTTCTGTGGTAGTTCCTACATAAATTTCATTTTCCTTTTGTGTCATAATTTATGTGCTATTTTGCATATCATATAAAAATTCCTCAAACTCATATTGAGGTGTTGTATTGATTTACTCATAAATTATTAGAATATTAGATCAAAAAAATAAAAAATAAAAAAAGGAGTGGCTAGAATTTAATGAAAAAAAAGAGGCCAAATTACATATGCTAATTTCTAGTGAGTGTTTGAACTCATGGTTCCAAAACCTTTCCCTATTATTATAAATACCTAATTGTGTGTTCAGTTCTTTAAGGAAATTATTTTTCTTCCAATATTGTTAATCTTTTGTTTTCTCTTGTGCTTAATTATTCTAGTCTAAGATCCAAAGCACTTTGAGTTAGTTTCCTTTGTGCTTTAACAAGTGAGATATTGTGAACTATCTTTTTGGGTGTTTGATAATTCTACAAATTATTTAGAATTCCTAGCTTTGGTTGCTTTGATTAGTAGCTAAGAGGGGTTGAGCGATAAACATGTGAGGTATTAAGTGAATTTACAGTAGTTCTACTTCATTACACTAACCTCTTATTGTGTAGATTTGCAAAAAAAATGTCCAGCAGTGGTAGTCCTGAAGGAAGACCGGATATGATGTTCATGATGAGGGTGTTCCAACAATCTTTTAAAAGGATGAACAACTTAATGGTCGATATGAATGAAAGATTGGAAAGGAAAGAAAATTCCTTAGCATCTTTACAACGAGAAACACCTCCACCCAATGTTAGGACGGTTAATAGGAAAGCTCACGTTGGGGATGATATAGAGGAAGAATATTGGAAGAATAATTGCAGGAAGAAGAAGGAAGAATTCCTAAATGAGGAAGAAATGGGTATAGAGGAGGAAGAAATGGTAGAGGAGGTATGTGGAGACCCCCACCTAGATGGAGTTGATAGAGATCTAAGTAGTATAAAAATGAAGATACCCCAATTTCAAAGAAAGAATGAACCAGAGTTGTATTTGGATTGGTAGAAGAAGGTGGAGCACATTTTTGAGTGCCACAACTACTCCACAAAGAAAAAAGTAAAACTTACTGTAATTGATTTTTCTAACAATGCATTGAATTAGTGGTATCAATTGGTCATTAGTAGAAGGAGAAACCTTTAAAAGCCCAAAGATAATTGGAAGGACATGAAGGCCATCATATAGAGAGTTACACCAACACCTACAAAGATTGACTCAAGGATATAAAATTGTTGATGAGTATTACAAGGAAATGGAAGTGGCAATGGTAAGAGCTAATGTCGAGGAAGATAGAAAGGCCACCGTGGCTAGGTTTCTTAGTGGGTTGAATTTGAACATTGCCAACATTGTGGAACTTCATCATCATGTGGAGATGGAGGACATAGTTCATATGGAAATTAAGGTGGAAAGGCAATTAAAGAAATGAATTTTAAGTTCCCAACAATCAAGGTCTAGTGCCATTACTCCAAAACCAAACCCTACTAGTCCTTGGAAGTCCAATGAGAAAAAGATGAAGGAGCTACATCCAAAGAAATATTTGAGCCTAGCAAATCCAAAGAGAAGGGGCTAGCAAGGACAAAGGTAAAATCGACACACTAATTCATAATCATGACTTTAAGTATTTTCGATGTCTTGGTAATGGTCATATAGTCTCTCAATGTTCAAAAAAGAATGCAATGATCAACTTAGCTTGTGATGAGGTGGGAAGCTATAATGAAAGTGATGAAGATGAGATGCCATCTGTAGAGGAAGCTATTGAAGATAAGATAGGACTCGTGGATGGGGAAGCATTTGTAATAAGATGATCTTTGAGCACTCAAGTCAAAGAGGATGACCTTGAACAACAAAGAGATAACATCTTTTACACAAGATGTCATATTAGTAACAAGGTGTGTAGTGTTATCATGGATGGGGAAAGTTGCAATAATGTGGCTAGTCTTATCATAGTTGAGAAATTAGGGTTTCCAACATTCAAAAACCCTAAACCTTGCAAGTTGTGATGTGAATCATCGAGCTCTACAAATTCCAAGTTGACCAATCATAAGGTCTAGGAGGGTACAACTCGAAGAGGCTTTAAATGAGCTCATTCAAGAGGTCATGCATAACCAAGTGGACCCAAATTGGGAGTGCAAGGTGATGAGTGCTCAAAAAGTACTAAAATTACCATAATTTTATGCACATTAATTGATTAAAAAGATATATATTTATATGATTTTATCATTTATTTTTATATATCTATCTTTTCAGAATCACTAGTATTTTTATTATGTTTCAGGTATTTTTTCCTAAAAAAGTAACTTAAAGACTCGAAGGAAAATACTAGAGGCAATACATGACAAATATATTAATCAAAATAAAGGAGGAAAAGTAAACAAATATGGAAAAATTAGATAAAATGGATCAAAAGGGTCAAAAATGTCAAAAAGGGTGAAATCGTGCACGTAGCTGCCCAGCCGCACCGGCCAACATGCGTAGCCGCTGAGCAGCGCATGCCACAATGCCCAACTGTGCCTAGAAATGTGTGCCCATTTCCCGCACAATGCCCAGTCTGCGTGCACCAGTGCCTATATCTACTCCAGTCCGTGCGTGCCTCTACGTGCACCGCAAAGAATATCTAGCCCCACCAAAGGTGATATTCATATAAAAAAAAATAATGAATAAATAACAATTTATATCTTTAATAACCTAAATAATATGAGCAAGCATAATTAACTTAGTTATTATATCCATAAATACTCCAATATTATAAAAGATAAAATTTGCATAAATGTTTATTGAATCTATATCTATGTTTATTTTTATGTTATTAGATTAAAAACACAAAACCCCAAAATGTCGTGATAGGATGTTTAGGATTTAATTCAATTTTTAAAAGTTTGAATAATAAATTAAAAACCACATATATTCCTTCCTTAGATCGACCTTGGGAGTATACTTATCATTTTCTATGAGATGATTTGTGCACTTGGGAGAGTTTTATAAATATAAAACCAAAGTATTGGTAGGATTGGAGATGCTAGTTTTATTCACATGATTTTATGCACATTAATTGATTAAAAATATATATATTTATATAAATTTGTTTTTTTTGGAATCACGGTTATTTTTATTGTTTTTCAAGTATTTTCGCTTAAAAACGTAAATTAAAGATTCAAAGAGGAATATTGGAGGCAATACATCACAAATATATTCAAAAATAAATGAGGAAAAGTGAAAACAATATGAAAAAATTGGACAAAATGGGTCAAAAACATTAACACCCAGTCCGTGCGCGCCAACTCTCCATTCTGCGCGGGCCCTGCTCCACTCCGCGCGGGCTTACGCGCATCAGCATCCAGTATGCGCGCGCCGCTGCCCATCTGTGCCCATTCCGCGCGCGCCGCCGCCGCACGTTAGCATGACGTCAACAATGACATCAGCATTCACTCTTCCACGTTTCCATAAGTTTTTATCATTTTTTCACCCACTTTTCTTTCTCTCCTTACCTATAAATACTCCCATTCTCTTCACTTCAAATCGCACCTAAAAATACATCTTCTCTTCTTTTTCTTTCTCTCATTTCTTAGTTTTTAAGCTTTTCTTAGGTTCTTTCTTAGTTTTTAAGCTTTTCTTAGTTTCTTTCTTAGTTTTTAGTTTTTCTTAGTTAGTTTCTCTTAGTTTTAGAGTTCTTCTCTTGTTGAGAAGAACTAGTTATGTTTTTGTAATTTATTTGCTTTTTGATTCAATAAATAGGAGTGCAAATTCCGTTTGGAGGTTTTCCAACAACGGGAAGAGCATCGAAGTACTCTAAGGATTTTATTTTCTTTATAGTTATTTTTTATGCTTTATTCTTACATGTTATATTTAATTTGTCTATGATTAAATTTAACTTTGGTGGCTTTTTGTAAACATGATATAATAATAACGTTGTTATGCTTGCGAAATATTAAATATATAAAAATCTCTAAAATGAATTGATTTTATTTTTATTCAAGATTTTATATTAAGAATGTTAGAGAGAAATATATTATTTTTCATTACAAACTTAAATCTGAAAATTAGATTTTAAGGTTTAGTTATCCGATCTAATTTAGAGTAGTGCTCTTTTATTTGTTGGTACAATCGTCCGGTAGTTAGAGTGAAGCTCTATTTCAGAATTTTTTATAAGAACTATTATCTAAAAATGTATTGACAACATGTTTTCAGTAGTGGTTTTAAAACTTGAAAGTTAGTACTCGGATAATTAAATTCTTACGTTTAATTTGGACACCTTGAATAAAGTTTAAACTGTCTAACCTCACCAAAGGTGGCATTTAAATGGTTCATTTTTAATCTCTTAGAAAAAGGAATTAATTTAATTAACCAAATTAGTTATCAACCCCACTCATAGGTGTTAATTGATTTGTTTAGTTAACAAAGAATATCTAATCCTACCAAAGGTGGTATTCATATAAAAAGAGAGAATCAATAAATATCAATTCATATCTTTAATAACATAAATAATATGAGCAAGCATAATTAACTTAGTTATTATATCCATAAATACTCCCCTGTTTTAACAGATAAAATTTGCATAAATATTTATTGAATCTATATCTATGTTTATTTTTATGTCAGCATATTAAAAATCACAAAACCGCAAAATATCGTGACAAGATGTTTAGGATTTAATTTTGTTTTTAAAAGTTTGAATAATAAATTAAAAACCACATACATTCCTTCCTTAGATCGACCTTGGGAGTATACTTATCATTTTCTACGAAATGATTCTTGCACTTGCGAGAGTTTTATAAATATGAAACCAAATGAACGGTAGGATCGGCGATGTCGGTTCTGCCTGATCAACATATCAATCAGAAAAGTGGGAATGGAGCTAAATTTGTAGAATACCTGATGAAAATCATTGACCTCTATAAATTCCAAGTGGACCAATCACAAGGTCTAGGAGGGCATAACTCGAAAAGGCTTTAAATAGGCTCATTCAAGAGGTCATGCATAACCAAGGGGATCTAAATTGCTAGTGTAAGGATTGGGACAATCCTAAGATGGACATTAGGGAAAAATTGGCAAAAGAAAACTAGGCATATTGTTGTGCCATTTGGACTTTTTTGGGCAACTTTATTTTCACCCCTTAGATGGAAACAAAGGTTAAGATGTAATATGTTATAGGGATTCTTTTGTTCTAAGCTGCTCTAATTTTGCTCCATTTTTGCTGTGCCATTTGGACTAATTTTGTACAGCTTTCTTTTTAGCCCTTGGATGAAATCAAGGGTTAAGATGTAATATTTTCATAGGATTCCTTTGTAGTCAATTGCACCATTTTTCTCCATGTTTTGGTCCATGTTTTTTGCTACCTTTTTTGCTCTTTGGCTATTTTTATTTTCAACCTTTGGATGAGATCAAGGGCTATGATGTAGTAGAGCTTATGGTTTGTTTGCATCATATTATGAGCAATTAAGCTGCTAGAAAATACAATTTTGAATGAAATTTGATTTTTCAGATCATTTGAGAGCTCATTCATGCTCTTTGTTCCTCTTTAAGTAACTTATCAATGGATTGAAAACCTTTGTGGTGTTGTTTAGCATTCAAGCATTTGTGGTGAGTAATATCCATACTTGTTAGGGTATCATTTATGCTAGACTTATCAAGGAAATAACACCTCCTTATGGCATCTTTCCCCTCAGAAAAATGGTGAGTAATATCCATTAATTTGTGGAGAAACTCTTTACTATATAAACTGAAATTAGCTAGGTCCTAACCCCTTGGTTCATATCATTTAGCATCAAAGCTTTAGGTGCTAATTTTCATAATCCTATCCTTTATATTTTTTCTTGTTCTTATGTTCTTGCTTTGTTTCTGATACATAGAAAACAAAGAAAAACAAATCCTTGTGTTGTGTTCTTGTTGAAATTCATTTTCCAAACCCTAATTATATTGTTCTTGTTTCCACGTTTTTTCTGCATTTTCTTGCTCTTTGTTCCTCTTTAAGCAAATTATCAAGGGATTGTCAACCTTTGTGGCATTGTTTAGCATCTATGAATTTATGGTGATTAATATCCATACTTGTTATGGTGTCATTTATGCTAGACTTATCAAGGAAATAACACCTCCTTGTGGCATCTTTTCCCCTCAAAAAAATGGTGAGTAATATTCATTGATTTGTAGAGAAACCCTTGGCTATATAATCTGAAATTAGCTAGGTCCTAACCCCTTGTTTCATATTAGTGAGTATAATGTCAGCACCTCCTTTAATGTTTCTAATCTTTCTCCTTTTGATTATATAGGTGAAGATTCAAGGACGAATCCTTTTGAAGAGTGAGGGAATGATGAGAATCATGGAGTCAAACAAATCCCAAATGGACCAATCCCAAGGTCAAGGAGGACACAACTTGAGAAGGCTTTAAATGGACTCATTCTAGAGGTCATGCATAACCAAAGGACCCCAAATGGGAGTGCAAGAATTGTGACAAGCCTAGGAGGGAAGTTAGAGCAAAATTGGAAAAAGAAAACTAAGGTGCATTACTATGCCATTTGGACTAATTTTGGGTAGCTTTCTTTTCAACCATTGAATGAAAAAAGGGTTAAGATGTAATATTTTTTTAAGATTTTTTTGTTCTCAACTGCTCCAATTTTTCTCCATGTTTTGCTCCATTTTTGCTGTACCATTTGGACTTATTTTGGGCAGCTTTATTTTCAACCCTTGGATGAAATCAAGGGTTAAGATGTAATATTTTCATAGGATTCCTTTGTAGTGATTTGCCCCATTTTTCTCCATGTTTTAGTCCATGTTTTCTGCTACCTTTTGTGCTTTTTGGTTGCTTTTATTTTCAACCCTTGGATGAGATCAAGGGCTATGATGTAGTAGAGCTTAGGGTTTATTTGTATCCTATGATAGGAGTCAAATTATTGCATTTTTGTTATGATTTAAAGGTTGATATTTGTGTGAAAATTGCGTTTTATTTTATTATTTAATCCACAAATGTCATTTCACGGGTATTTCGTGTTTAAAGTGCAATTGCAGGTAAAATCATAATTATGGAGAAGTTTGGGACAAATTTCAATGACCGGGATTGAGTGCAAATAAAAAGAAAACAAAATTTTAAAATTTGGAAGTTCGCCACCGGCGAGAATATTCCCGCCACCGGCGAAAACCTTACTGAGAAAATGTTGAAAATCATGCAGGGAGCACGGATTTTGGCAAATTAATCTCACCGCCAACCAAGTGCATCTCGCCGCCGGCCACAATAATCCTACCGCCGGCGAGATTTAGCGGAACCGGAATCGTAAGTTTTCCAGAAATCTCGCCGCGGCGAGAATAACTTCGCCGCTGGCGAGTTTCGTTCGAAAACACATTTTTATGCTGTTTTGTTCCAAAATTGCCCTCCAAAACCCTAGATCTATATATACATTATGATGGAGAAGGAGGGGACGGCAGAAAGCAGAGTTCAAAGGCATTTTTGAAGAAGAGAAGGAAATTTTGGAGAAACTTGAAGGATCTTCACCATTGTTGCTACCAAGCCTTCATCTTCTAGAGCTTTTTCATCTCTTCTCCTTAGTTTTTATTTTCTGCAGTTTATTCATATTTGTTATTCATGGATTCAATTGAAATAATGGTTGTTCTTATTTCTGTTATGAACTAATTCGTTTTTGCTAAGGCTATGATGTAGTTAGATCAAGGAAGTCTGATTTCTTTTGTTATGGTTATATGAATTCATTGTTTTCAAGTCGAGTATTTATTTCCATGCTTAATGCTTTTAAATTTCTGATCAAGATTTAGATGATTTGTTGCATTATATTGAGACCGAGAGGAGATGTGTAATGAATGCTTCTTGTGATAAATACCGT
The DNA here is from genome assembly GCA_030763125.1 of Hippophae gyantsensis. Lineage (NCBI taxonomy): Eukaryota > Viridiplantae > Streptophyta > Magnoliopsida > Rosales > Elaeagnaceae > Hippophae > Hippophae gyantsensis. The sequence continues at coordinate 42,886,178 of CM061035.1, read as the reverse complement.
ATGTTAATACGAGTTTGACACCTAATGCATGATGTATGTGGTTATTCTACAAATTCCATAAATCGTAATGTGCTTATTTGTGATTAAATATTCATAGAAATATAGTCGGTTTTCATAGATAAGTAATTCTAATATAACTTGAGAAAGAGTATTAGATAAGTTTGGGTTTTTCAACCATCACTTTTAGCTTTGATTCTCATATAACATGACTTGAAATCGGATTGAATTGATTTAGCAAAATCAAATGCCTTAGCGTTTTTAATCATTAGTGAACAACATTTAATTTTGTTATTTGCGTTTAGTTTTATGTTAATTTTCTTTTTAAACAATTTCAACAATTCAGTTTTCAAATAAAATTAGGGTTAGTCAATTTCGGTACTTAGTAAGGCCATTCCTTGTGGGTTCGATATTCGTACTTTTGTACACTTTATTACTTGAACGATTCGTACACTTGCGAAAATAAGCATCAAGTTTTTGGCACCGTTGCCGGGGAATGGTTTGTTTTTATTAATATCGATACTACCTAATCTTAGTTTTAATTTGAAGTTAATTTCCTTTATCTTTCTTTCATTTTTAATTTTGTTTATTTTGCTGTTTTATTTTATAAATAAAAAAAAAGTAACTTTGTGTTGTTTTTGTGTTAGTTGATTTTCTGGTTGCAGGATTTGTGTATGAGACGTACAAGAAGCCTTAACCTTCTTCCATTTGATCCAGAGATTGATAGAACATATAGGCGTCTAAACCGAGAGAGAAGACGTTCAACTTCAGCTCCTAATAGAGAAATAGCCATGGATCCACCATTTGTTGAGGGAGGTGGAAATCGTAGAGCTTTGAGGGATTATGTTGCGCCTAATGTTGCTGGAACTATTTCGGGTATAAGGAGGCCAACTATTCAAGCCAATAACTTTGAGATAAAACCATCCTTGATCCAAATGGTTCAATCAAATCAGTTTGGGGGAATGTCAAAGGATGATCCAAATGCACATATTGCTTACTTTCTGGAGGTGTGTGATCTTTACAAGATAAATGGTGTGTCCGAAGATGCTGTAAGATTGAGGGTTTTTCCTTTTTCACTTCGGGATAAAGCCAAGGAGTGGCTAAACTCATTACCACCAGGATCAATTACAACATGGAATGAATTGGTTCAGAAATTCTTATCCAAGTTCTTTCCTCCTGCTAAGACAGCAAAATTAAGGAATGAAATCACATCCTTTACACAATATGACCAAGAATCATTGTATGAAGCTTGGGAAAGATTCAAAGAAATGTTGAGGAAATGCCCACATCATGGTATACCAATTTGGCTACAAGTCTCTACATTTTATAATGGGTTGGTTTCAAACTATCGTGCAATGATTGATGCTGCAGCTGGAGGATCTTTGATGGGAAAAACACCGGAGGATGCTCATGAGTTGTTAGAGGTTATGGCAGAAAACAACAATCAGTGGCATTCAGAGCGGGTAATTGCAAAAAGACCAGCAGTAGTGCATGAAATTGATTCAGTGAATGCTTTGTCGGCTCAAGTTGCTGTTCTTTCAAGAAAGATGGATTCTTTGTCCTCCAAATTTGAATCCAAACCAACTGCACAATGTGATTTATGTGGTGGAAATCATGCTAGCATCGAGTGCCAAGTTGGAAATCCATTTGCTTCACCAAATGCTGAGCAAGCAAATTATGTTTCAAATTTCCAAAAACCTCAACATAACCCATACTCGAACACCTACAATCCAGGTTGGAGAAATCATCCAAATTTGTCATGGGGAAATAACCAAGGGGGATTCAAACCGTCATCATCTTCCTACCAACCCCAAGAGAAAAGACAAACAAATTTGGAAGAAATTTTAGGAAAGTTCATTGAGGAGACAAGAGCAAATTTCAGAAATCAAGAGGCAATCAACAGGGACATCCAAAACCAACTAGGGGAGCTTTCAAAGCAGATTACAGAAAGGTCTCAAGGATCACTGCCTAGTGACACAATAAATCCCACAGAGCATGTAAAGGCTATCACATTGAGAAGTGGAAAAGAACTTGAGAATCAGAAGAAATCGGAGAAAAAGATGGAAGAATCTAAAGAAAAGCCATCAAGATCCCAAGATATTCAACCTTCCCCATATGCAAAATATGAGCCTCCTATCCCATATCCTCAAAGATTGAATAAGAAAAAGCTTGATAATCAATTTGATAAATTTCTGGATATTTTTAAGAAATTGCATATTAACATTCCTTTTGCAGAGATGTTGGAAAAAATGCCCAAATATGCAAAATTCATGAAGGAAATCCTATCAAAGAAGAGGAGGCTGAGAGATAATGAAACTGTCATGCTAAATGAGGAGTGTAGTGCAGTTCTTCAAAGAAAACTGCCACAGAAATTGAAAGACCCAGGGAGTTTTACTATACCTTGTACTATAGGAAGTTGGAATTTTGATAAAGTCCTATGTGATTTAGGAGCAAGCATTAATTTGATGCCACTTTTTGTTTTCAGGAAACTAGGCCTGGGAGAAGTGAAGCCCACTTCAATATCTTTACAATTAGCAGATCGATCGGTGAAATATCCTCTAGGGGTAATTGAGGATGTTTTAATTAAAGTCGGCAATTTTATTTTCCCTATAGATTTCGTGGTGCTTGACATGGAGGAAGATAGAGAGATACCGTTGATATTGGGGAGACCGTTCCTTGCAACTGGAAGAACATTGATTGATGTTCAGCAAGGAAAGCTCATTCTACGGGTGCAAGATGAATAAGTAATTTTTGATGTTTTTGAAGAAATAAAATCTCCAAGTGATGTACATTCTTGTTTTCAAATTAACACTCTTGAAGGGTTAATCTTGGAAACGTTTGAGGAGATAACTCCATTGCTACCACTAGAAGCTAGCCTTGTGAAATCTGCAACAATTGAGGAGGAAGATGAGGGGACGAGACAATGTTCTGGATTACTGGCAGCACCTAATGAATATTTATGCAGTGATGGAACATTTAAGGAGTTGGGAACAAATGAAACTCCAACCTCAGTGGTAAAGAATGGAGCCAACAAGATTGAGCTAAACCCAATGCCATCCCATCCAAAAAAAAAATTCTTACGTTCACCACCGCAGGGCGCTTTCACCGCCGGAAAGGAGATCTCTCTTCCCTTTCTTACATTGAGGACAATGTAAGGTTTTGGTTGGGGGTGCGGTAAACGGTAAATCTTTTCTCCCCTTCATTTTTAGTAGTTTTGTTTGTGTGTTTAGTTGTGTTTAATTTTGATTTTCATTTATTTTTCTGCATTTTGATTTAATTTAATTTAATTTATTTTATTTCTTTATTGTCTTATTTTATTATTATTATTATTGTTATTATTATTATTATTATTTTATTTGCATTTTACTTGTTTTAATTTGCATGTTGATGATAATAATGTGATTGTGATAACAAGTAGCTGTTAGAAGACATTAAATTTTGCTTTGGTTTAAAGAGAATTTCAAATGTTGATTTTACCTAGTTGGCGACTCTTTTGGTATGTGGTATGATTTGGTAGATTAGTCTAAATGCTTAGAGAAGTCTTATGTGTGAATTTTGCATGGACATTTTTGTGATTTTAACAAACTCTAGAACTCATTTGAAAACCTCTTGAGGCGAAATAATTTGGAATTGCACTATGTAGGATATGATGTAGGCCATTTTTGGATCGATTGTGCCATTTTAAGCCTACCTTGTTATCTTTATATCACTAGTTACCTCTTTGAGCCTATTTAAATTTATTGTTAGCCTTACTTTTCTTTCTTTTTGCCTTCTATAACCTACCTTTTATTGAGCCAAATATATATATATATATATATATATATATATATATATATATATAATTCCTACCTTATTTATTAAGAGCACTTAATTTTGAACACAAACTTTGCAAGAGAAATTGGAGAAATATTCCACATATATTGGAAGAAATTGGTTGGGGGTTATGTCCTTTCAAGAACAATTAGAGTAAGGGTGATGAAAAAAAAAATTTCATATATATTAGAAGAAAGTAGTTGGCTTTTCAAAGAGCAATTGAGTAAAAAAAAAAGAGAAAAGAAAAAAAAAGAGGAAAAAAAAAAGAAGAAGAAAAAGAAGAAGAAGAAAGCCTTCACATTCTAGTAAATAAAAGAGTGTTAGTGATGGATGTACTAAGGTGAAAGATTGAGGAAGAACTTTGTTTATCTGTGGAAAAATGGGTTATGATCGGAAGAAATAATTTGGGTTAAATGGTGTTATTCTTTTACTTAATTGGTTGTGTTTAATCTAATAAGTGCCCTTATTTGTATTTTGACACTTCCCCTTCTTTCTTAACCAAATACCTAAGCCTAACATTACAAGCCTCATAAAGTCCTATTGATCCAAAGTGGTGTATTTTCCTTCATTAGTGGAGAGAGGTTTGAAAAGTGAGCCTATGGAGTTCGAGATTTCACCTTTTTGTTTGTGGATGTTATGCATAATATTATCCGGGTAGTATGGATATTGGTTTGTGGTTTGATGGATGGTTAAGAGTCAATAATAAAAGTGAAATTGGCATTTGAGATTTCTTAAAGCTTAGGTAACATTTAATTATTCTATATGTTGGGTGTTATTTACAATTTTTGAGACATTTGTGCAAATTATTTGTTATGTGATTTTATTGTTTTAAGTTAGGATAGTTATAGGTAAGATGTTTGTGGGTGTCATCACTGGAAGCCCTCACGAGACTACAACTCGTCCTACTACGGCCGCCTAGGGGTTTAAAGGCTTATTACATACGCTTAATGTAATGTTGTAAATAGAATAAATTTCCTTTGAATTTTTCTTTTAATGTCTCCTTTGAAATTATTCATAGATCGCTTTTCTGGCTAGAGACTAGCAAGAAGCTGGTTGGGGGTTGTTGATAGGAGTCAAATTATTGCATTTTCGTTATGATTTAAAGGTTGATATTTGTGTGAAAATTGCGTTTTATTTTATTATTTAATCCACAAATGTCATTTCATGGGTATTTCGTGTTTAAAGTGCAATTGCAGGTAAAATCATAATTATGGAGAAGTTTGGGACAAATTTCAATGACCGGGATTGAGTGCAAATAAAAAGAAAACAAAATTTTAAAATTTGGAAGTTCGCCGCCGGCGAGAATATTCCCGCCGCCGGCGAAAACCTTACTGAGAAAATGTTGAAAATCATGCAGGGAGCACGGATTTTGGCAAAGCAATCTCGTCGCCGGCCAAATCAATCTCGCCGCCGGCCAAGTACATCTCGCCACCGGCCAAATACATATAGCCGCCGGCCAAGTGCATCTCGCCGCCGGCCAAGTGCATCTCGCCACCGGCCACAATAATCCCGCCGCCGGGAGATTTAGCAGAACCGAAATCGTAAGTTTTCCAGAAATCTCGCCGCGGCGAGAATAACTTCGCCGCCGGCGAGTTTCGTTCGAAAACACATTTTTATGCTGTTTTGTTCCAAAATTGCCCTCCAAAACCCTAGATCTATATATACATTATGATGGAGAAGGAGGGGACGGCAGAAAGCAGAGTTCAAAGGCATTTTTGGAGAAGAGAAGGAAATTTTGGAGAAACTTGAAGGATCTTCACCATTGTTGCTACCAAGCCTTCATCTTCTAGAGTTTTTTCATCTCTTCTCCTTAGTTTTTATTTTCTGTAGTTTATTCATATTTGTTATTCATGGATTCAATTGAAATAATGGTTGTTCTTATTTCCGTTATGAACTAATTCGTTTTTGCTAAGGCTATGATGTAGTTAGATCAAGGAAATCTGATTTCTTTTGTTATGGTTATATGAATTCATTGTTTTCAAGTCGAGTATTTATTTCCATGCTTAATGCTTTTAAATTTCTGATCAAGATTTAGATGATTTGTTGCATTATATTGAGACCGAGAGGAGATGTGTAATGAATGCTTCTTGTGATAAATACCGTATGTTGAATGCGAGTTTGACACCTAATGCATGATGTATGTGGTTATTCCAGAAATTCCATAAATCGTAATGTGCTTATTTGTGATTAAATCTTCATAGAAATATAGTCGGTTTTCATAGATAAGTAATTCTAATATAACTTGAGAAAGAGTATCAGATAAGTTTGGGTTTTTCAACCATCACTTTTAGCTTTGATTCTCATATAACATGACTTGAAATCGGATTGAATTGATTTAGCGAAATCAAATGCCTTAGCGTTTTTAATCATTAGTGAACAACATTTAATTTTGTTATTTGCGTTTAGTTTTATGTTAATTTTCTTTTTAAACAATTTCAACAATTCAGTTTTCAAATAAAATTAGGGTTAGTCAATTTCGGTACTTAGTAACGCCATTCCTTGTGGGTTCGATATCCGTACTTTTGTACACTTTATTACTTGAACGATTCGTACACTTGCGAAAATAAGCATCATCCTACAAATACTTAAGAGCATCTCAGCTTCTCGGGATTATCAATTTGAATAAAATTTGATATTTTATATCATTTGAGAGCTCATTCATGCTCTTTGTACCTCTTTAGGCAGCTTATCAAGGGATTGGAAACTTTGTGGCGTTGTTTAGCATCCAAGCATTTGTGGTGAGTAATATCTACTTTTTAGGGTGTCACTTATGCTAGACTTATCAAGGAAATAACAACTCCTTGTGGTGTCTTTCCCCTCATATAAATGGTGAGTAATATCCATTGATTTGTGGAGAAACCCTTTGCTCTATAATTTGAAAATTAGTTAGGTCCTTACCCCTTGATTCATATCAGTTACTAATTGTGGGAATAACTTAAAAGAATCTGTGAGTCACCCAAACTTAAGATTTAACACATGTTGCTGTAAATAAGGGCATAAATTCACCAGAAAACAACTCGACCTATTATAACTTTGAAATGGCATCGAAGGTTGATATTGTGGACTGTGTGAAATTTTGGAGGACGCATCTTTCATGTATGTATCAAAGGAAATTATGTAAAATTTTGAGATAGGATATAAACTCAAACCATCAATTGAAAAACCACCAAATTTAGACCCCACACTTCTACCCTCATATCCCCAATCAAGTATGAAAGTGAAAGAGTCCAATGGAGAGGTGAAAGTGATGTTGGAAATACATAAATTGGATGAGATACGGTAGAGTGCTTATAAGAATGCCAAAAAGTTCAAAAAGAAAACAAAAAGATGGCTTGAGAAGAGATTTGACCACCGTTTTTGTGAACTAGAGAATCAGGTATCATTCAACAAATCAAGATTCAAATTGTTTCCAGAAAACTCAAAAGAAAATGGATACAAAGGGATGTGCCTTAGGACTTGATATAACCGTCTAGTCAAGGTTGTTAAACGTGATGCTGGTTGTGAGGCAACCCAATGTTATTTTACTTATATTTTCATTTTTTTGTTTTGTAGGTGAATGAATGTGGATAGTAATGGTGCAACAAGAATGAGCATTTCATCGATAGATGTGGTGTGCCTTGATTAAGGGAATTTTCTTTTCTTTTACCTTTTCATATTTATAATTAGGGACAATGTGTAAAGTAAATTTGGGGGAGGGAATTGGTTTTCATTACTAAGATAAGGAATGTAACATATTTGTTAAGATATTTACATGAATCTTGTGATATGCTTGCTAGTTTTGATTGGATTGATTCAAATTTTTATGCACATGTTCATGATTGATTTTGGTGTTCTTATTGAGAGAAAAGTTGTAGTGAGTTGTGCGAGTAGATGGGATCTACCAAGTTTTAGAATCTATTTGATCATTCCTTGATGCCCCTAAATAGTATTTAGTAAGAGAAATGATTTAAGCCTTATTTGGATCGATTGAGCTTTCCAAGCTGACCATTGTTAATATCTTTAATTACCCATTTGAGTCTAAAAAAGTACCATTCATATCTTTAAGCCATATTTAATTCCTAACTAATAAATATTACCTTTACCCTTGCACCTTTAGCTTGAATGAAAAGAAAAAAATGCAATAATGTGTTATGCTATAGCATAAGGTGAAATGTAATGCACCCTATAAAAAAGAAACAAAACTCACAACACAATCCTTCTAAAGAAAAAGAAAATAGAATTGAAAATAAGTTTGAGGGTGTTGTGAAGTTAAAAAAAAAGAGAAAAGAGAAAAGTGAGCAAAAAAGAGAGAAAAATAAAAGAATGAGTGCATTTCCTGAAAAATAAGAGATTAAAAGTGTAATGATGGGAAGGCAACAAGTACATGTACTTATGTACAAGGATGTTTATCTTTCTACTAACGATCTTAACTCAACTTTTTCTAGTGTCATTGTATCATTGTTGCACAATTTTAAGGATCAACTTCCTAAAGATATTCCCCATGGATTACATCTTTTGTATGGCATGCAACATCAAATAGATTTCATACCTGAATCCACAATTCCAAATCGACTTGTTTACAAAGCTATGATTCGAGGATGAATTCTTTCGAAGAGGAGGGAATGATGGAGATTGAGGTAATAACCAAGTTGATGTTTACCAATATTTAAAGATTCTCAAGATCATAAAAATATTCTCAAGATCCTACACAAAGGATAGATTTGGAATGTCAAATTGGATGCAAGGAATAAATTAGGAAGGAATATTTTTGTTTTATGAAATTATGGGCTTTTTATGTTTACTAATTTTATTTTATTTAATTGTGGGCCTTTTATGTTTAGTAATTTTTATTTTAGTGAATTGTGGCCTTTTATGTTTAAGTCTTTTAGTCTTTTATTTTAAAGGTTGGATTAGACCCATTCCATCTAGGGTTTTTTTAGAGTTTCTTGTTTATTAATAAGAAGAGCTATGTAATTTGGAGGTAAGAACGAATATTCATTAATGAAAATAAAATTTCATAAAGCTTCTTGCTTTGCCTTCTTGTGTTCTTGATTGAATGCTTGAATTCAACTTATTATAGGGAGTGATCATCCTTTGTGGCTTCTCAAGATTTGGGTTTTAAGGATTTTGTTTCCTTAGGGTTCTAATATAATCATCTTCAACACATTCTTAGCAAATCAATCAATCATTTCAATTCCTTTGAGCTAGTGGATTCCTAGGTTGTTCTCCTAAAGGGTCCACATCAAGGTATCTATTTTCATCTATCTTTGTTTTAAATTTTGAATTTTAAAAACAATTTATTCTTTGATCATTTTCTACGTTCTTAATTGTTTTCTACGTTCTTGAGTCACAAATCACAAAAAATGAAGAGAAATTTGGTTCTTTTGAGTCTTGTTTATTCTTTCAATTTTGTTGTCGTAGTTTTCTCTGAATTTGTCGAATCTTTTTCTTGATTCTTTATTTTTCTGTGTTCAATCATCTTTGTTCTTAAAAAAACGAAAAAAAGAGAAGAGGGTTGTTGTTCACAATTTAATTTGTTTTTGATAAATGAGAGTTGTAACTTTAAATTACCCTAACTTTTGACTCGGGTAATGAAATGACTATTATAATATATCAAATCGAAGCAGTTAAACAAGATAAAATATGAAAAAAAAGGAAAAAAGAAGATTATAGTAGTAGATTTTTCAAGAATCTAATTCTCGTTGTCTTGCTGAGTTTTCTTCTTCTTGTTGAAATTTGATTTCCTTTATTTTTTTCTTGCTGCCCAAAAGTCTTTCTTTAGAGTCCTCTTTGGTCAAGAAGGAATCCTATGCAAATATTACATCTTAAACCTTGATTTCATCCAAGTACAGAAAATAAGTTGCCCAAAATTAGTCTAAATGGCACAACAATGTGCCTAGTTTTCTTTTGACAATTTTACCCTAATTTCCACCCTATGCTTGTCCCAATCCTTTCACTCCCATTTTGGGACCTTTGATTATGCATGACTTCTTGAATAAGCCCATTTAAAGCCTCCTCAAGTTGTGTCCTCCTAGACCTTGTGATTGGTCCACATGGGATTTGTTTGGCTCCATGATTCTCATCATTCCCTCACTCTTCAAGAGGATTCATCCTCGAATATTCACTTGCATATTCAAAAGGAGAAAGATCAAAAACATTAAAGGAGCTGATGAAATTATACTCACCATTTGAACCTAACATTCTTTTTTATGACTTTGGTTATCGGTACTACTATGCTAAAATCTTTCACAAATCGCCAATAAAAGAAAGCAAGCACATGAAAACTTCAAACATTACTTAAGCATGTTAGGTTGGGCCACTTCTAGATAGCTCAAATATTTTCTTCATTAACCTGAACTTCTTGCACAATCACAATGAAACCCATAAAAACAAGCTTATCGGTGCAAAATGTGCACTTCATTAGGTTAGGAAATAATTTCTCTCTCCTAGCGCTTCAAGAAGAGATTATATATGTATCAAATAATCTTCCAAATTTTTGCTATAAATGAGAATATGATAAAAATAGACAACTACAAATTTTCCAATAAAAGCATGCAAAACATGGTTCATTAATCTCGTGAAAGTACTTGGAGCATTAGATAAACCAAATGGCATGACTAACCACTCACATAAACCATATTTTGTCTTAAATGTAGTTTTCCATTCATCACCTTCTTTCATTCTAATTTGGTGATATCCACTTTTCAGATGAAATTTAGAAAAGATATAAGAACCATGCAACTCATCTAATATATCAACTAACCAAGGAATAGGATGACAATACTTTACCATGATATTGTAGATTGCTCGGCAGGCTAGGCACATCTTCCATGTCCCATCCTTCTTAGGGACAAAAATTACTAGAACAAAGCGTGGACTCATTCTTTCTTTCACGTACCACTTTCCCATCAAATCACTAACTTGGGTTTGTAGTTCTTTCATCTCCTTTGGATTTCTACTATAGGCTAGTCGGTTTGGAATGGTAGGACCAGGTACAAAATCAATTTCATGTTCAATCCCTTGGATAAGAGGTAATCCATTGGGAATTTCCTAGGAAAACATCCTCAAATTCCTATAAGATAAAAACAATTGAACTAGGCAAAGAATAATCAAGTTGTTTAGTATTCAAAAATGCCACTTGGTTCAGAAGTACAATCATTTGCTAAGTAAATATGTTGCTTTCTAATCTCACTTACTTTTGCATAGACATTTGTTTTTCTCTCTTTTTTTTTAATTTTTCAATCACTCTTTCCTTTCTTTCTCATTTTCTCTCAATTTACTTTTATCATTCTCCTTGTCACTATTTTTTTATTGTTCACTCTCTTTTTTCTTTCACTCTTTTCTTTACTCTAATTCTATCTTTAGTCTCACTCTCCTTTTCATTTTCACTCTTCTCTTTACTCTCATTCTTTTCTTTAGTCTCACTCTCTTTTTCATTTCCACTCTTTTATTTTCCTCTAACCCATCTTCATTTGATCTTCAAAGACTTGCTTGGGTGAAAAGGGGACAAGTGTGATGTTTCTACCATCCTTCACAAACAAATACTTGTTTCTATATCCATCATGTGTAACCCTCCGATCATATTGCCAAGGCCTACCTAGCAGGATATGTCCAGCTTGCATGGGTAACACATCACACATCACCTCATCTTTGTACTTTCTAATGGAGAAGCTCATCAATACTTGTTTAATTATCAACCTTCACTTCCCACTATCATTTAGCCATTGCAACTTGTAATACTTAGGATGTTCGAATGTAGGCAACCCGAATTTCTCAACTAAGGTAGTACAAGCCACATTTGTGCAACTTCCACCTAGTGATTTACACACCTAGTGATTTACAACCACCCTTACTACACACTTTCTATATATTTGTATCCATTATCGGCTGCATGCTATCGAAGATAAAGCAATCAAAGGTTATACAATTACAAATCCACTATTACAGTCATTTTCTTTTTTGATGTCTTCATCTATGGGCAATGAGTTTCTAATGTATTGGGCATATCCATTTCCTATTACTTTATATACATTATTTTCATATTAGCTTATCCAGTGCAGTTTAGGCATGGCGAAAAAGGAGCATTCAAATGGTCCTAGATCCTGAATATTCAGACGGAAAAAAGAAAGAAAGAAATATCCAGTGCAGTTTAACCTAGGAATCCACAAACTCAAAGGAATAAAAACAATTGATTTGCTAAGAACGTGTTGGTGATTAAATTAGAACCATTAGGAAACAAAGTCCTTAAAACCCAAACCTTGAGATGCCACAAAGGATGATCACTCCATTTGATAAATTGGATTCAAGTATTCAATCAAGAACACAAGAAGACAAAGCAAGAAGCTTTTTGCATTTTTCTTTCCATTAATGAATATTAGTTCTTACCTTCAAGCCATATGGTTTAACTTTAGATTTTGCTTGCCAACATGTAATGCACTTTTCACAAACAGATTACACATCATGCTTTATATTAGGCCAATAAAAATGCTCACATAAAATATCTATAGTCTTTACAACACCAAAGTGACCCATCAAACCACTCCATGACTTTCCCTAATAAGAAACTTATGAACAGAACAAATAGGCACACATAATTTATCTTTGTTGAATAAAAATTCTTCATGCCTATAAAAATCACCAGACACACATTTATCACATGCATTCCATACTTGGCAAAAATTAGAATCATTAGCATACAATTCCTTAAATAGTTCAAAACCAAGTAATTTAGTTTGCAATGAAGTAATACGTACCTCCTAGATAATACATCAACCAAAATTTGTCCTTTCCAAGCATGTATTTGATTACATAAGGAAAGGTTTCTGTAAACTCAAACCACTTTGCATGTCTTTTATACCTTAGGTCTTCAAAAATTTCAAGCTCTCATGATTGGAATGAATGATGAATTCCCAAAGCCATAAGTAATGCTTCCATGTTTGAAGAGTTCTCACTAATGCATAAAGCTCCTTGTCATAAGTAGGATAATTCAACACTGCCCCACTTAATGATGAGAATCATGGAGTCACACAAATCACAAGGTCTAGGAGGGCATAACTCGAGGAGGCTTTAAATGTGCTCATTCAAGAGGTCATGCATAATCAAAGGACCCAAAATGGGAGTGCAAAAATTGGGACAAGCCTAGCATGGAAATTAAGACAAAATTGGCAAAAAAGAAAACTAGGCACATTGTTATGCCATTTGGACTGATTTTGGGCTTTCTTTTCAGCCTTTGATCGCATTCAAAGGTTATGATGTAATGGGTTATTTGTATCTTAGAATTTAATTAAAAATAAAATAGAATGAAAAAAATAATAAATTAAAACATAACAGACTGAATTCAATTGGTCTAATTCGGGGCTGCAGGATCTATTTGTATATTATTTTATAACCATATCGAGATAAAATAATCCAAACCTGTCCTTAAATATATTTATGGCCCTCAAGGAGCCATATGAGATGAAAATCTCATGTACGGTTTTGTAATAGCAATAGTAACAGTGATGGTATCACCGACTATGATTATCTAATAGTTCAAGTACAGTTGATATATTTGAGGCATAATCAAAAAATGGTTATAAAACTAAAATCTTTAACAAACCTTCCATAAAAACTTGATAAACCATGGAAACTTTTTACCTAAATCACATTGTTAGGTGTAGGCCAATCCCTTATTACCCTTACTTTTTCTTCAACAACAATAGTACCCTGTAATTGAACAACAAATCCCAAGAAACATAACAGATCCCATGTAAAATGTGCACTTTTTAAGATTAGCATACAACTTGTTCTCTCTCAACACACTAAAAACTGCATGCAAGTGTTCCACATGATCCTCTAAATTTTTGCTATAGACTAAATTATAATCAAAGTAAACTACCACAAATTTCCTCATGAAAGCACGCAAGACATGGTTCATTAACCTAATGAATGTAATAGGTTCATTAGTTAAAACAAAAGGAAATACTAACCATTTGTACAATCCATATTTAGTCTTAAATGTAGTTTTCCATTCATCCCCTTCTTTCATGCAAATCTGATAATAGTTATTCTTTAAGTCAATTTTAGAAATGAAATAAGAGCCATGCAACTCATGAAGCATATCATCTAACCTGGGGGTAGGATGTCTATCTTTTAGCGTTATCTTATTAATAGCGTGGCAATCCACACATATGCACAATGTTCCATCTTTCTTTGGGACTAAGATGACAGGAACCGAACATGGGCTGAGACTCTCCCTTACAAATCCCTTTTGTAGCAACTTATCCACTTGCCTTGGTATCTCCTTCATGATATGAACCAAGGGCTTAGGACCTAGCACTATTTTAGATTATATAGCAAAGAGTTTCTCCACAAATCAATGAATATTACTCACCATTTATCTGAGGGGAAAAATAACACAAGGAGGAGCTATTTCCTTGATAAGTCTAGCATAAATGATACCCTAATAAGTATGAATATTGCTCACCACAAATGCTTGGATGCTAAACAACACCGCAAAGGTTTCACATCCCTCGATAAGTTTCTTGAAGAGAAACAAAGAGCACGAATGAGCTCTCAAATGATCTAAAAAATACAATTTCATTCAAAATGTGAGTTCCAAGCAGCTGAGTTGCTCTTAAGTATTTATAGCATACAAATAAAGATTAAGCACTACTTCATCATAGCCCATGATCTCATCCAAGGGTTGAAAATAAAAATAGCCAAAAGCACAAAAGATGGCAGAAAACATGGACTAAAACATGGAGAAAAAATGGGGCAACTAAATACAAAGGAATCCCAATAAAAAAATACATCTTAACCTTTGTTGTCATCCAAGGGCTGAAAAGAAAGCTGCCCAAAGTAGTCCAAATGGCACAACAATGTGCCTAGTTTTCTTTTGCCAATTTTGCCCTAATTTCCATCCTAGGCTTGTCCCAATCCTTGCACTCCAAATTTGGGTCCCTTTGGTTATGCATGCCCTCTTGAATGAGCCCATTTAAAGCCTCTTCAACTTATGCCCTCCTAGACCTTGTGATTGGTCTACATGGAATTTTTAGAGCTCAATGATTCTCATCATTCCCCTCTCTTCAAGAGGATTCATCTTGGAATCGTCACCTATATAATCAAAAGGAGAAAGATCAGAAACAATAAAAGAGGTACTAACATTATACTCACCAGGAAGATTCATTTTGTAAGCATTGTTATTAATTTTCTTGATCACTTGAAAGGGTCCATCTCCTCGAGGTTGGAACTTGGACCGTCTTTTTTCATAAAATCGTTCCTTCGTCATATGAACCCAAACCTAATCACCAGGATAAAAAATGAATCTTCATCCCCCTTTGTTAGCCCTACAAGCATAATCCTTATTTCTCTTCCCAATTTTCTTATGAATGCGTTCATGGAACTTCTTCACCATTTCAGTCTTCCTGACACTATCTAAGTTAATTTTCTCTGAAATTGGTATAGGTAATAAGTCCAAAGGAGTTAGTGGATTGAAACCATAAACAATATTGAATGGAGAATGATCAGTAGTTGAATACACACTCATGTTCTAAGCAAATTCAACAAAAAGTAAACAATCCTCCCTATTTTTCAAATTCATTTTTATTACCGCTCTAAGTAACGTGGATAGAGTTCTATTAACTACCTCAGTTTTCCCATCTGGTTGGGGATGACAAGTAGTTGAAAATAAGAGTTTAGTTTCCATTTTAGCCAAAAGTGTTTTCCAAAAATAACTAAGGAATTTAACATCCATATCATTATAATGCTCCTAGGAACTTCATAAAGCCTAAAAGCCTCCCTAAAGAACAACTCTATTACATTAGTGGCACCATCGGTTTTATGACACGCTATGAAGTGTGCCATTCTAGAAAACCTACCTACAACCATAAAAAATGAAGTCTCTACCCTTCTTAGACCTAGGTAACCCTAAACAAAATCCATGGAATATCTACCCAAGGTGTGCTTGGTACTGGCAAGGGAGTATATAATCCTTTTAGTAGGACTTTGGATTTGGCTTGCTTGAAAGTTAGGCATCTAAAACATATTCTCGCTACATACCTCCTTACTGTAGGCCAATAAAAATGCTCACGCAAAACATCTATAGTCTTCTTAATTCCAAAATGCCCCATTAATCCTCCCCCATGGGGCTACTTAATCAACAACTCAAGCATGAAACATTTGGGTATACACAATTGATTTTCTTTAAATAAATACCCATCTAATTTATAAATTTTTTCAAAAGTAGTTTTTCACAAGCATGGTAAATAGTAGAGAAGTCATCATCATTAGCATAGATTTCCTTAACATTCTTAAATCCTAGCAATCTACCATTTAAAGTTGAGAGTAAGGCATACCTTCGTGATAAAGCATCGGCTATAACATTCTCCTTACCTCTCTTATATTGAACATTATAAGGAAATGTCTCAATGAATTCCTTCCATCTAGCATGCCTCCTATTCAATTTACCTTGGTGCTTCAAATGTTTTAGAAATTCTTGATCGGTCTGGATGAAAAATTCTCTTGGACAATGGTAATGTTGCATGTCTCTAGAGTCCTAACCAAGGCATATAATTCCTTGTCTTATGTTGGATCATTAAGGGCTATTCTATGAAGTTTCTTGCTAAAATAAGATATAGGTCTCCATTTCTTCATCAAAACAGCTCCTATACCTATTCCTGATGCATCACACTCAACTTCAAAGGTTTTAGTACAATCAGGTAAAGATAAAACAGGTGCAAAACACAAACTATCCTTTAATGCTTTAAAGTTTCTCTCCTAAATCTCGCCCCATTTAAAACCCACAAACCTTTTAATGACCTCGGTTAGAGGTGTGACTAGTGTACTAAAATCTTTGACAAACCTTCGATAAAAACTAGCCAAGCTGTGAAAGCTCCTAACCTCAGTTGTATAGATTTAGGTATGGGCCATTCTCGAATAGCCATAACCTTTTCCTCATATGCTTTTATTCCCTTAGAAGTAATAATGAAACCAAGAAAACTAACTTTTCCATGCAAAAACAACACTTTTTAAGTCTTTCATACAAGTGTTCTTTTTTCAAAATTTCAATCACATACCTAAGATGTAAGACATGCTCTTTAAGATTTTTACTGTAAATGAGAATATCATCAAAACAGATAATAACAAATTTTCCAATAAATGCACAAAGAACATGATTCATAAGCCTCATAAAATTGCTAAGTGCATTTTCTAGACCAAAGGGCATGACTAACCACTCATACAATCCATGTTTAGTTTTAAAAGCGGTTTTCCATTCATCACCCATTCTCATCCTAATTTGATGGTCTCCACTTCTTAAATCAATTTTTGAAAAAATGCAATAACCATGCAACTCATCTAACATGTCATCTAGTCTAGGGATTGGATGTCAATATTTTACCGTAATGTTATTGATGGCTCGACAATCAACACATATCCTGCTTGATCCATCCTTCTTGGGAACAACACAAGTAGTTATGCTTTTCTTGATTTGACCTTTGATCAAGTACTCTTCAACTTACCTTTGAATCTCCTAGTGTCTTCGAGGTTGGTCATATAGGTAGGTCAGTTTCGAAGAAAAGCTCCCACTATGAAGTCAATTTGATGCTCAATCCCCCTAATTGGTAGCACCCAATCCGAAATATCTTCGAGTAACATGTCCTCAAATTCCTGCAAAAGAGAAATAGTGGCACTAGGCAAAGAATGGTTAAGATCATTAATATAAAAATTAGCCTCCTTGTACAAAAGTACAAGTATGCGATGTTTTGAATAAAAAAACCTTTGACCTCACTTGCCTTTCCACCTTAATTTTCATGTGGACCATGTCCTCCATCTCAACATAATGATGAAGTTCCACAATGTTGGCAATGTCTGAATTCAACCCACTAAGAAACCTAGCCATGGTGGCCTCTCTATCTTCCTTGACATTAGTTCTTACCATCGCAACTTCCATTTCCTTGGAGTACTCATCAATGGATTTATATACTTGAGTCAATCTTTGTAGGCATTGGTGTAACTCTCTATAGTAGTAGCTAGGCACAAACCCATTTCTCATGATGACCTTCATGTCCTCCCAATTATCTATGGGCCTTTCACGATTTCTCCTCCTATTAATGACCAATTGATCCCACCAATTCAATGTATAGTCAAAAAACTCAATTATAGTAAGTTTTTCTTTTTTCTTCGTGGAGTAGTTGTGGCATTCAAAAATATGCTCCACTTTCTTCTCCCACTCCAAATACAACTCTGGGTCATTCTTTCCTTGGAATTGTGGTATCTTCATTTTTATACTACTTAGATCTCTATCAACTCCATCTTGAGCTCTAGGTGGGGGTCTCCACATACCTCCTCTACCATTTCTTCCTTATCTATTCCCATTTCTAACTCCTCTAGGCATTCTTCCCCCTTCTTCCTCCAATTATTCTTCCTAATCTTCTTCCTCTATATCATCCCTAACATGAGTTTTCCTATTAAACCTCCTAACATTGGGTGGAGATGTTTATAGTTGTAAAGCTTCTAAGGAATTTTCTAGCCTTTCCAATATTTTATTCTTATCGACCATCAAGTTGTTCATCCTCTCAATAGATTGTTGCAGTGCCCTCATCATGAACATCATATCCAGGCTTCCTTCGAGACTATTGAACATTTTTTCAATTCTACACAACAAGAGGTTAGTGTAAAAAAATATAACTAACTTAAATTTACTCAATACCTCATGTGTTTAGCGCTCGGATTGATCGCTCAAACCCTCTTAGTTCCTAATCAAAGCAACTAAATCCAGGAATTACCACCCAAAAAGGTAGTTCACAATATCCCACTTGTTAAAGCACAAAGGAAACCAACTCAAAGTGTTTAGGATCCTAGATTAGAGTAGTAAGCACAAGGAAAATCAATAGGTAAGCATTATTGGAAAAATAACAATTTCCCCAAAAGAACTAAGCACACAATGGGAGATTTATAATCAAAGGGTAAAATTCTAGGAACTATGAGTTCAAAATACTCACTAGAAATTAGCATATGAAATTTTGTCTCTCTTTTTTTCTTTATTTTTTTTGAATAAATTGTGGCCACTCTTTTTCTGTTTTCTTTTTGGGACAAATATGCGAATAACTCAAGAGTAAATCAATACAACACCTTCAATATGAGTTTGAGGAATTTTTAAGATACGTAAAATAGCACATAAATTATGACACAAAGGGAAAATGAAATTTCTGTATGAACTAACACAAAAGTACCAGAAAACAACCAAAAACTACAAAAAAAATCAAATATTGCCGAATATGCAAGGAAAAATACATAATAGTTTAAAAAATAGCAGCATTTGCAAGGAAAATGCAGAATATGAAAATAAAATATAGAATACCTTAAAAAAAGTTGGATATGCAAGGTTACGGCCGAACATTTTTGGACACAATAGAATTTGCAAGGAACATGCAGAAAAAATGTGGAAACAAAGAAGAACAATATTTTTAGGGTTTGGAAAATACATTTCTACAAGAACACAACATAAGGATATATTTTTTATTTTTTTGCTATGCATTAGAAACAAAACAAGAACGCAAGAACGTAAGAATAAGAACAAATATAAAGGAAAGAAATCTGAAAATTAGCACTTAAAGCTCTGATACCAAATGATATGAACCAAGTGGTTAGGACCTAGCATATTTTCAGATTATATAGCAAAGGTTTTCTCCACAAATCAATGGATATTACTCACCATTTATTTGAGGGAAAAGTTGCCACAAGGAGGTGCTATTAATTTGATAAGTCTAGCATAAATGACACCCTAACAAGTATGGATATTACTCACCACAAATGCTTAGATGGTAAACAACCCCACAAAGGTTGCCAATCCCTTGATCTCATCCAAGGATTGAAAATAAAAATAGTCAAGAAGTAGAAAAGGTAGCAGAAAAAATGGACCAAAATATGGAGAAAAATGGGGTAGTTGACTATAAAGGAATCCTATGAAAATATTATATCTTAGCTCTTGATTTCATCCAAGGGATGAAAAGAAAGCTGCCCAAATTAGTCCAAATGGCATAACAATGTGCCTAGTTTTCTTGTGCCAATTTTGCCCTAATTTCCATCCTAGGCTTGTCCCAATACTTGCAATCTCAATTTGGGTCCCCTTGGTTATCCATGACCTCTTGAATGAGCTTATTTAAAGCCTCTTCGAGTTGTGCCTTCCTAGACCTTGTGATTGGTCTACTTGGTATTGCAGATCTAGGTGTGAAGTATATTTGATGCTTAATTCCTCTCAAAGGAGGTAATCCATGGGGACTTTCTTCAGGAATTAGATCCTCAAAGTCTTGCAATAAAGACAAAACTAAACTAAACAAAGATGAGTTAGGATTTTTAGTAGAAAGATAAATATCCTTTTACGTAAGTACAAGTACTTATTACCTTGCCACCCTTACACTCTTAATCTCATGATTTTCAGCAAATACACTCATTCTTTTATTTTTTTCTCCTTGCTCATTTTTATCTATTTTTCGCTCACTTTTCTCTCTTTTGTTCTCACTTTTCTCCCTTTTGTGCTCAATTTTATCTCTTTTTTTGATTTTCCTCTTGCTCACACTTGTTTTTCTCTCAACTTACACTCTCTTACTATCCAAATTTGGTCCTCATAAGCTTGCAAAGGTTAGAGAGGGGCTAATACAACTTTTTGGTTGTTAATTTCAAAACAGTACCAATTTTTATACCCATCATGCAGCACCCTCTTATCAAACTACCACAGTCGTCCAAGCAAAATATGAGCAGCATACATTGGTGCCACATCATAAACAACCTCATCCTCATACTTCCAATTGAAAAAGGAACCTAAGAACCCACGAACTCAAAGGAATTGAAACGATTGATTTTCTAAGAACATGTTATAGATGATCAAATTAGAACCCAAATAATGGAGATCAAGGTGTTCATCAAGTTGATGTTTCCAAATATTCTCAAGATCCTTTGCAAGGAATTGGTGGTCTAATGACTAGGGCAAAGACTAATAGAAAGAAGAAAGTTTTTCAAGGCTTCATCATCGAAGGGCAATACAAAGAGGCTGTGCTAGAAGAATCAAAAACTAAATTGGAAGATTCTAAAGCTTCACCATAGATGGTCTATTACTTTTTATGCAAGTGATATATTTGGAAGATAAAGTTATGAGTAAAGATTTATTTAGGAAGTAACATTTTTGTTTTAGCTAATTATGGGATTTTTATGTTTATTAATTTTTATTTTAGTGAATTGTGGGCTTTTTATTTGAAATCTTTTAGTCTTCTATTTTTTAAGGTTAGTTTAGGCCCAATCCACAACTAAATAAGCTCATTAGGCTCATTTCATTTATGGTTTTTTCTTTTAGAGTTTCTTGCTTATTAATAAGAAGAGTTATGTAATTTAGGGACAAGAACAAATATTAATTAATGAAAAGAAAAGTTCAGAATGCTTCTTGCTTTGCATTCGTGTTCTTGATTGAATACTTGAATTCGACTTATCAAAGGTAGTGATTATATTTTATGGCCTCTCAAGGTTTGGGTTTTAAGGACTTTGTTTCTTTAGGGTTCTAATCTGATCATATTCAACATGTTCTTAGCAAATCAATCGTTTCTATTCTTTGGATTCCTAGGTTGTTCAAATAAAGGGTCTACATCACCTAAGGAAACGAAGTCCTTAAAGCCCAAACCTTGAGATGCCACAAAGGATGATCACTCCCTTTGATAAGTTGGATTCAAGTATTCAATCAAGAACACAAGAAGGCAAAGCAAGAAGCTTTTTGAAAATTTCTTTTCATTAATGAATATTTGTTCTTGCCTCCAAATTACATAGCTCTTCTTATTAATAAGTAAGAAACTCTAAAAGAAAAAAAACCCTAAATGAAATGAGCCTAATGGGCCTATTTAGTTGTGGATTGGGAGTAAAATAACCTTAAAAAATAAAAGACTAAAAGACTTAAAATAAAAAGCCCATAATTCACTAAAATAAAAATTAATAAACATAAAAATCTCATAATTAGCTAAAACAAAAATATTACTTCCTAAATAAATCTTTGCTCATAACTTGATCTTCAAAATCCCCTTCCATAAGAAGGTAAATAGACCATCCTTGGGAAAGCTTTACAATCTTTGAATTTAGTTTTTGATTCTTCTTGCATAGCCTCTTTGCATTGCAAAGCTTCCTTCATCCTCTTAGTCTTTGCCCTAGTCATTGGACCACCAATTCCATGCAAAGAATCTTGAGAATATTTGGGAACATCAATTGATCAACACCTTGATCTCTATTATTTTTTTAATATATAAGGGATTACTTCTCTTATCCTCTTTATAGCTTATCGTTGGTCCTTCATAAATGCACTTCACGAGAACTGTACATCATTCTTAGAGGAAAACAAGCAGACACAATAAGTGCCTCGACTAATAAGCAGAGTGAAACAATAAAAGCAAGCGTGTTTTATTACATGATAGATGATGCAATCTCCCACTTGACTTTAGTCCACCAGGCATAACTGCATTTCAACTAACCGAGCGAAGGGCCTTCTGATCTATATCTTTCTAATTTACAAGTTGAGGAGCAAAAAAAATATAAGATCGGTCGATCCATCTAAAAAAGAAACAAACCTTGATTCGATCGATCTAGAATGGATTAATTAAACATTCTATTGGGGAGCCTGATCTTGACTCTTCTGTGTTGTATTCATTCTTGTTTGGCTCTTAGAATCACATCTAGTAGTCGTTTGATCAGTGGATGTCTCTACTACTTACTGATAGTCACTCTACATCTTATCCTTTTTTATTTAAGCTTGATTCTGTTGTTTACAAAAGAAATCCTGAAACTGGTCATACACATACCATCCAATAATCAATCTAAAAAGAAGTTCCACCAATCCCTTAGCTAAATAGAAGCAACTAAATAATGCTCACTTGAAAACCTATCGATGTGTCAAGATGATATAGTTCCTCCCAACACTTTCTTTTTCATTCTCTGATAGAGATATGCTTAGTTTCTCCTTTTGATTAGTATCTTTCTTTTAGAATTCTAAAGTTTTCAAGATCATTTTCATGACATAGTCAAAATTTGATGATTTCTTTAAAATGAAAGTGAATGATTTTGTTTCATTAACTGACTTTCAAATAAGGAGATGATCACCCTTATGTTCCTTCTTCTTTCTCTTCTTTCTTTCTTTCTTTTTTTTAGTGTAGTGAAAGTTCATCAAAACAATTGTTAGGTCCTCTTTCATGTGGAATCGTTTTAGTTAGATCATACCCCTCCATTTTCTTATGTTAAAGAAGTGCTTGCGTTATGAAACTTTTCAATCAGAAAACAAATGAGATCAAAAAGGCCATCATTGAGGCAAACGATTACATAGCTTTGGTTATAGCAAAAAAATTCACTGAATCCTGATGGAGTGTTATGTCTAGAATCCTTTGACCAAGGGGAAGAACAAAAGCATTATTTGAATCTAGTTTCAGAAATTCTTCTATTTAATTTGTTCCTTGATTGTATCAAAACAAAGGTATCCCAACCTTTCGACCATATTATCCTCATTTAAACTGAAAAGGCTTCCCACATGAAAGGTTATTTAAACTATCAGGTGAATATATCCAACTCCTACTATGATGAATATTTCTCCCATCATGTTTGATAAAAACTAAATAATTCGGTTAGGACTTACTGATTGATATTTAGATAGTAGGGCTTTTTTATTTTAAGGGTCAATGCAAGGCCGATATGTTTCATAGCAGCCAAGGATGAGTCAACCCATAAGGTTCTTTGATTTGTTCGGAAAAGAAACGAGAGACATGAAAACATCTTTGATTATGATTAAAAGGAACAATCTCAAATAGACAAGATCCAATATTGGTTAATTTCTTAGCAAACATGATTTACCATAATCTTTTATATCCCTTCATTTATGTGCTAGAATAAAGAGAGATTGGGTAGGAAAGTAGAAGAGACTTTTTTGTATATGATAATCAAATTGAGTGGGAAAGCAGCAATAATTCTTTGGAAATGCCAGTCCTTAATGACTTCGAGCTTTCATTCCTCAATCTACTCTTTCTTTCCTTCATATACATCCCTACCAATAGATAGAGACAAATAGTAATAATTGAGCCAAATCTACAAAATTCCAGTACCATGCAGCTGGTTCAAAGGCAACGTGCTGCTCCTTGGTCAAATGAGCAAGATATTGGCAGATACCACATATGATCAAGAGAAGAGTACATATAATCACATGAAAACCATGAAATCTAGTTGTTAAGTTAAAGGTATAACAATAAATACTATCTAAAAGAGTGAAGGGTGCTTGATAATATTTCATTCATTGAAAGGTAGTAGCCAGTGAAACGGTAGCTATTAAAGCATAAACTAATGGTTTTTCCTTCCACACGAGTATAGCATAATGAGCCCAAGGTA
Organism: Hippophae gyantsensis; assembly: GCA_030763125.1. NCBI lineage: Eukaryota > Viridiplantae > Streptophyta > Magnoliopsida > Rosales > Elaeagnaceae > Hippophae > Hippophae gyantsensis. Next base: position 42,862,010 of record CM061035.1, on the reverse strand, counting down.
CTGTAGGTCCAAATGAAAGGAGAATAGGAGTATTAAGAAAAGGGATTTCCTGAGGATCTAAAACCACAATTCCTTTTAGGGGCCAAATATCTCTCATCTATACCATAGGTGCAAAAGAAGTCATAATTGTACTACTTCGGTATGATGTCCTTCCAACGTGGATTCACGTAGAAAATTGTGCCACCATACGAACATGGTATATAGGATAAAAATTAGGCCCAAATTGTGAAGTGTTACACCCCCTTGAAATGATTGTATGTATATCACACCTCCAACGATGGTTTCCAAAGCTCTGAGTGAACTCGAAATAGTCCATGGACTTGTTGATGAGAATCATAGAGCCAAACAAATCCCAAGTGGACCAATCACAAGGTCTGGGAGGGCTCAACTAGAAGAGGCCTTAAATGGGCTCATTAATGAGATCATGCATAACCAAGGGGACCCAAATTGGGAGTGAAAGGATTGGGACAAGCCTAGGATGAAAATTATGGCGAAATTGACAAAAGAAAACTAGGCACATTTCTGTGCCATTTGGAATAATTTGTGTAGGTTTCTTTTCATCCCTTTGATTGAAACAAAGGTTTAGTATTTTATTGGGATTCCTTTCTTCTCAACTGCTCGAAATTTGTTCCATATTTTGCTGTGCCATTTAGACTGATTTTGGCCAGCTTTCTTTTCAGCCCTTAGATGAAATCAAGGGTTAAGATGTAATATTTTCATAAGATTCCTTTATAGTCAGCTGCCCAATTTTTCTCCATATTTTGGTCCATGTTTTATGCTATCTTTTGTGTTTTTTGGCTATTTTTATTTTCAACCTTTGGATGAGATCAAGGGTTGTGATGTAGTAGAGTTTAGGGTTAATTTGTATCTTATAAATACTTAAGAGAAGCTCAGCTGCTGGGAATATTTACAATTTTTATAAAATTTGATTTTTTAGATCATTTGAGAACTCATTCACAACCTTTGAGGCATTGTTTAGCATCCAAACATTTATGGTGAGTAATATCCATACTTGTTAGGGTGTCATTTATGCTAGACTTATCAAGGAAATAAGACCTCCTTTTGGCGTCTTTCCCCTCAGAAAAGTGGTGAGTAATATCCATTGATTTGTGGAGAAACCCTTTGCTATATAATCTGAAATTAGCTAGGTCCTAACCCCTTGGTTCATATTAGGCTCTTAAACAAACTCTCCAAGAAAGCTCAAAACTAAGGAAATTAAACCCAATATAACTTTGATGTAAAGAATGGCTCCCTAACAAGCTTTAATGGAGATCAAGTTGATGTTCCAAAATATTCTCAAGATCCTTTGTAAGGAAATGGCTATCCATTGACTATGGTGAAGAATAAGAGGATGAAGGTAGTTTTGCAAGGATTGATCATAGAAGTGCAATACAGAAAAGGTTGTGCTAGAAGAATCAAAAACTAAATTCAAAGATTCTAAAGCTTCACCATGGATGGTATGATACGTATGATTTAGGAAGTAATATTTTTGTTTTAGTTAATTATGAGCCTTTTATGGTTAGCAATTATTGTGGGCCTTTTATTTTAAATCTTTTAGTCTTTAATATTTTAAGGTTGGATTAGGCCAAATCCATAACTAGATAGGCCCATTAGGCCCATTATACCTAGTGTTTTCTTTAAAGGTTTCTTGCTTATTTAGAAGAAGAGTTATGTAATTTGGAGGTAAGAACAAATATCATTAATGAAAAGTATATTTCATAAAGCTTTTGCTTTGACTTCTTATGATCTTAATTCAATACTTAAATCCAAATTATCAAAGGGAGTGATCATCCTTTATGGCGTCTCAAGGTTTGGGTTTTAAGGGCTTTGTTTCCTTAGGGTTCTAATATGATCATCTTCAACACATTCTTAGCAAATCAATCATTTCTATTCCATTGAATTCGTGGGTTGCTAGGTTGTTTGCCTAAAGGGTCCGTATCATTTGGTATCAGAGCCTTGGTTGCTAAAAACAGGTTATCTATCTTACTCTATCTTTGTTTTGAATTTTAGATTTTAAAAAAATTATCTTTTGATTTTTTTCTACGTTCTTGAGACACAAATCACAAAAAATTCATCCTTTTGAGTCTTGGGTTTTCTTTCAATTTTGTTGTCATTTTTTTCGTCTTTGGATTTCTTTTCGTAGTTTTCTTTGAATTCTTCATATCTTTTTCTTATTCTTTTTTCTTGTGTTCAATCTATCTTTGTTCTTAAAAGAGAAAGAAGAGAGCTAGTGCAGTTCACAATTTAAAAAGAAGTGATAAATCAACGTTACAACTTTAAATGGTAATAACTTTTCACTCAAACATCAAAACGACTATTATAATATATCAAATTGAAGCGGTTATTTATTTTTTTCATGAAAGATTCTATGTGAAGGATAAGGTATGTATGGTTATTATTGATAGTGGGAGCTGCACTAATGTTGCTAGTATTTTATTGGTAGAAAAGTTGAATTTGAAGTGCTAAAAACATCCTAAACCGTACATTTTAGTTCTTAGTAAAATTCAAATTTCAAGTAATAATTAAATCTTGAATTTATAATTTCAATTTTCAAAGTCTTAAAATTGTGATGTTATCTTAATTAAATAATCATATTTGTGGCTTGTTCAAATAGTGCCTCCACTATTTTACAATTATTGTTCTATAGCATAGATAATAATGGTATATTTCTGTCATTAACAAATTTAATTCTTATCTTCAAAAATATTAATATTTAAACAACTTATTTTATAAATGGAAGTATTTGGTTTAAAGTCTAAATTTGATAATGATAATTTGTTGACAATATAAGAACCAGATGAAGTTGAAACTTCCCACGCGGTTGACGGAAATTGATGAATCACAAAATAGAAATTAAGTATTGGATAAACATTGCTAGATTTATTAATTTTCACTTTAGTTACAATTCTAGAAATCCAAAATGATTTTATTTTGTGAAATAACATGATGACTTTAAACAACTCAATATAATTTTTAAAAATGTAATTGAAAGGATGTATATGAATAAAACTTTCATAATTTTTTATGGAGATATAAACTTCAAAAATTTATGAGTTATTAAAGTTATTTAGCAATCGTACAAACTAATAATAAATTTTTGATTATTTTATTAAATTTAATATTTATTAAACATAATGTTAAATTTTCTGATAAATTTTGTTATATTTATAACATAAAATGTGTTAAGACTCAATACCTTATAGAGAGATTAGAGAGAAGTTAGTATAATGAGTTCAATGTGTGGAGCCTTATGAGGGGTCCATCTATTTATAGTACATTTATAGATATAGGTGTCAGTTATACATTGTGTACACATAACTACATGTTCATAGGGCATAATTAGCCTAAAATACAATATGTCAGAGATCCAGGTTGAGTTTTACTCATGCTGCCCACGAGTTCATCTTGTATTGGAACATGTGTTGCCATTTGGCTCAGTCTTCACTCAAGCTCGTGTTTCCATTAGGCTCGGCTTCACCCAGGCTGATGCTACCATTGGGCTCGGTCTGTGCCATGGGTGGGATGTCTATGGTACTTCATCTTCCATCTTGGGCTGGCCTTGGCTTGGGTAGTTTACAATGTCCAGTCTTTTGGATCTGTCCAGATGTCCAAACATAAAGTCTCCCCACTCTTTCAGCTCGGGCTTTAGTCTGAGGTGGAAGAGTGAATACCAGGCATAGGATATGAACCGTTCGACTCCCATAATAAATGTGTGTTAGTTGATTAGAGAGAGGAATCTAGTGCCCCCATTTAAAGTGGTGCTTGGCCTGGGAATATATTATTGTTTACCTATAAAATTGAGAAATGGTGAAGGAAAATACTCCTTCATTTCACTTCGAGTTATAAAAGATTTTTAGTTTGGTGATAAGCTTGCAAATGTTTGAGATGAGCTAATACAACTTTTTGGTTGTTCATTTCAAAACAATAAAGATTTCTGTAAACATCATGCATCACCCTCCTATCAAAGTGCCACGGTCGTCCAAACAAAATATGAGTAGCATACATTGATGCCACATCACAAAGAACCTCATCATTTTACTTGCCAATTGAAAAAAGGAACCCAAACTTGTTTATTTACATTCACTTCTCCAGAATCATTCAGCCATTATAGCTCTTATGGTTTCAGATGCTTTTGCCACTTCAAATTCAACTTTTCTACTAAAACAATACTAGCTACATTAGTGCAACTCCCACTATCAATAATAATCATGCATATCTTATTCTTCACATGGAATCTTGTGTGAAAAATATGCTAACATTGCTCTTCATGTCCTTTATTCTTATGTTGTATATTGAGGACTCTCCTTGTGACAAGTAATGCCCCATGCATAGGTTTTTCCAATTCTACATTAGAACAATCCATCAATGGTGGCATTTCATCGTCACTTGAACTAGCACTCTCGATTTCTTCGTTATCATGTATAACCATAACCCTTTTATTTGGGCATTCATAAGTAATATGTCTGAGTCCTTGGCACCTAAAACACTTAATATCACGTGACTTAGTAGGATTTTTAGTTGCAGGTTTACCTTTAGGAACAACAACCAAAGTTTTTGACTTCGCTTCACCTTTTGTTCTATGTTGTCCTTCCAAGTTGATTTCCACAGAGAACTAAAGGACGAACTAGATCTGAACCTTATAGACTTCATTTGCTTCTCCACTTTAATGGCTTTGTGTTGTAGTTCTTCCATTATTTCTATGTAATGCTACAATTCAACCACATTAGCAATTTCCTTACTTACCCCGGCAATGAATCTGGCCTTTGTTGCTTCTCTATCTTCTTCTATGTTTGCTCTAATCATGGTGACTTTCATCTCTTTATAATAATCCTCTACACTTATGGAACCTTGAATCAGCCCTTGCCACTTTCTATATAAGTCTCTAGTTAGGTATGAACCTCTTAAGCATCAAAAAGTTTCATCTCTTCACATGACTGAATAGTTCTCTCAATATTTCTTGGCCTATTGACCACCAATTGATCATATCATATACCAGCACAATCTGTAAATTCTACAACTACTAGCTTTACTTTCTTCTCCTCAGAGTAATTATGACAATCAAACACATGCTCAACCTTTCTTTCCTATTCCAAGTATAATTTAAGATAATTATTTCCTTGAAAGAGTGGAATTATCATCTTTATACTACCTATACTATTATCTTCTTTATAATTAGTCTATTTGTCCCATTTGTAACTAGTTCTCTCTTCCATATTAGAATCAGCTTCTTCTTCCTCGAACTCATATATTCTTCTATCTGATTGAGAATCGAAAGAGGATTCTTTCAAATTATCTCAAATATCTCCTGTATAGCCTTGATGTGGTTCATGGGTTCAGCTGATTTCACCACCATGTTAACTATGTATGCTTCCAAATTCTTCCCCAGTTGCTTTTTGAACATTTTATTAACGAGACATTGATATGTAGCACCTACATTTTTTAGTCCAATTTGCATCCTTGAATTACAAAATGTTCCTTCCTCTATGATGAAAGAAGTTTTCTCCTTCGGAGTATGCATCCAAAAAACTTACCAACCCCAATCCAGAAGAGGCATCTACTAGCCGATCAATGCTTGGAAGCGGGAAGCAATCCCTAGGACATGCTTCATTCATATATGTGAAGGCCACACACTTTCTTTATCAATACCACATTTGAAAGTCATAAAGGATAATTTACATCCCTGATGACCCAACCTCTTTAAGGTCAGTCATATGGTGTTTGATCACCTTGATGGGTCTAGTTTTGGGTTGATGTTTAACTAGTGTGTTACAACTTTTTGATAAATTCCCTGCATGTCTATTAGAGACCACTTGAAGACACTTGCATTATCTCTGAGGAATTGTGAGAGTTGCTTCTTAAGCTTTGTCGTCAAATCCTCACCCATTTTCAATGGGTGGTTTTTACCCTCGACATATATTGGGAGGTCCTTCAATTTATTTAGGTAGAGCAACCTCGCTACACCTTTGCTCCTTGATCTTTTTGGAGGGAGACCCCTTGGTGATTGCTTTTTAGGGATATCTTCTTTCATAGTGGCATTATTACAACTTATGGCCTTCTTCTTATCTACCTTTTCCACTTAGGGACCCTAGGTCATGGGGAATTTTAACACCTGGTGAAAGGTGGAAGGGACTACCCTCATTTTATATATCCATGGCCTTCCTAGTATGTCGATGTAATGTGCAGGGACATCAATGCTCACAAAATTGATCATTATTAGTACCCTTTTTTTTCATGACAAGCAGAACCACCATCCCTTTTGCATAGGTGGTGCTATTGTTGAATCCTACGAGAGGGAGCTCTATGTTAAAGATGTCAGAATCCTTTACTCCAAGGGCCCTAGTAGTGGTTATAAAAAGTAGATCTACCAAACTCCTCATGTCGATCATTATTCGGTAGACATCACAGCGTGTTACCTTAAGCCCAGATTAAAGAAGCTTTTGGACATAGTCCTTAGCTAAAAATTACCTTAGGGAACAACTCTTTTGAACTATGATTGGCTTAAGTGAAGATTAGAGGTTCTTGGACTAGTTCCTAATTTCTAGGGATAACTTCAAAGCATTACCTTAAGCTCAAATCAAAGAGGCTCAGATGGAGATTGAGGTGCTAACCAAGTTGATATTTACAAATATTCTCAAGATCTTACATAAGGGATAGATTTGGAATGTCAAATTGGATGTAAGGAATAAAATAAGAAGGAATTGTTTTTTGAAATATTTACTTATGGGCTTTTTATGTTTAGTAATTTTTATTTTAATTAATTGTGGGTTTTTTTTATTTTAATCTTAGTCTTTCATTTAATTGTGGTTAATTGTAAGCTTTTTATTTTAAATCTTTTAGTCTTTTATTTTTTAAGGTTGGATTAAGCCTAATCCTATTCCTTTGATTTCATGAGTTCCTAGGTTGTTCGCCTAAAGGGTCCATATCAAGCTCTTAGAAATAACTCTTAGCCTAAAATTACCTTAGGGTTTGGCTCCCTCATGCTATGATAGGTTCAACATGAAGCTTATCCTACTAAGAGGCTCTTAGACCAGATCCTAACTTCTAGGGATAACTTCTAAACATTACCTTAAGCTTACGTTGAAGAATCTATTAGACATATTACTTAAGGCATTAACTCCCTCGAGCTATGATAGCTTCAACATGGAGCTTATTTTGCTAAGAGGCTCTAGGACTAGCTTCTAACTTCTATGAATAAATTCAAAGTTTCATTTAAGCTCACATTGTTGAAGCTTTTGTATATACTCGTTAGCTTAGAGTTACATTAAGGACAAGGTCCCTCAAGTGATGTTAAGTTCATCACAAATCATATCCTTATAAGAGATCATTAGCTTAAAATTACATGAGAGACCAGCTCTCTTGAGTTATAATAGTTTCAACATGCATCTTATCCTGCTAAAAGGCTTTAGAACAAGCTCATAGCTTATAGGAATCACTTCAAAAGCTTTACCTTAAGCTTACCTTGAAGAAGCCCTTAAACATTTTCTTTAGCTTAAAATTACATTAAGGATCAGTCCCTCGTACTATATGATATGTACCAAAAAAGCATGTATATCTTGTGATATCTCAAAATTGATTACATGAATTAGATTTTAAGATTGTATTTTTACCTAAGTATTTTATAAATTATTTTTTCTAAATTATGGGTATGTTTTGATATATTTAAAGTACTTATGGACTTAAAATATGCAAATGACAAATGACCAATCAAATCCTCACAATTAGGGGCATAACTATCACATAATGGAGGACTTGGATGCAAAATTTATATAGAATTTATCAAAGAGGGGACAAAACATTAAATTGGAGAATTTGAGAGCGCGTCATGCCATATACTTATGATGCCATATACTTATGCCTGTACTCAAAACAAGCCAAAAATCATGTGTAACAACATCGACTCACTTGCACACTCACTCGCCAAAAACAAACACTATCAACCAGCATTCACATTATGAAAACCAACTTCATGGTTTATGTAAACATCCTTATATAGAGGAAGACAAATACACAACTCCCCTTGCCTTCATGCAACACTGCTCCTGAATACATGCAAGTTAGACAATAATATGTAGTGCAATCCTATGCTCACAACCCATGAACACAGCATGGAAAAAGCATAAAGTTATGCATATAAAATTATTCTCTTTCTTTAACACAAAAAGTGAAAAGAGACAATTTAAAATGAGTGAGAGAAGGCATAGAGAACGCAACAAGTAAGTTCAAGCAAAAACAATAAGTACCATATACTTCAAGAGAAAAAGACATAGAGAAGCACAAAGAAAACATCTCAATCTACCCAAGAAAACATATGTCATGCATTCCAACAGTAGTTATTAGGCATTAATGACAACCAAGAAGCATGAAAGAAGGAAGTAGAAGAACCGAAACATATAGGTAGACATGTGAATTCAGAGATAGCACATAATGTATGCAATGTGTCATACTATCAGTCCTATTTATACATGGTTCATACAATGATACATAACAGAGCAAGAAGCACCATATGAAAGTACAGCAAAATAAAAACTCAAAAATAGGACAAACAACATAAAGTAAAACAAACACATTACTTTCCTTGACAGCAATACAAAACATAACCACTCCCTCTAAAAGTATGCATATGATACAGTAAACATGTAAAGCATTCTACTTGCAAACACCCTCAACCCAGATGCATCTACACATAATAGACAACCAGAAATACAAAACAAAGGAAGGAAACAAAGCATGTTCAACGAATTAGTGGGTCCATAGCGGATAAATAAACCATTTAGCATAAATATCCATATGCCTATCAATTCATGATGCATTCATGTAAGGGTATGTGTTAAATTTTTGATGACATGTACTGTGAGTGATATGCAAAAGTTGTTTACTCTATATGCCATCATGATATGCTTATGCTAACAAAGCAAATCAAAATATAGACTCAAGTTGAACCAAGCTACATTTGTCCACAATTAGATTCTATCTCTCCACTAATGTAAGTTCCAGCTAAGAGGAAATCAATAGGTCTTTCAAATATTGTAATGAAAGGTTAAGGAATGGGTAGGGAAGATAAGAGTTTTAGGCTTGAACACACTTTTATTGATCCAAACAAATAGATAAGTTAAAATCGATGACACTTATACTCTCAAACATGGATTTATTTTTCTTTTTACTTCTCAAACTTCAACCTCCGGTGTTTTTCCCATTAAAGACCCTCCAGCTGCAGCATCAATCATTGCACGATAGTTTGAAACCAACCCATTATAAAATGTAGAGACTTGCAACCAAATTGGTATACCATGATGTGGGCACTTCCTCAACATTTCTTTGAATCTTTCCCAAGATTCATACAATGATTCTTGGTCATACTGTGTAAAAGATGTGATTTCATTCCTCAATTTTGCCGTCTTAGCAGGAGGAAAGAACTTGGACAAGAATTTCTGAACCAGTTCATTCCATGTTGTAATTGATCCCAATGGTAATGAGTTTAGCCACTCCTTGGCTTTATCCCTAAGTGAAAAAGGAAAAACCCTCAATCTTACAACATCTTCAGACACACCATTTTTCTTGTAAAGATCACACATCTCCATAAAGTAAGCAATATGTGCATTTGGATCATCCTTTGACATTCCCCCAAACTGATTTGTTTGAACCATTTGGATAAAGGATGGTTTTATCTCAAAGTTATTGGCTTGAACAGTTGGCCTCCTTATACCCGAAGTAGTTCCAGCAACATTAGGTGTAGCATAATCCCTCAAAGCTCTACGATTTCCACCTCCCTTAACAAATGGCGGATCCATGGCTGATTGTCTATTAGGAGCTGAAGTTGAACGTCTTCTCTCTGAGTTTAGACGCCTATATGTTCTATCAATCTCCGAATCAAATGGAAGAAGGTTAAGGCTTCTTGTACGTCTCATACAAAAATCCTACAACCAGAAAATCAACTAGCACAAAAACAACACAAAGTTACTTTTTTTTTATGATAAATAAAATAAAACAGCAAAATAAACAAAATTAAAAATGAAACAATGATAAAGCAAATTAACTTCAAATTAAAACTAAGATTAGGTAGTATCGATATTAATAAAATCAAACCATTCCCCGACAACGGCGCCAAAAACTTGATGATTGGTTTCGCAAGTGTATGAATCGTTCAAGTAATAAAGTGTACAAAAGTACGGATATCGAACCCACAAGGAATGGCGTTACTAAGTACCAAAATTGAATAATTCTAATTTTATTTGAAAACCGAATTGTTGAAAATTGTTTAAGAAGAAAATTAACATAAAACTAAACGCAAATAACAAAATTGAATGTTGTTCACAAATGATTAAAAATGCTAAGGCATTTGATTTCGCTATATCAATTCAATCCGATTTCAAGTCATGTTATATGAGAATCAAAGCTAAAGGTTATGGTTGAAAAACCCAAATTTACCTAATACTCTCTCTCGAGTTATATTAGAATTACTTATCTATGAAAACCAACTATATTTCTATGAAGATTTAATCACAAACAAGCACATTACAATTTATGGAATTTCTAGAATAACCACATACATCATGCATTAGTTCTCACACTCGCATTCAACATACGATATTTATCACAAGAATCATTCATTACACATCTCCTCTCGGTCTCAATATAATGCAACAAATCATCTAAATCTTGGCCAGAAATTTAAAAGAATTAAGCATGGAAATAAATACTCAACTTGAAAACAATGAACTCATATAACAATAACAAAAGAAATCAGATTTTCTTGATTCAACTACATCATAGCCTTAGCAAAAACGAATTAGTTCATAATAGAAATAAGAACAACCATTATCTCAATTGAATCCATGAATAACAAATCTGAATAAAATGCAGGAAATAAAAGCTAAGGAGAAGAGATGGAAAACTCTTGAAGATGAAGACTTGGTAGCAACAATGGTGATGATCCTTCAAGCTTCTCCAAACTTTCTCTCCAAAATTGCCTTTTCTCCTCCAAAAATGACTTAGATCTGCTCTCTCTGCCGTGGCCCCTTTCTCCATTATATTGTATATATAGATCTAGGGTTTGGGGGGTAATTTTGGAACAAAACAACTGAAAAAATGTGTTTTCAGACGAAACTCGCAGGAGGCGACATTATTCTCACCGCGATGAGATTTCTGGAAAATAAAATTTTTGGTTTTTTGATTCTGGCCAGCGGCTAAATTAATGTGGCTGGTGGATAGATGCATTTGGCCGACGGCGAGATGAATTTGCCAAAATCTGTGCTCTCGGAAAGATTTTCACTGTGCTTTCTGTAGGAATTTCACCGGCGGCGGGATTTCCAAATTTTGAAACTTTGTTTTCTTTTTAGTTTCACTCAATCTCGATCATTGAAATTTGTCCCAAACTTCTCCAAAATCATGATTTTACCTGAAATTGCACTTTAAACACGAAATACTCGTGAAATGACATTTGTGGATTAAATAATCAAATAAATGCAATTTTCACACAAATATCAACATTTAAATCATAACAAAAATGCAATAATTTGACTCTTATCAGAAACCAATATGATAAAGTGGACAAACCCAGAACATACAAGCTCAACAAATGGTATAGAAGGCAAGTGGGAATAAAAATTAAGGCTAAGCCAATATTTAGGGGCAAAGAAATGAAGAGATAACATAAAGGCAGAAAGAGGGGAGACTAAGGATATGTAAACAGTGGTGTCAAGAAAGTATCAAATGATTCAAGGATGGCTTAAAAATATTTTCTATCCAAGCAGCATTTAGAATTGCACCTCAAGAGACACTAAAGGTGGATTATAGAACTTTTATGAGAAATACAAATCATCAAAGTTAGAGATTCACACAAGCTTTTCGGAATAACCATACAAATTCATGAAAATATATCATATGCAAAGGAAAGATGTATTTATGATAAAACAAACATGAAAAATTTAGCCATAGAAGCTTTCAAGGAATACACATGTCAAACCATCCACACTTCAATTCATGTTAAATGCATGCCAATCATATATAAATATGATCCCTTTAAAATTTATTTTACAGGCAATAATAAAGTAAAGAGAAAGAAATCACTACCAAGTAAGATAACAAGAAATCACTCAAACTAAAGCCCAACAAGAAGAGGAAAGTGTCTCCAACGAGATCAACAACAACACTTACATCATTACTAGTTAGGAGAAAGAAAAAACTTTACTAACTAGCGAACAAAATAGGTAACATTCCTAAGAGAAGGAAGAGACGATGGATGCTACTAAAACTTCTATGCATGTGAGAAAAAACATTTCAACACAAAAATACAAGATATGCTTAAACATGGATACAACACAAACAACATGAGTGTGAACAAAGAAAGAAACAAGAAAACTAGCTAAGTTAACTTCAAAGAAACAACTAAGGTAAAGCAAAAGGATAAGATGGAAAAAAGATAGGTAAAAGAAGGATAGAAGTCAACAAGAGACTAATAGATAATCAACACACAATATGCTAGGTACGAGAATGTAAAACCTAGTAAGATAGACAACAAGCATTCTAAATGTCATGTCATAAGAAAGATAGGACTATATAGAGAGAATCCCACTATAATGACACTATGTGATGAAATCATTACAAATACCCACAGAAGAAGAAGTAAACAGTAAGTAATGGAGAAGGCTTGTAACATGTCAGATAGTGAGGCATAACATCAAGTAAAATAGTTAATGCATTATATAAGACAGCCAAACAAAAAGAAGGGAAGAAATATGCATTAATAGGAATATAGGGAGCATATAAATAACAAGCCTACAAAAATTTACATGTAGAGATAAGACAAACAAAGTGAAGGAAGAAATAAAGTAACTCAACCCTAAAATATCACCCAAAAATAGTGATAAAACTACATCCCTTAGTTTAAAGAATTTGGTAGCGGCGACAGAACTCAGAGATAGTCTCTATGTCATTTGAGCATGAGGTGTTTATGGAACTCATGATCTATTTTGTTTATAGTTTTTAGAAAATTCAATCGAGTCATTCATATAAGTTGGGTCAAGCAAACTTTTTGAAGCAAATTTATTTATTTCTACACTATATCTCAAGTGTATAATAAAACTTTCTTGAACATGTTCAGATGAGCAACAGTAGCTACATCTAGACGAAGAAGCTAAGGGTGAACAAGGTGAAGTACTCCAAGATGAACTTCTCATATATGTAGGACACTACCTAGAAAGTGAATAGTAAGGCCATAAAGATAACAGGTACAACAAAATAAATGCACGTAGAACATGATCATAAGTCTCATAAAAGTCTAGGTGCATTTGTTAGAACAAAAGGCATGAATAACCACTCATACAATCCATGTTTAGTTTTAAAAGCACACCATTTTCCATTCATCACCCTTTCTTATCCTAATTTGATGGTATCCACTTCTCAAATAAATATTTGAAAAAATGCAAGAACTTGTAACTCATCTAACATGCCTTCTAGTCTAGGGGTAGGATGTCAATATTTTACCGTAATGTTATAGATGGTTCGGCAATAAACACACATCAGCTTGATCCATCCTTCTTGGGTACGAGTAGCACAGGAATGACACATGGACTTAGGCTCTCCTTCTCTTGACTTTTGATCAAGTACTCTTCAACCTACCTTTGAATCTCCTCAGTGTCTTCCGGGTTAGTCCTATTGGTAGGTCTATTTGGAAGATAAGCTCCCGATATGAAGTCAATTTGATGCTCAATCCCCTTAATTGGTGGAACCCCATCCGAAATCTCTTCAGGGAACATGTCCTCAAATTCCTGCAAAAGCGAAATAGTGGCACTAGGCAAATACTGGTTAAGATCATTAATAGAAAAATTAGTCTCCTTGTACAAAAGTAAAGTATGGGTTGTTTTGAAAAAAAAAGCCCCCTTGACCTCACTTGCCTTAGCATAAAAGTTCACATTTTTTTCTCTCTTATTTTTCCACTCTCCTCCTTTTTCTTCACTCTTTTTTTTCTTTGACTTTTTTTTTCTTTTTCATTATTCTCTTTTTTTCCCTTACCATCTTCAATTTATCTTTAAAGACTTTCTTGGGTGAAAGAGGTACAAGTGTGAAGTTTCTACCATTCTTCAAAAATGAATACTTGTTTCTATATCCGTCATGTGTAACCCTTTTATCATATTTCCAAGGCCTACCCAACAAGATGTGTCCGGCTTCCATGCGTACCACATCACACATCACCTCATCCTTGTACTTTCCAATGGAGAAGCTCACTAAGACTTGCTTATTAACCTTCACTTCCCCACTATCATTTAACCATTGCAACTTGTAAGGCTTAGGGTGTTCAAATGTAGGCAACCCTAATTTCTCAAGTAGGGTAGTACTAGCCACATTGGTGCAACTTCCCCCATCTATGATAACACTACACACTTTGTTACTCATATGACATCTTGTGTGAAAGATGTTATCTCTTTGTTGTTCAAGGTCATCCTCCTTGACTTGAGTGCTCAAAGATCGCCTTATTACAAGTGCTACCCCATCCACGAGGCCTATGTCCTCTTCACTAGTTTCCTCTGTAGATGGCATCTCATCTTCTTCACTTTCATTATCGGTTCCCACCTCACCACTAGCTAAGGTGATCATTGTCTTCTTGTTTGGACATTGAGAGGCTATATGACCATTACCAAGACACCGAAAACACTTAAAGTCACAATTACGAACTAGGGTGTTGATTTTACCTTTTTCCTTGCTAGCCCCCATCTCTTTGGCTTTGTAAGGCTCAAATCTTGGTTTGGATATAGCTACTTCATCTTTTCTCTCATTGAACTTCCAAGGACTAGTAGGGTTTGGTTTTGGAGTAATGGTATTAGACCTTGATGATTGGGACCAAAAAATCTGTTCCTTTAGTTGCCTTTCCACCTTAATTGCCATGTGGACCATGTCTTCCATCTCCACATAATGATGAAGTTCCCCAATGTTGGCAATGTTTGGATTCAACCCACTAAGAAACCTAGCCATGGTGGCCTCTCTATCTTCCTCGACATTAGCTTTTACCATCGCCACTTCCATTTCTTTGTAGTACTCATCAACACATTTATATCCATGAGTCAATCTTTGTAGGCATTGGTGTAACTCTCTATAGTAGTAGCTCGGCACAAACCTCTTTCTCATGATGGCCTTCATATCCTCCCAATTATCTATGGGCCTTTCACGGTTTCTCCTCCTACTAATGACCAATTGATCCCACCAATTCAATGCATAGTCAGAAAACTCAATTACAACGAGTTTTAATTTTTTCTCCATGGATTAGTTGTGGCATTCAAAAATGTGCTCCACCTTCTTCTCCCATTCCAAATACAACTCTGGGTCATTTTTTCCTTGGAATTGTGGTATCTTCATTTTTATACTACTTAGATCTCTTTCAACTCCATCTTGGGCTCTAGGTGGGGGTCTCCACATACCTCATCTACCATTTCTTCCTTCTTCTTCCTCCAATTCTTCTTCCTCTATATCATCTTCAACATGAGTTTTCCTATTAACCCTTCTAACATTTGGTGGAGGTGTTTCTCGTTGCCTTTCTAAAATTGATTTAAAGAATGGTTATTATCACATTCGCATAAAAGAGGGAGATGAATGGAAAAGAACATATAAGACTAAAAATGGATTGTATACATGTTTAGAAATGCCTTTCGATTCAACTAGTTCACCTAGTACATTCATGAGATTAATGAACCATATCTTGCATTCTTTGAAGGGAAAATTTTTGGTAGTTTACTTTGATTATATTTAGTTTATAGAAAAAATTTGGATAAACATATGGAACTCTAATCTTTCACTCTCTTACTAACCTATTCTGGTCCTCATACATTTGCAAAGGTTTGATAAGGACTAATACAATTTTTTGATTGTTCATTATAAAAGAATAATGATTTTTGCAACGATCATACGTCACCCTCCTCTCAAATTGTCATGGTTAGCCAAGTAAAATATGAGTTGCATACATCATACATTGGTGCCATATCACAAAGAACCTCTTCTTCATATTTTCCAATTGAAGAAGAAACCCAAACTTGTTTGTTGTCCTTCACTTCTCCACAATCATTTCATCCATTGTAGCTTGTAAGGTTTGGGATGCTTCTACCACTTTAAGTTCAACTTTTATTCCAACAAAAACATTAGTACAGTTCCACTATCAATACGCTCATTGTGCTCCTCATCTCCTTCCTACTTAGGATGTATATTCAAGGCTCTCCTTATGACAAGTAAATCTCATTGCATAGGTTCTTCCACTTCAACATCAAAACAACACTCCAATGGTGGTATCTCTTTGTCACATGAATTGGCTAATGGAGATTGAGGTGTTGACCAAGTTGATGTTCACAAATATTCTACAAATATTCTCAAGATCCTACATAAGGGATAGATTTGGAATATCAAATTAGATGTAAGGAATAAATTAGGAAGCAATTTTTTTTTGTTTTAGTTAATTATGGGCTTTTATGTTTAGTAATTTTTATATTAGTTAATTGTGGACTTTTTATTTTAAGTCTTTTGTCTTATTTTTTAAGGTTAGATTAGGCCCAATCCATAACTAAATAGGCTCATTAGGTCCATTTCATCTAGGGTTTTTTCTTTTAAGATTTCTTTATTATAAAGAAGAAGAGTTATGTAATTTGGAGGGAAGAACAAATATCATTAATGAAAATTATATTTCATAAAGCTTTTTCTTTTCCTTCTTGTGTTCTTAATTGAATTCTTGAATTCGACTTATCAAAGGGAGTGATCATCCTTTGTGGCGTTTCAAGATTGGGATTTTAAGGACTTTGTTTCCTTAGGGTTCTAATCTAATCATCCTCAACATGTTCTTAGCAAATCAATTGTTCCTATTCCTTTAAGTTCATGGGTTCTTAGGGTTGTTCTCTTAGATGGTTCACATTAGTGGCACTTTTGATTTCTCTATTTGTTTGTACAATCCAAGTATCTCGGATTGGGCCTAGAAGCTCGCTGATATCTTCTTGGTTTATCAATACCCCCTTCGATAACTGGAACCTTGTCCTCAAGATTCAAGGCATGAAACTTTTCTTGTAGTTTCACTATATTCTCTCAAGTGGCATCTTCTTTGGGAAGGTTCTTCCACTTGACCAAGCTTTCCTCAAAAATATTTCCCCCATTTTTTATCCAACGAATATCTATGATCCCCTCAGGTTCTATAATAATGGCACTATCATCATTGAGATGTGTCAAGGTAGGATAACATTGTTGTGAATCTTCAATCTTCTTTTTCAACAAGGAAACATGGAATACTAGGTGGATGCAAAAGCCTTTAGGAAGTTTGAGTTGATATGCTACCTTGTTGATGCATCGTACTATTGTAAAGGGCCCATAAAACATGTGAGCTAGTTTATGAGATGCTTGCTAGAACATGGTTTTTTGTCGATAAGGATGTAGTTTAATGTAGACAAGATCGCCTTCCTTGAAATTTAGTCTTTCCTTTGTGATGTGGGTAGTCCTTCATGAAATCCATTGTGATGTCATCCCATACTTGGCAAGGGATAGGTAGTGGTTGTTGAAGTCTTGCAGGGGGAAATGTGGAAGCCTTATCTGGTTGACACACTTCACAGGAGGACACATATGTATCCAACATTTGATACATAGATGACCAATAGAATTGTTAAGCAAGGCGTTTATAGATGCGTAGCACTCCAAAGTGTCCACCAATATGAGTCATGGAACTCACGCAGTAGCTTGTCTAGAATTTGAGACTTGGGAGGCACCACCACTCGGTTCTTGTATAGGATTATCCCATTATGTTTGGTGTAGGGCAAGCCTGGCTTGGTAGCAGCTAGCTTGCTTATGTAGTCCATGTAAGCATCCCCTATAACTACTGTTTTAATGTCCTCCTAGATGTGAGCCTATGGAATAAATAAGGCATTAAGGGTTGGAGAACCTATCACACAGGAAAGGGCATCAGTAGCAGAATTTTCCTTACCTAGCTTATAAATTATCTCATAATCATAGCCAAGTAATTTTGCAACAAATTTTTGTTGTTCTGGTGTTACCATACGTTGCTCGAGAAAGTATTCGAGGCTTTCTTGATCAGTTTGGATGTAGAACTTCTACCCGAGATAAGGGTGCCAAGTGCGTATGGAATAAATGATTACAAGCATTTCCTTGGTGTATATGAACGAGGATAGCTTAGAGACCTAAAGCTTGACTCATAAAGGCAATGGGTTTTCCTTGCTAAGTAAGTAGAGTTCCCATTCCTACTCTTATACCATTAGATTCGATAGTGAATGGTTGTTGAAAATTGGGCATAGCAAGGGTGGGGGTGGCAGTCATAGCTTGCTTGAGGAGTGTAAATTAGTTCTCAGCATCTTTAGCCCACCCAAATTGGCTAGTCTCCAGTAGATTAGTGAGTGCTCGAGCTAGGATGCCATAGTTGCGAACAAGCATGGCCTTGATTTTTTATTGGTCGACCTTGACTCCTTGGCTAGTGACAATATGCCCCAAGTATTTGAGCTCTTGCTGGCCAAATGCACTTTTTTGTAGCTTTAAAAAGAATGTGTGCTGCTTCAAAGTTTTAAAAGCCTTTTTGACATGTTCAAGATGCAGGTTCCAATTGGGGCTATAGATTAAGATTTCATCAAAGAATGTTAGGATGAATTTACAAAGGTAGGGACGAAATATAGAGTTTATTATAGCTTGAAAAGTGGATGGGGCATTACATAGACCAAATGGCATAACAAGATATTCATAATGCCCATTATGTGTACAAAAGATAGTTTTATGTGTGTCAATTAGAGCCATGCATACCTGATGATAGCCAGCTCGGAGGTCTAGTTTGGTGAAGTAGGATGCTCCATGGAGTTCATCAAGCATGTCTCAATAGTGGGAATAGGTAAGCGATCTTTGATGGTAATAGCATTAAGGGTGCGGTAATTAGTACAAAAATGCCATGTATCATCCTTTTTTACAAGCAAGACAGGTTATGAAAAAGGACTAGTGCTTGGTCGAATTAGCCCTAATTTAACATCTCTAGAACTTGTTTTTCAATTTCAGCTTTTTGACAATAAGCATACCTCTAGGGACGTACATTGATTGGCTCAGTTCCTTCTTTAAGGGGAATAATGTGGTCAATATCTTGAATTGGTGGTAATTGTTGTGGTTCTTTAAAAATGTCAACATAGGCCTTAATCAACAGTTGCATATCTGGTTGGATGGTTTGTTGTAGTGTGTCTAATAAATTCAAACAAATTGCAAAAATAAAGCTATTGGAAATCATCTCCTTCGAAATAGTTTCTAGAGATGCTTATTAGATGGTCTGTTGTAGTGGTAATTGTTAAGTGTTTGTCCCTTGTAAGAACCATGGTTTTCTGGCCCATTGAAACTCTATGGTTATCCTCTTCTAATCACACACAACTAATTTGAGTTTTTCCAACCACTGAACTCCCAATACCATGTCTAAACCAGTTATTGGTAGAGATTACAAAGTAATGGAAAAGGGAATGCCTTGGATATTGATGTGGACATTGTCAAATCTTCCTTGATATTTCAATGGTTGTCCATTTGCAACCCACACATTGAAGGCAACCACCTTGTCACTAATGAAATTATGTGTAGAGCTACTATCAATAAGTACAATTACTTTATACTTGCCAATCATGGTCGTAACTCGCATGGTCTTTGTCGTTACCTATCCTGTTAATACATGTAAGGAAATTTCTAGATCCGAGGGAAGGGTAGTGTTGGCTTCGCTATTCTCTCCTTCGAGTTCATCGACCAAGTCCCCTTTTGGTAGGAGCAATTGAGGGCCCTTGCACTTATGAATCAAAGAGAATTTCTCATCACAGTTGAAAAAAAGCCCTTGTGCTCACCATCTTTACATCTCATCCCAAGATAGCCTCTTGAAAGAAGAGAATTTTGTGGTTGTAGGTGGAGCCGGTGGTGTGCAAACTGGTAATGGTGGACATGATAGCCTCCTTTGTCTTTGCAATTGTTCATCCTTTATGCCAGCCAAGCTCGTTACTTCCTTCAATGTTTTGGGTTTGAACATGCTAATTGATTTAGAGATTTCTGCTCACAATCCACTTATGAACGATCCTATAGATGCCTTTTACGACCACCTGTAAACTCGATTACCCAATCTCTCAAATTCCTTTTGGTAATTGCGAAGGGACCCAGTCTGTCGCACCTTAGATAGAGCTTCATTGAAGTCTTCACACTTTGTTGGCCCAAAACGAGCTACCAATTCTTACTCAAATAATTCCCAAGTCACTCGACGACCATCCTCTTCATAAGCACGGTGCAACCACTACCACCATTGATTAGCTTCCCCTTCTAGGTGGTAGGACATGAGAAAGACCTTTTGGTCATCTACTATTCCTTGATATTCAAACAATTGGGTCACTCTGTTGAACAATTTTATGGGATCATCTCCAGTGTATTTAGGGAATTCCAGTTTTGCCATTTTAGAAGAAAAGATTTGTCTGTTGCCATCACTCTCTTCTCGACATGTCTGGCCAAACTCTTTTTGGCCATTGTTGTAGTTTCTTGAATGGTCCTTTGCTGCGAGAAATCTTTCGGACAGCCTATGTAGGAAGAAATAGCTACTCTAGAGGCCAATCACACTTGGGACATTGAGTCTTTTCCTTCTACCATAGATCCTCTGGGTTACAAATAGGTTTAATGAGTCAAGGTTCGCTCTAATGGAAGTTTGGATTGTTATAAAGCTCAGCTTATTTTCCTTGGGAACAAACAGGAGACCTATGCTCTTGTGGCTAAGATGACTACTGTTTGAATGATTCTAGCTCTTGCTACTTCCAATGATTAGCCACCACATTAGATGGATATTAAGAATACTTTCCTTCATGGAGATCTTAAAGAATGTACTTATATAAAGCCACCTCCGGGATTGTTTTCCTCTCTGACCTCCAATGTGTGTAAACTTTATCGCTCTCTTTATGGTCTCAAACAAGTTCCATGTGGTGGTTTGAAAATTTTGAACCATTTTATTACAATTTTCTTTCACACAAAGTAAGTACGATACTTCATTATTTCTTTGAAAATCACACATAGGTATTGTTGTCTTTATGATTTATGTTGATGATATTGTGATCATTGGTTCTGATTCTACTTAACTTGTCTAGTTCAAGACCCATCTCTCACATTCCTTTCATATGAAAGATCTTGGTCTGAAAGTGCATCGTATCCCCTCTGGTATTTCACTCGTTCAACACAAGTGTGCTAGTGATTTGGTGACTACAACTGAACTATAGGAAACTACCTCTATCGATACTCCCATAGAATTAAACATCGAGCTTCATAAAGAGAAGAGTGACTTACTTGTTGATCCCAGCTTATATAAAAAATTGGTGAGTTGCCTTGTCTATCTCACCATCATAAGACCAAATATTTCTTTTATTGTACAAAAAATCAGCCAATTTCTCCAGACTCCTCGTCATCTTCATTTGGCTATAGTTTTTCGAATCATACGCTATCTTCAGGGCTCTTCTACTCGTGGCTTATTCTTTCCTACAGGAAATTCTCTTTGTCTTGTTGCTTATAGCCATACTGATTAGGTTGGTTGTGCTGATTCACATCGCTCCATCACTAGTTGGTGCATATTCTTAAGTAATATAGTGATCTCCTCGAAGAGTAAGAAGTAAGATAAAGTTTCTAAGTCACCTACACCTTTACATGTAGATAATACAAGTGCTATTCAAATTATGATCAATCATGTCTATCATGAACGCACAAAGCATATTGAAGTTGACTATCACTCCATCCGTAAAGCCTTTGACGCTCGTGTTATCACTCTTCTACATATTTCTACTGAACTACAAATTGTTGATATCTTCACCAAGACTCTCATTCGTCATAGACATTGCATTCTAAGTCACAAATTGATACTTATTGATCAACCCGCATCAATTTGAAAGGGCTGTCAATGGACAACTTAGCTATCCATAACAAATTTGTTGTGATTTACTATCCATTTTCATTTAGTTGTCCATATTCATGTTTAGTTTTCCACAACTATCCATAGTTGTTGTCCATAGTCATTTTAGCTGTAAATAACTATCCATAAGTGTCCAAAGATAGCAGTCCATGGCTATCCACAATTGTCTATAAATAGCTATCCACAACAGTATATAGCTATCCACAACTATCCATAGACGGCTTTGTTGTATTTTGTAAAGTCTATAAATAGGAAGAAATCATAAGACCAAATCATTCGGTCATTTGCATACAACATTCTTGACTTATTTATGACATTCGGACACTCCAATTTGGTAAAACTTTACATAAAATTGTAAAAAAAAGGTTTTATCCAAAATTTAAATACATATCCAAAAATTTACTACTCTCGATATCCTAAAAGAGTCCGTGAAACATAGGAAACAATATTTTGAGATGTTGGTAATGCCAACAATTATAGAAAACATTTGCCAAGGGGAATGCAATAGAGTGCATAGTATGATGATAAGCTAAAGAAAAACTAAACATTGGAAACACTAGACCAAGCTAAATTTCATATTCATAAACATATTTAAATCAAGGATACATTTTAAGACAAATATACATTTCATAGTTCTGAGAGTAAATGTCGACTTTACATGGAAAGTATTACAACTGAGTATTCCAATATAAATTAGAAATTTAGATGACTTCAATCAATTCAAGTCTTCACATAATAAACCACCTCAAATCCCCAATCAATCAAAGAGGGGGATTAAAGAACCACAAATAGAGGTCAAAGAAGCATTAGTGTTACTAGGCATATTAGTTGATGAGGTATGATACCTATGAAACTCTTATTTTCCCTTGGCCATTCTATTTGCAATGGTAACACCAAAATTGGAACCACGAGGATAGCCACCCATAAATGCTTTGGGGAAAACAACTAACTGAGATCCATAACTACTAGCTTCAGCCAAAATCTCTCAGCCTTATTCGCGTATACATTCAAAGACCAAAACCCACTAATATTAAAACCACATGACAACTCTAAGTTCACGTATATAAGTATTTGAACCCTAAAATCACAGATTTTTAGAGCTTAAGTGAAAAATGTACCTAAATTGCTAATGTATAGGTTGTACATGATCTTGATTTATGTATTTTGGACATTTTCACCAAATCTCCAAAAACACATATTTTTAAATTTCTATATAAAATTTTTGTTTGTGGTATTATAGTGGAAGGTTATGCGTTCAAATCTAGTAACCCTAATAACAACTTCAAACATTCATAAACTAAATTTAAACAAATTGAAATTGTTAAAGTGTGGTATTCTACCAAGACAAGAAAAATGAAATAAGGTACTAATCCAATAGTAGCTCACCTAGTGTAGTAGGGGTGTCATAGAAGACAGTGGAGGCTTGGACTACAGTGGCTCGAGTTACTTTAGAATGAAATTTTTGTTTTAGTTAATTATGAGCCTTTTGTGTTTAGTAGTTTTTATTTTAGTTAATTGTGGGAATTTTTATCAATTTTTGTTTTACTTAATTGTGGGCCTTTTATGTTTAGAAATATTTTATTTTAGTTAATTGTGGACTTGTTATTTTAAGTCCTTTTGTCTTTTTTTGAAGGTTGGATTAGGCCCATCCACAACTAAATAGGCCCATTAGGCCTATTTCATTTAGGGTTTCTTGCTTATAAAGAAAAAGAGCTATGTAATTTGGAGGTGAAAACGAATATCATTAATAAAAGGTATATTTCATAAGCCTTCTTGTGTTCTTGAATGAATGATTGAATTTAACTTATCAAAGGGAGTGATCATCCTTTGTGGCGTCTCAAGATTGGGGTTTTAAGGACTTTATTTCCTTAGGGTTCTAATCTGATCATCTGCAACACATTCTTATCAATTCAATCATTCCTATTTCTTTGAGTTCGTGAGTTCCTAGGGTTATCTTTGTTTTGAATTCTAGATTTCAAAAAAGAGAGGAAATTTCATCCTTCAATTTTTTTGTGTTCTTAAGTCACAAAGCAGAAAGAAAACAAAGAAATTTCGTCCTTTTCAGTCTTGTGTTTTCGTTCAATTTCGTTGTCATTGTTTTCATCTTTGGATTTCCTTTAATAATTTTCTTTGGATTCTTCGTATCTTTTTCTTGTTCTTTATTTTGGCATTCAACCTATCTTTGTTATTCAAAAAAGAAAAAGAAAAAAATGAAGAGGGTTGTTGTTCGTAGTTTAAAAAAAATTGATAAATCAGAGTTTCAACTTTAAATAGCCATAACCTTTGACTCGGTATTGGAACGACCAATTTAATTTATCAAATTCAAGCTCGTTTCGATTCCTATAACTAGAACTAGGTTTTACCTCCATTACGTGCCATTTTTGGCATGAAAGTCCATCGTTTACACCACTTACTGATAGGTTAAAGTTTTGTCACACCTTTTTACGTATTTTTGGTTCTTGATCATTAGGGTTGCAAAAAGTTTTTTATGAATTTTTCATACACAACAACAGCATCTATAGTCAATACAAAAAATATTAAAAAAAAGAACAAAGTAATAGATTGTTCAAGAATTTAATTCTTATTTTCTTGGTGATTTTTCTTGTTATTGTTGAAATTGGCTTTCCCTTTATTTTGTTCTTTCTACCCAAGACTAATTGTAAAAAAGGGGAATTATAGTTGATCAAGAGTGTTTTTTTAGAGCTCTCTTTGGTCAAGAGTCTTTCTTTAGAGTCCTATTTGGTCAAGCGTCTTTCTTTATAGTCCTTTTTATTCAAGAGTCTTTCTTAAGAGTCTACTTTGGTCAAGAGTCATTATTACGAGTCCTCTTTGGTCCAGAGTATTTCTTTAGAGTCCTCTTTGGTCAAGATCCTTTCTTTAGAGTCCTCTTTGGTTAAGAATCTTTCTTTAGTGTCCTCTTTCGACTTTCCTTTTTTAGAGTCCTCTTTGGACTCTCCTTTTGTCATACTTTGCCATTAAGTTTTTAGAATTCTGAATTTTGAGATTCTCACCAATAAAATGGTTACTTCTTGAGGTTAGTCGGATTCTTTGAAATTTGTTAAGAACGCAAAAGAGGTTGGCGTGAGCTTTAAGTAGTAAAAAGAGAAGGAACAATAGTGTTAATAAAAAGGGGAATGATAAAAATCTTATTTGAGAGAAAAATGTGAAGAAGTGTTAAAAAATAAGAGAGAGTGTAAAAATAGTGTTAAAAAAAGGAGAGTGATAAAAATCTTATTTGAGAGAAAAAACATGAAGGAGTGTGGGTTATCTCATTTTATTTTACAGGTTGACAACATGAGTAAGGAAGGAGGAGAACCTCAAGAGGTTTACTTGAAATTCTTCATCAAATCTGTTCAAGACCAATTTAAGAGAATGAATGCAAGATTGGATGATTTAGAATCCACTTTCGGTTCTGAATCACATAGAAGAAGACATAGAATGCACGAGTTCAAGGAAGAAGAAGCTAATTCCAATATGGAGTAGATAACAAGTTATAGATTGGGCAAAAAGACTAACTCCAAAGGAGATAGCAATATATGCAATATAAAGATGGAAATTCCTCCTTTTCAAGGAAAAAATGATCCTGAGTTATATTTGAAGTGGGAAAAAAGTTTGAACATGTATTTGATTGTCATATTTACTCTAAGGAGAATAAAGTAAAGCTAGTAGCCATAGAATTTACAGATTATGCTGGTATATGGTGGGATCAATTAGTGGTTAATAGGCAAAGGAATGGTTAGAGACCTATTCAGTCATAGGAAGAGATTAAGTTGGTGATGCATAAAAGGTTCATACCTAGCCATTACCATAGGGACTTATATAGAAAGTTGGAAGGGATGATCCAAGGTTCCCTGAGTGTAGAGGATTATTATAAGGAGATGGAAGTCACCATGATTAAAGTAAACATAGAGGAAGATAGAGAAGCAACAATGGCCAGATTCATAGTCGGGTTACTTAGGGAAATTCCTGATGTGGGTGAAATGCAATATTATGTAGAAATGGAAGAACTACTGCAAAAAGCCATTAAAGTGGAGAAACAAATAAAGTCCAAAAGGTTCAGATCTAGTTCATTCTCTAGTTCTCCATGGAAATCAACTTGGAAAGACAACAAAGTTGCCTTTAGAACAAAAGGTGAAGCGAAGTTGAATAATTCAGTTATTGTTCCTAAAGGTAACCCTAAAACTAAAACTCTTACTAAGTCACCTAATATTAAATGTTTTAGGTGCCAAGGACTCCGACATATTGCATTTGAATGCCAAAACAAAAGGGTTATGATTATACAAGTAGATGTAGAAATCAACAGTGCTAGTTCAAGTGACGATGAAATGCCACCATTGAAGGATTGTTCTGATATAGAATTGGAAGAACCTATGCATGGGGAAATACTTATCACAATGGGAGCCTTGAGTATATAGCCTAAGAATGAAGGAGATGAGGAGAAACGTTAGCATATTTTTCCCACAAGATGCCATGTGAAGGATAGGGTATGCATGGTTATTATTGATAATGGGAGCTAAACTAATGTTGCTAGTATTTTGTTTGTAGAAAATTTGAATTTCAATTGCCAAAAGCAACCCAAAAAATACAAGCTACAATGGCTGAATGATTATGGAGAAGTGAATGTCAACAAACAAGTATGGGTTCCTCTTTTAAATGGCAATTATGAGGATCAACTTCTTTGTGATGTGGCACTAATGTATGTTGCTCCTATTTTGCAAGCTTATGAGGACCAAATTAGGATAGAAGGAGAGTGCAAAATGTAGGAAAAAAAGTGTGAGTAAGAGGGAAATAAAAAAAAGTAAGTGAGGTAGAGAGCAAAAATGTAGGACAAAGTGAGAAAAATGGGGAGAAAAGTGAGCATAATGTAGGGAAAAGTGAGAAAAAAAGAGAAGAAAATGAGCAAAAAAGAGAGAAAGTGAGCAAAAAGGAGAGAAAATAAAAGAATGATTGCATTTGCTAAAAAATAAGAGATTATGAGTGCAATGATGGCAAGGAAACAAGTACTTGTATGTGTAAGGATGTTTATCTTTCTACCAATGATCGTAACTCATCTTTGCCTAGTATCATTGTATCTTTATTGCATGACTTTGAGGATCAAATAGACTTAACACATGGATCTATTATATCAAATCGATCTACTTATAGAGCTAAGATTTAAGGATGAATCTTATCGAAGAGAAGGGGAATCATAAAGATTGAGGTACTGATCAAGTTGATATTTCCAAATATTCTCAAGATCTTTTGCAAGGAATTCGCGGTCCAATGACTAGGGATATAATTGGAAGATCAAGTTGGATGTAAGGGTTGCTTTAGGATGAAATTGTTTTTAGTTAATTATAGGCTTTTTATGTTTAGTAATTTTTATTTTAGTTAATTGTGGGCTTTTTATAAATTTTTGTTTTAATTGATTGTGGGATTTTAATGTTTAGCAATTTTTATTTTGGTTAATTGTGGGTTTTTTTAAAATCTTTTAGTCTTTTAATTTTTTTAATGTTGGATTATGCCCAATCTATAACTAAATAGGCCCATTTCATTTGGGGTTTTTTTTTTCTTTTAGGTAAGAATGAATATCATTAATGAAAGGTATATTTCATAAAGCTTTTTCTTTGCCTTCTTGTGTTCTTGATTGAATGCTTGAATTTAACTTATCAAATGGAGTGATCATACTTTGTGTTGTCTCAAGATTGGGGTTTTAAGAACTTTGTTTACTTAGGGTTCTAATATGATAATCTTCAACACGATCTTAGCAATTCAATCGTTCATATTCCTTTGAGTTCATGGGTTCCTAGGTTTATTTTCTAAAGGGTCCGCATCATTAGGTTTTTGGGAAGAGTGAAGAAACAAGTCACATTTACGAGAAAGGGTGTTTAGCTAGTAAAGCATATAGGCCACAACATTGAAAAAATTGCATTATGGCATAATACAAAAATCAATTCCCACATAAGAGATTTGATAGCTATATTGCATGGCATGGTATAATGTATGGATCAATGCAAGCTGAATTTCATGTTTCCCAACCCAAACCCGAGAGAACCCCACCACGGCACACATTGGATTGTTTGTAGCTTAGTACATAATGGATTGAAGCTAAAATAAAAACAAACCTGAGAGTACCTTACCATCATATGAATTTTTTGGCCATGTCATCCAATATTTTTAAATTTTTTATTGTCTTTTCATTTCAGCTTGTTGGACTTTCCATTTCTCGTTATGTTTTCACACATTTTTCTCGTTTTAGTCCAAAATTTTTCCAAAAGCTTATTAACCTACAAAACATGAAAATCCCTTTCACATATTTATGTATTTTTCTCTTTTAGCTCTAAAAACTAACCAAAATTATGCTAATGGAGGGTAATTAGGGTTTATGGAGTATTTAGAGGCTTAAATAAAGCTCAGGTGCTATCTGGACCATCTGAACAGCTTCAGATCAAGGGCTACGATCAAAACAAGCAAAACTGACAATTTCAACCAATCACAATGCGACACATGGCATCAGGAATTTATTTGGAAAATCAAGGAGCGACGTGTGGTGCGATGTGATTTGCTTTTTTTGCTTATGTGGCATATACGTGGCTTTCCCAGTCAGCCCATTTGCTTGCGTGGCATGCCATGTGGAAGCTTTTGATTGATCCTGCGTTAAAAATTTAGGAAATTATATTTTCACCCCTTTTCACTAAAAAGTTTATATTTTAATATTTTTTTCCATAAAAATACTATTTATTAAATAAAACAAGTAAATATTAAGTAAAAAGTGAGCTAATGACTCTATTTTCATTGAGAAATCACACCCCCAAACTTAAATCTTTGTTTGTCCTCAAGTAAAGCTAAATATAACCAAATAAAATAACTTGGGTAGTATATTCATTAATATACTTCTATTAGTACATGCATATTTCACGAAAACTATCTCTTTCAAAAGTCGTACAAGTCTATGATAAAGAGGTTCACATATTCATCAATCAATGTTCCATCAATAGAAGGATATGCAAGGTTTTTGAAAAATTGATTTATGTGTGTGTGCTGCACATGATATCATCCAATGCACTTATGTAATCAATCTATATGAGCATGCTAATCAATTCAATCTTAGAACAAGTCTCATAAGTCTATTTTTCACATCCCTCTCCATTAATATAAATATGCACTTAGCTCAAGATCAATAAGGACTTTACATGGTTGTAATGTAAGGCTTAGGTGGGGGATCGATAAATGAAGACATTTTAAGCTATTTCCACACCTTAATTTTTTTTTCATCATACACTTTTTAACTGCAATTTAGCTTTACTTGATGTTTTAGTGCACCCTTTTTTGACATTCTTTTCATATTTTTTTTATTCCACATCTCTTTTCTCTGTTTTTTTTTTTGTAACTTCATAACACCCCCAAACATATTTTCAATTCTATTTTCTTTTTCTTTAGAGGGATAATTGTGTTATGATTTTTGCTTCTTCTTTTTTATAGGATGCATTACATTTCACCTTTCTCTAAAGCATAACACATGATTGCATTTTTTTTTCTTTTCATACAAGCTAAAGGTGCAAGGGTAAAGGTAATACTTATTATTTAGGCATTAAATGTGGCTTACAGATACGAAAGGTTCTTTGTTAGGCTCAAAAGGGTGACTAAAGATATTAACAATGGTTAGCTTGAAAGACTCAATCGATCCAGTAAGGCCTAAATCATTTCTCTTTCTAAATACTATTTAGGATTTTGCCTCAAGGGATGATCAAATAGATTCTAAAACTTGGTATATCTCATCAACTCGTATAAACCACTACAAATTTTTCCTCAATAAGAACACCAAAATTAGTCATGAACATGTGTATAAAACTTTAAATCAATCAAATCAAAACTAACAAGCATAACACATGATTAATGTAAATATATTAACAAATATGTTACATTCCTTATGCTAATCATGACAACCAATTTTTATCATTGATTTCATATGTTTCATATCAAGTATGTACGCATTTAGTTTACATATATTTATCAATTTCTACCCAAATCATGATTAAAAACAACATAAAAATTAAAACAAATTCCCTAAAAATTTAAAATACATACTAAATACTAATGTAGAGAACGAAGTTCCCTCCCCCAAACATAAATTACACATTGTCCCCAATGTGCACATATAAATATGAAAAGAAAAGAAAACTCCCTTAATCATGGCACACCACATCTTTGGCTGAAATCCACATCTTTCGCTAAAATGCTCATTCTTGTTGCGCCATTTCTCTCCATATTTATTCACCTATAAAAAAACAATGAAAATATAAGTAAAATAACATTGGGTTGCCTCCTAACCAACATCACGTTTAACATCCTTGACTAGACGGTCATATCACGTTCTAAAGCATATCCCTTTGTGTCCATTTACTTTTAAGTTTTCATGGAAACAATTTGAGTCTTGACTTGGTCAATAATACTTTGTGTCTTGGCTTACAAACACAATGCTCCGTTCTTCTCTCATGCCTTATTTTTGTTTTCTTTTTGAACTTTTTGGCATTCTTATAAGCACTCCACCATAACTCATCCAATCTATTTATTTCTAATAGCTTTTTCACCTCTTCATTAGACTCATTCACTTTCATACTTGACTAGGGATAGAAGGGTAAAAGTGTAGGGTCTAAACTTGGTGGCTCTTCAATTGATGGTTTGAACTTAAATCCTGTCTCAAAATTTTCCATAATTTCCTTTGATACATACATGAGAGGCACGTCCTATAAAAAGTTTACACAGTCCACAATATCAACCTTCGATGCCATACTTTCAAAGTTATAATAGGTTGACTTGTTTTCTGGTGATTTTATGTCCTTGTTCATAGCATCATATGTAACCGTCTTAAGTGTGGACAACTCAATAGATTCTTTTAAGCTACTTCCACAAACAGTAACATTTATCCTTAAACATTCATTAGCATTATCAATATTAAGAGGTTCATATTCTTTAAAAACTTTAAACATTACTTGTTCATCTTGCACTCTCATTGTAAGTTCACCTTTTTGTACATCAATGATTGCTCTTCCGGTTGTTAAGAATAGACAAACAAGTATGATAGGAATGTCATGGTCTTCTTACATGTCTAGCACAATGAAGTCCACAGGAAAGAAGAATTTGTCTACTTTTACTAGCAAATCTTCTACTACACCCCGAGGTCTCTTAATTGATCTATTTTCCATTTGTAATGTTACTGAAGTGGGTTTGGCTTTACCAATGCCATCTCTTGAAGACCAATAATGGCATAAGGTTAATGCTAGAACCTAAGTCATATAGTGTCTTGCCAAAACTGATGTTCCCAATAGTGCAAGGGGTGTCAAAACTACTTGGATATTTCAATTTTTGTGGTAGTTTTCTATTAAGAATGGCACTACAACCTTCAGTCAAGGTTATTGTTTCATGATCTCCAAGCCTCCTTTTCTTTGATAGTATATCCTTCATGAATTTGGCATAAGATGGAATTTGTTCAAGTGCCTCTAAAAATGGTATGTTTATGTGTAGCTTCTTGAAGACTTCTAGAAAAATTTGAAAACTGTGTATCTGACCTTTGCTTTTGCAGTCTTTGAGGGAAAGGAATAGTGGGTTTGTAGAGGTTGCATTTTTTTCTGAATTATTTCCTTTCCATTACTCTCTTTATCCACTAGTTCCTCCTCATCTTTTTTAATTTTCTGTTTCTCCCCATCCTTTTCTATCTTATGTTCTTGTTCTAAAGTTTTACCACTCCTCAAGGCTATAGTATTGCACTAGTCCTTACCTTCTCTTCTTAGGTTTACAATTGTGTCACTTGGAAGGTTACCTTGAGGCCTTTGACTTATAGCCTAAACAAGTTGTCCCATTTGATTATCCAAATTTTGAATTGAAGCCTCTTGAGTTGACACTTTTGTATTAAATGATTGGATGAAGTCTTTCATCATCCCCATTAAAGCATTTATATTGTCCTCAATAGGTGGCTTTTTTTCTTAGCCTTGTAATTTTTTGGTTGTTGGAAACTAGGTGGTGGAAATGATTGATGGTTGAATTGATTACCACCTTGATTGTTGTTATTCCAAGAGAAATTTGGATGTTGCCTCCATCCTTTGTGTTTGAGTGTGGATCATTTTTTTCGTTCACATTACCCACATAGAAGATCGATTCAGGATTATGTGGACAATTATCAAACAAATGGGCTCCATCAAAAAATACACACGACACACTTGAATCATGGACCTGGTTTATACTCGCTGGCAAGTTTTGAACCATCAAAAGATTTACCAAAGATGACACTTTAGTTGTAAGTGCATTATATCATTTACCTCGTACATTACACCTACTTTTCCTGGGGTTGTCTTTCCGTTTATTGACCATTGATAATTATTATTGGCCATTTTCTACTCTATGTTTCTAATAGCACTAAAGGATGTGTCTAAATTAAAAATAAATAATAGATAAAAAATTTAAAAAACTAAATAAATAAAATAAATGAACTAAAATAAATTAATAAATAAGTCAATAAAATAAAATATTTAATTTAAAATTTAAATTAAAGTAAATAAAAATAAAATAAAAAAATTATAACTAAAAAATTTATTAATTTCTAATATTTATAATCCCCGACAACGGCACCAAAAACTTAATCGTCACACATGAAGTGTGTGCAATGAATATGCAAGTATACGTATCATAACAAGTAATATAATGGTAAGAAAAAATTGTTCCCAAGGAGATTATTTTATTAGAAACTAATTTTTAAAACTAAAAATAATAAAAAATCAATTTTTTTGGTGTTTTTATATTTTAATGAAGCAAAATTAAAATAACTTAAATTAAATAGAAATAATTAATTAAATCAAATTTTGTGACTAAAAATATATTCGAATAAATATCTAGGAATACTTAATCCCCCAATTTTCTGAACATGCGAATCGCTAAAATCCCCCCAATCAATTGAATCTAATCTAGTATTTATTCCTCTCTCAAGTAGACTACACACCATATAGTAATTAATTTAATCACACTCTCATGCCAATTAAATTGCATACATCTCTGCCTAGAAACTATGCATGTTATTTAATCAAGACAAACAATTAAATAATTCTCTCAAATCTATTTAATTACCTCTATAAATAAATTGTTGGCCAAACAATTAATATCATATAAATCAGATTAAATAATATAATTAAATTATAATTATAACTGGGGTAAAATTTTAGATCATCATATGGTAAAAATTGGGTTCATAAGATCCCTATATTAATAAATTAGTTACACATAATTATTTTCATAAAGCTCATATTTTTCATAAAGAAAGACATAAAATTGATAAAGAAAAGAGTAGAAGAAGAAAAACAATCAATCTCTTCAATTGTAGAAATAATTTCCTCTTGAATCTCCATCAAAATTGTTTCGTCTCTTGAATTTTTCTCTCTTTTTAGCTCTAAAAACTGACCAAAATTATGCTAATGGAGGCAAATTAGGTTTATGGGTTCCAAACTTGGATTGAACGTCATGCTAACATGTTGCACGTGTTTCGTCCTCCTCACACGTGGCGCGACATGATTCCCTCTTCATACTTATGTGGCGTCCACATGACTGGCCCAATAAGCTCATCTACTTGTGTGGCATGCCACGTGGCAGCTTGTGATGGATCATGTGTTAAAAATTCATAAAAAATTCCAAAAATTATATTTTCACCTCTTTTCACTCAAAAGTTTATATTTTACTTTTTTGCCATAAAATACTATTTATGAAATAAAACAAGTAAATATTAAATAAAAAATTACGCTAATGACTTTATTTTTCATAGAGTTATCAGCTTACAAGTGTACCAATCATTATGTAAAAAGCAATAAGTATACTTGCAAGGTCAATCTGAAGGGGAACTTTTTTGTTTTAAAAACAAAAAGAAAAACATTCTATCACAATATTTTGAGTTTTGAAAAATCTAATCTATTGACTTAAAGTTAAAGGATAAGAATAGAATTGATTCAAAAAATATAGGACAAATAAATAGTTAACACTCAATTGAGAATTTATGGGATATATTAGTAGTTAATCGTATTTGCTCAAAATTAAATAGGTTATTAAAGGTATAATTCAGGTTATTGATTTTTCTTTTTATCTATGAAAAAGTATTTTGACGGGGATTAGTTTTGTTATCAATTAAATAAATTAAAGCATTTTGGCCGGGATTATTAATTGATAAGATTAAGTTATGCTTTATTCCTAAGGAATTAACAAATCATTTTAATTAATGTAAAGTTATTAATTTAAACACTCATTCAAGGTGTCAAAATCATATTCTAAAGTCTAAGCTTCATATTGTAAATCTATTACTAAAATATGTTTTCAATATATTTTATTAGTAATAATTTTTGTAGAAATCTTGAATAAAAGAATAAAAAAAATTATTTTATAAAATTATTTATCTAAATTAATATTTCACTAGAATAACAACATAATTAATATATATAGTAGTTTTCATCTAGACATGCTTAAATCTAATAAATAGTTAATATAATATAAATAGCATTCAAAACATTACCTAAAATTAAATCTATAAATAATAAAATACAATTAAATTTATTCTTCAAATGTATTCATTAGTTTATAGAACTTTGATTCCAATATATGATATGAAAAACCTCCAAAAAGATCTGCCTAAACTATTTATTGAATCAAAACTACTACAGAAATCTAACGAAAATAAAAATTCTAAGCTAATACAAATTTTCATATAGATTTTTTTTTAAATTCAGACTTCAAACTCTCAATTGTTGTGTAGAAAATATCATAGTGCATTGTGGTGTACTTTTATCCATACCATGGCCTATACCACTTTTTGTACACTTGAAATTAAATCATGAGAAGGTCGTGACGTGGCACAATATCTCCACTGTCGCGACACATTAAACTGTTTTTCTTCACTTTCTCTTCTTATTTCACCGCGTACAAACTGGTTGGAACACAAGTAATATTTACATGTGATAATCTTTTATTCTTCTAAGTTGTGAATGAGTGCTTTAGGAATGATTTTTTTCAAGTATTTCTCTTTTGAATCAATTTGACGCCAAAAATACCTGAAAAACAATAAAACATACCGGTGATTCCAAAAACATAGATTTGTTAGATAATCATAAAATTGTGCAAATTCAAATCTACTTATTACATTTAAATACAACTAAATCATGTAATATTATTTCTTTTCAAGCAATAATCACAACCCCCAACTAGTTTTTTGGTAGTCTCTAGCCAAGAAAGTGAAAGACTAAAAAAAACTAGAATAAATAAATTAAACTAACCTAAATCATTTCCACAATTGACACTGTTACATTTAGTATATGTAACAAGCTCTTGCCTAAGTTTCCATAGTGGACGAGTTTAAGTCTCGTGAGAGCTTTCAGTGATGATACTCATAAACATCATATTAAATGGAAAGTTGTAAGAAATAACAAATACAAAAATGAAAAATAAAATTAAAAATAACTAAGTAAAAACTAAAAGAAAAAACAACTAATTAAATAATAAAACTTCTCATGTTTTAGCCTCTTTTAAGTTCTTCATCAAAATCTAAAGCATAAGCTAGATTAATATCCTTAAGAGCCATAGTTTATTATACAAATTAGTTACAAATAACAAATTCATAATTAATATAAAAAATGTATCGACTTTGACTTACCCAATTTAAGCCTTAGGAATTCGAATTCATTTTGACTCTAACCCTTACAAGTCAGACTCTCAATATTACACTGATCCTATTGGTTCAGAAACTCAATCAAAGATATATGCAAATAGAAGTTATGTAAAGAAATGAACTAATGAAATCCCATATATTTAAAGAAGGAAAGTTGAAAATAGTGCGTAACATTGATCTCATGAAAGGATTTATAAGAAATCACATACTATTTTCATGCATTAGTAAAATCATCAAGCAAAAAAAATCAATTATATGCCTTTTGGGATGATTGAAAATGCATTGACTTCAATGGGATTTATTTCATATCTTTCTTTTATAATAACCATTCTCACAACTTTAGGAACTTTTTGGTCATAATATTTAGTTATACTATTAATTTTTCTCTATTTTTTATACTCTTATATATATATATATATTAGAGAGTGGACCCATGTACATGTTTGTAGGATTTGGTGGGTGGCTTATTTGGCTCTCTCCTTTTGTATTGGTTTTATAGAACTCCAAATATAACTCTTTTTTGGAAGTCATGCATGAATGAAAGAGGTGTAAACTTTCAAATTTTACTTAAGTCATTCAATTTAAATAATAAAAATAAGTACATGATACTTTATAAGTTGTTAAAATTCATAACATTCAATGCAAAACCTGTAGAGAACATCTAATAATTTGAATTTATAAGAAGAGTGTTTAAAGGAGTAGAAAAATATTATCACTCAGAATGAAAAGTAATAGGCACAAAATATTTTCACAAAGCAGTCTCTATTATTTGATTCCTAACACCACTTTTGAGTTTATCTTAATCTCAAAATCCAATCAGGAAACACAAATTATGACTAAAAACTAAATATCACATTATTCTGTGACATGTTCAAAACATTAATCCAATAGTACGTGAATATAATAAATATATTAATATATTAATATATATAACTAAGAATATGTAAGTTAATAAAAATAAATATTATAAAAATAATTAATATAATAAATAAATATGTGAATATAAATAACTAGGAGCAGTCTTGGGACAAAGAGTGGATAAGCGTTTGCATGTCATCTACTATGCTAGCAAAACACTCAATGATGCCCAAATGAATTATACCACTACTGAAAAGGAATTCTTGGCTATAATGTTTTCTTTAGACAAATTTCGGTCTTATTTAGTAGGATCTAAAGTGATTGTGCATTCTGATCATGCTGCTTTAAGATACCTATAAAGTAGACCAAATGCCAAGCCAAGATTGATCAGGTGGGTCTTACTCTTACAAGAATTTGACTTAGAAATCAAGGATAAGAAAGGTAGTGAAAACTTAGTAGCTGACCATTTGTCTAGGTTGATTTCTGACTTCAATTCTCTTAAAGATGAGAGTAATGAAGATATAGTTGAAACCTTTCCTGATAAACAGTTATTTTCAATAGGTCCAAACCCATGGTATACTGATATTGTAAACTATTTTGCCACTGGTGTTTTGTGACCTAACACTTCATATCAGGACAAGAAAAGGTTTTTTAAAACTATTAAGGACTATTTCTGGGATGACACTTATTTATACAAGATTGGTCAAAATCAAGTCATCCGGAGATGTGTACCTAAAGAAGAACATAAGAGCATTCTAACTTTTTGTCATGAACTTCATTGTGGGGGCCATTTTGGTGGTGAAAGGATAGCCCGTAAGGTATTATAGTCTGGATTCTTTTGGCCCACTCTTTTTAAAGATGCTTATATGTTTTGTGAACAATGTGATAGATGTCAAAGAATAGGAAACATAAGCAAAAGAGATGAAATGCCTTTGACATCTAATTTAGTTGTTGAACTCTTTGATGTATGGGGGATTGACTTTATGGGTCCTTTTCCCCCATCTAATGGTTTTCAATATATTTTGGTTACTGTGAATTATGTATCCAAGTGGGTAGAAGCTATCTCAACTAAAACCAATGATGCTAATGTTGTTGTTAAATTCTTGAAGGATTTAATATTTAGTAGGTTTGGAACACCTAGAGCTATATATAAGTGATAGAGGTAGCCATTTTTGTAACAAAATCTTTGATGGAGTACTAAACAAGTACAACATCACACATAAAGTAGCTACTCCATATCATCCTCAAACTTCTGGTTTAGTGGAAGTAATAGGCAAATTAAGGGAATATTGGAACGCACTGTGCGTCCTTCAAGGAAGGATTGGGCATTTAAGTTAAATGATGCCTTATGGGCATACTGCACCGCTTACAAAACACCTATTGGGATGAGCCCTTACCGATTAATCTTTGGGAAAGAGTGCCACCTTCCAGTTGAACTTGAACACAAGGATTACTGGGCAATTAAAGAGTTAAACATGGATTTAGATAAAGCAGGAGAAAAACAATTACTCCAACTTAATGAGTTGGAAGAAATTAGGAATGAAGCCTATAAGAATGCCAAATTATACAAAGAGCGTAATAAGCACTATCATGACAAGAGGCTAGTTCCTAAGACTCTTCACCCTGGAATGAAGGATCTTTTATTTAACTCACGTTTGAGATTGTTTCCAAGAAAGCTGAGATCAAGATGGGATGGACCATTCAAAATAGTTCAGGTATTTGAACATGGAGTAGTAGAACTATTGGACTCCAAGACACAAAAAACATTCAAAGTCAATGGGCATCGTGTGAAGCCTTATTTAGAAGAACCAAACAACATTGCTGAAATGGATTGCATTTGGCTGAGTAACCCTTAGCACCATAAAGTTACGTCTTGCTAAGAAGTTAAACTAAGCGCTGGATGGGAGGCAACCCATCATTTTAGGTAATTTTCTTTTATTTGTTTTATTTATTTAATTTCTATTATTTATTTTAGTTTAATTACATGTGAATAATTTTAAAATTGTTAAAACTAAAAATATTTGTTGAGATGTTAGAAGTTTACAGCGATCTGTCTGTGTCAATTTTATTGATAAATATGATGGATGCACCTGCATTTCTCCATTACTACTTGCACATTCTCAGAAAATAGGTAATCTTTCTTCTCTTTTCTCTTTATCTTTAATTTTATGATGTTAAATTGAGGACAATGTAAGTTCTAGGTTGTGGGTAGTGAAAAGTTATCATGCTTAAAAAATATATATATATTTTTAACAATTTTAAAAATAAAAATTTTAATAATTTTTTTTCTTTTTTATGTTCACATTTTCATTTTTTGTGTTTGTTTTTGTTTTCTTTGTGTGATTTAGTAATTTTAGGAATTAAAAAAAACAATTCTCACAAAAATTTATCATTTCTTTAAATCAAATTTAAGTAAATAGTTAAGTCTTTTGTACTGTTAGATTAATTTTTGAAAACATATCATGAAATATTTTGTAATTGTTTTTGATAATTAGTTAGTTTTTGTCATAACTAGTATTTCTTGATAAGATATAGAAATTATATTAAACCCAAAATCGGTGTTTATGAATTTGTTTTAGTGGAGACTACCTTTGTGAGATATAATTTGAGCCTAATTTCCCTTATTCAGAGTGAAATATATATTTTTTCTACTCCAAACACATTTCTTATTTCTTCAAATTTTTAGATGATCTCTATAGGCATTAGCATTGAATGTATGAATTTTTTCTCATCTTAATAGAGTGTCGTATATTTTTTTATTATTTTTGCTTAGATTAAATTATTTGAGTAGAAATTGATAGTATATGCTTTTATCTCATTCATGCATGACTGCTACACAAAAAAAGAGATATATCTGGGGTTACCTAAACGAAATCAAACAGAAAAGCTACAAAATTAACCACTCACCAAAATCCTAAAAAAAATATACAATCTGTACATAGGTTGACTCTCTAAAAAAATAATATATATTGAAAAATATCTTCAGAAAAATATAGAGAGATAAATAATATATATTATAATCTACATACTATGACCCATAGTGCTTACAAAGTTGTGAGTAAAGGCTAATTACAAAAGAAAGATATAGGAAGTAATTCCCTAAAAAGTCATTGCACTTTCTTCATTTGTAAAAGGCATATATGCTTTATAATTTATACATTTGATTCCTTCCATAAGATCAATGTCAAAATAACACTTTGAGCCTTTATTCTTTATACATATGCGAACATATTAGTTCATTTCTATACATAAACTCTTTCACATATAAATTAGTATGAGTGTTTGAACCCATAGGATTCAGTGCTTTGAGAGTATTGACTTGTGAGGAATAGAGTCGAAGCGAATTCGGATTCATGACACTAAAATTGGGGGAAATTAAATTGATACATTTTTTATATGAAATATGAAAATGATTTTCGACTAATTATTATAATAAATCATGATTATTTAAAGAGATTAAAATAACTTATGCTTGAGATTTTAATTATGATCTTAAAGGAGATTAAAAAGTATGAGACATTTTTGTGATATGTTGTTTTCTTTTATTCTTAAAAGTTAATTTTTGATTTTGTTGTAATTTTAGTTTTTAAGTTGATTGTTTTTATTATGTCTTTTAATTTTTACATTTAGTTCAATGTTTGTGGGTATCATTACTAAAAACCCTCACGAGACTCAAACTTGTCCACTAGGGCAACCTAGGGGTTCAAAGGCTTGTTGCATAGGCTAAATGCAATTGTGTCAATCCATAAAAGTGATTTAGGATAGTTTAATTTTTAGTTTTTATCGCTTCTCTTGCTAAGGGACTAGCAAGAAGCTGGTTGGGGGTTGTGATGAGAGCTCAAAAAGCACTAAAATTACCATGACTTTATGCACATTAATTGATTAAAAAAATATATGTTTATATGTTTTATCATATATTTATATAAATTTGTCTTTTACGGAATCACGGGTATTTTTATTGTTTTTCAAGTATTTTCACTTAAAAACGTAACTTAAAGACTCAAATAGGATTACGGGAAGAAATACATCACAAATATATTAATAAATAAATGAGGAAAGGTCAACAAATACGGAAAAATTGGACAAAATGGGTCAAAAAGGTCAAAAATGTCAAAAAGGAGGAAAACGTGCACAGAGCCGCCCAGCCCGCGCACGCCAACATGCCCAAACCACGCATTCAGCTCCTCCCTCCCGCGCGCACCTTGCTCCAGTTCCGTGCGCGCCACCGCGAGCGCCTGTGCGTGCCCCAGCTGCCCTCTGCGCGTGCCGCTGTCATCTCCACTCCGCGTTTTCACCATTTTTTCACCCACTTTTTCTCTCCATCCTCACCTATAAATACCCCTCTTCTCTTCACTTCTAAACACACCTCAAAACACACTTCTCTCCTCTTTCTTTCTCTCCATTTCTTAGTTTTTAGTTTTTTTTTAGTTTTTCTTAGTTTTTAGTTAGTTTTTCTTAGTTTTAGAGTTCTTCTTTTTTTGAGAAGAACTAGCTATGTTTTTGTAATTTATTAGCTTTTTGATTCAATAAATGGGAGTGCAAATTCCGCTTGGAGGTTTTCCAGCAACGGGAATAGCATCGAAGTTCTGTAAGGATTTTATTTTCTTTGTAGTTATTTTTTATGCTTATTTCTTACATGTTATATTTAATTTGTCTGTGATTAAATTTAAGTGTGCTGGCTGTTTGTAAACATGATATAATAATAACGTTGTTATGCTTGCGAAATATTAAATAGGTAAAAATATCTA
Source organism: Hippophae gyantsensis (assembly GCA_030763125.1). NCBI lineage: Eukaryota > Viridiplantae > Streptophyta > Magnoliopsida > Rosales > Elaeagnaceae > Hippophae > Hippophae gyantsensis. The sequence continues at coordinate 42,820,825 of CM061035.1, read as the reverse complement.
AAATGAATTGATTTTATTTTTATTCAAGATTTTATATTAAGAATGTTAGAGAGAAATATATTATTTTTCATTACAAACATAAATCTAAAATTTAGATTTTAAGGTTTAGTTATCCAGTCTGATTTAGAGTAGTGCTCTTTTATTTGTTGGTACAATCGCCCGGTAGTTAGAGTGAAGCTCTATTTCAAAAGTTTTTATAAGAATTATTATCTGAAAATGTATTGACAACATGTTTTCAGTAGTGGTTTTAAAACTTGAAAGTTAGTACTCAGATAATTAAATTCTTAGGTTTAATTTGGACACCTTGACTCTTAGAAAAAGGAATTAATTTAATTAACCAAATTAGTTATCAACCCCACACATAGGTGTTAATTGATTTGTTTAGTTAACAAAGAATATCTAACCCCACCTAAGGTGGTATTCATATAAAAAAGAGAGAATCAATAAATATCAATTCATATCTTTAATAACCTAAATAATATGAGCAAGTATAATTAACTTAATTATTATATCCATAAATACTCCACCATTATAAATGACAAAATTTGCATAAATGTTTATTGAATCTATGTTTATTTTTATGTAAGTAGATTAAAAACAAAAAACCCCAAAATATCGTGACAGGATGTTTAGGATTTAATTTCGTTTTTAAAAGTTTGAATACTAAATTAAAAACCACATACATTCCTTCCTTAGATCGACCTTGGAGTATACTTATCATTTTCTACGAAATGATTCGTGCACTTGTAAGAGTTTTATAAATATAAAACCAAAGTATTGGCAAGAATCGGCGATGCTGGTTTTCGCTTATCAAGTTTTTGTAAAAAAAAAATTTTTAAATTGTTAAAAATATATATATACATTTTTTAAGCATGATAACTTTTCACAGTGCCATAGCTTCTTGTGCTTTCTTACTTGATTTCAGAAGCTCCACTTCTTGCAGTTCACATCTCTGTCTTAGGCTTTCAACCTCATCATGTTTTAGAAAAAGGCATAGAGCTATTAGCTTAAGTATTAAATAGTTGACTACTAAAAGACTCCTTCCTCTAGGCATATCAATAAATTAAAACTAAAATCTAAAAGGAAGTCATAAATCACTAGTATACCTGAGCCCGCAACTTAAGCAATTCTTGATTCAAAAGTTCATTTGTTTTCTTTAAACCATCCCCAATGTTTTCCTCTTTTACTTTTTTCTACGTATGCCAAATATTTGAGAGCAGATGAAGTTTTAATTTTCTTAGTGTTCTGTAACTGATATTCCTTAAGTTTTGTAATTTTAATTTTTATTTATAAAGTAATTTAATTTTTCTAGGATTGTGTTTTATTTAAATTTATAAATCTTGAGTTTAATTATTTTTGAATGATTTATAAGACTTTTAATTTGTTTATTCTATTTGTGCTTAATGCTTTTGATTATTGGAAAATTTATCAAATGATCTGTGGCACTTAAATAAACTTGGAAGAGGCATTTTTGTATATATTGCTCATGGATAGAATAACATGTATATATGAAGGATATGAATATACTTTTATCATATGTTTGGCCATTTGAGAACTTAGAACGTAATGAATCTTGGTGAATTTAATTCTCATAGGAATATAGTGAATTAATTTAGCGAGGTATGTGTATACAGAGCTCGAAAGAGATGTATGGATAAAATTAGAATTTTTTGGTTGACAAATTAAATTTACTAAAAAAAATATAAATCAAGAAAAAAATAATATGATTCAAGTGGATTAATTTGGTGAAAAACTGCAATCCTAGAATTCTTTTATTTTGTTATAAAACTCTTTAGTTAACTTGTTCTAATTAATGATTGTTTTGGATAAAATCAGAGTGAAATAATTTTAGTACTTAACAAACTGTAGTGACAAATCTTCGTGGGAACGATAACTCACTTATCAAATTTTATTACTTATGACGGTGTATACTTGCACATTTTATGTTCTCCAAAAGAGACAACACATATCATTAAATTAAAACTAAAATTTAAAAGGAAGTCCTAAATCACAAGTATACCTAACCCCGCACCTTAAGCACTTGTTGATTCAAAAGTTCATTTGTTTTCTTCAAATCATCACCAATGCTTTCCTCTTTTACATTTTTCTGCACTCTTTTTTTTTTGCCAAAGTTGACAAAATAACATCTTCCAGTTGTAACAAAGTGTTTACAAGGATCTAACTAGAGAAAATGTCTCAGATTTCTTGCCTTGTTTAACGGCTTTGTTGTCTAATTGCTTTATCATATCAACATTAGATGGTACTACAGACTTAGAAAGTATGATCTCAGTCTTGTCTAATCTTTTTTGAGCATTTAGTGATTTTATAACTTCTTTAGTAGCTTCAAATTTAGTAGATTCCTCTGTCCCTAGTGCCATAGCTTCTTGTGGTTTCTTACTTGATTTCAGAAGCTCCACTTCTTGCAGTTTACATATTTGTCAAAAGCTTACAACCACATCATGTTTTATAAAAAGGCAAGAGCTATTAACTTAAGTATTAAACAGTTGACTACTAAAAGACTCCTTCCTCTAGGCATATCATCAAATTAAAACTAAAATCTAAAAGGAAGACCAACATCAAAAATATACCTGAGCCTCCAACTTAAGCACTTCTTAATTCAAAAGTTCATTTGTTTTCTTCAAACCATCACCAATGCTTTCCTTTTTTACTTTTTATTCTCTCTCTACTTTCTTTTGCCATAGTTGATAGAATAACATCTTCCAGCTGTAAGAAAGTGTCTACGAGGATCTAATTAGAGAAAATGTTTAAGATTTCTTGCCTTGTTTTGTGGCTTTGCTATCTAATTGCTTTATCAAATCAACATAGGAGGTGCTCCAGACTTAGAAATTCTGATCTGAGTCTTGTCTAATCTGTCTTGAGTAGTTAGTGACTTTATAAATTAGTTAACAGCTTTAGATTTAGCAGATTCCTCTATCCCTAATGCCATAGCTTCTTGTGCTTTCTTACTTGATTTCAGAAGCTCTACTTCTTGTAGTTCACTTCTCTGTCTTACGCTTTCTACCTGATCATGTTTTCGAAAAAGGTAGAGAGGTATTTGCTAAAGTATTAAACATTTGACTGCTAAAAGACTCCTTCCTCCAAGCATATCATTAAATTAAAAAATATAATCTAAAAGGAAGTCCTAAATCATAAGTATACCTAAGCCCGCAATATAAGCACTTCTTGATTCAAAAGTTCATTTGTTTTCTTCAAACCATCACCAATGCTTTCTTCTTTTACTTTTTTCTTATCTCTCTACTATTTTTTTTACCATAGTTGACAAAATAACATCTTCCAGCTGCAAGAAAGTGTCTACGAGGATCTAACTAGAGAAAATGTCTGAGATTTCTTTCCTTGTTTAGGGGCTTTGCTGTCTAATTGCTTTATCAAATCGACATTAGATGGTACTGTAGACTTAGAAAGTCTGACCTCAGTCTTGTCTAATCTATCCTGAGCAGGTAGTGATTTTATAACTTCTTTAGCTGCATTAGATTTAGCAAATTCCTCTATCACCAATGCCATAGTTTCTTGTGCTTTCTTACTTGATTTTAGAAGCTCCACTTCTTGCAGTTCACATCTCTGTCTCAAGGATTCAACCTCATCATGTTTAAGAAAAAGGCAAGACCTATAAACTTAAGTATTAAATAGTTGACTACTAAAAGACTCCTTCCTCCACGCATATCATTAAATTAAAACTAAAATCTAAAAGGAAGTCCTAAATTAAAAGTATACCTAAGCCTACAACTTAAGCACTTCTTGATTCAAAAGTTCATTTTTTTTCTTCAAACCATCACCAATACTTTCCTCTTTTACTTTTTTCTTATCTCTCTACTTTGTTTTGCCATAGTTGACAAAATAACATCTTCCAGTTGCAAGAAAGTGTATACGAGGATCTAACTAGAGAAAATGTCTGAGATTTATTTCCTTGTTAAGGGGCTTTGCTGTCTAATTGCTTTATCAAATCAACATTACATGGTATTGTAGACTTACAAAGTCTGCCTTAGTCTTGTCTAATCTGTCCGGAGCAGTTAGTGATTTTATACCTTCTTTAGCTGCTTTAGATTTAGCAGATTCCTCTCTAACCAGTGTCATAGTTTCTTGTGCTTTCTTACTTGATTTCAGAAGCTCCACTTCTTGCAGTTCACATCTCTGTCTCAAGCTTTCAACCTCTTCATGTTTTATAAAAAGGCAAGAGCTATTAACTTAAGTATTAAACAGTTGACTACTAAAAGACTCCTTCCTCCATGCATATCATTAAATTAAAACTAAAATCTAAAAGGAAGTCCTAAATCACAAATATACCTGAGCTTGCAACTTAAGCACTTCTTGATCCAAAAGTTCATTTTGTTTTCTTCAAATCATCACCAATGCTTTCCATTTTTACTTTTTTCTTTTCTCTCTACTTTCTTTTGCCATAGTTGACAAAATAACATCTTCCAGTTGCAAGAAAGTGTCTAAGAGGTTCTAGCTAGAAAAAATGTTTTAGATTTCTTGCCTTGATTTGCGGCTTTGTGGTCTAATTGCTTTATCACATCAACATTAGATGGTGCTGCAGACTTAGTAATTCTGATTTGAGTCTTGTCTAATCTGTCCTGAGCAGTTAGTTATTTTATAAATTCTTTAGCAGCTTTAGATTTAGCAGATTCCTCTGTCACCAGTGCTATAGCATCTTATGCTTTCTTATTTGATTTCAGAAGCTCCACTTCTTGCAATTCACATCTCTGTCTTAGGCTTTCTACCTGATCATGTTTTAGAAAAAGGTATAGAGGTATTTGCTAAAGTATTAAACACTTGACTACTAAAAGACACCTTCCTCCAAGCATATCATTAAATTAAAAATATAATCTAAAAGGAAGTCTTAAATCATAAGTATGCCTAAGCCCACAATATACGCACTTCTTGATTCAAAAGGTCATTTGTTTTCTTCAAACCATCACCAATGCTTTCCTCTTTTACTTTTTTCTTATCTCTCTACTTTTTTTGCCATAGTTGACATAATAACATCTTCCAACTGCAGGAAAGTGTCTACGAGGATCTAAGTAGAGAAAATGTCTAAGATTTCTTTCCTTGTTTAGGGGCGTTGATGTCTAATTGCTTTATCAAATCAACATTAGATGGTACTGTAGACTTAGAAAGTCTGACCTCAATCTTGTCTAATCTGTCCTGAGCAGTTAGTGATTTTATAACTTGTTTAGCTGCTTTAGATTTAGAAGATTATTTGGTCACCAATGCCATAGTTTCCTGTGCTTGCTTACTTGATTTTAGATGCTCCATTTCTTGCAGTTCATATCGCTGTCTCAAGCTTTCAACCTCATCATGTTTTAGAAATAGGCAAGAGCTATTAACTTTAGTATTAAACGGTTGACTACTAAAAGACTCCTTCCTCCACGCATATCATTAAATTAAAATTAAAATCTAAAACGAAGTCCTAAATCACAAGTATACCTGAGCCCACAATTTAAGCACTTCTTGATTCAAAAGTTCATTTGTTTTCTTCAAACCATCACCAATACTTTCCTCTTTTAATTTTTTCTTATCTCTCTACCTTTTTTGCCATAGTTGACAAAATAACATCTTCCAGCTGCAAGAAAGTGTCTACGAGGATCTAACAAGAGAAAATGTCTGATATTTCTTTTCTTGTTTAGGGGCTTTTCTTTCTAATTGCTTTATCAAATCAACATTAGATGGTTGTGCAGACTTAGAAAGTCTGATATCAGTCTTGTCTAATCTGTCCTGAGCATTTAGTAATTTTATAACTTCTTTAGCAATTTTAGATTTTGCAGATTCCATTGTCACCAGTGCCATAGCTTCTTGTGCTTTCTTGATTTCTGAAGCTCTATTTCTTACAGCTCACATCTCTCTTTTAGGCTTTCAACCTCATCAAGTTTTAGAAAAATGTAGAGAACTATTAGCTTAAGTATTAAACACTTGGCTACTAAAAGATTCCTTCTTTCAGATATATCATTAAATTAAAACTAAAATCTAAAAGGAAGTCCTAATTCACAAGTATACATGTGCCTGCAACTTAAGCACTTTCTGATTCAAAAGTGCATTTGTTTACTTCAAACCATCATCAATGCTTTCTTCTTTTACTTTTTCCTTCTCTCTCTACTTTTTTTTGCCATAGTTGAAAAAATAACAGCTTCCAGCTCTAAGGAAGTGTCTAAGAGGATCTAACTAGAGAAAATGTCTCAAATTTCTTGCCTTGTTTAGTGGCTTTACTGCTTAATTGCTTTATCAAATCAACATTAGATGGTACTACAGGCATAGAAAGTCTGATGTCAGTCTTGATAAACTGTCCTGAGTATTTAGTAATTTTATAACTTCTTTAGCAATTTAGATTTTGTAGATTCCATTGTCACCAATGCCCTAGCTTCTTGTGCTTTCTTGCTTGATTTTAGAAGCTCCACTTCTTGCAGTTTACATCTCTATTTTAGGTTTTCAACCTCATCTTGTTTTAGAAAAAGGGACAGAGCTATAGGCTTAATTATTAAACACTTGACTACTAAAAGACTCCTTCCTCTAGGCATATCATTAAATTAAAACTAAAATCTAAAACGAAATCCTAAATCACAAGTATACCTGTGCCATAACTTAAGCACTTCTGGATTCAAAAGTTCATTTGTTTTCTTCAAACCATCCCCAATGCTTTCCACTTTTACTTTTTTCTTTTCTCTTTTTTTTAAATAGTTGACAATATAACATCTTCTAGCTGCAATAAATGGTCTGTGAGGATATAACTAGAGAAAATGTCTCAGATTTCTTGCCATTTTATCGACTGTGTAGTCAAATTTCTTTATCAAATCAACATTAGATGGTACTGTAGACTTAGAAAGTCTGATATGGGTCTTGTCTAATCTGTCCTCAGCATTTAGTGATTTTATAAATTCTTTAGCAGCTTTAGATTTAGCAGATTCCTCTATCACCATTGCCATAGCATCTTGTGCTTTCTTACTTGATTTCAGAAGCTCCACTTCTTGCAGTTCACATCTCTATCTTAGGCTTTCTTCCTGATCTTGTTTTAGAAAAAGGCACAAAGCTATTAGCTTAAGTATTAAACACTTGACTACTAAAAGACTCCTTCCTCTAGGCATATCATTAAACTAAAACTAAAATATAAAAGGAAGTCCTAAATCATAAGTATACCTGAGCCTGCAACTTCAACACTTCTTGATTGAAAAGTTCATTTATTTTCTTCAAACCATCCCCAATGCTTTCCTTTTTTTACTTTTTTCTTCTCTCCCTTTTTTTTGCGATAGTTGAAAAAATAACATCTTCTAGTTGCAATAAAGTGTGTGTGAGGATCTCACTAGAGAAAATGTCTCAGATTTGTTTCCTTTTTAGTGGTTTTATTGTCTAATTACTTTATCAAATCAATATTAGATGGTACTACAGACTTAGAAAGTTTGATCTGTGTCTTGTCTAATCTGTCCGAGCATTTAGTGATTTTATAACTTCTTTAGTAGCTTCATATTTTGCAGATTCCTCTATCACTAGTGCCATAACTTCTTGTGCTTTCTTACTTGATTTCAGAAGTTGCATTTCTTGCAGTTCACATCTCTGTCTTAGGCTTTCTACCTGATCATGTTTTAGGAAAAGGCAGAAAGCTATTAGCTAAAGTATTAAACACTTGTCCACCAAAAGACACCTTCCTCCAAGCATATCATTAAATTAAAAATAAAATATGAAAGGAAGTCCTCATTCACAAGTATACTTGATCTCGTAACTTAAGCACTTCTTGATTCAAAAGTTCATTTGTTTTCTTCAAACCATCCCCAACGCTTTCCTTTATTACTTTTTTCTTCTCTCTCTAATATTTTTCCATAGTTGACAAAATAACATCTTCTAGCTACAAGAAAGTGTCTACGAGGATCTAACTAGAGAAAATGTCTCTAATTTCTTGCCATGTTTTGCGGCTTTACTCTCTAATTGCTTTATCAAATCAACTTTAGATGGTACTGTAGACTTAGAAAGTATGATCTGAGTCTTGTCTAATCTGTCCTGAGTAGTTAGTGATTTTATAAATTCTTTATCAGCTTTAGATTTAGCAGATTCCTCTGTCACTAGTGCCATAGTTTCTTGTGGTTTCTTACTTGCTTTCAGAAACTCCACTTCTTCCAGTTCACATCTCTGTCATAAGGTTTCACCCGCATCATGTTTTAGAAAAAGGCAAGAGCTATTAACTTAAGTATTAAACAGTTGACTACTAAAAGACTCCTTCCTCAAGGCATATCATTAAATTAAAAAAATCTTAAAGGAAGTCCTAAATCACAAGTATACCTGAGCCCGTAACTTAAGCACTTCTTGATTCAAAAGTTTATTTGTTTTCTTCAAACCATCACCAATACTTTCCTCTTTTACTTTTTTCTTATCTCTCTACTATTTTTGCCATAGTTGACAAAATAATATGTTCCAGCTGCAAGAAAGTGTCTTCGAGGATCTAACTATAGAAAATGTTTGAGATTCCTTTCCTTGTCTAGGGGCTTTGCTTTCTAATTGCTTTATCAAATCAACATTAGATGGTTATGAAAACTTAGAAAGTTTGATCTCAGTCGTGTCTAATCTGTTCTAAGCAGTTAGTGATTTTATAACTTCTTTAGCTGCTTTAGATTTAGTAGATTCCTCTATCACCAGTGCCATAGCTTCTTGTGCTTTCTTACTTGATTTCAGAAGCTCTATTTCTTGCAGTTCACATCTCTATCTTAGGCTTTCTATCTGATCATGTTTTAGAAAAAGGTAGAGAGCTATTAGCTTAAGTATTAAACACTTGGCTACTAAAAGATTCCTTCCTCCAAGAATATCATTAAATTAAACCTAAATTCTAAAAGGAAGTCCTAATTCACAAGTATACCTGTGCCTGCAACTTAAGCACTTCCTGATTCAAAAGTGCATTTGTTTACTTCAAACCATCATCAATGCTTTCTTCTTTTACTTTTTTCTTCTCTCTCTACTTTTTTTTGCCATAGTCGAAAAAATAACATCTTCCAGCTCCAAGGAAGTGTCTAAGAGGATCTAACTAGAGAAAATGTCTCAGATTTCTTACCTTGTTTAGTGGCTTTACTGCTTAATTGCTTTATCAAATCAACATTAGATGGTACTACAGACATAGAATGTCTGATGTCAGTCTTGAAAAATTGTCCTGAGCATTTAGTAATTTGATAACTTCTTTAGCAATTTAGATTTTGTAGATTCCATTGTCACCAGTGCCCTAGCTTCTTGTGCTTTCTTGCTTGATTTTAGAAGCTCCACTTCTTGCAGTTCACATCTCTATTTTAGGTTTTCAACCTCATCTTGTTTTAGAAAAAGGCATAGAGCTATAAGCATAATTATTAAACACTTGACTACTAAAAGACTCCTTCCTCTAGGGATATCATTAAATTAAACCTAAAATCTAAAAGGAAATCCTAAATCAAAAATATACCTATGCCCGTAACTTAAGCACTTCTTCATTCAAAATTGCATTTGCTTTCTTCAAACCATCCCCAATGCTTTCCACTTTTACTTTTTTTTTTAAATAGTTGACAAAATAAGATCTTCCTACTACAATAAATGGTCTTCGAGGATCTAACTAGAGAAAATATCTCAGATTTCTTACCTTGTTTAGCGGCTTTGCAGTCTAATTGCTTTATCAAATCAACATTAGATGGTAATGCAAACTTAGAAAGTCTAATCTGGGTCTTGTCTAATCTATCCTCAGCATTTAGTGATTCTATAAATTCTTTAGCAGCTTTATTTTTAGCAGATTCATCTATCACCAATGCCATAGCATCTTATGCTTTCTTTCTTGTTTTCAGAAGCTCCACTTCTTGCAGTTCACATCTCTGTCTTTAGCTTTCTTCGTGATCTTGTTTTAGAAAAAGGCCCAAAGCTATTAGCTTAAGTATTAAACACTTGACTACTAAAAGACTCCTTCCTCTAGGCATATCATTAAATTAAAACTAAAATCTAAAAGGAAGTCCTAAATCATAAGTATACCTGACCCCACAAATTAAGCACTTCTTGATTCAAAATTTCATTTTTTTTCTTCAAACCATCCCCAATGCTTTCTTCTTTTACTTTTTTCTTCTCTTTTTTTTTGCCATAGTTGAAAAAATAACGTCTTCTAGTTGCAATAAAGTGTGTGTGAGGATCTAACTAGAGAAAATATCTCAGATTTCTTACCTTGTTTAGTGTTTTTATTGACTAATTACTTTATCAAATCAACATTAGATGGTACTACAGACTTAGAAAGTGTGATATCTGTCTTGTCTAATCTTTCCAAGCATTTAGTGATTTTATAACTTGTTTAGCAGCTTTAGATTTTACAAATTCCTCTATCACTAGTGCCATAACTTGTTGTGCTTTCTTACTTGATTTCAGAAGCTCCGCTTCTTGCAATTCAGATATCTGTCTTAGGCTTTCTACCTGATCATGTTTTAGAAAAAGGCAGAGAGCTATTAGCTACAGTATTAAACACTTATCTACTAAAAGACTCCTTCCTCCAGGAATATCATTAAATTAAAAATAAAATCTAAAAGGAAGTCCTAAATCACAAGTATACTTGAGCTCGTAACTTAAGCACTTCTAGATTCAAAAGTTCATTTGTTTTCTTCAAACCATCCCCAATGCTATCCTCTATTAATTTTTTCTTCTCTCTCTTCTTTTTTTGCCATTGTTGACAAAATAAAATATTACAGCTGCAAGAAAGTTTCTACTAGGATCTAACTAGAGAAAATGTGTTAGATTTTTGCCTTGTTTTATGGCTATGCGCTCTAATTGCTTTTTCAAATAAACATTAGATGGTACTACAGACTTAGAAATTCTAATCTTGGTCCTATCTAATCTTTCCTTAGCATTTAGTGATTTTATAAATTCTTTAGCAGCTTTAGATTTAGCAGATTCCTCTATCACCAGTGCCATAGCTTCTTCTGCCTTCTTACTTGATTGTAGAAGCTCCACTTCTTCCAGTTCACATCTCTATCTTAGGCTTTCTTCCTGATCATGTTATTGAAAAATGCACAAAGCTATTAGCTTAGGTATTAAAAACTTGAGTACTAAAGGACTCCTTCCTCCAGGCATATCATTAAATTAAAAATAAAATATAAAAGGAAGTTCTAAATCATGTATACGTGTGCCCACCACTTAAGCACTTCTTAATTCAAAATTTCATTTTTTGCCATAGTTGACAAAATAACAACTTCCAACTTTAATAAAGTGTCTACGAGGATATAACTAGAGAAAATATCTTAGATTTCTTGCCTTGTTTAGCGGCTTTGTTGTCTAATTGCTTTATCATATCAACATTAGATGGTAATGCAGAGTTAGAAAGTCTGATATGAGTCTTGTCTAATCTCTCCTGAGTAGTTAGTCATTTTATAAATTCTTTAGTACCTTTTTGATTTAGCAAATTCCTCTTTCACCAGTGCCATGGCTTCTTGTGCTTTCTTACTTGATTTTAGAAGCTCCATTTCTTGCAGTTAACATCTCTGTCTTAGGCACTCAACCTGATCATGTTTTAGAAAAAGGCACAAAGCTATTAGCTTAAGTATTAAACACTTGACTACTAAAAGGCTCCTTTCTCTGGGCATATCATTAAATTAAAACTAAAATCTAAAAGGAAGTGTTAAATCACACGTATACCTGAGCCTACAACTTAAGCACTTCTTGATTCAAAAGTTCATTTGTTTACTTTAAACCATCCCCAATGCTTTCCTCTTTTACTTTTTTCTAGTCTTTTTTTTTGAAATAGTTGACAAAATAACATCTTCCAATTGTAAGGAAGTTTCTAAGAGGATCTAACTATAGAAAATGTCTCAGATTTCTTGCCTTGTTTAGTGGCTTTACTGCCTAATTGCTTTATCAAATCAACATCAGATGGTACTACAGACTTAGAAAGTCTAATGTCAGTCTTGTCTAATCTATCCTGAGCATTTACTAATTTTATAACTTCTTTAGCAGTTTTAGATTTTTCAGATTCTTTTGTCACGAGTGCCATTTCTTCTTGTGCTTTCTTACTTGATTTCAGAAGCTCCACTTCTTGCAGTTCACATCTTTGTTTTAGGCTTTCAACCTCATCATGTTTTAGAAAAAGGGACAAAGCTATAAGCTTAATTATTAAACACTTGGCTACAAAAAGACTCCTTCCTCCAAGCATATCATTAAATGAAAACTAAAATGTAAAAGGAAATCCTAAATCACAAGTATACCTGTGCCCATAACTTAAGCACTTCTTGATTCAAAAGTTCAATTGTTTTCTTCAAACCATCCCCAATGCTTTCCTCTTTTACTTTTTTCTTCTATCTCAGATTTCTTGGCTTGTTTAGCGGCTTTACAGTCTAATTGCTTTATCAAATCAACATTAGATGGTACTGTAGACTTAGAAAGTCTGATCTGGGTCTTGTCTAATCTATCCTCAGCATTTAGTGATTTTATAAATTCTTTAACAGCTTTAGATTTAGCAGATTCCCCTATCACTAGTGCCATAGCATCTTGTGCTTTCTTACTTGATTTCAGAAGCTCTACTTCTTGCAGTTCGCATCTCTCTCTTTGGATTTCTTCCCGATCTTGTTTTAGAAAAAGGCCCAAACTTATTAGCTTAAGTATTAAATACTTGACTACTAAAAGACTCCTTCCTCTAGGCATATCATTAAATTAAAACTAAAATCTAAAAGGAAGTCCTAAATCATAAGTATACTTGAGCCCGCAAATTAAGCACTTCTTGATTCAAAATTTCATTTTTTTTCTTCCAACCATGCCCAATGCTTTCCTCTTTTACTTTTTTCTTCTCTTTTTTTTTTGCCATAGTTGAAAAAATAACATCTTCTAGTTGCAATAAAGTGTCCATGAGAATCTCACTAGAGAAAATGTCTCAGATTTGTTGCCTTGTTTAGTGTCTTTATTGTCTAATTACTTTATCAAATCAACATTAGATGGTACTACAGACTTAGAAAGTCTGATATCTGTCTTGTCTAATCTATCCGAGCATTTAGTGATTTTATAACTTCTTTAGCAGTTTAGATTTTACCGATTCCTCTATCACCAATGCCATAAATTCTTGTGCTTTCTTACTTGATTTCAGAAGCTCCACTTCTTGCAGTTCACACCTTTGTCTTAGGCTTTCTACCTGATCATCTTTTATTAAAAGGGAGAGAGTTATTAGCTAAAGTATTAAACACTTGTCTACTAAAAGACTCCTTCGTCTAGGCATATCATTAAATTAAAAATAAAACCTAAAAGGAAGTCCTAAATTGCAAGTATATCTCAGCTTGTAACTTAAGCACTTCTAGATTCAAAAGTTCATTTGTTTTCTTCAAACCATCCCCAATGCTTTCCCCTATTAATTTTTTCTTCTCTCACTTTTTTTTTGCCATAGTTGACAAAAGAAAATATTCCAGCTGCAAGAAAGTTTCTCCTAGGATCTAACTAGAGAAAATGTGTCAGATTTCTTAACTTGTTTTACGGCTTCGCTATCTAATTGCTTTATCAAATCAACATTAGATGGTACTGCAGACTTAGAAAGTCTAATCTGAGTCTTGTCTAATCTGTCCTGAGTAGTTAGTGATTTTGTAAATTCTTTAGCAGCTTTAGATTTAGCTGTTTCCTTTATCACCAGTGCCATAGCTTCTTGTGCTTTCTTACTTGATTTCAGAACCTCCACTTCTGGTAGTTCCCATCTCTGTCTTAGGCTTTCTACTTGATCATGTTTTAGAAAAAGGTAGAGAGCTATTAGCTAAAGTATTAAACAATTGTCTACTAAAAGACTCCTTCCTCCTGGCATATCATTAAATTAAAACTAAAATAAAAAAGGAAGTACTAAATCACAAGTATACCTGAGCCCGTAACTTAAGCACTTCTTGATTCAAAAGTTCATTTTTTTTCTTCAAACCATCACCAACGCTTTCCTCTTTTACTTTTTTCTTATCTCTCTACTTGTTTTTGCCATAGTTGACAAAAATAACAACTTCCAACTGCAAGAAAGTGTCTACGAGGATCTAACTAGAGGAAATGTCTCAGATTTCTTTCCTTGTTTAGTGGCTTTGCTGTCTAATTACTTTATCAAATCAACATTAGATGTATTGCAGACTTAGAAAGTCTGATCTAAGTCTTGTCTAATCTATCTGAGCAGTAAGTGATTTTATAAATTCTTTCGCAGCTTTAGATTTAGCAGATTCCTTTGTAACCAGTGCCATAGCTTCTTGTTCTTTCTTACTTGATATCAGAAGCTCCACTTCTTGTAGTTCACTTCTCTATTTTATGCTTTCTACATGATTAAGTTTTAGAAAAAGGCACAAAGCTATTAGCTAAAGTATTAAACACTTGACTACTAAAAGACTACTTCCTTTAGGCATATCAATAAATTAAAACTAAAATCTAAAAGGAAGTCCTAAATCACAAGTATACTTGAGCCCACAACTTAAGCACTTCTTGATACAAAAGTTCATTTGTTTTCTTCAAACCATCCCCAATTCTTTCCTCTTTTACTTGTTTCTTCTCTATTTTTTTTGCCGTAGTTGACAAAATAACATTTTCTAGCTATAATAAAGTGTCTGCGAGGATCTAACTAGAGAAAATTTCTCAAATTTATTGCCTTGTTTAGCGACTTTACTGTCTAATTGCTTTATCAAATCAACATTAGATTGTACTGTAGACTTAGAAAGTCTGTTCTGAGTCTTGTCTAATCTGTCCTGATTAGTTAGTGATTTTATAAATTCTTTAACAGCTTTAGATTTAGTTGTTTCTTCTATCACCAGTGCCATAGCTTCTTGTGCTTTCTTACTTGATTTCAGAACCTCTACTTCTGGTAGTTCACATCTCTGGCTTAGGCTTTCTACTTGATCATGTTTTACAAAATGGGAGAGAGCTATTAGCTAAAGTATTAAACACTTGACTACTTAAAGACTCCTTCCTCCAGACATATCATTAAATTAAAACTAAAATTTGAAAAGAAGTCACAAATCACAAGTATACTTGAGTCCGTAACTTAAGCACTTCTTTATTCAAAAGTTCATTTATTTTCTTCAAACCAGCCATAATAAAGTGTCTACGAGAATCTAACTAGAGAAAATGTCTCAAATTTCTTGCCTTGTTTAGCGGCTTTGCTATCTAATTGCTTTATCAAATCAACATTAGATGGTACTACAGACTTATAAAGTCTGATCTCAGTCTTGTCTAATCTGTCCTGAGTAGCTAGGGATTTTATAACTTCTGTAGCACCTTTAGATTTAGTAGATTCCTCTATTACCAGTGCCATAGCTTCTTGTGCTTTCTTATTTGATTTTAGAAGCACCACTTCTTGCAGTTCACATCTCTGTCTTAGGCTTTCAACCTCATCATGTTTTAGAAAAAGGCAAAGAGCTATTAACTTAAGTATTAAACAATTGACTACTAAAAGACTCCTTCCTCTAGGCATATCATTAAATTAAAACTAAAATCTAAATGGAATTCCTAAATCACTAGTATACCTGAGCCCGCAACTTAAGCACTTCTTGATTCAAAAGTTCATTTGTTTTCTTCACACCATCCCCAATGCTTTCCTCTTTTACTTTTCTCTTCTCTTTTTTTTTTGCCATAGTTGACAAAATAACATCTTCGAGCTGCAATAAAGTGTCTCAAATTTCTTGCCTTGTTTAGCGGCTTTATGATCGCCACACAAATAGTGTGTGCAATAAATACACAAGTATATGTATCGTAACATAATATAATGATAAATAAAGATGGTTCCCACGACGATTATTTTTTTAGAAACTAATTTTTAAAACTAAAAATAATAAAAATCAATTGTTTTTGGTGTTTTTATATCTTAAGAAAGCAAAATTAAAATAAGTAAAAGTAAATAGCAATAATTAATTAAATCAGATTTTGTGACTAAAAAGATATATGAGAAAATATCTAGGAATACTTAATCCCCCCATTTTTTAAACATTCGAATCACTAAAATGCCCCCAATATAATATCAATTAATTACATGATCAATTGAATCTAACCTAGCATGTATTCCTCTCTCAAGTAAACTACACACCATATAGTAATTAATTTAATTACACTCTCATGCCAATTAAATTGCATATTACTCATTAAATTCATCAATTATGGATCACACACATAAGAATCATACATCTCTGCTTAGAAACTATGCATGTTATTTAATCAAGACAAATAATTAAATAATTTTCTCAAATCTATTTAATTACCTCTATAGATAAATTGTTGGCCAAACAATTAATAGCATAAAAATCAGATTAAATAATATAATTAAATTAATATTATAATTAGAAAACAATATTACATCATCACATTGTAAAAATTGGGTTCATAAGATCTCTAGATTAATAAATTAATTACACATAATTGTGTTCATAAAGCTTATATTTTTCATAAAGCTTGAATTGTAGAATTAATTTCCTCTTGAATCTCCACCAAAATTGTATCGTTTCTTGAATTTTTCTATAATTTTCTCTTTTTAGTTCTAAAACTGACCAAAATTATGCTAATGAAGGCCAATTAGGGTTTATGGAGTGATTAGGGGCTTAAATAAAGCTCAGGTGCCATTTGGACCGTCCGATCAGCTTCAAATCAAGGGCTATGAGCAAAACAAGCAAAACTGACAGTTTCAACCAATCATAGCATGACACGTGGCATTAGAAGTTCATTGGGCGAATTAGAGAGCAACGCATGGCTGGGGAGACCGGTCAGAGTCAACATTCATCGAGTCAGCACTACGTGGCATGACGTGATTCATGGGAACGGATGCGCGTGTAACATGGGTGGAACGCACGGAACAATAGCGTGGTGACATGTGTCATAACACATTGACTGATTACCAAACCCGAATTGAATGTCGTGCTAACACGTGGCACGTGTTTCGTCCTCCTTATACGCGGTGCAACGTGATTCGTTCTCCGTGCTAGTGTGGCATCCTCATGGCTTGCTCAGTCAGCTCCTATACTTGTGTGGCATGCCACGTGACACCTTCTGATTGGTCCTCGGTTAAAAATTCATTAAAAAATTCCAGAAAAATCCCAAAAAAATCCCAAAATTATATTTTCACCCCTTTTCACTAGAAAGTTTATATTTTAATTTTTTTAGCCATAAAAATACTATTTGTTAAATAAAACAAGTAAATATTAAGTAAAAAAGTGCACTAATGACTCTATTTTCATATAGTCATCACACCCCCAAACTTAAATCTTTGCTTGTCCTTAAGTATAACTAAAAAAAATAACTTGGGTAATATATTCATAAATATACTTCTATTAGTACATGCATATTTCACGAAAACTTTCCCTCTTAAAAGTCATACAAGTCTATGATAAAGAGGTTCACATATTCATCAATCAATGTTCCATCAATACAAGGATATGCAAGGTTTTTGAAAAATTAATTTGTGTGTGTGTGATGCACATGATATCGTCCAATGCACTCATGAAATCAACTTATATGAGCATGGTAATCAATTCAATCTTAGAACAAGTCTCATAAGTCAATTTTTCACATCCCTCTCCACTAATATAAATATGCACTTAGCTCTAGATCAATAAGGACTTTACATGGTTTTAATGTAAGGCTTAGGTGGGGGGTTGATAGATGCAGACATTTTAGGGTCTTTCCACACCTTAGCTTTTTTTCATCATGCACTTTTTAACTGCAATTGAGCTTTTACTTAATATTTTAGTGCACCCTATTTTGACATTCTTTTCATATTTTTTTATTCCACATATCTTTTCTCTTTTTTTTTTCCTCTTTTTTTTTGGTTACTTCACAACACCCCCAAACTTATTTTCAATTCTATTTTCTTTTTCTTTAGAGGGATACTAGTGTTGTGAGTTTTGCTTTTTTTTTACGGGGTACATTACATTTCACCTTACTCTAAAGCATAACACATGATTGCATCTTTTTTTTCATACAAGCTAAAGGTGCAAGGGTATACAAGCTAAAGTTGCAAGGGTAAAGGTAATACTTATTAGTTAGGCATTAAATGTGGCTTACAGATATGAAAGGTTCTTTGTTAGGCTCAAATGGGTGACTAAAGATATTAACAATGGTTAGCTTGAAAGGCTCAATTGATCCAAATAAGGCCTAAATCATATCTCTTGCTAAATACTATTTAGGATTTCGCCTCAAGAGATGATCAAATGGATTCTAAAACTTGGTAGATCTAATTTACTCGCATAACTCACTGCAAATTTTCTCTCAATAAGCACACCAAAATCAATCATGAACATGTGCATAAAAGTTGAATCAATTCAATCAAAACTAACAAGCATATCACATGATTAATGTAAATATCTTAACAAATATGTTACATTCCTTATCCTAGTCATGACAACCAATTTTTATCATGGAGTTCATATGTTTCATATCAAGCATGCGTGCATTTATTTTCCATATATTTATCAATTTCTACCCAAATCATAATTTAAAATAACCTAAAAATTCATAAAAAATTTCCTAAAAATTTAAAATGCATACTAAATACAAATGTAGAGAATGAATTTCCCTCCCTTAAACTTAAATTACACATTGTCCCCAATGTGCACATTAAATATGAAAAGGTCAAAGAAAAGAAAACTCCCTTAGTCATGGCACACCACATCTGTCATTGAAATGCTCATTCTTGTTGTGTCATTGCTCTCCCCATTTATTCACCTATAAAACAAAAACAATGAAAATATAAGTAAAATAACTTTGGGTTGCCTCCCAACCAGCATCACATTTAACGTCCTTGACTAGACGGTCCTATTAAGTCCTAAGCACATCCCTTTGTATCCATCTACTTTTGAGTTTGCCAGGAAATACCTTGAGTCTTGATTTGTTCAATAATACTTTATGTTTTGGTTCGCAAGCACGGTGCTCAATTCTCTTCTCATGCCATATTTTTGTTTTCCTTTTGAACTTCTTGGCATTCTTATAAGCACTCTACCGTAACTCATCCAATTTATGTATTTCTAATAGCTTTTTTACCTCCCCATTGGACTTTTTCACTTTCATACTTGATTTAGGATATGAGGGTATAAGTGTGGGGTCTAAACTTGGTGGGTCTTCAATTGATGGTTTGAGTTTAGATCCTATCTCAAAATTTTCCATTATCACCTTTGATACATACATGAGAGATGCGTCCTCCAAAAAGTTCACATAGTCCACAATATCAACCTTCGATGCCATACTTTCAAAGTTATAATAGGTTGAGTTATTTTCTGGTGAGTTTATGTCCTTGGTTATAGCAGAATGTGTTAAATTCTTAAGTTTGGGTGACGCCACAGATTCTTTTAAGCCATATCCACAATCAGTAACAATTATCTTTAAACATTCATTAGCATTATCAATATCAGGGGGTTCAGATTCTTTAAAAACTTTAAATATTACTTGTTCATCTTGCACTCTCATTGTAAGTTCACCTTTTTGTACATCAATGAGTGCCCTTCCGGTTGCTAAGAATGGACGGCGAAGTATGATAGGAATGTAACGGTCCTATTCCATGTCTAGCACAATGAAGTCCGCTGAAAAGATGAATTTGTCTACTTTTACTAAAAAATCTTCTACCACACCTAGAGGTCTCTTAATTGATCTATCTACCATTTGTAATGTTACCAAAGTGGGTTTTGCTTTACCAACTCCCAATCTCTTGAAGATTGATAATGGCATAAGGTTAATACTAGAATCCAAGTCACATAGTGCCTTGCCAAAATGAATGTTCCCAATAGTGCAAGGGATGTCAAAACTAACTGGATCTTTCAGTTTTTGTGGTAGTTTTCTATCAAGAATGGCACTACAACCTTCAGTCAAGATTATTGTTTCATGATCACCAAGCCTCCTTTTCTTTGATAGTATATCCTTCATGAATTTGGCATATGATGGCATTTTTTCAAGTGCCTCTGCAAATGGTATGTTTATATGTAGCTTCTTGAAGACTTCTAGAAATTTTGAAAACTACGTATCTGACTTTTGCTTTGGTAGTCTTTGAGGGAAAGGAATAGTGGGTTTGTAAAGGTTGCTCTTTTTTGGCTGAATTATTTCCTTTCCATTGCTCTCTTTATCCACTAATTTCTCCTCCTCCTTTTTAGTTTCTAGTTCCTCCTTATCCTTTTTAGTTTAATAGTCCTCTTTATCCTTTTTAATTTCCTGTTTCTCCTCATCCTTTTCTGTCTTATGTTCTTGTTCTAAAGTTTTACCACTTCTTAAGGCTATAGCATTGCATTGGTCCTTACCTTCTCTTCCTGGGTTTACAATTGTATCACTTGAAAGGTTCCCTTGAGGCCTTTGACTTATAGCCTGAGCTAGTTTCCCCATTTGGTTCTCCAAATTTTGAATTGAAGCCTCTTGAGTTGACACTTTTGTATTCACTGATTGGATGAATTCTTTCATCATGCCTATTAAAGCACTTTTATTTTCCTCAGTAGGTGGCTTCTTCTCTTGGGCTTGTGATTTTTGTGGTTGTTGAAAACCAGGTGGTGGAAATGATTGATGGTTGAATTGACTACCACCTTGAATGTTGTTATTGCTCCAAGAAAAATTTGGATGTTGTCTCCATCTTGGGTTATATCTGTTTGAGTATGGATTATTGTTTCGATTCACATTACCCACATAGCAAATGGATTCAGGATTATTTGGACAATTATCAAACAAATGAGCTCCTTCACAAAACACACATGACACTCCTGAATTTTGGACTTGGTTTATACTCACCGGTGAGTTTTGTACCTTCAAAAGATTAACCAAAGATGACACTTGAGTTGTAAGTGCTGTGATATCATTTACCTCATGCATTCTGACTACTTTTCTTGTGGCTGTCATTCTGTCCATTGGCCATTGATAATTATTGCTAGCCATTTTCTCAAGTAAATCATAAGCTTGATTGTAAGATTTTGCTAGCAAAGCTCCATTAGCTGATGCATCAACGATAGTCCTTGTTTGAGCATTGAGACCATTGTAAAAAGTTTCCATTTGAATCCAAGAAGGAATACCATGATGAGGGCACTTTCTTAGCAATTCCTTGAATCTTTCCCATGCTTCATAGAGATTCTCCTTCGTGTTGTTGGTAGGAAGTGATGTCATTCCTAAGCTTGGCATTCTTTGTTGGTGGGAAGTATTTCATCAAGAATTTCTCCGCCAAACCATTCCAAGTTGTAATGGAATCAGGTGTCAAAGAGTTTAGCCAAGCTCGAGCACGGTCTCGCAAAGAGTAAGGGAATAATCTAAGCCTAAATTCCTCCTCTGTCATACCATTGAACTTAAATGAATCTACAACTTCAATAAACAATCTGAGATGAAGATAAGGATCCTCTGTTGGTAATCCACTAAATTGTCCAACTGTTTATAGCATTTGAAACATCACTGGCTTTAATTCAAACTGATTAGCTTGAATGTTTGGCCTTGTAATACTTGGATTCAGCCCTTACAACGTAGGTATTGCATATTCATTCATAGCTCTATCTCTATCATCTATCAAAAACATTTGATTATTCAAGTTTAGCTCATTATTGTTTATTTCTAATGGATTAGCCATTTCTTCCTCTTGGGTGACTTGTTGTTTTCTAATTGATCTCAAAGTGCGCTCAATTTTAAGATCTAAAGGTAAGATTTTTCCCTCACGAACTCTACTCATACAATAGACTCAACTATGTTTCTACAATACTAAAGGAGATGTCTAAATAAAAACTAAAACAAATTAACAACTAAATAAATAAACTAAAGTAAAAATAAATAAATAAGTAAAGAAAATAAATAAAAGGAATTAACTAGAATAAATAAATAAATAAGTCCCTAAAAGAATATAAATAAATTTAGATTAAAATTAAAGTAAAGAAAAATAAATTAAGAAATTTCTTTTTAAAAAAGAAAAAAATAAAATTAATAATAAAAAAATATATTAATTTCTAATATTAATAATCCTCGACAACGACGCCAAAAACTTGATCACCACACAAATTGTGTGTACAATAAATACGCAAGTATACGTATCGTAACATAATATAATGATAAATAAAGATCGTTCCCACGAAGATTATTTTTTTAGAAGCTAATTTTTAAAACTAAAAATAATAAAAATCAATTTTTTTGGTGTTTTTATATCTTAAGAAAGCAAAATTAAAATAACTAAAAAGTAAATAACAATAATTAATTAAATCAGATTTTGTGACTAAAAAGATATATGAGAAAATATCAGAAATACTTAATCCCTCAATTTTCTAAACATTCGAATCACTAAAATCCCCCTAATATAATATCAATTAATTATATGATCAATTGAATCTAACCTGGCATGTATTCCTCTCTCAAGTAAACTACACACCATATAGTAATTAATTTAATCACACTCTCATGCCAATTAAATTGCACACTACTCATTAAGTTCATCAATTATGGATCACACACATAAGAATCATACATCTCTGCTTAGAAACTATGCATGTTATTTAATCAAGTCAAATAATTAAATAATTTTCTCAAATCTATTTAATTACCTCTATAGATAAATTGTTGGCCAAACAACTAATAGCATAAAAATTAGATTAAATAATATAATTAAATTAATATTATAATTGGAAAAAAATATTAGATCATCACATGGTAAAAATTGGGTTCATAAGATCCCTAGATTAATAAATTAATTACACATAATTGTGTTCATAAAGTAAGACATAAAATTAATAAAGAAAAGAGTAGAAAAAGAAATACAATCAATCTCTTGAATTGTAGAATTAATTTCTTCTGGAATCTCTACCAAAATTGTATCGTTTCTTGAATTTTTCTGTATTTTTCTCTCTTTTTAGCTCTAAAAACTGACCAAAATTATGCTAATGGAGGCCAATTAGGGGCTTAAATAAAGCTCATGTGCGATTTGGACCGTCCGATCAGCTTCAAATCAAGGGCTACAATCAAAACAAGTAAAACTGATAGTTTCAACCAATCATAGCATGACACGTGGCATCAAAATTTCATTGGGCGAATCAGAGAGTCACACATGGTAGGGGAGACCGGTCAAAGTCATTGTTCGCCGAGTCATCACCACGTGGCACGACATGATTCACGGGAACGGATGGTGTGGCACACGGGTGGTTTACTAATTTTTATTTCTTGTTTGTTTTAATTTTCTTATTTTATTTTATTTTTATTATTTCTTTTTGTTGTTTATTTTATTTTTTGTTTCCTTTTATTATTCTTGTTTTGTATTTTTGTTTAATTTTTCTACTAACTATAACATAAGTCCATGTTTGAATACAGTTTGTTCTATTTTTGTTTCATAGAATTTTTTAAAATAAAAAAAATGCTTTCCAAATAAAACCCAAATTTTCTATTTTTCTTCTTGTACAAACCCTATTTTGTTCATACCCTAAAATAATTTTGAAGTTACCTCTAAAAATTCTAAAAAGTTTAATGTCAATATCATCATTAGTGACTAAAATTAAAAAAGAGGCAAATGTTATGCTATATCTACATAGAAGTACAAATTTAATGTCATATTTATTATACTTGAAACTAGGAGTGAATGAACTAGAACCCATAACCATGTCCCTACTTCTAAGCATATAAATTTTTAATATTGATAGGGTCTATTAAATGATTTAAATAGTATAGGTAGACAAAGTTGTCTTACGTGTAGATTTTGTAATTTTAATAAACTCAATGTCCCATTACCATTGGGTAACTATGAAAATAGAGATCCCCTAAGAAGAATCTTGCTAAGAGATTAAATTATGCATTGGATGGGAGGCAACGCATCATTGTAGGTAATATTTTTTTTATTTTTGTTATTTAATTTTGTTTCTAATCATGTAAACATTGTTTAGAATTATTAAGGTTATAACCAATTGTTGAAGTGTGTGAGAAGACATAATTGTTTAGCTATGCATAAATTATTGGATTAATGGATGCATCTGCATACCAACACTTAAAACAATATGAGTAATTGGGTAACTTTTCTACTTTCTTATTCTTTAATTTATACTTATTATATTGAGGACAATGTAAGTTCTAGGTTGGGGTAGAAAAAGTTACATTATAAAATTATGCTTAAATTGAAATTTGTATATGTTTACATTTTTACTTTGTTTATAATTTTTTTTGTTTTTATTTACATTTTGTGTGCTTTTATTTATTTTTATTGAATTAGAAATTCTTGGTATATTTTAAAAATTTCTTACAAAATTATCATGTCATTTTAGTTAATTTTAATAAAATGATAAAATCTTTGCATTGTTAGATTAATTTTAAAACATTTCATAAAGTAATGTGATAATTAGTTATTTTTTTGTCATAATTAATATTTCATGATAAAATTTTGAAATTGCGATGAACCCAAAATCAGTGTTTAAGAGTTTAGAAGTGGAGACTACCCTTGTGAGAATATATTTTGAGCCATTATCTTCCCATTCTAAATGATAATAGTTTTTAATGCTCTTTAAACACTATTCTTATTAATTCTAATTATTAGATGATTTCTATAGAACCTTGTATTGAATGTTAGGATTTTTACATTCAATACAGTGCTATATATTTATTTTTATTACTTAGTTTGAACAAGTTAAAGAAGAAATTGAAAGTATATGCCTTACTCTTTAATCATGCATGACTTATAAAAAAAGAGACATATATGCAGTTACCTAAATCAATAAAATAAAAAGCTACAAATTAGCTACTTACTCTATCATGCATACATGGGTCCTTTCTAAGCCAAAAGAAAAAAGAAGAAGAATATCTCTAAGAAAAATAGAGAGAAAGGAAAAATAAAAAAGTGAGATAAATAAGAAGTTGGTTGAAGATTGTGATAAGTGCTCATGTTACACAAATCTATCTTTTTGGAGTTATGGCTATATTTTGTTACTTTTTAGGTATTTCTTGTGTTAAAAGGATTCAATTTTAAAGAATTTTACTCGAAGCACCATTACGACTTAGAAGATGTAAAGAAAACATTTGTAAAATATTACATATGTTTAAAACTTGGAAAAATAAATTACAAGGAATTTAGGGTTCTAAAGTGATGCATTTTAAAGTGCGCTACAGTGTGAAAACATTGTAAGCCATGGCACTAGGCCAAAGGAATGTCCCCCAAAAACATGTGGGTTGTGGCATGAAAACTTTGTGTGCCGCAACACAAAGAGAGTGGATCGTGCATAAAACCATGTACAATAGTGTATGTCATTGCTCCAAGCTAATGAACCCATTTTTTCTTCATTTCTTCACCTTATAAATAGGACCCTATTTCTTTTTTAATAGATATCCCATCATCTCTCTTCTAGCTGATTTCTTAGTTTTTTTTTTTAGTCTTTTCTTTTCTTTTTTGTAGTTTATTATTCCCCTCTCATTTAAAGTTGAACAAATCTAGTTCATTTAATAGCTTTTAGTTTCAATTCAATAAACATCATATCAATTATGTTTGGAAGTTTTCTAGAAGCAATTCTAAGAATTCTGTTGAGGTATATTTAATTGTATTCTTTATAAAATATTTCTAAGTGTTTTTTTACATTATATATGTTTAATTTATCAGGATATTAGTAATGTCTTTATGCTTATAAAATATTATAATAGATTAAATATTTTTATAAAATAAATTATGTTTTATTTCATCATCATGATTTAAACAAAGTTGTAAATGAAAAATATATTCACAAAGTAGTTTTTCATAAGAAACAAAAAAGTTACATTTAAGATTTAAAATATCTGAATCTAATTAGAGTAATACTCTTGGATATTAGATATGTACATATCTAAATATGATCTCGAGGTATGCTCTATTCTAAGAATTTTTATAAGAATTATTATTGAAAGATTTATTGACGACATATCATTCATAGTACTTTTAAAATCTAAATGTTAGTTCTAGATATTTAAATCATAAATCTAACTTAGACACCTTAATATGAGTTTAAATTCCTAGACCCTACCAAAGATGTAAATCAAATGGTTCACTATCTCTTTGAACAAAATCATAATTTAATTAAATTAACTACTAGACCCGACCGAAGGCGGTAAATAATTTTAATTAATAATAAATGGTAGACTTAATTAATTTACATTATTCGAGGAACCCTAGATGTTTTCGGAAACCACATGATTCCTCTTTAGATTGACCTTTGAAGTATACTAATAATTTTCTATAAGTAATTCGTGCACTTGAGACTATTTTATAAATCATACAAAATTTATATGCCACAATTTTGTGCATCAGAAAGAAGCTATGTGATGTGCTACAATGAAGAATTCGGGTCCAATTTATAAATGTTGAAATGAGAAAATGGTGGATGTGATGGCTTGTAGCGTGGCACAATTCTTTTCCACATAGCGAGATAACAAGTTGTACACAGCTAGAGCTCAATCCACTACAAATGCGTTGTGGCACACAATATTTCCATTCCACGACATGAAAAAATTCTACAATGTGTGAATCTCACTCCATTAACCTCACACTACTTCACATAAATTATCCATGTCGTAGCCTACATTCCTCTAAACAACTAGAACCGCTATTTTCTTATACACTCTTTTTAATGGTTTAATACATATGTTATTTTTACATATGTTATCTTTTAAGCCTCAATAATGTAATATAGCACTTTCAAGTACTATCCTTTAAGTGTTGATCAATTAAATCATTTTGAAGCTAAAGTACCTAAAAAACAACAAAACATACCCGTGATTCTGAAAAGATAGATTTGTTTTAAAAGAAAATAAAACTATACAAATATAAATCTATTTTATCATTTAAATTACATAAAGTCACAATATATTAAGTGCTTGTAAGTACTTATCACAACCCCCTACCAGCTTCTTGCTAATCTCTTAGCAAGAAAGGTGAAAAACTAAAAATAAAAACTAGAATAAAATTTAATTATAATAAATTATTTCTGTAGATTAACTTGGTTGCATTTACCATATGCAACAAGCCTTTAAACCCAAATGTTTTCATAGTGGAAGAGTTTAAGTCTCATGCGGGATTTCAGGGATGATACCTACAAACATTAAACTTAAAATGCAAAAATTTAAAATAAATATAAAAACAAACCAAATAACACATAAAAGAACAAAGCAAAAAAGAATGAAAAAGATAACAAAAAAAATAACAAAACTTCTCATGCTTTTTAATTTCTTCTAAGTTTACAATTAAAATTCATAGCATAAGTCATTTTAATATTCTAAACATTCATAATTAATATAATAATTAGTTGAAAATTATACTCATATTCAAATAAAAAATCTATCAATATTAAATTTGCCCAATTTTAGTGTATGGAATCCAAATTCAGTTTGACATTAACTTTATAAGACATACTCTCAATAACACTGATCCTATTGGTTGAAACATTCATTAAAAGGTATATGCAAATATAATTTATTTAAAGAAATGAACTAATAGATTCACATATGTTTAAAGAATAAAAGGCTCAAAGTGGTACATAATATTGATCTCATGGAAGGAATGGAATGAAAGGATTCATAAAGAAATCAAATATTATTTTCATGCATCAATTAAATTCATCAAATAAAGATTTTAAGTAATATGCCTTATAGAGATGAAGAAAATATAAATGACTTCTTTGGAATTTATTTCCTATCTTTATTTTGTATTTAACCATTTTTCTTAACTTTATAAGATGTTTGGGTCATAGTATTTAATTTATACTATTAATTTCTCTCTCTCTCTCTCTCTTTTCTTTTTTTAGGGATTTTTTTTAAGAAAGATCCATGTATAGTTTGTACATATTTTGTAGATATGGTGAATGGCTAATTTTTGACATTTTCTTTTGTATTCATTTAGGTAACCCTATATAAATCCCTTTTTAGAATACCTACATGAATGGAAGAGGGCATATACTTTCAATTTCTACTTAAGTCATTCAATTTAAGCGAAACATATATATATATGACACTTTATTGGATGTAAAAATCCAAATATTTAATTCAAAAACATATAGATATCATCTAGCAATTTAGAATTGATAAAAAGAGTGTTTAAAAAGTAGCAAAAATATTATCACTCAGAATGGGAAGATAATGGTGAATGGCTAATTTTTGACATTTTCTTTTGTATTCATTTAGGTAACCCTATATAAATCCCTTTTTAGAATACCCACGTGAATGGAAGAGGGCATATACTTTCAATTTCTACTTAAGTCATTCAATTTAAGCAAAACATATATATATATATATATATGACACTTTATTGGATGTAAAAATCCAAATATTTAATTCAAAAACATATAGATATCATCTAGAAATTTAGAATTGATAAAAAGAGTGTTTAAAAAGTAGCAAAAATATTATCACTCAGAATGGGAAGATAATGGGTGAAAATATTCTCACAAGGTAGTCTCTACTATTTGATTCCTAAACATTGATTTTTGGTTTATCATAATTTTAACCATTTATCATGAAATTCAAATTATGCCAAAAACTAACAAATTATCACATTATTTCATGAAATATTCAAGAAATTAATCTAATGATGCGAAAACTTAATCATTACTTAAAATTAACTAAAAGATATAATAATTTTGCAAAACAAAAATTTAAATTAAACTAAAATTCCTAAAACTAATAAAAATAAATAAAAGTACACAAAAACAAGTAAAAATGTAAACAATGTAAAAAATGTGAAGATATAAAAATTTCAAATTAGTTCAATTTTATAATGTAACTTTTCCCGCCCCTAACTTGTAACTTACATTACTCTTAATTTAACAATTGTAAATTAAAAATATAAAGTATAGAATAGGAAAGTTACCCATACGCTAAACCTACTCAAGAATTGGTGCAGAATTATAGATGCATCCATCAGTCCAAACATTTAAATTTACATAGAAAGAATATTGTGTACTTCTTACAAATTTCAACAAATAGTTCTAAACAATGTTTACATGACAATAATAAAATAATTAACATAAAACAAAAAAAATTTACTATCCAAAAAAAATAAAACAAAAGTTCTCATAATAAAATAAAATAAAGAAAAATGCATAAAAACTCATTTTATAACTCTGCATCAAATTTAGAGCTCTTTCTTCATGTCATCCAGATTTTGTTCTTGAAGTTGATGTCATGATCTTTCTAGAGGAGTAAAGGGGAAATAATAATGATGATACTTAGGTGTTACTAAGTGGCTTGTATCCATCCTAAGATGACTTAGTTACAATTTGTTCATTTCATACATCAATCGGTTATTATCCACCTGATCATGATGATGTCAATTTAGGAATGTAGCTTGTTGGGCACTATAGGCTTGCTAGTATCCTTCTATATAGCTAACGTTTTCACCAAAATTATAAAATCGCTCTATCATAGACAATTTTGATGAAGGAATGGCATTTCTTTCTCTTTTAACAATATTCATATGAGAAGTGATTTTATCATAATATGTTAGGTTTAATAATTCACCAAGTTGTCAAATAACTTCACCTTTTGAGTGAGGTACTTTCACTTTGTTACATAAAGTAGGGATTAATTGGGGGAAGAAGAAACTCAAATGGTGATTGTTTGCAGATAACTTTATCTTGTGATGAATTATACTACCTACAAACATACGCATCTTAAATGCAATGGCATATAGTAAAATTACCCTATCTCTATCAATAGAATTGTAATATATGGTAAGCATTAATCTTGAATACAAAAGTATTACAAAATATGAGCAATCTTATCTAAATACTTTGCTTTAAGTCCTTTATGTTTACCACCAATATATACCAATTTCCCGCTTGTATAGTTAAGGAATCAATTATTATAATATAATCAACATTACTTAAATTATTTTTAAAACCAACTTGCCCAAGATTCACCAACTAATAATGATCATTTATATGATTTGGCCCAAACAGGACTAGTATATTACGTACTTTTACTATATTATCAATAGCGTCGGGAACATTCGTATAGAATTCCTTACCCCTCTTTGTCCTAATTATGGTTTGAAACTCCTAAAAATTCCCAAAATTGTCCACAAATTTCAGAGAATTTAATTTAAAGACTTAGATTCTAAAAATTTATGAATATTTATTTGTGTTGTTGTGGATTGAAGAAAATGAAGAATACCCATTTTCTATAGATGAAGATTTCTTGATATTGTTGATAGTTTTTGAAAATTTCTTTATGAAATGGGTGGGAAATGGTTAGAAAAATGATTTTTTATAAATTTTTTGAAAAACTATTGAAGAAATGTGAGATTTTTGAGGCTATTGAGATATTTGGTAGGAGAGAAAGTTTAAGATTTGTGAAGTTTTTGATAGAAAATGATTGTGTTTTCATGTTAGGGAGGTGTTTTTGACCAAAAATTGTATGCGGACCCTGGCATAGTAAAATGCATGTTGTGGCGCGAGTTTTTCAACTTTAATCCATTTTTAAACAAAGACCCCATGTCTTGGCACAAGAAAAAGCATGCTGTAGCGTGAAACCAACTTTTCTTCACAACTAGTTTTTACCTTACTCCCCTTATTATTATTATAATAATAAAATGAACATATAAAAATTTAAACTTAAATAAAAATAAAAAATAAAAAAATTATCTTTGAAATGAAAATAAATTCAATTAAAGTAAAAATAAAATAATGGGTTACCTCCCTTCCAATACTATATTTATCATCTTTAATGAGACATTGTTGAGGGGATTTCATCTTCTTTTTTGGAAAAATCAATATCCTCACGTTATTGAGTTCTTTTGTTTTTTAACCTTGCAATTATTCCTTCCCTTAATTTAGTAAGAAGTATATTAGATGTTCCACTTACAATTAACCTTTTTAATGGAAGCCTCTATAGATTCTATAGATTCTATAGATTCTATCGATTAATTTATTCATGATTGGTTATGTCTGCTAACTTGAATGAATGCATCCATGTTATCCTTTAGAGTTGGCTTGTTGGGAGGATTCCTGGGAACTTGTTGGTGGAATTATTAGTCCAATTGGTTTGAGCTATGGTAAAATGGAGGGTTATTTTTCCTCCAAATAAAATTGGGATGATTCCTCCACCCTGGATTATAGGCATTAGTGTTGTGAACATACCTAGCCCTTGGTTGGTATCCCCCTAATACATTGAACTGCTCAGGTCTAGTACTTGCTTCTCCTTGATAGGGACAGGAATTAGCACCAAGTCCTAAAGTACTATGAAAGCCATATTATTCTTTATTTGTTGTGGCATTTGTTATGAGAAGCATAACTTCCTTATTTAGTTATGCTAGTTGCATTGGAACATCAATGTCATTTCATGGACTTTGGCTCTACTCACATGGAAGATCTTATGTTGGTAATTAGAACCCAACATCTCAAAGAGATTATAAGTCTCTAAGACAATCTTTTGTCCCATCACTTCTCCAATAGCGTTATTAATGATGAACTAACATTTCTGTGTCAATCCATCAAAGCAAAACTGGTTCTATAGCTACAGAAGATAGTTGTGATGGGAACATTGAATGAGAAAAAGTTTGAACCTATCTCATGCTTCATGAAAAGTTCTCCCTCCATTTAAGAGAAATTAGCAATTTTTTTTCTCTCAACTCTTATTTTACTTTTGTGGGAATACCATAAACTTATTATATACATTCTCCCACAAAAAAATAAATTAGAGTTGAGTAAAAGTCCCTAATGAAAGACAATGAGTCTTCATTAGGCAATCTATTGAAAGAAGATAACATGAAAAAATAAATGTTTCTCAATTCATAGTTCCAAGCAACCTCACCCAATTGGATTGAGGGAGTACCAGTGCCAATTACTGGCCATACATACTCCTTTATTGTTGTTTCTCCCCTAAAATTAATGGTTTAGATTAAGGGTCAAAGTTTGGCTCACAAATTTATTCAACTAAAGGCTATGGACCACAAAGACTAGAATTTTTAATAGTCTATTAGATCAATTTATATTATTTTTATACATTGTGAGATAGTACCTTAAGGACCTCCTATCTCGCATAAACTTTTGAAAACAGAAATTAAAATCACCTTTCAAATAAAAAAATAACAAGATAAATACACAAGTATATAACACATTATATGTTTGTACACAGAAATACTAAACCCATATATATTAAAAGAATAAATAATAAAACAATAAAAATGTTAGTAAAAGAAATAATTTAGTACACAAAATTAATAAACATAAATAATAAGAAATAAAATAATAGAGGAATTAATAAATAAAGAAAAGAAAATTCAAAATTAAAATAAACGAAAAAGAATTTTTTTAAATAAAAACAAATTATAATTTTTAAAATAAATTTATTAAATTTTTCAAATTTTTTAAGATTTTAAAATAATATTATTATTAAATAAAATATATTATTTTAGTTTTAAAATAAAAGAGAGGAACTTTTTTCAAAGAAAATTTAAAATTTAAAATATCTAAAATTAATAAATAACCTAAATATTTTAAAATTTTAAATAAAAATTACAATATTTACAACACAATGTTTTTAAGATTTTCTTAAAAAAAATTTTAAAACACTATTCCTCCCCAATAATAGTGACAAAAACTTGATGGTACAAAATTTAGCTAGTTTTTGATGCTATTACCAGTTTCCCAATAAAATCACTAAAAACTTGATGTGCCAAGGCTTGGTGTGCAAATTTTGTATGATTTATAAATAGCTCGCAAGGGCACAAATCATTTATAGAAAATGATAAGTATACTTCCAAAGTCGATCTAAAAAGGAATCATGTAGTTTCTAAATTATTCAATAAATTCTTAAAAACTAAAATAATAACCAAAACATCCTATCATAAATGTTTTGTTTTGATAAATCTAAACTAAAAAATAAAGATAGATTCAATAAAACAATTGGAAAATAGACATTTATATTAAGTGGAGAATTTATGGGATATATTAGTTAGTTAATCATACTTGCTCGTTATTAAGCAAGTTATTAAAAATATAGATTATGTTTTTTGATTCTCTCTTTTAATAAGAAAATATCCTATGCCAAGATCATATTCATTTTTAATAATAAACCAATTAATATGCTAAGTAGAGATTATCAATTCATTAATTATTAAATTCTAATTAATTTCTAATGAATTAACAAACCATCTAATTACTACTTAAGGTCGAGCATACAAATAGAGTTTCAATTCAGGTGTCAAAGTTAGGTTTATGATTTAAGTATTAAAAATTGACTTTTAGATTTTAAATCTATTATGAAAAATATGTCGTCAATATATTTTTCAATAGTAAATCTTATAAAAATCTTTGAAATAGAGTTCTCTAAATCATACCCATAATATTTCTTCTAACATCTAAGAGTTGAGTCTAAATAAGATTTAGATAATTAAATCTTAAATTTAACACTCATGCTTAATATGAAAAATACTAAGCTATATACTTTTCTTTAATAAACTTTTGTTTAAATCCTGATGAATAAATAAAATTCATTTTATAAAAACAATTTACTTACTTTAATATTTCACAACCATAAAAACATTTTAAATATCTCATCTTATTTATAGCCAGATATGCATATTTTAATAAATTATCAATAAATTAAACATAGCATGTAAAACAACACATAAAGATAATTTGAAAAAACACATTTAAATTGTTCCTATTTTGAAAAACCTCTAAATAGAATTATCAATATTGTTTATTGAATTGAAACTAAAGCTACCATATAAATTAAACTTGTTCAACTCTCAATTTGAGAGAAGAACTTTGAAAGTACTAAGAGGAAAAAAATTGAAAGAAAATAAGAATTCAGGTAAGAATGAAGCTATGGGATATGTTACAATGAAGAATTGGGTCCAATTTATGGATGTTGAAAATGAGAAAATGGTGGATCAAAAGGCCGGTATCGCGACTAGATTCTTTTCCACACCATGGCATAGTAGGTTATACACACTTAGAACTCGATCCACTACATAAGCACCACAACACACAATATTTCAACGTTGTGGCATGCAACAATTCAAGAACATGTGAATCTCACTCAATTAACCTTGGGTCATGGCACATAAATTATCCAAGTTGTGGCCTACATTCCTATGAATAACTAGAACTCTTATTTTCTTGTACAACCTTTTTAATGGTTTGAAACATATGTGAGTTTATATGTAATCTTTTCAGCTTCAACATTTTAATGGAGTACTTTTAGGTACTATTCTTTGAGTGTTGATCAATTAAATCATTTTCAAGCTAAAATATTGGAAATACAATGAAACATACCCATGCTTTCGAAAATATATATTTGTTTTAAAAGATAATAAAACTATACATATACAAATCTGTTTTATCATTTAAAGTACATCAAATCACGATATATTAAGTGCTTTTAAACACTTTTAAATAGGCTGAACAGGAGCAAAGAGTTTATTGTTTCTTAAGGTAGACATTGCCACTTTAATGATTTGGTCTATTTATGTCTCTTGCAAGTCATAAATTCAAGCATTCCAAGATTTCCAAATTGACCATAGCAAACATTAGAAGATGCCCACTTCTAATTTCCATAGCTAAATGAGATGGTAAGATAGCCACTCCCAAATGGGAAATTTAGGCATAACATCTCTTTTCACCATGAGATTGCAAGTGCTCCAAACATCTATGATACCATCGCCAAGCACTGGAGCATGTAGCTCAGTTTCAAAGTACCCAATGCACTTCTTACATAACAATGAAGTTGGCACTTTCCTATTCACCATATTGGCATATGCGGATAAAATGTTATGTGTCAACTATCGGGTGAATTTTTTAAATATATTTGAAACTTTAGCTTTCATATAGTCATCAAAGGGAAGTATGAGGCTAAGGAAAGCCTACTATTGATATTGGAATTTCTTACACTAACCAGTATATTAGAATTAACCCTACATTGATAAGCATTCTTGATAATAAACTGCCCATTATGAGAAAAGTCCCATGACAACACATATGTATATTGATTTTTACTTAAGGGAATTAATAAAATTTCCTCAGCTTCTAAAGGTATAAAGATGTCTCTTATTAACTAAACATTCCAACCATTAAGTCATGGTGGATTATTTTAGAAACTTGAGTTAAAATATTATGGTTTCTTGGTATAACTACTTTGAACCTTAAGGATATGAGTCAAGGGCCTTTCTAGATGTTAATGTAAGTACCATCCCAACTCTCCATCGTAATCATTTCATTAAGGCTTGTCGTGCTTCCAATATACCTTTCCAAGTAAAAGAAGCATTTTGTTCTACCCAAAATTTTAAAAAGGAAGAATATGGGTAATATTTGGCTTTCAATAACCATGTACATAATGATTTAGGGTTCGTTAGTATTTTCCAATCTTGTTTAGCTATAAGAGCTAAATTAACTTTTCAAAATTACAAAACCACAAACATCCTAGTGTCTTAGGGATACATATGGTCTTCTAAAGAAGGCAGTTGATGCATTTTTGTGCTTATTTTCCCACCAAAAAGTTTGAATGATGCATGTTAACTCATCAAAGAAGCTTTTAAGAGTTTGGAGATGCTCATTGCATATAAAGAAATTGATTATGTAATAACTTTGATTAGGATTTCCTTACCTTCCCTAGAAAGTAGTTTATCATGCCACCCATGGGTGAGATTTGGTATTTTCTCCTTCAACTTATTGAAAGCACTAGTTTTATTCCTACCAATGAAATATGGTAGGCCAAAATATTTCTCATAACAATCATTCTTCGGTTTCTAATAAAGAAGTTATATCATTCATACGATGTGAAGTAGTGTTAGGACTACGCACTATTACATAACAATCTCCTAATTTTCCTCCCTATCTACGACTTTCCTAACAATGCAAAAACTTTCAACACAAAACAGAAATAGAAAAGGAGACATAAGGTTGCCTTGCCATATTCCTCTAGTGGGGTGAAACTTTTATATAGGCCTCTATTTACTAAAATGGCATAGGGTACTCATTGAATACACATCATAATCTTGTCTACCCAACCAACATGAATACCTAATTTTATCACCATGGATCTTAGGAAGCTCTATTCCACTCTATCATAGGATTTTTTCATGTTGAGTTTCATGGCCATATAGTCATCCAAGGGAAGGACTTGTTTTTATATAATAACATAACTAATACGACCATTTTTCTCATTAACAATATGCCACAATAAACCCAAAATTATATGTGGCATATTGTTAATGAGAAAAATTAATGGTCTTATTAGTTATGTTATTATATGAAGATAAGTATTTTAAACCTTATAAAGTTAGGAACTTCAATTCCCAAAACTATGAAAGGTGAACACTTCTAGTTCAGTAATAACAAAAGATAACAATTCTAGTATATTCTCCATAAAAAAGTTGAGCAATTATAGTCCATAAAAATTTTACAAAATTTATCTAGGAATGCTTAATTAAATTGCATAAATAACTGGAATGTCACACTTAAAAAAAATTAGAGTGCTCATATTTTTAATAAACGGAACCATTAGTGTTGTACACTATTGTTAATATATATGCGCTTAATATAGTGAAGAAAAATTAGATTCTCATATGATTAAGTGCCTTCGGTAGCGTGCTAGTACCATAACACATGGGATTCATTTTATATTCATGAAGTTTATGTTTCTTCTTCTTGTAGGTTATTTGGTAAAATGAGATGCACAAGGTCTTTTTATTTAATTTTCACCTTGTAAGATGATTACTTTTGAATTTGATTAGAATACAAAAAAGGATTGTATATGCATAAAATGTAGATTTAGCTAGAGTAGTCATTAGAAATATAAATTTATAATAACATTATTATTCACACAATTATCAAGTCTAGTTGCAATCCATTCTCTGTCTTCACCGATTTATATCCGGGCCATGATAATAACATACCATACTATACTACTGTTGGTTTGTAAACTTGTTTACAAGCCCAAAGAAATAAAAAAAATCTTTGAAATATTCTAGCCCATTTGAAGTCCAGCTCATGGAAGCTTCTATGGTGATGATCTAGATTGATAAGGATACAACTCATGGTTGGTGGGAAGAAGAAAATAAATGGGTTAGGTAAGGAGATAGGTGTATGGTTTAGATTATTTTGGTAGGTTTATGTTGTATGGCTTAGATTTATTAGTTATTTCTATAAATACTTCTCAGTAGCAATGCAATAATCAAATTAAAAGAAATCAGAAACAAAAGTTTGAGAGTTTCTGAGTGTTTTTGGAAAATTGTTCTTCAGTGTTCTTGAGTGTTCTTAAGTTTTGAGAGATTTGATCCATAATATTCCAACAAAGTGGTATCAAAGCTATAGTTGGAAATATAAATATACACTATTGTATATCAAATCAAAGCTCTCGATGAGACAAATCCGAAGCCGCAAGAATCATCCCGATCGAAGTTCGGACGCACTGCCATAATCTTCCAGAAGGTTTTGCTAGAAAGTGAGTTAACTTACCGAGTCAACCGAGTTGGAACTGAGTCCAGCCGAGTTGACCGAGCCGTGAAGCCTGTTGACCGAGCCACTGACTAAGCCGTAGAGTCATTTGACCGAGCCGCCAAGTCATTGACCAAAAAAGTTGACTTTGACAGTTGATTGAAAATTTGTAGATTTTTCCTCGGAGTTCCTCCTAAGGTTTTTTGACGTTCTGAATCCATCTGTGCGATCATAATTTGCAAATTATCACTATATTGAGAGCTATGTCAAGTGGAGGCATGACATCATTTCAAGTCCCGACACTCAACAACGACTACTATGATAATTAGAGTATCAAGATGAAGGCTCTTTTGGGTGCACATGATGTATGGGAAGTTGTAGAGAAAGGCTTAAGTGAGCCAAACGAGGAAGCTACTCTAACGCAAGTGCAAAAAGAATCTTTGAAGGATTTGAGAAAGAGAGACAATAAAGCCCTCTTTCTTATCTATCAAGCCTTAAATGATGACGGGTTTGAAAAGATTTCAGATGCAACATCTTCCAAAGTAGCGTGGAATAAGCTTCAAGCCAAGAAAGTGAAGAAGGTTCATCTCCAAACACTAAGAGGTGACTTTGAATCTCTACATATGAAAACTTCTGAATCTATTTCTGACTATTTCTCGAGAGTCGTAGTTGTTTCTAATCAATTGAAAAGAAACGGGGAGATGTTGGAAGATGTTAGAATAATAGAAAAGATACTTCGCTTATTAGATTCCAAATTTGAACACATCGTCATGACGATTGAAGAAACAAAAGATTTGGAAGAAATGACCATTGATGAACTCAGTGGGTCATTACAAGCATATGAAGAAAAGCATAAGAAGAAGTAAGGGATCACTGAGCAACTCTTCAAGATGCAATTCAAGGATAAGCATGAAAGCCAAGGCAATGATATGGCCGAGGTAGAGGTAGAGGCCATGGACGAGGTGAAAGCCATGGTCGTGGACGAGGTTGGAATTACAACAATAATTCCAACAACTTTGAGAGAGCGGAAAGCTCAACACGTAGTCTGGAAGAAGTAATATGAACTCAAGGTATGGCAAATCTCAAGTTCAATGCTATAATTGTCAAAAAATTTGGACACTATGCTTCAAAATGTAGAGCTTCCAATAATAGAGTAGATGAGAAAATCAACTACATAGAGGAGAAGACCAATGAGAAATAAACTCTTTTCTAGCACGGAAGAAGGGTGATAGTAGTCAACCAAATGCCTAGTATCTTGACAATGATGCAACCAACCATATATGTGAAAAGAAATACATGTTCGTGGAACTAGATGAGTCAGTAAGGAAGAGGTAACATTCTTATTAGCTTGAAAGATGGGTGACATCAATTTATTTCCAATGTTTACTATGTCCCAAATATGAAAAGTAACATCTTAAGTTTAGGACAACTATTAGAAAAAGGTTATGATATTCATACGAAGGATTGTAATCTTTCTATAAAAGATGATAAGAATAACCTCATTGCTAACATGTCGATGTCAAAGAATAGAATGTTCTTGATCAACATACAAAATGACATTGCAAAGTGTCTGGAAGCCTGCTATAAAGATGCATCGTGGCTATGGCATCTTTGATTTGGGCATCTCAATTTTGGAGGATTGGAGCTGTTATCTAAGAAGGAGATGGTGAAGGGACTACCTTGCATTAACGATCCTGATCAACTTTGTGAAGGGTGCCTACTTGGGAAGCAATTCCAAAAAAGCTTTCCAAAGGAGTCAAACTCAAGAGCGAAGAAGCCACTTGAGCTAATCCATACTGATGTGTGCGGACCGATCAAGCCTAGCTCTCTCGGTAACAGTTTCTATTTCCTTCTTTTTATTGATGATTTTTCAAGAAAAACTTGGGTATATTTCTTGAAATAGAAATCAGAAGTTTTTGAAGTATTCAAAAGTTTCAAAGCTATAATGGAGAGAGAAAGCGGTAGAAAAATCAAAGCCATGAAATTAGACCGAGGTGGAGAATTTACATCTAAGGAGTTTCAAGAGTTCTGTGAAGCAAATGGAATTCATAGATCTTTAACAGTACCAAGATCCCCCCAACAGAATGGTGTAGCTAAAAGAAAGAACCGAATAATCCTCAACATGGCATGAAGCATGCTCAAAAGCAAGAAACAACCCAAGAGTTTTGGGAAGAAGCAATAGCATGTGCAGTTTACTTGTCAAATTGATCTCCAACAAGAAGTGTATAGGGAAAGACACCGCAAGAGGCATAGAGTGGAAGAAAGCCTGGTATTTCCCACCTAAGAGTATTTGGAATATAGCCCATGTTCATGTACCAGATGAGAGAAGAACGAAGCTTGATGATAAAAGCAAGAGTTTTATCTTCATCGACTATGATGCTAATTCAAAGGGCTATAAGTTGTACAACCCATACAATAAGAAGATTGTGATAAGTCGAGATGTTGTATTCGACGAAGAAAGAGAATGGGATTTTAACTCTCATGTAGATAACTTCAATTTCTTCCCTCAGTTTAAAGAAGATGAGCAGACAATGAGGGAGCAACCTATAGAAATTCAACAAGAACCAATGACTCCACCTACTTCACCAATGGCAACTAGTCATGAAGATCTATCACCTTCATCATCTTCGAGTGAAAGTGAAAGAGTCGTGACACGTACACGAAATCTCTAAGATCTTTATGAGGTAATAGAACAAAAAGATAATCTTACCTTATTCTATCTCTTTGTTGATTGTGAACTAGTGAGCTTTCAAGAAGTTGTACAAGAGAAGAAGTGGAGAGATGCGATGGACGAGGAAATCAATGCAATTGAGAAGAATGACACATGGGAACCTATTCCACTTCCCAAAGGGCATAAGGTAATAGGTGTTAAATGGGTGTAGAAGACAAAAAGGAATGCTAAGGGAGAGATTGAAAGGCACAAGACGAGGCTAGTAACAAAAGGATATAGTCAAAAGGCTGGAATTGACTATGATGAGGTATTGCTCATGTTGCTCGATTAGAAACTATAAGACTAATCATTTCTTTGGCAACTCAAAATAAGTGAAAGATACATCAAATGGATGTAAAATCTATTTTTCTAAATGGAGTCCTTGAAGAAGAAGTCTACATTAAGCAACCATCAGGCTATGAAGCAAAAGGTCACAAAGACAAGGTGTTGAAGTTGAAGAAAGCTCTTTATGGGTTAAAACAAGCACCAAGAGCATGGAATAACCGCATCAACAAGTACTTTCTGGAGAATAACTTCACCAAGTGTCCCTATGAAAATTCACTCTACGTCAAGATTGAAGATGGCGATATTATAATCGTTTGTCTATATGTACATGATCTCATCTTTACCGGGAGTAATCCGAAGCTATTTGAAGATTTTAAAAAGGTGATGACCTAAGAGTTTGAAATGACAGATATCGGGTTAATGGCATACTGCCTAGGAATTGAAGTGAAGCAAAAGGAAGAAGGCATTTTCATCTCTCAAGAAAGCTATGCAAGGGAGATACTAAAGAAGTTCAAGATTAACGATTGCAAGCCGATCAACACACCAATGGAATGTGGAATCAAATTATCCAAGCATGAAGATAGTGAAAGTATGGATCCAATATTTTTCAAAAGTTTAGTTGGAAGTCTGTGTTATCTCACGTCCACAAGGCCTGACACCCTGTATGCCTTTGGATTGATTAGCCGCTATATGGAGAAACCGACAATCACCCATTTCAAAGCTACAAAAAGAATCCTACATTATTTGGAATGTATAATTAATTTTAGCTTGTTCTATTCAGCTTCCAATGATTACAAGCTTATTGGATATAGTGATAGCGATTTTGGTGGAGATATAGACGATCAAAAAAGCACTTATAGATTTTTGTTTTTCATGGTAGATACTACTTTTACATGGATGTCAAAAAAGCAATTGATTGTCACCTTGTCTAGCTATGAATCAGAATATGTAGTAGCTACCTCATGTGTTTGCCATGTAATTTGGCTGAGAAACTTGTTAAAGGAGCTAAGTATGACACAAAAAGAGTCAACCAAAATTTGTGTCGACAATAAGTCAACCATTGCCTTAGCCAAAAATCTTGTTTTCCATGATCGAAGCAAACACATAGATACTCAATATCATTACATCAGGGAGTGCATCACAAGAAAGTATGTACAACTCGAGTATGTAAAATCACAAGATTAAATTGCCGACATCTTCACTAAACCGCTCAAGAAAGAAGACTTTGTCAGATTGAGAAATTTGCTCGGCATCACAAAACAAGTTTAAGGGGGAGTGTTGGTTTGTAAACTTATTTACAAGCCCAAAGAAATAAAAAAAACTCTTTGAAATATTCTAGCCCATTTGAAGTCAGCTCATGAAAGCTTCTATGCTGATGATCTGGATTGATAAGGATACAGCTCATGGTTGGTGGGAAGAGGAAAATAAATGGGTTAGGTAAGGAGATAGGTGTATGGTTTAGATTGTTTTGGTAGGTTTATGTTGTATGGCTTAGATTAATTAGTTGTTTCTATAAATACTTCTCAGTAGCAATGTAATAATCAAGTTAAAAAGAAATCAGAAACAAAAGTTTGAGAGTTTCTGAGTGTTTCTAGAAAATTGTTCTTCAGTGTTCTTGAGTGTTCTTGAGTTTTGAGAGATTTGATCCATAATATTCCAAAAACTACTACAATATCCTTTGATATGTTATACGGATTCCTTTAGAACACCAAAGTCTTCAATTTTTGAATAAGTATCTAAATGTTGTACAATCATTTTTTTTTCTAAATTTTATATAAATTTTCACTAAATTGACGTGTCAAATATCCACTAATGTACATGTTGTGTCATGTCCCTCTCACTTAGACACTGTACTTCACGAAAACTAAAGAGACATTACTATTATTATTATATTGCTATAATTGTAGTAAATATTTAAGTAGAGGTTGTATCCTCATTCATAATCTTGGAAAATTCCCTCTGAGGAGTGATGAAGAACAAAAGAATCATCCCAGGAATTAGTGGTTGCTGATGATCTGGTACTTTCCAACTCATTAGACTACCAAACCAAGCTCTCCTCGGAGATCATATTCATTTCTTGGAAACAATCAAACTGATCATCAACAATTAGATGCCCTTTTGGATTAATAATAAAACTTGTAGCTTTGTTGTTTCCATTAAGAAACTCATCAAGTTCA
Source organism: Hippophae gyantsensis (assembly GCA_030763125.1). Lineage (NCBI taxonomy): Eukaryota > Viridiplantae > Streptophyta > Magnoliopsida > Rosales > Elaeagnaceae > Hippophae > Hippophae gyantsensis. The sequence goes on along the minus strand of CM061035.1, from coordinate 42,778,385 downwards.
CCTTGAAATGTTGAAACCTGCTCTTGATGATGATAATGATCACTTGCTTTACCATTTTGCACCATAATGGATGAGTCTATTGGGTTGCTAAAGCCACCGTTATTGTTTGAAGCATTAATGTTGATCTTATTTTGTTCAAAATCTTCTTCTTGGGGTACTATTGTCATTAAAGCTGAAATGGATGATGCTTCATGAAAATCAACTTTTTGTGAAGTAGAAAAAGCAGTACTTGGTTGAGAATCAATTGCTGGGATAGAATGCTTCATAAAAGGAGTTAAATTAAGTGGGTTGTTCTACTCATTCATTGATTGGAGGGTTTGAATTGTCTTCTTTTGCTGAAAGTTATGCACCTTTGGCCAAAGTGCTGGAGAGTTATTATAGAAATTGAAAGGGTTTTGAAGGCCATGAGCTTGAAGCTGCATATGAAGTTGAAGTCTTTCAACTGCAGAACTACTTAAGGCTTGTGAATCTTCTGATAACTCTTTCTGTATTCTTATTATAAGGATTCTGATCATTTGATGATGATAACTTTGATTGTTTATACTTTCCTAGTAGTTTCTTCTTCAATCTGGTGTTATAGTAATTCTTTATGCCATTGTCTATTCTTCCTTGCAATGGTGCTGCAATTATAGACCACCTATAGAAATAGAAGCTAGGCATATGAGAATTTGAACATATATATGTATATGTATAAAATCATGAGTTTCTAACATTAAATAATTGGAAAAATAGAGAGTGGATAAGGAACCCGACATTTGTTTCTATAATAACCAAATTTTGGCTACCATTACTATCGATCAATACCATGTATATTTTATGCATGAACAAACTGGCCTCAAAATTAATAGTATTTAAGTTGTACATATATTGTACATATATGTTATATGTATATACTATACATAATATATATTTATTTATATAGAATGTATAATTAGATATGTACATACGTATTACAAGCCAAATAATATTTTACGTCAAATTCGATTATGTACGATATATGAAATATTATTTACTTCAAATCACTATTAGTCAATATAACATAGTAGTGATACTCGGGGAGGGCATTGTTTTTTTGGAACACTACCTAACGAGCTGAAGCTAAAACTAAACTAAACCTAAACTTTTTTTATAGGTTAGTTGGTTTTGTGTAGGTCTTCAAATTTAAAAAAACCTACCTAATTCGGTCTATTGGGGAATTTATTGATTCTTTTAAACCGACAAAAAATGAAACTACTTTGTTCTACTATAAATAAAATTTAATTTTATTATATTTATACATATTAATTAATATATTTTAGATTTTATGACTTCTCATTTTGGGAGATGTATTAACAAGTTTTATCATAAGTATGCATTAGGTGTTTTTCGTATTTACTTCCAAATTTCAATGCCTTTGGCAATATTGACTCTCATGCTTCACTCCAATATTAATTTAATTTGAGGTTTGGTACACATTTTAAAGTTATTTTTAGGTAATTTTAATTTTTAATAAAATTAAATATTTTTAAATAATAATATTCAAGTAAGATATATCGTGCTAAGACTCGTCTAAGTAAAATTGACAACTTATAAAATAAGTCAATAAGTAACCAGACACCAACACTTACCTGCTACCGCAACCAAAAACTCAAATCGTGTTAAGTAGGTTCTAGTATTCTAGTTTTTTAATTATATCCTTTCTCTCACCAAATAAAGAAAAACACTACATGTCTAGACTGTCATGTTTCAAAAATAAAAAATCATCGTTTGATTGGTTATATGTTACACTCTCTCACCTTATGAATAGAATTTTGAAAAGTGTCTCTCACACGTGAATGTGTGTACAAATCTAACTGGATTATTTAGCTTTACTTGTAAATGAATAAATGAACAAGAGAATGAAACCCTAAGGAAGTAGTGTTTGAATTGTAAAAGTATCCAGGACAAGTAACAAAAGACAACTTATATTGGTTGGAATTTGTAGCCAAAGCAGTACTAAAATGAGTTAGAGAGAGAGATGCGAAACCTGCTGCCAATACTAATGTAGAGGCTGCAGATGATTATGTCTTCTTCTTCAGAGAATCCACCATGCTTGATATTAGGCCTCAAGTAATTCAGCCATCTTAAGCTACAATTCTTTCCACACCTCTTAAGCCCTAGATCATAAAAATATTATACACATATACATAAACCCATCAATTAGATTTCCAAAACTAATTAATTAAATAATGAAATAATAGTTTTCATTTTAATTTATATGTCTCCAAGATTATCTATTTAAGACAAATAAATAAAATACCAATTTTATAAGGAAGAGCAATCCAATTGCCACCAGATCCATGTAGTTCCATGTAAGACTTAAGCTTGATATCTTCTTCAGGTGACCATGGTCCCTTCTACGTTTGCTTTATCACAGCATGGAGCTCTACCCATCTTTCTCTTTCTCCCTCTCCCTCTCTCTCTCTTTGATGATCTCTTAGTTCTGTGTATTATTGAGCCAAGTGATTACTAGAATTAATTAGTCTTGTGTCTGAAATTTCCTAGAAAATATGGAGAAGGAAGACCAAGATTTATAGGTAGGACAATTGGGTGATAATATTATACTTTATCATTAGTCCAAAAAAGTCGTCTTATAGACTTACACCTCATCCTCTCCCTTAATTTCACTAACTTTAGAAACATTAACCAACCCCAATATTTCTTCTCTCTAGGGTCTGTGAAATCACTCTATCTCTCTTGCATTTTGGATTAGTTAGTTCATTTATATTAGTGTACAAATATTTGAGTGTACAAGTATCATACATTAATTAAAAAAGATATTAATTAATATATTAATTATAAGTAATATAAGATTTAATTTTTTTTGAGATTAATATTTTAGAATTCTAAAATATTTATGATTCTTATGGACATTAATATATTACAAGAGCCTAAATTGATTGAGGTAAAAACTTTGAACTTTCCTCAAAATAAATGAATAAATGGATCTTGCTAGATAAAAAAGACAAGTAACATAAGTATAATAGAACATAAACACAAATAAGTTAAAAATACAGAATGATGGTCTTTTGATGAGACAAATACTCGTATTTTAAAGGAGATTTTAGTGGTAATTTTCTCAATTAATTAAGTATGATACTAATATAATTTTTATAAGTAAATATTAATTAACATTATTATCTTTAAGTTTAACCTTTTGAAATTTGAAGATATATGGTTTTTATATACTTAACCATGACATCAAAGTTTTAGTTGATCAATGGCCCAAGAAAAATATTAATGAGTATCCACCCAAAAACTAAAATAAAATTATATGGGCCGGCCTTGCAAAAATAAAGGAAAACAAATAATCTAAATAGAATTAGAATATGATAAAAATAGGTTAAAATAGACTCCAGTTATATATGACGTATTTATTTACATAATTTTGCTTTTAAACTCCTTAAAACATATGTTGTTTACGTTATGAAAAAACCATTATGGTAGACAACATGTGTTTTCTTTTACAGAAGTCATATGTTTATTCCCTTGTTGGGTTAAAAATAAAACTTAATGTATGAAGAATGTTATGTCATGTAATTAAACCTTAAACCACTATGAAGTATTCAATGAAACTATTCATACTTTGAGGGAAAATGTTAATATATGAAAAAACTACCTCATATTAATTAAGAAAATATATATCAGGATATTATTTATAAGTAACATGATATTACAACTTTTTTTGTGTATAACTTTTTGATATTGGAAGATTGATGGTTATTATTGAGTTTGACAAGCTATATGTCATAAATGTGTGCCAGTTATTCATTCCATACTGCTATTTGCATTCAACTATATTACTTATCTTGTTAAAAAATAAAAAGATGTTATATATTTAACAATGCATGGCATGTAGACAAACTACATCACAATTTTTTTCCTTCATATTTTTTCATTTTAAGATAACTCTACTTTTTGATATTGATTAGTTTATTGATATGGATCAACAGAAGCATCCACCCTTTTAGTTTGTCTTTATTGCCTTCCAAATGTTCCACCTTCCTTACAGCCACCCTACCCTTAAAACTCTTTAGCTTTGATTAATTTTGGTAGGCTATGGAAAAATAGTTTCTAATTAAAAAAAAGTGTTAAAATTTTACTTATACTAAAAACATTATCTTTATTTCTTTATTGATTTTTAAGGGACGTGAAACTTCTGCAATAACAATAAAGAAATTGTTTTTTTACCACATCTTCAAAGATATATAACAATTTAAGTGTCACTCTAAAAATCACCTTAACACTTTACATCAAAATACACATTTGTTATGCCATTTAATGCATATAGAACGTTACTCAACAATAAAAACATAAGCTTTTTTGCTATTTTTTTATTCTAAGACGATCCCAACCTACATTTATAAAAATACAAATGTGGTGTCCATATTATAATAAGATTAGTGATAGATGATTATGTATTAGACTAGTTAAATGCACATGAATAGGCATGTGTATTTCTTGTATTAAAATAATTTTAATATTTTTATATAATTTTTTATTCAATTATATAAAAATTAAAATATAGAATTATATTTGGGTTACATTCACTTATTTTAAAGAGACATATTAGTTCCTACAAAATAAATGATCAATTGAAAAATGTGAAAACAACAACGTAAAAACTTACATATGAGAAAACTCTATAATCAACAATATAAAAAAAATTCATTGTAAGTGGTAATAAACATCAACAAATGTTGAAAATATTGTTCATTTGAATTAAATTTTCACAAGAGATAAAAAAATTACAAATAATATAGCAGAGAGTCTATGTATGAAAATATTTTTATATTTAAGTCTACTTAAGTTTTACTACTACTCATGAGTTGATGGAAATAAAATTCACGGGTATCGAAATAAATTGAAGCAAATTATGTGTTGGATATTTTATATTTAATATAATTATTAATTAAAAAAATTTCAAAGCTTATTATAAGAAGTAAATACATCATAATAAAAATTGACCCATACTTAACATGTAATGATACATTTGAAAGCATAAAGATACTTTATTATTATGGAAAAAGTTTTTTGGAACAAAATTAGGAGAATCTTAAACATGTGAATTTTATAAAAAATTTATTATATGAGATAATTTTAAAAAATCATGGGAAGAAATAAGTATAATATTTTTCTACCTCTTTTTATTATACATATATATCTAGGATTTGAAATTCGTAGAAAAGAGCACCTTTTGTCCATGACCAGTTAAGGATCACTGCCATATCACAAATTGGATCATGAGTGTGTTTGTTGTCCTCCTAAAATCGATAGAAAAGCATTTCAAAATGGTGGTCCTTGTTTATAAAAAAGTACTCCCCTTAAGCAATTGTAGCACCTCTGGCCCTCTTAAAAATGGACTTACAAAAATGGTTGAAGCTTTTATTGATGAAAATTATAAAATTTCATTCATTTCAAGGGATTCCAATGATATGGAATATATAAAATATTATTTTATTTACTTCACAGACTCTTATCATTTTATTTTATTACTTCCTTGCTGCTAAGAATAGTTAAGGTTATGTTAATTTAATAAAACTTTTAACTTTCATACATATGTTTTTTCTTTAGAACAAAAACATAACTTACTTTTAGCCATTTCACATGCTTATCTATGTAGCAAAAAAAAATTACACATACCTTATAAAATGAAGAATTCTAATGGAACCACTACAACAAAAAATATTGAAAGAGTCCACGACTCAGTACACAAATAAGGTGAGAAGATACATACTCCTTAAGGACTCAACCTTAACTTGCATGAACAGAATAGTAAACACTTACTAAGATAATACAACAGAAGCACAAATAATATAATATTACAAAAGTAGATAACTTTGAATAACATATATTAAACATATTCAACTGAAAGCAAGTAAGAATATAAAAGCTTTTTAATTAGAGTTTAAGCTTTTAGTATATTATAACATACACACCTTAAACTCATATTATACTAATATAATAGCAGATCATGTACAACAAGTGATATAATGAGGTAAACCTACATAGAAATTGTATCTACGTGGTAACATCCTTGGGTTACTTAAGGCAACCACTTAACAACAAATAATTCACTAATCAATAAAACAATTGCAACTATGAAAAAAGTAAAACCATTATTATATCTATCATTCAGAACCTCTATCCGAACTACCTATTGCTGCTTTTGCTTGCTATTTCCTCAAAGACTTGGTTTAACACATAAACTTGACTCTCTTTCACAACTGACACTACCTAATATGGTGTGATTGGTAACCACTAATCAGTAACAAAAAGCAAAAAAATTACCATGATTTTATGCACATTAATTGATTAAAAATATATATATTTATATGATTTTATCATATATTTATATAAATTTGTCTTTTCGGAATCACGGGTATTTTTATTGTTTTTCAGGTATTTTCGCTTAAAAACGTAACTTAAAGACTCAAAGAGGAATACTGGAGGCAATACATCACAAATATATTCAAAATAAATGAGGAAAATTCAACAAATATGGAAAAATTGAACAAAATGGGTCAAAAAGTCAAAAATTCTGAAACTATCTCCAAAATTTTAAAATTTTAATTACAATCTAAGGAGTTAGTTGTTTTGTTTGATCTAGGTACAATTGTGTTTTGATGCCTTTAATTATTTGATTTGTACCTAGACGTGGATTATCTAAAACTCACAAGCATGTCCCTAGTTTTAAGTACAGAAAAATTTGAAAATCCATAGGGCATGACTGAAAAAGTATAGGTAGACAATCTTGTCTTACTTGTAGGTTTGATTGACTCATTGATGAGGGGACATTGAGTTTACTTAAAATGAAATCCCCAAGTTACGTCTTGCTAAGATGTTAAACTAAGCGCTGGATGGGAGGCAACCCATCATTTTAGGTAATTTTATTTATTTAATTTCTATTGTTTATTTTAGTTTAATTACATGTAAATAATTTTAAAATTGTTAAAACTAAAAATATTTGTTGAAATGTTAGAAGTTTACAACAATCTGTCTGTGTGTACTTTAATGAACATGATGGATGCACTTGCATTTCTCCATCACTACTTGCAACATTCTCAAGAAATGGGTAATATTTTTTTCTTTTTTCTCTTTATCTTTAATTTACAGTTGTTACATTGAGGACAATGTAAGTTCTAGGTTGGGGTGGTGAAAAGTTACCATGCTTAATTTAAAAAAAAAAGATTTAACAATTTAAAAAAAAGAAAAAAATAATAATTTTGTTCTTTTTTATGTTCACATTTTCATTTTTATTGTGTTTGGTTTTTTTTTTGTGTGATTTAGTAATTTTTGGAATTAAAAAACAATTCTCACAAAAATTTATCATTTCTTTAAATCAAATTTAAGTAAATAGTTAAGTCTTTTGTACTGTTAGATTAATTTTTGAAAACATATCATGAAATATTTTGTAATTGTTTTTGATAATTAGTTAGTTTTTGTCATAACTAGTATTTCTTGATAAGATGTAGAAATTATATTAAACCTAAAATCGGTGTTTATGAATTTTTTTTAGTGGAGACTACATTTGTGATATATAATTTGAGCCTAATTTCCCTTATTCAGAGTGAAATATATATTTTTTCTACTCCAAACACATTTCTTATTTCTTCAAATTTTTAGATGATCTCTATAGGCATTAGCATTGAATGTATGAATTTTTTCTCATCTTAATAGAGTGTCGTATATTTTTTTTTATTATTTTTGCTTAGATTAAATGATTTGAGTAGAAATTGATAGTATATGCTTTTATCTCATTCATGCATGACTGCTACAAAAAAAAAGATATATCTGGGGTTACCTAAACCAAATCAAACAAAAAATCTACAAAATTAACCACTCATCAAAATCCTAAAAAATGTACAATCTATACATGGGTTGACTCTCTAAAAAATGATATATATTAAAAAATATCTTCAGGAAAATATAGAGAGATAAAGAATGTATAATATAATCTACATACTATAACCCACATTACCCAAGATCCTAAAAAAATGTACAATCTGTATATGGGTTGACTCTCTAAAAAAATGATATATATTGAAAAATATCTTCAGGAAAATATAGAGAGATAAAGAATGTATAATATAATCTACATACTATGACCCACATTGCCTAAAAAGTTGTGAGTAAAGGCTAATTACAAAAGAAAGATATAGGAAGTAATTCCCTAAAAAGTCATTACACTTTATTCATTTGTAAAAGGCATATATCTTGAATATTTTTCTTAATGAGTTTGATTTATGCATGAAAATAATTTTTATATATAATATCTTTATAATTTATACATTTGATTCCTTCCATGAGATCAACGTCAAAATAACACTATGACCCTTTATTCTTTATACATATGTGAACATATTAGTTCATTTATATACGTCAACTCTTTCGCATATAAATTAGTATGAGTGTTTGAACCCATAGGATTCAGTGTTTTGAGATTATTGACTTGTGAGGAATAGAGTCAAAGTGAATTCGGATTCATGACACTGAAATTGGGTGAAATTAAATTGATACATTTTTGATATGAAATATGAAAATGATTTTCGACTAATTATTATAATAAATCATGATTGTTTAAAGAGATTAAAATAACTTATGCTTGAGATTTTAATTATGAGACATTTTTGTGATATGTTGTTTTCTTTTATTCTTAAAAGTTAATTTTTAATTTTGTTGTAATTTTAGTTTTTAAGTTGATTGTTGTTATTATTTCTTTTAATTTTTACATTTAGTTCAATGTTTGTGGGAATCATTACTGAAAACCATCACGAGACTCAAACTCGTCCACTAGGGAAACCTAGGGGTTTAAAGGCTTGTTGCATAGGCTAAATGCAACCGTGTCAATCCACGGAAGTGATTTAGGATAGTTTAATTTTTAGTTTTTATCGCTTCTCTTGCTAAGGAACTAGCAAGAAGCTAGTTGAGGGTTGTGATGAGTACTTAAAAAGCACTAAAATTACCATTATTTTATGCACATTAATTGATTAAAAATATTTATATTTATATGATTTTATCATATATTTATATAAATTTGTCTTTTCGGAATCACGGGTATTTTTATTGTTTTTCAGGTATTTTTGCTTAAAAATGTAACTTCAAGGCTCAAAGAGGAATACTGGAGGCAATACATCACAAATATATTCAAAAATAAATGAGGAAAAGTGAACAAATATGGAAAAATTGAACAAAATAGGTCAAAAAAGTCAAAAAGGAGGAAATCGCGCACATAGCCGCCCAGGCGTGCCGAGCAGCCGCCGCAGCACGCCCAGTAACGCGCGCGTCCAGTCCCGCGTGCGCCCTTGCCTCTTTCCGCGCACGCCTATAAGCATAGCTGCTGCTTCTGCCCGCGCCTATACGCGCCCCTGCTCCTATCTGTGCGCGTCGCTGCCCATCTGCGTCCCAATCTGTGCGTAGCCGCCCCCCACGTCATGTTGACATCATCAAATGACATCATCATTCACTACTCCACGTTTCCACCATTTTTTTATCATTTTTTCACCCACTTTTTCTTCCCATCCTCACCTATAAATACCCACATTCTCTTCACAACTAAACACATCTTCTCTTCTCTTTCTTTCTTTCATTTCTTAGTTTTTTTAGTTTTTCTTAGTTTTTAGCTTTTCTTAGTTAGTTTTTCTTAGTTTTTAGCTTTTCTTAGTTAGTTTTTCTTAGTTTTTAGCTTTTCTTAGTTAGTTTTTCTTAGTTTTAGAGTTCTTCTCTTTTTGAGAAGAACTAGTTATGTTTTTGTAATTTATTTGCTTTTTGATTCAATAAATGGGAGTGCAAATTCCATTTGGAGGTTTTCTAGCAACGGGAATAGCATCGAAATACTGTAAGGATTTTATTTTCTTTATAGTTATTTTTTATGCTTTATTCTTACATGTTATATTTAATTTGTCTCGGATTAAATTTAACTTTGCTCGCTGTTTGTAAACATGATATAATAATAACGTTGTTATGCTTGCGAAATATTAAATAGGTAAAAATCTCTAAAATGAATTGATTTTGTTTTTATTCAAGATTTTATATTAAGAATGTTAGAGAGAAATATATTATTTTTCATTACAAACTTAAATCTGAAAATGATATTTTAAGGTTTAGTTATCCAGTCTGATTTAGAGTAGTGCTCTTTTATTTGTTGGTACAATCGCCCGGTAGTTAGAGTGAAGCTCTATTTCAAAAGTTTTTATAAGAATTATTATATGAAAATGTATTGACAACATATTTTCAGTAGTAGTTTTAAAACTTGAAAGTTAGTACTCGGATAACTAAATTCTTAGGTTTAATTTGGACACCTTGAATAAAGTTTAAACTGTCTAACCCCACCAAAGGTGGCATTTAAATGGTTCATTTTCAATCTCTTAGAAAAAGGAATTAATTTAACTAACCAAATTAGTTATCAACCCCACCCATAGGTGTTAATTGATTTGTTTAGTTAACAAAGAATATCTAACCCCACCAAAGGTGGTATTCATATAAAAAAGAGAGAATCAATAAATATCAATTTATATCTTTAATAACCTAAATAATATGAGCAAGCATAATTAACTTAGTTATTATATCCATAAATACTCCACTATTATAAATGATAAAATTTGCATAAATGTTTATTGAATCTGTATCTATGTTTATTTTTATGTTATTAGATTAAAAACACAAAACCCTAAAATATCGTGAACGGATGTTTAGGATTTAATTTTGTTTTTAAAAGTTTGAATAATAAATTAAAAACCATATACATTCCTTCCTTAGATCGACCTTGGGAGTATACTTGTCATTTTCTATGAAATGATTCATGCACTTGCGAGAGTTTTATAAATATAAAACCAAATTATCGGCAGGATCGGCGATGTCGGTTCTGCCCGATTAATATGCTCAAGGAATACACAGGTCAAAACAACCATATTTCAATTAAGTCAAAAGCTTGCAAATCATCAAACATTAATGGTCCCTTAAATAAGTTCATTTCATATGCAAAGATTTATTTGCATAAAAAACTTGCAGAATTAACTCAGGAAGGGAGAGAAAGTAGAAAATGAGAGTTCCACAAGACCAAACACAAGTAATTTTGAAATATTAAGTCAATAAGATTAAATGAAACACATAATTCAATAACTGACATACAATAACCAAAACAACATAGAGTTCATGTTTAGAATAACCCCAAAGGGACAAGCGAAATAGAAAAAAATTCAATAGATAACCGAAAAATAGTGATCAAACATTATCCCTCGATCTAAAGAATTTGTGAGGGGGAACTGAGCTAAGAGATAGTATTTGAGTCATATAAGTATGAGAGGTGTATGAAACTCGTGGTTTGCTTTGTTTATAATTTCTAGAAAATTTGGTCAAGTCATCCATATAAATGGGAATAGGCAAACGTTTTGAAGGTTTTTTATTTCTTTTCACACTGGGCCTAAATTGCATGATGCAACCAGCTTGAAGGTGCTCAGATAAGCCATAATAGCTACATCCAAATAAATAAGATGGGGGAGAGCAAGGTGAAAACTTTGAGATGTACTCCTCACATATCTAGGACACTACCTAGAAATATGGCCAGTAGTGCCACACTAATAACAAACACAAACATTGGAGTTAGAGAATTAGGGTTCTTGACTCTAAAGAGTAGAACGTGGAGGAGAAGAAGAGAAAGCATCCATACTAACTTTCATACAAGGATGAGAAGTCAATTTCCTATAGTGTGGTCACAAATACCCAAGTTCATCATAGGGGTGACACAGAGGAGTAAGTGTTCACCATGTTAGAGGAAACTAGCTAAAACAACACAACTAACTTAACTCTTTGGATGGTGGCAGTTGTCTTCAACTTTGGAACTTCAGTGATTGATTTAAAAAACTTGGGATCGATAGTAGAAGATGTAGAAACCCCTTCATTATAGCCAAATCCATGTTTTTCACCAAACGTCTTAGTACTATTGTGTATTTCATTCAAATTTTTAGAGCTAGTCATCATCTTGTTAATATTAGAGGTAGAATGTAGAATGAGTCAGCTCTACTCATCATATCAATCCTAAACATTTTTGCACCCATTGTGGGGCTCAGATTTTGAGGTTAAGCTGAAGTTCCTAACCCCGTATTCCTTAGGATTCATTTCAAGCCTTCAGAGATGCTTGGAAAATCTAAAATTTTCTATTCAAGAATTGCACTTAAAACTCGCAAAAATCGGTCACACATAAACATGGTAGGAATTCACACTAGAAGATGTTTGAAGTTGTTTAACAAGGAAATGAGGGTGACTCAAAAAGATGCCTCACCAGCTTTTGAGGAGGTCCAAACAGAAGATAACTTTCATCACTAGAAAATAGCTCATCAATTTCTAGAGCTAAGAAAGGAGCTTGAGGAAGCTAGAAGAGAGAATAGCACACTACGGTCCCAATCTAGGGGAAGAGCCATGGGCAATTAAGCAACCGACCTGGCTAACAAAATTATAGCAGGTCAAGCACAACCCAAGCAACACTGGATAGAGTATAAAGATGAAAGAAACCCTCATACTAGCTTGATGAGCCCCAGTGATGAACAATGGGTTCATGAAAGGAAAAGCTGGGAAGCATGATTTCAAATGATGGATGAGGCTAATAAGAGGCAAGATTAAGCTTTGAAGGCAACGAACGAGAAACATAAGAAGGGTAAAACTCCTTATGATATGGACAAGGATTATGAAGAATTGTGTATCTCCCCATTTTCTGATGAAATAGAGAATGATAAGCCTCCAGTCAAGTTTAACACTCCCAAATGCCCTAACTATTTCAGAACAAAAGACCCAGTAACACATGTGCACCACTTTAAAACAACTATGGCTCTCATGAGCCTAACCCACGGAAATAGAGATTCCATGATGTGTAAACTATTCATGGCCACCCTCGGTAAAGGTGCCTAGAAATGATTCAATAGCTTGGAACCTCGATCTATAACCTCATTTCCACAGTTCTCCAAGCTATTCATCATGAACTATGCCTACAACAAGCCCTTGAGAAAAGTATCACAAGACATATTCTTAATTATTTAAAAAGAGGGAGAATCCACTGAGGAATACATGAAATTATTCGGGGAGAAAAAATTGGAAATATCTAATTATCCTAGCTCTATTGCCATAGACACTTTTAGATGAGGTCTTCTAAAGAATTCTGATTTGTTTATGGAATTAACCAAGATTGTGCCTCATACTTTGGAAGAAGCTTATGGTGAGGCAAAGAAGTTTGTCGATTTGGAGAGAGAAGTTGGTCAGGTAAAAGCCCTACGATCTAACCTCGAAGGGGTGATGCATAAGGAGAAGAGAAGGATGAACCTAGACAAGGCACAACAAAATAACAAAAGCAAGCACTTTGCACCAGATAACAGAGGACACATACAATAGTTAAGAAAAAAAAGACAATAGGGGAGGTCAACCTCTCCTTTTAGGGGGCCTCTTTGAGATTAAACTTGGCTCAGGTGGTACTAAGGATAGAGGAAGAACCCAACGTTAGTTGGCTACCAAATATGAAATCCCCACTTAGGGACACATCTAAATGGTGTGCCTTCCATAAGGATGTAGGGCATTAAATGAGGGATTTTAGACACATAAAAAAGGAGATGGAAGAATTGTTAGCAAAGGGGATATTTGAAGGACCTTGTCTTGGGAAGTCAAGATGTGAGAAATCAACAAAATAAGTAAGAGATGCCAAAAGCAATGAACCTGTCAGGTAGTGGGAGGGAGCCCCACAAGGATACCAATATCATGACTATATACACCATACATGAGGGCTTGGGATCAACAAAGTCTCAAATAACTCATACAAAAGGTGTACCAGAGAATTACGCAACAGTCCTCATGTATATGCCTTAGACAAAAAGATGTCAATAGAATAATGAATGATTCAGGGAATTTGGTAGATCTCTTTTTCTGACCCATGTTAGGGCTCTAGGAGTAAGGACCTTGAAATTATCTAAACAGAACTACCTTTCGCAAGGTTCAACAGCAATACCACCTATGCCAAAGGAACTATAGTGCTAGCTGTTAAGGCAAAAGAAGTGATAATAATGACCAATTTTGTAATCATCAATGTCCCAGCTCATTATAATGCCATCTTAGGAAGTATTTGAATACATAAAATGAGGGCAACTCCATCCACCCTCTATCAAGTAATCAAATTTCCCACTGATGAGAGCCTAGAGGAATTTAGGATAGACCAAGAGAAGGCCATAAGCTACTATAACACTACTATGAAAAATATTGTCCCCAAATAGCAATCACCGAGAAGTCTCCCTCAAAATACTCCAAAGAGCAAAGATCTGATGAGGTTAGTCAACCTAAATAGTGTAAGAGACCTCCTAATGGAAGTTGAAGGCGAGAACTACCCCTCACAAATAGGTGGGGACTTGACAATGAAACTAGAAGAACAACTCTCATAGTTCCTCAGGTCTAACATGGATGTCTTTGCATGGACCCCAACTGATATGCCTAGGATTGATCCAAAAGTAATGAAACACTGATAAATTGCCAATCTAAAGGCTAGACCCATTCAACAATGAAAAATAAAATTCCTAAGAGAAATGAATGAGATAAATAAACACTATTTAGCTACACTTAAAGAAGTTGGAGTCATAAGAGAGGTCAACTACCCTTAATGGCTATCAAATATGGTCATGGTCAAGAAATTATGGGGTCATCTCACATATGTGTAGCCTTCATAGATTTAAATGATTCATGTCCAAAGGATTGCTTCCCCTTCCCAAGTATTGATCAGATAGCAGATGCCTCTATTGGATTTAGGCTAATGAGGTTTTTGGATGCATACTCTAGGTACCACCAAATCATAATACAACCCCAAGACAAGGAGAAAACTTCTTTCATCACGGAAAAAGGGAAAATTTTGTTATAAGAGGATGCCATTTGGATTAAAAAATTCAGGCACCATATATCAACATCTAGTTTAAAAAATATTTGAAGAGCAACTTGGAAGGAATCTAGAGGCATATGTAGATGATATGGTGGTGATATCAGCTCAACCTTTAAGCCATATTAAGGACTTAGGGGAGATATTCTCAGTAATACGAATATACGGCATGAGGCTCAACCCTAATAAGTGTGTATTTGGTGTTACAATTGGGAAATTCCTTGGGAGACACAAGAGGGATTGAGGCCAACCCAGATAAGATATAGGCCTTGGTGAATATGAAGCCACCTTCCAACCTTAGGGGAATCTAACAACTAAATGGTAGGATATTAGTATTGAATAGGTTCATTTCTAAATTCACTGATAAATGCATGCCATTCTTCAAAAATGCTAAGAAAGGGCACATTAGTCTTTTGGGATGAGAGTTGTGATGAAGCCTTTGAAGAAATCAAGAACTATTTAAGTAAACCTCATGTCTTAGCTAGCCCTTACCTAGGTGAGATTCAGTACTTGTATTTGGCTGTGATATCCCACACATTCAGCGTTATACTCTTATGCAAAAGAGACAAGATTCAGAACCCTATGTACTATGTTAGCTAGGTGTTGATAGATGCCCAAAGCAGATATCCAACAATTGAAAAATTAACATTCACTCTCAAAGTTAGTGTGTGAAAGCTCAGGAATTACTTCTGCTCATACATGATTATGGTTATCACTTCTCACCCACCCAAAAGTGTCCTGACGAGGCCAGAAGTAGCAGGAAGACTAGCATAGTTGCCATAGAATTAGAAGAATATGACATTAAATACATAGGTAGAATAGAAGCATGGAGACTATATCGAAAAACCTCACTTGGTCCAAGACTTTTGTGTGTAGCCAAGGAAGTGTTTGAAAGATTGTAGTATGAAGTACATGAAGGATACCACGGCTTATATTTAGGAGGGAGGAGGTTATCATAATGGATTATGATACAAGGCTATTATTGGTCCACTATGCTAGTGAATTGCACAAACTACACCCAAACATACAATAAATGCCAAAGGGTTGCCCCTTTATCACACACTCCTCCAAATATCATAAAGGGGTGAGTCATTTACCCTTTTATAAATGGGGTCTTGACATAGTAGGACCCCTACATATAGGAAAGGGTCAAAAGAAGTTTCTACTGGTGACTGTAGATTACTTTTCAAAATGGATCGAAGCAGAACCCATGGGTAGAATATAGAAGGAAGATGTGATTCTGTTTATATGGAAGTCCATCATTTGATGGTTCACCCTACCTAGAGAGCTCGTCATAGATAATGGGAGGTAATTCATAGAACAAAGCATCTAAGAATTCACCCTCATGTACAACATTAAGATGTGCCACTCCACTCCATATTATCCTTAAGTGTTAGGTAGAATCTTTCAACAAACAAATCATCGGACTATTAAAGAAAAGTATAGAAAATGTGAAAAGGAGATGGGTGGTGCAGCTGCCTAGCATGTTATGGGCCTTCAGGATTACCCCTTAAGGAAGCACTAATGAGACCCATTTTTCCCTAGTCTATGGGAATGAAGCAGTGATACCAATAAAGGTCGTGATACCCACCACTAGATTGATTTTAATAGAAGAACAAAACAAGGGAAGTAGAGAAATTGAGCTTACCCTTGTAAAGGAGAAAAGCAAATGAAACTCTAAGATGGATGATTGAGCAGAAGATGAGAGTATAAAATTATCAGATTATCACAATAGAACTATGCATTTAAAAACATTTTGTAGGCGTGATTGGGTTCTTAGAAGGGTTTTCCCTACCAAGAGAAAGTGGATGGCCAGAAGAATGGGTGTTAATTGGGAAGGATCTTACCAAATAACTAAAACAACATTAGGAGGGCATATATATTAAAAATCATTGAAGGAATTGAGGAGGGAACAAGTTGGAATGCCAGATACTTGAAGAAGTATCATTTTTAATGTATAACAATTTACCATTTTTAGGTAATATCAGTACAAAAATATTAGTGGAATTACACCACCATACAAATGGTTCTTATTTTTCTTAAAGGTCCCCACCATCTCTACGTCATGGGCTATTCACCACGGTTAAGAACCAAGTAGACCTCCATGACATATGCAAAGGCCACGAGTTGTCCACCTCAATTAAGAATCGGGTCTACACTCTAACATTGAAGGGATAAATGAGAACCTTGGCTAGGAACTAGGTAAACCTCCATCTCCACATCACAGACTAATCGCCTCGGTTAAGAAACAAGTAGTGGGCCCAAACACATGCAAAGGCCATGAATTTTCCACCTCGGTCAGGAATCGAGTCAACACTCTAACATTGAAGGGAGAGATGAGCTTCTTGATTAGGAACCAGGTAAAGCTCTATCTCTACATCAAGGGTTAATCACCTCAGTTAAGAACCAAGTAGAGAACCCTGACACATACAAAGGCCACAATTTTTCCACCTTGGTTAGGAATCGGGTCGACACTCTGACATTAAAGGGAGATATGAACACCTCAGTCAATAACCAGGTAAAGTTCCATCTTCATGTCACTAGTTGATCAACTTGGTTAAGAACAAGGTAGAACACCCTCAAACATGCAAAGGCCATGAGTTGACCATAGATTTTTGGTTTTGGTTATCTAAAAATCGAGGCCATAGACATACTCTATGACCTTAGTTATTTAAAAACCGAGACTATAAAAATACCCTATGGCCTCGGTTATTTAAAAACTAAGACTATAAACATACCCTATAGCCTCGGTTATTCAAAAAATGAGGCCATACACATACCCTATCAAATTTTTACACCACATACCAAAGTTTTTTATCATTTTTTTATTTTCTCTTTTTTTTCTCTCTTTTTTTACCTCTTTTTCTTTTTTCCCTCCCTCTCTTTTCCCAATTTATCAGTTTTTAACCAATAAATTTCAGGGATGGTTTTGGTTTTGGGTAAAAACCAAAAATGAAACAATGGGTATAGTTCTGTTATAGTTATATTGATAATCGTACCCGCTCATACCAGAAATTAATTATATTTATTTATTTAATTTATATACATATTAAATTAAATTATATATTAGTTTATTAATTAGGGTTTTCCTGCTACAGGTACATAAACAAAACTCTTGAAATTAGATTAAGAAATATGACACTCTCGTCTTGGCTCTACCGCTCTCGTCTCCTCTATTGCTCTACGTGTGTTGCTGACTGATGGGGGCAGAACCGACGTCGCCGATCCTGCCCGTTACTTTGGTTTTATGTATTTATAAAACTCTCGCAAGTGCACGAATCATTTCGTAGAAAATGATAAGTATACTCCCAAGGTCGATCTAAGGAAGGAATGTATGTGGTTTTTAATTTATTATTCAAACTTTTAAAAACGAAATTAAATCCTAAACATCCTGTCACGATATTTTGGTGTTTTGTGTTTTTAATCTACTTACATAAAAATAAACATAGATTCAATAAACATTTATGCAAATTTTATCATTTATAATGGTGGAGTATTTATGGATATAATAATTAAGTTAATTATGCTTGCTCATATTAATTAGGTTATTAAAGATATGAATTGATATTTATTGATTCTCTCTTTTTTATATGAATACCACCTTTGGTGGGGTTAGATATTCTTTGTTAACTAAACAAATCAATTAACACCTATGGGTGGGGTTGATAACTAATTTGGTTAATTAAATTAATTCCTTTTTCTAAGAGATTGAAAATGAACCATTTAAATGCCACCTTTGGTGGGGTTAGACACTTTAAACTTTATTCAAGGTGTCCAAATTAAACCTAAGAATTTAATTATCCGAGTACTAACTTTCAAGTTTTAAAACCACTACTGAAAACATGTTGTCAATACATTTTCAGATAATAATTCTTATAAAAACTTTTGAAATAGAGCTTCACTCTAACTACCGGGCGATTGTACCATCAAATAAAAGAGCACTACTCTAAATCAGACCGGATAACTAAACCTTAAAATCTAATTTTCATGTTTAAGTTTGTAATGAAAAATAATATATTTCTCTCTAACATTCTTAATATAAAATCTTGAATAAAAACAAAATCAATTCATTTTAGAGATTTTTACCTATTTAATATTTCGCAAGCATAACAACGTTATTATTACATCATGTTTACTAAACAACCAACACAGTTAAATTTAATCACAGACAAATTAAATATAACATGTAAGAATAAAGCATAAAAAATAACTGTAAAAAAAATAAAATCCTTACAGAACTTCGACGCTATTCCCGTTGCTGGAAAACCTCCAAGCGGAATTTGCACTTCCATTTATTGAATCAAAAAGCTAAAAAAATTACAAAAACATAACTAGTTCTTCCCAAAAAGGGAAGAACTCTAAAACTAAGAGAAATTAACTAAGAAAAGCTAAAAACTAAGAAAAACTAAAAAAACTAAAAAATCTAAGAAAAGAGAGAAAGAAAGAGAGAAGAGAATGTGTTTTGAGGTGTGTTTTGAAGTGAAGGGAAGGGGGGTATTTATAGGTGAGGATGGAGAGAAAAAATGAGTAAAAAAATGTTAAAAAAATATTAAAAAATGTAAAAACGCGTATTGGAATTGCTGATGTCATTAATGACGTCGATGACGTCACGAGGGCCGCACGTGAAAAATGGGGCGAAAAGGCGTTGGGCGCGCGGAGGGGGGTTGGCCGCGTAGCTCGGCACACAGGAACGCGTTCGCGATGGGCGCGCGCGATATGGCGGGCCTGCGCTGCGTGGTCGGGCAATGGGCGTGATTTCCGTCTTTTTGACATTTTTGACCTTTTCGACCCATTTTGTCCAATTTTTCCATGTTTGTTGACCTTTTCCCACTTATTTATTAATATATTTGTGATGTATTGCTTCAAGTATTCCTCTTTGAGTCTTTAAATTGCGTTTTTAAGCCAAAATACCTGAAAAACAATAAAAATACCCGTGATTCCGAAAAAGACAAATATATATAAATATATGATAAAACATATAAATATATATATATATATTAATCAATTAATGTGCATAAAATCATGGTTATTTTAGTGCTTTTTGAGCACTCATCACTGACTCGCTGTCCTCATCTGTGCATCTACCGTATACGTCTGCCATCTACGTCTCTTGCTCTTCCATCTCTCATCTTCAGAAATACATCTTTGTTCCTTCTACTGCTCAATGCTTTCAAGGGTATCAAGCAGATTCGTGTAATCGGTTGGGGTTCTCACTTCTCAGGTTATTTTTCACTCTTTCTCTCTCTATGTGTGTGTGTATGTGTATGTGTGTGTGTGCAGAGAATACTTTCAATTTTCATATTCACCTTTTTCTTCTCTATGCATATTAGTGCTCTCTGTGTTTTGCTAAATCTTGATGACAAACTTTAGCCAATTATTTATACATGAACTTATACAAGCTCAGAATTTAAGAGACTCTATTGCTAAAGTAAAATATGATATAGTGGTTAAGGTGAAATCATATTTTTTCAATTTTTTTTATCATTTGATTCTTTTTTATGGTAATTACAATTGAAGCTTTGGCTATTAAATAGGTTATTTTTCCAATTGTATGTTTATACTTTTCTGGTTACTTATGTTTTCAAATTGGCCTGAGAAAGGGCTCTCGCTCTTTTCTGAAGGTCATGCTGCTAGCTTTAATGAAGAGAATGGGACTCTAGGTGATATATGGAAAACCATCTTAGGAAGTGACCTTGTTTTGCTACTTATTTCTGATTCTGCATAGGTCTATTGGATGTAAACAAAAGTTTGCTCCTCTGTAAATTATTTGCCCATTGTCATTGTCATTTGACGACTATCGAATTTTTTGAACCGTATTACTAGGATTATGGAATCTCTATCTAGAAAGTATACTAAAAATGTAATGAATAAAGATCTGGCTTACTGATAAATGTATTTTATATAGTTATTTTCACCTATTTTATTAATTATAATTGTTATGTTCTTGACATTTTTAGTTAATTTTAGTTAAATAAATTAATATTTGCGGTTTATTTGTTAAGGAATATATTTTTAAGAAAATTAAATATTTTGAATTAAAAACGTGTAATTAATTGCAAATTTATGTCCAAAAATATAATTTAAAATAAAAGAGTGTTGAATTGCAATTTATAAAAGTCTAAAATATAATTTGAATTAAAATCGGGCTTAATTTTAATTATTAAAAGTTTAAAATTTAATTTAAATTAGATTTGGGCTTAATTGTAATTAAAGAAAGTTTAAAATTTAATATGAATTAAATTTGAGGGCTAAAATGCAATTAATAAAAGTTTAATTTTCTTCGTAGGAAAAGTAGGCCACATGCACCATCACCAACGCGTAACGCCAATCGTTCAATCAGACGATGAATGGCTAAGATGCACGCATGGCACTCAAACCCGACCAAAGTGAAGGGGTGTAGGTTTCTCGTTCATGCCGCTCAGTGCACTAAGTGGGACCCACCTACCGTGCAGGTCGACGTGTATGGTGGGACCCATGTGTTTGTGCCGCATCTGCCAAGAGGCATGATCCCGTGTGACGTGGTCTACATAATCTCTGTGCGCCTATCTATCCCAGTAATGATACACTGCCACATGTCTCCAATATTTATGCAGCGAATGAGAAGCGTACACGTGGTACGTGTTGGGTAAACCAAAAGCACAGAAACGGTGCACATTTCCAACCGCACTGTTTTCTGCCACTTTTCCCGCACGCCATGATTTCGTGCGGGGACATCACCTGCAATCGTTTCCCTCCCCCAATGAAATGCTACCACGTGTTCATATTAATCCTTGCAACGAATCAGACGCTGACACGTGGCACGCATATTGAATTTAAAAAAATCAGAAACGATGCCCTCTTTTTCATCTTCCACGCGTGTATTAAAATAACAAATTCGATTTACGCGTGGCCGCGGATTTTAAGGAAAGTGTCGGGGTTTTATTTTCGATGTAAATTTTTTATGCGTGTGTAAAAAATTGTATTATTTTAGATTTATTTTTTAGCTATAAATAGCGGATTTATTGCTGAAAGAAGGAGTTTTTTAGTTTTTGGAGTTTTAAGTTTTGGAATTTTTGAAGAGTTAGGGGTTGGACTGTGGAACACGTAGAAGCCATTTTTGGCTTCTGTTATGTTCTGCGTACCAAATATTTTGGAGAAGATGAAGTTTTAATTTTCTTAGTGTTCTGTAACTGATATTCCTTAACTGTTGTAATTTTAATTTTAATTAATGAAGTAATTTAATTTTTCTAGGGTTGCGTTTGATCTAAATTTATGAAGCTTTGATTTTAATTATTTTTGAAAGATTTATAAGACGCTCGATTTGTTTATTCGATCTGTGCTTAATGCTTTTGATTATTTACGAATTTTATCAAATGATCCGTGGCTCATTTTTGTGTATATTGCTCATGGATAGAATGACATGTATGATGAAGGATAGGAATATACCCTAATTGTATATGTGGCCATTTGAAAACTTAGAACGTAATGAATCTTGGTGAATTTAATTCTCATAGGAATATAGTGAATTAATTTAACGAGGTGTGTCTATACGGAGCTCGGAAGAGATGTATGGATAAAATTAGAAGTTTTCGGTTGACAAATTAAATGTACTAAAAAATATAAATTAAGAGAAAATAATATGATTTGAGTGGATTAATTTGGTGAAAAACTACAATCCTAGATTTCTTTTATTTTGTTATTAAACACTCTTCTTTAACTTTTTCTAAATCAACGATCGTTTTGGATAAAATCAGAGCGAAACAATTTTAGTATTCAACAAACTATAGTAACAAATCTCCGTGGGAACGATACTTTACTTACAAATCTTATTACTTGTGACCATGTATGCTTGCACGTTTTAGGTTCTCCAAAAGAGACAACAAGTTTTTGTTAAATCTGTGTTTTGCTAAATCTTGATGACAAACTTTAGCCAATTATTTATACAGGAACTTACACAAGCTCAGAATTTAAGAGACTCTATTGCTAAAGTAAAATATGATATAGTGGTTAAGGTGAAATCATATTTTTTCAATTTTTTTATCATTTGATTCTTTTTTATGGTATTTACAATTGAAGCTTTGGCTATTAAATAGGTTATTTTTCCAATTGTATGTTTATACTTTTCTGGTTACTTATGTTTTCAAATTGGCCTGAGAAAGGGCTCTCACTCTTTTGCTAAAGCTCATGCTGCTAGCTTTAATGAAGAGAATGGGACTCTGGGTGATATATGGAAAACCGTCTTAGGAAGTGACCTTGTTCTGCTACTTATTTCTAATTCTGCATAGGTCTGTTAGATGTAAACAAAAGTTTTCTCCTCTGTAAATTCTTTGCCCATTGTCATTGTCATTTGACGACTATCAAATTTTTTGAACCGTATTACTAGGATTATGGAATCTCTATCTAGAAAGTATACTAAAAATGGAATGAATAAAGATCTGGCTTACAAAAAAAATGTTGTTGTTGTAACTATTATTTATGACTGCTATGTTTTCTTGTGATAGGAAAGGGACCAATGATCATTTTTCACTTGAGCTAGAGGGAATGTCCCAACTTTTGAGGTATCATAGCATTACTCTTTGATTTATACTTTGTGTGAGTTGTTTTCAACTTTTTACCAATCAAACATATAGGTCCTCACCTATTTCAATGCATCCTCAAGAGACTACAGATACATATTCACTTATGGGGAAACAATAGCTCTGAAGCTAGTAGGAAAGGCCTTTCCATGGAACCACTAAAGCTATTTTATGTATACAAAGGAGAATCACAATACCGTCCTTGGGATTAGAGAGTATCCTACATATTTATCTTCATGAGAATTTGAAATTTAATAACTTAGCTGAGATTGATTTACTTTTTACTATCCATCACAAAACAACCTTTCAATGTTGTTTGTAATCCTACTTTACTTCCCCAATCCCAATCCCATTACATTATGTTTCTCATTATTTTATGATACATGGTGCTTGGTGCTTAAAATAGTTAAATTGAAATTAATGGAGTTGGGATTATTGTTTTTCAATAGTTTGTTGGTACTGGTGCTAGCATGCTGGTACTGGTGCTAGCATGCTGGTACTGGTGCCTGGTACCTAGCGGTGGTGATAGTGTTGGTGCAAAGGCACTAGTGTTGTGCCTTTGTTGGTTCCTGGTGCTGGTGTTGATATCGGGTGCTGGTGTTGGTGCCTATACTAGTGTCTGGTATTTACCTCACTCCTAGCTTGTATGCTTACTCTTATAGAGTTCATCTTGATCCATATCATCTATATCCATTTCATTATTTATTTCCATTGGCCACTACGAAGTAGCCGACTAAAGTTGGTTCCAAGGTTTTTCCCTCAATTTCTATTATGTATAAGATTGGTCAGTTGGAACTTGAATTTGTTTCACATAATGAAACTTCTAGCCCTGTTAGAGAGAATTGAACTATATGAAAATATACATGTTATAATTTTTCCTATTATTATTGTTGGTATATGATGGAATGTGTAGCTAGTAGCCTAATATGGATGGACTAAGATGGTAGCCCTTATGAAAATTTCTCATATATTAACTGCCATTAGATATAGTTTCCATTCAGTAAGTCACTTGTCTACTTCATATTCACTGACAATATTTGTTAAAGTTTTGAGGATTTTATTTTTCTTTATTATGAAAATTCTTGAGAGTGGTATTCCATTGAAGTTCTATACTAGTCTAGATCCATAATCGGGGATTTTATTACTGGTGTACTTGCTGGTTATGACAACTAAGAATGATATTGCTGTAGCGAAGTGAATTTACTTCTATACTAGCTGCTACTTTGCCCATTTATTGTTTTCTTTTGATGGAGATTTGATAAGTTTTATATTCTTTTCTTTTGATGCAGATTTGATAAGTTTTATATGTTTACAGCCTCCATGAGCAAAACATTGCCATGATTGTGATAAATGTGTGTTTCAATTTGATCATTACTATGTTTGGCTAGAAACATGTTAAAGGTTGATTGCTATCTATGTACAGATGCTATTCTAGTTCTTTTTTGTTATTTTCTTTTTCATGGTAGGTAGGGACCAGCACAAGACGCACCAACATCAGGCACACTAGCACACCAGGCATACCAGATGCATGGGCATACCAGCACACAAGTGCACCAGGCTCAATGTATAAGCTTACCAGCATACCAGGCACACCAGGCATACCAACACACCAGTGCACTAGCACACCAGCGCACCAGTACACCAGCACACTAAGCGCACCAGTACACCTGGTGCACCAACACACGAGCGCACCAACATACCAGCATACCAGGCTCACCAACGCACTAGTGCCTATGGTATTTTCCTTTTCTTTACACTTCTGTTGATGTAACTGTGGACTTTATTATGTTAATTTGAAGTATACTTGTAAATGCTTTTCATTAATAATAAAAATTCAGTTTGTAATAGTAAGGTTTTATTATGTTTTAGTATATAATAAACTCTCAAATATAATTATACTTTTAATTTTAATATAATATAATTTTTAATATTATAATTAATAAATTTATTATAATGTATATTGATTTTTAATATTGTAATTATTTTAAATTTATGCATACCCTATGGCCTCAGTTATTGAAAGACCAATGACATAGACATACCCTATGGTCTTCGTTATTGAAACACTGAGGCCATAGGACATGTCTATGGCCTCTATTATTAAAAGATCGAGGCCATAGGGTATTTCGATGGCCTCGGTTAAAAAAAATGAGGCCATAGGTAATAATATATAGTCTCTCTCACTTAGGCCTCGATTCTTATAACGATGGCCATAGACCTATGGTCATGGTTAAAAACTGAGGCCATATGTACTTTTGTAGTAGTGCCACCTCCGTTAGAAACCGGGTCAACACTCTAAAATTGAAGGGAGAGATGAGCGCCTTGTTCAGAAACCAGGTAAAGCTCCATCTCTACGTCACGGAATAATCACCTTGGTTAAGAACTAGGTAGAGCACCCTGACACATGAAAAGGTCACAAGTTTTCCACCTCGGTTAGGAATCGGTGCAACACTCTGACATTGAAGGTAAAGATGAGCACCTTGATCGGTTAATAGCCAGATAAGGTTCCTTGATAATTATAAGTAAATCCCATACCTTAATAAAATAAATAATAATAAAAATAGGTAGCACTCAACCATTGCAAATATAAGCCTTTCATTATTTGAAATTATAATTTTTTGATAAAACTTATTTATACAAAGCTCGGCCCCACAAAGAGTCATAAATTCTTCAAACACTTTGACACATGGTCAATGTCTAGATCATCGGTTTCTTCCACAAAATGAAAAGGCTTGCCCTAAATCTCAATAATTTTCTTTTGTACTTTGGTCACAGCGTTGGGATGAGTTAACCTTATTATGAGCATTGCTCGCTCCAACTCTTCAATGACCTCCATCACCTTAAGGAACACTCTTTCATATCATTTCATATAGAATCTCACCCAATAGGACTCCCTATCTATAAGATTGGCCATTTTAGCCAAGGTTCTCTTTTCTCGAGATTGAGTTTGGCATAATTGCTCTTTGCAAAAAGTGAGCTCACCCTTGTTCTCTTCAAAGAGACTTACCTTAGTCTCGAGTTTTAAAACTTCAATTTTTAACACATTAACCTCACTTTTAAGCCTATTATTTTCCACAACGTCTATTTGACCGATTAGAATCCATGAATTTCGACCATAAAAGATGGAAGAATTAAAACATGAATCAAACGAATGCCCTTAATCCCTTTTATAGGAAATGATGCTTAGAAAAAAGGTAAAAGACACATGTTCCCATTAAAAAGTGGGTAGGTAAACATTATAAATACATAATAATTCAGACACATTAACTTTTCTATAATAAATAAAATTGGTTTTTTATTCCACAAAATATGGTTTACAAAAGTATGAGTTCGCATCCATAGAAATGGATGTGATGTCGAGCTCGAAAACGTAAAAGGACCAAGTCTCAACAAATTAATGACCCTCAACGCTGCCTTTACACCTATTGCATTGGGCCCATCCTCATCCCCATTTGAGCTAGATTTCTCCTCTTCTCCCCCTCTCTTGAAAGAGTGATCATATTTGGAAGAGTAGCCGAGATATTCAAAATACGGTAATAATACTTGCCCAGTCTCTTTTTCTTGGCCTCCATCTTAAAAGATTTCATGGCTAGCTCATACCCTCTTTTAAAGCTCGAATCAAGGTGTTTGGCCAGGATTTCAACCTCGACCTTTACCTTGTAAGCTTCTTCAACAGCAGCCTTGGCTTTCTTCCACTATTCCTCTGCTCTTTCCCAAGCCCTTTTGGTCTCATCTTCAGCTCGTCTTCTAGCCTCCTCGAGCTCGATAACACGCTTAGTATAGTCTTTAGCTTGGTGGAGGCCTTTTTTTGTTTTCCCTCCTTATCAATGGCCTTTCCCTCCCACTTATTTGCTCTCACCAATAGCGTGATGTACGAATGACCTTGTTTCTCTTGTGTCAACTTTTTCTTCAAATGACCTATGCCATGAGTCCTATTAAAATCATAAAGCAGCACCGAATGAAACAAAAGAAAAGTGAAAGGTTAAATAAATATGTCGTGAGCTAAAGCTTGTAAATATTATTGGCAAAAATAAACGTAGGGTGTGAGGTAGTATACCTAATATAGTTGATGACGAGCAACCTCGTTAGAGTCTGTATCTTCACAGATCACCTCGAGCTACTTCTCAAGTGATTCTATTAGAAAATGGAGCAGATAACAGTCGAGCTACTTTAGAGCCAAGCCTCGAATTAACACAATCTCATCTACATCAATGGTGAGGTCATTAAGAACTACCTTTCCCTCCTTGCATCCTGGGTTGAGTCTCCAAGCTCTTTAACACCCGAGTAGGGAGGTGGAGTTCCAAGTTCTTCTTGTAGTGAGGATAGAGGAACATAGAAGTTCAATGGCTCTGGGTTGAGTGTAGGCATATCTATGGACACTTTCTTCTTCTTTTTTAGGGATGCAGGGCGACTTTCTTGACCATAGGATTTGCTCCTTCTTACCCTTAGAAGATCCCCCTCTAGAAACATGAGATATATCCTTCTAGGAACTTTCCCCTATAGAAGTGATCTTACTTTGAAAATGAGACAAAAGTTGGGTAGCAGTAGGCTCCATGGGATCTACAAAAGAAAAATAAGAGGTAATGTTATTTTCATCACTATGAGCCAATTAAAAAATGGGGGAGAAAGCTTAGGGCTAGTTCATCATTGTTAGTAGCCACTTTCAAATCTACCCCTAAAGTCCATGGGAGAGGTTTGATCCCTAGGAGGAGCTCATAGTTTACAAATAATCCTAAGGGGAGCTCCACCATACCATACCTCATCAATCCTACACGTGACAAAGTGCAAGTTGCTCAATAAATGCCTCTAAGGGTTTTTAAATAAACATAGGTTTGGATATCAACCAGTTATTGCTTCGCATCAAGAGTCAAGATCATGATTAAGGAACCAATATTCCTTATCATGACCTTAGTGTCATTCCAAATGCTCCTTATTAATCTGGTGTCACTAGTAGGAGACTCCCACTGGTCTAAGACATAGAAAAATTACTCATTCCAATTCTTCTCATTCTTAGGGAGAGACACATTCATACCTAAGCCTACTTCACATACATATATACCCTTATTAGATCTATGGGGTTCTATTTAAGTTATAAGCCTCATTAAACTCGACCATCTATAAATCCACCCCGAGTTCGTAGCATATCAATATCAAAAAGAGTAGATACCTTCACTTATTAGTAATCAACTATCCTGACATAAGCTGAGTCCTAACTAAAAATCTCCTTATGAGAAGGTATAGGGGGAACCTCACCCCTAACCACAATGTCATCTTATGAAAGACAGTCCACCCAGATGGAGGTTGGTCACTATCATAGGCTCCCTCTAGAGGAATCATGATCTAAATCGAGGAGAGGATGTTATAGTTTTTCCTTAACCTTTCTTCATCCTTGGGCACTAGTTTACTAGTCATAACAATGGTCTACCAACCCTTAGTGCGACCTGTTGGTTCCCTAGACCACTTATTTATCATATTTTTCCTCCACATCCTGGACATAGATATTTAGGTTTAGGGCACACTATACTTAATTGTTGGAGTGTCCTGAGGAAGAGTGATAGAGGTAGAGAGTGGAGGCAGAGACTGACTCACCTCGTTGGAGGAACTCAACCTAGAAGACCTTGAATCATCACTAGCATTAGGATATTGAGGGCTCTCCTAGGAGCCTAAGCCTGAGGTCGAGGGGTCTTCTCTACGCTTGATCAATAAAAAACATAAAATATAAAAACAATGGGTAAGGAACAAGGAAAAAGAGTTACCTAGGATTGAGTTTGAAAATAAAAGGAAGTGATTCTTTAAAAACCGACCTGAAAAGTAAGTATAAAAGCATTAGACTCTCGAGGTTTGTGCTATAAAACCCGACAAGCAAAACTATGGTCTGAGCTGAATTCTTATCACTGAACTGAGAAACCTTTGATAACTTGAGTTGACGAGAAAGAGCATTTTTTCCATTTTATTTGTTTATTATGTAGGAAATGATGATAAATCTTGACCCTGGCACATATTTATATAAAGGCACCCATTTTGTCACTCAAATCAACTGACATACATTTATTAAGGGAGATGAATGGTTCATATTCACTACACGAGAATTACTCTTCCACCTCTGCTCAAGAGATCAAGCTAAAAGAGTAGGGGGACTAGATGTTTGGACTTATTGATTGACTTGGAGGTCGGTACGAGGCTACATGATCACACCGAGCGTAAATAATCACACCAAGTTGTATATCAGACGAGGTCTACATGATCAAGTTGAGCTGAATGACACACCTGACTCTGTACCATTTAGCACACCATCAAGTATGAGGTTGGTCCCAAGAGGGCACATCCCATGTAAGGTCGACAACAAGCTTAAGCTAGGGTCGACCTCAATTCATAAAATGTTGTATTTATATTGATTGTATCTCTCACTGACACATACATATGTGTATACATTAACATTTGTACATGCAAAGTCCTATAAATAGATGGACCTTTTATGAAATCTAAACATTTATGCAATTATCTTGACTTCTCTCAAAATTCTATCTGCTCGTCAAATAAATCCCAAATATATGGTATTGTTATTTTTATTTTTCACACAAATTGATGGGTGGTTATTTTTATCTAAAAATTTATGCCCTTTGATAAGTTAATACTTAGTATATGATCAAGATCTATTTATCATTAAAGTTTAGGGATCCAATTTGATTGTGCTATTTCGTTGTTTTAGGGTTAATTCTCTTAATGACTAAAGTCTAGGAATCTAAGTATGTACTTCTGTTGAAATTGTTTTAGAATCGTATTTTACCTTTGGTAAAAGGTTCCCTAATATGACCAGTAGAGAAATCATTAAGTTTCAAATAGTAAAGAAGACTTTAATGGTCCTAAGTTAGTAAAATTCCTTATCCTGTAAGTTCTGATCCTAAGTTTCCTTTCTATAAACATTAAGTATGTACTCTATCAATCTTGAATTTAGGGATCTAAGAATTTAGGGCTTTACACACATCTCGTGTTGAGACTTGAGACTACGCATAATTAGTGAATATTAGTTTTCAACCATTTCAGAGACACGATATGTCTAATGTGGACATGAGTCAAGTTAGGTTCTTTTGACATTGTTGTTTTCCATATCAAAGTAAACTCACATGTCATTGATGTTAGTGTTGTGAAGCTTAATTGTTCTATGAACATTGATCGCCACACAAATTGTGTGTGCAATAAATACGTAAGTATACGTATCATAACAAGTAATATAATGATAAATAAAGATCGTTTCCACGGAGATTATTTTTTTTAGAAACTAATTTTTAAAACTAAAAATAATAAAAATCAATTTTTTTGTGTTTTTATATCTTAAGAAAGCAAAATTAAAATAATTAAAAGTAAATATCAATAATAAATTAAATCAAATTTTGTGACTAAAAAGATATATGAAAAAATATCTAGGAATACTTAATCTCTCAATTTTCTAAACATGCGAATCACTAAAATCCCCCCAATATAATATCAATTAATTACATGATCAATGGAATCTAATCTAGCATGTATTCCTCTCTCAAGTAAACTACACACCATATAGTAATTAATTTAATCACACTCTCATGCCAATTAAATTGCATACTACTCATTAAGTTCATCAATTATGGATCACATACATAAAAATCATACATCTTTGCCTAGAAACTATGCATGTTATTTAATCAAGACAAACAATTAAATAATTTTCTCAAATCTATTTAATTGTCTCTATAGATAAATTGTTAGCCAAACAATTAATAGCATAAAAATCAGATTAAATAATATAATTAAATTAATATTATAATTGAGAAAAAATATTAGATCATCACATGGTGAAAATTGGGTTCATAAGATCCCTAGATTAATAAATTAATTACACATAATTGTGTTCATAAAGCTCATATTTTTCATAAAGGAAGACATAAAATTAATAAAGAAAAGAGTAGAAAAAGAAATACAATCAATCTCTTGAATTGTATAATTAATTTCCTCTTGAATCTCCACCAAAATTGTATCGTTTCTTGAATTTTTCTGTATTTTTCTCTCTTTTTAGCTCTAAAAACTGACCAAAATTATGCTAATGGAGGCAAATTAGGATTTATAGAGTGATTAGGGGCTTAAATAAAGCTCAGGTGCGATTTGGACCGTCCGATCAGCTTCAAATCAAGGGCTATGATCAAAACAAGCAAAACTGACAGTTTCAGCCAATCACAGCGTGACACATGGCATCCGAAGTTTATTGAGCGAATCAGAGAGAGATGCGTGGTAGGGGAGATCGGTCAGAGTCAACCATCGTCGAGTCAGCACCACGTGGCGCAACGTGATTCGCGGGAACGGATGATGTGACGTACGGGTGGACCGCTTCGAGCAATAGCGTGGTAACACGTGTCATAACGCGTTGACTGATTTCCGAACTATGATTAAACTCTGTGCTGACACGTGTCGTGTGTTTCTCCTCCTCACATGCGGTGCAATGTGATTCGCTCTTCATGCTTGCGTGGCGTCCACGTGGCTTACTCAGTCAGCTCCTATGCTTGCGTGGAATGCCATGTGGCAGCTTCTGATTGGTCATGCGCTAAAAATTCATAAAAAATCTATAACAATTCCAGAAAAATCCAAAAATTATAAAAATTATATTTTCATCCCTTTTCACTAAAAAGTTTATATTTTAATTTTTTTAGCTACAAAAATATTATTTATTAAATAAAACTAGTAAATATTAAATGAAAAAGTGCGATAATGACTCTATTTAGAATTATCAAACATATTTTAAATAACGATGGAGATTGGTATCTATGATAAATATATATTTTCATTGTTGCCTTTTTCTTATTGACATTGGAAATTCTAACATGAATTTGTTAGAAGAAAAAGATTCGACTTTTGTTTTCGTGCAGTTTACAAATTGGATGGCTATCGCCTTCACAGTTACCAATGCTATACTCTTCTAAAGGTATTTTTTTAATGTATTTTCAAGCTAGTGTAATGTTGCATCTATGTTTTGCTCTAACTGAATTAGCCATTTCTTCAGGAATTATGGAAGTCAACTGAGGACAGAATGTGATAAGCAGATGCTAGATGCAGAGCAAGATGCTCAGCACATTGTTAATGTTGCTAGAACTGGTAATTACATTTTTATTTTCTATCTAGTATCTATTTATTACATCTTTTTTATTTGTTATCTAATACCATAGTTTTTTAAATTAAGTCATTCTAATTATTATATTATATGTTTTTATTATGGTGAACAGAAAAGACAAAAAGACAAAAAGATCTTAATATTTGTCAACATACATAACAAAAGATCTTAATATTTGTCAACATAATGAAGAAAAGATCTTAATATTTGTCGAAGAGAAGTACTTCAATTTCTTCTTGATAATATTTACACCTAAACTAATTAATCAAGTTATTAAATATATTGTTGGCAGTAGTTACATAGAAACATCACTTAATATATTTTACTTTTTTATAATTAGGTACCAATATTTTGTTTTGTAATTATTAAATTCAATATATACATGTATATATTTTATATTTTAATATTTAGTAATTATACAATTAATTTGTGCTTGTAATTAATTGTAGTAGAATTAAGAATGTGTTTAACATGTAAGTATTGATCACACTTGATATAATCATGGACAAACAAATATTATGAAAAATATATGGTATTTGACATGTGCATGAAATAATTTACAGAAAATTAATTTTTTAAAAAGAAACTTTTAAGTAAAATTATTAACCGTACTTAAATATCTCATTGAATAAATGTTAACTATATTTAAAATGTTTTCAATATTATTGTTGACCGTATCTAAATGTCTACGATACAATTGTTAACTGTACCTAAAAACATAAAAGAAATATGTTAACGATATCTAAGATGTTTTAAGTACAATTGTTAACTATACATAAATGTCTATGGTACAGTTATAAAAGTTTTAAGTATGGTTGTTAATTGTACCTAAAATATTTTAGGTATGGTTAACAACTGTACCCAAAAATCACAATAGTTATGGGTATAGTTGTTTTTGTGAAAACAATTATACTTCAAAATATTTTAGGTATAGTTAACATTATATTCAAAATTATTTTTCCTTGAGATGAATAATAATTAATTTTTTTTAAATGAAATAAATTAAATAAGTATAATCGGTATATAAATTTACAACAAAGAAAATAAAATTAAATATAATCACATTGTTATTAATCAATGATTTATGTGTAATTAACTTATGTATCATTTTCTAACAAAATCTATTATTTGTTTTCACATGTTCACTTATTATAAAATAATAAAATGCAAAGAGAGTATATATGCAATATGGGAAAAAAACAACATTTTTTTTGTTAAAAATGAAATTATTGATTAATTTTAAAATTATTTTATTTATTTTAATTTAAATAATAAATAAGGACACTTACATGGTTAGTAGATTAACAAAATTTTAACCAAAAAATTTAAAGTATTAAAATAAATTGCATAAAATTTTGAAAATAATAAGAGTTATAGTGTTTGTGAACAAAATAAAAATAAAATAGCAAGACAAAAAATGAAATGCATAAACATACGAAAACTTGTAAAAGATGCATTCTCATACATATTAAGAAAATTTGAAGATAAATAAAAAATATGAATTTTATTAACTAAAGAAATAGTTATAGAACGGGTGAAGAAAGTCAGACTTGCCCTTGTACTTTTTCTTCACACTATTATTAATAGGGTTGATCGACTTAGCTAGTCTACATGTCTCTGAACGAAAAAGTCAATAATGAGACGATTATTATAAAAAAAATTATATATTTTAAAAATAATACTTTAATTTTGTATTTATTTTTTATAACATTTAAATTATATTGTTATAAAATAGTAAATACATAAGGATAAATGATTATTTTATTATCTTTTCTTTATTTATTTTCTATTTTTATTTAATTTTTTCTTTGACTATTTTAATTATAATTTATTTAATTTATAATAATCTATATCTAATGCACACAAAAAACAAAAAATAAAATGAAAAAAATGTACTTTGTTATTGTGCATTCGCTTTTTAATCATATAAGATTAAATTATTACAAAAAATAAATATTTGACTTAAATATCACTTTTATAATAAGAATATGATTTGACATTATTTATCTTTATTATAAATTATGATATTATTACAATTACTATGGTAATTAGTTATAGGTTGAAAAAAGTATATATTACTATTTTAGATAACTATGTACCACATCAATTATAATTGAATCAAAACTTATAGCATAAAAAATTACTCTTCTAAAAATTATATATCGTTATTATGTTGTTAATGTTAATGTCTACGGGACTAAGAAAACATCCCTTTTACATTCATGTAATGGTACTAAATTTATACTTAATTTATTTTAATTAATATTTTATTTAATGAAAAATTATAAAAATAAATAATATTTCATATTTTTTATCAGTTTCAATTTTTTTTATTAATTTAGTCATAAAATTAACAAATTTAAGATGATTGATTATTTTATGTTTTGTACGCCATTAAGGATATTTGTTTACAAAATTTATATATATTAAAAAATAAAACTTAATTTAAATTGTGAAATGTTCTAAAATGAACGGATTAAGAATTTGAACTTCTTTACTTTGTAAAAATGTTAGTTCTTACCATCTTGATTAATTATATATTTTTTATCATTAAATATATATTTCTAAAGTTTAATAAATTTAAGTTCATAAATATATGAGAGAAAATGAAGTATTTATTAAAATTTAAGTTCATAAAATATACGAGAGAAAACGAAATATTTATTAAAAATGTTTCTATTTTCAAGTATGTAACGATTATTTCTAAAATTTAATAAATTTATCATATTTTATTTTTTATTATATAACAAATTTATTAAATTTACATGGACCAAATAATTTATTTTTATACATGACAATATAGACACACTTTATTGTAGATTTGATAATAAAAAAATTATGATTGAGATATTGTGGGAAAAGAAAGGAATATTTATTGATTAAAAAATTTACTATAAAATAAAAATAATGATGGTGTAATTAATATAATGACATAAAATTAATTAAGATAAAGAGAATTTCTCATATCCAAGTGTTCAACGAGAGATTCAAATGTATTAATTATCAAGTTCGACTTCATATGAGGTGGTATAGATATGTTAGTAGAACTTTAAAATACTCATTTCATTGTCACAGTAGATTGGATTAGGCTTGAAAATTGTGTGGTATTTGTGTCGTACTTTCATAATGGATTTTTGTAGTGTTGTGTGCGTGTACATATGCTAAATGACTAAATAAAAATTTAGACATTTTTTCAAACAAATTAGTTATGATATTAAAATCAATAGGACATTTAAATTTATAAACAAATTCATGACAAACTCTAACCAATTGTGTTTAGGTGGTGTAATAATTGTATATGAGTTTTGTTAAGATTTTCACACTACACTATAATGAAAAGAGAATATTAATAAGTAAAATTCTACTTTCACTATCATACTTTTAGCATAAAAAAACAATTAATTCTTTTTTTAAAAAAATAACTTTATTAAGTTGAACCCAAGGTGATCACCTCTATTGCTATTTATCACATCGCGAAAAATAGTTACGTAAAATAGAAGGGATAAATTTTAAATTTATGTTTAAAATTTTTTTTCCTTAATTATCATGAAAAATTCAATTTAGAAATCATTTAAAATTAATTTTATAAGCAATTCGGGTACTCATTCAAAATGCAAAATTCAATATGAAGTCATAAATCTAAATCGAAGACCTTTATAAGGTCCATTAAAAATTCATCAGAGTAGTCTCAACCTACATAATTGTAAATTATAATAACCAATAAAAAAAATAAGGTTTTAAATCAAACCTTTTAATGTCGAAATCCTTCATTCATGATCATCTTATCATCATTGTGATAATTTCAAACAATATAGTTGGGTGGAAGAGAAGAGTGGGAGTGACCTAAATATAGCTCAATAGGAGCTTATTCTAAATATTATTTTAATAAACATTTATTCTTGATGAATGTTCTTATTAATAAAATTTCATGAATTGTAATCATTATTAGTTTACATTTTGGGGTGATTTCAATCATAAAACACGGGTATACTTGTACATCCTTACTTCTAAGGGAATAAGGGAAAGGTATGTGCTAAGTAACCAAATGCATACTCATAAAATATGATATACGATACAAATCCAATGTGTGATGTGTAATTCTACATGTATCAGTCTACAAAATACATGGGCACATGCATGGTCTAATTTTGAGATGAATGTGGATCCACCTCCGACCCCATCTACGATCATAATGCATATATATGGTCAAATCAATGCCATTTGAGCCATTTTTTAAGAGTCTAGAACACAATGGGGGTCCAACTTTGAGGTCCATGTGTTGTCACCCTCAAAAACCTACTAGACGGAAACTCTGAGACACAATGGGGGGTCCAACTCTGAGCTCCATGTGTTATCACCCTCGAAAACCTACTAGACGAAAACTACGAGACACAAAGGGAAGTCCAACTCTGAGGCCCATGTGTGATCACTAATACAAGGCACCATAGACTAAAAAACTCTAAGAATACATGTAATGTGATGCATACTTATAATCTATCAAAACTAATCTATTGCAACTAGTAGCCCATGGATACCATACTCCACAAGACCACGTACAAGTGAACTCCCCTCATAAATATTTTTTTCATGATGTATGCATAAAATTCTCTGATGCTATATCATATTTTCATTGTTCCCTTCATAACAACATTTGCTACTCATTTATTTATACAAATGCTTTTCAATGTATGAATAATAAAACATTTATTTAAAGTATCTCATTTTGAACAACATTTACAATATTATACTATTAATTATAAAATAATGGCATCTGGTTTTTTCACTTTTATTTATAACAAATGATGCATGATAATTTGTTTATAAAAGTAATGTATTAATTTTAAAAGTTAGAGTAAGAACCTATATCTCAAATCCTTGACTCGATTACTCAGATATTTGTCCCTAAAATTCCCTCCAAATTGGGCCACAAATCCTGAACAGCTTAGAGAGAAGACACTTTAGAGTGAGGGATAAGGATGGAAGGAAATGTGTGTGGAAAATCAATCGTTTGGCCCTTTTTATAGCCAATTAAGGAGCCCGCCAAAGAGCTCATCGGCTATGGTAGCAAGGTACTAGTGAGGTGATGGTGGAGAGATGGTGAAGGTTGTACCCAAAGTTTCTTGTTCATTCTGATTTTTCACATGAAAAATTCCCAATTTATCCCTACTCTTCAATACATTCTTCATAATTCCTTTCAAAGCACTTTAAATACTTATAATAAATGTATGGGGTTTTACATTCCTTCCCCTAAAGAAATCAATTTCACAACTTCTTAAGTTTATGGGGTTTTATAATATCACTAGTAAAATTTCACAACTCCTTAAGTTTGGATAGCTCATACGGTCTTAAAACATTAACTCCAAAATTTCATATTCATTGCTAGGATGTTTCCACTAAACCTTTACTAGTGATATTGTTCTTCTTCTCAAATTCTTGACTCAGAATTCAATTATCACCACTGGTTCTTCTTCTTATGACATGTTTTTCTGCAACAGAAGTTCTGCCTAATCTAAGATAGTATTTTGGCTGACATTATGAACTTGTGAAAATCTCGGGGGTAATTTTGATTGATATGCTGCATCGTCAATCCTTTTTATTCCAAAATGAGGGTTAACCTTGATAAAGATGTAGTCATCCACGATCAAAACAATTGGCTTTGAGCTATTCCAAGTTTTTCTTGTGCAATACAAAACCTTTTAGTTATTTTTCATATAAGATCATTAGTCATCATACTAAAATCTTTGTATTTCATCTAACACATTAGAAATCTACACAATTGTCCATACAAGCCTTATATTGTCCATCCCAATACTGGCATGATAATAATTATTGTAGATAAATTCAATTGAGGGTAGGTGTTCACTCATGTTTGCCTTGAATTCCATCACACAGGCTCGTAACATGTCTTCTAACATCTGGATACCCCTTTCAGATTGTCCATCTATTTTAGGAAGATAAGTAGTGCTATGTAGTAACTATCTTTCTAAAGCCTCTTCTTTAAATCTTGATTAGATACAATCAAATTTGGGATGCCAAGAAATTGTGCAATCTCATGTATTTACAACTTACTCAAAACAATTTACCAAGTATCGAGATCTGATAGGAATGAAATAAGTAATCTTTATAAAATGATCAATAAACATCCAAGTAGATACATGACCTCGAGAAGTATATGGTAATCCATCAATGAAGTCCATAGTTATGTCATCCTTTTTTTTTCATTCCGACAATAGAAGTGTTGAAATGGTCATTTTTAAATCATGATACATCTTTGTGTTTCCAAGATGTAATGTAAATCCTATACATTCCATGGTTTCTAAAGAGTCTTCATCTAGAGTCATTATCTTACTTTGAAAATGAGACGTTCCAATAGCGAAAGTATTTCTATCCACCATTTCTCATTTCGATAATATTCACCATGCTTCATAAGTCTCGGGATCAACAAGTTGAGCCATTTCATTCCAAGATATCACTTGATTACAAAAAAAAACAATTCTCAAGCTAGGGAAGTATGAATAATTCTTCCAAGAATACTTTTCAATATTTATTCATCATTGGCAGCCATGTCAAGCTCTTTCTATCATTAGTATTTTCTTCTAAATAGTTTTCAGAGGAACTTTATTTATTTTGTCCTATCTTCCTTTTAGATGATGCTTAAGGAAAATACTGAAAATACTAAAAAGAGTCATTTCTTGCATCAAGAATGGGTGACATAAGTGTCTGAAAGATTGCATCCAAGAGTTGTGTAGTAAAGTTAAATTATTGTTAGTTTCTAGTTCCTTCTATCATATATTGAAAAGTCTTGCTCTTGTGATCCTTGTCCTAGAGTCGTGTCTATAATGTTTATGTAAGTGTTGGCGATATTCTCTAAACAAAATGTATAATTGTAATTTTAGTTTTTAGGTGTGCCATAGAAGAATATTTTCAAGCGGAAGAAAATATTGAGCCTCAGCTATCACATATTATGTATATTTTTATTCCCATACATATTAGATTGCATATTAGACACAAAAGGAACAATGTGAATATAGGCCACTTCATCGATTGAGTAGTGACTAGATCAATCTACCAATATTACCTAAATAAATTTATTTTAATACATTACTAGATCGATCGATGGATTTACTCGATCAATCGAGTTAAATTACTATATTGATCCACCTTTTCGTAGATTTAATTAAATGATCAATGGATGGATGGAGAGGATTTTTGGTCAATCAACCTATGTACTCTATCGATCAAGCATTTAGTTAGACCAGTAGAGTCGTCACGTCTTCAAATTCAATATCTATTTCTATTACAAGTTGGATTGGCATTTACATTGTTGTACTTATTTATTAATAGTGTTTTAACTAATTTTTTGAACAATATGGTAATTCTAATTAAACCTAATGTGCTTCAAAATATTTTATAAATAAAAACCTAACCACACTGATAACTGTATTTTATATAGTTATTTTCACCTATTTTATTAATTATAATTGCTATGTTCTATCTATTTTTAGTTAATTTTAGTTTAATAAATTAGTATTTACTATTTTTTATATATTTTAATAAAATTAAATAAATTGTATCGAAAACGTTCTTAATGGAAAATTTGTGTCCAAAAATATAATTTCAAATAAAAGAGTGATTAATTACAATTTATAAAAGTTGAAAATATAATTTAAATTAAAATCGGGCTTAATTTCAATTATTAAAAGTTTAAAATTTAATTTAAATTACAAAAAGGACTGTATTGCAATTAAACAAAGTTTAAAATGTAATTTGAAATATATTTGTGGGTGAAAATACAATTGATAAAAGTTATTTTTCTGCGCAGGAGAGAAATTCCACGCGGCATCATCCACGCTTCAATGTGGACCGTCATATCAACGCATAAACGGTTAGGATGCGCGCGTGTTCATCAAACCCAACCAAGGAGAATGGGTGCAGGGATTTCCTCTATCGCGCGGCTCGGTGCCCGAGTAGGGCCCACCGGCCGTGTAGGCCGGTGTACAGCATGGGACCCACCCGTCTGAAACCGTGCAGACCCTATCCCCCACCTTCGTGCGCCCCTTTTCCTGTGCGGTCCATCCACGTGCGCCCGGTTATTCCACGAACCAAAATCTGCCACGTGTCCCACTTAATATTTCAGCAAATCATATTCTGACACGTGGTATGTTACAATGCGCACAAAAGCGCAGGATCACGGCCGCGTTGCAGCCGTTGTCTCCCACGTTCGGCGTGCCATTTTCCCGTGCGCCGTGCCTACGTGCAGTCGATTTGTCCACCCAATGAAATGCCTCCACCTGTCTCTATTAATTATTCAGCCAATCAAAGATTGACACGTGGCACGCAGATTGAATTAAAAACAATCACGCACGACGCCCTCTGTTTCTCCGTCCACACGTAAAAAAATTTAATATTCTCTTTCGTACGCGTGGATGCGAAATTTAAGGAAATTGTCGGGTTTTATTTTCGATACAAATATTTTTACGCGTGTTTAAAAAATGTAATATTTTGGATGTATTTTTTTAGCTATAAATAGGTGATAAGATGATAGAGTTAAAAAGTTTTTTTTAGTTTTAGTTTTCGAAAGTTTTTAGAGTGTTGGAAAGTTTTTTTGAGTTTTGGATTTTTAGTAGTGTTTGTGGGTTGGCTGTGGAACACGTAGAAGCCATTTTTGGCTTTGTTGTGTTCTGCGTGTGCCAAATATTTTCGTATTGAGATGTTTTAATTTTCTTTCTTCATCATCTAATTTTTCTCTATGTGTTGTAATTTTTATTTTTAATTTATGACGTAATTTAATTTTTCTAGGGTTGCATTTGATCTAAATTTATGAAGCTTTGATTTTAATTATTTTTGATAGATTTATAAGACGTTCGATTTGTTCGTTCTATTTTGTGCTTAATGCTTTTTGATTATTTACGAATCTTATCAAAACGATCCGTGGCACATAAATAAACTTGGAAGAGGCATTTGTGTGTATATTGCTCGTAAATAGAATGACATGTATGATGAAGGATATGAATATACCCTAATTGTATGTGTGACCATTTGAAAACTTAGAACTTAATGAATCTTATTAAATTTAATTCTCATAGAGATATAGTGAATTAATTTAACGAGGTGTGTTTATACGGAGCTCGGAAGAGATGTATGAATAAAAATAGAAGTTTTCGGTTGATAAATTAAATGTACTAAAAAATATAAATAAAAAACAAATAACATGATTTGAGTGGATTAGTTTGGTGAAAAATTGCAATCCTAGATTTCTTTTATTTTATTACTTTTTTCTTAATCAACGATTGTTTTGGATAAAATCAGAAAGAAATAATTTTAGTACTTGACAAACTATAGTAACAAATCTCCGTGGGAACGATCTTTACTTACAAATCTTATTACTTGTGACCGTGTATACTTGCACGTTTTTATGTTCTCCACTCACGAGAAAATAAAAAATAAAATAAAATAAACAACCAACAACAAGCAAATAAAATTATTATTTTTTTCTGTTTTTTTTGTTTTTGTTTTTCTTTTTGTGTGTTAAGATTTGTGTGTCAAACAAAATCTCAACGCACGAGAAAATTGCAAAATAAAATAAACAACCAACAATAAGCAAAAAAAAATTATTTTTCTTTTTGTGGGGTAAGATTTGTGTGTCAAACAAAATCTCAACCCACGAGAAAATTGAAAAATAAATTAAATACACAACAATAAAAAAAACAAGAAATTGTTTTTTCTTTTTATAAGTTAAGATTTGTGTGTCAAACAAAATCTCAACTTACGAGAAAAATGAAATAAACAAGCAACAATAAGCATAAAAAAAAATTATTTTTCTTTTTGTGGGGTAAGATTTGTGTGTCAAACAAAATCTCAACCCACAAGAAAATTGAATAATAAATTAAATACGCAACAATAAAAAAAATACAAGAAATTTTTTTTTTGTTTTTTTTAGTTTTTTTTGTTTTTTTTTGTTTTTTTTTTGAATTAAAATCAGATTGATTGGTATTAATATCAA
The DNA here is from genome assembly GCA_030763125.1 of Hippophae gyantsensis. NCBI lineage: Eukaryota > Viridiplantae > Streptophyta > Magnoliopsida > Rosales > Elaeagnaceae > Hippophae > Hippophae gyantsensis. The sequence continues at coordinate 42,735,774 of CM061035.1, read as the reverse complement.
CAATGAAAATAGTAAAACAAATCCCCGGCAACGGCGCCAAAAACTTGTTGTCTCTTTTGGAGAACATAAAAACGTGCAAGTATACACGGTCACAAGTAATAAGATTTGTAAGTAAAGATCGTTCCCACGGAGATTTGTTACTATAGTTTGTCGAGTACTAAAATTATTTCTTTCTGATTTTATCCAAAACAATCGTTGATTAAGAAAAAAGTAATAAAATAAAAGAAATCTAGGATTGCAATTTTTCACCAAACTAATCCACTCAAATCATGTTATTTGTTTTTTATTTATATTTTTTAGTACATTTAATTTGTCAATCGAAAACTTCTATTTTTATTCATACATCTCTTCCGAGCTCCGTATAAACACACCTCGTTAAATTAATTCACTATATCTCTATGAGAATTAAATTTAATAAGATTCATTAAGTTCTAAGTTTTCAAATGGTCACACATACAATTAGGGTATATTCCTATCCTTCATCATACATGTCATTCTATTTACGAGCAATATACACACAAATGCCTCTTCCAAGTTTATTTATGTGCCACAAATCGTTTTGATAAGATTTGTAAATAATCAAAAAGCATTAAGCACAAAATAGAACGAACAAATCGAACGTCTTATAAATCTATCAAAAATAATTAAAATCAATGCTTCATAAATTTAGATCAAATGCAACCCTAGAAAAATTAAATTATTTCATAAATTAAAAATAAAAATTACAACACATAGAGAAAAATTAGATGAAGAAGAAAGAAAATTAAAACATCTCAATACGAAAATATTTGGCACACGCAGAACACAACAAAAGCCAAAAATGGCTTCTGCGTGTTCCACAGCCAACCCACAAACACTACTAAAAATCCAAAACTCAAAAAAACTTTCCAACACTCTAAAAACTTTCGAAAAGTAAAACTAAAAAAAAACTTTTTAACTCTATCATCTTATCACCTATTTATAGCTAAAAAAGTACATCCAAAATATTACATTTTTTTAAACACGCGTAAAAATATTTGTATCAAAAATAAAACCCGACAATTTCCTTAAATTTTGCATCCACACGTACGAAAGGGAATATTAAATTTTTTTACGCGTGGACGGAGAAACAGAGGGCGTCGTGCGTGATTGTTTTTAATTCAATCTGCGTGCCACGTGTCAATCTTTGATTGGCTGAATAATTAATAGAGACAGGTGGCGGCATTTCATTGGGTGGACAAACCGGCTGCACGTAGGCACGGCGCACGGGAAAATGGCACGCCGAACGTGGGAGACAACGGCTACAACGCGGCCGTGATCCTGCGCTTTTGCGCGCATTGTAAAATACCACGTGTCGGAATATGATTTGCTGAAATATTAAGTGGGACACGTGGCAGATTCTGGTTAGTGGAATAACCGGGCGCACGTGGATGGACCGCACGGGAAAAGGGGCACGCGAAGGTGGGGGATAGGGTCTGCACAGCATCAGACGGGTGGGTCCCACGCTGCATGCCGGCCTGCACGGCAGGTGGGCCCCACTCGGGCACCGAGCCGCGCAATAGAGGAAATCCCTGCACCCATTCTCCTTGGTCGGGTTTGAAGAACACGCGCGCATCCTAACCGTTTATGCGTTGATCTGACGGTCCACATTGAAGCGTGGATGATGCCGCGTGGAATTTCTCTCGTGCGCAGAAAAATAACTTTTATCAATTGTATTTTCACCCACAAATATATTTCAAATTACATTTTAAACTTTGTTTAATTGCAATACAGCCCTTTTTGTAATTTAAATTAAATTTTAAACTTTTAATAATTGAAATTATGCCCGATTTTAATTTAAATTATATTTTCAACTTTTATAAATTGCAATTAATCACTCTTTTATTTGAAATTATATTTTTGGACACAAATTTGCCATTAAGAACGTTTTCGATACAATTTATTTAATTTTATTAAAATATATAAAAAACAGTAAATACTAATTTATTAAACTAAAATTAACTAAAAATAGAGAGAACATAGCAATTATAATTAATAAAATAGGTGAAAATAACTATATAAAATACAGTTATCAACACCCCAAACTTAAGTTTTTGCTAGTCCTCAAGCAAAAGGAAGGAAATAAAACAAAGATAACTGCATTTAAAATAGTGATTTTCAAAATATTTTTTTTGTCTTTCGAAATTACATAACTCAAAGAAATAAAAGAATTTTATCTAAGTGTCAAAATCAATTTAAAAGTATATTACATTTTCACAATGAATTTTAGTGTGTGTGTGTGAAGTCTTTTCATATTTCATCACATGCAATAACCATTTTTTTTTTCAGATTCTATATTTTTTTTTATTTTTTTTTTCTTTTTATTTTTTTTTTATTTCTTTTTTTTTCTTTTCTATTTTTTTTTTTTCAGTATCATCTTTTTTCTGATATATCTTTAAATATTTACTAACAATTGTCACATGTTAGTAGGATAAGAAACACAGATATATCTGAACAAATATATATTTTTCAGTAGGTTTTTGAAATAAGATAAAAATATATATATAAACTTTGAGGCTCAAAAGGGGTCTACTATGGATAATGCATGTGAAGGTAGATAGAAAGGCTCAAACGATCCAAAGATGGCCTAAATCATTTTCTTAGTTAAATGTTATCTATAATTTCGCCTCGAGAGAAAATCAAACAAATTCAAAAAACTGTGACACCACAAAAACCAATCAAATTCCATACTCACATAAATCTTCTCTAAATTATCATAGCAACTCAAAAATCAAGACTAGTGCTCATGAATATTTATTCTTGTAAAAATGAAACATACGTAAAAATTATTCATCACTTAGACAATATTCAAATTTTTCAAAGAATTATGCATCATTTAAATCGAAGAAATAAAAATAAATCACTATTCATAGCAAAATATCTTAAATAAACCAAACAAACAAAAAAAAAATTTCACAAGCATTCTTTCTCTTGTTTTGAAAATATAAGATCATAATTCTTTAGGTTTCTTTATTTAGTTAATTATCAAACATTGTTGTTGTATATAACGGATTAATAAGGCTAATTGGTTTACGATATTTTGATAATATATTCTTATAGCTTCTTCTTTATTTTTTGTTCATGAATTGTTGGATCAAGTAACTGTGTGTATCATATCATAATTATTATTTTTGATAATTAATCTTTAAAGAACATTCTTTATTAAACTTGTGCTTAAACATATATTCTAGAGTTTCTAGTTGTTTTCGATTTATCTGATATATTATTTAAATTAACTATTTAGGGTTGTTCATTGTTGAAAGTAGCAGCTTGTAAGTAGGTTACTTAGGGGCACTACCTAAGTGGATAGTTTGAGTCCTAGCTTTGGAATTCGATATTTATATTTTTCATAGTGGATAGTTAGGTGGTCCAATGAATCGGTGGTTTTCCTCTTAGGTCATTGGTGTGGCCTGGGTTGTTTTCACCTAAAAATCTCATGTGTTGATCTTTATTTTATATATTGCTTTATTTATACGTGATTGCATGCTTTACCACTTACGAAATTTCAATTTGTCATACTTTTGTTGACTAGATATTTACATCCATAACTAAACGAACTATCATTTAGTATCGGAGAATGTCACTAGATACACCTAGTGTGCCTAGGACCTTATTATGGATTATTTTATTGAGGGTGATAGCTTAGATGTTGAGAAAATTAAAACCTCTTTTCTTTTTGAATATAATGTTAAAAGCTTTCAAGAATTATTCTATAAAGGTGCTAGAGCCATAAAAAGGAATATCCATGGGGGCCCCTTCATACAAGTTTGTTGCGGTTTAAAAGTAAAAATATAAGAGTTAAACAAACAACCAGGGACACATATATTCTTTTCAAATAAATTAATTGAAGAAAATAATATTTTGCAAGAACAAAATAATCCTTTGAATTTGAGTCTTACAAGTTTGAAAGAAGAAAATAACAAGCTTACTGCATATAAATTAAAATTGGTCCAAGAGGTTGAAGAATCAAAGGAAGCTATTAAGAGATTCACCATTGAAGCTGAAAGGTTGAATAAAATTTTAGATTATGGAAAGTCCATTGGAGATAAGAGAGGACTTGGCTATATGGATGAAAATTTTACGTCATCATCTTCAAAAGCAACTGAGTTTATAAAACCCTCCAACCCATCTTCTTCACAGACTATATATATAGCTTCAATATCAAAAGCTACATTTGTAAGCCCTTCTAACTCTACTCTTAATGTTACTCAATATACATAAAAATTAGTTGCACTTATGACTGAAAAATCTATTAAGTTTGTGCATGTCTATCATCATTTTGGTAGGAAATTTCATATTAGACCCAAGTGTAGATTTTTGATAAATGTTCATAAATTTAATAATACATTACATGCTTCACATAGTAGGACTCATAGCTAACAACCATCTATGCATGTCACATCATATTCTAGGATGAACGGAAATTATAAGAACATGTTCAAAAATTATACTAGAAAGTATGAAGTTGTATGTTCAAAGATATATCTAAAACTCAAGACTTGTAATTGTAAGACTAATTATCATAATCATATCATGCATATTGTATCTTCTTTTATGATGAATAAGAAATCTAAAAGTAAGTCCAATAATATGCCTATGACAACTTAGATAGTTGATTTCCAACCCACAGATATTGAGAAACCAACATTCAAGATAGTTTGGTTTAGGAAAGAATGTATTATTTCGGTTACCTGGCCCTTATTTATTGTTCATCTAGATACTTTTGTTTGAGTGCTTAATTAATCGTAGGTGAGCATCTTAAGTTTGTTTGCTTGTTTTTATTTTTATTGATGTTTCTTTGGTTAAAAAAAAATAAAAAAAAATAAGTAATAAGAAAGGAATGAAGTAGATATGCTTTAACATTGACATTATCATTACATACTCCACTCATATTTATTTTGATTGCCTATATATTATACAAATGGATATTTTGACTTGTATATTAATATATTTTTCACACCTGATGATCGATGTTGATATGAACCGACACACACTCACTAAATACATAAGTATGTCATGCGAGAAGTTTATAATTAACTATCACTACGACAAAACGGATTATTAAAGTCAGTTCGCTGAATGCTAGAATTTTATCTCTATAGATGTTGCAATGAATGCTAGAATTTTTACATCTATTAAAGTCTCATATATTAATTTTTATTGCTTACATTCATGCGTGACTTATAAAAAAGAGACATATATAGGGTTACCTAAGCCAATACAAAAGAAAAGTCAAAAATTAGTCACTCACTATATCATACAGAAATATGTACAAACTTTACATGAGTCCTCTCTATAAAAAAAGAATATCTCTACAAAAAGCGAGTAAGAAAAATTAGAGAAAGAGAGAACAATGAATAATATAAACTAAATAAAATGACCTAGAAAATTCTATCAAGTTATGAGAAATGGCTAAAATAAAAGAAAAATAGGAAATTAATTTCTAAGAAGTCATTGCATTTTATTCATCTCTAAAAGGCATATAAGTTGAAATTTTTATTTTGATTATTTTGATTTATATACGAGAATAGTATTTGATTTCTTTATAAATCCTTTCATTAGATTCCTTTCATGAGATCAATATTATGCACTAATTTGTATGCACTATTTTGATTATTTTCTTCTTGTAACATATGCAAACATATTAATTTATTTCTTTACATAGACTCTATTCCACGTACCTTTGAATGAGTGCTTGAACTTATAAGAATAATATTATTGAGAGTATGACTTGTGAGATTAGAGTCGAAATAAATTTGGATTCCAAACACTAAAATTGGATAAATTAATATTGATGTATTTTTTATGTGAATATGAATGTGATTTTGAACTAATTTTTATAATAAATCATGAATGTTTTGAATGTTACATTAGCTTATGCTTTGGATTTTAGCTGTGAACTTAAAAGAGTTTTTACTTTGTTAAAATTTAATTTGTTATTTATTTGTTAATTTTTGTTATTTTTTTAAATTTTAACTTTTTAGTTTGATATTTGTGGGTATCATCTCTCAAGGTTCTCATGAACATGTCTACTACGACAAACTAGGGTTTTAAAGGCTTGTTGCATACACTAAATGTAACTGTGTCAATCTATAAAAATAATTTAAGATAGTTTCATCTCTCTAGGATAGGTAGTGGCTCTAACAAGCCTCTTAGTGCATGCTGCTCCATCTTGTCTTGTTGGCATACAAGACAAGTTCTCACATAGGCTTCAAAATCATCCTATAGTTAAGGCCAATAGTAAATGGACTTGATCAAGACAAGGGTGCGTCTCATACCTAAGTGTCCAGCCCATAGTGAATCCTGACACTCCTTGATTAGCTCCTTTCTTAAGTTCCCTTATTTAGGAATATAGATGTGGTTTTTCTTGGCGTACAGTAGTCCGTCACTCTGCCAAAATCACCTTATATTTCCTTCCTTGATAAGGGTAAGGAGGTTTTGAGCATGCGCATCATGATCCAATCCTTCTTTGATCCTTTCCAATAAGGGACTACTTGGTCTAATTAAGACTACTAACTCTACCTTTTGACTTAGCGTGTCAGCCACCATGCTTTCGCTGCACCACTTTGATTTTACCATATGATAAGGACTCATTGATAGTGGTCTTGTACCTGGCTCCATTTCAATTTTTTGGTCCACCTCCCTCCTTAGAGGTAACCATTTTGGCAATGCCTCAGGCATCACATCTTGGAAATCATCCAAGATAACTTGTACCTCCATTGGCAAGCTTGGCTGTGGTAATGCCTCATCATCATACTCATTTAAGATGGCCAAGTAACTCTCTTCCTCCATCTTCAATCCCTTCTTCAATTGAAGTGTTGAGAGAACTTAGGTAGTAGGTTTGGTGGTCCTCTCCATTGGTACCACATAAGCCTCTGAACCATCCATGATGCACATAGAGTTTGAGCATGGGACAAGGAAATCATTAACCTGGTCTAAGAACTCCATGCCAAATACCACTGAGAAATCATCCATGGGTTCCATTGATAAGTTCACTTAGCCAGTCAAAGCATCAAGACTAAACTTAACTCCACGAGAAACTCCTTGGAGAGGTAGTGCTGCCGAGTTAATTGCTTTGAGAGACTGTTGTTTCTTTTGGAGAACATAAAACGTGCAAGCATACACGGTCACAAGTAATAAGATTTGTAAGTAAAGTATCGTTCCTACGGAGATTTGTTACTACAATTTGTTGAGTACTAAAACTATTTTGCTCTAATTTTATCCAAAACGACCGTTGATTTGGAAAAAATGTAAGAAAAGAGTTAAATAACAAAATAAAAGAAATCTAGGATTGTAGTTTTTCACCAAATTAATCCACTCAAATCATATTATTTTCTCTTGATTTATATTTTTTTAGTACATTTAATTTGTCAACCGAAAACTTCTAATTTTATCCATACATCTCTTCCGAGCTCCGTATAGACACACCTCGTTAAATTAATTCACTATATTCCTATGAGAATTAAATTCACCAAGATTCATTACGTTCTAAGTTCTCAAATGGCCACACATACAATTAGGGTATATTCTTATCCTTCATCATACATGTCATTATATTCACGAGCAATATAAACAAATCGAACGTCTTATAAATCTTTCAAAAATAATTAAAATCAAAGATTCATAAATTTAGATAAAATGCAACCCTAGAAAAATTAAATTACTTCATAAATTACAAATTAAAATTACAACAGTTAAGGAATATTAGATGAAGAACAAAAGAAAATTAAATCATTTCGTATCGTAAATATTTGGCACACGAAGAACACAACAGAAGCCAAAAATGGCTTCTGTGTGTTCCACAGTCCAGCCCCAAACACTACTAAAAATCCAAAACTCTAAACTCCAAAAAAAACTCCATTTTTTAGCAATAAATGCCCTATTTATAGCTAAACAATTACATAAAAAATAATACATTTATTTAGACACGCGGGACACAAAATAACGAAAATAAAAAGTACGCGTGTCAGATATTTTTATTAAAATCCGCAGCCATGCATACGAAAAAAAAATATCAAATTTGTTATTTTAATGTACGTGTGGAAGACATGAAACAGAGGGCGCCGTTTCTGATTTTTTAAATTCAATCTGCGTGCCACGTGTCAGCGTCTGTTCACTGCAAGGATTAATACGAACACGTGGCAGAATTTCATTCGTAAAGGAACCGGTTGCACGTAGAGATCAGCGCACCTGAGTAGAGGTGCACGAACGTGGGGGACAACAGCTGGAACGCGTGCGTGATTCTATGTTTTCGCGCTCACCAAAACCTTGCCACATGTTAGAATTTGATTAGCTGAAATATAAAGTGGGACACGTGGCAGTTTGTTATTCGCTGTATAACCAGGCGCATGTGAAACGGCCGCACAAGATCATGCCTTGAAAACGCGTCAGACATGTGGGTCCCACCCTACACGTCAGCCTGCACAGTAGGTGGGCCCCACTCGGGCACCGAGCCGCGTGATAGAGGAAACCCTACACCCACTCTCTTTGGTCGGGTTTGAAGGACACGCGTGCATCCTAACCGTTTATGTTTTGATTTGACGATCCACGTTGTACGCGTGGATTTTTCTCTCGTGCATAGAAAAATAAGTTTTCTTAATTGGATTTTAACCCACAAATATATTTCAAATTACATTTTAAACTTTGTTTGATTACAATAAAGCCCTTTTCTAATTTAAATTAAATTTTAAAATTTTATTAATTAAAATTAAGCCTAACTTTAATTTAAATTATATTTTTAGACTTTTTATAAATTGCAATTAAGCACTCTTTTATTTGAAATTATATTCTTATACATAAATTTGCAATTAAGTACGTTTTCGATTCAAATTATTTAATTTTCTTAAAAATATATTCCTTAACAAATAAAAAGTAAATATTAATTTATTTAACTAAAATTAACCAAAAATGTTAAGAACATAGCAATTATAATTAATAAAATAGATGAAAAGAACTATATAAAATACAGTTATCAGAGACCCTCCTCCCTTGGCAACCTTGAGACCGAGTCTCTTGGCTTCCTCTTATGAAACAAAGTTATGAGATGCACCTATGTCAACCAAGGCTTTGGCAACCTTTCCATTGATGGTTGCATCCATGAACATCAAGCCATTGGGGGTCATCGGGGCACTCTGTAATGCACCAAGCAACCGCATAGAACCCATCTTTGCACCTTCGTCCATTTTTCCTCCATCTTGGCCATGCATAGAGGCAACTAAGGCACTTGATGCCTTCCTTTTTAGACATTCACGTGCCTAATGTGGTTCTTCACATATGAAGCACATCACATGGGGCTTTGAGGCATCATGATCCTCCTTTTCCTTCCCCTTATCTTGTGGTTTAAACGAGGAGCCTTCTTTGTGATTTTTGTGGCCCTAACTTTTGGCATGGCCTCCCCCACTCTTTCCTCCACAAAACTTTCTATCTATAGCCTTCGAGCCCTCTTTGCTTGTAGAGTAGTCAATAAGGCTCTCAGTAACTGCAATGGCAAAAGATAAGTCTTGGACACCACGTCACTTGAGTTCAAGATTAGCCCATGATTGGAGATCATCCATGAACAAGAATAATGCATCCTTGTCTAATGTGTCAGGGAATTTTAGCAACAAGGTTGTGAACTCCTTCATATAGTCCCCTTGCCTCATTTTCAACATTCACGGGAAAAAAATTGGCTTTTGAACTCCCTTTTGAAGTCATCAAAGGTGTCAATTATGCATACCCCTCATTGCACATCTCCAAGCTCTGTCTCCACCACAACATAGTAGTGTTGGACAAGTACATAGCAACGGTTCAGATCTTGCTGGCATGGTTCATTATGCAAGTAGCCTTAAAGTAGTGTTGAAGCCCCCATATGAAGTTCTCAATTTCCCTAGAATTCCTAGCACCATTGAAGGTATTTGGCTTGGGAACTTCCACCTTCTTGGCCTCAATGATGGTTATTGTGTTAATTCCCAAGCCCATAGCCCACTTGTAAAGTGCTAGGTCACCACCCATATCCTCGAATCTAAGTAACACATTAGTAATTTCTCTTTGGACAAGATCACATACCTTAGCAAGTTTGGCCTTCAACCCATCAATCTCTTGCCTTAACCCACGTTCTAGCTCATTGAGGGACATCTTGACTGCTGCATGGATCTCCATATCGTTGGCCTCCAAGTCGCTGCAACGTTCCTCTAAGTTGTCCACCCGTTCAAACAGCTCCCCTAAGTTATCTTGAGCACTCCCAACACGTGCTTCCAAGCTAGAAATCATATCTTTCGACTTGGCTCGAGACTCCTTTGGTGGTTTTCAAACTTCCTCATGCCCACATTCCATTGGTGGAACATCCATACTTGGTGTAGCTGGGACACTATTCTTCACTATGCCAAGAAAATAAAGCTTCCACCTAAAGGTCTGATACCAACTATCATGATCCTAGACTTCAATTAGCAATCGTGTGACACTTAGCATGTCTGTTGCACTAAGCCTGCCTTCCAACCAGAACAAAACACTCCAAAGAGACTAGAAAGAGACTTAGAGATTTAGAGGATTTAAGAGCAAAGAAAAAGAGCGTGTGAAGAATGCTTTGTATTGCTCTAAAGAGGTTATCTTACGACTTCCTAAGGATCCCAAGGATTCCAAGGATTCCAATGATGGTTACAAATGAAGACCAATAAGTCTATTTATAATGTGGCACAAAGCTTAAGATTATGCCACAAGTATCTAGATCCTACCATGTCTAGAATGTACAAGAGTATCTACATTATTCTAGTTTTATCTACAATATGTCACAAGGTTCTAGGATCTTCTAGTCAGTTTAGCCAAATCTAGAGTCTTTTAGGATGGTCTAGTTCCTTCATGCAAGTTCTAAGATGTTTCGGAAGCTTCTAGAGACTTCTACATCCTTCATGAACCATCCTTCATGAACCATCCAACATGTTTTAAAATATTCCAACATCTTCTTATGTTCTAGAGTCTTCCAAACTTAAGTTGAGTCCATCAAACTCTAGCTCCATCTAAACATCACTAGGTCACTCTAGAACTTTTTCATGTAATAACTTGTAGAAAAATTTAGATCCTTTAAGCAAGTACAATTTCTTTGAAGTTTGAAGGATAATTTGAACAAACCTAACATAATGCATTAATAGTACCAGAAGGCACGTCTAACCATTAAACTCACACATGGATATAGAAGCTGCCGTAATATAAGTTTTAGGGTTGATTAGATGGATAACGAAATTGGTTGCTAATTATTACCTTTTTCTAGCTAGCTAAATTGAAAATATTAAGATTTAATGTCGGATATAGTCAAAGTTTTCATACTAATTTATTATTATCATGATATACCTGTCCTTTCTATTTTGCATTATATTTATTCATCAAAATTTCAAAATTAAAGCACATCCCCAAAGAAATTAATAGCAAAAGAATAATTAAACTATCAAATTTCAAAATTAAAGCACCCACTCTTATAATCACTTGCACAATAGTTACTATTTTATTATAATTATTAATCACTAAATGGACTCAGATCTTTAAGACGATGAAACATGCTTCTGCTTGTTTTTATCTGGATTGTAGAATCTCTGCTTCTGCTTCTGCTTTTAAAATAAATCTATTTGTTAATTAATTGAAGTAACTGACAAAAACAATTATAAATATGAAAAAAGTGGGCAAAAGCATTAATTTCATCATCAAGAAGACCAATCTCAAGACTATTGTAATAGGGCTAGTTAAAGGTGTAGTCCAAATAGTTAAGCATCAGCCCTAGCCAATTAAGTGCGTTTTAAGCTTCATGTTGTAGCTATATTATATGCAGTCATTACTCTAAAATACTCACTAAAGAATTATTTTATCATTCTCTTTCGTTTTCTTTTCTTTTTCCTAATATTAATTCTTTATCATTTTGTCTTGTTTTTCTTGCTATTAGAATTATTGAAAGGAATCAGGGGCGGCTCGTACAAATGTGTTGACCGCCTTAGGTCCACCTATATAGGGATCCCTCTTTTTCTAATATTTATTTAAAAAATTTAAAAATAAATAATTTATTAAAATAAAATTTAAGAAGATATTAATTTTAAAAATTATTATATATTTAATTTTAACGTTTTCACAATGCAATTTTTTATTGCAATAAAAATAATACAAATTATTTATTTTTTATATATAAATAATTAAACTTTAATACTATTATGACAATAGAACTTGTTTTAAGGGTAGGGTACGTGGGACTCCATGATTTCTATACGAGGCCTTTAGTCCTCTTGGTCAATAATAAGGCATTTCATTATTGTTGTTGGATCCTAAGTAACTATGGTCTCATCTCGCAATTGAGGATGTCAGTGATACAATCTCTTTTAATAATCTGATAGAAATTGATACTAAAGGAGCCTTTTATCCTTATTCTAAAGGTGGGCTCTCTCGTATGTAGTCTCACTTAATCAGGGGATTGTGCTTTGAGTCCTTCCTCGATTCTTGGCTCGATAATTTCTTGTTGCACTTTCCTTCGATATCACGGCTTCGGGGCCTATATTGTTCTAGTTTAATTGTACGTGGATTTAGCATTCCAATTTTGTTGACTTAATAATACTTAATTTTAATAATACTTTAGCCCTATTATTTTGAAAACGCAACCCCACAAAATATGAAGGGATATATTTCATTTTACATACCTCTTTCTTTGTAAAAAAAATGAAGGAATTATTCGTGCCATTTATAGTTGTTAAAAGCTCTTGCACTGTCATCTTTAATTTTATCTTTTAACAACTAAAAATAGCTCGAATAGTAATTACTCTTAGGATATTTTTTATAAAAAAAAAGGGAGATTTAATAATCTTAATTCATATATTTATTTAATTATTTCTTATAAACATGGGATATTTCTTATAAACGGAATAGCTCGAATAGTACTTACTCTTAGGATATTTCTTATAAACATGTTAGTTGTTTTGTTTGATCTAAATACAATTGTGTTTTGATGCCTTTAATCATTTGATTTGTACCTAGACGTGAGTTATCTAAAACCCACAAACATGTCCCTAGTTTTAAGTACAGAAAAATTTGAAAATCCATAGGTCATGATTGAAAAAGTATAGGTAGACAATCTTGTCTTACTTGTTGGTTTGATTGACTCATTGATGAGGGGACATTGAGTTTACTTAAAATGAAATCCCCAAGTTACGTTTTGCTAAGACGTTAAACTAAGCGCTGGATGGGAGGCAACCCATCATTTTAGGTAATTTCCTCTTATTTGTTTTATTCACTTCATTTCTATGTTTATTTTAGTTTAATTACATTTGAATAGTTTTAAAAATTGTTAAAACTAAAAAAATTTGTTGAGAAGTTAGAAGTTCACAGCGATTTGTCTGTATGCACTTTAATGAACATGATGGATGCACCTGCATTTCTCCATCACTACTTGCAACATTCTCAAGAAATAGGTAATATTTCCTCTCTTTTCTCTTTATCGTTAATTTACAATTGTTACATTGAAGACAATGTAAGTTCTAGGTTGGGGGTGGTGAAAAGTTATCATGCTTAAAAAAAAGATTTAACAATTTAAAAAAAAATAAAAATAAAAAAATAATTTTTTTATGTTCACATTTTCATTTTTATTGTGTTTGGTTTTATTTTCTTTGTGTGATTTAGTAATTTTTGGAATTAAAAAAAAATTTCTCACAAAAATTTGTCATTTCTTTAAATCAAATTTAAGTAAATAGTTAAGTCTTTTGTACTGTTAGATTAATTTTTGAAAACATATCATGAAATATTTTGTAATTGTTTTTTATAATTAATTAGTTTTTGTCATAACTAGTATTTCTTGATAAGATATAGAGATTTTATTAAACCTAAAATCAGTGTTTATGAATTTGTTTTAGTGGAGACTACCTTTGTAAGATATAATTTGAGCCTAATTTTCTTTATTCAGAGTGAAATATATATTTTTTCTACTCCAAACACATTTCTTATTGCTTCAAATTTTTAGATAATCTCTATAGATATTTCCATTGAATGTATAATTTTTTTTCTCTCATCTTAATAGAGTGTCGTATATTTTTTATTATTTTTGCTTAGATTAAATGATTTGAGTAGAAATTGATAGTATATGCTTTTATCTCATTCATGCATGACTGCTACAAAAGAAAGAGATATATCTGGGGTTACCTAAACCAAAATCAAACAGAAAAGCCACAAAATTAACCACTCACCAACATCCTAAAAAATGTACAATATGTACATGGGTTGACTCTATAAAAATGATATATATTGAAAAGTATCTTTAGAAAAATATAGAGAGATAAAGAATATATAGTATAATCTACATACTATGACCCGCATTAACCAAAATCCTAAGAAATGTACAATCTGTACATGGGTTGACTCTCTAAAAAAATGATATATATTGAAAAATATCTTCAGAAAAAATATAGAAAGATAAAGAATATATAGTATAATCTACATACTATGACCCACATTGCCTACAAAGTTGTGAGTAAAGGATAATTACAAAAGAAAGATATAGGAAGAAATTCTCTAAAAAGTCATTGCACTTTCTTCATTTGTAAAAGGCATATATCTTGAAATTTTTTTTATATATGATATCTTTATAATTTATACATTTAATTCCTTCCATGAGATCAATGTCAAAATAACACTTTGAGCCTTTATTCTTTATACATATGCGAACATATTAGTTCATTTCTATACATCAACTCTTTCGCATATAAATTAGTATGAGTGTTTGAACCCATAGGATTCAGTGTTTTCAGAGTATTGACTTGTGAGGAATAGAGTCGAAGTGAATTCGGATTCATGACACTAAAATTGGGTGAAATATGAAAATGATTTTCGACTAATTATTATAATAAATCATGATTGTATAAGAAGATTAAAATAACTTATGCTTGAGATTTTAATTATGATCTTAAAGGAGATTAAAAAGTATGAGACATTTTTGTGTTATGTTGTTTTCTTTTATTCTTAAAAATTAATTTTTGATTTTGTTGTAATTTTAGTTTTTAAGTTGTTGTTTTTATTATTTCTTTTAATTTTTATATTTAGTTCAATATTTGTGGGTATCATTACTGAAAACCCTCACTAGACTCAAACTCGTCCACTAGGGAAACCTAGGGGTTTAAAGGCTTGTTGCATAGGCTAAATGCAACCGTGTCAATCCACGAAAGTGATTTAGGATAGTTTAATTTTTAGTTTTTATCGCTTCTCTTGCTAAGGGACTAGCAAGAAGCTGGTTGGGGGTTGTGATGAGTGCTCAAAAAGCACTAAAATTACCATGATTTTATGCACATTAATTGATTAAAAATAAATATATTTATATGATTTTATCATATATTTATATAAATCTGTCTTTTCGGAATCACGGGTATTTTTATTGTTTTTCAGGTATTTTCGCTTAAAAACGTAACTTAAAGACTCAAAGAGGAATATTGGAGGCAAAACATCACAAATATATTCATAAAATAAATGAGGAAAAGTCAAAAAATATGGAAAAATGGATCAAAAAGGTCAAAAATGTCAAAAAGGAAGAAATTTCTCTCGCAGCAACCCAGCCACATCGGCCAACGCATGCAGCGGGCCAGCCGCGCCAAGCAAAGCGCGCGCCACGCCAACACAACGCCCAATCTGTGCACGCAGCATACCCACTTCTACGGGCGCTAGCTCTCCATTCCGTGCGCGCCCTTGCTCCATTCCACGCGTGTCTGCGCGCGCCTGCACCCAGTCTATACCTATCTGCCCCATCTGTGCCCACACCAGCATGACGTCATCAGTATGATGTCATCATTCACTACTCCATGTTTTCTCAAATTTTAATCATTTTTTCACCCACTTTTTCTTCCTCTCCTCACCTATAAATACCCTCATTTTCCTGATATTTTAGCACAAAGTAAGACAAATAAGTGGTTTTAAAGTGACCAAATAAATTTATGAAAGTAAAGTTATCATTAGCATATAATCACTAATACTCTTTTTCAAAGTTGTAACTTATTGCCTCGAACATAAATGTTTATTGAATTTGTATCTATGTTTATTTAATCTAATAACATAAAAATATTTTTGACATTTTTGACCTTTTGGACCTATTTTGTCCAATTTTTCCATATTTGTTGGCTTTTCCTCATTTATTTTATGAATATATTTGTGATGTATTGTCTGCAGTATTTCTCTTTGAGTCTTTAAGTTACCTTTTGAAGTGAAAATACCTGAAAAACAATAAAAATACCCGTGATTCCAAAAAGATATATTTTTAATCAATTAATATGCATAAAATCATGATAATTTTAGTGCTTTTTGAGCACTCATCAACAAACACTCCCAAACTTAAAATTTTTTTTGTGCTCAAACAAAAAGAAAATAAAATAAAAGACAATTGTAGATAGTGTCAACAAGACTCTATAGATAACTACCATCACTCATCAAGCCATGATCTAAATTTAGATTTCATCACTAATAACTTACTCTTTTTACATCAAAGATAGCAATAAAATCAATCAAAATTCCCTAATTTGTCATGCAAGAGTAAAGCATTTACTTCAACCTAAAGCTAGGTCCTTGAGTGTGTGTGAAGTAGTCAATTTAAATCCAAATCACTAACAAATTTAGATCAAAGTAGAACAACTTAAATTAGAAGAATTCTCTCAAAATTTAATTCCATAAGTCCAATTTTCAGAAATCCTCTCAACTAATTTAATCAAATACCAAAATTAGAGATCAATAGATTTTTAATCAAGGTTGTAATGACAGACCACAAGGTGAGGGCTAAGAAAGAAATGGATATGGAAAATTAAAGAAAAAAGGGAAAATACTTGGTAGAAATAAACAATAAAAAAATATCCACATAATTCACACCATAGCTCTTTTTAAAAAATATGCTCATACTGATGCCAATATTTTTTCCATACTCAATAAGTAAAGTGCTTATTTTTTTTCTTGTTTTTTTTTGTGTATGGTGACTCTATGAAAGTAGAGTTATTAGTGCACTTTTTTTACTTAATATTTACATGTTTTATTCAATAAATAATATTTTTATGACCAAAAATATTAAAATATTAACTTTTTAGTGAAAAGGGGTGAAAATATAAATTTTGGATTTTTTTTGGAATTTTTATAGATTTTTAACGTAGGACCAATTAGGAGTTATAATGTGGCATGCCATGCAAGCAGATGAGCTAACTGGGCAAGCCATGCAGACACCATGCAAGCACGGAGGGTGAATCACATTACACTGCGTGTGAGGAGGATGAAATGCATGCCACGTATCAGCAAGGTGTTTAATTCGAGTTCGAAAATTGGTCAATGCACCATGCCATGTGTCGCTATACCATTGTTTTGCGAGTTCCCCCGTGTGCCACGCATCTGTCTCCATGAATCATATCACGCCGCATTTCACTAACTAAGGGAGCATTGACTCTGATCGGTCTCCCTTTCCATGTGTCGCTCCCTGATTCTCCCAGTGAATTTCTGATATCACATGTCATACTGTGATTGGATGGAATTGTTAGTTTTGCATGTTTTGATTGTAGCCCTTAATTTGAAGCTGATTTAACGGTCCAAATTGCACCTGAAAAATATTTAAGCCCTTAATCACTCCATAAACCCTAAGTGGCTTCCATTAGCATAATTTGGTCAATTTTTGGAGCTAAAGAGAGAAAAATATAGAAAAATTCAAGAGATGACACAATTTTGGTGGAGATTCAAGATGAGATTAATTCTACAATTCAAGAGATTGATTGTATTTCTTTTTATATTATTTTCTTTATCAATTTTTATGTCTTTCTTTATGAAAAAATATAAGCTTTATAAACACAATTATGTGTAATTAATTTATTAATCTAGGGATCTTATGAACCCAATTTTCACCATGTGATGATTTAATATTTTACCCCAATTATAATTTTAATTTAATTATATTATTTAATCTGATTTGTAGGCTATTAATTGTGTAGCCAACAATTTATCTATAGAGGCAATTAAATAAAATTAAATATATTTGAGAGAATTATTTAATTATTTATTTTGATTAAATAACATGCATAGTTTCTAGGAAGAGATGTATGATTCTTATGTATGTGATCCATAATTGATAAACTTAATGAGCAGTATGCAATTTAATTAGCATGAGAGTGTGATTAAATTAATTACTATATAGTGTGTAGTTTACTTTAAAGAGAAATACATGCTAGGTTAGATTCAATTGATCTTTTAATTAATTGATAATTATTTTGGGGGGATTTTAGCGATTCTTATGTTTAGAAAATTGGGGGATTAAGTATTCTTAGATATTTTCTCATATATCTTTTTAGTTACCAAGTTTGATTTAATTAATTATTGCTATGTAATTTTAGTTATTTTAATTTTACTTCCTTAAAACATAAAAACACAAAAAAAATTGATTTTTATTTTTTTAGTTTAAAATTTAGTTTTTAATAAAATAATCTCTGTGAGGATTATCTTTTCTTATCATTATATTACTTGTTACGATATGTATACTTGTGTATTCATTGCACACACTTTGTGCGGCGATCAAGTTTTTGGTGCCGTTGCGGGGATTATAAATATTAGAAATTAATAAAAAAATTTACTTTTTTTTAGTTATTTTTTTAATTTATTTTTCTTGAATTTAATGTTAATTTTAATTTACTTATTTTTTTATTTATTTATTGTTAACTTTAATTAATTAATTAATTTGTTTATTTTTTTAATTTTTATTTATTATTTATTTTTAATTTAGACACATCCTTTTATGCTATTAGAATCATAGAGTAGAAAATAGCTAGCAATAATTGTCAATGGTCAATGAACAAAATGATAGCCACAAGAAGAGTAGGTGAAATGCATGAGGTAAATGATATCATGACACTTACAAATGAAGTGTCATATGTGTTTTGTGATGGAGCCCATTTGTTTGATAATTGTCCACATAATCTTGAATTGGTCTTCTATATGGGTAATGTGAATCAAAACATGAATTCATACTCAAACACATATAACCCAAGATGGAGACAACATCCAAATTTCTCTTGGAATAACAACAATTAGGGTGGTAATCAATTCAACTATCAATCATTTCCACCACCTAGTTTTCAAAACCACAACAATTATAAGCTGTAGAAAAGAAGCCACGTACTGAGAACAATATAAATGCTTTAAGGGGGATGATGAAAGACTTCATCCAATCTATAAATACAAAAGTTTCCACTCAAGAGGTTTCGATTTGAAATTTGGAGAACCAAATGGGGCAACTCGCTCAGGCTATAAGTCAAAGGCCTCAAGGTAATCAAGGGTGGAATTAAAGCAAGACTGTATTTAAAGAAACTAGGAATACGACCTAAATTGGCACCAAGGGTGGAAAATGATAAGAATCAAACATACTTGCCACCAGTATCATATACAATGTCAACAAAAGAGAAGGATGTGTTTTGTAAATGTTTGGTGGGTGTGAAAGTTCCTAATGGTTACTCATCCAACTTAAGAAATTTTGTGTCTATCACCAATAAGAAACTTTATGGATTGAAATCACATGACTGTCATAACTTGATGCAACAGTTATTACCAGTTGCTATTAGATCAATTCTTCCAAATCATGTTCGATTATCAATAATTCATCTTTGTTCATTCTTCAATACAATATGCAAGAAATCTATATTAATTGGCTAGTTAAACTCATTACAGAAAGATGTTGTAGAGACTTTGTGTCTAATTGAAAAATATTTTCCTCCTTCTTTCTTCGATATAATGATTCACTTGTGTGTTCATTGAGTTCGAGAGGTTTAATTGTGTGGTTCGACTTACTTAAGGTGTATGTATCCTTTTGAGAGATATATTTAAGTCCTTAAAGGATATGTGAATAATAGAAATCGACCTCAAGGATGCATGGTGGAATGTTACATTGTTGAAGAGCCCATTGAGTTTTGTTTTGAATACCTCAGTGGTTGCACTGAAATTGGGAATCCTACTCACAAGTTGTTCTTAGAACGTCACATGATCCAAGTAGGTAACCCTATGCTTGGTGGAAGTAAAAATTGATTATTGATCACATTGGATGGGAAAAAGCACACCTAATCATTTGGTAAATATTAATGAGGGATAACCGTACATAGAGTAAGTGATATTTAACCTTTCCATTTATGCAAAAAATATTTTTTATTTAACTATTAATGATGATATCTACTTCATATATCTTTTATAATATTACAGAATGCATTTAAACTTATTGAAGATCGATCCTCGTTTAAAAAAAGGAGGATAAAAATGGTTGTATGATGAACATAAGCAAGAGCTTATTAATTGGTTTCACAACTATGTAAGTGTCGCATACAAAAATTCATTAGTACTTCTATGCAATGTTTTAAAAATTTACTTTAAACACATTTCATGTTTTTGTATACATAGATTCGAGATGAATTCAAGAAACCCAATCATAAAATAATAGAAAGTTTAGAATGGCTTGCACATGGTCCAAAATTAGATGTCAAATCATTTTCTAGTTTCACAATAAATGGATCGAGGTTTACGATTCAAGCTAGGGACAAAGTCTGAGTAAATTAGAATAGTGGTGTGAAGATGTTATCAATGTTGGAATTTTCAAGTTCAAAGGATGATAATCCTGTACTTTCTGATAGAACATATTATGGTATAATTCAAGAGATTTGGGAATTAGATTATGAGGTCTTCCATGAAATAGTTTTCTTGTGTGATTGGGTCGAACATGTTATCAATGTTGGATATAAAATAGATGATTTTGGGTTTATCCTTGTAAATTTATCCAAGATAAGTCACACTGATGATCCTTTCACGTTAGCACTTCTTGCAAAACAAATATTTTATGTAAGCAACCAAATTGACATAAGATGGTTTGTTGTGTTAACGCCTCCACAAAAAGAGGTTTACCATTGTGATGCTTTAGAAGATGATGACCCTATGCTTGATACATTAACCAATATTAGTAATTTCTAAAACAAATTGCCTAATGTATATGATGATCTAGCTGATGACGATGATTCTTCATCATGGACTCGAAGTGATTGTGAAGGAATATATGTATACGATCAACAACCTAATTAAACATAACGTATGTTATATATTATTGTAATAACTCTTGGATGTTTATATATATGTATCTTCCTAAAATTGTCAATTAATTTATATTTCTTCATTATTTGCAGATATTTCATGGATCCTCGGGTAGTAGAGCTTGTAGATCCAAATGATCCATTGGGGCATTTGAAAATAAAGGGTTGGGCAAATATACCTAATGCTCCACTTAACCTAGATGATAGAGTACCCGTTCTATTTGATGCTACTGGTAATCCAATAGGGGAAAATGGCCAACAATTGAAATCCTCTATTGGTAGACTTGTGAAGTCCAGTATACCAATCAATATAAATGATTGGACTCAGGTTGAAAAAGATGAAAAGTTCAAAATATGGAAAACCATTTGTGTATGTCTCTTATATTTTATAACTAATTACATATATTATATATTTTTTGTATTATATCTAATCTTTTATAGTGTGTGTTTATAGAATCGTTACAAAGTTGATGCACTTGGAAGAGCAAGTGTTATAAGATTGCAAATAAGGCATGGAAGGAATACAAAACTTCCAAATTGGCAAGAAATTATGTGTTTCCATATTTGGAACCACTTGATGAAGTAAAGCTCTACAAAATCCCTGAAGGACACCCTTGTATTACACCTCAAGTTTGGAAAGACTTCGTGGATTATAGACGTATGGATGAATTTCAAATTATTAGGGAAGAACATCAGAATATACAAATGCACAACATTCTTCCTAACCATACTAGGAGGTCTTCAAATCTTGAAGTTAGATATATAACGGTATTATTAATTTGTGTTAATTTATAAATATTTTTATATTTATTTTCCTCAAATTTAAGTTGATGTCATGGTTAATAAATTTTTCATAATTTATGTAGGAAGCTGAATTAGGTAGACAGGTTATCCGATCTGAATTGTACATAGAAACAAAGACTCCCAAAATGAAGAAGTCAAGACCGATGACTAAGAGAGGAGAAGAACAACTAAATAAGTTGGTTAGTAATTTTAGGTTGACACAAAATCTATATGATTTTTAATAATTGATGTAATAATGTATGATATGTTTGTTTGCTTTATTATTTGTAGAGAGTTGTTTAAGAACAAATATTTAGGGGTGAAATAATCGAAGAGCCTGGGAGAGATGCTATATATCATGCATTTTGACATGAGCATCCTAGTCGTGTTAGGGGAGGTGGCCAATATGATGGTTATATGGAGTATTTTAACATTCCAAAACTAAACCCTCAGATGGTCAGTAAGGAGAAGTACAATAAAATTGAAGAAGGACTCCACTCCTTTAAGGCCTCAATGTTAAGTAAGATTGCCACTACAAAAGAATATCAAGCATAACACATGTCATGCATGGCATTATTCTACAATCAGGGCATGCCATATTGGCCAAGCATGCAACCATCCATGCTAGGTATGCCACCATCCATTCCAAGCATGCCACCATCCATGCCAGGCATGCCACCATCCACGCTAGGCATGCCACCCACGCAATCTCATGGTGCTCAAACTATATCCAGTATAGGATATAGTCATCCTATTGGTCCTCCCTTTATGCCAGGAATGCATATGCAATCAAGTAGTGGTTCATTTTCTCCAATGCAATCTACGCATTCTTACCATCAATCATATCACAATGAACGTTTTGGTGATAATATACATCCAATAGCTACCCTACATGGGATTCCTCCTCTATTTGATGAATCATATGTGGTAAGATTTTAATTTCTAGTGTAGATAATCTATTATTTTTATTTTTTATTATATTTTTTATTTATTATATATAACACTTAAAGTGTTTATAGAATATGAAATGTTTGTTGAAACATCCTTCATCAATGGACTTTGTTGCTATTGAAATGGTACAACAATTGAGTGATGATCGAATGATTCATAATCAATATTTTCCAAATCATTGGAGAATAGTAATTGATCAATCATTGCTCCATGATTGTCCACTACCTGTTCTTTTGTTTCGGTTACAAGTGAGCTTGGGGTTGGAGTTGCGCCGCTCGACTAGAAGAGTTGCGTCAGCTGTAGATATAGACTAGGCTAAGAGGCCTTCTGATGCTATAATAGTCCAAAAGACGATTGGATAGTATGTGGCTTGGCCGTCGATTCAAGTTGTTCTAAATTTTGACGTGGTACTATTTTTTTACTTAAATGATAACACTTGTTTACTACTATTATTTTATTATATCTTTTATTGTTACTAACATACATAATACTTCTTCTTTAGTCTATTATACCATAACTTTTAAATGCGGCACATGTAAGAGATATGAAGCAAGCATCTCATGCTAAATCTATGTCTAGTGGCCAATCATCGCACATTAAGTCATTCAGGAAGAGGCCTTGGAAAAAGTATAGTTATGATTATGCTTTAAATTTCAGTAGAAATCTTGGCGCTTTGATGACTATTGTTGCGAGGGCATCTAGCATAAATGATGGATGGACTGTGCCATTTCCCATAGAAATTTTTGGTGTAGACCTCGGCCAAACTTATATATCAATCGAGTGCATATTGCAGCTATTTGAATATCAAATGATCAATTTAAGTATAATTCAAGTGTGGACAAGGTGAGTCCTCAATCAGTAAATTTATTTCATTTATGTAGAACATATATAATTATATTTATATTATCTAATTACTTATATATATTTCTTTTATATAGGACATATTATTATCAACTTCAACATAATCACTCATTACATTTAGTAATGTTCTATGATTCTTCATATATCAATCAATATCAAGAGAAGGATATTAGCATCAGAGCTAAAAAATTTATGTCATAGGGCATTAACGCTTAACAGAAATCAAAAGTTGATAATCCCTTGGCCACTAAGGTTTGAACAAGGCCAAGATCATTGGATATTGGTAATCCTTGATCTGTTCAATAATCATGCTTGGTACTGTGACTCAGCTTCCATAGAATTGAGTAAAGATACAAACACAGTTGTTGAAATGTAAGAGTTATAGCTAGCTATTTTTCTTCTATTGTTCTTTGTAATATTTAATAAAAAAACTAACCATTTTAAACTTTGATAGGGCATGGAAGTTGTGGAAAAAGTTTAGGGGCATTGCCCTTAAAAAATCTCATAAGCTTATATGGCATAAAGTTATGGTATGTACAAGAAAATATTAATAATTTTACTATTTAATAATAAAAATGTTCGAATATGGAAAATCATGTACACTTGTTTTTTGTAGGTTCCACAACAAAATAATGGAGTCATGTGTGGTTATTATGTCATGAATTTTATGAGCGAAATCATCACAAATATCAAAATTCCAATTGATGATGTGGTAATATCTTTTACCAATATACAAATTGTTTTTAACATATATGAGTTATTTTTTGTGCATTCATGAAATTAGATTCTTATTTTGATTTTAAATACATGTAGTTCTTTGGTTGGAACAAAACGGGCTATGACCATCAAATTTT
Source organism: Hippophae gyantsensis (assembly GCA_030763125.1). NCBI lineage: Eukaryota > Viridiplantae > Streptophyta > Magnoliopsida > Rosales > Elaeagnaceae > Hippophae > Hippophae gyantsensis. Next base: position 42,711,245 of record CM061035.1, on the reverse strand, counting down.
TGATGATTTACGAGAGAAATGGGCAGAACACATGGTTCAAATTATATCATCACAAGAAGAATCAGGAGAAGATTTTGATGATATTGAATAGCATATGACAACATAATGATAATTTTTATAATGATTTAATTTATCTATTCTTGTGTCTGAAGTCCCTTGTTTGATAGATGTTTATATGCTCATGTATTTAAGGGAATGCATTGTTTTATGGACCTATTTTTTGCCCAAACTTCATCTCATCTCTCTTGCCTACTTTCCTTATGACAACATCATGGTAGCAGTTTATTAATCATTTGTCTATAACATCAGGTTATGCATATTTTTGATGATTTACAAATAGAATAGACAGAACACTTTGTTCAAATTATAACAACAGGAGAAAAATATAATCTTGAATAACACAAGACAACACCATGGTAATATTTATAATGATTTAATTTCTCCATTCGTATGTCTCTGAAGTTTAGACTACTTATTTGATGGATGTTTACGTGCTTATGTATGTAGGGGAATGAATTGTTATATGGATCAACTGCTTTTTGCCTAGTTTCCTTGTCACTATACTGGTGATTCTAAGCCAACCAAGCTTGCTCACACAATCCATTACACTTTGACGACATCATTTTATTTGTAATTTAAGTTAACTATATATATATATTGTATATACATTATTTTTTAAAAAATAAATTTAATTATCAAGTAATTAATTATATTTAAATTTTCAATTATTTGTATTATTATTTATACTTCGTCAAATAGATTTTGGTTTTTTTATGCTATATTGAATACAAGTTAGTAGAGTGAAAAATGAAAACAAAAATAAAAAAAATCAATATTTTAAAGTCAGTTCAACGCGTGAACCTACTTTAAATTTTAAGTCAGTCAATTTAAAGTCAGTTCAGCGAACTGACTTTAATAGTCTATTTTGTAATAGTGGAGAAATTTTTTTCAGCTGCTTCAAACCAAAGATGATGTCTGAAATTTATAGTATCCCTAATCCTATTTGTAGGGAAAGATATCGGGAAACATTTAGTGACACATGTCTTTAAAAGTAAAATGGTGGGTCAACATCATAAATACTATAAATGCTATAAATGCACTATTACACATGCAATATTAGTAATTCTCAACATCAATTATTCCTCATTAAATATAATAGGTTACAAGGATGAGCTTGATAGTATACAATTTGGAGGAGGCATCAAGCTTTTAACATAAAAGGTACTTAATTAGAAGAATCAAGCCATAATCAAAATCAAAAGTCCCCAATTCCATCTTTTTCATCTCTCACCCCGGGTCCGTTACCACTTGTACCAGATTTTGAGCTCTATTCCTCACCCTCATCTTGGGTTTTAATAGGCGAGTACTGATGGGTGGTTGGAATATTCAAGATCTAGCAGTAGTATTCCCCAAATCCCCTGGGTGGTTGGAATATTCAAGATCTAGTAGTAGTATTCCCCAAATCCCCTCTTCTTGGCCACTTCCTTGAAAGAGTCCATGGCCTAGCTATACCCTATTTGGACACTCCGAGGAGAGCTATTTGATCATCACATCAAGCTCACGCTTCATCTTGTTTTAATCTCAGGTATATTTCTCCTCGGTGTCAACTAGCTCGTGCCTATAGGCTTTTACCTTAGCTTCGACCTTCCTCTAGGCCTCATCATGCTCCTCAAAATGCCTTGAGTTTTTATTTAGATAGTATATAGTCTGGGACAACTTCTCCTTTTCATCGAAAGCCTCACCCTGCATCTTTTTGGACCAAGTTGAAGCATGGCTAGTCTTCATACCTTATACCCTACTAATTCCATAAAGGTTTTAGGCCTAAAAATAAGAAAATTGACATGAGGTCAACATAAAAATGAGCCTGAGGCATAATTAAAAAAAGTTGCACTAGAACTTGCTTTGTACAGATAAGCATGACCAAGAGTCCATATCCTTGCATATGGCATCGAGAAGTCTCTCATGTACCATATAGGAGAATTGGTCCACGTAGTGGTCCAACTTCTCTGGTTCCATACCTCTATACAAGGACACTTTTTCAACATCTATAGTGAGGTCATCAATAACACATTTCCCCCCTTCTCGAGTCCTTCATAGAAGGGTAGGTGCTTGTTTACCTAAGTTGACGGGTACAGAGGGGTGTTGATCTAGTGACATAGGTGAAGGCTTAACAATATTAAAAGGAATATGCTTGATAATAGGCTCATCAATGGTCACCTTATTCATCTCTTTTGACAAGGTTAGGATGGCTTCTTGCCTAGAGGATAAACTCCTCTTCTTCCATTTGGAAGAGCTCGTCCCTTTGGAGGGAGGTGTAGCTTTTTGAGAGCTCGTCTCCTACTTAGCAATCCTACTCTAAGTCTACATAAATAGGTTAGTGGCATTTAACTCCATGCTATCTACAAAGACAAAGAAAATGGGCATTAGTTTTAAAAGGGTCGGGCTAAATAAAAAACAAAATATTTGTGGAGTCTCAAGCCTAGTTCACCATCATCAATGAGTACCTTGAACACTCCCTCTTAGTCTATGGAAGGGGTCCAACACTTGGTGGGTGCTTAGGGTTTATAGATTATTCTATAGGATTTTGCTTCAGTACATATGCCTTATTGAACTAGGGTATCTTCAGTTCAATCTCGAGCTCTCTACATATTATTGTGAAGAAAAGTAGGTACCTTCCCCCATTCGGCATCAATTAGCCTTGTGTGAATTGAGTCCTTACCAAAAATTTCCTTATAATGGTGTAAAAAGGAAATATGATCCCTAGCCACAAGGGTTTCTTGTAGAAGGTTATCCACCAAGCTGGATCATTATCTAAACTGAGGAAGGAATGGTATATTTTCTTCTTATCCTATCCTCATCTTGAGGAGATAACCCACTGGTCTTGACCTTGGCCACCCATCTTTTGGTATAGCCTGTGAGTTCATCGCTTCATTTCTTCTTCATCTTCTTCCTCCATGACCTTGGGATGGAAATTTGGGTACGGGGCACAATTAACCTAATTTTAGGTATAGCTTGTAGACGAGACATGTAGGTAGAGGGAAGAGGCTCAGATAGCTACCCTTCACTTGAGGTGCTTGTCTCATTGGTAGACCCTGGGACATCACTTTATGCCTTTCCCGAGAAAGTGGGATATTATGGGCATTCTAGAAGAATGAGCCAAAGTGCACTCTCTATGCATGGTCTCTGCAAAATATCACAAAGCATAAAAATTCTAAGGCATCATAAATAGAAATTACCTAGGGTCAAGTTTGAAAGTAAAAAAGGGGGAGTGATTCTTTAAACTGACTTGAAAAGAAAGTAGAAAATTTGTAGACACTATGAGATTTCTCTTTAAAGCCTAAGAAAATAAGCTACATGTCGACCTAATGTTTTTACCATCGGGCTGAGAACTTGTATGGCTCAAGTTGAGATGATAAAGCATTTTTTATTCCTATTTTCATCTTATAAGTAGGAAAAAATGAAATGAAGAGAATCCCATGCTTATCCTTATATAGAGGTGCATATTTCTCTCTCTAATTAATTGACAAGAATTTATTAGGAGGAGCCAAACATTTCATATCCATTTTCTGGTTGCTGCTCTTCCACCCCTATTGAGGATCCGAGTTGAATGAGTAAGGGCATTGGATGGTTGAAGGTATGGATTAACCTAGAGCCTAATCCAACTAATAACCCGAGCCATCAGATGAGTCAGCCTAGAAGGACATGCTTGTGCCCACGTTTACAACAACACTATTACTATAGGTTTGCCTATGCATAGAAGATTTGGTGTTGAAAGGCCAACCATTAGCTCAAGCCCTAGGGTGGATGACTTTGAGCCATGAGGTGGACAACCTTAAACTTTAAATATATTTTATTTTACTTTTGTACCCCTTTAACATGTTGTGATGTGTATCCCCTATGTGATCGACATGTGTACATGTAATGCTCTATATATACATGGGCCTCATAAGAGATCTACATTACACAAAATTCTTTGACTTCTCTCTAGTTTCTCTCTCTAGAAATTGGACTAATCCTAACACTTATTATTTTATTTATTGTTTTAAGTTTTATTTTTATATAAAAATAATTTTCAAACCCTCATTTTGCTAATTAGCTAAGAAGATAACAAGTAGTGGTATTCATTGTCCCAATCTTTGTGCGTTCGATAAAATTTTTTCTTAATTTACTTATAACTTATACAATTTGGTTACGTATACTTGCATATTTTCAAGCGTAATAAGTTTTTGGCGCCATTACTAGGGATTGACTTGACAATTTTTTCACTAATTATTAGTTTAATTTTTAATTTTTATTTTACTTTATTTTATTTTTCTGTTTTAATCTATTAACTTCTTTTTTTAACTCTCAGGAACACATTACATTGGGTAGACAATGTTAAACCAAGCACTAAATAGGAGGCAACCCATTGATGTACTTGTTATTTTCGTTTATTTTTGTTTTATTTTTTATTTGATGTACTTGTCTTTTATTTTGAGATTTTGTTATGATGTTTAGTTGAACTTTGCAACTTTATAACTTTGTTGGTGATGTTATTATTTGTGAGCTATACTTAAATTCTCAATTCAAGTTGGAACTAATATGTATGATGGACCGAGATTGAGAACCTAATGTTGAAAATAGCCACAATTTTCCGCTACAAGGTAAGTTTTCTCTTTCCCTCTTTTCTTTAGATGCATTGGAGCATTGAGGAAAATTTAGATTTTAGGTTGGGGTGAAAAAATTACATTTTATATATTTGTTAACAATTCAAACAAAATTTAAGGCTAACTTTTTCAATATTTTATTTTTATTTTTATTTTATTTTTAGTCATTTTTACTTGTTTTGTTTGGGTGTTTAGTTTCAATTTATGTGTCATTGATTGGAATATGATTGAGATAACTTTAATATCAAGAGGATTCTAGATTTTACTTCAACCGGGAGTGCTTTGAATGTGAATTGAACGTAGTGTTAAACTCTTATGGTTTATAGTAAGAATGATTGTATAATCTAAGTACTTAAGACTACTTTGTATGTGAATGTTTCATAGGCATATTTGAGGTCTCAATAAACTCAAGAAATTACATTGAAAAAAATTCAAGGGGAAATCATAAGATACACAATATTAAAAAATGATTTAGGCCATTTTGAACTGTTTGGGCCTTTATAACCCTACCACTTATTTATGTGTTATTAGTAACTATAAAGGAAATATATAGCCTTTCATTTGTTTAGCTTGTTATAGCATACCTCTTTTGTGACCCAAAAAAGTACATTATCCTACCCTTTTAATTCTTAAGAGAACTTATCATGAGCATATTTAGTATGAACCCTCTATGAAAAAGAAAGAGTAGTAGTGAGAAGAGATTACAACCCAAGAATATATGAAAAATAATAGGTTGAGAGTTGAAAATATTGTATTTGGACTCCAATTTCATTGACAAAACAAACTAAGTGATTTAAATAAAAACTAAATTTACTGATTTAACTTTTTTTAAGCAAAACTTCCTATAATCATGGTGAGTTCCTAATAATAATCATGATAATCAATTAATCAATTCTTCCTTAGCTGAGGTTGAAATTGATTAATTGATAAAGTAAATAGATATATACATACTAGAATTTTCAATTAATTAATAACTTTTTTTTGGTTAGGCTTGAAATTATAAATTGATAAACTTAAGGTAGATATATTATTTAAGTATAAATCAAGATTTGGCCATCGTTACTTTACAATTAAATTTATTTTCAGCCATCTAATTTAATACAAATCAATGAAATTAAAATAAACTTTTATTCATTTTGTACAACTAAGCACAGATGATGTGTCTAATACTTTATTCTAAAATATTTTCTTTAATCATAAATCAAGACTTGGCCTATTTGAAGATTAAGAATAAGAAATAAATCTAAAACTTTTATTTATTTAAATCATATAACTATTCTTACAATCATTGGAAGTAGAGACTAAAATCCCATATACAGATTTAGTCAATCATAATTAACAAAAGTCAATTCAACTATAAAAGACATCAGATTACAAAGAGAAATAAGAGATATAACGATAAAATTTCCCTTTCTTGATAAAAATGATTCTAGATCTCTGAATGGGCTATCACTACCTTCTTTAAATCCTTGAATCATGTTTATAATTGGTGGGTTGTCTCGCTGTATCTATACATGGTATGACTAACCTAAATTCTACAATAAACCTAAATTCTACAAATGGTTGCTCTAATGTAAAAATATGAAGAGCTCATGAAAATGTAAATAAAATTTTGTATTTATAGGCAAAAATGGTACATAAAGGCTTCGATCAAATAAATGAAGGCAACCTATAGCCCAATATTTCTTGAAATTTCCTTGTATATCGTATAAATTGGTTGGTTCTTTATGTAAGGCTTATATGCCTTATTCTTTGATGCTTCTAGGATGAAAATTGAGTGCTTAAAGTGTTGTTCTTCATGTGTTGGAAAATTTATTCATTTTGAAGCTAAAAACACCTGAAATACAACAAAATAAACCCGTGATTCTGAACATATAGATTTATATAAATTATCACATAAATATGTTATAATCAAATTTTTTTATCATATTTAAGCACAATAAAATCATGAAAAATTAGTACTTTTTAAGCACTTATCAATACTACATTAAGTATGGATAAATAGTCAAATTATTATTGAATGAGTGGATGATACTTGAAGTTAGCTACATACTTAAAATAAAATAGTTGTTATCGAGTTCTCTTTTTTTGTGCCTCACCTTCCCATTTTATTTTCATAACCCCACACCTTGGCCTAACATTATAACTTTGATAAAGACCTATTGATTTGAAGTAGTGTGACCATCCAATATTAGTCAAGAGTGAATTGAAATGTAAGCCTATGGGGTTTGTGATTACCATGCACACACATCATATTTGCATAATATAGAGACCAAGAATTTTTCTATATGAATGTCATGCATAAAATTATTCGATGTGATGGTTATAGATTTTTTGTTAGATGTATGTCTAAGAGTTTATCACAAATGTAAAATTAATATTTTAATTAGTGTTTGATGAAGATTGAGATTTAGATAATCTATGTATTGAATGTTATGGGAAAACTTTGAGGTAAATGTATAATTGATTCGATAGTTAGTATCTTTGTTTATTTTTTTATTTTTATTTCTTTGAGTAATTTTAATTTAGTTTAGTTGTGATGTTTGTGGGCATCATCATAGAAATCTTTCATGAGGATATAACTCATCCACTCTGGAACCCTAGGAGTTTAAAGGATTATTTCATATGCTAAATGTAACTGTATCTATCTCTAGAAATGATTTAGTTTAGGTTAGGGTAGCTAGGTTGATTTACTCTCCTTATGAAAGCAACTTTGATCACTTATCTTGATAGGGACTAACTAGAAGCTAGTTGGGGGTTGTGATACGTGCCTAAAAAACACGCATATCTTGTGATTTATTGAGGCTAAAAAATGAATTAGTTTTAATGTTACATTTTTACCTAAGTATTTTATAAATTGGGTTTCAGAATCACAAGGTCTACTTTGATATAGTTTAGGTACTTTTGGGTGTTAAAATATGCAAATGACAAAGAACCAGACAAATCTTCACAATCAAGGTTATAATTATCATATACTAGAGGGCCTAAATGCAAAACATGTATACATAATACATCAAGGAGTGGTCAAAACATTAAAATGGGGAAAATAAGAGTGCACCATAGTATGAGTATATGTGCGCTATGGAACAAGCCTCTTGGATTGAATTTCATAAAACTAGAATTCTAATTTTTTTAAACCTCTGGAATTTTTATGAATTTTTAACGCATGACCAATCAAAATCTACCATGTGGCATGCCATACAAGTATAGAAACTAATTGGGCAAGCCACGAGGACGCCATGCAAGTACAGAAAGCGAATCACATTGTTTTGTGTGTGAGGTGGACAAAACATGTGCCACATGTCAACACAATGTTCAATCCGAGTTCGAAAATTGATCAACGCACCGTGCGCCATGCCATCCATTCCTACGAGCGTTGACTCTGATCGGTCTCCCTGCCATGCGTCGCTCCCTGATTGGCACAATGAATTTTTGATGCCACATGTCACGCTGTGATTGGTTAAAACTATCAATTTTGCTTGTTTTGATCGTAGCCCTTGATTTGAAACTAATCAGCCGATCCAGATCACATTAAGCTTTATTTAAGCCCCTAATCACTCCATATGCCCTAATTTAGCCTCCATTAGCATAATTTTGGTCAGTGTTTTAGAGCTAAATAGAGAAAAATATAGAAAAATTCAAGAGATGACACAATTTTGGTGGAAATTCAAGAGGAAATTAATTCTACAATTTAAGAGATTGACTGTTTTTCTTCTTCTACTCTTTTATTTATCAATTTTATGTCTTTCTTTATGAAAACATATGAGCTTTATGAACACAATTATGTGTAATTAATTTATTAATCTAGAAATCTTATGAACCCAATTTTCACCATGTGATGATATAAAATTTTACCTTAATTATAATTTTAATTTACTTATATTATTTAATTTAATTTTTATGCTATTAATTATTTGGCCAAAAATTTATCTATAAAGGAAATTAAATAGATTTGAGAGAATTATTTAATTGTTTGTCTTTGATTAAATAACATGCATAGTTTTTAGGCACAGATGTATGATTCTTATGTATGTGATCCATAATTGATGAACTTAATGAGTAGTATGCAATCTTTACTTATCATTATATTACTTGTTACAATACGTATACTTGCGTATTCAATGCACACACAATTTGTGTGACAATCAAGTTTTTGGCGCCTTTGTCGGGGATTATAAATATTAGAAATTAATAATTTTTTTACTATTTTTATTACTAATTTTATTTTAGTTTTTTTTATTTTTCTTTCTTTAATTTTAATTTACTTATTTTCTTTTATTGACTTATCTATTTATTTATTTTAGTTAATTTATTTTATTTATTTTTAATCTATTATTATTATTATTATTTTAATTAATTTATTTAGTTGTTTATTTTTTTATTTAGTTTTTATTTAGATTTCTCCTTTAGTATTGTAGAAACATAGTTGAGTCTATTGCATAAGCAAAGTTCATGAGGGAAAAATCTTACCTTTAGATCTTGAAATTGAGCGTACTTTGAGATTAGAAAACAACAAGTCACCCAAGAAAAAAAATGGCTAATCCATTAGAAATAAAAAACAATGAGCTAAAGTTGAAAAATAAAATGCTTTTGATGGATGATAGAGATAGAGCTATGAATGAATATGCAATACCTACTTTGGAAGAGCTGAATCCAAGTATTACATGGCCAAATATTCAAGCTATTTAGTTTGAGCTAAAGCTAGTGATGTTTCAAATGCTACAAATAGTTGGACAATTCAGCGGATTACCAACAGAGGATCCTCATCTTCATCTCAGATTGTTTATTGAAGTTGTAGATTCATTTAAGTTCAATGGTGTGACGGAGGAGGAATTTAGGCTTAGATTATTCCCTTACTCTTTTTGAGACCATGCTCGAGCCTCACTAAACTCTTTACCACCTGATTCCATTACAACTTGGAATGGTTTGGCGGAGAAATTCTTGATGAAATACATCCCACCAACAAAGAATGCCAAGCTTAGGAATGACATTACTTCCTACCAACAACACGAAGGAGAATCTCTATATGAAGCATGGGAAAGATTCAAGGAATTACTAAGAAAGTGCCCTCATCATGGTATTCCTTCTTGGATTCAAATGGAGAATTCTTACAATGGTTTCAATGCTTAAGGAATATCGTTGATGCATCGACTAATGGAACTTTGCTAGCAAAATCTTACAATCAAGCTTATGATTTACTTCAGAAAATGGAAAGCAATAATTATCAATGGCCAATGGACAGAATGACAGCCACAAGAAGAGTAACCGGAATGCATGAGGTAAATGATATCATAGCACTTACATCTCAAGTGTATCTTTGGTTAATCTTTTGAAGGTTCAAAACTCACCAATAAGTATACACCAGGTCCAAAATTCAAGAGATTGAGGGTTGGTAAAGCAAACCCACTTTGGTAACATTACAAATGGTAGATAGATTGATTAAAAGAGCTCAGGGTGTGGTAGAAGATTTGTTAGTAAAAGTAGACAAATTCATCTTTCCAGCGGACTTCATTGTGCTAGACATGGAAGAGGATCGTGACATTCCTATCATACTTGGTTGTCCATTATTAGCGACTGGAAGGGCACTCATTGATGTACAAAAAGGTGAACTTACAATGAGAGTGCAATATGAACAAGTAATATTTAAAGTTTTTAAAGAATCTAAACCCCTTGATATTGATAATGCTAATGAATTTTTAATGATAAATGTTACTGATTGTGGGAATGGCTTAAAAGAATCTGTTGAGTCACCCAAACTTAAGACTTTAACACATGCTGTTGTAAACAAGGACTCACCAGAAAATAACTCATTCTATTATTAATTTGAAGGTATGGCATCGAAGGTTGATACTATAGACTATTTGAACTTTTTGGAGGACACATCTCTCATGTATGTATCAAAGGCGATAATGGAAAATTTTGACATAGGATCTAAACTCAAACCAACAATTGAAGAGCCACCATGTTTAGACCCCATACTTCTACCCTCCTTTCCTCAATCAAGTATGAAAGTGAAAAAGTCCAATGGAGAGGTGAAAAAGATATTAAAAATACATAAAATGGATAAGCTACAGTGGAGTGCTTGCAAGAATTCCAAGAAGTTCAAAAAGAAAAAAAATATGGCATGAGAAGAGAATTGAGCACTGTGTTTGTGAGCCAAAATGTAAAGTATTATTGAACAAATCAAGACTCAAGCTATTTCTAGGCAAACTCAAAAGTAAATGGATACAAAGGAATGTGCCTTAGGACTTGATAGGACCGACAAATCAAGGACATTAAATGTGGCACTGGTTAGGAGGCAACCCAATGTTATTTTACTTATATTTTCATTTTTTTTCTAGGTGAATAAATATTGAGAGCAATGGCACAATAAGAATGAGCATTTCAGTGATAGATGTGGTGTGCCATAACTAAGGGAGTTTTCTTTCCTTTTAATTTTTCATATTTATATGTGCACATTGGGGACAATGTGTAATTTAAGTTTGCGGGAGGGAACTTCATTCTCTACATTAGTATTTAGTATGCATTTTAAATTTTTAGGGAATTGTTTTTAATTTTTAGGTTGTATTTAATCATGATTTGGGTAGAAATTGATAAATATATGAAAACTAAATGCATGTATGCTTGATATGAAACATATGAACTCAATGATAAAAATTGGTTGTCATGACTAGGATAAGGAATGTAACATATTTGTTAAGATATTTATATTAATCATGTGATATGCTTGCTAGTTTTGATTGAATTGATTCAACTTTTATGCACATGTTCATGATTAATTTTGGTGTGCTTATTGAGAGAAAATTTGTAGTGAGTTATACGAGTCAATTAGATCTACCAAGTTTTAGAATCTATTTGATCATCCCTTGAGGCAAAATCCTAAATAGTATTTAGCAAGAGAAATGATTTAGGCCTTATTTGGATCGATTGAGCCTTTCAAGCTAACCATTGTTAATATCTTTAGTCAACCATTTGAGCCTAACAAAGAACGTTTCATATCTGTAAGCCATATTTAATACCTAACTAATAAGTATTACCTTTACCCTTACACCTTTAGCTTGTATGAAAAGAAAAAAAATGCAATCATGTGTTATGCTTTAGAGTAAGGTGAAATGTAATGCACCCTATAAAAAAAGAAGAAGCAAAACTCACAATACAATTATCCCTCAAAATAAAAAGAAAATATAATTGAAAATAAGTTTGGGGATGTTGTGAAGTTACCAAAAAAAAAAAAAGAAAAAAAAGAGAAAAGAGATGTGGAATAAAAAAATATGAAAAGAATGTCAAAAGAGGGTGCACTAAAATATCAAGTAAAAGCTCAATTGTAGTAAAAAAGTGCATAATGAAAAAAAAGGTGTGGAAAGACCCTAAAATGTCTTCATTTATCGACCCTCCACCTAAGCCTTACATTACAACCATGTAAAGTCCTTATTGATCTTAAGCTAAGTACATATTTATATTAGTGGAGAGAGATGTGAAAAATAGACTTATGAGACTTGTTCTAAGATTTAATTGATTAGCATGCTCATATAGGTTGATTTCATGAGTGCATTGGATGATATCATGTGCAACACACACACACGAATCAATTTTTCAAAAACCTTGCATATCCTTGTATTGATGGAACGTTGATTGATGAATATGTGAACCTCTTTATCATAGACTTGTATGACTTTTGAGAGGGATAGTTATCGTGAAATATGCATGTACTAACAGAAGTATATTTATGAATATACTACCCAAGTTATTTTATTTAGTAATACTTAGCTTTACGTGAGGACAAGCAAAGATTTCAGTTTGGGGGTATGATGACTATATGAAAAAAGAGTCATTAGCGTACTTTTTATTTAATAAATAGCATTTTTTGGCAAAAAAAAATTTAAATATAAACTTTTTAGTGAAAAGGGATAAAAATATAATTTTCAAAATTTTTATGAATTTTTAGTACAGGACTAATCAGAAGTTCCCACGTGGCATGCCACGTAAGCATATGAGCTGACTGGGCAAGCCACGCGAATGCCACGCAAGTATGGAGAGCGAAACACGTCGTGCTGCTTGTGAGGAGGACAAAATACGTGCCACATGTCAGCATGTCGTTCAATTCGAGTTCAAAAATTGGTCAACATGCCATGCCAAATTTCATCACGCCATTGCTCTGCGTGACCCACGTGTGTACCATGCCAACCATTCCTGCGAATCATGTTGTGCCACGTGTTGTTGACTCGGCGAGCGTTGACTATGACCAGTCTCCCCTGCCACGTGTTGCTCCCTAATTTGCACAATGAATTATAATGCCATGTGTCAAGCTGTGAACGATTGAAACTATCAATTTTTCTTGTTTTGATCGTAGCTCATGATTTGAAGCTGATCGGACGGTCTATATCACACTTGAGCTTTATTTAAGCCCCTAATCACTCCATATACCCTAATTTAGCCTCCATTAGCATATTTTTCGTCAAATTTTAGAGCTAAAAAGAGAAAAATATAGAAAAATTCAAGAGATGACACAATTTTGGTAGAGATTCAAGAGGAAATTAATTCTACAATTCAAGAGATTGATTGTTTTTCTTCTTCTACTCTTTTCTTTATCAATTTTATGTCTTTCCTTATGAAAGCATATGACCTTTATGAAAACAATTATGTGTAATTAATTTATTAATCTAGGGATCTTATGAACCCAATTTTCACCATGTGATGATATAAAATTTTACCCCAATTATAATTATAATTTAATTATATTATTTAATCTAATTTTTTTGCTATTAATTATTTGGCCAACAATTTATCTATAAAGGCAATTAAATAGATTTGAGAGAATTATTTAATTGTTTGTCTTGATTAAATAACATGCATAGTTTCTAGGCAGAGATGTATGACTCGTATGTATGTGATCCATAATTGATGAACTTAATGAGTAGTATGCAATTTGATTAGCATGAGAGTCTGATCAAATTAATTACTATATGGTGTGTAGTCTACTTGAGAGAGGAATACATGCTAGGTTAGACTCAATTGATCATTTAATTAATTGATAATTATATTGGGAGGATTTTAGCGATTCACATGTTTAGAAAATTGAGGGATTAAGTATTGCTAGATATTTTCTCATATATCTTTTTAGTCACAAAATATGATTTAATTAATTATTGCTATGTACTTTTAGTTATTTTAATTTTGCTTTCTTAAAATGTAAAAACACAAAAAAAATTGATTTTTATTATTTTTAGTTTTAAAAATTTGTTTCTAATAAAATAATCTCTGTGGGAATGATCTTTATTTATCATTATATTACTTGTTACGATACGCACAATTGTGTATTCATTGCACACATAATTTGTGTGGCGATCAGGAAACACGTGAAGGAGTGTATGAGTGATCTCATTTTATTTTATAGGTTGAAAACGTGAGTAAATTAGGAGGATAACCATAATAGGTCGACTTGAAGTTCTTCATCAAGACTTTTAATGACCAATTTAAGAGGTTAAAAGCAAGGTTGGATGATTTAGAATGCTCTTTCAGTTCTAAATTACATAGAAGACATGAGTTCAATGAAAAAGAACCTGATTCCAATGTAGAGGAGAAAGAAAGTTGTAAATAGGACAAAAAGGTTATGGTTGTATAGACAAATAGAGAAATCAAAAGTGCCAATTCATGTGATGAAGAGATACCACCATTGGAGGATTGTTCTAATGTTGAAGTGGAAGAACTTATGCATGGAGATTTACTTGTCACAAGAAAGGTTCCTTGAATATTCAACTTAAGGAGGAAGGAGATGCGTAGCACTGTAAGCATATTTTCCACACAAGATGCCACATGAAGGATAAGGTTTGTATGTTGATTGTTGATAGTAGGACGACACTAAAAGTTGAATATGATGTGGTAGAAGCATCCCAGACCATACAAGATATAATGGCTGAATGATTGTTGATAAGTGGAAGTTAACAAACAAGTTTAGGTTCCTTTTGCAATTAGAAAATAAGAAGATGGGGTTCTTTGTGATGTGGCACCGATGTATGCTCCTCATATTTTGCTTTGCTAATCGTGGCAGTTTGATTAGAGGGTGACACATGATGGGTGCAAAAATCATTATTATTTTGTAATGAATAACGAAAAAGTTGTATTAGCCCCTCTTAAACCTTTGTAATCCTATGAGGTCCAGATTATGATAGCAAGAGAGTACAAGATGAGGAAAAAACAAAAGTGTGAGCAAGAGAAAAATCAAAAGAGAGCAAATGAGGTCGAGAGGAAATGGAGAGAAATGTGAGCAAAAAGGAGATAAAAATGAGCAAAAGAGAGCAAAAAGGAAAGAAAAATAAAGAAATGACGTTAATTGCTTAAAAACTTGAGACTAAGAGAGCAATGATGGCAAGGCAACAAGTACTTGTAACTATGTATATGGATATATATATATATATATATATATATATATATATATTTTTTATACTAACAATCTTAACTAATCTTTGCCTAGTGTTGATGTATCTTTATTATAGGACTTTGAGGATCGACTTCCTAAATGGATTCCCCATGGACTACCTTCTTTGAGAGGAATGGAGCATCAAATCCATATCACACAAGGATCTATGATACCAAATCTATCTATTTATTGAGCTAAGATTCAAGGACGGATCTTTTCGAAGACTAGGGGAACAATGGAGATCGAGGTGTTGATCAAGTTGATGTTCCCAAATATTTTCAAGTGCTTTTGCAAGGAATTGGTGGTCCAATGACTAGGGATAGATTGGACTATCATGTTGGGTGCAAGGATTACTTTTGGAAGCAATTATTGTTTTAATTAATTATGAGACTTTTATGTTTTAGGCCCATTTCATCCCTTACCATTTTGGTGTGATATGGTGAGAAAGAAATATGGTTGATTCTTTACCATTTTGGATGTGATTTTGAGAGAAATAAATTTGGTTGATTCTTTACCATTTTGGATGTGATTTGAAGAGAAATAAATTTGGTTGATTCTTTACCATTTTGGGCGTGTAGCTTAAGGGAGGAAGAACCTTGATATTTCTTTTAGTTTATGTTTGCCTATAAATAGTTCTTTTCGATTCAATAAAGAGTAGAATATTTCATATCAAAAAGTGAGTAAAATTTCTCTTTCATTCTTTGAAGAACTTTTTGAAATTATTAGATTTGTCTATGGTGTTAATAACTCGACTTATCAATAAAGTCTCCATTCCTTGATTGTGGCATCTTCCTCATACCAAGGTTCACATCTCTTTATAGGTGTTGGGTTACTGTTTTCATCCAAACCTACAGTAGAATGGTTTTAGGACCTAATTTTGTTACGGGTTTCGTCACAAGTTGGCGTGGTTTGTGTCACATTCCCTTTATTTTATGTTTCCTTTTTCTATTTTTGGTAGTTGCCCTTTCTTATATGGGCATTAAAGGAATGTATTAGCCTATAAAAAGGCCTTTTCAATTCAATAAAAATTAGAATATTTCAGATCAAATATTGTGAGAGTAAAATTTTTCTTTGGCTCTTTAAAGAACAATATGAACTTATTAGATTTTTCTGTGGCATTCATACCTCAACTATTCAATGAAGTTTGCATTCCTTGATTGTGACGTCTTCCTCATACCAAGGTTTACATCTCTTTATAGGTGTTTGGTTGCATTTTCCATCCAAATCTATAATAAAACTTTTGTAGGAACTAAATTTTGTTTCAGGTTTCTCTATGGCCCTTTATTGTGTGATTCTTGATTAATTTTCCCAATTGGAATTATCTATGGTATCTTTGGGGATGCTCCTTTATCCACATCATTAGAGATAAATAAGAACAACAAATAGTATAAAGGAAACAAAATTATAAACAAGAAACTAAAAAAGTAAAAGGGATAGATTAACCTAACTTAAAGCTATACCCTAATATAAAATGATATGAACCTCACCTAAAGAAGTGAGACCCAAAGATTAATGTTGATGAATTCACTAGGTACATACTAAATCAGATTGTAAAAAAAGAATAAAATATGACTACAACCTACTCTCTATATCAAGATAGAAAGCTTATTATAAAAGAAGGATATGGTGGATGCCACGCTCAAGAACATTGGGTGATGTGAGTTATAAGTCAAGTTTTGAACACAACAAGATTGCTCTTTATAATTTTGGTAAAATTTCTCATAGAAAGAAAAAAACTCATTAAAATTATATTCAAAGTTGGTTTGGTTCAATCAAGACCTTACATAGCTATTTATAGACTCTAATTAAAACATAATATAAACCATAGCTAATAAAAAAGTAAATAAAAAACCCTAGATGTTATGACCCAAAATTATTTTTTACACTACTTAATGACGGGTTAAAGTTTTATCGCACCTTTTTGCATTGTTTTTGATTCTTACTCATTAGGGCTGCGAATTTATTTTTTTGAATTTTCTATTTACAACAGCATCAGTATTCAAAATAAAAAAAAATAAAAAAATAAAAAAGAAGAATAAAGTAGTAGATTGTTAAATAATCTAATTCTTGTTTTCTTATTGAGTTTTCTTGTTCTTGTTGAAATTGGATTTCCTTTAATTTATTCTAGTTTCATATATTTTACTCTAGAGAATCATCAAACTTGCATTCCAATTCTGATTAAAAAAAAGGAATTATATTTTGGTTAAGAGTCTTTCTTAAAGTCCTATTTTGACATTTTTTTTGTAATCCTTTGCAATTATGTTTTTAAAATTCTAATTTTCAAGACTTTCAAGATCTTGAAAAGAATCTTTTTTGGGTCCTTATAGTGCAATTTGGACTTTATTTCTGTCATCCTTTGCCATTAAGTTTTTCAAAATTCTGATTTTTGAGATTGTCACCCTTAAACCAATTACTTCATGAAGATTAAATGAATTCTTTGATTTTGTTAAGAACACAAAAAGAAGGGTGGCTTGAGCTTTGAGTGGTAAAAAGAAAGAGAAATAAAAAAAATCCAAAATAGTGTTAAAAAAGGCCAAAATAGTGTGAAAAAGCAAAAAATTTGTGAGAAAATGGGGCATAATAGTGTGAAAAAAGGAGTGATAACAATCTAATTTGAGAGAAAAAACATGAGAGAATTAACGAGGAAAAACACCTTTTCTTTTATTATATAGATTGAAAACATGAGTAAGGAAGGAGAAGCACAAGAGGTTGACTTGAAATTCTTCATCAAAGTTGTTAATGACCAATTTAAGAGGATTAATGCAAGGTTGGATGATTTAGAATCCTCTTCCAGTTCTGAGTCACATAGAACAAGACATAGAAGACATGAGTTAGAGGAGGAATAAGTTGATTCCAATGTGGAGGGGAGATAGGGTTATAAATAGGATAAAAAGGTTATGGTTGTACAAACAAATGGAGAAATCGAAAGTGTCAATTCTGATGTTGTAGTGGAAGAACCTGTGCATGGACATTCACTTGTCCCAAAGAGAGTCTTGAATATAAATCCTAAGGATGAAGGAGATAAGAAGAACCATGATCATATTTTTCACACAAGATGCCACATGAAGGATAAGGTACACACATTAGTTATTGATAGTGGGAGTTACACCAAGGTTGCTAGTACCTTATTTGTAGAAAAGTTAAATTTGAAGTGGTAGAAGCATCCTAAACTGTACAAGCTACTAGAATGATTGTGGAGAAGTGGAGGTTAATAGACAAGTTTGGGTTCCTTTTTCAATTGGAAAATATGAAGATGAGGTTCTTTGTGACGTGGCACCAATGTATGCTAGTCATATAATGATAGGCCGATTGTGGCAGTTTGATAGAAGGGTGTCGTATGATAGTTCAAAAAATCACCATTCTTTTGAAATGGACAATTGAAAAGTGGTATTGACCCTCCTCAAACCATTGCAAGCTCGTTATGACCAAATTAGGATAGTATGAGCATGCAAGATGTGGGAAAAACAAAATTGTGAGCAAGGGGAAAATAAAAAAAGAGTAAGTGAAGTAGAGAGTAAAAATGGAGAGAAAAGTGAGAAAAATGATCATAATGGAGGGAAAAGTGAGCAAAAAAGAGAAGAAAGTGAGCACAAATAGAGAAGAGTGAGCAAAAAGGTGAGAAAAGTGAGCAAAAAGGGGAGAAAAACAAATGAGTGTAATTGCTAAAAAACATGAGATTAATAGTGCAATGATGGCAAGGAAACAAGTACTTGTACATATATACAAGGATGTTTATCTTTCTACTAATGATCTAAACTCATCTTTTCCTAGTGTCATTGTATCTTTATTGTAGGAATTTGAGGATCAACTTCCTGAAGAGATTTCCCATGGATTACCTCCTTTGAGAGAAATTGAGCATCAAATAGACTTCACATATGGATCCATTATTCCAAATAGACATGCTTGTAGAGCTATATTGCAGGACGAATCTTTTCAAAGAGGAGTGGAAAAATGGAGATTGAGATGATGATCAAGTTGATGTTCCCAAGTACTAATCAAGTTAATGTTCCCAAATATTCTCAAAATCCTTTGCAAGAAATTGGTTGTCCAATGACTAGGGATAGATATGGATGATCAAGTTGGGTGCAAGGTTTACTTTAGGAAGCAATTTTTATTTTTATTAATTGTGGGCCTTTTATGTTTATCAAATTTTATTTTAGTTAATTATGAGATTTTTATTTTAAGTCTTTTTGTCTTTTATGTTTTTAGGTTGGATTAGATTCAATCCACCACTAAACAAAGCCCATGTTGTCTAGGGTTTTTCTATTAGGGATTCTTGTTTTTAAAAGAGTAGGTATGTAATTTGGAGAGAAGAACAAATATCATTGATAAAAAGTATATTTTAGAAAGATTCTTGTTTTTTCCTTTTTGTGTTCTTCATTGAATGCTTGAATTCGACATATCAAAGGTTGCGATCATCCTTTGTGGTGTTTCAAGATTAGGGTTTTAATTACTTTGTTTCCTTAGGGTTATAATTTGATCATCTTCAACACATTCTTAGCAAATCAATCGTTCCTATTCTTTTGAGTTTATGAGTTCCTAGGATTGTTTGACTTGATTCGCATCATTAGTGCTAAATAAGAATAGGAAATAACATAAAGAGAAGAAAATTATAAACAAGAAACAAAAAAAAAACTAAAAGGGATAGATTTATTTGACTTAAAGCCATGCTCTGATATTAAATGATACGTAGCTCACCTAAAGAAGTGTGACCTAAAGATCAATATTAATTTCTTGGAATGTTCTTTATCAGGTTGTAAAAAAGTAATAAAAGAGGGCTGAGATCCCGTTATTTATAATGAGATATAAATCTTAGTATCAAAGAAGGCTAGGGTATATGCCATACTCAAGTGCATTGGGTGATGTGAGTGACAATTGAAGTTTTGAATGGCACAAGATTACTTTTGATAAGTTCAGTAAAACTTTTCAACGGAAATAAGGATAAAAACTGTCATTAATTTGATTCAATTAAAACCATATAAAGGTAGTTAAAGACTCTAAAACATAATATAAATTATAGCTAATAAAAAATAAATATAAAACACTAATGTTATTGCTAGAAATATAATACAAAATCCAAAAAATAAAGTAAATATCAGACCTACCAAATACACATTGAAACTCAGAAAACTAATTATTTGGAAGATCTCTGTGAGATTTTCTAAAGTCACTTTTGACTTAGTAAACTTGTGAAATAGCAAAATTGTAGCCCCAAAACACCATTTTCGGATGTATGTGTTAAAATGTTGCAAAGAGTGCTCCAATACCACATATCATGCAAATTGCACTTTAAATGCACTAAAATTATATTTTTCAAGTATATTTGTTTAAAAGCTATAAATAGTTCTTCGGTACCACCCGAATTGAAAATTACACCATGGATGAATCAAAACACCAGTTTTAGATATATGTGCAATTCATATGAACCTAAACACCATTTTTGGCTATATATGTGCCTAAACGTGGTAAAAAGTGCTCTTGTTCCAATTCTCATGAAAACTACACTACGTATACACAAGATGTCATTTTTGGTTATATCTACAAAGAAGTTCTATATAGTGCCCCGATACTACCAATATTGAAAATTTCACTACTGATGAACTAAAACTCTGTTTTTGGGTTTATGTGCGAAAATGTTACAAAAAGTACTTCTGCACCATCAGTAATGAAAATTGCATTATAGATGTCTCAAAACATCATTTGTGGGTATATTTGCAAAATGGTTGTAAAAATACTCTGGTACCACACGTATTGAAAATTGAACTATGAATACTTGAAATCACCATTTTTGGGTATGTATGGGAAAAAGTTGCAAAAAGTATTCCCGAGCCACCCTTATAAAAATTTCACTACGTATACCCCAACACACCATTTTCAAGTGTATGTGCCAAAAAGTAGTAAAAGGTTCTCCAATACCAGAAGTAAAGAAAATTGCACTATAGATTCCTCAAAACACCATTTTCAAGTATATTTATGAAAAATTTGAAAGAGTACCACCCGTATTAAAAGCTTTCCAACAAATACACCAAAATACTATTTTAAGATATATGTGCAAACAATTTGTGAACAGTATGAAGAGTGAGGTGCTAAAAAATATTCTAAATATTCTCAAGATCCTACAAATGTTCTCACGATCCTACACATGGGATATATTTGGAATATTAAAGTGGATGAAAGGATTAATTTAGGAAGCAATTTTTTTGTTTTAGTTAATTAAGGGCCTTTTATGTTTAGGAATTTTTGTTTTAGTTAATTGTGGGCTTTTTATTTTGAGTCTTTGAGTGTTTTATTTTTAAGATTTAATTAGGCCCATTTCATCTAGTGTTTTTTCTTTTAGGATTTCTTGCTTATAAAGAAGAAGAGCTATGTAATTTGGAGGCAGGAAGGAATATCATTAATGAAAAGTATATTTCATAAAGCTTTTGCTTTTACTTCTTGTGTTCTTGATTGAATGATTTGACTTATCAAATTTCATAAAGCTTTTGCTTTTACTTCTTGTATTCTTGATTAAATGATTGAATTTGACTTATCAAAGGGAGTGATCATCCTTTGTGGCCTCTCATGATTGGGGTTTTAAGGACTTTGTTACCGTAGGGTTCTAATATGATCATGTTCAACATCTTCTTAGCAATTCAATCGTTCCTATTATTTTGAGTGCGTGGGTTCCTAGGGTTATTTTCCTAGAGAGTCCACATCATTTGGTATCAGAGCCTTGGTTATTGAAAATAGGTTATCTATCTTGGCTTTGAGTTCTAGATTTTAAAAAAAATTCATTCTTTGATTATTTTCTGCATTCTTGAGTCACAAATCACAAAAAAAGTGAAATTTTGTCCTTTTGAATCTTATGTTTTCTTTCAATTTTGTTTTCATTGTTTCATAGTTTTCTTTGAATTATTTGTATCATTTTTCTTGCTCTTTATTTCTACATTCAATCTATCTTTTATCTTCAAAAAAAGAAGAAAAATGAAAAAAAGAAAAAAGAAAAAAAGAGGGCTACTGTTTAGTGTCAAATGTGTTTTTTGATAAAATAGAGTTGCAACTTTAAACGGTTGTAACTTTTAACTCAGGTAATAAAATGACTATTATAATATATCAAATCAAAGCTTGTTTCAAATCCAACAAGAATAGTCGCCCTTTGCTCTGTTCTTGCAGTTTTCGAGTCCAAATTATACCGTTTACATGACTAACCACGGGGTTAAAGATTTGTTGCTCCTTTTTGCTCAAGAGAATTTCTTTAGATTCCTCCTCGGTCAAGAGTCTTTCTTTAGAGTTGTATTTGGTCGAGAGTTTTTCTTTTACAGTCCTAATTGGTTGAGAGACTTTATTTAGAGTGCTCTTTGGTAAAGAGTCTTTCTTTAGAGTCCTCCTTGGTCTAGAGCCTTTCTTTAGAGTCCTTTTTGGTCAAGAGCCTTTCTTTAGAGTCCTCTTTGGACTTTCTTTCTTTAGAGTCCACTTTGGACATTCCTTTTGTCATAGTTTGCCATTAAGTTTTTAGAATTTGGAATTTATAGATTGTCACAAAAAAAGGTTGCTTCTTGAGATTAGTTGAATTCTTTGATTTTGTTAAGAACACAAAAGAGGTTGGCAGAGCTTTGAGGGAAACAAACAGAAAGCAAAAATAGTATTTAAAAAAAGAGAAAAATAGTGTTAAAAAGGGAGAGTGATAACATGTGTAAGGAAGGAGGAGAATCACTAGAGGTTGACTTGAAATTCTTCATCAAATATGGTCATCACCAACTTGAGAGAATGAATGCAAGGTTGGATGATTTAGAATCCTCTTCCCATTCTAAATTACATAAAAGAAGACATAGAAGATGTGGGTTAGATGAATAGGAAACTGATTCCAATGTGAAAGAGAGAGCAAGTGGTAAACAGGACAAAAATATCATGGTTGTACAAGAAAATGGAGAAATAAAAAGTGCTAGTTTAATTGACGAAGAGATACCAACAATGAGGAATGTTCTAAAGTTGAAGTGGAAGAACTTGTGCATAGAGATTTACTTGTCACAAGAAGAGTCCTGAATATACCACCTAAGGATGAAGGAGATGAGAAGCACCATGATCATATTTTCCACACAAGATGTCACGTGAAGGATAAGGTATGAACATTAATTATTGATAGTGAGAGCTACACTAATGGTTCTAGTACCTTGTTGGTAGAAAAGTTAAATTTGAAGTGGCAAAAGCATCCCAAACCGTACAAGCTACCATGGGTGAATGATTGTGGAGAAGTGGAGGTTAACAAACAAGTTTGGGTTCCTTCTTCAATTGGAAAATATGAAGATGAGGTTCTTTGTGATGTGACACCAATGTATGTTGCTCATATTTTGCTTGGATGAATGTGGCAGTTTAATAGGAGTGTGATGCATGATGTGTATAAAAATCAGTATTCTTTTGAAATTGACAATTGAAAATTTGTATTAGCACCTGTCAAAGCTTTGCAAGCTTATGAAGAACAAATTAGGATAGCAGAAGAGTGCAAATTATGGGAAAAAGAAAAGTGTGAGCAAGAGGAAATTAAAAAAAAGAGTGATGTATAGAGCAAAAATAAAGGGTAAAGGGAGAAAAATAGAGAGAAAAGTGAGCATAATGGAGGGAAAAGTGAGCAAAAAGGAGAAGAAAGGGAGCACAAAAGTGAGAAGAGTGAGCAAAGAAGAGAGAAAAGTGAGCAAAAAAGAGAAAGTGAGCAAGGAAGAGAGAAAAGTGAGCAAAAAGGAGAGAAAATAAAAGAATTAGTGCATTTTTTGAAAAACAAGAGATTAAGGGTGCAATGATGGGAAGGCAACAAAGTACTTGTACTTATGTACAAGGGTGTTTATGTTTCTGCTAACGATCTTAACTCATCTTTGTCTAGTGTTATTGTATCTTTATTGCAGAACTTTGATAATCAATTTCCTGAAGAGATTCCCCATGGATTACATTCTTTGTGAGGCATGCAACATCAAATAGACTTCATAACTAAATCCATAATAACAAATCGACTTGCTTAATAAGCTAAGATTTGAGGACAAATCTTTTCGAAGAGGAGGAGAATAATGGAGATTGAGGTGCTAAGCAAGTTGATGTTAACAAATATTCTAAAGATTCTCAGAATCCTATAAATATTCTCAAGATCTTACACAAGGGATAGATTTGGAATATTAAAATGGATGCAAGGATTAATTTAGGAAGCAAATGTTTTTGTTTTAGTTAATTATAAGCCTTTTATGATGCAAACCAAGGAGCTAGACATGTCAATCATACAAGTGGTAATGAAGCTGAATTTGCACAAGACCCTTGTCACTTCCTAGTGGCCTAATTACAAGACTTAGAGCCAAATGTTTCAGGGAATCACTAAATGGGCTGATCCATGAGAATTGGGAAGATTCTAAAATGACAAAGATGGCTTAAATAAGAATCAAGGCATAGTCCATGTGATAACTGTATTTTATATAGTTATTTTCACCTATTTTATTAATTATAATTGCTATGTTCTTGATGTTTTTAGTTAATTTTCGATTAATAAATTAGTATTTACTGTTTTTTATATATTTTAATAAAAGTAAATAATTTGTATCGAAAATGTACTTAATGTCAAATTTATGTCCATAAATATAATTTCAAATAATATAGTTCTTAATTACAATTTATAAAAATCGAAAATATAATTTAAATTAAATTTGGGCTTCATTTTAATTATTAAAAGTTTAAAATTTTAATTTAAAATTAGCAAAGGGCTTAACTGTAATTAAAGAAAGTTTAAAATGTAATTTGAAATATATTTGTGGGTCAAAATGGAATTAATAGAGTTTAATTTTCTGCACAGGTGAGAAGAATCTACGCGCCAATATACACGCGCAAATCGTGGACCGTCCGATCAGATAAGAAACGGCTGAGATTCACGCGTCCTTATCACACCCGACCAAAGAGAGTGGGTGCAGGTCTCAATTTTTCATGCTGCTTGGTACGCCGAGTGGGGCCCACCTGCCACGCAGGCCGGCGTGCAAGTAGGACCCACGTGTTTGACGCGTTGCAGCCCCTGTCCCCCGCTTACGCGCGCCTCTGATCTCGTGCGCTGATCTCCACGTGAGCTCGGTTATTCCACCAACCAGAATCTGCCACGTTTCTCACTTAATCTATCATCCAATCATGTTAGGACACGTGGCATGATTCGGTGAACACAAAAGCGCGGAATCCCGGACGCGTCTCAGGAGCTGTCTCCCACGTTTCTCGCGCCGCAATCCGGTGCGGCAATTCTCCGTGAGCCCGTCCTTTCTATCCTGTTATATGTTGCCACGTGTCCCCCCATTTCTTGCAGCGAATCATATGCTAACACGTGGCATGCACTTTGAAATTAAAAAAAGTCAGAATAGCTCCTTGTCTACGCATGATATTAAATTTCTGTTTTTCGATATCGAATTCGAAACGCATCGATTTTATTTTCGAGGGAATATTTTTTTACGCGTTTCCGAAAAGAAAAAAAAATGTAATATTTTAGATGTATTTTTTTGCTATAAATAGGAGATAGTTTTTAGTTGTAAAAGAGTTTTTTTTTTTAGAGTTTAGTTTTGGAAATTATTTTGTGTTGCTCGGTTTTGGACGGCAAAACACGCAGAAGCCATTTTTGGCTTTTGTTGTGTTTTGCGTGTGCCAAATATTTGTTCTAAGTGATGTTTTAATTTTATTTCTGCTTCTTCTAATTTTTCTATAGTTGTTGTAATTTTTATTTTTAATTAATGAGGTAATTTAATTTTTCTAGGGTTGCATTTGATCTAAATTTATGAAGCTTTGATTTTAATTATTTTTGATAGATTTATAAGACGTTCGATTTGTTCGTTCTATTTTGTTCTTAATGCTTTTTGATTATTTACGAATCTTATCAAAACGATCCGTGGCACATAAATAAACTTGAGAAAGGCATTTGTGTGTGTATTGCTCGTAAATAGAATGACATGTATGACGAAGGATAGAAATATACCCTAATTGTATGTGTGGCCATTTGAAAACTTAGAACGTAATGAATCTCGGTAAATTTAATTCTCATAGAGATATAGTGAATTAATTTAACGAGGTGTGTTTATACGGAGCTCGGAAGAGATGTATGAATAATAAAAAAAGAAGTTTTCGGTTGACAAATTAAATGTACTAAAAAATATAAATCAAAAGAAAATAACATGATTTGAGTGGATTAGTTTGGTGAAAAATTGCAATTCTAGATTTCTTTTATTTTCTTTTATTACCTTTTTGTTAAATCAACGATTATTTTGGATAAAATCAGAGAGATACAATTTTAGTACTCGACAAACTATAGTAACAAATCCTCGTGGGAACGATCTTTACTTACAAACCTTATTACTTATGACCGTGTATACTTGCACGAGTCCGTGTGTTGAAAAACACATACGTTTTTGGCGCCGTTGCCGGGGATTTGTTTTACTATTTTCATTGTTGATAATAATACCAATCAATCTGATTTTAATTCAAAAAAAAAATTAAAAAAAATAAAAACAATTTTATGCTTATTGTTCTTGTTTATTTTATTTTAAAAATTTTCTCGTAAGTTGAGATTTTGTTTGACACACAAATCTTAACTTACAAAAAGAAAAAAAAATTATTTGCTTATTGTTGTTTTATTTTATTTTTCAATTTTCTCGTGTGTTGAGATTTTGTTTTACGCACAAATCTTACCTCAAAAAAAAGAAAAATAAAATTTGTTTCGTATTGTTTGTTGTTTATTTTATTATGCAATTTTCTCGTGGGTTGAGATTTTGTTTGACACACAAATCTTAACTCACAAAAAGAAAAAAAAAATTATTTGCTTATTTTTGGTTGTGTAATTTATTTTTCAATTTTCTTGTGGGTTGAGATTTTGTTTGACACACAAATCTTAACACACGAAAAGAAAAACAAAAAAAATAATTTTATTTTCTTATTGTTGGTTGTTTGTTTTATTTTATTTTTATTTTTATTTTTCTCGTGAGTTGAGATTTTGTTTAAACACAAATCTTAACTCACAAAAAGAAAAAAAAATATTATGGTTATATTTTCTTAATTTATTTTTCAATTTTCTCGTAAGTTGAGATTTTGTTACACACAAATCTTAACCTACAAAAGAAAAACAAATTGAGAAGTCAAGCTGAAGACTATAAATCAAGCGCTTCTTGGGAGGCAACCCATGTGTTTTATTTTATTTTATGTTTATGTTATTTTATTTTATTTTATTTTCGCATGTATTAGTTTTTATATTTTGTTATGTTGTTGTTTTATTTCATTTTTTCTTTCGTAGGTGCAAATTGGAGGTAATGAAGCTATTTTTGGCTTAACCAATCAAACAAACCAGGAAGTTTCTTTAAACCCATCTCATATGTTCTTTAACTTTCACACATTGAGGACAATGTGTATATTAAGTTTGGGGGTGGTAGATATATTTAACCTAATTGAAATACTTTCTGGATGTTATTGCTTGTGAAATTTTTTTTTGTTTGTTTGGTTGATTGAAGATAGTTGCTATGAATAGTGATTTATTTTTATTTCTTCGATATAAATGATGCATAATTCTTTGAAAAATTTGAATATTGTCTAAGTGATGAATAATTTTTATGTATGTTTCATTTTTATAAGAATAAATATTCATGAGCACTAGTCTTGATTTTTGAGTTGCTATGATAATTTAGAGAAGGTTTATATGAGTATGAAATTCGATTGATTTATGTGGTGTCACAATTTTTATAATTTGTTTGATTTTCTCTCGAGGCGAAATTATAGATAACATTTAACTAAGAAAATGATTTAGGCCATCTTTGGATCGTTTGAGCCTTTCTATCTACCTTCACATGCATTATCCATAGTATATCCCTTTTGAGTTTCAAAGTTTACATATATATTTTTCTCATTTCAAAAGCCTATCTAAAAAAAATATATATATGTGTGTAGATATACCTATTGTTTCTATCTCACTAACATGTGACAATTGTTAGTATATGTTGAAGGATATATCGAAAAAAAAGGGTTATTGAAAAAAAGAAAAGAAAAGAAAGGATGCGGAAAAAAAAGAGATTCTGAAAAGAAAAAAAAAATATAGAATCTAAAAAAAAATAGTTATTGTATGTGATGAGAAATCCCAAATTGGGAAGTAATTATTGTGATGATAGAATTATCTTTTTCAATCCTAAAATGATATGTTTGGGAAAAGTTTTGAGCTAAATATTATCCTTTATCCTACCTTTACCTAAACCATACATTACAAGCTTAATAAAGTCCTATTGATTTTGTGTTTTGTGTTTGTCTACATTAGTAGAGAGAGAAATGAAAAATAAACTTATGAGATTTGTGATTTCATGACAATTTGTTTGATTTTATATTTGTATAAACTGATCCGGATTGCATGCGATGAAATATGAAAAGACTTCACACACACACTAAAATTCATTGTGAAAATGTGATATACTTTTAAATTGATTTTGATGCTTAGATAAAATTCTTTTATTTCTTTGAGTTATGTAATTTGAAAAGAAAAAAGAAATATTTTGAAAATCACTATTTTAAATGCAGTTATCTTTGTTTTATTTCCTTCCTTTTGCTCGAGGACTAGCAAAAACTTAAGTTTGGGGGTGTTCATCAAAGCAATTGAAGAGGCTTATTACCATGCAAATTCATAGCAACAATAGTTTAACCATTAAAGGGTGTGAATTTGAAGAGTTTTAAGAATATTATGTCAACAAAGAAATTAGAGAGGCTTATTGGCATGCAAATTCGTAGCCAATATAGTTTGACCATTAAAGGGTGTGAATTTGAAAAGTTTCAAGAATATTATGTCATCAAAGCAATTGAAGAGACTTATTAACATTAAAATTCATAGCCAGCATAGTTTGATCATTAAAGGGTGTGAATTTAAAGAGTTTTAAGAATATTAAATAGGAGAATAACTTGGTCTTGGCTGGATATGTTAAAATACATTGAATCTAGTCATTTAGCTATTTATTGGTTGTCTTTAAAAGTACAAATTGGTTGTCTTAAGAAGTCCAAAGTAGCCATTTATTAGCTATCTTTAAAAATCAATAAATAGCTATTTATTAGCTATCTTTAGAAGACTATAGGTCCAAAAAGGGTAAAGAACTTGTTTAGTCTAATTTTTGTGCTATAATTATGACTTTGCCTATTCTTGGAGTGCTCCTAGTATAAAAAGGAGTATTGCAAATTTGAAAGAGCATATTGGAATTATTAATAAAATTATATTCTTGTGAGGTCTTATGTTCTTCTTAGTTCTTAAAAGAACTCTTGAACTTATCAAGTTAATCTTGTGCCGTTCAAACAACCAAACTTATCACCTTGAATTCTTGAGAGAATCCTTAGGTTTTTTTGGTGTGGCATTTCAATCCTCCATATTCTTCATTTTCCAGTTGTTAAGTGATGGGTTAAGACTAAAAAAATATTGTCTTCACGATCTTGGGTTTTGATTCTTCATTGTTATCGGGTTTCATCACAATTGTTTGTGGGGTTCGTATCATTTTAGTATCAAAGCCTTGGTTGTAAGAGAAGTTTACTATCTTTTATTTTCGTTCTATTACCTAGTTTCCTATTCCTTGCTATAATAAAAATACAATTTGAGTTAGAAATATCTAAGTTAACGAAGAGGAAGATTTCTCAATTCATATCATTTCTCGGTACACGATTCTAGTAAAAATAAATTCTTTCGGTCAATCTTTTTTCTCTCCTCATTCAAGTTCTTATCTTTTTTATGAGTATTGGTTGTTTCTAATTTTTGAATTTCTTATGGATTATTTTGAATTAGTTTCTTGAAGTTCAATTAAGAAGTAAAGAGGACACAATGGAGTGGATAAAGGAAGGAGTGTGTGAGACCATAAGAGGGTAAAAGCCATTTAGAGTGAAAAACACGAGTGCAAGTGTATCAATTCTTGAGTGAAATAAGTGAGGGAGTGCTTGTGAGGATGAACCTTAGTTTACAGAATCTAAACATGTCCAATAATCAAGAAAAAGATACAACCGAAGAATGTCGACAACCCGCAATTCCAAACCTCCAAATGCAAGCGTTGCTAGGGGAGATGAGGTGTATGATGAGAGCTGAATTAGAGACTATTCATGAGAGGTTGGATAGGGTAGAAGAAGGATATCATAGGGGACAATAACAAGACATCCCTAATAGGTAGCAAGGTGGGCGTGTTCCATGGCAGAATGTTGAGGAAGAGGCGAAAATGGAGGAGTTTGATGAGCCATATTTGAACTAAGCCAAGTTTGAGTGTGGGTATGGGAATAAAGAAGCTAGGATGGGTAGTCCTAGGAGTGATGCAGACTCTTAAGGAAAATAACCTAGGAACCTATGAACTCAAAGGAATAAAAACGATTGATTTGCTAATAACGTGATGCAGACCCTTTAGGTGAACAACCTAGGAACCCACTAACTCAAGGGAATTGAAAAGATTGATTTACTAAGAATGTGTTAAAGATGATCACATTAGAACCCTAAGGAAACAAAGTCCTTAAAACCCAAATCTTGAGATGCCACAAAGGATTATCACTCCCTTTGATAAGTTGATTTCAAGCATTCAATCTAGAACTCAAAAAGGCAAAGCAAGAAGCTTTCTAAAATTTTCTTTTCATGAATGAATATTCGTTCCTCACTTACTCTTTTTTTTATTTTCCTCTTCCTCACACTTTTTTTTATCTCAACTTGCACTCTCTTGCTATCCTAATCTGGTCCTCGTAAGCTTGAAAAGGTTTAAGATTGGCTAATACAACTTTTCAGTTGTTCATTTCAAAAGAGTAACGATTTTTATAACCATCATATGATACTTTCCTACCAAACTGCCATGGCCCACCAAGTAATATGTGAACAACATACATTGGTGCCATATCACAAAGAACCTCATCTTCATATTTTCCAATTGA
The DNA here is from genome assembly GCA_030763125.1 of Hippophae gyantsensis. Lineage (NCBI taxonomy): Eukaryota > Viridiplantae > Streptophyta > Magnoliopsida > Rosales > Elaeagnaceae > Hippophae > Hippophae gyantsensis. The sequence continues at coordinate 42,680,297 of CM061035.1, read as the reverse complement.
AAAGGGAACCCAAAATATTTTTGTTAACCTCAACTTCTCCATAATCATTCAACCATGGTAGCTTGTACGGTTTAGGATGCTTCTGCCACTTTCAAATTTAACTTTTCTACTATCAAGGTACTAGCAACATTAGTGCAGTTCACACTATAATTATTAGCACATACTTTATCCTTCACATAGAATCTTGTGTGGAAAATATGATCATGGTGCTTGTCATATTCTTCATCATTAGGCGGCATATTCAGGACACTTTTTGTGACAAGTGAATCTCTATGTATAGGTTCTTCCATTTCAACATTAGAATAATCCTTCACTAGTGGTATCTCTTCATCAGATGAATTGGCACTTTGATTTCTCCATTTATCTATACAACCATGATCTTTTTGTCCCGTTTACTGCTCTCTCTTCCATTATGAAATCAACAACTTCTTCCTTGAGCTCATGTTTTATGTCTTCTTTTATGTAATTTAGAACCCGAAGAGGATTCCAAATCATCCAACCTTGCATTTAGAACCCTAAGGATACAAAGTTATTAAAACCCAAACCTTGAGATGCCACAAATGATGATCACTTCCTTTGATAAGTCCGATTCAAGTATTCAATCAAGAACACAAGAAGGCAAAGCAAGAAGCTTTCTAAAATTTTCTTTTCATTAATTGATATTCGTTCTTCCCTCTAAATTACATAGCTCTTTTTCTTTATAAGCAAGTAACCCTAATTGAAAAAAAAACCTTGATGAAATGGGACTAATGGACCTATTTAGTTGTGGATTGGGCCTAATCCAACCTTAAAAAATAAAAGACTAAAAGACTTAAAATAAAAAGCCCACAATTTTCTAAAATAAAAATTGCTAAACAAAAAAAGCCTATAATTAGCTAAAAATATATATTAATTCCTAAATCAATCTTTGCTCCGAACTTGATCTTCCAAATCTATCCCTTGCTTAAAAAGGTAATAGATCATCCTCGGCGAAGCTTTAGAATCTTCGAATTTAGTTTTTGATTCATCAGCACATTCATCTCCATTATTCCCCTTGACGAGCAAAACCGGCATCGCCGATCCTGCTAATACTTTGGTTTTATATTTATAAAGCCCTCGCAAGTGCACGAATGATTTAATAGAAAATGATAAGTATACTCCTAAGGTTGATCTAAGGAAGGAATATATGTGGTTTTTAATTTATTATTATTCAAACTTTTAAAAACGAAATTAAATCCTAAACATCCTGTCACGATATTTTGGGTTTTGTGTTTCTAATCTAATAACATAAGAATAAACATAGATACAGATTCAATAAATATTTATGCAAATTTTATCATTTATAATAGTGGAATATTTATGGATATAATAACTAAGTTAATTATGCTTGCTCATATTATTTAGGTTATTAAAGATATAAATTGATATTTATTGATTCTCTCTTTTTTATATGAATACCACCTTTGGTGGGGATTAGATATGTTTTGTTAACTAAACAAATCAATTAACACCTATAGGTGGGGTTGATAACTAATTTGGTTAATTAAATTAATTTTTTTTCTAAGCGATTGAAAATGAACCATTTAAATACCACCTTTGGTAGGGTTAGACAATTTAAACTTTATTCAAGGTGTCCAAATTAAACCTAAGAATTTAATTATCCAAGTACTAACTTTCAAGTTTTAAAACTACTATTGAAAACATGTTGTCAATACATTTTCAGATAATTATTCTTATAAAAACTTTTGAAATAGAGCTTCACTCTAACTATAGGGCGATTGTACCAACAAATAAAAGAGCACTACTCTAAATCAGACCGGATAACTAAACCTTAAAATCTAATTTTAAGATTTAAGTTTGTAATGATTAATAATATATTTCTCTCTAACATTCTTAATATAAAATCTTGAATAAAAACAAAATCAATTCATTTTAGAGATTTTTACCTATTTAATATTTCGCAAGCATAACAATGTTATTATTATATCATTTTTACAAATAGCCAACAATGTTAAATTTAATCACAGAAAAATTAAATATAACATATAAGAATAAAACATAAAAAATAACTGCAAAAAAATAAAATCCTTACAGTACTTTGATGTTAATTCTATTACTAGAAAACTTCCAAACGGAATTGCATTTCCTTTTATTGAATAAAAAAGCTAATAAATTACAAAAACATAATTAGTTCTTCTCAAAAATTGAAAAATCTAAAACTAATAAAAACTAAAAAATAAGAAATAGAGAGAAAGAAAGAGAGAAGAATATGATTTGAGGTGTGTTTTGGTGTGGAGAGAATGAGGATATTTATAGGTGAGGAGAGGAAGAAAAAGTGGGTGAAAAAATGATTAAAAAATGTAGAAAATGTGTGTTAGGTGAATGATGATGTCGTTGCTGATGTCATTGCTAGGTGAGGGCGGCGGCGCGCGTGGAATAGAGCAGAGGCATGAGCAGAATGGGCGTAGGTGGGTGTGCGGAATGGGGTAGAGGCACGTGGACTAGGCGTTGTGTGCGCGACGAATTCGGCGTGATTGGGTGATGCGCCCGCGTTGCTCGGTGTGATGAATTCGACGCTATTGGGCACGCTGCGCGCATTGGTCGGCACTGCTGGGTAGCTGCATGCACGATTTCATCCATTTTGACATTTTTGACCTATTTGGTCCAATTTTTCCATCTTTTTTGACTTTTTTTCATTTTATTTTAAGAATATATTTGTGATGTATTACCTCCAGTATTTTTCTTTGAATCTTTAAGTTACTTTTGTTTAAGCAAAAATACTTGAAAAATAATAAAAATACCCGTGATTCCGAAGAGGCAAAAATATAATAAAATCATATAAATATATATTAATTTAATCAATTATAGTGCATAAAATCATGGTAATTTTAGTGCTTTTTGAGCACTCATCACCCCTCCTCTTCGATAAGATTCGTCCTAAATCACCTAAATCAAACAAAGATAAATTAGTGACATTAAAAGTTGCACTAAAATTACATAGTCACTTGGAAAATCTAGTAGGCGTTATCATTAATCCTTTCCAAGACTTGAAAAGATCCATCTCCTCGATGCTACAATTTTGATTTTCATTGTGTGGAAAACCTCTCCTTATGCGTGTGCACCCAAATCCAATCTCCAAGTTGGAAAATAACCTTCAAACGCCCCTTATTGGCTTGCTTAGCATATTGCTCATTCTTCCTTTAAATGTTGGCACAAACTCTAGCATGTAAATCCTTCACAAAATCAATAAATGTTAAAGGATTAAAGCCATAAATAACTTCAAAAGGATAAAATGAAGAAATAGAATGAACAATCCTATTATATGCAAACTCAATGTGTGGAAAACACTTCTCCCACTACCTTATATTCTTTCAAATGATAGCAAGCAGCAAAGAAGTGAGTATCCTATTAACTATTTTAGTTTGTCCATCTGTTTGAGGATGTGCAAAAGTGGAAAATAAAAGTTTAGTTCCTAGTTTATTCCATAAAGTGTGCCAAAAATGACTTGGGAACATAACATCTCTATTACTAACAATTGTCTTAGGCAATCCATGGAAACGAACAACTTCTTTAAAGAACAAATCAACAATATGTGTTGTGTCATTGGTTTTAGAACATGTAATAAAATGAGCCATTTTACTAAACCTATCAACCACAACAAAAATGCTATCCTTACCACTTTGAGACCATGGTAATCCTAAAACAAAATCCATAGATATATAAATCCAAGGTTTATTAGGTACAGGTAAAGAGGTATACAAGCCATGTGGTTTAACTTTAGATTTTTCTTGCCTACATGTAATACACTTATCACAAACAGATTGCACATCATTCTTCATATGAGGCCAATAAAAATGCTCACATAAAATGATGGAGATTGAGGTGCTAACCAAGTTGATGTTTACCAATATTCTAAAGATTCTCAAGACCATACAAATATTTTGAAGATTCTACACAAGGGATAGATTTGGAATATTAAACTAGATGCAAAGATTACTTTAGGAAGCAATTTTTGTTTTAGGTAATTATTGGCTCTTTATGTTTAGTAATTTTAATTTTAGTTAATTGTGGGTTTTTTTTTATTTTGAGCCTAGTCTTTGATTTAATTGTGGGCCTTTTATGTTTAATAATTTTTATTTTATTAAATTGTGGGCTTTTTATTTTAAGTCTTTGTCTTTTATTTTTAAGTTTAGATTAGGCCTATTCCATAACTAAATAGGCCCATTAGGCCCATTCCATCTAGGGTTTTTTTCTTATGGTTTCTTGCTTTTGGAGTAAAGAATGAATATTCATTAAAGCAATTTTTGTATCCAGTTTAATATTCCAATTCTATCAATTGTGTAGTATCTTGAGAATATTTGTATTATCTTGAGAATTTTTAGAATATTGGTAAACATAAACTTGGTTAGCACCTCAATCTCCATCATAAAATATCTAAAGTATTTAGAACACCAAAGTGACCCATCAAACCTCCCCCATGACTTTCCCTAAAAAGCAACTCATGAATAGAACAAATAGGCACACATAATTTATCTTTCTTGAATACAAATCATTCAAGCCTATAAAAATCACCAAACGCACACTTATCATATGCATTCCATACTTAGAAAAAATCAGAATCATTAGCATACAACTCCCTAAGCAAGTCAAAACCAATTAAATTAGTTTGTAATGAAGTAAGTAATACGTACCTCCTAGACAATGCATCAGCCACAATTTTTTCCTTCCCATGCTTGTTTTTTATTACATAAGGAAATGTTTCTGTAAACTCCAATCACTTAGCATGTCTTTTATTAAGCTTACCTTTGGTCTTCAAAAACTTTAGACTCTCATGATCAGAATCAATGATGAATTCTCTTGTCCATAAGTAATGTTGCCATGATTGAAGAGTTCCCACTAATGCATAAAGCTTCTTGTCGTAAGTAAGATAATTCAACACTGCCCCACTTAGCTTTTCACTAAAATATGCAATTGGTTTGGAATCCTACACTAAAACATCTCCTATGCCAAACCCTAATGCATCGTATTCTATTTCAAAAGCTTTATCAAAGGTAGGCAAACACAACAAAGGTGCATTTGTTAGTTTATTTTTTAAAGTGTTAAACGCTCAATCATTCACATCATCCCACTTAAAAATTACATTATTGTCCTTACCTTTTCTTCATCAACTCTACCTTATAGCTAATAAAAAATCTAAGAAATACAACAGATTCCTTGCAAAATGTGCACTTTTTAAGATTAGCATACAACTTGTTCTCTTAACACACTAAAAACTGCATGCAAGTGTTACACATGTTCCTCTAAATTTGTACTATGGACTAAAATATCATCAGAGTAAAATACCACAAATAAGAGCCATGCAGTTCATCAAGCATATCATCTAACCTAGGGATATGATGTCTATACTTTGCCGTTCTCTTATCAATAGTGTGGCAATCCACACAAATGCACCATGTTCCATATTTCTTTGGGACTAAGATAACAGGAGCCAAACATGGGCTGAGACTCTCCCTTACAAATCTGTTTTGTAGCTACTCAACCACTTGCCTTTGTATCTCCTTCGTTTCCTCAAGATTAGCTCTATAAGCAATTCGGTTTAGTATTATAGATCTAGGTGTCAAGCCTATTTGATGCTCATTTCCTCTCAAAGGAGGTATTCCATGGGGAATTTCTTCAGAAAATAGATCCTCAAAGTGTTGCAATAAAGATAAAACAACACTAGACAAAGATGAGTTAAGATCGTTAGTAGAAAGATAAATATCCTTGTACATAACTACAAGTACTTGTTGCCTTGCGACCATTACATTCTTAATCTCTTGTTTTTCATCAAATGCACTCATTCTAGTATTTTCCTCTCCTTCCTCACTTTTCTCTCTTTGTTGCTCTCTTTTCCCTCCTTTGTTCTCACTTTTATCTATTTTGTTCTCACTTTTCTCTCTTTTGTGCCCACTTTTCTCTAATCTGGTCATACGATTGCAAATGTTTAAGAGGGGCTAATACAAAGTTTTGGTTCTTCATTTCAAAAGAGTACTGATTTTTATACCCATCACGCATCACCCTCCTATCAAACTACCATGATCGCCCAAAATATTATGAGCAATATACATTGGTGCCACATCACAAAGAACCTTATCCCCATACTTTTCACTTGAAAAAGGAACCCAAACTTTTTTGTTGACATTCATTTCTCCACAATCATTTAGCCATTATAACTTGTACGGTTTGAGATTCTTTTTCCACTTCAAATTCAACTTTTCTACCAACAAAATACTAGCTATATTAGTGCAGCTCCCATTATCAATAATAACCATGCCTACCTTATCCTTTACGTGGAATCTTGTGTGAAAAATATGTTCAAGTTGATCCTTATCTCCTTCACCCTTATGCTGTATATTAAGGGTACTACTTGTGGCAAGTAATTCCCTATGCATAGGTTATTCCAATTATACATCAGAACAATCCCCCAATGGTGGCCTTTTTCATCATCACTTGAACTAGCACTCTCGATTTCCCCGTTATCATGTACAACCATAAACCTTTTATTTGGGCATTCAGAAGCAATATGTATAATTCCTTGGCACCTAAAAAACTTCATAAAATGTGACTTAGTAGGAGTTTTAGTTTCAGGTTTACCTTTAGGAACAACAATTGAATTTTTTGACTTCGTTTCACCTTTTGTTCTAAATCAGTATTGTTATCCTTCCAAGTTGATTTCCATGGATAACTAGAGGATGAAATAGATCAGAACCTTATGGACTTGATTTGCTTCCCCACATTAATGGCTTTGTGCAGTAGTTCTTCCGTTTCTATGTAATGTTGCAATTCAACCACATAGTAATTTCCCTATTTAATCCTGTAATGAATCTGGCCATTGTCACTTCTCTCTCTTGCTCTATGTTTTCTCTAATCATGATGACTTCAATCTCTATATAATAATCTTCTACACTCATAGAACCTTGGACCAGCCCTTACAGCTTTCTATATAGATCCCTATAGTAATGGCTAGGTATAAACCTCTTAATGCATCACCAATTTCATCTCTTCCTATGACCAAATAGGACTCTCACCATTTATTTGCCTATTGACCACCAATTCATGCCACCATATACCAAGATAATCTATAAATTCTATGGCTGCTATCTTTCCTTTCTTCTCCTCATAGTAATTATGACAATAAAACACATGGTCAACCTTTCTTTCCAATTTCAAGTATAACTCAGGGGCATTCTTTCCTTGAAAGGGATGAATTGTCATCTTTATACTGCCTATATTGCTATCTTTTTTGTATTTAGACATTTTGTCCCATTTATAATTGGTTCCTTCTTGCATATTGGAATCACCTTCTTCTTCCTCGAACTCATGTCTTCTATGTTCTTCTATGTTATTGAGAATTGGAAAAGGATTATAAATCATTCAACCTTCCATTCATCATATTAAATTGGTCATCAATAGATTTGATGAAGAATTTCAAGTCAACCTCTTGTGGTTCCCTTTCTTCCTTACCCTTGTTGTCAACTTGTAAAATAAAATGAGATAATCCACGCACACCCTCACATGTTTGCTCTCAAATAAGATTGTTAGTACTCCTTTTTCACACTATTTTTGATCCTTTTTTTACACCATTTTTGCTTTTTTTTACAACTCAAAGCTCACGCTTACCTCTTTTGTGTTCTTAACAAAATCAAGGAATCCAACTAATCTTAAGAAGTAACCATTTTATGAGTAATAATCTCAAAATTCATAATTTTGAAAGAACTTAGTGGCAAAGTATTACAAAAGAATCTTGACAAAAAAGGACTCTAAAGAAAGACTCTTGACCAAAGAGGACTCTAAAGAAAGATTCTTGACCAAGAAGGACACTAAAGAAAGACTCCTGACCAAGGAGGACTCTAAAGAAAGACTCTTGACGAAGGAGGACTCTAAATAAATATTCTTGACCAAAGAGGACTCTAAAGAGAGACTCTTGATCAACTATGATTCTTTTTTTTTTAAATCAGTCTTGAGCAACAAGAAAAAAATAAAAGAAAGCCAATTTCAATAAGAACAAGAAAACTCAGTAAGAAAACAAAATTTTAATTCTTGAACAATCTACTACTATGTTCTTTTTTTTTTCTTTTTTTACTTTTTACTACTGCTTCTGTGAATAGAAAATTTACAAAAAAAAATTCACAACCAAATGAACAAGAACCGAAAACAACGCAAAAAGGTACAACAAATCTTTAACCCCTCGATTAGTGGTGTAAATGAAGGAATTTGGACTCAAAAATTGTAAAAATAGTGGTGAAGCATAGTAAAAGTCATAGGAATTGAAATGAGCTTTGATTTGATATATTATAATAGTTCTTTTGTTACTCGAATTAAAAATTATGGCCATTTAAAGATTCAACTTCGTTTTATCAATTTTTTGTTTGATATTGATCAACAACCCACTTCTTTTCTTTTTTTTCTTTTTTGAAGAAAAAAAGATAGGTTGAACACAAAAATAAAGAATCAAGAAAAAGATATGAAGAATTCAAAGCAAAATACAAAACAAAATCCAAATATGAAAACAACGACAATGAAATTGAAAGAAAACAGAAGACTTAAAAGGACAAAATTTCGCTTCTTTTTTGTGATTTGTCACTTAAGAACGTAGAAAATAATGAAAGGACGAATTTTTTTTTAAATCTAAAATTTAAAACAAAGATAGTTGAAGATAGGTAACCTATTTTCAACAACCAAAGATCTGATATCAAATGATGCGGACCCTTTAGGAAAACAACCTAGGAACCTACGAACTCAAAGTAATAGAAATGATTGATTTTCTAAGAACGTGTTAAAGATAATGAGATTTGAACCCTAAGGAAATAATGTCCTTAAAACCCAAAGCTTTATATGCCACATAGGATGATCACTTCCTTTGATAAGTTGGATTCAAGTATTTAATCATGAACACAAGAAGGAAAAGCAAAAAGCTTTCTGAAATTTTCTTTTCATTAATTAATATTCGTTCTTCCCTACAAATTACATAGCTCTTATTCTTTATAAGCAAGAAACTCTAAATGAAAAAACCCCTAGATGAAATGGGTCTAATGGGCCTATTTAGTTTTGGATCGTGCCTAATCCAACCTTAAAAAATAAAGGGCTAAAAAACTTCAAATAAAAAGCGGACAATTCACAATAACAAAAGTTGCTAAACATAAAAGTTCATAATTAACCAAAACAAAAATATTACTTCCTAAATCAACCTATGCTCCTAACTTGATCTTCCAAATATATCCCTTGAATAAAAAGGTAATAGACCATCCTTGGTAAAGCTTTAGAATCTTTAAATTTAGTTTTTGATTCTTCTAGCATAGCCTCTTTGTATTGCACTTCCATGATCAACTCTTGCAAAGCTTTCTTCAACCTCTTAGTCTTTTCCCTATTCATTGAACCACTAATTCCTTGCAAAGGATCTTGAGAATATTTGGGAACATCAACTTCATCAGCACTTTGATCTCTATTAAGGATGGATAATGATTTAGGAAACATAAATATTAAAATCCCATCTTTTCAAGGTAAAAATGACCCTGAAGTTTATTTGGAATGGGAAACTAAAACGGACATGGTGTTCAATTGTCACAATTATTCAGAGTTAAATAAGGTTAAGTTGGTTGCAATTGAATTTACCTATTGTGCTATTGTTTGGTGGGATCAATTACATATTAATAAGAGGAATAGAGAGCCACCTGTGGACACTTGGGAGGAGATGAAAATGCTTAGAGGAAGTGTTTTGTACCCAATCACTATTATAGGAGATTGCATCAAAATTTGTAGAGAGGAGATAGAGGTAGCTATGATCTGTGCTAATGTAGAAGAGGACCAAGAAGCTATAGGCCTTTTATGGTTAGCAATTTTCTTTTTAGTGAATTGAGGAATTTTATATTACTTATTTATCATAAGTTTTTTAGTCCTTTATTCCTTACTGATGGATTAGGCACAATCCACAACTAAAGAGGCCTACTAGGGTTGAATTATGTCTAGGGTTTTCTTAAAAAAAAACAATAGCCTTGTATTGAAGGGAGAACTGATATCATCAATGAAAATTTGTAAGAATGCAAATAAGGGATTCTTATATGATATCATTTCTAAGTAAAAAATATTCTTATATTCTTATATTCATACAAGGGCAATAAGGGATTGGCCTACACTTAAGAATGCAAATGAGGTAAGAAGTCTCTGTGGTTTAGCGAGTTATTATCGAAGGTTTGTTAAATATTTTAGTTCTATTGCGACACCTTTGAATGAACTTGTTAAAAAGAATGCTATTTTTAGGTGGGATGATGTGCATGATTGAGGGTTTAAAATTTTTAAAGATAAACTAACAAAGGCACCTTTGTTGTGTTTGCCTAACTTTGATAAAGCTTTTGAGATAGAATGTGATGCATTGGGGATTGGCATAGGAGTTGCTTTAATGCAGGATTCCAAACCAATTGCATATTTTAGCGAAAAGCTAAGTTGGGCAGTGTTGAATTATCCTACTTATGACAAGGAGCTTTATGCATTAGTGAGAACTCTTTAAACATGCCAGCGTTACTTGTGGCCAAGGAAATTCATAATTCATTCTGATCATGAGAGTCTATATATTTTGAAGACCCAAGGTAAGCTTAATTAAAGGCATACTAAGCGGTTGGAGTTTATAGAAATGTTTCCTTATTTAATCAAATACAAGCATGAGAAGGACAACGTTGTGGTTAATGAATTGTCTAGGAGGTATGTATTATTTCATTGAAAACTAAATTACATAGTTTTAAATTGCTTAAGAAATTTTATGCTAATGATTTTGATTTTTGCCAAGTATGGAATGCACGTGAAAAGTGTGCGTCTAGTGATTTTTATAGGCGTGAAGGATTTCTATTCAAAAAAGATAAATTATTTGTGCCCATTTGTTATGTCCGTGAGTTGCTTGTTAGGGAAAGTTATGCTGGCAATTTAAGTTTTAATTACAAAATAATTTTATCCTTGCCTTAGGATATTTTCTTATTTAAAAGGTAGAATCAATCTTCCTAATTCATATATTTAATAACCTATAAAAGAAGAATAGGAAATAAATCTCTAAGAAGTCACTGCATTTCTTCATCTCTATAAGACATATAGCTTTCCAAATATTCTCAATATTATAAAAATATTTTCATGATCCTATAGTGGGGATAGATTTGGAATATCAAATGCAAGGATTAATTTTGTAAGCAACTTTTTTTGGTTTAGTTAATTATGGGCCTTTTATGGTTAGCGATTTTCTTTTTAGTGATTGAGGAATTTTTATTTCTTATTTATCATAAGAAGTTTTAGTCTTTTATTCTTTACGGATGGGCTAGGCAGAATCCATAACTAAATAGGCCTACTAGCGTTGAATTACGTCTAGGGTTCCTTTCTTTAAGATAATATATAAATAATAATATACGTTATAGATATAAATATTATTATTTTTATTTATACGTTATAGATATAACTATAATAAATTAAATATTTTAAATATTTTTATAAATTATTTTATATAATATAAATATAAAACATAATTAATACGTAGTATATCAGCTTTGGGCTATTTAGTCATAAAAGGTGATCCTTCTTATCAGGAATATTACAGCAAATATCCCTGAGGTTTTTCTTTTCTTCAAAACTACCCCTAAGCTTTAATATCAAAATTGCCATCCAACGTTATCAACGTTATATCTCCATTTAACATTAGGGGCAATATGGTAATATCCCCTATACATATATTACTCCCGCGTCTTTCTCTTCCTCGCCATACACTCAACCTTACCTTACTCTTAATCTTTATGCAACATTGTTTCCTCGTTTCCCAACCTCACTGCCACCCTTCTAGCCTCCTCAGTCGCCTTGTTTTACTCACCTACTCCCTCACCGGATGACTCGTTCCAGTCACCCATTCCCTGAACCTCACAGATTTTCTTCCAGTCACCAACTGCCTCACAGTTATCGTAACTACCCCTATGAACCATCTTCACGGCTTTCCTGCGAACCACCCTCACCCTTACCTTCACCGGACATGAATCCATCATTTCACCACATCCATTACACGACCCATCCTCATGCAAAAATACAACGAGTCACCTGCTGCCCTAACACGACCCATCGTTCTAGAATAATAGGTATAAGCTGATTGATTTCTTATTATTTCATATATATTATGTATTTGGTTTGTTTGGATAAAAATATGGTTTTGAAGCACACTTGCATGTATTGGAGCAGAATGTTGCTTTCACCATATTTGGTTCTATATTTCATCTTCTTTTAATTTGTATTTTAGAACCATTTTTTGACAATATTATGCTTGTATTGATGAAGTATAATCTGGTTTTAAATCTGTATTTCAGAACCCATTATGTGATAGTTTGCTTTGATACTCTAGTTGTATGGTTATTTTGTGAACTAGCTGATTGTTTTTTAGATTTACCTTGCTTTGGCAGTTTTCATATTAATTAAAGCTTAGGGGTAATTTTGAAGAAAAGGAAAACCTCAGGGGTATTTGTGATAATATTCCATAATTATTACCATAATATTGTTTAGGGTTTATCTTTTGTGTGCTTTGTTTTGAGACGATATATAAAAAAATCAGATTTTGATGATGATGTTTTCAACAATTATGATTTAACATAATAATGCTTATAAACAAAACTATGATAGTAGAGAAATAACCAAAATGAGGAAAATGGGCCCATTGTGGACGTAATATTGTGTGCTTTGTTTTGTATCAAGTTCGTGATCATATGTTTGATAGCATGTGTTAATGTTCACGAGTAACGCATTTTTTGAAAATACTTTTGATTGTAATATAGGGTGATAAAAATGAGTGAACACGCTAGTGTGTATGTCAATCTATTTGGTGAAGTTAGATGGGCTGGTCATATACCTATTGATGAATATAGTCTCATTTGTTGCTTCCATGATGCTAAAAGGGCAATTATGAATGTGGGGTTGACGCTTAAAAAAGAAGAGTTTAGGATTGAAGCAAAGAAAGTGGATAGTGATGAACGAAGTGTATTAAAAATCAATAATGAATTACAAGAATTGATAAAGGATTATAGGGATAATAAAAATTAAAGGTTAGACTTGTTTGTAGAGTTCAATCCTTTGGAAGTGGTTTTCTCACCCTCCATGTTAGAATATTAGAGTTTTAAGGGAACACCAACTATATTACCAAACCAATCAAAAAATGAATCACCTTTTGAACAAATAAAATGAACTACCTCACTTTGACATTGATGAACTTAACCTTGATTCATTTGAGCCATTCCTAACTAGTAATAAACAATCCTATGATGATGAAGTATACATAAACCCAATTCATAGCCAAAACAAGGGTGAACCTTCAAGGAATTGTGAAAGGTTGAAAAAAATATAAAGCAAGAATAGTTGTTGAAGTTAAAGATGAACATTACGATGGAGATGCAAAATATTTTTTGGAGCAGTGATGAGGAGGATCCTGATTGGCATGATGATATTAGAAATGATGAAGATAATGATGAAATTTATGATACTGATAATAGTCTTCAGGACTTATGGGATGAAAATGCTCATCATATCAATGATACTAACTCAGAAGATTGTCAAGGAAAAAGTGCTGGAAAAGTCAACAACCAGTATGATGGTAGAGAATTTAAGAGAAGAAGTGACAGTAGCATTGACTTCATAGTCGGAGATACATTTAAGGATGCTAAAGAATTTAAAGCTATCTTAAAAGAGTACTTTTTTCAAGTTGGGTTTCAGTGTGAGAAGGTTAAAATTGACAAAACCCAAGTAATTGCAAGGTGTAAAGTACCTGATTGTGGTTGGAACTGGTAAGAAAACCTTTATGGTTAAGACACTTGAGCTAGCAGGCAATAAAGGGAGACATTATTGTCAAAAAGTTGAAAAAAAAAGATCTGTAACATCATGTTGGTTCTTCTCAATTAAAGGACATAGTCATGGGAAACCCAAATGTAATTCAATATCTTTGTATTGGCTGTTGAGTTTAAAAGAAGATGGTGTATATTTGTACCTGACTTGACATTGCATAGGGCAAGAAAAATTGTTGGTGATGGAGAATTGGGTGACCATATTGGTAGTTTTGCAAAAATAAGGGAATATTGTTATACGATTTTAAGAACAAACCCACGATCAATGGCAGTTTTTGATACTCATATTCCAATACCAAATGCCAGCCCTTGTTTCAAGAGATGTTTCATTAGCTTATCCACTTCAAAACAAGGGTATTTAAGTGAATGTAGGCCTTTCCTTGGTATCGATAGATGTTTTTTAAAAAGGTCCATATAAAGGTGTCTTAATGGTAGCTGTTGGATTGGATACTAATGGAGGTTTATTTCAATTTCCCTTGCTTGGGCTGAATCTAAAAATAGTGAAACTTGGATGTGGTTCATGGCTTTATTGGACCAATATATTGGGACGTTTGAAAATAGAAGGATGTGCTTCATGTATGATAGACAAAAAGGTCTTGTTGCAACAATCAATAAGTTTTTCTCAACTTGACATGTCAGATTTTGCGCTAGGCATATTTATGGCAACTTGAAATGTAAGCATCCAAGCATGAAAATGAGATCATTTTTTTGGGCAGCATCTGAAGCAACTAGAACAACTGATTTTAATGATTTGATGAATAAAATTAAGAAAGAAGAGCCTGAAACACATGAATATTTAAGTAAGATTCAAGCTTTACATTGGAGTAGACATGCTTTTGATGATGATGTAAAGGTTAAGTATGTGACCAATAACATGATAGAAGGTTTTAACAATTGGTTGAAAAGAGTGAGGTCTAGACCTATTGTGGATTTATTTGAAGAGATCAGAAGAAAATTAATGCAGCTAATAATGAAGAGGAATGAAGAGGCTTTGAAGTGGACTACCCCTTTTCCACCAAATGTAATGAAATACGTTCTTCAAAGATAAGGGGAAGGAAGACTTTTAAATAGTTGTTATGGGTGGAAATTGAGTGGTTTACCCTATAAGCATGGTGTTTCTTGTATTATTGATAGAAGATATAAGATTGTGAACTATGTACATATATATTTTAAAAAGGATTGGTATTTGAAGACATATTTCTCTTTGATTCACCCCGTTTTGTATGAAAAGAGTTGGTTATGATGCCTAGTAAGTAAAAAATACTTCCACTAATTTATAAACCAAAGAAAGGAATACCACAAACTGAGAGACATAGGGAAGCTACTAAACCAGAGAAACATTAGAGAACACAAGGATTGAAATGTGGGTATTGCAATCAATTTGGTCATAATCTGATGATATGTAAGGAGAAGTTAAAGAATCCAACTAATGAAACTCAGGTAAAATTGTAACTATTCATTTATTAAATATATTTGGTTGATTATATTTAACTTAAAATTGTATATAGGAAACAACTTCAAAGAAGGTGGTCAAGAAAAAGAAAAAAAAAGAACTAATCAAACTTAGGTAATATATTATATAACATATTCATTATGCATTACTTCTTATATTATAATTAATTTACTATTCATAATTCAGGTGATAGATAATAGTGATGCAATCAATAAGAAGTAGAAGGGAGAATTAACAAGTCAAAATGAGCCTTTTGAAATGGGACTTTGATTTGTTCTATAATTTTTAGTTTAAAATATGTAAATAAATGGGAAAATGAATATGATTTGGAAGGAAATATTTTGTAATTCAAAGTTCATGTATACACCAGGTTTTGGGGGATATGACATGAACTTTGTATCTTTTTGTGTATTTAAACTCATATATGGTGAACTGTTATTGAGTAGGTTAGTATGGAATATGAATGTGGATGTGTAATGTAGATGTGAACATGAAATATGAATATCAACTATTATTGAGTAGGTTAATATAGTATGAGAATGTTGATGTGGATGTATGATATGTATTGAATAATGTACTTTGGATTTAAATTTAGGGGTATTTTTGATAATTATTTATAGTAGGTTATTGAGTAGGGGTATTTTGCAAAAATATTTATATCATGTTATTGAGAAGTAGGGGTATTTTTTATGAATATAAATTAAATATTGTAACAGGGGTATTTTTGATGAAGTTAAATTAATTGTTATATTAGCGATATTTTTGATGAAGGTAAATTAATTATTATAGCAGTGGTATTTTTGATGAAGATAAATTAATTACTGTAGCATGGGTATTTTTGATAAATGTTTGCAATGGTAACATTTAAAAAGCTATATAGACCTTGGCAAAAAAGACGTTTTTAGATATTGTTGCTGATTTTTCACAGTTTATTTAACTTCTGTTAAATAATAAGGGTATTTTTAAAGATACGGTAAACCTCAGGGATATTGTATTTTTTTTTGTAAACATTAAGAGTATTTTTGAAGATATTGAAAACCTCAGGAATATTTTTGATTTTTTTCCTTCTTATCATGATCATTACTTAAAATTAATTGCCTTACTTTTTTTTCAAAGAAAAATAACAAAAGGCCGAGACGAGAAAAAAAGAAAAATGAGAAAAAACTGATAGACATAGAAAATGTCTTATGATAGAAGAAGCTGGCCCAATACAATGCCATTGCTTGGAGAACAATCACAACACAATCAATATTTTCAAAATCATTCCTATTCCACGAGTCTTGAATCTTTTGTGGTATATGATACATTCATTGATTTTGAATTTGGCATTTTCATTTTTTAGAATTTGATTCTTGTTTGATTGTCTTTGATGGTTTTAGTATGTATATATTGGTTCTTGGATTTGTTTATTATTTAATTGGTGATATGATAGCGATAGGAATGCCCTATATTTTGAATTGAAGAATCGGCTATGAACTTTTTCAAGTTCTAATTAATTTCTTTTATCATACTGTTGCACTCTTCGTTGAACTCAAAGGGTTGTGGTGTGTTCTTTTAATGTTATTATCGAGGGAACAATTAGTAAATCTCGACTCCTATACGTTACTAACTTGTTTTTCTAGTTTGATGCTTTTTACTAGTGTTAAGAAGACTAAGATAGGATTACATTGTCCTATATTCTAAATTGAACAATCTATCTGTTACTATATCAATTTATTATTTTATCTTTTAGTGTCAAGCTCTGATTTAGTTGAGAAATATCTCATAATTATAACTATGATCTTTTGTATAATTTAATTTTAAATTATTATTTAATATGATAGGAGATATTTTAGGAACAAATATCTCATTAGTTAAGTTTTTAGTAGTTAAACCATGTTGATTATAAAAGTAATGAGAATGAAATATATTTTTGGAACATTAATTAGGAAGTTTTAATCCCTCGAAGACTAGAAACGTGTGAGGTAATGATTCCTTTGAAGAAACATAAATATATTAATTTCCTTTATTTTTCATCGTTTTAATAAAAGATATGAACTGAATTCATTGTGAACCTCCCTTATTTCATGTATAAAGTAATTTTGTGTTGTGGTATTATTGCCCCATCATTGAATATGAGGGCAATAGTCGACCCCTTATTTTTGTGGGAATAGTTAGGATTATATGGTTGTTTTTGATGTTTGTTACCAGTCTAATTGATGAGGTTTGCAAGTTTCTAGGTTCATCTACTAGCCCAATATAGATTTGGAAAGATGGTGACTGCATTGAGGTATTCTTAGGTACATAAAAAGTAATGATGCATCATATCATTGGTGTTGACAAAAATCAGTATCAATATCTTCCACTGTTTATGGGAAAGATTATGCTTTACAAGTTGAATCATAACTGGAGAGAAAAAGATTTACAATGTTCTCTAGTGTTCTAAACTAAAAGATCCTTCATAAGAAAACTACTACAAAAGAAGTTCATTATGCACGATATCTATTGGCCATATTTTTCTACCCTTTTAAGATGAATCAACCTCTTGACTCAAATAGCCAAGATTTTATAAGGATAAATTAGGTCCCACTTCATATCCAACAAGTTATGTAACCACTTGTATAGGCTTCCAACCCTGTATATCTATAGCAAAGCATAAAAAAAGGCATAGATGGATGTATGCCTAAACACAATGAAGAATGTGCTCCAAACTATCTTCGAACATCTACTAGGGTAATAAGCCCTTAAATAAAAAATATGTCCTTGCAACATCTTCCAATTCTCATAGTGCATTAGATCTAGCCCATATCCACACAAGCTTAGATTAGAGAAGTGACCTATACCATTAAGAGCTACCCCTCCATAGAGGTTCAAATCTTATCCCTCTATTCATCCAGCTTGGGCCTCTTATAACCCACTCGTCTTGATCTATGTAGGGGCCTTGAAGCCTTGAAACGGGACCACTTTATCTAGAAAAGTCATGGAAATAATACAGCTTTAGTGGTCAATGGCCACCACAAAGACAAGTAACTCGAGGATGTACCTTTATTCCTCTATCACACTATCGATCGATTAGCTATCCAATTATAAGAGGTAAAACAAAGACTAAACTCGAGAATACTTCTAGACCTAGCTATTTCTAATGAACCCCTATTAATAACAAAAATCATGGTCATCCCACTTTCAATAAATTCAAGATGCCTAGTGTGAGTTCCTTAGATGGTAATAAGGATCCACTTGAACACCTTAAGAATTTAAAGGTTGGATGGACCGTTATGCTTATAGTGACATAGTCAGGTGTCAAGCTTTCTAACTCATCCTAACCAATAAAGCCCAGGCTTGGTATTACAGCCTCAAGCCAAACATAATTGGAACACTCATTAAGTTTGGAAAGAAATTCCTTTACCATTTTTCTATAAAAAGAAAAGGACCAAAAATAATAGCACACTTGATGACTCTACCTCAAGGGAAAGATGAGGCTCTGAAGGATTTCTTTGACATGTTCAATAGCAAAAAAAATATCAAGTGACAAACTATTATGATTCAGTGGTTGTAAGAGCATTACACCAAGCTCTTCGCCAAGGACCTCTCTAGAGGCATATGGTGAAAGATTTTCTAACCACATGTACGAAGGCCACTCAACTATTGAATACATATCTTAATATTGATGAAATGACTAATAGTTGGAGATTTAACGACCTCTCCACTAATGAAAGCATAAAACCACCACCCAAGGTAGGGGATGAACCCAAACCCTTACCAAATAAAAGGTCCTGTGGGGACTGTAGAGATGAGAAGGATAGGGGACAGGGTTAGGCTAAACTACCCAAATATTTGTACCTATAAACTCTTGATAATGCCTAGGAAACATTCCTTATGAAATTTGAAAACCACACTACTAAAAAAGGGGTATTTATGTCAAGATTTAAAATTGATTTTTAGGGAAAACTGACTTATAATGAATTTTAAGTCGATACACTGAAAAACCGACTTAAAAAATTAAAAAAAATCAATACTACACATAGACATAGCATCGATTGACATATAGAACTGACGCTACACGTGTGTAGCATCAGTTGACACATAATACCGACGCTACGTCCTACATGTAGCATCAATTGACACGTGAAATTGACACGTAGGATGTAGCATTAGTCCTACGTGTCAACCAATGCTATCTATGTTTTCTTTTCCTTTTCTCTCTTTTCTCCCCCATTTTAAAACAAAACGTGATATTATGTCCCAGCTACTACCCAAAATACCGACCTTCTCCCACTCTTTCTCATTTTTTGGCCATCTTTGACCACCAATTTTGGCATCAATTAATGGGTTTTCTTCCTCTCCAATTTCTCTTCTAAATCCACCATTTTTTTAAGCATAATACTCAAAATATTTATACCCATTTTCCTTCACTTTCTCACTTACAAAACACCATTTTTTCTTCATAAAAGAGTTCTACCATTGTGATGCTTTAGAAGATGATGACATTCTTGATACAATATCCAATATTAGTCATTTCTCAAGAAAATTTTCTAATGTATGTGATGATCTAGTTGATGACAATTATTCTTCATTATAGACTCAAAGTGATTATGAAGGAATATATATACACGATCAACAACCTAATTAAACATAATGTATGTTCTATATTATTCTAATAACTCTTGTTTATATGTTCAGACCTAAAATTGTCAATTAATTTCTATTTTATCATTGTTTGCAGATATTTCATGGCATTTGAAAAGAAGTGTTTGGGCTAATATACTTGATGCTCCACTTAACCCAAATGATAGAGTACTCGTTCAATTTGATGCTACTGGTAATCCATTAGGAGAAAATTTCCAACAATTGAAATCTTCTATTGGTAGACTTGTGAAGTCAAGTATAAAAATAAATATAAATCATTGGACTAATGTTGATGATGTCAAAATGTGTGTTTTTACAGAATTTTTTTAGAGTCCTTGATACTTTGAAGAACAAGTGTTATAAGATTGTAAATAAGGCATGGAAGGAATATAAAACTTTCAAATTGGCCAGGAATTAGGTGTTTCCATATTTGAAACCATTTAATGAAGAATAACTAAACAAAATCCCTAAAGAACACACTTGGATTGAACCCTAAGTATGGAAATACTTCATGGATTATAGACGTACGGATGAATTTCAAATTATTAGGGAAGAACATTAGAATATAAAAATGCAGAATATTCTTCCTAATCATACTTGGAGGTCATCAAATCCTAAAGTTAGATAAAGAATGGTATTATTAAGTTGTTAATTTATAAATATTTTTATATTTATTTTCCTCAAATTTAAGTTGATGTCATGGTTAATAGATTTATTTAGTTTATGTAGGAAGATGAATTGGGTAGATCGGTTACCCGATCTGAATTGTATATAGAAACAAAGACCCCTAAAATGAAGAAGTCAAGACCAATTACTAAACGAGGAGAAGAATAACTCAATAAGTTGGTTAGTAATTTAACTTGATACAAAGTCCTTATGATTTTTGCAAATTGATGTTATAATGTATGATATGTTTTTTTTTGCTTTATTATTTGTAGAGAGTTGTTCAAGTACAAATAGCCAGGGGTGAAATAATCGAATAGCTAGAGAGAGATGCTATATATCATGTATTTGGATGTGAGGATCCTGGTCATGTTAGGGGAGGAAGCAAATATGATAGTTATATGGATTTTTTAATATTCCAAAACAAAAGCCTCAGATGGTCAGTAAGGAGAAGTACTATAAAATTGAAAAAGAATTCACCTTCTTTAAAGCCTCAATGTTAAGTGACATTACCACTTTAAAGAAATATCAATCACAACACATGTCATGCATGCTACTATACTACAATCAGGGCATGCCTTATTAGCTAAGCATACAACCATCCATGCCAGGCATGCCACTCATGAAATCTCACGGTGCCCAACCTATATCCTATATGGGATATAGTCATCCTATTGGTTGTCCCTTTATGCTAGGAATGTAGATGCCATCAAGTAGTGGTTCAATATATCCAATGAAATCTGTATAGTCTTACCATCCATCAAATTATGATGAATGTTTTGATGAGAATGTCCTTCCAACAGCTATCCTATATAAGAGTCCTCCTCCATTTGATAAATCATTTGTGGTAAGATTTAAAGTTCCTTCTCAATACTTTTTTGAAGAACAAAGATCGATTGAACACAGAAATAAAAGAACAACAAAAATATAGGAAGATTTCAAATAGAACTATGAAACTAAATCCAAACACAAAAACAACAACAAGAAGTCCATAAAACTCCAACCTTGAGAAGCCACAAAGGATGATCACCCCCTTTCATAATTCGAATTCAGGCATTCAATCAAGAACACTAGAAGGCCAAGAAAAATTCTTTATGAAATAAATTTTCATTGATGATATCAGTTCTCCCTCTAATACAAGGCTGTCGTTTTCTTTCCTAAGAACAAAACCCTAGAAGAAATTTATTTTAAAGAAATAAACACTAGATGTAATTCAACCCTAGTAGACCTATTTTGTAATGGATTGTGCCTAATCCATCCATAAGGAATAAAAGAATAAAAACACTTATGATAAATAAGTAATATAAATTCCTCAATTCACTAAAAAGAAAATCGCAAACCATAAAAGGCCCATAATTAACTAAACAAAAAAAATTGCTTCCAAAATTAATCCTTGCATTTGATATTCCAAATCTATCCCCCGTGTTGGATCATGAGAATATTTGTATGATCTTGAGAATATTTGAAGGATATTTAGATTCTTTAGAATATTTGTAAACATACTCTTGGTCGCCACCTCAATCTCCATTACAACGCTATTGAAAAAAATCGAAAACATGCAAAAGGGAGAAGGTGTAACAAAAAATTTAAACCCTCGATAAGTGATGTAAACAATGGAATTTGGGTTCGAAAAATGAGGTTCTATTGCAATGGCCACTTGGATAATGGAAATCGGTACGAGCTTCAATTTAATATATTATAATAGTCGTTTTGACAACAGCATCAAAAGTTATGAGCATTTAAAGTTACAACTTTGATTTATCAAATGTTTTATTTTTTTTAAACTGTGAACATCATCACTCTTCTTTTTCTTTTTTTCTCAACTTTTTTCAGAAAAAAGATCGATTGAACACAGAAATAAAAGAATAACAAAAAGATACGAAGTTTTCAAAGAGAACTATGACACGAAATCCAAAAATGAGAACAACAACTAGTCCATAAAACTCTAACTTTGAGACGCTACAAAGGATGATCACCCACATTCATAATTCCAATTCAAGCAAACAATCAACAACACCAGAAGGTAGAGCAAAACTCTTTCTAAAATATAATTTCAATGATGATATCAATTCTCCCTCCATTACAAGGATGTTGTTTTCTTTCTTAAGCAACAAATTATTAGAAGAAAATTATCTTATAGAAAGCAACACTAGACGCAATTCAACCCTAGTAGGCCTATTTAGTTGTGGATTGTGCCTAATCCATCCATAAGGAATAAAGGCTAAAAATACTTAAGATAAATAAGCAATATAAAATTCCTCAATTCACTAAAAAGAAAATCACTAAACATAAAAGGCTTGTAATTAACTAAAATAAAAAAAATTGCTTCCAAAATTAATCCTTGTATTTGTTATTCCAAATCTATGCCCTGTGTTAGATCATTAGAATATTAGTATGATCTTTAGAATATTTGTAGGATATTAAGATTCTTTAGTATATTTGTATCTAGTTTTTAGTTTTTAAGTTCTCTTTTTGAGAAGAACAAGCTATGTTTTTATATATTTTTTAGGTTTTGATTCAATAAGTAGAGATGCAAATCCGGTTGGAGGTTTTGCAGTGATAGAATTAGCATCAAACTATTGTAAGGATTCTTTTAAAGTATTATTTTGATGGATTCTTTTACAGTTATTTTTTATGTTTTATTCTTATATGTTATATTTAATTTGTCTGTGATTAAATTTAGCATGATTGATTGTTTGTAAATATGATATAATAATAACGTCGTTATGCTTGAAAAATATTATATAGGTAAAACATCTATATAAAATAAATTGATTTATTTTTATTCAAAATTTTATATTAAGAATATTGGAGAGAAATATATTATTTTTCTTTACAAACTTAAATATGAAAATCAAATTTTAAGGTTTTTATTCGGTCTAATTTAGAGTAGTGCTCTTTTATTTGTTGGTACAATCGCCCGGTAGTTAGAGTGAAGCTCTATTTCAAAAGGTTTATAAGAATTATTATTCAAAAATGTATTGACAACATATTTTCAGTAATGGTTTTAAAACTTGAAAGTTAGTACTTGGACAAATAAATTCTTAGGTTTAATTTGGATAACTTGAATAAAGTCTAATTATTTGACTCCGCCTAAAGTTGTGATTAGTTGATTTGCTAGGTTCTTAAAAATAAAGCTAAAATTTAATACTTAATTAATTAATAGGCCTCAGCAAAGGATATTAGTTAGTTAATATTAAACAAAAGAATTTGGGCCCCGCCTAAGGACATTTTCATACTAAAAATAAAAAATCAACAAATATTAATTTATATCTTTAATAACCTAAATAATATGAGCAAACATAATTAACTT
Source organism: Hippophae gyantsensis (assembly GCA_030763125.1). Lineage (NCBI taxonomy): Eukaryota > Viridiplantae > Streptophyta > Magnoliopsida > Rosales > Elaeagnaceae > Hippophae > Hippophae gyantsensis. Next base: position 42,656,401 of record CM061035.1, on the reverse strand, counting down.
AATTATTATATCCTTAAATACTCTATTGTTATAAATGATAAAATTTGCATTATTGTTTATTGAATCATATCTATGTTTATTTATTTTTATGTTTTTAGATTAGGAAACAAACAAAAACCAAAATATCGTGACAGAATATTTAGGATTTAATTTCATTTTTAAGATTTTGAATAATAAATTAAAAACCACATATATTCCTTCCTTAGATCGACCTCGGGAGTATACTTATCATTTTCTATAAAATGATTCATGCACTTGCGAGAGTTTTACAAATAATAAAACCAAAAATTATTTCGCAAGATCGGTATTTATAATGCCGATTTTCTGACTCATCATCACTTACCTTCTTGAATGCACCTGACACAATAGGTAATTGAGTCAAAGAATTGATCCATATAATCACAAAATCTAACATGTTCACAAGATTATGCAAGTAAAGCCATTTTCACTACACTTGAACTTGAAATTAAACCTAAGAACCGAAGTATAAACTGTAGTTTAACCGAAAGCAAATAATTGAAGTTAGCTTGGAAAATATTGGAGCACTACTTAATAGGTTAATGTCTTATCAATCAAAGCTTAAATATTTTCAACATAACGTGGGTTCCCATTGCTAACTTCAAAACCAATTCCAATATTCAACAAACAAAATGATAACAAATGGTTCACAAGATTATACTATTGTGTAACATGATTTTTTAAGGGATATAAATAGAAAAATAGCACCTCTAATAATGAGGGCTTGCATAAATTGTAAGATATCAAGAAACCACTACTTGAATTGTTATATAAAAGTACATGGCATCAGAATATAGAAAGGACCCACTACCTCAAGGTGGTATTCATTCAGCAATAGCAAACACGTCTAAAATTGTTGCCCATTGGTTACAGCCATAACTTTCAAAACTTAATCACAGAGCAAAATATAGTAGGCAAGTTGAAAATATGATGGAAGTATGATTGCCAATTTATCAGCTAGAAGCATTTTAAATGGTTTGACTACAAATGCATGTAAAGTTAGAATCTTACCTTTTAGTTGTAGTAAAACAAATGTTAAATGTGTCAGCAAAGCAACTTACAAGTTTTCCAAGGACTTAATATTGGCTATCTCTTTCGGTATGCTCCCAGTTATATCATTCCATTATAAATCCCTATAATAGAAAGAAATGTTATCATAAGGTACTAGACATCATATGCCAACTGTGGTATGTGGATTGGAGTACAGGGAAGCATTGTTTGTTGTATCTTACAATATTTTTATAAAAGATAAACGGTCAATCTCTGGAAATAGAGTTCCAGATAGATTCACCTTTAAGAGTTGCCTACAACAAGAAGATGAGAAAAAAAATATGATTATTGAGAAATTATTTTGAAGTCCGACAAGTTTAGTATGTTAATACACAACGTTGTGTAAAGAAAAGCACTTTCTCTAAATATTAACGAAGCACATAATAGAGAATAACACAAACCAAGTATGAATACTAATACATTACCACAACATATTTTGAATTTTTTGCCCCAAATTTAAATGGTAATAGGTAAACTAATATGTTTGCATCCACTAAACTCTTCAGCAGAATGTACTAAAGATCAATGAAGACAACCTGAAGCTTCAAGTGGATATTTCCTATTTTCCAATGACATCTAAATATACAACAACAAAATTTATGTAAAAACACACCTTCATTTGATGTTGAAATTTATATGAGCATACCTTCTCAAGATAGCACAATGTACAAAGCCCTCCCAATTGATTAAATGATATATCAATGACAATGTTCCATACAAGCCACTTTACAAGCTTAACCTACCACCCGAAAGACCAAAATTTTCTATGAAACATGGGAAGAAATGGATGAGTGAACTAAAATGTCAGAAAATAAGTTTAAACAATAAAAAAACTCTGTAAAAAGTGTAGCAAAATTAAAGATTTGTAAAAACAATTGAGGTTGAGTACTATTGTTCAAAGAGAACATTATTAAGCAAAAAATAAAAAATCTGGCAAAGAGGCAAAAATCCAATTTCACTCCATCAAAGCCCTCATCCTCCTCAATGGTACTGAGAAAAAGGAAAGTGAAGAACATCAATAAATGAAGTCAAAACAATAAAATTGATAAAACTATGATCAATCACAAGGACTGTAAATACTTAGAACTATTGAAATCGCTTTCAAAATCATTCAGAAACCTAATTATCATTGTCAAAAGCTAAAATAATAAAGTGATAAATAAACTTCATAGAAGCATATAGACAAAGATATAATTGAGTAATATAAAGAAAAATTGAGTAGGTTGATTACATGCTTAGATTGAAAGAAACAAAATTAATATGCTGAGGATGAACTTCAAACAAATCAAAAACTGACCTTGATGAAACTAATTTCCATACCATTGCTGTAGAAACATTGTCTACAGCATATGAGACCATATTTCTTGATTATACCATGTAAGTTTTCATAAACACGGCTGATTATATTTGGTAAGCAAAGCACAAAATAGATAATAATAAAGTGAAGTACAAAAAAATTAAATAGGTATGGAGAAAAAATACCAATGGGTTTCCCTTTAATTTTGATATCAAAATAAACTTTGTGAGTCACTTGTGTTAAGCTCAAATCGTCCTTCTACTAGATAAAAAAAATTAATACTCTAATCATTTATAAAAAAAAAGAAGGAAAATGGTTCAGGCTAAACAAAATTCTAACCTTATGGGGATTGATTTCGACAACAAATGACTTATTTGTGATTTTTTCATCATTTAATTTAGTCTGAGATGAATAACACAATAACAGAATATTAGGTATTTTGTATAAAATCAATAATATAAGAGAAGAGAAAGGGTTGTCCAAATGGTGAATTGAAAGGATCTAATTACCATAATGAGGCTAAGGTTAGGAAGAGGAACAAAACCCACAAAAAAGCCACTGAAACCATCCTCTTTCTGGTAGTCGTCGACATGTATGCCATCGACAGTATTAGGAGAAATATTCCGCTTGTGCTCTCTTCATTCACACAAGTCCTTCCATCTCTAAGTAAATTTTGTTAAGAATGAATCATAGAACATTGCTAAATGATGAATCATCACATTTAGCAATGTTCTATGATTCATCATTTTTCATTCGATATCAAGAGAAGGATGTTAGCATCAGAGCTAAAAATTATGTGATAAGCTATCAACACTTACCAGAAATCAGAATTTGATACTCCCTTGGCCACTAAAGTTTGAACAAGGCGAAGATTATTGGATGTTGATAATCCTTCGTTTATATGAAAATTATGTTTGGTATTGTGACTCAACTTCCATAGAATTAAGTAAAGATACAAAAGCATTTGTTGAAATGTAAGAGTTATAGCTAGCTATTTTTATTCTATTGTTCTTTGTAATATTTAATAAAGAGCTAACTATTTTAAAATTTGATAGGGCATGGAAGCTGTGAAACAAGAGTAAGGGAACTTCCCTTAAAAAATCTCATAAGCTTATATGGAACAAAGTTATGGTATGTATAAGCAAATATTAATAATTTAATTAATTTTACTATTAAATAATAAAGATGTTCGAATATGAAAACCATGTACACTTGTTTTTTGTACGTTCCAACACAAAATAATGGGGTCGTGTGTGGTTACTTCATCATGAAATTTATGAGCGAAATTATCTCAAGTATCAACATTCCAATTAAAGATGTCGTAATCTCTTTTACTAATATACTTTTTTAACATATGTAAGTTATTTTTTATGAATTCGTGATATTACATTCTTATTTTGAATTTAAATACATGTAGTTTTTTGGCCGGAACAAGTTGGGCTATGATATGCAAATTTTTGATGATTTATGAGAAGAATGGACATAACATATGGTTTAAATTATAACATCATAAGAAGAATCATGAAAAGAATCTGATGATCTTGAATAGCATAGGACAACACCATGGTAATTTTTATAATGCTTTAATTTCACTATTCTTGTCTCTAAAGTTTAGGTAGCTTGTTTGATGGATGTTTATGTGCTCATGTATTTAGGGGAATGAATTGCTATATGAACTTGTTTTTCTACCCAAACTCCATCTTATCTCTCTTGCCTAGTTCCCTGCTTACTATGAATAGGACATTGCTAGTGACTCTAAGAAAACCAAGCTTCCTCTCCTTGAAATAAAGTGGGAATATCACAAAATCCATGACAAAAGAGGCCACATCATTGTATTTGTAATTTAAGTTATATATATATTGTACTTAAATTATTTTTTTGTAATAAATTTAACTCTCAAGTAATTAATTATTATTTATTTTTTCAATTATTTGTAGTATTTAAAAACTCTTTTAAATAGGTTTTGATTTTTCTTGCTATTGTGGGATCAAATACATGTTGTAAGGTTAGTAGAAAATGAGTAAAATGTGTAAAAACAAATACAGAATTTAAAGTCGGTTCACGTGTTGAACCGATTTTAAATTTTAAGTCTCCTCATTCTAAGTTTGTTCACTTAACCAACTTTAAATGAATTTTAAGTCAATTATTAATAACTCTCAAACTTAAATGAGCTGATCACTAGTTCATTTGACAATGACATTTGAATTAAAGCTAACAAGTAAGAGAGAAAATAAAAACAATTATCAAAAGACAATTTTTAGTCTTTACTAGAAAGTTGACAAAATACTAATATTAGTCAAATAATAACTAGAAAAGGGCAATAGATTTTTTGAAAATAAAATAAAATTTATATTAAAATATTCCAATAAATATTGAATTTCAAGACAAATAGTAACTTTAAAAACATACACGATATATTTGAGGTTAAAGAGATGATCATTGCCTTAATTTTAAAATTAAATTGTATTAATTTGCAATAATTTATAAGTAAATATATATATTATTAAAAATATCAAATAGTCTATTTTATAAGAAATGTTGCATTTTAAAATTTCGAGTTCTTTAGAGAAGTTATGCTCATTTTATTGAATATGGTTCATATTTTATTAAACAATTTTGAAATATAAATTTTACTAGTTCACCAAATATATGATTTATTTAATATGTTATTAGAAATCTCTAGAAGTATATTTTTTAAGAAATTTTACTATTTGTGATTTCAAGTTTTCTATAAAAAGTTATGCACATTTTGCTAATAATTATTCTATTTCAGAACATTTTTTACTCAATTTTAAAATATAAATTGTACTAGTTCGCAAAATTTATGAATCCTTTCACACACTATTAGAAATTTGTAGAAGTCTTGTTTTTAATAAAATTTATGGTTTGTGATATCAAGTTTTCTATAAAGAGTTATGTACATTTTACTAATGATTGTTGTTGTTTCGTGTTTGGATTTCGTTTCCTAGTTCTCTTTGAAATCTTCATATCTTTTTGTTGTTATTTTATTTCTGTGTTCAATCAATCTTTGTTCTTCATAAAAAAATTGAGAAGAAAAAAAAAGAAAAGTGCTGCTATTCACAAATTCAAAAAAATTAAACATTTGATAAATTGGAGCTGCAACTTTAAATAGGTCACAACTTTTGATTCTGGTATCAAAATGACTACTACAATATATCAAATCAAAGCTTGTATCGATTACCATAATATGAGAATGTCTTGCCAAAAAACCTTAATTTTTGAACCCAAATTCTATCGTTTACATCACTTATTGAGGGTTTAAAGTTTTTTCACAACTCTTATGTTTTGTTTGTTTTTGATTTTATTCAATAGAGCAGTAATGGAGATTGAGGTGCCGAGCAAGAGTAAGTTTACAAATATTCCAAAGATACTCAATATCATACAAATATTCTCAAGATCATACAAATATTTTCGTGTTTGGATTTTGTTTCCGAGTTCTCTTTGAAATCTTCGTATTTTTTGTTGTTCTTTTATTTCTGTGTTCAATCAATCTTTGTTCTTCATGAAAAAATTGAGAAGGATAAAAAAGAAAAGTGTTTTTGTTCAAAGATTCAAAATCAATAATGCATACACGAACATAGTTAGGTACACTTTGTATGAGAGCATGTTTATACACACAACGAGATTGGTTTTCATAGTATGATGATAGGTCTCTTTGTAGTTTTTAGAGAGCGAGCAAACGTTGTCGCTTATGTTTTTGTTTCGTTTTAGGTATGGGCATTTATGAAAATTACTTGGCAATTTTGAAAACATATTTTTAATTTTTGGGCACTTTGAAGAGGCCCCCGATGAGGCCTTTGTCGAACCACTTGTTGGACCCCAAATAAGGTGGTTGGTGAGGACCTAATGCTTGCAAAGGTTATTTAGTTTTTAGTGTTATTATTGGTATAATGTGATTTTTAAATAATTCAACAAATTCTTAAAAACGAAAATAAAACCTAAACATACTGTCACGAAATTTTGGTTTGAGAAATCTAATCTAATGACATAAAAGTAAATATAGATTGAATATACATTTAGGAAATTAAACATTTATCATAGTGGAGAATTTATGATAAACATTAGCTAGTTAAATATACTTGCTTAATATTAAGTAGGTTATTAAAAATATAAATTAAGATTATTAATTATTCCTTCTTTACAAGAAATTATCTTAAGGCATGGATCATTTGGTTATTAATACTTTGTCAATATATTTTCTTTTATAAACTTTGTTTTAATCTGGATGAAGAAATAAAACTTCAATTCATTTTATAAAAATGATTAATCTACTTTAATATTTCACAAGCATAACAATATTACTAATATCCCATATTATTTATAATTAGATATTTTTTTAATCCATGATCAATAAATTAAATATAGCATGCAAAACAACACATAAACGTAATCTGAAAAGAATATATTTAAATATACCCCAAGAGAATCTCAGTATCATTTCTGTTATGAAAAACCTCCAAACAGAATTGCCAACACCATTTGTTGAATTGAAACTATAATTACTACATAAACTAAAATTGTTCAACTAGAATTAGGGTCATATTTATAGGTATAAGAAATGAGAAAAATAGGGATCAAATGACTAGTACTACGGCACACAATTCTTTCAAGTTATAGCATTGCAAATTTTTATATAGGCTAGGTATAAACCTCTTATGCATCACCAATTTCATCTCTTCCCATGACCGAATAGGTCTCTCACCATCTCTTTGCCTATTGACCACCAATTGATCCCACCATATATCAGTATAATCTGTAAATTCTATGGATGCTAGCTTTATTTTCTTCTCCTCAGAGTAATTATGACAATCAAACACATACTCAACCTTTCTTTATCACTCTACGTATAACTCAGGATCATTGTTTCCTTGAAAGGGCATAATTTTCATCTTTATACTACCTATATTGCTATCTTCTTTGTAGTTAGTTTTTTGTCCCATTTATAACTAGTTCTCTCATCCACAATGGAATCAACTTCTTATTCCTTGGGCTAGTCCAAGGTTCTATAAGTGTAGAAGATTATTATAAGGAGATGGAAGTTGCCATGATTAGAGCAAACATAGAGGAAGATAGAGAAGCCACAATGGCCAGATACATTACCGGTTTAAACAAGGAAATTGTTGATGTGGTTGAATTGTAGCATTATGTAAAAATGGAAGAACTATTGCACAAAGCCATTAAGTGGAGAAGCAAATCAAGTCCAAAAGGTTCAAATCTAGTTCATACTCAAATTCTATGTGGAAATCAACTCGGAAGGACAACAAAGTTGCCCTATGAACAAAAGGTGAAGCGAACAAACAAATCAGTTGTTGTTCCTAAAGGTAAACCTAAAACAAAAAAATCCTACTAAGTCACGTGATATAAGTGTTTTAGGTGCCAAGGACTCGGAAATATTGCTTCTGAATGCTAAAAAAATGGTTATGGTTGTACTTGATAACAAAGAAATCGAGAGTGCTAGTTTAGGTGACGATGAAATGCTACCATTGGAGGATTGTTTTGATGTAGAATTGGAAGAACTTGTGCATGGGGAACTACTTGTCATAAGGATAGCCCTCAATATATAGCCTAAGAGTGAAGGATATGAGGAGCAACTTGAGCATATTTTTCACACAAGATGCCATGTGATGGATAAGGTATGTATGGTTATTATTGATAGTAGGAGGTGCACTAATGTAGCTAGTATTTTAATGGTAGAAAAGTTGAATTTGAAGTGAAAAAAGCATCCCAAATTGTACAAAATATAATGGCTAAATGATTATGGAGAAGTGAATCATGTTCTTCATTCATTTTTTCTCCTAATAATGCGTTGGATATGAAAAATCACTAAAATGAGTTCTTGAACCTCTCCACCACTTCTGCTAAATGAAGAGAAGGTAGAGGTTCAAATGGGTAAACAATCACTACTAAAAAGGCTAAAATAAATGAGAAGAAGGTCAAGCCCAAGAAACAAACAATGGATGAAAGGCTAAGAAAGCTAGAGCTTATGATAGAGCAACTAAACCAACTCCAAATGAACGCGCAAGTGCACCCTAGTGCCTTAATGAATGACTCAAGGTCTCAATAACCATTAAGGCTTGGTGCCCAAGGAGAACAGTTTCAGGTCCCCAATGCTAACAATAACTCAAGGGGGCCAACCCAAAGTAGATTGTGTGCCCATATCTAGGGTCCAAAAGACCTTCTATCCATATTAGGAATGGTGATGATGCCCTACCCCCAACATATCTAACCACCATTGGCCAAGGTGGTGGAAGCCGCCTAGGCTTAGAGCACTTGCATACCAAACATCTAAACTTGAGGAACCATCTCGTGGCCAAACGTATTGCATACTCTCACTAGGAAAGCTTCCCTAACAATGTCATAGACTCAAGACACAACAAACTAGTGGCACTAGGAGTGGATGATCATCCTATTCCAACTCCAACAAAGAGAGAATTGGAACATCGTTTCACGAACTGCATTTGTGACTTGATGGAGAAAGACAAACCAAGATTACATCAATTCCACTGAAACTCCTTTCACCTCAGAGGTACTATCTGCTCCTTGGGGAAGCAAGTTCAAGCAACCATCCAATTGGGACGTAGAATGGGTCCTTTGACTCCGTAAACCACCTTGACCTATTCAAAGATTAGGTAAATCTCTACATATGTAGGGATGCTATTAGATGTAGAGCATTTCCAATGACACTAGATGGTAAGACCAGAATCTGGTACATAACCCTTAGCTAGGAACAATTGGGAACTCTTTGGAGTTCACAAAGCATTTCTTCACTCACTTCTCAGTAAAGAGAAGACTACTACAAATTTCAACACATCTGATGAGGCTAACTCAGAAAGAAAATGATTCATTGAAATATTTCTTCAATCACTTCATTAATGAAAAGATTCAGGTTGAAGACTATCCAAACCCACTTGAAATCAATGTCAAATATATGACTAGACACCACCGAGGAAGAGCCTTAAAAACTATAAAATAGAGGAATAGCCTAGGATCTTTCTGACTAAGAAATTTAAAATTGGGCATAGGAGAGAAGATCATCCAAGGAAAATTGGAGCATCATAACCTAGGAACATCTTCAAAACATTTGCCCCTCGGAATGTTTCTTGGAAACAAATATTTAATGCAAGTCCATGATTCTGGACTATTCAGACACCCTAGAAAGATTAGAGATAACCCGTCCAACATGAGCCATAATGTATACTACAAGTTCCACTAGATCTTTGACCACAAAATAGATGACTATTGGGAGCTCTAAAGAGAATTAGAGCACTAGTTACAGAAGCATTATCTAAAGAACTTTTTGACAACCATATGTGAGAGATCTCTAGTAGCCCCATGTAACCAAGTAGAGGATGGAGGGCTTTCATTCTTGAATAAAGTCTGCATTATCTTAGAAGTCCCAATAGGTGGGATACCAATCATTCCAAAAAAGCATATGGTAGAGTGTTGGCTGCAAGCTAAGAGGTTTTCCACATCATATAGAACCATGGCAAGGGAAAGGAGCCTATAATGGTTAAAGAATTTTTATTGAAAAGGAAACAACATGACTAGTGTATGCCTACTATGATGCTCTAGTTGTAACCTTATTGATTGGTGCAAAACTACAAATACACAATATTGTAGTTTTATAATAAAGTGGTAAGAAGAGTATTGTCCTAAGGGATTGGTAACTTATTTTTGACAAATACCAAAATTATACTAATCTCAATTTTATCTAGAAAATTCACCAAGGTTGTTTTAGTTGAAATTTAAAATAAAATTAATTTAAAGAAAATGCGTAAAAGAAAATAAAGATATTGTTCAAAGATCAAATTAATAGGAAGAAAACTTCTAGGAAATCGATTTCACCTAATCTCTTACTATGCTTTATTCATTTAGCTAATTGAATTTCATTCTCTCTATTTGTTAGCAATCTCCAAAAAACATCCAAAAGGCTTTCGACAGTCAATTGAAAACATTCTTATCAATTAATTTACATAAGAGTATGCAACTTAATAAAGCAAGAAAGCATTAAAACTAATGATTTTAAAACTACATAGGTTCATACAAGTCTTGGGATCTCTATATTTACCTATGCTTAACTATTCTAGATCTATCCTATAATTAGCTCTTTCCATAGTAAATCACAAGACTAAAATCATCTAATTAATGGCCGGTTAGTTAGAAGCAATAAACTAATAATAAATTAGACAAATATGAAGAGAAATAATTCAAATTAACATAGAAAATCAATCATAGTTCAGAATTAAATTACATATTTTTCCTAGAATAAAGAAAAATTAGTTCATGCTAAAAATTAAATTTAACATAAATGGATTCACGATAATTTTCTAAGAGGAATTGATAGAAAAATGAATTGCAAAAAGAATTTGCTTTTGTGTCTTCTATAGTGTTTTCTTTTTCTTTCTTTATTCTCCTCGACTGCGCAACTTCTTCTTTTTTCTTCCTGGCCACTCTTCTCTCTTCTTTTTTATGTTTTTGTGTTTCAACTTTTTTTTTGTATTCTCTAACTTCCATTCTTTTGTTCTACCCCTCTTTCCCTTTTCTTTTGATTTATATTTATATATATTTTTTGGATATTCATTATCTTTAAATTTATAATAAAATTTAGATAATAATAATAAAGTCTATATTTAATAAAAAAATATATAATTAGACTAAAGTTAAAGTTGAGAAGTGATAAATTATGCCAAATTATGCAAGTCATCAAACACCTCTAAATTTAAAACTTTGTTTGTCCTCAAACAAAAAGAAAATAAAAGAAAAGACAATTGTAGACAGTGTCAACAAGACCCCATAGAGAACTACCATCACTTACCATGCCATAAACTAAATTTACATTTCATCACTAATAACTTACTCTTTTTACCTCGAAGATAGCAAGAAAATCAATCAAAATTCAGTAATTTGTCAAGTAAGAGTTAAGCATTTACTTCAACCAAAAGCTAAGTCCTTGAGTATGTGTGTGAAGTAGTCAATTTAACTCTAAACCACCAACAAATTTAGATAAAAGTAGAACAACTAAAATCAGAAGAATTCTCTCAAAACTTAACTCCATAAGTCCAATTTTCAAAAATCCTCTCCACTAATGTAATCAAATACCAAAATCAGAGATCAAAAGGTATTTAATTAAGGTTGTAATGATAGGTCACATGGTAAGGGCTAAGAAAGAAATGGATGTGGAAAATCAAAGCAAATTGGAAAAATACTTGGTAGAAAAAAAAACAATAAAAAGAATATTCACAAGATTTATACTATAGCTATTTCTCGACAATATGCTCATATTGATGAAAATATTGTTCCCATACTCAATAAGTGGAGTACTCTTCTTTTTTTTTAAATGTGGTTGCCTTGACACTCATAGTATTTATTAATTTCAACCACTTTAACCCTTTTTCAATTCTTTCCTTTCACTTTCTTTATTTTTTTTCACACTTTGATCAAATAGAGAAAACATAATGTGGATGATTTAATTTGAAATTTCTTTTTAAATGCAAATTTTCACCAAAGTATTTTCCCAAAATTTAAGGTAAGTTCAAGGTTTTTCAGGCTTAGAATGGGAATAGTTTATATAGTTAAAAGAAGAAATAAATGTTTATGAAAAATAAGGCTCGAGGGGTTGACTATGGAAATACACAATGCAATGATGACGTGATAATTAGGATGGCTAGGAAAGCTTTTTGGTTGTGACAAAAAAATTTCCTATAACATTTCTCTAATATTTTGTATCAATTAGGATTTCTCCTTAAGGATGTATCTACGAATTATAGACCAAAGCAATGTTAACTTTTCTAAGCCATTAATTCAACTCCTTTTCTTCATAAGTAAAATGGAGTAGAGCAAAATTTATTGTGCACAATTATTTTCAAGGAAAAAGATTTAAATCAAAGTACCCACAAAACTTTTCCTAACATAATAGCAAATTTTGAAAAACATTTCTCAAAACCATCCTCAATCACAAATTTCATAGTTATAGTGAATTCAATCATACTCAAATACAAGCTTGATAGAAGAATTCATTAACTCAAGACTATAGGAGTTAACACCCCCAAACTTAAACTAAAAAATATTCTCATTGTAATTTAAAAGCTAGACAAATTGAAGAAATGAAAGGAACTTCCCTGGTTTTATGGTGGATCCACATTAGTTTGTAATTTTTAGTGTTTTATTCTTGCAAAATAAATCAACATCAAAATCCAAATTATTCAAATAGATAAGTGCTTGTTTCCTAGTCTACAACCAAACTTTTCAATCTTCATCAATTAGGATTTTGAAGAGGAATAAATGCACAATTCCTCTCCACTTGTTCTCTATAATAGTGCTTCAATCTCTGACCATTAACTCTGAATATATTACTTACCCTTTCCTTCAATTCTATTGCTCCAAAATTGGAAACTTTGTCAATTGTATAAGGACCTGCCCATCTTCATCTTAACTTACTGGGGAAGAGATTTAGTCATGAATTGAAGAGCAAAACTAGTTTTCCTAGAGAAAACTCATGCCTAAGAATTTGTTTGCATGTCACTTCTTTGTGTGTTTTATATAGATCTTTTCATTTTCACATGCATCATTTTGGAATTCATCCATCTCATTCAATTAAAGAAGTCACTTTTCCCCTATTGCCTTCAAATCAAAATTAAATTTCTTTACAACCCAGAAAGCTTTATGCTCTAACTCAACAAGGAGATGACTTGCTTTTCTAACTGAAAAGTCATCCATGGAAATTTCTATTATATCTTCCACCATATCAGAAAATATAGCCATCATACAACATTGAAATTTTGTTGGGGCATTGCACAATACAAAGGGCATCCTTCTAAAATAAAATGCTTCATAGGGGCATGTGAATGTAGTTTTCTCCTAATCTTTAGCGGCTATGAAAATCTAGTTATACTCCGAATAACCATCTAAGAAGCAATAATAGGGATATCCTACCAATCGATCTAACATTTGATCAATGAAATGAGGTGGAAAATGATCCTTCCTTATTTCTTTGTTCAACTTGTAGTAATCCATACATACACGCCAACCCGTGATTGTTCTTGTAGGAATAAGTTCATTATTTTCATTTTTCACCACTATCATTCCACCATTGTTTGGTACAATATGCACTGGACTTATCCATGAGCTATCTCAAATAGCATAAATAATTCCAACTTTGAAGAGCTTCAAAATTTTAGCTCTCACAACTTCCTTCATTGCTGGATTTAATCATTTTTAGGCTCAATGGATGGTTTGTAAGGTTCCTCCATTAGAATCTTTTCCATGCAAATGCATGGACTTATACCTTTTATGTCAATTATAGTCTATCCCAAGGTTATTCTATGCTCCCTTAACACATGTAGTAACTTTTCCTATTCTTCAGGTGTAAGTGATGACACAACAATCACTGGAAAGGTGTAATTATCACCCAAGAATGCATAGTAAAGATGATCAGGAAATTGTTTCAACTTTGGATTTGTAGTTTACTGCACTTTTCTATAGAGATTATAGAATCCGTCTTTACTACCATTGGCTCCAACCTCTCTACTTCTATGCTACATAATGTAACCAACTATAATGCTTCCAAGGAGAATGCATATTGGACAAATTCTTCACTAACAAAAGGTAAATCAAGTTCACAATAGCAAAGTTATTAAAATCAAAATCATGAGATAAAGTGGTGATACATCGTTCTAGGTGATCGGCTGACATATCATCTTGAAAGGCTTTTACTACACATTTCTCAATGACATCTACCCAAAAGCAAGTGCTGAGATCTTTTGGAAATATCATGGCTTTATGGATGTTGAACGTAACTTCTTCCTTGTTCACTCTCAATGTTAACACACCCTTTTGAACATCCATTAAAGCCCCTCCTGTAGCCAAGAATGGTTGGCCAAGAATTAGTGGGACATCTTGGTCTTCATCGATATCTAACACCACAAAATCAGTAAGAAAAATAAATTTATCCACTTTTACAAATACATCTTTTATGATTCCATGTGGATACTTGATGGATCAGTTTGCTAGTTGCAAAGAAATTATTGTTTATTTCATCTCTCTAAGACCCAGTTTCCTATAAATAGACATTGGCATAAGATTAATGCTAGCATGAAAAACACATAAAAATTTATCAAAAAGTGAATTTCCAATAGTGCAAGGCAAAGTGAAACTCCCTGGATCTTTTAAATTTTAAGGTAATTTCTTTTGAAGAATGGCACTATATTCTTTAGAAAGCTTCATTGTTTTGAACTCCTCTAACCTTCTCTTCTTGGAAATAATGCCCTTTAGAAATTTGGCATAATTTGGAATATGTTCCAAGGCATCTACAAAAGGAGTATTTATGTCAATTTTCTTAAAATTATCCAAAAACTTAGAAAATTGTTGATCTAATTTTTGTTTTTGAAAGCATTGAGGATAAGGAAGTGGAGTAGAGAATAGGAGGATTGTCAGGAAATCAAATTGATTGAGGCATGTTAGTCTCTCTTAGTGTATCATTAACAACCTCCTCTTCTTCTACTTTATTATTACTTTTGCCACTATTTGGAGTTGTAGGGGTGGACCGGTTTTCTTTGATGGTGACCTCTCAATTTATCTTCCACTCCTAATTGTAATGGCCTTGCATTTTTCCTTTGTACTCACTTCTGTATTTCTAGGAAAAGTTCCTCTTTGTTAAGCATTGATGGTTATGGCTAGTTGCCCAATTTTCATTTCAAGATTTTTCATAGTGGCTCCCATATTGCTACAATGAGTCTCAATGATATCCAACCATGAATCATTCTTTTTAAACCATGATTTGGTCTCCTCAACAAAGGAAACCATGGAAGAGGTGGTAACACATTCTTTGTGTTTCCATAAGAAATATTCTCATGATTTTAAAGCTTTGGATGCTAGTAATTTTGCATAGGATTACCACGATAGTTATAGTTCCGATTTTTGATGTATTGAACATATTCTTAACTTACTTCATTCATCGGAACTGTCTTACTTCATGTTGCAACATATTCTATACTCCTTGGTATTATTTGGGTTGTCAAGGTTGAAATCTGAAGAGATAGAGAAGCAACTTGAGCTGAAAGGGCAGCAAATGGCTCTAATTCATGAATCCTGGCAACCTTCTTAGCTATAGATCTGTAAGTTTTCCATTGATAGTTGTTTGAGGCCATTTATTCCAAAAGAGAAGTAGCATTTTCAGCTATCTTTGACATCAACGTTATACAAGAAGCAACATCAACTATGGTTCTAGTTTGCCTATTTAACCCATTATTGAACATCTAAACTTGCAACCAATTTGGAAATCCTTGTTGAGGACAACATCGAATCATATCTTTAAACCTTTCCTATGCTTTATAAAATGTTTCAAAATCATTTAGTTTGAATTTTCCAATCTCACTCCTGATTTGGGTTGTTTTTGCAGGTGTAAAGAATTTAACAAGAAACTTTTCTACCATGTCTTACCGACTAGTGATGCTTCCCGGTTGTAGAGATTGTAGCCAAACTCTAGCCTTGCCCCTTGATGAAAAAGGAAACAATATTAGTCTAATGGTGTCTTAAATAACACCATTCATCTTTATAGTATCACAAATCTCCAAGAACATCGCCAAATGAATATTGGGATCATCAAGTGGCAATCCGCTAAATAAGGCTTGTTGCACTATGTTGATCAACCCTGGTGTGAGCTTGAAATTAATGGCATTAATGGTCTGGCGTCTTACACTTGAGTAGTTTTCGTTCACAATTGGCTGTGCATTTTTTTCTCCTTCAGCCATGGCTAGTACTTTTTCTTGCTTTGTGATTTAAAGGTTCTTTCAATATGTGGATCAAAAGGAATAATTTTTCGAGTTCTAGCACGACTCATCCAACGTCAAAAACACACCTAGAGAAAAATAAATATAAAAATAAAAAAAATAAAAACATAAAAATATAATATAATATAATTCTAAATTAAAACCAAGATTAATTTGTATCAATATTGGAAAAATTAAGAAAAAATCATTCCCCCGCAACGGTGCCAAAAACATGATTGGTGCAAAACTACAAGTGCATAGTAACGTAGTTTTATAATAAAATGATAAGAAGAGTATCGTCCTTAGGGATTGTAACTTATTTTTGACAATACCAAAATTATACTAATCTCAATTTTATCTAGAAAATTCACTAAGGTTGTTTTAATTGAAATTTAAAATAAAATTAATTTAAAGAAAATACGTAAAATAAAATAAAGATATTGTTCAAAGATCAAATTAATAAAAAGAAAACTTTTAGGAAATCGATTTCACCTAATCCTTTACTATGCTGTATTCATCTAGCTAATCGAATTTAATTCTCTCTATTTGTTAGCAATCTCCAACAAACTCTTTCGACGGTCAATTGGAAACATTCTTGTCAATTAATTTACATAAGCATATGCAACTTAATAAAGCAAGAAAGCATTAAACCAATGATTTTAAAAAGACAGGTTCCTACAATCTTTGGATCTCTATATTTACCTCTGTTGAAATATTCTAGATCTATCCTATAATTGCCTCTTTCGATAGTAAATCACCAGACTTAAATCATATAGCAAATGACTAGTTAATTGGAATCATTAAACTCAGAATACATTGGACAAATATGAAGAGAAATAATTCAAATTAACATAGAAAATCAAGCATAGTTCATAATTAAATTACATAGTTTTCCTAGAATAAAGAAAAATATGTTCACGCTAAAAATTAAATTTAACATAAACAAATTCACCATAATTTTTTGAATTGCTAATGATAAGTTATGCCAAATAATGCAAGTCATCGCTTATGAATTACCAATGATAAGATTTATTGAAAGTTGGTAAAATCGATAGTTCAGTGGACATCTTGTTTATGGATGTTTAGAAGTAGATGAAGTTATAACATCCCCTTTGGCCACACAACATTCCCTTATATGGTTTCTTTGGAAAACTCTCACCCTAGGTGGAAGTGTGGAGCTTCTAGTTACTATTAGGAAGGGTCATGCCACCAAGAACATTATGATCAACTTCCTAGTAGTCGATTACCCATCAGCTTACAACAACATCCTAGGATGACCTTTCCTACATACCTCTATAGTAGTATCATCAAAGTTTCACTTGGCACTAAGGTTCCTAATAGAAATGAGAATTGGGATTGTCTTGGGAGAATAAGGAGTAGCACAAGACTGCTACAACATAGGGATCCACATGTATAAAAGATGTGGTTGGGTTAGACTTGAAGAGGTTGAGAAAATATTTATTTATTTATTTATGCTTGTATTTTATTTTCTTGTAAAGTGCTAGGTGAGATCCTATGAGACGATGTCAACACCAATACCAACAATTAAAAAAGTGAGAATAAATAAATAGTCTATCCAGCTTGACATTCATGAAAGTTCTCTAGCTCAGCACTTTGAGTACCCAACACATCCCTGGCCTCCAGAAAGGCTATAACATTTAGAATGAAAATAAGCCACTTATCTATAGTGACACTAGTTTTGCACTAAGGTAGGATTTCCACCATGCACTACTATGACTAGGGAGGGATTACACTCTTCCCTATAACTTTGTAACCACACTAGGTCAGAAAAAAGAGTTAGACTTATCCAAACTAGATCAAGAAGATCATTTCTTTTACAAAACCATGTAGTAACCATCTCTTTTGAAACATAGTGATGTCTTAATTGACAAAGTCATGTGCAAATAGTGAAGCATGATTACACCTCTTCCACCCATAAAGACTACAGTTTAGGATCTAGAATGGCTTCACAAGACCACTCTCTTAATGGATCATGTTCTGTAGGAAAGGAAGTGGGGCTCAATTTCCATTCCATACCCGCAACGACTAGGATCCAAGATACCAATGGCAATCATTACCTCAGTGGTTTACTTATTGTATGGGAAAGGAAATAGAGCTCAATAATCATTTTGTACCTGTAGCCATAGTAACGCATTATAAAGGTAGTGGAAGAAGAGTGTAAGATCATTATCTCAATAGATCATAACCTATAGGAAAGAATGTGGAGCTTAATGCCCATTCCACACCCACAATGACAAGGATTCAAGATCATGACTAGCTACCATTACCTCAAAGGATTACTTCATTTGTGGTAAAGGAAATAGGAACCAATGCCTATTCCACACCCATGGTGATAGTAATTTAGGATCAAGGAAGTTACCTATATACCATCAAACCATTATCTATGGATTACATCTTGTGGAAAGGTAAAAAGCATCATGCCCATTCCATATCCACAACAGCCAATATCTAAGATTGAGGTAGTTCAAAGAATTATCTCAATAGATTACATTTTGTAGGAAAGAAAGCATGGCTCAATACCCTCCACACCCATAATGACCTAGATCTTGAATTAAGATAGTATCTTCCATCATTTCAATGGATCACTTTAAGTGGGAAATGAAACTAGGTATGCATGGAAAAACTTGATTGGTCAACGATGACTTGAAAAGTCAAATAGGTATAGTTAGTCTATGGTCAAATATGTCTTATATTGTTTAAATCCAAAAATCAATATCAATAACACCATCCTATTTATGGAAGATCATTAGTATCATAAATATTTTTTTATTAATTAGTTCAATATAGGGGTGAGCAAACAATCTGATCTATTAATTTAAATTGAGAAATATGATCTGATCCATCAAATTCAGATTGGATTGGATTGATAAATGTTATAGCCAGATCGGATTCAGATTAAAAATTATACAATCCATTCAGATTTGAATCGGATTTAGATTGATAGATTATATAATCTGTTGTATCCAATCCAAATTGAATTACTATTAAATTATAAATAAATGCATATTTTATTTATATTATGTTATATTTAAATATTATGCACACCATAATTATATTATATTATTATTTTAGCTTGAAAAATAAATATAATTGTTTATAATAATTTAATAATTGTACAAAAATATTTCTTGTTCTTTTTCTTTCTTAGTTGTGACTATAAATAATAATATTTATTACAAAAATTTAAATTTAAAATTTAAATTTGTGTATGTCATGATTTATATATGACAATAACTCATAAATAAATTTGAATATCAATATGCCCCAATCTGATATGAGAAATCTGATATGTTTGGATTTGGATTGATTTGGATTGATTCGGATTGATCATATCATCGGATCATATTCGGATTGAAAATCTTCAAATTCATTTGGATCTGGTCGGATTTAAATTGGCCAAAAATAGGTATTTTTATTCTACTACTCACCTTTAGTTCAATATTTAAATATTATGAATTTAAATATTAATTAATTGATATTAGTTTTTTATGATTATTCCATCTGTCAAAATCTTTAAATAGGTCCTCATAACCTGAAAAGGTAAGCATAAGCTCATACCACAAGCTCTCTCATATTCCCTCTAATCTTAATCTTTTCACTTAGAAATCGACTTAAGCATTAGAGTGGATATGTCACCTCTTAGTGTTGTACCTTCTAATGTGGTTTTCTATTGATTTGTAGGTCTATGTATTCAAAAGAACGTCAAAACTCTCCTTAAGTGAATTATAATAATAACGGGGTAGAATTTTTTAGGATGGCCCTAATACTATTTTAGAATTAAGGAAGACTCAAATATTATGTAATAATTTAAATGAGTTCTGATATCATGTTAAAATTTAGTAAGCCTCTTCCTCCAAGTAATTTTATTCATATATTTGTGCATCAATTCCAACATATTTTAAAGAAATTATTATTCCTTCTATATTTTATGCATTTGTTTTTTGTTAAACATGAATTAGGGGATGAAATGAGAAAAAAGAGTATTTAGAGAAAAAAAATAGGCACTCAATCGATCGATCTTCAATCCAAATTATTTGAGACTTCAGGGCACAAACGTCAAGCAAGGTTCAACCAATTTGAAAAAGGGACTCAATCAATTGAGCAACAAGTCGATCGATTGAGCTAAGATTGAGGAGCACATATGGCTGTAACATACCACACATATAATGAATTTCTTACACCATATTTTGAGTAATACCAAGGCAATTGAGAGCATGCTAATGCTATGGGTTGATTTGAGAATTAGAGGCCTAGTTATGATCCATATTCTAACATTTACAATGTTGGATTGTAGGATCATCAATACTCAAGCTACCTATATAGAAATCAAATAGCTGATTTCAATATTGCACCGAACTTTTCATTCCCAATACAACATTTAGAACTCCATATGTAGGATCAATTGTACAAAGGCCAATTGTTCTTCTGACCCAAATAAACACTAGGGACCTATATGAGGGATGGAAACATCAACTCATGGAATCTTTTTGCAAGCTCTATTCCAACTCTGCTAAGTAGGCCTTATAACATGAATTAATTAGAAAGTACAAATGAGGTACAAAAAAAATGTTTAATTCAACACATAACAA
This sequence comes from Hippophae gyantsensis, assembly GCA_030763125.1. Taxonomy (NCBI): domain Eukaryota; kingdom Viridiplantae; phylum Streptophyta; class Magnoliopsida; order Rosales; family Elaeagnaceae; genus Hippophae; species Hippophae gyantsensis. The sequence continues at coordinate 42,635,639 of CM061035.1, read as the reverse complement.
AAAATATACCAGTAGATAAGAAAGAACAATCCACGATAAATGCATTACTGATGGTGTGCCTCATCGACTCCCATATAGGCATCAATATGTATACATGGAAAAAAACACATAGCATATGAATCAGGCATACATTCTAAAAAGCTATAAATGATTCTCAATCACTTTAAGACCTCATAAGTGGGAACATATTCATTAAATGATGATTGTACTCCTACCATATGTAATCATACAGAGCAGAACATATCAGAAAAAGAGTGCAACACCTGGTACACTACAAGGATAAGGAAATATTGACTTCTTAAAATCACACCAAAACATATATGCATGTAGTTTAATTTAAATCAATAGAAGCAATAAGTAGAATGGTATAATTATGCTTTAAGGAAAGGTAAGAAAGCATGCCATAATAAAAATAAAATAAGCTTTCAAATCATATTCCAAATTTAGTATGTTGGTCCATACATAATACAAACTTAGATTATACTAACAAAATAGTAGATCATACAAACATAGCCATGTAACAAGGTAAATCTACATAGAACCCTTGCCTATGTAGTAACATCCTTAGGTTGTTTATGACAACCACTAGGCAGTAAACAATCCAGTAAAATAGAATAAATAGATACAACTGGATAGAAAAGTATAAATTCAAATACCCCTATCAGTAGGGACTACTCTACCCTAACTACCTATTATTGCTCTTGCCTACTATCTCTCTAACAACTTGATCCGACAAATGGAATTGACTGTTGATCGCCACACACAAAGTGTGTACAATGAATACGCAAGTATACATATCGTAACAATTAATATAATGATAAGAAAAGATCATTCTCATGGAGATTATTTTATTAGAAACTAATTTTTAAAACAAAAAAACAAAAATCAATTTTTTTGGTGTTTTTATATTTTAAGGAAGCAAAATTAAAATAACTAAATGTAAATAGAAATAATTAATTAAATCAGATTTGGTAACTAAAAAGATATATGGGAAATATATAGGAATACTTAATCCCTTAATTTTCTGAACATGCGAATCGCTAAAATCCCCAATATAATTATAAATTAATTACATGATCAATTGAATCTAACCTAGCATGTATTCCTCTATCAAGTAAACTACAGACCATATAATAATTAATTTAATCACACTCTCATGCTAATTAAATTGCATAGTACTCATTAAGTTTATCAATTATGGATCACATAAATAAGAATCATACATCTCTACCTAGAAACTATGCATGTTATTTAATCAAACAAAAAATTACATAATTCTCTCAAATCTATTTAATTTCCTCTATAGATAAATTATTGTCCAAGCAATTAATAGCATACAAATCAAATTAAATAATATAAATAATTAAAATAATAATTGGGGTAATATATCAGATCATCACATAGTGAAAATTGGGTTTATAGGATCGTTAGATTATTAAATTAATTACACATAGTTGCGTTCATAAAGTTCATATTTTTCATAAAGAAAGACATAAAAATTGATAAAGAAAAGAGTAAAAGAAGAAATACAATCAATCTCTAGAATTGTAGAATTAATCTCCTTTTGAATCTCCACCAAAATTGTGTCTACTCTTGAATTTTTATGTATTTTTATCTCTTTCTAGCTTCAAAAATTAACCAAAATTATGCTAATGGAGGCCACTTAGGTTTTATGGAGTGATTAGGGGCATAAATATTACTCAGGTGTGATCTGGACCATCAAATTAGCTTCAAATCGAGGGTTAAGATCAAAATAAGAAAAATTGACAATTCTAGCCAATCACAGTATGACACGTGGCATCAAAAATTCACTGAGCAAATTCGGGAGTGATGTGTGGCAAGGGAGACCGGTCAAAGTCAATGCTCGCTAAGTTAGCAACATGCGGTGTGACATGATTCGCAAAAACAGATGGAGTGGTGCACAGGTGGAACGTGTAGAGTAATGGCTTAGTGACACGTGACATGGTTTTTTGAACAATTTCCAAACTCGAATTGAACGCCGTCCTAACATGTGGCACGCATTTTGTCCTCCTCACATGCTGCATAATGTGATTTGCTCTCTGTGCTTACATGGTGTCTTCGTGGCTTGCCTAATTAGCTCCTCTACTTGTGTGATATGCCACGTGGTAGCTCCCGATTGGTCCTGCATTAAAAATTCATAAAAAATCCTTAAAAAATCCAAAATAATCCCAAAAAATTCCAAAAATTATATTTTCACCCCTTTCACTAAAAATTTATATTTTAATATTTTTGGCCATAAAAATACTATTTATTGAAGAAAACAAGTAAATATTAAGTAAAAATGTGTGCTAATGACTCTACTTTCATAAAGCCATCAACTCTCCTCTAAAGCTAACACTGCACACAATAGCGCACTTAGCTACTAACGATCAGTAATATGTATAAAAATGTGGAAGCCTTTCAACCACAACTACTAGAAATAACTATCTTAGGAGCTCACAATAATCCAAAAGGTTGAGTATTGCTCACACCATACTAGTAAAATAGTCTTAAGTACTCACAACTTAAGAACACTATTTTACTCTCACAAGAATGTAAAAAAAACACCAAAACATTGTCATGGTGATTTGTACAATGAAAAAAGATATTTAGGTTTCACAAAGGAAGACAAAAACATTAAGTAAAATAAATAGACTTTGTGTATTGCACAAGGAAACGCCAATAAAGACACAAAGGACTACAAGACTTATAATCTCTCATTCGGCTTTTGTTGTCTCTTTTAGAGAGAACATAAAATCGTGCAAGTATACACGGTCACAAGTAATAAAATTTGATAAGTAAAGTATCGTTCCCATGGAGATTTGTTACTATAGTTTGTTGAGTACTAAAATTATTTCACTCTGATTTTATCCAAAACAATCGTTAATTGGAACTAGTTAACTAAAGAGTTTTATAACAAAATAAAAGAATTCTCAGATTGCAGTTTTTCACCAAATTAATCCATTCGAATCATATTATTTTCTCTTGATTTATATTTTTAGTAAATTTAATTTGTCAACTAAGAACTTCTAATTTTATCCATACATCTCTTCCGAGCTCCGTATAGACACACCTCGCTAAATTAATTCACTATATTCCTATGAGAATTAAATTCACCAAGATTCATTACGTTCTAAGTTCTCAAATGGCCATACATACGATAAAGGTATATTCCTATCCTTTATATATACATGTTATTCTATCCATGAGCAATATACACAAAAATGCCTCTTCCAAGTTTATTTAGGTGCCACAGATCAATTGATAAATTTTCCAATAATCAAAAGCATTAAGCACAAATAGAATAAACAAATTAAAAATCTAATAAATCATTCAAAAATAATTAAATTCAAGCTTAATAAATTTAGATAAAACGCAACCCTAGAAAAATTAAATTACAACACTTAAGGAATATTCGTTCAAGAACACAAAGAAAATTAAAACATTTCTGCTTCTAAATTTTCTGGCACACGCAGAACACAAAAAAAGCCAAAAATGGCTTCTGCGTGTTCCACAGTCCAAGTCTCCCCAAAACATGTGGGTCCCACTAAAACAGTTGGAACCACGTGCGCTGGTTCTGCGCTTTTGTTTTACCCAATACGTGCCACATGTTTGCTTCAGATTAGCTACAAGAATATTTGAGACACGTGGCATTGTATGATTTTTTGGATGGTTAGGGCGCGCGAAGTTTCTGTGGACCGCATTGCACAGGAAACTACCTCGCAACAGACATGTGGGTCCTACCCTACACGGTGGCCTGCATGGTAGGTGGGCCCCACTTAACGCCGAGCAACGTGAACCTAAATACCAGCGTCCACTCAAGATTGTTGTGTCTGGTTCCACATGCCTCATCGTAGCCATTGATTTCCTGATCGAAAGAATGGTGTCGCGCATTGGTGATTACACGAGTTGCATTTTTGCCCTCCAATTTAATTCAAATTAACTTTTCAATTTTCTTTAATTGCAATTAAGCCCTTTTCTAATTTAAATTATATTTTATACTTTTATTAATTGCAATTAAGCACTCTTTTATTTTAAATTATATTTTCAGACCTAAATTTGCAATTAAGTACGTTTTCGATTCAAATTCTTTAATTTTCTTAAAAATATATTCCTTAACAAATAAACAGTAAATATTAATTTATTCCACTAAAATTAACTAAAAATGTCAAGAACATAGCAATTATAATTAATAAAATAGATGAAAATAACTATATAAAATACAATTATCAACTTTCCATAGAAAAATACTACACAACTAAGTATAGATGCACATGAATCCTGAGATGATCATGAAGATTACCTAAATATACTTTTTCCTGTGAACAAAACATTGACGAACACCCAACACCCAACAACACACCTTTTCCATATGCATCCATCTTATGTGCTCAACGATCTTATCGAATCAAATCATCCATACTCCGACAATCTGAAATAAGAAGGTCTCAACTCATCTACTCTCTACAAGTTTGAAACTCAGTGATCTTAATCTACACCTCTAACCTGTTGATGCTTGAGTTTTGTATTTATAAAATTGCTTACAAGTGCATGAATCACTTTATAAGAAATGATAAGTATACTTCCAAGGTCACTTTAAAGAAAAATTACATGGTTTTTAAACAATTCAACGAATTCTTAAAAATAAAAATTAAGCCTAAACATTTTGTCACAAAGTTACGGTTTTAAAATATCTAAACTAATGACATAAAATTAAAGATAGATTTAACAAACATCAAGTAAATAAACATTTAAACTAGATAGGAGATTTATGGGATATATTAGTTAGTTAATTATGCTTGCCTAATTTTAATTAGGTTGTTAAAGATATGAATTAAGATTACTGATTCTCACTTACATATACAAATAGCACCTTCGATAGGGTTTACTATTTATTATTAATCAAAATCACTTAATGCCTTCTATATGGTTTATCAATTAATTTTAATTAATTTATGCTTCTTTTTTAAGAAATAAACAAACCATTTAAATTCATTGAAGGTGTCAAAGTTGGATTTAAAAATTTAAACATTAGGGAGTTAACCTTCTAATTTTAAAACTACAATTAAAAATATGTTATCAATATCTTTTAAAATAGTAACTTTTATAAAAAATTATCAAATAGAGCTTCATATTAACTATACAATTAATATAAATTAAAGATAAAAGAGCTATGCTCTAGGTCAAACCCAATTAATCAAATCTTATATCTAACTTTCATGTTTTAAGTTTACTATGAAAATTCTAACATCACTATATTTTCTATAATAAACTTTGTAGAATTCTTGAAAAGAAAATAGTAATTAATTTATAAAAATATTTACCTACTTTAATATTTCACAAGCATAACAAAAATACTAATAATATCCCATGGTATTTTCAGCCAGACATGCTTAATTTAATACATGATCAGTAAATAAAATATAATATTCCAAAAAACACATAAAATTAATCTAAAAATAAAAAATACACTTAAGTTATACCTCAAGTGTATCTTTTCAAGCATAAAAATTTTAGTATCATTTTTGTATGTCAAAAATCTCCAAAAAGAATTCCCAACACTATTTATTGAATTGAAAAAAAACTACGATATAATATAGAGTATATTCCACTATTAAAATTGAGAGAAGAACTTTCCAAAATTATAAAAACTAAGAAATTAAAATAGAGAGAACTAAGAAGCTGAGGGATCAAGGATGACTTTTACAATGAGTTAGGGGGTCTATATAGGGTAAAAAACACTACAAAAGAAAGGGACAAAGTGGATCAGAGAATCGGGTACTGAGGTATGTATTTCTTTATGCCACGACATGAGCTAGCCTATATGCATTTTTGAATCATTATTTAAAGCCCTTGCACTATGGCACCCAAAAATCTTTGTTACGACACGTGCATTCCTACGCTTCTTGAAGCTCCTTTTTTTGTACACCCCTTTCATTGGTTTTGGAACATATGTAAGGCTTACATATGTTAGTATTTAATGCTTTATGGTTGCAATGGAGTGCTTTCAAGTACTATTCTTCAAGTGTTAATCATTCAAATATTTTGAAGCTAAAAATACCTAAAAAATGATAAAATATTCTCGTGATTCTAAAAAGATAGATTTGCTAAAAAATGATAAAATTATGAAAATAAAAATATATTTTAACATTTAAAGTCATTAAAATCATGTTATATTTAGTGATTTTAAGTACTCATCACAACCCTCGACCAACTTCTTACTAGTCTCTAGCAAGGAAAGAAAAAATCTAAAATAAATAAATAAATACAATTAAACTATTTTAAATCATTTCTATATATTGATAGGGTTGTATTTAGTGTATACAACAAGCCTTTAAACCCCTAAGTTGCCCTAGTGAACGATTTTAAGTTTTGCGAGAGCTTTCATTGATGATATAAATAACCATGAAATCAAAATGCAAAAGTTTAAAAACAAACAACAAAAATAAACAAATAAATAACAAACTAAAGTTAACTAAGTAAAAGCAAAGTAAAAAATAATATAGCAAAACATCTCATGCTTTTAAACTCTTTCAAGTTGACAACTAAAATTCAAAGAATAAGTTGTTTTAACATCCTAAACATTCATAATTTATTGTAATAATTAGTTGAAAATCATATTAATATCCATATAAAAAATGCATCAAATTTAATTTGCCCAATTTTAGTGTTTGGAATCTGAATTTGCTTTGACTCTAATCTCATGAGTGATACTTTCAATAACACTGATCGTATGGGATCAAGCACTCATTCAAAGGCATATGCTAAAAGAGTTTATGTAATGAAATGAACTAATAGTTTTGCCTAAGTTCAAAGAAGAAAAAGACTCAAAATAGTGCATAATATTGATCTCATGAAAGGAATCAAATGAAAGGATTTATAATTAAATCAAATATTATTCTCATGAATCAATCAAAATCATCACAACTTTGTAGGATTTTCTAAGTCATAATAATAAATTTATACTATTCATTTTTCTATCTTTTCCTTATATATATATATACAGAGAGAGAGAGAGATATTTTCTTGAGAGAGGATCTATATACAATTTGTACATATTTTTGTATATTTAGTGAGTGGCTAATTTTGGTTTTTCTTTTGTATTCGCTTAGATAACTACATGTATGTCTCTTTTGGAAGTCATGCATGATTGAAGAAGGACATATACTTTAATTTCTACTTAAGTCATTTAATTTAAGAAATAAAATTAGATATATGACACTTTATCAGATATAAAAATCATAGCATTCAATGCAAAAACCTATAGAGATCATCTAATGATTTGAATTGATAAGAAGAGTGTTTAAAAGTGTATAAAAATTATTATCACTCAAAATGGAAAGATAAAGGCTCAAAATATTATCAATCAAAATGGAAAGAAAATAATGACCTATAGTGATGGGTTACCTCCCACCTAGCACTTAATTTAACATCTCAAGAGGATGCATCACCATGATGGTGCTAAGGATTACACATCTATATGTAGTCAATTTATGCTATGTTGTGTTTGCTTTCTTAATAAGGCTTCACACCATGTCCATTGACCTTGAACTTTCCTTGATTCTTAGGATCCAACAATTCTATTGTTCTAGGTAGAAGCACTTGAGTAATTGTGTATGGTCCACTCCACCTTGATTGTAATTTTCTTGGAAATAATCTCATATGAGAGTTAAATAAAAAAATAATTATAGGATGAAAAGATTTACGAACTAGCATCTTGTCATGATATCGTTTAGTACACACTTTGTAGAACTTTTCATTTTCATAGACTTCTTCCATAATCTCTTCAAGCTCACTGAGTTAGAGTAAGCAGTTTTCTCCTACTTTATCTAAATCCATGTTAACTCTTTAATTGCACAATAATCCTTATGTTTGAGTTTAATGGGTAAGTGGCATGCTTTCCTAAAGAGTAACTAATAAGGCCTCATTCCATTGGGTGTTGTGATTGTCCAATCCCTCCTGGAAGGATGCATAGTGCATTCCAAAATCTCTTTGATTTGCCTATTTTTTACTTCTACTTGACCAAAAGTTTATGGATGAAATGGCATGGCTACTCTATGTGTGATGTTATACTTCTTTTGTACCCTATCAAAAATTTTGTTGCAAAAATGGCTCCCTCCTTCACTTATTATTTCCTTAGGTGTTATGAACTCGCTAAATACTAAATCATCATTAGTTTAAATAGGTATAGCTTCTACCCACTTAGATACGTAATCAATACCAATTAGACTATATTCATTTCCAAGATGTAGAGGGAAGGGACCAATAAAGTCAATCCCTTATACATCAAATAGTACTACAACTAAATTAGATGTCAAAGGAATTTCATCTCTTTTGCCTATATCACCTATCACTTGATATTCATCACAATGTATGCAAAATGTATGAGCATCTTGAAAAAGAGTTTCCCAATAAATTATAGACTATGATACATTACGGGCCATTTTATCTCCACTAAAATGGCCTCCATAGTGACGTTCATGAAAAACTATAGAATGCTCCTCTTTAGGTACACACCTTTAGATGACATGATCTTGACCAATCCTGAATAGATAAGGATCATTCCAACAGTATTGCCTATAATATTGTAGAATCTTGTAACATAAACTTGTAACATAAACTAGCTTATTATATCATAGGTTTTTCCTTATAATTTCCTCTTCACTAGCCAAATGTATTTCATAATATCAAAAGGTCTTTCATTTGTTTGTAATGTGGCTAGGCTTTGTTGGTTCAATAAAATGAAAAGGAATGGAAAAAAAGTTCAAAATCTATGTAGTAAGAGAAGGTGATCTAAGATAAGAGAAAAATCCATTATTTCAAACCCAAGTGTCATTATTCTTTCTTTTCTTTTCTTTTTTCCACTCTTGTTCAATACTTAACCCTTTTGTTTTTCTTTTAAGCTTCATCCTATATTTATTTTCAATCTTTTATAAGGGTACACATTATAGCTGGATTATTTTATATATGTGTTGGGAAATTAAACATTTATAGCGTACTTGACTCTTTTAATTTCCATTCTAGAATTATCATAGAGTCTATTATCTTTTTGTGCAAATCCACTTGTTCTTGAATTATAGGCATGGGAAATGTCTTTGGTTCAAAAGGTGTGGAGGGGGTACAAAAAATTGGCTAATGTAAGCTAAAATTTGTTCCCTAAAAGGGTTTTCCTTTAAAGGATAGCAACACTAAGGGTATGACAATTTAGCCAAAGAGGTTAATCCTATTACCTTAATCATTTTTCAAGAAATAAATTTAGAAATCTCCTCGATAAACCTAAAGAAAAGTTCTAGCACCTTCATCTCATTATTTCAAAGCATAGCAAAGTTCTAAGGGATTCACAACATTTTTCACAAGTGTAAGCTCATACATTTTTCCAATTACTCGCTTATCTATTATGCATGGAGGTTTTGAAGACCTTGGAACAATGCTAAGATTTTACCAACATCTATCATCATTTTTAACTGAGTATTGTTTTACATAAATTAATCATAGGTGACAGAAAATAAAGAGAGCAATTATTTCCAAGCTAGTATATTACTCATACTATCCTAAGTAATGCAATAAATCAAGAGTAAAAATGAAAACCATTGAAGAAAAAAAATTTACAGCGTAAAGCACCCTAATCCTAAGACATATTAAATAAAAATGTAAAGATAGATATGTTAACACTCCCCCACACCTAGTTCTTACATTGTCTTCAATGTAAGCAGATCCATACATTTTAATGTAAATATAAGTAAAAAGGTGTAGAAAACAAATCTAGTAGGTTGCAATGACTCATAATAGGGCCTTTTTCATATTTGTTGGCTCAAAATATTAGATCTACTCTATGTGGACCTCATGCAATGACTCATAATAGGGCTTCAACCTATGCTGATTGACCTTAAATTCCTTTACAATTTTCTCATCCCAAATAAAAGCACCTTTTTTCCAACTTCAAAGTTATTTTTTGATATCATCTTATCATATGCTGCCTTAGTTTTATCCCTATAAATTCATGCATTGTCTTAAACTTCATTGAGGATTTCTTGTAGCTCATTTAGGTGCAACCTTCAATGATCTCTTAATTTTTCTAAGTCCATATTGCACTCCTTTAATGTCCAAAAGGCCCAATGTTCCAAGTCATTTTGAAGATGAAATTTTCTACCATACACCAACTAGAATAGAGTGGTCCCAATAGTTGTTTTATATGTTGTCCTAATATGCCCACAGTTTATCATCCATTCTCAAACTCCAATCCTTATTGTTAGGTTTAATTATCTTTTCTATGATGGATTTGATTTCTTGTTGGAAACTTTAGCCTATCTACTTGTCTATGGATGGTATGGTGTAGAAACTCTATGGTTAGCCTAATACTTTTTAATTAGAACCCAAAAAGTCCTATTGCAAAACTTTAGTCCACCATCACTTATCATAGCTCTTGGTCTTCTAAACCTAGCAAAAATGTTAGACTTCACAAAATCCACAACAACTTTAAAGTCATAAGTTTTGGTGGCTTTAGCTTCTACCCATTTAGACACATAAACCATAGAAATTAAAATGTATATAAATACATTAGATGAAGGAAATGATCCTATAAAATTAAGACCCTAAACTTGAAATATGCCAAGGACAAGTATAGAGGTTTGGGGCATTTGGTCTCTACATCCTAAATTTCCCATTTGTTAACAACAATTGCAAGCTTTAGAAAAGATATGTTCATCTTTAAACAATGTGGGCCAATAAAAACCACTCTCAAGAACCTTGAGGGGAATTCTTTTAGCTGTAAAGTCTCCTTCACATATATATGTGTGGCAAAAAGTGAAGATAGAATGAAATTCAGTTTTAGGTATACACCTTTATAATAATTGATATGTGCATTGTTTCCATAGGTATGATACATCCCACAAGTAATACATTGCCTCTTTTCTAAGCTTGTATAATAATGGTGATTCCTTTATAGAGAAGTTCGTTTAGGAATAGTTCTTGTATTAGTAGGGAGTCTTCTTCTTAAGTGATTTGATTTAAGTGGCCATCCATTAAGGTCTCATTTCCCTTTTTATCTTTGATTTCCATGTCAAATTATTGTATAAAGAGAAACCTCTTGACTAGTATAGGCTTTGCATCCTTCTTTGGTACCAAGTAACTAAAGCTGCAAGGTTAGAAAATATAGTTACTTTTGTGCTTACTAAATATGATCTAAATTTTTCTAAAGCAAAAATAACTACAAGTAATTCTTTTTCAATGGTAGAGTAATTAATGTGGGCATCAATAAGGGTTGTAGAGGTATAGTAGATGACATTTTTTTCATTTACCAATTTGTTTCCCTAACAATTTTCTAACTACATAGTCATTGTATCAAACATTAGCTCAAATGGGCGATTCATGTAATGGGCCTAAATAATTGGAGTTGTGGTGAGTATATCCTTAATATTTTCATAAGCTTTATTGAAATCTTCATCAAACATGAAGGGAGTGTATTTTTGTAGAAATGTGTCATTGGACTTGCAATTTTTGAGAAGTCTATGATGAACCTCCTGTAAAACCTTGCATGACTAAGGAAAGAGCAAGCCTCTCTTATAGTAGTTGGTAGTGGTAAGCCATATACATTATCAACTTTAGCTTTATCTACTTCTACACTCTTAGAAGAGATTACAAGCCCTAAGATAATCCCATAGTCGATAAAAAATGACACATTTTCCAATTTAAAACTACATTAGTTTCTACAAATCTTTGAAGGAAAATTGCTAGATTATGTTAACGTAGGTCAAATGAGTCACCATACACTGCAAAACCATCCATAAAAGCCTATATAATTCTTTCTAAGTTTTAAGAAAATATACTTATCATACACCATCAAAAGGTAGTTGGGGCATTGTAGAGGCCGAATGGAATTCTTCAAAAAGCAAAGGTTCTATTGTAGTTTTCTCTTGATTTTTAGATGCAAAAGAAATTTTGTTGTAACTTGATAACCATCAAGAAATCAATAAAATTTTTGATTTACTTACCTTTTTTTTCATTTCATCAATTAAGGGCATAGGGAAGTGATTCATCCTAGTATTGGTTGACAATCCTATAGTCTATGCATACTCTCCAATTTGTTTGGATTCTTATTGGTACCAAATCATTCTAATAATTTTTCACTAATGCTATTTAGGATTTCCTTTGTACTACATTCACTATCTTACCCATTTACTATCAAAGATGGGGTAGATCACTCCCACATCTAACCATTTGAGTATTTCTTTCTTTACTACCTCCATCATTGGAGGATGTAGTTGACATTGTGCCTCTCTTGTTAGTTTAGCATCATCCTCAAGTAATATACAATGCAAGCATATGGAAGGAATTATAAATTTAATATCATCAATTCTCTATACTATGGTTGTATTGTTTTCTCTCAAGACTCTTTGAAGCTTGTCCTTTTATTGATGAAGAAAATGTTAACCATTTTTATATATTTAGCTTGTCTGTTTTTAACCATTGATTAGGATTAGGATTAGGATTAGGATTGATCCAATGGTTAGGATTAGAAGTTGGAGATGAATAATATTAAATTTTCTTACTGGTTGGACCGCTCAATCAATCGATATCTTTGGCCAATCAATTGACTACTTGCAATTTCTAACCCAAAAGCATTCGAGTAAATCTCGATCAATCCTTGATCAATGGACATGTCTCAATGGATACACCTATATCTCTATCAATCGATACCCTTTATGATTGTTTGATTAGTATTTGTTGTTCTTGCTCTACAAACTTGATTGATCTTGAGAGAAGCTTCATCGATTAACTACTTTTTCCAACTTTCAACCCAAGGATGCTCAATTAATTGACTCTCTTGTTCAGCTCCCAATGCATTATTTTGTCTCTTTTGCTTAATTTAACACTAATCACATATATAACACAAAATAAACACATAAAAAGAATAGATAACATGAATTCATCGTAAATAAATGGGAATTTATGTATAAATATATTTATAAAATGATATTGATCAGACAAAAAAACTCCCTTAAGATTGATATGTTTATTTTCCTCACCATATGTATTCATGTGTTTTCCAAGTTTCTCTATAATTTATTCACCTACAAAAATATAAAATCATAAGTACTAAATATAAGTTAGGTTTCCTCATAATAAGCATCATAATTAAGGTCCTTGACTTGACCCTCATGGCTTTCCAACTTGAATATAGCTTATGGTATTCTAGATGACCCTCCCTACCGGTACCACCACTCTCCTTAACCACTTGAAACCTTTTTTAGCTCCATCACTACTTCCTTGATTGGTCTTACTATTTAGTGGATGCTCTGTCACATATAAGTCCTCCTTGAAGGGTTTGTTCTCTCCATACATTTTTTTGTCTCAACCATCGACATATTATAATTTCCTAACCCATACTTCTTTCATCTTTTTTTCCTTTCTCAATTTCCTCTTTATTCTTCTTCTTTTTACTGTATTTTCTCTTCTTCTTTGTGATCTCATACTCTACCATTTATTCTTTTTTCCTAATTTTTTTTCTTTCATTTCTTCTAACTACTCTCTTTATAGGGTGTCTTTGAAGTTTTGAATAACTTGAATTTACTTCATGCTTTTAAATGCTCGTAAATAAATCTCTCATCTCTACTTCAACTATGGTCCTTTCCATACCTAGGAAAGGGATCCTTAAAATAATGGGTATATCATCATCTTCTTACTTATCAAAAATAATGAAATCAATAGGGGAGATCAAATTGTATACCCTTACTAGCATGTCCTTAATCACACCTCTTGATTTCTTCAAAGATTGGTCAGCCACTTGTAGAATCACTCAGGTAGGTTGTGTTTTCGTATGTCCTAACGTTCAAAAAATTGAAATATGCATTAATTTGGTGCTTGCTACCAAATCATAGAGTGTCTTCCCAAAGTGATGATCCCTTATTGTGCATGGAATGTGAAATGTGATTGGGTCCTTGAACTTTGGTGGTAGTCCTCGATCAATTATTGCACTATATCCCTTTGTAAGGACAATGGTCTCATACTATCCAAAGTTTCTCTTCTATGATAGAATCTCCTTCATAAATTTCATATATATTGGCATTTGTTTCAAAGCCTCCATTGATGTGCAACTTCTTACAAAAATCTAGAAACTTGGAGAATTGTTTATCTAACTTTTTCTTATGGATTCTCTATGGGAAAAGGAAGGTTAGGTTCTATAATTTCTTCCTATGAACAATTCCTTCCTTAGGCTTCACTACTACTTCATCCCTCACTTTCTCTTCCTTTTGTTTTTCAATCTCTTCATTCATTTTTTTTCTTATTTTTTAGTTGTCTTTTCTTCCTCACCTCCTACTACTAGCTCACTCGTCATTATAATAGCATTGCAGTTCTCCCTACCATATTTCATATTATTAACTTAAGTGTTACTATGAATAATACCTTGATTCCTTTCTTGCAACTTTTGTGAGATTTGTCCCATTTGCACCTCCAAATTGCTTATACTAGCACTAGTGTTGGCTTTCTTTATTATCAAGATACCCACCTTATTGTTCATTATATCTATCCTTAGAAAAACATTGGACATCATATTCTCCATTAACCTCTCAAATCTATCAAGTCATGAGTCTCTAATGGGTAGTTGTTCTTGTGGTTGATTGAAGCCTAGTGGAATGGAAGCTAGTGTATTGTTGTGAACTTCACTTTGGCTATTAATACTCTAAGAGAAGTTAAGATCTTTCCTCAAACATAGATTATATGTATTTGAATAAGAATTCCCTTGGTGGTTTTGATTGTTAATATAATTCACAATGGCAAGATTACTTCAACATGTATCACTAGGAAGAGGTTCAGAACGGTGCTCATGAACAACAAAGGGGTTTTACACCATATTAATCCTTGCATACCCATTATCAAGGTTATTTGATAGCCCTAATAACAATGCATTTATTTTTTCTTGCAAAGTTGCAAGGGTATCCACATCTACCATTTCAATGACCCTTTTAGGATTTATCCTCTCTACTCTCCATTCCAATTTTTGGATGAGATCTTATCAAGTTACATAAAATCTTAAATTTCACATTTTCCCATTAAAGAATCTCCAGTTATTGCATCAAGTATAGTTTTTATTTTCCCTAATAATCCACCATAAAATGTTTGAATTTTTAACCATGGAAAAATGCTATGATGTGGGTATTTTCTTAGAAGCTCTTTGAAATGCTCCCATGTTTGATAAAAAAAATTCCATTAATTTATTGAAAGGAACTAATAGCATTAATGAATTTTGATCTCTTTAAAGGTGGAAAAATATTTTTCCAAGAATTTATAAGCCAAGTCATATCAAGTAGTGACAGATCTTGTTGGTAATATATTCAACCATGCCTTTTCCTTGTCCTTAAGTAGGAAGGGGAAAAGCTGAAGATGTATCACATGGCTCAAAGAAGGTATCCATGTGAGTGTTTGGATCCTCATTGTAAAGCTTACCAAATTGATTTGATTGTACCATTTGGATGATAGGGGGTTTAACACAATGCTATTTAAATTGATATTGGGTCTATTAATGGATGATTGAAGTCCATACATTTGCGGTATGATGAAGTCTTGAAGAAGTTTGTGGAAAATAATGTCTTATTGATCTCCTAACTTTACCATAGCTACAAGCTGAATTTGGTATAGTCTCTCTCTTCTTAACCTGTGAAGAGTTCTCTCTATCTTAGGATCAAAAGGTTGAAGATTAGTACTTGTCTCTGTAAAGATGTAACAAACTAAAGTAAAAAAGATTAAATTTCCTAAACAAGTATTGTTATATGAATACTAATATTAATTATAAAATATACAACACTCCTTAAGAACATCAATAAAAACTTGGTTGCGATTCCCCAAGTATATGGGTCGTATAGGTAATAAAGTATTGTAAAGGACAAGTATCGTCCCACAAAGAGTGTTTATCTTTTATAATGAAGTACTGATATGTACTAATCATAATATTATCTAGGCAAAGAAAATTATATAAACAAAGACTAATCCCAAAATTGATTAAAAAACAAATATTAATCAAGTGAACAATATTGAGAACTTGGGATTAATAAATTCCCTACTCAGTCCACATGTAATATCAAATAACATTGAATAATTTCTCTACATAATTGATTAGCTATATGCTTTTATATAGCTATGAATCTTTGTCAAGCATTCTTTCGGTTATGTGCAAACAATCACATTGTCACGCTATTTCATTTATAAATTAACTATGATCACATTTAACATGCCATATATTCATCAATTATATTGTTGTACTATTTTGATTCATGTGATAATAATTCCATGACTAATTCAAAATCCTACTTTTTCAAGCAAGGGCATGATTCTCAAATCAAATATTTTTTGTCCAAACAGTCAAAGCATTAAGATCAAAATTATTATATAACCTAGTAATATGTAACTTCATTCAATTAAGTAAAATCAATCACATGGTTTGTAGCTTAGTTCATCGAAGGTTAAAATACGAACCAAACCACTAAAAGTTATAAGAATGATGAAGGGAATTAAATCCAACTTTGTTGAAGAATCTAGCTCCTTATTTAACCTCCCTTACTAGTTATTCAATTTCCTCTTTAATTTTTCTCAACTTCATATCTTTTTTTTCTTTAAGAACATATATGTTTGATGCACAAAAACTTAATACACAAATTTTGTATATTTTAAATTGGCTTGTAATTGCACAAATCACTTTGTAAGAAAAAATAAGTATACTTCTAAGATGGATCTAAAGAGGAATCACATGGTTTTTAAATAATTCAAAAAAAATCATAAAAATAAAAATTAAACCTAAACATTCTATCACAACAATTTTTGAGTTTGTAAAGATCTTAACTAATGACATAAAATTAAAGATAAATTCACCAATCATTAGGAAAATAAAATTTACATATAGTGGAGAATTAATGGAATAGATTAGTTAGTTAATCATGCTTGATTAATATTAATTATGTTATTAAAGATATAAATTAAATATTATTGATTCTCCTTTTTTAGTAAGAAAATATCTAAAGGTACAGATTAGATTCTTTATTAATAACAAATCAATTAATATCCTAAGGCTCTGATTACTAATTGATTAATTATTAAATTATGATTTATTTATAAGAAATTAACAAACCATCTAATTACTACTTAAGGCTAAGCATGTAATTAGATTTTCATTCTACGTGTCAAAGTTAGGTTTATGATTTAAGTATCTAAAAATTAACTTTCAGATTTTAAAACTATTTCTAAAAATATGTTGTTAATATATAGTAATTCTTGTAAAAATCTTTGAAATAGAATGTCACTCTAACTATACAATTGACATAGATCAAAGATAAAATAGCTCTACTATAAATGAGATTAAGATAATTAAATCCTAAATCTAACTCTCTTGTTTTTTATGAAATATACTAACCTATATAGTTTTCTTTAACAATATTTTGCATAAATCTTGATTAAGAAAAAAAATTATTTCTTTTTACAAAAATGGTTACCTAGTTTATTATTTCACAAGCATGACACCATTACAAATATTCCATAGTATTTTTACCCAAACATGCTAAATTTAATAAATTATCAGTAAATTAAAATTAGCATTAAAAACATCACATAAAGTTAATAAAAGAATACATTTAGTTTATATCTCAAGTGTAACCTTTCAAGTATAGAACTTCAGTATCATTTCTATTTCGGGAAAACCTCTAAAATAATTGCTAAAACTATTTATTGAATCAAAAGGAAAACTATTACATGAACTAAACTTATTTAACTCTCAAATTGATAGAACTTTAAAACAATGAAAGGAAAAAAGAAAGCTAGAGAAAAGTATGAAATCAATAAAGAACAAAGCTGATGGGATGATTTACAAATTGGGTTTAGGGGTCCTACCTATAGGCGGGGAAAATGAGAGAATAGTGTATCCTTGAGGAGGGTGTCATGGCATACATTGATTCTGCACCACCGCATAAGACATCCTATATATGTCTGAAATGTTCAATCCACTAATCCATGTACCATGGCACACAAAACACCACACCATGACTCGCATGCCATTGAACTTTTAGAAGCCCCATTTGAATTACTATATTTACATTGATTTGGAACATATATATAAAGTTTACATATGTTAGTCTTTTATGCATCAATGTTGCAATGGAGTGCTTCCACATACAATTCTTCAAGTATTGATTAGTTGAATCTTTTCAAAGCTAAAATACTTGAAAAATAACAAAACATACCCGTGATTTAAAAAGGTATATTTTCTAACAAATCTATTTTAACATTTAATGTGTATAAAATCATGTTATATTTAGTACTTTTAAGCATTCATCACAACTCCAAACCAACTTCTTGCTAGTCTTTAGCAAGAAAAGCAAAAAACTAAAAAATTAAACTATCCTAAATAATTTTCGTAGATTGACATGGTTGCATTTAGCATATGAAGCAAGCCTTTAAACCCCTTGGGTTCCCTAGTGGACCAATTTAAATCTCATGAGGATTTTCAAAGATAATACCAACAAAGATCAAACTAAAATGCAAAAAGAAATAAAAACACACCAAAACAAATAATAAACTTTTCATGCTTTCAATCTCTTTTAAATTCCCAAAAAAATCCAAAATATAAGTTCTTTTAGCATCCTTGACATTCATAGTTTATTATAATAGTTAGTTAAAAATCATATTCATATTCACATAAAAATGTATCAATATGAATTTGTCCAATTTTAATGTGTGGAATCCAAATTTTCTTTGATTCTATCCTTACAATTCATACTTTCAATATCACACATATCCTATTGGTCCAATCACTCATTCAAAGGCATATATGAATAGAGTTTATGTAAAGTAATGAGCTAATGAGTTCACATATGTCCAAAGAATAAAAGGCTCAAAGTAGTGCATAATATTGATCTCATGAAGAGAATTGAATGAAAGGATTTATTAAGAAATCAAATAATAATTTCATGCATCCATCAAAATCATCAGATAAAAAATTGAAGTTATATACCTTTTAGAGAGGAAGAAAATGCAATGACTTCTTCAGGATTTATTTTCTATCTTTATTTTGTATTTAACTATTGCTTACAACTTTATAGGATTTTTTGGGTCATAGTATTTAGTATATACAATTCATTTTTCTCTCTTTATCTTATTTTTCTCTCTTTTTTAGAGATACTCTTTTTTAGAGAGGACTCATGTACAGTTCATACATATTTTTGTATGATATGGCGAATGGCTAAATTTTGGCTTTTCTTTTTGTATTTGCTTAGGTAACCCCATAAATGTTTCTCTTTTTAGAAGTCATGCATGAATGAAGGATGACATATATTTTCATTTTCTAGTTTAAGCCATTCAATTAAAGAAATAAATATAATAATATGGCACTCTATTAGATGTAAAAATCCTAGCATTCAATGCAAAAACTTATAGAGATCATCTAATAATTTAATTGATAAGAAGAGTGTTTTAAAGAGAAAAAAAATATTATCACACAAAAAGAAAAGATAAAGGCTTAAAATATTCCCACTAGGTAGTCTCCATTATTTGCTTCCAAAACACCAATTTTGGACTTAGTGCAATTTTAACATTTTTTCATGAAATATAAATTATGACAAAAATTGACTAATTATCACATCACTCTGTGATGTTCTCAAGAAATTAATCTAAGAATACAAAGACTTAATTATTTACTTAAAATTAAATAAAAGACATAATAATTGTACAAGAAAAAAAATTTAAAATCAAAACTAAAATTCCTAAACAATAAGAATAAATAAAAGCACACAAAAATAAGTGAAAATGTAAAAACAATGTAAAAAATTGTAAAAATGTGAACACATGATTACTAAAAATTTTAAATTGGCTCAAATTTATAAAGATGTAACATTTTCCACCCCAACCTAGAACTTACACTACCCTTAATGTAACGATCATAAATTAAAGATATAGAATAAAGAATAGAAAAGGTATGGATTTGTTGAACATGCTCAAGTATTGATAAGGAATTTCAAGTGCGTCCATCATTCCATAAATTTAAGTTTATATAGATAGAATATTGTGTACTTCCCACAAATTTCAATAAACAGTTATAAAATTAAAAATTCTAAACAATGTTTACATGATAGGAAACAATAATATTACCTACAATGAAGGGTTACCCCCCATCCAGTACCATTTTAATGTCTTAGGAATATGTTGCTTAGGAGACCTCTTCATTTAGTAAATTTAATGTCCCCTCATCATTGAATTCAAGTGTTGTTCTAACCAAGCAAGTATTACTTGCCATGCTTCTACAAGTGCTTAGTTAGCTGTTTCACTTGTACTTCCATCTTTTCTAAAGAAGCCTCCGTGGAGTCTAACCTTCAATTTTTTCTTGATTGGTTTTCTTTGCTTACTTGAATGAATGCATTCAAATTATCCTCTAGAGTTGGTATGTTGAGAGTATTCCTAGGAAACTGTTAGTGCATTTGCTAGACCTTTTTATTGGGGTTTTAGGTGAATAAAGGATATTTTTGCATCTAAGAGAAATTGGGACGATTCTTTCACCTTAGGTTATTGGTATTTGCATTGGGATCATACCTGGGTCTTGGTTGATAACCTCTAATATATTGAACTATTTCGGTCCAACATTTCCTTCTCCTTGATAAGGATACATATCAGCATCGTGTCCCAAAGTACTACACAACATATTGTTCTTTATTAGGTATGGCATGTATGGTGAGATCCGCAACTTGCTTGGTCATTTGTGTAAGTTACATTTGTGTAACTTTGTGTAAACACCCAATATTCACTAAATAGTAATGAGCATTTAGATTATTAGGCCCAATTGGAACTACTATATTTCTTACTAAAACTTGATTATCAATAGCTTTGGGAACATTCACATAGAACCCCTCTGAATAATGGATTCAATAGTAGCCTTTGGTTCTCTAACAAACTTTTTCCATCCAAGGCTTCCTTTGGCATCTGTAATCCCCTCAGATCTAGAATTAAAATCCATCACCCTCTTAGGTATAAATCCTTTATTCACTTATACTACTTTTTCAAAACGGACTTTGGCCTTAAAACTAGAAATTCTAGACCTATCATATTCTTCAAAAGTGAAAACCTCCTTTCCTTTCCTACTTGCTTTTGGTACCACTTTCAAAATTTATAACAATATCTAAAAATTTAGATGCTTATAAAATTTCCAAAAAATAATACAAATTATTACAATATTTTTTCTAATCCCTTTTTGTCCTAATTATGGTTTTGAAACTCTTAAAAATCATAAATATCTCACAAATTTTAGAGAATTTAATTTAAAGACTTAAATTCTAAAAGTTTATGAAAACTTACTTGTGTTGTTGTGGATTGAAGAACATCCCCCCTTAAGGATGAAGATATATTGATATTATTGTAAATTTTTGAAAATTTCTTTATGGAATGCGTAGGAAATTGCTAGGAAAGTGATTTTTGTGAATGATTTTTTAAAAATTTATTGAAGAAAGGAGGGATTTTTGAGGGTATTGAGGTGTTTGGTAGGAGAGAAAATTAGGTTTTGTACAAAAAGTGTGAGAAAATGAGAAAATATTAGAAAATTTGCATAGGGAAAGATATTTCAGCCTAGAAAATCCACGCGAGCAATGGTGAGAACATTTTAAATTTGGACCATTTTGAAACATAGACCCTAGAGGTGCAACGCAAGAAAAAGTATGATGTGGTATGCTTAAAACTATTTTTTAGACTTGTTTTAACATTTTACCTCCCACCTTTTAATATATATTAATGTAAGGCTTGTGAGTGGGGTGATATTCATGAACAAAATGTTTGTATGTAATTTTAGTTTCTAGGTATATCTTTCAAGAGTATTTTCAAGCTGAAGAAACTATCGAGCTATAACAATTAAATCTCATATATATTGGTGTTCCAGTGCACATTAGATTTCATAATAGACATATAGGAACAACATTGTTCAAATAGGTCACTCGATTAATTGAGTGGTGACTATATTTATTGAGCTTAATTAAAATTGGTTGAATTATTTTTAATATGACTAGATCGATCAAACTATTAACTTGATCGATCGAGCACTAGATTGATCGAGATTAATGACTAGATTGATCCACTTATTCCTAAATTAATTAATTTTTTTCTTAAATCGATCCAGATTTAACTAGATAGATTGACCTATTCATAATCGATCAATTGAGCTTGACTAGGTCGATCGAGCGACCATACTAAATTGATTGAGCTACTAGGTTTACAAATTTAACTTAATTTTTACTTGAGACAATTAGTATTTTTACTACATTATCTTTAAGTTTTTAAGTTATTCTAAACACTTTTTAGGAAGTTTTGTAATTAACCTTTGACATAGGGTTTCAATTCATGCTCTCTAATCAAACCATTGGCTCGCAATTTTACCAGCCATATTCAAGCATTATTTTCCACATCTTAATATCTCTCCCATTGTTTTGTGAAATATTTTCAATTACACCTTTTCATTGAGTTAATTTATCAAATATTTGTGGTTGTATTTGATAAGTTAACAAGCTTACAATATTTGTGAAATTATGTTTTTAACTAATTGGTCTAGGGTTGCTAAGTGATTTTATTTTATCTTCTAATTTATTAAACCATCTAGTTAAGGTTATTCATTATTGAATATGCTCTAGGACACACACTTGCACTTGTGTTATTGTGATAATCTTTTAGATACTAGTTAAACGAGTTCAATTACATGTATGACTCAAGTTATCAAAACTTTGGTCCATATCTGAGCAACTTTCTTCTAAAGACTATGATGAAAGTAGTGGCTTAAAAGTAGATTATTTGGGGGCATTACTAAGATTATTTTATTGAGTTAATTTATCAAACATTTCTGGTTGTGTTTGATAAGTTAACAAGCCTACAATATTTGTGAAATTATGCTTTTAACTAATTGGTCTAGGGTTGCTAAGTGATTTTATTTTATCTTCTAATTTATTAAACCATCTAGTTAAGGTTATTCATTATTGAATATGCTCTAGGACACACACTTTCACTTGTGTTATTGTGATAATCTTTTAGATACTAGTTAAACAAGTTCAATTACTTGTATGACTCAAGTTATCAAAACTTTGGTCCATATCTGAGCAACTTTCTTGTACAAACTATGATGAAAGTAGTGGCTTAAAAGTATATTATTTGGGGGCATTACTAAGATTATTTTACTGGTAAGGTGTGAGTAATATTATGTTTTTGGGATTATTATAAGCTGCCAAAATAGTGATTGTTAGAGGTTGTGGTTGATAAAGCTCCCATATTGTTGATCATATTACTCATTGTTCATAGCTGATTGTACTACTACATATGGTGTTGGCGTTGGAGAAAATTTAGATCAATATGTCAGATCCAGTTGTTGCAAAGGTAGTATACGAGGGAAAAATTGCAACTAGGGAAAAGTGGTCCTACTAATAGAGGTATTTTCATCTATACTTATCTATCGAATTATATCTATTTATTCTATTTTAATGGAATTTTTGTAGGCTGGGGTTCTTTGTAGGTTTACCTCATTACATGATTGTGTTTCTATGATCATATTTATTTTAGTATAATTTGATTTTATATCGGGTATATACCTACACTCTTGTACTATGATTAGAAAGCTTATTTGATTTTTATTATTGCATGATTTCTTTCCTTTCCTTGTAGCATAACTATAGCTTTTTATTTATTGCTTCTATTGATTTAATTTAATATGCTTACATATGTATTTTGATGTGAGCCATTAAGGAGTCAATATCTTCGTATCTTCATAGTATACCGAGTGTTAGACTCTTTCTTTTGGTATGATGTGTTATGTATGATTGCATGAGATGCAAGTATAATCATGATTTATTGAATATACTCTCACATATAAGGTCTTGAAGTGATTGGAAATCCTTTATAACTTTTTCGTATGTATGCCTAATTCACGTGCTATGTGTTTTTTTCCATGTACATATGTTGCTAACCTGGATTGGAGCCTATAAGACACACCATCACTAGTGTCTTTACTATAGATTGTTCATTCTTATCTACTAGTAGTTTTGTTATGTGTTGAATTAAGCATGTTTTTTGGTACTTTTTTTATGTTATGTTCTTAATTCACGTTATGAGGCATGCTTCATTGACTTGGAATTGAGCTCACAAAAATATTCCATGGGTTGATATTTTCACCCATCATCTAGGTCTCTAGTGCCTATTTTAGTTAGAAGAAAAATTGACATTTGTTCAATTATTCCTACATATAGAATTCTCAGTTGGTATCAAAGGGGGTCACCCTTGTTTAGGCTTGACCACCTGGGTGCTTGATCCAAGAGTTCTATCTTCATATACACACATTTTGTATGTTTGTGCCTTTTGTAACTAATGGAGTAGGTTGTTATTGTTCTATGAGGATGTTTCCCTCCATGCACCTTTTTTGTTTACATGTTCCTTGTTTCATTATTCATGGATATCTCTTTCTTACTTCTTATTTTCCTTATGTAGTATGTTAATTGTCTTTTGGGTTGCTCTGCCTAACTGTTTGAACCTTAACTAGTATTATCCTCTGCTAGTTACTTTAATATGCCATGTTTTGTGTTGTTTGCCTTACTTATTGTATGCTTATTCTTTTCTAGATTTTTGCATGAGCATCATGTCATATGATTTCTTCTGTAGTGTCAATGAATTAGGATTTTAATTTATAGTCTTGTCATTCATATGTCATGTCATGTGGACAACATCTCCTCTATTTTTACTAGGTGCCACTTTATATGGCCCAGTATATCTTGTGTGCTCCTATATTTGTCTCCTATTGTTTAAAGTTAATAATTTGCCTCCTCTTCCTCCTCTTATGATTTAGATGTACTTTTGGATAAAACTGTGTTATGTTACAAGCTTATATACATGAGTGTTCTATTCTCTTTTCTCTACACTATGCTTGTTTGGGTTTTCCATATGCATTTGTATGTCATATAGATTGTTCTATCTTTAGGAAACTTGATTGACATGAATTACTATGACTAGACTAGTGTGTTTAGTTAACATTTCTTGGGGAATGGAATGTTTACCCTATCTAAGTATTTCTCTTACTTCTATGTTTGAACCTGAATCTTCCTTATATGCTTAGATGTTTTAGTAGCACCCCTTATTTCCTATCTCTCTTGGGGGTGTTTCTCACTAACTAGTCAGTTTCTTTCCTTCTTTTGGCTAGTGATGATATGGGTGTTACCGATGACCTCTTTTGAGTCAATAGTGCGCAATTTTTTACCGATGATCTATCTAGTCGTAACACTGTATGGTTTGTGTCGATGATCTCCCTTGAGGCACATTCTTGTACTTTTGGCATATGATATCCCTTGAGGCCATCTTTGTCATCTCACTTGTTTGTTGTTATGTTTTGTGACTAATTTTTCTACTCTCTTACTACCATGTTTCTCTTTTGTGAGTTTTTCATAACATGCTTAGTATGGTTTCCTACTTCCATATCATTTGTTTTTTGTTTTCTAGTATGTGGAGATGCTTTTGCTTTGGGGGAGTTTTGAAAGTTTGGGATGCATGATTCTTTACTATTTGACATGCAAATATTTAGGGAGGGAGGTGTGGACCAAATGTATGATGTCACAAGGAGTGTTATGTTTGTTTTGTATCCTTGTTGTTTGTCCTACTTATGAGTTATTATCATGCAGTTTTGTTCTTGTGGTGCTTCCTTCTTCATGACATAACTTATATGAACCATGCATAAATAAGACCGTTAGTATTTGAAGATTCTCATAAATAACAACAATTGTATGAAGATCAATTGTTCATCTAACTCAAATAGATAATTATGCACAAAAACTTGATACAAAACTTTTGTATATTTTCAAATAGCTCGCAAGTGCACGAATTACTTTATAAGAAATGATAAGTATACTTTTAAGGTCGGTCAAAAAAGGAATCACATATTTTTAAATAATTCAACAAATCCTTACAAATGAAAAATTAAACTTAAACATTCTGTCAAAACGTTTGGGTTTTTAAATATCTAAATTAATGACATAAAATTAAAGATAGTTTCAATAAATAACATTCAAATGAACATTTAAATTAAATGGAGAATTTATGGGATAGATTAATTAGTTAATCATGCTTGCTCAATATTAATTAGGTTATTCATGATATAAATAAAGATTATTAGTTTTTTTTTCTTTTTTATAAGAAAATATCCTTAGGTGGGGTCCAAATTCTTTGTTAATAAGAAACCAATTAATATCCTCAAGTAAGATCTACCAATTGATTAATTATCAAATTATGATGTATTTATAAGGAAGTAGCAAATCATCTAATTATAGTTTTAGGTAGAACCAAATAAATAAACTCTCATTCAAGATGTCAAAGTTAGGTTTACGATTTAAATATATAGATACTAACTTTCAAATTTAAAATTTATTACGAAAAATATGATATTAATATATTTTCCAATAATCAATCTTTGTGAAAAATCTTTGAAAAATAGTACTCTAAAGATCCAAATAATCAAATCAAAAATCGAAAGTTAACTCTAAATCAAATCAGATAATTAGATCCTAAATCTAACTCTAATGTTTATTACAAAAATACTTAGTCAAGATATTTTTCTTTAACAAAACTCGTATAAATCTTGATGAAGAAATAAAAGTTAATTTTTTTTATAAAATTTTTTACCTACTTTAATATTTCACAGGCATAACAACATTACTAGTATCCTATAGTATTTTCTACCAAACAAGCTTAATTTAATAAATTTAAACATAGCATTTATAAAAACATATAAAATAAATGTGAAAATAAATGAATATATTTAAATATACCTCAAGTGTATCCTTTCATATATAGAATTTTAGCAATGTTTTTGTATTTGAAAAACTTCCAAACAGATTTTCCAATACTGTTTATTGAATTGAAAGAAAACTATTAGATGAAGTAAATTATGTTCAACTCTCAAAGTTGAGAGAAGAACTTTGAAACTAACAAATGAAAAACTAAGAAACAAGAAACTAGAAAGAATTGAGAGTTGAAGGATCAAGTGAGGGATGCTTATTACAATAGGGAGGGGTCCTTTTTATAGGTTAGAAAACATTGTAAAAGAGAAAGAATTATAGATCTTATATTCGAGCGTTGCAGAAAGAATTTGTTTTTACGTAGCCGTATGATCCAATTTGAAATGCCTTTGCATCTGGATCCAATTGTCCTATGTCATGGCACACATAAAACCTTCGCCTCTACCCACATGTTTGTGCACTTCTATAATTCCTTTTGTTTTATGCCCTTTACATTTGATTTGGAACATATGTAAGACTTACATATGTTATTCTTTTATACTTCAAGTTTGCAAGTGATAT
Source organism: Hippophae gyantsensis (assembly GCA_030763125.1). Taxonomy (NCBI): domain Eukaryota; kingdom Viridiplantae; phylum Streptophyta; class Magnoliopsida; order Rosales; family Elaeagnaceae; genus Hippophae; species Hippophae gyantsensis. Next base: position 42,608,304 of record CM061035.1, on the reverse strand, counting down.
GTACTATTTTTCAAGTGTTTATTAGTTGAGTAAATTTGAAGCTATAAATACATGAAAAATACCAAAATATATTTGTGATTCTAAAAAACAATTACTAAACTGATGATAAAATTATTCAAATATAAATATATTTTGACATTTTTAAATGAATAAAATCACATTATATTTAGTGCTTTTAAGCGCTCATCACAACCCAACCAACTTCTTGCAAGTTTCTCACAAGAAAAGTAAAAAACTAAAAACAAAAACTGGATAAATTAAACTATCCTAAATCATTTTCATAGATTGACATAGTTGCATATAGCGTATGTAACAACCTTTAAACTCCTAGATTTCCCTAGTAGTTAAGTTTATTTCCCATTTTTCTTTTGTATTTAGCCATATCTCACAACTTTGTAGCATTTTATAGGCCATAGTATTAAAGTTTATACTATTCATTTTCTCACTTATTTTTCTTTCTCTTTTTTTTAAGAGATATGTTTTAGAGAGGAGACCGTGTATATTTTGTACGATTTGGTTAGTGGCTAATTTTGGCTTTCTTTTGTATTAGCTTAGTTACCATATATGTGTCTTTATTGGAAGTCATGCATGAATAACAAAGGGAATCTTTAAGTCATTCAATTTAAGCAACACAAATAAATATATGACACTTTATTAGATGTAAAGCTCTTGACATTTAATGCAAAATCTTTATAGATCATTTAACAAATTGATAAGAAGAGTGTTTAAAAGGGGAAAAAATATTATCACATCGAATAGAAAAGATAAAAGCTCAAAATATTCTCATAAGCTAGTCTCCACGATTTGATTCTTAAACACCAATTTCTGGTTTATTGTAATTTCAAAAAAATTTCATGAAGTAGATTTTATGACAAAAACTTAACTAATTATCATATTGCTCTATGATATATCCAACAAATTAATTTAATAGTTCAAAGACTTAATTATTTGCTTTAAATTAACTAAAAGACATTATATTTTGTAAGATAAATTTTAAAATCAAACCTAAAATTGGTGCACCACTAGAAAGAAATAAAAGTGAACAAATGAAAGAAATAAAACAAATAAAAACGTAAAAATATGTTTAATAAAAAATTAAAAATTGTTGAAATTTATGTAGATGTGACTTTTCCCACCCTAACCTAAAACTTACATTGCCTTCAATGTAACAATTGCAAATTAAAGATAAAGAGTAAAGAATAGAAAAGCTACCAATTTGTTGAACGTGCTCAAATATTGATGTGAAAAATGTAGGTGTTCATCATTCCAAACATTTTAATCACGCATATAGAATATTGTGTACTTCTTACACATCTTAACAAATAGTTCTAAATTTGATAGTTCTAAATATAGTAAACATATTTTCACATGACAAGAAATAAAATAAACTAAATGAAACAAATTACATGAAATGAAAAACAAAAAACACAAAATTCGTAAAAAATAAAAACTCATAAATTTTTTGGAACAAGTATAGAGCTCAACCCTCCATGTCATCTGATCCTTGTTCTTTAGCATGTGTTCATGATCATTCAGGTGGTGTAAATGTGAAATCATATTCTTAATCCTAATGATCTCTTAAATGGCTTGTATCTACCCCGACATGGTTAAGTTATAACTTATGTATTTCAAAGAACAAATGATTGTAGTTCACTTGATTATGGTGCTATCAATTTGTAAAAGTAGCATGTTGTACAGCATAGACTTGGTTATAGTTTTCAATGTAGGTCATTCTTCCACCCAAATGATGAAATTCATCCTTCATAGTAATTCTTGATAAATAAGTGACTCTTTTTTCCCTTTGGGAAATATTTGTACCGGAGGAGAGCTCATTGTAATATGTAATATTTGGTAACTCACTAGATTGATGGAAAACATCACCATTTGAGTATGTCACTCCCACTTTTGCATATAATGCAGTAATGAGCTAGCTGAAAAGTACCTCAATTGGTGGTTATTTGGAGACAATTTAATCTTGTGATGAATCATTTTTCCAACTTCCATAAACATTTTGGATGTTATAGCATAATAATATTGCCCACTCTCTATCCATAGAGCTATGACGTATGGTGGGCATTAATCTTGAACAAATAAAGCATTGCCATATGGGGGCAACCTTATCCAAATACTTAGCTTCAAAAATCTTATATTTTCCACTAGCATGCCCCACTCAGCCCTTTCTATTGCTAAGCTTTCTATTACTGCAATGTAATTGATATTTTCCAAGAACAGCTCATATTCACCCTTGCCAATATTCATCAAATAATAATGGACATTAATATCACCTGGCCTAAACGAGACTACTATATCCTTACTTCAAATAAATTAGTGATAGGGTTGGGAACATTTGCATAGAATATCTAAATAATTGATTCTAAAGCAGCATCTAGTCCCTAAAAGAACCTTTTCCATTCTAAAGTTGTTATCATATAAAAAATTCCCCCAAATTTTCCATTTTGCCCCAAATCAAAATCCATACCCATCTCCACTATAAAACCTTTATTTATTTTTTCAACTTTATCAAATCTTAACTTTGCCTCAATACTAGTAAATTTGGCCCTATCATTTTCAGCTAAAGTTGATGCCATTTTTTAGAATTCAACAAAATCTAAATCCAATGGTTCAAAAATACTCCAGATGAAACAACACATCACCAATTTATCCAAAATAATTTCATTACTCCATTTTGTACAAATTAGGGTGTGGAACTATTTTAATTCAAAAACAATCTACAAAATTTAGAGAATTTAAATTCAGATAGAAATTCTTAAAAAACTTAATTACTTGTGTTGTCAAAGATGATGAATCTGAAAACCAGCCCTTTTGAAGAAGATGAGTTGATGGTTTTTCCAAAAAATTTAAATGATATGGCAAGGAAATAGTTATGAGTGGGATGTTTGTGAAAAGATTTGAAAGATAATGGAATAAAGGTGTGATTCTTGAGGAATTTTAGTTGTTTGAGAGGGAGAGAAAATTTTAGGTTTGTTGAAGAAGACGAGAAAATATAAGAGAAAAATGGGTGAAAACATATTAGGACTAGTATTTCTAGACAAAAATATATGAGGGCTTTGAAATTCTATCACAAAATGTGCAGAAACACTAATGCCACAGTGAAGGTTTTGTATGCTGTGATACGCGTAAATGTTTTCATCACACTAACTTTTATGAGACCTCTTTTTTATATGATGTTACATTTACTTTACTAACAATACACCTAATTAAATAGAAAAATTATAGCATCACAAATATTTAAAAATTTATATTTATCCTACTACAAAATAAAAAATTTATGAAAATAACGAATCTTATTAAATAATAAAATAACCATAAAACTTAAATTTTAACCATGCTAACTATGAAATCAAACTATATTAAATAAATACTAATTAAAAGAAAATAGTGGGTTACCTCTCATCAAGGACTATATTTATCATCTTTAGCGAGATGTTGCTTAAGGGACTTCATTATTTAGTAAACTCAATGTCCCTAAATCAATGAGTTTATTTAAATTGTTTTGACCTACCAAATATTGTTTGCCTTACTTCTGCAAGTACTCAATCAGATGTTCAACTTATACTTCGACATTTTTTTATAAAAGCCTCCTTAGAGTGAGACGCTTTATTTGTTCTTGATTAGTTGTCCCTACTCATTTAAATGAAATCACTCAAGTTATCCTCTAGAGTTTGTTTATTGGGAGGATTCTGAGGCAATTATTGATGGTATTTCTAGCCCTTTTGATTTTAGCTCTGGCCAAAAGGAGTGTTATTCTACCTCTAGTAGAAATTATGATGATTACTCAACCTTAGGCTATAGGTATTTCTATTAGGGTCATACATGAGTCTTGGTTGGTAACTCCCCAATGCATTGACCTACTTAGGTCCAACAATTTCTTCTCTTTGATTAGGACAAGTATCAACATCATGTCCCAAAGTACTACAAAATTCACATTGTTCTTTATTAGGTGTGGCATGTGTGATTAGAAGCGCAACTTGCTTGGTCAGATGAGCAAGCTACATCTATACTTCTATACCAGAGTTGATTTCATGGACTCTATCCCTTTTCACTTGGGAGCTTTTCTATTTGAAATTAACACCCTACATCTCAAAGATATTATAAATATTTAAGGCAATCTTTTCTCCCATTACTTCTCATATATTAGCATCAATGATAAATTGACATTGTGTTGTTAATCCATCGTAGAAAATGGGTTTTGTAGCTATAAAGGGTAGTTATGATGGTGGCAACCAGTAGGGAAGTGCTTAAACCTATCCCAAGCTTTGTAGAAAGGTTCCCCTTCCATTTGAGAGAAAGTAGTCATCTTTACTCTCAACTCTAAAAACATATTTTAAAATATTTTTAAAAAGAAAAAAGATATTATTTTTAACTTTCATTTCATTTATTTTAACTTATAATAATAACAATAACAACAATAATAATAATAATAATAATAATAATAATAATAATAATAATAAATAATATATAATAATTAAAAAAATTAACTTTCTTTTCTTTTATTTTATTTTTTTAAATTTAATTTATTTTTTTATTTTTTTATTATGTCAATTCTTTTTCTTTTATTTTAATTTTAATTCCATTTTAATTTTCTTTTCTTTTACTTTCTTTTATTTTATTATTTACTTTTATTTTATTTTTTAACTATTTTCAGTTTAGTAATTTTATGTAGAAATATATATTATTTAATATACTCGAGGTAATTATTGTATAAATTGTATCATAAACTATTTGTATTATAAATATTTTTGTAACATATTTGTATATTTATTTTATATTTTCATTTTTCCACTTGGTAGGTGAATTTAAATTTTTTTTACAAGTTTATGCTTGGTAAGAGGTCCTTACAATACACACTCACGCCATACAGAAATGACATTAATAGATCAAATAAAGTGTCAAAAAACTAAATTTTGAGATCCAACAACCTTTAATTGAGTAGCACGTTGAACTTGACGTAGGTCTACCCTTTCAGCATTTAAATATGGGAAAATCTACCACAACCTTAGGAGACTACCATAATAGAGTATGCAAGGCCAATCATTAGCAATGCTACAACCTCAATCCAATTGGATAAGGCTACCAGGAATTATGAATTAAGAAATATTCATTTTTTTTCTATTTTACCTTCCTTTAATGGACTACCTAATGAAGACTCTATATCTTTTTTAATTTAGACTTTTTCTCTCGGTGTACTTATCAAATACCAACTTAAAATGTGATGTTTCCCCTACACCGTAATCAAGAGGGCTAAGGCTTGGCTAATGTCACTCCTCTTACGTTCCCTGATGACCTAGGAGGATGTTTCCAATAAATTCATGGGAAAATTCTAGTCTATCAAAAACACATCATTTTAAAAAATAAAAAATTAATTAATAACCTACATATTTTAAGACTTTAAATAAAAATCATAATACTTACAACACAAAAAATTTAACGATTTTGATAATAAAAATTTTAAAACGATATTCCTCATAGACAATGACACCAAAAACTTGATACACAAATTTTGAATATTTTAAAATAGCTCACAAATATAAGAATCATTTTGTAGGAAATGATAAGTATACTTTCAAGGTCGATACAAAGAGGAATCACATGGTTTTTAAATAATTCAACAAATTCTGAAAAGTGAATATTAAATCTAAATATTCTAAAACAAAGTTTGAATTTTTAAATATCTAAACTAATGATACAAAATTAAAGATAGTTTCAACAAATATCAAGCAAATAAACATTTAAACTCAATGGATAATTTATGGGATAAATTAGTTAGTTAATCATTCTTGCTCTATTTTAATTAGGTTATTAAAAATAAAAGTTAACATTATTGATTTTCTGATTTTTATAAGAAAATAATCATAGGTGGGGCCAAAATTATTTGTTAATAAGAAACCAATTATTATCCTTAGGCTGGGCCTACAAGTTAATTAATTATTAAATTATGATTTATTTATAAGGAAATAGTAAACCATCTAATTACAACTTTAGGCAAAATCAAATAATTAGACTCTCATTAAAGGTGTCAAAGTTAGGTTTACAATTCAAGTATATGAAAACTAACTTTCAGATTTTAAATCTATTATAAAATTATGACGTCAATATATTTTCCAATAACAAATCCAAAATCGAAGAGTTCACCATATTCATACAATTGAATCCAAAAATAAAATAATACATTTAAATTATATCTCAAGTGTATTCTTTCAAATACAAAATTTCAACATTGTTTTTCTATGTGTAAAACCTCCAAACATATTTACCAATATTGCTTACTGAATTGAAAGAAACTATTACCTAAACTAAACAATGTTCAACTCTAAAAGTTGGGAGAAGAAAATTCATACTAAGGAAAGAAAAACTAAGAAACAAAAAGCTAGAGAGATTTGAGAGCTGAGGGATCAGTTGAGGGGTGCCTATTACAAATAGAGGGGACCTTTTTATAGGCTAGAAAATGCTACAAAAGAGAGAAAATTAAGGATATAGTGGGGAATCGTTATATGGATTTATTTGCACTAAGGCATGAGCCAATTTGTAATGCATTTGAATTTGGATCTGATTCTTCTATGCTGTAGAGCACATAAAACCTTCTTTGCAACCCACGTGTTTCTGCACTTCTAAAAGCCCTTTTTATTTTACACCTCTTACATTTAGTTTGGAACATATGTAAGGCTTACATATATTATTATTTTATATTTCAAGTTTGCCAATGAGTGCATCTAGGTACTATTTTTCAAGTGTGTATCAAGTGAGTAAATCTGAAGCTGTAAGTACCTAAAAAACAACATAACATATATGTGATTTTGAAAATATATATTTGCTAAAATGATGATAAAATTATGCAAATATAAATCTATTTTGATATTTTAATGTGCCTAAAATCATATTATATTTGGTGCTTTGAACCGAAACCTAGATGAAAAATAGAAACGCCAACCAATGGAATCTTTTCTTGAACTCTATACCAATTCAGCCAAGGAATAAAATAATTATATCCTTGATAGAAATAAAACCCCCATTACCTTTATCAGTCATGATCACTGTTCGAACTGCCTATTACTACTCTTACTTGCTGTCTTCATAACAACTTGGTTTAACACATGAACCTAGCTTTGCTCTAAAGCCAACACCACTCAATGTGGTGCAATCAACTACCAATGATTAGTAAAGTGAACTAGATTTGAACACCCAATGTAGGAAACTACTCAACCACGATCACTCAAAAACTTCCTACAACCAACTAGTTGACACATAACTCATCACTTAAGAAAACGCTGCACAAAGAAAACTCTAGCTGAGACACAACTCATAGCCATATAGGCTCTTCACATGAGAAAAAGTTCCATAGATGATAACTACCAGTCGACATATGAATCATAGCCATACAAGCTCCTTGCATAAAAATACTTCTAAACACCGCATTAAGTACTCACCATTGTAGAGTAGGGTTTTGCCCACATAATCATGAATCGCTAATACCAAAAAACACCCATGATAATATGGATCCAAAAATAGAAAATAAGATATCAATTTGATAGAGCTATGTTATATTTTTCTATATGAAAAACAAAAATATAAGGAGGTATTTATAGATATAATACCAATGGTAGGACCACCTTACCATGGTTGATACTAGAGTTTTGTAATTATAAAATAGCTCACAAATGAACAAATCACTTTGTAAGAAATGATAAGTACACTTTCAAAGTTGGTCTAAAAAGGAACCACATAGTTATTACATAATTCAAAAAAGTTTTAAAAACAAAAATTAAACCTAAACATTCTATCAAAAAGTTCAAATTTTATAAATCTAATCTAACGACATAGAAGTAAAGATAGATTCAAAAATAATATGGAAAATCAACAATTACATTAAGTGGAGAATTTATGAGATAAATTAGTTAGTTAATCGTGCTTATTTAATATTAATTAGGTTATTGAAGATGTAAATTAAGATTATTGATTCTTTCTTTTTTATAAGAAAATATCCAAGGACATTGATCAAATTTCTTATTAATTAAACTTTAATTTTCCACCTTCAATCAAGCCAAAAATTTAAATTAAATTAAATTTTTCAAATTTTCTAAAAAATTAACAAACCCTTTAACTTTCTACCTTTGGTTGGGCCAACAATTTAAACTCCCATCATGGTGTCAAAACTAGTTTTATGATTTAAGCATCTCGAAAGGAACTTCAAGATTTTAATACTACTAAAAATTCATTGCCAATATATTTTTAAATGGTAAACCTCAAAAAAATCTTTGAAATATAATTTTTACTCTAATTATGCAATTGATATAAATCAAAGATTTAAGAATAGTACTCCTAATCAGATTTAGATATTAAACCCTAAATCTAACTCTTTTGTTTATTATGAAAAATACTCCGTGAACATTTTTTTTTTACAAAATTTGTTTAAATCTTGATGAAGAAATAAAACATATTTCATTTTACAAAAAATATTTTACCTACTTTAATATTTCATAAGTATAATAACATTACTAATATCTTATAGTATTTTAAGCCACACATACTTAATTTAATTAATGATTAGTAAATTAAACATAGCATTCAAAATAACATATAAAGTTAATCTAAAAAGAATACATATAATTATACCTCAACGTTATCCTTACAGAACTTTAGTATTGTTTTAATTTCTGGAAAACTTCCAAGAAGAATTAGCAACACTATTTATTGAATGAAAATGAAAATTATTGCATAAACTATGCTCAACTCTCAAATTGAGAGAACTTCAAAACTATGAAAAGAAAAAAAAAACAAGAGAGAAAATCAAAAATCAGCAAAACAATGTGTTGAGGGATGAATGTAAATGGGGATTTGGGGTCCAATTTATAGGTGAGGAAAAGGTGAGAAAAGTAGATCATTAAGTTGAGCATCGTAGCACACATGTATTCCATGCATCGGTGTTAAACAACTTGTATGTGCTTGGAATCCTCGATCCACTACTCCCATGCCACAACACACTAAGTTTCTATGCTACAGCTAACATTCCTCGGACATTATGGAACCTATTTGGAGAGAATTTCAAGCGTTTAGGATTTTAGAGATTTATAGTGAGAAGTAGAAGTATAGAAAAATGAATTGGATCCTGTATTCTCCTCATTGAAAGGTATATATATGACATCTCATGCATGTGACAGGTTATGTGCTCTGTGACCTCGATATATGATTACATGATTTATTAAATGTTACAAATGAACTGAGTAGAAATTGGATCACCATTAGCATTTACATTGGTAAGTCGCTATATATAAATAAATCATGTATTTTATTTCTTTTATAATATATATATATATATCAAAAAATTTACTCTTTTTTCTCTCTTTCTTCTTTTTCCCTCTCTTTTTTCACTTTTGTTTTCTTTTTAATTCCCCTCGTGTGTGCTATATAGCTCATATCTATTAATTTCTTTAATTAATATTAATTTTCCAGCCCCTTCTCACTTAGCTCGATCTTTTTTTCCTAAATTTCTTTTCTCCCCTGGCCTCCTTCGCGTTTATCATCCTTTTCACCGAGTAGTGCCGCACCCTCACAAATATTCCCCTATCTCTCCCAGCAGCTCCATCTCATCCAGCAGCTAGCTCATTTTTCTTTACTTTTTGACTAGTACTAGCAACTCGCTCGATCGTTACGAGTAGCTCCCTTTCCCCTCTCTTCTTCCTTTTCTTTCTATTTTTTTTCTTTTCCTTTTCCCATGTTCACACCTCGTCAACCGACTATTTGTACTATTGTCACTTGCGTCCCAACTCTGGGTATGTATGATACTCTCTCTTTTTTACCATATCAATTCATATATGTGTTGATTCTTAGTAGATTTAGGTCTATACATAATACAATTTAATTAGGATTATGCATTTCATTTATGAATCTATATTTCTTACTGTAATTTCTTAGGGTAGGGTTTTTTGCATATCATTTCTTTATGAATGACATTTAGTTATATGTGATATATTTAATCAAAGAACTCTGCCATTAATGTTAGAATAAATTATTTCTACCTTTTTAGATTAAATTTTATATTTGATTCTTACAATCACAAAGTAATTTATTGAACATATAATTGGTACTATAGGAGCCAATCAAATTAAAGTAATTTTTTGCTTTAGTTGACTGCAAATTTCATATTTCATTCATGTCGCTATCATTCTTAATATCACAATCTAGTATTATATCTATTCAGACTCATCCTTGGTTCAAAGATAGTGAATGGAACAAGTTGTATGAGATAGAGGCAGCATTTAAGCCTGAGATCAATGGGAAACAAGCTATTTTAAGCAATAATCAGTTTTAAACAAGCTATTTTACTTTTTTGTTTGAATTTTGCCTCAAAGGTCTTTTAGTTTTTTGACATATTGCTAACAAGAGAAAATGTACACAAACCCTATGATAGTCTAGTGAGCATTGTTGTTGTAGGAAAAGAAAATATGTGATGTGATGGTACCTAAATCATCATATGTCATAGCCAAGACATATATTTCTATGTTTCTTTCAAGATTATGTCATTCCTATACCAAGCTCCTTACCTATTTTCTCTTGATTCTATAGGTTGGGACGTCACAGCCAGGGATAACTACATCTGGAAACATGAGAAAGGTACCAAATTCATATTAAAAATTACTTAGATTAAAATGGAGTGAGATAGAATGGACCCTAAATAGATATTTCTCATTCCCAATATTCCTTTCATCGTTAAAATTTTCTATTCTATGGGAATCTACAAGCCTATTTTTTTTTTGTTAGATATTGGGTAGTAGTCCTAGTTTTTCAAAGGACCAATGTGCAGTGAAGGACTTGGAATACTCTATTTCTATATTTTTACCATTCAATAGATGCTTAGGAGTTTATTTTTTGGGAATATCTTTTTTGGTTTAGCCATAAAAAAATTGAGACTTTTTTCGAACCAAATACTATTTATTGTTGCATAAATTAGGCATAATATTATTTCCTTAATAAGAAAATAGCCATTAATGTTTCATCATACGATCACGAGATTCTATGTCACAAATCAAATTTGCTACAATTTCTACTTGTCTCCTAATAAAAAAAATTGGCAGACATTGTTGACTCCCAAAGATACCGATACACAAAATACAATCTTAATGATACAAATATACATGCATAAAAAAGAAAAATTCCATTTTAATCATTAGGAAGCCTACATGAAAGACAGTGAAACGAGTCACTCACAAAAAAAGTGCGTTTTTTTTTTTGCTTTTAACCTTAAACCCTAGCCAAAATTAGCCAAGACTAACTTTAGGAATGTCATAGTTCTCACTCATGTTTGCTAGTACTATTTGAAATCTTGAATCCTATGAGATAAATCACATTAAATAAAATTACTCTTTTAAATAAAATCACATATAATTGAATGAAATCATTATATACAAATTCAACAAAACATATTAGAGGGTGAAATATTATACATACCACATTTATTTTAAGATCAGGGGAAGATCCAAAACCAAGATTCAAAGATGAAGAGGATTACTCATTATGGTGTCGACACCCTAGACATAATCGTGCAACAAGCAATGAAATTATGCAAATAATTATTAAACCTATATCAAGCAACACTATATGATAATTTATGCATACGTAGTTTTGTAACATAGCTAACAAATATTTCACATATTTTGTTAATATTTAATAGACTTCTGAATTTTATAACTAGGATGATATCAAATAATTGTCTAAACTCCAACGTAATAATTTATACTAAATATTAATAAAAATGTTAAAAACAAAAAAATAAAACATAAATTTTTTCTTATATATGAGTTAAATCACATTAATAAAATTACTCTTTTAAATAAAATCACATATAAATTGAAACTATATATATATATATATATATATGATTTCTATATGATTAAATGAAATCATTATTTATCAATTCAAAAAAAATATTGGTGGGGGAAATATTATACAAAATACATGTATCTTAAGTTTAGGTGAAGACGCTAAACCAAGATTCAGAGACGAAGAGGATTACTCTTTGTGTTATTGACAACATAGACATAGTCATGACACATGCAATGAAATTAGGCAAATGATTGTTAAACCTATACCAAGCAACAATATATGATAATTTATGCATAAGTAGTTTTGTAACATATTATGAGCTAATAAATATTTCACATATTTTGTTAATATTTTTTGGACTTCTGAACATTATAATTAGGACGATGTCTAATAATTGTCTAAACATGGATATTAACTACCAAATATCATAAATTATCTCAATACAAAAATTCATCATTTTCATGCAACCATTCCAACCATACATTTATATTGTCCATTAGATCATCAAATATATTTATATTATCTATCATAAGTTCAATATGATGTATTACCACTATGCTCCCTACAAAATACTAAACATGATGATGCAAATTTTTTCAATCATTTTAAATATGGTGTACGAGTTATTGATAAAGTTACATGAATGCATCATTTCATGCTATAGAACTAGATCAGATTAGATAATTACATCCAATGACCTTAAAAACTTCGTATAATCAATGGCATTGTATATAATAACTTCTAAATATATTTTAATATAACTTAAAATCATTACTTTTGCCAACTACTTTGGAGCAAAATAAATAGGTTGAATGTAATTTTCCTCAACAAAATGTCTTATTTGTTTTTCTAAAATGAAATATGTTAATATAATCTCGTATTAATAAACTCTCACATACTAGTTTATACTAAATATTATTAAAAATGTCAAAAAATAAATAAATCAAACAAATTTTTTTCCTTTATATGAGATAACTCACATTAAATAAAATCACTCTTTTAAATAAAATCACATATAAGTAGAAACTATACATATATAAATATATATATATATATATATATATATTTGATTGAATGAAATCATTATTTATCAATTAAAAAAATATTGGATGGTGAAATATTATACATAACACATGTATCTTAAGATTAGGTGAAGATGGTAAACCAAGATTCAGAAACAAGAGTATTACTCTTTATGGTGTCGACACCCTAAATATATTTGTGCAACACGTAATGAAATTATGTGAATAATTGTTAAACCTATACCAAGAACCACTATATGATAATTTATGCATACGTAGTTTTGTAACATATTATTAGGTAATAAATGTTTCACATATGTTGTTAATATTTATTGGATTTCTAAATTTTATAATTAGGATGATGTCTAATAATTGTCTAAATATATGTATTGACTACCAAATTTCATAATTTATCTCAATACAATGAATTCTCTTTTTCATGCAACCATTCGAACCACAGATTTATATTGTCCATAAGATCATCAAATATATCTACATTATCTTTCATAAGTTCAATAAAAGAATATTTCCATTATGCTCTCAACAAAATACTAAACATGATTATGCTACTTTTCTCAATAATTTTAGTTGTTGGGTACCATTTGGTGATAAAGTTCCACGAGTGCATCATTTCAAACTATGGAACTAGGTCAGATTAGATAATCACCTCCAATGACCTTAAAAACTTCGTATGATCAATGCCATTGAAGATAATAACTTCTAAATATATGTTAATATAACAGAAGATCATGGCTTTTGCACTCTACTTCGGAGCAAAGTAGATAGGTTTAATGTAATTTTCCTCAATCAAATGTCTTATCTTGTATTGGCAAAATGAAATATGTTAATATAATCTCATATAAATAAACTCACACATACTAGTTTATACTAAATATTATTAAAAATGTTAAAAAATAAATAAATCAAACAAATTTTTTTCCTTTATATGAGATAACTCATATTAAATAAAATCACATATAAGTAGAAACTATACATATATAAATATATATATATATATATATATATTATTGAATGAAATCATTATTTATCAATTAAATAAAATATTGGAGGGTGAAATATTATGCATACCAAATGTATCTTAAGATAAGGTGAAGATGGTAAACCAAGATTCAGAAACAAGAGTATTACTCTTTATGGTGCCGACACCCTAAACATATTCTTGCAACATGCATTGAAATTATGCAAATAATTGTCAAACTTATACCAAGCAACACTACATCATAATTTATGCATACGTAGTTTTGTAACATATTATTAGCAAATAAAGTTTTCACATATTTTGTTAATATTTATTGGATTTTTAAATTTTATAATTAGGTTGATGTCTAATAATTGTCTAAACGTATATATTGACTACCAAATTTCATAATTTATTTCAATATAAAAAATCCTCTTTTTCAAGCAACCATTCGAACCACAAATTTATATTGTTTATAAGATCATCAAATATATCTATATTATCTTTCATAAGTTCAATAAAAAATATTTCCATTATGCTCCCTACAAAATACTAAACATGATGATGCTAATTTTCTCAATACTTTTTGCTGTTGTGTACCATTTGGTGATAAAGTTCCACGAGTGCATCATTTCATGCTATGGAACTAGATCAGATTATATAATCACGTCCAATGACCTTAAAAACTTCGTATGATCAATGCCATTGAAGATAATAACTTCTAAATATATGTTAATATAACAGAAGATCATGGCTTTTGCCAACTACTTCGGAGCAAAGTAGATAGGTTTAATGTAATTTTTCTTAATCAAATGTCTTATTTTGTATTGGTAAAATGAAATATGTTAATATAATCTCATATATATAAACTCACACATACTAGTTTATACTAAATATTATTAAAAATGTCAAAAAATAAATAAATCAAACAAAAACTTTTCCTTTATATAAGATAACTCACATTAAATAAAACCACTCTTTTAAATAAAATCACATATAAGTAGAAACTATACATATATAAATATATATATATATATATATATATATATATATATTTGATTGAATGAAATCATTATTTATCAATTAAAAAAATATTGGAGGGTGAAATATTATGCATACCATATGTATCTTAAGATAAGGTGAAGATGGTAAACCAAGATTCAGAAACAAGAGTATTACTCTTTATGGTGCCGACACCCTAAACATATTCGTGCAACACACAATGAAATTATGCGAATAATTGTTAAACATATACCAAGAACCAATATATGATAATTTATGCATACGTAGTTTTGTAACATATTATTAGCTTATAAATACTTCACATATTTTGTTAATATTTATTGGATTTCTGAATTTTATAATTAGGATGATGTCTAATAATTATCTAAACATATATATTGACTACCAAATTTCATAATTTATCTCAATACAAAAAATTCTCTTTTTCATGCATCCGTTTAAACCACAAATTTATATTGTTTATAAGATCATCAAATATATCTATATTATCTTTCATTAGTTCAATAAAAATATTTCCATTATGCTCCCTACAAAATACTAAACATGATGATGATAATTTTCTCAATAATTTTTACTGTTGTGTACCATTTGGTGATAAAGTTCCACGAGTGCATCATTTCATGCTATAGAACTAGATCAGATTAGATAATCACCTCCAATGACCTTAAAAACTTCGTATGATCAATGCCATTGAATATAATAACTTCTAAATATATGTTAATATAACTGAAAATCATTGATTTTGCCAATTACTTTGGAGCAAAGTAAATAGGTTTAATGTAATTTTTCTCAACCAAATGTCTTATTTTATTTCGGTAAAGTGAAATATGTTAATATAATCTCATATAAATAAACTCAAACATACTAGTTTATACTAAATATTATTAAAAATGTTTAAAAAAACAAATAAATCAAACAAAACGTTTTTCCTTTATATGAGATAACTCACATTAAATAAAATCACATATAAGTAGAAACTATATATATATATATATATATATATATATGATTGAATGAAATCATTATTTATCAATTGAAAAGAAATATTGAAGGGTGAAATATTATACATACCACATGTATCTTAAGATTAGGTGTAGATGGTAAACCAAGATTCCAAAACAAGAGTATTACTCTTTAAGGTGTCAACACCCTAAACATATTCGTGCAACACGCAATGAAATTATGCCAACAATTGTTAAACCTATACCAAGAACCACTATATGATAATTTATGCATACTTAGTTTTGTAACATTTTATTAGCTAATAAATATTTCACATATTTTGTTAATATTTATTGGATTTCTGAATTTTATAATTATGATGATATTTAATAATTGTCTAAACTTGGATATTGACTACCAAATTTCATAATTTATCTCAATACAAAAAATCCTTTCATGCAACCATTGGAACCATACATTCATCATCATCATCATCATCATCATCATCATCATCATCATCATCATCATCATATATATATATTATCCTTCATAAGTTCAATAAAACATATTTCCATTACGCTCCCTACAAAATACTATACATGATGATGCTAATTTTTTCAATCATTTTAACTGTTGTGTACCTGTTGGTGATAAAGTTCTACGAGTGTATCATTTCATGCTCTGAAACTAGATAAATTTAGATAATCACCTCCAATGACTTTAAAAACTTTGTATGAACAATGCCATTGTACATAATAACTTCTCAATATATATTAATATATTTGAAAATCATTGCTTTTGCGAACTACTTCGGAGCAAAGTAGATAGGTTTAATGTAATTTTCCTCTAATGATCTAAAATTGTTCATTATATCAACAAAATGTCTTAATTTGATTTGCTAAAATGAAATATATTAATATAATCTCAAATTAATAAACTCTCACGTACTAGTTTATACTAAATATTATTTAAAATGTTAAAAACAAATAAATCAAACCTAAGTTTTTTTTAAATGAGATAAATCATATTAAATAAAATTACTCTTTTAAATAAAATAACATATAAGTTGAAACTATATATATATGATTTCTATATGATCGAATGAAATCACTATTTATCAGTTCAAAAACATTATTGGAGAGTAAAATATTATAATACCACATGTATCTTAAGATTATGTGAAGATAATAAACAAGATTCAAAGACGAAGAGGATTACTCTTTATGGTGTCGACAACATAGACATATTCGTGCAACATGCAATGAAATTATGCAATTGATTGTTAAACCTATACCAAGTAACACTATATGATAATTTATGCATATGTAGTTTTGTAACATATTATGAGCAAATAAAAATTTCACATATTAAGTTAATATTTATTGGACATCTTAACTTTATAATTAGGACGATGTCTAATAATTGTCTAAACATGGATATTGACTACCAAATTTCATAATTTATCTCCATACAAAAATTCCTTATTTACATGCAACCATTAAAACGATACATTTATATTGTCCACTAGATCATCAAATATATCTATATTATTTTTCATAAGTTCAATATGGCATATTACCATTATGCTCCCTACAAAATATTAAACATACTTATGCTAATTTTCTCAATCATGTTAACTATCGTGTACCAATTGGTAATAAAGTTCCACAAGTGCATAATTTCATGCTTAGGAACTAGATCAAATTAGCTAATCACCTCCAATGACCTAAAAAAAATCGTATGATCAATTCCATTGTATATAATAACTTCTAAATTTATGTTAATATAACTGAAAATCATTGTCTTTGCCAACTACTTTGAATTTTCCAACTACTTTGGAGCAAAATAAATAGGTTTATTGTAATTTTCTTGAACAAAATGTCTTATTTTTGTTTTGCTAAAATGAAATATGTTAATATAATCTCATATTAATAAACTCTCACATACTAGTTTATACTAAATATTATTAAAAATGTTAAAAACAAATAAATCAAATATAATGTTTTCCTTTATATGAGATAACTCACATTAAATAAAATCACAAATCAATAGAAACAATATATATATATATATGATTGAATGAAATCATTATTTACCAATTAAAAAAAATATTAGAACGAGAAATATAATACATACCACATGTATCTTAAGATTAGGTGAAGTTGGAAAACTAAGATTCAAATACAAGAGGATTACCCTTTGTGGTGTCGACACCCTAGACATAATTGTGCAACATGCTAAGAAGTTATGCAAATAATTGTTAAACCTATACCAAGCAACATTATATGATAATTTATGCATATGTAGTTTTGTAACATATTATTAGCTAATAAATATTTCACATATTTTGTTAATATTTATTGGATTTCTAAATTTCATAATTAGGACGATGTCTAATTATAATCTAAACATAGATATTGACTACCAAATTTCATAATTTATCTCAATACAAAAATTCCTCATTTTCATGCAACCATTCGAACCATACATTTATAATATCTATTAGATCATCAAACATATCTATATTATCTTTCATAAGTTAAATAAAAACATATTACCCTTATTCTCCCTACAAAATACTAAACATGATGATGCTAATTTTCTCAATCATATTAACTATTGTGTACCAATTGGTGATAACGTTCTACGAGTGCATCATTTCATGCTCTGAAACTAGATCAAGTTAGATAATCACCTCTAATAACTTTAACAACTTTGTATGATCAATGCAATTGTACATAATAACTTCTCAATATATGTTAATATAATTGAAAATCATTGCTTTTGTCAACTACTTTGAAACAAAATAGATAGGTTAAATGTAATTTTCCTCTAATGATCTAAAATTGTTCATTATATCAACAAAATGTCTTATTTTGTTTGGAAAAAATGAAATATTTTAATATAATCTCATATTAATAAACTCTCACGTACTAGTTTATACTAAACATTATTAAAAATGTCAAAAACAAATAAATCAAATATAAAGTTGTTCCTTCATATGAGATAACTCAAAATAAATGAAATCAATCTTTTAAATAAAATCACATATAAGTAGAAACAATATATATATATATATATATATATAATTTGTATACGATTGAATGAAATCATTATTTACCAATTCAAAAAAAATATTGGAGGGTAAAATATTATACATACCACTTATATCTTAAGATTAGGTGAAGATGGTAAACCAAGATTCGGAGACATGAGGATTACTCTTTGTGGTGACAACACCCTAAACATAATCATGCAACATGCAATGAAATTATGCAAATAATTGTTAAACATATACCAAGCAACACTATATGATAATTTATGCATACGTAGTTTTGTAAAATATTATTAGCTAATAAATATTTCACATAATTTGTTAATAATTATTGGATTTTCTGAATTTTATAATTAGGACGGTGTCTAATAATTATCTAAGCATATATATTGACTACCAAATTTCATAATTTATCTCAATACCAAAAATCCTCTTTTTCAACAACCATTCGAACCATACATTTATATTGTCCATTAGATCATCAAGTATATCTATACTATCTTTCATAAGTTCAATAAAACACATTTCCATTATTCTCCCTACAAAATACTAAACATGATAATGATAATTTTTCAATCATTTTAACTATTGTGTACCATTCGGTGATAAAGTTCCACGAGTGCATCATTTGATGCTATGGAACTAGATCAGATTAGATAATCACCTCTAATAACCTTAAAAACTTTGTATGATCAATGCTATTGTATTCAATAACTTCTAAATATATTTTAATATAACTGAAAATCATTGCTTTTGTCAACTAATCTTCTATGCAAAATAGATAGCTTAAATGTAATTTTCCTCTAATGATCTAAAATTGTTCACTATATCAACCAAATGTCTTAATGTTTTTTGCTAAAATGAAATATATTAATATAATCTCATATTAATAAACTCACATGTACTAGTTTATACTAAATATTATTAAAAATGTTAAAAATAAATAAATCAAACCTAATTTTTTTAAATGAGATAAATCATATTAAATAAAATTACTCTTTTAAATAAAATCACATATAAGTTGAAACTATATATATATATATATATATATATATGATTTCTATATGATCGAATGAAATCATTAATTACCATTCATAAAAAATATTGGAGAGTAAAATATTATACATTCCACAAGTAACACTATATGATAATTTATGCATACATAGTTTTGTAACATATTATAAGCTAATAAATATTTCACATATTAAGTTAATATTTATTGGACTTCTTAACTTTATAATTAGGACGATGTCTAATAATTATCTAAACATGGATATTGACTACCTAATTTCATAATTTATCTCCATACAAAAATTTCTTATTTACATGCAACCATTCAAACGATACATTTATATTGTCCACTAGATCATCAAATATATCTATATTATTTTTCATAAGTTCAATATAACGTATTACCATTATGCTCCCTATAAAATATTAAACATACTTATGCTAATTTTCTCAATCATGTTTAACTATTGTGTATCAATTGGTGATAAAGCTCTACAAGTGCATCATTTCATTCTTAGGAACTAGATCAAATTAGCTAATCACTTCCAATGACCTTAAAAACATCGTATGATCAATGCCATTGTATAAAATAACTTCTAAATATATGTTAATATAACTGAAAATCATTTTTTTTGCCAAGGGAGCTCGAGGAAGCTAGAAGAGAGAATATAACACTACGGTCGCAATCATGGGGAAGGACCATGGACGATCAAGCAGCTAATCCATAAAAAAGAAACATAACAAGTCAAGCTCAGCCCGAGCCACACTAGATACAGTAGGAAGATGAAAGTAACCTCCATTCTAGCTTAGCATGAGCCAATGATGAACAATGGGTTCAGGAAAGGAAAAGCTTGTAGGCACAGTTACAAGTGATGGAGGAGGCCAATAAGAGGCAAGACCAAGCTTTAAAGGCAACAAATGAGAAACATGAAAATTGTAAATTTTCTTATGATGTGGACAAGGATTGTGAACAATTGTGTATCTTCCCCTTTTTCCGATGAAATAGAGAATGATGAGCCACTAGTCCAGTTTAACAATCCTAAATGCCCTAACTATTTTGGGACAAAAGACCCAGTAACACACTTACATCACTTGAAAATAGCCATGGCTTCTATGAGCTTAACCCAAGGAAAGAAAGATTCCATGATGTGCAAACTATTCGCGGCCACCCTCTATGAAGGTGCTCAGAAATGGTTCAACAACTTGGCACCCCGATCCCTAACCTTCTTTCCATAGTTTGCCAAGCTATTCATCACAAACTATACATGCAACAATCCCTTGAGGAAAGAATTACACCACATTTTCTCAATTATTCAAGAAGGGGCAGAATCCACTGAGGAATACACGAAACAATTCAGGGAGAAAAATTGGAAATCTCTAATTGTCCTAGCTCTATTGCCATAAAGGCTTTTAGACGAGGTCTATTAAAGAAATCCAATTTGTTTATGGAATTAACCAAGACTTGGCCTCATACTTTGGAAGAAGCTTATCGTGAGGCAAGTAAAAGGTGAATGAGCTAACATCGAAGGGGTGACGGATAAGAAAAGAAGGATGAGCCCAAACAGGGCATAACAAAACAACAAAATAAAGCACTTCGCACAAGATAACAGAGGATCCAGACAATGGTCAAGAAATATAGGACCTTGGGGGAGGTCACTCTTCTTTTTGGGGGCCCTCTTTGAAAGTAAACTTGATTCAGGCCATACTAAGGATGGAGGAATAATCCAACGTCAGGTGGCCGCCGAAGATAAAATCCCCACTCAAGGACACATCCAAATGGTGTGCCTTCCATAAGAATATGGGCCACGAAACGAGGGATTGTATACACCCGAAAAATGAGATGGAAGAATTGTTAGCAAGGGGATATCTGAAGGACCTCGTCATGGGAAATGGAGATAGGAGAAATCAACAAAATAAGCAAGCGATACCAAAAGCAATGAACTCGTCAGGCAGTGGGAGGGAGCCTCACAAGGAGACCAATATAAGGACTTTACACACCATACAGGGAGGGCTTGGGATCAACGGAGTCTCAAATAACTCGTGCAAAAGGTTTGCCAAAAAATTACACAAGGCTCCCTATGTATATGCCTTAAACAAAAAGTGGCATGTTGTAGAAATCATTTTTAATGAGAATGATGATACTTCCTCCCATCATGAAAACCCATTAGTGATTGCTTTGAGGATTGGATCTTGTGATGTCTATAGAATAATAATTTATACAAGGAGTTCAATAGAACTCATTTTTCTGACCACTGCCAAAGCTCTAGGAGTAAAGGACCTTGACATTGTCAAGGTAGAACTTCCTCTCGTGGGGTTCAACAACAGCTCCACCTATGCCAAAGGAACGGTAGTGCTCCCTATTATGACGAAAGGAATGATAATAATGACCAATTTTGTAATCATCAATGTCCTAGTTTATTAAAACGCCATCTTGGAAAGGCCATGAATATATAAAATGATGGTAATTCCATCCACCCTCCATCAAATAATCAAATTTCCCACTGAAAAGAGCCCAAAGGAGATTAGGGAATACCAAGAGAAGGCCAAAAGCTGCTATAACACTACTATGAAAGAGATCATCCTTAAGTAGCAATCACAGAGAGGTCTAGTTCCTCAGGTATAACACAAATGTCTTTGCATGGACCCCAACTGATATGCCTGGGATTGATCAAAGAGTCATGACACACCGATTAAATGCCAATCCAAAGGATAGACTGATGAGGGCAGAACCAACATCGCCGATCCTACCGTTCATTTGATTTTATGTATTTATAAAACTCTCGCAAGTGCACGAATCATTTTGTAGAAAATGATAAGTATACTCCCAAGGTCGATCTAAGGAAGGAATATATGTCGTTTTTAATTTATTATTCAAACTTTTAAAAACGAAATTAAATCCTAAACATCCTGTCACGATATTTTGGTTTTTTTGTGTTTCTAATCTAATAACATAAAAAATAAACATAGATTCAATAAACATTTATGCAAATTTTATCTATTAAAATAGTGGAGTATTTATGGATATAATAACTAAGTTAATTATGCTTGCTCATATTATTTAGGTTATTAAAGATATGAATTGATATTTATTGATTCTCTCTTTTTTATATGAATACCACCTTTGGTAGGGTTAGATATTCTTTGTTAACTAAAAAAATCAATTAACACCTATGGGTGGGGTTGATAACTAATTTGGTTAATTAAATTAATTCTTTTTTCTAAGAGATTGAAAATGAACCATTTAAATGCCACCTTTGGTGGGGTTAGACAGTTTAAACTTTATTCAAGGTGTCCAAATTAAACCTAAGAATTTAGTTATCCGAGTACTAACTTTCAAGTTTTAAAACCACTACTGAAAACATGTTGTCAATACATTTTCAAATAATAATTCTTATAAAAACTTTTGAAATAGAGCTTCACTCTAACTACCGGACAATTGTACCAACAAATAAAAGAGCACTACTCTAAATCATACCGGATAACTAAACCTTAAAATCTAATTTTCAGATTTAAGTTTGTAATGAAAAATAATATATTTCTCTCTAACATTCTTAATATAAAATCTTAAATAAAAATAAAATCAATTCATTTTAGAGATTTTTACCTATTTAATATTTCGCAAGCATAACAATGTTATTATTATATCATGTTTACAAACAGCCAACAAAGTTAAATTTAATCACAGACAAATTAAATATAACATGTAAGAATAAAGCATAAAAAATAATTGTAAAGAAAATAAAATCCTTACAGTACTTCGATGCTATTCCCGTTGCTGAAAAACCTCCAAACGGAATTTGCACTCCCATTTATTGAATCAAAAAGAAAATAAATTACAAAAACATAACTAGTTCTTCTCAAAAAGAGAAGAACTCTAAAACTAAGAAAAACTAACTAAGAAAAAACTAAAAAACTAAGAAAGAAGAGAAAGAAAGAGAAGAGAAGATGTGTTTTTTTAGGTGTGTTTAGAAGTGAAGAGAAGGGGGTATTTATAGGTGAGGATGGAAAGAAAAAGTGGGTGAAAAAATGTTAAAAAATGGTGAAAACGTGGAGTGGTGATTGCTGACATCATTGATGACGTCAGCATGATGTGGAGGCAGCTACGCGCAAAAATGGGGCGAGATGGCAACGGCGCGCGTAGAAGGCACCAGTGGTGCACACAGGCATGCACGGAAGGCAAGAGCAGTGCGCGTGGGTGTGCGCGGAACTAGAGCAAGGTGCGTGCAGGAGTGAGGAGCAACGTGCGCGGTCTGGGCATGCTGCGCGCAGCTGGGTACTGGCGCACGCGGGCTGGGCGGCTCCGTGCGCGTTTTCCTCCTTTTTGACCTTTTTTGTCCAATTTTTCCATATTTGTTGACCTTTTCTTATTTATTTATTAATATATTTGTGATGTACTGCTTCCAGTATTCCTCTTTGAGTCTTTAACTTACGTTTTTAAGCAAAAATACTTGAAAAATAATAAAAATACCCGTGATTCTGAAAAAGACAAATTTATATAAATATATATATCTTTAATCAATTAATGTGCATAAAAGCATGGTAATTTTAGTGCTTTTTGAGCACTCATCATAGACCCATTCAACAACGAAAAAGAAAATTCTCAAGAGAAAAGAAAGATAATCAAGCACCATCTAATTGCCCTTAAAGAAGCTGGAGCCATAAGGGAGGTCAACTACTCTTCATGGCTATCAAATGTGGTCTTCGTCAAGAAATCATGTGGGTCATCTCGCATATGTATAGCCTTCATAAATTTAAATGAGGCATGTCCCATGGATTGCTTCCCCCTTCCATATATTAATCATCTAGTAGATGCATCTGTCAGATTTGGGCTGATGAGTTTTTTGGATGCATACTCTGTGTACCATCCAATCAGAATGCGCCCCCAAGACGAGGAGAAAACATATTTCATCATAAAAGAGGGAACATTCTATTATAAGAGGATGCCATTTGGATTAAAAAATGTGAATGCCACATATCAACGTCTAGTTAACAAAATATTTGAAGAGCAACTCGGAAGGAATCTAGAGGCATATGTAGACGATATGGTGGTGAAATTAGCTCAACCCCTAAACCATATTAAGGACCTAGAGAAGATATTCTCAGTAATATAAAGATACGGTATGATGCTCAACCCCAAGAAGTATGTATTTGGTTTTGTGGCAGGAAAATTCCTAGGGTACCTCATGTTTGCCAGAGGTATTGAGGCCAACCCAGATAAGATACAAGCAATAGTGAATATGAAGCCATCTTCCAACCTTGGAATCCATAAGCTAAATGATAGGACAGTAGCCCTCGCCCAGGTGAGATTCTATACTTGTATTTGGCTATGACATCCTATACTTGCAGTGTTGTACTCTTAGCCGAAAGATATAAGATTCAGCACCTTGTCTACTATGTCAGCTAAGTCTTGATAGATGCCCAAAGTAGATATCCAACAATTGAAAGATTAACATTCATTCTCAAAGTGCACAAAAGCTTAGGCATTACTTCGACTCACATATAATGGTGGTGCTCACTTCTTACCCACTCAAAAGTTTCTTGATGAGACCAAATGTTGTAGGAAGGCTAGCAAAGATTGTAATAGAATTAGGAGAATACAACATTTAATACATTTCCAGAACAACCATCAAAGGGCAAGCGGTGGCTAAGTTTAGTGAGAAGCCAGAAGTCATCAATAAGGAGCAAAAGATAGTGTATGAGGTGGATCAAAAAGGGAGCCTAATTTGGCAGGTGCTTGTTGATGAAGCCCATAACTCCAATGGTATAGGACTAAGGGTAGTCATAATTGACCACAACTACTATTTTGAATACACAGTAAAACTCGATTTCCAAGCAACTAATAATATTGTAGAATATAAGATGGCTATATTTCGGGCTATGACCGCAAAGAAGTTGGGAATAGATGAGATCACCTTACACAGCGATTCTAGGCTAGTGATCAACCAATTTTTGGGAACATTTGAAGCTAAAGATGGAAAAATAAAGGGGTACCTAAATAGATGAAAGCAGGAATGCCCCAAATTCTCTAAGTTCAAGATCAAACAAATAGCTCAAAATGATAATGGTCATGCTAATGCTTTAGCCATTTTGACATCGATATGAGAGACCAAGCACAATCAAGCGGTGTTAGTAACAATTCTATCATAAGCGTCTTTGTAGGAAGCCAAAAGAGAGGTTGGATATGTAAATGCTCCCACCATCCCATGGTTCACCACAATCCATAATTTCTTGAAATGGGGAGAGCTATCAGAAGATAGCAAGTCCACAAAAGAAATCAGAGTCAAGGCTGGACTATACCAAAAAACCTCACTTGGTCTAGGGCTTTTATTCATAGCCAAGAAAGGGTCTGAAATATTGATGTATGAATCACACGAAGGAGACTGCGGTTTACATTCAAGAGGGAGGAGGTTACCGAAATGGATTATGAGACAAAACTTTTATTAGCCCATTATGCTGGTATATTGCACAAACTACACCTAGACATGTAATAAATGTCAAAGGTTTGCCCCTTTATCACAAATTTCCCCAAATATCATAATGGGGGTGGCGAGTCCTTGGCCCTTCTATAAATGAGGTCTTGATATAGTAAGACCCCTACCCATAGGAAAGGGTCAAAAGAAGTTTCCACTTGTGGCTACCGATTACTTTTCAAAATGGATCGAAGCAGAACCCCTGGGTAGAATACTATAAGAAGAGGTGATTCGATTTATATGTAAGCCTATAATTTTTCATTTCAGACTACCCAAAGAGCTTATCACAGATAATGGGAGGTAATTCACAAGACGAAGTATCAAAGAATTCACCCTCAAGTACAATATTAAGATATGTCACTCTACATCATATTATCCCCAAGCCAATAGTCAGGTAAAATCTTCCAACAAACTAATCATCGGCCTATTAAAGAAAAGGCTAGAAAATTTGAAAAGGAGATGGGTGGAGGAGCTGTCTGGCACGTTGTGGGATATCAGGACTACCCCTCAAGGAAGCACTAACAAGACCCATTTTCCCCGAGTCTATAGGACTAAAGCAGTAATACCAACCAATATCGCGATACCCACTACCAGGTCAATTTTAACAAAAGACAAAAAGAAGGTAAGTAGAGTAATTGAACATACCCTCACAAAGGAGAAAATGAATGAAGCTCTAAGAAGGATAACCGAGTAGAGAAGAGAAAGGTATCATATTATTACAATAGGACTATGTGTTTCAAAAGATTTTCTAGTGGTGATTGGGTCCTTGGATTCTTCCCTAATTGGGAAGGACCTTACCAAATAACTGAAACAATGCCATGAGAGGACTGTCTACTAAAATGTATTAAATGAATTGAGGAGGGCACAAGTTTGAAATCCAGACACTTGAAGAAGTATCACTTTTAATGTATAATAATTTACCATTTTCATGTAATACCGACACAAGCATAATAATGGAATTACACCCCCATACAAATGGTTCTTTTTTTTCTTGAAGGTTGCCACCATCTTTACATCATGGGTTGATCAAATCAGTTAAGAACCAGATAGAGCACCCTGACACATGCAAAGGCCACGATTTGTCCATCTTAGTCAGGAACCAGGTCAATATTATAACAATGAAGGGAGAAATGAGCACCTACGTTAGAAACCAAGTAAAGCTCCATCTCCACATCACGAGCTAATCACCTCAGTTAAGAACCAGATAGAGTGCCCTAACACATCTTAACACATGAAAAGGCCACAATTTGTCCACCTCGATCAAGAACCGGGTTGACACTCTACCATTGAAGGGAGAGATAAGTGCCTCGGTCAAGAGCTAGGTAAAGCTCCATCTTCACATCATGACCTGATCACTTCGGTTAAGAACTAGGTAGAGCACCCTAACACATGTAAAGGTCACAAGTTGTCTACCTCGATCATGAACAAAGTCGACACCCTAACATTATAGGGAGAAATAGGCACCTCGGTCAAAAACCAGGTAAAGCTCTATCTTTACATCACGAGTTGATCACCTCGGTTAAAAACTAGGTAGAGCACCCTGACACATGCAAAGGTCACAAGTTGTTCACCTTGGTTAGGAACTGGGTCAACACTCTGACATTGAAAGGAAATATGAGCACCTCGATCAATTATGAGCCAAATAAGGTTCCTCGGTAATTATAGGTCTTGTGCCTTAATAAATAAATAAAAATAAAAATACATAACACTCAAGCATGGCGAATACAGACCCTTATGCATATTTTAATTATTTGAAATTACAAATTTTTGATAAAGGCAAAAGCTTGGTCTGAATCTCAATAATTTTCTTTTGTGTCTGGGTCACCATGTCGAGATGAATTGACCTCATCACGAGCACTGCTCGCTCCAATTCTTCAATGACCTCCATCACCTTAAAGAAAACTCTTTCATATCACTTCATATAGAAGCTCTCCCAATAGGATTACCTATCTATAAGATTGGCCATTTTAGCCAAGGTCCTCTTTTCTTGAGACTAAGTTTGGCGTAATTGCTCTTTGCAAGAAGCGAGATCACCTTTGTTCTCTTCAAAGAGACATACCTCAGCCTCGAGTTTTAATACATCGATTTTTAAAACATTAACCTCACTTTTAAGCCGACAATTTTCCATTCTAAAAGCTCAAACTAAACGTCTATTTGACCGATCATAATCCATGAAGTTCAACCATAAAAGATGGAAGAATTAAAACAAATGCCCTTGATCCCTTTTATTAGAAATGATACTAAGAAGAAGGTGAAAGACACATATTCCCATAAAAAATTGAGTATGTCAACATCATAAATACATAATAATTCAAACACATTAATTTTTATTTAATAAATAAAAAAAAATATTTATTCCAGAAAATATGGTTTACAAGAGTATGAGCTCGCATCCACACAGACAAATATGGCATCGAGCTCGAACACTTAAAAGGACTAGGTCTCAACAAATTAATGATCCTTGCCCCTTGCCTCTACCCCTATAGGCTCTGGCCCATCCTCACCCCCACTTTGAGCCAGATTCCTTTTTTTCTCCCTCCCTTTCTTGAAGGAGCGTTCATGTATAGAGGAATGACTGGGATATTCAGAATGCGGTAATAACACTCGCACAGGTCCTTTTTCTTGGTCTCCATCTTAAAATATTCCATGGCCAACTCATACCCCTTTTTCAAGCTCGAGTTGAGTAGTTTGGCCAAAAGTCAACCTCGGCTTTTGGCTTGTGGTCTTCTACAACAACAGCCTCGAATTTCTTCTACTCTTCCTTGGCTCTTTCCCAAGCCCCTTTGGCCACATTGTCAGTTCTTCCTCTATCCTCCTAGAGCTTGGTAACATGCTTAGCATAGACATTTAGCTTGGTGGTGACCCTTTTCAGTTTTTCCTCTTCATCGATGGACTACCCCTCCCACTTATTTGTTCTCACCAAAAGTGCAACGTATCGAGATTGAGTTGATGTATGACCCAATTTTTCTTGTGTCCGATCATTCTTCAAACAATCTACGCCATGAGTTTTATTAAAATCATATAGCAGTATTGACTGAAACAAATAAAAATATGAGGTCAAACAAATATGTTGCGATCTAAAGCTTGTAAAATTATTGTTGTAAATAAACGTAGGGTGCAAGGTAGCATACTTGATACAATTGAAGATGGGAAACCTCAATAGAGTCTGCATCCTCACAGATCACCTCGAGCTGCTTCTCGAATTATTCAGTAAGAAGCTGGCTTAGATAAATATCGAGCTGCTCAAAAGCAAAGCCCAGATTTAACACAATCTCATTTACATCGGTGGTGAGGTCATTAATAATTGCCTTTCCCTTCCTTGCTTCCCAGGTCGAGTCTCTAGGCTCTATAGAGCCCGAGCAAGGAGATGGAGTTCCAAGTTCCTCTTGTAGCAAGGATAGAGGCGCACAGACGTTCAACAGATTTGGGCTAAGAGAGAGCTCATCCATGGATACTTTCTTCTTTTTTAAGGACACAAGGCGACCTTCATGGCCAAAGGATTTTCTCCTCTTCTTACCCTTAGACAAGCCCCATCCAAAATCATGAGGTA
Organism: Hippophae gyantsensis; assembly: GCA_030763125.1. Taxonomy (NCBI): domain Eukaryota; kingdom Viridiplantae; phylum Streptophyta; class Magnoliopsida; order Rosales; family Elaeagnaceae; genus Hippophae; species Hippophae gyantsensis. The sequence continues at coordinate 42,578,414 of CM061035.1, read as the reverse complement.
TACCCTTATGGGAACTCGCCTATGTAGAAGCAATCTTCCTTTGTAAACTATCAAAAAGCTTGGCAGTAGTAGGGATAAAACAAGAGGTGATGTTATTTTCGTCATGATGTGCCAATTAAAAAAAAGGAGGGAGAAAGCTCAGGGATAGTTCACCATCGTCACTAACCACTTAGAATTGACCCCTAAAAGTCCATGGTAGGGCTTCGATGCGTAAGAAGAGCTAAGGGTTTACGAATGATCCTAAATGGGGCTCCACTGCACCATGATTCAACCAGCACGCGACAAAGTGCTAGGTATTCAATAAGTGCCTCCAAAGGTTTCTTCGGGAAGATAGTTTTGGATATCAGCCAACTGTTGCTTTACATCAAGACCCAAGATCGTGAGTAAGAAACCCATATTCCTTATCACAACCTTAGTATCATTCCCAATGCGCCTTATTAGTCCAGTGTCACGGATAGGAGACTCCCACCGGCTTGAGACAGAAAAAATACTCCTTCTAATTTTTCTCATTCTCGGGGAGACACATTTATACTTCGAGCTTGCTTCATAGACATATATACCGTTCTAGGATGTGGTTTCTATTTAAGGATGTAAGCCTCATTAAACTGTACCATCTCTAAATCCACCTTGAGTTCTTGGCATATCAATGTTAGGTAGAGTAGATACCTCCACCTATTAGGCATCAACTGTCTTGGTGCGAGCTTGAGTCCTAACTAAAAATTTCCTTATGAGAGGGTATAGGGGAACTTCACCCCTAACCACAGCGCCTTCTCATGAAAGATCGTCCATCGAGATGGAGGTTAGTTACTATCACAGGCTCCCTCTAGAGGAATCATTATCTGAACCAAGGAGGGAATGTTGTAGGTTTCCCTTAACCTTTCTTCATCCTTAAGCACTAGCCCACTAGTCTTAACGATGGCCGACCAACCCCTGGTACGACCTGTTGGTTCCCTAGACCCTTTATTTCTCATTTGTATCCTCCATGTCCTCGACATGGATATTTGGGTTTGGGGCATGCTTAACTTAATTGTTGGAGCAACCTGAGGAAGAGCGGTAGAGGGTAGAGGCAGAGACTGACTCACCTTATTAGAGGAACTCGACATAGAAGACCCTGAATCATCACTAGCACTAGGATATTGGGGGCTATCCCAAAAGCCTGAGCTTAAGGCTGAGGTCCCTTCTCTATGCATGATCTGTAAAAAACACAAAATATAAAAACAATGGGTAAGGAACAAGGATAATGAGCTACCTAGGATTGAGTTTGAAAATAAAATAAAGTGATTCTCCCATCAATTGACATGCATTTATTTGGGGAGCTGAACGATTCATAATCACTACCTGAGGATTACTCTTCCACCTCTACTCAAGAGATCAAGCTAAAAGAGTATAGGGACTACATATTTGGACATATGGACTGAGCTAGAGGTCGGTATGAGCCTACATGATCACATCGAGCTATCAGACCAAACCTACATAATCACACCGAGATGTATAACAGATGAGGTCTACATGATTAAGCCAAGCTGAATGATGCAGCTAACTCTACACCATCTAGGACACCATCAAGTATGAGGTCGGTCCCAAGAGGCCACATCCCATGTAAGATCAACCACAAGCTTGAGCTAGAATCGACCTCAATTTATAAAATATTGTACTTATACCGATTGTATCCCTTACTGACACACACATATGTATACATTCTATGATCAACATCTATAAATGTAAAGTCTTATAAATAGATGGACCTTTTATGGAATCCACACATTCAATCAATTATATTAACTTCTCTCAAAATTCTCTCTGCTCATCGGATCAATCCCAAAGATGCGGCATAATGCCTAGAGGACGAGAAACCTTATGATGGAATGAATATTTCGATTGAGTAACATTGATGTAGGGAAGAAATTGTGAAATCATATGTGTGCGAGACTCATTAAGAGTAATTCTCCTTGGTATTATCTCAAGAAGAACCAAAGTATTTGGACAATGGTCATGTGTTAGACTCAAAAGATGATAGGCAGGCCTTAACTTGTAGACTCTTCGAACCAAAGAGTCAAATTTCCGCTATATGAACTCGAAAACTGTTATACACAGCATTGAAAGTCCTTAAACAGATTCTCCTAATAACCTTAATTGGAATTCATTGCAAGTAAATGATTTAGTATCTTATTACTAATTATGCTAATCAGATCACCTATGCCATTAGGCATACTTTAGCCTAAACCTTAAGTTCCTTGAAAAGCTTGAATATGACCATTCTCATAACCTATGATATTTTCTCCAACAAGATCCTATATTATGCGGAACTAGAGATAAAATAATTGAATATAAATACTAATACAATATTATTAAATATTAATGTCACATCATTCATACCTGACCAACTGCATTCAGAGCTTTCATACCCTCGTGAAGAGTAGAATATTTCCTTGAAGCAACAGCACCAAGAATGGCAGCACCCAAGAACACAGACTCGTTCTCTAGTGGTAGAATAATACAACAACCTAAACCAATCATAAGAAAGTAGGACAAGTGCTTGTAAGAAAAAGATCTCACCAACTAATCTAAAGAATCCAAATTCAGTTGTTACTTTAGAAATGATCAAACTGTCCTATCAATTTTCGTTACATTAAAAACTGGCCAGCAAGTGTAGCCATTATATTATGTTCCTTTTAAAAAAAGAGTGGAGTTGGTATAGTGAACCATAACAATATTATCCAGTTCAAAAGGAAAAATAAACATCTGAGAGCAAGAAAACAAAGTTGTAGTATATTTCTTAGAACAAAGAAAATAGGACTAATAAGAAAAAGTAGAACTTTGAGGTAATGCACATACATTATTAACAAATAAATTACTAATACTAATTATATCAACAGTGGTGGTCAATCTCATAACTTTATTAACCAGATACAGGGAGGGAGATAAACCTGTTATATCTACATGTTCCTGAATGAAAACAGGATTCTTTGCAAGGCCACCACATGCGAGTAGTGTATCAATCTATTTCGTGGGGGTAGGAGGGCAGCAAACGCAAATAAAAGAATTACTCAAAAGTCTATATACAACATTAAAAATGAAAAAAATAAAATAAAATAAAAACTTCAAAGACAAACCTAAAAAAAATTACCAATATTGTAAAAATATAAAAACCACACATGTTTGCACGTAAGCTTCTCAGCATTGTTTTTCTCACGATTAATGAATGTCAAAGGCTCAAATAGAGGTTGGACAATCTGTTACCATGAACATTCAGTTAAAGCTATGTCCATTTTCCAGGTTAAAATGTAGACAAATAACCTAAAATCCATTTTATTTTCTCTCTTGAATATATATTAAAAAACACCTTTTAAGGTCTGAAAATTGCTTTGCGACACTTGAGCCTTGAGGCCTATGAGATGCACACTTCAAAGATAAGTGGTTTATACGTTGTTCATCTCTCACCCACCAAAAGGTCTAACAAATTAAGCAAACAAGGAAACAATAAAAGCAAAAAGAGAACACTTGAAAATGAAAAATGAGTCTTGGAGAATAAACCAACATCTCAGAGAAAAACTAGGTTTAGCTACTATGTTGATTACTCAAATGTAGATTCTCTCAGAGAAGCTATAGAAATGGTGGAAGACAAAATAGATAATCCTAAACTTCTGTGACATGATCATGTTACATTGAAGTGTAGCAGTGATGGTGATCTAAAACTTTTGTGTCATAATCATGTTACATTGAAGTGTAGTAGTGATAAGGATCTAAAACTTGTGTCCTGATCATGTTACATTGAAGTGTAGTGATGATGTTGATCTAAACAAATTTCATGTCTTCAACTAAATCTTATTATTTTTATAATAATTTTGTATATGCTTTATTTCAAATATGAGGCTTATATACCTACACATAATCAGGAAAAGAAGCCTTCGTAACCATTTATGCTTCTGAAACCTTAAAGCGTGTTATAGTTCAATGATATTAATTGTTGTATAGATCTAGATTTTTATGTAACAAGCTTTCCTAATTCCCCTGTTCTAAGCAAATGATTGGAATTTGAAAACACAAAGAACCAAAACATTTAATAAAAAATTTGAATCCTTATGTGAAACCATCACATCTGCTGGAGCCAAATTTTCGTTTCTTTCACATTCAAAGTGTTAGGAGAATCACAATTTTAATACGAACTTTAATCAAGTTTTAAACAGTAGAATTAAACCTATTCTCCTTCTTTGTGTGAATCTTTTAGGAAACAAATAAATAGAGCTCAAATTGAAAAACATGCATAAAATCAATACAAACAATTTACGTGGAAAAACCTTCCCGGTGTAGGAAGGAAACATCCACGACACTCCTCTCCAAAACTTCCACTATCAAGAAACAATTGTACAACAGTTCTCTCTAGGTAAAACTAGAGGCAAAAAATCAACAACATCATCAAGAATACACTTCTTGGAAACTAACAATTATTTCAAGAAAAATGGAGAGATCTAACCCAATTCGTAGTCACTGTTCACTGCTCATAATTTCTCAAACCGATGAGCCAAATTCAAATCCCACCGCACATATTAAATAGTCTTGAGTCGTGAACCTGACTGCAAAATTTCAGCTTAATTGGACCACAAAAAACCTTCGATCGGAGCACTTGATGAAGGCTTGCTGGAGAGGGAGAAACTGAAAAACTACTCTCAGTTTTTCTACTGTAGCTGCTACTTTGTTGTACATGTTTTTCTCTGCAGATTTTTCACACACAACAAACCCTAAATAGGTTTATTAATTAAAGCAATGAAATGACATAATTTCCCTTCTTACTCCATGGGATTTAAAGCCACTTGGGCTCCTCCAAATAAGAGAAAAACCTAACAAATCTCCCCCTTTTCCGATTAGATGGAGGGATCCGCCATCCCGGCAATTGAACAACAAACTTCAAGTTTTTCTCTTGACACTGCTTTTGTCAGCATGTCAGATCCTTTCTCATCAGTATGGATTTTCTCAAGTTCAAGCAACTTATTGTTAAGAGTATCCCTTATCCAATGATACCTCACATCAATATGCTTTGATCTTGAGTGAAATGCCGAGTTCTTCACTAGGTGAATAGAACTCTGATTATCGCAGAATAACACATATTTCTACTGCTTGAAACCAAGTTCCCTCAAGAACTTTTTCATCCACAACAACTCCTTACAAGCTTCTGTTGCTACAATAAACTCCGCCTCTGTTGTAGAAAGTGCAACACACTTTTGCAATCTTGACTGCTAAGAAACTACTCCACCAGAGAAAGTAATTAGATAACTTGAAGTAGACTTACGAGAATCTTCATCTCCTACTAAATCTGAATCAGTGTATCTAACTAACACTGGTTTTCCACTTCCAAAGCTAAGTGTTAACTTGGAAGTACCTCGAAGATATCTCATAATCCACTTTACTGCATCCCAATGCTCTCTTCCTGGATTCGAAAGAAAACGACTAACAACTCCAACTATATGAGCTATGTCTGACCTCGTACACACCATTGCATACATTAAGCTTCCTACTGCTTAGGCATATGGAACCTTTTCCATATCTTTCTTCTCTTTATCTATTGAAGGGCCTTGACTCGATCTCAACTTAAAGTGATTAGATAAAGGAGAAGAAACCACTTTAGCTTTATCCATATGAAACCTTTCAAGTACCTTGTCTATGTATCATTCATGTGACATGTACAACTTCTTTCTTTTCTTGTCTCGACAAATTCGAATACCAAGAATTTGTTTTGCTGACTCCAAGTCCTTCATGGCAAAGGACTTACTCAACTGCTTCTTCAAATTATCAATCCTTGAAGAATTTCTACCAACAATCAACATGTCATCAACATAGAGCAATAAAATGATCAAATCATCATCAGAGAATTTTTGCACAAAAACACAATGATCAGAAGTAGTCTTCTTGTAACCATGCTCCCTCATAACTGACTCAAACTTCTTATACCATTTTCTAGGTGCTTGCTTCAACCCGTAGAGGCTTTTCTTTAACCGACATACGTAATCCTCTTTTCCTTTAACCTCAAAACCCTCTAGCTGCTCCATATAAATCTCTTCCTCCAACTCACCATGAAGAAAGGTAGTTTTCACATCTATTTGCTCAATTTCTAAATCCAAGTTTGCTGCTAGACCTAGAACAACACGTATGGAAGACATCTTCACAACTGGAGAGAAAATATCATCAAGATCAATAACTTTTCTCTAACTAAATCCCTTGACGACCATACTAGCTTTGTATCGTGGTTATGAATTGTGTTCTTCTTACTTCACTCTATAGACCCACTTGTTTTTCAAAGCTCTCTTACCCTTAGGCAACTTTACCAGCTCAAACATGTGATTGTCATACAGTGACTCCATCTCATCTTCCATAGCACCAACCCAGTATGCTCTGTTTCCATCTTCAATCGCTTCTGCATAACATTGAGGTTCTCTCTCATCTGTCAACACATACTCATTTGTATCATACCGTGTGGAAGGACGTCGGTCTCTAGTAGACCTCCTGGGTGGAATTTTTGGTTCTGGCAACTGATCCGTAGTCTCTTGATCTGTTTCAACTTGCATACCTGCATCATTTGAACCATGTTGGTCATCTTGAACATTTTGTTCCATCTGTACTGATAAAGGAACCGAATCTAGGTCAATCAAAACATTGATATACTAATGGACTCCTTTTTCTATCTTCTCAACATCTTGTATAGTTTAATCTTCTATAAACACAACATCACGACTCCTTACCAGTTTCTCCTCAACTGGATCATAAAACCTGTAGCCAAATTCATCCAGACCATAACCAACAAATATACATTGTCGTGTCTTCACATCGAGCTTAGATCTCTCATATTTTGGTTTATGCACAAATGCCTTGCCACCAAAAATGCGAAGATGATCATAAGAAACATCTTTGCCAGTCTAAACTCTGTTTGGTACATCAAACTGAAGAGGAACACATGGTGTTAGATTAAGAACATGTACAATTGTATTCAAAGCCTCACCCTAGAAAGATCTTGGCAACTGAGCCTACGAAAGAAGACATCTTACTCTTTCAACCAATGTCCTGTTCATTCTCTCAGCCAACCCATTTAACTAAGGAGTCTTGGGAGGTGTCTTTTGATGTCAAATAACCTGATGCCTACAATACTCATCAAAAGGACCTGAATACTCTCCCCCATTATCTGTTCTGATGCACAACAATTTCTTCCCAGTGTGTCTCTCCACTAAGGCTTGAAATTGTTTAAACACATCTAATACTTGATCTTTGCTCTTCAAAGTGTACACCCATAACTTTCTTGAATAATCATCTATGAAGGTCGCAAAATAACTGGCACCACCCAAAGTTTTTGTCTTCATAGGACCACATACATCTGAATGTACCAAATCAAGCATGTATTGTTTTCTTGAAGGAGGGGAACTCTTGAAAGAAACTCTATTTTGCTTCCCTGCTAAACAATGAGTACATCTTCTTAAACAAACATCATTCATTCCAAAAAGAAGATTCTTTTTAGTCAATACTGCCAACCCTTTCTCACTCATGTGAGCAAGTCTCTTATGCCACAATTCTGATGTGAGCTCATCTGTCACAGCATTAATAACGCCTTTAAAAAGTCTCGCCTGTAGTATTTATAAACTAGAATGCTTGTTCCCACGAGCAACAACCATAGCACCTTTAGTAAGTTTCCATTGACCATTACTAAAGGTATTACAATATCCTTCATCATCAAGTTTACCTGTAAAGATCAAGTTCAAACGAATTTTAGGAATATTATGTTTTACCCCTCTAAGAAGTAGCCTCGTGCAATTATTCATCTCCAAACACACATCTCACATACCAATGACTTTAAGCAAGCCATCATTACCCAACTTCACTGTCCCAAAGTCACCTGTTGTATAGGATGTAAAGAAGTCCTCTCGATACGTAGCATGAATGGAGGGTTCACTATCAATAACTCAACTGATCTCATGACATGCAACATTGACAACATCTTCATTATAAACAACGAGAAAGTCTTCTGAACTAGCGGTGGCAACTCGATCATTTTCTTTACCAACTGTCTACAATATTTCTTGATGTGCCCTTTCATGCCACAATGATGACACTCAATATTAAAAAACCTGTTGGACTTACTTCTTCCTTTTTCTTTGCTCTTGAAACCTCTGCTTTTACTCCTCCCTCTTCTTTCTGTAACCAAAATCTCTGACTGCTGAGAAGACCCATGTGACTTTATTCTCATTTCTTCATTCAAAACACTACTCTTAGCCAGATCCATGTTGATTACACCATTTGGAGTTGAGTTACTTAATGACATTCTAAATGCTTCCCAAGAGTCCGGCAACGTACCCAATAAACACAACCCATGAATCTCATCATCAAACTAGATACCCATTCAAGCTAACTGATGATTATTCCTTGGAATGTATTCAAGTGATTTGTCAACGGAGTTCCATCTTGGTACCTTAAAGCCATCAACTGCTTTATAAGAAACATTTTATTATTTCCTGTTTTTCGAGCATACAACTCCACTAATATGATTCAAAACATTATCATCTACCCACTGCCTTATATACCCACAGACTTGTCGATGTAACAAAGTCCATTCTTCTTCAGACAATTTTTCTGGCTTTTCAGAGGCAAACACCGGTAAATGAAATTGTTTGACATAAAGGAGATCTTCCATTTTCCCTTTCCAAGTGTGATAATTAGAACCATTCAAAGTAATCATTCTACTCAAATTTGCTTCCATTATTCAACACAAGAAATTCAACAATAATAACCACAGCTTTGATACCACTTTGTTAGTAGAATCACAATTTCAATACGAACTTTAATCAAGTTCTAAACAGAGAAATTAAACCTATTCTCCTTCTTTGTGTGAATCTTTTAGGAAACAAATAAATAGAGCTCAAAATGAAAAACATGCACAAAATCAACACAAACAATTTACGTGGAAAAACCTTCCCGGTGTAGGAAGGAAATAACCACGGCACTCCTCTCCAAAACTTCCACTATCAAGAAACAATTGTACAACATTTCTCTCTACGTAAAACTAGAGGCAAACAATCAACAACATCATCAAGAATACACTTCTTGGAAACTAACAATTATTTCAAGAAAAATGGAGAGATCTAACCCAATTCGTAGTCACTGTTCACTGATCATAATTTCTCAAACCGGTGAGCCAAATCCAAATCCCACCGCACATATTAAAGAGTCTTGAGTCGTTAACCTGCCTGCAAATTTTCAGCTTAATCGGACCACAAACAACCTTCGATCGGAGCACTTGATGAAGGCTTGCTGGAGAGGGAGAAACTGAAAAACTACTCTCAGTTTTTCTGCTACAGCTGCTGCTTTGGTGCACACGTTTTTCTCTGCAGATTTTTCACACACAACAAAACCTAAATAGATTTATTAATTAAAGCAATGAAATAACATAATTGCCCTTCTTACTCCATGGGCTTTTAAGCCACATGGGCTTCACTTGGGTTCCTCCATATAAGAGGAAAACCCAACACAAAGAACTCCTAAGTAGGGGTTGTTCTTGTGGTCATGTTACATTGAAGTGTAGCAGTGATGGTGATCTAAAACAGATTTCTTATCTTTAACTAGATCTTATTATTTTTATAATACTTTTGTAAATGTGAGGCTTATATACCTACCCATAATCAGGTAAGGAAGCCTTCATACCCATTTAAACTCTTGAAACCTTAAAGCATATTACAGTTCAATGATATTAATTTGCGTAAAGATCTATATTTTATTTAACAAACTTTCCTAATTCCCATGTTCTAAGCCAATGATTAGGATGTGAAAACAGAAAGAACCAGCTTTAACATTGACATGAACATTACATACCACCCTTATACTTTTGACTACGTCTTTAACAACTAAATACCATGACTTATGCACTTACATATCTTATGCATCTACTTATCAATGTCAACATGATCCTACTCACACTCACTGGAGATAAATGTATGTCATGCATGAAATTTATGATTGATTATATCAATATTTAGGGACTTAGATAACATTGACTGCTAGAATTGTGTTTAAGCTCGCTCTTACACTTTATAAAATGCTATTATAGAGAAACACCTATTTTTGATAAGGCTATCTACTGTGATGTGTGAATTTATTGCAGTGAGCAAAGATGGCTACCTTATAACTAGTGTGGAAGTCATAATTGTAGGTTTTTGGCTCATCCATATTTCCTTAAAATATAAAAGTAATTGTATGCACAAAAGAAAGAGCCACAAATGGTTTTACAAAAGGAAAATAAGTAACCAAACCTTCACAATAAAAAATAAATAATAATATAAGAGGGGAATACAAAAGAAAAAAAATATTGATTAAATTCTCTCTTAGTTAGTAAAATTTTATTTTGTGCAAGTTTGAATTCAATTGCAATTCTTTCATGATTGGTGATACTTTTTCTATAATTTTTTCATAACTAATCATAAATAAACTAATTGATATACTAGTGTTGATCCAAAACTCAACTCACTTGTGATGATTGTGGATATATCACTATATGTGTGATCATGTTTGTGTGTATTGCTGACATATGTTTATGTTGTTAATGATTAGTCACACCTTAAACACAAATTAATTTTTCTTTGTCATGTTTAGATTAATCTACTACCCTCTGTTGAAAAGAAATATTTCATCTTTACTTCATGATTGATCCATCTGTCCATTTTTGTCTCTTATATATGTTTGCTTATTCGTATGACAAAAAAGAGGAAGAAAAATTGGTATCAAAAAAGAGGATAGTAAATTTAGGGGGAGATTTTTATTTTTGAATTACTTTGAATTTTTTGGGATATTTCACATAGGGGGAGTTTTTTCTTAATTTCTATCATTTGTTTAATCCTCTTTTGAACATTTTTCACTTTTCTATTGTTAGATACACTAAACTATTGTGAACAATGATCTCTTTGAGACAAGTTGTTTGTTTGTGAGGGTTTTTGCTTTTTAGTGTAAACAAGAGCTATCAAGATTCAAGCGAAGATGGTACACCAGATCATAGAATAGTTCCACTACATAAGATTTTTCTTTTAGGTCAATGGTGTGACCTAGATTATTTCCACCTAAAAATATTATGTGTCAATCTTTATATTTCTAAATTACTTATTTACGCACGATTTAATGTTTGGCCGTTCTGTGAATTTTTAATTTGCTATACGTCCATTAATTATCTTTTCACAAACCTATCTAGCTAACATGATTCGTAACTAAAAAAATACTTTTCTCTCGGTACAAAGAATATAATATCAAATAATAGATAACTTGAGACAGTAGATATTATATGTGTCAAAGCATAGAAAAAAAAAACAATAAATGCTTTCTAATCAAAGTTTATATTTCAATACGATGAAACATATACACAACAAACTCATATTATACTAACTCAAAAGTTGATCATCCATAACAAGCGATATAATGAGGTAAACCAACATAGAGATCATATCTATGTGGTAACATTCTTAGGTTACATAAGGTAGCTACTTAGTAACAAATAGTTCACAAAAAATAAATAAGTTACAACTCTGATAGACAATAAAAACACTATTACCTCTAACAGCTAGGACCTTCATCCAAACTGCCTATTGTTGCTCTTTAGTTATTACGTTCATAACTATTTGATTCAACACGCGAACTTGGCTATCTTCCATAGTGAACATCACCCAATATGGTGAGATTGGAAACCACTAATCAGTAATTACAAGTGTAACTACTCTCAACCTCACAAGAGACAGTCCACTACAAATATCAAATCGTGTACGAGAGACACGTAGTCAAACCACGTAATCACACAAATAACAATTTGATAAATTACCCACTCTCCAAAATAATTTGAATATGAATTTCAGTGTGATATTTGCAGAGTTTCGGCTCTTAAACATTGGGTGAGAAATAAGAGAGGTATTTCTAGCACTCAAAATTGCCACCTCAACAAGGGTGGTGGCAAGAGTGGTAGAGAGGTTTATAGTGAGGTCCATGTCGAGATGCTAAAAAGTCACAATTTTTTGTTCCAAAAATTAGCAAGTAAAATCCATACATACCCGCACTCGAAACCAACCAAAAACAAAAGTGGCAACGTAATTCTAAACCTAGTATGCACACTACAAAAACCAACCTCGTTATGTGTGTAAACTTGCTTGCATAAGAAGTGTTACTAATAATGTGGATGGGTACATCACTGATCTACAGTAACCAACCTTACATAAAGGAAAACAAAATACTAAGTAAAATAAAATAAAATAGACACTGTATTTTGTATACGAGAAGCCAACACAAAGACACGAGTATAGTGAGACTTACATTGACAAAAATAAATAAGTTCGAACACTACAAAAAATTATAATAAAAGATTGAGTCTTAGAAACCCTACCCTCTCTTTTGAACTAGGTAGGTGTGAGAGGAATATTGATGACTTTATGAAACTAGATTAAGTGTATTTTTTTGCTTAATATTTGCTCGTTTTATTCACTAAGTAGTATTTTTAGGGTTAAAAATATTTAAAAATGAACTTTCTAGTGAAAATAGGGGAAATATATTTTTGGTAATTTTTTGAAATTTTTATGGATTTTTTATGAATTTTTAATGCAAGTTCAATCAGAAGATGCCAGGTGGAAGCCACACAAGTAGGGGAGCTCACCAAAAAAGCCATATGGACACTACACAAGTGGAGAGGCCCAATCGTGCAACGCTGCATGTACCGAGTGACACAAGCTATGCCATATGTCAACATGGCTTTCATTCCGATTTTCATCGTCTGGCCAACGGGCGTGCCATGCGTCATCACCTGATTCGTTCATTCTTCCAACCAGAGCACTAGATGATCTATAACTGCAAATCACAGTGCACCACGTGGTATAGATTAGCATGCATTGATCGAGACCAATCCATTCCACCATACGTTGTACTCTAATTCACCCAATAAATCTCTTATGCCAAGTGTCACCACCATATTGAATGACCTTGTTAATTTTTCTTTTTTATCTTAACCGTTGATCTAAAGTTGATCTAATGGTCCATATTCTTCCTGAGCTTAATTTAACCCCTAATTTCCCCATACACCCTAGGGAGCCAAAAATTTAATATATTTTTTATCATTTTTTAGAGCCAAGAAGAGAGAAAAATACAAAAAAAATTCTAAGAAAGATACAATTTTGGTGGAGGTTCAATAGGAAATTGGTGCTACAATTCAGTAGATTAATTGCATTTCTTCTTCTTCTCTTTTTTTATCAATTTTTATATCTTTCTTTATGAAAAATAGGAGCTTTATGAACAAAATTATGTCTAGCTGATTTATTAATCTAGGGGTCTTATGAACCCAATTTTTAACATGTGATGATCAAATATTTTATTCCAATTATATTTCAAATCAATTATATTATTTAATCTAATTTTTTTGCTATTAATTGGTTGACCAATAATTGATCTATAAAGACAATTAAATAGATTTAAATAGATTTGAGAGAATTATTTAATTATTTTTCTTAATTAAATAACACGCATAGACAATTAAATAGATTTGAGAGAATTATTTAATCATCTGTCTTGATTAAATAACATGCATAGTTTTTAAGCAAAGATGTATGATTCTTATATATGTAATCCATAATTAATGAATTTAATGATTAGTATGCAATATAATTGATATGAGAGTTTGATTAGGTTAATTATTATATGGTGTGTGGTTTACTTAAGAGATGATTACATGCTATGCTAGATTCAATTGATCATGTAATTGTTTCATAATTATATTGGGGGAATTTTAGTGATTCCCATGTTTAGAAAATTTAGGGATTAATTATTACTATATATTTTCTCATATATTAGTTGGCAAATTTGATTTAATTAATTATTGTCATTTATTTTTAGTTCTTTTAATTTTTCTTTCTTAAAACATAACACCACAAAAAAATATGATTTTTATTTTTTAGTGTTAAAATTAGTTTCTAATAACATAATCTCCATAGAAAAGAACTCAACATTGCTTCAATTAGTGCTCGACTAGCACATAGGAATGTCTGTCGAAATAGAAGCTAAGTTTCCACCACCTGAAGACTCAACTTGTGCCAAACGGATGCCCAAACAACCCATACAAACATAATTAGAAGAATTGCAACATCAAGATGGGTCGAGGTCATCACCTAGCATGACCCACTCTTAGCCACCACCAACCATGTTGTTGTCAGCTCGGTAACCATCGATAAGGAGGTTATTTTCTAAAAGATCACCGACTAGAGAGGAGCCATCCAGGACACTATTAGCCAAAGCACTACTGACCATGGTACCACCTGCTTGGACACCTCCTGTTAGAGCTTTGTCGACTATGTGTATATCTGATCTCTACTCGACCACCAATGCATGTTGTCTGCACCAACCATCATCCACTTTGGTATGCACCCATGGTGACCAAATCTGATCTTATACATACACATATTCAATACCCATCACTTCTTATGCAAGAAAGTATGGTATAAGTGTCATGGGGTGTAATGAATAGCAAAAAAGTAATTATCCTACCTAACATGCAATCTAAATGAAGAAAAATAAGAACTAGCTTGAGATAATTTTCTTTACTCTCTTCTCTTCTCAAAATGTGAGTTGTAAGAAACTATTATGAGTTATGAACAATGCAAGGGAGTAAGGGCTTCTATTCATAGAGGTGGTGAGGTGACCTCATCTACCCCCTAAAGGTACTAGGGTTAAGATTTGAATTTTGAGCTTCCCTCCAAAATAAAAAAGGTTTGACTTTATTGATAAAAACATTGACTTTAATGTAATTTTCTAACCATAAGTCCAATCAAAAATTCAAAAACTTCATCGACAATAGGGCATCGTCTCATACATTTTGAATTACCAGACATGGCATAAAGTCTTTCATTTGAATAGGTAAAAAATCATGCAAGGGTATGCTCACTATCGCCAGCATAATTGGAAGGAGTGTTGAACACAAATATCAACAGAAAATTATGATAAGACCTTCTAGCTCAAGGGCCAAAAAGTGGGTAATTTCGTACATCTTACATGACAGTCAAAGAGCGATCATAGTCAATAAAGAGCCTCATGGGATAAGCTCAGTAAGTGCCCAATCAGTAGAGAGCCTTATGAGCCAAGCCAAATAAGTGTCCAATCATTATATAAGTATAATCACAATATAGTTATTTTAAAGAGATAAAGATCCAATAATTATCCTTTAATTATATTAAGGAGATAATTAAGAATAGATGTTCACATAGCTACAACAAGTTAATCATATCTAGATAAGCGATAGCCATCAAGGTAATTATTTCTCCTCTATATATCTTCACATATGTACACAATTATAATAACTTAAAATATAACTTGAATCTCATAAGAGAATCATAGCTAAACATTACATTTTTAAATAATATTAGAGCGAGATTGTAGATCTTCTCTAACTTTCATCTCATAGTTACTAACTTAAGCATCAGAGAGTCAAAAACTACCTCCCCTCCTAAGGTGATCCGAGGTCTTAGCAATTTGTTCATCTTGCAAATCCACGAATGATAATCATACCTAATGTTGACAAAAATTGTCATCAATGACTTTTTAAATGAAACTTCTTCATGATAATTGTATTGCATCGAATGAGTATCTATGCATTTAGTGTTTTAAAGGCTTGATACCTTTCGAGAAATACCTTGCTCAAATCTCGTAACTTAAATTATGGTTTGATCTATTAAAACAAATGTGATAAATTAGATTATAAGTGATGTCATTTAGTACTTTGAAGTTTAGAAAAATAGATAAATTAAAGACAACCTATATTCTTTAAATATTTTCATATTAAATAATATTTTAATAAAAAGTATTAAAATAATATATTATATCCTTAATTGATCCTTTTTCTAAAGCAATAAAACTAAGTGACATCACTTTTTAATATAAGAGATCAAACTACACCAATGACCTCATATAATATTTTCAATTGATTACCTTATATTTTTCTATCAATTTGATAATTTATATTGTTATTTCTATATCAATCAAGTATTTCTATTAATATTTGACAATAGGTTACTTTGAGCATTGAATTTGAGGGATAGGAATTCACATGATAATATCATAAATAAATATGAACTAAATTACCTTATTGATATATAAAATACATAAAGAAAACCAATACTAACTCAAAACTTTTAAAAAAAAATAAAACATTTACCGAAAGATATTTGACGAACCGCAATTTTTTTTAAATTTATTTATTGGATTATTACATTAAATCCATATTGACCAACATATTGTTCTTGTGATTTCTTCAGGAGACAACATATGGATGTGATTAGTCTGTCAGTCTATGCTTCTACTAAAATAACCCCAAAACTAGGAAGCAATCATCACCCAAAAATCATTCTTTGCAAAATGTTAAATTGTCGAGAGGAGCAAAAAGCTCCTGTCATTAACAAGTTTGAAAAAAACAAATTAGTTAAGAATAAATTATATTATTTTAATAATTTTTTAATTAAAATTTTATTTCCTTGATCAAGTAATTAAAATAATAAAATATAATTCATTAATAAAGATAAAAGTAAAATTAATATGAAATTATTTATCAAAAATTAACAATAAAAATATTATGACAAATGATTCAAATACATTATTTTTTTTTAATAAAAATCAAAATATTAAAATAAAAATTATGATAAATATTTAAACAAATATTTTGCGAAAAGAATTCTTATTAACTATCACTATAACATTTGTTAAATGATCAAGTTTTAATCGAGTTTTAATCACATAAAAGAAAAAATAATATAATAAAATTTAAACAAGTATGAAGATAAAACCTAAACGTTCTATCATAATAATTGAATTTTAAAAATCTTAAATTAATAAAAAATAATTAAATAACTTCATATAGATTCGATTCAAATAAAATCAAAACATATATAAAATTAATAATTAATGAAAAATTTATAAAAATATTTAGCTAGTTAACCATGCTTGCTTAGAATCATTTGTGTTAATTAAAATATAAACTCAAATAATTGATTTTTCGTTTTAAGTATGAAAAAATCTTTTTACAGTGATCATTTTCTTTGTTAATCAAATTAATTAAAATCTTTTGATGAAGATTATTAACTAATTGATTAAATTATACATTATGCTTAAGGAAATAGAAAATCACTTAAATAAATGCTTTTGACAAAATCGTCAATTTAAACTCTCATTCAAGCTGTCCAAATTAGATCTAGATGATGTTTCTGAAACCTAATTCTTATATTTTAAATTTATTATGAAGAATAAATAATTAATAAATTATTTATAAATAAATCTAGTAACGAATCTTGAGTCAAAAAATAATCTTTAGTTATTTTATTATAAAAATCTTCACCTAAATAATTTACATAAACATGAAAACAAAACTAAATTCTCATAGTTAAATTTCGCTAGACATTCTCTGATTAAATTCTATGATCAATAGTTTAAAAATTAGCATTCAAATATTCATAAATTACAAAAAAGATTAATCTAAAGATAAAATATTACACATCAGATCTAAATGCTAATTAAGTATAGGTGACGTATCCTTCTCCGAAATTGTGACATTGATCTTCAAAGCATTTTTGAATATTCATGTATCTTTTCTTTTTTCTTGATATGGAAAGAAACTCCCAAAGAATCTACATATAATCTATTATGAATCTAATCTATATTGTGTTTAACAAAATAAAAACTATTATACATCTACTACAAAACTGACGATTAAAAAGTTTGTAACGTAAAATTATGTACGAAACCTAAAACCTAAATAAGTTATTTATAGGAAAAACTAATGTGAAGGGCTCAGAATAAAAAATCATTAATGCACGTTATGGCACAACATTTTCCTTACCATAGCATATAGTTCAATCAACCTCATACTGAGAAAGTCTCACCGCAACACAAAAATGTTCACTTTGTCTAGTATATTTTCCTAGAGGTGTGCACTGAGACACACATAGTTTCTCGTCTCGTCATGAAATGCTTTTGTTGAATTTCGTCTTGTACCCCTAACACATTGGTTGGTTTTTTATATAAGGCTTACATGCCTTAGTCTTTTAAGATCTTAGGGTGCAAAATAAATACTTCAAGTATTATTCTTAGTGTATTGATAAGTTTATCTATTTTGAAGCTAAAAACATTTTAAATACAACAAAAATACTTGTGATTCCCAACAGATAGATTTGCACAAATAATCATATAAATATGTTATCATAAAACCTAAACATTAATTCAATCAAGAAAAAAATCTAAACATTAATGTTGTTACAAAATCACACAAATTATACTTTCCATTTGCTTTAGCAATAGAGATTTGTTAAAAATCTCCATTGTCCTTCAGAATTCATCATGATACAATATATTTGACCATAAAATAAACTGAAATTACCAAAAATTAGCTTCATTCGATACCAAAATACAATATATTCAGTGCTGTACCTGGAATAAGATGAGATCCATTTTCTGGGAACCAAGAGTTTATGATGCTTTGTGATTGAAGAGAAGGAATCCTAGAAGGCCATTTATCAACTAGCCTGAAACCAAATTGTGATGCGGTTGAAAGCAAGGATGGCTCCTCCACTCGCCGTATGACATGACAAAGAATTAATGCTGGTTCCAGGTGCGCACTAATGCCACTATTACATGAAATCAATTCCTTTGCAGTCGCAAATAGCGGGACTATAGCTTCAGGGATATAAGTCACGTCCGTACCTATAATCAAATCAAAACATCTATCATTTAATCCTTTAATTGCATCAATATCATCTCTATTCCCCCACTCTAATCTCTTAGTAATCAATTTGTCAAAACAAGGTGGTGCAAGATTTGAAGTGACATTTTGGGCCAACAATTCAAGTGCCTTAGTATCTCCATCAGTGGCTACCACAACATCAGCATACCTAGCAGCAACCATTGAGCAAATGCCCCCACAGCCACAACCCAATTCTAATACCCTTTTCCCGGAAACAATAGCTGGATTTCTTGCTAAAACAGTTGCCATCAAACGAGCAGCTTCCCACAACATCAGACCAGTTGATTTGCAGGTGTGCTGGTACTCCTTGGATAGCATTTCAATCTTGAAATTCAAATCGGCGATCTTGACATTGATTATCTAAAAGCATAGCAAGACAAAAGTTAGAGTAACCATCAAATGCAAGTCTTTATAGAAAAATGAAACATATTATAACTTGTATCCAACCTCGTTGTCATTAGAATAGGAAAATCCGAACATTTCTGCTGCCACGCCATCAGACAAGTCAAACTCAGTATTGTTTACAGCTTCTATTAAATGATTCTCCTTCAACTGAACAGAAGCTTCCACATCAGCAGAAATTTGGGTACACTCTGAAAGGCCAAATACAGCTTGAACCCAGCGGCTAAGAGTATAGTCGGAGTTGTTTTTTTTTTTTTTTTTGGGGGGGGGGGAATCCAAAGAGTTCAGAGAAAACAGAGCATAGATTCCAAATGGAAAAAGAAACAAAAGCAATATAGTTAAAGGAACAACAGAAGACATTTATTTTTCTTTATTGAAATCAAAAACGTATAAACTATAAAGTGCATGTTGAAATCCCAAAATATTTGGGATTTAATTGTAATTTATTAGGGATATTATTAGGTGACTTGGTATTTATTAGAAGATTTTATTTTATTTCATTGTGTATTAATTATGTGATTTTATTTCGATTCCCTAGTCCAAGACCCAATTGTATAGACACACAAATATATAATTTTTGATTAACAGTTATTTGATATTTCTCTATGGTATCAAAGCAAGGTTGTCATTGAAACCTATAAATAGCTTTAACCGATTCAACCTCGATTCAAAGTCTGAAACAATAGCTGAAAATAACCATACAAAAACAGAAACCATACGCAGCATGAATTCCAATGGATTGGATTACTTCTCTCTCCAATTCACTATTGAAAAATTCAATGGAAAAAACTACAGAAAATGGGCTCAATCCATAAAGCTCATTATAAACAGGAAAGGAAAGATACCTATCGGGAAGAAACCCACCTCAACCAACACCGAAGCAATGCAGCATTGGAGTTCAGAGAAATTAATGGTAACTAGGTGGCTAGTCAATTCCATGCTACTAGTAATCGAAAAAACATTTTTTCCTATAGACAACAAAGTATGTGTGGGAAGCTGGTCAAGAAAACTTACTCATACGGCGATAATTCATTACAAATTTTTAAGTAAAAAACTCAATTATGGAAATGGGAGAAAGAAAAGTTATGAAGTATTACATAGAAATGATATCCCTTTGGCAATAACTAAACCTGAATTCAAAGGAGTGGAAGTGCTCCGACGACAGCACTTATTACCGAAAAAAATTTACAAACGGGTTTTCAAATTCCTAGCAAGTCTAAATCACAAACTTGATGACATCTGTGGAAGGATACTCAATTGAAGACCAAGTGTTCACCGAATTTGGGCAAGAAGAAATCCAAAGACAAATCATGTTCGATAAAACCCTAGCAACGTGGATGGAATTTCCCTATCTCACGATGCCCTTCGTTGCAAACTTGGTGTGGACGTCTCAAGGGAATACTCAGCCCTAAAGGTTGGGAAAAATGAAATGTTGTATAGGCCGATGAATGAAAAGGTAGGTATTGGGCTTCGGCCTTTTTAAGTCTTCTGGGCCAAAAGGCTTTAATAATAGCTCTGGAAGTGGGTTTGGAAATCAAACATAAATGGCCCAAATTCACAAAGGAAAATATTTTTTTGCGATCATTGTTGTAAAACCAAACATTCAAAAAATACATGTTGGGAAATTCATAATATGCTAACATATTGGAAAACAAAAAAGAGCAGGACCTGAGTTAACAAGCTACAGTTAACCATCAAAAACCCTTGGATAACCCAAGTTCAAAAGGGAGTATTTAATCTAACTAGACCAACTTAAAGGCTTTTCTCTAGTATGCACAATTCTAGTCAATCATCAACAAATGCCCCCTTAGTGTCAGTAGACTATAAAGATAAGTATCTAAGTGCTCTAGTTACCACCTCACAATCCAAAAATCTTTAGATTATTGATTCTGATGTGTCAGATTACATAACTAATGCATATCACTCATTTCCTTCATACTCACCATATGCTGTTAATCTTAATGTTAGAGTAACAAATGAATCTCTATCAACCATTGTTGAAAAATGGAATATCTAAATTTCCAACTCTATAAATCTCAAATTAATCCTCCATGTCCAGAGCTTATCTTATAACTTAATATCTATAGATCAATTAACTGAAGTATCTATAAGATCCTTGCATTGTTTAATGTATAGTTCCTTTGTAAGGTTGTATACTGGTGGTTTAGTATCATATACTTAGGACATAGTTTCTTGTTTGTTACACACATTCTTAGGTTGCATTTAGTTTACATTATTGGGTTGAGTGTTTGTTTTATCGGAGTGTCGTCCTTTTGACAGCTAAACATTAATTTGGAGTTAAAAATGCCTTTCGTTGTGTTGTTCAATGGAGCTTGCCTAGACCTCAACGAGGGCTCACTAACCCTGCTTACTTGTGTCACAAAGGTTGGCCAAGGTCCTCAATGAGGACCATTGGTAGCTATGGACCTCAGTGAGATTTCGACGATGCCTCGCCAAGTGGTCAACAAGAAATCCAAAAGGCTGAATTTTTCTATAAATTCCTCCATTTTCTTTGTTTCTTGGCCAAAATTTTAGGGGTAAGTTCACCCATTTGACTCCAAACCTCCTTGGTCCATTCTTGGTTCGTTTTCTTTCCGAGTGTCGGGGTAGAGAAACAATATTTCACCTGTAGGACATAGGACATTAGAGATGGTCTCTCACATATTTTCAAACACCATGTTTAGTGTAAAAGAAAATGAGATTGAATGATGTGTTGTGGAGAGAAATAATGCATGGTTGACTAGTGAAGAGCCACATCATTTAAGGAATTTGTCTATGTTGGTTTGCCATATGTCAGTTGGGTGTTGCGAGGTCGCAACAATTCCCATTGCTCAAGAGCCCATGTTGTGACAGATTCAAAGTTCATAGGTGAGGAGACTATGAGAAAGCATGCTAGGTGCTTTTGAGTCATTAGTAGTTGATTATGTCATGTAGAGATTGAATACCGAGGACGAGCTGGGATCTACTTGGTTCAAGTTCTACTCTAATAGCGTTGGCAGCTTAGGTGCAATTGAGCATGATGCTATAACTGAAAGAGGTATATTCGCTTTATATATTTTTTAGGTTGTGAACTGTTAATTCTAAGTGAATTGCTTGATGTTCGTGGTTGTTATTGAACTTGTGGATATTTTCACATAAATATATGTATGATCTTATGTTATGAGAATACAACTATCATTTACTATATATGTTTACACATAAGAGATCTTAGAGCGATTGAAAATCTTTTATAAGTTCTCACTGTATGTTGCCTGATTAAGATGTGTCTTTATAACTTATGATTGGAAATCTTTTATAAGTTTTCACTATATGTTGCCTAATTAAGATGTGTGTTTATTACTTATACTTTAGCACATTGTTAACCTGAATAGAAATTTGTGAGGCACACCGTTACCATTTACTTTTTGCAAATTATTCTTTTTTACTTTCTGATCTAATGGCTGTTGAATGGTATATTGAATTTAGCATTTTTTTTAAATGTTTATTCCATTGTACTATCTGTTTAATTCACGTTTTGAGGCTATACTTGACCGAGTTGGAATAGAGCTCGCAAAAAAGTTACATTAGTTGACTTATTCACCCATTTTAAGTTCCCAGTTACTTGTCTAGGTCAGACATTCAATTCACCTATGTGCAATTGTTTTGATGAATGGAATTACAATTGGTATCAAAGAACATCACCCCTATTTAAGCTTAACTGCATGGGTGATCACTATCTACACATACATTTACTATTGTATGTTTGTGCCATTTGTCTCCAATGGAGTGGACTATTTGCTCTTTGAGGTTATTTTATCTCCTTGCCCTTGTTATGATTGTATCTTCTAATTGCACTTGTTATGATTGTATCATCTTTGCTTCCATGCTCTTAAATTGTTTCCATGTGCATCTCATTCTAGGTTTGCATCTTCTTACCTTATTAGCATACTAGAGATGAATGTAGATTGCACGTGGGATTATATGATAATGTTTTCTAGGTCTATGTTTTATGAATAATATGATTTATGTGTTTATTGCATATCTTATATTCATTACTTCTTGCATTTTTCGTTGAATTTGTTACCATACCAAGTTGTATGATCCTTTACTAGTGTTTGTCTTTATTAGTTTCTTTGACATGCTTTCTTTGAGTGTTTGTCCTACTTTTTACTAGCACCTTCTTTTGAAACCTTTTGCATGAGCATCATATCACATGATTTCATCATGTAGTGTCAAAGTATTGTATTAGGATACTTCTTTATGCAGCCATGTCATTAAAGATGCCACATATCATATAGATTGAATCTCTTTTGATATACTAGATTGCCCATTTTCTTACCTAGTATTTCTTGTGTTTTTTCAGGTATGTCTTGGATTTTCATCTTTGGCATACTCTCTTTTCTTTAGATGTCTTTTCAGAAAATTGAAGTGTGTTTTCAAGCTTAATTACATGAATGTTGTCTTCTCTTTTCTCTATACTATTTGCTTGTTTTGCTCCACGTGCATGCGTATGTCATATAGATTATTTTCATGTCTTCAGAACCCTGATTTACATATATTGTTGTGACTAAATTAATATATTTAGCTAACATTCCTGATATTTTGGGCACCCTTTCTAAACATGTCTTGTTTTCTGTCTTGGAACCTGAGTCTTCTTCACATGCTAACATGTTTTAGTAGCATCCTATATTCTTCTTGCTAAAAAATTGTGGGGTGTTACTTTTGTTTATCACTAATTAGTCAATTATTTTTTATTAACAATAATGTGAGTGTTACAGATAATCTATTTTGAGGCATCAATGTTTGATGTTGTCCTAGTGATACCTTTAAAGGGACATTCTTTTTTATTTGTGATCTCTTTTGAGACAACCTTTATCATCTTATTTGTTTGCTCTATTTGACTTTTATGTGAGACCGATAGTTTTAATCTCTTACTAATATGTATCTCTTTTGCTGAGATAGTGAATATCTTTTATCTCTTAATATGCTTAGTATGCTTCCATGTTTCTTTATTGTGTTATCTGCTGTGAGTATGCATTTATTTAGGGATAGTTTTGAAAGTGTAGGATGCATGACATCGTTATTGCCTAACATGCATACATTTAGGAGAACAGGCTTAGGTTCAAATGTATGATGTCAGGGGAACTTTATGCTTGTATTGCATCCTTGATTATTTGTCATGTTTATGAGTTGTTATGCTTATCTTCATGGTAATGCCTCTTTATGCTTTGTTCTTCATGACATAACTTTGTATGAACTATACATAAATAGGACAATATTACGTATGCATGGTGTACATTTTCTTGTATCACATGTCTTTACTTGCCAGCATTCATGCTTTGTAATGTTTTGTTTCATGTTTATTTGGTAAACTAAGATGTCTTTTCTTGTGTGTGCACACATAGTATTGGGTAAGATTGCAGGATCAAATCTTCCAAGTGTCGTTGGGAAAAGATAATTGAGCTACTAGAAGTGTCTAATTGGAGATAATTGGACTCCTAATCAACTTTTAAATTTGCTAACACGTTTATGAGACATCGGTATTTGATCGCCTATCCTGCATGTGCCTTATGCACATTACAAAGTCTCTTATGCCATCACACTCACGTAGAGACATAGGGCACCGTGCTATATATCACATTAAGGAAATACTTTATCTGAATATTTCTTGGTCTAACTGTGCATTCCGTATGTTGCATGTTTTTGCCTTATTATAACCGTTTGCTTGTTTTCCATGCAAAATGAAGTATGCACAACTTGTGTTTGTGTATTTATGTGTGCATTGTGTTTGATTGCATAGCGTTGATAAGTGTAGTTTGCACTACATTTTGTTGCCTGATATGCATACATTTAAGGGGAGTACTGTATATGTTTGAAGGGAATTTGTTCTCAATGTGGCATATTAATTTTGTTGCATGATTGTGTTTAGCCTATCAAAGTTCACTTGTGTATGAGTGACTTATACTAGGTGATAGACTACATTATATGCCTACATGTGTGCCTTTAACCAGCATGCGTTATTCTGTGTGCAGATACAGGTATAGCTACAAGCAACACAACAAGACTAAAGCTTAGTTGGAGCTTGTTGGAGTTTACAGATGTGCAGCTTGGTATGGATCATCAAGATGGATAAAACACAACAACACAGATGCACTGGAGTTAGGTGTGTCGGAGGTATCTTAGTTATGTGTCAAGATTCATTCATGGGAATGAATTTTTTAGGTACATCTTGCATAAATTTATTACGTATGATGTCATGTCTATTTAGAGTTGTGTAGTATTTTGCAATGGAAAGTCGGGGGGAGTTGTAAGGTCCTTGCAATTTGTGTTGGCATTCTTATGTGCAAAAAACAAAGTCTATATTTTTCTAAATGTATCTTTTTCCTTTGTAAGGTTATTTATGTAGCTTAGTATCACACACTTGGGCCTCTTTCTAGAGTCAAAGACACGTTTTCATTGTAGTTTTCTGTGGAACTTGCCGAGGTCTTGCTAGGATCCCAACAAGGGCTCATTGACCCCACTGACTTGCTAACTACGTCATATGGATTAACCAAGGTTTTTAGCGAGGACCTAACAAGGCTAGCGAGGGTTGGCGAAGGTGCGTCTAAAGAGACCTGTTAATGACTATGGATCTCACTAAGTGGTTGACAAGGTGTCAAAAGGGTGGAAGTTTCCTACAATTTCCTCCCTTTTTCGTGTCTTAGCCATTATTGAAGGGTTTCCTATTTGGCTCCAGACTTCCGCAATTTATTCTTGATCTGTTTTCCTTCTAAGTGTCAAGTTCAAGAAACAGTGTCACCTATGTAGGCCATTAAAGAGGATCTCTCATATATTTTTAGACATTAGGTGAGTGTAAAAGACATGAGACTTAATGATGTGTTGTTGAGAGATATAATACATGGTTGGCTAGTAAAGAGTCACATTGTTTAAACAATTTCTCTCTGTATTGGTTTATCGTATGTCAGTTGGATGTTGCAAGGTCGCAACAATTCCCATTGGTGAGGCACTTCAAATTTCAATAAAGCCACCAATTAAATTTTATTACGACAATAAAAGAGCCATCTACATCTCTCTTAACCCAATTCCACATGATAGAACAAAACATGTAGAAGTGGATACACTTCATCATAAAAAAGTTAAAGATGAAACTATTTGCATGATTTTATTCCAACAAAATAACATATTATTAATATTTTCACCAAAAGACTTCATTTGTATAGAGTGGAAATAAATACTACTATTTACAGAACTGGATCATATTTTACACACTTCCTCAATGTAGCTATACCTCTTAAGCCTCAGAAATGAATTCTCGCAGAGAAATAAAGAATTTAGGATCATTTACCGATTCATCACTAACTCCCGTGAACGGTTTTCTACTTGTTTGCAGCATAAACCGAGTTTTTTAACTTCATATCCATTTTCCTTAAAGATGCTTGTCAAGAATTCATTTGAAAAATAGAAAGCCCGCTGCAAAAATATGCAAGTCAAAATCATTCTGGCTGATTTAAGAGCATATATCACAAAACTTATTATCAAAGACTCGATTAGAAGTAAAAACTTACAGTTCCATCACCCCTGACATAGAAATTTTCACTTATCTTCTGGTCCTTGCAAGTTAACCTTTCCTGTGATTTTCCAGTAGTTCATAAATAAACTTCAGGACAAAACAATCAATAAAATATACCAACTTCAAAAACATCAAAACTCTTAGCTTTAGAACGCATGTTGGTTGATTGAAACTACACAAAAGATAAACTTACAACATGAAATAAACCATAGCAAAAGTGAAGGAAGGAGAACTTGTATAAAAAAGGGAAAGAGAAAGTACACTAGAAATCAACCTGAGCAAGGTCACCTGTTGCATAGTCTCGAAATAGAATATAACCAGTTGGCTGAAAAGGAAATGAAAATACGATTTCACCACGTGTAAAAAATACATACAATAAGTATTTATTTAAAGCAAAGGTCTTCCCAGACAAAAATAAGAGGCAAACAGATGATCTTGCTTAAATCAGCCAAAATTTTAATTATCAATTACCTTGAGAACTTTTCTGACATTCAGCAATAATAGGGACATCTTCTCTGGGGAAACTGCAGACAATACAAAGATCTGCTAAACAGGTCAGCCTACAGACGGTAAAATTCCATTCATGGAACAGATAGACAATAATTGTGAATCAAAGAACTTGAGCAAGTTGATGGTAAATGCCTTTTGTTTCCCAATACCATGGTAACAATATCAACTGAAGAAGGAGAAACATGATCTCCCAGGTCATCAGTTGTCAGATCACAAACAAATGGGGTTACATGTGTGTCTGTGAATTCTTTATGTGTCTGCAATATGCAAAACAGAAAGTCAAATAAAACTAATCCAGAAGAAACTTGCACAAATCAGAGACTAGGGAATAAGGTTTAAAGAAACAAACTTCAACATTAAGCATTACTATCATACTTGACAGAAACTCATCATGCCATTAACAGATGACCTAGAATATCAAGAACCTAAACACATCATGCCGATCACATCCAGATTTTAGAATATCACCTAAATAGAAACGTGAAATGTAGGACATGAAAAAAGAAAATACTTTTCAAGCTGACAAGAGTGTCTTTAAGGTTCAACCCTGTGAGTCCCATTATACTTGTGTCTGTGTGTAGGCTTCCCGTGTGCAAAACACGGTGTCTGTTTTATTCTTAATGTATTTCTCTTCCTCTGTGTGTCAAGATTATCACTGCAGATCAATAATTCACACAACACATAGGTATATTTTGTTTGCTTACACACATCACGGGGTTGGTTTTTGTAGTATGCGTATTAGGTGAATTGCCGAGTAAATTCCATAAATATCCGTACCCGAAACAAACCAAAAACATAACTGACAACGTTGGCGAGCTTTGTTTGCAAGCATGTTTACACACACCACAGAGTTGGTTTTCGTAGTGTGCATACTAAGTGGATTGTAGAGTATATTATATAAATATCCGCACCCGAAACAAACCAAAAACATAAGTGCCAACGTCGACAAGCTAGCGTGTATGTTTTTGGTTTATTTCTAGTTCGGGTATTTATGGATTTTGCTCAACAATTATTGAAACGAAAAATGTGACTTTTTAACAAAAACAAGCTCAACACCACCCTCACCACCACCTTCGACGAGGTGGTTGGTAAGGTGGCAGGCGAGGTGGCAATATGAGTTTTATAAATACCCCCAATTTCTTCTTGTTTAGTATTCAAAAAAGATGTCGCAAAGCTCTGTCAAATTGACATCTCTTTCTGTTTCCTGATCATTAATACCTTGTGTTGTTCGGTATTAGTGATTCGTGATTGTGTGAACAAAACCGTGTTTATGAGCAGTGAGTACTCAATACGATGTTTGTGAGTGGGCTATATGTGAGCCATGTGTCAACTAATAGTTGCCCTCGTGCAATTTTTTCTTACGTGAGAACCTGTGTGGCTATGAGGCATGTGTCGGCTAGTAGTTACATTTGTGCAACATTTTTTAATTCACTTTACCCTTTACTAATCTACGGTTACTAATCACACCACTTTGGATGGTGTGGGCTTTGGAAGAGAATCGAGTTTGTGAGTCAAACCAGATCGTTACGGAGACAACAAGCGAGAGCAGCAATAGGTAATTAGGACAGGCGTCCCAACTGATAAAGGTATTTGGATTTATACTTTTTATCGAGTTATATCTATTTATTGTTTTTAGTGGATTGTTTGCTACTAGGTGATTGCTTTCAACAACCTGAGGATGTTATCACATAGATAGAGTTTCTATGTGAGTTTACCCCGTTATATATGTTGTTATACATGATCTACTATTGTGATAATATATTGAGTTTCTATCATGTATGTTCCAACATACTAAATTTAGACTCTGATTAGAAAGTTTGTTTATTTTGTGTAGTTACATGCTTTGTTTTCTTACCTTGTAGCATGCCTATAGCTTTCTAATTATTACTTATGCTTTATGATCATGCATTTTTGGTGTGTCTCTAAGAAGTTTGTATCTCATTGCCCTAGTAATGTACCATGTGTTGGACACTTTATTATGGTTTGTTATATAATGTATGATTACATGTTATGAAAGTACAATCATCATTTACCGAATATGTTCCCATATATGAGGTCTTGAAGATATTGAAAATCCCTTATAGCTTTTCACATGTTGTGTGATCTTTGTTATGTTTATGCATGCTGCTAGCCTAGACAATAGCTTGTGAGGTACACAATCATTAATGTGTTTACTGTAATTTCTTCTTTCTTATTGCAAGTTGTTTTAGTAATTGAATTGAAAATGTTGTTTTGTACTTCTGTTGTGTTAATTACTCAATTCACATTATGAGGCTTGTTTCTTTGAATTGATATAGAGTCCGCAAAAAGATTCCATGGGTTTGTGTTTCCACCTCTCATCTAGGTCCCAGTTACCTATTTGAGTTAAAAGAACAATTGACCTTCGTGTAATTGTTTGTGTATGAGAATCTTCAATTGGTATCAAAAAGGGTCACCCCTATTTAGGCTTAATCGCCTGGATACTCGATCCTAGAGCTCTATCTACACATACATACACCTTATATGTTTATCATCTTTGTCTCCACTAGAATGGGATGTTGTTGTTCTGAGATTGTAATCTCCCTAAACCTTTATTGTTGGCATGTTCCTCACCTTCTTGTTCATGCATCTCTCTCTACCTCTTTATCTTGCATAGTATGTTAATTATCTTACTTGCTGCTATGCCCGACAATTTGATCCTTTACTAGTATTCTTCCCAATTAGTTGCTTTGACATGCTCTCTTTTGTGTGTTTTCCTTGCTTATTGCTTTCTTCTATGGTTGTTTGCATATCATGTCACATGTTTTCATCATGTAGGGTCAAAGTTTTAGGATTTTCTTTCTACAATCTTATTATTCATATACCATGTCATACAGAATGCATCTCACTTGTTTTACTAGTTTCATCTTTCTTGTACCTATTATGTTGTGTATTGGTTATCCGTTAGTCTCCTGTTCGCTTTTGTCTTCTTTTACCTGCTCTTCCTTCTCTTGTACCCTAAAGGTATCTTGGGAGAAAACTGAGGTGTTGTTACAAGCTTGTTAACATGAGTGTTTCTATGTACTGTGTTTATTTGGGTTTGCCTTGTGCATCTATATGTCATATAGATTATTTACTTATATCTTTAGGACTCTTGCTTTATATGTATTGTTATGACTAAACCTGTGTATTTAGTTGGCATTCCTTGTGTTTGGGATGTTAACCCTGTCTGAGTATGTCTTTTGATTCTACGATGGAACTTGAGCATTTCTCACATGCTTAAATATTTTTGTAAAATCTCTTATTTCTTCTCTCTTGGGAGTATTACCTGTGTTGCTTACTAGTTAGTCAGTTTCTTTCCTTCTCTTGACTAACAACGATGTGTGTTGCCAGAGATCTCTTCTGAGATAAACGTATAGTTTATGTTGATGATATCTCTTCATGCACATCCTTTTCTTTTGGCATATGATCTCCTTTGAGGTCATCTTTGTCATCTCACTTGTGTGTTGTTGTGATACCTGTCTGATTCTTTAAAACTATGTTTATCTCCCTTATTGATTTAAAAAATAAAAAAATAATATATTTGTCTATAGTCCTTTAGCATTCTCCTTCTCTCTTTCTCTCTCTTCCCAGGATTGTTCCGCACGTTCTTCTATTCAACTTTCTTACTGCAAGTATATTGAACTTAATAGAAACTTTGTTGGTTTTTTGAGTGGCATACATTTAACTTGAATTGAAATGTGGTTTTTATGATATGTGGCCGAATTCTTGTGTTAAATTTGAAAATATCTTTTTCTAATACACATGTCAACTCTATGAATTTGTATGGATATTTTGAAAGGCTTGTGTAGATTTCTGCTTTGATGATTTGTATAACCCTTACAAGCTCTACAACCCACTTTAGTCTCTTGAGGCAAATCCTACGTACTACTTGGATAGAGAAAAGATTTAGATCATCTTTGGATCGTTTAGACCTTTCAAGCTACCAATGTTTACTTGTCCTTCTTTACCCCTTTTTGAGCTATTATACTCTCTTCTTTTCTTTGCACCTATACAAGCTTAGCACAAATGTTTTATCCCACTTACCCTGTACACCCTTTGTTAAGCATGTTGTTTATTCTAGAAATGTGTGTTTTACACTGCTGGTTAAAAAAGGAGAAAGAAGAAGATTGAAAAATGAATGAAATATATATTAAAAAAAGAGAGAAAGAAATGATAAAAAGAGGTGTATGAATTATTGAATTTGATTAGCAATTCTCACAACAACTATGTTGCTGAATGAATTTAAGAAGTAAAGAGTAAAGAACCCATGTTCGAGGGTATCTTTGTCATGAACATATTAGATTGTCTTTGGATGGACAAAGGTGTTTTTGAGCATAAATGCAATCCATCCTACCCAAACCTCAACCTATCATTACTAGCTTTGAAAGACCTATTGATTTCTTCGCACTTACATTAGTAGAGAGAAAGGCTAAATGTGAACATATGAAGTTTGGTTCTACTTGAGTCTATATTTCTATTTACTTGGTTCGCATAAACATATCTCAATAACAGATAGAGTAGGCAAGTTTAGCATATCACACAGTGTATGTCATCAAAAATTTAATCGTACCCTTACATGAATGCATTATGGATTAATTGCCTCGTAAATATTTTCGTTGAATGTTTTGGCTAGTCTCAAAGGGCCTTCTGGCTTTTATCTTGATCTACCTTCTGTTTCCTCCACTAGTTTCTCTACCACTTTTATGCTTAATGGATATAGAGTTATCCTATCTCGAGATATTAGTAATTTATTATCTCAATCTATTGTTTTTTTCTTCTCTTCTAGTTATCCTTTTTGAGTTTGAAAATGTCGTAGATTCGCATCGTTTTTATGCTTTTGCTTAGGGTGTTGTGGCTTCTTTTCATTCTATTATACCTCCAATCCATGGTTCACCCCTTTCTTTAGTCTCAATCAGATCTCGACCTACTGATTCCAGAGGCCCTCTTCACTCTAGTACTTCTTTCATTGGCTCATTGTTCTACATGCTTTCTTTGTTAAGTGGAGATGAACACAATTTTCCCTTTGGGCCCGATCATCCCATTTGAACAATTAACTGCCAATGTTCTCAATTCTCAATCTACTTCATCACCTTATACCCTTACCGTTGTTAGACAGTCTACTCACTATGGTGTTATTGGGAACTTTGATGCAGAAGAGGGAGACGGAGAATGTTGAACTTCTTTTATTTTCCTTGTTACTTTAGTCTGATTTAACTCTATCCTTTAAAAGCTCATAAAATATTGTTTACTTAATGAGACTGAGTTTGTTGTGCTCAGTACTCTCTAATTGTCTTTCCTCACATGTTTTGTACATTTTGTTTGCTTCCCTCTTTTTGTATAGCTTGTTTTCTACTATGTATAAATGCTTCTGTTTTGAGGAAGTTTTGAGAGTATAGAATACATAACATGTTTATTGTCTCACATGCATACTTTTTTGGAGGAGAAAATGTGTAAAATGCATGTTGGCAAAGGGAATGTTATGATTGTTCTACAGTCTTGTTTTTCCTGTTCATGAATTTATGTTATGTTGTTATGTTGTGATGCCTCCTTCTTAACATCACTTTGTATGAACCTTGTATATATAGAATTGTTAGTATGACATGTTGCATGCACAACTTGCATTTTCCTATTTCCCATGTCTTTTTATGTGTCTACTCGCTTCCTTGTTATAGTGAATTATTGCATGATTATTACTTATAATTGATAGCCTAGTATTTGTTGTCATTGGAATAAATGACACATGTTTTCTTTGATAGACTAAGATGTCTTTCCGTACATGTGTGCATAGTATAGGGTGATATGGTAATCCGAGTTTTATAAATACCCTCATTTCTTCTTGTTTGGTATTCAGGAAAGATGTAGCGGATCACTATCCATCTTTCTGTATCTGGATCACTAATACCTTATGTATTATTCCGTATTAGTGATTATGACAGTGTGAACAAAACCATGCTTATGAGTAGTGAAACTCAATGCGGTGTTTGTGAGTGGATTGTATGTGAGTTGTGTGTCGACTGATAGTTATCCTCGTGCAACTTTTTCTTTTGTGAGGCATATGTAGGCTGGTGGTTGCATTTGTGCAACATTTTCTTATTCACTTCACATTTTATTGGTCTATGGTTACTCATCACATCACTCTGAGTGGTGTGGGCTTTGGAAGAGAGTTAAACTCGTGTGTCGAACCAAGTTATTGCGGAAGCAACAAGCGAGAGCACCAATAGGCAATTAAGGTAGATGTCCCGACTGATAGAGGTATTTGGATTTATACTTTTCTATCAAGTTATATCTGTTTAATTTTTTTAATAGATTGTTTGGTGTTATGTAGTTGCCTTAAGCAACTCGAGAATTTTACCACATAGATAGGATTTCTATACGAGTTTACCGCGTTATATCTGTATTATGCATGATCTACTATTGTGATAGTATCATCTGAGTTTCTATCATGTATGTTCCAACATACTAGATTTAGACTCTAATTAAAAAGCTTATTTGTTTTGTATAGTTGCACACTTTCTTTCCTTTTCTTATAGCATGCATATAACTTTCTAATTATTACTTATGCTTTATGATCACGCATTTTTGGTGTGTCTCAAGGAGTTTGTATCTCCTTATCTTAATAATGTATCAAGTATTAGACTCTTTATTATGGTTTTGTTGTGTAATATATTATTGCATGTTGTGAAAGTACAATCACCATTTACCGAATACGTTCCCACATATAAGGTCTTGAAGAGATTGGAATTCCCTTATAGCTTTTTAGTATGTATGATTGTTTCCTATGCTGTGTAATGTTTGCTATATTTATGCATGTTGCTAGCCTAAACAGGAACCTGTGAGGCATATCGTCACTAGTCTGTTTACTGTAGTTTTTTCTTTCTTACTGCAGGTTGTTTTAGTTGTATATTCAATTGAGAATGTTGTTTTGTATTTCAGTTGTGTTAATTGCTCAGTTAACGTTGTAAGGCCTGATTGGCCGAATTGATATAGAACTCACTAAAAGATTCTATGGGTTGACACTTTCACTCCTCATCTAAGTCTTAGTTACTTATTTGAATCGGAAGAATAATTTACCTTCTATGATTGTTCCTATGTTGGAAAGTGAACAAGGTTCGACAAGCAAATAGATAAGATTCGCTGTCTTTAGTTTAATATTAGTTCTAGAGTTGTCTATCTTCCACATATGTAATAAACTAAAACAAGTAAAACAGACTTGGACAAACCTTGACAAGGTCAATGGCGCGCGGTGAAAAATCACATGCATATACAAATATATCTGGATAGGTTGCCAACAATGGGAAAATAGTGTTTCCAGCTCCACAACCAATCTGCTTATAGACAACAATTGTCAATAATCAGTTTAGGTATAACAACTCGATAGATGGAAAAGTTCAAAAACTCCTAAATGTAAGAAAAAATCAAAAGCAAAGTCACATTTGTGATGATTAATCAAGATATGTATTTAATGTAATTTGAAACATCACTTGCGCTCTTCGGGCACTTCATTTTCCATAATCATGTCCAAGAAACATAGAATGGACATGATAGGTTCTCAAACACTCTAATTTGGTGTAAATTTACAGAAAATTTAGATAAATGATTATATCCAACACCCAAATAAATATCCAAAAATTAACGACTCTTGTTGTCCTAAAAGAGTCCATGCAACATAATATCAGAAGAAATAAAATCTTAAAGAACCTATAAAAACACAATGGAGAAGAACCATACAGCTTACCTCTAAAACAATTTTTCTTCCTGTTCCCTGAAAAAGAAACCAATAAATGCATACAATTCAAATATTAAAGCGTCATAGAAACTAATTAAACAATGAACCAATATAAAACTCATTTCCGCTATTAACTTACAGAGAAATAGTGACCCCATTCCTTGTCCAAGTAATGCCTATCTTTGAAAAACTGGACCAAGCAAATAAAAACATATATCCCATCAATCACCACTAGCTTAAAGAAGCACACAGTTATGACAGCGCAAGATCAAACCAACACAAATAATGAACTATCAGTTTATTTAATACCGAAAGAAAACAACTAAAGATGAAAAATCGGGCTATATAGAAAAGCCAACCTTGTCTTGATGTCGTTTGTAAAATACATCCCAATACTTCTTTGCATCTCTTTCATACTTCTCTGCACAATAAATATTACATTTTAATTAATAATAATAATTTGCGTTAAAGAGAGACAGAGAAGAGAGCAAGAGTTCAACCTCTCCAGAAGGATGAGACTCCAGTAATAGAGGTTGGGTATATCTGTAGCTTTGGCTTTGGTTCCCCTTGTTCATCACCATCTTGTCCATTAGATGTCATAGTTCCTCTTGCTTATTTATTTTTTGTTTTGTTAAACAAAAATATGGAACTGACTGATCTCGCCGTCTAGGAGATTTCTAGGGTTTTAGTTCTGACAGGTTATTGGTGGCGAAAATCCCTCGTCCCAATCAAAAACCGTCTTCCGGGCATTTGCCTTGAACAATGGAAGAAAGGAAGGCCCATGGTGTTGATAGAGAAAGCCCACTATGTCGATAGGAAAGGCCTTTGTTTGCTCTTTGCCTTTTTCTTTTTCCTTTTTTTTTTTTCTTTCAGGCTCGATTTTGACATATTATATCAAGGTCAAAAAATCATCATAGAAAAAAAAAGAGTATGGCCACATTAAGGTAATCAATTTTCTTCTTTTTCTGGGGGGGTTATTTAATTGAAGACCGAAAGGAAAATCCCCACTTAATTTTGGAACGTGGCGATAGGAAAAAAATATTACATTCCCCGTATTGAATCCAAGGTATAAGCATAAGGTAATTGAGTTTTACTTTTCAAAATTTTATGGAGAAAATGCAAGGTATGAAATTTTAAATGTTAAGGCGATTGAATGATTTGGTTAAATTAAACTCTATGTCCTATGTAACAAAGAATTATTAAATATTTTTTAACAATTTTATTTCTATTATTGTTTTTGAATCTATATAACAAGAGAGGTGAATCCTTTTTAAAACACATATTAGATTTTGTTCAAATGTGATAGTTGTTGATGGGCTTTCAAAGTTAGATATGAGCTCAATTTTATTTTGTGTTATTATATATTGTTAAGTGTAAAATAAATTCATGTCGTAAGATACTATAAATTAGCATATTAAGTAGTATAACTCACGAACTGGCTTAATAAGTACTGAATCAACAAATAAGCATAGGACTCTGAGCCTAAATAGCATGAATATACATTTTACATCCAATTTTTCAAAACTTATAGTATTTGTTATATAAAATATATAAATTACTAAAATACCTTTTAGAGCCAACAAACAAATGAACAACAACATTACCATACAAAATCATTAGCGCCTTTTCCTCTAAGATTTTTATGGCTTTTTTGTGGTGAATAGCTACCATATCTATATCATAATTGTGCCTCCTTTACGATGAATAGCAAGTATAAGTTTTGCAAATCGATTTTAGCATAAAGATCATCGCATAGAAGCTTGAATAATCTCTCACGATCATCATACAAAATCATCGCAATGAATCTTGAAATATTTCTCAAAAATATCGTACTTTTATTTCCAAATCTTGAGAATCATCATCTATTGATATTTTTTTTCAAGACAATATAATGAAAAAATAATCACCATAAAAATCATATATAAATTTGGATGTAAAGGTATACATATGAATTATTTCAATAAAATATTTAAATGAAATATAATAACAAATTGTCCATATGTTTATGAAATACAATATTTTCATTTTCCTATGAAATGTTCTCCATATGTAAATGTTTACTCATTATTACAAAATATGTTATGTATGTAAATCTGGATTGTACAACAAATATATTTTGTATGCAATTCACATGATTTTTAAAGTATGTAAATGATTACATACTTTTCATCTATTAGTATGTAATATATTACATACTTTCATATAAACATGCAAATCAAATGTGAATATATTTTGTAAAATTAATGTAATACTTTAAATACAAAATTACATGATTATCTCAGTATATAAAAGCTAATTGAAATTTCAAAAAATATATTATGTGAAGATATAATGAAAATATGTAAGATGCTACATATAATTATAATTAAACTATGTATTATAATATATATTAGAAATACATTGAATTAAAGTTATAACATATAATTATAACAGATGATACAAAAGTTAGAACACTACTTACCTATAATGGAAAAGTGATATTTGAAAATAGAAAAGAGACATAAGTAAATAGTATTTCAAAGAGAATATGCATAAGAAAGGACATGACTATGTTGCAATTGAAGGAAGAGATATATGTTTCTCTACACCTAGGTAAAGACATCAACATTTAAATGAAGTGTAAGGAAGTTCATGTAACTTTAACTATCATGGATTATAAGAATATGGAATATTTCGTGACAATAAATGTTTGCCAATAAAATGATAAATATAACAAATTGTATGTAATATATACAAAAATACAAATATTTCAAGATGAAATTGGTCCAACTACAAGTGTAAGATATGTAACTCTAGATACAAGAATTGAAATTAACTCAACAAAAATTCAGAGGATGATGAAGGCATATATAATGGGAAAGTGTACAACATAAGAAAGAGCTCAAGTTACATGTCTTAACTTTGGCAGTAAATGGAAAATTTTCATTACGAAATTAGCAATTCTAATAAGAAAAACATAAGAATGAAATACAAGGATGACATGTGTGAATGGAAGCTTCCATTAAACAAAATTGATGAATCTAATGCATTCAAGGTAATAACTTACAAGAAAACTCATACATGTTCATAAATATACAAAAATCAATGAGGAAAGCATGCTACGTGTAAATACATAGCTAAAAACATCAAAGACATTTATTGAGTAACTAGTCCACAATTGAAGACAAATTATATTATAAATGACATCAACAACAAAACAAGTGTAAAAATCACGTGTAAAGGTTAATCATGGGAAAAAGAGAAGCAATAAAATATGTTTATAGGGATCCAAAAGATTCATGCATAAAACTACCATGGTTCTTTTACATGGTTAAAAAAGCAAACCAAGGTTCTTACACATAGATAAAAAAACAAACATTGATTCAAACTTTAGATATGGATTCATGGCAATAAGTGCATGCATTAATGGGTTTATCAAATATACGAGACCGATAGTAGTAGTAGTAATAGATGTAACATTTATAAAGAAAAAACAAGGAGTCTTACTTGTCATTGTAACAAAAAGGATGGGAACAACCAAATATAAGGCTATATTTCTATGAATATTGTCTTTTTTAATATATTAAAAATTAATTATAATTCATAATTATAATATGTAACAATTTACAAATATTTTGAATAAATACGTAAACTATTACATATTTCACACTTTTGTAAAAGTAAACAATGTAGTTACACATTTACATTATATTATTAGTTAACTAGTTAACTAATTCATATTTACCCTATCCCAAGTGGGATAGTAGATTGAGAAATCATAAAAGCATGAAAATGTTCCTTTAGATAACTAAAATGCTTATTGGAGAAAGGAAAAACTTAATGATAATCTCATACATAAATCCAATAATAAAATCAACTGTCAATATAGTGTATGAAAACAAGGCACACCATTGTTATTGCTACTTTCAAATGAAAACCCCTTTGTAACGAACTTTCACAACAAAATAGTAAATAAATTCTTCAAGCTAGTAACTTATGCTTACAAACAACAATGCAAACATGATCAATGAGGCATTCAAAGGAGCAATGAAATACTTAATGTTAGCTAATTTGTTAATGTAGGTAAGAATTAAATGTCCAAATTGATGCACAAATTTTGTATTTATAAAAAGTTTGTAAGTGTACGAGTTACTTATAATGATAGGTGATAAGTATAGTTTCAATGTCGGTCTCAAGAGACATTGCTGTGGTTTTAGATAATTCTTCAATTTTCTTTAAAAAACTTAAACAAGTATGAAGATAAAACCTAAACGTTTTATCATAATGATTGGGTTTTGAAAATCCTAAATTAATAAAAAATAATTAAATAACTTCATATAGATTCGATTCAAATAAAATCAAAACATATATAAAATTAATAATTAATGGAAAATTTATAGAAATATTTAGCTAGTTAACCATGCTTGTTTAGAATCATTTGTGTTAATTAAAATATAAACTTGAATAATTGATTTTTCGTTTTAAGTATGAAAAAATCTTTTTACAATGATCATTTTTTTTGTTAATCAAATCAATTAAAATCTTTTGATGAAGATTATTAACTAATTGATTAAATTATACATTATGCTTAAGGAAATAGAAAATCATTTAAATCAATGCTTTTGGCAAAGTCGCCAATTTAAACTCTCATTCAAGCTGTCCAAATTAGATCTAGATGATGTTTCTGAAACCTAATTCTTATATTTTAAATTTATTATGAAGAATAAATAGTTAATAAATTATTTATAAATAAATCTAGTAACGAATCTTGAGTCAAAAAATAATCTTTAGTTATTTTATTATAAAAATCTTCACCTAAATAATTTACATAAACATGGAAACAAAACTAAATTCTCATAGTTAAATTTCGCTAGACATTCTGTGATTAAATTCTATGATCAATAGTTTAAAAATTAGCATTCAAATATTCATAAATTACAAAAAAGATTAATCTAAAGATAAAATATTACGCATTAGATCTAAATGCTAATTAAGTATAGGTGACGTATCCTTCTCCGAAATTGTGACATTGATCTTCAAAGCATTTTTGAATATTCATGTATCTTTTCTTTTTTCTTGATATGGAAAGAAACTCCCAAAGAATCTACATATAATCTATTATGAATCTAATCTATATTGTGTTTAACAAAATAAAAACTATTATACATCTACTGCAAAACTGACGGTTAAAAAGTTTGTAACGTAAAACTATGTACGAAACCTAAAACCTAAATAAGTTATTTATAGGAAAAACTAATGTGAAGGGCTCAGAATAAAAAAATCATTGATGCACGTTATGGCACAACATTTTCCTTACCATAGCATATAGTTCAATCAACCTCATACTGAGAAAGTCTCACCGCGACACAAAAATGTTCACTTTGTCTAGTATATTTTCCTAGAGGTGTGCACCGAGGCACACATAGTTTCTCGTCTCGTCATGAAATGCTTTTGTTGAATTTCACCTTGTACCCCTAACACATTGGTTGGTTTTTTATGTAAGGCTTACATGCCTTAGTCTTTTAAGATCTTAGGGTGCAAAATAAATGCTCCAAGTATTATTCTTAGTGTATTGATAAGTTTATCTATTTTGAAGCTAAAAACATTTTAAATACAACAAAAATACTTGTGATTCCAAACAGATAGATTTGCACAAATAATCATATAAATATGTTATAATAAAACCTATTTATTTCAATTAAACACAAAAAAATCATGAAATATAAGTGTTTTTCAAGCACTTATCATAACCTCCAACTAGCTTCTTGTTAGTCTCTACCAAGTAAAGTGATTTAAAAACTTAAAACAAAAATAAATAAACTAAACTATACTATACTAACCTAAATCATTTTCATAGACTGCCATGGTTGCATTTAGCATGTACAACAAACCTTTGAGCCCTTAGATGGCCAAGTTAATGTCTCATGAGGACTTTCAATAATAATACCAACAAATATCCTAAAATACAAAAACTAAAACTAAAAATAATTCACAAGGAAAAATAAAAACTAAAAGCAACAAAAATTCTCGTGCTTTAGTTTCTTTTGAGTTCATAATCAAAATCTCAAGCACAAATTTATTCAACATCTCAAAGGGTTAAAGTTCAACATTTAAACAATTACACATCACAAATTTATGTCCTATTACTAGAATATATCAACATTGAGTCACCCAGTCTTATTGTTAGGAATCTGAATTCACTTCAACTTTATTCTACACAAGAATAAATCAAAAAGTTTGCATATGATGAACAATAAATGCTTGAATGTGCATAATAAAGATTTCATGAACAACAAATGCTAAGATTTATGAATATATCACATTATTAATTTTGTACTTCAATAAAAATCATTAAGCAAAAATATAAAATATATGTCTCAAGATGAATGGAAATGCTATTGACTTCAAGGGGATTATTTCCTACTACTTGTAATAATCATCTCATTACTTTTAAAAATTTAAGGTCATAGTATTTAGTTATACAATTTTTTTCTTTTTTTTTTATTCTTTCAACTTTCTTTTATTCTTTCTCTTTTGTTTTAGAGAATGAACTCATATACATATATATGTTTTAGTAAGTGGCTATTTTAGCTTATTCATTTTTTGGGAACCCCGTATATATCTTTTTTATTCATGATTGAAGAAGCATAAGTGTTTAATTTTTACTTATTATTTAATCTAAATAATGAAATTAAGTACATGA
The DNA here is from genome assembly GCA_030763125.1 of Hippophae gyantsensis. Lineage (NCBI taxonomy): Eukaryota > Viridiplantae > Streptophyta > Magnoliopsida > Rosales > Elaeagnaceae > Hippophae > Hippophae gyantsensis. The sequence continues at coordinate 42,536,776 of CM061035.1, read as the reverse complement.
TACTTCAACAGATATTTAAAATCCAAACATTCAATGCAAAACCCATAGAGACCATATAATAATTTAAAATAATAAAAAACATGTTCAACCGAGTAGAAGAAAAATCATCACTCAAATGCTTTTGGCTAAATAATCTCACAAAATAGTCTCTATTATTTGATTCCTAAACAACAATTTTGAGTTTGTCTCATTCTTAACATCCAAGCATGAAACATAAATTATAAATAGAACTAATTCTTACAATAATCCGTAAACATGCTTAATACATCAAACAATGTAAAAACTCAATTATTCACTTTAAATGAACTAAAAGCTTGATAATTTTGTATCAAAATGTTTTTTGGATCTAAATGACCCTAAGTAACTAAACAATAACAAACATATGTTTAATAAAATTTAAAATGTCTAATTTCATAAGTAATTTTTCTTCCCGCTACAACCTAGAATATACATTGTCATCAATGTTTCAACTGTAAATCATAGCAAAAATGAGAAAGAAAAGAAAAGCTACCTAATTGTAATATCGCATGTGATTAAGCTGGTGATGTGGGTACTTATGTTGCATCCATCATCTAACTCAATTATATCACATAGAGAGAATCACTGTGTATTTCTCATGAATCACATATGATCAAATAATTATTAAATTAACAGTTCAAAATGCCATAAACATTGTTCAAATAATAGAAAATAAAAATAAAATAAAGTACATAAAATTAAAAACAAGAGGAAAATATAATAAAAATAAAAAATACATAAAAATAAATTTACACAGAATTAAAGTACATAAAAATAAAGCTGAAATAAATGTTGGATCGAGCTCAGTCCTCTATGTCGTCCAATTCATCTACATAACTATGTGCGAACTCAATTGGTCTGTAAAAAACTCATATCTAAGATTATTGGGCACTCTTAATTGGTTGAAATCAATTCCTACTTGAAAGAGATGTAACCTTTGGATCTCTTGGATATATTGCATGAATTCATCCTGAAAACACATCTACCCACTTATATATTTTGATTGTTGGGCATAGTAATGTTGAACATAATTTTTCATATAATTAACTTATTCTCGTAACTGTTGTACTTTGTCATTGATTGAATTTTTTGAATAAGAGGTGGTTCCTTCATACCTTTGGGTGCCTTTTGTCTCAGATGTGAGTTCGCTCATGTAATTAGCTGTCAATAATTCACTAGGTTGTAGCAAAACCTCACCATTTTGAAATTTTACCCTTACTTTATCATAAAGAGCTATAAATAGTTGGGGGAAGAAATAACTCAAACGGTGATTATTTGCAAAAAGTCTTATCTTTTGGTAAATTATTCCCAACATCTATAATTTTGGTGGATGTCATGGAGAGGAGTATAGTAGCTTGCTCTTTGTCCATAGTACTATAATATGTGGTGGGCATAAGTCTAGAATAGATTAAATACTTTCAAATATAGGAGACCTTGGTTAAATACTTAGCATTGAAAGATTTGTGTCTCCTATTGATAATATCCCATTCAACTCTCTCAACAGTTAGAGCTCTTATCACCTACTAATAATCCACATTATCCAAACTATTTTCATATTCACCTTGGCCAACATCTCTTAATCCATAAAAAGAATTTATATTAGATGGACCAAACGGGACAAGCACACCCCTTATCATTGCCTTATTATATATAGCATCGAGGACATTAGCATAAAATTTCCAAGTTATTGACACAACGGTGGCATTTGGATTCTTAACGAATAATTTTTATTTGAGTGCTGCTATTTTATCAATAATCCTTTCGAATGGATATTGCTTAACCTTAAATTTCATTCCCCGTTCCACAATAATTTTTTTACTAATATCAACAGCTTTGTCAAACCGTAATTTAGCCTTTAGTCCAATAATTTTAGTTATATTATACTCTATTAGAACCTCATTATCCTTTCCTTTCTCACTTTAGACCAGTTTAAGGTTTTGTTTTCTTAAATCCAAAATTTGAAAAATAACTTCATAAAAATTCAAAAAAATAACTCCAAGTAATTATTATGAAAATTTTATTCATTTACTTGTGAGTTTATGTATCCTTCTTTGAAGAAGATGTGTGGAATACCCCTTTTAAAATGAAAACTTGATGAAGATTTGAAAAAATCTTGCAAAGATGGCTTGAAAACACTTAGGGATAAAAAGTATGAGAAGAAATTTGAATGATTTGGAGAAAAAGATGTATTTTTAGGTGAGCATTGTTTGGGGCATAGAAAAATAGGATTTGGAAAAAAAGAAAAGGAGAAAATTTATGTGGGTTTGATTTGAATTACGTTTTTTGGGATTTTGGTGCTAAAATTCATTGCGGGCTATTGTGTACTTTGTTTCATGCCGCAACACGAATAAAATATAACTAAATATATTCAAACATGGGGTTAGGGTTCATAAGGAATTGAGGAAAAAGAAGGGTGTATATAAATTAAACTCGATCGATATTATTAATTTTTTTAAAAATTATAAAAACACTCTCAAGTCCTATATTTACCCAAATTTTTCAAATAAAAACTCAAATAAAGATAAACATAAAAAATTAAAAAAAATATTTTTATTTCAATTTTTTGAATAAAAGTACTAGATTTATTCAAACATGAACATCACTTAAACAATCAATTTTGGAATAAAAATTATTCTTAAATAAAATAAAATTATTCAAAGAATGTATAAGTATTTCGATGAAGCACACATATATTTCGTAACACATATTGACAATCATAATTTTTATAATCACGATTATCTCAAACACTAAAATCTCACACAATTAATTATAAACTTCTGACATGACATAATTATATATTCAATAAGTATGTGAGTGAGTTCTTGTTAATATTAATCACTATATGTAACAAAAAAAATATAAATGCACATAACAAGATACTCAATTACATAACAAAAAAAATATAAATGCACATAACAAGATACTCAATTACACAATGAATAATTAATCAAAATAAATCAAGTTATATAAAATATTTATTTTCTTGATCTAAAATAATATTTGTATTTATTTCATTCTTAAAACAATTCTACTCTCTTTATTATTTTTTTGAATTTTTGAATTTTTTTTAATAACAAATTTTAGATAAACTAAAACAAAAACAACAATAAAAAACTATATTCAAAATTCAAAATAATTAAATTAATCAAACTAACATGCTCACTTAGGATCAATAAAGCACAACATAAAAAATTTCTAGGTGAAAGGAAGATAGTTAGTTGATCAAAAAGAGATAATATTTCCAAACCCAAATTTTCATCAATTTTAGTTTTATAATATCTTTGGGTTTGGAATCAATTGATTTAATTAGTTTGAATTGATATTGGATTTATCCTTGTTTTTATCTTTTTTATTTTTCTTTTTCATTATTAGTTTAGCATACATGTAGGGATGATGAAAATTAATTCTAGAATATATAGCACGAAATGCATTGTGAAAATAAGAATATTTCACAAGAAACCTACAATGTGGTATAATATAATATTTCCTACCACAACTATGACAAACAGGTACAAATTTACCATGTTTTTCAATTATAGGTGCAACTATTCTTTAAGTATAATAGGTATTAGTAGATGTACGATTATAAGGTTGTACCAATTCAGCTCTTGATGTTGAAGGTGTATCATGTGAAGAAGACAAATATGAAGGTTTTACAAATTCCGTTGATTTAGAGGAAGATGACATAGTGTGCTCATCTAAATATCCTAGCTCTTTCTTATCTCCAGTTCGCTTTTAATAATCGAGAACTTTATTTAACTTTTAGCTTTAATTGATAGCTTTTCACAATTTCCTTGAATTATTTAATCTCTTATATCAAATTTTATTTATGCTTTCATAATCGAGAACTTTATTTAACTTTTAGCTTTAATTGATAGCTTTTTACAATTTTCTTGAATTATTTAATCTCTTATATCAAATTTTATTTATGCTATTCTAAATCTTCAAGATTTGAATTCAAAACATTAGAATGTTCATACATATTAAGATTATCTTTTTCCAATACAGATGAATTTATTTCATAGGATTTCAAATTTTCATTGAGTTTAATTACTTATACAAGCAACTTATCTTTATCTCTTTTGAATATAACGAACTCTCTAAACACTTCCTTATTACTAGTGACATTAAAATATTTGAGTAAGAATTCAGTGTCACTTTTCTTATTGTCTGAATCAATATCACTTTCAGAGTTAGTAAGTGTAATGTTGTTCTTTTATGAGTGTTTAAAAAACACTAAATATACCATGCTTTAATGTCATTTAATCAATAAAATGGATTTGTATTTGCTTTATTCTATTATATTTTAGAAAAATCTATTTGTTTAGATTAATTGGTATATTGTAGTATTTTGCAGATATTTTAATATATAATAATTAAAATAAAGAAAAATACTTTAAGCATGTTTATCACACTTTTTGGAGCTTAAATGAATATCATTTATTTGATATCATCCAAAGTGAAGAAAAGAGATAATAGAAAATAAAGAAAAAAATAATTGTATGCTACGACACAAAGAGGTTTGAACTGGTCAAAAATCTAGTTGTGATCTGATTGCGTCACGACAAAAACACAAGTTTTTCTCACATTCTTTCCTATAAATAGGACCTTTTGTATACCAAGAAAATAAGCTTTTAAGTTCTATTTTCAGCAACTTTCTCTCCCTTTTTTCTGTAGATTTTTATATTCTTAGTTTTAGAATTTATTTAGTTTTTCCTTTAATTTTGAGGAAAAATATGTTTATGTTTTAGTAGTTTCTAGTTTTCGATTCAACAAATTCTGGAGTGCAATTACTATTAAAGTTTTTCCAATCTTAGAATCAACTATTCAAAGTTCTGTAAAGATATTGTTAAGGTATTAATTATATTCCTTTTGTAGTCTATATATATATATGTTGCTTCTTTTATGTCATTTTAGATTTGTCTGTAATCAATTATAACATGTTTGGCTGATAGTGAATATGATATAATAATAGCGTATTATATTTGAAAAATATTGAATAGGTAAAATATTTTCTTAAAATAAATTGATTTCATTTTTATTTAAGATTTTTATAAAAAATGTTATTTGAAGAAGTGCATTACTCTTAATAACAAACTTAATATGAGAGTTAGAATTAAGATTTAATTACATGAACTTAATTCGGAGTAATACTTTTTTATTTTACAAAGAATTATTATCTGAAAATGTATTGATAATATATTTTCTTAAATAGTTTTAAAACCTGAAAATTATTTTTCAGATAGTTAAATTCTTAAGTTTAATTTGGACACATTGAATAAAGTCTAATTAACTGACTTTATCTAAAGTTGTGATTAGATAATTTGCTATTTTCTTAAAAATAATAAATTTGAAATTTAATACATAATTAATTAATAGGCCCCGTATAAGGACACTTTTATACCGAAAAGAGAAAATAAAAAAATATCAATTTATATCTTTAATAACCTAAATAATATGAGCAAACATAATTACTGAATTATTATATCCATTATTCTCTAATGTTTATCAATGTACTAAATTGCATAAATATTTGTTGAATTCATGTCTATCTTTATCTTTATGCATTAGGTTAATTTTTTTTTAAAAACCAAATCATTGTTACAAAATGTTTAGGTTTAATTTTATTTTTAAAATTTGAATAATATTTAAAAATCACACAATATTACTTCCTTGAATCGACCTTAGGAGTATACTTATAATTTCTATAAATAATTTGTACACTTAAAGAATTAAAAAAATTTAAAATAGATAAGTATTTACGAAATTTATATTATCTTCGATTTCGTTAATCAAGTTTTTGGCACCATTGTCGGAGAAGTAATGGTAATTTTTATATCATTATCAAATCTTAAAAACTTTATGTGATGTAAATATTGTGATTTTTATTTTTAAAATTTAATTTCAAATCAAAAATCAAATAAAAAAATCTAAAAATATATTAGATTTGAAAACTAAGTTTATAAACTTAAAAAAAATAGATATAAGACAGAATTTAAATTAATATATAAATTCTTTATCACACACATAAACAAACATAAATAAAAAATATTATTTTTAAATTCAGATATAAATCTTTACAAAAAATAAAAATCTAAATTTTTTGACTAAATATTTTTGATTTACACTTCATAAAAAAATAATAAATCTTAAATTTAAATTAATTATTAAATTTAAAAAATATAAATAAACAGTAAAATCGAATAAAAATACTAAACGGTAAAATCTAAAACTTTTAATTTCAAAAAAATCATAAACAAGAGATATTAGTTTTAAATTTAAATTTAAATCTTAAAAAAATTTAAATTTCTTTAATAAATCTTTGTGATTTACGGTTTATAAAAAAATAATAAATCTTAAACTTGTTTTTTAAATCTAAATTAATAGTAAAATCGAAAAAAATAAAAAATAAGAAACAAAATTGAAAAAAAAAACAGTTCAGAGATTGTTCCGGGAAATTTGAACAATAAAATCTAAATTTTTTAATTTTTTAAAAAATCATAAATAAAATATATTATTTTTTAAATAAAAATCTAAAATTTTTGAAAAAACATCTTTATGATTTACGGTTCATAAAAAATAATAATAAATTTTAAATTTAAATTAATTTAATTTAATTATTGAATTTAAAAAAATCTTAATAAATAGTAAAATCGAAAAAAAAATAATTTTTTTTGAAAAAGCAATTTAGAAACGGTAAATTTGCGAATAGTAATTTAAAAAATAAAAATACATTTTAATTTTAATTTTAATTTCAATTTGAAATTTATAAAATAAAATAAAAATTAATTTTTAATTTTATTTTATTTTAAATTTCATTATCTAAATAAATAAAAATTAAATAAATAAAAATTTAAAATAAATTTTAATTTAATTATTAAATTTCAATAAATAATATTTAATTAATTAAAAAAATTAAAAAAAAGTGAATTTTATACCTAATCTATGTTATCACATTATAGAAAACTAGTTCACTATGGTGCCATTGAAGAAAAAAAACTAACTATGTAAGAGCAAGGTAAGTAAAAATCTTCGTGAGTTATATTTTGGAGATTAGTTTTTGAAAGCTTTTGTATCACTAGTATTTTCTAGGAATACTATTGGTCAATATTAATTATGTTATTTAATTTAAAGATTAACTTAACTTGTTCGATACTTTAAAAGAAAAGTTAACAATTGCCCCCGTTATTATTGCACCAAACTGATGTCTTCCTTTTGAAATAAGGTGTGATGCTTTTAATTATTCAATCAGAGCAGTTTTGGGACAAAGAGTGAAAAAACGTTTACATGTCATATACCATGCGAGCAAAACACTCAATAATGCCCAAATTAATTATTCCATCACTGAGAAAGAATTATTGGTTATTTTATTTTCTTTAGACAATTTTAGGTCTTATTTAGTCGGTTCAAAAGAAATTGTGCATTCTAATCACGTTGCTTTGAGATACATATTAAGTAAAATAATGCAAAGCCAAGATTAATCTAGTGAGTCTTACTCTTATAGAAATTTGACGTAGAAATCAAAGATAAGAAGAGTAGTGAAAACTTAGTAATTGACCATTTACCTAGGTTAATTCTGACTTCAATTCTCTTAAAGGTGAAAGTAAAGAAGATATAGTTGAAATCTTTCCTGATAAACAGTTATTTTCAGTAGATCCAAGCCCTTGGTATGTAGATATCGTTAACTATCTGGCCACTAGTGGTTTGAGACCCGACATTTCTTCTCAAGAGAAGAAAAGGTTTCTAACTTCTTGTAGGCAATACTTTTAGGATGATCCTTATTTATTCAAAATTGATCAAGATCAAGTCATTCAGAGGTGTGTGCCTGAAGAAGAACATAAGAGCATTTTTACATTTTGTCATGAACTTCATTATGGAGGCCATTTTAGTAGTAAGAAAACTATCCTACAGGTATCACAGTCTGGATTCTTTGGGCTAACTGATGAGTGCTCAAAAAGCACTAAAATAACCATGATTTTATGCACATTAATTGATTAATATATATATATATTTATATGTTTTATCATATATTTATATAAATTTGTCTTTTTCGGAATCACGGGTATTTTTATTGTTTTTCAAGTATTTTGGCTTAAAAACGCAACTTAAAGACACAAAGAGGAATACTGGAAGCAATACATCACAAATATATTAATAAATAAATGGGGAAAGGTCAACAAATATGGAAAAATTGGACAAAATGGGTCAAAAGGGTCAAAAATGTCAAAAAGGAGAAAATCGCGCCGCCTTGAAACCCAGCGCCGCTGAAGACGCCAAGCGGACGCCAGATCAGCGCGGCGTGCCCGATCCGCGCGCGCCTCTTTTTAGCGCGCTCTGCTTCACTTCTCGCGCGCCACTGCGCGCCAATTTTCGCTTCTCCCGCGCCCAACGCCTTTTCGCCCCATTTTTCACGTCTGGTAGGACGTCATCTTGACGTCATTAATGACATCAGCAATTCCAATACGCGTTTTCATATTATATTTTTTTTATTTTATTTTATTTTATTTTATTTTATTCATTTTTTTATTTTTTATTTTTCTATCTTTTCTTATTTTTATATATTTTTTTTTATTTTTTTTATTTTATTTTATTTATTTTATTTATTTTATTTATTTTATTATTTTTTATTTTTTTATTCTTATTTATTTATTAATTTAATTTAAAATTTATTTACTTTTTTTTTACTTCAAATTTCAAAATGCAAAATTATTTTATTATTCATGCTATATTTTTTTTTTATTTATTACGAAATTGAAATTTGAATTTTTTTTTTACTTTTCACAAACAACAAAATTTTTTATTTTTTTTAATTTTTTAATAAAAAAAATCACAATTATTTACAACACAAAAAGTTTTTAAAATTTTGATAAATAATTTAAAAACGCTATTCCTTCCCCGGCAACGGCGCCAAAAACTTGATCAGGCGTAGCAGGCATCGTAGATCCTCTGCTACTTTAGTTTTATCTATTTATAAAACTCTATAAGTGCGAATCATTTCGTAGAAAATGATAAGTATACTCCCAAGGTCGATCTAAGGAAGGAATGTATGTGGTTTTTAATTTATTATTCAAACTTTTAAAAACGAAATTAAATCCTAAACATCCTGTCACGATATTTTGGTTTTTGTGTTTTTAATCTACTTACATAAAAATAAACATAGATTCAATAAACATTTATGCAAATTTTATCATTTATAATGGTGGAGTATTTATGGATATAATAATTAAGTTAATTATGCTTGCTCATATTAATTAGGTTATTAAAGATATGAATTGATATTTATTGATTCTCTCTTTTTTATATGAATACCACCTTTGGTGGGGTTAGATATTCTTTGTTAACTAAACAAATCAATTAACACCTATGGGTGGGGTTGATAACTAATTTGCTTAATTAAATTAATTCCTTTTTCTAAGAGATTGAAAATGAACCATTTAAATGCCACCTTGGTGGGGTTAGACAGTTTAAACTTTATTCAAGGTGTCCAAATTAAACATAAGAATTTAATTATCCGAGTACTAACTTTCAAGTTTTAAAACCACTATTGAAAACATGTTGTCAATACATTTTCACATAATAATTCTTATAAAAACTTTTGAAATAGAGTTTCACTCTAACTACCGGGCGATTGTACCAACAAATAAAAGAGCACTACTCTAAATTAGACCGGATAACTAAACCTTAAAATCTAATTTTTAGGTTTAAGTTTGTAATGAAAAATAATATATTTCTCTCTAACATTCTTAATATAAAATCTTGAATAAAAACAAAATCAATTCATTTTAGAGATTTTTACCTATTTAATATTTCAGAAGCATAACAACGTCATTATTAAATCATATTTACTAAACAAACAAAGATAGTTAAATTTAACCACGACAAGTTGAATATAACATGTAAGAATAAAGCATAAAAATAATCAGAAGAAAATAAAATCCTTACAGAACTTCGATGCTATTCCGTTCTTTGGAAAGCCTCAGCGGAATTTGCACTCCCATTTATTGAAACAAAAAGCTAATAAATTACAAAAACATATCTAGTTCTTCCCAAAAAGGAAAGAACTCTAAAACTAAGAGAAATTAACTAAAAACTAAGAAAAACTAAAAAAACCTAAAAATCTAAGAAAAGAGAGAAAGAAAGAAAAAAGAAATGTGTTTTGAAGGTATGTTTTCAAGTGAAGGGAAGGGGGTTATTTATAGGTGAGGATGGAGAGAAAAAATAAGTAAAAAATGTTAAAAAATATTTAAAAATGTAAAAACGCGTATTGGAATTGCTGATGTCATTAATGACGTCGGCATGACGTCACAGTGGGCGGCCGCACGTGAAAAATGGGGCGAAAAGGCGTTGGGCGCGCGGGGAGGGCCGGGCGCGCAGGGCGCGCGCGTGAGGCAGAGTGGCGCGCAGAGGCGCGCGCGAGGCGGAGCGCGCGCGCGGCGCCGCTGGAGAAACTAGCGCGCGCGGATCGGGCATCTTCGCGCGATCCTGGCGTCTCGCGCACGCTCTGGCGTCTTCTTGCGTTTATTTGGGCGGCTGACGGCGGCGCGATTTTCTCCTTTTTGACATTATATATATATATTTATATGTTTTATCATATATTTATATAAATTTGTCTTTTTCGGAATCACGGGTATTTTTATTGTTTTTCAGGTATTTTGGCTTAAAAACGCAATTTAAAGACTCAAAGAGGAATACTTGAAGCAATACATCACAAATATATTAATAAATAAGTGGGAAAAGGTCAACAAACATGGAAAAATTGGACAAAATGGGTCGAAAAGGTCAAAAATGTCAAAAAGACGGAAATCGCGCCCCGCTGCCCAGCCGCGCGCGCCCGCGCGCACTGGCCTGCCCATCCGCGCGCGCCCCATCGCGCGGGCACTGTTCACGCGCGCCGAGCTGCGCGCAGCGACAGCCCCCCGCGCGCGCGCGCAGCGCCCAGCAGCCCCCCTCCGCGCGCCCAACGCCTTTTCGCCCCATTTTTCACGTGCAGCCGCCCTGTGATGTCATGCTGACGTCATTAATGACATCAGCAATTCCAATACGCGTTTTTACATTTTTAAATATTTTTTTAACATTTTTTTACTCATTTTTTCTCTCCATCCTCACCTATAAATACCCCCCTTCCCTTCACTTCAAAATACACCTTCAAAACACACTTCTCTCTTCTTTCTTTCTCTCTTTTCTTAGATTTTTAGGTTTTTTTAGTTTTTCTTAGTTTTTAGTTAATTTCTCTTAGTTTTAGAGTTCTTCCCTTTTTGGGAAGAACTAGTTATGTTTTTGTAATATATTAGCTTTTGATTCAATAAATGGGAGTGCAAATTCATTGGAGGTTTTTCAAAGAACGGAATAGCATCGAAGTTCTGTAAGGATTTTATTTTCTTTACAGTTATTTTTTATGCTTTATTCTTACATGTTATATTTAATTTGTCTGTGATTAAATTTAACTCTGCTGGCTGTTTATAAACATGATGTAATAATAACGTTGTTATGCTTGCAAAATATTAAATAGGTAAAAATCTCTAAAATGAATTGATTTAATTTTTATTCAAGATTTTATATTAAGAATGTTAGAGAGAAATATATTATTTTTCATTACAAACTTAAACCTGAAAATTAGATTTTAAGGTTTAGTTATCCAGCCTAGTTTAGAGTAGTGCTCTTTTATTTGTTGGTACAATCGCCTAGTTAGAGTGAAGCTCTATTTCAAAAGTTTTTATAAGAATTATTATCTGAAAATGTATTGACAACATGTTTTCAAGTGGTTTTAAAACTTGAAAGTTAGTACTCGGATAACTAAATTCTTAGGTTTAATTTGGACACCTTGAATAAAGTTTAAATCGCCTAACCCCACCAAAGGTGGCATTTAAATGGTTCATTTTCAATCTCTTAGAAAAAGAAATTAATTTAATTAACCAAATTAGTTATCAACCCCACCCATAGGTGTTAATTGATTTGTTTAGTTAACAAAGAATATCTAACCCCACCAAAGGTGGTATTCATATAAAAAAGAGAGAATCAATAAATATCAATTCATATCTTTAATAACCTAAATAATATGAGCAAGCATAATTAACTTAGTTATTATATCCATAAATACTCCACTATTTTAAATGATAAAATTTGCATAAATATTTATTGAATCTTTGTTTATTTTTATGTTAATAGATTAAAAACACAAAACCCAAAATATCGTGACAGGATGTTTAGGATTTAATTTCGTTTTTAAAAGTTTGAATAATAAATTAAAAACCACATACATTCCTTCCTTAGATCGACCTTGGGAGTATACTTATCATTTTCTACGAAATGATTCGTGCACTTGCGAGAGTTTTATAAATAGATAAAACCAAAGTAACGGGCAGGATCGGCGATGTCGGTTCTGCCCCGATCAAGTTTTTGGCGCCGTTGCCGGGGATGGTATCAAGTTTTTGGCGCCGTTGCCGGGGATGGTATCAAGTTTTTGGCGCCGTTGCCGGGGATGGTATCAAGTTTTTGGCGCCGTTGCCGGGGAAGGAATAGCGTTTTTTCTCTCCATCCTCACCTATAAATACCCCCCTTCCCTTCACTTCAAAATACACCTTCAAAACACACTTCTCTCTTCTTTCTTTCTCTCTTTTCTTAGATTTTTAGGTTTTTTTTGTTTTTCTTAGTTTTTAGTTAATTTCTCTTAGTTTTAGAGTTCTTCCCTTTTTGGGAAGAACTAGTTATGTTTTTGTAATATATTAGCTTTTGATTCAATAAATGGGAGTGCAAATTCCGCTTGGAGGTTTTTCAGCAACGGGAATAGCATCGAAGTTCTGTAAGGATTGTGATGAGTGCTCAAAAAGCACTAAAATAACCATGATTTTATGCACATTAATTGATTAATATATATATATATTTATATGTTTTATCATATATTTATATAAATTTGTCTTTTTCGGAATCACGGGTATTTTTATTGTTTTTCAAGTATTTTGGCTTAAAAACGCAACTTAAAGACACAAAGAGGAATACTGGAAGCAATACATCACAAATATATTAATAAATAAATGGGGAAAGGTCAACAAATATGGAAAAATTGGACAAAATGGGTCAAAAAGGTCAAAAATGTCAAAAAGACGGAAATCGCGCCGCCGCGCTTCGATCGCCCGGCCGCGCAGAAGCCGCGCGCGGCACGCCCGCGCGCGGCAACGCCCAGATCGCGCGCGCGGTATGCCCGGTCCGCGCGCGCCACTTGCCTCTTTCCGCGCGCGCTCTGCGCGCTGCTGCCTCACGCGCGCGCCCTGCGCGCCCGGTACCCTCCCCACGCGCCCAACGCCTTTTCGCCCCATTTTTCACGTGCGGCCGCCACGTGACGTCATCGCGACGTCATTAATGACATCAAGAATTCCAATACGCGTTTTTATATTTTTAAATATTTTTTTAACATTTTTTTACTCATTTTTTCTCTCCATCCTCACCTATAAATACCCCCCTTCCCTTCACTTCAAAACACACCTCAAAACCATTCTTCTCTTCTCTTTCTTTCTCTCATTTCTTAGTTTTTAAGCTTTTCTTAGTTTTTTCTTAGTTTCTAGTTGTTCTTAGTTAATTTCTCTTAGTTTTAGAGTTCTTCCCTTTTTGGGAAGAACTAGTTATGTTTTTGTAATATATTAGCTTTTGATTCAATAAATGGGAGTGCAAATTCCGCTTGGAGGTTTTTCAGCAACGGGAATAGCATCGAAGTTCTGTAAGGATTTTATTTTCTTTACAGTTATTTTTTATGCTTTATTCTTACATGTTATATTTAATTTGTCCGTGATTAAATTTAACTCTATTTGGCCGTTTATAAACATGATGTAATAATAACGTTGTTATGCTTGCAAAATATTAAATAGGTAAAAATCTCTAAAATGAATTGATTTAATTTTTATTCAAGATTTTATATTAAGAATGTTAGAGAGAAATATATTATTTTTCATTACAAACTTAAACACGAAAATTAGATTTTAAGGTTTAGTTATCCTATCTAATTTAGAGTAGTGCTCTTTTATTTGTTGGTACAATCGCCTTGGGTAGTTAGAGTGAAGCTCTATTTCAAAAGTTTTTATAAGAATTATTATCTGAAAATGTATTGACAACATGTTTTCGGTAGTGGTTTTAAAACTTGAAAGTTAGTACTCGGATAACTAAATTCTTAGGTTTAATTTGGACACCTTGAATAAAGTTTAAATCGTTTAACCCCACCAAAGGTGGCATTTAAATGGTTCATTTTCAATCTCTTAGAAAAAGAAATTAATTTAATTGACCAAATTAGTTATCAACCCCACCCATAGGTGTTAATTGATTTGTTTAGTTAACAAAGAATATCTAACCCCACCAAAGGTGGTATTCATATAAAAGAGAGAATCAATAAATATCAATTCATATCTTTAATAACCTAAATAATATGAGCAAGCATAATTAACTTAGTTATTATATCCATAAATACTCCACTATTTTAAATGATAAAATTTGCATAAATATTTATTGAATCTTTGTTTATTTTTATGTTAATAGATTAAAAACACAAAACCCAAAATATCGTGACAGGATGTTTAGGATTTAATTTCGTTTTTAAAAGTTTGAATAATAAATTAAAAACCACATACATTCCTTCCTTAGATCGACCTTGGGAGTATACTTATCATTTTCTACGAAATGATTCGTGCACTTGCGAGAGTTTTATAAATAGATAAAACCAAAGTAACGGGCAGGATCGGCGATGTCGGTTCTGCCCCGATCAAGTTTTTGGCGCCGTTGCCGGGGATGGTATCAAGTTTTTGGCGCCGTTGCCGGGGATGGTATCAAGTTTTTGGCGCCGTTGCCGGGGAAGGAATAGCGTTTTTTCTCTCCATCCTCACCTATAAATACCCCCTTCCCTTCACTTCAAAATACACCTTCAAAACACACTTCTCTCTTCTTTTTTTCTCTCTTTTCTTAGATTTTTAGGTTTTTTTTGTTTTTCTTAGTTTTTAGTTAATTTCTCTTAGTTTAAGAGTTCTTCCCTTTTTGGGAAGAACTAGTTATGTTTTTGTAATATATTAGCTTTTGATTCAATAAATGGGAGTGCAAATTCCACTTGGAGGTTTTTCAGCAACGGGAATAGCATCGAACTTCTGTAAGGATTGTGATGAGTGCTCAAAAAGCACTAAAATAACCATGATTTTATGCACATTAATTGATTAATATATATATATATTTATATGTTTTATCATATATTTATATAAATTTGTCTTTTTCGGAATCACGGGTATTTTTATTGTTTTTCAAGTATTTTGGCTTAAAAACGCAACTTAAAGACACAAAGAGGAATACTGGAAGCAATACATCACAAATATATTAATAAATAAATGGGGAAAGGTCAACAAATATGGAAAAATTGGACAAAATGGGTCAAAAGGGTGAAAAATGTCAAAGAGGAGAAAATCACGCCGCCGCACTGCCCGGCCGGCCACAGCAAGCGCGCAGACGCCCGGCCGCGCGCGGCACGCCCCGGATCGCGCGCGGCATGCCCGATCCGCGCGCGCGCCTCTTTCCGCGCGCGCCTCTGCGCGCCTCTGCCTCACGCGCGCGCCACTTGTCTTTCCGCGCGCGCCTCTGCGCGCTCTCACGCTCGCGCGCGCGCCTGCGCGCCCGCTCTCCCCGCGCGCCCAACGCCTTTTCGCTCCATTTTTCAAGTGCAGCTGCCCTGTGACGTCATGCTGACGTCATTAATGACATCAGCAATTCCAATACGCGTTTTTATATTTTTAAATATTTTTTTAACATTTTTTTACTCATTTTTTCTCTCCATCCTCACCTATAAATACCCCCCTTCCCTTCACTTCAAAACACACCTCAAAACCATTCTTCTCTTCTCTTTCTTTCTCTCATTTCTTAGTTTTTAAGCTTTTCTTAGTTTCTTTCTTAGTTTCTAGTTGTTCTTAGTTAATTTCTCTTAGTTTTAGAGTTCTTCCCTTTTTGGGAAGAACTAGTTATGTTTTTGTAATATATTAGCTTTTGATTCAATAAATGGGAGTGCAAATTCCGCTTGGAGGTTTTTCAGCAACGGGAATAGCATCGAAGTTCTGTAAGGATTTTATTTTCTTTACAGTTATTTTTTATGCTTTATTCTTACATGTTATATTTAATTTGTCTGTGATTAAATTTAACTCTGCTGGCTGTTTATAAACATGATGTAATAATAACGTTGTTATGCTTGCAAAATATTAAATAGGTAAAAATCTCTAAAATGAATTGATTTTATTTTTATTCAAGATTTTATATTAAGAATGTTAGAGAGAAATATATTATTTTTCATTACAAACTTAAATCAAAATTAGATTTTAAGGTTTAGTTATCCTGCCTAATTTAGAGTAGTGCTCTTTTATTTGTTGGTACAATCGCCCGTAGTTAGAGTGAAGCTCTATTTCAAAAGTTTTTATAAGAATTATTATCTGAAAATGTATTGACAACATGTTTTCGGTAGTGGTTTTAAAACTTGAAAGTTAGTACTCGGATAACTAAATTCTTAGGTTTAATTTGGACACCTTGAATAAAGTTTAAATCGTCTAACCCCACCAAAGGTGGCATTTAAATGGTTCATTTTCAATCTCTTAGAAAAAGAAATTAATTTAATTAACCAAATTAGTTATCAACCCCACCCATAGGTGTTAATTGATTTGTTTAGTTAACAAAGAATATCTAACCCCACCAAAGGTGGTATTCATATAAAAAGAGAGAATCAATAAATATCAATTCATATCTTTAATAACCTAAATAATATGAGCAAGCATAATTAACTTAGTTATTATATCCATAAATACTCCACTATTTTAAATGATAAAATTTGCATAAATATTTATTGAATCTTTGTTTATTTTTATGTTAATAGATTAAAAACACAAAACCCAAAATATCGTGACAGGATGTTTAGGATTTAATTTCGTTTTTAAAAGTTTGAATAATAAATTAAAAACCACATACATTCCTTCCTTAGATCGACCTTGGGAGTATACTTATCATTTTCTACGAAATGATTCGTGCACTTGCGAGAGTTTTATAAATAGATAAAACCAAAGTATCATGCAGGATCGGCGATGTCGGTTACGCCTGATCAAATTTTTTGGCCATTCTTGGGATGGCGATCAAGTTTTTGTAATTCTTGGGAAGGAATAAGCGTTTTTAAATTATTTATCAAAATTTTAAAAACCTTTTGTGTTGTAAATAATTGTGATTTTTTTTTATTAAAAAATTAAAAAAAATAAAAAATTTTGTTGTTTGTGAAAAGTAAAAAAATTCAAATTTCAATTTCGTAATAAATAAAAAAATATAGCATGAATAATAAAATAATTTTGGATTTAGAAATTTGAAGTAAAAAAAAAGTAAATAAGTTTTAAATTAAATTAATAAATAAATAAGAATAAAAAAATAAAAAATAAAAAAATAAAAAAATAATAAAATAATAAAAAATTATAAAAAAATAAAAAAATAAAAAAATAAAAAATAAAAAAAATAAAAAAAAAATAAAAAATCAAAAAATCAAAAATCAAAAAATCAAAAAAATCAAAAACTTTATTTTCAATTTTATTTTTTTATTTTTTTTGTTGTTTTTCTTTTTCTTTTTTTCTTTTACCTTTTTCAATTATTTTTTTTCAATTTATTTTATTTTTTTATTATTTTTTTTTTGGCTTAATTTTTATTTTTTCTCTTTTTATTTTATTTTTTTTTTTTTTTCAAATTTTTTTTAACTACTTTTTTTTTTTTTAATTTTCGTTTAAGTTAATTAACTTAGGTTTTTAGTAACTTAATTTACTAACTTATATTAATTTAATTAACTTAGATTTTCATTAACTTAATTAACCTACCTTTTTATTAACTTAATTAACTTAAATTTTAACTTAACTTAACTTAATTAACTTAATTTTAATAGCATGAAAAGTAAAGATCTAAGGGAGTTCTGTCTAGGAGACTAGTTCTTGGAAGCCTTTGTGCCACTAGTCTTTCCTGGGAACGTTGCTCTGTCTAGGAGGATGGTTTTTAAGGAGCCTTTGCCCCACCATTCTTTCCTGGGAGCACTCTTGGTTAATACTGATTATGTTATTTTAACTTCAAAAAAATTAAAAAAAAAAAATTCAAACTATCTCCAAAATTTTAAAGCTTTAATTACAATCTAAGGAGTTAGTTGTTTTGTTTGTTCTAGCTACAATTGTGTTTTGATCACTTAATTATTTGATTTGCACGTAGATGTGAGTTATCTAAAACACTCATGCATGCCCCTAGTTTTTGGTACGAGAAAAATTTGAAAATCAATAGGGCATGTTTGAAAGCAAGATAGGTAGACAACATTGTCTTACTTGTAGGTTTGATTGACTCAATGATGAAGGGACATTGAGTTTACTTAAAAGGCAATCCCCAAGTTACGTCTTGCTAAGACGTTAAACTAAGCGCTGGATGGGAGGCAACCCATCATTTTAGGTAATTTTTTGTTATTTGTTTTAATTTTATTGTTTATTTTGGTTTAATTATATGTGAATAATTTTTAAATTGTTAAAACTAAAAATATTTTTTGAGTTGTTAGAAGTTCACAGCAATCTGTCTGTATACACTTTAATGATGAATATGATGAATGCACTTGCATTTCTCCATTACTATTTACACATTCTCAAGAAATAGGTAATCTTTCTTCTCTTTTCTCTTTATCTTTAATTTACAGTTGTTACATTGAGGACAATGTAAGTTCTTGGTTGGGGGTGGTGAAAAGTTACCATGCTTAATTAGAAAAGAAAAAAAAAGATTTAACAATTTCAAAAAAAAAAAAAATTTCAAAAAAAAAAAAAAAATTATTTTTTTTCTTTTTTATGTTCACATCTTCATTTTTTGGGTTTGTTTTGCGTGATTTAGTAATTTTTGAAATTTAAAAAAAAAATAAAAAAAAAAATATTTTCTCACAAAAATTTATCATTTCTTTAAATCAAATTTAAGTAAAGAGTTAAGTCTTTTGTACTGTTAGATTAATTTTTGAAAACATATCATGAAATATTTTGTAATTGTTTTTGATAATTAGTTAATTTTTGTCATAACTAGTATTTCTTGATAAGATGTAGAAATTATATTAAACCCAAAATCGGTGTTTATGAATTTGTTTTAGTGGAGACTACCTTTGTGAGATATAATTTGAGCCTAATTTCCTTTATTCAGAGTGAAATATATATTTTTTCTACTCCAAACACATTTCTTATTTCTTCAAATTCTTAGATGATCTCTATAGGCATTAATATTGAATGTATGAATTTTTTCTCATCTTAATAGAGTATCGTATATTTTTTATTATTATTTTTGCTTAGATTAAATGATTTGAGTAGAAATTGATAGTATATGTTTTTATCTCATTCGTGCATGATCAATACAAAAAAAAGAGACATATCTGGGGTTACCTAAACCAAGATCAAACAAAAAGCCAGAAAATTAACCACTCACCAAAATCCTAAAAAAAAAAATGTACAATCTGTACATGGGTTGACTCTCTAAACAAATGATATATATTGAAAAATATCTTCAGAAAAATATAGAGAGAAAGAATATATAGTATAATCTACATACTATGACCCACATTGCCTACAAAATTGTGAGTAAAGGCTAATTACAAAAGAAAGATATAGGAAGTAATTCCCTAAAAAGTCATTGCACTTTCTTCATTTGTAAAAGGCATATATCTTGAAATTTTTTCTTAATGAGTTTGATTTATGCATGAAAATAATTTTTATATATGATATCTTTATAATTTATACATTTGATTCCTTCCATGAGATCAACGTCAAAATAACACTTTGAGCCTTTCTTCTTTATACATATGCGAACATATTAGTTCATTTCTATACATCAACTCTTTCGCATATAAATTAGTATGAGTGTTTGAACCCATAGGATTCAGTGTTTTGAGAGTATTGACTTGTGAGGAATAGAGTCAAGCAAATTCGGATTCATGACACCGAAATTGGGTGAAATTAAATTGATACATTTTTGATATGAAATATGAAAATGATTTCCGACTAATTATTATAATAAATCATGATTGTTTAAAAAGATTAAAATAACTTATGCTTGAGATTTTAATTATGATCTTAAAGGAGATTAAAAAGTATGAGACATTTTTGTGATATGTTGTTTTCTTTTATTCTTAAACGTTAATTTTTGATTTTGTTGTAATTTTAGTTTTTAAGTTGATTGTTGTTATTATTTCTTTTAATTTTTACATTTAGTTCAATGTTTGTGGGTATCATTACTGAAAACCCTCACGAGACTCAAACTCGTCCACTAGGGCAACCTAGGGGTTTAAAGGCTTGTTGCATAGGCTAAATGCAACCGTGTCAATCTACGGAAGTGATTTAGGATAGTTTAATTTTTAGTTTTTATCGCTTCTCTTGCTAAGGGACTAGCAAGAAGCTGGTTGGGGGTTGTGATGAGTGCTCAAAAAGCACTAAAATAACCATGATTTTATGCACATTAATTGATTAATATATATATATATTTATATGTTTTATCATATATTTATATAAATTTGTCTTTTTCGGAATCACGGGTATTTTTATTGTTTTTCAAGTATTTTGGCTTAAAAACGCAACTTAAAGACACAAAGAGGAATACTGGAAGCAATACATCACAAATATATTAATAAATAAATGGGGAAAGGTCAACAAATATGGAAAAATTGGACAAAATGGGTCAAAAGGGTCAAAAATGTCAAAAAAGAGAAAATCGCGCCGCCGCGCCGCCGCATCGCCCGGCCGCCGAGCCACGCGCGGCACGCCCGACGCGCGCGCGGCAACGCCCGGATCGCGCGCGCGGTATGCCCGTCCGTGCGCGCCCTTGCCTCTTTCCGCGCGCGCCTCTGCGCGCGCTCTGCCTCACGCGCGCGCGCCCTGCGCGCCCATACTCCTCCCGCGCGCCCAGCGCCTTTTCGCCCCATTTTTCACGTGCGGCCGCCAGGACGTCATCTGACGTCATTAATGACATCGGCAATTCCAATACGCGTTTTTATATTTTTAAATATTTTTTAACATTTTTTACTCATTTTTTCTCTCCATCCTCACCTACAAATACCTCCCTTCCCTTCACTTCAAAACACACCTCAAAACCATTCTTCTCTTCTCTTTCTTTCTCTCATTTCTTAGTTTTTAAGCTTTTCTTAGTTTCTTTCTTAGTTTCTAGTTGTTCTTAGTTAATTTCTCTTAGTTTTAGAGTTCTTCCCTTTTTGGGAAGAACTAGTTATGTTTTTGTAATATATTAGCTTTTGATTCAATAAATGGGAGTGCAAATTCCGCTTGGAGGTTTTTCAAAGAACGGGAATAGCATCGAAGTTACGTAAGGATTTTATTTTCTTTCTGCTATTTTTTATGCTTTATTCTTACATGTTATATTTAATTTGTCTGTGATTAAATTTAACTCTGCTGGCTGTTTATAAACATGATGTAATAATAACGTTGTTATGCTTGCAAAATATTAAATAGGTAAAAATCTCTAAAATGAATTGATTTTATTTTTATTCAAGATTTTATATTAAGAATGTTAGAGAGAAATATATTATTTTTCATTACAAACTTAAACACGAAAATTAGATTTTAAGGTTTAGTTATCCTGCCTAATTTAGAGTAGTGCTCTTTTATTTGTTGGTACAATCGCCCTAGTTAGAGTGAAGCTCTATTTCAAAAGTTTTTATAAGAATTATTATCTGAAAATGTATTGACAACATGTTTTCAGTAGTGGTTTTAAAACTTGAAAGTTAGTACTCGGATAACTAAATTCTTAGGTTTAATTTGGACACCTTGAATAAAGTTTAAATCGTCTAACCCACCAAAGGTGGCATTTAAATGGTTCATTTTCAATCTCTTAGAAAAAGAAATTAATTTAATTAACCAAATTAGTTATCAACCCCACCCATAGGTGTTAATTGATTTGTTTAGTTAACAAAGAATATCTAACCCCACCAAAGGTGGTATTCATATAAAAAGAGAGAATCAATAAATATCAATTCATATCTTTAATAACCTAAATAATATGAGCAAGCATAATTAACTTAGTTATTATATCCATAAATACTCCACTATTTTAAATGATAAAATTTGCATAAATATTTATTGAATCTTTGTTTATTTTTATGTTAATAGATTAAAAACACAAAACCCAAAATATCGTGACAGGATGTTTAGGATTTAATTTCGTTTTTAAAAGTTTGAATAATAAATTAAAAACCACATACATTCCTTCCTTAGATCGACCTTGGGAGTATACTTATCATTTTCTACGAAATGATTCGTGCACTTGCGAGAGTTTTATAAATAGATAAAACCAAAGTAACGGGCAGGATCGGCGATGTCGATTCTGCCCCGATCACTAACTCTTTTCAAAATGCCAATATGATTGATGTCAAAGAATAGGCAACATAAGAAAAATTGTTGAAATGCCTTTGACATCTAATTTAGTTTTTGAACTCTTTGATGTATGGGGGATTGACTTTATGGGTCCTTTTCCTCATTCAATGGTTTCAAATATATCTTAGTTATTGTAGATCATGTATCCAAGTGGGTAGAAGTTATACCCACTAAAAACCAATGATGCAAATGTTGTTATGAAATTCATTAAGAATTTGATATTTAGCAAATTTAGGATGCCTAGAGCAATAATAAGTGATGGAGGTAGCCATTTTTGTAATAGACTCTTCGATAGAGTACTGAACAAGTACAATGTTTCACATAAAGTGGCAACTCCTTATCATCCTCAAACTTCCGATCAAGTGGAAGTAAGTAATAGGCAAATCAAGGAAATTTTATAACACATTATGCATTCTTTAAGAAAGGACTAGGTAATCAAGTTGAATGATGCCTTATGGACATACCACACAGCTTACAAAATACTCATTGGGATGAGCCCTTATTGGTTAATTTTTTGGAAAGCGTGCTACCTTCCCATTGAACTCGAACACAAGGCTTACTGGGCAATTAAAGAGCTAAACATGTATTTAGATAAAGCAGGAGAAAACTGGTTGCTCCGTCTTAATGAGTTGGAGGAGATTAGGGACGAGACCTATGAAAATGTAAAATTATACAAAAAATGTACTAAACACTATCATAATAAGAGGCTAGTTCCTAAGTTTTTTTTTCCTGGAATGAAAGTTATTTTATTTAACTCTCATTTGAGATAATTTCCAGAAAAATTGAGATCAAGATGGGATGGACCTTACACGATTGTCTAAGTTTTTGCATATGGAGCAGTAGAGTTATTGAATCCAACGACACAAATAACTTTCAAAGTCAATGGGCATTGTGTGAAGCCTTATTTAGAAGGAGAATATAACATGGCTGATGTTGATTTCATATTGATAAATTGATCCTCAACACCATGAAGATGCGCCTTGCTGAGACGTTAAACCAAGCACTGGATGGGAGGCAACCCACCACTATAAGTAATTTTTCTTTTATACAATTTTATTTAATTAGTTTCATTTATGTTTGTTTGTTTTATTTTAAGTATTAATACAATTAATGTTTTGACATGTGTTAGAATTTACAGTATTCTATCTGTGAGCATAATTATTTCAAGGTGATGTGGGTTGCACCTTGTTTTGCACATTAAATCAGTAATACATCAAACAAATCAGTAACTTTTGTATCTCTATTCCTGCAATTTACATTTCTTAAAATTAATGACAATGTAGATTCTAGATTGGGGGTTGATATATAAAAGTTATACATTTTACACATTTTTTATTCTTAGATAATTTAAACAATTTTCATATAATTTTATATTACTTTTATTTGTAATTTATTTGTTTAGTAATTTTTAGTTTTTTTAGAGTGATTTTAAAATTTTTCACAAAAATTGATCATATCTTAGAATTAACTTAGCATTGAATGTATGAATTTTTACACCTTAATGAAGTGTTATATATTTATTTTTCATTTGGTTAGATTAAATTATTTAAGTAAAATTGATGGTATATACATTTCTTCATTCATACATGACATCTTTTAAAAAAGATATATATCTAGGCTTACTTAAACAAATACAAACAAAAAAGTCAAATATTAACCACTCATCTTACCATATAAAAATGTACAGTCTGTACATGGGTCTACTCTCTAAAAAAATAGATTATCTTATAAAAACAATATAAGAGAAATAAAAATTATAAAGAAAGAGTGAAAAATGAATATTATAATCTATATACTATGACCCAAAAAGTCTAAATAGTTGTAAGAAATTGTTTAATACAAAAGAAAATTTAAGAAGTAATTCCTAAGAAGTCATTGCATTTTCCTATATTTTCTAAAAGGCATATTACTTGATAATTTTGTTTGATGCATGAAAGTAATGTATAATATTTCATAAATCATTACATTTGATTCCTTTCATGAGATCTATGTTAAAGTAACACTTTGAGCCTTTTTTCTTTATACATATGCGAATATATTAGTTCATTTCTATATATGAACTCTTTCACATATAAATTAGTATGAGTGTTTGAACCCATAGGATTTAATGTTTTTTAGAATATTGACTTGTGAGGAATAGGGTCACATTGAATTCAGATTTTTGATATTGAGTTTGGGTGATATTAAATTCATATATTTTTATATGAAATATAAAAATGATTTTCAACTAATTATTATAATAAATCATGAATGTTTAGGAAGTTAAAATAATCTATACTTAAGATTTTAATTATGAAATTTAAAAGATATTATAAGCACGAAATATTTTGTATTTCATTTCTTTATTTTATTTTTGTCTTTTTACTTTATCTTAAATTTTAGTTAACTTCTTATTTTATTTGTTTTATTTTGTTTTTATTTTTTGTTAATATTTGTGGGTATCATTATTGAAAAACCTCACGAGACTTTAACTCGTCCACTAGGATAACCTAGAGGTTTAACGACTTGTTACATATGCTAAATGCAACCATGTCAATCCACGGAAGTGATTTAGGTTATTTAATATTTAGTTTTTTAATTTCAACCGCTTCTCTTGCTAAGAGACTAGCAAGAAGCTGGTTGGGGTTGTGATGAGTGCTTAAAAAATACTAAATATACCATGTTTTAATGTCATTTAATTAATAAAATGAATTTGTATTTGCTTTATTTTATTATATTTTAGACAAATCTATTTGTTCAGATTAATGAGTATATTGTAGTGTTTTGTAGATATTTTAATATATAAATATTAAAATAGAGAAAAATACTTGAAGCATATTTATCACACTTTTTGGAGCTTAAATGAATATCATTTATTTGATATAATCCCGAGTGAAGAAAATAGATAATGAAAAATAAAGAAAGAAAAATAATTATATGTTGCGGCACAAGAAGGTTTGAACTGGTCAAAAAACAAGTTTTTCTCACATTTATAACTATAAATAAGACCCCTTGTATACCAAGAAAATAAGCTTATAAGTTGCATTTCAATAACTTTCTTTTTCATTCTTGATTTGTTTGTGATTAATTATATCATGTTTGGATAATAATGAATATGATATAATAATAGCGTTGTCATACTTGTAAAATATTGAATAGGTAAAACATTTTTTAAAATAAATTAATTTTATTTTTATTCAAGACTTTTATAAAGAATGTTATTTGAAGTAGTACATTACTTTTAATAACACACTAAATATGAGAGTTAAAATTAAGATTTAATTACATGAACTTAATTTGGAATAATACTCTTTTATTTTATATTTAATTATTTGGAGCTCTATTTCGAAGGTTATTTTACAAATAATTATTATTTGAAAATGTATTGACAACATATTTTCTTAAATAGTTTTAAAACTAAAAGTTATTTTTCAGATAGTTAAATTCTTAAGTTTAATTTAGATATCTTGAATAAAGTCTAATTAGCTGACTCCACCTGCCACCTGAAGCTGTGATTAGATGGTTTGTTATTTTCTTAGAAATAAAACTGAAATTTAATACTTAATTAATTAATAGGCACACCTAAGGATATTATTTAATTAATATTAAAAAAACAATTTGGGTCTCGCTTAAGGACACTTTCATACCAAAAAAAGAAAATCAATAAATATCAATTTATATCTTTATCTTTAATAACCTAAATAATATGAGCAAGCATAATTACTAAATTATTATTTTCATTATTCTCCAATATTTATGAATGTATTAAATTGCCTGAGTATTTCTTGAATCCATGTCTATCTTTATCTTTATGCATTAGATTAGTTTTTTTCAAAAATCATATCATTGTGATAGAATGTTTAGGTTTAATTTTGTTTTTAAAATTTGAATAATATTTAAAAACCACACAATATTAATTCCTTGAATCAATCTTGTGAGTATAATTATCATTTTTATAAATGGTTCAAACACTTGTGAGAATTAATAAAATTTAAAATGGATTAGTATTTACAAAATCGGTATTATCCCTGATTTCATTCATCATTCTTCTTATTTGCAGTCAGCTGCAAAGTGACCAAAATCCATACATTAAAAGCATTGAGGTCCAGTAGATTCTCTTAGATTTTGATTTTTTTGACGACTAGGTTGTCATTTATTCTAAGGATTCTTTTTATTGAAGATTATATTGAGTCTTTTAGTCAAGAGTGCTAGTTTTGCTTCTTCATTTTCATCTTCTTCAATCATAGTAGTTTTGAAGGAAACACCTTTGTTCTTTATGGGAGGACAAAATCTTATCTTAAAGGTTTGAAGTGAGCCAATAAGTTTCTCTATCTTGATAGTGTCCACATATATGCTTTTGTCAATAACTGTATCCTTTACATGGAAACAATCTGGTAGCGAGCTAAGAATCTTTTTAACTATCCTAAAATCATCAATTTTCTCTCCATGATTGGGAGAAGTGTTAGTAATATCACATAATTTAGTATAGAATTTAGAGAAAGTCTCAACATGTGAAGTTTTGTTTGTTTAACTTATGAGATACCCTTATCGACAATCTCTAAAATATCCCAAGTATGCTTAGTAGTTTCAACATGAAAAATACAACAAACTCATCAACAGACACTACACTAAAAATATCATTAATACCCTTTTGATTTTAGTTACTACTAATTTTATCTTTAGTGATCTAGTCTTTCCTAAGTTTAAGAGTAACAACATTATCTTTGGTAATCGTAGGTGGTTTCTAACGATAAAACACAAAGTTCCAAATGCTTTCATCTTTAGATCGTAGAAAGACTCTCATGTGAGCCTCCCAATATGGGTAATTAGACCTATTAAAGTAAGGTGCATAGGTTATAGATGAACACCCTCTTAAATGATCCATAACAAGGTTCTAGGCATACTAAGTGTATCTAGTGACTGCTTTGATACAAAATGAAAATTTCTTTTTATTTATAGACCTAATTAGCTAGAAAATTGAATAGATGATCAATGAAATTATGACAAATCAAAATTTTTGCAAACGGCTAGAATACAACCACGTGCAAATAAATTAATGAGAAAATATAAAGATGACACACGAGATTTTTAGGTGGAAACAACCTAGGTCACACCAATGACCTAAGAAGAAAACCAACAGTCTATCAGACCACCTAATATCCATTATGAAAAATAAGGTCCAATTACAAGGCTAGGACTCACACTACCCACCAAGGTAATACCTCTTGATGACTTACATAATTTGGCATAATTTATCATTTCTCAACTTCAACTTTAGTCTAATTTTATTTAATTTTTATTAATTTTAGACTTTATTATTATTATTTAAATTTTATTGCAGATTTAAAGAAAATGAAGATCCAAAATTTTAGAAGCAAATCAACGATCTCAAATTTAAATAAATATATATATATATATAGGGATTAGTGTGGGATAGGTTTATATATATATAAAACTAAAAGGAACAGGAGGGTCGATATATAAACAAGAGAGAGTGTAGAAAAAGGGAGAGAACAACCAAAAGAAATCAAAAGAAAAAAAAGAATAAAGAGGCAACGAAGGGAAGAAACAGAAACAAAACAATAAAGAAAAAGAAATAGGAGTGAAGAACGAGAACAAAATAGAGATTAAATTGGAATAGGGAAACACGAAGCGAATTGTTTTGTGATTCATTTTCCTTTTAATTCTTCTCAGAAAAATTATGGTGAATTCGTTTATGTTAAATTTAATTTTTAAGATGAACTAATTTTTCTTTATTCTAGGAAAAAGATGTAATTTAATTGTGAATTATGCTTGATTTTCTATGTTAATTTAAATTATTTCTATTCATGTTTGTCTAATTTATTCTAAGTTTGTTGCTTCTAATTAACTGGCCATTAATTAGATGATTTTAGTCTTGTGATTTACTATTGAAAGAGAGAATTATAGAATAGATCTGGAATATTTTGGCATATGTAAATATAGAGATTGAAAGACTTATATGAAGTTGTGTATTATTAAAATCATTAGTCTTAATGCTTTCTTGTTTTATTAAATTGCATACTCTTGTGCAAATTGATAAACAAGAATGTTTCCAATTGACTATCAAAAGAGACCTTTGGATATTTTTTGGAGATTTCTAACAAACTGAGAGAATTAAATTCATTTAGCTAGATGAGTAAAACATAGTGAGGGATTAGGTGAAATCGATTTTCTAGAATTTTTTTCCTATTAATTTGATCTTTGAACAACATCTTTATTTCCTTTTGCATATTTTATTTAAATTAATTTTATTTTAAATTTCAATTACAACAACCTTAGTGACTTTTCTAGATAAAATTAAGATTAGTATAATTTTGGTATTTGTCAAAAGTAAGTTACCAATTTCTGAGGATGATACCCTTCTTATCACTTTATTATAAAACTATGATACTACGTACTTGCATTTTTGCACCTATCACCCCACGTAATCTACTTACAAGCCATTGTTTTCCTCCTAGCCTCTACAAGAAATGCGTTCAGATCTAGACCAACGTTCCAATGAACTCAACTCACACAAGTTAATCGAATCCATATAGCTAGCACTTGAAAATTCAATACAATAACACAAGTGAAAATGTATGTCCTAGAGCGGATTTAATAATGAACAATCTTAGTTAGATGATTTATATAAGATAAATCAAAATTAATTAGCAAACCTAGAATCACTATATAAGATAAATCAAAATACATATGGCCTCCATTTTTAACCGTGACCGTAGGCCTATGGCCACGATTATAAGAACTGAGACCTAAGTGAGAGAGACCATAGATTGTTACCTATGACCTCGGTTATTGAAAGTTCGAGGTCATAGGACATGTGTGTAGCCTTGTTTTTTCAACAAATGAGGCCATAGGGTATGTTTGTGGCCTTAGTTTTTTAATAATCGAGGCCATAGGGTATGCATAAATTAAAAAATATAATTATTAATTATAATATTAAAAATCATATTATATTAAAAGTATAATTACATTTGAGAGTTTATTATACACTAAAACATAATAAAACCTTAATATTACAAACTAACTTTTTAATATTAATTACAAGCATTTATAAGTGTACTTCAAATCAACATAATCAAGTCCACAACGACTTCAATATAATCAAGTCCACAACGACTTCAACATAATCAAGTCCACAACGAATTTTTACTATTAATTACAAGCGTCGGTGTGCTGGTGAGCCTGGTGTACTGATGCGCTTGGTCCTACAACATTTAAATGATTTAAGAGCATTATTTTAACGTTGGATGACCAAATTAAAACTATAGAAAAACCAAGGAGACTAATTGTGAAACATACATATGGTTAAAAACATGCATAATTAAAAACTGGATCAACGCTTACTAACAAATCCTATTTTTATGTAAGCATTTACCAGAAGAACCGGATCAGTGCTTACTAAAATCAACAGATAAGCTCTTCTTAATTTATACATAATTAAAAAGTTCCAGATTAAGATCTAGTGAGAGAAATATCTAATAAAATAACAACTGATATAAAAAAAGTGATAATTAAAAATTTTCTAGCTACGTAATCATCAGCTTCCATCAGGAACCACACAACAAATTTTGATTTTAATTTTAATTTTTTTAGTGAAAATCTAAAACGACCATGTATAGCTTCCATAACAGATCAAGATGAGAAATTTAAAAAAACATGATTATGTAACTAGAATTTCTAATATTGGAAATAAAATTAACATTTATTAATTATATTTTTAAAATATAAAGATCTAAATAAATAAAAAATAATTCAGATCTATTAACAGAAAATTTGTTGGTCTATAAAACTTAAACAAACAAATTGAAATACTAATTTTCAGAGGAAAAGGAAAGCAATCTTACTTGTGTTAAACTATACAATTTAAAATTGTATAATGGTGCTAACATATACAAAAGTGTCTGATTATACAATTACAGGTGAGCAATAGTGCTCGTATAGATGAAAAGCACACTAAAAGATCAAAATATTTGCATGTATGCATGTGTAAGAATAATTGTGCAAGCAAGCATATATGTATTTTGAGCAGTGCTGTAGAGATGTGTGAAAATTTTGCTTAGACCACTTCTTGCTATACCACTACCTTCATCAGAGACCTGTGAAGAAAGAGGCCCAATTGACTGAATTAGTATTAGATCGTTTAAGAGGCAATTTATTGGAACATATATTCATAGAAAAATAATAGAACATGTAGCATTTAGAAACCTTGATAGTAACGTCCTCAATTCCATCAACAACTATTATTCTAACTAGAGGGGAGACTTTGTCTGAGTCTATATAACGCTCTTGAACAGCACGCAATGAGTTCTTAACCAACTCAAACACCATAAGATGCAAATGTGATGGAACATATCAGTCAAAGAAACAAGGGCTCACCCATGTGAAATAATGAACTAGTATAAAAAGGAGAAAATCAAAACTAGGAAAGAGGAAATCTATGTGATATCAATTCAACCAAGTAATTAGGAAATCTTCACGAGTTTAGGACATCCTTTCTCCTATGCAAACAAATCCCTAAAATTAATGGTTAGGTCAAGATGATTTACTTGGCATAGAATCAATAAAACCAGATGGATTGGAGAGAAAAAAAATGTGTTGCACAAGGTTAGCTAGATTAGCTTGAGTTACCAAAAAAATGTTGGATAACAAAAAAGATGAGATGACCTTTTTAAAATCTAAAATGAGCAATAACAACAGCTTTACAAGTAAAATTTACAAAAATATTTCTCACCTTAGCTAACACTAAACCTTAACAAGTAAAATTTACAAAAGGAAAACCAATTTATTAGAATAAGCATACTAATTGGTCTCGCTCTCATGCCTCCATTGTCTTCATCATCATTTTGGTCGTCTAGGGCTTCAGAAGCTTGATCATCATCCCCGACGTCATATTTGAGGTCATCGATGCCGACCCACCTATGATATGATGGACGATTCATTTTATTATGGTTGAGACGGAGACCTAGGCAATAAGAGAACTACACTGGTTGAACCAAACAATTTCTAAAAAAATATGGGATTTTTGTAAAACATTTAAGACGTCAAATGATGAATATGAAGCTATGGGATGATTACTTAATAAACAAAATTTGAATATGCGTATCTCAGCTAGAGTGAATTCGAAGAGATCATCCTCTACTTCTATCAAACCTAACTCGTCCATGTCAGAATCAGATTATTAAGTTCGGAGAGGGTGCGCGAGAGGGTAAAGGAGGAACATCAGATTAGTCACGGGATGAGGAAATACATCTCCAACGTGCGAGGGGAAAAAAGAAACAAGGGAACGAGAACGATGAGACGATACGACGGTGAGATGAGACATAAAGCGACAGAGAGGGTCAATTAATCCCTTCTCTGAAAAAGAATTTATATATATATATATATATATATATATATATATATATATGTTTTGCACGAAAACCCTAGGATATCAGCGTGAGTAGGGCCGAGAAAGGAAAAAAAGGAAGAAAAAGAGAGAAGAAAAAAAAGGAAAAAAAAAGAAGGAAAAAGGAAAAAAAAGAGGGAAAAAGGAAAAAGGAAAAAGAAAAAAATTAATAAATTGTTTTGGTGTTAATTTGGTGTAAAAGAGAAAAAATTAATAGGGTATGTATATGGCCTCGGTTTTAAAAAAATTGAGGCTAAATGTCTAAGACTATATGTATGTATTCTAGTAGTGAATAATCAATTTAAAGCATAATATCACAAATATTGTAGGCTTATTAATGCATCAAACATAACCATAAATGTTTGATAAATTAACTCATTGAAAATTCCTACTTGAATAGTTTTTTTAAGAATAAGAAAGATAAAATAAGATGAAAAAAATAATTCTCAATAATGCTCTTCTGTGGTTAAAAAGGTTGTGTGCTTTGGTTTTTATATATAGTACATTTTGAAGTACTAAATCAAAGTAAAATTACTATGTTATCCATAAAATCAATCAAAAAAGTTTTAAAGAACAACAATATAGTAAAAAGCTAATTCAATTGGAGTTAAAAATAGGTTTTAAAATCAAAACCCTAGTCGCTTGATTGATTTAACATATGCTCGGTAGATCGGCTACTTTGTTCAATCAATCTAGTCAATGAAAAAATTAATTCGGGATTTTTTAAAATTGAGTAGATCGATTAGTAGATAATTCAATCAAAATGAGTAGCTAATCTCAAAATATTTTTACGTGTCTAACATGTATTCTAACGTGTATAAGAATAAAGATATACTTGAATTGTGATTGTTGAAACTCGATATTTTCTTCAGCTTGAAAATATTTTTGAAAGACACATATAGAAACTAAATTTACATTTGTATGTTTTATTAACACATATCGCCAACACTTACATAAGCTTGTCAATTTTAGATCACCCGTTTTTAGCTACAAGTATAGCAGTTACCTAGATCACCCGTTCCTAACTATAAGTATAATGAATAAGGCATTAAATAATTTTATCACCAATAGTGATATTAAACTTTTTAGAATCTTTAAAGGTAGCTTTAGAATTTTTATTATTATTAATACTATAACTGATCTAATATTAAGTTCTAAATAGAAAATAATAATTAATAAACAAAAATAAAATAAAAAAATAAAAGAAATAAAAAGTAATAAAATGAGTAGATAATTCAATCAAAAGAAAAAGAAAGAAAGAAAATAAATATAAATAAAATTTAGTAAACAAAATTACTTAGACAAAAAGTTAGTAAATAAGAATACTAAGAAAAAGAAATAAAAATTAGTAAATTAATAATTAAAAATAATTAAATAAAAAAAAATCTGAATTAGTATACAAGAAAATTCTAAAAATAAATTAATATCTAAATCAATTAAACAAAATACTTAAAATTTGAATTTTTTTAATCAATTGTTAAAGATAATATAAATTTTTGAGATTTTTTTTATTTTCAAAATTTTTGATTTATTTTCTTTTTATTTTTTTTCAATATCACAAGTCAACTTAATGAATGAGATATTATTTTTTATAATTTTTTTCTTTCTTTTTAGATTTTTTTATTTATTTTAGATTTTAGTTTTTTTTTAATTTAAATTTGAAATTGAAATTAAGATATCATTATTATTGTTTTGATTTCATTATAAATTTTTTAAAGTCAAATGATCAAAGAGACTTTAATTGTTTTCAATTTGTTTTTGAATTTAAGATCCCTTTATTGTGTTTAATAAAATAAAATAGAATATATATTTTTTATTTTTAAAAAATAAAAGAAAGTATTAAATTTAAAATATCTAAAATTAATTGATAACCAAGATGTTATAAGATTTAAAATCAAAATCAAAATATTTACAACACAAGTTTTTTTAAGATTTTGATAATAAAAATTTAAAAACGTTATATTTTCTCAGAAAGAGTGTCAAAAACTTGATGCTTGCAATGATTATCTAGTTTTTAGTGATATTATCATTATATTTGGCACTGACGCAAAAAAACTTGATGCAAAAAGCTTGGGTTTGAAGAACTATACTAATGATATAAAAATAAAGATAGATTCAATAAATATTTAGATAATTAAATATTTATCATACAATGGAGAATTTGTTTTTAAAATAGCTAGTTAATTATGCTTGCTTAATATTAAGTATGCTATTAAAAATATGAATTAAGATTATTGATTCTTTCTTTTTAATAAGAAATTATCCCTAGGTAGCTATTAATTTTGTTATTAATTAATTATCAATTAAAGTTTTTTTTGGTAGGGATCACTAATTAAGAGTTAACTAAATTATGATTTATCCCTAAGGAATTAATAAACAATTTAATTGATGCTTTTGGTAAAGTTATTAGTTTAAACTATGATCAAGCTGTCTAAGTTAAGTTAATGATTTAAGTATTTGGAAATTAACTTTGAGATTTTAAATATATTATAAAAAATATGTCGTCAAAATATTATCCAATAATAAATCTTTGAAATTAATGTTCTCTAAATTAGATCCAGAATATTTTATCTAACATCTAAGAGTTGACTCTAAATCCGATTTAGATAATTAAATCCTAAATCTAGATCTCTTATTTATTATGAATAATACTTTGTCAATTTATTTTTAATTTACAAACTTCCTTTTAACCTTGATAAATAAATAAAACTTAATTCATTTTATAATTTTTTTAATATACTTTAATATTTCACAAGCATATTAACAATACGATGGAAATATGGCAACCAAATGGAGTATGGACCCGCTTGAAGTACCACTTGGTTCAATTACAAGAGCACGGGCAAATAAATTCAAGGATGCTTTGAATGGGCTAATGCAAGAAGTTTGGACTCAAGCCAATTTATGTAAGCTTATGGAGGAAGGCTCATATGTTCATGAAAGATGTGTCAACATGCTGTAAATTCAGTAAGGAAATTTGAAATAATTAGTTTAGTTTCATTTTACTAATTTTAGGCGTGTGATTTGAAGAGAAAGAAATTTGGTTGATTCTTTACCATTTTGGGTGTGTAGCTTAAGAGGGAAGAACCTAGACATTTCTTTTAGTTATGTTTCCTTTTCTATTTTTCGTAGTTGCTCTTTATTATATGGGCATGTAAGGCATGTAATAGCCTAAAAAAATGCCTTTTCAATTCAATAAAAAGAAGAATATTTCATATCAAAATTGGTGAACAAAATTTCTCTTTGGTTCTTTTAAGAACTTTTTGAACTTATAAGATTTATCTGTGGCATTCATACCTCAACTTATCAATCAAGTCTCTATTCCTTGATTATGGTGTCTTCCTCATACCAAGGTTCACATATATTTATAGGTTTTGGGTTGTGGTTTTCATCCAAATCTGTAGTAGAATAGTCCTAGGAACTAAATTTTGTTATGGGTTTTGTCACAAGTTGGCATGGTTCGTATCATTTTCGTATGAGAGCCAAGGTTCTAGTCTCAGGTTTGCCTATCCTTGTTGCATTTTCTTTCTTTATGTATTTATCTATGTGTTTCTTTGTGTGTTTATCTCAATCCTATCTCTTTTCTTCATTCAAGTTTATTAAAAAAAAAGAGGATTGTTGTTCACAGTTTAAAAAAATTGATAAATTGGTGTCGCAACTTTAAAGAGCCATAACTTTTGACTTATGTAACAAAATGACTATTATAATATATCAAATCGAAACTTGTTTCGAGCCCAAATTTCATTGTTTTCATTAGTTATCAACAATAAATTTTTGTCGTACCTTTTCTATTTTTACTTTATTTTGATTTTGTTCAGTGGGGTTGTGAATTTTTTTTCTTTATGTCTTTCCTATTCATAGTAGCAATAAAGAAAAGAGAAGATTTGCAGCAGTGATTATTTCTCCCATTCTTTATTCTCATAATCTTTCCATATTCAAGAAGATTTGCAGCTGTGATTATTTATTCCTTTCTTTATTGTCATATTCTTTCCATATTACATTTACTTTTCTTTCTTGGAAAAGAAAGATCTTAAGAAAAAATATTTCTAGCTTTAGATTATTTATTTCTTGTTTTTAAATTTCTTAAATAGATTTCTTCATAATTTTGGGTACAAAAAGTAGGTAATCAAAATTAAAAAAATGTCAAGAAAACAAAGGGATTTAAATAAGAAAAAGTGGATTGTTTCCATTTGCATTATTGGAAACCTAACCATTTATGTTAATAACTTCTTACTTTTAGGATCCAAATCTGATTGGTCAAGTTTGGGTGTGGATTGTTGCATAAAATCTGATTCTTGTTTGATTAGTTTGATAAGAAATTTTGATAAATTACAAGCAAAAAAAGGAAAAAGTGGTGAGCATATAAATGGGTAAAAGCCGATTCAAAATTTGAGTGAAACACTAGGATTGAAGTGAGGATTCTTTCCTATTGTAATTACTACTAACATTTTCTTTGTAACAAATATTCTAAAGAAACTTCTTCAAAAGATGTATTTGGCAAGATTGACATGAAATTTATGATGTAGGCATTGACAAGAGAAATAGGGAGGTTGATTAGAAAAGATATGGAACCCATTCATGAGAGGTTAGATAGGGTAGAAAACACACGTGTTAAACCATCATGTGTGCATAGGGGAGAGAATTCAACTAATTAAGGGGAGTTAGGATAGAGAAGGATGAGTTTGAAGAGTTTGAAGAGGAAGATGATCAGGAATCGATTGATAGTGCTAGAAGGAGATACGGTGATAGATTTAGGAATGTAAGGTATTAAAAAGATAATAATTTGGATAGTATTAAGATGAAGATTCAATTGTTTCAAGGGAAGAATGATCTAGTAGTTTAACTAGAGTGGGAAAAGAAGGTGGAGTTAGTATTCGATTGCCACTATTGTTCTGAGGTAAAGAAGGTAAAACTTGCTGCCATTGAATTTTCTAATTATGCTCTTGTTTGTGGGATCAATTGGTGCTAAATATAAGGAGAAATAGGTAGCATCAATAGAGACATGGGAGGAGATGAAGATTGTGATGAGAAAGCGGTTCATTCCTAGTTACTATTACCGAGAGTTGTATAACAGGTTACAAACACATAGGTAGGGAAACCGAAGTGTAGAGGAGTATTACAAAGAGATTGAAGTGACAATGATTTGAGAAAGCATTGAAGAAGATAGAAAGGCTACTATGGTATAGTTTTTGGCTGGTTTGAATAGGGAAATCTAAAATGTTGTGGAGTTGCAACATTATGTGGAAATAGAGGATATGGTACACATGGCTATTAAGATTGAGAGTCAACTCAAGAGGAGAGGCAGTACACACGTGAGCCATAGCCAAAGTACATCCACTTAGAAGTCGAGTCATTGGAAGCAAGATCAAAAGCTTTTTACTCTAAAGCCAAAATCGGAGCAGAAGCAAATAGTGGCTAGCCAAGGAACTCAGATAAATCAAATTCATCCATTACATAGAATCGTGATATTAAATTTTTTAAATGTCAAGGCAAGGGTTTGATGAGTGTTTAAAAAGCACTAAAATTACAATGATTTAATATACTTTAATTGATTAAATAGATTTATATTTGTATGATTTTATCATATTTTTATGTAAATTTATCTTTTCGGAATAACGGATATTTTTATTGTTTGTAGGTATTTTCGTTCAAAAATTAACTTAAAGACTCGAATAAAATACTGGAGACAATACATTACAAATATGTTGAGAAAAAATGAGAAAAAATAAAAAAGATGGAAAAATTGGACAAAATGGGTCAAAAATGTCAAACTCCCATCTACTGTAATTTTCACGCCTCATACTTGTGCCTGTGTGTCCAAACACATCCAAAATCAATTTTTGAAATATATTCCCACCTTTTTTGGCCTTTTTCTCATCTATAAAAGGACCCTCTTCTCCCATTGTGAAATACACAATTTTCTTAACTCTTTCTCTCTCTAGAAAGTTTTTGTAGCTTTTTAGTTTTAGAGTTCTTATCTTTTTGAGAAGAACTAGTAATATTTTTGGAGGTTTTGATTCGATAAATGGAAATAAAAATTTCTTTGGAGGTTTTACAACAACAGAATTAACATGCAATTGTTGTAAGGATTCTTTTAAGGTATAATGTTAATGGATTCTTTATAGTTATTTTTTATGTTTTATTCTTATATGTTTATTTAATTTATCTGTGATTAAATTTAACATGGCTAGTTGTTTGTAAATATGATATAATTATAACGTTGTTATGATTGCGAAATATTAAATAGGTAAAACATTTCTATAAAATAAATTGATTTTGTTTTTATTCAAGATTTTATATTAAGGATGTTAGAGAGAAATATATTATTTTTCATTACAAATTGAAATCTGAAAATTAGATTTTAAAGTTTAATTATCCGGTCTGATTTAGAGTAGTACTCTTTTATTTGTTGGTACAATCATCTGATAGTTAGAGTGAAACTCTATTCTAAAAGTTTTTATAAGAATTATTATTTGAAAATGTATTGATATCATATTTTTAGTCATGCTTTTAAAACTTGAAAGTTAATACTCGGATAATTAAATTCTTAGGTTTAATTTAGACACTTTAAATAAAGTTTAAAATGTTTAACCCCACCAAAGGTGGCATTTAAATGGTTCATTTTCTATCTCTTAGAAAAAAAGGAATTAATTTAACTAACCAAATTAATTATAGCCCACCTATAGGTGTTAATTGATTTGTTTAATTAACAAAGAATTTATAACCTCACCAAAGGTGATATTCATATAAAAAAGAGAGAATCAATAAATATCAATTTATATCTGTAATAACATAAATAACATGAGCAAGCATAATAACTTAATTATTATATCTATAAATACTCAACTGTTATAAATGATAAAAATTTCCATTATTGTTTATTGAATTCATATCTATGTTTATATTTTATGTTATTAGATTAGGAAATAAACAAACCAAAATGTCATGACAGAATGTTTAAGATTTAATTTTGTTTTTAAGATTTTGAATAATAAATTAAAAATCACATATATTCTTTCCTTAGATCGACTTTGGGAGTATACTTATCATTTGCGATAAAATGATTCGTGTACTTGCGAGAGTTTTACAAATAATAAAACCAAAGTATCCACAAGATCAGTAATATATTGCTGATGATAA
This sequence comes from Hippophae gyantsensis, assembly GCA_030763125.1. Taxonomy (NCBI): domain Eukaryota; kingdom Viridiplantae; phylum Streptophyta; class Magnoliopsida; order Rosales; family Elaeagnaceae; genus Hippophae; species Hippophae gyantsensis. The sequence goes on along the minus strand of CM061035.1, from coordinate 42,497,821 downwards.
GAAGTACGCTACCCAAGGTGAATTATTGGTGGCAAAAAGGGCTTTGAGTGTGAAATCCAATGAATGATGAAGTGTAGTGGGAGAGCATATTTCATACTAGATGCCATATCCAAAACAAGGTATGTAGTGTGATTATTGATGGAGGAAGTTGTACTAATGTTTACATGGTGGAGAAGTTATCCATGCCAACAATTAAACATCCTAACCCTTATAAATTGAAATGGTTAAATGATAGATGAAGTGTTGTGTGATGTGGTTCCCATGCAAGCAGAGCACTTGTTATTAGGAAGACCATGGCAATTTGATAGATGAGTCAAGCATGACGGCTTCACCAATAAGTATTCATTTGTTCACAGTCAAAGATCAATTACTCTTGTACCTTTGACACCAAAACAAGTTTATGAGGATCAAGTAAGGTTGCAAAAAGAGAGTGATAAAAATAAATTGAGAGAAAATCAAAAAGAAAAAGAAAAAGAGATTGAAAAAGTTAAGAAAAAAGAAGAGAAAAAGAAATGTGTATGCAAAAGTGAGTGAAATCAGGAAAGTAATGTTCCTTAATCAGCCAATGATTGTACTTCTATACAAATAGGAACTTTTGAATACTAACCAACTTGATGATGCTTTGCCTATTTCAATTATTTCTATCTTGTAGGAATTTGAGGATGTCTTTCCCGAGAAAATTCCTAATGGATTACCTTCTATCTGAGGGATTGAACATCGAATTGATTTTATACCTGGTGCTACCATTCCAAACCGAGCAGCCTATAGGAGTAATCCTGAGGAGATGAAGGAACTACAAAGGCAAGTTAATGTGTTGATGGAAAAGGGTACGTGAGAGAAAGCATAAGTCCATGTGTTGTTCCAGAAATTTTAGTTCCTAAGAAGGATGGGACATGAAGAATGTGTGTAGAATGCCGAGCAATCAACAATATCACAGTAAAGTATTGTCATCCTATTCCTCACTTAGATGATATGTTAGATGAGTTGCATGGTTCGTGTGTCTTTTCTAAAATTGATCTAAAAAGTGGATATCACCAAATTAGAATGAAAGAAGATGATGAATGGAAAACTGCATTTAAGAGAAAATATGGTTTATATGAATGGTTAGTTATGCCTTTTGGTTTAACTAATGCTCATAGTACTTTCATGAGATTAATGAACCATATTTTCCGTGATTTTATTGGAAAAAATTTAGTTTTCTATTTTGATGATATTCTAATTAATAGCAAAAATGTGGAAGATCATTTGATGCATTTAAAATATGTTCTTGAAGTGCTTAGGAAAGAGAAACTATTTGCTAACCTAAAGAAGTGCATATTTTGCACCGATAAGCTTGTGTTTCTGGGTTATGTAGTGAGTGCACAAGGAGTACATGTTGATGAAGAAAATATTCGAGCTATCTAGGAATGACCAAGTCTAACAAGTGTAAGTAATGTTCAAAGTTTTCATGGACTTGTTAGATTTTATTAGCAATTTGTGAAAGACTTTAGTAGCATAGCTGCACCGATAACTGAAGTCATCAAGAAGAATTTTTGGTTCAAATGGGGAGATAAGCAAGAAAAGGCATTCCAACTGGTTAAGGAAAAATTAACTCATGCTCCTTTATTGTCTTTACCTAACATTGCAAAAACTTTTGAGATTGAATGTGATGCTTCAGGTAGAGGTATTGACACTGTTCTTATTCAAGAGGGATGACTAATTGTATACTTTAGTGAGAAACTAAGTGACGCTACCTTAAAGTATCCTACTTATGACAAGGAATTGTATATGTTGGTTTGGGCCTTGGAAACGTGGCAACACTATCTTTGGCCTAAGGATTTCATGATCCACATTGAGCATGAGTCATTGAAAAATTTGAAGGGTCAACAAAATTTGAACAAGAGATAAGCACGATGGGTGGAGTTCATAGAAATATTTCCTTACATCATTTGATACAAGCAAGGTAAGGAGAATGTGGTTTTTGATGGACTTTCTCGTAGGTATGTACTTCTTTCTACTCTTGATGCAAAATTACTTGGTTTTGAACATAATAAAGAGTTATATCCTTTAGACCAAGATTTTAGTGAAAAGTATGCATCATGTGAAAACCTAGCCAATGGAAAGTTCTTTAGGCTTAGTGGGTTCTTGTTTAGAGAAAATAAACTATGCATTCTAAATTGTTCAATCCTAGATTTTCTAGTGAGAGAGTCTCATGTTGGAGGACTAATGGGTCATTTTGGAGTAGTTAAAACTTTTGCTATTTTTCAAGAACACTTTTATTGCCCACATATGAAAAGGGATGTTGAGAGACTTTGTGGTAGATGTGTCACCTGTAGGCAAGCTAAATCTCGAGTGCAACCTCATGGACTTTATACACCACTACCTATTCTTAGTGTACCTTGGACTGATATTTCAATGGATTTTGTGTTAGGTTCGTCTAGGACTGAACGTGGTAGGGATAATGTGATTATGGTTATTGATAGATTTTCTAAGATAACACACTTTATTCCATGTCAGAAAATAGATGATACTTCCAATGTTGCTGATTTGTTCTTTAGGGAGATTGTGAGGTTACATGGGATGCCTAGAACATTTGTTTCGGATAGAGATGCCAAGTTCTTGAGTTACTTTTGGAAGACCTTATAGTATGAGTTAGGAACTAAGTTTTTGTTTTCTACTTCTTGACACCCGAAAACTGATGGTTAAACCAAAATAGTGAATATGACCTTGTCTATATTGTTAAAGGCTATCATAAAAAAGAACGTTCAAACATGGTAATATTGTTTACCACATGTTGAGTTTGCATATAATCATTGTGTTCATTCTTCTACTAAATTTTCACCTTTTCAAATTGTTTATGGTTTTAATCCTCTAAATCCATTGGATTTATCACCACTACTTGTTACTGAGCGTGTTAATTTAGATGGCAAAAAGAAAGCAAATTTTGTCAAGCAGATTCATGAGAAAGCAAGGCTTAATATTGAGAGAAGGACTGAATAATACCCCAAATAAGCCTACAAAAGGCATCATAAGATGATCTTTGAGCCTAGAGAATGGAAATGGGTACACATGAGAAAAAAGAATTTTCTTGAACAAAGAAAATTGAAGCTTCTACCACGAAGAGATGGTCCATTTCAAGTCACCGAAAGGATCAATGACAATTCCTGCAAGCTAGACTTGCCTGGCGAGTATACTATAGTGCTATTTTTAACATTTATGATCTAAGTCCTTTTGATATAGGTGAAGATTTGAAGACAAATCCTTTTAAAAAGGTAGGGAATGATGGAAATATGGCTACCAAATGGAATGTGGACTCGCTTGAAGTACCACTTGGTTCAAGTACAAGAGCACATGCAAAGAGATTCAAAGATGCTTTGAATGGGCTGATGTAACAAGTTTAGGCTCAAGAAAATTTATGCAAGCTTATAGAGGAAGGCCCCCATATTTATGAAAGATGTGTGAACATGCTACAAATTCAATATTGAAATTCAAAATAATTAGCTTAGTTTCCTTTTTCTAATTTTGGGCGTGTAATTTAGAGAGAAAGAAATCTGCTTGATTCTTAAGGGGGAAGAACCTAGACATTTCCTTTAGTTATGTTTCCTTTTCTATTTTGGTAGTTGCTCTTTCTTATATGGGCGTGTAAGGCATGTAATAGTCTATAAAGAGGCCTTTTCAATTCAATAAAAATAGAATATTTCAAATCAAAATTGAATAGCAGAATTTCTCTTTGGTTCTTTGATGAACTTTTTGAACTTATCAAATTTATCTGTGGCATTTATACCTCGACTTATCAATCAAATCTCCATTCCTTGATTGTGGATTCTTCCTTATACCAAGGTTCATATATCTTTATAGGTGTTGGGTTATAGTTTCCATCCAAATCTATAGTAGAACGGTCCTAGGAACTAATTTTGTTACGGGTTTAATCACAAGTTGGCATGATTTGTATCACATTACAAATATCATATATTATTTATATCCATACATGCATATTTTAATAAATGATCAATAAATTAAACATAGCATGTAAAACAATACAAAAATATAATCTAAAAAGAATACTTTTAAATATATCTCAACGGATTCTAAGTATCGTTTATGTTTTGAAAAATGTCTAAACAGAATTGCCAACACCATTTATTGAATTGAAACTAGAATTACTATATAACCTAAAAATTTTCAACCCTTAAATGAGAGAAGAACTTGAAACTACTAAAAGAAAGACTATGAAAGCTTAAGAGACTAAGAAATCAGCTTAATAATAAAGCTATAAGATATGGATTATAATAGAATTAAAGTCCTCTTTATAGGTGTAGGAATGGAAAAAATATGGATAAAATGACTGGCACCATAGCACATATTTCTTTCATGACGTGGCATACATAGGCTATACATGGTTTTGAGGTCAATGCACTACACTCACACTGTGGAATACAATGTTTTCATTTCACGACTCGTATTGATTCTAAGATGCGTGATTCTGAATCATTTTCCTCGTGTTGTGGCATGTAAAACTTCCATGCTATAGCTCGTACTGTTTTGAAAACTTGGAACCCTTATATTTTTTTGTACATTATTTTTCATATCTTGGAGCATATTATCTTTTAAGGTTTTAAAGTTATAATGGAAGGTTTTAGATATATTGTTCAAGTGTTTGATCAATTAAATCTTTTTGAAGTTAAAATACCTGAAATACAAATTTTGCTAGAACTTAAGGTGATTCAGATATGATCATACACTGCATGGATTGCTCTAAAATGTCCAAACTTATATGCATCAATAAAACTATATCCCATCGAGGGATTAAAGGGTAAATTAAAAAAAGAGTGACACCAAGAAAAGTCTTAGTGTTAGATAGTAGGGATACCTGCAAGAATGATATCAAGACCCTTTACACTTATGAAATCCTCATGAAAAAGAAGAAGACAAATTCTCAAAACTGCCATAGTGAACAACTAAAGAGTTCACATCACTCGTAGTACCAAACCTAACATTCAGGTCGTGATCCCGCAACTAGAACTTTACAACTCGAGGTATGTTAGACAATCTTACCAGATAGCACCTCACCACCCAAACTACTACCAGCCAAGGTGTTTCCAAATAGGAAGCTGCTAGATAGGGAGTCATCTAATAGGTAGCCTTACTAGATAGCCACCTATCGGACAGAGCCACGCCGGGTGATCATTAATGAATGCTTAAAAAGCACTAATATTTTGTGATTTTCTTGAGCTTAATGTAATAAATAAGTTTGATTTAGTATGTTTATGTGAATATTTATGCAAATCTATAAGTTTGAAATTACGAGTATTTTCTACTATATTTATAGTGTTTTAGGTTCAAATGTATAAATTAATCAACAAATGAAGAAAAACATTTAAAGCACTCAATTTGCACATTAGGATCTTTGAAGAATAAGGTATGTAAGCCTTACATAAAGAACTAGCTAGTATGTAAGAAGTGTAACACAAGAATTCAAGTTAAACATATCGTGCAACGATGAGCATTATTATGTGTGGAGGTGCACACCATTCTGAAGAAATTTATTTGGTATTTAGAATAACCTGTACCATGATAGGAAAAAAATAGGTTCTAACACAACCTTTTCTGGTTGAAATCAAGTGAAGAGTTCATATCTTGGGCTGCGATAGTGAAATAAGGGAGCCATGGTGTGCGTTCGTTAAATCGGCCTAAGCCCTTGCACCAGCCTCACTACCTATATATGTTTTGTTTTTCTTTAGGTTAGAGATAGATAGTTATACCTACAATTTTATTTTTTTAATTTTCCTATGTAGCCATCAAAGTTGTTTTGTGTCCTCAGTTTAGGATTAGTTTATACACAATTTAGATTTGATAAGAACGAATAAGAGGTAGCAACAAAGATATTTTTCAAATCAAGTAATACCAAAAGTTTGCGATAAATTAGGGATTAATGTCAAGGATAACATCACAACTGTGGAGCAGGAGACATGATCTCTCTACTTTTGGTATTGATATCTAATATATATTTTTATTTCTTTTAAGTTAACTCTTTTGTTTTTCTTGAATTTGTTGAAATTAATTTGCTGATCATTTATTGATTTTAAGCATGTCTAGTTGACTAGTATAATGAAAATTAAATTTTGTTATTATATTTATGTAGATTATTTAGGTGAATATTTTTAATATTTAATAAATATAGTTTGTTTCTTATTTCAATATTTTTATAAAAATTAATTATTGATTAATATATTAATGACATTTTTTTCGTAATAGATTTAAAATATAAAAATTAGATTTTAGATACATCATCTAGATCTAATTTAGATAGATTAAATATGAGTTTAAGTTGATAACCTGATCGAAGGCATCGAACTAAATGATTTGTTAATTCCTTACACATTAGTCATAATTTAATCAGATTAACTAATGACACGACCAAAGGCATTAAGTGGTTTGATTAATAACGATTAGTAACTTAACCAATATCATTATTTAAATATAAAAGGGAGAATCAATAATCTAGATTCATTCTTAATTAACCTAAATAATTCTAATAAGCATTGTCAACTTGATAATTTTTCATTAATTCTCCATTGATTTTTAATTTCATATCTATCTTGAATTTGTACGAGTTAAATCTATCTTTTATCATTTTATTAATCATTAGTTTAATCTTTTCAAAGATCCAAATATTATGATAGAATATCTAGGTTTTATTTTGGTGTTTTTTAAGAAATTTAACGAATTATTTAAAATCATATAGTTCATTTTTAGATCGATCTTAGAAGTATACTTATAACATATTATAAGTAATTCATGTACTTGCGAGATTTTTATAAATTTATAAAATTTGACTATCAAATTTTTGTGCATTAAGTTTTTGACACTGTTGGAAAGGGAGAATATCATTTAAATTTTTATTATCAAAATTCTTATAAATATTTTTGTATGATTTTTCTTTTTTGTAATTTTGTGAATTTTTGTGTGTTGTTTAAATTAAAAATTAAAAATTTAAAAATTTAAAATCTAATTTTTTTGAAAATAATTAAAAATTCAAAAAATATTTTAGTTTATTTTATTTTAACTTCTTTTATTTATTAACTTGTTTTTAATTATTAATTTATTAACTAACTGTATTTCTTTTTTTAGTATTTTTGTGTACTAATTTTTATTTTAACATTATTTTATATATTTATTTATTTATAGTTATTTATTTATTAATTTTAATTCTTTTTCTTTAACTTTATTTTTATTTCCTTTTTGTTATTTATTTTTGTTTAGTATTTTTATACAACCTTTTATTTCTTTTATATTTTATTTTTTCTTTTATTAACTTATTTGTAGTTGTTTATTTATTTTTTATTATCTATTTATTTGTTTGTACCAATATAATGTATTTTTATTATTTATGTTTATTTTATTTTTATATTGATAGGTGATTTTGTTTGTTGTTTTCATAACTTATGTGAGATAGGAGATTCATAAGAAATCCACTTGAATCTTTCATAAATAACATAAAGAGATCAAAATAATTGTTAAGAAGATTAGATGTTGAAATCTAGTAACCTTTTGTTGAGCCTACCTTAGAGCTACTTTTAGACCATGTAGCAAAACAAGTAGAAATTAAGGATAATGCTATACCTAGGGAAATAGATATGAAGGAGTATGCAAGGCCAATCATTAGCATTAATACTGTTTCAAAAAAGCTGGGTGAGTCAATATGGAACTATGAATTGAAACAAATTCATTATTTTGTGCTACCCTCTTTGCATGGACTTCCTTATGAAGACTTTTTGTTTTTCATTAGAAACTTTTACTCTATAATCCAAACTTTTCCACTTAGCTAATTTAATAAGGATTACCTTAGAATGAAATGTTTTTCATACACTTTCAAAGATAGGGCTAAAGCTTGGCTAATATCTCTCCCTTCGGGTTCCCTGTTGACCTAAGAGGAGATCTACAATAAATTTATGGGAAAATTTTACTCCCATCAAAATACTTTTGACTTGAGAGAAAAGATTGTTACTTTTTCTTAAATGGAAGGTGGACCATTTCACGAGGCTTGGGAAAGGTTCAAACTTCTCTTCACTTCAATGCCCTCATCAAAGTTACCAACTGTAGCTGCATAACCAAATTTTCTATGATGCGTTGGCACAACAATGTTAGTTTATCGTTGACAATGTTATAGGTGGCGCCACTAGGAAAATGTTATATGCTAATTCTCAACAAAAGAGCTTGAGACACTATGCCAAAATCATGCATTAATGTCGGTTATTAACCAACTTTAAATGCTCAGACTTAAAATTTAAAGTTGGTTCACTAGTTGAACTAACTTTAAACTTAAAGTCGATTCAACGTGTGAACCGATTTTAAATTTTGTATTTTTTTTACACATTTTACTCATTTTCTACTATACTCAAAACTTGTATTCGATCATATAATAGCAAAAAAAACCAAAATTTGTTTAACAAAGTTTGTATAATATAAATAATTGAAAAATTAAATATTAATTAATTACTTTAAAATTAAATTTATTACAAAAAATAATATATATACAATACACACACACACACACACACACACACACACACATATATATATATATATATATATACTTAACTTAAATTACAAAGAAAATGATGTCGTCTCTTTTGTCATGGATATTTTTTATATTTCCCGTTTATTTTAAACCATGTGTTCTATCTATTCTTCTCGTAAATCATCAAAAATTTGCATATCATAGCCCGACTTATTCCAACCAAAGAACTATATGTAATTAAATTCAAAATAAGAATGTAATATCATGAATTCACAAAAAATAACTTATATATGTTAAAAGATTAGTAAAAGAGATTACCACATCAACACTGGAGTGATATAATAATAACCCAATCCCTTCAAAATCATATTAGTACTATATTAATCTTTTGTCTATAAATATGAAGCTATCTGGAATCAAGTTAGTATTTTTAATGCTATAATGAGTTCTAAATATGAAGTCAAGTGTAACTCTGATTTGTTACTTGGATTGGTTGAGTTTTGGTGCCCATAAACTAATACTTTTGTATTTCCTTAGGGTGAAACAACAATTACTCTTGAAGATATGATGATTCTTGGTTGTTTTCCTGTACATGGTAGTCACCAGTACATGGCTGGCCATTGACTACCATGATATTGTCATACCAGGGAACTAGGCAAGAGAGATGAGATAAAGTTTGGGCAAAAAATAGGTCCATATAACAATTCATTCCCCAATACATGATCACATAAACATCCATCAAACAAGCTGCCCAAATTTCAGACACAGGAATAGACAAATTAAAGCATTATAAAACTATCATGATGTTGTCATATGCTATTCAAGATCATCAGAATCTTCTCTTGATTCTTCTTATGATGATATAATTTGAACCATGTGTCTATCCATTTCTCTCGTAAATCATCAAAAATTTGTAGGTTATAGCTCGACTTGTTCCAACCAAAGAACTATATATATTTAAATTCAAAATAAGAATGAAATATCATGAATTCACAAAAAAATAACTTATATATGTTAGAAAGGTATATTGGTAAAAGAGATTACCACATCTTTAATTAAAATATTGATATTTATTATGATTTCGCTCATAAACTTCATAACATAGTAACCACACATGACTCCATCATTTTGTTGTGGAATCTACAAAAAAAGTGTACATGATTTTTCATATTCGAACATCTTTATTATTCAATAGTAAAATTAATTAAATTATTAATATTCTCTTGTACATACCATAACTTTGTCCCATATAAGCTTATGAGATTTTTTAAGGGCAATGCCCTTACTCTTGTTCCACAACATACATGCCTTATCAAAGTTTAAAATGGTTAGTTTTGTATTAAATATTACAAAGATCAATAGAAGAAAAATAGCTAGCTATAACTCTTACATTTCAACAATTGCTTTTGTATCTTTACTCAATTCTATGAAAGTTGAGTCATAGTACTAAACGTAATTTCCATATAGATAAAGGATTATCAACATCCAATGATCTTGGCCTTGTTCAAACTTTAGTGGCCAAGGGATTATCAACTTTTTATTTCTGTTTAGTGTTAATGCCCTGTCACATAATTGTTTAGCTCTGATGCTAAAATCCTTCTCTTAATATTGATTGACAAATGAAGAATCATAGAACATTGCTAAGTGTGATTAGTGATTATCTTGAATTCGATAATAACATACCTTATATAATTTTTTTTATATAAATATAATTATATATGTTCAAACAACTGCAATATGCACTTGATCGATATATATGTTTGGCCAATGTCTACACTAGAAATTTCTCTAGGAAGTGGCACAGTCTATCCATCATTTTTGCTAGTCTTGCTTGCAACAATAGTCATCAAAGAACCAAGATTTTTGTTGAAGTTTATAGCATAATCATAACTATACTTTTTCCATGGCTTATTCCTGAATGACTTCATGCACGATGATTTCCCACTAGACATATATTTACCACGAGATACTTGCTTTATATCTCTTAAATGTACCACACTTAATAATTTTGGTATAATAGACTAAAGAAGAGGTATTATATATGTTAGTAACAATAAAAGAATAATAATATAATGGAAGTAGTAAAAAAAGTGTTATCTTAAGTAAGAAAATAGTACCATGTCAAAATTTATCACAACTTGACTCGATGACCAAGCCACATATTGTCAAACTGTTTCTTGGACTATGGTAGCATCAGAAGGCGCATGTAGTGGGCAATCATGGAGCAATGATTGATCAATTACTATTGGCCAATAATTTGGCAAATATTGATTATAAATCATTTGTTCATCTCTATATTTTTGTACTATTCCAATAGCAACATAGTCCATTGATGATGGATGTTTAAACAAACATTCCTTATTCTGTAAAAAATTTAAGCGTTATATATAATAAATAAAATATATAACAAAAAATAAAGATAATAGACTATCTATATAAACTTTAAATCTTATCACAAATGATCCATCAAATAGAGGAGGACTCCCATGTGGGGTAGCTATTAGAAGGCCATTCTCATCAAAACATTTATCATGATGTGATGGATGGTAAGAATGCATAGATCGCATTATAGATATTGAACCACTATTTGATTGCATATGTATTCCTAGCATAAAGGGATGACTAATAGGATGACTATATCCTATACAAGATAGAGGTTAGGTGTCATGAGATTGCATGGGTGGCATGCCTGGCATGGATGGTTGCATGTCTGGCCAATAGGGCATGCCCTGATTGTAGTATGCTATCATTCCTGACATGTTTTGTGATTGATATTCTTTTAAAGTGGAAATTTCACTTAACACTGAGGCCTTAAAGAAGTTGAATTCTTCTTCAATTGTAAAGTACTTCTCCTTACTAACCATCCGAGGCTTTTGTTTTGGAATGTTAAAAAACCCCATTTAACCATCATATTTACTTCCTCCCCTAACACGACCTGGTTACTCGCATCCAAATGCATGATATATTACATCTCTCCCTGACTATTTTTTCTTGAACAACTCTCTACAAATAATAAAGCAAACAATCATATCATACATTATTACATCAATTAGAAAAAATCATAAGGACTTTGTATCAAGTTAAATTACTAACTAACTTATTTAGTTGTTCTTCTCCTTGTTTATTCATTGGTCTTGACTACTTCGTTTTGGGGGTCTTTATTTCTATATACAATTCAGATCGGGTAATTGGTCTACCCAATTCAGCTTCCTACATAAATTAAATAAATTTATTAACCTTGACATAAACTTAAATTTAAGGAAAATAAATATAAAAATATTTATAAATTAACAACTTAATAATACCATTCTTTGTCTAACATCAGAATTTAAAGACCTTCTAGTACAGTTAGAAAGAATATTCTACATTTGTATATTCTGATATTCTTTCCTAATAATTTGAAATTCATCCTTACATCTATAATCCACAAAGTCTTTCCATACTTAGGGTTCAATCCAGGGGTGTCCTTCTAGGATTTTGTATAGTTTTACTTCATCAAGCGGTTCCAAATATAGAAACACATAATTTCTGGCCAATTTGGAAGTTTTGTATTCCTTCCATGCCTTATTTGCAATCTTATAACATTGATTATCCAAGTGTCATGGACTTTATAACAATTCTGCAAAAACACACTACAAAAGATGAGATATAATACAAAAAGATATAATATATGTAATTAGTTATAAAGTAAAAAAGACATACATAAATGGTTTTCCATATTTTGAAATTTTCAACATCGTCAATCTTAGTCCAATCATTTATATTGATTGGTATATTTGACTTCACAAGTCTCCCAATAAAAGAATTCAATCGTTGACCATTTCCCTCTAATGGATTACTAGTAGCATTAAATAGAACATGTACTCAATCATCTAGGTTAAGTAGAGCATCAACTATATTCGCCAAACCCCTTCTTCTCAAATGCTCCAATGGGTCATTTGGATCTACAAGCTCTGGTACCCTAGGATCCATGAAATATCTTCAAACAATGATGAAATAGAAATTAATTGACGATTTTAAGTCCAAATATATAAACATGCAAAAGTTATTAGAATAATATAGAACATACATTATGTTTAATTAGGTTGTTGATTGTATATATATATTCCTTCACAATCACTTCGAGTCCATGACGAATAATCATCATCATCAACTAGATCATCACATACATTAGGAAATTTGTTTAAGAAATGACTAATATTGGATGATGTATCAAGAATGTCATCATCTTCTAAAGCATCACAATGGTAGAACTCTTTTTGTGGAGGCGTTAACATAATAGACCATCTTGTGTCAATTTGATCGTTTACGTAAAATACTTGTTTTGCATGAAGTGCTAACATGAAAGGATCATTAGTGTGACTTATCTTGGATAAATTTACACGGGTAAATCCAAAATCATCTATTTTATATCCAACATTGATAACATCTTTGACCCAATCACACAAGAATACTATTTCATGGAAGGCCTCATAATTAAGTTCCCAAATTTCTTGAATTATACCATAATATGTTTTATTAGAAAGTACAGGATTACCATCTTTTGAACTGGAAAATTGCATAGTTTGTGCAACCATCTTGACACCACTATTCTGATTTACTAGGACTTTGTCCCTTGCTTAAGTCGTAAACCTCGATCCATTAATTGTGAAACTAGAATATGATTTGACATCAAATTTTGGACCGTGTGCAAGCAATTCTAAACTTTCTGTTATTTTATGATTGGGTTTGTTGAGTTCAACTCGAACCTATGCATACAAAAACATGAAATGTGTTTAAAATAAAGTTTTAAAACATTGCATAGAAGTACTAATGAATTCTTGTATGTGACACTTACATGGTTGCGAAACCAATTAATAAGCTCTCGCTTATGTTCATCATACAACCATTTTTCTCCTCCCTTTTTTTTATAACGAGGTTCGATCTTTAGTAAGTTTATATGCATTCTATAATTTTATTAAAGATATATCAATTAGATATCATTAATAGTTAAATAAAAAATAATTTTATTTTAAATGAAAAGGATGAACATGTCATCACTTACTCTATGTACAGTCGTGCCTCTTTATTATTTACCAAAATGATTTGGTGTGATTTTTCCCATCGACTACGATCAATAAACAACTTCTTACTTCCACCAAGCATAGGGTTACCTACTTGGATCATGTGACGTTCTAAGAACAACTTGTACGTAGGATTCCCAATTTTAGTGCAACCACTAAAGTATTTAGAACAATCTCAATAGCCTCTTCAGCAATGTAATGTTCCACCATGCATCCTTTAGGATGATTTCTATTATTTACATATCCTTTAAGAACTTGCATGTATCTCTCAAAAGGATACATTCACCTTAAGTAAGTAGGACCATACAATTGAACTTCTCGAACTAAATGAATACACAAGTGAATCATTATATCGAAAAAAGAAGAATTATTGATAATCAAACATGTTTTGGAAGAATAGATCTAATAGGAACTGGTAATAACTGTTGCATTAAGATAAGATAGTCATGTGATTTCAATCCATAAATTTTCTTATCGGTGATAGACACAAAAATTCTTAAGTTGGATGAGTAACCATCAGGAACTTTCACACCTGCCAAAAATTTACAAAACACATCCTTATCTTTTGTTGACATTGTATATGATGCTGGTGGCAAGTATGTTTGATCATCATTTTCCACCCTTGGTGCCAATTTAGGTTGTACGCCTAGTTTCTTTAAATCCAACCTTGCTTTAATTCCATCCTTCATTTTTCCAAGTATATTAAGCAATGTACCAATCAAGCTCTCACATACATTTTTCTCAATGTGCATCACATCTAAGATGTGACAAATGTGTAGGTATTTCCAATAAGATAATTCCTAAAATATTGAATTTTTATTCCAATAACCATAATCTAATGATTCAGTAACATTTTCCTTTTCAACCCTTTTATTAGTTGACCTCTTTCGTTTCCTTCCATTAGTGAGTATTCTTTTTTCATCTTTCCATATTGTTTGAATGTCATACCATTTAATTGCCTTAATATCTCAACACCTCGTTAAGGTTGGGGTGTAGGATCATGATCTTCTTCACCATCAAACGGTTTCTTTTGGTATCTAAACTTGTGTCTATAAGATATCTTTCATCCTTGAACAAGATAAGTTGTAGAAGTGCCATCACTACAAATAGGGCATTCCATATAACCTTTTGTTGCATGTCCTAATAAGTTCCCATAGGTAGGAAAACCATTAATTATCCATGAAATAACCCCCCTCAAGTTAAAGTGTTCTTCTTTATATGCATCGTAAACATTTACACCATCATTCCACAATGTCTTTGAATCATCTATCAAAGGCTAAAAATATACATCAATATCAACTCCAAGTTGTTTCGGTCTTGAGATCAATAATGTTAACATTATGAATTTTCTTTTCATATACAACCAGGAAGGAAGGTTGTATGTTACCATAATTACTGGCCAAAAGCTATATCTACTACTAAGGGAACTATGTGGATTAATTCCATCACCAGCAATGGCAAGACAAAAAATTGCGTGGATTAGATGCAAATTGAAGGGATAAATTATCTACTACTTTCTAATTTGGAGAATCATAAGGATAACGTAGCACCCTATCATCAAATCGATTATCTGAATGACAAGCCAACATCTTTGATGTCTCTTTACTTTTGAACAACCTTTGAAAGCGAGAAATCAGAGGAACGTACCAAAGAACCTTTGTGGGCATGCCTTCCTTAGGTGTTGTCTTATTTGTAGCATGTTTCCATCTCAATTCTTTATACATCAGACAATCATCTAATGTCTTATATTCTTTTCTATAAAGAATGCAATCATTTGGACAAGCATGAATCTTATGATATTCCATGCAAAATCGACTAAGATATTTCTTCACTTCATACATTGAAGATGACAATTCAATACCCTCAGGAAACATATCTACTAATACATTTAGTAATTCTATGAATCCCTTGTCAGAAAAATCATTTTTTGCCTTCAAATTGTACAAATAAACCAATCCCGACATTTTAATGTATTTCTTGCATTCTAGTTACAACGATTTTTTGACATCTTCTAGAAGTTTTAAAGGTTTTGGGATCATCCTCATATAGTTCATCTTCAACACCAAGAAACATATTTTTTGTCTGTACATTATGATAAGATGTAAATAATCCACTCACATTCTTATTTATCTCTTCCCCATAAGTATTATCAATATTTTCTTCATGATAATACCAACATTTATAACTCAAAAGAATATCACTACGGATAAGGTGATACTTAACCTCATCAACATCATAAAATCACTTATTTTTACATTTAACACATGGGTTCTTCAAGCAAATTCCAATAAACTTTCAACTCTAGAAATATAGTCCTGCTCAATTCTATACTTTGACATCCAAGATTTGTCCATTTTCTATTAATGACATTAAGCATATTAAATATGTATCCAACCAATATATTTAAGATATTATTATATATGAATTTCCTAATTATTAAAATATCCATCAAAACATCATATAAAAATAAATACATAAAAACCAAACATAACAATTACACATAAATATAATTATATGAGATTGATTGTAATTACTAATAATAATATGCCACATCATTTAAGTTGATTTCAAATTTAAGATTTATAAAACAAAATTTATATAACAATTTTGTGATGAGTAATATTTTTTTAATAACTACACTACTCAAAACCTAAATTTTTAATGAACATCATATTGTTTGATTAATGTTTTTCCCATTTGATATTAACAAAAATAAATAAATTAAAAAACAACCTTAAATCATAGTTATTCTTAACATAATGATATAAAAACGGTTAAACATATAAATATATAAATTTATTACAAATATATCACAATTTTTTTTAATTTATTATGAAAATTTATACAAAATCTACATAATAAAAATAATAACCAACATAATGCAAAAATTTAGACATATAAATAATAACACATAATATACATAAAATAAAGAAATATGAATAATAAGTGCGTAGGATTCATAGAAATACTTATAAGAGTAAATGAAGTAATAAAATGAAGGAAATGAAGAAAAAATGGTTTTTTGTAAGTGAGAAAATGGGTATAAAAATTTGAGTATTTCGCTCAAAAAATAGGGGATCTAGAAGAGAAATTGGAGAGGAAGAAAACCCACTAAACAACGTTGGAATTGGTGGTCAGAGGTGGCCGCAAAATGAGAAAGAGTGGAGGAGGAATGTTGGTCAGTTTGGTAATTTTGAGTTTACACAGTACTAGGAAAATACGTTTTGGATGGGGGAGAAAGAAGAGAAAAGGAAAATAAAAATGTGTGTAGCATCGGTTGACACGTAGAACTGACGCTACATCCTACGTGTAACGTTGGTCCTATGTGTCAACCAACACTACACATGGATAGCATCAGTTGACACGTAGAACCGATGCTATGTCCTACTTGTTTTAAGTCAATTTTTCAACGAACCGACTTAAAATTCATTATAAGTTGGTTTTCCCCAAGAACCTACTTTAAATATCAACTTAAATACCACCTTTTGTAGTAGTGAGAGTGAGAAGAGTCAGAGTTCATGAAATAGACTCTAGTATTGAAGTATAAATACAACCTGCACAACTGACCAATCTTATTACACTTCTCGCTACATAAGGCATTTCAAATAGAGAACAATATGGAAGGTATAGTACTTTGGGGTATGGTTTTGATACGTTTCCCTATTAAAGAGAATTTATTATAGGACATGAGTAGGTGAATGCAAAAAAGTGATACAACCTAGACTTAGGTATGACCCTAATGCAAATACTTATAAATAATTGTGAAAAAAGCATCCTAATTTCTCCTAAGGGAAAAAAACCATCCCTTTGCCCAAAAATCTAACCAACAGGCCTAGCAATACCCCCCAACAAGTGTCACAAAATCCTCCCAATAAACCAACCTTAGAGGATAACTTAACTGCTTTCATTCAAATAAGCAAGAACAACCAATCCAAAATAATCAACGGTTAGGCTTGTTGGAAGCATATGTGAAAAAGGTAGAGATACAAGTGGAGCACCTGACAGAACACTTGGAAACATAAGCAAAAGAGTAGTTGCCAAGTCAAGATAACAAATGAACTCAATGATGTGGGAGCAATGAGTTTACTAAAAATGGAAGTCTTTCAAGCAACTTCTAACTAAAATGATAAACTATGTCTTGGATGGGACGTAACCCATTAAGCTTATTATTTCATTTTTATTTATTTATTACTTTTTAGTTATAATTATTTTTATTTTCATTATATTATAATTTTTTATTACTTAAATTTTATTTAGTACTTAGAATTATTTTAATTAAGGATTTATTTAAAAAAAAATGAATCTAAGCTACGACATGGTTCTTTTCTGACCACGACATGGGGCATTCGAAATGAAATTAGGGAGTCAAGAAATTCATATCATACCATAGAATGAAGTTTTTTGTGTCGTGGCACACTATTCACTGAATGTATGGTCCGGAAAAATTTATGTTCGCATCGTGGCATGAAATAACTTGAGCCATGGCTCGTATTCAAATTTATACTAAAAAAACCTAGTCCTATGCATTCCACGCCACTTTTCTCTCTTTTTCTCTTCTTTTTCTCTTCTTTTCCTTATCGAAACCTAATTTCATCTCTCCTTAAACATCAAAAATCCCCTCAAAATCATACATTTTTCCTAAAATCCTTCCTATTTCTTTATAAAAAAATTTATTCTTAAGTGATTTCTAGTTATTTCTTGAAATATTTTTTCAAATCTTCCACAATTTCTTTAAGAGTTCATCTTCTAAAAGTGATATTCATCAATCTTCATCTTCTTTAGGAAGCTATATTTGGAGCCATAATGGCAAGGAAGCTCTGAGTGGATAGCATCACTTTGTATAGTAACTCATCACTTTTGGTCAACTAGTACTTGGGCACGTTTGAGGCTAAAGATAGAAAAATGAAGAGATATATGGAGAGATTAAGAAAGGAGTGCTCAAAATTTTCCAACTTTAAGATCAAGAAAATATCTAGGAATGAGAATGGACATGCTGACGCTTTGGCCATACTAGCCTTCGTGCATGAGGCTAATCGCACTCGGGTAGGGTCAGTAACAATCCTGACAGAGGCAATTTGGAGAAGGCCAAAAAAATAGTCAAGATCATGGATGATGCCACAAGCTCATAGTTCACCCCAATCTTTGACTTTCTAAAAAAAGAGACATATCCTAAGACCAGAAGCTTAAGAAAGAAATCAAGGCTAAGGTAGGTCGATATATGATAGAAATAATAAATTGTACAAAAAGATTACACTTGGACTAGGGATCTTGTACATAGCTAGGGAAGGGTTCGAAAGAATTATGTTTCAAGCCCACAAGAGAAAGTGAGACTCTCATTGGCATGGAAAGAGGTTATCCCAATGAATTATAAGGTAGGGGTACTACTAGCCCACTATGCTAGAAGATTACACGAGGTACACCCAAGCATGCAATAAGTGTCAAAGATTCACCCCATTATCACATGCATCGTTAACCACCATGATAGGGATAGTTAGCCTATGGCCCTTCTACAAATGGGGGCTTGATATAGTAGGACCCTTACCCTAAGCAAGAGGCCAAAAGAAGTTTTTATTAGTCACTACAAATTATTTTCCATGTGAATTGAGACAAAACCTTTGGGAAGGATATGGGAAGAGGAAGTGATTCTATTTATCTAGAAATTCATAACTTGTTGCTTAAGCCTGCCTAAGAAGCTTGATACTGATAATGGAAGATAGCTTATGGCACTTAACATCAAAGAGTTTAACATCAAAGAGTTTGCCATCAAGTACAATATCAAGATGTGCCATTCAATACCATATTATCTATAAGCCAACATTTAGGTGGAGTCTTCTAACAAGTTGATAATCAACCTACTAAAGAAAATGATAAACAGTGCTAAAGAAAGATGGGTTGAGAAATTACCTAGGGCATTATGGACTATTAGGACTAGTCCCCAAGGGAGTACTAACAAGACACCTTTCTCGCTAGTATATGTGACTACAACTGTGATACCAACTAAGATCTAATGCCTAATGTGAGATCAGCCCTAACTGAGGACCATAACGCCACAAGTAGAGCAATTGAATTGACTCTTACAGAAGAAAAAAGAGATGAAGCCTTATGTAGGATAGTCAAGTAAAAAAGGAGAGTAAAAGATTATTATAATGAAGCTGTGCATTTCAAAACTTTTTCCATAGATGATTGGGTTCTCAGAAAGGTCTTCCCTACCAAGAAAGAAGGTATGGTTCGCAAGTTGGGTACAAATTGGAAGGGTCCATACCAAATAGTCGAGATGATACCATGAAGGGCTTACTTATTGAGAAACATTAAGGGAGCTAAGGATAGCACAAGTTGGAATGCTCGACATTTGAAAAAGTATCATTTCTAATGTACTTTGATTTACCATCTTTATGTACCATCCCTATATATATATATAATTTCCCTCAATATTACATGTCATGAGTTGATTAGCTCGATCAAGAACCAGATAGAATGCATTGACACTTAAGAGAGAGTTGATGACCTCGGTCACAAACCAGTCAAAGTACTCTTTCCCAATACTACATGTCATAAGTTGATCACCTTGGTCCAAAACCAGATAAAATGCTCTAGCACTTAAGAGAGAGTTGATCACCTCGGTCAAGAACCAGGTAGAATGCTTTAACACTTAAGAAAGAGTTGATCACCTCGGTTATAGACCAGGTAGAGCACTCTAACACTATAGAGAATTGATCCCCTTGGTCATAGACCAGGCACAATGCTCTCCTCCAACATCCCATGTCCAATCATAGATCGAGTAAATTGTTCTCCATCAATTGCCTGGGTCAAGCCACGAGTCTATTTTGTTGAACAAATCCTACAATTTTGTCCTTTCAAAGATAAAATACATTGATCTAGCATCACAAGTGCATTCTATTAAAAATAAAAATTTATTGTTTGAGCTCACAAAGCTTTTAAAATTCATTAATACAAAGCTCGGCCTCCTAAAATGTTAAAAATTCCTCAAGCGCTTGAACGTATGACTCATGTTTGGGTCATCTCTCTCCTCCATTAAAGGAAACAACTCGGCCTAAATCCTGATAAATTTCTTGTAGATATTGATCCCTATTACGGTAAGGGCTAAGCTCAAGTTGAGTAGTGAATGTTCCAATTCCTCAACAACACTTATCACTTTGAGGAAGACCCTTTCAAATTTCTTCATATAAAAATTCACGCAATGGGACTCCTTCTCAATAAGAGCAACCATTTTAGTCAGGGTTGAACTCTCTCGAGCTCAAGCTTGTGATAGTTTCTCCTTACATAAGGTGAGCTAACATTTGGTCTCTTCATAAAAGAAGAGATTATCCTTGAGTCTGGACAACTCAATTCTTAATTTCTCTACCTTGGTCTTAAGCCTACTATTCTCTAGTTTTAAATCTTAATTTCCCAGTCAGATTCCATAAGGTTTAAGCAAGAAAGATGGAGAAAAATGTTAGATGCTTTAAACAAAAGAGGATGTTTGAATTATACAATATCCCTAACCCATTTTAACAAGGAATGATATTGGGACAAATTTAATGACACATGTCCTTAAACGTTAAGAGGTAGGTCAACATCATAATTAAATACTATAAATTTTATAAATGCACAATTAAACATGTAATACAAGTTATTCTCAAAATCAATTGTTTCTCTTTAATAATAATGGGTTACAAGTGCGAGCTCATGACCTCACAATTAGGAGTGGCATTGAACTTTAAAAAAATTATGATCCTTAGAAAGACAAATGATTTAGTGGTTCTATTATGTTGCCACACATTCCTTTCCTAAGAATGAAAATTTGCATGCTTGGTGATGCTCAGTATGTTGAAGAGGCAAAGAAGATGGGTTTAGAATATAGGACCGTAGGGCTACTTAATTAAGAGGTCAGGCCAATGCCAATATCAAAGGTCCCCAATTCTACCTTCTTCATCTCCCAACTCAGGCTCATCACCACTCACACAAGTTCAAGCCATGTTCAACACCCTAATCTTAGGTTTGAGTAGGCAAGTATTGGGAGGTGGTTGGGATATTAAAGATTTGATAGTATTTTTCCCTAAAGCCCCTCTTTTTGGTCTCTTCCTTAAAGGAGTCCATAGCCAAGTTATGCCCTATCTTGATGCTCGAGGAGAGTTATTTGGTCATTGTGTCAAGCTTGTGCTTGTTCTTTTCTTAGTCTCAAGAATTTTTCTCTTTGGCATCGATTAGCATATACCTATAAGCTTCTACCTCAGCCTCGTCCTTCTTCTAGGCCTCCTTGAACTCTTAGAAACACCTTGACCTTATCATTAAGCTTGTGTATGGTCTTGGATAGCTTATCCTCCTTGTCAATAGTCTCACCCATCCACTTGTTGGCCTTGGCCAATAGCACAACGTTCTTGGCCCAAATTGAAGCATGTTTTTCTTTTTCCATCATGACCTCATGCTTCAAACTATCCACACCTTGAACCATGCTCAGTCCATAGAGGAGCTGGGCTTGAAAAAAGACCAACGATGTGAGTTCCTTAAAATATTTTAAAAAAGAGCCCAAGGCTCAATTAGAAATAAGGTCAGACTAACACTTTCCTAGTATAGAAGGCGGCCGAGCACAACCCTAGAGTCCATGTCTTGGCACATGGCATCAAGTTATTTCTCGTGTACCATGTAGAGGAGCTAGTCCAAGAAGTGGTCCAACCTCTCTGTTACCATACACCCATACAGAGCCACTCCCTCAATGTCTATAGTGAGGTCATCAATGACATATTTCTCAATTTTTGAGTCATTTATCGAAGGGTAGATGCTTGTTGACCTAAGTTGATAGGTATAGAGATGTGTTGACTCAGGGACACTGGTGAAGGCTCAATAATATTCAAAGGCTTAGTCTTGAGAACAGGGTCATCAATGATCAACTTCTTCTTCTTTTTTGGTAGGAACGGGGTGGCCTTATGCCTGGAGGAATTACTCCTCTTATTCCCTTTAGAGAAGCTCGTTCTTTTGGAGGAAGGTGTATCTTTTTAAGAGATCGCCCCTTATTTAACGACTCTACTATGAAGTAGTGCCAACAACTTTGAAGCATTGAACTCCAATTTATGTGCAAAGACAAAAAAATGAGTGTTAGTTTTACAAGTGTGGGCTAAATAAAAAGTAAAATATATGTGGTCTCAAGGCCTGCTCACCATCATCAAGAAGCAACTTGAACCTCCCTTTATAGTTTGTAGGAGGGGTCTGACACTTGAAAGGTGCCCGAGATTTACAGATAATCCTGTGATAGGGATTTATTGAGCCTTTCCTCATCAACCCACATGCAACAAAGCGTAGGGTCTTTAGTAGTTACCTCTACTGAGTCTTCTTGGGTAGATACTTTTGGATATTAGCTAATCATTACTTAGCCTTGTGGTTTAAGGTCATGATAAAAGAGCCCATATTCCTTATCATAACCTTAATATCAGCCTAGTTTCTCATTATCAACCTAGCATCGCTGTCTGGGGTCTCCCACCGACTAGATACATAGAAGAAATACTCTTTCCAATTCTTCTCATTCTCGACAAGGATCACATTTATGCCCTAATCTTGTTTCACAGACATATAGACCTTTCTTATGTCTGTAGGATTCTACTTTAGTATATATGCCTCATAAAACTCTAGCACCTCTAATTCGACCCCGAGCTCTCTACATATTAGTGTGAGCTAGAGTAGGTACCTCCATCCATTTGGCATCAATTGGCCTAGAATGAGTTGAGTTGCCAAAAATTTCCTTATAAAGCGGCATAGACGAAATTTGACCCCTAGTAGTAAGTTCTTCTCATAGAAGGCTGTCCATCCAGCTTGAGGTGGATCACTATCAAGAATACCCAATATACGGATCATTATCTAAACTGAAAAGGAAATGTTATATGTTATCCTTATCCTCTTCTCATCCTGAGTAGATAACCCACTGGTCTTGACCTTGGCCATCCAACCTTTGGTATGGCCAGTGGACTCACTGGTTCCTTTCTTCCTCATCTTTTTCCTCCATTTGGGTACTGAGCACGTTCAACCTGATTATAGGTATGGCATGTGGATGAGACATGGAGATAGATGGATGAGGCTCAAATATCTCCCTTTAACTTGAGATGCTTGTCTCATTGGTGGACCCTGAGACGTCATTTTATACCTGGCCTAAGAAAGTGAGATATTGTAGGCTTTCCCAGGATGATGAACCAGGAATGTACTCTATGTATGGTCTCTACAAAATATCATGAAGCATAAAAATGGTAAGGCAAAAAAAAAATAGAAATTACCTAGGGGTGAATGATTCTTTAAACTTACTAGAAAAGAAAGTGGAAAACTATTAGACTCGATAAGGTTTTCCCTTTATAAGCTGAGCAAATAAGCTATGTGTCATACTGATTTTCTTACCACTGAGCTGAGATGATAGAGAATTTTTTGTTCCAATTATTGTCTGAGATAGAGGAAACAATGAAATGAAGATAAGCTTAGGCTTTTCCTTATATAGAGGTGCATATTTCTCTCTCCAATTAACTGATAAGAATTATTAGAGGGAGTCGAATGTTTCAGATCCGCTACTCAGCCGCTACTCTTCCACCCTTATTGAGGACCCAAAGGTTTATTAGATGTTTGAACATATGGATCGACCCTGAGCCCAATCTAATTAATAGCCTAAGCCATCAGACAAGTCAGCCTAGAAGGACCTACTTGTGCCCGTACCCTCAACGACACTCATAGGACGGGCCTACCTACATATAAGAGCCTTGGTGTTGGAAGGTCGACCCTTAGATTG
The DNA here is from genome assembly GCA_030763125.1 of Hippophae gyantsensis. Lineage (NCBI taxonomy): Eukaryota > Viridiplantae > Streptophyta > Magnoliopsida > Rosales > Elaeagnaceae > Hippophae > Hippophae gyantsensis. Next base: position 42,473,499 of record CM061035.1, on the reverse strand, counting down.
AGCCATGTGCTGGTCATCCTCAAGCTTTAAATGTGTTTTCTTTTACTCTTGTACCCCTCTAACATGCTATGACATGTACCCCTATGTAATCAACATGTGTACATGTAATACTCCATATATACGTGGACCTCATAAGAGATCCACACATTCTACAAAATTCTCTGACTTCTTTCTAGTTTATCTCTCTGAAAATTGATCGCCACACAAATTGTGTGTGCAATAAATACGCAAGTATACGTATCGTAACAAGTAATATAATGATAAATAAAGATCGTTTCCACAGAGATTATTTTTTTTAGAAACTAATTTTTAAAACTAAAAATAATAAAAATCAATTTTTTGGTGTTTTTATATCTTAAGAAAGCAAACTTAAAATAATTAAAAGTAAATAGAATAATTAATTAAATCAGATTTTGTGACTAAAAAGATATATAAGAAAATATCTAGGAATACTTAATCCCCCAATTTTCTAAACATGCGAATCACTAAAATCCCCCCAATATAATATCAATTAATTACATGATCAATTGAATCTAACCTAGCATGTATTCCTCTCTCAAGTAAACTACACACCATATAGTAATTAATTTAATCACACTCTCATGCCAATTAAATTGCATACTACTCATTAAGTTCATCAATTATGGATCACATACATAAGAATCATACATCTCTCTTTAGAAACTATGCATGTTATTTAATCAAGACAAATAATTAAATAATTTTCTCAAATCTATTTAATTGCCTCTATAGATAAATTGTTGGCCAAACAATTAATAACATAAAAATCAGATTAAATAATATAATTAAATTAATATTATAATTAAGAAAATATATTAGATCATCACATGGTGAAAATTGGGTTCATAAGATCCCTAGATTAATAAATTAATTACACATAATTGTGTTCATAAAGCTCATATTTTTCATAAAGAAAGACATAAAATTAATAAAGAAAAGAGTAGAAAAAGAAATACAATCAATCTCTTGAATTGTATAATTAATTTCCTCTTGAATCTCCACCAAAATTGTGTCATTTTTTGAATTTTTCGGTATTTTTCTCTCTTTTTAGCTCTAAAAACTGACCAAAATTATGCTAATGGAGGCAAATTAGGGTTTATGGAGTGATTAAGGGCTTAAATAAAGCTCAGGTGCGATTTGGACCGTCCGATCAACTTCAAATCAAGGGCTATGATCAAAACAAGCAAAACTGACAATTTCAGCCAATCACAGCGTGACATGTGGCATCAGAAGTTTATTGGGAAAATCAGAGAGAGACGCGTGGTAGGGGAGACCGGTCAGAGTCAACCATCGCTGAGTCAGCACCACGTGGCGCGACGTGATTCGCGGGAATGGATGGCGTGGCGCACAGGTGGACCGCTCCGAGCAATAGCATGGTGACACGTGTCATAGCGCGTTGACTGATTTACAAACTCGGATTAAATGTCGTGCTGACACGTGGCGCGTGTTTCTCCTCCTCACCCGTAGCGCAACGTGATTCGCTCTTCGTGCTTGCGTGGCATCCACGTGGCTTGCTCAGTCAGCTCCTATGCTTGCGTGGCATGCCACGTGGCAACTTCTGATTGGTCTTGCGTTAAAAATTCTAAAAAATTCTAAAAATTATATTTTCACCCCTTTTCACGAAAAGTTTATATTTTAATTTTTTTAGCCATAAAAATACTATTTATTAAATAAAACAAGTAAATATTAAGTCAAAAAGTACGCTAATGACTCTATTTTCATAGAGTCATCAAAAATCGGACCAATCCCAACAAAGTCCAAAGTTCTAGTTTTTCAAAGGAACCTAGAAACCCTAGAACATTGAATCACATAAGAGACTTAAACCAAAAAACTTAAAAGAAAGGATTTGTGAGTTTGGTACATTTCAAAGATAACTCGATGGCCAAACTATGAGTTTGGTACACTTTGAAGACTGTTCAAAGGCCAAAAAACACAAAACCTCACTCTGATACCACTTATAAGGATTTCAAGAACTCAAAATAACCATAAATGCACTTGAAAAATAATTAAATGAATAGTTGAATCATTTGTAAAAATGATAAGAAAAAAAATCAACAAAGAATAAAAATAACACAACGGTGGTTCGGCCCCTATATCTATTTGGCCTGATCTATTGAAAATGATAAATCATATACTCACTTTGAGTGGAGTCTAGTTCAATACACAAATAATACAATAATTCATGTAACAAAATTAACTCTAGTTTTATTATACATGTTATAATATATCATAAAAATAACATGAATGTCATTTTAAATTTAATTCCTAATATCTCAAATTAATTATTAATATCATGTCACAGTGACATAAATTAACAAACTATATAGGTCCCAAACTTATGTAGGATAGTTTTGATTAATAACGAGCGGACATCAATTTTTTATAATTTAACCATAATTTATGTTTCTTTTATATTTAAAAAAATATAAGTATCATAAAAAAAAATAATTGACACTGTTACATAATATTTTCTTCATGAAACAAATAGTTAGTTTATAATGTTGACAATATATTTAATGTGTAATCAATTTTTCAAGTTATTTTATTTGTGTCATTAGAATACCTTGATCACATAACTTTTGTAAGAAACATATAAATTACTCGATTTTTAAAACTGTAACACTTTAGTCACATAACTATAAAATCATGTAACTAAAGTGTCACTTTTTTACTGTAACAAATAGACACTTTAATCACATAATTTTAAAAATATATGACTAAAGTGTTTCAATTTAAAAAATCAAATGACTTATGTGTACCAACAAAAACTAAGTGACCAAAATTACCAAATGACACAAAAAAAGTAATTCTAGGATAATTTTCTCATGTTTAATTATTTTGCTATTTAATGAATATTTTTTATTAAAATAAAAAATGCTTATGTGACATGTGACAAAGAAAATACAACGTGAATCTTTAAAATGTGGTGTTTTTATATTAAAAATATCTTTCACTATATAAAATATATCTGTGGTTATAAAAATATTATTTAGTTTATGTTCGGTTTTTAATTATTCATGGTTGTGAATATGCAATAAATATCCCCTACTCACGTTTAAACAATTACACCCCTAAATAATTACAATTAAATTTGAGGGAAAAATCAGAAAGATTTTTATAAATAATAAAATTTTAGTTGCTAAAATCCCACCACTATATCTAACTATTTTTTTATTAATAATAATAAAGTTTTGTGATTAACCCAAAAGAAATATTAATTGGATATATATTCCATCAAAGAGCGAAGTTAATTTTCCCATTTTGAAGGAGGTTTCATAATTTTAACTATGTTTTCCTCATTTTGCAGGCAACTGAAACTCATTTTATTGGTTATCTTATTATGTACACATAAACACCAATAACAATAGATGCATGGGTCAAATCATAGCTCAATGAGCAAATGAATTCTGCGTCCATTAGCCTGAAGCTTAGTTAAAATTTTGGAGATTAAATTCTAATAGGTAGATACTCAAACTTTTATTTTTAAATTAATTTACTATTCTAATACTTTTATCCAATTTAATACTTAAAAAATATAATTTAATTTATTTTACTTCTTTTACAAACATAAGCTAAAAATTTAACAGGACTTGCCTCATAAAAAATAGTAAATTTAATCAAAATTGTGAATTGCTAGTACAACAATGAATAAAAAATTAAAGTGACAAATTGAATCAATCTTTTAAAATTCGAATACTAAATTAAATTAAAACAACTACAATAGTAAATTAAATTTAAATTGAAAATTCTTATAGTAAAGGAAATATTTATCCTATTCTAAATCTAGGGCTATGAATCATAATTTGTCATAAAATTACTATTGCACAAAACCCAATTAAATATGGTAGATATGGCAAGGACATCAAGTCCCTACTAGAAAATTATCAAAATGTCTTGGTTTGTTCTGGATGTCGGAATCTAATATTCCACTCACATATAGGAGCCTCGGGTGTGGATCCAAGGTAGATAAATAGATGACTTATTAGTAAACAAAGATCCATTGTTAAAAATTCCATGAGCAACTTTTCCTGATTATTCAATTAGAGTGACTTACTGATTATTATAGCATAACTGTAACTCGTTATATATATGTCCAATTTACAACTCCAACTTTAAATAGAAGAAGTTGATGGTTTTACCTCTCTATGTATATGGATTAATTATCAGAATGATTAACAAAGATTGTCCTGACTTAGAATTCAAGTAATCACTGTGTGCATTCTTAAAATAAGATTTACTTTAATAATTATAATAATAATAATTAATAATTAATATAATTCTAAATATTATGTATTTATCTTTTATTTAATGAAAAAAACACATTACAGGATCCTATTTGAGTAAAAATATGTTTAAAATTTAAATTTATAATAAGTTCTTGAGTAGTAAAGACTTAAAAATTAAAATTAAAAAAAACACAGCCTCATTTTATGCATATAATCTACCAATAATTTTATAGATAATTTTATTTGTAAGAGTTGAGGAGGTGACCATTGCCCCACTTAGCCTCCAAAGATATATGTCTAGGGGCATAATAGCATTCTACAAATGTAACCTCTTGCAGGGGAGTTATGCAATATAGATCCTTTTGCTTCACCAAAATATTATCCTTGAAACTCCTAAGAATGAAATTTTATGTGCTTCTTTCATGCCCAAATGTAAAATAGGTCTTGTATTAAATTGTTTTAAGGAGTCATATTTTGTGTTCATGATGTGCTAAAAATTTGTGTTTATTTTGTGTTTGCGTGTGTCATGTAATGAAGTCCTTGGCTTGAACCATTGTCGATAAATTACAATATTTTAAGCCATACTAACTTAATAGTTAGGATTTTATCTTCTTAGAATCTCATCAAAACCCTCACAATAAACACTTCAATCAAATATTGAACCATAATGACAAGAATCAAAATAAAAATACAAAGAATATCAATAACACATGATTTAAGTGGCTTGGCCCCTATAACTAATGGCCTAATCTATTAGGAAGAAGAAAACAAATATATGCTATAGGAAATATAATGTGCAAGATTACAATAACCGATTACAAAGGAAACCTAGGACAACTTAAGAATTGAACAATTCTAACTCACTTAGTTCTTGCACACACACACACAGATACGAAGAGATAAAGAGGGAGAGAATACAACGTAAACGGCACAAATGAGAAAATTAAGAGAGTTGTAGCAAAAAACCTAAAAGAGGGTATATATATACAATGTCCATTAAATGACCATTCTCTCCTTGAAGCCTTCAGTCCATTACCAACAATATACAGTCCGTTGATCCAAAAAATATAATGGTCCAATGAGCTTATACATGATTAAATTAAAATAAACCATATATTAAACACATTTAACATAATGTATATATCCATGGAATTTTCATTTAATCATGCTTTTTATATCTCCCATATACTCCAAATACCATAGTGATACAAAATTAATAAATATCCACCTTCACATTATGGGAACAATAGATATATCTCTTAATCCCTTTTATCATAATACCTAAACACGAGACACTCTGATTTAAACTCAAGAAATGCTTAAATTTGACTAATAGTACTGATTTTGTGGGCATATAAAAGAGATTGTCCTTTATGGAGAATTATTTAAATAAATGAATGCATGAAAAATAGTGTCCTTAATAAAATGCATTTTTATATATACATGCTTTGAACTAGAATGAAACATGTAATGTTTATATAAATTAATGGTAGATTATTATAACAAAATATAATATCTATAACATCATCAAAAATAATTTCAAGTTACCTGATAATGTCTCCTAATCACAAGATTTCTTTAACTACTTTATTGCAAGAATAAACTCTGCCTCAATGGTTGACAAAACCGCAACAGATTGCAAGTTGGCATTTCATGAAACAATATTACAAAAAATAGTAAAAATGTATCTTAACAATGATCTTCTCGTATCTCTGTCTCCTGTAAATCAAAGTTAATATAACCTTACACAACAGGGGAATTAACATGATTACATTTAAATAATAGACTAATATTCATAGTGTCTTTAATATCTTATAATCTATTTAACTTCTAAGCTTTGAGCTTTACTTAGGTTAACCATGTAACTACTTACCACACTCACATCATATGTTATATCAAGCCTTGTGCAGACTATAACGTACATCAAGGATCCTACGCCATTATAATGGAAATTTATTCATGTATTTTATATCATTATCAGTTTCAAGAAAATCTTTAGTAGATAATATAAAATGTGAATCTAATGGGACACTAACAAATTCAACATCAAGCATTGAAATTCTTTTTGAAACTTTTTTCAAGACAAACTGTTGAGGCCAAATTACTTTACCAAAAGTTCTAACAATATCCATTTCAAGAATTCTCTTAGGAAGACCCACGCCATTCATCTCAAATTCATTACTTAGTTTAAGTTTTAAATAATCAATTTCGATTTTTCTCTTACATGCAATCAACATATAACAATAATTGAACTAAAATTGAAATATTTTTTTAATTTAAAGTAAACGTAATTATCATAATCACATCTTTCAAATACTATTTTAATCATACAAGTATCAAACATTTTATAGCATGGCCCAAGAGCCTCTTTGAGACCATATAGAGATTTCTTGAGAAGGTAAACAAGATTTCTATTCCACTTTTTAATAAAATCTTTAGATTGTTTTATTTAAACTATCTCATCCAAGTCACCATGCAACAATGTTGTTTAGCATCCATTTTTTCAAGTAAAAGATCAAATTTAACTTCAATAGATAACATATTTTTTATGGAGGTGAACGTAACAATGAGAAAGAAAATGTCATTAACATCAAGTCCCTTTTTTCTAAGCAAAGCCTTGTGCTAATAATTTTGCCTTATATCTATCAAATTCAACACCTTTTACACCATATTTTTTTAACAACCATCTAGAATCTAGTACTTCACTTCTTTGAGCTTTCCAATTGAGGCCCAAGTTCTGTTATTATTAAGTGAATTTAATTTCTCGGCATAACATCCATTCATTTAGAAGCATTAGGTGAATTTATTGCAATAGAAAAATATTTATGTTTGACATCATCAAGATCAACATAATAGACAAAGCGTAAGAAATTAAATCATCTTGACCATTTCTAGATAAATAAGATAAAAAGCCAATATTCCTTTTGGGTATAGTGATAGACCTTATAGTCCTATCTTTGACTAACTGTTAATCATTTAGTTCAGGAAAACTACTATGAGGATTTACAACATCCTTGATAATTCCATCATCATCACTAGTATTTATTCTAATGGTGTTATTATTAGTGGATTGAGAGGCAATAGATGCCTCATTTTCACCTCCATAACCATGGACCTAAGAAGGAGGTAATGCACCAACATCCGCATCAAGCTCAGTATCCTTATTAGTATTCAAAGTAGGTTCAATACATAATTTTTTTTAAAACATAGATTCATTAAAAATAACATTTCTACTTATAATATATTTATTAAGAGAGGGACCTCATAGTTATATCCTTTTACTCTTAAGCGATAACCAATGAATAAACACTTAAATGAACTCTTCTATAACTTACCTTGGCTTATGTAACTATATACAACACAACTAAAAGTTCTAACTACATTGTAATATATAAGCACACTAGTCCATAACTCTTCAGGTGCTTTCAAATCTATGGCAGTGGAAGGACATATATTGATATGGTAGATGCATGTGTTAACATCCTCTGTCCAATTTTTTTTTGGCATACTAGATAGAGAAAACATGCATCTTACTTTTTTTAGTAAGGTTATATTCATTCTTAACTAGACCATTTTGTTGAGGTGTAACTATAATTTTCCTATGTCTCTCAATCCCTTGTTGCTTACAACAACTTATCAAAGAGTTAATTACATAAATCCATATCACAATCCCTTGTTGCTCACAACAACTTATCAAAGAGTTAATTACATAAATCCATACCATTATCAGTTCTAGGGACCTTAACCTTTCTACCTTTTTAGTTCTCAATTAAGGATTTTTAGTCTTTAAAGAGTCAAAGTTTCATCTTTAATTTTCAAGGCAAAGGTCCAGACTTTTCTAGTAAAGCCATCAACTAAAGAAAGGAAGTACTTATATTAGAGTGGATGTAATTTAGTGCATGCAGTATAGTATGACCACCCTTAGAGAACTTAACCCTAGTTTGCTTACCAAAGACACAATATTCACAAAACATAAGATCTCTAAGAGCCTCACTACTAAAGACACCCTGTTTAACTAGCACATTTAACCCATTTTCACTTACATACTCTAACTTTCTATGCCACAACATATCACTATCTAAGGATTGAGCCACATTAGCTACACTACTAACATTTAATGTAGTACCTTGACGAATATAGAGACCATTAACTCTAGCTACCTTTAAGACAACTAAAGAACAATTTATTGCTCTTATTGTCAATCTTAATCATATACCCTATTACATCTATTGAACCTAGTCAAAATCAAATTTTTTCCTAGAACAAGAACTAATCTCACATCATTAAGAATTTTAACAACCCCATCTAAAAGAGACAATTTACTTAATACTCATAGGATGATTAGGAGAACTCTACAACCATCAAATTCCTTAAGATCACTAAACCAATGCCTAAATTGTAACATGTGAAAGGAAAAACTTGAATGTATGACCCGCTCAATTTCTGATCTATTAGAACTCATAGCTTGTACTTCAAAGATATAATAACCTTCATAAACTAGATTTGAATCACTATCAGTACTAAAATCTTACTTATCAAACATTTTACCCTTCTTAAGAGGACACCTACTTCTATAATAATCCTATTTCTTACAAAAGTAACATATTATGCTCTTCTTTAACCTTGACTTAGACATACTTTTGGGCTTACACTTATACCATTTTTTTATTCTCTTAGACCTTCCTTTAGTAATCAAACTATCACGTGTACTACCCTTGTTTGATACTTTAATTTCTAAGTCCTTTGAACTAAGACTGGAGAAAACAAGATCAAAAGATAGAGTATAACTGCCTCACATAGTACCATATTTTAAATCTTTATATTTATAAGGTAAAAAATTTTATAGAATAATATGAATTCAATAGGATAATTGCTTAAGACCTATCCTTAACTTTATGGTCAATTTTATCCAAGTTAGTAGCCATTATTTTAAAATCATCAAGGTTTTGTGATACTTGGATATATCCATTTTAAAAGAGTAAAAGTGATGTTTCATAAACATTATGCCATATAAAGATTTTTGAAGATATAGAGAGTCAAGTTTAGAAAATATATTCTCAACGGTAGTCTTTCAAAACTTCCATGCAAATCTTATCAGAGAGTTTAGTATATATGCAAGTTCCTTTTTTTCAAAACCTTTTTCTTATTAGCCTCAGTGATGCGGACCCTCTAGGAAAATAACCCTAGGAACCTACGAACTCAAAGGAATAAGAACGATTGATTTGATAAGAACATGTTAAAGATGATCAAACTAGAACCCTAAGGAAACAAAGTCCTTAAAACCCCAATCTTGAGATGCCACAAAGAATGATCACTCTCTTTGATAAGTCGAATTCAAGCATTCAATTAAACACAAAAGAAGGAAAAATGAAAGCTTTCTGAAATATACTTTTCAATAATGATATTCGTTGTTTCTCCAAATTACATAGCTACTCTTTTATAAGCAAGAAACTCTAATAGAAAAATCCTAGATAACATGGGCTTTATTTAGTGGTGGATTGGGCCTAATTCAACCGTAAAAAATAAAATACTAAAAGATTTAAAATAAAATTCCCATTATTAACTAAAATAAAAATTATTAAACATAAAAAGCCCATAATTAATTAAAACAAAAATTACTTCCTAAAGTAACCCTTGCACCTAATTTGATCTTCAAAGTCCATCCCTAGTCATTAGAGTGTCAATTCTTTGCAAAATATCTTCAGAATATTTGAAAACATCAACTTGATCAGCACTAGGGAACGTTAACTTAATCAGCACCTCAATCTCTAGTATTCAAAGGCCTTTTCAAGAAAATCATTTGAATCAACGATATCATACACCTCTTGTTGAACCAATGGGGTTTTCATCTTAAGTTTTTGATCGCCACACAAATTGTGTGTGCAATGAATACACAAGTTTTTGAACCATGGAGATTATTTGTTAGAAACTAATTTTTAAAAACTAAAAATAATAAAAATCAAATTTTTTTGTGTTTTTTTTTATTTTAAGGAAGCAAAATTAAAATAACTAAAAGTAAATAACAATAATTAAATAAATCAAATTTTTTGACTAAAAAGATATATGAGAAAATATCTAGGAATACTTACTCCCCCAATTTTCTAAACATGTGAATCGCTAAAATCCCCTCAATATAATATCAATTAATTACATAATCAATTGAATCTAACCTAGCATGTATTCCTCTCTCAAGTAAACTACACACCATATAGTAATTAATTTAATCACACTCTCATGTTAATTAAATTTCATACTACTCATTAAGTTCATCAATTATGGATCACATACATAAGAATCATACATCTCTGCCTAGAAACTATGCATGTTATTTAATCAAGACAAACAATTAAATAATTCTCTCAAATTTATTTAATTGCCTCTATAGACAAATTGTTGGCCAAACAATTAATAACAGAAAAATCAGATTAAATAATATAATTAAATTAATATTATAATTGGGGAAAAAATATTAGATCATTACATGGTGAAAATTGGGTTCATAAGGTCCTTAGATTAATAAATTAATTATACATAATTGTGTTCATAGAGCTCATATTTTTCATAAATAAAGACATAAAATTGATAAAAAAAAGAGTAAAAAAAGAAATATAGTCAATATCTTGAATTGTAGAATTAATTTCCTCTTGAATCCTTACCAAAATTGTGTTGTCTCTTGAATTTTTCTATATTTTTTCTCTCTTTTTAGCTCTAAAAACTGACAAAAATTATGCTAATGGAGGCTAAATAGAGTTTATGGAGTGATTAGGGATTTAAATAAAGCTCAGGTGCAATCTGAACCGTCCGATCAGCTTCAGATCAAGGGTTACGATCAAAACAAGAAAAACTGATAGTTTCAGCCAATCACAGCGCGACATGTGGCATCAGAAATTCATTGGGCAAATCAAGGAGTGATGCATGGCAGGGGAGATTGGTTAGAGTCAACACTCGTCGAGTCAGCAACATGTGGCACAATATGATTCACAGGAATGGATGGCATGGCGCACAGGTGGAATGTGCAAAGTAATGGCGTGGTGACACGTGTCATGCACATTGATTGATTTTTGAACTCGGGTTGAACGTCGTGTTGACACATGGCGTGTGTTTGTCCTCCTCACACGCAACACGATGTGATTCGTACTCCGTGCTTGCTTGGCATCCGCATGGCTTGCCCACTCAGCTCCTCTACTTGCATGGCATGCCACGTGATAGCTTCTGATTGGTCATGCGTTAAAAATTCATAAACAAATTCCAAAATTTATATTTTCACCCCCTTTCACTAAAAAGTTTATATTTAAATTTTTTTTGGCTATAAAGATACTATTTATTAAATAAAACAAGTAAATATTAAGTAAAAAAGTATGCTAATGACTTTATTTTTATAGAGTCATCACACCCCTAAACTTAAATATTTACTTGTCCTCAAGTAAAGCTAAGTATAACTAAATAAAATAACTTGGGTAGTATATTCATAAATATACTTCTATTAGTACATGCATGTTTCATGAAAACTATCCCTCTCAAAAGTCGTACAAGTATATGATAAAGAGGTTCCCATATTCATCAATCAACATTCCATCAATACAAGGATATGCAAGGTTTTTGAAAAATTGATTCATATGTGTGTGCTACACATGATATCATCCAATGCACTCATGAAATCAACCTATATGAGCATGCTAATCAATTCAATCTTAGAACAAGTCTCGTAAGTCTATTTTTTACATCTCTCTCCACTAATATAAATATGCACTTAGCTCAAGATCAATAAGGACTTTACATGGTTATAATGTAAGGCTTAGGTGGGGGTCGATAAATGAAGACATTTTAGGCTCTTTCCACACCTTAGTTTCTTCTTTTTTTCATCATGCACTTTTTAACTACAATTGAGCTTTAACTTGATATTTCACTGCACCCTCTTTTGATATTTTTTTATTCCACATCTCTTTTCTTTCTCTGTTTTTTTTTTGGTAACTTCACAACACTCGCAAACTTATTTTCAATTCTATTTTCTTTCTCTTTAGAGGGATACTTGTGTTGTGAGTTTTGCTTCTTCTTTTTCTTTATGAGGTGCATTACATTTCACCTTACTCTAAAACATAACACATGATTGCATCTTTTTTTTCTTTTCATACAAGCTAAAGGTGCAAGGGTAAAGGTAATACTTATTAGTTAGGCATTAAATATGGCTTACAGATATGAAAGGTTCTTTGTTAGGCTCAAATTGGTGACTAAAGATATTAACAATGGTTAGCTTGAAAGACTCAATTGATCCAAATAAGGCCTAATCATTTCTCTTGCTAAATACTATTTAGGATTTTGCCCCAAGAGATGATCAAATAGATTCTAAAACTTGGTAGATTTAATTGACTCGCATAACTCATTACAAATTTTCTCTCAATAAGCACACCAAAATTAATCATGAACATGTGCATAAAAGTTGAATCAATTCAATCAAAATTAGCAAGCATATCACATGATTAATGTAAATATCTTAACAAATATGTTACATTCCTTATCCTAGTCATGACAACCAATTTTTATCATTGAGTTCATATGTTTCATATCAAGCATGCATGCATGCATTTAGTTTCCATATATATATATCAATTTCTACCCAAATCATGATTAAAAATAACCTAAATATTAAAAAAAAAATTAAAATGCATACTGAATACTATGTAGAGAATGAAGTTCCCTCCCCCAAACTTAAATTACACATTGTCCCTAATATGCACATATAAATATGAAAAAGTAAAAGGAAATAAAACTTCCTTAGTCATGGCACACCATATCTTTCACTGAAATGCTCATTCTTGTTGTATCATTACTCTCCACATTTATTCACCTACAAAACAAAAATAATGAAAATATAAATAAAATAACGATGGGTTGCCTCCCAACCAACATCACGTTTAACGTCCTTGACTAGACGATCATATCAAGTCCTAAGGCACATCCTTTTGTATCCATTTACTTTTGAGTTTTCCTGGAAACAACTTGAGTCTTGATTTGTTCAATAATACTTTATGTTTTAGGTCGTAAACATGGTGCTCAATTATTTTCTCATGCCATATTTTTGTTTTCCTTTTGAACTTCTTGGCATTCTTATAAGCACTCTACCATAACTCATCCAATTTATGTATTTCTAATAGCTTTTTCACCTCTCCATTGGACTCTTTCACTTTCATACTTGATTGGGGATAAGAGGGTAGAAGTGTGAGGTCTAAACTTGGTGGCGCTTCAATTGATGGTTTGAATTTAGATCCTATCTCAAAAAATTTCATAATTGCCTTTGATACATACATGAGAGATATGTCCTCCAAAAAGCTCACACAGTCCACAATATCAACCTTCGATGCCATACTTTCAAAGTTATAATAGGTTGAGTTATTTTCTGGTGAGTTTATGTCCTTGTTTATAGCATCATGTGTTAAAGTCTTAAGTTTGGGTGACTCAATAGATTCTTTTAAGCTATTCCCACAATCAGTAACATTTATCCTTAAACATTCATTAGCATTATCAATATCAGGGGGTTCAGATTCTTTAAAAACTTTAAATATTACTTGTTCATCTTGCACTCTCATTGTAAGTCCACCTTTTTGTACATCAACGAGTGTCCTTCTAGTTGCCAATAATGGATGACCAAGTATGATAGGAATGTCACGGTCCTCTTCCATGTCTAGCATAATGAAGTCTATCGGAAAGATAAATTTGTCTACTTTTACTAACAAATCTTCTACCACACTGTGAGGTCTCTTAATCGATCTATCTGCCATTTGTAATGTTACTGAAGTGGGTTTTGTTTTACCAACCTCCAATCACTTGAAGACCGATAATGGCATGAGGTTAATACTAGAACCCAAGTCATATAGTTCTTTCTCAAAGTGGATGTTCCTAATTGTACAAGGAATGTCAAAACTACCTAGATCTTTCAATATTTGGGGTAGTTTTCTAGCAAGGATGGCACTACAACCTTTAGTTAATGTTATTATTTCATTATCTTTATGCCTCCTTTTCTTAGACAAGATGTCCTTTAGAAATTTGGCATATGAAGGCATTTGTTCATGTGCATCTACAAATGTTATGTTTATGTGCAACTTCTTGAAGACTTCCAAAATTTTTGAAAACTGCATATCTAACTTTTGCTTTTGTAGTCTTTGAGGAAAGGAATAATGGGTTTGTAGAGGTTGCTCTTTTTTGGCTGAACTATTTCCTTTCCATTACTCTTTTTACCCACTAATTTCTCCTCCTCCTTTTTAGTTTATGGTTCCTCTTTATCCTTTTGAGTCTCATAGTCCTCCTTATTCTTTTTAGTTTCATAGTCATCCTTATCGTTTTGAGTCTCATCGTCCTACTCTCTAAAGTTTTACTACTCCTCAAGGCTAATGATTTACAATGGTCCTCACCTTCTCTTCTTGGGTTTACAATCGTGTCACTTTGAAGATCATCTTGAGGCATTTGGCTTATAACCTGAGCAAGTTGTCCCATTTGATTCTCCAAATTTTGAATTGAAGCCTCTTGAGTTGACACTTTTGTATTAAATGATTGGATGAAGTCTTTCATCATCCCTATTAAGGCATTTGTATTATCCTCAATAGGTAGCTTCTTTTCTTGGGCTTGTAATTTTTATGGTTGTTGGAAACTAGGTGGTTGAAACGATTGACGGTTGAATTGATTACCACCTTGATTATTGTTACTCCAAGAGAAATTTGGATGTTGCCTCCATCCTAGGTTATATGTGTTTTTGTTTTAGTATGAATTATTGTTTTGATTCACATTACCCATATAGAAGACTGATTTAGGATTATGTGGACAATTATCAAACAAATGGGCTCCATCACAAAACACACAAGACACCATTGAATCTTGGACCTGGTTTATACTCGCTGGCGAGTTTTGTACCATCAAAAGATTCACCAAAGAGGACACTTGAGTTGTAAGTGTCGTGTTATCATTTATCTCATGCATTCCACCTACTCTTTTTGTGACTATTATTTCGTTCATTGACCATGGATAATCATTGTTAGTCATTTTCTACTCTATACTTCTAAAAGCACTAAAGGATATGTCTAAATTTAAAATAAATAATAAAAAAAATTTAAAAAAATAATCAATTAAATAAATAAATTAAAGTTAATAAATAAATAAATAAAATAAATTAACTAAAATAAATAAAAAAAATAAGTCAATAAAAGAAAAAAGTAAATTAAAATTAAAATTAACCTAAATAAATATAAATAATAATAAAAACTAAAATAATAATAATAAAAAATATATTAATTTCTAATATTAATAATCCCCGTAACGACGCCAAAAACTTGATCGTCACACAAATTGTGTGTGCAATAAATACGCAAGTATAAAGTAATATAATGATAAGTAAAGATCGTTCCCGTAGAGATTATTTGTTAGAAACTAATTTTTAAAAATTAAAAATAATAAAACTCAATTTTTTTGGATTTTTTTATATTTTAAGGAAGTAAAATTAAAATAACTAAAAGTAAATAGTAATAATTAATTAAATCAAATTTTTTGACTAAAAAGATATATGAGAAAATATCTAGGAATACTTACTCCCCCAATTTTCTAAACATGTGAATTGCTAAAATTTCCTTAATATAATATCAATTAATTACATGATCAATTGAATCTAACTTAGCATGTATTCCTCTCTCAAGTAAACTACACACCATGTAGTAATTAATTTAATCACACTCTCATGCTAATTAAATTGCGTACAACTCATTAAGTTTATCAATTATGGATCACATACATAAGAATCATACATCTCTGCCTAGAAACTATGCATGTTATTTAATCAAGACAAACAATTAAATAATTCTCTCAAATCTATTTAATTGCCTCTATAAACAAATTGTTGGCCAAACAATTAATAATAGAAAAATCATATTAAATAATATAATTAAATTAATATTATAATTGAGAAAAAAATATTAGATCATCACATGGTGAAAATTAGGTTCATAAGATCCCAAGATTAATAAATTAATTATATATAATTTTGTTCATAAAGCTCATATTTTTCATAAAGAAAAGAGTAAAAAAGAAATATAGTCAATATCTTGAATTGTAGAATTAATTTCCTCTTGAATTTCCACCAAAATTGTGTCGTCTCTTAAATTTTTCAATATTTTTCTCTCTCTTTTTAGCTCTAAAAACTTACCAAAATTATGCTAATGGAGGCTAATTAGGGTTTATGAAGTGATTAGGGGCTTAAAAAAGCTTAGGTACAATTTGGACCATTCGATCAACTTCAGATCAAGGGTTACGATTAAAACAAGCAAAATCGATAGTTTCAGCTAATCACAGCGCGACACATGGCATCAAAAATTCATTGGGCGAATTAGGGAGCAATGCATAGAAGGAGAGACCGGTTAGAGTCAACACTCGTCGAGTCAGCCTTGTGTGGCATGCCACGTGTCAGCTTCTGATTGGTCCTGTGTTAAAAATTCTTAAAGAAATCCATAAAAATTTCAAGAAAATTCCAAAAAATTTCAAAAATTATATTTTCGCCCATTTTCACTAAAAAGTTTATATTTTAATTTTTTTTGCTATAAAAGTACTTTTTATTAAATAAAACAAGTAAATATTAAGTAAAAAAGTACGCTAATGATTCTATTTTCATAGAATCATTAGTTTTCACATAACATAGTCACATGTATCAACAAACAACATTATTTTATATTGAGTAGAAATTGTGAGAAATAATAAAAAGAAAAAATAGTAACAGAGAAGGAAAAGTTGAGAAAACACCTTGTATTGTTGAGAAAAACCCAAAGGTCAAGTTCTTGGATGGGACTCAAGAAACCTTAAGTTTTTGAATCACACAAGAAATCAACCCATATGATAATACGATGGATTTTTTTGAATCCATTACACTTCGATGAATACTCAAAGAGAAAACAACACAAAATCAAGCTCTGATTTCATTTTTGTAAGATATTATCCTATCATAATCTCACCAAAACATTCACAAAGAATACTTTAATAAAATATTGAAACTTAATGCCAAGAATCACAATAAAAGTAAACAAAAGATCAAGAACATAAGATATAAGTAAGTTGCTATAAGTAATGGCCATTCTAGGAAAGGGAAATAAATATCTACTATATTAACAATATGCACAATAATTTATATATATGTATATATAATTACATGTCATTTAATCATATTTTCTATATCTCCCAAATGCATTGCACAAAATTAACATAATTAAACTACCAAATATTATATTTTAAACACAAATAATCATAAAATATTAATTAAAGGTTTTATCCGTATTTTTGATTCGTGTTATGTTGCGATTAACCATAATAAGAACTATTGATATTCGGGTTGTGTTATTCATGCTTTTGCATTCGAAATTGAGTCACACAATAGCACCCCTAAAGACTCATATTCCAATGAAAGAGGAGTGTGCCCTCATATTGGCATACTTAATGCCCGATGTGCAACCTTCTTTGCTTATTAGTGGATAAATTAGTACCTTATGCTTATAAGCATCGGGTGGCAGAAAGTTTATTGTCATGTTTATCCTTAACGGTAATTTTAACTTACAAAAGATATCAGTTCCTTTTGAATTGTTTAATCCTTTAAATTTCTCTATACTTACCTCATCTATCAATTTTTATTTGAAAAATATAATTTTAATGACTACCCATTACATATGGAGAGTAATTAAATGTAAAACACATATCTTAGAATTTTCATATCCTTAAAAGTTGATAAAGTCATTTTCCTTTCATAACGAGTAAATATGACTAAAGATCGACATATGTCTGCAAATTAAAAAAAAAAAATTGTCAATCAAAGTTTAGTGCTATCATAAATTTTTGCTCTACATCTACCAACTAATGCAATGATGGTGATATTTTTTATTATTATATTTGAATATCAACAGTTTTTTTTTTTTGCCATTAAAAAAAATACCTATTTGTGGGTTTACCCTCCCGTGTATTTTAAATCATACATTACACCCAATTATAATTAGCTTAAAAGAATACCATTTAATTATTTGTGTATTATTTAACATATAGATCCATTCCAATAGGAAAAAAATCTTATATGATATCTTAACTTTATGTACATGTAGAGATTAATAGTAAAACTATTCATGAGTATACCATTAATAACTTACTTTAATAAAGAGTACATCATCAATGTTTTTTTTAAATCATAATATCACACATATCCTTGAAACTTAACAAAGGTAAAGTTAATGGAATTGAATAGTAATTTTTATAAATAAAAATGACAGAAATAATAGAAAATCAAAAAATAAAAAGAAATCAAGAAATAATAGAATTTAAACACAATACATTTGATGATGTTTCTCACGAGAAATACTTATTAGTAAAAAAAATTTGAAGAAATTCAAAATGCAATATTAAATATTAAGAAATAAGATTGATTCAAAGATCCATCATTCTCCGAGTTAAGAAAAATATTTCCAAAGAAATATATATTTTATTATGGAATAAGTTATAAAGAAATTAACATTAATATTACAGATGCGAAAGGGATACATCCATTTAGGAGGAATCCAAATATTAATAAAAGAATATTTTAGAGAAGGAATAAATACACCAATAAAATTAACACTTCTAGATAATAGAATAATAAATAAGAAATATGTTTTATTATGAATAGTCTATGGAAACTTAGAATACTAGAAATTAAAATTCATAGCATACCCTTGGTTTACAATTAACATTAATAATAAAAACTTAAACCGAGTATTAAATTTAGCTTATAAATTTAAAAGATGATATTTAATGGAATAATGAACTCATATATTTTTACTACACTACGTAATAGAATATTAATTAACAAATAGTTATAATAGTTCAACATATGAAAAAAATGAATTCATAGAAATAGGTGAACTTTCTAAGAAATTAGACATAATAAAACCAAAAATATTAACAGATTTTGAAAGACCAAAAGAATGTAAATTAGATGTTAAAGAAAAGCTCTGATACTAGAAAAAAAATAATGTAACAAGAAATAATAATGTTTCAAAATTTATGTTTATAAACCCTGAAAGAAAAATGTCTAACAAAAAAAATAGATGTTATAGATCTAGAAAGATTGTTATAGTGTTAAAAAACAAACTACATAATATAGAATTAGATTTTGATGGAAGCCTAATAAGAATATCAAAAAATCAAATAACAATAATGAAAGTTTTAATTCTTTAGTAGAAGAATTAGATATAGTAAGAGAATCAAATATTAAGTCCTTACAAAACATAAATCAAACACAAAAAAACTCATAAAAGAAATAAAAGAGTATAGTTATAATAAGAAATTACAATAAGACATACATAAAGAATTTATAGAATTAAGAAGGTATGT
This sequence comes from Hippophae gyantsensis, assembly GCA_030763125.1. Taxonomy (NCBI): domain Eukaryota; kingdom Viridiplantae; phylum Streptophyta; class Magnoliopsida; order Rosales; family Elaeagnaceae; genus Hippophae; species Hippophae gyantsensis. The sequence goes on along the minus strand of CM061035.1, from coordinate 42,453,874 downwards.
AAATAACATATCCAAGGATAATGAAATTATAGGTTACAAATTTGATCCATTTGTAGGATTAAAAGAAGAACCATATAGGAGATAAGATGCATTAATACCTAGAAATGAGAAGAAAAAAATGAAAGAAGAAACAATAATACTAGTTTAATGGAATATATATGTAACACCCCATTGAGGTAAAATTATTTTAAGAGTTGTGTAATTATAATTTCACCTTCAATATTACCAAAATGTCCTTACTCTTAAATTTTTTTAAGTTATGAGATAAGGGTGTTTCGATCTTTTGCTTAATTATTTTTATATGAATGAGGCATCATATTATTGTCTCTTTTAGGAGAACATAAAATCATGCAAGTATACACGATCATAAGTAATAAAATTTGATAAGTAAAGCATCGTTCCCACGGAGATTTGATACTATAGTTTGTTGAGCACTAAAATTATTTCACTTTGATTTTATCCAAAATAATCGTGAATTGAAACAAGTTAACTAAAGAGTTTTATAACAAAATAAAAGAATTCTAGGATTACAGTTTTTCACCAAATTAATCCACTCGAATCATATTATTTTCTCTTGATTTATATTTTTTTTAGTAAATTTAATTTTTCAACCAAGAACTTCTAATTTTATCCATACATCTCTTTCGAGCTCCGTATAGACACACCTCGCTAAATTAATTCACTATATTCCTATGAGAATTAAATTCACCAAGATTCATTACGTTCTAAGTTCTCAAATAGCCACACATACAATAAAGGTATATTCATATCCTTCACATATACATGTTATTCCATCCATGAGCAATATACACAAAAATGTCTCTTCTAAGTTTATTTAAGTGCCACGGATCAATTGATAAATTTGCCAATAATCAAAAGCATTAAGCACAAATAGAATAAACAACTTAAAAGTCTTATAAATCATTCAAAAACAATTAAATTCAAGCTTCATAAATTTAGATAAAACGCAACCCTAGAAAAATTAAATTACTTCATAAATTAAAATCAAATTAAAACAATTAAGGAATATTTGCTCAAGAACACAAAGAAAATTAAAAAATTTCTGCTTTTAAATTTTCTGGCACACGCAGAACACAACAGAAGCCAAAAATGGCTTCTACATGTTCCACAGTCCAAGTCTCCCAAAAACAAACCCCAAAACCGAACCTCTAAAAAAACTCCTTTTTTTCTAGCAATAAATCCCTATTTATAGCTAAAAAAATACATCAAAGAAAATATTTTTTATTACAACAATGCATGAATAGTGGGGGACAAAGAAAAGACACGTGTGGAAGAATATTTATCGTGCAATAGCGTGCACAATTTCTGATTTCTTTTTAATTCAAACTGTGTGCCACATGTCAACATTTTATTAGCTAAAGTAAATAGTGGGACACGTGGTAACCTTTAATTGGTGGGAGGGAGAGCTTGCCATGGTTGCACCACACGGGATCATGGCACGTGAGACACGTGAGTCCCACTAAAACAGTTGGAACCACGTGCACTGGTTCTACGCTTTTGTTTTATCTAATACGTGCCACGTGTCGATCTCCCATTAGTTGTAAGAATATTTGAGACACGTGGCATTGTTTTATTTGATAGATGGTTAGGGCGCGTGAAGTTTCTATGGACCGCGTCGCACGGGAAATTGGCTACGCAGCAGACATGTGGGTCCCACCATGCACGTCGACCTACGCGACAGGTGGGCCCCATTCAGTGTCGAGCAACGTGCACCTGAATACCCGCGTCCACTCGAGATTGTCGCGTCTGGTACCACGCACCTCATCATAGCTGATAACTGTATTTTATTTAGTTATTTTCACCTATTTTATTAATTATAATTGCTATGTTCTTGATGTTTTTAGTTAATTTTCGATTAATAAATTAGTATTTACTGTTTTTTATATATTATAATAAAAGTAAATAATTTGTATCGAAAATGTACTTAATGTTAAATTTATGTCCACAAATATAATTTCAAATAATATAGTTCTTAATTACAAATTATAAAAATCGAAAATATAATTTAAATTAAATTTGGGCTTCATTTTAATTATTAAAAGTTTAAAAATTTAATTTAAAATTAGCAAAGGGCTTAATTGTAATTAAATAAAGTTGAAAATGTAATTTGAAATATATTTGTGGGACAAAATATAATTAAGAAAGTTTAATTTTTTGCGCAGGGGAGAAGAATACACGCGTCATCATCCACGCGTGCAACGTAGACCGTCCGATCAAATCATAAACGGCTAGGATTGGCGCGTGTAGATCAAACCCGACCAAAGCGAATGGATGCAGGGAAGATTCCTTCACGCGGCTCGGCGCCCGAGTGGGGCCCACCTGCCGCGCAGGCCGGCGTGCAGCGTGGGACCCACCCGTCTGACGCCGCGCAGACGCTGTCCCCCACGTTCGCGCGCCTCTGATCCCGTGCGCTGATCTCTGCGTGCAACCCGATATTCCTCCAATAAATATATGACACGTGTCCCACTCAATTTTGCAGCTAATCATGTTGTGACACGTGGCATGTTACAATGAGCGCGACCGCGCTGGATCAAGGCCGTGTTGTAGCCGTTGGCTCCTGTGCGACCATTTATCGTGCGCCCGTTTCCTCTCAACGAATCAGATGCTGCCACGTGTCCCACTAATTGTGTCCGCGAATCAGAACGCGACACGTGGCAGCGTGGAAGAAAATTAAAACAGAAACGCGCAGCGTTCCACACACTTTTTCGATCCCATTTTCGATACAATTTTTGTCCCCCCACGCGTTTAAATTATAATTCTCGCCACAATTTTTTATCCCCCGCGTAGAATTTAATTTAATATTTTATTAATGTATTTTTTTTTTAGAACGAATAAATCGAACGTCTTATAAACCTATCAAAAATAATTAAAATTAAAGCTTCATAAATTTAGATTAAATGCAACCCTAGAAAAATTAAATTACTTCATAAAATTAAAATAAAAATTACTACAACTACAGAAAATTAAGAAGAAGCAGAAATAAAATTAAAACATAACTTGAAACAAATATTTGGCACACGCAAAACACAACAAAAGCCAAAAATGGCTTCTGCGTGTTTTGCCGTCCAACACACAAACACAATAAAAATTACAAACTGAAAAAAACTAAAACACTCTAAAAACTTTCGAAAATTAAAACTAAATCTCTACTCCAAAAACTACTCCAACCAAACTTTTTTACAACTAAAAACTATCTCCTATTTATAGCAAAAAAATACATTAATAAAATATTAAATTAAATTCTACGCGGGGGACAAAAAATTGTGGCGAGAATTATAATTTAAACGCGTGGGGGGACAAAAATTGTATCGAAAATAGGATCGAAAAAGTGTGTGGAACGCTGCGCGTTTCTGTTTTAATTTTTTTCCACGCTGCCACGTGTCGCGTTCTGATTCGCGGACACAATTAGTGGGACACGTGGCAGCATCTGATTCGTTGAGAGGAAACGGGCGCACAATAAATGGTTGCACAGGAGCCAACGGCTACAACACGGCCTTGATCCAGCGCGGTCGCGCTCATTGTAACATGCCACGTGTCACAACATGATTAGCTGCAAAATTGAGTGGGACACGTGTCATATATTTATTGGAGGAATATCGGGTTGCACGCAGAGATCAGCGCACGGGATCAGAGGCGCGCGAACGTGGGGGACAGCGTCTGCGCGGCGTTAGACGGGTGGGTCCCACGGCGCATCTTGCCGCTGCGGCGAGTGGGCCCCACTCAGGCGCCGAGCCGCGCGAAGGAATCTTCCCTGCATCCATTCGCTTTGGTCGGGTTTGATCTACACGCGCCAATCCTAGCCGTTTATGATTTGATCGGACGGTCTACGTTGCACGCGTGGATCATGACGCGTGTATTCTTCTCCCCTGCGCAAAAAATTAAACTTTCTTAATTATATTTTGACCCACAAATATATTTCAAATTACATTTTCAACTTTATTTAATTACAATTAAGCCCTTTGCTAATTTTAAATTAAATTTTTAAACTTTTAATAATTAAAATGAAGCCCAAATTTAATTTAAATTATATTTTCGATTTTTATAATTTGTAATTAAGAACTATATTATTTGAAATTATATTTGTGGACATAAATTTAACATTAAGTACATTTTCGATACAAATTATTTACTTTTATTATAATATATAAAAAACAGTAAATACTAATTTATTAATCGAAAATTAACTAAAAACATCAAGAACATAGCAATTATAATTAATAAAATAGGTGAAAATAACTATATAAAATACAGTTATCAATAGCCGTTGATTTCCTAATCGAACGATTGGTGTCGCGCGTTGGTGATTACGCGAGTTGCCTCCTTTTTCCTCCGAAGAAAATAAATTTCCTTAATTGCATTTTAGCCCTCCAATTTAATTCAAATTAACTTTTTAACTTTCTTTAATTTCAATTAAGCCCTATTTTAATTCAAATTATATTTTATACTTTTATTAATTGCTATTAAGCATTTTTTTTATTTTAAATTATATTTTCAGACATAAATTTGCAATTAAGTACGTTTTCGATTCAAATTATTTAATTTTCTTAAAAATATATTCCTTAATAAATAAACAGTAAATATTTATTTATTTCACTAAAATTAACTAAAAATGTCAAGAACATAACAATTATAATTAATAAAATAGATGAAAATAACTATATAAAATATAGTTATCACATACCCTTATTTTTAAGAATACACATGTTCTTGTGACTAATATAAAAAAATAAAAAATAAAAAATAAATGTGTTTCTAAGAGATGAGCCACATAGCCACATATCCTACTCATCTTTTATACATATCTTAGTAGTGCACACTTCTCTAAGAAGCATGGCATGAAATAAGCAGAAACTAAAGAAGAAAAAAGAGAAAGAGGTAGGGGTGTACATTAGATTGAAACCATTGATTTTATACTCATCCGATCCGATCTGACCTTTCAATCGAATTGAAGCATCCTAATCTACAACCGATCCGATCACCTTTCAAATCTGATCCATAACCTATTCGGATTGGATTGGTTGAATCCAATAAATACGACCAATAAACTTAACTAACTCTATTTTTTGTATTTTTGAATAAAACATTTAAATTTTTGCATAACATAAACTTATTTGACCTAAAATAAACCTTAATAAAAATAGGAATAACCATTGAGGATATGACTAATGTATAAATGTAAATATATATTTAATTATTTTCTATCGGATCGAATGATACATAGTGAAATCTACCATCTGATTCGAACTTATTAGATTGAAAAAAATTTCATCTGATCCAATCCGATGGTCGGATTGAAACCATAAAAAAATTAACGAATTTGATTGGATTGTTTGGATTAATCGAATGATCATTTTTTTGCATACCCTTATAAAGAAGAAGGGGAAGGAGAGAAAGAAAAATGGGAAGAAGATAAAAATTCTAAGATAAAGCATAACTAGATAACTATTTTTTCAGCAAACTCAAATGAAAGCTAAGAAAACTTTAGGAATAATTAGACTTTGTTTCATATATCCTTAGAAATGTATAAATGTTTATTTTATGATTAATTTTATGGTTCTTTTATTTTTAGCTTTCTATGGAAAGTTATACACGTTTAATTAAAGGTTTTCTTATAAAAATCATGTTGGAAATCATGTTCGAAACCAATTTATATTTTTATTATTTCAAATGATTTTACATATTGAAATTTCCTGAGTTATAATTTTAAACCTTGAGATTTCTAGTTTTATAAATATTTTATAATTATTATTTTAATTTTTCTAGACCAAGTTATAGTGATTTAATTCAGGATATATTATGTGAAGTTATGCTGAAAATCATGTTTTAAATGGAATGATATTATGTGTTTTTATAAAGGATTTACATATGATAATTGAGTGTGTAACACCTTGTTTTAAATATTTAAATATCTGGTTTTGTTATCTTTTAACAAAAATATGTTTAGACATTTTTATGGAAAGTTATACTCATTTATATGATGATATGTAATAATTATTTTAAAATTGTTTTTATTGAGATGCTACAAACTGAAATTTTAGTTTATAAAATAGATTTGGTGATTTAAAATGAGAATATATTGGCTCTCTAAAAATATGAAAATGTCAACTTTTTGAGTGTTTTGACATATTTTAATTTGAATATTTTCACTTAAAGTTATGTGTGTTTGAATAATGAAAATATTTTTGGTGATTTCAAAAGATATTTCATCCATTTTCGTAGCTAAAGAGTTGAGTTTGATCTTTATATTTCAGTGATTTTTTTAAATAGTTTTGAACCTATTTTACTTGTAAGTTTAATGGATTTTAGATTATGTCCTTTTGATTTGGAACTAGGAATGTACCAATATCAAAACTATAAGTAACAATATGATTTATACCTAAGTCTTGAAGAGGGTATGGAGTTATATATTAACATCCCATGTTTTAATATTTTTAGAGTATTATTTAATTTTAGATTAGTTAAATTAGTTATGGTGTTATTCTTGTTTCTGACACAAGTATAATCATATAGAATAGATTGATCTAGAAGACATTTCAATGCAACTAGTGTAATAGCTATGATACAGTACTATGCGTGAATTTTTAATAATTTTAAAACTAGATCACATGAGTTTATATTTTTACTTAATTATTTAGTTTTAGCAATCAATTCATTCAAATATTTAGTAAAATTCACACATATGGATATGATATTTCTAATGTAGAAAAAATAGATTTTCAAAAGCAAATATTAGTTAATTCTAATAGTATAACTTTCATGCCAAAATTTTACTACCATAATTAGTTATATTTAGTTTAAAAAGACATTTTTCATGTTAAATGAATTTTATGTGTCTATCATCAAGTTATGTTATGAAAACATATTTACATTTTGTCATTAGATCCAACTAGTACATAATTAGTAATATCAGAATGAGAGAATTATGTTTTACAAGCTATACTTATTTTAAATGAAAGTTTGTAAAGTAATATTGAGTTTTCTTTACTAAGATTCCATAGCATCATTAAGAACACCATTTACATTCAAGTAAATTCAGTTGGTTTTATTAATATGTTTTTGGGCATTAAAATTCAAAGTGCATTCACTTAATTTAACAAAAGTTTGAAGAACATGTTATATGTTAGTTTCAATTCACTTCCCATATGAAAATGTCATGAGAATATATTTTATTTTCCTAACCAATAAGCTAAAAGCAAGATAATTTTCAAGTAATTTCAACTTGAAATTAAGTAAGTTTTATTATATATGTTTTTTGTACAAGCTTGCAAGTTAAGTAAATATTTTAAAAATGTCATAGTATTTTCATTTCAATATTTAGTGATAGTTTTCTCTATTCAGTATTCAGAGTATTCAGTTTTATTTGGTAAGATATAATAACAAATATACTTGGTCCATTTCAACTCAATATAATGTTTACCAACTCATTATAATATTAAATCAGTTCAGTATAATGTTACCAAATTAGTATGATATTTATCAATTCAATTAAGTTTAGTATGATCTTAGATCAGCTTAGTATGTTGCTATCATATCAATATGATATTTAATCAGTTTAATTCAGTTCAATATGATATCAGATTAGTTTAGTATGATATTACCAGATCAGTATAATATTTATCAGTCTATTTATATATGGATTATCCACATGTATAGTTGAGAATTAATGGCATTGCTAAATATCTCATCAGTGTGCGACCATATTCCTAAGTACTCTTAGCATAAAAAATTCAAAGTACATATCTTTATGATTATACTTTTGTTTTTGCATACTTATAATGACATGTTATTTCATGAAAACTCATAAGATAATATATTATTATTTTTTAAAAATTAGACATAAATCATTTTTCAACAGAATGTTATTTCATGATAATTCATAGAGAGTATGTTATTATATTTTGAAGATCAGATAGAAATCATTTTTACAGAATGTTATTTTGTGGTAACTCATAGGTAGTATGTTATTATATTTTAAAGATCATACATAAATCATTTTTATGAGTATGTTATCTTATGGTAAGTCATAAGCATTTCATTGACAGTTTTCAAGCTTACAATTATATATATTTATGAAACTCATCCATTCATAGAGCTTTCAAGCTCATCTTTTATATTTTCTATCTTAGGTAGTAGCTTTGAGAAAATATAGTGTGACAACAAGTTTGAGAGCATATGATTAATATTTTATAGTATAGTTTAGATGGTTTGATCCCTCTACCCTTTTGTACTGTTAATGTTAGTTAGTATGTAAATGGACTAGTAATGGAAGCTACAAAACCTTATAATTTGATGTATAGCATATATATCATGATTTATAACTATATTGATGGACAAGAGTTACTTTTTGGTTATTTACAAGATAATGATATCTATTAGTATGTAAAAAAGTATTATATGAAATTTTTTGTCATTTTATGACCGGATGGTTAGTCCCAATTTAGGAAAAACTCTGTCAAAACAAGTTAGTAAGTTATTATGATCTTAGGATGTTATTAGGGTAGTTTTGAGATGGGTTTTGACAACAAAAAAAATTCAAAAAACTGTTTAAGGGACATAGAAAAGTTATTCAGTTATTTAACCTTAACAGATGAAGAATTAATAAGACATTATAATAAAAAACTTTGTATAAACGAAGAGAAATATGAGATAATAATAATTAGTGAAACTAATTTTTGAATGTGAAAATATGATCCAAAAAATTCATATGAAACAAATTTCATTTTTATTTTCTTATCAAGAAAGAGTATCTAATCCACTTAAAAAAGAAAGATATAAGCCAAGGCTAGAAGAACTTGGCCTTCCTTGTAGAAGAAAATAAAAATTATTGCTCATCAAGGAAAAAATACAAATGTTGGATTTTTAATGAGAAAATACATTATGCTAATGAATACCCTAACAAGCTTCAACATAAAAAAGAATTTAAAAAGGAATTTCCAAAGAAAACAAACATCTTAGAAGAAGATTTTTAGATGGAATTAGAACCAATAGAAGAATCGAATATAGATGATACTTGTAGTATTTATCTATTAGAAGAAATTGATGAGGAAATACCTAACTTAGAGTATGAATGCTTAAAATATAAATATTCTTCGTCAGAAGATGAATGATTCGTATAATATTACAAATCCAAATAATGTTTATATTAAGGTAGGATTAAAATTTAAAAGTAACAAAAATTACCATTTACATGCATATGTAGATACAAGAACTAGCATGTGTGTAGCTAATAAATACGTATTCCTAGAAGAACCCTAAAAAAAGCACTAAAAGATTTAATTGTAACAATTGCTAACAATACTACGATAGATCTTAATAAAATCTTAAAAGATACAAATATAATGATAGAAGAGAGAAATTTTATAATCCTACCATAAGTCAACAAGAAACATGAGTTAATTTATTAATATAAAACACTTTTCTAAACTTATATCAACCTTTTACACAATATTTAGATAAAACAAGTCTAACATCACTAGATGGTAAAATCATTTATGTGTCAAAAATAAGAAAAACTTTGACTATATCAAACTCAACTTTTATGAAACACTATAAAAAGTAAAAACGTGGTGAGATAGACACAAAGCAACAACAAAAACCTTATTTAGAAAATATTTCATCAAATATAGAAGAGAAACAACACTTTTTTCTTAATGAAGTTCAGGAAGATAAAGCCTTAACAAGTATCAAAACGTTACTAAAAAAAGTAAGCTCAAAAATATTTTAGATCCAAAAATAAATAAATCTCAAATTATTGTTAACAAAAAATTAAATATCCTAACAATGTCATCAGAGTAAAACTTATGGTTTATACTCTAGAAGATAGGATTGAATTTGAAAAACAAATTCAAGAACTTTTGGAACTAAAAATCATAATACTAAGTAATTCACTATACTCTAGTCTAGCATTATGAGTAGAAACAATAGTTGAAAAAAAGCATGGTGATAAACTTCAAAGCATTGAATAAACAAATCATTGATAATGAATATTTTATTCTAAAGAAGAATAATTATTATCATTAATAAAATGAAAGAAATATTACTCAAGTTTTGATTGCAAAAGTGGATTTTGGCAAGTAAGATTGGAAAAGGAATCTTAAAAACTAACGATATTTAGTTGCCCTCAAGAATAATTCTAATAGGTTCTTATACCATTCAGATTAAAACAAGCTTTATCTTTAAGAAATTACAAAATATTTGTTATGTTTACATAGATAATATTTTAGTTTTCAATAATGAATTAAATACACATTATTTAAATATTATTAATATTCTACAAGAACGTAGGAAAGAAGGTATTGCACTTTCTGAGAATGAAGCAGTAATTGCTCAACAAAAAAATTAAGTATTTTATGTTAGAAATTGAAAATGAAAACATAATCTACAACCTCATTTACTAAATAACATTCAAGGATTTTCTAGTGAATTAAAAGACAAAAATCAATTACAAAGATTTCTAGGATTTTGGACGTATGTCAAAGCATACATCAAGAAACTTGCAAATATACGAAAACCTTTACAAACAAAATTGAAAAAATGTCATATTTAGAAATAGACAGAACAAGATACTTTGTATATAGATAAAGTAAAAATATAGCTAAAAAATTTACTAAATTTATATCATCTTAGTCTAGATGATAAAATGATAATTGAAACAAATGCTTCATATGAATATTGGGGAGTAGTTTTAAAGGTAAAAGTAGATGACAAAGATGAATATCTTGTAGATATACATCAAGATCTTTCAATGGTCTAGAATTAAATTATCACTATAATAAAAATGAATAATTAACTGTTAGAAAAGTAATTAAGAAATTTATTATATATGTAATAAGTTATAGATTTATTGTTAGGACCGATAACAAAAAAATTGGTTATTTTTATGGACTAATATTACAGGTGATTATAAACAAAGAAGATTAATTAGATGATAATAGTGGTTTAATCATTACAGTTTTAATGTCAAACATCTTCCTAGAAATAAGAATAGTTTAACAGATGCTCTTATAAGATAATTAACAACTTTAACTATTTTTGTTTTTGCAGGAATAGAACATCTTGATATCAAGATCAACATAAAAATAAGGAGATAAGAATCCTTCATAAAAAACTCAAGGTTTTATACGTAGAGAAGTCTCTTTTAGAGACAGGAATTAAATAGGAAGAACTTAACAGTTCAAAAAGAACATTAAACTCTAAAAACTCTAAAGATAAATTCTCATCAGAGATTCATTCTAACGAATGTAAACTTTTTAAAGATTGAATTCAAAATGAGAAGGAAAAACCTAACAATTCAAAAGAGGGTAACATCTCTGAAAAGAAAAAGGAAAAGTTCAGTTAGGCTGAAGAAACAAGAAAAGACTGATGTCATTTATAATGGTTTGAAACCAAGAATTTACAACAACTGGACTAAAGCAAGAAAAGCTATTAACGAATTTAGTGGAATAACTCACAGAGCTTTCACTAATACAATAGAAGCTGAAGGCAGTTATGCCAACTACAGAGCTCCATAACTAATAACTCCATAAGATATTATTAAAATTACCCTAAAACATTACAAGAATAACCATTGCAACCAAGCAAGTTGAGTACCTTAGGAAAGATAGTATGGCCACTAGTACTATTCCAAAAAATGCCACTTGTAAAGACAATAAAAATAGTACGACCACCAGTACTATTTAGTGAAACATCTCCTAAGAATATATTGGTCTTTGAAAATGAAAAGGACCAATACAGAAATTCAAATAAAGCATAATGATTGAGTCTCTATAACTTAGCTAGAAAATCTACCCAGGAATATATCAAAAATATGAAATTTTACACTATATAAAAAGAACTCTCCACATGCATTAAATTTAATAGTTTTGAAAAAAACTAATCTAATTTTGGTTTAATCGAAAACCTATATCTAGGAATTAATTTAAGTGAATTCAATTATTTTCTTAAAAATTTCAAGAAGGTTATGAAAAACTTCGGGGAAAAAAGATCAAAACAGGTGATAAGCCTGTCTATCTTAGATTTTTCAGTTCACTTATAGACTAGTATGAAGAAGGTTATGTTAGTCCCTATCGTTTTATCAAATTAGGGATTTGTAATATTAAAGAGAAGTTCCAAAACCAATGACGCTTTTAAAGAAGGAATTCAATACAGATTAACTCTATATACTAAGAGAATAAATGTTAGGTCAAATTTATCATGACCTTAAGAAAATTGATAATATTTTTAAAATTAAAGTAAATTATTCGACTAGTAAAGTCAAACTCACTTCTCATAGCAATATGGTCCTCACTGAAAAAGATGGTGAGAAAATCAGTAAATTTGAAGTAAATTTTAATAGTAATAACTTGAAAATTTGTCAAGAAACAAGAAAAGTGTTTTGTTTTTATGCTAAAAAACCACTAAGGATCACAAATGCACTTATTGCATCAGAAATTGAGAAGATGAAGATGTGTTATTTTTTACGTCCTCAAAAAAACTATCGATAGAAAATGACAAAGAAGAATAAAGATGTAGGCCATGCCAAGGAAATAAAAGGCTTATATTCAAAAGCCAAAAGCAGAAAATTAAGTGAATTATTAAACTAGGAGTAAAACAATAATTTTTCACTATTATAAACAAGGATTTCTTGTTATGTAAAATGAACCCTTAATTTCATTAGTTGGACAAAGCTTTAGCAACAACAACATCTCTACTATAAAAAATTATTCACCTAGTACTTATGTATCTAGAAACTATGAGCGGTTAAGAATGTCTTCAAGATTCTTAATTGGCTTTAAGAATTATAATAATTATTAATATTATGAATAAAATAGAGTACAATCACTTTTTTTAAATTTTTTGGTAAGTTTAATTTTGACAACATACTATGTACAAATGCATAGGCTTTGCTATTACTAAGAGGATATTAAGGTTTGAATGAGCTGAGACATATCATCTGTAATAAAAGAAGACGAACAATAGAAAGGAAGACCACGATGAATCCATTAAATTCAAGTATGATAACTATAATTCTAAATCAATTAAAGATCTTGAATAATTAAATATTTGTTTATAATAGTTAAAAATTAATAAATAAGAAAACGAAAACAAAGAAATTAAGTACAAGTTTGTATGAAAATAAACATAAAAATTTTATAAAGCTAAAACAATGTTTTAATAAGAAATTTAAAGATTTATCTTTAAATAATGATCTACAAGAAGCAACAGTTAGTTATAATTTAGTATAAAATCATAAAAAAAAATATATAATTAGATGAAAAATTAACGTCATTAATTAATTAGGGACATAATCGAAGATATGCTAAATGTCAAAAGCATTAGTAATATTTTTATTTTTATAAATGATCATTTTAGATTAAATTAAACCATTTTTCAAAAGAAAAATACTTTTGATATGACCCTTAAAAATACAATATTTTTTTGTATATCTTTCTAAATATAAGATACCAATTAGTACCAGTCCCATTCCAATTTCTTAATGCAAAGTACTGCTCATGGCGTACCATATTAGCATTAATGAGAGACTGGTCTTACACTTGTTAGTAAATACATTATTTCCTAACTATACTACTTAATATCATTTATTTATTAAAGTCTTATAATTTTTTTTCTTATTATATTAAACTTACACCGTATATCTTCTACTTATACTATATGGATAAGCATTTTCATAATTGTTATATATCATTACTCGCTGCTTTAGGTGGTAAAGATATTAATGATAATCTTCTCAAAATTGAAATCATTGTTTGAATTCGGTATATTAATTTTTGAATAAAAACGAGTATTTTATTTGAGAAAAATATCAAAGCAATAACCTAATTGGGAATCTGAGTCGGCTAAGTGACGCAAGATAATGGTGGCCATGGCAAGCCGTCTTTTTCTCAATAAAAATACTCGTTTTTATTCAAATTAATATGCAGAATTCAACCAATGATTTCAATTTTGAGAAGGTTATCATTAATATCTTTACCATCTAAAGCACCCAAAGCACCAACTATCAGGTTCATGGACTCTGTAAACACCCTTTGTGGATCACAAAGACTCACCGTCTTGGCCCAACAGCTCCGCCTTTACAAGCCACCACCAACGTTTGACGACGATTTTGATGAACAATTCGAAGACTCCGCTAGGAAGGTTATTTCCCAAGTGAGTTTTGCAGAATCAGCCACCCCAATTGCTCGAGATCAAGAAAGATGCAGACCCAAAAGAGCCGCTGTTCTAATCTGTCTTTTTGAAGATGATGCCGGGGATCTCCGAGTAATACTTACCAAACGAAACTCTGGGTTATCTACTCACTCGGGTTGGTGTATGAATAACAATGACATTGTTTGATTCCTAAAATGTAGGGAGATAAAGCGAGTGATATGATAATTCTGAGAAGATATGGTTATTGGACTAAATGGGCATGTTTGTATTGCAGGTGAAATTGGGTTCCTGTTATCGGAATGCTTCATGACAGGAAAGCATTTAGTCCTGTTCCTAATCCTGGCGAATGCTATGAAAGCAAGGCATATCTTGAAGGTTTAAAGATGATCTTCACATTACTGTTTCATTTTTTTTCTTGTAAAATAAATTCATTTGGCCCTTAAAATTTAGCTAAAATTGTGAACTTGATGCCGGGGCTTTGAATGTGAATTTCCAATTCATGCGGACAAAAAATACATTAAATAGTGAAAAAATATGAAAATTTTAAATGAGAGGATACATATAACTTTATTGGAAAAAAAATCAAAAATATTCCTAAAGTTTAAAAAATCTTTAGAAATACTCTCAAGGTTTTAAAAAATTCAAAAATATCCATGAAAACATAACATATATTAAATCTAATAGTTATCAAAAATATCCCCAAGGTTTATTAAAAAAAAATAGAAGAAAAAATAAATCAAAAAATAATAAACATAAAAACAGAAGATATTTCAAGATATTTTTCACATAATATGGTAATGAGTAAAAAAAAATTTGAAAAAATTCAAAAAATAAAGTTAAATCTTAAAAGGGAGATGAATTTAAAGACCCATCATTTTTATTAAGAAAATTATTCCCTAAAAAAAATATAATCTATTATGGTATAAATAATAAAAAAATGAGTATTAAGATTATAGATGCAAAAGGGAGATATAATATACCATTAATTGATAAAAAAAACTATATTAAACAAGGTATCAAAAATTTCTCATAAAGATAAAGAAAAAATTAGATACATCTATTTAGGAAGAATTCAAATATTAATAAAAGCTCATTTTAGAGAAAGAATAGATACATCAATAAAAATAACATTATTAGATAACAAAATAATAAATAGACACGATGTCTTATTAGGAATGATCCATGGTAATTTAGAATACCAAAAGCTAAAATTAAAACAGACCCTAGATTTGTTATAAATATACATGATAAAAATCTAAATCAAGTATTAAGTCTAGTTTATGAATTTAAAAGAGGAGATTTAATGAAAGAAGGAAATCATCCATTTTTAATACATTATCTAGTGACATATTCTTTAACAAATAGTCATAATAGTTCAATATATGACCAAAATGAATTTATAGAAATAGATAAAACTTTTAAGAAACTTGGACAAATAATAAAACCAGAAATACTAGCAGATTTTGAAATATCAGAAGAATGAAAATTAGATATTAAAGAAAAATCTTTATTAACAGGAAGAAATAATAATATTGTTAAAACTAATAGCATATCAAGATTTACTTTTATAGACCATAAAGAAGAAACTTCTAACCAAGAAGAAGTTAAAAAATTAGAAAATGAAGTTAAATAATGAAGGCATTAGTTCATGATTGTATAATAAGGAAAAATCATGTTTAGAGATAAAATAAAAAATATGCATTTAGAAATAAATGGAAGCCTAGTAGATGTAGCAAAAAATCAAGCAACATTATTTGAAACTATACAATTATTGACAGAGGAAATGGATTTAGTCCAAGAATCGAACATAAAATATTTACAGGAAATAATAGATATACAAAAAGAATTACTAAAGGAAATAAAGGAATGTGGTTATAATAAACTACAACAAGATATGCACAAAGAATTTTCAGAACTAAGAAAAGATGTATACAACATACATAGAAATATTGAAATAATAGGCTATAAATATGATCCCTTAGAAGGATTAAACGAAGAACCACTAAGGAGATCAGATTCTTTGATTCCTAAAAATGAGAAAAGGAAAAATGAGGAACAATCTAAAAATAAAATGATAATTCCAATTTAATGGAATATAGAAAAGAATTAGAAATAAAATTCATGGACCTTGAAAATAGAGATATAGAAATATTAGTTAGTTTATTGACATTAACCAATGAAAAAATAGAAGAACATTATAATGGAAAACTTTATACTAACAAAGAAGAGGATGATATGATAATAATCAGTGAAGTTGATTTTGAACCAGAAAACATGATCTCAAAAGGACATATGAAACCAATTTCATTACCAGTCTCTTACCAAGAAGGAACATCTGACCCACATAAGGGAGAAAGAAATAGGCAAAGATCATAACAACCTCATACTATGTATAGAAGGAGACAATCCCCTAAAATGGAGGAAGGGTTGCATTGGGGAACTAGAGGTAGTATTCCACCAGAATTCAAACTCCATGATAATTATAAATCTGAACTTCTTGATCTAGATTGTATAAGAGATAGGAAAAAGGCCTTAGATGAATGGTCTAGTGGGATGAGTGTGCTCATGCAAACTTCTTAAACTACCGAAACAAATCCTTCAACTTCTAGAGTGCTTATAGCACATAAAATGACAAGAAATGTAAAAATTTGGTGTTCAAACTTAACAGATCAACAACATTTATTAATGCAAGAAAATGCTTCCACAAGAAGAGAATACTTGGATACAGTAATAAATGAAATATACAAAGAATTTATTGGAGAAGATAATTGAAAGACTATCACTGAATCCAGTGAAAATGAAATCAATGAAGCTAAATGACATCTAACAAATATGAAAATTTGTAACATGTGTTACATAGATTCTTTTATTTGTGAATATGAAATGTATTACCATAAATTACCACCCTCTATACATACAACCTATAAAGAAATATTTTTTCAAAAATTACCTGAAATATTATATAAAACCTTAACAGAAAATTGAGAACAAAGGAATAGAGAAACTATACTAGATACTCTAAGAGGAAGAATAAGAAGTCTTAAAGATCGAATCATTATTAAATGCCAAGAAAGAAAAGAATATAAAAAAATAAGAGAAAATGATAAAATTTGCTGTGATATAAGAAATTTTAGAATACCAGAGAAATATGGATGTAATATAAAATCTTATAAACAAAAATATAAATAGAAAAAAATAGAAAAGATTTAAAAAATATAAATTCAAAAAAAATTTCCAAAAATATAAAAAGAGATTTAATAGAGAAAACTATAAGAAAAGATATTTTAGAAGAAAAAATTATAAACCATATGAAAAAAGGAATTATTGCTCTTCAGGAAAGAAAAAAGGAATTATTGCTCTTCAGGAAAGAAAAAATACAGATGTTGGATCTGTAATGAGGAAGGACATTATGCTAATGAATGTCCAAGCAGACTTTAACATAAAAAAAATTTCCACAAAAACCAAAAATCTTAGAAGAAGCTTTCAAAATGGAATTAAAACCGATCGAGGAACCTGATATAGATGATACTTATAGTATCTATCTATTGGAAGAAATAACTAACTCAGAATATGAATATTCTTCATCAGAAGATGAATGATTTGTATAGTATTACAAATCCAAATAGTACTTACATTAAAGTAGTACTAAAATTTAAAGGCTATAACACTTATCATTTACATGCATATATAGATACAGGAGCTAGTATATGTGTAGCCAGTAGATATGTATTTTTAGAAGACAACTGGAAACAAGCACCAAAAGATTTAATTGTAAGAATTGCTAATAATACTACAATAAAACTCAATCAAGTATTAAAAGATACTAATAAAATAATAGGAGGAGAAAACTTTCACATTCCTACTATATATCAACAGGAAACATGAGTAGATTTATTAATAAGAAATAATTTCTTAAACTTATATCAACCTTTCACACAACATTCCGACAAAATAAGTCTCACAACCTTAGAAGGAGATACCATATATGTTTCTAATGTAAGAAAAGCTTTAACTGTCTCAAACCTAACTTTTATGCAACAACATAAAAAGCGAAAACGTGGTAAGATAGAAGACACACAAAAACCTTATTCAGAAAATATTTCATTAGATATAGAAGAAAAACAAAATTCTTTTCTCAATGAAATACAAGAAGACAAAGCCCTAACATGCATTAGAAAACTATTAAAAACAGTCGGGAAACTATTGACGATGGATACTTCATTTCATAAAAGGAAGAACTACTATCATTAATAAAAGGAAAGAAATACTTCTCGAGTTTTGATTACAAAAGTGGATTTTGGCAAATAAGACTGGATGAATAATCCCAAAAATTAACAGCATTTAGTTGCCCCCAAGGACAATTCTAATGGGCAGTTATACCATTTGGATTAAAACAAGCTCTGGGTATTTTTCAAAGATATATGGATATCATTTTTAAGAAATTACAAAATATTTGTTGTGTTTACATAGATGATATTTCACTACTACAAAGATGGGTATTTAAGTCGCTGTGTAAAGTCGATTTTTTCAAAAACTGACTTATAATGAATTTAAAGTCGTTTCGGTGTAGAACCAACGCTATCCACGTTGGACGTAGCATCAGTTGACGTGGAGAACCGATGCTACCCACGTGGATAGCATCGGTTCTCCACGTCAATCGACACTACACACATGGCTAGCGTCAATTTGTCACGTAAACCGACGCTACGTCCTATTTTTTAAATTAAAAAATAGATGAAGTAAATACAATTAAAATTAATTATTATTTTATTTGACTCTTTAGAATTTAAGTTGGATATAAATAGTATAATTTTTCCTTTTTTTAGACAATTAGTTTTATATAATTTTACTTATTTGTTTGGATATTTAAATTTATATATATACCTATAATATATCTTTATTTAATTTTTTGTATATGTTTTAATTAAATATTATTCTAAAGTTATTATTTTTTCTTTTTCTATAATACGTATATGCATAGTTTAAATAAAATAATAATTGACAAAAGAAAAAAATTTTAAATTGCGTGGATATCATCGGTTGACGTGGAGAACCGATGCTATCCACCTAATATATCCGTTCGGCTCATTTTTTTATGCAGAAACCCAATTTCTTCATTTCTCTTCTCCATTTTTTCCCAAAACCGAGCTCACACCCACCTTCTTTCTCAATTTCTGGCCACCTCCGACCACCATTTGCAACATTGTTTTGTGGGTTATATTCCTCTTCTTATTATCTTTCAGATCTACTATTGTTTTTTAGCAAAATACTCAAATTTTTTATACTCATTTTTTCACTTATTCTCACTTACAAAACATCATTTTCTTCTTCTTTCCTCCATTTACTCACTTCATAACATTCTTGTAAGTATTTCTATTAATTTTGCAGCTTATTATTCAGTTTGTTTTATTTTTTGTATAAATTTTTGATTTAGGTATGTTTTTTATTTTGCTTGTTATTATGTTTAACTTATTTTGTGTGGAAATAATATCTAAAATGTTGTGGGTTTGATGGATTATATATATTTACTGTGCGTGGATAAATTTATTTATATATAAATAATTATATTTTATTAAGTAGAATTTTGCAGCTTATTACTCAATTTATTTTATTTTTTGTATAAATTTTTGATTTAGGTATGTTTTTTATTTTGCTTGTTATTATGTTTGACTTATTTTGTGTGGAAATAATATCTAAAATGTTGTGGGTTTGATGGATTATATATATTTACTATGCGTGGATAAATTTATTTATATATAAATAATTATATTTTATTAAGTAGTGAATAGATGAAAAATAATGTTTTTTTTTAAATTTTAAGAAATTATATTGGTATAAGAGTTATACGTGCTATCTATTGACTCTTAAAAAAATTATAAATATATATTTATAAACTCAATAATTTAAATAATATATATATATATATATATATATATATATATATTAATAAAAATCAAATAATAACTAAACACTAAGTAGTATTATTATTTTTATTTATATATGTTACTTATGTGTTAAAATGTTAAATATGTTACTATAGTAGTCCCTACTTCTATAGAATGTTATATACATATAATTAATATTACTTTTTAATTATGATATAGTAACATGTTTAGAAATTAGAATCAACCAAAGTGATTGGTTTTTATATATTCATCTTTGGCATGTCAGCTTATTTTTTAATTTGTATAGAAATGGTTTTGTAAAATGATTAAAATGATAACTGTTTTGTATTATGTATGTTTTGATATATATTCTAATAATTAGGAAATTTATATATAATAATACTTGAAATATATTCATTGGATACATAATTAAGTAATATGTTTAATTAATGTCATTAATAGAAAATGAACAAATCTTGGATGTCAAAGTGTAGAATTGAGAAGACTATATTTCTAGAGTTGAAAGTTTCATGGAATTTGCTTGTAGAAATAGTAATACTGAAACTAGTATGATTCGATGCCCATGTGTTAAATGTAAAAATGAGCGATTTCATGAATTTAACGAGGTTAAGTATCACCTTATCCGTAATGGTATTCTTTTGAGCTATAAATATTGGTATTATCATGGAGAAAATATTGATAAAAATCATGGGGAAAAGATAAATAAGAATGTGAGTGGATTACATACATCTTATCATAATGTACAGACAGAAAATATGTTTCATAGTGTTGAAGATGAATTACGCGAGGATGATCCCGAAACCTTTAAAAAACTTATAGAAGATGCCGAAAAAGTGTTGTATCCAAAATGCAAAAAATACACTAAAATGTCGGGATTGGTTCATTTGTACAATGTGAAGGCAAAACATGGTTTTTCTAACAAAGGATTCACAGAATTACTAAATCTACTAGTCGATATGTTTCTTGAGGGTATTGAATTGTCATCTTCAATGTATGAAGTGAAGAAATCTCTTAGTCGATTTGGCATGGAATATCATAAGATTCACGCTTGTCCAAATGATTACATTCTTTATAGAAAAGAATATGAGACATTACATGATTGTCCTATGTGTAATGAATCGAGATGGACGCATGGTACACATGAGAGTACAACACATAAGAAAGGCATGCCTGTAAAGATTCTTTGGTACTTTCCTCTGATTCCTCGCTTTCAAAGGTTGTTCAATAGTAAAGATACATCAAAGATGTTGACTTGGCATTCAGATAATCGATCTGATGATGGGGTGCTACGTCATCCTTATGATTCTCCAAATTGGAAAGTAGTAGATAATTTATCTCCTCAATTTTCATCTCATCTGTGCAATCTTTGTCTTGTCATTGCTGCTGATGGAATTAATCCACATAGTTCCCTCAGTAGTAGATATAGCTGTTGGCCAGTAATTATGATAACATACAACCTTCCTCCCTGGTTGTGTATGAAAATAAAATTCATGATGTTAACATTATTGATCTCAGGATCAAAACAACCCGGTATTGATATTGATGTATATTTGCAGCCTTTGATAGATGATTTAAAGATGTTGTGAAATGATGGTATAAATGTTTACGATGCACATAAAGAAGAACACTTTAACTTGAAGGGGGTCCTTTTATGGACAATTAATGATTTTCCTGCCTATGGAAACTTATCAGGACATGCAACAAAAGGTTACAAGGGATTCCCTATATGTAGTGATGGAACTTCTGCAACTTATCTTGTTCACGGACGAAAGATGTCTTATAGAAGACATGGAAGATTTTTTCCATCTGGACACAAGTTTAGATACCAAAAGAAACCGTTCGATGGTGAAAAAGATCATGATCATGCAACTCGACCTTTGCAAGGTGTTGAGATATTAAGGCAATTGAATGGTATGACATTCAAACGATATGGAAAGATGAAAAAAAAACTCACTAAGGTAGGGAAACGAAAGAGGTTAACTAATGAAATGGGTGAAAATGAAAAAGAGTCTGAACTAACTTACCATGGTTGTTGGAAAAAAAATCAATATTTTGGGAATTACCTTATTGAAAAGACCTACACAATCGTCACATCTTAGATGTCATGCACATTGAGAAGAATGTATGTGAGAGCTTGATTGGTACTTTACTTAATATACCTGGAAAAACAAAGGATGAAATTAAAGTAAGATTGGATTTAAAGAAACTAGGCATACAACCTGAATTGGAACCAAGGGTGAAAAATGATAAGAATCGAACATACTTACCACCAGCATCATATACAATGTCAACAAAAGAGAATGATGTGTTTTGTAAATGTTTGGAAGGTGTGAAAGTTCTTGATGGTTACTCATTCAACTTAAGAAATTTTGTATCTATCACCGATAAGAGACTGTATGGATTGAAATCACATGACTGTCATATCTTAATGCAACAGTTATTACCAGTTGCTATTAGATCAATTCTTCCAAAACATGTTCGATTATCAATAATTCGGCTTTATTTATTCTTTAATACAATATGCAAAAAATATATATCAATTGGCGAGTTAAATTCTTTATAGAAAGATGTTGTAGAGACTTTATGTCTAATTGAAAAATATTTTCCTCCTTATTTCTTCGATATAATGATTCACTTGTGTGTTCATTTAGTTCGAGAGGTTCAATTGTGTGGTCCTACTTACTTAAGGTGGATGTATCCTTTTGAGACATATATGCAAGTCCTTAAAGGATATGTAAATAATAGAAATCGACCTGAAGGATGCATGGTGGAATGCTACATTGTTGAAGAGGCCATTGAGTTTTGTTCTGAATACTTTAGTGGTTGCACTGAAATTGGGAATCCTACGCACAAGTTGTTCTTAGAACGTCACATGATCCAAGTAGGTAACCCTATGCTTGGTGGAAGTAATAAATTATTTATTGATCGCACTCGATGGGAAAAAGCACACCAAATCATTTTGGTAAATAATAATGAGGCACAACTGTACATAGAGTAAGTGATGTTCATTATTTCATGATTGCAAAAGTCATTTTTTATTTAACTATTAATGATGATATATAACTTCATATATATTTAATAACATTACAGGATGCATTTAAACTTATTGAAGATCGATCCTCGTTATAA
Source organism: Hippophae gyantsensis (assembly GCA_030763125.1). Classification (NCBI taxonomy): domain Eukaryota; kingdom Viridiplantae; phylum Streptophyta; class Magnoliopsida; order Rosales; family Elaeagnaceae; genus Hippophae; species Hippophae gyantsensis. Next base: position 42,430,673 of record CM061035.1, on the reverse strand, counting down.
AAAAGAAATAGGAGAAAAATGGTTGTATGATGAACATAAGCGAGAGCTTATTAATTGGTTTCGCAACCATGTAAGTGTCACAAACAAAAATCCATGCATGTATCTTCCTATATCTATTAAATGTTTTAAAACTTTGCTCTAAACACATTTTGTGTTTTTGTATACATAGATTCGAGATGAACTCAAGAAACCCAATCATAAAATATCAGAATGTTTACAATGGCTTGCACATGGGCCAAAATTCGATGTCAAACCATTTTATAGTTTCACAATAAATGGATCGAGGTTTACGACTCAAGCTAGGGACAAAGTTCGAGTAAATCAAAATAGTGGTGTGAAGATGGTTGCACAAACTATGCAATTTTCCAGTTCAAAAGATGTTAATCTTGTACTTTTTGATATAACATATTATGGTATAATACAAGAGATTTGGGAATTGGATTATGAGGTCTTCCATGAAACAGTTTTCTTGTGTGATTGGGTCGAAGATGTTATCAATGTTGGATATAAAATAGATGATTTTGGATTTACCCTTGTAAATTTATCCAAGATAAGTCACACTGATAATCCTTTCACGTTAGCACTTCATGCAAAACAAGTATTTTACGTGAGTGATCAAATTGATCCAAGATGGTCTATTGTGTTAACGCCTCCACAAAAAGAGTTTTACCATTGTGATGTTGTAGAAGATGATGACTCTATGCTTGATACATTAACCAATATTAGTAATTTCTCAAATAAATTGCCTAATGTATGTGATGATCTAATTGATGTTGATGATTCTTCATCATGGGTTCGAAGTGATTGTGAAGGAATATATGTATACGATCAACAACCTAATTAAACATAATGTATGTTCTATATTGTTATAATAACTCTTATATATATGTATGTTCCTGAAATTGTCAATTAATTTATATTTCTCCATTGTTTGTAGATATTTCATGGATCTTCGGATAACAGAGCTTGTAGATCCAAATGATCCATTTGGGTATTTGAAAAGAAAGGGTTGGGCGAATATACCTGATGCTTCACTTAATCTGGATGATAGAATACATGTTCTATTTGATGCTACTGGTAATCCAATAGGGAAAAATGGTCAATAATTGAAATCCTCTATTGGTCGACTTGCGAAGTCTAGTATACCAATCAATATAAATGATTGGTCTCAGGTTAAAGATGTAGAAAAGTTCAAAATATGGATAACCATTTGTGTAAGTCTCTTATATTTTATAATCAATATATATATATATATATATATTATATTAGGTGTGTATTATATCTAATCTTTTGTACTGTGTTTTTACAAAATCGTTACAAAGTCGATGACAGTTGGCAACTTAAGTGTTATAAGATTGCAAATAAGGCGTGGAAGGAATACAAGACTTCCAGATTGGTAAGAAATTATGTGTTTCCATATTTGTAACCACTTGATGAGTTAGAGCTCTACAAAATCCATGAAGGACACCCCTGGATTACAAGTCAAGTTTGGAAAGACTTTATGGATTATAGACTTTTAGATGAATTTCAAATTATTAGGGAAGAACATCAGAATGTACAAATGCATAACATTCTTCCTAACCGTACTGGGAGGTCTTCAAATCGTGAAGTTAGATATAGAATGGTATTATTAATTTGTCTTAATTTATAAATATTTTTATATTTATTTTCCTCAATTTAATTTCATGTTATTGTTAATAAATTTTTCATAATTTATGTAGGAAGCTGAATTGGATAGACCTGTTACCCGAACTGAATTGTACATAGAAACAAAGACTCCCAAAACGAAGAATTCAAGACCGATGACTAAGCGAGGAGAAGAACAATTAAATAAGTTGGTTAGTAATTTCGGTTGATAAAAAGTCTTAATGATTTTTAATAATTGATGTAATAATGAATGATATGTTTGTGTGTTTTATTATTTGTAGAGAGTTGTTCAAGAAAAAAATATCCAAGGGTGAAATAATCGAAGAGCTTGGGAGAGATGCTTTATATCATGCATTCGGACGCGAGCATCCTGGTCGTGTTAGGGGAGGTAGCCAATATGATGGTTCTATGAAGTATTTTAACATTCCAAAACAAAAGCCTCCGACGGTAAGTAAGGAGAAGTACACTAAAATTGAAGAAGAATTCAACTCCTTTAAGGCCTCAGTGTTAAGTGAGATTGCCACTCTAATAGAACATCAATCACAACAAATGTCAGTCATGGCATCATGCTATAACCAGGGCATATCATATTGGCCAAGCATGCAACCATCCATGCCAGGCATGCCACCATCCATGCCAGGCATGCCATAATCCATGCCAAGCATGCCACCATCCATACTAGGCATGCCACCCATGCAATCTCATTGCGCTCAAACTACAACAAATGTCAGTCATGGCATCATGTTATAACCAGGGCATACCATATTGGCCAAGCATGCAACCATCCATGCTAGGCATGCCACCATCCATGCCAGGAATGCCATAATTCATGCCAAGCATGCCACTATCCATGTTAGGCATGCCACCCATGCAATCTCATTATGCTCAAACTACATCCAGTATGGGATATAGCCATCCTATTGGTCCTCACTATATGCCAAGAATGCATATGCAATCAAGTAGTGGTTCATTTTCTCCAATGCAATTTGCATATTCTTACCATCAATCAAACCAAGATGAAAGTTTTGGTGAGAATGTACATCCAATAGCTACCCCACATGGGAGTCCTCTTCTATTTGATGAATCATATGTGGTAAGATTTTAATTTCTAGTGTATATAATCTATTATTTTTAAATTCTTATTATATGCTTTATTTTTTATATATAACACTTAAATTTTTTACAGAATATGAAATATTTGTTGAAACATCCTTCGTCAACGGACTTTGTTGCTATTGAAACGGTACAACAATTGAGCGATGATCTGATGATTCATAATCAATATTTTCCTAATCATTGGCGAATAGTAATTGATCAATCATTGTTTCATGATTTTTCACTACCTGTGCCTTCTGATGCTACCACAGTCCAAGAGGCGGTTGGACAGTATGTGGCTTGGCCGTCGATTCAAGTTGTTCTAAATTTTGACATTGTACTATTTTTTAACTTAAAAGATAACACTTGTTTACTACTATTATATTATTATATCTTATATTATTACTAAAATACATATAATACTTTTTTAGTCTATTATACCAGAACTATTAAATGCGGCACATTTAAGAGATACGAAGCAAGTATCTCGTGCTAAATCTATGTCTAGTGGCCAATCATCGCGCACCAAGTCATTCAAGAAGAAGCCTTGGAAAAAGTATAGTCATAATTATGCTTTAAACTTCAGCAGAAATCTTGGCACTTTGATGACTATTGTTGGGAGGGCATTTAACATAAATGATGGATGGACTGTGCCACTTCCTATAGAAATTTCTGGTGTAGACCTCGGCCAAACTTATATATCGATCGAGTGCATATTGCAACTATTTGAATATCAAATGATCGATTTAAGTATAATTCAAGTGTGGACAAGGTGAGTCCTCAATCTATTTATTTTTCTTTCATTTATGTAGAACATATATAATTATATATATATATATATATATCTTTTATATAGGGCGTGCTATTATCGACTTCAACATAACCACTCATTACATTTAGCAATGTTCTATGATTCTTCATATGTCAATCAATATCAAGAGAAGGATGTTAGCATCAGAGCTAAACAATTATATGATAGGGCATTAACGCTTAACAGAAATCAAAAGTTGATAATCCTTTGGCCATTAAGGTTTGAACAAGGCCAAGATCATTGGATGTTGGTAATCATTGATCTGTTCAATAATCATGCTTGGTACTGTGCCTCAGCTTCCATAGAACTGAATAAAGATACAAAAGCAGTTGTTGAAATGTAAGAGTTATAGCTACATATTAGTTTCTTCTATTATTTTTTGTAATATTTAATAAAAACTAACCGTTTTAAACCTTGATAGGGCATGAAAGTTGTGGAACAAGTTTAAGGGCATTGCCCTTAAAAAATCTCATAAGCTTATATGGACAAAAGTTATGGTATGTACAAGCCAATATTAATAATTTTATTAATTTTACAATTGAATAATAAAAATGTTCGAATATGAAAAATCATGTACACTTTTTTTTTGTAGGTTCCACAACAAAATAATGGAGTCATGTGTGGTTATGATGTCATGAAGTTTATGAGCGAAATCATCACAAATATCAAAATTTCAATTGATGATGTAGTAATATCTTTTACCCATATACATAAAAGTTTTTAACATATTTGAGTTATTTTTTGTAAAAAAATGAAATTACATTCTTATTTTGATTTTAAATACATGTAGTTCTTTGGTTGGAACAAGATGAGCTATGACTAGCAAATTTTTGATGATTTACGAGAGGAATGGGCAGAACACATGGTTCAAATTATATCATCACAAGAAGAATCAGGAGAAGATTATGATGATCTTGAATAACATATGACAACATAACAGTAAATTTTTTAATGACTTAATTTTTCTATCTATTCCTGTGTCTGAAGTCACTTGTTTGATGGATGATTATATGCTCATGTATTTAGGGGAATGCATTGTTTTATGGACCTATTTTTGGCCCAAACTACATCTCATATCTCTTTCTTACTTTCCTTACGAACTCATATTAGCACTTTATTAATTATTTGTTTATAAATATATCTTTACTAGTATTTTTAATGCTATAATGAGCTCTAAATATGAAATCAGGTGTACGTAACTCTGATTTGTTTCTTGGTTTGTATGAGTTTTGGTGCCCATGAACGTGTTCCATATGTTTAAGGGCACCAAAACTCACACAAGCCAAGTAAGAAATCAGAGTTACACTTGATTTCATATTTAGAGTTCATTATAGCATTAAAAAATACTAGCAAAGATTCCAGATAACTTCATATTTATAGACAAATGATTAATAAAGTGCTAATATGAGTTCGTCGAAGGGTTATATCACTCCGATGTCGCTGTGGTAATCTCTTTTTTATGGTAATATTTATAATGATTTAATTTCTTTATTCGTATGTCTCTGAAGTTTAGACTGCTTGTTTGATGGATGTTTACGTGCTCATGTATGTATGAGAATATGAATTGTTATATGGATCAACTGCTTTTTATCTTTTCTTGTCATAATGCTGGTGATTCTATGCCAACCAAGATTCTAAGCCAACCAAGCTTACTCGCATCCAATTACACTTTGGCAACATTATTTTATTTGTAATTTAAGTTAACTATATGTATTGTATATACATTATTTGTTTTTGTAATAAATTTAATTATCAAGTAATTAATTATATTTAAATTTTTAATTATTTGTATTATTATTTATATTTTAGTTTTTTTATGCTATATATATTGAATAATACGAAAAATGATAATAAAAATAAAAAAAATTCATAAAATGTACGTGTAAAGTCGATTCATCGCATGAACCGACTTTACATTTTAAGTCACTCAATTTAAAGTCGGTTCAGCAAACCGACTTTAATGCCTATTTTTGTAGTAGTGTTTTGGTTTTCAGTAATGAATTAAATAAACATTATTTGGATATTATCAACATTCTATAAGAATGTAGAAAAGAAGACATTGTACTCTCTGAAAAGAAAGCAGTACTTGCTCAACAAAAAATTAAATACTTAGGGTTGGAAATTGAAGATGGAAAATATAATCTACAACCTCATATACTAAATAATATTCAAGGTTTTCCTAGTGAATTAAAAAATAAAAACCAATTATAAAAATTTTTAGGATGTTTAACATATGCAGAAGCCTATATTAAGAAACTTGTAGAAATGAGAAAACTATTACAAGCAAAATTGAAAAAAGATCATATTTGGAAATGGACAGAAGAAGATACTATATATATGGATAGAGTAAAAGCAAAAGTAAAAAAATTACCAACTTTATACCATCCAGGACCAGATAATAAGATGACAATTGAAACAGATGCTTCACAAGAATATTGGGGAGCAGTTCTTAAAACAAGAGTAGATGACAAAGTTGAATATCTTTGTAGATATACGTCAAGATCTTTCCAAGGTTCAAAATTAAACTATCATAGTAATGAAAAAGAATATTTAGCTGTTAAAAAGGCTATTAAGAAATTTGGAATATATGTCATAAGTTCTAGATTCATTGTTACAACAGATAACAAATTTTTTGGTTATTTCTTAAGAACTAATATTGCAGATGATTACAAACAAGGAAGACTAGTTAGATGGCAACAATGGTTCAATGATTACAATTTTGATGTTGAACATTTTCCAGGACATAAAAATAGCTTAGTTGATGCTTTTACCAGAGAATTAGTACCTGTAACTATTTTTATGTATTCAGGAATGAAACATCTTGATATCAAAATCAAGATAAAAGAAAAGGAGATAAAAATACTACAGGAACAACTCGAGTTGTTATATCTCGAGAAATCTCTTATGGAGACATGAAAGAAACAAGAAGAACTTAATTGTTCAAAACAATCTCTAGAGACCAGAAGCTCAAACGAGGAATCTCCATCAAAAAAGGAAGAACATAACAGTTCACAAAAAACTTCTTAAACCACAAAGCTCAATTGGGCAGATGAGGTAGAAAAAGAAGAACAGAAAAAAGTTTATATGGTCTATAATGGCCTAAAATCAGGAATTTATAACAACTGGATAGAAGCTACCAAATCTATTCTAGGAATTAGTGGAGTAACTCATGGAGCCTTCACCAACAGAATATAAGTTGAAGGTAGTTATGCCAACTATAAAACACCAAAACTAATAACTCTAGAGGAGATAGTAAGAAATTATTCTACAACACTACAACAACAACCAACAACTCCAAGCAAATTGACAAATCTTGGAAAGATAGCAAGGTCTCCAGTGCTATTTAGAGAAACATCTCCTCTAGAGACATCGAAAATAGTAAAACATTCAGTATTATTTAGGGAGACATCTCCTAGAACTACTCCAATCATTAAAGATGAAAAAGACCAATATAGAAACCTTAGAAAACTACAATGGTTGAGTCTCTATAATTTAGCCAGAAAATCTACCCAAGAACATATTGAAGATATGAAATTCTATACTATAGACAAGGAATTTCCTATAGGAAGTAAATTCAATATATTGGAAGGAGTTGATCCAATATTTGTGTATAAAGCATTTCATGCAGGACTAATAGAAAATATATATCCAGGAATTAATTTAAGTGACTTAAATTATTTCCCAGAAAATTTTAAAATAGCAATCAAGAATTTCAGAAGAAAAATTAAAGCAGGTGATAAACCTATTTATCTTAGATTTTTCAGTTCATTAATGGACTGGAATGAGTAAGAAAGTTTTAGTCCCTACCACTTCATCAAGATAGGGATCTCCAACACAAACAGAGAGGTTCACAAACCAAGGACACTTCCAGAAAAAGGAATTCAACACAGAAAAACTTTGTATATTAAGAGGTCAAATGCTAAACCAAATTTACTATGAAATTAGGAAGATTAACAATTCTACTGAGATTAAAGTAAATTATTTAACCACTCAAAGGAACCGTCGGTAGAAAATGACAAAAAAATAGGAAAAGAAACTGTCGACAGAAGACTACAAAAGAAATAAAGATGTAGACCCCACATGTTAGTCGGTAGCATGTGCCAAGGAAAAAAATAATGGCTATTCTTTAAAGTAGAAAAGCAGATGAATTATTAAAACAAGGGTAAAATAATAATTTAGTCTTGTAAATAAGGATTCCTTATTTTATAAAAGGAACCCTTATTATCATTTCAAAAACACACGAAAAACACACAGAAAGCCAGAGCTCTCTACTCTGAAACATTCTTGCATAGAAAACCTCTCTATTTAGAAATCTCAAACCCAATAATGTTATACCCGGTAACTATGAGTGGTTAAGCACTCCTTTCAAGGTTCTTAGTTGGCCTTAAGTTGTAATAATTATTATACTATGAATAAAATGGAGTTCAGTTATTCTTCTCTAGTAAGTCAACTATTGAACATCATTTATGTATGGATGTAGAAGGCTCATCATTGCTAGGAGGGCGTTGAGGTGTGAGCAAAGTTGAGGCATAAAATGTGTAACAAAAGAAGACGAACAGAAGGGAAGACCGTGATAGACCCATCAAATTCAGGTATAATAATTATAAATTTAAGCTAGTTAAGAATCTTGAATGTTTAAATATTTTCTTACAAGAAGACATAATATTGTTAAAACAGGAAAATGGAATTTATTTTTAGAAATAAACAATTAATAATTCCAATGGAAATCAAAAATAAAAATCTAATTCTATTAGAAACATTTGATAAAAGTTATCTCTATCATTTAAATGAATATTTTAAAAATGAAGACTATGAAACTTGTCTTGAAAAATTTAAAAGATTTAACATCTTATTAGATATTTATACATATTATATTTAAGTTATGACAAACATCATAGATCATCCTGTTTCAAGGACACTAAAAGATTATTTTACTCAAAAATATGTGAGAATAGAGAAAGAAGAATTCAACAACTTAATGTTTGAATATTACTTCTTTGAAGATTATAAATACATTGTATATATACAAGAAAAACCTGATTGTATACTACGAATAGGATAAAATAATATACATTCAATAAATATGATTTATCAAGATAATACTCTATGAATATCGAATCATTAGTACATAAATTAGAATTATTAGATTTAATAAATGAAAGAGTAAAATTTAATTTTAAAAGACAATTAATAGATTTAAGATTAGAATTAAGTAACAAACATAACGAAGAATATAATATATTATGTAATTGTAATGAATATAGAAAAAAATTAGACTTATATAGTAAAATAATAAATTTTTTAGATAAATTATTACTTTCAATAAATAGACAAAGATCATCAATTAGATCAATATTAACTCTCAATTAAAAATTATATCGAATTGTATTGATCATCAAAAATTTATATCAAAACTTAGAAATATTTTTGATATTTTATAAACTTTAAGAACATAATTAAAGATATGTTAAGCCTCGGCTGCATTTAAGAGAACGAAGTTTTCAACTCGGGCAACTACACCAATTACTATATTTATGTGCCACTGACGTTTAAACTTCAGTAAAGGACGATGTTAGCAAATCTTGAATACGTATTGCGTAGTCAGTCAGACATGGGAATCTATCACCGAATCTTAAATGAGAGAAAGAGTTTGGAGATTTTATTGTATCTCATAACTATTATAAAAGAGCGTGATTCTTAAATGGGAGAAAAAGTTTGGAGATTTTATTATATCTCATAACTATTATAAAGAAGCGTGATATAGGAGATTTTTGGATAAACTTTTATGCAAAATAGCTTTGGAGGTTGATTATCAATTCTTTGATTAAAATCTCTATTTCATTAAAGCAATCAAGTCTCATAGAGAAAATTATAATGATCAAAGACAACTAAGGTTAAATGGTGTGCGGTTTATATAAGAAAATATAACCATTTCAATGCCTAGTCATAAATAATGACAAAATAAGTGAATAAAAACTAAACAACATAAAAAGACAAAATAGAAAATAATAATAAAGAAAAGAAAACATAAAATAACTATAAACTAAAGAAAACTTATAACGGCTCTTATGCTCCTGCATCAAAGCAAGTTTTTCCCTTCATATAACATAATTTAATTATAATTTATTTATAATTTATTTATATTTTAAATTATATTTGTTGTAAAAATAATTTATATGCATTAATTATCTTTTAGTGGGGGAACCAAGAGAATTTTAAAATAATTGATTTTATGTAAATAAATTTAAAATTTATAAATCATCTTTTAGTGAAAATTTAAAAAGAAAATCAAAATACTCATGATTATTATAATAATTATCTATTATTATAAATTAAAAGAGAAAATCAAATGCCTCTTAAATAAGTGTTCTTTTAAATTATATTCAATGTAAAAATAATTAATTATATGTCTTGATAATTATCTTTTAGTGGAAGAATAAAAGGAAAAACCAAAGACTCCTTAAATATTTGATATTTTTTTATGAAATATTTGATTATATATAAAAGAGTTAATGAAATTGAAAATTAAAAAAGATAATAAAGACTCATGAATAGTATTTGTGTATTATTTGAAAATTAAAAGAGAAAATTAAATTTCTACTAAACATGTGCTAAATTAGTATATTAAAAAAAAGTAAATTGTAAGTATCAATGTATTTCTTCATATAACATAATTCAATTATAATTTAATTTAGATTATTTATTTTCTAATTTATAATTAGTGTAAAAATAATTAATTATATATATTAATTATCTTTTAGTATGAGAATTAAAAGAAAAAATGAAAAGACTCATAAAATAATTAATTCTACGTGAATAAATTAAAATTTATAAATTTTCTATTAGTGAAAATTTAAAAAGAAAAAATCAAAAGACTTTTGATTATTACAAATTGAAAGAGAAAATCAAAAATATCATAAATGTGTTAAATTTTAATTTATTTTTTAAATTATATTTAGTGTAAGAATAATTAATATATGTATTAATAATTATCTTTTAATAGAAGAATAAAAGAAAAAAAATCAAAAGATTCCTTAAATATTTGATTTTTTATGAAATATTTGAATCTTTGTAAAAGAGTTAATTAAATTAAAAATAATAAGAAAATAAAAATACTCATGAGCATTTTAGTAACTATCTATTATTATGAAATTTAAAAGATAATCAAATTTCTTCTAAATATGTACTAAATTAATATATTTATAAAAATGTCTGGTGTACGTTTCAATGTATTTCATAATATAATATAATTTAATAATAATTAATTTTAGAACATTTATTTTCTAAATTATATTTATTATAAAATTAATTGATTATATGTATTAGTTATGTTTTAGTAGGAAATTATTGAGGGTGTGATGAATCTATGAAAATAGAATCATCAATAAAAGTTTTTTCTTAATATTTGTTCATTTTAATTAATAAGTAGCATTGTTAGGATTAAAAATATTAAAATATAAACTTTTTAGAAAAAATGAATGAAAATATGTTTTTTGGAAATTTTCTAAATGTTTTTAGAATTTTTATGGATTTTTTTAAATAATTTTTAATTTAGGTGATGAGTGCTTAAAAATCACTAAAATTACCATGATTTAATGTATTTAATTGATTAAATAGATTTATATTTGTATTATTTTATCATATTTTTATATAAATTTTTCTTTTCAAAATCACATGCATTTTTTATTATTTTTTAGGCATTTTAGTTCAAAAATAACTTAAAGACTCAAAGAAAAAAAATACTTTAAGTAATACATCACAAATATATTGAGAAAATAAATGAGGAAAAGTCAAAAAGATGAAAAAATTGGACAAAATGGGTTAAAAATGTCAAAAAGGCCAAAATCACACGCACAGTCGCCCAGCCATGTCGAGAAATGCGCACAGCACAGCACACAACGTAGACCATCCACGTGCACCTACACACTCCTTGTCGTGCCCGGTACGTGTGGGTACACACCAGCCGCCCATCTGTCGAGATTTTTGTACCCCTTACGTGCGCCAACCTGTCCAAACGCGTCCAAATTCAAATTTTGAAATAGTTTTTCCCCTTTTTTGGTCTTTTCTTCACCTATAAAAGGACCATCTTTCCCATTCCAAAATACAACAATTTTTTGAGCACTTTCTCTCTCTATCTTTCTCTCTCTAGAAAGTTTTCATTTTATTTAGTTTTTAGTTTTTAGCTTTTTAAGTTCTTCTCTTTTTAAGAAGAACTGGTTATGTTTTTATAAATTTTTAGTTTTTGATTTAATAAGCAGATATACAAATTCGTTTGGAGGTTTTTTAACAACAGAATTATCATCAAACTGTTGTAAGGATTCTTTTAAGGTATTATTTTAATGTATTCTTTACAGTTATCTTTTTTATGTTTTATTCTTAAATGTTATATTTAATTTGTATATGATTAAATTTAACATGGCTCGCTGTTTATAAATATGATATAATTATAACGTTGTTATGCTTGCGAAATATTAAATAGGTAAAAAAATTTCATAAAATAAATTGATTTTGTTTTTATTCAAGATTTTATATTAAGAATGTTAGAGAGAAATACATTATTTTTCATTACAAACTTAAATCTAAAAATTAGATTTTTAGGTTTAATTATTTGATCTAATTTAGAGTAGTGCTCTTTTATTTGTTGGTATAATTGCTCGATAGTTAAAGTGAAACTCTATTTCAAAAGTTTTTTATAAGAACTACTATTCAAAAATGTATTGACGACATATTTTCAGTATTGATTTTAAAACTTGAAAGTTAGTACTTGGAAAATTAAATTCTTAGTTTTAATTTGGACACCTTGAATAAAGCCTAACTATTTAACTCCGTCTAAAACTGTGATTAGATGGTTTGCTATTTTCTTAAAAATAAAGTTGAAATTTAATATTTAATTAATTAATAGGTCTCGTCTAAGGATATTAGTTAGTTAATATTAAACAAAAGAATTTGGGCCCCGTATAAATGATAAAATTTGCATTATTGTTTATTGAATATATATCTATGTTTATGTTTATTTTTATGTTATTAGATTAGGAAACAAACAAACCAAAATATCGTGACAAGATGTTTAGGATTTAATTTCATTTTTAAAAGTTTGAATAATAAATTAAAAACCACATACATTCATTCCTTAGATCGACCTTGAGAGTATACTTATCATTTTCTATAAAATGATTCGTGCACTTGCGAGAGTTTTACAAATAATAAAACCGCAAAAGGTATTTCGCAAGATTGGTATTTGTAATGCTGGTCTTGTGACTCATTATTAGTAGGATCGATCAGAAGAGGACACATGGACACTACATAAGTAAGGGATTTGATCAGGTGTCGCCACATGGAAGCCTTGTAAGAAAAAGGAGCCAATCGAAACACACCGTATGTACTAGATGATATAGGCTTTACCACATATCGATAAGTCATTCAATTTGAATTCCACTGCATAGTCAACAAGCGTGCCACACATTATCACAGGATTCTTTTGTTTGTTTCACTGGGGTACCACGCAATCTGCATTAGCAAATCACAACATGCCACATGGCACTGAATTAACATGCTTTGACCATGACTAGTCCGTCTAGTAATGCATTGCGCACTGATTCATCCAATGATTCTCTTCTACAACATGTCGTAATTCCATTGGTTATCTCAGTCCTTGATATGAAACTGATCTGATTGTTCAGATTTCATCTGAGTCTAATATAAATGCTAATTTCCCTAAATACATTAATTAGCCAAAAATTAATAATTTTTTTTCCAGTTTTTGGAGCCAAGAAGAGAGAAAAATATAATAAAATTCAAAATGAGATACAACTTTGGTGTTGATTCAAGAAAAGATTGGTACTACAAGTCAAGAGATAGATTATATTTATTCTTCTTCTCCTTTTGTTTTATCAATTTTTATGTATTTCTTTATGAAAAATATGACATTTATAAACAAAATTATATTTAGCTAATTTATTAATCTAGGGGTATTATGAACCCAATTTTTTTTATATGTGATGATCTAATATTTTACCTCATACGCTATTAATTTCTTGGCCAACAATTGATCTATAAAGACAATTAAATAGATTTGAGAGAATTATTTAATTATTATCTTGATTAAATAACATGCATAGTACTAGACAAAGATGTATGATTGTTATATATATGATTTATAATTGATGAACTTAATGAATAGTATACAATTTAATTGACATAAGAGTTGATTAGGTTAGTTACTATATATTGTGTAGTTTACTTGAGAGAGGAATACATGCTAAGTTAGATTAAATTGATCATGTAATTGATGGATAATTATATTGGGGTTTTTTAGTGATTGACATGCTTAGGAAATTAAGGAATTAAATATTCCTAAATATTTTCTTATATATTTTCATACCTGTCAATTTAGAGTTAATTAATTACTGCTTTTTATTTTGCTTTCTCAAAACATAAAAAAAACAAAAAAAATTGATATTTATTTCTTTTCAATTTTAAAATTAGTTTCTAATTACACAATCTTCATGGGAGTGATATTTTTTTTATCATTATATTACTTGTTTATAATACATATACATGCATATCCATTGTACATAATTCATGTTAACCACTAGGACATGGAACATTATCACTTTTGCACCATCTTGGTTTGCTTCTACCAGTTCCACTTCATTAGAGTATGAAGCTTGTTAGTTAGGAAAACATCATAGAACTTATTTTCTTTTAAGAGTCAACAATGTTAGTTCTTGTATGTTTGATTTGGTACATTCGAATATTTGGGGACCAATACAGATCCCTAGTAATCTTAACTTTACATATTTTATAAGTTTTGTGGATGATCATTCTAGGACTAGGATTTACCTTTTGAAAGATAGGTTTGAATATCCTTTTATACTTTACTTTTTTTATTGTGAAATTAAGACTCAATTTGGGGCACCACTTAAATATTATAATTTAATAATGCTTTAGAATGTTGGTCTTATATAATTTATGAGTTTTATCGATTATGTGGCATAATACACCAAACCACTTATGTTAACACCCCTTAATAAAATGAGATTGTTAGAAGGAAAAATAGACATTTACTTGATATTTTATGTACTATTATGTTTCATATGAATGTTTCTTTTAGGTTTTGAGGGGATGTTGTACTCATTGTGTGTTATTTCATAAATAGATTACCTTTTTCGGTTCTTAATTTTAAAACTCCATACTTTGTGTTAATACCATAAAATGATGGTTTTTCTTTTCATCCAAGAGTTTTTGGATGTGTGTCTTTTACTTATGTACATCACCCACAAAATAAGCTATCTCCTCATGCTCTTAAGTGTATCTTTCTAAGATACTCTAAAACTCAAAAACGATATAAATGCTTTCATCTTCCAACCAAAAAAAATTCTTACTTAGTGTTTATGTTACCTTTTTTGAATCAACTCCATATTGTTCTAATTAGGGAGAGTCACTTGATGAAAACATTATTTCTCCTTCAATATCAATTCCCATTCTAATTCTTGTTGAAACACATAGGCTATTTGAGCAGAATTAGTGAAAGAAACAATTGTTGATATTGGTAATGTTGACCCATAGAACACAATACTGGAGAGTGATGACTCTCAACACCAATTGTCTAAATCTTTTGCTTGATCCACCTTTGCTTTCTCAAACTCAAATGTAAGATTTAGGACTCACTCTACAACATTATGATCTTGATGTTCCTGTGGCTATTCGTTAAGTAAATAGAACCATCAACCCTCCATCTAGGTATCTTCTTACCAAATATGTCACTTTTGATCATCTTTCTAACTCATTTGCTTCATTTTTATTGTTTTGTCTGTTATCACCATAACTAAAAATCTTGAAGAGGCTTTGACTCATTGTGGTTAGAGATTTGCTATAGAGGAAAGGATGAATGCTTTAATAGATAGAGACACTTTAAAACTAGAATCCCTACTTTCTTGCAAGGAAGTGATTGGATGTAAATGAATATTTGTCATGAAATATCAATCTAACCGAACAATTTAGAGATTGAAAGCTATATTAATCGCAAAAGGTTTCACTCAAACTTATGTCATTAATTACTTTAAAACTTTCTCTCATGTGGCTAGGTAAACTCTGTTAGAGTTATAATCTCTATCACTATAACTCTTGCTTGGCGTCTGTATCAACTTAATGTTAAGAATGATTTTCTATATGATAATTGACAATAAAAAGTTTATATGGAGCAACCACTAGGGTTTGTTACTCAAAGGGAGACTCATATTGTGTGTAAGTTAAAGGCAGTCATATATTGTTTAAAATAATCCCCTATGGCTTGGTTTGATAAATTAAGTGAAACTTTACTTGCCTTTGGTTTTAAACAATGCCATTTTGATCACTCAATCTTTGTGAAATCTAGCTTGGTAGAATTTGTCGCTCTTATGGTCTATATGGATGATGTTCTTGTTACAGGCAATGATATATCAGGTATTACAGAAGTAAAAGATTACTTATAGAAAAAAATTTAGATCAAAGATATGGGACAATTGAGATATTTCTTCAGCATTGAAGTGGTAAGAAATAAGAAAAGGTTAGTACTTTCTCAACACAAGTATACACAATATTTATTCTCTGAAGCTGAAATGTTGGATTCTAAACAAGCAAACTCTCTTATGGATCAAAATGTTCAAAATGTTCTACTTTATGATCCATCTAATTCCAAGTTTGAAGATTTCAAGAGGTATCAAAGCTTAATTGGTAAACTTATGTATCATACTGTTACTTAACCATATATTACATTTGCAATTAGTGTTCTTAGCCAATATATACAAAGTACACATCAATGTCATTAGGATGCTTGTTGCATAGTTTTAAGGTATTTAAAAAATACTATCAGTTTAGTATTTTCTATAAAATGGGACTCATATTGATGTTGTAGGATATTCTGATGCTAATTGGGTAGGTCTTAAGAAAGACAAGAACTCTACAAATGGCTATTATACATTTATTAGAGGGAACTTATTTATTTAGAGAAATAAAAAAACAAAATGTTGTTTCTAAATCAAGTATATAGAGCTATAATACATATTACATGTGAACTTATATGGGTGAGAAATTTTTTACGAGAATTATATGTCCAATTTGAAGAATCATTAGTTATGTTATGTGATAACCAGACTGCCGTCTATATAACTAAGAATTTAGTATATCACAAAAGACCTAAATACATTGAAATTGATAGTCACTTAAACAATTTAGAGATGTTCACTTAGTCAGATTGAAAGGTTACATTAATCTTTTTACTTGTCTAAAAAATATTATTTAATTACTTAATTTTAAGAATGTGATATTTAGTCTTTTATTTATAAAAATGTATAAAAAAAATATTTAATAATTTTAAATTTATTTAAAAGATAAAAATTATCAGGGATATTTTAATCAAAGAATGAGAATAAAAGACAATAATACCCTCATCATTTATGTGATAATTTTTTTGGCTTAATAGGTTAGATAAGTGACAAAAATTACTTACAAATATCAATTGAAATTTTTTTATTAATCTTTTTTTAAGAATTTTTTTATAAATAAAAATATTAATAAACACTTTTTTATAACTAAAATAATTAATGAATACTTTTTAAACATCACAGTATTGAAAAATATTTTTACGAAATAAAAAGGAAAGAGAATCCAAGACTTTTTCCCTTTCTTCAATAGGTTTTTGGTTCCTAGGAACTCTTCTATGTGTAGGATATTATTTTTATCGATCTAAAGAACAATGATGATAATAATAAATGGAGTCACATTCTGAAATTTCCCCAGTTTCCTTACAAACTAACATATTCAATGGATTCGAATGGCGTAGCAAGGTGGGGAGGTTCACAGAGACTTGAGACATTAGGTCGACATTTCACTCGGTATAGACCTCAGATTCCGCTACTTTCTGGTATAACCAAACGATCTGCAGTTCTGATATGCCTTTTCCAAGGTGAAAATGATGAGTTAAGGGTCATTCTCACCAAGCGAGCCTCAAATATTTCCTCTCACTCAGGTGCCCTTTCCAATTTCTTTAAAATCTCACAATATTAAGATGCAGATATACCACCTGCTGAGATATATAATACCATTTGGGTGCTAACTTTGTTGCAGGAGAGGTGGCGCTTCCAGGTGGGAAAAGGGAGGAAGGTGACGTCGATGATGTGCACACTGCTCTGAGGGAGGCTAAGGAAGAGATTGGCTTGGACTCTTCCTTAGTCAACGTTGTCACCATTCTTGAATCCTTTGTGACTAAGGTTAGCTGTCCCTCTTTTATATCGTTCATTTTCAATTGGTGCAATTTAGTAGTTATTGAAAACTTGAACTTACGCACTGTCTTTCATAATATTGTATAACCAAAATTTTGCTCCGAGAGCACTGATAGTGTCTGGACTCACATTATAGACATATACTGGGTTCTCTCCGAGTTTCTTCCTTAAGTCTTCTTCAATTTTTCGTTCAAATCATACCCATTCAAATTTTCTCATTGTTTATATTCCATTTCCGTTCCCCTATTATGTTTTAATCCCTCACTTCTCTCAATTTGTTTCCCGGCGGTTGCCTAATTCTACCCTTGGTTTTCCATTTCTAATTCAAATCGTCACATCTGAAATTGTATTGTGATTCTGATAATAGTAAACCTAACTTCTCGGGTTGGAAATCTCGATCTCACTCTTGAGCTTGGGGATGTGCTTGAAAAAGAAATCAATTCGTTTAAACTTGCTTTTGCTGCTCGGCTCATACCGCAGCGATTAGTGAATGTTGATGTTCTGCTTCGAGTACATCAAAGGAACTGGTCTAGGTATGGAGGAATGGACATGAAGGTGATTGATAAATATACCTTTTTCTTTTACTTCGAAGAGGAGGGCGAACTTGAGCTGGTGGTGAAGGGAGCTTCGTGAAGTTTTGATAATTGTCTCCTAGCTATTTCAACTCTATCAAGTATTTCTCCCTCCAATCTGAATTTCAACTCAACTCCTACGGATCCAAATCTAGGATCTTCCAATGGATTGGAGTAGTGAAATCATTGTCACTAGGAACCTTGAGAAGCTTGGATATGTTTCTTGAGGTTGATAAGTGCTCACTTGTTAGTGGAACAATGTGTTCTGCTCATGTTAGGGTCTCACTGGATCTGAATTGATCACTTTGCCCCTAGGCTTGGATTCCATTTCACAAGATAATGTGGGTGGAATTTAAATTCAAGCGTTTGCCTAAATTTTATTACCACTGTGGTAAGTTCTCTCATGATGTGCGTTTTTGTGCTGAAACTAAGGAGATGTGTATGAGTTATGGAGGAAAATAAACTATGTTTAGGGATTGGATTGTGTGGGTTTATTTATGCTAGTGCCAAACCATGTGAAATGGGGTGACCCTGTTAAAAGGCCTATCAAGGCTTCTGATACATCGACTTCAAAGGTTTCAATGCAGGATGTTGAGATTTAGTCAAGGGCTTAAGGCTATTGAGGATGAGACTGGTAAGAAGGAAGGAGGCGCTCAAGTCTAAGAACAAAGAGAATGCTAAAGGTGGAGGCAAAATGGAAGGAGCACAAGGTATCAAGGTTGGGAAGGGGCCTAGGAAGTGGTTAGAGGACCTTGCTTCTTTGATGAACCTAATGTGTGATCATGTTCCTTTTGCTGGTGCTGTTTCACTGGAAGCTGAGGAGAGTGCAATGATATAGGAGGTTCTTTTCCAAGAAGTGAGGAAGAGTAGCTTTGGAGGTGATCTTTTATGGTGTTCGTTTCATGGTAGTTGTGTGTTTCTTTGGTGTCTTTTCTGTTGCAGTTACTTTGGTTTGATTATAGCTAGTCTGTTTTGAGAACTGTTAGTTTAGTTTCTAAAATGTTTTTGTTATCTCCATTTAGATCTTACTTTAATCTGTATTCTTCAATTTTTGTGCTCTTGTAGATACTACTCTTGCGTTATATTGTGCTGGATTATGCAGGAAAGCTTGTAGTATTTCTGTGAGTTCAAATGGCTAGCTTTGCTGCTAGGATAGGTAATGGTGATTCTTTAGGCGACCAAGCTTGTTGCTAAAGTTGGAATCTGTAAGAGTAGGAGTGATTCTTTAGGTGACCAAGCTTGTTGCTAAAGTTGGAATCTGTAAGAGTGTGAGTCTAGATATAATATGCTTTTAACGACAATACTTTCCTTTTGATGTATATAATTAAAAAAAATACATTTTTTTCATTTAGTTTGTGCATCTTTTGGTGTTTTGCAAATTATTGTAGATAATTGCTCTTAGAAGTATGAGTTTGCTTTTCTTTATATCTGTCTGATTTTTATTTGTTAAAAGTTTGATACTGCTGTAGATTTTAGGCTTAGATTGGAACTCATACATCAAGTTTCGATGGCTTTTTGTTATGACCCAAAATGTAAATAGTTATCCCATCTCTTAATAGCTTAATTTGTTAGGAGAACTAGATATCAAGATGTGCGTTGCACGTGCAAATAACCACTTGTGAATTGTGATTGAAATAAAAAATTATTTTAAATGATTAAAAATCTCTAACGTCACAACAATTTAGAAATTTAATCCATAATGGTAAAAAACAAATTGGATAAATGAATAATATGTATGTGACATCAATTTGTATTGGTGATATATATTTATATCTTATAAAAATAACTTTATTAGAAATCGGTAAAGAAAATATGTGACAATTAAAGAAAATATTGAAATAAATGATGGGTATGAAGAGGTTTTGAAGGTTATCGCCTAAAATTGATTCACCTGATCAATTTAAAATTGAAATTTCTGGAAATGTTTCATGTACTATAGAAAAATTAAATATAGAAACAAAAATATCATTTTTATTTTCTCAATAAAGTTTTATGCATAATATTATGAGTTGAGAGCAAAATATTTACCAAAAACCAAATAGAGTTAGCAAGACATGAGATTATATAGCAATCGATAGGAAAAAAACTTGATTTAGGACATAAAGATTGAGAGGCAAAAAAGCCATAACATTTCAACCACCCACCTTTTAATCCTTTCGTTAGAAATTCATAAATGTATTCAACAAACAAAAAGCATTGAAAAATCCAATGTTAAAGAAAACTTAAAAAAAAAAATACAAACAAATATATAAGAGAACTAATGAATGATGGGTATGAAGAGGTTTTGAACGTTATCGCCTAAAATTGATTCACCTGATCAATTTAAAATTGAAATTTCTGGAAATGTTTCATGTACTATAGAAAAATTAAATATAGAAACAAAAATATCATTTTTATTTTCTCAATAAAGTTTGATGCATAATATTATGAGTTGAGAGCAAAATATTTACCAAAAACCAAATAGAGTTAGCAAGATATGAGATTATATTGCAATTGATAGGAAAAAAACTTGATTTAGGACATAAAGATTGAGAGGCAAAAAAGCCATAACATTGCAACCACTCACCTTTTAATCCTTTCGTTAGAAATTTATAAATGTATTCAACAAACAAAAAGCATTGAAAAATCTAATGTTAAAGAAAACTTAAAAAAAAATAAAAATACAAACAAATATATAAGAGAACTAATGAATGAAACTGTTATTTGCAATTACTCCAATATTGCAATCCAATATTTTCTAAAGAACTTATGACATTCTCTATGTTGGAGATATTAGAGAAAGCAAAAAGTTTAGAGAATGTAAAAAGGTTGCATTATGTTTAATATATATATATATATATATAAAATTAGAAAATAGATAAATAGTTTAACTATACTTGACTCAACATGTCATGGTCTTTTACATCATAAGGCAAACTAAGTAAATGGAAACAAATAGTGTGAACCACAAATACTACCATAATTGTTAGAATAATATCATAACATAAAATAAATACTAACATAACTTACAATGGCACTACTTAATGATCATTAACATGATCTCATGCATTAATAATAATGACCTTCCACTACCTTTCCATGGTTGTTAAAGGTTGAATATGTTTAATAGATAGAGAGTTGAATTATAGGGGTTACTGTATTGTCATAACTCAAATAGTTATTGTCACAACTAAGATTCATTATATGTTTATTATACCCTAGATGCAAGCCTATAAATGTGTAGAACAATTGCTCAAAATCTGCCAGGCTTTGGATGTGCTTCTCCCGAGGGCTGAGGTTTTTCAAACGTCACGTCAAAAACCTAAACACTTCTCTCGAAATCACTTTAAAATATTACATCTAAATTAGCCCTTAATATAATTCATTTAATTAATTTCTATTTGATTTATTGAAGCGTAAATGCCTGAATGTGCAGTACGGAATGGTAGTGATTCCTGTAATTGGTGTACTTAGAGACAAGAAAGCATTCAGTCCAGTTCCAAATGCTGCAGAAGTAGAAGCAGTATTTAATGCTCCCTTAGAAATGTTTCTTAAGGTTTCTGCAATAAACTTCCAATTCTTACTTGATAAGATTAATTAATTTGAATAACTTTATCTCATTTACCTTTCTGGTGTTGAACATAGAATGATAACAGGAAAGCAGAAGAGAGAGTGTGGAAGGGAGATAAATATTTACTGCATTTCTTTGAGTTTGGAGTAGATAACAAGAAGTATATTATATGGGCTTTAACTGCTGGAATATTGATAAGCGCTGCTTCAGTTATCTACCAGCGGCCACCAGAATTTACAGAGAGAAAACCTAAGTTTTGGAGTAGAGATGCTGATAAAGAGCCCAATATGCCAGAGGTTTAAATTTCTTTTTACATAGCTTGTATGAATGGAGCTATTATATTATGATAACTAACAAATGAATGCATAATAAATTTAAATTAGAGGTGGCAATTCATGTTGTTTCTGTCAGCTTAAATAATAAATGGGTAAGAACCGAACTTTTTACCCTTGTTATAAATTAAAAGAAATTATTGGCCAATTATTAAATTTATATTATTTAAGGTTTAAATTACATTACTACTCTCCGTCTAGTTTTATAACAGAGTTGAGAAGGCATTTTTGTAACATCCATTAAGCTTATTGGACAAATTATTTATTGTTAATGGAGTAATATTGATGTGATACTCCAAAACATATTTATGCTGTAGTACTGATACTCTTTAAGAAAGTGTTACTTTGTATAAAAAGCAAATCTTACTATTAATGTGATTGTTTATGGATATACACATAACTCACTCTTGTTAAATTCATTACTTACTCATCTTAATGTTATTTTTGTAACAAAGTACAGTTAGGTGATATATTTATATGTTATTTCAAATTAAATGATAGAGAAGTGTTAATATCACATGCATTTACACACATATTTTATACTGTGTTGTGTGTTAGAACTATTTTAAAATTATAAAAGTAATTTATATTTAGATAATATTCATACTTACCTAAAATAAGGTGTACGGGTAAAAAGTGTGTAAATTTGTGCGAACATTGGTACGTAATATTTCATCTTCCTGTAGGCCATATAACATTCATATGTAATATTTCATCTTCCTGTAGCCCATATAGAAAAATCTTTGGTCAGAAAGAAATGTGATTTTGCAGCAACAGGAGACTGAAACCCTGAACTCGAGCTTCCATCTGAGGACCGCCCTCTGATTATTTTGGTGTTAACATACAATTGTAATTTCAAGCATAAAATAAAAAAATGAAAAAAATCATACAAGTGCAAGCCTTAAGTATATAAAAAATCAAAAAGTAAAGCCTTACGTAGGAAAAAAAAGAAAGAAAAGTGGTAGCATTAAGTCGAAAAGAAAAAATGTAAGCCTCGAGCAGCATGCTTAAAACTTTGGAAACCAGGACAATAGCATATAAAATATAAAAGCTGCTTTGTTTCAATCCAAAATGGCAATAATGATAATAATAAGCTGCTTCATTAAGTTGAAGTTGATTACATGATAGAGGGGTCTGGGGGAATATTAAGTATAATTATTTTATAAAATATTTAGTTACAATTTATATAACTTATACAATATATTTAAATAAAATTAATAATAATTATTTTACTTAATTAATTATTATTTAAAATAGTATTTAATTTATTTTATATAGTTATCTTATTTATTAAAATAATTTTATTATAAAAATTTAATTAAATAATTATTTAATTTATTTTTATATTCATCTTATATTTTAAAATAAAAAAATTATTTTTAATTTTAGATGAAAGAAAAAATTAAAACTTATAATTTATAATTAAAATTTTAGATAAGTTAAATAAAGTATTAAGTATAATTTAAACCCACACTTATTATTGATGCATCAATTTTTAATATATATAATACATTCTTGTTTTATATCTAAACACATGAATGTATAAAAATTATATGGTCATACTTGTTTGTACTGTGTAACAAATATGTCTTAATAAACGTTTTTGTAAAATTATAAAAATAACATCTTAAAAACTTATAATAATCAAAATAACAGTCTAATAATATTAAACGATATTAAATTGAACGTTTTTTTAATATTGAACAGGTCTAAATTGTAGGTCTCGTCCATATGGAAGTAGAAGAAAATAAAATATTAGGTGCAATCACATTTGAAAATAAAAATGTTAGGTACAATCACATTTAACAAATGCATCAAATATATTTGTGGCTAAAATTTGGCTAGTTATATTGCTAATTTTTGGCCATATAAGGGATATGAAATTTTGCTTATAAATAGGCAATGTTTTTGCCTTAGAGAGACACACCAACACACCAAAAGAAGAGAAGCAAAGCAAAACAAAGCCAAACGAACAATTTCATTTGATAAAAATAGTGTTGTGTGTGTGAGAGAGTGGAAGAGAATATTTAAAAAAAAAGTTGGGATATTTTTCTAAAAGAGGAGTGGCAAAATAGTGAGTTTGAGAAACACTTGTCTGACACTCTTTTGGGTTTATCTCAATTTGTTGTATTGTCTCTCACTTTATACCCATTAATTTAATTAGTGGAAGAAATATTTTTCAAAATTTTTTGCGTGGACTTGGCCCAAATTAGAGAGTGAACCACGTTAAATTTTCGGTGTCATTATTTTACTCTGTTGAGTTTTATTTTATTTGTACTCGCTGTGCCTAACAATTGGTATCAGAACTGGTCTAATAAAATTCTTAGTATGCTCTATGGTTGCAACGTAGACTGATCTGACACATCAAAAAATATTTTATTAGGTTTAAGGCATGTTTATTTGTAGAAAAAGAAACACATCAAAAAAAGTGTCAAGCCAGAAGGTAGATATTGAGAAATTTAATGGCAATAATAATTTCTCTTTATGGCAAAGGAGGATGAAGGATATTCTCATTCAATAGAAGTTTCATAAGGCGTTGCTAGGGAAAGAAAAGAAGGCAGCAACCTTTACTGAGGAACAGTGGGAGGAGATAGATGAGATTGTAGCTAGTACAATCCGTCTAAATCTCTTAGAAAGTGTCTTGCAAAATATTGAATCAAAAAATTGCAAGACTACAAAAGAAACTTGAGAGACTTTAGAAAACGTGTACATGTCAAAGAACCTTGCGAATAAATTTTATTTGTGGAAGGATCTATATCAGATGAGGAAGGAAGATAATGTGAGCATGATGCAACACGTTATCAATTTTAATAGCAAGCTTTCTCACTTGGCAAGATTCAAAGTGAGTTTCGACGATGAAGAGAAAGATGTGATGTTACTGGCATTACTACCCTTATCATATAATCATCTCACAAAAACTCTGACTGATGTGAAAGACAAGATGAAGTTTGAAGTTGTTGTAGAAGCCTTGTTGTCATATGAGAAACAGAACAAGGAGAGAGATTCAGAAGCACAAGCTCTTATCACAGAGTCCAGAAGAAAGAGATAGTATAAAGAGCATAAATTCAGAGGCAAGAGTAGAGGCAAATCAAACAAATATGCCAATATTGAATGCCATCATTGTGAGAGGAAGGGTCACATTGAGAAATTTTGTCGGGTGTTTAAGAAGGAATAGGAAACAAATAAAGGCAAAGTAGTGAAGAAAGACTACAGTAGTGGTGATGAGCAAACAAATACCATAGATGAGTTCAATATCATTTATGATAAATATTTTGTCAATCTTGCATCACACGAGACCAACTGGGTGATTGATAGTGGTGCTACAATTCACGTTACATCACGTAGAGAATTTTTCTCATTATACACACCTGGAAGTTTTGGTGTTGTTAGAATGGGAAATGAAGGCCTGTCAAAGGTTGTTGACAGAGGAGATGTTTGCTTAGAAATGGAGAATGGAACCATACTATTTCTGGAAGATGTTAGACATATTCCAAATATGTGCCTAAATTTGATCTCTGTACGCAAACTTGCAAATGAAGGATACTACAACTCCTTTATTTATGATAAATGGAAACTTACAAAAGGCTTTTTAGTAGTGGCTAAAGGTGGGAAGCATACAACTCTGTATATAATGCAAGTGAAGCTCTCCACCGATATAGTAAATTCCATGGAGAAAGAAAGTGTAGCTGAATTATGGCATATGAAACTCAGTCACATGGGTGAAAAAGGTATGATAAGTCTAGTTAGGAAGAAGATACTACCCGGAATGTATGAAGTACATTTGGAGAAATGTGTTGATTGTCTAGTAGGAAAGAAAAACAGAGTTGCTTTTAAGAGTTCCTTTCCTTTCAGAATGAATAATATTTTAGATATGATTCATTCATATTTGTGTGGACCAATACCAAAGTCACTTGGTGGTGCTCAATACTTTGTGACTTTCATTGATGATCATTCAAGGAAGACATGGGTATATCTTCTGAAGACAAAGGATCAGGTGCTAGATGTCTTCAAATAATTTCATTCCTCAGTTGAGAGACATATTGGGAAGAAGCTGAAGTGCATTTGGACAAACAATGGTGGAGAATACATAGGATCTTTCATGCTTATTGCAAAAATCATGGTATTCGGCATTAGATGACACCTCTAAAGACACCGCAGTTGAATGGCTTAGTTGAGAGGATGAACATAACTTTGATGGAGAGAGTCAGATGTGTACTCTCACATGCAAAGTTGCCTAAAACTTTCTGGGGTGAAGCCATACTCACAGTTGCACATGTGTTGAATCTTTCATCGTATACTCCTCTTAAGATGGATGTTCTAGATAAAGTGTGGTCAGAAAAGGATGTTTCTTATGACCATCTATGAGTGTTTGGCTACAAAGAATTTTTTCATGTCCCCAAGGATGAGAGATCTAAACTTGATGCCAAGACAGGACAAAGAATTTTTATTGGCTATGGTCAAGATCAATTTGACTATAGATTTTATGATCCGGTTGCAAAGAGACTTGTTAGGAACTGTGATGCTATATTTGTTGAAGATGAGACCATTGAAGATATTGTCAAAATGAATAAGGATGTTCCTAATTCCAATGGTTACTCATTAGATTTGGAATGAATTCCTCCAACATTAGTGCCAAGAGAAGTTGGAGATGAAGACCAGGTTTATCCACCTGATGAAAATGATGCTTCCATAGAAGTTGGTTCTGAAGACGGGGGAGATGATGATGTTCATTATCCAGCACCAACCCCTATGGTTTCTCGTGTTCCATCAAAAAGAAGTTATAGAATGAGACGACCCTCTACCACATATCCTCCAGATGAGTATGTAACTTTCACCGATGGGGGAGAACCTTGAGAGTTATGAAGAAGCTATAGAGGAAGAATCCAAACAAAAATAGATTGAAGCCATGCAAGATGAGATGAAGTGCTTACATGAGAACAAAACTTTTGAGTTGATGAAACTACCCAATAGAAGAGGGATTTGAAAAATAAATGGGTGTTTAGGGTGAAGCATGAAGAACACAGTTTCAGTCTGCGATACAAAGCTAGATTGGTTTTCAAGGGATTCAACCAATGAAAATGAGTTGACTTTGACGAGATTTTCTCATCCATACTATGTTGGGGTTAGCAGGAAGTCTTGATCTGGAGGTTGAGAAAGTTGATGTCAAAACTACCTTCCTATATGGTGACTTGGAAGAAGAGATATACATGGAGCAGCCAGAGGGTTTCAAGCAAAAAGGAAAAAAAGATTATGTTTTCAAATTGAAGAAAAGCCTTTACGGTTTAGAACTTGCACCGAGACAATAGTACAAGAAGTTTGAGTCTGTTATGCGGGAGCAAGGCTACAAAAAGACTACTTCAGATTATTGTGTTTATGTACAAAAATTCTCTGATGATGATTTCATTATTTTTTTTCTCTATGTGGATGATATGTTGATTGTTGGCCTAAATATTTCTAGAATTAACAACTTTAAAAATCAATTGAGTAAGTATTTTGCCATGAAATAATTAGGGCTAGCAAAGCAAATTTTTGGCATGAGTATTATTAGAGACAAAGACGCCAAGATATTATGGTTGTTACAGGAGAAGTACATTGAGAAATTACTTCAGAGATTTAATATGGAAAAGGCTAAAGCGATTACTTGTCATCTTGCTAATCACTTTAAGCTAAGTTCTAAGCAGAGCCCTTCTACAGACAAAGAGAAGGGAGAGATGGAAAAAATTTCATATGCTTTAGTAGTTAGAAGTCTGATGTATGCCATGGTTTGTACACGGCCAGATACCGCTCATGCTGTTGGAGTTGTGAGTATATTCCTTTCAAATCCTGGAAAGGAACATTGGGTTGAAATGAAATGAATTTTCAAGTATCTTTGAGGTTTTTCCAAAATATGCCTGTGTTTTGGAAATGACAAACCTGTGTTAGTTGGATACACAGATGCAGATATGGATGGCGATGTGGATTCTAGAAAATCCACTTCAAGTTACCTGATTACATTTGTAGGGGGAGCTATGTTATGACAGTCAAAGTTACAAATATGTGTTGCATTTTTCACCACAGAAGCAGAGTTTATAGAAACAATGAAAGCATTTAAAGAGTTGCTATGGATGAAAAAGTTCTTGAAAGAACTTAAGTTGCAACAATTACTAGTTATTTTCTGATAGTCAGGGTAAAAATGGATAAAATATGTTGACGAAAATTCTTCCAAGACATAATTTTGAATATTATCATTTACCTACTGGATTGGTAGAGCCCTCCACCTAGTCGAGAGGGGGATATTTATAGTTCCCGCCCACATAGGAGTGGAAGAAAATAAAAATATTCAGTGCAACCACATTTGAAAATAAAAATGTTAGGTGCAACCACATTTGACAAATGCATCAAATATTTTTATGGCTAAAATTTGGGTAGTTATGTTGCTAATTTCTGGCCACATAAGGGATAGGTAATTTTGCCTATAAATAGGTAATGTTTTTGCCTTAAAGAGACACACCAATACACCAAAAGAAGAGAAGCAAAATAAAGTCAAATGAACAATTTTCTTTGATGAAAAATAGTGTTGTGTGTGTGAGAGAGTGAGAGAGTGAGAGAGAATATTTTAGAAAAATATTTGAGATATTTTTCTAAAAGGGGAGTGACAAAATAGTGAGTTTGAGAAACACTTGTGTGATACTATTTTGAGTTTGTCTCACTTTGTTGTATTGTCTCTCACTTTGTATCCATTAATTTTATTAATGGAAGAAATATTTTTCAAAGTTTTTTCCGTAAACTTAGCTCAAATTTAAGGGTGAATCATGTTAAATTGTAGGTGTTATTATTTTATTTGTACTATATGTAACAAACATAAATGATTATTATTTTTATAATTAAAAATTTTAAATAAGATATTTTTGTTGTTGTTAAACATCTTTTCCCTCAACCAGTTACATCACTCCATCTGTATATGTTTCTTGACGAATTTCTACGTCATCATACTTTTCATGGACTGTCCCGACAAATAATCAGCCATTTCTCTTCCACTGCAAACAAACAGGTTTTGGTATAAGACATTACAAAGCTAAGGAAATGAGAGTACGATCAAGAGAAGAGAAAGCTAAGCAAGGCTGAGTAAGAAAGAAGTGATACTTCACAAATTAATGAAACATTTACTACATCCTATTTATACATGAGTAATTCTATATATGTTTCTATACTTGTGAAGTTTCACAATAATACAAGCTTAAAGATAATAAATATGTTATTGTTATAAATCAACTTTAAAATTGATACCAAAACTTAACGGGTACATATGCAACCTTGTATTAAAATAAACGTAGAAAATAAAATATTAACACAGTATATTTTTACGTGAAAATAACTTAGCTTACATCAATAATTTAAGAAAAAAAACTTTCCATTTATTGGATCACATATTTCATCATGAAAATTAAATGTTCAAGTACAAATTTATTTTTTTACTATCATTTTTAAAATAATACTTCAATGTATTTTACTTATGAATACCTACTATATTTTCACACCCTTTAAGGGGATCATGTTTAATGTTTCAATTAACTCTCATTAAATAGACACATTTGTTGAATAACCTACAAAATGATTAATACAAAAATACAAGTATTGGTGTGTTTTCTAGATGGATTTCAATAATACCGTACTCTAATAGATTCAACAAATAAATCAAATGAAGAAAATCTAAAGCAAACCTAGAAAAAATAATTTAGCTTAAAGATCAATAAAAATAACTTTTTTTACATCTTGATAGTTAATTTAATAAAAAGTTTATACTTATGATATTGATGCTAGCATATAAGAACCTAAGGAAAAAAAGTTATCATAAAAAATAAAATAAAAAATAATAATGAATAGAAATCAATTTCCCCACCCTTATCAAATAGCCTTGATCTTTTTATCCATGTCGAAGATCGCTTCTAATTAGTGTTCCCAATCTCATTGATAATCTAATAATTAATATTCCACTTTTTCAGTAGCCCCAATCACATGAATATATTATTCCTTTTCCAATTACACTACTACAATATATACATATAGCCTCGGACATTTAGCCTCAAATTGTTTAAAAACCGAGACCATAGAGTTTTGGTCTAAGTTATCTAAACACCGAGGCCATAGACATACCTTATGACCTCAGTTATTTAAAAAAAAGGCTATAGACATACTCTATAACTTTGATTATTTAAAAAATGAGGGCATAGACATACCCTATCAATTTTTTACGCCACATACCAAATTTATTTATAAATTTTTTTTATTTTTCTTTCCCAATTTCTTATTTTCCTTTTTTTTCTCTCCTTTTCTTTTGTCCCTCTCCTTTATTTTCCTCTCTTTTCCTAGCGCTTTCCCGATCTCTTTTTCTTCTCTCTTTCCCCAGCACGTACTCCTCACAACCCATCTCTATCTCTATCTCTCTACGTGTGTTGCCTTCAATGGCAACGACCTTGACCTTTCACTTCTCGAAGTAGTTGAGAAATCGCAAAACATAGTGGAGATTCTCAACCTACTAACCCTAAAAAATATCGTGCACTCCTTCAAATCTGTTCACCCTCTACTGCTGAAAAAGTCACAAGGATAGGCATAAATGAAGGAGGTTACAAATTATACCAGAACAAAGACTTATTAGGTCCTCTAGTAAAACCCTAATTTTGGACACTCACATAACCCTATGAGGTATGCCATCTCTAGTATCAAGCTTTCTTATTGAGCTATGCCTTCGTGTATACTTGGATCATGTTGGATCAACTTTGTACCTAGAGTTGCAGATGGAAGCAATCTTTAAGGATCTCACTTCGAATGTTTATATAAACCCTCGTATCCTTTATTTTTTTTTAAATTTTGTTGGGTTTTTATTTGTGAATTTATAATGTAATTTATTGATTGATCATTAAATTAGTATGTTCATGGACCGTGATGATGATGGTTTGCTACTTTTTTTAATGCTTAACTTGTCAAATATGACCTCCCATTAAGAACACAGATCTACCTTTCTTTTGGTTTTTTCTTCTATGAATTGGTAGGAATTATTTCTTTTGGTTGCCAGTGTTGTTTATGTTATCAACTTCCTTAATTTTTGACCAAGTGAGACTTAATTAATTTGAATTTAGACAGCCAAAGTGACACCAGTTTTGCTACTTGTGATCTTGTAATAGAAGCCCACCAACATGTGAAATTTTTTTCTTTAACTTTCAATAGCTCCTCATGCCAACTATTTAAGTTCGTAAATGATTCTTATGCATGATTTATTTCCCTTGTCATCTTTGTGTTCTTCATTGTCACTATTGTTGTTGTAACTATTATTTATGACTACTATGTTTTCTTGTGATAGGAAAGGGACCAATGATCATTTGTCACTTGAGCTCAAGGTAATGTCCTAACTTTTGGGGTATCATAGCATTACTCTTTGTTTTATACTTTGTGTAAGTTGTTTTCAGCTTTTTTCCACGCTTGCATATAGGTCCTTGCGTATTGCAATGTATCCATAAGAGACTACAGATGCATATTCCCTTCTAGGGCAACAATAACTCTGAAGCTGGTAGGAGAGGCCTTTCCATGGAGCCACCTGATAAGTGCTCAAAAAGCACTAAAATAACCATGATTTTATGCACATTAATTGATTAATATATATATATATATTTATATGTTTTATCATATATTTATATATATTTGTCTTTTTTGGAATCACGGGTATTTTTATTGTTTTTCAGGTATTTTGGCTTAAAAACGTAACTTAAAGACTCAAAGAGGAATACTGGAAGCAATACATCACAAATATATTAATAAATAAATGGGGAAAGGTTAATAAATATGGAAAAATTGGATAAAATGGGTCAAAAGGTCAAAAATGTCAAAAAGGAGAAAATCGCGCCGCCGCGCTCGCCATGTGAAAGCCCGCGGCGCCGGCGCTGTGTGACAAGCCCACGTCCGCGCGCATCGCGCGCGCCCGATCCATTTCCGCGCGCATCTCACTCAAGCTCCCGTGCGCGCGCCACCATCGGCGCGCGCCCTGCGCGCCCTGCCGCCCTCGCGCCGACGCCCATTTCGCCCCATTTTTCACGTGCAGCCGCCCCATGACGTCATGCTGACGTGATCAATGACCTCAGCATTTGCACTACGCGTTTTCACATTTTTTTAACATTTTTTCACTCATTTTTTCTCTCCATCCTCACCTATAAATACACCCCTTCTCTTCACTTCATACCACACCTTCAAAACACACTTCTCTCTTCTTTCTTTCTCTCTTTTCTTAGATTTTTAGGTTTTTTTAGTTTTTCTTAGTTTTTAGTTAATTTCTCTTAGTTTTAGAGTTCTTCCCTTTTTGGGAAGAACTAGTTATGTTTTTGTAATATATTAGCTTTTGATTCAATAAATGGGAGTGCAAATTCCGCTTGGAGGTTTTTCAGCAACGGGAATAGCATCGAAGTTTTGTAAGGATTTTATTTTCTTTACAGTTATTTTTTATGCTTTATTCTTACATGTTATATTTAATTTGTCTGTGATTAAATTTAACTCTGCTGGCTGTTTATAAACATGATGTAATAATAACGTTGTTATGCTTGCGAAATATTAAATAGGTAAAAATCTCTAAAATGAATTGATTTTATTTTTATTCAAGATTTTATATTAAGAATGTTAGAGAGAAATATATTATTTTTCATTACAAACTTAAATCTGAAAATTAGATTTTAAGGTTTAGTTATCCGGTCTAATTTAGAGTAGTGCTATTTTATTTGTTGGTACAATCGCCCGGTAGTTAGAGTGAAGCTCTATTTCAAAAGTTTTTATAAGAATTATTATCTGAAAATGTATTGACAACATGTTTTCAGTAGTGGTTTTAAAACTTGAAAGTTAGTACTCGGATAACTAAATTCTTAGGTTTAATTTGGACACCTTGAATAAAGTTTAAACTATCTAACCCCACCAAAGGTGGCATTTAAATGGTTCATTTTCAATCTCTTAGAAAAAGAAATTAATTTAATTAACCAAATTAGTTATCAACCCCACCCATAGGTGTTAATTGATTTGTTTAGTTAACAAAGAATATCTAACCCCACCAAAGGTGGTATTCATATAAAAAAGAGAGAATCAATAAATATCAATTCATATCTTTAATAACCTAAATAATATGAGCAAGCATAATTAACTTAGTTATTATATCCATAAATACTCCACTATTTTAAATGATAAAATTTGCATAAATATTTATTGAATCTTTGTTTATTTTTATGTTAATAGATTAAAAACACAAAACCCAAAATATCGTGACAGGATGTTTAGGATTTAATTTCGTTTTTAAAAGTTTGAATAATAAATTAAAAACCACATACATTCCTTCCTTAGATCGACCTTGGGAGTATACTTATCATTTTCTACGAAATGATTCGTGCACTTGCGAGAGTTTTATAAATAGATAAAACCAAATGAACGGGCAGGATCGGCGATGTCGGTTTTGCCCCGATCACCACCAGAGATTTTTTTATGTATACAATGGAGAATCAAAATAGCATCCTTGGGATGAGAGAGTATTCTACATATTTCTCTTCATAAGAATTTGAAATTTAGTAGCTTAGTTGAGATTGATTTACTCTTTACTATCCATCATAAAACAACCTTTCAATGCTGTTTGTAATCCTACTTTACTTCCCCAATCCCATTACATTGTATTACATTATGTTTCTCATTGTTTTATAATACCTGGTGCTTGGTGCTTAAAATACTTAAATTGGAATTAATAGAGTTGAGATTATTATTTTTCAGTAGTTTGTTGGTGTTGGTGCTAGCATGCTAGTGCTGGTGCTAATGATGGTGCTAGTGGATAGGCGCTAGTACCTGGTCTTGGTGTTGTACCTGTGCTGGTGCTTATGCTGGTGTTGGTGTCAAGTGCTAGTACTGGTACCTATGCTAGTTCCTGGTCTTTACCTCACTCCCAGCTTATTTTCTCACTCTTATAGAGTTCATCTTGTTCCATATCTATATCCATTTCATTGTTTATTGCCATTGGCCATTATGAAGAAGGCGACTAAATTTGGTTTCCAAGGTATTTTTAGTTTCATTGTTTTTCCCTCAGTTCATATTATGTATAAGATTGGTTAGTTGGAACCTGAATTTGTTTCGCATAATGAAACTTCTAGCCATGTTAGAGAGAATTGAACTACATGAAAATATACATGTTATAAGTTTTCCTATTATTATTGTTGGTAGATGATGGGAATATGTAGCTAGTAGCCTAATATGGATGGACTAAGATGGTAGCCCTTATGAAAATTTCTCATATATTAACTACCATCAAATATAGTTGCCATTCTATAAGTCACCTGTGTGCTTCATATTCATTGACAATATTTGTTAAAGTTTTGAGGATTTTATTTTTCTTTATTATGAAAATTCTTGAGAGTGGTATTCGATTGAAGTTCTATACTGGTCTGGATCCATAATCTAGGATTTTATTACTGGTGTACTTGCTAGCTATGACAAATGAGAGTGATATTGCTGTAGCGAAGTGAATTTACTTCTATACAAGATGCTACTATGCCCATTTATTGTTTTCTTTTGATGCAGATTTGATATGTTTTATATGTTTGCAACCTCCACGAGCAAAGCATTGCCATGATTGTGATAAATGTGTGCTTCAATTTGATCATTACTGTGTTTGGCTAGGAACATGTTAAAGGTTGATTGCTATCTATACACACATGCTATTCTAGTTTTCTTTTGCTATTTTCTTTTTCATGGTAGGTAGGCACTAGCATAAGGCACATCAGCATCAGGTGTAGCAGCACACCAAGCACACCAGCACACCAAGAGCACTAGCATACCATACACACTAGTACACCTGCGCACCAACACACCAGCGCACCAACACACCAGCGCACCAACACACCAACGCACCAGGCGCACCAGTATGCCAGGTGCACCAGTACACTAGGCATACCAGCATACTAGGTGTACCAGACGCACCAACACACCAACACACCAGGCGCACCAACACAACAGTGCACTAAGAGAATCAGCACACCAGTGCACCAGGCTCACCTACGCACTAGGCTTACCAACACACCAGTACACCAGTATACCAACACACTAGGCGCACCAACACACCAGCGTACCAGGCGCACCAGTGCACCAGTGCACCTACGCACCAACCCAATGCAGCAGCACCTATCGTATTTTCCTTTTATTTACACTTCTGTTGAAGTCATTATGGACTTTATTATGTTGATTTGAAGTATACTTATAGATGCTTGTAATTAATAATAAAAATTTAATTTGTAATTGTAAGGTTTTATTATGTTTTAGTGTATAATAAACTCTCAATTGTAATTATACTTTTAATTTTAATATAATATGATTTTTAATATTATAATTAATAAATTTATTATAATTTATATTGATTTTTAATATTGTAATTAATAATTGTAAATTTTTTAATTTATGCATATCCTATGGCCTTGGTTATTGAAAGACTAAGGCCATAGGGTATGTCTATGGCCTCGGTTAAAAACCTAAGGCCATAATAGGTAACAGTCTATGGTCTCTCTCACTTAGGCCTCGGTTCTTATAATCGTAGCCATACACCTATGGTCACAGTTAAAAATCGAGGCCATATGTACTTTTTGTAATAGTGTTGCCTCTTGGTCATATAAACTAATTTGATCACACTCCCATATAATTCCTTGTGCTATTCTGTATATGTCTATAGCTTTGTCATTGATCACTAACAGCTTATATAATTTTTACACTTTGTCGAACATCATTGGTGCTATTCAAGTTAATTCCTTGTTCTACTTCACTCTTTTGTTGAAAGATTAATGTATATATATAGGATAGTTATGAACAAAAGGTTAACTCTTTTTGGGCTCTTGAGTTGTATGGTGTTTTGTAATAATAAGCAAGGAGTTTTATCTATAGTAAAAATTAAAAATATAATGTTATGTCATTGTTAAATGACATTTACACTACAAATAAGATTAGTAATACTCATCAATGATGAAGACTTTTATTTAAAAAAATAGCTCTTTTTAAAAGTAATTTAATTGAGATTTTAGGTTATCTTTTAGTTTATGTTTTAGACTATATTGTTTCCTATATTTTAGGTTATATTTTTGCCAGTTTAATAACGATGATTTGAACAACACAAATAATTCCAATTTTTTTTGTAACGTGCTCATAAATGCATGAAAGTAATTCTAATAGTATAGAAATTATACCTAAACTATGACTATCCAAAACTTAGATGTTTCTTCAACTTTAATTGACGGACTTCATAATGAGCCTATAAACTAGTTTACAAATAAATATTTTGTCCACAAAAATTAGCAACACTCATAAAGCCATACAAACTCCCCTTTGACATTTTTGAGTCGTAAAACCGCTCTTTTACTACATAACACTTATAAGCATATTATTTTTTCAATTATTAATCATTTATTTATTACAATTATAATTTTTTTGAATAAATATTTTTAATAAATGCATGAGCCATACACCTAATATGATGACTTTCACACGAGTTGTA
The DNA here is from genome assembly GCA_030763125.1 of Hippophae gyantsensis. Classification (NCBI taxonomy): domain Eukaryota; kingdom Viridiplantae; phylum Streptophyta; class Magnoliopsida; order Rosales; family Elaeagnaceae; genus Hippophae; species Hippophae gyantsensis. Next base: position 42,393,881 of record CM061035.1, on the reverse strand, counting down.
AAATAGCATCTTCGCTCACTATGGTAGCTTTATACATTACAGTAGATAGACCTCTCAAAACTAGGTGTCTCCTAATGAGCAGAACTAGCAACACCAATCCTACAAATAGTTTGGTTTTATATTTGTAAAACTCTCACAAGGGTACAAATCATTTTATAGAAAATGACAAGTATCCTCCCAAGGTTAATCTAAGGAAGGAATATATGTGGTTTTTAATTTATTATTCAAACTTTTAAAAACGAAATTAAATCCTAAACATCCTGTCACGATATTTTGATTTTTGTGTTTCCTAATCTAATAACAAAACAAATATAGCTATGGATTCAATAAACATTTATGCAAATTTTATCATTCATAACAATGAAGTATTTATGGATATAGTAATTAAATTTATTATACTTGCTCATATTATTTAGGTTATTAAAGATATAAATTGATATTTATTGATTTTTTTTATATGAATACCACCTTTGATGGGGTTAGATATTCTTTATTAATTAAACAAATCAATTAACACTTATGGATGAGGTCGATAATTAGTTTGATTAATTAAATTAATTCCCTTTTTCTAAGAGATTGAAAATGAACCATTTAAATGCCACCTTTGGTGGGGTTAGACATTTTAAACTTTATTCAAGGTGTCCAAATTAAACTTAAGAATTTAATTATCTGAGTACTAATTTTCAAGTTTTAAAATCATTATTGAAAATATGTTGTCATTATATTTTTGAATAATAGTTCTTATAAAATTTTTTGAAATAGAGCTTCACTCTAACTACCAGATGATTGTACCAAAAAATAAAAGAATATTACTCTAAATCAGACCGGATAATTAAACCTTAAAATCTAATTTTTAGATTTAAGTTTGTAATGAAAAATAATATATTTCTCTCTAACATCCTTAATATAAAATTTTTAATAAAAAAATTAATTTATTTTATAGAAATGTTTTACCTATTTAATATTTTGTAAGTATAACAACGTTATTATTATATCATGTTTACAAACACCCAACCATGTTAATTTTAATCACAGATAAATTAAATATAACATATAAGAGTAAAACATAAAAAAATAACTATAAAGAATTCATTTTAAAATTTATATATTAAAAGAATCCTTACAGCACTTTGATTCTAATTCTATTGCTCGAAAACCTCCAAACGGATTTGCATTTTTCGTTTATTGAATCAAAAGCTAGAAATTTACAAAAAACATAGCTAGTTCTTCTCAAAAAGTGAAGAACTTTAAAACTAAAAAAAAGAAAATATTATAGAGAGAGAAAGATCTGAGAAAATTGTTTCTTAAGGTGTGTTTTTATAATAGGGGAGATGGGCTTTTTATAGGTGAGAAAAGGCTAAAAAAGTGGGAAAATATCATAAAACAATGATGATATAAGCGTATTGGATAGGCTGGCATGCGTTTGGGGAAATGATGCGTGCGATTGGGTAGGATTTGCTCCCGAAAATGCATTGATGCTGACATAGGTCCTGATGCGCACATAATTTGGGCCTACTATGCGCATCGTTGCATGTGGAATTATGATGTGAATTGGCACGGCTATGCACGGACTTGTGGCATGAATGGGTGCAGCTGCTGCTGTTCTTTCATTATGATTGGGCACAGCTGCACATCTTGTTCTAGCGTGATGCACGTGGCTCCTAGGTAGTTTTTCCCATTTTTCCATTTTTTTTGAGTTTTGCTCATTTTTCCCAACATATTTGTGATGTATTGCCTCTAGTATTATTCTTCGAGTCTTTAAATTATTTTTGAAGGAAAAATAATTAAAACATAATAAAAAAATACCCGTTATTCTAAAAAGGCAAATATATATAAAAATATGATAAAATCATATAAATATAAATCTTTTAATCAATTAAAGTATATTAAATCGTGGTAATTTTAGTGCTTTTGAAGTAATCATCACCTCCCTACGTGAAAATTTTCAAAATGTAAGAAATCAGACTCAAACACAATTTTCGCAATCAAGGTTTGCTTAAGTCTTAGAATCTTCCAAGATCAATCATAAACTTTGAGCATAACATATGTGTGTTTTCCATGAGTGTGTGAATAAATTCATGTCAACATCGATCATTACATGTAAATAATGTAAATGTGTTCACAAGTTGGAATTGTAGAATCATTCATGGCATATGTTATCACAATGAGTCAAGCCATCAAAGATAGGGTTGTATTTATCTAATTGTCTCTAAATTCGTTACATCGATGGAAGAAAAAGATTCCACATTTTTTAAAATCCCTAGAAATTTTAAAAAACATATTAATAAAATAAATATATACCTATGAAAATGATCACCTAGTATAATTTAAGCACTCAAATAGAAGTACCTATGTGAATGGAAAAGATAGTCAAGTGAAGCAAAAATAAAATATTTTATAACACAAATTTTCTTCAATTTCGGTTTATCTATGTCCTTGGATTGGGATTCGGTTACCTTATTAAGAATCATAGGCATGTTCTTGGACTTAGCTTTATTTTTTTATATTCATCCTATATGACGATGTCACACCTATGGTAGGATGAGGATAATGAGTCATAGAATTAAATGCATTAATTTTCTCTTGCCTTTTTAAAAGTACAACACCATGCTTGCTAGTAAAACTTTTGGACATATAATTGTAATTTTCATTCATTCTAAAAGATGGTGCAACATGAATAGGTAGATGATAATTATGAGTCCTACAATCTGAAACATGGAAAGAATTATTAAGTTGAAGATCATTCATCAAAAACCTATATTTTGGTCTTATATGACTTTCCTACCACTATGATGACAAACATGTACAAATTTAACAGTTTTAGCAACTATAAGTGCAGTGGGTGCTTGTGTATAATTAATAGCAATAGGAGTAGGGTTAGAAGATTTTATAAATGTGATCTTTGATGTTAAAGGTGTGAAACTCTCATCCATATAATTAAGGCCATGCGTATCATCATGTGATTTACTAATGCTCAAAATTTTATCTAAGCTATTGAAGTCAATTTCTATTAGGTCACTTTCTTTGGATGCGTAGATATGTAAATCACTAGAAAATCATGTCAAAAGGGATGATGTCGGTGGGTGTCATATCCACTCTGATTCTTAAGTCAATATTTGAGAGAAAATCTATGTTTAGAAGGAATTTGAGAGAGATTAAGTGGTGAGCTCAGGCATTAGGTTATGCATCTATTCGTACTCTTTCTGTTTATATGGACCTATTTAAAGGTTTTGATGAATGATATAATCTTAAATAACTAATATAGATTAATTATTAATTAAATTTATAATATTTAAATATTGAATTAATTAATATATAATTACTTAGAGTATTGATGACCTTCCATAAATATCAATTGTGTCATTAACATGTATTTTGAGTTTAAATAATAAAAGATATACATAACTATGTGTTGACTCTACCTATTTGATTTTTCAAATTCGATGTGGACCAATCAAATGAGGCCATACACACATGTTGACTTTCCTATCCAACATAAGCTGGTTCGGTTGTCTGGGTTGATTTTGGTGGGCAAGAAGTGTAGTTGTCTGGTTCAAGTACGGTGACTCAATAACATTTGGCACTTGAGAATCTTAGCTAAACTGTATAATTGGTACCCCAAATATATTCATTCCATAATAATCTTGAGGTCACAAGCTTTCCATTACCATTCTTCAATCAAAGTCTTGATTAGAAAGTTATGGCCATCAACGTTTGAGAAAAAAAGTCAATTACGGATCCATAGGTTTGACCTTCCAAATTTGATATGTTTTGAGCTTGATTTTGCTAGATCCTCTCTAAAATGTGCCCTTGGATCACAAGTTGATAAGAGTTTGAAATGGATCTAGTAGTCTATATATATACCTTGTCGTTCTCAATTTCACTCAAAACTTTATTCTGAAACCAAAATCAAAGCTCTATGGAGGAGGATTGGAGAATAATTTTCTACTTCACCCTACTCTTGGTAAGTGTTTGATGGAAGCTTAAATGTTGAAAGGAGTGACACTCCATCAAGAGTAGTGGTCCAAACATCCACTGATACTAGGAGTTAGACCCAACCCTAGGCAACTATTGGAACTTAAGGAGCAATACAGGTAGTACCTGATGCGTATTTTCACAAGTGTACGAATCGTTCAAGTAATAAAGTGTACAAAAGTATGGATATGGAACGTACAAGGAATGGTGTTACTAAGTACCGAAATTGAATAATCCTAATTTTATTTGAAAACCCAATTGTTGAAATTGTTTAAGATGCAAATTAACTTAAAAATAAACGAAAATAACACAATTAAATGTTGTTGACAAATAATTAAAAATGCTAAGGCATTTGATTTCGCTAAATCAATTCAATCCGATTTCAAGTCATGTTATATGAAAACCAAAGCTAAAAGTGATGGTTGAAAAACCGAAATTTACCTAATACTCTCTCTCGAGTTATATTAGAATTACTTATCTATGAAAACCAAATATATTTATATGAAGATTTAATCACAAAAAAGCACATTACAATTTATGGAATTTCTAGAATAACCACATACATCATGCATTGGTTCTCACACTCACATTCCACATACAGTATTTATCACAAGAAGCATTCATTACACATCTCCTCTCGCTCTTAATATAATGCAACAAATCATCTAAATCTTGGCTAGAAATTTAAAAGCATTAAGCATGGAAATAAATACTCAACTTGAAAACAATGAACTCATATAACAATAACAAAATAAATCAAATTTTCTTGATTCAACTACATCATAGCCTTAGCAAAAATGAATTAGTTCATAACGGAAATAAGAAAAAAACATTATCTCAATTGGAACCATGAATAACAAATCTGAATAAAATGCAGAAAATGAAAGCTAAGGAGAAGAGATGAAAAACTCTTGAAGATGAACACTTGGTAGTAACAATGGTGATAATCCTTCAAGCTTCTCCAAACTTTCTCTCCAAATTCGATCTCGATATTTACTTACATTGAAATATTCCAGATCTATCCTATAATTCTCTTTTTCGATAGTAAATCACAAGATTAAAATCATCTAATTAATGACCAATTAATTAGAAGCAATAAATTCAGAATAAATCAAATAAACATGAAAATAAATAATTCAATTTAACATGAAAAATCAAGCATAGTTCAAAATTAGATTACATCTTTTTCCTAGAATAAAGAAAATTTAGTTAATGCTAAAAATTAAATTTAACATAAACGAATTCACCATAATTTTTTCGAGAAGAATTGAAAGAAAAATTAATCGCAAAAAGAATCTACTTTCGTATTTCCCTATTACATGATAAGAGCTTTTGCTTTTATAGCCGAGTAATGAACTGTGGTTGGATGCTATTACTATTCAATGAATAGTTCTTTGTCTACCACTTGATATTGTTAGGAGTTGACTACTATGTTCTGAATAGTAGTTTGTCGGCCACCAGGTATGGTTAGAGATGCCTTACTATGTTATGAATAGTAGTTACTGTGACATTCCAGACATTTTTTGACTGTTTGATGAATAGTCCTTTGTCGATACTATTTAAGTGAAATGAACAGTGCATTGTTGGCACCGTTTGCTGTTTTGTCTTCTTGTGTGAAAACAATAGTAATTGCTTCTAAAGACTCTAATGGGCCGTTGAATGGGCCTGTTGGTGATGATAGGCCATTCTATGGGCATTTACAAACTAAATGGGCTTTTAACCCTCTAATAAATGTAATGGACACACATGCCCAATAAATATGGACTCATAGGTTTGAATAATAAATGGACTTGTAGGCCCAAAGTAATAGTATATGGACTCATAGGCCCAAATAAATATGGACATGTAGGCCCAATAGGTAAATGGAATTATAGGCCCATTAATGGTTTTATGAATGGGGTTTGCCAGTCCAAACAAGATATCTTCACTAGATGTTTCTAAGTTTATTAGATCAGCTGACGAAGCTTTGGATGGTGGTGAGACTGTTTCATTAGGTGATTGAGTCTCATCTGAATCTTCTTCTTTCTTGACACCAAATGATTCGCCAGAAGATCCTTGTGATAGCTTCTTAATGATTTCCAGAAGTTTCTCCTAGGATTTTGTTTGGGAAATTAAGGCATTTATATGTGCCTTTTGTGCTAATAAGAGTGAAGATGCATGTAGGTGCTTCACTTGGGGTTCTTTGTGACCCTTTTGGAGAATCCATTTATCAATGGCTAGTTTTAATAGGGTTTTAGGGATCGTAAATGATGACCACCATTTGATTTGAAATGAAAAGGTAATAGTAATTACCTCCGATATAATAGGTTTTAAGACCTATTGACATACCCAAGGGAGATAAAATTTTGAACAAAAGATACATAGAGGAGGGAATATAGCTTCCTCTGATGAAGGTTTATAATGCTTCTGAAAGGAGTCATAACTTTCCTTTACTGGAGAAAAGAGAATAGAATGAAGGTTTTTGAATAATTTCCACCATTCAGAAAACCAAGATGGAAATCGGGATGGATTAACTGATTTGTTGACAAAGAAAAATAACCAAGAATGTTGGTTATCTTTGTTTTGGATAAAGAATGCATTAAACCATGCCTAGTAAAAATCCCAATAATTGTATGTTGTACAATGTGGGAGAGAAGATGTTATGCTGACTAGAAAAGTCAGTGATTTGGAACGATCATTTTCCCAATCTGTTGAAGATATGATTTGATGAAGTTTAGCAGTTGAAAATTGCACTTCTAACGATTTAGGATAATGGAAGTGTTTGAATTCAACACTACTAGTAATTTCCAAAATACTTTGGTAGTATTGTGGTGTTTTTGAATGGGAAATAGGCCTGTAAAAGATACATTTTCCAAAAAGTTTTTGAGTTGCTAAATAAGGATTCTGGTCAAAAAATCCATTTTCAACAATTATTACTACCTGAGTTTTTGTTTTTGAAAATACTTAGTAGTTGGTTTTGAAATAGATTTGGTAATAGCTTCCCTTGTTCCCTTTTGAGGAAAATAAGTAGAGGTGGTTACCCTCCTTTCTGGAATAGAAATTGTTCCAATTGATGGTTTTGAAATCAATTTTGATTTGGAAGGCGTTGCTTCCTTTTCTTTACCTTTAGAGGTTGGGGCCTCTATTCTGAATGGTGCACCTAATCTGGGAATGTTGGCATAGGTTGCTTTTAATGTCTCTAAATCTTGTGATTCTTTGAGGTTTACTATCCATTCTTGGATTCTTTCATATAAATCCTCATCCATGTGGGATATTTCTAGTGATACTTCTTCCAGGGATTGCTGGGAAGATGGTTCTACTTTTGTAGTTTTGTTTGGGTTGCCTGGGACCAGGTGATAATAGGTTTTGCCAATGAGAGATTGGTAATAGAAAGGTTTGGATGAGGTACCCTTTTCTTCTTTTCTTTTTTCTTTTTACTCATCTCTAAACCTATTTTGGAGAAATTCTATGGTTAGAAAATATGGTAATGAATTGTTCTCTCCTTTGATAAATTCAATATTAAAATTAAAAACACTTAATAGATCTTGCCATCTAGCAAAAATTTGTTTCGATGCAATATTTTTAACATCTTTTGATAAAATCTCTTTTGCAGATTTACAATCAATTCTTAATAAAAAAATTTGATTTAATAAATCCAATTAAAATTTAGAAATACAAAGTACTATTGCTAATACTTCTTTTTTGAGAGTGTAATAATTCTTTTGACAATCATTCCAATTGCTAGAGACAAATTGAACTATAAATTCTTTATTTTCCTAGACTTGTTTTAGTATCCCACCATAGCCAAGTTCACTGGCATCAGTTTCTATTATCTTGGGAAGTGTTGGATCCGCAAGATGTAAAAAAGTAATGTTTTGGACTTGTGCTTTTATGTTTTGCACAATTTTTGTGTATCTTCTGTCCATGGCTCATGAGTTTTCTTGAGCCTATTATGTAATGGCTTTTCCAATCTTTTGATATTGGGACATAAACTTAAAACATAATTTAAGCTATCTAGCAATCTTTGTAGCCATGTTTTGTTGATGATCCTATCAGGAAACTTGGTGGTAAACTGAAGAGATAGTTTGATTGGAATAATAGTTCCATTAGACACATTATGTCCAAGAAACCTAATGTTTGTTTGAAAAAGAGTCATTTTTTGGGCTGATAATGCTAGTCCACTCTTTTTGATAATATGAAAGAAGGTTTTGACATGCCTGATATGTTGTGCGACGTCTTTAGAAAATATAATTACATCATCAATGTACAAAATATAGAATTCTGAACAAGGATTGAATATATCATTCATAATCCTTTGAAATTTAGAAGGCATGTTTTTGAGCCAAAAGGGCATGACATTTCGCTCATATTGTCCGAATGGGACAATGAATGCTATTTTGTACCTATGACTAGGTTTAATTTGAATTTTCCACAATCCTGACTTCATATCAAACTTAGAAAAGATAGATGATGAAGGGATTTTTTGAAGAAGGTCCTTTTTTTAGGTATAAAGTACCTAATCCATTTTAAGGCCTTGTTAAGGGGTTTGTAGTTGATGACCAATCAAGGTGTACCCCTTTCGATCTCAGCTAACTTGTTGACATAGAAAGCTGCACAAATCCATGGCGATCTGGATGATGATATTAACTTCTTAGATAAGAGATCATTTATAATCTTTTAGCAAAATTGTTCAAGGTCAGTATTCATTTGAATTGGCCTTGCTTTTGTTGGAATATATTTCTCATTGAAAGATGATTCATATGGTAAGTCTACCATATGTTCCTTTCTACTCCAGAACGCACTGGGTTGGTCAGAACAAACTTCTTTTTCAAAAGAGGTTTATAGTTTAGAGATTTTGTCTTTGATCTATAGGATTTGAAGTTCTTTCTCAACAGTTTGGGATTAAACTTTTTATTTGAGATAGAGAAGGTCCTTTTCTCTATGGTTAATAAGAACATAAATCTCCTTTTGATGGAAAGAATTGGCTTTAATAAGGTTGAGATTTCTAGTTTTTGGTTCTTCAATGAAGTGAAAACTGAAGGTTCTCTCTTCGATTTTGAAAGAAATCTTATCACTTTTGACAAGATATGGGGTAATAATATTCATGAATAAGGTTCCTAATATGACTTGATAGCCTATGTCAGGTACAATGACAAATAGAGTTTTGATAAGAAATGATTCCTTAAGGATTGCAACTTCTGTTTTGCCTATGATATACTTAGAAGTAATGTAAAGACTACATTTTGAGTTGTAGATCCATATTGATCAAGTATGGGTTCCCCATACTCGCTAGTCAATATCGCATTAAAGATATCTGACTGTTATTGTTTTTAAAGATGATGATCCCATGATCCTTTTATTTGGCCTGAGAAGCCAGCTATTAATAATTCGACAACTGTTTTATCAATTGTACCGATTTGTGTTTTATATGCATTTGATGCCATTGTCATATGCTACAAGACATGCAATATCTCTTTCTCAATTATTTCATCTATGTTCCAAACATAAATAGATGATACCTTATATTTTGGTTGGGTAACTTGGCTAGGTTAGGTACCTATGGTGTGTGGGTACCTATTTGGACTAGGTTCTTGCCATTTTAATTTTTGAATTTGAAGAGTTGGTTCAGAAAAGGTTTCCTAGGTACCATTCTCATCAGAAGTAATAAGTTCTAGTTTACTAAGAACACTAAGATCCTGTGTTAGGGTTTTGGTTTAGTTCATAGTCTGCGGAGACTCGGGTACAACTAAACTTGGTTTTGTTTTGAAGCTTGGTCTTCTAATTAGAACTTAAGGGTATTAGTCCATTTTTAAAGTTTTTCATACTTAGATGATATTTCTTTCTAGGCTGGTTTAGATACCTAGAAGGGTTTGAAGATAGTGTTTTGAACTTTACTCTCTACGGCTTGGTAGAAGGTAGAGGGATGATCGGCCACACACGAAGTATGTGCAATGAATATGCAAGTATAAGTATAATAAAAAGTAATATAATGATAAGTAAAGATCATTTCCATGAAGATTATTTTATTAGAAACTAATTTTTAAAATTAAAAATATTAAAAATCAATTTGTTTTTGGTGTTTTTTATATTTTAAGGAAGCAAAAGTATAATAACTAAAAGTAAATAGCAATAATTAATTAAATCAGATTTTGTGACTAAAACAATATATGAGAAAATATCTAGGAATACTTAATCTCCCAATTTTCTAAACATGCGAATTGCTAAAATCCTCGCAATATAATTATCAATTAATTACATGAATAATTGAATCTAACCTAGAATGTATTCCTTTCTCAAGTAAACTACACACCATATAATAATTAATTTAATCACACTCTCATGCCAATGAAAATGCATACTACTCATTAAGTTCATCAATTATGTATCACATACATAAGAATCATACATCTCTGGCTAGAAACTATGTATGTTATTTAATCAAGACAAATAATTAAATAATTCTCTCAAATCTATTTAATTGCCTCTATAGATAAATTATTGACCAAACAATTAATATCATAAAAATCATAATAAATAATATAATTTAATTAAAATTATAATTGGGGTGAAATATTAGATTATCACATAGTGAAAATTGGGTTCATAAGATCCTTAGATTAATAAATTAATTACACATAATTGTGTTCATTAAAATCATATTTTTCATAAAGAAAGACATAAAATTGATAAAAAAGAGAGTAGAAAAAGAAATACAATCAATCTCTTGAATTGTAGTATTAATCTCCTTTTGAATCTCCACCAAAATTGTGTAGTCTCTTGAATTGTTCTATATTTTTTCTTTCTTTTTAGCTCCAAAAAATGACCAAAATTATGCTAATGGAGGAAAAATTAGGGTTTATGGAATGATTAGAGGCTTAAATAAAGCTCAGGTGCGATCTGGACCGTCCGATCAGCTTCAGATCAAGGGCTACAATCAAAACAAGCAAAATTGATAATTTTAGCCAATCATAGTGTGACACGTGGCATGAAAAATTCATTGGGTGAATCAGGGAGCGACATGTGGTAGGGGAGACCGATCATAGTCAAAGCTCTTTGAGTCAGCAACATGTGGCATGACATGATTCACGTTAATGGATTGCGTGGCACACGGGTGGAACATGCGGAGCAATGGTGTGGTGACACATGGCATGACGTGTGATGCTTATTTTCGCAAGTGTACGAATCGTTCAAGTAATAAAGTGTACAAAATTATGGATATCGAACCTACAAGGAATGGCGTTACTAAGTACCGAAATTGACTAACCCTAATTTTATTTGAAAAAAGAATTGTTGAAATTGTTTTAAAAGCAAATTAACATAAAACTAAACGCAAATAACAAAATTTAATGTTGTTTACAAATGATTAAAAATGCTATGGCATTTGATTTCGCTAAATCAATTCAATCTGATTTCAAGTCATGTTATATGAGAATCAAAGCTAAAAGTGATGGTTGAAAAACCCAAATTTACCTAATACTCCCTCTCGAGTTATATTAGAATTACTTATCTATGAAAATCAACTATATTTCTATGAAGATTTAATCACAAACAAGTACATTAAGATTTATGGAATTTCTAGATTAACCACATACATCATGCATTAGTTCTCACACTCGCATTCAACATACGGTATTTATCACAAGAAGTATTCATTACATATCTCCTCTCGGTCTCAATATAATGCAACTAATCATCTAAATCTTGGCCAGAAATTTAAAAGCATTAATCATGGAAATAAACACTCAACTTGAAAACAATGAACTCATATAACAATAACAAAAGAAATTAGATTTCCTTGATTCAACTACATCATAGCCTTAGCAAAAACGAATTAGTTCATAACAGAAATAAGAACAACCATTATTTCAATTGAATTCATGAATAACAAATTTGAATAAAATGCAGAATATGAAGGCTAAGGAGAAGAGATGAAGACTTGGTAGCAACAATGGTGATGATCCTTCAAGCTTCTCCAAACTTTCTCTCCAAAATTGCCTTTTCTCCTCCAAAAATGACTCAGATCTATTCTCTCTGCCGTGACCCCTTTCTCCATCATATTGTATATATAGATCTAGGGTTTTGGGGGTAATTTTGGAACAAAACAACCAAAAAAATCTGTTTTCGGACGAAACTCGCCGGCGGCGACATTATTCTCGCCGCGGCGAGATTTCTGGAAAATAAAATTTTTGGTTTTTCGATTTTGGCTAGCGGCTAGATGCATTTGGCCAGAGGCGGTATAAATTTGGCCGGCGGCGAGATGAATTTGCCAAAATTTGTGCTCTCGGGAAGATTTTTGCCGTGCTTTCTGTAGGATTTTCGCTGGCGGTGGGATTTCCAAATTTTGAAACTTTGTTTTCTTTTTATTTTCACTCAATCCGGATCATTGAACTTTGTCCCAAACTTCTCCAAAATCATGCTTTTTCCTGAAATTGCACTTTAAACACGAAATACCCGTGAAATGACATTTGTGGATTAAATAATCAAATAAATGCAATTTTCACACAAATATCAACATTTAAATCATAACAAAAATGCAATAATTTGACTCTTATCAACAACCCCCAACCAACTTCTTGCTAGTCTCTAACAAGAAAAGCGATCTATGAATAATTTCAAAGGAGACATTAAAAGAAAAATTCAAAGGAAATTTATTTTATTTACAACATTACATTAAGCGTATGCAATAAGCCTTTAAACCCCTAGGCGGCCCTAGTAGGACGAGTTGTAGTCTCGTGAGGGCTTCCAGTGATGATACCCACAAACATCTTGCCTATGACTATCCTAGCTTAAAACAATAAAATCACATAACAAATAATTTGCACAAATGTCTCAAAAATTGTAAATAATACCCAACTTATAGAATAATTAAATGTCACCTAAGCTTTAAGAAATCTCAAATGCCAATTCCACTTTTGTTATCGACTCTTAAACATCCATCAAACCACAAACCAATAGCCATAATGCCCGGATAATATTATGCATAACATCCACAAACAAAAAGGTGAAATCTCAAACTCTATAGGCTCACTTTTCAAACCTCTCTCCACTAATGAAGGAAAATACACCACTTCGGATCAATAGGACTTTATGAGGCTTGTAATGTTAGGCTTAGGTATTTGGTTAAGAAAGAACGGGAAGTGTCAAAATACAAATAAGGGAACTTATTAGATTAAACACAACCAATTAAGTAAAAGAGTAACACCATTCAACCCAAATTGTTTCTTCCGATCATAACCCATTTTTCTAAAGATAAACAAAATTCTTCCTCAATCTTTCACCTCAGTACATCCATCACTAACACTCTTTTATTTATTAGAATGTGAAGGCTTTCTTCTTCTTCTTCTTTTTTTTTTCATCCTTACTCCAATTGCTCTTGAAAAGCCAACCACTTTCTTCCCATATATGTGGAAATTGTTTTTTTTTTTGTATTTTTTTTTCATCCTTACTCCAATTGCTCTTGAAAAGACATAACCCCCAACCAATTTCTTCCAATATATGTGTAAGATTTCTCCAATTGCTCTTGAAAAGTTTGTGTTCAAAATTAAGTGCTCTTAACAAATAAGGTAGGAATTATATATATATATGTATATATTTGTTTTTTGGCTCAATAAAAGGTAGGTTATATAAGGCAAAAAGAAAGAAAATTAAGGCTAACAATATGTTTAAATAGGCTCAAAGAGGGTACTAGTGATTTAAGGATAACAAGGTAGGCTTAAAATGGCACAATCGATCCAAAAATGGCCGACATCATATCCTAAACAGTGCAATTCCAAATTATTTCGCCTCAAGAGGTTTTCAAATGAGTTCTAGAGTTTGTTGAGATCACAAAAATATCCATGAAAAATTCGCACATAAGACTTCTCTAAGCATTTAGACTAATCAACCAAATCATACCACATACCAAAAGATTCGCCAACTAGGTAAAATCAACATTTGAAAGTATCTTTAAACCGAAGCAAAATTTAATGTCTTCTAAAAGCTACTTGTTATTACAATCACATTATTATTATCAACGTGCAAATTAAAACAAGTAAAATGCAAATAAAAAATATTAATAATAAAAATAAGACAATAAAGAAATAAAAGAAATTAAATCAAAATGCAGAAAAATAAATGGAAAATCAAAATTAAACACAAATAAACACACAAACAAAACTACTAAAAATGAAGGGAAGAAAAGATTTACCGTTTACCGCACCCCCAACCAAAACCTTACATTGTCCTCAATGTAAGAAAGGAAAGAGAGATCTCCTTTCCACCGACAGTGAAACTACCCTCGCCGGCGGTGAACGTAAGATTTTTTTTTCTTAGATGGGATGGCATTGGCTTTAGCTCAATCTTGTTGGCTCCATTCTTTACCACTAAGGTTGGAGTTTCATTTGTTCCCAACTCCTTAAATGTTTCATCACTGCATAAATATTCATTAGGTGCTGCCAGTAATTCAGAACATTGTCTCGTCCCCTCATCTTCCTCCTCAATTGTTGCAGATTTCACAAGGCAAGCTCCTAGTGGTAGCAATGGAGTTCTCTGCTCAAAAGTTTCCAAGATTAACCCGTCAAGAGTGTTAATTTGAAAACAAGAATGTACATCACTTGGAAATTTTATTTCTTCAAAAACATCAAAAGTTACTTGTTCATCTTGCACCCGTAGAATGAGCTTTCCTTGCTGAACATCAATCAATGTTCTTCCAGTTGCAAGGAACGGTCTCCCCAATATCAACGGTATCTCTCTATCTTCCTCCATGTCAAGCACCACGAAATCTACAGGGAAAATAAATTTGTCGATTTTAATTAAAACATCCTCAATTACCCCTAGAGGATATTTCACCGATCGATCCGCTAATTGTAAAGAGATTAAAGTGGGCTTCACTTCTCCTAGGCCTAGTTTCCTGAAAATAGAAAGTGGCATCAAATTAATGCTTGCTCCTAAATCACATAGGACTTTATCAAAATTGCAACTTCCTATAGTACAAGGTATAGTAAAACTCCCTGGGTCTTTCAATTTCTGTGGCAGTTTTCTTTGAAGAACTGCACTGCACTCCTCATTTAGCATGACAGTTTCATAATCTCCCAGCTTCCTCTTCTTTGATAGAATTTCCTTCATGAATTTTGCATACTTGGGCATTTGTTCCAACATATCTGCAAAAGGAATGTTAATATGCATTTTCTTAAAAATATCCAGAAATTTATGAAATTGATTATCAAGCTTTTTCTTATTCAATCTTTGAGGATATGGGATAGGAGGCTCATATTTCACATATAGGGAAGGTTGAATATCTTGGGATCTTGATGGATTTTCTTTAGATTCTTCCATCTTTTTCTCCGATTTCCTCTGCCATTCAAGTTCTTTACCACTTCTCAATGTGATAGCCTTTGCATGCTCTGTGGGATTTATTGTGTCACTAGGCAGCGATCCTTGAGACCTTTCTACAATCTGCTTTGAAAGCTGCCCCAGTTGGTTTTGGATGTCCCTGTTGATTGCCTCTTGATTTTTGAAATTTGCTCTTATCTCCTCAATGAACTTTCCCAAAATTTATTCCAAATTTGTTTGTTTTTTCTCCTGGGGTTGGTAGGAAGATGATGACGGTTTGAATCCCCCTTGGTTATTTCCCCATGACAAATTTGGATGATTTCTCCAACCTGGATTGTAAGTGTTCAAATATGGGTTATGTTGAGGTTTTTGGAAATTTGAAACATGATTTGCTTACTCAGCATTCGGTGAAGCAAATGGATTTCCAACTTGGCACTCGATACTAGCATGATTTCCACCACATAAATCACATTGTGCAGTTGGTTTGGAATCAAATTTGGATGATAAAGAATCCATATTTCTTGAAAGAACAGCAACTTGAGCCGACAAAGCATTCACTGAATCAATTTCATGCACTGTTGCTCGTATTTTTGCAATTACCCGCTTTGAATGCCACTGATTGTTGTTTTCTGCCATAATCTCTAACAACTCATGAGCATCCTCTGGTGTTTTTCCCATTAAAGACCCTCCAGCTGCAGCATCAATCATTGCCCGATAGTTTGAAACCAACCCATTATAAAATGTAGAGATTTGTAGCCAAATTGGTATACCATGATGTGGGAATTTCCTCAACATTTCTTTGAATCTTTCCCAAGCTTCATACAATGATTCTTGGTCATAATGTGTAAAAGATGTGATTTCATTCCTCAATTTTGATGTCTTAGTAGGAGGAAAGAACTTGGATAAGAATTTCTGAACCAATTCATTCCATGTTGTAATTGATCCTGGCGGTAATGAGTTTAGCCATTCCTTGGCTTTATCCCGAAGTGAAAAAGGAAAAACCCTCAATCTTACAGCATCTTCGGACACACCATTTATCTTGTAAAGATCACACACCTCCAGAAAGTAAGCAATATGTGCATTTGGATCATCCTTTGACATTCCCCCAAACTGATTTGATTGAACCATTTGGATAAAGGATGGTTTTATCTCAAAGTTATTAGCTTGAATAGTTGGCCTCCTTATACCCGAAATAGTTCCAGCAACATTAGGCGTATCATAATCCCTCAAAGCTCTACGATTTCCACCTCCCTCAACAAATGGTGGATCCATGGCTAATTGTCTAGTAGGAGCTTAAGTTGAACATCTTCTCTCTCGGTTTAGACGCCTATATGTTCTATCAATCTCCGGATCAAATGGAAGAAGGTTAAGGCTTCTTGTACGTTTCATACAAAAATCTTACAACCAGAAAATCAACTAACAGAAAAACAACACAAAGTTACTTTTTTTTTGATAAATAAAATAAAACAGCAAAATAAACAAAATTAAAAATGAAAGAAAGATAAAGCAAATTAACTTCAAATTAAAACTAAGATTAGGTAGTATCGATATTAATAAAATCAAACCATTCCCCGGCAACGGTGCCAAAAACTTGATGCTTATTTTCGCAAGTGTACGAATCGTTCAAGTAATAAAGTGTACAAAAGTACGGATATCGAACCCACAAGGAATGGCGTTACTAAGTACTGAAATTGACTAACCCTAATTTTATTTGAAAACCGAATTGTTGAAATTGTTTTAAAAGCAAATTAACATAAAACTAAACGCAAATAACAAAATTTAATGTTGTTTACAAATGATTAAAAATGCTAAGGCATTTGATTTCGCTAAATCAATTCAATCCGATTTCAAGTCATGTTATATGAGAATCAAAGCTAAAAGTGATGGTTGAAAAACCCAAATTTACCTAATACTCTCTCTCGAGTTATATTAGAATTACTTATCTATGAAAATCAACTATATTTCTATGAAGATTTAATCACAAACAAGCACATTAAGATTTATGAAATTTCTAGATTAACCACATACATTATGCATTAGGTGTCAAACTCGCATTCAATATACGATATTTATCACAAGAAACATTCATTACATATCTCCTCTCGGTCTCAATATAATGCAACTAATCAACTAAATCTTGGCCAAAAATTTAAAAGCATTAAGCATGGAAATAAACATTCAACTTGAAAACAATGAACTCATATAACAATAACAAAAGAAATCATATTTCCTTGATTCAACTACATCATAGCCTTAGCAAAAACGAATTAGTTCATAACGGAAATAAGAACAACCATTATTTCAATTGAATTCATGAATAATAAATCTGAATAAAATGCAGAATATGAAGGCTAAGGAGAAGAGATGAAAAACTCTTGAAGATGAAGACTTGGTAGCAACAATGGTGATGATCCTTCTAGCTTCTCCAAAATTGCCTTTTCTCCTCCAAAAATGACTCAGATCTGTTCTCTCTGCCGTGGCCCCTTTCTCCATCATATTGTATATATAGATCTAGGGTTTTGGGGGTAATTTTGGAACAAAACAACCAAAAAAATCTATTTTCGGACGAAACTCGCCGGCGGCAACATTATTCTCGCCGCAGCAAGATTTCTAGAAAATAAAATTTTTGGTTTTTCCATTTTGGCCGGTGGCCAAAATAATGTGGCAGGCGGCGAGAATAATCTAGCCGGCGGTGGGATTTCCAAATTTTGAAACTTTGTTTTCTTTTTATTTTCACTCAATCTTGATCATTGAACTTTGTCCCAAACTTCTCCAAAATCATGATTTTACCTGAAATTGCACTTTAAACACGAAATACCCGTGAAATGATATTTGTGGATTAAATAATCAAATAAATGCAATTTTCACAAAAATATCAACATTTAAATCATAACAAAAATGCAATAATTTGACTCTTATCAACGTGGTGACCGATTTTTGAACTCGAATTGAATGCCATGCTGACACGTGGTATGTGTTTCATCCTCCTCACATGCGATGCAACGTGATTCGCTCTCCATGATTACATGGCATTCACATGGCTTGCCCAATAAGCTCATCTACTTGCATGTCATGCCATATGGTAGCTTCTGATTGGTCATGCGTTAAAAATCCATAAAATTTCAGAAAAATCCCAAAAAATTTCAAAAATTATATTTTCACCCTTTTTCACTAAAAGGTTTATATTGTAATTTTTTTTGCCATAAAAAACTATTTATTAAATAAAACAAGTAAATATTAAGTAAAAAAGTCCTTTAATGACTCTATTTTCATAGAGTTATGCATGGAAAATCAGTCTTTTGGTTCTTCTCTATCCTAGTAAGATGCTTACCTAAAGTGCTTAGGCTAATATTAATAAAGTTGTTTTGTGTAACTATGTTTTTGAGGTTAGCTGATTGGTTCTCTTGAGGGTTCTTAAGAGGGTAGGCTTCTACCTTACTATCCACATAGGGAAAGGTAATAGGTGTCAACGGAGGATGTTCAACCTTACTTGACCCATCTGGGGTTTCCCAAATAGGTGCTTTCTTTTTTGGGGTTGACCATGTTAATTGAGTTAACTGGTTCAACTAGTGATATGTCCCTATATTCTTCATCTAATAACCTATCAAAATCTTCTAATGTGATTTCTTAGGTACTAATTTCTGAAAAAGGAATTATTTTAGTTTCTCGAACTATAACTATTGGATCAGATACTATGGCTATGGGTTCTATAATAATGTTGACTGGTTTAGGGTCAATTATGCTTGGAACTATAGGTGTAACTATAGGTTTTGAAATAGTACCTTCCACGTTAACTCGTTTAGGGTTATCTAGAATGACTGGTAATAATTCCACTAAGGTAACCTGGTTAGGGCTATCTATAGTTTTCAGTTATAGTACTTCTATGATTATAGGTCCTAGGATTTGTTCCAAAATACATCAAATTGTTGTAGAGATAGAAGAGTACATCAAATTGGGTTACTTCTTCTAGTAGCCACCTATCTGGAAATACCATTTGTTCCCAACTAATTGGTCTGGGAATTGTAATGTTATATCTAGAAAGATCTATTTGTAGGAGAATGGTTTATCTCTTTTTGGATTGATGAATGTTCCTGGTATCCAAAGCAGACATCATAGCTTTGTAATGTAAGTGACTTCATTATGTGTGGGTCACTTAAGGAAACTAAGAAATTATGGGTTTGGATTTGTAATGTAAGTGATAGTGTCGAACTTAGTTTTGAGAAGTCTACCAGTTTGAGTACTCTTCTATCTCTACAGCAAGTATCTCTAACTTTACATCTGTGGATTTACAACTCAAACCCAAACTTAGGTCATGTACTTCAGATATCCCTAGGGAAAAACTCAAAGCAATAGACTTTAGTACACCAGTACCAAGACCAGTCTACACTGTTGAAAAAAACTTATGAGATGAGTGATTCACCTCAGATGTCTCTTCCTACATCACCAACTATGTCCCAAGTTCCAACTATACCATCTAGGACTAACAAGTTAAACGTATTAACAATAGCTCAAAAAAATTTAGACTTAGAAATCATACGTCTAGACATAGTTGCACCTTGTAATAAAAAAAACTAAAAATTGGTTTTTGGATACATACCCAAAAAAATGTAGAGCTAGTATCTTTAGAAAACATGCTAGGTATGATATAGAATTGCAAGAAAACATATTATTTCTTGAATGGTTTAAAAAAATATATGGAATCCTAGTAGGACTTCCTCCTCTCTTAGGTGAGAAAACCAAAAACAAAATCCGCGAGGTATACGGGAATCACATTATTCCTTATGATCAATTAACCTATGCTAAATTGATTAGCTTCGCTCAAAAATAGGGTCTTTAGATCTGCCAAGATTTTAAAATCTAAAAACAAATGAAATTGGAGCTTAAACTCTCCAAAAGAGAAATTGAATCATTCTACAAACAGTTTGATATCATCTTCTCTATTGATCAAACCTGTGGTAGAAATTGCAATAAAACTATTACCAAACCTTATAAGAAATATTATAAAACATTTTCAAAACCTAGAAAACTATTCTTT
Source organism: Hippophae gyantsensis (assembly GCA_030763125.1). Classification (NCBI taxonomy): domain Eukaryota; kingdom Viridiplantae; phylum Streptophyta; class Magnoliopsida; order Rosales; family Elaeagnaceae; genus Hippophae; species Hippophae gyantsensis. The sequence goes on along the minus strand of CM061035.1, from coordinate 42,373,582 downwards.
GAAAAAAGAATGAATTTTTATAAAAAAACCTTATAAAATAAATTTTAATAAAGAATCAAAACATCATAATAAACCCTCTAAAAAATTTAAAGAATTTAAATGTTATAAATGTGGTAAGAAAGGCCATACTGCTAATTATTGCAAGTTGTCTAAAAACTTCATAAATTAAACCTTGAATAAGACACCTTAAACAAAATCTCTACCTTAATGGTAGATGAAACATCATCATCTGAGTTTGATCCTTGGTTAGAAGACTCAGAAGATTCAAATCCCCAGGAAGACGAGTTAGCATTTATTGACTCCGATATTGGTAATAAAAATATTAATGTATTAACTAAGGAAAAAGATGAATAACTTCAAACTAAAATCCTTAAGTTAAATGACCCCAGTATTACAAAATTATATGTTGATCACTTAACTAGCTCTCTAGCCAAAACACAACCATTATTAAAACATTCCGAGTTTCCAAGCACTAGCAAAGGCTATTATGACCTCACTGCTATTCTAGAATGTAAGAGCAAAACTATAAAACCAGAAAGTCAAATTCAAGACTTAAAAACTAAAATTAAAAGTATTAAACTATAACTCCACTAGCTTAAAGAAAAACATAAAGAATATAACCTCAAATTTAAACTACTTGACAAAACTGGAGTCAAAACCTCAGTTGGTTTAAGTGATTTAGATGAAGAACTTGAATCAAATACTCAAGAACTTAAGAACATGGAAAGAGTTCCAGAAAATGTTCTTCAAACTCTTAGTGAAATTACCACCTGGGAATACAAAATGTCCACTACCCTTATATTCCTTGACCAATCAAAACTGGAAACCATAGCCTTATTTGATACAGGCGGTGATCTTAATTGCATCAAATCATAAATATTTCCTAGATGATTTTACCAATTAACGGACGAAAAAACTTTCTTCAGCCAACAAAGAAAAAATGTATATTATAGGGAAAATGGAAGGTGCAATCCTTAACGAATCATTTCTTATCAAAACTCCATTTGTGATTGTATCCAACATAAGCTATCAAGTCATATTAGGAATACCATTCATGAATATTATTACCCCATATCTTGTCAAAGGTGATAAGATTTCTTTCAAAATCAAAGAGAAAATTTTCAGTTTTCACTTCATTGAAGAACAAAACACTAGAAATATCAACCTTATTAAAGCCAATTCTATCCATCAAAAGGAGATTTAAGTTCTTATTAACCATAGAGAAAAGGACCTTCTCTATCTCAAATCCAAAGTTCAATCCCATACTATTGAGAAAGAACTTCAAATCCAAGAGATCAAAGAAAAAATTTCTAAACTCCAAACCTCTTTTGAAAAAGAAGTTTGTTCTGACCTACCTAGTGCTTTCTGGAGTAGAAAGGAACATATGGTAGACTTACCATATGAATCATCTTTCAATAAGAAAGATATTCCAACAAAAGCAAGGCTAATTCAAATGAATACTGACCTTGAAATGTTTTCCAGAAAAGAGATCAATGATCTATTATCTAAGATGTTGATATCATCATCTAGATCGCCATGGAGTTATGCAGCTTTCTATGTCAACAAGTCAACTGAGATCAATGATGTACTTATATTTTCTCAAGATGTCTGGCAACATATCAGGCATCTCAAAACCTTATTTCATATTATCAAAAAGAGTGGACTAGCATTATCATCCTAAAAGATGACTCTTTTTCAAACAAACATTAGGTTTCTTGGACAAAATGTGTCTAATGGAACTATTATTCCAATCGAACGATCTCTTCAGTTTACCACCAAGTTTCCTGATAGGATCATTAACAAAATGCAACTACAAAGATTCCTTGGTAGCTTAAATTATATTTTAAGTTTTTGTCCCAATATCAATAGATTTGCAAAGCCATTACATAATAGGCTTAAGAAAACTCCCGAGCCATAGACAGAAGAACATACAAAAATTGTGCAAAAAATAAAAGCACAAGTCCAAAACATTCCATGTTTACATCTTGCGGATCCAACACTTCTCAAGATAGTATAAATTGATGCTAGTGAACTTGGCGATGGTGGGATACTAAAACAAGTCCAGGGAAATAAAGAACTTATAATTTAATTTGTCTCTAGCCATTAGAATGATTGTCAAAAGAATTATTCCACTCTCAAAAAAGAAGTATTAGCAATAGTACTTTGTATTTCTAAATTTCAATTGAATTTATTAAATTCAATTTTTTTATTAAGAATTGATTGTAAATCTACAAAAGAGATTTTATCAAAAGATGTTAAAAATATTGCATCGAAACAATTTTTGCTAGATGGCAAGCTTTATTAAGTGTTTTTTATTTTCATATTGAATTTATCAAAGGAGAGAACAATTCATTACCAGATTTTATAACTAGAGAATTTCTCCAAAACTGGTTTAGAGATATGTAAAAAAGAAAAAAGAAAAGGAGAAAAGGGAAAATCCTTCAAACCCTTCTATTCCAACCTCTCATCGACAAAAACCTATTATCACCTGGTCCCAGGCAACCCAAATAAAAACTACAAAAGGAGAACCATATTCCCAGCAATCCCTGGAAGAAGTATCACTACAACTATCCCCAATGGATGAGGATTTGTATGAAATAATCCAAGAATGGATAGTAAACCTCAAAGAATCACAAGATTTAGAGGCATTAAAAACAACCTATGCCAGCATTCCTAGATTAGGTGCACCATTCAGAATAGAGGCCCCAATCTCTAAAGGTAAAGAAAAGGAAGCAATGCCTTCCAAATCAAAAATGATTTCAAAACCATCAAGTGGAACAATTTCTATTTCACAAAGGAGAGTAACCACCTCTACTTATTTTCCTCAAAAGGGAACAAGGGAAGCTATTCCCAAATCTATTTCAAAACCAACTACTAAGTATTTTCAAAAACAACAAACTTAGGTAGTAAAAATTGTTGAAAAGGGATTTTTTTGACCAGAATCCTTATTTAGCAACTCAAAAACTTTTTGGAAAATGTATCTTTTACAGGCCTATTTCCCATTCAAAAACACCACAATACTATTAAAGTATTTTGGAAATTACTGGTAGTATTGAATTCAAACACTTCCATTATCCAAAATCATCATAAGTTCAGTTTTCAACTACTAAACTTCATCAAATCATATCTCCAACAGATTGGGGAAATGATCTTACAAATCACTGACTTTTCCAGTCAGCATAACATCTTCTCTCCTACATTGTACAACATACAATTATTGGGATTATTACGAGGCATGGTTTAATGCATTCCTTATCCAAAACAAAGATAACCAACATTCTTGGTTTTTTTTCTTTGTTAATAAATCGGTTAATCCATCCCAATTTCCATCTTGGTTTTCTGAATGGTGGAAATTATTCGAAAACCTTCATTCTATTCTCTTTTCTCCTATAAAGGAAAGTTATGAATCCTTTCAGAAGCATTATAAACCTTCATTAGAGGAAGCTAGATTCCCTCCTCTATGTATCTTTTGTTCAAAATTTTATCTCCTTTCGGTATGTCAATGGGTCTTAAGACCTATTACATCGGAGGTAATTACTATTACTCGTTCATTTCAAATCAAATGGTGGTCGTCATTTACGATCCCTAAAATCCTATTACAACCAGCCATTGATAAATGGATTCTCCAAAAGGGTCATAAAGAACCCCAAGTGAAGCACCTACATGCATCTTCACTCTTATTAGCACAAAAGGCACATATAAATGCCTTAATTTCCCAAGCAAAATCCTAGGAGAAACTTCTGGAAATCATTAAGAAGCTATCACAAGGATCTTCTGGTGAATCATTTGGTGTCAAGAAAGAAGAAGGTTTCAGATGAGACTTAATCACCCAATGCAACAGTCTCACCATCATCCAAAGCTTCGTCAGCTGATCTAATAAACTTAGAAATAACTAATGAAGATATCTTATTTTGGACGGGTAAAGTCTGTTCATAAAACTATTAATGGTCCTATAAGTCCATTTACCTATTAGGCCTACGAGTCCATATATATTGAGTCTGCATTTCCATTACATTTATTATAGGGTTAAAAGCCCATTTAGTTTGTAAAAGGCCCATACATTGGCCTATCATCACCAATAGGGACATTCAACGGCGTATCAGTCTTCATAAGCAATTACTATTATTTTCACACAAGAAGACAAGACAACAAAATGGTGCCAACAATGCACTGTTCATTTCACTTAAATAGTACCAACAAAGCACTATTCATCAAACAGTCAAAAACTGTTTGGAATGCCACAACAACTACTATTCACAACACTATAAGGCATCTCCAATGTACCTGGTGGCAGACAAACTACTGTTCATAACATAGTAGTCAACTCCCAACAGTATCAAGTGGCAGACAAAGAACTATTCATTGAATAGTAATAGGATCCAGCCACATTTCATTACTCGGCTATAAAAGAAAAGCTCTTATCAGTTCAGAGGCATCACTTCCACACCGCTCTCATAATCTCACATTGTTTTCATACCTACTACCTCTCTGATAATAGTTTTATTTTATAACCTTTTTAATTATTAAGTTGAAGTTTGTTTTAGTTTGTTTTATTTCTTTGTTTATTTTAATTTAAACATATTTATGTTTTGTTTGTAAATTAATATGGTCGGCTAAGCTACCTAATAACAATCAAAACATATTATATTGATAATTAGGCGGCTTAGCCAGCCATATAATTGACAAACAAGAAATATAAATATGAAAAATTAAAACAAAAATAAAACAATCAAACTAAACTACAAACTTAAAACTTATTAAATTATTAAACTAAAGGTTACAAATAAAGCTAATATCAAAGAGGTAAGGGTATGAGATTATGAGAGTAAATGAGAGCGGTGTGGAACCGATACCTCTTCTGAAGGATGAGCTCTGTATTTATAATCGACTAATGTACTCTGGTTGGATGCTGCTACTATTCAATGAATAGTTTCTTGTCTGCCACTTGATACTGTTAGAGATGCTATTACTATTGCAAATAGTTGTTACATGGTAATACTATTTGTTGAATAGTACTTTGTCGGCATTATTTGGTGAAATGAACAATGTGTTGTCGGCACTGTTTGATTTTTTGTCTTCTAGTGGAAAAACAATAGTTTTCTTTTGAAGACATTGATGGGCCTATTGATTATGGGCCTTTACAAACTAAATGGGCCTTTGACCCTCTACTAAATTAATGAACTCGTAGGCCCAAAATAATACAATTAGACTCACAAGCCTAATTTTAATAAGAAATGGACACACAAGCCCAAATAAAATAGAAATGAACTCTTAGGCCTAGTAATAGTATTGGGTTAAATGACCCAAATTATGGATGATCCTTGCTGGTCCACCATAGTATGTCTTCACTAGCCAATTCTAAGTTTATCAAATTCTCTAATGAAGCTTTTGATGTTGCTGAGACCGTATCATCTGGTGATTGAGTCTCATTTGAATCTTCCTTCTTTATTTTAGAGGTTTGGCCAGAAGATTGTTGTGATAATTGTGGATAATTTCCAGAAGTTCCTCCTGGGTTTTTACATTGGATATCAAGGAAGTGGTATATGCCTTTTGAGCCAAGAGAAGTGAGGATGCTTGTAATTCCTTCACTTGGGGATCTCTACAACCATTTATGAGAAGCCATTGATCAATGGCTAAGAGTAATAATGTTTTTGGGATCATAAATAAGGACTACCATTTGATCTGGAATGATCTGGTAATAGTGATTACCTCCAATGTAACAGGTTGTAAGACCCTTTGACATACCCAAAGGAGATAACATTTTGAGCAAACTATAGACAATAGAACTTTGTCAAGTAAACTTTTGAGCAAACTATAGAGAATAGAACTTTATAGATAAAATTTTGAGCAAACTATAGACAATAGTGATTACCTCTGATGTAACATCATTAGACCCCATATAGAACTAACATCACTCACCAAGCCATAATCTGAATTTATATTTCATCACTAATAACTTACTCTTTTTACATCAAAATAATAGGAAAATCAATCAAAAATTTAGCAATTTGTCAAGCAAGAGTTAAGCATTTACTTCAACCTAAATCTAAGTCTTTAATCAAGGTTGTAATGACAGGCTACAAGGTGAGGGCTAAGAAAGAAATGGATATGAAAAATCAAAGCAAACTAGGAAAATACTTGGTAGAAAAAAAACAATAAAAAAAATATCCATAGGATTCATAGCATAGCTCTTTCTCGAAAATATGCTCATACTGATGACAATATTATTTCTATACTTATTAAGTGTTGTGCTCTTTTTTTGTGGTTGCCTTGATACTCATTGTCTTTACTAATTTCAACCATTTTAACCCTTTTTTGATTCTTGCCTTTCACTTTCTCTTTTTTTCACACTTTGATCAAATAGAGTAAACATAATGTGGATTATTTAAATTGAACTAACTTTCTTTTTAAATGCAAATTTCTACCAAAGTATTTTCCTCCAAATTTAAGGTAAATTCATGATTTTTTAGGCTTAGAATGGGAATGGTTTATGTTGTTAAAAGAACAAATAAGGACTTATGTAAAATAAGGCTAGAGGGTGTTAACTATGGGAATACACCATGTAATGATGGCGTAATAATTAGGATGGCTGGGAAAGCTTTTTAGTTATGACAAAAAAATTGCCTAGATCATTTCTCTAATATTTGGTAGCAACATGGATTTTACCTCAAGGATCCATCAATGTATTCTAGAGCAAAGCAAGATTGAACTTTCTTGATCCATTTAATTCAACTCCTTCGCTTCATAGGCAAAATGGAGTAGAGAAAAAATTGACTATGTGCTCAATTATTTTCAAGAAAAAAAATTTAAATCAAAGTACCCATAAAACTGTGACTAATTTATTAGCGGATTTTGAAAAACAATTCTAAAAACCATCCTGAATCACAAATTTTAGAGTTATAGCAAATTTAATCATACTTAAATACATGCTTGATAAGAAAATCCAACAACTCAAGACTATAGGAGTTTACACCCCTTACTAACTTAAACCAAACAATATCCTCATTGTAATTCAAAATTGGGAAAGATAGAAGAAATGAAAGGAACTTCCCTAGTTTTATGGTGAATCGACATTAGTTTGTAATTTTCATCTTTTTATTCCTACAAAGTAAACCAACATCAAAATCCAAATTATTCAATCTTCATCAATTAGGATTTCAAAGAGGAATAAATGCATAATTCCTTTCCACTTGTTCTCTATAATAGTGCTTCAATCTCTGACCATTAACTCGGAATATATGCCCTGCCTTGTCCTTCAAGTGTATTACTCCAAAAGGGAAAAGTTTTGTCAATTGTATAAGTTATACCCTACCTTAACTTACATGGGAAGAGTTTTAGTCATGAAATGAACAGCAAAACTTGTTATCTTGGAGAAAACTAACGCCTAAGAATCTATTTTTCATGTCAATTTTTTACCGTTCTTTGTAGATCTTTGCATTTTCATAAGCATCATTTTGAAACTCATCCACTTCATTCAATTGAAGAAGTCGCGTTTCCCCTACTGCATTCAAATCAAAATTAAACTTTTTTATAGCCTAATAAGCTTTATTCCCTAACTCAACAGGGATATGACATCCCAATAGGTGTTTAAAAAGCTATATGATATACCCACAAAGCATCATCAAGCTTATTTGCCCAATCCTTTCTATTGGTATTGACCGTCTTCTCAAGGATATTCTTGATTTCTCGATTTTAAATTCATCTTGGCCTTTAGTTTGAGGATGGTAGGCAAGTTCTATCTTGTTCTTCACACCATAATTAAAGAGAAGGTTGTTGATGAGTGCTCAAAAAGCACTAAAATTACCATGATTTTATGCACATTAATTGATTAAATATATATATATATATATGATTCTATCATATATTTATATAAATTTGTCTTTTCGGAATCACGGGTATTTTTATTGTTTTTTAAGTATTTTCGCTTAAAAACGTAACTTAAAGACTCAAAAAGGAATACTAGAGGCAATACATCACAAATATATTCATAAAATAAATGAGGAAAAGTAAAAAAAATATGGAAAAATTGGACAAAATGGGTCAAAAAGGAGGAAATCGCGCACGTAGCAGCCCAGCTGCACCGGCTATAATGCTCAATGTGCCCAGCAACACGCACGCCAGCTCTCCCTTCTGCGCGCATCCCTGCTCCCGTCCGTGTGTGCCTGATCCCATCTACGCGTGGCTGCACCCATCAGCATCCAGTCTGCATGTGCCACTGCCCATCTGCGACCAATCTACGCGCGCCGTCGCTCCTCACATCAGCAATGACATCATCATTCACTACTCCGCGTTTTCACCATTTTTTATCATTTTTTCACCCACTTTTTCTTCCTCTCCTCACCTATAAATACGCCTATTCTCTTCACTTCAAATCACACCTCAAAACACATCTTCTCTTCTCTTTCTTTCTCTCCTTTCTTAGTTTTTTTTAGTTTTTAGTTTTTCCTTAGTTCTTTCTTAGTTTTAGAGTTCTTCTCTTTTTGAGAAGAACTAGTTATGTTTTTGTAATTTTTTTTTATTCAATAAATGGGAGTGCAAATTCCGTTTGGAGGTTTTCCAGCAATAGGAATAACATCAAAGTACTGTAAGGATTTTATTTTCTTTACAGTTATTTTTTATGCTTTATTCTTACATGTTATATTTAATTTGTCTGTGATTAAATTTAACTTTGCTGGCTGTTTGTAAACATGATATAATAATAACATTTTTATGCTTGCGAAATATTAAATAGGTGAAAATCTCTAAAATGAATTGAGGTTGTTTTTATTCAAGATTTTATATTAAGAATGTTAGAGAGAAATATATTATTTTTCATTACAAACTTAAATCTGAAAATTAGATTTTAAGGTTTAGTTATCCGGTCTAATTTAGAGTAGTGCTCTTTTATTTGTTGGTACAATCGCCCGGTAGTTAGAGTGAAACTCTATTTCAAAAGTTTTTATAAGAATTATTATCTGAAAATGTATTGACAACATGTTTTCAGTAGTGGTTTTAAAACTTGAAAGTTATTACTCGGATAACTAAATTCTTAGGTTTAATTTGGGCACCTTGAATAAAGTTTAAACTATCTAACCCTACCAAAGGTGGCATTTAAATGGTTCATTTTAAATCTCTTAGAAAAAAGGAATTAATTTAATTAACCAAATTAGTTATCAACCCCACCCATAGGTGTTAATTGATTTGTTTAGTTAACAAAGAATATCTAACCCCACCAAAGGTGGTATTCATATAAAAAAGAGAGAATCAATAAATATCAATTTATATCTTTAATAACCTAAATAATATGAGCAAGCATAATTAACTTAGTTATTATATCCATAAATACTCCACTATTATAAAAGATAAAATTTGCATAAATGTTTATTGAATCTGTATCTATGTTTATTTTTATCTTATTAGATTAAAAACACAAAACCCCAAAATATCGTGACAGGATGTTTAGGATTTAATTTCGATTTTAAAAGTTTGAATAATAAATTAAAAACCACATACATTCCTTCCTTAGATCGACCTTAGGAGTACACTTATCATTTTCTATGAAATGATTTGTGCACTTGCGAGAGTTTTATAAATACATAAAATCAAATGAACGGTAGGATCGATGATGTCGGTTCTGCCCATCAGTTGTTAAACAACTTGTTGCAAAAGTGGGTCCCTTCATCGCTAATAATAGCTCGTGGAGTGCCAAATCTTGTGAATATGTTCTTCTGCAAAAATTGAAGCACTACCTTTGCATCATTTGTTGTTGCGACAATTGCCTCTGCCTACTTTGATACATAATCAATTGCTAACACAATATAAACAAATCCAAAAGAATGAGGAAAAAGGCACATATAATAAATTCCCCAAACATCAAATAACTTAACCTCTAAGATATTGTTTGATGGTAGCTCTTGAGACCTTGAAACATTTCCCATACATTGGCACCGATCACAAGTTTTCACCAAAGTACAACTATAACAAAAAATAGAGGGCCAAAAGAAACCACTTTGAAATACCTTAGCTACTGTTCATGTTACTCCAAAATTTCTTCCATGTGATGAGGAATGGAAATGATAGAGAATGGATTGCATCTCATCTTTAGGCACACATCTTTGGATGATTTGATTGGGACATCTTTTGAAAAGCAAAGGCTTATTCTAAAAATAGAATTTCACATCATGCAAAAACTTCTTACGTTGGTGGTAAGTAAGATTTGGTGGCAATACCCTATAAGCTAGGTAGTATACAATATCAACATACCAAGGAAGCTTGATCTCACAAGAAAATAACTACTAATCGGAGAATGCTTCTTGTATCAATAAATCTGGTTTTACTTCCTCTTGCTCACACCGAGAGAGATGGTCAGCAACTGAATTTTCACTTCCTTTCTTATCTCGAAATTCCAAATCAAATTCTTGAAGAGCAAGGATCCAACAAATCAGGCTAGGCTTAGCATCCTTTTTTTTCAAACAAATAACGAAGTGCTTCATGATCAGTGAACACTATCACCTTTGTACCAATGAGGTAAGACCGAAATTTTTCATAAGAAAACACTACAACAAGCATATCCTTCTCAGTTTTTCTATAATTCAATTGGGCTTCAATCAATGTCCATCTTGCATAATATATGGCCCTAAATAGCTTGTCTCGCTTTTGATCTAACACTACTCCAATTGCAAAGTCACTAGCATCACACTTGACTTCAAAAGGTTGACTCCAATCTGGTATAGTCATTATTGGTGTTGAATCAGTTTCCCCTTGATTGCATTAAAGGCATGCTAACAAACATCATCAAAGTAAAATGTAGAATTGTTTTCAAGAATATTACATAAAGGTTTAGAAAGTTTAGAAAAATCCTTTATAAATCTTCTATAAAATCCTGCATGTCCTAAAAAGCTTTTAATTCCCTTCACATTCTTTAGAGGTGGTAGTTTTTCTATGGTTGAAATTTTAGCTCGATTAACCTCAATTCTTTTAGATGGCACTCTATGGCCAAGCATAATCCCTTCTTGAACCATGAAATTACACTTCTCCCAGTTTATGAAAATATTTCTATCTTCACATCTCTACAAAACAAGAGCTAAATTATGCAAACAATGATAAAAGGATGTACCAAAAACCAAAAAGTCATCCATGAAAATTTCCATTATATCTTCCACCATATCTGAAAAAATAGCCATCATGCAACATTGAAATGTTGCTGGTGCATTGCATAATACAAAGAGCATCCTTCTAAAAGAAAATGTTCGATAGGGGTATGTGAATGTAGTTTTCTCATGATTTTGAGGGCTATAGCAATCTGGTTATACCCCGAATAACCATTTATGAAGCAATAAAAGGGATATCTAACCAATCGATCTAATATTTAATCAATGAATGGTAGTGGAAAATGATCCTTCATTGTTACTTTGTTCAACTTGAGATCATCCATACATACACGCCAACATGTGACTGTTCTTGTAGGAATAAGCTCATTGTTATCATTTTTCACAACCATTATTCCACTTTTTTTGGTACAACCTACATTGGGCTTACCTATGAACTGTATGAAATAGCATAAATAATTCTAGCATTGAAGAGCTTCAAAATTTTAGCTCTCACAACTTCTTTCATTATTGGATTTAATCTTCTTTAGGGCTCAATGGATGGTTTATAAAGTTCCTCCATTAGAATCTTGTGCATGCAAATGGAAGTACTTATATCTTTTAGGTTAGAGATAGTCCATTAAAAAGCTATTATATCTCATGCTCAGGTAATTGCTTCAACTCTGGAGTTGTAATTTGCTGCATTGTTTCTATAGAGATTATAGAATCAATCTTTTTCTACCATTGGCTCTAGGCTCTCCACTTCTTTGCTAAATGATGTAACTTGCTGCAATGCTTCCAAGGCAAATACATTGTGGAGAAATTCTTCATTAATAAAAGGTCAATCAGATTCATAAATAGTAGAATTATTAAAATCATAAGCATGAGATGAAGTGGTGACAAATCATTCAAGGTGTTCGACCGACATATTCTCTTGAAAGGCTTCTACTTCACATTGCTCAATGATATCTACCTAAAAGAAAGGACTTGGATCTTCTGAAAATCTCATGGCTTCGTAAATGTTGAACATAACCTCTTCCTTGTTCATTCTCAATGTTAGCTAACCCTTTTGAACATCCATTAAAGCCCTTCCCGTAGCCAAGAATGGTTACCTAAGAATTAGTGGGATATCTTGATCTTCATCCATATCTAACACCACAAAATCAGTAAGAAAAATAAATGTATCCATCTTTACCAATACATCTTTAATGATTCCACATGGATACTTGATGGATCGATCTACTAGTTATAAAGAAATTGTTTGTTTTATCTCTCCAAGTCCTAATTTTCTATAAATAGACAGTGGCATAAGATTAATGCTAGCACCAATATCACATAAACATTTATCAAAAAATGAATTTCCAATAGTGTAAGGCAAAGTGAATCTCCCTGGATCTTTTAATTTTTGAAGTAATTTCTTCTACAGAATGGCATTACATTCTTCAAAAAGCTTCATTGCTTTGAACTCTTCTAGCCTTCTCTTCTTGGACATAATGTCCTTTAGGAATTTGGCATAATTGGGCATTTGTTCCAAGGAATCTACAAAATAAATATTTATATGAATTTTCTTAATGTAATCCAAAAACTTAGAAAATTACTTATCTAATTATTTTTGAAAGCGTTGATGATAAGAAGTGGAGTAGAGAGAATAAGAGGATTTTCAGAAAGTGAAATTGATGGAGGCATGTAAATCTCTCTTTGTGTATCATTAACAATCTACTCTTCTTCTACTTCATTATCACTTTATCCATTGTTTGGAGCTATAGAGGTGGACCCAGTTTCTTTTGATGGTAACCTTTCAAGTTCTCTTCCACTCCTAAGTGTAATGGCCTTGCATTGTTCCTTTGGATTCACTTTTGTATTTCTAGGAAAATATCCTCTTTGTAGGGCATTGATGGTCATCATTAGTTTCCCAATTCACACTTTAAGATTTTTCATAGTGGCTCCCATATTAGTACAATGAGTCTCAATGTTATCCAACTTTGAATCACTCTTTTTAAACCTTGCTTTGGTCTCCTCAACAAAGGAAACCATGGAATTCTCAAGTGACATATTCTTCTTGCTTGGTTGACTATTGAACCCTGGAGGAGGTTGTAGCACATTATTTATGTTTCCATAAGAAAAATTCTCATGATTTTGAAGCCTTGGGTGGTAGTAATTCCGAAAAGGATTACTACGATAGCTGTAGTTCTGATTGTTGATGTATTGAACCTGTTCTTGACTTGCTTCATTCATCGGAACTTTCACACTTGAAGTTACAACAAATTATACCCTTTGTGGCATTCTTTGGGTCCTCAAGGCTAAAATTTGATGAGATAGAGAGGCAACTTGAGATAATAAGGCAACAAATAGCTCCAATTTATGAATCCTAGCAACTTTATTAGCCATAGATCTTTCCATTGGGAATTGATAGTTGTTTGATGCCATTTCTTCCAAAAGAGAAGTAGCACCCTTAGTTGTCTTTGACATCAAAGTTCCACTAGAAGTAGCATCAACTATGTTTCTAGTTTTCCCATTTAACCCATTATAGAACATCTGAACTTGTAATGAATCCAACAATCCATGCTGAGGGCAACGCTGAATCAAATCTTTATACATTTCCTATGCTTCATAAAGTGTCTAAAAATCATTTTTCCTAAATTGACCAATCTTACTTTTGAGTTGGGCTATTTTTACAGGTAGGAGGAATTTAGCAAGTAACCTTTCTGCTATATCTTGCCAACTAGTGATGCTTCTTGGTTGTAGAGATTGTAACCAACCTCTGACCTTGTCCTTCAATGAAAAAGGATAAAACTCAATCTAATGGTGTTCTTAATAACACCATCTTTAAAATATCACAAATCTATGAAAACATTACCAAATGAATATTGGGATCATCATGTAGCAATCTGCTAAATTGGGCTTGTTGCACCATACTGATAACCACCAGTTTGAGCTCAAAATTATTTGCATTAATCGTCTGGTGTGTTACAACTGACTAATTGTCATTCACAATTGGCCTTACATAAACCTTCAAGGTTTGTGGCTGTACATTCTGCTCTCCTTCAACCCTAGCTAATACTTTATTCTTTCTTTGTGATCTAAAGGTTCTTTCAATCTTTGGATCAAAAGGAATAATATTTTGAGTTCTAGCACGGTGTATCAACTGTCAAAAACCCACCTAGAGAAAAATAAAAATATAAAATATAAATATAAATAAATAAAATAAAATTCTAAATTAAAACCAAGATTACTTTGTATCGATATTGGAAAAAATAAGAAGAAATCAATCCCCAACAATGGTGCCAAAAACTTGATCGGTGCAAAATTATAAGTGCATAATATAATAGTTTTATAGTAAAGTGATAAGAAGAGTATCATCCTTAGGGATTGGTAACTTAATTTTAACAAATACCAAAATTATACTAATCTCAATTTTATCTAGAGAAGTCACTAAGGTTGTTGTAACTAGAATTTAAAATAAAATCAATTTAATTAAAGAAAATGCACAAAAGAAAATAAAAATGTTATTCAAAGATCAAATTAATGGGAAGAAAACTTCTGGGAAATCGATTTCACCTAGTCCCTTACTATGGTTTACTCATCTAGCTAATTGAATTTAATTCTCTTTGTTTGTTAGCGATTTCCAAAAAAAATCCAAAAGGCTCTTTCGATAATCAATTGGAAACATTCTTGCTCTTTCGACAATCAATTGGAAATATTATAAATATATCATACAATTACCACTTTCGATAGTAAATCATAAGATTAAATTTATCTAATTAATGGTCAGTTAATTAGAAGCAATAAATTCAGAATATATCAGACAAACATGAAAAGAAATAATTGAAATTAACATGAAAAATCAAGCATAGTTCAAAATTAGGTTACATGTTTCTTCTAGAAAAAGAAAATTTAGTTCATGCTAAAATTTAAATTTAATATAAACGAATTTACCATAATTTTTCTGAGAAGAATTGAAAGAAAAATGAATTGCAAAAATAATTTCTATTAGGACAATTGAACTCCCTCTCGGTGTTCCAGAAAAGTTTGCTTATCTTCCTAAGTACCTTAATAATTTTTTGATCTTCCTAAGTTCCTAGGAAATTTTCAAATCTTTTCAAGTGTCCTAAGAATTTTTCTTTTGAAAATAGGTGGTTTGAACTCGCAATCTCCTAGTCTCTTTGGCTGGTGAGCTTCTTGAGTATAACAAGCTTTGACCATTCTTTGGATCCTATTCTCATGAAGCTATGGTCCTATATCTTTAGAAATTATGTGCAAATTTTTTATTCCTACGAAGGAGCTTCTCGGATGTGAAGGAGGTTGTGCCCCACTTCATCTCTTGGTGAACATTTCCTAGTTCCAATGTCTAGATCCTAGTCCATCATCATTATGGCTACCAAAAGGAATGTATCCTAACTCCATTTTCTACACAAGACTTATCCCATTGAGACATGAATTAGTTTATTAAGACATTAGTTTTCATATTTCGGGTTGTCATTACCTTAGACCGTAGTCATTGCAACTATTGAAGAGGCATCTCCTACTTCTTTTTTCACATAAAACTTGGTCCATTAAGACAATAGTTGGAAGTTCTATTACCTTGATCCTAGATCACAATCATTATGGGTCGAAAGAGGTTTTTTGGCCCTCTTCTATTTTCATACAAGAAGTGATCCATTGCGGAAAATCTTTTAGTGTTATGTAGACAACGACCTTGATCCTAGATTATAGTTATTATAGGTGCTAAATGGATTTTAGGCACACTTTTTCTTTTTCACAAGAAGTGATCTATTGAGACAATTGTTTGTCAAAGCTAAGTGACCAATCTAGATCCAAAATTATGGTCATTATCAGTACAGAAGAGGTTTTGAGCCCTCTTCCTTTTCAGCACAGGACATTTTCCATTATGACGATGGCTGGATGTTTTTGTCTTGATCCTGGGCCATTGTCCATTATGACGATGGTTTTAGTGCTAAGTAGGTCACTATTGATCCTAGATTACAGTCGTTATGCATGTTGAAGGGTTTTTGTGCCCACTTTCATTTTCAAACAATAAATGACCCATTGAGGCAACAATTTGACAAAGCTAATTGAGCTAGTTTGGATTATGGATTGTAGTTGATATGTGTGTAAAAGGGTTTTGAATCTAATTCCTTTTCTACATAGGAATTTTTCCATTAAGACTATGGTTGGATGACATCGTGCGCAAAGCACCCTTGGAGTGGTGGTCGCAACATGGCTTTTCAAAAGGAGTAGCCTCCTAGATCCAATGTAGGATAAGTCTAGTTTCTAGTTTTGGCCTAGTATGGCTACTAGGTTTGAGTTAAGGGTTTACTTACTGATCGCCACACAAATTGTGTGTGCAATAAATACGCAAGTATATGTATCGTAACAAGTAATATAATGATAAATAAATTTCGTTCCCACGGAGATTATTTTTTTTAGAAACTAATTTTTAAAACTAAAAATAATAAAAATCAATTTTTTTTGGTGTTTTTATATCTTAAGAAAGCAAAATTAAAATAATTAAAAGTAAATAGCAATAATTAATTAAATCATATTTTATGACTAAAAAGATATATGAGAAAATATCTAGGAATACTTAATCCCCCAATTTTCTAAACATGCGAATCACTAAAATCCCCCCAATATAATATCAATTAATTACATGATCAATTGAATCTAACCTAGCATGTATTCCTCTCTCAAGTAAACTACACACCATATATTAATTAATTTAATCACACTCTCATGCCAATTAAATTGCATACTACTCATTAAGTTCATCAATTATGGATCACATACATAAGATTATACATCTCTCCCTAGAAACTATGCATGTTATTTAATCAAGATAAACAATTAAATAATTTTCTCAAATCTATTTAATTTCCTCTATAGATAAATTATTGGCCAAACAATTAATAGCATGGTAAAAATTGGGTTCATAAGATCCCTAGATTAATAAATTAATTACACATAATTGTGCTCATAAAGCTCATATTTTTCATAAAGGAAGACATAAATTTAATAAAGAAAAGAGTAGAAAAAGAAATACAATCAATCTCTTGAATTGTATAATTAATTTCCTCTTGAATCTCCACCAAAATTGTGTCGTTTCTTGAATTTTTCGGTATTTTTCTCTCTTTTTAGCTCTAAAAACTGACCAAAATTATGCTAATGCAGGAAAATTGGGGTTTATGGAGTGATTAGGGGCTTAAATAAAGCTCAGGTGTGATTTGGACCGTCCGATCAGTTTCAAATCAAAGGCTATGATCAAAACAAGCAAAATTGATAGTTTCAGCCAATCACAACGTGACACGTGGTATCAGAAGTTTATTGGGCAAATCAGAGAGAGACGCGTGGCAGGGGAAACCGGTCAGAGTCAACCATCGCCGAGTCAGCACCACGTGGCGTGACGTGATTCACGGGAATGGATGATGTGGAACACGGGTGGACCATTCCGAGCAACAACGTGGTGACACGTGTCATAGCGTGTTGACTGATTTAAGAACTCGGATTAAACGCCGTGCTGACACGTGGTGCATTTTTCTCCTCCTCATACGCGGTGCAATGTGATTCGCTCTCCGTGCTTGCGTGGCATGCCACATGGTAGCTTTTGATTGGTCCTGCGTTAAAAATTCATAAAAAATTCATTAAAATCCCAAAAAATTCAAAAATATATATTTTCACCCCTTTTCACTAAAAAGTTTATATTTTAATTTTTTTAGCCACAAAAATACTATTTATTAAATAAAACAAGTAAATATTAAGTGAAAAAGTGTGCTAATGACTTTATTTTCATAGAGTCATCCTAACCCCGAACTTAAATCTTTGCTTGTCCTCAAGTAAAGCTAAGTATAACTAAATAAAATAACTTGGGTAGTATATTCATAAATATATTTCTATTAGTACATACATATTTCACAAAAACTTTCCCTTTCAAAAGTCATACAAGTCTATGATAAAGAGGTTCTCATATTCATCAATCAATGTTCCATCAATACAAGGATATACAAGGTTTTTGAAAAATTAATTCGTGTGTGTGTGCGGCACATGATATCGTCCAATGCACTCATGAAATGAACTTATATGTGCATGATAATCAATTAAATCTTAGAACAAGTCTTATAAGTCAATTTTTCACATCCCTCTCCACTAATATAAATATGCACTTAGCTCAAGATCAATAAGGACTTTACATGGTTGTAGTGTAAGGCTTAGGTGGGGGGTCGATAGATGTAGATATTTTAGGGTCTTTCCACACCTTAGCTTTTTTTTCATCATGCACTTTTTAACTGCAATTGAGCTTTTACTTGATATTTTAGTGCACCCCCTTTTCACATTCTTTTCATATATTTTTTTATTCCACATCGCTTTTCTCTTCTTTTTTTTTCTTTTTTTTTCACAACACCCTCAAACTTATTTTCAATTCTATTTTCTTTTTCTTTAGAGGGATACTTGTGTTGTGAGTTTTGCTTTTTTTTTACGGGGTGCATTACATTTCACCTTACTCTAAAGCATACACATGATTACATCTTTTTTTTTCTTTTCATACAAGCTAAAGGTGCAAGGGTAGAGGTAATACTTTTTAGTTAGGCATTAAATGTGGCTTACAGATACGAAAGGTTCTTTGTTAGGCTCAAATGGGTGACTAAAGGTATTAACAATGGTTAGCTTGAAAGAATCAATCGATCCAAATAAGGCCTAAATCATTTCTCTTGCTGAATACTATTTAGGATTTCGCCTCAAGAGATGATCAAATAGATTCTAAAACTTGGTAGATCTAATTAATTCACATAACTCACTACAAATTTTCTCTCAATAAGCACACCAAAATTCAATCATGAACATGTGCATAAAAGTTGAATCAATTCAATCAAAACTAAAAAGCATATCACATGATTAATGTAAATATCTTAACAAATATGATACATTCCTTATCCTAGTCATGACAACCAATTTTTATCATGGAGTTCATATGTTTCATATCAAGCATGCGTGCATTTAGTTTCCATATATTTATCAATTTCTACCCAAATCATGATTAAAAACAGCCTAAAAATTAAAAAATAAACATCCCTAAAAATTTAAAATGCATACTAAATACTAATGTAGAGAATGAAGTTCCCTCCCCTAAAATTAAATTACACATTGTCCCCAATATGCACATATAAATATGAAAAGGTCAAAGAAAAGAAAACTCCCTTAGTTATGGCACACCACATTTGTCACTGAAATGCTCATTCTTGTTGTGTCATTGCTCTCCACATTTATTCACCTACAAAACAAAAACAATGAAAATATAAGTAAAATAACGTTGGGTTGCCTCCCAACCAGTGTCACGTTTAACGTCCTTGACTAGACTGTCCTATTAAGTCCTAAGGCACATACCTTTGTATCCATTTACTTTTGAGTTTTCCTGGAAACAACTTGAGTCTTGATTTGTTCAATAATATTTTATGTTTTGGCTCGCAAACATGGTACTCAATTCTATTCTCATGCCATATTTTTGTTTTCCTTTTGAACTTCTTGGCATTCTTATAAGCACTCCACCGTAACTCATCCAATTTATGTATTTCTAATAGCTTTTTCACATCTCCATTGGACTCTTTCACTTTCATACTTGATTGAGGATATGAGGGTAGAAGTGTGGGGTATAAACTTGGTGGCTCTTCAATTGATGGTTTGAGTTTAGATCCTATCTCAAAATTTTTCATTATCGCCTTTGATACATACATGAGAGATGCGTCCTCCAAACATTTCACATAGTCTACAATATCAACCTTCGATGCCATACTTTCAAAGTTATAATAGGTTGAGTTATTTTCTGGTGAGTTTATATCCTTGGTTACTACAGCATGTGTTAAAGTCTTAAGTTTGGGTGACGCCGCATATTCTTTTAAGCCATTCCCACAATTAGTAACATTTAACCTTAAACATTCATTAGCATTATCAATATCAGGGGGTTCAGATTCTTTAAAAACTTTAAATATTACTTGTTCATCTTGCACTCTCATTGTAAGTTCACCTTTTTGTACATCAATGAGTGCCCTTCCGGTTGCTAAGAATGGATGATCAAGTATGATAGGAATGTCACGGTCCTCTTCCATGCCTAGCACAATGAAGTCTGCCGGAAAGATGAATTTGTCTACTTTTACTAACAAATCTTCGACCACACCTTGAGGTCTCTTAATCGATCTATCTGCCATTTGTAATGTTACCAAAGTAGGTTTTGCTTTACCAATCCCCAATCTCTTGAAGACCGATAATGGCATAAGGTTAATACTAGAACCCAAGTCACACAGTGCCTTGCCAAAACGAATGTTCCCAATAGTGCAAGGGATGTCAAAACTACTTGGATCTTTCAGTTTTTGGGTTGTTTTCTATCAAGAATGGCACTACAACCTTCAGTCAAGGTTATTGTTTCATGATCACGAAGCCTCCTTTTCTTTGATAGTATATCCTTCATGAATTTGGCATAAGATGGCATTTGTTCAAGTGCCTCTGCAAATGGTGTGTTTATATGTAGCTTCTTGAAGACTTCTAGAAATTTTGAAAACTGCGTATCTGACTTTTGCTTTTGCAGTCTTTGAGGGAAAGGAATAGTGGGCTTGTAAAGGTTGCTCTTTTTTGGCTGAATTATTTCATTTTCATTAGTCTCTTTATTCACTAATTTCTCCTCCTCCTTTTTAGTTTATGGTTCCTCCTTATCCTTTTTAGTTTGATAGTCCTCTTTATCCTTTTTAATTTCCTGTTTCTCCTCATCCTTTTCTGTCTTATGTTCTTGATCTAAAGTTTTACCACTCCTCAAGGCTATGACATTGCATTGGTCCTTACCTTCTCTTCTTGGGTTTACAATTGTATCACTTGGAAGGTTCCCTTGAGGCTTTTGACTTATAGCCTGAGCAAGTTGCCCTATTTGGTTCTCCAAATTTCGAATTGAAGCCTCTTGAGTTGACACTTTTGTATTTACTGATTGGATGAAGTCTTTCATCATCCCCATTAAAGCATTTGAATTGTCCTCAGTAGGTGGCTTCTTCTCTTGAGCTTGTGATTGTTATGGTTGTTGAAAACCAGGTGGTGGAAATGATTGATGGTTGAATTGACTACCACCTTGAATGTTGTTATTATTCCAAGAAAAATTTGGATGTTGTCTCCATCCTGGGTTATATGTGTTTGAGTATGGATTATTGTTTCGATTCACATTACCCACATAGCAAATGGATTCAGGATTATTTGGACAATTATCAAACAAATGAGTTCCTCCACAAAACACACATGACACTCCTGAATTTTGGACTTGGTTTATACTCGTTGGCGAGTTTTGTACCTTCAAAAGATTAACCAAAGATGACACTTGAGCTGTAAGTGCTGTGATATCATTTACCTCATGTATTCTGGCTACTTTTCTTGTGGCTATCATTCTGTCCATTGGCCATTGATAATTATTGCTAGCCATTTTCTCAAGTAAATCATAAGCTTGATTGTAAGATTTGGCTAGCAAAGCTCCATTAGCCAATGCATCAACGATAGTCCTTGTTTGAGCATTGAGACCATTGTAAAAAGTTTCCATTTGAATCTAAGAAGGAATACCATGATGAGGGCACTTCCTTAGCAATTCCTTGAATCTTTCCCATGCTTCATATAGAGATTCTCCTTCGTGTTGTTGGTAGGAAGTGATGTTGTTCCTAAGCTTGGCATTCCTTGTTGGTGGGAAGTATTTCATCAAGAATTTCTCTGCCAAACCATTCCAAGTTGTAATGGAATCAGGTGGCAAAGAGTTTAGCCAAGCTCGAGCAAAGTCTCGCAAAGAGTAAGGGAATAATCTAAGCCTAAATGCCTCTTCTGTCACACCATTGAACTTAAATGAATCTACAACTTCAATAAATAATCTGAGATGAAGATGAGGATCTTCTGTCGGTAATCCACTGAATTGTCCAACTGTTTGTAGCATTTGAAACATCACTAGCTTTAATTCAAACTGATTAGCTTGGATGTTTAGCCTTGTAATACTTGGATTCAGCCCTTCCAACGTAGGTATTGCATATTCATTCATAGCTCTATCTCTATCATCTATCAAAAACATTTGATTATTCAAGTTTAGCTCATTATTGTTTATTTCTAATGGATTAGCCATTTCTTCCTCTAGGGTGACTTGTTTTTTAATTGATCTCAAAGTATGCTCAATTTCAAGATCTAAAGGTAAGATTTTCCCTCATTAACTCTACTCATACAATAGACTCAACTATGTTTCTACAATACTAAAGGAGATGTCTAAAAAAAACTAAAAAAAAACAACTAAATAAATAAATTAAAGTAAAGAAAAATAAATTAAGAATTTTTTTTAAAAGAAAATAATAAAATTAATGATTAATAAAAAAAATATTAATTTCTAAAATTAATAATCCCTGGCAATGGCGCTAAAAACTTGATCGCTACACAAATTGTGTGTGCAATAAATATGCAAGTATACGGATCGTAACAAGTAATATAATGATAAATAAATATCGTTTCCACAGAGATTATTTTTTTTAGAAACTAATTTTTAAAACTAAAAATAATAAAAATCAATTTTTTTTGGTGTTTTTATATCTTAAGAAAGAAAAATTAAAATAATTAAAAGTAAATAGCAATAATTAATTAAATAAGATTTTATGACTAAAAAGATATATGAGAAAATATCTAGGAATACTTAATCCCCCAATTTTCTAAACATGCGAATCACTAAAATCCCCCCAATATAATATCAATTAATTACATGATCAATTGAATCTAACCTAGCATGTATTCCTCTCTCAAGTAAACTACACACCATATAGTAATTAATTTAATCACACTCTCATGCCAATTAAATTGCATACTACTCATTAAGTTCATCAATTATGGATCACATACATAAGAATCATACATCTCTGCCTAGAAACTATGCATGTTATTTAATCAAGATAAATAATTAAATAATTTTTTCAAATCTATTTAATTGCCTCTATAGATAAATTGTTGGCCAAATAATTAATAGCATGAAAATCAGATTAAATAATATCATTAAATTATTATTATAATTGAGAAAAAATATTAGATCATCACATGGTGAAAATTGGGTTCATAAGATCCCTAGATTAATAAATTAATTACACATTATTGTGTTCATAAAGCTCATATTTTTCATAAAGGAAGACATAAAATTAATAAAGAAGAGAGTAGAAAAAGAAATACAATCAATCTTTTGAATTGTATAATTAATTTCCTCTTGAATCTCCACCAAAATTGGATCGTTTCTTGAATTTTTTGGTATTTTTCTCTCTTTTTAGCTCTAAAAACTGACCAAAATTATGTTAATGGAGGCAAATTAGGGTTTATGGAGTGATTAGGGGCTTAAATAAAGCTCAGGTGCGATTTGGACTGTCCGATCAGCTTCAAATCAAGGGCTACGATCAAAATAAGCCAAATTGATAGTTTCAGCCAATCACAATGTGACACATGGCATCATAAATTTATTGGGCAAATCAGAGAGAGACGCGTGGCAGGGGAGACCAGTCAGAGTCAACCATCGCCGAGTCAACACCACGTGGCGCGACGTGATTCGCCGGAATGGATGATGTGGTGCACGGGTGGACCGCTTTGAGCAATAGCGTTGTGACACATGTCATAGCGCGTTGACTGATTTACGAACTCGGATTAAACGTCGTGCTGACACGTGGTGCGTCTGTCTCCTCCTCACACGCGGTGCAACGTGATTTTCTCTTCGTGCTTGCATGGCGTCCACATGGTAGCTTCTGATTGGTCTTGCGTTAAAAATTCATAAAAAATCCATAAAAAATTCAAAAAAAAAAATTTCACCCCTTTTCACTAAAAAGTTTATATTTTAATTTTTTTAGCCACAAAATACTATTTATTAAATAAAACAAGTAAATATTAAGTAAACAAGTGCACTAATGACTTTATTTTCATAGAGTCATCACTTACTCCCAAGCCATAGTAGCGCATGGGGCGATCATGCCTTGATAAAAAGCTAGGATTGCTTTGAAGGATTTTGCAGTTGACCTTGGTTGCAAGCTCCATAAACCTGAACTCTAGGTGTTAATGCTTTTATTGATCCTTTTCTCAAGATGGGTGTTTTCTAACCCCCAATTGATATTGAGTACTTTGGATAGAGAGAATATTTTGAGGTGAATAGTAAAGTCATTGCATTAATGCCAATGTGGCTATATTATTTTGAATGCTCTTACTAAGTGGAACATTCCTAGAAGAGTTATTTTATGTTTTGAGTTCGAATCAAGAACTAGTCAGCCAATGTAGCTTTTCAAAGTTCCCCAAGTTTGGACATGGATGAATTTTTTGAATACACTCCAAGTGTACCTTTATACTTCTTACATTCTCTTTGATGTATTTGGATTAGCCTAGTTGAACTCTAGTGGTTGGACCTTGGTCAAGCTAACTCTTATTAGGTAGCTCTAGGTAGTTGATGTTG
Source organism: Hippophae gyantsensis (assembly GCA_030763125.1). Lineage (NCBI taxonomy): Eukaryota > Viridiplantae > Streptophyta > Magnoliopsida > Rosales > Elaeagnaceae > Hippophae > Hippophae gyantsensis. The sequence goes on along the minus strand of CM061035.1, from coordinate 42,349,060 downwards.
ACTTTTTAAGTGCATCTGGCTTGAAGTGGAAGTTTTTGTAAGTTTTGCTTCTTTGGGATTGATGTGGCTCCCAATCCCAAAGGTATGAGATGGTAGCTTAGAAAGTAATAACCATGAGAAATACACTTTGAATTTGTTATGCCAAGAGCATTTGTGGATCTACTCACACATGTAGGAGATATTTAGCATTAGTACTAGCTCTTAACTACACGTGTGAATGATCCATATAAAAATAGAAAGTATAAGCATAAGAAATATACTTTTATTTTATTATGCCAAGAGTACTTGGGGATCCAGTTGCACACGAAGGATATATTTAGCACTGACTCTAGCTCTCAACTCCACGTGTGGAGAACTTACCTAGAACAATCTTTAAAATCAATTAGTTGGTTATGCTTATAAATGTCATATGCGCACTGACTTAGCTAAATCAATAAACATCATTTTGAATTAAACTGATAAATATCATACTAATCTGATAACATTATACTGAATTGATCTAATATCATACCGATCTAGTAACATCATTTTGATTTGGTAAACATTATATTGAGTTAAACTGGACGAAATCTATTGGTCATGATGTCTTTCCAAGTAAAACTAAATGTTCTGAATACTGAGTAAAAGCAACTATCACTAAATAATGAAGGAAAAGTACATTGGAATTTCTAAAATATTTACTTAACTTGCAAGCTTGTATAAATATAGTATTAATGATATGCTGATTTATTTTAAGGCTAAAGTTACTTGTAAATTATCTTGCTTTTAGCTTGCTGGTTATAATAATAAAATATATGCTCATGATACTTTCATAACAGAAGTGCATTGAAACTAACATATAATATATTCTTCAAAATCTTGTTAAATTAATTGAATGCACTTTGAATTTTAATGTTTAGAAACATGCTAGTAAAACTAACTAAATTTACTTGAATGTGAATGGTGTTCTCAAGGATACTCTTAAATCTTTAGAAAAGCAAACTTAATACCACTTTACAAACTTCCATTTAAAATAAGTATAGCTTTTATCGTTCTAATGTTGCTAACTATGTGCTAGTTGGTTCAAGTGCCAAAAGGAAAATAAGCTTTCATAAATTTCTTGATGATAAGAACATAATATTCATTGATATGAAACATGCATTTTAAAATTGAATATGACTGACTCTGGTTGTAAAGTTTTGGTATGAAAGTCACACTACCAGAAATAACTAATATGTTCTTAAAATCCATTTTAACTGCATTGCAAATCTTAGATCTATATGTATGAACTTTACTAAATATTTGAATGATTTGGCTACTAAAAATAAATAATCAAGTAAGAATGTAAATTCTTGTGATCTTGTTTAAAAAATGTTGAATATCCACTTACAGTACTATATCATAGCTATTGTTGTAGTTGCATTGAAATGCCTTCTAGATCAACCTGTCTTATACAATCATACTTGTCGAAAACAAGAATAACATAATAGCTAGTTTGGCTAATCTAAAATTCAATGATACTCTAAAAATGTTAAAACATGGGCTGTTAACATATAACTCAATGCCCTCTTCAATACTTATGTAGAAATCAAATTGTTATTTATAGTTTTGATATTCTATGCTCCAAGTTCCAAATAAAAAATGTATACTCAGAAATCCATTAAAATTACAAGTTAAATAGGTCAAACATTATTTAAAAACATCATTGAAATATAATGATCAAACTCAGCTCTTTAGCTATGAACATGGGTGAAACATCTTTTGAAATCACCAAAAAGCGTTTATCATTCAAACACACATAACTTTAAGTATAAATGTTCAAATTAAAATCTGTCAAAACACAAAAAAAATTGAACTTTTCATCTTTCTAACGAGCTAACACATGCTTATTTTAGATCACCAAATCTATTTTATAAGCTCAAATTTTATTTTGTATCATCTCAATAAAAACAGTTTTAAAACAATTATGACCTATCATCATATGAGTAACTTTTCATAGATATGTCAAAACATAATTCTATAAAAAGATAACAAAACTAGACATTTCAATATTTAAAATAAGATATTACACACTCAATTATCATATGTAAAATCTTTCTAAAAACATAGAACACCATTTAGTTTTAAAACATGCCTTTCACTATAACTTCTATAGAATATATCCTGAATTAAATAACTATAACTTTTTCTTAAATACTCAATATGATAAAATGTAAAGCTAGAAAAATCAAGATTTAAAATAAGATATGACTCACCCAATTCCAATCTATAAAACCATTTTAAATACCAAAAATACATATTGGTTCCAAATAGAGTTTCCATCATGATTTTTATTGAACCGTCTTCAATTAGACAAGCATAACTTTTCATAGAGATATTGAAATGAAAAACCATAAAATTTATAATGAAATAGACATTTTTAACTTTCTAAAGAGATATGAAAAAAGTCTAAATCTTCTTGAAGCTTTCAAAGTTTAATTTACTACAAAAATAGTTACATGGCTATTCTTTAACTTAGAATTTCGACCCTCTTCCACTTCTTCTTTCTTTCCTTTTTCCCTCCTATTTCTCTTTTCATCTAATTAAATGCCAAGATTCTTAGAGAAGCTTTCACTAACATGATATGTAAGAGAATATGAGTATGACATGTCGGCATATGACTCACCTTTTAAAAATACCAAAAAACATTATTAGTCACAAGGGCATGTGTCCTCTTAAGAAAAAAGTTATGACACCTGGTGCTTAAAAAAATAATTAATAAAAGACAAAAATGCCCTTATTCTATAACTTAAACAAATTTAGGATTTAAAGCATTTTAGTAATATTGAGGGTAAAATCGTAATTATACAAAATATACTTTTAACAATATTTTTTTCTATTTAAGGAATGAGCTATTACATCGATTGTATGGAAAAAACTTATTTATGGATTCCATATTTACTTATAAACTTTTGGGTGAAATTCTGCCTCGCTTGAAGGTAGTTATAACTGAATGAGTGTGTAGGCATTCTAGTTATGTAGAACTCTAGTTGCCAAGGGCAGCAACATGATGTGTTCTTGATACAATGATTGCTCATGTTTGTAGGATGAGTATTTCCATATCTAGGATGCTTTGCTACTAGTGAATATCTCTTTTATCTATTGGAGAAATAAAGCCTAATTATTTGTTACTAATCTTCTAATCAACAAATTATTTTAGAAGGGTTGGTCAATCACTATTTGAAACTTCAAAATTAAGTGTGCCTGACTTGGAAAAATTAATGGATTGGTGGCCCCCTTGGAAAGTGCCGTAATTTACAATTTTTGCATCAACTTTCTATTCTAAATGCAATGTTGGTCACATCTCTAGAGTCACAGTAAGAAGTTTTTCTAGTTTGGCATGGTCTAGATGGCGGCAACCAAAACATCTCATCCTAGAGTGTGATCCCAGACATTAATTAATGCAAAATAATGTATCTATCTCATTAAGTATGACTTGGATCCATAGTCACTTGATATGGTATGGATCCAGAGTTATTAAGTATGGCCTAGATCCATAGTTACTTAATGTATTCTAGATCCATAGTAATCAAGTATGGCCTGGATCCATAGGTTGAAGGATGGCAAGTTGGATGGTATGACTTAGAAGGAAACTTGTTTCAGTAGCACGACTTATAAGGTAGCAATCTATCAAGTCTAGTTCAACCTATATGGTGGCATTCTGGACTGTAAGACCTAAAAAGTGACATTTTTGAAAGCATAACCTTGGAGGTAATGTTCTAGATAGCATATCCCTCTAGGGTGCAATCTAACCTTCTAAATCCTAATCTTCTTTCATATGTGAATATCTACTTCCTGGAGCGATATCTATTTAACAACTATAGCTACGAACATCTATCTTAGGATTAATAACATCATTGACATGGTTATTCTAACTAGATTTCTGATCAGTGTCATTTTGCCTATGTATTTATGTATTAATTCCCATATATTTACGATAATCTCTTATTTTTTATACATTTTATGGGTTTGTTTTGTGCTACAGATGTATTAAGGAATAAATACGAGCAAAAAAGTCCAAAAGGTGTGTTTTAGAGAAAAATGAGTGTACTAAAGCATGAGTTAAGTCATGTTATGACACACTTCTATTGGGTCTCTATAGAACTCTAGATAAAGATTACGTGCTATTGCATGAGTCCAGTCACCCCACGGTCGATAACTCTTGGGTGAAATTGTGAGCACATGCATTAGTTTTGCACAGTGGCATGAGTTTAGACTCATCATGGCACAATCCTTTTGGGTGTAGTTTATTGGTATGAAATTAACATTCGACTATAGAATAATTAGAGGTGCGTTACGGCCTGCACTTCGGATTTTCATAGAATTTTCTAGATTTTCAACACTCTAGTACATATCTTTTCATATATTTAATTGTATTAGATCTCAAAAACCCTAACCCTAACTACATTGTTTTTAATATTCTATAAATATATAATTAGGGTTAACCATAAATACACAAGAGGTATAGAAAATTACAAAGAAAATGTAGACAATTGTAGATTTGAAGCTGAGGCAAGATAGAGGCAATAATAAGTTGGAGATCCACCATAGACACCAATCAATAGTTCTTCTTCTTCTTAATGATTGTAAAGATTTTGATGATGATTCTTTCAGAATCTATGTTTGGCTAGTTTTATAATGTGATATTATGGGAAATTTTCAAGCCCTAGACTATGACTTCATTAATTAAATGTTATGATTAATTGTTAGTTTCAATTCTTGATTCTTAATGTATTTGAATCTACGTTTAAATTTCAAAAATATGTGTGTATGAATTAGAGTAACTAACTAATTAATTGTATGAATATGTTTAATGATAGTTTAATATGTTAGAATGTAATCGCTAATATTCTTATTCAAAGTGGAATCAGGTTGCTTTGTGACAGGTGTGACAAGTATGGTTGAAAACCTTAATTAAAGGTTGCTAAGGGTTATAATCTTGTGTAGTTTAGTAATATCTTTTTTAGAACTTAATGCAATTAATGGATTAAATTTAGTGAGTGTACCTCTAGGTTGTTCCTGATTTAGGTTGATTTATGATGATATTCTGAATCAATTACAAAGTAAGAAAATGTGCATTATGAAGTCCAACCTTAGTTGCCTAGATTTCACAAGCTAAAGTTAAGAATTCAAATATGATTCTAGATTAAGGTAGTAATTTAGTTAAATTGTAGACTAGTGATGAGAATAGTCTCATGATCACATATTTCTCTCAATTTTTGCTCAGTTTATTTTATTCATTGCTTCATGTTATTTCCTTTTAAAATAGCTTTTAGAAAACCCCATTTGCTAATATGTTAACAATCTATTAGGTAGTGGTAATTATTGTTAATAAATCTTATAGTTATGAAAACCCTTGATTTTAATTTACTTATTACTTGTATAATTTGATCATGTATACTTACATATATCCAAGCACACCAATTGCACATATCATGTATCCTATGGGTGTTCCTCAAGACGAGCTAGGAAAATATGGTTTAAACTACACATACCTACACAGATGGCGATCATATGGAGATGGTTGATATGTTTGATTTTTGGAGTTATAAAAGTTCCATGCTAGCTTATGTTAGGTAAAATAGACTGGTCTAACTTGCTGGTTTACCTAAATACTTTATCTAGCTACTCTATCTGAGAGGCTAGTCTACTTTTTTACTTTGCTTGGCTACCTGTCTAGTTTCAATGCATACATAGTACATCTTCTAGGTGGATAAGTAGTGCTTATTCTGTGTTGTTTTTGACAAAGTAGGAAAATCAAGCTCTTCCTGGGTAGCCTTGTGCGATTCATGTTCTAAAAAGATGAGAAGTTTGGTCTCCTAATTAAGATGGCTTAGTAACCAAGGCACGACATATCCTGGAATTCAATTCCTGTTGAAATGCTCCTCAAAGCTACTCATCATGAGTATATTGCTTGATTTGGCTTTAAGGAGCTTTACGTGGCATTCTAGAATCAAGGAAACTGAGCTCTTTCTGGGTGTTCCCATAATTTTGGAACACACTGATCCTATGTGTCGGTTAGGTTATGGACCTAGTGAGAAGGTGAGATTTCATTAGAAATATGTTAGGAGTTCATTCTAGTCATTCAACTGGTTAAACATATTGTTAGGAGATAATTGAATGAAAAATTCAAAGAATAGAGAAAAGAACATTTTATAATACAATCCAAGGTTCATAGTTCTCTTAAGGTATCTCATGACCCTTTTAATAGCATTCCAATGCTCTATACTAGGTCTACTGGTAAATCTATATAATAGTCCCACAACATAAGCTATGTCTAGTCTAGTGTAGTCGGTAGCATAACATAAACTACCAATGATGCTTGCATACTCAGTTTGTCTAACACCGTCTCCAGTGTTCTTGAATAACTTTGCACTAGGATCATAAGGAGTACATGCAGGTTTGCAGTTAAAGTAATTATATTTCTTTAAGATCTTCTCAATGTAATGAGATTGATCTAGAGAAATTCCCTTTTCAGACCTAGTAATGTTTATACCAAGGATTACACTCGCTTCTCAGAGATCTTTCATATCAAAATTAGCACATAACAAAGTTTTCAATTTATTCACAACATGAATATTTGACCAAAAAATAAGATGTCATCCACATATAAACATATAATAGTACAAATGTTATCTTCTAATTTATAATAAATGCATTTGTCACTTTCATTTATTTTGAATACATGTGAGATAACTAGATTATCAAAATTTTCATGCCATTGCTTAGGTGCTTGTTTTAGACCATAAAGGGATTTATCTAGTTTACAAACTTTATTTTCTTGACCTGGGATAACAAAACCTTTAGCTTGATCCATATAAATTTCTTCTTCTAAATCACCATTTAAGAAGGCAGTTTTAACATCCATTTGGTGCACTACTAAATCATGGATAACACCAAGAGAGAAAAGCACACATATAGAAATTATTTATGTGGCTAGTGAAAAGGTACCAAAGAAATCGACATTTTCTCTTTGCCTATACCCTTTGACTATAAGACGAGCTTTGTACTTTTCAATAGTACTATTGGGTTTTAATCTCTTCTTTAGTATCCATTTACATCCTAGGGTTTTGCAACCAGGAGGTAAGTCAACTAAATGTCAAGTTCTATTATACTCAGGATACTCCATTTCATCATTTATGGCTTCTTCCCATAAGTTACATATAAAGAAGATAAGGTTTCTTGAAGAGTTTGGGGATCTTCTTCTAAGGTATAAGCATAAAAATCAGACCCAAAATCCTTAAGGGTTCGAGCTCGTTTACTTCTCCTAATTTCATTGTTTAATTCCTCATTTTGTTCATTAATTATGGTTATGGGTAAACTACTAGAAGACGAGCCCCGACTATTTTTCAATATAAAGGGAAACTTATGTTCATAGAAGTCAACATCATTTGATTCTATAACTACATGATCATTTAAGTCATAGAATTTATAAGATTTACTATTCACAGTATATCCTATGAACACACATTCATATGCTTTACTAGCAAGTTTATTTCTTTTAGGATCATTGATCCTAACATAGGCTAAACAATCTCAAGTTTTAAAATAAGTTAAGTTAGGTTTCTTATTTTTCAAAATTTTATATGGTGAAATTTTACTAGTAGATTTAGGCACTTTGTTTAGCACATAGTAAATAGTTAATAAAATTTCTCCCCACCAATGGAAAGAAACATCAGAGTATAATAGAATTGCAATAACTAATTCAATAAAAAAATTATTTTTTCATCTTTGCAATTCATTTAAGGAGAATCAGGTGCAGTTTTTTTTCCTCTATATTATTTAATGAGTTTAAAAAAAAAACATTGAAAATATTGTAATCATATTTAGTGTATCTATCACTTTGAAATCTTTTTTTTATGCAGGGGTAATTTATCTATAATAACAATAACTTGAAATCATTAATCTAAAATCATACCTTTAGAAATTATTTCATGTGTTATATTTTGTAGTTCATGTGATTAAACTTCCATAGTCTCATTTTTTTAAGTGCATCCTCAATTTCCTTAGCTAATCACATGTTGTCTCTGGCGACAAAGACAAAGCCAACACATTCTCAAGTGAGGCCTCATATGATTCTAATTAAACGGCAACCAATGTGGCTACACATGCCAAGCCAAGTCGATCTTCGCCATCTGCTCATTTTTTTTCTTTTTTAAATTAGACGAGGTTGTTGTGCTAGCATAAATAGTAGCCATAACCGCAGCCACTCTAGTAACAGAGACAACAATGTGTAGCTGGGAATTTCCATTAGGTACATCAATACTTTGTTTCTACTCACCAGATTCTGAAATTGAGTTTCTTTGAAATCAATCTGCATCTGAATAAACTGTAGCTTTCAAATCAAAATAGGATTTTTAGGATCCGTCAAAATCAATTCTTTAATCAAGCAAAAATAAATAGAGAACTCTTTCTAGTTCAAATAAATCCCAATAATCGAAATCGTTACAAAAAAACTTCTCTTTTCTTCTTCCTTCTTCTAATGCCAGGACCTCAGAAACCCAAATCATGTACGTGACTATAGGGGATACTTACCTTCACAGTACACATCTTCAGTTTCAGATCCAATACCAACTTTCGAGGGTGAAGAAGGATTAATGAAGTGGAGCAGTAAACGGAACGAAAAATTGCTCTTTTCCATACGGGGCAAGACGGCATTCTGCATCATCGGGTTTGGGATCGCCTTTTTTCCAATTGACATTCTTGAGGTGTTTGGTGGAGATGAACGTCAGATCGAGATCGATGGGCTTCGGTTGTGGTGGGAGAGACGAAGCCATCTGAGTTTGAGACATCTGAGCTAGCTGTCACGGCCCACTCAAATGTCCCTAAAAATCCAAAATAAATGATGGTTGCCTAAAGGATCTAGGCTTTTCTACATGAGAAGGTTCTAGAGTGGCCTAGAGATGTCTAGGAAGCGCTAGAGTTGGACGGACTCAACTCAAGCTTGAAGACCCTAGAATGTTCTAGAGCACGCTGGAGAGTGCTAGAATAGACTAGAATATTCTAGAGCATGCCGGTTGGTTCATGAAGGATGTAGAAGCCGCTGGAAGCTTACAGAACATCCTGGAACGTGCATGAGGGAGCTAGAAAAATCTAGAAGACTCTAGAGTTGGCTAGAAGGTCCTAGACCCTTATGGCATATTGTAGATAAAACAAGTACTCTCTTGTATATTATAGAGCTAGAAGAATCTAGAAAGTGGTGGCATAGTCTTAAGCTTGAAGCCACACTATAAATAGACCCATTGGACTTGTGATCGGGTTACTACCAGGTATGCATAGCCAAGAGAGATGAGCCCAAGACCACATGTGTGACCAGATACGGTGCCTATGAGTTCCTTGTCATGCCATTTGGTCTCACTAATGCACCTGTCACCTTCTGCGCTCTTATGAACAAGATTTTCCATCCCTACCTCGATCGGTTCGTGGTAGTATATCTTGACGACATTGTGATATATAGCCGGACTTTGGAAGAACATCTAGAGCATTTGAATAAGGTGTTCGAGGCCCTAAGGGAAAATGAGCTATACGTCAAGAAGGAGAAATTTTCCTTTGCCCAAGATGAGGTGATGTTCTTGGGACATAGAATAAAGGATGGGAAATTAATGATGGATGGAGCTAAGGTGAAAGCTATCCAAGAATGGGAACCTCCTGCCAAGGTTCACGAGTTGAGATCTTTCCTTGGATTGGTGAACTATTACTGAAGGTTTATCAAGTCCTACTCAGTGAGAGCAGCCCCACTCACTAACCTCCTCAAAAAGAACAAGGCTTGGGAATGGACAAGTGAATGCCAAGCCTCATTCAAAGACTTAAAGAAGGCCGTTAGTGAAGAACCGGTGCTTTGTCTTCCAGACCCCTCCAAGACATACGAGCTGCACACAGATGCCTCAGACTTTGTCATTGGTAGAGTATTGATGCAGGAAGGGCGTCCAATAGCTTATGAGAGCTGCAAGCTGAATGACACCGAATGTCGCTACATTGTGCAAGAAAAAGAAATGACAACTATCATTCATTGTCTAAGGGTGTGGCGACACTATTTATTGGGTTCTCATTTTGTTATCATGACGGACAATGTAGCAACTAGCTACTTCCAGACTCAAAAGAAGTTGAGTTCCAAGCAAGCTCGGTGGCAAGACTTCTTAGCGAAGTTTGACTGCAGGTTGGAGTACAAGCCCGGTAAGGCCAATGTGGTGGCTGATGCGTTGAACCGAAAGATGGAGCTATCAGCCTTAAGTAGGCTAAGTGGCCCTTTGTTGGAAAGGATCAAATAAGGGTTTGAACATGATGCCCTTGCTCAAAACCTCCTTTCCCTCACCAAGGAAGGAAAGACTAGGCGATTTTGGCTGAGTGACGGACTACTCTACACCATCAGAATCGCATCTTTGTGCCGAAGTGGGGGAACTTAAGGAAGGAGCTAATCAAGGAGTGTCATGATTCATTATGGTCTGGACACCCAAGGATGAGGCGCACCCTTGCTTTGATTAAATCAATCTACTATTGGCCTCAATTATGGGATGGTGTTGAAGCTTATGTGAAGACTTGTCTTATATGTCAACAGGACAAGATAGAGCAACATGCACCCGGAGGTCTGCTAGAACCACTGCCCATTCCAGAGAGACCATGGGAGAGCGTCTCAATGGATTTCATTACCTGTCTGCCAAAATCAGAGGGCTTTGGCAGTATCATTGTCTTCATTGACCACTTCAGCAAATACGCGACAATCATACCTGCCTCAATGGGCTGCATGGCAGATAAGACGACACGATTATTCCTCAAGAATGTTGTGAAGTATTGGGGAATTCCCTCTACTATCTTGAGTGACCAAGACCCATGATTTACTGGCAAGTTTTGGACGAAACTATTCAAGTTGTTGGGATCAGACCTGAATTTCTCCACAAGCTTTCACCCACAAAGTGATGGACAAACAGAACGTGCCAATGCGTTGCTAGAGTCGTATCTTAGGCACTTTGTGAGTGCTAATTAACAGGATTGGGCAAAGCTGTTGGATGTAGCCCAATTTTCATATACTTTTCAAGGGAGCAAGTCTACCGCAAAAAGTCCCTTCTAAATTGTCATGGGACAGCAACCCATGACTCCTCATGCCTTGGCCATGAATTATGAAGGGAAGAGTCCTACTGCCTTCAAATTTTCCAAGGCATGGCATGAACAGACGGAGTTGGTCCGAGCTTATCTGAACAAGGTGTCTAAGAAGATGAATAAATGGGCTGACAAGAAAAGGAGGATGGTGGAATTTCAGGAAGGTGATTTAATCCTTGTCAAACTATTGCCCCAAAAATTCAAGTCTTTGCGAAAGGTTCATAAGGGGTTGGTGCGGAAGTATGAGGGACCATTTTCTGTCCTCAAGAAAGTTGGTAAGGTGTCATACAAACTGTAACTTCCTCCAAAACTTAAAATCTATCCGGTCTTTCATGTAAGTATGCTGAAACCTTTTCATGGAGACAAGGAAGACATGAATAGAGGAGAATCCAAGAGGGTGCCTACCGTAGTGGTAACCTCCTTTGACAGGGAAGTGGACTCAATTTTGGCAGACCGCTTGATTCGACGTAGGGGCGTGCCAAGTTATCGGGAATACTTGGTCAAATGGAAAAATGCCCCAGATGTAGAAGCGAGTTGGGAACCCGAAGAGTCTTTATGGTAATTCAAAGATGCCATAGAGAGGTTTCAGCTTGAAGGCGCGACAAGGGCGTCGCAAACTTGAGTGGGGAACGGTGTCACGTCCTGCTCAAATGTCCCTCAAAATCCAAAATAAATGATGGTTACCTAAAGGATCTAGGCTTTTCTACATGAGAAGGTTCTAGAGTGGCCTAGAGATGTCTAGGAAGCGCTAGAGTTGGATGGACTCAACTCAAGCTTGAAGACCCTAGAATGTTCTAGAGCACGCTGGAGAGTGCTAGAATGGACTAGAATATTCTAGAGCATGCCGAATGGTTCATGAAGGATGTAGAAGCCGCTAGAAGCTTACGGAACATCCCAAAACGTGCATGAAGGAGCTAGACAAACCTAGAAGACTCTAGAGTTGGCTAGAAGGTCCTAGACCCTTGTGGCATATTGTAGATAAAACAAGAACTCTCTTGTATATTCTAGAGCTAGAAGAATCTAGAAAGTGGTGGCATAGTCTTAAGCTTAGAAGCCACACTATAAATAGACCCATTGGTCTTCATTTGTATTCATCTTGGGAATTCTTAGCAAATTGTAACATAAACTCTCTCTAGAGCAATACAAAGCATTCTTTACAAACTCTCTTTCTAATCTCTTTGGAGAATTCATTCGGTGAAAGGTAGGCTTAGTGCAACGGACCGTGTTAAGTGCCGCACGATCGCTACTTGAGAATTTAAGGTTGTGACATAGCGTATGCTAGTGCGTGTTGAAGCAGCGAAGTAAAATCCCATATCATCGTATTTGTCATCATCATCCATAGTGGTTTTGTGAGGCCATGAGCTACAGACATTGCTGGTGATGAACCAGTGCTACATCAGCCACCACTCCATTATCGACCCTCCATAACACTCAATTTCTTCCTTTTCCTTGCGGTCCATAGTTTATCATATGTATAACTCCCAGCTGTGTTATAAGCTTATCCATAATTGGGTCTTCTCGAAAATTCATAGAATTCGAACCCATTTGTGTTGATGACTCTTCTGATAACTCTTCACTATCCAAATCATCAATAATTTGCTTAATCACGAAGATATTTTCTTCTCTTTGCATAAGGAACCAAATTTAAATTCTGGGTTCTTATTAAGTTGGTCACAATCACAGTATTCAAATATGAATTTCCATGGGCAAAAAAGTTGAGGCAATCCCGGGGAGTCAAAGCTCGAAATAACAGATGGAACAATCATTTAGTAGTTGAGAGAAATTCAAAGCCCCCACCGAAAAATAGGCAATAACATTTGGTTTTCATCAATTCTAGAAAGGGAAGAAAATTAGGTGACCAATTAAGCACAATAATTATTTGCCAAAATTACCCAAACAAAAATTATGAAATTTTCTCTAACAGATGAAAAGAAAGAGAGAGCCTAGAAACTCGGCAGAAGAGTAGTTTAGAAAACTTTTGATGTTTGAACTCAGCAGTTAATATTTCAATAGACATGTAAGATAAAAGTTGTTTTAAAATTGTTGGTACAAGTACGTGAAAAACTATGTAAGAACAATATTATTAATATATTGAAATATACTGTTTGGGTTGAGTCGTGGACTAATTCGCTCTCTATAAGACGTTTTGGGACTCTGTCAAAACTTATGCAAGTAAATACAGCCTCGTCGTCCCCAGGATAAAATAGTTTAGAATCTTTTTTCTGTCTTGGAGCTTCATTGCACTAATGAAGTCTAGAATGATACACCTCTCAAATATTTATATATCTCAGAAAACTTCAAAAACAATTTTCTATATTTTTCTTTGGTTTGCTACCAAGAGTAGTTTCTGAGTTGTTAAGTTGTGTTTTAAAATGAGAGTTATTTCCCTTTATTTATAGTTGAAAAAAAGATGTGTAACGATCTCATAATTATGAAAATAACGGTTATAAAAATAGCTATTACATAATTATGAAATAATGGTCATAAAATAATAAAAATATTTTTTATTTAAATTCATTTCTAATAGCGAGTATGTGAGTTGTATCGTGTTTTCTAATAATGAACAATGAGTTTTATTTATAGATAAAATTAAAACTCTAATCCTAGGTCATTGTTAAACGTCATTTGTACTCCAATAATGATTAGCAATACTCATAATTGATGAAGATTTCTATTTAAATACGAGTTTTTTTAAAGTAGTTTAATTGAGATTTTAGATTATCTTTTAGCCTATGTTTTAGACTATTTTAGCAACAATAATTTGAGCAACACAAATAATTCTAAATATTGTGTAATGTATTCTTGAATACATAAATGTAGTTCTAAGTGTAATAGTATAGATATTATACCTAAAGTATGACTATCTAAAACTTGTGTGTTTTTTCGACCGAAAAACTACTTTACAAATAAATATTTTGTCTAAAAAAATCTTTATTACTCATAATATCTTACATCATGGTATAAATCAACCTACATCAAATTAGATGATATAGACATAAAGAGTTTTCCTTTATGTTTAGGGTTACTTATAATGTATCACACATGTATAATATAGAAATTTACTAACAACTTATTCTACACTATGAGCTAACCTATACAATTAGTTTTATACTCCCCTGCAAACCTATGTTGGGAGATGCATCATAAGTTTGTTTCTCAATTTAATTAAAACGTGACCTTAGACAAAAACCTTAGTAAGCATATATGCTAAATAGTATGTTGAGGGGCTATATTCCAACACTAACTGCACCCCTAACACCTACTCATGTGTGAAGTGTATATTAATTTCAATATATTTGATACATTAATATTGCATAGGATTTGTGCCAAACACTTAGCCCTATTGTTATCATAGTAAACAAGAGGTGGATTTTGTATTTTGATTCCCAATTCATGTAATTATTAAATAATCCATTTCACTTTCACATAAAGCAACGCTAAGACTCGATATTTAGATTTAGCTGAAGATCACGCAATGCTTTACTTTATAGATGACTAGGAAATCAAATTGTCTCCAAGAACTACATAATATGCTCCGAAAATCCTTCAATCATTTGGACATGGAGTCCAGTCTACATCAAAGAAGCCTACCAGTTCTAAGGATGATGATCTTAACACTCATTTTAATGCTTGCATATGTACATCATTGGGACAAGAGAGATCGTTGTCAATGAGCAAATTAAGGAACAAATCAAAGAGTAAATGAAAAAGTGGTCACCCTTAATTTAAGGAATAAATCAATTAGTGATCATCCTTAATTTAAGGAATAAATCAAAGTTTAATTCAAAGAACCCTTAATTTAAGAAGTAATTCAAGGATTCAATCTCCCTATATATAGATGTATAATTGTAATGAATTTATCATCAAATGACCATTCTAATTGAGATAAAATCTTAGAGAAAAAAAGCTTTAGTGATAGAAAATTAGAAACAATTTTCTTGGGTGTAATTGGGTTGTGAGTTGTGAATGTTGTAAACACCTTGTGTAAGGATTATAAGTGTTTGCTATTTTCGTGGACAAAATATTTACCTATAAATTTGTTTTTAGAATTACTATCAAGTGTATCAAGAAAAGCCAAACAAATGTTCGAGTTCCAGATAATTGTACTTTTGATATATCTTTGATAACTACGACATATAGGATTACATTTATGTATTTAAAAGCACACACTCATAAATCAGAAATTATTTTTGGTTTTTAAATATTTATTTAAACTTGAATCGATTTATGAAATTATCAATTAATTATCTCTTAGATAGATGTGTTTAAATAATTTTTTAGATATGTCTTATTATTTTTAAGATGTGTTTTAAAAAATAATTTTTTATAATATTAAGGTTTTTATGGGCTTTGAAAAATTAAACCCAAAATATATTTAACCCTAATACTAATATATCATTATTATTATCTATATATATAGACACGTTAAGGTTTAACTAGGGGGTGCTAAAAAGAATAAGCTGTTGAAAAAAAAACTTGATGGAGCAACTACTAAAAAAAACAGACCACAAAAAGAATGAAGACGGGAAATTTTGATAATTAATATATATATTAATCAATAATGGGGTAGTTGATGATAGAATCAAAAGGAAAAACAATTTAGGTATATGGCAATTACATAAAAGAAAAGAAATCAATAATGGTGGCAGTTCATCCAAAATAAATTGAAGAACAATGAACGTAACTGATTGGTGGAAAGTTTATTAGAACGTTGGTTTAGAAACCATTCATGCTAATTTTGGAAATTGTGAAAACAAAGCAAAAACTCGTAAGTAAATTACATTGGGAAAGTATCCTAGAGAGGATAGCATAAGACCAAGTTTATACTTGAACATTTGATTTTTAGAGTGAAAAGTTAGGTGGTCTAATGGACCAGTGGTTTTCCTCTTAGGTCATTATTATGGCCTAGGTTTTTTCCACCTAAAATATTGTGTGTTATTCTTTGATTTCCACACTTTATTATTACACATGATTTCATGCCTAGTCGCTTTGTTTAGGTTATAAAATTATAAATTAATAAAAAATTAAAAATAACTTATTCACCCTTCTATGTTAATTAGGTTCGTATTTTATTAACTTTCAATTAGTGTGAGAGCCGACACTAAACACACTTAGTGAGATTGATCCTTAGGGACACACACTCCTACTTATGGACTAAATGAAAGAAGGTGGGTCATTTTTTAAACCCCCACTCTTTGATGGGTTAAATTTCCCTTATTGGAAGGCTCATATGCAAGCCTTTCTTAGACAAGATGAAAAAGTGTAAGATGCTATTCTTGATGGTTAGGAACCACCTTTGGTAACAAAATATGATGTAACAATCATAAAGCTAAGAAGAGACTGGACCATTGAAGAATGCACCCTTAGTGGGGCAAACCAAAAAGGTATAAGCTCAATATTTGTTGTAGTGTCGATGGATGAGTTATGTCGCATCTATGACTACGAGACTGCTAAAGATGCATGGAATGCACTTGCTCTTGCTCATGAAGGAACTTCCCAAGTAAAACAGATAAAACTGAGATTGCTAACATCTGAGTTTGATTCCATTAAAATGAGCAACACTAAAATTTTTGGTCAATTCTATGCTCACTTTTGTGATATCACGAATTATTATTCTAACCTTGGTGACAAAATTCCACAACCAATACAAGTACACATACTCCTAAGCTCCTTGACAATAGACTACAAGATAAAAGTTACAACGATGGAGGAAAGTAAGAATGTGGACACACTAAACATTGATGAACTTGTCGGGTCAATCCAAACTTATGAGCTTACTCTTGATCATCCTAAGAAAATAGAGGATATGGCATTCAAAAGCTCCAAAACTGACATCTCTGATAGTAATAAGGATATGAATGAGGAGTCATTAGTCTTGCTAGCACAAAAATTGAAGAAGTTCCTAAAAAATAAGGGTCAATAGAATAATCAATCTAATAAGGAACAATCTAGTTGTTTGAGGGACCGAAAGTCAAGGGAAATCAAGCCTCCTAGATTTGATGGTAAGAAAACTAAGCTCACTAGTCCTCAATGCTATACTTATGGAGGCTTTGGTCATATTTCTATAAATATTGAAAAAAATAAAAAGAAATTTGGAAAATAATTTAATGCTACACTTAGTGACACGAAAAGTGAGAAGGATAATGCTAGTAACTCAAAATATGATGACACTAACTATCATGCCTTCACTGTAACTACCAAAGCACACCACAATGACTCTAACTCTAGCTCGAATGAAGAAAATGAGGAAGTAAACTCTTCTTTATTATTGTCTAATTTTAATGTATCAAGTTATGAGAAACTATTCATGGATTGTCTAGGTGCTAGGGAAGAGAGATATAAACTATTTGTGAAAGTAACTAAACTTAATGATATCATCAATGTTCACAAAACTAATTCCTCTAGCCCAGAGAAAGATAAAAATGAATTGTTTGAAAATATTAATGCCTTGAATCTGAGACTTGTAGAAACCACTGAGGAAAACAAAAATCTTAGGAAAGAACTTAGTATTGCTAAAGAGATGGTGAGGAATTTGACCATAGGTGCTGAAAAATTGACCAAAGTCTTAGACTATGGAAAGCTACATGGAGATAAGAGAGGTCTTAGATACATAGATGAACAGTTAACACCTTCAACATCAAAGACCACATTTGTAAGGTCCTTAAACTCTACTTCTACTGTTACTACTTATGCACAAAGAATTATTGCACATGTGGTAGACAAAGTTGTTAAATTTGTGTCTATTTATCATCATTGTGATAGGAAAGGTCATATAAGACCAAAATGTAGATATTTGATTAATGCTCTTAAACTTAATCATTCTTTCCATGCTTCAAATAGTAGGAACCATAATCATCATTCATCTATGCATGCTAAATCATACTCAAGGATGAATGGAAATTATAATAACTTGTTCATAAATTCTACTAGGAAACATGAAGTCTTAGGTTCAAAGAGGCAAGCAAAATTTAGCACCTTTAATCCTAGGACTCATTATCATCATCCTACTATACATACTACATCTTTATTTGGGATGAATGAGAAAAGTACAGCTAAGTTCAAGAACACACCTATGAAACCTAAGTTAGTTGAGTCCCAACCCAATGATATAGAGAAACCAAAATGCAAGAAAATTTTGGTAAGGAAAGATTGTTTTTTCCCTGTCACCTGACCATGTTTTATTACATCATCTAGGTATTTTTGTTAGGGTTATTAAATTATCCTAGGTGAGTAATCTTATTGTCTTTATATTATTTATTAGTTAAACTTTAAAAAATAGAGATATAAAAGTAGAATCCTTATCTAGCCAACATGGTATTGGACTTATTTAATACTTACATATACATAACCTCATTTAGTAACTTGACTCATTTTGATATTTATTGTATAAATTATTCTACAATTTTGACTTATACACACATATTTTCTTGTAGATATGATGATCGATGTTAACATGAACTTATTCACACACTCACAAACACACATATATGCTATGTGAATTCTTTTAAAAGACTTTAGGACTTCACTAATCTTGATTGCAAAATTGTGTTGAGTTTTAATTCTTGCTTTTTAAAATTTAATCGTATGGAGGCACATAGTATTGAGAGGGCTACCTATTTTGATGTGTGAAGCTACTGCAATGAGCGGAGAGGGCTACCCCACAACTAGTGTGAAAGTCATCATACTAGGTTTATGGCTCCTGCAAAAAAAGAAGAAGGAAAGATTGTGCAAAACGCTACTACTTATAAAACTTGCACTTAGAATGTACAAAAAGAAAGAGCCAATAAAGGTATACAAAAAATATAACATTTACCTCATATATAAAATAAATAAAAAAATTTAAGTCCTCTTTTAGTAGATATATTTTATTTGTGAGATTCAAAACTCGATTATAATTTTGCATGATAGGTGATATTTTTTTCTTGAGTCTTTTTTGATTGATCATAAATTACTTAATTGGCATATTTGTGGAGTTTAAACATATACACTGCTTTTAAGTAAATGTCAATATGACATTATATGTGTAAAGTGTGACTTTTCTACTCTACTTGCTTATTTATACAATACATAATAAAAAATGGAGTTTAAAGCACATTGCACTTATACATTACTATACTTTTACATTGCTATAACTTTTGGAGGAGTTTAGCTTTATTGCTTTGTCTAATGCTTTGTCCTTCTCGTATGTCAAAAAGGGGGAAAGAATAATGTGTTTTAATTCCATGTTTTATTTTGTTATGCATATTGGGGGAGAACATATTTAGTTAAGCTTGATTGGTATGAATGCATACTACATGACTATTCTTTACACTTATTTATTTCTATGTAAACTAAACTAATGTACAATGAGGCTTTCAAGCCAAATTGTCATATGCTTTGTTTATGTTATTTTAGTTACTTACAAGTTTGTCAAGTTGTAGCAAAGATGGATTCACCGAACTATAAGATAGTTCTACTATAGAGTATGAGACATCATTGTATTTTTATCTTATTTTTATAAGTGTCATGTAGTGAGTGAGAGGTTTTACCACACAAAAATGCCAAAGGGGGGAGTTTATAAGGATTATGAGTGTTGGCTATTTTCATGGACAAAATATTTACCTATAAATTTGTTTTTAGGCCTCCTATCAAGTCTATCAAGAAAAGTCGAACAAATACTCAAGTTCCAAATAATTATACTTCACGTATATCTTTGATAGCTACGACACATAAGATTGCATTTATGCATTTAATAGCACATGTTCATAAATCTAAAATTATTTTTGGTTCTAAAATATTTATTTAACTTGAATCAATTTATGAAATTATCAATTAGTTATCTCTTAGATATATAGATGTGTTTAAATATTTTTTAACATGTGTTTTAAAAAACAATTTTTTATAATATTAAGGTTTTTTATGGGTTTTGAAAAATTAAGCCCAAATTATATTTAACCCTAATACTACCAAGTCATTATTCTTATCTATATATATAGACACATTAGGGTTGAATTAGGGGGTGCTAAATAGAATAAGCTGTCAAAATAAACCTTGAAGGAGCCATTGTTAAAAAAAACAAACAGAACATAGAAAGAAGAATGGCGATAGGAAAGTTTTATAATTAATATATATATTAATCAATAATGGGGCAGTTGATGATAGAATCGAAAGGAAAAAATTGGGTATACGACAATTGCATAAAATAAAAGCAATCAATAAGGGTGGCAGTTCATTTAAAATAAATTGAAGAACAAGGAACATATCTGATTGGCGAGAAGCTTATTGGAATGTTGGTCTAGAAACCACTCACGCTAATTTTAGAAAATGTGAAAATAGAGCAAGGGCTTATAAGTAAAGTACATTGGGGCAATATTCTAGGGAGGGTAGCATAAGACTAAGTTTGTACTTGAACATTTGATTTTCATAGTAGAAAGTTAGGTGGTCTGGTGGACCGATGGTTTTCCGATTAGGTCATTGTTATGGCCTTGGATATTTCTACCTAAAAATATTGTGTGTTATTCTTTGATTTCTGCATTTTATTCTTACACACAATTGCATGTCTGGTCACTTTATTTAGGTTATAAAATTATAAATTGATAAAAATTAAAAATAAACTATTCACCCCTTCTAGATTAATCAGGTCTGTATTTTATAAACTTTCACTTTATATAATTTCTCCTTTTTTACTAAAAAGATCTGCAGCAGATTCGGAGACATAAGCAAAATTAGCCAAACTCTGTTATCAAATTTGTGTGTTATTTTTTCTATTTTTGCTTTCTCATAAATCTAACTTATCAGAAATTTGCATAATTTCTCAACAACTGGTATCAAAGCTTTTGTGTTGATTTATGTCAATTTTCTACATGGTTACTATTTACATAAATAGTAAAATTTTGTCAATCATATTATTTTGTCGACAGAGGTGTTCTAATACACTATGGTTTGCAAGAATAGTCAAAAATGATCTGGAAGAAGTTAGATTTGAGTGGGAGCAATGGCCGTAGATGAAGGAATAGTGAAATTTGAGAAATTAGGTGGCAGAGATTTTAGGTTTTGGAAAATGTAGATAGATGATTATCTTTATCAAAGAAGTTTGTATTAACCTCTCACAAGGAAGAAGCCAAAGGCAATGAAGGAAGGAGATTGGAATCTTCTAGATAGACAAGCCCTTGAAGTTATTCAATTGACACTATCCCGCAATGTTGATTTCAATATAGAAAAGGAAAAGACCACAATATGTCTAATAACAACTCTCTTCAATATGTATGAGAAGCCATCAGCAACAAACAAATTGCACCTAATGAAGCATTTGTTTAATTTGTGGATGACGGAATGCATATCGATAGCTTAATATCTCAATAAACTCAACAGAGTCACAACCCAGTTGAGTTCAATTGGAATTGAATTCGATGAAGAAGTATAAGCATTGGTACTTTTTTCTTCTTTACAGAATGCTAGAATGCTACTGTCACAACTGTGAGTATCTCGTTAGGAAGAAATAAGTTGAAATTTGGTGATGTTCGTCATCTGATTCTTAGTGAAAAGATCCGATGGAAAGAGTCAGGTGAATCATCAACCTCTTCAGTTTTGCATACAGAGTCAAGAGTAAGAAATTCAAACAAATGGAATTGACTTGTTAGAATAAACTACCGAGGTAAAGAAAATGACAGGAGGTCCAAATCCTGGAATCCTAATAATTTCCATAGCTCGAAGACTATTGAGTGTTAGAATTGTGGGAGAACCATGCACTATAAAAATCAGTGAAAGGGTGCACCGAAGGACCAAGGAGCAAAGGAAAAGGCAAATGTTACTTCTACCACATGAGGAGATGATGCATTGATATGCTCTTTGGAAAGTAGGGAAGAATCTTGGGTGTTAGACTTTAGATTATCATTCTATTCTACTTCACAGAAATAATTCTTTCAGAAATATGTCCCTAGAAACCTTGAAAAGGTATATCTTGGTGATGATCAACCGTGTGCTATTATTGGAAAAGGTATAGTGAAGATTAAGTTGAATCGGTCTGTTTGGGAGCGGAAGGATGTCAGGCATATTCCTGACCTAAGAAAGAACTTAATCTCAGTAGGGTAGTTGGTTAGTGAAGGCTACACTATGATCTTCCATGGTGATAATTGAAAGATTTGAAAGGGTGCAATGATGGTTGCTTGAGGCAAGAAGAGTGGCACTCTTTACATGATAGCAAAGGTACGTTGTTCGATCATAGTTGTAGTAGGCAATGAAACACCAAATTTGTGGCACTACAGACTAAGCCACATGAGTGAGAAGGGGATGAAGATTATGCGTTCAAAGGGAAAACATTCAGGTTTACAATCAATAAAGAGAGACATATGCAAAGATTGCATACTTGGAAAGCAAAAGAGAGTCAACTTTCAAACAAATGGAAGAACCCCAAAGAAGGAAAGGCTAGAGCTTATTCACTTTGATGTTTGGGTACCAACGACCATCTCATCCATTGATGGGAAATAATGACTTTCATCGATGATCACTCTAGGAAGGTATGGGTTTGCTTTCTAAAACATATAAGTTTGAAGTGTTTAAGGCTTTTAGGAGATGGAAAGCCATGGTTGAAAATAAGACAGGTTTGAAGATCAAAATGCTTCGAACCAATAATGGTGGTGAATATAAAGACACTAGATTCAAACATTTATGTTATGAGAAAGGATCATAATGGAGAGAACTAATCTAACAAACACCTTGTTTTGTACATGGAAATCCAACACACAGACACAAGTGCAATGGTACTTACATTCTCCCACTTTGGCTTTCTATGTCAAAACACTGCATAACTAGATGCATAAACTTATCAAGTGTGAGAAGATCAACTATCCCAAAATACACTATTAAAGTTGGTTAATAATCAACTTTAATTGGGAGACTTTAACATTAAAGTTGGTTCAACATGATAAGAGTCAAATTATTGCATTTTTGTTATGATTTAAATGTTGATATTTGTGTGAAAATTGTGTTTATTTGATTATTTAATCCACAAATGTCATTTCACGGGTATTTCGTGTTTAAAGTGCAATTTCAGGTAAAATCATAATTTTGGAGAAGTTTGGGACAAATTTCAATGATCGGGATTGAGTGCAAATAAAAAGAAAACAAATTTTCAAAATTTGGAATTTTGCCGCCAGCGAGAATATTCTCGCCGCCAGCGAAAACCTTACAGAGAATACGTTGAAAATCATGCAGGGAGCACGGGTTTTGGTAAAGCAATCTCGCCGCCTGCAAAAGTAATCTCACCATCGGCCAAGTTCATCTCACTGCCGGCCAAGTGCATCTCGCCATCGGCGAGATTTAGCGGAACCAAAATCGTAAATTTTCCAGAAATCTTGCCGCGGCCACATTAATCTCACCGCCGGCGAGTTTCGTTTGAAAACACATTTTTTATGTTATTTTGTTCCAAAATTGCCCCCAAAACCTTATATCTATATATACAATATGATGGAGAAAGAGGGGGACGACAGAAAGAGGAGTTCAAAGACATTTTTGGAGGAAAGAAGGAAATTTTCGAGAGAAAGTTTCGAGAAGCTTGAAGGATCTTCACCCTTATTGCTACCAAGTTTTCATCTTCTAGAGTTTTTCATCTCTTCTCCTTAGCTTTTATATTCTGCAGTTTATTCAGATTTGTTATTCATGGATTCAATTGAGATAATGGTTGTTCTTATTTCCATTATGAACTAATTCATTTTTGCTAAGGCTATGATGTAGTTGAATAGAGGAAATCTGATTTCTTTTGTTATTGTTATATGAGTTCATTGTTTTCAAGTTGAGTATTTATTTCCATGCTTAATGCTTTTAAATTTCTGGCCAAGATTTAGATGATTAGTTGCATTATATTGAGACCGAGAGGAGATATGTAATGAATGCTTCTTGTGATAAATATCGTATGTTGAATGCGAGTGTGAGAACTAATGCATGATGTATGTGGTTATTCTAGAAATTCCATAAATCGTAATGTGCTTGTTTGTGATTAAATCTTCATAGAAATATAGTTGGTTTTCATAGATAAGTAATTCTAATATAACTCGAGAGAGAGTATTAGGTAAATTTGGGTTTTTCAACCATCACTTTTAGCTTTGATTCTCATATAACATGACTTGAAATCGGATTGAATTGATTTAGTGAAATCAAATGCCTTAGCATTTTTAATCATTTATGAACAACATTAAATTTTGTTATTTGCGTTTAGTTTTATGTTAATTTGCTTTTAAAACAATTTCAACAATTCGGTTTTCAAATAAAATTAGGGTTAGTCAATTTCGGTACTTAGTAACGCCATTCCTTGTGGGTTCGATATCCATACTTTTGTACACTTTATTACTTGAGCGATTCGTACACTTGCGAAAATAAGCATCACAATCCGTTAACCGACTTTAAATTCTATATTTTTTAACACATTTTACTCATTTTGTACTATCCTTGGAACCTATATTCAATCACATAATAGAAGAAAAAAACAAAATATTTTTTAAATAGGTTAAATACTACAAATAATTGAAAAATTAAATATTAATTAAATACTTGATAATTAAATTTATTACAAAAAATAAATTACATACAATACACACACACACACATATATAACTTAAATTACAAATAAAATGATTTTGCCTCTTTTGTCATTGATTTTGTGATATTTGCACTTTATTTCTAAGAGAGGAAAGAGAGATGAGATGGAGTTTGGCCAAAAAATAGGTCCATATAACAATTCATTCCCCTAAATACATAAGCATATAAATATCCATTAAACAAGCAGCCCAAACTTCAGAGACATAGGAATAGAGAAATTAAAGCATTATAAAAATTACACTGGTGTTTCCTATGTTATTCAAGATCATCATATTCTTCTTGTGATGTTATAATTTGAACCATGTGTTCTACTCATTCTTCTCATAAATCATCAAAAATTTGCATTTAAATTCAAAGAACTACATGTATTTAAATTCAAAAGAAGAATATAATACCATGAATTCACAAAAAATAACTTTATATGTTAAAATAGTATATTAGTAAAAGATATTACCACATCGACACCGGAGTGATATAATAATAACCCCATCCCTTTGAAATCATATTAACACTGTATTAATCTTTTGTCTATAAAATATGAAGCTATTTGGAATCAAGATGGTATTTTTAATGCTATAATGAGCTCTAAATATAAAGTCAATTGTATTAATCTTTTGTCTATAAAATATGAAGCTATTTGGAATCAAGCTAGTATTTTTAATGCTATAATGAGCTCTAAATATCAAGTCAAGTGTAATTTAGATTTGTTACTTGGGTTGGTTGAGTTTTGGTGCCCATAAACTAATACTTTTGTATTTGCTTGGGGTGAAACAACAATTACTCTTGAAGATATGATGATTCTTGGTGGTTTTTCTATACTTGACTTACGAGTGATTACCATGATGTTGTGATATGCTATTCATAGTGACCATATAACAATTTATTCCCTTAAATACATGAGCATATAAACATCCAACAAATAAGCTGTCCAAACATTAAAGACACATGAATAGATAAATTAAAGCATTATAAAAATTAACATGATGTTGTCATATGCTATTAAAGATCATCAGATTCTTCTCCTGATTATTCTTGTGATGTTATAATTTGAACCATGTGTTCTGCCCATTCCTCTCATAAATCATCAAAAAATTTCATATCATAGCCCGACTTGTTCCAACCAAAGAACTACATGTATTTAAATTGAAAATAAAAATGTAATACCATGAATTCACAAAAAACTAACTTATATATGTTAAAAAGGTATATTAGTAAAATATATTACCACATCTTTAATTGGAATGTTGATATTTGTGATGATTTAGCTTATAAACTTCATGAAAAAGTAACCACACATGACACCATTATTTTATGGAATCTACCAAAAACAAGTGTTCAACATTTTCCATATTCGAACATCTTTATTATTCAATAGTAAAATTAATTAAATTATTAATATTCGCTTATACATACCATAACTTCGTCCCATTTAAATTTATGGGATTTTTTAAAGGAAATGCCCCTACTCTTCTTCCACAGCTTTCATGTCCTATCAAAGTTTTATAAAGTTAGTTTTTTATTAAATATTACAAAGAACAGTAGAAGAAAAATAGTTAGCTATAACTCTTACATTTCAACAATTTCTTTTGTATCTTTACTCAATTTTATGGAAGCTGAGTCATAGTACCAAACATAATTTCCATATAGATCAAGGATTATCAACATCTAATGATATTGACCTTGTTCAAACTTTAGTGGCCAAGGGATTATCAACTTCTAATTTATATTAAGTGTTAATGCCCTATCACATAATTGTTTAGCTCTGATGCTAACATCCTTCTCTTGATATTGGTTGACAAATGAAGAATTATAGAATATTGCTAAATGTGATGAGTGATTAGCTTGAATTCTATAATAACATGCCCTATATGAAAGAAATATATATATAAATAATTTGATAATATAATTATAATTATATATGTTCTACATAAATGAAAGTTATTTATTAATTGAGGACTCACCTTGTCCACACTGGAATTATACTTAAATCGATCATTTGATATACAAAGAGCTGCAATATGTACTCAATCGATATATATGCTTAGCTAATGTCTACCCCATAAATTTCTCTAAGAAGTGGCACAGTCCATCCATCATTTATGCTAGTCTTGCTCACAATAATAGTCATCAAAGAGCCACAATTTCTGCTAAAGTTTATAGCATATTCATAACTATACTTTTTTCATGGATTCTTCTTGAATGACTTAGTGCGCGATGATTGCCCACTAGACATAGATTTACCATGACATACTTGCTTTGTATCTCTTAAATGTGCCGCACTTACTAATTCAGGTATAATAGACTAAAATAGAGGTATTATATATGTTAGTAAAACTAAAAGAATAATAATATAATAGAAGTTGTAAAAAAAGTGTTATCATAAGTAAAAAAATAGTATCATGTAAACATTTATCATAACTTGACTTGATGGCCAAGCCATATATTGTCCAACCACTTCTTAGATTGTGGTAGCATCGGAAGGCATAGGTAGTGGACATTCATGGAGCAATGATTGATCAATTACCATTCACCAATAATTTGGCAAATATTGATTATGAATCATTCGATCATCACTCAATTATTGTATTCTTCCAATAGTAACATAGTCCGTAGATGATGGATGTTTCAACAAACATTTCATATTCTTTAAAAAATTAAGTTTTATATATAATAAATAAAATATATAATAAAAAATAAAATAATATACTATTTACAAAAACTTTAAATCTTACCACAAATGATTCATCAAATAGAGGAGGACTCCCATGTGGAGTAGCTATTTGCAGGACATTCTCATCAAAAAATTAATTATGATGTGATGGATGGTAAGATTACATAGATTGCATAGATTGCATTAGGGATATTGAACCACTATCTGATTGCATCAACATTCCTGGCATAAAGGGAGGACCAATAGGATGACTATATCTTATACCGGATATAGGTTGGGCACCATGAGATTGCATGAGTGGCATGATTTGCATGGATGGTGGCATGCCTGCAATGGATTCTTGCATGCCTAGCCAATAGGGTATGCCCTGATTGTAGTATAATGCTATGCCTAACATGCGTTGTGGTTGATATTCCTTTAAAGTGGCAATCTCATTTAACATTGAGGCCTTAAAGGAGCTGAACTCTTCTTCAATTTTATAGTACTTCTCCTTACTGACCACATGAGGCATTTGTTTTGGAATTTTAAAAAACTCCATATAACCATCATATTGGTTTCCTCCCCTAAC
Source organism: Hippophae gyantsensis (assembly GCA_030763125.1). Classification (NCBI taxonomy): domain Eukaryota; kingdom Viridiplantae; phylum Streptophyta; class Magnoliopsida; order Rosales; family Elaeagnaceae; genus Hippophae; species Hippophae gyantsensis. The sequence goes on along the minus strand of CM061035.1, from coordinate 42,321,137 downwards.
ACCACCAGGAAGCTCATGTCCAAATGCATGATATATAGCATCTTGATGACTCTATGAAAGTAGAGTCATTAAGGATCTTTTTTACTTAATATTTACTTATTTTATTCAATAAATAGTATTTTTGAGGCCAAAAATATTAAAATATAAACATTTTAGTGAAAAGGGTTGAAAATATAATTTTTGGAATTTTTGGAATTTTTAAGGATTTTTTTATGAATTTTTAATGCATGACCAATCAAGAGCTACCATGTGTCATAACACACAAGTAGATGAATTTATTGGGCAAGCCATGTGGATGCCACGTAAGAAGGGATAGCGAATCACGTTATGCCACGTGTGAGGAGGAGGAACCACATGCCACATGTTAGTACAATGTTCAATCAAGTTTGGAGATCGCTCAACCTACCCTACCATGTGTCGCCACTTTATTGCTCTCGCATTCCACTTGTGCACCACGCTATCTGTTTCTATGAATAACGGCACATCTAGTGGTGTTGACTCAGTAAGCATTGAACCTAACCAGTCTCCCCTACCATACATCGCGCCCTAATTCACCTAGTGAATTTCTGATGTCACGTGACGTGTTGTGATTGGTTAGTGCTATCAATTTTGCTTATTTTGATCGTAGCCCTTGATCGGAAGCTAATCCGATGGTCCAAATAGCACCTGAGTAATATTTAAGCCCCTAATCACTCCATAAACCCTAAAGGGCCTCCTTAGCATAATTTTGGTCAGTTTTTTGAGCTAAAATGAGAGAAAAATACAGAAAAATTCAGGATAGGACACAATTTTAGTGGAGATTCAAGAGGAGATTGATTCTACGATTCTAGAGATTGATTGTATTTCTTCTTCTACTATTTTTTTAATGAATTTTTATTTCTTTCTTTATGAAAAATATGAGCTTTATGAACACAATTATGTATAGTTAATTTATTAATCTAGGGATCTTATGAATCCAATTTTCACCATGTGTTGATTTAATATTTTACCCCAATTATAATTTTAATTTAAGTATATTATTTAATCTGATTTATATGCTATTAATTGTTTGGCCAACAATTAATCTATAGAGACAATTAAATATATTTGAGAGAATTATTTAATTGTTTGTCTTAATTAAATAACATGCATAGTTTTTAGGCAGAGATGTATGATTCTTATGTATGTGATCCATAATTGATGAACTTAATGAGTAGTATGCAATTTAATTGATATGAGAGTGTGATTAAATTAATTACTATATGGTGTGTAGCTTACTTGAGAGAGGAATACATGCTAGGTTAAATTAAATTGATCATGTAATTAATTGATAATTATATTGAGAGGATTTTAGTGATTCGTATGTTTAGAAAATTGGGGGATTAAGCATTCCTAAATATTTTCTCATATATCTTTTTAGTTAACATATCTGATTTAATTAATTTTTTCTATTTACTTTTAGTTATTTTAATTTTGCTTTCTTAAAATATAAAAAAACAAAAAATTTATTTTTGTTTTTGTTTTAAAAATTAGTTTCTAATAAAATAATCTATGTGGGAACGATCTTTTTTTATCATTATATTACTTGTTGCAATATGTATACTTACATATTCATTACACACACACTTTGTGTGTGGCGATCACATTTCTCTACAAATAACAAAGCAAACAAACACATCATACATTATTACATCAATTAGCAAAAATCACAAGGACTTTGCATCAAGTTAAATTACTAACCGACTTATTGAGTTGTTCTTCTCCTTGTTTAGTCATTTGTCTTGACTTCTTATTTTTGAGGATCTTTTTTCTATATACAATTCAGATCGGGTAATTGGTCTACCCAATTTAGCTTCCTACATAAATTAAATAAATTTATTAACCATGACATCAACTTAAATTTGAGGATTATAAATATAAAAATATATATAAATTAACAACTTAATAATACCATTCTTTCTCTAACTTCAGGATTTCATGACCTCCTAGTACGGTTAGGAAGAATATTCTACATTTGTATATTATGATGTTCTTTCCTAATAATTTGAAATTGATCCATACGTCTATAATCCACAAAGTTTTTCCATACTTGGGATTCAATCCAGGGGTGTTCTTTAGGGATTTTGCATAGTTCTACTTCATCAAATGGTTCCAAATATAGAAACACATAATTTTTGGCCAATTTAGAAGTTTTGCATTCCTTCCATGCCTTATTTGCAATCTTATAACACTTGTTCTTCCAAGTATCAAGGAATTTAAAATGGTTCGGTAAAAACACACATTTTACATGATATATAATACAAAAAAGATAAAATAAAAGACACTTACATAATGGTTTTCCATATCTTGTACTTTTTAGCATCGTCAACCTTAGTCCAATTATTTATGTTGATTGGTGTACTTGACTTCACAAGTCTACCAATAGAAGATTTCAATTGTTAGCCATTTTCTCCTAATGAATTACCAATAGCATAAAATAGAACAGGTACTCTATCATTAGGGTTAAGTGGAGCATCAAGTATATTAGCCCAACCCTTTCTTTTCAAATGTCCCAATGGATCATTTGGATCTACAATCTCTTGTACCCTATGATCCATGAAATATTTGCAATCAATGATGAAATAGAAATTAATTGGCAATTTTAAGTACAAACATAAAAACAAGAGTTATTCGAATAATATAGATCATACATTATGTTTAATTAGGTTTTTGATCGTATATATATATTCCTTCACAATCACTTCGAGTCCATGTCAAAGAATCATCATCATCAACTAGATCATCACATACATTAGGAAATTTGTTTGAGAAATGACTTATATTGGATAATGTATCAAGCATGTCATCATTTTCTAAAGCTTCACATTGGTAGAACTCGTTTTATGGAGGCGTTAACACAACCTACCATCTTGTGTCAATTTGATCGCTCACTTAAAATACTTGTTCTGCATGAAGTGTTAATGTGAAAGCATCATCAGTGTGACTTATCTTGGATATATTTACAAGAGTAAATCCAAAATCATCTATTTTATATCTAACATTGATAACATCTTCGACCCAATCACACAAGAATATTGTTTCATGTAAGACCTCATAATTGAGTTCCCAAATTTCTTGAATTATACCATAATATGTTCTATCAAAAAGTACAGGATCACTATCTTTTGATATGGCAAATTGCATTGTTTGGGCAACCATCTTCACACCACTATTCTAATTTACTTAGAATTTGTCCCTTGCTTGAGTTATAAATCTTGATCCATTAATTGTGAAACTAGAATATGATTTGACATCGAGTTTTGGATCATGTGCAAGCCATTCTAAACTTTCTATTATTTTTTATCAAGTTTGTTGAGTTCAACTCGAACCTATGAATATAAAAACATGAAATGTGTTTTAAACAAAGTTTTAAAACATTATATATAAGTACTAATGAATTCTTATATATGACACTTACATGGTTGTGAAACCAATTAATAAGCTCTCACTTATGTTCATCATACAACCATTTTTCTCCTTTTTTTTATAACAAGGATCGATCTTCTGTAAATTTAAATGCATTTTGTAATGTTATTAAATATATATCAATTAGATATCATTAATAGTTAAATTAAAAATAATTTTATTTTAAAGGAAAATGTTAAACCTGTCATCACATACTCTATATACGATTGTTTCTCATTATTATTTACCAAAATGATTCGATGTGCTTTTTCCAATTGAGTGCGATCAATAAAAAATTTCTTACTTCCACCAAGCATAGGGTTATCTACTTGGATCATGTGACATTCTAAGAATAACTTATACGTAGGATTCCCAATTTCATTGCAACTACTAAAGTATTCAGAATAAAACTCAATTGCCTCTTCAGAAATGTAACGTTCCACCATGCATCCTTCAGGAAAATTTCTATTATTTACCTATCCTTTAAGGACTTGCATGTATCTCTCAAAAGGATACATCCATCTTAAGTAAGTAGGACCACACAATTGAACCTCTCGAACTGAAAGAACACATAAGTGAATCATTATATTGAAAAAGGAGGAAAATATTTTTCAAGTAGACACAAATTCTCTACAACATTTTTTTGTAAAGAGTTTAAATCGCCAATTGATATAGATTTCTTGCATATTGTATTGAAGAATGAACAAAGAAAAATTATTGATAATCAAACATGTTTTAGAAGAATTGACCTAATAGCAACTGGTAATAACTATTGCATTAAGATATGATAGTCACGTGATTTCAATCCATAAAGTTTCTTATCGATGGTAGACACAAAAATTCTTAAGTTAGATGAGTAATTATCAAGAACTTTGATACCTGCCAAACATTTAAAAAAACATCCTTCTATTTAGTTGACATTTTATATGATTTTGGTGGCAAGTATGTTTGATTCTTATCATTTTCCACCCTTGGTGCCAATTCAAGTTGTATGCCTAGTTTCTTTAAATCTAGTCTTACTTTAATTGCATCCTTTGTTTTTCTAGGTATATTAAGTAATGTACCAAACAAGCTCTCATATACATTTTTCTTAATATGCATAACATCTAAGATAATTCCCAATAAGGTACCAATAAGGTAATTCCCAAAATATCAATTTTTTATTCCAACAACTATGATCTACTGATTCAGTAACAATTCCCTTTTCATCCTTTTATTAGTTGACCTGTTTCGTTTCCCTTCATTAGTGAGTATTATTATTTTTTTTCTTTCCATATTTTTTAAATGTCATACCATTGAATTGCCTTAATATCTCAACATCTCGCAAAGGTCTTGGTGCCGGATCATGATCTTCTTCACCATCGAATGGTTTCTTTTGGTATCTAAACTTGTGTCCAGATGGAAAAAACCTTCTATGTCATCTATAAGACATCTTCCGTCAAAAAAAATAAGTTGTAGAAGTTCCATCACTACAAATAGGGCATTCCATATAACATTTTGTTGCATGTCTTGATAAGTTCCCATAGCCAGGAAAATCATTACTTGTCCATAAAAGGACCCCCTCAAGTTAAAGTGTACGTTCTTTATGTTCATCATAAACATTTACACCATCATTCCACAACGTCTTTAAATAATCTATCAGAGGCTACAAATATACATCAATATCAACTTCGGGTTGTTTTGGTCTTGAGATCAATAATATTAACATCATGGTTTATTTTCATACATAACTACAGAGGAAGGTTGCATGCTACCATAATTACTGGCCAACATCTATATCTACTACTAAGAGAACTGTGTGGATTAATTCCATCAGCGACAATGACAAGACATAGATTGGGTAGATCAAAGGCAAATTGAGGGGATAAATTATCTACTACTTTCCAATTTGGAGAATCACAAGGATGATATAGCACCCCATCATCAGATCGATTATCTGAATGCCAAGTCAACATCTTTGATGTCTGTTTAATTTTGAACAACCTTTGAAAGCGAGGAATCAAACCTTTGTAGGAATGCCTTTCTTAGATGTTGTCTCATTTGTAGCATATCTTGATTCTTTACACATCGGACAATTATGTAATGTCTTATATTCTTTTCTATAAAGAATGCAATCATTTAGACAATCATGAATCTTATGATATTCCATGCCAAATTAATTAAAATATTTCTTCACTTCATACATTGAAGATGGAAATTCAATACCACATTTAGCGTCAGTTTGACATGTAGATCCGACACTACATTTTTAATTTTTTAAGTTAGTTTTTTAGTGTACCAACTTAAAATTCATTATAAGTCAGTTTTCTCCAAAAATCGACTTTAAATCTCGATTTAAATACCACTTTTTTTAGTAGTGATCATAAAGATGTCCTAAAGTTGTTTGTTCCCAAGAATAACACAATGACACGTGCCAAAATTCAAAATACACACCTATACCAAGTGCATACATCTTGTGTGTTCCATCCATATAAACTCATCCATTCTATTACTCCGAAACATAAGAGTCTAGTACCATTCCACACAAAGCATCTAATGCTCGAAGACTTCACTTTACACCTGTAATCTATCCACACAAAACAAATGCATACCCTGTGAAATTATCATACAGTAACAACATGTAGTCAAACCATATATTGTATTGTTACCCTTGACTTCCTACAACACTACTCCTGAATGCATATAAGTTAGACCATAATATGTAGTGCAATTCTACACTCACAGCCCATGAATACATAGTATGGCCAAAAACATATAGTTGTGCACAAAAAACTTCTCCCACTTTTTAACACAGAATAGTCAAAGGAACACCTCAAAATGAGAGAGTGGAGACATACAAATATGCTATAATCCTAACACTAATGCAATGGAGTGGTAAGATTAAAGAAAAAACATGGTTCAAGAAAAAGTAGCACAGTAGAATCATGTAACATGCAACAAACTAAATGCATATAAGGAAACCAAAGGTAAGTGTAGGTAGAAAATATCTCAATTGACCAACGAAAAAAGATTTCATGCATTCCAACAATAATTACTGTGCAATGAACAACAAGCGAGAAACATGCAAGAAGAAAGCAAAAGCAAAGAAATATATAACTAGACATTTGAAACAAGAGATTGCATATAATGCATGAAACATGTCATATTAACAATCCTATTTGTGTATAGTTCATATAAAGTGATAACAAAGAGAGAAAGCATCACATGAACAATATAAAAAAAACTCATAAGATAGGACACACAATAGGAAGTAAAACAAACACATCACCTCCCTTGACATCAAACATAAGACACCTAGCTCTCCCTCTAAAAATATGCATGCAATCCAATATTATTCTTATTCATTATATTCATAAACACCTCCAACACAGAAGCATCTACACAAAGTAGATAACATAAACCATAAAATGAGAGAAGCAAACAAAGCATGTTCAACAAATCAGAGGGTCTGTAGGGAATAAACAATAAATTCAACACAAATATCCATATGTCCATCAATCTATCATGCATTCATGTAAGAGTTTTACTAAAATTTTGATGTCATGCACAATATGTGATATGCAAAAATTGTTTACTCTATATGCCATCATGACATGCTTATGTGAACCAAGCAAATCGAAATATACACTCAAGTTGAACTAAGCTTCATATGTTCATAGTTAGTCTCTCTCTCCACTAATGTAAGTACCAACCTAGAAGAAATCAGTAGGTCTTTCAAAGTTTATAATGATAAGCTGATGTAAGGGCAAGAAAAAAAGACATTTAGGTTAAAGCACACCTTTGTTGAACTAGTCAACAAACAATTCATATGTATGATAGAAATACCTTCATATATAGGTTCTTTTCTCTTTATTTCCAAAACATCAACCAAAGAAATTGTAAGAACAGTACACACAATTCAGATGTTTATGCAATACATTTTTAACAAACTTAACATCTTTTCACTTTTCTTTTCTTTTTTTCTTCCTTTTGTTTTTCAATCCCCATTCTCAATGGTTCATTTTTTTATATTTTTCTTTTCTCCATATTTTTTCTCCCCTATTTTAATATGATCATAAAAAAAATTTCAACTTTTTTCTTTTTGTTGATCAAAACCAAGAGGGTAACTTGGACATTCCCATAGCATACAAGCTCAATAAAGGGTGTAAAAGGTAAGTGAGAATAAATAATTGGGCTAAGCCAATTTTTAGGTGCAAAGAAATGAAAGGATATTAGAATGGCTTAAAGAGGAGAGACTAAAGATATGAGAACAATATGAAAAGATACAAGGAAGGATTACAACCTTTTTCTATCCAAGCTGCACCGAGAATTTTGCCTCAAGAGACAGTATGGATTCTAGCGCTTGTTAGGGAAATAAAAATCAAAGCAGTAGATTCACACAAGCTTCTCAAAATAACCATATGTGAACAATATAGGTAACAACCTTGAAAGAAAGTAGAAACAAGGGCTCTACCAAAGCCATTAAGCATGAGAGAAAAGCAAAAGTTCCAACATAGAAACATAAGACATGATCAGATAGTGACAACAACACAGACAACAAGAGTTCCAAATAAACACACAGGTTTAGATAAAATATTGTATGAATGTCCAAGGTCCTAAAGATAAGTAAATAATTTGTATAATATATAGATGCATATGGAAAGTCAGAGCAATCATAGAAAAGAGAAACACTCATTAACACGTGCTTGGAGAATCATCATAATTAATTTCAATAAAACAACCATAGCACACTAGAAGGATAAGAAGGAAAAAGGTGGCTAGTAGCCAACAATTGATAAACATAAAATAACACAAAACATGCTAGGTATAGGGATGTAGAACCAAGTAAAACATAAGAGAAGCATACTATATGATAAGGCATTTGCATGATTAGATAATAGAAAGCAGAATCATAATACTCAGACAATATGAAGAACATGTGGCATAATGCGTATACAAAAAGCCATGGAGGAAGAAGGAAGTAGTATGCATGAAAAATGCACATAAGGAACAAGTCAAAGAAACTGGCATGTGAGAACATACTCAAGGATCATCCACAATAAAAATGCCAAAAATATGACAGTTAACATATATTGCACTACAAGGAAACAATAAGCAAAAGAGGAGAAGAAGAGACAAACATATGAACACAAACAAAATAACACATATTCATATATGGAAGAACGACAACCAAAGATAGGAAGGAAATAATCAACTCAACCCTAATAGATCACCCGAAAATAGTGATAAAATAAATCCCTCCATTTAAAGAATTTGTAAAGGGTAATATAACAAGGAGATAGCTCTAACTCATATGAGCATCAAGAGTATATGAAACTTGGGGTTTATTTTGTTTAAAATATCTATAAAATCTAGATGAATCATCTATAAAAATAGGGAAAGGTAGACTTTTTGAAGTACCATATTTCTTTCTACACTGCATCTTGGATTCATAATGCAACCTACTTAAACATGCACATATGAGCTATAGTAACTACATATAGACAAAGAAGGTGGGGGTGAATAAGGAAAAGTACTTTGAGATGAACTCCTCAGATATCTAGGACACTACCTAGTAAGGTAGCTAGTAGTGCCATAAAGATAATAGGGATGATGAGTGAGGGTAGATAATCTGAGTCCTTAACTTCGAGGAGTTGTATATTAAGGTGAAAATAAATGGGTACTCTTGTTGACTTTCCTACAAGGATGGGAAGTTAAATTTTTTATTGGGAGATCTTACATTCCTTTGTTCACCATAGTTGTGACAAGTAGGGATAGAAGTAGGTATAAGTAGTAGACCATTACTAGAATGACCAAAAATGTTAGCCTTAGGTGTAAGGTTCACCTTACTAGAGGAACCATGCTACAACATGATAGCTGACTTACCTTTAGGGGTGGTAGGAATTGATATCAACTTAGAATCGTGATAAGTAGACTTAATAAACTTAGAAGCAGTAGAAATAGAATTATAAACACCCTTATTATACCCAATACCGCGTTAATCACCAAATGGCTTTGTGTTATTAATGATTTCACTTAATTTTTAGGAACCAAAAATTATTTTATTGGTAGTATAGGATGACTGAGCTAGTTTTTTTTCACTTACGTAAAGTTTATTTTTAAAGTTATAATCAACTTTTCCTTTTCGTTAAGGAAAGATTCCAAGTAAGAAATTGAATTGTTAAGAATCTTAACTCTCAGATTCATATGTTTCACTTTCGCTTCTTTCTCAATGAGAGCATTAGGTAGATACTCCTTGGCACTTTCAAGGAAAATTATTTACTTCTTGAACTATTCAATATCATTCTTTTGATCATTCAATGATTTATGATTGACATACAATGGAATGGCTTTATCATAGGTGGAACACTTCAATTATTCCTCAAGTATCATCATCTTCTCAAGATTTGTGTCAAACTTTACTTGTAAATCTAGATTTCTATTTTGAATGACCGCACACCTGTTAGTGAGATCATGTTGTTGATCATCAGTTGAAGACGTCCTTTCCTCAAGTGTTTTCTTTAGAGCATTTATCTCGTGCTTCTTTTTATCCAAGCTTTGAAAATCCTTTTTCTTAGCTTTTTTTGATTTGAAGTACTACAACAAGAGTGCATTGTAGGAGTCAAGCAATTCAACTTTCTCATCATCATCATCATCAACTTTAGATTTAAGCTCTTGAAAATCTGAGGTAGCAGTTAGAGGATCCATGACACTACCTAAAGCAACTAAGGCCAAAATATTAGTGTCATCTTCATTATAGCTAAAGTGCCTTAGTGAGTGGTCTCCAAAATTTCCCATGTTTTTTTTTGAAGAAGTACAACTCTAGATTCTTTGAAATTCATTTTCCAAAACAACCATAATGATTGTATAGAGTTATGTGTTGTTCCATTTAGACTCCTTTCTCTTATCTTTAGTCTACTCACTCATGGGTTTAGGAATTTCAGTGTTATTAGGTAGGCTTTTTATTGGATACATCCATCCATTCTCGATGAGGAACAACACTTGACCACTTTGGGACCATAGAAAAGGACCTCTTTTGTAATTTCCATTAGGCATAGTTTATCCCATTGAAAAGTAGAGGTCTACCTACCTCACCTCTTTTTCTCAACTCCATCAGAGAGAATGTGTGTGTGTGAACAAGAAAATTCACATAATTAATGTGAGAGCAATTAAGTCCAAAATAGTGCACCTGCTCTAATACCAATTGAAAGAGTTCATAACCTAGTATACAACCAAGGTAAGGAGAAACAGTCTCCTAAAGGACTTGGCCCTAACTCACCTGAAAATAGAATTGTATAACACTTATAAAGCTCACATAATAGAGGCACAGACTCCCACAAAGTATAATATCAAAAGTAGAAATCTAGATTTTATTCTTCAATATGTTGAGACGTATACACACTAAACTCATATTACACAAGCTCAACAATTAATAATGCATAACACTCAATATAATGAGGTAAAACCATATAGAGACAATATCTATATGGTAACATCTTTGAGTTGCTTAAGGCAAGCACTTAACAGCAAATAATTCAATAAACAGTGAACAAGTTACAACTCTAATACACACTAAAATCATTATTACCTCTAATGTGTGGATGTCTATACTAACTACCTACCATTAAACTTTACATATGGCTTCTGCAATGATACAGTTCAACACTCGAACCCAACTATCCTCCACATCTAACACCACTCAATATGATGTGATTTCTTAACTAAATATTAGTAATTGAAAGTGCATCAACTTACATCCTCATGGGACACACAGTTCACTACTAATATCAAATTGCATATGGGAGACAAATTCGGACCACATTGAATGACCCACACTCAAATATAATCTCTCCAAAATGAATTCTAAGGTGGATATAAATCTTGATATGAATTTTGGTAGAGTTTTGACACTAAAAATGTTGGTAAAGAAAAGAGAAATGAGTGTGCATTTATAGGGCTCAGAATGTACACCTCACCACCCAACTCACCAACCATCTCCCTATGGGTGGTGGTGAGGTTGGTGGTAACCTTCATGGATTACTTGGTGGTGAGGTACTAAATAGTTTCATTTTTTTGTTTCTAAAAATGCCATGCATTATCCATAAATTTCTGCACCCAATATATGCCAAAAACCACAAGGAAAAATATTAGCTCATTCATACACTTTTTTGCCAAAAACCAACACTCTACCTAGCATGCACACTACGAAAACCAACCATATGGTGTATAGGTGAATATGCTCACATACATACCTAACTATGTATGTGTGAATTACTAATCCACAGTAACCAATCTTACATAGATGAAGATACAAGCACTAAGTTAAATAATAGACACCATGATTTGTACATGAGAAACCAACACACAGACACAAGTACAACGAGACTTACACAATACAAATATGAAAACTACATTATCTTCATGCAACATAAATATGCAATCTCCCTCTAAGTGTATGCATATTAGATAAACATAATGTAGTGTAGACTACATTTACCATCCCATGTAACAAATAGTAGTTAACAAGTAAACACAATGCATATATAAGCACAAGTTGTGCACTCTTATCCCTTTTTTGACATGAAAAGTGAAATCAAGCTCACACAGGTATGCAACATACCACAACTGTATATAAAGGAGAAAAGTCAAACTAAAACGTAATAATCTTAACACTCATGTAAAATATTAGAGAAGATAAAGGCAAACACAAAAAGAAGTAACAGATACAGTCAAGTGAGAAATACAAAGAATAACATCAAGACAATATTAAGCTAAAAGCATGTAAAAAAACAACAAGATGATTTCATAGACACCCAAGAATGGTCAAATAGAAAAAAAACATCTCCCTAATGCGACATATAACATTGAGCCCCACATCTATATGTGTTATGGAAAGGTATGAGGGACTTCGCAATGTGCATACAACATATTGACATAATGGGTGGTCAAATACCAATGGCACATATATGTGTCAATGAATCTGAAAGACGATGCTAATTAGGAGTCCAACTATCTTCCAAGTTGGCACACACCTAGTGGCTTAACAATCTTCCCCCAAACATTAACGCCACTTAAATGTGTGAGCAAACCCTTATGAAGGAGTTAACTAGGAGTCAAACTATCTTCAAAGCTAACACATCTTAGTGATTCAACTATCTTCACTCAACAACACTTAGGTGTATTCAATCATGTAACCTCACCCCATACTATGTACACACACACACACGAAAAGACATCCCGATTTTCCAAAGAAAAAAATATGTGATGCATTCCAATGACAAATACCAAGTTATCAACTATAAGTAATAAGCATGCAATAACTCGTTACAATAGGGATGCAAGTAAACATATTAGAAGACATATGAAGTAAGAGATTGTAAATATTGCATGCAATAAACTTTCCTAATAGTCCTATTTGTGCATGGTTCAGACAAAGTGATGTAAAGAAGAAGGAAGCATCACAAGAATACCAATAAATAATATAAGCTCATAAATAGAACAAACAAAAAGGATGTCAAACAAATACAAGACTCCTCTAACACCAAGAAAATGATACACACCTCTCCCCCCAAATATGTGCATGTGAGGAAATAAACATGTAATGCATCCTACTCTCAAAACTCCCCCAAAATATAAGCATATACACATAGTAGAAACAAGTAAAATAAAAAGAGGGAAGGAAACTAATCATGTTCAAAGAACTAAAATATCTATAGAGATTAATCAATACATTTATCATAAATGTCTACATATTCATCAACCCATGATGCCTTCATGTAAGAATATGACTAAACCCATTATTCCTTTCACTCAAAGATTACAACCTCTACAAACCCATTATTCCTTTCACTCAAAGATTGCAAAATCAAAAGTTAGATACGAAATTTTCATAATTTTTGGAAGTCTTCAAGAAGCTGCACATAAAAACATACCATTTGTAGAGGCACTTGACCAAATGTTATCTTATGCCAAATTCATAAAGGATATACTATCAAAGAATAGGAGGCTTGGAGATCATGAAACAATAACCTTGGCTCAAGGTTGTAGTGCCATCCTTAATAGAAAACTACCATAATATGACTTAGGTTCTAGCATTAACCTCATGCCATTATCCATCTTCAAGAGACTGGGAGTGGGTAAAGCCAAACCCACTTTAGTTGCATTACAAATGGAAAATAGATCAATTAAGAGATGTCGGGGTATGGTAAAATATTTTCTATTAAAAGTAGACAAATTCATCTTTTTGATGAACTTCATTGTGCTAGACATGGAAGAGGATTGTGACATTCCTATCATACTTGGTCATCCATTCTTAGAAATCGGAAGAGCACTCATTGATGTACAAAAAGGTGAACTTACCATGAGAGTGCAAGTTGAACAAATAATATTTGAAGTTTTTAAAGAATCTGAACCCCCTGACATTGATAGTACTAATGATTACTTAAGGATAAATGTTACAGATTATGGGAATAGCTTGAAAGAATCGGTTTAGTCACCTACACTTAAGATTGTTACACATGATGCTATGAACAAGGACATAAAATAACCAAAAAACAAATCAACCTATTATAACTTTGAAAGTATGGCATCGAAGGTTGATATTATAGACTGTGTGATCTTTTTGGAGGATGCACCTCTCATGTGTGTATCAAAGGCAATTATGGAAAAATTTTAGATAGGATCTAAGATCAAACCATCCAGAAAAGAGCCACCAAGTTTAGACCCTACACTTTTACCCTTCCACCCCTAGTCAAGTATGAAAGTGAAAGAGTCCAATGAAGAGGTGAAAAAGCTATTAGAAATACATAAATTGGATGAGTTATGGTGGACTGCTTATAAGAATGCCAAGAATTTCAAAAGGAAGAAAAAATGGCATGAGAAGATAATTGAGCACTGTGTTTATGAACCAAAATATAAAGTATTATTGAAAAACTCAAGACTCAAATTGTTTCCATGCAAACTCAAAAGTAAATGGACACAAAGGCATGTGCCTTAGGACTTGATATGACCGTCTAGTTAAGGAAGTTAAATTTGACGCTGGTTGGGAGGCAACCCAATGTTATTTTGTTTATATTTTCATTGTTTCTGTTTTGTAGGTGAATAAATGTAGAGAGCAATGGCACAACATGAATGAGCATTTCAACGAAAAATGTGGTGTGCCAAGATTAAGGGAGTTTTCTTTTCTTTTACCTTTTCATATTTATATGTGCACATTGAGGACAATGTGTAATTTAAGTTTGGGGGAAGGAACTTCTGTGTCTACATTAGTATTTAGTATGCATTTTATTTTTTTTTAGGGAATTGTTTTTTAATTTTTAGGATTTTTTAATCATGATTTGGATAAAAATTGATAAATATATGGACACCAAATGCATGCATGCTTGATATGAAACATATAAACTCAATGATAAAAATTGGTCATCATGACTAGGATAAGGAATGTAACATATTTGTTAAGATATTTACATTAATCATGTGATATGCTTGCTAACTATGATTGATTTTGGTGTGCATTTAGCAAGAGAAATGATTTAGGCCTTATTTGGATCGATTGAGCCTTTCAAGCTAACCATTTTTAATATCTTTAGTCACCCATTTGAGCTTAATAAAGAACCTTTCATATCTTTACGCCACATTTATTACCTATATAATATGTATTACCTTTTCCCTTGCACCTTTAGCTTATATGAAAAGAAAAAAAAGTGCAATCATGTGTTGTGCTTTAGAGTAAGGTGAAATGTAATGCACCCTATAAAAAAAAGAAGCAAAGCTCACAACACAATTATCCCTCTAAAGAAAAAGAACATATAATTACAAATAAGTTTGGAGGTGTTATGAGGTTACAAAAAAAATATGTGAAATAAAGGGAATATGAAAAGAATGACAAAAGAGAGTGCACTAAAATATCAAGTAAAAGCTCAATTACAGTTAAAAAGTACATAATGAACAAAAAGAACGCTAAGGTGTGGAAAAAGCCTAAATGTCTTCATTTATCAACCCCCCACCTAAGCCTTACATTACAACCATGTAGAGTCCTTATTGATCTTTAGTTAAGTGCATATTTATATTAGTAGAGAGGGATGTGAAAAATAGACTTATGAGATTTGTTCTAAGATTGAATTGATTAGCATGCTCATATAGGTTGATTTCATAAGTGCATTGGATGATATCATGTGTAACACACACACACAAATCAATTTGTAAACAACCTTGCATATCCTTGTATTAATGGAATGTTGATTGATGAATGTGTGAACCTCCTTATCATAGAATTGTATAACTTTTGAGAGGGATAGTTTTCGTGAAATATGCATGTACTAAAAGAAGTATATTTATGAATACACTATCCAAGTAATTTTATGTAGTTATAATCGGCTTTACTTGAGGACAAGGAAAGAGTTAAGTTTGGGAGTGTGTACCTCTATGAAAGTAGAGTCATTAGCATAATGTTTTACTTAATATTTACATATTTTATTCAATAAATAGTATTTTTATGGCCAAAAATATTAAAATATAAACTTTTTAGTGAAAATGGATGGAAATATAATTTTTGGAATTTTCTATATATTTTTTAAATTTTAACGCATGACCAATCAAGGCCTACCATGTGGCATGCCACGTAAGCAAAGAAGTTGACTGGGCAAGCCACATAGATCCCATGCAAGCATGGAGATTGAATCATGTTATGTTGAGTGTGATAAGGATGAAATGCATGCCACATGAGAGCACGACGTTCAATTTGGGTTCAAAAATTGGTCAATGTGTCATACCATATGTCGCTATGCCATTGCTCCGTGCGTTCCACCCTTGCATCACTCCATCCGTCTCCACGAATCATGTCATGCCACATGTCCTTGACTCAGTGAGCGTTCACTATGACCGGTCTCCCTTGCCATGTGTCACTCCCTGATTTTCCCAATGAATTTTTGATGTTACGTGTCATGCTATCATTGGGTAGAACTATCAATTTTGCTTATTTTGATCATAGCCCTTGATCTAAAGTTGAGTTGATGGTACAGATCGCACCTGAGCAATATTTAAGCCACTAATCACTCCATAAACCCTAAGTGGCCTCCATTAGCATAATTTTGGTCAATTTTTAGAGCTAAAAATAGAGAAAAATACAGAAAAATTCAAGAAAGGACACAATTTTGATGGAGATATAAAAGGAGATTGATTCTACAATTGAAGAGATTGATTGTATTTATTTTTCTACTCTTTTCTTTATCAATTTTTATGTCTTCCTTTATGAATAATATGAGCTTTATGAACACAATTATGTGCAATTAATTTATTAATCTAGGGATCTTATTCATGCTTATTTTTGCAAGTGTACGAATCGTTCAAGTAATAATGTGTACAAAAGTACGGATACCGAAATTGACTAATCCTAATTTTATTTGAAAACCGAATTGTTGAATTTTTTTAAGAAGCAAATTAACTTAAAACTAAATGCAAATAACACAATTGAATGTTGTTCACAAATGATTAAAAATGCTAAGGCATTTGATTTCGCTAAATCAATTCAATCTGATTTCAAGTAATGTTATATGAGAATGAAAGCTAAAAGTGATGGTTGAAACACCCAAATTTACCTAATACTCTCTCTCGAGTTATATTAGAATTACTTATCTATGAAAACCAACTATATTTCTATGAAGATTCAATCACAAACAAGCACATTAAGATTTATGGAATTTCTAGAATAACCACATACATCAGGCATTAGTTCTCACACTCGCATTCAACATACAGTATTTATCACCAGAAGCATTCATTACATATCTCCTCTCAGTCTCAATATAATGCAACTAATCATCTAAATCTTGGCCAGAAATTTAAAAGCATTAAGCATGGAAATAAATACTCAACTTGAAAACAATGAACTCATATAACAATAACAAAAGAAATCAGATTTTTTTGATTCAACTACATCATAGCCTTAGCAAAAACGAATTAGTTCATAATAGAAATAAGAACAAACATTATCTCAATTGAATCCATGAATAACAAATCTGAATAAAATGAAGAATATGAAGGCTAAGGAGAAGAGATGAAAAATTCTTGAAGATGAAGACTTGGTAGCAACAATGGTGATGATTCTTCAAGCTTTTCCAAACTTTCTCTCCAAAATTGCCTTTTTTCTCCAAAAATGACTCAGATCTACTCTCTCTGCCGTCCTCCTCTTTCTCCATCATATTGTATATATAGATCTAGGGTTTTGGGGGAAATTTTGGAACAAAACAACATAAAAAATGTGTTTTTGGATGAAACTCGCCGGCGACGACATTAATCTGGCCAGCGGCGAGATGAATTTGCCAAAACTCGTGCTCCCTGCATAATTTTCGCCGTATTCTCTATAAGATTTTCGTCGGCAGCGAGAATCATCTCGCCAGCGGGGAAATTCCAAATTTTGAAACTTTGTTTTCTTTTTATTTGCACTCAATCCCGATCATTGAAATTTGTCC
Source organism: Hippophae gyantsensis (assembly GCA_030763125.1). Taxonomy (NCBI): domain Eukaryota; kingdom Viridiplantae; phylum Streptophyta; class Magnoliopsida; order Rosales; family Elaeagnaceae; genus Hippophae; species Hippophae gyantsensis. Next base: position 42,303,267 of record CM061035.1, on the reverse strand, counting down.
CAAACTTTTCCAAAATCATGATTTTACCTTAAATTGCACTTTAAACACGAAATACCCATGAAATGATATTTGTGGATTAAATAATCAAATAAACGCAATTTTCACACAAATATCAACATTTAAATCATAACAAAAATGCAATAATTTGACTCTTATCAACAACCCCCAACTAGCTTCTTGCTAGTCTCTAGCAAGAAAAACGATCTGTGAATAAATTCAAAGGAGACATTAAAAGAAAAATTCAAAGAAAATTTATTCTATTTACAACATTACATTAAGCGTATGCAATAAGCCTTTAAATCCCTAGGCGGCCCTAGTAGGATGAGTTGTAGTCTCGTGAGGGCTTCCAGTGATGATACCCATAAACATCTTACCTATAACTATCCTAACTCAAAACAATAAAATCACACAATAATTAATTTGCACAAATGTCTCAAAAATTGCAAATAACACACAACATATAGAATAATTAAATGTCACCTAAGCTTTAAGAAATCTCAAATGCCAATTTCACTTTTGTTATTGACTCTTAAACATCCATCAAACCATAAACCAATAGCCATAATGCCCAGATAATATTATGCATAATATCCATAAACAAAAAGGTGAAATCTCAAACTCCATCGGCTCACTTTTCAAACCTCTCTCCACTAATGAAGGAAAATACACCACTTTGGATCAATAGGACTTTATGAGGCTTGTAATGTTAGGCTTAGGTATTTGGTTAAGAAAGAACGAGAAGTGTCAAAATACAAATAAGAGCACTTATTACATTAAACACAACCAATTAAGTAAAAGAGTAACACCATTTAACCCAAATTGTTTCTTCCGATCATAACTCATTTTTCCAAAGATAAACAAAGTTCTTCCTTAATCTTTCACCTCAGTACATCCATCACTAACACTCTTTTATTTACTAGAATGTGAAGGCTTTTTTTTTTACTCCAATTGCTCTTGAAAAGCCAACCACTTTCTTCCCATATATGTGAAAATTGTTTACTTATTTTATTTATTTATTATTTTTATTTTATTTTATTTTATTTTATTTTTTTTATTTTTTTTCATCCTTACTCCAATTGCTCTTGAAAAGACATAACCCCAACCAATTTCTTCCAATATATGTGGAAGATTTCTCCAATTGCTCTTGAAAAGTTTGTGTTCAAAATTAAGTGCTCTTAACAAATATGGTAGGAATTATATATATATATATATATTTGGCTCAATAAAAGGTAGGTTATAGAAGGCAAAAAGAAAGAAAAGTAAGGCTAACAATATATTTAAATAGGTTCAAAGAGGTAACTAGTGATATAGGGATAACAAGGTAGGCTTAAAATGGCATAATCGATCCAAAAATGGCCTACATCATATCCTAAACAATGCAATTCCAAATTATTTCACCTCAAGAGGTTTTCAAATGAGTTCTAGAGTTTGTTGAGATCACAAAAATGTCCATGAAAAATTCGCACATAAGACTTCTCTAAGCATTTAGACTAATCAACCAAATCATACCACATACCAAAAGAGTCGCCAACTAGGTAAAATCAACATTTGAAATTATCTTTAATCCGAAGCAAAATTTAATGTCTTCTAAAAGCTACTTGTTATCACAATCACATTATTATCATCAATGTGCAAATTAAAATAAGTAAAATACAAATAAAATAAAAAATAGAAATAGAAATAAGACAATAAACAAATAAAAGAAATTAAATCAAAATACAGAAAAAATAAATAGAAAATAAAAATTAAACACAAATAAACACACGAACAAAACTACTAAAAATGAAGCGAAGAAAAGACTTACCGTTTACCGCACCCCCAACCAAAACCTTACATTGTCCTCAATGTAAGAAAGAACAATGAGATCTCCTTTCCACCGGCGATGAATGTAAAATTTTTTATTTTTTTATTTTATTATTATTATTATTATTTACCTGATGGGTTGCCTCCCATTAAGCGCTTTAAGTTATAGTCATTAGCTAGACTTTCTGTCATTCTTTATTGCGGTTGTTGTAACTCTATAAAATCTTTCTGTTTGCTGAATTCTCCATCAAAATATGGCTTCAACCATTGTCCATTCACTTTGAACGTTCCCTTTGTTTCATGACTGATCTCAACTGGTCTATAAGGGTACACCTTGGTTACTAGAAAAGGCCCTGACCAATGAGATTTTAGCTTTCCCGGAAAAAGTCTGAGACGGGAATTATAAAGCAACACTTTTTATCCCACCTTAAAGTTTCGCCTCAAAATGTGCTTATCTAGCCAAACCTTCATCTTGTCCTTGTATATTTGGGCATTCTCATAAGCATCATTCCTCATTTCATCCATCTCATTTAATTGCAACACCCTCTTTTCACCTGCTGCCTTAAGATCAAAATTTAAAATTTTAATTGTCCAATATGTCCGATGTTCCAATTCAACTGGAAGGTGACAAGATTTTCCATACACCAATCGGTATGGAGACATGCCGATAGGTGTCTTGAAAGCTATCCTATAGGCCCAAAGTGCATGATCTAGTTTCCTTGCCCAATCCTTGCGTGAGTTATTTACGGTCTTTTCAAAGGTCCTCTTCAACTCTCGGTTTGACACTTCAACTTGTCCACTAGTTTGAGGATGGTAAGGTGTTGCTATCCGATGTGTTACTCCATATTTCTGCAATAAAGCCTCAAATTGGTTATTGCAAAAATGCTTACCTCCATCACTTATAATTGCTCTAGGTGTGCCAAATCTGGAAAATATGTTCTTTTGAGAAAATTGATCACAACCCTAGCATCATTGGTAGGCAAGGAAACTACTTCCACCCATTTAGAGACATAATCTACACCAATAAGAATGTATTTATTAGAATGAGATGAAGGAAAAGGCCCCATAAAATCAATACCCCAAACATCAAATAAATCAATTATCAAAATATTATTTAAGGGCATTTCATGTCTCTGCGAAATATTTCTGCTCCTTTGGGAATCATCACACATTGAAACAAACTTGAAAGCATCTTTAAACAATGAAGGCCAATAGAATTCGGATTGCAAAATTTTTGCTGCTGTTTTTGTTCCACCAAAATGTCCTCCAACTTCCTTCGAATGGCAATGACGAAGAATGCTTTCCATTTCTTCCTCCGGCACACATCTTCTAATAATTTGATATGCACAATGTTTATACAAGTAAGGATCATCCCAGAAATAATGTTTCAAATCAGAAAAGAATTTCCTTTTTTGTTGATAAGACATGTCAGGAGGTAAAATTTTCTTGACCAAATAATTTGCATAATTAGCAAACCATAGAGCCGTTCGGATAGCAATCAATTGCTCATCAGGAAATGTTTCATTAATTTGTTCTTCAACCTCAAAGTAATCTTCCTCCAACCTCGACAAATGGTTAGCAACCAAATTTTCGGTCCCCTTTTTGTCCCGGATTTCTAAGTCAAATTCTTGCAAGAGAAGAATGATCAGTATAAACAATGATTTTAGACCCAATTAAATAAGATCTAAACTTATCAAATGCAAACACTACTGTCAAAAGAACTTTCTCAGTTGTCGCATAATTAAGTTCTGCATCTGTCAATGTCCTGCTTGCATAATAAATCACATGCAACAACTTATTCTTCCTTTGGCCCAAAACAGCACCTATAGCATAGTCACTAGCATCACACATTACCTCAAATGAAAGACTCCAATCCGGTGCACAAATTATAGGGGCCGAAGTGAGCTTCTCCTTCAAAAGGTTAAAAGCTTGCAAACAATCAGGAGAAAAATCAAATTGTGCCTTTTTAACTAACAAACTGCAAAGAGGTTTTGTTATTTTTGAAAAGTCTTTAATAAATCTTCTATAAAATCCAGCATGTCCCAAGAAACTTCTAATGCCCTTTACAGTTGTTGGAGGTGGTAATTTTTCAATCACTTCCACCTTTGCACGGTCCACTTCTATTCCCTTTGTTGAAATTCGATAGCCAAGAACAATTTCTTCTTGAACCATGATGTGACATTTCTCCCAATTTAGCACTAAATTTGTGTCTTTACAATGCTGTAAGACTAAAGAGAGATTATGCAAGAAATTGTCAAAAGAATGGCCAAAAATAGAAAAATCATCCATAAAAACCTCAATAAACTTTTCAACCATATCAGAGAAAATCGCTATCATGCATCTTTGAAAAGTTGCAAGTGCATTACATAAACTGAATGGCATCCTTCTGTATGCAAAAGTACCATAAGGGCATGTAAATGTTGTCTTCTCTTGATCCTCTAACGCAATTGCAATTTGGTTGTACCCCGAATTTCCATCAAGAAAACAATAATAAGCATGTCTAACCAATCTTTCCAACATCTAATCAATAAATGACAAAGGAAAATGATCTTTTCGAGTGGCGTCGTTCAACTTTCGATAATCAATACACACTCTCCACCCAATCACTGTCCTTGTTGGAATAAGCTCATTTTTTTTCATTTTCTACAACTGTGATTCCTCCTTTCTTTGGTACACAATGAATTGGGCTTACCCAACCACTATCTAAAATTGGATAAATTACCCTGGCATCCAAAAGCTTAATCACTTCAACCTTGACCACTTCTTGCATTGTTGGGTTTAAATGCCTTTCTGGCTGAATTGTGGGCTTGTAATCCTCATTCATCAAGATTTTATGCATGTAAACAGAGTTGCTAATCCCTTTGATGTCCGCCATTGTCCATCCAATTGCCGTTTTGTGAGTCCGAAGAACTCCTAATAGCTTGTTTTCCTCTTCATCATTCAAGGAATTGTTAATAATAACAAGAAAAGATTCAGAGTCTTCAAGATAGGCATACCTTAGATGGGATGATAGTGGCTTTAGCTCAATCTTATTGGCTTCCTTCTTTACCACTGAGGTAGGAGTTTCATTTGTTCCCAACTCCTTGAATGTTCCATCATTGGACAAATATTCATCAAGTGCTGCCAGTAATTCAGAACATTGTCTCACTCCCTCATCTTCCTCCTCAATTGTTGCAGATTTCACAAGGCAAGCTTCTAGTGGTAGCAATGGAGTTCTCTCCTCAAAAGTTTCCGAGATTATCCTGTCAAGAGTGTTAATTTGAAAACAAGAATGTACCTCACTTGGAAATTCCATTGCTTCAAAGACATCAAAAGTCACTTGTTGATCTTGCACCCGTAGAATGAGCTTTCCTTGCTGAACATCAATCAATGTTCTTCCAGTTGCAAGAAATGGTCTCCCTAATATCAACGGTACCACTCTATCTTCCTCCATGTCAAGCACCACGAAATCTACAAGGAAAATAAATTTGTCAACTTTAATTAAAACATCCTTAATTACCTCTTGAGGATATTTCACCAATCGATCCGCTAATTGTAGAGAGATTGAAGTGGGCTTCACTTCTTCCTGGCCTAGTTTCCTAAAAACAAAAAGTGGCATCAAATTAATGCTTGCTCCAAAATCACATAGGACTTTATCAAAATTGCAGCTTCCTATAGTACAAGGTATAGTAAAACTCCCTGGGTCTTTCAATTTCTGTGGTAGTTTTCTTTGAAGAATTACACTGCACTCCTCATTTAGCATGACAGTTTCATAATCTCCCAGCCTCCTCTTCTTTGATAGAATTTCCTTCATGAATTTTGCATACTTGGGCATTTGTTCCAACATTTCTGCAAAAGGAATGTTAATATGCAATTTCTTAAAAATTTCCAGAAATTTATCAAATTGAATATCAAGCTTTTTCTTATTCAATCATTGAGGATATGGGATAGGAGGCTCATATTTCGCATTTGGGGAAGGTTGAACATCTTGGGATGTTGATGACTTTTCTTTAGATTCTTCCATATTTTTCTCCGATTTCCTCTGATTCTCAATTTCTCTACCACTTCTCAATGTGATAGCCTTTGCATGCTCTTTGAGATTTATTGTGTCACTAGGCAGCAATCCTTGAGACCTTTCTGCAATCTGCTTTGAAAGCTGTCCCAGTTGGTTTTGGAGGTCCCTATTGATTGCCTCTTGATTTCTGAAATTTGTTCTTGACTCCTCAATGAACTTTCCTAAAATTCCTTCCAAATCTGGTAGTTTCTTCTCTTGGGGTAGGTAGGAAGATGATGACGGTTTGAATCCCCCTTGGTTATTTCCCCATGACAAATTTGGATGATTTCTCCAACCTGGATTGTAGGTGCTTGAATATGGGTTTTGTTGAGGTTTTTGGAAATTTGAAACATAATTTTCTTGCTCAACATTTGGTGAAGCAAATGGACTTCCAACTTGGCACTCGATACTAGCATGATTTCCACCACATAAATCACATTGTGCAGTTGGTTTGGATTCTAACTTGGATGACAAAGAATCCATTTTTCTTGAAAGAGCAACAACTTGAGCTGACAAAGCATTCACTGAATCAATTTCATGCACTACTGTTGGTCTTTTTGTAGTTACTCGCTCTGAATGCCACTGATTATTGTTTTCTGCCATAATCTCTAACAAATCATGAGCATCCTCTGGTTTTTTCCCATTAAAGACCCTCTAGCTGCAGCATCAATCATTACACGATAGTTTGAAACCAACCCATTATAAAATGTAGAGACTTGCAGCCAAATTGGTATACCATGATGGGGGAACTTCCTCAACATTTCTTTGAATCTTTCCCAAGCTTCATACAATGATTCTTGGTCATACTGTGTAAAAGATGTGATTTCATTCCTGAATTTTGCTGTCTTAGTAGGAGGAAAGAACTTGGACAAGAATTTCTGAACCAATTCATTCCATGTTGTAATTGATCCCGGTGGTAATGAGTTTAGCCACTCCTTGGCTTTATCCCTAAGTGAAAAAGGAAAAACCCTCAATCTTACAGCATCTTCAGACACACCATTTATCTTGTAAAGATCACACACCTCCAGAAAGTAAGCAATATGTGCATTTGGATCATCCTTTGACATTCCCCCAAACTGATTTGTTTGAACCATTTGGATAAAGGATGGTTTTATCTCAAAGTTATTGGCTTGAACAATTGGCCTTCTTATACCCGAAGTAGTTCCAGCAACATTAGGCGCAGCATAATCCCTCAAAGCTCTACGATTTCCACCTCCCTCAACAAATGGTGGATCCATGGCTGATTGTCTATTAGGAGCTGAAGTTGAATGCCTTCTCTCTCGGTTTAGACGTCTATATGTTCTATCAATCTTCGGATCAAATGGAAGAAAGTTAAGGCTTCTTGTACATCTCATACAAAAATCCTACAACCAGAAAATCAACTAGCACAAAAACAACACAAAGATACCAATTTTTTTTCTTCATGATAAATAAAATAAAAGAGCAAAATAAACAAAATAAAAAATGAAACAATGATAAAATAAATTAACTTCAAATTAAAACTAAGATTAGGTAGTATCGATATTAATAAAATCAAACCATTCCCTGGCAACGGCGCCAAAATATTGATGCTTATTTTTGCAAGTGTACGAATCGTTCAAGTAATAAAATGTACAAAAGTACGGATATAGAACCCACAAGGAATGGCGTTACTAAGTACCAAAATTGACTAATCCTAATTTTATTTGAAAACCGAATTGTTGAAATTTTTTAAGAAGCAAATTAACTTAAAACTAAATACAAATAACACAATTGAATGTTGTTCACAAATGATTAAAAACGCTAAGGCATTTGATTTCACTAAATCAATTCAATCCGATTTCAAGTCATGTTATATGAGAATCAAAGCTAAAAGTGATGGTTGAAACACCCAAATTTACCTAATACTCTCTCTCGAGTTATATTAGAATTACTTATCTATGAAAACCAACTATATTTCTATGAAGATTTAATCACAAACAAGCACATTACGATTTATGGAATTTCTAGAATAACCACATACATCATGCATTAGTTCTCACACTCGCATTCAACATATGGTATTTATCACCAGAAGCATTCATTACATATCTCCTCTCGGTCTCAATATAATGCAACTAATCATCTAAATCTTGGCCAGAAATTTAAAAGCATTAAGCATGGAAATAAATACTCAACTTGAAAACAATGAACTCATATAACAATAACAAAAGAAATCAGATTTTTTTGATTCAACTACATCATAGCCTTAGCAAAAACGAATTAGTTCATAATAGAAATAAGAACAAACATTATCTCAATTGAATCCATGAATAACAAATCTGAATAAAATGCAGAATATGAAGGCTAAGGAGAAGATATGAAAAACTCTTGAAGATGAAGACTTGGTAGCAACAATGGTGATGATTCTTCAAGCTTCTCCAAAATTTCTCTCCAAAATTGCCTTTTTCTCAAAAAAATGACTCAGATCTACTCTCTCTGTCATCCTCCTCTTTCTCCATCATATTGTATATATAGATCTAGGGTTTTGGGGGAAATTTTGGAACAAAACAACATAAAAAATGTGTTTTCGGATGAAACTCGCCGGCAGCGACATTATTCTCGCCGCAACGAGATTTCTGGAAAAGTTACAATTTTGGTTTCGCTGATTCTCACCGGTGGAGAGATTAATGTGGCCGACAGCGAGATGCACTTGGCCGGCAGTGAGATTATGTTAGTTGGCGGCGAGATTACTTTGGCCGGCGGTGAGATGAATTTGCCAAAACCCGTGCTCCCTACATGATTTTTGCCATATTCTTTGTAAGATTTTCGCCGGCGACGAGAATCTTCTCGCCGGCGATGAAATTCTAAATTTTGAAACTTTGTTTTCTTTTTATTTGCACTCAATCCCGATCATTGAAATTTGTCCCAAACTTCTCCAAAATCATGATTTTACCTAAAATTGCACTTTAAACACGAAATACTCGTAAAATAACATTTGTGGATTAAATAATCAAATAAACGCAATTTTCACACAAATATCAACATTTAAATCATAACAAAAATGCAATAATTTGACTCTTATCACTTATATCCTTCTTTATGAAAATATGAGCTTTATGAGCACAATTATGTGTATTTAATTTATTAATCTAGAGATCTCATGAACCCAATTTTCACCATGTGATGATCTAATATTTTACCCCAATTATAATTATAATTTAATTATATTATTTTATATAATTTGTAGCTATTAATTGTTTGGCCAACAATATTTCTAAAGAGGCAATTAAATAGATTTGAGAGAATTATTTAATTGTTTGTCTTGATTAAATAACTTGCATAGTTTCTAGGCAGATATGTACAATTCTTATGTATGTAATCCATAATTGATGAACTTAATGAGTAGTATGCAATTTAATTGGCATAAGAGTGTGATTAAATTAATTAGTATATGGTGTGTAGTTTGCTTGAAAGATGAATACATGCTAGGTTAGATGTAATTGATTATGTAATTTAATTGATGACTATATTGGGGGGATTTTAGCGATTCACATGTTTAGAAAATTGGGAGATTAAGTATTCCTATATATTTTCTCATATATCTTTTTAGTTACCAAATTTGATTTAATTAATTGTTGCTAGTTACTTTTAATTTTGTTTCCTTAAAATATAAAAACACCAAAAAATAAAATTTTGTTTTAAAAATTAGTTCTAATAAAATAATATCCATAGGAACGATCTTTTTTTATCATTATATTACTTGTTGTGATACTTATACTTGTGTATTCATTGCACACACTTTATGTGTGACGATCATAAGGTGATACTCAATTTATAGGTGACATTTTCCTATTTTATAGTTGCTTGTCATTAAGGGGTCACAAAATAGTTTATAAAAAAGCTAGGCTCTCAAGGAACTGAATAAACTTCTAGTAACTACAAAAAGGAAGAGAAATCATACAAAATAAAATCATTCAACTGATCTTGATCTCCTTCTAAGATGGTACTGAAGCCGTCAATCAAAAACTACTTCTGCTTAAGGGGGGAAATTAAAAGAAAATGGGATGAGTAAAAATACTCTATGAGTGGAAAAGTTTAGGAAAATAACAATGATAGAACATATTTATTTAATATTTAATAACTTAACTATAAAATTGATACAAACTATTATACGAAAGTATTCAAAAACTTTATTAGAAATTTTGAAGAAATAAATGTAACTTAAATTGTATATATGCATGTAAAATATATGTAAGTAGTTTACAAGTAATAACTTACTAAAAGAAAAATCTCCCCAAACTCACACCAAGAGAAAAGCTGATCATATGTATGTGTGATGTCATACTTATGTAGAGCTCTTTGCATAAAGTCTTGATTACATGTGTGTTGGTCATACATGTGTAAATAGGGGGCCAATTATTTATTTATTCTATGGCTACTAAATTTGGAAGACCATGCTTGTTTGATGGTTTAAAAATAATATCCATTAATATACAAAATATGTTGAAATATAACTACTTAAATCAAGATATAAATCTAAGTAAAAGGTTCTAAACTGACATAATAATAATATTATGAAATATTATGGCAAAAAGTTGAATATAATCTTCTATGTTTTAATCAAAATATATATTTATGTCATACATCCGAATAAAACTTTGGAACTTACATTAAAGTCAATTATCTACTTTTAAAACATAAAATACTTATTTTCTAATGAGAAATTCATCAAATACTCACTTTCTAATAAGAAATAAATAAACTTGTGAAAACTTAATAAAATTAAATATTATGAGCATAATGGACAAGTACTTATAATATTTGACTAATATGCATGTGTCCACTCACAAAACCGAACGAGCTCCATCACTCAAGATTGATCAATAGGCTCCAAAGAAGTATCGCCTCCTATTAATTTCACAGTTACAAAATTATATAATTTACAATTTTCAAACATCTAAACTTTCCAAACAAGACAATTCATACTAAAAATTAAGTTCTAAAATAAAGTTCCATAATTTCCATCTAAATCTCCATAATCCCTAAACTAATATAATATTTACTAACTATCCAAAATTATCAAATTTAACTAAAGAGTAATAGACAATAAAATAATTAGTTTACATAAAGATGGTTAAGAAAATGAACTTTTTAACTATTACTCATATTTGTTAAGAAATTGAAAAATCTAAGGTTTTTAAATTTGGAGTTTTTTTCTAAAATAGTTAATATACAAAAATAAATTCAAGTAATGATAATATAGTGATAAAAACATCAAATCTCATTCATGAATTAAGACTATAAAAAAGTGATATATTGATATGGGTTTTAAAGAATCGTTAAGCTAAATACATTTAAAAATGAGTATTAGAAATGAATATTTTTAAATAAAGAAAGATGATGAAAGAGCTTTAATTTGATACCTCAAATAGTAAAAATGGTGAATAATAAGTGACGATTTGTGAAAAACTACTACAAAGGAATGGGATGTTGAAGTGGTTTTCTCTCCTTCCTCTTCATCATTCTATCTAACCAAATGGCCTTAATTAACATAATAAATATGCCACAAACACACAAAAACATCTAGTGATTGACTTCTTTTTCTTATTATTTTCTTTTCTTTTTCTTTTTAAAAAAGAAAAAAACTATTAAATATATAAAAGCCTAATAAATTACCAATTTAACCTTTATACCAAACAATTCATATTAGTATTATTAATTCTAAATGAAAAACTTTTTAGACTCCTATCGTTAATTCAAAAATATAAATATTTAATTATAATTGCAAGGAAGAGCCTAATGAAAAATAAGTAAGTATATATAAAACTATTTTATGTAATTAAATTCCACAAAAGAAAATTAGGGTATCACATAAATACTTGACTTGAATAGGTCAATATATTGGGGGTTACCAACCATGGCTCTGGTCCAATGGAAATACCTATAGCCTAAAAAGGAGGAATTATCTCAATTTCTCGAAGAGGCTAAACAACCCTTCATTTCCCAAGGGCTTAAACCAAAAGAGCCAATAATTCCACCAACAAGTGCCCATTAATCCTCCCAACAAATGATCTTTGGAGGATAACTTGAATGCATTTGTTCAAGTAAGCAGAGACAACTAATCATGAATTAATAAAACTGAAGAATCCTATATATAGGAACTATTACTCAAAGTTCAATTGTTCTTCCGATTAAAAGAGGTAATTAGGACTTAGATTAGGGAAGGAGATGCCACTCATTGAATCTCTTTGTGAGCTATATATCAATTTAGACAAACTGACCTCAACAACATGACTTAAGAAACTTACACATCGAAAGTATAAAGCAAAATGCTTAATTCAACACACAACTAAAATACTCCACAAATACAAAAACAACAATCTATAGTAAACACACTATTGATGTTGTGCCTCACAGGCTCCTGTTCATACTTGCAACATACATATACATGGCAAAGAATTAATAGCATATGAGACAAGAATACATACTAAACATAGAGGATTTCCAATAAATTCAAAACTTTATATGAGGGAAATATTCAATAAATAATAATATTATGCTCACAACATGCTTTCAATCTCACTATAGCAAACAAAATAAAGAGTCTGACATTAGGGACCTAACCAAGGTAAAGAGATACAGACTTCTTTGAGACTCATGTTAAATTCACATGCACATAACAGACAAAAGTAAGTCAAATTAATTATGGAGTAATTAGATTAATTTACTATAGCATAAGCTATGATTAGAAAGCTATAGACATGCTACATAAAAAAAAAAGAGAAAGCATGTGATAGCATGTTAGAACTTATGTGAAAGAAACTCAGATTATACTAACATACATACTAATTGTCCATAACAACATTCAAGAAGTTCAAGACCTGATACAAAATCAGGCTAAAGAGATAAAAACACCTTAAGGACTCAACTCAAACATACAAATCACCTAAAGGAAAGCATATGATTGATAAACATAGATGCATTAAATATAATCATAGATACATAGTATAATAAGGTAGCAGATTTAGAATTGAATTAATAGAAAGCAGATGATAAATATGAAATGCTTTCTAATTAGACTTAAACTTTAGTGTGTAAAAAAATACATCATTTAGTCTCTGATTATACTAGCCATACATTCTAGTATGCATACCACCAAATATAACGAGGTAAACTCATATAGAAACTCTATCTATGTGGTAACATTCTTGGGTTTCTTATTGCAACCACTCATCAAAAAATAGATCCACTAAGCAATATAATAGTTAGAACTCTGAATGAAATAGATCCTCAATTACCTTTATTAGTTGGGACCATTGTCCAAACTGCTTATTGCTACCCTAACATACTACATTCATAACACCATGGTTTGACACATGAACTCAGCTCTTCTCCAAAGCAAACACCAACAAAAGTTGTGTGATTAGTAACCAAAGACCAGTAATATGTAAAGCGAATAAGAAAAAGTTGAATAAGGGTAAAGAAACTAGCTACTCACTAACACCTTCTTGAATACTGACCACTCACAAGCATAGTTTAGCTCACATAGTCATGAATCACTAATACCGAACCATACTCAAGGTATTAGTCATTTGAGAAAGAAAAAAATGAGATGTCAATTTGACAAAGCTTTGTTACATTTCATGGATACCAAACATGAAGAAATATAGGGTATTTATAGAACTTAAATTTTCCACCTTGCTAGCTACCTTACGAACCACCTCACCATAAATTCCCACAACTAAAACAAACCAAAAATACAAATGAGAATGAGAATGAGAACCAACCCCTTGAATTGTGTAAACATGATTGCATACAAAGTGTACCTAACTATAGACATGTATGTATCACTAATCAACAGTAACCAACCTTACATAAAGGATGACAGAACACTAAGTAAAATGAAACAGACACCGTGTTTTTCACATGGGAAGCCAACACACAGACACAAGTGCGGCAAGACTTACTCTATCCACCTTTAGCTTTCCATGTAAAAACACTGCACAACTAAATACATAAACTCATCAAAAATGAAATGATCATGAAGATTTCCAAAAGTTGCTTATTCTAATGAACAACACAACTACACACATTAAAACCCAAAAGACACACTTACTCCAAGTGCATCAATCTTGAGTGCTTTATCCAACTTTATGAATTAACTCATCCAATCCTATACCATAAGGAACCCAACAACAATGCACCTAGCACACATGAAGCATAAAGACTTCACTCTACACTTGTAACTTGCACTCAAAATAGTATCGTGTTACCTCCATACATATAGCACAAATAAACACAATCTACATGCAACTTAGATATACATACTACATAATCTATATGCGACCTAAATATACAAACTCCCCTTGAACATATATGACACTCCCTCTAAGTGAATACATATTAGACGAATATAATGCAATACAAACTGCAATCACCATCCCATGCAACAAATAGAATGTTAAAACTAACATAAGATGTGAGCACTTCTCCCACCTTTTGACATGGAAAGTCACAGTAAGCACACATAAGTATGTAACATAACACACCCCTATATGAAGCAAAGAAGTCAAATAGAAATGCGATAATCTTAGCACTAATGCAACATAATAGAGAAAATTATAGAAAACATAAAAAGAAGCAACACATTCAGTCATGTGAGAAATACAAAGAACAAGATAGAGATAATAGCAAGATAAAAGCATGCAACAAACAACACCTTGAATGTATAAACAAGTTAAGATAAGTGTAGACATGAAACATCTCCCTAATTCTATACATAGCATAGAGCCCTACATCTATAAGTGTTGTGAGAGGACATAAGGGGCTTCACAATATGTATACAACACATTGATAGGACAGATAGTCAAACACCAATGGCATATAGAAGTGTCAATGAATCTATAAGAAGATGTTGACTAGGAGTCCAATTATCTTCAAATTTGTCACACTCTTAGTGACTCAACAATATTCCCCCAAAAGTTAACCCTACTTAAATGTGTTAGCGATCCATAGGAAAAAGTTACATAGGAGTTCAACTCTCTTCTAAGTTGACACACTCCAAGTGATTCAACTAGCTTCCCCTAACAACACTTGTGTGTATTCATTCCTAAAACCTCACCCCATACTAGGAACACGCATATGGAAAGACATCCCAATCTACCAAAGAAAATGTGTGTTATGCATTTCAATAATAAATACCAAGCTATTAACTACATGTGATAAACATGTAATAACTTACTACAATAGAAAAGCATATAGACACATAAGAAGACATTGGAAATAAGAGAAAGCAACATATGCATGGAACCTATCAAAATAACTATCTTATTTAAGCTAGGTTGATACAAAGAGATGTCTAGAAGAATGAGGCATCACAACATAACAACATAACATAAATTCATAAATAGGACAAACAATAAGTATGTAAAACAATCATAAGACTCCCCTTGCCAACGTGCAAATGATAGACACCTTTCCCCCTAAATATATGAATGTGTGAAGCAATGAAGATGTTATGCATTCTAGACTCTCAAAACTCACCCAAAATAGAAGCATCTACACACAATAGAAAACAAGCAAGGTAGAAAGAGGAAAACAAGCTAAGCATGTTTAAAGAACTATAAGGTACTTAGAGATTAGCCAATATAGTCAACATAAATATTCACATGGCCATTAATCCATGATCCATTCATGTAAGGGTATGACTAAAATTTTAATAACATAATCTATGTGTGTAATTCTAAACTTGTTTACATCATATGCCATCAAGATAACCCCATGTTAACCAAGCAGTTAGAATTATAGACCCAAATTATACCAAACTTTATAAGTCCACTATTAGTATTTCTCTCCACAATGTAAGCGCTCTCAGAAGAGATCAATAGGTCTTTTAATGCTAGTACTGATAGGTTTAGGTAAAGGTAGGAGAGAAATGATATGTTTAGGCTCAAGCACATCTTTGATAAACCAAATAAAAACCTACTGGTATAAGTCCACATACAAAAATCCTAAAGCAAGGGTTATTCTCTCTTCATTTCATAAACACAATTCTCAAACAAGGACGTTTTGCGAATAGTACATAAATTTAGTAATTTATACATCCCCTTCTTTTTCATATTTATCACCATTTCAATTTCTTTTTCTTTTCTTTCCCCTTTTCCCCATTTTTTTGTTTTATATTCTTAACACTTCATTTTCTTTTTATTTTTCCATCTCCTTATTCCTTCTTTTTTTTACATATTATAAATCCATAAGGACAAAGATGGCATTCCCCCAACATACAAGTTCAACAAAGAGTGTATAAAGTAAGTGGAATAATCATTTAGGCTTGGATAATAAACATGTGAAAAGAAAACAAGGAATACTATAAAGGCTCAAAGAGAAGTAATGAAGGACATAAACGTCGGTGGCTTGAAAGATTCAAACAATCCAAAGATGGCCTATATCCCTTCTCTATCCAAGTAGCACTTAGGATTTTTCCTTAAGAGACATTAAAAGTGTATTCTAGAGCTTGTTAGAGACATACAAATAATAAAAGCATAAATCCATAAAAACTTCTCAAAATAGCCATACAAACTCACAGAGTTATGGCATATGTAGGAGAAAAAGTTCATTTTAAATAGAATATAGAAATTTAGCCATACCTTTGCTCAATGAATACACATGTCCTAACAATCATATTTCAATCCAAGTCGCATGCCAATCATATATCATCAATGGTCCCTATAAAATTCCTTTTATATGCAATAGGATAGTATGAAAAAAGAACATGTAGAATGATTATGGGAAGAGAGAGAAAGGGAGAAGTAGAATGTCAAATGACTATAGACAAATATATATATATTATTACTTTTTGATTTTCAAAGTAGGTAAAGGAAGATAAAAATAGTTTTAACAAATTAGACAAGTAACATAAAACAATAAAGAGAGATCATAGGCCAAAAGGCCAAGGAAGTGTATCAAGAGATATCATTAGCACAAACCATACATTTTTGCCTTAAGATAGAGAGAAAGCAATAAACTATACATAGTTACCTCAAAAGAGATCATTGGAAACACTCACATCACTATTACTCAAGAGACAAAAAGAAACAAACTAATTAGTAAGCAACACATGCAGCACCTCCAAGAGAGAAGAAACAAGGGATGCTATAAAAACATCTATGTAGGGGAGAATGTCTTAAGTTCCAACACAGAGACAAGAGACATGCTTAGACAAGGTGAACACCCTAAACACTATGAATGCCATCTGAACACACAAATTTATTCATAGTAATGTATGCAAGTAAAGAGTCCTAAAGACATGTAAATAATCTATATAACATACATATGCACAAAGCAAACCCAAAGAAACACAGTACAGAGGAATAGTCATGTAAAAAAGGTTGTAACAATAGCTCAATTTTTAGCAAAGATACATCTAAAGCATAAGAAAAGGGACAATATGCAAAAGATGACAAAAAAATACCAGGATACTCTCATAGAATCAGCAAATCACATACTAGGTACAAGAAAGAAGCACCTAGTAAAATTTATAGAATGCATTCTATATGACATGTCATATGAATGACAAGACAAAAAAAAATGCTAAAACTTTTACCTTACATGATGAAAACATGTGACATAATGCTCATGTAAACTGACACAAAAAATGTAAGTAGTAAGCAATAAGAAAGGAAAATCCACAAAAGTGCAAGTCAAAGCAATTAGCAAGAGAAAATACTATTAAAGGATTGAACAATCTGGCATAGTTGCAAGAATGACCATTAACAAACTATGCAAGACATATAAATAGAGAGAGAAAGATATATACCTGAACAAGAAAAGAGGGAACATGCAAACAACAAAGGTTTATTGAGATAACAATCTCATAGAACAATAAAAACCCATATCAGAGGAGACGAAAGGCACAAACATATAATGTGTGTATATGTAGAAAGAGCTCTAGGATCAAGCACCCAGATGGTTAAGCCCAAACAAGGGTGACATGCTCAAACACGAAGTGAAGAATCCCTTACATGGGAATAATTACTCAAATATTAATCATTCTTCTAACTCAAATAGGTAACCAGGACTTAGATAAGGGTTGGAGATGCCACCCATGAAATATTTTCATGAGATCTATATTGATTCGGCCAAGCTGGTCTCACAAATATGAATTAAGAAACTTAAATAATGGAAGTATAAAACATCATGCTTAATTTAACACATAGCCAAAATACTCAATATATATGAAAACAACAATCTATAGTAAACACACTAGTGATGTTATGCTATATAGACTCCTATCTAGACTTGTATTATACATATGCATGGCCAACAATTAATAGCATGTGAGACAATAATAGATACTAAACACAGAGGATTTTGAATATCTTCAAGACTTCATATGAGAAAACATATTTAGTAAATGATAATTTTACTCTCATAGCATGCTATCAATTTGAACATAGCAAACTAAAAGAAAGATTGACAATATGGAAACAACTAGGGAAAAGAGATACAGATCCTTTGAGATTCACGTCAAAATCACATGCACATAATAGACATAAAAATGATAAATTAATTAGAAAGTAGGCAGATTAATTTACTATAGTAGAAGCTATGATTAGAAAGCTCTAGGCTAGCTATATAGAAAGAAAATAAAGCATATGATAACATAAAATATGTAAGCTTTCTAATTAGAGTATATATCTAGTATGTTAGAACTTATATAAAATAGACTCAGATTATACAAACATATATATTAATCATGCATAACAACATTGAAGGAGTTGAACACTTGATATATAATCAGGTTAGGGAGATACAAACTCCTTAATGACTGAAGTCAAACATGCAAATCGCTTGGAGTTAAGCAAAAGACTTATAAACATAGATATATGTATTACATATAATCAAAGATACATAGCATAATAAGGCTACAAATGTAGAATTTAGTAAATAGACAGTAAATGATAAATATAAAAAGCTTTCTAATTAGAGTTTAAACTTTAGTGTGTAGGAATATGCACCATTTTAGCTCTGAGTATATACTACCTACACATTCAAGCATCCATAAAAATAGATATAATGAGGTAAACCCCATAGAAACCATATATATGTGGTAACATCCTCTGGTTACTTATGGAAACAAACAATAGCAAAGAAATCCACTATGCAATAAAACAGTTAAAACCTCGATAGAAATAAAAACCCCATTACCTCTATTAGTTATGACCACTTATCAAATTGCCTATTACTGATTTGACTTGTTGCCTCCACAACAACTTGATTTAATAGATAAGCCTAGCTTTCCTTCAAAGCCAACACCATCCAAAGTGATATGATCAATAACTGAAGACCAATAATTTGTAAAATAAACAAGAAAAAGTGAAGGCAACTACCTACTAACACATGACTCTACATATAAAAGCCCAGTCATTAACACTACCTTGAGTACTCACCACATATATGTGCAGTTTAGTTCACACAGTCACAAATCAAAAATCATAAATATTGAATAATACTCAAGGTGTTAATGATACAGAAATAGAAAAATAAAATGTCAATTTGACAAAGCTCTACTACAGTTTCGGAATACCAAGCATGAAGATATGAAGGGTATTTATAAAATTCAAATTTTCCACCTTAACTATAAAAGGGGCTTAATGGATATATGGTGATGGTAATCATAAAAGATTTAAAGCAAATAATTTGGATAAGATTGCTAGTATTTGGAAATACTTTGTGTGTTCGAGATTAATGCTTACCAGACATTACGGTTCTATTGATAAGGATAGGGCACTTTTACTATATGCTATGGCATCCAAGATGCCTATATATATAGGGAATACCATTAATCATAGGATAATGTTACGTGATAACAATCACTATTTGAGTTTCCTTGTCCCCTAGTTAATCATGCTTTATGTAAGAAAGTAGGGGTACCTCACTCAAAAAGTGAAGTTAATTTAGAACTTGGAGAATTATTGAACCTGATATATTATGATGTACTCACTTCTAGTATGAACATTGTTCAAAAGGAAAGAAGGCCCATTCCTTCATTAAAATTAACTATGAAAGAAGAAATTTGTAATTTAGGTGAAAGAATGAACTACATGGAAAAGTGTGAAGAGACCTACACTACCCAACAAGTGACAATATGGAATCAACAGCGTTGTAATCAGGTGTATTATAATTTATTGATGTATGAAATTAACCAGTTGCATATGAGTCATCTCGTAGCAGACACAAGCCATTTGGTAATACCCAAGTATCATTATTTTGATTTCACCTATACACCTCCTAAAAAATCACAACAACAACTTGAAGAACAAAATCCAAGTAACATGGAAGATGAGCTCTAAATTTGTTCTAGAATTTTATCAGATTTTTGTATTTTGTTTTGTTGTATTTTATTTTGAGAACTTAGTTTTATTGTTTGTGAATATTATGTTTTATTTTGTTTTATGTTAATTATGCTGTTTTATTTTGTTTCATGTTATCTTAAAATTGATTACAACTATTCATTTTATAGTTGTTGAAATTTGTGAGAATTACACAGTATTCTCTCTATGTAAATTTAAATGTTTGGATTGATGGATGCACTTGCAAGTTTACACCATTGCAGGTTTAGCAAATGAGTAACTTTTCTATTCTTTACTCTTCATCTTTTATTTTTCATTCGTTATATTGAGGGCAATATAAGTTTTATGTTGAGGGTGGGAAAAGTTACATTATAAAATTGAGGCTAATTTTAAATTTTTATTTAAATATATGTTCACATTTTTATATTATCTAAATTTTTACTTGTTTTTGTGTGCTTTATTTTATTTTTATTGGTTTAAGAACTTTAGGTTAATTTTAAAATTTTTCTTGCAAAATTATCATATATTTTATTTAATTTTAAGTAAATGATTGATTCCTTGCATTGCAAGATTAATTTTTTGAGCATATCATGGAATAATGTGATAATTCGTTAGTTTTTTTTCATAATTTTTATTTCAAAATAAAATATTGAAATTACAATAAACCCAAAATCGATGTTTAGGAATCAAATATAGAACATTACTTAGTGAGATCATTTTGATCCATTATCTTACCATTTTGAGTAATAATATTTTTCTACTCTTTTAACAAATTTTCTTATATTCTTATCAATTGTAAATTGCTACATGATATTTATAGGTTTTCGCATTGAATTCTAGGAGTTTTATATCTAATAAAGTATCATATATTTACTTTTATTACTTAAATTTAATGACTTAAGTAGAAATTAAAAGTATTTGTTTCTCTATATTCATTATAACCTCTAAGAGAGGCATATACGAGGTTACCTAAGGCAATACCAAACAAAGGCCACAAATTAGCCACTCACTATATCATAAAAAAATATGTATAAATTGTATGTGGTTCCTCTCTAAATAAAAATATGTATAAATTTGTTTCTCTTATATTTTTTGTTTATTTTCCAATTGTTTAATTGAATCTACCTTTTGTTTTGTGTTGTTAGTTTAGAATTTACCAAACCAAACAATCTTGATAGGATATTTCGGTTTTTATTTTCATCTTTAAGATTTTGTTGAATTATTTAAAAACTACATGATTCCTCTTTAGAAAGATTGATGCTTATTTTCGCAAGTGTACGAATCGTTCAACTAATAAAGTGTACAACAGTACGGATGTCGAACCCACAAGGAATGGCGTTACTAAGTACCGAAATTTACTAACCCTAATTTTATTTGAAAACCGAATTGTTGAAATTGTTTTAAAAGCAAATTAACATAAAACTAAACGCAAATAACAAAATTAAATGTTGTTCACTAATGATTAAAAACGCTAAGGCATTTGATTTTGCTAAATCAATTCAATCCGATTTCAAGTCATGTTATATGAGAATCAAAGCTAAAAGTGATGGTTGAAAAACCCAAACTTATCTAATACTCTTTCTCAAGTTATATTAGAATTACTTATCTATGAAAACCAACTATATTTCTATGAAGATTTAATCACAAATAAGCACATTACGATTTATGGAATTTCTGGAATAACCACATACATCATGCATTAGGTGTCAAACTCGCATTCAACATACGATATTTATCACAAGAAGCATTCATTACACATCTCCTCTCGGTCTCAATATAATGCAACAAATCATCTAAATCTTGATCAGAAATTTAAAAGCATTAAGCATGGAAATAAATACTCAACTTGAAAACAATGAATTCATATAACAATAACCAAAGAAATCAGATTTCCTTGATTTAACTACATCATAGCCTTAGCAAAAACGAATTAGTTCATAACGGAAATAAGAACAACCATTATTTCAATTGAATTCATGAATAACAAAACTGAATAAATTATAGAATATAAAAACTAAGGAGAAGAGATGAAGAACTCTAGAAGATGAAGACTTGGTAGCATCAATGGTGAAGATCCTTCAAGTTTCTCCAAAATTTCTTTCTCTCCTTGATGAGTGCTCAAAAAGCACTAAAATAACCATGATTTTATGCACATTAATTGATTAAAAATATATATATTTATATGTTTTATCATATATTTATATAAATTTGTCTTTTTTGAATCAATGGTATTTTTATTGTTTTTTGAATTATTTTGGCTTAAAAACGCAATTTAAAGACTCAAAGAATACTTGAAGCAATACATCACAAATAAATTAATAATTAAATGAAAAAAGGCCAACAAACATGGAAAAATTGGACAAAATGGGTCCGAAAAAGGTCAAAAATGTCAAAAAGCGAAAAAGCGCTGCCGCTGCGCCAGCCGCCGCGCCCAGCACCCAGCTAAAACTGCGCGCGGGTTACTGTTCATGCGCGCAGCACTGCGCGCGGGTTACCTGTTCACGCGCGCGCAGCGCCTTCAGCAGCCGCCCAGCAGCGCGCCCAACGCGTTTTTGACCCATTTTTCACGTGCAGCCGCCCCCATGACGTCATGCTGACGTCATTGATGACCTCAGCAGGTCCAAAACACGTTTTTATTTTTTTAATATTTTTTTAACATTTTTTAATCATTTTTCTCTCCATCCTGTCACCTATAAATACCTTCCATTCACTTCAAAACACACCTCAAAACCTCACTTCTCTCTTCTTTCTTTCTCTCATTTCTTAGTTTTTGAGTTTTCTTTAGTTTCTTTCTTAGTTTCTAAGCTTTTCTTAGTTTTTCTCTTAGTTTTTAGTTCAATTGTCTTAGGTTTAGAGTTCTTTCTTTTTGAGAGGAACTTGTAATATTTTGTAATAATTTAGATTTTGATTCAATAAATGGGAGTGCAAATTCCGCTTGGAGGTTTTTCGACTTTCGGGAATAGCGTCAAGTTACGTAAGGATTTTATTTTCTTTACGATTATTTTTATGCTTTATTCTTACGTATTATATTCAACTTGTACATTGGTTAAATTTAACTATCTTTGATTTGTTTAGTAAATATGATGTAAGAATGACGTTGTTATGCTTGCGAAATATTAAATAGGTAAAAATCTCTAAAATAAATTGATTTTATTTTTATTCAAGATTTTATATTAAGAATGTTAGAGAGAAATATATTATTTTTCATTACAAACTTAAATCTGAAAATTAGATTTTAAGGTTTAGTTATCCGGTGCTAATTTAGAGTAGTGCTCTTTTATTTGTTGGTACAATGCAGGTAGTTAGAGTGAAGCTCTATTTCAAAAGTTTTTATAAGAATTATTATCTGAAAATGTATTACATGACATATTTTCGGTAGTGGTTTATAAAACTTGAAAGTTAGTACTTTCGGATAACTAAATTCTTAGGTTTAATTTGAATGGCTTGAATAAAGTTTAAAGTCTAACATACACCAAAGGTGGCATTTAAATAGTTCATTTTCAATCTGTAGAAAAAAGAATTAATTTAATTAATCAAATTAGTTATCAACCCCACCCTTTGTGGAGGTGTTAATTGATTTGTTTAGTTAACAAAGAATATCTAACTTGCACCAAAGGTGGTATTAAATACAAAAAAGAGAATCAATAAAATATCAATTTATATCTTTAATAACCTAGATAATATGAGCAAGCATAATTAACTTAGTTATTATATCCATAAATACTCCACTAATATAAATGATAAAATTTGCATGAATATTTATTGAATGCAGTATTTATATTTATTTATTCAATTTGTATCTATGTTTATTCTTTTTAGATTATATTTAATTAATCGTATATATGTTTATTTTATTTTATGTTATTAGATTAGGAACACAAAAAACCAAAACTATCGTGACGGATGTTTAGGATTTAATTTCGCTTTTTAAAAGTTTGAATAATAAATTAAAAACCACATACATTCCTTCCTTAGATCGACCTTGGGAGTATACTTATCATTTTCTGAAATGATTCGCGGCACTTGCGAGTTTTACAAATATTAAAACCAAAGTATTTGCGAGAATTGGCGATGCCGGTTTTGCCCCTATCAAGTTTTTGGCGCTAGTTGCGGGATGGTATCAAGTTTTTGGCCGTTCTTGATGGATAATTATCAAGTTTTTGCCGTAGCGATTCTTGGAAGGAATAATAGCGTTTTTAAATTATTTATCAAAATTTTAAAAACTTTTTGTGTTGTAAATAATTGTGATTTTTTTTATTTTGATTAAAAAAAAACAAAAATAAATTAAATTTTTTTTTGTTGTTTGTGAATAGTAAAATAAAAACAAAAATTTAATAAAAATTAAAATTAATTTTTTTTTTCTCTCATAAAAAACAAAAAAATAATAAATATATAATAATAAAATTGTTGTTGGTAAATAGTAAAAAAACAATAAATAAATAAAAATTAAAATAATTTGAAAAAAAAAAACAAAAAAATTCAAATTTCAAATTTCATAATAATAAAAAAAACAAGGAAAATTTAAAAAAAAATAAAATAAAACTTACCGATCAAGAATAGTAAAAAAGTAAAAATAAATAAAAATATTAAAATTAAAAAATTAAAAAAATTAAAAAAATTGAAAAAAAAATTAAAAAATTAAAAAATTAAAAAAATTAAAAAACAATAAATAAATAAATAAAAACTTAAATAAATTTTAAATAAAAAATAAAAAAAAAATAAAAAAATTATAAAATAAAATAAAAAATAAATAAATAAAAATAAAATAAAATAAAATAAAATAAAAATAAAATAAAATAAATAAAATAATAAATAATAAATAAAATAAAATAAAATAAATAAATAAAAAATAAATAAATAAATAAATAAAAAAATAAATAAAAAAATAAATAAAAAAATAAAAAAATAAAAAAATAAACAAAAAAAAAATAAACAATTTTCAAATTTCAAATTTCAGAATAATAAAAAAAAAAACAAGGAAAATTAAAAAAAAAATAAAATAAAATAAAACTTACCGTTCAAGAATAGTAAAAAAAAGTAAAAATAAATAAAATTAAGATTAAAAAAAAAATAAATAAAAATAAATAAAAAAATAAAAAAATAAAAAAAACAAGAAAATAAAAAAAAATAAAAAAAAACAAAAAAACAAAAAAAGAAAAAAAAAATAAAAAAAATTATAATAATATAAAAAGAAAAAAATAATAATAATAGAAAAAAATAAAAAAAAATAAAAAAAATATAAATTTTTTTTCTTTTTTAGGGTTTAACTAGTTTTGTTTAGTGCTTTGTATTAAATACCATGTAATTTTCTCTAAATTTTTTATTTTGTTGTGGGAGTTTTAAATTTACGTTTACAATAGTCTATGCGTGGTAGGAGATCCTTAGGAAACCCTCTTTACACCATATGTAAATAATTTTCATAAATTTAAACAAGTGTCAACAAAAGCGATTCCGTCATCAACCTCGTTTTTGAGCCAAACATAGAACCAAGTCTTAATCCTTTACTAGAACCAAAAGAAATGGAGGAAAACCAACATGTTAGGAAACCACGATGAAGGAGTTTGCAAGACCGGTGATTGGCACGACAAGCTCACGCTATCAGGATTGGGTGAAACTCGGAATTATGACCTTAAAAATATTCATTTTCTATGCTTCCTTCCTTTTATGGGCTACCTAATGAAGATTCTCTTTCCTTTATGAGAGATTTCTATGCTACGGTCCAAACATTCCCCCTCGGTATTCTAAACGAGGATCAACTTAGGATGAGATGTTTCCCTACACTTTAAAGGATAAGGCCAAAGCTTGGTTGATGTCACTTCCCCCAGGGTTCTCTCGATGACATGGGGTAATATTTACAATAAATTCATGGGAAAATTCTATTCACCAAAAAACATCGAGTTGAGAGGAAAGATTGCTACTTTCTCTCGGATGGAAGGAGAACCATTCCATGAAGCTTGGGATAGGTTCAAAATGTTTCTCACTCAATGTCCCCATCATAGCTTTCCCCTGGGTTAGAACCAATTCTTTACGATGGACTTACACAACAATGTCGGTTCATTGTCGACTATTGCGAGGAGCAATAGAGAAAAGCGCCTCGAGAGACGTATAACCTCTTTGAGATCTTGGGTGCTAATTCCCAACAGAAAAGCTCCCGAGTGAGAAAAGCTGGAGTTCATGAAATCGACTCCGGTAAGTTCAACAACAACTTGTTCAATCGACTAAGCAAGTTGCCTTCTCGCTACAAACCAACACCAATAATGAACAATATGGTTTGTATAGCAACGTGGAGACATGGTCATTTGAAGCACATATCAAGGAAGATACAACAATTCGGACACGAGCGAGTTAATGTGTTGGGAGCATATCAAGCAAAGACCAAGGTTTGATCCCAATTCAAATACCTATAATCTGGGTGGAGAAGTCATCCAAATTTCTCTTGGAGGCAAAATAACCCTCCTTTCCTCAAAGCTCAAACCGAGCGGGCAATTCCACCCACCTGTTCCACGAAGCATTCCAAATAAACCAACCCTGGAGGACATGACTTGAATTCTTTTTATTCAAGTTTGTAGGGACAATCAATCAAAAACCAATCAACGGTTGGACTCTGTGGAAGCTTCTATCAAAAGGTGGAAGTTCAAGTTGAGCAGTTAGTTGAACATTTGCGAGAAAGGCAAAATTGAAACTTAAATGAATTCAATGAAGAGGAGACATTGAGTTTTTCATTCGCAAATCTCCAAGCAACGTCTTACTAGAAGACGATAAATTTTAGTCCCTACAGGAGGTCACCCGTTATTGTATTTTCCTTTGTTTTAGTTTGCGTGTAATAAAAAAAAAAAAAAAATATATATATATATTTCAAATGAAATAAATTTGTTTGTTTCAAAAATTGTGTCCTTCGTTTAAATTAAAAAAAAAAAAAAAAAAAAAAAAAAAAAAAAAATTTAGGTTCCTTGCATTTTTTTTTGAGATATCTTCTATTGTTTTAAGAGCAAAATGTTGATTCACAATAGGAGGAGGATCATTTTCAACTACAAACAACTACATGGAGAATCTGAAGATAGCGGAAAAAGATGAAAGACTATACAATGCCAATCATTGGCAATGTAACTTAGGTATCCAATTACAAGAAATGAGGAATTATGAATTGAAAAAAGATTCATTATTCTTTGTTGCCTTCCTTTTCAGTATCCCTAATGAGACCCTTTGCATTTCATTCGAGAATTCTATGCTATTGTCCAAACCTTTCCACTACATGCAATTAATGAAGATCAACTTAGGATGAGGTGTTTTCCTTACACTTTCTCCAAAGATAAAGCAGTGTCATGGTTCATTACTCTACAGTCGGGTTCTCTTAAAACTTGGGAGGCGGTCTATGAAATTTTTATGGGTAGGTTCTATTCCCATCAAAAATTTGTTGATCTAAGAACAAAGATAGCAACATTTTCTCAAATGAATGAAGAGCCCTTTCATGAAGCTTGGGAACGATTCAAACTCCTATTCATTCAATGTCAAAATCCATAGCTTCCATTACAGCTACAAAACCAATTCTTTTATGATGGATTGACACTACGAGTCAATACATAGATTGATAATCTTTCTTTGGAGGTGCGATAGGAGAAAAGACATGAGAGGAAACCTATAATCTCTATGAGCTATTGGGTTAATTCCCAACAAAGAGTGGTAGAAGGAAAGCCGGGTCAATGAAGTCGGCTTTGATAATGAGATAACCTTTGCACTGAATTGACTAAACAAGTGAAATTCCTCACGTCTCACCAAATTTCAAATCAAGAGGTATGTGGAGTGTGTTGTTCAATTGGGCATGGTATTCATAATTGTTCAAATATTTGTGATTCAAGTGTCGATGCCATGTAGAAGTCCAATATTTTCAAAAAGTATCATCCAAAACACCTATAATCACCAACCTGACCACCCTTACCCACCAAGCCAATCTTTTAAACCTTAGAAGATAGCTTGAATGCTTTTATTCAAGTTAGTCGTGACAACCAAGCGATGACTAATCAAAGGTTGAACACCGTGGAGAGCTTCGGTTAAAAAGAATTGAATCTAAAGTTAGAGCAGCCCCATGAACAAATGCAAAGAAAGAACCGGGAAAGTTGCCCACCAACGAGAACAAGCAAAAGATGTTAGAACCCTTCAAGTGGTAAGGTAGTCAATACCGGTTGCACTGAAATCTCTAAACTACCATGTAGTTCATATATGAAAGCGATATTCTAATCTCGCAAAAGGAGAAACAAGTGTTAAACTTAACAAGCCTTGAAAACTCATTGGGGGTCATCGGACACTCCCAAAATTCAAAAGACAACGAGAACCACACCGGATGCAAGTACCTTTTCCCCAGGTTGAAAGAATCCAAACAAGATAAGCAATTCAATGATCTTTTTTAATATGCTCTCTAAAGTAAATATCAATTTACCATTATTAGAAGTGATCATGAATGTGCCCTCATATGCCAAGGTTTTCAAAGAGTTGAACACTAAGAAAAGGAGGTATGAACTGAATGAGCAGTAGTAGTATCGAAATTTCTAGCGTGACTTGACACTACCCTGTAAGTTGAAAGACCACGGAAGTTTTATTATAAACATAACTATGGGGGATAGGAAGGTTGCTAAAGCAATGCTTGATTTAGGTGCTAGTATAAATTTGATGCCCTACTCTATATTCTTACTGACTCAATCTAGGGGATTTAAAACCCACTGACTATGTCCTACGCAACTTGCGGATAGATCTCTTAAATACCCGGAGGGAATAGTTGAGGATGTTTTGATGCGGGTAGACAAGCGATAATACACCGGTGACTTTGTGGTTTGGATATGCAAGAAAATCCGGCATTGGACGAGAGAGCATACAATATTGCTTGGTAGACCATTTATGGCAACTACTAAAACTATTATTGATGTCCAAGATGGAAATTTGACAATGGCAGTGATCTTAGGAGAGACCTGCTCATTTCAAAGTTTTTGATTCTTCACCTTTCCTTCTATTTTACGCCATCGATGAAATATTCAAATTGATCCTTTGGATAATCTTGTCCAAAACACCTTTTTCCAAACGAATAGAAGACAAGCTTGAACTGCTCTTACACTTGAAAAGGTTGAAGAAGATTTAGATGAAGAAATTAAAGGGTACCTTGAGCAACTAGACAATAATGAAGTGATGACAAAATCTAGTGCACTTTAAATCTACCCAGTTCTTCATCTATTAAAGAGGCCAATCCACACGAACTTGAACTCAAAGACTTACCGAGCACTTAAAATATGTGTTTTTGGGAGAAGGAGAAAACATATCGATGATAATTTCTTCAACCTTGACAAACCACAAGAAAAGGAACTCATCAAAGTGCTTAAACAGTTTAAGAAATCTATAGGTTGGAGTATAGGAGATATAAGAGGCATTAGTCCAACAATGTGTATGCACAAGATCAACTTGGAGGATGGTGCTAAACCCTGCGAGAAGGCCAAAGAAGACTAAACCCAAACACTTGTCAAGAGGTAGTTAAAAGGAAATCCTTAAATTGTTAGGAGAAGGGATTATCTATCCTATTGCGGATAGTAAGTGGGTTAGTCCAAGGTGCATGTGGTACCAAAGAAATGCGGGATACTTGAGTTGTTAAAAATGATAAAAGTGAATTAGTACCCACTAGAATAATCACCGGATGGAGAATGTGTATAGATTTTAGGAAACTAAATTTATATACGAAAAAGGATCACTTTCTCTTCCATTCATTGATCAAATGTTGGAAAGATTAATTTGACACGAATTTTACTTGTTTTTGGATGGGTATGGGATATTATCAAGTACCCATGCTTTTGAAGATCGAGAAAAGACCACCTTTACATGTCTTTTGGGACATTTGTTGCACGAATGCCATTTGGGTTATGCAATGCTCGCTTACTTTCGAGAGATGCATGATATCCATTTTCTCGGACATGGTGGAGAAGTTCATTGAAATTTTCATGGGCCGATTTCTCTGTCTTTGGGAACTCATTTGATGATTGCTTACATAAATTGACTTTGGTTTTAGAAAGATGCATTGAATGCAATCTAACCTTAGTTGGGAGAAAAGTCATTTTATGGTTCAACAAGGGATAGTTTTGGGACATATAATTTCAAACAAGGGTATTGAAGTTGATAAGGCAAAAGTTGAATTGATATCCAAACTACACTCCTCACATCTGAAGGGGATAAGAAGCTTCTTGGGACATGCGAGGATTTTACAGACGATTTATTAAAGATTTCTCTAAAATAAGTGAGTCCTTTATGTAACTTATTATCCAAAGATGCTGAATTTGACTTCAACAATATTGCCTTATTTCCTTTAATACCTTGAAAGAGAAACTAACATCTACCCTGTTATAATGGCACCAAAATGGTCTTTACCTTTTGAGATAATGTGTGACGCTTGATTATGCAATAGGAGCTTGATCCACAGGACAAAAGTGGATAAGCGTTTACATGTCATCTACTATGCTAGCAAAACACTTTCAATGATGCCCAAATGAATTACACCACCTGTGAAAAGGAATTCTTGGCTATAGTATTCTCTTTAGACAAATTTCGGTCTTATTTAGTAGGATCTAAAGTGATTGTACATTACGATCATCTTCTTTAAGATACCTATTAAGTAAACCAAATGCCAAGCCAAGATTAATCAAAGTGGGTCTTACTCTTTACAAGAATTTGACCTAGAAATCAAGGATAAGAAAAGCAAGTTGAAAACTTAGTAGTGACCATTTGTCTAGGTTGATTTCGACTTCAATTCTCTTAAAGATGAGAGTAATGATGATATAGTTGAAACCTTTCTGATGAACAGTTATTTTTCATAGGTCCAGAACCCATGGTATCGCGTGATATTGTAAACTATCTTGCCACCTTTGGTGTTTTGCGACCTAACAACTTCTATCAAGGACAAGAAAAAGGTTTTTAAAACTATTAAGGACTATTCTAAGGATGACCCTTATTTATATAAGATTGGTCAAGATCAAGTCATCAGGAGATGTGTACGGAAAGAAGAACATAAGAGCATTTTGACTTTTTGTCATGAACTTCATTGTGGGGGTCATTTTGGAGGTGAAAAGACAGCCCGAAGTAAGATATTCTGATCTGGATTCTTTTGGCCCACTCTTTTTAAAGATGCTCGTATGTTTTGTACCTGATGTGATAGATGTCGAAAAACGAAGAAACATAAGCAAAGAGATGAAATGCCTTTGACATCTAATTTAGTTGTTGAACTCTTTGATGTATGGGGGATTGACTTCATGGGTCCTTTTCCCCATCTAATGGTTTTCAATACATTTTGGTTCTTTGTGGATTATGTGTCCAGTGAGAAGCTATCCCCACCAAAACCAATGATGCTAATGTTGTTGTGAAATTCTTGAAAGATTTCATATTGATGAGGTTGGAGTAACAAACTATAATAAGTGATGGAGGTAGCCATTTTTGTAACAAACTCTTTGATGGAGTACTAAACAAGTACAACATCACACATAAAGTAACTTCTCCATATCATCCTCAAACTTAGGTTTAGTGGAAGTGAGCAATAGGCAAATTAAGGGGAATCTTGGAGAGCACTGCGTCCGTCAAGGAAGGATTGGGCATTTAAGCTAAATGATGCCTTATGGGCATACCGCACCTACAAAACACCTATTGGGATGAGCCCTTACCGGTTAATCTTTGGGAAAGCGTGCCACCTTCGATTGAACTTGAACACAAAGCTTATTGGGCAATTAAAGAGTTAAACATGGATTTAGATAAAGCGGTGCAGTTACTCCAAAACCCCATGAGTTGGAAGAAATTAGGAATGAAGCCTTGATGAATGCCAAATTATACAAGGAGCGTACTAAAGCGGCTATCATGCGACAAGAGGCTAGTTCCTAAAACTCTTCACCCTGGAATGAAAGTTCTTTATTTAACTCTCGTTTGAGATTGTTTCAGAAAGTGAGATCAAGATGGGATGGACCATTCAAAATAGTTCAAGTATTTGAACATGGAGTAGTGGAACTATTGGACTCCAAGACACAAAAAGCGTTCAAAGTCAATGGCCGTACATCGTGTCGAGCCTTATTTAGAAGAACCAAACAACATTCTTTGAAATGGATTGCATTTGGTGAGTAACCCTTAGCACCAAAAGATACGTCTTGCTAAGGCGTTAAACTAGCTTATTTGGATGGGAGGCAACCCATCATTTTAGGTAAAAATAATAAAAAAAAAAAAAAAACAATAAAAAAAATATAAAAAAAAAAAAAAAAAAAAAAAAATTTGTTTTGTATTTGTTTTATTTTCTTAATTTTATTGTTTATTTTATTTTAAATACAAGTGAATAATTGTTAAATTGTTAAAACTAAAAATATTTGTTGAGATGTTAGAAGTTTACATGATCTCACATACGTATACACTTTAATGATGAATATGATGGATGCACGCATTTTCCATTACTACTTACACATTCTCAAGAAATAGGTAATCTTTCTTCTCTTCTCTCTTTATCTTTAATTTACAGTTGTTACATTGAGGACAATGTAAGTTCTAGGTTGGGGGTGGTGAAAAGTTACCATGCTTAATTAAAATAAAAAAAAAAAAAATAAATAAAAAAAAATATACTTTTTCATTTTTTGTGTGCTTGGTTTTATTTCTATTCTGTGTGATTTAGTAATTTTTGGAATAAAAATAAAATAAAATAAAATAAAATAAAAAAAAAAAAAGAAAAGTTTCACAAAGTTTATCATTTCTTTAAATCAAATTTAAGTAAATAGTTAAGTCTTTTGTCTTGTTAGATTAATTTTGAAAACATATCATGAAATATTTTGTAATTATTTTTGATAATTAGTTAGTTTTGTCATAATTAGTGGTATTTCTTGATAAGATGTAGAAATTATATTAAACCCAAAATCGGTGTTTATGAGTTTTTTTTAGTGGAGACTACTCTTTGTGAGATATAATTTGAGCCTAATTTCCTTTATTGATGAAATATATATTTTTTCTACTCGAACACATTTCTTATTTCTTCAAATTTTTAGATGATCTCTACATAGGTATTAGCATTGAATGTATGAATTTTTTTCATTTTAATGAGTATCATATATTTTTGATTATTATTTTTGCTTAGATTAAATGATTTGAGTAGAAGTTGATAGTATATACTTATATCTCATTTATGCATGACTACTACAAAAACAAAAAGACATATCGCGGGGTTACCTAAACCAAGATCAAAACAGAAAAGCCACAAAATTAACCACTCACCAAAAATCCAAAATATGTACAATCATACATGGGTTGACTTCTCTAAGAAATACACATATTGAAAAATATCTACAAAAAAAAAAAAAAAAAAAAAAAAAAAAGAGAGATAAAAATAGTATCATCTACATACTATAACCCACATTGCCTACAAAGTTGTGAGTAAAGGCTAATTACAAAAGAAAGATATAGAAGTAATTCCCCAAAAAAAGTCATTGCAATTTCTTCATTTGTAAAAGGCATATATCTTGAAATTCTTTCTTAATGAGTTTGATTTATGCATGAAAATAATTTTTATATATGATATCTTTATAATTTATACATTTGATTCCTTTCATGAGATCAATGTTAAAATAACACTTTGAGCCTTTATTCTTTATACATATGCGAACATATTAGTTCATTTCTATACATCAACTCTTTCGCATATAAATTAGTATGAGTGTTTGAACCCATAGGATTCAGTGTTTTGAGAGTATTGACTTGTGAGGAATAGAGTCGAAGCCAATTCTGATTCATGACACTGAAATTGGGTGAAATTAAATTGATACATTTTTGATATGAAATATGAAAATGATTTTCGACTAATTATTATAATAAATCATGATTGTTTAAAGAGATTAAAATAACTTATGCTTGAGATTTTAATTATGATCTTAAAGGAGATTAAAAAGTATGAGACATTTTGTGAGATGTTGATAATTTGTGATTTTGTTGTAAATTTAATTTTTAAGTTGTTTGTTTTTATTGTTTCTTTTGTTTTTACATTTAGTACAATGTTTGTGGGTATCATTCTTGAAAACCCTCACGAGACTCGAAACTCGTCATCTAGGGCAACCTAGGGGTTTAAAGGCTTGTTGCATAGGCTAAATGCAACCGTGTCAATCCTGAAGTGATTTAGGATAGTTTAATTTTTAGTTTTTATCGCTTCTCTTGCTAAGGGACTAGCAAAAGGCAGTTGGGGTTGTGATGAGTCATAAAAAGCACTAAAATAACCATGATTTTATGCACATTAATTGATTAAAAATATATATATTTATATGTTTTATCATATATTTATATAAATTTGTCTTTTTGAATCACGGGTATTTTTATTGTTTTTCGTGTATTTTGGCTTAAAAGCAATTTAAAGACTCAAAGAAGAATACTTGAAGCAATACATCACAAATAAATTAATAAATAAGTGGAAAAAGGTCAACAAACATCGAAAAAATGGACAAAATGGGTCATAAAGGTCAAAAATGCCAAAAAACAGAAAAAACGCGCCGCGCGCCGCCAGCCGCGCGCCCGGCACCCAGCTCCGCCCAAAACTGCGCGCGGGTTACTGTTCATGCGCGCAGCACTGCGCGCGGGTTACTGTTCACGCGCGCGCGCCGCGCGCCAGCGACCGCCCAGCCGCGCGCCAACGCGTTTTTGACCCATTTTTCACGTGCAGCCGCCCCCATGACGTCATGCTGACGTCATTGATGACCTCAGCAGGTCCAAAACACGTTTTTATTTTTTAATATTTTTTTTAACATTTTTTTAATCATTTTTTCTCTCATCCTCACCTATAAATGCCCTTCCATTCACTTCAAAACACACCTCAAAACCTCACTTCTCTCTTCTTTCTTTCTCTCATTTCTTAGTTTTTGAGTTTTCTTTAGTTTCTTTCTTAGTTTCTTTCTTAGTTTCTAAGCTTTTCTTAGTTTTTCTCTTAGTTTTTAGTTCAATTGTCTTAGGTTTAGAGTTCTTCTCTTTTTGAGAGGAACTTGTAATGTTTTTGTAATAATTTAGATTTTTGATTCAATAAATGGGAGTGCAAATTCGGCGGAGGTTTTCATTTACGGGAATAGCGTCGAAGTTACGTAAGGATTTTATTTTCTTTCTGAGTTATTTTTATGCTTTATTCTTACATGTTATATTGACTTGTCTGTGGTTAAATTTAACTATCTTTGGTTTTAGTAAATATGATGTAATAATGACGTTGTTATGCTTGAGAAATATTAAATAGGTAAAAATCTCTAAAATAAATTGATTTTATTTTTATTCAAGATTTTATATTAAGAATGTTAGAGAGAAATATATTATTTTTCATTACAAACTTAAATCTGAAAATTAGATTTTAAGGTTTAGTTATCAGGTCTAATTTAGAGTAGTGCTTTCTTTTATTTGTTACAATCATAGGTAGTTAGAGTGAAGCTCTATTTCAAAAGTTTTTATAAGAATTATTATCTGAAAATGTATTGACAACATATTTTTCGGTAGTGGTTTTAAAAACTTGAAAGTTAGTCTTTCAGATAACTAAATTCTTAGGTTTAATTTGGACACCTTGAATAAAGTTTAAATGTCTAACCTCACTTAAAGGTGGCATTTAAAATGGTTCATTTTCAATCTCTTAGAAAAAGGAATTAATTTAATTAATCAAATTAGTTATCGGCCCCACCCATAGGTGTTAATTGATTTGTTTAGTTAACAAAGAATATCTTAACCCCAAAGGTGGTATTAAATACAAAAAAGACAGAATCAATAAAATAATAATTTATATCTTTAATAACCTAGATAATATGAGCAAGCATAATTAACTTAGTTATTATATCCATAAATACTCCACTAATATAAATGATAAAATTTGCATGAATATTTATTGAATGTGTATTTATATTTATTTATTCAATTTGTATCTATGTTTATTCTTTTTAGATTATATTTAATTAATATCTATATATTTTTATTTTATATTATTAGATTAGGAACAAAAAAACGAAAACTATAGTGACAGGAAGTTTAGTATTTAATTTCGTTTTTAAAAGTTTGAATAATAAATTAAAAACCACATACATTCCTTCCTTAGATCGACCTTGGGAGTATACTTATCATTTTCTACGAAATGATTCGTGCACTTGCGAGAGTTTTACAAATATTAAAACCAAAGTATTTGCGAGAATTGGCGATGCCGGTTTTTGCCCCTATCAAGTTTTTGGCGCCGTTGCCGGGGATGGTATCACTCCTCCAAAAATGTCTTTGAATTCCCCTCTCTCCGTCTTCTCCTTCTCCATCATAATGTATATATAGATCTAGGGTTTTGGAGGGCAATTTTGGAACAAAACAGCATAAAAATGTGTTTTCGAACGAAACTCACCGGCGGCGAAGTTATTCTCGCCGCGGCGAGATTTCTGGAAAACTTACGATTTCGGTTCCGCTAAATCTCGCCGGCGGCGGGATTATTGTGGCCGGCGGCGAGATGCACTTGGCCGGCGGCGAGATGTACTTGGCCGGCGGCGAGATTGATTTGCCAAAATCCGTGCTCCCTGCATGATTTTCAACATTTTCTCAGTAAGGTTTTCGCCGGCGGCGGGAATATTCTCGCCGAGGGCGAACTTCCAAATTTTGAAATTTTGTTTCCTTTTTATTTGCACTCAATCCCGGTCATTGAAATTTGTCCCAAACTTCTCCATAATTATGATTTTACCTACAATTGCACTTTAAACACGAAATACCCATGAAATGACATTTGTGGATTAAATAATAAAATAAAACGCAATTTTCACACAAATATCAACCTTTAAATCATAACAAAAATGCAATAATTTGACTCCTATCAAAGATCTTTTATATTTATTAGTTTCTATAAGTGATTCATGCACTTGCAAGCTATTTAAAAATGTACACAAGTTATAGGCAAGATTTTGATACGGTTACTAGGGATTTGGTAATAGCATCAAAAACTTACTAAATTTTGTACTATCAAGGCACATACTTGAAATTTTTGCTTAATAATTTTGATTGAAGTATGTATGAGATATGTGATGACTTCATAATCCTAGCAATTGATTCATTTCCTGAAATCCAAGTTATGCGCATTTTAGTCTTTCTCACACATGAGGTAAGTTTTCTCGCACCATTTCCTATTAGTTATCACTTACCTTTAAGACATAATAAAGGTAAGCTACGAAATCAATACTCATCAAATATTGAAAGAAAAGGATCAAAATATTCAACTTCCAAGTGTATATCTACTTAGAGATTATCAAAACCTCTCCAAAGGTTTGTCCATATTGAGTGTAAGTAATAAAAGAAGAATTGAAGGCTCTTCAAAAGAATGAAGCATGGACTCTTGTTTCATTATCAATAGGAAAAAAGATGTGCTAAATAGGTTTTCCATATTAAGTACAATGCAGATGGATCCATTGAAAGATACAAGGTGACTCTTGAACCAAGAAGTTATTCACAAAAGTATGGCATAGATTATCAAGAAACGTTTTTACCTGTTGCAAAATTAAATACTATTAGAATATTATTATCCCTGCAGTAAGTTAGACTAGCAATTGCATTAGTTTGATGTAAAAAAATGCTTCTCTTTGTGAAGATCTTGAGGAAGAGGTCTATATGGACATTACACTAGGCTATACTATATCATCAAATACTAGAGTTGCGTTTAACCTATAATGGGCATTTATGGATTGAAATAGTCACCTCGAGCATGGTTGGGATGCTTTAGCTTCGTAATGAAAAAGTATGATTTTCAGTAGAGTAACTCATACATACACTATTCTTGAAACATCAACAAGGCAAGGTCACTACTTTAATAATCTATATGGATGAGATAATTTTCACAAGGGGATGTTGAAGTAAATATCTCTAAGCTTCAAAAGTAGCTAAGCAACGAATTTGAGATGAAGGACTTAGAAGGACTAAAATATTTTCTAGGAATATAAGTTGCTAGATGAAATCAAGGTATATTTCTTTCCCAACTAAAGCATGTGCTAGACTTACAATTTGAAGTAGGAATGATTGGTTGCAAGCTGACTAATACACCAATTGTCCATAATCACAATCCTCAAGAACATATAGATCAAGTACCAACTATTAAGAAGAGGTATCAAATATTAGTAGGTAAGCCAGTTTATTTATCTGATACTCATCTTGATATTACTTATGCTATCAACATAGTAAGTTAATTCATGTACAATCCTGGTGAATAGCATATAAGTACGATGATTCAAATACTTTGCTACTTAAATATTCCCAGGGTAGATGGCTTATGGTCTCTAAGAATAACTATATTTACATTGATGGTTATATAGATGTAGATTGGGTATGGACTACGTCGATTAGAAAATAACATCTAGATACGTCACTTTTGTTGGCTGAAATTTGGTTACATGGAGGAGTAAAAAGCAAACAATGGTCACCTTGTCTAGTGCAGAAGTCGAATTTATAACAATGTCCAAGGGACTTCATGAACTTCTTTGGCTCAAAAGACTACTAAATGAGATAGGGTTTGCACCAAATATTTGAATTGAGTTTGTTTATTGATAACAAAGCAGCAATTCAATTTTCTCATAATTTAGTATAACATGATCGTACCAAACACATCAAGGTGGATGGAAACTTTATGAAACAGAATATTGAAGAAAAGATCATCAAATTTTCTTTTGTCAGATCAAGATGACAACTTGCTTACAGATATGCTTACAAAAGTTGTTTCAAGTAGAAGCTTCTACAAATCTCTAGACAAGTTAGGCATTAAATATATTTCTGCACAACTTGAGGAGAAATGTTGGCATGAGTTGTATGTTTATGTAATTATAGTAATTATAAGAAATATTACTTACCTTATTTGGTTTTATTAGTTAATTATCTTATTTGTTGCAAATCCCATGTGTTTGAGTCATTAAATTACTAGCCTAACATAGAATTATTTTCCTAATTTGTTCACATCCAGCTTTGTAAATATGTTGTATGGTGTATTCCTCGTATAATGAAATATATAAACAAGAATTCCAAAACTTCCCCTGATTTTACATTTGTTTCATGTGTTTTTGTTCACATGGAAGCCAATGACATTTTAGGAAAAGGAAAGCAAATGTTGTACCGCACTATTTGAACAAAAAGTCTTCTGAT
Source organism: Hippophae gyantsensis (assembly GCA_030763125.1). Lineage (NCBI taxonomy): Eukaryota > Viridiplantae > Streptophyta > Magnoliopsida > Rosales > Elaeagnaceae > Hippophae > Hippophae gyantsensis. Next base: position 42,263,976 of record CM061035.1, on the reverse strand, counting down.
TATACATTTCCTTTAGTATTTATTGGTATAGAACCACCAAGGTTGTTAATGAATGCAATGGTTCTTTTTTATTAAAAAACAATTATGAAATCTTTGCAAGTTGTATTTTATTTATGATTAGTTAACATATTAAATATATTTCATAATAATTTAATGGGATCGATCGAATTACTTTAACATATTTTTCCAATAAATACAAATTATGTGTATTATTATTATTAATGTTTCTCTCTAGTTATTAATTTTAAGATTGTTAGTAGTCGTGACTCAATTTATACAAGGTGTCGTGTTATTTCCTGCATACTCATTTGAGCAATTATAAAACTTTAGAAATCTTTGGCTTTCATCATTTGTACTGAATATTTCATTTATTGCTATAACTTTTCCTTATTTTAAAATTGTTAATTTTTATATTAACTTGTTATTTTTACTTTCAATTTAGTCAAACTTCTTTTATTACCGGTCAAGTTTGCATTTTCATTACAAAATACTTCTTATATTTCAAAAAAGAGAATGTCAAATTTTAATTTTTAAGAAAGTTAAAGATAATTGTTATTTAATAATATTTTTATAATATCTTCAAAAATAAAGAATATATTTGATTTTAAGTTAAAATATTAAATAATGAATAATATTAAACTTAATATAAGAGTAATAATAATAATAACAAAAAATGTTTTAGATTTTTATTTTATTCAAATACTATAAAGTATAAAAATTAGGAAAATCTATAATTTAGATAACTAAAAATATATACATTTACTAATTAAAAAACTAAAATCGAAGTACACACTCTAAATAAATTTTTTATTTATTTATCCTAGCTCACATGTATTAAATTGGTTACTTTTTCCCCAATAAAAGGCTTAGGGCTTAATTTTAATTTAGTTTAATAGCATATAACCCAAGATGTAAGGATAAAAATAATGTAATACTTTCAATTTTAACATTTAAAGTCAAATAAAAACAAAATTAACAAATTCAAATAATTTATAAAGTTATAAAACTTGAGACTAAATTTTAAGAAATTAATATCCATGATTTATTGAATTGGACTAAATTATAATTAACTCATTTTTAATAAATTGTCCAATTATTAAATAAACATATTCTAACTCTTGAATATAATAAGTACTTTTTTAATTATGTTATGTATAGTAAAATTAAAATTTTAATTTTTAATAATATATTCTACAAATATTTAAATCTTTATTTCTGGATTAAGAAATTAGTTAATTAATTTTTTATCAATAAATATACATAATGAGAGAAAAATTTAGAAGATGTATAAAAATTAAAACATTTTAAAACATTAGTGAGAGAGGAGGAGACATGAGGAAGATATCAAGAAATTTAGATTAAGTTTTTAGAAATATTTTATAATTTAACTTGAAATAATCTTTTATATTTCTATGTATTTATTTACTTAGTGTATATTTTTATTTTTAAATCATAACATAGATAATAAATAAGTAAATATTTTTTTTACTTTGTTATTATTTTTAAAAGGTATTTGAGTGATTTAAAAAAAATTACAAAATAATGTGTGAGATAATATATGAAAAAGTTAATGTCTTATGAATAGGAGCTATTTGTGATAGCATGTTTAACCTCATTGTTATTTGAGACAATTGTTTGAAGATTAAGGGCATTGATAAAGAAAAGAAAAACTTAAGGATATTAGTGATTTTTTTGGCTTCAACTGGACCAAATATTTATATTAAAATAAATTAATAACGAAAAATAGAGATGAAAAAAAAACAAAAAAAATACTATATAACATGAAGTTGGGGCCATATACAAGACTCATAGATTATTAAGTTTGTGTCATTTTTGTTCTCTTAAATTAAAAAGAGCATTATTCTCGCCTTTTAGTTACTTCTAAAAAAGAGTTCAAATAAAAACAATTTACATTATTTTAAAAAAATATTATTATTATTGTTAATTATTAAAATGCAAATAAAATGCCAGCATTCAACAATTACATTCCATCATGACGTTATTCAATATTTTTAAATTTTAAAAATTAAAAAAAAATAAAATTAAAAATTAAAAAGTTGCAGTCAAATACTTGAAATACTATTTAAGAAAAACTTAAATCTTAATTATCTCTTTTATGATTGTTAAAGGCTCAATTTCAAGAAAATAAAATTTTTAAAAAAATTGTTAAAATAATATATAAACATTAGTTGGTCTTTTTGTTTTTTTAAAAATAATGGTACTAATATAATTTCTAATATAAAACGATTAAACAATTAAAAATTTATCTTTTAGCAATGTTAGCCATGTGATCGGATTGGCATTATACACAAAGCATATAGCAGCATGAAGCATAGCAATTATAGAGTAGGCATGCATAACATATGAAGGAGCGTGCGTGGTCCCAGAATATTTCTCCATCTCCAAATACATGACTTGACTTGCTTCAACACTTGGACTAGAAAAAAATAATTAAAGTAGCCAAATCAAAATATTGGTTAATTTCTTGATTTGACATTGGAATCTCTACTTCACAAAAGGTGAAAAGGACTATATTAACTTGATGAAGAATCAAACCCACCCACAAAATACTTGAAGTTGGCACATTTTTAAATAAAAATATTACACACTAATACTCTTATTTCATTGGACATAATTTGATCCGAAATCTTCTTAGTATGCGGTCACTTAAAACATATGCTAGCTATGTCATTACACTACAAAACAATTAACAATATTCGAAATTACATTGGACCACAATATATATGAATTCTCATAGAAACTCCAGTTATTTGCCGTATTGAGAGGAGTGAATGTCAATGATTTGTCTCGACGATTCCAACATGGCAGCTGCAGTATAATTTATTAACTTTGAATAACTTTAATTATAGCAATATATAGGGTGACTATTAATTTTTTAATATGTTGTGTGTTTAGAGTTCGAACTATAAACTCACGAAAGAAATGTCAAGTTTCATGATTTTGTACAAGTGCCTGATTATAAAAGTTTATTTTAGCTCATTTTTTTTTCTTCTTCCTCGTAACCCAAACTTTCTCTCAACCCTTACCCAAAAAAAAAAAGCATGAAAAAAAACACCACATTCTCCAAAAATCATACATTTTCTCTAAAATCCTTCCTATTAATTTTTTCACAAACTTCTCAATCCTAATTGTTTTCTTACCATTCCTTGTGAGATTTTTTTAGAATCTCGATCAAAGTTCTTGAAGGGTCCATCTTCTAAAGGGATATTCTTCGATCTTCATCTTCTTCACCACAATACAAGTAAGTGATCGAAAAAATTCTAAAATAATTCTTGGATTATTTTTTCTTATTTTGTGAAATATTTCTAAGATTTTTGGATTAAAGAGTGCCAAACCTTAATTTTGTCTAAGAGATGGTGAAGGGAAATGTTTGGATTAATATATTTAATTGCACTGTTTAAATTTATGAAATTTTGTGAAATCCTAATTTTTAAGACCTTGAATCAATGGCTCCTAAAAAAATAAAAGTGATATCGGAAGGAAAAAGAGGTCCTAGTAGAATACAACAAAGCCAAATTTGTTAGTGCATTGGCTAAACTTAGGCTTGATAAAGCTGTTGAAATTAACAAAAACTTTATGGTATAAAGGAGAATGGAATTTCAAGTTAGACAATATATTTATTTTGAGGGGATTATTCACATAATAGCGACACTTGGATGGAGACGGTTCATTAAGAGCCCATAAGCCACTGTTGAGTCCATCGTTTGGGAATTTTATGATAATGTTCCCAACGTTATTGACAATAAGGAATGGTTTGGTTGTACAAATACTGTTTGACCCATCTTATATAAATTCTTATTATGGATTAATGGATGCGAGTTGAGGTGAATACCTTATTTTGACAATGTGGACTATCTATAGGTAATAGAAACCCTAGTTGTAAAGGGGTCTTACTTGAAATACTCCACTGGGAAACACAAAAGCCTTGAAGTCAAACATTTAACTAAGGTTTCTCGCATTTGGTAATATTATGTCAACTCTAGGTTTATGCTCAACACATACTATAGTTTTGTGGACAAAGAATGAGTTATATTACTATTTGCAATAGCATCCATAATAAGCATGGATGTTGGAGCAATAATTGACCAATAGATAAGATTATCTACAAATAATCACTGTTTAAATTATTTCTTCTACCAACTTATTACAACTTCATGTGATAAAGTAGAGGTGAACCATCCAAAGGGTTTAGTCTAATTACATTTGAGTGAATTATTGACTCCAAGGTACACAAGTGAACTCATCTCAAAAACAAAAGGCACCCAAAAAGAGAAAAGGGTAGCCTCTTCTTCTTCAAAAATGTCCATGAAAGATGAAAATTTTCATTTAAGAGAAGAGGCTACTTATATGAAGAATTATGTACAAGATTACACTATCCAATATGTCGAGTATACAAATGGGAAACATCGCATTCAGGGTGAATACATGCATAATATCCATGAGATGTAACAATTAACTCTTTCTCACCTCAAAGATGACTCTAGTCATTTAGGAGAACTCAAGAGTCTGGGATATGTATTCATTTTTACACCATCCGAGCACCTACAAGGCTGGGCAACTTTATTTTTTCTTGTTTTTTCATCATTCTACTAGTTGTCCAACTTTGACTTCAACTCTTTTTACTGAAGCCTTTATGGAATTCAACGTTTCATTGTTCATTAATTGATTACCTCTATTAATTTGAATAAAAGCATTCAAATTATCTTTTAAGGTTGGTTTGGATTGATTTAGTGGGTAAGGTTGGTTTACATATGGCATGTGCGTCTGGTTTTAGGCATATGCTTGGTAATTGTTTGGTTAATTATAGTTATTGTAATGATACCTTTGAACATAATTGGCTTCCACCAAGGTATCCACTTTAGAATTTCATGAATTTGAATAGTTAAAAGGATTATGTCCAATTAAACCACATAATTCATATACCTCTTGTTTTGACTTTTGAATGGTAGTGAGAATTTGCATTTTCTTAGTCAATTCTACAAGTTGCAAGGCCATTACATTCCTAGTGATAATTTCATTGACTCCTTCTCTACCTCATTTAGCATTCTTTTGATGGGAATTAGCACCCAGCATCTCATAAAGTACATAAGTTTCTTCTGCCATTTTTTCTCACATAGCTTCTCTTGCAACATTATCAATATTGTACTAACACTTTGCATTAGTCCATCATAAAAGAACTAATTTTGTACTTGAAGTAAATAGCTATGGTGTAGGCATTGAATAAAAAATAGCATGAATATTTCCCAAGTTTTGTGGAAGGTCTCTCTATCCATTTGATTGAATATTGCTACTTTTGCTCCTAATTCTATAGCCATTTGATGGGAATAGTACCTACCCATAAACTTACTATAAACTATTTCCGTAGTTAATGAATCCTACTATAGAATTATGAACCAAGACTTAGATATATCCTTGAGGGTGTAAGGAAAACACCTTATTCAAAGTTGGTCTTTATCCAATCTCTACAACATGAATGTTTGTATAGTAACATAAAATTCTCTAATAAAAATTAAAGGTTCTTCATTAAGGGTATCGTCAAATGAAGGTAACAAGGAATAATGAATAATTTTCAAATCATAATTTCGTGCAACCTCTGTAAGTTGTATGCAAGAGCTAGTATTGCCAATGATAGGCAATGTATACTCCATCATATATTTTTTAGTGTCACCCTTGTCTACTTGAACTTGGGTTTGCTCATCTTCATCCTAATCAACATTCATCTTTCTTGACGTTTGTTTTATCTTATAGATGTTAATAAAAAGTATGAGGTCCTTTATTAAAGATCTCGTACCATTTGTACATTAATAACAAAAGCCAAGATAACAGATTACTTAATTCTATTAAATAATCACCATCAAAAGTAAAGAAGAAAAATACATTCACTACTACAATATGTACTTTTGGTCTCGAAATTTTAGCCTCGATTCTTTTCCAAAAGTATTATAAAAGCCATATTGTTCTTTATTGGTTATGGCACGTGTAGTGAGAAGCGAAACATGCATTGTTAATTATGAAACTTTCATTTGTACTTCAATATTTAAGTCTATTTCATAAGAACTGAAGTTTTGAATTTATATGAACCCAAGTGAGTTTCTACATTGAATCCAAACCTCATATAAAAAAATGATATAAAGCTGTGGTGAATCTCATAGAATATTTGCTTCAAATAGTTTGATATTATAAGTCCAAAGTGAATAACTAAAATTTCAAAGTAAGAGATTGGGTCCTATGCTAAGTATTCCCGAATACAAAAGATAAATTAGTAGATAATTGGCTTTAAAATAGGATGGACCATATAAAGTGTTCTCAATTTTTAAGAAAGGAGCCAACAACCTAGAAGACGCTAAAGGAAGACAACTAGAATAAGTTGACATGCTATACAAGTATACTTTATTTTCTTAATTAAGGCATCCTCATCCATTAAATTTAAATATTAATGTAATCATTATTTATTTATCAAAAAAATAATGTCTAAATCATACAAACAACCAAAATAAGCTTCCTTCAAAGACAAGAAACTTTTGATACTAGATTTTACTAGATACAACGTTACTAAATAAAAAGAGGTTTTCAAATTAAAGGTCCACTTTCTCTCAATGAAGCTCCTTGACCAAATCTTATAGGAAATACTCTGAGAGCTCTTTCAGCATCTTTGAAGTAGTAAAATGTAGAATGTGAACAATATTGCATCTAGTAAGTCCTTGGATGAAGTCACGCTTCAAAATGTGGGATCAGATAGGAAAATTTCCTCTAACCCAATGAACTCTATTTACGAAACGAAGGTCTACCACAAGCAAAAGTATTAGGTGCATTAGTGGTTATAGAGTGAGACAACACACTAATTCTTAGACCTATATAGAAAAGAACTTCATTGAAGTTGTCTTGAAGCTTGCTCATGAGCACCTACTCCTAAAGTATGTGGAAAAAAAGCTAACACTTGGAATGACACCCTGACCAAATGATTCTTATCTTGCTTTGATCCATCTAAAGGGACCAAGTTCCTCAAGCTATGGTAGGTTTGACATAAACATTATCCTACAAAGAGGCTTTAGAACCAACTCCTAGTCTCTAGGGATTACTCTAAAGTGTTACATTAAGTTCACATTCAAAGAAGCTCCCAAAAAAGTCCTTAGCTTCAAAACACCATCAGGGATTAGATCCCTTGAGCTATGATTGGTTCAATATAAAGCTTATCCTACAAAGAGTCTCTAGGGTTAGCTCCTAGCCTCAAAATATTACTTCAAAGCATTACCTTAAACTTACATTAAATAAGCTATTGGAAAAATTCCTTAGCATCAGATTTCTTTGATTTTAAGTTTCATTGTACTTGTTTCTATGTGTTGACATCCTGTATGTAAAATGTATTGTCTATTTTATTTTCAATTTTTGTACTTTTCTTCCTCTATATAAGGTTGGTTACTGTGGTTTAGTAATTCACACATGCACATAGTTACACACACTTTGTAAATGAGCATGTTTACACACACCATGGGGCTAGTTTTTGTACCATGAATCAATTTAAGTAAATGTTGCTCACTCACAGATATTGTCACTTATGTTTTTGGTTCATTTTGGATATGGGTATTTATGGATGTTACTTGACAACTTTTGAAACAAAAAAATGTGACTTTTTACCACCTTGTTAACAAGCTCACCACCACCTTTGATGAAGTGGTTGGCATGGTGGGCAATCAAGGCTCTATAAGTATCCTCTCATTTCTTCTTGTTTGGGATCCAAAAAAGAGGTAGTGAAGCTCTATCAAATTTACATCTCATCATTCTATTTTCGGATCACTAATACTTAGTGTATTGCTCGATATGAGTGATTCGTGACTGTGTGAGAAAAATCATGCTTGTGAGTGGTGAGTACTTAATATGATTTCTTTTGAATGGGTTGTATGTGGCTCTTGTATCGACTGGTAGTCACCCTTGTGCAACCTTTTGTTATGTGAGGAGCTTGTGTGGTCATGAGCCATGTGTTGGTTGGTGGTTACATTCATAAAATATTTTCTTATTCAATTTACACATTACTTATCTTTGGTTAATGATCACACCACGTTGCGAGGTGTTGTCTTTGGAGGAGATCCGAGTTCATATGTTGGACTGGGTCATTACAAAAGCAACAAGTAAAGGTAGAAATAGGTAGTTAGGAAAGATGTCTCAACTGATAAGGTAATAAAAGCTTTATTTGTTTCACAGTTGCAACTTCTTTATTTTTTAGTAGAGTTTTTGATATTGAGTGATTGCATTAAGGAACACGAGGATGTCACCACATAGTTAATGTTTCTATATGGGTTTACCTTGTTATATTTGTTATTTTGCTTGTATAATATGGATTTCTATCATGTATGTTCCATTATGCTAGATTTAGACTCTCATTATAAAGCTTATTTGTTTTACATAGGTGCATGCTTTCTTTCCTTTCCATGTTGCATGCCTATAGCTTTCTAATTGTTCCTTCTACTTTTTTATTATTCATTTTTTATGTGAGTCTCTAATGAGTCTACATCTCCTTACCTTGGCAATCTACTAGGTATTGGACTCTTTATTATTGTTTATTATGTAATGTATGATTACATGCTATGAAAGTGCAATCATTATTTACCAAATATGTTTCCACATACGAGGTCTTGAAGTGATTGAAAATATTTTATAGCTTTTTAGTATGTATAATTATTTTACATAGTGTGTGATGTTTGCTATATTTATGCATATTGCTAGCCAAGGTAGGTACTTGTGAAGGATACTATCATTAGTGTCTTTACTACAGTTTCTTCTTTCTTATTATAGGTTTTTTTTGTTGTGTGGAGAATTGAGAATGTCATGTTATGAGGCCTAATTGGTGGAATTGATATAGAGCTCACAGAAAAGATTCCATAAGTTGGCATTTTTACCCATCATCTAGGCCTCGATTACCTATTTGAGTAAAACAAATTGGCCTTTGTGTAGTTGTTCCTACTCATGGGAATCATCATTTGGTATTGAGGTAAGTCACCCTTATTTAGGTTGAACCGTCTGGGTGCTTGATACTCAAGCTATATCTATACATACTCACAACTTGTATGTTTATACTCTCTGTCTCCACTAGTATAGGCTATTATTGTTTTACGAGATTGTTATCTCCATCAACCTTTGTTATTTACATGTTCCCTCTTTTCTTGTTCATACATATCTTTTCTCTCTCTCTCTCTCTCTCTCTCTATCTACTTATTTTTCTTGCATAGTATGTTAATTGTCCTACTTCCTGCTATGCCTGACTATTTGATCCTTTGCTAGTATTCTTTTCGATTAGTTACTTTAACATGCTCTTTTTATATGTTTTCCTTGTTTACTATTTACTTCTTTTGTTGTTATTTGTATGGTCATCTTGTCACATACTTTCAACATGTAGTGTCAAAGTTTAAGGATTTTCTTTCTGTAGTCCTATCATTCATATGCCATATCATATAAAATGCATACCACCTATTTTACTTTGTTCTTTTTCTTGTAACTAGTATGTTGTACATTGGTTCTCTGTTAATCTCGTAATGATTTTCTTCATCTTTTGTATGCTTTTCCTCCTTTTATGATTTAGATGTCTCTTTAGAGAAAATTGAAGTGTTGCTACAATCTTGTTTACCTGTGTATTTCTTCGTATTTTGCTTATTTGGGTTTTCATCATGCATCTATATGTCATATATATTATTTACCTATATCTAGGACTCTTGGCTTATATGCATTGCTATAATTGTGTGTTTAGTTGCCATTTCTGATGTTTGGGTTGTTGACCCTATCTAAACTTGTCTCATGTCTCTGTGTTAGAGGTTGAGCCTTTCTCATGTACTTAGATGTTTTTGTAGCATCCATTGTTTCTTCACTTTTGGGGGTGTTACCTATGGTACTCAAAAGTTAGTGAGTTTCTTTTCGTCTCTTGACTAGCAATGATATCAGTGTTTTCAATGATCTCCTTTAAGGAAACTATATACAGTTTATTTCCTTTTTCTCTTTGGAGGTAACATTGTACTGCTTGTACTAATGATGTCTCTTAATGCACATCTGGCGAACGAAATCGAGGATAATACTGATTTCGTAAATACTTATCCATTTTAAATTTTATTAATTCTCGTAAGTGTACGAATCATTTATAGAAATGAAAAATATACTCCCAAGATCGATTCAAGGAAGTAATATTGTGTGGTTTTTAAATATTATTCAAATTTTAAAAACAAAATTAAACCTAAACATTCTATCACAATGATTTGGTTTTCGAAAAAAACTAATCTAATGCATAAAGATAAAGATATACATGGATTCAACAAATACTCATGCAATTTAATACATTCATAAAAGTGGAGAATAATGGATATAATAATTTAGTAATTATGATTTCTCATATTATTTAGGTTATTAACGATATAAACTGATATTTATTGATTTTCTTATTTTGGTATGAAAGCGTCCTTAGGCGGGACCCATATTTTTTTGTTTAATATTAATTAACTAATATCCTTACAATGGATCTATTAATTAATTAAGTATTAAATTTTAGCTTTATTTCTAATAAACTAGGAAACCACATAATCATGGCTTTAGGTGGAGTTAGTTAAATAGACTTTATTCAAGGTGTCCAAATTAAACTTGAATTTAACAATCTGAAAAATAACTTTTTGGCGTTAAAACTATTTAAGAAAATATGTTTTCAATATATTTTCAAATAATAATTCTTTGTAAAAATCCTTTGAAATAGAGCTTCATTCTAAATATCCTAATAATTAAATCTAAAGCAAAAGAGTATTACTCCAAATTAAGTGTACGTAATTAAATCTTAATTTTAACTCTCATATAAAGTTTGTTATTAAGAGTAATGTACTCCTTCAAATAACATTCTTTATAAAAATATTGACTAAAAATAAAATCAATTTATTTTAAGAAAATGTTTTACCTATTAAATATTTTGCAAGCATAATAGAGTTATTATTATATCATATTCACTATCAGTTAGACATGTTATAATTGATTATATATAAATCAAGAATGACATAGAATAAGAAACATAAATATATGGATTGCAAAAGGAATATAATTAATACCTTAATAATATCCTTATAAAACTTTGAAGAGTTGATTCTAAGATTGGAAAATCTCTGATAGTAATTTCACTCCATAATTTCTTGAATTGAAAACTAGAAACTACTAAAATATAAACATGTTCTTCCTCAAAATTGAGGGAAGAATGAAATAAATTCTAAAAGGTAAAAATATAAAAATCTACAGTAAAAGGGGAGCGAAAGTTGCCTAAAACACAACTTGGAACCTTATTTTATTGGTATTCAGGGAGTCCTATTTATAGGAAAGAATGCGAGAAAAACTTGTGTTTCTGCCGTGGCATGATCAAATCGCAACCATATTTTTGATCAGTTCAAACCTTCTTGTGTTGCGGAATGCAATTATTTTTTTCTTTATTTTTCATTATCTCTTTTCTTCACTTTGGATAATATCAAATAAATGATATTCATTTAATCTCCGAAAAGTGTGATAAACATGCTTCAAGCATTTTTCTATATTTAAATATTTATTTATTAAAACACCTAAAAAACACTACAATATACCAATTAATCAGAAGAAATAGATTTGTCTAAAATATAATAGAGTAAAGCAAATACGAATCCATTTTATTAATTAAATGACATTAAAACATGGTATATTTAGTGCTTTTTAGGCAATCATCAACATCCTTATTGTGTGTCCTATTATACTCTTGTCTTTGTGTTGGCTTCCCATGCACAAAACATGATGTCTATTTTATTTTAGTTATTGTCTAGTTTTATTCTGCTTAAGGTTGGTTACGGTGGACCAATAATGCAAAGACATAAATTGTTAATTACACTTCGTATGAAACATGTTTGTACACACAACATGATTGGTTTTCACAGTGTCCATGCTAGGTTGAGAATGATCAAGCTTAAGTTGTCATTAATGTTTTTGGTTCATTTTGGGTTTAGGTATTTAAGAATTTTACTTGAAAATTTTTGGGAAAAAAATGTGTCTTTTTTACTCCTCGACATTTACCTCACCATGGAACACACTACCACCCTCGCCACCACCCTTGCCAAGTTAGCTGGAAATGTGGCTGGTGATATGTTTGGCAAGGTGTAAATTAAGAATACTATAAATATACTCTCATTTCTATTGTTTCTTACCCATGTTTTCTAATGTCAAAACGCTGCTAGAATTCATAATGAGATTTATATCTACTTTGGAAATCATTTTTGTGAGCTTATTTTCGAGTATGGGTCATTTAGTGGGTTAAGAGATCAAATCATTGTCTGTGTGCATACGTGGTTTGGCTATGTTTCCCCCATGCATGATTTGAAATTTGTGAGAGACTATGTTCCTTAAAGTTATTAGTATTTACACTTTGTGCTATTGATCTATGTTTACCAATCACACCACATTTGGTGTTGTTGGTTCTAGAGGAGAGTCAGAATGAAGTGTTAAATCAAGATGCTGTAAAAGCAACAAGTAAGAGTAGTAGTAGACAATTAAGAGAGAAGTCCCAACTAATAGTGGTAAAAGTGGTTTTATTTTCAATCAGAGTTGTAACGTGTTTATTGTTTAGTAGATTATTTACTTAGTGCTTGCCTTAAGTAACCCTAGGATATTACCATACAGATATAATATCTAGGTGGGTTTACCTTGTTACATCGCTTGTTATGCATAATCCTGTGTTGAGATGGTACAATCTATGTTTAAGAATACATTAAGTATACCATAACAAAATTATTATAATTGTATCTGGAAAACCTCTAGACAGAGTTGCTATGTTGTTTACTTAATTGAAACTAAAATGTATTACATAAACTTAATTTGTTCAACTCTCAAATGAGAGAAAAAAATTTAAACTATTAAAAGAAAAAAACAAAAAAAATCACCTAGAAGAGAGCTGATGGAATGAAAGGGATATATTTTTTTACAAAATAAATATGGTCCTATTTATATGGTAAGGAAAGGGGGGGAAAATGGATTTGTTAGCTTAGCGCCACGGCACATAACTTTTCCATGTTGTGACATACACAGCTTGTACACAATTTGAGCATGATCCACTCTTTTCATGTCATGGTACACAATGTTTTCACTCCTTCACTTGCATCATATTTGGGATGCATTTAATTGTTTCCTTTGGCCTTGTACTGTAGCACAATTTAAACAACATCACTTGGAACCCTAATTTTCATGTAATTTCTTTTTCTAACTTTTTAAACTTATGTAATGTTTTACAAATGTCTTCTTTCAAGCTTCCAAGTTATGATAGAGTGCTTCAAGTATAATTCTTCAAGTTGATTTATTTTAATACAAGAAAGACCTGAAAAACAATAAAATATATTCATGATTTTGAAAAGACAAATTTACATAAATTGATAGAAAAACAAGAAAATACAAATCTATATAAGCACTAAACATGCATAAAATCGAGATATATTAAGACTTATGAGGGTTTTCATATATGATGCTTATAAACATCAAAAGTACTTTCCCATAAATTTATTGTAGACTTCTTCCTAAGTCATCAAGGAACTTGAAGGAAGTGACATTAACCATACCTTGGCCTTATCTTTAAGGGTGTAAGGAAAACATGACTTTCTGAGTTGATCTTCGATGAGTACACTAAGGGGGAAAGTCTGGACTATAGAACAAAAGTCCTTAATGAAGGACTGTGAGACTTCTTTAGGTAGTCCATGGAAAAATGAATGTTTCATAATTCATAATTCCTAGCAGCCTTTCCCAATTAGATAGAGATAGTTGCAATGTCAATGAATGGCTTTGTAAACTTCTTCGTTGTGGTCTCTCTAGGTGGTGGGTTTTCCTCCATGTTTAGTGGTTCAAGTGAATGGTCAAGGTAAGGTTCAGACTTATTCAATAAAAGGTCAAGAGATGTTAAAGTCAAGCCTTCTTGATAGTTTATTTTGTCTATTATATTATTATATAAAAAGGTAGAGAGGGTGCCTTAAAGACCTCCTACAAGCATATACAAACAAAAACAGAATTTAGTTTCACGTGTGAATTTGAAAAATAAAAAGATAAAATAAATATACAAAACCATAAAACAATACATGTTTGCACATAGAAATACAAAACATGCATCAAAGAATAATAAAATTATACAAATGTTAGCAAAATAAATATATATAAAAATTTAATTACAAAAATCTTTAAAATAAATAAAAGATTAAAATAATTAATAAAGAAAATTGAATTAAAAATAAAAATAAAAAATTGTTTAAAATAAATAACAATTTATTTACAACAAGAATATATTTTTTAAGATTTTGATAATAACAATTTAAAAATATTATTCTTCCCTGAAAATTGTGCCAAAAACTTGATGCTCGCAAAGATTAACTTGTTCTTAGTGCTATTACAAGTTTACCTAGCAATTACACCAAAAACTTGATATGCCAAAATTAGGCTTACAAATTTTATATAATTTATAAAATCTCTTGCTACTGCATGAATCACTTATAAAAAATGACAAGTATACTTCCAAGGTCGATTTATAGAGTAATCATACAGTTTTAAATCATTCAACAAATTCTTTTATAAATGAAATTAAATAACCTAAACTTTCTATCACGATAGTTTAAAGGTGAGTTTCTTATAAGAATGAAAATATCCTCAGGGAATGAACATTTTCTTTGTTAATTAAACATTAACTTGCCACCTTTTGTTAGGCTAAAAATTTAAGACTTTATAATTAAATTACACTTCTTTTCTACAAAATTACGAAATCATTTAACTTGCCAACTTCGATCGGGCCAACAATTCAAACTTTATCTAAGTATCTAAGTTAGGTTTATGATTTAAGTATCTGAAAGTAACTTTTAGATTTTAAAACTATTATAAAGAATATGTCATTAATATATCTTCAATAATAATTCTTATAAAAACATTTAAAATAAAGCATGCTTTAACTATATAGTTGATTTAGACCAAAAAAATTTAAGAATGCAACTCAAAATCATATTCAGATAATTTAAATCTTAAATCTAACTCTCTTATTTTTTATGAAAAACACTTCATCAATATATTTTTCATTTACAAGCTTTGGTTTAGATCTTGATGATGAAAAAAAACATGAATATAGAGTAACCCTATAAGAAGCAAACGTGTGACTGTTGATTGCATCAATAATTTTCATATCGAGAATTACAACATAAGGAGAATTCAATGATAGAATTTCCAAGTCATAATAAATCAAAGTAGGTTGCACATTCTAACACACAATTTGACAAAGAAGAGCAAACAAAATATTATATTTTCTATGGAGATGTGGAGAAGGATCATAATTATAAATGGAATTATAGGAAAGGTATCTTCAAAAAATTATGATTTCACATAAAGAAAGTAATAGGCACTCTTAAGTTAGAAGTCAGAGTTGTTGTACAAAGGATATTGGTATATGGTGGAAACACTAAAATGATAGGAGTATTACAAGTTGAATTTGTAGGATATTTGATGATAAGTATAGCTTTATTCTCAACGTTGCAATGTAATGAACAACTCAATTTAATGACCACATAAAGATAGAATTCATAGATGAAAACTCTTTGAGGACAAGGATCCATGTAGGAAAACATATAAGAATTGATAGTATATTCTAGAATTATGAAATGTATCATAATTTTAAGAAAAATTGACTAGTATAATGGAATGAAAAAGAATGTAGATTAAGTTAATTACTACGAACTATATTAGATGATGACAACATAAGAATTGATATTTGGGGAATGATTTTTATAAATATTTGTATGGTATATCGAGGTCAACTATACTAGATCAAGATTCAAAATTCTTCCCCTTGTCTATAGAATTGTTAGAAGAAGCTTTGTAAATGGAGTTAAGGCATAATGCAAACTAATGGACAATTCAAAAGGATTATTCAAATATGTGTCATGAAGTTCACGAGAAATCAAATTAAATGACCATGAAGGATTGATTTTTCCCTAGATGAAACCTTATACGGACTATAGATATTATAAAAGAATTGGAATAACCCTAAAGGAAACCTTATACATACTATATAGACTTTCAAATAGATGAATAAAAAAGCTTTAAGTCATAGGAGAAGTGCACAAGATAAAAATTCACGATACATCATGGGAGCATAAAATTTTATCGTGATTTAAAAAGGACCTATTGGTGGAAAGGAATGGGGAAAGATATTGCTTAGTTTGTGGCCAATTGCATGAAATGAAAACAAGTGAAGGAAGATCACAAGAAACTGTGGGACCATTTCAACTACTCTTTGTGTCAGAATGGAAACAGGACATAATCATAGACTTTACATAAGAATAGCTACACACCTCTCAAAATAGATCATAACTAATAGAGATCCAAAGTTTATAACACATTTGTGGAGGTGTATACGGGAGGATTTTAATACAGAGTTGTTGTATAGATAGTGTGTTAGGAAGAATGCTGAAATTATTAGCATCGCATATGACAAACTTCAAACAACTCAAAGTTGGTACAAGAGTTATACTGATCATGAAAAATAGTCATTGAACTTTTAAATGGATGACAACACTTTCCTCAAGGTTCAACCTTGGAAAAAATTAACTCATTTTGGAATAAAAAGAAAGATTAGCGGCATGCTACATCAAGAAGTTCATAATTATAAAAATGATTGCAATGTTGCATATTAGTCGAAATTACCCCAAAGAATATCATAGGTTCATAATATCAATGAAATTGGAATACTATCATGGATAGAATAAAACTTCCATTGTATGAAAACATGTCATATAAAGAAGGACCAATGGCGATAATTTATTTTTGAGTCAGGAATTTTAGAAGAAGAACATTACCACTTGTAAGAATTTAATGACAACATCCTAATGTTAAAAATGTATTTTAGATATAAATTTTGAATTTTGGATGACCTATCCAAACTTAAAGAGTAGTGAAATTTCAAGGATGAAATTTTCTCTAAGGAGGTAGGAATATGAAACCCCAACAAATTATTATAAGTATCTAAAATGCTTTAAAATGAATTTTGTACAATATATTGAAGTGTGGGAATATATTTGGAAATTTGTGTGTGAAAAATCAAGTATCTAAACCCTCACGAACCCCTTGCTTCCACCTTGCAACCACTATTAGTAAGCTCTTTGGTGAGCTTCTCGGATTGGCTATAAAGTTGAACCACCCCCTTTCACACACATTTCATTCCTTTTCTCTCCCTCTCTCACTAGAACTATCTCTCTTTAAGATATATGGGTTTTTTGAAATATTTTGGAAGGAAATTCAAGGATAAATATCAAGGAGTTTGGGTTTGGAAGCTTAGTGGTGGAATAACTTTTCAAGTAAGGGATATTACTCTAAATATTTAAATACATGCATTGTTTTGTTAAATAAAATGTCATATATCATGTGTTATGAATAAAAGTGAAAAATTGGAGGTCATATTTTATATGTCATATTATAATGTTATTAATATTATTTAAAATGAGATACTCATTATAAATATTTTATTGTGCATACATTAAAAATGTTTTTATATATATAAAATGAGTATCAAATGTTTATATGAAATGAATATCAAAAATTTGATATGGGATCCGAACCACCAAAAGCCTCTACCCTTCCATGGGATGGACAAGACCAGAAAATTTCAGAGTACTAAATATTCTCTAGAATTTATCTTAGATTTGGATCCAGAGCTGATGATAGAACCAGTTGTTGCCCTAAAAACTCCATAGTTTGTGGAACAGAGATGTTGTAAACACATTTCATGCTTTTAACCCAACTCAAGTTGAAGAAACTTATTCAATGGTTAGAAAAAATATGAGTCAATAATTGTTGCATCTTCCTAAATTTGACCAACTTACCATCCTACCTCCTATACGTTCATGATAGCCCATTTTTTTTTATCTCAGTAGAGTCTTTTAGTGGCATGTTTCTATCCTCTTGCTCATTAACCATGGGCTATTAGTAGACTATTTTCAATGAATTGCATGTTTGCATCACATACATATGTATCTTTAGATATTTTCTATCTATGGTGCCTATATTTTACTATGGATTATTATGGTTGTTATACGTGATTGTTGATTTGTTACTTGCACATGGGCCTCAGAGTTGGACCCTTATTGTGTTTGGAGCTTACCATCTGTTGTAAATTTGTTGACTACATATAGGCCTTAGATTTGGACCCCATTGTGTTTTAGAGTCGAAAAACCCATAAATGAGGGACCTTATGACATGATTTGATAGATACAAGTGCCATATGAATTGTAATCATACATGGGGTATGAGATTGACCCATAGACGTCTTAGAGTTGGGCAGTGTATATGCCCATGTATTTGGATGACCAATACATATAGGGTTTCATTTCATGCATTGGATTATATCACACATCATATTTTATATTATATAAGCATGTATTGGGATACCTATATTGAACATTTTCTCAGTTTCCTCAAAGGTGAGTTGGTACAAGTATACCTAGGTTTTATAATTACAATCTCCCCACTCCATATAATGATAATGATTACCATTCATGAAATTTTATTAATAAAAACATAGTTCATGAATAAGTGTTTATTGAAATAATATTTAGAGTAGACTCTTACTGAGCTATGTGTGGCTCACCCCCACTCTTCCTTCTCTACCTAACTACATAGTTCAAGATAGTCACAGTGAAGATAAAATGATTATGAATGAAGGATTTTGATGTTACAAGACATAAAGCCTTATTTCTTTTGTTGGTTACTATAATTTATAATTAGGTAGGTTGAGACTACTCTAATGGATTTTATTTGATTTAATAAATCTCCCTACACCGTCGTCCACATCTTTCTAAACAATTGGAAGCCTCATTTTCTTTTACACCAGTTTCAGTGGTTTAGAAAATATGTAAGGTTTACATATGTAAATCTCTTAAGCTTCATTGTTGTATTGGAGTGCTTCAGATACTATTCCTTAGTGTTGATTTGATAAAATCATTTGGAGCAAAAATACCTAAAAAACAACAATATATACCTTTGACTCTGAAAAGATAGATATCCAATAATAGATAATAAAACTATGAAAATAAAATATATTTTATAATTTAAGGTATAAAAAGTCACGATATATTAAGTTCTCTTAATCACTCATCAATTATGAATTACTTATGAGTTTTAAGCCTTGTATGAATTTTTTTAATTATTCAAGTGTATAATTGAATAATTAGATTAGTTCATTGTTAGTCAATTTACTTGATTCGATATGTAATCACTTGATCAAATTAAATAACTTGTGATAAATTGCTTGCAATGACAATTAGTACTCAAGATTATTAAACGGAGTTCGTGTGTTTAACCTTGATCCAATTTGCTTCTTAAAAATGAATGTTTTTTGGAGATTAAATTTAGAGAGCTTATTCTAGATTCTGTATTAAAAAGAGTTTAGATTAAGAGCTTATTTAATTCAATAAATAAGTAAGAAGAGGTAGAGATATTTGCACTTGTGAATTTTTGTAAGTTGGTCAAAGAATAGGAGATTAAGATATATTTTTGTTGATTTTCAAAACATGTTAGTGGTGGAGAATGATCAGAAAATCATTCATTTATTCAAATTTTTATCATAATTTTTATATTTTTCTTTTATATTTATTAATTTTTAATTGATAGATTTATTATTTAGTTTATGAAACCAAAAAACCCTTTTTACTAATTTTAATTAACTTACTATCTAGCTCGTAATTAGAAGTAGATATTGTTATCAATCCTCATGGGTATGACAAACCTTATTATAAAAATTACTTATTACTTGTACTTGATCACATATATTTGCATGTTTTCGATAGTGTCAAGTTTTTGGTGACGTTACCGGGGATTGATTTAACAATTCTTCTAATAACTAATAGTTTTTATTTATTTATTAATTTTTTCTTTATCTTTTTAAAATCAATTTATTTTCTTTAGTTTGTTATTATTAGTTTTATTTTTTGTTCAGATATTTCTTATTCTTTTTATCTTAAGTATATTTTATTTTTATTTTTATTGTATTTTTATATTATTTAATTATTTTATTTTTCTATTCATCTATGACGAGTAATTATTTTCTTGAAGTGTTAAATATCAATGGAATAAGAAGACACATATGGATGCAGCATAACAATGGATTTATTGTACCATATTTTAAAAATTGACAAGGTAATCGGGACTACCTAATGCTATGGGTAGATTTGAAAGCCAGAGGCCTAGGTATGATCCATATTCTAATATGTATTGTCATGCCTAAAAAATGGGTACATGAAATAGAAGGTATAAATTTTAAATTATGAGATTTCTTTAATAATCATTAAAAAAATGAATTTAAAAAATTTTCAATTATTTATAAATCAATCTTACAAGCAATTAGAGTACCCTTTAGAAGTTTCCTATTTAAAAGAAAAAATCCATTATAAAATCATAAAATTAAATCAAATCAACTAAAATTCATTGGAGTAGTCTTATCTACCTAATCATAATTATAACAGCCAAAGAAATAATGTTTTAAGTCAAACCTTATAACGTCAAAATCCATTGTTCACGAGCATCTTATCTTTATCTTAATAATATCGAACAAGGACTTGGGGAGTGAGGGAAGAGTGGGGTTGAGCTACACATTACTCACTAGGAGTCTACTCTAAAGTTTTATAATAATAAAAAATATTCATGATGTATGCTCATTAAATAAATTTTCATGAGTGTAAGAAATCATCATTAGTTTATAGTATGGAAGATTTCAGCCATAATCTCGAGTTTACCTGCACTTACTTGCTTTTAGGGAACTCGAGGAGTGTACATTCTATGTATCCCAATGCATGCACATACAATAAAAAAATATGCCATGTGGTACAAATCTAATGCATGATATACAATTCTATATGTATTAGTCATCTAAATATATGGGTAAATAAGTAGTCCAAATCTGAGATGCATGTGGGTCTACCTCTAACCCTATGAATGAATCAAAAAACACAAGGAATATGTATTTGTCAAATCAAATTATATGGGCCCTTGTCTATAGGTAGGTTGAATCCAAACACAATACGAGGTCTAACTCTGAGGCTTATGTGTAGTCAAACAAATCCATAATAGATGGAAAACACAACGAGGGGTCTACCTCCAAGGCCCGTGTGTGATCACAATAATCCATAGTTACATTTAGACACTATAGACGGAAAACTTCAAGGATACATGTGTATGGGATGTGCACCTATAGTTTATCAAAAGCTATCCATTGCAACTAGTATCCCATAGGTACCATACTCTACAAGATAACATACAAGTGTATTCCTCATGAATAAAACCATTCATGATGCATGAATAAAAGTATCGAATGTCATATCACATTTTCAATCAACATTTGATACTCATTTAATATACAAAATTCTTCCAATGTATGCATAATAAAATATTTATAAATATCATCCCAATAATGCTCTCAAAAGTGTACAAAAAAACCTAAACATCTTAGAGAGAGGAAGCTCTAAGAGGAGAGGGAGAAAAAAAGGTGAAATGAGAAATGGTGGAACTCGTCGCATTTTTATTGGAAATTTGATAAGCTCGACAAAGATTTTGCCAGTAGTGGTGGTGAGGTGAGGTGATGTCAAGGTGTAGTGAAGTTTTGGCGAGATACCTAAAGATTTTCCAAATTTTCCCGTTCAATTTGATTTTTCACAAGAATATTTCCCGATATATCCCTACATTTTGATATATTGTCCAGAATTCTTTTTACGGTACTTTGAATACTTATAATAAATTTATGAGGTTTTACATCCCTACCTCCTAAACAAAATTTTATACTTAAAATACCATATATTCTTAGGTTTGGATAACTCATGCCAACTTCAAACTTTAACCCCAAAATTTCATTTTCATTATTAGGATGTTTCCACTAAATCTTTACTAGTGATATTGTTCTTATTCTCAAATTCTTGACTTGATAAAGAATTAACACCACTAGTTTTTCTTCATAAGACAAATTCTGTCTAATCTAGGATAGTATTTCAACTATGATATTATAAACCTGTGACAATCTTGGGTGTAATTTAGACTAATATGCTACATTGTTAATCCATTTTATAATTATGAATGTTTCAAGGTAGCGTGGTGCTAATCTTCCCTTTTATTTCAAAACGAGTTATTATTTTTTAAGGTTAAACCTTTAGAAAAATGTAGTCATCCATTTTGAATTTCAATGACCATTGTCCATGATCAGCATAACTCTTGTACTTACTTTAAACTATTTTGAAGTTTATTTTGTGTGATGCAAATAAGTTTAGAATTCTACCCAGCATTCTAGAGATTTATACGATCATCTATGCAACAACTCTATATCTAAAGGCTCTTGTATACACCTCCATAAAAGTGTAGTAAACTTTGGGTCTCAATTAGATACAATCGACTCTAAGAGGTGTGTGGTTATTCTTGACAAAGTCCATGATAATGTTGTACCATTTCCATTCTGGCATAAAAAGTAGTTGGAGTTGTCTCTCAGGTTTCATGTGCTCGACCTTTACTTGTTTACATAGCACGTAATTAGCTACGAATTAAGCAATATCTTTCTTCATTCCTTTCCACTAATAGGTCCTTTTTAAATCATGATATATTTTTGTGTTCTGAGGATGTACCATGAACTTTTTTGACCTACGTGTTTTGCTCATAATCCCTTTCTTTTTGTTCATCACCTTGACATTTTATATGGTTGTCCATATGAGGTTTCATTTGGGGTTATTCCAATTCTTGTATATCAACTGTTATTTTAGGCAAAATTAATCCTTGATGGTTTTTCGATTTCATTTCTTTGGAGCTTCATGACATATGTTTGTAGCATGTCTTCCAATATTTGAATAATCCTTTAAATTGTTCATTAGTTTGTATTATGTAGCAATTCCATTTGCAAAGCTTCCTATAGTAGACAAGGGGAAGAATTTTGAATCTTGATCTAGTACAATTGATCTTGATATACCATCTAGTCATACAATATTTTGTAAGAATCATTCACCCAATATCAAGACTTATGTTTTGGTCGTCTAATGTAATTCCCCATAAGTTAATCTACATTCCTTTTCATTCTACTCCGCGAGTCAGTTTTTCTTGAAATTATGATGTATTCCATACTTTTAGGATGTATTGTCAATTCTTATATGTTTTTCTCCATGGTTCTTTGTCCTTAAAGAGTCTTTATCAATGACTACTGTATTTCTGTTGAAAATAAAATTTTCCAATAGAAAAAATCTATCTATCCATCACTTCTCATTCCAATAATCTTCACCATGCTTTACAAAAATTTACGCTTCTTAAATTGAGCAACTTATTATATTATGAGGTTGAGCATAGATCTATACTTATCTTCCATTATCCTGCATTTCAACTTGTGATCCGTCTATCATTCGAGTGTTTCTACCATGTACCAAAATATTGTGTGACAACTTTAACTTTAAACTTAAGAGTGTCTGTTGATTTCTCTGTGTGAAATCGTAATCCTTTAAAGATACCTTTCCTATAATTCCTTTTATACTTATGATCATTTCTCCACTTCTCCACATAATATATGTTAGCTCCTCTTTGTCAACCCATGTATTAAAATGTACAACATACTTTGATGTATTATGGCTTGACACTTTTGTTACTGAATTGAACATATGTTGTGCACTCACCGTTATTATCACTAGATGATTGATATGTTTTTGAATGGATCATTCTTGATTAATCTTTATAATGTTCAAGATTAGTTTTTATAAAATTGTGTAGATTTTTTTCATCTTTCTTCATACAATCATAGTTCATGTTTAAAAATCAAACATATGATGTTTCATGTTTTTCAGGATGTTCCAGATACAAATCTTGTTTACTCGTGTAGAATATCAATCAAAGGTTTTTCAAGTCCTTTTGGTGAAATTTTAGTATACTTCATGTCATACTTCATTAGTTGATATGATAATTAATACCTTTCACTCATATAGAGTTGTTCCACTTTTGAGTTTCCTTATTTTGTTTACAAAATTGATGTCTCTCTAAGTCAACTGTGTGAGGGGTACTGTAGTCTCCAAATTTTCCTGTCTCAACTTTTCATGTAGTTTTGTCATTCTCTAATCATTTCAAAGTCATCCTCTTATGAGTTTCTCATTCTCCAAGAGTGCTCACTCAAAACTTGAAAAGTAGTTTCAATATGTTCAATTCTCTTAACTTCTAAGTGTCAATGTATTGACTTTGAAAACTTGCATCTTCGATTTGACCAAATAATCCAATTATATTTGTCATTTTATAATAACTAGTGCATAATTTGAATTTTATGTACATCAAAAAAATCATTCATGAAGCGATGATCTTGGTTGATTAAGTCTTTTTTTTTTACCATTCATCCAACTATTTTATTAACTTATATCTTGAATGGTGCCATTCATTAGCAATAGGTAGTAATTGGTTTTGTTCTAGGTTATAACTTGATTAAAAAATCATCATTGAGGTAGGGAAATGAAGATAATTCTTCCATAAATGCATTCCAAAACTATTCATTATTGGTAACCATGTGAAGATATTTTTGTCATCAACATTTGTTTACAAAATGTTTCAAAGGAACTTCATTTCTTTGATCCTATCTTTCTTTTAGATGATGCTTAAGGAAAATACTGAAAAGGGTTACTCCTTGCATTAAGAAATTGGGCTATTATAGACTTAAAGGATATCATAAAGGAATCCAAGAGAAAATTTGAAATAAGGGGGTTTATTAGTTTTAACTATGAGGTAAAGGTTAAAAAAGTGATAGAATGGGTGACACAAGTGTCAGAAAGAATATGTATCTTAGAGTTATGTAGTAAAATCAATTCATCATTGATTTTCTAGTTCCACCTATCAGATTCGTGAAGTCTTGTTCTTGTGATTATAACCCTAGAGTTATGTCGCATATGTCCTTATCCTTTCCTTGTATTGATTGATGTTGATTAAGAGTTTATGAGGGATTTCATTGTTCTTTAGAAAGGTTGCAAATTGATTGATAAGGTTAGAAGGATGATTCTTGAAAATGTTGTCTTGGTCGTTGAAAATTTTCATTTAACTGTCAACCAGACTGTTGATTTTGACTCGTAGAATTCCTTTGAATAATTGATGCTCTATAGTAGAACATGTTCCTCATCCATTTTTTGTGATCCAATTTGATGTGAATTGTCTTATGGCAATACTGGAAACATAAAATCCAATCATTAGGTTGAGACTTTGACGAAGTTGTTTCTAGTTCAACTTGTTTAATCCCATAAATGACTTCTATAATTCATTGAGAAGACTCATATGCCTTAAGAATAAGCAAACGTTGACAATTGCTCCTATAGTTAGGTCAATTCTATGAATAGTTCATAAAATATCCAACTTCGCCAAAAAATCAAGTTATAATGAGAGTGAACCCATTTAGATGGTAGATGACACGTCCTTTTTTCCAAAATCTTCTTGTAGTGATATGAAATTCATCATTTCTTGTAAATAAAGAAAATAAGTTGTTACAACTCTTCGTTGGTGGTATATTCTATCTTTTTGTCTTAGGTTAATCATTACTTAATGCAATTAATTTGCACATGTTTCTTATAGGCTATTCTATGAGTAGGTAGTTGAGACAAAAATAACATTTAGAAATAAATTGTATTCCTTGGAGATGAGAACCATGCTCTAATACTAAATTGTCACGCCCCAAAAAAATGGGTACATGAAATAGAAAAGGGTTAAATTTTAAAATATGTTTAAAGGAAATTTCTTTAATAATCATAAAAAATCAATTTTAAAAAATAAATTATTTGTAAATCAATATTATGTATAATTCAGATACCCTTTAGAAGTTTTCTATTTAAAACACAAAATCCATTATAAAATCACAAAATTAAATTTAATCAATTAAAATGTATCATAGTAGTATCACCATCCCTAATCGTAATTATAATGGCCAAAGAAATAAGGTTTTAGTCAAATTGCATAACGTTGAAATCCTCTGATCATGATCATCTTATCTTTACCATAATTAACTTGAATATTGTAGCAAGGAAGTGAGAGAATAGTGGAGGTGTGCTACACAAAACTAAATAGGATCTACTCTAAAGTTTTATCAAAATAAGTAGGTATTCATGATGCATGCTCATTTTAATAAATTTTCGTAAGTGTAAGTAATCATCATTAGGCCCATGTGTGGTCCAAATTTGAGGTGCATGTGGATCTACCTTTAGGCCCATGTACAATCATAACATATAAGGCATATGTATATGTCAAATCACATCATATAGGTCCTCATAAATGGGTTGATTGACAGCAAAAACAATGGGGTTCAGCCTTTTAGGCCCATATGTAGTCAATGAATCCACAATAGATGGAGAACACAATGAGGGTCCAAATCAAGGGTGCGTGTACAACAACAATAATCCACAATTATATATAAACACCATAGATAGAAAACTCCAAAGATACACATGTATGTGATGCGTACATGTAATCTGTTGAAAATTGTCTATTGTAACCAGTAACATATGGGTACCTACTCTACAATACAACATATAGGTATACTCCCCATGAATAAAACCAATCATGATGCATGAATAAAATTTCTAATACCATATCATATTTTCAATCAACCTTTGATACATTTAATATACAAAAATTTTCCAATGTGTGCATAATAAAATATTTGTAATGAGTATCTCATTTTTAAACAACATTTATCATATTATAACAATAATAAAATCATAGCATATAGTTTATAAAAACAATGCATGAATTTAAAAGGTTAGAGTAAGAACCCCTACTTGAAAAATGGTGGAACTTGCCCCCTGTTTGATCCTATTTTTGACACCAAAAATTTCCAATATATCCATACACTTCAAAAAATTGTCCAAAATTATTTTGAAGGAACTTTTAGTACTTATAATAATTTGATGTTGTTTTACATGTACATTGAAAGATGATGGGATCACTAATACCCAAGCTATTCATATATAAATCCAAAAGAGAATTTCAACATCACACCTAATTTTCCATTCACAATGGTTCAACCAACTCCAACCACTCAAAAAAAGTCTCTTAAGAATTTAGTGAATACAATCATTGATAACACTTTGAAAGTTTAATAGGAATACCAAGCTTTTATCAAAGAATAGGAAATTGCAAGGAGAATTCTTGAGATTTTGGTATACCAAATTTAAATGAGGAATCTAACAAAGGAGTTCAACATCACATCTAGCTTCCCATTCCCAATGTCACAACTCTGTCCACCCAATCAAGGTAAGTAGCTAAAAGACTTCAAAATTTATATGGCTACTGATAATGTTAATTAGCTAGAAAATAATGCTGCTATCAAAAACCTTGAAACTCATATTGGCCAACTGGTTACATAGTGGAAATACTAAAAGCACAAAAAGTTGTTGAGCTCTTTTCCCAAATAGATACTAAACCTAGAAAAATCATCAATGTTATTATTATGGAAAGTGGTAAGAAAATAGAGCAGCCTCAAAGAATCCCAATGAATGATGTATCCAAAGAAAAGACTAGTAAGGAAGAAAAGACCATCACCCCCAAAGAATCCAACATGACACCAACAGTAGTATTTGAACCTTCCTTTTTCACTGATGATCTTGCTTTGTCTTTCTCCAATAGGTTTGACAATTCAATGAAGTAGAATCTTGGAAAATAAAATTTGTAGACATTCCACTAGGTGCAAATCCACATGCATCTTATAAAAGATATTAAGAAAATTTTCTTACCAAGGACAAGCTTAAGGATAACAAAGAGATAGATGTGGGGGAGAATGTGTCAAGTATGCTTAAATGGAGACTACTATCAAGGTGTAAGCATATAAATAATGAATATCATACTAGAAAGTTTGACATCGATAATGAAATTAGCTAAACAAAGTTAGGTGAAAAAGGATAGTGAATGTTGATAGAATCTTGTTTTGTTCTTAAGTGAAGGTAACATTATTATAAATTTGCTCAACACTTGCATACATATTAGAATAATTAGTGATAGAATAATTTATATGTATAAACCTGTGAAAAATGTTTTGAATCCCTTAAAACGTTTCTACATTTTTAATGAATACAAATAGATTGCTATAATTTTTCTTCAAGTTTATCAAGGTGAATACTATATGTATTTCTTGAACAATGATAAAGGCAATAGGATTAAATTCTTTGGCTAAATTGTCCTACCTTTAATGTTGTTGTTCCTTCAATAAGAACCCTTTTTGTGGACCAATTTGAGCCTATATGAGCCACTTTTTTTAACCCACTTCTTACCATTTGAACCAAACACATTGGTCATACTCTATAGTAGAAAATAGAGTTGCACAAAAAGAGAATAGATTATATGAAAATGCTAAAATAAGATTTAAGAGTATTAATCATACTATAATTGATTAAATGCAAAATGTATAGAAAGAAACCCTGATAGAATATGTACCCCACATATATAAAAAATTCAAAAATAAGTAAATAATAATAAGAGAACATGCTGAAAAGAATTATAAAAACGGTTGGTTGTTAAAAGAAATTTGACCCTATTTTATTGAAATAATTTGTCTTGTGATAGTATTATTTATAGGTCTCTTTCTCTTACTACATGGACTCATGAACTTTCGTTTATCCTTTTTCCCATTCATTTGATTGGACCAAAAAGCATAGCTATATTATAACCATATGAAAGACATTTGGATTTTAGGAAATACTTTTGGTGAGTGTAGATAAAATTTTAATGTAAAGCCCATGACACCCAATTCAACTCTAAAAAGAATATTGATATTTTACGAGGAGGAATAATGTTTCAACTTGTTTAAGTTGTATGATTTGACTATTGCTAATAGAAACTACATCACACACATTTTGAGCATGATTATTGTACAGTAGCTGTAACAAAGGAATGACTAAAGGTAATATATGACATTTATTCTAAATTAACTTGAAATATTGTTAAGCATATGAAATAAAATGCTAAAAAAAAAATTTCTCCCAATTATTATTGTTGACTTTGCTCGAGGACTAGCAAAGAGTAGGTACGAGAGTGGTTGATAAGTATAATTTTATACACATTTTTAGATACTAATTCATTTACATTTAGATATATTTTGTTATTACAATGAGCTAAAATTATTTTCTTATATTTATTGGAAAATATTAATTTTCTATATCTTTGAGATTTTTATTGATTTTTTGTGATTTTTATTTGATAGGTAGATTAACTTAAAATTGCAGTGGATGTATTTTATAGCTTATTCCTATCATTGCTACTTTTATCCTTTTAACCATCCCAACTTATCCTATCCCTTTGACATATATTGCACACTAATCCTATCTTTATCATAATACTAGCATTCTTATTTACATCCAAATTTGATTTTATCTCTTGTAAATACAAAAAAAAAAAACACCCCATAAAATAGAATCAATATCAGAATATCATAATTTATAGAATTAAGTTGGAGGTAAGAACGTAGAGCAAGATTCAAAGAGGCAATTAAAAGGGTAGAATATCATATTCATGAAAATCATTCCTAAGATTTTTTCTCCTTTCTTTTATTGTTTTTATGAATATTGTTTTCAATTTATTGTTTTCTATGAGTACTGATAAGTGCTTAAAAAGCATAAAAAATACCATGATTTAATGTACTTTAATTGATTGATGCATGACAATAATATATATGATATATTTGTAATTTATACATTCGATTCGTTTCATGAGATCAAAGTTATACACTATTTTATTTCTTCTTTTATAAGTATGCAGACTTATTAGTTCATTTCTAAATATAAATTATATTCGCATACGCCTTAGTATGAGTGCTTGAACCCATAGCATTCAGTCAAATGAGAGTATTGACTTGTTAGGAGTAGAGTAGAAGCGAATTCGGTTTCCTAACATTGAAATTGGGTGAAGTGAAAGCGAAACATTTTTTATTAAAATATAAAAGTGACTTTTGACTAATTATTGTAGTAAATCATGAATGCTTAAGAAATTAGAATAATCTATGCTTAAAGTTTTTAATTATAAAACTTAAATGAAATTTTAAGCATAAATATTTTTGGGTTTTATTTTACTTTTTTATTTTACTTGTTCAATTTTTTTATTTTTTGTTTTATTTAGTCTAATGTTTGTGGGTATCATTACTAAAAAACCCTCACGAGACATAAACTCGTCAACTAGGGCAACCTTAGAGTTTAAAGGATTATCGCATACATTAAATGAAATCATATCAATCCATGGGAGTGATTTAGATTTTTTAATTTTTTGTTTTTACCGCTCTCTTGCAAGAGTATTAGCAATAAGTTGGTTGGGGATTGTAATGAGTGCTTAAAAAGCACAAAAATTATCATGATTTAATGTAATTTAATTGATTAAATAGATTTATATTTGTATTATTTTTTCATATGTTATATAAAATTGTATTATTGGAATTACAGATATTTTTATTATTTTTCAGGTATTTTTGCTTGAAATATAATTTAAAAACTCAAAAACATTGAAACAAATACCCAGTCACACGCACGCCCATGCCTAGTCTCGTGCCCACCAATGCATGTCAGGCTCATCCTACTGCCAATCCTATGCACACTAACACCCATCTAGTAGCAAATCCCATGCATGTCGATGCCCACACACGTGTGTCAACCTGCCCACATACGTCCAAGACCAATTTTTGAGATAATTTCCCATTTTTAGGCCTTCAACATCTATAAAAGAACCCTCTCTCCTAATCTCAAAACATTGAATTTCACATCACTTCTCTCTCTCTCTTGAAAGCTTTCTTAGTTTTTTTTAGTTTTTTAGTCTTAAATTCCTTCTCTTTTTGAGAAGAACTAGTTACGCTTTTGTAAATTTCTAGTTTTTTATTCAATAAATGGAAATGCAAATCCGTTTGGAGTTTTTCCATAAATGAAATTATCATCAAAGTTCTGTAAGGATTATTTTTAGGTATATATAATTTTAAAATGAATTCTTTAGAGTTATTTTTATTTTTTATTTTTATATGTTATATTTAATTTTTCCAGTGATTAAATTTAACATGGCTGGTTGTTTGTATATATGATATAATAATAACATTATTATACTTGCAAAATATTAAATAGGTAAAACATTTGTATAAAATAAATTAATTTTTTTATTCAAGATTTTATATTAAGTATGTTAGAGAAAAATATATTATTTTTTCGATACAAACTTAAATCTAAAAATTAGATGTTAAGGTTTAATTATACGATTTGATTTAGAGAAGTGCCCTTTTTATTTGTTGGTACAATCTCCTGACAGTTAGAGTGAAGCTCTATTTCAAAATTTTTTATAAGAATTATTATTCGAAAATATATTGACAATATATTTTCAATAATGGTTTTAAAACTTTAAAGTTAGTACTAGGATAATTAAATTCATAGCTTTAATTTGTACACCTTGAATAAAGTTTAAAATGTCTAACCCCACCAAAGGTGGCATTTAAATGGTTCATTTTCAATGTCTAAGAAAAAAGGATTTAATTTAGTTAACCAAATTAATTATTGACCCAACTCGTAGGTGTTAATTGATTTGTTTAATTAATAAAGAATATCTAACCCACCAAAGGTGGTATTTATATAAAAAAAGGATAGCGAATCAATACATATCAATTTATATCTATAATAATCTAAATAATATAAGCAAGCATAATAAACTTAATTATTATATCCATAAATACTATATTGTTATGAATGATAAAAATTTTCATAATTGTTTATTGAATCTATATCTATGTTTATTTTTTTATGTTATTAGATTAGGAAACACAAAAAAATTGAAATATCGTGACATGATGTTTAGGATTTAATTTCGTTTTTAAAAGTTTGAATAATAACTTAAAAACCACAAACATCCTTCCTTAATTAGATCGACCTTGGGAGTATACTTGTCATATTCTATAAAATGAATTATGCACTTGGGAGAGTTTTATAAATATAAAACCAAAGTATTTACAAAACCAGTATTGCTAACCTGATGTCAATTTTGTTCATCAAGTACCTAATTTTATAATATATTGTTGGTGATTTCAAAGCCCTACATATGGATTGTAATATTTAAAAAGATATGGAATATTCTATTTATCTATTCTTCTGGATTATGTATTAATTCTTAGTTTTAATATTTGCACAAATTTTCTTGATTATTTAAGTATATAATTGAATAATCAGATTAATTCATTGTTAATCAATTTTTTGATTACTCATTTAATCTTTAACGGGAAAGGAATAGCATTTTTAAATTATTTATCAAAATTTTAAAAACTTATGTGATGTAAATATTTTGATTTTGATTTTTAGAATTTAATTTTAAAAACTAACTAACTGTGTAATAGCATGAAAAGTAAAAGAGTGTTTTGTCTAGGAGACTAGTTCTTGGAAACCTAGAATGATGATTTTTAAGGAGGCTTTGTCCCACCATTCTTGGGAGCACTCTTGGTTAATACTGATTACGTTATTAACTTAACTTGTTTGTTTAGTATTTTGATATCAAATACTATGTATATTTTCTCTAATTTTTTGTATATTTATTTTATTATTCTTTTCCTTTTTAATTGATAGGTGTTTTAAATTTACGCTTTTAATAATCTATGCATGGTAGGAGATTCTTATGAAACTCTCTTACACCATATATAGATAATATTCATAAATTTTAAAAACCTATCTATAAGGCTAGATTCTAACCATGAGCCTATTTTTGAGACATACACAAAACCAAGCCTTAATCCTCTACCTTTTTTAGCTTCTCTTCCTCTGACTGTATCCTTTGTACATTGTCCACTGTAAGGGTGGAAAGAAAGTAGCTTTAACTTTTCTTCATTTCATTTCTAGGAGTTATGAGAGCACTTTTTCCTTTGAAAAAATCTTCTCACCTAGCTTCAATTCCTATTAGGGTGGAGAAACTTGGTTTTTAGAGTGGGCACATAGCATTCTCTTGCTATAGCTTTCTCACCTTATAATTCATATATTCTAGAATCTCTTGAATACCTTAAAAGCATGTGTAATGTGGAGGGAACTTTGTTAAAATCATGATCTATGGATGCCCCAGTATTACATTATATGCAGAGTAGGCATCAAGGATCATGAACTTAATTATCAGTGTCCTTCCTTCAATGCTAATTGGTAGCTCAATTCTTTGATAAGTATTTGTAATTGAGCTAATGAATGTGATTAGGTAGTGTCTATCTTCTGTAATGGCTTTTTTTCGTTTAGGTTATTTTTCTTCGGGTGTTCTAGAGCATGATATCTAATGCATTTTCGTTATAAAAAATGCTCATTTTACCACATGATGCGAAATCAAAATTGAGACAACCAGGGGATCCTCATGTGGTGCTAGGATTTCTACCAAATAAGCCTTGTTGAAGTTGATCAAATATACTTAATATAGAATCTACTTGGAAAATATTAGTTGTAGGACGTTTGGCTTATCTTTCACAAGTCTTTCAAAATGAATTGGAGTTTCCTTAGAAGTTATGCCCCCCATGGATAGCCTTAACAAATGAAGTTGGTTTTGGAGGTTCTAGGGGTTGCTCATTAGGCTTGTCCCTTCTCATATCTTTATAATACTTGATGAATTGTTTCAGGAAACCTCTTTGAATTAGCTTTTGTATTTCTTTCTTTAGGGAAAACAAATTATCAGTGTTGTATCCCTTATCTCAAGGAAAACTATAGTAAGGCCTCTTTCTCTTCTTTGCTTGAATCCTTCATTCATTTTCCAAGGCCATTTCACAAAATATTTACCTTCTAACCTAGGGACTAGTTCTACTAAGAATATGGTTAAATAAAATGGTACACTATCACCAAGGCAAGATTTAAGATCTTCTTTTTTAGTATGTGGATTCCAAATAGAGTTTCTTCTCTTTGGAGATGGCAGAGATCTATTTTTTCTTCTAAGAGGAGTTCTTTTGATGCTCATATTCAGGCCTATTAGCTTTATATGTCTTAGCATCTTTCTCTATGGTGATATACTATTTAGGTTTTTTGAGAACCTTATTGAGGCTGCAAGTCTCTTTCTTGATGATAGACTTTCTAAGGTTGATTTTATAGAGAAACCTTTTGTCTAAATGTTACGAAAACGAAGTCCTTAGAGCAATCATATATTTCATATATTGGTGGTGTTAAATTGTTGAAGATAGCTTAGTAGGAATTAACCAATCTGGAATTACCAAAAGAGATCATGAGTTTCTTTCTTATTTTTCTACTACTGGGGAAATCGTTAATAAAGACATCAACCAATTGAGGGAAAGATTCTACATAATAAGTAGGAAGCTTGTTGAACTAAGTAAGTTCTTGTCCTAAGAGACTTGATGCAAAAATTTAACGCATCATGTTAGCCAGCATGAAAGGGGTCTGACAAAACCAATTAAGGAGCTTTTCATCAACCCTTATAAGGGCTATTAGAAATTTCACATGAGTTCCCCTTGATACGTGGGTAATTTCTTGAGGTTAAATTCCTTCTTGAGATTTATTTCTTTTAGAGAAGCGATCCTCTTTCAATGGAAGAGCTAATTGCTTCGATTGGGACTCTATGAACCTCTTGTTGTCCATTACTGTTCATAGGCTACGTATCAGTGCACCTATGACTTGGTTCTAGAGATTTGTGCATAGCTATACCACTAGAGTATTATCTATAATCATGTATTCTAGATGTTGATTACGTTGCTCCTAAGTTTCCATCCTCTAGCTTATAGAGAGAAATTGGTCTCAAACTTTCTTAATGATATCTGTTTGATTAGCCATATTACGTGTTACTATCTAATCACCTTCTTATTGGAAGTTTGGCTATTCTAGAGACTTATTGTCTTCTATGAATAGCACTTGTGTAGTTGGTGCCAGTACCATGGAGGAATAGAAATTTTAAGATTTTTTTATGGTTTCTCTTAAATCTTAAATTTGATCAAAAGAAAGTTCCCGCATACGATGATAAATTATTGATGTAAACTTCTACTCAGTTTCTTGAGGGCCTAAAATAGAGTAGCAAATGTTAGATACCAATGGAAGACAAAAAAATGAGGTGGTTTTTCTAATTGGATACCAATGCTCAAGTTAAATAGGTGATCATTGGGGAAGACATTGAGGCTAAGTATGCTTGTTATAAGATTCCAAGCACTTGCGATTGTATATGAAATCAAAGTTATTCTTAAAATTTCCTAGAAGATTCAATGTACTTTATTCTGAGATAGTGTTATTATTTTAAAGTGACTTATATGAGTGACCTTGGAATAATTTAGAGATAATATTAATTTTTGAAAGCCAGGAATGCTAGCTATTCATATTAGGATCATATATGGAATGGGAATCTCACTTAATTATCCAATTGGGTAGGGAGAGGAGTCTTTCTAATGATAGTACTCTTGTAAAGATGTTTTACCAATTACTTGGAGGTGATATGCTCCTTTTTGGATGCAGGTCAAATGTTGCTTAGTTTAAGTTAACAACATCATAGAGATTTCCATTTGCTTTAGGAACTGATATCTTAGACCTTTTGAGGTTTTTAAGAGAGTAAAGATTATTTTACCAGTCCAATAGTGCTCTATGATAAATGAAAG
The DNA here is from genome assembly GCA_030763125.1 of Hippophae gyantsensis. Classification (NCBI taxonomy): domain Eukaryota; kingdom Viridiplantae; phylum Streptophyta; class Magnoliopsida; order Rosales; family Elaeagnaceae; genus Hippophae; species Hippophae gyantsensis. The sequence goes on along the minus strand of CM061035.1, from coordinate 42,228,386 downwards.
AGTTTTTCTTAATAGGTATATGGCTAGGGGAAGTTATAAAGAGCTTCGTCTCAGCATCTTAGGGTTCAAGTTTGTGGAGGCCTATTCTTGATGGTGCTTGATGTTTTGGAGACTCCACTTAGTCATCATGAATCGTCTAGTAGCTCTATGGAGATATAATGAGTTTTTATCAATATCCAAGAGCTTCTTAGGAGCTCTTAAGCTGTGCTATTATTTTTTCTAAGGATCTGAGGTGATATTAAGAACCCAAATGACATGGCGGGATAGTACAATTGCATGGCCTCCCAAAGTCAATCTTGTTAGATCAAGATCCAAAGTTTCTACAATGTTATAAAAATCAATACAAGGGGCTTTGGGTGCACAGTTACTACATAGCATGCCTTATCATACTTAAACTGGTGGACATACAAAAGGGTTATTGAAATGTTAGAAGATATGTTACAAACTTGTGTTATGGAATTCAAGGAAAGCTAGAGCAACCACCTACCATTGATTTAATTCACTTGTAATAATAGTTATCATGGCAGCATTCGCATGGAATAATATAAAGCCTTGTCTAGATGACAATGTAGATCTATAATATGCTGGGCAGAATGCAAAGATTTAAGTACAATGAGAACTAATCTTATTAAAAAACCATTTGAAAAGATCTGCATTGCATAGGAAAAACTTTGTACAACTCAAATTTAATATAAGAGTTATGTTGACCATGGACAATAACCATCGAGCATCAAAGTAGATGACCATGTTTTTCTGAAGGTTTGACATCAAAAGGGAGTAACTCGCTTTAGAATAAAAGGAAGTTAGCTCCCCAGTATACCAGACCATTTAGAATTATTAAAAGAGTTTTTTATGTAGCATATAAGTTGGAGTTATCTTAAGAATTGTCACAAGTTCACAATGTTTTTCACATATCCTTCTTACAAAAATTTCAACTGAATCATCGGTTAATCAATTTTCAATTTAGGAACTTAAGGAGAAGAGTAATATCGTTAGTAAAAGTTTAGTGAAGACATCATAAAATTGAAGATGCAACTTGGGAGTTAGAGTCAGAAGTTTGTTAGAAGCATCCTTACTTGTTTGAAGAATTATGAATTTCAAGGAAAACATTTTCTATAAGGAGAACAATGTAAAACCCCAAAATTTTAGTATAAGTAATTGTAGCACCCAAAATAAATTCTAAATAATGTTTTAAAATGTAAGGATGTAATGGGAAAGTTTCTTGTGAAAAATAGAATGGAACAGGAAAAATTGGGCACAACCTTCATCACCACACCAACACCAGCTCGCCACCTCAACTAACAAGCTCTCTGTCGAGCTCCTCGATTGGTTATAAAAAAGGGTCTTAACCCCTCATTTTACACATATTTTCCTCTATATTTTCTCCCTCTCTCTAAAAATTTCTCTTTTTAAGTTGTTCGTGATTTTCAGCACATTTTGAAGGGCATTTCAATTATAAATATCCATGTTTATAGGTCAAGGATTTGAGGTAGGTATTCTTACTCTAACCTTTTAAATTCATGCATTATTTTTATAAACGAACTGTCATGCATCATATATTATGGATAAAAGTGGAAAATTAGATGCCATCATTTTATAACTAATGTTATAATGTCATAAATGTTTTCTAAAATGAGATACTCATCATAAATGTTTTATTTTGTACATTAAAAAATATTTATATAATAAAGGAGTATCAAATGTTGATATTAAATTAACATTGAAAATATGATATGAATTCTGAGAATTTCATACCTGTATCTTGAGAATGATTTTATATGTGGGGAGTACACCTATATGTTATCTTGTAGAGTATAGCACCCACAGGCTACTGATTACAACACACAATTTTTGACAGACTACAAGTACGCATTGCATACATATGTATCTTTGGAGTTTTCCACCTATGGTGTCTATATGTGACCATGGATTACTGTGGTCACACATGATCCTCGAAGTTCAACCCCTAGTGTGTTTTCCATCTATTGTAGATTTGTTGACTACAATTGGGAATCGAAAATAGACCCACAATTGTCATTGTCATCTATTATAGATTCGTTGACTACACATGGGAATTAGATTTGGATGACCTATTGTTTTTAGAGTCATCCTAGTTGTAGTAAAAGGGCTCATATAATGTCATTTGATGGGTACATGTGGACTATGTATTATGATCATACATCGAGTTTGAAGTTTACCCACATACATCCCAAAGCTAGATCTCACATATGCCCATGTATATGGATGACCAATACATATGGAATTGGATTTCATGCATTCGATATATATCATAGCATATTTTATTGTATGAGCATGCATAGGAATACCTAGATTATACTCTCCTTCATTTTCCTCGGAAGCAAGGAAGTATAGGTATACACGAAGTCTTTGACAAAAATCTCCCCACGATGAATATTGATAATAACTACCATTCATGAAATTTTATTAATAAATAACATGCATCATAGGTAACAACTTTTTGGATATATATTAGATTAAACTCCTACTATACTACGTGTAGCTCAGCCCATTTTATCCTAACCTCTAGATTTGGGTCTAACAAGGTAGTGCACGACTTGGAGATGAGGAAAGAAAAAGAAAAACTTAAGGTTATAATTTGTATTTCATCTTTTATCCTTTATTTGGAGAAAATATTGAGGCATGTTGTAAATTGAATTCTCTTTCTAATTGAAAGTTTCCTTTGTTATGGATCTAAATATCAAGTCAGTGTATGTATGGTAGATAAATTTTTTTAATAACCCAAACAACCAATTATGTATACATAAAGTAATGTAAAAATAAAAATATCAATACATGAGACTTTTAGATGAAAAAAACCTAGGCCATACCAATGACCTAAAAGGAAAACTATTGATCTACTAGACCACCTAACTATCCACTTGAAAAATTGGTATCTAGTTAAAAGGCTAGGACTTAAACTACCCACTGATGAGTGCTCAAAAAGTACTAAAATTACCATGATTTTATACACATTAATTGATTAAAAATATATATATTTGCATGATTTTATCATATATTTATATAAATTTGTCATTTTGGAATCACGGGTATTTTTATTGTTTTTCAGGTATTTTCGCTTAAAAATGTACCTTCAAGACTCAAGAGAAATACTAGAGGCAATACGTCACAAATATATTCAAAAATAAATGAGAAAAAGTCAAAAAATAAGAAAAAATTGGACGAAATGGGTCAAAAAGGTCAAAAATGAGGAAATCGTGCACGCAGCAGCCCAGCCGCGCTGACCAACACACGCAACGCGCCTAGCCATGCCAACCAACGCGCGTACCGCCCCAGCACAACGCCCAGTCCGCACGTGCAGTACGCCTACTTCCGCGCGCATAGCATGCCCACTTTCGCGTGCACCAGCTCTCCATTCCACGCACGCTGTGCGGGCCCTACTCCACTCCGAGTGGGCCGCTGCCCATTCTGCGCGCATTGCCACCCCCAATGTCAGCATGATGTCAGCAATGACATCAGTATTCACTACTCCGTGTTTCCATCATTTTTTACCATTTTTTCACCCACTTTTTCATCCTCTCCTCACCTATAAATACCCTCATTCTCTTCACTTCAAAACACACCTAAAAATACATCTTATCTTCTTTTTCTTTCTCTCATTTCTTAGTTTTTAAGCTTTTCTTAGTTTTTAGTTTTTCTTTAGTTAGTTTCTCTTAGTTTTAGAGTTCTTCTCTTTTTGAGAAGAACTAGTTATGTTTTTGTAATTTATTTGCTTTTTGATTCAATAAATAGGAGTGCAAATTCCGTTTGGAGGTTTTCCAGCAACAGAGTTAGCATCAAAGTACTATAAGGATTTTATTTTCTTTGCAGTTATTTTTTATGTTTTATTCTTACATGTTATATTTAATTTGTTTGTGATTAAATTTAACATTGCTGGCTGTTTGTAAACATGATATAATAATAACGTTGTTATGCTTACGAAATATTAAATATGTGAAAATCTCTAAAATGAATTGATTTTGTTTTTATTCAAGACTTTATATTAAGAATGTTAGAGAGAAATATATTATTTTTCATTACAAACTTAAATCTAAAAATTAGATTTTAAGGTTTAGTTATCTGGTCTAGTTTAGAGTAGTGCTCTTTTATTTGTTGATATAATCGCCCGGTAGTAAGAGTGAAGCTCTATTTCAAAAGTTTTTATAAGAGTTATTATTATCTGAAAATGTATTGACAACATGTTTTCAGTAGTGGTTTTAAAACTTGAAAGTTAGTACTCGGATAATTAAATTCTTAGGTTTAATTTGGACACCTTGAATAAAATTTAAACTGTCTGACCCCACCAAATGTGGCATTTAAATAGTTCATTTTCAATCTCTTAGAAAAAGGAATTAATTTAATTAACCAAATTAGTTATCAACCCCACCCATAGGTGTTAATTGATTTGTTTAGTTAACAAAGAATATCTAACCCCACGAAAGGTGGTATTCATATAAAAAAGAGAGAATCAATAAATATCAATTCATATATTTAATAACCTAAATAATATGAGCAAGAATAATTAATTTAATTATTATATCCATAAATACTCCACCATTATAAATGATAAAATTTGCATAAATTTTTATTGAATCTATGTTTATTTTTATGTAAGTAGATTAAATACACAAAACCCCAAAATATCATGACAGGATGTTTAGGATTTAATTTCGTTTTTAAAAGTTTGAATAATAAATTAAAAACCACATACATTCCTTCCTTAGATCGACCTTGGGAGTATACTTATCATTTTCTACGAAATGATTCGTGCACTTGCGAGAGTTTTATAAATTCATAAAACCAAATTATCGACAGGATCGGCGATGTCGGTTCTGTCCTATCACCCACCCATGTAATGCCCCCACGTAACCTACTTACAAGCTATTGCTTTTGTCATAATCTCTACAAGATAAGTATTCGAATCCAAACCAGCATTGCAACAAGCTTAAGTCCTATGTTTTAATTGAACCTATACCGCTATCACCAGAAAAGTTATCATGTAAACACAACTCTCAATGTGTCCTAGAATAGATTCAATAAGGGACAACCCTAAATAGTTGATTTAAATAATAAATCAGATAAATTGAAAATTACTAGTAACTCTAAAATAATCAATTAAAGCACAAATTCAATAAAAATAGCTTCTTTAATGATTAATAATCAAACCAAATAATTATGATATGAAGCACACAATTATTTAATACTATAATTTAACAAAAAGAATAAAGAATAAGCTATAAGAACATATGATCAAAATATCATAAACCAATTAGGTTAATTAATCAATCAAACACATCCACCAATGTTAGATAGATTAACTAAATAAAGAAGCCTAAAAAATTATGATCTTCTATTTACAAACTAACAGAGAATAAAATATATAGAGAAAAAGAAAAATAGCTCTTGTGTGGCTAGTTCCAAATATGTGCTTAGGTTTTTATTTATAAAATATTTTGAAGCACATTAGGTTGAAGTGTAATTACCATATTGTCCATAAAATAAGTTAAAATACTCTTAAGAAATAAGGATAATATAGCAAAAAGCCAATCCAAATTGTAATAGAAATGCGTTTTAAAATCAAATAACTCGCTGCTCAATTGATCTAACCAAATGCTCAATCAATCGAGTACATTAGCCAATTGATTGAACATCCTCTAGATTGACATAGTGATCATTTAATTAATATTCAAAAAAGTGGATAAATCTAGTGATTTAACTCGATCAATCTATTCCTCGATTGATTGAGTAAATCCCTCAATCTATCTAGTAATTTATTAAAATCAATTTATTTAGGTAATAATGCTCAATCGATCTAGTCACTACTCAATCGATCTAGTAGCCTATTTTCCCATTTTTCCTATTGTATCTAATTTGAAATCTAACGTATACTTGAACAGAAATATATCTGATATGTGATTGTTGAGGCTCAATAGTTTCTTCAGCTTGAAATATTTTTCTCACACATACCTAGAAACTAATATTACAATTATACGTTTTTTCATGAATATAGGCAACACTAATATAATCCTAATACTAATATATGTATTTTTTATTATGTAATAGTTTTGTTAAATTGTGTTTTTAAAAAGGGATATCCAAAATGAAAATGAAATTTTAAATTTTAATTCTCTTGATTTTTCTTTTAACTATATTTTATAAATTGACCCCCTTCCAATTTCATATACTCACTTTTTGGGGCTTAACATTTAGTACCTATGTAGTATCAAATGAACCAATGGAGCATATACTCCACTTAAAAAAAAGATAATGGCCACTTATGTCCTAGATGAGATGCTAGACCAAATGATGTACAAAATATTTGCATCTAGCCTCTCAAGACCTGCACTTACTTTGTTCTATAAAATTCTCTCAAGAAATACAGATTGCTTCCCTTAATTGGCTTAGGTAATCATCAATAAATTTTCCATTAGTAGGAAAACAAGAAAGGGACTCGCAATCTCTTTTAAGTGGTTTAGAAGAAAATTAAATTCATTTAAAAATATCTTCAATAATATAACTCCACCAAGATTGAAATATTTGATTTCTAAGGATGTCATAGTCCAAGGATTTAGAAAGTGGATGCTCTACTAGAGTAGCTTCAAGAAGGATTTTACCAAGAATGAGACTTGTAACCTCAATGAGGTTCTTAGGAAAGCTAAAAAATATATCACCATGGAGGAGGATGTTGAAACAAACAGGGGTAATACGCCATAATAGGAGCATCAAAAGAGATTTTCTCATAAAATAAATAGATCTCCACTATCTCCAAAGGAAAGAAACTCAAACTCGAATTCACCGTTGATCGGTGCAAAACTACAATTGCACAGTATCATAGTTTTATATTAAAGTGATAAGAAGGGTATCATCCTCAGGGATTAGTAACTTACTTTTGACAAATACCAAAATTATACTAATCTCAATTTTATTTTGAAAAGTCACTAAGGTTGTTGTATTGGAATTTAAAATAAAATCAATTAAAAGAAAATGCATAAAATAAAATAAATATGTTGTTCAATGATCAAATAAATGGAAGAAAACTTCAAGGAAATCGATTTCACCTATCTCTCACTATGCTTTACTCATCTAGTTAATTGGATTTAATTTTCTCTGTTTGTTAGCAATCTCCAAAAAACATCCTAAAGCCTCTTTCGATAGTCAATTGGAAACATTCTTCTTAATTAATTTACATAAGAGTATGCAATTTAATAAAGCAAGAAAGCACTAAAACCAATTATTTTAATACTACACAGGTTCATAAAAGTCTTTCGATCTCTATATTTACCTATGTTGAAATATTTCAGATCTATCATATAATTCCTTATATCGATAGTAAATCATAAGATTAAAATCATCTAATTAATGGTTTGTTAAATAGAAGTAATAAACTTAGAATAAATTAGACAAATGTGAAGATAAATAATTCAAATTCACATAGAAAATCAAGCACAATTTGGAATTAAATTACAACTTTTTCATAGAATAAAGAAAAATTAGTTCATGCTAAAAATTTGATTAACATAAACGAATTCACCATAATTTTATAAGAAGGATTGAAAGAAAATTGAATCGTAAAAAGAATATGCTTTTGCATTAATATGTTCCAGATTTTTCTTCTTTGTTATGCGTATTTTCTTCCTTCTTTTTCTCGCTAGCTATCGTTAATTTTTTTTTCTTTATCTTCTCCTTTTTCTGTTCGTTTCTACTTCTTTTTTTTGTTTTTTTCTTTCTTTGCTTATACATTTCTTGTGGTTGTTCTCCCTCTTCAACGTTTCTTTCTATATATATTTAGATTCATCTTAATTTAAATTTTATTTAAATAAATGTTCATTTAAATTTCAAAGTCTTTAGATGATATGCTTCTAACATTTTGGATCTTCATTATCTTCAAAACTACAATAAAATTTAAATAATAATAATGAAGTCTAACATCAATAAAAAAATAAATAAAATTAGACTAAAGTTAAAGTTGAGAAGTGATAAATTATGTCGAATTATGTAATTCATCAAACACCCCCAAGCTTATAACTTTGTTTGCCCTTAAACAAAAAGAAAATAGTAGAAAAGATAACTATAGAAAACATCAACTAGATCCCATTGAGAACTATCATCACTCACCAAGCCATGATCTTAATTTAGATTTTATCACTAATAACATACTCTTTTTACATCAAAGATAACAAGAAAATCATTGAAAAATTCATCAATTTGTCAAGCAAGAGTTAAGCATTTACTTCATCCTAAAGCTAAGTCTTTGAGTGTGTGTTTTAAATAGTCCATTTTTCTCCAAACCACCAGAAAATTTAGATAAAAGAAGAACAACTGAAATCAAAAGAATTCTCTCAAACTTAACTCCATAAGTCCAAATATTCAGAAAACCTCTCCACTAATGTAATCAAATACCAAAATCGGAGATCAAACTGTCTTTAATCAAGGTTGTAATGACAGGCCACAGGGTCTAGGCTAAGAAAGAAATGGATATGGAATATCAAAGAAAACTGGGAAAATACTTGGTAAAAAAACAATAAAAAGAATATCCATATGATTCATACCGTAGCTCTTTCTCAAAAATATGCTCATATTGATGACAATATTGTTGCTATACTTAATAAGTTGAGTGCTCTTTTTTTCTTCTTTTTCCCTTTTTTTGAGCATCTTGATACTCATTGCCTTTTTACTAATTTCAATCACTTTAACCCTTTTTTCGATTCTTGCCTTTCATTTTCTTCTTTTTCACACTTTGATCAAATAAAGAAAACATAATGTAGATTATTTAATTTGAACTAACTTTCATCTTAAATGTAAATTCTCACCAAAGTATTTTCTCAAAATTTAATGTAAGTTCATGGTTTGTCAGGCTTATAATGGGAGAGGTTTATGTAGTTAAAAAAACAAATAAAGCTTATGTAAAATAAGGCTCAAGGGGTTGACTATGGGAATACACAATGCGATAATGGTGTGATAATTAGGATGACTGAGAAAGCTTTTTGGTTGTGACAAAAACATTTCCTATATCATTTCTCTAATATTTGGTATCAACTAGGATTTCACCTCAAGGATCCATCAACGGATTCTGGAGCAAAGCAAGATTGAACTTTCCTATCCTAGTTAATTCAACTCATTTTCTTCATAGGCAAAATGGATAGAAAAATTTACTATGTGCTCCATTATTTTCAAGGACAAAGATTTAAATCAAAGTACCCACGAAACTCTGACTAACATAATAGTAGATATTGAAAAAAATTCTCAAAGTCATCCTCAATCACAAATTTTCTAGTCATAGTGAATTCAATCATACTCAAATACATGCTTGATAAGATAATTCAACAACTCAAGACTCTAGGAGTTGACACCCCTAAACTTAAACTAAACAATGTCTTTATTGTAATACAAAAGTGAGACAGATAGAAGAAATGAAAGGAACTTCTTTGGTTTTATGGTGGATCCGCATTAGTTTGTAATTTTTAGCTTTTTATTCCTGCATAATAAACCAGCATCAAAATCTAAATTATTCAAATAGTAATAAAAAATAAAATAAATAAAATAAAAGAACAAAACATATTTTATGGACTGCCTCCCATAAGTGCTTGTTTTATAGTTTATAGCCAAACTTTTCAATCTTCATCAATTATGATTTTTAAGAGGAATAAATGCACAATTTCTCTCCACTTGTTCTCCATAATAGTGCTTCAATCTCTTACCATTAGATTTGAATATATTCCTTGCCTTTTCCTTCATGTTTATTACTCCAAAAGTGTAAAAATTATCAATTGTATAAAGATCTGTCCATATTGATCTTAACTTACCTGGGAAGAGTTTTAGTCGTGAATTGAAAAGCAACACTTGCTTTCTTGGAGCAAAATTACGCCTAAGAATTTGTTTGTCATGCCACTTCTTTGTAGATCTTTTCATTGTCATAAGCATCATTTTGGAACTCATCCATCTTATTCAATTGAAGAAGTCATTTTTCCCCTGTGGTCTTCAAATCAGAATTAAACTTCTTTATAGCCCAATAACCTTTATCCTCCAACTTAATAGGGAGATGACATGCTTTTCCAACCTAAAAGTCATCCATGAAAATTTACATTATATCTTCCACTATATCAGAAAAGATAGCCATTATGCAACGTTGAAATGTTGTTGGGGCATTGCACAATCCAAAGGGCATCCTTCTAAACGCTAATGTTCCATAGGGGCATGTGAATGTAGTTTTATCCTGATCACCGAAGGCTATAGAAATCTGGTTATACTATGAATAACCATCTAAGAAGAAATAATAGGGATATCTAGCCAATCGATATAATATTTGATCAATTAATATAGGTGGAAAATGATCATTCCTTGTTGCTTTGTTCAACTTGCAGTAATCCATACATACACTCCAACCCGTGACTATTCTTGTAGGAATAAGCTCATAATTGTCATTTTTCACCATCATCATTCAACCCTCTTTTGGTACAATATGCACTCGACATACCCATGAATTGTCTAAAATAGCATAAATAATTCCAACATTGAAGAGCTTCAAAATTTCAGCAATCATACCTTTCTTCATTGTAGGATTTAATCTTCTTTGGAGCTTAATTGATGATTTGTAACGTTCCTTCATTAGAATCTTGCACATACAAATGGAAGGACTTATACCTTTTATGTCAAACATAGTCCATCCCGAAGTTGTTATATGCTCCCTTAACACACACAAATACCAACTTTTCCTCTGCTTCAGGTGTAATTGATGCCATAACAATTACTAGAAAGGTGTAACTATCAATCAAGAACACATAGCAAAGATGCTCAGGAAATTGCTTCAACTCTTGAGTTGTAGTTTGTTTCACTTTTTTTATAGAGATTACAAAATCCATCTTTGCTACCATTGGCTCTAGCCTTTCCACTTATTTCTAAATGATGTAACGCGTTGCAATGCTTCCGAGGCAAATAAATAGTGGAGAAATTCTTCACTAACAAAAGGTAAATCAGATTCACAAACAATAGAGTTATTGAAATCATAAGCATGAGATGAAGTGGTGATAGGCATTCTGGGCCGGTCGCAATAAGTTGCTGGTCGAAGGTTTAGACCAATTGCAATGTTGGGATATCTTCTTGGAATGCTTTTACTACACATTTCTCAATGACATCTACCCAAAAGTAAGTGCTTGTATCTTCTAGAAATCTGATGGCTTCATAGATGTTGAATGTAACCTCTTCCTTGTTCACTCTCAATGTTAACTGACCATTTTCAACATCCATTAAACCCTTTTCCCGTAGCCAAGAATGGTTGGCCAAGAATTAGTGGGACATCTTGGTCTTCATCCATATCTAACACCACAAAATCAGTAGGAAAAATAAATTTATCCACCTATACCAATACATCTTCTATGATTCCCCATGGATACTTGATGGATTGGTATACTAGTTGCAAAGAAATTGTTGTTTATTTCATCTTTCCAAGTCCAAATTTTGTATAAATAGAAAGTGGCATAAAATTAATGCTACCACCAAGATCACATAAATCTTTATAAAAAAAATGAATTTCCAATAGAGTAAGGCAAAGTGAAACTCCTTGGATGTTTTAATTTTTTAGGTAATTTCTTTTTAAGAATGGCACTACATTCTTCAAAAATTTTTACTATTTTGAACTCCTCCACCCTTCTCTTTTTGGAAATGAAGTCCTTCATAAATTTGGCATAATTTAGCATCTTTTCCAAGGCATCTAGAAAAGGAATATTTATGTGAATTTTTAAAAAATTATCCAAAAACTTAGAAAATTACTGATCTAATTTTTGTTTTTGAAAGCGTTGAGGATAAGGAAGTGAAGTAGAGAGAGAATAGGAGGATTATCAAGAAATCAAATTGATTCTCTCTTAGTGTATCAACAATATCCTTTTCTTCTACTTTATTATTGCTTTGGCCATTGTTTGGAGCTGTAGGGGTGGACTTGGTTTCCTTTGATGGTATTTTCTCAATTTCTCTTCCATTCTTAAGTGTAATGGCCTTGCATTATTCCTTTGGGTTCACTTCTGTATTGCTAGGAAAAGTTCTTCTTTGTTAGGCATTGATGGTTGTGGCTAGTTACCCAATTTTCACTTCAATATTTTTCATAGTGGCTCCCATAGTGCAACAATGAGTCTCAATGCTATCCAATCGTGAATCATTATTTTTAAACCTTGCTTTTGTCTCCTCAACAAAGGAACCCATGGTATCATCAAGTGACATCTTTTTCTCGCTTGGTTGACTATCAAACCCTAAAAAGGTTACAATACATTCTTTGTATTTCCATAAGAAAAATTCTCATGATTTTGAAGCCCTGGATGGTAGTAATTTGGCATAGGATTACCATGATAATTGTAGTTCTGATTGTTGATGTATTGAACCTATTCTTGACTTGATTCATTCATCAGAACTATCATACTTGAAGTTGCAACATATTTTTCACTCTATGATATTCTTTGGGTTGTCAAGGCTAAAATCTAATGAGATAGAGAAGGTACTTAAGCTGAAAGGGTAGCAAACGGCTCCAATTCATGAATCCCAACAAATTTCTTAACCATAGATCTTTCACTTGGCCATTGATAGTTGTTTGAGGCCATTTCCTCCAAAAGAGAAGTAGCACCTCCAGCTATCTTTAACATCAGAGTTCCACCAGAAGCAGTATCAACTATACTTCTAGTTTTCCCACTTAACCCATTATAGAACATTTGACCTTGCAACCAATCTGGAAATCCATGTTGAGGGTAATGTCGAATCATATCTTTATATCTTTCTCATGCTATCTTTGTCTAAATTGACCAATCTCATTCCTAAGTTAGTTAATTTTTACAGGTGGAAAGAATTTAGGAAGAAACTTTTCTACCATGTCTTGCCAATTAGTGATGCTTCTCAGTTGTTAAGATTGTGGCCAACCTCTAGCCTTGTCCCTCAATGAAAAAGGAAACAATCTCAGTCTAATAGTGCCTTCAGTAACATCATTCATCTTTACAGTGCCACAAATCTCCAAAAACATCACCAAATGAATCTTGCGATCATCAAATGGCGATCCGTCAAATAGGGCTTGTTGCACCTTGTTGATCAATGTAGGTTTGAGATCAAAATTATTGGCATTAATGGTTTGGCCTCTTATACCTGAGTAATTTTCATTCACAATTAGCCTTACTTAATCATTCAAGGTTCATAGCAATACATTTTGTTCTCCTTCAACTATGGCTAGTACTTTCTTCTTTCTTCATGATTTAAAGGTTCTTTCAATCTCGAGATCAAAAGGAATAATGTTTCGAGTTCTAGCACGACGCTTCCAATGTCAAAAACACACCTAGAGAAAATAAAAATAAAATATAATTCTAAATTAAAACCAAGATTACTTTGTATAGATATTGGCAAAAATAAGAAAAAAAAATTAATCCCCAGCAACGACGCCAAAACCTTTATCGGTGCAAAACTGTAAGTACATAGTATCGTAGTTTTATAATAAAGTGATAAGAAGAGTATTGTTCTCAAGGATTAGTAACTTACTTTTGACAAGTACCAAAATTATACTAACACTACTACAATACATGCCTTTGGCCTCGGTTTTTAACCGTAACCGTAGGTCTATGGCCACGGTTATAAGGATCGAGGCCTAAGTGAGAGAGACCATAGGTAACGACCTATGGCCTCAACTTTTTAACCGAGACCATAGAGTGTACCTACGACCTCGATTATTATAAAACCAAGACCATAGGGGTACCTATGGCCTCGGTTTTTTAATAACCAAGGCCATTAACTTGTAATCAAAATGATATCTCTTATCTCAATTACACTTAAATCGTGACCATATTCTCAATTAAGTTAATTTTCAATTATAAATTGAGAAAATTAAGAATTATTATATTAAACTTAAGAGAGATATTACATTAAGAGTTTAATAGATACACTAAAACATAATAAAACCTTAATATAACTAATTAAAGTGTTCAAAAAATATAAAAATATACATGAAAAATATTTACTAATATAACTAATCAAATTTTCTACAATCTAAATCAATCTAAAAATATTTTACATCTCTTATCCTAATGATTTTTTTCAAAATCTTCTTCCTTGACAACATCTATTATGTGCATTAATTTCTTCTTAAAAAAAGTTGAGAATCATCCATGATTTTCTAATTAGCATAACCCATACCTTTATTTGATCATCAATCTCCAATGTACCTTTGGCAATTATTGGTCCAGCATCAATAGCACGTAAATGCTTGTTTTTTCAATTTTTTTGTTTGATGTGATTTATCACACAAAATATTTTTTATACATCCCTATAGTTTAAAATTCTTTTTTGGGGCTTTACATTGGACAAGAACAACAAGAGTAGCAAGATCAATCCAAAAGGGTATCGATCGATCGAGATGTGTTAGATCGATCGATCGAAATCATGCTTTGGTCGAGTTCTCTAAGGTTGGAAATTTCATAAGTTAGATCAATTAAGAAAAGGTCTCGATCGTTGATGAAATCCAATCATCAATTAAATTTGGTGTTTTTCAACACCAACTTTTAATCATGACCATTGGATTAATAAAATTCTAATCATAATCAAAGTAGTCTAAAAAATATACTATAAAAATAGCCCAAGGGGTCATTAGAAACATACAATTGTAACATGAAACATGAGAGATTAAAGAGCATGTCAAAAGCAACATTTGTAGGAGAATTAGAATATAAGATTGAAATTTGGATGTTTGGATTACATTGGCTTCATTGTCTACCTAAGCCTTTTCGTATTTTTTTCTTTATAGTTTCAATGAAAATAATGTTGTTTCATTTAGAATCTATGGCTAGTTAATTTAATAATATGATTAATAGAAATTTCAAGAGAGACTATGATTTAATTAATTTAATTTCACTATAAATTATAGTTTCAAATTATTAATTATTAATGTGTTCAATTTTATGGTTACATTATAATATTATGCAAGTTATGAATTAGTTGTATAACTAATTTGTTGTATAAATATGTTTATTTTTAATCTAAGATGCTATTATAATTATGATTAAATGACTACGTTAAAAGTTAATAGTTAATTTTACTGCTTAGTTTACTTATTACCTTTTTAAATCTTAATGAAACAAATAAATTGATTTAACAATAATAAATTAGTAATTATAAAGTAAATATTGTTATCAATCCTCGTGATCAAGACCACTTTTGTTCTTAAATAATTTATCACTTATGTGTAACAACATATATTTGCGCGTTTTAAATCCTATCGCATCTATTTAAAGTTTTGGATTAATAGGGGGATCTTGTTTAAGGGCACCACAGCATAGTCTTTGAAGGCAGCTTCTTTACTAATTAAGTCTTAATGAAAGTACAGTATACTTGTATTTAATTCGTGACATTCAGAAAATTATGAAACAGCCTCAAATGAAGACGTTAACAATACAAGGGATGAAGAAATATGCCTCGAGTATTTTGAAGCCAAATTTCTCAACCAAGTGAAAACCAATTTCTAAGCGAAGATTAGAAGCGAATAATTGCAAGAGAAAGTAGCAAACTCTTATGGCTCTATTAAACTCTAATATACATTTAACTGCAAATTAACAGTTTTGATTTTTTTTTTATCAAACAAATAAATAAATAAGATCTAACACGAAGGAATGAGAAGCTCCTGTTACATGCTTCTTAGTTTATTTTTTTCCCCTCTTTTTGTGAGGGAAGGGGGGACTACTTAACAATGAATATTATAAAACGTACAATCTTAGAGAGCAACAAAAAAAAAAGGAAAAAGAAAGCATTATAATATATATTTACAAGATTTAAATGATATTAATTACACAAAAAGTTACAAGAATATACCTTTTTTTGCATCAACAATAAGTTACTTTTTTACCAAAAAAAAAATAAGTTACTCGCGAAAAACTTTTCACTAATTAGAAGGGGGAAAAAATTACGGAAAACCTTTCTTACACCTGTAGTACATATTGTCTCAGTGACAACCGGCCCTGCAATGTCTCAATTGCAAATCCTTTCCTTTCTTGGCTTCGCTAGGCCAGTTTGTCCGCTGCTTTTTAATACATTTGGTAAAGGCTTTATATTTAAAGTTTCAGGGTTCCGCAATATCCACTAAACTTTTTTCCTATTAGTTATATATAAATTTGACTGAAACAGGTTGGAATCGAACTCATTTCCCAAATAGGGAGGGTTTCTAAGTCATATATACAACACACTGAGCACAACTTAATTAGCTTTTTAATTAGAATTGATATGGTTAAAAAGCTTAAAATATATCATATTCAATTTAATTGATATACAGAAGTAAATAAAAACCAGTGATTTGCATGCGCAGGAAGGGTCAACATTTTTTTTTTCTTCTATATATCAAAAGAGATGGAAAATTAAAATAAATAAAAACTGAAATGATATTTGTTTTCTCTATTAGAGCAAAATTTCTATTGTAAAAAATACAAATTTTTAAAATTTGATAATTTTCTATAGAAATATTGTTTATTGCTCTGGATATATCAATTCCTAACTGAAATTCTTTAGATTGTGTGAGAAAAAAAATAACTAATAAAATAATCACAATAAAATAAATAATTTTTTTTTTTTGACATGATAAGCATAATCGTTGTTCGATCTAGCTATAAAACATGGTTTGTATATGTTTTAAATCGATAGATCATGATAAAATGGACTATATTCCATTGAATTACTCTTAAATCATGAGATCCAGTAGTCCTTTTTATATATTATAAAAAATGCCAGGTTGTGTATTAACACTCAAACCAAAAGGCGACACACGCATATATAACAGCTGCTGCAAAATTAATTTATTGCATGCAATTTATTTACAAAAGATTTTATTATCACAAAACCCTAGGGATCAAAAATTCATAGATAAATATACACACAAGACGGAACCAGGCCACATGACCTCCACCCCTACGTTTTGAAAAAAAACTGGTATTCTATTGATATATGATATATATATAAGGGATACTATCAATTGCTTCAATATTTTACATAATTTATACTCCTATATGGGCGGTTGATATTTATAAGGAAATAAAGAGAAAATTACTCAATTTAAATTTCAACCGTTCAAATGAAAATATAAAATTTTTTGTAATATTTTGTAGCTAGATATGAACACAAATAGGGGAAAATTTAATATTTGGTAGCTACAAGTTTTAGTTCCGTTCTGCAAACACATAAAGAGGAATGATAAGGGGAAGAGAGATAAGAGATGTAAATGGAGATGGGGGATGACAGACAGAGGGTGAGCACAAAGAACTTCAAGCACAACAATTTATATGCACGAATATGCCATCTGTGCTCACTCTCTTCTGTCACCTCTCTTTCCTTACCCTTTTCTTTGGTTTATTCCAGACATGATCTGCATCATCGATGTATTTCCTTAAACAAAGCTGAGCAAAATCAAGCCCTAATTTTAGAAAACCCTAAAACTGTTTCGTAACTTGGAGCATATATATAACTTAATTGATTTGGTGATTTCTTGGATGAGGAAGTGAAGATGTGTGTCGGGCTTTATATAGAAGTAGAAATTAGAGAGAAAAGAGATCAAAGGGCTAGCTTGCATTATCGGGAGGAATAAATTTTGGTTTATCTTCTATTGGTTATCACTATTATTTTAATCATTTAATTTAATAAAGAAAGGAAAAGATAAAGTCTACAAACTTTATACTTTTTATTTCTTTCGATTTCAAATTTTCCAAGTTCCCATATGAATACATACAATTAAACCTAACCACAGATGGAGACTAGTCATTTATTCGGTTACTATTACCAATGCTTCTAGTGATTCTAAATTCTTAATTTTCCCAACCCTATTGTTTTCTTTAATCACCTTTCATTAGTTATTTATTTTTCTCAAATCTTAAATTTCAATAATTTCTCCAAATTTATACCCATTTTATATTTGTATGATTAATGTTTTGACGCTTTTTTAGTATTATATAAAAAAAATTACATTTTCAATTTGAAAATAAATTTGATTCTTGCACAAAATAAAAAGCTTGTAATTAAAAATTTATAACAATACACAAATGACAAATTTACTCTATTCGCTATTAAGCATATCTCTTTCTACTCCTCCAATTAATTATTTTCTTTAACTATCATATTTATTTCTAATTTAATTATGTTACATATTAGCTGAGGCCGTGGATGGAGTATTTAAATTATTTTAACCTTAAGTTATTATTTTGAATTATTCTGAATTATCACCTTTCCAGCTCTGCAAATTTCAAAAAATTCTGGGTAAATCATTACACCACTTACCGTCTAATAAATCTAACAATTTTTTATATTTTAAAACATTTTAATAATTTATTTTATATTTAAAAGTTATGACAATAGAGTGATATGTGCTAAATAGAATTTAGTCAGTTCGGTTATGATGAACTTGTAGAATTTGTTGAATAAAACATTTCCCTTATCAAAAATGAAAATATTATATACTTTTGCACCCAGCTGTTATATTAAGCAATATATCATAATTATTTTAAAAATTAAAAAAGTGTCATTTACCTAAATAATATTGACATATGATATAACAAAATAAAAACATAGGTACAAAGTGTATACAAATTTATGTATATTTAAGATTCATCTTTCCCCTAAGTCGGACCAAAACTTTATACGAGGAAAGCTAAAAATACAAAAATATTATATACAAATGGAAAATTTACTTAATTTGCTCAAAAAAACAATAGTTTATCTTAATCATTCATTTTATAAAAAGGAAAAGTATAAGAACTAATAGTTACTAAATCAATGATTAATATTAATAGGAGCATGCTAAGAAATATAAATTTTTTTTTTTTTTTTTGCCTCTTTCTACACTCCAAATTAATAATTTCTATAATTATTATATTTATATCTAATTTAAGTATGCTAAATATTGGCAGAACCCGTGGGTAGAGTATTGGAATGATTCTAATCCTACTTTATTAATTAATTTTAGGTCAAAATTAGTACATATATACATATAATTTTCTCTGAACTCTAATTACATATATTCAACTCACTATTAGGAACGAGAAACAGCCTTTATTCATAAATAAATAAAAAGAATAAAAAAAACAAGGGTCTTTGCTATTATAACGGTAAGAGACTGCCTTAATAGTAAGCAAATTAATTTGTTTGGTTTCATACTGTGTTACTGAAGTTATATGTGCAGAAATCATTTGATTTTACACAGGCTGATTTCATCAAGCAGGTGTTTGGTCTTTCTTTTTTTAAGAGATGAAGTGCATCCTAAGTCACTTTCTTTCACAAATGGACTACTTTAGTAACTTTCTTTTGGAGTGGCTCATCCAAGTTACTTTGTTTCTAAAAAATAACAAATCCACTTCAATTTATATTATTATATTCAAATTAGAGAAAAATACTCACATAATAAGGGGTATTGTAGAAAATTAACCAATCCCTTTCATTTTTTGTCAATTTTCTTAAACATTTTTTTACACAAATCAATGTTGCTTTATAAAGTTTGTTTTTATAACAATTTATAGAAAAACTCTTGTTCTTCTTGCGCTTAGAGTAGAAGCATAGGGCTTTTCATTCCTATTGAATTGATCTTCTTTAGATAGAGATACCAATTTAGAAGATTTCCTTTCTTCATCATCATTTCATTGAGTTTCAAGTAAACTCTCATCATTTTTTTACACAATTTTAGCCCTATATTTTTTTGGCAAATTAGGGAAGCCAACATTATACAATTATAGCTTCTCCTAATCATCAGTAATTTCTCACATGATACTAGCTCTAATCATCCCCAACTTCATTTATTTCCCTATTAAACATACCGATACATTTCTATGCATCTCTGATAGCCACCAAATCTTTAATCTTGCAAATCTCTTCAAATCTAGCCTCAGAAGACTTGAGTTTCATCACAAGCAAATGAAGAGTCCTTTGCCTCTGTAGATAACCTTTGGAGTTTCAAGAATGCTATATGTTTGAAGCTTCATATGGCCAGTATAAATAAAAGCCTTAAAGAAACATTGTTCCATTACCTACTATCATCACCAAAACCACTCAAAAGAAAAATCCAAACTTCTATCTCTCTTACCAATCCTTCAACTCACTAATGGCTTCCAAAGAAAAGTTTATATCTGATAAAGAAATTAGTGACCTAGTAGCACAAACCAAACAACTGACCTGTAACTCCTAGAAATAGAATTAGAAGAAGACCCTGGAGTAGCTATTCAAGCTTCTTCAACAATGCTAATTGGAAAACTCCTTACCACTAAAATTGTGAAAAGACATCAAATTGTAATGGTTGTTCAAAAAGCTTAGGACATCCAAGGGGAGATTTTGGTGCTAACCAAAGACTACAAAAATAATGTGTATGCTTTCACTTTTTCTTCTACTGAAGAGAGGATTTTGTATGGGACGAGTGCATATGGCATATCAATGGCTCTTTGTTTGTGTTAAAAGAATGAGACCATAACTTAATAATCCAAGAGATTGAATTTAACTCTGCTACTTTTTGGATTCAAGCCCATGGGATGCATTTTGCTAGCATGTGTGCTGCAAATGTTGCAAAATTTACAAATCTTATTAGCACTATCCTCTAAATAGATAGCATCAAAGTAGTTGACAAAAACTACCTTCATTTCAAAATAAAGCTGAATGTTCACACAGATCTTATACTTGGATGCAAAATACCTCACAAAGTCCTTACAACTAATCAACTCAATGGCTCCAAATTATGGATTGAATTCAAATACGAGAGACTTCCAAATATTTTCTTCAATTATAGAATCCTTGACCACTTTACTAGTGATTACAATCACTGTTCTACAATGTGCTACCAAATAAATGAGTTGAATTTGGCACCAACTTATGAAGAGTGCCTTTATGCCAACTATGAAGTACAATACCCTATGATTTCTTTTGGCAAATGGATGGTATGAACCACAATTCTAATGTTTCACTCCAACAAAACCTTCCCTCAAATCACAATCTTACTAAGCCTTTTCATGCCAAATCAACCTATGGTGCTTCCACTAGCATGTGACAACCAATGATAATTCTACACATAAATATTACTCTTATTCTGCCTCCACTAAAATGCCTGAAATTTCTATAAGAAAACCAAGAGAATTAATTTTGAAGTCTAAGAGTTCATTCAAATGTTCCAAATCTTATACCTGAATAACTTTGTAGTTATCTTTCACAATTGGTATTTCAAGGGGGTGACACTACCTTTGATACAAACATGCGTTTTAAGATGTTCTTACAAGTTGTTGGAAGGGAAATTTCATTTGATAAGGAGAGAGATAATTTCTTTATTGAAACCACCACTATTTTTATTGTTACCTAAGAGGTTGATAATGGAGTTTTTACAAAATCACAAGATGTTGGTATAAAAGTGTTAGGTAAGATTTTCAAGCACAATTGAATTTTCACCAAGCCAATCTACTTAATCTATCTTCTTAGCCACAAAATCCAAATGATCACACTTTACTTACTAACTTTGAATCGATCAAATGTGATGCTAAAGTGCAAAAGAAAATTGGTACTTCTATAACCAAGTCTTGTTCTAACACGGCCAAAAAATGAGGTAGTACTTCCATAACTAAAAGGAAGGCAATAGGAGATCAATCTCCAACTCTAACTCTGTAATTTCTCTGAATGATCAATTTAAAGCAACCATAGAGACTTCTACTTTTATAGGGATAACAATTGAAGAAACTTTTTTTGGTAAAAATCCAATAGGTGTGGAGGTGACTCTAAACTTACCTCTAAAGAGCCATAAGTGTCTTTAGCTAGAATGGTAGAGGTCTAGCTAAACCTCATGCCAAAAGGGAACTATGTTACTTGATGAGAAGAAATAAACCATTTATGGTCAAGTTAATGAAGAGTAAAATTGACACAAATGTCTTTCATTCCCTGCAACTTCACTTAGGTTTTGATAATACTTTTGTTTCCCTATGATAAAAAAGCATGGTGGTTTCGATTTCTTTTGGAATAATTCTCTTAGTTTAAGTTACATGTTCACTTGAGCTACTTATGTAGTTTGTGAAACTAATCATTCTATGGTTGCTAATGAAAACATTATTTTGAGTTGTGTGTACATTCCTCCTTATTATCATGACAGAAACAATGCTTGGCTTTCTTTGTTTAAAAGTATACCCAATTCTCATCAACCTTGGGTTCGAATTAGGGATATGATTGATATAACTACACATGAAAATAAACAAGGTGGTGTTCCTTTCACTTTCACCTCTGAGAACATCTTAACCTTATTCACAAATCAGATAAGAGCCATTGATATAGGAAGTGTTGGAACAAAGTTCACATGGTGCAATAACATAACTATTATGGATAGAATTTATCAATGGATTGATAGAGCAATTATCTCACCAAGATGGATATCTTCCTTCCCAAAGTAATGGTTATCAATTTTCCCAATTTCACCTCTAATCATAACCCAATCATATAGAAATTCAATGGATTCAAAGAGCCATTAAGAGAAGACCATTTAGATTCATACATATGTGATTAAGAGACAACATATGGCTAGATTTAGTCCTTGCTCTTTGCAAAAAAAGAACCAAAAATACAAGGGCGCCTTAGCTGAATTAAAAATCTGGAACTCTTATCTAAGCAATTAACCTTATGGAATATTAACCATTTTGGGTTCACGTATGAAAAGCAAAAAAAAGTTGGAGTCATAATTAAAATTCATTCAGTCTTATAGCTAAAGAAATGAATAAATTCAGCTAGAAATTTTTTTACAAGAACAAATTATTAAACAACTTAAAGGACAAGAGATTATATGGAAATAGAAATCTCAAGAATTATGGCTTCATGAATGTGACAGAAACACAATGTTTTTTCACACTTCAACTATTATGAGAATACGAACAAACTTTATTCTCATGCTAAAGACTAATAATGGTATGACAATTTGGGACATAGATAACATTGAAAATATGCTTCTGGATTTCTATACAAACTTATTCTCATATCAAAACATCAATCCTAAAATTGAGAACCTATTTCACTTGGTATTCATAATGAAATAGAATACCCTCATTGCTAGTATCCCCTCTCTTACAGACATTAAAAGGCACTATGGGACATACATCCTTTAAAAGCTCCCGGCTCAAATGGTTTTCCTATCATTTTCTATAAGAAAAGATTGCACATAATATGTGAACAAGTAATTTCTAAAATTCAAAATTTCTTTATCAGTAGGGAATTGCAACCTAGTTGGAACAAAACATTCATCACTTTCATTTCCAAAGTTAACAGTCCCTAAAGTGTCTTTCATTATAGACCTATTAGTCTTTATAATATGAGTTATAAGATTATTGCTAGAATCTTAGTCAAGAGGTTAAGAAATTACTTGAAAGATCATATCTCTTCATATCAAGTAGTGCCCATTCCTGGAAGATGGATTAAAATACTCTTATTTCTCAAGAAAATGCAATGAAAATTTCCAAGAAAACAAGAGGTAAAGGTGGTTTAATGAGTATTAAATTTGATATGAGAAAAGCTTATGATATGGTTGAATGAAATTTATATTAAAGATCCTTAATTGCATGGGTTTCTCACAAAAGGTTTGTAACTTCATCCACCAATGCATTTCCACTATTTCTTTATCACTACTTTTAAATGATTCTCCTCTTGGAAATTTCTATCCATAATGAGGATTAAGTTAAGGTGATCATTTATTCCCGTATATTTTCTTAATAATTTTTGAATGTCTTTCAAGACACATTTCCAATGCAGAACACTCTAATCAATTGCATGGTATTAAAGTGGCGAGAGGAGCCCCCTAATTTCTCATTTCCTATATGTAGATGACATTGTCCTATTTCTCTGATAAAACATCTAAGAACCAATGGTAATTAAAGTCATTATGGATAAATATTGCAATGAGTCAAGTTAGAGTATAAATTTATAGAAATGTGTACTTTTCTTCACAATAAATACCTCTTTGATTTGTCAAATAAAGTTTCCTCCAAGCTTCAAATAAATAGATCTACCACAGCTATCAAATATATAGGTAACTCTGTACCATTGATAGATGGGAAAAAAGTGGAGTTCAATCAGCTTTTTGAAAAAATTAAAAGTATATTAGATAGTTGGGAATCCAAACTTTTGTCATAAGTTGGTAAACGTACAATGATTAACTTTGTTCTACAAACCATACCAATTTGTACCATGAATAATTTCAAGCTACCAACTAGCTTTTGTGAGGCTATTGATTATTGCATGCAAAAATTCTGGTAAAAAGGTAACACTAACTCCCAAAATTTTCATCATTTCTTTACTCCTTTGAATTGGGATTCTTTATGCAAACCCAAACTTATTAGGGGATTGGGCTTTCATAAAACTAAAGATTTCAATAAAGCAATGTCACTAAAATCTATTTATGAGCTGGTTATCCAATCTGATAAACCTTAGGCCAAAGTTTTCAATCATAAACATCTTAAGCAAACTTCTTTTCTTAATGTTACAAAGAAATAAAATGACTCAAGCATCTAGAAGGCACTACTTTGGACTCAAGATTTAATTCAACAAGGAAGCTATTGAAAGGTATGTATAGGACTAAAAAGTAATCAAAATCACTTCATATATATTCTTTTTATGCATGTTTAGTGATTATATAGATTTTAATTTGCTTGTTTTACTATCATTTTATGCAAATCCATCATTTCAAAATCACAAATATATTTTGTTATTTTTCAAATATTTTTTATATTAAAATAAATTAATGTAAAGAATAAGACTTAAAGCACTCCATTACAACTTGAAAGATTAAAAGAATATATTTGTAAAATATTGCATATGCTTAAAAATTATAAAACATTACCTGAAAATTAGGGTTCCATATGATGCAGTTTAAAGTTTTCCGCATCATGAATTTTTTGTGAGCCATGACATGAGGCCAAAGGAAAAGATTAAGCACATCCAAGATATGATGCAGTCTGTAATGTGAAAACATTGTGTACCATGGTGCAAAAAGAGTGGATTATGCTTAAACCGTGTATAGGTTATGGATGTTGTAGCATGGAAACATTGTATGCTACGACATTAGGTTAAAAATTCTACTTTTTTCTCCTTTCCTCACCCTATAAACAAGACCCTATTTATTTTGAAAAAAAAATATATCCCTTTCATCCCATCAGCTCTTTTTTAGCTTATTTCTTACATTTTTATCTTTTCTTAGTTTTTCCTTTAGTAATTTAAAGTTCTTCTCGTGTTCGAGAGTTGAACAAACTTAGTTCATGCAATAGCTTTTAGTTACATTTAAATAAACAGCATATCAACTCTATCCGAAGATTTTCCATAAATAATTTTAATAATTTATTGATACTTTATTAAACTATGCATGTCGCATGTCTAGCTATAAATAGTATGAATTACTAATATTATTACGCTTGTAAAATATTAAATTAGATTAAACATTTTTTATAAAATGAATTAAGTTTTATTTCATCATCAAGATTTAAACCAAGGTTTATAAATAAAAAATATATTGACAAAGTGCTTTTCATAATAAACAAAGAGAGCTTGATTATGGATTTAAATTGCCTGGATCTTATTTAGAGTTACACTCTCAAATCTTTTGGTCTATATCAACTGTATAGTTAGAGTGTGATCTATTTCAAAGATTTTTATAAGAATTATTATTGAAGTTATTGAAAGCATATCCTTCATAATAGTTTTAAAATCTAAAAGTTAGTTATAGATGCTTCAATCATAAACCTAACTTAGAAACCTTCATGAAGTTTAAATTGTCGGGCCAACCAAAAGTGATAAATTAAATGATTTAGTAATTTCCTAGAAAATGAGTGTAATTTAATTATAGTTGAAATTGTTGGTCTGACCGAGGTGCTAAATTAAAGTTTAATTAACAAAGAAAATGATCCCTTAGGATATTTTCATACATATAAGAAAGAATAAATAATATTAATTCATACCTTTAATATCCTACTTAATATTGACAAGCGTGATTAATTAACTAATATATCGCATAAATTCTCCACTGCATGATAAATGTTTAATTGCATAATTTTTTATTGAATCTATCTTTATTTTAATGTTGTTAGTTTAGAAACTCAACCAAAAACAATCATGACAAGATATTTAGGCTACTTAATTTCTTTCTAAATATTTAGTTAAATGATTTAAAAATTACATGATTCTTCCTTAGGTCGACCATGGAAATATGCTTGTCATTTTTATAAATGATTTGTACACTTGCAAGCTATTTTATAAATTATAAAAAAATTGTGCGCCTAATTTTGGCACATCCAGTTTTTGGTGTAATTTTCAGGTAAACTGGTAATAGCACTAAAAACTTATTAATCTTTGCAAGCATCAAGTTTTTGATGCTATTGTCGGGGAGGAATAGTGTTATTAAATTATTATTATCAAAATCTTAAAAACATGAATTAATTTTAAAATATTTAGGTTATTAATTAATTTTTAATATTTAAAAATTTTAAATTTTTTCCTATTTATAAAAAGGGGGGAATACAAACATAAAAGAAGGGAAATAGTGAAGGGCATACCGCAGCATGAAATTTATGTGCACCATGACATGAATGGTTTAAATGCATAGCGAGCAGAATCAAAACAGTGCACACCATGGCCTAAAAAATTCTATGATGTGGCATGTGTGTAAGTTTTTGCCTATAACACTTTTCCCTAGGTGAGAAATTCATTTTCCTTACATTTTCTCATAATTTATTTCAAAATCTTACTTTTCCTCTCCCCCCAAACACACATAATCCCTCAAAGTCCCACCTTTCTTCAAATTTCTTTCACAAATTCTTTTTAAAAACCAATTTCCACCATTCTTTTAAAAAATTTCAATTTTTTCCAAGTTCCTTCAAAAATATTTATCTTCAAAGTGGTGTTCTTTATTTCCTTCAAATCTTCAACAATAAAAAGTAAGCCTCACAATTTTGGAATTTAATTTTTCAATTTAAAGTTTTTGAAACATGTGGAGTATTTATATATTTATTAAGAGTCCAAAACCCTATTTTGGATAAAGAGAGGGTTAGGAATTATTTGGATAAAATTGTGTTCATTGGAATTTTTGGTGGATCCCTAATTAGATAATGTGGTAAAACAATTTGATAATGGCACCTAAGAGGCCTTGGAAAGAAAAGGAGGTTTCAATTTTCAAAGATTTTGATAATGCAAAATTCTCAAGTTTTGATGCTAAATTTTGCTTTGAAAAAGCGGTGGAAGTTAATAAAGCTTTTATTCCAAAAAGAGGGATATAATTTATCAATGGAACTAAAATGCTACTGATTTAATAGTAATCCTAGGCTAGAAGAAATTTCTAAAAGAACCAAAGGCTGCTATTGAATCTCTAGTTCAAGAATTTTATGCAAATTTTCTCGATGCTATTGATGATAAAGTTTTTGTTAAGAATGTGAAAATTAGATGTAAACCTAATGGTATAAATGATCATTTTTGTTCAGTACATGATAGAGAAGGTACGTATGAGCAATATCTTAGTAATATGGATTATTCTATATTATTATATGCCTTGACTATACCAGTTGCTGAATGAATTATAGCTAATGGTAAACATAAAGGTTTTGAGGCAAAGTATTTGGACAAAATTTCAAGAATTATGTAATAATTTGTTTGTTCTAGGATGATAGCCACCAAATATTATTGAACAATGAACAAAGATAGGACTATTTTACAATATACAATTTCATCTAATTCCCAATGAATTAATCTGTCAGCAAACAATCACCTTATGGGTTTCTTTTTCCCCATCTTATAACTGCTTTATGTAAGAAAGCATGGGTACCCAATTCAAAAGGTAGAGTTGGAATACAACCCAATTAATTATTGAATATGACTATGATGAGCTCACATTTGATATGAATATCATTCCAAGTGAAAGGAGAGCCATTTCTCCATAAAGAATGCCTATGAAATATCAAATTCATAACTTTGGTGAGAGAATGAGCTACATTGAAGAATACCAACAAGCGTATTCCACCCAACAAGCAATATTCCTAAATCAACAGCTTCCTAATCAAGGGGAACATAATCGGCCGGTTAATGTTTGAAATGATTCAATAACAATTAAGTCATCTCAAGATAGATACAAGTCATTTAACAACACTAGAGTATCCTGATTATGACTACAATTTTATACCTCTAGAAAGATCATGACATGAAGAAGGAGCTATGAATGATTCAAAGTTTTATTTCTTTTTATGTATTTTTGTTTGGTTTTAAAATTTAGTTATTTATTTTGGATAATGTATTTACATTTATTTTTGTGTTGTGTTATTTCATTTCATGTTTTGTAAACATTGTATATAAATGTTAATTTTATACGAGTTTATTGAATTTGTGAAAAGTACACATTTGTGCAATTTTAATGTGTTTGGATTAATGGAGATACCTGCAATTCTATACCAACTCTTGAACAAGTTCAAACAACTTGGTAATTTTTCTTTCTTTACTCTTTATCTTTGATTTATAATTTTTGCATAAAGAGCAATGTAAATTCTAGGTTGTGGGTAGAAAAAAAGTTACATTTATAAAATTATATGCTACAATTGAAATTTTATATTCACATGTTTACATTTTTAAAATTTTTTTATTTACTTTTTTGTGTGTTTTTTTTCATTTTTATAGAATTAGGAATTTTTGGTTTAGTTTTAATTTTCTTACAAAATTACCATGTCTTATAAAGTTAATTATAAAAAAAATGGTAAATTCATTGCATTGTTAGATTAATTTCAAAAACATTTCAATGAGAAATATGTGAATTACTTAGTTTTTGTCATAATTGGTATTTCAATATTACATGTTGAAATTGTAATGAACACAAAATTGGTGTTTATGAATCAAACAGTGGAGACTACCCTTGTGAGAATATATTTTGAGCCATTATTTTCCCATTCTAAGTGGTAATATTTTTCTACACTTTAAACACTCTTCTTATCAATTTTTATTGTTAGATGATCTCAATAGGCCTTTGGATTGAATGTTAGGACTTTTACATTTAACAAAAGATCATATATTTATTTTTATTTCATAAATTGAATAAATTATGTATAAATGGAAAGTATACGCCTTTCTATTCATTCATACATGACTTCTAAAAAAGAGACATGCATGTGGTGAAGTAAATCAATAAAATAAAGTCACAAATCAGCTACTCACTTATCATACAATATATATATATATATAATCTGTGGATGGGTCCTTTCTCTAAAAAACAGAATACATCAAAGAAAAGAGAGTTAAAAAATAAAAATAAAAAGAGAAAAATTAATAATATAAACTACATACTATTTCCCATTATCCTTTAAGTTGTGAGAATTAGCTAAATACAAAAGAAACAAAAATAAGAGGAAATAATTCCCCAATAAATGATTACATTTTCTTCATCTCCTAAAAGACATATTACTTGATATTTTTATTTAATGAATTTGATTAATGTATGAGAATAATGTGATTTCTTTATACATCCTTTCATTGGATTCCTTTCATGAGATCATTATGATACACCACTTTGAGCTTTTTATTCATTAAACATATGCAAACTAGTACTTCATTTCTATGATAAATTCTTTCGCATATACCTTTGAATGAATGTTTGAACTAATAGGATCATGTTATTAAGATTATGCCTTGTGAGGTTAGAATTGAAACAAATTAAATTTCTTACACTGAGATTGGGTGAATTTTATACTGATATATTTTTGAACTAAATATGAAAGTGATTTTCAAACTAATTTTTATAATAAATCATGAATGTTTAGAATATTGAAATGACTTGTGGTATAGATTTTAATTATAGACTTAAAAAAATTAAAAGGCATAAGAAGTTTTGTTTTTGTTTTTGTTTTTCTTTTATCCTGTTACTTTGTTTTAAAAAAATTTATTTGTTCATATGTTATTTATTTGTTTTTATTTTTAATTTTTGTTTTGCTTTTGATGTTTTTGGGTACCAAACCTAAAAATCCTAACAAGACTTAAACTCATCCACTAGGGCAACTTAGGGTTTTAAGGGTTTATTGCATACGCTAAATGCAACTATATTAATCTAAGAAAATGGTGTAGGATACATTAATTTGTAGTTTTTGTTTTTCATTTTTCGCCATTCTTGCTAAGATACTAGTAAGAAGCTGGTTGGAGGTTATGATAAGTGCTAAAAAGTACTTAATATATTGTGATTTTATGCATATTTAGTAATTATATTGATATATATTTGTTTGTTTTACTATCATTTTATGCAAATCTATCTTATTGGAATCACATATATATTTTGGTTTTTCGTAGGTATTTCTTGTATTAAAAACCATCAACTTGAATAAATATACTCGAAGCATTCCATTACAAGTTGGAAGATCAAAAGAAAATATTTGTAAAACATTACATATGTTTAAAAATTGGAAAAAGAAATTACAAGGAAATTAAGGTTCCAAGTGATGCAGTTTAAAGTGTGCTGTGAGATGAATTTGTCGTGAGCCATGGTGTGAGGCCAAAGAAAAATATTAAATACGCCATAGATATGATGCGGGCCATGGCATGAAAACATTATCTGTCACAACATGAAAAGGATGGATCATACTCAAACTGTGTATAGGTTGTGTATGTCGTGGCGTAGAAACATTGTGCAGCTCGGTACTAGGCTAAAATATCCATTTTTTCTCTTTTTCTCACCCTATATATTGGACCTTATTTATTTTATAAAAACATATCCCTTTTGTCCATTAGATCTCTTTTAGATGAATTCATACATTTTTAGTTTTCTTAGTTTTTCATTTCATAGTTTAAAGTTATTCTCTCATTCGGGAGTTGAACAAATTTAGTTCATGTAAAAACTTCTAGTTTTAGTTAAATAAATTGCACCACAATTATGTATAGAGGTTTTCTAGAAACAATTCTAAGAATTCTGATGAAGTATATTTAAATGTATTCTTTTTAGAATATTTTTAAGTATTGTTTTACATACTATATGTTTAATTTATTGATAATTTATTAAACTATGTAGTCTAATATGAGATATTAGTAATGTTGTTATACTTGTGAAATATTAAATTAGGTTAAAAAAATTTACAAAATGAATAAAGCTTTATTTCATCATGAGGATTTAAACCAAAGTTTGTAAAAGAAAAATACATTAACAAAGTGTTTTTCATAATAAACAAGGGATGGGTGTGGCCTTAGGGGTTAGAAGTACTACTCCCAAGATAAGTTTTTCATATCAACCCATGTGGTGATGATACCAAAAGAGACGTAATAGAGCTACTACTTAGCAGTACTAGCTAGTGAGAATGTAAAGGCTCTAAGCGAAACTTGTTTCTCTATGATCCCAACTGGTTTCATGCTAGAGCATACTACATGAAATTCCTTTAAGTTTTTGTTTGGATCCTCTCTAGCTAAACCCTTGGAAAGAGGTAACAGAGAATTATTCAAAATTTAAGCTCAAGACTTAGCTCCAAGTTGGGATATATGATGCATTAGGGTTGTTGCTTCAAGTCTAATGTAGCTAGCTCCTTGAAAGATGTATTGACCACTACCATGTCTTCCATCTCGGATTCTAAATCACTTGAAAAGGTTGAGTATATTTCCATTTCCTGTTGTAGGTTCATTGTTCATCTTGATCTCAAGTTGTAAGAGTTTTCTTATTGCATCCAACAGTCATCTAAGAATCAAGAACAACAAAACTACTAACACTAAAATTGAAAAATTTAAAAAAATAAAGAAATTAGTAACTATTAGACAAATATTTGAACAATCCTAGATAGTAGTATCAAAATCTTGACACGTTTGAGCATACACAAATATATGTGATCATGTATAAGTAATAAATAATTTAAAAACAAGAGTTATTGTATCCACGATGATTGGTAACAATATCTACTCCTAATCACTAGTTTTTTAGTATGTTAATTACAATTAGCAAAAGGGGAGTTTTGGTTGCTTTTGAAGAAAATTACATTAAGTAGTAAAAATGAGTTGCAAAATATTTTTGAGAGACATGTAATTATGAGATTTTCCTTACCATGGAAATTAGTTTCTTAACTTTTAAATTACTTTTATAATTTAAGATCATTCATGAATTCTTAACATTAGCTTTAGAACTCTAGATCAGCTTATGACTTAACACCTTTTCTTACTATGTAACTGAATAATGATATAAACACTAATCAACCTAAACCTTGAAGAACCTATAGGTACAATTACTAGATTTAATTCATTTATTTTATTAAATCTAAAAATGTGATAACTGAAGTAAACTAGATTTAAGCAATTGCTAACATTTAATATAGGCATTCAACCTTGCATGTGATAATAGCCATAAGATACCATTTTGAATAAGAATATTAATGATGATGTTCTAACATCTTAAACAAGAAATAAACATATTCAATCAATAAACTAGTTGATCACTTTACTTCATAAATACATCGTTTTGGTAGTCAAACATAGAGTTTAACATATCAAGAATCAAGAATTGAACAAATATTATGATGATATTAAATTAATTAAACCATAGTCTAGGGCTTATAATTACACACAATCACAATGTGAAGTTAGCTAGACATGGATTCCAAAGAGTTAAAATTATATTCATTTAAAACTATAAAAGAAGAGGACTAACAAAAGCTTATCAAATTCTCCAATCTTCTCTTCAAAATTTTCAAACGTTGCCCTTGAGATGCTATATGATAAGTGCTTGAAAAGTATTAATTTTACGTGATTTATTTTCACTTAAAGGTTAAAAAATAGATTTAAATTTGCATGATTTTATCATTATTCAAAGAAAATTTATATTTTTATAATCATGAGTATGTCATGTTGTTTTTAGGTATTTTAAGCTTCAAATTGATTTAAATGGTAAATACTAGAAATATCGTACAACTGATAAACATTTGTAAGGTTAATAGGAAAGTGGAGAAAAATAGTTTGATGTGAATCATGACGAAGAAATAGTTGTGTTGCAGCGCGACCTTCTTGGGATTTTATTTCACATTGACCAAAAGTGATGCGGGCCCATAGTGAAAAATGTAGGCTGCGACACACGGTGATTGTTCCATCACAATTCACATTTCTCTCTCTTTCCTCAACTATAAATAAGACCCCCTTTTTAGAATTAGATTAAAATATAATATGTAGTTTTCATTTCTTGATTTATGATTAAAGAAAATATTTAAGAACTAAGCATTAGACAAACCATCTGTGCTTTGTTATGCAAAATGAATAAAAGCCTATTTTAATTTTATTCTTTTGTATTAATTTAGATGGTTGAAAAACAACTTTAACCATAAATTAGTGATATGTCAACTCCTGATTTATAATTAAAGAATATATATACCTTAGGTTTATCAATTTTTAATATCAAACCCGATCAAGGAAAATTATTAATCAATTGAAGATTTTGGTATATTTTAATTTATTTAGTTTACCAATTAATCAACTACAACATTGGACAAGGAAAAATTAATTAATTGATTATCATTAGAAACTCACCATAATTATAGGGAGTTTCATTTAAAAAAATTAAATCAATAAATCTAATTTATATTTAAATCATTTAATTTTTCTATCTATAAATAGTTATGCTCACTAAAATCTCATATATATATATATATATCAACCTAGGTCTGGTTATCATTAATGTTATTGCTTTAATTTATTTACTTTTTTAGATATAATTTAATTTAAACTTTATGATTTCATTCACTCATCTACAAATTATTATTAGAATGTCGAGAATTTGTTTATTTTCTTAATTAAATTAGAAAGTAATTTAATTTTTTAAAACCATCATAATTCTTTAAAAGATGATCTCGAGAGTATACTTTTTGCATAATATAAGTAATTTGTGTACTTACGAGTTTTTTATAAATACAAAATTTTATTATCAAGTTTATGGATATCAAGTTTTTTGGCGATGTTGCTTAGGATAGTATTAGCATTAAAAACTTTTTAATTTAACATTATCTCGTTTTTGAAGCTATTGTTGGGTAATTAGCATTTTAAATTTTTTATTTTCTTTTTAATTAGTTACTTTTTCCCTTTTTGTTGTTTTATTATTTCTTTTGTTTTTGTGCTTTTATAAAATATTCATGATTTTTCTTTTAGTGATTTATGAGTTGTTTAATTCAAAAAAATGTCAAACGATGAAAAAATATACAACAAATTAAGAGATCTTAAAAAAATTCAAAATATTTTAAATATTTAAGATATATAAATAAAAAAACTGCCAAAACTTTAAAAACATATAGAGATCTTAAAACAAATTCAAAAATATTTGAAACATTTATGATGTAAAAAAATATTTAAAAAAATGTCAAAACATAAAATAAAAGATAAAAAATGAGAAATTAAAGATCTAAAAAAATAGTAAAAAACAATTCTCAAGAAATCTTAAAAGAAATTAAAAAAATTAATAAATTTAATTTCTAAAAAAATGTCCATACATATAATTTTTTCTTTTTTAACATCTATTCTTTTGTAATCTTGACTTTAGTTATTAATTTATTTAATAATGTACTTTTATTTTTTAATTAATTTTTATTTTTATTTTCTTTATTAATTTATTTTTAGTTAATTATTAATTTATTAACTAATTTAATTTCTTTTTCTTTTATTTTTTTGTGCACTAACATTTATTTTAACTTTATTTTCTTTTCTTTTCTTTTTATATGTTTATATAGTAACTTTTTTTTTGCTATTTTGCTTTTTTTTAATTTACTTTATTTTTATTTCTTTTTGTTTAATGTTTCTATGTACTAACATTCATTTCTTATTTGTTTTTAATTTCTTTTCTTTTCTTTTATTAATTTATTTTCTAACTTTATTTATTTTTATTATTTTCTTTTATTTTCTTTTGAAATATTTTTGTTATTTCTTTATATTTCGTATTTTTGTTTCCTAACTCTAGTTTCTTTCTTAGTTTATTTTATGAATTTTTTTAGTTATTTATTAATATAATATTTTTTTTCTTTGTATTTTTTTATTTTCATTCCTTTTATTTCTTTTGTTATTTTCTTCTTTTTTATTGTTTATTTTAATGTTTATTTGTTATTTATTTTTTTATGTATTTTTTGTTTATTTTTATTTCGTTTCTTTTATTTATTATTTTAGCCTGTTTTTATTTTAGGATTTTATTTTGTTATTTTATATTTTGTATAATTTATCTTTCTTTTTTTCATTTTATGTCCTATTTATGTAAAATCATGTTTATTTTATTTAAACTTGTTAAATTTATAACTTTTTGTTGAGATATAATGCATGAGAAATACACGATCCTCTATCTATATGTAATATATTAAATATTCTAATTAAATATGAGTTTACTTGATAAATTCTTATATGTAAAGTGTTTTATGTCCCTTATCTTAATATGCCCGTATCTCTCACCCAAAAACTAATTCATTTAAACATTCAAGGGGAAATCAACGGCAGCAAAATCAAAGGAGTATAAGCAACTATATAGCATGCATGTATAACGTGTTTCAATCCCCTTATATCGAATTAATATACGTCTACGATGTCTCGTTAAGTATGACAGGACATAAATTTTATTCATTAATATTAGTTATAATGAAGATATATTTTATGATAATTTATATTGATTAATAGACGACTACATAACCAGACGACATGTTTTATTCGTTATGATAGAACTGCTTATACATGCACGCAACCTTAGAGCCTTTTGTACATTTGGGTACAACTGAACAGGTTGAATAAAATTGTACTAAGTTATCTACCACAGCAAGAAATATACTAACTAACATGCACCTCCATACTCCCCCTCCCTAAAGCTATGGCTTGGTCAAAATCATAAATTAATAAAAGAAAAGAAATTTGTACAGTAGTTGCTTGTACAATAGGGTTGAATGTTTCCGTGTAATCCATACCAACGGTGGTGAAAAACCTTGAACTACCAATTAGGCCTTACATATGTCCAATGTCTTATCAGGCTTTGTTTTGGTTTTAAACAGTCACCTATTACCAATTACAATATCATCAACAGGGAGTTCAAAACTTTTACATGCCATTCCTAATAATTGCATCATATTCTTCTTACATTGCTTCGATTCACGGGTTGAATCGACTTTAAACGTAATGTCGGTTCAATGCGTGAACCGATTTTAAATTTTTTTTTATAAAATTTATTAATTTTCTATTATACTCAAAATCTGTATTGAATCACATAGTCACAGGAAAAAACCAAAATCTATTTAACAAATAGTTTAATCAATACAAATAATTAAAAAAATAAATATTAATTAATTAATTAATTGAGAATTAAATTTATTACAAAAAAATAATTTATATACAATATATATATATATATATATATATATATATATATTTAACTTAAATTATAAATAAAATGATATCGTCTCTTTTGTCATGAATTTTGTGATATTCTCACTTTATTTGAAGGAGAGGAATCTTGGTTAGATTAGAATCATTCTCACTTTATTTGAGGGAGAGGAATCTTGGTTAGATTAGAATCACCAACATAGTGACCAGGAAACTAGGCAAGAGAGATGAGATGGAGTTTGGGCAAAAAACAGCTGGTCCATATAACAATTCATTTCCCTAAATACATAAGCACGTAAACATCCATAAAAAAACAGTCCAAATTTCAGAGACATAGGAATAGAGAAATTAAAGCATTATAAAAATTACCACGGTGTTGTCTTATGTTATTCAAGATCATATTCTTATTTTGATGTTATAATTTGAACCAAGTGTTCTGTCCACTATTCCCATAAATTATCAACAATTTGCATATCATAGCCCCACTTGTTCCAACTAAAAAACTATATGTAATTAAATTCAAAATAAGAATGTCATATCATGAATTTACGAAAAATAACTTATATATGTTAAAAGATTAGTAAAAGAGATTATTACATTGACACCAGAGTGATATAATAATAACCTTATCCCTTCAAAATCATATTAGCACTGTATTAACCTTTTGTCTATAAATATGAAGCTATCTAGAATCAAGCTGGTATTTTAAATGATATAATGAGCTCTAAATATGAAATCAAGTGTAACTCTGATTTGTTACTTGGGTTGGTTGAATTTTGGTGCCCATAAACTTATGGAACAACTATTTTTTGCCCAACCAACCCAAGTAACAAATCAGAATTACACTTGACTACATATTTAGAGCTCATTATAACATTAAAAATATCAGCTTGATTCCAGATAGCTTCATACTTATGGGCAAAAAATTAATACAATGCTACTAATATGATTTCGAAGGGATGAGTTTATTATTATATCACTCCAGTGTCGATGTGGTAATCTCTCTTACTGATTGTTTAACATATATAATTTATTTATTTTGAATTCATGATATTACACCGGAATGATGATTCTTGGTGGTTTTCCTGTACTTGGCTAGCCAAACTGCCCCTAACAATTCAAGTGTCAAAAAACATGTCCATATAACAATTCATGCCTCTAAATACATGAGCACATAAACATCCATCAAACAAGTTGCCCAAACTTCAAACACAGGAATAGAGAAATTAAAACATTATAATAATTTCCATGATGTTTTCATATTCTATTCAAGATCATCAT
This sequence comes from Hippophae gyantsensis, assembly GCA_030763125.1. Classification (NCBI taxonomy): domain Eukaryota; kingdom Viridiplantae; phylum Streptophyta; class Magnoliopsida; order Rosales; family Elaeagnaceae; genus Hippophae; species Hippophae gyantsensis. The sequence continues at coordinate 42,190,793 of CM061035.1, read as the reverse complement.
AATCCTCTCCTAATTCTTCTTGTGATTGTATAATTTGAACTATATGTTCTATCCATTCCTCTCGTAAATCATCAAAACATTTCCAGTCATAGCCCGACTTATTCCAACCAAAGAACTACATGTATTTAAATTCAAAATAAGAATGTAATTTCATGAATTCACAAAAATTAACTCATATATGCTAAAAAGGTATATAGGTAAAAGATATTACCACATCTTTAATTGGAATTTTGATATTTGTGATGATTTTGCTCATAAACTTCATGACCTAGTAACCACACATGACTCCATCATTTTGTTGTGGAACCTACAAAAAACAAGTATACATTATTTTCCATATTCAATACGAACATCTTTATTATTCAATAGTAAAATTAAATAAATTATTAATATTCGCTTGTACATACCATAACTTTGTCCCATATAAGCTTATGAGATTTTTTAAGGAAAATTCCCCAACTCTTGTTCCATAGCTACCATGCCCTATCAAAGTTTAAAACAGTTAGTTTTTTATTAAATATTACAAAGAACAATAGAAGAAATGTTTCTTTTGTATCTTTACTCAATTCTATGGAAGCTGAGTCACAATACCAAACATGATTGTCATATAGATCAAGGATTACCAACATCCAATGATCTTGACCTTATTCAAACTTTAGTGGCCAAGGGATTATCAACTTCGGATTTTTGTTAAGTGTTAATGCCCTATCACATAATTGGTTCGCTCTGATGCTAACATCCTTATCTTGATATTGATTGCCAAATGAAGAATTGTAGAACATTGCTAAATGGGATGAGTGATTAGCTTGAAGTCAATAATAACATGCCTTATATAAAAGAAATGTATATAAATAATTAGATAATATAAATATAATTATATATGTTCTACATAAATGAAATTTATTTACTGATTGATGACTCACCTTGTCCACACTTGAATTGTACTTAAATCGATCATTTGATATTCAAATAGTTGCAATATGCACTCAATCGATATATAGGTTTGGCCAATGTCTACACTAAAAATTTCTATAGGAAGTGGCACATTCCATCCATCATTTATGCTAGAGGCCCTAACAATAATAGTCATCAAAGCATCAAGATTTCTGTTGAAGTTTATTGCATAATCATAATTATACTTTTTCCATGGCTTCTTCTTGAATGACTTAGTGCATGATGATTGCCCACTAGAGATAGATTTACCACAAGATACTTGTTTTGTATCTCTTAAATGTGCCGCACTAACTAATTCTGGTATAATAGACTAAAGAAGAAGTATTATATATGTTAGTAATAATAAAAGAATAATAATATAATAGTAGTAAAAAAATGTTATCTTACCACATATTGTCCAACTACTTCTTGGATTGTGGTAGCATCAGAAGGCATAGGTAGTGAAAAATCATAGAGTAATGATTGATCAATTACTATTCACCAATAATTTGAAAAATATTGATTATGAATCATTCGATCATCGCTCAATTGTTATACCGTTCCAATAGCAGCAAAGTCCGTTGATGAAGGATGTTTCAACAAACATTTCATATTCTATAAAACATTTAAGCGTTATATATAATAAATAAAATATATAATAAAAAATAAAAATAATAGACTATCTACATAAACTTTAAATCTTACCACAAATGATTCATCAAATAGGGGAGGACTCCCATGTGGGGTAGCTATTGGAAGGACATTCTCATCAAAACGTTCATCGTGATGTGATGGATGGTAAGAATGCATAGATTGTATTGGAGAAAATGAACTACTATTTGATTGCATCTACATTCCTAGCATAAAGGGAGGACCAATAGAATGACTATATCTCATACAGGATATAGGTTGGGCGCCATGAGATTTCATGGGTGGCATGACTAGCATGGATAGTGGCATGACTAGCATGGATGGTTACATGCCTGGCCAATAGGGCATGCCCTGATTGTAATATGCTATCATGCCTGACATGTATTGTGATTGATATTCTTTTAAAATGGCAATCTCACTTAACACTGAGGCCTTAAAGGAGTTGAGTTCTTCTTCAATTTTGTAGTACTCCTTACTGACAATTTGAGGCTTTTGTTTTGGAATGTTAAAAAACTCCATATAACCATCATATTGGCTTCCTCCCCTAACACGACCAAGATTCTAGTGTCCGAATGCATGATATATAGTATCTCTCTCTAGTTGTTTAATTATTTCACCCCTGGCAATTTATTCTTGAACAACTCTCTATAAATAATAAAGCAAACAAATATATCATACATTATTACATCAATTAGCAAAAATCATAAGGACTTTGTATCAAGTTAAATTACTAACCAACTTATTTAGTTGTTCTTCTCCTCGTTTAGTCATTGGTCTTGACTTCTTCGTTTTGGGAGTCTTTGTTTCTATATACAATTCATATCGGGTAACTGGTCTACCCAATTCAGCTTCCTACAACAAACCATCTTGTGTCAATTTGATTGCTCACGTAAAATACTTGTGTTTGCATGAAGTGCTAATGTGAATGGATCATCAGTGTGACTTATCTTGGATAACTTTACAAGGGTAAATCCAAAATCATCTATTTTATATCCAAAATTGATAACATCTTCAACCCAATTACACAAGAATACTATTTCATGGAAGACCCCATACTCGAGTTCCCAAATGTCTTGAATTATACCATAATGTGTTCTATCAAAAAGTACAGGATTATCATCTTTTGAACTGGAAAATTCCATAGTTTGTGCAACCATCTGCACACCATTATTCTGATTTACTCGGACTTTGTCCCTTGCTTAAGTCGTAAACCTCGATCCATTAATTGTGAAACTAGAATATGATTTGACATCGAATTTTGAACCATGTGCAAGCCATTCAAAACTTTTTGTTATTTTATGATTGGGTTTGTTGAGTTCAACTCGAATCTATGCATACAAAAACATGAAATGTGTTTAAAACAAAGTTTGAAAACATTGCATAGAAGTACTAATGAATTCTTGTATGTGACATGGTTGCGAAACCAATTAATAAGTTGTCGCTTATGTTCATCATACTCCTCCCTTTTCTTATAATGAGGATCGGATTTCAGTAAGTTTATATGCATTATGTAATGTTATTAAAGATATATCAATTAGATATCATTAATAGGTAAATAGAAAATAATTTTATTTTAAACGAAAAGGTTGAACTTGTCATCACTTACTCTATGTATGGTTATGGCTCCTTATTATTTACCAAAATGGTTCGGTGTGCTTTTTCCCATCAACTGCGATCAATAAACAATTTCTTACTTCCACCAAGCATAGGGTTACCTACTTGGATCATGTGACGTTCTAAGAACAACTTCTGCATAGGATTCCTAATTTTAGTGCAATCACTAAAGTATCCAGAACAAAAATCAATGGTCTCTTCAGCAATGTAACATTCCACCATGCATCCTTCAGGTCGATTTCTATTATTTACATATCCTTTAAGGACTTGCATGTATCTCTCAAAAGGATACATCAACCTTAAGTAAGTAGTACCACATAATTTAACCTCTCGAACTAAATGAACACACAAGTGAATCATTATATCGAAGAAAGGAGGAATTTTTTTTCAATTAGACACAAATTCTCTACAACATCTTTCTATAAAGAGTTAGCTTCGCCAATTGATGTAGATTTCTTGCATATTGCATTGAAGAATGAACAAAGATGAATTATTGATAATCGAACATTTTTTGGAAGAATTGATCTAATAGCAACTAGTAATAGCTATTGTATTAAGATATGACAGTCATGTGATTTCAATTCATAAAGTTTCTTATTGGTAATAGACACAACATTTCTTAAGTTGGAAGAGTAACCATCAGGAACTTTCACACCCACCAAACATTTACAAAACATACCCTTCTCTTTTGATGACATTGTATATGAAGCTGGGGGAAAGTATGTTCGATTCTTATCATTTTCCACCCTTGTTGCTGATGGGCAGAACGGACATCGCCGATCCTACCGATAATTTGGTTTTATATTTATAAAACTCTCGCAAGTGCACGAATCATTTCGTAGAAAATGAGAAGTGTACTCCCAAGGTTGATCTAAGGAAGGAATATATGTGGTTTTTAATTTATTATTCAAACTTTTAAAAACAAAATTAAATCCTAAACATCCTATCACGATATTTTGAGGTTTTGTGTTTTTAATCTAATAACATAAAAATAAACATAGATACAGATTCAATAAACATTTATGCAAATTTTATCTTTTATAATAGTGGAATATTTATGGATATAATAACTAAGTAATTATGTTTGCTCATATTATTTAGGTTATTAAAGATATAAATTGATATTTATTGATTCTCTCTTTTTTATATGAATACCACCTTTGGTGGGGTTAGATATTCTTTGTTAACTAAACAAATCGATTAACACCTATGGGTAGGGTTGATAACTAATTTAGTTAATTAAATTAATTCCTTTTTTCTAAGAGATTGAACATGAACCATTTAAATGCCACCTTTGGTGGGGTTAGACAGTTTAAACTTTATTCAAGGTGTCCAAATTAAACCTAAGAATTTAGTTATCCGAGTACTAACTTTCAAGTTTTAAAACCACTACTGAAAACATGTTGTCAATACATTTTCAGATAATAATTTTTATAAAAACTTTTGAAATAGAGCTTCACTCTAACTACTGGGCGATTGTACCAACAAATAAAAGAGCACTACTCTAAATTAGACTGGATAACTAAACCTTAAAATCTAATTTTCAGATTTAAGTTTGTAATGAAAAATAATATATTTCTCTCTAACATTCTTAATATAAAATCTTGAATAAAAACAAAATCAATTCATTTTAGAGATTTTTTCCTATTTAATATTTCGTAAGCATAACAACGTTATTATTATATCATGTTTACAAACAGCCAGCAAAGTTAAATTTAATCACAGACAAATTAAATATAACATATAAGAATAAAACATAAAAAATAATTGTAAAGAAAATAAAATCCTTACAGTACTTTGATGTTATTCCTGTTGCTGGAAAACCTCCAAACGGAATTTGCACTTCTATTTATTGAATCAAAAAGCAAATAAATTACAAAAACATAATTAGTTCTTCTCAAAAAGAGAAGAACTCTAAAACTAAGAGAAACTAAATAAGGAAAAACTAAAAACTAAGAAAAACTAAAAACTATGAAATGAGAGAAAGAAAGAGAGAAGAAGATGCGTTTTTAGGTGTGTTTTAAAGTGAAGAGAATGGGGGTATTTATAGGTGAGGAGGGAAAGAAAAAGTGGGTGAAAAAATGATTAAAAATTGAGAAAACGTAGAGTAGTGAATGATGACATCATACTAATGACGTCATGTTAGTGTGGGTGCGGAAACGCGCGCAGATGGGGCAGATGGGCGCAGCCACGTGCGGAATGGAGAGTAGGCGCGCACGTTGTTGGGCGCGGTGGGCATTGGCCGGCGCGGCTGGACGGCTACGTGCACGATTTCCTCTTTTTTGACATTTTTGACCCATTTTGTCCAATTTTTCCATATTTGTTGAATTTTCCTCATTTATTTTATGAATATATAAGTGATGTATTGCCTCCAGTATTCCTCTTTGAGTCTTTAAGTTACGTTTTTAAGCGAAAATATTTAAAAAACAATAAAAATACCCGTGATTCTGAAAAGACAAATTTATATAAATATATGATAAAATCATATAAATATATATATTTTTAATCAATTAATGTGCATAAAATCATGGTAATTTTAGTGCTTTTTGAGTACTCATCAGTTGCCAATTCAAGTCGTATGCCTAGTTTCTTTAAATCCAGTCTTCAATTCCATCCTTCGTTATTCTAGGTATATTAAGTAATGTACCAATCAAGCTCTCACATACATTTTTCTCAATATGCATGACATCTAAGTTGTGATGAATGTGTAGGTCTTTCCAATAAGGTAATTCCCAAAATATTGATTTTTTATTCCAACAACCATGATCTACTGATTTAGTAACATTTTCATTTTCACCCCTTTTATTAGTTGACCTATTTCGTTTCCCTCCATTAGTGAGTATTCTTTTTTTCATCTTTCCATATAGTTTGAATTTCATATCATTCAATTTCTTAATATCTCAACACCTCGCAAAGGTCGAGGTGCAGGATCATGATCTTCTTCATTATCGAACGGTTTCTTTTGGTATCTAAACTTGTGTCCAGATGGAAAAAATCTTCTATGTCTTCTATAAGACATCTTTCATCCATGAATAAGATAAGTTGCAGAAGTGGCATCACTACATATAAGACATCCCATATAACCTTTAGTTGCATGTCCTGATAAGTTCCCATAGGCAGGTAAATCATTAATTGTCCATAAAAGGACCCCCCTCAAGTTAAAGTGTTCTTCTTTATGTATATCGTAAACATTTACACCATCATTCCACAATGTCTTCAAATCATCTACTAAAGGCTACAAATATGCATCAATATCAACACCGAGTTGTTTCGGTGCTAAGATCAATAATGTTAACATTATGAATTTTCTTTTCATACACAACCAGGGAGGAAGGTTGTATCTTACCATAATAACTGGCTAACAACTATATCTACTACTAAGGGAACTATGTGGATTAATTCCATTAGCAGCAATGGCAAGACGAAGATTACGCAGATAAGATGCAAATTGATGGGATAAATTATCTATTACTTTCCAATTTGGAGAATCACAAGGATGATGTAGCACCCCATCATCAGATTGATTATCTGAATGCCAAGTCAACTAATTTTATGTCTCTTTACTTTTGAACAACCTTTGAAAGCGAGGAATTGGAGGAAAGTACCAAAGAACCTTTGTGGGCACGCCTTTCTTAGGTGTTGTCTCATTTGTAGCATGCTTCCATCTCGATTCTTTATAGATCGGACAATCATCTGATGTATCATATTCTTTTCTATAAAGAATGCAATCATTTGGACAAGCATGAATCTTATGATATTCCATGCCAAATCAACTAAGAGATTTCTTCACTTCATACATTGAAGATGGCAATTCAATACCCTCAGGAAACATATCTATTAGTACATTTAGTAATTCTGTGAACCCCTTTCAGAAAAACCATATTTTGCCTTCACATTGTACAAATGAACCAATCCCGACATTTTAGTGTATTTCTTACATTGTGGATACAATGGTTTTTCAGCATCTTCTAGAAGATTTTTAAAGGTTTCGGGATCATCCTCATGTAGTTCATCTTCAACACCGTGAAACATATTTTTTGTCTATACATTATGATAAAATGTATATAATCCACTCACATTCTTATTTATCTCTTCCCCACAATGACATCCAAGATTTGTCCATTTTCTATTAATGACATTAAGCATATTAAATATATATCCAACCAATATATTTCAGATATTATTATATATGAATTCCCTAATTATTAGAATATCTACCAAAACATCATAAAAAAATAAATACATAAAAACCAAACATAATAAATATATACACATAAATATAATTATATGAGATTGATTGTAATTACTAATAATAAAATGCCACATCATTTGAGTTGATTTCAAATTTAAGATATATAAAACAAAATTTATATAACAATTTTATGATGTTTAACATTTTTTTAAATAACTACACTACTTCAAACATAAATTTTTAATGAGCATCATATTGTTGAATCATGTCTTTCCCATTTCATATTAACAAAAATAAATAAATTAAAAATCAACCTTAAATCATAGTCATAAATATATAAATTTATTTCATTACAAAAATATATAAATTTATTTCATTACAAAAATTTATACAAAACCTACATAATAAAAATAATAACATACATATATATAATACAAAACCTACATAATATAAAAAATTATACACATAAATAATAACACAAAATATACAAAAAAATAAAGAAATATGAATAATAAGTGCGTAGGATTAATAGAAATACTTACAAGAGTAAATGAAATAACAAAATGAAGGAAATGAAGAAAAAAATGGTTTTTTGTAAGTGATAAAATGAGTATAAATTTTTTGAGTATTTTGCTAAAAAAAATAAGGGATCTAGAAGATAAATTTAAGACGAATAAAACCCACTAAATGACACTGGAATTGGTGGTCGTAAGTGGCCGTAAAATAAGAAGAAGTGGAGGAGGTTTTGGGTTTTTGAGAGTTATGTAGTGCTGGATTATTGGTTTTATCTAATGGGGAAGAAAGAAGAGAAAAAGAAAATATCCACGTGTGTAGCATCGATTGACATGTAAGACCGATGCTATGTCCAACATGTAGCATCAGTGCTACATGTCGCATCAGTGCTACATGTCAACCGATGCTATACCCAAGCGTTAGTTGACACTTAGAACTGATGTTACACGAAGGATGTAGCATCGATTCTACATGTCAACCTATACTACAATCTACGTGTTTAAGTCAGTTTTTCACCAAATCAACTTTAAATTCATTATAAGTCAGTTTTCTCCAAAAAGCAACTTTAAATCTCAACTTAAATGACCACTTTTGTAGTAGTGGTTGCCCTTTAGGATGTTTATAGGATTCCATATAAGTGGAAGGTGTTTGAAGAATAACAGTACACTAAAAAATATGAGCAAAAATTCTAGGCTTGAGAGGTCCAGTCATGGATCTAGTTTACATATTACATGTGTTAGTTTGCATATAAGTGCGAAGAGTAGGGACATGGTCAGTTGGAAATTAAGAGAGATCAATTGTTAATTGAATTCACTTAGGTGAGGACATAGGTCAAAATATAGGAAATAAACACTCTTCACTATGTTGTGAGGAATGAGTATATGAAGGTACATGTATAGGCACATATGGCACAATAGAAGAAATAAGATCCATATTTGAATCACTAGATTAAGATATAGAATAAACAGAACTGGGTGATGAATGAACTGGTGAAAAGTTCATAGGAGATGCTAAAACTAGTGAAGAAGACTTTGAATTGTAGAACAAGGGCTAGAACAAGAAGTTGGTTAGTTAGACAACCAACAAGGAATATGAATGACATATGAAAGAAGGAATAGAAAAAGTACAAGATGATTTGATAGATACACGAGACTATTGGGGAGAATTCATATGTAGGCATTAACACCTTCTTTGGGAAAGAGTATATCCCAGAAAAAAACATATGTAAAACCTAGCCTTAAGTTTATTTTTAGTATATGCCCCAAATAAGGGAAGCACTTACAAACAAACACCCTTAAAAACATATAATTTGGAAACTTATGAAACAACTTCTCATATGGAGATTAAAACATCGTGATCTTAGAAGACACATGATTCAAGGTACAAACAAAACTACTAAAACTAGAAGGCACTTAATCATCCCCTTTTGCTGAGATTTGTGAGGACATGTAAGTTTGTAATTAATACCAATTTCTAAGGTCTTAAACTACTCAACTCCATCACTCTACCATAGACTTGAATTTAAGAAAAAATAGGAATAACCTCATCTCTAATCTTAAAAAAAATCCAATAAAAACAAGAATAATCATCTTGCCTTAACAAGAAATACCATTCACCATTGAAACCCTAACTAGATGAAGGTCCCAAAATATCAAAATATATCAACTTAAAAAATGAATTATAAGGGATATGCTTATTGGTAAAAGGAACCCTATGTCATTTAGCCAATGTACAAGTAATAAAACATTGTTCATATATGTCCTTATTGCTAAAACATTATTACTAGTAGAAACTTTATACAAAACAAATTGCTAAAACATTATTACTAGTAGAAACTATATCTAAAAAATTTTAAAGACATGGTCTAACCTATCATGCAACATAAAAGAAGTAGTTAGAAAACCTTACCAACATCACTGTCGGGAAAATCAGATATATTTTCTCTATTCTAAGTAGTTACTATTTAATTATGATTTAAATTAATAGAACTTAAACTAACCCAAAAAAATAATGTTATTGGAAATATATAATGCTAAAATAAACTAAAGCAGAAAAATAAAAAAAAACCATAAATTTAATGAGGTTCGGTATAAATGTTATCTATGTCCTCGGGCATCGTTGACTACTTCCACTATCTTTAAATGGATGAACTCCAAAATTACAACTAATTGGGAAAATTGAGCTAATCAATTACCCTTACAAAAGCAAAGAAGATTTACAAATTTTTGGATGCTTTAGAAGTGGAGGAAGGGGTTTTATTTATAGCCCAAAATACAACACCCACCTTCATTCCTAACCAATGTGGGACTTTTTCAATTTTCTCACTAAGGAGCTATACAATAAATCTCCACCTTAGCGACTTAGTGATTCTTAAATGATTTCTTCAATCTTTTGATTAGCGACACCATTTCCAATTCAAATTTGCAGGATGGTAATCAAGTCCAGATAATGTTTGAACTTGATTACCGTTACCACCTTGGTCATCATATCTGTGGGATTCTCTGTAGTATTAATCTTCTAAACTAATACTCCATATTCTTCAATAATCTCTTGCACGAAATGGTTCTTTGCTAAATGAATAGAACTTTGATTGTCATAAAAAAGCTTAATATGTTTTTGACCAACTCCAAAGTCTTCAAGAAAACCTCGTAACCAAATAGCTTCCTTCATAACCTCTATAACTGCCATATACTCTGCCTCTGTAGTAGACAAAGCAACTATGGATTGCAAGGTAGACTTCCAACTGACTGATGCTCTAGCAAGAGTAAACATATAACCAGTAGTTGATCGACTCTTATCTAAATCTCCTGCCTAGTCGAAATCATAATATATAACTGCACATTTACCAATAGTATTATCTTGTTGAAATACTAAACCAACATCTATATTATTTAAAATATACCATAGAATCCATTTCATAGCCAACCAATGCCCTTTACCAGGATCATGCATGTACCTACTTACAACACCCACCGCATGTGAAATGTCAGGTCTCGTACACACCATTGCATACATCAAGCTACCAACCGCATTTGCATATGGTACCTTTTCCATGTATTCTCATTATGCATCATTCTTAAGAGATAATTAAGCACTAAGCTTGAAATGAGGAACAAGCAAAGTACTTACATGTTTCTTCTGTTCATGCATACCAAAACATTGTAGTACCTTCTTCATATATTGACTCTAGGTTAAACTAAGCTTCCCCTTCTTCCTATCTCTTCTTATCTCCATGCCGAGACCCTTCTTGGCTTCTCCCAGATCTTTCATCTTGATCTCTTGACTTAGTTGAGCCTTCAACTTTGCAATTTATGCTTGGCTCTTCGATGTAATCAATATATCACTGACATACAATAGGGGATAGATGAAAGACTCATCTTGTAGCTTGCGAAAATACATACAATGATCATGTGTACTTCTAGTATAATTTTACTGCAGCATAAACTAATCAAATCATTTGTACCACTGCCTGGGAGATTGCTTTAATCCATAAAATGATTTTTTCAGTTTGTAAACCTAATTCTCTTTAACAGCAACATTAAACCCTTCTGGCTGAGACATATAGATTTCCTCTTCCAAGTCACCATGTAAAAACGCAGTTCTAATATCAAGTTGAGCTAGATCTAAATGCAAATGTGCTACCAAGGCCAACAAAATTCTAATGGAGGAATGTTTTTCAACTGGTGAAAATACCTCATTATAATTGATTCCTTCCTTTTGAGCATAGCCCTTAGCTATAACCTTGACTTGTAGTGAACACCATCTTTGTTAGGAAATCCTTCTTTCTTTGCATACACCCATTTGCAGCCAATTGCCTTCTTGCCCTTAGGTAGTTGTTTCAACTTCCATGTCTTATTCTTCTGAAGGGATAGAAGTTCTTCGTCCATGGCTTCCTTCCATCTTTCAACTTTAGGGCTTCTGATTGCTTCTTTATATATGGAAGGAACATCATCATGCACAACTGAAAGTACACAGGCCACCATATTCTTAAACCAAGTAGGTAGATCTTTAAAATCTTTGTATCGAGCATGCATCTTGACATTTTTTTTCTTGTTGGTGTGGAGGTTCTTGGGTTAAAATCTCTTATTCATCTAATTCATCTTCTAATAATGGAGGATCAACTTCTGTCTTATCTCCACCAACTGGATTAACAATTCTTCTTTCAAACTCCACATGCTGCAAAGTGCCATAAATCTTCTCAATTACCTTTCTCATCAATGCAAATTCATCAAAGGTAACATCTCTGCTAAAGATTATCTTTTTCATTCAAGGCACCATAGTCGATATCCCTTAGAACTAGAAGGGATCCCTAAAAGAATAGCTTTCTTGGCTCTTAGATCCAACTTTGATTTTGTTACATGGTAGCATGCAATAGAACCAAACATATGTAAGAAATCATAATCTTTAATAAGTTTTGAAGACCATACCTTCATAGGTGTTTTGCCTTCAAGAGCATACGATGGTAAACAATTGACAAGATGACATGCATACATCACAACCTCATCCTAATACTGCTTGTCTAACCCAACATTTGACCACATACACCGAACTTTCTCCAATAAAATATGGTTCATACATTCTGCAACTCCATTCTATTGTGGGTTTTTTTAATAGTGAAGTGTCACACTATTTCTTCTTCTTCACAAACTTTCCTAAATGGATTGTTTATGTACTCAGTTCCATTATCAGAACTTAGACGCTTGATCTTTCTACCAATATGAGTCTCGATCATCTTCTTCCACTTAAGGAAAATTCCTAGCACTTCATCCTTCTTCTTCATGAGATACACCCAAACTCTTCTAGAAAATTCATCAATGAAAGTGACACAATAATGTTTGCCACTCATGGATTTTGTTGGCCCCCATAAGCCAGTGTGGATAAATTCCTTTTGTATCATGGAGTGTAGTGCCAAAGCTTACTCTTTTTTGCTTCTCCAATATGGAATGCTCAAAAAATTCCAACTTGCTAGTTCTCGTGCCTTTTAACAGGCCTTGCTTTACAAGAATCTATAAAGCTTTTTCACCAACATGTGCCAAACACATATGCTATAGCTTGGTAGTTTCTGAATCTCTTTCTTCCTTTAAAACTGTTACTAATGTTGTCCTAATAATCGTACTACCAAGCTAGTAGTACAAGTTATTCTTCTGAATACCTTTCATCACCACAAGTGCTCTAGAAATAACCTTCAATGCCCCATTTTGTATAGTTATAGTGAAGCCTTTTGATTCTAAGACTCCTACAACAATGAGAATCTTCTTCAATCTGGAATATAATGAACATCCATCAAGACTCTAGTTGAACCATCTTGATTCTTCAAACGAATTGTACCAATCCCCAAAACTTTGCATGGATAATCATTACCCATGAAAACAACTCTACTATCTAGTTCTTCAAAGTTAAAGAACCATTCCTCATTAGGAGACATATGGAAGGCACATGCTGAATTAAAAATCCAATCACCAAGATGGGTTGTTGTTGACGAACCAACCAATGCAAAATCTGAATTTGAATTACTTTCAGCTACACATGCATTAGATGGCATAACTTTTCCTTTCTTTTGCAGCTTCAGACAGTATTTCTTCCAATGGGCTTTTTCATGACAAAAGGCACATTCATCTTTACCAAGCCTTCCTTTTGAATGAGATCTTCCCTCCTCTTTGTAGCACAAGGAATTTAGCACTATTGTACATAGCACATATGAATCTCAAAGACTTCAATTTACACCTGTGAACTACATATATGAAACAAACAAGTATCCTATGAATGTATTACATAGAAATAGCATATAGTCTATTAGAATAATATCATGTTACCCCTACACAGGTACATAATGATAGGCTAAGAACAGTCAATATGTAGCATAAACAAACACAATCTACATGCAACACAAATATGCAAACTCTCTTTGAACATATGCAATACTACACCTAAGTGTATGCATAATAGAGCTACACTCACCATACCATGAAATAAATATCATGTTAATAAACAAAATGCAAAGAATAAACAAAAAAACATACATGATGCACAAATGCACACAAGTTGTGGACATTTCTCCCCATTTTTGACATGGAAAGTAAAAGTAGGCACACACACAGAGTATGCAACATAACACATCTCCATATGAAGGAGAGAAGTTAAATAAAAATGCCATAATCCTAAAACTCATGCAACAAAATAGAGAATATTAGAGCAAACACAAAAATGCAACACATGCAACCAAGAAAAAAAAGAAAAAGAATAACAACTGAGACAATAGCTAGGTAAAAGCATGTAACAAACTACAACATGAATGCTCGACACACCAAGAGTATTGTAGAAAAAAAATTCCCTAATGCAATACATAGCATGGAGCCCCACATCTACACATGTTGTAGAAGGGTATAATTGGTTTCAAAATTAGCATACAACACATCGACAGGTTGGGTGGTCAAACACCAATGACACATAAATGTGCCAACGAATCTGAAATAAGATGTTAACTAGGAGTCCAACAATCTTCCAAGTTGGCACACTCATAGTGACTCAATAGAATTCCTCCCAACATCAATGTTACATAAATGTGTCAGCAAATCTCTAAGAAGAAGTTGACTAGGAGGTGATGAGACAAAACCAACATCGGGTTAGCAATTCCAATTTTGTAGATACTTTGCTTTTATATTTATAAAAATCTCGCAAGTACATGAATCATTTCATAGAAAATGACAAGTATACTCCCAAGTTCGATCTAAGGAATGAATATATATGGTTTTTAATTTATTATTCAAACTTGTAAAAATGAAATTAAATCCTAAACATCTAGTCACGATATTTTGATTTTTGTGTTTCCTAATCTAATAACATAAAAAAAACATAGATATGGATTTAATAAACAATTATGCAAATGTTTTATCATTCATAACAGTGGAGTATTTATGGATATAATAATTAAGTTAATTATGGTTGCCATTTATTATAGGTTATTAAAGAAGTAAATTGATATTTATTGATTCTTTTTTTATATATAAATACCTCCTTTGGTGGGATTAGATATTCTTTGTTAATTAAATAAATCAATTAACACCTATGGGTGGGGTCGATAATTAGTTTGGTTAATTAAATTAATTCTTTTTTTTTCTAAGAGATTGAAAATAAAACATTTAAATATCACCTTTGATAGGGTTAGACATTTAAATATCTAAGTACTAACTTTCAAGTTTTCAAATCATTACTAAAAATATTTTGTCAATATATTTTCGAATAATAGTTCTTATAAAAACTTTTGAAAAAGAGCTTCACTCTAACTACCTGGCGATTGTAACAACAAATAAAAAGAAACTACTCTAAATCAGACCAGATAATTAAACCTTAAAATCTAATTTTCAGATTTAAGTGTGTAATGAAAAATAATATATTTCTCTCTATCATCTTTAATATAAAATCTTGAATAAAAACAAAATCAATTTATTTTATAAAAATGTTTTACCTATTTAATATTTTGCAAGAATAATAAAGATTATTATATTATATGTACAAATAGCCAGCATTGTTAAATTTAATCATAGAAAAATTAAATATAACATATAAGAATAAAACATAAAATAATTGTAAATAATTCATTTTAAAATTATACTACAAAAGAATCCTTATAGAACTTCGATGTTAATTTCGTTTCTGAAAAACCTTCAAAAGGATTTGCATTTCCATTTATTGAATCAAAAACTAGAAAATTACAAAATCAAAACTAGTTCTTCTCAAAAAGAGAAGAACTTTAAAACTAAAAAACAAAGAAAGATTTCTAGAGAGAAAAAGTTAGAGAGAGAAAAGAGCTGAGAAATTGTGTGATTTGAGATTGGGAAAAATGGTCCTTTTATAGGTGAGGAAAAGGCTAAAAAAGTAGGAAAATATCTCAAAAATTAGTTTTGGACAGGCTGAAAGGTGTGTGGGGTGAGATTTGTGGTGGGACGGGTGCTAACGTATATGGGACTTGATGTGATACTCGCGCGTGACTCTGCGTGACATGCTCACAATTTTGTCCATTTTTCTATTTTTTTTTTACTTTTCCTCATTTTTTTCTCAACATATTTGTGATGTATTGCCTCTAGTATTTTTGTTCGAGTCTTTAAATTATTTTTGAATGAAAATACTTGAAAAACAATAAAAATATTTGTGCTTTATGAAAGACAAATTTATATAAATATATGATAAAATCATATAAATATAAATCTAATTAATCAATTAAAATATATTAAATCATGATAATTTTAATGTTTTTAAACATTCATAAAGAGTCCAACTGTTTTCCAAGTTGACACACTCCTAGTTACTCAACTGTCTTCCCTCAATAACACTTAGATGTATTCAATTTTGCAACCTTACCCTATACTCTACACACAGATAAGAAGATATGTGAAATAGGATATGCAGACTATACATGCAAGAAATCAAGCTAACAGTCATATTTATGCAAGGTTAGTACAAAGTGATGCCAAGAAGAAGGAAGCATCACAAAAACACAACAACACAATATAAACTCATAAATAGAACAAACAACAAAGATGCCAAACACACACAGGATTCTTTTTGACACTAATGACACACACCTCTCCTCCTAAAAGTATGCATGTGATGTAATAATCATGTTATGCATCCTAATCTCCAAATTCCCCCAAATAGAAGCATCTACCTAAAGTAGAAAAACAAGGAATATAGAAAGAGGGAATCAAACTAAGCATGTTCAAAGAACTAGAAGGTCATTAAAGATGAACCAATACACTCAACGTAAATATCCATATGGCCACTAATTCATGATGCATTCATGTAAATGTATAACTAAATTTTAAATAACAAGCCTTGTGTGTTATGCATAAATTTGTTACTCTATAGGCCATCAAGATAATCTCATGTGAACCAAGAAATAGAAATGTAGACTCAAATTGTACCAAACTTCATGTGTCTATAATTAGTCTCTCTTTCCACTAATGTAAGTGCAAGCTTGGAAGAAATCAATAGGTCTTTTAAAGTTTGTAATGAAAGGCCGAGGATTGGGTAGGAGAGAAAAGATATTTAAGGCAAGGTACACCTTTAGACAAACAAACTTTTACATTAAGTATAGAGCTCACAAAAAAAAAAAAAGTAATCCTTTAAACTTAAGATCTTTGCCTTGCACATCTCAAATTTGAAACACATAAATTTCCCAAATAGGGAATCATTTTCAATTGTGATTTATTAATCATTTGATAAACCTCCTCTTTTTATTTTTGTTTCTTTCTCCTTTTTCTCCTTTTTTCTTTTCTTTTCTTTTCAATCTCTTTCCTTTACACTCAAGAGTAACATAGACAATCCCAAAGAAATAAGTTCAAAAAGTTAGAGTTGAAACTCAACAAAAGGAGTTCCAAGCAAGTGGGATTTAATATTTAAGCTAGGAAAATAGGTACAAAGAAATGAAAGAATAACATAATGGCTCAAAGAAGAGAGATTAAGGATAAGAATACGTTGGTAGTAAGAAAGGATCAAACAACTCAAGGATGGCATAACTCCACTAGAGCTTGTTAGTGGCATACAGATTATTAGAGCAAGAGATCCACACAAGCTTTTCAAAATAAACATAAAATTCAAAAAGTTATGGCAAATTCATAAGAAAGAGTTCACTTCAAATAAAATACAAAAATTTAGCCATACAAATGCTCAATGAATACGTATGTCATAATAATCATATTTCAATCCAAGTCAAATGCATGCCAATCATATATCATCAATGGTCCCTCTAAAACTCATTTTACATACAATGGATAGTAGATCAAAAGTACGTGTAGAACAATTCTAGGAAAAAAGAAAGTCAAGAAGGAAGTGTCAAATTGTCAAAAATAATAAACAAGAATGAAGACAAGGGTGGTCTCAAATGAGAACATAAGCAAAAAAGACAAGAATGTGCTTCAAGACAGATTATCAGTACAAACCATAAAGTGTTACCTCCAGAGAGAAAAATGGAAACAAACTACATATAGTTGTCTCAAAAGAGATCATTTGCAATACTCACATAATCGCTAGTCAAGAGAAGGAAAGAAATTGACTAACTAGTGAGCAATATAGGTAACAACCCCAAGAGAGAAGAAACAAGGGATGCTACAAATATATCTAAGCATGTGAGAAAAAGATCAAGTTCCAACATAGACATGAGAGATATGCTTAGACAAGGTCAACATCCCAAACACTAAGAGTGCCAATAGGATACACTAGTCTAAACATAACAATGCATATAAGTCAAGATTCCTAAAGATAGGAAAACAATCTTTATGTCATACAAATGTATATGGAAAAATCAAACAATCACAGTATAGTAAACACTCATGTTACACAAACTTGTAACACACCTTAGTTTTCTTCATACAGACATCCAAAGCACAAGATAAAGAAGTGCAAGAAAAAGATAAACAATAATCAACATGTGAAAAATAGTGAACTAATACTCAACATACTAGGTATAAGAGAAAAGAACCTAGTAAAATAGAATATATTCATTCTATATAGCATGGCTTATGAATGATATGACTGTAAGAAGAAAGATCCTGATACTTTGACACTACATGCCAACAGACATGTGATATGATGCTCATGCAGAAAGTCACAAAAAGAGAAGTAAGTAATAAGTAAGGAAAACACACATAAAAGCTTATTAAATCAAGTAGCAAGGAAGAAAACTAGTAAAGGATCAAACAACTAGCCATAGGAGCAAGTAAAGTAATTAACATGCTATGAAAAAAAGTAGAGAGAGAGAAAACAAGATATGCATGAATAAGAAAGACAAAAACATTTCAAAGAGATACACAACCTTATAGCACAACAACATGCCACACCATATGTGACAAAGGGCAAAACCATTCAAGGTGTGTGCATGTATAGATAGAGTTCTAGAATCAAGCGCCTAGGTGATTAAGCCTAAACATGGGTGACATGCTCTGCTACCAATTGAAGCATCCCATGTGTAGGAACAATTACACAAAGATCAATTGTTCTTTCGACTCAAATAGGTAATTGGGACCAAGATGAGGGGTGTAGATGCCACCCATGGAATATTTTCGTGAGCTCTATATCAATTTGGCCAAGTTGACCTCACAAACATGAACTAAGTAACTTACATAGCAAAAGTATAAAATAACATGTTTAATTCAACACACAACTAAAACACTCAACATATATGAAAACAATAATATAGAGTAAACACACTAGTGACGGTGTGTCTCATAGGCTCCTATCTAGATTAGCAACATACATATGCATGGAAAATAATTAATAGCGTGTGAAAAAAGAATAAATACTAAACAACCTAGGATTTTCAATCTCGTTAATTAAGACTTCATATGAGGGAATACATTTGGTAAATAATAGTTGTACTCTCACAACATGCAATCAACCTAAACAATGAAAATCAAATAAAGAGTCCAACACTTGGGACACAACCAAGGTAAGGAGATACAAACTCCCTTGAGACTCATGTCAAACTCACATGTATATGATAGACATAAGTAATATAAATTAATCAGGGAGTAGGCAAGTTAATTTACTAATATAAGCTATGATTAAAAAGCTATAGACATGCTGCACAAAAAGAGAAGAAAGCATGCGACAACATATAACAAGTAAGCTTTCTTATAAGAATAAACATCTAGTATGTTAGAACTTATATGAAAGAAACTTAGATTATACTAACATACATACTGTTCATGCATAATAACACTTCAAGAGTTCAAGACTTGATACACAATCTAGCTAAGAAGATGCTGACTCCTTAAAGACTCAACTCAAACATCCAAATCATAGGGTGAAAAGCATAAGATATACATATATAGGTGCATTACATATAATTGAAGATAGATAGCATAACAAGGCAAAAGATACAAAATTCAATAAATAGGAAGTAGGTGAAAATAACAAAAGTTTCTAACTAGATTTTAAACTTTAGTATGTTAGAACATGCACCATTTAATCTCTGATTATACTAGCCACACATTCAAGCATGAATAACACCAGATATAAAGAGGTAAACCTATATAAAGTCCCAATCTATGTGGTAACATCCTTGGGTTACTTAAAATCACTAATAAATCTATTAGCTGGGACCTCTATCCTAGCTATTTATTCTTACTTTTGCTTGCTAATTTTTCATTGACCTGGTCCAAAATACAAATCTAGCTCACCTCTAAAACCAACACCACTCAAAGTGGTGTGATAGAAAACTACCGATCAGTCACCATTTCAACGACCTCACCATAGGTGGTGGCAATAGTGGTGGCAATGTACTAAAAAGTCACATTTTTTTCTAAAAATTATCAGGTACTTTCCATAAATACCATACCCAAAATGAATCAAAAACACAAGTGACACTTAGTTAAACCAACCCAGTGGTATGTGTAAACATGCTTACATAAAAAGTGTTCCTAACTATGTGTGTGTGTATTACTGATCTATTGTAAGCAACCTTACATAGAGGATGATGGAATAATAAGTAAAATAAATTAGACATCATGTTTTGTACATGGGAAGCTAACACACAAACATAAATACAATGAGACTTATAGTATTGAAAGAAACCAACGAAGCTACTTTACCTATCACTAAACTAGATCATCCTTTTTTAAATAGAGGTTCTTCTTTTTTATTTTTTTTCTTCTTTCCCTACCTATCGTATGAATCCTAATTTCTCAATGAAATTAGGTGAATCAAACTTCCTAATATGGCATGAGTAACTAAAACAAGTCATTGTTGTTTATGGATTGAAAACATTGATTAGTGAAATTGCAACCATACTAGCTAAACTAGTCAAGAAAATTGTTATGGTTATTGGTGAAGATGGAAACTCATATGTTTGTGAGCTATTTGATAAGAATCCAAACTTTAACCTTTGGGATAGGCAAGAAAATACTATTAAAATTATATCTACTCATATCTATCACCAAGCTATTTGAAGCATCTCAATAAGAATATAACAAGTGAAAACTGGCAAGTCTTAGCTAAGGTTTTTTATAATGATTCATAAGATTGGCTCAAGAATCGTAGATGGAGGCTACAGTCCTTACAAAATCGCTCAAGAATAATGGAGAAATACATCAGTGTCGCTAAAGATCTTATTTATCACATCTAAGTTATTGGTGATAAAATCAATGATGTAGGACAAATCTTATATATTCTTGAAGGTTTAGACTCACATTATACTTCCTTAGTAACAACTATTACTAGTAAAAAAGGGAGTTCTCTCTCTCAATAAAGATTTTACTCAAATAAGGATGAATGAATAACAAAGAGAAAGAATGACTATGACTAATGTTGATTTGATTAATGTTAACTATGCTAGTTATTCAAAAGTATCGTAATTCTCTAAATTTGTACCAAATATAGCAACTAAACCATATGCTCCTATTAAACTTGTGCCTAATGCTTCTTATAATCCTAGTGTAGAACAAGAACAACCTAAGAACACTAAGTCTAATAGCACTTAGTGTCAAACATGTCCAAAAAAATAGGGCATACAACTATTAGGTACTATTTTCATTACACTTAGTCAAAAATAGTAGACCTAACAATAATACAAAGCCTCTAGGATTAGCCCCACAGTATAATTTTTCACAAATTCTTGAATCACCATCCTCTAATGATGAAAAAAATTTAAGACTGAGTGTTTAAGTCACAATGTTTCCTCCAGGTAATCTGCTTCAAGTATTTCTTACATTTACTACCAAAACATCATAGTTCCTATAACCTAAGTAGTGGCATATGAACACTAGTGCTACACATCATCTCACTTCAGATCTTAGAGTGCTAAATGATATATCATCTTATAATGGTGATTCTATATTGATATTAGGTAATAGATATAAAATTCATATCACTTATATAGGCCATACTCAATTGAACTATGAATTATATGATTTAAAATTGAAAGGCTTGCTTTGTGTTCCACAACTTGAAAAGAATCTAACCTTTGTCAAGAAATTGTGCAAAGATAATTGATGAGCGAAAACCGGCATCGCCAATTCTCGCAAATACTTTGGTTTTAATATTTGTAAAACTCTCGCAAGTGCACGAATCATTTCGTAGAAAATGATAAGTATACTCCCAAGGTCGATCTAAGGAAGGAATGTATGTGGTTTTTAATTTATTATTCAAACTTTTAAAAACGAAATTAAATCCTAAACATCCTGTCACGATAGTTTTGGTTTTTGTGTTCCTAATCTAATAACATAAAATAAACATATATCTGATTAATTAAATATAATCTAAAAAGAATAAACATAGATACAAATTGAATAAATAAATATAAATACTGATTCAATAAATATTCATGCAAATTTTATCATTTATATTAGTGGAGTATTTATGGATATAATAACTAAGTTAATTATGCTTGCTCGTATTATCTAGGTTATTAAAGATATAAATTGATATTTTTATTGATTCTCTCTTTTTTGTATGAATACCACGCTTTGGTGGGGTTAGATACTCTTTGTTAACTAAACAAATCAATTAACACCTATGGGTGGGGTTGATAACTAATTTGGTTAATTAAATTAATTCCTTTTTCTAAGAGATTGAAAATGAACCATTTAAATGCCACCTTTGGTGAGGTTAGGCAGATTTAAACTTTATTCAAGGTGTCCAAATTAAACCTAAGAATTTAGTTATCCAAGTACTAACTTTCAAGTTTTAAAACCACTTCTTGAAAACATGTTGTCAATACATTTTTAGATAATAATTCTTATAAAAACTTTTGAAATAGAGCTTCACTCTAACTAAGGGCGATTGTACCATCAATAAAAACTACTCTAAATCGAATAGGATAAACTAAACCTTAAAATCTAATTTTCGGAGTTTAAGTTTGTAATGAAAAATAATATATTTCTCTCTAACATTCTTAATATAAAATCTTGAATAAAAATAAAATCAATTCATTTTAGAGATTTTTACCTATTTAATATTTAGCAAGCATAACAACGTTATTATTATATCATGATTATAAGCAATGCTTACGCATTAAATTTAATCATGAGGCAAATTAAATATAACATGTAAGAATAAAGCATAAAAATAAGCTTGTAAAGAAAATAAAATCCTTACTGAACTTGATATATTCAGATTGCTAGAAAACCTCCAAGCGGAATTATGCACTTCCATTTATTGAATCAAAAATCTGAAATTATTACAAAAACATTACAAGTTCCTACCGAAAAGAAGAACTCTAAACCTAAGACAATTGAACTAAAAACTAAGAGAAAAACTAAGAAAAGCTTAGAAACTAAGAAAGAAACTAAAGAAAACTCAAAAACTAAGAAATGAGAGAAAGAAAGAAAAGAGAAGTGAGGTTTTGTTGTGTGTGTTGAAGTGAATGGAACAAGGATATTTATAGGTGATGATGAAGAGAAAAAATGATTAAATAAATGTTAAAAAAAAGATTAAAAAAAATAAAAAAAGTGTTTAAGACCTGCTGAGGTCATCAATGACGTCAGCATGACGTCATGGGGGCGGCTGCACGTGAAAAATGGGTCAAAAACGCGTTGGGCGCGCGGCTGGGCGGCTGCTGGGCGCTGCGCGCGCGTGAACAGTAACCCGCGCGCAGTGCTGCGCGCATGAACAGTAACCGCGCGCAGTTTTGGGCGGAAGCTGGTGCTGGTAGCGGCTGGGCAGCGCGTTTTTACTTTTGACATTTTGACCACCTTTTTGACCCATTTTGTCAATTTTTCCATGTTTGTTGACCTTTTTCCACTTATTTATTAATTTATTTGTGATGTATTCTTGAGTATTCTTTGAGTCTTTAAATTGCGTTTTTAAGCGTAAAATACGAAAAACAATAAAAATACCGTGATTCGAAAAAGACAAATTTATATAAATATATGATAAAACATATAAATATATATATTTTTAATCAATTAATGTGCATAAAATCATGGTTATTTTAGTGCTTTTTGAAACGCACTCATCCTGACAACCAGAACTTCTTGCTAGTCCACTTAAGAGAAGCGATAAAAACTAAAAATTAAACTATCTCTAAATCACTTCCGTGGATTGACACGGTTGCATTTAGCCTATGCAACAAGCCTTTAAACCACAGGTTGCCACTGTGGACGAAGTTTGAGTCTCGTGAGGGTTTTGATAATGATACCACATGAAACATTGTACTAAATGTAAAAACAAAAGAAACAATAAAAACAAACAACTTAAAAATTAAATTTACAACAAAATCACAAATTATCAACATCTCACAAAAATGTCTCATACTTTTTAATCTCGCTTTAAGATCATAATTAAAATCTCAAGCATAAGTTATTTTAATCTCTTTAAGCAATCATGATTTATTATAATAATTAGTCGAAAATCATTTTCATATTTCATATCAAAATGTATCAATTTAATTTCACCCAATTTGAGTGTCATGAATCAGAATTAACCGACTCTATTCCTCACAAAGTCAATACTCTCGAAAACATTGAATCCTATGGGTTCAAACACTCGTACTAATTTATATGCGAAGAAGAGTTGATGTATAGAAATGAACTAATATGTTCGCATATGTATAAAGAAGAAAGGCTCAAAGTGTTATTTTGGACGTTGATCTCATGGAAGGAATCAAATGTATAAATTATAAAGATATCATATATAAAAATTATTTTCATGCATAAATCAAACTCATTAAGAAAAAATTTCAAGATATATGCCTTTTACAAATGAAGAAAGTGCAATGACTTTTTAGGAATTACTTCCTATATCTTTCTTTTGTAATTAGCCTTTACTCACAACTTTCTAAGCAATGTGGGTCATAGTATGTAGATTATACTATATATTCTTTCTCTCTATATTTTTAGAAGATATTTTTCAATATATATCATTTTTTTTAGAGAGTCAACCCATTATGATTGTACATTTTTCTTAGGATCTTGGGTAATGCGATAGTATGTAAATTATACTATATATTCTTTATCTCTCTATTTTTTCTGAAGATACTTTTCAATATATATCATTTTTTTAGAGAGTCAACCCGTATGTCAGTTGTACATTTTTTTAAGGATTTTGGTGAGTGGTTACTTTTGTGGCTTTTGTTTGATCTTGGTTTAGGTAACCCAGGATATGTCTCTTTTTTTGTTTTGTAACGGGTCATACCTGAGAATGAGATAAAAGCATATACTATCAATTTCTACTCAAATCATTTAATCTAGCAAAAATAATAATAAAAAAATATACGACACTATTAAGATGAGAAAAAATTCATACATTCAATATTAATGCCTATAGAGATCATCTAAGAATTTGAAGAAATAAGAAATGTGTTTGAGTAGAAAAAATATATATTTCACTCTGAATAAAGGAAATTAGGCTCAAATTATATCTCACAAAGGTAGTCTCCACTAAAACAAATTCATAAAAAGCGATTTTGGGTTTAATATAATTTCTACATCTTATCGAGAAATACTAGTTATGACAAAAATTAACTAATTATCAAAAATAATTACATAATATTTCATGATATGTTTTAAAAAATTAATCTATGTTACAAAAGACTTAACTATTTACTTAAATTTGATTTAAAGAAATGATAAATTTTTGTGAGAATTTTTTTTTTTTAATTCCAAAAATTACTAAATCACCTGAGGAAAATAAAACCAAACACAAAAAAATGAAGATGTGAACATAAAAAGACAAAATTAATAATTTTTTTTAATTTTTTTTAAATTTTAAATTGTTAAATCTTTTTTTTTTTTTTCTAATTAAGCATGGTAACTTTTCACCACCCAACCTAGAACTTACATTGTCCTCGATGTAACAAACGTAAATTAAAGATAAAGAGAAAAGAGAAGAAATATTACCTATTTCTTGAGAATGTGTAAGTAGTAATGGAGAAATGCGGTGCATTCATCATATTCATCATTAAAGTGTATACGAGGCAATTGTGAACTTGTTAACAACTCAACAAATATTTTTAGTTTTAACAATTTAAAAATTATTCACGTATAATTAAACTAAAATAAAAAATAGAAATTAAAACAAATTAAACAAATAAAATTAAATTACCTAAAATGATGGGTTGCCTCCCATCAACGCTTAGTTTAGCGTCTTAGCAAAGGCGTAACTTGAGATATTGCCTTTTAAGTAAACTCAATGTCCTAAATACGTTGAGTCAATCAAACAAACAAGTAAGGTAGATTGTCTACTTTTATACTTTTTCAGTCATGTCGCATGGATTTTTAAATTTTTACGTACTTAAAACTAGGGACATACTTGTGAGTTTGAGATCATCCATGTCTAGGTACAAATCAAATAATTAAAAAAACACAATTGTACCTAGATCAACAAAACAACTAACTCCTTAGATTGTAATTAAAGCTTTAAAATTTTGGAGATAGTTTGAAATTGTTTTTTTTTTTTTTTTTTTTAAGTTAAAATAACATAATCGGTATTAACGAAGTGCTCCCGGGAAAGAATGGTGAAAGGCTCGTAAAAACCATCCTCACAAACAACGTTCCCAGGAGAAAGACTAGTGGCCTGAGCTTCCAGGAACTAGTCTCACAAACCGAGAACTCCGCAGATCTTTACTTTTCATGCTATTAAAATTAAGTTAATTAAGTTAAGTTAAGTTAAAATTTAAGTTAATTAAGTTAATAAAAAGGTAGGTTAATTAAGTTAATGAAAATCTAAGTTAATTAAGTTAGTAAATTAAATTAATTAAGTTAGTAAATTAAGTTACTAAAAACCTAAGTTAATTAATTTAAAGGAAAATAAAAAAAAAAAGTAGTAAAAAAAAATTTGAAAAAAAAAAAAAAAAAAAAAAAGAAAAAAGAAAATTAAACCAAAAATAAAATAAATTGAAAAAGTAAAAGAAAAAAAAAAAAAAAAAAAAAAAAAAGAAATTAAAAAAAAAAATTAAGCCAAAAAAAAAATAAAATAAAAATAAAATAAAATAAATTGAAAAAAATAATTGAAAAAGGTAAAGAAAAAAAAAAAAAAAAAAAAAGAAAAAACAAGCAAAAATAAAATAAAAAATAAAAATAAAAAAAATTGAAAATAAAGTTTTTGATTTTTTTTTTTTTGATTTTTGATTTTTTTGATTTTTTGATTTTTGATTTTTTATTATTATTTTATTATTTATTATTTTTTTATTTTTTATTTTTTATTTTTTATTTTTTTATTTTTTTATTTTTTTATTTTTTATTTTTATTTTTTTTATTCTTATTTATTTATTAATTTAATTTAAAATTTACTTACTTTTTTTTACTTAATTTCAAAATGCAAAATTATTTTATTATTCATGCTATATTTTTTTTTTATTACGAAATTGAAATTTAGATTTTTTTTCTTTTCACAAACAACAAAATTTTTTATTTTTTTTAATTTTTTAATAAAAAAAATCACTGATTATTCTGTAAAAAGTTTTTAAAATTTTGATAAATAATTTAAAAGCGCTATTCCTTCCGGCAATGGCGCGAAAAACTTGATACCATCCCGGCCTAAAAACTTGATACCATCCCCGACTGGCGCCAAAAGAAAAACTTGATCAGGCCCGAGCGAGCGTGTCATGATCACGCGTTACTTTGGTTTTATCTATTTATAAAACTCTGCAGTGCACGAATCATTTCGTAGAAAATGATAAGTATACTCCCAATCGATCTAAGGAAGGAATGTATGTGGTTTTAATTTATTATTCAAACTTTTAAAAAGCGAAATTAAATCCTAAACATCCTGTCACGATAGTTTTGGTTTTGTGTTCCTAATCTAATAACGTAAAATAAGCAACATATATCTGATTAATTAAATATAATCTAAAAAGAATAAACGTAGATACAAATTGAATAAATAAATATAAATCTGATTCAATAAATATTCATGCAAATTTTATCATTTATATTAGTGGAGTATTTATGGATATAATAACTAAGTTAATTATGTCTTTAGTATTATCTAGGTTATTAAAGATATAAATTGATATTTTATTGATTCTCTCTTTTTTGTATGAATACCACCTTTGGTGGGGTTAGATACTCTTTGTTAACTAAACAAATCAATTAACACCTATGGGTGGGGTTGATAACTAATTTGGTTAATTAAATTAATTCCTTTTTCTAAGAGATTGAAAATGAACCATTTAAATGCCACCTTTGGTGAGGTTAGACGATTTAAACTTTATTCAAGGTGTCCAAATTAAACCTAAGAATTTAGTTATCCAGTACTAACTTTCAAGTTTTAAAACCACTACGAAAAACATGTTGTCAATACATTTTAGGATAATAATTCTTATAAAAACTTTTGAAATAGAGCTTCACTCTAACCTAGAATGATTGTACCATCAAATAAAAGAAACTACTCTAAATCAGGCAGGATAGGATAAACCTTAAAATCTAATTTTTTGAGTTTAAGTTTGTAATGAAAAATAATATATTTCTCTCTAACATTCTTAATATAAAATCTTGAATAAAAATAAAATCAATTCATTTTAGAGATTTTTTACCTATTTAATATTTACATGACATAACAACGTTATTATTATATCATGATTATAAACGGCTAGCACGATTAAATTTAATCACAAATTAAATATAACATGTAAGAATAAAACATAAAAATAAGCGTAAAGAAAATAAAATCCCTTCTGAGAACTTCGATGCTATTCCGTTGCTAGAAAACCTCAGCCCGATTTGCACTTCCATTTATTGAATCAAAAATCTAAATTATTACAAAAACATTACAAGTTCCTCTCAAAAAGAAAGAACTCTAAACCTAAGACAATTGAACTAAAAACTAAGAGAAAAACTAAGAAAAGCTTAGAAACTAAGAAAGAAACTAAAGAAAACTCAAAAACTAAGAAATGAGAGAAAGAAAAGAAGAGAAGTGAGGTTTTGAGGTGTGTTTTGAAGTGAATGGAAGGGGTATTTATAGGTGAGGATGGAGAGAAAAAATGATTAAAAAAATGTTAAAAAAATATTAAAAAAAATAAAAAACGTGTTTTGGACCTCTTGAGGTCATCAGTAGCGTCGTAATGGTAATTTGCTGCGTGAAAAATGGGTCAAAAACGCGTTGAAGCGTATTTGGGCGAGTGGCGTGACTAACGCTGCGTAACAATGCGCAAGCGATCTTTGTATGTGAACGATAACCAGCGCTGATTTTAGGGCTGAGTCTTTGAAGCGTAATGTGCGGTAACGTTTTTAACTTTTGGACATTTTTGACCTTTTCGACCCATTTTGTCCAATTTTTCCATGTTTGTTGACCTTTTCCCACTTATTTATTAATTTATTTGTGATGTATTGCTTGAAGTATTCTTCTTTGAGTCTTTAAATTGCGTTTTTAAGCCAAAATACCTGAAAAACAATAAAAATACCCGTGATTCCGAAAAAGACAAATTTATATAAATATATGATAAAACATATAAATATATATATTTTTAATCAATTAATGTGCATAAAATCATGGTTATTTTAGTGCTTTTTGAGCACTCATCAATAATCATGTGTTTGTGGAATACTTTCCCAACACATTTACTATGAAGAATTTGAGAACCATAATTATTATTTTAATGGGGGAGGTTTAAGATGGCTTATACAAGATGCCTTACTATACCAAGGGAAACATTCCTTGCATGTTGCAGATATTATTTAAGCCTTTTGGTATAATTGTCTTGGCCACCTCACTTACTTGTTATTGAACATGCTCTTCATGGAATGCAAAAGGTAACTAAGCCAAACAGTCCTTATGAGCTTTGTAGCGCTTGTCAGCTAGCTAAGGCATATTGATTACAAATTTTACGTGTACAAACTAGTTCTTATAATCCTTTTGCTATTATTTATGTTAATTTGTAGGGACTTTCACTAGTAGAATCTTCACATAACGTGAAGTATTTTTTACTTTTTGTTGATGATTGTACAGGATTTCAATGGATATATGTATTGAATAATAAAGGCCAAGTAGCTACTATTTTTCATCCCTTTGAATCTATTATTCTCATATAGTTTAATACTCTCAATTGCAAAGTGATGGTGGTACTGAATGGAAGATCCTTGACATCTATTTCAAAGTGGTTGCATTCATAGGATCACCTATCCTCACACTTCTTCACATAATGGAGTAATAGAGAAGGAAAATTACCATATTATTGAAACAAGCTTGGTAAAGTTTATGAAATATGGAGTTCCTATGGTATATTTGTCAGAAATAAGTCAAGAATGTTGTATGAAAATGACCGAATGATTTGGTCTTATGATTTCTTTCTATTTATAGATTTTACAAAATACAACAAACCTACAAAATACATCAAAGCTGTCTATGAACAGCTGTGGATAGTTGTGGACAGCTGTTTATGGAAAGTTTATGAGCAGCCATGGATTGCTGTCTATGGACAGCTATTTATGGAAAATTATTTATAGTTAAATACACTATGGACAACAGTTGTGTACAACTAAATGAATATGAACAAAAAATTACAGCAAAACTGTTATGGACAGCTAAGCTGTCCATTGACAACCCCCCTCAAATTGATGCAGGTTGATCAATAAGCATCAATTTGTGACTTAGGAAGCAATGTCGATGACGAGTGAGAGACTTGGTGAAGATATCAGCAATTTGTAGTTCAGTAGAAATATCTGGAAGAGTTATAACATGAGCTTCAAAGGCTTCACGGATAGAGTGACAATCGACTTCAATATGCTTTGTGCGCTCATGATAGATTGAATTGGTCGTAATCTGAATAGCACTTGTATTATCGGCATGTAAAGGTGTAGGATTGGTCTCAGAGAAGTTTAACTCAACTAGTAAACCTTGAAGCCAAATAATTTTGGAACAAGCAAGAGACATTGGTCGATACTCAGATTCTGTAGATGACTTAGAAACTCTGTCTTGTTTCTTACTCTTCTAGGAAAAAAATGTTGATTTTTAAAGAAAATAATATTTCTAGAAATACGTGTACGATGTAATGTAGGATCATAGCAAACAAATCCCTTTTGACACACATTGTATCCTAAAAATGCACATCTAACAAATTAAGCAGATAATTTATTTCGCTCATGAGGTAGTATATGAACAAAACATACACAAAGATACGAAGATTATCATAATTAGGTTACTTAGTAAACAAACAAAAATAGGGAGATTCCATGTGCAAAACTTGGGAAGATAAATGATTAATCAAGTGAGTAGTAGTCTTTAGAGCCTCAACCTAGAACATGGATGGAATAGAAGATTCTAACAAGAGAGTACGTACCATATCAAGAAGATGACGATTTTTGCGTTCAGCTACTCCATTTTGTTGAGGAGTAGTAGGACATAAAAGTTGATGGATGATACCTTTGGAAGCCAAAAATACTTGAAACTCAGTGGATAAATATTCACCACCAGAATCTGTGCAAAATGTCTTAATATTTGCAGAAAATTGATTTTCAGCATATGCTAAAAACTCGGTGAAAGTACGAAAAACCTCTGATTTAGAGCGAAGAAAATAAACCCAAGTGAATCTGCTATGATCATCAATGAAAGTTACATAGTATTTAAATTTTTCATGTAAAGTAATCGGGGAAGGTCCCCAAACATCACTGTGAATAAAATCAAAGCAGTGAAAAGCTCTACTAGCATGCAAAGGAAATGGAAGAGTTTTTCTTTTACCAAGTTTACAATAGTCACATTCAAAAGGTAAAAAATAACGTTCTTTATTACCAAGAAAGCCCGAGTTCATTATATGAGATAAAACTTGAGTATTAGGATGGCCTAAACGACGATGCCACACCATACTTAGATTAGGAATATTATTACAAGCAAAAGACTCAATAGAAGGAATTGGATAAAGTGCTGGAATATGTAAAAGTAATGGAAACAAACGTCCCACTTTAGGTCCCTTCGCGATCGGCTCCCCTGTTACCTGGTCCTGTACAACACAACCATCACCAGAAAAGTTAATAGCACAATTGTTATCAACTAATTGACCAACAAAAATGAGATTTGTAGAAAGTTGAGGAGCAAGAAACACATCAGTAAATGTAGAAGAAGCATTTCCAACAACTTTGATTGGCAAAGAACTACCATTGGCCATCTGAATAGTAGATTGGCCAACATAAGGCCGAACATGAGACAAAGTTGTGAGAGTATTTGTCATATGATTAGAAGCCCTTGAGTCTACATACCAAAGTGTAGTAGAATTTTTACCTTGAAATCTCATTGCAGATAATGTCAAAATTAGCATCTTTTGCACCATTTCAGGAGTGTAGTAAGTTGCTGCAGGAGGTGGAAGATTAGGAGAAGCACCCGAGGAAGACACATATGCTACAATAGGTGCTACTGGAGGAACAATAACAGAAGTCTGAAATACTTGGGCCTGACGATTCTGGGGACGAATATGACATTCTTTGATAATATGACCTTTTTATTGCAATAAGAACAACATTTTTTAGGAAAATTGGTAGCAATATGCCCATATTCTTTGCAGAAGAAACATTGCATATTTTTAGAAGGCATAGATGATCCACGCCCTTGGACTGCATAAGCCATAGTTGTCATCGTGGAATTGCCATAAGATTGTTCCAAAATAGCTTGAGTACTTAGACGTTGTTCTTCGCGAAGTAACTCACCAAAGCAAATATCTAGAGAAGGAATAAGAGATCTGTTCAATAGAGAAGAGCGAACTGATTCATATTCCGGGCGTAATTTCATGAGAAATTGATCACACTGACTAGTCCTGTGAAGATTTTGAATAGTTGATATAGCAACAACAGGAACATTTGTTGTAACTAAATCAGCATATTCATGCCAAAGAGTCAAAAATGTCGAGTAATAATCCTGGATGGAA
Source organism: Hippophae gyantsensis (assembly GCA_030763125.1). Taxonomy (NCBI): domain Eukaryota; kingdom Viridiplantae; phylum Streptophyta; class Magnoliopsida; order Rosales; family Elaeagnaceae; genus Hippophae; species Hippophae gyantsensis. Next base: position 42,158,106 of record CM061035.1, on the reverse strand, counting down.
AGACTACCATGTTGGAACATGGCAATCGCATGTTCCAACTGAAAGTGACGAGCATCATTATCTTGATGATAAACTTTCTTCAAATAATTCCACATGGAGTGAGCAGAGCGATGAGCCATCAAGTTGGTGACGATATGTGGTTCCACCAAACTAAGAAGCCAAGACATGATTCGAGCATCAAGCACAGCCCAAGAAGGAGAAGACATGACTTCCTTAGAGTTGATAGTATCAGATGTTGGTGTAACATCTGTGCCATCAATATGGCTCCAAAGGTCTTTTCCCTTAAGGAAAAGTTCAAACTGGAAAACCCAGGTAGAGTAATTTTTTCCTGTAAACTTAACACACACTGGTGCAGTGTCCATTGCAAGTAAATAAAACCCGAGAAATATTCAAACAAATTAAAAACAAAACAAGATAAGGACCTTAAATAGAGATTTCTGAAAAACACTTGTTTAGCAATAAATGCTAAAAAAATATCAATGAAGATTTCCTCAGAAATAGAGAACTGAACATTTTTCTCAAAGAAGCTCTGATACCATGTCAGAAATAAGTCAAGAATGTTGTATGAAAATGACCGAATGATTTTGTCTTATGATTTCTTTCTATTTATAGACTTTATAAAATACAACAAACCTACAAAATACATCAAAGCTGTCTATGAACAGCTGTGGACAGTTGTGGATAGCTGTTTATGGACAGTTTGTGAGCAGCCATGGATTGCTGTCTATAGACAGCTATGGATAGCTGTTTATGGACAATTATTTACAGCTAAATACACTATGGACAACAGTTGTGTACAACTAAATGAATATGAACAACAAATTACAGCAAAACTGTTATGGACAGCTAAGCTGTCCATTGACAATATTTTGACTATTATTTCAAAATAACTATTTTTTTTATTAACATACTGCCTTCAAAAACATTTAATGCCTTAAGTCCTTTTGAGCCGCTTCAAAAAATAAAACCAGACTACTCTCATCGAGACATTCTTGGTTACTTGCTTTTTTTTGTTTTTTAAGACCCTACTATAGTAATAAATTGGAGCCAAGATCTTCTTCTTATATGTTTCTTGGTAATGTTGTCCAACACAAAGGTTTATGGTGTCTTAAACCAACCACAAAAAGGTTTTTGTCTCCAATCATATTTCTTTTAATGAGCTGGACTTTCCTTTTTTATAATTAGCAGCTAAACTTACTACTGCCTTTTCTAACTCTACTTCTACATCACCTTCTTTAGTGTCAATTACTTTTGGCTCCTTTTCTTATCCTATCTATAATTTTGTACCTCTTACTTGAGACCTTATCCTATCTCCTCAACTACCAACCTTATCATCTATGTCAGCCACTATCCTATCCACTAATACTCAATCAATGTTTTCTTCTTCTTTTTCCTCAACTAGTGCTTGTCTACCTTAGTCTTTTCAACTACCTCTACCATCTATCCTACCTTTGCCACTAATTCTAGTCTTTCATAATTAACCTGTCTCTTTTTCAAACTAATTGCCTCTACCTAACACCTTTGTTCCTTGGTCTTCTAATCTTGGTAATGATATGTCACCATCCCTCATTTCTAAAGCAAAGTCTTATGTTCATATTATTATTTCTCTTCATAACATATATGTTCATGCATTTAATCCCAATGGCATCCAATTGTTTGTTGATTTGCCTTTACCTATTGCTTCTTCTCTATCTCTACATATACTTCTCACTATTTCCAACCCTCATCATATGCTCACACAATAAAACATGGCATCTATAAGCCAAAGGCTTTGCTTGCCTATCTTATTTTGCCTGAACCAGCTTTTGTTCGAGAAGCTCTTCAAATACCAGAATGGAATAAGGTTATAAAGAGTGAGTTTCATTCCCTTATTGCAAATAGAACTTGGGATTTAGTTCCCCCACCACAAGGTAGCAAGATTATTGGGCACAAATGGGTCTTACGAACTAAGCTAAAGGCTAACTAGCCTCTTGAAAGATATAAATCCATATTTATTTCTAAGGGGTTCAACAAATAGAAGGTATACATCTAAGGATTTTAGCCCAGTTGTCTAGCCCACTACTATACATATTTTTCTAAGCATTACTTTATCTTCTCAATGGCCACTCAAACAACTTGATGCTACTATTGCTTTCCTTAATGGGGATATTATAGAGGAGTTTTTCATGGCTCAACCTCAAGGCTTTGAGAATGCTCATTCCCCTCATTATGTTTGGAACATACGAAAGGCCATTTATGGTCTAAAATAGGCTTCATAAGCATAGTACTTAAAATTGAGTGGCTACTTGATTGAATGGGCTTCAAATGTTCTAGTTCTAATGCTTCAATGATGACTTATAATCATGATGGTAATTTCTCAATTCTTATCCTTTATTTTGATGATATGTTGTTTACTGGTAATAAATCTCACCTTATACAACATTTTACTGAGAAGTTGCATTCAGTCTTTTCTCTTAAAGACTTGGGTGATCTTAGTTATTTTTTTCGCATTGAAATTACATCCACTAATGATGGTTTGTGAAAATAGATAAATGATTTGTTGGCTAAGGTCGAATTAAATGAATCTCGATCAATTTCTATTCCTATGATAACAAATCTATCTTTGAGCCAACAAAATAGAGTTTCTTTAGAAAATGCAACCATGTATAGTACCATTGTTGGTGCCTTATAGTATTGTAACCTTATAAGGCCATGGATTATCTTCACTTTTAATAAACTCTCCAAGTTTCTACACCTTCTAATACATATTGGATTGTTGTTAAGAACCTTTTGAGGCATCTTAGAGGAACTGCTTATCATGGTCTTATGCTTTATCCTTGTTCTAGCCTCTCAATCACCACATACATAGATGCTGATTAGGTTTTTTGCCCTAATGATTGCAAATCCACACAAGGATATTGTATCTATCTTGGTTATTATATAATTTCCTAGAATTCCAACAAGAAAAAGGTTGTTTCCAAGTCCTATATTAAAGCTAAGTTTTGAGCCTTAGCAACCACTATTTGTGAAGTGTTTTGGGTTCAAATGTTTCTTGATGAATTAAAGATTGTGCCTGATATCGCAATAGTTTATTATGACAATGTATGGGAAAGTTTTCTAGCAAAACACCTTATATATCATCCACGAAAAAATATCGAGATTTATTTCCATTTCCTAAAAAAAGGTGTTAGTAAGTCTCTTGCATATTGAATACACACCAATGCAAGAACAGGTTGCTGACATAATGACCAAGGCTTTAGAAGGATCACGTTTTAGTGAATTAAGAACTAAGCTCTGAATTATACAAGAACCATGAGTTTATGGGAAAGTGTTAAAGATATATATAGAATGTGTTCTAAATATCTTTATACACTATAAGTGTTCACTTTTAATATTTTTGATGGATATAATAACTCATTTTAATAAATTTTAGGATTAAGAGTACTTACTTTTTATAATAACTAGATTTATAATACCTAACCAATAAATTACAGTACTAAAGAGCTCATTTTAAAAACATAGAAGACGTGGTGCATAATCCAATAATTATGTAACTAGTGTGTTCATTTGGTTAAAAATTACGGGACTTCCTAGGCACCCATTAATTTTTCTTAAGTTACAAAATTTCTTCAAATTTCATTAATTTTATATCATTACTTTAGATTAAGTATTGTTATCGGCTTCTAATTTTCATTTACTTATCGGTTTCACTTTGATTATTTTTAAGAATTTCTTAATTTTTGTGTAATATACATAATAATTGTTATTATAAGTACAAGTATCCATGTACAAAGCACGTATTAAATGCTAATATATAATCATTAAAATGATGGTATGATAGTGAAATCTTACTTTTATATTCATAATTTTTTCAATCTTTATGTTAAGGTTAAATTTTTAGTACACCCTATTGTTTTATTATTGTCTCATTGTTTCAAGTGATATGACACACTCAAGCATAACTTGATGAAGTAATGGATGAGTGGACGGCAATATTTTTGCCAACCCTCGATAGAGGTCCAAGCTAGGTGTAGTGTACTACAAGTACTGTGTAATATATTTACTCAATACATATTGTTTAGTTTGGTCGTTCAAATTAACCCTTAGATCAATATTTTGGTTTTGTCAAATATTTTTATTTTCATTAGATAAATTATATTTAATGTAATTATGAGATAAATTTAGTTTTTTCTGTTGCAGTCTTTTTTTTTTTATTTTGAACCCAAGTTTGGTAACCAAAATAAAAGAAAAAAGAGAATAAAAAATGATCATAGGAAAATGAAAATTTTCGGTGGTTCTTAGAAAATCGACGAAAATAATAAAAGAAAACAGTGTGGAATTTTTCGCCGGCTCATGAAAAACAGGCAAAATTTGAAAATTAGAACCGGCTTTCACGAATGGGCGAAAAATTAAGGACCTACTTTTTCGTAATAATTTCACAATTTTTTCTTGAACCACCAAAAAAATTAATTAAGATGTCTTTACGAAAAAAAAAAATCCCGTTTTGTAGTATTGTGTACATATGACTAGCTTTCTCCTTGAATTTTAAATCTACATTAAAAAAATTAAAAGGTTGAATTATATACATACCTCTAATTAAATTTAGTTTAAAATTGCGGGTTTTAGCCATGAATTATTGGCCTATTCAATATTTTTATCAAAATAACAGGGCGTAATTTGAATATGTAATTTATAATAGATGAATTTATAAGTAAATCACGTTACTAACTAATATATAAATACATAGTCGTACTTACATCAGAATGAGTTATGTTAATTATACTATCACCTCAAAATGCCTGCAAAGTTTCACATGATAAATCATACATTATTATATATTAAAGAAATGTTAAATATATATAAATTTTTACGCTCATGGGTGTCATGTGACTAATTTTTCTTAAAAGATGAATAATTTATTATTTTTAAAGTTATTTTTACAAATTACAAGTGACATAATGTGTATTATTAGCATTTCTTTCTATAATAATGCGTTCCAAAGTCTAGATCTAAACAAAATCCAAAACAAATAAATGCTAATGGCCTAACGCATATTAGGGGGGAAAAATCAAAAGTAGAAGCCAAATCATTTTTGTGATAAATATCACATATGGAAAGTATTTGAGTGAATTATGTGAAAGATAAATGCAATCTATTTTGTTAGATATTAATTAACATTTTAGAAATTATGATTATTTAAAAAAAATTACAAGAAGAAATTAATTAGTACTAACGTAGCTTAGATGGTACTCTTTATTAAAATTTCATCGGTAACTCTTTTAACAAGTTTGCGGATAGTTGTGTTTTTTAAAAGAATTTATTTTGTATTTTATTAACTTGAATTACCTATTATAAATACTTTAAAATTAATGAATAATTTCTCAATTGAACTATCTATTACTTTTAAAAAACAAGCATGTACTCGTATATATATATATGTATTATTCATTATTTTTATAGTATATTTTTCACTCATAATATTATTTTCTCTCTCTACATACTTTCTATTTCGTATTTATTTTTTCAAAAAAAAATTATATTAATCTTAAATTTGATTAATACAGAAAATCATATCAACATAATCAATAATTTCTGTTGGTATGCATAACAATTTCCCTAGTTTTGCAAAATAAATTGGAACATACATGCCTTAAAGATTCATGACAAAATAAAATGGGAAAATATTAATTAAATGTTAATCATAATTAAGCATAGAAGGAACGAAACATGCATAATAAAATGCAGACCCCTTACCTTTGGAAAAGAGAAAGAGAAAGCAAAGAAAAAATTAAAGGGACTTCCAAGCCATTAGCCAATAATAGATCAACAGAGTTCATATATAAACACAATTAAGCGCACGCAAAAGATCTAATACGGCGTTAAAGCACCTTAAAGTATATATGCTTTATGCTTTTATACTCATGAGTCCCCAAAATATAGTTAATTTTTGGAGTTTATAAAGTGAAAATTCTTTCAAAATTGCAGGTTCTACTGATAGGAGATGTTGTTATTAGAGTATTCTTATTATTAATAACATTTTTTCTTTTCCTATCGAATATTAGTTATTTATTTATTTTTTTTTTAAAAAATTACATTAATTTTAAATTTTACTTATTTAAAATATCACATCATTACATATTTTAATAGTAAATACATTTTTGCACTCATATCTCTTATAAAATTCTAGTGTAAATTTATGTATTCTTAACATTTATCTTCTTTTTTTCACTAAATCTTAAAAAAACAAAAAACTATTTAAGAAGATATTTATTATTTTTAGAGTATAGTCATCACTATTTATATTGTTAATTTGGTCTCAATACCAAGCATTGAGCACTTGTATTTTTTAAAAAATAATAGTTACACTAATGTTATATTTTATTAAACTACATAATCACTTTTTAAGATATATGTACAAATCTATCACTTTAGGCTATAACAAATTTATCACCAAACTATTATTAGTGTCACAATTCGTGACAAATCTACTACTTAACTCCTTATAAGGGTTATAAGTCAACCATTATGGTTATATGTTTTCATGGTAGATTTGTAACACTAATAAAGAATTTGATAGTAAATATATCATGATAATGGTAGATTTATAATACTAAATAAGAATTTAGTGATAAATTTATCTCAATTTAAAGTTAAGCATTGATTTATACAAACAGATTAAATTCGATAATATATTTGTTAATTTACTCTAATAAAAATTATTATTGTTTGTGAAGTATCACGCCACTATAATCCTATCATATTCGCTCTTAGCGTAACCATTTTTATCAACTAAGTAGGTTTGTTGCACACATAATATTCGTGTTTTACTTATGCAAAAAAAAATTACTTGTTATACTCTTTTATTTTTATTCATTATTATTCTTATTTTAAATTTGTACAAATAATAGGTAATTCAAAAAATTTACGGCCTAATTAATTATCAAATAATAAAGAACATGAATAAACCCCTTATTTATTGAAAACACCAGGGTCCTTATATCGGTGCATATTCAATAAAATGGTTAAACTAGGAAACTAAGAAACTCTTGGTTTATTTGTTTAAATGAAAAAATGCAACAACAAAATGCTAAACAAAGTCTAAAACATATAAAAAGAAAAAAAGTGCAAAAGAAACAAAATTCGGATTATAATAATTAGAAGGGTTTAAGCCTCTTTTTATACAAGCATGCAAAAAAATTTCTATTTTATAAAAGAAAATGTAAAACCAATAACTAATATAATATACCTTCTGTTTTTAAATGCTACACTTATTCAAATCCTTTTAGAAAAAGAAAAAGAAAAAAAAAAAAACTACTCCATCACTCCTCACCCCACCCCCATGCCACTGTAAACATCATATGTTTAAAAAAAAACACATATTCAATATGTTCCAGTAAACATTTTTTAAAATTAATATTTTGTTAAAAAATACATGTTAAATGATATTTGTTCAAAAAACCATATATATTTTTTATATATAATATACATATACATTCAACCAACTTTTTAAGTATACGTTTAACTTTTTATAACTTAAAAATTCATATTTATTATTATTAAGCATTATATATAAATAACTCGTGACGAATATGTTCTTTTAAAACTTAAACAAATTTGAAAAAAACTTTGGTATATCTTTACTCAGTAAAAAGGTTATAAGAAAGACATGTAAAAATAGATATTAAAAATTGTTTTTTTTTAAAAAGTACAAAACAAATTGGAAAAAAACGTAAAAAAATATTGAAAAAATGAAAATAAATAAAAAAAAAAAACTGGAAGGGCAGGAAGCCTGTGGGGATTTGAAATGAAATTAAGTTGAGTTAGGGGATTATGCTGTGTTATTATTCCGATGATTGGCATTTTTATTTCATCTTCTTCCAGAAACAAGTCACTTTAACCCATTATTATAAAGAACCAATTCAAGATGGATGGTTTTCGTAATCATGTCTTTTCTATATTTCACATTATTGATCGATTCGAAAACTTTTACTTTGGGTCCATTCTTAAATTCTCCATTAACATTCAGTCATTAGATATATGACACTTGCATACTACTTTTCTAATTAGAAAAACAAAAATACAAGACAATACACAGAGGAACGGCGAGGTGCAAGTGGTCCATCAAAACTATATTAATTTTGAAATTTATAATGGTCAGTGGTAAGAAAACGGCTACTGCATGCCCAATGAAATATAATTATTGGTTAATATTAGATCAAGCTGAAAAATTGTTAAAAGGCATAAATTTATATTTAACAAAATAAAAATTCTCTCCTTTGTGCCTATCAACATTACCTGATCATTATCTCTATCCCGTGTATATTGACCTGACTGCCACGACAATTCAATTTATGACCAACTAATAATTCTTTTTATTGCCATGCGTACTTTTTTCATTGTATTGCAAAAAATAAGTTTAAGTCATTCATAGATAGTATTTTGTTTTATGAATATTAAAAAAATACTGTACATGTATGTGCTTTTTAATAAGGTAAAAAATATATGTTCTTAAGAAATTAAAAGTAAAAATTATATAATAACTATATTATATAAAAATATGAGGTTATTTGAATTAGTTTTCTTATCTAAATCATTTTGTTATCAAGTAATAAACACTTCTATAATAAGTCACTCTTTTTTTTAATACATTCTACTTCTCGTACACACTACAATTGAATCACTTAACTTATATTTATAGGTCTCTTCTACATGGAAGAGGAAGAAAATAAAATAAAATGTTAGATACAACCACAAATGTTAGGTACAACTATAAATTATAGATGTAACCACAAATGTTAGGTGCAATCACATTTGACAAATGTATCTAATATTGATATGCAATGTCTTTGTCTTAGAGATACATCAACACACCAAAACAAGAAGAGTAGCAAAGCAAAGCCAAAAGAACAATTTCCTTTGAAAAAAATAGTGTTGTGTGTGTAAAAAAGTGGAGAGAATATCTTAGAAAAATATTGAGATATTTTTCTAAAAGGGGAGTGACAAAATAGTGAGTTTGGAAAACACTTGTGTGAGACTATTTTGTGTTTATCTCAATTTGTTGTATTGCCTCTCACTTTGTACCCATTAATTTTATTAGTAGAAGATATATTTTTCGGAGTTTGTCCCATGGACTTAGCTCAAATTAAAGGATAAACCATGTAAAATTACTAGTGTCATTATTTTACTTTGTTAAATTTATTTTATTTTTACTCGTTGTGCCCAACAACTGGTATCGTAGTTGGTCTAGTAAAATTCTTAATATACTTTGTGGTTGCAATATAGACTGATCTGCCATATCAAAAAATATTTTATTATAGTATAGAGAACAGAAACCCAGAGGCAAGAGTAGAGGCAAATAAAAAAAAATTGCCAATGTTGAATGCTATCATTGTAAGAGGAAGGGTCATATCAAGAAATTTTGTCGGGTGTTTAAGAAGGAATAGGAAATGAACAAAGGCAAAGTAGTGAAGAAAAATGACAGCAGTGATGATGAGCAAACAAATACCATAGACAAGTTCAACATTATTTATGATGAATATTTTTTCAATCTTGCATCACACGAGACCAGTTGGGTGATTGATAATGGTACTACAATTCACGCTACATCGCATAGAGAATTTTTCTCATCATATACACCTGGAAGTTTTGGTGTTGTTAGAATGAGAAATGAAGGCATGTTAAAGGTTTTTGGCAGAGGAGATGTTTTCTTGGAAATAGAGAATGGAACCAGACTATTTCTGAAGGATGTCAAACATATTCCAGATATGCACCTGAATTTGATCTCTATGCTCAAACTTGCAAATGAAGGATATTGCAACTTCTTCATTTATGACAAATGGAAACATACAAAAGGATCCTTAGTAGTGGCTAGAGGTGAGAAGCATACAACTCTGTATATAATGCAAGCGAAGCTCTCCACCGACACAGTAAATGCCATAGAGAAAGACAATGTAATTGAGTTATGGCATAAGAGACTCAGTCACATGGGTGAAAAAGGTATGACAAGTCTAGCCAAAAATAAGTTACTACCAGGAATGGATGAAATACATTTGGAGAAATGTGTTCATTATCTAGTAGGGAAGAAAAACAGAGTTGCTTTTAAGAGTTCACTTCCTTCCAAAATGAATAATATTTTAGATTTAATTCATTTATATTTGTGTAGACCAATTCCAAAGTCACTTGGTGGTGCTCAATATTTTGTGACTTTCATTGATGATCATTCAAGGAAGATGTGGGTATATCTTCTAAAGACAAAGAATTAGGTGCTAGGTGTCTTCAAAGAATTGCATGCCCCAGTTAAGAGATAGACTGAGAAGAAGCTGAAGTGCATCCGTATAGACAATGGTGGAGAATACACAGGACAATTCCATGCTTACTACAAAAAGTATGGTATTCGACATCAGATGACACCTCCAAAGACAACACAGTTGAATGGCTTAGCTGAGAGGATGAACAAAAATTTGATAGAGAGAGTTAGGTGTCTCATCTCACATGCAAAGTTACCTAAAACTTTCTGGGGTGAAACCATACTCACAGTTGCACATGTGTTGAATCTTTCACCCTGTACTCCTCTCAAGATGGATGTTCCATATAAAGTGTGGTCAGGAAAGGATGTTTCCTATGATCATCTACGAGTGTTTGGCTATAAAGCATTTGTTCATATCTCCAAGGATTAGAGATCTAAACTTGATGCCAAAACAAGACAGTATATTTTTATTGGCTATGGTTAAGATCAACTTGGCTATAGATTTTACGATTCGATTGCAAAGAGACTTGTTAGGAGCCATGATGCTATATTTGTTAAAGATGAGGCCATTGAAGATATTATCAAAATGAAGAAATATGTTCCTAATTCCAATGGTGACTCATCAAATTTGGAATTAATTCCTCCAACATAAGTGCCAAGACAAGTTGGAGATGAAGCCTAGGTTTATCCACCTGATGAAGATGATGCTCCCATAGAAGTTGGTTCTGAAGATGATGCTCCCATAGAAGTTGGTTCTGAAGATGATGCTCCCATAGAAGTTGGTTCTGAAGATGATGCTCCCATAGAAGTTGGTTCTGAAGATGAGGGAAATGATGATGCTCATTATCTAGCACCAACACATATGGCTTCTCATGTTCCACTAAGAAGAAGTGATAGAGTGAGATGACCCTCTACTTCATATCCTCCATATGCGTATGTAGCTTTCACTGATGGGGGAGAACTTGAGAGTTATGAAGAAGCCATGGATGACGAATAAAAAAAAGGATTAAAGCTATGCAAGATGAGATGAAGTCCTTGAATGAGAACAAAACTTTTGAGTTGATGAAGCTGCCCAAAGGGAAGAAGGCCTTGAAAAATAAATGGGTGTTCAGGGTAAAGCATAAAGGACACAATTTTAGTTCGTGATACAAAGGCAACTGGTTGTCAAGGGATTTGGCCAAAGAAAAGGAGTTGACTTTAACGAGATTTTCTTTCTAGTTGTGAAAATGACATTCATTTGTACTATGTTGGGGTTAGTAGCAAGTCTTGACTTGGAGGTTGAGCAAATGGATGTCAAAATTACCCTCCTACATGGTGATTGGGAAGAAGAGATATACATGGAGTAGCTAGAAGGTTTCAAGAAAAAGGAAAAAGAAGATTATGTTTGCAAATTGAAGAAAATCCTCTACAACTTAAAACAGGCATCGATACAATGGTATAAAAAGTTTGAGTATGTTATGGGGGAGCAAGGGTACAAAAAGACTACTTCAGATTATTGTGTTTTTGTGCATAAATTCTCTAATGATGATTTCATTATTCTTTTGCTCTATGTGAATGATATGTTGATTATTGACCAGAATATTTCTAGAATCAACAACTTGAAAAAACAATTGAGTAAGTCTTTTTCCATGAAAGACTTGAGGCCCGCAAAGTAGATTATTGGCATTAGTATTATTAGAGACAGAAGCGTGAAGAAATAATGGTGTCACAAGAGAAGTATATTGAGAAAGTACTTCAAAGATTTCACATGGATACGGCTAAAGCGATTAGTTGTCATCTTACTAATCACTTTAAGCTAAGTTCTAAGCAGAGCCCTTCTACAGACAAAGAAAAGGAAGAGATGGAAAAGGTTTCATATGCTTTGGCAGTTGGAAGTCTGATGTATGACATGGTTTGTACACAACCAGATATCGCTCATGTAGTTGGAATTATGAGTAGATTCCTTTCAAATCCTAGAAAGGAACATTGGGCTGCAGTGAAATGGATTTTCAGGTATCTTTAAGGTTCTTCCATAATATGCCTATGTTTTGGAAATGACAAACCTATGTTAGTTGGATACATAGATGCAAATATGGCTGGCAATGTGGATTCTAGAAAATCCACTTCAGGTTACCTGATTGAATTTGTAGGGGGAGTTGTGTCATGTCATGGCAGTCAAAGTTACAAAAATGTGTTACATTGTCCACTACTAAAGTAGAGTTTATAGCAACAACGGAAACATGTAAAGAGTTGCTATGCATGTTCTTGAAAGAACTTGGGTTGCAACAAGATAGTTACCAGTTATTTTGTGATAGTCAGAGTGTTATCTATCTTGGAAAGAATGTCTCCTTTCATTCGAGATCAAAACATATTGATGTGAGATATCACTGGATTAGGGATGTAATATAGAAGAAGCTATTACAGCTTGAAAATATCCATACATAAGAAAATGTATCAAACATGTTAACGAAAATTCTTCCAAGATAGAATTTTGAATACTGTTATTTAACTGTTGGATTGGTAGAGCCCTCAATGTAGTGAGGAGGGGAAGATTTGTAGGTCCCTTCCACATGGAAGAAGAAGAAAATAAAAAATGTTAGGTGCAACACAAATGTTAAGTGTAACCATGAATGTTAGGTGCAACCACATTTGAGAAATGCATCTAATATTGATATACACCATAAATGTTAGGTGCAACCATATTTGAGAAATACATCTAATATTGATACACAATGTCTTTATCTTATAGATACATCATCATACCAAAACAAGAAGAGAAGTAAAGTAAAGCCAAAGGAACAATTTCCTTTGAAGAAAAATAGTGTTGTGTGTGTAAGAAAGTGGGAGACAATATCTTAGAAAAATATTGAGATATTTTTTTGAAAAGGGAGTGACAAAATGCTAAGTTTGGGAAATACTTGTGTGACACTATTTTGGGTTTATCTCAATTTGTTGTATTGCCTCTCACTTCATACCCATTAATTTTATTAGTAGAAGAAATATTTTTCAGAGTTTGTCCCGTGATCTTAGCTCAAATTAAAGGATGAATCACGTTAAATTACCGGTGTTATTATTTTACTTTGTTAAATTTATTTTATTTTTAATTGTTGTGTCCAACAATATTTATGTCTTAGAAGTCACAAGGAAATTTTAATGTTATTGTGCATCAACCATGCGAGCAATTTGAATAAATTTCAAATAAATAATTTCTATCCAATCATCTAATTATATTATTACATACGGGAGAGCAAGTGAGAAAAAAAAATAAAAACTTAACCTAATACGACAACACTAAGTTTTTTATAAAGATACAAATTTTACTATATTAAATTATTACTATCTTTTGGTCACTTATATTATATTACAATGATATCACTTATTGTTATTGCTTTTAAAAAAATATATTAATTAAAAAAAATTATATTATTTTAACAATTTTTGTATAATATATTATTTTTTCTATTACTTATTAAACCGTTGTCAAAACAATGGTATAAGTTACCATTAGTATGAAAAGTTTTTAACATGTTTGTTCATTTAATTTTAATTGTTTTAAATTTAAAAAATATACTTAAATATTTTATATTAAAATATTATTATTGTTATTTTTTTAAAATAATTTCATATTAATTTCATATTAAATTTTACTTTTACTCGTATTAAAGGTAACGTTTTAATCACTTAAAAGAACAAATATTTTAAAAGAAAAATATTAAAAAATGTAATTTTTCATCCTTATTTCGTTCATTTTTACAAATCAAGGCAAATAAATATCATGTATAATAATAGGTACTAAACGAAGCTAAAAATCAAGTATATATGTACGACCTCACTCCTTAATATATATTACGGAACACCATATATTTTACACTATGCGGCCTCAATCCCTAATATTTATTATGAAACACCATATATTTTATGTCATCAAAAAATACTTTTGATATGACTTCAATATATCACTTAAAATAGAAAATAAATGAGTTTTATATGTCCAGATCAATAAGATATATTTAATGTCATGATTTAACAATATTGAAAAAATCAAATCAAACCTTGTAAAATAATCACAAGGCTTGACTAAACTAGCATTATATTATAAGAGGAAGATCTATAATTAATAGTTAAAATCATGTTTTCTCTAGCTTCTTTCGTTTTCTTCGTAGAGAATCGCTACCATTCATTTTAATCTATTTAAATAATTCAATGAAATTCCAATGATAACAAGTGGTGGGTAGAGGTTAAAACTTAAAATATGGTAGATTTCCAAATATGGAAGGGTGGCGGTTATTGAATAATTCATAAACTTTCCCTTTTGGGAGTGGGATGCTTACATACACAGACTATTCCAAAATTGAATTATTTTTTGCGAAAAGATGGAGCCACCTTTAATTATGATAAGCATCTTCTTCTCTGTGCCATCGATCACTCTTTTTTGGGTAACCCTAATGGCAGACGAAGAGACTTTTGTCCTCCTAACATGTTCTACGATCTTATCATGTCCACTTTCGGCTACCCAAGTTTATCACGGTTGCCCTTGTGGGGTGCCACATGGCATTCTGGGTTTAGCTAAACGTTGGCTACCTAGAAGCCAACCATTTGTACTCATTGCAATAGAAAATATATCTAAAAACAATAATAATAACACTCATAATTATAAAAATAACATATATTATATTTATATCATATATTTTCACTATTAAAAAAAAATCTGGGACATCATTTCATTTTAAACAACATTTAATTAAACGTTATTTAAATTAAACTACTATTATTTAGACCTATTTTACATTGAACAACATATAATTAGATCTCATTCAATGTTATTAGAGTACTATTTTTATTGTTATGAGTTTTAAAAATATTATTTTTTTAATTTCTCAAATATTTTTCACGATAATATTGATGGTTCATAAAACATTTTCACCATAAGTATTCAATTTGAAACATCTTATAAATGGTCACCTTTTCCTTATCAAAATCTAATTGGACTCATTTTATTTATAATTTTATCTTAAATGATTTTCTATTGTAACTTTGCATTTTTTTTCCTTAATTTCCTAATTTTTCACTCTACATTTTATTCCTTAAATTGCATTCATCCCAACAATAAGACAGATGACTCTTAAAGGAACTTTCCTAGCTAGACATACCTGATATATATATATATATATATGTGTGTGTGTGTGTGCGCGCGCGCGCGCACGCGTAGTAGTAAATGTAGGCATGTTAGACATAGAATATGAAAATTTATTTTTTAATTACACCTAATTAGTTAGAGAGAAATGAATAGATAATCAGCAAAATTACGATAAATTAAAATTTTCACAGACGGTTAGGTAAGTAATCACATGTAAACAAAGTAACATGGAAATATAAATCAACACACGAGATTTTTAGGTAGAAATAACTTAGGTTATACCAATGACGTAAGAGGAAAACCACAGGTTCATTGGAGCACTTAATTGTCCACTATGAAAAATAAGGTCCAATTACAAGTCTAAGTCTTATACTACCCACCATAATAAAGCTGCCAAGTAATCTACTTGTAAGTCCCTACTTTCATCATAACCTCTACAAGAAATATGTTTGGATTCAAACCAATGTTCTGACAACTTGAGTCACACAAGCAATTGAACCTATTATACCAGTACTTGAAAAGTTAGTATAATAACACAAGTGTAAATGTTTTTCCTAGAGTAGATTCAATAATTAATAACCCTAACTAGATGATTTAATAAATATATCAGATAAATCGAAATCAACTAGCAACTTTAGAACAATTAGTTTAAAACACAATATCACAAATATTGTAGGCTTGTTAATCCATCAAATACACACTACTACAATATTGATATATAGTCTCATTTTTGAACCGTGATCGTAGGTTTATGGCCATAGTTATAAGAACTGAGGCCTAAGTGAAAGATACCATAGATTGTTACCTATGGCCTTGGTTTTTTAATAGAGGCTATAGACATACCTTATGGCCTCAATTTTGTAAAAAAATCAAAGCTAAGGGATATGTCTATGGCCACAGTATTACAAAAAATCAAGGCCATAGACATACCATTTAATCTCATTTTTTAATATGAATTAAAATAAATTGATAAATTGAGAAAATTAAACGTCATTATATTAAAATTAAAAGTGAAATTACATTTGAGAGTCTTTATATGCACTAAAACATAATAAAACATTACTATAACTAGCTAATTAAAATGTTCCAAAATATGAAATACATGCAAAAAATTTACTAATATTAATACTAATCAAATTGCTAGTCTTGTGTCCCTTGTATTGCACCAATACACTATCTAAGAAATTTGTTGTTGGTGAGACAGTAGTAGGAAAATGCGAGTTCTCTATAAACCATATCTATCAAATTTGGCACTGAAAATGATTTCTTCATTAACTTCCCATTTTGTCTAATGATATCTTTGCCATCTTTGCGCTCATTCAAAATTCTATTCAGCTCAGAACTTCAGATGTTTTGTAGGTCAAACAACTTGGAAAGGAGGTGAAAATTCATTAGATGGGTTATCCGCACATAAGAAAAATTTTCCCATGGCGAGAACCTCAATAGTAGTTGTACAAAGCACATCACTCACATTGGGATTTATGAAGGCTTTGTACCTACAAACAAACATAAAAAGTGTTAGGAGAAATGATTTGAAAAGATATTATAAAAGTTTAGCAATCCAAGAGCATTCACGAATAATTATTCAATCTTTATACAGAACAAGATGGGATGAGAAAAAAGATGCTACCTCTTCTACCTACCATTACATAAGTAATAGATGGCCTATACATGCTATAATGCTCTACTATACAATATACAACATGCTTTCATAGTCATGCCTAAACCATACTGATATAAGCAGCTCAAGTGGCTTTTGTATAGTGTTGGGCTAAGATAGCTGAGCAGGTGATGCACGCAACGTGAATGACCACTAGAAGATTATGAGTGTCAGAGTTAGTTTGCCAATTTCCTTGCCATTTCTCTGTTTGTGTAAGGCAATATAAAGCCTTTATGAATTCAATAAAGGGATATCAGAATATTACACAAAATTAGCTCCTCCTTCTTTGTGTTTTTCTTCTTCTTCAACCTCCCTAAATTCAACATTATCAATGGTATCAGAGCTGGTTCCAACCATGGACAACCACAACAAATCTGATGCTGAGTTTCTCAATGAGGTATTTGACACCTTAGCACGACATGAGTCCAGATTTGAGCGAGTGGGTGCTGCCTTACAAGCGGTGCTAACCAAGCTGCGAGCTCTTTGCACCTCCCATATCTCACTTGAACCCGTGCACCCAATTAGAGAAGCCCTAGTGCCATTAACATTAACAATGGCTACCGTTGTGCCATTTCTCATCACTATTCAGTCTCTCAAAGGTGACATGGTTACCTATAATTCCCAAACCATTGATTTGCCTCACCTTATGAAGGCGTCGATTCGACCTGACATTATCAACTTCATTCATTCCAAGAAAAATGGAAACCAAACGTTGTCAACAAGAAAGCAGGTCACCAAACCTCCATCGAGTCGTGGGGTACCCGATGGGTTACTTCTTGTATCCCTCGTGTTCCTAATGGTGGTACTCATAGGGTTGGTCAAGGTGCTTTCGGAAACATTTGTCGTGGTGGTCGGATGTTCACTCCAACTAAGATCTAGCGTTGGTGGCACCGTAAGACTAATGTTAACCAGAAGCGATATGTCTGCGTATCAGCTATAGCTCCACAGTTGTTCTTCTCTACTTCTTTTACATTACGAAAGCTAAGTTCAAAGGGGTTTCTTTGTGCTCATAAACGAATGGTTGATAAACATCAGCAACCAACTATTATTCAAAAAATTTATGGGTAGCTCCACCTAACTTCTAACATTTCACCTATTTAAAACTGCTATGGGGGTTTTTGGGGACCTGCTATGCAGTAGAGGCAGAATGGTTACGGAAAATACTCAAATGTTGCATTGTGGAATCAATCTTTCCCAACATATAGAGCTTCCACTGACCCATCTAGGGTTTAACCAACATCGTCCCCTATTTTCTGTTTCTATGCTTGTAGAAAAAGGAAACTTTCTTATTGATTTCCTTATGAGTGGAGTTTTTACTACTATGTCCAAGACAGTTGTTGCCCCAATCGAACAGGCTAAACTTTTGATTCAAAATCAAGATAAGATGATAAAATCTGGTAGGCTTTCTAAACCTTACAAAGGCATCGGTGATTTATTCAAGAGAACAATCAATGATCATTACAAGAGACTAGTTAATTTTAAGAAAGACAGAGGTGGTTATTAGAAATGTGTTGTTAGAAACTTGGGTTCTAGTGGTGCTGCTGGTGCTTCTTCCCTTTTCTTTGTCTATTCCTTGGACTATGCTAGAACCCACTTGGCTAATAATTGAAAGGATGCAAGGAAAATAGGAGAAATAATATTCAATGGTTTAGTTGATGTCTACAGAAAGACTTTAAAAACTGATGGTATTGTTGGCCTTTAATGTGGATTAAACAATTCTTATGTTGGAATAATTATGTGCCATGGTTTATACTTTGGAATATATGATTATCTTAAGCCTATACTTCTTACAAAAAAACAATTCAGGGGCTTGGTTTTGAGATTACAAAGAACATAATTCTTGCTGGTGTTAAGTCTATGACGCTGCATGATGAGGGCACAGTAGAGCTCTGGCAATTTTCAAGTAACTTTGTTTTTACTAAGAATAATATTGGTAAGAACATATCTCTTACTTCTGTTCAAAAGATGCAAGAACTCAACAATGTTGTTGTGGTATAAACCATGACGAAAAAATTGACCAAGGAACAACTTTATGATTTCAAGGTTGTTGTATTCACTAACATCAATTTTGAAAAAGCCATTGAATACAATGACTATTGTTACAGCCATCAACCTCATATTGCCTTCATTAAAACTAAAGTTAGAGGTCTTTTTGGATTTGTGTTCTATGCTTTTAGACCCGATTTCATAGTTGTTGATGTTGATAAAAATGATGCTTAGAAGCTTATATCTATTGTTGGTAACATCAATGAAAGTCTAGGAGATAGAAGGCTAGATGATGATGTCATAGAGAAGAGTAACCTCAGCAGACAACTTTATTCTATGATTGGGACATTGGTAGGCCAAATCAACAATTGCTGCTTTAGTTGTTGCATCAATTATTCCTCATTTCAATATTGGAGCCCTACAAAATTGAGTTGGCCTAGAGACTGAGCATGTCTTTGACGATGATTTCTGGGAGAATTTGAGTGTCGTTGTTAATACACTTGACAATGTTAATCCTAGGCTATATGTTGATCAGAGATATGTATATTTTCAAAAACCACTTCAAGAGCCAAGAATTCTTGATGCCAATTGTAACACTCAGATAATCAGTCCATACCTTATAGAAAACTATGAAGCCTTTAGAGACGCACCTGAAAAACTGATCGGGGCAGAACCGACATCGCCGATCCTGCCCGTTACTTTGGTTTTATCTATTTATAAAACTCTCGCAAGTGCACGAATCATTTCGTAGAAAATGATAAGTATACTCCTAAGGTCGATCTAAGGAAGGAATGTATGTGGTTTTTAATTTATTATTCAAACTTTTAAAAACGAAATTAAATCCTAAACATCCTGTCACGATATTTTGGGGTTTTGTGTTTTTAATCTAATTACATAAAAATAAACATAGATTCAATAAACATTTATGCAAATTTTATCATTTATAATGGTGGAGTATTTATGGATATAATAATTAAGTTAATTATGCTTGCTCATATTATTTAGGTTATTAAAGATATGAATTGATATTTATTGATTCTCTCTTTTTTATATGAATACCACCTTTGGTGGGGTTAGATATTCTTTGTTAACTAAACAAATCAATTAACACCTATGGGTGGGGTTGATAACTAATTTGGTTAATTAAATTAATTCCTTTTTCTAAGAGATTGAAAATGAACCATTTAAATGCCACCTTTGGTGGGGTTAGACAGTTTAAACTTTATTCAAGGTGTCCAAATTAAACCTAAGAATTTAGTTATCCGAGTACTAACTTTCAAGTTTTAAAACCACTACTGAAAACATGTTGTCAATACATTTTCGCATAATAAGTCTTATAAAAACTTTTGAAATAGAGCCTCACTCTAACTACCTAGGCGATTGTACCAACAAATAAAAGAGCACTACTCTAAATCGACCGATAACTAAACCTTAAAATCTAATTTTCGATTTAAGTTGGTAATGAAAAATAATATATTTCTCTCTAACATTCTTAATATAAAATCTTGAATAAAAATAAAATCAATTCATTTTAGAGATTTTTACCTATTTAATATTTCGCAACCATAACAACGTTATTATTATATCATGGTTACAAATAGCCAACACGCTTAAATTTAATCACGACAAATTAAATATAACATGTAAGAATAAAGCATAAAAAATAACTGTAAAGAAAATAAAATCCTTACAGAACTTCGATGCTATTCCCGTTGCTGGAAAACCTCCAAGCGGAATTTGCACTCCCATTTATTGAATCAAAAAGCTAATAAATTACAAAAACATAACTAGTTCTTCCCAAAAAAGGAAGAACTCTAAAACTAAGAGAAATTAACTAAAAACTAAGAAAAACTAAAAAAAACCTAAAAATCTAAGAAAAGAGAGAAAGAAAGAAGAGAGAAGTGTGTTTTGAGGTGTGTTTTGAAGTGAAGGGAAGGGGGGTATTTATAGGTGAGGATGGAGAGAAAAAATGAGTAAAAAAATGTTAAAAAAATATTTAAAAATGTAAAAACGCGTATTGGAATTGCTGATGTCATTAATGACGTCAGCATGACGTCACAGCGGTACACGTGAAAAATGGGGCGAAAAGGCGTTAGGCGCGGAGGGGGCCCTTGGCGCCGCTGTAGCGGCTTCAGCAGCGCGTGAACGGCTGCGATGCGCGCGCGATGTATGACGGATGCGGTGCCAGTCGCGATCTTGATGGCGGGCCGCGTGATGGTCGGCTTGATCTGTATGGTAGCGCTTGATCGTCACATGTAGGCAATGGGCGCGATTTCCGTCTTTTTGACATTTTTGACCTTTTCGACCCATTTTGTCCAATTTTTCCATGTTTGTTGACCTTTTCCCACTTATTTATTAATATATTTGTGATGTATTGCTTCAAGTATTCCTCTTTGTGTCTTTAAATTGCGTTTTTAAGCCAAAATACCTGAAAAACAATAAAAATACCCGTGATTCCGAAAAAGACAAATTTATATAAATATATGATAAAACATATAAATATATGTATTTTTAATCAATTAATGTACATAAAATCATGGTTATTTTAGTGCTTTTTGGGCACTCATCAAAAACAAGCACTTATGTGCATTATGCATTCCTTTCCACATAATATTGACCATTTTTTTACATGGGCTTGGTCCAAGTTTGAAGGTTTCCTTGAGAAGACTCCTGCTGAAGTGAAGGCATACCCTTCTAATCCAGTTGAAAATGCTAGTGGAATGAGAAATGTTGGTGATGCACAAGAAAGAGATAATTTGGAGCGTGTGCTCGAGTGCCTTGACAAAGAAAAATATGGAACATTTCAAGATTGCATTACATGGGCTCGCCTAAGGTTTAAAGATTATTTTACTAACCATGTGAAGCAATTGCTCTATACTCTTCCTAAATATGTTGTAACTAGTAATAGGGAACCATTCTGGTATGCTCCTAAATGATTCACCCAACCTCTACAATTCTCAATTGCTGACCCTAGTCATCTCCACTTTGTAATAGCTACAACAATACTTCGAGTAGAGACATTTGGGATTCCAATTCCTGATTGGGTTATAAACCCAAAGAAATCAGCTGAATTTGTGGATAGAGTGATAATCCTAGAATTCTAGCCTAAGAAAGATGTCAAAATTATGAATGATGAAAAGGCTACTAATCTAACGACTGGATTTGCAGATGTTGTAAATATAATTGAGGAGTTGATCATAAAGTTAGAGCTTTATTGGTAGAAGTTTCCACCTGGTTTTAGGATGAAAATCATGTTTGAGAAGGAAAATGATACCAACAACCATTTGGATATGATTTTTGGTTTTACCAACATGAGAGCTAGGAATTACCGCATACTTGAGGTTGACAAGCCTATGATTGTAGTTAACTAGAAGGATGAAGAGAAGCAATTTGATGCCGAAGAGATCTCTTCCATGGTTTTCATTAAGATGCATAAGATTGCAGAGGCTTACCTTGGTGTTACAAAAAATATGTTGTTGTTAGTGTTCATGCATATTTTAATGACTCTCAACGTTAGAACACTAAGGATACTGGTGTAATTTCTAGTCTTAACATCATACATATCATTAATGAGCCAGTTTTTGCTACCATTGCTTGTAGTTTGGACAAGAAAGCTACCCGTGTTGGAGAAAATAATGTTTTGAATTTGGATCTTGAAGGTGAAGATTTTTACAATAGAATAGTGAACCACTTTGCTCTGGAGTGCAAGAGGAAGCCACATGGGAAAATGAATGGCGTTTTACTCGATTCTACCCTAAGTTCATCCTTGTAGACAAGGATTCTCAAAGGGGGGAGAAATGATACAAGCAGTCGAGTTGCTTCTACGTAGTGTTGGGTTGAGGGGGCTGAGTAAATGATGCGCGCAATGTGAGGGACCACTAGATGGTTAGGAGTGTCAAAGTTAGTTTGCCAATTTCCTTGCTATTTTTCTGTTTATGTAAGGCTATATAAAGCCTCTATAGATTCAATAAAGGGATATCAAAATATTACATAAAATCAGCTCCTCCTTCTCTATGTTTTTCTTCTTCTCCAACCTCCCTAAATTCAACACTATCACATACTTATACCATTACATCAACTAGTAATACTCCTACTTCAGCAGCTCTATGAAGTATGTCACAATGCTATGGACAACAAATAAGAGTGAGAAACCAATAAACAATGGGGAAAGAAACCTAAAAAATACAACCATAATCTTTTATTTAATTTTTTAAATGAAATTTCTACCATGGTAGTATGCAAATACTTCAACTCTTTTAATTATTTTTAGTAGGAGCAAAAAAAAGGCATAGCTAATGAGAACTATGTACTGCAATAGGCTAACCTTGGCAGCTTCAGCTACAATGTCAAGAAGCTCCATAACTGTCACATCATTTAGAGCAAGAAGGGAATTTGCAACCAAAACAACCTACAAACCAACCTCATCGTACATTACATGTCTATTTAACAACTAGTCAAGGAAAAACTAAAGCCTAACTAGAGCAGCCTCATATATGAACTGCTGCCTATGGTATCAGCTGTAGAGAAGTCATTTTTTTCAAGTAAAAATAGAAGCAACAAAATTAGTTAGATTTTAGGCAAGAGAAATTTTGTGGTCCTATAGTGCTATTCAATGTTAATCAACATGATAAGCATATTGGAAGAAAGCTCTCCAAGAGTATTAGCCATTACAAATAATCATCTTTACCTCAATTCCACATTGGAGGAGTTCCCTTGCTAGTGGAAGCATTCTTAGAGCAATATCAACCCTCGAGTTATCCAAAAAAAACAAGGCTCTCTTATGTGGGAGAGGTTTCTTGTCTCTAGCTAGATCCTAACATCCTCTCTTTCAAGGTGTAAAAATTATCCACCTATTCATAACTCATAGGTTTATAATAGAGAACTTGTAGTGTATGCCATCCCATGATTAATTTAGAATATAAAACTATAGGTAAATTCTTATTCACTTACCCGCCAAGGTTTGTTACATCTCATTGCGACTTATTCTATAAATTTCAATAATTGTTCCTTTATGATAGAGATCAACACAACATTTGATATTTTTGCATCATTGAACTGTGAAAGGGAGTAGCAAAAGGCTATAGTAATGCTTGTACTTCGCTCATACTATCAATCTTCATCAACAAGTCAAGTAGAACAACAAGTGATGCCTCATTTTCTTTGACACATTCAAGTAAAAAAGAAGAAGATGAAGATAAGTGCATGACAACAAGTAAAAGAGATAGGTCAATGGTTCTTCATGAAAAAAGTAGAAACAAAGTTACCCAACTAAGTGAGCAGAAAATGCACCAACAAAAGCATCGTTCCTTCTTTTAGCATCATTAATTCCACCTTCACTAGCCACTGCCTACCATCCAAAGTTATATTGATTATGAAAAAGTTCCATCAATATATACATTCTAAAAAAAGGAAATAAAAATGAACAATTAAGTAGGTTTCAAAATATCAAAGAAAATGCATTGTTGTTGACAGAGATAGTAGCAACAAGGTTCTCATGCCCAAACCAACAAGTATAAAGACATTCATAATGCCTTGCGTGTCCAACTATAAATTTTCACTTTGCATTTAATCATTTATTACAAACTGTAAACTAAGAATCATGTTATGAATAAAATGCAAAGACTCCCAATTTAAATTTACATTCAATAGCTTCTTTTGAAAATTGAATATGCATCAAGAAAATTTAGCAGCTCTTTTAGACCTCCTCTATAAAAAAATGAAGATAATCAGTAGCATAGGAAAGCTAAAAGTTCCATAGATTGTAGGTAGCAAGAAGAAAGAAAAGCTAAAGAGAAACACTAACCCCTTTAAATTCCTTGTCAACATCACAATGCCCCCTGATGTTAAAGCTCAATAGGTCATTAGCTATCACAGGAAATGACTTCTTTCAATGCGCAAGGTACCCTAACTTGGCGTGTTTATCATATTGTAGCCCAAACAAATGCTTTCTACAAACAACAATTTAATACCCTACTCAACTCAATAGTGGATGGAAAACAAGAGACCATAAAATAGATAGAAGTAGTGGACAAGAATTAAAGGTAGAAAAGAATATAAAACAGAGAGAACTCAAAGATAGAAGTGAATGAGAACTAACCAAGTAAAGCAGAGAGAAGTAGTAAACAGTTAGATATCGAGAAGAGGATGGTGAGACTATCGAGATGAGGACATCAACACACATAGAGTAGGAAAGTGGGTGAATTCTAGATCCAATTAATCTATTGCGTGATGAAAACCCTAAAATGATACAGCACGAGTGCGAGGGGGAGAAAAGGAAAAACAATAGGAGAAAAAAAATTGATAGAAAATTTTGGGTGTGTTGTAAAAGAGAGAAAATACATGAAATTAAATTAATAGAGAAATGAAAAAATTGTAAAGTAATTATTGTATTTTTTAAATGAATAACCACATAATATATTATTTGATTTCAGTTTTAAAAACACTAGTAACTCTATGATTTTAATTAGAGCACGGTCATTTAATAATCATGACTATATAAGTTTTATAATATTTAAGTAATTTTTGTAGTTTAATTTATGGCCAAAATTACTAATAAAATTGAGGCTATATGTATACACTATAGCCTCGGTTATTATTAAACCCTGACCAAAACCTTATTTCCTCAGTTTTTAAAAAATTGAGGCTAAATTTCCGAGACCATAGATAACTATTTTAGTAGTGAAAGCTACAAATGTTTGATAAATTAACTCAATAAAAAAGCCTATTGGAATAGTCTTTGCAAAACAAAAGAATGATAATAAGTGAAGAGAAGAATGCTCTTATGTGGTTAAATAAAGTTGTGTGCTTAGGTTTGTATATATAGAATATTTTGAAGCACTACGTCAAGTAAAATGACAATGTTATCCATAAAATTAGTTAAAAGAGTTTTTTTTTAAAAAACAATATAGTAAAAGACCAATTAAATTCGTGTTAGAAATAGATTTTAGAATCAAAGCTCTAGTCACTCAAATGATCTAATATATGCTCAAAAAATTGAGTATATTGTTCGATCGATCCAATGTAATAAAAAAATAATTTTGAATCAGGATCAATCAATATAACTAATAAATCGATTGATCTAGTTAATTAAATAATTAATTCATGAATTTTTAAACTATGTAGATTGATATTCGATCAATTTACATAGCTTGATCGATCTAAAAATGTCTTAATCGAACGAGTAGCCTAATCCCAAAATGTTCTTACGATTCTAACATAAAATATAACATGCATAAGAACATAGATATGCACGAATTGTGATCATTGGAGCTAGATAGTTTCTCCTACTTAAAAATATTCTTGAATGACACGCATAGAAACTAAAATTACATTTTTATGTTATGTTCACAAATATTGTGAATACTCATATAGACCTTACAATCTCCTCCTTTGGCATATTCGTGTGAAAAACCTCTTTCTCACTACATAACACTCATAAGAAAAATAATTTTTTTACATAGTGGTACTTTCCTATGATCTAGTAAAACCATATTCGCTTGAATCTTGAATCTCATGTATACACTAAAAAGATCATAAACAACCAAATAACTTGTCTTGAAAGACTCATTGTTCATTAGTTTAGTGTATATAATAATAGAAAAGTGAATAATATTTTTAAGAGTGAGTAATCAAGAGATAGAAATTAAAAACACAACTCCCCTATGTATAATATATCCAAAAAAGATTTTCAAAGTAATTCTCTCACAAAATTAGCTCTCCACCTTTTTGTATATTTTTAATTAATATTTGATTTGGTATTAGAGTAGTCACTAGATACACTTAGTGTGCCTACGACCTTGTTATAGATCATATGAGAGAGGGTTCATAAACAACTCATGCTACTTACTTTGATTGGTCTAATTACCCTTATTGGAAGGCTCATATGAGAGCTTTTCTATGGTCTATAAATGAGTTTATGGAACTCTATACTTATGGTTAGGAACACTAAAGATAAAATTGGTAGTAATTGGAATCAAAAGGATATTAATGCTATCTTTAGTGCTATTGAAGATTTTTATTATATTTCTCATGTTGATACTACTAAGCATACTTGGGATATTTTAGAGGTTGCTAATGAGGGAACCACACAAATTAAAAAAACAAAACTTTGTATGCTTAGTAATCAATTTGAAAATTTTAGGATAAAAGAGGATTAAACCTTTTTTGAATTTTATGCCAAATTAAGTGATATTGCTAAATCTTTTGCTAATCTTGGTGAGAAAATTGAGGAATTTAGGTTGGTCAAGAAAATACTATGTTCTTTACTAGATCGCTTCCACGTAAAATTCACTACCATAGATAAAAGCAAAGATATGGACACCATTAAAATTGAGAAGCTAGTTGGTTCAATTGTCATTTTTATTTTTTATCCTCCCACAAAGAACAAGGGAATTGCTTTCATAATTGCTATGATTGAAGAAGGTGACAATGAAGATGTAGAACTGGCACTCTTGAATAGAAGACTAAATAGAATCTTCAAAAAAAAGAATCCTCAAAACAAAGAACAACCAAGTTGTCAAAAGGATTAGAATTTGAGTGAACTCAAAAATGTGATTTTTGATGGTAAGAAACCTAAATCCATAGGACCTCAATGGTTTGAATGTATGGGATTTGGTCACTTTGCAACTAACTGTGCAAATAAGAATAAAAAATTGGAAGAGCTTTCAACACTAAACTTACTAACTTTGAAAGTGATAATAACAATCCAGTCGAATCAGAAAATAGTGACCTCAATTTTCAAGCATTTGTTGCAAAATTTTGTGGACATTTCAATAAGTCTGATATTTATTTGAATAATAAGAAAAGTGACTCTGAATTCTTACTTAAATATTTTAATTTCATGAGTATTAATGAAGTGTTTAGAGAGTTTGTAATATGCAATAGAGATAAATATAAGTTGCTTGTAGAAGCAACGAAACTCAATGAAAGAGATTAAGACGAAGAGAAGAATGTTCTAGTGTGGTTGAACAAAGTTATATGCTTAGGTTTGTAGATATAGTATATTTTGAAGCACTAGGTCAAATTAAAATTACTATGTTGTCCACAAAATTTAGTTAAAAGAGTTTTAAAGTAAAAGGATAATATAGTAAAAGATCAATTCAATTTGAGTTAGAAGTAGGTTTTAAAATCAAAGGACTGGCAACTTGTTTGATCTAACATAAGCTGGATCAATTGAGTACATAGTTTGACTGATCTAGTCAATTCTTGATCGATCTCTATAGCTCAATCAATCTATACATTTCTCAATCGATCGAGTTGCTTAATCTCAAAGTGCTCTTACATGTTTAACGAGCATATGAACATAGATAAACTTGAATAATATATATGAATTTTTATCATTGGAGCTAGTTAGTTTATTTGACTTAAAAGTATTTGATAAGAGTCAAATTATTGCATTTTTGTTATGATTTAAATGTTGATATTTGTGTGAAAATTGCGTTTATTTGATTATTTAATCAACAAATGTCATTTCATTGGTATTTCATGTTTAAAGGGAAATTTCAGGTAAAATCATAATTTTGGAGAAGTTTGGGACAAATTTCAATGATCGGGATTGAGTGCAAATAAAAAGAAAACAAAATTTCAAAATTTGGAATTTCGCTGCCGGCGAGAATATTCTCGCCTCCGGCGAGAATATTCTCGCCGCCGGCTAACTTAATCTCGCCGCCGGCCAACTTCACCTCACCGCCGGCCACATTAATCTCGCCACCGGTGAGATTTAGCGGAACCAAAATCATAACTTTTCCAAAAATCTCGTCGTGGCGAGAATAATGTCGCCGCCAGCGAGTTTCGTCCGAAAACACATTTTTAATGTTGTTTTGTTCCAAAATTTCCCCCAAAACCCTAGATCTATATATACAATATGATGGAGAAAGAGGGGGACGACAGAAAGTGGAGTTCAAAGACATTTTTGGAGGAGAGAAGGAAATTTTGGAGAAACTTGAAGGATCTTCACCATTGTTGCTACCAAGTCTTCATCTTCTAAAGTTTTTCATCTCTTCTCCTTAGCTTTTATATTCTGTAGTTTATTCAGATTTGTTATTCATGGATTCAATTGAAATAATGGTTGTTCTTATTTTCGTTATGAACTAATTCATTTTTGCTAAGGCTATGATGTAGTTGAATCAAGAAAATCTGATTTCTTTTGTTATTGTTATATGAGTTCATTGTTTTCAAGTTGAGTATTTATTTCCATGCTTAATGCTTTCAAATTTCTGGCCAAGATTTAGATGATTTGTTGCATTATATTGAGACCGAGAGGAGATGTGTAATGGATGCTTCTTGTGATAAATAACGTATGTTGAATGCGAGTGTGAGAACTAATGCATGATGTATGTGGTTATTCTAGAAATTCCATAAATCATAATGTGCTTGTTTGTGATTAAATCTTCATAGAAATATAGTTGGTTTTCATAGATAAGTAATTCTAATATAACTCGAGAGAGAGTATTAGGTAAATTTGGGTTTTTCAACCATCACTTTTAGCTTTGATTCTCATATAACATGACTTCAAATTAGATTGAATTGATTTAGTGAAATCAAATGCCTTAGCGTTTTTAATCATTTGTGAACAACATTAAATTTTTTTTATTT
This sequence comes from Hippophae gyantsensis, assembly GCA_030763125.1. Lineage (NCBI taxonomy): Eukaryota > Viridiplantae > Streptophyta > Magnoliopsida > Rosales > Elaeagnaceae > Hippophae > Hippophae gyantsensis. The sequence continues at coordinate 42,128,526 of CM061035.1, read as the reverse complement.
GCGTTTAGTTTTATGTTAATATTGCTTTTAAAACTATTTCAACAATTCGATTTTCAAATAAAATTAGGGTTAGTCAATTTCGGTACTTAGTAACGTCATTCCTTATGGGTTCGATATCCGTACTTTTGTACACTTTATTACTTGAACAATTCGTACACTTGCGAAAATAAGCATCAAGTTTTTGGCGCCATTGTTGGGGAATGGTTTGATTTTATTAATATCAATACTACCTAATCTTAGTTTTAATATGAAGTTAATTTGCTTTATCATTGTTTCATTTTTAATTTTGTTTATTTTGTTGTTTTATTTTATTTATCATAAAAAAAAAGAAAAAAAGTAACTTTGTGTTGTTTTTGTGCTAGTTGATTTTCTGGTTGTAGGATTTTTGTATGAGACGTACAAGAAGCCTTAACCTTCTTTCATTTCATCCGGAGATTGATAGAACATATAGGCGTCTAAACCGAGAGAGAAGACGTTCAACTTCAGCTCGTAATAGACAATCAGCCATAGATCCACCATTTGTTGAGGGAGGTGGAAATCGTAGAGCTTTGAAAGATTATGTTGCGCCTAATGTTGCTGGAACTACTTCGGGTATAAGGAGGCCAACTGTTAAAGCCAATAACTTTGAGATAAAACCATCCTTTATCCAAATGGTTCAAACAAATCAGTTTGGGGGAATGTCAAAGGATGATCCAAATGCACATATTGCTTACTTTATGGAGGTGTGTGATCTTTACAAGAAAAATGGTGTGTCCGAAGATGCTGTAAGATTGAGGGTTTTTCCTTTTTCACTTCGAGATAAAGCCAAGGAGTGGCTAAACTCATTACCATGGGGATCGATTACAACATGGAATGAACTGGTTCAAAAATTCTTGTCCAAGTTCTTTCATCCTGCTAAGACAGCAAAATTGAGGAATGAAATCACATATTTTACATAGTATGACGAAGAATCATTATATGAAGCTTGGGAAAGATTCAAAGAAATATTGAGGAAGTGCCCACATCATGGTATACCAATTTGGCTGCAAGTCTCTACATTTTATAATGGGTTGGTTTCAAACTATCGTGCAATGATTGATGCTGCAGTTGGAGGGTCTTTAATGGGAAAAACACTGGAGGATGCTCATGAGTTGTTAGAGATTATGGCAGAAAACAACAATCAGTGGCATTCAGAGCGGGTAATTGCAAAAAGACCAGCAACAGTGCATGAAATTGATTCAGTGAATGCTTTGTCGGCTCAAGTTACTGTTCTTTCAAGAAAGATGGATTCTTTGTCATCCATATTCGAATCCAAACCAACTGCACAATGTGATTTATGTGGTGGAAATCATGCTAGTATCGAGTGCCAAGTTGGAAATCCATTTGCTTCACCAAATGCTGAGCAAACAAATTATGTTTCAAATTTCCAAAAACCTCAACATAACCCATACTCGAACACCTACAATCCAGGTTGGAGAAATCATCCAAATTTGTCATGGGGAAATAACCAAGGGGGATTCAAACCGTCATCATCTTCCTACCAACCCCAAGAGAAAAAACAAATAGATTTGGAAGAAATTTTGGGAAAGTTCATTGAGGAGACAAGACCAAATTTCAGAAATCAAAAGGTAATCAATAGGGACATCCAAAACCAACTGGGGTAGCTTTCAAAGAAGATTGAAGAAGGGTCTCAAGGATCGCTGCCTAGTGACACAATAAATCCCAAAGAGCATGCAAAGGCTATCATATTGAGAAGTGGTAAAGAACTTCAATGGCAGAGGAAATCGGAGAAAAAGATGGAAGAATCTAAAGAAAAGCCATCAAGATCCCAAGATATTAAACCTTCCCCATATGCAAAATATGAGCCTCCTATCCCCTATCCTTAAAGATTGAATAAGAAAAAGCTTGATAATCAATTTGATAAATTTCTGGATATTTTTAAGAAATTGCATATTAACATTCCTTTTGTAGAGATGTTGGAACAAATGCCCAAGTATGCAAAATTCATGAAGGAAATTCTATCAAAGAAGAGGAAGCTGGGAGATTATGAAACTGTCATGCTAAATGAGGAGTGCAGTGCAGTTCTTCAAAGAAAATTACCACATAAATTGAAAGACCCAGGGAGTTTTACTATACCTTGTACTATAGGAAGTTGTAATTTTGATAAAGTCCTATGTGATTTAGGAGCAAGCATTAATTTGATGCCACTTTCTGTTTTCAGGAAACTAGGCCTGGGAGAAGTGAAGCCCACTTCAATCTCTTTACAATTAGCGGATCGATCGGTGAAATATCCTCGATGGGTAATTGAGGATGTTTTAATTAAAGTCGACAAATTTATTTTCCCTATAGATTTCATGGTGCTTGACATGGAGGAAGATAGAGAGATACCGTTGATATTGGGGAGACCGTTCCTTGTAACTGGAAGAACATTGATTGATGTTTAGCAAGGAAAGCTGATTCTACGGGTGCAAGATGAACAAGTGACTTTTGATGTTTTTGAAGAAATAAAATTTCCAAGTGACGTACATTCTTGTTTTCAAATTAACACTCTTGACGGGTTAATCTCGGAAACTTTTGAGGAGAAAACTCTATTGCTACCACTAGAAGCTTGCCTTGTGAAATCTGCAACAATTGAGGAGGAAGATGAGGGGATGAGACAATATTCCGAATTACTGGTAGTACCTGATGAATATTTGTGCAGTGATGAAACATTTAAGGAGTTGGGAACAAATGAAACTCCAACCTCAGTGGTAAAGAATGGAGCCAACAAGATTGAGCTAAAGCCAATGCCATCCCATCTAAGAAAAAAAAAATCTTACGTTCACCATCGACGAGGGCAGTTTCACCGCCGGCGGAAAGGAGATCTCTCTTTCCTTTCTTACATTGAGGACAATGTAAGGTTTTGGTTGGGGGTGCGGTAAACGGTAAATCTTTTCTTCCCTTCATTTTTAGTAGTTTTGTTTGTGTGTTTAGTTGTGTTTAATTTTTATTTTCGATTTATTTTTCTGCATTTTGATTTAATTTCTTTAATTTCTTTATTGTCTTATTTTTATTTTTATTATTTAATTTTTTTTATTTCTCATTTACATTTTACTTGTTTTAATTTGCACGTTGATGATAATAATGTGATTGTGATAACAAGTAGCTTTTAGAAGACATTAAATTTTGCTTCGGTTTAAAGATAATTTCAAATGTTGATTTTACCTAGTTGGCGACTCTTTTGGTATGTGGTATGATTTGGTTGATTAGTCTAAATGCTTAGAGAAGTCTTATGTGTGAATTTTTCATGGACATTTTTGTGATCTCAACAAACTCTAGAACTCATTTGAAAACCTCTTGAGGTGAAATAATTTGGAATTGCACTGTTTAGGATATGATGTAGGCCATTTTTGGATCGATTGTGCCATTTTAAGCCTACCTTGTTATCCTTATATCATTAGTTACCTCTTTGAGCCTATTTAAATATATTGTTAGCCTTACTTTTCTTTCTTTTTGCCTTCTATAACCTACCTTTTATTGAGCCAAATATATATATATATATATATATAATTCCTACCTTATTTGTTAAGAGCACTTAATTTTGAACACAAAATTTTCAAGAGCAATTGGAGAAATCTTCCACATATATTGGAAGAAATTGGTTAGGGGTTATGTCTTTTCAAGAACAATTGGAGTAAGGATGAAAAAAAAAATCCACATATATTGGAAGAAAGTGGTTGGCTTTTCAAGAGAAATAGGAGAATTCTTCCACATATATTGGAAGAAAGTGGTTGGCTTTTCAAGAGTAATTAAGTAAAAAAAAGAAGAAGAAGAAGAAGAAGAAGAAAGCCTTCACATTTTAATAAATAAAAGAGTTTTAGTGATGGATGTACTAAGGAGAAAGATTGAGGAAGAATTTTTTTTATCTTTGGAAAAATGGGTTATGATCCGAAGAAACAATTTGGGTTAAATGGTGTTACTCTTTTACTTAATTGGTTGTGTTTAATCTAATAAGTGCCCTTATTTATATTTTGACACTTCCCGTTCTTTCTTAACCAAATACCTAAGCCTAACATTACAAGCCTCATAAAGTCCTATTGATCCAAAGTGGTGTATTTTCCTTCATTAGTGGAAAGAGGTTTGAAAAGTGAGCCTATGGAGTTCGAGATTTTACCTTTTTGTTTGTGGATGTTATGCATAGTATTATCTGGGCATTATGGCTATTGGTTTATGGTTTGATGGATGTTTAAGAGTCAATAATAAAAGTGAAATTGGCATTTGAGAATTTCTTAAAGCTTAGGTGATATTTAATTATTCTATGTGTTGTGTGTTATTTATAATTTTTGAGACATTTGTGCAAATTAATTGTTGTGTGATTTTATTGTTTTGAGTTAGGATAGTTATAGGTAAGAGGTTTGTGGGTATCATCATTGGAAGCCCTCACGAGACTATAACTCGTCCAACTAGGGCCGCCTAGGGGTTTAAAGGCTTATTGCATACGCTTAATGTAATGTTATAAATAGAATAAATTTTCTTTGAATTTTTCTTTTCATGTCTCCTTTGAATTTATTCATAGATCGCTTTTCTTGCTAGAGACTAGCAAGAAGCTGGTTAGGGGTTGTTGATAAGAGTCAAATTATTGCATTTTTGTTATGATTTAAATGTTGATATTTGTGTGAAAATTGCGTTTATTTGATTATTTAATCCACAAATGTCATTTCATGGGTATTTCGTGTTTAAAGTACAATTTTAGGTAAAATCATAATTTTGGAGAAGTTTGGGACAAATTTCAATGATCGGGATTGAGTGCAAATAAAAAGAAAACAAAATTTCAAAATTTGGAATTTTGCCAATGGCGAGAATATTCTGGCCGCCGGCGAAAACTTTATAGAGAATACGTTCAAAATCATGCAGGGAGCACTGGTTTTGGCAAAGCAATCTCGCCGCCGGCCAAAGCAATCTCGCCACCGGCCAAGTTCTCCTCGCCGCCGGCCAAGTACATCTCGCCACCGGTGAGATTTAGCAGAACCAAAATCGTAACTTTTCCAGAAATCTCCCCGCGGCGAGAATAATGTCGCCACCAACGAGTTTCGTCCGAAAACACATTTTTAATGTTGTTTTGTTCCAAAATTGCCCCCCAAACCCTAGATCTATATATACAATATGATGGAGAAAGAGGGGGATGGCAGAAAGTGGAGTTCAAAGACATTTTTGGAGGAGAGAAGGAAATTTTGGAGAAACTTGAAGGATCTTCACCATTGTTGCTACCAAGTCTTCATCTTCTAGAGTTTTTCATCTCTTCTCCTTAGCTTTTATATTCTGCAGTTTATTCAGATTTGTTATTCATGGATTAAATTGAAATAATGGTTGTTCTTATTTCCGTTATGAACTAATTCGTTTTTGCTAAGGCTATGATGTAGTTGAATCAAGAAAATCTGATTTCTTTTGTTATTGTTATATGAGTTCATTGTTTTCAAGTTGAGTATTTATTTCCATGCTTAATGCTTTCAAATTTCTGGCCAAGATTTAGATGATTTGTTGCATTATATTGAGACCAAGAGGAGATGTGTAATGGATGCTTCTTGTGATAAATACCGTATGTTAAATGCGAGTGTGAGAACTAATTCATGATGTATGTGGTTATTCTAGAAATTCCATAAATCGTAATGTGCTTGTTTGTGATTAAATCTTCATAGAAATATAGTTGGTTTTCATAGATAAGTAATTCTAATATAACTCGAGAGAGAGTATTTGGTAAATTTGGGTTTTTCAACCATCACTTTTAGCTTTGATTCTCGTATAACATGACTTCAAATCAGATTGAATTGATTTAGCGAAATGAAATACCTTAGCATTTTTAATCATTTGTGAACAACATTAAATTTTGTTAATTGCGTTTAGTTTTATGTTAATTTGCTTTTAAAACAATTTCAACAATTCGGTTTTCAAATAAAATTAAGGTTAGTCAATTTCGGTACTTAGTAACGCCATTCCTTGTGGGTTCGATATCTGTACTTTTGTACACTTTATTACTTGAACGATTCGTACAGTTGCGAAAATAAGAATTAGTATTCTATTACAAACAAAAATTATAGTTGTATGATTTGTTTATGAATATCACCAAAACTCACATAGACCTTACATAAAATAAAAGTTACATAAAGATTTTCAATCAACTCATGAGATCCTATACTTTAGGCATAATAATCAACAAATTATGATTATATTCTCACAACAAATAAGAATTAATAACACAATCATATACATGGTATAACCACATAGGCTACATCCTTTTGTAGAAATATCCATGGGTTTCCCTTACAACCACCAACATCCAAATTTATTAAAGTATGTAAAAAAAGTTTCTTACAACTCTAGAAATATAAATACTCTATATCATTATAGGGTAGAGCCATATGTTGAACTACACCTACATTGATGTTAGACATGCTCTTTTTCTCACTAGATCTTTATCAGTGTTGTAAAGATGGTACTTTTCTTGGCTTAACTGCTTAGAAAAAAATTTGATTTCTTAGAAACAAATTCTCGTATTTATAAGGAGGGTACCACTATAGTTGATTGTATAGCCTATAGAGCATATAGTATATGTATAGTGACATAGGGGTGGAATGCCTCATCATATACTAAGATGAAATGAGAGGTATTTATAGAAAATAGAGGTGATGTCCCTCATTAAAAAATGAACAAGTCTTAGTAAGTACTCAGTAAGGTCCATAGCCATCCTATGGACTGTGTTGAGCCATGTAAAATCCAAGGAATTTGTAATAAATTATATAAGTGTCTTAAACATATTTTTAATCATATTTTAAGATGTACCAACATATCAAAAATTTTGAAAAAAAGGATTGATTGTTAAAGTTGGAAAACAATTTTTGTGGCATATATGCAAAATAACTTGATAGTCAAATTTTAAAAATTTATAAAAAGCTCACAAGTGCATGAATCACTTATAATAAGCGATAAGTACACTCCTAAGGTTAGTTAAAGAGAAACTATGTGGTTTTAAATAATTCGTCAAATTTCTTTAAAACAAACACGAAAATAATACCTAATCATTCTATTATAATATTTGGGTTTTGAAAATTCTAATCTAATGATAAAATAATAAAAGATAAAGATATTTTTGATTCAAATAAATCAAAGCATATATGCAATTAACAATCAGTGGGAAACTTTTGGGAATAATTAAAAAGTTAACCATTAATGCTTAAAATTAATTAGGTTAATAAAGATATAAATTCAGGTTATTGATTCTTCCTTTTATGTATGAAAATATCCTTAGATGAGGATCAGATTCCTTGTTAGTCAAATCAATTAATATCTTTAAGTTGAGATCATTAATTGATAGATTAATTTATGCTTTATTTCCAAGAAAGTATCAAACAATTTAGATCAATACTTTAGGCAAAATCACCAATTTATTGATCTAAAAAGTCTCTCTATTGTTGCCTCTTTATTGTTATGAATCTAACCTATTTGTAAAAATCTATAAAACTAAGAAAAGATAGAAATAAATTTGATGGCATAGAGAAAACAAATTCTATATTTAAAATTTAATATTGAAATCTAAAACAACATTTTTATTTATAGGCTATGGTTGGCCCAAAGAGCTTCGGGCCAGTTAAATATAGGTGCACTGTGGCACAAGTTTTCCACCATTGTAGTACAAGATTCATTGAGCTTTGTCGAATTCAAACAAATAGGGTCACACCACATCCCATTTAATCCATGCCACGATATAAAATGTATAACATGCCAGGTGAATCTTATTTAGAGGAGTGCACCGCAACATATACAAAATCTTTGCCATGGCACAAAATGTTTGCCTTGAATATTTTCCTTGCATCCTCTACATACTAGCTGGTTCATCATGTAAGATTCACATGCCTTATTCTTCTAAGTTCCTAGTGTGAAAATTTAATGCTCAAGTATTGTTCTTTATGTTTTGATAAATTTATATATTTGAAGCTAAAAACACCTATAATACAACAAAAAATACCTGTGATTCAAAACATATAGATTTGCATAAATAATGATATAAACATGCATAATCAAATCTATTTATCACATTTATGTACAATAAAATCACAAAATATTAGTACTTTTGAAGCACTCACCACAACCCCAACGAACTTCTTGCTAGCCTTTAGTAAGGAAAGTGATATAAAACTAAAAACAAAAATAAATAAACTAAACTAAGCTAACTTATATCATAATCGTAGATTAATATGGTTATATTTAGCATATGCAACAAGCCTTTAAACCACTAGGTTTCTCTAGTGATGAGTGCTTAAAAACCCCTAAAATTATAATGATTTAATGTACTTTAATTGATTAAATAGATTTATATTTGTATGATTTTATCATATTTTTATATAAATTTGTATTTTTAGAATCACAAGTATTTGTTTTTATTTTTTTTAGGTATTTTTGTTCAAAAATAACCTAAAGACTCAAAGAAAAATACTAGAGGAAATACATCACAAATATGTTGAGAAAAGATAGAAAAATTGGACAAAATGGGTCAAAACTATCAAAAATGTCAAAAAGGTCATAATCCTGGCGCAACCGCCCATTCACGCTGAGTCTCGTACCCACCAGCACACGTCTAACACAGTCTCATATGTAGTCGGCATATGCCCAACACATGCCATGCACACACCGCACCAATGTTTGCATGCACTGGTACATGCTTGCACAGTGTACCGCGTGCGCTAGCACATGCCTGCACCATTTCCCACACGTGCTCGCATGTACTAAACGCCTGTCTATCGCAAATTTTGTGGCCCACATGGGTGCCAACCTGTCCAAATGTCTCTAAAATCAATTTTTGAAACATTTTCTCACCCTTTTTGGCCTTTTCCTCACCTATAAAAGGACCCTCCTCCCCAATCGTAAAAGACACAATTTTGTCAACTCTTTCTCTTTCTAGAAAGTTTTCTTAAATTTTTTAGTTTTTAGTTTTAAAGTTTTCTTTTTGAGAAGAACTATCTATGTTTTTATAGATTTTTAGTTTTTGATTCAATAAATAGAAATTCAAATATGTTTGGAAGTTTTCCAACAATAGTATTAGAATCAAAGTTCTATAAGGATTATTTTGAGGTGTAATTTTATAATAATTTTTTTACAGTTATTTTTTATGTTTTATTCTTATATGTTATGTTTAAGTTTGTGATTGAATTTAACATGGTTGGCTGTTTGTAAATATGATTAATAATAATGTTGTTTTGCTTGTGAAATATTAAATAGGTAAAACATTTCTGTAAAATAAATTGATTTTATTTTTATTCAAGATTTTATATTAAGAATGTTAAAGAGAAATATCTTATTTTTCATTACAAGCTTAAATGTAAAAATTAGATTATATGGTTTAATTATCCAGTCTGATTTAAAATAGTGCTCTTTTATTTATTGGTACAATCGCCCGGTAGTTAGAATAGAGCTCTATTTCAAAAGTTTTTATAAGAAAAATTATTCGAAAATATATTGATGACATATTTTTAGTAATGGCTTTAAAACTTGAAAGTTAGTACTCAGATAATTAAATTCTTAGGTTTAATTTGGAAACCCTTAATAAAGTCTAATTAATTGACTCTGCCTGAAGTTGTGATTAGATGATTTGCTATTTTTTAATAAATAAAGTTAAAATTTAATACTTAATTAATTAATAGGCCCCACCTAATGATATTAGTTAATTAATATTAAACAAAAGAATTTGGGCCCTACCTAAGGACACTTTCATACCAAAAAGAGAAAATCAATAAATATCAATTTATATATTTAATAACCTAAATAATATGGGCAAGCATAATTAACTAAATTATTATATCCATAAATATCTCACTGTTATGAATGATAAAAATTTGCATTATTATTTATTGAATCATATCTATGTTTAGTTTTTTGTTATTAGATTAGGAAACAAAAATCAAAATATCGTGACAAGATGTTTATGATTTAATTTTTTTTAAGTTTGAATAATAAATTAAAACCACATATATTCCTTCCTTCGATCGACCTTGGGAGTATACTTATCATTTGCTATAAAATGATTCGTGCACTTCCGAGTGTTTTACAAATATAAAACAAAACTATTTGCAAGATCGGTATGAATGCCGATCTTGTGCATCACCTAGTAGATGAGTTTAAGTCTTATGAGAGTTTTTAGTGATGATACCCACAAACATCATACTAAGAAAAAATTAAAAACAAAAAATAATAACAGGACAAAGTAAAATCTAAAACTAAAAATAAAAACAAAATTACAAATAACAAAATCAAAACTAAAATAAACTAAACTTGTCATGCTTTAGTGTCTTTTTAGTTTATAATAAAAAATCTCTAGCGTAAATTAATTTAACATCCCAAAGGTTCATAGTTTATTGTTCAAATCACTACTCATCACAAATTTAGGTTCCATTACAAAAATATATAAACTGTGATTCACCTAATGTTAGTATTAGGAATCTGAATTCACTTTGACTCTAATCCTCACAAGATATACTCTCAATTTCACATTGATCCTATGGGTTCCAGCATTGAATAAGATATATGTGAACATAAGTTATGTAAAGAATAAAGCTAATAGGTTCTCATATGATAAACAAGAAAGGCTCAAAAGTGCATAACATTGATATCATGAAAGGAATTAAATGCAATGATTTATGAAGAATTCACACTACTATTCTAATGCATCAATTAAAATCCTTAATAAAAAATTAAATATGTGCCTAAAGGTGAATGAAAATACATTGACTTCAAGGGGATTACTTCCTTTTTTTGTCATAATCATCTCTCTATTTTGAAGCATTTAGAGTTATAGTATTTATTTATAGTATTTGTTTTTCTCTCTTTTCATACATACATAGCATTTAGGGTTATAGTATTTATTTATACTATTTGTTTTTCTCTCTCTTTATACATACATACATACATACCCATATACATAAATACATATATACATATATATTTCTTTTTCTTTTTAGAAAGTCAAGCATGAATGAAATAAGCACACACTTTAAATTCTACTCAAATCATTCAATCTAAAATCCTTAAGCAATTAAAATCACATTACTATTCTCATGCATCAATTAAAATCTTTAAGAATTTTTTTTAAATATGTGGCAAAAGTTAAATAAAAATGCATTGACTTCAAGGAGATCTCTTTGAATAGGAAAATATAGGCTCAAAAATATTCTCACAAGGTAGTCTCTACTATTTGATTCCTGGATTTATCTCAATTTCAACATCTAAGCATGAATCACAAATTATGAATAATTTAAGACATCAATTAAATAGTACAAAAACTTAATCATTTATTATAAGTTAACTAAAATCATGATAATTTTGTAACAAATTTAAAAAATGGACCTAAATGTCCCTAAACAACTAAATAAACTAATAATAGCAAACACATGTTTAATAAAAAAAATTAAAAATGCTTAATTTCATAGGTAACTTTTCTTCCACCTCAACCTAGAATCCACATTATCCTCAATGTATCAAATGTAAATCAAAGATAAAGAAGAAAAATAAAAGAAAAGTCAACCATTTGCCTCAGCTTAATGTGATTACGCAAGTGGTGTGGTTAGTTGATGGAGCATTTATCATCTAATTCAATTATATCATATAGATAGAATGTTGTTTTCTTCTCAAAAATCACATTTTAACAAACACTATGAAAATAAAACTTCTAAATAGAATAAGCATAGGTGGCATGAAATAAAATAAATTCAAATATATTAAATGTAAAATAATAGAAAAAAAAATATAAATATAAATGAAAAACAACTAATTTAAAAGTAAAAGAAAATAATATTACCTAAAATGATGAGTTTCCTCCTATCAAGTGCTAGTTTAACATGTTAGCAAGAGGTGGTTTACATATGGTGCTAAGGCTTATACACTAGTATGGATTCAATGTCTACTATGTTGTGTCCTCCTTTTAAATAGGGATTCACTCGATGCCCATTTACCTTGAATGTTATTCGTGTCTTATGATTATATAACTCTTCCACTCCATTTGGAAATAATTGGATAGTTGTGTATGGTCCATCTCATTTTGATTGTATTTTTCTTTGAAATAATCTCAAATGAGATTTGTATAAAATAAATTTTATTCTGAGAAGAAAAGACATACAAAATAGGCCTTTGTTGTGATAGCGCTTAACATGCTTTTTGTATATCTTTTAATTTTCATAGGTTTTGTCACTAATCTCTTCAAGCTCACTAAGTTGGAGCAACCACTTCTCTTTTATTTTATCCATATCCATATTTAGCTCATTAATTGCCCAATATGCCCTATGCTTGAGTTCAATGGGTAGGTGGCACACCTTCCTAGAGACTAACTTATATGGGCTCATTCCAACGGTTGTTTTATAAGCTATGTAGTATACCTATAAGGTATCATTCAATTTGATTGCCTAATCCTTCCTTTACGGCTACACAATGCATTCCAAAACCCTTTTGATTTTTCTATTACTCAGATCTACTTGATTGAAAGTTTATGGATGGTATGGAATGGCTACTTTGTATGTAATGTTATAATTCTTTAGTAACCCATCAAACATTTTTATTATATAAATGGCTCCCTCCATCATTAATTATTGCTCTAGCATCCCAAATCTTCTAAATATCAATTTTTTTAAGAATTTGACAATAAAATTAGCATCATTTGTTTTAGTGGGTATACCTTCTACTACACACTGGAATATAATCAACAATGACTAGAATATATTCATTACCAAAAGATGGGGAAATGGACCAATAAAGTCAATCCCCCATACATCAAATAGTTTAGCACTTCAATTAGATGTAAAAAGCATTTAATCTAATTTTCCTATATTATATATCATTTGACATCTATCACAATGCGTGCAAACAATTTGAGCATCCTTAAATAGAGTTGGTCAATAAAATGTAGATTGTAATACCTTAAGGGTTATTTCCTTACCACTAAAGTGGCCATCACAATGAAGTTCATGAAAAAAATGCTAGAATGTTCTTATGCTCCTTCTCAAGCACATACCTCCAAATGACTTGATCTTGACCAATCTTGAATAGATAAGGGTCATTCATGAAGTATTGCTTGCAAGAATGCAAAAAAACATTTTAGGTTTCAAAACACCAATAACAAGATAATTAATTATATTAGCATACCATGGGTTTAAACCTATTGAAAATAATTGTTCATTAGGAAATTTTACAATAATATATTCTTTAATCTCACCTTTAGGAGAATTGAACTCATAAATTAACCTAGATAGATGGTCAACTACTACATTTTTGTTACCTTTCAAATCTTTGTTCTTTAGGCCAAATTCTTGCAAGAGTAAAATCCACCTAATTTTAGACCTAGCTAAGCATTTGGCTTACCTAATCGATATCTCAAAGTAGCATCATTAGAGTAAACAATTTCTTTAGACCCTACTAAGTAAGACCTAAATCTATCTAAATAAAATGCAACAGCTTAGAACTCCTTTTTAGTGGTGCATAATTAATATGGGTGTTATTAAATATTTTTATAACATAATATATGACATGTAAATATATTTATCCACTCTTTGACCCGACACAACTCCTGTAGCATAATTAGAAGCATCACACATTATTTCAATAGGTAGAGACCAATTAGATGCCATTATAACAAGTGTAGAAGTTAATTTTTCTTTCAAAGTTTTAAAGGTAGCAGGGCAATCATCATTAAAACAAAAATAGACATCTTGTGACAATAGGCTCACAAATGACGACTTATTTTAGAAAAATCTTTAATAAATCACCTATAGAAAACTACTTGTCTTAAGAAGCTCCTAATTCCCTTAATAGATGTTGGGGTGGCAGGTTTCTTATCAACCTCAATTCCTTTGTTAGAAATTACATGTCCTAGCACAATCCCTTGTTGGACCATAAAATGACTTTTTTTCAAACTAAGTGTCAAGTTACATTCAATGTAATTTTCTATAATTAAATTCAATTTATGTAATCAATCATCAAAAGAGGTTCCAAAAACTAAAAAACCATCCATAAATACCTAAATGAATTTTTTCACCATGTTTGAAAATATTGACATCATACATCTTTGAAACTTGGTGGAGGCATATCATAACTCAAATGACATCCTCCTAAAAGTGAATATCCTAAAAGGAAATGTGAATGTGCTCTTCTTCTAATCCTCAAGAGTAGTGGGTACTTGATAATAACATGAAAGATCATCCAAAAAATAATGAAATTTATGCCCAACTAATCTTTTTAAGATTTGATCAATGAATGAAAGAGAAAAGTGATCCTTTTAGTGTACAAGTTTAGTTTTCTAAAATATTTATACATCCTCCATCCTGTGATTGTTCTAGTAGGAATTAATTCATTTTTATCATTTTTAACCACTATTATTCCAAATTTCTTAGGTACCATATGAATTGGTCTAGCTTAACTACTCTCAAAAGTTGGATAAATAACTCCTACTTTCAAGAGTTTTAGAATTTTCTTTTTAACAACCTTTTGTATGACTGGGTTTAGTCTTCTTTAGGTATCTATCACCAGTCTAGCACCATCCTCTAGATTTATCATATATGCCTACATATAGTTGGACTAATGCCTTTGATATCCCTGATATTCCAACATATTGCCTTCTTGAATTTTATAAACACCTTAACAAGTTCTTTTTCTCGAGTTTTGGTCAAAGTGGATGAAGTAATAGTTGGATATCCTCCTCTCCTAGAAATTCATATTTTGGGTGCTTAGGAAACTCTTTTAGTTATAGCTTTGGTGGAATGGCCTCTTCCCTAGGTGGGGTCCTAGGTAGATCTAAGGGTATACTAGACTCTTCTATTAGTTTAACACTATCTAACAATCCACGGTATCTCTCAATCTCCTTATCTAAGTCCTTTCAACTATAAGAGCTATTTCCAACTTGTCTTCCATCTCCCTTGTCAAAAAGTGTTATGAACTAGTGTATCGATGGAAACAATATTAAAACACTTATTAATAGCAAAGATAGAAGGAATAAGTGAAGAGTTAAAAACTTTAAAATGATCAATCTCTCCCAAGACTATCATTATTAATTTCCCAACTTGGACATCAATATAGTATTGGTAATGGCCTTAAATGATCTACCAAGAAGTATTATATGTTCCTTATCCAAGTATGGCTTTTTTTTGCATATCAAGAACCACAAAATTATCAGGTATTATTAATTTTTCTATCGAAACAAGAAAATCCTCAACAACTCCTTTTAGATATTTAATAGATCTATCAGCAATTTGAAGGGACATGGTTGTATGTTTCAAGTCTTACAAAGCTAGCTACAAGAAAATAGAGTAGTGCATCAAAACAATGTTATGACCTAGATCGAGCATGGCTCTGGCTACCTTCATATCCCCTATAGTGATGTTAATGATAAAACATCCTGGGTCTTTCAACTTTGGGGGTAGTTGGTATTGAAGCACAACACTAGCAAACTCTGATACCATAATTCTCTCATTAGGCTCATACCTCCTTATCTTAGTGTTTAATTCCTTGAAGATATTTGTATAGAAGGACATATTATTGATCACATCTAACAAAGGTAGATTTATATTAAATTTATAAAGTAAAGCCAAAAGATCAAAGAATTGCTTATCCTTCTTTGATTCTTTTAGATAGTGTGGGAATGGTATTGGTGGCTGGTGTGTTTTTGATGGCATTTGTGTTTTGAGAATGTTAGCTGATTCCCCAATTCTTTCCTCATAAGGCTTAACATGATTGACCCTTATCTCTTTATCTTCTTGGGAGAGAAAATTTTCACCTTCTTTGTTACTTGCATTAATCAGTAAATCATTTGAAATCTTGGGTAAAATTTTATTAACTACCTTACCACTTCAAAGGATTGTGACATCCTTCCCTTATTTTGTTTGACTGTGTAGTTTTTATTTTTCTTGCTTTTATATAGGCTCTACTAGCTACTCCACTTGAACTTTAACCCCTTTTACTGAAGCCTCTAAGGAATATAGCCTCTAATTATTCATCATCTGGTTATCCCTACTAAATTGAATAAAGGTATACAAGTTATCTTCTAATGTTGGTCCATAGCGTTTATTTGGAGGGTAAGGTTGGTTTACATATAGTCCTTGTATTTGGATTTAGGAATATGGTGGGTCATTTTTTGTTTTCCATGAAATGATATAGTGATTTTTCCACCCAAGATTGTAAGCATTAGTATGGTACCACCAACACTAGAATCATCTAAAAGGAAGAAACAATAGCATTATGCCCAAATGTGACATAAACTCAACAAAACTCCTTATTTGAAATTTTCTTGGTAATGAGGACTTGCACTTAGTTATTCAATTCTTCAAGTTACAAGGCCATTTCATTCAAGGAGCCAATTTCATTGATTCCTACTATCCTTCCTCTAACACTCTGATACACAAAAACTTGACAGTCAAATTACTTATAAAAAGCTTGCAAGTGCATGAATCACTTGTAATAAATGATAATTATACTTCCAGTATCTTCTCCCAAGAAATTATCATGGTTTCAAAAAGTTAAACTAATTTTTTAATTTAGTTAATAAAAAAATCCTAAAAATTCTAACAAATTATTTGTTTGAAAGAACATAAATGTAAATTTTAGATTAAATTAATATCTAAAGAAAGCAAGTAAATAAAAGCAGATAAATGAAAGGAATAAATTAAAGAGATAATTGACAATAAAACTATGCTGAACTTATAATGATGGGTATATATGGGATTTTAACTAGTTATAACTCTTCATGAACAATAAAAATTAAATGATTTAAATATAAGTTAGATTTTACTGGTTTAATTTCCTTTTAAATAAAACTCCTTATAATCATGGTAAGTTTTCCATGATAATCAATTAATCAATAATTCCTTGATCGAGGTTGAAATTGATTAATTGTTAAACTAAAGAGAAGACCACATTAATTGATAACTTCCTTTGGTCGAGCTTGAGATTAAATATTTTTAACCTAAGGTAGATATATACTTTAATTATAAATCAAAATTTATCCTATCTTTAATTTATAATTTAAGTTATTTTTCAACCATCTAATTTATTACAAATCAACGAAATTAAAATAGACAACTAATCATTTTGCACAACTAAGCACAGATGTTGTGTCTAATGCTTAGTTCTAAAACATTTTTTAATCATAAATCAAGACTTAGTCCTTCATTAATTTATGATTAAAGATCTAAAGAGTGTGAAAAATAGATAGATCTAAAATATTATTTATTTAAATTATAAAATCGTTATTCCAATCATTTAAAGCAGATTCTAAAATCCCACATATAGATTACAAAGAGATATAAAAAATATAACAATAAAATTGCCCCTTCTTGATAAAAACAATTATAGATCTCTAAATGGTCTATCACTACCTTTCTTAAATCCTTGGATCATCCTTACAATTAGCAGGTTTTCTCTCTATATCATTGCATGGTGGTGGGACAATTAACCTAAATTCTACACTAAAACTATTTCTCTGAATTGTTGCAAAGAAAATGAAAAATACATATTCTATTCCAATATAATATTCTCGTGTGTTGAAATAATAGAAAATGAGTGCTATTTATAGTTGAAAATAGGAGATAAAAGTGGATCTTTAGGGAAAAATATATGTATGCTATGGCCCACGTTTATCTATGTAGTGGCATGCATCTCATTTTGGTTTACCTCAATTTGTCAAGAATAAGTACTTCATGTATGATTATTCAAGTATTTATCTTTTGAATCAATTTTGAATCCAAAAATGCTTGAAAAATAACAAAGTGTACCCATGATTCCGAAAACATAGATTTTTTTAAATAATGATAAAATCATTCAAATTCAAATATATTTATTTTATTTAAGTGTAAATAAATCATGAAATAATAGTGTTTTTCATACACTAATCAAAACACTCAACTAGCTTCTTGCTAACCTCTAGCAAGGAAAGATATAAAAAACTAAAAACCAAAAATAAATAAATTAAACAAACCCAAATCATTTCTATAGATTGACATGGTTGCATTTAGGTATGCAACAAACCTTTATACACATTGGTTGTCCTAGTAGAATAGTTTAAGTCATGTGAGGGCTTTTAGTGATGATATCTACAAACATCATACTATATGCAACAAGTAATAGAAATAACAAAAACGAACAAATAACAAAATAAAAACAAAATCTAACTAAGTAAAAACTAAAACGAAAAATAAGAAAATAAAAATTAAATAACAAAATTTCTCATGCTTCAGTCTCTTTTAAGTTTATAATGAAAATCCAAAGCACAAGTTAGATCAACATCCTAAAGATTCATTGTTTATTGTAAAAATTATTTGCAAATCACAAATTCATATTCCATCTCAAAAATGTATCTATATAAACTTACATGATTTAAGTGTCAGGAATCCGAATTTTCTTCGACTGTAATCGCTACAAATCATTACATTGATCCCATTGGTTCAAGCACTCAATCAAAATTATATGTGAATAGAGGTTATGTAAAGAAATGAACTAATGGGTTTGCATATGTTTAAAGAAAAATATATAGCTTAAAAAGTGCATAACAGTTATCTTATGAAAGGAATCAAATGATATAATTTATAAAGAAATTACATACTATTTTCATGCATCAATTAAATTCATCAAGTAAGAATATCAAGTATATGCCTTTAGAGAATGAATAAAAATACAATAATTTCAAGGTGACTTATTTCCTATCTTTCTTTTGAAATAACCATTCTAACAACTTTGAAGTACTTTTGGGTCATAATATTTAGTCATACTATGCAATTGTTTCTCTTTCATTTTTATAGAATGGACCCATGTTTATATTGTACATACTTTTATGATTTAGTGAGTGGCTAATTTGGCTTTTTTTTAGTGTGTTGGCTTTAGGGAACTCAATATACATATATGTGTATATATATATATATTGGAAGTCATGCATGAATGAAATAGGCATACACTTCAAATTTTAGTGAGATCATTCAATTTAGCCAATAAAAATAAGTAAATGGCACTTTTTCAAATGTTAAAAATTGTAACATTCAATATGAATCCTAGAGAGATCATCTAACAATTTGATTTACTAAGAAGAGTGTTTGAAGGAGTAGAAAAAAATTATCTCTCAAAAAGAAAAGATTAAAGCTCAAAATATTCTCACAAGATAATCTACACTATTTGATTCCTAAACACCAATTTTCGGTTTATCTCAATCTTAGTATTCAAGCATGAAACACAAACTATGACATATCACAATATTCCATTACATGTTTAAGGCATTAATTTATCCAACAAGACAAAAGACTCAATCATTCCCTTTAAATCAACTAAAAGCATGATAACTTTGCAAACGTTTTTAAAAAATGAACCTAAATATCCCTAAACAATAAATAAATTAAATAAAAGCAAGTAAATGTAAACACATGTTTAATAAAATTTTAAAAATGCCTAAATTTATACAACTTTTTCTCCACCCAACCTAGAATTTACATTGTCCTCAATGCAACAAATGTACATTAAAGATAAAGATAAATATAAAGAAAAGAAAAGCTACCCATTTATTTTTTCTTAATTCGATCAACTAGTCATGTGGAAACTCAAATGCATCCACCATTTGAAACAATTTAACAACATAGATAGAAATTCATGTACTTCTTATACATCACATATCAGCAAGCATTTTTAAATTTAATAATTCTAAATGAAGTAAACTTGGGTTCACATAAACAAAACATAAAATAAAACAAATTACACTAAAATGAAAAATACATAAAACAAAATAAATTGAAATAAAATAAGAAAAAAATATTATCTACAATAATGGTTTGCCTTCCATCAAGCGATAATTTAACGTCTTAGTAAGATGCTTCTTGGTGGGATTTCTATTTTCAAAATTTAATATACTCAATGTTCCCTTGTCATTGAGTTTATTATACATATGTAATTACAAAATCTACATGTATGATAAGATTATTTATCTATACCATTAAATCCTTTGCCATGCCCTACAAATATTTTTGATATTTATCCTATAATTGTAAGAACATGATTGTAAATTCAGGTTACACACTCTTGGAAGCAAGTATAATGAATAAAACATTAAATTAATGCTTGCACTTGGGTCTACCATAGTCTTTACCTCCTTCTTGTCACCAATGGTGATACTGAAAATAAAAATTTTAGATTATTATTTTTAATTAATATAATACAAAGTACTAAGATAAAATACTAGACACTAATAAGATAAAAATAAAATAAAGGAAAAATAAATAAATAACAAAATTAAATAAAAATAAAAATAACAATAAAGTAGATAAATTCAAATAAACAAAACTACAATAATAAATAAAAGAAAAGAAATAAAAATAACAAATAACAAATAAAAGAAAAAAAGAAAAAAATAACGAAAGAAATAAAAATAATAAACAAATAAAAGTAAATAATGAAAGAAATAATAAAAACTAAAATAAAATAAAATCAAAAGATAAAAATAAATTGATAAAATAAAATAAACAATAAACAAAAGTTGCAAAAAAAAGTGAAATAAAAAGAATAAAAGAAAATAACAAAAATAAATAAAGTTAGTAAATACACAAATAAAAATAAATAAATAAATGGAAATAAAATAAATTTAAAATAAAAGTTAATACCCAAAAATAATAAAACATAAATTAAATTAGTTACTAAATAAATAATTAACTAAACATAAATTAATAAATAAAATAAAAATAAAAATTAATATTAAAAAGAAAATTATGTTAGTAAATAAATTAATAACTGAAGTCAAGTTAACTAAAGAAGTGAAAAATAAAATGTTAAAATAAAAAAATAAATTTAATTGATTTTTTTGTTTTGATTTTATTTTTAGATTTTTTAGATATTAAAAGTTTTAAATTTTTTTGAATTTGTTTTAAGATCTCTCTAGATTGTTTTTATTTTCTTTAATGCTTTGACTTTTTTTAATGTTTCTTTTAGATCTTAAATTTTTTGAATTTCTTTTAAGATCTCTTTACATTTTTTTTAATTTATTTGAAATTTTGATTTTCTATTTTTTTTTAAAGTAAACAACTGACAAATAACAAAATTAAATCATGAATATTTAATAAATCACATAAATAAGTGGAAAATCACAACACAATAAAAATCAAGAAAATAATTTATTAGAAACAAAATAAACAATTTAAGGTGTCTGTTTTTTAGCAATGATGTCAAAAACTTGATGCATAAAAATATGATTATTAAATTTAAATATTTATAAAAAGCTTGCAAGTGCACAAATCACTTGTAATAAGGGATAAATATACTACTAATGTCATGTATCAAAGAATTGCAGTGGTTTTAAAAAGCTAAATAATTTTTAAATTTAGTTAAGAAAAGTAAATCCTAAACATTCTAATAAATTGTTGATTTGAATGAAGAGAAATGTGAATTTTAAATTTAATTAACATGTAAAGAAACCAAGTAAATGAAAGAAACAGATGAAGGCCATAAATTATAGCAGATAAATGAAAGCAATAAAACTATGCCGAACCTAGGATGATGCATGTATATGAGATTATAGCAAGCATAACCCTGCATGGATAGAACAAATTAAATGGTTTAAATTTAAGCAAGAATTTACTAGTTTAATTTCTTTTTAAATAAAACTTTCTATAATCATGTTGAGTCATTAATGATAATCAATTTATCAATTCTTCATTAACTAAGGTTGAAATTGATTAATTAGTAAACTAAAGAAAGACATATATACCAAAATTTTCAATTAATTGATAACTTCTCTTGGTCAGGATTGGGATTAAAAATTGATAAACCTAATGCAGATATGTTCTTTAATTATAAATCAAGATTTGACTCATCTTTAATTTGTAATTAAAGTTATTTTTCAACCATCCAGTTTAAAACAAATCAATGAAATTAAAATAGACTATTTTTCATTTTGTAGAACTAAGCTCAGGTGACGTGTCATATGCTTAGTTCTAAAATAGTCTAATGCTTATTCTAAATTATTTTCTTTAATCATAAATCAAGACTTAATCCATCATTAATTTATGATTAAAGATCCAAAGATTGTGAATGAGAAATAAATATGAACTTTTATTTATTTAAATTACAAAACCGTTCTTCCAATCATTAGAAGTAGAAACTTAAATGCCACACATAGATTACAAAGAGAGGAAAAAAACATGACAATAAAATTACCCTTTTTTATAAAAATGATTGTAGATCTCTAAATGGGTTGTCCCTACCTTCTTCAAATATTTGGATCATCTTTGCAAGTGGAGGAAGTTTTTCATATATAAGCTAAATTCTACACTAAACCTACTCCTATGAATGGTTGTAGAGAAAATGAAAACTATATATTCTATTCGAATATAATATTTGGGTGTGTTGAAACAATAGAGAATGAGGCCTATTTATAGTTGAAAATAGGAGAGAAAAGTGGATCGTAAGAGAGGAATCTTCACACGTCGTGGGCCATTCTAATACATATCGTGGCCTATGTCTCATTTTTGTTTGCCTCAATTTGTTCGAAAAACATCACATTGCAGTAAGAACTTATCCATACCATAGGTCAAATCAAACTATTTTTATTCGCTTTCTTTATTGTGTCAACCCTTATATATTGGTTGCATCATGGTGGAAAATAAGTGCTTAAGATATTATTCTTCAAGTGTTTATCTTTTGAATCAATTTTGAAGCCAAAGATACCTAAAAAATAACATAACATACCTTGATTCCGAAACATAGATTTTCTTAAATAATAAAATGAAGCAAATTCAAATATATTTATTTCATTTAAGTGCAAATAAATCACAAAATAATAGTACTTTTCAAGCACTCATCACATTCTTTTGTCAAGAATTAGTACCCAATATCTCATATAGCTCATAAGTTTGCTCTGCTATCTTTTCTCCCATAGCTCCATCTGCATCATTATCAACGGTGTAGTGAGATTGTTCTATCAGTTATCATTAAAGAACTAGTTCTATAACTATAGCGAAAAGCTATGGTGTGAGCATTGAATATGTCCCAAGCTTCATATAAGGGCTCTCTATCCAATTGTGACAATGTGGCTATATTTTCCCTCAAGTTAGTAGTCTTTTGATGGGAATATAACTTGCCTATAAACTTATTATAGACTACATCCAAAGTTGTTAGGGAACCTTGTTATAGAGTCATGAGCTAAGACATAGCTCTATATTTGAGTAGGAATACCGTGAAATGAAGGCAACATAGAATAATGAGTATTTTTAAATTCATTATTCCTTGTAACCTCTCCCTATTGTATGCAAGAATAGCAATGCCAATGATTGGCCTTGCACACTCTAGCATCACCAATGTCTACTTGCACTTTAGATTTTTTCTCCTCTTCCTGATTATCAATTTCCATCTTTCTTGAAAGATTTTGTGATCATGTGGATGTTATCAATAAAAAGTACGAGTTTTTTTCTCAGTGATCTCTTACCTTTTATACACTAATAATAAAAACAAAGACCTAGTAGCATGAAACTTGGCATTAAATTAAGTATTATTAGAAATATAAATAAAAAGAAAAGAAAAATAAAAAAAAAACTAAATAAACTAGGTACCTAAAAAATATCAAATAAAAAGAAACTAAATAATCAAATAGAATAAACAGCAAAAAGTAATTAAATAAAAGAAAACAAACAAGAAATAAAAGTTAGTACACAAAAATAAAAAGAAAATATTATAAAAATAATAAAAGTAAATAACAAAAAAATTAAAGTTAGTGGATAATTAAATAACTAAAAATAAATAAATAAAATTATAAATAAAAGTTAGTACACAAAAATATAGAAAAAATAAAGTTAGAAAATAAAGAATTAACTAAAAACAGGTTAATATATGAAAATAGGTTATAATAAAAATAAAAATAAATATATATATATATATATATATATATATTAATTTTTAATTTAAACAACTTATAAATATTCATAAAAAATTACGAAAAGAAAAATCATGAATATTTGTCCATTTGTTTAAGAATTTTGATAATAAAAATTTAAAACGTTATTCATCACCTATAATGACGCCAAAAGCTTGATGTATACTAAATTATTCAATTTTTTTAAATTTATAAAAAGATCATAAGTGCATGAATCATTTATAATAAGCGATAAGTATATTCTTAAGATCAATCTAAAAATAAACAACATGATTTTAAAATAATTCATCAAGTTTCTTTAAGACATTAGGAAAATAAAACCTAAACATTCTATCACAATATTTGGGTTATCTAATGACAAAATAATAAAATAATAAAAGATAAATATAGGTTTAATTCAAACAAATCAACGTAGTTATGAAATTTACAATTGGTGAAAATTTAATGGAAATAATTAGATAGTTAACCATGCTTGTTTAGAATTAATTAGGTTAATAAAGATATAAATTCAAATCATTGATTTTTCCTTTTTATGTATGAAAATATCCTTAGGCTAGAATTTGATTCTTAGTTAATAAAATTAATTAATATCTTTATACGGAGATCATTAACTGATATATTAGCTTTACTTCTAAGGAAATAGAAAACCGTTATATGAATTTTATTAGCCAAACATGCTTAAAATTAATAAACGATCAGTTTATTAATTCAAGAAAATTCAAGAAATAAAAAAAAGAATGTTTGAAAATAAATAAGAATACATATTAGATTTACGATACCAATTAAAGATAGATGACATGTATTGCTCATTAATTATGATCATGATTATCAAAGTAATCCCTAATTTCTAGCAATCTTTGTTATTTCTTGATTTGAAAATCTCCCT
Source organism: Hippophae gyantsensis (assembly GCA_030763125.1). Classification (NCBI taxonomy): domain Eukaryota; kingdom Viridiplantae; phylum Streptophyta; class Magnoliopsida; order Rosales; family Elaeagnaceae; genus Hippophae; species Hippophae gyantsensis. The sequence continues at coordinate 42,103,765 of CM061035.1, read as the reverse complement.
GTTGCTACCTCTTTATTATTATGAATTGAACCTATTTTTAAAGAGCTATAAAACTAAGAAAAGAAAAAAGGAACTCTGATGGCATAGAGAAAAATATTTCTATGTCTAAAATCTAATACTTAAACCTAAAACAAAACTTTTTATTTATAGGTTGACGTTGGCATAGAGGGCTTCAGGCTAGTTAAATATAGTCGTGCTATGGCACAAGTTATCCACCATTGTGGCACACGATTTGTTAAGCTTTATTGATTTCAAATAGAGAGGGTCATGACATGGTCCATTTAATCCATGATGTGGCACAAAATGTATAACATGCCTAGTGAATCATTCCGTGAGGAGTGCATTACTACACAAAAAATCTTCATCGTTGCATGAAATGTTTGGTTTGATATTTTCCTTGTAGCCCTTACAATCTAGTTGGTTCTTCATATAAGACATACATAGCTTATTCTACAAAGCTCTTAGTATGCAAATTGAATGCTTCAAGTGTTGTTCTTCATGTGTTGAGAAATTTATATATTTTAAGAAAATAACTGAAATATAGTAGAAAATACATGTGATTCCGAACATATATATTTGCATAAATAATGATATAAACATACATAATGAAATATATTTATCACATTTAAGTAAAATAAAATTACAAAATATTACTAATTTTCAAGCTTGTTGAGACCTATCGGCTGGTGAGTGCTCGCCTAGGACTTATAACAGTCCCCTAGGTCTTATTGTGACCATGCAAGGGCTTCATCAGGGTCACTTGTTTAGCCATCAGTTGGGGGGGTGACGACGACCCAGTTTCCTTTTCAATTTATCTCTCTAAAATTGTTCAATTTTTCATAAATATTTTAGTACGTGTTGTGGATAAAATATCCAGAAGTTGAAGTTCAAAAAATAGTATTAGACAAGTTTTCTAGTAGTGATTTCTTACTCTAAATTTTTTTCATGCATTATTTTCATAAAAATGTCATGCATCATATATTTTGATTAAAAGGAAAAATGGATGCCAAGATTTTTACTAGAAATGTTATAAAATTTTATTAAATGAAATACTCATTATGAACATATTAGTATGCATACATCGAGAGCTTTATATGAAACTAGTACTAAAGTATTACACGTGGCATCTTAAATTTATACATGCATCATGAAAATAACTTTCATAGGTAGTATACTTGTATGTATGTCTTATGAAGTATGGTATCTATGTGTTATTGGTTATAGTAGACTAGTTTTTGATAGGCTATAGGTACATTACAATCACTTGTATTCTTGGAGTTAGTCCATGTATTGGTCTTGTAGTATAACCGTACATAGGCCTCAGAGTTTGACCCTATTATGTGTCAAAGTTTGTCCTTCTATGGTTCTATAAATTTGACCACATATGGCCTTGATCAATTGACCTACTACTTGATCGAGCGAACAACATATTTACTAAATGTTTCTAAGTGTATAATATGTGTCCTAACATGTTTAAGAATAAGTCTATACCTAAAACATATTGACTTGAAGCTCAAAAGTTTCTTCGACTTGAATAGTAGAGTAAAAACATGCTTAGATACTAGTTTACATTTAAATATTTTAATCACAAATATCGCCAATACTTATAAATCTTATAATCACCCCATCTTCATAGTTATGTGATGAAACATCTCCCTCACTACATGATAGTCATAGGAAAAATAAAATTTGCATAGTGGTACTATCTTATGATCTAGTTAAGTCATCTTTGCTTGAATCTTGACAGCTCATATGTATAATTAAAAAACAAAAAAATAGATTGGCACACAATTTGTTTCGAAATATTTATTGTTCATTATTTTAGTGTATATAGTGGTATAAAAATGAAGAAATAAGCATAAATAGTGAGTAATAACAGATAGAACATTTAATTAGTAAAATTACTCCCCCTATGTGACATATCAAAGTGAACATTTAATCATTAAGAGTTCTCCCCCTATATATAGAAACAAATAACAAATAAAACACTTAATCAATGTGTTCTTCCCTTATGTGCAATATCTCTCCCTTTATTAACTACTCTTTCCCTTTTTGTCAAACAAAAATATAATTGAACTTTGAAGCATAAATTCAATATGACCAAGAATTCAATGTATGTAATGAATGAATTCCCACTAAGTTCTATGATTCCCTAAAATAAAGTAGAATAAATCAAAAATTTATAAAATTCGACATATATAATTTTTTCCTTTCTAAATGAGGGTAATAGACTTATTTAAACATGACTTTAATAAAATAGTTAATTGATAAATTATTCTTGTTCAAATTTGGACTATCCATTGTATGCATATGTACATTAACAAGACGCATAGACACATGAACGCATACAATGAAATATAGGCAATCACCCAAAATAAGATACATGTTTGAACTTCAAAAGTATGTCAAAATTAATTCATTTATAAAAAGTTAGGAAGGATTCAGTGGAAAGAGTATCATCTATCAGAAAAAATTGCAATTGAATCCTTAATTTCACAAAATAAAATTATCTAGGAAAAGAGAACTTAATGTTTTTATTCCCCCTTTTGTTTCCTTTTTTATTTGAGGGATTTATTATTTATTTTCTTTTTGTATAACCAATTTTGGCTCTCTTTTTTTGTGCATGCAAAGCATTTTCCATGTTATTTCCTTTTCATTTATTTTTTGTTAAAGAATCATGCATGATCTAGAAACCTTGTATGATGAATTTCACGCTAGTTGTGACTAGCCCCTCATTTGTCACAATGGTAGCTACACATATCACAGTTGGTAGCCCTCCCAAAACTAGGTACCTCTCTTCATATTTGTCTAAAAAGTGAAAAAATGAGCTCAAACAAATTTTTTTATTCAAGGTTAACTTAGGTCTTAAAATCTTACAAAGTAATCATAAAATTGAATATGCATATGTGTTCAATGAATGTGTACGTGAGTTCTTATCAACATTGATCAACACATGTGAAAGAGTATGCAAATGCACAATTCAAAATACTCAATTACAAAATGAAAAGTCAATTAGAGTAATGGAAGTTTGTATGTAAAAGTAGTATGTACAGTCCATTTCATTGTTCAAACAAATCTATGCCTCCATTTTTTTATTAAAACTAAATAAACATCAATAAAGTCCCTAATGAAAGATAGTGAGTCTTCATTAGGTAGTCCATGGAAGGAAGGTAACATGAAAAAAAGATTGCTTTCCAATTCATAGTTTCGAGCAACCTCACCAAATTGGATTGAGGCAATTGCAATGCCAATTATTGGCCTTGCAAACTCCTTTATTGTGGTTTTCCTTTGTGGTAGATTTTATCCCATAATTAAAGGTTCAGGTAAAGGGTTAAGGTTAAGTTCACAAATTTTCTCAATAAAAGGCTTTGGGACCTCAAACTCCAGCCTTCTTGATAATGTATTAGTTCTATTTATATTATTATTATATGGTGTGACTAGGTACCTAAGTACCTCCTACCTAGCATAAAAATATAAAAGCATGATTTAAAATCATCTATCAAGTAGAAAAATAAAAAGATAAAATAAATATATAAATATATTACATGTTTGTACATAGAAGTACTAAGCATGTAGAAATTAAAAGAATTAAATGATACAATGATCACATTATAGAAAAAGAAAATAAATTAAATTAACTTAGTATCTAAAAATACCAAATGTTAAATAATTAAAAGAAATAAAGATGCAAGTTAAAGAAAATAAATGAAAGAAAAGAAAATCAAAATTAAAATTTTAAAAGAAAATCAATTGGTAAAAAAATTAAATAAAGAAAAGAAAAGAAAATTAAATTTAAAAATTAATATACTTAAAAAAATAAAAGAAGAGTAGAAATTTAAAATACCTAAAATTAATTGATAACCTAGATATTCTAAGATTTCAAATAAAAATCATGATATGTATAACACAAAATCATTTAAAGATATTGATAATAAAAATTTAAAAACAATATTCTTCCTAGAAAAAGGAACCAAAACTTGATGCTTGTAAAAGTTATCTTAGCTTTCGACACTATTGCTTGTTTAACCTTGCAATTACATTGAAAACTTAATGTGAAAAAATTAGGCGTACAAATTTTGTATGATTTATAAAATATCTCGCAAGTACACCAATCACTTATAAAAAATAATAAATATACTTGCAAGGTAGGTCTAAAAAGGTATCATGAGGTTTTGAAATTATTCAAGAAATTCTTAAAAATGAAAATAAAAACCTAAACATCCTTTCACAATTATTTTGACTTGAGATCTAAACTAATGACATAAAAATAAAGATAAATTCAATAAATATTTAGTCAATTAAACATTAATCATGTAATGAAGAATTTATGGGACATATTAGCTTATTAATTATGCTTGCTTAATATTAAGTAGGTTATTAAAAATATGAATTAAGATTATTGATTCTCCCTTTTTTTGTATAAAAATATCCTAAAGCATGGATCATTCTCATTATTAATAATAAACTAATTAATATCCTTAAGTTGGACATACCAATTGATTAATTATTAAATTCTTCTTCTTTCCTAAGAGATTAACAAACCATTTAATTTTTCTCCATAGGTGGGGCCTTACAATTCAAACTCTCATCAAGGTGTCTAAGTTATGTTTATGATTTAAGTATTTGAAAACTAACTTTTAGATTTTAAAACTATTATGAAGTCTATGTTGTCAATATATCTTTCAGTAATAATTCTTATAAAATTCTTTGAAGTAGAGTTCTATAAATCAAATATAGAATATTTCATCTAATGTCTAAGAGTTTACTCTAAATCTAATTCAGATAATTAAATCTTAAATCTAAATCCCTTGTTTATTATGATAAATACTTCATCAATATATTTTCCTTTTACAAATTTAGTTTTAATCATGATGAAGAAATATAACTTAATTAATTTTATGCAAAATGTTTAATCTACTTTAATATTTCACATGCGTAACAATATTACTAATATCCCATTTTATTTATAGCCAAACATGCATATTTTAATAAATGATCAATAAATTAAACATAATATGTAAAACAACATAGAAAGATAATATGAAAAGAATACATTTAAATATATCTCAACAAAAATTCAGTATTGTTTCTGTTCTAGTCGGCTATCTCAGAGATATTAGGCTTAGCAATCAAAGGGATTTCATAATGAAGTTCGAGAGAAGTAAGGTTCCCGAATTGGAAGGTGATAATGGGGAAAAAGTGAACTGTAACATTAGAAAGAGATAATATATTAAGAATATCATCTCTAGAGAAAGTGACACATTGCATTATAAGGATGAGAGTGGTAGAAAAGTAAGCAGAACTAAAAGGAGATAGGACAACATAAAAATCCCTAACAAAAATAGGATCATAATAATAAGAAATATTGCATAGAGAGATCCAAAAGAAGTAGGAAAACCTTTCTTGGATAAGTAGGAATTCATTGATAACCACATGAATCTCACAAAGAATAAGCGCTTGTCGACAAGCCTTAGTTGGCTCTAACTAGTCGGAGGAGTTTTTCAATCTTCAAGAACGTTTGTAGGCCATTTTGGTATAAAGAGAAGGTTAGGAGGCTATTTTTTAGAGAGAATAAAATGCGAACAAGTCTAAAGTGTGAAGAAATGAATAATAGAATAGGGTCAAAAAAGGAAATCTTGATGCTTGCTAACCCCTCGCTTAGGTGCTCAGTGAGACCTCGGTAAGTGTGTAAAAATATGAATACATATATACCAAAATTTTCAATTAATTGATAAATTCACTTAGTCGGGATTAAGATTATAAAATTGATAAACTTAAGGTAGATACATTATTTAATTAAAAATCAAGATTTTGTCAATCTTTAATTTATAATTAAAGTTATTTTTCAATTATCTAATATAATGCAAATAAATAAAATTAAAATAGAGTCGTATTAATTTTGCATAACTAAGCATAGATGATGTTTCTAATGCTTAGTTCTAAAAAAAATTCTTTAATTGTAAATCAAAACTTGATTCATAATTAATTTATGATTAAAGATCTCAAGATTGTGAGTAAGAAATAATTGAAATAAATCTACCCTTCTATTTATTTAAATCAAAAAACCATTCTTCTAGCCATTGAGAGTTGAGACTAAAATCCTACATATAGATTACAAAGAGAAAGAGAAGATATAATAATAAAATTACACCTTTTTTAAAAAAAAATTCCAGATCTCTAAATTGCTATCACTACTTCTTCAAATTCTACGATCATCTTTACATTTTGAGGGTTTTCTCTCTATATCTTTAAATGGTGGTGGAACAATTAATCTAAAATCTACCCTAAAACTACTCCTATGAATGGCTAGAGAAAATAATTATAAACTACAAAAGTTTTCTATTGTATTCTATGACTCTGGTGTATTGAAATAATAGAAAATGAGTCTTATTTATAGGGAGAAATAGGAGGGAAAAGTGTATCATAATGGAGAAATCATTGCATGCTACGACCCATATTTATACTTGTCATAGCTCGTGTGTCATTTTGATTCACCTTAATTTATCCAAAAAAGATCGCATGGTAGCCAACACTTATCCACGCCTTTATTCAAGTCAAACTATTTTTCTTCACTTTCTTCTTTGTTTCACCCCTTACAAAGTAGTTAGATCACATGTAAGCTTTACATGTATTATTATTTCATTCTTCTAAGTTGAAAATGAGTGCTTCAAGTTTTTATCCTTTGAATCAAAATTTGAAGCCAAAAGTATATGAAAACTAGCTTAACATACCTGTGATTCCATAAAAAGATTTTTTAAGATAATGTTTAAATCATGAAAATTCAAATCTATTTATTTCATTTAAGTGCAACTAACTCACAAAATAATAGTGCTTTTCAAGCATTCATCACATGGCTCCAAGAAGAAGAATGGCTAGGAATCAATCAGAACATGATACAAATGAATATCAAGGTGAACATAACCTATTTCAAACATTACATTGATTGATTACTCAGGCCAGAGAACCCAAGAAAAGAGGTAGAGCTTATTACCTTAAAGAGTTAGAAAAGATGAGGCCATCACTTAATGATGGGTACCCTTATTCTGACATCACTCTAGGATGGATTCTAGAAATAAAAAAGAAGATGAATTCTCTTAATGATCCCATATGTTTTGGAGCTAGACTAGATATGTACAAATTAAGTGGAGAGGCCGATTGCTGCTATGACTTTGTAAGCGGGGGAAGAAATATAGATACAATCACACGGGATGTATTTGATGAAATGTTCCATGAGATATTTTCAACAAGAGTGCTAAAGCTAAAAAGATGGTCAAATTCATAACTAAAATCAACCATGGCATCTTAAGCATTACTGTCCTCACCTCAAAACTAGTCAGTATGAATGAGGATATCAATCTACTTTCTATTTTGGGACATTTAAAACTAGAAGGAATTTTCCTAGAGAAAATTTCTAGGCACCAAGATAATCCTTTAAAAATAATCCTCTAGATCTTACCAGCCTCCTAGGTAGTCATTTCAACTACCTTTGAATACTGTATAGACTTTTCAATTTCAACCATCTACCCACAGAAAGAATAAAGGCAAGGATGTTGCCTCTCAAGATCAAGGTTTTCAAGGTCAAGCTTTTATGATATCTAGCAGGCAAGAGAAGATCGAGATCAATGACATTGTTAAAGGTATGATTATACTATATCATTCTTGGGTATGAGTTCTATTTAATACTGGTGCCATGCATTCCATCATATGTTCAACATGTGTCCAAATGTTAAAACTTGCATATGAAACCTTAGAAAACCCCTTTACTTTGAACACTCCTCATGGAGTCTCTTCTAATATGATTTTTGTTTGTAAAAAAAATGATCAATGAGACTTAGTGGTCATTGATTCCTAGTTGATCTCATTATACTTTATATCATTTATTTTGACATCATCATAGGAATGGACTAGTTAACCGAATACCAAAAAATTGATAATTGCTCTATTAAGAAAGTTACTGTTAAGACCCCAAAAGGCATAAAAGTTCAATTTTATGGAAAAAAATGTAGTGAACTTTTATAGTACTTTCTTAAGTGGTATTTATTTAGAAGAAAGAACCCAAAAGTATAGCTCTCTTGAATTCTCTAGAAACAAAAAATGATAATAGGAAGAGTTTTTATGGATACTAATAGTAAATGAATATAGGGATGCATTTTCGAAAGAGTTACCTGGACTTCTTCTAGCTTGAGAGAGAGAATTTATAATTGAGTTGTATGTTAGAACTATGCCAATATTTATTGTTCCTTGTCTAATGGCACCTATAAAGAAACACGAGTTAAGGAAACAATTCGACGAGTTATGGGCAAAAGGATTTATTTGACCTAGTTTATCAACTTGGTGAGTGCCTACCCTGTTTCTCAGAAGAAGGAAGGATTTATTTAGATTATGTATCATTATTGCCATCTAAATTGATTGACCATAAAGAAAAAGTACCCATTATCTCAGATATATGAGTTGTTCAACCAACTTGGAGGTGAAAGCTTCTTCTCAAAAATCAATCTAAGGTCTATATATCATTAATGATGATTAGAGAGTTGGACATACCCAAAACTAATTTTTGTATGAGGTTTGGGCCTTTTAAATTTTGCATTATGCCTTTTGGTTTAACCAATGCCCCTGTTGCATTTATGTCCTTAATGAATCTAGTATTTCAATCCATCTTTGATCAATCTATCATCATGTTTGTCAATTATATGTTGATTTATTCAAAAATTTGTAAAGAGCATGAATATCATCTTTGAATTGTTTTGCAAACTCTTATAGAGCATCAATTGTAGGCAAAGTTTAAGAAGTGTTATTTATGGCTTACAGAAAACAAATTCTTTGGAAGCGTCATATATAGAATAGGTATTGTAGATCCCTCCAAAAGTGAAGCAATATTAAGTTGGAACTAACCAAGAAATGTGACCAAAATTTGAAGTTTTCTTGGGTTGGCAGGATATTACCGATGTTTTGTGCACCTATAAGAATTATCATCTTTGATATAGCTTACTGAAATGGAGTTAAATTCATATGGGACGGAGCTTATGAAGATTTCAATATGATGAGAATTTATTATATACAAGAAACAACTTGAAAGATTCACATTGCATAAGACAAACTTAGTGTAGCTTAAAGTCAATACAAGAGTTATGTTGATTATGGGTATTGACCATTGAGCTTTGAAGTTGGTGATTACGTTTTTCTTAAAGTTTAACCTCATAAGAGAGTAACTCATTTTGGAATAAAAGGAAAATTAGCATCATACTACATTAGGCCGTTGTGAATAGTAAAAAGAATTGGTGATGTAATGTATCAATTGGTGTTACCTTCAAAACGGTCATAAGTTCATAATGTTTTTCATCTGTCTACTCTAAGAAAATGTTAAAGAAATTAGAGTAGTCTATTATATTGGATAGAATTACCATTACCAAAATATATATTATATGAAGAAGAACGAGTGGCGATAAGTGATTCCCAAGTCAGAAACATAAGAAGAAGAGTGATAGCATTAGTAAAAGTTTAGTGGAGACATCATAACGTTGCAGATACAACATGCGAGTTAGTGTCTGAAGTTCGCTCGAAATATCCTTACTTATTTTCGGAAGTTGTAAATTTCATAGACGAAATTTTATTTAAGGGGTAGGATTGTAAAACCTCAATAATTCATAATGAATTATAAAAGTGTCTTGGAAATAATTTTTGATAATACTTTAAGATGTAGTAATGTATCGAGAAATTTTGTGTGAAAAATTGGGTTGATAACAAAAAGTTGAAGAAAAATTTATACTGTTCCTTGGGACCTCATTAGCAAATGAGGGGTCAATGATCCAATATGGCACTCACTATGGTCTCGCCAGGATAGCTTGATAAGACATTGATGAGGGAGAAATGAGGGAAAGTATGGCTATAAATACCCAAAAAATGGCTTATTTTTCCCATTCAAAAATTTTCATCCTTTTTTTCTCTCTCTAAGATATTTCATTTTTGGGTACCTTTTTGAGTACATTTTAGGGATAAAAATATCCAAGAGTTTGGGTTTAGAAGAATAGAGTGTTAGGATAAGAAATTATTAATTTTCATTTCGAAAATTTCAAATATGTAAAATTCTCCTTTAAGCACTAATTTTACATTACATAAATTAATTTGAATTATCACAAATTATTGAGCAAATATGATTGTGCTTAGTTTTTGCTAAAAAGGAAAAGGATTTAATGGTAGGCTTAGGTCAATTACTATTTTTTTCTAGTTGTTTATTCCTCTATGAATTGTTCAATGGAAAGAATTGTAACTAGATTTTAACCTAGCATGAGGGCTTCAATCTTTCCTATATAAAGAACCTGATGCTCCATATTTTAGTCAACCACACTTGATTCAACTTTTGTATTCTAAGCCTTCTCTCTAAATCTATTTTACAAGAACTATTATGGTAGGATTTTCATTAGTTAATATATTAAATATTTTGTGGTTGTGTTTGATTGATTAACAAGCCTACAATATTTGAATTATTATGCTTAAACATCCATTCTACTATTGCTAAGGATTTTGATTTAACTGTTATTCTATTTAATCATCTAGCTAGGGTTTTCATTGTTTAATCTATCCTATGACACACATTGTACTTGCGTTATTATGCTAACTTTTTAGGTGCCAGTTGAATGGGTTCGATAAGGTGTGTGACTTGAGTTTATCATAACTCTTCTTCAGATATGAGCATTATGCTTATAGAGATTTTGAAAGAAAATAGAGGCTTGTAAGTAGGTTACTTCGGGGCATTATTGATAAGTGCTTAAAAGCACTTAATATATTATGATTTTATGTAGGTTATATGATTAAATAGATTTGTATTCACTTAGTTTTACTATCATTTTAAACAAATATATCTTTTCAAAATCATGGGTATATTTTGTTGATTTTAGGTATTTCGTGTATTTAAAAGATTCAACTTGAAGAAATATATCTGAAAGCACCTATGAAAATTTAGAAGATTAAAAATAAAACATATTTTAAGCATTACATATGTTTTAAAAACATGAAAAAGGAAATAAAAGAAATAAAGAGTTCTAAGTGATGTAAAGTAAAGCATGCGGTGGTGCGAAAGTTGTATGCCATGACATAAGGCAAAAGAATTGAAATCAACACATCCTAAATATGATGAGGGCCACAGCTTGAAAAAGTTTTACATTGTAGAGAGAATGTAATGGATCGGGCCAAGACCATATATAGCATATGTATGCCACGACATGAAAGAATTATATTTCACAAAACCAATCTGAAAAATCCATATTTCTCTCTTTTCCATCATCTATAAATGGGTCACTATTTTCATTCTATCCATATCCCATAGTATATCTCTTCTCACTCCTTTAAGCTTTTCTATAGTTTCTCTCTAAGCTTTTTAGCATTTCTTTTATTAGTTTAAAGTTCTTCCCTGATTTTAGAGTTGAAAAATTTTTAGTTTATGTAATACTTTTAGTTTGAATTCAATAAATGCTCTTGGAAATTCTATTTAGAGGTTCTCCATGATAGAAACAATTCCAATATTTTGTTAAGGTATATTTAAAATGTATCATTTTCAAATTATCATTATGTATTATTTTACATGCTATATGATGGAAAAAGTCAATGATCTGGTACACTACTAGGGTAAGAAGATTCAGACTCCTTAGTGACCTGACTCTAACTTGCACAAACATAAAAAATACACTTAAAACAGATAATATAACCTAAACATAAGTGACATTACTAATCACGTGGTGTGTGTAAGCATGCTTGCATACTGATCCATAGTAACCAACCTTACACAAAAGGAGACAAAACACTAAGTAACATAAAACACACACCTTATTTGCACATGGGTATCCAACACACAGAAACAAGTACAATGGGACTTCAAATTTTTAATTTATTGATTATTTCTTAAAATTTACATCTCTAGCTATAAATAATATGGCATATTAGTAATATTGTTATACTTGTGAAATATTAAAGTAGATAAGCATTTTTATAAAATGAATTAAGTTTTATTTCTTCATTAAGATTCGAACAAAGTTTGTAAAAGAAAATTATATTGACAAAATATTTTTTATAATAAATAGTAGGGTTAGATTTAGAATTTAAATTATCTATAATCTAATTTAAAGTAATACTCATGGGTTATTGATAATTGCAGTCTAAATTTATTTTTGGGCATGATCTATTTCAAAGATGTTTATAATAATTATTATTGAAAGATATTTCAACCACATATCATTTATAGTAGTTTTAAAATCTAAATGTTAGTTTCAGATACTTAAATCAAAACCTAATTTAGATACCTTGCAATGAGTTTAAATTATTAGACCTAAAAAAAGGCAACAATTGAATAGTTCACTAGTCTCATAGAAAAGAAGCATAATTTAATTTAAATTAATTGCTAGACACGACAAAAAGTGGTAAGTGATTTTAGTTAATAAAAAATGGTATACCTAATTAATATTCTATTTGCAATATAATAAAGAATCAATAATATTAATTTATATCTTTAATAACCTACTTCATATTGAGCAAGCATAATTAACTAGATAATGTATCGCATAAATTCTCCACTGCATGATAAATGTTTAATTGGATAAATGTTTGTTGAACCTATCTTTAGTTTTATGTTATTAGTTTAGATTTTCAAACCAAAACAACCTTGATAAGATATTTACGTTATTATTTTTATTTTTAAGATTTTTTTGAAATATTTAAAAGCCCCATGATTTCTCTTCAGAACGACATTGATAGTATACTAATCATTATCTATAAGTGATTTATGAATTTATGAGATATTTTATAAATCATATAGAATTTGTACCCAACAATTTTGTGCATCAAGTTAGAGTGGGTTTTATTTTAAGGTACTTTATAAGAATTATTATTGAAGATATATTGACAACATATCCTTTATAATAGTTTTAAAATCTGAAAGTGAGTTTCAGATACTTAAATCATAAACCTATCTTAGACACCTTAATGTTAGTTTAACTTGTTAGATCTCACCAAAGGCAACAATTGAATGGTTCATTAATCTCTAGGAAAAGAAGCATAATTTAATTAAAATTACCTGTTAGATTTGATTTAATAAGCACATGATTCAAAAGGCTAGAAAAGGTTGGGTTAAAAAATCTATTTTAAATTATTTTGTAGCCCATATCACATTTTAAGCTAAGTCTACTATAACCTGGTATTTTGTGGGTGGTTGTTCTAAACACATGAGTGATGATCATTCTCTTTTCACAACTTTTGAAAAATATAATGAAGGAACAATTTCTTTTGGTAATGGAAATAAATCAAGGATTATTGGTAAAAGTAAAATTCAGATTGATGGAATGTTGATAAGTCCTCAAAAGCACTTAATATATCATGATTTTTTGCAAGTTTAGTAATTATATAGATTTGTACTTGCTTGTTTTACTATTATTTCATGCAAGTCTATCTTTTTAGAATCATGGGAATATTTTGTTGTTTTTTAGGTATTTCTTGTATTAAAAAGATTCAACTTGAAAGAATTATACCTGAAGTACCCATTACGACTTGGAGGATTAGAAGAAAATATTTGTAAAACATTTCTTATGTTTAAAATTTGGAAAAAGAAATTACATGGAAATTAAGGTTCCAAATGATGTAGTTTAAAGTGTACCATGACATGAAATTGTTGTGAGGCATGACATGAGGCTAAAGGAAAGGATTAAACATGTCCCATATATGATGCGGGTTATAGAGTGAAAACATTGTATGCTATGACATAAAGAGAGTGTATCATGCTTAAATTGTGTACATGCTATCTATGCCACAATGTGGAAAAATAGTGTGCTATAGTGTCATGCTAAGAAAATCCACTTTTTCCTCCTTTTCTCACCCTATACATAGGACCTATTTCTTTTGTAGAAAGACATCCCATATATCCTAGAATCCCATCCACTCTCTTCTAGCTGATTTTTGATTTCATAGTTTTTCTTAGTTTTACTTTTAGTAGTTTAAAGTTCTTCTCTAGTTTGAGAGTTGAACCAATTAAGTTGATGTACTAGCATTTACCATCAATTCAATAAACAATGTAGCAATTCTTTTTGAAGGGTTTGTAGAAGCAATTCTAATAATTCTATTGAGATATATTTAAGTATATTATTTTTAGAAAATTTCTAAATGTTCTTTTACTTGCTATATTTTTAATTTAACAATCATTTATTAAACTATTCATTTCTCGCTATAAATAGTAAGGATTATTTGTAATGTTGTTATGCTTGTGAAATACTAAAGTAGATTAAACATTCATATAAAATGAGTTAAGTTTTATTTTATCATCAAAATTTAAACCAAAGTTTGTAAATGAAAAATATATTGACGAAGTATTTTTCATAATAAATAAGAGAGTTAAATTTATGATTTAAATTATCTGAGTTAGATTTAGAGTTGGACTCTAAATCTTTTGGTGTACATCAACTTTATAGTTAGAATGGGCTCTATTTCAATGATTTTTGTAAGAATTATTATTGAAGGTATATTGGGGACATAGCTTTCATAATAGCTTTAAAATCTAAAAGTTAGTTCTAGATGCTTAAATCATAAACCTAACTTAGACACCTTGATGATGTTTAAGTTGTGGTCCAACTGATGGTGGAAATTTAAATGGTTTAGTAATTTCTTAGAAAGGAGAATAATTTAATTAAGGTTTAAATTGTTAGCCCCACCGAAGTTGGCAAGTTAACTAACAAAGAAAATGATCTCTACCATAGGATGTTTTCATACCTATAAGAAAACATCAATAATCTTAATTCATATAATTAATATCCTACTTAATATTGAACAAGTATGATTAACTAACTAATATATCCCATAAATTCTCAACTATGTGATAAATATTTAATTTTTTAAATGTTTATCGAATCTAACTTTATTTTTATGTTATTAATTTAAAAACTCAAACCAAAACAATCGTTATAAGAATTTTAGGTTATTTAATTTTGTTTTTAAAGAATTTTTTGAATGATTTAATAACCACATGATTCCTATTTAGACCAATCTTGGATGTATGCTTGTCAATTTCTACATGGTATTCACGCACTTGTGAGCTATTTTAAAAGTTATACAAAATTTATATGCCTATTTTTTGTACATCATGTTTTTGGTATAATTTATAGGTAAACTACCAATAGCATTAAAATTAGTTGAATTTTGCAAGCATCTTATGCCTAGGTTGGATGATGTACTCCATGTCGATGGACTTAAAGCCAACCTAATAAGCATTCCTTGAATTTGTAACAAAAACTACAGTGTACAATTTACCAATAATTCTTGCATTATAATAGATACAAAAGATACGTATATGATTAGAGGGACTAGATCATTTAATTTATTTATGGCATCAAAAGATAAGGCACATAAACTTTAAAGATCTTGTTAACTTAAGGAAAAAGAAAATTATGCCTAGTCTTCCTACTCTTTATGAAATCGAAAAAAACTTGTGTGGACCATGCTAACTTGGTAAACAAAATCAAAATTCTCGTAAGAAAATTAAAGGATTTAACACAATAAAATCACTTAAGTTAATTCTCATCGACCTCATGGGTCCTATGAAAACTAAGTAATTGGGTGGCAAGAAATATTTATTATTGTTGTAGTTGATGATTTTTTTTCGATTTAAATAGGTTGGATTTCTGAAAGAAAAATCAATGCATTTGATTTCTTCAATTCCTTTATCTTAAAGTACAGATTAAAGTAGATAACAAAATAACTAACATTATGATACTAACAACTGATCATGGGTAAGAATTCGAGAACTCAAGATATGTTGAATTTTACAAGAAACATGGAATAGTACATGAATTCTCTGCTCCAATCACCTCACAATAAAATGGAATAGTTGAACGAAAGAATCAAGTGTTACAAGAGATGGGAAGAGTCTTGCCACATGCAAAAGACATTCCCAAGAAGTTTTGGGTTGAAGTAGTAAGTACTTTCATGCTATTTAGTGAACCGTCTCTACTTATATTTAGTTATAAACCAAAATCCCTTTGAGTTATGGAAATGTAAGGAACCTAATCTTAAACATATACATGTATTTGAAAGTAATTGTTACATCTTTAGAGATCATGAGAATCTAGGAAAATTTGATTCTAGAATTTATGAAGGTATCTTCCTAGGTTGCTCATTCCTAAGTCTTGCTTTAAGAGTGTTCAACTTGAAAACTAATACTATAATGGTGTTTCTCAATGTTATTGTAGATGATGTAGGTACTAGTACTCTAGTGACTCATGATAAAGATGAACCTTTAAGCACAAGCTTGCCAAGTGAGGGATATAATGATGAAACACTTGACATTAAAAGGGTAGATAATGAGCTACATGAAGAGTAAACCTTGGATGATGAGGACACCATACCCAACACTCAAACTCAGAGGCTAACACATACTGCAAAAAACCACCCAATTGAAAAACATCATTGTTGATCCAACTATAATCATGGTAAATAGAAGGAGACATGTAAGTGAGGTAACTCAACTCTGTTATATTTCTCAAATAGAACCAAAAAATGTTAATGAAGCATTAAAATGTGAATTCTAGATAAATGCTATGCAAGATGAGTTAGCTCAATTCACTTGGAATGATGTTTGGTCATTAGTACCTGGATTTAAAGATAAAATTATCATAAGAATTAAATGGGTATTTAAAAATAAATCTAGTTAACATGATGTCTTGATTAGAAACAAGGCTTGACTAATTGCCCAATGATATAGACAAATTGAGGGAATTGATTTTGATGAAACATTTGCTCATGTAGCTAATTTAGAATCATTTAAATTATACTTTCCATTGGCATTCTTGTGTGCAAAATACAAAGTCTATTTATTTTACTTAGTGTTTCTATCATCCTTTATGTAAGGTTGGATACTGCTGATTGATGAGTGGTTGAAATGCACTAAATATAATGTGACTTATATGCACTTTAGTGTCAAAATATATTTGTATTTGCATAATTTTATTATTATTTTAACAAATCTATATTTTCATAATCACATGTATGTTTTGTTGTTTTTTAGGTATTTATGACTTTAAAATTATTCAAATGATAAACACTTGAGGAATTGTACTTGGAAACACTTAATTTCAACCAAAGAAGAATAAAAGACTAAATATAAATAGGACTTGCATATGTATCATTCAAGTTTGTAAGGGGTGAAACAAAAAAAGTTGAAAACATACAGTTTAATGTGTGTCTTAATGGTGGATTTTGTGTACCGTAGTGTGAATGTATCGAGTTAGAATTTAAACATGTACTAAATCAATGCATGTTGTGGCAATGGAAAAATGTGTGCTACGATGCTCGATAATCGCTCACTCATGATGCATTTTCTCCTCCTCTTTTAGTCGTATGCCTCCACCTATAAATAGAACCTCAACCACCTTTTTACAGTCATCCCTTAACTTCTAGAAGCTCTCTCTTTAGTTTTCTATATTTATTCTTTAAGTTATTCGCCCAATTTGAGAGTTGAACAAAGTTTTTAGTTTATGTTTATTTTATAAATAATTTAGATTAGGTTATCACAATAAGTGTGAATAATATGAGCTTTTCCTCATGAAAAATTTCTATAGAAGTTATTTGTAAGAATACAGTTGAGGTATTAATTTTAATTGTATTCTATTTAAAGATTTAATTTTATGTATCTTTTTGAATTTTATTTTTGATTTATTGATCATTTATTAAATATGGCTAATTGTGATAATGAGATTTTAAGTATGTTATTATACTTGTGTAAATTATTTGGAGGGATATTTTTAGATAATAATTAAACATAGATTATTTCCTATTCAAGATGTTTTACAAAATTTATTATTGATCATAATAGATTTAAAATTTGTTAATTGGGTTTTAGAAATGAGTCTATGTCTGATTTAGAGTCATACTCTATTTCAAAGATTTTTATAAGAATTATTATTTAAAAATATATTGAACACATGTTTTTTTAATTGATTTTAAAATTTTAAAGTTAGGTTCACATTCATCTATCTGAAGACCAATTTAGACAAGCTTGAATAAGAGTTTAAAATTATCAGCTCCAACAAATGTGGCAAGTTAAATGGTTTGATAAATTTTGAGAATCAAGCATAGGTAATTTCTTTTACTTTAACTCACTTTATTTCCTATCATGTGAACTTTGTTTATTTCATTTAGAATTATTAAAATTTATAACTATTTGTTGAGATGTATGTGAAGTGCACAGTGTTTTGTCTGTATGGTTAGAATGTTTAAATGATGTGCTCACTTGTATTTTCACATCAATATTTTACATGTATAGCAAATGGGTAAATTTTCGCTTCTTTTACCTTTATCTTTCACTTGTATTTGTACATTCAGGGAAATGTTAAGTCTAGGTTTAGGGTGAAAAAGTTACATCACATCAATTTGGGCAATGTTAAATTTTTATTAAAACATATGTTCACATTTACACTTATTTTTATTCACTTTCATTTTTATTTATTTTTCATTTAAATTTTTACATGAATTTTATTAATGGTTTAGGGATAGTTTTAATTTTTTAAATTTTTCTTACAAAATTATCATGCTAAAATGTTAAAATTATGATAAATCCCAAATTGGTGTTTAGGAATTAAATAGTGGAGACTAGTTTGTAAGAATATTTTGAGCCTTTATCTTTTCATCGTGAGTGATAATATTTTTTTTTACTTTTCTAAACACTCTTTTTATTATTTAAATTATTAGATGATCCTTATAGGTTTTGCATTGAATGTGAAGATTTTTACATCTAATAAAATGTCATATAGTTATTTTTATTGCTTAAATTGAATGACAAGTAGAAATTGAAAGTGTATGCTTTCTTCATTCATGCATGACTCCTACCAAAAGAGATATATTTGGGGTTCCCTAAAACCAATACAAAAGAAAGCCAAAATTAGCCACTCACCAAAATCCTACAAATATGTACATGGGTCCACTCTCTAAAAAAGAGTATCTCTTATAAAAAATGGGGGAGAAAGAAAGATAAGAAAAAAAGAGAAAAATCAATAGTATGAACTAAATACTATGACCCAAAAAAGTTCTTAAATTGTGAAAACTAACTACTACCAAAGAAAAATAGGAAATAAATATCCTTGAAGTCATTGCATTTCCATACATTTCTAAAGGCAGTACATTTGACATTTTTTTAATGATTTTAATTGATATATTAGAAAAATATGTGATTTCTTTATAAATCCTATCATTTGATTCCTTTCACGAGATTATATGTTATGCACTATTTTGAGCATTTTTTCTTTAAACAGATACGAACCTATTAGTTCATTTCTTTACATAAATTCTATTTACATATAACTTTGAATGAGTGCTCGAATCCATAGGATCAATGTAATATTGAGAGTATGACTTTTGAGGTTTAGAGTTGAAGTGAATTCAATTTTCAAACACTAAAATTGGGTAAATCAATACTAGGTTTTACTATAAACTAGGAATGTTTAGGATATTATTTAAACGTATGCTTTGGATTTCAGTTATGAACTTAAAAGTGAGCAGAAACATGAGAAGTTTTGCATCATTATTTTCTTTTATTTTTTAGTTTTTATTTAGTACATTTTAGTTTTATTTTAATTATTTGTTATGTTTGTTGTTTTTGTTATTTCTTTTACTTTTTGCATTTAGTTTGATGTTTGTGGATATCATCACTGAAAGCCCTCACAAGACTTAAACTCATCCACTAGAGCAACCTAGGGGTTTAAAGGCTTGTTGCATATGCTAAAAGAAACCATGTCAATCTATGAAAATGATTTTGAATAGTTTAATTTATTTATTTTAGTTTTTGTTTCTAGTTATATGCTATCCTTGATAAGAGACTAGCAAGAAGTTGGTTAGAGACTGTGATGAGTGCTTGAAAATCACTAAATATAATGTGATTTATATGGACTTTAGTGTCAAAATAGATTTTTATTTGCATAATTTTATTATTATTTTAGCAAATCTATGTTTTTTGAATCAGGGGTACATTTTTTTGTTTTTCAAAAATTTATGGCTTCAAAACTATTCAATTGATAAACAATTGAAGAATTGTAACTGGAAGCATACAATTGTAACCAAAGGAGAATAAAAGAGTAAACATATGTAAGCCTTACATATGCATCAATCAAGCTTTTAAGGGGGTGAAATTAAAAGATGTTGAAAACATGTAGTTTAACGTGGGTTATGGCTGTGGAATTTGTATGCTATGGCTCCAATCTATCGGGTTAATATTTAAATGCTTATGAAATCAACACATGTTATAGTGATGGAAAAATATGTGCCGCGGTGCCTGATAATTGTTCACTCATGATCCACTTTCTCCTCCCCTTTTTGTTGTGTGCCTCTAGCTATAAATAGAGCCTTAGCCACCCTTGACAATCATCCCTCAACTTCCAATAGTTCACACTTTATCCTTTAGTTTTCTATAGTTTTTCTTTAAGTTCTCTCAATTTGAGAGTTGATAAAGTTTCCATTTTATGTTTATTTTATAAATAGTTTAGACAAGATTATCACAATAAGTGGTAGTAATAGGAAATTTTCCAAATAACAAATTGTTACATAAGTTATCTGTAAGAATATAGTTGCAGCATTAATTTTAAATGTATTCTATTGACAAATTTAATTTTATGTATCTTTTTGAATGTTATTGTTAATTTACTGATCATTTATTAAATCTTAACATGTCTGGTTAATTGTGATAATGAAATTTTAGTTATGTTGTTACGCTTGTATAAATTATTAAAGGGAACTTAATAATTAAACATAGATTATTTTCTATTCAAGAATTTTTACAAAATTTATTCTTGATCATAATAGATTTAAAATATGAAAATTTGGTTTTAAAAATATGAGTCTAGATCTGACTTAGTGTCATACTTTATTTTAAAAATTTCAATAATAATTATTATTTGAAGATATATTGATGACATATTTTTTGTAATAGATTTTAAAATCTAAAAGTTTGATTGAGGTTCATCAATATAAAGACCAATTTAGATAAGCTTGAATAGGAGATTAAAATTGAGAGCCCTATCAAAGGTGAAAAGTTAAATAATTTGATAATTTCTTAACAACAAATATAATTTAGTTAAAAATTAATTATCACCCCCAACAATGGTGTGAAGTGATTTTTAGTTAATAAAGAATAACGACCTCCCCCGAAGTTGTTATTTATATATAAGAGAAAGAATCAATAATATGATTTATATTTCACTAACCTAATTAATTCTAACAAATATAATGAACTAGCTAAACATCCCATTATTTCTCAATCGATTAATGAATTGCATATTTTCCTATAAGTTGTGTATACCAATCTTATCTTTATATTTTATTATTTTATTAGTTTAGATATTTCAAAATCAAATGTTGTGATAGATTATTTAGGTTTAATTTTCATTTTTAAGAGTTTTGTTGAATTACTTAAAAACCATGTAATTCCTCTTTAGACCTACCTTACAAGTATATTTATTTCTTTTTACGAAGTAATTTATACACTTGTGACCTATTTTATGAAGACAAAACCCAAGCATCATTGATCAATAATGCACATATGCAAATAGTTAGTCATAGTTTATATGTGAGCATGTTATACATACACCTCGGGGTTGGTTTTCTTAGTATGCATGATAGGTTGGGAGTTGCGATTTTTGGTTTTGTAGCATTTGTGGGTATTTATGGAAATTTGTGCAAAAACTTTTAAAGAAAAAAATTGCACATTGTGGGACCTCGATGTGGTCCTTGATGATCACCATGCTAGATCGATAGCCAGAGCCCAACAAAGTGGTTAGCAAGGGTGGTCAGTGAAGCCTCAATGAAGGTGGCCAAGATGGTTTGATTTTTATATAAATACCCCCTTTCTCCTTTTTTCTAAGTAAGAAAAGCATATTAAAATTCATCCAAATTTTGTTTTCAATCATGTTTCCATTTCACATTTCACTTGTAGTGTATTTCAATGCTTGTATTATATTTTTTTATGACTAAAAATAATGCTCTTGAGTGTTAAGGGATTGAGACTATTTTACATTTCTCTGGTGGGTTTGGATTGGGTTAGTTACACTTGAGTTTCCCACATTTCTTATTCATCTTACCGATCACTAGTTACCAATCATACTACTAAATATTATGGTCAAGATGTTTCCCATATTTCTTATTCCTTTGTGTCTTGGATAGAGTAGTTGCACAAGCAGCAAGTGTGGACAACAATAGGTAGTTAAGGCAGGTTGGTCCTGAATAATAGAGATAGCCGTATTTATATTTTTGTAAAGTTTCATATTTTTACCACATAAAATGGGGTTCTATATGGGTTTACCTCATTATATATGTTGTTATGTATACTCTGCTACTGTGCTAGCATAATCTGAGTTTTATTATGTATGTTTAAGCATACTAAGATATAAACTCTGATTATAAAGCTTTTATTATTTGTTGCTTGCCTACTACTTTCTAAATGTTATCTATGTTTAAATTAGCCTTATTTGTGGTTAATTTATATTGCTTTTTTTATATATCTATTAGTGTTTACTTTCCGCTACTAGCAAGTTTGGGTCAAGTTCTTAAGAGTCAGTATCCCTTTACCCTTGTTGTATATTGAGTGCTAGACTTTTTCACGTATCATGCATATGGATTTTATATCTGGCATAGAATATATTTTATCTTGTATGAACCAACATTGGGATACCCAAAATGTACACTCTACCCTATTTTAAAAGTGAGGAAGTACATGTTTACCAGATTTTATAAATAAAATTCTAGCCAGATTATACCCTATTATATTGATGATGATGATTATTTCTATTTATTATATGTGGCTTGCATCATAAATATTTGTTGTCAAATTATTTTGGAGTAGACTCCTACTCAACTAGTTGTGGCTCACCTTAGTATCCCTATCTCTCCTATAGATTAGAGGGTTGTGAAAACATAATTACCAAAAGTATAACAAATTAAAATTTCATAAAATGTGCAGACATGAAATCATATGTAAATAAAGTAATTCAAAAATATGAAGATTGACACATGAGATTTTTTGGTGGAAACAACCTAGAGCATAGTAATGAACTAAGTGGAAAACCCCTCGATCCATCAACCACCTAACAATATATTATGAAAATAAAGTCCAATTATAAGACTAGAACTCAAAATACTCACCAAAGTAATGCCCTTAATTAATCTTTACCATAATTGTATTCTGATTTGGATCAACGTTCTAATAAACTTGAGCCACACGAGTTTAGTGAACCTGTAAAGTTGGCACCTAAAATGTTAGTACAATAATATGAGGATAAATGTGTGTCATAGAGTAGATTCAATAATGAATAATCTTAACAAGATGGTTTAACAAATCATTAGATAAAAAAATTAACTAGTAGCCCTAGAACAATCTATTAAAAGCACAATATGATAAATATTGTAGGATTGTTAACTCATCAAATGCAAACACAAATGTTTGATAAATTACCTCAATGAAAAAGCCTACTTGAAAATCTTTTGCAAAATAACGAGAGAGAATAAGATGAAGAGAATAATGCTTAATAATGATCTTATATGGTTGACAAAATTGTGAGCCAATGGTATGATTTAATAGCATGAGTAGAAATCCCAAGTCAAAGGTTAATTACAAAACTATCCTTAAAACTATTTGGAAGATCCTAAAAACACAAGGATAATATAGTTAAAATGCTAATTGGCTCGAGTAAAAAATAGGTAAAACTTGAAAACCAAGCCACTCGATTCAAGGTCAATCGATCTAGTGAAAAATTAATTAATTAAGAAATAAGTGGATCAATCTGATCTAGTGCTTGATGATCAAGTTACTTTAATTGATCTAGTCATAATAAAAGTTAGTTCAACTAGCTTTAATTAAGCTTAATCGATTTAGTCACCACTTGATTGTTCGAGTGACCTATTTGAACAATGTTCCTTTGTATCTAATATGAAATCTAACATGTACGGGAATAGAGTTATACATGAGATGTGTTGTTCAATCTTGTTAGTTTCTTTGGCTTGAAAATATTCTTGAAATACATACATAGAAACTAATATTACATACAAATTTTTTGTTTATGAATATCGCCAACACTCACAAATCTTACAATCTCCACCTTTGGTATATTGTGTGACAAAACCTTTCTCTCATTACATAATACTTATAGAAGAAAAACTTTACATAGTGGAACTATCCTATGATCTAGTAAACCTTCTCCGCTTTATCTTGGAAGCTCTTGTTTACACTGAAAAACAAAGCCACCAACAAACAAACAACGTATCCCGAAAAACTCATTGTTCATAATAATAGAGTGTATCTAATGAAGAATGTTTGAAAATGGATTACAAAAATGATAGAAATTAAAAAAAAACTCCCCTTATGTTAAATTTCCCAAAAAAAATCAAAGTAATTCAAAAATAAAAGTCTTCTCCTAAATTAACTATCTCCCATTTTATGTTTCAATTAATGTTCAAAAAATTTGACACCAATTCACCCCATTTTTTCATACGAATAAAGAAATATAAAAAAGAGATAAAAACAAACAAATAAAAAATATATAAAGTAGAGATGAAGAGATTTCTTTTTAGCAAGGGGTAGTAGATTAATCCAAACATGACTACAACATTACACACACATAAGAAAAAACTTAATTTGTAATAAAGGTGTGACTAGTCGTCAACAACATAAACATATGTAATCGTTACACATAAACATGATCACACATATAATGAAATGTCCACAGTCACCACAAGTAAGTTGAGTTTTGGAACAATACTATTATGTCAATTTATCTATTCACGATTAGTTATAAAAATTTGATGAAAAAGTATCACCAATCATGAAAGAATTGCAATTAAATTCAAACTTGCAAAAAATAATATTTTACTAAGAGAAAGCCTAGTATGATTATTTATTTATATTTTTTGAATTACCTGTCATTATTATATATATATTTTCTATGAGGGAATAATTATTTATTTTTTTCATAACCAATTGTGGCTCTTTCCTTTTGTGCATGTAATTGATTTTGTATTATTTTTCTCCTTCTTTTGATAATATTATTTTTAAGGAAATATACATGAGCCAGAAACTTAGAATGATGAATTTCACACTAGTTATGAGGTAGCACTCTTTGCTCACCATGGTAGCTTCAAACATCATAGTTGGTAGCCCATTGAAAACTAGATGTCTCTCTATAGAAACATTTTATAAAGTGTACGAGAGAGCTCAAACAAATTCTAGTAGTCAAAGTTATCTAAGTCCCTAAATACTCACATAAACAATCACAAATTTCATATATGACATACATATGTTTCTAGTGAGTATGTGAATAGGATCATGTTGACATTGATCACTAGATGCATATGTATGTGCATAAGTTATAGTATCCACTTGTTAAAGACGTCAAATGTATGAGAGTGGTATGTAATATTCATGTCAAAGTTAAAGTAGTCTACTTCCCCCATTTTTTAAATATAGAAATATCAATAAAAATAAATACAAACAAACAAACTAAAGATGTTCACCTAGGGTCAATTAAGAACTCAAAAAAAAGTATCTAGGTGAAACAATAACAAACAATGGTTAGGTGACTCGAAAGAGACAATCATTCCTATTCCAAACTTTCTTGAATTTTGGTTTCTTTTTACCCTTGTGTTGGAAATCAACTACCTTAGTTGTCATTGGCATATTCTTAGACTTACCTTTATATTTTCCATTCATCCCAAATGAAGATGCAGCATTCATGGTAGGATAATGATACTTACTCCTACAATTAAATGCATTGAATTTCAATTGCCTCTTTGAGGCAACTATTTCATGCTTTCTAGTAGGATTTTTGAAGATGTTACCATAATTCCCATTCATCCAAGAATATGATGTAACATACATAAATGGATAATATCTATGAGTCCTACTATGCAAAGCAGGAAAAGTATTATTACATTTTGGAGCATTTATCAAAATCGACACTTGGGTCTAATATGACCTTTCCTACCCAATGATGAAAGATAGGCACAAACTTAACATATTTTGTAATCACAGGTGTAGTTATTCTTTGTGTATATTTTGTAACATAATGATAAAGGTTAGAAGGCCTTATAAATGTGGTTTTTGATGTTCAAGGAATGGAGTTGTCATCCTTCAAACCAATGTCATGTGTATCATGTAATGAGGACATATTTGATGGTTTGAAAAATTCATTTGATTTTGAAGAAGATGGTAGAGTGTACTCGTCTTCATATCCTAACAATCACTTATCTCTAGCTGGCTTTCTATATTCCACAACTTTGTTAAACCATTTAACTCCAATTGATTGTTCAAGCTCTTGCATAAGATTCTTGTTTTCTTGTTCATTAACATATTCAAACAGTTTAATATTTTCTTTCTCTATAATTGAGGAATTTTTTTAAAGGATTTAGGTTGATCATTTAGTTTAGTTACTTCCTTTTTACATCTTACATAATCCATGAATATTTCATTAATACTAGTGACATTAAATTTGTTGAGTAAAAATTCAACATCACTTTCCTTATCATTTGAATCAATATTACACTTACTAAATTGTCTATCGCGGTTGTAGTAAATTCCAAATAGTTGGTGTCTAATTCAACTAGATTGTCATGATCACTTTCAGAGTCAATAGGTGTAGTATTGAAAGCTCTAGTTCTTCTTTTTTTACAATGCACTATGAAGTGGCCCAAACACACACATTCAAAACATTGAACTCCAATGGGTTTAGATTTCTTATCATAAAAACTTATAGATTTGAGTTCTCATAGATTCTGATCCTTTTAACAACTTGATTGTCTTTTGTTTTTAAGGTTATTTTTGTTGAGGATTTTGTTCAATCTTCTGAGTAAGCATACTAGTTCTTCATCATCATTGTCATTTTTGTCAATCATAGTAGTTTTGAAAGCAATACCTTTGTTCTTTAAAGATTTTTGAAAGCCCATCTCAAAGGTTTGAAGTGAGCCAATGAGTTCCTCTATTTTGATAGTGTCCATATCCTTATCTTCGCCAATGGTAGTGAACTTTGCATGAAACGAATTTGGAAATGAGTAAAGAATCTTTCAAACTATCTCGAAATCGCCAATTTTCTCTCAAACATTAGTTAAGGTGCTAGTAATATCATATATGAATACCCTTTTGCTTCTAGTTGCTAGCAGTTTTATCTTGATTGGTCCATTAGTTCCTAGGCTTAGGAGTGACTACATCATCTTTAGTAATCATAGGTGATACCCAACCATAGAGATATGAGTTCTAGACACCATCATCTATAGATCATACAAAGGCTATCATACGAGCCTTCAAATATGGGTCATTATACCCATAAAAGTAAGGTGTATGGTTTGTAGATGAACCATCTCTTAAGTGATCAATAACAAGGTCCTAGGTACACTTAGTGTATCTAGTGATGGCTTGAAGATCTAATTAGCTACAGAGGGTTGGGAAAAGATAATCAAAACAAGTATAACAAATTAAAATTTTACTCATAATCGCATGTAAATTAAGTAATGTAAAACTATAAAGATTGACACATGTGATTTTTATGTGGAAAAAACTTAGGCAACACTAATGAACTAAGAGGAAAGCCAATGGTCCTCCAGACCACCAAAGTATCCACTACAAAAAATAAGGT
This sequence comes from Hippophae gyantsensis, assembly GCA_030763125.1. Lineage (NCBI taxonomy): Eukaryota > Viridiplantae > Streptophyta > Magnoliopsida > Rosales > Elaeagnaceae > Hippophae > Hippophae gyantsensis. The sequence continues at coordinate 42,076,133 of CM061035.1, read as the reverse complement.
CATATTACAAGTCTTGGACTCAAACTACCCATCAAAGTAATGACCATAAGTAATCTACTTACAAGCTGTTGCTTTCATCATAGGCTCTTCAGAAAGGGTGTTCGGATCCAGACCAACTTTATGATGAACTCAAGTCACATAAGTTAATAAAACCCATATAATTGGCACCTAATAATTTAGCACAATAACCCAAGTGGAAATGTGCATCCTAGAGAAGATTCAATAATGAATAATCCTAACTAGATGATTTAATAGACCAGTAAATAATAAAAATAAAATAGCAACCCTAGAATAATCTATTAAAAGCACAATATCACAAATGTTGTAGGCTTGTTAACTCATCAAGCATAACCATATATGTTTGATAAATTAACTCAATGAAGAAGCCTACTTGTATATCTTTTGTAAAATAATAAGGGAGAACAAGATGAAGATAATAATACTCAATAATGCTCTTATATGGTTGAATAAATTGTGAGCTAATGGTATGATTAAATAGCATGAGTAGAAACCCTAGCTTAAGATTAATTATAAAACTGTTCTTAGAACTATTTGGAAGAGCTTAAGAACATAAGGACAATATAGTAAAAAATCTTAACTGGCCCAAGTAAAAATTATGTTAAACTTGAAAACCTAGTCGTTTGATCGATATATGGTTAGCTCGATTGATCAAGTATGGCAACTCAAATGATCTACTCAATCGATCAACTATGAATGGTTCGATCAATCAAGTTAAATCTCGATTGAGCTAGTGAAAATTTAATTAATTAAGAAAAAAATGGATCGATTTACTCATTAATCTCGATTGGTCTAGTGCTCGATCGATCAATTTAATGCTTTGATAAATCTAGTCATAGTAAAAATTAATTCAACCAGTTCTAATTAAGCTCGATCAATCTAGTCATCATTTTATTGATCAAGTGACATATTTGAACAATGTTCCAATATGTCTAATATGAAATCTAATGTGCACGGGAGTAGAGATATACCTTAGATGTAATCGTCAAAACTCGATAGTTTCTTCGACTTGAAAATATTTTTGAGAGACACACCTAGAAACTAATATTTCATACATATATTTTGTTCACAAATATCACTAACACTCACAAACCTTATAGTAACGTTGGATATATTGTAGAGATATTATGTAAAAATGATTTAACATTTTATACTACCCTTGTTAAATATGGTTACTTTTTGAATTTAAATAGTTTTTGATAAATTTGTGTTTTAATAAGGATATCAAGAATTTTAAAGAAATTTTACTCAAAATTAATTTCAAATTTCTTCAAAAGTATGATTTAAAAATACCTATCCTTTACGCACACCCTTTCTTTAGGGCTAACTCATCCAAAATTTGCCCTTTATGTGCTCTTTATTATCTCTTATTCTTGTAGCCATTCTTATTTATAGATTATAAGTCCTGTAAATCCTTCGAGTCTTTGTTGGAAGTCTTGTGTGAAAAAAATTGAGTTTGTTTTATTTTACTTAGTGTATTATCTTCCTCTATTTAAAATCAGTTACTGATGACCAGTAATGGACACGTACACACACACACTTATTTAGGTACATATTGTATGTGAACATGTTTACACACACCACAAGGTTGGATTTTATAATGTGCATACTAGGTTAAGTGTTTGAGGTCTTGTTTCATTTTGTTTATAGGTATTTATGGAAAATTACTTGGAAATTTTGAAAACAAAAAATCACATTTTTGGTGGCTTACCTAGCCTACCCTGATCGGCAATAAGTGCTTTAAAAGTAGTAATATTTCATAGTTTTATATATTGAGCTTAAATGTAGCAAAAACGTTTGATTGTAGTATATTTTGTGAATATTTACACAAATCTATATGTTCATAACCACATGTATTTTTTGTTGTATTTTAGGTTAGCTTCAAATGTATAAATTTATTAACACATGAAGAAAAGCACTTATAGCACTCAATTCGCACACTAGAAGCTTAGAAGAATAAGACAATTAAACTTTACATGAAAAACCAACCAATATGTAAGGTGATGGAAAAAGTAAGTTGTGGCCCACCTTCATTTATTCGTCTCGAAGCCCTTTTACACCAACTTTGCATAAAATACAAAATTATATTTAGGTTTTCAAGTTTTTACATTAGAGTAGCCATTTGTAGAATTTAGGGTTAGCTTAGAAATTAGGTTAGTTGTTCCACCACCATGTACAAATACAAAGAGAAAACCTTCCAATTGTAAAGATGATCCAATGATTTGAATAAAGTAGTGTAAGTCCTATGGTAACTTGTGTCTATATATTGGCTTCTTGGGTGAAAAACATGAATTTTTTTTATTTTACTCAATGTTTCTATTTTCCTCTATCTAAGGTTGGTTACAAAAAATCAGTAATGCACACGGGCATATAGTTTGGTACACTACGATTTAATGCATGTTTTTTGGTTTCTTATTATACATGCTAGGTCATGAGTAATGGTTTTGGTTAGGTTCAGGTATGGGTATTTATGGACAATTATTTTGTAATTTTTAGATCAAAAAATGAGATTTTTGTACACCTTGATAGGCCCTCATCGAATGACCTCAGTAGACCCATTGTCGACCCCACAGTGTGGATGTCACTTAGGACCTTAGAAAGGCCTTGTTGAGGTGGGTTGGTTATAGGTGGTTGTCTATAAATACCCTTATCAATTATGGAATTAATGCAAAAAACCTAATAAAAATCTATCAAAGTTTTCTATCAATTCAAATTTTGCCTTCACTAATTATCTTGAATGTGCTTCGATAATTGTGTTAGTTTTTACTAGAGGTCTCAATTTAATGGTTTGTATTTGGTCCTTAATTGAGAATGGTTCGACGTGCCTTAAAATACTGGTATTGTTGAACCCAAACCCGTTGCTGGTTGGTCAAAGAAGAGCTTTGTCTCAGCAATCTAAATTGTTAAGGGTTACATCTTCTCATTATTTCTATTACTATTTAAGACTTAACTTTGATCTCAATCTTTACTATTGCAAAGGAAGCTTGGGACATTTTGGAAAAGAAATATGATGGGTTTTCTTCTCCAATTGTTGTGTCTACTCCTAATTGTTCTATATTGATGGCTTCCCACTCAGAGACTATCCCTTCTAGATCATCATATTGGGAAGGTGCTAGTGATAATTACAAGTTTTCTCTTCAAGAATCATATGATCAACTGTTGTATGATAATCTCAAACTTAAAAAAAGTTATGACCACTATCAACGATAGTTTAAAGGAAAAGTATAAAGAGAATTTGGACTTCCCTATGAAATTGCTCAATCTCACATAGGATGGTAAAAATAAAGTGAACAACTTGAAGTTGAAGTTGGAATAACACATTAAGTCACTTCAAATTATCCTTCATGATAGAGAATTTTAAGCACTCAAAGTTCAATGCAGCCTGGAGTCCTTATCTTGCAATTCATATGTTATTTCCAAACTTAAGATAGATGGTTGCATCTTAGAAGATGAAAAGGTGATTCATGAGTCTAGGTTGGAAGATTGTGATATTGAATTGAACAAAATTCAAGCATATACTGACGTGGATACTATTAAGGTTAAATTCCTTGAATCTAGCATACTAGAAAAACATGAAATGGCTGAGACTCTTCATCTTTAGTAGTATGACTCTAAGAGAAAAATTTAAGAATTTTGTGAAGTTCATCAAATGTGGTCTATTGGAAATACTTGTTTCGGCAAGTTGTTAAAACTCAAGGATACTCATGCTTCTTAATCTTCTACCAAAGTTTTTTCTCATAAACCTTCTCTCTTTATTGTGATTTCCAACAATGGTTGCACTGTTGAGGTGTTGAATGCACATAGCATATCCCTATCACTTGTATCTGATAACTCTGGTTTCTTCTCTTCCTCCAACTCATATAAAGATTCTCCAATATATCCCTAGAATATAAGGGGTCATATAGAGGAATTATTGAATCTTTTTGTTACCATGACTGGTGAAGTAGGGGCTTTACAAAAATGAAGCCATTGTGACTTTCAAAGATCTTAAGTCTTCCTTTGGTAATATTCATGATGATTAAAATCCCAATTGTAATGTGGTCCATACTAACTTGAAGGCTCAACCATCCAGTTGTTGGTATTTTGATGATGGATGCTCTCGGCACATGACTCGAGACATATCCTTCTTTATCAAACTAAGTCTCACTAATAATGGATCAATATATTTTGCTGATGGAAATAAGGAATTAATTTATAGCAAAAGTTCTATTAGTGCTCTTGGAATTCTCGAACTTAATGATGTTTTTTACATGGAATATCTCAAGGATAATCTTATCAACATTAGTCAAATATGTGATAAAAAGTACATTGTCAAGTTTAATCAAAAGAATCGCACTGTGTATGATGATTTAGCCAATATTCTAGTTAGATGAATTAGATCCTAAGTTACCTATTATTATGTAGGTACCTCTCCTGAGGTAGTGTGTAATATGTTGAGTTTGAGTAATGAAGAACTTTGGCAACATTAGTTTGGTCTTGTCACTACAAACTATTATAGAAAATTTTAAGTCTTAAAATTATTAGAGAACTTCCAACTATCTTTTCTTTTCTAGAACATATGTGTGGTTTTTTTAGTTGGCAAAAAGAAACCTAATATTAAGGACCTTCAAGTGTTTAGAGGTACCTGCTATATTCTCATAGATATAGAGAATCTAGACAAGTTTAAGGCCAAGAGTAATCTTGTAATTTTATTGGGATACTTTAACAATAGTAGTGCTTACTAGGTTTACAACTTAAGAACTTCAACTATTAATGAAACAATCATGGTTGTGATTGATGACTTTGGAGGTACTAAACTTGTTAAATCTGATGGCAGTGATATATTTGGTGATCCAGTACTCTTGATAATGCCACAGATAATCTTAAGACTCCATGTACTATAACTCTAGTTGACCCTACTAGAACTTCTAAAGATGAGAAAGAAGACAAACAAGAAGATTCTTCCCTTCCAAAATGAGCAAAGAAAGCTAATTCTATGGATAAAAATATTGGTAATGTGGAAGTTGGTGTTAGGATTAGACATAATTTAATGGTGACCTTGAAGTACATGTGAATCACTTATACTGTTCTTCCTAAAAATGTTAAGGAAAACTTGTAGGATGTACATTGGGTCAAATCCATGTAGAAGGAGCTTAATCAGTTTTGGAGGAATAATGTTTAGTACCTTGTTCCCATCCTACTTATGAACATGTCATTGGCACATGCTAGTTGTCCAAAAAAAACGTAAGATGAAGTTGGAATAATTGCTCGAAATAATTCTCTTATAGCACAATGATATACATAGATTGAAGAAATTGACTTCAATGAAACCTTATCTCCAGTTGCTTCCCTTGAGTCCTTGATACTTCTTATTGGTCTACCTTACTACTGTGGGTTTAATTTATACCAGATGGTTGTGAAAAATGCTTTCCTGAATGGAATTATCAAATAAGATGTCTATATTAACATCCAAAAGGATTCAAAGACCTTCACTTTTCCAATCATCTGATGAGACTAAAATAACACTATATGGTTTAAAGTAAGCTCCATATACTTGGTATGAGCATCTTACCATGTTTATCCTCAATAATGATTTTTTGAGAAGAGGTGGTAACAAAGCACTATTTGTCACTTAAGCATACATTAATGACATTATTTTTTAGTCTTCAAAGGATGAATTGGTTCAAAAGTTTGTTGTCACTATGTAGAGTGTGTTTGAGATGAGCCTAGTTGATGAATTGAAGTTCTTCCTCAAGTTTTAGTTCAAACAGATGAAAAATGGGATTTTCATCACTCGAGCAAAGTATGCCAAAGAATTTGCTAAGAAGTTTGGATTAGAGAATACTAATCATGCTCGTAATTTTATGAGTACTTTTCTTAAACTTTATCAAGGTCCTTTTGGAAAGGAGGTTGAGCAGAATTTGTACAAAAGTATGATTGGAAGTCTTTTATGCTTGACTACTAGTCATCTAGACATCTCTTTGTGTATAGGTGTTTATGCTAGATTTTAGGCTAGCCCTAAGGAATCATACCATGGTATTGTCAAACAGATCATCAAATATGTTAGGGTTACATCATAATTTGGTATTTGGTATCCTTTGTACACTACTACAGTGGTGGTTGGGTATTTTGATGCTAACTAAATAGGGTGCAATGGTGACAGTAAGAGTACTTTAAGTGGGTACTTCTACTTGGGAAATTCATTGATTTCTTGGCATAATAAGAAGTAGATTTCTATGTCCCTATCCACTATTGTGGTTTAATATAATACTACAGGATTATGTTATTCTCAATTTCTTTGGATGAAGTAGATGACATTAGATTATTTATGGTTATACCTTTGGTATTTACATTTCAAAAAAATTGATCCCATAATCAAGAACCAAACACACTAATATACTTTGCCATTATATAAGAGATCTAGTGGAGTTGAACACATTGTTGTTGTAGCATATGAACAGTAACCTTCAACTTGCTAATATTTTTACTAAACTTTTAGACTTTTAAAGGTTTGAATCCTAAAAAAAAGGCAATTGATTTTTTATCTCTTCCTAAAAGGCTACTACCTATGTTCTTTATATTTATATGAGCTTAAAGAACTCTATTTTTTGTTACTTGACTTCTCGTTTCCTGTTTTTAATGTGGTGCATATTGTTTATTCATTCTTAATCTTCTCTACCATACTGCATGAGTGTTAAGATTATTACATATTTGTATGTCACCTCTCTTTCTCTCCATCATATAGGGATGTTCCTTTTTGACTTTTTATGTCAAAAAATGGTGGAGGTTTGTGTGCACAACTATGTAATTATTGCCATACTTGGTGTTCCATGGGTGGTGAGTATAGAATTACAATGCATCTTGCTGCTTGATTTGCATACAATTAGTAGGAGTGTTACATGAAGTCATGGAGAGTTTTGTACATTGTATGTGTCTATTGCATCTATGTGTTTTTCCTATTGGTGTATACCTATGTAGGTAACATGATAATACTTGGATAGACTACACAATGTTTCTACATGATACATTCATGGAATATGTGTTTGTTTTGTGTATGTAGGTTATAGGTATTGATTGAAGTCATTGAGCTTCAGATGTGTTGTGTGGAGTTGCATTCAGACCCTTATTTTTCAACTTTCTAGTATGTGGATGAGTTGATCCTAGAAGATGGATGTAGCACACAATATGGGTTCACTTGGTTTAGGTGTGTTTTTTGGGTTTTGGTATGCATTGATGTTTTGTTCATTAGAACAAACATCTTTAGGTCATCTTTATGATCAAATCATGGTTGATGTGCATCTGTACTTTGATATGCAATGTTTTGACACACAAAGCCAATGGGGAGATCGTAAGTCTTGTTGTACTTTGTGTCTATGTGTTGGCTTTCTTAATTAGTGATTTTATCTTCCTTTATGTAAGGTTTGTTACTACGAATTAGTAATGTACACATACACAGAGTTAGGTACAAGGTGATTGAATGCATGTTATACACATACTATGGCATTGATTTCTTAGTATGCTTGCTAGGTCGTGAGTGACAAGTTTTTCCTATGTTTAAGTGGGGTATTGATAGATAATTACTTGACAATTTTTTGGATCAAAAAATGATATTTTTGTACCACTTAACATCGGACCTCTTTGTTAGACCCATTATAAGACCTATGGTGAGGTGGTCAATAAGGCATGGGCAAGGTAGGCTGGACTTTTTATGATTGTGTATAAATAGTCCCTATTAATTATGGTATTAATTGAAACTAGCTACTTCCGTATAAGTGTATAATAGTATGCATAACTATTTTACGAAGTTTGTAAGAACAACACTTATAGGTTGAGTTAGGCAATATTACCTGAGTTCTCAAATCAGTGGTTGTTCATTGTAAGTGGTTGAATGTATATCCCAGTTTTGGTGTGTGAGGTATGTGGTTGAATGTCTTTCCCACGTAGGTAGTTGATAGTTCTTGTTTGAGGGTGGACCTCATGTTATTTAGTTATTTTCCACTATTTGTGAGAATGAGTCCTTTAGAAGTCTATATCTCCTTACCCGAGTGCGAACCAAGTCTTAGACTCTTTCTAGTAGTGACATCTCATTTAGATATTTGAAATCATTTTTATTGATAATGGATAATTTTGTTTTTATTTCTTTTATTTCTCTTTGTAATATGATGTATTTCATAGTTGAATTGATTTTTGTTAATAACTATGATCGACTTAATCTTTATTTTGAATTTTAGTCTATACTTCGAATGATTGGAAGAACAATTTTGTGATTTAAATAAATAAAAAGTTCTAGATTTATTTCTTGTTCACAATCTTTAGGTCCTTGATCAAAAATTCATGATGGAACAAATCTTGATTTATGATTAAAGAAAACATTTTAGAATTAAGCATTAGACATATCATCTATGCTTACTTATGCATAATGATTAAATGTCTATTATAATTTCTTTCATTTGTATTAATTCAGATGGTTGAAAAATAACTTTTAATTTAAATTAAAGATGGGCCAAATGTTGATTTATAATTAAAGAATATATCTACCTTAGGTTTATCAATTTTTAATTTCAAACCCAACCAAAGTAAGTTATTAATTAATTAAAATTTTTTAGTTTATATATATATTTCTTTAGGTTACTAAGTAATTAATTTCAACCACGACCAAGAAATAATTTATTAATTGAATATCATAGGGAACTCGTCATGATTATATGGGGTATTATTAAAAAAGAAATAGAATAAATAAATCTAGATTTTATTTAAATCACTTAATTCATTGTTTATGAAAGGTTATGCATGCTAAAATCCCATATAAATCCATCATCCTAGGTTCGGCTATAGTTTAAGTCATCGCTTTCATTTATCTACTTTAATTTACTTACTTTCTTTAGATATAATTTAATTTAGAATTTATAGTTATTTTCTATGAAAATGACAAATTATTAAAATGATTAGGACTTTTTTTTCTTAAAAAAATTAGAAAATAATTTAACATTTTAAAACAACTTCAGTTGCTTGAGAGATGATCTAGGGAGTATACTTATTGCTTATTACAATTGATTTTTGCTCTTGTGAACTTTTTATAAATACAAAATTTGAGTATCAAGTTTTTGCTCGTCAGTCAAAGAGGCACTAATGGCTAGTTTCCTTATCGACGTTGATTTTTAGCCTAGCTAGGGTAGTTATTGGTGAGAGAGTCAAAGAGGCACCCACACAGGTGAGAATTTTCTATAAATACCCCTTTTTATTGTTTGATAATTTAGATAATCGAAGTGAAGCTTAGTTGAAATTTTATCTCATTTTGTTCTATTTCACAATTCATCTTGAGTATATATTGATGTTTGTGATACGTATTTGTTTGAGAAAAATGCAATCTTGAGTTGGGATTAGATATAATTATGAATTCCCAAGACAGTGTTTGCTAGTTGTTATGTTGAGGTTGGTACCTCAGTTTAATCTTTTCTAGAGACATCCATTTTCCTATAGAGATAGATAAGATTTTTCGACATAGTCGCATCTTGATACCATTGAAAACGGTAAATAAAACATTTAAGGAATTGTAAAAATCAAAAAATTGGATCTATGTCCATTGGATCACACCTACCAAGAAAATTATTTTGTTTTGGTTTGACCCTTAATCATATATGAAATAGTAGATGGTATAAATTTAGAAACACTTTTACCTGAGGATCCATTGGGGGAAAGGGATAATCTAAACTTAGAGTTGTAAATTATATCCTTTATGGCAATGGTAAACCCATTTAGGAACTATTGGGATAAGTATTCAATTAGTTTGTTCCTATTTATGTTTATACTTATATCAGGTTGTATCTATTTGTTCCTATTTTAGGGAATTTTTTTCTGTTTAGTGGTTGTCATAAGCAACCCAAGGATTTAACTAAATAGGTAGGGGTTCTATGTGGGTTTGCCTTATCTTCTTTTATTATGCAAGATCAGTTGTTGGGTTAATACAATTTGATTTTCTATCATGTATGCTCTAACATAAACATTTAAGTTTTATTTATTTATGTTGTGGCATGCTTTATTTCCTTCCTTTGTTATATGCTTATAGTTTTCTAATTATTGCACTTATTGAATTAAATTAATATGTCTACTCTCTGATTAATTTATATCGCTTTTACTTGTTATTTCTATTTGTTTAGTTCGATTGCTTGTGAATTTAGTGTGAGTATTTAAAGAGCTAGTATTTCCTTACCCAGCTTGTGTCCATGGTGTTAGAATTATTCAATTAGTTTTAGAATGAGTTCAACTTGTTGTGCTTTACCACTTTGGTATTGATTCTATTTAAACTTACTTTTTATAGACACACTTCTCTTTGATGGATTTAGGACAAGGAGACCATGAAGGTAGGTGATGAGTGCTCAAAAAGCACTAAAATTACTATGATTTTATGCACATTAATTGATTAAAAATATATATTTATATGATTTTATCATATATTTATATAAATCTATCTTTTCGGAATCATGGGTATTTTTATTGTTTTTTAAGTATTTTTGCTTAAAAATGTAACTTAAAGACTCAAAGAGGAATATTGGAGGCAATACATCACAAATATATTCATAAATAAATGAAGAAAAGTCAACAAATATGAAAAAATTGGAAAAAATGGGTCAAAATGGGTCAAAAAGGTCAAAAAGAAGAAAATCGCGCACATAGCAGCCCAGCCGCACCGGCCAACGCGCGCGGCACGCCAGCACAACGCCCAGTCCGTGCGCGCAGCACGTCCACTTCCGCGTGTGCCCTTGCTCCATTCCACGTGCGCTTGCGCCCATCTGGGCGCCCTGCCGCACCCACACCAGCATGATGTCATCATTCACTACTCCACGTTTTCTCAATTTTTAATCATTTTTTCACCCACTTTTTCTTCCTCTCCTCACCTATAAATACCCCCATTCTCTTCACTTTAAAACACACCTAAAAACACATCTTCTTCTCTCTTTCTTTCTTTCCTTTCTTAGTTTTTTTTAGTTTTTTTTTAGTTTTTAGTTTTTCCTTAGTTTTTCTTAGTTTTAGAGTTATTCTCTTTTTAAGAAGAACTAGTTATGTTTTTATAATTTATTTTCTTTTTGATTCAATAAATGGAAGTGCAAATTCCGTTTGTAGGTTTTCCAGCAACATGAATAACATCAAAGTACTGTAAGTATTTTATTTTCTTTACAGTTATTTTTTATATTTTATTCTTACATGTTATATTTAATTTGTCTGTGATTAAATTTAACTTTACTGTCTATTTATAAACATGATATAATAATAACGTTGTTATGCTTGCGAAATATTAAATAGGTGAAAATCTCTAAAATGAATTGATTTTGTTTTTATTCAAGATTTTATATTAAGAATGTTAGAGAGAAATATATTATTTTTCATTACAAACTTGAATCAGAAAAATAGATTTTAAGGTTTAGTTATCCGGTGTGATTTAGAGTAGTGCTATTTTATTTGTTGGTATACTCGCCCGGTAGTTAGAGTGAAGCTCTATTTGAAAAGTTTTTATAAGAATTATTATCTGAAAATGTATTGACAACATGTTTTCAGTAGTGGTTTTAAAACTTGAAAGTTATTACTCGGATAACTAAATTCTTAGGTTTAATTTGGACACCTTGAATAAAGTTTAAATTGTCTAACCCCACCAAAGGTGTTATTTAAATGGTTCATTTTTATTCTCTTAGAAAAATGGAATTAATTTAATTAACCAAATTAGTTATCAACCCCACCTATAGGTGTTAATTGATTTGTTTAGTTAACAAAGAATATCTAACCCCACCAAAGGTGGTATTCATATAAAAACAAGAATCAATAAATATCAATTTATATATTTAATAACCTAAATAATATGAGCAAGCATAATTAACTTAGTTATTATATCCATAAATACTCCACTATTATAAAAGATAAAATTTGCATAAATGCTTATTGAATTTGTATCTATGTTTATTTTTATGTTATTCGATTAAAAACACAAAACCCCAAAATATCGTGACAGGATGTTTAAGATTTAATTTCGTTTTTAAAAGTTTGAATAATAAATTAAAAACCACATACATTCTTTCCTTAGATCGACCTTGTGAATATACTTATCATTTTCTACGAAATGATTCGTGCACTTGCGAGAGTTTTATAAATATAAAACCAAATTATCGATAGGATCAACGATGTCGGTTCTGTCGGTCAAGTTTTTGGCGCTATTGTCGGGGAAGGAATAACGTTTTAAATTATTTAACAAAATTTTAAAAACTTTTTGTGTTGTAAATAATTGTGATTTTTTTTAAATAAAATGTTCGTGAATAGTAAAAAAACAAAAATTTAATAAAAATTAAAATAATTTTTTTTTTCTTATTAAAAAAACAAAAAAATATAAGCTTACCGTTCATGAATAGTAAAAAAACAAAAAAAAAATTTCAAATTTCAAATTTCGTTATAAATAAAAAAATATTTTAATTTTAAATTTCATATAAAAAAAGTTATAACGTGAATAATAAAATAATTTTGAAATTTGAAATTTGAAAAAAAAAACTTAAATAAATTTTAAATAAATAAATAAAAATAAAAAATAAATAAAAATAAAAAATAAATAAAATAAATAAATAAAGAAATAAAATTATTTTATTTAATTATTTTCTATTAAAAAAATCAAGAACTTTTTTTTCAATTTTTTTTTATTTTTTTCTTTTATCTTTTTTAATTTTTTTTGTTTGAATTTTTAATTTAATATTTTTTTATTTTTCTTTTACCTTTTTCAATTTTTTTATTTTATTTCATTTTATTTTATTTTTGACTTAATTTTTAATTAAAAAAAATTTCTATTTTTTTATCTTAATTTTCGTTTAACTTAATTAACTTAGGTTTTTACTAAATTTTCGTATCTTAGGTTTTTAGTAACTTAATTTGCTAACTTATATTAATTTAATTTATTAACCTAATTAACTTATATTTTCATTAGCTTAATTAACCTACCTTTTTATTAACTTAATTAACTTAAATTTAAATTTAACTTAACTTAAATTTTAATTTAACTTAACTTAATTAACTTAATTTTAATAGCATGAAAAGTAAAGATACAAGGGAGTTATGTCTAGGAGACTAGTTCTTGGAAGCCTTTGTGCCACTAGTCTTTCTTGGGAACGTTGCTCTGTCTAGGATGATGGTTTTTAAGGAGCATTTGCCCTACCATTCTTTCCTGGGAGCACTCTTGGTTAATACTGATTATGTTATTTTAACTTAGATATTATACTTAAAAACAAAAAAAATCTGAAACTATCTCCAAAATTTTAAAGTTTTAATTACAATCTAAGGAGTTAGTTGTTTTGTTTGATCTAGGTACAATTGTGTTTTGATGCCTTTAATTATTTGATTTATACCTTGACGTAGACGTGGATTATCTAAAACTCACAAGCATGTCCCTAGTTTTATGGACAGAAAAATTTGAAAATCCATAGGACATGATTGAAAAAGTATAGGTAGACAATCTTGTCTTACTTGTAGGTTTGATTGACTCATTGATGAGGGGACATTAAGTTTACTTAAAATGAAATCCCCAAGTTACGGCTTGCTAAGACGTTAAACTAAGCGCTGGATGGGAGGCAACCCATAATTTTAGGTAATTTCATCTTATTTGTTTTATTCACTTCATTTCTAGGTTTATTTTAGTTTAATTACATTTGAATAGTTTTAAAAATTGTTAAAACTAAAAATATTTGTTGAGATGTTAGAAGTTCACAGCGATTTGTCTGTGTGCACTTTAATGAACATGATGGATGCACCTGCATTTCTCCATCACTACTTGCAACATTCTCAAGAAATAGGTAATATTTCCTCTCTTTTCTCTTTATCTTTAATTTACGGTTTTTACATTGAGGACAATGTAAGTTCTAGGTTAGGGGTTGTGAAAAATTACCATGCTTAATTTCAAAAACAAAGAAAAAATTTAACAATTTAAAAAAAAATAAAAATATATATATATATTTTTTTCTTTTTTATGTTCACATTTTCATTTTTATTGTGCTTGGTTTTATTTTCTTTGTATGATTTAGTAATTTTTGGAATTAAAAAAAAATTAACAAAAATTTGTTATTTCTTTAAATCAAATTTTAGTAAATAGTTAAGTCTTTTGTACTATTAGATTAATTTTTGAAAACATATCATGAAATATTTTGTAATTATTTTTGATAATTAGTTAGTTTTTGTCATAACTAGTATTTCTTGATAAGATGTAGAAATTATATTAAACCCAAAATCGGTGTTTATGAATTTGTTTTAGTGGAGACTACCTTTGTGAGATATAATTTGAGCCTAATTTCCTTTATTCAAAGTGAAATATTATTTTTTCTACTACAAACACATATCTTATTTCTTCAAATTTTTAGATGATCTCTATAGGTATTAGCATTGAATGTATGAATTTTTTCTCATCTTAATAGAGTTTCGTATATTTATTATTATTATTTTTGCTTAGATTAAATGATTTGAGAAGAAATTGATAGTATATGCTTTTATCTCATTCATGCATGATTGCTACAAAAAAAAAAGATATATCTCAGGTTACCTAAACGAAATCAAACAGAAAAGCTACAAAATTAACCACTCACCAAAATCCTAAAAAAAATGTACAATCTGTACATGGGTTGACTCTCTAAAAATTAATATATATTGAAAAGTATCTTCAGAAAAATATAGAGAGATAAAGAATATATAGTATAATCTACATACTAGATACATACTAGACCTGCATTACCCAAAATCCTAAAAAATGTACAATCTGTACATGGGTTGACTCTCTAAAAAATGATATATATTGAAAAATATCTTCAGAAAAATATAAAGAGATAAAGAATCTATAGTATAATCTACATACTATGACCCACATTGCCTACAAAGTTGTGAGTAAAGGCTAATTACAAAAGAAAGATATAGGAAGTAATTCCCTAAAAAGTCATTACACTTTCTTCATTTGTAAAAGGCATATATCTTGAAATTTTTTCTTAATGAGTTTGATTTATGCATGAAAATAATATTTTATATGATATCTTTATAATTTATACATTTGATTCCTTCCATGAGATCAATGTCAAAATAACACATTGAGCCTTTGTTCTTTATACATATGCGAACATATTAGTTCATTTCTATACATCAACTCTTTCGCATATAAATTAGTATGAGTGTTTGAACCCATAGGATTCAGTGTTTTGAGAGTATTGACTTGTGAGGAATAGAATCGAAGCGAATTCGAATTCATGACACTGAAATTGGGTGAAATTAAATTGATACATTTTTTATATGAAATATGAAAATGATTTTCAACTAATTATTATAATAAATCATGATTGTTTAAGAAGATTAAAATAACTTATGCTTTAGATTTTAATTAAGATCTTAAAGGAGATTAAAAAGTATGAGACATTTTTGTGTTATGTTTCATGTTGTTTTCTTTTATTTTATTCTTAAAAGTTAATTTTTGATTTTGTTGTAATTTTAGTTTTTAAGTTGTTTTTTTATTATTTCTTTTAATTTTAGTTCAATGTTTGTGGGTATCATTACTGAAAACCCTCACGAGACTCAAACTCGTCCACTAGGGCAACCTAGGGGTTTAAAGGCTTGTTGCATAAGCTAAATGCAACCGTGTCAATCCACGGAAGTGATTTAGGATAATTTAATTTTTAGTTTTTATCGCTTCTCTTGCTAAGGGACTAGCAAGAAGCTGGTTGAGGGTTGTGATGAGTGCTCAAAAAGCACTAAAATTACCATGATTTTATGCACATTAATTGATTAAAAATATATGATTTTATCATATATTTATATAAATCTGTTTTTTCAGAATCAAGGGTATTTTTATTGTTTTTCAGGTATTTTTGCTTAAAAACATAATTTAAAGACTCAAAGAGGAATACTGGAGGCAATACATCACAAATATATTCATAAAATAAATGATAAAAAGTCAACAAATATAGAAAAATTAGACAAAATGGGTCAAAAGGGTCAAAAATGTCAACAAGGAAGAAATCGTGCACGTAGCAGCCCAACCGCGTCATCCAACGCGCGTGCCGCGCTAACACAATGCCCAGTCCGCGATCGCAGCACGGCCACTTCTACGCCCGCCAACTCTTCATTCCACGCGCACCCTTGCTCCATTCCGCGTGTGCCCGCGCACGGTTGCGCCCATCTGCGCGCGCTATCGCGCCCACACCTGCATGACATCATCATTCACTACTCCGCATTTTCTCAAATTTTAATCACTTTTTCACCCACTTTTTCTTCCTCTCCTCACCTATAAATACCCCTATTCTCTTCCCTTCAAAACACACCTAAAAACACATCTTTTTCTCTCTTTCTTTCTCTCCTTTCTTAGTTTTTTTAGTTTTTCCTTAGTTAATTTTTCATAGTTTTAGAATTCTTCTCTTTTTAAGAAGAACTAGTTATGTTTTTGTAATTTATTTGCTTTTTGATTCAATAAATGGAAGTGCAAATTCCGTTTTTATGTTTTCCAGCAACAGGAATAACATCAAAGTACTGTAATGATTTTATTTTCTTTACAGTTATTTTTTATGTTTTATTCTTACATGTTATATTTAATTTGTCTGTGATTAAATTTAACTTTATTGGCTATTTATAAACATGATATAATAATAACGTTGTTATGCTTGCGAAATATTAAATAGGTGAAAATCTCTAAAATGAATTGATTTTGTTTTTATTCAAGATTTTATATTAAGAATGTTAGAGAGAAATATATTATTTTTCATTACAAACTTAAATCATAAAAATAGATTTTAAGGTTTAGTTATCCGGTGTGATTTAGAGTAGTGCTATTTTATTTGTTGGTATACTCGCCCGGTAGTTAGAGTGAAGCTCTATTTGAAAAGTTTTTATAAGAATTATTATCTGAAAATGTATTGACAACATGTTTTCAGTAGTGGTTTTAAAACTTGAAAGTTATTACTCGGATAACTAAATTCTTAGGTTTAATTTGGACACCTTGAATAAAGTTTAAATTGTCTAACCCCACCAAAGGTGTTATTTAAATGGTTCATTTTTAATCTCTTAGAAAAATGGAATTAATTTAATTAACCAAATTATTTATCAACCCCACCATAGGTGTTAATTGATTTGTTTAGTTAACAAAGAATATCTAACCCCACCAAAGGTGGTATTCATATAAAAACAAGAATCAATAAATATCAATTTATATCTTTAATAACCTAAATAATATGAGCAAGCATAATTAACTTAGTTATTATATCCATAAATACTCCACTATTATAAAAGATAAAATTTGCATAAATGCTTATTGAATTTGTATCTATGTTTATTTTTATGTTATTAGATTAAAAACACAAAACCCCAAAATATCGTGACAGGATGTTTAGGATTTAATTTCGTTTTTAAAAGTTTGAATAATAAATTAAAAGCCACATACATTCCTTCCTTAGATCGACCTTGGGAGTATACTTATCATTTTCTACGAAATGATTCGTGCACTTGCGAGAGTTTTATAAATATAAAACCAAATTATCGGCAGGATCAATAATGTCAGTTCTGCCCGTCAGTAGGTTTATTATATTCAATATGTTGAGCTACGCCTATTGGAAGTTTCAAATGCTAGCCTTCTTCTGATCACTAAGGGACCATGCCTGGTTTCTAATTGAAAATAGTTGCATGTATCCAACCAATACCCTTCTAGACAATATGATTATCACAAAGCCAATAATCGAATGGACTAAGGAGAAAAGTAAAGAATATGAATGGAACATCAAAGGTCTTTATGCCATCATCAAAGCAATTACTTCTAATAAGTACACAAGAAGTCAAAGCTACAATAAATCTAAGCAAGAATGGGACATTCTTGAGACTAAGTATGAGGGTACCTTTTTGGTGAAAAGGTCTTGAATTTTGAAACTGAACAGAGATTTTGACCTCTGTATCATGGAAGAAGATGAAACATGTGATAAGAGCTATATTGGCTTTTTCTACACTATCAACAACTCTTATAATCATGGGAGACCTATAAGTGAAGAAAAATAAATCAAGAAAATTATTGCAAGTCTCCCAAACTGTTTGCATGCTACGTTCATGGCTATATAATCCATGTACAAACTAGGATAAGTCACTACTACAGAGTTGGTAGGTGATCTTTACGTCTTCAAATTTCATCCCCTCCTCCAAAAAAAAAATCAAAATGATTCTCATAATGGAAAATTCATTTCACCGAAACCCATTAAAGGCAGTGGCTCCAACAAAGATGCAAGTACTATGATTGTCAATGATGAGGCCTCAAGTCCTGATGAAGAAATAATGGCGTTGCTTACCAAAACGTTTACATGATTCTACGAAAACAAGATGAGCTCTTCTGGTGGATGGGTGAGAAAAAAAACATGGAAGGAGCCATGTTAATAAGATTAAGTGCTTCAAGTATGGGAAGCCTAGTCACATTACCACAAAATGCTTTTGCAATCAGAAATGCATGAATAAGCCTTCATTGAAAGCTGAGGTTACTTTTTTTGAAAGTAGTAGTAGTAATGATGAGGATAATACTAACTTCTTAGCCATCAAGTCTTTGAGAACTATTGAAGATCCTTCAACTACAACCACAGAAGGCCATGAATTGTTTGCAAGCAATGATAATGATCAAGACGAGCTACTAAATAATTATAATAAGCTCTTGTTAGAGCAATTCAAGTCTAAGAAGGCCAAGAAAAAGGCATTGTAGAGCCTTGATGAAAAATATCATGAGATAAGCATGCTAAAAGTTACTCTTGAGGAAAACAAGCCTTCAATCAATAATGATCAAAGTGATCTCATAAAAAAGTATGAGATTATATAGAAAACATAATCTAAGTTCCAACAAAATTTGAATGAAAATTATATTAAGTTGGAGAGTCTTGAGAAGGGCTTGAAGAAATTTGAGACTTGTAAAACTACACCTCTATATGCTAGTTCTGATCCTTTTTCTTATTAGATTACTGAAAATAGATTATTGAAAATGCTCGTCTAAGGAAGTAGGTAATTGTTCTTGAAAGTGAAAATTAGTACTTAGCATATATTCTTATTGAATAAGAAGAAGAACTTCAGTAATTCCACGTAAAATTTAATATTATCAAAAATCATGCTATCTAGCTTGAATCTTTCTTTCAAGAAAAGGAATATTTGATTAGAGCTTTGAAGGATAAGCTCTTTTTGAGTGTGAAGGAGCCTGGTGATTCCTTATTAGTTGTTAATAAGATGATGATTAGCTAACAATACTCAATGTGATCATCAATAGCACCAAGTCTTTTGGTGATAAGAGAGGAATCAAGTTTAAGAAGGGGTATCTACTTCTGCGGGCATTGCTCCCAAGTTTATCGAATCAAGTACTTCCAGAAAGGTGAACACTTCAACAACTACTTGTTCTTTCTATATCACCAGTTGTGATCACTTGCCTTTACCTATGTTTTCTTCTCCTATGTGTCAACATCATTGTGAATGTGGGCATCTTAGACCCAACTATAGGAAACTAACTTCTCATCGTCACATGAGAGTTAATATGAGTGCTTGTTTCTTGATTAGCAGAATCGACATTGGATTAGCAATATCGATCCTACAAATACTTTGGTTTTATATTCGTAAAAGTCTCACAAGTGCACAAATCATTTTATAGAAAATGACAAGTATATTCCCAAGGTAGATCTAAGGAAGGAATATATGTGATTTTTAATTTATTATTCAAACTTTTAAAAATGAAATTAAATCTTAAACATCATGTCACAATATTTTGGTTTTTGTGTTTCTGATTTAATAACATAAAAATAAACATAGATATGGATTTAATAAACATTTATGAATTTTTTTATCAATCATAACAATTGAGTATTTATGAATATAATAACTAAGTTAATTATGTTTGCTTATATTATTTAGCTTATTAAAAATATAAATTGATATTTATTAATTCTTTCTTTTTTATATAAATACCACCTTTGGTGGGATTAGATGTTCTTTATTAATTAAACAAATCAATTAAGACCTATTTTTGGGGTCGATAATTAATTTGGTTAATTAAATTAATTCTTTTTTTTTTCTAAGAGATTGAAAATGAACAATTTAATTACCACCTTTGGTGGGGTTAGACAATTTAAACCTTATTCAAGGTTTCCAAATTAAACCTAAGAATCTAATTATCCGAGTACTAACTTTCAAGTTTTAAAACCATTACTGAAAATATGTTATCAATACATTATCGAAAAAAATTCTTATAAATGTTTTTTGAAATAGAGCTTCACTCTAACTATCGGGCTATTGTACTAACAAATAAAAGAACACTACTTTAAATCAGACCAGATAATTAAACCTTAAATCTAATTTTTAGATTTAAGTTTGTAATGAAAAATAATATATTTCTCTTTAACATTCTTATATAAATCTTGAATAAAAACAAATTAATTCTTTTTATAGAGATTTTTACCATTTAATACTTTGCAAGCATAAAAAAATTATTATTATATCATGTTTACAAACAGCCAGCCATGTTAAATTTAATCACAAAAAAAATTAAATATAACACATAAGAATGAAACATAAAAATAATTGTAAAGAATACGAATATTAACAGAACCTTAATGTTAATTCCATTTTTGGAAAACCTCCAAATGGTTTTGCATTTTCGTTTATTGAATCAAAAAGCTAGAAACTTACAAAAACATAGCTAGTTCTTCTCGAAAAGATAAGAATTTTAAAACTAAAAGCTAGAAAAATAAAACTTTCTAGAGAGAGAAAGCTAGATAAAGAAAGAGCTAAAAAAATTATTTCTTGGTGTGTTTTGTATAATAGGGAAGAAGGGTTATTTATAGGTGAGGAAAAGGTTCAAAAAGTGGGAAAATATGATTAAAAAAATGGATTAAAATGCGTAAGGGATGGATGTTACCGCAAGTAGTGGCACACGTAGGAATTCAGTGTTGTACGGGAAGCTACACACGGACTTGGGTGTGATGCGGCGTAGTTGGGCATGGATGCGCACAGATTTTGGTGTGATGCGGTGCGGCTGCATGCTTTGATGGGCATGGTGGGGCACGATTATGCTCATTGTTCGGTATGCTACGCGCGAGACTCAACGCGTGGGATTTTGGCCTTTTTGAAATTTTTGAACGTTTTGACCCATTTTGCAAAAATTTCTATCTTTTTGACTTTTCCTCATTTATTTTCTCAATATATTTGTGATGTATTACCTCCAGTATTTTTTCTTCGAAATATGTGAAAAAAAATAAAAGTACCCGTGATTCTAAAAAGACAAATTTATATAAAAATATGATTAGACCATATAAATATAAATACTTTTAATCAATTAAAGTACATTAAATCATTGTAATTTTAGTGTTTTTTAAGCATTCATCACAACCCCCAACCAGCTTCTTGCTAGTCCCTTAGCAATAGAAGCGATAAAAACTAAAATTAAACTATCTTAAATCACTTCCATGGATTGACACAGTTGCATTTAGCATATGCAACAAGCCTTTATGCCCCTAGGTTGCCCTTAGGGGTGTCCAAAAACTGGATCGGACCGGACCGGACTGAACGGCTTTACAAATCAAACGGTCTGGTCCGGTTTGTATTTATTAAAACTGTTTTTCAAACGGTCTGGTCCGGTTTAAACCGGTCAAACCGAACTGGACCAGTTTAATAAATATATTAGAATTTTCACATTATTTTCATTAAAGATGTCAAAAAAACCGAACCAAATCGGAAACCGAATCGGACCAAACGGTTTTATAAATCAAACGGTCCAGTCTGGTTTATAATAATAAAAACTGTTTCAAACGGTCCAGTCCGGTCTGATATTTTTTCACAAAACCGGACCAGACCGAATCGTTGGACACCCCTAGTTGCCCTAGTGGATGAGTTTAAGTCTCATGAGGGTTTTCAGTAATGATACCCACAAACATTGAACTAAATGTAAAAATTAAAATAAATAACAATGATAAAAAAAATAACAATTCAAAAACTAAAATTACAACAAAATAAAAAATAAAATCAGAAATTAACTTAAGAATAAAATAAAACATAACACAAAAATGTCTCATACTTTTTAATCTCTTTTAAGATCATAATTAAAGTCTAAAGCATAAGTTATTTTAATCTTCTTAAACAGTCATGATTTATTATAATAATTAGTTGAAAATCATTTTCATATTTCATATAAAAAATGAATCAATTTAATTTCACCCAAAATTCAGTGTCAAGAATCCGAATTCGCTTAAACTCTATTCCTTGTAAGTCAATACTCTCAAAAACACTGAATCATATGGGTTCAAACACTCATACTAATTATTATAAGTCAATACTCTCAAGTGTTATTTTAACGTTGATCGCATGAAAGGAATCAAATGTATAAATTATAAAGATATCATATATAAAAATTATTTTCATGGATCAATCAAACTCAGTAAGCAAAAATTTCAAGATATATGCCTTTAAGAAATGTAGGAAAAATAAATTCAATGATTTCTAGGGATTTACTTCCTATAACTTTCTTTTGTAATTAGCTTTTACTCACAACTTTGTAGAATATGTGGGTCATAGTATGTAGATTAAACTATATATTCTTTATCTCTGTATTTTTTTGTAGAGATTTTTCAATATATACATTTTTAGAGAGTGAACCCCATGTACATATTGTACATTTTTGTAGGATTTTGGTGAATGGTTAATTTTGTGGCATTTATGTTTGATTTTGGTTTAAGTAACCCTATATATGTCTTTTTTTTTCTTTTCTTTGGTAGCAGTCTGCATGAATGAGATAAAAGCATATACTATCAATTTCTACTTAAATCAATTATTCTAAGTAATAATAATAAAAATATATATGAAACTCTATTAAGATGAGAAATGTTTTTCAAACATTCAATGCTAATACCTATAGAGATCATCTAAAAATTTGAAGAAATAAGAAATATGTTTGGAGTAGAAAATATATATTTCACTTAGAATAAAATAAATTAGGCTCAACTTATTTCATAATGTTTGTCTCTACTATTTTATTCCTAAACACCAGTTTTGGGTTTAATATAATTTCCACATCTTATCAAGAAATACTAGTTATGACAAAAACTAACTGATTAGCAAAAAATTACTCCAGGATATTCTTTAAAAATTAATCTCACAATATAAAAATTACTAAACCACACAAAGAATATAATATCAAACACAATAAAAATGAAAATGTGAACATAAAATTTTGTATTTTTTATTTTTTTAAATTGTTAAATTTTTTGAAATTAAGCATGTTAACTTTTCACCGCCCCCAACCTAGAGAACATACATAGTCCTTAATGTAACAATTGTAAATTAAATATAAAGAGAAAAGAGAAAAAAGTTACCTATTTTCTGAAAATGTGTAAGTAGTGATGGAGAAATGTAGGTGCATCCATCATGTTCATCATTAACGTCCACACAAATAGATCAATGTGAACTTCTAAAATCTCAACAAATATTTTTAGTTTTAACAATTCTAAAATTATTTACATTTAATTAAACTAAAATAAACAAAAGAAATTAAGTAGATAAAAAAAATAAAAGAAAATTACCTAAAATAATGGGTTGCCTCCCATCCAATGCTTAGTTTAAATTCATAGCAAGATGCTACTTGGGGGATTTCACTTTAATTAAACTCAATGTCTCCCACATTATTGACTTAATCAAACCTACAGATAAGACAAGTTTTTCTACCTATACTTTTGAAATCATGCTCTATGGATTTTCAAAATTTTCTTTACTTAAAACTAGGGACATGCTTATGGGTTTAAGTTAACCTACGTCTAGGTGCAAGTCAAATAATTATGGCTCAAAATGTAGTTGTACCTAGATCTAAACAAACAACAATCTCCTTTTATCACATATTGTAATTAAAACTTTAAAATTTTGGAGATAGTTTCAGAATTTTTTTTTTAATTTCTAAGTTAAATAACATAATCAATATTAACCAAAAATGCTTTTAGAAAAGAATGGTGGGGCAAAGGCTCCTTAAAAACCATTCTCTTAGACAGAGCAATGTTCCCAGGAAAGACTAGTGGCACAAAGGCTTCCAAGAACTAATCTCCTAGACAAAACTCCCTCATATCTTTACTTTTCATGATATTAAAATCTAAGTTAATTAAGTTAATAAATTAAGTAATTAAGTTAAGTTAACATCTAAGTTAATTAAGTTAACTTAAAAATCTAACTTAATGAAGTTAACAAAATAAGTTAAGTTAAAATCTAGGTTAATAATTGTTTTTAAAATTAAAATTAAAAGTTAAAGTTAAAAATTAGTAAATTGTTTCTAAAAATAAATTTTAAAAAATAAAAATTAAAAAAATAAACTAAAAATTAAAAGAAAGTTAAGACTAAAAAAATATTATTAAAAAAATAAATTAGAAAGTAAAATTAAAAATTAGAAGAAAATTAAAAATTAAAAACAATTAAAATAAAATAATATAAAAAAATTATAAATTAAATGAAAATTAAAACTTAAAAAATAATTTTTTTTCGTAATTTTTTTATTATTATTTTAAATTCCCTTTTAAGAGTAGAACCGACATTGGATTAGCAATACTGATCCTACAAATACTTTGGTTTTATATTTGTAAAACTCTCGTAAGTGCACAAATCATTTTATAGAAAATGACAAGTATACTCACAAGGTCGATCTAAGGAAGGAATATATGTGGTTTTTAATTTACTATTCAAACTTTTAAAAATAAAATTAAATCCTAAACATCCTGTCACGATATTTTGGTTTTTGTGTTTCTAATCTAATAATATAAAAATAAACATAGATATAGATTCAATAAACATTTATATAAATTTTTATCATTCATAACAATGAAGTATTTGTGGTTATAATAACTAAGTTAATTATACTTGCTCATATTATTTAGGTTATTAAAGATATAAAATGATATTTACTAATTCTCTCTTTTTAATATGAATATCATCTTTGTTGAGGTTAGATATTCTTTGCTAATTAAACAAATCAATTAATACCTATGAGTGGGGTTAATTAATTTTTTTAATTAAATTAATTTCTTTTTTCAAAGTGATTGAAAATTAACTATTTAAATGCCACCTATGGTGAAGTTAGACAGTTTAAAATTTATTCAAGGTGTCTAAATTAAACCTAAGAATCTAATTATCCAAGTACTAACTTTCAAGCTTTCAAACCATAATTGAAAATATGCTATCAATACATTTTTCGAATAATAATTCTTATAAAAATCTTTGAAGTAGAGTTTCACTCTAACTATCGGGCGATTGTATCAACAAATAAAATAGCACTACTTTAAATCAAACCGGATAATTAAACCTTAAAATCTAATTTTTAAATTTAAGTTTTTAATGAAAAGTAATATATTTCTCTCTAATATTCATAATATAAAATCATGAATAAAAACAAAATGAATTCATTTTATAGAGATTTTTACCTATTTAATATTTTGCAAACATAACAATATTATTATTATATCATGTTTACAAATAGTCAACCATGTTAAGTTTAATAACATTAAATTAAATATAACATATAAGAATAAAAAATAAAAATAACTGTAAATAATGAGAATCCTTTGAGAACCTTGACGTTAATTTCGTTTCTCGAAAACCTCCAAACTGATTTTCATTTTTGTTTATT
Organism: Hippophae gyantsensis; assembly: GCA_030763125.1. Classification (NCBI taxonomy): domain Eukaryota; kingdom Viridiplantae; phylum Streptophyta; class Magnoliopsida; order Rosales; family Elaeagnaceae; genus Hippophae; species Hippophae gyantsensis. The sequence continues at coordinate 42,050,488 of CM061035.1, read as the reverse complement.
AAATAAAAAAGCTAAAAATTTACAAAAATATAGCTAGTTCTTCTCGAAAAGACAAGAACTTTAAAACTAAAAACTAAAAAAAGAAAACTTTTTAGAGAGAGAAATCTAGAGAGATAAAGAGCTAAGAAACTTATTTCTTGAGGCGTGTTTTGTATAATGGGGAAAATGAGGTATTTATAGGTGAGAAAAAGGTTTAAAATAGTGGAAAAAGGGATAAAAATATATCTTAAAACGCGTAATGGATGGATGCTGATGTAGAATGTCGTACACTGACATAGGCAGTAGCGTGTGTAGGAATTCGGCATTGTACGGTCAGTTGCATGCAGACTTTGGTGTGATGTGGTACGACTAGGCACAGACTTCGATGTGATGGGTGGTTACACGTGGGATTTCGGCTTTTTGACATTTTTGAATATTTTGACCCATTTTGTCCAATTTTTTCATCTTTTTGACCTTTCCTCATTTATTTTTTCAATATATTTGTAATGTATTACCTCAAAGTATTTTTCTTTGAGTCTTTAAGTTATTTTTTTGATGTGAAAATACCTAAAAAATAATAAAAATACACGTGATTCTGAAATACAAATTTATATAAAAATATGATAAAATCATATAAATATAAATCTCTTTAATAAATTAAAGTATATTAAAGTATATTAAATCATGGTAATTTTAGTACTTTTTAAGCACTCATCATTTCCCTTCTTCTTCTCTGCACGTTACTCATCAGAGTTAGAGACCAAAATTCTCTCACTCCTCTACAAATGTGTGCCATCTGTGTGGCACTATTGGCCATATTTCTAGCCAGTGTCCTAGATGCATATGGAGTACCTCTCTACGTTCTCCTCTCACTCCCCCTTTTGTCCCCTCAGGGTGCAACTACTATGGCTCACCTGAGTATGTTTAAGCTGCATTCTTTATGCATCTACGACACAACGTAGAAAGAAATAAAATGTCTTCAAATAGTTTTCATGGTCATCTGTATGGGGATCACTTGATTGGCGTTTTGAGGATTTCAAAGAAAAATATTCCTCAAGTGCCAAATACGCCACATGCAAATATGAACAAAAGATTTCCCTTTGACACTGTTGCACCTCATAAATTTTTTTAAAGAAAGGATGTTGTTTGATCATTATTTCTAGTTTAGTATTTCTGTACTTGTCTTGTGTGCTTTAACACGTTTGTTTGATGTTTATTTGTGTTATTTTTCTTTCATTTACTATTTGAAAAATAAAATATATCTATGGTTTGAGCTTTGGCACTCTCTTTCTCTTTTTCCCTGGATGTTTTGCATCTTCTTGTGGAACATCCCTCCCTTTCCGAGGGTGTCAGGGAGTACCTATATGAGGTGGTAGATGAGGGGCCAATGAGCTTTAGGAATTCCTATATAACCCCCTTCCATGGTTCATTCCTTCATATCTCAGACTTGTTTACCTTATGTTTTCTATAAAAAAATCCACCTTTCCTTATCTATTTACAAAAATGGCTCACAAATGTTCTCAAAGAGTGAGAAAATCCCTTAGGCCATCATAACTCACCGAGCCTTCCAGACATGCGCACATTCATTGTAAGCATCATATGGTTATCAGTGTTTTTCCGCATATCCAAGTATGATTTTCCTACTTCTCTTGGATCTTTCTTTGTAATCTTTTCTATTCTTGTGATCATATTTTAGTTAGAGAGTTTTATGTTGCCCTATCTCCTTACTGTTATACTAAATTTTCTACCACTCTTGTCCTTAGGGGGCAAAGTGTCACTTTTTCTATAGATGATATTCTTAGAATATTATCTCTTCCTAATGTTAAGGATCCTTCTTTTCCTATTATTCTCTTTGCATTTAAGAACCTCACTTTTCTCAAACTTTGTTTTGAGTTCTCTTTGATTGCTAAGGGTAACATCTCTAGTATTGTTGACCAGTTAGTTGGAACTAATCATATCTATAGTGGTGTTACCCTAACAAATAATAAAGTGTACCTAGTTTTCACCTCAATAATGTTATGATTGTAGTCATTCCTCCTTGTACCTATTATCAGACTATCACCCAGTGTTTGGGATACTTTAATAATATTAAAGGAAAAAGAAAAATACAAAAGCTTTTGTATGCATAAAAAGAAAGAGGAACAATTGGTTATACAAAAATAAAATAAATAACCAATCCCTCACCAAAATAATAATAATAATAATACAAGATGGGAATACAAAACAAAAAAATATATTGATTAAGTTCTCTTTTAGTTAGTAAAATTTCATTTTGTGTAAGTTTGAATTCAATTGTAATTCTTTCATAATTGGTGATACGTTTTCTATAAAATTTTCATAACTAATCATGAATGGACTAATTGGCATGCTATTGTTGTTCCAAAACTCAACTCACATATGATGACTATGGATACGTCACTATATGTGTAATCATATTTATGTGTATTGCATACATATGTTTATGTTGTTAATGACTAGTCACACCATGAAAATTAGTTAGTTTTCATATATGTATGTAATGTTGTAGTCATGTTTGGATTAATCTACTACCCCCTGCTAAAAAGAAATGTTTTCTTCTCTAATTTATATTTCTTTTGTTTGTCTATTATGTGTTTGTTTATTCGTATAAAAAAAATGGGAAGAAATATTTGGTAGGGAAATTGGTCTCAAATTTTTTTTAACATTAATTGAAAATAAGGGATATTTAATTTAGGAGGATTTATTTACTTTTGAATTTTTTTGGGATATTTTACATATAGGGAATTGTTTTTAATTACTATCATTTGTTTAATTTTCTTTTGAACATTCTTCGGTTTTCTATTATTAGAAACACTAATCTATTATGAACAATGAATCGATGGGGACAAGTTGTTTGCTTCATGTTTTCTTTTTTAGTGTAAATAAGAGCTGTCAAGATTCAAACGAAGATGGTTAACCAAATAATAGGATAGTTCTACTATGTAAATGTTTTTTCTAGAAAGCATTATATAGTGTGAAAGCGGCTTTGTCACCTAAATATCCCAAAAGGAGAGATTTTTAGGTGTATGTTTGTGTCGGCAATATTCATGAAAAAAGTATATGATTTTAGTTTTAGTTTCTAGGTGTGTCTTAGAAGAAACTTTTCTAGCTGAAGAAACCATTGAGCTGCAATGATCACATATAAGGTATATTTCTATTCCTATATATGTTAGATTGTATATTAGACATACTAGAAACAATGTGAAAATAGGTTACTTGATCGATCAGGTAGTGACTGGATCAATCGGGCAATATTACTTGAATAAATTTATTTTAATACATTGCAAGATTGATCGAGGGATTGACTCGATCGATTGAGAACTAGATCGGTCGATTTTGATCACTAGATCAATTGACATTTTTTGAATATTGATTAAAAGATCATTGGATCTATTGAATGGATGTTCGATCGACCTATGTACTCGATCAATTGAACAATTAGTTAGATTGATCAAGCAATTATCTCTTTGAATTTAATATCTATTTCTGTTAGTAGTTGGATTTGTTTTTACATTATTGTCCTTATTTCTTAAAAGTGTTTTAAATAACTTATGGACAATATGCTAATTCCACTTTAGCTTAATATGCTTCAAAATATTCTATAAATACAAACCTATGCACACATTTGAAACAACTACACAATTGCTCTTTCATTTTGCTAGAAGTTTTTTAAGTAGGCTTTTTCATTGAGTTAATTTATCAATCATTTGTGATTGTGTTTAATAAGTTAACAAGTCTATGATAATTGAGATATTGGGCTTTTAATTGATTGTTCTAGAGGTACTAGTTACTTTCAGTTGATATGAAGGATTGTTTAAATCCACTTGTTAATATTGTTCATTATGGAATCTTCTTTAGGAAAAACACTTGCACTTGTGTTTATGAATTAACTTTTCAGGTGAGAGCAGTGCAAGTTCGATTAACTCATGGGAGTTGAGTTTGTTAGAACGCTGGTCTTGATCTAATTTCCTATCTTGTAGAGACTATGGTGAACGTAATGACTTGTAGGTAGGTTAATTGGAGACATTACCTAGGTAGGTAGTTTAATATCTAGTCTTGTAACTACATACTTATTTTTATAGTGTATAGTTAAGTGGTACATGCAATCGGTGGTTTGCCTCTTAGGTCATTGGTGTGATCTACCTAAAATTTTTGGGTGTTGATCTTTTCATTTTTGTATTACTTTACTTACACATGATTGGTTGTTTGGCCACTTATGAAATTTTAATTTATTTAACTTTTACTAGTCTAACGAATTAGATCTATAACTAAACGACCTTTCATTTACTATCATAGTTGGTCATTAGATACACTTAGTGTGCCTGGGACCTTGTTATGGATTATCTTACTAAGGGTGATAATTTAGATGTTGAGGAAATTGAGTCTTATTTTCTTTCTAAATATAATGTTAAATTTTTTAAAGAATTATTTTCTAAAGGTGCTAGATCCATAAAAAGGAATACTAGTTTAAAAGGAGAAAATATATTTTGTAAGAACATAATAATGCCTTGAATTTGATTCTTGTAGGTTTGAAAGAAGAAAATAACACGCTTGTAGCTGATAAAGAAACATTGGTGCAAGAGCAAAAACAATTTGTAGATGCTATTAAAAGGTTAACAATTGGAGCTGAATGGGTGAAAAAGATTCTTAATTTTGGAAAGCCTTTTGGAGACAAGAGAGGTCTAGGATGTGTAGATGGGCACACTACACTAATGTAGAAAATTATTACATTCAAATTTTTTATGATTTATAAAATAGCTCACAAGTACACAAATCACTAATAAAAAATGACAAATATACTTACAAGGTTGGTCTATAGAGGAATTATGTGGTTTTTAAATCATTCAACAAATTCTTTTAAAAATGAAATTAAATAATCTAAACATTCTATCACCATTGTTTAGGGTTGAGTTTCTAAACTAATAACATAAAAATAAAGATAGATTCAATAAATATTTAAGTAATTAAATATTTATCATGTAGTGGAGAATTTATGGGATATATTAGTTAATTAAACATACTTATTCGATATAAAGTAGGATTTAAATATATGAATTAAGATTATTAATTCTTCCTTTTTAATAAGGAAATATCCTAATACATGGATCAAATTATTTATTAATTAAACTTTAACTTCCCACCTTCTGTCATGTCAACAATTTAAACTTTAATTAAATTATACTCATTTTCTAAGAAATTAACAAACCATTTATTTGGCTCCTTTGGTTGAACCAATAATTTAAACCCTTATCAATGTGTCAAAATTAGGTCTAGACTTTCATATTTGAAAACTATTATAAAGAATATGTCATCAATATATCTTCAATAGTAGTTCTTATAAAATCTTTCAAATAGAGTTCTCAAAAGATCCAAATAACGAAATCTAAAATCCAAGAGTTGAATATAAATCAGATTTAGATAATTTAAATCTTAAATCCAACTCTCTTGTTTATTATCAAAAATACTTCGTCGTTGTATTTTTCTTTTATAAACTTTATTTAAATCTCAATGTCAAAATAAAACTTAATTTATTTTATATAAAATGTTTAGCTATTTTAGTATTTCACAAGCGCAATAATATTGCTAATATCTCATACTATTTATAATGAAACATGCATCGTTTAATAAATAATCAATAAATTAAACATATAACAAATAAAAGAAACATGTAGAAATATTCTTAAAATAATACATTTTAAATATAACTCAACCAAATCCTTGAAATTGTTTTTGGAAAACCTCTAGGCAAAATTGATGCTCTATTTATTCATTTGAAATTAAAGACTATTACATTAACTAAATTCATTTAGCTATCAAATAAGAGAACTTTAAACTACTAAAAAAATAGACTAAAGAAACTAAGAAATCAGCTACTAAGAAAGCTGTAGGATTCTAGAATATATTTTTACAACAGAATTATGGTCCTATTTATATGATGAGAAAAGCAGGAAAAAGTGAAATTTTTTACATGGCGTCGCAGCACACATTTTATTCACCATGTAGCATACACGGCTTGTACAAAGTTTAAGCACGATCCACTCTTTTCATTCCACAACACACAAAGTTTTCACGCCATGGCCCACATCACATTTGGGACGTATTAATCTTTTCCTTTGGCCTCGCATTGCAGCTTACAAAGTTTTCACGCTGCGGCACATAAAACATCATTCAACTTGAATTCCTAATCCTATCATGAAGGGTGTATAATGCATTCCAAAATCCCCTCTATTTTCCTATTACTTACTTCCACTTGATCATAAGTTTGACGACGATATAGAGTAGCCATTCTTTGTGTGATATTATAATTTTTCAGTATTCCATCAAAAAGTTTGTTGCAAAAATGACTCATCACTTATTATTTCTCTAGGTGTCATGAAGCTGCTAAAAATTGAATCCTTCAAGAATTTAACAACAATATTACATAAATATAATCCATAGTAACTAGGATATATTCATACCCAAGGACCAATAAAGTCAATCCCACATACATCAAAAATTTCAATATCTATATCAGATGTTAAAGCCATTTCATCTCATTTTTTCTATATTACCTATCCTTTGAAACTGATCAAAATGAGTATAAAACGTAATAGCATCATTAAAAAGAGTTACCCAATAAAATCCATATTCTAATACCTTTAAGGTTGTTTTGTTACCTCCATGTACACACCTCTGGATGTTTTTATCTTGACCAACCTTGAATAGATAATGGTCATCCCAAAAGTATTACCTGCAAGAGCTTAAAAACATTTGATCATTTCCTAATAAGATATATTAGGTCTCAAATACCCTAGTAAGATAATTAACTATAGTAGCATACCATGGATTTGGACCTAGAGAAAATGACTATTCATCAAGAAAAGTTTCTACAATTTCTTCTTTAGTCTCACCTTTAAGAGAATTGAATTCAGAAACTAACCTAAATAAATGATCAACTACTATGTTTTCATTTCCTTTTTAATCTTCAATTTCTATGTCAAATTCTTGTAAGAGTAAAACCTATCAGATTAATCTTGGCTTAGCATTAGGTTTACTTGGTAGACATCTTAAAGCAGGATGATCAAAATGGACAATTACTTTAGACCTTACAAAGCAAGAGCTAAATTTATCAAAAGAAAATGCAATAGTCAAAAATTCTTTCTCAATAGTGGAATAATTTATTTGGGCATCATTGAGTATTTTGCTAGCTTAATGAATAACATATAAATGCTTATTCATTCTCTATCCCAAAACTACCTCGATTTCATAATCAAAAGCATCATACTTAATTTCAAATGGAATAGACTAATCAGGTGCCAAAATTTTAGGTATAGATGCTAATTTATCCTTGAAAGTATTAAAAGAGACAAAGCATTCATCATTAAAATCAAAATAGACATCTTTTGACAGTAAATTGCATAACAGATGACATATTTTAGAAAAATCTTTAATAAATTGTCTTATCAACTTCAATTACTCTTTTAGGAATATGATGTCATAATATGATCCCTTATTGTACCATAAATTGACTTTTCTTCGAACTGAGTGTCAAGTTGCATTCAATTCAATTTTTTTAAAACTAAAGTCAAATTATGCAAGCAATTATCAAATAAGGTTCTAAAAACATAAAAATCATCCATAAATACCTCAATGAATTTATTCCACCACTTTTTAATTTGAATAACACAAATGGCATATTTCTAAAATAAAATTTCCTAAAAAGACATGTAAAAGTGGTATTTTTCTGATCTTCTGGTGCAATTGGTACCTAATAATAAAATGAAAGACCATCTAGAAAATTATAAAATTCATGCCTAGGTAGTCTTTCTACCATTTGATCAATGAATGGAAGAGGAAAGTGATCCTTTTTAGTGTATGAATTTATTTTTTGGAAATCTATACTCATCCTCCATCCAAACATCTTTGGTACCACATGCACCAGACTAACCTATCTACTATTAGCAATTGGGTAAATGACTCATACTTCTAGGAGCTTTAGGGTTTCCTTTTTAACAACTCTGGGCCTCTATAATGGGTTTAACACTATACTCTAACTTGAACTTATACATACAAATAGTAGGACTAAAACCTCTAATATCCTCAAGACTCTAACCTATAGCCTTTTGAAAATTCTTAAGCACTATCACATGTTCAATTTATAGGGGTTTGGTCAAACAAGAAGAAATGATAACTGGATAAGTTTCCCCTTCTCCCAAAAATACATACTTAAGGTGCATAGGTAAATATTTTATTTCTAAGTTAGGTAGAGTGGCCTCTTCCCTAGATGGAGTCTTAGGTAAATCTAAGGGTGTACTATATTCTTTTATAAGTTCAACACCATCTAAAAAATCATAGTATCACGTAGTCTTCTCATCTAAATCTTATTCTTTCCTTTTAGCAATTAGCAAAATTTCTAATTTTTCTTCTATTCTATCCTGCATAAAATTGAAAAGGTGAAAAGTCAAAAACTTTAAAGTGGATAGTCTCTCCTAAGACTATCCTTGTTAAATTTCAATCTTGGACATCAATAATAGTTTGGTAGTGACCATAAATGGTCTACCAAGAAGTATTGTATGTTCTTTGTCCTAAGATGGGCTTTTCTACATATCAAGATCCACAAAATCAACAGGTATTATAAGTTCATGTACTTGTACCAGCGCATCTTCAACTTTTCCCTTTGAATATTTAATAGATATAGACACAAGTTGAAGGGAAATTGTTGTAGGTTTTAGGTCTCTCAAACCTAGTTCTAAGAAGATAAAGTATGTCATCAAATTTATACTAACACCTAGGTATATCATTGATTTAGTTGCATTTCTATCCCCCACAGTTATGTTAATGATAAAACTATAATGATCTTTCAACTTTGGGAGTAGTTAATGATGAATTATAACATTAGAAATTTCTAATATCACTACTCTTTCAGTAAGCTCATACCACCTTTTCTTGGTATTCAATTCCTTTAAAACTTTAGAATAATAGGGTATATTCTTAATCATTTATAATAAAGGTAAATTAATATTTACTTTAAAAAGCATATAAAATAATTAGCTAATTTCTTATTTTGTTTGGATTCTTTCAGTTAATGTGGAAATGGTATTGATTGTATTTGTGATTCTGATGTTTTATGATTTTTAGGGATGTTAGTTGATTCCCCAATACTTTCCTCAAAAGATTTATCATTATTAACATTTGTCTATCTAATGTGAGAGACTATAATTTCACCTTTATTATTACCTGTACTAAATTGTAAATCATTAGAAATTTTAGGTAACATTTTATTGACTACCTTATCACTTCAAAGGATTGTAACATCCTTTGCTTGCTCTGCTTGGCTGGTCAATTTTCCTTTTTCTTGCTTTTGTATGCATTCTGCAAGTTACGTAATTTTGACTTCAACCCTTTTTACTAAAGCCTTTACATAATTCCACCTTTCATTGTTTGTCTTTATTAATTTTAATAAAAGCACTCAAATTATCTTCAAAGGTTGGTTTGAATTGATTTTGTGGGTAAGGTTGGTTTTCATATAGCCTTTGTGTGTAGTTTTAGTCATATGTTTGATAATTGTTTGGGTAATTTTAGTTGTTGTAATGATACCTTTGCATATAATTTTCTTCCTGTAAGGTATCCATACTAGAACCTCCTACATTTCATCAATTAAAAACATTGTGTCCAATTAAAGCACAAAATTTGCATAACTCTTGTATTGATTTTTGAATGGTAATGAGAAATTGCATTTGTTTAGTTCATTTTAAAAGTTTCAAGGCCTTCATTCTTGGAACCAATTTTATTGACTCTTGTTCTTCTACCTCTAGTACTTTCATATTGGGAATTAGCATTCAACATCTCATAAAGCTCATAAGTTTCTTCTACCATTTATTTTATCCCATAGCTCCTCCTGTAGCATTATCAATTGTGTACTGACAATATTATGTTAGTCCATCATAAAATAAGTAGATTTGTACTTGCAAAAGATAGTTATGGTGTAGCCAATGAAACAAAAGTAGTTTGAATCTTTTCCAAGTTTGGTGGAAGGTTTATTCATCCATTTGATAGAATGTTCCTATTTTTGCCCTTAATTCTACAACCTTATGATGGGAATAGTACCTACCTATAATCTTACAATAACTTTCTCCCAAGTAGTTAATGAACACGATTGTAGAGTTATGAACCAAGACTTAGCTTTATCCTTGTGGGTGTACATAAAACACCTCAACCTTAGTTGTTCTTCATCAAATCTCTACAATGAAATTGTTTACATAGTAGCATAAAATTCTCTAATGAAGTTTAAAGGGTCTTCATTAGGGGTACTGTAAAATGAAGGTAATAAGGAATAATGAATATTTTTTTAACTCATAATCTCTTGCAACCTTTCTAAGTTGTAAATAAGAGCTAGTATTGCCAATAATAGGCAATGCATACTCCTTCATCATTATCTTTTCAACATCACCCTGGTTTACATGAACTTGAGTTTGTTCATCTTCCTCCGGATTAGCGTTCATCTTTCTTGAGATTTGATTTATTATGTAGATGTTAATAAAAAGTATGAGTTCCTTTCTCAAAGATCTCTTACATTTCATACATTAATAACAAAAAAATCAAGATAGCATACCATTTAATTCTATTAAATAAGTACTATCAAAAGTAAAAAGAAAAATACAAAGTATACATACATTGGTAAAAGAATTTTAAAAATTAATTTATTACATAAAATGTTTAAAATAAATAAAAGAATAAAATAATTAATAAATTAAATTAAATTAAAAATAAAAATAAACAATAAATAATAAAATTGTTTAAAAGAAAAGAAAATTCAAATAAAGTTTTTAGAAAACTAAAACGAATATTTATTTTTAGATTTTTTTAAATAAGAGAAAATTTAAAATTTGTAAATATCAAAAATTAATTAATAATATATATATATATATATATATTAAAATTTTAAATAAAAATCACAATATTTATAAAGTGAAAAGTTATTAAAATTTTGATAATATTAATTCAAAAATGCTACTCCTTCCTAACTATGGCGTCAAAATCCGGATGCTTGCAAAGGTTATATGAATTATAAAATAGCTCACAAGTGCACAAATCACTTATAGAAAATGATAATTATACTTTAAAGGTCGGTCTAAAGAGGAATCATGTGGTTTTTAAATCATTCAGCAAATTCTTTTCAAAACAAAATTAAATAACCTAAATATTTTGTCATGATGTTTTGGGTTGAGTTTCTAAACCGATAACATAAAAATAAAGAGATTCTATAATAATTTATCTTGTAGTGGAGGATTTATGGGATATATTAGTTAGTTAATCATACTTGTTTGATATTAAGTAGGATTTCTATGATTATTGATTCTTCCCTTTTAACAAGCAAATATCCTAAGGCTATGATCAAATTCTCTATTAATTAAAATTTATCTTTAATTAAATTATGCTCCTTTTCTAAGAAATTAAAAAACCATTTAATTGGTACTTTCGAATGGACCGATAATTTAAACTCTCAACAAGTTTAAAGTTAAGTATATAATTTAAGTATCTTAAAACTAACTTTTAGATTTTAAAACCATTATGAAAAATATGTCATCAATATATGCTTAATAATAAATCTTATGAAAATATTTAAAATAGTGTTTTCTAAAGATCGAAGAGTTGACTAAAAATCAGATTTAGATAATTTAAATCTTAAATCTAACTTTCTTGTTTATTATGAAAAATACTTCCTCAATATATTTTTCTTTTACAAACTTTGTTTAAATCTTGATGAAGAAATAAAATTTAATTTATTTTATAAAAAAATGTTTACCTATTTTAATAAGTTACAAGCGTAACCACATTACTAACATCACATACTATTTATAGCTAGACATGTAACAAATTAAACATATAGCATGTAAAAAAACACTTAGAAATATTCTGACAAGAATACATTTTAAATGTATCTCAATAGAATCCTTAGAATTTCTTCTGGAAAACCTTTGGAAAAAATTGTTGTTCTCTTTATTGATTTGAAACTAAAGAGTTTTACATTAACAAAATTAGTTCAACTCTCAAATGAGAGAAGAATTGTAAACTACTAAAAAAACAAAAAGACTAAAAAAAGCTAAGTAATCAACTACTAAGAAAGCTATGGGATTCTAGGGTATATTTTTACCATAGAAATAGGGTCCTATTTATAGGGTGAGGAAAGGAGAAAAAATTAAAAAAATTTACATGGTGTCACGGTACACATTTTATTTACACAATGACGTATACACCATCTGCATAGTTTGTGTATGATCCACTTTTTGTTGCATGGTGGCACACATAGTTTTCACACTGTGGCACACATCACATTTTGACATATTAATCTTTTCCTTTAGCCTAATGTCATGACTTATAAATTTTTCACCCTATGACACACTTTAAATTTCATCAATGTAACCTTAATTTTTCAAGTAATTTTTTTTCCAATTTTTAAAACAAAAGAAATGCTTTAGAAATGTTTCCTTCAATCTTCCAAGTTGTATTTAACTTCTTTAAGTATAATTTTTTCAAGTTGATTTATTTTAATACAAGAAATACCTAAAAACCAAAATATACCCGTAATTCTGAAAAGATAGATTTGCATTAAATGATATTAAAATAAGCAAATACAATCTATATAATCATTAAATATTCATAAAATCATGATATATTAAGTACTTTTGAGCACTTATTATACACCAACCACCTCAAAGTCAATTGTGTTTGTAAAACCTTCTGATCCCTACCATTCACACACATCTCTAGCATTTACTTCAAAGTTTACTCCTACATGTTACAACTATGGTAAAAAGGGACATATTAGACCTAGATGTAGATTTTTGATGATATATAATTATGTTGATGATCTACATGCATCCTATTCAAGAAAAAACAGTAATGTTTTCATAAATAAGCACATGATTCAAAAAATTAGAAAAGTTTGGATTAAAAAATTTGATTTAAATTGTTGTGTATCCTATACTGCAATTAAATCTAAATCTTCAATTACCTAGTATTTTTATAGTTGCTGTTCTAGACAAATGACTCGCAATCATGCTCTTTTCAAAACTTTTAAAAAATATAATAAAGGAACACTTACTTTTAGTGATGGAAATAAATCAAGGATTAATAGTAAAGGTACAATTCATATTGATGGTATACCTAGGTTAGATGATGTACTACATGTGTATGGACTTAAATCCAACTTAATAAGTATCAATCCAGTTTGTGACAAAAATTATAGTGTATAATTTACCAACAATCATTGTATACTAGATCCAAAAGGTGAATGTGTAGTTACAGAAACTAGGTCTTAAGATAATTGCTACTACATTGACATAAACCCTATTACTACTACTTGTAACTTAGCTAATTATCATTCTATTTCAGCTTGGTAAACAAACTCACTCTTCTCATAAGAAAATCAAAGGATTTAACACAAGCAGAACACTTGAGTTAATTCACATTGACCTCATGGGTCCATTGAGAGTTGAGGGTTTGAGTGGCAATAAATATACTATTGTTGATGTTATTGATTTTTCTTGTTTTGCATGGGTTGGATTTCTAAAAGAAAAATATTATGCTTTTGACTTCTTCAGTTCCTTTTGTCTTAAAGTATTGATCAAAGTAGGCAGTGGAATAAAAAATGTAATGAGAAAAAATTGAAAACTTGATATATGATGAATTTTGTAAAAAAACATGGTACAACTCATAAGTTCTCAGCACCAATTAGCCCATAACAAAATGGGATAGTAAAAAGAAAGAATCGAATGTTGTAAGAGATGACAAGAGTCCTACTACATGCAAAGGACATTCCCAAGATGTTTTGGGCTGAGGTAATAAGTACTAGATGTTGTATAATAAACCTTATGTACCTATATCCAGGTACAAACCAAACCCCCTTATGAGTTATGGAAAGGTAAGAAACCTAATCTTAAAAATGTACATTTGTTTGGAAGTAAATGTTACATCCTTAGAAATCTTGAGAATCTAGACAAATTTGACTTTAGAATTAATGAAAGTATCATTATATGTTAGTCATTAACACGTCGTCGTGCCTTTAGAGTGTTCAACTTGAGAACTAATACTACGATAGAGTCCATTAATGTTGTTATAGATGATGCAAGTACTAGTACTCTAGTAACTGATGACAAAATCAAATCTTTTAGCATAAGTTTGCAAATTGAGGAACAAATTTAAGAAACTCTATACACTAAAAAAATAGATAATGAGGTAGATGAAGATTTAGCCTAGGATGATAATACACCTAACACTCAAACTCAGAGGCCAACACGTATTGTTGAAAACCACCTAACTAAAAATGTCATTGGTGATCCTAATGCAAGCATGGAAACTAGAAAGAAATAGGTAAGTAAGACGGCTCATCTCTATTATGTTTCAAAAATAGAACTATAAATTTATAATGAATCTTTAAAAGACAAATTTTGAATAAATGCTATATAGGATGAGTTAGCTCAATTCACTAAGACTGATGTTTGGAATTTAGTACCTTGACATAAAAATAAAAACATCATAGGAACTAAATGGGTGTTTGAAAATAAATATGATGAACATGATGTTATGATTAGAAACAAGGCTAGACTAGTTGCACAAGGATATAAACAAATTGAAAGAGTTGATTTTGATGAAATATTTTCTCTTGTAGCAAGGTTAGAATCAATTAGGATTTTACTTGCCATTGCATGTTTTATGAAATTCAAAATCTTTCAAATGGATGTAAAATCTAGTGTCTTAAATGGTTTACTTAGTGAAGAAGTCAATGTTGAATAACCAAAACTTTTGATTGACCCACAGTTTTCAAAATATGTTTATAAACTCAATAAGGCTCTTTACTTTTTGAAACAAGCCCCTAGAGGTTGGTATGAGAGACTTACAACTTATCTTTTGAATAAAGGTTTTGTTCAAAGGGGAGTTAATAATACTCTTTTTAATAAAATGACCAAAGGAGATATATTCATAACTCAAATAGATGTCAATGACATAGCCTTCGGGTCATCATCCAACTCTCTTGTTGATGATTTTGTGAACATAATGACTAATGAATTTGAAATTTCTATGATGGGTGAGGTCATATACTTTCTTTGTTCACAAATTAAACAATTAAAAGTAAAATCTTTATTTCTCAAACCAAGTATTTATGTAATTTAATTATGAAATTTGGACTTGAAATAAGTAAGCATTTAAGAATACCTATAAGTACTAGTGCAAGATCACAATGGATGAGTCTAGTAAAGGCATTGATCAAACACTATATAGAATCATGATTGGAAGCTTGTTGTACCTTATTACAAGTAGACCTGATATTTGCTTTAATTTTGGTGTTGGTGCACGTTATCAATTAGATCCTAGGGAGTCAAAAACTGACCATGTCAAAAGGATCATTAGGTACATCTCTAGAACAAAAAACTTTGGTATTTGGTTTACTAATGATACTAAATGTGACATTAGTGGATATACAATGCGGATGGGGTAGGAAATTAGGATGAAAAAAAATCAATTCATGTGGATACTTCTACATTGGGTACAATCATTTATCATGGCTTAGCAAAAAACAAAACTCTATCTCATTATCTATAGAATAATTGCTACTAGAAGCTCTTGTACATAACTTTTATGGATGAATAATATTCTTAAGGAATATGGCTTTGAATAAGCTACAATTTCCTTTTATTGTGATAACACTAGTACTATATGTATCTCTAAAAATTTAGTTCTACATTCTTGAACAAAACATATACACATTAGATATAATTTCATTAGGGAACTTATAGAAGATAAATTTTTATCCCTTAATCTTATGCCTACTTAAAGGAAATTAGCTTATTTACTCACTAAGGCACTTGATACACAAAGATTTGAATCTCTTCGAAATGCCTTAGGAACCTACACTATTGATTAAAATTTCCTAGTATTTTTTTTTTATTCTTTAGAATATACACATATAAAAATAAAACAAAAAGGGAGGAAGTAGACTTTCTTTAACTTGACATGAACATTACATGCTACTATCATACTTTTGAAAATGTCTTTAACAAATAGATATTATGACTTAAACACTTACATATCTTATGTATCTAGTGATCGATGTCAATATGATCCTATTTACACACTTGTTGGACACATATGTATCTTACGCATGAAATTTAATAATGATTATTTGAGTATTCAGAGACTTAGATAATCTTGACTACTAGAATTGTGTTTGAGGTCTATCTAACACTTTATAAAATGTTATCATAGGGAGATAACTAGTTTAGAGCGCTACCTACTATGATTTGTGAAAGCTACCTCACAACAAGTGTGAAAGTCATCATACTAGGTATATTGGCTTATGCACATTTCTTTAGAAAAATAATAATAATATTGAAGGAAGAAGAAAAATACAAAATCTTTTTGGATGCATAAAAATAAAGAGACACAATTAGTTAGACAAAAGGAAAATAATTAACCAATCCCTAAAAAATAATAGCAATACAAGAGGGGGATACAAAACAAAAAAAATATTGATTAAATTTCTCTCCTAGTAAGTAAAATTTTATTTTGTGTAAGTTTCAATTCAACTATAAATCTTTCATGATTGGTGATACTTTTTTTGTAAACTTTTCATAACTAATCATGAATGAACTAATTGACATAGGAGTGTTGTTCCAAAACTCAACTCACTTGTGGGAGCTATGAATATGTCACTATATGTGTGATAATTTTTGTGTGTATTGGTACATATGTTTGTGTTGTTAATGACTAGTCACACCTTGAAAATAAGTTAATTTTCTTATGTGTGTGTAATTTATAGTCACGTTTGGATTAATCTAATATCCCTTGCTAAAAATATATGTTTTTTCTACTTTATGGTTGTTTCATTTGTCGGTTATGTGTTTGTTTATTTGTATGTTAAGAAGGGGAAGCAAATTTGGTAAGAAAATTGGTATCAAATTTTTGGTTTTAAATTTAATTGAAAATAAGGGATATTCAATTTAGGGGGAGTTATTTACTTTTGAATTTTTGTGGGATATTTAACATATATAGAGTTATTTTTAACTACCATTATTTGTTTACTTTTCATTTGAACATTCTTTGAATTTATATTATTAGATAAACTAATTATTATGAATAATGAGTCCTTTTGGAAAAGTTATTTGCTTTATGATATTTGTTTTTCAATGTTAACAAGAGCTGTCAAGATTCAAGTGAAGATAGTTAACCAAATCATAGGATAGTTCCACTATGTAAATTTGTTTTTCAATGAGTGTTATGTAGTGAGAAAGAGGGTTTTGTCACACCAATATGCCAAAGGGAGAGATTGTTAGGTTTATGTTAGTGTTGGTGATATTCATGAACAAAACATATAATTGTAATTTTTGTTTCTAGTTGTGTCTTAGAAGAAAACTTTCTAGTTGAAGAAACTATCGAGTTTCAAGGATCATATATCAGGTATATTTCTATTCCCGTAACAATTAGATTACATATTAGACATAAATGGAATAATGTGAAAATTGGCTAGTCGATCGATTGAGTAGTGACTAGATCTATCAAGCAATATTACCTGCATAAATTGATTTTAATACATTACTAGATCGATCAAGAGATTGACTTCATTGATCAAGGACTAGATTGATCGAGTTTAATTACTAGATCAATGCATATTTTTTAAAAGTAATTAAATGATCATAGGATCAATTGATTGACCTATGTACTCGATCGATCAAGCACTTGGTTAAATTGATCGAGTCGTTAGGTCTTTGAATTTAATACCTATTTCTGTTAGAAGTTGGATTGACTTTCTAAAGTACCGTCATGATTTCTTAATAGTAATTTAACTAATTTTATGGACAACATGGTAATTCCACTTTAACCTATTGTGCTTCAAAATATTATATAAATATAAACCTAAGCATACATTTGATACAATCCACACAAGATATATTGTACTCATTTCCTTTATATATTATTCTATTTTGTTTGGCTAAAAGTTTTTCAAGTAGGCTTGCTCATTGAGTTAATTTATCAAATATTTGTGGTTGTATTTGATAAGTTAACAAGTCTATGATAATTGAGATATTGGGCTTTTAATTGATATTCTAGAGTTTCTAGTTTTTTTAATTGATATGATATATTATTTAGATCGACTAGTTAAAATTATTCATTATTGAATATATTCTAGGTCACATACTTGCACTTGTGTTTATGTAGTAACTTTTTAGGTGATAGTGGTGCAGATTTGATTAATCATGGGACTTGAGTTTGTTGAAATGCTAATCTAAATCCAAACACCTATCTTGTAGAGACAATAAGGAAAGAAGCGGCTTGTAAGTAAGTACTTGGGGATATTATCAGGGTGGGTTGTTTGAATGATAACCTTGTAGCTGGATACTTATTTTTTATAGTGGATAGTTAGGTGATTTGATGGATTGATGGTTTTCCTCTTAGGTCATTGGTGTGACCTATGTTGTTTCCATCTAAAAATATCGTGTGTTGATCCTTTTATTTTCACATTACTTTATGTACACGTGATTGAGTGTTTGGCTGCTTATGAAATTTAAGAATCCCATACTTTCCTATTTAACAAATTAGATCCATAATTAAATGAACTTTCAACATCATTCTACTGTTATCCCATTCTCTTCCTATATTCAAAATGTTGCTTATTCTACTTTATGTACTTATTAATAAGTGCTTGAAAAGAATTCATATTTTTTGATTTTACTATCCTTATTTGGAATGAATAGGTTTAGTTATAACATTTTGTATGATTATTTATGCGAATCTATTTGCTCAAAATCACGGGCATACTTTGTTATATTTCAAGTGGTTTTAGTTTCAAAAGAGATAAACATGTTAACATACGAACCCAAAACATTTGGAGCACTCAAATAGCACCCTAAGAACTGAAAAGTCTAAAGAATGTAAACCTTACATCAAGAACCAACCAATGTGTAAGTGGTTCAGGGAAAAATTTATGATAAGCAATACATGCTAGGGAGAGGAATATATTCTATAATGGGAAACTCTTACGAAGATTTACTGGGCATGTTCAACATTTTATGCCTCAATAAAGAAAATATGTGCCATGTTGCATTCATCTCAGGTTGAATTGTGTGAGTGTGATTAAGCTCTATGCCATAACTCATGATATTAAATTTTGAGTCAAACCCATTATTTAAGAAATTTTCTTATAAATATCATTTGGTGTTAATTAGTTGGCAATTTTTGATTTCATAATTTTTGTAGTCATATAATTTAGTTTTAGTGTATAACCAATTCCAAAAGTCATTCCACCCCTATATATATATACAAAAGGAGAACCTCCCTATTGTGATGAAGATCCATGGATTTGGATAAGCTAGTGACAACTTATAAAGAGATATGGAATTGTATTCAACAAGAAGGGTATTTTTAACTGTTATATCTTTTATTTATTTCTTTAGTTTGAGGTCTTTTATAGTAAAATTGACTTTTGTCAATTTAATTATGATTGGCTAATTCTATGATATAGGACTTTAGTCTCTGCTTCCAATGATTGGAAAAATAATTTTGTGATATAAATAAATAATTTTTTATATTTATTTCTTGTTTATAATCTTTAGATCTTTACTTATAAATTCATGATGGGTCAAGTCTTGATTTATGATTAAAGAAAACATTTTAAAATTAAGCATTAGAAACATCATTTGTGCTTAGTTGTGCATAATGAATAAGAGTATAATTTAATTTCAATGATTTGTATTAAATTAGATGGTTAAAAAAATATCTTTAATTATAAATTAATGATCGATGGACCAAAGCTTGATTTATAAATAAAGAAACTATCTATCATATTTTTACCATTTAATTAATTTCAAAACCAACTTAGGAAGTTATTGATTAATTTAATACCATTGGGGATTCACCATGATTATAGGGGGTTCGTTTATTTAAAAATAAAAAAATCAATAAATCTAAGTTATATTTAAATAACTTAATTCACTCTATCTATGAAGGATTATGCTTGCTAAATCTCATATACATCAATCATCCTAGGTTTTGCTATAGTTTAATTTACTCGTTTTCATTTACTTGCTTTCTTTAGGGATGAAGTAATTTAGAATTTACAATTTTGTTCTGCTAACTAATAATTGTTAGTGTATCTAAGAATTTTTTTTTAACTGTACTAGAAAATAATTTAGATTTTTAAAAACACTTGAATTCCTTAAGAGATTGACCTTAGGGGTATACTTTTTAGGTATTATAAGTGATTCATGCAATTGCAAACTTTATAAATATAAAATATATGCATCACATTTGTGGTAACATTATCGGGTAATTGGCATTGGAAATTTTTTATTTGTTTTATCTTTAGTTATTTTCATTATCTATTTTATTTTTATGATTTTATTTTTATTTTTATGATTTTATTTTCATACATGCTTGATTTCTAGTAATAAAAAAAAGTTATATATGGGGTCCACTTAAAAAAAGAGCCAAAATAGCCACTCATCATAACATATTTATGTATATAGGTACATTCTCTTAAAAAAATAAAAATTAAAAGAAGAATTAAAAAAATGAGAGAGAGCAATAATAGTATAACTAAATACTACGATCCTAAATTCTTCAATAAAGGACATGGATATTACCAAATAGTAGAAATATATCCCTTGAAGTCAATTGCATTACCATTCATCTTAAGGCACATACTTGATATTTTTGCTTAATGATTTCGACTGTACTATGAAATTTGTTATGTGATATCTTCATAAATCCTAACATTTGATTCATTTCATGAGATCCATGTTATGCATATTTGAGCTTTTCTTATTTATCATATGTAAACCTTTTTCTTTATTCTTTAAACAACTTGTGTTTGCATATACTTGGTTGAGTGCTTGAAACCATCAGATCAGTGTGAAACTAAGAGAATATCTTGTGAGGATTAGAGTCGAAGTGAATTCAGATTCTTAATGTTAGGTTTGGGTGAGTCAATGTTGATATGTTATACAAATGGGGCATGAATTTGTGATGTATAACTTATTTAAATGTTGAACTTTGATCCTTTGAGATGTTGAATAAACTTGTGCTTGTGTCTTTAATTATAAACTAAGAATAAACTAAAGCATGAGAATTTTTGTTAATTATGGTTTTTATTTTGTCATTATTAGTTTTAGTTTTTATTTTTCTATGGGAATTGTTTTTTGTTTTAGTTTTCATTTTTCTATGTGAATTATTTTTTGTTTTCATTTTTATTTTTCTATGTAAATTATTTTTATTTTTAGTTTATGTACATTAGGATGTTTGTGGGTATCTAAAAGCCCTCTCGAGACTTTAACTCATCCACTAGGACCACTTAGAGTTTAAAGGCTTATTGCATGTGCCAAATGTGATGCTTGGGTTTTTTTATTTGTAAAATAGCTCACACGTGCACGAATCACTTTGTAAAAAATGAAAAATATACTTCCAAGGTCGGTCTAACTACCTAATTTTTAAATAATTCAAAAAAGTTCTTAAAAACAATAATTTAACCTAAACATTCTTTCATAAAGTTTGGGTTTTTAAATATCTAAATTAATGATATCAAATAAAACATAGATTCCATATATATTAGGAAAATAACATTTACTTAATATTAATTAGGTTATTAAAGATATAAACTGATATTACTGATTTTTTTTCTTTTTTGTATGAAAAGTCCTAAGGCCAAGATTATATTCATTATTAATAATAACCAATTAATATCATAAGGTCGGGATTACCAATTGATTATTATTAAATTATCATTTATTTTTCAAGAAAAGCAAACCATCTTATTACTACATAAGGCCAAGCACTTAATTTAGACTTTCGTTCAAGGTGTCTAAGTTAGATTAATATATTGTTGTATAAGAAAACTAACTTTCAAATTTTAAAATTTATTACAAAAAATATGTCGTCGACATATTTTTAATTAGTAACTCTTATAAAAATCTTTGAAATAGAGTATAACTCATATCCAAATAATTGGATCCAAAATCTTGATATTGACTCTAAATCATATTCAAATAATTAAAACCTAAATCTAACTTCTTAATTTAAATTTCTTATGAAAAATATTTCATAAATATATTATTTTTTGTAACAAACTTTGTAAACTTGAATGAAGAAAAAAGACCAATTTATTTTATAAAATTGTTTTACCTATGTTAATATTTTTGTAAGCATAACAACAAAACTAATATCTCATAATAATTCAATTAAACATGCTTGATTTAATAAATTATCAGTAAATTAAACATAACATTCAAAAAAATACATCAAATTAATCTGAAAATAGAACAATATGTTTAAAATCTATACCTTAAGCATATCCTTGTGAGTACAAAATTTTTAAATTGTTTCTATATCTGGAAAATTTCCAAACAGATTTGTGAATATTATTTATTGGATTGAAAGAACTAATACATAAACTAAACTTTGTTCAACTCTCAAAGTTGAGAGAAGAACTTTGAAACTAAACTAACAAAAACTAGGAAAAGAGAAATGAGAGAAAACAGTTACTGTGGAAGCTGTGGGATGATTTAGAATGAAGGGGGGTCCTATTTATTTGATAGAAAAATTCTACAAAAGGACAGAAAAGTATAGGAGAGGTTCGCACGCGATGGCATGCAAATTTCCACCATCGCGGCATGCAAAGATTTCATATGCATTGTAATATTGAGCCAAACCATTACACTGGGATACATAAAATGCATGTTTTTTATCTTCTTTTGCTTCACCCACTTAAAGCTTGATTTGAACATATGTAAGATTTACATATATTTTTATCTTTTATTCTTCTTTGGTTGTAATAAGTGTTGTTAGGTACAATTCTTCAAGTTGAATCATTTTGATACCAGAAATATCTAAAAAATAAGTGAACATACATATGATTCTAAAAACATAGATTTGTTCAAATAATAATAAAACTATGAAAATACGAATCTATTTTGACACTAAAGTGCATATAAATCACGTTATTTATAGTGCTTTTCAAGTACTCATCGCAACCCCCAACCAGCTTCTTGCTAGTCTCTTACAAAGGAAAAAAAAAACTAAAACTAAAATAAACAAAATGAAACTATCCTAAATCATTTCTGTAGATTGATACCGTTTCTTTTAGCAAATGTAACAAGCCTTTAAAGTACTAGATTGTCCTAGTGGATGAGTTTAAGTTTCGTGAGAGCTTTTATAGATGATATCTATAAATATCAAACTAAGTCCAAATAACAAAACAAAAATTAAAATAAATAAAGTAAAACTTTAAACAAAGTAACAAAAATATTTTGATTTATCCAATTTTAGGGTTTGGAATCCGAATTTTCTTTAACTCTAAACCTCACCAGTTATACTCTAAATATCACACTGATCCTATGGGTTCAAGAACTCATTCAAAGGTATATGCAAATAGATTTTATGTAAAGAAATGAACTAATAGGTTTTCATATGTTTAAAGAAGAAAGGTTAAGAATAATGCATAACATCGATCTCATGAAAGGAATCAAATGAAAGGATTTATAAAGAAATCACATATTATCCTCATGTATTAATTAAAATCATCAAATTAAAATTTCAAGTTATATGCCTTTTAGAGATGAAGAAAATATAATGACTTCTAGAGGATTTATTTCATCTTTCTTTGTATTTAACCATTTTTCACAACTTTGTAAGATTTTTGGGTCATAATATATTTAGTTTATACTATTCTTTTTTCTCTTACATTTATTTTTTTCTCTCTCCCTTCTTTTATAGATATTCTTTCTTTCTTTTTTAGAAAGAGGACTCATATATAATCTGTACATATTTTGTATTATTTGGTGAGTGGTTAATTTTGGCTTTGTTTTTATATTGGCTTAGGTGACCCATATATATCTCTTTGTGGAAGTTATGCATGAATGAAGAAAGTCATATACTTTCAAATTCTACTTAAGTTATTCAATTTAAGCAATAAAAATAAATATATGACACTTTTTCAAATGTAAGAATCCTAGCATTCAATACAAAAACCAATAGAGATCATCTAAACAATTTGAATTGATAAGAGACGTGTTTAAAAAAGTAGAAAAATATTATCACTCTGAATGAAAAAGATAAAGGCTCAAAATATTCTCATAATGTAATCTCTACTATTTGATTCCTAAACTCCAATTTTGTGCTTATCGTAATTTCAACATTTTATCATTAAATATAAATTATGATAAAAGTTAACTAGTTATCACATTACTTTATGATGTGTTCAAGAAATTAATCTAATAGGGTAAAAACTTAATTATTTGCTTAAAATTAACTAAAAGACTAGATAATTTTGAATGAAATTTTTTAAAATTAAACCTAAAACTCCTAAACCAATAAAAACAAGTAAAAGCAAACAAATGAAAGAAATAAAACAAATAAAAAATGTAAACATTTGTTTAATAAAAAATTTAAAAACTGTTGCAATTTATGTAGTTGTAAATTTTCCCTCCCCAAACCTAAAACTTACAATGCACTCAATGAAACAATTGTAAATTAAAGATAAAGAATAAAGAAGAGAAAATTTACCAATTTTGATAAACATGCTCAAGTATTGATGTGAAAATATAGGTGCATTCATCATTCCATTCATTTAAATCTCATAGATAGAATATTGTATACTTCTTACACATCTCAACAAACAGTTATATAGGTCAATAATATCAAATAAAATAAACCTTGTTCACATGATAGAAATTAAAACAAACTAAATAACACAAACTACATAAAATGAAATAAAAATTTAATATAAAAACAAAATAAAAAAATAAATAAAAAATTAAAACTCATAAAATTTCAAAACAAGTTTTGAGCTCATCCCTTCATGTTATTCAATCTTTGTTCTTCAGGACGTGGTCATGATCATTCAGGTGGTGTAAACATGAAATCATAATCTTAATCCTTGGGTTCTCTTAAATTCCTTCTATCCACCTCGATATGGTTAAGTTGTAACTTAGGCATTTCAAAGAACATATACTTATAAATCACCTGATCATGGTGCTGTTGGTTTGCAAAAGTAGAATGTTAGACAGTGTAGGCTTGCTGATAATCTTAAAAATAAGTCACTTTTTCATTTAATTCATGAACTTCATCCTTCAATGTTGTCCTTGATGAAGCAGTGAATCTTCATTCTGTTTGGCTAATATCAGTACTTGAAGTGTGTTCATTAGAAAAAGCGATATTTAATAATTCACCAAGCTAAAACATAACTTCACCTTTTAGGTAAATAACTCTATCTTTATAACATAAAGCAGTTATGAGTTGGGGGAAGAAATAACTTAATCGGGTGCTATTACCTGAAAACCCCATCCTATTGTGAATTATTACTCCAACATCTATAGTCATGTGGGATGTTATGGCATATAGTAGTATTATCTGTTCCCTATCCGTAGAGCTGTAATGAGTAGTAGGCATCAATCTTGAATGAGAAAAATATTACAATATATGGGCAACCTTATGCAAGTACTTATCTTCATGGCCTTTAGGTTTCCCATTGGCATAACCTCATTTAGCACCTTATGCTATGAGCATTTCACTTACTATAGCATAATCTACATTATTCAGTTAAGTCAAATACTCACCCTAGCCTATGTCTCTTAATCCATAGTGATAATTAATATCAAACGGCCCACACGGGACTAGCATACCCCATATTCTAATTTGTTTCAATAGTAGTAGGAAGATTTGTATAAAATATTTAATCTATTGATTCAATAGCAGCATTCGGTTCCTTTATCAACCTTGTCTAGCCTAATGTCGCTATTACATCATAAATACCCTTAAATTTGAAATTTGGTCCTAAATCAAAATCCATCCTCCTTTTCACTATAAAACTTTTGTTTATTTTTGCTACCCTCTTAACTTGGCCTCATTACTAGAATATTTTGCCTATTATAATTAGCAAAATTTCCTATCTCCTTCCCTTTTTCAATTCTACTTCTGTTTTGGTTTCATTTTATAATAAAAAATCAACTAAATCTAAGTCCAGAGGTTTTCACAAACAATCTAGAAAAACAACACAATATATTCTAATTCAAAAACTTTTGCACCCTCACTTTGTCCAAATTAGGTTTTAGAAATCTTTTTATTCAAATTTGGAGAATTTAATTTAAGATTTTAAATTCTAAAAATCCTTGAAGAACACCCGTTTGAAGAAGATGAAGATTTGTTGATTTGATGATGGTTTTTCCAAATAATTTTAATGGAATGGATAGGAAATATATAGGATTGAAATTTTTTGGGAAAATATTTGAAGGTTTGTGAAAGAAAGATGTAATTTTTGAGAGGTATTTGGTGTTTGGGAGGAGAGACAATTGTAGTTTTTGTGTAGAAGATGAGAAAATTTGAGAGTGAATGGATGTAAAATGCGTTACGGCTAGTATTCATGGGAAACATTTACACGCGTGTCATGGCGCAGAATAGTGCATGCCTCTGTGAGCCTTTTGAATTTCCATCAAGTTTTAAGAAGAAACACTTATGTCGTGGTGGAGAAAAAAGTGATGCCATAGTGAGCATTCTTTAAAATGAATTTAATGAGACTTCCCCTTCTTTTTTAAATAAAAAACAAAAATAAAAAATAATATATCTATAAATAATCACAAAAAATCTATACCTAAATATATTTAATGATTAAAATAAAAACATCAAACAAAATAAAAAAAATTATAACTATGAAAAAAATAAATTAAATTTCTAGGTTTATATTTATCGTCTTTAGTGAGATGTTGCTTGGAAGACTTCGTCATTTAGTAAATTCAATGTCCCCTTGTCATTAAATTCAATTATTTTTTTAACCTTGAAACTGTTCTTTACCTTGCTTCTGCTAGTGCTTAGCTAGTTGATCAACTTATACCTTCACCTTTTTAATAGAAGCCTCTACTGAATTCGATATTTTGATTAGTTTTAGATTGGTTGTCTCTACGAACTTGAATGAAAGCATTTAATTTATCCTCAAGAATTGATCTATTGGGAGGATTCTGAGGCATATGTTGGTGGTACTCTTGGCCCTTTTGATTTGAGCTCTGAACGATTGGAGGATAGTTTTATCTCTAGGAGAAATTGAGACAATTCCTCCACCCTAAGGTATAAGTATTTGCATTGGGATCATAACTGGGTCTTTATTGGTACCTCTCCAATGCATTGACCTTTTTAGGTATAGTAATTCTTCTCTTTAGTAAGAATTGGTACCAGCACCATATCCTATTATACTACATAGTCCATGTTTTTCTTTACTGGTAGCATTATGTGTAGTGAGAAGCATAACTTGCTTGATTAGTTGTGCAACTTGCATCTATTCCATCATTCCTTCCTCAACGCTTTCAATGATGAAGTGACATTATTGTTGTCAATCCATTGTAGACAAATTGGTTCTATAGCTACATAGATAGCTATGAAAGGGGCACTAAGTGTGGAAAATTTTGAACCTATCCCAAGCTTTGTGGAGAGCTATTTCCTTCATTTGAGAGAAAATAGCAATCTTTGGTCTCAACTCTTATGTGTTATGATGGGAGTATATTTTTTTCATGAATTTATTATAAACATCGTCCTAGGTCCTCAAGGAATCTGGACGAAATGACATCAACGAAGCCCATACACTATCCTTTGGGATGTAGGAAAAATAACTCATTCTAAGTTGATCCTCGTTGAGTACATCGAGAGGAAAAGTTTGCACTGTGGAATAGAAGTCCCTAATGAAAGATAAAAAAAGACTTCATTAGGTAGTACATTAAGAAAAGGTAACATGAAAAAAAAATTCTCAATTCATAATTCCTCACAGCCTCACATAGTTGGATTGAGACAATAATAATGCCAAGTAGAAAAATAAAAAGATAAAATAAATATACAAGTATGATAAAAACAATTTATAATAAAAATAGTTTATGATACAAGAAATTTATGATACAATTTATACATTAATTACATCAAGTATATTAAGTATTACATATTTATACACAAAAATATTAAACATAAAATAGTTAAAAGAAATAAAATTTAATAAAAGAATTAGTATTTAAAGTAAATAAATAAAACAAGAGAAAAATAAAATTTAAATTAATACATATTTTTTTAATATTTAATTTTTTAAATATCTGAAGTCAATTAATAAACTAAATATTTTTAGATTTCAAATATTTTTTATTTTAAAATATTTTTTAAATAAATAAAAAATCACAATTATTCACATCACAAAATGTTTTTAAGATTGTAAAAACAAGGTAAAAAATAGTTGCCTGGTTAGAACATTAAGTATGCTAAATGATGTGGGAACATTAAGTATGCTAAATGATGAAGTTTCCTAAGAAATGTCACAATAAAGGCAATAAATATAGTCCTAAATGGAAGGTAATCCATTATTATTTTCTTATTTAGTTTAGTTTTATTTTTAAAATTGTTTTTTTTATTTTGTTTATTTAAGCACAGCTAAAAAACATTTTGTGATCACTTTTTTTAATTTTTGTTTATATAGGTTATTTATTTTCATTTTCTATTTAGTTATAAATATGTTTTTTAGTATTAGGTTAATTAAAAACATTCGTTACTATAAGTTATTAGAGGGAGTGTGTTATTTTAGTTATAGTATAATATTAATAAAAATAAACAAAAAAGGGGAGAATCTTGTAAAGATGAAGAAAATTAATACTCATCACGGCACACATAAAAACCCATGATGTGGCATGGGTATTTCTATTATAAAGTGAGGGAAGTTAAAAGGTTCATACCTCAGTACCATAAAAACATCATCGTGACGTACGTTGTAAATTTTTGGTAGTATTTTACAGTCCTACTCGCAAACACAAACTTTTCCCCTAAATTCTCTCACCTTAAGTCTTCACCAAACTCTACATTTTCTCTCCCTCCAAAGGCAAAAAACCCTTCAAAAATCATTTCTTCCACTATCTCCCAAGTATTTTCACAAAAATCACTTTACTAATCATTTTCTAGTTATTCCATTAAAAAGTTTTGAAAAAACCATAACTCTTCGACAACTTTTTATCTTCTTCAATGGGTCTTTTTCAATTTCTTCGTTCCAACAAAAAAAGTAAATCAAAAGTTTTTAGAATTTTTTAAATTTTTTGAATTTTTGTAAATGTTATTGGATTATTAAGAGTTCCAAACCCTAATTTGGATTAAGTGAGAGAAATGAAATTATTTTGGATTAAAAATTTTACCGTGTTGTTTTTCTAGATTATCTTTGTGAACTCTTAGATTTAGTTATTATTGAATTTTTAAAATGGCATCAAAAGAAGGTAGGAATGATAAAGGGGAAAGGGGTATCAACTTCTAAGGATTATAATAGGGCCAAAATTTTCAATTATAGGGCTAAATTAAGGTTTGAAAAAGACATAGAAGTGAATAAAGGTTTTATAATGGAAAGAGAAATGGTCTTTGATTTGGGGCCTAATGCCCAATTTGAGAGAATATCTAAGGTTATAGCTGTATTATGATGGAAAATGTTTGTTAAGGAACCAAATGTTATTATAATCACTTGTTCGGGAATTTTATGCAAATGTTCCATACGTTGTTGATAATATAGATGAAGTACGGGGTGTACTAGTCATGTTTAGGCCAACTAATATTAATGTTCATTATAATTTAATGAATATTGGCCAAGGTGAATATCAAGCATAATTGGAAAATGTCACTTATCCTATTGTACTTGAAACCTTAACTTTAGAGAGGGCTGAATGGAGTTATGCCGGTAGAAAACATATGCATTTTGAAGCCAAGTATTTGGATAGAGTTGTCCGCATATGGTAATACTTTGTTTGTTCACGACTAATGCTCACCAGACATTACAACTATATGGATAGAGAGAGGTCGATATTACTATATGTAATAACATCTAAAATGTCTATGGATGTAGAAAATATAATTCATCATAGGATTACGTTATCTGCTAACAGTCACCAATTGAGTTACATTTTTCCTAGTTAGTCACTATTTTTTGAAAAAATGAGGGGAAACTCACTCAAAATGTGAAGTTATTATTCAACTTGGTGAATTATTAAATATGGCCTATTTCAATGAGCTCACCTCTGGTACCCATATTTCCCAAAGGGATAGAAGGGCCACTTCTTCATCTAAGATGACTATGAAAGATGAAATGTATCATTTAGGGGAAAGAATGACCAACTTGGAAAACTTTAACCAAAATTATGCTACAGAACATGCTACATTTTTAAATCGATGGCATCATTTTTAGGTGGATCATAACCATTTAATAAATGAAAAAGTTGTTATAGTTTAGCCATCTTCGAGTGGATATAAGCCATTTAGTAGCACCTGAGTATCAATATTATGATTTCATATTTATACCTCCTAAAAGATCATGACAACAACTTGAAGAATAAAATCTAGATGACATGGAGGATAGAGCTCCAAATTTGTTCCAAAGTTTTATGAATTTTTATTTTATGTATTTCACTTTGTTTTGTCTTGAGAACTTTACTTTAATTGTTTCTAGATATTATGTTGGTTTTTGTTTCATGTTGTTTATTTTATTTTATTTCTTGACATGTGAAAATTGTTTAGAAATGTTAATTTTATAATTATTTGTTAAAATTTGTAAGAAGTACATAGTATTATATCCGTGTAAATTTAAATATATGGAATGATGGATGCATCTATAATTTCACATCAATGCTTGAGCATGTTCAATAAATTAGTAACTTTTCTATTCTTTACTCTTTATTTTTAATTTGTAATTGGCACATTGAGAGCAATGTAAGTTCTAGGTTAGGGTGGAAAAAGATATATCTTTATGAATTTGAGCCAATTTAATTTTTTTGTTAAATATGTGTTCATATTTTTACATTGTTTTTACATTTTAAACTTATTTATGGGTGAATCTATTTATTTAATTTGTTTAAGAATTTTAGAATAATTTTAAAATTTTCTTGCAAAATTAACAAGTATTTTAATTAATTTTAAGCAAAGGATTAAGTCTTTGCATTGTTAGATTAATTTTTGAAACATATCATAGAGCAATGCGATAATTAACTAGTTTTTGTCATAATTTATATTTCATGATAAAATGTTTAAATTGCAACAAACCCAAAATCAATGTTTAGGAATCAAATAGTGGAGACAAACTTATGAGAATATTTTGAGCCATTATCTTTTTATTCTGAATGATAATATTTTTCTTCTCTTTTAAACACTCTTCTTATCAATTTCAAATTGCTAGATGACTTGTATTGGTTTTTTCATTAAATACTAGGATTTTTACATTAAATATCTTATATTTATTTTGATTACTTAAATTGAATAACTTAAGAAGAAATTGGAAGTATATTCTCTTCCTCATTCATACAAGACTTCTAAAAAAGATACATATATAGGGTTACCTAAGTGTATATAAAAAGAAATGCTAAAAATTAGCTACTCACCATATCATATAATAAATTATGTACAAATTGTACATGGGTCCTCTTTCTAAAATATTATTTCTTAAAAAGAGATAAAAAAAAGAGAAAAATGATTAGTATAAACCAAATACTATGGCCAAAAAATATCCTACAAAGTTGTGAGATAAGGTTAAATACAAAAGAAATATAAGAAATGAATCCCCAAGTCACTGCATTTTCTTCATATTTTAAAGGCATATGCTTAAAAAAATTTAATTTATGATTTTGATTGATGCATTAAGATAATATTTGATTTTTTTATAAATTTGTTTTATTCAATTTCTTTCATAAGATCAATGTTATGCACTACTTTGAGCCTTTTCTTCTTTGAACATATGAGAACCTATTAGTTCATTTATTTATATATACTCTTTTTGTATATACCTTTGAATAAGTGCTTGAACCCATACTATCAATGTTATTGAGAGTGTGACTTGTGAGGTAAGAGTTGAAGCGAATTCAGATTTCATATATTAAAATTGAGCAAATTAATATTGATAAATTTTTTATGTGAATATGAATATGATTTTCAACTAATTAATATAATAAACTATGAATGTTTAAGATATTAAAATAACTTATGCTTTGGATTTAGTGTGAACTTAAATGAGATTAAAATGCATGAGAAGTTTTGTGATTATTTTTACTTTGTTATATTTTTCACTTTGTTTAATAGTTTAGTTTGTAATTTATTTTTGTATTAATTGTTTATTTTTGTTATTTGTTTTAAATTTTTTGAATATAGTTTAATATGTGTGGGTATCATCATTGAAAGCCCTCAAGAGACTTAAACTCGTCTACTAGGATAACCATATGGTTTAAAGGCTTATTGTAAACGTTAAATGCAACTGTGTTAATCTATGGATATGATTTAAGATAGTTTAATTTTATTTTAGTTTTTCTGCTTTCCTTGCTTAGAGACTAGCTTGATTAGGGGATGCGATGAGTCCTTAAAAGCACTAAATATAACATGATTTTAAGCACTATAAACATCAAAATAGATTTATATTTGCATAAGTTTTATCATCTTTTTAGAAAATCTATCTTTCCAAAATCATGGGTATGTTTTGTTATTTTTCATGTATTTTTAGCTTCAAAATTATTTAACTATTTATCATTTGAAGAAAATTACCTGGAAGCACTAAATTTCAACCATGAAGCATAAAAGACAAACACCTATAAACCTTACATGTGTTCGAAACCAATGTAAATGGATAAACTACAAGTGAATTTCTAGAAGCGCAATAACACATGTGCCGTAGTAGAATTTTACCATGCTGTGCAACGAGAGATTCAGATCATGATTAAAAATGTTCACAAACTAGCTCATGCTAAAGCACCTTGCCATATTGCTCAAATTTCTGTTCCACAAATTTCTCTTGTTTGTAGCATTTTCTACACCTATAAAACCCCCTTCTCCCCATTGTAAAAAATCCACCATCCTTCAAATTTTCTATTTATCTTAACCTTTCTTAAGCTTTTCTTTAGTTTTTGTATTTATTTTAGTTCTTCTCTAAATTAAGAGTTGAATATAGTTTAAGTTTTTGTAGTAATTATTTTTAAATTAAGAAAACAGTATTGAAAAATCTATTGGAAGTTTTTCAGTTACATAAACAATACTAAAACTCTATATTTGGAAGGATATGCTTGATTTAAATTTTAAATGTGTTCTTTTTTAAGATTAATTTTATGTGTTATTTTGAATTCTTTTTTTAATATTTTAATTATTTATTAATTATAAGCAATTTTGGATGAAAATATTATGGGATATTACTAATGTTGTTATGCTTGTGAAATATTAAAGTAGGTAAACATTTTTATAAAATTAAGAATTATTTTCTATTCAAATATTTTACAAAATTTATAAGAAATTGGGTTTTTGAAACATGAATCTAGATTTGATTTAGAGTCACACCCTTGGATTAAGGATTTGATTATATACATATGGTTTAGAGTAATGTTTTATTTCAATGTTTGTATAAAATTTATTATTGGAAAATATATTAATGATATATGTTTTATAATTAATTTTAAAAAAAGTTGGTTTTAAATTCATCGATCTACAATCCAATTTTGAAAGCTTGAATAAAGGTTTAACTTGTTAGACCCAACCAAAGACGATAACTAAATGGTTTGTTAATCTCTTAGAAAATAAACATATTTTAATTAAAATTAATTGATTGACCAGATCGAAAGTATTAGGTGATTTTAATTCATAACAATAGTATACCTAATTAATCTCCTATTTGTATATATTAGAAAAATCGATAATCTTAATTCATATATTTAATAACCTAATTAATATCGAGCAAGTATGATTAACTAACTAATCTATCTCATAATTCTATATTGAGTGTATATGTTATTTGCTTGATATTTGTTAAATTTATCTTTAATTTTATGTCATTAGTTTACATCTTTTGCAAAACCCCAAACTTTGTGACAGAATGTTTAGGTTTAATTTTTCGTTTTTAAAAACTATATGATTTATCTTTAGATTGACCTTGGAAGTACAATAATCATTTCTTAGAAAGTGATTTTTGCATTTGCAAGCTATTTTATAAATACTAACCTCAAATATCATATACTTGTCACTTAAGTGATTCATGTACTTGTAAGCTCTATAAATATAAAATTTGTGCATCACTTTTACTCCTATTTCTCCTTATTCTCCTTCGTTTTCTTCTCATTGTGATGAAAATATCATTGCTACTCATTAGAACATCTCTTCTCCTACTATTGAGATGCGTACCTTTTTTCAAAATTTCTTGGATATTCAGAAGGCTCATGCTTAGGCTGCTTCTTATCATGCTACTCCTTAACACCTAAGTCTTGGTTCTATTCGCTCTTTTGCATCAATCAAACCCTCACCTACTAGCTCTAGAGGTCTTTATCTATGTAAGGTTGGTTACTAACAATCAACAAGATACACATGTACTTAGGTAGGTAAACTTTATATGTGAGTATGTTTACACATACTACGGGGTTTTTTTATAGTGTGCATGTTGGATTGAGTGTTTGTGGTTTTGTTTAATTTTGTTTGTAGGTATTTGAGGAAAGCTACATGGAATTTTTTGAAAATGAAAAGTCACATTTTCTTTGACTTACCTACCCCTCGCCTCCCCTGGTCAGCCTCCTCATTAGAGTAGTGTTTTACCCTCACTGCGTAGGGTCAATAAAGCAAGCAAAAAATTTATAATTTTATATAAATACCCCCTCTTTAATTGTTTAGTGATTCATAAAATCTAAGTGAAACACTACTGAAATTTTATCTCATTTTTATTCTATTTTACAAATAATCTTGAGTGTATTTAAGTGTTTATGATACATATTTGTTTGAGAAAAATTGCATTCTTGGGTTAAGATTAGATCAATCTGTTAGTTCCCAAGGTAGTGTTTTCTAGTGGTTATAGTTGAGGTGAATACCACATTGTGAACAATTTGTTGATCATTTGTTACTAAAAACAATATTGTGTATGGTATTGGCTCTATATGAGAGTAAGATTTGTGTATCAAATCAAGTTCTTATGGAGGCAGTAAGCAAGGAAAAAAATAGGCAATTAGGGCAATATGGTCTCAACTAATAGAGGTATTTACATTTATACTTTTATCGAGTTGTATTTGTCTATTTTTATTTTAGTGAATTGTTTGCTACTGAGTGGGAACCCGAGGATTTTACCCCATATGCATGAGTTTTATATGGGGTTTACCTTGTTATATCTTGTGTCATGCATGATTAGCTATTGTGTTAGTACTATTTGAGTTTCTATCTTGTGCATTCCAATATACAAGAATTAGACTTTGATTAGAAAGCTATTTTGATTTCTATTGTTGTATGACTTCTTTCCTTCTTTTGTAGCATTAAATTAACATGTGTACTCTCTAATTAATTTATATTACTTTTTCTTGTTATTTGTTATCTATTTACTTTTAGTTCTTTGGATTTTGGTGTGAATCTTTAAGGAGTTAGTATCTCCTTACCCTAATTTTGTATCGGGTGTCGAAATCATTTATAAACGACCCCTTAAGTTGTTTATATATAGTGTATTTTTTAGCCTGATCTGAGTTGAATTAGAATTTACAAGACACAATAACTAGGATTAAAAGTTAGTGTTGAAAAATACCAAATTTAAGTCGTGACTAGATATCTCAATCAATTTAGACCCTTTTTCAATCGATCTAACCATTGTGATTTCCAACCGTAAAGCACTCCATCGATCGATCCAATGCTTGATCGATCAAGTCCCTTTTTGGATTGCTCAATTCTTGCTTGTTGTTCTTTTCCTGACTCCTTGATCAATCAAATGTCCTATTTTTGCTCTAAATACATGTTTTTGCCTTTTATTTTACTTATTCCCTTAACAACTATATAACATAAATTAAATACATAAAACTCATAAGGAATATTAAAAATATGTGGTAATTGATGTCTCACTTTGAAGATCCCCACATGTAGGAACAATTTCACAAAGGTCAATTGTTTCTTCAACTCAAATAGGTAACTGAGACCTAGATGAGGGATGAAACCCAACCCATGGAAAGTTTTCACGAGCTCTATATCAATTTGATCAACATGCCTCACAATATGAACTAAGCAATTAACACAACCAAAGTACAAAATAACATTCTCAATTCAACATACAACAGAAACAACCAATAGTAAGAAAGAAGAAACTTCAGTAAACACACTAGTGATAGTGTGCCTTACAAGCTTCTATTCAGGCTAGTAACATGCATAAACATAGCAAACATCACAAAGCATGTAAGACTACATTACATAAAAAACCATAATATAGACTCTTTAGAAACTCACATTAAAAATGCATGATAAAAAAGTAGAAGTAATAAATACAAAGCTATAGGCATGCTATAATGAAGGGAAAGAAAACATGAAATTGCGTAAAATAAATAAAATTATAGTCTAAATCTTGTTTGATGGAATATACATGATAGAAACTCATATTATACTAACATAAAAGTATATCATGCATAACAATGGATATAATGAGATAAACTCACATAAAAACCCTATCTTTGTGGTAACAT
The DNA here is from genome assembly GCA_030763125.1 of Hippophae gyantsensis. NCBI lineage: Eukaryota > Viridiplantae > Streptophyta > Magnoliopsida > Rosales > Elaeagnaceae > Hippophae > Hippophae gyantsensis. Next base: position 42,014,036 of record CM061035.1, on the reverse strand, counting down.
CCTTAAGATGCTTAAGTCAACCACTCAGTAGCAAACAATCCACTAAAAACAATGAACATATATAACTCGATAGAAAAGTATTAACCTAAATACCGCTATCAATCGAGACACTTGCTCTAACTACCTATTGTTGCTCTTGCTTGTTGCTTTCTTAATGACCCAATATGACACATGAACCTAACTCTCCTCCAAAACCTTTCCACCCTAATTATTGTGATCAGTAATAAAAGACTATTAATGTGTAAAGTGAATAAGAAAAAATTACATGAATGCTACCACTTGCCAACACTTGGCTTATATCTACACAGGCTCTTCACATAAGAAAATGTTACCCAAGGTCAACTACCAACCGATTCATGATTCACTTATAGCCCACTCAAAAACATCATATTGAGCACTCACCACTCACAAGCATGGTTTTGCTCACATTGTCATGAATCACTAATATCAAACAACACTTGCAATATTAGTGATCTGAAAATAGAAAAATGAGATGTCAATTTGATCGAGCACAGCTACATTTTTTCGATGTGTACAAACATGCTTGCATACAAAGTGTTCCTAACTATATGCATATGTGCATTTCTAATCCACAGTAATCAACCTTACATAGAGGAAGACAAAACATTGAGTATAATAAAATAGACACCATATTTTATACATAGGAAGCCCATACACAAACACGAGAACAATAGGACTTACATTCTCCTCCTTTGGCTTTCTATGTCAAAACACTGCACAACTAAATATACTCATCAAACATTAGATGATTATGAAGATGTCCTAAAGTTTTTTATTCCAATAAACAACACAACGTCACACATCCAAACTCGAAAGACATACCTACTCCTAGTGTATCCATCTTATGTGCTTCATCCATCTTCATTACCAACTCATCCATTCTAAAACTCTATAGTATGAGGAACTCAGCACCACTGCACACACCATATATGAAACTTGAAAACTTTAATTTACACCTACAACTTGCACACATGAAACAAACATATACTCTATGAATGTATTATGCAAAAGCATAATGTTGTATATAAGAATACTATCATGTTACACCTATATAAGTAAATGATGAGTGCTTAAAAAGCACTAAAATTACCATGATTTAATTTACTTTAATTTATTAAATAGATTTATATTTGTATGATTTTATCATATTTTACATAAGTGTGTATTTTTGGAATCACGAGTATTTATATTTTTTCAAGTATTTTTGCTTCAAAAATAATTCAAAGACTTAAAGAAAAATATTGGAAGTAATACATCAAAATATTTAAAGTGTAGTATTAATTTTTTATACAAACAAGTGAGAAAAATGAGGAAAAGTCAAAAGGAAATATGCAATAAAATGGAAAAAACTACCACATCATACCCATGCTTGGCCTATCCTGCGTGCATGTTATGTCGAGATCCACGCCCTTGTCTATGCCTATCTGTCGATGCCAATACCCAACCGCGTGCACCTCTACCTATACGTGTGCCAGCATGTCTAAAACGCGTCCAACACCCATTTTCAAGATATGTTTTCACTATTTTAGCCTTTTCCTCATCTATAAAAAGACTATCTCTCCTATTGTAAAAATAATCCCTCAAAATCCCTTAAATCTCACATTTCTCAACTCTTCTCTTTATCTCTCTCTAGAAAGCTTTCTTAGTTTTTTTAGCTTTAAAGTTCTTCTCTTTTTGAGAAGAACTAGTTATGCTTTTATAAATTTCTAGTTTTTGATTCAATAAATGGAAATGCTAATCCGTTTAGAGGTTTTTTCCAAAAATGGAATTTGTATCAAAATTCTATAAGAATTCTTTCTAGGTATAATTTTAAAATGAATTCTTTATAGTTATTTTTATGTGTTATTTTTATATGTTATATTTAAGATGGCCGGTTATTTTTAAATATGTTATATTAAATATAACATGGCTAGCTATTTCTAAATATGATATAATAATAACATATTTTTGCTTGTGAAATATTACATAGGTAAAACATTTATATAAAATAAATTCATTTTGTTTTTATTCAAGATTTTATATTAAGGATGTTAGCGAGAAATATATTATTTTTCATTAAAAACTTAAATCTGAATATTAAATTTTAAGGTTTAATTATTCAGTCTGATTTAGAGTAGAGCCCTTTTATTGGTTGGTACAATCGCCTAGTAGTTAGAGTGAAGCTCTATTTCAAAAGTTTTTATAAGAACTATTATTCGAAAATGTATTGACAGTATACTTTTAGTAATGGTTTAAAAACTTGAAAATTAGTATTGGGATAATATAATTCTTAGGTTTAATTTGGACACCTTGAATAAAGTTTAAAATGTCTAACCCCACCAAAGGTGGAATTTATATATAAAAAAAAGATAATCAATAAATATCAATCTATATCTTTAATAACCTAAATAACATGAGTAAGCATAATTAACTTAATTATTATATCCATAAATACTCAACTATTATGAATTATAAAAAATTTCATAATTGTTTATTGAATCCATATATATGTTTATTATTTTATGTTATTAGATTAGAAAATACAAAAAAAAATCAAAATATTGGTATAGGTTGTTTAGAATTTAATTTCGTTTTCAAAAGTTTGAAGAATAAATTAAAAACCACATATATTCCTTCCTTATATCGACCTTGGGAGTATACTTGTTATTTTCTATAAAATGATTCATGCAAGTGCAAGAGTTTTACAAATATAAAATCAATGTATTTGCAAAACCAGTATTGCTAACCCAATGGTGATTTTGTTCATCAAGTTTTTACCGTCGTTGTCTAGAAAGGAATAACGTTTTTAAAATATTTATGAAAATTTTAAAAACTCTCTTTGTTGTAAATAATTGTGATTTTTTTTAGTTAAAAAAATTAATTTTTGATTTTTAATTAAAAAATATAAAAAAATAAAAATAAAATTTTTATTTTTATTTTTATTAATTTTTAATTCTTAATTAAAAAAATTTAGTTAACTTTATTTTCTTTCTTTTTCTTAGTCTATTTGTTTACTTTCATTTTATTTGTTTTTTCCTTTTAATTTTTGTGTAGTGTTTGAATATTTAGTATGGTTTATTCAATTTTTTTTCTTTTTGTATAATCATTTTATTTTTCTTTACTTGATAAGGGTGCTTAAACTTCAGTTTTATTTAGTCTATACGAGGTACGAGATCCTTATGGCATTCCCATACACCGTATATAGATAACATTAATAAACCTAGGAAACTGTCAAGAAGGTTGAACTTTGAAACTTTTCAACCTAAACCTAAACCAATCATTGGTAATGCAACTTCCTCAACCCAACTAGGTGAGGCGTCACAAAATTATGACTTGAAAAACATTCATTTATCCATGCTTCCTTCGTTGTATGGGTTGCCTAATGCTTTCCTTCATTAGGGACTTATATGCCATAGTCTAAACCCTCCCTCTAGGTATTCTAAATGAGGGTCAGCTTAAAATGAGGTGTGTCCCCTACACCTTGAAGGAAAAGGCCAAAGCTTGGTTGATGTAACTCCCTCTAGTTTCTCTAATGACTTGGGAGGATGTTTACAAAAAATTCATGGGAAAATTATATTCCTACCAGAAAAACATCGGAGTTAAGAGCAAAGATTTCCATTTTCTCTTCGATGGAAAGAGAACCAATCCATGAAGCTTGGGATAGGCTCAAAAAGTTCTTCACTTAATTCCTCTATCACAGCTTTCCCCTGTAGTTGCATAAATTATTCTTTTACGATGGACTTATGCAGTAAAGCCAGTTCATTGTAGACAACGCTGCTGGAGAAGCTATGTAAGAGAAGAAAGCCTTAGAGATGTACAACCTATTTGAGATGTTGGGTGCAAATTCCCAACAAAAAAGCTCACAAGTGATAAGAGCTAGAGTTCATGAAATCAATTCCAGTAATGAAGTTCAACTACAACTTGGTCAATTGACCAAGCAAGTTGCCCATCGCACTACGCAAACCAACACCAACAATAAAACATTATGATTTGTGTAACAATGATCGCCATACATGAAGTGTGTGCAATGACTATACAAGTATAAGTATCGCAACAAGTAATATAATGATAAGAAAATATCGTTCTCATGGAGATTATTTTATTAAAAACTAATTTTTTTAAAACTAAAAAAAATAAAAATCAATTTTTTTATGTTTTTTATATTTTAAGGAAGCAAAATTAAAATAACTAAAAGTAAATAGTAATAATTAATTAAATCAAGTTTCGTAACTAAAAAAATATATGAGAAAATATCTAGGAATGCTTAATCCCCCAATTTTTTTAACATACGAAACGCTAAAATCTCTCCAATATAATTACCAATTAATTACATGATCAATTGAATCTAACCTAGCATATATTCCTCTCTCAAGTAAACCAAATATCATATAATAATTAATTTAATCACACTATCATGCCAATTAAATTACATACTATTCATTAAGTTCATCAATTATGGATCACATACATGAGAATCATACATCTCTGCCTAGAAACTATGCATGTTATTTAATCAAGACAAATAATTAAATAATTCTCCCAAATCTATTTAATTACCTCTACAGATAAATTGTTTGCCAAAAAATTAATAGCATAAAAAAATTAAATAATATAATTAAATTATAATTATAATTGGGGTAAAATATTAAATCATTACATGGTGAAAATTGGGTTCATAAGATCCCTTGATTGATAAATTAACTACACATAATTGTGTTCATAAAACTCATATTTTTCATAAAAGAAGACATAAAAATTGATAAAGAAAAGAGTAGAAGAAGAAATACATTCAATCTCTTGAATTGTAGAATTAATCTCCTCTTGAATTTCCACCAAAATTGTGTCCCTTATTGAATTGTTTTGTATTTTTCTCTCTTTTTAGCTCCAAAAATTGACCAAAATTATGCTAATGAAGGCCACTTAGGGTTTATAGAGTGATTAGGGGCTTAAATATAGCTCATATATGATCTGGCTCGTCAGATCAACTTCAGATTAAGGGCTACAATCAAAACAAGAAAAATTGACAACTCTAGCCAATCACCGTGCGACATATGGCAGGGGAAATACACTAGGCGAATAAGGGAGCAACACATGGTAGGGGTGACTAGTCAACGACACGCGATGCGACATGATTCGTGGAACAGATGCCTTGGCACACGGGTGGAACATACGGAGCAATGGCATAGTGACACGTGGCCTAGCATATTGACCGATCTCAAACTCAAATTGAATGTCATGTTGACATGTGGCACGCGTTTCATACTCCTCACATGTGGTGTAATGTGATTCGCTCTTTGTACTTATATGGCATCCACGTGGTTTTCCTAGTCAGCTCACCTACTTGTGTGGTAGGCCACATGATAGCTCCTGATTGATCATGCGTTAAAAATTCATAAAAAACCCAAAATTTCCAAAAATTATATTTTTACCCATTTTCACTAAAAAGTTTATATTTTAATATTTTTGGCTCCAAAAATACTATTTTTTGAATAAAAAAGTAAATATTAAGTAAAAAAGTGCGCTAATGATTCTACTTTCATAGAGTCATCACACCCTCAAACTTAACTCTTTGCTTGTCCTTAAGTAAGCCAAGTATAACTAAATAAAATAACTTGGGTAGTATATTCATAAATATACTTCTATTAGTACATGCATATGTCATGAAAACTATCCCTCTCAAAAGTCGTACAATTATATGATAAAGAGGTTCACATATTCATCAATCAATGTTCCATCAATACAAAGATATGCAATGTTTTTGACAAATTGATTCATATGTGTGTGTGCTGCCACATGATATCATCCAATGCACTCATGAAATCAACCTATATGAGCATGTTAATCAATTCAATCTTAGAATAAGTCTCATAAGTCTATTTTTCCCATCCCTCTCCACTAATATAAATATGCACTTAAATATCAATAAGGACTTTACATGGTTGTAATGTATGGCTGAGGTAGGGGTCGATAAATGAAGACACTTAGGCTCTTTCCACACCTTAGCTTTCTCTTTTTTTTCATCATGCACTTTTTAATTGCAATTGAGCTTTAACTTGATATTTCAGTGTAACCTGTTTTTGTTATTCTTTTCATATTCTTGTATTCCACATCTATTTTCTCTTTTTTTTTGTAACTTCACAACACCTCCAAACTTATTTTCAATTCTATTTTCTTCTTCTTTAAAGGGATAATTGTATTGTGAGTTTTGCTTCTTATTTTTTTTTCTTTTTTTATAGGGTGCATTACATTTCACCTTACTCTAAAGCACAACACATGATTGTAATTTTTTTTCTTTTCAAACAAGCTAAAGGTGCAAGGGTAAAGGTAATACTTATTAGTTAGGAATTAAATGTGGCTTAAAGATATGAAAGGTTCTTTGTTAGGCTCAAATGGGTAACTAAAGATATTAACAATGATTAGCTTTAAAGACTCAGTCAATCCAAATAAGGCCTTAACAATGATCAAATAGATTCTAAAACTTGGTAGATCTCATCAACTCGCATAACTCAGTACAAGCATATCACATGATTAATGTAAATATCTTAACAAATATGTTACATTCAGTCCTAGTCATGACAACCAATTTTTATCATTGAGATCATATGTTTTATATCAAGCATGCATGCATTTAGTTTATATATATTTATCAATTTCTACCCAAATCATGATTAAAAATAACCTAAAAAAATTCCCTAAAAATTTAAAATGCATACTAAATATTAATGTAGAGAATGAAGTTCTTTCCTCCAAACTTAAATTATACATTGTCCCCAATATGCACATATAAATATGAAAAGGTAAAAGAAAAGAAAACTCCCTTAATCATGGCACACCACATCTGTTACTAAAGTTTTCATTCTTGTTGTGCCATTGTTGTCCACATTTATTCACCTACAAAACCAAATTAATGAAAATATAAGTAAAATAACATTGGGTTGCCTCCCAACCAGCGTCATGTTTAATGCCCTTGACTAGACGATCATATCACATCCTAAAGCACATCCCTTTGTGTCCATTTACTTTTGAGTATACATGGAAACAGTTTGAGTCTTAATTTATTCAATAATACTTTATGTTCTAGCTTGCAAACACAATGCTCAATTCTTTTCTCATGCCATATTTTTGTTTTCTTTTTGAACTTTTTGGCATTCTTATAAACACTCCATCGTAACTCATCCAATTTATGTATTTCTAATAACTTTTTCACCTCCCCATTGGACTTTTTCACTTTCATACTTGACTGGGGATATGAGGAATTGATGGTTTGAGTTTAGATCCTACCTCAAAATTTTCCATAATCATCTTTGATACATACATGAGAGACACGTCCTCCAAGAAGTTCACATAGTCCACAATATCAACCTTCGATGCCATACTTTCAAAGTTATAATAGGTTGAGTTGTTTTCTAGTGAGTTTATGTCCTTGTTTACAGTAGCATGTGTTAAAGTCTTAAGTTTTGGAGACTCAATAGATTCTTTTAAGCTTTTCCCACAATCAGTAACATTTATCCTCAAACATTCATTAGCATTATCAATATCAGGGGGCTCAGATTCTTTAAAAACTTCAAATATTACTTGTTCATCTTGCACTCTCATTGTAAGTTTACCTTTTTGTACATCAATGAGTGCCCTTCCAGTTGCTAAGAATGGATGATCAAGTATGATAGGAATGTCATGATCCTCTTCCATATCTAGTACAATGAAGTCTACATGAAAGATGAATTTGTCTACTTTTACTAGCAAATCTTCTACCATACCCATAGGTCTCTTAATTGACCTATCTGCCATTTGTAATGTTACTAAAGTGGGTTTGGCATTATCAACCCCCAATATTTTGAAGACTAATAATGGCATAAGGTTAATGCTAGAACCCAAGTCACATAGTACCTTGCCAAAACGGATGTTCCCAATAGTGCAAGGGATGTCAAAACTACCTAGATCTTTTAGTTTTTGTGGTAGTTTTCTATTAAGGATGGCACTACAACATTCAATCAAGTTATTGTTTCATAATCTCCAAGCCTCTTTTTCTTTGATAGTGTATCCTTAAGGAATTTGGTATAAGATGGTATTTGTTCAAGTGCCTCTGCAAATGGTATGTTTATGTGCAGCTTCTTGAAGACTTCTAGAAATTTTGAAAATTGTGTATCTAAATTTTGCGTTTTATAGTCTTTGAGGAAAAGGAATAGTAGGTTTGTAAAGGTTGTTTTTCTTTGGCTGAATTATTTCCTTTTCAATTCTCTCTTTATCCACTAGTCCCTCCTCATCGTTTTTAATTTTAAGTTTCTCCTCATCCTTTTCTATCTTATGTTCTTGTTCTAAAGTTTTACCACTCCTCAAGGCTATGGCATTGCACTGGTACTTACCTTCTATATTTTGGTTTACAATTATTTCACTTGGAAGATTACCTTGAGACCTTTGACTTATAGTTTGAGCAAGTTGCCCCATTTTGTTCTCCAAATTTTGGAATTAAAACCTCTTGAGTTGAAATTTTTGTATTAAATGATTGGATGAAGTCTTTCACTTGGGCTTAGGATTATTGTAGTTGTTCAAAACCAGGTGGTGGAAATGAATAATGGTTGAATTGATTACCACCTTGACTGTAGTAATTACTCCAAGAGAAAATTTGGATATTGTCTCCATCTTAAGTTGTATGTGTTTGAGTATGGATTATTGTTTTGATTCATATTACCTACATAGCATATGGATTCAACATTATTTGGACAATTATCAAATAAATGAGCTCCCACAAAATACACATGACACTCCTGAATCTTGGACCTAGTTTAGACTCGCTGGCGAGTTTTGAGCTTTCAAAAGATTAACCAAAGATGAAACTTGAGCTATAAGTGCTATGATATCATTTACCTCATACACTCTGGTTACTTTTCTTGTGGCTATCATTCTGTCTATTAGCCATTGATAATTATTGCTAGCCATTTTCTCAAGTAAATAATACGCTTGATTGTAAGATTTGGCTAGCAAAGCTCTATTAGCATATGCATCAACAATGGTTCTTGTTTGAGCATTGAGGCCATTATAAAAAGGCTCCATTTGAATACAATAAGGAATACCATGATGAGAACATTTCCTTAGCAATTCCTTGAATCTTTGTCATGCTTCATATAGAGATTGTCCTTCGTGTTGTTGGTAGGAAGTAATGTCATTCCTAAGCTTGGCATTCTTTGTTGGTGGGAAGTATTTCATCAAGAATTTTTCCGCCAAACCATTCCAAGTTATAATGGAATCAGGTGACAAAGTGTTTAGCCAAACTCGAGCACAGTCTTGTAAAGAGTAAAGGAACAATCTAAGCCTAAAAGCCTCCTCGGTCACACCATTGAACTTAAATGAATCTACAACTTCAATAAACAATCTGAGATAAAGATGAGGATCCTCTATTGGTAATCCGTTGAATTGTCCAACTGTTTGTAGCATTTGAAACATCACTAGCTTTAATTCAAACTGATTAGCTTGAATGCTTGGCCTTGTAATACTTGGCTTCAGCCCTTCCAACCTAGGTATTGCATATTCATTCATAGCTCTATCTCTATCATCCACCAAAATTATTTTATTGTTCAAGTTTAGCTCTATATTGATCCCTGACAATGGTGCAAAAAACTTGATTGCTACATATGAAGTGTGTGCAATGAATATTCTGAATTTCAAGATCTAAAGGTAAGATTTCCCCCTCACGAACTCTGCTCATGAAATAAACTTAATTATGTTTCTAGAATACTAAAGGAGATGTCTAAATAAAAATTAAAAAAAATAAACAACTAAATAAATAAATTAAAGTAAAAAAATAAGTAAATAAAATAAATTCATAAATAAGTCAGTAAAAGAATATAAGTGAATTAAAATTAAAATTAAAGTAAAGAAAAATAAATCAAAAAAATAATTAAAAAATAATAATAATAATGATTATTATTAATTTTTAATATTTATAATCCCCAATAACGGTGCCAAAAACTTGATCGCCATACACGAAGTGTGTTCAATAAATACGCAAGTATACGTATCCCAACACGTAATGTAATAATAAGAAAAGATCGTTCCCATGGAGCTTATTTTATTATAAACTAATTTTTTTAAACTAAAAAGAATAAAATCAATTTTTTTAAGTTTTTATATTTTAAGGAAGCAAAATTAAAATAATTAAAAGTAAATAGCAATAATTAATTAAATCAAATTTAGTAACTAAAAAGATTTATGAGAAAATATCTAGGAATGTTTAATCCCCTAATTTTAACAACATACGAATCGCTAAAATCCCCCTAATATAATGACCAAGTAATTACATGATCAATTAAATCTAACCTAACATATATTCATCTCTCAAGTAAACTACACACCATATAGTAATTAATTTAATCACACTATCATGCCAATTAAATTGCATACTACTAATTAAGTTCATCAATTATCAATCACATATATAAGAATCATACATCTCTACTTAGGAACTATGCATGTTATTTAATCAAGATAAACAATTAAATAATTCTCTCAAATCTATTTAATTACCTCTACAGATAAATTGTTGGCCAAATAATTAATAGCATAAAAAATAGATTAAATAATATAATTAAATTATAATTATAATTGGGGTAAAATATTAAATCATTACATGGTGAAAATTAGGTTCATAAGATCCCTAGATTAATAAATTAACTACACATAATTGTATTCATAAAGCTCATATTTTTCATAAAAGAAGACATAAAAATTGATAAAGAAAAGAGTAGAAGAAAAAATATAATCAATCTCTTGAATTGTAGAATTAATCTCCTCTTGAATCTCCACCAAAATTATGTCCCCTATTGAATTTTTCTGTATTTGTCTCTCTTTTAGCTCCAAAAATTGACCAAAATTATGCTAATGGAAGCCACTTAGGGTTTTATAGAGTGATTAAGGGCTTAAATATAGCTTAGTTGTGATCTAGATAGTCAGATCAAGGGCTACGATCAAAACAAGCAAAACTAACGACTCTAGCCAATCACAAGGCGACATATGGCAGGGGAAATTCACTGTGTGAATTAGGGAGGGACGTGCGGCACCATGTGATTCATGGTAGCAGATGGCGTGGCACACGGGTGGAACACGCGAAGCAATGGTGTAGCTACACGTGGCATAGCATGTTGATCGATCTCCGAACTTGGATTGAACATAGTGTTGACACGTGGCACACGTTTCGTCCTCCTCACATATAGTGTAACGTGATTCCCTTTCCATGCTTGTGTGACATCCATGTGGCTTGACCAGTCTACTCCCCTACTTGCGTGATAGGCCACGTGGTAGCTCTTGATTAGTCATGCGTTAAAAATTCATAAAACATCCATAAAATCCTAGAAAATTTCCAAAAAATTTCAAATATTATATTTTACCCCTTTTCACTAAAATTTTTATATTTTAATATTTTTGACTCTAAAAATACAATTTATTGAATAAAACAAGTAAATATTAAGTAAAAAAGTGCACTAATGGTTCTACTTTCATGGAGTCATGGATTGAAGGCTATCCATATCAAGAAGAAGCACCAACTGGATAGGAACAGGTTAATGTTTTGGGAGCATATCAACAGAGAACAAGATTCGACCCCAATTCAAATATCTACAATCTTGGGTGGAGAAATCATCCCAACTTCTCCCGGAGGTAAAACAACCCTTATTTCGCCCAAAGTTCAAATCAGAGGCCAAAAATTCCACCAACCTAATCTAAGAAGCCTTCTCAATAAACCAACCCTGAGGGACAACTTGAATTCTTTTATTCAAGTCTGTAGAGATAACCAGTCTAAAATTAATCAATGGTTGAACTCTATGAAAGCTTCTATGAAAAAGGTGGAAGTCCAAATGTAATAGTTAGCTAAGCATTTGCAAAAATAAAGCAAAGACTAACTAAATGGTAAAATTCAATCAAATAAATTCAATGAAGAGGATACATTGATTTTATCATTCTGAAATCTCCAAGCAACGTCTTACTAGAAGACGATAAATTTTAGTCCTAAGTGGGAGGTCACTTGTTATTGTATTTTCTTTTCTTTTAGTTTGTGTTGTTTTATTTTTATTTTAAGAATGTGTGGAACAAAATTGCAATGAAATAATAGAAATTCATTTGTTTCAAAAATTCGATCCATTCTATAAATTTACCATTACAAAAAAAATTAACTTAGGTTCCATACGTCTTTCTTCCTTAGGCTTATACATTTTGTCAAGTTAGAAATATTTCTTAGAATGTTCTACTATTTTTCATTTTAGGAGCTAGATGTTGATACGCAAGAGGAGAAGGATCAATATCAACTACAAGTAGTCATGGGAGATGCTAGAGATAGGCATGAAATGATGAAGTACTATGCAAGACCAATCATTGGCAATGCAACTTCCAACATACAATTGCAAGAGGCTATAAGGAACTATGAATTGAAAAAGATTCATTATTATTTGTTTCCTTCCTTTTATGGTATCCTTAATGAAGACCCTTTTCCATTTCATTAGAGAATTCTATGCTATTGTCAAAACCTTTCCACTGCAAAGAATTAATAAATACTAGCTTAGGATGAGGTGTTTTCCTTACACCCTCAAGGATAAATCTTGGTCATGGTTCATTACTCTATAGTCGGGTTCTCTTACAACTTGGGAGACAGTTCATGAAAAGATTATGGGTAGGTTCTATTCCTATCAAAAGATTGCTGATCTAAGTAGCAACATTTTCTCAAATGGATGAAGAGTCCTTTCTTGAAGCTTAGGAAAGACTCAAACTCCTTTTTCATTCAATATCCTTATAATAGCTTTCGATTACAACTATATAACCAATTCTTTTATGATGGATTGACACTATAGAGTCAATATATGGTTGATAATGCTGCTGGATGAGCTATGGGAGAAAAGACCACAGAGGAAACCTATAGTCTCTATAAATTTTGGGGTTTTAAATCCCAATAAAGAAGTACTAGAAGAAGGAGAGAAAGAGTGACTGAAGTTGGTTTCGGTAATGAGATGACCTTGCAACTTTTTGAAATGACTAAGCAAGTGCAACTTCTTACTACCCACTGATCGGGGCAGAACCGACATCGCCGATCCTGCCCGTTACTTTAGTTTTATCTATTTATAAAACTCTCGCAAGTGCACGAATCATTTCGTAGAAAATGATAAGTATACTCCCAAGGTCGATCTAAGGAAGGAATGTATGTGGTTTTTAATTTATTATTCAAACTTTTAAAAACGAAATTAAATCCTAAACATCCTGTCACGATATTTTGGTTTTTGTGTTTTTAATCTACTTACATAAAAATAAACATAGATTCAATAAACATTTATGTAAATTTTATCATTTATAATGGTGGAGTATTTATGGATATAATAATTAAGTTAATTATGCTTGCTCATATTAATTAGGTTATTAAAGATATGAATTGATATTTATTGATTCTCTCTTTTTATATGAATACCACCTTTGGTGGGGTTAGATATTCTTTGTTAACTAAACAAATCAATTAACACCTATGGGTGGGGTTGATAACTAATTTGGTTAATTAAATTAATTTCTTTTTCTAAGAGATTGAAAATGAACCATTTAAATGCCACCTTTGGTGAGGTTAGACAGTTAAACTTTATTCAAGGTGTCCAAATTAAACCTAAGAATTTAGTTATCCGAGTACTAACTTTCACGTTTTAAAACCACTACCGAAAACATGTTGTCAATACATTTTCAGATAATAATTCTTATAAAAACTTTTGAAATAGAGCTTCACTCTAACTACCAAGGCGATTGTACCATCAAATAAAAGAGCACTACTCTAAATCGATCGATAACTAAACCTTAAAATCTAATTTTCAGGTTTAAGTTTGTAATGAAAAATAATATATTTCTCTCTAACATTCTTAATATAAAATCTTGAATAAAAATAAAATCAATTTATTTTAGAGATTTTTACCTATTTAATATTTCGCAAGCATAACAACGTCATTATTACATCATATTTACTAAACATCCAGCATAGTTAAATTTAACCACAGACAAGTTGAATATAACATGTAAGAATAAAGCATAAAAATAATCAGAAGAAAATAAAATCCTTACGTAACTTCGACGCTATTCATTCGAAAACCTCCAAGAATTTGCACTCCCATTTATTGAATCAAAAACTAATATATTACAAAAACATAACTAGTTCTTCCCAAAAAGGGAAGAACTCTAAAACTAAGAGAAATTAACTAAAAACTAAGAAAAACTAAAAAAACCTAAAAATCTAAGAAAAGAGAGAAAGAAAGAAGAGAGAAGTGTGTTTTGAAGGTGTGTTTTGAAGTGAATGGAAGGGGGGTATTTATAGGTGAGGATGGAGAGAAAAAATGATTAAAAAAATGTTAAAAAAATATTAAAAAAAATAAAAAACGTGTTTTGGACCTGCTGAGGTCATCAATGACGTCAGCATGACGTCATGGGGGCGGCTGCACGTGAAAAATGGGTCAAAAACGCGTTGGGCGCGCGGCTGGGCGGCTGCTGGGCGCTGCGCGCGCGTGAACGGTAACCGCGCGCAGTGCTGCGCGCATGAACAGTAACCCGCGCGCAGTTTTGGGCGGAGCTGGGTGCTGGCGCGGCGGCTGGCGCAGCGGCGGCGTTTTCTCGCTTTTTGACATTTTTGACCTTTTGGACCCATTTTGTCCAATTTTTCCATGTTTGTTGACCTTTTTCCACTTATTTATTAATTTATTTGTGATGTATTGCTTCAAGTATTCTTCTTTGAGTCTTTAAATTGCGTTTTTAAGCCAAAATACCTGAAAAACAATAAAAATACCCGTGATTCCGAAAAAGACAAATTTATATAAATATATGATAAAACATATAAATATATATATTTTTAATCAATTAATGTGCATAAAATCATGGTTATTTTAGTGCTTTTTGAGCACTCATCACCCACCAAATGCCAAATCAAGAGGTGTGTGAAATGTGTTTTTCAATTGGGCATGTGCTCGTAATTTTCCATGTACTTGTGATTCTAGTGTGGATTCCATGAAGGAAGTCAATTCCTTTCAAAGGTATCATCTAAACACCTATAATCATCCTAACCATCATTGGACACCAAAAAATTACCAAGCCTACACCAAATGTCAAACACTAAGGCGAAATACAAACCACCATAACCCACCAAATTAGTCTTTTAAGCCAACCTTAGAGGATAGCTTGAATTCTTTTATTCAAGTTAGTCACGACAACCAATTGATGAATAATCAAAGATTGAGCACCATAGAGGCTTCTGTTAAAAGGTTTGAAGAAAAAGTTGGATAACTAACTGAACAAATGCAAAGGCAAGAACTAGGAAATTTTCCCAGTCAACGCAAGCAAAGGATGTAAGAACCTTTTAAAGTGGTAAGGTAGTCAATACTAGTTTACTTGAAATCTCTAAAGATTTACCTTGTAGTTCAAGTAACAAAGAAAGTAAAATTCTAGTCTTGCAAAAAGGAGAGACAAGTGTTAAACTTGACAGGCCTTTGGAAAAACTCATTGGGGATTCATCTAACATCCCAAAATTCAAAAGACAAGAGAACCACACCAACTGCAAGTGCCTTTTCCACTCTGGCTGAAAGAATCCAAACAAGATAAGCAATTCTATAATCTTTTTAATATTCTTTCTAAAGTAAATATTAATTTACCATTATTTGAAGCGATCATGAATGTACCCTCCTATGCTAAGTTATTCAAAGAGTTGAACACTAAGAAAAGGAGGTATGAACTTAATGAGTGAGTAGTAGTATAAAAAATTTCTATGCTGTACTTCAGCACCAACTTTCGTCTAAGCTGAAAGACCCTGGAAGTTTTATCATAAACATAACTATAGAGGATAGGAAGGTTGCAAAAGAAATTCTTGATTTAGGTGCTAGTATAAACATGATTCCTTACTATATATTCTTATAGCTCAATTTAGGAGATTTAAAACCCACAACTATGTCCCTTCAACTTGCAGATAGATCTCTTAAGTATCCAAAGGGAATAGTTGATGATGTGCTAGTATAGGTAGACAAACTGATAATACCTTTTGACTTTGTGGTTCTGGATATGCAAGAAAATCTAGCCTTGGACAGAGAGTAAACAATAATGTTATATAGACCATTTATGGCAACTACCAAGACTATTAATGATGTCCAAGATGGAAATTTGACAATGATAATCTTAGGAATGACTATTTAAGTGAAAGTTTTTGATTTTTCACATTTTCCTTCTACTTTTGTCATCGATGAAATATTCGATGCTAACCCTTTGAATAATCTTGTTCAAAGAACCTTTTCCCAAACCAGAATAAAACACTACGCCAAAATATACTATTAAAGTCAGTTAATAATCGACTTTAAATTTTTTTTCTTTCAAATTTTACTCATTTTCTTCAATCCTCATAACCTTGTAGAGCCTTGGTAATAGCTCCAAATCCTTTCCACGAATACTAATTGTTTGCTTTTATTGCAAGAACCTAAATAAAAATTCAAACCAGTCAAATAAACATTATTTTTAACAACAAAAATAAATATCCTACCCCAATGCTCTACGATACATTAACAATATTGTAGATCCATCATCTTTCAACCCCTGTAAAATTCAAAAACCATTAGATCTATAAAAGAAACAGATTAAGAAAAATCCAAAAACAATAGTAACGAAATCAAATAAATCATTAGATCTGTACGTATGATGCTTAAAAGACGAAGACTCTTGCAAAGTGGAAGCTGATGATCATGAGGCCATTAAGGTATGGTGTTTGGATGATTTGAATGTTTTCAAAATGAGAAGTTGTGTTGAGAATTAGGAAATAATGATACAAGGTGAAGAAGAAAGAGGGGAAGTGAGTAAATGAGAAAGAGAAGTGAGTAGAGAAGAGAGAGAAATGGTGAAGTCAATAAATTTAAAAATTTTGTCAAATGGTAAAGAAAGAAGAGCAAAGAAAAAAAGTCGTGTGTAGCATCGATTGACACGTAGGATTTTAAGTTGGTTCTACATGTCAACCGACGCTACAAGCTTAAGTCAATTGACACGTAGAACCGACTTAAAATCCTACATGTAGCGTCGGTTCTACATGTCAACCGATACTACTATTTTTTTTCCTGTTGACACATAAACTAAAATTATGATTAATTAAAATTAAATAAATATTAATATTATTATATATATATTTATATAAAAATATATTTTTAATTATAAAATATATAATATTTTCAATAATTAATTTCAATTTTATTTATTTTTATATTACTTAAAAATATATACTAAATATTTAAAAATAAAAATTAATATTAATATTTTAAATAATGTAGTACAATAAAAATTATATTAACATTTGATTTTTTAAACTAAATATATTTTTAAATAAATGTTAAAAATAAGAAGTATAATTAAACTGTGAGAAAATTATCTGTTTATAACTAATGATATGAATGTATCTAAAATTAATACCAAATAATTATAGTTATTATTATAAATGTCTCGTACATCCCATGCCCATTTTTAATTTAGAGTTTTTCAATGTTAATAATTATTTTTTTATTGAGTTTTTTTATTTATGAATCATATATTGACTTATTTTTTAATTATTTCTTTTATTTGCATATTCTCCACACGTGGCTTAAGTCAGTTGACACGTAGAACCGACTTAAAAAATTATAGAAAAATAAAATAGTAGCATCAGCTAACACGTAGGACCGACGTTACACGTGGCTTAAGTTGGTTGAGACATAGAATGACTTAAAATCTTGCATGCAACATCAGTTGACATGTTGAATCGAAGCTACATCCTACGTGTAGCATCAGTTCAACACGTCAACCAACTTTAAATTTATTATAATTCAGTACTTTTTCACAAAACTAACTTTAAATATTGACTTAAATGCCACCTTTTGTAGTAGTGAAAGACAAGCTTGAAACTATTTTTACACTTCAAGAGGTCGAAAAAGATTTAGATGAGGAAACTAAGGGGTACCTTGAACAACTAGATAGGGATGAACTAATGACAAAATCTATTACACTTTTAAACCTACCTAGTTCCCATCTAGTAAAGAGGCCAATCCATCTAAGCATGAACTCAGAGACTAATCTAAGCACTTAAAATATGTGTGTTTGGGAGAAGAAAAAACTTATCCAGCAATAGTTTCATCAACCTTGACCAAAACCCAAGAAAAGGAACTTATAAAAGTGCTTAAGAAGTTTAAGAAAGCCATAGGTTGGAGTATCGGGGATATAAGAGGTATTAGTCCTACAATGTGTATGCATAAGATCAACTTAGAGGATGGTGCTAAACCCGGATGAGAGTCACAAAGAAGACTAAACCTAAACATGCAAGAGGTATTTAAGAAATAAATTCTCAAACTGTTAGAAGGAATTATATACCCTATTTTCGATAGTAAATGAGATAGTCCAATGCATGTGGTACCTAAGAAATTTGGGATAACAATTGTTAAAAATGAAAAAAAGTGAATTAGTTCCCACTAGACTAATCATTGGATGAAAGATTTGTATAGATTTCAGGAAACTAAATTTATATAGGAAAAAGGATCATTTTTCTCTTCCATTCATTGATCAAATGTTGGAAAGATTAGTTGTTTTCTTGATAGACTGTCCAGATATTATCAAGTACCTATAGCACCAGAAGATCAATAAAAGATCACATTTACATGTCCTTTTAGGACATTTTTTTCAAAGAATGCCATTTAGGTTATGCAATGCCCCCACTGTGTTCCAGAGATGTATAATGTCTATCTTCTCGAACATGGTGGAATAATTCATTGTGGTTTTCATGGACAATTTCTATGTCTTTGGAAACTCATTTGATGATTGCTTACATAAATTGACTTTGGTTTTAGAAGCAATATAACCCTTAGTTGGAAGAAAATTCATTTTATGGTTCAAAAAGGGATAGTGTTAGGAAATATAATTTCAAACAAAGGTATTGAAGTTGATTAGGAAAAATTTGAACTGATTTCCAAACTACCTACCCTACATCTGTTAAGAGGATAAGAAGCTTCGTAGGATATGTAGGATTTTACAAACTATTTATTAAAGATTTTTCTAAAATAAGTCGTCCCTTATGTAACATGTTATGAAAAGATGTTTTATTTTGATTTCAATGATGCCTACCTTATTACCTTTAATAACTTGATAAAGACACTAACATCTACCCCTGTTATTATGGCACCAAACTGGTCTTTACCCTTTGAAATAATATGTGACATTTTCTATTATGATATTGGAGCAGTCTTAGGATAGAGAGTGGATAAATGTTTGCATGTCATTTACTATGCTAGCAAAACACTCAATGATGCCCAAATGAATTATACCATAACCAAAAAGGAATTTTTGGCTATAGTTTTTTCTTTAAACAAACTTAGGTCTTATTTAATAGGATCTAAAGTGATTATGCATTATGATCATGCTTCTTTAAGATACCTATTAAGTAAACCGAATGCCAAGCCAAGATTAATCAAGTGTGTCTTAATCTTAGAAGGACTTGACCTAGAAATCAAGGATAAGAAAGGCATTGAAAACTTAGTAGATGACCATTTATCTAGGTTGATTTTTTACTTCAATTCTCTTAAAGGTGAGATAGTTGAAACCTTTCCTAATGAACAATTATTTTCACTAGGTCTAAACCCATGGTATGCTGATTTTGTAAACTATCTTCCCACGGGCATTTTGAGACCTAACACTTCATATTAGGACAAGAAAAGGTTCTTTAAAACTATCAAGGACAATTTCTAGGATGACCCTTATTTATACAAGATTTTTCAAGATCAAGTCATCTAGAGATGTGTACCTGAAGAAGAACATAAAAGCATTCTGACTTTTTTGTCTTGAACTTCACTATAGGGTCCATTTTAGTGGTGAAAAGACAACCTATAAGGTATTACATTCTAGATTCTTTTGGCCTACTCTTTTTAAAGATGCTCATATGTTTTGTGCACAATGTGATAGATGTCAAAGAATATGCAACATAAGCAAAAGAGATGAAATGCCTTTGACATCTAATTTAGTTGTTAAACTCTTCAATGTATGGGAGATTGACTTTATAGGTCCTTTTTTGCCATCTAATGGTTTTCAATATATTTTGGTTGCTGTGGATTATGTATCCAATTGGGTAGAAGCTATCCCCACTAAAACCAATGATGCTAATGTTGTAAAATTCTTAAAGAATTCAATATTTAGCAAGTTTGGAATGCCTAGAGCTATAATAAGTGATGGAGGTAGCCATTTTTGTAACAAAATCATGGATGGAGTATTGAAAAAGTACAACATCACATATAGAGTAACTACTTCATGTCATCCTCAAACTTCTGGCTTAGTGGAAGTAAGTAATAGGAAAATCAAGGGAATATTGTAATGCATTGTGCGTCCTTCAAGCAGGGACTGGGCATTTAAGTTGAATGATGCCTTATGAGCATGCCACATAGCTTACAAAACACCCATTGGGATGACCCTTACTGGTTAATCCTTGGGAAAGCATGCAACCTTCCTGTTGAACTCAAACACAAGGCTTAAACATGGACATAAATAAAGTAGGAGAAAAATGGTCACTCCATCTTAATTAGTTGGAAGAAATTAGGAATGAAGCCTATGAGGCTACTCTATTTAAGCAGGAGAAAAATGGTTACTCCAAATTCTACAAAGAGTGTACTAAGCACTATCGTGACAAGAGGCTAGTTCCTAAGACTCATCATAGAATGAAAGTTCTTTTATTTAACTCTTATCTAATATTGTTTCCAGGAAAACTAAGATCAAGATGGGATGGACCACTTAAAATAATCCAAGTATTTGTACATGGAGCAGTAGAACTATTGGATTCCAAGACACAAATAACATTCAAAGTCAATGGGCATCATGTGAAGCCTTATTTAGAAGGACCACACAACACTGTCGAAATTGATTGCATTTAGCTAAGTAATCCTTAGCACTATAATGATGTGTGTTGCTAAGACATTAAACTAAGTACTGGATGAGAGGCAACCCATCATTGAAAGGTAATTTAATTTAATTTTAAGCAATTTAGTTTGTTTTATTAAATTTCTTTCTTTTATGAGGACTGTGTTTATTTTATTGCATAAAATAATTGCTTGTTAAGATGTGTAAGAGCGCTGGGTAGGAGGCAACCCATCATCTGAGGTTAGATACAACTAGCGTTCTACAACAAAATCCTTAGCACATAAAGAAATTTGGTAACTTTTCTATCCCTTCTCTTTTTTACAATTTGCATTGGTTACATTGAGGACAATGTAGATTTTAGGTTGGGCGTGGTAGGATTTAAAAGTTACACAAATTAAGAAAAAATTAAAATTTTTGTAAACAATGTGCCCATATTTTTCTTATTTAGTTGTGTATTTTCATATTAATTATTTCCTTTAATTTATTTGTTTCTTTTATATATGTGTATTATTTTCTTTATTTGTGTGTTTAGGTAAATTAGAATAGTGTTCAAATTTTTGTCACAAAAATAATCATGTCTTAAAAATGAATTTTAAGCAATGATTAGGTCTTTCTACATTAGTAGATTAATTTTCAAAAACATATCACAAAGTAATATAATAATTAGTAAGTTTTGTCATAACTAATATTTTATGATAAAATGTCGAAATAAAACGAACCCAAATCGGTGTTTAGGAATCAAATAGTGGAGACTGCCCTTATGAGATATTATTTGAGCCTTAATTTCCTTTATTTTGTGTGAAATATTTTATTTCTACTCAAAACACTTATTCTATTTCTTCAAAATTTCAGATAATCTCTATAGGTCTTAGCATTGAATGTATGAATTTTCTCATCTTAATAGTGTGTCGTATATTTATTTTTCATTTGTTTAGATTAAATGATTTAAGTAGAAATTGATAGTATATGTCTTTATCTCATTCATTCATGACTTCTATCAAAGAGAGACATATATGGGTTTACCTAAACCAAAATCAAACAAGAAAGCCACAAAATTAACCACTCACCAATATCCTACAAAAATGTATAATCCGTACATGGGTTCACTCTCTAAAAAATATATGTTGAAAAATCTCTCAAAAAATAGGGAGATAAAGAATATATATTATAATCTATATACTACGACCTTTTTAGCCTTAAACAATTGTAAGAGTTGGTTAGTACAAAAGAAATATAGGAAATAATATCACTAAAAGTCATTGCATTTATTTTTCCTACATTTCTAAAAGGCATATATCTTGAAAAAATTTCTTAATGTGTTTGATTGATGCATGAAAATAATATATATGCCCTATTTTGAGCCTTTATTCTTTTATAAGTATGCAGAATTATTAGTTCATATCTAAACATAAATTCTATTCGCATATGCCTTAGGACTCAGTGAACCAAGAGTATTGACTTGTAAGGAGTAGAGTCGAAGCTAATTCAGTTTCCTAACACTAAAATTGGGTGAAGTGAAAAAAAAAAGTTTTTTATTCAAATATGAAAGTGATTTTCGATTAATTATTGTAATAAATCATGAATGTTTAAGAAATTAGAATAATCTATGCTTAAAGGTTTTAATTATAAAACTTAAATGAAATTTTAAGCAAGAAAATTCTTGTGTTTTATTTTACTTTGTATTTTACTTGTTCTACTTGTTTTTTTTTTTGTTTTAATTTAAAGATTGTTTTGTTTAGTTAAATGTTTGTGGGTATCATTACTGAAAACCCTTACGAGACTCAAACTCTTCTACTAGGGCAACCTAGGGGTTTAAAGGCTTGTTGCATACGCTAAATGCAACTATGTCAATCCACAAAAGTGATTTAGGATAGCTTAATTTTTAGTTTTTATTTTATTTTTCACTGTTTCTCTTGCTAAGAGACAAGCAAGAATCTAGTTAAGGGTTGTGATGAGTGCTTAAAAGCACTAAAATTATCATGATTTAATGTACTTAAATTTATTATTTGTACGATTTTATCATATTTTATATAAATTTTTATTTTTGGAATTACGGGCATTTATATTTTTCTCAAATATTTTCGCTTAAAAAATAATTTAAAATAGAGGAAAAAAATACTAGAAGCAATACATCAAAATATTTAAAGTGTGGTATTCATTTATTATACAAATAAGTGAGAAAAAAATGAGGAAAAGTCAAATGGAAAAATGGAAAAAAAGGACAAAACTAACCAGTCATGTGCATGATTAGCTTGTCTCGTGCACATGCACGTACATATCCATGTCTACACCCAACCACACGCACCTCTATCAGCACGGTTGCCAGCCTATCCGAAACGCATCCAACACCCATTTTCAAGATATTTTTTCACTTTTTAGCCTTTTCTTCACCTATAAAAGAACCTTATCCTCCATTGTAAAAATCATCCCTCAGGATCCCTTAGGATCCCTCAAATCTCACATTTCATAGCTCTTATCTTTCTCTTTCTCTCTCTAGCCTTTTCTCTCTAGAAAGGTTTCTTGTTTTTTTAGTTTTAAAGTTCTTTTCGATCTTTTTGAGAATAACTAGTTATGCTTTTGTAAATTTCTAGTTTTTGATTCAATAAACACAAATGCAAATCCATTAGGAGGTTTTTCAGAAACGGAATTAACATCAAAGTTCTATAAGGATTCTTTTGAGGAATAATTTTAAAATGAATTATTTATAGTTATTTTTATGTTTTATTCTTATATGTTATATTTAATTTGTTTATGATTAAATTTAATATGACTGACTATTTGTAAATATGATATAATAAGAACATTATTACGCTTACAAAATAATAAATAGGTAAGACATTTCTATAAAATAAATTGATTTTATTTTTATTCAAGATTTTATATTAAAGATGTTAGAGAGAAATATATTATTTTTCATTACAAACTTAAATTTGAATATTATATTTTAAGGTTTAATTATCTGATCTGATTTAGAATAGTGCTCTTTTATTTGTTTGTACAATCGCCCGGTATTTAGAGTGGGGCTCTATTTCAAAAGTTTTTATTAGAACTATTATTCAAAAATGTATCGAAAACATATTTTCAATAATGGTTTCAAAACTTGAAAGTTAGTACTCGGATAATTAAATTCTTATGTTTAATTTTGATATCTTGAATAAAGTTTAAAATGTCTAACCTTACCAAAGATAGCATTTAAATGGTTCATTTTCAATATTTTAGAAAAATAAATTAATTTAATTAACCAAATTAATTATCAACCCTACCCATAGGTGTTAATTGATTTTTTTAATTAACAAAAAATATCTAACCCTACCAATGGTGGTATTTATATAAAAAATAGAGAATCAATAAATATCAATTTATATCTTTAGTAACCTAAATAATATGAGAAAGCATAATAAACTTAATTATTATATCCATAAGTACTCCACTGTTATGAATGATAAAAATTTGCATAATTGTTTATTAAATTAATATATATATTATTTTTTATCTTATTTGATTATGAAACACAAAAAAAATCAAAATATCGTAGCAAGATGTTTAGGATTTAATTTTATTTTTAAAATATTGAATAATAAAATAAAAACACATATATACCTCGGGAGTATACTTGTTATTTTCTATAAAATGATTCGTGCACTTGTG
Source organism: Hippophae gyantsensis (assembly GCA_030763125.1). NCBI lineage: Eukaryota > Viridiplantae > Streptophyta > Magnoliopsida > Rosales > Elaeagnaceae > Hippophae > Hippophae gyantsensis. The sequence goes on along the minus strand of CM061035.1, from coordinate 41,989,496 downwards.
AGAGTTTTACAAATATAAAATCAAAGTATTTGCAAAACCGCTACTAGTAACCCAATGTCGATTTTGTTCATCAGTACACAACGATGGGCTAAGTACAATCAACATATAGCACAAACAAACACAATCTACATACAAGACAAATATGCAAACTCTCCTTGAACATAAGAACCCCTCCCCCTAAGTGTATGCATATCAGAGCAACACTCACTATCCCATGCAATAAATAGTATGTTAACAAACATAATGCACAAATACACACAAGTTGTGCCCACTTCTCCCTTTTTTTGACATGGCTAGTCAAAGCAGACACACACAAAGTATGTAACATAACACGCCTCTATATGAAAGAGAGAAGTTAAACAGAACTATAATAATTCCAACACTCATGCAACACAACAAAGAAGATTAGAGAAAACACATTAAGAAATAACACATATAGTCATGTGAAGAAGAGGAAGAATAACACTGGAATAATAGCAAGGAAAAAGTATGCAACATATAACAAATTGAATGCATACACAAGTCAAGAGTAAAGAAGATAGGCAACATCTCCCTAATGCGATACATAGCATGAAACCCCATATCTATATGTGATGTAGGAGGGCATAAAGGGCTTCGCAATATGCATACAACACATCAACAAGAATAGCGATCAAGCACCAATGGCACATACATGTGTCAACGAATATAAAAGAAGATGTTGACTAGGAGTCCAACTATCTTCGAAGTTAGCACACTTCTAGTGACTCAACAATCTTCCCCCAAACAGTAATGCCACTTAAATGTGTTGGTGAATCCTTAAGAAGGAGTTGACTAGGAGTCCAACTATCTTCCAAGTTGACACATTCCTAGTGATTCAACTATCTTCCCCTAATAACACTTGGTGTATTCAATCATGTAACCTCACCCCATACTATACACACATATACTAAAATAAATCCTAGTCTACCAAAGAAAACATTTGTCATTCATTCCAATGACAAATACCAGGCTATTAACTACAAGTGATAATGATGAAATAACTCAGTATAATAGGAATGTAGGTAGACACAAAAAACACATGTGTAATTGGAAAATACAAATTATGCATGCAATATGTTATACTAACGGTCTTATTTATTTAAGGTTCATACAAAGTGATGTTAAAAATGAGGCATCACAACATAATAACCTAATATAAATTCAAATAGGATAAACAACAAGAATGTAGAACAATCATAACACTCCCCTTGCCAACATGCATTTTACACACATTCTCTCTCTTAAAGAATGCATGTGAGGAAATAAACATGTTATGCATTCTACATTCTTAAAACTTTCCTAAAATTAAAGCATCTACACACGGTAGAAAAGAAGCAATACCGAAATAGGGAATCAAACCACCTACACAAAAATGTAAGAAGATACAAACAAAGAGTAAGGAACACAACAAACTCAGACTAATTAAGTAAGCAATATTTTATGAATTTTTAAAGGACATAATTAAAATAATCTAATGTAACAAAAAATTAGTATATTGAGGACTAAGAAAAATGGCAACTAACTATTCAAAGGTAATGGACAAGCTCGAAGGGAAAAATGTGTTCATCTCTACCAAAAAAAGAGAGCATGGAGAACAATGGGCCAATAGAAGAAGAACCAAAGTGAAGTGGGCTTTCAGAACATGTAGAGCAAGTTTTGGTTGAGGCTAAAGAAATGAGTGAACCATGAATATGAGGTATAATAGGATGAAAAGAAGCCACAACATCTTGAGTAAAAGCATGAAATCGATGAAAATCCAAGATATTTTCAAACTCAAAAGGAATAACAAGAAAAGAAGGAAACCAACCAACAAGAAGAGATAATAAATTACTAATATCTCAAGAGAATATAACTCTATGTCCTCTAAGCACAAAAATGGTAAAGAAACCAGTCAAAGAAATAGGAGGTAGAGAAGGACAAAAGCCAAAAGACCCTTTGAGATTAACCAAAACATTCAACAAAAATATCCACAAGGCAATCAGTCCATAATGCATTTATGTAAAGGTGTGACTAAATTTTTGATGATATGCATTGTATGTTATATGATAAAATTTCTTACTGTATATGCCATTAAGATATGCTTATGTGAACTAAGCAAATAGAATTAGACTCAAGAAGAACTAAACTTCATATTTCCACATTTAGGTTCTCTCCATTAATGTAAGTGCCAACCTAAAAGAAATCAATAGGTCTTTCAAAGCTTGTAATAATAGTCAGAGGTATGGATAAGAGAGATATGACATTTAGGTTCAAACACACCTTTTTCCATCCAAAAATATCCAATATGCCCATGAAAAAATACCCTCAAACATGGGATCTTTGCTCTTTACTTCTCAAAATTCAATCAATAACATAGTTATTATGGGAGTAACACATTAAATTTAAAAATTCATACACCTCTTTTTATCATCACTTATTTCTCTCTTTTTTATATATCCTCCATTTTTCAATCTTCTTCTTCTTTCTTCTTCCCCCATTTTTATTTTTTTTAAACGACACCAATAGTGTAAAACACACATTCTCATAACATACATGCTCAATAAAAGGTGTATAGGGTAAGTAAGATAAAGCATGTATGCTAAGCTAGTATAGGTGCAAAGAAATGAAGAAAAACATAATAGCTCAAAAGGGGACACTAAGGATAAGAGAACAGAGGTAGCATGAAAGGTTCAAAGAGTTTAAAGAATGCCTAAATCCTCTCTCTATCCAAGTAGCACCTAAAATTTCACTTCAAAAGACACTAAAGTGGATTTTAGAGCTTGTTCGAGTCATATAAATCATGAAATCATAAATCACACAAACCTCTCAAAATATCCATCAAAATTCACAAAGTCATGGCATGTGTATAAAAAAGGAGTACTTTTCAAATTCAACATAAGAATTTAGTCATACATATGCTCAATGGAGACACATTTCATGAAAATCACATTTCAATTCAAGTCAAATGCATGCCACTCAAAAACCAATAAAGTCCCTATTAATTTCAATATACTTGAAGTAAGAAAGATGAACAAAAAAAGTATAGAACAATCTTGGGAATAGAGAGAAAGAGAGCAGAAGAATGCCAAATGACCATATATATATATTTAAAGTAGTAAAGGAAGAAAAATACAGTTATAATGAAATAGATAAGTAACACAACAACAAACGAGTGAGATGACAAAGATGGCCTCAAAAGAAATCATAGGCCAAAAAGACAAGGATGTGTGCCAAGAGATATCATCAGCATAAATCGTAGAGGATTGCCTCTAGAGAGAGAAAAGGCAACAAACTATACACAGTTACCTCAAAGGAGATCATTGTTAAAATGCATATCATCACTAGTCAAGGGAAGAAAATAAACTGACTAACTAGCGAGAAACATAGGTAACACCCCCTAAGAGCGAAGAAACAAGGGATGTTACAAAAACATCTAAGCATGTGAGGAATGCTCAAGTTCCAACACTAAGAAAAGAGACATACTTAGACAGGGTCAACACCCCAAACAAATTCCTACTAAACATAAAAGTTTTGTCATAGCAATGCATGTAAGTTAAGAGTCCTAAAGATAGGCAAATAATCTATATGATATACAGATGCACGATGAAAACCCAAAAAAGCATAGTACAAAGAAACACGCAAGTAAACAAGCTGGTAACAACACATCAATTTTCTCCAAAGATACATCTAGAGCACAAGAGAAGGAAAAGCATGCAAAAGATGACAAAAATCAATAGGAGACTAACATAGAACTAACACATAACATACTAGGTACAAGAAAGAAGAACCTAGTAAAATGTATGGGATGCATTCTATATGACATGACATATGAATGGCAAGACTATAGAAAGAAAGTCCTAAAACTTTGACACTACATGAAGAAAATAATGTGATATGATGCTTATGCAAACAAAAATAGAAGAAGTAAGCAATAAACAAGAAAAACACACAAAAAGAGCATGTCAAAGTAACTTATAAGAGGGAATACTACTAAAGGATCAAACAGTCAAGCATAGTAGCAAGTAGGACAATTAACATATTATGCATGATAAAGAAGTAGATAAAAAAAAGATGCATGAACAAGAAAATAGGGAACATGTAAACAAAAAAGGTTCATGGAGATAACAATCTCACAGAATAACAACAGTCCACACCAGTGGAGATAAAAGGCATAAACATACAAGGTGTGTGTATATGTAGATAAAGCACTAGTATTGATCATCCAGTCAATTACATCTAAACAGGGGTGACTCGTTCTAATACCAATTAAAGATTCCCATATGTAGGAACAATTACACACAAAGATCAATTATTCTTTCAACTCAAATAGGTAACCAGGACCTAGATAAGGGATGAAAACGTTAATCCATGAAGTCTTTTCATGAGCTCTTTATCAATTTGAACAAGGAGGTTGCATAAAATTAATTGAGCAATTAACACAACGAAAGTACAAAATTACATTCTCAATTCAACACACAACAACACCACCTGTAGTAAGAAAGAAGAAACTATAATAAACATACTAGTGATGATATCTCTAACAGGCTCCTATCCAGGCTAACAACATGCATAAACATAGCAAAAGATCACACAACATGTAAGACCACATTACATAACAAACCATAATAAAGAGTCAAACATTTGGTATATTACCCAGAAAAAGAGATACAGACCTACACCAAAAATGCATGATAAAAAATTAGAAGTAATAATTAGAAAGCTATAGGCATCCTACAAGGAAAGGAAAGAAAGTATGCAACTAAACAAAACAAATAAGCTTTCTAATCAGAGTCTAAATCTAATGTGATGGAACATATATGGTAGAAACTAAGATTATACTAACACAATAGCAAGTCATGCATAACAACATATATGACTAGGTAAACATATAGAAACCCTTTCTATGTGGCAACATCCTTGGGTTGCTTAAAGAACCCACTTAGCAGCAAACAATCCACTAAAAAAATAAATAGATACAACATGAAAGAAAATTATAAATAGATACAGGACACTTACCATAACTATTTACTACTACTCTCACTTACTATTTTCTTAATGACCCAATTCTAAACATGAAGCCGGCTCTCCTCCAAAACTTACACCACCCTAAGTAGTGTGATTAGTAGCTGAAGACCAGTAATTTGTAAAGTGAATAAGAAAATATTGCACAATTACAATCACCAGCCAACACTTGGCTCACAACCATATAGGATCATCACAAAGAAAAACTTACATGATGGAATATAAGGTAATTAGTTAGTTTTTGTCATACGTAGTATTTCATAATAAAGTGTGAAAATTATAATGAAACCAAAATCATTCTTTAGGAATCAAATAGTGTAAACTACCATTGTGAGATATTATTTGAGTCTTAATTTCCTTTATTCTGAGTGAAATATTTTCTTTTTACTCAAAACACTTATTCTATTTCTTCAAAATTTTAGATGATCTCTATAGGTATTATTAGCATTGAATATATGAATTTTCTCATCTTAATAGAGTATCGTATATTTATTTTTCATTTGATTAGATTAAATGATTTAAGTAGAAATTGATAGTATATGCCTTTATCTCATTCATGCATAACCTTTACCAAAAAGAGACATATTTGGGGTTACCTTAATCAGAATCAAATAGAAAAGCCACCAAATTAACCACTCATCAAAATCCTACAAAAATGTACAATTTGTATATGGGTCCACTCTCTAAAAAAATATGTTAAAAAATCTCTTAAAAAAATAGAGAGATAAAGAACATATATTATAATCTACATACTATGATCTTTTTATCCTTAAACAGTTGTGAGAGTTAGTACAAAAGAAATATAAGAAATAATTCTCCTAGAAGTTATTGCATTTATTTTTTCTACACTTCTAAAAGGCATATATCTTGAAATATTTTTTTAATGAGTTTGATTGATGCATGAAAATAATATATATGATATGTTTATAATTTATACATTCGATTCCTTCCATGATATCGAGGTTATGCAATATTTTTGAGTCATTCTTCTTTATAAGTATGTGAACTTATTAATTTATTTCTAAACATAAACTCTATTTGCATACGCCTTAGTATGAGTGCTTGAACCTATAGGATTCAATGTTTTGACAGTATGGACTTGTAAGGATAGAGTTGAAGCGAATTTGAATTTCTAACATTAAAATTGGGTAAATTTAAATGGAAGCATTTTAAAATGAAATATGAAAATGATTTTCAACTAATTATGATTATAAACTATGACTGTTTAAGAAGTTGATAATAACTTATGATTTAGATTTTAATTATGATCTTAAAGGAGATTAAAAAGCATGAGACATTTTTATGTTTTGTTTTATTTTGTTTTCTTGTTTTATTTTATTTTGTTTTCTTGTTTTATTTTATTTTATTTTAAAGTTAATTTTTGATTTTATTTAGTTTTTATTTTGTTATAATTTTAGTTGTTGATTTGTTTATCTTTGTTATTTCTTTTTAATATTTACATTTAGTTCAATGTTTGTGTGTATCATTACTAAAAACCATTATAAGACTCAAATTCGTCCACTAGGACAACCTAGGGGTTTAAAGGTTTGTGCATACGCTAAATGCAATCGTGTCAATCCACTGAAGTAATTTATGATAGTTTCCTTTTTAGTTTTTATTTTAGTTTTTTTTTGCTTCTATTGCTAAGAGACTAGCAAGAAGCTGGTTGGAGGGTTGTGATGAGTGTTTAAAAAAAATACTAAAATTAACATAATTTAATATATTTTAATTGATTAAGTAAATTTATATTTGTATAATTTTATTATATTTTTAAATAAATTTGTTTTTTTATAATCATGGGTATTTTTATTACTTTTCATGTTGAGTCCAACCTGCCTGTCATGCCAAGCCATGCTGAGTCCCGCGCACGCCAATGCCCTTCCCATGGGCACCTCTGCCCATACATGTGCAAACCTATCCAAAACGCGTCCACCACCTATTTTCAAGATATTTTCCCACTTTTTTAGTCTTTTCCTTGCCTATAAAAAGATTCTCTTCCCTATAGTAGAAATAATCCCATTAGGATCTCTCAAAATCTCTCTCTCCTTCTCTAGTTTTCTTTCTCTAGAAAGCTTTTTTTGTTTTTGTAGTTTTAAAGTTTCCCTTTTTTTAGAAGAACAAGTTATGTTTTTATAAATTTTTAATTTAAGGTATAATTTTAAAATAAATTTTTTACAGTTATAAAATGAAATTTGGTACTAAAATGATACATTTTAATAATATGGGAGATAATGTATATTAAAGTGATAATATAAGCACCAAGGTATCAAATCCAAATTTAATAGTATAAAATTAACAAAAAAAAAAGATTTAATGTTATTTTTATAATATTTATAAAATTTAATATTATCAAAGTAAAAATCAAAATATTATTATATTTTTGTAACAAGTAACCAAATTTAATAGTAAAAAATGTATTTACACTTTAAAATATTAAAAAAACTACCTAGTAGAAAAACGTTTTCTACGCTGTGAATAGTTTTCTTCGTTCTCCCCAATTTTATGTGAATTAAAATTTGTGAATATTTCGTTTCAATCGTCAGAGCTGCAAAAACCCTATAGCGAAATTTATAATATTCAGTTTTTTTTTTTATTATTTTAACAATAAATCTTGTAGCCGACAAAGAGATGTTGGATTAGTAAAAGGCCATGACATGTGGCCTTTCCGTGTTTCTCTCGCTGGATATATAAAACCCATTGATTATCTATTTTCTCGAATTTCGATTACTTAATCACCAATTTAAGATCGACCCAGATTGTCTTTTGCAGAATCTCTTTTATTTCTCTTATCATTCATTTATTTGTCTTCAACTTTTCAATAATCTAAAAGAAGACTATTGTCACTTTTTTGTATTGCTTTATTTTTTTCGTTTCCATTGGTATTCTGTATACACTGGCTGACAAACTAGCGACTGTAAATGGAAGAAAGCAACGCTAAAAGCAGATTTATAAGGATTTGCGTCTTTTGTGGAAGTAACGCTGGCTATAGGAAAGTCTTCAGTGACGCTGCTTTTGATTTGGGCAATGAACTGGTTTGTTCTTTTCTCATACCCTCTTTCTCAATTCTCATTTTGTTGAGGTGGTTGTTGCTTTTGCAATTCTCAAGTGTTTTCTCTATTGAGTCTTAGCTATAAGATATTTTGTCTTAATCCGCATTAAATTGTTTTTTGCATTGATAACTCGAGTTTTTTTTGTTGAAAAAAAAAACAGAAAAGAGCTAGTTTAGTATTTGAGGTTTATATGATGGTGTTTTGATATGGTTGTAGAATGTACAGACTACAGAAATGGGTTCATTCCGTTTTGTTGTAACTTGTAAGGACTATTTTTGGCCTTTCTGATCATGAAAGTCAACCCTTTTCGACAATTGATATTTTGTTGACGTTCCCTGTTACTCGTAAATTTAGGTGTATATATACCGTACCGGCATGCCATGTTTATATTTGAACTTTGGTTTCTATGCTTAACTGTGTTCTGAATTTGTTCTCTATGGTCTTTGCATTCACTGCTGAGTACTTGAGTTTGTATTTCAGGTTAAAAGGAAGGTAAATTTGGTTTATGGTGGTGGAAGTGTTGGGTTGATGGGTTTGATATCTCAAACAGTATATCATGGAGGTTGCCATGTTCTCGGGTACAACTGACTATTCTGCCTCATGTAGTATAGTATATTTGCGATTATTATCAATTTTTTTTTTCATAATCATATCATATCACTTCAAAACATTTAAGCTTCTTTTTGCATGCAGGGTCATTCCTAAAGCTCTCATGCCTTATGAGGTGAATTTTTCATTCATTGCTATTCTGTCCTCCTTGTTTGGTGCATCTCCAATTAATTTTTTTCTTTCTCATTTTCTTCTTTTTTGTCAAAATCTGATGCAAGGCCTCAGAGTTTGAGCATACTTTGAACGTTGAAATTGTTATGTGCATATCATTAAAACTTTGCAATTAGTCTTTTGAAGCAGAACCATGAAGGAAGAACTAACTAAGATATGGTTTTCATATACATAGTTTGGTTGTTGCTGTTTATTGGCCAGTATGTTTAGATTGACATTATAGTAACCTTAGTTTCTTAAGGAAGGAAAATTAGTTTCACTTCTCAGTCTGTTTTTCCAATTCTTAGTACTCTACCGTGGAAAGCAATGTTGACATTTTAGAACGTCAAAGTAAGCACATTTGTCATTGTAGACTTATTGTTAATTCTTCTAACAGATATCTGGCCCAGCTGTTGGAGAAGTAATAATTGTTTCAGACATGCATGAGCGTAAAGCTGCAATGGCTCGGGAAGCAGACGCCTTTATTGCTTTACCTGGTAATAACATTGGTAATTCTCATTGATAGTGTTGAAAATATTCAATATATATGTTGAAATTTTTTTTAAGCAACGAATATGTCTAGTACAGCTTTTAAATAATTAAAATTGATTATATTTGTAACATTTGAGGTATTTACAGGAGGATATGGAACAATGGAGGAGCTGCTTGAGATGATAACATGGGCACAACTTGGAATTCATAAAAAACCTGTAACCATCTCATCCTGAATAATTTATTTTAAATCAGTTCATGGCTTATAGAACTTTTACACGATATTATTTTCTACACAGGTTGGCTTGCTAAATGTGGATGGGTATTATAATTCTTTGCTTGCACTATTTGACAATGGTGTGGAGGAAGGATTCATCAAGCAAAGTGCTCGGGAAATCGTGCTCTCTGCTCCAACAGCAAAAGAACTTATGGATAAGATGGAGGTATACTGACCCAAACAAATTTTCCACTGTTGCTCTAATGGCATAATATGTTTTGCATGTGATTGATTGTCATATATGCAATGATTCCTATGGCAATTTCGATGCCTTCTTTAGACCTAAACCAAAACTAATGGACACCACTGATTAGATTCTCTTGAGAGATTTTTTGAACAATAAGATTTTTGGCGGAAAACTATTTTACTTTACTAGCACACTGTTTGTTGAAAATCTGGTTTGTTGGATTTATTAGTCAAGTATATGCTTATCCAATGAACTTGAAGCTGAGTATTCCTATCTCAGTTACATGAAAGTCGGTGTGTTCTTAGTAGTATTTAAGTATAGAAGAGATGATGTACAATAATTTTCTTCATACTGATAACACAAAGGAAGCTTACCATGCCAAATGGATAGTATAGTAGAGAGACTATAAGCCAAATTATTGGGGAATTTTGTTTACAATTTTTTTGTAGGGAAATGAGCTTAATATGAATTCCCAAGACTTCATATATATACAAAACCTGATGCTTGAATTTGTTCTTGCAGCAATATATTCCTACTCATAAGCATATCGCACCGCATGAGAGCTGGCAGATGGAACAACTCGGTAATTATCCTGGCCAAGGAAGTGAAAGTTGAGATTTTAATAGGTGATGATGGATCTTTTTCATTAATTTCTGAAGTGATTCGTCATTCATTTGCTTGAATTCTGGATGATCCATTTGTACGTGACTCAATATTGTTCGTAACCATGTACTCCTTGTTTTAATAGTTCAATTTCAAGTAAAACGTCAAAGTGTTTCACATAAAGTGGCTTAAGGTCAATCTAAATACTATTCCGTACTTATATTTGCTCAAGTATACAGTCTACACTTATTAGAAATCTAAGATATTTGGAATTTGAAGGATATCTGCAGTTCTAGAACAACTTCAAGAGCTTTATGAGATGGTCCCATGATTTAGTGGCATAATTGGACTTGATAGGTAGTTGGGGACACCTAGGAGCTATGGGGAACTATTAAACTATGAGAATATCAGAACTTACATCTACTCGAACTTGCATTGAGAACCATAAGGAAGAATCTGTCTGCATTTAGTGTGTGTATATATATATATCATAATGGTTTTTATCGCAACTAATAAATCCACTAATCATAATATAAGCAATGTTTTAAAAGGCGTAACCTAATAAGGCCAGATGTAAGCCTTTAGGTGGTATAAGGTTTAAGCCTCAAATCAAAACTAAATAAAAAACTTTATATAAAAAATAAAAAGGTAAATTATGACAAAATAACATGTAATAATCTTAACCTCACATATTTCATAATATAACAATACAATCACCAATAAAACATCTAAATATAATAAAATTAAAATACTTAAAAGTAATAAAAAATTAATAAAGTTCATGAAAACTAGCAACTAAGTTAGTGGCGTTTTATTTTTTGGAAAATTATTTTTTTACAAAAACGTTTTCAATCAGAAAATGATTGTTATATATATTTATATATTTTCTTTCAGAAAAAACAACCGTTATTTTTTTTTACTTAGAATGTGGCCGTTGTTTTCTTTTATCAGAATATTATCGTTAAATGATCGTTACTCTTTTTTATTCAGAAAAATAACCGTTGTTCGTCTTTACTCATAAAAATGTATGATATTCGTCTTTACTCAGAAAAATGACTGTTATTCTTCATTACTCAGAATGGTTGTTACGCTCTTTAACCCCCGATATTACCGTTATTCTCATAATAGTTACACGGTTTCTGAAACCTATAAATAGAGGGTCTCAGCTCTCAGTTTTAACACAACAATCTGTAATCTCATCTCACTACGAAAAAAAATTCTCTCCGCAATTCTAAGTTATTTTTTCAGTTTTTCGAGTAACAAATTTTTCAGGTGTAGCATTCCAGTCTTCATTAGTGCAATGAAGTTTTGAGATAGAGAAAAAGATTCTAGGCTGTTTTATCCTGGGGACGACGGGGCTGTGTTTGCTTGCACAAATTGGGCAGAGCTGCGAAACGTCTTAAAGAGAGCGACCTAGTCTGCAACTCAACCCAAGCAGTTCATACCAAGTTATCGGTAATATTGTTTCAACACTGTTATTAACAAACTTGTTTCAACAATTTTAAGACATTTTATCTACCATGTCTATTGAAATGCTAACTGCTGATCTCAACAAACAATTCCGTTTTGAAGGACTACACTTTAAAAGATGGAGACAAAATATGTTGTTTTTCTTAACCATGAAAAAAGTCGTTTGTGCTCTTACTATTGAAAAACCAATACAGTCCAATCCTCATACTGAAGCTGCAACTAAGGATTTAACACCTGGATAGAAAATGATTTTCTATGCAAAAATTATATTCTTAATAGTTTAGCTGATGACTTTTATGATTATTATAACTGTGATAAGTCTGCTAAGGAAATTTGGGAAGCACTTCAAAAGAAGTACGACACTGAGGAAGCTGGAACTAAGAAGTATGCTGTCAGTACATACATGAAGTTTCAAATGATTGATGGCAAATCAGTGGAAGCTCAATCACACGAACTGTAGAAGATAGCACACGAAATAACTTATGTAGGTATGACTTTAGATGAACAATTTCAAGTAGTTGTTATAATAGATAAATTACCCCCTGCTTGGAAAGATTTTAAGAATACACTTAGGCATAAAACTAAGGAATTTTCTTTAGAAAGTCTTATAACCTGTTTAAGAATAGAAGAAGAAGCTCGAAAGCAAGACCAAAGAGATGAAGTACTCGTAGTCTCAAATAATAGTACCAATAAGAAACCCTCATTTACAATTCTGAAACCTAAAGGTAGAAATATGAAAACTCATAATCGTAATAATAACCAAAACCACAACCACCAAAATAGAAACAGAAACTATCCTCCCTAGAATGGACCTCAACCCCCTTAAGGAATAACACATTCATGTGTTATAGTTGTAATAGACCTGGCCACTTGGCTAGGAACTACTGGAATAGGAATCGTCTTGCCCCATAGGCGAACCTTACCAAAGATCAACTTATTGCTATGATATCTGAAGTCAATTTTGTTGGTGGATCCAAGGGGTGGTGGGTGGACACCGGTGCTTCTCGTCATGTCTGCTATGATCGAGACATGTTCAAGTCCTATTCTGATTCTGAGGATAAGAAAGTGATGCTGGGCGACTCCCACTCCACTAAAGTTGCTGGTACTGGTGAGGTGGTATTGAAGTTTACCTATGGAAAGACTATCATCTTGAAGGATGTCTTGCATACTCCAGAGATGAGAAAGAACTTAGTTTCAAGCTATCTTCTTAACAAAGCTGAGTTTACTCAAACTATAGGGGCTGATTTATATACTATAACTAAAAATAATATATTTGTTGGGAAAGGGTACGCCACTGATGGCATGTTTAAATTAAATATTGAAATCAATAAAACCTCCTCTTCTGCTTATATGTTGAGTTCTTTTAATATTTAGCATGCTAGACTTTGTCATGTTAATAAACATATAATCAAGAACATGAGTACTTTAGAACTAATTCCTAAACTATCTTTGAATGATTTTGAAAAATGTGATTTTTATAGTTAAGCTAAAATAACCAAAACTTCACATAAATCAGTAGTTAGAGAATCTGAACCTTTAGAATTAATACATTCTGACATATGTGAACTTGATGGAAATTTAACAAGAAATGGAAAACGTTATTTTATAACTTTTATAGATGACTATTCAGATTACACTTATGTATATCTAATGAAAAATAAAAGTGAAGCGTTTGACATGTTTAAAATATTTATGTCTGAGATTGAGAATCAACTTAATAGAAAAATAAAAAGGTTTCGAAGTGATAGAGGCACATAATATGATTCTAATATCTTCAATGATTTTTATAAAACTCATGGAATCATTCATGAAAAAATTGCACCTTATTCTCCTGAAATGAATGGCAAAGCTGAAAGAAAAAATAGAACTTTTACTGAATCAGTTGTTGCAATTTTATTAAACTCTGGTGCTGTTTCCCAATGGTGGGGAGAAGTTTTATTAACTGTTTGCTATATGCTAAATAGAGTGCCTAAATCTACAAATAAAATTTCACCATATGAAATTTTGAAAAATAAGAAACCTAATTTAACTTATTTTAAAACTTGGGGTTGTTTAACCTATATTAGGATCCCTGATCCTAAAAGAAATAAACTTGCTAGTAGAGCATATGAGTGTGTATTCATAGGATACGCTGTGAATAGTAAAGCTTATAAATTTTATGACTTAAAAGATCATGTAGTTATAGAATCAAATGATGTTGACTTCTATGAACATAGGTTTCCCTTTAAATTTAAAAATAGTGAGGGCTCGTCTTCTAGTAGTTTACCCATAACTAGAACTAGTGAACAAAATGAAGAATTAAACACTGAAATTAGAAGAAGTAAATGAGCTCGAACCCTTAAGGATTTTGGGTCTGATTTTTATGCTTATACCTTAGAGGAAGATCCCCAAACTCTTAAAGAAGCATTGTCTTATTTAGATGCCAATTTATGGGAAGAAGCTATAAATGATGAAATGGACTCACTTGAGTATAATAAGACTTGACATTTAGTTGACTTACCTCCTGGTTGCAAAACCATTGGATATAAATGGATACTAAAAAAGAAATTAAAACCCGATGATACTATTGAAAAGTACAAAGCTCGTCTTGTAGTTAAAGGGTATAGGCAAAGGGAAAATGTAGATTTCTTTGATACCTTTTCACCAGTCACACGAATAACTTCCATACGTGTACTTTTTTCTCTTGCTACTATCCATGATTTAGTAGTACATCAAATGGATGTTAAAACAACTTTCTTAAATGGTGATTTAGAAGAATAAATTTATATGGATCAACTTGAAGGTTTTGTTATCCCAGGTTAAGAAAATAAAGTTTGTAAACTAGATAAATCTCTTTATGGTCTAAAGCAAGCACCTAAGCAATGACATGAAAAATTTGATAATCTAGTTATCTCACATGGATTCAAAATAAATGAAAGTGAAAAATGCATTTATTATATATTAGAAAATAATATTTGCACTATTATATGTTTATATGTGGATGACATGCTTATTTTTGGATCAAATATTTATGTTGTGAATAATGTGAAAACTTTGTTGAGTGCTAATTTTGATATGAAAGATCTCGGAGAAGCGAGTGTAATCCTTGGTATAAAGATAACTATGTCTGAAAAGGGAATTTCTCTAAATCAATCTCACTACATTGAGAAGATCTTGAAGAAATATAATTACTTTAACTGTAAACCTGCATGTACTCCTTATGATCCTAGTGTAAAGTTGTTCAAGAATACCGTAGATGGTGTTAGACAAACTAAGTATGCGAGCATCATTGGTAGCTTACGTTACGCTATTGATTGCACTAGACCAGACATAACTTATGTTGTGGAACTACTATGTAGATTTACTAGTAGACCTAGTGTAGAGCATTGAAATGCTATTGAAAGGGTTATGAGATACCTTAAGAGAACTATGTACCTTGGGTTACATTATAAAAAGTTTCCCGTTGTTTTAGAAGGATACAACGATGCAGATTGGAACACTTTATCAGAAGACTCCAAAGCAACTAGTGGCTATATATTTAACATAGATGGTGGAGCTGTTTCTTGGAAGTCTAAGAAACAGACAATATTGGCTCAATCTACAATGGAGTCTGAAATGATAGCACTAGCCACTACTAGTGAAGAAGCAGGTTGGCTAAGAAGTCTGTTAGTTGAGATCCCTTTATGGGAAAGCCCGATACCAGCTGTCTTGATCCACAACGATAGTATTGCGGCTATTACAAAGATTTAGAACCGTTACTACAACGGAAAGAGACGACAGATATGTCGTAAGCATAGTACGGTTAGAGAATTTCTCTCTACAAGAGCTATAAGAGTGGATCATGTATGTTTTGATGAAAATTTGGCAGATCCTTTGACGAAAGGATTACCGAGAGAGAAGGTTTTCAAAACCTCAAAAGGAATGGGATTAATGCCCTTAGAATGAAGAGTCACCTGTGATGGTAACCCAACTTATAGACTGGAGATCCCAAGAAATAAGTTCAAAGGGTAATAACAAGTCATGAAGTGATATGAGATGTATCATGCTATTTTTCAAATTCCATTCTATATTGTTAGAAGCATGAAGTCCTGAAGCGATAGAAAAGGATGAGTTAATTGTTAAACTCTTAATGAGTTCTATACTCTATGTGGAGTGGAGTGCATAGCTACAAGAGTACTCTTGATAGACTCACCTATGCGAATGTGGAAGTGTGGCCGCTTCCTATGAAAATTTTTTGGTCAAACTTTTCTAGAGCGTTCACTATACTAGGATACACGTGCATGGCTATAAAGCACGGGCTTTTAGAACTACACCTTGGAAAGGTTGTGTGTGTGATGATTGTTAGAGATAGAGTTCAAAACTACAAGTTACTATAGTATATTCTAAAGCATCAACACTATACAAAGGTTCAAGTCGATAGACACCTTTTTTGCTTATGCACAATCTTATAATTTTAATTGATCGGTTGCTCGATGAAAAATTATTTTTATATAAAATTCAAGTGGGGGATTGTTGGAAAAGATGAAATTTATAAAAATTTAGTAAAACCTTGTCCCACATTACTTTTTTACAATATTTAAAAGATGTATAAATAGTGAATAGTTGGCTATTAGGATTGGGCCCCAAGGGGTACCCACTTTTGTGGAAGGGGAGAGGACCTAGGCAAATGTGATACCACACACACATGTGCGCCACCGCCGCCACCATCCGTCTGACCGGCTGGCAATGCCGAGCCAAGCTGAGCCGAGTCCAAGTGCATGTGCGTGTGCATGAGGTGAGGTGGCATTTTATTTTTTGGAAAATTACTTTTTTACAAAAGCGTTTCCAATCAGAAAATGGTTGTTATATATATATTTATATATTTATATATTTTCTTTCAGAAAAAAACAACTGTTATTTTCTTTTACTCAGAATGTGGCCGTTGTTTTCTTTTATCAAAATATGACCGTTAAATGATCGTTACTCTTCTTTATTCAGAAAAATGGCCGTTGCTCATCTTTACTCATAAAAATATCCATTACTCGTCTTTACTCAGAAAAATGGCCGTTACTCTTTATTACTCAGAATGGCTATTACGCTCTCTAACCCCTGACATTACCGTTATTCTCATAATGGGCACACGGTTTCTAAAACCTATAAATAGAGGGCCTCAGCTCTCAGTTTCAACACAACAATCTGCAATCTCATCTCACTACAAAAAAAATTCTCTCTGCAATTCTAAGTTATTTTTTCAGTTTTCTGAGCAACAAATTTTTCTGGTGTAGTATTCCGGTCTTCATCAGTGTAGTGAAGTTCTGAGACAGAGAAAAAGATTCTGGGTTGTTTTATCCTGGGGACGACGGGGCTATGTTTGCTTGCACAAATTGGGCAGAGCCGCGAAACGTCTTAAAGATAGTGACATAGTCCGCGACTCAACCCAAGCAGTTCATACCAGGTTATCGGTAATATTGTTCCAACACTGTTATTAACAAACTTGTTTCAATAGTCTGACATATAGAGTTTCAAGTTATTAAAATTGCTCAAATTTGTTTCCTTTTTTTGTTATTCATTTTGTAATTAACTAAACAAATAGTTCATTTTAAAAAAATTAGAGCACTTAAATGAAAAAAAATACTTTGACAGTATAACAACAACTCAACAAGAAAAATAAGAAAAAAAAAGAAGAAATAGGAATGAATGAGAAGAAAATAATAAAAAAGAAAAAAAAAGAGAAATATCAACAAGGAATAATATATCTGCTTATATTTTTCGAAAACTGCTTGTTTTAAAAAGAACATAATGTTGCTGAAGATTCCTAATAGAAGAAAATAGAAAGAACAAGATTAGAGGAGAGCAAAAGAAAGAAAGAGGATGATTAGAAGTTTGATCATAAAAATTAGAGCTTGCTCACTTTTACTCACTTCGTCGGTAGGTTTTTGGTTTTTATTGTATTTACTTACTCGGGCCAAAATTTCCAAGGGTTGCCTTAATTTTGCATTTAAGACCATCAAATTTATTTTTTCTTGATATGAAATAGAGGATATAAACCTCAATAGCCTCAGTGTATAGCATCAATGGGAAAAAAAAGTCTTAAGCCTTAACAACAAAAGTTGTATAATTTTTTAAGCCCCTAAATAAGCTAGTCTAAAGGCTGCCTAGGTGGAAAAACTGTCTTGATGTAAGCCTTAAGGTTAACCTAAAAATATTTTTTAAAACCATGATTGTTGGTAAATAGTCCCACAATTACTTCAACATCTCATCTTCAAATTTAACATCCAATCCAATGTTGATGTGCCACTTGATACAACTAGCAGTACTCTATCATAATTAATGGAGAATTGTTTTCAATGTATTTGAAAGATCAAACTTAAAACTCTAAGCAACAAAAATAACACCATTAGTGTAAGTCTCGTTGTACTCATGTCAGTGTGTTGGCTTTCTATGTGTAAAACACAGTGTTTATTTTATTCTTACTTAGTGTATTTGTCTTTCTCTATGTAATGTTGGTTATTATAGATTACTAATTCACACATGCATATAGTTAGGTGCTTTGTATTCCAGCATGTTTGCACACACTACAAGGTTGATTTTCGTAGTGCGCATGCTAGGTAGAGTATTGCTTTTTGATGAGTGAGCATGCAAGCAAACCTACGTTGTTACTTGTGTTTTTTTTCATTTATGGTACGGGTATTAGTGGAATCTACTCAACATTTTTTGGAAATAAAAAATATTTTTTTGCACCTCACCACCTAGCCCACTACCACCCTCGCCACCACCTTTAGCAAGATAGTTGGCGAGGTGCTTAACAAGTTGGTTGTTTGAGGCTTTATAAATACCCTTATTTTTTCTTGCTTATTATCAAATTGACTTCTTGTCTTTCTATTTTTGGATCACTAATACCTTGTGTATTACTTGGTATTAGTGATTCATGAATTTGTAAGCAAAACCATGCCTGTGAGGGGTGAGTACTCAATATAGTGTTTGTATGTGGGATATATGTGAGCCCTATATTGGTTGGTAGTTACCCTCATGCAACTTTTTCTCATTTGAGGAGTATGTTTACATGTGAGCCATATGTTAGCTGGTGTTTGCATTCGTGCAAGATTTTCTTATTGAATTTAAACATTTATGATCTTTGGTTATTGATTATACCACTTTGGGTGGTGTGGGCTTTGGAGAAGACTCAAATTCATGTGTCGAACTAGGTTATTGTGAAGGCAACAAACGAGAGTAGCAATATACAGTTAGGGTAGGTAACTCGACCAATAGAGGTATTTGGGTTTATACTTTTTTATTGAGTTGTATATGTTTATTGTTTTTAGTAGATTGTTTATTGTTGAATGGATGCTTTAAGCAACCCGAGGATATTAACACATAGATATAGTTTCTATATGGGTTTGCCTTATTATAAATGGTGTTATGCATGCTTGAATGTACGATTATTATAATTAGAGTTTAAATGGTATATGTTCCTACATATTGAAGTTTGAACTCTATTTAGAAAGCTTATGTTATTTATCACCTTATTTCCATTTACTAAATTCTCTATCTGCTTCTTTATTATTGCCATCTTTTTGAGTATTGTATACCTTATATGCAACTTGTGTCTAGCTGTATGTGATTCATGCATTACTAGCTTTTTGTTAAGTGATGAGTTCTTAAAGAGTTTGTATCTCTTTAACCTGATTGGGTATCGGATCTTGGAATCTTTCAATGTTACTATGCATGTTTAGATTTCTCGTTAGTATAATTTGAGTTACTATCATGTATGTGCTAACATACTAGATATATACTTTGATTAGAAATCATATTTGATATATGTTGTCGTATGCCTTCTTTCCTTTCTTTGTTGCATTCCTATAACTTTCTAGTCATTGCATATGTTGTAGTAAATTAATCTGCATGCTCCCTAACTAATTTATATTACTTATGTATGTTATGTGCGTGTGAGTTTGTTGTAAGTCTCTAAGGGGTTTGTATATCCTTACTTTAGTTGTGTCCCAAGTGTCAGACTTTTTAATTGGTTTGTTAGATTTAGTTTGATTGCATGCTGTGAGAGTACAATCATTATTTATCAAATATGTCCTCACATATGAAGTGTTAAAATGATTGGAAATCCTTTGTTGTTTAGTATGCATTCTAGTCTCACATGCCATTAGTTGTTTGCTATGCATATGCTTGTAGCTAGTCTTGACAAGATCCTTTGAGGCTCACTGTCACTAATATGTTACTGTAGATTGTACATTTTGTAACTGCTAAGTGTTTTAGTGGTATGTTGAGTTGAGCATTTGTTTTGTACTTTTACTATGTAATTTTCTTAATTCATGTTTGTGAGGCTGGCTTGGCCGAGTTGATATAGAGCTCGCTAAATGAGTTAGTTTCTCCATCCCTCATCTAAGTCTCGGTTACCTATTTGAGTCAAAAGAACAATTGAGCTTTGCGTAATTATTCCTACATATGGGAATCTTCAATTGGTATTAGAGTAGGTTAACCTTGTTTAGGATTAACCACTTGGGTGCTCGATCCTAGAGCTCTATCCATATATACACACACTTTATGGGTTATTGTTGCTCTCTCCATGAACTTTTGTTGTCTGCATGTTCCATGTTATCTTGTTCATGCATATCTTATTCTCTCTCTATTTCTTTATCTTGCATAGTATGTTAATTGCTTTAGTTGCTCCTATGCTTGACTATTAGATCCTTTACTAGTTTTCTTCCTTGCTAGTTGCTTTGAATTTCACTTTATGTGTGTTTTCCTTACTAATTGCATGCTTCTTTTTCTGCGACTTTCTGCATGAGCATCATACCGCATGTATGTTAGCATGTAGTGTTAAAGTGTTAGGATCTTTCTTCTTATAGTCTTATCATTCATATGCAATGCATATAGAATGTATCTATTTTGTTTTACTAGGTTCTTCTCTCTAGTATCAAGTATGTTGAGTGTTAGTTCTCTATTTGTCTTCTGTTGGCTAGTTTTCCTCTTTTGGCTGCACTTCTTTCTCTTGTGCTTTAGATGTCTGTTTGAAGAGAGCTGAGGCGTGTTAAAAGTTTGTGTACATGAGTGTTTATTTGTACTATGCTTGTTCGGGTTTCCATATCCATTTATATGTCATATAGATTGCTTACCTATCTTTAGGAATTTTGACTTACTTGCATTGTTGTGCCTAGACTAATGTGTCTTGTTGGAATTCTTGGTGTTTGGGGTGTTGACCCTGTCTAACCATGTCTCTTTTCTAAGTTGAAACCTAATGTAAGGTTTATATGAATATTAATGATATTCATGAAAAAACATACAAATGTAATTTTAGATTCTTGGTATGTCTTTCAAGAATATTTCCAAGCTGAAGAAACTATCATGCTCCAACAATCACAATTCAGGTATAGCTTTGTTCTTATGCATGTCAGATTTCAAGTTAGACAAGTAAATTTTTTTGAGATTATTCTACTCGATCGATCGTGACATGTTTAGATCGATTGAGCTATATAGATTGATCGAGAATCGGTCTACTTAGTTTAAAAATTTGGAATTAATTCTTTAATTGACTAGACCGATCGATCGAGTAATTAATAGTCAATCGATCAAGCACTAGATTGATCCATTTATTAGTTAGATCAATCAAACTTGGTTCATAATTTATTTATTACACTAGATCGATCAAACTATGTACACGATCAATCGAGACTATGTTAGATCGATCGAGCGTTGAGACTTTGCTTTTAAAACCTATTTTTAACTAGAATTGAATTGGATTTTTATTAAATTGTTCTTTTTCTTTAAAACTCTTTTAATTGATTTTATGGGCAACATAACAATTTTACTTTGACCTAGTGCCTCATAATATTATATATATATATATATATATATATATAAATCTAAGCATAGTGCTTTAATCATTCACATAAGAGCATCTTCTCTTCATCTTAATCTCTCTCTCATTGTTTGCAAAACTATTTATGTAGGCTTTTTTATTGAGTTAATTTGTTGTCACAATTCGGTTTCTTAGCAAATGAATTAAGCTAGCTAGATATAAATTTTAGGAATAGATTGTTAGAAATTTCTACCAATTAATTATCTTAGGAAAATCTATTTACAACCAAGCATTCGAATAGCTTGGAAACTCCTCTCTACAAATTTCCAATTACCTTTCCTCACTCCTCTCTACCTTCTTATTCCCATCCCATACTCCCTAACAAATTGTCTACATGGAGTAATTTGTGACTAAAATTGCTAACTAATTTGTTAGAGCCAAAATTTCCATAGACCACAAATAACTAATTGCTTTTCCTGCTCGACCTATTTATGCAAAATAGCCTCATTTCTCCCTTTTCCCCTCCTTCTTGCAGAGGAAAACTGAACCTTAGGCTTAACAATACCCTCTATAACACATTCATTTTGTCCTCAAGGTGAAAGGTAGGGAATTGTTTTTATATGGAGTAAAAGTCTTCCCAAGTTGCTTCATATTTTGGTAAGTTTTCCACTTTAGAATTACCTCAAACTCCTTAGTTTGGCTAGCTATTTTAGTCTCACCTTCAACACTTTTTTTGGCTCAACTATGAGGTCCAAATTTTCATTTATTTGAGGAGACAGAATATAAGAGGAGTTGGTTACTCGCCTTGCTACAGGTAGTTGCGAAACATGGAACACAGGGTGTATGAAGGTGCATTCAGGTAACTTTAGCTTGTATGCTACCTGGCCAATCCTCCGTAGAACCTTGTAAGGTCTATAGTAATGTACAACTAGTTTTTCACGGCTTCCTTTGACTAGGGATTATTGTTCGTAGGGTCTGAGTTTAAGAAATACCAAGTCACTACTACAATAAATGTATAGTCTCGATTTTATCAGTAATCGTGGCCATAAATTGAATTACAAAAATTATTTAAATATATATAAACAAATTTATATAATCACGATTATTAAATGATTGTAATTATAATTAAAATAATAGAGTTTCTAATATTTTTAAAACCGAAATCAAATAATTTACTGTATGTTATTCTTTTAAAAGAAATACAAAAATTATTTTACAAATTTTTCATTTTTCTATTAATTTAATTTATGTTTTTTAGTTCTTTTATAATACATATCAATTTTTTTCTTTTTTCTCTCTTTTTTTCTTTTTCCCTCTTTTTTTTCTTTTTCCCTCTCTATTTTTTCTCTTATCTTTTTTTTCCTCTTATCTCTCTCACGTTTCTCCTATCTCCTCGAACTAGCTCCCTCACAATTTTCCCTCTCTCCCCCAACAGCTCCCTCGCGTCTCTTCTCTCTTTTTTCTTTTCTTTTCCTTTTTCCCAACAACTCACTCAACCAACAGATTCCTTTCCCCTCTCTTATTCCTTTTCTCTCTATTTTTTTCCTTTTCCTCAGCTCACACCTCATCGACCAACCGTTTGTATTTGTTGTTGCTCGTTACCCAGCTCCAAGTATGTGTGATACCCTCTTTTTATACCATATCATTTCATGTTTGTGTTGATTATTCATGAAATTAGGTCTCTGCCTAATTTGTTTTTAATTAGGGGTTATGCATTTCATGTATGTCTTTATATTTCTTATTGTAATTTTTGTTAGGGTAGAGCGTTTTATGCACCTATTGAGTGTCAAGTATGTATAATGAGTCATTTGTGGTCTTGAATGGATAATACAGATTCGTTATGCTTCGAAGAAGTTTGAGTTATTTCCATGTAGTGGTTTCTCATAAACCTCTTCATTTTCATGCCTGTGTATTGTGTAAAACAAACTTGCAACATAGGCTAAAATTGTTGATACATTCTTAATTTGCTTCACTTTCTTTCATGGCTAATAATTCTTTAGGTCAAATTTACATTACAAGTTTAATGATCTTGAGGTTTATAGGTGGTGTATTTAGGTTTAATAACTCCCATAATGCAAATATTTGTGTTTGGGTGGCTATAACTTTTATTTAGTCAATGCATTTACATTACAACTTTTAATTTGTTCTCGAAGGTCATTTGTTAGAATATGTATTGTGTAAGAAAATAAGGGTACATATATCATATTTATGAATAAAATCCTTTAATTTTTGACCACTTTGGCAGGTCGCTCAATATTCATTGCCCTTTCTTCAATTAAAACCTGATTTGTACATAAAAAAACTCCAAAATGTATACAAGTAGCTAATCAAAACTTCATCAGTTCATGCTGTAAGCTTGATCATATTTGGCATCAAAGATCCATGAATCATTAAATCACCTTAGGAGTAGTCCAATCCAAGAATTCTTCATTAGATTGCCTTAATCTTTTCAACTCAAGTGCATACTTGTATTTTTCCCTTCTAAATTTCCTTTTAGAGATCGATCTAGGGATTGAATAATTTATAAGTTACATGTAACTTTTTGACAAGGAAAATAAGTTTATAGAAATATATACTTTCTGATCTCATGCACAAGTTTTCTATTGGTTGCCCCTTTATGATACGGTACTAATTAAGTTAAAGTTTATACAAATTCATTAAACTACAGATTAAGAAAACCAAACTTCTTCTAGGCAACAACTTCATATGCATGTGAAATAATTGATTTTCTTATTTTGTAGATATATTGAATTTGTGTTATGTTCTAACTTCTTACTTTACTGTGAAAAGAGGCCAAATAATTGAAATATGATGCATGTGGTCATAGTATACACACACACACACATATTCTTTTATCGGAATAGAAAATATGGATCTTATGGAAATGTGCAAACCATGTGAGAAATTGATTGTTAACTTCACGCTTAATTTTCATGAACCAATTTTGAAGTATAAAATTTGTTTCTAACCAACACATGTGTTGTGTCATTTAGAATGGATAAGTCTTAAAGGCATAAGTCAAAATTTTCACAAGATTATTTAGAAGGAGTAGAAGCATTTTTGAATTTTTCTTAGTTGAATGTCATAGACGATGAGTTTATTTGATGTCTTTGCAATGATTGCATAAACATAGAATTTCAAAAAAGTGATGATATACGAGATCATCTTATTTGTAAAAGGATTGTTCAAACTTATACAAATTGGTATATGCATGGAGAACCCCTAATTCAAGAGGATGATGAAACAAACACATCACTGAACCATTGGATCAAATCCATAGATATGGAGGATTCTCCCATTAAAATGGTAAATGCAATAGAAAATGAACCTAACATAAATCCTGATGAATTTAACAAGTTTTTAGAAGACGCAAAGAAACTGTTTTATCCCAGTTGCATAAATTTCATCAAGTAGTCTGCAATAGTGAGTTTATACAACCTTAAAGCGAAACATGGATTCTCTGATGTCGGGTTCACTGCAATATTAAAGTTAACTTATGAAATGATCCTAATGAAGTAAAAAAAACATTGAGTAAGTTTGGTATAGAGTATGTAAAGATTCACGCTTGTCCAAATGATTGTATCCTTTATAGGAAACAATATGAAAATGCTACGCAATGTCCAGAATGTGGTAATTCAAGGTGTACATCAAATGGTAATGATGTAAAAAAAGGAGTGCTGACTAAAGTGCTTTAGTACTTTCCACCAATACCTCATTTTAAAATAATGTTTAAAAGTAAAGAGGCATTAAAGATGCTGACATGGCATACAGATAACAAATCCATGGATGGTATTTTACATCATCCATTAGATTCCCCATGTTGGAAGGTAGTAGATGAAAAGTGGATAGATTTTGGGTCAGAGCCTAGGAATTTGCATCTTGCTATTGCCGCTGATAGGATTAACCCTTACAACAATCTAAGTAGTAGATACAATTGTTGGTCAATGATTACTATCACATATAACCGTTCTCCTTGGTTATGCAAGAAAAGGAAGTTTATGATGCTTTCCATGTTAATTTCTGGACCAAAATAGCCGGGTAATGACATTGATGTCTACTTGGATCCTTATATTGATGACTTGAAGAAATTTTGTGGCGAAGGAATTGATGTGTATGACTCATACAAAGAAGAGTACTTCAATCTTAAAGCAATGCTATTGTGGACAATAAATGCTTTTCTGGCTTTTGGAAATTTGCGTGGACATGTGCCCAAGGGGTACAATGCATGTTCAGTATGCAAGGAGAAGTGTTACACAAATTATAGGATATGACCTTCAAGAAGTTGGGAAAGTGGGATTTAGTACTGAAAGAAACTGCTAAATTACAACAAAAATTAAGAGGAAAAGGAAAAGAAACACAAAAAGAAAAAGCTAGTCTAGAGAAAAGAAAATTCAAATTGATTGCAACGAAGAAGATAAAAAATGACAACAGTGATAAATGTTGGAAGAAGATGTCAATCTTTTGGACGTTGCCTTATTGGCAAACATTACCTAAATGGCACATATTTAGATGTGATGCACATAGAAAAGAATGTATGTTATACTCTAATTGGAAAACTTCTTGATATTCCTTTTAAAACAAATGATGGTATTGCTGCCCACTTGTATCTAAAAGAATTTGGAATTAGAAAAGAACTGGCTCCAATTAACATGGGATCACGGGTTAAGTTGCCTCCTACTTGTTTTACACTTTCTAGGGATGAAAAGATAACATTTTGCATATGTTTATTGGGATTGAAAGTTCCTGAAGGTTACTCATATAATGTTAAAAACCTAGTATCAATGCAAGACTTAAAGTTTTATGGTTTAAAATCACATGATTGTCATGCTCTTATGCAACAATTGTTACTGGTGGCAATTAGATCATTTCTTCTAAAGCATGTTATTCGTGAAATCACTCATCCTTGTTTTTTCCTCAATTCCATTTGCAAGAAAACAATTGTAGAAGTTGAGCTACTTAAACTACAATTTGAACTTGTTGAGACATTATGCTTACTTGAAAAATATTTTCCACCTTCATTTATGACATCATGGTTCACTTAACTATTCACCTTGTTAGAGAAGTGCAATTATATGGTCTTGTATACATGCAATGGATGTATCCATTTGAAATATTCATGAAGTTTTTGAAAGGTTATGTTCGTATTTGTAATCGACCATAGGGGTGCATAGTTAAGTGTTATATTGCAGAAGAAGCTATTGAGTTTTGCTCTGATTACCTCCCTAGTGTATACACAATTCGAATTCCTCAACCTAGGTTTTCATTGGGTATTGGTTTAGAGGATATTGGTGAACTAATAAGTTCAAGCTCAATTGAAACCATCGTACAATGGGAACAAAGCCATCGTTTGGTGCTTGCAAACAATAATGAGATTGAACCATACATAAAGTAAAAATGGTATCATTTATTACAAATTTCATAATTGCTTAAATTTTATTTTCTTATGTTCACTCATATTACTCTTATTTAATAGTATGTATATGGATATGTTAAAGGTAGATCCTCGGAACAAGTGAAAAGGAAATGATTTCAAGATGAACATAATCGTAATTTTATTTATTGGTTTTGAGATAAAGTTATGGACAAGTTAAGTGTCTTCATTGCTTCCATCACAGAAATTATAAGGTTGATGGAAAAGGGGTCGCGGTACGATGTTATCAAGTATCCTGGATATGTTATAAATGGTTTTTGATTTACAACAATGGCAAGGGATGAAATTTATGTTTTTCAAAATAGTAGGGTTATGCTAAATGCTCAAGTTTTGCAATTTGTAAGTTCTAAGGATAAAAACCCGGTACTATATGAAAGGACGTATTATGGAGTTATTCAAGAAGTTTGGGAGTTAGAATACCATATGTTTCGTGTTCCAATATTCTTGTGTGATTGGGTTGAGGATAATCATAATGCAATTTGTAAGAGAGATTTAGGATTGGCTCTTGTTAACCTTGGTAAGATAGGTCATCAAGATGACCCATTCATCATGGCTTCCCATGATAACCAAGTATTCTATATAGAAGATCCCACAGACACAAAGTGATCAGTTGTGTTGATATCGCCTAAGCGAGAGTTTTATCACAAAGAGGAAGAATTATATGAAAATTTGTGTGATTATGGATAGTTTACAAGCAATATACCTAACTCAAATGATGTTAATGCTGAAGAAGATGACAATTTAATATATATATATAAGCAATGATTGTGAGCCAACTTGGATTGATCGTGGAAGTTAATTTTTTCTTTATTTGCAATGTTTTTGTTAGGTATGCATCTTAAAATATATTATGTGTTTGTTTCTATTTACAACTTACATTTATAATTATAATTTTATTATTTCTCTTCGATTATATATATACTCATTTATTATTTGAATTTTTTGTCTATAGGTATATGGATTCTAATGAGATTGTTGACGATCATGACAAAGATGAAAGAGTTAGGAACCAACATAATCCTCTGATAAGGAGAGTTCTACTAATGATGGTACTTCTTCATATATGGATAGTTCTTCTGCTAGGGAAAGACCATCTAAAGGAAGGAAAAAAGAAAAAGTTAAAAATAAAAGTGGTATAACAAAGATGAAGAAAATTGATAAATCAACGTTCATAGAAAATATTACAATTGAATTTGATAATGAATGCAACCCAATTGGAAAGAAGGGATAAAAAATGATTAGTTGAATATGTGTGTTAGGAAAAACAATGATTAGGATTATTTAAAATGATTTGCAGAAGAAAGTTTATAGAGTAGAAAAAGACATGATATGGGCAACATTGACTATAAGAAGACATATAGCACTTGTATTTTTTTTTTGTAATTCCTTATTTAGTTATAATACTAATTTGGTGCGAATTTATATTAAAAATACAATATTCCAAAGCCATACAAATGGAAGCGTCTTAGGACGGCCACTTTGGGATGGAAGACATTCAAAAAGAATTTGAGGAAAAAATACATTAACCCTTATTTGGACCCATTGAATGTGAAGAAGCTATACAAACAACCCAAGAAGTATGAATGGGTACGCAATGATTGGTATGCATTTGTGAATTACACACGATCTGAGAAATTCAAGGTATGAATACAAAAGTATAAATATTATCATTTAATAATTTTGTTATATGCCCCAAATATTTTTTTTATATATGTGCTCTTATTAGAAATCAAGTTGTGAATATGTTAAGTTGAGGAAGCATAATGAGTATAATCATCATACAGAAAGAATGAGTTTTTCCTACCTAAAAATTCAATTGGTGAGTTATTAAAATTAATTTTGAATGATAATTAGTCATTTTTTTTGGTATACAATGTTTTTGTAACTCATTATCCATATCTATAGGAGTCAAAAAGTGGTGGCATACAAATTTGGCGATCTCATGTATTTATCACAGCTAACACTCTTAAAGAAGGAGAGTTCAAAAGTAAACAAGTTCAAGAAAAAGTGGTAGATATTAAAAATTTTGGCTAAACTTTTCTTTGTTTAGCAATTGAAGCAACTCTTTGTTTTTGTTTCATCAAGAAAAATATGTAAATATTCAAGACAATCTCACTAGGTCTCATCCAAAATGTTAGATAATATGTTTTGATTAACCGATTATATTTATGCTTATTATTTTATGTGTGAATGTTTTTAGAGTAAAATACAAGATAAGATTGATAGTGGTGAGATTGAAGAAGAGATGGGTGTGGATGCAATGGTGATGGCATTGGGAAAGGACTATCCAGGTCATCTTGAAGGATGCTCCCAATATACTACATCTACTTAATTTTTTGCCATGCCTAGAAAGTAAACTAATTATCCCTCCAATGAAATAGTAAAAGTCTTAAATGAGATGATTTTAATGAAGGAAAAGACTATAAGCTTTGTGATGACTCTATGAAAGTAGAGTCATTAGTGCACTTTTATACTTAATATTAACTTATTTTATTCAATAAATAGTATTTTTGGGGTTAAAAATATTAAAATATAAATTTTTAGTGAAAAGGAGGAAAAATATAAGTTTTGTCATTTTTTGGAGCTTTTATGGAGTTTTTATGAATTTTTAACGCAGGATCAAACCTTTATGGCATGTGTCACCACTCTACTCATCTAATTGTTCCACCCATACCCCACAACATTTGTTGTTGCAAATCACATTATGCTGTGTGGCGTTGACTCGGATCGCTCTCCATCATGCTCTGATTCATCCAGTGAATTTCGTGTGCCATATGTCATGATGTGATTGGCTGATGCTATTGATTTTCCTTGTTTTGATCTCAACCTTTGATATGAAGTTGATTTTATGGTCTAGATTGCACTTGAGCTATATTTAAGCTCCTAATCATCCCTTAAACCCTAAGGGGCCATCATTAGCATAATTTTAGTCAGTTTTTGGAGCGAAAAAGAGGGGAAAATACAGAAAAATTCAAAAGAAGATACAATTTTGGTGGAGATTCAAGAGGAAATTAGCACTACAATTCAAGAGATTGAACTTATTTCTTTTTCTACTCTTTTCTTTAACAATTTTTGTCTTCCTTTATGAAAATTATGAGCTTTATAAACACAATTATGTGTAGTTAATTTATTAATCTAGGGATCTTATGAACCCAATTTTTACCATTTGATATTCTAATATTTTAGCCCAATTATAATTTTAATTTAACTATATTATTTAATCTGATTTTTATGCTATTAATTGTTTGGCCAACAATTTATCTATAGAGGCAATTAAATAGATTTGAGAGAATTATTTAATTGTTTATCTTGATTAAATAACATGCATAGTTTCTAGGTAGAGATGTATAGTTCTTATGTATGTAATTCATAATTGGTGAACTTAATGAGTAGTATGTAATTTAATTGGCATGAGAGTATGATTAAATTAATTACTATATGATGTTTAGTTTACTTCAGAGATCAATACATGCTAGGTGAGATTTAATTGATCGTGTAATTAATTGATAATTATATTGAGGAGATTTTAACGATTCTCATGTTTAGAAAATTTGGGGATAAGTGTTCTTAGATATTTTCTCATATATCTTCTTGATTAACAAATCTGATTTAATTAATTATTGCTACTTACTTTTACTTATTTTAATTTTTCTTTCTTAAAATATAAAAACACAAAAAAAAAATTGATTTAATATTTTTAGTTTTAAAAATTAGTTTCTAATAAAGTAATCTTCGTGTGAATGATCTTTTCTTATCA
Organism: Hippophae gyantsensis; assembly: GCA_030763125.1. Lineage (NCBI taxonomy): Eukaryota > Viridiplantae > Streptophyta > Magnoliopsida > Rosales > Elaeagnaceae > Hippophae > Hippophae gyantsensis. The sequence goes on along the minus strand of CM061035.1, from coordinate 41,958,679 downwards.
TTATATTACTTGTTGCGATACGTATACGTGCGTAATCATTACACAATTTGTGTGGTGATCATGTTTTTGTCATCATTGTGAGGATTATAAATATTAGAAATTAATAATTTTTTATTTTTATTTTAGTTATTTTTCTTAATTTATTTTTCTTTAATTTAATTTTTATTTTAATTTACTTATTTTCTTTTAGTGACCTATTTATTTATTTATTTATTTATTTACTTTAATTTATTTATTTAGTTATTTATTTTTATTTAGCTTTCATTTAGACATCTTCTTTAGTATTGTAGAAACATAGTCAAGTCTATTGTATGAGTAGAGTTTGTGAGGAAAAAATCTTACCTTTATATCTTGAAATTGAGCGTACTTTGAGATCAATTAGAAAACAACAAGTCACTCAAGAGTAAGAAATGACTAATCTATTAGAAATAAACAATAATGATCTAAAATTGAACAATAAAATGCTTTTGATGGATGATAGAGATAAAGCTATGAATGAATATGCAATATATACGTTGGAAGGGATAAATCCAAGTATTACAAGGCCAAACATTCAAGCTAATCAGTTTGAACTAAAAATAGTGATATTTTAAATGCTACAAGTAGTTGGACAATTCAATGGATTTCCAATAGAGGATCCACATCTGCATCTTAGATTGTTTATTCATGAAGTTGGAGATTCATTTAAGTTCAATAGTGTGACTGAGGAGGAATTTAGACTTAGATTGCTCCCTTACTCTTTATGAGACCATGCTCAAGCTTGGCTAAACTCTTTGCCACCTAATTCCATTACAACTTGGAATGGCTTGGTGGAGAAATTCTTTATCAAGTACTTCCCATCAACAAAGAATGCCAAGCTTAGGAATGAAATTACTTCCTACCAACATTATGAAGGAGAATATTTATATGAAGCATAGGAAAGATTCAAGGAATTGCTAAGGAAGTTTCCTCATCATGGTATTTCATAAGAGTCAAATTATTGCATTTTTTATGATTTAAATGTGGATATTTGTGTGAAAATTGCGTTTATTTGATTATTTAATCCACAAATGTCATTTCACGGGTATTTCGTGTTTAAAGTGCAATTTTAGGTAAAATCATGATTTTGGAGAAGTTTGGGACAAATTTCAATGATCGGGATTGAGTGCAAATAAAAAGAAAACAAAGTTTCAAAATTTGAAATCTCACCGCCGGCGAGAAGATTCTCACCACCGGCGAAAATCTTACAGAAAGTACAGCAAAAATCTTCCCGAGAGCACAGATTTTGGCAAATTCATCTCGCCGTCGGCCAAATTCATCTCACCGCCGGCCAAATGCATCTAGCCTCCGGCCACATTAATTTTGCCGCCGGCTATAATCAGAAAACCAAAAATTTTATTTTCCAGAAATCTCGCCGCGGCGAGAATAATGTCACCGCCGGCGAGTTTCGTCCGAAAACATATTTTTTCTATTGTCTTGTTACAAAATTACCCCTAAAACCCTAGATCAATATATACAATATGATGGAAAAAGGGGAAATGGCAGAGAGAACAGATCTGAGTCATTTTTGGAGGAGAAAAGGCAATTTTGGAGAGAAAGTTTGGAGAAGCTTGAAGGATCATCACCATTGTTGCTACCAAGTCTTCATCTTCAAGAGTTTTTCATCTCTTCTCCTTAGCCTTCATATTCTGCATTTTATTTAGATTTGTTATTCATGGATTTAATTGAGATAATGTTTATTCTTATTTCCGTTATGAACTAATTTATTTTTGCTAAGGCTATGATGTAGTTGAATCAAGAAAATATGATTTCTTGTGTTATTGTTATATGAATTCATTGTTTTCAAGTTGAGTATTTATTTCCATGCTTAATGCTTTTAAATTTCTGGCCAAGATTTAGATGATTTGTTGCATTATATTGAGACCAAGAGGAGATGTGTAATGAATGCTTCTTGTGATAAATACTGTATGTTGAATGCAAGTGTGAGAACTAATGCATGATGTATGTGGTTATTCTAGAAATTCCATAAATCGTAATATGCTTGTTTGTGATCAAATCTTCATAGAAATATAGTTGGTTTTCATAGATAAGTAATTCTAATATAACTCGAGAGAGAGTATTAGGTAAATTTGGGTTTTTCAACCATCACTTTTAGCTTTCATTCTCATATAACATGACTCGAAATCAGATTGAATTGATTTAGCAAAATCAAATGTCTTAGCATTTTTAATCATTTGTGAACAACATTAAATTTTGTTATTTGCATTTAGTTTTAAGTTAATTTGGTTCTTAAACAATTTCAATAATTGGGGTTTTCAAATAAAATTAGGGTTAGCAAATTTCGGTACTTAGTAATGCCATTCCTTGTGGGTTCGATATCCGTACTTTTGTACACTTTATTACTTGAATGATTCGTACACTTGCGAAAATAAGCATCAAGTTTTTGGTGCCGTTTCCGGGGAATGGTTTGATTTTATTAATATCGATACTACCTAATCTTAGTTTTAATTTGAAGTTAATTTGCTTTATCATTGTTTCATTTTTAATTTTGTTTATTTTGCTGTTTTATTTTATTTATCATAAAAAAGGGTAACTTTGTGTTGTTTTTTTGCTAGTTGATTTTCTGGTTGTAAGATTTTTGTATGAGACGTACAAGAAGGCTTAACCTTCTTCCATTTGATCCGGAGATTGATAGAACATATAGGCGTCTAAACTGAGAGAGAAGAAGTTCAACTTCAGCTCCTAATAGACAATCAGCCATGGATCCACCATTTGTTGAGGGAGGTGGAAATCGTAGAGCTTTGTGGGATTATGCTGCGCCTGATGTTGCTGGAACTACTTTGGGTATAAGGAGGCCAACTGTTCAAGCCAATAACTTTGAGATAAAATCATCCTTTATCCAAATGGTTCAAACAAATCAGTTTGGGGGAATGTCAAAGGATGATCCAAATGCACATATTGCTTACTTTTTGGAGGTGTGTGATCTTTACAAGATAAATGGTGTGTCCGAAGATGCTGTAAGATTGAGGGTTTTTCCTTTTTCACTTAGGGATAAAGCCAAGGAGTGGCTAAACTCATTACCACCGGGATCAATTACAACATGTAATGAATTGGTTCAAAAATTCTTGTCTAAGTTCTTTCCTCCTGCTAAGATGGAAAAATTGAGGAATGAAATCACATCTTTTACACAGTATGACCAAGAATCATTGTATGAAGCTTGGGAAAGATTCAAAGAAATGTTGAGGAAGTGCCTACATCATGGTATACCAATTTGGCTACAAGTCTCTACATTTTATAATGGGTTGGTTTCAAACTATCGTGCAATGATTGATGCTACAGCTGAAGGGTCTTTAATGGGAAAAACAAAGGAGGATGCTCATGAGTTGTTAGAGATTATGGCAAAAAACAACAATCAGTGGCATTCAGAGCGGGTAATTGCAAAAAGACCAGCAACAGTGCATGAAATTGATTCAGTGAATGCTTTGACGGCTCAAGTTGCTGCTCTTTCAAGAAAGATGGATTCTTTGTCATCCAAATTTGAATCCAAACCAACTGCACAATGTGATTTATGTGGTGGAAATCATGCTAGTATCGAGTGCCAAGTTGGAAATCCATTTGCTTCACCAAATGCTGAGCAAGAAAATTATGTTTCAAATTTCCAAAAACCTCAAAATAACCCATATTCAAACACCTACAATCCAGGTTGGAGAAATCATCCAAATTTGTCATGGGGAAATAACCAAGGGGGATTCAAACTGTCATCATATTCCTACCAACCCCAAGAGAAAAAATAAATAGATTTGGAAGAAATTTTGGGAAAGTTCATTGAGGAGACAAGAGAAAATTTCAGAAATCAAGAGGCAATCAACAGGGACATCCAAAACCAACTAGGGCAGCTATCAAAGCATATTGCAGAAAGGTCTCAAGGATCGCTGCCTAGTGACACAATAAATACTAAAGAGCATGTAAAGGCTATCACATTGAGAAGTGGTAAAGAACTTGAATGGTAGAGGAAATCGGAGAAAAAGATGGAAGAATCTAAAGAAAAGCCATCAAGATCCCAAGATATTCAACCTTCCCCATATGCAAAATATGAGCCTCCTATCCCATATCCTCAAAGATTGAATAAGAAAAAGCTTGATAATCAATTTGATAAATTTCTGGATATTTTTAAGAAATTGCATATTAACATTCCTTTTGCAGAGATGTTGGAACAAATGCCCAAGTATGCAAAATTTATGAAGGAAATTCTATCAAAGAAGAGGAAGTTGGGAGATTATGAAACTATCATGCTAAATGAGGAGTGCAGTGCAGTTCTTCAAAGAAAACTACCACAGAAATTGAAAGACCCAGGGAGTTTTACTAAACCTTGTACTATAAGAAGTTGCAATTTTGATAAAGTCCTATATGATTTATGAGAAAGCATTAATTTGATGCCACTTTCTATTTTCAGGAAACTAGGCCTAGGAGAAGTGAAGCCCACTTCAATCTCTTTACAATTAGCGGATCGATCGGTGAAATATCCTCAATGGGTAATTGAGGATGTTTTAATTAAAGTCGAAAAATTTATTTTCCCTGAAGATTTCGTGGGGCTTGACATGGAGGAAGATAGAGAGATACCGTTGATATTGAGGAGACCATTCCTTGCAACTTGAATAACATTGATTGATGTTCAGCAAGGAAAGCTCATTCTACAGGTGCAAGATGAACAAGTGACTTTTGATGTTTTTGAAGAAATAAAATTTCCAAGTGACGTACATTCTTGTTTTCAAATTAACACTCTTGATAGGTTAATCTCGGAAACTTTTAAGGAGAGAACTCTATTGCTACCACTAGAAGCTTGCCTTATGAAATCTGTAACAGTTGAGGAGGAAGATGAGGGGATGAGACAATGTTCTGAATTACTGGCAGCACCTAATGAATATTTATGCAGTGATGAAACATTTAAGGAGTTGGGAACAAATGAAACTCCAACCTCAGTGGTAAAGAATGACAGAAGCTAATGACTATAACTTAAAGCGCTTAATGGGAGGAAACCCATCAATAATAATAATTAAGTTCGTCACCAGAGGAAAGGAGATCTCACTTTTCTTTCTTACATTGGGGAAAATGTAAGGTTTTGGTTGGGGGTGCGGTAAACGGTAAATCTTTTCTTCCTTTCATTTTTAGTAGTTTTGTTCGTGTGTTTATTTTTGTTTAATTTTGATTTTCCATTTATTTTTCTGCATTTTGATTTAAATTCTTTTATTTGTTTATTGTCTTATTTCTATTTTTATTTTATTTTATTTTATTTTCATTTTACTTATTTTAATTTGCACGTTGATGATAATAATGTGATTGTGATAACAAATAGCTTTTAGAAGACATTAAATTTTGCTTCGGTTTAAAGATAATTTCAAATGTTGATTTTACCTAGTTGGCAACTCTTTTGGTATGTGGTATGATTTGGTTGATTAGTCTAAATGCTTAGAGAAGTCTTATGTGCGAATTTTTCATGGACATTTTTGCGATCTCAACAAACTCTAGAACTCATTTGAAAACCTCTTGAGGCGAAATAATTTGGAATTGCACTATTTAGGATATGATATAGGCCATTTTTGGATCGATTGTGCCATATTAAGCCTACCTTGTTATCTTTATATCACTAGTTACCTCTTTGAGCCTATTTAAATATATTGTTAGCCTTACTTTTATTTCTTTTTGCCTTCTATAACCTACCTTTTATTGAGCCAAATATATATATATATATATATATAATTCCTACCTTATTTGTTAAGAGCACTTAATTTTGAACACAAACTTTTCAAGAGCAATTGGAGAAATCTTCCACATATATTGGAAAAAATTAGTTAGGGGTTATGTCTTTTCAAGAGCAATTGGAGTAAGGATGAAATAAAAAAAAATTTCTTCCACATATATTGGAAGAAATTGGTTGGGTAAAAAAAAAAGTTTCAAAAAGCCTTCACATTTTAGGAAATAAAAGAGTGTTAGTGATGGATGTACTAAGGTGAAAGATTGAGGAAGAACTTTGTCTATCTTTGAAAAAATGGGTTATGATCAGAAGAAACAATTTGGGTTAAATGGTGTTACTCTTTTACTTAATTGGTTGTATTTAATGTAATAAGTGCTCTTATTTGTATTTTGACACTTCCCGTCTTTCTTAACCAAATACCTAAGCCTAACATTAAAAGCCTCATAAAGTCCTATTGATCCAAAGTGGTGTATTTTCCTTCATTAGTGGAGAGAGGTTTGAAAAGTGAGCCTATGGAGTTTGAGATTTCACCTTTTTGTTTGTGGATGTTATGCATAATATTATCCAGGCATTATGGCTATTGGTTTATGGTTTGATGGATGTTTAAGAGTCAATAACAAAAGTGAAATTGGCATTTGAGATTTCTTAAAGCTTAGGTGACATTTAATTATTCTATGTGTTGTGTGTTATTTACAATTTTTGAGACATTTGTGCAAATTAATTGTTGTGTGATTTTATTGTTTTGAGTTAGGATAGTTATAGGTAAGATGTTTGTGGGTATCATCACTGGAAGCCCTCACGAGACTACAACTCGTCCTACTAGGGCCGCCTAGGGATTTAAAGGCTTATTGCATACGCTTAATGTAATGTTGTAAATAGAATAAATTTTCTTCGAATTTTTCTTTTAATGTCTCCTTTGAATTTATTCATAGATCGTTTTTGTTGCTAGAGACTAGCAAGAAGCTGGTTGGGGGTTGTTGATAAGAGTCAAATTATTACATTTTTGTTATGATTTAAATGTTGATATTTGTGTGAAAATTGCATTTATTTGATTATTTAATCCACAAATGTCATTTCACGGGTATTTCGTGTTTAAAGTGCAATTTCAGGTAAAATCATGATTTTGGAGAAGTTTGGGACAAATTTCAATGATCGGGATTGAATGCAAATAAAAAGAAAACAAAGTTTCAACATTTTAAATCCCACTGCCGGCGAGAAGATTCTCGCCGCCGGCGAAAATGTTACAGAAAGTACGGCGAAAATCTTCCCGAGAGCACAGATTTTGGCAAATTCATCTCGCCATCAACCAAATTCATCTCGCCGCCGACCAGAATCAAAAAACCAAAAAATTTATTTTCCAGAAATCTCGCCGCGGCGAGATTAATGTCGCCGCCGGCGAGTTTTGTCCGAACACATATTTTTTCTGTTGTCTTGTTCCAAAATTACCCCCAAAACCCTAGATCTATATATACAATATGATGGAAAAAGGGGCCACAGCAGAGAGAACAGATCTGAGTCATTTTTGGAGGAGAAAAGGTAATTTTGGAGAGAAAGTTTGGAGAAGTTTGAAGGATCATCACCATTATTGCTACCAAGTCTTCATCTTCAAGAGTTTTTCATCTCTTCTCCTTAGCCTTCATATTCTGCATTTTATTCAGATTTGTTATTCATGGATTTAATTGAGATAATGTTTATTCTTATTTCCGTTATGAACTAATTTATTTTTGCTAAGGCTATGATGTAATTGAATCAAGAAAATATGATTTCTTGTGTTATTGTTATATGAATTCATTGTTTTCAAGTTGAGTATTTATTTTCATGCTTAATGCTTTTAAATTTCTGGCCAAGATTTAGATGATTTGTTGGATTATATTGAGACCGAGAGGAGATGTGTAATGAATGCTTCTTGTGATAAATACCGTATGTTGAATGCGAGTGTGAGAACTAATGAATGATGTATGTGGTTATTCTAGAAATTCCATAAATCGTAATGTGCTTGTTTGTGATCAAATCTTCATAGAAATATAGTTGGTTTTCATAGATAAGTAATTCTAATATAACTCGAGAGAGAGTATTAGGTAAATTTGGGTTTTTCAACCATCACTTTTAGCTTTGATTCTCATATAACATGACTCGAAATCGAATTGAATTGATTTAGCGAAATCAAATGCCTTAGAATTTTTAATCATTTGTGAACAACATTAAATTTTGTTATTTGCGTTTAGTTTTAAGTTAATTTGGTTCTTAAACAATTTCAACAATTGGGGTTTTCAAATAAAATTAGGGTTAGCAAATTCCGATACTTAGTAACGCCATTCCTTGTGGGTTCGATATCCATACTTTTGTACACTTTATTACTTGAACGATTTGTACACTTGCGAAAATAAGCATCAGTATTCTTTCTTGGATTCAAATATAGACTTTTTACAATGATCTCAATGCTCAAACAAGAACTATTATTGATGCATCTGCTAATGAAGCTTTGCTAGCCAAATCTTTCAATGGCCAATAGATAGAATGAAAGCCATAAGAAAAGTAGCCGGAGTGCATGAGGTAAATGATATCATAATACTTACAACTCAAGTGTCATCTTAGGTTAATCTTTTGAAGGCTCAAAACTCAACAGCAAGTATAAGGAGGACTATGATACTAAAAAGGATAATTAGGACTATGAGACTCAAAAGTATAAGAAAGACTATGAGACTCAAAATGATAAAGAGGAACCGAAAACTAAAAAGAATGAGAATGAATTAATGGATAAAAAAAGCACTGAAAATGAAATAATTTAGCAAAAAAAAACCTTTATAAACCCACTATTCCTTTCTCTCAAAGACTGCACAAGAAAAAGTCAGATACGTAGTTTTCAAATTTTTTTAAAGTCTTCAAGAAGCTATACATAAACATACCATTTACAGAGAGACTTGAACAAATATCATTTTATGCCAACAAGTTCAAAGAGAAACAAAAATATGGCATGACAAGAGAATTGAGAACCGTGTTTGCAAACCAGAACATAAAGTATTATTGAAAAAATTAAGACTCAATTGTTTCCAGGAAAACTCAAAAGTAAATGGACACACCGGGATGTGCCTTAGGACTTGATAGGATGATCTAGTCAAGGACGTTAAACATGATGCTAGTTGGGAGGAAACCCAATGTTATTTTAATTATAATTTCATTATTTATGTTTTGTAGGTGAATAAATATGGAGAGCAATGGCATAACAAGATTAAGCAGTTTCAACGACAGATATAGTGTGCCAAGACTAAGGGAGTTTTCTTTTCTTTTACCTTTTCATATTTATATGTGCACATTGGGGAAATTGTGTAATTTAAGTTGGGGGAAAAAGCTTCATTCTCTACATAAGTATTTACTATGCATTTTAAATTTATTAGGGAATATTTTTCAATTCTTAGGATGTTTTTAATTAGGATTTGGATAAAAATTGATAAATATGTTAAAACTAAATGCATGCATGATTGATATGAAACATTTGAATTCAATGATAAAAATTAGTTGTCATGACTAGGATAAGGAATGTAAAAATATTTATTAAGATATTTACATTAATCATGTGATATGCTTGCTAGTATTGATTGAATTGATTCAAATTATTATGCACAAGTTCATGGTTGATTTTGGCATTCTTATTGAGAGAAAATTTGTAGTGCGTTATTCGAGTTGATGAGATCTACCAAGTTCTAGAATCTATTTGATCATCCCTTGAGGAGAAATCATAAATAGTATTTAGCAAGAGAAATGATTTAGGCCTTATTTGGATTAATTGAGCCTTTCATGCTAACCATTGTTAAGATCTTTAGTCACCCATTTGAGTCTAACAAAGAACCATTCATATATTTAAGCCACATTTTATGCCTGGCCAATAAGCCTTACCTTATCCTTGCACCTTCAGCTTGAATGAAAAGAAAAACAAAATGCAATCATGTGTTATGCTATAGAGTAAGATGAAATGTAATGCACTCTATAAAAAAAGAGAAAAAAAGAAGAAGCATAACTCACAACACAATTATCCCTCTAAAGAAAAAGAAAATAGAATGAAAAATAAGTTTGGGGGTGTTGTGAAGTTACAAAAAAAAAGATGTGGAATAAAAAATATGAAAATAATGACAAAAGAGGATTGTAGTTAAATCTCAATTGCAGTTAAAAAGTGTATAATTAACACAAAGAAAGCTAAGGAGTGGAAAGAGCAAAAATGTCTTCATTTATTGACCCCCACCTAAGCCTTACATTACAACCATGTAAAGTCCTTAGTGATCTTTAGCTAAGTGCATATTTATATTAGTGGAGAGAGATGTGAAAAATAGACTTATGAGACTTGTTCTAAGATTGAATTGATTAGCATACTCTTATAGGTTGATTTCATGAGTGCATTGGATGATATCATGTGTAGCACACACACACAAATCAATTTGTCAAAAACCTTCTTATCATAGGATTGTACATCTTTGGGTAGTTTTCATGAAATATGCATGTACTAATAGAAGTATATTTATGAACATACTATCCATGTTATTTTATTTAGTTATACTTGGCTTTACTTGAGGACAAGCAAAGAGTTAAGTTTGGGGGTGTGATGCCTCTATGAAAGTAGATTCATTAGCACACATGTTTTTTACTTAATATCAACTTTTTTTACTCAATAAATAGTATTTTTGGGGCTAAAAATATTAAAATATAAACTTTTTAGTAAGAGGGGAAAATATAATTTTTGGGATTTGTTTGGAATTTTTATGGATTTTTTATGAATATTTAACGTAGGATCAAACCTTCACGCCACGTGTCATCACTCTACTCATGCAGTAGTTCCACTCATACACCACACCATTTGTTACCACGAATCTCATTATGCTGCATGGTACTGGCTCAACATGTATTGATTAGGCAGGTCTCTTTTGCCACGTGTCGAGCTGAGATTGTGTGATGCTACTAATTTTGCTTGTTATGATCTCAGCCCTTGATCTAAACCTAATCTAATGGTCCATAATGCATATGAGCTATATTTAAGTCCCTAATCACCCCATAAATAATAAGGGGTCATCATTAGTATAATTTTGGTCAATTTTTCGAGCCAAAAAGAGAGAAAAATTCAGAAGGAGATGCAATTTTGGTATAGATTTAAGAGAAAATTAACACTATAATTCAAAAGATTGATTGTATTTCTTCTTCTACTTTTTCCTTTATCAATTTTTATGTCTTCCTTTATGAAAAATATGAGCTTTATGAACACAATTATTTGTAGTTAATTTATTAATCTAGGGATCTTATGAACCCAATTTTAACCATGTGATGTTCTAATATTTTACCCCAATTATACTTATAATTTAACTATATTATTTAATCTAATTTTTATGTTATTAATTGTTTGGCCAACAATTTATCTATAAAGACAATTAAAATAGATTTGAGAGAATTATTTAATTGTTTGTCTTGATTAAATAACATGCATAGTTTCTAGGTAGAGATGTACGGTTCTTATGTATGTGATCCATAATTGATAAACTTAATGAGTAGTGTGCAATTTAATTGGCATGAGAGTATGATTAAAATAATTACTATATGATGTGTAGTTTACTTGAGAGAAGAATACATATTAGGCTAGATTCAATTGATCATCTAATTAATTGATAATTATATTGAAGGGATTTTAGTGATTCACGTGTTTAAAAATTGGGGTATTAAGTATTCTTAGATATTTTCTCATATATCTTCTTAGTTACCAAATTTGATTTAATTAATTATTGCTATTTACTTTTACTTATTTTAATTTTTCTTCCTTAAAATATAAAAACACAAAAAATTGATTTTTAAGTTTTTTGGATTTAAAAATTAGTTTATAAGAAAATAATCACCATGGGAGAGATATTTTTATATCATTATATTACTTGTTAAGATATACATACATGCATATTTAGTGCACACATAGTTTGTGTTTCGATCACTTTGATACCATGAAGGGAAAGATGGATGCACTAAGAGCTGAGTTATTGGGAGATATGAGTGTAGGATATTCAAGCCATTATCTAGAACAAAATCATACAATTGATAGTTCTAATGGGACTCCATGTACACATGTAATAACACGTACATCTACACCACACATCCAACAAATTCCACTCATCTTGATGTGCCTTCATTTCATTTTGGATTAGTTGTAAGTCCTTCATTTCATATGGTATTAGTTGTAAGTCCTTCATTTCATATGGGATTAGTTGTAAGTAATCTTCAATATTCATTCTTTTTCATATTTTCATTTTGATTTTTGTGGTGTTGGAGTGATAGTATATATGTTTGTTCTGATACTATATAGGGAAGAAATTGTTTCCTTGCATATTAGACATCATCTTCTATTGTGTCACGTGGGAGCGTAGGTGGTTGTGTTTGTCATGGAAAACCTTTGAATAGGGGTTGGAAGGTTTCCTTTTTGGATGATGTTGAAAAGAATTGTCCCTTACCTATACCAACAAGGGAACATAATATAGTTACGGAAGTAGTCAATTCATTTGTTGCTTGGCCTCCATTTCTCATCATATTAGGAAAGGATTTAGTAAGGATATGTCCCTTACCTTTTATAAATTGTTTTCATTGTTGATTAATTTAAAAATATTTTCTAAATTTATTAGATTTCTTCATATTGTGAATAAATAGGATTTGAGGAAGGAGAAATCAAAGTTATCTATTACTATTGGCAACAAAAAAGAAAGCTTAAAAGAGAAATCGATAGACAAAATAGCTTATAAGAAGCCTGCTTTGGTACCAACAAAAAACCAATTTCATATACATATGACCAAACCAGTGGTTTTACTAAGCATGTTAGATTTCTTATAGTTGCATGCTCATCTGCATCTCCGGTTAATGATCTTGATGTTAAAGTTATAATGGAAGTTCATATCTTAGGCAATGAACTTCCTATTTTTTTATCAGTTGAGTGTGTAGAAAAATTTTACAATACGATGGAGATTGGATATTTAATTGTCAAATTATGGATACAGTTAGTTTATTTTATTTTAATTCATTTTTAATTTTATGATCAATTATAAGTTACTCACATACTTTATTATGATTGTTATTTTGTCATTAATTTGTGAACTTTTTTCATAGGCGATGCTACGATGAGTTGAAAAGAAACATTTGAATGATGTGATTAGATTCATTGACCCAGGCTGGTTGTCTGTCATTAATAAGAAGAGAACATGTACTCAAATTGCGAGACAAGTGATGACTCAATGAAAATAGAGTCATTAGCGCATTTTTTTACTTAATATTTACTTATTTTATTCAATAAATAAAATTTTTTCGGTCAAAAATAATAAAATATAAATTTTTTAATGAAAAGGGGTGAAAATATAATTTTTGAAATTTTTTGGGGTTTTTTTGGAATTTTTAACACATGATCAATCAAGAGTTGCTAGGTGGCATAACACTCAGGCAGAGGAGCTAATTGGGCAAGCCACACAAATGCCACGCAAGCACGGGGAACGAATCATGTCACGCCACATGTGAGGAGGATGAAATAAGTGCCATGTGTGAGTACAACATTCAATCAGAGTTCGAAAATCAGTCAATGTGCCATGCCACGTGTTGCTGCGCCATTGCTTCACGCGTTCCATGCGTGCACCACGCCATCCCTATTCGTGAATCACGTTGCGCCACGTGTTGTTGAATCAATAAGTGTTGACTCTAACTGGTCTCCCCTACCACTCATTGCTCCCTGATTTGTCCAATCAATTTCCCTTGCCACGTGTCACGTTGTGATTGGCGGAAATTGTCAGGTTTTCTTATTTTGATCGTAGCCCTTGATCTAAAGCTGATTGGGTGGTCCAAATTGCACCTAAGCTTTATTTAAGCCGCTAATCACTCTATAAACCCTAATTGGCCTCCATTAGCATAATTTTGGTCATTTTTTGGAGCTCAAAAGAGAGAAAAATACATAAAAATTCAAGAGAAGACACAATTTTGGTTGAGATTCAAGAGGAAATTAATACTACAGTTCAAGAGAATGATTGTATTTCTTTTTTCACTCTTTTTTTTTATGAATTTTATATCTTTCTTTATAAAAAATATGAGTTTTATGAACACAATTATGTGTAATTAATTTATTAATGTAGGGATCTTATGAACCCAATTTTCACCATGTGATGATCTAAAATTTTACCCTAATTATAATTATAATTTAATTATATTATTTAATTTTTATTTTTATGCTATTAATTTTTTGGTCAATAATTTATCTATAGAGGCAATTAAATATATTTGAGAGAATTATTTAATTGTTTGTATTGATTAAATAACATGCATAGTTTCTAGGCAGAGATGTATGATTCTTATGTATGTGATCCATAATTGATGAACTTAGTAAGTAGTATGTATTTTAATTATCATGAGAGTGATTAAATTAATTACTATATGGTGTGTAGTTTACTTGAGAGAGGAATATATGCTAGATTAGATTCAGTTGATCATGTAATTAATTGATAATTATATTGGGGGATTTTAGTGATTCACATGTTTAGAAAATTGGGGAATTAAGTATTCCTAGATATTTTCTCATATATCTTTTTAGTCACAAAATCTGATTTAATTAATTATTGCTATTTACTTTTATTTATTTTAATTTTGCTTCCTTAAAATATAAAAAACACAAAAAAAAATTATTATTATCATTTTTAGTTTTAATAATTAATTTCTAATAAAATAATTTCCTTGGAAACGATCTTTACTTATAATTATATTACTTGTTACGATACGTATACTTGCGTATTCATTGCATACACCTCGTGTGTGAAGATCAACAAGTGTTTGAAAGGATGCAAAAGACTCAAGAGGGAGATAAATGGATTATTCCATATAATGGAGGGTAGGTGTATTATTATAACATTTATGAAAAATTATGTTATGTAATCAAAGGAATTTACCAATATATATCTTATTATAAAATTAGGTAGGTACCATTGGATCTTAATTGTGTACAAGCCATTCAAAAATACCATTTATTATTTGGATTCAATATGGGGTGAAGTGTTCTCCTATATTGAAAGAATTATGAATGCGTAATTTATATATATATTTTTAAAAATTTAATGTTTTTGTAAACATTAAGTTTAATTTATCTTCATAAGTAACTCTTATTTATTTTTCCTTCATTATATATAGTTCATATTATCTTGAATGGTCATCAAAATCGAAAGGCTTAAGGTTTTGTAATATGGTATAGAATGAGAATAAGTTACAAATGTATGGTTTATTAAACTCCATAATTTCAACTTTGTTAGATTGTTCATATATATGTATATTCACTTGAAGTACTTACACTATTTATTGATAATCTCTATGTAATATCTTTTTATTTAGATTATATTAATCTTACAATTGAATTTTCATTTTAATGTACAGTGCCCTGAGCAAAATGATTTGGTAACTTGTGGGCATTATGTCCTTATGTTTATGAGGATAATTATTGCCAATCCACTTGCTTCTATGGTTGTCTTAGTAATAATTTAAAGTAATTTTGTGTATTTTCTTTTCTTATTTTAATTTTGATTTTAATTTTTTATTTATCAAAATAGGTGGTTAGCTAACAATAATTTAAAGATCACCACACACAAAGTGTGTGCAATGACTACGCAAGTGTACGTATCGTAACAAGTAATACAATGATAAGAAAATATCGTTCCCATAGAGATAATTTTATTAAAAACTAATTTTTAAAAATAAAAAAAATCAATTCTTTTGTGTTTTTATATTTTAAGGAAGAAAAATTAAAATAACTAAAACTAAATAATAATAATTAATTAAATCAGATTTGGTAACTAAGAAGATATAAAAAAGTATCTAAGAATACGTAATCGCCCAATTTTCTAAACATGTGAATCACAAAAATTCCCCCAATATAATTATCAATTAATTACATTATCAATTTAATCTAACCTAGCATGTACTCCTCTCTCAAGTAAACTACACACCATATAGTAATTAATTTAATCACACTCTTATGTCAATTAAAATACATACTACTCATTAAGTTCATCAATTATGGATCACATACATATGAATCATATGTCTCTCCCTAGAAACTAGGCATGTTATTTAATCAAGACAAACAATTAAATAATTCTCTCAAATCTATTTAACTTCCTCTATAGATAAATTATTGGTCAAACAATTAATAGCATAAGAATAATATTAAATAATATAATTAAATTGAATTCATAAATGGGGTAAAATATTAGATCATCATATGGAAAAAATTGAGTTCATATGATCTGAACCATCAGATCAGTTTCAGATCTAGAGCATAGATCAAAACAAGCAAAATTACTAGCACCAGCGAATAGAAACTCAACACGTGGTAGGGGAGACTTGTCGGGGTCAATGTTTCCTGAGTCAACGCCATGTTGCACAATGTGATTTACAGAAATAGATGGCGTAGGGCGCTTGTAGAAAGATTGACAAATTGCATGATGACACATGGCAAGGAGCTCCTTTACTTGTGTGGCACCACGTGCCAACTCTTGATTGGTCCTACCTTAAAAATTCATAAAAATTCCCAAAAAATCCCTAAAAATTTGTAAAATTATATTTTCACACATTTTCACTAAAACGTTTATATTTAAATTTTTTTAACCCCAAAAATACTATACATTGAATAAAATAAGCTAATATTAAGTAGAGAAATGTACTAGTGACTCTAATTTCATATAGTCATTGAGAACATGATAAATGTAAGTGTATAAGATGTGGACCTAATTAACCTAGAAATGGGTGAATATGTTATTTTTAATTTTTATAAATTTAAAATTTAATAACCTAAACACAGTGACCAATCATGCAATCTTGTGTAAGAATAAAGTGCGGAAATAAAATAATAACACATGATATTTTTAGGTGAAAATAACATAAGCCACAACCATGATCTAAGAGGAAAACCACTAGTCCACTAGTCCATCAGACCACCTAACTTTCCACTAAGAAAAAAAAATGTTCAAGTACAAACTTGGTCTTATGCTACCCTCCCTAAGATATTGCCCCAATTTACCTTACTTACGAGCCCCGGCTCTATTTTCACAGTTTCTAATGTTAGCATGAACTATTTCTAGACCAACGTTCCAATAAGCTTCTCGAAAATCAGATACATTCCCAAATTAACTACAAAATGGTTAGCATAAAAACACAAGTGCCTATGTGTGTTCTAGAACAGATTTAATAATGAATAATCCTAACTAGATGATTCAAAACATATGCCACTTAAATCTTAGAGCGTAAAGATCAAGCACAAGTTCAATAAAAATAGCTTTTTTAAAGATTAATAATCAAATCAAATAACTATGATATGACAAAAAATAATTATTTGATCTAACAATTTAAGAACAAAAATAAAGAAAAAACCATAAGAACATATTATCAAAATATCATAAAATAATTAGGCTTATTAATCAATCAAACATAGCTACCAATATTTGATAGATTAACTAAATAAAGAAGCCTAAAGAATTATGATCTTATATTTGAAAAACAAGAGAGAGAAATTAAGAAGAATAAAATAATGTTCTTATGTGGTTAATTGAAAAAATGAGCAATGAGTTTTATTTATAGGAAAAATTAAAACCCTTAATCCTATGTAATTGATAAATATCTTTTCTATTACAAATAGGATTAGTAAAACTCATTAATTAAGAAAACTCCGATATGATTAATAAATATCTTTTCTATTACAAATAGGATTAGTAATACTCACTAATTAAAAGGACTCCTCTTTAAAGAAGAGTTCTTTTAAAATAGACTCATTAATCATGAATATTCCTATTTAAAAAAGAGTTGTTTTAAAGTATATTTTATGCTATCTTTTAGGCTAAAGATTTTAGCTATAATTTAGAGTATATCTTATTCTATATTTTAGCATAAATATTTTAGCACTAAAAATAATTTTAGATTTATAAGCATATGTTATTAAATGCATAAATGTAATCTTATGTGTCATAGTTATTAAAGATATACCTAAAGTACAATTATCTAGAACTCGAGCATTTGCTTGGCTTTTCTTGATAGACTTGATAGTAGGCCTAAAAACAAATTTATAGATAAATATTTTGTCCACAAAAATAGCCAACACTCATAATCCTTACAAACTCCCCCTTTGGCATTTTCATGTGGCAAAACTAGTCACTCACTACATGACACTTATAAAAATAAGATAAAAATACAATGATGTCCTAGACTCCATAGTGGAACTATCCTATGGTTCAAAAAATCCATCTTTGCTGCAACTTGACAAGCTTGTAAGTAACTGAAATGACATAGGCAAAGCAAACAACTTGGCTTGAAAGCCTTATTGCACATTAGTTCAGTTTACATAAAAATAATCGAAGTGTAAAGAATAATCATGTAGTGTGCATTCATACCAATCAAGTTTAATTAAATATATTCTCCCCCTATATGCATAACAAAATAAAAACATGGAAGTAAAACACATTATTTTCTCCCCCTTTTTAACATACGAGAAGAACAAAGCATTAGACAAATCAATGAAGCTAAAATCCTCCTAAAGATATAGCAATGTAAAAGCAGATTAATGTAGAAGTGCAATGTGCTTTAAACTCCCCCTAAGTTCTATGACTCTCTAACTTAGAAACCAATTAAAACACTACTACAAAATGTAAAGTCGGTTCAAATGGTCAACTGACTTTACATTTTATGATTTTTTTATTCTCATTTTTCACTCTACCCTATATTCAATATATATAGCATAAAAAAACCAAAATATAAATAATAATACAAATAATTAAAAATTTAAATATAATTAATTACATGATAATTAAATTTATTATAAAAACAAATAATGTACATACAGTACATATATATATATATAGTTAACTTAAATTACAAATAAAATAATATCATCAAAGTGTAATTGGATTGTGCAAGCAAGCTTGGTTGGCTTAGAATCACCAGCATTGTGACAAAGAAACTGGACAAAAAACACCAAGTTTATATAACAATTCATTCCCCTATATACTTCAGCGCGTAAACATCCATCAAAAAAGTAGTCTAAGCTTCAGAGACATATGAATGGAGAAATTAAATCATTATAAATATTACCATAAAAAAGAGATTACCACAGCGACATCCGAGTGATATAAACCTTCGAACTTATATTAGCACTTTATTAATCATTTGTCTATAAATATGAAGTTATCTGGAATCTCTGCTGGTATTTTTAATGCTATAATGACTTTTAAATATGAAATCAAGTGTAACTTATAGCGTCGGTTGACATGGCGAACTAACGCTACACGCGTGGATAGCGTCTGTTTTCCACGTCAATCGATGTTATGTCCTACGTGGATAGTGTCGGTTCTACACCAAACCAAATTTAAATTCATTATAAGTCAGTTTTTCCAAAAACCGACTTTACATAACAACTTAAATACCCCTTTTTGTAGTAGTGAAAAGGTAATAAATGAAAAGAAGATGTAAATAAAAAAAAATATGAATTTTTTTTAAATTTTCATAAATAGCCACATAAGGTATTAAACTCATTTAATCACAAATGAGCACATAACCAATTAAGAACCCACCAATTTTAAACTCAAATTTTGATTATTTATTATATAAATAAGTAAGTAGAGTAGAATAGTCATACTTCATACATATAATGAGATATTGAAATTTATTTAAAATCAATATATATGTTTAAACTCCATAAATATACCAATTAAGTCATTTATCATCAATCAAAAAAGACTCAAAAGAAAAAAAAATATCACCTATCATATAAAATTATAATAAACTCTTCAATCTTACAAAATAAAATATATCTACTAAAAGAGGACTTAAATTTTTTCTTTATTTTATATATGAGGTAAATGATATATTTTTTATTTTTTTTTAACCTCTATTAGCTTTTTCTTTTTGTGCATTCAATGTATAAGATTTATAAGTAGTCGCTTTTTGCATAATCTTTCCTTTTTTTTCTACAACCACCAATGTTTGACATTTTGCTTGAAGAATGAAGCCTAAAAAATAAGATTTTTTTTTGCAAAAAGTATTGAAAGAGAGAGCTAAAAAAAATTAGAAAATTATATTGAATTTGGTTGAGAGAAAACAAGAGGCATTAGTTGTTTAAATATAAAATATTGAAGCCCTAATGGTAGGTCAAAGTCCTATGAAATATTTGTCCATTCAACATTTCATAAAGCAATAAACAATAGGGACAATATGATAATTGAAATGTTTGGCTCGAGTAAATAATTAGGTTAAAGTTGAAGCCATCATCGCATGATTGATTGGAAATAATAAGGTCAATCAATTGAAACTATTTTCAATTGATACAGCCAATGATTAATAAAAACTGGAGACCAAGTAGATCGAATATGATCGATTCTAGATCGATCCAATCCTCAATCGTTCAAACCCAAAACTTTAATAGATCTCTACCAATTTTAAAATCAAACTGAGAGCACTTAGATCATACACAATCGATACTCAAGCAACCTACCTCCTAGATGAATATAGATGCTACTTAATCAATTGAACAAACTATATACTAAATGTTCCTATGTGTCTAATAGGAAATCTAACATGATTAAGATTAGGAGTATACCTTAGACATGTTTACTATAAGCTCAAAAATTTCTTCGGGTTGAATAGTGATCTTGAAATGTGCCTAGAAACTAAATTACATTTAAATATTTTGTTCATGAATACCACCAACACTCATACACCTTATAATCATCCCATTTGTCATATTTGTGTAACAACCTCTCTCTTTGAACATGACACTCATAGGAAAGAGAATTCTACATAGTGAGACTATCTTATAATCCAATGAAATTGTATTCATTTGAATCTTGATAGCTCATATGTATTTTGAAAAACAAAAACACAAATTGGCACATAATTTCTCTTGAAAGACTCATTTTTACAAGTTTAGTGTATATAATAATAGAAAAGCGAAGAAATAGACATAAGTGAGTAACAATAGATAAAACAATTAAGTACTCCTGATGCACAAAATTATTCCATACAAATTTTGTATAATTTATAAAATAGTACTCAAGTATATTAATTACTTATAAAAAATGGTAAGTATATAATTTTTAAATAATTCAAAACATTCTTAAAAATAAAAATAAAACCTAAACATTCTTTCACAAGGTTTTGATTTGAAAATGTAATCTAATAAAAATAAAGATAGAGAAAATATCCTTTTGTTAATCAATTATTATCTAAAGTCTTTTGGTAGAGAACAATATTTGATATTTGACTAAATTTTGCTTTATTTCTATGTAATTAATTAACCATTTGGTTAATGCTTATGACAAAACCATCAATTTAAACTGTTATCAAGGTGTCTAAGTTAGGTTTATAATTTAAGTATCTAGACCTGACTTTTAGATTTCAAAAGTATTAGGAAAGACATGTTGTCAATATATATTTTAATAATAATTCTTATAAATATTTTTGAAGTAAAGCATGCCTCAAAACAGATTTAGATAGCAATTATCTAATATATGTGAGTATTACTCTAAATTAGAGTCATATTATTTAAATCATAAATCTTACTCTCTTATTTATTATGAAAAATACTTTGTCAACATATTTTTCTTTTACAAATATCATTTTAATCTTGAGGAATAAATAAATCTTAATTCATTTTATAAAAAACTTATCTACTTTAATATTTCATAAGTGTATCAACATTACTAATATCCCATATTATTTATAGCGAGATATGCATAGTTTAATAAATGATCAATAAATTAAACATATAGCATATAAAACAACACTTAAAGATAATCTCAAAATTGCTTCTTTTTGAGAAAACCTTCAAATAAAATTGGCATGTTATTTATTGAATTGAAACTATAAAGAAAAAGATAAAAATTTGAAGAGAAAAATAATTGAAAGGAATAAGAAGGATGACATATGATTTTTACAATATGCTTTGGGTCCTATTTATGGGTGAAACAAAAGACAAAATTGTGTATCAACTGACTAGCATCGTTGTTTGCATTGTTTGTCACTATGGCCTACACAGGCTGTCAAAGGTTGTATCACTTGATCACTTATCTCGTGCCATGGCATACAAAATATTCACGCTGTGGCGAGCATTAATTTTGGAACGTGTTTATTGTTCACCTTTTGCTACTATTGTGGCATACAAAAGATTCATTTTGCGACCCACTATATTTTGAAATACCTAGAACTTTTTTTTCTTGTATATCCTTCTTTCAATTTTTGAAATATATGTAATACTTTACATATATTATCTTTTTAAGCTCCAAAGTTGTAATGAAGTTCTTCAAGTATATTTTTTTAAGTTAAATCATTTAAACACAAGAAATACCTAAAAACAATAAAATATACCTGTGATTCCGAAAACATAGATTTATTTATAATGATAATACACTAAGCAAATACAAATCTATTTAATCATTAAATAAGCATAAAATCATGACATATTGAGTGCTTTTGAGCACTCATCACAAATTAGCTTCTTGCTAATCTCTCAAGAAGAATGGAAAAATACTAAAAACAAAAACTAGAAATAAAATCAAAATATCCTAAATCATTTATGTAGATTGACATTGTTGTATTTAACATATACAACATGCCTTTAAACTCCTAGGTTGCCCTAGTGGATGAGTTTAAGTCTCGTGAGGATTCTCATACTGACACCCACAAACATCAACTTAAAAATGCAAAAATTAAAAATAAGTAACAAGAACAAGTAAATAACACATAAACAAATAAAATTTAAAACAAAGTAAAAAAAATTATTGAAAGAGTCCATGACACGATATATGACCAGGGTAAGGAGATATAGACTACTAAATAACTCAACCCTAACTCGAAAGGAATGGAATAGTATAACACTTATACAGTTGACAAAGTGGAAGCACAAACAATATAATATCAAAAGTATAAAAATTTAATATAAGATGTTATATGTCAAATAGAAAGCATGTAAATAATAAATACTTTCTAATCAAAGTTTAAGCTAAAAGAATGTTGAAATATAAACACCTTAAACTTAAATTGTACTAACCCAAACTTAGATTATGCACAACAACCGATATAATGAGGTAAACCCATATAAAGGCCCTATCTATATGGTAACATTCTTAGGTTTCTTAAGGTAACCACTTAGTAGTAAAAAATTCAATAAACAGTAAACAATAAGTTACAATACAAATAGACAGTAAAATCACTATTATCTCTATCAATTAGAACCTCTGTCTAAGTTGCCTATTGTTGCTCTTCACTTGCTACTTTCATAACTATTTGGCCCAACACTTGAAACCAGTTGTCCTCCATAGCTAGCACCACCTAATGTGATGTGATTGGAAATCAATAATCAATAACAATAATTGTATCAATCACAACCTCATAGGACACATAGTCCAATACTAGTGTTAAATCGTGTATGGGAGACACACAATCAAGCCACGTACTCACATAGATTATGATGTGATTACTAAACTCACAAAAATGACCTATTAACAAATATATGCTCTTCAAAATAATTTTGAAATCAAATATAAATCTTAGTGTGTATTTTGGTAGAATTTTAGCTCTTGAACAAGGGATAAAGAAGAGAGAAATGAGTTGGGGATTTTTAGTGCTTGATTTTTCCACCTCGTTGGCCACCTCGTCGAAGGTGGAGAAAATGTGATGGCAAGTGTGCTACTAAGCTTAGTGATGTGCTAGTTTGTGAGGTGTTAAACAGTCACAATTTTTTCATTTCCAAAAATTGATGATTAGACTCTATAAATTCCATCGCTTGAAATGAACCAACCACAAGTGACAACATCGGCTCTCTTGTAAGTTCTCTCACCAAAAACAAACACTTTCAACCTATCATGCACATTAAAAAACCATGGTATGTGTAAACATGCTCACATACAAAGTGTACCTAACCATGTGCGTATGTGAATTATGGGTCAGAAATAACTAGCCTTACACAAAGAAAGATAAAAACACTTAGTAAAATAACAGACACCATTTTTGTACATGTGAAGCCTATACATAGACATAACTACAATGGGACTAAGATTCTTCTTCTTTGAATTTTCATGTAAAAATGCTACACAATTAAATACATAAACTTATCAAGCATGAGAAGATCATGAAGATGTCCTAATGTTATTCGTTCCCTTGAATAACACAATGAGACATATGAAGACCTAAAAGACATACCTACACCAAGTTCATCTATCTGATGCTCCATCTAACTTCATGAATCAACCCATTCAGTCCTCTGTCACTCAGAAACATAAGGAACTCAGTGCTAGTTGAACCTAGTGCATCTTATGTTTGAAGACATCACTATACACTTGTAACTTGCACACACGAAAAAAATACATACCTCATGAACATACCATCCTATTTTTTTTTGCATGCAAAAACAATGGTGTAGTCAACCCACATACTATCCTATTACCCCTAAACATGTACACACTGATAGGCATAAACACAAGTAAACATGCAAATCCTCCTAACTTCATGCAATACTCCCCATAAATGCATGAAAGTTAGACAATAATATGTAGTTTAATCCTACAATAAAAGTCCATGTGGCACACAACATAGCAACAAACATATAGTTGTGCATAGAAACTTCTCCCTCTTTTTGACACTAAAAGGCAAAGGAACTTCCCTATGCTATAATCCTAACCCTAATGCAACGAAGAGTAAGAATAAAGAAAACACATGCTTCAAGAGAAACTAGTAGGGTAGAATCAAGTAACATGCAACAAACTAAATGCACATACAATGAAAGATAAGTGCAAGTAGAAGCACCATATGTAGACATGTGAAACAAGGGATTGCATACATTGCATATAACATGTCATATTAACAGTCCTATTTATGTATGGTTCATACAATGTGACACCATATGAACATATATCATAACAAAATCTTATAAATATGACAAACAATAGGAAGTAAGATGAACAAATAACTCTCCCCTTAAAAGTATGCATGTGATATAATAAACATGTTATGCATTCTACTTGCAAACATCCCTAGACAAAATGAAACACATAATGAAGAACGTAAAAAAATATGTTCAATAAATTAGAGGGTTCGTAAAGAATAAATAGTACATTCAACAAAAGATATGCTTATATGGGGACACAGATTTAACTTCAAAGAAAAAAGAGAACGATAAGGGGAAAATGATAGGTAAAAGAGAGAACGATAAGGGGGAAATGATAGGTAAAAGAAAGACAAATTGATAATTAACACACAATATGCTAGGTACAAGAAGGTAAAACTTGGTAAGACTGATGAGAAGCATTCTAAAGTCATGTCATAAGAAAAATAGGACCATAGGTAGGGAATCCTATTATAATGACACTACATGATGAAAACATATGACATAATGCTTAGGAAAAAAGCTATAAAAGAAGAAGTAAACATAAGCAATGGAGAAAGATAGTAGCAGGACAGATATTCAGGCATATCATCAAGTAAAATAGTTAATTCCCTTTGTTAGATAATAAAACAAGAAAAAGTGGGGATATATGCATGATGAAGAAAATTGGAAGCATATAGACATCAAGCAAACAAAAATTCACATACATAGACAAGATAAACAAAGAGAGGAAAGAACATAGAAAACTATACCTCAACATATCACCTATATACATTGATCAAATAGCATCCCTCCATTTACAAAATTTTTGAGGGTGATGACTCTATGAAAATAGTCATTAGCACACTTTTTTACTTAATATTTACTTGTTTTATTCAATAAATAGTATTTTTAGTCCAAAATATTAAAATATAAACTTTTTTAATGAAAAGGGGTGAAAATATAAATTTTGGAATTTTTTAGAATTTTTCTAGAATTTTTATGGATTTTTTATGAATTTTTAACGCAGGACCAATCAGGACCTGCCACATGCCATGGCACGTAGGCAGAGGAGCTGACTAGGCAAGCCACATAGATGTCATATAAGCATAGAGAGTGAATCACATCGCACAATATGTGAGGAGGATGAAACACGCAACATGTGTAAGCACGACGTTCAATCTTAGTTTGGAAATCGGTCAACGTGCCATTCCAAGTGTTGTTGACTCAGCGAGCCTTGACTCTGACCAATCTCCCCTACCACGCGTCGCTCCCTAATTTTCCCAATGAATTTCCCCTACCACATGTCACCTTGTGATTGGCTGAAATTGTCAGTTTTGCTTGTTTTGATCACAACCCTTGATCTGAAGCCGATCAGACGATCCAGATTGCACCTGAGCTTTATTTAAGCTAATAATCACTCCTTAAACCCTAATTGGCCTCCATTAGTATAATTTTGCTCATTTTTTGGAGCTAAAAAGAGAGAAAAATACAGAAAAATTCAAGAGAAGACACAATTTTGGTGGAGATTCAAGATGAAATTAATACTATAGTTCAAGAGATTGATTGTATTTCTTTTTCCACTCTTTTTTTTTATCAATTTTATGTCTTTCTTTATGAAAAATATAAGCTTTATGAAGACAATTATGTGTAATTAATTTATTAATATAGGGATCTTATGCACCCAATTTTCACCATGTGATGATCTAAAATTTTATCCCAATTATAATTTTAATTTAATTATATTATTTAATATGATTTTTATGCTATTAATTATTTGACCAACAATTTACCTATAGAGGAAATTAAATAGATTTGAGAGAATTATTTAATTTTTTGTCTTGATTAAATAACATGCATAATTTCTAGACAGAGATGTATGATTATTATGTATATGATCCATAATTGATGAACTTAATGAGTAGTATGCAATTTAATTAGCATGAAAGTGTAATTAAATTAATTACTATATGGTGTGCAGTTTACTTGAGAGAGGAATATATGCTAGATTAGATTCAATTGATCATGTAATTAATTGATAATTATATTGGGAGAATTTTAGCGATTCACATGCTTAGAAAATTAGAGGATTAAGTATTCCTAGATATTTTCTCATATATCTTTTTAGTTACCAAATTTTATTTAATTAATTATTGCTATTTACTTATAGTTATTTTAATTTTCTTTCCTTAAAATTTAAAAATACCAAAACAAAATTGATTTTTAATTTTTTGTTTTAAAAATTAGTTTCTAATAAAATAATCTTCGTGGGAACGATCTTTTCTTATCATTATATTACTTGTTGTGATATGTATACTTATGTATTCATTGCACATACTTTGTGTGTGGCGATCAGAGGGGTAGTTTAACTACGAGATAGTCTCTAACTTATATAAGAATGAGAAGTAATGAAACTAATGGTTTATTTTGTTTAAAATCTCTATAAAATCTAGACACATCCTTGGAAACAGGGAAAGGCAAGCTCTTTAAGCCAAATTTATTTCTTTTAGCTTTGTACCTCAGGTGCATAATGCATCCTATATGAACATGCTTAGATTATCCATAGTAGCTACATCCTGACATAGACGATAGGGAAGAGCGAGTTGGAAGACTCTGAGTTGTACTCCTCATAAATTTAGGACATTGCCTAGCAATGTGGCCATCAATGCCACAACGATAACAAGTACAAATAGTAGAGTTGGGAAAATGGGGTCCCTGACTTTGGGGAGTAGTAGGCAGAGGAGAAGAAGAGGAAGCACTCATATTTACTTTCACACAAGAATGAGAAGTCAATTTCTCATAGTGTGGTTTCAAATGCCCAAGCTCTTGGGGCATTTGAGACCACCACTAGAGCAATGGGAAGTGTTAGCCTTAGATGAAGGGTTCACCTTGTTAGAAGAATCCAATTGAGACCACACAATATATTTACTTGCGGGGCAATAGAGGTAGACTTTAACTTTGGTTCTTAATTGGAAGCTTTGACAAACTTAGTACAACCACCTGTAGAAGTTAAGACCCTTTCACTGTACCCAATTTCATGCTTATCCCTAGAAAACTTGACACTGCTAATTATTTTATTTAACATTTTTGAACCTATAGTCATTCTGTTGATGAAAATGGTAGAGCATGCCAGTTCTTTCTCTAATATGCTGAATTTTTCTTTCAGTGCCACAACCAAGTCTTCCTTTTCTTTGAGGAAGGCTTCAAGATAATAGATCCTCCTATTAAGAATATTGATACTCTTATATAATTACTTAATCTCGACATCCTTTTTGGTAAGAGAGTCAGTCAAATGATCCTTTGAACCCTCAAGAATAATTATCTACCATTTTAATTGTTCAATTTTATTCTTTAAATAAGGAGTAGACACAGGACTAAAGATGGATTGAGTATCTTTACCACAAGTAGGAACCATTAACTCTTTTTTAAGCTTTTCAACTTCCTCTTGATTTACATTAAACTTTCCCAGGAAATAATCAAATCTTTTTTGAATGACCTCACACCTACTTATGGGATTATGTTGTTGTTCATAAATAGAGGACTAATATTCCTCTAAAGTTTTCTTCAACACATTGATCTCATGTTCCTTTTCCTCAAGGCTCTCCATAGCCTTTCTCTTATCCTTTACAGACTGAATATGCTCCAAAAGTAAAGCATTGTAGGAATTGAGCAATTCATCTTTTTCATCTTTGACTTCATCATCTTTAGTAGTTTCCACTTGAATATCTGATGTAGTAGTCAAAGGATCAACGATATTACTAGAGGCAATGAAGGCCATAAAGTTAGTACTATCCTCATTATTACTACTAGTATTTTTTGAAATAGTGACATTAGCTTTCATTGTATGTTTGTTTGTGCATTTTAGAATTTGAAAGAACTAAACAGGAATGTGTCGTTGCTTTACACATTCAAAGCACCTTATTTGATTTAAGTGACCTTTACTTGATTTCTAAAAACCATTTTCTGAGTCTTCATCATATCTAGTAGATCTTGAGGTTTTGGAAATGGATGTATCTCTACGAATAGTTCCAAAATAATGTTTTTTCTTCCTAAAGAACCTAGTAAATATTTAAGCAAGGAATGCAATTTCCTTCTCATCAAGGTCAGAATCATCAATCATAACTAACAAAAGTGGAAATTTTATCAATATTGGGACCAATTTCCTTGGTAATTTTGAGAACCAAGCTCTTTCCCTTTTTTGCACCATTTTGAACTTGTTTAGACAATAGGTGATGAAGTTCGAAGACTTACAGTTCCCCAACTAACTCACTAGCAATAAGTTCACTAGGCCTATAAATGGACTCAAGCATGGTAACTTTGGCATGAATCAATAGGGTATGCTAGCTATGATTTTTTTTATCTGGTTTTCCTTGCTAATATGCCTACCCAAGTTGTAGGAATAGTTAATAATGTTTGAAAAACGAGCATAGAATTTGTCAAAGGTTTGATCCTCTTGCATGATACAGAGTTCAAAATCCCTATTCAACTTTATAATTCTAGATCTTTTGATAGTTGATGTACCTTTATGAGTAATCTCTAAAATTTCCTAAGCTTGTTTTGAAGAAGTATAACCACTACTACAAAAATGGGTATTTAAGTCAATACGTAAAGTCGGTTTTTAGAAAAAACCAACTTTAAATTAGTTTAAAGTTGGTTTGGTGTAGAACCGACGCTATCCACGTAGGATGTAGCATCGGTTGACGTGTCGAATCGACGCTATGCGTGGACGTAGCGTCGGTTCACCACGTCAACCGACGCTATCCACGTAGCGTAGCGTCGGTTGGCACGTGGAACCGACGCTATCCACGTAACATAGCGTCAGTTGACACGTGGATAAATTCTTTTCTCTTCTTTCTTCCCAGATAGAAACTATATTCAGCATTGCAGAACTCTAAAAAACCGAAAACCTCCTCCACTTCTCCTCCACTCTTTCTCATTTTCCGGCCACTTACGACTACCATTTTCAGCACCAGTTAGTGGGTTTTCTTCCTCTTTAACTAATCTTTTAGATCCCCTATTATTCATACTTTTTTTCTGTTATTATGTGTATAAATTTTTGTATTCTATATGTAGGTTTGTATTATAATATAAGGAGAAGAATATGATGATCTTGAATAAAATAGAACAAAACCATGGTAATTTTTCTACTATTAATTAATATTTTATTTTTCAAATATTTGTATTATTTGAACTATTTGCTAAACTGATTTTGTTTTTTTTTTCTGGTCGAATACAGGTTTTTATTTGAGTATAATAAAAAATGAATAAATTAAAAAAAAATTTAAAGTCGGTTCACCGCGTGAACCGACTTTAAACGTAAAGTCGGTTCATCCTGTGAACCAAATTTAAACGTAAAGTCGGTTCACGCCTTGAACCGACTTTAAACTTTAAGTCGTTTCATTTAAATTCGGTTCAGCAAACCGACTTTAATGCCCCTTTTTATAGTAGTGAACTTTGAATTCTTCTAAACTCATAAGGCATCACAGCCATGATAATTACACATAAACTTGTTGTTCTATTCAAATTCATTGCTTACTTCCTTCGTCCACTTCATCATAGATTTAGGAAACACAGTATTGTTGGGTGGGGTTTTAGTTAGGTAAGTCTAACCATTTTCAACAAGGAACCAGACATGATCTCCTTAAGACCACTAAAAGGATCTCATTTGTGATTTCCAATAGGCATAATTCAACCTATCAAAAAGTGGAGGTCTACCTAGTTACCTTTTTCTCCTAACTCCATAAAAAAGAAAGTGTGTCTGATAACAAGCGAGTTAACAAAATCAACATTGGAGCGGTTAAGCCTAAAAGTTTGCACAAAACCTGATATGAATTGAAAGATTCCACTACCTGATATACAACCAGGGTATGGAGATATAGACTCCTTAAGGACTCGACCCTAACTCACAAGAAACATAATAGTATGATATTTATATATTTCACATAGTAGAAGCATAAATATTATAATATCAAAAGTAAAAAATATTAATAGCAAATAAGTAAATAAAAAATTCTTTCTAATCAATGTTTAAGTTTGTTGAAATACACACATCTTAAACTTGGGATGTACTAACACAAACTCAAATCATGCATAACACTTGATATAATTAGGTAAACTTATATAGAGACTCTATCTATATAGTAACATCCTCAGGTTATTTAAGGCAAACATGGAGCATCAAAAAATTTAGTATAGAGTAAAAAGGTTACAACACTAATAGACATTAAAACTACAATTATCTTTATCAGTCAAAACTTCCATCCAAACTACTTATTATTGCTCTTCACTTGATGCTTCCATAAATGTTCAGTTCAACACTCAAACTCGGCTATTCTTTAGAGCCAATACCACCTAATGTGATGTGATTAGAAACCAATGATCAGTAACAATAACTATAATAATATAGAACCTCACGGGACACATATTCCTCGAGTAATATCAAATTGATAAGACAGACACATATTCAAGCCATATACTCACACATATTATGATTCAATTTTCAAACTCATAAAAATGACCCATTCTTAAATATAAGCTCTCCAAAATAATTTTGAAATCAGATATAACACTCAATGTGTATTTTGGTAGAATTTTAGCTCTTAAATAATGGATAGAGAAGAGAAAAATGAGTAGGGATTTATAGGGCTCAATTTTGCCACCACGCTAGCCACCTTCCCTAGGGTGGTGGCAAGGGTGCTAGCAAGCGTGATGGTAAGCTAGTTGGTGAGGTACTAAAAAGTCACATTTTTTGTTTCCAAAAATTGACTAGTAGATTTCATAAATACAGGCACCTAAAATGAACCAAGGAAAAGTGACAATATTGGCTTGTCAAATACTCGATTTCCATAAATCAACAGTCTCAACCTAGCATGCACACTACAAAAACTAACCTTGTTGTGTGTTCACAAATGCTCACATACAAAGTGTACCTAATTATATGTGTGTGTGAATTACTAATCCATAGTAACAAACCTTATATAGAGGAAGATAAAAGCACTAATTAAAATAATTAACACAGTGTTTTGAACACTGGAAGCCAACACATAAACACGAGTATAATGGGACTAATAAAATAACAAAATAAAGAGAATAAAAAAACTTCTCATGCTTCTAATTTCTTCTAAGATTATAACTAAAGTTTATAGCATAATTTATTTTAATGTTCTAAACATCCATGATTTCTTATAGTAATTAGTTGAAAATCACTTTCATATTTAATTTCAAAATTTATCAATATTAATTTACCAATCTCAGTGTAAGGAATTTAAATTTTCTTCAACTCTATCCTCATAAGTCATACTATCAATAACACTGATCCTATTGGTTCAAGTTCTCATTCAAAGGTATATGAAAATAATGTTTATGTATATAAATGAACTAATAGGTTCATATATGTTTAAAGAAAAAAAGGCTCAAAAGAAGTGAAAAAATATTGATCTCATGAAAGAAATCAAATGAAAGGATTTTATAAAAAAATAACGTATTATTTTCTTACATCAATCAAATTCATCAAATGAAAATCTCAAGTAATATGCCTTTTAAGAGATGAAGATAATGCAATGACTTGGGAATTAATTCCTTTTATTTTTCTTTTGTATTTAGCCAATTTGCATAACTTTGAATGATAATGGCTCATAGTATTTTACTTAATACTATTCATTTCATTTTTTTTATCCTTTTCTTCTTTTTAGAGAAAGGACTCATGTAGGAATGATAAAATGAGTGGATAATTTGTGGCCTTTTCTTTTGTATTGGTTTAGGTAACCTATATATGTGTCTTTTTTTAGAAGTCATGCTTGAATAAAGAGAGGAGCATATACCTTCAATTTCTACTTATTTACTTTAAGCAATAAAAATAAATATATAAAACTTTATTAGATGTAAAAATCCTAACATTCAATACAAAGACCTACATATATCATCGAGTAATTTAAAATTTATAAGAAGTGTTTTTAAAATAGTAGAAAAAATATCGTCACTCAAAATGGGAAGATAATGGCTCAAAATATATTCTCACAAGATAGTCTCCACTGTTTGATTCTTAAACATCAATTTTGGGCTCATTGAAATTTCAAAATTTTATCATGAAATACTAGTTACCACAATACTCACTAATTATTACATTATTGCATGAAATATTTTTGAAATTAATCTAACAATGCAGCTTGTTGGGAAAAATAGGCTTGATGGTATTCTTCCATATAGCTTATTCTTTCACCAAAATTATGAAATTTTTCTTTCATAGAAAATCTTGGTAGAGGAATAACTCTTCTTTCCTTAGGAACAATATTCATACCAGAGGTGAGCTCATTAGAATATGCCATGTTTAATAATTCACCAAGTTGTATAACAACCTCACCTTTCGAATGGGATACCCACTCTTTCCTACATAAAGTAGTTATTAGCTTGGGGAAAAGGAACACCAAATGGTTATTATGTATAGATGATTTTATTCTTTGGTAAATTATAGCTCCTACATCCGTAGGCATTTTAGATGCGATTGCATACAGTAAAATATCCCTTCTATATCAATAGTGTTATAATGTCTAGTGGACATCATCCTAGAACACACAAAGTATTGCAAAATTCTTGAGATTTTATCCAAATACTTTGCTTCAAAACCCTTATGGTTACAACCAATATATATCCATTAAGTACCTTGCATAGCTAGGGTTTCTAAAACTATAATATAATCATCATTATTAAGATACTGCTCCAACTCACCTTCTCTAATATTCACTAAATAATAATGAGCATTTATATCACTAGGCTAGCAAGGAACTAGAACATTTGTAACTAAAACTTAGTTATCAACAACATCGTGAAAATTCAGATAGAATTCCAAAAAAATAGATTCAATAGTAACCTCTAGTTCCCTTATAAACCTTTTTCATCCTAGGACTACTATAACATCTCAAGTCCATCATTAAATTCTAGAGGAGATTGGAGCTACAATTCAAGAGATTGACTATATTTATTCTTCTTATTTCTTTTTCATTTTTCATTTTTTTATAAAAAAGATGAGCTTTATGAAAAAAATTATGTCAAGCTAATTTATTAATATATAGATCTTATGAACCCAATTTTTAACATGTGAGAATCTAATATTTTACCCACGTTATGATTTCAATTTAATTATATTATTTAGTCAGATTTTTATGTTACTAATTGTTTGGCCAAGAATTGTTCTATTGAAGCAATTAAATAGATTTGAGAGAATTATTTAATTCTTTGTCTTCATTAAATAACATGCATAGCTTCTAGGCAGAGATGTATGATTCATATGTATGTGATCCATAATTATTGAACTTAATGAATAGTATGCAATTTAATTGCCAAGAGAGGGTGATTAGGGTTATTACTATATGGTGTGTAGTTTACTTGAGAGATAAATACATGCTAGGTTATATTCAATTGATCATGTAATTAACTGATAATTATATTTGGAGGATTTTAGTAATTCACATGTTTAGATAATTAAGGGATTAATTATTCCTAGATATTTTTTCATATATTTTTTCATATATTTTCTTTAATTTTGCTTTCTTGAATCATAAAAGCACAACAAAATTGATTTTTATTTTTTTGCTTTAAATATTAGTTTCTAATAATATAATCTCCATGGAAATAATCTTTTCTTATTATTATATTATGTGTTATTATACATATACTTGCATATACATTGCACACAATTCGTGTTCGATCATGTTTTTGGTGTCGTTGTCAAGGATTAAAAATATTAGAAATTAATTTTTATTTTATTTTATTTTAGTTATTTTTCTTAATTTATTTTTCATAATTTTAATATTATTCCAATTTATTTAGGTATTAATTTATTTAGTTATTTATTTATTTTAGTTATTTTTCTTATTTATTTTTCATAATTTTAATTTACTTATTTACTTATTTATTTTTAACTTTCATTTATTTTAAATTTTGACATCTCTTTAATCCTATTAAAAATATAGTTGGCTTTATTGCACGAGTAGAGTACATAAGGGAGAAATTTTACCTTTAGATCCCAAAATCGAGCGTACTTTGAGATCAATAAGAAAACAATAAGTTGTCACCCAAGTGAAAAATGGCTAATCCATTATAAATAAACAATAACAAGCTAAATTTGAAAAGTAGATACCTATAATGGATAATAGGGATAGAGCTATGAATGAATATGTATTACCTATGTTAGAAGTGTTGAATCCAAGTATTAAAAAGCCAAACCTTCTAGATAATCAATTTGAACAAAACCTAGTAATGTTTCAAATATTACAATTCTGTCGATTACAAATAGAGAATCCTCATCTACATTTCAAATCGTTAATTGAAGTTGGAGATTCATTCAAATTTTGTGGTGTGATAGAAGAGGCATTTAGGCTTAGATTATTGCCTTACTCTTTGTGAGACCTTGCTCAAGCTTGGATAAACTCTTTGCCACCTGATTCCATTATAACTTGGAATGATTTGGGACAAAAATTTTGATAAAATATTTTCCACCAAAAAATAATGCAAAGCTTATAAATGAAATTACCTATTACCAATAATATGAAGGGGAATATTTATATGAAGTACAAGAATGATTCAAAGATTGCTAAGGAAGTGTCCTTACCATGGTATCCATCATTGGATCCAAATAGAGAATTTCTACAATGGTCTCAAATTCTCAAACAAGAACCATTGTTGATGCATCTACAAATGGAGCTCTACTAGCCAAATCTTACAATCAAGCCTATGATTTACTTGAGAAAATGGCTAGCAATAATTATCAATGGCCAACAGACAGAATAACAATCATAAGAAGAGTAGCAAGAGTCTATGAGGTAAATGATATCATAGAACTTATATCTTAAGTATCATCTTTGGTGAATCTTTTGAAGGCTCCAAACTCGTCAGCGAGTATAAACCAAGTCCAAGATTTAGGGGTACCTTATGTCTTTTATGGTAGAGCTCATTTATTTGATAATTGTCCAAATAATCCTGAATCAACATTTTATATGGGTAATATGAACCAAAATAATAATACATACTCAAACACATATAACCCAAGATGGAGACAACATCAAAATTTCTCTTGGATTAACAAAAATCAAGATGGTAATCAATTCAATCATTAATCATTTCCACCACCTAGTTTTCAACAACCATAACAATCACAAGACTAAGAGAAGAAGCCACTTAGTGAGGACAATATAAATGCTTTAATGGAGAAGATGAAATACTTCATCCAGTTAGTAAATACATAAGTGTCCATTCAAGAAGTGTTAATTAAAAATTTAGAGAATCAAATGGGGCAACTTGCCCAGGCCATAAGTCAAAAGCCTTAAGGTAACCTTCCAAGTGACACAATTGTAAACCCAAAAATAGAAGGTAAGGAAAATTGCAATGCCATATTTTTGAGGAGCGGTAAAACTTTAGAAAAGTAACATGAGACTAAAAAGGATGAGGAGAAATAGGAAATTAACAAGGATAAGGAGAAACTAGTGGATAAAGATAGAACTTAAAAATAAATAATTTAGACAAAAAAGTTAGATACACAATTTTCAAAATTTCCAGATGTCTTCAAGAAGCTACACATAAACATACCATTTGTAGATGGACTTGAACATATGCCTTCTTATGCCAAATTTTAGAAGGCATCTTGTCTAAGCAAATGAGGCTTGGAGATAATGAAGTAATCACCTGGATTGAAGGTTGTAGTGCCATCCATGATGGAAATCTACCCAAAAAAAAGGTCTAGGTAGTTTTTGCATCCCATGCACTATTATGAACATCCATTTTGGCAAGGCACAATGTGATTTGGGTTCTAACATTAACCTCATGCCATTTTCAATTTTCAAGAAATTAGGGTTTGGTAATGCCAAACCCACTTTAGTGAAGTTGCAAATGGCAGACATGTCAATTAGAAGATCTCGGGGTATAGTAGAAGATATACTAGTAAAAGTAGACAAATTCATCTTTTAGTAGACTTCGTTGTACTAGACATGGAGGAGGACCGTGACATTCCTATCATACTTGTTCGTCCATTCTTAGCAACCAGAAGAGCACTCACTAATGAACCAAAAGGTGAGATTACAATACGAGTGCAACATGAACAAGAAACATTTAATGTATTAAAAGCAATTGAATTTTCTAATGTTGATAATGCTAGTGATTATTTTCGAATAGATGGTACTGCTCGGTTAACCATTGATGTGCTTTATGAAATATGTTCTAGTGATGCTTTAGATTATGTGATTGTTAATTTTATGAAGAAATATGCTAATGAATACCATGACACTCACATAGGTTCACAAATTCATACGGGTAGCTTAACAAAACTTGTTGAACCGCCCTTACTTAAAACATTAACATATGATGCTATGAACAAGGATATAAACTCACCAGAAAACAATCAACCTATTTTAATTTTGAAAGTTTAAAATCAAAGTCTAATACTGTGAATTGTGTGAAAGTTTTAAGGACATGCCTCTCATGTATGTATCAAATACGATTGTGGAATGTCTTCAGAAAAGCACAAGGCTGAAACCATCCATTGAGAAGCCACCCAAATTAGAGTTTAAATCTTTACCTTCTCATCTTCATTATGAACTTTTGGGTGATAATGAGATACTTCCAATCATAATCTCTACTATTCTAAGTATGGAGCAAGTAGAAGCACTATTAAAGGTGGTGAAGAACTTCAAAAGAGCTATAGGTTGGTCTATTGTCAACATCAAAGGCATAAGCCCATCTTTATGCATGCACAAAATCTTGCTAGAGGATGGACCTAAACCTACCAAGGATGCCAAACACCCCTTAAATCCCATATTAAAAAAGGTGGTGAAGAAGGAAATTGTCAAGTGGCTAGATATGCGCATCATTTACCCAATATCATACAGTGAATGGGTAAGCCTAGTTCAATATGTACCATGGAAAGGAGGAATCACTTTCGTAAAAAATGAGTAAAATGAGTTAATACCTACTAGGACTATCACGAGATGGAGAGTATGTATGGATTTTTTGCAAACTGAATAAAGCTACAAGGAAGAAGCATTTTCCTCTCCAATTCTTAGATCAAATGCATGACTGATTAGCTAGGCATTCTTTATTTAGCCTTCTAGATGGATACTCTAGTTATAACCAAATTTCTATGGCACTTGAAGACTAGGGAAATACCCACCTTATATGTTCTTATGGAACTTTTTCTTTTAGGAGAATTTTGTTTGGATTATGCGATACACCTATGACATTTCAACATTGAATGATGGATATTTTCTCAAACATGGTAGGGAAGCATCTAGAAGTATTCATGAATGATTTTTTGGCCTTTCGAAAAACATTCTATGAATGTCTACACTATCTCTCCTTAGTGCTACAAAGATGTGAAGAAATGAATTTGATTTTAAATTGGGAGAAGTATCATTTCATGGTGTATGAAGGTATAATCTAGGGACACAAAATCTCAGCTAATGGTATTGAGGTGGATAGAGCTAAGACAAAAGTGATTGAGAAACTACCACTATCTACCAATATATGAGAAGAAAGCATTTTTCATGGGCATCTAGGCTTTTATCATAGATTCATAAAATATTTTTCCCAAATCTCCAAACCCTTGTAAAATCTTATCGAAAAAGACATGCCTTTCAAATTTGATGATAAATGTTTAGCAACATTTCAAATGCTCAAAGAGAAACTAGTGTCAACACCAATTATAGTCACACTAGTGTCAAGACCAGTTATAGTGCTCCAATCCTCCTTTCTTTGGTACACAATGAACTAGGCTTACCCCTTCATTGTATGATATTGAGTAAATGATGCCTATGTCTAGCCATTTGACAATTTCCTTCTTCAACACCTATTTCATAATAGGATTTAGGCAGTGTTGTGCATCCTTGGTAGGTTTAGCTCGATCCTCTTGCAATATTTTGTCATAAAGCATATCAAGGGTTAGCTCATTAGTACCATCTATTTGGAAGAAATCATTAGCATTATCAACATCAGAAAATCTAATTGCTTTGAACATACTAAAAGTTACTTGTTCCTCTTGCACTCTTATTGTAAGCTCACCTTTTTATACATCAATGAGTGCTCTTATGGTTTCTAAGAATGGATGACCAAGTATCATAGGAATTTTATAGTCCTCCTCTATGCCTCGCACAATGAAATCTACTATAAATATGATTTTTTTCTACTTTTATAAGCACATCTTTTACCACTCACAGGGGTCTTTTGATTAACTGTGCTGCCATTTGTAAAATTATTGAATTGGGTTTGGCATTATCAACCTCTGATCTCTTGATAGTTGATAATGACATGAGGTTAATGCTAGAACCAAAATCACATAGTGCCCTGCCAAAATAGGTGTTTGTAATAGTGAAAAGGATGTCAAAAATACCTGGATCTTTTAATTTTTGTGGTACTTTTATATCAAGGATGGCACTACAACTTTTAGTCAAGGTTATTGCTTGATAATCTCCAAGCCTTATTTTCTTTGACAACATATCCTTCATAAATTTGGTGTAAGATGGAATTTGTTCGAGTGTATATGTAAATGATATGTTTATGTGTAGCTTCTTGAAGACATCCAAAAAATTTGAAAACTACATATCTAACTTTTTATTTTTCAATCTTTGAGGGAAAGGAATAATGGGTTTGTAGAGGTTATTTTTCTATGGCTAAATTGTTTCATTTTTAGTGCTCTCTTTATTCATAGTTTCTCATCATCCTTGTTAACTTCCTATTTCTCTTCATCCTTTTGAATCTCTTATTCCTGATCTAAAGTATGACCACACTTCAAGGCTATGTCTTTACAATGCTCCTTACATTCTCTTCTTGGGTTTATAAGTGTGTCACTTGAAAGGTTACCTTGTTGCCTTTGACTTATGGCCTGGGAAAGTTGCCCCATTTGGGTTTCTAAATTTTGAATTGAAGCCACTTGAGTGGACACTTTTTTATTTATTGATTGGATGAAGACTTTCATCATCCCTATTAAAGCATTTGTATTGTCATCAATAGGTGGATTCTTTCCTTGGACTTGAGATTGTTGTGGTTGTTGAAAACTAGGTGGTGGAAGTGATTGATGGTTGAATTTATTACCATCTTGATTGTTGTTATTACTCAAAGAGAAATTTGGATGTTGTCTTTATCTTAGGTTATATGAGTTTGAGTATGGATTATTGTTTCGATTCACATTACCCACATAGAATGCTAATTCAGGATTATTTGGACAATTATCAAACAAATGAACTCCCCCACAAATGATATAGGGCACCCCTAAATCTTGGACCTGGTTTATACTTGCTGGAAAGTTTTGAGCCTCCAAAAGATTCACCATAAATGACACTTCAGTAGTAAGTGCCATGATATCATTTACCTTATGCACTCTAGCTGCTCTTCTTATGGCTTCCATTCTATCCATTGGGAATTGATCATTATTGCTAGCCATTTTCTCAAGTAATTAAATCATAAGCTTGATTGTAAGATTTGTCTAGAAAAACCCTATTAGTGGATGCATCAATAATGGTTCTTCTTTGAGCATTGAGATCATTATAGAAATTCTTCCTTTGGAAACAATGAGGGATACTATGGTAAGGAAACTTCCTTAGCAATTCTTTGAATATTTCCTATTCTTTATAAAAATATACTCCTTCATTTTATTGGTATGAGATGATATCATTCATAAGCTTCCCAATCTTTGTTGGTGGGAAATATTTAATCAAGAATTTCTCTGCCAAATCATCCTAAGATTTAAAGGAATAAAGTGATAAAGAGTTTAGGTAAGCTTGATAACGATCTCATAAAGAGTAAGGGTATAATCTAAGCCTAAATTCCTTCTCGATCACACCATTGAATTTTAATGAATCTCCAACTATAATAAATAATTTGAGATGTAAATGAGGATTCTCTGTTGATAATCCATTGAATTGTCCAATTGTTTGTAACATTTGAAACATCAGTGGCTTTAATTCAAATAGATTAGGTTAAATGTTTGGCCTTGTAATACTTGGATTCAACTCTTCCAACATAGGTAATGCATTTTCATTCATAGCTCTGTCCATATCATCCATTAAATGTATGTAGTTGTTCGAATTTAGCTCATTATTATTTATTTCTAATGGATTACCCATTTCTTGCACTTGGGTGACAACTTGATTTTTACTTATTGATTTTAATGTACGCTCGATTTCAGGATCTGAAGGAAAATTTTCTCCCTTAGGGACTCTGCTCATGCAATAGAGCCAACTATGTTTCTAATAACACAAAGGAGATGTCAAAATTTAAAATATAAATTAAAAATACATAACTAACTAAATAAATAAAATTAATATTATGAAAATTAAATAAAGAAAAATCACTAAAATAAAAATTAATTTTTAATGTTTATAATCCCCAATAACGGCACCAAAAACGTGACTGGCATGAATTATGGGCAATGAATACACAAGTAGGCGTATCACAACATGTTATATAATCATAAGAATAGATCGTTCCTACTAAGATTATGTTATTAGAATCTAATTTTTAAAACTAAAAAGTAAAGATTGTTTTTTTAAGAAATAAAAATAATTAATACTAATTAATTAACTTAGAATTGATAGCTAAGAAGATATATGAGAAAGTATATAAGAATACTTGATCCCCTAATTTTCTTAACATGTGAATCACTAAAATCTTTCAATATAATTTTCAATTGATTACGTGAACAATTGGATCTAACCTGGCATGTATTACTCTTTCAAGTAAACTACACACCATATAGTAATTAATCTCATCAGAGTCTCATGTCCATTAAATTGCATACTACACATTAAGTTCATCAATTATAGATCTCATATACAAGAATCGTACATCTCTGCCTAGAAACTATAGATATTATTTAATTAAGACAAATAATTAAATAATTATCTCAAATTTGTTTAATTACTTTTATAGATCAATTGTTGGTCAAATAATTAATAACATAAAAATTATATTAAATAATATAATTAAATTGAGATCATAATTGGGGTAAAATATTAGATCATTACATGTTAAAAGTTGGATTCATAAGACCTCTAGATTAATAAATTAGATAGACTTAATTTTGTTCATAAATCTCATATTTTTCAATAAGAAAGACATGAAAATTGGTTAAGAAAGGAGAAGAATAATAAATAAATCAATCTCCTTTTCAACTTTTTTATGAGTTTTTCTCCCTTTTTGGCTCCAAAAATTGATAAATAAAAAATTGATAATTTTTGGCCAATTAGGGTTTTTGGGTCACTTAGGGATTAAATTAGGCTCTAATTGAGTCTAAACTATCATATTAGCTTCAAAGAAAGGGTTGAAATCAAAAAGGAAATTTACAGTGTTAGCTAATGACTCTATAAAAGTAAAGCCATAAATGCAATTTGTTTTACTCAATATTTGCTCGTGTTATTCAATAAGTAGTATTTTTAAGGTTAAATTATTAAAATATAAACTTTCTAGTCAAAAGAGGTGAAAATATAAATTTTGGAATTTCCTGAGATTTTTTAGAGATTTTTATGGATTTTTTATGAATTTTTAAAGTAGGACCAATCAGAAGCTACCATATGGATGAAGCACATGTAAGGGAGCTGATGGAGCAAGCCATGTGGATGCCACGCAATCAGAGGAGGAAAATCACGCAAAGCCACATGTATAGAGTGATTTAACGCTATGCCACTTGTCAACATGGCGTTCATCCTGACTTCATCCTGCTTGGTTAACACGTTCGCCATGCATCTTCACCTGATTCATCCAATCATTCCACCCGTGTACCATGCCATCTATAACCATGAATTGTGATGTGCCGCATGTCGCTAAATCAACATGTGTTGACCATACCAGTCTTTTCTTGCCACGTGTCACACTTTGATTCATTGAGTAAATTTGTGTATCATGTGTCAAGCTTCCATTGGTTTGCACTATTACTTTTGCATGTTTTAATCTCAGCCATTTATCTGAAGTTAATCTGACTATCCAGATTCCACCTGAGCTATATTTAACCCCTTGAATGCCCCATAAACACTAAGGAGTTGTAATTAACATAATTTTTATTAGTTTTTGGAGCTAAGAAGAGAGAATTTACGAAAAAATTCCAAAGGAGATACAATTTTGATAGAGATTCAAGAGAAGATTGGTACTACAATTCAAGAGATTGATTGTATTTCTCCTTCTAACTATTTCAATTTTTATCTCTTTCTTTATGAAATATTATGAGCATTATGAAAAAAATTATGTCTAATTAATTTATTAATATAGGGGTCTTAAGAACCCAATTTTCACAATGTAATGATCTAATATTTTACCCCAATTATAATTTCAATTTAATTATATTACTTAATTTTATTTTTATGTTATGAATTGATTTATACAGACAATTAAATAGATTTGAGAGAATTATTTAATTATTTGTGTTGATTAAATAACATGCATAGTTTCTAGGAAAAGATGTATGATTCATATGTATATGATCCATAATTGATGAACTTAAATGAGTATTATGCAATTTAATTGACATAAGAATGTGATTAGGTTAATTACTATATGGTGTGTAGTTTACTTGAGCGAGAAATACATGCTAGATTATATTTAATTGATCATGTAATTAATTGGTAATTATATTGAGAGATTCTAGTGATTTACATGCTTAGAAAATTTAGAGATTAAGTATTCCTAGATATTTTCTCATATATCTTCTTAGTTTTCAAATCTGATTCAATTAATAATTGTTTTTTATTTTTAGTTCTTTTAATTTTCCTTCCTTAAAACATAAAAACACAAAAAATTTGATTTCTTTTGTTTTGTTTTTAAAATTAGTTTCTAATTACAAAAAATCTTTGTGGGAATGATATTTTATTATTATTATATTACTTGTTATGATACGTATACTTTTGTATCCCTTGAACACAATTCGTGTCCCGATCACTAGCCAATATGATCACAATATGTGGCAAGGGAGAAAGACAGAACTAATCAGCACTATGCATGGTAGGTTGGACTAGTCATCATTAACACATACCCAGTTAGCATCACATGATGCACTGTGATTTGATGATATGGATTGCATGGTGCCCTGGTGGAATGAATGGATGAATCACGTGATGACACATAACACATGCATTGACCACATGTTAAAACTTGGAATGAGCGCTATTTTAACATGTTGTAAGGCCTGTATCACCTATTACATATAGTGCACTATGATTTTCTCTCTTTTCTTGCATGGCCTCCATGTGGTGATGACTAGTCACCTCTAGTGCTTGCATGGCATTCACATGGTGTATTCTAATTGGTCCTAAATAAAAAATCTATAAAAATTCCAAAAATTCTAGAAAATTACTGAAAAATATATTTTCACCTCTTTTCACTAGAAGGTTCATGTTCTAATATT
This sequence comes from Hippophae gyantsensis, assembly GCA_030763125.1. NCBI lineage: Eukaryota > Viridiplantae > Streptophyta > Magnoliopsida > Rosales > Elaeagnaceae > Hippophae > Hippophae gyantsensis. The sequence continues at coordinate 41,914,699 of CM061035.1, read as the reverse complement.
TTTAACCCCAAAACAACTACTTATTGAATAAAACATACATGTATTAAGTAGAAAAGTTCACTAATGACTCTACTTTCTTAGAGTCATGATTATTCTTTTGAGAAACATGTACTAGTAATTTTGTTATTACATGACAATGAGAATTTTAATTCAAATATTTTTTATTTGGAATTTATAATCCCGTTTTTGTGAAAACTGTGCACTTCAATGAAAAATGTGTTCATTGTTAGTAGTTTAGAGAATATAAGTGGTATTTTTTCATTATTATGGTATTAGAAGTGCTTTTTATAATAACAAGACTGTAAGCACTTAATTGAAAAATAAAAAAGACTAAAGTATTCAATTTAACAAATATGTGACCTATTAGGCGTCACACCATTATACCTCTCTTATTTCATGCTTGGAATATCTACCATTTTTGCCCTCTATTTCCCACCCTTGTTGGAAGACATCTTAGACTCACAAAGGAAATTGCAAGAAAAACCAACAATAGAAAGCTGCCAACCATAATGTGAAGATAAAGTAACAAAAAAGCTCAAGAATTTCAACAATGGCAATAAGATGATGAAAAATATGGAAAAATGAGAGAATGAAAGAATGAAAGAATGAAAGAATGAAAGAAAGAGAGTATTCATGTAATCTTTTTATTGAAGTAACAAACGATGGATTCATTTACATTGCAAAGTCTATTTATAGGCAAATCTAAAATACAAAATTCTTAAATAAAAATAAATATCTTAATCTTCTTCTGATTGTTGAGTTGGCACACTAGCACATGGTTTGTTATAATGAAGTTGCGCACAAGGGTGCACATGGTTGTTTTAACATTTCACTTCAAATTTTCACAATTCTACAGTTTCATTTTTTATTATTATATCACCCCCTCAAACTCAATAGGAGTTTTATGACCTTGAGTTTTCTCCTCAGTCAAAGAAATGTTTGAATGGACAATGACTTTGTAAGAGTATCTGCAGGCTTGTCATAAGATGGGATATATTACCCCAAACATTCCATTCCAAGATCTTTTCTCTAAGAAAATACATATCAAGCTCCAAATGCTTGAATCTTGCATGAAGTACAAGGTTGGTAGCTAGTGCCACAATGCTTAAGTTGTCTCACCAAAAAATTGGAACGAAAGGAAAGTTAATATGCATTTCCTTGAGGTAGGATTTAGGCCAAATAAACTTAGTAGAAGCACAAGCAAGGGCTCTATATTTAGTCTCAGTACTTGATCAAGCTATCACACTATGTTTCTTAGCGTTGCAAAACATAAGGCTAGCACTCTGAAAAATGTAAACCCTAGAGGTAGGTCTTCTGGAATCAAATTAAGAACCCCAATCAACATCAGCAAAACAAGTAAGAACTAGTTGATTTGAAGGTTTTAAAACAATTCCTTGATGGATAATGTATTGCATGTATCTTAGGATTCTTTTAGTTTCACATCAATGAACATCATTGAGCTTTGATAAGAATTTCCATGTTTTACTCATAGGAAAAGCAATGTTAGGACATGTTAATGCTATATATTGAAGTACCCCTATTACACTTGTATAAAATGAAGGATTATTAAAGCCATCATCATCTAATGCATAAAAAATAGGAGGAGTAAGCATAGGAGACTTAATTGGTTTAGCATGCTCCATTTTTGTTTTCTCAATAATCTTTTTGATGTACCTAGTTTAAGTCAATAGGACATCATCATTAGGAAGATTAGAAACTTCTATGCCCAAGAAATAATGAAGTAGGCATATATATTTAAGATAAAATGTAGAGGGCAAAGTATCAATTAGAATCTTAATCTCTGATTCACTTTCACCAGTGATGATAATATCATCTACATAGACCAAGAGATAAACTGGGAAAGCTTTAGAAAAGTAGCATAACAAGGATGGATGGGCTTAAAACTTGACAAACCTTATTTCATATAGTGCATTAGACATTGTACTTAAGAACATAAATGGCCTTTTTTTTAGCTTACAAACATATTGATAAGTGCTTGAAAAGCCCTAGTATTTCATGATTTTATTATTTAGATTTGAATATAGATTTGAATATGCATGTTTATATCATTATATATATAACCAATTTATATTAGGTAATTTTAGCTTCAAATGTATAAATTTAGCAACAGATGGAGAAAAACACTTGAAGCACTCAACTTTCACCTTAAGAGTTTAAACAAATAAGGCATATAATCCTTACATAAAGAACCAACCAACTGTTAAGGTTTACAAGGAACAAGTAAAGGAAAGTGAAGCATGCCACGATGAAGATTATAGTGTGCCATTACGCACAGTATTCGGTAGGAATTCACTAGGCACTTTTTATTTTTATATCATTAGGTTAGGAAAACACAAAAACCCAAAATATCATGACACAATGTTTAGGATTTAATTTCATTTTTAAAAGTTTGAATAATAAATTAAAAATCACATATATTCCTTCCTTAGATTGACCTTAGGAGTATACTTGTCATTTTCTATAAAATTATTCGTACACTTGCGAGAGTTTTGCGAATATAAAACCAAAGTATTTGCAGGATTGGCCATTCCGATTTTTCTCATCACATGCCACGACAAGGAGTATTGGGTGCCATGCTGCCATACATTTGATTCCTTATTTTTGTCATTTTTTGAACCTATAAATAGGACCCTTGTTGCTTTGTATCAAATCACCACTTTCATAGTTTTTAGCTCTTCACTTCTTAGTCTTTTAATCTTTTAGCTTTTCCTTTATTAGTTTAAATTTACTCTCTCATTTGAGAGTTGAAAATATTTATTTTATATAATGGTTATATTTTAATTCAATAAACATGTTTGGTATTCTATTTAGAGGCTTGTAGAAATAATTTAGAGATTCTGCTGAGGTATACTTTCAATGTATTCTTTTCATTTATTCTTTATGTGTTATTTTACATGCTATGTTTAATCTATTGATCATTTATTAAATTAAGCATGTTTAGTTGAAATTATAATGAGATTTTAGTAATTTATTGCTATGATTTTAAAATATTAAATTGGGTAAAACAATTTTATAAAATTAAGTATTATATTGTATTGAAGAATTCTAGAAAGTTTATAATAGAAAATATATCGATGTCATAATTTTTGTAATAAACTTAAAATATGAAAGCTGAATTTAAGATTTAATTATCTAAATCTAATTTAGAGTACTGCTCTTTTATATGTGATTTTGTTCATATGAGTACTTGGAATATAAACTATAATTCAAAGATTTAAACTCATTTACTACGAAAACCAAGGTGTTTAAAGGCTTGTTGCATGCGCTAAATACAAACATGTCAATCTAAGGAAATGGTTTAGGGTAAAATAATTTCTAGTTTCTATTTTTAGTTTTTCACCATTCTTGCTAAGAGACTAGTAAGAAACTAGTTAGGGGTTGTGATATTTTCATAAAAGCATTTAATATATCGTGATTTTATGCCTCTTTTGTGATTATATAGATTTATATTTGCTTATTTTTCTACCATTTTAAGAGAATCTATATTTTTGAAATCATGGGAATATTTTATTATTTTTCAAGCATCTCTTGTATTAAAATAATTTAACTTGAAGAATTATACTTGAAGCATCCATTACAACTTGGAAGATTAAAAGAAAATATTTGTAAAACATTACATTTGTTTTAATAGGACCATATTTCTTTTGTAAAATATATCACATCAGCTCTCTCCTAGCTGATTTCTTACATTTCTTAGTTTTCTTTATCTTTTATTTTAGTACTTTAAAGTTCTTCACTTGTTCAAAAGTAGAACAAATTTAGTTCATGTAATAGTTTTAGTTTCAGTTTAATAAATAGCATGATAATTTTGTTTGGGGGTTTTCCAAAATAGAAGCAATTCTGAAAGAATTCTGTTAAAGTATATTTAAATATATTCTTTGTAGATTATCTCTAAGTGTTGTTTTAAATGATATATGTTTAATTTATTGATGATTTATTAAACTGTGTATATGTGGCTATAAATAGTATGGAATATTAGTAATATTGCTACACTTATGAAATATTAAAGAAGATTAAATATTTTTATAAAATGAATTAAGTTTTATTTCTTCATTAAGATTAAAAAAAAGTTTGCAAATAAAGAATATATCGACGAAGTATTTTTCATAATAAACAAGAGAGTTAGATTTAAGAGTTAAAATATTAGAGTAATAGTCTTAGATATTAGATATGTACTATCTAAATCTGATCTCGATACATGCTCTATTTCAAGGATTTTTATAAGAATTATCATTAAAAGATATGTTGCTGACATATCATTCATAGTAGTTTTAAAATATGAAACTTGGTTCCTACTACTTGAATCAAAAACCTAACTTGGACACCTTGATGTGAGTTTAAACTGTTAGATTCCACAGAAGATGGCAATTAAATGGTTCACTATCTCTTAATAAAGAAGCATAATTTAATTAAAATTAATTGCAAGACCTAACGAATATGGTACTATTTTTAAATACAAGAGAGAATAAATAATCTTAAATCATATATATTGAATTACCTACTTAATATTGAGCAAACATAATTAGCTAATTAATATATTCTATAAATTCTCCACTGTATGATAAATGTTTAATTGCCTATATATTTATTGAACCTATCTTTATTTTTATATCATTAGTTTAGAAACTCAACCAAAAACAATTGCGACAAGATGTTTAGGTTATTTGTGACGTGATGACTCTATGAAATAGAGTTATTTGCACACTTTTTTTAATTAATATTTACTTTTTATTCAATAAATAGTATTTTTTGGGTAAAAAATATTAAAATATAAACTTTTTAATGAAAAGGGGGTGAAAATATAATTTTTGGGATATTTTTGAAATTTTTATGGATTTTTTATGAATTTTTAACGTAGGACCAATCAAGAGCTACCACGTGTCATGCTGTGATTGGCTGAAACTATTAATTTTGCTTATTTTGATCATAGCCCTTAATCTGAAGCTGATCGGACGGTTCAGATTGCACCTGAGCTTTATTTAAGCCCCTAATCACTCTATAAATCCTAATTGGCCTCCATTAGCATAATTTTGGTCATATTTTGGAGCTAAAAAGAGAAAAAAAAAATACAGAAAAATTCAAGAGACGATGTAATTTTGGTGGAGATTTAAGAGAAGATTAATACTACAATTCAAGAGATTGATTGTATTTATTTTTCTACTTTTTGTTTATCAATTTTATGTCTTTTTTTATGAAAAATATGAGCTTTATGAACACAATTATGTATAATTAATTTATTAATCTAGTGATCTTATGAACCCAATCTTTACCATGTGATGATCTAATATTTTTTTCCAATTATAATATTAATTTAATTATACTATTTAATCTTATTTTTATGCTATTAATTGTTTGGCCAACAATTTATCTATAGAGGCAATTAAATAGATTTGAGAGAATTATTTAATTATTTGTCTTGATTAAATAACATATATAGTTTCTAGGTAGAGATGTATGATTCTTATGTATGTGATCCATAATTGATAAACTTAATGAGTAGTATGCAATTTAATTGGCATAAGAGTGTGATTAAATTAATTACTAAATGGTGTGTAGTTTACTTGAGAGAGAAATACATATTAGGTTAGATTCAATTGATCATCTAATTAATTGATATCATATTGGGGGGATTTTAGTGATTCAATTGATCATGTAATTAATTGATATTATATTGGGGGGATTTTAGCGATTCACATGTCTAGAAAATTGGGGGATTGAGTATTCCTAGATATTTTTTCATATATTTTTTTAGTTACCAAGTATGATTTAATTAGTTATTGCTATTTAATTTTAGTTTAATTTTACTTCATTAAAATATAAAAACACCAAAAAAAATTGATTTTTATTTTTTTAAGTTTTAAAAATTAATTTTTAATAAAATAATTTCCATGGGAACGATCTTTACTTATCATTATATTACTTGTTAGGATACGTATACTTGCATATTCAATGCACATATAATTTGTGTGACTATCATAACGTTTGTGAGTATTGATGATATGTGTGAACAAAACATTTGTAGCTAATATTAGTTTTTAGGTGTGTCTTTCAAGAATATTTTCAAGCTAAAGAAACTATCGAGCCCCAACCATCATATCTCACGTAGATATTTTTTTCGATGCACATTAGATTTCATATTAGGCACATAGGAACACTTTTCAAATAAGTCACTCGATTGATTGAGTGATGACTAGATCGATCAAGCTTAATTAATACTAGTAGAATTATTTTTTAATATGACCAGATTGATTAAAACATTAACTCAAATGATCTAGCACTAGATCAATTGAGATTAATGACTTGATTGATCCATTTATATCTAAATTAATAACTTTTTTCACTAGATCGATTGAGATTTAACTAGATCAATTGATCTATTTGTAAGTGATTGATCGAGCTTGACTAGATTGATCAATCGGCCATACTCAATTAATCAAACTAGTTCTAGATCAACAAAGTGGTCAGGTTTTCAAATTTAACCTAATTTTTACTTGAGCCAATTAATATTTTTACTATACCGTCCTTATGTTTTTAAGCTTTTCTAAATAATTTTATGGATAATTTTGTAATTAACCTTTGACCTATGGTTTCCACTCATGCTATTTAATCGTACCATTGGCTCACAATTTTGTTAACCACATTGAAGCCTTATTTTCTACATCTTAATATCTCTCTCATTTTTTTTGCAAAAGATTTTCAGGTAGACTTTTTCATTGAGTTAATTTAGCAAACATTTATGGTTGTGCTTGATGAGTTAACAAACCTACAATATTTGTGATATTTTTCTTTTAATTGATTATTCTAGGAGTGCTAGTTGATTTTGTTTTATCTACTAATATGTTAAATCATTTAGTTAGGGTTATTTTTTATTTAATCATCTCTTGGACACACACTTGTACTTGTGTTATTATGCTAATCTTTCAGGTACTGGTTGAACGGGTTCGATTACGAATGTGATTCAAGTTATCGAAACCTTGGTACAGATCCGAAGACCTTTCTTGTAAAGACTGATGTAAGTAATAGTTTGTAAGTAGATTACTTGGGACATTACATTGATAGATAGATTGAGTCCTAACCATGTAACTAGACTTTATCTTACATAGTGGATAGTTAGTTGTTCTAATGAACTTTATTTTACATAGTGGATAATGTAGTTACTCCTAAGCCAAGGAGCAAATGGATCAATCAAGATAAAACTACTAGCAACTAGAATCAAAAGGGCATTAATGGTTTTTTAGTGCTATGTTTGCTGATGAATTTCGTCATGTTACTCAAGTTGATACTGTTAAGCATGCTTGAGATATTTTAAAGGTTGTCCATGAGGGAATCATAAGTTAAAAGAACTAAACTTCGCATGCTTGGTAGTCAATTTGAAAATCTTAGGATGAAAGAAGATAAAACTTTCTTTGAATTTTATATTAGATTATGTGATATTATTAACACCTTTGCCAATCTTGGAGAGAAAATTGATGATTTTAGGATAGTTTGAAATATTCTCTACTTATTACCAGATCACTTCAATGCAAAAATCATTGCCATTGATGAAAGCGAGGATGTGGACACCGACAAAATAGAGGAACTTGTTGGTTCACTTCTAACCTTTGGGATGAGCTTTCGAAAACCTTCAAAGAACAAAGATATGATTTCAAAACTACTATGCACTACTACAAAAAGTACATATAGCCTCAGTTTTTAACTGTGACCATAGATCTATGGCCACAGTTATAAGAACCGAGGTCTAAGTGAGAGAGACCATAGGGTATACATAAATTAAAAAAAAAATTATTAATTATAATATTAAAAATTAAATCAATATAAATTACAACAAATTTATTAAAAACAATATTAAAAATCATATTATAGTAAAATTAAAAGTATAATTACATTAGAGACTTTATTATACACTAAAAGTTAATAAACACAGTGTACAATAGAAATAACTTGAGGATAGTATTTATTTTTATCTATTTTGAGACTCAAAACAGTGTGCCCTACTACCTGGTGCACTGGTACCCTGGTGTGTGGTACGCTGGTGCACTGGTGCACCTGCTACATGGGTGCACCTACTGCGTTGGTGTGCCTGCTGCATGGGTATGCCTACTGCCCTGGTGCGTTGGTGTGCCTAATGCCTGGTGTGCCTGCTGCACTGGTAAGAACAAATAAAATAAGAATGAACCATAAACACAATGTACAATAGAAATAATAGTAGATAAAATAAGAATGAACCATAAAAACTGTTCATAATAGACTCAAAACATAGTCTAACATAGCATAGCATAGCAAGCAAGCTATGCAAGCAAGTAATAAGAATGAAAGAAATAGACAATCTGAAGACACCTACTCACAAGAAAGAATGAACTTGGTACTTATAAATTGAAGACACCTCATGCAACTTACCTTGTTCGTCATATCATAAACATATGCCTCAACAACATTTTCATGTCTTTTGTTTCTTCCATCACACAGACTTGAAGATTGATTGATCATATACATAGACGAGCCAAAGACTAAATGATGATGAAAATATATTTTGAAGCCTATCACACAGAGGACTGATGTATCAATGTATCACCAGAAACTTAGTTAGCACTGATATAACTAAAATGTAAATTCAATACCTGAATTCCAAGATGAAGCAAATATTAAATGAGTACTGACCTTTCCATACCTGTATAGATCAGTGCAAAGATGGTGATATAAGCTAGAAAGATTATCCTAACACTTATAAGCAATAAAAGGAGGATAAATGTGACAACACACTTGTATCTACAAACTGAGCCAAACAGGACATAGTATCATATATTGTGAACAAGTAGATAGAGAAGTAACAAAAATAAAGCGCAAAAGGAGCTTGTAGGTTGAATCCGGTTTACCTCATAGGCTTTCAATGATTGATCAGCAACTTGTTTACAAATCATAGTATAAATCTTTAATTGCAATAAGAGAAAACCCAGATTCTACAACTCAAAGAAAAAAATGTTCTAAGTTCATAAGAGAGGAAAACGGCTGCCTCGCAAAGTTGACAATATGACCATTTCTTCCTTGAATGAGTATAAAGAAGACCCCTACAAGAATATCTATATCAATCAAAGCATTCATTTTGAATGTTAAACCATAAACGTGAAGCTATAATAGAACATGAGCTGTTGATGGAACACTACAATTAATATCTTAATATGTATTTGGATTTTGGTGTACTCATTATCCTGTCAAACTTATACTCACGGTGATAACAACTGTAAAAGGAGACGTGCATGTATATGCAAAATCAGCCTGAAAAGATAATATAATTCGAAGGGTAATTGGATCACAACAATAAATAATCTCATTTATACCCCTTGAAATACATATATACTTTCTAAACAAACCAAAAAAATTATGAAATATGATACCATACTTGGGATAGGAACCAAATTCAAGAATAAGAGTTGAAATTTGTGATAAAAAATAGCCTTATCATAATGAGAGAGCTAAAGGGTATTTACCATACTACTGAAGCCAAAGAACATCATAAACAACCTCCAATAGTAACACACGTTTAACCAACACAACTGTACAATAATTATGACATTTGTATCTAAAGCTAATAAAAGAAAATTGAAGAATGAGCATTAACTTACCCCTACCAATATATGGCAAGAGAATACATCAATTGCTCGCAAAATGCCACTACAATAGTATAAACAAAAAATATTTTAATCAACAACAGAACTTATATTTTTTTATCATAACAAAAAAAATTATATGAGAACTCAAATAGTAAAATGAATTTACTTCTCTCAGGATTAAACAGTTCAGGATTAAACTATAGGATTCCATAAATTCAAACCAGTTATCACCCATTGCAGCAGAATTAAAATAGATAAAAACAGGGCCAAATACCTTCTTCCAAGGTTCACCAACTCTAAACTTTGGATCTAGATCTTGTCCAGCATAATGAGAACTAAGAAAAATCTATCAGACAAACAAGAGCCAACATGACTAGAGATTATAGCTTCAATGTAAACTAAAACAAAGAGTAATGATATGATATCCCAAAAATTAAAACTTGGGTTCCATTAATCAGATCAAAGTCATCCCAAAAATTATAAACAAGAATTTTCAGTAATAGGTTCATCGCTGAGACAAAACAACAAACAAAGAATAATGACATATTGGCAAATAAAGAACAGTTGTTGCAGTAGGAGGAAAAACAAGACGCAAACCATCCATGGGATGATTACCTAATAAACAAAATTTGAATATACGTACCTCAGCTAGAGTGAATTCAAAGAGCAAATTAGTCATACGATGAGGAATACATATCTAGTGCGCGAGGGGGAAAAAGAAACAAGGGAACGAGAACGGCCAGACGAAGACAGTGAGATGAAAACGGCCAGATGAGGATGGCGAGATGAGAACGGCCAGATGAGGATGGCGAGACGAGAACGACCAGACGAGAATGGCCAGACGAGGACGGTGATACGAGATGCAGAGCGACAGTTGGAGAGGGTCAATTGATCATCTCTGAAAAGAAAGTATATATATATATATGCTCTGTACGAAAACCTTAGGATATATTAGGGTCGAGAAAGGAAAAAAAAGGAAGAAAAAAAGAGAAGAAAAAAAAAAGAAAAAAGAAAAAAGGAAAAAAAAAGTTAAAAAGGGAAGCATAAAAAAATGATAAATTTTTTGGTGTTAATTTGGTGTAAAAAGGAAGAAAAAGAGAGAAAAATTGATAACATTTTTTGGTGTAAAGGAGAAAAAATTAATAGGGTATGTCTATGGCCTCAGTTTTTAAATAATCAAGGCCATAGGATATATCTATGGCCTCGATTTTTAAATAACCGAGACTAAAACCCTATGACCTCGGTTTTAAAAAAAAACAGAGGCTAAATGTATGAGACTATATGTATGTATTGTAGTAGCGATGATTGAAGATAGTAACAATGATAACTAAGTACTGGCACTTTTAACCAAAGGATTGAACAAAATCCTCAACAAAATTAATCCTCAAAACAATAGACAATCAAGTTACAAAATGACCAGAACATGAGAGAACTCAAACATATGAGTTTTGATGGTAAGAAATCTAACCCACTATACTTCAATGTTTTGAATGCATGGGTTTTGGGCACTTCACAGTTGACTATGGAAAAAAAATGAACCAAACTGAAAGAGCTTTCAATGTTACACTTATTGACTCTGAAAGTGATAATGACAATCTAATTAAATCACACAACTATTTGGTATTTATTGTAACTGTAGGTTGGAAATTCAATACATAATTCATTTTTAAACTGACTTTGGAAGTATGCTTGTCGATTTTTACAAAGTGATTCGTACACTTGAGAGCTATTTATAAATATTAAAATTTTGTACATCTTAGTGGTGGCTATTGTTGGTAAGAGATTGGGGTGAAATATTTAATTTTTGGGATTTTTCTCTTAAAACTTGAGATGAATATGGAAAAATACTAGGTCTAAAAAAATGTCAACCTTGAAATCTTGAGTCCCACGATACGTACCAAAACATTAAGGATTATTCGATTTAGAAAGAGAAGCTTAAGGTATGTTTTGGAATGAGTGAGAATGTGTCTGGTTTGATACCAGGTTCATATATATATAAATATTGTATTACATATATACGTGTTAATTACAAAAGAAATACACGTCACATCATGTTTGTTAGAAGGATATAACAATAAAAAGCATAAACTATTGTAGGCATGACCACATTGTGAAATCAAGTTGGTGGACGAACTTTGGGTGCTTTCTGAGGTTGCTTCGAACATCAAGCTTTATGGTGCAAGCAAGATTCAAAATGCTCGAATACTGTGTCTCATTGCTCTGATATTATAAAAAATTGGATAATAAGTCCTACCTTATGTTTAGATACTGACTATTTTTTATTCACCACATAACATATATTAAATTATACCTAATAAGATATAAGTATATATCCATTTCACCATGAACAGCTAGATACTTTAGCAATTAGTCATACAGTTAATGGCCAGACCTCCCACTCCCAATGAGCGAGGCAACAGTCATCTCCACTCTTCCTCTTTCTCATGATATTACCGTACCCAGATTGCATGTTGCGGGGTCCACCCACCATTTATTCTTAGTGGTGTATATTTAAAGTCCTTAAATGCAAAAGACAATCAAAGACAAAATTCGGTAAGTTCAAACACGGGGGGCTAAGTTAAAGTGGGAAGGAACATAGCTTTAGTTCATTTCAACAATCTCCGCGTTCTATCCATATATATATATACTATTTGTGGGGAGACTGACAACATAAACCCGCTCTTTTGAAATAATAACTTGTCGTGTAACAGTTACGGTCTAAATGGCATAACTTGATAGTTGACTACCCATAATAAATATGTTGTGTAATGAATTCTATTGTACAATACAAACGTTAGTACGTTTCGTTGTTGCATTGGGTATTGATTTTGATATTTATTTATTTTTGCTCGACATGGCGTGCGTGGCTCTACCGGAAGGGCAGGCTAGACTTAGCATGGCGCACGTTAAGGCCGATAGATCGGAGAATTTTGGACCTTTTTGATTTATTTTGTTCAATTTGTTTTTAAATTTTTTTAATTTTTTTTCTTAACATATTTATGATATATTGACTCTAATATTTTTCATCGAGTCTTTATATTATTTTAGAATGAAAATATCTAAGAAACAATAAAAATATCCGTAATTTTAAAAAATTAAATTTATATAAAAATATAATAAAATCATACAAATATAAATATATTAAATCAATTAAAATATATTAAATAATAATAATTTTAATATTTTTTAAGCATTTATACATCCTGTCAAAATTGTATAAATATAAAAAGCATACATCATTGTAGGCATGAACACATTGTGAAATCGAGCTGGTGTCGAACTAAGGGTGCTTCACCCTTCGAACATCCAACTTTGTGGTGCAAACAAGATTCGAAAGGCTCGAATATTGTGTCTCATGGATATTATAAAAGATTGAATAACAGGCAGTATCTTATGCTTAGATAATGAATATTTTTTATTCATAACATAACATATATTAAATTATACCTAATAAAAAATAAGTGTCCATAGCAATTAGTCATACAGAAAATGGCGAGACCTCCCACTCCCAAAGAACGAAGCAACAGTCATCTCCACTCTTCCTCTTTCTCATGATATTACCGTACCCGGATTGGATGTTGAGGGGTCCACCCACCATTTATTGTTAGTGGTCTATCTTTAAAGTCCTTAAATGCAAAGATAATCATAGACAAAACTTCATGTTCAAACATCAAATGGGGGCTAAGTTAAAGTGAGAAGGAACATAGCTTTAGTTCAACAATCTCCATATTCTATCCATCTGCTATTTGTGGGGAGACTGACAACAAAAACCCTCTCTTTTGAAATAATAACTTGTGGCATAACTTGATAGTTGACTACCCATAATAAATATGTTGTGTAATGAATTCTATTGTACTCTACAAACGCGCAATTATTATGTGCCAGTGGACTTAGGTTAGCAGACGTTAGTACGCTTGACTGTTGCCTTGGGTAATGATTCTGAGATTTATTTATTTTTGCTCCTAAATGTTATATATGATAATACTCATATCTCTAGGTGTAATAATGAAATTGTTTTTGAATAGATAGATCAAAATATTATATTACATGATCAATAATTTAGAATATTATAAACAAACTACTTATTCAAGTAAAGCAAAGCAAAAACAATAATGCAAATTTTTTTTATTTAATTGAATAAACATTTCCATTTTTTATGCTAATTTTTTTCCTTTTTGTTTCCTTAAAGTGAAAAAGTTTCATTTAGAAAAAAAGAAAGAAAAAAAACAAAAAAGAAAGAGACCTTATCTCTTGTTTTTATTTTAATAAAATTATTTATTAATCCTGACATGTATTTGTATTTAATGTAAAAAATGTTTTGGACTAATTTAAATAAAATTCAATATTTTAGAGCGGAGAAAATCCAATACCGATAAATAAACGAGGTAAAGAATCAAAATTCATAGATACTCACCCTTAACTTGTAAACATTGAAAGAAAGGCAATAAAGTTACGTAAAAAATTATAACAGCAAGACAAAAACAAAAATAAATAGATTAGAAGCATGTAGTAAGCATGCTATAACATGATAGAATAATTCAAAATGCGATATAACATAGTAAACTTACATAGACTCCTACCTATATGGAAAAATCCTTAATTATTTACGTTAATCACTTAAAAGAAAACAATTCATTAAATTAATAAAAGTATTTTATAACTCAATAGAAATATAACTCTAATATCTCTACTAGTCATAACACATGTCCTAACTACTCTTGTAAAATCCCGTAAAATTCATCTTAAATGATTAAAGTATCGAAAAAGGAATTTTAAACAACTTTTGGGTCAAAAAGCACCAATTTTGGGTCTATAAAAAGGCCAAAAAATTTCCAATTTTTCACTCAAATTTTCCTTTTTCTCTCTCTCTCTCTAAAATATTTCTCTCTCTAAAAGTGTCTAGATTTTTCATAACATTTTGGAGTACATTTCAGGAATAAATATCCAAGTTTTCAAGTTAAGTTTTGTGGTAGGGTTTTCTACTCCAATCTTTTTATACATTCATTGCTTTTAATAAAATATCATGCATTATATATTATGAAAGAAAAGGAAAATCGAATGCCATGATTTTATAATTAATGTTTTAGATGTTGTTTAAAATAAAATATTCGCTCTAAATCTTTTACTATGCATACATTGATTTTTTTTGTGAAAACGAGTGTTAAATTTTGAAATAATCTTGTAAGTCACTTAGCAAGGAATGCGGAAAAATAAAAACTAAAATTAAATTAAATTATCCTAAATTATTTATGTTGATTAATATTATTGTATTTAGCATATATAACAAGCTTTTAAATATCTAGGTTTTCCTAGTGGACAAGTTTATGTCTTTTGATGGCTTTAAGAGATGATACCCACAAACATCAAACTATATGAAAATATTTTAAAAACAAATAACAAAGTAAAACTTAAAATGAAAAATAACAAAGTAAAAAGAACAAAAAATTCTCATGCCTTTAATTTTCTTTTAAGTTCACAACTAAAATTCATATCATAAGTTATTTTAACATTCTAAACATTTATGATTTACTATAATAATTAGTGAAAAATCATATTCATATTCACATAAAAAATTTATCAATATTAATTTTCCCAATTTTAATAGAAGGAATCTTAATTCAATTCGACTCTAGACCTCAAAAGTCACACTCAAAAAATAAAATTGATTATATTGGTTCAAGTTCTCATTCAATGGTATATGCTAAAAAAGTTTACGTGAATAAATGAACTAATAAATTTACATATGTTTAAAGAATAAAAGGCTCAAAGTAGTGCATAATATTATTTTTATGAAAGAAATTGAATCAAAGAATTTATAAGGAAATCACACATTATTCTCATGCATCATTTAAAATAATCAAATAAAAATTTCAAGTTATTAGCCTTTAAGAGATAAAGAAAATGCCACGACTTCTTGGGGATTTATTTCCTATCTTTTCTTTATATTTAGTCATTTCTCGTAACTTTGAATAATATTTGGGGGTTGTAGAATTTAATTTATACTATTCATTTTTCTCTTTTTCTTTTCTTTTTATCTATCTCTTTTTTTAGAGATATTCTTTTTATTCTTTTTTTTAGAGAGAGAAGACCCATATACAGCTTATACATATTTTTGTATAATATAGTGAGTAGCTAATTTTTGGATTTTCTTTTTTATATTAGCAGAGGTAACCCAATATATGTCTCTTTTTCAAAAGTCATGCATGAATGAGGAAAGACATATATATTTTGTAATAAAAATAAATATATTACACATTATTAGATTTAAAAATCCTAGCATTCAATACTAAACCTATAGAAATTATCTAATAATTTGAAATTGGTAATAAGAGTGTTTAAAAGAGTATAAAAATATTCACTCAAAATGAGACGATTCATAAATTCTCAAAAGCACTTAACATATTGTGATTTATGCATGTTAAATTCTTATATAGATTTATATTTTCTTGTTTTAATATTATTTTATGTAAATCTATCTTATAGGAATTACGGGTTTATTTTGTTATTTTTTTAAGTATTTGTTGTATTTAAAAAGATTAAACTTGAAAAGTATATATTTGAAGCACACTCTACTATAACTTAGAGTATAAAAAAAATATGTAAAGTATTACATATTTTTAAAATTTGAAAAAGGAAATATGGGAAAAGTGCTTCTATGTGATGCAGATTGAATGTACCATGACAAAAAAATATTGTGAGTAGTGGCATGAGGGAAAAGAAAAAAAAATCAAATATCTCCCAAATATGATATGGGCTGCAACATTCAAAATTTCTTATTTAGTTGCACATATAATTAGCTAGAGAGGGTGAATAGATAATCAGAGGAATAACATCATATTAAAATGTTACAGAATGGCCAAGTATGTAATCATGTGTAAATAAAGTAAAGCAAAAATGTAAAGATCAACAAACGAGATTTTTAGTTGGAATCAACCTATGTCATACCAATGACCTAAGAGAAAACCCACTTGTCCATAGAACCACCTACCTATCCACTATAAAAATACAATCCAATTTGAAGGTAAGGACTCAAACTACCCAACAAGGTATTGCCCCTAAGTAATCTACTTACAAGATGCTACTTTCATTATAGTCTCTACAAGAAATGTGTTCAGATGTATATCAATATTCCAATAAACTGGAGTCACATAAGTTAATAAAAGTTATACAGCTAGCACCTAGAAAGTTAGTACAATTCCACAAGTGTAAATGTGTGTCCTAGAGCAGACTCAATAATGAACAATCCTAACTAGATGATTTAACAAGTATATTAAATAAATCAAAACCAACAAGTAAACTAAATTTACTTCCAAACACACTAATATACAAGACAAAATATCAAAATATCGTAAAATAAATCATTGTCTTTAAAGAGGAAAATCATAGTGTGAATGCATCTCCTTAATCATAGGTCTTAAGCAATGGATTTTGGGGCTGATGTTTGCTTATAATTCATAAACCATGGATGGGCAACATAATTTGGTTGGTGTAATTTACTTACAAGCCACTGCGTTCCTTTATAGTCCTCATAAGAAAGGTGTTCATATCAGGACCAATGTTATGATAAACTCGAGTCACATGAGCAATCGAGCCTATTCAACCGGTATATGAAATGTTAGCACAATTATATAATTCAAGCATTCAAGAACTAATTGCCACACACGAAGTGTGTTCAATGAATACATAAGTATATAGATTGCAATAAGTAATATAATGATAAGAAAATATTGTTCCTATGTAGATTATTTTATTAGAAACTAATTTTTAAAACTAAAAAATAAAAATCATTTTTTTTTGTGTTTTTAGATTTTAAAGAAGCAAAATTAAAATAAAAAAACTAAATAATAATTAATTAATTAAATTAGATTTTTTAAGTAAGAAGATATATGAGAAAATATCAAGGAATACTTTATCCCCCAATTTTCTAAACATGTGAATCACTAAAATTCCTCCAATATAATTATCAATTAATTACATGATCAATTTAATCTAACCTAACATGTATTTCTCTATTAAGTGGATGAGTTTAAGCTTCATGAGGGTTTTCAGAACTGACACCCACAAACATCTACTTAAAATGCAAAAAATAAAAATAAGTAACAAGAACAAGGAAATAAAACATAAACAAATAAAATTTAAAATAATGTAAAAAATTAAATGAAAGAGTCCAATATCTGACCAGGGTAAGGAAATATAGACTACTAAAGGACTTGACCCTAACTCCAAAGGAACAGAATAGTATAACACTTGTATAGTTCACAAAGCTGAAGCACAAACAATATAATATTAAAAGTAGAAAACTTTAATATAAGATGTCATTTGTCCAACAGAAATAAAGGAAATAACAAATACTTTCTAATCAAAGTTTAAACTAAAAGCATGTTGAAATATACACACCTTAAGCTTAGATTTTACTAACCCAAACTCAGATCATGCACAACACCCAATATATTGAGGTAAACCCATATAAAGACCTTATTTATATGGTAATATTAAGCAACCACTCAGTAGTAAACTATTCACTAAATAGTAATCGTGATACAATACAAATAGATAGTAAAATTACTATTATCTCTATCAGTTTGGACCTCTGTCTAAATTGCCTATTACTGCTCTTCACTTGCTACTTTCATAATTATTTGGTTCAACACTTGAACCCAGTTGTCCTCCATAGAAAACACCACCTAATGTGATGTGATTAGAAACCAATAATCAATAACAATAAGTGTATCAACTCACAAACTCATTGGACACATAGTCCAATACTAGTGTCAAATCGTATATGAGAGACACACAATCAAGCCACTTACTCACACAGATTATTTTATGATTACTAAACTCACAAAAATGACTTACTCTCAAATATAAAATCTCCAAAAATAATTTTGAAATCAGATATAAATCTCAGTGTGTATTTTGGTAAAATTTTAGCTCTTGAATAAGGGGAAAGAAGAGACAAATGAGTGGTGGGTTTATAGTGCTCGATTGTTCCACCTCATTGGCCACCTCGCCAAAGATGGAGATGAGATGGTGGCAAGGGTGCTACTACATTTGATGGTGAGCTAGTTCGATTTAGAAAGAGAAACTTGAGAGATGTTTTAAAATGAGTAAGAATTTGTCTGGTTTGATACCAGGTTCATATATATAGGGCATTACATGTACATATGTCAATTATATAAGGGATACACACCACATCATGTCAAACGGGTACAATAGTAAAAGGCATAAACTATTGCATGCATGACCACATTGTGAAAAAGGAGCAATAGTCAAACTTCAGGTGCTTCAGCCTTGTGAGGTTGCTTTGAACATCCAAATTTATGGTGCAAGCCAGATTCAAAAGGCTCAAATACTTTGTCTCATGGCTCGCATATTTTAAAAGATTGGATACTATGTCATACCTTGTGCTTAGATAATGACTATTTTTTTCATCATATAGCATATATTAAATTACAGCTAATAAGACATAAGTAAGTATCAATTTCACCATGAATAGCTAGATACTTTAGCAATTAGTTGATAGGTCCAAATCAGAGAAGATCAATAGAGTTAAAAAAAGGGTTATTTTGTTTGTGAATTCATTACCTTTTTCCCTTGATTTGCTTCTGCTTACATGTAGAAGAGATTACTTACAAAACTATCATACAACAGCTCAATGGCTGTTCATGACACTTATCTTTTGCATATGTGGCATTTAAGGCATGCGCTAGACATATTGTTACATAATATTGCTACACTTGTCTTTATATATATTATATTGTGACACTTGTCATGAGACATGGCCTAAAATGATACAAACAATTGTCGGGAATTATTTGACAAAGTATAGACAACGTCGTAGTAGTAGCATGCAGTGCAACTCATGTAGTATACAACCAAAAATAGAGTGCAATGTCGAGTAGCTGTGCACGTAATGACACTATTCATACGCATAGTAACCTAGAAGTTTTGTGCATAGCGACATCCTTCTTGCGCTCATTAGCCGATAGAGATGCTTTATGCCGTGCCAAAAGATGTATGCATGTTTATGCATATTTGGGATTCCTCTTGGGTGTTCTTCATGAACGTCTAACATTGCCCTCCTCTTTATCATGATCCTTTTCCTCAAGATTCAAGAATATTTCCTTGATTTGTTGATAATCTTCCCACGAATCTTCTTCTTGAGGTAAATTTTTCCATTTTATGAGACTTTCTTCCATAAACTTGGATCCCTTTTTTACCCATGGCGAGTCTAAGATTTCTTCTGGTTCAATGATGAGCTCCCTTTTCTCGAGACTGGTGGTAATTCTTGACTTGAAACTTGACCTTTTCCTATGCATTTTTTAGCATGGTCACATGGAAAACTGGATGTATTCGATAATTTGAGGGTAATTTCACTTTGTAAGTGAACTAACCAATTCGTTCCCCAACATTATAGGGTCCATAGTAATGGCTGCCAAGTTTTTGATATGGTATTTTAAATACTAAATATTGATGGTAGGGGTGTAGTTTGAGAAAGACAAGATCACCAATGTTGAATTTCCTCTTTCTTGCATTTGTTTGTTGTTTCATTCTATTGTTAGCATCAAACAAATTCTCTTTAAGCTGCTTAAGGATTATATCCCTTGTTTTTAATTGTTGATCTACATAATTAATAGGACAAGTATTTTCATAATAGCATGGAATGATAGGAGGAAGACATCCATAGAGAGTCTCAAAGGGTGTCATTTTGATGGAAGCAAGATAGGTAGTGTTATACCATAATTCATCCCATGGAAGAAAAGAAAACCATTTAAGTGGTTGTTGATGTACGAAGCAAGGGAGGTACTATTCTACACATCTATTCACAACTTTTGATTAGCCATCTACTTGAGGATGATATGCTGAGATCATTTTTAGTTTCATTCTAGAAAGTTTGAAGAACTCTTGCCAAAAATGGATGATAAATATTGGGTCACAATCACTGATAATTGATTGTGCCATGCCATGAAGTTTCACCACTTCTACAACAATTTTTTCAACAATTATCTTAGTTGTGTATGGGTGAGATAATGTTATTAAATGAGAGGATTTACTAAGGCGGTCCACAACAAGAGGCTATATAATTGGTAGTGGCTATACTAAGGTAGTCCATTGTTATATCATCCCAAATTTGACAAGTAATTGCTAGTGGCTAAAGAATTTCTGAATGAGATAAATTCTCAGTTTTGATTCTTTGGCACACTTGACAAGAGACTATATAATTCTTGATAGTGTTATACATTGTTGGCCAATAGAATTGTTGAGCCATTTGTTTGTAGGTTTTGAGCACCCCTGAGTGTCCTCCTAAGAAGGAATCGTGAGATTCTTGTAATAATTGATGAGTTATTGGTGATTTAGGGGCAAGAATCACTCTATCATTGTAGAAGACCATGCCATTTTTTCATGTGTAAGGAGCTCCTGGCTTATCGAGGGCTTGTCTACTGATTTTTTTCATGTAAGGGTCAGTCTTTTCTTTGGATTTAATAGCTTCCCATATTTGAGCTTGTTCAGTGACTATAGTGTTAAGAGTAGGACTGTTTGTAAGTCGAGATAGAGCATCAACTACATTTTTTGTTTGCCTGGCTTATAGGTGATTTCATAGTCATATCCTAGCAATTTAGAGACCCATTTTTGTTGTTTTGGTATGGTGATGCATTATTCTAGCAGATATTTAAGACACTTTTGGTCTATTTGAATATAGAATTTGTGTCCAATCAAATACGGTCGCCAAGTCTGAATAGCATGTACAATGGCCATCATTTCCATAACATAGGTCGACCACGTTCTTTTGGATGGCCCTAATGACTTTCTCATTAATGCAAGGGGCTTACTTTGTTTAGAAAGGGCTGCTCCTACACCTTCACCTGAAGCATCTGTTTCAATAACAAAAGGTTCTTTGAAATTTGGCATTGTAAGAGTTTATGTTGTAGTCATTTCTTGCTTGAGTTTTTGGAAGGCATCGTTGGTTTCATTTGACCATCGTTGGGGATGATGCCATAGTCATGAACAAAATTTCTATAGTATTCTGTAAGGCCTAAAAGCCCCGTAATTTAGAAATATTATTAGGTCTAGGCCAATCAAGCATTTTTCTAACCTTGTCTTGGTCCACTCTTACACCTTGTGGTGTGATTATGTGACCAAGATATTCTAAATCTTGCTATTCGAATACACATTTTTTTAACTTGAGGAAGAACTTATGTTTTCTCAATATTTCAAAAGTTGTTTTGACATGATTGATATGTGTTTCCCAAGCAGGGCTATATACCAATATATCATCGAAGAAAACCAAGATAAACTTACAGATATAAGAATGAAAGATAGAGTTCATAAGAGCTTGAAATGTAAAGGGGGAATTGCAAAGACCAAAGGGCATAACTAAATATTCATAATGACCATTATGAGTACGAAATGCAATTTTATGCACATGAGGTGGTGGGGGGGTGGGGGGGAGGGGGGTGTACTCGTACCCAATGGAAACTAGCTTTCAAATCGAGCTTTGTGAAGTAAAAAGTTCTATGAAATTCATAAAGCATATCATTAACGATTGGAATAGGAAATATGTCCTTGATGGTTACTTTATTGAGATCCCTATAGTCAGTGTAAAATCGCCATGTACCATCGTTTTTTACTAACAAGATAGGTGAAGCTAATGGACTGGTACATGGTTGTGTTAACCTTGATTTCAGCATATCATGGACATGTTTTTCAATTTCAGCTTTTTGAAAGTAATCATACCTATAGGGTCTGACATTAAGGGGTGAAATTACTTCATTTAGATTAATATGATGGTCCATCTCTCGGATGAGCGGTAATTTCCTAGGCTTTTGGAATATGTCTTCAAATTCATGTAGTAGTTTTTGGAGATCATATTGGGATTGTGTTAGGGATGAATGTGATAAGGATTGGAGGCATATAACTAAGTTTACACCCCTTGTCTCATACCTTTAAAAATAGATTTTATTGAGGCATTTCCTATGGCCCTATTATCAATTCCTTGAAGCCTTATGACTTTGGTTTTTCCATAGAATTCCATGGTTGATTGTCTCTAGTTACAAGAAATTTTTCCTAATTATTCCAACCATTTTACTCGTAACACTACATCTAAGCCATTTAATAGTGAGAAAAATAGCATGAGGGTAAATGAAATACCTTGAATCAATATTGGAATATTTTCAAATTTTCCCATGCATGTCAACATGCCACCATTTTTTACCCTTACATTAAAAGGTTCTGTATATTGCACTAGAAGTGGAAGAGTGTTAGCTACTCTTTCATTGATGAAATTATGAGTAGAACCAATATTAATGAGGAATACTAATTCATGATGACTAATCGCTGATTTTACTCTCATCGTTCGATTGGAAAACCATCCTTCAAAAGAATGAAGGTATATCTCAAGTTCATCATTTTCTGAAACATCATTGCATTCCTCTAACATCAATAGCCTAGGACTTTTACATTCATGGCTTGGTGTAAACTTTTGGTCACAATTGAAGTAAAGCTCTTGAGCCCTCCTTTGCTACATTTCTTCCCATGTCAACCATTTTACTAGTGTGACTTGTTTAAAAGTTGTTATAGTAGCTTGTTCAATTGACACTTGAACATATTATTTACTAAATTTGTGTTGATGGCTCAGTTGATCATCTCGCATTGTAGCTAGGCTAATGGCTTCTTTTAAGGTTCTGGGTTTAAACATGAAGATTTCATCTGCTACTTGTGCTTTGAGTCCTCCCATAAATATCACTACTAAAGCTTTTGTGTCCAACCATGTATTCGTTAGCCTAATCTTTTGAACTATTTTTTATAGTCCCTTAAAGAACCAACTTGCCTCATCTTTGATAGTGCTCATCAGAGTCTTAACAAGTAGTAAGACCAAAACATGCTCATATCTCTTCGATGAACACTTCCTACATAACATCTATGCCTTGCTCTTTGTAAGTATGACGTAGCCACTACCACCACTGGTTTTCTTCTCCTTCAAGATAGAAGGAAGCTAGTGAAACCTTTTTCATCTCTACTATACTTTGATACTCGAATAATTGCTCCACTCTAGTAAGCCATTATGTAGGATCATTTCCTAAAAACCGAGGAAACTCCAATTTAGCTAACTTGTGGACAAAGGGTGGCTTTCCTTTTTCAATATTGCCTAGAGAATCATCGCATGGCTCAGTATTTCTATTGTTGATTGAATGATTACCATGAGTTTCTTTTGTAGTTTTTGTTGGAGAGTCTTGTGTTTTTAACAACACATTCGAAATCTTATTGATGGTCTCCTCAAGCTGATACAACTTGTCATTGATTCCTACTTCCATTCGTGCGAAGCTATCCTACAGTCCACTCATACCAGCTTCCAGAATTCCTATCCTTTCTTGGTTTGTGGTAGGGTAGAACCGACATCACCGATTCTTGCCAATACTTTGGTTTTATATTTATAAAACTCTCGCAAGTGCACGAATCATTTCGTAGAAAATGATAAGTATACTCCCAAGGTCGATCTAAGGAAGGAATGTATGTGGTTTTTAATTTATTATTCAAACTTTTAAAAATGAAATTAAATCCTAAACATCCTGTCACGATATTTTGGGGTTTTGTGTTTTTAATCTACTTACATAAAAATAAACATAGATTCAATAAACATTTATGCAAATTTTATCATTTATAATGGTGGAGTATTTATGGATATAATAATTAAGTTAATTATGCTTGCTCATATTAATTAGGTTATTAAAGATATGAATTGATATTTATTGATTCTCTCTTTTTTATATGAATACCACCTTTGGTGGGGTTAGGTATTCTTTGTTAACTAAACAAACCAATTAACACCTATGGGTGGGGTTGATAACTAATTTGGTTAATTAAATTAATTTCTTTTTTCTAAGAGATTGAAAATGAACCATTTAAATGCCACCTTTGGTGGGGTTAGACAGTTTAAACTTTATTCAAGGTGTCCAAATTAAACCTAAGAATTTAGTTATCCGAGTACTAACTTTCAAGTTTTAAAACCACTACTGAAAACATGTCAATACATTTTCAGATAATAATTCTTATAAAAACTTTTGAAATAGAGCTTCACTCTAACTACCGGGCGATTGTACCAACAAATAAAAGAGCACTACTCTAAATAAGACCGGATAACTAAACCTTAAAATCTAATTTTCAGATTTAAGTTTGTAATGAAAAATAATATATTTCTCTCTAACATTCTTAATATAAAATCTTGAATAAAAATAAAATCAATTCATTTTAGAGATTTTTACCTATTTAATATTTCGCAAGCATAACAACGTTATTGTTACATCATGTTTATAAACAGCCAACAGAGTTAAATTTAATCACAGACAAATTAAATATAACATGTAAGAATAAAGCATAAAAAATAACTGTAAAGAAAATAAAATCCTTACAGAACTTCGATGTTATTCCCGTTGCTAGAAAACCTCCAAGCGGAATTTACACTCCCATTTATTGAATCAAAAAGCTAATAAATTACAAAAACATAACTAGTTCTTCCCAAAAAGGGAAGAACTCTAAAACTAAGAGAAATTAACTAAGAAAAGTTAAAAACTAAGAAAAACTAAAAAATCTAAGAAAAGAGAGAAAGAAAGAGAGAAGAGAATGTGTTTTGAGGTGTGTTTAGAAGTGAAGGGAAGGGAGGTATTTATAGGTGAGGATGGAGAGAAAAAATGAGTGAAAAAATGTTAAAAAAATGTGAAAATGCGGAGTGCAAATGCTGATGTCATTGATGACGTCAGCATGACGTCATGGGCGGCTGCACGTGAAAAATGGGGCGAAATGGGCGTCGCCGCGCGCGGAGGGCAGCTGGGCGCGCAGGAGCAGGTGAGACGCGCGCGGGCGCGTGCGGAATTGGGACTGGGCGCTGGCGCTGATGCGCGTGGACGTGGGGCGTGCTGCGCGCGACTGGGCGGCACGGCGGCACGATTTTCTCCTTTTTGACCCATTTTGTCCAATTTTTCCATATTTGTT
Organism: Hippophae gyantsensis; assembly: GCA_030763125.1. NCBI lineage: Eukaryota > Viridiplantae > Streptophyta > Magnoliopsida > Rosales > Elaeagnaceae > Hippophae > Hippophae gyantsensis. Next base: position 41,889,083 of record CM061035.1, on the reverse strand, counting down.
GACCTTTCCCCATTTATTTATTAATATATTTGTGATGTATTGCTTCCAGTATTCCTCTTTGAGTCTTTAAGTTACGTTTTTAAGTGAAAATACCTGAAAAACAATAAAAACACCCGTGATTCCGAAAAAGACAAATTTATATAAATATATGATAAAACATATAAATATATATATTTTTAATCAATTAATGTGCATAAAATCATGGTAATTTTAGTGCTTTTTGAGCACTCATCACAACCCCTAACCAGCTTCTTGCTAGTCCCTTAGCAAGAGAAGCGATAAAAACTAAAAATTAAACTATCCTAAATCACTTCCGTGGATTGACACGGTTGCATTTAGCTTATGCAATAAGCCTTTAAACCCCTAGGTTACCCTAATGGACGAGTTTGAGTCTCGTGAGGGTTTTCAGTAATGATACCCACAAACATTGAACTAAATGTAAAAATCAAAAGAAACAATAAAAACAATCAACTCAAAAACTAAAATTACAACAAAATCAAAAATTAATTTAAGAATAAAAGAAAACAACATATCACAAAAATGTCTCATACTTTTTAATCTTCTTTAAGATCATAATTAAAATCTCAAGCATAAGTTATTTTAATCTCTTTAAACAATCATGATTTATTATAATAAATAGTCGGAAATCATTTTCATATTTCATATAAAAAATGTATCAATTTAATTTCACCCAATTTCAGTGTCATAAATCCGAATTCGCTTCGACTCTATTCCTCACAAGTTAATACTCTCAAAACACTGAATCCTATGGGTTCAAACACTCATACTAATTTATATGCGAAAGAGTTGATGTATAGAAATGAACTAATATGTTCGCATATGTATAAAGAAGAAAGACTCAAAGTGTTATTTTGATGTTGATCTCATGGAAGGAATCAAATGTGTAAATTATAAAGATATCATATATAAAAATTATTTTCATGCATAAATCAAACTCATTAAGAAAAAATTTCAAGATATATGCCTTTTACAAATGAAGAAAGTGCAATGACTTTTTAGGGAATTACTTCCTATATCTTTCTTTTGTAATTAGCCTTTACTCACAATTTTGTAGGCAATGTGGGTCATAGTATGTAGATTATACTATATATTCTTTCTCTCTATATTTTCTGAAGATACTTTTCAATATATATCATTTTTTTAGAGAGTCAACCCATGTACAGATTGTACATTTTTTTTTTTTAGGATTTTGGTGAGTGGTTAATTTTGTGGCTTTTTTGTTTGATCTTGGTTTAGGTAACCCCAGATATATCTCTTTTTTTTTTGTAACAGTCATGCACGAATGAGATAAAAGCATATACTATCAATTTCTACTCAAATCATTTAATCTAAGCAAAAATAATAATAAAAAATATACGATACTCTATTAAGATGAGAAAAAATTCATACATTCAATATTAATGCCTATAGAGATCATCTAAGAATTTGAAGAAATAAGAAATGTGTTTGGAGTAGAAAAAATATATATTTCACTCTCAATAAGGGAAATTAGGCTCAAATTATATCTCACAAAGGTAGTCTCCACTAAAACAAATTCATAAACACCGATTTTGGGTTTAATATAATTTTTACATCTTATCAAGAAATACTAGTTATGACAAAAATTAACTAATTATCAAAAATAATTACATAATATTTCATGATATGTTTTCAAAAATTAATCTAACAGTACAAAAGACTTAACTATTTACTTAAATTTGATTTAAAGAAATAATAAAATTTTGTGAGAAATTTTTTTTTTTATATTTCCAAAAGTTACTAAATCACACAAGGAAAATAAAACCAAACACAAAAAATGAAGATGTGAACATAAAAAAGAAAAAATTAATAAATTTTTTTTTTTGAATTTTTTTTTTATTTTTAAATTGTTAATTTTTTTTTTCTTTTCTAATTAAGCATGGTAACTTTTCACCACCCCCAACCTAGAACTTACATTGTCCTCAATGTAACAACTGTAAATTAAAGATAAAGAGAAAAGAGAAGAAAGATTACCTATTTCTTGAGAATGTGTAAGTAGTAATGGAGAAATACAGGTGCATTCATCATACTCATCATTAAAGTGTATACAGACAGATTGCTGTGAACTTCTAACAACTCAACAAATATTTTTAGTTTTAACAATTTAAAAATTATTCACATATAATTAAACTAAAATAAAATTAAGTATATAAAACAAATAACAAAAAATTTACCTAAAATGATGGGTTGCCTCCCATCCAGCGCTTAGTTTAACATCTTAGCAAGACGTAACTTTATGGTGCTAAGGGTTACTCAGCCAAATGCAATCCATTTCAGCAATGTTATTTGGTTCTTCTAAATAAGGCTTCACACGATGCCCATTGACTTTGAATGTTTTTTGTGTCTTGGAATCCAATAGTTCTACTACTCCATGTGCAAATACCTGAACTATTTTGAATGGTCCATCCCATCTTGATCTCAGCTTTCCTGGAAACAATCTCAAACGAGAGTTAAATAAAAGAACTTTCATTCCAGGGTGAAGAATCTTAGGAACTAGCCTCTTGTCATGATATTGCTTAGTACGCTCTTTGTATAATTTGGCATTCTCATAGGCTTCGTTCCTAATTTCTTCCAACTCATTAAGATGGAGTAACCGTTTTTCTCCTGCTTTATCTAAATCCATGTTTAACTCTTTAATTTCCCAGTAAGCCTTGTGTTTAAGTTCAACTGGAAGATGGCACGCTTTCCCAAAGATTAACCGGTAAGGGCTCATCCCAATAGGTGTTTTGTAAGCAGTGCGGTATGCCCATAAGGCATCATTTAACTTAAATGCCCAATCCTTCCTTGAAGGACGCACAGTGCGTTCCAATATTCCTTTAATTTGCCTATTACTTACTTCCACTAAACCAGAAGTTTGAGGATGATATGGAGTAGCTACTTTATGTGTGATGTTGTACTTGTTTAGTACTCCATCAAAGATCTTGTTACAAAAATGGCTACCTCCATCACTTATTATGGCTCTAGGCGTTCCGAACCTACTAAATATTAAATCCTTCAAGAATTTAACAACAACATTACCATCATTGGTTTTAGTGGGGATAGCTTCTACCCACTTGGATACATAATCCACAGCAACCAAAATGTATTGAAAACCATTAGATGGGGGAAAAGGACCCATAAAGTCAATCCCCCATACATCAAAGAGTTCAACAACTAAATTAGATGTCAAAGGCATTTTATCTCTTTTGCTTATGTTTCCTGTTCTTTGACATCTATCACATTGTGCACAAAACATATGAGCATCTTTAAAAAGAGTGGGCCAAAAGAATCCAGACTGTAGTACCTTACGTGCTATCTTTTCACCACCAAAATGGCCCCCACAATGAAGTTCATGACAAAAAGTTAAAATGCTCTTATGTTCTTCTTCAGGTACACATCTCCGGATGACTTGATCTTGACCACTCTTGTATAAATAAGGGTCATCCCAAAAATAGTCCTTAATAGTTTTAAAAAACCTTTTCTTGTCCTGATATGAAGTGTTAGGTCGCAAAACACTGGTGGCAAGATAATTTACAATATCAGCATACCATGGGTTAGGACCTATTGAAAATAACTGTTCATTAGGAAATGTTTCAACTATATCTTTATTACTCTCATCTTTAAGATAGTTGAAGTCAGAAATCAACCTAGACAAATGGTCAGCTACTATGTTTTCACTACCTTTCTTATCCTTGATTTCTAAGTCAAATTCTTGTAAGAGTAAGACCCACCTGATTAATCTTGGCTTGGCATTTGGTTTACTTAATAGGTATCTTAAAGCAGCATGATCAGAATGCACAATCACTTTAGATCCTACTAAATAAGACCGAAATTTGTCTAAAGAAAACACTATAGCCAAGAATTCCTTTTCAGTGGTGGTATAATTCATTTGGGCATCATTGAGTGTTTTGCTAGCATAGTAGATGACATGCAAACGCTTATCCACTCTTTGTCCCAAGACTGCTCCTATAGCATAATCAGAAGCATCACACATTATTTCAAAAGGTAAAGACCAGTTTGGTGCCATAATAACAGGGGTAGATGTTAGTTTCTCTTTTAAGGTATTAAAGGCAATAAGACAATCATTGTTGAAATCAAAATAAACATCCTTTGATAGCAAGTTACATAAGGGACGACTTATTTTAGAGAAATCTTTAATAAATCGTCTGTAAAATCCTGCATGTCCTAAGAAGCTTCTTATCCCCTTCACAGATGTAGGGGGAGGTAGTTTGGATATCAATTCAACTTTTGCTTTATCAACTTCAATACCCTTGTTTGAAATTATATGTCCTAAAACTATCCCTTGTTGAACCATAAAATGACTTTTCTCCCAACTAAGGGTGAGATTGCATTCAATGCATCTTTCTAAAACCAAAGTCAATTTATGTAAGCAATCATCAAATGAGTTCCCAAAGACAGAGAAATCGTCCATGAAAATCTCAATGAATTTTTCCACCATGTCCGAGAAAATAGATATCATGCATCTTTGGAAAGTGGCAGGGGCATTACATACCCCAAATGGCACTCTTCGAAAAGCAAATGTCCCAAAAGGACATGTAACTGTGGTCTTCTCCTGATCTTCTCGTGCTATCGCTACTTGATAATATCCAGCCAATCCATCTAAAAAGCAAGAAAATTAGGTACTTGACTAATCTTTCCAACATTTGGTCAATGAATGGAAGAGGAAAGTGATCCTTTTTAGTATATAAATTTAGTTTCCTAAAATCTATACACATTCTCCATCCAAGTGATTATTCTAGTGGGCACTAATTCACTTTTTGTCATTTTTAACAAGCTGTTATCCTGCATTTCTTTGGTACCATATGCACTGCACTAACCCACTTACTATCCGCAATAGGATAGATAATCCCTTCTTCCAACAATTTAAGAATTTCTTTCTTAACTACCTCTTGCATATTTGGGTTTAGTCTTCTTTGAGCTTCTCGTACAGGTTTAGCACCATCCTCCAAGTTGATCTTGTGCATACACATTGTAGGACTAATGCCTCTTATATCCCCGATACTCCAACCTATAGATTTCTTAAACTGTTTAAGCACTTTGATGAGTTCCTTTTCTTGGGTTTTGGTCAAGGTTGAAGAAATTATCACTGGATAAGTTTCCCCTTCTCCCAAAAACACATATTTTAAGTGCTTAGGTAAGTCTTTGAGTTCAAGTTCAGGTGGATTGGCCTCTTTACTAGATGAAGAACTGGGTAGATTTAAAAGTGTACTAGATTTTGTCATTACTTCATCATTGTCTAGTTGTTCAAGGTACCCCTTAATTTCCTCATCTAAATCTTCTTCGACCTCTTCAAGTGTAAGAACAGTCTCAAGCTTGTCTTCTATTCTGGTTTGGAAAAAGGTGCTTTGGACAAGGTTATCCAAAGGGTCAACATCGAATATTTCATCGATGGCAGAAATAGAAGGAAAAGGTGAAGAATCAAAAACTTTAAAATGAACAGTTTCTCCTAAGACTGTCATTGTCAATTTTCCATCTTGGACATCAATAATAGTTTTAGTAGTTGCCATAAATGGTCTACCAAGCAATATTGTGTGCTCTTTGTCCAATGCTAGATTTTCTTGCATATCCAGAACCACAAAGTCAACAGGTATTATCAATTTGTCTACTTGTACCAATACATCCTCAACTATTCCCTTTGGATACTTAAGAGATCTATCTGCAAGTTGAAGGGACATAGTTGTGGGTTTTAAATCTCCTAGATTGAGCTGTAAGAATATAGAGTAGGGCATCAAATTTATACTAGCACCTAAATCAAGCATTGCTTTAGCAACCTTCCTATCCCCCATAGTTATGTTTATAATAAAACTTCCAGGGTCTTTTAACTTAGGGGTTAGTTTGTCTTTGAAATCGGCGCTAGAAATTTCGATACTACTACTCGTTCATTCAGTTCATACCTCCTTTTCTTAGTGTTCAAATCTTTGAAAAACTTAGCATATGAGGGCACATTCATGATCACTTCTAATAATGGTAAATTGATATTTACTTTAGAGAGCATATTAAAAAGATCATAGAATTGCTTATCTTGTTTGGATTATTTTAATCGATGTGGAAAAGGTACTTGCAACTGGTGTGGTTCTGTTGTCTTTTGAATTTTGGGGATGTCAGATGACTCTCCAATGAGTTTTTCAGAAGGCTTGTTAAGTTAAACACTTATTTCTCCTTTTTGTGAGACTAGAATATCACCTTCTTTGTTACCTGAACTACAAGGTAAATCGTTAGAGATTTCAGGTAAACTGGTATTGACTACCTTACCACTTCGAAGGGTTCTTACATCCTTTGCTTGTTCTGGTTGACTAGGAAACTTTCCTGGTTCTTTCTTTTGCATTTGTTCAGCCAGTTGCCCAATTTTAGATTCAATTCTTTTAACCGAAGCCTCCATGGTGTTCAATCTTTGATTATTTATCAATTGGTTGTCACAACTAACTTGAATAAAAGCATTCAAGCTATCCTCTAAGGTTGGATTGAAAGATTGGGTGTATACTGGATAATTGTTTTGCTTCCAATGATGGTTAGGGTGATTATAGGTGTTTGGATGATACCTTTGAAAGGATTTTACTTCCTCTATGGAATTGACACTAGAATCACAAGTACTTGAACAATTATGAGTACCATGCCCAATTGAAAAACACACTTCACACACCTCTTGATTTGGCATTTGGTGTTTAGTAAGAAGTTGCACTTGTTTAGTCAATTCAGCAAGTTGCAAGGTTATCTCATTATTGGAGCCAACTTCATTGACTCTTGCTCTCCTTCTAGCACTTCTTTGTTGGGAATTAGAACCCAACAGCTCATAAAGATTATAGGCTTCCTCTGCAGTTTTTTCTCCCACAGCACCTCCAGCAGCATTATCAACCATGTATTGACTCTACAGTGTCAAACCATCATAAAAGAATTAGTTCTGTAGTTGCAATGGAAAGCTATGATTATGACATTGAATGAAAAGGAGTTTGAATCGTTCCCAAGCTTCATGAAAGGGCTCTTCATACATTTGAGAAAATGTTGCTATTTTCGTCCTTAAGTCAACAGTATTTTGATGGGAATAGAACCTACCCATAAAAATTTCATATACTGCCTCCCAAGTTTTTAGAGAACCCGATTGTAGAGTAATGAACCATGACCAAGCTTTATCCTTGAGGGTGTAAGGAAAACACCTCATCCTAAGTTGATCTTCATTAATTGCATGTAGTGGAAAGGTTTGGACAATAGCATAGAATTCTCGAATGAAATGCAAAGGATCTTCATTAGGCACACCATAAAAGGAAGGCAAGAAAGAATAATGAATCTTTTTTAATTCATAATTCCTTGCAGCCTCTTGTAATTGTATGCCAGAAGTTACATTGCCAATGATTGGCATTGTATAGTCCTTCATCATTTTCCACCTATCTTCAGCATCTCCCATGGTTATTTGTAGTTGAAATTGATCCTCCTCCTATCAACATTTAACTCTTAAAAAATAGTAGATATCATTTAGAAAGATTTCTCACTTGACAAAATGTACAAGCTTAAAGCAAAAAGGTGTAAAAAAAATTTATTTTATTTATTTATTTATTTATTTATTTTTATTTTTTTATGCTAAATTTAAAGAATGGACACATTTTTTTTTTTGAAATAAACAAATTTATTTCATTTGAATTTTATTACACACAAAATAAAACTAAAACAAAGGAAAATACAATAATGGGTGACCTCCCATGTAGGACTAAAATTTATCGTCTTCTAGTAAGACGTTGCTTGGAGATTACAGAATGACAAACTCAATGTCTCCTCTTCATTGAATTTATTTTACCCCATTTGACCATCAAATTAGTCTTTTCTTTGTTTTTGTAAATGTTCAACTAACTGTTCTACTTGAACTTCCACCTTTTTCATAGAAGCTTCCACAGAATCCAACCGTTGATTGGTTTTGGATTGGTTATCTCTACAAACTTGAATAAAAGAATTCAAGTTGTCCTCCAAGGTTGATTTATTGGGAATGCTTCTTGGGATAGGTGGGTGGAATTGCTGGCCTGGCTGATTTGAGCTCTGAGCGAAAGGAGGGTTGTTTTGCCTCCAGGAGAAGTTCAGATGATTTCTCCACCCAGGATTGTAGGTATTTGAATTGGGGTCATACCTTGGTCTCTGTTGATATGCTCCCAATACATTAACCTGTTCAGGTCCAGCTGTTGTTTCTCCTTGGTATGGACAGGCTTCAGTACCATGTCCCATGTTGCCATACAAACCATACTGTTCATTATTGGTGTTGGTTTGTGTAGTGAGAAGGGCAACTTGCTTGGTCAGTTGAACAAGTTGTTGTTGAACTTCAGTGCTAGAATCGATTTCATGAACTCCAACTTTTCTCACTCGTGAGCTTTTTTGTTGGGAATTAGCACCCAACATCTCAAAAAGGTTGTACGTCTCTAAGGCAGTCTTTTCTCCCATTGCTCCTCCTGCAGCGTTGTCGACAATGAACTGACATTGTTGTGTAAGTCCATCGTAAAAGAATTGGTTCTGCAACTGTAGGGGAAAGCTGTGATGGGGACATTGAGTGAGAAACATTTTGAACCTATCCCAAGCTTCATGGAATGGTTCTCCTTCCATCTGAGAGAAAGTAGCAATCTTTCCTCTCAACTCTGATGTTTTTTGGTGGGAATAGAATTTTCCCATGAATTTATTATAAATGTTCTCCCATGTCATCAGAGAACCTGGGGGAAGTGACATTAACCAAGCTTTGGCCTTATCCTTTAAGGTGTAGGGGAAACATCTCATTCGAAGTTTATCCTCGTTTAGAATACCGAGGGGGAAGGGTTGGACCGTAGCATAGAAGTCTCTAATGAAGGAAAGAGAATCTTCATTAGGAAGCCCATAAAAGGAAGGAAGCATAGAAAAATGAATATTTTTTAGGTCATAATTCCGAGCAGCTTCACCTAACTGGATAGCGGCAGTTGCCGTGCCAATTACTGGTCTTGCAAACTCCTTCATGGTGGTTTCCCTAACATGTTGGTTTTCTGTCATTTCTTTTGGTACTAGTAAAGGACTAAGGTTTGGTTCTACATTTGGCTCAAAAATAGATTGGTGGTTGGAATCCAGTATTGTTGACACTTGTTTAAATTTATGAATATTATCTACATATGGTGTAAGAGGGTTTCCTAAGGATCTCCTACCACGCATAGACTATTGAAAACGTAAATTTAAAACTCTTGTCAACAAAATAATAACCACACAAAAATTTAGAGAAAATTTACATGGTATTTAATACAAAACACTAAACAAAAACTAGTTAAACACTAAACAAAGTTTAAATTTTATTTACTTAATGTTTTTTTTTATGAATGGTAAGTTTTACTTCAAATTTCAAAATCAGAAAACTAATATTTTACTCTTCACGTAATTGTTTTTTTATTAATTTTTTATCTTTTATTTTTTTAATTTTTTTACTATTCATGAACTCTAACCTTTTTTTATGAATTTTGAAATTTAATTTTTTATTTTTTTTTACTATTTATGAATGGTAAGTTTTTTTTTATGAAATTTACAATTTAAAAAAAAATTATTATTTTTTTATTTATTTTATTTATTATTATTATTATTTTTTACTATTTATGAAAGGTTTATTTTTTATTTTATTTTTTATATATTTTTTTATATTTTGTATTTTTTTTTTATTTTTTATTTTTATTTAATTTTTATTATTTTATTTATTTATTTTTTTTTATTATTTTATTATTTTATTATTTTATTATTTATTTATTTATTATTAATTTAATTTAAAATTTATTTACTTTTTTTTTACTTCAAATTTCAAAATTCAAAATTATTTTATTATTCATGCTATAATTTTTTTTATAATGAAATTGAAATTTGATTTTTTTTTTTTTTACTTTTCACAAACAACAAAATTTTTTATTTTATTTTTTTTTAATAAAAAAAAATCACAATTATTTACAACACAAAAAGTTTTTAAAATTTTGATAAATAATTTAAAAACGCTATTCCTTCCCCGGCAACGGCGCCAAAAACTTGGTAGGGTAGAACCGACATCACCGATTCTTGCCAATACTTTGGTTTTATATTTATAAAACTCTCGCAAGTGCACGAATCATTTCGTAGAAAATGATAAGTATACTTCCAAGGTCGATCTAAGGAAGGAATGTACGTGGTTTTTAATTTATTATTCAAACTTTTAAAAACGAAATTAAATCCTAAACATCCTGTCACGATATTTTGGGGTTTTGTGTTTTTAATCTACTTACATAAAAATAAACATAGATTCAATAAACATTTATGCAAATTTTATCATTTATAATGGTGGAGTATTTATGGATATAATAATTAAGTTAATTATGCTTGCTCATATTAATTAGGTTATTAAAGATATGAATTGATATTTATTGATTCTCTCTTTTTTATATGAATACCACCTTTGGTGGGGTTAGATATTCTTTGTTAACTAAACAAACCAATTAACACCTATGGGTGGGGTTGATAGCTAATTTGGTTAATTAAATTAATTTCTTTTTTCTAAGAGATTGAAAATGAACCATTTAAATGCCACCTTTGGTGGGGTTAGACAGTTTAAACTTTATTCGGGGTGTCCAAATTAAACCTAAGAATTTAGTTATCCGAGTACTAACTTTCAAGTTTTAAAACCACTACTGAAAACATGTTGTCAATACATTTTCAGATAATAATTCTTATAAAAACTTTTGAAATAGAGCTTCACTATAACTACCGGGCGATTGTACCAACAAATAAAAGAGCACTACTCTAAATAAGACCGGATAACTAAACCTTAAAATCTAATTTTCAGATTTAAGTTTGTAATGAAAAATAATATATTTCTCTCTAACATTCTTAATATAAAATCTTGAATAAAAATAAAATCAATTCATTTTAGAGATTTTTACCTATTTAATATTTCGCAAGCATAACAACGTTATTGTTACATCATGTTTATAAACAGCCAACAGAGTTAAATTTAATCACAGACAAATTAAATATAACATGTAAGAATAAAGCATAAAAAATAACTGTAAAGAAAATAAAATCCTTACAGAACTTCGATGCTATTCCCGTTGCTAGAAAACCTCCAAGCGGAATTTGCACTCCCATTTATTGAATCAAAAAGCTAATAAATTACAAAAACATAACTAGTTCTTCCCAAAAAGGGAAGAACTCTAAAACTAAGAGAAATTAACTAAGAAAAGCTAAAAACTAAGAAAAACTAAAAAATCTAAGAAAAGAGAGAAAGAAAGAGAGAAGAGAATGTGTTTTGAGGTGTGTTTAGAAGTAAAGGGAAGGGAGGTATTTATAGGTGAGGATGGAGAGAAAAAATGAGTGAAAAAATGTTAAAAAATGTGAAAACGCGGAGTGCAAATGTTGAGGTTATTGATGACGTCAGCATGACGTCGTGGGGCGGCTGCACGTGAAAAATGGGGCGAAATGGGCGTCGGCGCGCGGAGGGCAGGCGGCGCGCGCGTTGAGCAGTGAGACGCGCGGAAAGCCAGGGCTGGCGCCAATCGCGACGGACGTGGGCGTCTTTGCGCGCGGCTGCGGCGCGATTTTCTCTTTTTTGATATTTTTGACCCATTTTGTCCAATTTTTCCATATTTGTTGACCTTTCCCCATTTATTTATTAATATATTTGTGATGTATTGCTTCCAGTATTCCTGTTTGAGTCTTTAAGTTACGTTTTTAAGTGAAAATACCTGAAAAACAATAAAAACACTCGTGATTTCGAAAAAGACAAATTTATATAAATATATGATAAAACATATAAATATATATATTTTTAATCAATTAATGTGCATAAAATCATGGTAATTTTAGTGCTTTTTGAGCACTCATCAGTTTGTCACCATTTACTCAAGCTCTGATACCAATTGATAGGTCCTAATTAGAGAAAATCAATGGAATTAAAAAAGGTTTCTTTTGTGTGTAAATTCATTATCTTTACCCTTGATCTACTTCTGCTTAAATGTAGAAGAGATTCCTTTCAAAATTGGCACGCAATAGCTCGGTGGCTATTCATGGTATTTTTCTTTTGCATGTGTTGAATTTAAGGAATGCACAAGACATATAGTTACATAATATGGCTACACTTATCTTTATATACATAATATTATGACACTTGTCACGACACATGGCCTAAAAGGGTACAAATAGCTGTCGAGAATTATTTAACAAAATACATGCAACGTCCCAATGGAAACACAATGGCCGAGTAGCTGTGCGAGCAGTGACACCCTTCAAGCGCGTAGTAGCCTACTAGTTTTGTGCACAAACACATCCTTCTTACACTAATAGCCCACAAAGATACTTTGTGTCGTGCAAAAAAATATATGCATGCTTGTACATACTTAGGATTCCTCTTAGGAGTTCTTCATGAACGCCTAACATTAGTCACACAGTTAATGGCCAGACCTCCCACTCTTAAAGAACGAAGCAACAGTCATCTCCACTCTTCCTCTTTCTTATGATATTACCGTACCCAGATTGGATGTTGAGGGGTCCACCAACAATTTATTGTTAGTGGTCTGTCTTTAAAGTCCTCAAATCAAAGACAATCATAGACAAAACTTCAAGTTCAAACACCAAATTGGGGCTAAGTTAAAGTGATAAGGAATGTAGCTTTAGTTAACAATCTCCATATTCTATCCATTGGGAGATTGACAACATAAACCCGCTCTTTTGAAATAATAACTTGTCGTGAAACAGTTACGGTCTAAATGGCATAACTTGATAGTTGACTACCCATAATAAATATGTTGTGTAATGAATTCTATTGTACAATACAAACGTGCTATTATTATGTGTTAGTGGACCTAGGTTAGCAGACGGTAGTACATTTCATTGTTGCATTGGGTATTGATTTTGATATTTATTTATTTTTCTCATAAATATTATATGATAATACTCATATCTCTAGCTGTAATAATGAAAACAAAATTTGAATAGATAGATAAAAAATATTATTTTGCATGATCAATAATTTAGAATATTATAAACAAGCTACTTGTTCAAGTATAGCAAAGCAAAAACAATAATGTTAAATTTATTTATTTAATTGGATAAAATTTTGCATTTTTTATGCTAATTTTTTTCCTTTTTGTTTCCTCAAACTGAAAAGGTTTCATTTAGAAAGAAAAAAAGATAAAAAAAGAGAGCCTTATCTCATGCTTTTATTTTAATAAAATTATTTACTAATCATGACCGGTATTTGTATTTAATGTAAAAAGTGTTTTGAACTAATTTAAATACAATTCAATATTTTGGATCAGAGAAAATCCAATCAACAACTCATAAACACTCACCCTTAATTTGTAAATAGTGAAAGAAAGACAATAAAGTTACATACAAATTTATAACAACGAGATAGAAACAAAATTAAACAAATTAGAAGCAAGTATTTTAATTTATAGTAAGATAGATATCAATCTACATAGAGAAAGCAGTAAGCATGATAGAACACGAAATAATAATCCAAACCGCATGCGATAGTTGGAAAGAAGTACTTTCCAATCGTAATAAAATTCTCATATGTTGGCACATATTTGGATAGAATTGTTCTTTTACTAACTAAATCGTAGTACATGTAAGCAAGCTGATATAACATGGTACACTCACATAGACACATACCTATATGGTAAAATCATTAGGTCATTTATGACATTTACTTAGAAGCAAACAATTCATTAAATTAATAAAAATAATCATGACACATATCTTAACTACTCTTGTAAAATCCTGTAAAATTTATCATAAATGATTAAAATATCTAAAAAGGAATTTTAAGCACCAACTTTAGGTCTATGAAAAGGCCAAAAATTCTCCCATTTTTCACACAAATTTCCTCTTTTCTCTCCCTTTCTCTAAAAGATTTCTCTCTCTAAAATTGTCTAAAATTTTTGGAACATTTTGGAGCGCATTTTAAGGACAAATATCCAAGTGTTTAAGTTAAGTTTTTTGGTAGGGTTGTCTACTCCAATCTTTTTATACATGCATTTCTTTTAATAAAATATCATGCATTATATGTTATGAAAGAAAAGGAAAATCAAATGCCATGTTTTTGTAATTAATGTTATAGATGTTGTTTAAAATAAAATACTCGTTGTAAATATTTTACTATGCATATATTGAAATTTTTTGTAAAAATGAGTATTGAATTTTGAGATGCAATGAGCATTAAAAATATTACATGGCATCCATGATTTTTATACATGCATCACAACAATGGATTTTCGTGGAAATTATGCATGTATGTTTTCTTGGGGAGTGTGATACTCATAGGTTACAGATTATAATTGGCTATTATCAGAGTTTTTCCTTCTATGGTCCCTTGAAACATTGACCTTACACGAGCCTCATAGTTTTACCACATATTGTATCTCTAAGTTTGTCGTCTAGTGGGTTTCGAAGTATGATTACATATAGTTCTCAAAGTTTGCCCCACACATTTTGTTTTGGACCCTTAGACGATGGCCCATATGATGTTAATTTGATCAATACATGTGCCATATGTATTTTGATCAACTATGGGGTCGGAGGTGGACCTACACTTTTCTGAAAGTTGGACCGCACATATGCTCATGCATTTTGGAGACTAATACATATGCAGTTCCATATCATGCATTAGATTTCTATCGCATTGCATATTTTATATTGTACGAGCATGGATTGAGATTCTTGAAATGTACACTCTCCTGGTGCCCTAGGCAATGTGACTAATATATCCCCGCACTATGTGCTGATGATGATTATTACATGAAAATTTGTTAACAAATGTCATGCATAATGAATTATTATTGATTTATAATATATTAATTAGAGTATACTCTTACCGAGTTATGTATTGCTCAACCCATTTCCTTTTTCCCCATATTAGAGTTTGATAATGTAGTATGCAATTCGACATAGATGTAAAAGAAAGATATTACAGATTACTTTTTTATGTATTTAATTTTGTATACTTTACTTGGAGATAATGCTGAGACATAATGTGTTTTTAAATAAGGATATCCTAAATTTAATTTAGATTTTATTAAATCAAATTCTTATGTTTTCCTTTAAATATAATTTAGAATTTACCCTCTTCCTATCTCATGTATACATTTTTTGGGGTGTGACAGTTTAGTATCTGAGCATGATTTTGATCTCCCATGAACAATATTCATTCATAATATTAACATGTATTATGAACTATTTTTGTCTTAGCATGGCTCCAAGAAGAAGGCTAGCCATGAACCAACTCAAAATGGCAACAAGGAAACAACTTGCATAGGATGCAAAAGAAAATCAGGGTCTATTACAAGCGCTCTGAAGATTATTGTTAGAGTCAGAGAACCTAAGGAAAGTGGTAAAGCATATTACCTCAAAGAGTTTGGAAAGACAAGGCCATCACTCGATGATTGTATACCCAATCCTAATATCATAGATAGGTGGATTAGGAAAATCAAGAAGAAAATGAATGGTCTAAACATTGTTACACATTTTAGTCACATATAAACTAATTGGTGAAGTTGACTACTTGTGAGACTCTATCATAAAGGGAGGAAATGTAGAGACAATTACATGGGAAGAATTCAAGGAGAAATTATGTGAAAGATTGTTCAAAGAGACTGGTAAAGCTAAAAATGTGGTAGAATTTATGAATCTCAAGCAAAGCGGAATGACCATTGCATAATATGAGAATCACTTTGATCAACTTTCAAGGTTTGTAAAAAATATGGTAGCAAAAGACTCTGACAAAGCTACAAAGTTTTTGATGGGCTTACGAGACGATATCCACTTTCAACTAATGTATCAAGGCATGTGAACCTACATTACAATAGTTAATGCAACTTCTAGAGTAGAAATATTCAACAAGGAGTAGTTGAAAGCAACCACATCACCACAAAAGTTTAAGGAGAAATGAAAAAAGGAAAGGATATTTGGACAATGAAGACGTAATGACCAACGCAACAGATCATGCAGGAGTAGTTCATCTAGAAGTGCTCGTTATCATCCTTACATTTGATACAACTACAACCAATCAGAACACATAGAGCATAACTTTCCTCAACTCATTGCCTATCAATATGGAGGAGGATCTCAGTCTAGTTTTATTTCAACAACATAAAATACCTAGAGGAATTTCCTAGAGCAAAGATAACAAATTGGTTGGAAAACCGAAAAAAAAATTTCAATAACCAAGAAGATCATTACAGAACATTCCTCCAGACCCTATCAGCCTCCTATATAGTCTCTCTAATGACCTTCTAGTATGACACCTACTACTCAACGTAAAGCATCTACTCATATAAAGAATACAAGCAAAGGCATTGCCACCTAAGAACATGGATCAAAAGGTCAAACCTTTGCAATATCTAGTAGATAAATGGAGCCCAAAATCAATGATGTTGTTTAAGGTACAATCTTATTATATTACTCTTGGGTATGAGTTCTTTTTAATATTGGTGCCACCTATTCTTTCATTTCTTTATCCTGTGCACAAATGCTAAAACTTACTTATGAAGATATTGAATTCCCTTTATGTTAAACATTCCTCTCAGAGTTTCTTCTAACGTCTTGTATATTTGTAAAAAACATTTGATAAGCTTCAACGGTCACAGATTTCTAACCGATCACATTATATTCAATATGAGTTATTTCGACGTCAAAATATGAATTGACTAGCTAACCAAATATGAAGTTGTTGTAAATTGTTTTGAGAATAAATTTACCATCTAAACTACCAAGGGAGTAAAATTTCATTTTTTATCGTGAAAAGGGAGTAACCTTTCAAATGACTTCCTTAAGTACTACTTAGGTAGATGACAGAACCAAGAAAGTATAGCTCTCTTAAATTCTTTGGAAGAAAATTGAGATTGTGGAAGAAGCTTAGCATGAATACTAGTAGTGAGTGACTATTAGGATGTTTTTCTAGAAGAATTACCTGGACTTTCTCCAACTCAAGAGAATTATTTTGTGGTCAAGTTATATCTTAGAATTGCACCAATATCTATTGCTCCTTATTATATGGTACCTGTAGAGAAATAAGAACTAAAGAAGTAGTTAGATGAGTTATTGGTAAAATGATTCATTCAAAGAAGTTCTTCACTCTAGGGAGCACCTATTCTTTTTATTAAAAAGAAAGATGGAAGCTTGAGATTATGTAATGGTTATCATCAACTGAATAGGTAGACCAAAAGAACAAATACTGGTTACCTCAAATTGATGAATTGTTTGATCAACTCGAAGTAGCAAGTTTCTTCTCATAGATATATCTCAAGTCTAGATATCACTAGCAGAGAGTCAAATAGTTGGATATACCAAAAACTACTATTTGTACATGCTATGGGCATTTTGAGTCAATGCCCATGTTGCTTTCATTGACTTAATGAATTTGGTATTTTGAGCATACTTAGATTAATTTATGATTGTATTTACAAAAAATATACTGATTTATTAAAAGACTCATGAAGAGCATGAGGAACATCTCAGGATCACCTTATAAATTTTAAGGGTTTGCCAATTGTATGAAAAATTCGGGAAGTGTGATTTTTGGCTTACTAAATTCAAATTCCTCGAACATGTCACATGAGGAAGAGGAATTCATGTGGATCCCTCCAAGATTAAAGCAGTATTAAATTAGAAGCAACCAAGACATGATTTACAATAGCACCAATCCTTATTATGCCCGATAATATGGAACCTTATGTGGTGTTCAAGGATGCTTTACTAAAATGCCTTGGACATGTTTTCAAATGAAAAATGACTAAGTAGTTCTCTACATATCACGAAAAATGAAGGCTCATAGTGAAACTACCCAACACATGACTTGGAGTTAGCAGCTATGGTATTTGTTTTGAAGATGCAAAGATACTACCTCTGTAGTGCTAAATTCCAAATCTTCTCAGACAACAAATGTTTCAAATATATTTTTACTTAAAAAGATCCCAATTTGAGACAAAGAAGGTGGGTTGAGTATCTTCAGGATTATGACTTCACTTTACAATATAATCTTGGCAAAGCTAACATAGTAGCAAATGGTTTGAGTCGCATGTCAGGCTATGTTGCAAAAATAATGTTGGACCCTTGGAAAAACACTCGAAACGTGAAAGGTTATGAGCTTAACATGTATGATGTTAGAAGACATGAATTTTTGTACAACATCATGGCTTACATTAATAGGGAACATTAAGGTAGTCTAATCTAATGATCCTAAAATTTTTAAAGTATGATGTAGAATGACAAAAGAAGAGACAATGATAGGATGGACTTATAGAAATTAAGTGTTTCATTTCCTTGGAAAGATAGCAGTACCTATAGATGATTATTTAAGATAAGAGATCAAAGGACCTATAAGTAGAGAGGAACAAAGAGAGATATTACCTACTTTGTAGTCGACTACATGATATGCCATCAAGTGAAGAAAGAGGATAAGAAACATGCACAACTACTTTAACCACTTTGAGTGCCTGAATGGACACATGATGACATAACCATGGACTTCCTATTGGGATTACCATATACTTCTCAAGGTCACAATTCCATTTGGGTAATTATTGATTGTCTTACGAAGTATACTCATTCCATTTCAGTCAAAACTTCATACTTAGTGAATACTTTGTGTAAGTTGTACATTTGGGTAATCGTACGATCCATAGGCATCCCAAAGTTTATTGTATCAAAATGAGATCCAATGTTTATCGCACATTTGTGGAGGTGCATTTAAAAGGCTTTAGGTACAGATTTGATGCATAGCACGATTTTTTATTATGAAATAGATAGACAATTTGAAAGGGTCATATAGATGTTAGAAGATATGTTACGAGCTTGTATTAGGAAATTCAAGGGAAACTGCAGCAAACACCTACCATTGGTTGAGTTTGCATACAATTGCATTTATCATAGAACCACTACAATTTCTCTTATAAAGCCTTGTATGGATGACCATGTAGATATTTGATGTGCTAGGTGGAATGCAAAGATATCAATAAATTAAAGACTGATCTTATAGATGAAACAACTAAAAAACGATTTACATTATCACAGATAAATTTCATGCATTTGAAAGTTGGTGAAAGAGTATTCTAATCATGGATGATGACCATTGAACTTCGAAGTGGATGATTACATTTTTCTCAAAGGTCAACCTCAAAAGGGAGTAACTCGTTTTGGAATTAAAGGAAAGTTAGTACCTTGCTATATTGGACCATTCAAATTATAAAGAGGATTGATGATGTGTCATATCAGTCGGAGTTACCCATATAATACTCATAAGTCATAATGTCTTTTACATATCTATTATGTGAAAACGTCAACTAAATCCTAATACTATTTTGGATTGGACAGAGCTGTTGTTATAGGAAGATGCATCATACAAAGAAGAACTAGTGGTGAAAATAGATTTCCATGTCATAACTTAAGAAGAAGAGTAATTATACTATAAAAAGTTAAGTGGAGACATCATGGCATTAAAGACTTCATTTGGGAGTCAGAGTTTGAAGTTTGCTCAAAATATCCTTACTTATTTAAGGAATTGTAAATACAAGGATGAAATTTTTAAGGGGTAAAATTCATTATAAATGATTAAAGTATCCAAAAAGGAATTTCAAACAATATTTTAAAATATAGGGATGCATTAAAAAGTTTTTTTTGTGAATATCAGATCGAACGGGAAAAATTTGGAAATTTTTACATGCTTCACCAAGCCCTTTACCATATCCTTCAAGAACACCTTGCAAGACTCTAAATGGGGGTGATCATCGAGCACTAATCTTGGTTCTATAAAAGCGAGAAATCCCCCATTTCTCACATAAATTTTTCCTCTTCTTAACCTCTGTTTAAAAATTTTCTCTCTAAAAGTGTTTGGATTTTTTGGTACATTTTGGAGCACATTTTGTGAAGTGTGGTTCCCATGGGTAACTAGTTTTAGTAGACTTTTTATTTTCCAATAATAGGTATACATCAAAAAATACATGCATTCTCGAAGTTTTTTCATCTATGGTGCCTCTAATTGTTGACAGTATATGGATCTTATAATATGACCCCTCATTGTGTCTAGAAGTTTTCTATCAAGTGGGTATAGGATTGTGACTATACATGGGCCCTAGAATGGGACCCCATTGTGTTTCAAACTATTAGACGAGGGCCCATAGGATGTTGATTTGACCAATACATGTGCCTTATGTATTATAATCGTACATGGGTTGCATGAAGATCTACAATGTACTTTGGAGACTAATACATAAGGGTTGCAAATCATTCATTGGATTTATATCACATAACATATTTTTTATTGTATAAGCATGAATTGGGATACTTGGATAATGTATTCTTTCGATCATCCAGAAGATAGAGAGTATAGGTATGTTAGGGTCTTGTGACTAAAATCTCCCCAAACTTTATACTAATGATGATTACTTATATGAAAATTTTTTAAAAATAACATGTATCATGAATTATTAATTTGTTATGATGTTAATTACAGTAGAGTCCTTTTGAGCTATGTGTAGCTCACCATGTTTCCCTTTTCCCTTCCAGGTTAGAGTTTGTTAACGTTATTTGCAATTTGATATAAAAGTAGAAGAAGGAAATTTCAGGTTATTTTATTTATGTATTTTATTTTGTATCCTTTACTTGGAAATATTGCAGAGACACAATATAAGATAAATCATCTTTCAATATATGTATTTGATGTTTCCTATAATTTAAATATTTTTTGTTAAATTTTAGTTTAAAATAAGGATATCCCGAATTTAATTTATATTTTATTAAATCAAATTCTTATATTTTCCTTTAAATATAATTTAAAATTTACTCCTTATATCATGTACCCATATTTTAGAGTGTGACAACTCCTATGTGACCCTTGCTAGTTGGATTCATAGCTACTGTAATCCACCTCTGAATTCGACTCTCCTTTAGAGCCCTACTGATGTGCCAAAATTTAGCGAGTTTTTAACGCTATTACTAACTTCCCAACAATATCCCCAAAAACTTGATGATATAAAATTTAGAGAGTTTTGGATGTTTTATCAGTTTCTCGACAATGGTGCCAAAAAGTTGACGTGTCAAAACTTAGGGTACAAATTTTAAATAATTTAACAAATTTTTAAAATGAAAATAAAAACCTAAACATCCTATCATGATTGTTTGGTTTGATAAATTCTAAACATACAATCTTAAATAAAGTATAGATTCAATAAAACAATAGATAAATCAATAAAGTATATGCTTGGTCGATATTAATTAGGTAATTAAATATATGAATTAAGATTATTGATTTTTTTTTTATGTATTAAAATATCTTAAGACATGGATCATTTTCTTTGTTAATTAAATTTTAATTTGCTACCTCTATCAAACCGATATATTTATTTTTAATTAAGTTATGCTTATTGTTTAAGAAATTAATGAACCATTAAACTTGTCATGTTTAGTCAGGTCGACAATTTAAAAATAAATCAAGGTGTCAAAATTAGATTAATGATTTAAATATCTAGAAACTAACTTTCAAATTTTAAAACTTCTACTAAAAATATGTCTTAAATATATTTTTAAATAGTAATTCTTGTAAAAATCTTTGAAATAGAGCATAACTCTAAATAAGGTTTAGATAATTATATCTAACATGTATATAAGAATATTACTGTAAATCAGATTTAGATAATTAAATCCTAAATCTAACTCTCATGTTTACTACGAAAGATACTTCATCAATATATTTTTCTTTAACAAACTTCATTTAAATCTTGTTGAAGAAATAAAATTTAAATTCATTTAATAAAATTTATTTATCTACTTTAATATTTCACAAGCATAACAAAATTAGAAATATACCATAATATTTTTAGCTAAACATCCTTAATTTAATCAATGATCAGTAAATTAAAAATAGCATCTACAACAACACATAAAATTAATTTGAAAAAATACATTTAAATTATATCTTAAGTGTATCTGCATATAATTTTAGTATCATTTATGTTTCTAGAAAACCTCCAAATAGAATTACAACCACTATTTATTAAATTGAAAGTAAAACTTCTACATAAACTTAAACTATGTTCAACTCTCAATTTGGGAGAAAAACTTTAACAGTAAGAAAAAAAAGAAAAGCTTGAGAGAAACCAAGACAATCGACTATGAAAAGAGTCGTGGTATGAAAGGTATAATTTGGAATGAAGTAGGGCGACCTATTACATAGCTTTAGAAAGGGAGAGAAAAGTGGATCTTAATTGAGAAATCATGGAACACATTTTTCTCCGTCCAAACATGTATTGAATATGGATGTGTTGAATCTAGATGTGCTTATGTTACATGTGTTGATCCTAGACACAATTCACATAAATGTGTTGAACCTAGACATGCTTCTTGAACCTCTTTTAAATTTCACCCCAGATATTTGTTTGAAACATATGTAAGGATTACATATGTTTTATAATTTATTCTTCTTTAGTTGCAATAAGTACTTTCAAGTACAATTCTTTCAGTTGAATCACTTTGAAACAAAAAATACCAGAAAATGACTAAATATACCTGTTATTCTAAAGACATAGATTTATTAAAATAATAACAGAATTATGCAAAATCCAAATCCATTTTGACCCTAAAGTGCATGTAAATCACATTATTTTTAATGTTTTTAAAATACTCATCATAACCCCTATCCAACCTTTTGCTAGTCTTTTAGCAAGGAATGCGGAAAACTAAAAACTAAAATAAAATTAAACTATCCTAAATTATTTATATTGATTCACACTATTGTATTTAGCATATGTAACATGCTTTAATTATCTAGGTTGCCCTAGTGAAGGAGTTTAAGTCTTATGATGGCTTTCAGAGATAATACCCACAAACATTAAACTATATGAAAAAAATTTGAAAACAAATAAAAACTAAAAGTTAAAATGAAAAATAACAAAGTAAAAAAGAATAAAAAAAAACTTTTCATGCCTTTCATTTTCTTTTAAGTTCACAAGTAAAATTGATAGCATAAGTTATTTTAACATTCTCAACATTCATGGTTTACTATAATAATTAGTGAAAAATCATATTCATATTCACATCAAAAATTTATCAATATTAATTTTCCCAATTTGAGTGGAAGGAATCTTAATTCAATTCTATTCTAGACCTCAAAAGTCACACTTAAAAAATAAAATTGATTCTATTGGTTCAAGTTGTCATTTAAAGGTATATGCGAAAAGAGTTTACGTAAATAAATGAACTAATAAATTTGCATATGTTTAAACAACAAAAGGCTCAAAGTAGTGCATAATATTATTCTTATGAAAGGAATCAAATCAAAGGATTCATAAAGAAATCACACATTATTCTCATGAATCATTTAAAATAATCAAATAAAAATTTCAAGTTATTAGCGTTTAAGAGATGAAGAAAATGCAACGACTTCTTGGAGATTTATTTCTTATCTTTTCTTTTATATTTAGCCATTTCTCACAACTTTGAATAATATTTGGGGGTTGTAGAATTTAATTTATACTTTTCATTTTTCTCTTTTTTTCTTTCTTTTATCTAGCTCTTTTTTAAGAGATATTCTTTTCTTTCTTTCTTTTTTAGAGAGAGAGGACCCATATATAGTTTATACATATTTTTATATGATATAGTGAGTAACTAATTTTTATATTTTATTCTTTATATTAGTAGAGGTAACCCAATATATGTCCTTTTTA
Source organism: Hippophae gyantsensis (assembly GCA_030763125.1). Taxonomy (NCBI): domain Eukaryota; kingdom Viridiplantae; phylum Streptophyta; class Magnoliopsida; order Rosales; family Elaeagnaceae; genus Hippophae; species Hippophae gyantsensis. The sequence goes on along the minus strand of CM061035.1, from coordinate 41,865,387 downwards.
AGAGATCATGCATGAATGAGGAAGGGCATATATATTTTCAATTTCTACTTCAATTTAAGCAATAAAAATAAATATATGAAACTTTATTAGATTTAAAAATCCTAGCATTCAATGCTAAACCTATAGAGATCATCTAATAATTTGAAATTAATAATAAGAGTGTTTAAAAGAGTAGAAAAATATTTACTCAGAATGAGACAATTCATAAGTGCTCAAAAGCACTTAACATAATATGATTTATGCATGTTAAATTCTTATATAGATTTATATTTGCTTGTTTTACTATTATTTTATTCAAATATATCTTTTAGAAATTATGGGTTTATTTTGTCATTTTTTAGGTATTTGTTGTATTTAAAAATATTCAACTTAAAGAAATTTATTTGAAGCACACTCCACTACAACATAGAGTATCAAAAAGAAAATATATGTAAAGAATTACATATGTTTTAAAATTTGAAAAAGGAAGTACATGAAAAATGATTCTAAGTGATGCAGATTGAATGTACCGTGACATAAAAATATTGTGAATGGTGGCGTGAGCAAAAAGAAAAATATCAAATTTGTGCCAAATATGTTGCGAGTCGTGACATTCAAAGTTTCATATTTATTTTCACATCTAATTAGCTAGATAGGGTGAATAAATGATTAGGGGAATAACATCAAATTAAAATTTTGCAGAAAGGCCAAGTATGTAATCACGTGTAAATAAAGTAATGCAAAAATGTAATTAAAGATAAAAAATGAGATTTTTAGTTGGAATCTACCTACATCATACTAATGACCTAAGAGAAAAACCATTAGTGCATTAGACCACCTAACTATCCACTATGAAAAATAAAATCCAATTGCAAGGCTAGGACTCAAACTACCCACCAAGGTAATGCCCCTAAGTAATCTACTTACAAGCTGCTACTTTAATTATAGCCTCTACAAGAAAGGTGTTTGGATCCAGATCAATGTTCCAATAAACTCGAGTCACACAAGGTGTTTGTCCTAGAGCAGATTCAATAATGAACAATCCTAACTAGATGATTTAACAAGTATACTAAATAAATCAAAACCAACTAGCAAGCATAGAATAATCAATTTAAAGCACAATATCACAAATATTGTGGCCTTGTTAATTCATCAAATGAAATAGAAAATGTTTGACAAATTAAATTAATGAAAAGCCTACTTAAATATTTTTAGCAAAACAATGAGAAAGATATTACGATGTAGAGAAGAATTCCTAAAAAGAGTTGACAAAATTATGAGCCAATCGTATGGTTAAATAACATGAATTGAAACACTAGATCAAAGGTTAATTACAAAACTATCCTTAAAAGTATTTAGAAAAGCTTAAAAACATAAAGACGATATAGTAAAAATACTAATTGGCTCGAGTAAAAATTAGGTTATATTTGAAAACCTAATCGCTCGATCGATTGATCAAGTATGGTTGCTTGATCGATTTAGTCAAGCTCGATCAATTGCCTATAAATAGTTGATCAATATCATTAAATCTTGAACGATTTAGTGAAAATTTTTATTAATTTATAGAAATAATTGGATCGATCTAATAGTCAATCTCGATCAATTTAGTGCTCGATCGATCGATTTAATTCTTCGATTGATCTAGTCATATTAAAAATTAATTAAGCCACTTTTAATTAAGCATGATCGAACTAGTCACTACTCAATCGATATTGATCGAGTGATCTATTTGAGAAATGTTTCCATGTGCCTAATATGACAACTAATGTGCATGAGAATAGAGATATACTTGACATGTAATCGTTAAGGCTCTATAGTTTCTTTGGTTTGAAAATATTATTGAAAGATATACCTAGATATTAATATTACATACAAATGTTTTGTTTACGAAAATATAGCCAGCACTCACAAACCTTATAATCTTCTTCTTTGGCATGTTCATGTGAGAAAACCTCTCTCACTATACATCGTTCATAGGAAGAAAATTTTACATAGTGGAACTATCCTATAAACCTATGATCCAACTCCGCTTGTACCATGATAGCTCTTGCTTACATTGAGAAACAAAAACATTAATAAATAGAAAACTTATGCTAAATGACTCATTTTTCACAATAGTTCAGTGTATCTAATAATAAAAAAAGAAGAATGTTCAAAAGAGGATAAACAAATGATGGAAATTAAACACAATGCCCCCTATGTGAAATATACCAAAACAATTCAAAGTAATTTAAAAATAAAAATCTCTGCCTAAATTAACTATCCCCCTTTTATGATGTTACAATTAAATAAAGTTCAAAATTTTTGATACAAATATTTCTCCTCCATTTTGTGGTATGAATATACAACCACAACCATAGACAAAATAAGTAGATGAATCAAGCATAAAGTGTATCGAATTACATAATTGTCTTTACATTACAAACAATTTCAATATCACTTAAAAATATGGAAAACAATAAACTAAATTTTACTTCCATACAAACTAATAAAATAAGAGAAAATATCAAAATATCGTACAAATAAATCATTGTCTAGGAAGAGGAAAAGCATAGTGCAAATGCATGTCCTTAATCATGGAGAAAATTTCTTCTTGATGTTCATTCATAGTAGTCATTTGATGTTCCAACGCTCCTATCCTCGTATGCATCTTATTTTCAATTGAGTCCTAACTTGAAGGTTTAGAAGCATGTATATTTTACATTTCTTCATCTCGAGAAATATCATCTACAGTGGCTACTGCTCTACTAGTACTAATATCTATGAGCCCTTTTCTCTTTGAATTTTGAGTAGATGATCTTAATATGTTTGAATTTCCAATGTCACCCATAAAACAGATAGTATCAGTATCCCTTATTTATGGCATACTTACAGCTACCATCATTTGGGTGATGAGACATCCATATGGAAGGTTGATCCTTGGGTAAACGATCTGAGATTGGTTTATGGTCTCATCCTAGATTACTAAACCTATAATGAATGCAATTCATTTTCCAATGCAATATAATGTCTTTGGATGTAGGTGAACAATCTTAGATGAGTCCTTTAAAGGTTGCAAGTTATCCCACAGCATTTTATTCAACACCCCAATAAAAAAGAGTGAACTCCCCAAGATAAATAACTATTTTTTACTAAGAGCAACATTAGGTGAACCCAAAAGTTTGGTTAATAGATCTTTGGTAGAGATGTTATACTGTTCTAATTTAAAACCATGATCCCAAAGTTTGTGATGGATTAAGAATTATTGATTCTCTCACCGAGTTGTCAAAAAAAAAATTTTGTTCAAAAAATTTGTTGCTTATTGGTACTGAGTGATGGATTTTGGAGCCGTTATTAATTTGCACATAATTCATAGACTAGGGATGGGCAACATAATTTGTTTGGTGAAATATACCTACAAGCCACAACTTTTATTCATGGTCCACACAAGAAAGGTGTTCATATCTAGACCAATGTTGTGAAAAACTTGAGTCACACGAGCAATCGAACCCATTCAACCAGCATATGAAATATTAGCACAATAACATAAGCGCAAAGTGTGTGCTAGAGCAAACTCAAAAATTAATAACCCTAACTAGAAGATTCAAGAATATATCAATCAATTTGAAATCATCTAGCAACCTTAGAACAAATAGATTAAGCACAGGTTCAATATAGAGAGATCTTTTGAAGTTAAATAATCAATTCAGATTATTATGCTATTACACACATAACTATTTAGTCCAAGCATTCAAGAATTGATTACCACATACGACGTGTGTGTAATGACTATGCAAGTATACATATTGCAAAAACTTAAAAATAATTTTTAAGGAAACTAATTTTAAAACTAAAAAATAAAAATCGATTTTAGTGTGCTTTAGATTTTAAGGAAGAAAAATTAAAATAACTAAAACTTAAAATACTAATAATTAATTAAATCAGATTTGGTAACTAAAAGGATATATGAGAAAATATCTATGAAATACTTAATCCCCCAATTTTCTAAACATGAATCACTAAAATCCCCAATATAATTAACAATTAATTACATGATCAATTTAATCTAACCTAGCATGTATTTCTCTCTCAAGTAAACTACACACCAAATAGTAATTAATTTAATCACACTCTCATGTCAATTAAAATATATACTACTCATTAAGTTCATCAATTATGGATCACATACATAAGAATCATACGTCACTCCCTAGAAACTATGCATGTTATTTAAAAAAGACAAACAATTAAATAATTCTCTCAAATCTAATTAATTACCTTTATAGATAATTTGTTGGTCAAATATTAATAGCATATATAAGAATTAGATTAAATAATATAATGAAATTGAATTCATAGTAGAGGTAAAATATTACATCATCACATGAAAAAAATTGAGTTCATAAGATCCCTAAATTAATAAATTAACTGGATATAATTTTATTCATAAAGCACATATTTTTCATAAAGAAAGACATAAAAATTGATAAAGAAAGGAATAAAAGAAGAAAACAATCTATCTCGCGAATTATAATACTAATCTCCTTTTTAATCTCTACCAAAATTGTATCTACTTTTGAATTTTTCTATATTTTTCTCTCTTCTTACCACCAAAAACTAATCAAAATTTTGCTAATGATGACTCGTTAGGGTTTATAGGGTGATTATTGGGTTAAATATAGCTCAGGTGGAATCTGGACCATCAAATCAGCTCTAGATCAAGGGCTTAGATCAAAACAAGCAAAATTAACAACACCAGTGAATAGAAACTCAATACGTGGAAGGGAAGACCGACTTGGGTCAATGATTTCTTAGTCAGTGCCATGTTGCACAATATGATTCGTGGAAATAGATGGTGTGGGGTGCTTACAAAAAAGTGACAAATTGCATGATGACATGTGGCAAGGAGGTTTGACCATGCTATAAACATGAAATGAACATTGTGCTAACACGTGTCAAGATGTTACGTCACTCCTCATATACAACGATCTATGATTCATCATCTCTATTGGTGTGGCGTCTACAAGGCTTGCCCATTTAGCTCATCTGCTTGTATGGCATCAAGTGGCAGCTCGTGATTGATCCTACCTTAAAAATTCATAAAAATTCCAAAAAAGCCCTAAAACTTTCGGAAATTATATTTTCACCCTTTTTCACTAAAAAATTTATATTTTAATATTTTTAATCCTAAAGGTACTATTTATTGAATAAAATAAGAAAATATTAAGTAGAAAAATGCATTAATGACTGTACTTTCATAGAGTCATCAAGAACATAATAAAGAAGAAGTTATATGAGCATACAATCAAAATATCATAAACTAAATGGGCTTATCAATAAATCAAACAAAACTACCAATGTTTGATTGATTGATTAAAGAATGACGCCTAAAAAATATGGTTTTTTTTAGCAAAAAGTATTGAGAGAGAGAGAGCACAAAAAATTAGAAAATTATAATGAATGTGATTGAGAGAAAACAAGAGGCATTAGTTTGTTTAAATAGAAAATATTGAAGCCCTAATGGTAGGTCAAAGTCCTATGAAATGTTTATCCATTAAACAATTCATAGAGTAATAAAAAATAGGGACAATATGATTGAAATGTATGGCTTGAGTAAATAATTTGGTTAAAGTTGAAGCCATCATTGCATGATCGATTCGGACCAAGCTCGATCAATCGAAAAAATAAGGTTAATCGATTGAAACTATTTTCAATTGATATAGGCAATGATTAATAAAAACTAGATACCAAGTAGATCGAATACAATCATTTCTTGATCAATCCAGTCCTCGATCGTTCAAACCCAAAAATTTGATGGATTTATTCCAATTTTAAAATCCACCTAAGAGAACATAGATTGTACACAATCGATACTCAAGAAATCTACCTCCTAGATGAATATAGATGCTACTCAATCTATTGAAAAATCTACATATTAAATGTTCCTATATGTGTAATATGAAATCTAACATGTTTAAGATTAAGAATATACCTAAAACATGTTTACTAGAAGCTCAAACTTTTCTTCGACTTAAAATAGTGATCTTGAAAATGTGCCTAGAAACTAAATTATATTTAAACATTTTGTTCATGAATGTCGCCAACAATCATACACCTTATAATCGCCCCATTTGGCATATTTGTGTAACAACCTCTCTCTCTCAGAACATGACACTCATATGTACATTGAAAAACAAAAACACAAATTGGAACCCAATTTCTCTCAAAAGACTCATTTTTATTATTTTAGTGTTTATAATAATAGAAAAACGAAAAAATATACATACATGAGTAAAAATAGATAGAACAATTGAGTACTCCTGATGCATAAATTATTACTTAATTTTTTTTGTATAATTTATAAAATAGTACTCAAATACACGAATTACTTATAAAAAATGGTAAGTTTATAATTTTTAAATAATTCAACAAATTCTTAAAAATTAAAATAAAACCTAAACATTTTGTTTCAAGGTTTTGTTTTGAAAATGTAATCTAATAAAAATAAATATAGAGAACATATTCTTTTGTTAATCAATTATTAACTAAAGTCTTTTGGTAGATAACAGTAATAAATATTTGACTAAATTTTGCTTTATTTCTAAGTAATTAAGAAACCATTTCATTGATGCTTTTGGCACGACTATCAATTTAAACTTTCTTTAAGGTGTCTAAGTTAGGTTTATGATTTAAGTATCTAGACTTAACTTTTAGATTTTAAAACTATTATAAATGATATGTTGTTGATATATCTTTAAATAATATTTCTTATAAAAATCTTTGAAGTAAAGCATACCACAAAATAGATTTAGATAGCAATTATCTAATATCCATGAGTATTACTCTAAATTAGGGTCATATAATTTAAATCATAAATCTAACTCTCTTATTTATTTTGAAAAATACTTTATCACTATATTTTTCTTTTACAAACTTCATTTTAATCTTGATGAATAAATAAATCTTAATTTATTTTATAAAATATTTTATCTACTTTAATATTTCACAAGTGTATCAACATTACTAATATCCCATATTATTTATAGCCGAATATGCATAGTTTAATAAATGATCAATAAATTACACATATTGCATACAAAACAACACCTAGAGATAATATGAAAATGATACATTTAAATATACCTCAATAGAATTCTTAAAATTGCTTCTTTTTGAGAAAACTTCCAAATAAAATTGCCACACTATTTATTGAATTGAAACTATAAAGTATTACATAAATTAATTTTTTTCAAATCTAAATTGAGAGAAGAACTTTAAACTACTAAAAGAAAAGGCTAAAAAAATGAAGAGACTAATAAATGAAAGGAATAAGAAGGACGACAGATGATTTTTACATTATGCTTTGCGTCCTATTTATGGATGAAAGAAAAGACAAAATTGTGTATCAATTGACTAGTATCGTGGCATGTATGTTTTTTCACCACAGCCTGCACAGCCTATCAAAGGTTGGATCACTCGATCCACTTTCCTCTTGCCATGGCATACAAAATATTCATGGCGTGGTGAGCATCAGTTTTGGGATGTGTGTATTGTTCACCTTTTTCTCTTGTTGTGGCCTACAAAAGATTTATTTTGCGGCCCACTATGTTCTGAAATATCTAGAACCCTTGTTTCTTGTATATCCTTATTTCAATTTTTGAAAAATATGTAATACTTTACATATATTATCATTTTATGCTCCAATATTGTAATGAAATGCTTCAAGTATATTTGTTCTAGTTAAATCATTTAAACACAAGAAGTACCTAAAAACAATAAAATATACCTATGATTCTGAAAACATAAATTTATTTAAAATGATAATACACTAAGAAAATACAAATCTATTTAATCATTAAACAAGCATAAAATCATGATATATTGAGTGCTTTTGAGCACTCATCACAAATAAGCTTCTTGCTAATCTCTTAGAAAGAATTGCAAAATACTAAAAAAAAACTAGAAATAAAATCAAAATATCCTAAATCATTTCCATAGATTGACATGGTTGTATTTGGCATATACAAAATGTTTTTAAACTCTTAGGTTGCCTTAGTGGATGAGTTTAAGTCTCGTGAGAGTTTTCGTAATTGACACCCATAAACATCAACTTAAAAATGCAAAAATTAAAAATAAGTAACAAGAACATGCAAATAACACATAAAAAAATAAAATTTAAAACAAAGTAAAAAAGATTATTAAAAGAGTCCATGACACGATGTATGACCAGGATAAGGAGATACAAACTCCTAAAGGACTCGACCCTAACTCGAAAGGAACAGAATAGTATAAAACTTATACAATTCACAAAGTTGAAGCACAAACAATATAATATCAAAAGTCAAAAACTTTAATATAATTTGTTATATGTCAAATAGAAAGCAAGTAAATAATAAATAATTTATAATCAAAGTTTAAACTAAGAGCATGTTGAAATATATACACCTTAAACTTAGATTGTACTAACCCAAAATCAGATCATGCACATGTTAAAAATTGGTTTATAAAACCCCAAAATTAATAAATTAGCTAGACATAATTTTGTTCATAAATACCATATTTTGTCAATAAGAAAGACATGAAAATTAATAAAGAAAAGAGAAGAATAATAAATGCAATCAATCTCTTAAGTTATAGCACCAATCTCCCTTTAAATCAGTCAAGTCTAGACCATCATATCAACTTCAGATCAGGGGCTAAGATGAAAAAAGAAAATTAATAGTGCTAGCCAATGGGATCGCGATACGTGGCAAGGGAGAATGATGGGACTAATCAACATGCGATGAGTGGCACAGTGGAATGGTCGTGGTTAAAGGGCATTGAGTTAGTGCCACATGGTGCACGGTGATTCATAGATACCTAGTAAATAAAATTAATTAAGGGAATATTATTTGTAATTAATGACTTCATAACTAAGAGTACTACTCTTTGGTCTATAATTTCTTTCATATGTGTATTTGGAGGGTAAACACTATTTAAAGAATTTTTAAGAATTATTATTGAAAGATATATTGATGATATAACGTTCAAGTTAGTTTTAAAATCTGAAAGTCAGTTCTCGGATAGTTAAAATCTTGAATGCAACTTTGACACCTTGAATATCATTTAAATTGTGAGTCCCCACCTAAGAAAGAGAAATTAAATGGTTTATCATTCTTTAAGAAAATAAGAAAATTTAATAATTAATCAATTGGTAGGCGTCATGGAAGTATATTAATTGGTATATTATTAATAATGAGAATGATCCTTGTCCTAAGATATTTTCATACAGAAAGGGAAGAATCAATAATTTTAATTCAATGGATGATAAATGTCTAAATTCCTAAATATTTATTGAATCTATCTTTATTTTATATTATTAGATTAGATTTTCCAAACTCAACATTCTCTATAGAATATTTAGGTTTTATTTTTATATTTTTAAGAAGTTGTTGAATAATTGAAAAAATCACATGATTCCTCTTGAGTCCGACCTTAGATCTATACTTATCATTTTCTATATATCATTCGTGCCCTTGCAAGTATTTTTTAAATTTTACAAAATTTGACAGTTAAGTTTGTGTGCATCATTTTTTGGCACCATTGTTGGGAAATTGTTAATAGCATCTTAAGTAAAGAAGAAAGTTAATAAAATATTCCTTGATACAAACTTGAAAAATAGTAACTTGATTAAACGTCCATGTAGCTGTTAATGCACGGAACTTGGTTATATAAGCATGTAACCGAGTTGAAATAATCAAATTGCAAAATTCAAATGTTTAAATTAACATAGTGAATTTTTTTACAAACTTATGCTCATATTCTATGTTCCACGCGAATTATATATAATGAATATACAAATATACATGTTGAAATAAGTAATATAATAGTAAGAAAAGATAATTTAAACGGAGATTATGTTCTTAGAAACTAATTTTTAAAGCTAAAAAAGTAAAGTAAAGATAATTTTTTTCAAATTTTTTTAGAAAGTAAAATTAAAAAAACTAAATATAAATAGTAGTAATTAATTAACTCAAAATTGATATCTAAGAAAATATATGAAAACATATCTAAAAATACTTAATCCCTCCATTTTCAAAAACATGTGAATCGCTAAATTTCCCTAGTATAATTACACATTATCAATTGAATCCAACCTAGCATGTATTCATCTCTCAAGTACACTATATAATAATTAACTTAATTATACTATCATGTCAATTAAATTGCATACTATGTATGTTATTTAATCAAGACAAAAAATTAATAATTCTCTCAAATCTATTTAATTGTCTCTTAAATTAATTGTTGGCCAATCAATTAACAACATAAAAATTAGATTAAAAAATATAATTAAATTAAAACCATAATTGGGATAAAGTATTAGATTATCACATGTTAAAAGTTGGTTCATATGACCCCTAAATTAATAAATTTGCTAGACATAATGTTGTTCAAAAATATCATATTTTCAATAAGAAAGACATGAAAGTAAATAAAGAAAAGAGAAGAATAATAAATTCAATCGATCTCTTAAATTGTAGCACTAATCTCTCTTTAAATCAGTCAAGTCTAGACCATCATATCAGCTTTGAGATGAAAAAAAGAAAATTAACAATGCTAGCCAATGGGATCATGATACGTGGCAAGGGAGAAAAATGAGATCAATCGGCCACATGATGCACTGCGATTCACAGATACAGATTGTGTGGTGCCTTGGTGGAAATAATGGATTAATTACATCACAATATGTGGCAAAGCCATTAACTACACGGATATGCAAGGTTTTTGACGAATTGATTTGTGTATGTGTGTGTGTGTGTGTTGCACATGATATCATCCAATGCAATCATGAAATCAACTTATATAAGTATGCTAATCAATTCAATCTTAGAACAAGTCTCATAAGTCTATTTTTCACAACCCCTTTACTAATATAAATATGCACTTAGCTAAAGATCAATAAGGGATTTATATGCTTGTAATGTAAGACTTAGATGGGGGTTGATAAATGAAGACATTTAAGCCCTTTCCACAACTTAGCTTTCTTTTAATTCAAGATGAAGTTTTTTAATTGATATTTTAGTGCACCCTATCTTATCGTTCTCATCATATTCTTCTATTCCACATCATTTTTTTGTAACTTCATAACACCTCCAACCTCTTTTTCAGTTTTATTTTCTTTTTTCATTAGAGTGATAATTGTGTTATGAGTTCTTCTTATTCTTCTTTCTTTCATAGGGTATATTACATTTCACCTTACAGTATAGCCTAACACATGATTGCATTTTTCTTTTCTTTTCATACAAGCTAATGGTGCAAGAGTAAAGGTAATGCTTATTGGTTAGGCACAAAATATGGCTTAAAGATATGAAAGGTTCTTTGCTAGGCTCAAATAGGTGACTAAAGATATTAATAATAGTTTGCTTGAAAGGCTCTATCGATCCAAATAAGGTCTAAATCATCTCTTTTGCTAAATACTATTTAGGATTTTGTCTCAAGGGATGATCAAATAGATTCTAAATCATGGTAGATCTCATCAACTCGTATAACTTACTATAAATTTTCTCTCAATAAAACACCAAAATATATCATGAACACGTGCATATAAGTTTGAATCAATCCAATTAAAGCTAACAAGCATTTCACATAATTAATGTAAGTATCTTAATGAGTATCTTACATTCCTTATTTAAGTCATAACAACAAATGTTTATCATTGGGTTCATACATTTCATATCAAGCATGCATGCATTTATTTTCTATCAATTTATCAATTTTTATTCAAATCATACACATATAAATATGAACAAGTAATAGGAAAGAAAACACTTTTAGTCTTGGCATACCACATTAGTCGTTAAAATGCTCAATCTTTTTGTGTCATTGGTCTCTACATTTATTCACCTACAAAAAAAAACGATAAAAATATAAGTAAAGTAACATTGAATTGCCTCCCAACCAACGTCACATTTAATGTCCTTAACTAGATGGTCATATCAACTTGTAAGGTGCTCCACCATAGTTATCAGAGATGTTTCATAAGATAATTGATCTCCATGATAGTATTTCACTCTATGTCCATTAACCATGAACCACTCCTTATTTTTGTCTTCTGATTCAATGGATTAATGATTGGTTACCTTTGTGATAGTGAATGGACATAACCATCTACTATTTAGTCTGCCAACAAATAATTTGAGTCTTAAGTTGTAAAGTAACTCTTTATGTTCTGGTTCAAAGATACGATGCACAATTTTCTTATCATGCCATATTTTTATTGTTTCTTTGTAAAGCTTGGCATTCTCATATACATTCCATCGTAGTTTATCCAATTTATTTATTTGCAAATATTTTCTCAACAACTACATCTATGGACATATTCAATTGTTTCAATGCCCAATATGCTTTATGTTCCAACTATAGCTGTAAGTGAGATGCCCTTCCATAAACTAGCCTATAAGAGTCATCCAAAAAATACTATATAATATCATGGAAGAATTTTTTCTTTTCTTGCAATGTGAGCTTTGATAGAAGAATGTTGGTAGCTAAGAAATTTTCAATGTATGCATACCATGGGATTTATATTTGAGCTAATGAAAATATTTTCTCATTTGGAAAGGATTCCACAATCACTGTATTGTCATCCATTTTTGCTTCCTTTTCCAGTCTAGATAGATGGTTTGCTACTTGATTTTCTATTGCATTTTTATCACATATTTCCAAGTTAATTTCTTGTAAAAGATGATCCCATCTTATCAATCTTGGTTTGGCATCCTTAATTCTTTATCATGAGGTAGTTTATTGCAGAATGATCCCTGTAGATAGTCACTTTGGTTCCATTCGAATAAGATCTGAATTTATCAAAGGCATACACAATAACAAAGAGCTCTTTCTCTATAGTAGCATAATTCATTCGATCCTCATTTAGTGTCTTTATTTCACAATATATTACACTGAACATTTTATCTCTTCGCTATCCGAGAATAGCTCTAATAGAAAAATCACTTATGTCATATATCAACTCAAAGGGATTGCTCCAATCTGGTGAGACTATAACTAGTGTTAACACTAGTTTCTATCTAAGCCATTGGAATGCCTTTAAACATTTATCATCAAATTTTAAAGGCATATATTTTTCTCAAAGGTTGCATAAGGGTTTGGAGATTTGGAGAAAATCTTTTATGAATCTATGGAAAAAGCTCGCAAGCGCAAGAAATATCTTTTCCCCTTGTACATTAGTAGGTGATGGTAGTTTTTCAATCATTTTTATCTTAGTTCTTTCCATCTCAATATCAATTGGTGAGATTTTGTGGCCCAAGATTATACCATTTTGTACCATGAAATGACACTTTTCCTAGTAAATGTTTTTCTTCACATCTTTGTAACACTAAGGAAAGATAGTGTAGAGATTCATCAAATATGTTTCCAAACTCAAAAAATCATCCATGAAGATTTCTAGATGCTTCTCCACCATGCTTGAAAAAATTCCATCTTGTAGCATGGAAATGTTGCATGTGCATTGCATAATACGAATGGCATTCTACTAAAAGAAAAGTTCATAAGGACATGTGAAGGTGGTATTTTCTTGGTCTTCAATGCCATGACAATTTGGTTATAACTTAAGTATCCATCTCAAAGGAAAAAGAAAATATTCCCAACTAATCCATCAAGCATTTCATCAATGAATGGGAGAGGGAAATGATCCTTCTTTATAGCTTTATTCACTATGAAAAACTCCTTCCATACTCTCCATCCCATAATAGTCCTAGCAGTTGTTAACTTATTTGAATCATTTTACACCATACTGATTCCTCCTTTCTTTGATACACAATGTACTAGGCTTACCCATTCACTGTCTGATATTGGGTAAATTATGCTCCTTTCTTTTGTACATAATGAACTAGGCTTACCCATTTACTGTATGATATTGGATTTAAGTGGTATTATGCATCCCTTGTGGGTTTATCTCCATCCTCTAACAAGATTTTATACATGAATATAGGTGGGATTATGCCCTTGATGTAACAATAGACCAACCTATAACTCTTTTGAAGTTACGTAGCACCTTTGGTAGCGCTTCTACTTGCTCCATACTTAGACATGTAAAGACTATGATTAGAAGTGTCACCTTATCACCCAAAAATGCATAACAAAGATGGGATGGTAAAGATTTATGCTCTAATTTGTGTGCCTCCTCAATTGATGGTTTGAGCCTTGAGCTTGTCTTAAGACATTCCACAAATGCATTTGATATGCACATGAGAGGTGTGTCCTCAAAAACATTCACACAGTTCACAATATCAACCTTTGATTCCATACTTTCATCATTAAAATAGGTTTAGTTGTTTTTGGTGTGTTTATGCCATTATTCATAGCATCATGTGTTAAAGTTTTAACTGGGGGTAGTTCAACAAGTTTTGTTAAGCTACCGATATGAATGTGTGCACTTAAGTGAGTATCATGGTATTCATTAGTATGTGCATTCACAGAATTAACAAGAAAATACTCTAAAGTCTCATTAGGGTACATGTCATAAAGCACACCAGTGGTTATGTCATCAGTACAAACTATTTGAAAGCAATCATTAGCATTATCAACATCAAAACATTTAATTGCTTTGAACACATTAAATGTTACTTGTTCATCTTGCACTCTTATTCTAAGCTAACATTTTTGCACATCATTGAGTGCTCTTCTTGTTTCTCAGAATGGATGACCAAGTATCATAGGAATATCACAGTCCTTCTCCATGTCTCGAATAATGAAATCTACTAGAATATGAATTTTTCTACTTTTATAAGCACATCTTCTACCACTCCCAGGGGTCTTTTGATTGACTTGGCTACCATTTATTACATTACTGAAGGGGGTTTGGCACTACTAACACCTAATCTCTTGAACATTGATAATGACATAAGGTTAATCCTAGAACCCAAATCACATAGTGCCTTGCCAAAATAGATGTTCATAATAGTGCAAGGGATATCAAAACTACCTAGATCTTTTAATTTTGTGGTACTTATCTATCAAGGATGGCACTTCAACTTTTTGTCAAGGTTATTGCTTCATAATCTCCAAGCCTCCTTTTCTTTGATAGTATATCTTTCATAAATTTAGTGTAAGACAACATTTGTTCAAGTGTATTTGTAAATGACATGTTTATGTGTAGCTTCTTGAATACATCCAAAATTTTTGAAAACTATGTATCTAACTTTTGCTTTTGCAGTCTTTTAAGGAAAGGAATAATGGGTTTGTAAAGGTTATTTTTCTTTGGCTAAATTAATTCATTTTTAGTGCTCTCTTTATCCACTAGTTCCTCATCATCCTTGTTAACTTCCTGTTTCTCCTCATCCTTCTGAATCTCTTGTTCATGATCTAAAGTATGACTACTCTTTAAGCTATGGCTTTACAATGCTACTTACCTTCTCTTCTTGGGTTTATAAGTGTGTCAATTGCAAGGTTACCTTGATGCCTTTGACTTATGGCGTAGGAAAATTTCCCCATTTGGGTTTCTAAATTTTGAATTGAGATTATTGTGGTCGTTGAAAACTAGGTAGTGGAATTGATTTATGGTTGAATTGATTACCACCTTGATTGTTGTTATTTCTCAAAAAGAAATTTGGATGTTGTCTGTATATTGGGTTATATGAGTTTGAGTATGGATTATTGTTTCGATTCACATTATCCATATATAATGCTAATTTAGGATTATTTGGACAATTATAAAACAAATGAACTCCTCCACAAAAGATATAGGACACCCTTGAATCTTAGACCTAGTTTATACTTGCTGGCGAGTTTTGAGCCTCCAAAAGATTCACCAGTAATGACACTTGAGCTGTAAGTGCCATGATATCATTTACCTTATGCACTATGGCTGCTCTTCGTATTGCTTCAATTATGTCCATTGGGCATTGATAATTATTGCTAGCCATTTTCTTAAGTAAATCATAAGCTTGATTGTCAGATTTGGCTAGCAAAACCCCATTAGTGGATGTATCAGTAATGGTTCTTGTTTGAACATTGAGACCATTGTAGAAAGTTTCCATTTGGATACAATGAGGGATACCATGGAGAGGACACTTCCTTAGCAATTCTTTCAATATTTCCTATGCTTCATATAAAGAAACTCCATTTTATTGGTAAGAGGTGATATCATTCATAAGCTTCACATTCTTTGTTGGTGGGAAATATTTAATTAAGAATTTCTCTGCCAAATCATTCCAAGTTGTAAAGGAATCAGGTGACAAAGAGTTTAGGCAAGCTCGAATACTATCTCACAATGAGTAAGGGAATAGTCTAAGCCTAAATTCCCTCTCAATCACACCACTGAATTTGAATGAATCTCACCCTATAATAAATAATCTAAGATGTAAATAAGGAACCTGTATTGGTAATCCATTGAATTTTCCAATTCTTTGTAACATTTGAAACACCACTGGCTTCAATTCAAACTGATTAGCTTAAATTTTTGGCCTTGTAATACTTGGATTCAACCCTTCCAACATAGGTAATTCATATTCCTTCATAGCTCTGTCCTTACCATCCATTAAAGGTATCTAGTTGTTCAAATTTAGCACATTATTATATATTTCTAATGGATTACTCATTTCTTCCACTTGGGTGACAACTTTATGTTTTCCTATTGATCTCAAAGCATACTTGATTTTAGGATCTAAAGGAAAAATTTCTCCATTAGGGACTCTACTCATGAAGTAAAGCCAACTATGTTTCTAATAGCCAAAGGAGATGTTAAAATTTAAAAAAAATTAAAAATACATAACTAAATAAATTAAAAATATTAAAATTAGGAAAAATTAAAAAAAATCACTAAAATAAAATAAAAATAAATTTTTATGTTGATAATCCCTAACTACGGCACCAAAAATGTGACTGACATGAATTGTGGGCAATGAATATGCAAGTGGACATACCGTAGCAAATAATATAATCATAAGAAAAGATAGTTCTCATGGAGGTTATGTTATTAGAATCTAATTTTTAAAGCTAAAAAGTAAATATGATTTTTTTAAGAAAGAAGAATTAAAAGAAATTAAAAGAAATAAAAATAAATAGCAATCGATTACATGAACAATTGGATCTAACCAAGCATGTATTACTCTATCAAGTAAACTATATACCATATAGTAATTAACCTCATCACACTCGCATGTCCATTAATTTTCATACTACACATTAAGTTCATCAATTATAGATCCATATATAAGAATCGTACATCTCTACCTAGAAACTATAAATGTTATTTAATCAAGGCAAAAAATTAAATAATTTTCTCAAATTTATTTAATTGCTTCTATAGATTAATTTTTGGCCAAACAAGTAATAACAAAATAGACTAAATAATATAATTAAATTGAGATCATAATTGGGCTAAAATATTATATTATAACATGTTAAATATTGGGTTCATAAGACCCCTAGATTAATAAATTAGCTAGACCTAATTTTGTTCATAAATCTCATATTTTTCAATAAGAAAGACATGAAAATTTGTAAAATAAGGAGAAGAAGAATAAATACAATCAATATCTTGAATTGTTGTATCAATCTTCCCTTGAATCTACACAAAAATTATATCTCCTTTTGAACTTTTTTTGTATTTTCCTATCTTTTTGGCTCCAAAAATAGATAAAAAATTGTTAATTTTTGGCTAATTAAGGTTTTTAGGTCACATAGGGGATTAAATTAGGCTCAAATGGAGTCTAGACTATTAGATCAACTTTAGATAAAGGGTTGAGATGAAAAAAAAGGGAAATTAGCAGTGCTAACTGATGACTCAATAAAAATAGTCATAAATGAACTTTTTTTACTTAGTAATTACTAGTTTTATTCAATAAATAGTATTTTTTGGGTTAAAATATTAAAATATAAACTTTCAAGTGAAAAGGGGTGAAAATATAATTTTTGGGATTTATCTTGTATTTTTATGAATTTTTAAAGCAGGACCAATCATAAGCTGTCACGTGGATAACAAGCAAGCAGGGGAGCTAATAGAGTAAGCCACATGGATGCCACATAATCAGAGCAAGAGAATCATGCAAATCTGCATGTATAGAGTGATACAACACTATTTCATGTGTTAGTATGGCATAAATCCAAACTACGTCCTACTTGGTTAACGCATTCGCTACGCGTCATCACCTGATTCGTCCAACCATCTCACCCATACGCCCCACCATTTTTAACAGCAAATCATGGTGTGCTATGTGGTGCTAACTCAGCATGTGTTGACCATACCAATCTTTTCTTGCCATGCGAAGTGCTTTGATTCGTCCAGTAAATTTTGTGTGTCACGTGCCGAGATCCCATTGGATGGTACTATTAATTTGTCATGTTTTGATCTCAACCATTGATCTGAAGCGGATTTGATGGTCCAAATTCCATCTGATCTATCTTTAACCCCCTAATCACCCTATACACCTTAAGGAGCCATAATTAACATAATATTTATTAGTTTTTGGAGTTAAAAAGAGAGAAAAATACAAAAAATTCAAAAGGAGTTACAATTTTGGTGGAGATTCAAAAGAAGTTTGGTACTATAATTTAAGAGATTGGTTGTATTTCTTCTTTCAATCCTTTTTTTTATCAATTTTTATATCTTTTTAATGAAAAATTATGAAATTTATGAATAAAATTATGTCTAATTAATTTATTAATATATGGGTCTTTTGAGCCTAATTTTGACCATGAGATGATAAAATATTTTACCCCAATTATAATTTCAATTTAATTATATGACTTAATCTAATTTTTATGCTATGAATGTTTTTGCCAACAATTGACCTATAGAGGCAATTAAATAGATTTGAGAGAATTATTTAATTGTTTTTCTTGATTAAATAACATACTTAGTTTCTAAGAAGAGATGTATGATTTGTATGTATATAATCCATAATTGATGAACTTAATAAGTAGTATGCAATTTAATTTACATGAGAGTGTGATTAGGTTAATTATTATATGGTGTGTAGTTTACTTGAGAGAGGAATACTTGCTAGATTATATTCAATTGATCATGCAAGTAATTGGTAATTATATTGGGGTTTCTAGTGATTCACATGTTTAGAAAATTAGGGGATTAAGTATTTCTAGATATTTTCTCATATATATTCTTAGTTTCCAAATCTGATTCAATTAATTATTATTATTTATTTCTAGTTCTTTTAATTTTGTTTTGTTTTAATAATTAGTTTTTAGTAACAAAATATCTATGGGAATGATCTTTTATTATCATTATATTAATTGTTGTGATATGTACACTTATGTATCCATTGAACACAATTCGTGTCTCGATCACTAGCCAATAGGATTACGACATGTGGCAAGGGAGAAAGACAAAACTAATCAGTGTGCGATGCATGGAAGGGTGGACTGGTCGTGATGATGGACAAATCACATGATGATGCGTGGCACACCCATTGACCATTTGGTAAAACTCAAAATGAGTGTCATTTCTTCACGTGGTAAGGCTTGCATCATCTAGTATGCACGGTGCTCTATGATTGGTTCCCTTTACTTGCATGACATCCACATGGTGATGATTGGTCAGCTTTAGTGGTTACATGGAATCCATATGGCGTATTCTAATCGGTCCTACATTAAAAAATCAATAAAAATTCCAAAAACTTGTAGAAATTCCTGAAAAATATATTTTCACCCATTTTCACTAGAAAATTCATGTTTTTATATTATTAACCCCATAAGTACTACTTATTGAATAAAACTTACATATCTTAAGCAGAAAAGTTCACTAATGACTCTACTTTCATAGAGTCATCATTATTCTTTTCAGAAACAAGTACTAGTAGTTTCGTTATTACATGACAATGAGAATTTTAATTCAATTATTTTTTGGTTAGGCACTTTGAATCCTTTTGTTAAGAAAATTGTGCACTTCAATGAAAAATGTGCTCACTATTAATAGTTTAGAGAATAGAAGTGGTATTTTTTTCATTATTATTGTACTAGAAGTGCTCTTTATTATAATAATAAGACTATAAGCACTTAATTGAAAAATAAAAAAGACTAAAGTATTCAATTTAACAAATATGGGACCTCTTAAGCTTCACATCATTGTACTTTTCTTATTTCAGGCTTGGAATGTCTTCCCTCTTCGCCCTCTATTTCTCACCCTTAATTAGAAGACATATTAGAATCAAAAAGGATATTGCAATAACAACCAAGTACAAAAATATGCCAACCTTAATGTGAAGATAAAGTTACAAAGAAGCTTAAGAATTTCAACAATAGTAGCAAGATGGCGAAGAATAAGGAAAAATGAAAGAATGAAAGAAAGATAGTATTTATGTAATCTTTTTATTGAAGTAACAAAAGATGGATTCATTTACATTATAAAGTCTATTTATAGGCGAATCTAGCTCATTAAGTTTTGATTGTTGAGTTGGCACACTAGCACATGGTTTGTTATAATGACCTTGTGCATATGGCTGTACATATTTGTTTTAACATTTCACTTCAAACTTTAACAATTCTACAGTGTCATTTTTGATTACTATATCACTGATAGGGCAGAACCGACATCGCCGATCCTACCGTTCATTTGGTTTTATTTATTTATAAAACTCTCGCAAGTGCACGAATCATTTCGTAGAAAATAATAAGTACTCTCCCAAGGTTGATCTAAGGAAGGAATGTATGTGGTTTTTAATTTATTATTCAAACTTTTAAAAATGAAATTAAATCCTAAACATCCTATCACGATATTTTGGATTTTTTGTGTTTTTAATCTAATAACATAAAAATAAACATAAATACAGATTCAATAAACATTTATGCAAATTTTATCTTTTATAATAGTGGAGTATTTATGGATATAATAACTAAGTAATTATGCTTGCTCATATTATTTAGGTTATTAAAGATATGAATTGATATTTATTGATTCTCTCTTTTTTATATGAATACCACCTTTGGTGGGGTTATATATTCTTTATTAACTAAATAAATCAATTAACACCTATGGGTGGGGTTGATAACTAATTTGGTTAATTAAATTAATTCCGTTTTCTAAGAGATTGAAAATGAACCATTTAAATGCCACCTTTGGTGGGGTTAGATAGTTTAAACTTTATTCAAGGTGTCCAAATTAAACCTAAGAATTTAGTTATTCGAGTACTAACTTTCAAGTTTTAAAACCACTACTGAAAACATGTTGTCAATACATTTTCAGATAATAATTCTTATAAAAACTTTTGAACTAGAGCTTCACTCTAACTACCGGGCGATTGTACCAACAAATAAAAGAGCACTACTCTAAATCAGACCGGATAACTAAACCTTAAAATCTAATTTTTAGATTTAAGTTTGTAATGAAAAATAATATATTTCTCTCTAACATTCTTAATATAAAATCTTGAATAAAAATAAAATCAATTCATTTTAGAAATTTTTACCTATTTAATATTTCACAAGCATAACAACGTTATTATTATATCATGTTTACAAACAGCCAGCAAAGTTAAATTTAATCATAGACAAATTAAATATAACATGTAAGAAT
Source organism: Hippophae gyantsensis (assembly GCA_030763125.1). NCBI lineage: Eukaryota > Viridiplantae > Streptophyta > Magnoliopsida > Rosales > Elaeagnaceae > Hippophae > Hippophae gyantsensis. The sequence continues at coordinate 41,843,906 of CM061035.1, read as the reverse complement.
AAAGCATAAAAAATAACTGTAAAGAAAATAAAATCCTTACAGTACTTTGATGTTATTCCCGTTGCTGGAAAACCTCCAAACGGAATTTGCACTCCCATTTATTGAATCAAAAAGCAAATAAATTACAAAAATATAACTAGTTCTTCTCAAAAAGAGAAGAACTCTAACACTAAGAAAAACTAACTAAGGAAAAACTAAAAACTAAGAAAAAACTAAAAAAACTAAGAAAGAGAAGAGAAGATGTGTTTTGAGGTGTGTTTAGTTGTGAAGAGAATGTGGGTATTTATAGGTAAGGATGGGAAGAAAAGGTGGGTGAAAAAATGATAAAAAAATGGTGGAAATGCGGAGTAGTGAATGATGATGTCATTTGATGACGTCAGTATGACGTGGAGGCGGCTGCACGCACAGATGGGCAGCGGCGCGCGCAGATAGCAGTAGGGGCGTGTGCGGACAAGAAATGCAGCACGCGTGGGACAGGAGCAAGGGCGCGTGCGGCGCGCGCGGGACTGGGCGTGGGTGAGGGCGCGCGCAATATGGGCGTGCGGCGCGCGCAATATGGGCGAGGGCGCGCGCAATACGCGGCTGGGTAGCTTCGTGCACGATTTCCTCCTTTTTGACCCATTTTGTCCAATTTTTCTATATTTGTTGACCTTTCCTCATTTATTTATGAATATATTTGTGATGTATTGCCTCCAGTATTCCTCTTTGAGTCTTTAAGTTACGTTTTTAAGTGAAAATACCTAAAAAACAATAAAATTACCTGTGATTCCAAAAAGACAAATTTATATAAATATATGATAAAATCATGGTAATTTTAGTGCTTTTTGAGCACTCATCAATCACCCCCTCAAACTCAGTAGGATTTTTATGACACAGAGTTTTCTCCTTAATCAAAGAAATGTTTGAATGGGCAATGGCTTTGTGAGAGTATCTACAGAGTGGTCATAAGATGGGATATATTACACAACAAATTCCCTTGCCAAGACCTTTTCTCTAAGAAAATGCATATCAAGCTGCATATGCTTGAATATTGTACAAGGTTGGTAGCTAGTGCCACTATGCTTAAGTTGGCTCACCAAAAAATTGGAACAAAAGGAGAGGTAATATGAATTTCCTTAAGATAGGCTTTAGGCCAAATAACCTTAGTAGAAGCAAAAGCAAAGGCTCTATATTTAGTCTCAATGCTTGATCGAGCTATCAAACTATGTTTCTTAGCGTTGCAAAAGTTAAGGTTTTCCCCCTAAAAATGCAAACCCTACATGTGAGTCATCTACCATCAAAGTAAGAACCCCAATTAACATCAGTGAGCTTTGACAAGAATTGCTAGATCTTATTCACAGGAAAAGCAATGTCAGGACGTGTTAATGAAATATATTGAAGTGCCCTTTTTACACTTATATAAAAAGAAGGATTATTAAAGGCATTGTCATCTATTATAGAAAAAAATAGGAGAAGCATAAGAGACCCAATAGGTTTAGCATGCTCTATTTTTTTCTTTCTCAAGAAGCATTCTGATGTACTTAGTTTGAGTCAATAGCACATCATCATTAGGAATATTAACAATTTCTATGCCCAAGATATAATGAAACAGGCATATGTATTCAATAGAAAATGTATAGGGAAAAGTATCATTAAGGATCTTAATCTCTAATTCACTTCCACCTATGATGATAATATCATCAACATAGACCAAGAGATAAACTAGGAAACCTTTAGAACAGCATCAAAACAAGGATGGATTAGCTCGAGACTTGACAAACCTCATTTCACATAGTGCACTAGACAATATACTTAAGAACATAAATGGCCTTTTTAGCTTACAAACATATTGATAAGTGCTTGAAAAGCACTAATATTTCATGATTTTATTGTTTAAATTTGAATAAATAGATTTGACTATGCATGTTTATATCATTATTTATACAACGAGTTTATATCAGGTATTTTTAGCTTCAAATATATAAATTTACCAACACATTAAGAAAAACACTTAAAGTACTCAATTTGCACCCTAAGAGCTTAACCAAATAAGGTAGGTAAGCCTTACATGAAGAACCAACCAGTTGTTAAGGTGTATAAGGTACAAGTAAAGAAAAGTGAAGCATGCCATGATAAAGATTATAGTGTGCCATGACACACAATATTCGGTAGGAATTCACTGGACACTTAGAGTATCTTGTACTACAGCGTAGATTAAATTGTGCCATGACTTGACATGTTTGGGATGACTTTGGCAAAGCATTACGTATCGTGTGACGTGGGATGGAAAATTTTTTTCATGGCACGCCTTTATTTAAAACACCCGAAGCCCTTTATACCTATATGTTTTCTTGTAAATATAACTTAATAGGCTCTAGTTTTTTTTTGTAAAATATGTAGACTGTTTAGTCTATTTTTGAACAATAGCCATATGTTCTATTCTATTTCTTAGTTTTAGGTTTGGTTTTATACACAATTTAGATTTGGCAATAAGAAATAAGAGATAGCAATAGGGAACCTTTCGAAATCAAGAAGTAATAAAAGATTTCTTGAAATTAGGTATTACTTTACATATGAAGATCACAACTTTTGACCAAGACATATCATCAATTTATTATTTGGTATTGATATCTAATCTGTATTTTTATTGCTTTTCATATTACTCTTTTGTGTTTCTCGAATTTGTTGAAATTCATCTATTGATTATTTATTAATTTTAAGGATGTTTGTTTTATTATTATACTGAAAATTTAGTTTTATGAAAATTTAGCTTTATTATCATTTTTGTGTAAATTATTTAGTGAACTTTTTTAATAATTAATCAAAATAGATTATTTCTTATTGCAATATTTTTATAAAATTTATTATTGATTAATATATTGATGATATTTTTTTATAATATTTAAAATATGAAAATTACATTTCAAATACATCATTTAGATCTAATTTGGATAACTTGTTTAAGATTTTAAATTGGTGACCCAACCAAAGGCATCGAATTAAATGGTTTGTTAATTCCTTGGACCATAGGAATAATTTAATCATATTAACTAATAACCAACCAAATGTCTTTAAGTTGTTTGATTAATAACAAATTGTGACTCCACCAAAGGAATTATTTATATTAAAAAGAGAGAATCAATAATTTGAATTTATACTTAATTAATCTAAATAATTCTAAAAGCATGGTTAACTAGCTAATAAGGACATTAATTATCCATTGATTTTAAGACATATATACCTTAAATTGTTTTGAGTCAATCCATCTTTAGCTTATACTTGAAAGTATATTTAACACTTATTATAAGTTATTTGTACACTTGCAAGCTTTTTATAAATACATAATATGACCATCAAGTTTTTGGTGCCATTTGTGATTTTTTTATGAGTTTTTGTGAGTATTTGCGGGTTGTTTAAAAATTAAAAAAATTAGAAAATTTAAAAAATTCAAAATTTCAAAATAAAAAAAAAAGTTTAGTTTACTTTTTTTTAACGGTTTTTCTTTCATTAACTTGTTTTTAGTTAGCTATTTATTTACTAACTTTATTTCTTTTTTAGTATTTTCGAGTACTAATTTTTATTTATAGTTTGTTTCATTTTGTAATTAGTTCTATGTTTACTAACTTTATGTCTTTTGTTATTTGCTTTTATTATTTTCATTTTACTTCCATTTCATTTTCTTTGTTTTTATTTTTGTTCAGTATTTTTGTGTACTAACTTTTACTTCTTGTTTATTTTTTTTATTTTATTACTTTAGGCTAATATTTCTATTTTGATTACTTATTTCTTTCTTTTTATCCATTATTTTTCAGGTACTTAAATTTATTTGGTTGGATGTTTTTCTTTTCTATTTGTTTATATTTTTTATAACGCTTGATTTAATGCTACTTTCTCTACTCACTTTATTTTTTTTATTATTAGTGTATTAAAGGTAGGAGATCTTTGAGAAAAAGACTCGTACTTTTTATTGACACTACTACTTCTTACATAGAGTTGGAAGAGGCTTAGAAATTATGATTTGAAAAATATTCATTATTCCATGTTGCGTGAGGAGTGCTCAAATTCAATTAATATTTTGAGATTTTATGCATGTTAATTGATTAAAAAGATTTCTATTTACTTAGTTTTATTATTATTTTATACAAATATTTCTTTCCGGAATCATGGATAAATTTTGTTATTTTCAAGTATTTTAGCTTAAAAAGAAAAAATTGATCAATATTTGAAGAATTATACTTGAAGCACTCCATTACAATGCTCTAAATCATAAAAAAAGTGATACAAGAAAATATGGGTACAAAGTGAATCAAAATAGAGCATGTCGAGCCAAGGAAACATTGTGTGCCACAATACGAAGTAACACATACTGGGTATAACTTCCCCAAAATATTGGCAGGTGGCAGTATGGAGAAGTTGTGTGTCATGGTGTGAGATCTTTGGGCTGAGGACATTGTTTCTGATAGTAATGTGGATGCTGATGAGTGTATAAATATATGATAAAACATATAAATATATATATTTTTAATCAATTAATGTGCATAAAATCATGGTAATTTTAGTGCTCAAAAGGCACTAAAATTACCATGATTTTATGCACATTAATTGATTAAAAATATATATATTTATATGTTTTATCATATATTTATATAAATTTGTCTTTTTTGGAATCACGGGTCTTTTTATTATTTTTCAGGTATTTTCACTTAAAAACGTAACTGAAAGACTCAAAGAGGAATACTGGAAGCAATACATCACAAATATATTAATAAATAAATGGGGAAAGGTCAACAAATTTGGAAAAATTGGACAAAATGGGTCAAAAGGGTCAAAAATGTCAAAAAAGAGAAAATCGCGAAGCCGCGCCGAACCCCGCGCGCGCCAGTGCCCAGCCACGCGCAGCACGCCCCACGTCCGCGTGCATCAGCACGTGCCCCAGCTGCCCTCCGCGTGCGCCGCTGCCCATTTCGCTCCATTTTCGCGTGCAGCCGCCCCCATGACGTCATGCTGATGTCATCAATGACCTCAGCAATTGCACTCCGGGTTTTCACAATTTTTTAACATTTTTTCCTCACTTTTTCTCTCCATCTTCATCTATAAATACCCTCCTTCTCTTCACTTCTAAACACACCTCAAAACACATTCTCTTCTCTCTTTCTTTCTCTCATTTCTTAGTTTTTTTAGTTTTTCTTAGTTTTTAGCTTTTCTTAGTTAGTTCTTCTTAGTTTTTAAGTTCTTCTCTTTTTGAGAAGAACTAGCTATGTTTTTGTAATTTATTAGCTTTTTCGATTCAATAAATGGGAGTGCAAATTCCGCTTGGAGGTTTTCCAGCAACGGGAATAGCATCGAAGTTCTGTAAGGATTTTATTTTCTTTACAGTTATTTTTTATGCTTTATTCTTACATGTTATATTTAATTTGTCTGTGATTTAATTTAACTCTGCTGGCTGTTTATAAACATGATGTAATAATAACGTTGTTATGCTTGCGAAATATTAAATAGGTAAAAATCCCTAAAATGAATCGATTTTATTTTTATTCAAGATTTTATATTAAGAATGTTAGAGAGAAATAAATTATTTTTCATTACAAACTTAAATCTGAAAATTAGATTTTAAGGTTTAGTTATCCAGTCTAATTTAGAGTAGTGCTCTTTTATTTGTTGGTACAATCACATTAGTTAGAGTGAAGCTCTATTTCAAAAGTTTTATAAGAATTATTATCTGAAAATGTATTGACAACATGTTTTCAGTAGTGGTTTTAAAACTTGAAAGTTAGTACTCGGATAACTAAATTCTTAGGTTTAATTTGGACACCTTGAATAAAGTTTAAACTGTCTAACCCCACCAAAGGTGGCATTTAAATTGTTCATTTTCAATCTCTTAAAAAAAGAAATTAATTTAATTAACCAAATTAGTTATCAACCCCACCCATAGTTGTTAATTGGTTTGTTTAGTTAACAAAGAATATCTAACCCCACCAAAGGTGGTATTCATATAAAAAAGAGAGAATCAATAAATATCAATTCATATCTTTAATAATCTAAATAATATGAGCAAGCATAATTAACTTAATTATTATATACATAAATACTCCACTGTTTTAACAGATAAAATTTGCATAAATGTTTATTGAATCTATGTTTATTTTTATGTAATTAGATTAAAAACACAAAACCCAAAATATCGTGACAGGATGTTTAGGATTTAATTTTATTTTTAAAAGTTTGAATAATAAATTAAAAATCACATACATTCCTTCCTTATATCGACCTTGGGAGTATACTTATCATTTTCTATGAAATGATTCGTGCACTTGTGAGATTTTATAAATAGATAAAACCAACATCGCCAACATCGCCGATCCTGCCGTTACTTTGGTTTTATCTATTTATAAAACTCTTGCAAGTGCACTAATCATTTCATAGAAAATGATAAGTATACTCCCAAGGTCGATCTAAGGAAGGAATGTATGTGATTTTTAATTTATTATTCAAACTTTTAAAAACGAAATTAAATCCTAAACATCCTGTCACGATATTTTGGGTTTTGTGTTTTTAATCTAATTACATAAAAATAAACATAGATTCAATAAACATTTATGCAAATTTTATCTATTAAAACAGTGGAGTATTTATGGATATAATAATTAAGTTAATTATGCTTGCTCATATTATTTAGATTATTAAAGATATGAATTGTTATTTATTGATTCTCTCTTTTTTATATGAATACCACCTTTGGTGGGGTTAGATATTCTTTGTTAACTAAACAAATCAATTAACACCTATGGGTGGGGTTGAACTAATTTGGTTAATTAAATTAATTTCTTTTTCTAAGAGATTGAAAATGAACCATTTAAATGCCACCTTTGGTGGGGTTAGACAGTTTAAACTTTATTCAAGGTGTCCAAATTAAACATAAGAATTTAGTTATCCGAGTACTAACTTTCAAGTTTTAAAACCACTACTGAAAACACGTTGTCAATACATTTTCAGATAATAATTCTTATAAAAACTTTTGAAATAGAGCTTCACTCTAACTACCGGGCGATTGTACCAACAAATAAAATAGCACTACTCTAAATTAGACCGGATAACTAAACCTTGAACTCTAATTTTCAGATTTAAGTTTGTAATGAAAAATAATATATTTCTCTCTAACATTCTTAATATAAAATCTTGAATAAAAATAAAATCGATTCATTTTAGAGATTTTTACCTATTTAATATTTCGCAAGCATAACAACGTTATTATTACATCATGTTTATAAACAACCAGCAGAGTTAAATTAAATCACAGACAAATTAAATATAACATGTAAGAATAAAGCATAAAAATAACTGTAAAGAAAATAAAATCCTTATAGAACTTCGATGCTATTCCCGTTGCTGGAAAACCTCCAAGCGGAATTTGCACTCCCATTTATTGAATCGAAAAGCTAATAAATTACAAAAACATAGCTAGTTCTTCTCAAAAAGAGAAGAACTTAAAAACTAAGAAGAACTAACTAAGAAAAGCTAAAAACTAAGAAAAACTAAAAAAACTAAGAAATGAGAGAAAGAAAGAGAGAAGAGAATGTGTTTTGAGGTGTGTTTAGAAGTGAAGAGAAGGAGGGTATTTATAGGTGAAGATGGAGAGAAAAAGTGGGGGAAAAATGTTAAAAAATTGTGAAAACGCGGAGTGCAATTGCTGAGGTCATTGATGACATCAGCATGATGTCATGGGGGTGGCTGCGCGCGAAAATGGAGCGAAATGGGCAGCGGCGCGCGCGGAGGGCAACTGGGGCACGCGCTGATGCACGCGGACGTGGGGCGTACTGCGCGTGGCTGGGCACTGGCGCACGCGGGGTTCGGCGCGGCGGCGCGATTTTCTCTTTTTTGACATTTTTGACCCATTTTGTCAAATTTTTCCATATTTGTTGACCTTTCCCCATTTATTTATTAATATATTTGTGATGTATTACTTCCAGTATTCCTCTTTGAGTCTTTGAGTTACGTTTTTAAGTGAAAATACCTGAAAAACAATAAAAATACCCGTGATTCCGAAAAAGACAAATTTATATAAATATATGATAAAACATATAAATATATATATTTTTAATCAATTAATGTGCATAAAATCATGGTAATTTTAGTGCTTTTTGAGCACTCATCAGATGCCTCGATTTGAAGTATTGTGTGCCTTTGTGCCATATGTCTAATTTTTTATTTTTCCTATTTTTTGAACCTATAAATAGGACCCAAATTCCACTTTATAAGTCATCCCTTTCATAGCTTTTCAACTCTCTTATACATAGTCTATTAATCATTTAGCTTTTTCTTTATTAGTTTAAAGTTTTCTTCTCATTTGAGAGTTGAACAAATGTATTATTTATTAGCAATTTTTACATGCTATGTTTAGTTTACTCATCACTTATTAAATTTAGTATGTATGACTGAAATTATAGGGGATATTATTAACTTGTTGTTTACATGCTATGTTTTACATGATATTTTTAAGAATTATTATTGAAAGATATGTTGATGATATAACATTCAAGCTGGTTTTAAAATCTAAAAGTCAGTTCTCGGATAGTTAAAATCTTGAATGCAACTTTGACACCTTGAATAATGTTTAAATTGTGAGTCCCCACCTAAGAAAGACATTAAATGATTTATCATTCTTTAAGAAAAAAAGAAAATTTAATAATTAATCAATTGGTAGGCGTCACCGAAGTGTATTAATTGGTATATTATTAATAACGAGAATGATCCCTCTTCTAGGATATTTTCATACAAAAATAGGATAATCAATAATCTTAATTCATATCTTTAATAATCTACTTAATATTAAGCAAGCATAATCAACTAGCTAATACATCCCATAAATTCTCTACAGTATGATAAATATCTAAATGCCTGAATGTTTATTGAATTTATCTTTATTTTTATGTCATTAGATTAGATTTTCAAAATTAAACATTTTCTGTAGAATGTTTAGGTTTTATTTTTTTATTTTAAGAAGTTTTTGAATAATTTAAAAATCACATGATTCCTCTTGAAACCTACCTTGGATGTATACTTATCATTTTCTATATGTCATTTGTGCCCTTGCGAGTATTTTATAACTCTTACAAAATTTGATAGTTAAGTTTTTCTGCATCAATTTTTTGGCACCGTTATTGAGGAATTGTTAATAGCGTCAAACACTTGATAAATTTGACGTCATCAAGTTTTTGCCACTGTTGCCAAGGATTAAAGGGCATGAAAAGTTTTGTTAGTTTTTTTTTATTTTTTGTTTTGTTGATTTTTACTTTGTATTAAATTTTATTTTTTTATATGTTGTTTATTTCTTTTTTCTATTTTTTTAATTTGTTGCATTTTAACTTTGATGTTTGTAGTTATCATATCTAAAAGACGTCATGAGATTTAAACTCGTCCACTAGGGTGACCTAGGTGTTCAAAGGCTTCTTGTATACAGTAAATGCAACAATATAAATATACGAACATGACTTAGGATAGTTCAATTTTATTTATTGTTTTTCACCATTGTTGCTAAGAGACTAGTAAAAAGCTAGTTGAGGGTTACGATGAGTACTAAAAAGCATTAAATATATCCTAACTTGATGCACGTTAATTGATTAAATAAATTTTCATTTACTTAGTTTTATTATTATTTTATAAAAATCTATCTTTTCAAAATCATATATATATTTTATTGTTTTTTTGGTTTTTTAGCTTAAAAAGGTAAAATTAATCAATACTTGAAGAATTATACTTGAAGCACTCCATTACACTACTCCAAATCATAAAAAAAAGTGATACAATAAAATATGGGTACATTGTGTGTCACGCCATGAGATAACACAAATAGAGTATAATTGCCCCAGATTCTTTACGGTTCACAGCATGGAAATGTTGTGTGCTACGACACGAGATGTTTGATAGAGTAAAATGCATGTGATAGTTACTTGCATGCCACGACATGGAGTATTATGTGCCATGGCGCCATACGTCTAATTCCTTATTTTTGTTTTCTTTTTTAACCCATAAATAGGACCCTTGTTGCTTTCTATCAAATCATCACTTTCATAGTTTTTAGCTCTTTACTTCTTAGTCTTTTAATCTTTTGGCTTTTCTTTTATTAGTTTAAATTTAGTCTTTCATTTGAGAGTTGAAAAATTTTAGTTTATATAAGGGTTATATTTCAATTCAATAAAAAAGTTCAACATTCAATTTGGAGGCTTTTAGAAATAATTTAGAGATTCTGTTGAGATATACTTTCAATGTAATATTTTTAGTTACTCTTTATGTATTATTTTATATGCTTTGTTTAATCTACTGATCATTTATTAAATTAAGCATGTCTAGTTGAAATTATAATGAGATATTAGTAATTTGTTGTTATGATTGTAAAATATTAAATTGGGTAAAACATTTTTACAAAATTAAGTATTATATTGTATTGAAGAATTCCAAAAAGTTTATAATAGAAAAAATAATGATGTCAAATTTTTGTAATAAACTTAAAATATGAAATTTGAATTTAGGATTCAATTATCTAAATCTAATTTATAGTACTGCTCATTTATATGTGATTTTGTTCATATGAGTACTTGGAGTATAAACTTTATTTCAAAGATTTAAACTCATCTACTACAAAAACCAAGGTGTAAAGGCTCGTTGCATGCACTAAATACAACCATGTCAATCTAGAGAAATGGTTTAGGATAATATAATTTCTAGTTTTTGTTTTTAGTTTCTTTCCATTCTTGCTAAGAGACTAGTAAGAAGATGGTTGGGGTTGTGACAAATGCATAAAAACATTTAATATATCATGACTTTATGCATTTTTTGTGATTATATAGATTTATATTTGCTTATTTTACCATTTCCAGAAAATCTAAATTTTTGAAATCATTGGTATATTTTATTGTTTTTCAAGTATCTCTTGTATTAAAATAATTTAACTTGAAGAATTATACTTGAAGCATCCATTACAACTTGGAAGATTAAAATAAAATATCTATAAAACATTACATATGTTTTAAAATTAGAAAAAGAAAATACAATAAATTTAAGGTTCCAAACAGATGTAGTTTGAAGCATGTCATAGGATAAAATTATTGTGTGTCATAGCGTGAGACTAAAGGAAAGAATCAAATGCATACCAGATATGATGTGGGCCACGATGTGAAATTATTGTGTGTCATAGTGTGAAGAGAGTGGATTATTCTCAAACCATGTATAGGTTGTGCATGCAGCGGTATCAAAAAAGCTGTGTGCATTGGTTCCAAGCTAAAAATTCCACTTTTTCCTCCTTTTCTCACCCTATATATAGGACCCTATTTCTTTTGTAAAATATATCCCATCAGCTCTCTTCTAGATTATTTCTTACATTTCTTAGCTTTCTTTAGGTTTTCCAAAATAGAAGCAATTCTAAAAGAATTCTGTTAAGATATATTTAAATATATTCTTTGCAAATTATCTCTAAGTGTTGTTTTAAATGCTATATGTTTAATTCATTGATGATTTATTAAACTGTGCATATCTGGCTATAAATAGTATGAGATATTAATAATATTGTTACGCTTGTGAAATATTAAAGAAAATATAATATATTTATAAAATGAATTAAATTTTATTTCTTCATTAAGATTAAAACAAAGTTTGTAAATGAAGAATATACTGACAAAGTATTTTTCACAATAAAAAAGAGAGTTAGATTTAAGATTTAAAATATTAGAGTAATACTCCTAGATACTAGATATGTACTATCTAAATCTGATCTTGAGACATGATCTATTTCAAGGATTTTTATAAGAATTATCATTGAAAGATATATTGATGACATATCGTTCATAGTAGTTTTGAAATCTAAAACTTAGTTCCTAATATTTGAATCAAAAATCTAACTTAGACACCTTGATGTGAGTTTAAACTATTAGATCCCACCAAAGCTAGCAATTAAATGGTTCATTATCTCTTAGAAAAGAATCATAATTTAGTTAAAATTAATTGCTAGACCTAACCAAAGATGGTAAATGATTTTAGTTAATAGTAAATGGAAAACTTAATTAATATTCTATTTTTAAATAAAAGAGAGAATCAATAATCTTAAATCACATATATTGAATAACCTACTTAATAATGAGAAAACATAATTAACTAACTAATATATTCCATAAATTCTCTACTACATGATAATTGTTTAATTGCCTTTATATTTATTGAATCTATTTTTTTTTATGTCATTAATTTAGAAACTCAACCAAAAACAAATGTGATATGATGTTTAGGTTATTTGTAATGCTTCTGGGTGTTGGTGATATCCGTAAACAAAATATTTGTATTTAATATTAATATTTAGGTGTGTCTTTCAAGAATATTTTCAAGCTAAAGAAACTATCGAACCCTAACCATCACATCTCAGGTATATCTTTGTTTTGGTGCACGATAGATTTTATATTAGACATATAGGAACATTTTTAAAATAGAATACTGAATTGATCAAGTGGTGACTAGATCGATCAAGCTTAATGAAAACTAGCATAATTAATACTAGATTGATTGAAACATTAACTCGAACGATCTAACACTAGATCAATTTAGATTAATGACTTGATTGATCCATTTATTTCTAAATTAATTAATTTTTCACTAGATCGATCGAGATTTAAGTAGATCGATCAAACTATTCATAAGAGATTGATAAAGCTCTTCTAAATGATTTTATGGATAGTTTTGTAACTAACCTTTGAGTTAGGGTTTTAACTCATGGTATTTAATCATACCATTAGCTCACAATTTTGTTAACCACATTCAAGCCTTATTTTCTACATCTTAATATCTCTCTCACTGTTTTGCAAAAAAATTTCAAGTAAACTTTTTCATTGAGTTAATTTATCAAACACTTATGGTTGTGCTTGATGAGTTAGCAAACCTATAATATTTGTGATATTTTGCTTTTAACTGATTATTCTAGGGTTGCTACTTGATTTTATTTTATCTACTCATTTGCTAAATCATTTAATTAGGGTTATTCTTTATTGAATCTTCTCTGGGACACACACTTGTTCTTGTGTTATTGTGATAATCTTTCAAGTATTGGTTGAATGGGTTCGATTACTTATATCACTCAAGTTATCAGAACGTTGGTCCAGATCCAAACACCTTTCTTGTATAGACTATGATGAAAGCAATAGCTTGTAAGTAGCTTACTTGGGGGCATTATATTGGTAGATAGATTGAGTCCTAGCCTTGTAACCAGACCTTATTTTTCATAATGTTAGTTAATTGGTCTGATGGATGAGTGGTTTTCCTCTTTTCTCATGGGTGTGGAATCTCATGTGTTAATTTTTATATTTCTGTATTACTTTAATAACATGTGATTGCATATCTGACCGTTCTACAAATTTTTAATTTTTAATACTTTCATTGATTATCTTTTCATAGCCCTCTTTGGCTAACACGATCTGTAGCTAAACAAATATTTTTTGCGCAACTAGTATCAGAGGAGGTCACAAGATACACTTAATATGCCTAGGACTTTATTATATATAGATCATTTAAGAGAGAGATCGTCTACAACCTGGGTATCTCACTTTGATGGGTCTAATTACTCATATTGGAAGGTTTGTATGAAATCCTTTCTATAGTTTATAGATAAGAATGTCCAGAAATTTGTACTTTGTAGTTGCGAACCATCTATGGTTATCAAAGATAATGTAGTTACTCATAAGCCTAGGAATGAATAGATCAATCAAGATAAAACTACTTGCAATTTGAATCAAAAGGGCATTAATTCTGTTAAGCATACTTGGGATATTTTAGAGGTTGTCCATGAGGGAACCACAAGTTAAACGAACTAAACTTCGTATACTTTGTAGTCAATTTCAAAATCTTAGGATGAAAGAAGATGAAACTTCCTCTGAATTTTATATTAGATTGTGTGATATTACTAACACCTTTGCCAAATCATGAAGCGAAAATTGATGATTTTAGGATAGTTTGAAATATTCTCTCTTTATTACTAGATTGTGTCAATGCAAAGATCACTACCATTCATGAAAGCAAGGATGTGGACACCATCAAAATAGAGGAACTTGTTGGCTACCTTCAAACCTTTGAGATGAGCTTTTGAAAACCTTCAAAAGACAAAGATATACTTTCAAAACTGCTATGATTGAAGATAGTAACAAGGATGATGAAAGACTGACACTCTTAACTAGAAGATTAAACAAAATCCTTAACAAAATTAATCCTCAAAATAATAGACAATCAAGTTATCAAAATGACTAGAATCAGAGATAACTCAAATCTATAAGTTTTGATGGTAAGAAATCTAGACCTACTAGACTTCAATATTTTGAATGTATGGGCAAACAAAAGGAACCAAAATGGAAGAACTTTCAATGCTATAGTTATTGACTTTGAAAGTGGTAATGACAATCTAATTGAATTAGACAACAACTATCTGGCATGTACTGCAACTATATTGATCACCATAGAGATTATTTTATTAGAAACTAATTTTTTAAACTAAAAAGAAATCATTTTTTTTTGTGTTTTTATACTTTAAGGAAGCAAAATTAAAATAACTAAAAATAAATAGAAATAATTAAATAAATAAAATTTGGTAACTAAAAAGATATATGAGAAAATATTTAGGAATACGTAATCCCCCAATTTTCTAAACATGCAAATGGCTAAAATCCCCCTAATATAATTATCAATTAATTACATGATCAATTGAATCTAACCTAGGATGTATTCCTCTCTCAAGTAAGCTATACACCATATAGTAATTAATTTAATCACACTCTCATGCCAATTAAATTGCATACTACTCATTAAGTTCATCAATTATGGATCACATACATAAGAATCATACATCTCTCCTAGAAACTATGCATGTTATTTAATCAAGAAAAATAAGTAAATAATTTCTCTCAAATTTATTTAAAAACCTCCATAGATAAATTGGTAGCCAAACAATTAATAGCATACAAATTAGATTAAATAATATAATTAAATTATAATTATAATTGGGGTAAAATATTAAATCATGACATGGTAAAAATTGGGTTTATACAATCCCTAGATTAATAAATTAATTACACATAATTGTTTTTATAAAGCTCATATTTTTCATAAAGAAAGACATAAAAATTAACAAAGAAAAGAGTAGAAGAAGAAATAAAATCAATCTCTTAAATCTTAGAATTGATCTCTTCTTGAATCTCCACCACAATTGTGTCCTATTGAATTTTTCGATATTTTTCTCTCATTTTAGCTCCAAAATTATGCTAATGGAGACCACCTAGGGTTTACGGAGTGATTAGGGGCTTAAATATTGCTCAGGTGCAATGTGGACCGTCAGATCAACTTTACATTAAGGGATACGATCCAAACAAGAAAAAAATGATAGTTCCAACCAATCACAGTGTGACATGTGGCATCAGAAATTCATTGAGAGAATAAGGGAGCGACGCATGGTAGTTAAGACCAATCAAAGTCAACACTCGCTGACTCAAAGACACAAAGCATGACGTTATTCACGAAGATAGATAGCGTGGCACATGGGTGGAATGCGCGGAGCAATGGCATAGCGACACGTGGTATGACACGTTGACCAATTTCCAAACTCGGATTGAATGCCTTGTTGATAGATGGCACACGTTTCATCCTCCTCACATGTGGTGTAATGTGATTCTCTCTTTGTGCTTATGTACCATGCTCATGGCTTGCTCAGTCAGCTCCTCTACTTGCATTGCATGACACGTAGTAGTTTCTGATTGGTCCTGCGTTAAAAATTCATAAACAAATCCATATAAATTCCAAACAATTCCAAAAATAATATATTTTCATCCCTTTTCACTAAAAAGTTTATATTTTAATATTTTTGGTCATAAAAATACTATTTATTAAATAAAACAAGTAAATATTAAGTAAAAAAGTGTGCTAATGACTTTTCTTTCATAGAGTTATCACACCCTCAAACTTAAATATTTGCTTTTCCTCAAGTAAAACCATGTATAACTAAATAAAATAACTTAGGTAGTATATTCATAAATATAATTCTATTAGTACATTAATATTTCATGAAAACGATCCCTCTTAAAAGTCGTTCAACAGTATGATATGGAGGTTTACATATTCATCAATCAACATTCCATCAATACAAGGATATTCAAGGTTTTTTGAAAAATTGATTTGTATATGTGTGTTGCACATGATATCATCCAATGCACTCATAAAATCAACCTATATGAGTATGCTAATCAATTCAATCTTAGAACAAGTCTCATAAGTCTATTTTTTGCATCCCTCTCCACTAATATAAATATGCACTTAGCTAAAGACAATAAGGACTTTACATCATTGTAATGTAAGGCTTAGGTGGGTGGTCTATAAATGAAGACACTTAGGCTCTTTGCATACTTTAGCTTTTTTTTTGTTCATCATGCACTTTTTAGCTGCAATTGAGCTTTAACTTGATATTTCAGTGCACCCTCTTTTGTCATTCTTTTCATATTATTTTATTCCATATCTCTTTTCTCTTTCTTTATTTGTAACTTAACAACATCCCCAAACTTATTTTCAATTCTATTTCTTTAGAGGGATAATTGTGTTATGAGTTTTGCTTGTTCTTTGTTTTTTTATAGAGTACATTACGTTTTACCTTACAGTATAGCATAACACATGATTTCATTTTTTTTCTTTTTATACAAGATTAAAGTGCAAGGGTAAAGGTAATACTTATTAATTAGGCAATAAATGTGGCTAAAAGATATGAAAGGTTCTTACTTAGGATCAAATGAGTGACTAAATATATTAACAGTGGTTAGCTTGAAAGGCTCAATCGATTCAAATAAGGCCTAAATCATTTCTCTTGCTAAATACTATTTAGGATTTCGCCACAAGAGATGATCAAATAGATTTTAAAATTTGGTAGATCTCATTGACTCACATAACTCACTACAAATTTTATCTCAATAACAACACCAAAATCAATCATGAACATGTGTATAAGAATTTAAATCAATATAATCAAAACTAGCAAAGATGAAACTTGAGCTTTAAGTGTTGTGATATCATTTACCTCATGCATTTCGGATACTCTTCTTGTGGTTGTCATTCTGTCCAATGGCCATTGATAATTATTGTTAGCCATTTTCTCAAGTAAATCATAAGCTTGATTGTAAGATTTGGCTAGCAAAGCTCTATGAAAAGATGCATCAACAATAGTTCTTGTGTGAGCATTGAGACCATTATAAAAAGTCTCCATTTGAATCTAAGAAGGAATACCATGATGAGGACACTTCCTTAGCAGTTCCTTAAATATTTCACATGCATCATATAGAGATTCTCCTTCGTCTTGTTGGTAGGAAGTAATGTCATTCCTAAGCTTGTCATTCTTTGTTGGTGGGAAGTATTTCATCAATAATTTCTCCGCCAAACCATTCCAAGTTATAATGGAATCATGTGGTAAAGATTTTAACCAAGCTCAAGTATGGTCTCGTAAAGAGTAAGGGAATAATCTAAGCCTCAATGTCTTATCTGTCACACTATTGAACTTAAATGAATCTACAACTTCAATAAACAATTTGAGATGAAGATGAGGATCCTTTATTGCTAATATGCTAAATTGTCCAATTGTTAGTAGCATTTAAAACATCACTGGATTTAATTCAAATTGATTAGCTTGAATGCTTGTCCTTGTAATACTTGGCTTCAGCCCTTCCAACATAGGTATTGTATATTCATTCATAGCTCTATATCTATCATCCACCAAAAGCATTTGATTGTTCCAGTTTAGCTCATTATTGTTTATTTGTAATGGATTAACCATTTTTTCCTCTCGGGTGACAACTTGTTTTCTAATTGATCTCAAAGTACACTCAATTTCAAGATCTAAAGGTAAGATTTCCCCCTCATGAACTCTGCTCGTGCAATAGACTTAACTATGTTTCTACGATACTAAAGGAGATGTCTAAATAAAAATTAAATGAAAAATAAATAAATTAAACAACTAAATAAATAAATTAAAGTAAAAAAAATAAAAATAATTAACTAAAATAAATAAGTCAGTAAAAGAAAATAATTAAATTAAAGTAAAGAAAAATAAATTAATAAAAATAACTAAAATAAAAAAAAAATTATTAATTTCTAATATTTATAATCCTCAACAACGACGCCGCCACACACGAAATGTATGCAATGAATAAGCAAGAATATGTATCACAATAAGTAATATAATGATAAGAAAATATCGTTTCTAAGGAAATTATTTTATTATAAACTAATTTTTTAAAGTAAAAAAATCAATTTTTTGTGTGTTTATATTTTAAGGAAGCAAAATTAAAATAACTAAAAGTAAATAGCAATAATTAATTAAATAAAATTTGGTAACTAAAAACATATATGAGAAAATATCTAGGAATACTTAAACCCCCAATTTTCTAAACATTCAAATTATTAAAATCCCCCCAATATAATTATCAATTAATTATATGATCAATTGAATCTAACCTAACATGTATTTCTCTCTCAAGTAAACTACACACTATATAATAATTAATTTAATCAAACTCTTATACCAATTAAATTGCATACTACTCATTAAGTTCATCAATTATGAATCACATACATAAGAATCATACATATCTGCCGAGAAACTATGCATGTTATTTAATCAAGACAAACAATTAAATAATTTCTCTCAAATCTATTTAATTGTCTCTATAGATAAACTGTTGGCCAAAAAATTAATAGCATACAAATTATATTAAATAATATAATTAAATTAAAATTATAATTGGGGTAAAATATTAAATCATCACATGGTGAAAATTGGGTTCATTACATCCCTAGATTGATAAATTAATTACACATAATTGTGTTCATAAAGCACATATTTTTCATAAAGAAAGACATAAAAATTAATATAAAAAAAAGTAGAAGAAGAAATACAATCAATCTCTTGAATTATAGAATTAGTCTCCTCTTGAATCTCCACCAAAATGGTGTCCTCTGTTGAATTGTTTTGTATTTTTCTCTCTTTTTAGCTCCAAAAATTAACCAAAATTATACTAATGGAGGCCACCTAGGGTTTATAGAGTGATTAGGGGCTAAAATATTGCTCATGTGTGATCTAGACTATTTTGATCAAAGGCTATGATCAAAATAAGAACAAACTGACAATTCCAACCAATCACAACATGACACATGGCATTAGAAATTCACTAGGAAAATCAGGGAGAGACGCGTGGCAGGGGAGACCAGTCAAAGTCATTGCTCGTTGAGTTAGCGACACGTGGCGTGATGTGTCTCGCGGAGACAGAGGGCGTGGTGCACAAGTGGAATGCACGGAGCAATGGCATAATGACACATGGCATGGTGCATTGACCAATGTTTGAACTCGAATTCCTTTGCTTGCGTGGCATGACATGTGGTATCTCTAGATTTTTCCTATGTAAAAATCCATAAAAAATCTATAAAAATTTTAGAAAATTCCCAAAAAGTTCCAAAAATTATATTTTTACCCCTTTTTCACTAAAAAGTATATATTTTAGTATTTTTGGCCATCAAAATACTATTTATTAAATAAAATAAGTAAATATTAAGTAAACAAATGCATTAATGACTCTACTTTCATAGAGTTATCATATATGTCGGTAATTCAATACATAATTCATTTTAGACTAACCTTAAAAGTATACTTGTCGCTTTTTACATAGTGATTCATACACTTGAGAGTTATATAAAAATATAATAATTTTGTGCATCATGGTACCAATCGTGGTGGCAAAATGTTGAGGATTATCCAATTTAGAGAGAGAAACTTGAGAGATATTTTGAAATGAGTGAGAATGTGTCTTGTTTGATAACATGTCCATTAACATATATAGGGCATTACATGTACCCGTGTCAAAATCTTGCAAGTACATGAATAATTTTATAGAAAATAACATATATACTCCTAAGGTCGATTTAAAAATGGAATATATGTGATTTTTAATTTTTTATTCAAACTTTAAAAATGAAATTAAATCCTAGATATCTTGTCACAATATTTTGATTTCTTTTTGTGTCTCCTAATCTAATAACATAAAAATAATAAACATAGATATGAATTCAATAAACAATTATATAATTTTTTATCATTCATAGCATTAGAGTATTTATAAATATAACTATTAAGTTAATTATGCTTGCTCGTATTACTTAAGTTATTAAAAATATAAATTGATATTTATTGATTCTCTTTTTTTTTATATATAAATACCACCTTTGGTAGAGTTATATATTATTTGTTAATTAAACAAATCAATTAACACATATGGGTAGAGTCAATCATTAATTTGGTTAATTAAATTAATTCCATTTTTCTAAGAGATTAAAAATGAACCATTTAAATGCCACCTTTGGTGGGGTTAGACATTTTAAATTTTATTTAAGGTGTCCAAATTAAACCTAAGAATTTAATTATCTGAGTACTAACTTTCATGTTTTAAAAATATTACTAAAAATATGTTGTCAATATATTTTCGAATAATAGTTCTCATAAAGCTTTTTAAAATAGAGTTTCACCTTAACTACTAGAAGATTATACCAACGAATAAAAAGGAAGTATTCTTAATTAGTCGGATAATTAAACCTTAAACTCTAATTTTCATATTTAAGTTTGTAATTAGAAATAATATATTTCTCTCTAACATCCTTAATATAAAATCTTGAATAAAAACAAAATCAATTTATTTTATAGAAATTTTTTACCTATTTAATGTTTCCTAAGCATAACAACATTATTATTATATCATATTTACAAATAGTCAATCGTGTTAAATTTAATCACAGGCAAATTAAATATAACATATAAGAATAAAACATAAAAATTATTGTAAATAATTAATTTTAAAATTATACCTCAAAATAATCCTTACAGAATTGTGATGCTAATTTTGTTTTTGGAAAACCTCCAAATGGATTTGCATTTCTGTTTATTGAATAAAAAACTAAAAATTTACAAAAGCATAACTAGTTCTTTTTAAAAAGAGAAGAACTTTAAAACTGAAAAAACTACGAAAGCTTTCTTGAAAGATAAAAGAGTTGAGAAATGTGAGATTTGAGGGATCCTGAGGGATGATATTTACAATAGGGATAAGGTCCATTTATATGTGAGGAAAAGGCTAAAAAAGTGAGAAAATATCTCAAAAATTGGTCTTGGATGCATTAGGATAGGCTGCCATGCGTGTGGTGGTGCTGGTGCACGTAGTTGGGCATGGATGGATGAGATTTGCAATGGGACAGGTACTGGTGTGCACAGGACTCGGCATGGCACGTGTTGTTTAGCGTGGTAGGCATGCTTGACTCGGCATAACGCTCGTAGGCACCATCGGATTGGGGCATTTTTGACCATTTTGACCCATTTTGTTCAATATTTCCCATTTATTTTTTAATTTTCCTCATTTGTTTAAGTATTTTTCTTTGAGTCTTTAAATTATTTAAAAAAAAACTCTTGAAAAACAATAATATACCCATGATTAATTTCAAAAAGAAAAATTTATATAAAAATATGATAAAATCATACAAATATAAATCTATTTAATCAATTAAAATAAATTAAATGAAGGTAATTTTAGTGTTTTTTAAACACTCATCACGACCCCCAACTAGCTTCTTGCTAATCTCTTAGCAAGAGAAGCGGTAAAAGCTAAAATAAAAACTAAAAATTAAACTATCATAATTCACTTCCGTGGATTGACATGGTTGTATTTAGTGTATTTCACATGCTTTTAAACCCCTAGGTTATCTTAGTGGATGAGTTTGAGTCTCGTGAGGGTTTTCAGTAATGATACTCACAAACATTGAACTAAATGTAAAAATTAAAAAAAACAACAAAAAAATCAAAAATCAAAAACTAAAATTATGACAAAATAAAAATTAAATAGAATCAAAAATTAACTTGAAAATAAAATAAAATAAAATAAGAAAACAAAACAAAACATAAAAATGTCTCTTACTTTTTAATCTCCTTTAAGATCATAATTAAAATCTAAATAATAAATTATTTTTTAATTCTTAAACAGTCATAGTTTATAATAATAATTAGTTAAAAATCATTTTCATACTTCATTTCAAAAATGTTTCAATTTATATTTACCCAATTTCAGTGTCAGAAATTTGAATTCGCTTCAACTCTATCCTTATAAGTCAATACTCTCAAAATATTGAATCATATGGGTGTAAGCACTCATACTAATGCGTATGTGAATAGAGTTTATGTTTATAAATGAACTAATAAGTTCACATACTTATAAAATAAGAAAGGCTCAAAAATAGTGCATAACTTCGATTTCATGAAAGGAATCTAATGTTTAGGATTTTATAAAGAAATCCAAAATATTATTTTGATGCCTCAATCAAAATCATTAAATAACAATTTTAAGATATATGCCTTATAGAATGAAGAAAGTGCAATGACTTTTTTGGGATTTACTTCCTATAACTTTCTTTTGTAATTAGCCTTTTCTCACAACTTTGTAGACTATGTAGGTCATAGTATGTATATTATACTATTTATTTTTTTCTCTCTCTTTTTATAAATATTTATTTAGAGAGAGGACCCATGTACAATTTGTATATTTGTTTTTGGTAAGATAAGGTGTGTGGCTACATTTTTTGGTTTTCTGATTGATTTTGATTTAGGTAACCCCAAATATGTCTCATTTTGGTAGAAGTTATGCATGAATGAGATCAAGCGGATATACTATCAATTTTTACTTAAGTCATTCAATCTAAGCAGTAAAAACAACATATGACACTTTACTAAATGTGGAAATCCTAACATGCAATGCATAGTGATCATCTAAAAATTTGAAGAAATAAGAAATGTGTTTGGAGTAGAAAAAAATATATTTCACTCAAAATAAAGGAAATTAGGCTCAAATTAAATCTCATAAGGGTAGTCTCCACTATTTGATTCCTAAATATTGCTTTTGGGTTCATTATAATTTTCACACTTTATCATGAAATACTACTTATGACAAAAACTAACTAATTATCATATACTTCATGATATGTTTTCAAAAATTAATCTAACAATACAAAAGACTTAACTATTTACTTAAATTTGATTTAAAAAAATGATAAATTTTTGTGAGAAATTTTTTAAAACTAATCCAAAATTTCTAAAAATTACTAAACCACACAATAAAAATGAAAATGTGAACATAAAATTTTTTAAAATTCTTAAATTGTTTGAAATTAAGCATGGTAATTTTATAGCACCCCCACCTATAACTTATATTGTCCTCAATGTAACATTAAAGTCTACATAGACAGATCAATGGAAAAATGGAGGTGCATCCATTATGTTTATCATTAAAGTCTACATAGACAGATCAATGTGAACTTATAACATCTCAACAAATATTTTTAGTTTTAACAATTCTAAAATTGTTCACATGCAATTAAACTAAACTAAACAAAAGAAATTACATAAATAAAACAAATAAAAGAAAATTACCTAAAATGATGAGTTGATTCCCATCCAGCACTTAGTTTAACGTCTTAGCAAGACGTAACTTAGGGGATTTACTTTTAAGTAAACTCAATATCCCCACATCATTGAGTCGATTAAATCTACATGTAGGACAATTTTATCTACCTATACTTTTTAAGTCATGCCCTATGGATTTTCAAAATTTTATTTACTTAAAAGTAAGTAAGGACATGATTGTAGGTTTTAGATAAACTACTTTTAGGTGCAAGTCAAATAACTAAGGCATCAAAACACATTTTTACCTAGATTTAACAAAGCAACTACCTTCTTTTATTACAAATTGTTATTAAATTTTTTGAAATTTTAGAGATAATTTCAGAATTTTTTTAAAACTAATCTAACAATAAATATTAAAATAAATACTAAACAATAAAAATAAAAATTAAGTAAAAGAAACAACAAAAGCAAATGATAAAAGGAAAATGAAATAAAAAAATAAAGTTAGTAAAATAATGAAATAAAGAAATAATTATATAGATTTTACAATATATATAATACAAAAAACTTTTACACAAATTCTTATGCATAAAATTATAAAATTTATAATACACTATATATCATATAATATAAACACATTTTTTATAAATAAATATAAATAATTAAATTATACATAATAAATGTTTATAATACACTCTATCTAATATATAATACCAACATATTTTTATACAAATAAATATACATGTTTAAAATGTTTAGAATGTAATACAAACAATATTTACAAGTTAGAATAGAAAAATACTATATAATAAATAAAATGAATAACCTATGTTAATAGTTTAGTTAATATTTTTTAAATAAAAAAATTGGTATAATATTTTTTTATTTTTTATTTTTTGGAGCTCATTATTTAAATAAAGAGAGAATTGTTTTTGAATTTAAAAATTAAAGGAATTAAAAAAACTAATTAAAAATAAAATAAAATTTATCTTTTATTTATTTATTTATTTATTTAAAAAGAAAATTTAAAATTAAAAGTTAAAATTAAAATTTTTTTTTCTAATTTTTCTAATTTTTAAATTTTAAATTTTTTTTTAATTTTGTTGAGAAAAGAATATAATAAAACAAATAATTTTTAATTTTTTTTTAAACTAAAAATAAATAAAAATATCATAATTATTTACAATGCAAAAAGTTTTCAAAATTTTGATAAATAATTTTAAAAAGTTATTCTTTCCCAAACAACGGTGCCATAAACTTGATTAATAAAATCGACATCTCGTTAACAATACCTATTTTGCCAATACTTTGGTTTTAAATTTGTGAAAATCATAATTTTATATAAAATGAAAAGTAAACTCTAAAATTTAATCTAGGGAAAGAATATATGTGACTTTTAATTTATTATAGAAAATTTTAATAACAAAATTAAATCCTAAATATCTTGTCACGATATTTTGATTTTTATTGTTTTTTCTAATCTAATAACATAAAAAAATAAACATAGATATGAATTTAATAAACAATTATGCAAATTTTTATCCTTTATAACAGTGCAGTATGTATGAATATAATAATTAAGTTACTTATGCTTACTCATATTATTTGAATTATTAAAAATATAAATTAATATTTATTAGTTTTTTTAATATATAAATATCACCTTTAGTGGGGTTAGATATTATTAATTAATTACACAAATCAATTAACACATATGGGTGACGTCTGTAATTAATTTAGTAAATTAAATTAATTCTTTTTTTCTAAGATATTAAAAATGAACCATTTAAATGATACATTTGGTAGGGTTAGACATTTTAAACTTTATTTATGGTATCCAAATTAAACCTAAGAATTTAATTATCTGAGTACTAACTTTCAAGTTTTAAAATCATTACTGAAAATACGTTGTTAATATATTTTCAAATAATAGTTCGTATTAAAACATTTGAATTAGAGATTCACTGTAACTACCGGGCGATGGTACCAATAAATAAAAGGATACTACTCTAAATCAGACCGAATAATTAAACCTTAAAATTTAATTTTCAAATTTGTGTTTGTAATGAAAAATAATATATTTCTTTCTAAGATCTTTAATATAAAATCAATTTATTTTATAAAAATATTTTAATAATTTAATATTTCTCAAGCATATTTAACAATGTTGTTATTATATCATACAAACAACCAACTATATTAATTTTCATATCCCTCTATTGAGTCAAACACTAGAAATTTAAAAAATCATAACTAGTTTTGCTCAAAAAGAAAAGAATTTTAAATTTTTAAAAAACTAAAAACATAAGAAACCTTTATAGAGAGGGAAAGCTAAAGAGAGAAGACATGAGAAATGTGAGATTTGAAGGATCCTGGGGGATGATTTTTACAATTGAGGGAGAGTCCTTTTATAGGTGAAGAAAAGGTTAAAAAAAGTGAAAAAATATCTCAAAAACTGGTCTTGGATGCGTCTGGACAAGTTGGTATGCTTAGGTGTTATCACGGATGGGCGAGATTTGCGGCGGGACAAACGCCAATGCGCACTAGCATGCGTGGGGCTTGACATTGCCTATGCGGCCTGACGGGGCTGGCAGGCTGGACTCAGCATGGCGCATGTTGGGGCCGACAAATTACGACATTTTGACCTTTTTTACTGTCTTGACCCATTTTGTCTAATTCTTCCTTTGTTTTGACATTTTTTTCATTTCTTTCCTAACATATTTGTGATGTATTGCTTCCAATATTTTTTCTTCAAGTTTTTAAATTATTTTCGAATGAAAATACCTGAAAAATAATAAAAATACCTGTGAATCCGAAAAGTCAAATTTATATAAAAATAAAATAAAATCATACAAATATAAATATATTTAATTAATTAAAATATATTAAATAATGATAATTTTAATATTTTTTAAACACTAATCAAGATACACGTCATATCATGTCAAAATGGTACAACAGTAAAAAGCATAAACTATTGTAGGCATGACCACATTATGAAATCGAGTTGGTGTCGAACTTCGGGTGCTTCACCCTTGTGAGGTTGCTTCGAACATTCAACTTTGTGGTGCAAGCAAGATTCAAAATGCTAGAATATTATGTCTCAATGACACGGAAATTATAAAATATTAAATAATAGGTAGTATCGATCTTATGCTTAGATATTGAATATTTTTTATTCATAACATATATTAAATTACACCTAAGAAGAAATAAGTGTCCATTTCACCTTAATTAGATACTTTAGCAATTAGTCATGCAGTTAATGGCCAGACCTCCCACTCCCAAAGAACGAAGCAACAACATCTCCACTCTTCCTCTTTCTCATGATGTTACCGTACCCGGATTGGATGTTGAGGTGTCCACCCAACATTTATTGTTAGTGGTCTATCTTTAAAGTCCTTAAATGCAAAGACAATCATAGACAAAACTTCAAGTTCAAACACCAAATGGGGGGCTATGTTAAAGTGAGAAGGAACATAGCTTTAGTTCAACAATCTCCATATTCTATCTATCTGCTATTTGTGGGGAGACTGACAACATAAACCCTCTCTTTTGAAATAATAACTTGTGGCATAACTTGATAGTTGACTACCCATAATAAATACGTTGTGTAATGAATTCTATTGTACTCTACAAACGCGCAATTATTATGTGCTAGTGGACTTAGGTTAGCGACGTTAGTACGTTTGATTGTTGAATTGGGTATTGATTTTGAGATTTATTTATTTTTACTCCTGAATGTTATATATATATATGATAATACTCATATCTCTAGGTGCATGTAATTAATAATGAAAATTATTTTTGAATAGATAAATAAAAAAATTATATTGCGTGATCAATAATTTAGAATATTATAAACAAGCTACTTATTCAAGTAAAGCAAAGCAAAAACAATAATGTAAAATTTATTTATTTAATTGGATAAACTTTTGCATTTTTTTATGCTAATTTTTTCCTTTTTGTTTCCTTAAAATGAAAAAGTTTCATTTAGAAAAAAACGAAAAAACAAAAAAGAAAGAGACCTTATGTCATGCTTTTTATTTTAATAAAATTATTTACTCTTTTTTTATGCTAATTTTTTCCCTTTTTGTTTCCCTAAAGTGAAAAAGTTTCATTTAGAAAAAAACAAAAAACAAAAAAGAAAGACACCTTATCTCATGCTTTTATTTTAATCAAATTATTTACTAATCATGATCTGTATTTATATTTAATGTAAAAAATGTTTTGGACTAATTTAAATAAAATTCAATATTTTAGATCGAAGAAAATCCACTACGAATAAATAAACAAGGTAATGAATTAACAACTCATAGAAACTCACCCTTAACTTGTAGATAGTGAAAGAAAGGCAATAAAGTTACATACAAAATTAGAACAGTAAGGCATAAAAAAAATAAATAAATTAGAAGCATGCATTTTAATTTATAGTAAGATAGATAATACTCTACATAGAGAAAGCAGTAAGCATGGTAGAACATGAAAGAATAATTCAAACATCAAGAGATAGATGGAAAGAAGTGTTTTCCAATCACAATAAGTATTGAAATATTATGGATCAAAACTCTTAAAATTCAAGAACACTCGAGAACATTTAAGAACAATTTTTCAGAAACACTCAAAAACTCTCAAACTTTTGTTTCTGATTTCTTTTAACTTGATTATTACATTGCTATTGAGAGGTATTTATAAAAATAACTAATAAATCTAAGCCATATAATATAAACCTACTAAAATAATCTAAACTATACATCTATCTCCTCACCTAACACATTTATTTTCTTCTTCCCACCAACCATGAGCTGTATCCTTATCAATCCAGATCATCACCATAAAAGCTTCCATTAGCTGGACTTCAAATGGGCTAGAATATTTCAAAGAGTTTTTTTATTTCTTTGGGCTTGTAAACAAGTTTACAAACCAACACTCTCCCTTAACCTTGTTTTATGATGCCGAGCAAATTTCTCAATCTGACAAAGTCTTCTTGCTTGAGTGGTTTAGTGAAGATGTTAGAAATTTGATCTTGTGATTTTACATACTCGAGTTGTACATCCTTTCTTGTGATGCACTCCTTGATGTAATGATATCGGGTATCTATTTGTTTGCTTCGATCATGGAAAACAAGATTTTTGGCTAAGGCAATGGTTGATTTATTGTCGAAACAAATTTTGGTTGGCTCTTCTTGTGTCATACTTAGCTCCTTTAACAAGTTTCTCAGCCAAATTGCATGGCAAACACATGAGATAGCTGCTACATATTCTGCTTTATAACTAGACAAGGTGACAATCGGTTGCGTTTTTGACATCCATGTAAAAGCAATATCTCCCATGAAAAACACAAATCCAGAAGTGCTTTTTCAATTGTCTATATCTCCACCAAAATTGCTATCACTATATCTAACGAGCTTGTAATCATTAGAAGCCTAATAGAACAAGCTAAAATTAATTGTACCTTTCAGATAGCGTAGAATTCTTTTTGCAGCTCTGAAATGGGTGATTTTCGGTTTCTCCATATAGTAGCTAATCAATCCAACGGCATACAAGATGTCAGGCCTTGTGCATTTGAGATAACGCAGACTTCCAACTAAACTTTTGAAAAATGTTGGATCCACACTTTCACCATCTTCATGCTTGGATAGTTTGATTCCATATTCCATTAGTGTGTTGATCGGCTTGCAATCGTTCATCTTGAACTTCTTTAGTATCTCCCTTGTATAGCTTTCTTGAGAGATGAATATGCCTTCTTCCTTTTGCTTCACTTCAATTCCAAGGTAGTATGCCATTAACCTGATATTTGTCATTTCGAACTCTCGGGTCATCACCTTCTTAAAATCTTCAAATAGCTTCGGATTACTTCCAGTAAAGATGAGATCATCTATGTATAGACAAATGATTAGAATATCGTCATCTTCAATCTTGACGTAGAGTGAATGTTCATAGGGACACTTGGTAAAGTTGTTCTTTAGAAAGTACTTGTCGATACAGTTATTCCATGCTCTTGGTGCTTGCTCTAACCCATAAAGAGCTTTCTTCAACTTCAACACCTTGTCTTTGTAACCTTTTGCTTCATAGCCTGATGGTTGCTTAATGTATAATTCTTCTTCAAGGACTCTATTTAGAAAAGCAGATTTTACATCCATTTGATGTATCTTCCACTTATTTTGAGCTGCCAAAGAAATGATTAGTCTTATAGTTTCTAATCGAGCAACATGAGCAAATACCTCATCATAGTCAATTCCAACCTTTTGACTATATCATTTTGCTACTAGCCTCGCCTTCTGTCTTTCAATCTCTCCCTTGGCATTCCTCTTTGTCTTGTACACCCATTTGACACCTATTGCCTTATGCCCTTTGGGAAGTGAAATAGGTTCCCATGTGTCATTCTTCTCAATTGCATTGATTTCTTCGTCTATCACATCTCTCCACTTCTTCTCTTGTATAGCTTCTTGAAAGCTCACTAGTTCACAATCAGCAAAGAGACAGAATAAGGTAAGATTATCTTGTTATTCTATTACCTCATAAAGATCTTGGAGATTTTGTGTACGTGTCATAGCTCTTTCAATCCACTCGAAGATGATGAAGGTGATAGGTCTTCATAAGTGGTTGGCATTGGTGAAGTAGGTGGAGTCGTTAGCTCTTGTTAAATTTCTATAGGTTGCTCCCTTATTGTCTGCTGATCTTCTTTAAACTGAGGAAAGAAATTGAAGTTATCTACATGAGAGTTAAAATCCCATTCTCCTTCTTCATCGAATACCACATCTCGACTCATCACAATCTTTTTTTTGTGTGGGTTGTACAACTTATAGCCCTTTGAATTAGCATCATAACCGATGAAGATAAAACTCTCGTTTTTATCATCAATCTTCGTTCTTCTCTGATCCGGTACATGAACATGGGCTATACTTCCAAAGACTCTTAGATGGGAAATACCAGGATTTCTTCCACTCCATGCCTCTTGCGGTGTCTTTTCCCATACACTTCTTATTGGAGATCGATTTGACAAGTAAATTGCACATGCTACTACTTCTTCCCAAAACTCTTTGGGTAGTTTCTTGCTTTTGAGCATGCTTCGTCCCATGTTGAGGATTATTCGGTTCTTTCTTTCAGCTACACTATTCTGTTTAATTGATTAAAAATATATATATTTATATGTTTTATCATATATTTATATAAATTTGTCTTTTCGGAATCACGGGTATTTTTATTGTTTTTCAGGTATTTCTGCTTAAAAACGTAACTTAAAGACTCAAAGAGGAATACTGGAAGCAATACATCACAAATATATTAACAAATAAATGAGGAAAGGTCAACAAATATGAAAAATTGGACAAAGGTAAATCACACGCGCACCGCCCACGCCACCACGCCGGCTCGCCCATCCCGTGCGCACCCACGCACGCCAGCCTTTCCTTCCACGTGCGCCCATGCGCCCTTCTCATGCTACCCAAATCTACGCACGGTAACCCCATGCTAACGTCATCAAATGACATCATCATCCACTACTCCACGTTTCCACCATTTTTTAACAATTTTTCACCCACTTTTTCTCTCCATCCTCACCTATAAATACCCCCCTTCTCTTCACTTCTAAACATACCTCAAAACACACTTCTCTCCTCTTTCTTTCTCTCAATTTCTTAGTTTTTAGTTAAATTCTCTTAGTTTTAGAGTTCTTCTCTTCTTTAGAAAAACTAATTATGTTTTTGTAATTTATTTTCTTTTTGATTCAATAAATGGGAGTGCAAATTCCGCTTGGAGGTTTTCCAGCAACGAGAATAGCATCGAAGTTCTGTAAGGATTTTATTTTCTTTGCAGTTATTTTTTACGCTTTATTCTTACATGTTATATTTAATTTGTCAATGATTAAATTTAACTTTGCTGGCTATTTGTAAACATGGTATAATAATAACGTTGTTATGCTTGTGAAATATTAAATAGGTAAAAATCTCTAAAATGAATTGATTTTATTTTTATTCAAGATTTTATATTAAGAATGTTAGAGAGAAATATATTATTTTTCATTACAAACTTAAAACTGAAAAATTAGATTTTAAGGTTTAGTTATCCGGTCTAATTTAGAGTAGTGCTCTTTTATTTGTTAGTACAATCGTCCGGTAGTTAGAGTGAAGCTCTATTTCAAAAAAATTTATAAGAATTATTATCTGAAAATGTATTGACAACATGTTTTCAGTAGTGGTTTTAAAACTTGAAAGTTAGTACTCGGATAACTAAATTCTTAGGTTTAATTTGGACACCTTGAATAAAGTTTAAACTGTCTAACCCCACCAAATGTGGCATTTAAATGGTTCATTTTCAATCTCTTAGAAAAATAAATTAATTTAATTAACCAAATTAGTTAACAAAGAATATCTAACCCCACCAAAGGTGATATTCATATAAAAAAGAGAGAATCAATAAATATCAATTCATATATTTAATAACCTAAATAATATGAGCAAGCATAATTAACTTAATTATTATATCCATAAATACTCCACTATTATAAATGATAAAATTTGCATAAATATTTATTGAATCTGTATCTATGTTTATTTTTATGTTATTAGATTAAAAACCACAAAACCCCAAAATATCGTGACAGGATGTTTAGGATTTAATTTCATTTTTAAAAGTTTGAATAATAAATTAAAAACCACATACATTCCTTCCTTAGATCGACCTTGGGAGTATACTTATCATTTTCTATGAAATGATTCATGCACTTGCGAGAGTTTTATAAATACATAAAACCAAATGAACGGTAGGATCGGCAATGTCGGTTCTGCTCGATAAAGTTTTTGGCGCCGTTGCCGGGGAAGAAATAGCGTTTTTAAATTATTTATCAAAATTTTAAAAAAATTTTGTGCTGTAAATAGTTGTTATTTTTTTTAATAAAAAAAACAAAAAAATTTAAAAATTTAAAAAAATGAAAAAAATTTAAAAAAAAAAAATTAAAAATAAACCTTTCATAAATTGTAAAATAAATTTTTGTTCGTACATAGTAAAAAAAATAAAAAAAAAATTTATAAACCTTTCGTAAATTGTAAAATAAATTTTTGTTCGTAAATAGTAAAAAAATAATAATAAAATAATAAAAAAATAATATTTTTTTAAATTGCAAATTTCATAAAAAAACTTACAATTCATAAATAGTAAAAAAATAAATAAAAAATTTCAAATTTCAAATTTCATAAAACAAAAACTTAGAGTTCATGAATAGTAAAAAAATAAAAAAATTTACGTGAATAGTAAAATATTAGTTTTCTGAATTTGAAATTTGAAGTAAAAACTTACCATTCATGAATAGCAAAAAAATTATAAAATAAAAAAAATAAAAAAAACATTAAATAAATAAAATTTAAACTTTGTTTTATTTAAATAAATAAATTTGACTTAGGGTTTAACTAGTTTTGTATTAAATACCATGTAAATTTCTCTAAATTTTTGTGTGGTTATTATTTTGTTGACAGGAGTTTTAAATTTACGTTTTCAATAGTCTATGCGTGGTAGGAGATCCTTAGGAAACCCCCTTACACCATATGTAGATAATATTCATAAATTTAAACAAGTGTCAACAATATTGGATTCCAACCATGAACCTGTTTTTGAGCCAAACGTAGAACCAAACCTTAGTCCGTTACTAGAACCAAAAGAAATGACAGAAAACCAACATGTTAGGGAAGCCACCATGAAGGAGTTTGGAAGACCGGTGATTGGCACGGCAACTGCCGCTATCCAGCTGGGTGAAGCTGCTCGAAATTATGACCTAAAAAATATTCATTTTTCTATGCTTCCTTCCTTTTATGGGCTCCCTAATGAAGATTCTCTTTCCTTCATTAGAGACTTCTATGCTACGGTCCAAACCTTCCCCCTCGGTATTCTAAACGAGGATCAACTTCGAATGAGATGTTTCCCCTACACCTTAAAGGATAAAGCCAAAGCTTGGTTAATGTCACTTCCCTCAGGTTCTTTGATGACATGGGAGAACATTTATAATAAATTCATGGGAAAATTCTATTCCCACCAAAAAACATCAGAGTTGAGAGGAAAGATTGCTACTTTCTCTCAGATGGAAGGAGAACCATTCCATGAAGCTTGGGATAGGTTCAAAATGTTTCTCACTCAATGTCCCCATCACAGCTTTCCCCTACAGTTGTAGAACCAATTCTTTTACGATGGACTTACACAACAATGTTAGTTCATTGTCGACAACGCTGCAGGAGATGAACCTTCTTCACTTTCTCGGCTCCTTTGAAGGAAATTTGAAGCTTATCCCACGCTGCTTTGGAAGATGTTTCATCTAAAATCTTCTCAAACCCATCATCATTTAAGGGTTGATAGATAAGACAAAAGGCTTTCTTGTCTCTCTTTCTCAAATCCTTCAAAGATTCTTTTTGCACCTGTGTTAGAGTAGCTTCATCGTCTGGCTCACTTAAGCCTTTCTCTACGACTTCCCACATATCATGTGCACCAAAAAGAGCCTTCTTCTTGATACTCCAATTATCATATTTGTCATTGTTGAGTGTCGGGGCTTGAAATGATGACATACCTCCACTTTACATAACTCTCAATATAGTGAGAATTTGTAAATTCTAATCACACAGATGGATTCAGAACGTCAAAAAACCTTAGGAGGAACTCCGGGAAAAATCTGAAGTTTTTGGTAAACGATCAAAGTCAACTGTCAAAGCCAACTTTTTGGTCAACTGTCTTGGCGGCTCGGTCAAATGGCTTGGTAGCTTAGTCAGTAGCTCGGTCAATAGGCTTCACAGCTTGGTCAACTTGGCTCTAACTCAGCTGATTCGGAGAGTTAATTCACTTTCTAGCAGAACCTTCCGGAGGATCGTGGCGACATCGGATTTGTCTCGTCTAGAGCTTTGATTTGATATACAATAGTTTATATTTATATTTCCAACTACAGCTCTGATACCACTTTGTTGGAATATTATGGATCAAAACTCAAGAACACTCAAGAACAATTTTCCAGAAACACTTAGAAACTCTCAAACTTTTGTTTCTGATTTCTTTTAACTTGATTATTACATTGCTACTGAGAGATATTTATAAAAATAACTAATAAATCTAAGCCATACAATATAAACCTACCAAAAAAATCTAAACCATACACCTATCTCCTTACCTAACCCATTTATTTTCTTCTTCCCACCAACCATGAGTTGTATCCTTATCAATCCAGATCATCACCATAGAAGCTTCCATGAGCTGGACTTCAAATGGGCTAGAATATTTCAAAGAGTTTTTTTTTATTTCTTTGAGCTTGTAAACAAGTTTACAAACCAATAATAAGATCCCCATATGGTGGCACATATTTGGATAGAATTTTCCTTGTACTAACTAAATCGTAATGCATGCAAACAAGGCGATATAACATGGTAATAAACCCATATATACCCTTGCCTATATGTTAAAATCTTTAGGTTGATTATGGCAATCACTTAGAAGCAAAAAATTCACTAAATTAATAAAAGTACTTTATAACTCAATATAAATATAACTTTAATATCTCTACTAGTCATGACACTTGTCCTAACTACTCTTGTAAAATTCATCTTAAATTATTAAAGTATCCAAAAAGGAATTTTAAACAACATTTTAAAATATAGGGACGTGTACGAAAGTTTTCGCATTAAAAATTGGATTAAGCGAAAAGAAATTGAAATTGTTTTACATGCCTTTCCAAGCCCCTCGCTAGACCCCTCGTCCAACCCTTGACGATCATTGCATTAGACCTTTGGTGAGGATGGTCGCCATGCTCCAATTTTGGGTGTATGAAAAGGCTAAAAATCTTCCCATTTTTCACATAAATTTCCCATTTCCTCTTCCTCTCTCTAAAAGATTTCTCTCTCTAAAAGTGTCAAGATTTTTTGGAACATTTTAGAGCTCATTTTAGGGATAAATATCTGAGTGTTCGAGTTAAGTTTTGTGGTAGGGTTTTTTACTCCAATTTTTTTATACATGCATTGCTTTTAATAAAATATCATGCATTATATGTTATGAAAGAAAAGAAAAATTGAATGCCATGATTTTGTAATTAATGTATAGATGTTGTTTAAAAGAAAATAATTGTTGTAAATATTTTACTATGCATACATTAAATATTTTTATAAAAACGAGTACTGAATTTAGAGATGCAATGAGCATTAAAAATATTACATGGCATCCATGATTTTTATACATGCATCACAACAATGGATTTTCGTGGAAAGTATGCATGTATGTTGTCTTGGGGAGTGTGATACTCATAGGTTATAGATTGTAGCTGGCTATTTCTTTACTAACTATACCTATGCATCGCATACACAGGTATTCTCAGAGTTTTTCGTTCTATGGTCCCTTGAAACATTGACCTTACACGAGCCTTAGAGTTTGACTCCCTATTGTATCTCTTAGTTTACCGTCTAGTGGGTTTCATAGTGTGACTACATATAAGCCTCAAAATCCCCCCCCCCCATTTTGTTTCGGACCCTTAGACGATGGCCCATATGATGTTAATTTGACCAATACTTGTGCCATATGTATAATGATCAAATATGGGGTTGGAGGTGGACCTATAGATTTCTCAAAGTTGGACCACACATATGCCCATGTATTTTGGAGACTAATACATATGGGGTTGCATAGCATGCATTGGATTTATATCACATAGCATATTTTACATTGTATGAGCATGCACTAAGATACTTGAATTGTACACTCTCTCGGTCCCCTAGGTTTTGTCACTAAAATCTCCCCACATTATATGCTAAAGATGATTACTTATATGAAAATTTGTTAACAAATAACATGCATCATGAATTATTATTTATTTATTATGATATTAATTAAAGTAGACTCTTACTGAGCTATGTGTTGCTCAACCCATTTCCCTTTTTTTCTCCAAATTAGATTTTGATAATGTAGTCCGCGATTCGACGTAGAAGCAAAAGAAAGAATTTATAGGTTTTTTTTTATGTATTTCATTTTGTATATTGTACTTGGAGATAATGCTGAGACATAATGTAAAATAAAATCACCTTTCAATATATGTATTTGATGTTTTCTATAATTTAAATGATTTTTGTTAAAATGTGTTTTTAAATAGGGATATCCTGAATTTAATTTATATTTTATTAAATCAAATTCTTATGTTTTCCTTTAAATATAATTTAGAATTTACTCCCTTCCTATCTCATATACACATTTTTTGGGGCATGAAATTTTGATCTCCTGGGAACAATATTCATTCATAATCTTAAAATGTTTATGAACTATTTTTGTCTTAGCATGGCTCCAAAAAGAAGGGTAGCCATGAACCAACTCGAACTGCATAGGATGTAAATGAAAATCATGGTCTATTACAAGTGCTCTAAAGATTATTGCTAGAGGTAGAGAACCTAAGGAAAGAGGTAGAGCATATTACCTCAAAGAGTTTCAAAATACAAGGCCATCACTCGATGATGGTACTTCCAATCTTGACATCATAGAAGGATGGATTAGGGAAATCAAGAAGAAAATGAATGGTCTAAACAATGTTGCACATTTTAGTAATGGTTTAGCCGCATATAAACTAATTGGTGAAGCTGACAACTTGTGGGACTTTATCACTAGAGGAGGAAATGTAGAGACAACTACATGGGAAGAATTTGAGGAGAAATTCTATGAAAGATAGTTCAAAGAGATTGTTAAAGCTATAAAGGTGGAATAATTTATGAATCTCGAGCATAATGGCACGACCGTTGGACCATATGAGAATCACTTTGATCAACTTTCAAGGTTTACAAAAGACAGGGTAGCACAAGACTCTAACAAAGCTACAAAGTTTTTGATGGACTTACAAGACGATATCCACTTTCAACTAATGTATCAAGGCATGTGGACCTACACGACAACAATTATTGTAGCTTATAGAGTAGAATAATTCAACAGGGAGTAATTTAAAGCAACCACATCACCATAAAAGTTTAAGGAGAAAGGAAAAGAGGAAATGAAATTTGGGAAAAGAAGATGTAGTGACCAACACAATAGATCATGTAGGAGAAATTCATCTAGAAGTGCTCATTATCATCCTTACATTTGATACAATGGCAACCAACCAGGACACATCAAGCATAATTTTCCCCAATCTAGTTTTATTTATAGAGCAGCAAATACCAAGAGGAATTTCCAAGAGCAAAGATAACAAATTGGTTGGCAAACTCAAAAAAAAAATTTCAATAACCACAAAAACCACTACAAGAACAATCTTCTAGACCAATAACCCTTCTAGATAGTCTTTCCATTAACCTTCCAATATGGCACTTCCTACTTAATGTAAAGCATCTACCCACTAAGAGGATAAGATTAAAGGTATTGCCACCCAAGAACAAGGATCAAAAGGTCAAACCTTTGCAGTATCTAGAAGATAAATAATGCCCAAAATCAATGACGTTATTGAAGGTATAATTTTATTATATTACTCTTAGGTATGAGTTCTTTTTAATATTGGTGACACCTCTTCTTTCATTTCTTTAGCCTGTGCTCCAATGTTGAAACTTACTTATAAAGTATTCACTACTACAAAAGGTGTCATTTAAGTTGAGATTTAAAGTCAGTTTTTGGGAAAAACTAACTTATAATGAATTTAAAGTTGGTTCACTAAAACACCAACTTAAAACACGTAGATTGTAGCATCGGTTGACATGTTGAACCGATGCTACACGTATGACGTAGTGTCAGTTCTATGTGTCAACAGAAGGAACACATGGATAGCATCGATTGACACATAGGAATGATGCTATGTCCTACATGTAGCATCTTTTCAACACATCAATCGACGCTAGGATGTAGCGTCAGTTGACACATAAAACTAACGCTACACATAGGACGTAGCATAGGTCCTATGTGTCAACCAACGCTATCCACATGTGTAGCATCGATTTACAGATAGAACCAATGCTACGTCCTACGTGTAACATTGATTCAACACGTCAATTGACGCTACACACGTGGATATTTTCGTTTTCTCTTCTTTCTTCCCAATTAGATAGAACATTCCAACATTGTAAAAACTCTCAAAAACCCAAAATCAACTGACACTCCTTCTCCATTCTTTCTCATTTTTCAGCCACATACGACCACCAATTCTAGCTCCATTTAGTGGGTTTTCTTCCTCTCCAATTTATCTTCTAAATCCCCTATTTTTTGAGCGAAATACTGAAATTTTTTATGCCCATTTTTTTTACTTACAAAACTCCCATTTTCTTCATTTCCTTCATTTTGTCACTTCATTTACTCTTGTAAGTATTTCTATTAATCCTACGGACTTATTATTCATATTTCTTTATTTTTGTATATTATGTGTTATTTTTTATGTGTATAAATTTTGTATTATGTAGGTTTTGTATTATATGTATGTTATTATTTTTATTATATAGGTTTTGTATAAATGTTCATAATGAAATAAATTTATATATTTATGATTGTGATTTACGGTCGGTTTTTAATTTATTTATGTTTTTAATATGAAATGGGAAAGACATGATTGAACATTATGATGCTCATTAAAAATTTAGGTTTGAAATGGTGTAGTTATTTAAAAAAAATATTAATCATCACAAAATTGTTATATAAATTTTGTTTTATATATTTTAAATTTGAAATCAACTCAAATGATATGGCATATTATTATTAGTAATTACAATCAATCTCATATAGTTATATTTATGTGTATACATTTGTTATTTTTGGTTTTTATGTATTTATTTTTATATGATGTTTTGATAGATATTCTAATAATTAGGGAATTCATATATAATAATATCTTAAATATATTGGTTGGATACATACTTAATATGCAATATTAATCATTTCTCAAACAAATTGCTTAATATATGTGATGATCTAGTTGATGACGATGATTCTTCGTCATGAACTGGAAGTGATTGTGAAAGAATATATATATACGATCAACAAATAAATTAAGCATAATGTATGTTCTATTTTATTCTATTAACTCTTGCATGTTTATATGTTTGGACTTAAAATTGTTAATTAATTTATAGTTCATCATTGTTTGTAGATATTTCATGGATCCTAGGGTACCAAAGCTTGTAGATCCAAATGATTCATTGGGGCATTTGAAAAGAAGGGGCTAGGCGAATATACCTGATGCTCCACTTAACCCAGATGATAGAGTACCCGTTCTATTTGATGTTACTGGTAATCCATTAGGGGAAAATGGCCAACAATTGAAATCTTCTATTGGTAGACTTTTGAAGTCAAGTATATATATCAATATAAATGATTGGACTAAGGTTGACGAAGCTGAAAAGTTCAAAATATGGAAACCCATTTGTGTAAGTCTCTTTTATTTTATAACTAATTACATATATTATATCTTTTTTGTATTATATTTCATCTTTTGTAGTGTGTTTTTACATAATCGTTATAAATTCCCTGACACTTGGATGAGCAAGTGTTATAAAATTGCATGGAAAGAATACAAAACATCCAGATTGGTCAGAAATTATGTATTTTCATATTTGGAACCACTTGATAAAGTACAACTATACAAAATCCTTGAAGAACACCCTTGGATTGAACCCCAAGTTTGAAAAAACTTCATGGATTATAAACATACGGATGAATTTCAAATTATTATTGAAGAACATTAGAATATACAAATGCAAAATATTCTTCTTAACTATACTTGGAGATCTTCAAATCCTGAAGTTAGACAAAAAAAATGGTATTATTAAGTTGTTAATTTATAAATATTTTTATATTTATTTTCCTCAAATTTAAGTTGATGTCATGGTTAATTTATTTATTTAATTTATGTAGGAAGGTGAATTGGGTAGACCGGTTACCCGATCTGAATTGTATATAGAAACAAAGACCCCTAAAATGAAGAAGTCAAGACCAATGACTAAACAAGGAGAAGAACAACTAAATAAGTTGGTTAGTAATTTAACTTGATACAATGTTCTTATGATTTTTGATAATTGATGTAATAATGTATGATATGTTTGTTTGCTTTATTATTTGTATAGAGTTGTTCAAGAACAAATAACCAGGGGTGAAATAATCGAATAGCTAGGGAGAGATGTTATATATCATGCATTCGGACGCGAGCATCCTGGTCATGTTAGGGGAGGAAGGAAATATGATGGTTATATGGAGTTTTTTAACATTCCAAAACAAAACCTCAGATAGTCAGTAAGGAGAAGTATTGTAAAATTGAAGAAGAATTCAACTCTTTTAAGGCCTCAATTTTAAGTAAGATTGCCACTTTAAAAGAATATCAATCCTAGCATATGTCAGGCATGGAAACATACTATAATTAGGGGTTAACCTATTGGCTAGGCATGCAACTATCCATGCCAGGCATGCCACCTTTGCAATCTCATGGCGCCCAACCTATATCCTGTATGGGATATAGTCATCCTATTGGTCCTCCCTTTATGCCAGGAATGTAGATGAAATCAGTTAGTGGTTCATTTTCTCCAATGCAATTTGTGCATTCTTACCATCCAATGCATCACGATGAATGTTTTGATGAGAATGTCCTTCCAATACTTTGTTGAGTCCCACATCGCCCAGGGAAGCCAGCAATGTGCTGGTTATAAGTCTAGGCAGTACCCTTTCCTGATAAGCGCGTTTTGAGGGAAACATTGGGCTGCCCAGCTTTCAATTTGGTATCAGAGCTGATCCTGGGGGTCCTGATGTGCACGCTCTCTGCTCGGGTCCGTGTCTGTTGGTTACTTGGCGCGGGTAGGCAGTCGGTCTTTGCGGTGTCCCCATCCGATGTGAGGGGGAGTGTTGAGTCCCACATCGCCCAGGGAAGCCAGCAATGTGCTGGTTATAAGTCTGGGCAGTACCCTTTCCTGATAAGCGCGTTTTGAGGGAAACATTGGGCTGTCCAACTTTCAATTTGGTATCAGAGCTGATCCTGGGGGTCCCGATGTGCACGCTCTCTGCTCGGCTTTGATACCAAATTGAAAGTTGGGCAGCCCAATGTTTCCCTTAAAACGCGCTTATCAGGAAAGGGTACTGCCCAGACTTATAACCAGCACATTGTTGGCTTCCCTGGGTGATGTGGGACTCAACACTCCCCCTCACATCGGACGGGGACACCGCAAAGACCGACTGTCTACCCGCGCCAAGTAACCAACGGACACGGAGCCGAGCATAGAGCGTGCACATCGGGACCCCCACGATCATCTCTGATACCAAATTGAAAGCTGGGCAGCCCAATGTTTCCCTCAAAACGCACTTATCAGGAAAGGGTACTGCCCAGACTTATAACCAGCACATTGCTGGCTTCCCTGGGCGATGTGGGACTCAACACTCCCCCTCACATCGGACGGGGACACCGCAAAGACCGACTTACTTACCCCACATGGGAGTCCTCCTCTATTTGATGAATCATTTGTGGTAAGATTTAATGTTTATATAGATAGTCTATTATTTTTATTTTTTATTATATATTTTATTTATTATATACACTTAATTTTTTTACAGAATATGAAATGTTTTATTGAAACATCCTTCATCAAGGAACTTTGTTGCTATTGGAACAATACAAAAATTGACAATGATCGATTGATTCATAATCAATATTTCCCAAATTAATGGCAAATAGTAATTGATCAATCATTACTTCATGATTTTCCACTACCTATGCCTTCTGATGTTACCAAAGTCCAAGAAGCAGTTGGAGAATATGTGACTTGGCCGTCGAGCCAAGTTGTGATAAATTTTGACATAATACTATTTTTTACATAAGGTAACACTTTTTTTACTACTATTATATTATTATTCTTTTATTG
Organism: Hippophae gyantsensis; assembly: GCA_030763125.1. Taxonomy (NCBI): domain Eukaryota; kingdom Viridiplantae; phylum Streptophyta; class Magnoliopsida; order Rosales; family Elaeagnaceae; genus Hippophae; species Hippophae gyantsensis. The sequence continues at coordinate 41,801,634 of CM061035.1, read as the reverse complement.
TTACTAGCATATATAATACTTCCTCTTTAGTCTATTATACCAGAATTAGTAAGTGTGGCACATTTAAGAGATTAAAAGCAAGTATCTCATGGTAAATCTATGTATAGTAGGCAATCATCGTGCACTAAGTCATTCAAGAAGAAGCCTTCATCTAGCATAAATGATGAATGGACTTTGCCACTTCCTATAGATATTTCTAGTGTAGACATTGGCCAAACATATATATCAATCAAGTACATATTGCAGCTGTTTGAATATCAAATGATCGATTTAAGTATAATTCAAGTATGGACAAGGTCAGTCCTCAATCAGTAAATGACTTTCATTTATGTAGAACATATATAATTATATTTATATTATCTAATTATTTATATATATATATATATATATATATATCTTTTATAAAGGTCATGTTATTATCGACTTCAAGCTATTCACTCATCACATATAGTAATGTTCTATGATTCTCCATTTGTCAATCAATATCAAGAAAAGGATGTTAGTGATGAGTGCTCAAAAAGTACTAAAATTACCATGATTTTATGCACCTTAATTGATTAAAAATATATATATTTATATCATTTTATCACATATTTATATAAATTTGTGTTTCCAGAATCACGGGTATTTTTATTGTTTTTCAGGTATTTTCGCTACAAAACGTAACTTAAAGACTCAAATAAGAATACTAGAGACAATACATCACAAATATATTCATAAAATAAATGAGGAAAAGCCAACAAATATGGAAAAATTGGACAAAATGGGTCAAAAAGGAGGAAATCGGGCTGCCCTACTGCCTACCGCGCGCAGCAGCTGCCCCAGCCGCGCCCAGCAACGCGTGCGCCAGATTTCCCTTCCGTGCGTGACCCTGCTCCCGTCCGTGTGCGCCTGCTCCCATCTACGTGCACTTGCGCCCAGTCTGCGTGCCTGTACCCAGTCTGTGCACGCCGCTGCACCCATCTGCCCCATTTGCGCTCGCTGCCGTGCCCACATCTAGACGTCATCAGTATGACATCATTATTCACTACTCCGTGTTTTCCCAATTTTTAATCATTGTTTCACCCACTTTTTCTCTCCATCCTCACCTATAAATACCCCCATTCTCTTCATAACTAAACACATCTCAAAACACATCTTTTCTTCTCTTTCTTTCTCTCATTTCTTAGTTTTTTTTAGTTTTTCTAGTTTTTTTTTAGTTTTGAGCTTTTATTAGTTAGTTTTTCTTAGTTTTAGAGTTCTTCTCTTTTTGAGAAGAACAAATTATGTTTTTGTAATTTATTTTCTTTTTGATTCAATAAATGGAAGTGTAAATTCCGTTTGGAGGTTTTCCAGCAATAGGAATAGCATCAAAATACTCTAAGGATTTTATTTTCTTTACAGTTATTTTTTATGCTTTATTCTTACATGTTATACTTAATTTGTCTGTGATTAAATTTAACTTTGCTGACTGTTTGTAAACATGATATAATAATAACGTTGTTATGCTTGCGAAATATTAAATAGGTGAAAATCTCTAAAATGAATTGATTTTGTTTTTATTCAAGATTTTATATTAAGAATGTTAGAGAGAAATATATTATTTTTCATTACAATCTTAAATCTGAAAATTAGATTTTAAGGTTTAGTTATCCGGTCTGATTTAGAGTAGTGTTATTTTATTTGTTAATACAATCGTCCGGTAGTTAGAGTGAAGCTCTATTTCAAAATATTTTATAAGAATTATTATCTAAAAATGTATTGACAACATGTTTTCAGTAGTTGTTTTAAAACTTGAAAGTTAGTACTCGGATAACTAAATTCTTAGGTTTAATTTGTACACCTTGAATAAAGTTTAAATTGTCTAACCCCAACAAAGGTGGCATTTAAATGGTTCATTTTCAATCTCTTAGAAAAGGGAATTAATTTAATTAATCAAATTAGTTATCAATCCCACCCATAGGTGTTAATTGATTTGTTTAGTTAACAAAGAATATCTAACCCTACCAAAGGTGGTATTCATATAAAAAAGAGAGAATCAATAAATATCAATTCATATCTTTAATAACCTAAATAATATGAGCAAACATAATTAACCTAGTTATTATATACATAAATACTCCACTATTATAAATGATAAAATTTGCATAAATATTTATTGAATCTGTATCTATGTTTATTTTTATGTGAGTAGATTAAAAACTACAAAACCCCAAAATATCGTGACAAGATGTTTAGGATTTAATTTTGTTTTTAAAAATTTGAATAATAAATTAAAAACCACATATATTCCTTCCTTAGATCGACCTTGGGAGTATACTTATCATTTTCTACGAAATGATTCGTGCACCTGCGAGAGTTTTATAAATATAAAACCAAATTATTGGCAAGATCGACGATGCCGGTTCTATCCGTCAAGTTTTTGGCACCATTGTGGGGATGCTATCAAGTTTTTGGCCCCGTTGGGGGATGCTATCAAGTTTTTGGCACCGTTGTCGTGGAAGGAATAGCATTTTTTAATTATTTATCAAAATTTTTAAAACTTTTTGTGTTTTAATAATTGTGATTTTTTTATTTAAAAAAAACAAAAAAACCAAAAATAAAAAATAAAAAAATTTTTGTTTGTGAATAGTAAAAAAAATAAAAATAAAAATATTTTTTTTCTCATTAAAAAAAAACTTATCGTTCATGAATAGTAAAAAAACAAAAAAAAATTTAAATTTCAAATTTCATAATAAATAAAAAAAATTAATTAAAATTAAAAAAAATTATAGCGTGAATATTAAAATAATTATGAATTTTGTAATTTGAAGTAAAAAAAACTTAAATAAATTTTAAATAAAAAATAATAATAAAATAAAATAAAATAAAATAATTTTTTTATTTAATTATTTTCTTTAAAAAAATAAAAATTTTAAAATTTTAAAAAATTTTAAAAAATTTAAAAAAATTTAAAAAAAATTAAAAAATTAAAACAAATTAAAAAATTAAAAAATTAAAAAAATTTAAAAATTAATTTTATTTAATTATTTTCTTTAAAAAAAAATTTCCAAACGAATCAAAAACTTTAATTTCAATTTTTATTTTTATTTTTTTTCTTTTATCTTTTTCAATTTTTTTATTATTTTATTTTATTTTTTTATCTTAATTTTCGTTTAACTTAATTAACTTTGGTTTTTACTAAATTTTCGTTTATGTTAATTAACTTAGATTTTTCGTAACTTAATTTACTAACTTATTAACTTAGTGTTTAATTAACTTAATTAACCTACCTTTATATTAAGTTAATTAACTTAAATTTTAACTTAACTTAACTTAATTAACTTAATTTTAATAGCATGAAAAGTAAAGATCTAAGGGAGTTCTATCTAAGAGACTAGTTCTTGGAAGCCTTTGTGCCACTAGTCTTTCCTAAGAACGTTACTCTATCTATGAGGATGGTTTTTAAGGAGCTTTTGCCCCACTATTCTTTCCTGGGAGCACTCTTGGTTAATACTGATTATGTTATTTTAACTTAGATATTATACTTAAAAAAACAATAAAATTCTAAAACTATCTCCAAAATTTTAAAGTTTTAATTACAATCCAAGGAGTTAGTTGTTTTGTTTGATCTAGGTACAATTGTGTTTTGATGCCTTTAATTATTTGATTTGTACCTAGACGTGGATTATCAAAAACTCACAAGCATGTCCCTAGTTTTAAGTATAGAAAAATTTGAAAATCCATAGGACATGACTGAAAAAGTATAGGTAGACAATCTTGTCTTACTTGTAGGTTTGATTGACTCATTGATAAGGAAACATTGAGTTTACTTAAAATGAAATCCCCAAGTTACGTCTTGCTAAGGCGTTAAACTAAGCGTTGGATGGGAGGCAACCCATCATTTTAGGTAATTTTATTTATTTAATTTATATTGTTTATTTTAGTTTAATTACATGTAAATAATTTTAAAATTGTTAAAACTAAAAATATTTGTTGAGATGTTAAAAGTTTACAGCAATTTGTCTGTGTGCACTTTAATGAACATGATGGATGCACCTGCATTTCTCCATCACTACTTGCGACATTCACAGGAAATAGGTAATATTTCTTCTCTTTTCTCTTTATCTTTAATTTACAGTTGTTACATTGAGGACAATGTAAGTTCTAGGTTGGGGGTGGTGAAAAGTTACCATGCTTAATTAAAAAAAAAGATTTAATAATTTAAAAAAAAAATTATGTTCACATTTTCATTTTTATTGTGTTTGGTTTTATTTTCTTTGTGTGATTTAGTAATTTTTGGAATTTAAAAAAATATTCTCACAAAAATTTATCATTATCATGAAATATTTTGTAATTGTTTTTGGTAATTAGTTAATTTTTATCATAACTAGTATTTCTTGATAAGATGTGGAAATTATATTAAACCCAAAATCGGTGTTTATGGATTTTTTTTTAGTGGAGACTACCTTTGTGAGATATAATTTGAGCCTAATTTTCCTTATTCAGAGTGAAATATATATTTTTTCTACTCCAAACACATTTCTTATTTCTTCAAATTTTTAGATGATCTCTATAGGCATTAGCATTGAATGTATGAATTTTTTCTCATCTTAATAGAGTGTCGTATATTTTTTATTATTATTTTTGCTTAGATTAAATGATTTGAGTAGAAATTGATAGTATATGCTTTTATCTCATTCATGCATGACTACTACAAAAAAAAAAGATATATCTGGGGTTACCTAAACCAAATCAAACACAAAAGTCACAAAATTAACCACTCACCAAAATCCTAAAAAAATGTACAAATCTGTACGTGGGTTTACTCTCTAAAAAAATGATATATATTGAAAAATATCTTCAGAAAAATATAGAGAGATAAAGAATATATAGTATAATCTACATACTATGACCCGCATTACCCAAAATCCTAAAAAAAATGTACAATTCGTACATGGGTTGACTCTCTAAAAAATGATATATATTAAAAAATATCTTCAGAAAAATATAGAGAGATAAAGAATATATAGTATAATCTACATACTATGACCCACATTACCTACAAAGTTGTGAGTAAAGGCTAATTACAAATGAAAGATGAGGAAGTAATTCCCTAAAAAGTCATTGCACTTTCTTCATTTGTAAAAGGCATATATCTTGAAATTTTTTCTTAATGAGTTTGATTTATGCATGAAAATAATTTTTATATATGATATCTTTATAATTTATACATTTGATTCCTTCCATGAGATCAACGTCAAAATAACACTTTGAGCCTTTATTCTTTATACATATGCAAACATATTAGTTCATTTCTATACATAAACTCTTTCGCATATAAATTAGTATGAGTGTTTGAACCCATAGGATTCAGTGTTTTGAGAGTATTGACTTGTGAGGAATAGAGTCGAAGTGAATTCGGATTCATGACACTGAAATTGGGTGAAATTAAATTGATACATTTTTGATATGAAATATGAAAATGATTTTCGAACTAATTATTATAATAAATCATGATTGTTTAAGAAGATTAAAATAACTTATGCTTTAGATTTTAATTATGATCTTAAAGAAGATTAAAAAGTATGAGACATTTTTTTATTATGTTTCATGTTGTTTTATTTTATTTTATTCTTAAAAGTTAATTTTTGATTTTGTTGTAATTTTAGTTTTTAAGTTTTTTTTTATTATTTCTTTTAATTTTTACATTTAGTTCAGTGTTTGTGGGTATCATTACTGAAAACCCTTACGAGACTCAAACTCATCCACTAGGGCAACCTAGGGATTTAAAGGCTTGTTGCATAGCCTAAATGCAACCGTGTCAATCCACAGAAGTGATTTAGGATAGTTTATTTTTTAGTTTTTATCACTTCTCTTGCTAAGGGACTAGCAAGAAGCTAGTTGGGGGTTGTGATGAGTGCTTAAAAAGTACTAAAATTACCATGATTTTATGCACGTTAATTGATTAAAAACATATATATTTATATGATTTTATCATATATTTATATAAATTTGTCTTTTCGGAATCACGGGTATTTTTATTGTTTTTCAGATATTTTCGCTTCAAAACGTAACTTAAAGACTCAAAGAGGAATACTGGAGACAATACATCACAAATATATTCATAAAATAAATGAGGAAAAGCGAACAAATATGGAAAAATTAGACAAAATGGGTCAAAAATCTCAAAAAGGAGGAAATCGTGGCCATAGCTACCAGTGCCACCGCTTACCCCGCTGTGATGGCCGCCCCGCGCCCAAAGAACGCACGCGCTACGCTCTCCTTCCGTGTGCGCCTGCTCCCATCCGCGCGCGCCTGCGCCTGCGCCTACTCCTATCTATGCGTGCCTGCGCCCAGCCTGCTCCCATCTGCACGCGCCTACACCCAGTCTGCGCCCATCTGTGCGCGCCGCTGCACCCATCTGCCCCATTTGCACGCGCTGCCATGCCCACATCAGCATGACGTCATTAGTATGACGTCATCATTCACTACTCTGCATTTTCCCAATTTTTAATCATTTTTTCACCCAATTTTTCTCCCCATCCTAACCTATAAATACCCTTATTCTCTTCATAACTAAACACACCTCAAAACACATCTTCTCTTCTCTTTCTTTCTCTCATTTCTTAGTTTTTTTTAGTTTTTCTAGTTTTTCTTAGTTTTTAGCTTTTCTTAGTTAGTTTTTCTTAGTTTTAGAGTTCTTCTCTTTTTGAGAAGAACTAATTATGTTTTTGTAATTTATTTCCTTTTTGATTCAATAAATGGAAGTGCAAATTCCATTTGGAGATTATCCAGCAACATGAATAGCATCAAAGTACTGTAAGGATTTTATTTTCTTTATAGTTATTTTTTATGCTTTATTCTTACATGTTATATTTAATTTGTCTGTGATTAAATTTAACTTTGTTGACTGTTTGTAAACATGATATAATAACAACGTTGTTAGGCTTGCGAAATATTAAATACGTGAAAATCTCTAAAATGAATTGATTTTTATTTATTCAAGATTTTATATTAAGAATGTTAGAGAGAAATATATTATTTTTCATTACAAACTTAAATCTGAAAATTAGATTTTAAGGTTTAGTTATCCGGTCTGATTTAGAGTAGTGCTATTTTATTTGTTGGTACAATCGCCCGATAGTTAGAGTGAAGCTCTATTTCAAAAGTTTTTATAAGAATTATTATCTGAAAATGTATTGACAACATGTTTTCAGTAGTGGTTTTAAAACTTGAAAGTTAGTACTCAGATAACTAAATTCTTAGGTTTAATTTGGACACCTTGAATAAAGTTTAAACTGTCTAACCCCACCAAAGGTGGCATTTAAATGGTTCATTTTCAATCTTTTAGAAAAGGGAATTAATTTAATTAACCAAATTAGTTATCAACCCCACCCATAGGTGTTAATTGATTTGTTTAGTTAATAAAGAATATCTAACCCCACCAAAGGTGGTATTCATATAAAAAAGAGAGAATCAATAAATATCAATTCATATCTTTAATAACCTAAATATTATGAGCAAACATAATTAACCTAGTTATTATATCCATAAATACTCCACTATTATAAATGATAAAATTTGCATAAATATTTATTAAATCTGTATCTATGTTTATTTTTATGTTAGTAGATTAAAAACCACAAAACCCCAAAATATCGTGATAGGATGTTTAGCATTTAATTTCGTTTTTAAAAGTTTGAATAATAAATTAAAAACCACATACATTCCTTCCTTAGATCGACCTTGGGAGTATATTTATCATTTTCTACGAAATGATTTGTGCACTTGTGAGAGTTTTATAAATATAAAACCAAATTATCGGCAGGATCGGCGATGATGGTTCTGTCCGTCACTTAGCATCAAAGGTAAACAATTATGTGATAGGGCATTAACACTTAACAAAAATTAGAAGTTGATAATTCCTTGGCTACTAAAGTTTGAACAAGGCCAAGATCATTGGATGTTGGTAATCCTTGATCTATATGGCAATCATGTTTGGTACTATGACTCAGCTTCCATAGAATTGAGTAATGATATAAAAGTAGTTGTTGAAATGTAAGAGTTATGCTAGGTATTTTTCTTCTAATTTTCTTTGTAATATTTAATAAAAAATAAAACATTTTAAACTTTGATAGGGCATGGAAGCTGTGGAACAAGAGTATGGGAATTGCCCTTAAAAAATCTCATAAGCTTAGAAGGGACAAAGTTATGGTATGTACAAGCAAATAAATAATTTAATTAATTTTACTATTGAATAATAAAGATGTTCGAATATGAAAAATCATGTAAACTTTTTTTTATAGGTTCCATAACAAAATGGAGTCATGTGTGGTTACTATGTCATGAATTTTGTGAGCGAAATCATCACAAATATCAACATTCCAATTAAAAATGTGGTAATCTCTTTTACCAATATATCGCTTTAACATATATCAGTTATTTTTTATGAATTCATGATATTACATTTTTATTTTGAATGTAAATACATGTAGTTCTTTGGTTGGAACAAGTCGGGCTATGACCTGCAAATTTTTTATGATTTACGAGAGGAATGAGTAGAACACATGGTTAAAATTATATCATCACAAGAAAAATCAAGAGAAGATTTTGGTGATCTTGAATTGCATATGAAAACATCATGGTAATTTTTATAATGCTTTAATTTCTCCATTATTGTGTCTCTGAAGTTTGGGCTTCTTGTTTGATGGATGTTTCGTTTGATGAATATTTTGTTTGATGGATGTTTCAATGATCATGTATTTAGGGGAATGAATTTTATATGCACCTATTTTTTGCCCAAACTTCATCTCATCTCTCTTGCCTACTTCCCTAGTATGACAACATCATGGTAGTCATTGGCCAGCCAAGTATAGAAAAACCACCAAGAACATCATATCTTCAAGAGTAATTGTTGTTTCACCCCAAGGAAATAAAAAGTATTAATTTATGGGCACCAAAACTCAACCAACCCAAGTAACAAATTGGAGTTACATTTGACTTCATATTTAGAGCTCATTATAGCATTAAAAATACCAACTTGATTCTAGATAGCTTTATATTTATAGACAAAATATTAATACAATGCTAATATGATTTTGAAGGAATGAGGTTATTATTATATCACTTTAGTGTCGATGTGGTAATCTCTTTTACTAATCTTTTAATATATATAAGTTATTTTTTGTGAATTCATGATATTACATTCTTATTTTGAATTTAATTACATATAGTACTTTGGTTGGAACAAGTCAGGCTATGATATGCAAATTTTTTATGATTTACGAGAAAAATGGACAGAATACATGGTTCAAATTATAACATCACAAGAAGAATCAGGAAAAGAATCTGATGATCTTGAATAACATAAGGCAACATCATGGTAATTTTTATAATGTTTTAATTTCTTCATTCCTAGGGGAATGAATTGTTATATCAAACAACTATCTTTTGCCCAACCAACTCAAGTAACAAATTAGAGTTACACTTGACTTCATATTTAGAGCTTATTATAGCATTAAAAATTCTAGCTTGATTCCAGATAGCTTCATATTTATAGATAAAAGATTAATACAATGCTAATATGTTTTTTGCCCAAACTCCCTCTCATCTCTCTTGCCTAGTTTCTTGATAACTATCCTAGTGAAATTCTGAGCAAACCAAGTTTCCTCTCCTTGACATAAAGTGGGAATATCACAAAATCCATGATAAAAGAGACGACATCATTTTATTTGTGATTTAAGTTATATATATATATATATATGTATTGTATATAAATTATTTTTTTTTGTAATAAATTTAATTTTCAAGTAATTTATTAAACGGATTTTGGTTTTTTCTACTATTATGTGATCGAATGTAGGTTTTGAGTATAGTAGCAAATAATAAATTGTGTAAAAAAATACAGAATTTAAAGTTGGTTCAACGTGTGAACCGACTTTATGTTTAAAGTTGGTTCAATGCGTGAACTAACTTTATGTTTAAAGTCAGTTCAATGCGTGAACCGACTTTAAACCTCAATTTTGGAGTAGTGAATTGAAATCCTCTTATGGTAAAATCCTCTTAGAGTCTCTTATAACATCTTGAATATTTGTAAGAATTGTCCGAACTGATCACAATATATTTGATTTGAGTTATTTTGACATCATCCTAGGAATGGACTAGCTAACCAAATATTAAGTTGTTGTAAATTGTTTTGAGAATAAGGTTACCATCTATACTACCAAGGGAGTAGAAGTTCATTTTTATGGTGAAAAAGGAGTAACCTTTCAAATGCCTTCCTTAAGTACTACTTAGGTAGTAGACAAAACTATGAAAGTATAGCTCTTTTAAATTCTTTAGAAGTAAACTCAGATAGTGGAAGAAGCACAACTTGAATACCAGTGGTGAATGAGTATTGGGATGTGTTTTTGGTAGAATTACCTGGACTTCCTCCAACTCAATAGATCAATTTGGTGGTCAAGTTATATCATAGAATTGCACCAATATCTATTGCTCCTTATCATATGGAACCTATATAGAAAAAAGAACTAACGAAGTAGTTAGATGAGTTATTGGTGAAAGGATTCATTCAACGAAGTTCGTCACTATAGGATGCATCTATTATTTTTGTCAAAAAGAAAGATAGAAGCTTCAGATTATGTATTGGTTATGATCAACGAAATAGGTTCACCACAAAGAACAAATACTCGTTACCTCAAATTGATGAATTGTTTCATCAACTCAAAGGAGAAAGTTTCTTCTCAAAGATTGATCTCAAGTCTAGATATCACTTGTAGAAGGTTAGAGAGTTGGATAAACCCAAAACTATTATTCGTACATGATATGGGCATTTTGAATTTTATATTATGTCATTTAATTTAACCAATGCTCTTGTTTCTTTCATGGAATTAATGAATTTGGTATTTTGACCATTGTATTTATGAACAATATATTGATTTATTCAAAGACTCATGAAGAGCATGAGGAACATCTCAAGATCACCTTCTAAATTCTAAAGGAGTACCAAATGTATTCAAAGTTTGAGAAGTGTGATTTTTGGCTTACTAAATTCAAATTCCTCAAACATGTCATATCCGGAAGAGGAATTTCTATGAATCCCTCCAAGATTAAAGCAGTATTAAATTAGAATCAACCAAGAAATGTGACTGAAGATTGAAGTTTACTTGGACAAGTATTAGCCACACAAATTATGTGTGCAATAAATACGCAAGTATACGTATCGTAAAAGTAATATAATGATAAGTAAAGATCGTTCCCATGGAGATTATTGTTTTAGAAACTATTTTTAAAACTAAAAATAATAAAAATCAATTTTTTTGTGTTTTTATATCTTAAGAAAGCAAAATTAAAATAACTAAAAATAAATAGCAATAATTAATTAAATCAGGTTTTGTGACTAAAAAGAAATATGAGAAAATATCTAGGAATACTTAATCCCCCAATTTTATAAACATGCGAATCGCTAAAATCCCTCCAATATAATATCAATTAATTACATGATCAATTGCATCTAACCTAACATGTATTCCTCTCTCAAGTAAACTACACATCATATAGTAATTAATTTAATCACACTCTCATGCCAATTAAGTTGCATACTACTCATTAAGTTCATCAATTATGGATCACATACATACGAATCATACATCTCTACCTAGAAACTATGCATGTTATTTAATCAAGACAAACAATTAAATAATTCTCTCAAATCAATTTAATTGTCTCTATAGATAAATTGTTGGCCAAACAATTAATAGCATAAAAATTAGATTAAATAATATAATTAAATTAATATTATAAATAAGAAAAAATATTAGATCATCACATGGTGAAAATTGGGTTCATAAGATCCCTAGATTAATAAATTAATTACACATAATTGTGTTCATAAAGCACATATTTTTCATAAAGAAAGACATAAAATTAATAAAGCAAAGAGTAGAAAAAGAAATACAATCAATCTCTTGAATTATAGTATTAATTTCCTCTTGAATCTCCACCAAAAATGTGTTGTTTCTTGAATTTTTCTATCTTTTTAGCTCTAAAAACTGTCCAAAATTATGCAAATGGAGGCTAATTAGGGTTTATGGAGTGATTAGGGGCTTAGATAAAGCTCAGGTACGATCTAGACCATCCAATCAGCTTCAAATCAAGGGCTACGATCAAAACAAACAAAACTAATAGTTTCAGCCAATCATAGCGTGACACGTGGCATCAGAAATAAATTGGGTGAATCAGGGAGCGATGCCTGGTAGGGGAGATCGGTCAAAGTCAATGCTCGCCGAGTCAGGAAAACGTGGCATGACTTGATTCGTAGGAATGGATGGCGTGGTGCACGGGTGGAATGCGTGGAGCAATAGCGTGGTCACACTTTTCATGATGTGTTGGTCGATTCCGAACTCATATTGAACGTCGTGTTGACACGTGGCGTGTGTTTGTCCTCCTCACACGTGGCACGATGTGGTTCACTCTCTGTGATTGCGTAGGGTTTGTGTGGCTTGCTCAGTCAGCTCCTCTGCTTATGTGGCTTGCCAAGTGGTATCTTCAGATTGGTCCTGCGTTAAAAATTCATAAGAAATCCATAAAAATTCCAGAAAAATTCCAGAAAAATCCCAAAAAATTCCAAAAATTATATTTTCACCCTTTTCACTAAAAAGTTTATATTTAAATTTTTTTAGCCATAAAAATACTATTTATTAAATAAAATAAGTAAATATTAAGTAAAAAGTGCGCTAATGACTCTATTTTCATAGAGTCATCAACAAGCTGGATACTACCATTTTTTTGTACAAGACTTCTCAAAGATCACAACACTATGGACAAAGCTTATTCAAAAAGGAGTTAGATTATTTTTGGAAAAAGCTTGTAAGGAAGCATTTCAAGAGTTAAATACATGACTTATAACTACACCAATCCTTATTATGCTAAACAAAATGGAACCTTATGTGGTTTTCAAGGATGTTTTACTACAATGCCTTGGATGTGTCTTAATGCAAAATGACCAAGTAGTTTCCTACAAACCACAACAACTCAAGGCTCATAGTGAAACTACCCAACAAATGATTTGTAGTTAGCAGCTATGGTTTTTGCTTTGAATATGCAAAGATACTACCTCTCTAGTGCAAAATTTTGATTCTTCTCAAATCACAAAAGTCTCCAATATCTTTTTACTTAAAAAAGATCCCAATTTGAGACAAAGAAGGTGGGTAAAGTGTCTTCAAGATTATGACTTCACTTTGCAATACCATCCTGGCAAGGCTAATATAGTAGTAGATCCTTTGAGTCACATGTTAGGCTTTGTTACATAAATAATGGTAGACCCTTGGCGAAATACTCGAGTTGTTAAAGGTAGCCCAATCTAATGATCCTAAAATTTGTAAAGTATGATATAGAATGATAGAAGGAAAGACAATTAAAGGATGGAGTTATAGAAATTTAGTGTTTCATTTCCTTGGAAAGATGAAAGTACTTATAGATGATTATTTAAGATAAGAGATCATAGGAGAAGAACACAGGTAAGAATTTAGGGTACATACTAGAAGCACAAAATTTTATCGTGATTTAAAAAGGACCTAGTAGTAGAGAGAAATGAAGAGATATATTACATAGTTTGTAGTGAACTACGTGATATGTTATCAAGTGAAGACAGAGCACAAGAAACCTATAAGACTACTTCAACCACTTCATATGCCTGAATGGATATGGGATGACATAACCATAGACTTCCTAATAGGATTACCACATACTTCTCACGGTCACAATTCCATTTGGGTAATTATTGATCATCTTACGAAGTCTACTCATTCCATTCCAGTCAAAACCTTATATGTGGAGATGACTTTGTGTAAGTTGTACATTCAGGATATCATACGATTGATGAGTGCTCAAAAAGCACTAAAATTACCATGATTTTATGCACATTAATTGATTAAAAATATATATATTTATATGTTTTATCATATATTTATATAAATTTGTCTTTTTCGGAATCACGGGTATTTTTATTGTTTTTCAGGTATTTTTGCTTAAAAACGTAACTTAAAGACTTAAACAGGAATACTGGAAGCAATATATCACAAATATATTAATAAATAAATGAGGAAAGGTCAACAAATATCGAAAAATTGGACAAAATGGGTCAAAAAGGTCAAAAATGTCAAAAAGGAGGAAATCGTGCCGCCCAGCCGTGCGCCTAGTCTCGCGCGCGCCAGCGCCCAACCGCGCACGCCATGCTGTCGTCTCACGCCACGCCCGCGCTGAGTGCTAAAAAAGCACTAAAATTACCATGATTTTATGTACATTAATTGATTAAAAATATATATATTTATATGTTTTATCATATATTTATATAAATTTGTCCTTTTCGGAATCACGGGTATTTTGATTGTTTTTCAGGTATTTTCGCTTAAAAACGTAACTTAAAGACTCAAACATGAATACTGGAAGCAATACATCACAAATATATTAATAAATAAATGAGGAAAGGTCAACAAATATCGAAAAATTGGACAAAATGGGTCAAAAAGGTCAAAAATGTCAAAAAGGAGGAAATCGCGCCGCCCAGCTGCCCAGCCGCGCGCGCCATGCTATCGTCTCACGCCACGCCCGCGCGTGCCATGCTGTCGTTCCGCGCATGCCCCTGCGTGCTACTGCTTGTCCGCGCGCGCGCCTGCACGACCTGATGCTACTCCCGCACGCGCCGCTGCCATTTCGCCCAATTTTCGCGCAGCCGCCCCCCACGTCATGCTGACGTCATCAAATGACATCATCAATCACTACTCTGTGTTTCTACCATTTTTTAACATTCTTTTTCCCCCACTTTTTCTCTCCATCCTCACCTATAAATACACCCCTCTCTTCACTTCATAACACACCTAAAAACACATTCTCTTCTCTCTTTCTTTCTCTCTTTCTTTCTCTCTTTTCTTAGATTTTTTAGTTTTTTTAGTTTTTCTTAGTTTTTAGCTTTTCTTAGTTAATTTCTCTTAGTTTTAGAGTTCTTCCCTTTTTGGGAAGAACTAGTTATGTTTTTGTAATTTATTAGTTTTTTTTATTCAATAAATGGGAGTGCAAATTCCGTTTGGAGGTTTTCCAGCAATAGGAATAGCATCAAAATACTCTAAGGATTTTATTTTCTTTACAGTTATTTTTTATGCTTTATTCTTACATGTTATATTTAATTTGTCTGTGATTAAATTAAACTGTGCTGGCTGTTTGTAAACATGATATAATAATAACGTTGTTATGCTTACGAAATATTAAATAGGTAAAAATCTCTAAAATGAATTGATTTTATTTTTATTCAAGATTTTATATTAAGAATGTTAGAGAGAAATATATTATTTTTCATTACAAACTTAAATCAGAAAATTAGATTTTAAGGTTGAGTTATCTGGTCTGATTTAGAGTAGTGCTCTTTTATTTATTGGTACAATCGTCCGGTAGTTAGAGTGAAGCTCTATTTCAAAAGTTTTTATAAGAATTATTATCTGAAAATGTATTGACAACATGTTTTCAGTAGTGGTTTTAAAACTTGAAAGTTAGTACTCGGATAACTAAATTCTTAGGTTTAATTTGGACACCTTGAATAAATTTTAAACTGTCTAACCCCACCAAAGGTGTCATTTAAATGGTTCATTTTCAATATCTTAGAAAAAGGAATTAATTTAATTAATCAAATTAGTTATCAACCCCACCCATAGGTGTTAATTGATTTGTTTAGTTAACAAAGAATATCTAACCCCACCAAAGGTGGTATTCATTTAAAAAAGAGAGAATCAATAAATATCAATTCATATCTTTAATAACCTAAATAATACGAGCAAGCATAATTAACTTAATTATTATATCCATAAATACTCCACCATTATAAATGATAAAATTTGCATAAATGTGTATTGAATCTATGTTTATTTTTATGTAATTAGATTAAAAACACAAAACCCAAAATATCGTGACAGGATGTTTAGGATTTAATTTCGTTTTTAAAAGTTTGAATAATAAATTAAAAACCATATATATTCCTTCCTTAGATCGACCTTGGGAGTATACTTATCATTTTCTACGAAATGATTCGTGTACTTGCGAGAGTTTTATAAATAAATAAAACCAAAATGAACAGCAGGATCGGCGATGTCGGTTTTGCCCCATCAACGATCGCTAGGCATCCCAAAGTTGATTGTATGAAAATGAGATCCAGATTTTATCACACATTTTTGGAGATGCATATAAAAGGCTTTAGATATAGAGTTGCTGCATAGTATGATTTGTCATCCTAAAATAGATAGACAATATGGAAGAGTCATACAAATCTTAGAAGACATGTTACAAGCCTGTGTTATGAAATTCAAGGAGAAATTGAGCAAAGAACTTCCATTGGTTGAGTTTGCCTACAATAATAGTTATCATAGAAGCATTATGATGGTTCTTTATGAAGCCTTGTATGGATGACAATGTAGATCGTCGAGGTGCTGGGTGGAAGGAAAAGATATCAATAAAATGAGGACTGATCTTATAGATGAAACAAATGAAAAAATATTTACATCACATAAGATAAATTTCATGCATTTCAATGTTGGTGAAAGAGTTATTCTAATCATGGATGATGACCATTGAACTTTGAAGTGGATGATAATCTTTTTCTCAAAGTTCAACCTGAGAAAGGAGTAACTCGTTTTGGAATTAAAGGAAAGTTAGCACCATGATATTTGTTAAAAAAAAGGAGTAACACATTTTGGAATTAAAGGAAAGTTAGCACCATGATTAAAGTATCCAAAAAGGAATTTCAAACAATTTTTTAAAATATATAGATGCATCAAGAAGTTTTTGTGTGAATATCGAATCGAATGGGAAAAAATTGGAAATTTTTTACATGCCTCTCCAAGCCCCTCGTCGAATACTCAGAGAACACCTTGTTGGACTTTGGACAAGGGTGGTCAACAAGCACTAATTTTGGTTCAATAAAAGAAAAAAATCCCCCATTTTTGACATAAATTTCCCTCTTCTCTTTCTCTGTTTAAAAAATTTCTCCCTAAAAGTGTTCAGATTTTTTGGTACATTTTGGAGCACATTTTGTGAAGTGTGGTACCCATGGGTAACTAGTTATAGTAGACTACATTTCTACCAATTACAGGTATACATCACAAAACATAAGTATTCTTGGATTTTTTTAATCAATAGTGCCTATGATTGTTGACCATACAAGGATCTCAGAGTTAGACCCCCTATTGTGTCTCCGAGTTTGCTATCTAGTGAGTTTAGGAGTATGACTGCACATTGGCCCTAGAATGGGACTATATTGTGTTTTAGACCCTTAGACAAGGGCCCATATGATTTGATTTGACCAATTCATGCCAATGTATTTTGAAGATGAATAAATATGTGATTGTATATCATTCATTGGATTTATATCATGTAACATATTTTTTATTGTGTGAAGGTGAATTGGAATACCTTGATAATGTACACTCTGCCAGTCACCAGAAGATAGGAAGTATAGGTTTATTGGGGTTTTGTGACTAAAATCTCCCCAGACTTTATACTGATGATGATTACTTATATGAAATTTTGTTAACAAATAACATGCATCATGAATTATTGATTTGTTATTATATTAATTAGAGTAGACTCATTTTGACCTATATATAGCTCATAACATTTCCCTTTCCCTTCCAGGTTAAAGTTTGTTAATGTTGTTTGTGATTCGATATAGAAGTAGAAGAAGGGAATTTGAAGTTATTTTATTTATGTATTTTATTTTGAATCCTATTGATGACTCTATGAAAATAGAGTCATTAGCGCACTTTTTCACTTAATATTTATTTGTTTTATTTAATAAATAGTATTTTTGTGGCTAAAAAATTAAAATATAAGTTTTTTAGTAAAAAGGGGTGAAAATATAATTTTTGGAATTTTTTGGGATTTTTCTGGAATTTTTATGAATTTTTTATGAATTTTTAACACATGACCAATCAGAAGCTAACACGTGGCACGCCACGCAAGCATAGGAGCTGACTCAGCAAGCCACGTGGACGCCACGCAAGCAAAGAGAGCGAATCATGTTGCGCCACGTGTGAGGAGGAGAAACACGCACCACGTGTCAGCACGACGTTCAATCCGAGTTCGGAAATCAGTCAACGCGTGATGACACATGTCACCACGCTATTGCTCGAAGCATTCCACTTGTGTGCCACGCCATCCGTTCCTGCGAATCATGTCGCGCCACGTGGTGCTGACTCGGCGAAGGTTGACTCTGACCGGTCTCCCCTGCCACGAATCTCTTTCTGTGATTGGCTGAAATTGTCAGTTTTGCTTGTTTTGATCGTAGCCCTTGATTTGAAGTTGATCGGACGGTCCAAATCGCACCTGAGCTTTATTTAAGCCCCTAATCACTCCATAAACCCTAATTTTCCTCGATTAGCATAATTTTGGTTAGTTTTTAGAGCTAAAAAGAGAGAAAATACAGAAAAATTCAAGAAATGACACAATTTTGGTGGAGATTGAAGAGGAAATTAATTATACAATTCAAGAGATTGATTGTATTTCTTTTTCTACTCTTTTCTTTATTAATTTTATGTCTTCCTTTATGAAAAAAATGAGCTTTATGAACACAATTATGTGTAATTAATTTATTAATCTAGGGATCTTATGAACCCAATTTTCACCATGTGATGATCTAATATTTTTTCTCAATTATAATATTAATTTAATTATATTATTTAATCTGATTTTTATGCTATTAATTGTTTGGCCAACAATTTATCTATAGAGGCAATTAAATAGATTTAAGAAAATTATTTAATTGTTTATCTTGATTAAATAACATGCATAGTTTCTAGGTAGAGATGTATGATTCTTATGTATGTGATCCATAATTGATGAACTTAATGAGTAGTATGCAATTTAATTGGCATGAGAGTGATTAAATTAATTACTATATGGTGTGTAGTTTACTTGAGAGAGGAATACATGCAAGGTTAGATTCAATTGATGATGTAATTAATTGATATTATATTGGAGGGATTTTAGTGATTCGCATGTATAGAAAATTGGGGGATTAAGTATTCCTAGATATTTTCTCATATATCTTTTTAGTCACAAAATTTGATTTAATTAATTATTGCTATTTACTTTTAGTTATTTTAATTTTGCTTTCTTAAGATATAAAAACACCAAATGTTTTTTTATTATTTTTAGTTTTAAAAATAGTTTCTAAAAAAATAATCTCCGTGGGAACGATCTTTATTTATCATTATATTACTTGTTACGATACGTATACTTGCGTATTTATTGCACACATAATTTGTGTGGCGATTACCTATACTTAGAGATATTACTCAAACACAATGTAAGATAGATCATCTTTCAATATATGCATTTGATGTTTCCTATATTTTAAATAATTTTTGTTAAATTTTGGTATAAAATAAAGATATCCCAAATTTAATTTAGATTTTATTAAATCAAATTCTTATATTTTCCTTTAAATATAATTTAAAATTTACACCTTCTTATATCATGTACCCATTTTTTAGGGTGTGATAACTCCTATACGACCCTTGCTAGTTGGATTCATAGCTACTACAATCCACCTCTGAATTTGACTCTCCTTCGAAGCCCTACTGATATGCCAAAATTTAACGAATTTTTTGTTGCTATTACCAATTTCCTAACAATAACCCTAAAAACTTGATGATACCAAATTTAGCAATTTTTGGATGCTATTAATAGTTTCTTGACAATGGTGCCAAAAATTTGATGTTTCAAAACTTGATGTACAAATTTTATATATTTTTATAAATATTTTGCAAATACAGTAATCAATTGTAGAAAATGATAAGTATACTTCCAAGGTTGGTCTAAAGAGGAATCATGTAGTTTTTAAATAATTCACAAATTCTTAAAAATGAAAATAAAAACCTAAACATCTTGTCATGATGTCTGGTTTGATAAATTCTAAACTTACAACATAAAATAAAGGATATATTCAATAAAACAATGGATCAATAAATATTTATATTCAGTGGAGAATTTATGGGATATATTAATTACTTAATTATGCTTGATGAATATTAATTAGGTTATTAAAGATATAAATTAAGATTATTGATTCGTTCTTTTAAGTATGAAAATATCCTAAGATAGGGATCCTTTTCTTTATTTTTAATTACGTTATGCTTATTTTTTTAAAATTTAAAGAACTATTAAACTTGTCATGTTCGGTCAGTTTGACAATTTAAACATTAACCAAGGTGTCAAAATTAGATTAATGATTTAAATATCTAAAAACTAACTTTTAAATTTTAAAACTACTACTAAAAATATGTCGTCAATATATTTTTAAATAGTAATTTTTGTAAAAATCTATGAAATAAAACATGACTCTAAATAAGATTTAGATAATTATATCTAACATATAAGAATATTACTCTAAATCATATTTATATAATTAAATCCTAAATCTAACTCTCATGTATATTACGAAAGTTACTTCATCAATATATTTCATAAGCATAGAAACATTACTAGTATACCATAATATTTCTAGCCAGCCATCCTTAATTTAATCAATGATCAATAAATTAAAAATAACATGTAAAACAACACACAAAGTTAATTTGAAAAGAATACATTTAAATTATATCTCAAGTGTATCTGTATAGAACTTCAGTGTCATTTTTATTTCTGAAAAACCTCCAAACATAATTACCAATACTATTTATTGAATTGAAAGTAAAACTTCTACATAAACTTGAACTATGTTAAACTCTTAATTTGGGAGAAGGACTTTAAAACTAAGAAACAAAAAAGAAAAGCTAGAGAGAAACCAAGACAATCAACTAGGAAAGAGTTGTGGGATAAAAGGGATGATATGGAATGAAGTGGGGCAACCCTTTACATAGATGCAGAAAGAAAGATAAAAGTGGATCCTAAATGAGAAATCATGGCACACATTTTTCTCCATCACAACATGTATTGAAAATAATTTGGATGTGCTTCCATTACATGTGTTGATCCTAGATGCATTTCACTTAAATATGTTGAACCTGGACATGCTTCTTGAACCTCTATTCAATTTCACCTTATATATTTGTTTGAAATGTATATAAGGTTTTCATATGTTTTGTATTTTATTCCTCTTTAGTTACAATAGGTACAATTCTTCAAGTTGAATCACTTTTTAACTAAAAATACCATAAAAATGACTAAATATACCTATTATTCTAAAGACATAGATTTATTAAAATAGTAATAAAATTACGCAAAATCCAAATCCATTTTGACACTAAAGTGCATGTAAATCACATTATTTTTAATGTTTTTCAATACTCATCATAACCCCCACCAGCTTTTTTCTCATCTCCTAGCAAGGAAAGCGAAAAACTAAAAATTAAAAATAAAATAAAATTGAACTATCCTAAATTATTTATGTTTATTTACACTATTTCATTTAGCATATGTAACAAGCCTTTAAATATCTAGGTTTCCCTAGTGGACAAGTTTAAGTCTTGTGAGGGCTTTCAGAGATTATATCTACAAACATCAAACTACATGCAAAAAATTTAAAAACAAATAACAAACTAAAATTTAAACAAAGTAAAAGTTAAAATGAAAAATAAAAAAGTAAAACGAACAAAAAAACTTCTCATGCCTTTAATTTTCTTTAAAGTTGAAAACTAAAATCCATAGCATATGTTATTTTAAAATTCTAAACATTCATGGTTTACTATAATAATTAGTGAAAAATCATATTCATATTCACATAAAAAATGTATCAATATTAATTTTCCCAATTTTAGTGTAAGAAATTTTAATTCAATTCGACTCTATACCTCCTAAGTCACACTCTAAAAATAACATTGATTCTATTGGTTCAAGCTCTCATTTAAAGGTATATGTGAAAAGATTTTATGTAAAGAAATGAACTAATAGATTCGTATATGTTTAAAGAACAAAAGGCTCAAAGTAGTGCATAATATTATTCTTATGATAGGAATTGAATCAAAGGATTTATAAAGAAATCACACAATATTCTCATGCATCATTTAAAATAATGAAATAAACATTTCAAGTTACTAGCCTTTAATAGATGAAGAAAATGCAAGGACTTCTTGGGAATTTATTTGCTATCTTTTCTTTTTTATTTAGCCATTTCTCACAACTTTGAAAAATATTTGTGGGTTGTAGAATTTAGTTTATACTATACATTTTCTCTCTTTTTTTTTCTTTTATCTATCTCTTTTTTTAAAGATATTATTTTTGTTCTTTCTTTTTTAGAAAGAGAGGACCTATATATAGTTTGTACATATTTTTGTTTGATATAATGAGTAGCTAATTTTTGGCTTTTCTTTTAAATATTAGCTGAGGTAACCCAATATATGTCTCTTTTTCAAAAGTCATGCATGAATAAGGAAGGGCATATATTTTCAATTTCTACTTAAGTCATTCAATTCAAGAAATAAAAATAAATATGTGACATTTTATTAGATTTAGGAATCCTAACATTGAATGCTAATAAATCACACATTATTCTCATGCATCATTTAAAATAATCAAATAAACTTTCAAGTTATTAGCCATTAAGAGATGAAGAAATTGCAACGACTTCTTGAATTTATTTCCTATCTTTTCTTTTGTATTTATCCATTTCTCATAATTTTGAAAAATATTTTGTTGGTTGTAGAATTTTGTTTATACTATACATTTTTCTCTCTCGTTTTCTTTTATCAAAGTCTTTTTTAGAGATATTCTTTTCTTTCTTTCTTTTTTAGAGAGAGAGGACCCATATACAATTTATACATATTTTTGTATGATGTAATGAGTAGCTAATTTTTGGTTTTTCTATTCATATTAGCAGAGGTAACCCAATATATGTCTCTTTTTCAAAATTCAAGCATGAATGAGGAAAGGCATATATTTTTAATTTCTACTTAAGTCATTCAATTCAAGCAATAAAAATATATATATGTGACACTTTATTATATTTAAGAATCCTAGCATTCAATGCTAAACTTATAAAGATCATCAAATAATTTGAAATTGATAATAAAAGTGTTAAAAAGAGTAGAAAAATATTCACTCGGAATGAGATGATTGATAATTTCCCAAAAGAACATTACATGGACTTAATTTGTTACTTTATGTAAATATATATTTTAGGGATCATGGGATTATTTTGTTATTTTATAGGTATTTTTTGTATTTAGAAAGATTCAACTTAAAGAAATTTACTTGAAGCACTCCACTACAACTTAGAGTATTAAAAAGAAAATATATGTAAAGCATTACATATGTTTTAAAATTTGGGAAAGGAAATACAATAAAAATGGTTCTAAGTGATGCAGATTGAATGTACCATGACATAAAAAATATTGTGCGTGGTAGCTTGAGGAAAAAGACAAAAAATTAAATATATCCCAGATATGATGCGGGCCGCTACATTCAAATTTTCTCATTTAGTTGCACATCTAATTAGCTAGAGAGGCTAAAAAGATAATTAGTGGAATAACATCAAATTAAAATTTTGTAAAATGGCCAAGCATGTAATCTCATGTAAATAAAGTAATACAAAAATATAAAGATCAACAAATGAGAGTTTTAGTTGGAATCAACTTATGCCATACTAATGACCAAAGAGGAAAATCATTGATCCACATGACCACCTAACTATCCACTATGAAAAATAAAATCAAATTACAAGGAAAGAAATCGAACTACCAACCAAGCTAATTCCCCTAAGTAATCTACTTACAAGTTATTGCTTTCATTATAGTCTATACAAGAAAGGTGTTCGGATCCAGATCAATGTTCTAATAAACTCGAGTCACACAAATTAATCAAAGCCATAGCACCTTGAATGTTAGTACAATTCCACAAGTGTAAATGTGTTTCCTAGAGCAAATTCAATAATGAACAATCCTAACTAGATGATTTAACAAGTATATTAAATAAATCAAAACCAACTAGCAACCCTTGAACAATAAGTTTAAAGCACAATATCACAAATATTTTAGCCGTGTTCATTCATCAAATGCAATAGAAAATGTTTGAAAAATTAACTTAATGAAAAGCCTACTTGAATAGTTTTAGCAAAACATTGAGAGAGATATCAAGATGTAGAGAAGAATGCTTGAAAAGGGTTGACAAAATTATGAGCTAATAGTATGATTAAATATGTGAGGTAGAGGTGGTCCTTAGGGTGCTCCCTTATACCTTTTGATAATAATATAGATAGATCATCTACACTATAAAAAATGTTGGACTTTGATGTCCTACATCATTTTGTAGAAGAACTTTGTGAACCTAACCTTGACCTTCCATCTTAACAATTAAACATGGAGAAAATCCACCATGAAGATAAACCACAATGAAGGAGTTTCCAAGGCTAATAATTGGCACTACAACTGACTCTATTCACTTGGGTGAGGTTGCTAAGGACTATGGATTGCAAAACATTCATTTTTCCATGCTACCTTTTTTCATGCACCATTTAATGAAGATTTTTTGTCATTTAATTAGGAAATTTATTCTATAGTTTAGACATTTGTAAGTCTAGTTGTACTAATGTTTATATGTTGGCTTCCCATGTACAAAGTATGGTGTCTATTTATTTTATTTAGTGTATTTGCCTTCCTTTTTATAAGGTTGGTTACCCTTGATCAGTAATACATACTTGTACATAGTTAGGTATACTTTGTATGCAAGCATGTTTACAAAAATCACAGAGTTGATTTTCGTAGTATACATGGTAGTTGGAGTATGGGTTTTCAAGAATGAATGTGTGAGCAAGTCGACATTGTCACTTGTGTTTTTGGTTCATTTTGGGTATGAGTATATATGGAAAGTACTTGAAAATTTTGGAATGAAAAATGTGACCTTTTAGCACCTCGCTACCAGGCTCACTGCTAAGCTTTCCACCACCATTCCCACCACCATTGCTAATGTGGTTAGCAAGGTGGCTAGCAATGTGACCATTTAAGGCCCTATAAATAGCTCAATTTCTTCTTTTTTGGTATCTAGAAAAGATGAAGTGGATCTATATCAAATTGACATCTCACTTTTCTATTTTGAGATCACTAATACCTTATGCATTACTCGGTATTAGTGATTTGAAACTATGTGAGTAAAACCATGCTTGTGAGTGATGAGTACTCAATGCGGTATTTATGAGTGGGTTATATATGAGACATGTTTCAGCTAGTGGTTTCCTTCATGCAAATATTTTCTTATGTGAGGAGCATGTATGGTTGTGAGCTGTGTGTCAGATGGTGATTGCATTTGTGCAATGCTTTCTAATTAACTTTATACACTACTGGTCTTTTATTACTGATCACACCACTTTGAGAGGTATGGACATTGGAGGAAAGCCAAGTTCATGTATCGAAGTAGGTTATTATAGAGGCAGCAAACGAGAGCAACAATAGGCAATTATGATAGATGTATCGACATATAGAGAACACCATGTCATAGTTGACCTTAGGAATTTGGCTAGCTCTCAACCTTACACAGGTGATAATTAGCTAATGGTTAGTAATGCTAAGGGACTACATGTTACTAATTTTGACTCATCTACTTTCACTAATGTTATTACTTGAAGATAATTTGTGATGAGTAGAATTTTACATGTTCCTAACATTAATAAAATTCTATTAAATGTGGCTCAGTTTTTCAAAGACTATTTATATTGAATTTTAGTTTGATTTTTGTTCATTGAAGGAAAAGAAGACAAATTAGGAGTTGATTAGAGGCAGGTTTCATAAAGGCTTATATGTTTTCAATTTAAATCTTAAAGATAAGACTCATTATCAAGTTCTTCCTTTTAATGCGTATGAAAATATCACAATTGCTAAAGAAGCACATGTAGCTACACCTAATAGCTTGCTTACTTGGCATAATAAGTTAACTCAAGTTTCTCTACCTATAATCCATAAAACTCTAAATTCTTCTAGCATTCCTTTTAATGAAAATAAATAAATTAATTTACAATGTTTAACTTGTTTGCTTGTTAATGTCATAAGTTACCATTTTCTTTGTCCAAATCATATGCCACAATGCCTTTGACTATTATACATTCTAATATGTAGGTGTCTCATACAATTTTAGGAAATGGATACAAATACTATATTCATTTCTCTAATAAGTTTTCAAGGTTTACATGGATTTATTTCCTTATGTCCATGAGTGATGTTTTCAAAGCATTCTTACAATTCAAAACTATGATAGAACTTCAATTATTCACCAAAATCAAAGTTTTCCAATCTAATTAGGGTGGAGGGTTTCAAGATCTCGCCACACTTTTCTCATATAGGAATCTTCCATTTAACTTCTTGTCCTCGTACTTATAAGTAAAATAGTGTAACATAAAGAAAGTATAGACAAATTATTGACCAATGTTTGTCTATGCTTGCACATACATCCTTGCCTCTAGAATTCTTTGATGAGAGCTTCTATCCAATAGTTTTCATCATTAATATAACTTCTACTCCTATTCTTCAGTTCAAAGGTACACTTAAAAAATTATTTCAAGTTGAATCAAAATTTTCTTTTCTCAAAGTTTTTGGTTGGTTATGCTTTCCCTTTATTCAACCCTATAATGATCACAATCTAAACATAAAGGCTATAAATGTCTAGTTGATAATGATAAGCTTTACATTTATAAACATATGACATTTCATGAAAATAACTTTCCCTTTTTTCAGTTCTAAAATTGGTTGTGTTCCAGGTTTATCTTCTAACACATTTTCTACTATCAAGTCAATTCTACCTTTTGTCCAATAGATAAAAACATTTCCTGCTATTTTTGTTCAATAGTTTGACCCATGTCATATACCCGTTAGTTCTCACTGCCCTTCTTTTCAAAATTTGTATCCTTCTCGTGAGTCTGCTTCTCTTTATTTTCAATGTTCAAGACTTCCTTCATTTGTTCCTTCTCATTCCCAAAATTTTTCTTTTAGAAATTCCTTTTCTAAACATGAGTCTTCTAAAGAAATTGAGAAAATATATGCTATTTTAACTAATCAATAATCTATGATTAATAGAAGTAAGGATGGTATTTATAAGCCTAAAGACTTTATTCTTGATTTCTCTTTCACTGAATAGCTAAACAAACCATGCGTTATGATGCTTGGAAATAGTCAATGTAGAATTAATTTGATGCACTCATTAGGAATAGGACTTGGGTCTTAGTTCCACCACCTCTAAAGAGAAAGATCATAGGATCTAAGTGGATGTGGATAGTGAATAAGTTGCAAACTAGTGCTTTAGATAAAAAAAAGTCTAGAGTTTTGGCTCAAGGATTTGATTTGTAACCTGATTTTGAATTCCATGAAACTTTTAGTCTTATCGGAAAAACAATTACTATTGAGTAGTGATAACCATTGCTTTATCCAAATGGTGGAAACTTTACCAACTAGAAATCAATAATGCCTTCTTCAATAAGTATTTTAATGAGGAAGTTTATACATCTCAATCCCCAAGCTTTGAACACTTTCACTTTCTTGGTTATATAATGCACAAAAAGTTGAGCTAAGCTAAGCCCTCTTCTATTGCATAACCTAAAAAAGCTATAAGCAAATTACCGCAAGAATGATACACTTTGGTTACCGATGAACGCTTCCAAAGGCGACCCTCTCAAGTTTCCGATTGTTTCCTAGATTGAAGTAGCCTTTCGTTGCCCTACCAAACGAAAGAAGTAACTATCAAACAGCTCGCCCTAATGAAGTACCAAAGGCCGCCCGGTGTCTAAGAAAGAAATGGGTTTGCACTTGAATTAAAGTGATGTAGGATCAAATAGTGCCTTCTCTGCTCAGAGTAAAAGAGGCAAAGTGCTAACTACTAAGGAAATCCATTCCATTCCATTCCCTAGGGCAGATCTTTCTCTACTGGGATTGACTCGCTTAGAAGGGGTCCCATTCCATTCCTTTGGAAAAGGCCGATAATTTTATATTTAAAAAAAGCTTGTAAATGCATGAATAACTTATAATAAGATATAAATATACTCCTTAGGATAGTCTAGAGAGGAACTACGTGGTTTTATATAATTCGTCAATTTTTTTTAAAACAAACACGAAAATAAAACCTAAACATTATACAACAATATTTGGTTTTTGAAAATATTAACTAATGACAAAATAAATTAATATAAACTAAAGATAGACTTAACTTAAAAAAATTCAAGGATAACATATGCTTAAAAATGAATACAGAATTAATAGAAATATTAGCTATTTAACCATGATTGTTAGAATTATTTAGGTTAATTATGTATAAATCTAGATTAATGATTCTCCCTTTTTAATATAAATAATGCCTTTGGTTGGGTCACTATTCATTATTATTCAAACAACTTAATGCCTTTGGTAGAGTCATTACTTAATTTGATTAAATTATGCCTAATGTCTAAGGAATTAACAAACCATTTAATACGTTACCTTTGGTCGGGTCATCAATTTAAACTCCTAGTTAAGTTTTCCAAATTAGATATAGATGATATGTCTAAAACTTAATTTTTATATTTTAAATCTATTATGAAAAACATGTCATCGATGGTAAATTTTGTAAAAATCTTGAAATAAGAAATAATCTATTTTTATTAAATATTAAAAATATTCACCTAAATACTCTACACAAACATGGCAACAAACTAAATTCACATTACAATAATTAGCTAGATATTCTTAAAATTAATAAATGATCAATAGATTAATTTAAGCAAATTCAAGAAATATAATAGAGTATTCTTGAAAGAAATAAGAATACTGATTAAATCTCAATCCCAACAGTAGATAAATGAGGTGTCTTGTTCTTAACTTGCTATCTTAATCTTTAAAGTAATCCATAATTTTCAACAATCCTTTATTACTTATTG
This sequence comes from Hippophae gyantsensis, assembly GCA_030763125.1. Taxonomy (NCBI): domain Eukaryota; kingdom Viridiplantae; phylum Streptophyta; class Magnoliopsida; order Rosales; family Elaeagnaceae; genus Hippophae; species Hippophae gyantsensis. The sequence continues at coordinate 41,772,806 of CM061035.1, read as the reverse complement.
ATCTTAAAAATCTTCATGTTGCTGCCTCTTACATGTTCTTGCCTAATCTAAATTATGTATAAAACCAAACCTAAAAGTAAGAAATAAAATAGAATAGATGGCTACTTCTTTATTACTACAAACGTTTTTAGTATTGTATAAATCATCTACTACTTGTGTTGAGCTATTTCTAATTCATGCATTAATGGCTTTCGATTAAGTGATGAGTCCTTAAGAAGTCGGTATCTTCATAACCTGATACAAACTTGTTATCAAGCTATGTTTTCCCAAAGTTGCTAAATGAGGGTGGAAAATATAAAAAGGTGTGAGTGGATGAGTTTCATAAGTATCTATAATTTTAAGCTTGAAAACTATGAATAAAATGCTTTTTAAGTTACCATGAAGTAACATTTTGATCAAAATAATTTTTGTCTAATCCTTAAAATATAGTAATGTACTAACTTATGAGTTACAATGAAAAAAGATCCTATTATAAATATGCAAATAAAAAAGTTTAACCATGAGAAGTATACTTTGAATTTTTTAGGCTAAGAGTAGTCAGGAACTTGGTTCACACACATGGAAGAAATGCTTAACACTGCTACAGGTTCTCAACTGTATGTGTGGGGAATTTACTTGATGAAGCCATTAGAATGGCTCAATAGGCTCTACTAATATATATGTCATGTGTGTACTAACTTCATTAAACTAATAAACATCATACTAAAATGGATTGATAATATCATACTAGTCTGGTAATATTATACTGAATTGATTTGAAATCATATTGATTTGGACCGAAAAACATCATACTAATTTGGTAACATCATAAGCTAACATGATATCATACTGAGTTGAATTGGAGCAAACCTATTGGTGATGATGTCTTACTAGGTAGAACTAACTTTCACTGAAAGTGAAGGAGAAGTACTCTAGTAGTTATAAAATATTTACTGAATTTGCAAGCATGTATAAGATAGTATGAATAATAAAGTTGATTTATTGTTAAGCTAAAGTTTCTTATAAATTATCTTGCTAGTTAGAATAATAAAATATATTCTTATGGTGTGCTTTCATATTGGAAGTGCATTAAAGCTAACATATAGTATGTTCTTCAAACTTTGGTTTAATTAGTTGAACGCACTATGAATGTTAATGTTTAGAAGCCTATATTACTCATACAACTTAAATTGATTGAATGTAAATAGGGCTCTACATGATACTATCAAAGTTTTATAAAAGAAAACTTAATATTACATTAAACATTCATTTAAAATAAATATAGTTAGTAAAAACATATTTTTCTTGTGTTGATGCTGCCAACAATGTACTAGTTGGTTCATGTGTCAAAAAGCAATTTTTTTCATGACATGGATTGATGATAGGGACATAACATGTATTTTTAAATTGGATATGACTAACTCTGGTAGTAATGTTTTGGCATGAAAATGACACTATTAGATATAACAAATATGTGCTTCTAAAAATCCATTTTAATTACATTGAAAAACTCTTATCCATATGCATGAACTTCACTAAATAATTGAATGAATTGACTGCTAAAACTAAATAGTCAAGTAAGAATGTAAACTCATATGATCTATTTTTAAAAATATTGATAATTCACTCACAATAATATGTCCTTCCTACATGATCATACTTGTGTAAGAAACAAAAATAACACCATAGCTAGTCTAGATAATCTAAAACTAAATGGTACCCTAAAAATGTTAAAACATAGGCAATTAACATATAACTCAATATCATCTTCAATACTTGGGTAGAAATCAAATTGTTACTGCTAGTTTCAATATTATTACATTCTTACTTACATATCAAAAAGGTATATTCTGAAATTCATTTACAAGTAAAATAGTTAAAAAATATTTAAAAAAATCACTAAAATATAAAGATTGAACTCGGCCTTTTACCATTAGCATGGGTGAATCATCTCTTGAAATCACCAAAGCTAACATATGCTCATTTTGTATCAACAAAGCTATTTTATAAACTAAAATCGCAATTTGTGGCATCTCACTATAAACAATTCTAAAATACTTGTGACCAATAATCACAAATATAGGTATAACTTTTCATGGAAATTTTCAAACAACATTCTACAAAATAATACAAATATTATACCTTTGAAGATTTATAAAAAGATATAATACTCCCAATTTAAATCTTTAGAACCATTGCAAATCATCAAAATAATTATTTGTTTGAAATATGATTTTTAGCACAATTTCCACTAAACATACCCTCGGTTAAACATGTATAACTTTATCTTAAAAAATTAAAATAACAAACTGTAAAATTTATCTAACAATACACATCCATATCTTTCTAAAGGGATATGAACCAAGTTCTAATTCATTATGAAGGTTACCCAGTTTCTATTTCAATTATTTACAAAAAAAATTATGTAGTTATGCTTTAACTTAGAATTCCCATCTTCTTACACTTCCATTTTCTTTCTTTTCCCCTCCTAATTATTTTTTCTCTCCTTTTTTTTTATTTCATGCAAGCCTTCTTAGAGAAGTAGGAAATGTGAAAATTAATTTCCTCTTATATTTTTTTTATTTATCACAAGGACATGTGTCCTCTTAATAAACAAAGAGTGATACTTCATGCTAAAAATATAATTAATAAAATAAATAATAAAAAAATAAAATAATTTAATAAATATTGTTAATACTAAAATTGTAATTGCACTAAAAATATACTTTTAGTAATACTCTTACTTCTATATAAGAAATGGGATGTTACATTCTAAAATCTATTAAATGTTAGCTGGGTCTATCATGCTCTATAATAATATAATTCAAAGTGGGTATGTGTAGCAACCTTATTAGTGACAATCAAACAAGTAATTTAAACTAGTAAAGCCCATGTACGTTTCCTTAGAACATCACCATATTTCTAGAGTTATATCAAGCACCATAGACATTTTTTTTAAAGTTACATCTCCACTCACCGAATATATTTCCTAGGATTAAAGTTGTTTCATTTGGTTATAATGAGGCTAAAGCTTATTGGTTCAATCCAATGAAAGGGAAAAAGAAAAAAAAAGATAAGTTTAGGAGTCCATGGAGTAAGAGAAAGAGATTTATGAACTACATTATTCTAAGACTAATCATATTGAGAAAGTATGGTCAAAATTCTATGTTTTTGACCCAAGCATCATTATTTATCTTTTCCTTTATCTCTTTTTGCCATTCTTTTTCAACACTCTAATCTTTTTGATATTTCTTTTCAACTTTTCCTATTATTATTATTATTATAGTTTATTTTATGAGGTATATATTGTAGAAATTACTCCAAAATTCATCATTAAAGTCTATTATTAACCGACTTTAAATTGGGAGACTTAAAATTTAGAGTCAGTTCACACGTTGAACCGACTTTACTTATTTTCTATTGTACTCAAAACCTATATTCGATCACATAATATTAGAAAAAACCAAAATATGTTTAAAAAAGTTTAAATAATACATATAATTAAAAAATTAAACATTAATTAATTACTTGAAAGTTAAATTTATTACAAAAATAATAATTTATATACAATACACACACACATATATATATATTTAACTTAAATTACAAATACAATGATGTCATCTCTTTTGTCATGGATTTTGTGATATTCCCACTTTATTTCAAGGTGAGGGTTGTTTTACATATCTTATGCATTTTATCAATTATAACATAATTGACACTTTTAAATCTTATTCTAGTGTTTCTATAGTCTATCATCTTTTTATGCAATGAAACTTACGAAAGATATTTTGTACAAATTCACTTGAATTACATACACAAGTGCTCTCTAAATTGTGTAATAAGGTCACTCATAACACGGCTATAAGTGTGGTCTTTCTGAGTCAATTGGAAATTGTAGAACTGTAGTAGCTCTCCTAATTAGTCGGTAGGTACCCTATACATGATGTCTGCTACTTAGCATCTAGGGGAAGTATGATGTGTTTTTTTCAAATGATAAGGAGTGGGTGTAAAGAACTAGTTGATGTAGGCTCATATTGGTTCACTAAAAGGGTTGTTCTTGTAAGAATAACAATATTACAGGTTGGACAATTTGGCTAAAAAGATAAATCCTAATGTCTACCTAGTTGGAAAATGAGATCTAGTGAGGTATAAGTTGTTATGTCTGATAGTGAAAAAGATGACCCATTGTCATATAAAAAAGCAATTAATATTATTAACAAAGATAAATGAATTGCATCTATGAACCTAGAGATGGAATCGATTTATTCCAACTCTTTCTTGGAGCTTGTAGGAAAACATGATGAGTTAGATCTATTGGGTTCAAATGGCTATACAAGAGGAAAAGAGGAGTTGATAGGAAAGTGGAGACTTTCAAAGCTAGACTAATTGCATAGGATTTTACCTAGAAGGAGGAATTGGCTATGATGACATCTTCTAGCCAGTAGCAATGTCTAAATCCATTTGAATACACTTATCCACAATGGTAGCTCACAATCATGATATTTGGAAAATGGACATAAAGATAGTATTCTTGAATGTCTTTCTTGAAAAGATCATTTATACAGTTCAACAAGAAGGGTTTGTAGTGGAAGACCAAGAATAAAAGGTTAGGAACGTTAAAAGGTCCACTTAAGGATTCAAGCTAGCATCAACATCAAAGAACATAAAATTTAATGAAACCATTTAGTAGATTCATGATAAACATAATATTTAAAAAAATTAGCAAGGGCGTCAAATTTGTTTGCTTGGTTCTTTACATGGATAAAATTCTACTTATTAGGAATGGTGAATTGGTGTTACCATATCTAAAATAGTTGCTGGCCAAACAGGACCAAATGAAGAATCTGGGAAATGTAACCTATGTACTAGGCATACTCATCATTCATAAACATAAAAACAAGCTCTTAGCCATATCTCAAGCATCATATTTAGACAAGGTATTATCTAGATTCTTGATGCAAAATTTCAAGAAAGGTACATTATCTACTAGTCATGGGATAACCCTATCTAAGGAGTAGTCTCCCACTATACCTCATAGGATAGAGGTATAAGACGAGTGACATGTGCATTCGTAGTTGAAAGTCTAATGTACAATATAATATGTACTAGACTTGGCATCTGTTATGCCATTCGCATAGTTAGTTGATATCAATCTGACCTAGGATTGGATCATTATGTTGTAATCAAATGCATTCTCAAGTATCTTTGCAGGATAAGGCATTATATGCTAGTATATTCTAGTGGAGATTTAATCCTTATATGATACACATTCTTTGATTTTTCAAGCACATAAAAATTCTCAGAGATCTACATCTAGGTCAGTGTTTACCCTTGATGGAGAAGCCATAGTGTATAGGAGTATGAAGTAAGGTTGTATAGTTACTCCACACTATAGGTCGAATATGTTTCCACTTTTGAAATAGTAAAAGAAGGCACGTGGCTTTGCATGTTCTTGGCAAATATGGATGTTATTCCAAATGTAGACCGACTACTAACACTATAATGTGGTAATAATAGAGTAGTGGCTAACTAAAAATAACCAAGAAGCCCCATATGAGAAAAGCATATAGAATGAAAGTATTATTCTATCTGAGAGATTATACAACAAAGAGATATAGCAGTCAAGAATATAACATTCGAGTAATACCTTACTAGTCCCTTCACTAAGACACTACATACCAAGAGTTTAGATGGTCAATTAGAAGGGATGTCATTAATAGAAATGTCCCCTTTGCTTAAAGGCTAGTGGGAGATTGTTAGGATATAACCCAAAATGCAACAAAGCTTTTAATTAAATTTATGTGAACATTAGAATAGAAAAAGCAACATGTAACTTATGTGCATAAGATATTTTATTTTTCAAATAAAGCATAAAAATATTGATTATTAAATTTTGCCTAAAACTCACTATATTTGCGTGTATTCAGGAGGATTGATTTTAAGTGAAATAATCAAGTTCTCTATGATGATTAATTAAAGTTTATATAATGGAATCCTTAATTACATCACTCGTATGACCCATATCCATTTGGAATAGAGTGATCCTTATATATTGTGACTAATGTGGAGACATCTAATTGGGAGTACTTTATATAATAGATTATTACACTGCACTAGACTAGACATATTAGAAACACTGTCAATATCTATTTACTTACATTTGTTTCTCTGTGTCACTCGATGACCATACATAAGACAATCTTAATCTTAAGTGATTTAGCTAGCTACTTCTAGGTATATAACTTACTCAATGATGCCCAAAGTGTTAAGCTAAGATACCTTGTATATATGTATATTGGTATATTGGTATTTATGATAGGTTGGAAGGTTGCTTCAAAAGATATGGAATCTACTCCATATATTAATAGATTTTAGATAGTAGTTTCCTTGTTTTGCAATATAGAGTTTGAATAACTTTGTGCAATGTATAATGAGATTATATATATTTATTCATACACACCATATGTACTCAATTAGAAGATGTAATAGAGGAGGTAAAATGCATTTAATGACCTTAGTTGTATTACAAAATTTCTGAGGAGGATTGAGTTGCACCTAAGAGTTATATCAATGGATTACTCATATACATCATGTTCAGTAAATAACAGCTAAGTTATTCAAGAGATTTTAGTCCCAAATATATGATGGAGTAACTTTGAGATTAATAAAGATTAATAATTAGTTAAGGGGTTAATTATTACATCAATGCATTATTTAAGTTTGAATTTGTAATTTGATTGGTCCTCAAGTGTGCTACATAGAAACTATTTAATGATATTGCTTCTAAGGTAAATGGACAATTAATTTCAATTTAATTATCACTACTAAAATAAAGGGATATTAAGTCCGAATTTAAACTCAATTTTTGCCCAAAACCAACTTATAACCAATTTTAAGACTATCTACTGAAAGACCAACTTAAAAATTATAAAAATTAGCGTCGATTCTACATGTCAACTGACGCTACATTATTTTTTTCTTCTTGTCTCCTCATTGTACTAACAATATGCTTGTTTCTTTCCCTATTCCAAGCAGTTAAAAAACAGACAGTCCTTCCTTACTCTTTCTCATTTTTCAGCAACCTCTAACCACCATTTCCAGCACCATTTAGTGGGTTTTATTCCTTTTCAATTTGTCGTCTTGATCCACTATTCTTTTTAGCATAATACTCAATTTTTTCATACCCATTTTCCTTCACTTTTTCACTTACCAAACACCATTTTTCTTCATTTTCTTCATTTTTGTCACTTCATTTACTCTTATAAGTATTTCCATGAATTATTTTACACTTATTATTCATATTTTTTTTATTTTAATGTATATTATGTGTTATTGATTATTTATATATATTTTTATGCTATGTAGGTGATGTATTTTTATTCAAGCTTAGAAGAGAAGAAGGTATTTTATTCATTTATTTATTTTAATAATTTGATGTATTTATGTTTTTGATATATATTAATTTATTTTAAACTTAAAAGTTTTGAAAATAATTTACATATATGTATATATATTTAATGTATAATATGTTTACTAATATTTATTATTATTACATGCATTTATATATATATAAATTATTATATATTATATTTTGTTAATATTATATATTGTTAATGTTATAATGAGTTTATTAATTGTTTAGATTTTATGTATTTATTTTTATATGATGTTTCAATAGATATTCTAATAATTTATAATTTCATATATAACAATATCTAAAATAAATTGGCTAGATATATATTTAATATGTTTAATGATGTCATTAATAGAAAATGGACAAATCTTGAATGTCAAAGTGTAGAATTGAGCAGGACTATATTTTGAGTTGAAATTTTCTTGGAATTTTTCCATAGAAATTGTAATAATGAAATAAGTATGATTCGATGTGCATGTGTTAAATATAAAAATGAGAAATTTCATGATGTTGGCATGGTTGAATATCACCTTTTCCGTAGTGGTATTCTCTTGAGTTTTAAATGTTGGTATTATCATGGAGAAAATATTGATAATACTCATGGGGAAGAGATAAATAAGAATATGAGTAGATTATATGCATCTTATCATAATGTACAAACAGAGAATATGTTTCATGCTATTGAGGATGATCCCAAAACCTTAAAAAACTTATATATGATGCCAAAAGGTTTTGTATCTAGAGTGTAAGAAATACAATAAAATGTCAAGATTGGTTTATCTATACAATGTGAAGGCAAAAAATGGTTTTTTCTATCAAGGGATTCACAGAATTACTAAATGTACTAATAGATATGTTTCCTGAAGGTAATGAATTTTCATCTTCAATGTATGAAGTGAAAATATCTATTAGTCGATTTGCATGGAATATCATAAGATTCTTGGTTGTCCAAATGATTTCATTCTTTATATAAAATAATATAATACATTAGATGATTGTAAGGTGTGTAAAGAATCAAGATGAAAGCATGCTATAAATGAGACAACACCTAAGAAAAGCGTGCCTGTAAAGGTGCTTTGGTACTTTCCTCCGATTCCTCGCTTTCAAAGGATGTTCAAAAATAAAGAGACATTAAAGATGTTGACTTGGAATTTAGATAATCGATATGATGATGGGATGCTACATCATCCTTATGATTCTCCAAATTAGAAAGTAGTAGATAATTCATTCTCTCAATTTGCTTCTAATCCGTGCAATCTTTGTCTTGTCATTGTTATTGATGGAATTAATACACACAGTTCCCTTAGTAGTAGATATAGTTGTTGGGCAGTAATTATAATAACATACAAATTCCTCCCTAGTTGTGTATGAAAAGAAAGTTCATGATGTTAGCATTATTGATCTCAAGACCGAAAAAATCTAGAGTTGATATTGATGTATATTTATAGCCTCTGATAGATGATTTAAAGACGTTGTGGAATGACGGTGTAAATGTTTACGATGTACATAAAGAAGAATACTTTAACTTGAGGGGTCCTTTTATGGACAATTAACAATTTTCCTACCTAAGGGAACTTACCAAGACATGCAACATAAGGTTATATTGGATGTCCTATATTTAGTAATGGCACTTCTACAACTTATCTTGTTCATGGACAAAATATGTCTTATAGAAGACATAGAAGGTTTTTATCATCTAAACACAAGTTTAGATATCAAAAGAAACCTTTCAATGGTGAAGAAGATCATGATCCTGCACGAAGACCTTTGCGAGGTGTTGATATATTAAGGCAATTAAATGGTATTACATTCCAACAATATAGAAAGATGAAAAAAAGAATACTCACTATTGGAGGGAAATGGAAGAGGTAAACTAATAAAATGGGTGAAAAGGAAAATGTGACTGAATCAGTAGATCATGATTCTTGGAATAAAAAATCAACACTTTAGGAATTACCTTATTGGAAAGACCTACACATTCATCACATCTTAGATGTCATACATATTGAGAAAAATTTATGTGAGAGCTTGATTGGTACTTTACTTAATATACTTGGAAAAATGAAGGATGGAATTAAAGTAAGACTAGATTTAAAGAAACTAGGCATACGACCTGAATTGGTACCAAGGGTGAAAAATGATAAGACTCAAATATACTTGCCACCAGCATCATACACAATGTCAAAAAAAGAGAATGATGTAATTTGTAAATGTTTGGCGGGAGTGAAAGTTCCTGATAGTTACTCATCCAACTTATGAAATTTTGTGTCTATCAGTGATAAGAAACTAAATGGGTTAAAATCACATGACTTCCATATCTTAATGCAAGAGTTATTAGCAGTTGAAGTTGGTTCACGAGTTGAATCGACTTTAAATTTTATATCCTCTTTATTAAGTCGGTTCACTTGACCGACTTAAAAAATCTTTTAAGTTGGTTACTAAACGACAAAAAAGGTCCATATTGTAAATACATGTTTCTTATTAGGACATTTTATGATAATTGTAAATATTAAATAAATATGTAACGAAAAAATGGTAATTTGGCATAACATAATTAATCTTATTCCCTAATTAAATAATATTTAGCTGGACTAGATATTTATTTAAAAAATTAAATAAAATTCTAAATTTAAATGTTTAATAGTCATTTAAATAGTTATGGGTCAATAACAATGGTTTAACAATTATCAAATTGGATTTGATTTTTGTTTAATTATTGAAGAAATTAAACTTGGAATTAAATTGTAGCACATCACTTTAAGTGAGACTCCAAGGTGGCATGGAGGGCTTATAGTAAGAATAGGATTCATACGAGCACACAATTTTATTGTATCCTAAAAAGTAGGAGAAAAATTGGGAGTTTTTTTTTAATACCAATTCCTAGTTAAATTGGAAACTATTTAATTAGCCTTGTAGACGAGGCTTGGATGCTAGAAGATCACTCTATTTGTTCATATGCTACAAAGTGTGTATCTTATTTTACTTTATGACAATTAAATTATGAAAATAAAAAGAACTTTGTTGGAAAAAATTTATGTTGCCCAATACCAATCGCTTCAAAATTTTTGCCGTTAAAAATTTAATTTTTAGTGAAAAGGAATTTTCGAAACCTACATTATGACCATCAATACAATGGCAAGCTAGTCTAGATAGTTAACTTATCTGATGTAGCTAACTCTAATGAGCTTGTCCACTTATTTTTTCATGCCTTCTTATCTATCCTAATTGTATGATCTCGTATTCTGCCTGATTGGTATGAATTAGGATCCAACCAGTACTACAAAATTGGTTATTTAAGTCAAGATTTAAAGTTGATTCGCTATCAACATGTAGTGTCGGTTGACACGTAGCACTGACGCTGCACCTAGAACCGACGCTACGTCCTACATGTAGTGTCGATTCTACATATTAACTGATGCTACACACGTGGATATTGTCATTTTCTCTTCTTTCTTTCCTAGACAGAAATAACATTATTCCAAGCACTGCATAACTCTCAAAAACCCAAAACCTACTCCACTCTTTCTCATTTTTCGGCCACCTATGACTACCAATTCGAACATCATTTACTAGGGTTTCTTCCTCTCCAACTTATCTTCTAGATCCCCTATTTTTTTGAGCAAAATACTCAAATTTTTTATATCCATTTTCTCACTTAGAAAATACCATTGTTTCTTCATTTTGTCACTTTATTTACTCTTGTAAGTATTTCTATTAATCCTAAGTAATTTTTTTCATATTTATTTATTTATTTTGTATATTATGTGTTATTATTTATGTGTATAATTTTTTGTATTATATATGTAGGTTTTTTATTATATGTATGTTATTATTTTTATTATTTAGGCTTTGTAATAATTTTTGTAGTGAAATAAATTTATATATTTATAACAGTGATTTAAGTTTGATATTTAATTTATTTATTTTTGTTAATATGAAATGGGAAAGACATGATTCAATAATATGATACTCGTTAAAAATTTAGGTTTAAAGTAGTGTAGTTATTTAAAAAAATATTAATCATCACAAAATTGTTATATAAATTTTTTATATATATCTTAAATTTGAAATCAACTCAAATTATGTGGCATATTATTATTAGTAATTACAATCAATCTCATATAATTATATTTATGTATATATATTTGTTATGTGTGGTTTTTATGTATTTATTTTTATATGATGTTTTGATAGATATTTTAATAATTACAAAAGTCATATATAAGAATATTTGAAATATATTGGTTGGATAAATACTTAATATGTTTAATATCATTAATAGAAAATGGACAAATCTTGGATGTCAAAGTGTAGAATTGAGCAGGACTACATTTCTGGAGTTGAAAGTTTCTTATATTTTTCTTGTATAAATAGTAATAATGAAATCAGTATGATTCGATGCCCATGTGTTAAATGTAAAAATGAGGGATTTCATGATGTTGAGGAGGTTAAGTATCACCTTATCCGTAGTGGTATTCTTTTGAGTTCTAAATGTTGGTATTATCATAGAGAAAATATTGATAATACTCATAGGGAAGAGATAAATAAGAATGTGAGTGGATTATATACATCTTATCGTAATATACAGGCAGAAAATATGTTTCATGGTGTTGAAGATGAACTACATGAGGATGATCCTGAAACCTTTAAAAGACTTCTAGAAGATGCCGAAAATCATTGTATCCAGAATGTAAGAAATACACTAAAATGTCAGAATTGGCTCATTTGTACAATGTGAAGGCAAAAAATGTTTTTTCTAACAAAGGATTCATAGAATTAATAAATGCACTAGTAGATATGTTTCCTGAGGATATTGAATTGGCATCTTGAAGTGAAGAAATATTTTAGTTGATTTGGAATGGAATATGATAAGATTCATGCTTGTCCAAATGATTACATTCTTTATAGAAAAGAATATGAGACATTAGATGATTGTCTGATGTGTAAAGAATTGAGATGGAAGCATGCTACATATGAAACAACACTTAAGAAAGGTGTGCCCGTAAAGGTTCTTTGGTACTTTCCTCTAATTCCTTGCTTTCAAAGGTTGTTCCAAAGTAAAGAGACATCAAAGATGATGACTTGACATTCAGATAATCGATCTGATGATAGGGTACTACGTCATCCTTGTGATTCTCCAAATTGGTAAGTAGTAGATAATTTATCCCCTCAATTTACATCTGATCCATGCAATCTTCGTCTTACCATGTTGCTAATGGAATTAATCCACACAATTCCCTTAGTAGTAGATATAGTTCTTGGCTAGTAATTATGGTAACATACAGCCTTCCTCTCTGGTTATGTATGAAAAGAAAATTCATGATGTTAACATTATTATTCTCAAGATGGACATAACCCGGTGTTAATATTGATGTATATTTATAGCCTCTAATAGATTATTTAAAGACGTTGTGGAATGATGGTGTAAATGTCTATGATGCATATAAAGAAGAACACTTTAACTTGAGGAGGGTCCTTTTATGGACAATTAATGATTTTCATACCTATGGGCACTTATCTAGACATGCAACTAAAGGTTATATGGGATACCCTATATTTAGTGATGGCACTTATGCAACTTATCTTGTTCATGGACGAAAGATGTCTTATAGAAGACATAGAATATTTTTTCCATCTGGACACAAGTTTAGCTACCAAAAGAAACCGTTCGATGGTGAAAAAGGTCATGATCCCACACCCCGACCTTGGCGAGGTGTTGAGATATTAAGGCAATTGAATGGTATGACATTTAAACGATATGGAAAGATGAAAAAAATAATAATCACTAATGGATTGAAATGAAATAGGCCAACTAATAAAAGGGGTGAAAATGAAAATGTTACTGAATTAGTAGATCATGGTTGTTGGAATAAAAAATCAATATTTTGGGAATTACCTTATTGCAAAAACCTACACATTCGTCACATTTTACATGTCATGCACATTGAGAAAAATGTATGTGAGAGCTTGATTGGTACATTACTTAATATACCTTGAAAAGTGAATGATGAAATTAATGCACGACTGGATTTAAAGAAACTAGGTATACGATACGACATGAATTGGCACCAAGGGTGGAAAATGATAAGAATCGAACATATTTGCCACCAGCATCATAGATAATGTCAACAAAAGAGAAGGATGTGATTTGTAAATGTTTGGTGGGTGTGAAAGTTCCTGATGGTTACTCATCCAACTTAAGAAATTTTGTGTCTATCACCGATAAGAAACTATATGGATTGAAATCACATGACTATCACATCTTAACGTAATAGTTATTACCAGTTGTTTAGATCAATTCTTCCAAAACATGTTCGATTATCAATAATTCATCTTTGTTCATTCTTCAATATAATATGAAGAGAAATCTATATCAATTGGTGAGTTAAACTCTTTATAGAAATATGGTGTAGAGAATTTGTGTCTAATTGAAAAATATTTTCCTCCTTCTTTCTTCGATATAATGATTCACTTGTGTGTTCATTTAGTTTGAGAGGTTCAATTGTGTGGTCCTACTTACTTAAGGTGGATGTATTCTCTTAAGAGATACATGTAAGTCCTTAAAGGATATGTAAATAATAAAAATCATTCTGAAGGATGAATGGTGGAATGTTACATTGCTGAAGAAGCCATTGAGTTTTGTTCTGAATACTTTAGTGGTTGCATTGAAATTGGGAATCCTACACACATGTTGTTCTTAGAACGTCGCATGATCCAAGTAGGTAACCCTATGCTTGGTGGAAGTAAGAAATTGTTTATTGGTCGCAGTTGATGGGAAAAAGCACACCGAACCATTTTAATAAATAATAAGGAGGCACAAGAGTCCATAGAGTAAGTGATGACATGTTCAACCTTTTCATTTAAAATAAAATTATTTTGTATTTAACTATTAATGATATCTACTTGATATATCTTTAATAACATTACATAATGCATATAAACTTACTGAAGATCAATCCTTGTTATAAAAAAAGGGAGGAGAAAAATGGTTGTATGATGAACATAAGCGAGAGCTTATTTATTGGTTTCACAACCATGTAAGTGTCACATACAAGAATTCATTAGTACTTCTATGCAATGTTTTAAAACTTTGTTTTAAGCATATTTAATTTTTTGTATGCATAGATTCGAGTTGAACTCAACAAACCCAATCATAAAATAACAGAAAGTTTAGTATGGTTTTCACATGGTCCAAAATTCAATGTCAAATCATATTGTAGTTTCACAATTAATGGATTGAGGTTTACGATTCAAGCAAGGGACAAAGTCTGAGTAAATTAGAATAGTGGTGTGAAAATGGTTGCACAAACTATGCAATTTGCCAATTTAAAAGATGGCAATCATGTACTTTCTGATAGATCATATTATGGTATAATTCAAGAAATTTGGGAACTCAATTATGAGATCTTCCATGAAACAGTATTCTTGTGTGATTAGGTCGAAGATGTTATCAATGTGGGATACAAAATAGACGATTTTGGATTTACCCTTGTAAATTTATCCAAGATAAGTCACTTTAATTATCCTTTCACGTTAGCAATTCATGCAAAATAAGTATTTTACATGAGCGATCAAATTGACACAAGACGGTTTGTTGTGTTAACATCTCCGCAAAAAGAGTTCTACCATTATGATGCTTTAGAAGAGGATGACATGCTTGATACACTGTCCAATATTAGTCATTTCTCAAAAACATTTCCTAATGTATGTGATGATCTAGTTGATAATGATGATTCTTCGTCATGGATTCAAAGTGATTGTGAAGGAATATATATATATACGATCAACAACCTAATTAAACATAATGTATGTTCTATATTATTCTATTAACTCTTGCATGTTTATATGTTTGGAATTAAAATTGTCAATTAATTTCTATTTCATCATTGTTTGTAGATATTTCATGGATCCTAGGGTACCAGAGATTATAGATCCAAATGATCCATTGGGGCATTTGGAAAGAAGGGGTTAGACAAATATACTTGATACTCCACTTAACCCAGATGATAGAGTACCTATTCTATTTAAAGCTATTGGTAATCCATTAGGGGAAAATGGCCAACAATTGAAATCCTCTATTAGTAGACTAGTGAAGTCAAGTATACCAATCAATATAAATGATTGGACTAAGGTTGACGAAGCTAAAAAGTGCAAAATAAGGAAAACCATTTGTGTAAGTCTCTTTTATTTTATAACTAATTACATATATTATAACTTTTTTGTATTATATCTTATACTTTGTAGTGTGTTTTTACAGAATCGTTATAAATTCCCTGTCACTTGGATGAGTAAGTGTTATAAGATTACAAATAAGGCACGGAAGGAATACAAAACTTCTAAATTGGCTAGAAATTATGTGTTTCCATATTTGGAACCACTGGATGAAGCACAACTACACAAAATCCCTGAAGAACACCCCTGGATTGAACCCCATATTTGGAAAGACTTCGTGAATTATAGGCATACAGATGAATTTCAAATTATTAGGGAAGAACATCAAAATATACAAATGCATAATTTTCTTCCTATCCGTACTAAGAGGTCTTCAAATCCTAAAGTTAGACATAGAATGGTATTATTAAGTTGTTAATTTATAAATATTTTTATATCTATTTTTCTCAAATTTAAGTTGATGTCATGGTTAATAAATTTATTTAATTTATGTAGAAAGCTGAATTGGGTAGATCGGTTACCCATTCTGAATTGTATATAGAAACAAAGACCCCCAAAATGAAGAAGTCGAGACCAATGACTAAATAAGGATAAGAACAACTAAATAAGTTGGTTAGTATTTTAACTTGATACAAAGTCCTTATAATTTTTACTAATTGATGTAATAATGTATGATATATTTGTTTGCTTTATTATTTGTAGAGAGTTATTCAAAAACAAATAGACAGGGGTGAAATAATCGAACAGCCAGGAAGAGATGCTATATATCATGCCTTCGGACGTGAGTATCCTGGTCATGTTAAAGGAGGAAGCTAATATGATGGGTATATGAAATTTTTTAACATTCCAAAACAAAAGCCTCAGATGATCAGTAAGGAGAAGTATAGTAAAATTGAAGAAGAACTCAACTCTTTTAAGGCCTCAATATTAAGTGAGATTGCCACTTTAAAAGAATATCAATCATAACACATGTCAGGCATGGTAGCATACTACAATCAGGGCATGCCATATTATCCAGGAATGTAATCATCCATACCAGCCATGCCACCATCCATGCCAAGTATGCCACCCATGCAATCTCATGCCGCCCAACCTATATCTTGTATAGGATATAGTTATCCTATTGTTCCTCTCTTTATGTTAGGAATGCAAATGTAATCAGGTAGTGGTTCATTTTCTCCAATACAATCTATGCATTCTTAACATCCATCACATCACGATAAACATTTTGATGAGACTATACTTCCAATAGCTACCCCACATGAGAGTCCTTCTCTATTTGATGAATCAATTGTGCTAAGATGTAAAGCTTATGTAGATAGTCTATTATTTTATTTTTTATTATATATTTTATTTATTATATATAATGCTTATATTTTTACAAAATATGATATGTTTGTTGAAACATCCTTCATCAACGAAATTTATTGCTATTGGAATGGTACAACAATTGAGTGATGATCAAATGATTCATAATCAATATTTTCCAAATTATTGGTTAATAGTAATTGATCAATCATTGCTTCATGATTGTTAACTAGCTATACCTTTTGATGCTACCACAGTCTAAGAAGCGGTTGGACAATACATGGCTTGGCCATCAAGTCATGGACAATATGTGGCTTAGCCGTCAACATATATAATACTTCTTCTTTAGTCTATTATACCAGAATTAGTAAGTGCGGCACATCTAAGAGATACAAAGCAAGTATCTCATGGTAAATCTATGTCTAGTGAGTAATCATTGTGCACTAAGTCATTTAAGAAGAAGCTATAAAAAAAGCATAATTATGATTATGCTATAAACTTCAGTAGAAATCTTGGAGCTTTGATGACTATTGTTGCGAGGGCATCTAGCAAAAATGATGGATGGACTGTTCCACTTCCTATAGAAATTTCTGGTGTAGACATTGGCCAAACCTATATATCGACGACTGCATATTGCAGCTACTTGAATATCAAATGATCGATTTAAGTATAATTCAAGTGTGGACAAGATGAGTCCTTAATCGGTAAATAACTTTCATTTATGTAGAATATATATAATTATATTTATATTAGCTAATTATTTATATATATTTCTTTTATATAGGGGATGTTATTATTGACTTTAAGCTAATCACTCATCACATTTAGCAATGTTCTATGATTCTTCATTTGTCAATCAATATCAAGAGAAGGATGTTAGCATCAAAGCTAAACAATTATGCGATAGGGCATTAACACTTAACACAAATAAGAATTTGATAATCCCTTGGCCATAAAAGTTTGAACAAGGCCAAGATCATTAGATGTTGGTAATCCTTGGTCTATATGGCAATCATGTTTGGTACTATGACTCAACTTCCATAGAATTGAGTAAAGATACCAAAGTAGTTTTTGAAATGTAAGAGTTATAGCTAGCTATTTTTCTTCTATTGTTCTTTGTAATATTTAATAAAAAACAAACCGTTTTAAACTTTGATAGGGCATGGAAGCTATGGAACAAGAGTAGGGGCATTACCCTTAAAAAATATCATAAGCTTATATGGGAAAAAGTTATGGTATGTACAAGTGAATATTAATAATTTTATTAATTTTACTATTGAATAATAAATATTTTTGAATATGAAAAATCATGTACACTTGTTTTTTGTAGGTTCCACAACAAAATGATGGAATCATGTGTGGTTACTATGTCATGAAGTTTAATTATGAGAAAAATCATCACAAATATCAAAATTCCAATTAAAGATGTGGTAATCTCTTTTACCAATATACCTTTTTAACATATATGAGTTATTTTTTATGAATTCATGAAATTACATTCTTATTTTTAATTTAAATACATGTAGTTCTTTGATTGGAACAAGTCGGGCTATGACCCGCAAATTTTGATGATTTACAAGAGGAATGGGTAGAACACATGGTTCAATTATATCATCACAAGAAAAATCAGGAGAAGATTTTGATGATCTTGAATAGCATATGACAACATCATGGTAATTTTTATAATGCTTTAAATTCTCTATTCTTGTGTCTGAAGTTTGGGCAGCTTGTTTGATGGATGTTTATATGCTCATGTATTTAAGGGAATGAATTGTTATATGGACCTATTTTTTGCCCAAACTTCATCTCATCTCTATTGCCTAGTTCCTTTGAATGACAACATCATGGTAGTCACTGGCCAGCCAAGTATAGGAAAACCACCAAGAATCATCATCTGGTGTAATATCATGAATTCACAAAAAATAACTTATATATGTTAAAAGTTTAGTAAAACAGATTACCACATCGACACTGGAGTGATATAATAATAACCTTATCCCTTTGATATCATATTAGCATTGTATTAATCTTTTGTCTATAAATATGAAGCTATCTAGAATCAAGCTGGTATTTTTAATGCTATAATGAGCTCTAAATATGAAGTCAAGTGTAACTTTGATTTGTTACTTGGGTTGGTTGGGCAAAAGCGAGTTGTTCCATAAGTTTATAGGCACCAAAACTCAACCAACCCAAGTAACAAGTCGGAGTTACACTTCACTTCATATTTAGAGATCATTATAGCATTAAAAATACCAACTTGATTCTGTATAGCTTCATATTTATAGACAAGATTAGTACAGTGCTAATATGATTTTGAAGGGATAAGGTTATTATTATATCACTTCGGTGTCGATGTGGTAATCTCATTTACTAATCTTTTAACATATATAAGTTATTTTTTTTAATTCATGATATTACATTCTTATTTTTAATTTAATTACATATAGTTCTTTGGTTGGATTAAGTGGGGCTATGATATGCAAATTTTTGATGATTTATGAGAAAAATGGATAGAACACTTTGTTCAAATTATAACATTAGGAGAAGAATCTGATGATCTTGAATAACATAGGAAAACACAATGATAATTTTTATAGTGATTTAATTTCTCCATTCCTATGTCTTTGAAGTTTAGAGTGCTTGTTTGATGATTGTTTACATGCTAATGTATTTAGGGGAATGATTTGTCACCAACTATTTTTTGCCCAGTTTTCTGGTCACTATGTTGGTGATTCTAAGCTAACCAAGCTTCCTCTCCTTGAAATAAAGGGGGAATATCACAAAATCCATGACAAAAGAGATGACATCATTTTATGTCAAAGGATAATTACAATTCAGACTCGTAGAGGCAAGCTTGTACATGGTTGGCCCTAGGTGTGAAATCAAGGTGAATCTTCTAGTTGGTTGTAGCTTGGGTGGCTAGAGGTTCCTCCCTAGTGGTGGAATGACCATGCTCCTCCTAGGTGACCTTATTTTTTTGAAGCACATCAAGCGAAAAAAAATGTTAAGATTGTTAATTAGATGTTTTCTATAAAAAATATTTTTGGCTATGACTATAAACAAAGCCTTCCCCCCTTCTACCTCCCTCTTTTTTTATAGGAGTTATGTGTTGATTATAAAAGGCACTATTGGTCTTTTTAACTTCTTCTCACATCTTCTCTTTGTAGCCTTCCTTTCATATCTCTGGAATTTTGCATTTGTGAGCAACAATTGAGCCTATATGCTCCATTTAAATCCCTTTAGTGGGCCACTAAATTATCTTATCCTCTCTCTATCATATCCTTCATCTTAGTAGCTCATTCCCTCTCCATATCAATTTTGGCCAAGGACATGGACATCAGTGGTTCATTTCCCACTTGTTTTTTTTCATACAAAGCATCCCAAGGAATGTCTTGTAAGTCCTATAGTCCTTTGAGTCTTTGCTCGCTTTCCTATATGCAAAACATGGAGTATGTTTATTTTACTTAGTTTATTTGTCTTCCTTTATGTAACTTTGGTTACTAATGATCAGTAATTCATACATGCACATAGTTAGGTATAATTTGTATGCAAGCAAGTTTTCATATAACACGAGATTTGTTTTTGTAATATGCATGCTAGATTAAGTGTAGCAATTTTTGTTTTGTTACGTTTACGGGTATTTGTGGAAAATTACTTAGTAATTTTTAAAGCAAAAAAGTCAAATTTTTTGGTGCCTCGATGGTATGTGTGGACAAGTGGTCGGTAAGTAAGGGTTAGTAAGGCCTCGGTGAAGTACCCATGTGGTTGAAATTCTTTATAAGTACCCTCTCTTAAATACTTTTTAATTAGAAATATCAAGTGAAACTCTACCAAATTTTTCTGGCAAATCTAATTCCATTTTCACAAATCATATTGCATATTTTTTTGTTTCTGACACATCGTTCTGAGAGTAAAATAGTGTTATTAAGTTATGAGAACTAAAATCTATTTTATTAGAGCGGTGTAAGAAATACTCTACTTTTAGGATTAGGCTAAGCTATATTTGAGAAATTCTAATACGGTGATTGCTAGTGGTTATGGTTAAGGTGGTTCCCATGTTCATTGTACACATTCCTAATCCTGGTTTCTACTCACACTGATATGTATAGTGTTGGCTCTAGAAGATAGTTGGATCCATATGTTGAATAAAGTTGTTTTGAAGGTAGTGACAGAGGGTAGTAATAGGAAACTAGGGTAGTGTGGTCCAAATTAATAGAGATATTTGGTTTTATACATTTTTTAAGTTGTATCTATTTATTTTTTATTGGATTGTTTGCTACCGAGTAGTTATCATAAGCAACCTAATGATTTTACTACATAGGTAGGGGTTCTATACAAGTTTACCTTATTACATGATTTTTTTTGTATGTCTTCTCTTGTGTGAGTACAATCTAATTCTTTATCATGTATATTACAACATATAGGTTTTGAACTATGATTCAAAACTTTTTACCTTCTATTGTTGCATGCTTTATTTCTTAACTGTGTAGCATATTTATTATTTCCTGATTATGGTGTTTATATCCTTCCTTGTTTTGTTGTGTTGCTAGTATAGATGAGTCTTTAAAGAGTTTTTTTCTCCTTACCTTGGGTGTCAGACTCTTTCAATTGTTATCAAAGTAGGTACACCTTTTTTGGGCTTTAACCGCTCTAGTGTTGGTCCTTTCCTCCTTGCTCAGTGTTTAATTTTATTAATCTTTTATGGTGGATGATGTGAGAGGTTTGGTTAGTGGACCACCTCAGTTTAATGGTAACTATTATTTTACTTGAGATCTCAATTTTTTTCTTATTTGTGATCATTGAATAATGATGTTGGATCCTAGATTAAGAATGGTTGGAAATGCCCAACTCACATCTCAAAAATTGATGTTATTAGAATAAAGAGGAGCCACATATGGGCAATCTTAATTGTTAAGGGTTACACTTACTTACCACTTTTGGTACTAATGAAGACTCAAGTCTGATTTAAAAGTTTACAAGCTCCAATGAAGCATAAGACTTCATTGAAATAAAGTATAAGGGGTGTTTCTCTTAGATGGTTGTATCCCCTCTAGAAAAAACCATGATTAATAGTTTTGATTGTTCTGCTTTGATGGCTTATCACTTTGGGACCATCTCTTCTAGAACCTCTTATTGGACTGATGTTATTGATGATGGTGTTTTTTTTTCCTTCAAGAGTCATATGATCAACATGTATATGAGAATTTCAAGTTGAATAAAAATATGATCAAAATTAACAAAAATTAAAGATAAAGAGTATTTGAACCTCTATGATCAATTGCTCGATCTCACTTTGGAAGGTAAGACGGATATGGGAAACTTAAAGATGATATTGTATAATTATATCAACTCAATCAAATTCTCTGTCATAATAACTAGAAGTTTCTCACTCGTATACATAAGTTTGAGAAAACTCTTCATGACAAAAAATCAGTAGCTTATAAAGTTCAAAGTACTCTTGAGTCATCTCAAGTAATGTTGATGTTATCTCCAATTTGAATAAAAGATATTTGTATATTGGAAGATGAAAAGGCTCTTCTTAAGTCTATTGGATGATTGTGAGGGAAAACTTAATTTATCTTCAAGTTCGTTTTGATGCTGATAATGCCAAAGTCTAGCATCTTGAATCTAATTTGCT
Organism: Hippophae gyantsensis; assembly: GCA_030763125.1. NCBI lineage: Eukaryota > Viridiplantae > Streptophyta > Magnoliopsida > Rosales > Elaeagnaceae > Hippophae > Hippophae gyantsensis. The sequence continues at coordinate 41,750,292 of CM061035.1, read as the reverse complement.
GGATAAACATAAAATGGTTAAGTCTCTCCATCTTAAACAGTATGATATTTAAAGGAAAATTAAGGAATCTTGAGACATCTGTCAAAAATGGTCTCTTGGAAATATCAATTTTGAGAAGTTTTTGAAATTTAATGACTCTCATGCTCTTTCCTCTTCTACCATTGCTACAATTCTCTCTTTATTAAGGATTCTATTGATGATAACACTTCTAATGTGTTAAGTGCAAAGAGCCTTTCTCTCTTTGTCACCTGTGTCATACACCTTTTCTTTCTTCTCTACCTCCACCACTCATAGGGAATCTCCAAGTTATGATAAGAAAATGTTGAATCATATAGAAGATTTGATAAATCTGTCGGTCATTCTAAATAATGAAGATTTGGTATTACAAAATGAAGCAATTATGCTTCTTTAGAAATTAAAGTCATTTAAGTTAATACTCATGGTGATCTTAACCTAAATTGTAATGTTATATATATAGCTCTTAAGTCTTGAGGGTCTAGATGTTAGTACTTTGATAGTGGTTATTCTCATCATCTGACTAGAGATAAATCCTCCTTCACTAACCTAATTCTTACTAGTAATGGGTCTAGTACTTTTGGAGATGTAAATAAACTTTGCTTTGTGGTAAAGGATTCCTTAGTACACTCAGAATTTATGAGCTTAATGATGTCCTATATGTGTAAGATCTTAAGGAAAATCTAATCAACATTAGCCAAATCTATGACAACAAGTATTCAGTCAGATTCACTCATAAGGAGTGTACATTGTATGACATTTTATGAAATATTATGGTCAAGGGCACTAAGTCAAAATATAACTATTATTTTGTTAGTTACCCTCTTAAGGTTTATGTAACAAATAAAGTCACAATATAGAAGAGTTTGGGCACCAGTGGTTAGGGCATGTTAAATAGAAGTTACTGAAGAGAATATCTAGCCTCAAGATTTTTAGAGGTCTTCCTTCCATCACTACTTTGACTAAACATGTTTGTGGTACTTTTCATTAAGGTAAACAAAGTAAGAGTCAACATAAGAAGAATGAACATCTCTCCACAATGAAACCTCTAGAGCTTCTTTAGTTGAATCAAATGAGTCCTATGTAGATTACCAGTATTGGCGGAAGAAAATATATCATGATGGTTATTGATGATTTCTCTAGATATATATGAGTTAGTTTTTTGAGAGACAAATCAAAAGAATTTTCTAAGTTCAATTTAGTATGTATTAAAGTCCAAAATGAGAAGTTTGAGTCTATTGGAACCATCATCAAAACAAGAAGTGAACATGGGAATGAGTTTGAGAATTCAAAGTTCGATTCCTTCTATGAAAATATGGGTATATAGCATTAGTTGTCCGCTCTAAAGACCCCTCAAAAGAATGGTAATGTAGAAAAAAAGAACATGGTTATTCAAGAAATGGCTAAAGTAATGTTGACTAGCAAGAATTTGGCTAAACATTTATGAGCAGAATTTGTAACATCTCTTTCTTCACTTTGAACCATTACTTCTTAAGACTTGGCACATGCTAATATACTTCCGAACTCATGCATGGAAAGAATCCCAATACTTGCTACATTCTTAAAGATAGAGGGAATTTTGACAAGCTTGAAGCTTAGAGTGACCTTGGAATATTTCTAGGATATTCTATCAATAGTTGCGTGTACTGAGTCACAATCTAAGAACTTAAACTATTATGGAATCTATCAATGTACTCATCGACCACTTTGGTGCAACAATACTTGTTGAGTTTGAAGAAAGTGATATTTTTGGTGATTGGTGTTCTTCGAAAAATGTCATGGATAATGTTGAGACTCCTTCTACTATCACTTTGGTTGATCCTCTAAAGACTACTGAAGAAGAGGAAGAATATGAATAAGAAGAATCTTTTCTTTTGAAATAGCCACGAATGCTCATTCTCTTGATAAAATTGTCAGTAATGTTGAATTGTGTGTCAAAAAAGACATCAGATATAAGTGACTTTGAACTATATATGTTTTCTCTATACTATAATTCCTAAGAATTTAAGAGAGCCTTGCAAAACGTATTATGGGTCAAATATTTGTAGAAGGAACTTAATTAGTTCTAGTTGAATGATGTCTAGAATCTTATCCCCAGACCTACTAGTAAACATGTCACAAGTTTTGTCTTGTTGCACAATGGTACACTCAAGTAGAAGAAATCAACTTCGAAGACATGTTTGCTCTATTTGGTGGTCTAGAGTCTTAGAGATTTCTCATTGTTTGGCATGTTACTTTGGATTTAAGTTGTATTGAAGGATGTGAAGAATGCATTTCTCAATGGGATAATCAAAGAGGAAGTTTAAATTGAATAGCCCAAAGGTTCTAAAGATCCTTACTTTCCATATCATGTCATGAAATTAAATAAAGCTCTATATGAATTAAAAGAAGCTTTATGAACTTGGTATCGATGTCTCACTAAGTTTTTCCTCAACAACGGTGAAGTTGTTGTCATTCAAGTGTATATAGATGACATTATTTACAATTACTATGCAGAATGGATTTGAAATGAGATTAGTTAGAGAATTAAAGCTCTTCCCTATGTACTAAGTTAAACAGATGAAAGATAGGATCTTTCTCCATCAAGCGATTTATGCCAAACAGCTTGTAAAGAAGCTTGGATTGGACAATTCCAAACTTGCTCACACACCTATGAGTACTATTGTTCAAATATCCTAAGATCCTTTTGGAAAAGAAGTTGAACAGACACTATACAGAAGCATGATTGGAAGTTTTTTATACTTTAATGCTAATTACCAAGATATCCTCTTCAATGTTAGAGTTTGTGCAAGATTTTAGGCTAGCTCTAAAGAGTCTTATCTCATTGTAGTTAAAAGGATCATCAAGTGTGTTAACATTATTTAAAAATTTGGTATTTGGTATCCTCAAGATGATACAATAGAATTAGGTGTGCATTTAGATGCAAACTTGATAGGGTATAATGATGATTGAAAGAGTATGTTAGATGGGTGTTTTTACTTAGGTACTATTTGTTCTCTTGGAATAGTAAGAAGAAAAGTTTAGTGTCTCTTTCCACGGTTATGGCTGAGTATAATTCTAATGGGTTGTGCTACTCTCAGTTGCTATGTATGAAGAAGATGTTGTCAAACTATGAAATTATAGTAAACAACTTGTTTTTGCTTTATAACAATACCAATGATAAATATGTATTTCAAAAAATATGGTCTAACATTCAATGACCAAACACATTGACATTTGACATCACTTCTTAAGAGAATAAATGGAGTCAAAAACATTGTATTTGTAATATATCAGGATTGATCTTTAACTTGCTAACATTTTTACTAAACCTTTAGGTTGTCTCAGGTTTGACTCCTAGAGATAGGCTATTGATGTCTGTATCTCTCCTTGAGAGATTACTTTGTGTGTTCTTCAAATTTGTGGGAGCTTGAAGAACTTTGTGTTTTGCTTTCCAGTTTTCTATTTTTGTTACCTCTTCTAGCATATGTTACTTCTTGATTGTGTTCACACTAATCTACTCTACTTTATTGCATGAGTGTTAGGATTATTGCATACTTGTATGCATTCTCTCCCTCATATAGGTACATTCCTTTGATTTTCTATGGCAACATAGAAGAGAATTTTGTCTGCACAACTCCACGTTTGTTGACATGTTGCATGTTGCATGGAAAATGAGTGTAGGATTGATGAATCTATTATAGTAAAGTCATCAATGTACTTTTATACTTAATATTTTTTCATTACTTTTGGGGTTAAAAATATTAAAATATGAATTTTTTAGTGAAAAGGGATGAAAATATATTTTTTTGGGAATTGTTTTGGAATTGTTTTGGGATTTTTATGTTATTTTAATGGAGGACCAATCACAACATGCCATGTGGATGCCATGTAAGCAAAAGAGTTGACCATTCATCATCACATGGATGCCATATAAGCAAAGAGGAAAAATTGAAGGGTGTTGCGTGTACCAGGTGATACAGGCCTTGCTATATGTTAATAATGCATTGAATTAAATGTTTCACCAAGCAGTCAAGAAGTATGCCATTCATCATCACTAGATTCATTTGTTTGTTCCATCAATGCATCATGTAATTCATATTTTTGAATCAAAATGTGCCATGTGGCATTGACACAACACATATTGACCATGAATAATCAACTCCACCATATGTTGAATGTTGACGCATCTAGTGATTCACCCATGCCATGTGTCACGATCCCATTAATCCTATTTAATTTTCCTTTTCTTCATCTCATCTCTTGATATAAAGCTGATTTGATGCTCCATTTTCTATTTGATATTAATTTAACTTCCTAATTGTCCTCAAAACCCTAATGTGCTAAATTTGACATATTTTTTATTAGTTTTTGGAGCCAAGAAGAGAAAAAAACTACATAAAAAGTTCAAAAGAGATTGATTGTATTTATTTTGCTTCTCCTATCTTTCTCAATTTTTATGCCTTTCTTAATGGAAAATGTGAGCTTTATGAACAAAATCATGTCATGCCAATTTGTTACTACAATTTGTTGAGTACTAAAATTATTTCTCTCTTATTTTATCCAAAACAACCGTTGATTTAGAACAAGTTAAAGAAAAGAGTTTAAAAATAAAATAAATCTAGGATTGCAATTTTTCACCAAATTAATCCACTCAAATCATGTTATTTTCTTTTGATTTATATTTTTTAGTACATTTAATTTGTCAACCGAAAACTTCTAATTTTATCCATACATCTCTTCTGAACTCCATATAAACACACCTCGTTAAATTAATTCACTATATCTCTATGAGAATTAAATTCACCAAGATTCATTACGTTCTAAGTTCTCAAATGGCCACACATACAATTAGGGTATATTCCTATCCTTCATCATACATGTCATTCTATCTATGAGCAATATACACACAAATGCCTCTTCCAAGTTTATTTATGTGCCACAGATCAATTTGATAAAATTCGTAAATAATCAAAAAGCATTAAGCACAAAATAGAATGAACAAATTGAACATCTTATAAATCTATCATAAATAATTAAAATCAAAGCTTCATAAATTTAGATCAAATGCAACACTAGAAAAATTAAATTACTTCATAAATTTAAAATAAAAATTACAGCAGATACAGAAAAATTAAAAGAAGAAGAAAGGAAATTAAAACATCAAGTAGCAAAAATATTTGCCACACATAGAACACAACAGAAGCCAAAAATGGCTTCTGCGTGTTCCATAGTCCAGAACCGAACAACACAAAAATTATCAACTCTCCAAAACTCCTTAACTCTATCATAATATCACCTATTTATAGCTCCAAAAATACATCAAAAATATTAAAATATCATACACGTGTAACAATTTGTATCAAAAAATAAAAATCACGCGTATCGATTTTCGATATTTAAAACGTTAATTAAAATCACGCGTAGACAGAGAGGCGCCGTTCTGATTTTTAAATTCATAGTGCATCCCACGTGTCAGCGTCTGATTCGCTGCAAGGATTTAATGCGGACACATGGCAGCATTTCATTGGCTGCGCAAAACGGGCGCATGATAGATTGTCGCACAGGAGACAACGACTGCAACGCGGGCACGATCCTGTGCGTTCGCGCTCATTGTAACATGCCACGTGTCAGAAAATGATTGGATGATAGATAAAGTGGGACATGTGGTTGATTCTGGTTCATGGAATAACCAGGCGCACGCGGATCGACCGCACGGGAAAAAGGGCACGCGAAGGTGGGGGACAGGGCCAGCACGGCGTCAGACAGGTGGGTCCCACTCTACACGTGCCCTGCGCAGCAGGTGGGCCCTACTCAGGCACCGAGCTATATGATAGAGAGATTCCTGCACCCAATCGCGTTGGTCGGGTGTGATGAACACGCGCGCATCCTAACCGTTTATGCTTTGATCGGACGGTCCACGTTGTACGCGTGCATGATGACGCGTGGATTCGTCTCTCCTACGCAAAAATTAAACTTTAATTAATTGTATTTTGACCCACAAATTTAATTCAAATTATATTTTAAACTTTCTTTAATTACAGTTAAGCCATTTGCTAATATTAAATTAAATTTTTAAACTTTTAATAATTACAATTAAGCCCAAATTTAATTTAAATTATATTTTCAACTTTTATAAATTGTAATTAAGAACTCTATTATTTGAAATTATATTTGTGGACATAAATTTGAAATTAAGTACATTTTCGATACAAAATATTTAATTTTATTAAAAATGTATTTCTTAACACATAAAAGGTAAATATTAATTTATTTCACTAAAATTACACAAAAATGTCAAGAACATGGCAATTATAATTAATAAAATAGATGAAAATAACTATATAAAATACAGTTATCAGGAATACATGCTATGTTAGATTCAATGGATTACATAATGAGTTGAGAATTATATTGGAGGGATTTTAGTGATCACATCTTTAGAAAATTAGTGGATTAAGTATCCCTGGATAAACAAAGCACTGGGAAGGAAATAATTCAGCCAAAAAGGGAAACCTCTACAAACACAATACTTCTTCCCTTGAAGACTGCAAAAGAAAAAGTTAGATATGCAATTTTCAAAATTTCTGGATGTCTTCAAGAAGCTGCACATAAATATACTATTTATAGATGCACTTGAACAAATGTCTTCTAATGCCAAATTTCTGAAGAAAATCCTATCTAAAAATTGAAGGCTAGGAGATAATGAAACAATAACCTTGAATGAAGGTTGTAGTGCCATCCTTCCTATAAAATTAGCCCAAAAATTGAAAGATTCAGGTAGATTTGACATTCCTTGCATAATTGTGAACATGAACTTTGAGAAAGCACTATGTGACTTAGGTTTAAGCATCAACCTTATGCCATTATTGGTCTTCAAGAGATTGGGGTTGGTAAAGCTAATCGTACTTCAATAACATTACAAATGGTAGATAGATCAATTACGAAACCCTAAGGTACGGTAGAAGATGTGCTAGTAAAAGTAGACAAGTTCATCTTTTAGATGGATTTCATTATACTAGATATAGAAGAGGACCATAACACTCCTATCATACTTGGTGGTCCATTCGTAGCAACTAAAATAACACTCATTGATGTACAAAAAGGTTAGCTTACAATGAGAGTGCAAGATGAACAAGTAACATTTAAAGTTTTTCAAGACTCTGAATCCCTTCATATTGATAATGCTAATGAATGTTTTAAGGTAGATGTTATTGATAATGATGATAACTTAAAAGAATCATTTGAGTCACCCATACTTAAGACTATTACACATGATACTATGAATAATGAAATAAACTCACCAAGAAACAAATCATTTTATTTTAATTTTGGAAGTATGGAATCTATGATTGATATTGTTAATTGTGTGAACTATTTGGAGGCTTTATCTGCTATGTGTATACCAAATAAGGTTTTTGATCTAAGGATCTAACCTTAAACCATCTAGTGAAGGGCTACCAATGTTAGACCTCACACCTTTGCCCTACCATCCCCAATCAAGTTGACAAGTGGAAGAGTTCAATAGAGAAGTGAAAAAGAAGCTAGAAATACATAAATTAGATGAGCTATGGTGGAGTGCTTATAAGAATTCCAAAAAGTACAAAAATAAAAACAAATATGGCATGATAAAAGAGTTGAGCATCATTTTTGAAAAATAGAACATAAAGTATTATTGAATAATTTGACTCAAAAGTTTTTCGGGAAAACTCAATAGAAAATGGATATAAAGGGATGTACCTTAGGAGTTGATATGATTGTCTAGTCAAGGAAGTTAAACGTGATGCTAGTATGGAGGCAACTTAATGTTATTTTACTTATATTTTGATTGTTTCTATTTTGTAGGTGAATAAATTTGGATAGTAATGGCATAACAAGATTGAACAGTTTCAATGAAAAATATGGTGTGCCAAGACTAAGGGAGTTTGCTTTCCTTTTACTTTTTCATATTTATATATGCACATTGTGGAAAATGTGCATTTTAAGTTTGGGGAAGAGAACTTCATTCTCTATTTTAGTATTTAGTATACATTCTCAATTTTTAGGAATGTTTTTATTTTTTATTTTTAGTATGATTTTAATCATGATTTAAGAAGAAATTGATAAATAAATGAAAACTAAATGCATGCATACTTGATATGAAATGTATGAACCTAATGATAAAATGCTAGTCATTACAAGGATAAGGAATGTAACATACTCATTAAGATACTTACATTATTCATGTGATATTCTTGCTAGTTTTGATTGGATTGATTCAAAATTTTATACACATGTTCATGATTTATTTTGGTGTTCTTATTGAAATAAAATCTATTGTGAGTTAGGCAATTTGACGAGATCTACCATGTTTTATAATCTATTTAATCATCCCTTGAGGTAAAAATCCTAATACTATTTAGCATAAGAAATGATTAAGGCCTTATTTGGATCGATTGAGCCTTTCAAGCTAACCATTGTTAATATCTTTAGCCCAATTAAGAACATATCATATCTATAAGTCACATTTTATGCTTAACCAATAAGCATTATCTTGACCCTTGCACCTTTAGTTTGTATGAAAAAAAAATTGCAATCATGTGTTCTGCTATAAAGTAAGGTGAAATGTAATGCACCCTATAAAAAACTCATAGCACAATCATCCCTCTAAAGAAAAATAAAATAAAATTGAAAATAAGTTTGGGGTGTTGTGAAGTTACAAAAACAACGATATGGAGTAAAAGAATATGAAAATAATGATAAGATAGGGTGCACTAAAATATCAAGTAAAAGCTTAATTGTAGTTAAAAATGCATGATGAATAAAAAGAAAGCTAAGGTATAGAAAGAGCATAAATTTCTTCATTTATTGACCCCCACCTAAGCCTTACATTAAAAGCATGTAAAGCCCTTATTGATCTTTAGCTAAGTGCATATTTATATTAGTGGAAAAGGATTTGAAAAATAGACTTATGAGACTTATTCTAAGATTGGATTGATTATCATGCTCATATAGGTTGATTTTATGAGTGCATTGAATGATATCATGTTCAACACACAAATCAATTCATCAAAAACCTTGCATATTTTTGCATTGATGGATACATGAACCTTATTGTATTTGAATTGCATGACTATTGACAAGGATAGTTTTTGTTAAATAAGCATGTATTAATGGATATATATTTATGAATATACTACCCATGTTAGTTTATCTAGTTAGACTTGGATTTACTTTAGGACAAGAAAAGAATTAGGTTTGGGGTGTGATAACTCTATGAAATTAGAGTCATCAATGCACTTTTCTACTTAATATTTGTTTATTTCATTTAATAAGTAGTACTATTTGGGTTAAAATATTAAAATATGAATTTTCTAATGACAAGGGATCAAAATATATTTTTGGGATCTTTTTGGAATTATTATAAATTTTCTAATGCAGGACCAATTAGAACATGACATGTGTATGCCATGCATGGGAAGAGGACCAGTTAGACTTGGATTTATCTAGTTAGACTTGCCACATGTCAACACAACATTCAATCCATGTTTCACCATGTAGTTAGAGAGCGTGCCATGTGTCATCATAAAATACATCCACTTGTTCCACCAGTGTACCATGAAATCCAAATTTACGAATTATAATTCACGATATGACACTGATATAGCACGCGTTGACCACGACTAGTCTGCCCCGCCATGCACCATGCATTGGCTAACGCTATTTAATTTTCCTTTTTTCATCTTAGTTCTTGATCTGAAGCTGATTTACGGTCCAGATAACATCTTAGCCTAATTTAATATCCTAATTTCCCCAAAGACTCTAATGAGTCGAATTTGACATATTTCACATCAATTTTTGGAGCCAAGAGAAAAAAAAATACTGAAATATTTCAAAAGGATATATAATTTTTTTGGAGATTCAAGAGGAGATCGATGTTACTTTGTAAGAGATTGATTGTATTTAGTCTTCTTTTCTTTTCTTTATCAATCTTTGTCTTTCTTTATGTAAAATATGAACTTTATGAAAAAATCATGTCTCGATAATTTATTAATCTAGGGATCTTGTAAATCCAATTTTCTACATGTGATGATTTGATATTTTTTCCCAATTATGATATTAATTTAATTATATTATTTAATCTAATTTTTATGCTCTTAATTGTTTGACCAACAATTGATATATAGAGGCAATTAAATAGATTTGAGATAATTATTTAATTGTTTGTCTTGATTAAATAATATGTATAGATTTTAGGTAGAGATGTATGATTCTTATGTATGTGATCCATAATTGATGAACTTAATGAGTAGTATGCAATTTAATTGATATGAAATTATGATAAGGTTAATTACTATATGGTGTGTAGTTTACTTGAGAGAGAAATACATGCTAGGTTAGAGTCAATTGATCGTGTAATTGGTTGATAATTATATTAGGGGAATTTTAGTGATTCACATGTTCAGAAAATTGGTAGATTAAGTATTACTAGAAAATTTCTCATATATCTTCCTAGTTGCCAATTTTGAGTTAATTAATTATTACTATTTATTTTAAATTCTTTTATTTTGATTTCTCAAAACACAAAAAATGTTGATATTTATATTTTAGTTTTAAAAATTAATTTATAATAACATAATTTCTAGGGGAATCATCTTTTTATATCATTATGTTACTTGTTTGCAATATATATACTTGCATGCCAATTACACATAATTCGTTTTGATCAAGGATTACACTGTATTTTGTTACCTGACTTGCATTCATTTAGGAAGAGTGTTGCATGAAGTTAGGAGGAGTTGTGTATTTTGCGTGTGTTTCTGTATGTGCTTAGCCTATCAGTGTGTAATTTTGTAGGGGTAAAACAATAGAATCTAGATAGACTACATATTATTTTTACATGATACACTCTTTGGGCATGTGTTTGTTTTGTGTGCAGGTTACAGATGTAGATTGAGACTATCAAGTTTTAGACTTGTAGAGAGTAGATGAGTTGATACCTTTACATTTTAGTTTGACAATGTATAGATGATTTCATCCCAAAGATGGATTAAGCACAAAAGATGGATGCACTTAGACTAGGTGTCTTATTGGCTATTGGTTATGTGATAACTGTATTTTATATAGTTATTTTCATCTATTTTATTAATTATAATTGCTATGTTCTTTACATTTTTGGTTAATTTTAGTTAAATAAATTAATATTCACCTTTTATATGTTAAGAAATACATTTTTAAGAAAATTAAATAATTTGTATCGAAAATGTACTTAATTGCAAAATTTTGTCCAAAAATCTAATTTCAAATAAATGAGTGCTTAATTGCAATTTATAAAAGTCAAAAATATAATTTAAATTAAAATTGGGCTTGATTGCAATTAAAGAAAGATTAAAATGTAATTTGAATTAAATTTGTGGGTCAAAATGCAATTAATAAAAATTGAATTTTTTGTGCAAGAGAAGAATGCCACTCACACCACTCACGACGCCCATCACCCACCGTTCGATCATCCAATCAATGGTCTAGATTGGGCGAGTGCATTCCAGACGAGACAAAAGAGAGTACCCGGTATATTTCTTGCACACAGCTCGGCACCCAGTGGAGCCCACCTGAGGCATAGGCCGGCGTGCAGTGTGGGACCCACATGTCGGCTGCGCAGAATTTCCTCGAGGTGCATCGCTCACCGTTGGATCGGTTGAACAGTCCAGATTGAAGCGCGTGGACCCAAGCTATCGCGCACCGAACCGCTTGTCTAAATATCCTGTGCTACGCGGGTCATCCAAGCTGTGTGCACCCTCGATTTTTACAGAATAAGAAGAAGCCACGTGTCTCCTAAAGCTTCCAGCGAATAACATGGAGACACGTGGCATAAATTTAGTAAACCACAACGCACGGAAACGGCTCAGGTTTCCAGGCGCGCCGTTGTCTGCCACATGTCCCCGCGCGCCTTGCTTTCATGCGGCGTAGTTCCATGCACCCGTTTTGCTCTCACCAATTGAAGGATGCCACAGTCCCATTATATTTTTCCACGAATCAGGTCGCGACATGTGGCAACGTATATTGAAAACAAAATCAGAAGCGCGCAGTCGTTGTCTCCCACTCAGTTTAAAATAATATTTTTGTTGTAACGGTTTGTCCCCCACGCATTTTTATTTTTCGATAAAAAATGTCTTCCCGCGTGTCTAAAAAATATATTTTTTATGTATTTTTGGAGCTATAAATAGGTGATATTATGAAAAAAAAAATTTGGAGAGTTTTTAGAGTTTAGAATTTTTGTATTGTTCGGTTCTGGACTGTGGAACACGCAGAAGCCATTTTTTGCTTCTGTTGTGTTCTGTATGTGCCAAATATTAATGATACAAGATGTTTTAATTTTATTTCTTCTTCATCTAATTTTTCTGTATGTGATTTAATTTTTATTTTTAATTTATGAAGTAATTTAATTTTTCTAGGGTTGCATTTGATCTAAATTTATGAAGCTTTGATTTTAATTATTTTTGATAGATTTATAAGACATTCGATTTGTTCATTCTATTTTTTGCTTAATGGTTTTTGATTATTTACGAATTTTATCAAATTGATCCGTGACACATAAATAAACTTGGAAGAGACATTTGTGTGTATATTGCTCGTAGATAGAATGACATGTATGATGAAGGATATGAATATACCCTAATTGTATGTGTGGCCATGTGAGAACTTAGAACGTAATGAATCTTGGTGAATTTAATTCTCATAGAGATATAGTGAATTAATTTAACGAGGTGTGTTTTTACGGAGCTCAGAAGAGATGTATGGATAAAATTAGAAGTTTTCGGTTGACAAATTAAATGTACTAAAAAATATAAATCAAAAGAAAGTAACATGATTTGAGTGGATTAATTTGGTGAAAAATTGCAATCCTAGATTTCTTTTTTCTTATTAACTCTTTTATTTACACTTTTTCCAAATCAACGATTGTTTTGAATAAAATCAGAGAGAAACAATTTTAGTACTCAACAAACTATAGTAACAAATCTCCATGGGAACGATACTTTACTTACAAATCTTATTACTTGTGACTGTATATACTTGCACGTTTTATGTTCTCCAAAAGAGACAACATTATGCATGGATGTTTTGCTTATGAAAACAAACATCTTTAGATCAACTTCATGATCATTTCATGATTGATGTGTGTTTGTACTTAGTTTTGTAGTATTTTTACATGGAAAGCCAAAGTGGTATAATGTAAGTACTGTAGTCCTTTGATTTTTTGTTAACATTCCCACATGCAAACACATTGTATCTTTTTATTTTATTTACTGTATTTTTCTTCATCTGTGTAAGGTTAGTTACAAATGATTAGTAATGTACACAGAGTCATAGTTAGGCATACTTTATATACGACCATACTTACACATACCACAAGTTGGCTCTCTTAGTATGCATTCTAGGTTTAGTGTAGCTATTTTTTTTTTGCTACATTTGTGGGAATTTGTGGAAAATTACTAGAAAAGTTAAATGAAAGAAATCAAAATTTTGTGTGCCTTGATAGGACCCCACATCGGACCCCTCAGTAAAGCCTTGATAAGTGGTTGATGAGGTAGCTTTTTGGTTGGAAATTTGTTGAAATACCCCCTCTTAAATGATGTTTAATTAGAAATTTTAAGTGAAACTTTGCCAAATTTTTATTAGAATTCTAATTTAATTTTCACAAATCATCTTTAGTGTTTTTTTATGTTTGTGATATGTTTTTCTTTTAGTAAAATAGCATTCTTAAGTTTGGAGCACTTAAGAGCAATGTGAGCAATACAGCTATTAGGATTAGGCTATGCTATACTTGTAAGCTCTCGAGACAATGACTGCTGGTGGTCGTGGTTAAGGGGGTTCCCATGTTGATTGTATACATTATTGATCATTGGTTTCTAATCACACTAATGTGTGTGGTATTGGCTCTAGAGGAGTTGGATTCATCTATCAGATGAAGTAATTGCAGAGGTTGTGAGCGAGGGCGCTAGTAGATAGTTAAAGCAATGTGGTCCTAACTGATAAAGGTATTTGTAGTTATACTTTTTCAAGTTGTATCTATTCACTATTTAGGGGATTGTTTGTTATTGATTGATAGTCATAAGAAACCATAGGAGTTTACCATATAGATAGTGGTTTATATGGGTTTACCTTGTTACATGACTATGTTTTGTTTCATCTACTTTGGTGTGAGTACAATTTAAGCCTTTATAATATATGTTACAACATATAGGTTTTGAACTCTAAATTAAAAGCTTTTTTACTTTTACTCTTACATGCTTTCTTTCCTGGCTATGTAGCATGTTTATTGTTTCCAGATTGTGGTGTTTATTTCTTTCCCTATTTTGTTCCATTGTTTATGGAGGTGAGTCTTTAAGGATTCTATATTTCCTTACCCTGAAAGTGTATTGGGTGTGAGACTCTTTTAGTCTTTAACTATCCAAAATCATGCATGCAAGATTGTTGGATATATAGCGGTTAAGTTCTTGTTTATTAGATTGAAATTTTAATTCTTTCTTATATAAGACAAACATGAATCCTATCCTAATATTATAGCTCCCACCATATATTCTATATAGACCCTAGTTTTCTATATTAGAAGTAACAATTCATCCCTATCAATATTCCATACAAATGAGTTATAAGTTGTGTCCTTGATTCTCTACATCTTTTTTTTCCATCTTTCTTAGATTTGAGCATCAGAGTCTAATTGAAAGCACCATCCCTATTTTGTGATCTTTCTTTCTCTCTCAAATGTATCAATCTTACATGTCTCTGAAATTGACATCAACATATATCCTTAGCAAAAACCAAAATAAGCTCCAACTTTTATTAATCTACTATGATTGTTCTGAAGTGAACCAAATAGACCTAAAGGGATGTTAATAGGTTATTTTTAATTTTATCAAATTTTGAATATGTGACCTAAGCACAATGGCCAGACATACAATTGTGAGTAAATAATAAAGTATAGAGATTTAAAATAACACAATGATTTTTAGGTGGAAATGACCCATGCAATAATAATGACCTAACAAGAAAATCACTTGTCCACCAGAATAGCTAATCTGTCCACTATGAAAATTTAATGTTCAAATACAAAATATAGGATAATTCCCCAATGTACTTTAATTATGAGCCCATGTTCTATTTTCATAGCCTCTAAGAGTAACATGAGTGAATTCTGACAAATTTACTAATTAACTACTCACCAATTAGATAAGATTATAGATCAACCTATAAATAGGGTTAGCACAAAAAACAAGTACCCATGTGGATTTACCAATGAATAATCATATCTAGAAGATTCAAAATACATATCAAATAATTTAAATCAAGTAGAAAATCTAAGAACAAGCAGAGCAAGTACAAGCTCAACAAAAATAGCTTCATTAAAATTTAATAGTTAAATCAAATAAGCATGATTGTACAAAATTATTTGATCCAAACATAAAAGAGCCTTGCCAAGAAGAAACTATATGAACTTAAAAACAATAAATAAATAGATTAAAAATATAGGAATGAAGAGAAACAAATCTAAACATATTCCACCCTAATAAATTAAAAGTACTATATGCCGAATTAATCAATTGAATCATGTACATATTTATTCAATTTTTTTACTTACTATTCAAAACTAGGCCGTAATTAACTTTATACAACCTAGAAAATAGCCACGAGTAATGAAAAGGTGATATTGAGGTCAAATACTTTTTTGGCTTGCTTACAAGACCCAACAACTAATATATGTGCATATATAGGTGATAATGATAACCTAGTAACATCCATTAAAAGTCTTAATAAGATAAAAACATATTTTTGGGACACATCTTAAAGACATTGGAGCACATTAAAGAAAAGGTAAATAGTAATTTCACAAGTTAGCTCGAGCTTAATAAATATTTTAAAAGAAAAAATCATTATCTCAATTGATGGACTTGGGACTCGATCAATAAATCAAAGACAACTTGTAAACTTAATTTTTACCTGAGTGAATCAATTGAAGTCGAATGAAACTCGATTGATCGAATATCTCGATTAATTGATACCCTTAGTTGATTGATTGACTTACACAAACGTTAGTACCAAAATAATTCCAAGTATTGTAAACATTGCTAGTGAATGCATGAGTGTAATAGTCTACATCATAGTTATAAAAGATATACCTAAAGTATTATGATTTGGACTTGAGCATTTCTTTGGCTTTGCTTGATAGACTTCATAACGAGTTTGTAAACATGCTTACATACAAATATTTTGTTCATGAAAATAGCCAATACTCGTAAATCTAACAAACTTCAAGCTTGAAATTTTCGTATGGCAAAACCTCTCTCTCCTTACATGATTCTCATAAGAGTAGAGTAAAATTACATCAATGTCCACGATTTCATAGTGGAACTATCCTATGATCTAATAAATCAAATTTCATTGAAACTTGACAAGCTTGTATGTAATTGAAACCACATAGACAAAGCACATAGTAACTTGACTTGGAAGCCTCACTGTACATTGTTTTAGTTTACATAAAAATAAGAAAAGTATAGATAGAAATCATGTAGTGAATGCATTCACATCAATCCAGTTCACCATAAAATATAATGATATAAAGCATTCTCCCCCTATATGCATTATCTTCTCTTACATGCATAATAACATGAGAATTGAGATATGTGAATCACTGTCCCTATTTTTGACACACGAAAAGGAAAAAGCATTGGGCAAAATTTCAAACTTAAGAAGAACTGGGAAAAATGATTGCAAAGATGACATGGAGCTAAACTCCCCATAATTCCTATGACACGTAAATTGTAATACCAAATTAATAAGTAATAAATATGAAGATATAATTCAAAAAATGAATTTTTTAATATTTTATAAATAGTCACACAAAGCATTAAACACATTTAACAACTAACAAGCACATAACTAATTGAGAATTCATTTTTGCTTAAATTTTGATTTTGCATTGTATAAATAAGCAAGAAAAATAAATAGTTCACACAAGCACACTAGTAATATAATAACATATTGACATTCACTCAAAATAGTATACATGTTTAAACTCCACTACTATGCTAATTAATTCTGTCATGATCAATCATGAAGGACCAAAACAAAGTATCACCAATCATGTAAAACAACAATTGAGTTTTTAATCTCACAAAATAATATGTATCTACCAAGAGAGAACTTGAAACTTTCGTTTCTCTATATTTTATAAATGAGACACATTATTATTAATTTCTTTAACCTCTTTGACTTTGTTTCTTTTTATGCATACCAATTACATTTTTTATAAGCATATTTACCTTTTACACGATCTTCATGATTTAGATTTTGACATGCTCTAGCCGTATACCTAACATGATGACATCTGAATGCTAGATGCCCCCTACATTAAAATTTTAAAAATGAAAGAAATAAAACTCAACACAATTTTGAAATCAAGGCTAGCTCAAGTCATAGAATATTCCAAAATAAATCATAAACTTCCAGCAAAACATTCATGGGTGTTCGTGAGTGTGTGAGAAAGTTAATGTTAACTTTTATCACCAACTATAAAACTGTATTTGTGTGTATAAGTCAAAATTATAGAATGATTTATACAATCAAAATGAAAATAAGTTAAGTTACCAAGAACAAGGTTATATGTGTGTATGTATTCTTTAAATCCATTACTTTGTTGGCTAAAAAGGATTATACTTTCATTTTTATTTTTAGTTTCCCTTTTTTATATTTTTATTTTAACAACTAAAAAAATAAAAGAAATGTAATCCTACAAAATATTTCACCTAAGGTCATTTGAGCACTCAATAAAAAGTACCTAGATGAACAATAAAAGATGGTAAAGTGACTAGAAAAGGATAATCTTTCCTAATCAAAATTTTCTTGAATTTTAATTTTTTTTTTGGTTGGGATTCAACTATCATAGGCATCATAGGCATGTTCTTGTACTTAGCTTTACTTTTCACATCCATCCTAAATGAATATGCAACATGCAAGGTAGAATGATGATAAAGATTTCAAGAATTAAATGTGTTTGAGCATGGTTGAAATTCACATTATTCGCATATTGAAGGGTAACTGGGCGAGTCCAAATGGTACCAAATTTTAAGAACTTGAGGTACTTAAGGGCAAGGTCTCAGGTTCGATGTTGGGAAAGGGCAAAAGGAATGGGTTACACGGTGAATATAGATCTGTGGGCCCATCCAGATACCCTTCAATGTGCGAGTAATGTGAATTTCAACCATGCTCAACCAAAATGTATTGAGTTTCACTTGCCTTTTAAGACCTAAAATTCTATGCTTTCTAGTATAATTATTGGACAAAATATGCATAAATGGTTAACAATAATAGGTCATATTACTAGATGAATGGAAAAAGCTATTAAAATGGATAGTTGTCAACAAAAATCTACATTTGGGCCTAACAGACAGGCACAAACTCACATTTTTTCCCACCATAGGTGGAGTTAGTGTTTGTGCACAACTAGTAATAGTAGGAGTAGAGTTGAAAGGTGTTACAAATGTGATATTTGATGTTGAAGGAGAAAATCTAATCCTTATAACAAAGGCCGTGTATATTACCATATGACTTAACAATGCTCAAAAATTTATCCACGTGTTGAACTCCAATGCTAAGTCTCTCCACTACTTTACATGATTCTTTGAGATCTTGCATCAATTTTTTATTATCTGCAGCAAGGTTATTATTTTATTCCCCTAAACCTACAAGAGTAGAATTCAATGCATTATTTAGTTCTTTCAAAATATTTTTATTTTCTTTTAATTTATTAGAAAATATTTTATGTGTCTCAAGTTATTTATTTAACTTTTTTATTTTTACATGTAAACTAGTATTCTCTTCCTTTCCATTAAGACATCCAAGAAATAGTTCTATAGAACTTTTAATATTACATTTAGATAGAATAGAAGAGTCAACTTCTCATGATTTGAGCTATCACTAACAATATAATGATCCATAAGAAAGATCCCTAGGAACAAAACTAAGTCTATTTAGTTTTGGCCCTAATATAATTGTAAGCTCTAAAACAACCCAAATATATCTAGAATGGGTAAATAGGTTATTTTTAATTTTATTAAATCATAAATACATAACCTAAACACAAGGATCATACTTGTAATCGCGTGTAAATAATAAAGTATAGAAATTAAAAAAAACACCTGAGATTTTTATGTTGATAAAACCTAGGCCATAATAATGACCTATAAATAAAAGCACGAGTCCACTGGACCACCTACTCTATCCATTATGAAAATTCAATGGTCAACTACAATCTATATCTTATACTACCATTTCTAAGATAATGCCCAAATGTACTTTACTTACAAGCCCTACTCTATTTTATAGCCTCAAAGATTGGTATGAATGGATTCTAACCAACGCTCTAATTAGCTTCTTACCAATCAGACATGTTTATGCATCAACCTGCCAGCAAAGTTAGCACAAAAAACCACAAGTGCCCATATGTGTCCTAGAACAAATTTACCAATGAGTAATCCTAACAAGAAGATTAAAAACATATATTGAATAATTCAAAACACCTAGAAAATCCTAGAACAAGCTGAGTAAGTAAAATTCCAACAAAACTATTACTCAATTGAATTTAATCCAAGCCTAAAAGAGCCTAAGCAAGAAAAAGCTGCATGAACTTAAAAATATAAAATATATTGGCTAAAAAATGGGAGTGTAGAGAAACAAATCTGAATGCAAATTGACCTACTCTCTATTTATGAAATCCACCCTAAAAAATTAAAAGTATTATATAGCAAACTACTTGATTGAATTTTTGTGATCATCTTTATTCATCCCTTGACTTGCAACTCAAATATATCCCTAATGACCTTTATTAATCCTTGTCGATAGCCACTAGTAAAGACAAGGTGATATGGAGGCTAATTAATTTTTTACTTTCTCAAAAGACTTAGCAATTAATGTGTATATATTGGTGATAATGATAACCTAGTATTATTAGGGTTAATCCTTTTTGGGGTTAATTACTCGGAGCGAATTAAAAATCTTAATAAGATAAAGGTTATTTTTGGGACACATCTTAAAGACATTGATGCACATTGAAGAAAATAGTAAGAGGTATTTTCTTGACGTTGCTCAAGCTTAATAAATATTTTAAAAGAAAATATCTCAAGCTCAATTGATCAACTTGGGACTCAATTGATCTATCAATGATAATTTGTGCAATCATTTTTTACTTGAAGGGACTTTATCGATCGATACCCTTTGTCGATAGATCAACTAATGCAAACTTTAAGCACCAAAAATAATTCTAGATGTTGTGAACTTGTCTTAGTGAATGCATGAGTGCAATATTATATGTAATAGTTATAAACGATATACTTGACGTTCGACTATCTAAGACTCGGGTGTTTCTTTAGTTTTCTTGATAGACTTGATATCGAGCTCATAAACATATTTATAGGTAACGTTTTGTCCAAAAAAACTATCTAAAACTCATAGACTTTACATACTAAAATGCAATCTACAAGCTTCCTAGTAAACAAAATTAAAAGAATTCATGAGAATAAAAAAGGTTCTGAACATATATGCCATATTTTTAACAAACATGAAGTTTTCCATTCATGCCCTTGATTTTTGAATATTTTTTGTCCTTGGTTTTTGAAAGGTTTCTCATTTTTTTGAACATTTCCACTCTATACTTGTACCAGGTAGAACAATACAACATCTATTTTTTTACTAAGTACAACCTTGGTCGAAACTTTAACCCAAATTTGGAGATTGAATTGTATTGATCTACATAGAGGTAGAAGTCATGTTATGTACCATTGGAAAATCTAAAAGCCTAGTTTCAATATAATTTTATGGGTTATGACATGAAGCTCCCAAACAAAGTTATGTTAATTTTAAGGAAGACTATTTACCTACAAGAATCAAAAGATCTTTTGTTTTGCTCAATACTTGGTTAATGTTTTCCTTTATTACTTTGTTTAATTAGTCTTTTTATTTCAATGTATTTGTTTTCCTAAAGTTGGAGGGTTGTTCACATAAGCCTATTTAATCACTAGTGACTTTAGTGTATACTATGTACTATCATTTGTGTAATATACTCTCTAATGTATTTTGTGTAGGATAGGTACTTTATGATTTAATTATATTTGAGTGTTTAGAGCTCCTTGTATGTCTTTCTTCTAAAAAAGATTTATTGTATATTTTTGTAAATCATTTGGTTGGAATGCTTCTCTGTTGAATTCAACAAACACTGCAACACATTTCAACAAATACTGCACCGACGCCAAACGTTTTTTTTCCAATATACACGGCGCCTACCAAGCAGCTGTAAACCATGTAATTCAATCATGGTGGTTGTTGAAATAGTAATTGATATTTGTCTATATAAACAAATGTACATATCCGATACAAATTAAGAAAATATACAGAGGAAAACATTGATTTCCTCTTCTGATTATTTCTTCAAATATTGATTTCTTCATGGTATCAGAACCAAGTCGTTGCTTTATACAAATTTGAAACTCTTGTTCTCAAAAACAGAGATTTCTTTCTCTGAAAATATTTGTTGTCGTGAAAAAAAAAATCCCGTACAAATATTAATTATAAACATCATTTTTGAAGTAGTATTTGTCCCACCTAATTTTACCATATTACTCTAAACACAATTCTGAACATTTTGGTAAAAATAGGTTAGCAGAAAAGTTCCACGCGCGCCCCCACGCTCCACTTAAAAGAAAAGAAAATATTTTCACGCACCCCACGCTCCATCACGTGCCATCTGGAGGTTGAAGATGGTGACGTGTCATTCGGCCAGTGCAGCTCGTTTTCGGCTTGGTTTGTTCGGCTCGAGGCGTAGGTGCGGCTGGATTCGGCTCAGGTTTGGTTTGGTTGAAACCAGCGGTTCGGTCTGAACTCGGTTTGCTCGGTTTCTCACATTTTTTTCATTTTTGACCATTTCGGTCCATTTTAAAGGTTTGAACCCAGTTTTTTTTTCGGTTCTGGATTTCTAAAACCGGGTTGGTCCATTTTTCCAGTTTTAAAACCAATATTTTACCCGGTTTGGTGGTTTTTTATCCGGTTTAGTCCATTTAAAAAAATCAGTTTTAAAATTATTACACCATTTTCTAGTTTGTTTACCATAATATCATGACAGAGGGTATAATTTCATTACCTATGGAGCAATCAACTCCTATTGTTGTACAATCTGTTCAGTCTGAAGGTGCTTTTCATGCTGGAATTGTTCTTACTAAGACTAATTATGATATTTGGTCTCAAATAATAGAAATGCATATTGTAGAGAGAGAGAAACTCTCTTATATTCATGGCAAAAATTTGCAACCAGAAAAAACATCAAACAATTATAACAAGTGGTATGTATAAAATCAAAAAGTGAAGAGATGGATACTTATGTCAATGAGTCCAAAAATCATGAAGCGATATTTATGCATACCTACTGCTCTTAAAATTTGGGGTGCTTTTGCAAAAGCATTCTATGATGGAAGTGATGAATTACAGGTATTTGTCTTAAACCAAAAGGCCTTTACTTCCAGACAAAATGGAAAATCACTTTAAGAGTATTATGGAGAGTTGACTAAAATTTTCCAAAAGTTAGACCATCGTGATAAGGTGGTTATGAAAGACCATGATGATCTAATATCATATCAAGAGTCTGTTGAAAGACTAAGGATACATATTTTCCTTGCTGGATTAGATGATGAATTTGAGCAGGTTCGTGGAGAAATTTTGCGAAAAGAAACTATCCCAGATTTAGAAGGTTGTTATTCCTTGATTCGACGGGAGGTAGTACGTCGAATCTCATTGAAGGAAAAATCTGGAGATGTTGACGCTTCCGCCATGATATCTAAAAATCGTTCTTTTTCCAATCAGCAAGAACGAAGGGTGACTGATAAATCATCATTTAAATGTACCCATTGTCATCAAAAGGGTCATACAAAAGACTGATGTTTTGAACTTGTGGGATATCCTGACTGGTGGGATCACAACCGTGACTCTCGGAAGAAAAATCCACGACAGATGTCTACTGCCACCATTACTGAAACAACAAAGGATCATGTTGCAAACTCTTTAGAAAATGTTGGTAAGATGCTTAAAGTTTTTTCTTCTATTTTTAATAATACATGGATAATTGATTCAGGTGAAACTGATCATATGACATTCGATTCTAGACAAATCTCAAAACCATCCTTACATAAAACTGTTTGCACTGCCAATGGTAACACAACCCCAGTCATTGGGGAAAGATCTTTGTCTCTCACTAGTACTTTGAATTTAGACTCAATACTAGTTGTTCCCTCTTTAGAGTATAACATTATATCTATTTCTCAAATAACCACTACTTTATCTTGTTTTGTTATTGTTTGGCCTGACTTTTGTGTGTTCAAGGACATTCAAACAAAACAAATGATTGGTCGTGGTGTTAGGCAAGGAAACCTGTATTATTTGGACTTGGATTCAACAAATCATGCATTGGTAGCAACTGGATCTAAGAAGGATGAATCAAATATATGGCTATGGCATAGGAGATTGGGTCATGCTTCTTTTGGATATTTAAAGAAATTATTTCCAAGTTTATTTTTGAGCTTAGATCTTTCTACTTTAAAGTGTGATGTCTGTGAACTAGCAAAAAGTCATTATTCCTCATTTCCTGTAACCTTAAATAAAAGTCCATTTTCGTTTATGGTTATACATTCTGATGTATGGGGTCCTTCCAAAGTCTCTACTCTGGGAGGATCACATTGGTTTGTTACATTTATTGATGATTTCAGTAGAATGACTTGGGTCTGTTTAATGAAATCTAAAAGTGAGGTAAACGTATTATTTAGAAAATTTCATAAAATGGTTTATACTCAATATAAAACACAGATTCAAGTTCTAAGAAGTGATAATGGAGGAGAATATAAAAGTTCTGAGCTTCAAGAATATCTTAAATCAGAAGGGATTATTCATCAAACTACTTGTGTTGATACACCTCAACAAAATGGAGTTGCCATAAGAAAAAATTGACACTTGTTGGAAGTTGTCCACGTCTCATTGACCGAAGCTAATATGTCATTATCTTATTGGGGAGAAGCAATTACTTCTGCTGCATATTTGATCAATCGAGTACCTTCTAGTCCCATTAACATTCAAACACCACTACAAGCCATCACTGAAGCAATTATTACACCAAGTGTTCCCAATTTACCTCCTCATGTCTTTGGTTGTGTGGCATTTGTACACCTACATAAACAACAACGTAGCAAGTTGGATCCACGAGCAATACGTTGTGTTTTTATGGGATATGTCATGCAACAAAAAGGGTATCGTTGTTATCATCCTCCTACAAAACAAATGATTACTACCATGGATGTTATTTTTCATGAAGATACAATGTATTTCTCTTCTGCACCTGAATTTCAGGGGGAGTACAACCATGCTGAAATTCAGACCCTTACATATAAATTGTTTCCTTATGAAAAAAGACAAATTATATGTGAAGAAAATACAAATAACTTGAATTCAGATGGTAATAAGTCTCAATATAGAAAAGACTCACGGGAAATGGAATCAAGTCCCCATCAACTTCAAGATCATCAAGCAAGTTTCTTACTACCACTAAGTGAGTACGAGTTTCCTTCTCCACAAGCTGCTAATATATCTAACCAATCGTTTGCAGAGGATGTTCCAACTATTAAACCAGCCAAAAAAATACTTCCATCACGTCCTAACAGAGGTATTCCTAAAGCCATGTATGAACCCGAGATTTCTAGTAAAGTCAAATATCCCATGAGTAACTATATGTCTAAACATCGTTTGTCAAAATCAAATGTATCATTTGTGAATCAATTATCTATTGTATCTATTCCTAACAGTGTGCAGGAAGCTTTAGCTGACCAAAAATGGAAAGATGCTATGAATGAAGAACTAAGATCCTTAGAAATTAATAGAACTTGGGAACTTGTCGATCGTCCACCAACAAAGAAAATTATTGGATGTCGATGGATTTTTTCAGTAAAGTATCAAGCAGATGGTATGATTGAACGCTATAAAGCAATATTGGTGGCAAAAGGATACACTTAAACATATGGGATCGACTATACAGAAACATTTGCACCTATAGCCAAAATTAACATTGTTCGGGTCTTGGTATCTCTAACTGCAAATTTAGATTGGCCATTATATCAGTTTAATGTAAAAAATGCCTTTATACATGGAGATTTAATTGAAGAAGTCTACATGGATTTACCACCAGGAATCAAGAAAACCAAAATCCATGATGAAAAGGTGTGGAAATTAAAAAAATCACTGTATGGATTGAAACAATCCCCAAGAGCATGGTTTGGTAGGTTCATAAAGTCAATGAAGGCATTTGGCTATAAGCAAAGCAATTCAGACCATACTTTATTTCTAAAAAAAGAGTATGGTAAGATCACTACACTTATTGTATATGTTGATGATATGATAGTAACAGGAAATGATCTTGAAGAAAGGAAAGCGCTACAAACTTATTTGTCCAAAGAATTTGAAATGAAAGACCTTGGTTCCTTAAAATATTTTCTTGGGATTGAGGTTTCTCGATCAACAGAAGGAATCTTCTTATCTCAAAGAAAGTATGCCTTAGATTTATTAAAAGAAACCGGTATGTTGGCATGTCAACCAGCTAATACACTAGTAGAGGAAGGATTAAAGTTATGTATCAAGGTTGATCAAGTTCCAACAAATAAAGAAAGATACCAAAGGCTTGTTGGAAGGTTGATATATTTGGCACACACAAGACCAGACTTTGCCTATGCTTTAAGTATTTTCAACCAATTTATGCATAATCCTGGAGAACAACATATGAATGCAGTTAATCGTATTTTGAGGTATTTAAAATCTGCTCTTGGAAAAGGAGTATTGTTCACTAAAAACTAAGAGTTTTCTAGAATTGAAGTATATACTGATGCTGATTGGGCTGGATCAATAAATGATAGACGATCTACATCAGGCTACTTCACTTTTGTAAGGGGAAACCCTGTAACATGGAGAAGTAAGAAACAACATGTTGTTGCCCGTTCAAACACAGAGGCTGAATACAGAGGCATGGCACTTGGGCTTTGTGAGGCCTTATGGTTACAATCTCTCTTAAAAGATTTGGGATATCCTGCTAAAGAATCAATTAAGTTATTTTGTGACAATAAAGTAGTATGTGATATTGCTCATAATCCAGTTCAACACGATCGTACAAAACATGTTGAAGTTGACAGATTCTTTATTAAGGAAAAGTTAGAAGAAAATTCATTGGAATTGCCAAAAATTAAGTCAGAATATCAATTGGTTGACATCCTCACTAAAGTAGTCTCATATCGAGTATTCACAGAAGTTTCAGTCAAGTTGGGCATGAAAGACATCTATGCACCAACTTGAGGGGGAGTGTTGAATTCAACAAACACTGCAACACATTTCAACAAATACTGCACCAACACCAAATGTTTTTTTTTCAATGCCTACCAAGCAGCTGTAAACCATGTAATTCAATCATGGTGGTTGTTGAAATAGTAATTGATATTTGTCTATATAAACAAATGTACATATCTGATACAAATTAAGAAAATATACAGAGGAAAACATTGATTTCCTCTTCTAATTATTTCTTCAAATATTGATTTCTTCATTTTCTCTTTCCCATCAATCTTTGTGTGTTCTTTGGATATATTTTGCATGTATAAAAAAATAGGTGAAAATGTATGAAATTGAAGTTGTTAGTTTTATTCATTTTTTCTTTCTTATTTAAAAATATGTGTTTTCTTAGATAACAAAGATGAAGAGATGCAACATGCATGTGTTAGAAGAATAATGGTTGTCTTGTGGATGCTACCTCTCTATCGTATATATAAAGTCATCAAGGTACACATTTGATTACATTATAGGTTTCAAATATGACTAGTAAGAATGTAAAAGGTGTAGCTTTGCTATTGTACTTTTGCGTATGTGGCTATAAGAGAATAGGCATGATCGTACGACTTCATATAGACCTACGATAATAGGAATTGGACTAACATCCAAACAATAAGCCCCCTTACTCTGTTAGCTTATTTCCACCATTAAAGTAAAAGGATAAATTTATCTCGCATCTAGCTTGTAGGTCACCCAATTTCCTATAGACCATGTCTTTGACCTATAGAAAGTAATTTGATTTGATGTGGAAAACACGTTAAGTCCTAAGAAAAATTCATAAGCAATGATAACAAATTTTAAGATCATTAACCAGGGTGATATGTGTGAATCTTTGACTTCCCATTCATGTTATTTTGAACTAACTTTTTCTTGGAGGGTAGTTACTGATGGTTATTTTTAAAAGAAAGTTGAGGCTTTGCCACCTCCTTATCTTACTTTTCTCAAATTTTACCCAAGAAATTTTGAGCTTTACTCAGCTTAAAATTACTTGTGCTATTTCCTTCATTCCCACTAAATTTCCTATCTCTCAGCCTCTAACCAACCCTCTTTGGTTTGTTGATTTATAGTCCATTCTTGTCTCCTTTACACTTCTTTTCCCTTAACTTCCATCTTTCTCCTTTCTACATGCACCTTATTCTTTATTTTCTTTCTCTTTTTGTTTTAATTTGTGTGCTAGGTGTGTGTTGGGCGTGTCCTGGCTATGCACGCGGCACATGAGAGAGACTCAGTTTTGTCATTTTTAACCATTTGATCTATTTTGTCTAATTTTTCTATTTTTTTAACTTTTTCTCATTTTGTTCTCAACATATTTGTGATGTATTGCCTCCAATATTTGTTTTTGAGTTTTTAAGTTATTTTCAAACAAAAATACTCATGATTCTAACAAGACAAATTTATATAAAAATATGATGAAATCATACAAATATAAATCTATTTAATCAATTAAAGTATATTAAATCATGATAATTTAGTACTTTTTAACACTCATCACATTCCAAGACCTATCCTTTTCCATCATTTATAATTATAAGAGAAAAAAGGGGACAAAGCTTCAAGTACCATATTGAAGTTATCGTTTATTTGCTACCCACTTTTTCTCCTTGAGAATCTATGAGTATGGCCAAAGAATTTAGTAATCTTGTTAAAAAAAATTAGATTAACTCTCCTGGAACATAATAGCAATAAACTTCTTGAACATAATGAGAGTCTCAAATCCAACTTGAGTCAAAAGAAGGTTCGTTTGGGTTTCAAGGATCCTAACACTAGCTCTTAGGTATGTCCCACACTTATTGAACATAATGAGAGTCTCAAATCCAACTTAACAACAATAAACTTCTTGAACATAATGAGAGTCTCAAATCCAACATGAGACAAAAGAAGGTTCGTTTGGGTTTCAAGTATCCTACCACTAGCTCTTAGGTATTTCCCACATTTCAAGAAAAGAAAAACTTAGTCACATTACCTCTTTTGTGAATCATAAGACCAGTTAGGCCAATTTCTACTTTAATAATGGTTAAAGTATTTATCACAAGGTGTGCCCGATCCTATAGGAAATGGGGAACAAAGTGAAGGACGAACATATCCTACCATCCACATTATTGAAAAGGGTCGAAGATGAAATTTGCCCCTTGATTTTTTCCCAAACAAGGGGCTAAAGGTCTAACCAATTAGGTAGATGATGCCAGCCTATTTACTGGGTATCCAAGCATGTAGTCATTATTCCATGGTTGAATGCTACTAGCTATAGAGAAGACCAATTTTTAGTATATCATTCTAAAATGATCTTTCGGATTATGCGTTTTGATAGCTTGTAGCTTTTCTCACATGTAAAACAATTTTTATGAGCTTGAATTAAAGTCTTTCTCTTTGTTTCCCTTATTTATCATTGAGGATTGACTTGACACTTTTTTCCTTACTATACTAAGTCCTTGACCAAGGTTATCAATTAATTGATGTAACTTTTTTGGGGTGTTCTTCAACAATTTTCAAGCCATGTGATCAACCCATAATTGTTTTTAAATTTCTAAGCATTCTACATTTGTTTTTAAAAAATGTGATCAACCCCTAATTTTTTTAAAATTAATTGGCATTCTATGTTGCTTTTTAAACCATGTGATCAAACCATAATTGTTTTAAACTTCCTAGGCATTATGTGTAAGTTTTTACGCCTTGTAATCAACCCATAATTATTTCTTTAGGTATTCTATATTGGCTTTTAAAATGCATGATCAACCCTTAAAAGCTTGTTTTTTTATGGATATTCTATATTGGTGCTCATGCACTATGATCAACCAAATCCATGCATTGACTGGGGGAGCTGAGATAAAGTTTCCTCACTTTCTAAGTAAGGATATGTTTTAGACATTCTACCTGATCATTAACATCAGGAGATTACCTCAAGGAGATGTACTATCGTGGGGTCTAAATGTCTCCTCCTTAGGCTGGGCCATAAAAGTAAAAACTTATTATGCCTACACCTTTCCTAGGAAAGTCCAAGATAAGGCTACCTTGCTCTTGAAGTATAGACCTTTTCTGGGTGTTCTACTTGATCATTAACATCAAGTTATCAATCTAAGAAGATGGGCCATCATGGGGTCTCATAGTCTTTCCCTATGTTTAGATCACGTAACTGCTACCTCATTGTACCTACATCATATCCAAGGAAAGATAAGAAAAAGCTGCCTCACACTCTAAGCAAGGACATCTTTTGGGTGGTCTACCTAATCAATGGCATCAAGTGATCAACCCACTTTGGCACTTACAATTAACAATTTCCATTTCCAAATTCAACAATGTATCCAATTGTTTCCCATTTCATTGAGAACTTCTCATACATTAGGAAAAATAAGCCACCCCTCTACCAACCAGGAAAAGGAAACAACTAAAAGCATCCATATGGTAAGTTAAATTGGAAAGGAAAATTCATGAACATAGATTAATTAAAAAATGAAAAATTTGAACAATGCTTGCAATAACCCATCTAATGTTTGAAAATTTGTTCAACTTTTTTAAAATGCATCATGTTTCAAAAGAGTCTCGGCTCAAGCCAACCAAATCTAGGGTGGTTTTTCTTTAATTTGAACAACCAACTAAAAATCTCTCCTAAGCGATATTGCCAACCTACTTAGTTTGAGAACCCTTGATGGAAGAGAAAAAAAACTTTTGGCTTTGATTTGATCTCCTCGAATTCACAGGACCCAATTTTGGGTTGGAAACTTAAGGACCTAATGAAAATTTGATGAGACTTCTCTCATCTTGTGCATCCAAGGTCTCCCTAGAATAGAATTATAGCGTGCAAGAACATCCATCACAATGAAATTGGCCATGTCTATATCCCATAGAATCATTACTGGTAGTTTCATAGTTCACTACTACAATATGTGCTTATGGCCTCGGTTTTTAACCGTGACCATAGACCTATGGCCTCGGTTATAAGAACCGTGACCATAGACCTATGGCCTCGGTTATAAGAACCGAGGCCTAAGTGAGAGAGACCAAAAGTCATAACCTATGGCCTCGGTTTTTAACCGAGGCCATAGGTCGCACATATGGCCTCAGGTTTTTAATAACCAAGGCCATAGGTACCCCCTTATGGCTTCGGTTTTTCTATAACCGAGGCCATATGTGAGACCTATGGCCTCGGGTTTTTCATAACCGTGGCCATAGGTCTCACATATGGCCTCAGTTTTTCCATAACCGAGGCCATAGGTGGCACTTCTGGCCTCGGTTTTTTCATAACCGAGGCCATAGGTTGCACATATGGCCTCGGTTTTTCAATAACCGAGGCCATATATACCACCTCTGGCCTCGGTTTTGCTATATAACTGAGACCATAGATAATCAAAATGAATTATTATTACACTAAATTTTCAAATATAAATTTAAAAAATTAAAATTAATTATATTAAATTTAAAAAAGATATTAAATTAAGAGTTTAATAAAACGATACAATAAAACACATATAATAAAAACTAACTAATTAAATAATTCCAAAAATATAAAAAAAATACACGAAACAACTTTAAAGCTGCTAACATTAGTCTACAATCTAAATCAATGTGAAAAAGAGTAAGTCCCATTGTAATAATGTTATTCTTCAAAATCTTTGTCCTTGGCAGCATGTATTAATTTCCTCATAAAAAAACAGCATCTAGTATAAGCATACCAACATCCAATTTCCATGAATATAATCCTGCATATACAACATCCAAAACATAATAATCCTCTCTACTTATTTATTCTTAATATATAGGTTACATCATGATTATAATGTCATAAAAATGTATAATTAATGACACCGTGGGATAATACCTATGAATATAAACATCTAATATATATAAACATACCAATATCCAGATTACATGAATATAAACAATACCTCATATTCAAACAATAAGTTCTTCAATCTATATTTGTTCCTGCATATATATACAACAAATGGCATAATAAGTAGTTCTTCAACCTATTCAAGAGTGACAATCATGGAATTCTTATCTAACCTCAAAGTAAATTTATGATACTCAATATAAAACAAAAACAATTGAGATACAATTCAAGAAAATTAGTAATACCTATATCAATAATAATAGTAACATTATTATTTAGTACTACACATATCAATAACAGTAACAACATTATTATTTACTAATACCCACATTAATTATGCATAAAAGAGATACGGTGAAGGGTCATTGCAAGCGTTGGGCAATACCTATGAATATTACAAACATCTACTATATATGAGCATATCAACATCCACATTACATGACTATAATCATGCATATACAACATCAAGAACACACAAGAGTCCCATCTACTTCTTGTTCTAAAAATGAAACAAGAAATCTAGATTTTTGATTAAAAAATCAGTCATGAACATCCCACATCATTCACCTTACCATTTTATTTGACTATATGGTGAGTTATAGTTGTAAGAATCGATTGGTGAATTCTACCCACTCATTCCGCATCTCATCAACTTCAGTATCAGTGTAAGTTCCTTCACGATTAAGCTGTAATGTACACGCACACGCACGCACACACACACACACACACATATATATTGTTAGCTAATTAACTAAAAAATTAAAATCATGAATAAAAAAGAAATAAAAATACACAAAATTATTGAAACTATTACCAAGTCAATAATAGAAACAAGTGGGTTGCCAATAATTATCCTCATAAACATAAGGTCATAATACCCACATGTTACCAAATCATCTTGCTTAGGACACTGTTCAATAAGACATTACATAGATATTATCAATAAATATTGTTAGTACTTTTAGTGAATAGCCAATAGATATGAAAAATCTACAAGATTGAATTTAAGGAGTTTAATAAACCATGCATTAATTATAACTTACTCTCATTCTAGACCATATTGGTAAACTTTGAGACCTTCTCTTATGATGACCATTGAACATAATATGAACTCTATATAATGAAGGTAAAATAAATAAGAGTTAATTGAGAAGATACATTGAACTTACTGTTAACAAGAACATTAAATTTTTTTAAATATAACTTACTCATTCATAATGTTTTCAATATCAGAGAACACTTCACCCCACATTGAATCCAAATAATAAATGGTATTTATGAATGGCTCGTACACAATTAAGATCCAATAATACCTACATCAATTTATAGTAAGATATATATTGATAAATGCATTTGATTACATAACATAATTTTTCATAAATGTTATACAACTAATCAACTTACCCTCCATTATATGGAATAATCCACTTATCTCCCTCTTGAGTATTTTTCATCCTTTCAAAAACTTGTCTCGCAATTTGAGTTCGTGTTCTCTTCTTCTTAATGACATACAACCAACTTGGATCAATAAATTTAATCACATCATTCAATTTTTTTTTCAACTCATCATAGCATCGCCTATGAAATAAGTTCAAAAATTAATGACAAGAATACAATCAAAATAAAATATCAAGTGATAAATTTTAACGTATCATAAATTTAAAAATAAATTAAAATCAAATAAACTAACCGTATCCACAATTTGACAACTGAATAGCCAATCTCCACCTTTGTGTAAAATTGTTCTACACACTCAACTGATAGAAAAATAGGCAGTTCATTGCCTAAGATTTGAACTTCCATTGGAACTTTAATGAAGAAGATCATTAACCAAAGATGCAGATGAGCATGCAACTATAAGAAATCTAACATGCTTCGGAAACCCACTAGTTTGGTCATATGTATATGAAATTGGTTTTTTTGTTGGTACCAAAGTAGGCTTCTTAGAAGATATTTTGTCCATCGGTTTTTCCTTTGAGCTTCCTTTTTTGTTGCCAATGGTAATAGGTAACTTTGATTTCACCTTACTCAAATCCTATTTATTCACAATATAAAGAAATATAATAAAATTAGATTTATATTTTAATATATATATACAATGAAAACAATATATAAACAACAAAGAAAATATACTTACTACATCCTTTCCTAATATGACGAGATGTGGAGGCCAAACAACAAATGAATTGACTGCTTCTATAACTGTATTATGTTCCCTTGTTGGTATAGGTAAGGGACAATTCTTTTCAATGTCATCCACAACGGAAACCTTCCAACTCCCGTTCAAAGGTTGTCCATGACAAACACCACTAGAGGAATCACCTACCCTCCCATGTGCCACAATACGAGATGGTGTCTCATATGCAAGAAAACAATTTCTTCCCTATATAGTATTAGAACAAACATATATACTATGACTTAAACAACACATAAATCAAAATTAAAATATAAAAAAAAATGAATATTGAAGATTACTTACAACTAATCCTATATGAAATGTAGACACATCAGGAGGAGTGGCAATTCGTTGAATGTGTGGTGTAATATTATTTGTACAAGGAGTCCCATTGGAACTATCAATTGGATGATTATGTTCTGGATAATGACTTGAATGTCCCACACTTCTATCTCCCAGTAACTCAACTCTTAGTGCATCTATCTCTGCCTTCATAGTATCAAACCTTGCAAGCTTTTCCTTCATTAACACCATCTCATTTAAGATATTTACCATTTCATTGGATGGATAATTAGTACACTTTCTAGGCATGCCAAAATATTCAGTAGATGTTGTATATTGGGAGCATCCTTTAAGACGACCTGGATGATCCTTCCCTAAAGCCATTACCATTGCATCTACACCCATCTCTTCTTCAATCTCACCACTGTCAATCTTATCTTGTATTTTACTCTATAGCAATTCAAACATAAACTAATAAGCATAAATATAATCGATTAATCATAACATATTATCTAACATGTTGAATATATTACCACTTTTTCCACTTTATCTTGAACTTGTTTACTTTTGAACTCTCCTTCTTTAGGTGTGTTAGCTGCGATAAATACATGAGATCGTCGAATTTGTATACCACCACTATTTGACTCCTATAGATATGTATAATGAGTTATGAAAACATTGTATACCTAAATATCTAACTAATTACCATTCAAACTTAATTTTAATAACTCACCAATTGAATTCTTAGGTTGGAAAAACCCATTCTTCCTGTATGATGATTATACTCATTATGCTTCCTCAACTCAACATGTTCGCAACTTGATTTCTAATAAGAACACATATATGAACGTTGATTTGTCAGAGCATATGAATTCAAAATATTAAATGATAATATTACATATATTTGTATTCAATAATACCTTGAATTTCTCAGATCGTGTATAATTCACAAATGCATGCCAATCATTGTGTACCCATTCATACTTCTTAGGTGGTTCGTATAACTTCTTCTCATTCAATGGGTCCAAATAAGGCTTAATGTATTTTTTCCACAAATTCTTTTTGAATGTCTTCCATCCCGAAGCAGCTGTCTTAAGGCACTTACGTTTGAATGCCTTTGGAAGATTGTATTTTTCCTATAAATTCACATGAAAATTTAACAATAAAACTGATTAAGAAAGGACCAAAAAGTACAAGTGCAATATATATACTTACATTCAATGTTGCCCATATCATGTCTTTATCTACTTGAGAAACTTCCTTCCGCCAATCATTATAAATAATCCGAATCATTGTTTTTCCTAACACACATATCCAACTAATCATTTTTGTTCCCTTCTTTCCAATTGGGTTGCATTCATTATCAAATTCAATTGTAATTTTTTCTATGCACGTTGATTTAGCAATTTTCTTCATCTTTGTTATACCTCTACCATTTTTAACTTTTTCTTTTTTCCTTCTTTTAGACGGTCTTTCCATATCTGAAGAAGTATCATCATTCGTAGAACTCTCCTCATCAGCGGAGTCATGTTCATTACTAACTCTTTCATCCTTGTCACGATCATCAACAATCTCATTAGAATCCATATACCTATAGACAAAAAATGAAAACATTATAAATGAAGATATATATATATATATATATATATATATATATATCAATTTATAATCAAATATAAATAATAAAATCATATTATAAACGTAAGTTGTAAATAGAAACAAACACATTCAATATTTTACGATACATACCTAACAAAAACAATGAAAATAAAGAAAAAGTTATCTTCCTCGATCAATCCAAGTTGGCTCACAATCATTGCACATATATATTGAATTATCATCTTCTAAATCATTAGCATCATTTGAGTTAGGTATATTGCTCGCAAAAGATCCATATTCAGAAAAAATTTCGTTTAATTCTTCCTCTTTGTGATAAAACTCTCGCTTAGGCGGTATGAACACAATGACCACTTTGTGTCTATAGGATCTTCTACATAGAATACTTGGTTAGCATGAATGGGTCATCTCGATGACCTATCTTACCAAGGTTAACAAGAGTTAATCCTAATTCGCTCTTACAAATTGCACTTTGATTATCCTCAACCCAATCACATAAGAATAATGGAACACGAAACATATGATATTCTAACTCCCAAACTTCTTGAATAGTCATAATAAGTCCTTTCAGATAGTACCGGGTTATTATCCTTAGAACTTGCAAATTGCAAAGCTTGAGCATTTAACATAACCCCACTATTTTGATTAACATGAATTTCATCCCTTGCCTTTGTTGTAAATCGAAAACCATTTATAACATATCCAGGATACTTGATAACATCATACCGCGGCCCCTTTGCTAGCCACCTTATAGTTTCTGTGATGGAATTATTAGGAACACTTAACTCGTCCATAACTTTATCTCGAAACCAATAAATAAAATTACGATTGTGTTCATCTTGAAACCATTTCTCTCCTTTTCTCCTGTTCTGAGGTTCTGCCTTTAACATATCCATGTACATCCTATTGCATATGAGTAATGTGAGTAACATATGAAAAGATAATTTAAGAAATTATGAAATGTAGATTTAAATGAAACCATTTTTACCTTATGTATGGTTCAATCTCTTTATTGTTTGCAAGCACCAAACGATGACTTTGTTCCCATTGAACTTACACGATGGTTTGAACTGAGCCTGAACTTATTGGTTCACCAATATTATCTAAACCACTACCCAATGAAAACCTAGGATGAGGGATTCCAATTGTGGATACACCAGATAGATACTCAGAGCAAAACTCAATAGCTTCTTCTGCAATATAACACTCAACTATGCACCCCTCTGGTCGATTACGGTTACGAATATAACCTTTCAAAAACTTCATGAATCTTTCAAAAGGATACATCCATCGCATGTATATAGGACCACATAATTGTACTTCTCTAACAAGGTGAACAGTTAAGTGAACCATGATATCAAAAAATGAAGGTGGAAAATAATTTTCAAGTAAGCATAATGTCTCAACAAGTTCAACTTGTACTTTATGTAGCTCAGATTCTACAATTGTTTTCTTGCAAATGGAATTGAAGAAAAAACAAAGACGAGTGATTTCACGACGAACATGCTTTGGAAGAATTGATCTAATTGCCATCGGCAATAATTGTTGCATAAGAGCATGACAATCATGTGATTTTAAACCATATAACTTTAAGTTTTGCATTGATACTAGGTTTTTTACATTTGATGAGTAACCTTCGGGAACTTTCAATCCTAATAAACATTTGCAAAATGTTATCTTTTCATCCCTAGAAAGTGTAAAACAAGCAGGAGGCAACTTAACCTGTGCTCCTTATTTAATTGGAGCCAGTTCTTTTCTAATTCCTAATTCTTTTAAATCTAAGCGGGCAGCAATACCATCCTTTGTTTTAAAAGGAATATCGAGAAGTGTTCCAATTACAGTATCACAAATATTCTTTTCTATGTGCATCACATCTAGTATATGTCGTACAGGCAATGTTTCCCAATAAGGCAACTTCCAAAAAATTGACATCTTCTTCCAACATTTGTCACCAATGTTAGGTTTTACCTTCTTTTTTGCAATCATTTTGAATTTTCTTTTCCCTATACAACCTTTTTCTTTTTGCATTTCTTTTCCTTTTAATTTTCATTGTAATTTAGCCGTTTCTTTCAAAACTAAGTCTCATTTTCCCAACTTCTTGAAGATCATACCTTGTAATTTGTGTAACACTTCTTCTCCCTGCAAAGCCACTGGAGTATCTTCTTCTTCATTGTTACTTACACCTTTCTTTTGAGATCGAAACTTATGCCCTTTTGGTAAGAATCGAGTATGTCCAGCAAAATAAATCTTTTTTGAATGAACTAGATATTGAGCACAAGTTTTCTCACTGCATACTGGACATGCATTGTACCCCTTGGTCACATGTCCACACAAATTTCCATAAGCTGGAAAATCATTTATTGTCCACAATACCACTGCTTTAAGATTAAAGTACTCCTTTTTGTATGAGTCATACACTTCAATTCCTTCATCCCAAAGTTTCTTCAAGTCATCAATAAGAGGCTCCAAGTAGACATCAATGTCATTGCCCGACTATTTTGGTCCAGAAATTAACATGGAAAGCATCATAAACTTCCTTTTCATGCATAACCAAGGAGGAAGGTTATATGTGACAATAATCACTGGCCAACAACTGTATCTACTACTTAGATTGCTATGAGGGTTGATCCCATCAGCGGCAATAGCAAGACGCAAATTCCTAGGCTCCGACCCAAAATCTGGCCACTTTTCATCTACTACCTTCCAACACTGAGAATCTACTGGATGACGCAAAATACCATCCATGGATTTATTATCTGCATGCCACGTCAACATCTTCGATGTCTCTTTACTTTTAAACATTCTCTTAAAATGAGGTATTGGCGGAAAGTACCACAACACTTTATTCGACACTCCCTTTACTTCATGACCATTTGATGTAGGCTTCCACCTTGAAGTACCACACTCTGGACATTGAGTAGCATTTTCATATTGTTTCCTATAAAGGATACAATCATTTGGACAAGCGTGAATCTTTACATACTCCATACCAAACTTACTCAATGTTTTCTTCACTTTATACGTAGAAGTAGGCAACTCATTTATCTTTGGGAGCATTTCATGAGTTAACTTTAATATAACAGTGAACCCGACATCAGAAAACTCATGTTTCGCTTTAAGGTTGTAAAATTTCACTATTGCAGACAACTTGGTGAAATTTGTGCAACCAGGATAAAGTGGTTTCTCTGCATCTTCTAATAACTTGTTAAATTCATCCTGATTTATGTTTGGTTCATGTTCTATTGCATTTACCATCTCAACGGCGGAATCCTCCATATCTATGGATTTGATCCGACAGTTTAGTGATGTGTTTGTTTCATCGTTCTCTTGAATTAGGGGTTCCCCATGCATATACCAATTTATATAAGTTCGAACAATCCCTTTACAAATAAGATGATCTCGTATGTCATCAATATTTTGAAATTATATATTTATGCAATCTTTGCAAGGACATCGAATAGGCTTATCTTCTACGGCATTCAACCAAGCAAAATTCAAAAACGCTTCTACTCCTT
The DNA here is from genome assembly GCA_030763125.1 of Hippophae gyantsensis. NCBI lineage: Eukaryota > Viridiplantae > Streptophyta > Magnoliopsida > Rosales > Elaeagnaceae > Hippophae > Hippophae gyantsensis. The sequence continues at coordinate 41,711,450 of CM061035.1, read as the reverse complement.
GTAAATATTCTTGTGAAAATCTTGGCTTATGCATCCAACACTTATCCATTCTAAATGACACAACACATGTAATGGTTAGAAAAAAAAATTAGAAGGAAAAAATACAAGTATACACTTGCTCATGAATAGATTAAGGTGCGCAATCAAATGAAAGGTTTATGTCTCTCAATTATAGGAGGTGTATGATGGAATCTATTAAACTAATTATGATATTGGTCTTTTGGTGCCCTATTTCAGAACTTTTTTCTTTTTCCATTTTTTTGGTTTCGTTTCTTCTTTCCAAGAAACATGAAAACAGAGAAAGCATATATCAAGTAGCTCAAACCTAAACAAAGATTTTTCATTTAAAAAAAGAAAAAAACATAAAAAAAGTTTTAAAAAGCTCAACATAAAACTGGAAAAGAAACAGAAAATGTAGATTATGATAGCATAATGCAGTAGAGAAATAGTTAGTTAATCAGGGACTCACTATATTATCACAAATCTCTAAGTTTTATCTTTCATCAAATATATTCCCAAATTTATAACTTAACAAGAAAACTCATAACCTTTTATACATTGTAATTCATATCCTTAAATTATCATCAGAAATACTTTTTAGTTTTAATTTTGTTACATATATCCTCACCATTTATAACTTTATCACATATATATATATATATAACAAACAAATTTTTTCAACAAGTCTGCTTGTCAGGACCAAATTAAAGCAAAAAATTATATTTGATAACACAATTTGTTCAACAAGTCTGCTTGTCAGGACCAAATTAAAGCAAAAAATTATATTTGATAACACAATTGAAGAGACCAAACAGAGGAGGCATTGGATTGAAAGTGATTAACAAATTAAAAATAAAGAAAATATAAAAATCTGAATTTAGCAGATGATGAATATTGTTTGTTTGGTTTAGCTAATTTTAATCGTTGTAAGCCATCACAATCTAGCTTTCACTTTCTTCTGAATGCATAGAGACGCTTGTGACTTAATTTCTTAAAGTTTCTTTATAATACACTTGAAAGTTAGGAGTTAGGACCACAGCTTAATCCATATTAATCGGTGAAAAGGTTCTTTTCAAGCTTCATTAATATATATATATATATATATATATATATGATTTTATATAGTAATAAAACAGGGTATTATACTTACCTGAAGCTGAGTCGCCAACAATGACAGGGTCGGGCGTTGAGTTGCGAAGAGGAGAATATGAACAGAAACAAGTCAGAGAGAAAAGAAGAAGAGAGGTTAGAGGAGTTCGTCGACAATATCTTGAGACGCGACGCGGCGTGGTGTTGCTTGGAGAGAAATCAAGTTATGCGAGCTGGATCTGAGACGCCGATTTAGAAAAACGATTCTGGAAGATTAGGGCTCGGTACGTAATTGGGTAGGTAATATATTAACTAATATTATATATATATTATAACTTAACACAAGCAATATTATATATATATTACTTAATGCGAGTAATTAATAATATATATATATTGGTAATTAATAATATTATATATATATATATATATTTTAAGTCGATAATTAATATTATATATATATTACTTAAATGTGATGGTGAATTAATGTTATTAATATTATATATATATATATATATTACTTAATTAGTGTAATATTAAAATTAGAAAAAAAATGTAAAAAAAAAGATAGGAAAAAATAAAGAGAGTAAAAAAATAAAGAGTGAAAAAACTTTTGATGTAAAAATTTGATATATATATATATATGTGATAAAAGAAAAAAAAGATTAATAATAGAGAAAAATAAAAAAAATTATAAAATAATTTTTGTATTTTTTTAAATGAATGACATAGTATTTTAAATTTAATCATAGTTATTTAATAATTTTGCTATATAAATGTTTTTATATATATTTAAATAGTTTTTGTAAATTAACTTATAGCCACGGTTATTGATAAAACCGAGGCTATATGTATACACTATAGCCTCGGTTTTTATCAAACCGTGGCCAAAACCCTATGACCTCGGTTTTTAAAATAACCGAGGCTAAAATTCCGAGACCAAAAGCATACATTGTAGTAGTGTTCCTACTATTCTCTCATTGAACCTGACTAGTGTATTTCCCTTTTCTTTGTATGTCCTCTATTCTAAAATAGAGGTCTCTAATGGTAGACAAGAACAAAAGGTCTACTAAGCTTCCAGTGTCTTTCTAGATTCTCCCAACATCGTAAAGGTATATCCATACTATAATGACCAATGGGTCCTTATACGGAGATGAGATTTCATCCTCCACTGAGAAGGAGATTTTGGACTCCTTAAATCAATTTATCAATTCCCAAATGGGCTCAGCTTCTCCCTTTTTACTTCCAGTAGGTATCTCTAATGGGAATTGTTGGCTTTACCATAGAGCCCATTCAACCATGAATGAAAAGAATCATCCACACATTTCATTGGGTAAGATTGTCAATACCATGTTTATCAAGCACTTGTCCTTGTTGATGGATCACACATCTTCTTATAGGAGCTACCTATCATTGCCTTCCACCAAGTCCTTTACATACCCTTGTGCTAGGAGATTCTCTATTTCTCTTGTCAATTGCATGCAACATATGGTGACACTCCTCATGTTCCAAAGAAAAGAGTACTACTTGCTAGTGTTCCTATGTTGTGCCCTGTTCTTCTATGGCCATATTACATTATGTTCTCTTCCAACTTCATAACTTCTACTAGAGAAACTCTTACTGATAGGCCCCTTGAATGGGATAAACTCCTTCCCTTAGGTCCATTGTTATGAACCCATATATTATGTTTGATTCTTGAAAAAGGGTCTTTGTTCTAGATTAACCCTCATTTTTTTCCCTATACATTTGTACACTTCTTCCCTTGCTCACCTTCATTTCCTTTTCAAAGTTAAGAAAATTATGTATCTCAGCAGAATCTTTGTTTAAAGTCCTTGATATCATCTATGTAAATTCTGTAAATAAGTTGTGTAAGTCCTATATGTCCTTTGTGTGTTTCTTGGCATTCCCTTGTTCAAAATATGGACTCCATTTTCTTTTACTTAGTGTATTATCATCCTCAGTGTAAAGTTAGTTACTGATGATTAGTAATGCACACAGGAACTTAGTTAGGTACATTTTATATGTAAGCATGTCTACACACACCAAACAGAAGTTTTTCGAAGTTTCCATGCTAGATTGAGTGTTTGTTGTTTTGTTGGCATTTGTGGAAACTTATTTGGAAATTTTTGAAAACAAAAAATCCAAATTTTTATGTGCTCCCCTACCCCCTTCACCTATTTCTTGCCTACCCTTGAAATCGAGACTCTAATAGCTATTTTCCTCGTGAGGATAGTCCTTTACCCTCACCAGGGTTGTGTTTTACTCTCCCCAGGATGGGGTGGCAAGCCTTTAGATAACTAAAAATTTTATACCCCCTATTTTATTATTAAGTAATTAGAAAATTTAAGAAAAACTCTGTAAACATTTTATCACATCTCTAATTTCGTTTCACAAATTATCTTGAATGTTTTTTGGTGTTGTGTTACGTGCTTGTGAGTGTAAAATAATGTTCTTGACTAGTAAGTACTTAAGACAATTTTACTAGTGGGTTGAGGTTAAGATGGGTACCTTATTATGTTCACGTCTTTAATTTTTTGTCATTAATCACACTATTGTGCATGGTGTTGGCTCCATAAGGAAACCTGATTTGTGTATCCAATCAAGTTATTGTAAAGGTAACAAGTGATGGTAGCAATAAGCAGTTAGAGTAGGGTGGTCTCGACTGATAGAGGTATTTGTATTTATATTTTATTAAGTTGTATCTATTTATTCAGTTATAGTGAATTGTTTGTTGTGGAGTGTTTTTCATAAGAAACCCGAGGATTTTACCAAATATGTAGAGATTCTATATGGATTTATCTCATTATATCTTGTTTTATGCATGATTAGCTTTTATGTTAGTACAATATGAGTATCTATCTAGTATGTTACAACATATGAGATTTAGACTCTGATTGGAAAGCTTTTCTTTTTACTTTTGTTATTCAATGCTTTCTTTTCTTCCTATGTAACATGTCTATTGTATGCTGATATATATATATATGTTAAAATAAATTAATATGTTTGTTATCAGATTGATTTATACTACTTCTATTTTTATCTACTATTTGTTTATTTTCACTACATGCAAGTTTGGTGTTAGTCTCTAAAGAGTCTAAATCTCTTTTCCCTAGTTATTCACAGTCTGTTGGACTCATTCAATTTGCATTAGAGTGGGTTCACCTTGTTGGGCTTGATTGCTCTATTTTTTATTTTGTATAAACTCATTTCTACACAAACACACTTCTTTCTTGTAGACTCAAGAGAATGTAGACTTCCACTATGCTTGTTGAAAGTTTTAGATACGGACCTTGTTCTAGTTACTAGGGGACCATATCTAGTTTTTGATGGAAAATGATCGAATGGACAAAGGAAGGGAGTAAAAAATCTAAATGTAACAACAAAAGTCTTTATGCCATCATCAAAGTAGTTACTCCTGATGAGTATAGAAGAATTCAAAGTCGCACCACATCCAAGAAAACATGGGATATTCTTGAGACAATGCATAAAGGTACCTCTGTGGTTAAAATTTCTATAATTTTAAAGCTAAATAGAGATTCCGAGCTATGTATTATCAAAAATGACTAAATGGTTGATAAGTTCTATACTCACTTCACCAACATTATTAACAGCTCTTATAATCAAGAGAGTCCTACAAGTGAGGAGAAATAGATCAAGAAGATTATTGCTAGTCTCTTAAATTGTTTCCATGTTAAGGTCATGGTTATTTAATCCATGTAAAAATTAGGAGAACTCATAATGACCAAGTTGGTAGGTGACGTTCAAGTCTTTGAACTTCATCACCTCCTCCATAGAAAAAATCAAAATGTTGTTGTTAAAGGAAAGAGCATTGGCCTCAAAACCACTGAATATAATGGTTCTAGCAAAAAAGTAAGTAATACGATTATCACCAATAAAGGTTGAAGTCCTAATGAGGAATAAATGGTGTTGCTTGCTAATAAGTTTACAAGATTCTTCTAGAGCAAGAAGATATCTTCTAGTGGAGTTAGAAGAGATAATTCAAGTTGAAAAAGGACTCAAGATTAATGAAGAATGATAATGACTACGAGGATGAGTTAAAAGAACAATATAGGAAGAGCCATGTTAATAAGATTAAGTTCTTCAATTGTGGGAAGCCTTGTCATATTGCAAAAAAATGCTTTCCTAAGAAGAAATACACGAATAAGCATGTTATGAAGGTTGAGGTTACTATTTTGGATGGTAGAATCAGTGCTAATGAGGATGATACTAACTTCTTAGCCTTTATGGCTTCGATAATTGTTGAAGATCCTCCTACTATAACCTTATAAGGCCAATAATGTTTTGCATACAATGATGATTATCAAGACAAGTTAATATATATCTACAAGAGCTCTTGAGATAGCACATCAAGTCTTAGAAAGGCAAGAAGAAGGAATTGGAAAACCTTGAAGAAAGAGAGTGTGAGTTAAGCATACTAAAGGCTACTTTTGAGAAAAAGAAGTTGTCAATCAGCAATGATCCAAGTGGACTCCCAAATAAGTGTGAGATTATATAGATAGTATATTATGATTTGTAAGAAAATTTTAATGCAAAATATGCTACGTTGAAGAGTCTTGAGTATGACTTGAAGAAATCTAAGACTTGAAAAGCTACTCCCATATGTGCTAGTTCTGATCCTTCTTCTAATCAGACTATTGAAATTGCCTACTTAAGGAAGCAAATGACATATACTATTACTGAAAAAGTAGCAAAGCTTGAGCAATTCCATGCCAAAGTTAAAATTCTTAATAATTTGCTATCAATCTTGAATCTTTCTTCAAGAAAAGGAAGATTTAATTATAGCTTTGAAGGATAAGCTCTTAGCGAGTGGGAATGAGCTCGCTTATTCCTATTATATGGTTAAAAGATAATGATAGGTTCTTTGAAACTCAACGAGGAATCAACTTTGAAAAAGGGGTCTCTACTTTTACGAGTGTTACTCCCAAGTTTGTTAGATCAACTACTCAAGACACCAAAATGAAGTCTATTACAACCATCCCTAAATATAAATTTGTTTCTACATCCTGGCCTTCCTCCTTTATTAAGGTAAAAAATTTACCTACTATTAGTTCTTCCTATCACATCAGTTATAGTCTCTTGCCTTTATCGACTTCATCTTCTCCTATTGGTCAACATTGTGGTGAATGCATACCCATAAGACCCACCTTTGATAAATTAACTACTAATCCTTGCATGAGAGTTAATATGAATTTTTCATACTCTTCTTCTCCATTATATGTTACTCTTTAGAATTAGAGACTCATATTCTCTCACTCCTCAGCACGTGTATGCAATCTGTGTGCTACTACTGGCCACATTGCTAGGTAGTGTTCTAGATACATATATAGTACCTCTTGGAGTTCTCCATTTCGCTCTTCTCCCTCTGTCCCTTCTGGGTGTAGCTATTGTAGCTTACCTAAGAATGTTCAAGCTGGATGCATTATGCATAAATGTCACAATAAAAAAAACTAAAAGTTCTCTTGGCTTTTTGTATGGGGATCACCTTAGTTGAGTGTATGAGGATCACTCAACTATATTTTCTATAATGTTAAAATAAAATATTCCTCAAGTGCCTCATACACCATATGCTCATATGAACCCAAAGCTACACTTTGACATTGTTACCCCTCATAAATTATTTAAATGAAGGAATGTAATTTGATTACTCTTTTTGGTGATCAATGTGGGTTGAGTTTCTTTTCTCTCTATTTCCTTGTAGTATTTATAAACTTATTTTGGGTGCTTTACCTTGTTCGTCTAATATTTATTTGTGTTATTTTTTCTTCCATTACTATTTGAAAAATAAAAAAATATATATGTTTTGTGGTTTAGCACTCTCTTTCTCCCTTTCTCTCTTCCAATGATGTTTGCATTTTTGCATGGAACCTTACCACCCCTCACTGATGATTGCAAAGGTTATCTTAGTTTTTTGTGCTATTTCTGGTTTTAACTTGTAATTACCTCAAAAACTTGATGTGCCAAAATTAGGAGTACAAATTTTATATGATTTATAAAATAGCTCACAAGTGAATGAATCACTTATAAATAATAATAATAATAATAAGTGTACTTTTAAAGTCAGTCTAAAGAGGTATCAAGTGGTTTTTAAATTATTCAACAAATTCTTTAAAATGAAAATAAAAACATAAACATCCTTTCACGATTGTTTTGTTTAAGATCTAAACTAATGACATAAAAATAAAGATAAATTTAATAAACATTTAGGCAATTAGACATTCATCATGTTGTAAAGAATTTATTAGATATATTAGCTAATTAATTATGCTTGCTTAATGTGAAGTAGGTTAAGATTATTGATTTTCACTTTTTTGTATAAAAATATCTGAAGACAAGGATCATTCTTGCTGTTAAAAATAAACCAATTAATATGCTTGGGGCCTATCAATTGATTAATTATTGAATTCCGCTTCTTTCCTAAGAGATTAACAAACCATTTAATTTGTTTTCTTAGGTAGAACTTGATAATTTAAACTCTCATCAAATTTTCTAAATTAGATTTATGATTTAAGTATCTGAAAAGTAACTTTTAGATTTTAAACTATTATGAATGATATGTTATATGTCATCAATATATCTTTCACTAATAATTCTTATAATAAACTTTGAAATAGAGTTCTTAAAATCAGATTCAAAATATTTCATCTAACATCTAAGAGTTGACTCTAAATCAAATTAAGATAATTAAATCGTAAAACTAACTCTCTTATTTATTATGAAAAACACTTCGTCAATATATTTTGCTTTTACAAACTTCGTTTTAATCTTGATAAAGAAATAAAACTTAATTCATTATATACAAATGTTTAATCTACTTTAATATTTCACAACGGTAACATTATTGCTAATATCCCATTTTATTTATAATTAAACAAGCATATTTTAATAAATGATCAATAAATTAAACATAATATATAAAGAACACATAAAGAAAATCAATAAAAAATACAATTAAATATACCTCAATAGAAAATCAATATTGTTTCTATTCTAGAAAACATAATTGTTATACTATTTATTGAATTGAAATTTGTTCAGCTCTCAATTGAGAGAATAACTTAAAACTACTAAACATGAAAGATAAAAAGCTTAGATAAACCTAAGAAAGATTAAAAGGGATAAAGGAGAAAACATAAGGGCTAAAAGTCTGGAATTGCAGCATAGACTATTACATGGCATGCATTGTTTTGATAAACTTTAAACCCATATTTTCTTGTATCCTTTTTTTTTTGGAACATATGTAATATTTATGTATGTTATCTTTTAAGTCTTAAATTTGTAATGGAGTGCTTTAAGTCTAATTTTTTAAGTGTTGATCAATTTTATCTTTTATTTGAAGCTAAAATTCCTAAAACACAACAAAATATACCCATAATTCTGAAAAGAAATATTTTTGTAAAAGGATTGTACAACTAAGAAAATACAAATCAATTTTATCATTAATCATGCATAAAAACACAATATATTGAGTACTTTTAAGCACTTATCACAAATCTCAACTAGTTTCTTAGTTGTCTCTTAGCAAGAATGGAAAAAAATTAAAAACTAAAACTAAAATAAAACTATCCTAAATCATTTTCATAGATTTACACGATTGCATTTGGCATATTTAACAAGCCTTTAAACCCCTATGTAGCAAGTATTGGATGAGTTTAAGTTTCATAAGTGTTTTTAGATATGGTACCACAAACATCAAAATTAAAAGCAAATACCAAAACAAATAAAAAACATATAAATAAATAAATTTTAAAATAAAGTAAAATATAACAAAATTAAAAGAATAACAAAAATTTTCATGCTTCGACTCTAACCGCATAAGGCATTCTCTCAATAACACTGATCTTATTGGTTCAAGTACTCATTCAAAGGTATATGCAAAAAACATTTATGTATAGAAATGAACTAACAGTTTCATATATGTTTAAAAAAGAAAATGCTCAAGGTAGTGCATAATATTGATCTCATCATAAGAATCAAATGAAAGGATTTTATGAAGAAATCACATATTATTTTCATACATCAATCAAATTTATCAAATAAAAATCTCAAGTAATATGCCTTTAAAAGATGAAGAAAATGTAAATCACTTCTTCGGGAATTATTTCCTATACTTTTATTTTATATTTAACTATTTCTCACAACTTTGAAGGGTATTTGGTGGTAGCATTTAGTTTATCCTATTGATTTTATTCTCTTTTTTTTTCTTATTATTTTTTTTTCTCTCTTTTTTTAGAAATGTTCTTTTTTTAAAGATAGGACCCATGTACATATTGTATATTTTTTTGTATGATAAAGTGAGTGGCTAATTTATGGCTTTTTTTCTCTTTCAGTTGTTTAGGTAACCTCATATATATCTCTTTTTTAAAAGTAACAAATGAATGAAAAAATGGCATATACTTTCAATTTCTACTTAAGTCATTTAATTTAAGAAATAAAAATAAGTATATGACACTTTATTAGATGAAAAAATCCTAACATTCAATGCAAAGATATATAGAAATTATCTATAAATTTAGAATTTATAAGAAGGGTGTTTAAAGGAGTAGAAAAAGTATCATTACTCAGAAATGGAAGATAATGGCTCCAAATATATTCTCACAGGACAATCTTCACTATTTGATTCCTAAACATTGAATTTCAGTTTATTGCAATTTCAATATTTTATCATGAAATACTAATTATAATAAAAACTAACTAATTGTAACATTACTCTATGAAATAATTTCAAAATTCATCTAACAATGCAAAGACTTACTCTATGAAATATTTTTGAAATTCATCTAACAATGTAAAGACTTAATAATTTCTTTAAACTAACTAAAAGGCATGATAATTTTGTAAAATATAATTTGAAAATTATCATAAAATTTCTTAAAACAAAAAAAAATAAAGTATACAAAAAATAAAGTAAAAACAATGTTAAAAAGTATATATGTGAACATTCAAAATTTTCATATTAGAACTTAGAGTTACTCCTCTATGTTGTCCATACCTTGTTATTTAGGTTGGTGTTGTGATCTTTGTGAAGGTACAAAAGTGAAATCATAATGTCAATACTCTGATGTTGCTAAGTGGCTTGTATCCATGTCATAATGACTCACTTGTTATCGTTTCATTTCATACATTAACATGTTATGTTCCATTTGATCATGATGTTGTTGATTCAAGAATGCAACTTGTTGAGTGAAATAGCCATCTTGGTACTCTTCCTTTTAGCTCGTTCTTTCTTTAAGATTATGAAGTTGTTCTTTCATAGACGGTCTTGATAGAGGAATGGTTCTTCTTTCTCTTTGGACAATATTCATACTAGAAAGTGAGCTCATCAAAATATTCTAGATCCAATAATTTACTAGGTTGTAAAATAACTTTATCATTTGAGTGAGGTACCCTTGCTTTCTTACATAAAGATTTGATCAATTGGTAAAAAAAGAAACTCAAACAGTGATTGTTTGCTAGATAACTTTATCCTATTGTAAATTATGTTCCATACATCCATAGGTATCTTGGATGCATTTACATATAGTAAAATAGCTCTCTATTAATAGTATTGTACTGACTCGTAAGAATCAGTCTTGAAAACACTAAGTATTGCAAAATTTGAATAATTTTATCCAAATACTTTGCTTCAAGTCCCTTATACTTATCACCAACATATATCTATTCAAAACCTTGAATAGTTAAGCTTTCACTTACGATAGTATAATCAACATTATTTAAATCATTTTAATACTAACCTTCTCCAATATTCATAAAACATAGTAAGCATTTATATCATTTTCCAAATGGGATGAGTATATCCTATACTTTAACTACATTATCAATAGGGTTATGAACATTGGCATAAAATTCCCGAACAATAAATTCAATAGCAGCCTTCAATTATTTTACGAACGTTTTCCATCCTAGAACTACTATGACATCCTAATTCAATCAGATCGATGACTAAAATCCAAACCCTCTCAGGTATGAATCCTTTATTCACCTTTACCGATCGTTCAAACCATACTTTGGCATCAAAACTAGCAAATTTAGTCGTATCATAATCTTCAAAAGTGGAAACCTCATTTTCTTTCCTACTCCTTTTTGGTGCCATTTTCCAAATTTAAACAATATCTAAAACTTAAAAATTCACAACAAATCCATATAACAATATAGATTATACCAAATATTTCTTAACTCCTCCTTGTCCTAATTACGGTTTTGAAATTCTTTAAAAATCACAAATACTCACAAATTTTAAAGAATTTAATTTAAAGACTTAAATTCTAAAAATTTATGAATGCTTACTTTGTGTTGTTGTTAATTAAAGAACAATGAAGAACACTCCTCTTAAAGATGAAGATTTCTTGATATTATTTGAAATTTTTGAAAATTTCTATACGAATGAGTAAATAATTGTTAGGGTTTATGAGAAGGATTTTGAAAATTTATTATGAAAATGTTGGATTTTTGAGAGTATTTGGAGTGTTTGGTAGGAGAGAATGTTAGGGTTTATGAGAAAAGTGAGAAAAATCGAATGGGGTAGGTTTTGTTTCCAAAAATTATATGTGGGCCTCGACGCAGGAATATGCATGCCATGGTGCCAACATTTTAGGCTTGTTTCAAATTTTAATCAAAGCCTCCATTCCACGGCACTAGTAAAATCATGTCATGACATGAATGTTTAAACTTTAGATCTTTTTGAAATCAAAACACCCCATGCAAAGACTCAAAACAAAGCATGTCATAGTACACATCAAACTATTTTTCTCACTTGTTTTAAAATTTACTCCCCCCTTTTTTTAATAAATAAATACACATAAATATATAATAACACACACAAAATCTATAAAAAAAATTATCTATTATATGAAAATTAATGTAATAATAAAATAATATATTACCTCGCATCTAAGACTCTATTTACCTCGCATGTAATAATAAAATTAATGTTATTGAGTTCTATTTTATTTATGACTTTGCAGCTATTCTTTGCCTTACTTCTACAAGTGCTCAATTAACTACTTCACTTGTACTCTCCTCTAATAGTATTATCAATGATAAACTGACACTATTGTGTCAATCCATCATAGAAAAATTGGTTTTGTAGCTGCAAAGGATAAATGTGATTGTGGCATAGAGTGAGGATTTTGAACCTATCCCATACTTCATGGAATATTTCTACGTCCATTTGAGAGAAAGTTGTTATCTTAACTCTCAACTCTAGTGTCTTTTGTAGGAATAGAAATTTCCCATAAACTTTTTATAAACATCATCCTAGGTCATCAGGGAACTTTGACCATGTCTTGGACCTATCTTTTAGGTTGTAGGAGAAACACCTCATTCTAAGTTGACCCAATTGGATTGAGACAATTGCAATGCCAATTACTAGCCTTACAAACTCTTTCATAGTGTTTTTCCCTTTGTGGTGAATTTTCTCCTATAATTAAAGATTCAGGTAAAGGGTTAAGGTTAGCTTCATAAATTTACTGAACTAAAGGTTGTGGTACCTCAAAGTCCACCCTTCTTGATAGTCTACTAGGTCTATTTATATTTTTATTATATGATGTGAGAGGGTACACTAAGGACCTCCTACCTCACATAAACTTATAAAAGCAGAATTTATAATCACGTTTGAAGTAGAAAAATAAAAAAATAAAATAAATATACAAACATATTACATATTTGTACACATAAGTACTAAACATGTAGAAATTAAAAGAAATAAATAGTACAATGATACACATGTTAGCAAAAGAAAATAAATTAAATTAAGCTAGTGCACAAAAATACTAAACATGAAATAATTAAAACAAATAATGATGCAAGTAAAAGAAAGTAAATACATAAAAGAAAATAAAATTTAAATTTAAATTTTAAAAAAATAAATTTCTAATAATTAAATAATTGATAACTTAGATATTCTAAGATTTCAAATAAAAATCATGATATTTATAACACAAAAGCTTTTTAAGATTTTGATAATATAAATTTAAAAACAGTATCCCCCCCTCGACATTGGCACCAAAACGTGATGCTTCCAATGGTTATCTTAGCTTTCAGTGTTATTGCCTTGCAATTACACCAAAAATGTAATGTCCCAAAATTAGGCTTACTAAAATAGCTCGCAAGTGCACGAATCGCTTATAGAAAATAATAAGCATACTTCCAAGGTCGGTCTAGAGAAAAACCATGTGATTTTTAAATTATTCAACAAATTCTTAACATTGAAAATAAAAGCCTAAACCTCCTATCACGATCATTTTGGTTTAAGATCTAAATTAGTGACATAAAAATAAAGATAAATCCAATGAACATTAAGGAAATTAAACATTTATTATGTAGTGGAGAATTTATGAGACATATTAGATTGTTAATTATACTTGCTCAATATTAAGTAGGTTATTAAAAATATGAATTAAATTATTGATTCTACCTTTTTGTTATGAAAATATCCTAAGGCATGGATTATTCTCGTTGTTAATAAACTCATTTTTTAAGAGATTAACAAACCATTTAATTTTTCTCTTCAAGTAGGGCCTAACAATTTAAACTCTCATCAAGCTATCTAAGTTAAGTTTATGATTTAAGTATCTAAAAACTAAATTTAATATTTTAAAACTATTACATAGGATATGTCATCAATATATCTTTCTATAATAATTCTTATAAAAATCTTGGAAATAGAGTTCTCTAAATCAAATATTGAATATTTCATCTAACATATAAGAGTTGACTCTAAATCAGATTCATATAGTTACATATTAAATCTAAATCTCTTATTTATTATGAAAAATACTTCATCAATATATTTTTCTTTTGCAAACTTCATTTTAATCTTGATGAAGAAATAAGACTTAATTCATTTTATAAAAAGTTTAATGTGCTTTAATATTTCACACGCGTAACAATATTACTACTATCTCATTTTATTTATAGTTAGACATGCATATTATAATAAATTATCAATAAATTAAACATAGCATATAAAAAACCATAAAGATAATCTAAAAAGAATACATTTAAACATTGTCGTACTTTTTATTGAATTGAAATTAATCCTCTTACATGAGCTAAAATATTTTCAACTCTAAATGGAGAGAAGAATTTAAACCTGCTAAAAGTAAAGCTAAAGAGTATTAGAAGGGATAAGGGACAATTGATACAATGCAAATATAGCCTAATTTATAGTTGCATAAAAGGAGCAAAATAAGGATCAGAAATCAAATGTTATGGCACATAATTCTATGCACCGTGGCATAAAACATTTCTACACCATGTTCTGTATATAATATGGGACGTGTTATACTCGGTCTGTTAACCTCGCACCATGGCATATAAAAAATCCATACCGTGCATGCACTGTTCTGATCAACTTTAAACCCATATTGTTTTTTTGTATCTCTTTTTCTGAACATGTGTAATACTTTACATATGTTATCTTTTAAGTTTTAAAGTTATAATGGAGTGCTTCAAGTATAATCTTCATGTGTTGATCAATTTTATCTTTTCTTTGAAGCTAAATTGAAAAATAGCAAAATATACATGTGATTTTAAAAAAAATAGATTTTTTTAAAAATCATAGTAAAACTAAGCAAATATAAATCTATTTAATCATGAAACATGCATAAAATTATGATATATTGAGTGATTTTGGGTGCACATCACTCACCAAGATTCTCACCAAGGGTATATGTTTTACACACTCACCATTGTCTTACAGAGAACCTAGACGAGGTGATAGGTGAGGGGTTGGCAAGCATCCAGAATTATTTTTTATACCCTCTACTATTGTTCATTTCTTCACACTTTAGACTTGTTAGCCTTCTCTTCTCTCTAAACAAATATCTTCCTAACCTTTTCTTTATACCAAAATGGCCCACAAATGTTCTCAAAGAACGAGAAACTCCTTCAACTAGTTAGAGCATGTTAAGCCTTCTTGACTGGTGCCCATTCTCTATAAGAGTCTTGTGATTATCAATGACTTCCCACTTATCCAATAAAGTTTTCCTACTTCTTTTTTATCTCTCTTTGCAATATTTCTTATTCTTATGATCCTATTTTTTACGAATTTTTATGCTACCCTATCTTCTATTAATCCTATTGACTTTTCTACCACTCTCGTCCTTATAGTGTGAACTGTCACTTTCTCAAGAGATGATGTTCTTAGAATATTATCTCTTTTTGATGTTAAGGATACTTTTTTCCCCATCATTACCTTGTAGTTCAATAACCTTTCTTATCTTAATATCCCTAAGATAGCTTACCAATTTTTTGGTCATGGCAATATCTATAATGGTGGTACCCTTACAATTAATAAGGATGCCTATGATCATTTCCTAAATGATATTGTAAGCATAGTCATTCTTACTTATGCCTATCATTCTACTATCACTGAGTGTACAAGACACTTTCTCTACCCTATCCTTAACGGTGTGACTATAGATCTTGTTGGTATGATTTGTAGGACCATCATTTTTCATTATGCTACCCTTGTTCTCTCGTATCTTCACTATCCTTCTTTGATCAATCAGTAGAGAGATTTCCTACTACCTAGTATTTCTTTTTCTAGGTAGAGCAATACTGCCCTTCAATGCTTGCATTTTCCTTCAAACAAAGATTTGCAATGTTCTATCCCTTCCTCTTCTTCTTCTTAGAAAATTGCTCAATCCATTCACTATATTTCTACTCTTACTTATCATCTTTCTTATTCTACTTCTTCTTCTTCTCATCGTGATTCAAATTTCTCTACTCTCCATCAGGATATCTCTACTCCCACAATTGAGATGCATAATTTCTTTCAAAATTTCATAGATATTTAGAGGGCTCGAGCTCAGGCTATTCCTTATCACCTTGTTATTTTTCCCCTAGTTCATGGTTCTCCTCGCTCTTCTGGCTCAATCAAACCCCTTTTTGAAGGTTGAGAATATCTCCAAAGGTAGTTCTCAACCTTCATGCTCTAGTACCTCCTATCTTGGTTATCTTGCCTCACTTTTGAAAAACTTTGATAGAGATGACTAGACCCTTCCTTGACCCAGTTTATTTCATCCTAATTTTAGCATTAGTCCTCTACACCACCTCTAGAATGTAGATCCTAAAGGATCTTTATGTAGTGTGGCCTAGGATGATGATGATGGTGGAAAGGGTGAATGAGAGTGCTAAGCTTGTGCTTTTATATTGTTTTTGATGTATTTTCTATTTTACTTGAAATAATTTTAATAAAAATTTTTCTATTAATGAGAATTTATTGTTTCACTATATTTTAATTATGTTCCTTTAGGTTTGTATATATTGCTTGATACTATGTTTTATGCTTTAATCTTCTCTACTGTGTTGTATGAGTGATAGGTAAATGCATTCTTGTATGTCTTCTCCCCCTTGTAAGGGTGTTCTTTTGACTTTTTGTGTCAAAAAGGGGAAGAAGTTTATGTGTACAACTCATTGTTTATTGAAATGTTATGTGTTAATTGGAATGTGAGTGTAAGATTGCACTACATTTTATTGCCTAACTTGCATTCACTTAGGGAAAGTGTTGCATGAAGTTAGTGATAGTTGTGTAATTTGTATGTTTTCCTATTGAATATTTGATTGTTCTTAGCCTATCAGTCTATACCTGTGTAGTGATAACATGATATGTTAATGAGTGTGTGTTTGTTTCATATGTGCAAATTATAAATGTACATTGAGATTGTCATGTTTGAAACTTACAAAGTGTGGATGTGTTGATCCTATGCACTTGGAGTAAGTGTGTTTTTGTTGTTAGGGATAATCCGATGTTCTATTCATGGAAACATGCATCTTTAGGTCATCTTCATGATCGTCTCATGACCGATGTGTGTATGTACCTAGTTGTGCAGTGTTTCACCATGGAAAATCAAAGGGGAAAATGCATGTCCTATAAGTCCTTTGTGTCTTTGTTGGCATTACCATATTCAAAATATGGAGTCTATTTTCTTTTACTTATTGTACTGTCTTCATCTGAGTAAGGTTGGTTACTGATGATCAGTAATGTGCATACACACTTAGTTAGGTACTCTTTGTATATAAGCATGTCTACACATACCATAGGGATGGATTTCATAGTGTGCATGCTAGATTGAGTATTTGTGGTTTTGTTTTGCAGTTATTTGTGAAAAATTACTTGGTAATTTTTGAAACAAAAAATTCATAATTTTTTGGCTCGCCTAGGTAAGGCTCTAATGGCTTTTTTTCCTCTCCAGGGTAGTGTCTTACCCTCGCCTAGGTAGGGTTGGAGAGACAGTTGACAAGGCCTCTAGACAGCTAAGAATTTTCTATAAATATCCCCTCTTTTATTAGAGTAATTAGAAAAATTAAGCAAAGCATAGCTGAAATATTATGGTGTTTCTGATTCCATTTCACAAAATATCTTAAGTATTTTTTGGTATTTGTATTACGTGCATTTGAGAGTAAAATTGTGTTCTTAAGTGGTGAGTACTTAAGACAATTTTACTAGTGGCTTGAGGTTGGAATAAGTACCTCATTGTATTCATATAGTTCATTATTTGTGATTATTCACACTATTGTATGTGGTGTTGGCTCTAGAGGAGAGCTTGATTCGTGTATCAAATCAATTTGTTTCAAAGGCAATAAGTAAGGGTAGCAATAGGTAGTTAAGACAGGTGGTCTCGACTAATAAAGATATTTGTATTTATACACTACTACAAAACATACCTATGGCCTCGATTTTTAACCTTGATCGTAGGTCTATGGCCACGGTTATAAGAACCGAGGCCTAAGAGAGATCATAGGTCGTTACCTATGGTCTCGGTTTTTGAACCAAGGCCATAAGTTGTTTACAATCTAAATCAATATGAAAATATTTTACATTTCCCATTGTAATGCATCTTTCTAATGATTCTCACTGCCACTTCCAGTGACCAAATCTTACAATATCCATAATGTGTTTTCCTACAAAGAATAGTATCACGTTTCGACCTAGTAGCTATAGGACCAAGAATATCAATGGCCATTGAACGAGCACTAATGTCTTTAGATTTTAGTCCTGCATTCTATATAAATAAGACACAGAAAACTTGCAAGTAATTCTATCTTAGTACAAAAACAATGAAACATTAGAAAGCAGTAGTAAATATATTACAATTACTTTACCTCCAACATGGTGTTGAAGATGCCAGGGATTTGAGTTCACAATGATAATAGAGAGCAATATATTTATATGCATATAAGTGCTGAAAGCATAATATATACAAGTTTTCATAGATTGGTTGCCTTCAATTGCAAAATCTGAATATTATCCACCAAGAATGTTGTAAAGCTCATTTTTACCAGTTGTAAGATGCAGCTATCTGATAATTTCTCTATCAATAAATATTCCTTGAGTAAACTAATAATAGTACACATCTTCTAAAGAATGTTATTTACAGCAATAGAATATAAATGTAAAGTAGATGCTTTATTTTTCTAAATGAGTTCCAATTATAGATAAAAAGTAGAGTACCTAGAAGAGAAAAGGCGAATGCCCATACAACTGTCAGGAGAGTAGTAAAAACAAACCATAGGACCATGCTCACTACACAAAAATAAAACATATGCTTATTATAGTGCCAAATATGACTAAATCAAGGACTAGCTTGATTTGATTTCTAACCAAAATACAAGAGATTATCATGTTTCATGATTCTAATACGAGAAGAAAATATCAACATAAACATCCAGCTAGGTTGACCATAAATATATATCGAGTGAAGATCGTAAAGGATCAAAGGAAAGGTATGTACGTATTGTAAAAAGTTCAAAGCTCACCCCAAAACTTTATAATAGGACAAAGATGTTGCCAAGCATGAGTTCTTTGTCCCAATGTTGCATTCCTTTTGGTAGGTAACTCAATATATAAATCAAAAGAGTCCAAGTGCAACAAAATTCCCTTTTAGTCGAGTGTATAAATAATTTAATAAAACTCTATATTCTTTATTCTTTTTCTTCCTATTCCAGCCACTTCATAAGAGGTACAAATGTTTACTTGTTACATATTCCAATACATATCTAAGTCAAAAACAGTTATATATAAATAAAATTAAAAAAAGGGTCTATAAAACAACATACCTTCCTTTTGGGTTTGTTCCTTTGCAAAACCAGTAGAGAATGGTGTCCTCAACAAGGACATCCTCGTAATAACAAAATTAGATTAAATGTATAGCCATTATTATTGTGATGTCATATATGAACAGAATTAGATTAAGCCACACTAGTAATAACAAACATTAATAGGAATGAGATGATGATCTCAAAAACAAAAGACTAAATATTGTGTACCTATTTGAGAGAAAATTTGCGAAAAATAGCAAAAGTAATAATGATAGTAGGATTAAAGTGAGCATCATAAATATGACCAATAGAGTAAATCATAAGCATTGCAATTAGTCCCAAAAAAGCATCGACACCAGCATCATCACCCAACACCAATACTATGCACTAGCACATATGCACTAGCACCTATGCACTAGCACCAACACCAGTGCCAGCCACCAGCATGCCAGCACCAGCACCAACAAACTGCTAAAAACAATAATCCATGTACTGAATAATCTGCCATCATATAAAAGCTAGTGTATATTCATCGTCAATATCATAATACTTGAGCAAACTTGACATTACATGCTTATGCTTTACATAAGCTAGTTTTCTCTTCTGAATCCAAGGTTGAAAGATCTGCATGCAACAATATCAGAATGGAGAATACTCATTAACTAATTACTTGGGCAAAGAAAGAAGAGAAAAATTAATATTTGAGAAAGAACAAAATATTTAATCTAAGAAATTAAAGATAATAAGTACCTGATAGAAGCTATAAGCAATGAACAAAGTAATGCAAACAGAGAGTGAAATCAGAATTTCCAAACGACTTAATTTTTTTAAAAAATTCTATTAAACATGATACAACAAACACATAATAAATAAAAATGAACAATTTTAATTATAAATCTAAAATTAAATTGTTCTTGATGCTTACCTTTCCATTCATTATAAAGGATAACAAAAATTAACCAAATACCCATTCACAAAGTGACAAACAGAGTCAGAGAGTTGAGAGTTATAACCAGGGGAAGCTGATAAGATCAAGAAGAAGAAGAAGGTAAGAAGTTGAGGATCGAGGACTAACCAAGGGAAGAGCTAAGCACCACAGAGTTGAAAGCAACCGAAGGCAAAAGGTAGAAGGCTGATAGTTGAGATTTGTAGAGCTGACAGTAGAGAGACGAGATAGTGAGAAAGGCAAAGGCGAGCGTCGAAGCTGAGATGGAAAGTTGCGATTCTACGAAACAACGAAAATGAAAATGTGAAACTGAAAAAACCCTAGCTAATGCATAAATAGTATATACCGATTAAATATATAATTTAATTTATTAAATATATAAATTAATTAATTAAATATAATTAATTTCAGGATATATATTTAATTTGATGTGTAGTATAAAAGAGATGAAATATATGAAATTAAATTAATAGAAAAATAAAAGAAATTGTAAAGTAATTTTTGTATTTTTTTAAATGAATAACATATAATATATTATTTGATTTTGGTTTTAAAAAGATTGAAAACTCTATTATTTTAATTATGATCACGGTTATTTAATAATCACAAATATATAAGTTTATTTATATTTAAATAATTTTTATACTTAAACTTATGGCCACAGTTACTGATAAAACCGAGGCTATATGTATTCACTATAGTCTCAATATTTGTAAGACTATGACCAAAATCCTATGACTTTGGTTTTTAAAATAACCAAGACTAAATTTTCGAGATAATAGGACACTATTGTAGTAGTGATACTTTTATCAAATTGTATATTTTTATTCTGTTTTAGTGAGTTATTTGTTGTCTAGTACTTTTCATAAGCAATTCGAGCATTTTATTACACAGGGATTTTATGTAGATTTATCCTATTATATCTTATGTTATGCATAATTAGCTTCTATTTTGTTATAATTTGAATCTCTATCCTGTAGTTACAACATATGAGATTTAGACTCTGATCGAAAAGCAATCGAAAAGCTTTCATGCTTTTTTTTGTTGCATGCTTTCTTTTTTTCCTGTGTAGTATATCTATTATATTCATATATATGTATCTATGATAGTATATTAATCTCTTTGTTATCTAATTAATGTACACTACATAGCATTTTCCTGTGATCCGATATAAACGTCTAAGAGATGGCCCATGTGCTAGATGAATTATGATTGTCTTGCGTACAATACCATCTTTATTGTGTATATATATATAAGGTAATTAAAGTATAGGTGCCTTCACATTATAGGTTACATATATAACTAATAAAAAACTATGAGGTACAACTTAGCTATAGTACTTGTCCCTACGTGGCTCTAAGGAACCGACTAAAATGTGTAAATGCATACTAACCTATGATAATAGGAAATGGGATAATGTCCAATAAAATAAATTTGTGAAAAATATAAATAGAAAAATAGTAAGTAAAAAAATAGAAAAAGTTTGCCAAAAAAAGGATAAAAATAAAAATTGAAAGAAAATAAATAAAAACTCCTTAAAAAGAATGGGAGAGTGGTTTGGAATTGAAATGGAGAGAGGTTAATTCAAAATTTAAATCCAAAATAGAATGAATTTAGAATTCAAATGTTTAAGGGATGGGTTATCTAATGTTATTGTTCTTATACATGCTTTTTTTTGTCATATTATATAGAAATATTGAGCTAATTTTTTTTTTTCTAAAAGGAAACATTTATTTAATAATTTAGATTCATTACATATAATAATGGAGAACTGGTGAGGTAAAATAAAAATATGAATGAAACATTCAACAAAGTTATGAGATACCCATTTTGTTAACAAATGTGCAACATTATTTATATATGTAGGAATTCAAGAAGCATAGATCATGTTAAACTTGCATACTAAAAGTGTTACTTGTAATATATTCATGAGCCTCTTAAGAAATGACAACATCATCATGCATCAAAGCCTTTATAACGTTCTTGTTGTCACCGTGCAAGTATATGATAGTAAAATTATTTAATAAGGACAATTCTAAAGAAAATATTGAAGCACATGCCTTACCTTCTTCGATTGAATTTTCAAAGTGGAATTTACTCTAACAACCTTAGACCTGGCCAGTAAAATCTCTAATGACAACAACAACCTTGAGATCGAAAACTAAAACATCAGTATCAAAGATGATCTTAATAACTTCTCTAGGTAATTTTATCCAAGAAATAAGAGGAGGGGTTGAGTTGTCTAAATTAATACTGAAATCTACTAAGCCTACTTGGACTTAAGAACTCTTCAAAAATCGAAAAAAAAACTTGTATCTAATTTAAGAATAATTAAACTAAGATTTTGAGTTTAGAGTTAAAAAAAGATCATTTCTAGCTTCTAAATTTGATCAAAAGAAACACAAATAGCTATGATAAATTCAATATGAGATAACTATAGAGGGGCAATATAATTTTTATATTTGAAGACTTCATGAATAAGGACATCTAAGGAAAAAAATTTGATACTTCTAACTTAGTAGTGGGGTACCATTTAGACTAAAGACATAGAGTAAATTGATAAGAGCAGAAAAGATGGATTATTATTTCAAGTACGAAATGACAAAAAAGATGAGATATATAAATTAAATTGACTCTTAAATTGATATTACCTCCGTTAGGAAAACTTTCATAAAGGAGTTTGCAAAAGAAAATTTTGATCCTACCATGAATTTTCAACTTCCACTTTTTCTTCCAAAGGGAGGAATAAGGAATAGGAGCTCCACTAGAAACAATTTCCCTGTAAGTAGATGTTATGTCAAAACTACCCTTTGAATTGTGCATTCAAAACCAAGAAGAATCCAACTTGCCATTAGAAGGTGGAGGAATTCTAGCTAGATAAGAACGCATAATAGACACTTATTTGATTAACCAATTGGAAATCCCAACCATTAATTTCCTTGAGTATGCTATATTAGGAAATAACACAAATTTCCGATAAGTTAAATTTATGAGAAAACAAGAATAGAAAAATAACACACAAATTTGATAACGGAGTTCGGCCAATCTTGCTTATGTCTCCGGACCTGCTGCAGATCTTTTTACTGAAAGAGGAGAAATTACACAAGGTGTTTACAACACTCACAACCCACAACCCAATTACACCCAAGAAAATTACTCTCAATTTTCTCTCACAAAAGCTTTGCTCTCTAAGCTTTTCTCTCAATTGGAATGAACACTTTGGATAGTTTAATTCATTACAATTACACATCTATTTATAGGAAAATTCACTCCTTGAATTACTCCTTAAATTAATGGTTCTTTGAATTGCTCCTTGAATTAAGCTCCATGTTTTGCTCCATGTTTTACTCCTTGTTTTGCTCCATGTTTTGCTCTATGTTTTGCTCCATGTTTTGCTCCTTAATTTGCTCCTTAAATTAAGGAACTTTATAACAACAATCTCCCACTTGAAGACTGATTTCAATCTGTCTTCACATCTCGATCAATGCAACAGCTTTTCTAGTCTTTGTTACTCTAGCAGACCAACTGAAGTTGAGCACAACTTCAGTTTGTCAATAGTCACCACCTTTGTTAACATATATGCTGGATTTTTGCTTCCTTGAATCTTCTCCAGTATTAACACATCATCTTCCAATAGAGATCTGATGAAATGATAACGAAGTCCAATATGCTTGGTTCTAGAATGAAATGCTGAATTCTTCGCCAAGTGTATTGCACTTTGGCTATCACTATGCAGAACATTTTTCTCCTGTTTAAATCCCAGCTCAGTTAACAAACCTTGAAGCCATATCATCTCTTTACTAGCTTCAGTTACTGCTACATACTCAGCCTCTGTAGTGGATAGAGTGACAATTTTCTGTATTTGTGACATCCAACTAACAGCTGTAGTTCCAACAGTAAATATATAACCGGTGGTGCTTCTTCGGTGATCAACTTCACCTCCAAAGTCTGCGTCTACGTACCCTTGTACTTTTAACTCTCCTTTACTAAAGTACAAACATTTTTCTGTGGTGCCTCGTAGATACCTCAAAATCCACTTGACTGCTTCCCAATGAGTTTTTCCTGGATTTGACATAAATCTGCTAACAACTCCCACTGCATGGCCAATGTCTGGTCTCGTACAGACCATTCCGTACATCAAACTTCTAATGGCTGAGGCATAAGGAACCTTAGCCATGAATTCTCTCTCTTCCTCTATCTGAGGGGACTGATCCTTGGATAGGTGAAAATGACTGGCCAAGGGTGTGCTGACTGGCTTGGCATCGCCCATGTTGAATCTCTGTAAAACACGATTGATGTACTCTGCCTGAGATAACTGTAAGGATCCTTTCTTCTTATTTCTTGTGATTTGCATTCCAAGAATCTTCTTAGCTGGACCCAAGTCTTTCATGTCAAACTCCTTTGACAATTGTTGCTTCAACCTTTTAATATCATCTATATCTGAACCTGCTACTAACATATCATCAACATAAAGTAGTAAAATGATATAACTGGACCTATATCTCTTGAAGTAGCAACAATGGTCAGCATTGCACTTCTGGAAACCTTCCTTGTGCATGAAGCTGTCAAACTTTCTGTACCATTATCTCAGGGCTTGTTTCAGGCCATACAAACTCTTCTTAAGTCTACACACCATGTTCTTCTTCCCTCTTTCTGAGAAACCTTCTGGCTGGTACATGTATATCTCTTCATCTAAATCTCCATGAAGGAATGTAGTCTTCACATCCAACTGCTCAAGATGAAGATCTTCAATGGCTACAATACTCAATACTGATCTGATAGTATTGAGCTTCACAACGAGAGGGAAAATGTCAGTGTAGTCAACTCCTTCCTTCTGTTGAAACCCTTTAACAACTAGGCGGGCTTTGTATCTCTTGGAACCATCATGCTCCTCTTTCACCTGGTACACCCATTTGTTGTGAAGTGCCTTCTTTCACATAGGTAACTCAGCTAGTTCCTATGTCTGGTTGGAAATGAGAGATTTCATTTCTTCTTTCATAGCAAGCTCCCACTTGTTGGAATCTTGAGTCTGACAAGCGTCATCATAGCATTCAGGCTCCCCTCCATCAGTCAGCAACATATAGTTCATGTATCTCCTGTTAGGCACATGAGGTCGAGAAGACCTTCTCAATACAGGAGCTGGAGTAAGAGGTTGTGGTGTTTCAGAATGTTGTGTATTGCTCTATCCAACAAGTTCCTCTGGCTGAGGACTTATTACAATTGGTACTGTTACGGAACTATCTGGGACATCATCTGCATCTGCAAATACTGACTCATTCTGCTCTGAGTCATTGGCGTCTATTTTATGCATGTCCTTATACATCACCCTTTCGTTGAAAATCACATCTCTGCTACGGATAACTTTCTTGTTTTCGTCATCCCAAATACGGTAGCCAAACTCATCCTCACCATAGCCGATGAATGTGCATTTCTTGGATTTGGGATCAAGCTTATTCCTACCTTGATCACTGATATGCACAAATGCTACACAGCCGAAAACTTTTAGATGTGATAGTTTCACCTCTTTTCCGCTCCATACCTCCTCTGGTATTCTATGCTCCAATGGAACAGATGGGCCTCGGTTGATCAAGTAAGCTGCCGTGTTGACTGCTTCTGCCCAGAACTACTTCGGTAGACCTGACTGTATACGAATGCTTCTAGCTCTTTCTATCAACGTTCGGTTCATATGCTCAGCTACACCATTGTGTTGAGGCATGCCTGGCACAGTTCTTTCCATTCTGATCCCGTGCTCATAGCAAAAATTTTTGAATCTGGTGTCTTCATATTCACCACCATTATCGGATCTAAGATTTTTGATCTTCAAACCCGTCTCATTTTCCACCATAGCTTTCCATCTTCTGAAAGCCTCAAATACTTTAGACTTATGCTTTAGAAAGTAAACCCATACCTTCTGAGAGTGATCATCGATGAAAGTCACGGAGTATTGTTTCCCACTAATGGATGAGACGGTTGTTGGTCCCCAAACATCTGAGTGAATAAGCTCTAGCCTTTCCTTCTTTGGGGTTCTGCCACTTGTTTGAAAGCTGACTCTCTTTTTCTTTCCAAGTATGCAATCTTCGCACATGTCCATCTCTACAGACTGTAGACCTGGAAGTTTTCCTTTTGAGTGCATAATCTTCATCCCCTTCTCACTCATGTGGCCTAGTCTCTGGTGCCACATGTTTGGTGTTTCATTGCCTGCTGCAATTGTGATTGAACAACATGCTTCTGCTGTCATGTCAAGAGTGCCACTTTTCTTGCCTCGAGCAACTGTCATTGCACCCTTTGAAATCTTCCAATCATTACCATGGAAGATCGTAGTGTAGCCTTCACTGACCAACTGCCCCACTGAGATTAAGTTCCTTCTGAGGTCGGGAATATGCCTGACATCCTTTAGCTCCCAAATAGGCCCATTTAACTTAATCTTCACTACACCTTTTCCAATAATAGCACATGGTTGATCATCACCAAGATATACCTTTCCAAGGTTTCTGGGGACATATTTCTCAAAGAATTCTTTCTGTGAAGTAGCATGGAACGATGCTCCAGAGTCTAACACCCAAGATTCTTCCTTGCTCTCCAAAGAGCATATCAATGCATCATCCCCTCCTGAGGTGGAAGTAACATTTGCTTCTGCCTTCACTTGTTTGTCCTTCGATGCACTCTTGCACTGATTTTTGTAGTGCCCGGTTCTTCCACAATTCCAACACTCGATAGTCTTCGAACTATGGGAATAATTAGGATTCCTGGATTTGGACCTCCTGTCCTTTGATCTACCTCGGTAGTCTGTTCTGCCACGTCCATTCCCTTTGGTTGAATTTCTTCCTCTTGACTCTGTATGCAAAACTGAAGAAGTTGACGATTCACCTGACTCTCTACGTCGGATCTCTTCACTGAGAACCAAATCACGAACATCGTCAAATTTCAACTTATTGCTTCCTGACGAGCTACTCACAGCCATGACAGTAGCATTCCAGCTTTCTGGTAGAGAAGACAAAAGTATCAATGCTCGTACTTCTTCATCGAATTCAATTTCCACTGAACTCAACTGGGTTATGACTATGTTGAGTTGATCGAGATGTTGGGCTACCGATGCGCCTTCCTTCATCCGCAAATTGAACAAATGCCTCATCAAGTGCACTTTATTTGAGGCTGAGGGCTTCTCATACATATTGGAGAGAGCTACCATAAGACCCGTCGTGGTCTTTTCCTTTACTATGTTGAAAGCAACATTACGGGATAACGTCAATCGAATAACTCCGAGGGCTTGTCTATCTAGAAGATTCCAATCTTCTTCCTTCATAGCCTCTAGCTTCTTCCCTGAGGGAGGTTGATATAGATTTTTTTTTATACAGATAATCCTCTATCTGCATTTTCCAAAACCCGAAATCTGTGCCACCAAATTTCTCGAGTTTCACCCTTCCTTCATCTGCAGCCATTACTCCCACTCAAATATGACTTTCTCCGGATCGTTTCTGACTATTTCTATAAACCATCGTGTATTAGAACACCTCCGTCAACGAACAAATATCGTCAACAAAATTTCACTATTCACGTAATTCACTATTCACGTGAATAGTAACCTTGCAAGAAATTGACAGAAATCACCACCAAAAGCTCTGATACCAGTTGTTGGGAAATAACACAAATTCCCGATAAGCCAAACTTATGAGAAAGCAAGAATAGAAAAATAACACACAAATTTGATAACGGAGTTCGGCCAATCTTGCTTACGTCTCCGGACCTGCTGCAGATCTTTTTACTGAAAGAGGAGAAATTACACAAGGTGTTTACAACACTCACAACCCACAACCCAATTACACCCAAGAAAATTACTCTCAATTTTCTCTCACAAAAGCTTTACTCTCTAAGCTTTTCTCTCAATTGGAATGAACACTTTGGATGGTTTAATTCATTACAATTACACATATATTTATACGAAAATTCACTTCTTGAATTACTCTTTAAATTAATGGTTTCTTGAATTGCTCCTTGAATTAAGCTCCATGTTTTGCTCCTTGAATTAAGCTCCATGTTTTGCTCCATGTTTTACTCCTTGTTTTGCTCCATATTTTGCTCCTTAAATTAAGGAGCTTTATAACAACAATCTCCAACGTGCTAGAGATCGTATACATGGGTTGGAAAACATTGCAATTTATTTAGGAACATCACAAGTGAAGGAAGTTTGTAATAAAGTGTTCGCATAATCCAAGCTGGGTCCCTCAAAATATCAATTGATATACCATCTCTAATTTTAAAATAAGCCCCTAATTTGAAAAGGATCCTAGAAGAACAAATGCATTTCCAAATCAAAGAATCAAAAGGCCTAATCTCATAATCTAGGAAATCTTATAGAGCTCCGTATTAGTGTTGAAACATCTAAGTCAAAGTCTATTATCATTATTTATAAACTTCCATCCTAATCTAGACAAAATTAATGTTTAAGTTAATATCTTTGAATTTATGAAAACTTAAACCCCCAACATCTTTAAGTAGACAGATTTGATCCCAGCTTTTATTGGTAATGAATCCTGGTTTGTCTTTATTTGAACCAAAGTTCCACCAGAATTTTCCTATTATAGCATCCCTTTTTCCATACAAAAACATTGCAAATTTAAATGTGCTCATCGTGCAATAAATAGGTAAAGAAAGTAGAACTAATTTAATAAAAGTCACCTTGCTACTTTTGAGAGACGACAAGACCTCTGGCTATCAATTTTAGTAATGAAAGTGTCATTGAATATTTTAATACTATACTTCTTTGTCTGTGTAAAAGTAAGTTGTGACATAGATATTTAATGTCCATGAGGATGCTTGAATGCCCATAAATGATTGAATTTGGGACTTTAGAGAGTGAGAAACATTGCTAGAATAAAAGATGCAAAATTTGGCAAGTTAGCCCTTTGACCAAACCAAGTAAAATACTTCTATAAATTTTGTTAAATAACATTAATCTCTGTCACATTTGTAGGACAAAAAAATTATATAAGTCATTCACGTATAAAAGGTGACTAACAACAGAAGCATTTCATGATATCTTGACTCCATGTAAACCTGAATTATTTTCAACAAGAAAAAGCATTCTAGACAAAGTTATTATTGATATTATAAATAGGTAAGGAAAACTAGGATCACACTATTGTAGGCCTCTACTTGAAATGATATTACCAAAAGGAATTTTGTTTAGCAGTAAAAAATATTGAGCTAATGAATAAATATAAATAAAAGAAGATCACTTGTACCTCTTTGCCATCACTAATTGGTATATCAATTGTATAGTTAATTCTTAGGTTTCTTTAGTCTTTTAATTTCTTTTCTTAGTTTAAAGTTATTCTTTCTTTTGAAACTTTAACAAATTTTGTTCAGGTAATAGTTTTTAGTTTCAATTCAATAAATTTCATGGAAATTCTTTATAGAGGTTTTCCAAAAACAACTCTAAGAATTCTTTTGAGGTCTATTTAAATGTATTTTTTTTAAAATATTTTTATGTATATTTTTACATACTATATGTTTAATTTATTGATCATTTATTAAACTATGCATATTTGGTTATAAATAGTATGAGATATTAGTAATGTTGTTACACTTGTAAAATATTAAAGTAATTAAATATTTTTATAAAATAAATTAAGTTTTATTTCATCATTAGAATTTAAATCAAAGTTTATAAGGGGAAAATATATTGAAGAAGTGTTTTTCATAATACAAGAGAGTTAGATTTAAGATTTAAATTATCTTAACCTGATTTAGAGTTACACTCTTAGATCTTTTAGTCTATATCAAATGTAGCTAGAGTGAGCTCTATTTCAAAGATTTTAATAAGAATTATTATTGAAGATATATTGATCATATATCTTTCATAATAGTTTTAAAATCTGAAAGTTAGATCTAGATACTTAAATCATAAACTAACTTAGACACTTGGATAGAGTTTAAATTGTGGACCCAACAAAAGATGACAAGTTAAATGGTTTAATAATTTCTTAAAAAATGAGCATAATTACATTAAGGTTTAAATTATCACTCCCACCGAAGGTGGCAAGTTGAAGTTTAATTAAAAAAAGAAAATGGTCCTTATCTTAAGATATATTCATATCTATAAGAAAGAATCAATAATCTCAATTTATATCTTTAATAACCTACTTAATATTGAGCAAACATAATTAACTAACTAATATATTTTATAAACTCTTCACTATATGATAAATGTTTATTGAATGTATCTTTTTTTTATGTCCTTTGTTTAGAAACTCAACCCAAAAACACTCATGATGGGTTGTTTAGATTATTAATTTTATTTTTAAGAATTTGTTGAATGACTTAAAAACTACATGATTTCTCTTTACACTGAACTTAGATGCATACTTGTCATTTTCTATAAGTGATTTGTGCACTTACAAGCTATTTTATAAATCATACAAAATTTGTGCACAACAATTTTGGGTATCAAGTTTTTGGCACTGTTACGGGGGAGGAATATCATTTTCAAAATATTATTATTAAAATTTTAATAACTTTTTGTCTTATAATTATTGTTATTTTTATTTAAAATTTCAAAATATCAAGATTCTCAATTAATTTTAGATATTCAAAAATTTTAAATCTTCTCTTATTTTTAAATAATAAAAATAAATAAAAAAATTTAAAAATAAAGTTTCTTTTATTTATTTTTAAAACTTTAATTTCTTTTTATTTCTTTAAAAAATTAAAATTATTTATTATTTTATTTTCTTCATTAATTCTTTTATCTTTAATTTCTTTTAAATTTTGTATAATAAATTTTTTCATGTTTATTTTACTAACATATGTATAATTTTATTTTTTTACTATGTGTTTAGTATTTCTATGTACAACATATATTGTTTTAATAATTTTGTATATTTATTTTATCTTTTTTATTTTTTCAACTTAATAGGTAAAAATAAATTCTATTTTTATTAATATATGCGAGATAGGAGGTCCTTAGGACACCCTCTCACACCTTTAAGTAATAATATTCTTAGATTCTTTAGACTATCAAGATAGCTGGACTTTGATGTCCCATGACCTTTTATTGAACATATTTCTGAACCTCACCTTGACCCTTTACCTAAACCACTAAATATGTGGGGAAACCTACTACTTAGAGAGATTACAATGGAGTTTTCTAGGCAAGTAATTGGCACTACAACTGCATGTATCCGTCTGGGTGAAGTTGCTAGGAATTATGAATTGTAAAATATTCATTTTCCCATGCTTTCTTCTTTTCATGGACTACCTAATGAAGACTCATTGTTCTTTATTAGGGACTTTTATTTTATAGTCCAAATTTTCCCCCTCAGTGCACTCATGAAGGATCAACTCAAAATGAGATGTTTCGCCTACACCCTTAAAGATAGGACCAAGGATGCCACTTCTTCTAGGTTCCCTAATGACTTGGGAGGAAGTCTACAACAAATTTATGGAAAAAACTTATTCCCATCAGAAAACATTAGAGTTGAGAGGTAAGATTACCACTTTCTCACAGATGGATGGAGAACCTTTCCATGAATTGTAGGATAGGTTCAAACATTTTCTTACTCAGTGCCCCCATCATAACAACTCACTACAACTTTGAAACCAATTTTTCTATGATGGATTAACACAATAGTATCAGACCACCATTGATAATGCTATTAGAGGAGCAATTGGAGAAAGACAGCCTTAGAGACTTTCAATCTCTTTAAGATGTTGGGTGCTAATTCCCAACAAAAGAGCTCTAGAGTAATGAAAGCTAGAGTCCATGAAATTGACTCTAGTACTGAAGATGAGTATGAGCAGTATCTTAGACATGTAGATTATATTACAGTATTAGAAACCTTGACTATTCAAGATGCTAAATGGATTATTACTGATGGGAAACACAAAGATTTTGAAGCAAAGTATTTGGGAAAAAATTAAAGAATTTGGTAATACTTTGTATGTTCTAGGATGATACCCACCAAGCATTATAGCACTTTGGATAGAGAGAACTATTTTCTGTATGCAATTGCATCTAAGATGCCCTTAGATGTTAAAGCAATAATTCACAAACGAATTAAGTTGTCTGCAAATAGTCAACGTATGAGTTTCTTTTTTCCCAATTATTAACTACTTATGTAAGAAAGCAAGGGTACTCCATTCAAAAGGTGAGATTATTATACAACCTAGTGAATTATTCAATATGACTTATTTTGATGAACTTACTTCTAGTATGAACATTTCTCAAAGAAAAAAAAGAGTCATTCCTCCATCCAAAATGTCTATGAAAGATCAATTTCATGAGTTTGGTGAGAGAATTATCTACAAGAAAGAATACCAACAAGCTTATTTTACCCGACATGTAGCATTCTTAAATTAGTATCATCATGATCAAGTAGAATATAATCAATTAATGTATGAAATGAACTGATTACAATAAGTCATTTTGGGGTAGATATAAGTGATTTAATGACACTTGAGTATCCTCATTATGACTTCAATTTTATACTGCTAGAAAGATCACAACAATAAGAACTTGAAGATCAAGGTCTAAATGACATAGAGGATGAGCTTTAAAAAAATCGGACATTTTTTTATGTATTTTTTTATTTTTTTAAATTTTAGTTGTTATTTATTTATTTTGGATAATGTATTTGTTTTTATTTTGTTTTTGTGAATATTATTTAGATATGTTAATTTTATAATTATTTGTTGAATTTGTGAAAAGTACACATCTATGTAATTTTAATATATTTAGATTGATGGATGCATCTGTACTTTCATACCAACTCTTGAAACACGTTCAAACAAATGGGTAACTTTTATATCCTTACTTTTTATCTTTGAAATTATAATTGTTACATTGAGGCCAATGTAAACTTTAGACTAAATGTAGAAAAATTTACATTTATGAAATCATATGCAAAAATTAAATTTTTATATTCACATGATTATGTTTGTATATTTGTTTTTATTTACATGTGTTTTCTTTTATTTATTTTTATTGAATTAGGAATTTTTTATTTTTATAATTTTTCTTACAAAATTATCATGTTCTAAAATTTGATTTTAAGAATATAATTAAAGTATTTGCATTGTTAGATTAATTTCAAAAATATTTCATGGAATAATGCGATAATTAGTTAATTTTTGTCATAATTAATATTTTATAATAAAATGTTAAAATTACGATGAACCCAAAATTGGTGTTTAGAAATCAAATAGCGGATACTATTTGATGATATATTTTGATCCATTATCTTCCCATTCTAAAGGACGATAGTTTTTTACTCATTAAACATTCTTCTTATCAACTCTATATGTTAGATGATCTCTCACAGGATTCTGCATTAGATGTTAGGACTTTTACATCTAAATAAAGTGTTATATATTTATTTTTATTGCTTAAATTGAATTAGTTAAGTAGAGATTGAAAATAATATGTCTTTCTTTTTATTTATGCATGACTTAAAAAAAAGATATATATGGGGTTCTAAATCAATAAAATAAAACACCACAAATTAGATACTCACCTAGTATACAATATTTATACAATTTATACATGGTCCTTTCTCTTAAAAAAGAGATAAAATAAAAATAAAAAAAGAGAGAAAATGAATGGTATAAATTAAATATTATGACCCATTATCCTTCAAAGTTGTGAGAATTAGGTAAATAAAAAAGAAAAAAATTTAGGAAATAGTTCCCCAAGAAATCACTGCATTTTTTCATCTCCTAAAAAGGCATATTACTTGATATTTTTTATTTAATAAATTTGATTGATGTGTGAAAGTAATATGTGATTTCTTTATAAGTGCTTTCATTTTATTACATTCATGAGATCAATATGATACACTATATTTTGAGCATTTTTTCTTCTTTAAACATAAGCAAACCATTAGTTCATTTTTATACATAAACACTTTCGTATAGATATTTGAATGAGTGCTTGAACTAATAGGAACGATTTTATTGAGAGTATGTCTTGTGAGGTTAGAGTTGAAACGATTTAGAATTCCTTACATTGAGATTGGGTAAATTTTATATTGATACATTTTTTATTTGAACATGAAAAGTGATTTTCAACTAATTATTATAATAAATCATCAATGTTTAAAATATTGAAATGACTTGTGCTATAGATTTTTGTTATAGACTTAAAAGAATTTTTAAAAGCATGAGAAGTTTTGCTTTTCTTATTCTTTTATCTTTTTTACTTTGTTTTTAAATATTATGTTATTTATTCATTTATTATTTGTTTTACTTTTGATTTTTGTGGGTACCATACTTGAAAACCCTCACGAGACTTAAACTTATCAACTAGGACAACCCAGGGGTTTAAAGGCTTGTTGCATATGCTAAATGCAACCATTTCAATCTACAAAAATGATTTAGGATAACTTAATTTCTAGTTTTTGTTTTTAGTTTTTCACCATACTTGCTAAAAGGCTAGCAAGAAGCTGGATGATGTACTGTAAGTGCTTTTAATATATCGTAATTTTATGCATATTTAGTGATTATATAGATTTGTGTTTATTTCTTTTAATACCATTTTATGCAAATCTATCCTTTTGGAATCATAATATATTTTGATGTTTTCACGTATTTCTTGTATTAAAAAATGTAACTTGAAAGAATTATACTTGAAGCATCAATTACAACTTGGAAGATTAAAGGAAACATTTGTAAAACATTACTTATATTTTAAAAATTACAAAAAAAAATTACATGAAATTTAATGTTCTGTTGATGTAGTTTGTTAGGTGTCGTGGCATTAAATTTGTTGTAAATTGTGGCATGAGGCCAAAGGAAATGATTAAAACATCCCATATGTGATACAGATAGTGGCGTGAAAACTTTGTATGTCATGGCACGAAGAGGATGGATTGTGATTTAAATCATATACAATTTTTGTACATCGAGACATGAATAAAATGTATGCCATGGCACCAAGCTTAAAAATCCAGTTTTTCTCATTTCCTCACTCTATAAATAGGACCCTATTGTTTTTGTAAATAAAATCCTAGAATCTGACAACTCTCTTAAATAATTGATTTATTAGCTTTCTTTAGTCTTTTCATTTTTTTTACTTAGTTTATAGTTCTTCTCTTATTTGAGAATTGAAGAAATGTAGTTCATATAAGAGCTATTCCAATTCAACAATTAATGCAGTAATTATGTTTAGAGGTTTTTCAAAAACATTTTTAGGATTTTATTGAGGTATATTTAAAATTTATTATTTTCAAAATATTTCTAAATGTTGTTTTACATGTTATAGTTTAATTTATTGATCATTTATTAAATGATGCATGTCTAACTATAAATAGTATGGGATGATTTCTACATGTTGCTTTTATATGTTATATGTTTATTTTAATGATCATTTATTAAACGATACATGTCTAGCTATAAATAGTATGAGATATTAGTAATATGGTTATGCTTGTCAAATATTATGGTAGATTAAATATTTTTATATAATGAATTAAGTTTTATTTCATCATCAAGGTTAAAACCAAAGTTTGTATATGAAAAATATATTGATGAAATATTTTTCATAATAAACAAGAGAGTTAGATTTAGGATTGAAATTATCTGAATCTAATTTAGAGTTATACTTTTAGATCTTTTAGTCTATATCAAATGTAAATCTAGAATGCACTATATTTCAAAGATTTTGTTAAGAATTATTATTGAAGATATATTAACGACATATCCTTCATAACAGTTTTAAAATATAAAAGTTAGTTCCAGATATTTAAACCATAAACTTAACTTAGACACCTTGATAAAGTTTAAATTGTCAGCACGACCAGAAGTGACAAGTTAAATGGTATAGTAATTTCGTAGAAAATGAGCATAATTTAATTAAGGCTTAAATTATCGTTCCAACCGAAGGTTGTGAGCATAAGTTTAATTAACAACGAAAATGATCCCTACCTTAGGATATTTTCATATCTATAAGAAAGAATCAATAATCTTAATTCATATATGTAATAACCTACTTAATATTGAACAAGAATAATTAACTAACTCATATATCCCATAAATTCTCCACTACATCATAAATGTTTAATTGTTTAAATTTTTATCAAATCTATCTTTTTTTATGCCATTATTTTAAAAATCAACACAAAACAATCGTAACAGTATGTTTAGGTTATTATTTTCACTTTTAAGAATTTATTGAATGATTTAAATACCATATGAGGTCAACTTTTTATGCAACAAGATCTACATTTTCAATCGTTTTTGTCAATGTATTTATCATGTATTAGTGACTCATATACTAATAAACCAAAAATGACACAAAAGAGTTGGGTTCAATTTATTAAATAAAAGAGTAAGATGTCGCGAAAGTTTTTTAGATTAGTTTATTTATGTCATTTAGGCTCTCAGATTAGAAACGTTGTCATTTAGTTCATTAATTTCGTAAAAAGAGCCAATTAAAGACAAGTTATATTACTTTAATGATTTTTCTATTAATATATTATTATTTTCTGTCAAGTGATTAAAATACAATTAATAAAGTCTCTAAAAAGGATAAAAGTAAAATTTATTGTGAAATATTCAATCAAAAAGTTATTCAAATATATATTTTAATTTTTTAATAAAATTGAAAAATTAATAAAACATTAAAATAAGATAGTGAAAATTAACAAATATTAAAAAAGAATATTTTTTTTATTTCTTTTATAGTACTTGTGATTTTTTTTCATTGTTAAAAACTTGTAATTTAATCATGTTTAATAACTTGATAGAAAAATAATAATATTTTAATAAAAAATTATTAAAATTATATAATTTATCCTTAATTGACCTTTTTACGATACTAATAGATTAAATAACATTGTTTTTAATAGAGATTAAACGTCATAAATTATTTAATTTAAGAGATTTTTATAATATTTTTTCTAAATAAAATAAGCTTAATTAGGAGATAAATGAAAAAATATTTTAAAAATGTTGAAATAATACATTTGGAACAATTCTTACGAAGAAAGCCAACATCTTAAATTTAAGATAAAACTTAAATCACGTGCCACATATTATTAATAATTATAATTAAGATAAAAACAATATTCACATCAATCTTGATTCAAATATATTTGTGATAAAAAGACAGTGCCCTTCTTACAAATAAAGAAGTCTAGTTACATTCTAATTCCACCAACCTCTATGGTGAGATTAGCGGTAGATCTATCTATTATTGGCCTAAATAGGAAGAGAAGCTAGATATATTACAAAATACTTCCAAAAATAAATAAGCTATTTTAAAAATAAAAAGAAAAGTTTTAAAAGCTAAAATCTCATTCTTCCCAACGTGTGTTAGTAAACACATAAAAGAACTCATCCTAATTTTTGACTGATCGCCACAAACGAAGTGTATAATGAATACACAAGTATAAGTATCGTAATATGTAATATAATGATAAAACATATCGTTCTCATAGAAATTATGTTATTAAAAACTAATTTTTAAAACAAAATTTTTTTTGGCGTTTTTATATTTTAAGAAAGTAAAATTAAAATAACTAAAAATAAATAACAATAATTAATTAAATCAGATTTGTTAACTAAGAAAATATCTAGGAACACTTAATCTCCCAATTTTCTAAACATTTGAATCACTAAAATCCCCACAATATAATTATCAATTAATTACATAATCAATTAAATCTAACTCAGTATGTATTCCTCTCTCAAATAAACCACATACCATATGGTAATTAATTTAATCACACTCTCATTTTAATTAAATTGCATACTACTGAAGAATGCTTAAAAAGAAATAAAATTACCATGATTTAATGTACTTTAATTGTTTAAATAGATTTATATTTCTATAATTTTATCATATTTTTATATAAATTTATCTTTTTCAAAATCACGGGTATTTTTATTATTTTTCAGGTATTTTCGTTAAAAAATAACTTAAAGACTCGGAAACAAATATTGGAGACAATACATCACAAATATGTTGAGAAAAGAAATGAGAAAAAGTCAAACAGATGAAAAAATTAGACAAAATGGGTCAAAACGTTCAAAAATATCAATAACACCAAAATTCTGGGCATAATCGCCTATTCACGCCGAAGTCCTTTGCACACCAGAACATACCCATGCCAAGTCTCACATGTAATAGTGTATGCATGCGCAAGCCTAGCACACGGCCATATGCAACAAGCACACGATCAGCACATGCCATCATGCAGTTGGCACACGCCCACGCCATGTCCCACGAGCACCCGCGCCAACCAAACGCTTATCTATCTTAAATATCGCACCCCACACGCGTGATAGCTTATCCAAATGTGTCCAAAATCAATGTTTTAAATATTTTCTCGTCATTTTTGGCCTTTTCCTCACCAATAAAAGGACTCTCTCCCCTATTGTAAATAAACACACAATTTTCTCAACTCCTCCTCTCTCTAGAATGTTTTCTTGTTTTTTTAGTTTTTAGTTTAAAAGTTCTTCTCTTTTTGGGAAGAACTAGTTATGATTTTATAGATTTTTAATTTTTAATTCAATAAAAGGAAATGCAATCCGTTTGGAGGTTTTCCAGCAACAAAATTAGTGTCAAAGTTCAGTAAGGATTCTTTTGAGGTATAATTTTAAAATGAATTCTTGATAGTTATTTTTTATGTTTTATTATTATATGTTATGTTTAATTTTTTTGTGATTAAATTTTTCATGCTGACTATTTGTAAATATGATATAATAATGTCGTTATGCTTGCAAAATATTAAATACGTAAAACATCTTTATAAAATAAATTGATTTTGTTTTTATTCAAGATTTTAATATTAAGGATATTAGAGAGAAATATATTATTTTTCATTACAAACTTAAATATGAAAATTAGATTTTAAGGTTTAATTATCCTGCCTGATTTGGAGTAGTGTTTTTTTATTTGTTAGTACAATCACCTGGTACTTAATGTATTGACGACATATTTTCAGTAATGGTTTTAAAGTTTTTATAAGAACTATTATTCAAAATGTATTGACGACATATTTTCAATAATGGTTTTAAAACTTAAAAGTTAGTACTCGAATAATTAAATTACTAGGTTTAATTTGGACACCTTAAATAAAGTTTAAAATGTTTAACCCCAACAAATATGACATTTAAATGGTTCATTTTCAATCTTTTAGAAAAAAAAATTAATGTAATTAACCAAATTAAGTATCGACACCACCCATAGGTGTTAATTGATTTTTTTAATTAATAAAGAATATCTAACCCCATAAAAGGTGGTATTCATATAAAAAAGAGAGAATCAATAAATATCAATTTATATCTTTAATAACTTAAATAATATGAGCAAGCATAATTAACTTAATCATTATATCTATAAATATTCTATTGTTATGAATAATAAAAATTTTCATAATTGTTTATTGAATCATATCTATGTTTATTTTTATTTTTATATTATTAGATTAGAAAACAAAAAAAACCAAAATATTGTGACAAGATGTTTAGGATTTAATTTAGTTTTCAAAAGTGTGAATAATAAATTAAAAATCACATATATTCCTTTCTTAGATCGACCTTAGGAATATATTTGTCATTTTCTATAAAATGATTTGTGCACTTGCGATAGTTTTACAAATATAAAACTAAAGTATTTACAAGGTCGGCATTACTGGTCTTGTTTCATCAAGTTTTTGGCGCTATTGTGAGGGAAATAATAGTGTTATTAAATTATTTATCAAAATTTTGAAAACTTTTTGTGCTGTAAATAATTGTGATATTTTTTATTTTGGTGTAAAAAAAATAAATTTAAAAAAATATATAAAATTTATTTTATTTAATTAAAAATTTCAAAAAATTTAAAAAAAAATTACAAAAAAAAACATAAAAAGAACTAAAAAAAAGTTGAACTTTTAATTTTAAATTTATTTTTAATAAAAAATTAATTAATTTTAAATTTTCACTTTTAATTTTAATTTTAATGTAAAAAAACTTAATTAACTTACATTTTCACTTAACCTAATTTATTAACTTAGATTTTCATTTAACTTATTTTATTAACTTAATTAACTTAGATAAACTAAAGATCTAAGAGAATTATATCTAGAAGACTAGTT
This sequence comes from Hippophae gyantsensis, assembly GCA_030763125.1. NCBI lineage: Eukaryota > Viridiplantae > Streptophyta > Magnoliopsida > Rosales > Elaeagnaceae > Hippophae > Hippophae gyantsensis. The sequence continues at coordinate 41,671,277 of CM061035.1, read as the reverse complement.
CTTGGAAGTCTTTGTGCCACTAGTCTTTCATGGGAACATTACTCTCTCTAGGATGATGGTTTTTAAGGAAACCTTGCCCCACCATTCTTTCCTGTGAGCACTTTTGATTAATACTGATTATGTTATTTAGCTTAGAGATTATAATAAAACAAAATAAAAAAATAAAGAATTACTAAAGCTATCTTCAAAATTTCAAAGTTCTTAATCATAATCTATGATAAAAAAAGGTTTGTTAGTTCTAGGTACAATTGTGTTTTGATGTCTTAGTTATTTGATTTGCACCTAAAAGTGGGTTATCTAAAACACACAATCATGTCTCTAGTTTTAAGTAAATAAAATTTTGAAAATGCATAGGGCATGACTTAAAAAGTATAGGTAGACAACCTTGTCCTACCTATAGGTTTGATTGACTCAATGATGTGTGGACATTGAGTTTACTTAAAATAAAATCCCCCCCCCCCATTTATGTCTTGCTAAGACATTAAACTAAGCACTGGATGGGAGACAACAAATGATTTTAGGTAATTTTATTTAACTTTTTTTATTTATTTTAGTTTAATTGCATGTGAATAATTTTAGAATTGTTATAACTAAAAATATTTGTTAGGATATTAGAAGTTAACAGCGATATGTCTGTGTGAACTTTAAGGATGAACATGATGGATGCACCTGCATTTCTCCATCACTACTTGCACATTCTCAGAAAATAGGTAACTTTTTTTTCTCTTTTCTCTTTATCTTTAATTTATAATTGTTACATTGAGGACAATGTAAGTTCTAAGTTAGGTGTGGTGAAAAGTTACCATGCTTAATTTAAAAAAATTTAAGAATTTTAGAAATTTTTATGTTCACATTTTCATTTTTATTAAATTTGAGTTTTTTTGTGGTATAGTAATTTTTAGAATTTTAGGATTAATTTTTAAAAAATTTCAAAAAAATTGATCATGTCTTAGAATTAAATTTAAATGATGATTAAGTCTTTTTGCACTATTAGATTAATTTTCAAAAATATATCATGAAATAATGTGATGATTAGTTAGTTTTTTTCATGACTAGTATTTCTTGATAAGATGTGGAAATTATATTAAACCCAAAATGAGTGTTTAGAAATCAAATAGTGGAGACTACCTTTATCAGATATTATTTGAGCCTTAATTTCCTTTATTCTGATTGAAATATTTTCTTTCTACTCTAATATTTTTCTTATTTTTTCAGCATTATTAGATGATATCTATAGGACTTAGCATTGAATGTCTAGATTTTTACATCTTAATGAAGTGTTATATATTTATTTTTTATTTTTTTAGATTAAATTATTTAAGTAAAAATTGATAGTATATCCCTTTCTTCATTCATGCATGACTTCTATTAAAAGAGATATATATTTAGGGTTACTTATATAAATACAAACAAAAAAGCTAAATATTAACCACTCACCTTATCATATATAAAAATATAAAATCTGTACATGGGTTCACTCTCTAAAAAAATGGATTATGTTATAAAAAAATAATATAAGAGAAATAAAAAATAAAAAGAAGAGAGGAAAATGAATAGTATAAACTATACATTATGACCCAAAAAGTTTAAACACACTACTACAAAATCGGGCTTTAAAGTCAGTTAAAAATCAACTTTAAATGGAAAGACTTTAAATTTAAAGTCAATTCACGCGTTGAACCGACTTTAAACGTATAGTCGGTTTACGAGTTAAACCAACTTTAAACGTAAATTTTGTTCAACGAGTGAATTGACTTTACGTTTAAACCTAATTTACGTTTAAAGTCAATTAAACCCGTGAACCGACTTTAAATTATTTTTTTATTATTTGGTTTTACATATTTTACTCATTTTCTACTCTACTAAGAACCTGTATTCGATCACATAATAGCAAAAAAAAACCAAAATATGTTTAGCAAAGTTTAAATAATACAAATAATTGAAAAATTAAATATAATTAATTACTTGAGAATTAAATTTATTACAAAAAAATAATTTATATACAATATATATATAACTTAAATTACAAATAAAATTATGTCTCTTTTGTCATGGATTTTGTGATATTTTCATTTTATTTCAAGGAGAGGAAGCTTGGTTTGCTTAGAATCACCAGCATAGTAACCAAGAAACTAAGCAAGAGAGATGAGATGGAGTTTGGGCAAAAAATAGCTTGTTCATATAACAATTTATTCCCCTAAATACATAAGCACATAAATATCCATCAAACAAACATCCCAAACTTCAAAGACACAAGAATAGAGAAATTAAAACATTATAAAAATTACCATGTTGTTGTCCTATGTTATTCAAGATCATCATATTCTTTTCTTGATTCTTCTTATGATGTTATAATTTGAACTATGTGCTTTATCCATTCTTCTCGTAAATCATCAAAAATTTGCATATCTGACTTGTTCCAACCAAAAAACTATATGTAATTAAATTCAAAATAAGAATGTAATATCATGAATTCACAAAATATAATTTATATATGTTATAAGGTTAGTAAAAGAGATTACAACATCAAAACCAGAGTGATATAATAATAAACCTCATAGCCTGACTTGTTCTAACCAAAGAATTATATGTAATTAAATTCAAAATAAGAATTTAATATCATGAATTCACAAAAAATAACTTATATATGTTAAAAGATCAGTAAAAAAGATTACCACATCATCATCCAAGTGATGTATAATAATAATCACATCCCTTCGAAATCATATTAGCATTGTGTTAATCTGGAATGAAGCTGGTATTTTTAATGCTATAATGAGCTCTAAATATGAAGTCAATTGTAATTCCAATTTGTTACTTGTGTTGGTTGAGTTTTGGTACCCATATACTAATACTTTTGTATTTTCTTGGAGTGAACCAACAATTACGTACTCTTGATATATGATGATTCTTGGTGGTTTTACTATACTTGGTTGGCCAGGGACTACCATGATGTTGTCATACCAGGGAACTATGCAAGAGATATGAGATGAAGTTTAGGAAAAAAACAGGTCCATATAATAATTCATTCCCCTAAATACATGAGCACACATAAAAATCTATCAAACAATTTGCCCAAACTCTTGACATAGTAATAGAGATATTAAAGCATTATAAAAAGTACCATGATGTTGTCATATGCTATTCAAGATCATCAGAATCTTCTACTGATTCTTCTTGTGATGATATAATTTGAACCATGTGTTCTGCCCATTCTCTCGTAAATTATCAAAAATTTGTAAGTCATAGCCCGTCTTGTTCCAACCAAAGAACTACATGTATTTAAATTCAAAATAAGAATGTAATTTCATGAATTCAAAAAAAAAATAACTCATATATGTTAAAAATGTATATTGGTAAAAGAGATTACCACATCTTTAATTGGAATATTGATATTTATGATGATTTCGCTCATAAACTTCATGACATAGTAACCATAAATGACTCCATCAATTTGTTATAGAACCTATAAAAATAAGTGTACATTATTTTCCATATTCAATTCGAACATCTTTATTATTCAATAGTAAAATTAATTAAATTATTAATATTCACTTGTACATACCATAACTTTGTCCCATATAAGCTTATGAGATTTTTTAAGGGAAATGCCTCTACTCTTGTTCCATAACTTCCATGCTCTGTCAAAGTTTAAAATGGTTAGTTTTTTATTAAATATTACAAAGAACAATAGAAGAAAAATAGCTAGCTATAACTCTTACATTTCAACGACTACTTTTGTATCTTTACTCAATTCTATGGAAGTTGAGTCACAATACCAAACATGATTGCCATACAAATCAAGGATTACCAATATCCAATGATCTTAGCCTTGTTCAAACTTTAGTGGCCAAGGGATTATCAACTTTTTATTTTTGTTAAGCGTTAATGCCCTATCACATAATTTTTTAGCTTTGATGCTAACATACTTCTCTTGATATTGAGAGACAAATGAAGAATCATAGAACATTGCTAAATGTGATGAGTGATTATGTTGAATTCGATAATAACATGCCCTATATGAAAGAAATGTATATAAATAATTATAAAATATAAATATAATTATATATGTTTTACATAATAAATGAAAGTTATTTACTAATTGAGGACTCGCCTTGTCCACACTTGAATTATACTTAAATTGATCATTTGATATTCAAGTAGCTGCAATATGCACTCGATGGATATATATATCTTTGACCGATGTCTACACCAAAAATTTCTATTGGAAGTAGCATAGTCCATCCATCATTTATGCTAGTTTCCCTCGCAACAATAGTCATCAAAGTGCCAAGATTTTTGCTAAAGTATAAAGCATAATCAAAACTATACTTTTTCCATGGATTCTTCTTGAATGACTTAGTGCATGATGATTGGCCACTAGACATATATTTACCACGAGATACTTGCTTTGTATCTCTTAAATATGCCGCACTTACTAATTCTGGTATAATAGACTAAAGAAGAAGTATTATGTGTGCTAGTAACAATAAAAGAATAATAATATAATAGTAGTAAAAAAAAGTGTTATCTTAAGTAAAAAAAATAGTACTACATCAAAATTTATCACAACTTGACTCGACGGTCAAACCACATATTGTTCAACCACCTATTGGACTATGGTAGCATCAGAAGGCACTGGTAGTGGACAATCATGGAGCAATGATATTGATCAATTACTATTCGCCAATGATTTGGAAAATATTGATTATGAATCATCCGATCATTGCTCAATTGTTGTACCGTTCCAATAGCAACAAAGTCCGTTGATAAAGGATATTTCAATAAAAATTTCATATTCTATAAAAAATTTAAGTGTTATATATAATAAATAAAATATATAATAAAAAATAAAAATAATATACTATCTACATAAACTTTAAATCTTACCATAAATGATTCATCAAATAGAGGAGGACTCCCATGTGGGGTAGCTATTGAAAGGACATTCTCATCAAAACATTCATTGTGATGTGATGGATGGTAAGAATGCACAAATTGCATTGGAAATGTTGAACCACTACCTGATTGCATTTACATTTCTGGCATAAAGGGAGGACCAATAGATTGGGCGCTATGAGATTGCATGGGTGGCATGCCTAGCTAATAGAGAATTCCCTGATTGTAGTATGCTGCTATGCCTGACATGTGTTATGATTGATATTCTCTTAAAGTGGCAATCTCACTTAACATTGAGGCCTTAAAAGAGCTAAGTTTTTCTTCAATTTTATTGTACTTCTCCTTACTGACCATCTGAAGCTTTTGTTTTGAAATATTAAAATACTCCATATAACCATCATATTGGCTTCTTCCCTTAACACGACTAGGATGCTTGCATCCAAATGCATGATATATAGCATCTCTCCCTGACTATTCGATTATTTTACTTCTAGCCATTTGTTCTTAAACAACTCTCTACAAATAATAAAGCAAACAAACATATCAAACATTATTACATTAATTAGCAAAAATCATAAGAACTTTGTATCAAGTTAAATTACTAACCAACTTATTTAGTTGTTCTTCTCCTCACTTAGTCATTGGCCTTGACGTCTTCATTTTTGGGGTCTTTGTTTCTATGAACAATTCAGATCGGGTAATCGGTCTACTCAATTCAGATTCCTACATAAATTAAATAAATTTATTAACCATGACATCAACTTAAATTTGAGGAAACTAAATATAAAAATATTTATAAATTAATACAAATTAATAATACCATTCTATATCTAACTTCAGGATTTGAAGACCTCCTAGTACGGTTAGGAAGAATATTGTGTATTTGTATATTCTGATGTTCTTCCCTAAAAATTTAAAATTCATCTATACGTCTATAATTCATAATGTCTTTCCAAACTTGAGGTGTAATCTAGGGGTGTCCTTCAGGGATTTTGTATAGTTCTGCTTCATCAAGTGGTTCCAAATATGGAAACACATAATTTCTGGCCAAACTGAAAGTTGTGTATTCCTTCCACGCCTTATTTGCAATCTTATAACATTTTCTCTTCCAAGTGTCAGGGACTTTATAACGATTCTATAAAAACACACTACAAAAGATGAGATACAATACGAAAAGATATAATATATGTAATTAGTTATAAAATAAAAGAGACTTACACAAATGGTTTTTCATATTTTGACCTTTTCAGCTTCGTCAACCTGAATCCAATCATTTATATTGATTGGTATACTTGACTTCACAAGTCTACCAATAGAGGATTTCAATTGTTGGCCATTTTCCCCTATTAGATTACCAGTAGCATAAAATAGAATAGGTAATCTATCATCTAGGTTAAGTTGAGCATCAGGTATATTTGCCCAACCCCTTCTTTTCAAATGCCCCAATGGATCATTTGAATCTACAAGCTCTGGTACCCTAGGATCCATGAAATATCTACATACAATGATGAAATATAAATTAATTGAGAATTTTAAGTCCATACATATAAACATCCAAGAGTTATTAGAATAATATAGAACATACATTATGTTTAATTAGGTTGTTGATCGTATACATATATTCCTTCACAATCACTTCGAGTCCATAACGAAGAATCATCGTCATCAACTAAATCATCATATGCATTAGGCAATTTGTTTGAGAAATGAATAATATTGGATAATGTATCAAGCATAGGGTTGTCATCTTATAAAGCATCACAATGGTAGCACTTTTTTGTGGAGGCGTTAACACAACATATCATCTTGTATCAATTTGATTGCTCACATAAAATACTTGTTTTGCATGAAGTGCTAACATGAAAGGATCATCAATGTGACTTATCTTGGATAAATTTACAAGGGTAAATCCAAAATCATCTATTTTATGTCCAACATTGATAACATCTTCGACCCAATCACATAAGAATACTGTTTCATGGAAAACCTTATAATAAAGTTCCCAAATTTCTTGAATTATATCATAATATGTGATCGCCACACAAATTGTGTATGAAATGAATATGCAAGTATATGTCTCGCAACAAGTAATATAACGATAAGAAAATATCGTTCCCACGGAGATTATTTTATTAGAAACTAATTTTTCAAACTAAAATGATAAAAATCAATTTTTTTGGTGTTTTTATATTTTAATAAGTAAAATTAAAATAACTAAAATTAAATAGCAATAATTAATTGAATCAATTTTGGTAACTAAAAAGATATATGAGAAAATATCTAGGAATACTTAATCACCCAATTTTCTAAACATGCAAATCGCTAAAATCCCCCCAATATAATATCAATTAAGTACATAATCAATTGAATCTAACCTAGCATGTATTCCTCTCTCAAGTAAACTATACACCATATAGTAATTAATTTAATCACACTCTCATGCCAATTAAATTGCATACTACTCATTAAGTTCATCAATTATGGATCACATACATAAGAATCATACATCTCTGCCTAGAAACTATGCATGTTATTTAATCAAAACAAACAATTAAATAATTCACTCAAATCTATTTAATTGCCTCTATAGATAAATTGTTGGCCAAACAATTACTAGCATAAAAATCAGATTAAATAATATAATTAAATTAATATTATAATTGAGAAAAAATATTAGATCATCACATGGTGAAAATTGAGTTCATAAGATCACTAGATTAATAAATTAATTACACATAATTGTGTTCATAAAGCACATATTTTTCATAAATAAAGACATAAAATTAATAAAGAAAAGAGTAGAAAAAAATACAATCAATCTCTTTAATTGTAGTAATAATTCCCTCTTGAATCTCCACCAAAAATGTGTCATTTATTGAATTTGTTTTGTATTTTTCTCTCTTTTTAGCTCTAAAAACTTACCAAAATTATGCTAATGGATGCTAATTAGGGTTTATGGAGTGATTAGGAGCTTAAATAAAGCTCAGGTGTAATCTAGATCGTCCGATCAGCTTCAGATCAAGAGCTATGATCAAAACAAGCAAAACTCACAGTTTTAGCCAATCAAAGAGCGACACGTGGCATTAGAAATTCATTGGGTGAATCACTTTGCACCGCATGGAAAGAGAGACTCATCAGAGTCAACACTCCCCAAGTTAGCAACACATGGCTCGACGTGATTCACGGGAACAGATGGTGTGGCGCACGGGTAGAAGGTGCAGAGCAATGGCATGGTGACAAATGGCATGGGGCATTGACCGATTTTCGAACTCGGATTGAACATCGTGCTGACACGTGGCATGTGCTTCATCCTCCTCACATGTAGCACGAAGTGATTCGCTCTCCATGCTTGCCTAGTCAGCTCCTCTGCTTGTGTGGCATGCCACGTGGTAGCTTCTGATTGGTCTTGCGTTAAAAATTCATAAAAAATCCATAAAAATCCCAAAAATTATATTTTCACTCATTTTCACTAAAATGCTCATTCTTGTTACACATTGTCCCAATGTGCACATATAAATATGAAAAGGTCAAAGAAAAGAAAACCCCCTTAGTCATGGCACACCACATCTGTCACTGAAATGCTCATTCTTGTTATGTCATTTCTCTCCACATTTATTCACCTATAAAACAAAAACAATGAAAATATAAGTAAAATAACGTTGGGTTGCCTCCCAACCAACGTCATGTTTAACATCCTTGACTAGACGATCATATCAAGTCTTAAGGTGTATCCACTAAGGTTATCACAAGTGTTTCATTTGATAATTGATCTTTATAATAGTGCTTCACCCTATGCCCATTAACCATAAATCGCTTTTTATCTTTATTTTCTAATTCAATGGCTCCATGGTTGGTTACCTTAGTGGTGATGAATGGTCCTGACCATCTACTCTTTAATTTTCCCGAAAACAATTTGAGTCTTGAGTTGTACAATAACACTTTTTGACCCGGTTCAAAGATACGGTGCACAATTTTTTTGTCATGCCATCGTTTTGTATTTTCTTTGTAAAGTTTGGCATTTTCATAAGCATTTTCATAAGCATTCCACCGTAATTCATCCAATTCATTTATTTGAAGCATTCTTTTCTCACCAGTTGCATCTATGGACATATTCAACTATTTCAATGCCTAATATGCTTTGTGCTCCAATTCTAATGGTAAGTGACAAGCCTTTCCATAAACTAGGTTATACAGGGTGGTACCAATTGGTTTTTTAAATGCAGTTCTGTACGCCCATAAAGCATCATCCAACTTAGATAATCAATCCTTCCTAGAGATGTTCACAATTTTCTCCAAAATTCTTTTCACTTCTCTATTAGATACCTTTACCCAAAATTCTTTTCACTTCTCTATTAGATACCTTTACTTGCCCACTTGTTTGGGGATGGTAAGGGGTAGACACTTTATGCTAAATCCTATATTTAGACAATAAGGAATTAAATGCTTTATTGTAAAAGTGACTTCCTCCATCACTAATAATGATTCTAGGAGTTCCAAACTTAGTTAAAATATTTTTCTTCAAAAATTTCATGATAACTTTTGCATCACATTTGTTGCTAGCAATGGCTTCTACCCACTTTGACAGGTAATCCAATCCTATGAGTATGTATTGGTTGCCAAATGACAGAGGAAATAGTCCCATAAAGTCGATGCCCCACACATCAAACAATTCCACTTGAAGTATACTGGTCAGAGGCATCTCATTTCTTTTTAAATTATTACCTATCCTTTGACATCTATCACATATTTTTACATAATCGTAAGTATCTTTAAATAGTGTAGGCCAAAAATAACCAGATTGAAGTACTTTAGCTATTGTTTTTTAGCTCCCAAAGTGACCTCCATAGTTTGAGCTATGGCAATGGTAAAGGATACTTTCAACTTCATCATTAGGGACACACCTTCTCAAAATACCATCACCACATTCTTTATAGAGGTAAGGGTCATCCCAAAAATACTTTTTAATTTCATGGAAAACTTCTTCTTTTATTTCCATATGAGGTTCAGTGGAAGAACGTTGGTGGCAAGAAAATTTGCAATGTCTTCTTACCATGAAACTTCTGTTTGAGCTATAGAAAATAGTTGCTCATCTGGAAAAGATTTCCCAATTACCATATTATCATCCATTTTTTCTCCTCTCTCTAGTCTAGATAGATGGTCTGCTACCTGATTTTCTATTCCTTTTTTTTATCACAAATTTCCAAGTCAAATTCTTGTTGAAGAAGCACCTATCTTATCAATCTTGGTTTTGCATCCTTCTTCATCATGAGATACTTTATTGTAGGATGATCTATGTAAATAGTCACAATGGCTAGGACCTCTTTATCTATAGTAGCATAATTCATTTGAGTCTCTTTCAGTGTCTTGCTTGCATAGTATATGGCACGAAATATTTTGTCTCTTCGTTGTCCAAGAACAGCTCCAATAGCAAAATCATTTGCGTCACATATCAATTCAAAGGGCTTGTTCCAATTCGGTGTGACTATAAGTGGTGCTGACACTAATATCTCTTTAAGCACTTGAAATACTATTAAACATTTATCATCAAACTTGAAAGGCATGTCCTTTTCCAAAAGATTACACAAGGGTTTGGAGATTTGGGAAAAGTCTTTTATGAATCTACGATAAAAGCCTGCATGCCTAAGAAAACTTCTTACTCCTTGTACATTGGTAGGTGGTGGTAGTTTCTCAATCACTTCTATTTTAGCTCTATCCACCTCAATGCCATAAGTTGAGATTTTGTGGCCCAAGATTATACCTTTATGTACCATGAAATGACATTTCTCCTAGTTTAAAACCAAATTTGTTTCTTCACATCTTTGTAACACTGGGGAGAGATAGTGTAGACATTCATCAAATGGGTTTCCAAAGATCAAAAAATCATCCATGAAGATTTCTAGATGCTTCTCCACCATGTCTGAGAAAATGGCTATCATGCATCGTTGAAATGTAGTAGGTGATTTACATAATCCAAAAGGCATTCTCCTGAAAGAAAAAGTTTCATAAGGACATGTGAATGTGGTCTTTTCTTGGTCTTTAGGTGCCACAGCAATCTAGTTATAACTAGAGTATCCATCTAGAAGGAAAAAGAAAGAATGCCTAGTTAATTGGTCAAGCATTTGATCCATAAATGGGAGAGGAAAATGATCCTTCCTTGTATCTTTATTTACTTTATGAAAATCCATACATACTCTCCATCACATAACAGTCCTAGTAGGTATTAATTCATTGGACTCATTTTCCACCATAGTGATTCCTCCTTTCTTCGATACACATTGGACTGGACTTACCCATTCACTATCTGATATTGGGTAAATAATGCTCATGTCTAGCCACTTGACAATTTCCTTCTTCACCACTTCTTTCATAATAGGATTTAAGCGGTGTTGTGCATCCCTAGTGGGTTTAGTCCTATCTTCTAGCAAGATTTTGTGCATGCATATTGATGGGCTTATGCCTTTGATGTCGGCAATAGACCAACCTATAGATTTTTTGAAGTTCCTTAGCACCTTTAGTAGTGGTTCCACTTGCTCCATACTTAGAACAGTCAAGATTATGACTGGAAATGTCTCGTTATCACCTAAAAATGTATAACGAAGATGAGAAGGTAAAGGTTCAAGCTCTAATTTTGGTAGCTCTTCAATGGATGGTTTCAACCGTGAGCTTATTTCAAGACATTTCACAACTGTATTTGATACACACATGAGAGGCGTGTCCTCTAAAAATTTCACACAATTCATAAAATCAACTTTTGATTCCATATTTTCAAAATTTAAAAAAATTGAGTTGTTTTCTGTTAAGTTAATGTCCTTGTTCTTAGCATCATGTGTTAAGGTCATAAGTGAGGGTGATTCAACAAGTGTTGTTAGGCTACCGACATGAATTTGTGCGCCTGCATACGTGTCCTCGTATTCATTAGTATGTGTGTTTACAGAACTAACAAGCACAGACTGTAAAGCATCAATTGGGCACATGTCATAAATCACATCAGTGGTTAGGTCATTAGTGCTATCTATTCGAAAGCAATCACTAACATTATCATTATCAAAAAATTTAATTGCTTTGAACACATTAAATGTTACTTCTTCATCTTGTACTCTTATTATAAGTTCACCTTTTTGTACATCAATGAGTGCTCTTCTGGTTGCTAAGAATGGATGACCAAGTATGATAGGAATGTCATGGTCCTTTTCCATGTCTAGCATAATGAAGTTCACCAGAAAGATGAATTTGTCTACTTTTACTAGCAACTCTTCTACCACATCCTGGGGTCTTTTAATTGACCTGTCTGCCATCTGCAATGTTACTGAAGTGGGTTTGGCTTTACCAACCCCCAATCTCTGTGCGCGCCGCTGCCCATCTGCGCCCCATTTTTGCGTGCAGCCGCCCCCCACATCATGTTGACATCATCAAATGACATCAGCAATCACTACTCCACGTTTCTACCATTTTTTAACATTTTTTCCCCCACTTTTTCTCTCTATCCTCACCTATAAATACACCCCTTCTCTTCACTTCATACCACACCTCAAAACACATTCTCTTCTCTCTTTCTTTCTCTCATTTCTTAGTTTTTTTAGTTTTTCTTAGTTTTTAGCTTTTCTTAGTTAATTTCTCTTAGTTTTAGAGTTCTTCCCTTTTTGGGAAGAACTAGTTATGTTTTTGTAATTTATTAGCTTTTTGATTCAATAAATGGGAGTGCAAATTCTACTTGGAGGTTTTCCAGCAACGGGAATAGCATCGAAGTTCTGTAAGGATTTTATTTTTTTTACAGTTATTTTTTATGCTTTATTCTTACATGTTATATTTAATTTGTCTGTGATTAAATTTAACTCTGCTGGCTGTTTATAAACATGATGTAATAATAACGTTGTTATGCTTGCGAAATATTAAATAGGTAAAAATCTCTAAAATGAATTGATTTTATTTTTATTCAAGATTTTATATTAAGAATGTTAGAGAGAAATATATTATTTTTCATTACAAACTTAAATCTGAAAATTAGATTTTAAGGTTTAGTTATCCAATCTAATTTAGAGTAGTGCTCTTTTATTTGTTGGTACAATCGCCCGGTAGTTAGAGTGAAGCTCTATTTCAAAAGTTTTTATAAGAATTATTATCTGAAAATGTATTGACAACATGTTTTCAGTAGTGGTTTTAAAACTTGAAAGTTACTACTCGGATAACTAAATTCTTAGGTTTAATTTAGACACCTTGAATAAAGTTTAAACTGTCTAACCCCACCAAAGGTGGCATTTAAATGGTTCATTTTCAATCTCTTAGAAAAAGGAATTAATTTAATTAACCAAATTAGTTATCAACCCCACCCATAGGTGTTAATTGATTTGTTTAGTTAACAAAGAATATCTAACCCCACCAAAGGTGGTATTCATATAAAAAAGAGAGAATCAATAAATATCAATTTATATCTTTAATAACCTAATTAATATGAGCAAGCATAATTAACTTAATTATTATATCGATAAATACTCCACCATTATAAATGATAAAATTTGCATAAATGTTTATTGAATCTATGTTTATTTTTATGTAAGTAGATTAAAAACACAAAACCCCAAAATATCGTGACAGGATGTTTAGGATTTAATTTCGTTTTTAAAAGTTTGAATAATAAATTAAAAACCATATACATTCCTTCCTTAGATCGACCTTGGGAGTATACTTATCATTTTCTATGAAATGATTCGTGCACTTACGAGAGTTTTATAAATAAATAAAACCAAAGTAACGGGCAGGATCGGCGATGTCGGTTCTGCCCCGATCAAATACCATGATGAGGACACTTCCTTAGCAATTCCTTGAATCTTTCCCATGCTTCATATAGAGATTCTCCTTCGTGTTCTTGGTAGGAAGTAATGTCATTCCTAAGCTTGGCATTCTTTGTTGGTGGGAAGTATTTCATCAAGAATTTCTTCGCCAAACCACTCCAAGTTGTAATGGGATCAGGTGGTAAAGAGTTTAACCAGGCTTGAGCATGGTCTTGCAAAGAGTAAGAGAATAATCTAAGCCTAAATGTCTCCTCTATCACACCATTTAACTTAAATGAATCTACAACTTCAATAAACAATCTGAGATAAAGATGAGGATCCTTTGTTAGTAATCCACTAAATTGTCCAACTGTTTGTAGCATTTGAAACATCACTACCTTTAATTCAAACTGATTAGCTTGAATATTTGGCTTTGTAATACTTGGATTCAGCCTTTCCAACGTAGGTATTACATATTCATTCATAGCTCTATCTCTATCATCTATCAAGAACATTTGATTATTCAAGTTTAGCTCATTATTGTTTATTTCTAATGGATTAGTCATTTCTTCCTCTTGGGTGACTTGTTGTTTTCTAATTGATCTCAAAGTACGCTCAATTTGAAGATCTAAAGATAAGATTTTTCCCTCACGAACTCTACTCATGCAATAGACTCAACAATGTTTCTACAATACTAAAGAAGATGTCTAAATAAAAACTAAAAAAAATTAACAACTAAATAAATAAATAAGTCACTAAAAGAATATAAATAAATTTAGATTAAAATTAAAGTGAAGAAAAAAAAATTTTAAAAAAAGAAAAAATAAAATTAATAATAATAATAGAATATTAATTTCTAATATTAATAATCCCCCACAACGGTGCCAAAAAATTGATCGTCACAAGAATTATGTGTGCAATGAACACGCAAGTATACATATCGTAACAAGAAATATAATGATAAGAAAAAATCGTTCCCACAGAGATTATTTTATTAGAAACTAATTCTTAAAACTAAAAATAATAAAAATCAATTTTTTTGGTGTTTTTATATTTTAATGAAGCAAAATTAAAATAACTAAAATTAAATAGCAATAATTAATTGAATCAATTTTGGTAACTAAAAAGATATATGAGAAAATATCTAGGAATACTTAATCCCCCAATTTTATAAACATGCGAATCGCTAAAATCCCCCAATATAATATCAATTAATTACATGATCAATTGCATCTAACCTAACATGTATTCCTCTCTCAAGTAAACTACACATCATATAGTAATTAATTTAATCACACTCTCATGCCAATTAAGTTGCATACTACTCATTAAGTTCATCAATTATGGATCACATACATAAGAATCCTACATCTCTGCCCAGAACTATGCATGTTATTTAATCAAGACAAACAATTAAATAATTCTCTCAAATCAATTTGATTGCCTCTATAGATAAATTGTTGGCCAAAAAATTAATAGCATAAAAATCAGATTAAATAATATAATTAAATTAATATTATAATTGAGAAAAAATATTAGATCATCACATGGTGAAAATTGAGTTCATAAGATCCCTGGATTAATAAATTAATTACAAATAATTGTGTTCATAAAGCACATATTTTTCATAATAAAGACATAAAATTAATAAAGAAAATAGTAGAAAAAGAAATTCAATCATTTTCTTGAATTGTAGTATTAATTCCCTCTTGAATCTCCACCAAAAATGTGTCATTTCTTGAATTTTTTTGTATTTTTTTCTCTTTTTAGCTCTAAAAATTGACCAAAATTTTGCTAATTGAGGCTAATTAGCATTTATGGAGTGATTAAAGGCTTAAATAAAGCTCAAGTGTGATTTGGACCATCCGATCAACTTCAGATCAAGAGCTACGATCAAAACAAGCAAAATTGACAATTTTAGCTAATCATAGAGTGACACGTGGCATCGGAAATTCATTGGAAAAATCAAGGAGAGACACATGGAAAGGGAGACCAGTCAGAGTCAACACTTTCCAAGTTAGCAACACATGGCGTGATGTGATTCGTGGGAACAGATGGCATCACACACGGTTGAAAGGCACGGAACAATGGCGTGGTGACATGTTGCATGGGGCATCGACCGATTTTCGAGCTCAGATTGAACATCGTGCTAACATGTGACGTGTGCTTCATCCTCTTTACATGCGGCATGATGTGCTTGCGAAGCGTCCGCATGGCTTGCCCAGTCAGCTCCTCTGCTTGCATGGCATGCCACGTGGTAGCTTCTGATTGGTCCTGCATTAAAAATTCCAAAAATAATATTTTCACCCCTTTTTACTATATTTTAATTTTTTTTGCCATAAAAATATTATTTATTAAATAAAACAAGTAAATATTAAGTAAAAAAGTGCGCTAATGACTCTATTTTCATAAAGTCATCAATATGTTATATCAGTAAGTACAGGATTACCACCTTTGGAATTAGAAAATTGCATAGTTTTTGCAACCATCTTCACACCACTATTTTTATTTACTCTAACTTTGTCCCTTGATTGAGTCATAAAGCTCGATCCATTAATTGTGAAACTAGAAAATGATTTGAAAATCAAATTTTGGACCATATGCAAGCCATTCTAAACTTTCTGTTATTTTATAATTGGGTTTGTTGAGTTCAACTCGAATCTATGCATACAAAAACATAAAATGTGTTTAAAGCAAAGTTTTAAAACATTGCATAGAAGTACTAATGAATTCTTGTAAGTGACACTTATATGGTTGCGAAACCAATTAATAAGCTCTCACTTATGTTCATCATATAACCATTTTTCTCCACCTTTTTTTTATAACGAGGATCGATCTTCAGTAAGTTTAAATGCATTCTGTAATGTTATTAAAGATATATCAAGTAGATATCATTAATAGTTAAATAAAAAATAATTTCATTTTAAATGGAAAGGTTGAACCGATTATCACTTACTCCATGTACGATTGTGTCTCATTATTATTTACCAAAACGATTCGGTGTGCTTTTTCCCATCGAGTGTGGTCAATAAACAATTTCTTACTTCCACCAAGCATAGGGTTACCTACTTGGATCATGTGATGTTCTAAGAACAACTTGTCTGTAGGATTCCCAATTTCAGTGCAACCACTAAAGTATTTAGAACAAAACTCAATGGCCTTTTTCAGCAATGTAACGTTCCACCATGCATTCTTCAGGTTGATTTCTATTATTTACATATCCTTTAAGGACTTGCATGTATCTCTCAAAAGGATACATCCACCTTAAGTAAGTAGGACCACACAATTTAACCTCTCAAACTAAATGAACACATAAGTGAATCATTATATCGAATAAAGAATGAGGAAAATATTTTTCTAGTAGACACAAAGTCTATACAACATCTTTCTGGAAAGATTTTAACTCAACAATTGATATAGATTTCTTGCATATTGTATTGAAGAATTAATAAAGACGAAATATTGATAATTGAACATGTTTTGGAAGCATTGATCTAATAGCAATTGGTAATAACTGTTGCATTAAGATATAACAGTCATGTGATTTCAATCCATAAAGTTTCTTATCGTTGATAGACACAAAATTTCTTAAGTTGGATGAGTAACCATCAGGAACTTTCGCACCCGCCAAACATTTACAAAACACATCCTTCTCTTTTTTTGACATTGTATATGATACTGGTAGCAAGTATGTTTGATTCTTATCATTTTCCACCCTTGGTGACAATTCAGGTCGTATGCCTAGTTTCTTTAAATCCAGTCTTGCTTTAATTCCATCCTTCATTTTTCTAGGTATATTAAGTAATGTCCCAATCAAGCTCTCACATACATTTTTCTCAATGTGTATGACATCTAAGATGTGACGAATGTGTAGGTCTTTCCAAGAAGGTAATTCCCAAAATATTGATTTTTTATTCCAACAACCATGATCTACTAATTCAGTAACATTTTCATTTTCACCCATTTTATTAGTTTACCTCTTTCATTTCCCTACCTTAGTGAGTATTATTTTTTTCATCTTTCCATATCGTTTGAATGTCATACCATTCAATTGCCTTAATATCTCAACACCTCGCAAAGGTTAAGGTGCAAAGGTTGGTATCTAAACTTGTGTCCAGATGGCAAAAATCATCTATGTCTTTTATAATACATCTTTCATCTGTGAATAAGATAAGTTGCATAAGTGCCATCACTACATATAGGGCATCCCATATAACCTTTTTTTGCATGTCCTGATAGGTTCCCATAGGCAAGAAAATCATTAATTGTCCATAAAAGGACCTCCCTCAAGTTAAAGTGTTCTTCTTTATGTGCATCGTAAACATTTACACCATCATTTCATAACGTATTTAAATCATCTATCAGAGGGTGCAAATATACATCAATATCAACATTGGGTGGTTTTGGTCCTAAGATCAATAATGTTAACATCATGAATTTTATTTTCATACACAACGAGGGAGGAGGTTATATGTTACCATAATTACTAGCCAACTATTATATCTACTACTAAGGGAACTATATAGATTAATTCCATCAGCAACATGGCAAGACGAATATTGCATGGATCATATGCAAATTGAGGGGATAAATTATCTACTACTTACCAATTTGGAGAATCACAAGGATGACGTAGTACCTTATCATCACATCAATTATCTAAATTCCAAGTCAACATCTTTGATGTCTCTTTACTTTTGAACAACCTTTGAAAGTGAGGAATTGGAGGAAAGTACCAAAGAACCTTTGTGGGCACACCTTTCTTAGGTGTTGTCTCATTTGTAGCATGTTTCCATCTCGATTCTTTACACATCGGACAATCATCTAATCTATAAAGAATACAATCATTTGGACAAACATGAATCTTATGATATTTCATGCCAAATCCATTAAGAGATTTCTTCACTTCATACATTGAAGATGGAAATTCAATACCCTCAGGAAACATATCTATTAGTAGATTTAGTAATTTTTTGAATCCCTTGTCAAAAAACCTATGTTTTGCCTTCACATTATACAAATGAACCAATCCTGACATTTTAGTGTATTTCTTGCATTCTGGATATAACGGTTTTTCGACATCTTCTAGAAGTTTTTTAAAGGTTTTAGGATCATCCTCATGTAGTTCATCTTCAACACCATAAAACATATTTTTTATCTGTACATTATGATAAGATGTATATAATCCACTCACATTCTTATTTATCTCTTCCCCATGAGTATTATCAATATTTTCTCCATGATAATACCAACTTTTATAACTCAAAAGAATACCACTACGGATAAGGTGATACTTAACCTCATCAACATCATGAAATCGCTCATTTTTACATTTAACACATGGGAATCATACTAATTTCATTATTACTATTTCTACAAGAAAATTCCAAGAAACTTTCAACTTTAGAAATGTAGTCTTGCTCAATTCTACACTTTGACATCCAAGATTTGTCCATTTTCTATTAATGACATTAAGCATATTAAATATGTATCCAATTAATAAATTTCACGTATTATTATATATGAATTCCCTAATTATTAGAATATATACCAAAATATCATATAAAAATAAATACATAAAAACCAAACATAACAAATATATACACAAAAATATAATTATATGAGATTGATTGTAATTACTAATAATAATATTCCACATCATTTGAGTTAATTTAAAATTTACGATATATAAAATAGAATTTTTATAACAATTTTGTGATGATTAAGATTTTTTTTTAAATAACTACACTACTTCAAATCACAGATATTTTAGTGTGCATCATATTGTTGAATCATGTCTTTTCCATTTCATAGTAACATAAATAAATAAATTAAATACCAATCTTAAATCACAATCATATATATATATATATATATATATATATATTTATTTATTTATTTATTTTATTACGAAATACTTATACAAAACCTACATAATAAAAATAATAACATACATAATACAAAACTTTATACACATAATATACAAAAAAATAACACAAAGTGAATAATAAGTATGTAGGATTAATAAAAATACTTACAAGAGTAAATGACGTCACAAAATGAAGAAAATGAAGAAAAAAATGGTGTTTTGTAAGTGAGAAAATGGGTATAAAAATTGAGTATTTCGCTAAAAAAAATAGGGGATCTGGAAGATAATTTGGAAAGGAAGAAAACCCACTAAATGACACTAGAATTGGTGGTCATAGGTGACCGAAAAATAAGAAAGAGTGGAAGAGGTGAAGCTCGGTTTTGGGTTTTTAGGTGTTGTTTACAACGCTGCAAAATAAAAATGTTGTGTCTCATGGGGAAGAAAGAAGAGAAAAGGAAAAATCCACGTGGATAGCATCATTTGACGTGTTGAACTGACGCTATGTACTACGTGTAGTGTCAGTTCAACACGTCAACCGACACTAATTTTAAGTAAGTTTTTCACTAAACTGACGTTAAATTCATTATAAGTCGGTTTTCTCTAAAAACCGACTTTAAATATTAACTTAAATGCCACATTTTGTAGTAGTAACAGTTGTGAGAAATGATTTATTGCAAAAGAAAATAAAGGAAGTAATTCCCTAAGAAGTCATTGCATTTTCCTACATTTTCTAAAAGACATATTACTTGATATTTTTATTTGATGAATTTGATTGATGCATGAAAGTAATGTATAATATTTTATAAATCCTTACATTTGATTCCTTTTATGATATCAACGTTAAAATAACACTTTGCGTCTTTCTTCTTTATACATATGTGAACATATTAGTTCATTTTTATACATCAACTCTTTCGTATATAAATTAGTATGAGTGTTTGAACCCATAGGATTCATTTTTTTGAGAGTATTGACTTGTGAGGAATAGAGTCGAAGTGAATTCGAAATCCTGACACTAAGTTTGGGTGAAATTAAATTGATACATTTTTTATATGAAATATGAAAATGATTTTCAACTAATTATTATAATAAATCATGAATTTTTAGGAAGTTGAAACAATCTATGCTTAAGATTTTAATTATGAAATTTAAAAGAGATTATAAGAATCATATATTTTTGTATTTCATTTCTTTATTTTATGTCTTTTTACTTTATTTTAAATTTTAGTTAACTTCTTACTTTATTTGTTTTATTTTGTTTTCATTTTTTGTCAATGTCTGTGGATATCATTACTGAAAACCCTCACGACATTTAAACTCATTCATTAGGGCAACCTAGGGGTTTAAAGGCTTGTTGCATACAGTAAATGCAACCATGTCAATCCACAAAAGTGATTTAGTATAATTTAATTTTTAGTTTTTATTTAAGTTTTTACCGCTTCTCTTGCTATGGGAATAGCAAGAAGCTGGTTGGGAGTTGTGATGAGTGCTTAAAAAGCACCAAAATTACTATGATTTAATGTTCTTTTAATTGATAAAATAGATTTATATTTGTATGATTTTATCATATTTTTATATAAATTTGTCTTTTCGAAATCATGGGTATTTTTGTTAAAAAATAACTGAAAAACTCAAAGAAAAATACTAGAGGCAATACATTACAAATATGTTGAGAAAAGAAATGAAGAAAAGTAAAAAAAAAATAAAAACAAATTGAACAAAATGAGTAAAAAATGTCAAAAACGCCAAAATTTCATGTGCACCCGCCCATTCACACCGAAGTCCTGCACGTGCCAGCACATACCCACACCGAGTCCCACGCACACGTGCATGCCTAGCACACACCCATACGTAGCAAGCACATGCTCAGCACACGTCCTCATGCAGCCGGCACACCCCCAACACAAACCCTGCGCACGCAGTTAGTGCACATAGCCAGCACAATCCCGCGCTGTTTCCCATATGTGGGTGCACATGTCGGCGCCGTGTCCTACATGAGCCCACGCACACCAAATGCTTGTCTGCCACAAATCTCACGCCCCACAAGCGTACCAGCCTATCCAAACACATCCAAAATCAATGTTTTAAATATTTTCCCACATTTTTTGGCTTTTTTCTCACCTATAAAAGGACTCTCTCCCCCATTGTAAAAAAACACACAATTTTCTCAACTCTTTCTTTCTCTATCTTTCTCTCTCTAGAATTTTTTTTTAGTTTTTTTTTAGTTTTTAATTTTAAATTTCTTCTCTTTTTTAGAAGAACTAGCTATGATTTTATAGATTTTTAAGTTTTAATTCAATAAATGGAAATGCAAATCCATTTAGAGGTTTCCAACAATAGAATAACATCAAAGTTTTGTAAGGATTCTTTGAGGTATAATTTTAAAATGAATTCTTTTCAATTTTTTTATGTATTATTATTATATGTTATATTTAATTTTTCTATGATTAAATATATCATGTTTGGCTGTCTATAAATATAATATAATAATAACGTCGTTATCCTTACAAAATATTAAATAGGTAAAACATTTCCATAAAATAAATTGATTTTTTTTTATTCAAGATTTTATACTAGGGATATATTATTTTTTATTACAAACTTAAATCTAAAAATTATATTTTAAGGTTTAATTATCCGGTCTGATTTAGAATGATGCTCTTTTATTTGTTAGTACAATCGCCCAGTAGTTAGAGTGAAGCTCTATTTCATAATTTTTTTATAAGAACTATTATTTGAAAATATATTGACGATATTTTTTCAGTAATGATTCTAAAACTTGAAAGTCAGTACTCGAAGAATTAAATTATTAGGTTTAATTTGAACACCTTCAATAAAGTTCAAAATATATAACTCCACCAAAGGTGGCATTTAAATGATTCATTTTCAATCTCTTAGATAAAATGAATTTATTTAATTAACCCAATTAAGTATCGATCCCACCCATAGGTGTTAATTGATTTATTTAATTAACAAATAATATCTAACCCCACCAAATGTGGTATTTATATAAAAAGAGAGAATCAATAAATATCAATTTATATCTTTAATAACCTAAATAATAAGAGGAAGCATAATTAACTTAATTATTATATCCATAAATACTCCACTGTTACGAATGATAAAATTTTTGCATAATTGTTTATTAAATCATATCTATGTTTATTTTTATGTTATTAGATTAGGAAACACAAAATCCAAAATATCTTGATTGGATGTTTAGGATTTAATTCTGTTTTTAAAATTTTGAATAATAAATTAAAAATAATATATATTCCTTCCTTAGATCGACCTTGAGAGTATTCTTTTCATTTTCTATAAAATGATTCGTGTACTTGTGAGAATTTTACAAATATAAAACCAAAGTATTTGCAATATCGATATTATCGGTCTTGTTTCATCAACTATTCATTAAGTTCATCAATTATGGAACACATGTATAAGAATCATACATCACTAACTAGAAACTATGCATGTTATTTAATCAACACAAACATTTAAATAATTCTCTCAAATCTATTTAATTCCTTTTATAGATAAATTGTTGGAAAAATAATTGATAGCAAAAAAATCATATTAAATAATATAATTAAATTAAAATCATAATTGGGGTAAAATATTAGATTATCACATGGTGAAAATTGGGTTCATAAGATCCCTATATTAATAAACTAACTACACGTAATTGTGTTCATAAAGCTAATATTTTTCATAAAGAAAGACATAAAAATTGATAAATAAAAGAGTACAAGAATAAATAAAATCAATCTCTTGAATTGTAATACTAATCTCCTTTTGAATCTCCACCAAAATTGTATCTTCTTTTGAATTTTTCAGTACTTCTCTCTCTACTTAGCTCCAAAAAGTGATCTAATTTATGCTAATGGTAGCTCCTTTGGGATTTTGGGGTTATTAGGGGCTTCAATATATCTCAGGTGCAATCTAGACTGTTAGATCAGCTTCAGATAAAGTGTTGAGATCAAAACAAGCAAAATTAACAACATCGACCAATCACAGCATGACACGTGGCACATGGAATTCACTTGGCGAATTAGAGCGCGATGCGTGGCAGGGGAGACCTATTTGAGTCAATGCATATTGAGTCAGTGCCACGTAGTGCAAGGTGATTCGTTGATGCAAATGGTGTGGCACACTGATGGATTATGTGGAGCAATCGTATAATGTCCCCCAAACTCGGATTGAACATGGTGCTAACCCATGTCATGCACTACATCACTCCTCACATGGGACGATTTACGATTTGTTGTCATTGCTTATGTGGCATCTGTGTGGAAGCTTCTGATTGGTCCTATGTTAAAATTTCATAACAAAATCCATAAAAAAATTTAAAAAATCCCAAAAAATTATATTTTGACCCCTTTTCACTAAAACATTTATTTTTAATACTTTTAGCCCCAAAAATACTATTTATTGAATAAAACAAGTAAATATTAAGTAAAAAATGCACTAATGACTCTACCTTTATAGAGTCATCACACCCCAAACTTAAATCTTTGTTTGTCCTCAAGTAAAACCAAGTATAACTAAATAAAATAACATAGGTAGTATATTCATAATATATATATATATATATTAATACATGCACATTTCACGAAAACTATCCCTCTCAAAAGTCATACAATCCTATGATAAAGAGATTCACATATTCATCAATCAATACTCCATCAATACAAGGATATGCAAGGTTTTTGACAAATTGATTCGTGTGTGTGTGCTGCACATGATATAATCCAATGAACTTATGAAATCAGCCTATACGAGTATGCTAATCAAGTTATTCTTAAAACAAGTCTCAAA
Source organism: Hippophae gyantsensis (assembly GCA_030763125.1). Taxonomy (NCBI): domain Eukaryota; kingdom Viridiplantae; phylum Streptophyta; class Magnoliopsida; order Rosales; family Elaeagnaceae; genus Hippophae; species Hippophae gyantsensis. The sequence goes on along the minus strand of CM061035.1, from coordinate 41,646,923 downwards.
ATTATATTTTTCACATCTCTCTCCACTAATATAAATATGCACTTCGCTAAAGATCAATAAGTACTTTACATGCTTGTAATGCAAGACATAGGTGGAGGGTCGATAAATGATGACATTTAGGATCTTTTCACACCTTAGCTTTCTTTTTGTTTATAATGCACTTTTTAACTACAATTTAGCTACTTGATATTTCAGTGCACCCTTTTTTGTCATTCTTTTCGTAATCTTTTATTCCATATTATTTTTTGTAACTTCAAAACACCTCCAAACTTATTTTCAATTCTATTTTCTTTTTCTTTAGAGGAATAATTGTGTTGTGAGTTTTGCTTCTCTTTTTTTCGTTTTTTTATTAGGGTGCTTTACGTTTCACCTTACTCTATAGCATAACACATGATTGAATTTTTTTCTTTTTCATACAAGCTAAAGATGAAAGGGTAAAGGTAATACTTATTAGTTAGGCATAAAATGCGACTTAAATATATGAATAGTTCTTTGTTGGGCTCAAATGGGTGACTACGGATATTAACAATGGTTAGCTTGAATGGCTCAATCGATCCAAACAAGGCCTAAATCATTTCTCTTGCTAAATACTATTTAAGATTTCGTCTCAAGGAATGATCAAATAGATTTTAAAACTTGGTAGATCTCATCAACTCGCATAACTCACTACATATTTTTTTCTCAATAAGAACATCATAATCAATCATGAACATGTGCATAAAAATTTGAACCAATCCAATCAAAACTTGCAAGCATATCATATGATTAATGCCAGTATATTAACAAGTATGTTACATTCCTTATCCTAGTCATGACAACCAATTTTTACCATTGAGTTCATATGTTTCATATCAAGCATGCATGCATTTAATTTCCATATATTTATCAATTTCTACCCAAATCATGATTAAAAACATCCTAAGATTAAAAAACAAATTCCCTAAAAAAATTTAAAATGCATAGTAAATACTAATGTATAGAATGAAGTTCCCTCTCCCAAACTTCAATTACACATTGTCCCCAATATGCACATGTAAATATGAAAAGGTAAAAGAAAAGAAAACTCTTGTAATTATGGCATACCACATATGTCCCTGAAATGCTCATTTTTGTTATGACATTGCTCTCCACATTTATTCACCTACAAAAAAAAATAATGAAAATATAAGTAAAATAATGTTAGGTTGCCTCCTAACTAGCATCACGCTTAACGTCCTTGAATAAATGGGTATTTCACGTCCTAAGGCACATCCTTTTGTGTCCATTTACTTTTGAGTTTGCCTAGAAACAATTTGAGTCTTTCTTTATTCAATAATAATTTATGTTCTCATTTGCAAACTTGGTGCTCAATTCTCTTCTCATGCCATTTTTTTCTTTTTGAACTTTTTGGAATTCTTATAAGCACTCCATCGTAACTCATTCAATTTATGTATTTTCAACATCTTTTTCACCTCTTTATTGGACTCTTTTTCTTGCCTACTTAATTGGGGATGGGAGAGTAAAAGTATGGGGTCTAAACTTTTTGTCCCTTCAATTTATGGTTTGAGCTTAGATCCTATCTCAAAAATTTTCATAATCGCCTTTGATACACATATAAGAGGCACGTCTTCCAAAAAGTTCATACAGTCCACAATATCAACCTTTGATTCCATACTTTCAAAGTTAAAACATGTTGAGTTATTTTCTGGTGAGTTTATGTCCTTATTTATAGCATTATGTGTTAAATTCTTAAGTGTGGGTGACTCAACAAATTCTTTAAAGTTGTCCTCACAATCAATAACATTTATCCTTAAGCATTCATTAGAATTATCAATATGAGGGGGTTCAGATGCATTAAAAACTTTAAAAATTACTTTTTCATCTTGCATTCTCATTATAAGCTCACATTTATATACATCAATAAGTGATTTTCTAGTTGCTAATAATGGATAACCAAGTATGATAGGAATGTCACAATCCTCCTCCACGTCTAACACAAAGAAGTCTGTCAAAAAGATGAATTTGTCTACTTTTACTAGCACATTTTGTACCACACCCTAAGGTCTCTTAATTGATCTATCTACTATTTGTAATGTTACAAAAGAGGTTTGGCTTTACCAACCCCCACTCGCTAGAAGACAGATAATGGCATGAGGTTAATGCTGGAACCCAAATCACATAATTCTTTCTCAAAGTGGATGTTCCTAATTATACAAGGAAAGTCAAAACTACCTAGATCTTTCAATCTTTGGGATAGTTTTCTAGTAAGGATGGCACTATAATCTCCAGTCAAGGTTATAGTGGGTTTGTAGAGGTTTTTTTCTTTGGTTGAATTATTTCCTTTTCAATGCTCTCTTTATCCACTAGTTCCTCCTCATTCTTGTTAATTTCCTATTTCTTCTCATCCCTTTGAGTCTTACTTTCCTGCTATAAAGTTTTTCCACTCCTCAAGGCTAATAATTTACAATGGTCCTTCCCTTCTCTTATTGGGTTTACAATTGTGTCACTTTGAAGGTTATCTTGAGGTCTTTGGCTTATAGCCTGAGAAAGTTGTCTCATTTGGTTCTCTAAATTCCTAATTGTAGCCTCTTGAGTTGACACTTTTGTATTTACTAATTGGATGAAGCCTTTCATCATCCCCATTAAGGCATTTTTGTTTTCCTTAGTTGGTGGCTTCTTTTCTTGGGCCTGTAATTGTTATGGTTATTGGAAACTAGGTGGTGGAAATGATTGATGGTTGAATTTATTACCACCTTGATTGTTGTTATCCCAAGATAAATTTGGACGTTGTTTATATCCTGGGTTATATGTGTTTGAGTATGGATTATTGTTTTGATTTACATTACCCATATAGAATATTGATTTAGGATTATTTGGACAATTATCAAACAAATGGGCTCCATCACAAAACACACACGACACCCTTGAATCTTGGATCTAGTTTATACTTGTTGGCGAGTTTTGAACATTCAAAAGATTTACCAAAGATGACACTTGAGTAGTAAGTGCCATGATATCATTTACCTCATGCATTCCAGCTACACTTCTTATGGCTATCACTCTGTCCATTGGTCATTGATAATTATTGCTAGTAATTTTCTTAAGTAAATAATAAGCTTGATTATAAGAATTGACTAACAAAACCCCATTAGTAGATGCATCAACAATAGTTCTTGTTTGGGGATTGAGACCATTGTAAAAAGTCTCCATTTGAATCCAAGAAGGAATGCCATGATGAGGACACTTCCTTAGCAATTCCTTGAATCTTTCACATGGTTCATATAAAGATTCTTCTTCATATTGTTGATAAGAGGTAATGGCATTCCTAATCCTAGCATTCTTTGTTGGTGGGAAATATTTCATCAAGAATTTCCCCACCAAATCATTCCAAGTTGTTATAGAATTAGGTGGAAAAGAGTTTAGCCAAGCTCGAGTACGGTCTCATAAAGAATAAGGGAATAATCAAAGCCTAAATGCTTCCTCAGTCACACCACTAAATTTGAATGAATCTCCAACTTCAATAAACAATATAAGATGCAGAGGAGGATCCTCTATTGGTAATCTTCTGAATTGTCCGACTACTTATAGCATTTTAAACATCATTGGCTTTAGTTCAAAATGATTATCTTGCATGTTTGGCCTTGTAGTACTTGGATTCATCCCTTCTAACGTAGTTATTGCATATTCATTCTTAGCTCTATCCCTATCATCCATCAAAAGTACTTGATTGTTCAAATTTAGCTCATTATTGTTTATTTTTAATAGCTTAGCCATTTTTTTCACTTTGTGACAACTTGTTGCTTCCATATTGACCTTAAAGTATGTTAAAGTTTGAGATCTATAGGCAAGATTTCTCCATAATGAATTCTACTCATGCAATAGACTCAACTATGTTTCTACAGTACTAAAAAAGATGTCTAAATAAAAATGAAAATAAATTAATTAATTAAAATTTAAAAAAAATAAATAAAAAAATAAATAGATAAGACAGTAAAAAATAAGTAAATTAAAATTAAAATTAAAGTAAAGAAAAATAAATTAAGAAAATTAAATAAAAATTAATTAATTTCTAATATTTATAATCCTCGATAATGACACCAAAAACTTGATCGCCACACACGAAGTATGCAATGAATATGTAAGTATTCATTTCACAACAAGTAATATAATGATAAAAAAAATATTGTTCCTATAGAGATTATGTTATTATAAACTAATTTTGGAAACAAAAAAAATAGAAATCAATTTTTTTAAAGTTTTTTATATTTTTAAAAAGAAAAATTAAAATAAATAACAATAATTAATTAAATGAGATTTGTTAACTAAAAAGTTATATGAGAAAATATCTAGGAATATTTAATCCCTCAATTTTTTTAACATTTGAATCACTAAAATATCCCCAATATAATTACCAATTAATTACATAATCAATTGAATTTAACTTAACATGTATTCCTCCCTCAAGTAAACTACACGTAATATAGTAATTAATTTAATCACACACCATAAGAATTATACATCTCTGCCTAGAAACTATGCAGGTTATTTAATCAAGACAAACATTTAAATAATTCTCTTAAAACTATTTAATTCCCTCTGTAGATAAATTTTTGGCCAAACAATTAATAGCATAAAAATCAAATTAAATTATTAAATTAAATTAAAATCATAATTGAGGTAAAATATTAGATCATCACATGGTGAAAATTGGGTTCATAAGATCCCTATATTAATAAATTAACTATACATAATTGTGTTCATAAAGCTCATATTTTTCATAAAAAAAAGGCATAAAAATTGATAAAGAAAAGAGTAGAAGAAGAAATAAAATCAATCTCTTGAATTGTAATACTAATCTCCTCTTGAATCTCCTACAAAATTATATCTCCTTTTGAAATTTTATTTTATTTTTCTCTCTTCTTAGCTCCAAAAACTGATCAACATTATGCTAATGATGGCTCTTTCTGGTTTATGGGTTGATTAGGTGCTTAAATATTTCTCAAGTACAATTTAGACCATCAGATTAACTTCAGATCAAGGGTTGAGATCAAAACAAGAAAAAGTAACTATGCCAACTAATCACAACATGACACATGGCACACAAAATTCACTAGGCAAATCAAAGCTTGACGCATGGCATGGGAGACCGGTCTAAGTCAATGCATGCTGAATCGGCACCATGCAGCACAATGTGATTTGCAAATGTAGATGGCGTGGCACGCTGGTAGATCACGGGGAACAATCGTGTGATAACACATGGTAGTGTTGTTTGATTGCACTCCAAACTCAGATTGAATGTTGTGTTGACACATGTCATGTGTTGCATCACTCCTTACACATGTCGATTTACGATTCATTATCCCTACTTGTGTGGCGTCCGTGTGGCTTGCCTAGTCATCTCCTTTGCTTGCATGGCAGGCTACGTGGTAGCTTTTGATTAGTCTTACGTTAAAAATTCATAAAAAATACACAAACAATTACAAAAACTATATTTTTACCTCTTTTCACTAAAATATTTATGTTTTAATAGTTTTAGCCCCAAAAATACTATTTATTGAATAAAACAAATAAATATTAAGTAAAAAAGTATGCTAATGACTCTACATTCATTAAGTCATCACTGAAAAATTAGTCATTCTCACACTTTCAAAAGGTACAATTACATCATTTTTTATTTAAAAAAAGAAACTAATAAGTTTATAATTTATATTAAAAAAAACCATTCATATTCTTCATAATTCAATATATATATATATATGTTATTTTTATTATTTTTAGTTTAAGAGTAACACTTATATAAGATATTTTTAGTTAAATGGGATAATCTTTTCATTTATTTTTAAATTTTTTTTTGTCAATAATAGGGATATTATATAATCGATTCACTCTATAATGATTAGGATAATTGTGATTTTATTACAATTCATTTTATCCAAGATAACATAGCAAACCAGCAAACTTAATTACATATAAAGTGTTAACCAATTAGCACTAACTATCCAACTACCACATTTTAAATAGCACAAAAAGAATTAATTTGTAAAATCTTGTAAATTTAATATAAGAACTTAAAGTGTCTTAAAAAGAATTTTGAATATATTAAAGTGTAAGGATATATCAAGAAAATTTTCTGTAAAAAATTGAATCGAAAGGAAAAATTGAAAAATCTTGATGTACCTTGCTATAGATTTAGAGTGATGTTCTTTTATTTGTTGGTAGAATCGTCCGATAGCTAGAGTGAACCTCTATTTCAAATTTTTTTATAATAACTATTATTCAAAAATATATTGAAAACATATTTTTAATAATGGTTTTAAAGCTTGAAAGTTAGTACTCGGATAATTAAATTCTTAAGTTTAATTTGGACACCTCGAATAAAGTCTAATTAACTAACAACTGCTTAAAGCTGTGATTAGATGGTTTGCTATTTTCTTAGAAATAAAACTGAAATTTAATACTTAATTAATTAATAGGTTCTGCTTAAGGATATTAGTTTATTAATACTAAACAAAAGAATTTGGGCCCTACCTAAGTACACTTTCATACAAAATAGAGAAAATCAGTAAATAATAATTTATATCATTAATAACTTAAATAATATAAGGAAGCATAATTAACTTAATTATTATATCCATAAATACTCCACTACTATGAATAATAAAAAATTGCATTATTATTTATTGAATCCATATTTATGTTTATTTTTCTTATATTATTAGATTAGGAAATACAAATCAAAATATCATGACAGAATGTCTAGGATTTAATTTCGTTTTTTAAAAGTTTAAATAATAAATTAAGAACTACATATATTCCTTCCTTAGATCGACCTTGTGAGTATATTTGTCATTTTCTATAAAATAATTTGTGCACTTGCGATAGTTTTATCAATATAAAACCAAAGTATCTGTAAGATCGGTATTGCTAACTCTATGTCAATCTTGTCTCATCAATTTGATAGATACATATGGCTAACTTATTGTGATAATACATGGGATCAGAGGTGGACCTACATGCAACTCGAAGTTGGATTGTGCATGTGCCTATGTATTTGGATGACCAATACATATGAGATTGCATATCATGCATTCAATTTGTACTACATGTCATATTTGGTATTGTATGAGCAAGTATTGGACACCTATATTATACTTTCCCTATACTTCCCCTGAAGCAAGGAGGTACAAGTATACCTGGGTTTATGATTGAAATCTCCCCACATTGTGAACTAACGATGATTACGTTATGAGGTTAAGCATAAAGCTATACTTGTCTTCCATTATCCTACAATTTCAATTTGTGATCCTTCTATCATTCGAGTGTTTCCGCCATGTACCAATATCATTTGCGGGATAACTCCAAGTTTCAACTTAAGAGTGTCTGTTGCTTTCTCTATGTGAAATTGTAATCCTTTGAATATACCTTTCCCATAATTCCTTTCATACTTACAATCCTTTCTCCACTTCTATATATAACATATGTTGGCTCATTTTTGTTAACTTATTTGTTAGAATGTGCAACGTACTTTGATTTAAGGATATATAGATGTTTTCTATTGGAACGTTTCATTTTCAACAAAAAAAGATCAAGACTCTTTAAATACAAAGAACCATGGAGAAAAATGAATAACAATTGATAGTATATCTATAAAGCATGGAAAGTATCATGATCTTAAGAGAACTTATTGGTAAAGCGGAATGAAAAAAATGAAGATTAACTTGTAGCGAATAACATTACAAGGCAATAACATAAGACTCGATATTTGATGAATGATTTTCACAAAAGATCGTATGATCGCATAGTATATCAAAATCAATTCTGCAAATAAATATCCAAAATTCTTTCCTTCGTCTATAGTATTATCACAAAAAGCCTTACGAATAGAATTACTGAATAATATAAACTAATGGACAATTCAAAAAGATTATTTGAATATTAGAGTACGTATCATGAAGCTAAGGAGAAATCAAATCGATCAATCATCAAGAATTGATATAGTCTACAACAATAGTAGTAATACAAAAATTGGAATAACCCTAGGTGAAACCTTATGCAATAACCATATGAACTTACAAGATGATGAACAAAAAAACAATAAACCTTGGGAGAATCACAATTTATGGTACATCTTGGGAATACAAAAATGTATCATAATTTAAAAAGAACCTATTGGTGGAGGATAATGAAGAAAGATATTGAGCAGTTTGTAACCAACTACCTGATATGTCAACAAATAACCTGCAAGATAGCTTCACCCAGTGCTGGAATAGAAATGGGATGACATAACCATGGATTTTATACAATAATCACTATGCACCTCTCAAAGTTGATAGTATCTAATCGAGATCTAAATTGTATTGCACGTTTGTAAAGGTGTGTATAAGTGATTTTGAGTACAAAGTTGATGCATAGCATGGTTTATCATCTTGAAATGGATGGGCAATCCAAAAGAGTTGTCCTAATGTTAGATTACATGTTACATATATTATGGATAAAAGTAGAAAAATGAATGCCATTATTTTATGATTAATGTTATAAATATTGTTTAAAATGATATACTCGTCATAAATATTTTATTATTCATATATTGAAAAAAGTTTGGTATAAATAGACAAGTATTAAATGTTGATATGAAATAAACATTAAAAATATGATATGACATCTAAGAATTTTATATACATCATGAGAATGATTTTATACGTGGTGTATTGTCTTGTAGAATATAATACCCATGGATTACTGGTTATAGCAGACCTATTTTGACAAACTATAATGCATCGCATCATATGTATCTTTCGAGTTCATTCGTTTATAGTGTCTATATGTGATCGAATTATTATGGTTGATATATATGACTGTGAATTATTGTGGTTGCATGTGGTCCTCAGAGTTGGACCCCATTGTGTTTTCCATATAATGTGGATTCATTGACTACATATGGGCCTCAAAATTGGACCCTTCATTGTGTTTGTAGTCGACCTACCTATAGACGAGGGCTCATATGATGCGATCGGAGGACGCATATGCTTCTCGGAGTTGAACTGGGCATGTGCCTATGTATTTGGATGACCAATGTATATGGGGTTGTATATTATGCATTGAATTTGTACCGCATGACATATTTTCTATTATATGAGCATGCATTGAGATACTTATATTGTACTTTCTCTTAGTTTTTCCTAAAGTGATGAGGTACAAATATACCAGGGTTTATGACTAAAATTTGCCCACATTGGGAACCGATGATGATCACTTTTACTCTTGAAAATTTGTTAAAATAAACATGCATTATGAATATTTATTTATTATTACAAAACATTAGAGTAGACTCCTATTAAGTTATGTTAAGCTCACCACATTCTTCCCTCACTCCTTAGTTGTATTGTTCGAGATATTTACGATAAAGAGAAGATGATTGTAAACGGAAGATTTCGATGTTACAAGTTGATTTAAAGTTTTATTTTTTTATTAGTTATTATAATTTACGATTAAAAATATTGAAATTATTCTGATAAATTTTAATTGATTAGATTTAATTTTATGATTTTATAATGAATTTTATATTTTAAATAAAAATAATAATAGTACTTAAATTATTTATAACATTGATTCATAAATAATTAATTTTTTTTTTAAATTTCTTTAAACATAATTTAAAATTAATATCTTATATTTCAGGTACCCAATTTTTAGAACGTGGCACAATTAGTGTAAAATTTAATAAACAAGCAGAAAGGCATCACCTTCTAAGCAACAAGTACACTCGACACCACAAAAGTACTTAATCGCAACTAGAAAAAAAAAACCCCCCAAAAATGTTAACAAACTTGAAACTAAAGAGCTACTTAAAACCGAAACCCAAACTAAGTTAATTAAGAAAATATATTACTAATATATTTGAAATGGCTAAACTTATTGGATTGCCTTCATGCTTAAGTCCTTAAGTTGAGATGAAGCCACGCCTAAACCAACTTCTTCTTCTTTTTTATATATGGAAAAATATATATTTAATAATTATTAAAAATATATTTAACTATTATTACAAATATGTGCATATATAATTTTTTTATAATATAAAAAAATATATTTTATAAAATTAAAAATAAAAACAATTAAATAATTATGTAATAAAAAATTGAATTGTTTTTTTTTAACTTGCAATATTTTGCTATATTATTTAGTAGTACGATAGCCTCTAATTTTTTTTATTTTTAGATTTTTAACATTTATATTTTTTCAAGTTTTGAAAACGAAATTTTCAATTTATGTCAGGATGCTATATACCTAACCATCTAAATTAATTTATCTTTAAAAAGCATTTTGCTTGTTTATAATTACTCAGTTATCTTTTTTTTCTTTTTCTTTTCCCTTTTTTTTTTCTTTTCGTTTTCCTAATAACTCAGTTATCATGCTAAAGCGGTTAAGCTTTTGTGTTTTTAACATTTAATTTTAATATTTATAAATTTAATACATCAAATATATTAGTATTAAATTATATATTAAATTCAAGAAGTGATATATTGGTAAATGCTACTAACACTCTGTAATTTTCTCAGACTTAAACAAACTATTTTAAGCATTTTTTTTACAATTTTAATAGTTAAAAATATCATCTGTGACAAGCAATAAACATTTTATGTTTTTTTGTGTTCATTTTTATAATTTAATTTTGTTTAAAAATTAAAGTTTCAAACATGAACATAAAAAGTTAAATGTTCCTTTTTAATAATAGTCTAGTCAGCGCAGTCCATCATAAACTTTTATTTTCTTAAATTACCGTAAATTTGTTAAAAATACCATAATTTAATAGTTAAACTTTGCATTTTATTTTAAAAATATCACAAAAAAACAATAACTAATAATATAACAGTATGTGATTTTTTTTAGTTATTATTTTATATGATTGACATGTTTGCTAGGCATTGACCAAGGCTGTCTTATCTCATCAAGGTTGACCGATCCCTAACAAGATCGACTGGCAATTGATGAAGTACTTTCATCTTAATGAGAAACTTCATTGAAAATCCTGATCTTCGTCCTTCATTGAATTGATATTTAGTTGAACATGTAGTTTTATTTAAGATTTCCGAAAGAAAGAAAGAAAGAAATCTAGGCGCTTTTCATTTTTCTTCTCTTTCAAAATTTATATTGTATTTTTAATAGATTAGCTTTTTGCATTTTTTTTATTTTTATTACTTAAAATAAAAATGCATATAGTTGTTTTTTTACAAAAAAATTATATTAAGATACGTTTTTCATCTAAATTAATCTAGGATGATTCATCTTATACTTATATTAATTATGTTTGTATTTCATTAAAAATTTAGATTTTCATCTATATATATATTAAGTTTAATATTTTAAAAATTATAATATCAAGATTTAATTATTTTTAAAAAACATTAAATATATTAAATAAAATAATTATACACTTATTCCAAAACTTAAACATGACCAACAAATTAAGCTAAGGCTTTTCTGTATGTTACAATAAATTATATTAGTTTTAATTTATTAAATTTAAGTATTAACGTATTCAAATGCATTTATTTTGATATAGATTTTATCTTTTATCTTTATTAATTTAATTTAATTTAATTTTATATTTACAAAATTATTTAAAAATTAAGATTAAATACACTCCAAATCTAATATTATTGTATTATTTTCAAAAAAATAATTTTTTTTGTTAACTTTTGTACTATATTTTCAATCAATTTTTGAGACATCTCTCCACCTATCAAATCAAGTTTAAAAAATAATTTTTGAATCGTAAAATGTATCAATCCCATCAAATTAAATAAGCAAAATCAAAATCAAAATAATAAAAAACACTACTATAAATCTTTCAATTCAATTAACATAATAATTTCTAATAAAATATAACTTAACGTATTCTTTTGTATTTATTATTTATTTTATATCTTAAATTTAAAACACATAATATTTTCAATAATTAAAAATAATAATTTTTTTTGTTTTTTTATTTTTATAATAAAAATTAATAAATTATTTATTTATTTTTAAAATTAATTATTTAACAGAATTAATAAAAAAATTAATGTAAAAAATAATAATTTAAATTATAATAATATTAATATTTTTAATAAACTATATTTATCATATTAGGCTTTGAAGCGTACGAAAATTGAGGATGAGTTTAGGGAAAGGCAAACAGATTCCATCTCTGGTGAGTGGTGATGAGGTGTAAACATCTTCAAAGCCACCCATGAACGGTACTACGACCTCCATCGGAGCTCCGGTGGTCGTCATAGGCACTACCACAGAAAACCCAACATCAGTCAAAGCACAGAAACTTCGTCCTCCTTATCGCCCACAACCTCAATTTCACCATCGTCGTCACCGTCGAAGTAATCGAAACCTCTGTTGTTGCTGTTGTTTCTGGTCTATATTAGTCCTTTTGCTCTTATCTCTCCTCGCCGCCATAGCCGGAGCTGCAGTTTATGTTCTCTATCGCCCCCATAGGCCCGAGTTCACCATCTCGTTTCTACGCATTAACAAGCTGAATATCACCACCGATTCGGAATCGTCAACTTCACACATCACTACCCTCTTCAATCTCACTCTTTTTTCGAAGAATCCAAACAATCACTTCACTTTCTTCTACGAAGACTTCACTCTGAAAATGATAGCTAACTCGGTTGAGATTGGTAACGGCACCATACCAGAGTTTGTGAGTGAGCACAAAAATCACACGGTGTTCAAGGGGGTAAAAGTGTGGGTGTCAAAGCAGGATCTAGATGTAGGTTCAGTGACAGCGTTGAAATCGGATCTGAAGAAGAGAAATGGAATTCCATTGAAGGTGTTAATGGATACAAAAGTGAAGATCAAGATGGGGAAATTGACGAGCAAGAAGGTTGGGATAAGAGTTACGTGTCAAGATATCAAAGGAGTTGCACCAAAAGGTAAGTCACCGTCGGTGGCTAATATTTCCAACTCCAAATGTAAGGTTGATCTTCGTATCAAAATCTGGAAATGGAATTTCTAAAACTTGAGACAAGAATGTAATTATAAAATCGATACTTTTGTATATAATTTATGGATTTTTATTATTAAAAAATTTAATATATTATTTTATTTTAAATTAAATAATAATTATTTAATATAAATATAATTTAATTAATTACGGTATATATTAATGAATTATTATTTTTTATTATATATTTTAATTGTATTATTTGTTTTAATTTTTTAAAAAATTTAAATTTTTTAAAGTGATCTTTATCTTCTTTTATTTTTATTTTATTTTCTTTCTTTTTAAGAAATTTTATTTACCTTAAGACCATATTGGATTGCATATGAAAAGCTAACGTCTCAATTATCTCGATTGAAGATGAAATTATAGATTTGGTCAAAGCAAAACATAAATGCGCACAAAGATAAACATGTTACAACCACTAGTAGAAATTCTATTATATTATATAGCATCAAAATTAAACTTACATTTGAAATGAATGTTGCCAATTTGAAGGAATATTAATATTATTCTAAGTATTTGCCTCGTGAACTATAGAAATACGATTCAATGATAGATTTTTTAATTTTGTAATCCGCAAGGAATGATCATGAATGATTGTTTAATTAGATAAATTATATCTTTTAAATATTATTTTATTTTGAAGCCATCATATCCCTTTTATCATAATGACAGTCGCAAGAATAAAAAGAAGTTGACGTGACAAATCAAAAGGGAGAAAGTTCTTTCGTGGATTGAGAAGAAATTGTACGTGGGTGAATAAATCTAATTTTTTCTACCAAACTCTAATTCAGATTCCAATACCAATGTGTCTAGTAAGATTTGAGAATATCAAATATCAATCTCTTTATGAAAACGAGGACTTAATGCACTAGAAAAAAAATCTTCCTAATAAATAATTTGTGACATTAAGGATCTTTGCCTTCTATAAAGATCTCCGGAAGCTGCGTTGATTAGAAAGATTTACCTTGGAATCAATATAAGATAAACATCTTTAACAGGAAAAAAAATTTAGAATCAATACCAAATCATTTAACAAAATCTTATCAGTTTTCAGAAAAAAATTTAGAATAAATAATTCTAAATTTACTAATATTAGATTCAAATAAGTAAACAAACTATTTGTATTATACTCACTATAACACCTTTCAAAGTCAACTCACAAATTGAAGAGAAATATAAAAACTCAAAGAAAAAACTCTCAAATCACACTCAAGCTAAGTATACAAAGAATTATTTGTTTTTAATGGAATGATTAAATCAAATGCAAGGTAGGCTATTTATAATCCTTACCATGCAATCTACATCACGCAAATATAAAACTAAGAAATAATTCTAACCACATAAATATTATCTACACACTTCTCTTTTCTACAACCTTCAACCACCCTATTTATTCATCCTTCAACTACTTCATTTATTTCTCTACATCCTTCAACCACTTCATTTATTTCTCTACATCCTTCAACCACTTCATTTATTTCTCTACATCCTTCAACTACTTCATTTATTTCTCTACATATTTAATTATTATGTAGATGTTGATTTTCAATACTCCCCCTCAACACCAACTCTCACTATTTTTACTGTGTCAAGCTGACGGCGAAACATTTCGAACTTACTAACGCTTAAGCTTTTTGTGAACAAGTTTGCAACTTGATCATCTGTCTTGATTTGCCTCATTTCAATTTCTTCTTATAGAACCTTTTCTCTAATAAAGTGATAGTGTACTTTAACATGTTTAGTTCTTGCATGAAAGACCAGATTCTCTGCCAAACGAATTGTCGATTGATTGTCACAATACAACGGTACTGCATAATCTTCTGGTTGATGTAGATTATTCATTAGTTGTATCAATCATGTACACTCTTGAGCTGTCATTGCTACTGTTCGATACTCAACTTCAGTGGTTGATAATGATACCGTTGGTTGTCTCTTGCTACACCAAGAAATTGTTCCCGAACCCAGCTTAAACACATACCCAATTGTTCATCTCCTGATGTCATGATCTCCTGCATAGTCTGCATCGCAGTAACCAACTAACTTACAATCTCCACCTTTCTTGTACAAAAGACCATAGTCAATTGTACTCTTCACATATCTCAATATTCATCAAACTGCATCCAAATGGGGCTTCTTTGGATTTTGCATGTACCGACTCATCACACTAACTGCATAAGAAATGTCAGGTCGAGTCAAGGTTAAGTAGACCAGACTACCTATCAATTTTCGATACATCATTGCATCTTCCAAATCTTTTCCTTCACGTGTACACATTTTGGAATTTGGTTTCATCGGCGTCGAAATCAACTTGCATTCGAGCATTCCGAACCTCTTCAACAAATCTTTGGAATATTTTTGCTAATAGAGAAATATTTCTTCTTGTGTACGATCAACCTCTAAACCAAGGAAGTGCTTGAGCTGGCCAAGTTCCTTCATCTAGAAACAGATTGAAAAATTCTCCTTCGTTCGAAGAATTTCTACCTCATCATCACCGGTTATGATTAAGTCATCCGCATACACTAGCACAATCGCTAGCTTTCCTTCATTGGCTTTGACAAACAAGATGGAATCTGCAGGTATTACTGAATAATCACTTTGTGTTAGAAATTCAACAATCTTACCATACCACGCCATGGGTGTTTTTTCAATCAGTAGAGTGCTTTCTACAGCTTACACACATATTCAAGATGATCTTGGCTCTGAAAACCCATTGGTTGGATCATGCAGATCTCCCGATCCAACTCTCCATGAAGAAAAGCATTCTTTACATCCATCTGTCATAACTTCCAATCTTTGTTGACTACAAGTGCAAGTAGGACTCGAACAATTGTAAGTTTCACCATTGAACTAAATGTTTCATCATAGTCTAGTCCATACTGTTGAAAGAAACCACGAGCTACCAATCGTGCCTTGTACCTCTCGATTAACCCATCTGGACGACACTTTATCTTGTAAACCCACTTGTAGGATATGGGTTTCACATCTCTTGGCTTTGGCACGAGATCCCAAGTCTGATTTTACTGATGTGCATCGATATCTTCTTTCATAGCTATCATCCACTGAGAACTCTACAATGCTTCTTCGAACATCTCAGGCTTTGTTGCTTCTTCAATTATGGCTACATTGGCATATTTAGGATTTAGCCTTCTTTCTTGTTGACCTTCGGAGTTGAGATTGTGGAGTTTATTTTTCTATTTCACTAGGCCCACTTTCTTTGTTTGGTTGTTGATACATGCCAATTTGTCAAGGATTATGAGCCACTCTTTGTTTGATATTATGACCATTTAGTTCTCCTGATTCATTTGAACTTGGTTGGAGTTGGATAGTATGTTCCCCCATCTTCTGCTGCAGCTTTTCTCCAAATTCTCTAAAGTCTGGTAGCACTTCCTTCTCTAAGGACCACCAAGATTATGCTTCATCAAACACCACATCTCGTGAAGTGTAGCATCTTCCACTCGTTGGATCACAACATTTCTACCCTTTTCTCTGACTATCGTATCCCACAAAGATACATCTAACAACTTTCTTGTCAAATTTGCTCCGTAAATGATCGAGAACAAATACATAACATACACAGCCAAATACTCGAAAGTAGCTAACTGTAGATTTCATGTTCCATAGTTTCTCAAATGGTGAAACAAATTCTAACCTTGGTTGAGGAAGTCTGTTGATCATAAAGGCTATAGTCCTCATTGCTTCAACTTAAAACCTCCTAGGTACATTCTTTTCATGTAGCATACTTCGACAAATTTCTGCAAGATGTCGGTTCTTTCTCTCTGCTACACCATTTTGTTGTGGCATGTTGGCACAAGTGTACTGATGACGTATTTGACATTCCTTTAGGTATTGAGAGAACTCGCCTAAGCTATATTCTCTGCTGTTATCTATGCGCAAACAACAGATCTTCTTTCCACTTCTCCTTCAGTTGACTCTCTAAACTCTTTAAACTTTGAGAATACGTCATATTTTTCTTTCATAAAGAAAACCCACACATACCTTGAGAAGTCGTCAATGAATGTCACCATGTATCACATACCGCCAATTGATGGTTGCTTAACATGACCGAATACATCAGAGTGAACTAACTCCAATGATTCTTTTGCTTTAAACTTTGATTCCTCATATGGAAATTGTTGAGCTTTACCATATTGGCATCCTACACAGATCGTGTCTGTTCGCACGTCTAGTTAAGGAAGCCCTTTAAGCATCGACTTCTTCACCATCATACTTAGCTTGGAATAGCTAACGTCACCTAACCGTATATGCCATGGATTTGCTGTCTCATTTCTTCTTGTCTTGTCTACATATGCAGATTCTGTTGAGATCACGTAGACTGATTCCAATCGTTGCCCCTCCATTGTCGGTATTTCTAATATTTTGAGATAATGGCCTGATGATATTAATTGAGCCACAAATAGAAAATTTTTCTTCATTCGTGGGACATGATAAACATCTTGAAATGGTACTTTGTTAGTACTATATCGAGGCGTAACTATCGTCTTACCAATGTGGGCTATCGATAACCTTGAGTTGTCAGCTGTCACCACTACACGACCTCCCTTGTACTCAGACATGCTTTCCAACTTCTATTTATCACCTGTCATATGATTTGAGCATCCTGAATCTACGATCCAGTCAATCTGTTTTGATGTTGTCACCGTAAAAGCTAATTCTTCTTCCTCTATAGCGAATAATGCTTCGGCATCCCAACCATCTTCGCTATGCTCCTTAGAACTGGAAGTAGTTATATTGCTTTCAATAGGCTTTTTCTTACTCTAACAATCTTTTGCCATGTGACCCATCTTCCCGTAGTTGTAGCATTCACCGTCAACTTTTCTATTGTTATTGCGGTTCTTCCAAACTCCCCTTAGATGAAAGTCTCCCTTTCCTTGAGGAATTTTTCCTTTGTTGCCATCATTTTTATATCCATTTCCATTGTACTGCTTGAAAGTGCCTCTATTTTTGCTAGTGTAGAGTTCTTCTTCTTCACTCTTCAGTGAGACTCCTCACATTTGCTTAGCCATAGCTTCTTGATTGGCCAGCAAATTCTCAAACTCAATAAGAGATGGGTGTGTCGGCCATCCTTGTATAACGGTAACAAACCCTCGATATTCGAGTTTCAAATCATGAATAATTATTCTCTTTATCCTTGTTTCCCCAATAGGAGCTTTCAGATCTAACTCTGAAATTTCACGGCATTACGAATTTACCTTGTGAAAGTATTGGGAAATCGTTATGTTGCGTTGCGCCATCGATAGCAACTCGTTCTCCAGAAGTTGCAATCTTGTATCATTCTTCTTTGAAAAGAGTGTAACAAGAGTGTCCCATGCTTCCTTTGGTGTTTTTGCATCCTGAATGTGCTCCAACATTTCTTCTTCAACTGTGGTCTTCAAAGCAAACATCGTTTTTCCTGCTTTAATTTTCCACTTCCGTAAGATGTCATTTGCATCTTCCACTGTTGGTTGTGTAACTTCATCACCACCAAAAACCTCCCATAGTCTTGACCTTGTAGGTAAGACTCCATACATGTTGCCCATGTGTTATAGTTTTTGTTGTTGAGCTTCTTGATTCCTCCAACTACTTGAAGATCACCTATTGTGTCGACTGATGAGTGCTCAAAAAGCACTAAAATTACCATGATTTTATGCACATTAATTGATTAAAAATATATATATTTATATGTTTTATCATATATTTATATAGATTTGTGTTTTTCGGAATCACAGGTGTTTTTATTGTTTTTCAGGTATTTTCACTTAAAAACGTAACTTAAAGACTCAAAGAGGAATACTGGAAGCAATACATCACAAATATATTAATAAATAAATGGGGAAAGGTCAACAAATATGGAAAAATTGGACAAAATGGGTCAAAAGGGTCAAAAATGTCAAAAAGGAGAAAATCGCGCCGCTTCGCCGCCCAACCGTGCCGAGCCCCGCGCGCAGCACGCCCCACATCCGCATGCATTAGCGCGTGCCCAGTCCCAGTTCCGCGCGTGCCCGCGCGCATCTCTCCTGCTCTCGCGCGCGTCCGTGCGCGCAGCGCCTGCCTTCCTCGCGTGCCGCTGCCCATTTGCACCCCATTTCGCGCGCGCCACCTACCCGCTGACGTTAGCTGATGTCATTTTCACCTACTACGCGTTTCCTCCATTTTTTATCATTTTTCACCCACTTTTTATTCCTTTCCTCACCTATAAATACCCTCATTCTCTTCACTTCATACCACACCTCAAAACACATTCTCTTCTCTCTTTTTTTCTCTCTTTTCTTAGATTTTTTAGTTTTTCTTAGTTTTTAGGTTTTCTTAGTTAATTTCTCTTAGTTTTAGAGTTCTTCCCTTTTTGGGAAGAACTAGTTATGTTTTTGTAATTTATTAGCTTTTTGATTCAATAAATGGGAGTGCAAATTCCGCTTGGAGGTTTTCCAGCAACGGAAATAGCCTCAAAGTTCTGTAAGGATTTTATTTTCTTTGCAGTTATTTTTTATGCTTTATTCTTACATGTTATATTTAATTTGTCTGTGATTAAATTTAACTGTGCTGGCTGTTTGTAAACATGATATAATAATAACGTTGTTATGCTTGCGAAATATTAAATAGGTAAAAATCTCTAAAATGAATTGATTTTATTTTTATTCAAGATTTTATATTAAGAATGTTAGAGAGAAATATATTATTTTTCATTACAAACTTAAATCTGAAAATTAGATTTTAAGGTTTAGTTATCCTGTCTAATTTAGAGTAGTGCTCTTTTATTTGTTGGTACAATCGCCCAGTAGTTAGAGTGAAGCTCTATTTCAAAAGTTTTTATAAGAATTATTATCTGAAAATGTATTGACAACATGTTTTCAGTAGTGGTTTTAAAACTTGAAAGTTAGTACTCGGATAACTAAATTCTTAGGTTTAATTTGGACACCTTGAATAAAGTTTAAACTGTCTAACCCCACCAAAGGTGGCATTTAAATGGTTCATTTTCAATCTCTTAGAAAAAGGAATTAATTTAATTAATCAAATTAATTATCAACCCCACCCATAGGTGTTAATTGATTTGTTTAGTTAACAAAGAATATCTAACCGCACCAAAGGTGGTATTCATATAAAAAAGAGAGAATCAATAAATATCAATTCATATCTTTAATAACCTAAATAATATGAGCAAACATAATTAACTTAATTATTATATCCATAAATACTCCACCATTATAAATGATAAAATTTGCATAAATGTTTATTGAATCTATGTTTATTTTTATGTTATTAGATTAAAAACACAAAACCTCAAAATATCGTGATAGGATGTTTAGGATTTAATTTCGTTTTTAAAAGTTTGAATAATAAATTAAAAAACCACATACATTCCTTCCTTAGATCGACCTTGGGAGTATATTTATCATTTTCTACGAAATGATTCGTGCACTTGCGAGAATTTTATAAATAGATAAAACCAAAGTAACGGGCAGGATGGGCGATGTCGGTTCTGCCCCTATCAAGTTTTTGGCGCCGTTGCCGGGGAAGGAGTAACGTTTTTAAATTATTTATCAAAATTTTAAAAAAATTTTGTGTTGTAAATAATTGTGATTTTTTTTATTTAAAAAAAATAAAAAAATTTGTTGTTTGTGAAAAGTAAAAAAAAATTTCAAATTTTAATTTCATAATAAATAAAAAACAATTATAGCATGAATAATAAAATAATTTTGAATTTTGAAATTTGAAGTAAAAAAAAAGTAAATAAATTTTAAATTAAATTAATAAATAAATAAAAATAAAAAATAAAAAATAAAATAAAATAAAATAAAAAATAAAAAATAAAAAATAAAAAATAAAAATAAAAAAAAAAAATAAAAATTTTGTTGTTTGTGAAAAGTAAAAAAATTCAAATTTCAAATTCATAATAAATAAAAAAAATTATAGCATGAATAATAAAATAATTTTGAAATTTGAAATTTGAAGTAAAAAAAGTAAATAAATTTTAAATTAAATTAATAAATAAATAAAAAAATAAAAAAATAAAAAATAAAAAAATAAAAAATAAAAAATAAAAAAAAAATAAATTTTTTTTTATTTAAAAAATAAATTTTTTCTTTATTTAAAAATAAATTTTTTTTTTCAAAAAAATCAAAAACTTTATTTTCATTTTTTTTTATTTTTTGTTCTTTTCTCTTTTTTTCTTTTATCTTTTTCAATTATTATTTTTTTTCAATTTTTTTTATTTTTTTTATTTTATTTTTTTGGCTTAATTTTTAATTAAATTTTTTTTTCTCTTTTTATTTTTATTTTTTTTATCTTTCTTTTACTTTTTCAATTTATTTTATTTTTGGTTTAATTTTTTTTTTAAATTTTGTTTTTTTTAACTATTTTTTTATCTTAATTTTCGTTTAAGTTAATTAAATTAGGTTTTTAGTAACTTAATTTACTAACTTATATTAATTTAATTTACTAACTTAATTAACTTAGATTTTCATTAACTTAATTAACCTACTTTTTTATTAACTTAAATTTTAACTTAATTAACTTAATTTTAATAGCATGAAAAGTAAAGATCTAAGGGAGTTCTGTCTTGGAGACTAGTTCCTGGAAGCCTTTGTGCCACTAGTCTTTCCTGGGAATGTTGCTCTGTCTAGGAGGGTGGTTCTTAAGGAACCTTTGTCCCACCATTATTTCCTGGGAGCACTATTGGTTAATACTGATTATGTTATTTTAACTTAAAAAAAATTAAAAAATTAAAAAAAAAAATTTCTCAAACTATCTCCAAAATTTTAAAGTTTTAATTACAATCTCAAGAGTTAGTTTCTTTGTTTGATCTAGGTACAATTGTGTTTTGATGCTTTAATTATTTGATTTGCACCTAGACGTGGATTATCTAAAACTCACAAGCATGTCCCTAGTTTTAAGTACAGAAAAATTTAAAAATCCATAGGACATGACTGAAAAAGTATAGGTAGACAATCTTGTCTTACTTGTAGGTTTGATTAACTCATTGATGAGGGAACATTGGGTTTACTTAAAATGAAATGCCCAAGTTACGTCTTGCTAAAACGTTAAACTAAGCGCTGGATGGGAGGCAACCCATCATTTTAGGTAATTTAATTTTATTTATTTAATTTATATTGTTTATTTTAGTTTAATTACATGTGAATAATTTTAAAATTGTTAAAACTAAAAAAAAAATTGTTGAGATGTTAGAAGTTTACATCAATCTGTCTGTGTGCACTTTGATGAACATGATGGATTCACCTGCATTTCTCCATCACTACTTGCAACATTCTCAAGAAATAGGTAATATTTCCTCTCTTTATCTTTAATTTACAGTTGTTACATTGAGGACAATGTAAGTTCTAGGTTGGGGGTGGTGAAAAGTTACCATGCTTAATTTAAAAAAATTTAACAATTTAAAAAAAAATAAAAAATAAAAAAAAATAATTTTTTTTCTTTTTTATGTTCACATTTTCATTTTTATTGTGTTTGGTTTTTATTTTTTTTGTGTGATTTAGTAATTTTGGAATTAAAAAAATTAAAAAAGTTCTCACAAAAACTTATCATTTCTTTAAATCAAATTTAAGTAAATAGTTAAGTCTTTTGTACTGTTAGATTAATTTTTGAAAACATATCATGAAATATTATGTAATTATTTTTTATAATTAGTTAATTTTTGTCATAACTAGTATTTCTTGATAAGATGTAGAAATTATATTAAACCCAAAATCAGTGTTTATGAATTTGTTTTAGTGGAGACTACCTTTGTGAGATATAATTTGAGCCTAATTTCCCTTATACAGAGTGAAATATATATATTTTTTACTCCAAACACATTTCTTATTTCTTCAAATTCTTAGATGATCTCTATAGGCATTAACATTGAATGTATGCATTTTTTTCTCATCTTAATAGAGTGTCGTATATTTTTTATTATTATTTTTGCTTAGATTAAATGATTTGAGTAGAAATTGATAGTATATGCTTTTATCTCATTCGTGCATGACTGTTACAAAAAAAGAGAGACATATCTGGGGTTACCTAAACCAAGATTAAAAAAAAAAGCCACAAAATTAACCACTCACCAAAATCCTAAAAAAAAAATGTACAATTTGTACATGGGTTGACTCTCTAAAAAAAATGATATATATTGAAAAGTATCTTCAGAAATATATAGAGAGATAAAGAATATATAGTATAATCTACATATTATGACCCATATTACCCAAAATTCAAAAAAAAAAATGTAAAATCTGTACATGGGTTGACTCTCTAAACAAATGATATATATTGAAAAATATATTTAGAAAAATATAGAGAGAAAGTATAATCTACATACTATGACCCACATTGCCTACAAAATTGTGAGTAAAGGCTAATTACAAAAGAAAGATATAGGAAGTAATTCCCTAAAAAGTCATTGCACTTTCTTCATTTGTAAAAGGCATATATCTTGAATTTTTCTTAATGAGTTTGATTTATGCATGAAAATAATTTTTATATATGATATCTTTATAATTTATACATTTAATTCCTTCCTTGAGATCAACGTCAAAATAATACTTTGAGCCTTTCTTCTTTATACATATGCGAACATATTAGTTCATTTCTATACATCAACTCTTTCGCATATAAATTAGTATGAGTGTTTGAACCCATAGGATTCAGTGTTTTGAGAGTATTGACTTATGAGGAATAGAGCCGAAGCGAATTCAGATTCATGACACTGAAATTAGGTGAAATTAAATTGATACATTTTTGATATGAAATATGAAAATGATTTTCAACTAATTATTATAATAAATCATGATTGTTTAAGAAGATTAAAATAACTTATGCTTGAGATTTTAATTATGATCTTAAAGGAGATTAAAAAGTATGAGAAATTTTTGTGATATGTTGTTTTCTTTTATTCTTAAACGTTAATTTTTGATTTTGTTGTAATTTTAGTTTTTAAGTTGATTGTTGTTATTATTTCTTTTAATTTTTACATTTAGTTCAATGTTTGTGGGTATCATTACTGAAAACCCTCACGAGACTCAAACTCGTCCACTAGGGCAACCTAGGGGTTTAAAGGCTTGTTGCATAGGCTAAATGCAACCGTGTCAATCCACGGAAGTGATTTAGGATAGTTTAATTTTTAGTTTTTATCGCTTCTCTTGCTAAGGGACTAGCAAGAAGCTGGTTGGGGGTTGTGATGAGTGCTCAAAAAGCACTAAAATTACCATGATTTTATGCACATTAATTGATTAAAAATATATATATTTATATAAATTTGTCTTTTTCGAAATCACGGGTGTTTTTATTGTTTTTCAGGTATTTTCACTTAAAAACGTAACTTAAAGACTCAAAGAGGAATACTGGAAGCAATACATCACAAATATATTAATAAATAAATGGGAAAAGGTCAACAAATATGGAAAAATTGGACAAAATGGGTCAAAAATGTCAAAAAGGGGAAAATCGCGCCGCCCCGACGCCCAGCCACGTCGAGCCCCGCGCGCGCTAGCGCCCAGCCGCGCGCAGCACGCCCCACGTCCACGCGCATCAGCGCGCGCGTCTCTCCTGCTCTCACGCGCGCACGTGCGCGCAGCGCCTGCCTTCCACGCACGCCTGTGCGCGCCCCAGCTGCCCTCTGCGCGCGCCGCTGCCCATCTGCACCCCATTTCGCGCGCGCCACCTACCCGCTGACGTTAGCTGATGTCATTTTCACCTACTACGCGTTTCCTTCATTTTTTATCATTTTTTCACCCGCTTTTTATTCCTTTCCTCACCTATAAATACCCCCATTCTCTTCACTTCATACCACACCTCAAAACACATTCTCTTCTTTCTTTCTTTCTCTCTTTTCTTATATTTTTTAGTTTTTCTTAGTTTTTAGGTTTTCTTAGTTAATTTCTCTTAGTTTTAGAGGTCTTCCCTTTTTGGGAAGAACTAGTTATGTTTTTGTAATTTATTAGCTTTTTGATTCAATAAATGGGAGTGCAAATTCCGCTTGGAGGTTTTCCAGTAACGGGAATAGCATCGAAGTTCTGTAAGGATTTTATTTTCTTTGCAGTTATTTTTTATGCTTTATTCTTACATGTTATATTTAATTTGTCTGTGATTAAATTTAACTATGCTGGCTGTTTGTAAACATGATATAATAACAACGTTGTTATGCTTGCGAAATATTAAATAGGTAAAAATCTCTAAAATGAATTGATTTTATTTTTATTCAAGATTTTATATTAAGAATGTTAGAGAGAAATATATTATTTTTCATTGCAAACTTAAATCTGAAAATTAGATTTTAAGGTTTAGTTATCCGGTCTAATTTAGAGTAGTGCTCTTTTATTTGTTGGTACAATCGCCCGGTAGTTAGAGTGAAGCTCTATTTCAAAAGTTTTTATAAGAATTATTATCTAAAAATGTATTGACAACATGTTTTCAGTAGTGGTTTTAAAACTTGAAAGTTAGTACTCGGATAACTAAATTCTTAAGTTTAATTTGGACACCTTGAATAAAGTTTAAACTGTCTAACCCCATCAAAGGTGGCATTTAAATGGTTTATTTTTTAATCTCTTAGAAAAAGGAATTAATTTAATTAACCAAATTAATTATCAACCCCACCCATAGGTGTTAATTGATTTGTTTAGTTAACAAAGAATATCTAACCCCACCAAAGGTGGTATTTATATAAAAAAGAGAGAATCAATAAATATCAATTCATATCTTTAATAACCTAAATAATATGAGCAAGCATAATTAACTTAATTATTATATCCATAAATACTCCACCATTATAAATGATAAAATTTGCATAAATGTTTATTGAATCTATGTTTATTTTTATGTTATTAGATTAAAAACACAAAACCCCAAAATATCGTGACAGGATGTTTAGGATTTAATTTCGTTTTTAAAAGTTTGAATAATAAATTAAAAACCACATACATTCCTTCCTTAGATCGACCTTGGGAGTATACTTATCATTTTCTATGAAATGATTCGTGCACTTGCGAGAGTTTCATAAATAGATAAAACCAAAGTAACGGGCAGGATCGGCGATGTCGGTTCTACCCCTATCATCGGCAAGACTTCAACTATTCCGAACAAGCTTGACTAATAAACTTGCAGAGTACCAAACTCCTTATAACTCAAGATAGCTCCACTAAGAATGATCCTTGATCGTCTTGCTCTAATACCAATTGTTGAGTAGAATTTAGAATAAATAACTCTAAATTTACTTATATTAGATCCAAACAAGTAAACAAACTACTTGTATTATGCCAACTATAACACCTTTTAAAGGCAACTCACAAATTGAAGAGAAATACAAACACTCAAAGAGAAAGCTCTCAACTCACACTCAAACTAAGTATACAAAGAATTATTTGTTTTTGATGGAATGATTAAACCAAATGCAAGGTAGGCTATTTATAGTCCTCACCATACAATCTACACAACACAAATATAAAACTAAGAAATAATTCTAGCCACACAAATATTATCTACACACTTCTCTTTTCTACAACCTTCAATCATCCTATTTATTAATCCTTCAACTACTTCATTTATTTCTCTACATCCTTCAACCACTTTATTTATTTCTCTACATCCTTCAACCACTTTATTTATTTCTCTACATCCTTCAACCACTTCATTTATTTCTCTACATCTTTAATTATTATGTTGGTGTTGATTTTCAACGGTGTAAGTTTATGAATGAGATAGGTAATATTGAATAAAAAAAATTGGATTAGTAAAGGCACATTCCAATCTAAAAAAGATTTACCTTGATATAAATCATGCAATTATTAAAGGACGAGGACTTTGATTAAATTGGGTAGGCAAAGTTTGATCGGATAAACCATAGATCTTAAGATCTTTTCAAATATTGATATCAAAGTAGTTAAGCCATTTCCAAACATAAGCATCTATAATTTTGATTAATATATTTAGGAAAAAAATTATGAAGATACTCTTGAAGCCAAAGCTTTCGTGGATGTTTTAAAATATCTCAAGCATTTTTTTTTTTGCAACTATTGCTTCGTTGAAATCTTCAAATTTGTTATTGCCTAGTTCTCCATAATTTTTGAGAAATAAAATTTGTTCAAAATAACATAAACCAAAGGAGGCTTATTTAAATTATTATTCCATCAAAAATTTCTAATGATGTAAGGGAATTTGATACATGAAGTAAATAAAAAAATAATATTTTTAAAACTTGTAACTAAACAAATAATATATTTTTATATCCATCTCATATATTTGTATTATTAAAAAAATATTTGATACATTATTTCATTTTAAATGTCATTTAATTGGACGTCATTTAAATTAAATTATAATTATTTAAATCTATTTTATTTTAAATGTCTTCTTATTAGAATCCGTTCAATGTTATTCGGATATTATTTTTATTATTATAAATTTTAAAAATATTATTTTTAATAATTTTTTTAATTTCTTCTATTCAACACAATTTATATTCACACAACTACTTATACACTTCTTAACTCCAACTTAAAACTTTTAATATTTTGAATTGAATTTCATGCATAATCACTATAATATCTTAGTTTTGCTTCTAGTTCGATTTTCTAGTTTGTATGCTTAGGATATGCAATAATGCATATGAACTATTGCTGCTACTAGAAAAGTCTTTAGGACTCAATGAGGAACTAAAAATAAGTTCTTTTTGGTAGATAATTATGTACAATGTAATTTCCATAATTATACATTAAATAATATAATTGATGTTTTATAATATCCTATTTGTAGAGTTAAGCAAAAATAAATTAATAAATAATATCGTGTTTATAAAAAAATGATTTTTAATAACAAAGTTAAAAGGATTATATGTCGGGATTATTTTATGTTAATTAAAAATCATATATGACCTTCCTTTGCTTAACTTTTTACACATTGTAATAAAAATGTCTTCAATTTTTATTGATAAATTATAATTGAATTATAACAATAGATATTCTTAATTTGATTGGTTAAAATTGAACGACCATTTAGTTGACTTAACTTTTGTTAATTGAGGATCTAACTGGTCGAAATTGAGTAGGATAAACATCCAACTAAGTTAGGTAATTGTCTAATTGACTAGATTTTGATTGATCGGTAACACACTCATTGTACCTAAATTGGATATATGTTGATTAAATTGGACAATTATTAAACTAGCTAGATTTTGATTAATAGATGACCTCATTGGCCGAAATAGTTGTCCAACTTGAAAAAAATTAATAGATCGATCACTCCACCGATAGTAGTCAAATTAGAGACATATCCAATTAATTTATATAATTATTCAATTAGTTAAATTTTGATCGGTCAGTGACAATAGAATTGAATTAGACATATATACAACTCATCGTAACTCAGTTTTATATATGTCCAACTACTGATGGACTCATCTAGCTCATTAATACTCAAATTAAAAAATCTAAAATTTGTCATATTATATTCCAATATATCTAAATTAATTAAATTAGATATGTATCTAATTCATCGTGGCACAAGTATTTAACAAGTCACATATAAGCAAAATTGAATGCATAATAAAATCAACTAAAACTTATTGAGTACATCATTGGTAACAAAACAAAACAAAATTATCTTTTCCCATGGTCACTATTTTTCCAAATAATTCTAAAGCATGAATATAATTAAATTACAAGATATTGTTAGCAAACATGATTATCTAATTTAACTAAGCTAGAGGAGAAAAACTAGACATTTCAACGTGACTAAAATCATGATAGTCTACGGAATCATGAATGTTCCTAATATGAAAAAGTAGAGCCAAATACTCAAAAACGACCATATTCCTTTGCAATAGTGTGTAGTTTATTGCTGATGATCTTTATGGAAGTAACAATGTATAGTTTGTGCCGATGATCTCTTTTGAGGCATATTTTCTTTTTTGGCATATGATCTTGTTTAAGGCTATATCTATCATACCACTTGTTTTTATATTTCAATGTTGTTTGTGAGATTGACTTTTGTTCTCTTTAACTAGCATATATATCTTTTACGAGATTTTGAGTTATATTCTTTTAACAAGTTTAGTATGCTTCCATGTTTCTTTATTGTTTGTTATCTGTTGTGTTGTAGATGCATGTGTTTTAGGGGAGTTTTGAGAGTGTGGGATGCATAATATTTTTGTTTCTTCATATACATACATTTAGGAGAAGAGATGTGTGTCCATTATAAATGATGTCAATGAGAGAGTTGTGGTTGCTTTACATCCTTCGTATTTGTGGTTTTTCTATTTATGATTTATTACGATGCTTATATATTCATAGTGATGCTTCTATGTGCTTTATTCTTCATGAAAATACATTGTATGAACCAAGCATAAATAGGATAGTTTGTATGAGATGTTCTATACATAGTATGCATTCTCTTATTTCATATGTCATCTAATGTGTTTTACCAACATTCTTAATTTTTAGTGCTTTGTTGCATGTTTCTTGCATATAGTAGGTTGCATGGTATTTGTTGTTAGGATACATAAAACATGTTTTCTTTGGTAGACTGGGATGTCTTTATTGATGTGTGTACATACTATGAGGTGAGCTTGCATGATCGAATCTACCCAAGTGTGGTTGGGAGAAGATAGTTAAGCCACTAGGAATGTGTCAACTTGAAAGATAGTTGGACTCTTAATCAACTTATTCTTATCGACTTGTTGACATGTTCAAGTGGTATTGGTGTTTGATCACCCATCCAAAGAATGTGTATTATGTGGATTACGAAGTCCCTTATACCCTCCCAAAACACATAGAAAAGTGGAGCTCTGTGCTATGTATTGTGTAAGGGGGATGTTTTATGTCTGCATAATACTTGTTCCATCTATTGAAGAACGAAATGAAAGATAATATCGATTTCGTAAATACATATCCATTTTAAATTTTATTAATTCTTGCAAGTGTTCGAATCATTTATAGAAATGATAAGTATACTCCTAAGGTCGATTCAAGGAAGAAATATTGTGTGGTTTTTAAATATTATTCAAATTTTGAAAACAAAATTAAACCCAAACATTCTATCACAATGATTTAGTTTTTGAAAAAAAACTAATCTAATGCATAAAGATAAAGATAAACATAGATTCAACAAATACTAATGCAATTTAATACATTTATAAACAATAGAGAATAATGGATATAATAATTTAGTAATTATGTTTGCTCATATTATTTAGGTTATTAAAAATATAAATTGATATTTATTGATATTTTCTTTTTGGTATGAAAGTGTTCTTAGGCAGGGTCCAAATTCTTTTTTTAATATTAATTAACTAATATCCATATGTAGAACCTATTAATTAATTCAGTCTTAAATTTTAGTTTTATTTATAAGAAAATAGCAAACCATCTAATTACACCTTTAAGAAAAAAACTTATGTTTTCACCACGACCCGATAGGATCACAACCAAATTTTTGACCAGTTTAAACCTCCTTGTGTCACAACATACAATTATTATTTTTTCTTTATTATCCATTATCTCTTTTCTTCACTTTGAATAATATCAAAAAAATGATATTCATTTAAGCTACAAAAAGTGTAATAAAATTACAAAATATTTTTCTTTATTTTAATATTTATATATTAAAATACCTGCAAAACACTACAATATACCAATTAATCTGAACAAATAGATTTGACTAAAATATAATAGAATAAATTAAATACAAATCCATCTTATTAATTAAATGACATTAAAAAATGGTAAATTTAGTGCTTTTAAGCACTCCTTACAACCCTAACCAGCTTCTTGCTAGTCTCTTAGTAAGAGAAGTGGTTAAAACAAAAACTAAAAATTAAACTAACCTAAATTATTTCTGTGGATTGACACAGTTGCATTTAGTATATAGAACAAGTCGTTAAACCCCTAGGTTGCCCTAGTGGATGAGTTTAAGTCTCGTGAGGGCCTTTAGTAATGATACCCATAAATATTAACAAAAATGAAAACAAAATAAAACAAATAAATAAGAAGTTAACTAAATTTTAAATAAAGTAAAAAGACTACAATAAAATAAAG
This sequence comes from Hippophae gyantsensis, assembly GCA_030763125.1. Classification (NCBI taxonomy): domain Eukaryota; kingdom Viridiplantae; phylum Streptophyta; class Magnoliopsida; order Rosales; family Elaeagnaceae; genus Hippophae; species Hippophae gyantsensis. Next base: position 41,615,930 of record CM061035.1, on the reverse strand, counting down.
TAATGAAATACAAAAATATCTCATGTTTATAATCTCTTTTAAATTCCACAATTAAAATCTTAAACATAGATTATTTAAACTTTCTAAAAATTCATGATTTATTATAATAATTAGTTGAAAATAATTTTCATATTTCATATAAAAAATATATCAATTTAATTTCACCTAAACTTAGTGTCAGGAATCTGAATTCGCTTGAACTCTATTCCTCACAAGCCAATACTCTCAAAAACACCAAATCTTATGGGCTCAAACACTCATACTAATTTGTATGCGTAGGAGTTTATGTATAAAAATGAACTAATATGTTCGCATATGTATAAAGAAAAAAAGACACAAAGTGTTATTTTAACGTTGATCTTCTGAAAGTAATCAAATGTAAGCATTTATAAAATATTATACATTAATTTCAAGCATCAATCAAATTCATCAAATAAAAAATCAAGTAATATGCCTTTTAGAAAATTTAGGAAAATACAATGATTTCTTATTGAATTACTCACTATATTTTCTTTTACATTAAACCATTTCTCACAACTATTATGCTTTTTTTGGTCATAGTATATAGATTATATTATTCATTTTCCTCTCTGTATTTCTATTTTTCTTTCTCCTATATTTTTTTTATAAGATAATCCATATTTTTAAAGAGTGGACCCATGTACAGATTGTACATTTTTTATATGATAAGATAAGTGGTTAATATTTGGCTTTTCTATTTGTATTTGTTTAGGTAACCCTAGATATATCTCTTTTCAAATAGAAGTCATGCATGAATGAAGAAAGACATATATTATCAATTTATACTTAAATAATTTAATCTAAGGAAATGAAAAATAAATATATAACACTTCATTAGGATGTAAAACTCCAGACATTTAATCCTAAGTCCTATAGATCATCTAATAATGCTAAAGAAATAAGAAAAATATTTAGAGTAAAAAAATAGTATTTATCACTCATAAAAAAGAATAATTGACTCAAAATATTTCTCACAAGAGTAGTTTCCACTATTTGATTCCTAAACACCGATTTTGGGTTTAATATAATTTTCACACCTTATCAAAAAATACTAGTTATGACGAAAACTAACTAATTATCACATTACTTCATGATATATTTTTGAAAATAAATCTAATACTGTAAAAAGACTTAAACATTGTTTAAATTTAATTATAAGATATGATCAATTTTTGTGAAAATTTTTAAAATTGCTAAATAAATATATTCAAATAAATAAATTACAAATAAAAGTAATAAATAAAATTATGTGAAAATTGTTTAAATTATCTAAGAATAAAAAAAGTGTAAAATGTGTAACTTTTATATACTCACCCCCAACCTTGAATCTACATTATCCTTAATGTTTAAGAAATGTAAATTGCAAGAATAGAGATAGAAAAGTTATCAATACGTTTAATGTGTTAATGATTTGATGTGAAAAATATGCAACCAATATTAGCTTGAAATAATTATGCTCACAGACAGAATATTGTAAATTCTAACAAATCTCAAAAGGTTAATTATATTAATGCTTAAAATAAAATAAGCAAGCATAAAATAAACTAATTAAATAAAATTGCATAAAAGAAAAAATTACTTACAGTGATGGGTTGCCCCCATCCAGTGCTTGGTTTAACATAACTACAAAACACATCTTCATGGTGCTGAGGATCAATTTATCAATATGGAATCAACGTCAGCCATGTTGTATTTTCCTTCTAAATAAGGCTTTACATAGTGTCCATTGACTTTGAAAGTTATTTGTGTCTTTGGATTCAATAACTCTACTGCTACATGTGAAAAAACTTGGACAATTGTGTAAAGTCCATCCTATCTTGATCTCAATTTTACTGGAAAGAATCTCAAATGAGAGTTAAATAAAAGAACTTTCATTCCAAGAAGAAAAGACTTAGCAACTAGCCTCTTGTCATGATAGCGTTTAGTACGCTCTTTGTATAATTTTGCATTTTCATATGCCTTGTCCCTAATCTCATTAAACTCATTAAGATGGAGAAATCTTTTTTCTCCTACTTTATCTAAATCCATGTTTAGCTCTTTAATTTTCCAATAAGCCTTGTGTTTGAGTTCAACGGGAAGGTGACATGCTTTCCCAAAGATTAATCGGTAAGGGCTCATCCCAATAGGTGTTTTGTAAGCTATGTGATATGCTTATAAGACATCATTTAACTTAATTTCCCAGTTCTTTCTTGAAGGATGCACGGTGTGTTCCAAAATTCCCTTGGCTTGCCTTTTACTTACTTCCACTTGACCATAAGTTTGAGGATGATAAGGAGTTTCCACTCTATGTGAAACATTATAATGCTTCAGTACTCTATCAAAGAGTCTATTACAAAAATGGCTACCTCCATCACATATTATTACTCTAGGTGTCCCAAATATGATAAATATCAAATACTTAATGAATTTCACAACAACATTTGCACCATTGGTTTTAGTGAGTATAGCTTCTACCTACTCAGATACATAATCTACAGCAACCAGGATATATTCGAAACCATTGGATGGGTAAAAAGACCCATAAAGTCAATCCCTCATACATCAAAGAGTTCAACAACTAAATCATATGTCAAAAGAATTTAAGCTATTTTGTTAATGTTTCTTGTTCTTTGACATTGATCACATTGTGCACAAAACATATTAGCATCTTGGAAAAGAGTTGGCCAATATAATCTAGACTGTGATACATTTAGGGTAGTTTTCTTACCACTAAAATGGCCTCCACAATGAAGTTCATAACAAAATTCCAAAATTCTCTTATGTTCTTCTTCAGGCACACACACCTCCGGATGACTTGATCTTGGCCAATTCTAAATAAATAAGGGTCATCCCAAAAGTATTGCCTATATAAAGTTATAAACTTTTTCTTTTCCTAAGAAGAAATGTCAGGTCTGAAAACACTAGTGGACGACTTATTTTTGAAAAATCTTTAATAAATCATCTATAAAGTCATACATGTACTAAGAAGCTTCTTATCCCTCTTACAAATGTAGAGGGAGGAAGTTTGGAAATCAATTCAATTTTAGCTATATCCACTTCAATACCCTTGTTTGAAATCATATCTCCCAACACCATCTCTTGTTAAATCATAAAATAACTTTTCTCCAAACTAAGGGTTAGATTTCATTTAATGCATATTTCTAAAACCAAAGTCAATTTATGTAAGCAATCATCAAATGAAGTTCCAAAGACAGAAAAATCATCCATGAAAACTTCAATGAATTTTTCCACCATGTCTAAGAATTTAGACATCATATATCTTTGAAACATGGCAGAGGAATTGCATAACCCAAATGGCATTCTTCTAAAAGTAAATTTCCTAAAAGGAGAAGTAAAGGTGGTATTTTCCTGATCTTCAGGTGCTATGGGTACTTGATAGTATCCAGAAAGTCCATCTAGGAAACAGTAAAATTCGTACCCAGCTAATCTTTCAAGCATTTTATTAATGATTAAAAGAGAAAAATGATCATTTTTACTGTATAAATTCAGTTTCCTAAAGTCTATACACATCCTCTATCCAATGATTATCCTTATGGGTACTAGTTCATTTTTATCATTCTTAACGATAATTATTCTAGACTTCTTTGGTACCACATGCATTGGACTAACCCATTTACTATCAATAATAGGGTAAATGATTTTTACTCCTAAGAGTTTAAGAATTTCTTTCTTAACCACCTCTTGCATGATAGGTTTTAGTCTTCTTTGGGCCTCTCTTACGATCCAAATTGATCTTATGCATACATATGGATGGACTAATGTGACGAGTGCTTAAAAAACACTAAATATATCATGTTTTAATTTCATTTAATTAATAAAATGGATTTGTATTTGCTTTATTTTATTATATTTTAGACAAATCTATTTATTCAAATTAATGGGTATATTGTAATGTTTTGTAGGTATTTTAATATATAAATATTAAAATAAATAAAAATACTTGAATCATGTTTATCACATTTTTTGGAGCTTAAATGGATATAATTTATTTGATATTATCGAAAGTGAAGAAAAGAGACAATGGAAAATAAAAAGGTTTGATAGGGTTTAGTCTTCTTTGTCGCGATGAATACACAAGTTTTTTCCACATTCTTTCCTATAAATAAGACCCCTGTATACTAAGAAAATAAGCTTCCAAGTTGCATTTTTAGCAACTTTCTCTCTCTTTTTTTTGTAGATTTTTATATTTTTAGCTTGTCGAATTTATTTAGTTGTTCCCTCAATTTTAAGGAAGAACATATTTATGTTTTAATAGTTTCTAGTTTTCAATTCAAAAAATTATGGAGTTCAATTACTATCAGAGTTTTTCCAGTCTTAGAATCAATTCTTCAAAGTTCTATAAAGATATTGTTATGGTATTAATTATATTCCTTTTGTAGTCCATATATCTATGTTATTTCTTTTGTGTCATTCTTGATTTGTCTGTGATGAATTATAACATGTCTGGTTAATAGTGAATATGATATAATAATAATGTTGTTATGCTTGCAAAATATTGAATAAATAAAACATTTTCTTAAAATAAATTAATTTTATTTTAATTCAAGATTTTTATAGATAATGTTATTTGTAAGAGTACATTACTCTTAATAACAAACTTAATATGAGAGTTAAAATTAAGATTTAATTACCCGCACTTAATTTGGAGTGATACTCTTTTATTTTAGATTTAATTATTTGGATATTTAGAGCAAAACTTTATTTCAAAGGTTTTTTATAAAGAATTATTATTTGAAAATGTATTCACAATAAATTTTATTAAATAGTTTTAAAACCTCAAAGTTATTTTTCAGATAGTTAAATTCTTAAGTTTAATTTGGATACATTGAATAAAGTCTAATTAACTAATTCTATCTAAAGTTGTGATTATATGGTTTGCTATTTCCTTAGAAATAAAGTTGAAATTTAATACTTAATTAATTAATAGGCCTCACCTAAGGATATTAGTTAATTAATATTAAAAAAAGAATTTGTGTTTTACCTAAAGACAATTTCATACCAAAAAGAAAATATCAATAAATATCAATTTATATCTTTAATAACCTAAATAATATGAGCAAGTATAATTACTGAATTATTATATCCATTATTCTTCATTGTATATGAATGTATTAAATTACATTAGTATTTGTTGAATCCATGTCTATCTTTATCTTTATGCTTTAGATTACTTTTTTCAAAAACAAAATCATTGTGATAGAGTGTTTGGGTTTAATTTTGTTTTTAAAATTTGAATAATATTTAAAAACCACACAATATTACTTCCTTGACTAGACCTTGGGAGTATACTTATTATTTCTATAAAATGATTCGTACACTAGCGAGAATTAATAAAATTTAAAATGATAAGTATTTATGAAATCAATATTATCCTCGATTTCCTTCATCAGAATGTCTCTTATATCCTTGATACTCCAACCTATGGCTTTTTAAAACTTCTTAAGCACTTTAATGAGTTCTTTTTCCTCGATTTTAGTCAAAGTTGAAGAAATTATTACTGGATAAGTTTCTCCTTCTTCCAAGAACACATATTTTAAATACCTATGTAAGTTTTTTAGTTCAAGTTTAGGTGGATTGGTCTCTTTCTCATATGGGGAACTAGGTAGATCTAAGGGTGTACTAGGATTTCTTATTGGTTCAACAATATCTAAAATTTCAAGGTACCTCTCAATCTCCTCTTTTAGATCTTCTTCTACCTTTTCAAGTATAAGAGTTGTTTCTAGTTTGTCTTCTATTCTATCCTGAAGAAAGGTACTTAGGACCAGATTATCCAAAGGATTAACATTGAAAATTTCAACAATGGCAGAAATAGAAGGAAAAGGTGAAGAGTCAAAGACTTTGAAATGAACAGTCTCTCCTAAGACTGTCATTGTTAAATTTCCATCTTGTACATTAATAATAATCTTAGTGGTTGCCATAAATGGTCTACTAAGAAGTATTGTGTGTTCTCTGTCCAATGTTGAATTTTCTTACATATCTAGAACCATAAAATGAACAGTTATGATTAGTTAGTCTACCTATACCAACACATCCTCAACTATTATCTTTGGATATTTAAGATATATATCCATAATTTGAAGGGATATAGTATTTTAGGTCTCCTAGACTTAATTTTAAGAATATAGAGTAAGGCATTAGATTTAGGCTAGCTTTAAAATCAAGCATTGCTCTATCTACCTTCCTATCCCCCATAGTTATATTTATGATAAAACTTCTAGGGTTTTTTAACTTTGAGGGAAGTTGATGCTGAAGCATAGTATTAGAAATTTCGGATACTACTACTCGTTCATTAAGTTCATACCTCTTTTTCTTAGCGTTCAATTCCTTGAAAAACTTAGCATAGGAGGGAAAATTCATGATTAATTCTAGCAAAAGTAAATTAATATTTACTTTAGAAAGCATTTTAAAAAGATCATAAAATTGCTTATCTTTGCTTATCTTGTTTGGATTCCTTCACCCGGTGTGGGAACGATACTTGTAGCTGGTATGGTTATGCTATCTTTTGAATTTTGGGAATGTCAGGTGACTCCCTAATGTTATTCTTAGAAGGTTTGTCAAGATTAGCATTCATCTCTCTTTCTTGAGAGACTAAAATTTCACCTTCTTCATTACTTGAACTAATAGGTATATCGTTAGAAATTTTACGTAATGTTTTATTGACTACTTTACCACTTCAAAGATTTCCAACATCCTTTGCTTGTTATGCTTGACTGGAAAATCATCCTGGTTCTTGTTTTTGCATTTGCTCAACTAGTTGCCCAACTTTTCCTTCAATTCTTTTGATCTAAGCCTCTATGGAGCTCAACCTTTGATTGTTCATCCATTAGTTGTTATAACTAACTTGAATATAAGTATTCAAGTTATCCTTTAAGTTTGGCTTAAAAGATTGATGTAGTGGGTAAGGGTTGTTTTCATTTGGGCTTTATGTTTAGAATTAAGTGTAGGCTTGGTAATTGTTTGGTTCCCATGAATGGTTAGAGTGATTATAGGTGTTGGGATGATACCTCTGAAAATAATTAACTTCCTCCATGGCATCAACACTAGACTAACAAGCATATAAACAATTATTAGCATTATGCTTGATTGAAAAATAAATTTCACAATCCTCTTATTTTGACAATTGATGGGTAGTGAGAAGTTGCACATGCTTAGTCAATTCAACAACTTGAAAAGCCATTTCATTCTTGTATCCAACTTCATTGACTCTTCTTCTCCTTCGTCTAGTACTCTTTTGATGGGAATTAATAACTGATGAGTGCTCAAAAAGCACTAAAATTACCATGATTTTATGCACATTAATTGATTAAAAATATATATATTTATATGATTTTATTATATATTTATATAAATTTGTCTTTTCGAAATCACGGTTATTTTTATTGTTTTTCAGGTATTTTTGCTTAAAAACGTCACTTAAAGACTCAAAAAGGAATACGGGAGGCAATACATCACAAATACATTCAAAAATAAATGAGGAAAAGTCAACAAATATGGAAAAATTGGACAAAATGGGTCAAAAAGGTCAAAAAAGAGGAAATCGCGCCACAACACTCCACCATTGCCCAAATTTCTGACAGAGGCCGACGTCATCAATGACGTCAGCAATCACCACTCCGCGTTTTCATCATTTTTTAACATTTCTTCACCCACTTTTTCTCTCCATCCTTACCTATAAATACCCCCCTTCTCTTCACTTCATACCACACCTCAAAACACATCTTCTCTTCTCTTTCTTTCTCTCATTTTTTAGTTTTTCTTAGTTTTAGAGTTCTTCTCTTTTTGAGAAGAACTAGCTATGTTTTTGTAATTTATTTGCTTTTCGATTCAATAAATGGGAGTGCAAATTCCGCTTGGAGGCTTTCCAGCAATGGGAATAGCATCGAAGTTCTGTAAGGATTTTATTTTCTTTACAGTTATTTTTTATGCTTTATTCTTACAAGTTATATTTAATTTGTCTGTGATTAAATTTAATTGTGCTGGCTATTTGTAAATATGATATAATAATAACGTTGTTATGCTTGCGAAATATTAAATAGGTAAAAATCTCTAAAATGAATTGATTTTATTTTTATTCAAGATTTTATATTAAGAATCTTAGAGAGAAATATATTATTTTTCATTACAAACTTAAATCTGAAAATTAGATTTTAAGGTTTACTTATCCGGTCTAATTTAGAGTAGTACTCTTTTATTTGTTGGTACAATCGCCCGGTAGTTAGAGTGAAGCTCTATTTCAAAAGTTTTTATAAGAATTATTATCTTAAAATGTATTAACAACATGTTTTCAGTAGTGGTTTTAAAACTTGAAAGTTAGTACTCGGATAATTAAATTCTTAGGTTTAATTTGGACACCTTGAATAAAGTTTAAACTATCTAATCCCACCAAAGGTGGTGTTTAAATGATTCATTTTCAATCTCTTAGAAAAAGAAATTAATTTAATTAACTAAATTAGTTATCAACCCCACCCATAGGTGTTAATTGATTTGTTTAGTTAACAAAGAATATCTAACCCCAGCAAAGGTGGTATTCATATAAAAAAGAGAGAATTAATAAATATCAATTCATATCTTTAATAACCTAAATAATATGAGCAAGTATAATTAACTTAATTATTATATCCATAAAAACTCCACCATTATAAATGATAAAATTTGCATAAATGTTTATTGAATCTATGTTTATTTTTATGTAAGTAGATTAAAAACACAAAACCCCAAAATATCGTGACATGATGTTTATGATTTAATTTCTTTTTTAAAATTTTGAATAATAAATTAAAAACTACATACATTCCTTCCTTAGATCGACCTTGGGAGTATACTTATCATTTTCTACGAAATGATTCGTGCACTTGCGAGAGTTTTATAAATAGATAAAACCAAATGAACGGTAGGATCGACGATGTATGCCTGCTCGCTGATCAAGTTTTTGCTAGCGCAAGCTTAGTGAAGGAATAACGTTTTTAAATTATTTATCAAAATTTTAAAAACTTTTTGTGTTGTAAATAATTGTGATTTTTTTATTTAAAAAAAAATAAATAAAAAAATTTGTTGTTTGTGAAAAGTAAAAAAAATTTCAAATTTCAATTTCATAATAAATAAAAAAATTGAAATTTTAAATTTCATAAAAAAATTATAGCATGAATAAGAAAATAATTTTGAATTTTGAAATTTGAAGTAAAAAAAAAGTAAATAAATTTTAAATAAAAAAAATAAATAAATAAAAATAAATAAAATAAATAAAAATAAATAAAAATAAATAAAAAATAAATAAAATAAAATAAAATAAATAAATAAAAAATAAAATAAATTAATTTTTTTTTTCAAAAAAAAAGTCAAAAACTTTATTTTCAATTTGTTTTTTTTTTCTTTATCTTTTTCAATTATTTTTTTTCAATTATTTTATTTTATGTTTGGCTTAATTTTTAATTTAAAATTTTTTTTTCTCTTTTTATTTTTTTTTATTTTTCTTTTACTTTTTCAATTTATTTTACTTTTGGTTTAATTTTTTTTAATTTTATTTTTTTTAACGTTTTTTTATCTTAATTTTCCTATAAGTTAATTAACTTAAGTTTTTAGTAACTTAATTTACTAACTTATATTAATTTAATTTACTAACTTAATTAACCTAGATTTTCATTAACTTAATTAACCTACCTTTTTATTAACTTAATTAACTTAAATTTTAACTTAACTTAACTTAATTAACTTAATTTTTATAACATGAAAAGTAAAGATCTAAAGGAGTTATGTCTAGGAGACTAGTTCTTGGAAGCCTTTGTGCCACTAGTCTTTCCTGGAAACGTTGCTCTATCTAGGAGGATGGTTTTTAAGGAGCCTTTGCCCCAACATTCTTTCCTGGGAGCACTCTTGGTTAATACTGATTATGTTATTTTAACTTAGATATTATACTTAAAAAAACAAAAAAAAATTCTGAAACTATCTCCAAAATTTTAAAGTTTAATTACAATCTAAGGAGTTAGTTGTTTTTTTTATCTAGGTACAATTGTGTTTTGATACCTTTAATTATTTGATTTGTACCTAGACGTGGATGATCTAAAACTCACAAGCATGTCCCTAGTTTTAAGTACAAAAAAATTTGAAAATCCATAGGACATGATTGAAAAAGTGTAGGTAGACAAACTTGTCTTGCTTGTAGGTTTGATTGACTCATTGATGAGGGAACATTGAGTTTACTTCAAATGAAATCCCCAAGTTACGTCTTGCTAAGACGTTAAACTAAGTGCTGGATGGGAGGCAACCCATCATTTTAGGTAATTTTCTTTTATTTATTTAATTTCTATTATTTATTTTAGTTTAATTACATATGAATAATTTTAAAATTGTTAAAACTAAAAATATTTGTTGAGATGTTAGAAGTTCACAGCGATCTATCTGTGTGAACTTTATTGATGAATATGATGGATGCACTTGCAGTTCTCCATTACTACTTGCACATTCTCATGAAATAGGTAATATTTATTCTCTTTTCTTTTTTATCTTTAATTTACAATTGTTACATTGAGGACAATGTAAGTTTTAGGTTGGGGGTGGTGAAAAATTACCATGCTTAATTTAAAAAAAAAGATTTAACAATTTTAAAAAAATATATATATATATTTTTTATATGTTCACATTTTCATTTTTATTGTGTTTGGTTTTATTTTCTTTGTGTGATTTAGTAATTTTTGGAATTTAAAAAAAAATTCTCACAAAAATTTATCATTTCTTTAAATCAAATTTAAGTAAATAGTTAAGTCTTTTGTACTGTTAGATTAATTTTTGAAAACATATCATGAAATATTTTGTAATTGTTTTTGATAATTAGTTAGTTTTTGTCATAACTAGTATTTCTTGATAAGATGTAGAAATTATATTAAACCCAAAATTGGTGTTTATGAATTTGTTTTAGTGAAGATTACCTTTGTGAGATATAATTTGAGCCTAATTTCCCTTATTCATAGTGAAATATATATTTTTTCTACTCCAAACACATTTCTTATTTCTTCAAATTTTTAGATGATCTCTATAGGCATTAGCATTGAATGTATGAATTTTTTCTCATCTTAATAGAGTGTCGTATATTTTTTATTATTATTTTTTCTTAGATTAAATGATTTGAGTAGAAATTGATAGTATATGCTTTTATCTCATTTATGCATGACTGGTACACAAAAAAAAAGAGATATATCTGGGGTTACCTAAACCAAATCAAACAGAAAAGCCACAAAATTAACCACTCACCAAAATCCTAAAAAAATGTACAATCTGTACATGGATTGACTCTATAAAAAAATGATATATATTGAAAAGTATCTTCAGAAAAATAGAGAGAGATAAAGAATATATAGTATAATCTACATACTATGACCTACATTACCCAAAATCCAAAAAATTGTACAATCTGTACATGGGTTGACTCTCTAAAAAAATGATATATATTGAAAAATATCTCTAGAAAAATATAGAGAGATAAAGAATATATAGTAGAATCTACATACTATGACCCACATTGCCTACAAAGTTGTGAGTAAAGGCTAATTACAAATGAAAGATGAGGAAGTAATTCCCTAAAAAGTCATTGCACTTTCTTCATTTGTAAAAGGCATATATCTTGAAATTTTTTCTTAATGAGTTTGATTTATGCATGAAAATAATTTTTATATATGATATCTTTATAATTTATACATTTGATTCCTTCCATGAGATCAACGTCAAAATAACACTTTGAGCCTTTATTCTTTATACATATGCCAACATATTAGTTCATTTCTATACATCAACTCTTTCGCATATAAATTAGTATGAGTGTTTGAACCCATAGGATTTAGTGTGTTGAGAGTATTGATATGTGAGGAATAGAGTCGAAGCGAATTCGGATTCATGACACTGAAATTGGGTGAAATTAAATTGATACATTTTTGATATGAAATATGAAAAATGATTTTCGACTAATTATTATAATAAATCATGATTGTTTAAGAAGATTAAAATAACTTATGCTTGAGATTTTAATTATGATCTTAAAGGAGATTAAAAAGTATGAGACATTTTGTGTTATGTTGTTTTCTTTTATTCTTAAAAATTAATTTTTGATTTTGTTGTAATTTTAGTTTTTAAGTTGTTGTTTTTATTATTTCTTTTAATTTTTGTATTTAGTTCAATGTTTGTGGGTATCATTACTGAAAACCCTCACGAGACTCAAACTCGTCCACTAGGGCAACCTAGGGGTTTAAAGGCTTGTTGCATAGACTAAATGCAACCGTGTCAATCCACGGAAGTGATTTAGGATAGTTTAATTTTTAATTTTTATTGCTTCTCTTGCTAAGGGACTAGCAAGAAGTTGGTTGGGGGTTGTGATGAGTGCTCAAAAAGCACTAAAATTACCATGATTTTGTGCACATTAATTGATTAAAAATATATATATTTATATGATTTTATCATATATTTATATAAATTTGTCTTTTCGGAATCACGGTTATTTTTATTGTTTTTTATGTATTTTTGCTTAAAAACGTCACTTAAAGACTCAAAAAGGAATACTGGAGGCAATACATCACAAATACATTCAAAAATAAATGAGGAAAAGTCAACAAATATGAAAAAATTGGACAAAATGGGTCAAAAAGGTCAAAAATGTCAAAAAAGAGGAAATTGCGCCACCCAGCCACCCAGCTGCCCAGTCGCGCCAGCACAGTTAAATTTAATCACAGACAAATTAAATATAACTTGTAAGAATAAAGCATAAAAAATAACTATAAAGAAAATAAAATCCTTACAGAACTTCGATGCTATTCCCATTGCTGGAAAACCTCCAAGCGGAATTTGCACTCCTATTTATTGAATCGAAAAGCAAATAAATTACAAAAAAATAGCTAGTTCTTCTCAAAAAGAGAAGAACTCTAAAACTAAGAAAAACTAAGAAAAACTAAAAAATGAGAGAAAGAAAGAGAACAGAAGATGTGTTTTTGGTGTGGTATGGGCGAAGAAGAAGGAAGGGGTATGTATAGGTGAGGATGGAGAGAAAAAGTGGGTGAAAAAATGTTAAAAAATGATGAAAACGTGGAGTGGTGATTGCTGACGTCAGCATGACGGGGCGATCAGGTATGTACGTGCGGATGGCGTTGCCAGCATGTACGCCAGACGCAAGCGCCATAGACGCGAAAGGCCGCATGTGCGCGCGCACGGACGCAGAGCAGGATGCACGCGAAGAAAAGGATCTCGCACGCGCGTTTGGGCGTGTCACACAGCGGCCAGCACGGCTAGGCAACCTGGTGGTCAAGGCACGATTTCCTCTTTTTTGACATTTTTGACCTTTTTGACCCATTTTGTCCAATTTTTCCATATTTGTTGACTTTTCCTCATTTATTTTTGAATGTATTTGTGATGTATTGCCTCCAGTATTCCTTTTTGAGTCTTTAAGTGACGTTTTTAAGCAAAAATACCTGAAAAACAATAAAAATAACCGTGATTCCGAAAAGACAAATTTATATAAATATATGATAAAATTATATAAATATATATATATTTAATCAATTAATGTGCATAAAATCATGGTAATTTTAGTGCTTTTTGAGCACTCATCAATAACCAACAACTCATAAAGCTCAAAGGTTTCTGCTGTAGTCTTTTCTCCTATAGCTCCTCCAACAACATTGTCAAATATGTCTTGACTCTATGGTCTCAATCCCTCACAAAAGAACCGGTTCTATAGCTATAATGGAAAGCTATGGTGCGGACATTGAATGAAAAGAAGTTTGAATCTTTCCCAAGTTTTGTGAAAGGGCTCTTCATCCCTTTGAGAAAATGTTGCTCTCTTTATCCTTAAGTCAGTAATCTTTTGATGAGAATAGAATATACTCATAAACTTTTCGTAGAATTCCTCCTAAGTAGTCAAAGAACCTAGTTGTAGAGTCATGAACCATGACCAAGATTTATCCTTGAGGGTATATGGAAAACACCTCATCCTAAGCTGGTCTTCATCAATTCCATGTAATGAAAAGGTTTGCACAATAGCATAGAAATCTCTAAGGAAATTTAAAGGGCCATCATTATGGATACCATAAATGGAAGGCAATAGTGAATGATGAATCTTTTTCAATTCATAATTCCTTGCAGCCTCTTGTAGTTGTATGCTGGAAGTAGCATTGCCAACGATTGTCATTGCATATTCTGTCATCAATTTCTGCCTAGCTTTAGCATATCCCATGACTTCTCATACTTGAAAATGAATCTCCTCTTCTTGATTACAAATGGTCAGCTTTTGAAGGGATTCTAGTTGAATAAAAAGTATAACTTTTAAAAAGATTTCGTACTTTTTATATGCTAAGACTAAGTTTAGAGTTTTAAGAACGTAGGGGACCTAAGTTTTATCTAAGTACTATCAAAAGAAAAAGAAAATTAAATACTATACAAAAATTTAAAGAACATAAATAAAAAAAATTATCTTTTATTAAAATAAATATGATTACATAAATGAAATAACAAAATGGGTGACCTTATATTCAGGACTAAAATTTATTATCTTTTAGTAAGACATCACACAGGAGATTCCAACAATTTAAAGATCCAATGTCTCCATATCATTGAATTTTATATGCTCTTCGTTGAACTCGGTCAGTCTTTACTTGTTTCTGTAAATGCTCTGCCAACTGTTCAACTTGGACTTCCACCTTTTTAATTGAAGCCTCCATAGAGTCCAACCGTTGAGTTGTATTTATTTGGTTGTCTTTACTAACTTGAATAAAAGCATTAAAGTTATTCTCTAAGGTTGGATTGCTAGGAAGATTTCATTGTTGTTGCTGGTGGAATTGTTGGCCCTATTGGTTTGAATTATGGGAAAATAAAGGGTTGTTTTGCCTCAATATGAAATTAGGATGATTCCTCGACCTAGGATTATAAGTGTTTGCATTGGGATCATATTTGGGTCTTGGTTGATACCCTCCCAATACATTGACCTGCTCAGTTCCAACATTTTCTTCTCCTTGAAATGGATAGGCATTAGAACCATATCCTTGATTGCTACACAGACCACATTACTCTAAGTTGGAAATGTCTTGTGTAGAAAATAGTTGTGTAAGATGAAGTTGTACCTTTGTACTATAATCTATTTTCGAAATTCCAACCAATTTCACTCTGGTGCTCTTTTGTTAGGAATTATCACCCAACATCTCAAAGATATTATAAGTCTCTAAGGCAGTCTTATCTCCCAGTGCTAGCAGCGTTGTCGATGATGAAGTGGAATTGCTACATGAGTCCATCATAAATGAATTGGTTCTGCAACTTTAGAGGGTAGCTATGATAGGGGCACTGAGTGAGAAAGAGCTTGAACCTCTCCCAAGTTTCGTGGAAATGTTCTTTTTCCATCAAAGAAAAAGTAGCATTCTTAGCTTTCAACTTCGATGTCTTATGATAGGATTAGAATTTTTCCATGAATATTTTTGTAGACCCTCTCCCAAGACATCAGGGAACCAAGAGGAAGTGACATTAACCACGTCTTCTCCCCGTATTTTAAGGTGTAGAGAAAACACTTCATTCTTAATTGGTCCTCGGTAAGAGCACCAAAGGGAAAAGTCTGGACTGTTGAATAAAAGTCTCTAATGAAAGACACTGAGTCTTCATTAGGCAGCTCAGAAATGAAGGAAGCATAGGAAAATGAATAATTTTCAATTCATAATTCTGAGCAGCCTCACCCAATTGGATAGAGGTAGTTGATGTGCCAATTACTGGCCGTGTAAACTCCTTCATGGTGGTTTCTCTAACATGTGGGTTTTTTCTCATTTCTATTTGGGTGAAAAATCTTCCTTAAAAACCATCCTTCTATACAAAGCAATGTTCCCAAGAAAGACTAATAGCATAAAGGCTTTCAAGAACTAGTCTTCTAGATAGAACTTTCTTACATCTTTACTTTTCATACTATTACACAATTAGTTTTTTTTTGTATATATTTTTTATTTTTCTTTAATGGTGCCACGATGAACTTTTTTTCTATTATATGACAAATTAGGTTTGGTATGAACTCTAGTTTTTTTTTTAAATTTAATTAATTAATTATTATTACCTAAATTCTTTATCATACACATTAAAAAAAATCATAAATAAAGGATATTAGTAAATTTATTTTAAGAAAATATTTTACCTATTTAATATTTTGCATGCATAACAACGTTATTATTATACATATTCACTATCAGCCAGACATGTTATAATTAATTATAGACAAATCAAGAATGACACAAAAGAAACAACATAGATATATGGATTGCAAAAGGAATATAATTAATACCTTAACAATATTCTTACATAATACTACTACAAAAAGTACATATGGCCTCGGTTTTTAACCGTGACCATAAATCTATAGCCACGGTTATAAAAACTGAGGCCTAAGTGAGAGAGACCATAGATAACGACCTATGGCCTCAGTTTTTCTAATAACCGAGGCCATATGGTATACATAAATTAAAAAAATACAATTATTAATTACAATATTAAAAATTAAATCAATATAAATTACAATACATTTATTAAAAACAATATTAAAAATCATATTATAGTAAAATTAAAAGTATAATTACATTAGAGAGTTTATTATACACTAAAAATTAATAAACACAATGTACAATAGAAATAACTTGAGTATAGTATTTATTTTTATCTACTTTGAGACTCAAAATAGTGTGCCTACTGCCTGGTGCACTAGTGCCCTGGTGGACCGGCACCCTGATGCCTGGTGCACTAGTGCCTTGGTGTGCCGGTGCCCTAGTGCGTGGTGCGCTGGTACACTGGTGCGCCTGTTACATGGGTGCGCTTGTTACCCTGGTGCACGGGTGTGCCTAGTGCCTGGTGTGCCTGATGCGCTGGTAACAATAGATAAAATAAGAATGAACCATAAACACAATGTACAATAGAAATAACAGTAGATAAAATAAGAATGAACCATAAAAAATGTTCACAATAGACTCAAAACATAGTCTAACATAGCATAGCATAGCAAGGAAGCTAAAATGTATCACCAGAGGATTTTGAAACCTATCACACAGAGGACTAATATATCAATGTATCACCAGAAACTTAGTTAGCACTGATATAACTAAAATGTAAATTCAATACTTGAATTCCAAGATGAAGCAAATATGGAATGAGGACTGACCTTTCCATACCTGTATAGATCAGTGCAAAGATGGTTATATAAGCTAGAAAGATTGTCCTAGCACCTATAAGCAATAAAAGGAGGACAAATGTGACAACAGACTTGTATCTACAAACCGAGTCAAATAGGACATAGTATCATATATTGTGAACAAGTAGATAGAGAAGTAACAAAAATAAAGCGCAAAAGGAGCTTGTAGGTTGAATTCGGTTTACCTCATAGGCTTTCAATGATTGATCAGCAGCTTGTTTACAAATCACAGTATAAATCTTTAATTGCAATAAGAGAAAACCCAGATTCTACAACTTAAAGAAAAAAATGTTCTAAGTTCATAAGAGATAGAACTTGGACACAAAATCCACAAAGAACGTACCTTGGAGACGAGAGGATGAGAAAAAGAAAAGAGAAAAAGAAAAAGAAAAAAGGAAAAAGGAAAAAAAAAAGAGAAAAAAAGGGAAGCATAAAAAAAATGATAAATTTTTTGGTGTTAATTTGGTGTAAAAAGAAAGAAAAAGAGAGAAAAATTTGATGTTAATTTGGTGTAAAGGAGAAAAAATTAATAGGATATATTTATGGCCTCGGTTTTTAAATAATCGAGTCCATAGGGTATGTCTATGGCCTCTGTTTTAAAATAACCTAGGCCATAAGGTATGTCTATGGCTTTAGTTTTTAAATAACCGAGGCTAAAACCCTATGGCCTCGGTTTTTAAAAAAACCGAGGCTAAATATACGAGACTATATATATGTATTGTAGGTGTGTAACTTTGAAGAGTTGATTCTAAGATTGGAAAAACTTCAATAGTAATTGCACTCCAAAATTTGTTAAATTGAATACTAAAAACTACTAAAATATAAACATGTTCTTCCTCAAAATTGATGGAAGAACTAAATAAATTTAAAAGCTAAAAATATAAAAATCTACAGAAAATGGGGAGAGAAAGTTGCTGAAAATGCAGCTTGAAAGCTTATTTTCTTGGTATATAGGGGTCTTATTTGTAGGAAAAAATGTGAGAAAAATTTATGTTTTCATTGCGACTCGATTAGATCACAACCAGGTTTTTGACCAATTCAAACCTTCTTATGATGCGGTATACAATTATTTTTTTCGTTTATTTTCCATTATCTCTTTTTGTTTATTTTCTATTATATCTTTTCGTCACTTTGAATAATATCAAATAAAGAATATTTATTTATTTATATTATAAAATGTATGCAAAACACGACAATAAGGTTCGTGAAAAAGATTTTATGGATTGGTGTATCCATTTCTCTTATATTTCTTATGAAAGGTTAATTTACATATGTGTAATTTTTAGCACGCTTGAAACTCTTATATGGTATTAGCAGTATTAGCAGTATTAGCAGTATTAGCAGTTATAGGTTATAAATTATTTATTTATGCTTATATGGTATCTATAGTCCACCAAAGAACGACTATTTTGCTTACACTAAAATAGACCAGCATACAACTTACAAATATGATAATTATTTTTCTTATACTATACATGAGATTAAGCTTATCTCATACTACTTTGATGGATGATGATTGGGCCACAATACTCAAAATTTTATGCTAAATAGAATATCACAACCAACTCTTTACTTAAGCATCTTTCTGAATCCATTTGGTATATATATTCTGGTTTATCAAAAATAGGAGGTATGCTTCTAAGGTATTTAGTCAGTTATGACCTAATTAATAGGTCTCAACACCACTGGCTCAATTAGAAAAATTATCAACATTCAATTTAACTATTATAATTGAAATTCCAGTATAGAATGATTATTAAACTGTATAGAATTTAAGGAGAAGGCCATACTGATAATGACAAAATATTGTTTTTTGGTCATAATCACACAATAACAGATAATTATATAGTATCAAGCGTGGACGTTGCCAGACAATTATGAAAGAGAGAAGGATATGACTGAAGAGAAATTCAAGCTTTTATGGTGGTAGCCATGGAAGGAAACTCTGAGAAACAACAGAGGCGTACATGCAGAAAAGCTCACTACATGAGAAAAGGTTTTTATAGACAAAATTTTTAGCGACAACACAATTTTCGGTAGTATTGTCGACAACATTTATCGACAAATTTTATTTGGTAAAAAGGTATTCATCGACCAAATTATATTTTGTTGGGAACTATTTTCCGTTGTAGTAAAGTTCCTACCAAACCTTTGTCGACAAACTTTTTGTTGATAAAATGTTAAAAACCTTTAACGAGAAACTTTTGTAGGCAAAACGTTTTATGAAATTTCAAGTATATATACTTTTTTTGGACAAAATTTGTCCCTAAAAGTTGGATACATTTGCCAACAAAATTTTCTTAAGAAAAAATTAAATGTAAAATTAATAAATTACTTAAAATTATATTACTATAATTACTTTTTAAGTCAATAAAATTATAATTTTGGAAATAGTTTTACAGATATTATAAAAATATTGAATTTTTTGTTGTGTGTAGTGTATACACCAATAAAATTGATGCAATTTAAATGATATTACTGAATAAAGTGATTGGAAAAAATTTCAAGTAAAAAATTAAGCAGTCTAATTTGCTATCTTTTATATTTTTGGATGAAATATGGTATAAGTCGTTTCGATTAAATTATTTATATTGTTTATTTTTTTAGATTATAAATAATTTTATTTAATCCTAGTTATGAAAAATTGATCAATTAAAGATATTTTTTAAAAATATTATTACTTTATAAAAAATAATATTTTAATAAAAATATTATTAAAATAATATAATTTTCTTCGTTCACTTTTTTTACATTACTAATTGGCTAAATTATACTATTTTTATTTGAAGTGATTGAAGAACACAAATGAGATAATCTAAGGTGTTTTTATAGTATTTTTCTCTCTATATATTATAAATTGACAAATGATATCATACTTAATATTAATAAAATTACAACCTTAATTTTCATTTGGATATATAAGTAAATGTTTTTACCTTAAATTGTTGTATCCTAATGCCATTCTAATTTTACATTAATTTATATTATTAGATACTTATATAATTTTCACATTATTACCAATAGTATTCTATTGTGTTATTATCCATCAATCCTATCATAATATGCACAGGTCTTTTTTATTTAATTCTAACATTACAATAATCGATTTCCATGATAGTCATATATAATTCTAAATTATTGAGGATAAGATTGTAATGTCCCAAAGTAAAAGGATAATATTCATGTTTGAATCACATACCCTACCCTCAAACATTATACTTCCTGTAAATCAACTTAGTAGTAATAGCCATAAACTACGATTAGATTATTTATGCCATTATATGTAATCATTTGAATTCTTATACAAACCTGTACATTAAACTATTAGCATCAACTTCACCGTAGTAAAAGATGTCCAAAACAGAATGTCGACAAAACATATTCTAAAACATCTTCTAATATGATGTCAAGCATATTCTAAAGCATCTCTTAAAAAGTTGATTATTATACTGTACAAAAAAATGGGTATATTTTTCCTATTTTAAGTAGTTATTATTCACTTATGATTTGAATGAAGAAAACTCAAACTAACTCAACAAAATAATGTTATTGAAAATATAATTATAAAAGAAACTATGTCCTCGGGCGTTGTTGATTACTTCAATTATCTCCAAATGGATGAACTCTAAAATTACAACTAATCAGACAAAATTGAGCCAATCAATTACCCTTACAAAAGAGAGAAAGATTAAATTTTAAGATGTTTTATAAGTGGATGGGATTTATTTATAGCCCAAAATATAACACTCATTTTCATTCCTAATCAATGTGAGACTTTTTCAATTTCCTTACTAAAGAACTATACAAAAAACATCCACCTTAGTAACTTCGTGATTCTTAAATGATTTCTTCAATCTCTAGATCAGTGATGCCATTTCTAATTCAAATTTGTAGGATGTTAATCAAGTCCATCAAATTTTTGAACTTGATTACCGTTACCACCTTGGTCATTATATCTACGGGATTCTCTATAGTATTGATTTTCTGAACTAGTAATCCACCTAACTGGTAGACTTGCTTCTTTGCTAAATGAATAGCACTCCAATTGTCACAAAACACCTTAGTATGTTTTTGACCAACTCCTAAGTCTTCAAGCAAACCTCGTAACCAAATAACTTCCTTCACAGCTTTTGTGACTGCCATATACTATGCCTCTGTAACTGCCATATACTCTACCTCTATAGTAGAAAAAGCAACTGTGGACTGCAAGGTATACTTCCAACTAATTGGTGCTCTAGTAAGAGTAAACACATAACCAATAGTTGACCGACGCTTACTTAAATCTCATGTATAGTTGGAATCATAATATTCGACTACATGTTGACTAACAATATTATTTTGCAGAAATACTAAACTAACATCTATACAGCCAACCAATGTCCTTTACCAAGATCATAAATGTACTTGCTTATAGCACCAACCACATGTGAAATGTCAGGTCTCGTACACGTCATTGCATACATCAAGCTACCAATTGTATTTTCAAATGGTACCTTTTCCATGTATTCTCGTTCTGTATCATTCTTAGGAGATAATTCAACACTAATCTTGAAATGAGGAACAAACGGAGTACTTACAGGTTTTGTTTGTTCATTCATACCAAAACATTGTAATACCTTCTTCAAATATTGACTCTGGGTCAAACTAAGCTTCCCCTTCTTCTTGTGTCTTCCTATCTCTATGCCTGGAATCTTCTTGGCTTCTCCCAGATCTTTCATCTCAAACTCTTGATTTAGTTTAGCCTTCAACTTCTCAATTTCTACTTGGCTTTTTCGATGCAATCAACATATCATCGACATATAATAAGAGATGGATGAAAGACTCATCTTGTTGCTTGCAAAAATACACACAATGATCATGTGTACTTCTAGTATACTTCTACTACAACATAAACTGATCAAATCATATATACCACTGCCTTAGAGATTTCTTCAATCCATACAATGATTTGTTCAGCTTGCAAACCCAATTCTCTTTACAAGCAACATTAATCCCTTTTGTATGAGACATATAGATTCCCTCTTCCAAGTCAACATGTAGAAACATGGTTTTCACATTAAGTTGAACAAGTTCCAAATCCAAATGTGCTACCAAGGCCAACAAAATTCTAATGAAATAATGTTTTACAACTAGAGAAAATACCTCATTATAATCTATTCCCTTTTTCTGAGCATAGCCCTTAGTCACCAACCTTGCCTTGTAGCGAACACCACCTTTGTTAGGAAATCCTTCTTTCTTTGCATACACCCATTTGCAGCCAATTTCCTTCTTGCCCTTATGTAGTTTTGTCAACTTCCATGTCTTATTCTTCTGAAGGGACATAATTTCTTCATCCATGGATTCCTTCCATCTTTCAACTTCAGGGCTTTTGATTGCTTCTTTATATATTGAAGGAACATTATCATGCACAACTAAAAGTGTACAGGCCACCGTATTCTTAAGCTGAGCAGGTAGATCTTCCATATCTTTGTATCGAGTAGGCACCTTGACATTTTGTTGTCGTGGTCTATCAATTGCAGTTTCTTCTTGTTGCTATGGAGGTTCTTGGGTTAAAACCTCTTCTTCATCTTCTGCCAATGGAGGATCAGCTTTTGTCTTATCTCCACCAATTGGATTAGCAATTTTGCTTTCAAATTCCACCTACTTCAGAGTTTGCTTCATCTACTACAAAGTGCCATCAATATTCTTAGTCACCTTTCTCAACAAGGAAAATTCATCAAAGGTAATATCTCTACTGAAGATTATCTTTTTCATTTCAAGGCCTTAAAAAATAGCTTTCTTGGCTCTTGGATCTAACTTTGATTTCGTTACATGGTAGTATGCAATAGAACTAAACATATGTAAGAAATCATAATCTCTAGTAGGTTTTCCAAACCATACCTCCATAGGTGCTTTTCCTTCAAGAGTAGACGATGGTAGACGGTTGACAAGATGACATGCATACGTCACAGCCTCAGCCCAATATTTCTTACTTAACCCATCATTTGGCAACATACATCAAACCTTCTCTAGAAAAGTCTCGTTCATATGTTTTGTAACTCCTTTGTGTTGTGGTGTTTTTTGAATAGTGAAGTGTCACACTATCCCTTCTTCTTCACAAACTTTCATAATGGATCGTTTGTGTACTCAGTGCCATATCAAACCTCAAACGCTTGATCTTTCTACCAGTCTGAGTCTAGATCATCTTCTTCCACTTGAGAAAAATTCCCAGCACTTCATCCTTCTTCTTCATGAGATACACCCAAACTATTTTGGAGAAGTCATTAATGAAAGTGGCATAATAATTTTTGCCACTTAGGGATGGAGTTCTTGTTGGCCCTCATACATCAGTATGGATGTAATCCAAAATACCTTTTGTATTATAGAGTACAGTGAGAAAGCTTACTCTTTTCTGCTTCCCTAATACACAATGCTCACAGAATTTCAACTTTTCGGTTCTCACGCCTTTTAACAAGCCTTGCTTTACAATAATTTGTAAAGATTTTTCACCAATATGTCCTAAACACATATGCCACAACTTGATAGTTTCTGAATCTTTTTTTTCTCCACAACTACTGT
Organism: Hippophae gyantsensis; assembly: GCA_030763125.1. NCBI lineage: Eukaryota > Viridiplantae > Streptophyta > Magnoliopsida > Rosales > Elaeagnaceae > Hippophae > Hippophae gyantsensis. The sequence continues at coordinate 41,592,169 of CM061035.1, read as the reverse complement.
TGATACTATCCTAATAACAATACTACCAAGATAGTAGTACAAGTTATTCTTCCGAACACCTTTCATCGCCATAAGTGCTCCAGAAGTAACCTTCAATGCCCTATTTTGCATGATCACAATGAAGCCTTTTGATTCTAAGACTCCCATAGTAATGATATTCTTCTTCATATCTGGGACATAATGAACATCTTTCAAGACTCTGGTTGAACCATCTTGATTCTTCAAACGATTTATACCGATCCCTAAAACTTTGCATGAATAATCATTACCCATGAAAACAACTCCACTGTCTAGTTCTTCAAAGTTAAAGAACCACTGCTTATTAGTAGAGATATGAAAGGTACACGTTTAATCAAAAATCCAATCACTAGAATGTGATGCTTTTGATGAACCAACCAATGCAAAATTTGAATTTGAATTGCTTTTAGCTACACATGCATCAGACGACATAGCTTTTCTTTTCTTTTGTAGCTTTGAACAGTTTTTCTTCCAATGGAATTTTTCATGACAAAATGCACATTCATCTTTACCGAGCCTTCCTTTTGAATGAGATTTGCCTCTCCTTCCTTTTTGTTGAGTTTGTGGATGCCCTCTTACAAACAGTGCCTCTGTTGCTTCATTTCTACTTTCTTTCTTTCTTTTTTTAATCTTATTTTCTAATTTCATAACTATACAAAGTAGTGCAAACTTTCTCAAAATACACTTTATCCTTACCAATGAGTAAGCTCGTAATAATGTGATCAAACTCATCAGGAAGGGAGGCTAACAACATCAAGGCTAAATCTTCATCTTTAAAAGTTTCATCCATATTTAACAAATCTCCTACTAATCGATTAAAAGCAGTAATATGGTTGTTTATCGTGGTACATGGAAGGTATTCAAAACAGAATAACTTCTTCTTCAAATAGAGCCAATTCTGTCCACTTTTTTTCATGAACTTGTTCTCCAACGCCTTCCATAACTTACTTGCGGATGTCTCCTTCATGAACGTGTACTTTTGTTCTCTTAAGAGACACGAATGGATTGTACCACATGCCAATCAATTGATATTTTTCCACTCGACTTCATCTGCTTCATCTGGTTTCTCTTCTTCAATAGCGATGTATAGACCTTATTAAAACAAAACATCTAAAACTTCGCCTTGCCACATGCCAAAATGAATGGTTTCATCAAACTTCTCCACCTTAAACCTTGCATTCATAACTGTTGTTTTGCCTGATATGGATGGTGGGCCTTTGCTTGAGGGAGACTTTTCTTCCGTCATTTTTTCAGATTACAACAACTAGAAACTATATTTCAATAGCAAATAAACGGAATATAAACAAATGTATAGGTAAAAATTTCGACTCTGATACCAATTGTTGAAAAAATCGGGTATATTTTTCCTATTCTAAGTGATTACTATTCACTTATGATTTAAACGAAGAGAACTCAAATTAACCAGACAAAATAATGTTATTGGAAATATAATGCTAACAGAAACTATGTCCTCGGGCCTCATTGAAAACTTCCACTCTCTTCAAATGGATGAATTCTAAAATTATAACTAATTAAACAAAATTGAGTTAATCAATTATCTTTTCAAAAGAGAGAAATATTTAAAAAATTTGGGATGTTTTAGAAGTAGAAGAGGAGACTATATTTATAAACCAAAATACAATACTCATATTTATTTCTTATTAATATGAGACTTTTTCAATTTGTTCATTAAAAGTTATACGACACATATATTCCAAAATATTATCCTAAAACTTCCTAAAACTGGTCAAATAAAAATTAAACTGTAAATCCAAAGTTATCTACCTTTAAAAGTTCACGGTACCAAAATACTATGAATATAAAGTTTTAAGGTCACTATCAACTGTGGGGCCTAAAATTTAAGTGGAAGGAGATGCATCATGTGAAGAAGATTATGTAGATGGAATTTCTGATTGAGATGATGTAGTAGCCAAGAATTGGCTCATTATAGAAGACAATTTGTTCTCCCCCAAACTCACGAGAAACTCCTTAAGTCCATTCAGCTCATCTTCTACATTTATCAATTTTGTCCTCAAACTTTGAACCTTATGGACCGATGACTTTGATGATGAACTAGATCTTCTCTTCCATCAGTTACCTATAATCAGGATACAATTATCAATAATCTCAGCCCCTGAAACTTGTGATAAGCCTCCATCTTCGCTCTCCAGTGTTGTATATGCATTCCCCAAGTTTTTCTATAAGTATTTGTAAAACATAATCATGGTAAAATCATTTATGTAAGACATTAAATGAAACTTTAAAGGGTAAGGTAACTAAGAAAAACTTACATAAACTTTTTCAACAGTGGGAGAAGACCATCCTCTTTTCAATGGTCTGTTGTGCAATTTGTCCCACATGTCTAAAACCGTAATAAATCCTTCTTTTTTTCACTGCATACAAATCACAAGTACAGTTTAATTATATTTCCATTCATTTATTTACTTCTACATATATAAAGTAATTGAAGTATCATTAATTGGAAAAAACAAAAAAAAATTAAGGACATACAAAGTCAAAGCATTTTACGGAAAGGACTTCGAGCCCCCTAAATAAGGATATTTTTGTATTCCATTGACGCTAAAGATCAATTTATTGGACAATGTTAAATCAATTCAATAAGATAAAACATTTGATTCAAATAAAATTGTCATCTACTTGCCTGAAAATGCCTCATTGGTGTCTAAAAGTCACATATTTGCTCCCAACCCAGTTGTATAAGGTAGTCAACGTCCCTGGGTATGTTTGGGACAAGCCTATAGGTTTTGCTATATTCGATAGGCTTGTCCAACATTGTTTTATAGTGTTTGTGTAATTCAATTTGTGTTCTTTGAATCTGCTTCAAAGATATCCATCCACATTTTTAAGAATGTGGAGATCTTTTTTATCAAAATCAAAAGTAGCCTAATTTAAAAAAAAAAAATTAACTTCAATTCTTTATGAGTAATAAAAATATATCAATGAGCAAATTAAGGACTATTGATTGAAAAACGTACCCTCAATCTAGATATGCAGAACATCTTGTCATCAAGAGGAACTTTTTTCCATTTTATCCATGTGACAGAGCAATGTCTTCGAACTAACATTCTGACCTCATTTTCAAAGTGTTGGGCACCCTTATCATCACCAAGACATTTGACATCATTACCTTGAAATCATATTGGAATCTTACTATTAGGTTGATGGTTTTCAGCAAGTCAAATTCCTTTTGTTCTGATGAAGACTAATTCAAACTTCAATTTTTCATGCTCTTATTTCCACTATAACACCTTTCAAAGACAACTCACAAATTGAAGAGAAAAACAAACACTCAAAGAGAAAACTCTCAACTCATACTCAAACTAAGAATACAAAGACTTATTTGTTTTTGATGGAATGATAAAACCAAATGCAAGGTAGGTTATTTATAGTTCTCACCATGCAATCTACACCACACAAATATAAAGCTAAAAAATAATCCTAGCCACACAAATATTATCTACACACTTCTCTTTTCTACAACCTTCAACCACCCTATTTATTCATCCTTCAACCACTTCATTTATTTCTCTACATCCTTCAACCACTTCATTTATTTCTCTACATCCTTCAACCACTTCATTTATTTTTCTACATACTGTTGAGAGAAACCACGAGCTACCAATCGTGTCTTGTACCTCTAAATTGACCCATATGGTCTACACTTTATCTTGTAAACCCACTTGCAGAATATGGGTTTCATATCTCTTGACTTTCACACCAGATCCCAAGTTTGATTTTGTTGAAGTGCATCGATCTCTTCTTTCATAGCTGTCATCCACTCAGATCTTTGTGATGCTTCTTTAAACGTCTCAGGTTCTATTGCTTCTTTAATTATGGATGCATTGGCATATTTGGGATTTGGCCTTCGTGTTCTTGTTGACCTACAAAGTTGAGATTGTGGAGTTGATTCTTCCATTTCACTAGACCCACCTTCTTCATTTAGTTGATATATGCTAGTTTTTCAAGGATTATGAGTTACTCTTTGTTCAGCACCATCATCGTCTGGATCTTTGGATTCATTAAACTTTGTTGGAATTGAATAGTATGCTTCCCCATCTTTTGTTGCAACTTATCTCCAAATTCTCTTGAGTCTGGCAATGCTTCCTTCTCTAAGGACCACCAAGAGGATGCTTCATCGAACACCACATCTCGTGAAGTATAGCATCTTCCACTCTTTGGATCATAACATTTCCACCATTTTCTCTGACGGTTGTATCTCACAAAGAAACATTTAACAACTTTCTTGTCAAATTTGCTTTGTAAATGATCAGGAACAAATACATAACATACACAGCCAAATATTCGAAAGTAGCTAACTGTAGGTTTCATGTTCCATAGTTTCTCAAAGGGTGAAACAAATTCTAACCTTGGTTGAGGAAATCTGTTGATCATAAAGGCTGCAGTCCTCATCGCTTCAGCCTAAAACCTCCCAGGTACATTTTTTTCATGTAGCATACTCCGAAAAATTTCTGCAAGATGTCGGTTCTTTCTCTCTGCTACACCATTTTGTTGTGGTGTGTTGGCACAAGTGTACTAATGACGTATTTAACATTCCCTTAGGTATTGAGAGAACTCGCCTGATCTATATTCTCCGCCGTTGTTTGTGCACAAATAACAAATCTTCTTTCCAACTTCTCCTTCAGTTCACTTTATAAACTCTTTAAACTTTGAGAATATGTCATATTTTTATTTCATAAAGAAAACCCACACATACCTTGAGAAGTCATCAATGAATGTCACCATGTATCGCATACTGCCAATTGATGGTTGCTTAATAGGACCGAATACATCGGAGTGAACTAACTCCAATGGTTCTTTTGCTTTAAACTTCGATTCCTTATATGACAATTGGTGAGCTTTACCATATTGGCATCCTGCATAGATTGTGTCTGTTCGCACGTCTAGTTGAGGAAGCCTTTTAAGCATTGATTTCTTCACCATCACACTTAGCTTGGAATAGCTAACGTGACCTAACCGCATATGCCATAGATCTGTTGTCTCATTTCTTCTTGTCTTGTCTACATATGTAGATTCTACTGACATCACGTAGATTGATTCCAATCGTTGCTCCTCCATTGTCGGTGTTTCTAAGATTTTGAGATCATGATACACCTTCACTTCTCGGGGACCGAACAAGACATAGTGGCCTAATGATGTTAATTGAGCCATAGATAGCAAATGTTTCTTCATTCCTAGAACATGATAAACATCTTGAAGTGGTACTTGGTTAGTACTATATCGAGGCGTAATTATCGTCTTACCGATATGGGCTACCGATAACCTTGAGTTGTCAACTGTCACCACTACACGACCTCCCTTGTACTCAGACATGCTTTCTAACTTCTGTTTATCACCTGTCATAAGATTTGAGCAGCCCGAATCTACGATCCAGTCATTCTTGTAGTCAATTTGTTTTGATGTTGTCACCGTAAGAGCTAATTCTTCTTCCTATGTAGTGAATAATGCTTCGGCATCCCAACCATCTTCGCTATGCTCCTTAGAACTGGAAGTAGCTGTATTGCTTTCAACAAGATTTTTCTTAATCTAACAATCTTTTGCCATGTGACCCATCTTCCCGCAGTTGTAACATTCACCATTAAATTTTCTATTGTTATTACGGTTATTCCAAGCTCCCCTTGGATGAAAGCCTCCTTTTCCTTGAGGAATTTTTCCTTTGTCGCCATCATTTTTATATCCATTTCCATTATACCGCTTGAAAATGCCTTTGCTTTTGCTAGTATAGAGTGCTTCTTCTTCACCCTTCAACGAGACTCCTCCCATTTGCTTTGCCATAGCTTCTTGACCAGCCAAAAAATTCTCAAACTCAACAAGATATGGTTGTGTCGGTCATCCTTGTATAGCGGTAACAAACCCTCGATATTCGAGTCTCAAACCATGAATAATTATTCTCTTTATCCTCGTTTCCCCAATAGGAGCTTTTGGATCTAACTCTGAAATTTTGTGGCATAACGACTTTACCTTGTGAAAGTATTGGGAAATCATCATGTCGCGTTGCACCATTGATAGTAACTTGTTCTCCAGAAGTTGCAATCTTGCATCATTCTTCTTTGAAAAGAGTGTAACAAGAGTGTCCCATGCTTCCTTTGGTGTTTTTGCATCCCGAATGTGCTCCAACATTTCTTCTTCAACTGTGGTCTTCAAAGCAAACATCGCTTTCCCTACTTTAATTTTCCACTTTCGCAAGATGCCATTTGCATCTTCCACTATTAGTTGTGTAAATTCATCACCACCAACAACCTCCCACAAGTCTTGACCTTGTTGGTAAGACTCCATACATGTTGCCCATGTGTTATAGTTTTTGTTGTTGAGCTTCTTGATTCCTCCAACTACTTGAAGATCACCTATCGTGTCGACAAGACTTTGACTATACTGAACAAGTTTGACTAATAAACTTACAGAGTACCAAACTCCTCACGACTCAAGATAGCTCCACTAAGAACGATCGCTGATCGTCCAGCTCTGATACCAATTGTTGAGTAAAATTTAGAATAAACAATTCAAAATTTACTAATATTAGTTCCAAAAAAGTAAACAAACTACTTGTATTATATCCACTATAACACTTTTCAAAGGCAACTCACAAATTGAAGAGAAATACAAACACTCAAGGAGAAAGCTCTCAACTCACACTCAAACTAAGAATACAAAGACTTATTTGTTTTTTGATGGAATGATAAAACCAAATGCAAGGTAGGCTTTTTATAGTCCTCACTATGAAATCTACGCCACATAAATATAAAGCTAAGAAATAATCCTAGCCATACAAATATTATCTACACACTTCTCTTTTCTACAACCTTCAACCACCCTATTTATTCATCCTTCAACCACTTCATTTATTTCTCTACATCCTTCAACCACTTCATTTATTTCTCTACATCCTTCAACCACTTCATTTATTTCTCTACTTCTTTAATTATTATGTTGGTGTTGATTTTCAACATAAACCATTTTTCAAAGCAAGTTTTTGTGCAGAAACTTTCTTCTGGTTCTTATCTCCTTGTTCACTATTACTCGGTGTAAAATTCTTTGCAATTCTCAACAAATTGGTATCAAAACCAGGTTGGTCTCTGACTGGGAGATTGAAAGAGTTCTTCAGAAATGGTAGCAAATGGATCTTCAGGTTCACAACCTCTCATTCTAGTGATTAATGGAGGCAAACACCAGTTTTGGAACGTGATGATGAGAACGCTGTTCAAGTCGCAAGATTTATCAAAGATTGTTAAAGAAGGTTTTGGAGATCTTGACGAAGCTACCAGATTGAAGGAAAATAAGAGAAAGGATGCAAAGGCACTATTCTTTCTTCAACAAGCTATTCATGAAAATATATTTCGAAGGACCATGAATGCCACTTCATCAAAGGAAGTATGGATCATCCTGTTCAAGGAATTTCAGGGTGATAAGAGGGTAATCATAGTCAAATTGTAGACACTTCGGCGGGAGTTTGAAACTGCAATGATGAAAAACAATGAATCAGTGTAAGAATATCTTTTTAGAGTTTCAACAATTGTGAGCCAAATGCAAGTTTATGGTGAGAAGTATAGTGATCAAATTGTCATGGCTAAGGTGTTGAGAAGTTTAATTTCTCGATTTGATCATATTGTAGCTACCATAGAAGAATCCAAAGATCTAACCAATTTTTCTTTTGATGAATTAATGGGATCTTTGTAAGCCCATGAATTACGATTGAACCGCACAGTGGAGCAAAGTGAAGAAAAGGCATTTCATATAAAGGGGAAGACTTTAGCAATGGAAAGGTTTATGCGTGGTAACAACGCGTATACTACTCAGAGAGGCAATGTAAGAAGCATAGTTCAAGGACGAGGAAAAATGCCACCCATCCAATGTCATCACTGCAAGCATTTTGGGCACATCAAGGGAAATTGTTGGCAGAGGACCAATCAGGCTAATTATGCAAAGGAAGCTAACGAAGAAGAAGAAAATGAAAAAGAGGAATTCAAACTATTTATGGCAAAACTTGAACCCACTGAAAACACAGGTGATATTTGGTTTCTAGATAATGGATGTTCCAATCATATGACTGGTATACGTTCACTATTTGAGAATTTGGATGAGAATTACAAGCTCAAGGTGAGGCTTGGAAATGAAAAGAAAATTGAAGTAGAGGTAAAAGGGACAATATTAGTCCAAAATGGAGCTAACACAAAGCTACTGTATGAATTGTTTTTTGTACCAAGCTTGACTCAAAACCGACCCAATGTGGGACAACTTGTAACCAGTGGATTTTTTGTTCTATTTGAGCACTCCAAATGCACAGTCAAGGATCAAAAAATCAACCAAATCATAGTGGAGGTAATCATGACTAAAAATAAGTTATTTCCACTTGATATTTCAAGCATTGAAAGCATGTGTTAATGGTCAAAGAAAAAGACAAGTCTAGAATTTGGCATCATAGATATGGACATTTAAACATGAAAGGTTTGTAGTTATTGTGCCAAAAATAAATGGTGAATGGTTTACTTGCTATTGAATTTATTGATCTATATGAAGCTTGTGTATATGGAAAACAAAGTAGGAAGCCTTTTCCTATGGGAAAATCGTAAAGGGCCACTACCAATCTGGAACTTGTGCATGCTAATTTATGTGGTCCTATAAGAACTGAATCTCTTGGAGGGAGTACATATTTTTTGTTGTTTACAGATGATTATAGTAGGATGAGTTGGGTGTATTTTCTTCATCACAAATCAAAAGCATTCCATGCCTTCAAAAGATTCAAAACACTAGTAGAGAAGCAAAGTGAAAAAAATATCAAAGTGTTAAGGACTGATAGAGGAAGAGAATTTACTTCCAAAGAATTTAACAACTTCTGTGAAGAGCATGGTATCCATAGAGAGCTCACTGTACCATAAACGCCTGAGCAAAATGGAGTGACAGAAAGAAAAAAATAGAACTATGGTGGAGATGGCTAGAACTATGCTACATGCCAAAGAACTTCCAACTTTCTTTTGGGGAGAAGCAGTGGTCACTTTAGTGTATATTCTGAATATCTCACCAATACGAGTAGTACCTAATCAAACACCATATGAAGTATGCACATGTAAGAGACTTGCGGTAAGCCGTTTAAGAACCTTTGGGTGCATAGCATATGCTTTTGTCGAGTCCTACAAATGAGGGAAGCTTGATCAAAAACCCATAAAATGTATTTTTATGGGTTATAGCAATAACACTAAAGCATATATGTTGTACAATCCTATCAATGGCACTATAATCATTAGTAGAAATCTCACTTTTGATGAAGAAGAAAGATGGAACTGGACTGAGAATGAAAGAGGAGGCATTCAATTTGAGACTCCAGCAAACCTTGAAGAACAACCCATGGAAAGACTACAACAGATTCCTCCCAACACTCTAGGTGCCATAACATCATCAGGAGCCTCAATTGCATCCAGTCCTGCTACTTCAAACAATTCATTGGATGACTCAACATTAGCTGCTTAAAACACAAGTTCAATTGATGAATCTCCACCAAGGAAAACAAGGTCTCTCAGTGAGATTTATGCTAATACACAAGCATTGTATGCTGTAGATCCTACTTCATTTGATGAGGAAGCAAGCAAGAAGGAATGGGTCATAGCCATGAATGAGGAGCTTGAAACAATTCAAAGAAACAAGACATGGAGACTAACCACTCTTCCAAAGTACAAGAGGGCAATCAATGTCAAATGGATCTTCAGAACAAAATTTAATGGAGATGGGAGCACACAAAAGTACAAAGCATGATTGGTGGCCAAAGGGTACTCACAGCAACAAGGAGTGGACTATGAGGAAACATTCTCTCCAATTGTGAGGTTTGAAACAGTAAAGACTCTACCTGCTGTAGCAGCTAAACTAAGCTATCATATTTATCAATTTGATGTTAAATCAACTTTCTTAAATAGGGAACTTGAAGAAGATGTATATGTCACTCAATCTAAAGGTTTTGTTTTTCATGAAAAGGAAGAGTAGGTTTATAAGTTAAGGAAGGCATTTTATGGACTAAAGCAAGCTCCCCGAGCTTGGTATGCATGAATTGATGCTTACTTTCTGCAGAAGGGGTTTGAAAGAAGCAAGAATGAGCACACTTTACATGAAAAACCAAGGTAAGAACTCACTCTTTGTATGTTTATATGTGGATGATATGATCTATATGGGTTATTCTACCTCACTGATAGAAGAATTTCGATTAAGCATTAAAAATGAATTTAAGATGTCAGATTTACTGCATTATTTTCTTGGAGTTGAAGTAAAACAAGTTAAATGAGGGATATTTATCTCTCAAAGGAAGTATGGTGAAGATTTACTCAAAAATTTCAAGATGGAAAACTATAAAGTAGCATTCACTCCCATGAATATAAATGAAAAGCTTTAAGTTAATGATGGCACAAAACAAACAGACGAAAAACTCTTCAGAAGTCTAGTTTGTGGGTTAATCTACCTTACTCACACAAGACCAGACATTGCAGCAAAAAGGATTCTGAGATATGTAGCAGGAACAACTGATTATGGGATATGGTATGATAAAAATATAGCTCTATTTTACTTGGATACACTGATAGTGATTGGATAGGTTGTATAAACGATAGAAGGAGCACTTCTAGCTATATATTCAGTCTCGGATCAGGGGCTATCTCATGGAGTTAAAAAACAACAACCCACTACATTGTTATTCATGTGACTGGTGAAAAGGTATCAAAGAAATCTACATTTTCCCTTTGCCTATACCCTTTAACTACAAGACGAGCTTTGTACTTTTCAATAGTACCATCGGGTTTTAATTTCTTTTTTTAGTATCCATTTACATCCAATGGTTTTGCAACTAGGAGGTAAGTCAACTAAATGCCAAGTCTTATTATACTCAAGTGAGTCTATTTCATCATTTATGGCTTCTTCCCATAAATTGGCATCTAAAGAAGATAATGCTTCTTTAAGAGTTTGGGGATCTTCCTCTAAGTTATAAGCATAAAAATCAGACCCAAAATCCTTAAGGGTTCGAGCTCGTTTGCTTCTTCTAATTTCAGTGTTTAATTCTTCATTTTGTTCACTAGTTCTAGTTACGGGTAAACTACTAGAAGACGAGCCCCCACTATTTTTAAATTTAAAGGGAAACCTATGTTCATAGAAGTCAGCATCATTTGATTCTATAACTACATGATCTTTTAAGTCATAGAATTTATAAGCTTTACTATTCACAACGTATCCTATGAATACACACTCATATGCTCTACTAGCAAGTTTATTTCTTTTAGGATCAGGGATCCTAACATAGGCTAAACAACCCCAAGTTTTAAAATAAGTTAAATTAGGTTTCTTATTTTTAAAAATTTCATATGGTGAAATTTTATTTGTAGATTTAGGCACTCTATTTAGCACATAGCAAACAGTTAATAAAATTTCTCCCCACCAATGAGAAGCAACACCAGAGTTTAATAAAATTGCAACAACTGATTCAGTAAAAGTTTTATTTTTTCTTTTAGCTTTGCCATTCATTTCAGGAGAATAAGGTGCAGTTTTTTCATGAATGATTCCATGAGTTTTATAAAAATCATTGAAGATATTGGAATCATATTCGGTGCCTTTATCACTTCGAAACCTTTTTATTTTTCTGTTAAGTTGATTCTCAATCTCAGTCATAAATATTTTAAACATGTCAAATGCTTCACTTTTATTTTTCATTAGATATACATAAGTGTAATCTGAACAGTCATCTATAAAAGTTATAAAATAGCGTTTTCTATTTCTTGTTAAATTTCCATCAAGTTCACATATATCAGAATGAATTAATTCTAAAGGTTCAGATTCTCTAACTACTGATTTATGTGAAGTTTTGGTTATTTTAGCTTGACTACAAAAATCACATTTTTCAAAATCATTCAAATATAGTTTAGGAATTAGTTCTAAGCTACTCATGTTCTTGATTATGCGTTTATTAACATGGCAAAGTCTAGCATGCCAAATATTAAAAGAACTCAACATATAAGCAGAAGAAGAGGTTTTATTGATTTCAACATTTAACTTAAACATTCCATCAGTGGAGTACCCTTTTCCAACAAATATATTATTTTTAGTTATAGTATATAAGTCAGCCCCTATAGTTTGAGTAAACCCAGCTTTGTTAAGAAGATAGCCTGAAACTAAGTTCTTTCTCATCTCTGGAGTATACAGGACATCCTTCAAGATGACAGTCTTTCCAGAGGTAAACTTCAATACCACCTCACCAGTACCAGCAACTTTAGTGGAGTGGGAGTCACCCAGCAGTACTTTCTTATCCTTAGAATCAAAATAGGACTTGAACATGTCTCGATCATAGCAGACATGGTGAGAAGCACCGGTGTCCACCCACCACCCCTCGGATCCACCAACAAAATTGACTTCAGATATCATAGCAATAAGTTGATCTTCGGTAAGGTTCACCTGTGGGGCAAGACGATTCCTGTTCTGATAATTCCTAGCCAAGTGGCCAAGTCTGTTACAACTATAACACATAAATGTGTTATTCCTTAAAGGGGGTTGAGGTCCATTCTGGGGAGGATAGTTTCTATTTCTATTTTGGTGGTTGTGGTTTTGGTTATTACTATGATTATGAGTTTTCATATTTCTACCTTTAGGTTTCAGAATTGTAAATGAGGGTTTCTTATTGGTATTGTTATTTGAGACTACGAGTACTTCATCTCTTTGGTCTTACTTTCAAGCTTCTTCTTCTATTCTTAAACGGGTTATAAGACTTTCTAAAGAAAATTCCTTAGTTTTATGCGTAAGTGTATTCTTAAAATCTTTCCAAGTAGGGGGTAATTTATCTATTATAACAGCTACTTGAAATTGTTCATCTAAAGTCATACCTACAAAAGTTATTTCGTGTGCTATCTTCTACAGTTCGTGTGATTGAGTTTCCACTGATTTTCCATCAATCATTTGAAACTTCATGTATCTACTGATAGCATACTTCTTAGTTCCAGCTTCCTCAGTGTCGTACTTCTTTTGAAGTGCTTCCCAAATTTCCTTAGCAGACTTATCACAGTTATAATAATCATACAAATCATCTGCTAAACCGTTAAGAATATAATTTTTGCATAGAAAATTATTTTCCATCCAGGTGTCTAAATCCTTAGTTGCAGCTTCAGTAGGAGGATTGGATTGTTTTGGTTTTTCAATAGTAAGAGCAGAAACAACTTTTTTCATGGTTAAGAAAAATAACATTTTTTGTCTCCATCTTTTAAAGTGTAGTCCTTCAAAACAGAATGGTTTTTTGTACGTCTTAAAATTGTTGAAACAAGTTTGTTAATAATAGTGTTGAAACAATATTATCGATAACCTGGTATGAACTGCTTGGGTTCAGTCGCGGACTAGGTCACTCTCTTTAAGACGTTTCGCGGCTCTGCCCAATTTGTGCAAGCAAACACAGCCCCGTCATCTCCAGGATAAAATAGCCCAGAAAATTGCAGAGAGAATTTTTTTTCGTATTGAGATGAGATTGCAAATTGTTGTGTAGAAACTGAGAGCTGATGCCATCTATTTATAGGTTTCAGAAACCGTGTGGCCATTACGGTAATGTCTGGGGTTAGAGACCGTAACAGCTATTCTGAGTAAATACGAGTAACGGCCAAAAAAAATAAAATACCACCTCACCTCACACACACGCACGCACGCACACTCGGACTCAGCTCGGCACCGCTGGTCGGTTAGGTCCTCTCCCCTTCCACAAAGTGGGTACCCCTTGGGGCTCAATCTCAATAGCCAACTATTCACTATTTATACATCTTTTAAATATCGTAAAAAAACAATGTGGAACAAGGCTTTACTAAATATTTTTTTTATAAATTTCATCTTTTTCAACAGTAATAGATTAACGATTCAAGTAATCTAGTTTCTTTGTCAATAATGACTCAGACACCATTTTTTGTACTAATTGTATGATTAGATCGTCAATGCTGTAACAAAATATATCTATTTTTTTGGAACTAGTGATTTGAAGCTTTTCTCCCCTTATCACTTGTCCTAGAATAAGTAATTTTGAATTTGTTACCCTAAATGCAACCATTGTGAATATGGTTGAAAAATGCCATTATATACACTAAATTACTAGCAAAGAAACCATTGCTTAGTTTTGAAATTTGGATTAAATTTGAGCTCAATATGAGGTGTTAATAAATGGAGATAAATAAATCTTTTAATTCTTGATTCTAATGTTGTTTAAACAACTAAATTTAGATAGTTATTAATGCACCGATCCAATTGCTCTATTTGTTGTACGTTGTATGCCATTTTGTTTTTTTAGTATACTTTAAATTTTCTAGTTTTTACCTCTTTTTTGATCTTTTTTATTTTTCTAATAATTTCCTCTTTATAGGACAAAGTTTGCTGCACACTTTAAGATTTTTTAAAACCATACAAAAGTTTGGTGATGGAAATGAAATATGTTGTGTATCTAGGCACTACACAATATTGTGGTCTTGGTCACGTCCTTAATGATGAAGATCTGGTTCAAATTGTTAACAACTTTTTGTTTTGCACAATAGTTCCATAATTTTATACCTTATATTAATTTCTATAAAATTATTATTTATTAATACAAAATAAAAGTTCTTATATTTATGTTTTCAAATTTTAACTGTAATAATCATTTATAAATTTAATTGTTCTTTAAATTTATAGCTTTAGCAAATAAATATTTGGAAGAGAAAATATTTACTGGCAAAATTTTTGTTGGCAAAAATTATATCTATATAAATTATCAACTAATTACTTTTATCGTTTAAAATTTAGGTTGACAAACATTTTTGTACTAAAATATTATGTCAACAAAATATGAGGCTTTACTATAAAATATTTGTCACTAATGATGAGAGTTTCTTTGATGAAATACTATGATAAACTTGGTGACAAAATATTTTGTGGACTTAAGGTTTTTTTCGATGAAATTTGATGTTTTACCTACTTAAGTGTTTGTCGATAAAAATGATTTCTGTTGTAGTGTAGAAAGAAAAGGGAAAGCACTAGGTCAATTGAAGTGTCAAGTATTAGATCGATTAGACAAGCCATGAGAAAAATTTATCGAGTATGGAGGAGTTTTTATAGTAGTTTGTCATGCGATTTTACAACAATGGACAACAGCGTTCGACATAACACAAGCAGTGAGTGGAATGTCACACACCTTTTTTTAGGATAGGAGCCTTTAAATGTAAATATTTGTATGTTAATTTTCTGAAATGAAAATAAATAAAAATATATTATATTTAATTTCATTTTTTATCTTATTTTTATTCAAGCCATCTTGTAATATGAGTATATAATAGTATATATACGAGGATTGAGTACAATTGTAATACCTAAAATAATAGTGACAATTAATTAAAGTTGAGGATCTTTAATTATGTCCCTAGTAAGATAGTATTCATTTATAATGGAGTGACCTGATTTGTGGTAACTAATATGAAAGCATCTAGTTAGGAGAACTTATTATGATAGAGATCATACAAAACATGACCAGACATATTAAACAATATAAACATCAGTTTACTAATAGTTGTTTTTTTACGTTACTCGATGACCATATGAAAGACAATCTTAATTCTAAGTGAGCTAACCCCTTGTTCTAGCACGGTAGCCTTTGACTTATTCGGTGATGCCAATATTTAGATTGAGATGCCTTGTATCTTGTTGTGTAGGTGAAATGATGGGATGTAAGATTTTATTAAAAGATGTGGAATTCATTCTCTTTGTTCTAAAATGTTAGATAATATTTTTGTAGTTTAATGATTATAGAGCTTGAATAGCTATGCATACTTTATGATATGATCATACATAGTTATATATAAGAATAATGGGTATGCAAGAAAAAGATGTAATTAGAAGCATAAAATAGATATTTGATTTCAAGTTTTTAGTAGGGTAATTTTGAAATTAATAAACTTGATTAATTAAAAAGTTAATTAATTTACCAAGTTTATTGAAGTTTAAATACATGCTTTCATTGGTCCCTAAGTATGCTTCATAATAACTATTGGACGTAACTCAAGAGAAATAAATGATTGTTGTGAATTAATTATTTATTTTAATGAAAATTAATATTGCAGATTATAATATTTTATTAAGGTCATAAAATTTAAATAGTTGTCAAAATAAATATTTAATTTACCTAATTAATTAAATAATGTACATTAATTATCATTTAATTGATAAAAAAAAAGTCAATTGCCAACTCTATGGTAGCCTCGTTGAGAATGTTTGATGAAAATCATCACACTTTGAAGTGATAAAGTGGTAAGTAATGTCTTATTTATAGCAATGTACATATCATAAGAGTTAATTACATATCAATTACAATGAATGTGAAATGTGTGAATAAAATGGAAAGCATATACAAGGAAATCTCCTAGAATTAAGGTCTAATTTAATTCACATATGTCAAGCCTTAGAAGAAGGAAAAATATCCTTAACACCCCGCAAATCGAGCGTTGAATTGGAACAGACATGAAGCTTGGAACAAAAAAAGTCAAAAAGTGGTCGAGGAAGAATTTTGGTGAAGATATCGAAAATCTGTAGGTGAGAGGGAACATACTGAGTGCGAAGTTTTCCAACATTAACAAGTTCCCGAAGGAAATGATAGTCTAACTCAACATGCTTGGCCCGCTTATGAGAAAGGGGTTGGAACTCAAAAAAATGGCACTTTTGTTGTCGCATAGAAGAAGAGGTTGCTAGGGACCAATGGAGTAGCCATAGGTAGATCAATGAGTGTCAGGACAACCTGCCCAATCTACATCAAAGTAAGCAACTAAGGCTCCAGGAGTAACAGAGGGGCAAAATTAAAGGCCAAAATGAAGGGTGTTTTTGACATAGTGAAGAATATGCTTAACAACAAGAGAATGATCCTCTATTGAAGCATGTAGAAATTGGCTAATAGAATTTATAGCACGGGCAATGTCGGGCCGCATAATGGTCAATTATTGGAAAGCACCAACAAGAGGTCTATAGAGAGTAGGATCCAAAAATGGTGTACCATTGATAACTGTATTTTATATAGTTATTTTAATCTATTTTATTAATTATAATTGCTATGTTCTTGACTTTTTAGTTAATTTTAATGGAATAAATTAATATTTACTGTTTATTTTTTAAGGAATATATTTTTAAGAAAATTAAAGAATTTGAATCGAAAAATTACTTAATTGCAAATAAAAAGTTTGAAAATATAATTTAAATTAAAATAGGGCTTAATTGCAATTACTGAAAGTTTAAAACTTAATTTAAATTAGAAAAAGGCATAATTACAATTAACGAAAGTTTAAAAGTTAATTTGAATTAAATTGGAGGGCTAAATTGTAATTAATAAAATTTATTTTCTCCGTAGGAAAAGGAGAACAGTCGGGCCATCAACAAACCCGCAACACGCACCGTTACATCAGAAAATCAACAGTAACGATGAGCACATGTATTGCAAACGCTACAAAAGTGAATGGATGTGGGTTTTCTGGTTACACGCTGCTCGGTACCCATGTGGGACCCACCTGCCGTGTAGGTCGGCGTGTAGGATGGGACCCATGTGTCACGCATGCGATGATCCCGTGGGGCGCAACCACGTGGAAGTTCTCTCTCCAACCATTTGAAGTATGCCACATGTCCCACTATTTCTTGCAGCCAATCATGTGGTGACACGTGGCACGTTTTTGGTGAACACAAAACGCAGAACCATGCATGCGTTTCCAGCACCTTTCTGTCCCCCACGTGTCTCGGCATCGTTTTGCCCCTGTGCCATGTTTCTTGTGAGCCCGTGCATACAACGAATGAAAGGATACCACGTGTCGATTATTTCAAGTAGGCAATCATATGCTGACACGTGGCATGCATTTTGAATTAAAAAGAAATCAGAAATGGTGCACGCTATCCTCGGTTTTACATGATAAATTTCTTTTACACGCGTCTGAAGAATATTTTTGTCCCCTATGCAGATTAAATTATTATTTTGGATATACCTTTGTGTCCCCCACGCGTATAAAAATATATTTTAAAATATATTTGTTTTTTTTAGATATTTGATGTTATAAATAGGGGATTATTGTGATAAATTGAGAGGTTTGGTTTTGGGGTTCGTTTTGGTTGGAGACTTGGACTGTGGAACACGCAAAAGCCATTTTTGGCTTCTACGTGTTCTGCATGTGCCAGAAAATTTAAGAGTAGAAATGTTTTAATTTTCTTTGTGATTTGTAACTAATATTCCTTAAATACTGTAATCTTAATTTTTATTATGAACTAATTTAATTTTTCTAGGGTTGTGTTTTTATATAAATTTATGAAGCTTGAGTTTAATTATTTCTGAAAGATTTATGAGACTTTTAATTTGTTTATTCTATTTGTGCTTAATACTTTTGATTATTGAAAAATTTATCAATTGATCTGTGGCACTTAAATAAACTTGGAAGAGGCATTTTTGTGTATATTGCTCATGGATAGAATAACATGTATATATGAAAGATAGGAATATACCTTTATCGTATGTGTGGCCATTTGAGAACTTAGAGCGTAATGAATCTTGGTGAATTTAATTCTCATAGGAATATAGTGAAATTAATTTAGCGAGGTGACATACGGAGCTCGGAAGAGATGTATGGATAAAATTTAAAGTTCTTGGTTGACAAATTAAATTTACAAAAAGTAAATCAAGACGGAATAATATGATTCAAGTGGAATAATTTAGTGAGAACTGCAATCCTAGAATTTTCTTTTATTTTGTTATAAAACTTTTAGTTAGTTAAAACATCTTCAAACTTTCACTTGTTTTGGATAAAATCAGAGTGAAACAATTTTAGTACTTAACAAATTGTAGTAACAAATCTCTGTGGGAATGATAACTCACTTATCAAATTTTATTACTTGTGATCGTGTATACTTGCACGATTTTATATTCTCCTAAAAGTGACAACAAGTTTTTGGTGCCATTGCCGAGGATTTGTTTATTATTTTGTTGTTGATATTAATACCAATCAATCTGATTTTAATTAAAAAATAAAAAAACTTATGCTTATTGTTGTTTGCTTAATTTATTTTTCAATTTTCTCGTAAGTTGAGATTTTGTTTGACACACAAATCTTAACTCACAAAAAGAAAAAAAATTGAAAAGTCAAGCTAACAACTATAAATCAAGCGCTTCTTTGGAGGCAACCCATGTGTTTTATTTTTTATTTTCGCATGTATTATTTTATATATTTCTTTATGTTGTTATTTTATTTTTATTTTTTTCGTAGGTGCAAAGTGGAGGAAATGAAGCTATTTTGGATTTTAACCTTACAAACTAAACCAGGAAGTTTCTTTAAACCCATCTCATATGTTCTTTAATTTCGCACACTAAAGACAATTGCATATTAAGTTTGGGGGTGGTAGAGATATTGAACTTAATTGAAATATTTTCTAAGTATTCTTGCTCATGAAATTTTACTTGTTTGGTTGATTGAAGATATTTTGTTTTAAATGGTGATTTATTTTTATTTCTTCGGTTTAAATGATGCATAGCTCCTTGAAAAATTTGAATATTGTCTAAGCTATGAATAATTTTTACATATGTTACATTTTTACAAGAATATATATTTATGAGCTAGTCTTGATTTTTGAGTTGCTATAGTAATTTAGAGAAGATTTATGTGAGTATGCAATTCGATTGATATTTGTGGTGTCACAATTCTTAGAATTTGTTTGATTTTCTCTCGAGGTGAAATTCTAGATAACATTTAACTAAGAAAATGATTTAGGACATCTTTGGATCGTTTGATCCTTTTCTATCTACCTTCATATGCTTTATCCATAGTATACCCCTTTTGAGCTTCAAAGTTTTTATATATATTTTTACTCCTTTCAAAAGCCAAATATATATATATCGAATTTTCTTATCGCACTAACATGCGATAATTGTTCGTAAATTTCTAAAGATATATCCGAAAAAAATGGATGCTGAAAAAAAAGGAAAAGAAAAAAAAAGAAAAAGAAAAAAAAGAAAAGAAAAAAAAGAAAGGAAAAGAAAAGAAAAATAAAATGATTATTGTATGTGATGTTAAATCCCAAATTGGGAAGTATTCATTGTGATGATAGAAAATATCTTTTTTCAATCCTAAAATGATGTGTTTGGGAAAAGTTTTGAGCTAAATATTATCTTTTATCCTACCTTTACCTAAGCCATACATTACAAGCTTAATAAAGTCCTATTGATTTTGTGTTTTTTGTTTGTCTACATTAGTGGAGAGAGAAATGAAAAATAAACTTAAGAGATTTGTGATTTCATTAAAAATTAATTACGTTCATATTTGTATAAACTGATCCGGATAGCATGTGATGAAATATGAAAAGACTTCACACACATACTAAAATTCATTGTGAAAATGTAATATACTTTTAAATTGATTTTAATACTTAGATAAAATTATTTTATTTCTTTGAGTTATGTTATTTTAAATGACCAAAAACAAATATTTTGAAAATCCCTAATTTAAATGCTTGTATCCTTGTTTTATTTCTTTCCAAGTTTAGGGTGTGATAGCTGTATTTTATATAGTTATTTTCATCTATTTTATTAATTATAATTGTTATGTTCTTGAATTTTTAGTTAATTTTAATGGAATAAATTAATATTTACTGTTTATTTTTTAAGGAATATATTTTTAAGAAAATTAAAGAATTTGAATCGAAAAGTACTTAATTGCAAATAAAAAGTCTAAAAATATAATTTAAACTAAAATACAGCTTAATTACAATTACTGAAAGTTTAAAACTTAATTTAAATTAGAAATAGGCTTAATTTCAATTAACGAAAGTTTAAAAGTAAATTTGAATTAAATTGGAGGGCTAAACTATAATTAAGAAAAATTATTTTCTGCGCAAGAAAAGGGGAATAGTCGCGCCATCAACAAATGCACAACATGCACCGTCAGATCAGAAAATCAACATAATGATGAGCACATGTATTACAAACGCGACAAAAATGAATGGATGCGGGTTTTCTGGTTGCACGTTGCTTGGTACCCATGTGGGACCCACCTATTGCGCAGGCTGGCATGCAGGGTGGGACCCACTGTCTCGGGTGCGATGATCCTGTGCGGTGTAACCACATGGAAGCTCTCCCTCCAACCATTTGAAGAGTGCCACGTGTCCCACTATTTCTTGCAACCAATCATGTGGTGACACGTGGCACATTTTTGGTGAACACAAAAACGCAGAACCACGCACGCGTTTCCAGTAGCTTTCTGTCCCCCATGTGTCTCTGCACCGTTTTGCCCCTACGCCATGTTCCTTGTGAGCCCGTGCATACAACGAATGAAAGGATGCCAAATGTCACATTATTTCAAGCAACCAATCATATGCTGACACATGGCATGCGTTTTGAATTAAAAAAATCAGAAATGGTGCACCCTGTCCTCGGTTTTGCATGATAAATTTCTTTTACACGCATCTGAAGAATATTTTTTGTCCCCCACGTGGATTAAATTATTATTTTCGATATACCTTTGGTGTCCCCCGCGCGTATAAAAATATATTTTAAAATGTATTTGTTTTTTTAGATATTGATGTTATAAATAAGGGATTATTGTGATAAATTGAGAGGTTCGGTTTTGGGGTTCGTTTTGGTTGGAGACTTGGACTGTGGAACACGCAGAAGCCATTTTTGGCTTCCGGAGTGTTCTACGTGTGCCAGAAAATTTAAGAGCATAAATGTTTTAATTTTCTTTGCGATCTGTAACTGATATTCCTTAAATACTATAATCTTAATTTTTATTATGAACTAATTTAATTTTTCTAGGGTTGCGTTTTTATATAAAATTATGAAGCTTGAGTTTAATTATTTCTGAAAGATTTATGAGACTTTTAATTTGTTTATTCTATTTGTACTTAATGCTTTTGATTATTGGAAAATTTATCAATTGGTCTGTGGCAGTTAAATAAACTTGGAAGAGACACTTTTGTGTATATTGCTCATAACATGTATATACGAAGGATAGGAATATACCTTTATCGTATGTATGGCCATTTTAGAACTTAGAGCGTAATAAATCTTGATGAATTTAATTCTCATAGGAATATAGTGAATTAATTTAGCGAGGTGTGTCTATATGGAGCTCGGAAGAGATGTATGGATAAAATTTGAAGTTCTTGGTTGTAAAATTAAATTTACAAAAAAGTAAATCAAGACGGAATAATATGATTCAAGTGGAATA
The DNA here is from genome assembly GCA_030763125.1 of Hippophae gyantsensis. Classification (NCBI taxonomy): domain Eukaryota; kingdom Viridiplantae; phylum Streptophyta; class Magnoliopsida; order Rosales; family Elaeagnaceae; genus Hippophae; species Hippophae gyantsensis. Next base: position 41,569,919 of record CM061035.1, on the reverse strand, counting down.
ATTTAGTGATAACTGCAATCCTAGAATTTTCTTTTATTTTTTTATAAAACTTTTAGTTAAAACATCTTCAAACTTTCACTTGTTTTGGATAAAATCAGAGTGAAAATATTTTAGTACTTAACAAACTGTAGAAAGGTGTTGCGCAACAACCATGGGAGTGTGAATTGGTTTGCTGTCAAGTAACTGAGCGTGAGTAAGAATATCTCATGCATACTTCAGCTGACTAATGAAGAGACCATTGGTAGTTGTTGAAGCTTCAAGACCAAGAAAATAACTGAGAGGGCCTAAATCTTTAGTGGCAAACTCAGAATGAAGCTTGCAAATGAAGATGTTAAGAAGAGATGTGTTGTTACCAGTGATAATGATATCATCAACATAAAGAAGAAAATAGAATATATTAGATTGCTTATGAAAAATAAAGAGAGAAGTATCAGCATGACTACAGAAAAAACCAAGTGAAAGAAGAAAGGAACTGAAATGTTGAAACCAGGCATGAGGTGTTTGGTTAAGACCATAGAGGGCTTTCTTCAACTGACATACATGATTAGGAAATAAAGGATCAATATACCTAGGAGGTTGCTACATATAAACATTTTCAGTGAGAGTACCATTAAGAAAGGCATTCTTGACATCAAGTTGGCAAAGAGGCTATCTGTTGGTGACAACAATAGAATGCACAACACGAAAAATGGTAGCATTGATAACAGGGCTAAAAGTGTTAGTATAATCAAGACCAAGTACCTGGGTATATCCTTTGGCAATGAGCTGAGCTTTGAAATGCTCAATGGATCCATCAGGCAGATATTTGATTCAGAACACCCATTTGGAACCCACAATATTGGTGTTGGGAGGGCATGGAACCAAAACCCAGGTGTGATTTTGTTGTAGAGCTTGGACTTTGTCATCCATGGCTGCAAGCTAGGCAGGATTCTTAGCAACAGATTTGAATCCTTTGGGCTCAGTAGAGGTAAGAAGAGCAGCAAGAAGGCCAGTTGATCCAAGAACACCAAGATTCGCCGGATGACAAGTTTTGAAAATTCCTACTTTGGCTTGTGTGAGCATAGGATGAGATCCCAATAGAGATACAAGAGTAGAAGGATCTGAAATGATCTTAGTAGCGGTCTCAATTGAAAGTGGACTGGGGGATGGGTACGACGAAGAGGGACCATCAAAAGAATCAACGGCCTATACAGACTTATCCATAGGGTCAGTACAAATAATACGTTGGGAAGAACCATATTGTGGAACGTGATGGGAATGAGGTGCAATGGAAGATTAGGGTGGGTTGTTATGAAGGAGACATGGTTCCAAAATTTTGGAAATATGGAGAGAAGAGAGGGGTTGGGCTTGAGAACTATCGAGAGAAGGGAAGTGAGTTTCATCAAATTGAGCATGTGGGGTGGTATAAAGCCTAGTAGTGGTAGGATCAAAGCAATGAAACCCTTTATAAGAGGGATTTTAGCCCAATAAAATGCAAGGAATACTATGAGGAGAAAGTTTGTGAGGCATATAACCACGTAAACAAGGATAAACACGACAACTAGAAGGATGAAAATTCTCATAATTCGGAGAAGAACCATAGAGAAGTTCAAGAGGTGACTTACCTCTAAGAAACGGTGAGGGAAACCAGTTTATGATGTAAGTGACAGTGCTGAAGGCGTCAACCTATAAGCAAGGAGAAAGGTGAGAGAAAAAAAGAAGGGCCAAGCCAGTCTCAGTTACATGGCAATGTTTTCTTTCAGTGCGACCATTTTAGGTGGGTGTATATGGACAAGATAGTTAATGATGGATACCAGAGGTACATAGGTGAGCTTTGAAACAGTTGCAGGTAAATTCGGTACCGCCGTCGCTTTGAAATATTTTGATACGAGTGGAATGTTGATTTTCCACAAAATTTTGAAACCGGAGGAAAATATCAAAAAAATCATATTTAAATTTTAAAGGATAAAGCCAAGTGAACCGAGAATAATTATTAATGAAAAAAACATAGTAGGCAAAACCCAAATTTGATTTGACGGGGGAAGGACCCCAAATGTCGCAATGAATAAGATCCAACACATGAGATGATCTACGTTCATTTAGAGAATAAAGCAAACGATGTTTTTTCGTAAGTTGACATGTACTACATAAAGTGGGAGATGGCAATAGAGACGTAAGATAAAAATGTCCTTTTTTATTTAAAAAAGAAATGATAGAATGATTTACATGTCCAAGGCGAGCATGCCATAAATCATAGGAAGCTTGTAGTGATTTATTTTTAAGGACAAAAATAAAAGCAGAATTTCCATGCTCCAACACATATAGGCCGTCATCCCTCTTACCGGCTGCCACCACCCTTCCAATTTGACAATTCTGGACAGTAAAATAATTATTAGTAAATGTAACGGAAAGAGGAAAATCAGACGTTAATTTACTAATTGAAAGAAGTTTTTTAGTAAGATGAGGAACAGCTAACACATCTAATAAATGAACATTTCGAACAGGAGAAAGGGTACCAGTGTGGGTTATGGGTAGAGATGCACCATTTTCTACAATCATAGAGTACTTACCCATGTAATTAGTGGGCTGATCCAAAGTAGAAGGATCTGTGGTCATATGGGTCGAAGCCCCAGTGTCCAAAAACCAATCATATGCCTCGCGTCCAGAGAGAGAACAAGAGGTGTTGAATGCTTTAGTAAGATGAGCAGAGGAATCATTCCAAGCATATCGGCGGTTGTAGCGATCAGTATAATGGCCCTCCATACGGTAGATCTGGCAGCGAGGTGGGCGATGTCCCTGCCCAGAGTTGGAGCACTCATGGTTGGAAAAGTTTCTACCGTGGTTATTGAAACGACCCCATTGGTTTCTTCGATTTAAAGAGTGGTGACCCTGGTTGGTAGCGTGGCCTTGATTGACTGTAGTGAATACCACAACAGTGGTGGCAAAGGGCTCATGGGACCGTTGGAAGATCTCAAAGCTTTTGGCTTTGGAGACCAGATTCGAAAAAATAGGGGAGCAAAGTGAGAGCCATATGCAAGGTGGAAAAGTTGGAGAAATTGGAGCCAAGGCCCCGGGGGAACCAGTGGACTTTGTCGGTGTTGTTGACGGATTGTCCGATGGTGTGAAGTTGGTCACATAGGGCCTTGAAGGCTCGAGCATATTCTGCAACTAGTTTGGAGCCGCATTTCATCAACTATAAATCATCCTTGAGACATAATTCACGCGCCTTCGAGCGATGGCTGAAAGTGTTCTTCAAAGTGAGCTAACGTCATGTGTAGTGCAGAGGCCAACAACCTCAACTATGGCTTCTTCGGTGAGGGAGGAAAGTAAGAGACTAAGTAGATGTTGATCTGCAACTTTCCACTCCAGGTATTTGGTATTAGGTGTGGTAGAGTTGACAGGTTCAAAACGGGTTGGCGACACAAGGGTTCCATCAACATATTTCAACAGTTCTTGACTTTCAAGAAGAGGAAGGAGTTGGCTTTTCCATAGATGGTAGTTTGAAGAAGAAAGCTTAATGGTATTCATGTGGATTAAAGTGTTGAAAGGAAGGAGATTGGGATCAGAAGCCATTGAAAATAAATAAATAAATAAATAAAAGTGGAACAAAAGCTGTTAAACCAGAGACTGCTCTGGTACCATGAGAATGTTTGATGAAAACCACCACACTTTGAAGTGGTAAGTAATGTCTTATTTATAGCAATATACATATTATATGAGTTAATTACATATCAATTACAATGAATATGAAATGTGTGAATAAAATGGAAAGCATATACAAGAAAATTTCCTAGAATTAAGGTCTAGTTTAATTCACATATGTCAAGAGTATCCTCAACACTTGTGATACTGTGTGACAAATTGGACATTTTGATAAATATAAAATGAGATTTGATATCTAAATTAAATTAAATAAAAAGTAAAAATTAAATGGGAACTTAATTGTTACCTGGTTATCAAGATTAAATTTAATATGATTTGGAATTGGATTCCTTATATCGTGTGACACATGAAGAATAAGGGGAAGAGTTTGTTTCTTTATGGGAACCAAATTTGATTTGGTTTGGGATTTTAGGATTCAATCCTATATTACAAATTAGTCCTATACAAACCTTATTTTGCATAACATTATATATAGAAAAATCAGCCCAGACATAAGACAATGATTGGTTGAATTTCATACTCAAATTTGAGAGGAAAAATTTGTGCTACAAATTTGTAAGTGGTTATGAATTGTTCTTGTGAAGGACTTAGTTTCCGTTTATAAAGGTTCTAATTGGGGGTCAAGAATTTGATCAACTTGAATCACCTAAAGAATGCCCTCATGTTCCATCCACAATCGTTGAGAAAAAGGCTTGTAAGATTGGAGGTATCAATCTTAACTTTATAGGTTAACAATTTTTATCGATCGGGTAAGTTTAATTATCCATATAATTAAGCTAATTATTATAGGGATCTTGTTCAGCTCAAATTTTTGTTGTTACACACTTCTGCTACACCAGTAAAGATTTTATCTTTATATTGCAATTTTCATTTTAAAAACCAACAATTAGTATTAAAGCCTACTTATGATATAATTAATTTAATTATTTCCATATGTATGTAATGATATGTTTAGAGTAGGCAAATTGCTAGGTAACATGATCTGAATGATCAAGAAATGAAATCTTCCTTAGTTGACTTGAAGTTGAAGTAAAGCAAGAGATGTGGTCTTTCCTTTTACACACAATATAGAGTGTATGGTTGATTAAAAAATATGATGATATGTGAGTTCAATCGTCAAAGCAATGGGTCTAATGCAAAAACTGCATGTGATGTAATTTTTTTTATATGGATTAATTTAGCCGTTGAATGAAATTATTTATGATTGTGATTTTTATTAATTCCTTTGGACTTTTACATTTAGAAAATTTGTATGCACCTTATGATGTTATATGATTTGTGTAGACTAGATTTTATATTTTTTAGAATATTTTTGAATTGTTTTTGGAACTTTTCTGTATTGTATCTGGATTTAAACTACAAACTTCACAATATCAAAAATAGAGGCTACATAGATTAAAAAATATGGAGACCAATGGCTTTCAGACATATAGATCATGTCTCTTTAATCCATCAATGTTGATGACATGAAATTGATATTGATTAGTGCACCCTTTGTTATGTTGCTCGAAGTTGAGAAGGGCATTGCTCAGCCATGGCTGGTACTTGGGGTGGCAGTTGTGCTTTGCATGAATACTACTTCAGTTACTACCCAATTGACCACCTATTAGATCTGCTTCACAAACGTATGTGATATGTTGCTTGTTCAGTTTGATCTTGTTTTGAAAAAAAATATGATTTCGTGCTTTCAAAGATAATTTGATTTGAAAAATTATTTACGATTAAAACTCAAATGGATTAAGGCTAGTTTTGTAGAAAGTTGAAGGTTTGAGATATGTCCTAATTGAAAATAAGTTTGTAATAGTTGCTAGTTTACATGCATAACATGCATTATAGGATTTTTTTGTAAAATTGTTTTACAGAAAATTACAAGCATGCAAGGGATTGATTTAATAAGATTAAACTAAGAGAAGTTATAGACAGAACATTTTTTAAGCCAAATTTAAATATAAATGTTGTAGTTTAAATTGTGTGGGGATTTAAGTGGTAAACATACAATGTTTTTTAGAGTAAATAAAATTCTTTGACATATTGAGTGGGAAAGTATGAAAAATTGATCCACGATCTCCACCATTAGTGCACATTCACAAAAGATAAATTGGAACATCGAGAAGTTTTTGTGCATCCTCCCAAAGGGAGTGTAATTTGGTGAAGTTTTGGTATATACAACTGCACTCGATGACATTAAGAATGTCTAATGTAAGAACTTAAATGATACCAAATCTCAACATTCCAAGATTATCGAAATAAGGCATAAAAAATTGATGGTACTATTGTGGCACTAAAGAAAATGAATATGAACAAGAAAAAAAGAGGAACAGTCTATTTGAAAAATGCTTCCATTATGGGAAACCTGGTCATTCAAAAGTGGATTGTCCACATTTTTTTTTATCCAATTTCAATAACAAGAGAAGAAAAGGTAAATATGATCTGCTTGTTCTTTAAACTTGTTTTACTGAAAATGATTTATCATCCTGGATAGTTGATTTAGGCGTAACTAATCATGTACATTCTTTTTTGTGATTGATTAATTAGTTTGTTAAGCTCAAGGATTAATGCTTTACCATGCAAGTGTGCAATTTATTTCACCCAAAGTAGTGGTAAAAGTACAACTTCTATTTACGTATAATAAATATTTACTATTAGATGTTTATTTTATTCTTGGGTTTACTAGAAATTTAGTTTCTATATCAAGGTTGTATGAACAAAATTATAATTTGTTTTAATAATAATAGTACAAATAGTTTTAAAAATGGGAAAATTGTTTAGATTACAATTTTGGAAAGTGGTATTTAAATGAAACCCAAAACAACAGTCACTGCTTAACATTAAAATGTTTAGGATTGAACAACCTAGTCCTAAAAAGCCAAAGACTTCTCTTGATGGTGAATCCTACCAGTGGCATTTAAGATTTGGTCATATAAGTCTTGACATGATCCAAATATGGGTAATGATGGTCCTTTAAGAGAACTAAATATTTGTATTCTACTAGTTTACAAATCACGTATACAAGATAAAATACTAGGAAATGCTTTACTACAAAAAGGAATAGGGCCACACAAGGGCTAGAATTAGTGCACTCAACTATTTGTGGAACTATGAGTATACAAGCTAGAGGTTGTTAAGAGTACTTTTTCACCTTCATTGATAACTACTCTAGATATGAGTATATTTACCTAATGCAAAATTCTTAGACTTTTAAAAGTTTCAAGAGTTCCATGTTGAAGATGAAAAACAATTAGATAATCATTAAAAATGCTTCGATCGGATTGTAGTGATGGGTACCTTGATACTAAGTTCAAGGATCACCACTTGACCATGGCATGTTAGAGTCTCAATTCAATCCAGAAACGTTCATAAAACCATATGAACTCATAATTTAAATGCAGCGGAAACAAAATTGGATTGAAAACATACCTCCTGCCATTGATCAAATTTCAGCACTTACACGGGAATTCCAATGGTTTTTCTGTTCGATGCTTTCATTGGTTTCTCACACTTATTCTCTGCGTATTGATGGTGTATCTGAATTGTTATGCAGTTAATAGTGAGAGGACCCGAGACTTTATTAAGGTTCTTCCATCAAGAACCTTGTTCGGTTTCGGAACCGACGTACGGTTCCGACGAAACCGAACCGTCACCACGGTTCACTAACGTTGCACCACTTTGATTTACATTCTCCCACTTGGTGCAAACGTTAAGCGAAATTCTCTTGAGTAACAAAACACATGAATCATAGCGATAGGTCCTCTAAGAGCGAGTATTATCTTCCATGTATTACAATGTATTTAGTTTCTCAAGTACTATACTTTATGTGGTAACTAAACTTAATGAATAAATCCTATATTTATTCTTGGTCCAATATAAATTTTCTCAAATAAATTAAGGTGCACATGAATATGAGAAAATATCACAATATATAAGAGTTTCATTAATTAATTGTATATATACATTTACAAATTGGAACCAATTCCCATTTTCTCTACATGATCCTTGAATTTCATTGGTGGCATGCCTTTAGTCAAAGGATCAGCAATCATCAACTCAGTGCTTACGTGCTCAATGACCACTTTCTTTTCCTTAACACGCTCTCTTATGGCCAAGTACTTAATGTCGATGTGCTTACTACGACTACCACTTTTGTTGTTCTTAGCCATAAATACAGCAGCTGAGTTGTCACAGTATAATCTTAATGGCCTAGAAATAGAGTCAACTACTCTAAGCCCGGAAATGAAACTCTTTAACCATACACCATGCGATGTGGCCTCAAAACATGATACGAACTCGGCCTCTATAGTGGAAGTAGCAGTCAAGGACTGTTTCGCACTCCTCCAAGACACAGCTCCACCGGCAAGCATGAAAATGTAACCAGATGTTGATTTTCGTGAATCAATACAGCCAGCAAAGTCTGCATCGGAGTAGCCAATTACTTCCAGTTCATTGGTTCGTCTATACATGAGCATATAATCCTTGGTTCCTTGTAGGTACCTCATCACTTTCTTTGCAGCTTTCCAATGGTCAACACCTGGATTACTCTGATATCTCCCTAGCATCCCAACAACAAATGCAATGTCAGGTCTGGTGCAGACTTGAGCATACATCAGGCTTCCAACAGCTAAAGCATATGGAATGGTTTTCATCTGTTCTCTTTCAAAATCATTCTTTGGGCATTGGTCCAAATTGAACTTATCACCCTTCACAATGGGAGCAACACTTGGTGAACAATCCTTCATCCGAAATCTCTCTAAAACTTTATTGATATAGGTTTCCTGAGACAAACCCAAGACACCTCGAAGTCTATCTCTATGGATCTTAATGCCAATGACATAAGATGCCTCACCCATATCCTTCATATCAAAATTTTTAGAGAGGAATTGTTTTACCTCATGCAGCAAACCCCTATCATTGGTTGCAAGCAAAATATCATCCACATATAGCACCAAGAAACAAATCTTACTCCCACTAACTTTCTGGTATATACATTGATCCATGACGTTCTCTTCAAAACCAAATGAAGTGATGACGTTATGGAATTTTAAATACCATTGATGGGAGGCTTGCTTTAATCCATATATGGATTTATTAAGCTTACAAACCAAATGCTCACCATCACTAGAGAAGAATCCTTCAGGTTGTTTCATATAAACCTCTTCCTCTAGGTTACCATTAAGGAAAGCCGTTTTCATATCCATTTGTTGCAAATCCAAATCAAAATGGGCAACCAATGCCATGACCACACGAAGTGAATCTTTCTTAGATACAGGAGAAAATGTCTCTGTGTAGTCAATTCCTTCCCTTTGAGTGAATCCTTTGGCAACGAGTCTTGCCTTATGTCTCTCAATGTTGCCTTGTGAGTCTTTCTTTGTTTTGAAGACCTATTTACATCCAATGGCTTTCACACCATCAGGAAACTTGACGAGATCCCAGACTCGGTTAGACGCCATAGAATCCATCTCTTCTTTCATGGCATTGTACCATAAGTTCGAAACCTCAGAACTCATGGCCTGTGAAAACGTCTCAGGATCATTTTCGGCTCCAACATTATAGTCACATTCTTGTAGATACACAACATAATCATTAGGTATCGCTGATTTCCTTACTCTAGTAGATCTTCTTAATGTTGCATCAACATTCTCCTGAGGAGCAGGATCATGTTGTTCAACTGGTTGTTCAACAGTTGTAGGCATCTGTTGAACTTCAACATCTACTGGATCAGGATCAACAGCTTGTGGTACTTCCAAGACTGGTTCTTCAACATGCATTTGTACTCGAGGCATGTTGTTAATAATAACGATCAGTCCATTACTTGAAGTGGCATATTGAGCATCTGAATGATCTTTCTCAGAACCAATGCCCTGGGATTGATCGCTCCCACTAATCAAGTAATTCTCAAGAATTTTTGCATTTCTTGATTCCACAAACCTAGTGTTGTGAGATGGACAGTAAAATCTATAACCTTTAGACCGTTCGACATATCCAATGAAATACCCACTAATGGTCCTTGGGTCCAACTTTTTCTCTTGTGGATTATATATCCTCACTTCAGACAGGCATCCCCAAACGCGCATATGTTGCAAACTCGGTTTCCAACCTTTCCATAATTCAAATGGTGTCTTTGAGACAGCCTTGGTTGGAACTCAGTTTAATATATACACAGCCGTCTTTAAAGCTTCAATCCACAAGGATTTAGGAAGATTGGAGTTGCTAAGCATACTCCGCACCATGTCCAAAAGTGTTCGGTTTCTTCTTTCTGCTACACCATTCTGGTCTGGTGAACCAGGCATAGTGTATTGGGTAACTATCCCATGTTCTTGAAGAAACTTAGCAAACGGACCAGGCGCTTGTCCATTCTCAGTGTATCTACCATAATATTCACCACCTCTATCTGATCTCACGATCTTTATTTGCTTTCCACATTGTTTCTCTACTTCAACCTTAAAGCTTTTGAAGGCATCCAATGCTTCGCTCTTATTATGAAGCATATAGAGATACATATATCGAGAAAAATCATCAATAAAGGTGATAAAATATTTCTGACCTTGAATGTCCATGTCTGGACAACATATATCTGTATGTATGATTTCTAATATGTTTGAACTTCTATTGGCACCTTTCTTTGACTTGTTAGTCTGCTTTCCCTTAATGCAGTCCACACATGTCTCAAAATCAGTAAAATCTAGAGTACTAAGTACCCCATCTTTCACTAATCTTTTAATTCTTTCTATGGAGATATGTCCTAATCTCCTATGCCATAACGTAGAAGAGTCATCGTCAATAATACACTTTTTAGTGCCAGCTTGAACATGCATAGCGTTATGAGTGGCATTATTTTTCTTAAATTAATGCAGTAAAGACCATCAGACAAAATACCATTCCCAACACAATCAAATTTATTAAATAAACTGAAAGATGTTTCTGAAAAGTGAAAGGAATAACCATAAGGTACAAGTCTTGAAATTGAAATCAAGTTTCTAGAGAAACTTGGAACATAAAAGGTATTTTCTAATTTTAAAATAAAACCACTACTTAAAATCAAACTACATGTCCCTACAGCCTCCACATGTGAGCCCATCTTGTTACCGGATAAGATGTATTGCTCACTTCCCACTGGCTTCCTTAGATTTTGCATACCCTGTAAGGAATTTGCAACATGGATTGTAGATCCAGAATCAATCCACCAGGTGTTAATATTAACATTAACCATATTAGATTCATAACAAACAAACGAGGTTGGATTACCTTTATTCTCAAGCCATTTCTGGAATCTGATACAATCCTTCTTCATGTGTCCCTTCTTTTTACAAAAGAAACACTTGGATTCTTTCTTAATATCAACTTGAGGTGGAATTATCCCTTTTCCTTTATGCTTGTATTGAGATTTTCCTTTCTGGTACGTTGTAGCCAACATTGCACTTTCACCAAATTCCATAACAAGCCTCCCTTCCTCTTGAACACACATGGTCATTAGTTCATTGATTGACCATTTATCTTTATGTGTATTGTACGAGATTTTGAATGGTCCATACTGATGTGGGAGAGTGTTAAGGATATAGTGCACCAGGAAGGATTCCGACATCTCAACCTCGAGATGCTTAAGTTGAGCCGCAATGTCCCTCATTTGCATAATGTGCTCGCGCACACCTTTCACACTGGTGAGTCTCACAGAGAACTTCATAATAAGGGTGCTTGCTAAAGCCTTATCTGAAGTGACGAATTGATCATCAATGGCCTTTAGCAAGTCTTGAACATTGGTATGCTGATCAACGGAACCACGAATACCAGCAGAGATTTTAGTCTTAATGAACATCATACTAAGGCGATTAGATCATTCCCATTGTTCATAAAGCATGATATTCTCTAGAGTACTGGTTTGAGTAATTTTAGGTGGTTCATTTTTCCTAATAGCATAATCAATATCCATCCACCCTAATTGAAGGAGAATTCTCTCCTTCCATATTTTATAGTTATCCCCTTTCAGATCGGGAATATCACAGCGGATATCAGAGAAATTTACAGGTTGAGAAGCTGCAATTAAAGATTATATGCTTATTAAAATTTGAGGCCTTAACTATAATCATTCTTTACCAATGTAAATCATGAATAATATGAATCTAGTGACATAAAACTTGCCGGTGGGCTAAAGTTTTAATTCAATTAAATTCATCCTAACTTTACGATAAAACTATCAAATTATGTTCCTTTTCCTAATCCCTGTGGGTAAATTAGAAAATATAATTTGATATTATATCATAATTAATCACACAAAATATAATAAAAATTCCTGTGGGATAAGATCTATTATATCACATATGATTAATTACAATTAATATTTATTTTCTAAATGTGATCTTAAATAAACTTTATTATAGTTTTAATTAATTAAAGATGCTGTGGCCACTCCCTAATTAATTAAACTATATGAATCACTTAAATATTAATTAAATTCTTATACTCAATTATTGCATAAAACCATAAGCAATATTAATTTAATTTCAAATATGCAAATATTATTTATCTTAAATTGCATACATGACAATAAATTATACAAGCAAAAATTAAATAATATAAGCACTAATTAAATCCATAAGAGCCATTAAAAAATTAATTTCATTATGCATAAATTATTTAACTCAATTTTATATGTATAATTAATTACAAAATTTATACATATAAATACCCAAAACAAATAATTTAAGCATAATGTATTTAAATAAAATTTTAATGTGCTCAAAAATTATTTAAATAAATATAACATGTATAATAAACATTATACATATGATAAACATAATTTAAAATTATATTCAGAATTATTTTATATATATATATATATATTTATTTTGTTTTAATAAAATTAAATATCTAATATATATAAAATATTACACGTGAGAATATAGATAACATGCTGTAGCCTATTGGTCTGGTCCTTGAATTCTCAATCCTGAGACCAAGGTTCAAGTCCCAGAAAATCCAAATGTTTGATTTTTTTAATAAAACTAACTTCTGATTCTATATAAAAATATCATGTTACATAACATAACAGAACTGGCTCAGTGGTCAAGTGGATAGTTCATTGCAAAACTTATTGTGTAATCTGGGTTCGATTCCCAGACAAAGTAAATAAATATATATATATATATACCTCGTCCAGTGGGCTGCAACATATATATATATATATATATATTTTGTTAATCAAACACTGAGTCTTTATAAATGTAAACCTGATACATTAGTAAACGTAACACCTGTTGCAGCCCACTGGACGAGGCTGTTAAAGTCTCATGTAAGACTCGGTTTCGAGTCCCCTACACAGCGAGCGTTTTTTTTTTTTTTGAAAAACTTCATCTTCAGCCGGGTCAACTTGACCCGGTTTGACCTTAACGGATACCCGGCCGTATCTTTATATTCCGGCGACGGAATCCAGCGTTCTTTTTATCAAAATTCTCAGAATTCAATTTCCGAGTGATTCATGATCTTAATTTTAAGTAAAAACTTCATTTTAAATAAAAAGTTAATTAATGAAGGAAATAAATACCCACGGCAAATTAGATTTATTTTCTTCATTGTTTTTTAAGTTTAATTTTACAGAATCATTCAAAAATCAATATTGAAACACTTTATAATTTCCATATGCATCAAAAACAATCAAAATAAAAAACACAAAATTTCAGTTCTTCGTGTTCACAGAGCAAAACAGAGTTGTTTTCAAATGGCTCTGATACCAAATGTTAGAGTCTCAATTCAATCCAGAAACGTTCATAAAACCATATGAACTCATAATTTAAATGCAGCGGAAACAAAATTGGATTGAAAACATACCTCCTGCCATTGATCAAATTTCAGCATTTACACGGGAATTTCAATGGTTTTTCTGTTCGATGCTTTCATTGGTTTCTCACACTTATTCTCTGCGTATTGATGGTGTATCTAAATTGTTATGCAGTTAATAGTGAGAGGACCCGAGACTTTATTAAGGTTCTTCCATCAAGAACCTTGTTTGGTTTCGGAACCGACGTACGGTTCCGACGAAACCGAACCGTCACCACGGTTCACTAACGTTGCACCACTTTGATTTACATGGCATTGTATTATAACTCATAGAACCTCATGGTTAGATCCATGATGAGTTATGCATCATTGCACACATCATTTTAGGGATATGCCTTGGAAATAACAATGGGTTTTCTAAATGTCGTTCAATCCCAATCTATTCAAAAGACTCCTATAGAGTTGTGGAAATTCTGTAAACTTAGTTTGTAATATCTCTTCATATGAGGTTGCCTAGCATATGTGCTATGGTAAAATATAGGGAAATTAGAATCAAGATTAGATGTATGCATATTTCTAGGCTACTCTAAGGAAACAAGGAGAGGTTTGTTTTATGGAGAACAAAACCAATACGGTATTTGTTTCGACAAATGATGTATTCCTTGAGAATGACTAATCATATGATAAACTTTAAGCCTCAAATAAAAATGTTGCTAGAGGAGTTGCAACATAATATGATCAGATTATCACCCACTATTAGAGTTGATACTCAACATAACCAAGATAACACCATCTATGGTCAAGATCCACCATAACTTCATCATAATAGGGGCAATTAGATTGCTAGACTACTAGATAGAGCTTGGTGTGCAGAAATGGTCGTGTTAGACAATCATATTGATGATCCATTTTCTTATAAACAAGTGATGGAAGATGTGGATAAGGACAAATGTAATGTGACTATGAATATTGCGATGGAATCTATGTATTCTAACTCAATCTAGGAACTTGTGGACAAACCTGATAATGTACAACCAATTGAGGGTAAGTGTATCTATAAAAAGAAAATAGGAATGGATGAGAAAATAAAGACTTTCAAGGCAATGCTAGTGGCATAATGTTTTACCCAAAAGATGGGGTTGGACGATGTAATATTCTCATCAATATTGATGCTTAAAGCTAAATCCATTCCAATACACTTGTCTATTTTTGCAGCTCTTGATTATGTGAGATTTGAAAAATGGACATCAAGACAACATTTTTTTAATGGCTATACTAAAGAGACCATTTATATAATCCAACTAGAAGGGTTTCTAGTTAAAGGCTAAATAAAAAAAATGTTTGCAAGCCTAAGAGATCTATCTATGGACTTAAATAAGCATCAAGATCATGAAATATTAGGTTTGATGAAACAGTGAAATCCTATGATTTTTATGAAAACTTTATGACTCAAGTTAATCATGGATGAAAACGTGGTTTATCTAGTATTTACATTGATGACATTCTACTTATTGGAAATAATGTAGAGTTATTGTCAAATGTAAAAAAGTCGTTGGCCAAGAAAATTCTAGAGGAAGGATTTGGGAGAAGCAATCTATATTCTAGGCATATAGGTTGTTTATGATTGTAAGAATGAGCTCTTACTTCCTGTCTTATATATCATACGCCAAAAAATTATTGTTTAGGTTTTAGATGCAAAATTCCAAGAAAGGAAAAATGCATTTAAGACATGAAATTACCTTATCAAGGGAGCAGTGTCCTAAGACACCTTAAGCGAGAGAGGATATGAAATAGGTCTCATATACGTCTGCAGTTGATAGTATGACGTATATCATGTTGTGTACTAAGCTTGACACCTATTTCGTAGTTGGCATTGTCAATCAAACCTAAAATTAGATCACTAGGTTGTAGTAAAAGACATTTTCAAGTATCTTCAAAGAACAAGAAATTATATGCTAGTCTATTTTGGTGGGGATTTAATCCTTATAAGATACACATACTCTCACTTTTAAGCATACAAGAATTCTTGTAAATCCATGTTTGGGTCACTATTCACTCTTAGTGGAGAAGCCATACTGTGAAGAAGTGTCAAGCATGCATGCATTGTCGACTTTACCATAGAAGGCAACTACATTGCAGCTTACAAAGTAACAAAAGAAAGTGTATGACTTTATAAGATCTTGACAAACTTTTAAGTTATTCCAAATATGGATCAATCAAACAAAAATTATTATAATACCATTAGAACTACCTAATTCCAAAGAACCAAGAAGCAACAAGAGAAATAAGCATATTGAATGCAAGTATCATTTAATTTAGGAGGTAGGGCATCATGCAGATGTTTCTATTTTAAATATTTCTTAAGAAAAAAACCTTATGGACTTGTTTACAAAGATGTTTCATGTCTAGATATTTTAGGGTCATGATATGAGTCAAATTATTGCATTTTTGTTATGATTTAAATGTTGATATTTGTGTGAAAATTGTGTTTATTTGATTATTTAATCCACAAATGTCATTTCATGGGTATTTCGTGTTTAAAGTGCAATTTTAGGTAAAATCATGATTTTAGAGAAGTTTGGGACAAATTTCAATGATCGGGATTGAGTGAAAATAAAAAGAAAACAAAGTTGCAAAATTTGGAAATCCCACTGCCGAAGAGATAATTCTCGCCACCGGCGAAAATCTTACAGAGTGCACGGAAAAAATCTTCCCGAGAGCACGGATTTTGGCAGATGCAAATCTCGTCGCAGGTGTGATTATATAGCTGCCGGAGAGACACCTTTAGCCGCTGGCCAAATTCATCTCGCCGCCGGCGAGAATCAGAGGAACTAAAATTTTAATTTTTCTTGAAATCTCGCCGCGGCAAGAATAATGTCGCCACCGGCGAGTTTCGTCCGAAAACACATTTTTTATGTTGTTTTGTTCCAAAATTTCCCCCAAAACCCTAGATCTATATATACCATAAGATGGAGAAAGAGGCCACAGCAGAGAGGAGGAGATCTGAGACATATTTGAAGGAGAAAAGGCAATTTTAGAGAGAAAGTTTGGAGAAGCTTGAAGGATCATCATCATTGTTGCTACCAAGTGTTCATCTTCAAGAGTTTTTCATCTCTTCTCCTTAGCTTTCATTTTCTGCATTTTATTCAGATTTTTTATTCATGGATTCAATTAAGATAATGTTTGTTCTTATTTCCATTATGAACTAATTCGTTTTTGCTAAGGCTATGATGTAGTTGAATCAAGAAAATCTGATTTCTTTTGTTATTCTTATATGTGTTCATTGTTTTCAATTTGAGTATTTATTTCCATGCTTAATGCTTTTAAATTTCTGGCCAAGATTTAGATGATTTGTTGCATTATATTGAGACCGAGAGGAGATGTGTAATGAATGCTTCTTGTGATAAATAATGTATATTGAATGCGAGTGTGAGAACTAATGCATGATGTATGTGGTTATTCTAGAAATTCCATAAATCGTAATGTGCTTGTTTGTGATTAAATCTTCATAGAAATATAGTTGGTTTTCATAGATAAGTAATTCTAATATAACTCGAGAGAGAGTATTAGGTAAATTTGGGTTTTTCAACCATCACTTTTAGCTTTGATTCTCATATAACATGACTTGAAATCAGATTGAATTGATTTAGCGAAATCAAATGCCTTAGCGTTTTTAATCATTTGTGAACAACATTCAATTTTGTTATTTGGCGTTTATTTTTAAGTTAATTTGCTTCTTAAACAATTTCAATAATTGGGTTTTCAAATAAAATTAGGATTAGTCAATTTCGGTACTTAGTAACGCCATTCCTTGTGAGTTCGATATCCATACTTTTGTACAATTTATTACTTGAACAATTCGTACACTTACAAAAATACGCATTAGGTCACCTAGAAGGGATGGAGTTGAAAGACATGTTATATTTGCTTGAGGGCTAGTAGGAGATTATTAAGATTGAAATCCGTAAATGCAAATTGTTTTTATTTTAAATTGCTTAGATATAATAAATAAAGTATTTATATTCAATTACACGTGTCATCTTATTTTCTAAATAAATTACAAACTCCTTGATTATTGAAGTCAACATGTAATTAGTATATAAGAATATATACAAGAGGATGAAGTACAATTGTAATAATCAAGATAGTCTATGACAATAAAATTAAAGTTAAGGATATTTATTTTTACCGTTAGCATGGTCCACATACATTTGAAATGAAGTGACCTTGATCTAGGGTAATTTAATGTTGAGATATTTAGTTGGGGGTATATATGTATCATATAGATCATGTATGATAAGACAAGGAATATTAGAAATAGTATCAACATATGTATACTCATAGTTGTTTCTTTAAGTCACTGGACGATCATGTACGGAAAGATCTTAATCTTGAGTGGTTTAGCCAACCCCTTATTATAACATCGTGGCATTTTATTTACTCGGTGACATCCAGCTGTTAGGTGTAGATTCCTTGTATCTAAGTGTCTTTATGTAATGATAGGCTGAGGGATTTTCCTATAGGATGTGGAATAAACTTAAACCATTTTTAGATGTTATACAGGAGTTCTCTTATTTAGCAATTACATAAATTGAATAGATGTACATACCTTATGATATGATCATAGGTATTTAATCATAAGAGTCATCGGTACTCAAGGATAAGATGCAATTAAAGAGATAAATCATATATTTGACCCAATTATAATTATGAAATAGATGTGGGTATTTAATCATAAGAATCATCGATACTCAAGGATAAGATGCAATTAGAGAGATAAACCATATATTTGACCCAACTGTAATTATGAAATAGATGTGTAGGATTGAGCTGTACCTAATAGTTATATCAATAGATTACTTAAGTACATGAGATTGAATAAATAAAAATTTTGTGATTCAAGAATACAATTCTATGTTTTTGGTAGAGTAACTTTGAAAATAATAAAATTGATGATTAATTAAGGAGTTAATTAATTTATAAAGTTTTATTGAAGCTTAAATACATAGTTTCATCGGTCCTCTAGTTAGCTTCATAACAATGATTAGATGATGTTGTAATTCAACATAAATAAATGATTGATTGTAGATTAATTATTTATTTTGATAAAATTAATGTTTGAGATAAATTTCAATTTCTCACAAGATATTTACAGGGGCCACAAAATTCATAATGCTTGTTCACTCATTCCTTTCACCCTCTACAGTTTTCGAACCCAGGACCTAGCCCTTAAGTACCTTGGGATGAGAGAGCTGCTACCAATTGAGACACTGTCCTAGTTGGTAGCACCTCTCTCACTCCAATGTACTTAATTCAAATTAACATAGAAAATCAAACATAGTTCAGAATTAAATTACATCTTTTTTCGAGAATAAAAATAAATTAGTTCATACTAAAAATTAAATTAAACATAAACAAATTCAGCATAATTTTCTAAGAAGAATCAAACGAAAATTGACTCGCAAAAAGAATATACTTTTGCATTAATTTGTTTACATGCTTTTCTCTTTACTATGTCTTTCTCAATTTTTTTCTTGCTTTTTTTTTTCTTTTTTTCTCTCAAAGACTCCATCCATGTTCTCTCTATTTCGTCCTTTGTTTATATAGCTATATAAACCTATCCCACTGTTCTCCTTTATATATATAAATTTGTTCTGTGTTGTTTGTTTTTTTATATATATATTTAAACCTATCCTTTCCCATTCTACCACATCCTTCATCTTTATACTATATATATATATATATATATATATATATATATATATATTTTTTTTTTGAGAAATCTTTATTTAAATTTGATTTAAATAAATCTTCTTTTAAATTTGAGAGTCCTTAGTCAATATGCTTCTAAAATTTTGGATCTTCATTTTCTTCAAATCTGCAACAAAATTTATATGATAATAATGAAGTCTAAAATCAATAAAAAAATAAATTAAATTAGATTAAATTTAAAGTTGAGAAGTGATAAATTATGCCAAATTATGCAAAACATCAAACATCTCAAACTTAGAGCTTTGTTTGTCCTCAAACAAAAAGATTATGAAATAAAAGACTATAGACCATATCAACAAGACCTCATAGATAACTACTATTACTCACCAAGTCATTGTCTGAATTTAGATTTCATCACTAATAACTTACTCTTTTTACATCGAAGATAGCAAGAAAATCAATCAAAATTCCACAATTTTTCAAGCAAGAGTTAAGCATTTACTTCAATCTAAAGCTAGGCTCTTGAATGTGTGTGTGAAATAGTCAATTTAACTTCAAACCACAACAAATTCAGGTAAAAGTAGAACAACTAAAATAAGAAGAATTATCTCAAAACTTAACCCCATACGTCCAATTTTCAGAAATTCTCTCCACTAATGTAATCAAATACCAAAATCAGAGATCAAAAAGTCTTTAGTCAAATTTGTAATGACAAGCCACAATGTGAGGGCTAAGAAAGAAATGGATATGGAAAATCAAAGAAAATTGGGAAAATACTTGGTAGAAAGAAATAATAAAAATAATATCCACAAGATTCACACCATAGCTATTTCTTGACAATATGCTCATACTGATGACACTATTGTTGATATACTCAATATGTGTTGTGCTCTCATTCTTTATTTTTCTTTTTCATGTGGTTGCCTTGATACTTATAGTCTTTACTAATTTCAACCACTTTAACCCTTTTTTGATTCATGCCTTTCCCTTTCTTTCTTCTTTTTTCACTCTTTGATCAAATAAAGCAAACATAATGTGAATTAATTAATTTGAAAAAAATTCCTCTTTAAATGCAAATTTCCACCAAAGTATTTTGTCAAATTTAAGGTAAATTTATGGATTTTCACTCTTAGAATGAGAATGGTTTATGTAGTTAAAAGAACAAATAAAGGCTTATGAAAAATAAGGCTTAAATGGGTTAACTATGGGAATACACCATGTAATGATGACATGATAATTAGGATGGCTGGGAAAGCTTTTTGGTTGTGAAAAAACTACCTAGATCATTTCTCTAATATTTGGTATCAACTAGGATTTCTCCTCAAGGATCAATCAATGGATCCTAAAGCCAAGCAAGATTGAACTTTCCTAACCCAGTTAATTGAACTCCTTTTCTTTATAGGCAAAATGGGGTAGAGAAAAATTTACTATATGCTTAATTATTTTCAAGAACAAAGATTTAAATCAAAGTACCCACAAAACTCTAACTAACATAATAGTAGAATTCAAAAAATATTTCTCAAAACCATTATCAATCACAAATTTCTGAGTCATAGTAATTTCAATCATACTTAAATACAGATTTTATTCCTACAAAATAATCTAGCATCAAAATCCAAATTATTCAAATAGAAATAAAAATAAAATAAAATAAAAGAACAAAAGAAATTTTTATGGGATGCCTCCCATAAGCGCTTGTTTTATAGTCTACAGCTAGACTTTTCAATCTTCATCAATTAGGATTTGAAAGAGGAATGAATGCACAATTACTCTCCACTTGTTCTCTATAATAGTGTTTTAATCTTTGACCGTTAACTTTGAATATATTCCCTTCCTTGTCCTTCAAGTCTATTACTCAAAAAGTGGAAACTTTGTCAATTGTATAAAGACATGTCTATCTTGATCTTAACTTACCCAGGAAGAGTTTTAGTCATGAATTGAAAAGAAAAACCTATTGTCCAGAAGAAAATTCACACCTAAGAATCTGTTTCTCATGCCACTTCTTTGTTCGTTCTTTGTATTTTTATAAACATAATTATGAAGCTCATCCATCTCATTCAATTAAAGAAGTCATTTTTCCCCTGCTACCTTCAAATCAAAATTAAACTTCTTTACAGCCCAATAAGCTTTATGCTCCAACTCAATAGAGATATGACATGCTTTTCCAAACAGTAATCGATCAAGGTACATCACGATAGGTGTTTTGAAAGCTGCACGGTATAGCCACCAAGCATCATCAAGCTTCTTTGCCCAATCCTTTCTATTAGTGTTGACCGTCTTCTCAAGGATATTCTTGATTTATCAATTTGAAATTTCAATTTTGCCAATAGTTTGAGGATGGTAGGGAAGTGATATCTTGTGCTTCACACTATATTTAGATAGAAGGTTGTCGAATAACTTGTTGCAAAAGTAGGTCACTTCATCACTAGCAATAGCTCGTGGAGTGCCAAATCTTGTGAATATGTTCTTATGTAGAAATTTAAGCACTACCTTTGCATCATTTTTTGTTACAGAAATTCTTCCACACACTTTGACACATAATCAACTCTCTAACAAGATATAAACAAAGCCAAAAGATGGAGGAAAAGGACCCATAAAATCAATTCCCCAAATATCAAATAACTCAACCTCTAAGATATTTTTGATGGTAGCTCCTGATGCCTTGAAATATTTCCCATATGTTGGCACCGATCACAAGTCTTCACCAAAGTATAACTATCACAAAAAATAGAGGGCCAAAATAAACCACTTTGAAGTACCTTAGCTACTATTCATGTTACCCCAAAATTTCCTCCATATGATGAGGAATGGCAATGATGGAGAATGGCTTGCATCTCCTCTTTAGGCACACATCTTTGGATGATTTGATTAGGGCATCTTTTGAAAAGAAAAGGCTCATCCTAAAAATAATATTTCACATCATGCAAAAACTTCTTACGTTGATGGTAAGTAAGATCTAGTGGCAATACCCTACAAGCTAGGTAGTTTACAATATTAGCATACCAAGGAAGTTTGATCTCACATGTAAACAACTGCTCATTAGGGAATTCTTCTTGGATCACTAAATCTAGTTTTACTTCCTCTTTCTCTAATCGAGAGAGATGGTCAGCGACTAAATTTTCACTTCCTTTCTTATTTATCTCAAACTTCCAAATCAAATTCTTGAAGAAGAAGGATCCAATGAATCAGTTTAGGCTTAAAATCCTTCTTTCCAAACAAATAACGAAGTGCTGTATGATTAGTGAACACTATCACCTTTGTACCAATAAGGTAAGACCAAAATTTTTCAAAAGCAAACACCACAACAAGCATCTCCTCTCAATTTTTGTATAATTCAATTAGGCTTCATTCAATATCCGACTTGCATAGTGTATGGCTCTAAACAATTTGTCTCGCTTTTTCCTAACACTGCTCCAACTGCAAAGTTAATTGCATCACACATGACTTCAAAGGGTTGACTCCAATCAAGTACAATCATTACTGGTGCTCAGTTTGATTGCATTAAAGGCCTGCAAGCAAACATCATCAAAGTCAAATGCATAATATTTTTCAAAAAGACTACATAATGGTTTAGAGAGTTTAGAAAAATCCTTTATAAATCTTCTATAAAATCCCACATGTCCCAAAAATGTTTCGATTCCCTACACATTCTTTGAAGGTGGTAGTTTTTCTATGGTTGCAATTTTAGGTTGATCAGCCTCAAGTCTTATAAATGATACTCTATGGCTTAGAACGATCCCTTCTTGAACCATGAAATTACACTTCTCCCAGTTTAGGACACGATTTTTATCTTCACATCTCTGTAAAAAAGAGCTAAATTATGCAAACAATGAACAAAAGATCTACCAAAAATAAAAGAGTCATCCATGAAAATTTCCATTATATTTTCCACCATATCAAAAAAGATAGCCATCATACAACGTTGAAATGTTGTTGGGGCATTGAACAATCCAAATGACATCCTTCTAAAAGCAAATGTTCCATAGAGTTATGTGAATGTAGTTTTCTCCTTATCTTTAGGGGCTATAGCAATCTGATTATACCCTGAATAACCATCTAAGAAGCAATAATAAGGATATCCAGCCTCGATCTAACATTTGATTAATGAATGAAAGAGGAAAATGATCCTTCCTTGTTGCTTTGTTTAACTTATGGTAATCCATACATACACGCCAACCCGTGATTGTTCTTGTAGGAATAAGTTCATTGTTGCCATTTTTTCACCACCATCATTCCACTTTTTTTTGGTACAATATGCAGTAGACTTACCAATGAGGTGTCTAAAATAGCATAAATAATTCTAGCATTAAAGAGCTTCAAAATTTAGCACTCATAACTTCCTTCATTGTTGGATTTAATCTTCTTTGGGGTTCAATTGATGGTTTGCAAGGTTCCTCCATTAGAATCTTGTGTATGAAAATGGATGGATTTATACCTTTTATGTCAGAGAACAACGCATAGCAAAGATGCTCAAGTAATTGCTTCAACTTTGGAGTTGTAGTTTGTTGCACTTTTTCTTTAGAGATTACATAATTCGTCTATGCTACCATTGGATCTAGCCTTTCCACTTTTTTGCTAAATGATGTAACTTACTGCAATGCTTCCAAGGAAAATACATAGTGGAAAAATTATTCACTAACAAAAGGTAAATCAGGTTCACAAACAATAGAGTTATTAAAATCATAAGCATGAGATGAAGTGGTGATACATCGTTCGAGGTGATCAATTGGCATATCTTCTTGAAAGGCTTCTACTTCACATTGGTCAATGATATCTACCCGAAAGCAAGTGCTTGGATCTTCTAAAAATCTCATGGCTTCATATATGTTGAACATAACCTCTTCCTTGTTCACTCTCAATGTAAACTCACCTTTTTGAACATCCATTAAAGCCCTTCGTGTAGCCATGAATGGTGGACCAAGAATTAGTAGGACATCTTGGTCTTCATCCATATCTAATCACCACAAAATCCATCTTTACCAATACATCTTCTATGATTACACGTTGATACTTGATGGATCGGTCTGCTAGTTGCAAAGAAATTGTTGTTTGTTTCATTTCTACAAGTCCCAATTTTCTATAAACAGACAGTGGCATAAAATTAATGCTAGCACCAATATCACATAAAACATTATCAAAAAATGAATTTCTAATAGTGCAAGGAAAAGTGAATCTCCCTGGATCTTTTAATTTTTAAGGTAATATTTTTGAAGAACGGCATTACATTCTTCAGAAAGCTTCATTGTTTCTAACTCCTTTAACATTTTCTTCATGTATATGATGTCCTTAAGGAATTTGGCATAATTTGGCATTTGTTCAAAGGCATCCGCAAAAGGAATATTTATGTGAATTTTCTTAAAGATATCCAAAAACTTTGAAAATTGCTTATCTAATTTTTTTTGAAAGCATTGAGGATAAGGAAGTGGAGTAGAGAGAATAAGAGGATTGTAAAGAAATAAAATTGATGGACGCATGTCAGTCTCTCGTAGTGTATCATCAATAATTTCCTCTTCTTCTAGTTTTCGATTGCTTTGGCCATTGTTTAGAGCTATAGGGGTGGACTCGGTTTCCTTTGATGGCTACCTCTTAATTTATCTTCCACTCCTAAGTGTCCTTTAGATTCAATTTTGTATTGCTAGGAAAAGTTCCTCTTTATTGAGCATTGATGGTTGTGGCTAGTTTCCCAATTTGTACTTCAATATTTTTCATAGTGTCTCCTATATTGCTACAATGAGTCTCAATGTTATCCAATTGTGAATCACTCTTTTTAAACCTTTCTTTGGTGTCCTCAATATAGAAAACCATGGAATCCTTAATTGGAATCTTCTTCTCGCTTGGTTTACTATTAAACCTTGGAGGAGGTTGTAGCACATTCTTTGTGTTTCCATAAGAAAAGTTCTCATGATTTTGAAGCCCTGGATGGTAGTATTTTGGTGTAGGATTACTACAATAATTGTAGTTCCGATTATTGATGTATTGAACATGTTCTTGACTTGCTTCATTCTTTGGAACTATCATACTCGGCTTTTTAACATATTCTGCACTTTGTGGTATTCTTTCAGTTGTCAAGGCTAAAATCTGATTAGATAGAGGAGCTACTTGAGCTGACTCCAATTCATGAATCTCAATAACTTTCTTAGCCATAGATCTTTTATTTGGCAATTGATAGTTGTTTAAGGCTATTTCTTCCAAAAGAGAAGTAGCCCCCTCAACTGTCGTTGACATCAAAGTTCCACCAGAAGCAACATCAACTATAGTTCTAGTTTTCCCATTTAACCCATTAAAGAACATTTGAACTTGTAACCAATATGACAATCCATGTTGAGGGAAACGCCGAATCATATCTTTATACCTTTCCATGCTTCATAGAATATCTCAAAATAATTTTTTTCTGAATTGACCAATCTCACTCCTAAGTTGGGTTGTTTTTGCAGGTGGAAAGAATTTAGCAAGAAATGTTTCTACCATGTCCTGCCAACTAGTGATAATTCCTAGTTGTAGAGATTGTATCCAACCTTTAGCCTTCTCCCTCAATGAAAAAGGAAACAATCTCAGTCTAATGGTGTCTTCAATAACACCATTCATCTTTACAGTGTCACAAATATCCATGAACATCTCCAAATGAATATTAGGATCATCAAGTGGCAATCCGCTAAACTAGGCTTGTTGCACTATGTTGATCAACATCGATTTGAGCTCAAATTTATTAGCATTAATTGTCTGGCGTCTTACACATGAGTAATTTTCATTGAAAATTGGCCTTACATAATCCTTCAATGTGCATGGCTATTTCTCCTTTAGCTATGGCTAGTACTATATTCTTTTTCATGATCTAAAGGTTCTTTCAATCTTCAGATCAAAAGGAATAATATTTCGAGTTCAAGCACGGCGCATCCAACGTCAAAAACACAACTAAAGAAATATAAAAATAAAATATAATTCTAAATTAAAACCAAGATACTTTCTATTGATATTGGCAAAAATAAGAAAAAAATCAATCCCCAACAATGACACCAAAAACTTGATCAGTGTAAAACTGCAAGTGCACAATATCATAGTTTTATAATAAAATAATAAGAAAAGTATCATCCTCAAGAATTGGTAACTTATTTTTGACAAATACTAAAATTGTATTAATCTCAATTTTATCTAGAGAAGTCATTAAGGTTATTGTAATTGGAATTTAAAATAAAATCAAATTAAAGAAAATATGCAAAATAAAATAAAGATGTTGTTCAAAAATCAAATTAATGGGAAGAAAACTTCAAGGAAATCAATTTCATATAATCCCTAACTATGTTTTACTCATCTAACTAATTGAATTTAATTCTTTCTATTTGTTAACAATCTCCAAAAACTCTATTTCGAGAGTCAATTAGAAATATTCTTGTTTATTAATTTACATAAAAATATGTAATTTAATACAGTAAAAAACATTAAGACCAATGATTTTAAACTACACAAGTTCATAAAAGTCTTTCGATCTCTATATTTACTTATGTGAAATATTCCAAATTTATCCTATAATTTTCTCTTTCGATAGTAAATCATAAGACTAAAATCATCTAATTAATGGTCAGTTAATTAAAAGCAATAAACTCAAAATAAATCAGACAAACATAAAGAGAAATAATTTAAATTAATATAAAAAATCACTATAATTCAAAATTAAATTACATTTTTTTCTTAGAATATAGATAAATTATTTCATACTAAAAATTAAATTAAATATAAACGAATTTACCATAATTTTCTGAGATGCATCGAAAGAAAATTGACTCGTAAAAATAATCTTTTTTTGCACGTTTTTTTCTTTCCTGCGTCTTTCTAGATTTTTTTTTCTTTTTTCTCTCGCGACCGCGAACCCTGTTATCTCTATTTCGTCCTTGCTTTGTTTATATATCTATATAAACCTATTCTACCGTTATATATAGATCAACTTGTTCTGCACTGTTTGTTTCTTTTATATATATATAAATTATACTAAATTACAAGTCATCATTTGTTCGCAATTTTTGTTTTAAAAACAAATAATTTCTTGGGTAAGGGAATGGCGGGAAGCTGCACACAATCAATTATGGTGGTGATGGCACAATCAGTTGTGGGTTATGGGTGAGGCCGTGAGGGGGTGAGGATTGGGTGGAAGATGAGGGGAAAATTTAGGTTTTTATTTATTTTTCTTAAATTGGCTTAACCTTTTATTATATATGAAAAGAGACACTACAAGATCTTATAAACTAATAAAGGAGACTAAACTATCTTTATAAAAAAAAAACTAAAAATTAATTATTCAAATAGTCAGGAAATACCTAGTAACAGAAGTTAGGATATTCAAATACTATAATTTATCTTCGCAAAGTCAAAACAGAAAAGGAAACTAAGGAATGGGGATTGTAATAAAATAGAGATGAGAACTGCGTTTTCATGTTATTTTTGTGAAGTGATCAACATTAAGTGGCCAATAACGTGATGCCGAGTACATTATATCTATACAAATATATTATTTTCTAAGGTCGTGTAATTAAGGCAAAAGAATATACATATTCTAACATGTTTTGTCACTTATCCACGCTTCACTACCACAAAATTCAATTTAGGTTTACAACTATTTCCATAGCAATTTGCGTACAATTATCATCTATAAAATATACTTCTTCGGCACATTATTTTAAAGTTATATTATTTCATTGTACAATTATCGACCATACCTAAATTAAACTAGTTTTAATGCAATTGTACTCGTAGCAACAATTTGAGTATAGTTGTCAACAGTGCCATATACATTTTCGATAAAGCTATATGTTGAACTAAAAAATCACCTTGTGATGTAGATCAAAGAACATCACTAAAACTTCTATGCTAAATTCTAGGTAGGTCAATTAATCAAGATTAATTCAATAAGTTAAGGAGAAAGTATAGGCATAATTATAAATTTATGCTTGGGCATGAAATAAAATGATTGACCAAATAAATTTCTAAATAAGCAAGTTTTATTGAGCAACTACTACAATATATACTTTTAGTCTCGAAAATTTAGCCTCGGTCGAAAATTTAGCCTCGGTTTTTATAAAAACCGAGGCTAAAAAGCTTTGGTCACGGTTAAATAAAAACCGAGATTATAGGGTATGTTTATGACCTCGGTTTTCTCTTCTCTTTTTTTTTCCTCTTTCCTCTTTTTTTTTCTTTTCCCTCTTTTTTTTTCTTTTTTCCTTTCGCCGGCCCATCTTTTTTCTCTTTTATATTTTTTCCCAATTTTTTTTTTCTTTTTTCCCAAATCGATATCTTCTGATCCCCTCTCTTCTTCCTCATCCCCTCTCTCCTTTCTCTTCCCCTTTCTTCTCTTCTTCCTCGGCCCTGTCGCACAACTTTCTTGGTCCTCTTGTTGGTTGTTGGTTCGCAGGTTGCTGGTTCGCTGGTGTTGTTCGCTGTTCGTTGTTCGTTGTTCGTTGTTCGTTGTTCACTGTTCGTTGGCGCTGGTCGATGTTCGCTGGCGCTGGTCGCTGTTCGCTGGCGCTGGTCGCTGGTGCGTTGACAAACTGATTTTCCATCTAAGCTTCGACTCAACCAATTATGAATCTGGAATTCCTATTGAGTTGGGATGTTCTTGTAAAACTGATTTGGTTCTTACCCATAAACACTGTGCAAAGGCTTGGTTCAAAATCAAGGGTAACATTGATTTAATTTTTAAGTTTCTTATGTTTCACGACATATACATTTTATTGTTATCTGATTGCGTCAAGTTTCATATATCCTTGAACATGTGCAGTTTGGTTGCTAGGGTTTGATTAGTTTATGATCTAATATATATTGAGCCAGTTACTACCTTTCATTTTTCCACTGCTCTGTGATTCATCTTTTAGCTCTTGATATTATATTGAAATCACAAGACCTAAAATCAAGAAGAAACATTTTGTCTGATACTCTTTCCAAGATTTTGGTTCTCTGTTTACTCTCCCTTTGGACTCTTTTCTTTAAAAGATTTTGGTTTTCTATTTACTCTCTGTTTACTCTCTCTTTGGACTCTTTTCTTTAAAAATGGTGGTTTGGAGTGGCTTATCCCTTTTTTCTCAGTTGCTACTTTGCCTAATACCTTAGTCATGGGCATCCATTTGCTTAAGGCTATGTACGATGATTTCACTCAGAGTCTCATGTTTCAAATTGTTGTTCTTCGATGTATTATTTGGTAATTCTTATACCTACTTAATTTACTTCATTTTTTTTTCAATCCTGATTAATTTCATGCATGCTTGCTTTCTTTATTTAGTGGTTTGGCATCAAGATTAACTTACCGTTTGATATTAAAAAAATTAATTACATAAATATATAGATTTCTTTTTTTGGGTATATTAATGTCTTATATTGTTTTTAGTAGCTAGATGTTGGATCTTCTGTTTTTATCTTTTACTTTTTTTTTCCTTTTCATAAGAATTTAGTGATAATTTCTAGATTTGTTTGTTTGTGTTCATTCACGGGAAAGTAAACTTTTTGGAAAAAGAAAGCTAAAGTGGATAGGGTTATTGATTTGATTAAAGACATTGTATTTTTTCCTTTTCACAGAAATAGAAAGCAAAATGGACAATAACATTAAAGATATTTTATTTTCCTCTGAATTTGATGCTTTTACTTACAGTATGATTTGAGAAACCAAAATCCAAAGGTTTGAGAAAGATTATGTGCTCTCCTATCATCTAATAGATTAAGTCCACAGTAATGCCCTTTCATTTACATTAGTAGATTCAGTACCAAGTGGTGATTATGGACCATTTGTTGGTCCATTATGTGCTCTCTTGCATGCAACTTCCTTTTTTCATTGTGTATTTGATATGATTATGTAGTTTATGTTATCTTATACTTAAACAGGTTGTAAATTTGATAAAATGAAAGCTTCTGCTTTAACAGGTTGTAAATTTCATTGGGAGTTAGCATTTTCTCATGAATTGGCTGTTATTAGGCCTATGGATGATCACATGTTATTCTAGTTTTTTTTCCTGTTTTCTTTTTCATGGTAGACACTAGGTGCAGTAGCATCATACGTACCAAGCATACCAGGCCTCAATCTGGGGGAAGACATTGATGGATATGAAGATTTTCCAAAAAATGATGAGAAATCCTTAATGAAGGTTGAGAAATCACTTACATAGACTTGATGAGTTGACATTGAAATGCATATTGTCTGTCTACTTGTGAGAAAGCAGAAGATGCAGGAAATGAGGATGAAATTTCTAGTCTTTGGTCTTGTTGCACTAATCTTGCGTCTTTAGTCTTCTTGTACTACTTATTTTCTTGTGTTAACTGGATCTTTGGTGCACTACTGGTGTTGGTGTTGGTCTTGTTCTGCTTGGTGTTAAGCGGCCCGATCTTTGGTGCACTCTGTTAGTCTTTGGTCTTATTCTTATTCTGCTGCCAATCTTAGTCTTTAGTGCTAGTCTTATTTACTGCCATCTTGGTCTTTGGTCTTATTTACTGTAGTCTTCAGTCTTATTTACTTGGTGTTAGCTATTCTTTGTGCTAGTATGGTATTGGTGCTAGTTCGCTGCATTGGTGCTGCTACGCTGCGCTAGTGTTGGTGCTGGTTTGTAGAAGATGGAGTCAAGAAAGACTTGAGAGATTTTTCAATCAATTGAAAATCCGGAATTATCATTATAATCTTTTTTATAGCATATTTATGCTTGTAATTAATAGAAAAAAGTCAATTTGTAATAGTAATTTTTATTATGTTTTAGTGTAGAATAAACTCTCGAATGTAATTATACTTTTAATTTTAATATAATATTATTTTTAATATTGTTTTAATAAATTTATTGTAATTTATATTAATTTTTAATATTGTAATTAGAAAACCGAGGCCATAGGGGTACTTATGGTCTCGGTTATTAGAAAACCGAGGCCAAAGGGGGTATCTATGGCCTCGGTTATTAGAAAAACCGAGGCCAAAAGGGGTACCTATGGCCTCGGTTTTTGAATAACCGAGACCATAAGTACCTCCTTTGGCCTCGGTTTTTAAAAAACCGAGGCCATAGGTACCCCTTTTGGCCTCGGTTAAAAAACAGAGGCCATAAGTCGTTGCCTATGGTCTCTCTCACTTAGGCCTCGGTTCTTATAACCGTGGCCATAGACCTACGGCCACGGTTAAAAATTGAGGCCATAAGCACATATTGTAGTAGTTAACTTTTAGTAAATTCGTTGTAATTTTTCCTTTTGATATCCAACATAGACGAACCAAATTGAGTTATAAAGTTGACTCAATGGGCTACAATATAGACATGGATAGTATTATCACAATTCAAGAGTTTACTAGGTCAAAAATGACTTTAAATCAATGTCCAAGAATCAATCAAATAATTACAATTCTTAGTTTTATAGTTTATTTGATAAGTCTAATATTTACTTTATTTCGTATGATTTAATATACAATTTTCAGCAATAATTTTAGAGTTTTATATTTATTTGTGTTTTATTAGCTTAGGTTTTAGAGTCTATAAATATCTATATAAGGTTTTGATTAAAGCACCCTTTAAATATAATTTTAATGAGAGAGTTTTTCTTTAATTTTTTAGAGAACTTTTACTGAACTTATCAAGAGAAATCTTGTGACATTCAAAACTTGACTTGTTACTTACATCTTCCTCATATTCTTGAGTGTGGTGTCTACCCTATCATTCTTTTATACCAATAATCTTGTTGCCTTGGACGAGTTAACATTCTTATCGCCCATGGGTGTTGACGAGGATGTGTTTGAAGACAACGAGGAGCTTGATGCATTGACATTGGCAAATACGAAATTCTTAAAAGTATGTGATGCACAAAATCTTGATAGTTAAATTTTGTATTTATAAAAAGCTCGTAAGTGTACGAGTCACTTATAGCAAGCAACAAATATATTCACACGATCATCCTCTCAAGGAATTGATGTAGTTTTAGGAAGTTAAATTATTTTCTAATACAACTAAGAATAACAAAAGTCCTAAATATTTTAACAAATTATCGGCTTGAAGAATAATATATCCTTCTTTTGTGGGTTATTAGAATAATATATCTTTCTTTTGTGGGTTATTTTTAACTTATTGACATGATTTTGACAATTTTGAATGTTATTTGGTTAATGGTTACTACGTGGCTAATTCCCTTTTTGAGACACTTGGAAAGTGTATTGGATAATCCCTAATTTATTTTTATTTTCCCTATAAAAGGGCTGGGTGTTAATAAGATTACTTGAACTTTTGAGTACATGACTTTCTTGTGCTCCCAACCTTTCATTTATCCTTTTTGATTTAGTTGGTCGAGTGTGACAAGTGATCGCTCCTTACACCTCCAAGTTTTTTCTATTAACAAGGAGAATTGGAAAATCCTAAATGAGGTCGAGAGGTTAAAGGATGAACAAGACAAGCATAAAAGTCCAGCTATCATTTGTAAGGACAAGTGGCATTCCTAAAAGATCATATTTAGGTAAGTTCTTCTCAAGATGTAAAAACCTGAATATAATGGCCTATCTCTTAGAGGAAGAAACTCACTGGACCAAAACATATTTAAAGCATGAGGAGGGTATTTTTCTTGAGGTGATGAAAATATCATAAGATGTGGAGAAGATACTTCAATATATAGAGTGCTCCTTGGGGAGGTACTAGAATGTTTTTCTAATATTTCAACAACGTCCATAATTTTTCAGCATCATGAAGAAGTGGTTTTAGACAGGATTCTAGGGATTCTTATTAAAATAGAGAGCATAATTTAGGAGGAAGACATGTATTCCTTCCCTTAAATCCTGGCAATGATTAATACTGGATTTCAAGCTATTCTTTTGCCTAAACTAGGAGACTTGGAATCGAGCAAAACAAATCAAAGATACAAGCCTAGTAAGTCAGAGTGTAAGATCCCTCTTTTTTTTTCCTTAAATGTACTTGGAGAATGTACTCTTTAATACAATGAAGACATTACATTTAATTTGTGTCTTGGTTTAAATCAATTTAATTCATTTCATAAATGAAGTGATGCTTTAACCTACTTATAAGCCTGAAATTGGACGATGCCAACTTCTGAAGGCTCCAAAGGGTTAGCTCGAGCATTCTACTATTTCATAATTAACAATTTTCTTAGGCTTCATTAGGCCTAAAGTAGAATCATAACTATTATGGCTCTATATTGTCGATTTTCATGTACTAATGCCAAAGTAGCACATGCATTGATGTGATAATTACTACTCTAAAATATTTGCTAAATTTTAACGTGCCTAGGGTAGAGAACTCCATTTTCAACCTTTCTAGGTACTTTTTCTTATTATTTTCTTTTGCTTCAAAAAATCCCATATACTAGTTTACCACAAACCAAGAATCACTATATATGACTAGTTTTTTAGTGGCTAACTTTCTTGCTATCATAACACCAAACATAGCAGCTTCATAATCGACCATAATATTTGTCATATGGAATTCTATTCTAAAATATTCATGAAGGATCCTTTTGGGGTCCACAATTTCAATTCTAATCTTGGCCCCTATGAAGTTGTTAGCACCATCTACATATGCCTCCCACAAACTTTCTTCTTGTAAGTCCATGGCACAAACCTTTAGCTACTCCCACACACACCTTCTACTAATAGGCATTTTGTAAAATCTTCCACAAAATCTATGATGACTTGAGCCTTGATGGATGTACATAGTGGGAACTTCATGTCATATTTTTCAAGTTTGATTGCAATTTAGGTCAACCTACCTGCAACCTCAAGTCGATTAAGCACCATTTTAATAGGGTGTGAATTTAACAAGGTGATAGTATGAGATCCAAAGTAGTATCTCAATTTTTAGGATTTGATTTTAAGGGTTAATGCTAACTATTCTAGCATAGGATATCACTATTGGGCATCTATTAAGACGTGGTTCACATAATACACATGACAACACTCGATGTTCATGCTGTAACAATGAGATATAGGAACATAACTTCTCTTTGCACTAGGCTGATGAGGATTTGTGCATGTTTGAGGTTAGTTTTGATCTTTTGGAAAGTTTCTCTCATTACTTATTCCAAAAAAAACGTTGTGTTTTTCCTCAATAGCTTGAAGAAAGGAAGACACTTTTCTGTGCACCTGGAAATAAACCAATTAAGCATGGTGAGCCTTACATTAAATTTTTGTATACCTTTTAAGTTTGAAGGTGACTTCATGTTGATAAATGCTAGTATTTTCTTAAGATTTGTTTTGATTCCCCAAGTTGAAATCCAATATCCAAGAATCATGCTTTAGATGACTCTGAGCATGCACTTCTTAGGGTGTCATCTCATTTTATAATTCCTTATCACTTTGAACACCTTCTTTAGGCTGTTGACATGGTTAGTAGATTTCTATATTCTGACCATCATATTATTCATATAAGAATCAATATATCTTCTGATGAGATCCTTGAACATTTTATTCACAAATCTTTGATACATAGCCCAAGCATTTTTCAAACCAAATGACATGCTTATGCATCAGATATTTCCCTCTATGCATATGCTTTTCATTTTATATTTATGTCTAGTGTCCATCCTAAGTTGATTAATGCTTGGTACGGGATAATAGTCCTTAGGACAAGCATCATTAATGTCTATAATAGCAACACACATTCAAGTAGCTCGAAATGATTTGTTGAATATGATGACATTTTATAGCCACGTTGGGTAGTTCACCTCCCTGATGATCCCTATATCCCTCACTGTGCTCATTTGTGTCCATGTCACTGTTCTTTTCCCTTGGGAATTTCATCATCCTTTGCTATACTATTTTCTTGTGTGTATCTATATTCCATTTGTGAGTGATAACCTTGGGGTATATTCCTTGCATATCGTTTGATCTCCATTCAAATACATCCATCTTTGCCTTCAAGAATTGTATGAGTTTCTCCTTGATCTTCTCATCAAGACTAGAACTTACCTTTAACACATCATTTTCCTTACTACCAAATTTTACAAATTCAAACTAATTTGACCAGGAAACTATGTATAATTTCTACACGAGTTAGCTAGTTTGTGATTGATATTCTAGTTCTGCTTGTTTCGTAGCTCATTATCACAACTTTGGGCTTTCTCTTCATCATCCTTAATTTCCATAAATCCCTCCTTAGTTTGGTATTTAATGACTTGATGGAAAGTTGAAAAAATTGCTTTCATTTTGTGGATCCATGGTCAACCCAAAATTAGATTATAATGTGCGAGTGTATAAACTATCATAAAGTTTTTCATTACTATAGAGCCCACTGCCATAATAGGTAGCTTGATCGTTCCTACAATATACATCATGTTTCAATTAAACCATCTAAATGCATCTCTTTTTTAATAATGTATTCTACTCTAATTCCCAATGCATGCAAATTGGATAGAAAAGTAGATCGATTGAACTTCTTATGTCGATTAAAATGCCATAGATGTCACAAGATCCTACCCACACCGTAAAACTAAAGGGTCTTCATATAGGAATGCCATTTCATCTTTATCCTTTAACGTTATTAGTGCTGCTAATGATTTTATTTTTAAGTTATACAATGTAGAAAGGATTATACGAACGTTATCCACTTTACAAGCAATAACTTACCCTCTTGGTGGAGTTGGGAGTCAGTTAAATCCCTAACCTTATAGGGCTTAGGTCATCTATTATTGTCACCCCCAAGGTTTTCTACATACTTCTTTGATACTACTTTCTTGATTTCTTTATTTTAGTGCCTAGAATCTTATCTGTCATGGCCAATATCTTTGTAGAATGCACACTACTTAGTAGTATCTCTTGGTGATGCTGGCATGTATGGGGGCCACTAAATTTACAGTGAGAGTAATCTCTACATGGCCTAGGATTCTTCTTCCATGCAATGCTCTTTCTAAAAGACAAAATGGAAAACCTGTTATTGGTCAGTGTGTTTATGATGTTTGTTTTGTTAGAACCTTTTTTTTTCATTGCCTTTTAAGGGAGCTTCAACCATTATAATTTCCTTCTTCATTAACCTCGATTATCTCAAGACGTTGACAAACGTTTATGCTTCCTTGTAGGCCTCATCTATTAATCAAGGCACAACTTTTGTGAGCTCTACATATAGACTACCTTAAAACTTGTCATATATGCTTCAAGAAACTCATCTCCTCATTTCATAATGGATAAAAATATGATGCAGTTTCTTCCTTATTAGCTTGTTGGGAGTTCATGGAAGTGACTTGTTAGATCAAACAAGTATTTGAAAGAAAATATGGATGAAGAACGCAATGATCATAACAAAAAATGTCAAGAACATGATGAATGTTATAGAGTTTTTCATTAGCTCATATTGGTTAGATAACCAAATATCATTCCCACAAGGGTTTGCTGGTGATATAAATCTTGGTGTCTAAATTTTGTATATTTATAAATTACTCACAAGTGCACGAATCACTTATAGAAAATGATAATTATACTTCCAAGGTAGGTCAATCATGTAGTTTTTAAATAATTTAACAAGTTCTCAAAAATAAAGTTAAAAACCTAATCATCATATCATAATTGTTTCCTTTGAGATACCTAATCTAATGACATAAAAAATAAAGATAAATTTAATAAAAATATTGGCAAATAGACATTTCAATTTAATGGAGAATTCATAGGATATATTGTATGGACACTTTTGTATTCACTGATTGGATGAAGTCTTTCATCATCCCCATTAAGGCATTTGTATTGTCCTCAGTAGGTGGCTTCTTCTCTTTGGCCTGCAATTGATGTGGTTGTTGAAAACTAGGTGGTTGAAACGATTAACGGTTGAATTGATTACCACCTTGATTGTTGTTATTACTCCAAGAGAAATTTAGATATTGTCTCCATCTTGGGTTATATGTGTTTGAGTATGGATTATTGTTTCAATTCACATTACCCACATAGCAAATGGATTCAAGATTATTTGGACAATTATCAAACAAATGAACTACTCCACAAAACACACATGACACTCCTAAATCTTGGACCTGGTTTATACACGTTGGTGAGTTTTGAACCTTCAAAAGATTAACCAAAGATGACACTTGAGTTGTAAGTGTGGTGATATCATTTACCTCATGCATTCTGGATACTCTTCTTGTGGCTATCATTCTATCCATTCGCCATTGATAATTATTGCTAGCCATTTTCTCAAGTAAATCATAAGCTTGATTGTAAGATTTGGCTTGCAAAGCTCCATTAACCGATGCATCAACGATAGTCCTTGTTTGGGCATTGAGATCATTGTAAAAAGTCTCCATTTGAATACAGGAAGGAATACCATGATGAGGGTACTTCCATAGAAATTCCTTGAATCTTTCCCATGCTTCATATAGAGTTTCTCCTTCGTGTTGTTGGTAGGAAGTAATGTCATTACTAAGCTTCACATTCTTTGTTGGTGGAAAGTATTTCATGAAGAATTTCTCCACCAAACCATTCCAAGTTGTAATGGAATCAGGTGGCAAAGAGTTTATCCAAGCTCAAGCATGGTCTCACAAGAAGTAAGGGAATAATCTAAGCCTAATTGCCTTCTTTATCACACCATTGAACTTAAATGAATCTACAACTTCAATAAATAATCTGAGATGAAGATGAAGATCCTTTGTTGGTAATCCACTCAATTGTCCAACTATTTGTAGCATTTGAAACATCACTAGCTTTAATTCAAACTGATTAGCTTGAATGTTTGGCCTTGTAATACTTGGATTCAGCCCTTCCAATGTAGGTATTGCATATTCATTCATAGCTCTATCTCTATAATCTATAAAAAAAACATTTGATTATTCAAGTTTAGCTCATTATTCTTTATTTCTAATGGATTAGCCATTTCTTCCTCTTGGGTGACTTAATGTTTTCTAATTGATCTCAAAGTATGCTCAATTTCAAGATCTAAAGGTAAGATTTTTCCCTCACGAACTCTACTCATGCAATACACTCAACTATGTTTCTACAATACTAAAGGAGATGTCTAAATAAAAACTAAAAAAAATTAACAACTAAGTAAATAAATGAACATAATAAAATAAATAAATAAGTAAAGAAAATAAATAAAATAAATTAACAAGAATAAATAAATAAATAAATAAGTCACTAAAAGAATATAAATAAATTTAGTTTAAAATCAAAGTAAAGAAAAATAAATTAAGAAATTTTTTAAAAAAATAAAAAAATAAAATTAATAATAATAAAAAAAATATTAATTTCTAATATTAATAATCTCATGCTAATGGAAGCTAATTAGGGTTTATGTAGTGATTGGGGGCTTAAATAAAGCTTAGGTGTGATTTGGATCGTCCGATCAACTTCAAATCAAGGGCTACGATCAAAACAAGCAAAATTAACAATTTCAGCCAATCATAGAGTAACACGTGGCATTAGAAATTCATTGGACGAATCAGGGAGCAATGCGTTGCAGGGGAGACCGATCAGAGTCAAAGTTTGCCGAGTTAGCAACACGTGGCGTGACGTGATTCATGGGAATGGATGGCATGGCGCACTGGTGGAATGCGCGGAGCAATGGCGTGGTGACACTATCATGGTGCATCAACCGATTTTCGAACGCAAATTGGACACCGTGTTAACACATGGTGCATGTTTCGTCCTCCTTACACACGGCGCAACGTGATTCGTTCTCCGTGCTTACGTGGCTTGCCCAGTCAGCTCATCTGGTTGATTGGCATACCACGTGGCACCTTCTAATTGGTCTTGTGATAAAAATTCATAAAAAATTCCAAAAAATTCCAAAAATTATATTTTAACTCCTTTTCACTAAAAAGTTTATATTTTAATTTTTTGGCCATAAAAATACTATTTACTAAATAAAGCAAGTAAATATTAAGTAAAAAAGTGCAATACTAATCCCTTAATTTTGTAAACATGCAAATCGCTAAAATCTCCCCAATATAATATTAATTAATTACATGATCAATTGAATCTAACCTAGCATGTGTTCCTCTCTCAAGTAAACTACACACCATATAGTAATTAATTTAATCACACTCTCATGCCAATTAAATTGCATACTACTCATTAAGTTCATCAATTATGGATCACATACATAAGAATCATACATCTCTCCCTAGAAACTATGCATGTTATTTAATCAAGACAAACAATTAAATAATTCTCTCAAATATATTTAATTGCCTCTATAGATAGATTGTTGGCCAAACAATTAATAGCATAAAAATCAGATTAAATAATATAATTAAGTTAATATTATAATTGAGAAAAAATATTAGATCATCACATGGTGAAAATTGGGTTCATAAGATCCCTAGATTAATAAATTAATTACACATGATTGTGTTCATAAAGCACATATTTTTCATAAAGAAAGACATAAAATTAATAAAAAAAAGAATAGAAAAAGAAATACAATCAATCTCTTGAATTGTAGTATTAATTCCCTCTTGAATCTCCCCTAAAATTGTGTCATATCTTGAATTTTTCTATATTTTTCTCTCTTTTTAGCTCTAAAAACTAACCAAAATTATGCTAATAGAGGCTAATTAGGTTTTATGGAGTGATTAGGGGCTTAAATAAAGCTTAGGTGCGATCTGGACGGTCCGATCAGCTTCAAATCAAGGGCTACGATCAATACAAGAAAAACCGACAATTTCAATCAATCATAGAGCGACACATGGCATCAGAAATTCATTGGGCGAATTAGGGAGCGATGCGTGGCAAGGGAGACAAGTTAGAGTCAACGCTCGCCAAGTTAGTAACATGTGGCGCGACGTGATTCGTGGGAACGGATGGTGTGGCACACGGGTGGAATGCATAGAGTAATGGCACGATGACACATGTCATGGCACGTCGAACGATTTCTAAACTCAGATTGAAGGTCGTGCTGACACGTGGCACATGTTTTGTCCTCCTCACACATAGTGTGACTTGATTCGCTCTCCATGCTTGCATGGCGTCCACATGTCTTGCCCAGTCAGCTCCTCTAGTTGCATGGCTTGCCATATGGCACCTTCTCATTAGTCATGCGTTAAAAATTCTTAAAAAATCAATAAAAATTCCAAAAAATATATTTTCACCCCTTTTCAATAAAAAGTTTATATTTAAATTTTTTTAGCCATAAAAATACTATTTATTAAATAAAACAAGTAAATATTAAGTAAAAAAGTGCGTTAATAACTCTATTTTCATAGAGTCATCAGGCATATTCCTATCCCTTATATATATGTGTTATTCTATCCACGAGCAAAACACAAAAATTCCTTTTCCAAGGTTATTTTAAGGTTCATAGATAAATTGATTAATCTTCCAACAATCAAAAGCATTATGCACAAATAGAATAAACAAATTAAAAACATCTCATAAATCATTCAAAAATAATTAATCCAGGCTTCATAGTGTAAGTTTCATGGCAACCCTAGAACAATTAAATTAGTTCATGGTAAATATTGAAATTACAATACGAAAATATTTAGACATTTAAGGAACATTAAATGAAGAACAAAAAAATGGATTAGAAGTATTTTCTCTCTACGTTCTCTATTTTTCTCCCTTACTAGAACCATAACAAAAGCCAAAAACGGCTTCTGCGTGTTCTCCATGCCCTTCTCAGCATCATAATAACCCAGTATTTATGCCTTCTTCCTTCTCAAAAAAATACATCACACAATATTCTTTAAAACACGCGTGTAGAAGTGGGAGACAAAGCGTGAAAAAATGAAGCTGGCAAAAGAAATTTCCTACATTTTTATTTCACACTACGCATGCAACATTGCGACATCTGATTCGTTGGAAGAATAACAAGACAAGTGGTAGCTTCGTATTGGGAGGGATGTGAGAGCGCACGCGGATCATGTGGACCGTGTCCCACAGAAATATGCGCGTTGGACTGGGGGGAACAGCTGGCCTCCACTCGTAGCTCTCTCGCATCGTGCTTGGGAAAGCACGCACGATCTGGGCTGTTCATGGTTTGATCTGACGGTGCGTGACATAGGATGCATCTCAGGGAAATTTAGCTACATAGATAGGTGGGCCCCACTCTAAGCGCTAAACTACGAGACAAGTGGACCCCACCTTTGTGTGCTGAACGATGCAAAAAGCTATGGGAATTACATCCACTCTCCTACCCCGCATTTGTATCTCACACTCTAGATCATTACCGTTGATTTTTTATCTATCGGTGCGTAGCGAACGTTGAACAACATCGCGTGTGGAATTCTATTTCTACGCAAAAAACAAATTTTTGTTAATTGCATTTAAACCCTCTTTTTAATTTAAATTAAATTTTCAACTTTTGTTATTTGCAATTAAGTCCTTTTTTAATTTAAATTTTTTAGTTTTCTCTAAAAATATATTCCTTAAAAAACTAACAGTAAATATTAATTTAAGAACTTAAAATTAACTAAAAACATTAAGAACATAGCAATTATAATTAATAAAATAGAAAAAATAACTCTAAAACATAGAGTTATCATAGATCTTATGAAAATCATTGAAATAGAGCATGACTCTATATAAGATTTAGACTGCAAATATCTAATATCGAAGAGTATTACTCTAAATTAAATTTAGATAAATAAATCCTAAATCTAACTCTCATATTTGTTATGAAAACAACTCAACAAATTTACTTTTTTATAACAAACTTTTGTTTAAATTTTGATAAAGAAATAAAACTCAATTTCCTTTTATAAAAATGTTGACCTATTTTAATATTTCATAAATATAACAACATTACTAATATCCCATATTTTTATAGCTTGGCATGCATGTTTTAATAAGTGATAATAAATTAGACATATCATGTAAAAAAACACATGAAGATAATCTAAAAATAATACTTTTAAATTATTGATGACTTTTATAATTTGGCATAATTTATTTTTACATGATTTGACATATCAGTCTAATTTTATTTATTTTTCATTAAATTTAGATTTAATTATTATTAGTTAAATTTTATTACAGATTTGAAGATAATGAAGATCCAAAATTTTATAAGCATATCATCTAAGTACTCTTAATATTAAATGAATATTTATTTAAACTAAATTTAAATTAATATATATATATATATATATATATATAAAGTGGAAAAAAGAGGATCACTAGTGAAAAAGAAAACAAAAAAGAAACAAAAAATGGCAAGATAGGGTTTGATATATATATATAAGAGAAGAAGAGTTGTGGGCAAGAAGGAGGACAGGGCAGAAAAACCAGATACAGAGAAAAAAAAGAGGGAGGTTGGCGACAGAGAAAAAAAGAAGAAGAAGAAAAAGCTTGGAACAAAGACGAAAAATTGAGAAAGACACAAAAAGAGAAAAGAAAACAACAGATTAACGTGAAAGCGTATTCTTTTTGCAAATCAATTTTCTTTCAATTCTTCTTAGAAAATTATGGTGAATTCATTTATGTTAAATTTAATTTTTAACTTGAACTAATTTTTCTTTATTCTAAGAGAAAGATGTAATGTAATTTTGAAGAATGCTTGATTTTCTAAGTTAATGTGAATTATTTCTCTTTATATTTGTTTGATTTATTCTGAGTTTAATGCTTCTAATTAACTGGTCATTAATTAGATGATTTCAGTCTTGTGATTTACTATCAAAATAGGGAATTGTAGGATAGATCTAGAATATTTTAGCATAGGTAAATATAGAGATCGAAATACTTGTATGAACCTACGTAGTATTAAAATCATTACACATAATGCTTTCTTGCTTTATTAAATTACATACTCTTATGTAAATTGATGAACAAGAATGTTTCCAATTAACTATAGAAAGTGGCTTTGGGATATTTTTTATGAGATTGCTAACAAATAGAGAGAATTAAATTCAATTAGCTAGATGAGTAAGGCATAGTGAGAGATTAAGTGAAATAGATTTGGTAGAAGTTTTCTTCACATTGATTTGATTCTCAAACAAAATATTTCTTTTTGTTTGCTCATTTTCTTTAAATTGATTTTATTTTAAATTTAAATTACAACAACCTTAGTGATTTTTCTAGATAAAATTGAGATTAGTCTAATTTTGGTATTTTTCAAAAATAAGTTACCAATCCCTGAGAACATACTCTTCTTATCACTTTATTATACAACTATGAAACTATGGACTTGCAGTTTTGCACCGATAAATTTTTTTTGCCCTTTCCGGGGATTTATTTTTTCTTATTTTTGCCAATATCGATACAAATTAATCTTGGTTTTTGACGTTTGATGCGCCGTCCTAGAACCCAAAACATTATTCCTTTTGATCCAGAGATTGAAAGAACATTTAGATCATGAAGAAAGAAGAAAGTACTAGCCATGGCTGAAGGAGAACAAAATGCATCGCCACACACCTTAAAGGATTATGTAAGGGCAATTATGAATGATAATTACTCAGGTGTAAGCCACCAGATGATTAATTCCAATAATTTTGAGCTGAAACTTGCGTTGATCAGCATGGTGCAACACACCCAATTTAGCAGATCATCATTTGATGATCCCAATATTTATTTGGTGATGTTTTTAGAGATCTATAACACTGTAAGATGAATGGTGTTACTGAAGACACCATTGGACTGAGATTGTTTCTTTTTTCATTAAGGGACAAGGCCATAGGTTGGCTACAATCTCTATAACCACGAAGCATCACTAGTTGGGAAGACATTGTAGAAAAGTTTCTTGCTAAATTCTTTCCACTTGCAAAAATAGCCTAACTCAGGAGTGGGATTGGTCAATTTAGGAAAATTGATTTTGAGACACTCTATGAAGCATGTGAAAGATATAAACATATGATTCAACATTGCCCTCAACATGGATTTCCAAATTGGGTGTAATTTCATACGTTCTATAACGTGTTAAATGGGAAAACTAGAACCATAGTTGATGCTACTTCTGGTGGAACTTTGATATCAAAGCAGCTGAAGGGTGCTACTTCTCTTTTGGAAGAAATGGTCTCAAACGACTATCAATGGCCAACTAAAAGATCTATGGCTAAGAAAGTTACTAGGATTCATGAATTAGAGCCGTTTTCTACCCTTTCATTAGATTTCTGGCTTGACAATTCAAAGAATACCACAAAGTGTAGAATATGTTGTAGACTTGTGTATGACAGTTCTAATGAATGAAGCAAGTCAAGAACATGTTCAATACATCAACAATTGGAACTACAACTATCATGGTAATCCTATGCCAAATTACTACAATCCAGGGATTCCAAATCATGAAAATTTTTCTTATGGAAACACAAAGAATGTGCTGCAACATCCTCCAAGTTTTGATAGTCAACCAAGTGAGAAGAAGATGTGACTTGAGGATTCCATGATTTCCTTTGTTAAGGAGACCAAAGCAAGGTTTAAAAAGAGTGATTCACGGATGGATAGCATTGAGATTCATTTTAGCAATAAGGGAACCACTATGAAAAATCTTGAAGTGCAAATTGGGCAACTAGCCATGACCATCAATGATCAATAATGAGGAACTTTCTTAGCTATACAGAAGTGCATCCAAAGGAACAATGTAAGGAAATTATAGTTAGTTCAACAATTAAGATAAGCTTTTGGATTTTTTTAAGAAAATTTACATAAATATTTCTTTTGTAGATGCCTTGGAATTGATGCCAAATTCCTGAAGGACATCATGTCCAATAAAACAAGGTTAAAGGAGTTTGAAATAGTAAAGCTTTTTGAAGAATGTAGTGTCATTTTTCAAAAGAAATTACCTCAAAAATTAAATGATATAGAGAGTTTCACTTTGCCTT
Organism: Hippophae gyantsensis; assembly: GCA_030763125.1. Lineage (NCBI taxonomy): Eukaryota > Viridiplantae > Streptophyta > Magnoliopsida > Rosales > Elaeagnaceae > Hippophae > Hippophae gyantsensis. Next base: position 41,525,123 of record CM061035.1, on the reverse strand, counting down.
GTACTATTTGAAATTCTTTTTTTTAAATAAAGTTTTATGTGATATTGGTGCTAGCATTAATCTTATGCCACAATTTGTTTATAGGAAATTGTGACTTGGAGAGATGAAATAGACAACAATTTCTTTGCAACTAGCAGACCGATCCATCAAGTATACATGTGGAATCATAGAAGATGTATTGGTAAAGGTAGATAAATTTATTTTTCCTACTGATTTTGTGGTGGTAGATATGAACAAAGACCAAGATATCCCACTAATTCTTGGCCGACCATTCTTGGCTACAGGAAGGGCTTTAATGGATGTTCAAAAGGGTGAGTTAACATTAAGAGTGAACAAGGAGGTGATTATGTTCAACATCTACGAATCCATGAGATTTTCAGAAGATCCAAGCACTTGATTTTGGGTAGATATTATTGAACAAGCCTTACAAGAAGATATGTCAGTCGATCACCTAGAATGATGTATCACCACTTCATCTCATGCTTATAATTTCTATAAATTTTTTGTTTATGAATATGATTTACCTTTTGTTAGTGAAGAATTTATCCACTATGTATTTGGTTTGGAAGCATTGCATCAGGTTACATCATTTAGCAAATAAGTGAAGAGGCTAGAACCAATGGTAGTAAAGATGGATTCTGTAATCTTTATAGAAAAATGCCACAAACTACAACTCCATAGTTGAAACAATTGTCTGAGCATCTTTGCTATGCATTCTTGCGTGATATTTACACCTTTCCAGTGATTGTTGTGGCATCACTTACACCCGAAGAAGAGGAAAATTTACTGTATATGTTAAGGGAGCAAAGAATAGCCTTGGGATGGACTATCTTTGACATAAAAGGTATAATTCCATCCATTTTCATGCACAAGATTATAATGAAGGAACCTTATAAACCATTAATTGAGCCATAAAAAAGATTAAATACAACAATGAAGTTGTGAGAGCAAAAAATTGAAGCTCTTTAATATTGGAATTATTTATGCTATTTTAGACAGCTCATGGGTAAGTCCAGTGCATGTTGTACCTAAAAAGGGTGGAATAATGGTAGTGAAAAGTTTTATGTATAGATTACTAAAATTTAAACATATCAAAAAGGAAGGATCATTTTCTACTTTTATTCATTGATCAAATGTTAGATTGATTGGATGGATATTCTTATTATTTCTTATTAGATGGTTATTTGGGTATAACCAGATTGTCATAGCCCCCAAAGATCAGGAGAAAATTACATTCATATGCCCCTACGAAACATTTACTTTTAGAAGGATGCCATTTGGATTGTGCAATGCCATAACCAAATTTCAAAGGTTACATGATGGCTATCTTTTCTGATATGGTGGAAGATATAATGGAATTTTTCATTGATGACTTTTTGGTTGGAAAATCATGTCATCTTCCTATCGAGTTGGAGCATAAAGCTTATTGGGCTGTAAAGAAGTTGAATTTTTATTTGAAGGTAACAAGTGAAAAACGACTTCTTCAATTGAATGAAATTGATGAGTTTCGAAATGATGCGTATGAAAATGAAAAAAATTACAAAGAACGGATGAAGAAGTTGTATGAAAAATAGATTATTAGGCGTGAGTTTGCTCTAGAACAATTGGTTATGCTTTTCAATTCAAGACTAAAACTCTTCCTAGGTAAGTTAAGATCAAGATGGATAGGTCCTTATACAATTGACAAAGTTTCCACTTTTGGAGCAATAGACTTAAATGAAAAGGTAGGGAATATATTCAAAGTTAACAATCAGAGATTGAAGCACTATTATGGAAAAAAAATGGAGAGGAATTGTGAATTTATTCTTTTTTTAAACCCTAATTGATGAAGATTGAAAGTCTCACTATAGACTATAAAACAAGCGCTTATGGGAGGAAACCCATAAAAATTTATTTTATTTTATTTTATTTCTAATTAGTATTTGAATAATTTGGATTTTGATGCTAGTTTATTATGCAGGAAAAAAAATATGAAAATTACAAACTAATGCGGATCCGCCATAAAATCAGGAAAGTTCCTTTCATTTCTTCAATCTATTTCACTTTTGAATTACAATGAGGACATTGTTTAGTTTAAGTTTAGGGGTGTCAAATACTATAGTTTTAAGTTGTTGGGTTCTCTTATCAAGCATGTATTTGAGTAAGATTTAATTCATTATGACTTTAAATTTTTTGATTAAGGATGGTTTTGAGAAATAATTTTCAAAATTTACTATTATGTTAGGCAAAGTTTTATGGTTACTTTGATCTAAATATTTGTCCTTGAAAATAATTTAGCACATAGTAAATTTTTCTCTACTTCATTTTGCCTATGAAAAGAATGAGTTGTATTAAATACATGATCAATTGAATCTAACCTAGCATGTATTCCTCTCTCAAGTAAACTACATACCATATAGTAATTAATTTAATCATAATCTCATGCCAATTAAATTTCATACTACTCATTAAATTCATCAATTATGGATCACATACATAAAAGTCATACATCTCTTCCTAGAAGCTATGCATGTTATTTGATCAAGATAAAAAACTAAATAATTCTATCAAATCTATCTAATTACCTCTATAGATAAATTGTTGGCCAAATAATTAAATAATATAATTAAATTATAATTATAATTAGGGTAAAATATTACATTATCACATGGTGAAAATTGGGCTCATAACATCCCTATATTAATAAATTCACTACACATAATTGTGTTCATAAAACTCATATTTTTCATAAAGGAAGACAGAAAAATTAATAAAGAAAAGAGTAGAAGACAAAATACAATCAATCTCTTGAATTGTAGTGTTAATCCATATTTAATATCCACCAAAATTGTATCCCCTCTTGAAGTTTTTGTATTTTTCTCTATTTTTAGCTCCAAAAGTTGACAAAATTTATGCTAATGACACTCACATAGGGTTTATGGGGTGATTAAGGACTTAAATATAGCTCAAGTGCAATCTGGACCATCATATCAACTTCAAATCAAGGGTTGAGATCAAAACAAGAAAAAATGACAACATTTTCCAATCATTATGCGACACGTGGCATACAAAATATACTGTAAAATCAAAGCGCAAAGTGTGGCAAAGGAGAGCATACCTAGTCAACGTATGCTGATTTAGGGCCATGCAGTGCAATGTGATTCATGGTAATAGATGGCATAGTTCATGGGGTGCTATTTGGTTCTTAACCAAGGTGATCAGCCAGTGTCCTAAAATAGTGGGAGAGAGAGCTCCACCAGGTTCTTGATTGAGGTGCTCAGCTCTTCCTTCAATGTCAGAGTGCCAACCTGGTTCCTGACTGAGGTGGATAACTAGTGACTTTTGCAAGTGTCATGGCACTCTACCTGGTTCTTAATCTAGGTGATCTACCCGTGACATAAAATAGTGAGAAAGGGAGCTCTACTTTATTCTTGACCAAGGTGCTTAACTCTCCGTTCAATGTCCTAGCATTAACTTGGTTCTTGACTAAGTTGGCTAACTCATGACTTTTTCAAGTGTTAGAGTGCTATACCTGGTTCTTAATTGAGGAGATCAACCTATCACACAAAACAATGAGAGAGGGAGCTCTACCTAGTTCCTAACCAAGGTACTCAACTATCCCTTCAATTTTAGAGTGTCAACCTACTTCCTGATCAAGGTGGATAACTCATGACTTTTACAAGTGTTGTGGTGCTCTATCTGGTTCTTAACTAAGGTGATCAACACATGATATAAAACAATGGGACATGAAGCTCTACTTGGTTCTTGATCGTGGAGCTTAACCCTCCCTTCAATGTTAGAATGCCAACCATGTTCCTGATCAAGGTGGAAAACTCATGAATTTTGCAAGTGTCAGGGCACTCTACCTTATTCTTAACCAAGGTGATCAGTATATGCGTTAAATAGTGTGAGAGAGAGCTATACCTAGTTCCTGAATGAGGTGCTCAACTCTCCCTTCAATGTCAGAGTGCCAACCTGCTTCCTGATTGAGGTGGACACCTCATGACTTTTGCAAGCGTCTAGGTGCTCTACCTAGTTCTTAACCGAGGTGATCTTCCCATGATATAAAATAGTAAGAGACTTCGAAAAGAGAACCATTTGTTGAATTGGTAAACTCCATAGATATGCATATGATGATGGTACATGAAAGTGGTTAATTAATATACATTAGAAGTAGTATTTCTTTAAGTGTCTATAAATTTAGCTTATTCCATCCTTAATTCCTTCAATACTTTTTAATAAGTAGGGCCTTCTTAGAGTTTTCTCAGTTATATGATACGATCCTTCCTAATTTGCAACAATTTTACCAACCATTCATTCCTTCTTATTAGGAAAGACCCATTGTAAAACCTAATTGCTAGTGGTGAATACTTTGAAGCAAACAATCTTGTTGTAATAATCTAATACTTTTCTTTTATACTCAATTATCCTCCTCAAAGCTTAATCCCTTTTCTTTTCTGTAACAATTAGCTAGATTACTCTACTTACCTCGTTCTATTCTTCTATCAGGACCACCCTGGCAATAGGTATTGCTCCTTTAGTCTCATAGACTAGGTAAAGGGAGGTCTCATTAGTGCTTCCCTGATGGCTAGTCCTGATAGCCCATAATGTCCCATGAATCTCATCAACCCATCTTACCTTTTCCCTCTCCAAAATTTTCTTCAGTAGGTTGATTATTAATTTGTTGAAAGATTATGCTTAACCTTTGGCCTAGGTATAGTATGGTGTTGAGTGGAATATATGATGTTTTACTTGATGGAAAACTTCTTGATTTTACGACTAATAAATTGGCTTCCATTTATCTGTAATGAATTCTTTTGGTAGACTAAACCAAATAATTATAGACTTTCAAATATATTGGATCACATCTTCTTCCTGTATTCTTCCTAGAGGTTTAGCTTTAATCCATTTCAAAAATTAATCAATGGCCACTAGCAGAAACTTATTTTGACCCTTAGTTAGGGGTAGGGGTTCCACTATGTCAAGCCCCTACTTGTAGAAGGGTTACCCTTGTTATGAAATTTGGAGGTGTGTATGAGAAAGGGGTGAATATTTAACACTTATGACATTTATGAGTGTATTTTGTGTAGTTTCCTATCATAGTGGGCCAATAGTAGCTCTACCTCATAATTCATTGGAATAGCCTCTTTCCAATAGAATGAGAGCCCCATTCCCCCTCGTGTGCTTTAGAAATCAATCTTTCAGCTCCCTTCTTTGCTATGCATAAGAGCCCAGGTTCGAGTGTGGTTCTTCTATATATCTTACCTACTTCATGTTTTCCAAATTGCAATCCTTGAGTAGGTCTTCTCTTTCCACGTAGTTATAAATCGAGGTGAACCAACTGTGGTAAGCTCATCTATATAGTTGACTATTTTTTCGGCCTACTTCAAACTTACTTTTATCAAATTGTAATTGACACTACTCTGGTGAGGTTGGCCTCTCATACTGATACCAGTGTGGCCAAAGCATTGGTGTGACCATTCTCATTTCGAGCTATTTGCTTGATCTCAAACTTGAAAAATTTTGATAACTCTTTTTTCAATCTCTCTAGATACCCCTTCATCTTTCCATCCTTAGATTCACACGTCCCCAAGAACTAGTTGAACACTAGTCTAAAATCACTACTTAAGGTGATCTTATCTACCCTTAGCTTCTTTGACGTCATGACCGAGAATATAGCAGCCTCATATTCTATGACATTATTAGTTTCCTGGAAATAAAGTCTGATATCATATTCGAAACAATTGTTGTCATTATTAATTATGACCACCCCTATCCTAGTACCATTGAAGTTGTGTTCTCCATCAGAAAATACTTGCCAAGTTGACCTATCCTTATGATCCACCATACATACTTCCTTTTGCCCCTTATTGTTGATAACTTTTGATATCTCATTGAACTCGGCCATAAACTCAGCTACTACTTGAACCATGATGGTCATTCTAGCCATGTATTTAATATCATATTCTCCCAGTTCTATGGTGATTTGCAACAGTTTCCCTGCCACTTCTGGCCTTATCAAAATGCTTTTAACTATTTGAAAAGTAAGTACTACAACTGTGTGTGAGCCAAAGTAATGCCTGAGCTTTTGCATACTAACTTTGAGTGTGAACACTAACTTGTTGATGGTTGGGTATCTGCTTAGGTGTTTGTCAAGATTTGACTGACATAGTAAATAGGGTGTTGAACCTTGTCCTTTTTTGGGGAAGAGTATGGTGTTGCATGTCTGGGGGCCACGACCACATATAAATAGTCTCTCCTAGGATAGGCTTGACTAAGATAGAAAGGTTGCTAAAGTATTTCTTGATTTCTTTGAAAGCTTGGTCACAGTCCTTATCCCAAAAAGCTAGAGTTCTTTTTCTTAGCATCTTGAAGAATGGAACAAACTTATACGTGCATTTAGAGATGAATCTATTTAGTACCAATATTCTTCCATTCGGTTGTTGGATCCTCTTTAGGTTGGTAGGTGGCTTCATATTCACCAAATCTCGTATCTTGTTTGGGTTAGCTTCAATCCCTGAGGCCGATACAAGATACCCTAAGAATATTTCTACAACATTACTTAAGATACACTTCCTGAGGTTAAGTCTCATGCCATACCATGTTGTCCTCGTATGCCTCAAGGTTTCTCCCCAACTGATTTACGAAATTTTTTTTGATGAGACATTGATATGTGGCACCCGTGTTCTTCAATCCGAATGGAATTCTAGTATAATACAAGGTCTCTTCTTTTGTGATGAAAGATGTTTTTTTCTTTGTCTTCAGGGTGCATTCTATTCTAATGGTACTTGAAATATGCATCCAAAAAACTCATCAGACAAAAACCAATGGAAGCATATACTAGTTGATCTACACTTAGGGGAAACAATCTTTAGAACATGCCTTGTTTATGTTTGCAAAGGCTATACACATATAGAATGATTTACATGCCTTTTTTACCGACACCATATTCTAAAACCATGAAGGATAGCTTACCTCCCTTATAACCCTTACCTTTCTAAGGGTAGTAACTTGATGTTTGATCACCTCGTTCTTACCTCTTAAGAATTTTCTTTTTTTCTTTTTGGGATAGGTCTAACCACTGGATTGACATTTAGTCTATGTGTTATGACTTTTTGGTCAATCCTAGGCATAACTATCGAGGTCCATGAAAATATTTTCGAGTTTGTCTTGAGCAAATGCAAGAGTTTCTCCTCCACCTCTATTTTTGGATCCGTACTTAGTTTTAAAGGATGGTTCTCACCTTTGCCTCCTATTCGTAATTCTTGCACTTCATTAAAATTGACAGGCCTTGCCAAATTTTTTCCATGTAGCCTCATTTTAGGGAGACCCTGTTATAATTTCTACTTGTGGGAGACCTCTTTCATGGGGGCATTGTAACAACTTCTAGCTTTCTCTTGGTCCCCCCTTATCTCTTCTATGCCTTCTTCAGTTGGGAATTTGATTACCCGATGAAAGGTGGACGAGACCACCTTTATTTTATGTATCAATGGCCTACCTAAGATGAGGTTGTAGTGAGCTGGGACAACAATGATTATGAAATTGATCAATACTATTATACTTTTTTTATGACGGGTAGCCCCATGATTCCCATTGTATAGGTGGTACTGTTGTTGAATCCCACTAAAGGGAACTCTACCTTAACAATATGAAAATCTTTCACTACTAGACTCTTACAGTGGACAAAAAAGAATATCTACTGAGCTCCCTATGTCAATCATTATCCGACAAACATCACAGGACCATATTCTCAATATGATCACTAAGGGGTCTTCGTGATAGGATGAGATCTCATCCTTCCTGGTGAAAATGATCTATGCAACAGTCCTTGCTTTTTCCAAGGTATACAAATTAGGTCATTGTGCAGTTCTCTAGCAAACATTTTTTATGAGTAGTTCAAGACCCCATTGATTCCACACTCTCCATTTACGGTATGGATAGTCATGATGTTGGGTTCATTTTGGTGCTCCCTTCCACTATTCAATAGAGTTATCGACTTCGACGCCTCTCACCTAATCTAAAAAAACTCCTATTTCCCTACTTTCTCCTATGAGGTCTTTCAAATATCCTTTGGCTAACAGCTCCTCCATTTATTTTTGAGTTGTCTACAATATTTTATCTCATGGCCCACGTCTTTGAATAAGGTATATCATTTAGATTTGTCTTTGAGAAGGGATTTCATCTTTAAGGTCCATTTGACATTTGGCTCCTTCTCCATCCTTAATATAGCCTAAGCTAGGTCCATTCTCAAGGGAGGTCCTCTGTAAAGAGAGTGACTTCCCCCAAGGTCCTCTATTCCTTGGCCATATTCAATTTTTCATGTTGTTTGGCCAAGATGTTTGTTTTAGTTGATTCTACTACTTTGATTTTCCCTACCTGAACTTATCCTTCTTTTTTCCTTTGCCAACATGATCACTATGTTGGTTCAATGGCCTTTAACCATGCCCAACTCTCTTTCAATATTGATGAATTTCCTCACTTCCCCATATGCTTTCTATAAAGTATGAGGAACTATTTTGGTCAACACTACGAACAAGTTGGAGTTCTTTAAGAGACCACGTTTGAAGGCTTCTATAGCAATGGAGGTAGGCCAGTGAGAGATTATCAACTTTTCCTCCCTTAATCATTTCATATACTCTTCTATGGACTCACCAATTTCTTAAATAATTGAGCAGATAAGATGATACTCCTTCCTTAAGGGCCTATTATAGGCATATTTGGTGATGAATAATCTAGAAAACTACGAGAAAGAGGTTATGAAGAGAGGTTCCAAGATGTTGAACCACTTCTATGCACCCTCAAAGAGGGAAGCAATGAACAACTTACATATAATGGAATCTCTCTTTCCTTGTGTGATGCTCAAAAAATCCACTTTTGTCTTGAAGTATTGTATATGAGTTATAGGGTCCTTAGTTCCAAAATAATTAGGGCATTTGGGAGCATTGAACTTGATTAGTAGTTCATCATTCTCTATCTCAATAGAGAATGGAGAGACATATAATTTCTCAAAGTCCCTATCCACATAATAGAGAGCTTTGCCTTTCTCATGCCTTTCAATAGCCACCTTCAAGGCCCGATTTTGCTTTTTGTTGGCCTCTCCTAATGCCTAAAATTGTGCCTCCCAATTGTTTGTTTCCTATATCCATTGTTCATATCTTTATCTCACCGAGATGTAAAGGGAGTTCATTTCAACTTCTTGCTCACCCTGATTAGGATCAGGTAGGATGCACTCTTATCTATTCCTATCAGTTGGATTGGCAACTCGATCATCATAGGCTCCCCCATCTAATTGGGAATGCAGCTACCTATTACCTTGCTTGATCTCTTCGAGCTCTCTTCTTAATTGGAGGAGTTGACAAGCTATCTCTTGATGAAGGTTAGCCTCTGTTCTTACCTCATTACGGGTAGGAGAGGTATTGCCCTGTGTTTCCACTACTTCCTCATTGGCTAATCTTAATCATCCCTCAGCATGTCTTCCTACCATAGTAATATGTAATGGGTGATTGTGATTTTTGGCCTAGCTAGTAGGTGCCACACATAATTGGTCTCTTGAATTTCTCTCAAAACTCGAGGTAAATCTTAGAAAATGTAGGGTCAAAACTTAAGCTCAACCTAAGAATCTGAGACCCACGTTGGATGCCAAAATATTGGGATTAATCCAATTTATAGTGAGAGAAACTAGAGAGAATTTAGAGTAATTTTTTGGATATGTGGATCTCTTAGGGAGTCTATGTATATATATAGAGTTTTACATGTACATGTGTCAATTACATAGGGTAGACACATGTACGTATGTCAAGAAGAACAAAAAGGGTAAAACAAATACATTCATAAACTAAGGTCGACTACCCTACAACTCGGATTGGTGATCAACCTCATAGATATAAAGGTGGCTCCAACTATCTTTTAGGCTCGAGTTGTCTTCTTCGCTTGGGCTATCCTCTAGGCTCAAGCTATCTTATAGGCTCGGGCTATCAAGCCAATCCATACATATAAACATATGCATGATGAAATTATTTTTTTGTGGGGATTATACCTGTATGTATGTCTTGCGAATGGTACCCATTGGCTATTGGTCACAGCAGACTATTTTTGATAGACTATAGGTACGTATTTGCATCACATGTATTTGATGAGTGCTCAAAAAACACTAAAATTATCATGATTTTATGCACATTAATTGATTAAAAATATATATATTTATATGATTTTATCATATATTTATATAAATTTGTCTTTTTCGGAATCACGGGTTTTTTTTATTGTTTTTCAAGTATTTTTCGCTTAAAAACGTAACTTAAAGACACAAAGAGGAATACTGGAAGCAATACATCACAAATATATTAATAAATAAATGAGGAAAGGTCAACAAATATGGAAAAATTGGACAAAATGGACAAAGTATCGGCAGGATCGACGATGTCGGTTCTACCCGATCAAGTTTTTGACGGCGCCAAAAACTTGATGGGGCAGAACCGACATCGCCGATCCTGCCGTTTTATTTGGTTTTATTTATTTATAAAACTCTCGCAAGTGCACGAATCATTTCGTAGAAAATGATAAGTATACTCCCAAGGTCGATCTAAGGAAGGAATATATGTGGTTTTTAATTTATTATTCAAACTTTTAAAAACGAAATTAAATCCTAAACATCCTGTCACGATATTTTGGGGTTTTGTGTTTTTAATCTACTAACATAAAAATAAACATAGGTTCAATAAACATTTATGCAAATTTTATCTTTTATAATAGTAGAGTATTTATGGATATAATAACTAAGTTAATTATGCTTGCTCATATTATTTAGGTTATTAAAGATATCAATTGATATTTATTGATTCTCCCTTTTTTGTATGAATGCCGCCTTTAGTGGGGTTAGATATTCTTTATTAACTAAACAAATCAATTAACACCTATGGGTGGGGTTGATAACTAATTTGGTTAATTAAATTAATTCCTTTTTCTAAGAGATTGAAAATGAACCATTTAAATGCCACCTTTGGTGGGGTTAGACAGTTTAAACTTTATTCAAGGTGTCCAAATTAAACCTAAGAGTTTAATTATCCGAGTACTAGCTTTCAAGTTTTAAAACCACTACTGAAAACATGTTGTCAATACATTTTTAGATAATAATTCTTATAAAAACTTTTGAAATAGAGCTTCACTCTAACTACCGGGCGATTGTACCAACAAATAAAAGAGCACTACTCTAAATCAGACCGGATAACTAAACCTTAAAATCTAATTTTTATATTTAAGTTTGTAATGAAAAATAATATATTTCTCTCTAACATTCTTAATATAAAATCTTGAATAAAAACAAAATCAATTCATTTTAGAGATTTTTACCTATTTAATATTTCGCAAGCATAACAACGTTATTATTATATCATGTTTGCAAACAGCCAACATAGTTAAATTTAATCACAGACAAATTAAATATAACATGTAAGAATAAAGCATAAAAAAATAACTGTAAAGAAAATAAAAATCCTTACAGAACTTTGATGCTATTCCCGTTGCTGGAAAACCTCCAAGCGGAATTTGCACTCCCATTTATTGAATCAAAAAGCTAATAAATTACAAAAACATAGCTAGTTCTTCTCATAAAGAGAAGAACTCTAAAACTAAGAAAAACTAACTAAAAACTAAAAAAAACTAAAAACTAAGAAATGGATAGAAAGAAAGAAGAGACAATTGTGTTTTGAGGTGTGTTTTGAAGTGAAGAGAATGGGGGTATTTATAGGTGAGGATGGAGAGAAAAAGTGGGTGAAAAAATGATGAAAACGCAGAGTGGTGATTGCTGACGTTATACTGATGATGTCAGCATGATGTGAGGCCGGTCTTGTAGCGCGCGTATCTGTGCGCACGTAGATGGCGTAGCTGAGTGCGCCGCGCACGGATGAAGCGCTTGGGCGCACTGAAGGCGCGGACGAGAATAGAGGCGCACGCGGACGAGAGCAGGGACGTGTGCGGTGTCCGCGGAAGGAGGATCTGGGGCACGCTGCACAGTGGCCGGCGTGACTGGGCAGCTGGGTGGTTGGGCGGCGCGATTTCCTCTTTTTTGACATTTTTGACCCATTTTGTCCAATTTTTCCATATTTGTTGACTTTTCCTCATTTATTTTTGAATGTATTTGTGATGTATTGCCTCCAGTATTCCTTTCTGAGTCTTTAAGTGACGTTTTTAAGTAAAAATACCTGAAAAACAATAAAAATACCGTGATTCCAAAAAGACAAATTTATATAAATATATGATAAAATCATATAAATATATATTTTTTTAATCAATTAATGTGCATAAAATCATGGTAATTTTAGTGCTTTTTGAGCACTCATCAGTATTCTCAGAGTTTTTTCATCTATGGTGCTTTAGATTGTTAACTGCACACTGGCCTCAAAGTTGGACCCCCCAATTGTGGTCTCTAAGTTTACCGTCTATTTGATCCCGAAGTTTGATCGCATATGTGCCTCTGAGTTGCATCTCCCATTGTATCTTAGACTGGATTACCCATAGATGAGTTTGACTAATACATATGCCATAATTATTTTAACTTATGATCATACATGGAATTAGAGGTAGACCCACACACATCTTGAAGGTTGACCACACATGTGTCCATGAATTTTGGTAATCATTATATATGTGGTTGCATTTCATCCATTGGATTTATATTCGCATAACATATTTTATATTTTATGATCATGTATTAGGATATATATAATTTAATCTCCCCTGGTTTCAAAAGTAAGAAAGTGTAGGTATACTTGGGTTGTGTAAATAAAATCTCCCCTATATTGTATACAAATGATGATTACTTCTATTCGGGAACTTAAATATAAATGACATGCATCACAAATATTTTGCTACTTATAATATTATTTTAGAGTAGCCTCCTACTTAGCTATTTGTAGCTCACCCTATTTTCCCTTTCCTTTCCAAATTACAATTTGTTAAAGATGTTCACGATTCGATGTTGAAGTAGAAGAAGAAATTTACAAGTTTCTTTTATTTTATTTAATGCATTTTGTACCTTGATTTTGAAGACAATGTTGAAACATTATGTAAAATAATTTATCCTAAAATAATTTAATCAATAAGTATTTGATGTTTTCTATAATTTAAATAGTTTTTGTTAAATTTATGTTTTAATTAGGGATATCACAAATTTAATATAAATTTTATTAAAACGAAATCTTAAATTTTCTTCAAATCTGATTTAAAATTATCCCTCCTTTCTATCTCATGTAACCATATTTTTTTGGGGGCATGATAGTTTGGTATTAGAGCATGCTTTTGATCTCTTAAGAATAATATTCATTCATAATCTTGAAATATTTTCGAACTATTTTTGTCTGGCACCAAGAAGAAATGTGGTTAGGAATCAACCTGTACAGGATGCTTATGAAAATTGTGGTGAACATAATCTATTACAAGAGCTACATAGGTTAATTACTCAGGACAAAGAACTCAAAGAAAATGGTAAAGCTTACTGATGAACAAGACCGGCAATACCGATCTTACAAATACTATGTTTTTATATTTGTAAAAACTCTCGCAAGTGCACAAATCATTTTATAGAAAATGACAAGTATACTCCCAAGGTCGATCTAAGGAAGGAATATATGTGGTTTGTAATTTATTATTCAAACTTTTAAAAACGAAATTAAACCCTAAACATCCTGTCATGATATTTTGATTTTTGTTTCCTAATCTACTGACATAAAAATAAACATAGATATGAATCAATAAACAATTATGCAATTTTTTATCATTTAGAACAATTTAGTATTTATATATATAATAATTAAGCTAATTATGCTTGCTCATATTATTTATGTTATTAAAGATATAAATTGATATTTATTGATTCTCTCTTTTTTATATGAATACCACATTTGTTTGGGTTAAATATTATTTGTTAATTAAAAAAATCAATTAACACCTATAGGTTGGGTCGATAATTAATTTGGTTAATCAAATTAATTTCTTTTTTCTAAGAGATTGAAAATGAATAATTTAAATGTCACCTTTGGTGAGGTTAGACAGTTTAAACTTTAATCAAGGTGTTTAAATTAAACCTAAGAATTTATTTATCCGAGTACTAACTTTCAAGTTTAAAAACCATTACTGAAAATATGTTGTCAATACATTTTTGAATAATAGTTATTATAAAAACTTTTGAAATAGAGCTTTACTCTAGCTATCGAGTGATTGTACCAACAAATAAAAGAGCACTACTCTAAATCAGACTGGATAATTAAACCTTATAATCTAATTTTTAGATTTAAGTTTGTAATGAAAAATAATATATTTCTTTCTATCATCCTTAGTAAAAAATCTTGAATAAAAACAAAATCAATTTATTTTATAAAAATGTTTTAACTATTTAATATTTCGTAACCATAACAACATTAGAAAATTATATCATATTTACAAACAGCCAGTCATGTTAAATTTAATCACAGCAAATTAAATATAACATATAAGAATAAAATATAAAAATAACTGTAAATAGTTCATTTTAAAATTACATCTCAAAAGAATCCTTACAGAATTTTGGCGCTAATTTCGTTTCTAGAAAAAAATCCAAACGGATTTGCATTTCCACTTATTGAATCAAGAACTAGAAATATACAAAAACATAACTAGTTCTTTTCAAAAGAGAAGAACTTTAAAATAAAAAAAACTAAGAAAAAATAAGAAATCTTTCTAGAGAGAGAAAGAGTTGAGAAATATGTGTCTTAAGGTGTGTGTTTTACAATGGGGGAGAGGGGATTTTTATAGGTGAGGAAAATGCTAAAAAAGTGGATGATGCTTATTTTCGCAAGTGTACGAATCGTTCAAGTAATAAAGTGTACAAAAGTAAGGATATCGAACCCACAAGGAATGGCGTTTACTAAGTACCGAAATTGACTAACCCTAATTTTATTTGAAAACCGAATTGTTGAAATTGTTTTAAAAGCAAATTAACATAAAACTAAATGCAAATAACAAAATTTAATGTTGTTCAAAAATGATTAAAAACGCTACGGCATTTGATTTCGCTAAATCAATTCAATCCGATTTCAAGTCATGTTATATGAGAATCAAAGCTAAAAGCGATGGTTGAAAAACCCAAACTTATCTAATACTCTTTCTCAAGTTATATTAGAATTACTTATCTATGAAAACCGACTATATTTCTATGAAGATTTAATCACAAATAAGCACATTACGATTTATGGACTTTCTGGAATAACCACATACATCATGCATTAGGTGTCAAACTCGCATTCAACATACGGTATTTATCACAAGAAGCATTCATTACACATCTCCTCTCGGTCTCAATATAATGCAACAAATCATCTAAATCTTGATCAGAAATTTAAAAGCATTAAGCATGGAAATAAATACTCGACTTGAAAACAATGAATTCATATAACCATAACAAAAGAAATCAGATTTCCTTGATCTAACTACATCATAGCCTTAGCAAAAACGAATTAGTTCATAACGGAAATAAGAACAACCATTATTTCAATTGAATCCATGAATAACAAATATGAATAAACTGTAGAAAATAAAAACTAAGGAGAAGAGATGAAAAAACTCTAGAAGATGAAGGCTTGGTAGCAACAATGGTGAAGATCCTTCAAGTTTCTCCAAAATTTCCTTCTCTTCTCCAAAAATGCCTTTGAACTCTGCTTTCTGCCGTCCCCTCCTTCTCCATCATAATGTATATATAGATCTAGGGTTTTGGAGGGAAATTTTGGAACAAAACAGCATAAAAATGTGTTTTCGAACGAAACTCGTCGGCGGCGAAGTTATTCTCGCCGTGGCGAGATTTCTGGAAAACTTACGATTTTGGTTCCGCTAAATCTCGCCGACGGCGGGATTATTGTGGCCGGCGGCGAGATGCACTTGGCCGGCGGCGATATGTATTTGGCCGGCGGCGAGATGTACTTGGCCAGCGGCGAGATTGATTTGGCCGGCGGCGAGATTGTTTTGCCAAAATCCGTGCTCCCTGCATGATTTTCAACATTTTCTCGGTAAGGTTTTTGCCGGCGGCGGGAATATTCTCGCTGGCGGCGAACTTCCAAATTTTGAAATTTTGTTTTCTTTTTATTTGCACTCAATCCCGGTCATTGAAATTTGTCCCAAACTTCTCCATAATCATGATTTTACCTGCAATTGCACTTTAAACACGAAATACCCGTGAAATGACATTTGTGGATTAAATAATAAAATAAAACGCAATTTTCACACAAATATCAACCTTTAAATCATAACAAAAAATGCAATAATTTGACTCCTATCAGTGGAAAACATCTTAAAAATGATGATAGATTCGTATTGGATAGGCTGTCATGCGTGTAGGGTACTGACACTCGCGACTTGGCGAGATTTGCAACCAAAAATGCACTGATGCACAAGGGATTCATGGAACGGAAGGGTGCTAATGCGCGTAGGATTTTAGCATAATGCACGTTGGATTTCGATGTGAAAGGTGCAGCTGCATACGGCACAAGCATGATACGCGAGCGGTTGGGCAGTTTTGTCCATTTTTCCATTTTTTTGAATTTTCCTCATTTTTTCTCAAAATATTTGTGATGTATTGCCTCCAGTATTATTCTTTGAGTTTTTAAATTATTTTCGAAGCGAAAATATGTGAAAAACAATAAAAATACCAGTGATTCCAAAAAGAAATTTTTTATATAAAATCATATAAATATAAATCTTTTTAATCTATTAAAGTACATTAAATCATGATAATTTTAGTGATTTTTATGCAGTCATCACTTACAACCTTAAGGAGTTCGAAAATACAATGCTACCAATCTATGATGGTATCCTAAACTCGAATATAATAGAAGGATGGATTTGGGAAATCAAAAAGAAAATGAATGCTTTGTACATTCTTGTGTGTTTTAGAGCTGGACTAGCTGCATATAAACTAAATGGAGAAGCCAACTATTGATGGGACTCTATAAGCATAGGAAGAAATATAGAAAAATCACGTGAACAAAATTTGAAGAGGCATTTTATGAGAGATTTTCCAATAAGATTGCAAATGCTAACAAGGTGGTTTAGTTATCAATCTCAAACAAGAGCATTTGACACTAGTAGAATATGAGACTCATTTCAATCAACTATAAAGGTTCACAAAAAAATATGGTGGTGTGACACTTGGATAAAGCTATAAAGTTTTTTATGTGCATATACGATGCATCTGTATACAACTAATGTATCAAGGTATACAAACCTATACTATAAAGGTTGTCGTAACTTATAGAGTTGAGCAAGTCAATGCCAAGTAGTTAAAGGTGACCATATCATCACAAAAGATTAAGGATAAAGGAAAGCAGAAAAATAAATTCTGGCAAAGAAGACGTGGGTAACAATATAGTAGATCCTTTGGAAGTAATTAATCTAGAAGTCCTCGATATCATCTTTACACTTGCTACAATTGTAATCAATTAGGGTATTTTAAGTATAGTTATCCTTAACTCATCGCTAGTCAATATGCTGGAGGATCGTAGCTTAGTTTCATTTTTAGTTTATCAAATACTTGGAGGAATTTTTAACAACCAAGTAAACAATCTAGCTGGTAGCCTTAACAAAATTTTCAATAGCTAAGATGATCCTTCAAGAACAATCCTTCAAATCTTACCAACCTCCTAGGTAGTCATTCCAGTAGTGTTCTAATACCACATGTACCTTTTAGTGTCAATCTTCTACCTATAGAAAGGATAAGAGAATGGACATTGCCACTAAAGAACAAGGATCACAAGGTCAAGCCTTTGATTATCTGACAGACAATTGGGAGCTAGACATGAATGACATTGTTGAAGGTATGATTTTATGATATCATTCTTTGGTATGAGTTCTTTTCAATACGGGTGCCACATATTCTTTCATTTCCTTTAACTGTGCCCAAACGTTGAAACTTTCATATGAAACTATATGAACCCTCTTAGTTTAAGCACTCCTCTTGAAGTGTCTTCTAATGTCCTATATGTTTGTAAGAATTATTCAATCAAATTTAATAGTCACTAATTCCTAGTTAATCTCATTATACTCGATATGATTTATTTCTATGTCATCTAAGGAGTGGAATGGTTAATCAAATACGAAGCAATTTTAAATTACTTTGAAAATAAAGTTACCTTCTAAACCCCCAAAGATGTCGAGGTTCATTTTTATGGAAAAAAGAAGTGAACCTTTCAAGCACTTTTCTTTAGTGCTACTTAGATGCAAGACAAAACCAGGTAAGCATAACCCTTCTGAATTCTATGAAAGTAGAAGCAGGTAGAGGAAAAAGCTTAGCATAGATACCAATGGTGAATGAATATTGGGATGTGTTTCTAGAAGAGTTACCTGGACTTCCTCCAACTCGAGAGATAGATTTTGTGATCTCGTTGTATCCTAAATCTATGCCTATATTTATTGCCCATTGTCTTATGGAACCTATAGCAAAATAAGAGCTAATGAAACAGTTGGATGAATTGTTAGTAAAAGGATTCATTAAACTTAGTTCGTCAACCTGAGGAGCGCCTATTCCATTCATCAAAAAGAAGGATGGAATTTTCATACCATGCATCAATTATCGTAAACTGAACAGGTTGACCATAAAGAACAAGTATCCATTACCTCATATGGATGAAAATGACCACTTTGGTGGTGCAAGTTACTTCTCAAAATTTGATCTGAGGTTGAGATGTCACTAACTGCAAGTCAAGGAATCAATTATACCCAAAATGGTTTTTCGTACACTATATGGGAATTTTGAATTTTGTGTTATGCCATTTGGTTTAACCAATGCTACTACTACTTTTATGGACTTAATAAATTGGATATTTTGACTTTATTTAGATCAATTTATCATTGTGTTTATTGACGATGTATTGATTTATTTAAAAACCCATGAGGAGCATGAAGAATAGCTTAGGATTTCTTGGTAAACTCTTAAGGAGGACCATTTGTATGAAAAGTTTGAGAAGTGTAATTTTTGGCTTACTAAAGTCAAATTTCTTAAACATGTTATATATAGATGAGATATTGTTATGGATCCCTCTAAGATAGAAGCAGTATTAAGTTGGAAGCAACCCAGAAATGTGACCGAAGTTCAAAGTTTCCTTAGACTAACCAGATATTACTGATGTTTTGTGCAAGACTACTTGAATATTGTTGTACCTTTGACAAAGCTTACTTGAAAATGAGTCAAATTCTTATAGGATTAAGCTTATGAAGATGCATTTCAAGAGTTGAATGTATGATTAAAACTACACTAATTCTTACAGTTTTAGATAGTATGAGGTCTTTACTGATGCTTCACTACAAGGTCCTGGATCCAATCTGATCTAAAATGATTGAGTAGTTTCCTATATATCATGAAAACTCAAGTTTTATGAATGAAACTACCCAAACAATTACTTAGACTTAGTAGTTGTGGTCTTTGCTCTAAAGATGTGGAGATGTCACCTCTATTGTGCCAAATTTCTAATGTTTTTGAACCACAAAAGTCTAAAATATCTTTTTACTCAAAAGATCTAAATTTACTACACAAAAGGTAGCATAATATATTTAGGATTATGAGTTCACCTTATAGTACCATCTTGGCAAGGCTAATATTGGACATCTAGAAAAACACTTGAACTATAGAGGGTTACGACCTGAACTTTTATCATGATGGGAGACAAGTATTCTTGTACAACCTTGTCACTGGTCTTACATTGTTAGAGAATGTCAAAATGAGTCAATCTAACGATCCTAAAATTTGTGAAGTATGGTGTGAGATAGCTGAAAAAAGAGATGGTAGATGGATGGACATATAGTGATGGAGAATTTCATTTCCATGGAAAGATAACGGTACTTATGGATGATTATTTAAGACAAGAGATCATAGGAGAAGCATATAGGTCAAAATTTATGATACATTATGGAAGCACAAAATTGTATCTTGATTTAAAAATGACCTATTGGTGGAGAGGAATGAAGAAAGATATTGCACTATTTGCCTCTAATTGTATGATTTGTCAACAAGTAAAGGTAGTACAGAAGAAAACTATGGGACTACTTCAACCACTCCCTATAGAAAAATGGAAATGGGATGACATAACCATGGTATTCATATAGTGATTACCTCATAACTTTCAAGGTTACGATTTCATTTGGGTAATTATTGATCATCTCACAGTCTGCTCCTTTCATTCTAGCTAAAACTATAGTACTTAGTGAATACTTCTAGTAAGTTGTACACTCCATAGATCATATGATTGTATGGCATACTAAAGTCATTATTTTAGATCAACCATTGAACTTTGAAGTGGGTGATTAATTTTTCTCAAAGTTCAACCTAAGAAGGTAGTAATTCATTTCGAAATAAAAGGAAAGTTAGCACCATGCTACATCTGGTCGTTCCAATTTATGAAAATAATTGATGATGTAGCATATCAATTGGACTTACTGCCAAAATTGTCACAAGTTCATAATGTTTTTCATGTGTCGTCTTTACAAAAACTTCAACAAAATAGTATTCTCGATTGGATAGAGCTACCATTATAAGAAGACACATCATATGAAGAAGAACCGGTAGCGATAATTGATTTCCACCTCAAGAGCTTGAGAAGAAGAATAATACCACTAATAATAGTTCAATGGAGACATTATGGTGTCCAAGATACAACTTAGGAGGTAGAGCCCAAAGTTCGCTCGAAATATCCTTGTGTGAAGAATTGTAAATTTTGTGGACCAAATTTTCTTTAAGGGGGTAGGATTGTAAAACCCTAAAATTTCGTTATAAATAATTAAAGTATGTAAAAAGGGATTTTAAAAAATTGTTTAAAGTGTAGGGATGTATCGGGAAATTTCGTGTAAAAAATTGGGTCGAACATAAAAAATTTTGACAACTTTTTTACAGCTTGTTAGGGCATCATCGGGGTCCTCGCTAAACCTCGTTGAGCCTCTTTATGGCCTCGTTGAGAAGTCAGTGAAACACCGACGATGGTGGTCGATGAGGTGTAATTTTGGCTTATAAATAGGCCAATTTTCTCCCATATTTCTCCCACAAAATTTTCCCTCTTCTCCTTCTCTTTCTAAAATTTTCTCTATCTAAGTGTTCGAGTTTTTGGAAAATTTTGGAGTGAATGTCGGGGACAAATATCTAAGAGTTTAGATCAAGTTTCCAGGTAAGGGTTTCTCCTCTAAACTTTTTAATTTGTGTATTGTTATTCAAAAAAATGTCATAAAGCCTATATTATGAATAAAAGAAAATTAGATGACATGATATTTATAATAAATAATGTTATAAATGTTGTTAAAATGAAATACTCAATTTTTATTGGTTTACTTTTATTTTGTTTAATTCATTTTGTATCTTTTATTTTGTAGACAATCTTGAGACATGATACAAAATAATTTATCCTTCGATACTTTAATTATTATATATTTTATGTTTTTTATATTTTAAATATTGTTTGTTGAATTTATACTTTTAATAAGGATATCCTAAATTTAATATATATTTTGTTGAAACAAAATCTTAATTTTTTTTAAATATAATTTAAAATTACCTTTCATTTCTATCTCACGTACCAATTTTTACCATCAAGACATGTGCACTATTTATTTACATTAGTGAATTGTTTGTAGACGAGTGATTGTCATAAACAACCTAAAGATGATACTACACAGGTAGGATTTCTACGTGAGTTTATTTTGTTATCGCTCTTTTTTTGTTTGCTCACATGTAATGTTAGTGTAATCTAGATTTGATCCAAATATGCTAAGACAGAGGAGGTTCTGTTTGAGATTGAAAAACTTTTTATTCTATCTATTGGTTATTTTTCATTTCTGCAATGCCATGCTTCGTGTTTATCTTCCTATTCAGAATATGTCATGCTTGCTTTACATTAAGCTGATAGGTGTTTGTTTAATTTTGACTATTGTGTATTGAGTAGCATATGTATTTGATTGGTTCTTTCTGTCTGTTTATCATTTCTGTTGACTATGAGTAAGGGGCGAGTCCCAAGGAGTTTAATCTCCTTCGACTCTCTCATAATGTACGAATGCTTTATATTGTACCATAACTTCTTTAGTGTCTTTTTCTAAAGCAGTTCTTTAAGAACCGTACCTTATGTATAAGAGTGGGTCAAGAAGATGGAACTGGTGTAATGCTCAAGGTTGACTGATTTGTAACTGAAGCCATTGGATATAGTAGCAAAATGGAACTATATATGCTTTGAAGGTTCCTGTGGATGTAAGCTCTACACACTGTAGAGACTGACTATCATTAAAAATGGTTGTGCGTTTATTTTGTTTGTTGTTAATTAGCATTCTTGATTCAGCATAACTCATCGTAATATGCATTATTATCAATGATTGAGGAACTGGTGAAATATGTTAACAAACCCATGAATTTCCCAGCTAAAATTTGTAATGTTCAGGGTAGTTTGAAAGTCTCTTTCACAACACAAGCATGAAAATTGTCTAACTTTTCCTCCTTTAGTTTTATGAAATTTTTCTTTACCAAAATTGGTTTCTACGATAACTCTTATTTTATTATAAGGGAAAAAATTAATAAATGTTATTTTACATCAATATTTATATTAATTTATTTATATTTATATATATTTTATTATTACTACGAGTTAAAATTATTTGATAAATATTAATCTTTTAGAGTTTTTTAAATTTTTTTTAAATTTTTATGAATTGTTTTATAATTTTTATTTAATGGATGGATGTTTTGAAAATTATTACCGTATACACTTAACATAGGTTACGTACTCAAACACGGCGAAACAAACTCAAAGAATTACGTGTCACAACCACGTTTCTCCTCAGCCTAATGCAGCCACTTTAATTCCTTTAGCTGCCACCTGTCAACTTTTATATTACTTGCGAGACATCGGCGATCCGCGTATCCTTCGATGCACTTATTCTAATACAACCTAAAAACACATTAATTTTTTTAAAATATAAATATAAAATAACAATCAATAAAATATAATTAATATCAAAATTATATAAAAATAAAAAATTTATAAAATTAAATTAGAGACAAGAATTGATAAAAATATGTAAGAGACAATCAAAAAAATTAAAGATCAAAATTAAAGACAATAATCCTAATTTTTTTTATTGTTTTCATGAATAATATTCTTAATTTATTATTTTTTATAAGTTATTAATTTTATATTTAATTGTGTGTTATACTAAAACACTAGACATAGATTTTAATATTTAATAAAATTTTTAATGTTCTCTTCTTCTTCATTATGCATTGATTCTCAGTTTAATCTTTATATGATTTTTTTATTACAAAATGATACAATTCAATAATCAGATTAATTCGAAGTTAATCAACTTATTTGATTGATTATTTAATAGCTTAATTAATTTAAATAATTAGTGATAAATTACCTAGATTGATAATTAATACTTAAAATAACAAAACCGAGTATGTGTGTTTAAATTTGATCAAATATACTTCTTAAAATTAAAAGTTTTTGATAGATTAAATTTTGAGAACTTGTTATAAGTTATCTATTAGAAATAGTTTGGAGATTTTTGTACTTGTGAATTTCTCTAAGTTGATATAATTAAAGAATAATAGATTAGGATATGTTTCTATTGATTTATAATATATATTAGTGGTGGAGAATGATCTTGCAATCATTTTATTATTTATTCATTATTGTATTTTTTATATTTTATCTTTATCTTATTAATTCTTATTTGTTAGATTTAATTTTCAATTTATAAAAGAAAAACCATGTAATGTGGTAGTAATTAGGAGTAGATATTATTACAAATTCTTGTGAATACGATAAGGCTTGTACTTCAAATTTCTTATCACTAGTACATGATCATATATACTTACATGTTTTCAATCGTGTCAAATTTTTGATACTATTGCTAAGGATTGGTTTGATAATTTTTCTAATAATTTCTAGTTTTTATTTATTTTCTTCAAAAATGTTTTTTCTTTATTTTTTAAAATATATTTATTTTCTTTAGTTTATTATTACAAGTTTTATTTTTAGTTTAGATTTATTTACTTTAAGTTTAATTTATTTATTTTTAATATATTTTTATTTTATTTTATTTATCTATTTATCTATGATTATTTTGTTTTTGTTTGAAGTGTTAATATTGAGGGAATATGAATACATATAAGGACGCTACATACCCTATATACAATGAATTTACTCCAGCGTAAAAGAAGCATCGACAAGACAAGTGGAACTATGTTAATGCTATAGGTGGATTTGAAAGCCAGAGGCCTAAGTATGATCCATATTCTAATTTGTATAATACAGGATGGTGAGATCATCAATACCCAAGCTATTTGTATAGAAATCCAACAGAGAATTTCAATATCCCACCTAATTTTGCATTCTTAATGCCACAACCAACCCCAACCACTTAAGTTAAGACTTTTGAGGATTTAATAAATACTATCATTGTTAACACATTGAAATTTCAGTATATGAACCAAGATTTTATAAAATAAAATAAAAGGAAATTTCAAGGAGCATTATTAAGATACAAGTAAACAAAATTTCAATAAGGAATCAAGAAGAGGAGTTCAACATCACACCTAGCTTCACATTCCCAATGTCATAATCCACTCCCTCTAATCAAGGTAAGTCTCTAAATGACTTCATAACTACTATGCCTATTGATAATGTTAAATTTCAACAAGAAACCAATGTTGCAATAAAAAACCTTGAGACTCAATCACAGTAGTGGAAAGGCTAGAAGCACAAGTAGTTGTTGAGTTTTCCTCCCAAATAGATGCTAAACCTAGAGAAATGGTCAACACCACTATTATGGAGAGTTGTAAGCAATTAGAGGAGGCTTAAAAGAATCTATACAAATGATATATATGAAGAAAATACTAGTGAAGAGGAAAGACCATCACCACCAAAGAATCCAATATAAAACCAAAGGTAGTATTTGAACCTTCCTTTCTATCGATAATCCTATTTTATCTTTCTCTAATAAGTTTGACAATTCAACAAAGTAGAATCATGAAAAAGAAAATTTAGAGACATTCCCCAATGTGCAAATTCACATAACTCTTATGAAAGATATTAAGGAGGAACCTTGATATTAAAAGTACCTTAACGAACTTTTTCTTACTAATGAAAAACTTAAGGATAATAAAGAGATAGGAGTGGGAAAGAAAGTGCCTAGTATTCTTCAAAACAAAATACCTTTAAGGTGCAAGGATTCAAATAAGGGACTGCTAGCTCGAAAGTTTGACAACACACAATTTAAGATCTTTGATGATGGTGTATAATCAAAGTGGTAGTGTTAGGTTGAAGATGTTAATAGACAGGCTTAGAATCAATCACATGTTTTTTCTTTGTTTGTTGGCATCTATGATGAAATTAACTTAATAACATTAGGTCAGAAAGGGTAATGAATATTGATAGAATCTAAATTGGTAATAGGATAATCTATATGCATGAGCTTGTGAAAAGTGTTATGAATCCCTTAGAATTTTGCTCTACTTTTAATGAATAATAATAGGTTGGTAAAACTTTTTTTTAAGTTTATCAAGATGAATACTAAA
The DNA here is from genome assembly GCA_030763125.1 of Hippophae gyantsensis. Classification (NCBI taxonomy): domain Eukaryota; kingdom Viridiplantae; phylum Streptophyta; class Magnoliopsida; order Rosales; family Elaeagnaceae; genus Hippophae; species Hippophae gyantsensis. The sequence continues at coordinate 41,499,574 of CM061035.1, read as the reverse complement.
TGTATTTCTTGAAAAGTGATTAAGGTAATATGATTAACTTATTTGGCTAAACTGTCCTACCCTTAATGTTGTTCTTTCAAGAACAACACTTTTAGAGAAATAATTTAAGGCTATATGAGTCACTTGTTTGTACCCATTATTTACCCTTTGAACCAAGCACAATGGTCATACCATATAGTTCAAGTAGATTCTATGAAAATATTAGAATAAGATTTAAGAGTATCAATTGTGATTTATTTAATTAAATATCCAACATATAAAAAGCATCCCCTACTACAATATGTACCTCATCCAAAAAAAAACAAAAAACAAAATATAATAATAATAATAATAATAAGGGGATAAGTTGGAAAAAATTATAAAAAGGGTTGTGTTATTCAAAAACAAAATAATAAAAATAAAAAAATAAGCTAATAATTATATTTGGGTCCAAAACAATAAAAAATGATCATATTTTACAAACATAATTGGTCTCATGATAGTATTAGTTATAGTTCACTCAAATAAAACTTTCATTTGGATGTTGACTTCGTTAAACCCCTAAGATAAAATGTAAGAAAGTATTTTCTCTTAATTATGGATGTTGATTTTGTTCGAGGACTAACAGTAAATATTGTAGAGTTTGAAAGTATTATTTTATATACATTTTTATATTAATTTATTTAAATTTATATATATATATATATTCTTATTATAATGAGTTAAAATTATTTATTTTATATTTATTAAAAATTATTTACTTTTACATTTTTTCAAATTTTTTAGAGTTTTTTATGAATCGTTTATAATTTATATTTGAGAGGTAGATGTACATATCTTTGGATTTAGCAAAAGTGATGTACTAAAATAGATCGTGAAAAAAGTCCAAGCATGGTATGTGTCACAACCACGTTCCTCCTCAGCCTAGAGTAGCCACTATTCCACTCTTACTTCTTTTAGGGACCACATGTCACCGCTTTAATATTATTTGCAAGATTTTCGCATGATCCGCATATCCTTCGATGCACTAGTCCTCGTACGACTTAAAAATAGATAATTTTTTTTTCAATATAAATATAAAATAATATCACATAAAATATAATCAATATTAGAATTATATGAAAAATAAGAAAAAAAATATAAAAAAATATAAAATTTATAGAATTAAGTTGGAGTCTCTGGGATCTCCCGTAAACCCCTGTGATATGGTAAATGGAGGATATTAGGGGAAGCAGTGAGTGGAGATTCCCCTGCAGAGAGTCGGATGAGGGGAGACCTTCACGTTCGGTTCGGAGGGCGGGGATATCTCTCTCCGTCTAGATCAAAAAACGGATTCTCGGTTCAACAGCCAGAACAGACAGGACGCCTGTCTCTTGGAATTGTTGTTGTCCTTTTCGGATCAGGGTTGGGGCGTATGCCAGATGACTTAGAAAAGAATTGAAAAAAAAATTTAAGAGGCAATAAAAGGAATTACAAATCAAAATTAAAAACAACAATTCTAAGATTTCTTTTTTTTTGTTATTTTTATTAATAATATTTTTAATTTATTGTTTTCTACTAGTAGTTAATTTCATATTTAATAAGATTTGTAATATTTTATTCATCTATTTTTCTTGATTATGTATTGATTCTCAATTTTAATTCTTCTATAAATTTTCATGATTATTCAAGTGTACAATTGAATAATTACATTAATTCATCATTAATCAATTTAGTTGATTGGGTACATAATTATTTGATCAATTTAAATAATTATAAATAACTTTTTTGTAATGATAATTAAATTTTTAACATTAAAATTTAATTAATACTAAAAATTAAATTTAACATAAATAAATTCACAATTTTTTTTCTGTGAGGAATTTAAAGAAAAGTAAACCACGAAAAGTATTTGCTTTGGTGTTAATTCGTTGCGCTTTGATTTGCTTTTTTTTTTCTTCAATCTCTATGTAGTTGTTCTATTCCTTTTTGTTTTGATTTCTCTATTTTCTGTTCCTTTCTCTTTTCTTCCCATCTTTTATATATATATATATATATATATCAAACCCTATCCTAATCGTTGTTTCTTTTCTTTTTTCATATATATATCTCTATCGTTTTTATTAAAAATAATAAAGATTCAAAATTATAGAAACATGTCATCATAAATTTAAATTAAGATCTCTGTGTGTATTTATATATATATATATTAAAAAAGATCACATAAATGATATATATAAGAAATTGAGAAAAATTGAGAAAGGATATAGAGAGGGAGAGAGAGAGAAATTTAAATTTAAATTTATGATGACATTTTTTTATAATTTTAAATCTTCATTATTTTTAAATCTGTAATAAAAATTAAATAATAATAATGAATTTTAAATTTAACAAACAATAAATAAATTAGAATAAAATTAAAGTTAAAAAATGATAAATTATATTAAATTATGTAAATCATCACATTTTAATAATATTCATAGTTGAAGGGTTAGATGATGAAGGGTTCTACATAGATACAAAGCTAGTAGGGATGTATATGATATAGTAAAATTTTTGTATGGGAAGCTAATTCTAATATGGTAGTATTTTTTTTATTCTTTATTACTCCTAGCAATCATTTTTTTTTTTGTAATAAAGAATGAATCAACAAGAAATATATTTAGGTTAGTTACATGTTAAAAAAATTAATAATAACTATACCTAGAACTTTTTAGGCATACTTCAGAGCATTATATATATATGTTAGTTTTAGGTACAATTGTTAAATGCAAAGTAAAATATTATGTAACTTTTTCTTCGCATTTTCAAATAAGTGTTATGTACAGTCGTTAGTTTTACTTAAAAGTGTTTAGGTACATCAAAAAGTAATATGTAAAATATTACGTAACTTGTTTTTTGCATTTTCAAAATAATTTTAGGTTTAGTCTTTAAATGTACTTAAAAGAGTTTAGGTAAAATTAACATATGTACCTAAAAGTCAAACTTTAGCTCTAGTCATTAAGTGTACCTAAAGCTTAATGCTTAGGTATATTTATGTACTAAAAAGTCAAAAATAGCACTATAAAAGTTTGTTTAGTTATAGATCTAAATATTTAGTCACTAAAAATATGGTAAGTTAATTTTTTTTAAGTGGCCAAACAACCAATCACGTGTACATAAAGTAATTTAAAAATAAAAATATCAATAAATGAGATTTTTAGGTGGGAACAACCTAAACTGCACCAATGACCTAAGACGCAAAGTACTAGTCCACTAGACCTCCTAACTTTCCACTTTAAAAAATAAGTATTGAGTTGCAAGGTTAGGACTCAAACTACCCACCTAGGCAATTCTCCCAAGTGACCCATTTACAAGCCATACTTTGATCACAATCTCTACAAGATAAGGATATGGTATAGACCATAATTCTAACAATCTCGAGTCCTATGAGATAATCAAGACTGCATCACTATCACCTGAAATATTAGCACAAAAAAACAAATTCAAGTATGCGTCTTATAGTAGATTCAATAATGAAAAACCCAAACTAGTTGATTTAAACAATATGTCGAATAAATTGAAAGCAATTAGCAACTCTAGAACAATGAGTTAAAAACACAATAACACAATTATTATTGTAGGCTTCTTAATTCATCAAAAACAACCACAAAAGGTTTGATAAATTAACTTAACAAAAAAGCCTAAGTGAAAACTTTTAGAAAAACAAGAGAGAATAAAAGATAAAGAGAGTAAGCACAACTAAGCGCTTATCTGGTTGTTTCTAAAAGCATGCTTAGCTTTGTATTTATAGAATATTTTGAAGCACATTAGGTTGAAGTGTAATTACCATATTGTCCTTAAAATCAGTTAAAACATGTTTAAGAAATAAGAGAAATACGATAAAAAGCCAATACAAATCATATTAAAAATACCATTTAAAAAAATTGAAAGTTGCTTACTCGATGGATCAAGTACATTGATTGATTGCTTGAACATCTACTCAATTGATCTAGAATACATTCAATTAGTATTTAAAAACAAGTGGATCGATTAAGTATATGCCTTGATTGATTTAGTCATATATTAAAATAAGATTAATTAGGTTTATTACTCGATCAATCCAGTATACACTCGATTAATTAAGTGGCACAAATTCATATTTTTCCCACTGTGTCTCATATGCAATCTGACATGCATAGGAATATAAATATACATGATATGTGATCATTGAGGCATGATAGTTTTAATGGCTTGAAATATTTTTCTATAAGATTGTTATGATCATTACATAATCCATTCATATTAATTTTGATTGACTATAATTTTATAAAAGGATATATTAACTTATGCATTTAACTATTTTTCACCAGTTAAGGTTATCTCGTGCCTTAAAATCTCACATAATTAATTATAAACTTCTAACATGACATACTTATCTTTCAAGTGAGTGTGTGAGTAGGTTCATGTTAACATCGATCACCAGATGTGAAAAATATGTAAGGGCACAAGTCAAAATATCCGTTTGTATAATTTATAGTCAATCAAAATAAATATGAATGGAGTATGTAATGATCATATCAATGTTAAAACATGTCTACTAAGACACACCTAGAAACTAAAATTTCAATTAAAAATTTTGTTTCACGAATATCGGCAATACTATTATAAACCTACAATCTCCCCCTATGGCATAATCATGATAAAAAACCTCTCACTACATAACACTGATAGGAAAATTAAATTTTACATAGAGGTGCTATCCTATGATTCGGTGGAATCATCTTCACTTTATTCTTGGAAGCTCATGTGAACAACAAAGAAAACAAAGCCATAAACAACTGAACAACTTGTCCCGAAAAACTTGTTGTTCATTAGCTAAGTGTAATATAATAATATAAAGTGAAGAAAATACATAGAAATAAGTAACATCATAATAATACTTTTATAATAATATAAAAGTATAAACTCCCCATATGTGTAATATTTCCAAATTAATTCTCCCCTATGTTAGCTCTCCCCTTTTTGTAGATTTTCAATTAATGTTCCAATTTTTCACCCCCTTTTGTCATACAAATAAACAATATAATCATGAAGCAATGACAATAGATTGAGCAAGTAAGTAGTGTATTTAATGAATAAAAATAAGTGTACATATTCTTCAATGCTCAAAACAGAGAGCTAAAAACAATGTCTTCAAAAATGAATAAACTCCCTCTAAGTTCTACGACTCCATTAGATAAATTTGAATAAAACAAAAGAATTATAAAAATAGATACATATAATTTGTTTTTTGAATTTAGGGTAGTAGACTTAGCTTAAATGAGTACAACTAGTGTACATAAATGGTAAAATTAATTTTTTTCAACATGTGACTATCTGTTGACAACATAGATATATGTAAACAAGACACACAAACATACTAACATATACAGAGACATATCAAGAATCACTAAAAGCAAAATATGTGTTGGAATTGTAGTAGGATGTCAATTTGTTCTTTTATGATAAGCTATGAGAGATTCAAAATAAAGAGTATTACCTATCATGAAAAAAATTACAATTGAATTCATATTTACAAAAAATAAAATTTACTTACCAAGAGAGAACTTTAATCTATTTTGTTTCTTTTGTATTCTCCTATTGTATTTTTTGTGTGAGGGATTGGTTATTTATTTTCTTTTTGTATAACCAATTGTGGCTCTCTCTTTTAATATTATTATATTTTTAATGGAATTATGTACATGTTAGTATACCTAGTATGATGACTTTCATAATAGTTGTAAAGTAGCCATCTTTGCTCACTACAATAGCTTTCACACATCATAGTAGGTAGACCTCTCAAAACTAGGTGTCTCTCTACAACAACATTTTGTATAGTGAAAGATAGAGTTCAACCACAATTTTAACCGTCGAGGTTATCTCATACCCTAGAATCCCACATAATTAATTTCAAACTTCTAGCATGACATATTTATGTGTTCAGTTAGTGTATGAGTAGATTCATGTCAACATCTCTCACCATTTGTAAAAAATATGTAAATTCACAAGTCAAAATATCCATTTGTATAATGTATATTCAATCAAAATAAATATGAATAGAGTATGTAATTATCATGTCAATTTTAAAGCATGTCTACTTCCCACCTTTTTATTTTTTATATTTTTTTGAAACTAAAAAAACATTAGTAAAAGTAAAACAAATAACCTAACTAAAGATGAGATGCTCACCTAAGGTTAGTTAAATACTCAAACAAAATTATTTAGGTGAAATAGTAAAGAACGATTGTCAGATGACCAAAAAGAGAGAAGCTTTCTTATCTTGAACTTTGATTGTTAGTAAGGGCTCATGCCTTCGTTCCGTTGGTATAGGTATACCATCAAATACCTACCTCAAATTCCTATCAATTGATTCCATTAGTTAGTGTTATCAAATCCCAGATCCCCATAGTCTTCGACGAGTGGAGGATGAAGGACGTTTATACTTTTCTGTCAAAAAAGCTCATGTAGTTCTTAGAATACACGTTTGAATTTTAGTTTTTTTATATCTTTGGGTTGGAAATCAACTACCTTTGTTGTCATTGGTATATTCTTGGAGTTACCTTTAGATTTCTCATTCATCCTAAATGAAGATGCAACATGCATGGTAGGATAATGTTAATTAGTCCTATAATTAAACGTATTAAGTCTCACTTGCCTCTTTGAGCTAACAACATTATGGTTTCTAGTATAATTTTTAAACATGTTATTATAATTTCTATTCATCCTAACATTTGATGCAACATTCATAGATGGATGATGTATATGAGTCCTAGTATGTAAATCATGGAAAGTATTATTACATTTAGGAGCATTTATCAAAAAACTACACTTTGGCCTAATTTGACCTTTCCTACCACAATGATGGTAGACAAACACAAACTTAACATATTATTCGATCACAGGTGCAAGTGTTCTTTGTGTATAATGAGTAACATTAAGAGCAGGTTTAGAAGGCCTTACAGATGTGGTTTTTGATGTTGAAGTTGTATATGTAGCCTCTGAAGAAGAAGGGTTTGAGGGTTTTACAAACTTAATTGATTTTGAAGATGATGGTGTAGAACCTAATCTATACATAGCTTAATCCGCTCTTGTCTCTAACAGGTTTTCATAATCCTAAATTTTGTTTAGCCTTTTAGCTCTAATGGTTAACCTCTTCAGAGCTTCTTTTGATTGTTCAAGTTACAACACTAGATTCCTATTTTCCTGTTTAAAACATCTCTTGAATTCAAAATATTAGTATGTTTAGTTAGTTCAATTTTTCTTTTTCTACAATTGAGTAGTTATTTCAAGGGATTTAAGTTTATCTATTAATTTTTCTATTCCCTTCTACATCTTACATAATCTATGAACACTCCATTAGTACCAGTGATATTAAATTTATTGAGTATAAATTCAACATCACTTTCCTCATCTTCTGAAATATCACTCTAAGAAAAATTATCCATGAAAATTTCCTAGGAAATACTAGGTATATATAGTGATCAACTTTGATACCAAATGAAGTTTATTTAGTTATTGATCTAAATATCTAGTCAACAGATGTATTGTAAATTAAAATTTTATTAGTAGCCAAACAACCAATCATGTGTACGTAAATTAAATACATAAAAATATCAACATATGAAATTTTAGGTGGAAACAAACTAAGCCACACCAATGACATAATAGGAAAACCACTGGTTCACTGAACCATCTAACTCTCTACTATGAAAAATAAGTATCCAGTTACAAGGCTAAGGTTCAAACTACCCACCCAGGTAATGCTAGTAAGTAATGTACGTACAATCCTCTACTTTGATCATAGTCTCTACAAGATAGGCTTACAAATTGGGACCCGTATTCTGAAAAACTCGAGTTCCACGAGTTAATGGAAATTGCATCATTGTCACCTGAAAGATTAGCACATAAAAATGAGTGTAAGTATGTGTCCTAGAGTAGATTCAATAATGAAAAACCCTAACTTGTTTATTTAAACAATATATTGAATAAACTAAAAATAACTAGCAACTCTAAAACAATAATTTAAAAGCACAATAACACAATTATTATTGTAGGCTTGTTAATCCATCAAACACAACCACAAATATTTGATAAATTAACTTAATGAAAAAGCTTACTTTTAAACTTTTAGCTAAACAAAGGAGAATAAGCACAATTAATCTCTTGTGTGGTTGTTTCTAAAAGTGTGCTTAACTTTGTATTTATAGAATATTTTAAAGCACATTAGGTTCAAGTGTAATTACCATGTTGTCCACAAAATCAGTTAAAACATGTTTAAGAAATAGGGGCATATGATAAAAGTCCAATCTAAATCATATTAGAAAATATATATGAATTTAAACTATGCATCAAAGTTAAGAGGAGTACTATAGAAATGGCACATGGAAAGGTTTGTTGGAGAGTGAGGTAGATAATGAATATAGACGCCCATAATGATGTTTCATTTTAGGGCATTAATATTGGTGGAATACACTTGATAAAATATTTTAATGCTCAAATTAACATTTGGATGAATGAGAAATTAAGTCTCAAATATCACTCATTGAGGTGGAAGAATAACTATATGTTTTAATTCTCTACTCAACCCATAGACCTTTGGTTACTCTTGTAATAGTTACGGTCATTTTCTAATTTATGTCTACAATATGACAAAAAAGTTATGGAATTTATGTCTATATTATTACCAAACTAGTTATAGCCATTTGTGTCTACATTATGACATAAACGGTTATGGAAAATGAAAATTCCTAGCATGATTGATTATAAACTGGCTTTTGGATGTTTGCAAAACTGACCAAAATTATTAGAACTTATATTTTAGAAAAAAATTCTATGTTTGAGATTTTTCTTACACTTCCCCTAGAGCTAGGTTCAGTGTGGTGGAGTTCAAACTCAATTTTAGTTTTCCAAGGTTGTTATATTGGTATAAGTTTGTTGCTTGCATACCATTTTATCCTGAGAGATAAATGTCTATGATTCTTCAACACCTACGATTAGAGGAATTTTTTTTAAGAAACCATATATAATATAGGACATAATATTCGGTCCTTAATTTTAAATTAATATTTCTATTCGTGATCTTTGTAATTTTCATTTTACTACCAATCATAATTTTGTAATTTTGTAATTTTTATTCAAAATTATATTAACATTTTCTATTTTTCCTAATTTTCTTTTTTTACTTATATTTTACTAACAAGGTTTAGTTGAAGGAGATTGGAAACTGATAACTGTATTTTATATAGTTATTTTCACCTATTTTATTAATCATAATTGCTATGTTCTTCATGTTTTTAGTTAATTTTTGATTAATAAATTAGTATTTACTGTTTTTTATATATTTTAATAAAAGTAAATAATTTGTATCGAAAATGTACTTAATGCCACATTTATGTCCACAAATATAATTTCAAATAATATAGTTCTTAATTACAATTTTTAAAAATTAAAAATATAATTTAAATTAAATTTGGGCTTCATTTTAATTATTAAAAGTTTAAAAATTTAATTTAAAATTAGAAAAAGGGCTTAACTGTAATTAAAGAAAGTTTAAAATGTAATTTGAAATATATTTGTGGGTAAAAATGGAATTAATAAAGTTTATTTTTCTGCGCAGGCTAGGAGACGCCACGCGCCCTAATCCAAGCGCCCAACGTGGACCGTCCGATCGAAAAGGCAACGGCCAGATTTGCGCGTCATTAGCACACCCGACCAAAGAGAGTGGGTGCAGGTCACTATTTTTCACGCGGCTCGGCGTGTCAGTGGGCCCCACCTGCCGCGCAGGCCGGCGTGCGGTGGGACCCACGTGTCGGTCACACGTACGCTGTGCGGCGTTGTTCTGTGCGGCTGAACCACGTGCAATCTTCCCCTAAGCCAATCAAAGTCTTCCACGTGTCCCAATTTTCCCTTGAACGAATCATCAGCGGACGCGTGGCACATATCGGTGAACGCAAAAGCACAGAATCTCACACGCGTTATAGCCATTGTGCAACGTTGCGCGCGCCCCAATCCCGTGCGACAAGTCTGCGTGCGCCCATTCCATTCAACGAATGAGATGCTGCCACGTGTCCCACTAATTGTGTCCGCGAATCAGAACGCGACACGTGGCAGCGTGGAAGAGAATTAAAACAGAACGCGCAGCGTCCCTCGATCCCATTTTCGATACAATTTTTGTCCCCCCACGCGTTTAAATTATAATTTTCGCCACAATTTTATGTCCCCCGCGTGGATTTTAATTTAATATTTTATTAATGTATTTTTTTGCTATAAATAGGAGATAGTTTTTAGTTGTAAGAAAGTTTGTTGAAGAGAGGTTTTGGAGTAGAGTTTTAGTTTTAATTTTTGAAAGTTTTTAGAGTGTTTTAGTTTTTTTCAGTTTGTAATTTTAATTGTGTTTGTGTGTTGGTTGCGGAACACGCAGAAGCCATTTTTGGCTTTTGTTATGTTCTGTGTGTGCCAAATATTTTCATATAAGATGTTTTAATTTTATTTCTGCTTCTTCTAATTTTTCTGTAGTTGTTATAATTTTTATTTTAATTCTATGAAGTAATTTAAATTTTTCTAGGGTTGCATTTGATCTAAATTTATGAAGCTTTGATTTTAATTATTTTTGATAGATTTATAAGACGTTCGATTTGTTCGTTCTATTTTGTGCTTAATGCTTTTTGATTATTTACGAATCTTATCAAAACGATCCGTGGCACATGAATAAACTTGAGAAAGGCATTTGTGTGTGTATTGCTCGTAAATAGAATGACATGTATGATGAAGGATAGAAATATACCCTAATTGTATGTGTGGCCATTTGAAAACTTAGAACGTAATGAATCTCGGTAAATTTAATTTTCATAGAGATATAGTAAATTAATTTAACGAGGTGTGTTTATACGGAGCTCGAAAGAGATGTATGAATAATAAAAAAAGAAGTTTTCGGTTGACAAATTAAATGTACTAAAAAATATAAATCAAAAGAAAATAACATGATTTGAGTGGATTGGTTTGGTGAAAAATTGCAATCCTAGATTTCTTTTATTTTCTTAGTTTACTTTTTTATTAACCAACGATTATTTTGGATAAAATCAGAGAGATACAATTTTAGTACTCGATAAACTATAGTAACAAATCCTCGTGGGATCGATACTTTACTTACTAATCATATTACTTGTGACCATGTATACTTGCACGAGTCCGTGTGTTGAAAAACACGCAACAGAAACCTAGCTCACAAGTAGGTTACCTTTTGCAAGCGAAGAAAATGATTGTTTAGTAAAGCCAAGAAGCTCCATATCCTTTGTGATGCTAACATTGGCATTTTTTTTTAACTATTTTCATGGAAAGCTTTATAAAGTTTCTACCAAAAAATTCTTCCTTTTTTTTCTCTTACTTCTTCTTGAATTGTTTTTAATCAAATACAAGAAACATGCAAGGTTTGGTAAAGAGGTAAGTGAAGTTCACTTAAGGATTTCAAACTCATGAAGCAATGGAAAGTAACATTATCTCAAGTACTAAATCTATTAGATTAATACTCCAATTTCTTGTGTTTCCTATGTTTAAATTTTTAACTAAGTGAAAAAGAGGTGAGAAATCATAAATTGAACAAGTTGGAAAGAATAAAATACCAACAATCAAAACATCAATGTGTGCCACGGTCCAAACATTCACATGTCGCATCGAGGTGATCTCTAATCTATTTTTATCTTAGTTCCAATCCATCATGCATCGAGGCATAATATATTCTTTTGTCTTCTCATGTAGGTTTTGATTTTCATTGCATGTCGTGGAATAAATAAAAGCATGTTGTGGCCCGCATTCATTAATTGTCAATAAAACCTTGTTTCATGTGTGACATATTATTTTCACTCTTCCCAAAAATCTAACTTATAAATATATTCCAAAACCTATTTGAAAGAAATTAGTGAACAGTAATTGAACTTCTTCATTGAAAACACAAAAGCTAGAAAGAAAACTCCACTTTTGAAGCTTCTCCAAGGATTTGAAGAAGGGGATCAACCAACTGCTAGAGTTTTGGAGATTTTAGATTAAGAGGGGCATTTTTCATTATTATACTTCTTTCCTCTTTAGGTTTTGAGAATGGCTTTTGTAATGAAACTAATGAATGTTGATTTGGATATTAGGTTAATTTTTATGCATGGGATATTAGTTTTGCTTCCATGAGTGGATGAACAATTGAATAATGTTATTTTATTAAAGTGATTTATTTCTTATTCATATATTTTCATATCTTTATTTATGGATTATTATTGGCCATTCTAATTTGTGAACGAAGTGACTATTTTAGAACTATGTATTAGAAATATTATCTTTGTTTAATTATGCATTAAAGAACAAGATTCTAATTTAATTGCACTGATTTGTGTTGAATTAGATGGTTAATTAATTTCCCTTAGGTTTTTTAGTTAACTAAAAAGCCCGATCAAGGAATTAATTAGTTAATTATTACCATGTGGGAGCTCACCATTATCATTTTGCTTGTCCTTTTTTAAATGGGAAAAATTAATAATTCTAACTTTTGAAGCTATATTGTGAAAATCATTTAATTTTTTCTATCTATGAATGGCTAGTTAGCTAATTGTTCATACTTGTTTATCCATATTAATTAGGCAACAATTTACTCATTTTATTTTATTTTTTTAATTATTTGAGTTTACAATCATTCTCTCAACGAGAAATGATAGAATGTTTTAGATTGCTTGTTTTACTAATTAAGAGAGCGAATAACATTTAAAACCACTATAAATTCCTTTTGAGAATGATTGTAGGATAATCTTATCATTAGTCTAATAGTGATTCATTCACTTGCAAGCAATGAAAATTTATACATCAAGTTATTGGTGTCGTTGTAGGAGAATTTTGTGTTTTAAATTGTCTATTTGTTTTATTAGTTTTTTTATTTATGTGATTTTATAAATTTTTATTTGTATTTCAATTTTCCTATTTTTAGGATTTACCAGTTCTTCATATGTGCTACTTTGGTGCTTTGATCTATTTATTGCTTTTGTTAGTTTATGCAAGGTAGGAGATTCTATGGGAATGAACTTGTACCCTTCATTGACAACATCAACAAGGAAAAAGAGTGCTCAAGAAATATAAATATCGAGTTTTATAAGGAAGAATAGCTAATACAAGCACTATAAGATATGAGGGATGTTAAACCAAGGGAAATGGCCATGAAGAAGTATACAAGGCCATTCATTGACACTACTACCTCCTATACACAGTTGGGGAAGGTAGATAGGAATTATGAACTGAAAAGTATTTATTATTTAATTTATGATATTCTTAATGAATATCTGCTAACATTTATTTGTGATTTTTATGTAACTATATAGACATTTCCTTTCCAAGGACTCAATAAGGACCACTTCAAGATGATGCATGTGTTTCCCATTCATGCTCAAAGATAGGACAAATGCTTGGTTCATGACACTTTTGTTGATCTTTTTAACCACTTGGGAGGATGTCCACAACAAATTCATTAGAAAATTCTATTCCAGCCAAAAGACTTTCAATTTGATAACTAAAATTACTTCATTTTCATATATGGAGAGAGAGCCATTCCATGAAGCTTGGTAAAGATTTAAGGTTCTTCTCATCCAATGCCCATATTTTCATTTCCCATTGTAGCTAAAAAATCAATTTTTCTATGATAGGTTGACACTACAGTGTCAGTTCACAATGGACAACATCGTAGTTAGAGTTATGAGAGAAAAGACTACTATTGAGACTTATGAGCTTGATGAGATGTTAGGTGCTAATTCCTAACAAAAGTGTGCTAGAGTGAGAATAGTGGGAGTAAATAAGATAGGCTATATGAATGAGATGGCTATGTAATTTGTAGAGTTCACCAAGCAAGTCCCATTCCTCACCTCCAAAAATGCACCAACATAAAAGGTATGTGATATTGTAGTACTTATGGGCATTGGGCTAATACTTGTATTTTTTGTGATTCTTCTATAGGCACTCATGAACAAGTTAACACAATGGAGGGGTACCATCCTAGACCTAGGAATGACCCCTATGCAAATACTTACAATTTGAGTTGGAGGAATCATTCCAATTTCTCTTGGAAGGAAAATAACAACTCTACCTTACCTAAAACCATAGTTAAGACCAATATTTTAATCAAAATATGTCAGATAACCTCCTAGTAAGTCAAACTTGGAGGACAACTTCAATGCTTTCATTCAAGTGAGTAGGGATAACCAAATGACAAGCAGTCAAAGGGTGGATTCTCTAGAGGCATCTATAAAGGGGATGTGAGGTCAAGTGGGGAAATTAACTAGGTATATGCAAAGGAAAGAGAATAGAAAGTGTCTCTGTCAACCTGAACAAGCGAAGGCTATTACATTCCTTCCTAGTGGTAAGGTTTTAAATAAATATTTTCTTGAAATTTTTAATGGTTTTCCTACTAGTGTATGAAACATAGGTAGAGTACAAGTAGCATCCAAGGAAGGTGTGGACATAAATAAAAACATTTGGAGCCTTCTGAGGGGATTCATTGAGATTACTCTGACCCAACTATCTTACACAAGGCACCTAAACCATACTCATTACCTATACCATTCACACACCATCTAAAGGACAATAAATAGGATAAACAATTTTTTAACTTGTTTAATATGATTTCTAAGGTTAAAATTTATGTACTTTTCTTTGATGTCATTAGGAATGTGCCATCTTATGCCAAGGTTTTCAAGGAGTTGAACACTAAGAAAAGGAGGTATGAACTTAATGGAAGAGTAGTTGTGTTTGAAATTTCTAGTACAATACTTCAACAAAACTTACCACCAAAAATTTAAGGATTCTGAGAGTTTCAATATCAATATCAACATGGGTAATAATAAGGTGATTAAGGCTATGCAAAATTTAGGTGTAAGTATCAACCTCTTTCCTTACACAATATACTTACAACTAGATTTGGGGGAGTCGAAGCCCACGACCATGTCCCTTTAATTAGCTAATATGTTTGTTAAATATCCAAAGGGCATCGTTGAGGACATACTTGTTTAGATAAATAAGCTAATTATACTTGTTGATTTTATTGTGCTGGATATGTAGAAGAACCCATCTATGGACAATGAGCACATTATTCTTCTTGGTATGCCATTCATGAACATAACAATGACTATTATTGATGCTCATAATGGGAGGTTATCATGATAGTCTTGGGAGATATTGTCAATTTTAACTATTTTGATTCCTCACCTATTCCTTCGATTTCTACTATTGATGAATGTTCCTATATTAATTGTATGGATTCACTTGCTCATATCACTTTTTTGCATGATGAGATAGAGGATAAACTTGAATTTTCTTTAACTATTGATAGCTTGGAGGAAAATTTAGATGATGAGACTAAGGGGTACCATGAAATGTTAGATAGTATTGAACCCATAGAACAACCTAGTATGCTGATAAGAGTCAAATTATTGCATTTTTGTTATGATTTAAATGTTGATATTTGTGTGAAAATTGTGTTTATTTGATTATTTAATCCACAAATGTCATTTCACGGGTATTTCGTGTTTAAAGTGCAATTTCAGGTAAAATCATAATTTTGGAGAAGTTTGGGACAAATTTCAATGATTGTGATTGAGTGCAAATAAAAAGAAAACAAAATTTCAAAATTTGGAATTTCGCCGCCGGCGAAAACCTTATAGAGAATACGTTGAAAATCATGCAGGGAGCACGGGTTTTGCCAAAGCAATCTCGCCGCCGGCCACATTCATTTTGCCGCCGGCAAGAATCTACGGAACCAAAATCGTAACTTTTCCAGAAATCTTGCCGCGGCGAGAGTAATGTCGCCGCAGGCGAGTTTCGTCCGAAAACACATTTTTTATGTTGTTTTGTTCCAAAATTTCCCCCCAAACCCTAGATCTATATATACAATATGATGGAGAAAGAGGGGGACGGCAGAAAGTGGAGTTCAAAGACATTTTTGGAGGAGAGAAAGAAATTTTGGAGAGAAAGTTTGGAGAAACTTGAAGGATCGTCACCATTGTTGCTACCAAGTCTTCATCTTCTAGAGTTTTTCATATTTTCTCCTTATCTTTTATATTCTGTAGTTTATTCAGTTTTGTTATTCATGGATTCAATTGAAATAATGGTTGTTCTTATTTCCGTTATGAACTAATTCATTTTTGCTAAGGCTATGATGTAGTTGAATCAAAGAAATATGATTTCTTTTGTTATTGTTATATGAGTTCATTGTTTTCAAGTTGAGTATTTATTTCCATGCTTAATGCTTTTAAATTTCTGGCCAAGATTTAGATGATTAGTTGCATTATATTGAGACCGAGAGGAGATATGTGATGAGTGCTCAAAAAACACTAAAATTACCATGATTTTATGCACATTAATTGATTAAATATATATATATTTATATGTTTTATCATATATTTATATAAATTTGTCTTTTTTGGAATCACGGGTGTTTTTATTGTTTTTCAGGTATTTTCACTTAAAAACGTAATTTAAAGACTCAAAGAGGAATACTGGAAGCAATACATCACAAATATATTAATAAATAAATGGGGAAAGGTCAACAAATATGGAAAATTTGGACAAAATGGGTCAAAAGGGTCCAAAATGTCAAAAAGGAGAAAACCGTGCCGCCGTGCCGCCCAACCGCCCAGACACGCGCGCGCCCGTGCGCGCAGCGCTTGCCTTCCGCGCGCGCTGCAGCCATTTTGCCCCATTTTCGCGCGCAGCCGCCCCCATGACGTCATGCTGACGTCATCAATGACCTCAGCAATTGCACTCCGCGTTTTCATCATTTTTTCACCCACTTTTTCTCTCCATCCTCACCTATAAATACCCCCTTCTCTTCACTTCTAATCACACCTCAAAACACATTCTCTTCTCTCTTTCTTTTTCTCTTTTCTTAGATTTTTTAGTTTTTCTTAGTTTTTAGCTTTTCTTAGTTAATTTCTCTTAATTTTAGAGTTCTTCCCTTTTTGGGAAGAACTAGTTATGTTTTTTGTAATTTATTAGCTTTTTGATTCAATAAATGGGAGTGCAAATTCCGCTTGGAGGTTTTCCAGCAACGGGAATAGCATCGAAGTTCTGTAAGGATTTTATTTTCTTTACGCTATTTTTTATGCTTTATTCTTACATGTTATATTTAATTTGTCCGTGATTAAATTTAACTCATTGGCTATTTATAAACATGATGTAATAATAACGTTGTTATGCTTGCGAAATATTAAATAGGTAAAAATCTCTAAAATGAATTGATTTTATTTTTATTCAAGATTTTATATTAAGAATGTTAGAGAGAAATATATTATTTTTCATTACAAACTTAACTCTAAAAATTAGATTTTAAGGTTTAGTTATCCGGTCTAATTTAGAGTAGTGCTCTTTTATTTGTTGGTACAATCGCTCGGTAGTTAGAGTGAAGCTCTATTTCAAAGGTTTTTATCAGAATTATTATCTGAAAATGTATTGACAACATGTTTTGAGTAGTGGTTTTAAAACTTGAAAGTTAGTACTCGGATAACTAAATTCTTAGGTTTAATTTGGACACCTTGAATAAAGTTTAAACTGTCTAACCCCACCAAAGGTGGCATTTAAATGGTTCATTTTCAATCTCTTAGAAAAAGGAATTAATTTAATTAACTAAATTAGTTATCAACCCCACCCATAGGTGTTAATTGATTTGTTTAGTTAATAAAGAATATCTAACCCCACCAAAGGTGGTATTCATACAAAAAAGGGAGAATCAATAAATATCAATTCATATCTTTAATAACCTAAATAATATGAGCAAGCATAATTAACTTAATTATTATATCCATAAATACTCCACCATTATAAATGATAAAATTTGCATAAATGTTTATTCAATCTATGTTTATTTTTATGTTATTAGATTAAAAACACAAAACCCCAAAATATCGTGACAGGATGTTTAGGATTTAATTTCGTTTTTAAAAGTTTGAATAATAAATTAAAAACCACATACATTCCTTCCTTAGATCGACCTTGGGAGTATACTTATCATTTTCTACTAAATGATTCGTGCACTTGCGAGAGTTTTATAAATAAATAAAACCAAAGTATTTTTTTTTTCTTTTTTTTTTAAAAAAAAATTGTTAATTTTTTTTAAATTAAGCATGGTAACTTTTCAATATGTAATGAATGTTTCTTGTGATAAATACCGTATGTTGAATGCGAGTGTGGGAACTAATGCATGATGTATGTGGTTATTTTAGAAATTCCATAAATCGTAATGTGCTTGTTTGTGATTAAATCTTCATAGAAATATAGTTGGTTTTCATAGATAAGTAATTCTAATATAACTCGAGAGAGAGTATTAGGTAAATTTGGGTTTTTGCAACCATCACTTTTAGCTTTGATTCTCATATAACATGACTTGAAATCGGATTGAATTGATTTAGCGAAATCAAATGCCTTAGCGTTTTTAATCATTTGTGAACAAGATTAAATTTTGTTATTTGCGTTTCGTTTTATGTTAATTTTCTTTTTAAAACAATTTCAACAATTTGGTTTTCAAATAAAATTAGGATTAGTCAATTTCGGTACTTAGTAACGCCATTCCTTGTGGGTTCAATATCCGTTGCCAGGGAATGGTTTGATTTTATTAATATCGATAGTACCTAATCTTAGTTTTAATTTGAAGTTAATTTGCTTTATCTTTCTTTCATTTTTAATTTTGTTTATTTTGCTGTTTTATTTTATTTATCATAAAAAAAGTAACTTTGTGTTGTTTTTGTGTTAGTTGATTTTCTGGTTGTAGGATTTTTGTATAAGACGTACAAGAAGCCTTTACCTTCTTCCATTTGATCTGGAGATTGATATAACATATAGGCGTCTAAACCGAGAGAGAAGACGTTCAACTTCAGCTCCTAATAGACAATCAGTCATGGATCCACCATTTGTTGAGGGAGGTGGAAATCATAGAGCTTTGAGGGATTATGTTGCGCCTAATGTTGCTGGAACTACTTCAGGTATAAGGAGCCCAACTGTTCAAGCCAATAACTTTGAGATAAAACCATCCTTTATCCAAATGGTTCAAACAAATCAGTTTGGGGGAATGTCAAAGGATGATCCAAATGCACATATTGCTTACTTTCTGGAGGTGTGTGATCTTTACAAGATAAATGGTGTGTCCGAAGATGCTGTAAGATTGAGGGTTTTTCCTTTTTCACTTAGGGATAAATCCAAGGAGTGGCTAAACTCATTACCCCTGGGATCAATTACAACATGGAATGAATTGGTTCAGAAATTCTTGTCCAAGTTCTTTCCTCCTGCTAAGACGGAAAAATTGAGGAATGAAATCACATCTTTTACACAGTATGACCAAGAATCATTGTATGAAGCTTGGGAAAGATTCAAAGAAATGTTGAGGAAGTGCCCACATCATGGTATACCAATTTGGCTGCAAGTCTCTACATTTTATAATGGGTTTGTTTCAAACTATCGTGCAATGATTGATGCTGCAGTTGGAGGGTCTTTAATGGGAAAAACACTGGAGGATGCTCATGAGTTGTTAGAGATTATGGTAGAAAACAAAAATCAGTGGTATTCAGAGCGGGTAATTGCAAAAAGACCAGCAGTAGTGCATGAAATTGATTCAGTGAATGCTTTGTCGGCTCAAGTTGCTGTTCTTTCAAGAAAGATGGATTATTTGTCATCCAAATTCGAATCCAAACCAACTGCACAATGTGATTTATGTGGTGGAAATCATGCTAGTATCGAGTGCCAAGTTGGAAATCCATTTGCTTCACCAAATGCTGAGCAAGAAAATTATGTTTCAAATTTCCAAAAACCTCAACATAACCCATACTCAAACACCTACAATCCAGGTTGGAGAAATCATCCAAATTTATCATGGGGAAATAACCAAGGGGGATTCAAACCGTCATCATCTTCCTACCAACCCCAAGAGAAGAAACAAACAAATTTGGAAGAAATTTTGGGAAAGTTCATTAAGGAGTCAAGAACAAATTTTAGAAATCAAGAGGCAATTAACAGGGACATTCAAAACCAACTGGGGCAACTTTCAAAGCAGATTGCAGAAAGGTCTCAAGGATTGTTGCCTAGTGACACAATAAATCCCAAAGAGCATGCAAAGGCTATCACATTAAGAAGCGGTAGAGAACTTGAGAATCAGAGGAAATCGGAGAAAAAGATGGAAGAATCTAAAGAAAAGCCATCAACATCCCAAGATGTTCAACCTTCCCCAAATGCGAAATATGAGCCTCATATCCCATATCCTCAAAGATTGAATAAGAAAAAGCTTGATAATCAATTTGATAAATTTGTGGAAATTTTTAAGAAATTGCATAATAACATTCCTTTTGCAGAGATGTTGGAACAAATGCCCAAGTATGCAAAATTCATGAAGGAAATTCTATCAAAGAAGAGGAGGCTGGAAGATTATGAAACTGTCATGATAAATGAGGAGTGCAGTGCAGTTCTTCAAAGAAAACTGCCACAGAAATTGAAAGACCCAGGGAGTTTTACTATACCTTGCACTATAGGAAGTTGCAATTTTGATAAAGTCCTATGTGATTTAGGAGCAAGCATTAATTTGATGGCACTTTCTGTTTTCAGGAAACTAGGCCTGGGAGAAGTGAAGCCCACTTCATTCTCTCTACAATTAGCGGATCGATTGGTGAAATATCCTCGAGGGGTAATTGAGGATGTTTTAATTAAAGTTAACAAATTTATTTTCCCTGTAGATTTCATGGTGCTTGACATGGAGGAAGATAGAGAGGTACCGTTGATATTGGGGAGACCATTCCTTGCAACTGGAAGAACATTGATCGATGTTCAGCAAGGAAAGCTCATTCTACGGGTGCAAGATGAACAAGTGACCTTTGATGTTTTTGAAGCAATGAAATTTCCAAGTGAGGTACATTCATGTTTTCAAATTAACACTCTTGATAGGTTAATCTCAGAAACTTTTGAGGAGAGAACTCCATTGCTACCACTAGAAGCTTGCCTTGTGAAATATGCAACAATTGAGGAGGATGATGAGGGAGTGAGACAATGTTCCGAATTACTGGCAGCACTTGATGAATATTTGTCCAGTGATGGAACATTCAAGGAGTTGGGAACAAATGAAACTCCAACCTCAGTGGTAAAGAAGGAAGCCAACAAGATTGAGCTAAAGCCACTGCTATCCCATCTAAGGTATGCCTATCTTGAAGACTCTGAATCTTTTTCTGTTATTATTAACAATTCCTTGAATGATGAAGAGGAAAACAAGCTATTAGGAGTTCTTCGGACTCACAAAACGGAAATTGGATGGACAATGGTGGACATCAAAGGGATTAGCAACTCTGTGTGCATGCATAAAATCTTGATGAATGAGGATTACAAGCCCATATTCAACCACAAAGGCGCTTAAACCCAATAATGCAAGAAGTGGTCAAGGCTGAGGTGATTAAGCTTTTGGATGCCGGGGTAATTTATCCAATTTCAGATAGTGCTTGGGTAAGCCCAATTCATTGTGTACCAAAGAAAGGAGGAATCACAGTTGTAGAAAATGAAAACAATGAGCTTATTCCAACAAGGATAGTGACTGGGTGGAGAGTGTGTATTGATTATCAAAAGTTGAACGACGCTACCCGAAAAGATCATTTTCCTTTGCCATTTATTGATCAGATGTTGGAAAGATTGGCTGGACATGCTTATTATTGTTTTCTTGATGGATATTCAGGGTACAACCAAATTGCAATTGCACCAGAGGATCAAGAGAAGACAACATTTACATGCCATTATGGTACTTTTTCATACAGAAGGATGCCATTCGGTTTATGTAATGCACCTGCAACTTTCCAAAGATGCATGATAGCAATTTTCTCTGATATGGTCGAAAAGTTTATTGAGGTTTTTATGGATGATTTTTCTATTTTTGGCCATTCTTTTGATAATTGCTTGCATAATCTCTCTTTAGTCTTGTAGCATTGTAAATACACAAATTTAGTGCTAAATTGGGAGAAATGTCACTTCATGGTTCAAGAAGGAATTGTTCATGGCCATCAGATTTCAACAAAGGGAATAGAAGTGGACCGTGCAACGGTGGAAGTGATCGAAAAATTACCACCTCCAACAAATGTAAAGCGTGTTAGAAGTTTCTTGGGACATGCTGGGTTTTATAGAAGATTTATTAAAGATTTTTCAAAAATAACAAAACCTCTTTGTAGTTTGTTAGTTAAAAATGCACAATTTGATTTTTCTCCTGATTGTTTGCAAGCTTTTAACCTTTTGAAGGAGAAGCTCACTTCAACCCCTATAATTTGTGCACCGGATTGGAGTCTTCCATTTGAGGTAATGTGTGATGCTAGTGACTATGCTATAGGTGCTGTTTTGGGCCAAAGGAAGAATAAGTTGCTGCATGTGATTTATTATGCAAGCAGGACATTGATAGATGCACAACTTAATTATGCAACAATTGAGAAAGAGCTTTTGGCAGTAGTGTTTGCATTTGATAAGTTTAGATCTTATTTAATTGGGTCTAAAATCATTGTTTATACTGATCATTCTTCTCTTAAGTATTTACTAGCCAAGAAAGATGCCAAACCGCAATTACTAAGATGGATTCTTCTATTGCAAGAATTTGACTTAGAAATCCGGGACAAAAAGGGGACCGAAAATTTGGTTGCTGACCATTTGTCCAGGTTGAAAGAATATTACCTTGAGGTTGAAGACCAAATTAATGAAACATTTCCGGATGAGCAATTGCTTGCTATCCGAACGGCTCCATGGTTTGCTGATTATGCAAATTATTTGGTCAAGAAAATTTTACCTCCTGACATGTCTTATCAACAAAAAAAGAAATTCTTTTCTGATCTGAAACATTATTTTTGGGATGAACCTTATTTTATTGGCCTTCATTGTTTAAAGATGGTTTCAAGTTTGTTTCAATGTGTGATGATTGCCAAAGGAGCGGAAATATTTCACAGAGACATGAAATGCCCTTAAATAATATTTTAATAATTAATTTATTTGATGTTTGGGGTATTGATTTTATGGGGCCTTTCCCTTCATCCCATTCTAATAAATACATTCTTGTTGGTGTAGATTATGTCTCTAAATGGGTGGAAGTAGTTGCCCTGCCTACCAATGATGCTAGGGTTGTGATCAATTTTCTCAAGAAGAATATATTTTCCAGATTTGGCACACCTAGAGCAATTATGAGTCATGGAGGTAAGCATTTTTGCAATAACCAATTTGAGGCTTTGTTGCAGAAATATGGAGTAACACATCGGATAGCAACACCTTATCATCCTCAAACTAGTGGACAAGTTGAAGTGTCAAATCGAGAGTTGAAGAGAATCCTTGAAAAGACCGTAAATAACTCACACAAGGATTGGTCAAGGAAACTAGATGATGCACTTTGGGCCTATAGGATAGCTTTTAAGACACCTATCGGGATGTCTCCATACCGATTAGTGTATGGAAAAGCTTGTCACCTTCCAGTTCAATTGGAACATCGGGTATATTGGGCAATTAAAATTCTGAATTTTGATCTTAAGGCAGCTGGTGAAAAGAGGGTGTTGCAATTGAATGAGATGGATGAAATGAGAAATGATGCTTATGAGAATGCCCGAATATACAAGGACAAGATGAAGGTTTGGCATAATAAACACATTTTGAGGCGAAACTTTGAGGTGGGACAGAAAATGTTGCTTTATAATTCCCGTCTCTAAGTTTTTCCATGAAAGCTAAAATCTTGTTGGTCAGGGCCTTTTCTAGTAACCAAGGTGTTTCCTTATGGAGCAGTTGAGATCAGTCATGAAACAAAGTGAACTTTCAAGGTGAATGGACAACGGTTGAAGCCATATTTTGACGGAGAATTCAGCAAGCAGAAAGATTCTCTAGAGTTACAAGAACCGTAGTAAAGAATGACAGAAAGTCTAGCTAATGACTGTAACTTAAAGCACTTAATGGGAGCCAACCCATCAGGTAAAAAAAAAATTTACTTTCACTGCCGACGGAAAGGAGATCTCGTTGTTCTTTCTTATATTGAGGACAATGTAAGGTTTTGGTTGGGGGTGCAGTAAACGTTAAGTCTTTTCTTCGCTTCATATTTAGTAGTTTTTTTTGTGTGTTTATTTGTGTTTAATTTTGATTTTCCATTTATTTTTCTGCATTTTGATTTAATTTCTTTTATTTGTTTATTGTCTTATTTCTATTTTATTTTATTTGCATTTTACTTATTTTAATTTGCACGTTGATGATAATAATGTGATTGTGATAACAAGTAGCTTTTAGAAGACATTAAATTTTGCTTCGGTTTAAAGATAATTTCAAATGTTGATTTTACCTAGTTGGCGACTCTTTTGGTATGTGGTATGATTTGGTTGATTAGTCTAAATGCTTAGAGAAGTCTTATCTGCGAATTTTTCATGGACATTTTTGTGATCTCAACAAACTCTAGAACTCATTTGAAAACCTCTTGAGGCAAAATAATTTAGAATTGCACTGTTTAGGATATGATATAGGCCATTTTTGGATCGATTGTGCCATTTTAAGCCTACCTTGTTATCCTTATATCACTAGTTACCTCTTTAAGCCTATTTAAATATATTTTTAGCCTTACTTTTCTTTCTTTTTGCCTTCTATAACCTACCTTTTATTGAGCCAAATATATATATATATATATAATTCCTACCTTATTTGTTAAGAGCACTTAATTTTGAACACAAACTTTTCAAGAGCAATTGGAGAAATATTCCACATATATTGGAAGAAATTGGTTGGGGGTTATGTCTTTTCAAGAACAATTGGAGTAAGGATGAAAAAAAAATCTATATTGGAAGAAAGTGGTTGGCTTTTCAAGAGCAATTGAGTAAAAAAAAAAGAAGAAGAAGAAGAAAGCCTTCACATTTTAATGAATAAAAGAGTGTTAGTGATGGATGTACTAAGGAGAAAGATTGAGGAAGAATTTTGTTTATCTTTGGAAAAATAGGTTATGATCGGAAGAAACAATTTGGGTTAAATGGTGTTACTCTGTTACTTAATTGGTTGTGTTTAATCTAATAAGTGCCCTTATTTGTATTTTGACACTTCCCGTTCTTTCTTAACCAAATACCTAAGCCCAACATTACAAGCCTCATAAAGTCCTATTGATCCAAAGTGGTGTATTTTCCTTCATTAGTGGAGAGAGTTTTGAAAAGTGAGCCTATGGAGTTAGAGATTTCACCTTTTTGTTTGTGGATGTTATGCATAATATTATCCAGGCATTATGGCTATTGGTTTGTGGTTTGATGGATGTTTAAGAGTTAATAACAAAAGTGAAATTGGCATTTGAGATTTCTTAAAGCTTGGGTGACATTTAATTATTCTATGTGTTGTGTGTTATTTACAATTTTTGAGACATTTGTGCAAATTAAGTGTTATGTGATTTTATGGTTTTGAGTTAGGATAGTTATAGGTAAGATGTTTATGGGTATCATCACTGGAAGCCCTCACGAGACTATAACTCGTCCTACTAGGGCTGCCTAGGGGTTTAAAGGCTTATTGCATATGCTTAATGTAATGTTGTAAATAGAATAAATTTTCTTTGAATTTTTCTTTTAATGTCTCCTTTGAATTTATTCATAGATCGCTTTTCTTGCTAGAGACTAGCAAGAAGCTGGTTGGGGGTTGTTGATAAGAGTCAAATTATTGCATTTTTGTTATGATTTAAATGTTGATATTTGTGTGAAAATTACGTTTATTTGATTATTTAATCCACAAATGTCATTTCACGGGTATTTCATGTTTAAAGTGCAATTTTAGGTAAAATCATAATTTTGGAGAAGTTTGGGACAAATTTCAATGATCAGGATTGAGTGCAAATAAAAAGAAAACAAAATTTCAAAATTTGGAATTTTGCCACCAGCGAGAATATTCTCGCCGCCGGTGAAAACCTTACAGAGAATACGTTGAAAATCATGCAGGGAGCACGGGTTTTGCCAAAGCAATCTCACCGCCGGCCACATTAATCTCGCTGCCGGTGAGAATCTACGGAACCAAAATCGTAACTTTTCCAGAAATCTCGCCTCGACGAGAGTAATGTCGCCGCCGGCGAGTTTCGTCCGAAAACACATTTTTTATGTTGTTTTGTTCCAAAATTTCCCCCCAAACCCTAGATCTGTATATACAATATGATGGAGAAAGAGGGGGATGGCATAAAGTGGAGTTCAAAGACATTTTTGGAGGAGAGAAAGAAATTTTGGAGAGAAAGTTTGGAGAAACTTGAAGGATCTTCACCATTGTTACTACCAAGTCTTCATCTTCTAGAGTTTTTCATCTTTTCTCCTTAGCTTTTATATTCTGCAGTTTATTCAGTTTTGTTATTCATGGATTCAATTGAAATAATGGTTGTTCTTATTTCCGTTATGAACTAATTCGTTTTTGCTAAGGCTATGATGTAGTTGAATCAAGGAAATCTGATTTCTTTTGTTATTGTTATATGAGTTCATTGTTTTCAAGTTGAGTATTTATTTCCATGCTTAATGCTTTTAAATTTCTGGCCAAGATTTAGATGATTAGTTGCATTATATTGAGACCGAGAGGAGATATGTAATGAATGCTTCTTGTGATAAATACCGTATGTTGAATGCGAGTGTGAGAACTAATGCATGATGTATGTGGTTATTCTAGAAATTCCATAAATCGTAATGTGCTTGTTTGTGATTAAATCTTCATAGAAATATAGTTGGTTTTCATAGATAAGTAATTCTAATATAACTCGAGAAAGAGTATTAGGTAAATTTGGGTTTTTCAACCATCACTTTTAGCTTTGATTCTCATATAACATGACTTGAAATCGAATTGAATTGATTTAACGAAATCAAATGCCTCAGCGTTTTTAATCATTTGTGAACAACATTAAATTTTGTTATTTGCGTTTAGTTTTATTTTAATTTTCTTTTTAAAACAATTTCAACAATTCGGTTTTCAAATAAAATTAGGATTAGTCAATTTTGGTACTTAGTAACGCCATTCCTTGTGGGTTCAATATCCATACTTTTGTACACTTTATTACTTGAACGATTCGTAAACTTGCGAAAATAAGCATCATATGCCCTTAAATTTACCAAGGACCCCTTATGGGGAAGAGACCACTCCACCTAACCTAGAGATTAAAAATTTATTAAAGCACCTTAAATATATGTTGTTGGGAGAGAGGGATACCTATCTAGGCATTAATTTATCTACTTGAACCCCAACCCAAGAAGAAAAAGTTGTATGAGAGCTTAGAAGATTCAAGAAAATAATAGGTTGGATCATTGGAGATATTAGAGGTATTAGTCTAGCAATATGTATGCATAAGGTAATTTTAGAAGACAGTAGTAAACTTGTTAGAGAAGCTCAAAGGAGACTAAACTCGATTATGCAAGAGGTAGTGAAAAGTAAAATTTTAAAACTCTTAATAGAGTTATGTACCCTATTTTTGATTGCAAGTGGGTTAGACCTATGCATGTAGTACCCAAGAAATCGGGCATGATGACGGTAAGAGATGATAAGAATGAGTTAGTGTCCATTAGAATGATTATATGATGGAACATGTGTATTGATTTTTTAAAATTGAATTTGTATACTAAGAAAGATTAATTCCTCGGCCATTTTATTGATAAGATGTTGGAAAGATAAGTAGTGCATGTTTTTTATTATTTTCTTAATGGTCTTTCAAGATATTAATAGGTACCCATTGCAACAGAGGATCAAGAGAAGACCATATTCACTTGTATATTTGGGACATTTGCCTTCAATATGATGTCAATTGGTCTATGTAATGCCCCCTCTATATTCCATAGATGCATGATGTCTATATTTTACTCATTGAGGTATTCATGGATGAATTTTACATATTTAAACCTCATTTGATAATTGTTTGCATAAATTAAATTTTGGTCTATAATGATGTAGTAAATGCAATTTAACTCTTAGTTGGGGAAAAATTCATTTTATGGTCAAACAAGGCATTGTGTTAGGACATGTTATTTCAATCAAGAGTATAGGAATGGACAAAGTTAAAATTGAATTGATTGCGAAATCGTCACCCCTACTAATGTTAAGGGTAGTTGGAGTTTATTAGGACATGTAGGTTTTTATTGGAGATTCATTAAATATTTTTCTAAAATAAGTACTCCTTATTTATATTGTTGGCCAAGGATGTTTACTTTGTGTTTGATGATGATTGCCTTGTTTCTTTTAATAATTTAAAAGAGAAATTAACATACGCACTTGTTATCATAGCTTCTGATTGGTCTTTACCATTTGAAATTATTTGTGATGCTTCTAATTTTGCTATAGGGGCTGTTTTGAGGCATATAATGAATAAATGTTTACATGTTATTTATTATTCTAATAAAACACTCAATGATGCCAACTTAATTATTCTACCACTGAAAAGAAATTTTTGGCTTTTGTGTTGGTATTGGATAAATTTAGATCTTATTTGGTAGGGTGTAAAGTAATTGTGCATTATGATTATGCTGCTTTGAGATATTTATTGAGTAAATCGAATGCTAAGCCAAGACTGAATTGGTGGGTTTTTATTTTACAAGAATTTAAACTAAAGATTAGATATAAGAAAGGGACTAAGAGTGTAGTAGCTGATCATCTAAGTTAATTTCTGATTTTGAGACTATTAAGAGAGAATGGAAAAGATATTCTCTTGATTTTTCCATATGAATAACTATTTACTATAGGTGTGAATCCATGGTATGTTGATATAGTTAACTATATCAGTAGTGGTATTATGATGCCTAACATTTATTTTCAAGAAACGAAGAGATTTTTACATTCTTTTAGGCATTATTTTTGGAATGATTCTTACTTGCTCAAGCTTTACCAAGATCAAGTCATCTAGAGATATGTGTACGAGGAAGAGCATAAGAGCATTTGGCCTTTCTTTATGATCTTCATTGTGGTGGTAAGAAAATAGCCCTTAAGGTATTTGATCAATGCCATTTTGCCTATATATTTATGTATCAATTCCCATACATTTACGATAATCTATTGTTCCCTATGCATTTTATGTGTTTGTTGTGCTACATTGGTATTAGGGAAAAAATATGAGCAAATAAGGCAAAAAGGTGTGTTTTAGAGCAAAATGAGTGCACAGAGTCAAATCATGCTACAACATACTCTTCTCGAGTTCCTATGACACTTTACGTAGCATTTTAGGTCAAAAATTCTATAAGCAAGTTAACAAGTATGGCACTACAACAGGATCATAGGTACACCGCGGCTCATACTCCATATTTTCCACATAATTGTCAAGATTTTTAAGATTCTAATACCCTTGTTTCTAGATTTATTAGGATGATAATTTTAAGTATAATAGACCTCTATTACCCTAACCCTAATCTTAACTACATTGTGTGTATATCTTATTCTATAAATATGTAATTAAGGTTAATCACAAAATACACACAAATGGCACAGAAAATTACAAAGAAAAATATAGAGAAAAAATATTTGAAGTTGAGGCAAGATAGAAGCAACAATATGTTTATTGCTAGTCTAAGATGTTACTATAGTGTTATTATGGAATTATTTGGTAAACACTAATATTCTTATTCAAAGTGGTATCTTGTCACTTTGTGACATGACAAGAAGGGTTGATACATTTGTTATAGGTTACTAAGAATTGTAATCTGCATAGTTTAATTGTCTCTTTCTTAGAACTTAAGACAATGGATGAATTATCTAGCAAATATGTCTATGTTGTTCATGATTTTGGTTGATTTATGATGGTTATCTAAATCAATTACAAAGTAAGAAAAGGTGCATTATGATGTTTAGCCTTAGTTGCCTAGATTTCTCAAGCTAATAAAGTTAAGAAGTCAATGATGATTCTAGATTAAAATACTAATTTACAATTCAGAAACTAAATACTAATTGATGACATAATTGGTTAAATTGAAGACTAGTGGCGAGGATAGTCCAATGATCACAAATTTCTCCCAATTTGTGCTCTGTTTATTTTATTTATTACTTTATGTTATTTTCCTTTAAAATAACTTTTAAAAAACCCTCATTTGCTAATTTATAATGATCCAATAAGTAGTGGTAAGTATTTTCAACAATCCTCATGGGTATAATAACCCTTGATCCTAATTTACTCATTACTTGTACAATTTGATTACATATACTTGGGTGTATCCAAGCATATAAAGTTTTTGACGCCGTTGTTAGGGATTGACTTGAAAATTATGCATTAATTATTTGTTTAGTTTTTATTTTATTTTATTTTCTCATTTTAATTTTAAGACTTTATTTCAATTTTTTAGTAGATTTTTTCTAATTTTAGTTTATTAATTTCTTTTCTTAGCTCTAATTTCTAGGTATACACCAAACAATAGAACATGGTAGTTTTTGATCCATCCTTAAAGGAATTGGCTGTACCTAACCTAGAGCAACACCCTTATGCATAGTAAATCCCATCATGGAGGTAAGTTTTGATCTTAAATATGGACTAATTCACTTGTTACCTATCTTTAGGGGTTTAGATGGAGAGGACCCAAACAAACACTTGATAGAATTACATGTGTTTTTCTCTGGCCTAAAATCAACTAGGATCATAGTGGAACAAATCAAACTTAGGTCTTTCCCCTTCTCTTTGGTCGATAATGCTAAGGATTGGCTTTATTATCTACCCTCTAGATAAATTACCCCTTAGAGGAAGATGGTCATACAGTTTTTAGAAATGTATTTTCCAGCTTCTAGGGTTACCGTAATAAAGAAGAAAATATGTGGAATAATGAAGTCCAATGGGGAAACACACTTTGAATATTAGGAAAGATTTAAAAGATTATGTGCTAGCTTCCTAAAACATCAAATAAGTGAGGAAAGTACACTCCAATACTTCTATGAAAGGTTAACTCCCATAAAGACAAACATAATTGATGCTGCTATTAGTGAGGCATTGGTAAATAAAACATCAACTAAAGCATGAGCCTTAATTGCAACTATGACTTCCAAATCTCAATAGTGGTACTCACATTGAACCAAGCGTTAAAATAAATAAGATAAACACTAATTCTCACCTTAAGCAACAAATAAGTACTCTGACTAGTTTAGTGCATGAACTAGCTTTAGGATAGGTGAAAACATATGTGTGGTGTATGCTCTATAGTAGGACATCTTGTTTATGTGTGCCTCACCAGTCAAGAGGAACCCACCAAGCTATTGATGGTTTTCTAGGATAAAGGCCTAAGTATGATCTTTACAATAATGCATATAATCATGGATGTAGGTATCACCCTAATTTTAGGTTTGCAAATAACAATCAAAAGTGTGCTCCTACAATCCACCTGGATTCCATAATCCTACACAACGAAAATACCAACCAAGAACCCAAGGAAAGTCTCTAGAAGACATGATCAATGATATGGCAACTAATACTATTAAATTTCAGCAAGAGGCCTAAGAGAGAATCACTAAGATCGAGACTTCAATAGAGAGCTTGAAAAATAAAATGGACCTAATAGCCACAAGTCTTGAAAAATTGGAAGATCAAAAATATGGTGCACAACCATTCAAAAATGAGGTAAATACAAGATAATATTCACATGAAATAATCTTATCTAGTGGAAAACAATTGCAAGAGATCCAAAGGAACTCAATTAAGACCAATTCAAAGGGAGGACTAGACATGAGGAAGTAGAAAAAGATGGCAATCCTACCCTACAAGAGAAAAGTACAACTCTTCAAGTAAATCCCAAACCTAATTTTTACATTGATACTTCTATGTTTCCCTGTCATAAAATGTTTACTAAATCCAAAAAGAAAGCCTACAAATACGAGCTTTTGGAGACATTTTGCAAAGTACAAGTCAACATTCCTTTATTGGATGCTTACAAACAAGTTCGAAAATATGCTAAGTTCCTTAAGGAGCTTTGAACTACTAAAAACAAGTTGAAAGGTAATGAGGTTGCCAAATTAGGACAAAATGTCTCAACTATGTGCCAAATAAAATTACCTCCTAAGTGTAAGGATCCTGGTAATTTTACTATTTTATGCACTATTAGAACCACTAGGTTTGAGAAAGCCATGTTAGATATAGGAGCATCTATCAATGATATGCCTTATTCTATATATGCTTCATTTAACATTGGTCCTCGGAAGGATACTAGTGTTATTATACAGTTAGCACATCGGTCTAATGGATACCCAAAGGGAGTTTTAGAGGATGTATTGGTTCAAGTCAATGAAATGCTCTTTCCCACTAATTTTTACATTCTTGATATGCGAGATGGAACTTACAATCTCTCTACCCCTCTCCTATTGGGTAGAACGTTTAGGAAAATGGTTCGTGCAAAAAATTGACATTAGTAATGGGACATTAAGCATGGAGTTTGATGAATAGTATCTAAACTTCAACATCTTTGAAGTGATGAGGTACCATAATGATATTAACTCTTGTTATTTTGTTGATATTATAGATTCTTTTCTAGAATATGTATTTGAGTTAGGATAAAATGACACCTTACACGAAGCATTGACATATAGCTTGAAATCTAAAGATCCCATAATGCCTACTAGTACAATATAACTTAGCATAGAATTGGAGATTATAGTGTCATCATTGGAATCACTTCTCGAAGCACCACAAGGGTACGAGTTGAATTACATTTCCCTTCCTATTAATACTGAGAAATGGTTACCTTCTATTATATAGGCACTCATATTGGAATTGAAACTTCTCTCATCTCACTTGAAATACATATATCTAGGAGACAATGACGCACAACCAATCATCATTGCTAACCATTTGTGTCAGGCACTAAAAGACAAGCTTTTGTGAAACATAAGGGATTATAAGATTTTTATAGGATGGACCATTGTTAATATCAAAACCATAGTATCTTTTAGGTACATGAATAAGATATTAATTGAGGATGAAGCTAAACCAATAAGAAAGGGAGAATTCTAATTAGATCCACCAATGATGGAGGTAGTGAAGAAGGAGATACTTAAATGGCTAGATGTGAGTCATCTATCCCATCTCAGATAGTAAGTATGTAAGTCTAGTACAAGTGGTACCCAAGAAATGGTATAACTATAGTAAGAAATGATAAGAATGTATTAGTATCTACTAGAATTCAAACATTATGTAAAATATGCCTGGACTATATAAAAAGTAAACACCAATATACAAAAGGATCATTTCCCTCTACCCTTCATTGATCAAATGGAAGGAAGACTAGTAGGTCAATCTTATTATTTTTTTCTTGATGGTTATTGAACAATCAGATTACTATAGCACCTAATGATCAAGAAAAGACTACATTTACCTGCCCTTTTGGAACCTTTTCATTTAGAAGAATGCCATTTGACTATGTAATGCACCAAACACCTTTCAAAGTTGTATGGTAAATATTTTCAAAATATATTGAGAACATTATTGAAGTCTTTATGGATGATTTTACAATTTATGAGGACTTATGTCTGTGTAATCTAACACTTATTTTTGAAAGAGGTGTGGAAAATAAGTTAGTATTAAATTAGGAAAAAATGTCATTTTATAGTAGACCATGTGATTATCTTAAGGCATGTAATTCTAAGGGGATAGAAATAGATAAGGCTAAACTTGATACTATACAAGGCTTACCACCTTCCACTACTGTGAGGGAGATTATTTATTTTCTTAGTCATACAGGTTTCTACAAGAGGTTCATCAAGGACTTTTCAAAAATTGCAAGATATCTATGCACAATACTCTGAAAAGATGCCCTATTCATATATTATTGAAAATACAAGGAATCATTTGAAAATCTAAAAGAGCTACTCACTATATCTCCCATCATTCAGGCACCTAACCAGAGAAAATCATTTGCACTAATGTATGATGCTAGTGAGTATATAATTGGAGCATTGATAGGGTAATAGATTGGTAAACAACCACATATCATATATTATGCCTCTAGAACCCTCAATGATCCTTAAATCAACTACCCAACATTAAAACAATTACTCTCAGTTATCTTTGCCTTAGAAAACTTTATATCATATTTAGTAAGCACTAAAGTAATTTTATTTTATAGCCATGCAGATCTCTGATATTTGCTAACAAAGAAATAAGTGAAACCAAGATTTTTCAGGTGGATTCTCCTATTGTAGGAATTTGACCTAGAAATCAAAGATAAAAAGGAACTAAAAGCTTAGTAGATGACTTCTTGAGTCAAATCATACAAAAAGAAGAGTCTCTACCATTATAGGAACAATTCATAAATGAGTAGCTCTTTCTTATAGAGGAGCTAACATTGTGGTATACTAACCTTATGAACTACCTAGCATCCAGACAATTATCGATCAATCTCAACAGTATAGAAAAGCAAGCTTCAAAAGGAAGCCAAGTATTAACTGTGTGATTATCCATATGTATGGAAACATTTTCCCATTCAAATACTTAGAAGGTACATAACTAAAATTATATTCCATTATATACTTACCTTCTCTCATACCTTCGCATATGGAGGACACTTTGGTGCCAAGAGGATCGCTCTCAAGGTTCTTGAGAGTGGATTCTATTAGCCCACCTTGTTTGAGGAGACACATATCTTTTGCAAAGCTTGTGAACGCTGGTAAACAACATATAACATAGGGACTAGAGAAAAAATGCCACAAACACCCATATTTAATATTGATATTTTTTATATTTGATGTATTGATTTAATGGAACCTTTTCCCTCCTCTAATGGTTACATGTACATCTTACTTCCTTTTGATTATGTATTTAAATGGGTGGAACCTAAAGCCACATAGGCTAATGATTATAAAGTAGTTATGGATTTTGTGAAGCTAATATTTGTGCTAGGTTTGATACACCAATAGCTATCATTAGTGATGGTGGATTGAGTTTTGCAATAGGACCTTCTGGGGCCTACTAAAAAAATACAATCTCGACCACAAAATCTCTACATCATACCATCCATAGAAAAATGGGCAAGCTGAAGTTTCCAACATAAAGGTCAAGTTCATCCTTGAAAATATAGTGAGACCTAATAGAAAGGATTACAACTTGAAGTTAGATGATGCACTTTGGGTGTATAGAACTGCATACAAAGTACCAATTGGAATGTCACCATTTAATTGGTATATGATAAACCATGTCACCTTTCAATAGAGTTAGAGCATAGAACCTTTTGGGTAGTAAAATAATGCAATAAGAACTTAGAGGAAGCAGGGGATCATAGAAGATTACAATTGAATGGACTATATAAGTGATCATAAATGAAGCTTATGATAATGCATAAATCTATAAGGAGAGAACGAAGGAAACACATGATAAGATGATATCAAGAAAGAAATTTTGAGATGGAAAAAAGTACTATTATTCAATTCTTGCCTCAAGTTATTTAAAGGTAAGCTTCATTCCGGTTGGATGGGCTCTTTACTACTAATTATGTATTTGCTCATGGTGCAGTGGAATCAACTTCTATGACCCAATATACACTGATAATTTAAGCATAGATATGTCAAGCTAATGACGTTAAAGAAATATTTTTATGCCTCCTACCAATTATGTTTTCTATTCCTTACCCACTTATTTTTTACATTATATATATGGATGCGCTTATGTTGAGAACAAAATAAGAATTAGGTATGTGGGAGTAGGAATGTACCTTTCTCTTTATAATATTAGTATCTAGGCTAGAAATTTCAAAAGTTTCTTATCTTTTTGCAATTCTTAAGATATTTAGGAAGGAAAATGGAGAGGTTTGAAAAAAAAAACTATAAATGTTTAACAACATGAAGTTTTGAATGATAATGAATACTAGTGGAATCTTGATTGCATTCTTAAGCAAAGGTACAAATTGTGATAATCTCACTAAAAACTTTTGGAAGCACTAATAACTAAATTGTTGACATAATGACTTAAGTATTTGAATTTCTAAAGTGCTATGCTAATTTCGTAGAATATTACCTTAAATCCAATGAGAATGATCAAGTTTTTACAACTTTTTCTTAGGTTTATCAAAACTGAATAAGTAATTTTTGAGAAAAGATTAAGGCGATTGGATTAAACTATTTGGCCAAATTTTCCTATTCTTAATGTTGTTGTTCTTATTAAGAACAACTCCTTTTAATGAAAAAATTTGACCCAACAAGATCCATTTGTTTGTATCCATTCCATACCCTTTGAAACAAATATATTGGGAATATCCTATAGTTCAAGAAAAGTGGAGCTGCATGAAAAGATAATAGGCCATGAAAATAATATAATAATATTTAAGAACGTCAATTGTACTATAACTCATTAAATGTCCAAGTTATAGAAAAAAATAACCCTTGCTACAATATGTACCCCACATATATAAAAACATATTATATATATACAATAAGGAGAAAAGCTAAAAAAACATAGGAAGGGGATTGTCTTTAAAATATTGGTAAAAATAAAAGAAAAGAAGCCAATAATGATATTTGGGTCCAAAATAATGAAATCTAAACCTAATTTGTTGACATGATTGGTCTTATAATAGTATTATTTATAGATCTCTTTCTCTTATTCCATGTACTCATGAACTTTTATTTTTCCTCTTTACTTTCAATTGAAATAACCAATCAGCTTAGCCATAAACCTTTAGATTCTAGGGAATATTTTTGGAAAGTGGAGATGTGACTTTCAGAAAATTCATATGGTGCTTGACATAATTCTAAAACTATGGTTATATTATAGGCGAATGCACATAGGCTTTATTGATTTGAGTCACATAGTTTAGTTGTCACTAAGAAGGTAACTACACACAGTCCTTTGAACTTTATTACTTTGGACGATGCCAAGAAAATGAATGAGTTATAGATCCCTAGTTATAGTTATTAGAATTTGGAATATTAGTGTTATGCTTTAGATAGTGTAAGTTCAAAGTTATGGATCTAATAAACCTAAATAGGATGAATAGTTAATTTTTCGAATTAAGTATAATTAAAAATTCACAAGCAGCCAAAGATACAACTTGTTTGATTAATATAAAGTGAAAATAAATAATAACTCAATACATGGCATTCTAAGTGGAAACAACCTAGCCTACAATAATGACCTATGAGAAAAACCACCAATCTATTAGACCAATTAATTATCTACTATGAAAATAAATGTTCAATTACAATGGCCAGGTCATAGACTACCTTTCATAGATAAAGCCCCCAATGTGACCTACTTACAAGCTGTTGCTCTTTCCACAGTCTCTATAAGATAGGTATTCAAATCTGTTATGATTTCTCGAGTCACATGAGCAATCAATCCTATTCAACAAGTAATTGAAATGTTAGCACATATAACTCTTGTGCAATTTGTTTCATATGGAATATTTAATAATGAAAGAACCTAGCTGAAGGATTCAAGAATAAATAAATTAAACTAAATCATTTAGCAAACTCTAAAAAGAACATATTAAGCACAAGCTCAATGAAGATAGTTCTTTGAAATTAAATAATTAAAACAAATAGTTATGGTCACATATAAATTTATTTGATTGGAGAACCTTATCAAGAAAAAGGTATATGAATATGAAATGATAGTACCATAAAACAAAGAGGCTTATTAATCAATCAAAAAAATCCACACAATGCTTGATAGATGAATTCAAGAAAGAGCCTAACACCATATGATTCAATTTTTGTAAAAATTTTTGAGAGAGAAAGCATAAAAACAATTATAAGAATAGAATGAGCGGGGTTATATAAAATAAGGAGCATTAGGTTTCTTAGTAGAGGAGATGAAACCTTAATGCATGGTTAAAGAGAAATTACCATTCTGTCCATTAAAAAAAACCATAGAGCAATAATTAATAGGCCCAATATGTAAAAGAACACTATGGTTGCCTATATAAAATGGTTTTAAGTTGAAATTATAGCTGCTTGATCGATCCAGTCCAATCTCAATCGGTTGAACCATTAAGGTTGATTGATCAAAACCCTTTTCGATTGACCTAGTAACGTTTAAAATAAACCCAAGACCAAGATTGAACATGATCAATTATTGATCAATCTAGCCCTCTATTGATTGAACCCTACTTTGATCAATTTATACCAATTTGAAAATCAACTTGAGATGACATAGACCATACAAGATCGACCTTCAAACAGTCTTAACACTTTGATCAATATACCTACCACTTATATCGGTTGACTAGTATATATACCAAATTTCCTAAGTGTATAATATGTATTCTAATATGTTCAAGAACAAGTATATACATGAAACATATTAAATTCAAGTTTGAAAGTTTCTTTGGCTTGAATAGTGAGTAAGAAAATGCACGTAGAAACTAGTTTACATTTAAAATTTTTGTTCCTGAATGTTGCCAACATTCATACACCTTATAATTTCCCCCTGGCATATTTATGTCACAAAACCTCTCTCTCGCTACATGACACTCATAGGAAAAATAAAGTTTACCTAGTGTTGCTATCCTATCATTTGGTTAAGCCATCTTCATTTGAATCTTGATAGCTTATTTGTATATAGAAAAAAATAAATAGATTGGCACACAATTTGTCTCAAAGGACTCATTATTCCTTAGTTTAGTGGACATAGTAATAGTAAAGTGAAGAAGTAAGAAGAAGCATACATAAGCTTCTTTGTGAACTTTGTTGAACACGTAAATAACAGTAATAGCAGATAGAGCATTTTAAATATTAAAATTACTCTCCTTATATGACATAACAAGGTGAACACTTAAACAATGTGTTCTCCCCCTATGTGAAATATCAAATAACAAATAGAACAATTAATCAATGTGTTCTGCCCGTATATGCAATATCTTTCCCTTTATTAAACTTATTTCCCATTTTGTCATACAAAAAGATAATTTAACTTTCAAGCTTAAATTCAATATAATTAGGAATGCAATAAGGATAATATACTTATTTAAACATGGTGTTAACAAAACACTTAATTGAGAATTTTTTTCTTTAAATTGCGACTATCCATTATATGCATAGATATATTAACAAGACACACATACACAATAACATATATATAGTGATACATTGACAATCACCCAAAATAAGATACATGTTTGAACTTTAAAATATGTCAATTATTTCATTTTTGATCAGTCATGTAGGATTCAAAGGAAAAGTATCACCTATTATGGAAAATTGCAATTGAATCCTCAATTTCATAAAATAAAATATATCTACTAAGAGAGAACTTAAAATATTTACTCCTTTTTTTATATATATAGAGAGATTGGTTACTTATTTATTTATTTTCATTTTGTATAACCACTTTTGACTCTTTCTTTTTGTGCATGAAATAATTTTTCTATTTTATTTCCTTTCCTTTTTCTTTTTTTAAGGAATAATACACAAGCTAGAAAAATCTAGTATAATGATTTTGACACTAGTTGTGATATAGCCCACCTCGTTCACTATAGTAGTCGCACATATCATAGCGGGTAACCCTCTTAAAACTAGATGCATCTCTTCACATTTGTTTATAAAGTGAAAAATGTAGTTCAAACAGAATTTTGTAGTCAAGGTTAGCTCAAGACTTGAAATCTTACAAAAGTAATCGTAAATTTCAAGCATGATATTCATATGTTTAGTGAGTGTGAGAGTAAGTTCTTGTTAACATCAATCACTAAATATGAAAGAGTATTAAGGCACAAGTCAAAATACTCAATTACACAAGGAAAAGTTAATTAGAATAAGGGAAGTTTGTAAGTGAAAGTAGTATGTGCAGTCCATTTCATTGTTAAAATAAATCTATGTCCTTTTTTTATTTTTTTTCTTTTATTAAAACTAAAGAAACATCATCAAAAATTTAAAATAAATGAAAAAACCTACTAAAGATGCTTAGCTGGGGTTTATTAAGCACTTAAACACAAGTGTCTAGGTGAACAATAAAGGATGATCAAGTGATCAGAATGAGACAATCTTTCCTAACCTAAACTTTCTTGAATTTTGGTTTCTTTATATCTTTGGATTGAAATCAATTACCTTAGTTGTCATTAACAAGTTCTTGGACTTATCTTATGATTTTACATTCATCCTACATGAAGATGTAACATGAATAGTAGGATGATGATAATTAGTCCTATAATTAAATGTATTGAATTTCATTTGCCTCTTTGAATTAAAAATTTCATGCTTTCTAGTAGAATTATTGAACATACTATTCATAATTGGTTGATAATAATGAGTGCTATAACTAGAAGCATGAAAAGAATTATTAAATTTAGGAGCATTCATCAAAGACCCATAGTTCGATCTTATATGACTTTTCCTACAATAATGATGATGGACAAGTAGAAACTTAACAATTTTTTCTACCCTAGGTGTAATGATTATTTGAGCATAAGTAGTAACATTGGGAGTAGAGTTAGAAGGCCTTACAAATGTGGATTTTTATGTTAAAGGTAAAAAACACTCATTCTTATTACCAAGGCCATGTATATCATGTGAAGAAGAAGTTTTAGAGGGTTCTACAAATTGAGTCATTCTTAAAGATGATGGAGTGGAATGCTCATTTGCATAGCCTAGCTCTCTCTTATCACTGAAAGGTTTTCTATAGTCAAAAATCTTGTTTAGCCTTTTATCTTCAATATTAAAACTCTTTACAACTTCCTTTGATTCTCTTAATTCCTACACAAGATTCTTGTTTTCCTATTTGAAATCTACAAGACTTGAATTCAAAACATTAGCAAGTTCAGACATCAAATTTTTTTCCTTTTCTAAGATAGAGGAATTAATTTCATTATATTTAACATTATCATTTAATTTGGTTACTTCTACTAGCAACCTATCCTTTTGTCTCTTACAACTCACTAAATCTATAAACAGTTCATCAAGACTATTTGCATTAAATTTCTTAAATAGAAATTCAGAATCACTTTCTTCATTATTAGAATTAATTTCAGACAAGCTAGATGTGCATAAATAGTTCCAGTAAATGTCAAAGTAGTTAGTGCCACTATTTTTGAATTTATTTAGATTATTATTGTCACTTTTTGAGTCACTAAATGTAGCATTGAAAGCTTTACCAGTTTTCTTCTTTTTGTTAGCACAATCAACTACAAAATGACTAATCCAATTGCATTCAAAGCATAATGGTTCAGTGGGTTTATTTTTCTTACCTTCTGAACTCATATGTTTAAATTCTCTTGATTTTTGGTCCTTGAAATGGTTTGGCTAGAATTTAGATTGTGAGTTATTCTAGTTGAAGATTTTCCTAAGTCTTTTGAATAACAGTTCCATTTTTTTGTCATTCTCATCATTTTCATTATCACCATTATCAGTCATGATAGTTTTGAAAGCGATCGACATCTTTGTTCTTTTTAGGAGTTCAAAAGCTCATCTCAAAGGTTTGAAGTGAACCAACTGATCGCCACACAAATTGTGTGTGCTATGAATATGCAAGAATAAGTATCACAACAAGTAATATAATGATAAGAAAAGATTGTTCCTATGGAGATTATTTTATTATAAACTAATTTTTAAAAGTAAAAAAAATTCAATTTGTAACTAAGAAGATATATGAGAAAATATCTAGGAATACTTAATCCCCCAATTTTCTAAACATGTGAAGCACTAAAATCCCCACAATATAATTATCAATTAATTACATGATCAATTGAATCTAACTTAGCATGTATTCCTCTCTCAAGTAAAGTACATACCATATAGTAATTAATTTAGTCACACTCTCATGCCAATTAAATTTCATACTACTGATTAAGTTCATCAATTATATATCACATACATAAGAATCATAAATCTCTACTTAGAAAATATGCATGTTATTTAATCAAGATAAACAATTAAATAATTCTCTCAAATCTAATCTATTCAATTACCTTTATAGATAAATTGTTGGCCAAACAATTAATAGCATAAAAATCAGATTAAATAATATAATTAATTTAAAATTATAATTGGGGTAAAGTATTAGATCACATGGTGAAAATTGGGTTCATAAGATCCTTAGATTAATAAATTAAGTAGACATAATTTTGTTCATAAAGCTCATATTTTTCATAAAGAAAGACATAAAAATTGATAAAGAAAAGTATAGAATAGGAAATACAATCAATATTTTAAATTATAGTACTAATTTTCTCTTTAATCTCCAAAAAAATTGTATCTTCTTTTGAATTTTTCTGTATCTTTCTCTCTTTTTGGCTCAAAAAGTTGATCAAAATCATGCTAATGACGACTCGTTATGGTTTATGGGTGATTAGAGGCTTAAATATAGCTCAAGTGCAATCTGGACCATCAAATTAGCTTTAGATCAAGGGCTAAGAACAAAATAAGCTAAATTAACATTGCTAGCCAATCATAACACGATACATGGCACATAGAATTTAATGGGCAAATTAGAGTGCGACGTGTCATAGGGGAGACCGATCCTAGTCAATGCATGTTAAGTCAGTACCACGTGACTTAACATGATTTAGGGTAATGGATGGCATGGAGCATGGGTGGAAAGTATAGATGAGTAGATAGGTGACATGTGGTGTGAAGGTTTGACCCTGCTTAAACTCGAAATGAACACAATCCCAACAAGTGGCATGGATTTTGTCGCTCCTCACACATGGCGATCTATGATTCATTGTCCCTGCTTACATGCCCCCCCTCCCCGTGTGGCTTGCCAAGTCAGCTCCTCACACATTCAAGAAATTATATTTTCACCCCTTTTCACTAAAAAAATTATATTTTATTATTTTGAGCCCTAAAATACTATTTATTGAATAAAAAAAATACATATTAAGTAAAAAAATGCGCTAATGACTATACTTTTATAGAGTCATCACCGACGAGTTCTTATATTTTGATGGTGTCATCATCATTGCTTTCATCAATAGCAGTGACCTTTGCATGGAATTGATTTGGTAACGAGTAAAGAGTATTCCAAACCAACCTAAATTCCTCAACTTCTCTCCAATATTTGAAGAGGCCTAAGCAATATCATAGAGATAAACATTGTATTCAGAAAATCTTTTAGTTTCTTCCATACTATGGTTTTCAAACCTAGTGCGTAGCATGTGAAGTTTGGTTCATTTCACTTAGGTAGTGCCCTCATGCATAACCTCTATATTAACATCAAAAATATGATTAAACTCATTAGTAGACACAACAATAGAGATGGAATTAATTCTTTTTTGATTTCAATTACAACTAGTTTTATCTTCAATGGTCCATTGGTTCCTAGGTTTAAGTGTGATAATATAATCTTTGGTAATTGTAGGTGGTTCTCGACCATAAATAATAGAATTTCACACTTTCTTCTATAAAATGTATAGGGCTCTCATACAAGCTTCAATATGGGGAGTTAGACCTATCAAAGGAGAGAGCATGGGTTGTAGAAGAACCTTTTCTCAAATGATCCATAGGTGTCTAAGGAAAACACTAAGTATATCTAGTGACTTGATTTGACACCAATTGAATGCTTAAAATTACTGATCTCATTAACCTAGAGGGAGTGAATAGGTAATTATTCACATTAAGTCTAATTAAAACTTCACAAGCCGTTAGATATGCAATCGTGTGTGATTAATATAGAGCAAAAATAAAAAAACTTCACACATGATATTTTAGGTGGAAATAACCTAGGTCATAAAAAAGGCCTAAGAGAAAACAATAATGGTCTATTGGACCACCTAACTATCCACTATGAAAATCAATGTTCCATTAGAAGGCCATGTCTTAGACGACCCTTCATAGATAAATCCCACAATGTAACCTACTTACAAGTTGTTGCTACTTTCATCTACAAGATAGGCGTATAAATCTAGACCAATGTTTTGATATCTAAAGTCACTCGAGGAATCAAACCCATTTAGCAAACACCTTAAAAGTGAGAACAAATAACTCAAGTGTAAAGTGTGTCTTAGAAAAGATTCAATAATGAAAAACCCTAGCTAGAATATTCAAAAATAAATTAGTTAAATTAAATCATATAGAAAACCCTAAAACAAACTAATTAAACACATATTCGATAAAGATAGCTTCTTTAAAATTAAATCAAATTATAATTATATACAAAATTATTTCATCTAAACGTGCAAGAAACTCATCAAGAAGAATCTATATGAACATGAAATCATATTGTCATAAATAAAATAGGCTAACCCACAATGTTTGATAGATCAATTCAAGAAATACCCTAAAACCATATGATTCAGTTCTTGCAAAATGTTTTGAAAGAGAAAGCACAAAAATAGTTAGAAGAATAGAATAAGTATGATTATATAAAATAAGGAGCATTAGGTTATTTATATAAGGTAGATGAAACCCTAATGTTATGTTAAATAGCAATTACCATTCTATCCATTGAAAAAACTATAGATCAATAATTAATAGGGATAATATGGTAATAATACACAAATATGTCTTAAGTTGAAACCCTAACATCTCGATCAATCCATTCTAGGTTCGATGGATCGAATACCTATGTTTAATAAATAGAAACCATTTTCATTTGATCCTATAACGATTAAAATAAACATGAGACCAAGATCAAATATGATCAATTCTTGATTGATCTTTCAATCAAACTCAACTTTGATTGATCTACACCAATTTGAAAAAAAACTAAGAGGATATAGATCGTATAAGATTGATCCTCAATCGATATGACCCCTTGATTAATCGACCTACCACT
Organism: Hippophae gyantsensis; assembly: GCA_030763125.1. Lineage (NCBI taxonomy): Eukaryota > Viridiplantae > Streptophyta > Magnoliopsida > Rosales > Elaeagnaceae > Hippophae > Hippophae gyantsensis. The sequence continues at coordinate 41,454,981 of CM061035.1, read as the reverse complement.
TAGGTCGATTGACTAGTATATATATATCAAAGTTCTAAAGTGTATAGTATGTATTCTAACATGTTTAAGAAAAAGTATATACCTAAAACATATTGATTGAAAGCTCAAAAGGTTTCTTGGCTGGAACAGTGAAAAATAAAATGAACCTACAAACTAGTTTTCATTTAAATATTTTGGTCATGAATATCACCAAGAATCATAAACCTTATAGATAGAATGTTAAAATATTTGCATGGATGATTTATTTTTCCTTTGCTCCAAGACTAGCAAAGTGTAGGTGTAAGGGAGCTTGATTAGTGCAATTAAGCTAAATATTTATGTATCAATTTCTACATATTCATGATGATTTATTAAGTCATATGTGTTTTATGTGATCGTTTTGTGCTAGCCAAGTATTAATGAACAAGTAAGAGCAAAAAAGGATAAAAGGTGTGTTAAAGAACAAGTATTTATTATTGTTTTGTGCTACACACTCCTCCTAGGTCCCTTAGTTATTCTGAACAAATTGCACACCACGTCATGAGTCCATATGCACTTGGACTTTGATACACTTCTTTATAGATTCATTAGGATTAGAATTTTAAGTAAACATCTACAACCCTAACCCTAACTACATTGTGTGTAAATCCAATTCCATAAATATATAATTAGGTTTAACCATAAAATACACACAAAAGGAATAAACAATTATAGAGAAAATATAAAGAAATAAATATTTGAAGTTGAGGCAAGATAGAGGGACCAACAAGATGGAGATCTACCATAGACTCCATTCAATAGTTCTTCTTTTATTGTTCTTCTTCTTTATTGATTGTAAAGATTTTAATGATGACTCTTTTAGAGTCTATGTTTGTCTAGTTTTATTATATGATTGTGGGAAATTTCCAAGCCTTAGATTTTTAGTTTTAATTCTTGAGTCTTGATATGTTTGACTCTATGTTTAAATTATAAACCTATGCATGTATGATTTAGAGTAGCTAATTAATTTATAGCATGTATATGTGTAATGCTAGTCTAAGATGAGTATTTTATTATTAAATAATCACTAATATTCTTATTCAAAGCGGTATCTTGTTGCTTTATGATGTGTGATAAGTACAGTAGATACCTATGTTAATGGTTACTAAGAATTGTATCTTGTGTAGTTTAGTCATCTCCTTTTAAAACTTAATGCAATGAATGAATTATCTAGAAAATATGTCTAGGTTATTCATGATTTAGGTTGATGTATGATGGTTTTCTAAATAAATTACAATGTAAAAAAGCTACACTATGTATTCTTGCCTTAGTTACCTAGACTTCCTAAGCTAAAGTTAAGAAGTCAAGGATGAATGTAGATTATGATAGTAATTTTGGATTTAGAAACAAAATATTGATACATGACATATTTGGTTAATTTGTAGACTAGTGGTGAGGATAGTCCCATGATAATATATTTCTCTCAATTTGTGATTAGTCTATTTTATTTATTGCTTTATGTTATTTTCCTTTAAAACAAATTTCAAAAAACTCCTTCTGCTAACTTACTAATAATCTAATAAGTAGTGGTAATTATTGTTAACAATCCACTTGGATACGACAACCCTTTAGCTTAATTTTCTTATCCCTTCTATAATTTAATCATGTGTACTTATGTGTATCCAAGCGTATTAGTATTGCAATCTTGTTTTAACTAGCCTACTTTATTTAAATATGCTCATATTTTTTGCATGCATTGTGATAGAATTAAAAGGATTGATAACATAAGAAAGCGTGATAAGATGCCTTTGTTATATAATTTGGTCATCGAGCTATTTGATGTTTATGGGATTGACTTTATGCACCCTTTATTGCCTTCTCTTGAGTTTTAGTATACTTTTCTTGTGAGTAATGATGTGTCCAAGTTGGTTGAAGCTATACCCTCTAGAAGTAATGATGCTAATTATATTATCAAATTGTTGAATGATGTGACATTTAGCAAGTTTGGGACACATAGGGCATAATAAGTGATGGAGGGAGCCACTTTTACAATAACTTCTTTAAAGGTTACTAGAAAAGTACAACATCACACACAAAGTGGCCACTCTCTACCACTAACAAACTTTCGATTAGATTGAGGGGAGCAATATACAAATCAAATGTATCTTGGAACATTGTGGGCATCCAAGTTGAATGATACATTGTGGGCATTACAAAGAAGAAATTGAGTGCATTGAATTTCATGAGCCTTAGCCTCAAGAAACGTTTTGTTAAGACATTAAAAAAAGCGCTTGTCATGAGGAAACTCATTATATCATATAGTATTCTTTCTTTTTCATTTAGTTTAGTAATTTTTTATTTTCCCATTTGAGTGTTTTTTGAACATGTTTGTAATTGAAAACACCTTTGGTATTAAGGAAAACCTTTCAATAATATTGAGTAAAAGTTTGGAGATTTTATAATTTCTCATAATTAGGGTGAACAACAAATTTAAAAAGCACGGTTTTGATCAATTTCCAAACTTTGACTAGCACAGATTTTGATTTTAATCATCTAAAACTAATCCACACATACCACTCATCTAATCTTATCACATCTATTTCATATAAGGCATGAGTTTGGATAAATTTCCATAGAGTAAATAGATTTTTCTACCACCAAACTTTGAGGTTTCTTATAAAAATATCATCGAACTTTGATTTGTTACTTACATACCATTAAACTTTGCAATTTTTACAAAAATATTATTGAACTTTTTTTGTTACTTTCATACCATTAAACTTTGTAAAATGTTATAAAAATACCATTGACATCAATAAGTTCTGTTGTACTATATTTTTGTGTGTTGGCTTTACGTGTGCAAAACACATTGTTTGTTTATTGTTACTATGTTCTATCTCCCTTCCAACAAAACACTATAATTAAAAGTATGTTTTCATACACCATAAGGTTGGTTGTTTTTAGTATGCATGCTAAGTCGAGAGTGGTGGATTTGGTTCCCCTATGGTGCGGGTATTTGTGGGTGTTACTTGGCATTTTAGGAAACAAAAAATATCTTTTTTAGCACCTCGCCAACAAGCTCACCACCACCTTATTTGGAAAAGTTGATGGCGAGAAGGCCTTTTGAGACTATATAAATACCCTCACCTCTCTCAACTCTTTACCAATGTTTTTAGTGCCAAAACTCTACCAAAATTCATACAGATATTTATATCTATTTTTGAAATCATTTTGGGGAGTGTATTTGAGATTGTGATTCATTCAATAAGTTTACTTATCAAATCATAGTTTGTGCTCATATGTGGTGTGATAGTGTGTCTCTCGTACATGATTTGAGTTTTCTGAAGGATAATGTATCCTTTGTTACCCTTCTGATTGAGAGTGATCCTCAAAGTGTCTTATTCTATATATTTCATGATACAAATTTGTGGCAACTAATCAAACCATATTTTGTGGTCTTAGATGTGGAGGATAGTAGGGTTCGTGTGTTGAACCAAGTATTTATGAAAGTAGTAATAGGCGGTTTAGATAGAGGTCCGAATTGATAAAGGTAATTATGGTGTTATTAATTCTAGAGTTGTAATTGTTTTATTAATTAGTGAATTTTTTTCTGCTGAGTGGTTACCTTATGCAACCCAAGGAAGTTACCACATAGATACTTTCTCTATGTGGGTTGACCTCATTACATCTCATGTTGAACATGATCCTTTGTTATGTTAGTATAATATGAGTTTAAGGTGTGTATTTTACAACATATTGTAGCTAAAGCTCTGATTAGAAAGAATTTATTATTTCGTTCATACTACTTGATATATAGTATATGTTATTAGAAGTTATCTACTAATTTGATATTATATTACTTGTATTTTTGTTGCATTTTCTATTTAAGTGTTCAATATTCTATTTGTGTGAGTTAGGGTTGAGTTATTAAGGAGTATTTTTCTTCTTACCCTACTATTGTACTGGGTCGTAGACTCTTTCAATTGGTTTATGAGTGAATGCACCCTTTTGGGCTTAACCAATTTGGTGTTGATTATATTAACTTGCTCATCATACATACACCTTTTTTCCAATGGATTTGGAAGAAGGAAGGGACATAGGTAGACCTCCACTATTTAATGTACTTCACTATGCCTATTAGAAATCATAAATGAGAGCCTTCTTGTGGCCCCAAGGATATCGTGTGTGGTTCATTGTGGAAAATGACTGGACCTATCCTACCAAAACCCTCTTTGATAATATTGAGATTCCAAAACTAATAATTGAATAGGCTAAGGAAGAATCTAAGGTGTTTTAATGGAATAATAAGGGTTTATATGCTATCATTATGTCTATGATTCCTAATGAGTATAGAAGAATTCAGAGTCGTATAATGTCAAACCAATCTTTGGATATTCTTGAGACAACTCTTGAAGGTACATCTATTGCTAAGAATTCTAGAATGCTTAAGTTAAAGAGAGACTTTGAACTATGCATTATGAAAGAAGATGAAACTTTTGATAAGTTTTTTGCATAGTTCTCAAACATCGTTAACTTTTCTTACAACCTTGACTGACCCATTAGTAAAGAAAAAAAATTAAAAAGATCATCGCCAGTGTACCTTATAGGTTTCATGCTAAAGTAATTTTTCTTGGGTCAATGTACAAACCTAGTGAGCTTATTATGAATTAGCTAGTTGGTGACTTAGAAGTCCTCAAATTGCATCACCTATTACCAAGACAAGAGCAAATTGCTTCAGAGAAGGGAAAGGGCTTGGCTATTAAGAAAACTTAGGAAAGTAAACCAAGCAGAGATGTTTGTGGTAATAACGACTCTTATCTTGATGAAGAGGAAATTACTTTCCCTTCCTATAGATTCACTAGATTCTTTAGAAAGAAGAAACCCTTCTGTGGGAGTATGAGAAGAGATACTTCAAGATATAAAGCCTCAAGATCTATAAAAGTAAACGAAGACTTAGACATTGAATCTGAGAAACCTAGCAAAGGCCACTTGAACAAAATCATATGCTTCGAATGTGGAAAGCCAAGTCACATTGCTATAAAAAAATTCAAAAAGAAAATTAGATCAACAAGTATGCTATGAAAGCTAAGGTTATTACTTCAGATAGTATTAGCAGTAATGATGAGGATGACACTAATTTTTTGGCCTTCTTTTCCTCCAATAGTGTCAGTGATCCTTGGACTCCTTAAGGTGGTGTTTGGTTCACGGAATGGGAATGGAATTGAATGGAAAGGAAACAGTTTTGTTTGGTTTGACTACTAGAATCAAAGAAGGAATCAGTATTACAGTGTTTGGTTTACAACTGGATTGGAATGAAAAACATTGTATATTACCTTAATATCTCTATATTCAGTAAAGTTTAAATAATATCATTTAATTATTATTTTTTTGTCAAAAAAAATATTATTGAAATCATTATTTTCTAAATAATTATTACTTAAAAAGAAAATATATTGTTAAAATTATTATTTCTCTAAATAGGGTTTAGGGTTTTGAGGTTTGTGATTTGGGATTTTGGGATTTAGGGTTTAGAGACTTAGGATTTGAGGTTTAGGATTATATTTGTAGGTTAAGGTTTAGGGTTAAAATTATTATTTTTAAATAGAGTTTAGGGTTTCAGGATTTGGGATGTGAAAAGGTTTAGGGTTATATTTATGGGTTAAGGTTTAGGGTTAAAATTATTATTTTTCTAAATAGGGTTTAGGGTTTAAGGTTTATGGTTTTGGGATTTGGTATTTAGGGTTTGGGATTTAAGGTTATATTTATGGGTTAAGATTTATGATTAATGTTTTTTAAATATGGTTTAGGGTTTTGAGATTTAGGATTTTGGGTTATATTTATAGGTTAAGGTTCAGGGTTAAAATTATTATTTTTCTAAATAGCGTTTAGGTTTTTTGATTTTGGATTTAAGATTTAGGATTTAGGGTTTTGAGATTTGGGATTTAGGGTTTAGGATTTATGGTTTAGGGTTTAGGATTTTGGGATTTATGATTTAGGTTTTAAGGTTTAGGGTTTTAGGATTTTAGTTTAAGGTTATATTTGGGGTTGGGGTAAAATTGGGAAAACAATTTAGATGAGAATGGAATCATGATTCCTTAAGAGGGGAGAAGGAATTCTGATTCCTTCTCCTATAGGAATCTATTCCATTCCATTCCCATTTTTTAGCCCAACCAAAAATGGAAGGAATCAATTCTGATTCCATTCCATTCCATCCAACCAAACATAGCATAAGTGTACAAAAGGTGACATTTGAAACTGATGATAATGATGATAAGAAGATGAATTGCTCGAATCATACAATGTTCTCTTATTGAAGCACATAAAATTTGAGAAAGAAAAGAAAATGGCCTTGGATAGCCTTGGTGAAAAAGAGCATGAGATATATGCATTGAAGAAAATTTTAGAGGAAAGGAAGTCCTCTATTGATGGTTAACAACTTGGTCTAACCAAAAAATGTGAGATTATTCAAACTAGATATTTCGGTTTGCTTGAGAAATTTAATACAAATTATGAAAAGATGAAAAAGCTTTAGAGATAAATAAAGGCTCCTATCGTTGGTAAAGTTACACACCTATTTATTAACCCTGATCCCTCTCCAGATCAGAATATCTAGATTTAAGGATTGAAGAAGTGGATTACAGTCCTTAAGAGTACAAAGAAATATATAGCCTATTCTCTAATCAAAAAGGAAACTCAGGTTCATCAATTGAAAGAGAAGGTTAGGATTTTTAAAATTTTTGTAGTGTATCTTGAAACATTTCTCAAAGAAAGGGAATGCTTGATTGTTGTAAAGGACAAATTTAGAGTTAGTGAGAAGGAACTAGCTTAGTCTAGTTTGAACAAAATGGTGATTAGCTCTAAAAACCTAAATAAAATCCTTAGCAACAAAAATATGTTTGGGGACAAGGATGGTATTGGTTACAATAATGATAGATCAACGTCTAAGGTGGGCTATACTAAGTTTATGAAAGATTCAAATCAAGATCCAAAGTTGAAGTCTGTTGCCACTAACATGATAGGTAATTCTATGGTGTCTCCTCAACCAGATTCCTCTAAAAAAGCTAACTCTTCACATAATGCTAGCTCGTTCTATCACTCTAATGCTGGTCTATTGTCTCTATCAATTATATTTCATACTTGTCACTATTATGGTGAACTTGGGCACTTGGGACCTCATTGCAGAAAATTGATTACTCATCTTTATGTGAAAGTCTATGTGAGCACTTTTTCATCCTCTCCTAGATATGCTTCTTCTCAAAGTTAGGGACCCAGATCCTCTTGCTTCCTAATTTGTGTTTGCTATATGTGTGGCACTAGCAGCCACCTTACTAGGTAGTGTCCTAAATATGTGAGAAGTACTACTCAGATTTCTCCACCTCATTGACCCATATCCCTTATGGTTAGCTATAGTTATTATGGCTAATTTGAGCATCTATAAGGAGGTTACATTATGTACCTGAGAAACAGTATGAAAAGAAATGAGTCTACTTCTAAAAGTCCACTTTGTGTGGTCTTTATGGGTAACTCCAAAATATTTTCAAGAAATAATAAAAAAGCCCAATTACCATATACTCGGAAAACTTACATGACATAAGGATTATTTTTAGAATCAATTGCCTCTCACAAATACTTTAAATGGAGGGATGCTATTTGATCACTATTTCCATGTGATCTATTTGGGGTTGAACTATTCATTTCTTTTCTCTCTTATATTTGTAGTATTTCTTTCTGTGTATTTTGTTGTTTGTCTACATATCTTCTTTTGGTTACTTTAGTAAAAAATAAAAAAAATATTGTGTTTGATGTATTGAAACTTTCTTTTCTATTTACTCTATCTTCTTGGGACTATTTTACAAGTCTCTCTATCCAGCTATCATACTGCTTAAATTAATCTTTTTATGTGACCATTGTGTTTTATGGTTGAGATTCTTTTGACTTAAAATGGAACTGTGCCTTTCTTGACATGTGTATTCCCAAATAGTATGTAGGACTAAATTTTTGTGTTGAATTTAAAAAAGAACTTTTTCCTATACACATGTAGTAACATTGTGAATTTGTATGGTTATTTTGAAAAGTTTGTATGGATTTTGTGCTTGGATGATTTGAACGTCTCTAACAAGCTCTAGAATCCACTTATTTTCTCTAGAGGAAAAATCTTAAGTTATGCTTAGATAGAAAAAGGACGTAGGATATCTATGAATTGCTTGATCCTATGTTTTCACCAATGTTTTCTTATCCTTAGTTTCCCCTCTTGAGCCTTTTTGTTATCCCTTCATTTATTTGCACCTGCTGGCTTTGCACATGTTGAACTTATTTGTTTTGAGATTGTCTATTTTTTCCTCATGTGTAAAGAAATAGAAAAATAATAGAAAAGGAAAAAGAATGAAACAGAAAGAAAATTAGGGGTATCAACAAATGAATGCTAAGATGTATAGGAGAAAGATCATATGTTTTGGGAATTTAATTCAATGAAAATTGAGAACTAAAATGAAAAGAACCTAAGTTTATAGGTTTACTTTTATAGTTGTATGCTCAGTTCTTAAAGTGTTTGTTTTGGTTGACTAAACATGCACTTAAAACCTACATGTTTCTTCGCATCTACCCAAACCTCAACCTTTCATTACAGGCTATGAAAGACCTCTTGATTTCTTCATGGTTGGCACCTACATTAGTGGAAAGAGAGGCTAAAAGTGGACTAATGAAACTTGTTTCCTTGATCCTATATTTCTACTTGCTTTGTTCGCATAAGCATATCTTGATGGCATATAGAGTAATTAAGTTTTGCACAATGCACACATTGCATATCTTCAAAAAAATATTAGTCAAACCTTTGAATGAATGCATTATGGTTTGATTGTCATGTGGATGTTTACATTGATTGCATTGATGGTTTTTACTAAACTATGTGGTCCAATTTTACCCCACTTCACCATATTCTTGCCCTCACATTGCCAAATAGCTCGCCAATCATTCATACGAAGGGGTAGGTGAGGTATGCAGCAAAGTCCTCCTATTTCTATATATAGAACCCCCTAGTGCGCACTTTCTTGACACCTTAGAATAGTTTCCTTTTCTTCTCGCTTTACTAGTATATGAAATATTCCTCATTCATGCGTGACTTCTAAATAGAGACATATATGAGGTTACATAAGCCAATACAAAAAGAAAAGCTAAAAATTAACCACTCATCGTACCATACACAAATACAAACTATACATAGGTTCTTTCTATAAAAAAAATAATATCTATAAAAAAAGGGTGAAAGAGAAATAAGAAAAAGAGAGAAACATGAATAGTATAAGAAATAAATAAGAAATAAATGAGGATAATATTATATTTTATTTGAGAAACTTCTAAATACAAAAGAAAATATAAGAAATAAATTTCCAAGGCATGTAATATGAATTTTATTTGATGAATTTGATTGATACATGAGGATAAAATTATATTTCTTTATAAATATTGTTTGATTCCTCTTATGAGATCAATATTATGCACCAATTTGAGCCTTTTATTCTTTAAACACATACAAACTTATTTGTTAATTTCTTTATATAAACTATATTTGCATATACCTTTGAATGAGTGATTGAACTAATATGATTAGTGTTATTGAGAGTATGCCTTGTGAGGTTAAAGTTAAAGTAAATTCAGATCCATATACTAAAATTGGGCAAATTTAATATTGATACATTTTTTTATTTGAGTATGAAAATGATTTTCAACTAATTATTATAGTAAACTATGAATGTTTATAATATTAAAATGACTTGTGCTATGGATTTTAATTATAAACATAGAAGAAATTAAAAAGCATGAAAATTTTTGTCATCTTTTTCATTTTATTACTTTATTTTAATTTTTATTTTGTTTGTTTATGTGTTTTTTTTATTCGTTTTAAATTTGATATTTATGGGTATCATCTCTAAAATCCTTTATGAGACTTAAACTCATCCACTATGGAAACCAAGCAGTTCAAAGGCTTGTTGTATATGCTAAATGCAACAATGTCATTCCAAGGATGTGACTTAGGATAGTTTAATATATACATTACATAATAAAATAGTTTTATATTTGGATAATTTTAATATCTTTTAAAGAAAATCTATCTTTTTGGAGTTACAAATATGTTTTATTATTTTTTAGATATTTTAGCTTTAAAATGATTTAATTAGATCAACACTTGAAGAATAGTATCTGAAGGCACTCTATTACAACATTGAAGTTTAAAGATAACATATGTAAAACCAACATATGTTCCAAACCATTGAAAAAGATGTAAAAGAACATAGATGATCCAGTTGTTTGAAGGACACGAGCCGCGACCTGAAAATAATGTATGTTGTGGTGTGAGTAAAATGGATAGTGGCCAAAGCATAAATAGTTTTTCATGGCGTAGAAATAATGTGTGCCATGGTACCTGACCATCTGATCCATTTTTTCCTTTCTTTTGCAATGTTTTCTAAAGCTATATAAAGGACCCCTTCTTCATTATAAAATTTATCCCTTATCCCTCTCATTCCATAGCTTCTCTTTAAGATGATTTCTTAGTTTCTTTTAAGTTTTTCTTTTCTTTTAGTAGTTTCAAATATCTTCTCTCATTTGAGAGTTGAACAATTATAGTTTTTTTGTAGTTATTTTAGTTTTAATTCAATAAAAAGTATTGGCAATTATGTTTAAAGGTCTTCCAGAAAAAAAATGGTACTGAGATTTGGTAAGGATACAATTGAAGTATAATTTAAATGTAGTCTTTTTAGATTATCTTTATGTGTTTTTTACATGCTATGATAATTTTAATGATCATTTATTAGAACATGCATATCTAACTATAAATAATATGAGATATTAGTAATGTGGTTATACTTGTAAATTATTAAAGTAAGTAAACATTTATATAATGAATTAAGATTTATTTCTTCATCAAGATTTAAACAAAAGTTTTTTTATTGAAAAAGTAAATTGACTTAGTATTTTTCATAACAAACATGAGAGTTGGATTTAGGATTTAATTGTATGAATCTTATTTTAGAGTAATACTCTTGGATATTAGTTATTTACTATGTAAATCTTATATAGATTATGCTTTATTTCCATGATTTTTATAAGATTTATTATTGAAAAATATATTGAAGACATATTTTTCATAATAGATGCAAAATTTGAAAGTTAGTTTTCAAATACATAAATCAATAATCTAGATTAGACATCTTGTTGAAAGTTTAAATTGTCCGCTCAACCAAAGGTATCAAATTAAATGGTTTAGTAATTTCTTAGAAATGGAACGCAATTTAATTAAAGATTAAATTGTTTTTTTGATCGAAGATGGTGAGTTAAAGTTTAATTAATTAAGAAAATAATCCCTTCCTTAGGATATTTTCATGCATAAAAGAAAGAATCAGTATTATTATTTCATATCATTAATAACCTAATTAGTATTGGACAAGCATGGTTAAGTAAATAATATATCCCATAAATTATTTAGCAAAGCAACAACTTTATGCTTTCTAGTGAATTATTGGACATATTATTCATAGTTGGTTGATAATAATTAGTCCTATAAGTTGAAGCAAGAAAAGAATAAAAACCAACAATTCGGTCCTACATGACCGAAATCTACTACAATGATGACAAATAAGCACAAACATAATAGCTTTTTCTACCATCAGTGCAATGGTTCTTTTTCCATACGTAGTAATAGTAGGAGTAGAGTTAGAAAGCCTCACAAATGTGGTTTTTGATGTTAAAGGTGCAGAGCTCTCATCCTCATGGCCACGTGTATCACATGAAGAAGAAAGGTTAGAGGGTTTTACAAATTGAGTTTTTTTTAAGATGATGGTGTAGAGTGCTCATCCAAATAGCCTAGATCTTTCTTGTTTTCAAAGTGTTTTCCATAGTCAAGAGCTTTGTTTAGACTTTCAACTCCAATGATCAAACTCTTTACGCCATCCTTTGATTTCCCAAGTTTTTGCACAAAATTCTTGTTTTCCTATTTAAGATCTATAAGACTCGAAGTCAAAACATCAATAAGTTCTAAAAAATCAAGTATTTATTTCTCTAAGTTGGAGGAATTAATTTCATAAGATTTGACTTTATCATGTAATTTGATTAAATCTACTAGGAACCTATCCTTTTCTCTCTTACAACACACTAAATCTATAAATCATTCATTAAGACTATTAGCATTAAATTTATTGAGAAAAAATTTAGAATCATTTTCCTTACTATCTGAGCCAATTTCAGACTTACTAGAGTGCCCACCAATAGTCGTAATAAATGCCAAATAGTTGGTGCCACTATTTTTTGATTCATTTGGATTATCGTTCACTTTCTGAGCTATTAAGTGTAGCATTGAATGCCATTACATTTCTCTTCTTTTTGTTAGCATACTCAACTACAAAATGACCACTCCCATTGCATTCAAAAAATTGTAGTTTAGTAGGTTCAGTTTGGATAATTTTACAAGAAACCTATCTTTTTTTCTTTTATAGCTTACATATTCTATAAATATTTCTTAAATACTAGTTGCATTATATTTATTGAGTAGAAATTCTGCATCACTTTTCTTATCATCTGAATCAATGTTAGACTTACTAGAGTTTGCACTAGTAGTTGTAGTAAATGCCAAATAGTTGTTGTCACAATTTTTTGATTCAACTGGAATGTCATTATTAGATTCATAGTTAGTAAGTGTAGCATTGAAACCTCTTTTAATTTTGTTCTTGTTTTCACAGTTAGTTGTAATAAGGCCAATCCCATTACATTCAAAGCATTTAGGTCCAGTGGATTTAGACTTCTTACCATCAGAACTAACATATTTGAGTTATCCCATATTCTAATCCTTTTAACAATTTGATTGTCCTTTGTTTTGAGGATTCCTTTTCTTAAGGATTTTGTTCAATCTTCTATTTAGGAGTACTAGTTCTTCATCATTATTTTCAATCATAGTAGTTTTGAAAGCTATACCTTTGTTGTTTGGAGATTTTTGAAAGCTCATCTCAAAGGTTTGAAGTGAGCCAATGAGTTCGTCAATTTTTATGTTATTCACATCCTTGCTTTCAACAATGGTAGTGACATTTGCATGGAAGAAATTTGGTAATTAGTAGAGAATATTTTGAATAATCCTAAAATCATCAATGTTTGCTCCAAGATTGACAGAGGTATTAGTAAATCACATAATCTATATAAACTTCAGAGAAAGTTTCTTCTCCTTTCATCATAAATTTTCAAATTGACTATCAAGTATGCAAATTTTAATTCATTTAACTTGTGTGGTACCCTCTATGGGCAACCTATAAAATATTCCAAGCATGTTTAATAGTATCAACATTAGAAATATGATTCAACTCATTAGCAGATACAACACTAAAAATAACATTAATACTCTTATGATTCTAGTTACTAGCAGTTTTATTATGAATGGTCCATTTGTTCCTAGGTTTAAGTGTAATAACTTTATCTTTGGTAATTGTAGGTGGTCCCTAACCATAAATAATAGAGTTTCAAGCATTATTATCTATAGAACATAGAGAGGATCCCATACGAGCCTTTCAGTATGAAAATCTAGACCTATAAAAGAAGGACGCATAGGTGTAGATGAACACCCTCTCAAATGATCCATAACACGATCGTAGGTAGCACTAAGTGTATCTAGTAACCCATTTTAATATCAAATTAAAGTTTTATTTAATCTAATTAGCTAAGGGGTGAATAGTTAATTAGTGGAATTATGACAAATTAAAATTCTTGCAGAAAACCAAGAATGAAATCACATGTAAATAAAGTAATACGAAAATATAAATCAACACAAAAACTTTTTAGGTGGAAACAAACTAGGCAACACCAACAACCTAAGAGGAAAACCACCGGTTCAATAGACTAACTAACTATCCACTATAAAGATAATGCTCAATTAGAATGTTAGGACTCACACTACCTGCTAAGGTAATGCCCTCAAGTAATATACTTTCAAGCCTTCGTTTTCTTTCAAAATCTCTATAAGCAAGGTGTTCGAATCTTGACCAACATTTTGATAACATAAGTTACACAAGTAATCAAACCTGTTCAACCAATACCTAAAACTTTAGCACAATAACATAAGTAAAATTTGTGTCCTATAGGAGATTCAATAATAAATGACCCAAACTAGATGATTTAATAATATGTTAGATAAATCAAAATCAACAATCAACCCTAGAATAATCAGTTTAAGCACAATATCTCAAATATTATGGGCTTTTTAATCAATAAAACATAACCACAAATGTTTGATAAATTAACTAAATGACAAAGCCTACTTGAATAGTTTTTTTGCAAAATAAGAGACATAGATTTAGATGAAGAGAAAAATGATCTTATGTGGTTGATATATTTTTGTGTTTTGGTTTGTTTGAATAGAATATTTTAAAGCACTAAGTCAAAGCAATATTACTATTATGTCCATAAAATTAGTTAAAAGAATTTTAAAGAATGAGGACAATATAGTAATAAACCAATTCAATTTGCGCTAGAAATAGCTTTTAAAAATAATGCCATGGCTGCTTCATCAATCTTACATATTCTTGATCTATCAAACACATAGTTTCTGCACAAATCTTATCGATAGATCCAATACAATGATCAAAACATGCTTGATTGATCCAATCAATCTTCGATGAATCTAGCATAATAAAGAATTAATTTTGACTAAGTTAGATCAATCTAGTTAATTAATCAATCATCTAGTGCTTGACCAATTTTCCAGTAATAACTTGATCAATCTAGTCAATTCAAAAATTAATTTAGGACTTCTAAACTTATTGATTGATTCTCAATCTATCTACAAACCTTGATCGATCTTGACATGTCTCTATTGATCTAGTAGCCTAAATTAAAAATGTACCAAAACTTGATAGTCAAATTTTATAAAATATTTTAAATAATTCACAATTGCATGGAAACCTTTGTAAAAAGCAATAAGTATGCTTCTAAGATCGATCTAAAGAGGAACTACATGAATCTTAAAAGAGAAAAATAAACCTAAACATCCTACCACAATTGTTTTGGTTTGAAAATCTTATTTTAATGAGATAAAATTAAATGATAGATTTGATCGAACATGTATCAGGAAGATAAATATTTAATCATTCAATGAAGAATTTATGAGATATATTAGTTACTTAATTATGCTTACTCAATATTAATTAGGTTAAAACAGATATAAATTGATATTACTGATTTTTAATTTTTGCTATGAAAATATCCAAAAGTAGAGATCAGATTTTTTGTTAATAAAAAAATTAAATTCTAAAGCGGATATCACCAATTGATTAATATCAAATTATGAGTTATTTCTAAGGAAATGGCAAACCATCTAAATCACTTCTTAAGAAAGAGCTATTCCCACCAAAAAACATCAGAGTTGAGAGCAAAAATTGTCACTTTCGCTCAGATGGAAGGAGAACCTTTCCATGAAATGTGGGTTAGGTTCAAACTATCACCAATTGATTACACATCAATGCTAGTTCATTGTTGACAATGCTGATGGAGGAGCTATGGGAGAAAAGACAATTTTAGAGACATACAACCACTTTGAGATGTTGGGTGCCAATTTCCAATAGAAAATCTCATGAGTGAGAAGAGTTGGAGTTTATGAAATTGATTCCAGCAATGAATTTTAATAGCAACTTGTTCAATTGACCAAGAAATTTTCCCTTCTCACTACACAAATCAACACCAATAATGAACATTGTGGTTTATGTAGCAATATTGGACATGGTACTAACGCCTGTCCATATCAAGGAGAAACACCAGCTAGACCTAAATAGGTTAATTTTTTGGGAGCTTATCAACAAAGACTAAGATTCGACCCCAATTCAAGTATCTACAATCCTGGGTGGAGGAATCATCCCAACTTCTTCGGGAGGCAAAACAACCCTCCTTTTGCCCAAGGCTTAAATTAGCTAGGCTAACGATTCCACTAACCCATTCCTAGAAGCCTTCCTAGTAAACCAACCTTGGAAGACAATCTGAGTGGGAAGTCACCCATTATTGTATTTTCCTTTCTTTTAGTTTGTTTTGTTTTGTTTTTATTTTAAGAATGTGTGTAATAAAATTCAAATTAAATAATAGAGATTCATTTGTTTCAAAGATTGTGTTCATTCTTTAAATTTTGCAATAAAAAAACTCAATTCATTAACTTAATTAACTTAGATTTTCAATAAAAATAAAAAAATAATAAATAAAATAGGTTCCATGCATCTTTTGTCTTCTTTAAGCCTATACATTTTGTTAAGTGAGAAATTTTTCTTAGAGAAGCCTACTATTTTTCAATTTAGGAACTAGATATGCAATAGGAGGAGGACCGATTTCCACTACAAGTAGCCATGGGAGATGCTGGAGATAGGTAGAAAATGATGAAGGACTATGTAACACCAATCATTGGAAATGTAACTTCTGGGATATAACTGCAAGAGGTTGTAAGGAACTATGAGTTGAAAAAGATATATTATTCTTTTTTGCCTTCCTTTTATAGTATCTCTAATGAAGACCCTTTGAATTTCATTAGATAATTCTATGCTATTGTTCAAACCTTTCCACTGTAGAGAATTGATGAAGACCAGCTTAGGATGAGATGTTTTCCTTACACCCTCAAGGATAAAGCTTGGTCATGGTTCATTACTCTACAGTCGGGTTCTTTAACAACTTGGGAGGTAGTCTATGAAAAATTTATTAGTAGGTTCTATTCCCATCAAAAGACTACTCATATAAGAATGAAGATAGAAACATTTTCTCAAATGGACAAAGAGCCTTTTCATGAAGCTTGGGAAAGATTCAAACTCCTTTTTCATTCAATGTCCTCATCATAGCTTTCCATTACAGCTACAAAACCAATTCTTTTATGATGGATTGACACTATAGAGTCAATATATGATTGATAATGCTGCTAGAGGAGCTATGGGAGAAAAGACCGTAAAGGAAACTCATAGTCTCTATAAGCTATTGTGTTCTAATTCCCAACAAAGAAGAACTATGAAAAGAAGAGCATGAGTCAATGAAGTTGGCTCTAGTAATGAAATGACCTTGCAACTTGTTGAATTGACTAAGCAAGTGCAACTTCTCGCTACCCACCAAATGCCAAATCAAGAGGTGTGTAAAATGTGTTTTTCAATTGGGCATGATGCTTGTAAATTGTTCATATACTTGTGATTCAAGTGTGGATGCCATAGAGGAGGTCAATTCCTTTCAAAGGTATCATCCAAACACTAATAACCAACCTAAACATCATTCGACGCCAAACAATTACCAAGCTACACCCAATGTCAAACACTAAGGCCATGTAAAAATCTCCCTTATCCACCAAATCAACCTTAGATGATAGCTTGAATGCTTTTATTAAATTTAGTCATGACAACCAATTGATGAATGATCAAAGGTTGAGCACCATAGAGGCTTTGATTAAAATGATTGAGACTAAATTTGGGAAACTAGTAGAACAAAATGTAAAGGCAAGAACTAGGAAATTTGCCCAGTCAACCAGAACAAGTGAAAGATGTAAGAACCCTTTGAAGTGGTAAGGTAGTCAATACTAGTTTACCTAAAATCTCTAAAGATCTACCTTGTAGTTTAGGTAATAAAGAAGGTGAAATTATAGTCTTACAAAAAGGAGAGACAAGTGCTAAACTTGACAAACCTTAAAAAAACTCATTGGGGAGTCATCTAACATCCCCAAAATTCAAAAGACAATAGAATCACACCTGTTACAATTACCTATTCCATACCAGTTGAAATAATCCAAACAAGATAAGAAATTCTATGATCTTTTTAATATTCTTTCTAAAGTAAATATCAATTTACCATTACTAGAAGTGATCATGAATGTGCCCTCCTATGCTAAGTTTTTCAAAGAGTTGAACACTAAGAAAGGAGATATAAACTTAATGAGCGAGTAGTATAAGAAATTTCTAGTGCTGTACTTCAACACCAACTTCCCCCTAAGTTGAAAGACCTTGGAAGTTTTATCATAAACATAACTATAGGGGATAGAAAGGTCGCTAAAGCAATGCTTGATTTAGGTGCTAGTATAAACTTGATGCCCTACTCTATATTTTTACAGCTTGATTTAGGAGATTTAAAACCCACAACTATATCCCTTCAACTTACAGATAGATCTCTTAAGTATCCAAAAGGAATAGTTGAGGATGTGCTAGTACAGGTAGACAAACTGATAATACCTGTTGACTTTGTGGTTTTTGATATGCAAGAACATCCAACCTTGGACAAAGAGCACACAATACTGCTTGATAGACCATTTATGACAACTATCCAAACAATTATTGATGTCCAAGATGGAAATTTGACAATGACAGTCCTAGGAGAGACTGTTCATTTTAATGTCTTTGATTCTTCACATTTTCCTTCTATTTCTACTATTGATAAAATATTCAATATTAACCCTTTGGATAATCTTGTCCAAAGCACCTTTTCTAGAGCTAGAATAGAAGAAAAGCTTGAAACTGTTCTTACACTTGAAGAGGTCAAAAAAGATGTAGATGAGGAAACTAAGGGGTACCTTGAACAATTAGATAGTGATAAACTAATGACAAAATCTAGTACAATTTTAAATCTACCCAATTCCCCATCTAGTAAAGAGGCCAATCCACCTAAACTTGAACTTACAAACTTACCTAAGCACTTAAAATACGTGTTTCTAGGAGAAGAAAAAACTTATCCAGCAATAATTTATGCAACATTGACCAAAACCCAAGAAAAGGAACTTATAAAAGTGCTTAAGAAGTTTAAGAAAGCCATAGGTTGGAGTATTAGGGATATAAGAGGCATTATTCCTACCATGTGTATACATAAGATTAACTTAAAGGATGGTGCTAAACCAGTATGAGAGGCCCAAAGAAGACTAAACCCAAACATGCAAGAGGTAGCTAAGAAAGAAATTATTAAATTGTTAGAAGAAGGAATTATCTACCCTATTACCGATAGTAAATGAGTTAGTCTAGTGCATGTGGTATGTAAGAAATATGGGATAACAGTTGTTAAAAATGACAAAAGTGAATTATTTCCCACTAGAATAATCACTGGATGGAGGATGTGTATAGATTTTAGGAAAGTGAATTTATATACTAAAAAGGATCACTTTCCTCTTCCTTTTATTGATAAAATGTTGGCAAGATTAGTTGGGCACAAATTTTATTGTTCTCTAGATGGATTATCCGGATATTATCAAGTACCCATAGCACTAGAAGATCAGCAAAAGACCACATTTACATGTCCTTTTAGGACATTTTCTTTTCGAAGAATGTAATTTAGGTTATGCAATGCCCCCACCACATTCCAAGATGTAAGATGTTTATCTTCTCGGACATGGTGGAAAAATTCATTGAGGTTTTCATGGATGATTTCCCTATCTTTGGAAACTCATTTGATATTTTCTTATGTAAATTGACTTTGGTTTTAGAAAGAGGCATTGAATGCAATCTAACCCTTAGTTGGGAGAAAAGTAATTTTATGGTTTAACAAGGTATAGTGTTAGGAAATATCATTTCAAACAAAGGTATTGAAGTTTATAAAGCAAAAGTTGAACTGATTTCCAAATTACCTCCCCTACATCTGTTAACGAGATAAGAAGTTTCTTAGGACATGCAGGATTTTACAGATGATTTATTAAATATTTCTCTAAAATAAGTCATCCCTTATGTAACCTGTTACTAAGAGATGTTTATTTTTTTATTTTAATGATGATTGCCTTATTGCCTTTAATACCTTGAAAGAGAAACTAACATCTGCCCCAATTATTATGGCACTAAACTGGTCTTTACCCTTTGAAATAATATGTGACGCTTTCGATTATGCTATCGGAGCAGTCTTAGGATAGAGAGTGGATAAGTGTTTGCATGTCATCTACTTTTCTAGCAAAACACTCAATGATGACCAGATGAATTATACCACCATTGAAATTGAATTCCTGGCTATAGTCTTTAGAAAAATTCAAGTCTTATTTAGTAGGATCTTAAGTGATTATGCATTTTGATCATACTGCTTTAAGATACCTATTAAGTAAATCGAATGTTAAGCCAAGATTAATCAGGTGGGTATTACTCTTACAAGAATTTTACCTAGAAATCAAGGATAAGAAAGGAAGTGAAAAATTAGTAGTTGACCACTTGTCTAGGTTGATTTCTAACTTCAATTCTCTTAAGTGTGATAGTAATGATGATATAATGGAAACCTTTCCTAATGAACAATTGTAAACTATCTTGCCACTGGTGTTTTAAGATCTAACACTTCATATTAGGATAAGAAAAGGTTATTTAAAACTATCAAGGACTATTTCTAGGATGACCCTTATTTATACAAGATTGGTCAGGATCAAGTGTGTACCTGAAGAATAACATAAGAGCATTCTAACTTTTTGTCATAAAATTCATTGTGGGGTCCATTTTGGTGGCGAAAAGATAGCCCATAAGATATTACAGTCTGGATTCTTTTGGCCCACTATTTTTAAAGATGCTCATATGTTTTGTACACAATGTGATAGATGTCAAAGAACCGACAACATAAGCAAAAGAGATGAAATGCCTTTGACATCTAATTTAGTTTTTGAACTCTTTGAAGTGTGAGGGATTGACTTTATGGGCCCTTTTCCCCCATCCAATGGTTTTCAATATATTTTGGTTGTTGTGGATTATATATCCAAGTGGGTAAAATTCTTGAAGGATTCAATATTTAGTAAGTTCAGAACACCTAGAGCTATAATAAGTGATGGAGATAGCCATTTTGTAACAAAATCTTTGATGTAGTACTAAAAAAGTACAACATCATACAGAGTAGCTACTTCATATCATCCTCAAACTTCTGGTTTAGTGGAAGTAAGTAATAGGCAAATCAAGAGAATTTTGAAATGCACCATGCATCCTTCAAGAAAGGATTGGGTAATCAAGTTGAATGATGCCTTATGGGCATACCGCACAACTTATAAAACACCTATTAGGATGAGCCCTTATTATTTAATATTTGAAAAAGCGTGCCACCTTCTCGTTTAACTTGAACACAAGGCTTATTGGGCAATTCAAGAGCTGAACATAGATTTAGATAAAGCAGGAGAAAAATGGTTGCTCCATCTTAATGAGTTGGAAGAGATTAGGGACAATCCCTATGAAAATGCAAAATTTTACAAAGACCGTACTAAATGCTATCATGACAAGAGGCTGGTTCCTAAATCCTTTCTTCCTGGAATGAAAGTTCATTTATTTAACTCTCATATGAGATTGTTTCTAGGAAAATTGAGATCAAGATACGATGGACCATACACAATTGTCCAAGTTTTTTCACATGAAGCAATAGAGTTATTGAATCCAAAGATGCAAATAACTTTCAAAGTCAATGGGCACCGTGTAAAGCCTTATTTAAAAGGAGAAAACAATAAGGCTGACTTTTATTCTATATTAATAAATTGATCCTCAGCACTATGATGATGTGTCTTGCTAAGACGTTACACTAAGCGTTGGATGGGAGGCAACCCATCATTTTAGGTACTTTTCTTTTATTTGTTGTGTTTATTTAATTTCTTTTGATTATTTTAGTTTAATTGTATGTGAATAATTTTAGAATTATTTAAACTAAAAATATTTGTTGAGATATTAGAAGTTCACAGCGATTTGTCTATGTGAACTTTAATGATGAACATGATGGATGCACCTGTAATTTTCCATCACTACTTGCACATTCTTAGGAAATAGGTAACTTTTCTTCTCTTTTCTCTTTATCTTTAATTTACAATTGTTACATTGAGGTCAATGTAAGTTCTAGGTTGGGGGTGGTGAAAAGTTACGATGCTTAATTTCATTTTTTTTTTACAATTTTACAATTTTTTATGTTCACATTTTCATTTCTATTGTGTTTGATTTTATTTTCTTTATGTGGTTTAGTAAGTTTTAGAATTTTAGGATTAGTTTAAAAAGAATAAAAAAATTTACAAAAATTTATGATTTCCTTAAATCAAATTTAAGTAAATAGTTAAGTCTTTTGTATTGTTAAATTAATTTTTGAAAATCATCGAGTATATGTTAATTAGTTAGTTTTTTTCATGACTAGTATTTCTTGATAAGGTGTGAAAATTATATTAAACCCAAAATCAGTGCTTAGGAATTAAATAATAGAGACTACCCTTGTGAGATATAATTTGAGCCTAATTTTCTTTATTCTAAGTGAAATATATTTTTTCCACTCCAAACACATTTCTTATTTCTTCAAATTATTAGATGATCTCTATAGGACTTAGCCTTGAATGTATGGATTTTTACATCTTAATGAAGTTTTATATATTTATTTTTTATTTGCTTAGATTAAATGATTTAAGTAGAAATTGATACTATATGCCTTTATTTATTCATGCATGACTTCTATTAAAAAAATAGATATATCTAGGATTACCTATACAAATACAAACATAAAAGCCAAATATTAGCCACTCACCTTATCATATAAAAATTGTACAATTTGTACATGGGTCCACTCGCTAAAAAAATGTATTCTCTTATAAAAAAAAAAGAATATAAGAGAAAGAAAAAAAATAGAAAGAAAGAGAGAAAAGAAAAATGAATAGTATAATCTATATACTATGATCCATAAAGCCTAAAAAGTTGTGAAAAATGGTTTAATGCAAAAGAAAATAAAGGAAGTAATTCCCTAAGAAGTCATTGCAATTTCCTACATTTTCTAAAAGGCATATTACTTGATCTTTTTATTTTATGAATTTGATTGATGCATGAAAGTAATGTATAATATTTTATAAATCCTTATATTTTATTCCTTTCATGAGATCAACATTAAAATAACATTTTGAGCTTTTATTCTTTATACATATGCCAATATATTAGTTTATTTCTATACTTCAACTCTTTTGTATATAAAGTAGTATGAGTGTTTGAATCCATAAGATTCAGTGTTTCGAGAGTATTGACTTGTAAGGAATAGAGTCAAAGCGAATTTGGATTCCTGACACTAAGATTGGGTGAAATTAAATTGATACATTTTTTATATGAAATATGAAAATGATTTTCAACTAATTATTATAATAAATCATGAAGGTTTAGGAAGTTGAAATAATCCATGCTTAAGATTTTAATTATGAAATTTAAAAGAGAATATAAGCATGATATATTTTTTGTATTTCATTTCTTTATTTTATTTTAGTCATTTTACTTTATTTTAAATTTTAGTTAATTTCTTATTTTATTTGTTTTATTTTGTTTTCATTTTGTTTTCATTTTGTTTTTATTTTTTATTGTTAATGTTTGTGGATATCATTATTGAAAACCCTCATGAGACCTAAACTCGTCCACTAGGGAAACTTAGGGGTTTAAAGGCTTGTTGCATACGTTAAATGCAACCGTGTCAATCCACGGAAGTGATTTAGGATAGTTTAATTTTTAGTTTTTATTGCTTCTCTTGCTAAGGGACTAGCAAGAAGCTAGTTGGGGTTGTGATGAATGCTTAAAAAACACTAAAATTACCATGATTTAATGTACCTTAATTCATTAAATATATTTATATTTTTATGATTTTATCATATTTTTATATAAATTTATCTTTTCGGAATCACAGATATTTTTATTTTTTTAAGATATTTTCATTCAAAAATAACTTAAAGACACGAAGAAAAATACTTGAGGCAATACATCACAAATATATTGAGAAAATAAATGAGAAAAAGTCTAAAAGAAGGAAAAACAATTAGAAAAAATGGGTCAAAAATGTCAAAATGGCCAAAATTCCACGCGTAGCAGCCCATCTGCGCTGAGTCCCACATGCGCCCATGCACACCATTTGATCCGCATTGAGTCCCGTGTATACCCTTGCAGGCCAACCGCCCTCTACTGTGCTAGCTGCCCGTCTGTCGAGATTTTCGCGCCCCATACGCGTGCCAACCTATCTAAACGCGTCCAAATTCAAATTTTGAAATATTTTGCCCCCTTTTTGGCCTTCTCCTCATCTATAAAAGGACCCTCATCCCACATTCCAAAACACACAATTTTCTAAGCACTTTCTCTCTCCAAAAAGTTTTCATTTTTTTTAGTTTTTAAGTTCTTCTCTTTTTGAGAAGAACTAGCTATGTTTTTATAAATTTTTAGTTTTTTAATCAATAAGCAGATATGGAAATCCATTTGGAGGATTTCCAACAACAAAATTAGCATCAAACTGTTGTAAGGATTCTTTTAAGGTATTATTTTAATGGATTATTTACAGTTGTCTTTTTTATGTTTTATTCTTATATGTTATATTTAATTTCTCTGTGATTAAATTTAACATAATTGGCTATTTCTAAATATGACATAATTATAACGTTGTTATGCTTGCAAAATATTAAATAGGTAAAACATTTTCATAAAATAAATTGATTTTGTTTTTATTCAAGATTTTTATATTAAGGATGTTAAAGAAAAATACATTATTTTTCACTACAAACTTAAATCTGAAAATTAGATTTTAAGGTTTAATTATCCGATCTGATTTAGAGTAATGCCCTTTTATTTGTTGGTACAATCACCCGGTAGTTAGAGTGAAACTCTATTTCAAATTTTTTTTATAAGAATTATTATTCAAAAATGTATTAATGACATATTTTTAGTAATGGTTTTAAAACCTGAAAGTTAGTACTTGGATAGTTAAATTCTTAGGTTTAATTTGGACACCTTGAATAAAGTCTAATAATTTGATTCTACCTAAAGTAGTGATTAGATGGTTTACTATTTTATTAGAAATAAATCTAAAATTTAATATTTAATTAATTAATAGGCCACACCTAAAGATATTATTTAGTTAATATTAAATAAAAGAATTTGGGCCTCACCTAAGGACACTTTCATACTAAAAAGAGAAAATCAACAAATATTAATTTATATATTTAATAACCTAAATAGTATGAGCAAACATAATCAACTTAATTATTATATCCTTAAATACTCCATTGTTATGAAATTTATATCTATGTTTATGTTTATTTTTATGTTTATGTTTATTTTTATGTTATTAGATTAGGAAACAAACAAACCAAAATATCGTGACAGGATGTTTAGGATTTAATTTTGTATTTTAAGATTTTGAATAATAAATTAAAAACCATATATATTCCTTTCTTAGATCGACTTTGGGAGTATACTTATCATTTTCTATAAAATGATTTGTGTACTTGCGAGAGTTTTACAAATAATAAAACCAAAAGGATTTTTGCAAGATCGGTATTTGTAATGACGGTCTTGTGATTCATCATCAATAGTTAAGGACTAACTTTTAGATTTTAAAATCTATAACGAAAAATATATCATCATTATATTTTTCAATAATAATCTTATAAAAATCTTGGAAATAGAGTATAATTCTATATCAGATCCACCTAATCAAATCCTAAATTTAAATTCCATATTTTAAATCTATTACAAAAATATCTATTATATATTTTTTATAATAAACTTTAATTCTTCTTGAATGAAGAAAATAAAAATATATTTATTTTATAAAAATATTTACCGAAGTTAGTATTTCAGAAGCATAACAGTTAACTAATATCTCAAAGTAATTTTCAACCATACATGCTTAGATATAATAAATTATTAGTAAACTAAATGTAGCATTAAGATAGTATCCAAAATTAATTCTACAAACAAAAAATTCTATTAAAATTAATACCTCAATTGTATCTTTCAATTTACAAAAATTAAGTATGGATTTATATTTGGAAAATCATGAAAAAGATTTGACTAAACTACTTATTGAATCAAAAACTACTACATAAAACTAACAGTTTTTCAACTCTTAAAATTGAGAAAATAACTTTACTAATAACATTAAAGAAAACTAAAAACTCAAAAATGAATAGTTGAGAGAGATATATCTCTAAGGGGATGATTGATGACTCTAGGAAAATAGAGTCATTAGCATACTTTTTACTTAATATTTACTTGTTTTATTTAATAAATAGTATTTTTATGGCTAAACAAATTAAAATATAAACATTTTAGTGAAAAAGAATGAAAATATAATTTTTGCAATTTTTGGGATTTTTTTGGAATTTTTAACGTTGGACCAATCAGAAGCTACCACGTGGCATACCACATAAGTAGAAGAGTTGACCGGGCAAGCCACACGGATGCCACGCAAGCACGGAGAACGAATCACATCACACCACGTGTGAGGAGGATGAAACATATGCCATGTGTCAGCACGACGTTCAATCCGAGTTCAGAAATCATTTAATGCGCCATGACATGTGTCACCACGCCATTGCTCCGCTCATTCCACCGGTACGCCATGCCATCCATTCCCACAAATCACATCGCGCCATGTGTTGTTGACTCGATGAGCATAGACTCTGATCGGTCTCCCCTGCCACGCGTCTCTCCCTAATTCTCCCAATGAATTTTTGATGCCACATCTCACGCTGTGATTGGCTACAATTGTCAGTTTTGCTTGTTTTGATCATAGTCCTTGATTTGAAGCTGATTAGATGGTACATATAGCACCTAACCTTTATTTAAGCCCCTAATTCCTCCATAAACCCTAATTAGCCTCCATTAGCATAATTTTGATCAGTTTTTAGAGCTAAAAAGAGAGAAAAATTAAAGAAACGACACAATTTTGGTGGAGATTCAAGAGGAAATTAATTCTACAATTCAAGAGATTGATTGTATTTCTTTTTTCTACTCTTTTCTTTATTAATTTTATATCTTTCTTTATGAAAAATATGAGCTTTATGAACACACTTATGTGTAATTAATTTATTAATCTAGGGATCTTACGAACCCAATTTTCACCATATGATGATCTAATATTTTTTCCAAATTATAATATTAATTTAATTATATTATTTAATCTAATTTTTATGCTATTAATTGTTTGTCCAACAATTTATCTATAGAGGCAATTAAATAGATTTGATAAAATTATTTAATTGTTTGTCTTGATTAAATAACATGTATAGTTTCTAGGTAGAGATGTATGATTCTTATGTATGTAATCCATAATTGATGAACTTAATGAGTAGTATGCAATTTAATTGGCATGAGAGTGTGATTAAATTAATTACTATATGATGTGTGGTTTATTTGGGAGAGGAATACATGCTAGGTTAGATTCAATTAATCATGTAATTAATTGATATTATATTGGGGGGATTTTAGTGATTCGTTTGTTTAGAAAATTGGGAGATTAAGTATTGCTAGATATTTTCTCATATATCATTTTAGTCACAAAATCTGATTTAATTAATTATTGCTATTTACTTTTAGTTATTTTAATTTTGCTTTCTTAAGATATAAAAAAACCAAAAAATTTATTTATATTATTTTTAGTTTTAAAAATTAGTTTCTAAAAAAAATTTCCGTGGGAACAATCTTTACTTATCATTATATTACTTGTTATGATACGTATACTTGCGTATTAATTGTAAACACAATTTTTGTGGCGATCAAGTTTTTGGCGCCGTTGTTGGGGATTATTAATATTAGAAATTAATATTTTTTTATTATTAATTTTATTTTTCTTTTAAAGAAAAAATTTTCTTAATTTATTTTTCTTTACTTTAATTTTAATCCAAAATTTATTTATATTCTTTTAGGGACTTATTTATTTATTTATTCTAGTTAATTTCTTTCATTTATTTTCTTTACTTATTTATTTATTTTCTTTACTTTAATTTATTTATTTAGTTGTTAATTTTTTTTTATTTTTTTAGTTTTTATTTAGACATCTCCTTTAGTATTGTAGAAACATAGTTGAGTCTATTGTATGAGTAGAGTTCATGAGGGAAAATCTTACCTTTAGATCTTGAAATTGAGCGCACTTTGAGATCAATTAGAAAACAACAAGTCACCTAAGAGAAAGAAATTGCTAATTCATTAGAAATAAACAATAATGAGCTAAACTTGAATAATCAAATGTTTTTGATAGATGATAGAGATATAGCTATGAATGAATATGCAATACCTACGTTGGAAGGGTTGAATCCAAGTATTACAAGGCCAAACATTCAAGCTAATCAGTTTGAATTAAAGCCAGTTATGTTTCAAATGCTACAAACAGTTGGACAATTCAGTGGATTACCAACAGAGGATCCTCATCTTCATCTCAAATTGTTTATTAAAGTTGTATATTCATTTAGGTTCAATGGTATGACAGAGGAGGCATTTAGGCTTAGATAATTCCCTTACTCTTTGCGAGACCGTGCTCGAGCCTGGCTAAACTCTTTACTACCTGATTCCATTACAACTTGGAGTGGTTTGGCGGAGAAATTCTTGATGAAATACTTCCTACCAACAAAGAATGCCAAGCTTAGGAATGACGTTACTTCCTACCAATAACACGAAGGAGAATCTCTATATGAAGCATGGGAAAGATTCAAGGAATTGCTAAGGAAGTGCCTTCATCATGGTATTCCTTCTTGGATTCAATTGTAGGCTTTTTACAATGGTCTCAATGCTGAAACAAGGAATATCATTGATGCATCAACTAATAGAGCTTTGCTAGCCAAATCATACAATCAAGCTTATGATTTACTTGAGAAAATGGTTATCAATAATTATCAATGGCCAATGGACAGAATGATAGCCACAAGAAGAGTAGCTGAAATGTATGAGGTAAATGATATCACAGCACTTACAGCTCAAGTGTCATCATTGGTTAATCTTTTAAAGGTTCAAAACTCACCAGCGAGTATAAACCAGGTTCAAGATTCAAGAGTGTCGTATGTGTTTTGTAGAGGAGTTCATTTATTTGATAATTGTCCAAATAATCCTAAATCCATTTGCTATGTGGGTAATGTGAATCGAAACAATAATCCATACTTAAACACATATAACTCAGGATGGAGACAACATCCAAATTTCTCTTGGAGTAACAACAATCAAGGTGGTAATCAATTCAGCCATCAATCGTATCAACCACCTAGTTTTCAACAACCACATCAATCGCAAGCCCAAGAGAAGAAACCACCTACTGAGGACAATACAAATGCCTTAATGGGGATGATGAAAGACTCATCCAATCAGTAAATACAAAATTGTCCACTCAAGAGGCTTCGATTCAAAATTTGGAGAACCAAATGGGGCAACTTGCCCAAGCCATAAGCCAAAGGCCTTAGGGTAACCTTCCAAGTGACACAATCATAAACCTAAGAAAAGAAGGGAAGGACCATTGTAGTGCTATAGCCTTAAGGAGTGATAAAACTCTAGAGGGATATGAGACTCAAAAGAATAAAGAGGAATATAAAACTAAAAAGGATGAAAAGGAAGTAGTGGATAAAGAGAGTAATGGAAAGGAAATAATTCAGCCAAAAAGAGCAACCTTTACAAACCCATTATTCCTTTTCCTTAAAGGCTGCAAAAGCAAAATGCAGATACTCAGTTTTCAAATTTTTTGGAAGTCTTCAAGAAACTGCACATAAACATACCATTTGCAGAGGCACTTAAACAAATGTCATCTTATGCCAAATTCATGAAGGATATACTATTAAAGAAAAGGAGGCTCAAAGATCATGAAACAATAACCTTGACTGAAGATTATAGTGCCATTCTTGATAGAAAACTACCACAAAAACAAAAAGATCTAGGTAGTTTTGACATCCCTTGCACTATTGGGAACATTTGTTTTGGCAAGGCACTATGTGATTTGGGTTCTAGCATTAACCTCATGCCATTATAAATCTTCTAGAGATTAGGGGTTGGTAAAGCCAAACCCACTTCAGTAACATTGCAGATGGCAGACAAGTCAATTAAAAGACCCCGGGGTGTGGTAGAAGATTTGCTAGTAAAAGTAGACAAATTCATCTTAATTTCCAGTGGAGTTTATTATGCTAGACATGGAAGAGGACTATGACATTCCTACCATACTTGGTCATCCATTCTTAGCAACCAAAAGAGCACTCATTGATGTATAAAAAGGTGAACTTACAATAAGAGTACAAGATGAACAAGTAACATTTAATGTGTTCAAAGAAATTAAATTTTCTGATAATGATAATGTTGGTGATTGCTTTCGAATAGATAGCACTGATTAGCTAACCACTGATGTGCTTTATGACATGTTCCCTATTGATGCTTTAGAGTCTGTGCTTTTTAATTATGTAAACACACATACTAATGAATATCAAGACACGCATTTAGGTGCACAAAATCATGTTGGTAGCCTAACAACACTTATTGAATCACCCCCACTTATGACCTTAACATATGATGCTGTGAACAAGGACATTAACTCAATAGAAAACAACTCAACTTGTTTTAATTTTGAAAATATGGAATCAAAGGTTGATTTTGTGAATTGTGTGAACTTTTTGGAGGACACGCCTCTCATGTGTGTATCAAATACAATTGTGGAATGTCTTGAAATAAGTTCACGGTTGAAACCATCCATTGAAGAGCCACCAAAATTAGAGCTTAAACCTTTATCTTCTTTTCTTTGTTATACATTTTTGGGTGATAACGAGACACTTCCAGTCATAATCTCGATTGATCTAAATATGGAGCAAGTGGAAGCACTACTAAAGGTGCTAAGGAACTTCAAAAGAGTTATAGGTTGGTCTATTTCCGACATCAAAGGCCCATCAATATGCATGCACAAAATCTTGCTAGAAAATGAGGCTAAACCCACCAAGGATGCACAATGCTGCTTAAATCCCATTATGAAAGAAATGGTGAAGAAGGAAATTGTCAAGTGGCTGGACATGGGCATTATTTACCCAATATCAGATAGTGAATGGGTAAGTCCAGTCCAATGTGTACCGAAGAAAGGAGGAATCACTATGGTGGAAAATGAGTCTAATCATTTAATACATACTAGGATTATCACGGGATGGAGAGTATGTATGGATTTTCATAAAGCAAATAAAGCTACAAGGAAGGATCATTTTCCTCTCCCATTTATGGATCAAATGCTTGACCGATTAACTGGGAATTCTTTCTTTTACCTTCTAGATGGATACTTTGGTTATAACCAGATTGTTGTGGCACCTGAAGACCAAGAAAAGACCACATTCACATGTCCTTATGGGACTTTTGCTTTCTGGAGAATGCCTTTTGGATTATGTAATGCACCTGCTACATTTCAACGATGCATGATGGCCATTTTCTCAAATATGGTGGAGAAGCATCTAGAAATCTCCATGGATGATTTTGTGGTCTTTGGAAACTCATTTGATGAATGTCTACACTATCTCAACCTAGTGTTACAAAGATATGAAGAAACAAATTTGGTTTTAAACTGGGAGAAATGTCATTTCATGGTACATAAAGGTATAATCTTGGGCCATAAAATCTCAGCTAATGTCATTGAGGTGGATAGGGCTAAAATAGAAGTGATTGAGAAACTACCACCACCTACCAATGTATGAGGAGTAAGAAGTTTTCTTGGGCATGCAGGCTTTTATCATAGATTCATAAAAGATTTTTCCCAAATCTCTAAACCCTTGTGTATTCTTTTGGAAAAGGATATAACTTTCAAGTTTGATGATAAATGTTTAACAACATTTCAAGTACTTAAAGAGAGATTAGTGTCAGCACTAGTTATAGTCACACCAAATTGGAACAAGCCCTTTGAATTGATGTGTGATGCAAGTGATTTCGCTATTGGAGCTGTTCTTGGACAACGAAGAGACAAAACATTTCGTGCCATATACTATGCAAGTAAGACACTGAATGAGGCCCAAATGAATTATGCTACTACAGAGAAAGAGCTCTTAGCCATTGTATATGCCTTTGAGAAATTCAGATCTTATTTGGTTGGCACCAAAGTGACTGTTTACACAGATCATTCTACAATAAAGTATCTCATGACAAAGAAGGATGCAAAACCAAGATTGATAAGATGGGTGCTCCTTCTACAAGAATTCAACTTGGAAATTCGTGATAGAAAAGGAATAGAAAATCAGGTAGAAGACCATCTATCTAGACTAGAGAGAAGAGCAAAAATGGATGATAATATGGTAATTGGGGAATCTTTCCCAGATGACCAACTATTTTCTATAGCTTAAACAAAAGTTCTATGGTATGGAGACATTGCAAATTTTCTTGCCGCCAACATTCTTCCACTGAACCTCACATGGCAACAAAAGAAGTTTTTCCATGACATCAAATAGTATTTTTGGGATGAACCTTACCTCTATAAAGAATGTGGTGATGGTATTTTGAGAAGGTGTGTCCCTAATGATGAAGTTTAAAGTATCATTTACCATTGCCATAGCTCAGACTATGGAGGTCACTTTAGGAGCTCAAAAATAGCAGCTAAAGTACTTCAATCTGGTTATTTTTGGCCTACACTATTTAAAGATGCTTACAATTATGTAAAGATATGTGATAGATGTCAAAGGATAGGTAATATTTCAAAAAGAGATGAGATCCCTCTGAACTGTATACTTCAAGTGGAATTGTTTGATGTGTGGGGCATCAACTTTATGGGACCATTTCCTCCATCATTTGGAAACCAATACATACTCGTAGGAGTGGATTACGTTTCAAAGTGGGTAGAAGCCATTGCTAGCAACAAATGTGATGCAAAAATTGTCATGAAATTTTTGGAGAAAAATATTTTAACTAGGTTTTGAACTCCTAGGATCATTATTAGTGATGGAGGAAGTCACTTTTGCAATATAGCATTTAATTCCTTATTGTCTAAGTATGGGATTAAGTATAAAGTGTGTACCCCTTACCATCCCCAAACAAGTGGGCAAGTAGAGGTATCAAATAGAGAAGTGAAAAGAATTTTGGAGAAAACTGTGAACATCTCTAGGAAGGATTGGTCATCTAAGTTGGATGATGCTTTATGGGCGTACAAAACTACATTTAAAACACCAATTGGTATCACTCTGTATAAGCTAGTTTATGGAAAGGCTTGTCACTTACCATTAGAATTGGAACATAAATCATATTGGGCATTGAAATAGTTGAATATATCCATAGATGTAACTTGTGAGAAAAGAATGCTTCAAATAAATGAATTGGATGAATTACAGTTGAATGCTTATGAAAATGCCAAGCTTTACAAAGAAAATACAAAATGATGGCATGAAAAAAAAATTGTGCACCGTATCTTTGAACTGGGTAAGAAAGTGTTACTGTACAACTCAAGACTCAAATTGTTTCTGGGAAAATTAAAGAGTAGATGGTCAGGACCATTCATCATCACTAAGGTAACCAACCATGGAGCCATTGAATTAGAAAATAAAGATAAAGAGAGATTTATGGTTAATGGGCATAGGGTGAAGCACTATTATGAAGATCAATTATCAAATGAAACACTTGTGATAACCTTAGTAGATGCACCTTAGGACTTGATATGATCGTCTAGTCAAGGACGTTAAACGTGACACTGGTTGGGAGGCAACCCAATGTTATTTTACTTATATTTTCATTTTTTTTGTTTTGTAGGTGAATAAATGTGGAGAGCAATGGCACAACAAGAGTGAGCATTTCAGTGACAAATGTGGTATGCCATGACTAAGGGAGTTTTATTTTCTTTGACGTTTTCATATCTATATGTGCACATTGGGGACAATGTGTAATTTAAGTTTAGGGGAGGGAACTTCATTATATACATTAGTATTTAGTATGCATTTTAAAGTTTTAGGTAATTGTTTTAATTTTTAGGTTGTTTTTAATCATGATTTGGGTAGAAATTGATAAATATAATGAAACTAAATGCATGCATGCATGCTTGATATGAAACATATGAACTCAATGGTAAAAATTGGTTGTCATGACTAGGATAAGGAATGTAACATATTTATTAAGATATTTACATTAATCATGTAACATGCTTGCTAGTTTTGATTGGATTGATTCAACTTTTATGCACATGTTCATGATTGATTTTGGTGTGCTTATTAAGATAAAATTTGTAGTGAGTTATGTGAGTCAATTAGATCTACCAAGTTTTAGAATCTATTTGATCATCTCTTGAGGCGAAATCCTAAATAGTATTTAGCAAGAGAAACGATTTAGGCCTTATTTGGATCGATTGAGCCGTTCAAGATAACCATTGTTAATATCTTTAGTCACCCATTTGAGCCTAACAAAGAACATTTCATATCTGTAAGCCACATTTTATTCCTAACTAATAAGTATTACCTTTACCCTTGCACCTTTAGCTTGTATGAAAAGAAAAAAAAGATGCAATCATGTGTTATGCTTTAGAGTAAGGTGAAATATAATGCACCCCGTAAAAAAACAAAAAAGAAGAAGCAAAACTCACAACACAAGTATTCCTCTAAAGAAAAAAGAAAATAGAAGTGAAAATAAGTTTGGAGGTGTTGTGAAGTAACCAAAAAATAAAAAAAAGGAAAAAAAAGAGATGTGGAATAAAACAAATATGAAAAGAATGTCAAAAGAGGGTGACTAAAATACTAAGTAAAAGCTCAATTGTAGTTAAAAGTGCATGATGAAAAAAAAAGCTAAGGTGTGGAAAGACCCTAAAATGTCTGCATCTATCGACCCCCCACCTAAGCCTTACATTACAACCGTGTAAATTCCTTATTGATCTTGAGCTAAGTGCATATTTATATTAGTGGAGAGGGATGTGAAAAATTGACTTATGAGACTTGTTCTAAGATTGAATTTATTAGAATGCTCATATAAGTTGATTTCATGAGTGCATTGGATGATATCATGTGCAACACACACACACGAATCAATTTTTCAAAATCTTCCATATCCTTGTATTGATGGAACGTTAATTGATGAATATGTGAACCTCTTTATCCTAGACTTGTACGAATTTTGAGAGGGAAAGTTTTCATGAAATATGCATGTACTAATAGAAGTATATTTATGAATATACTACCCAAGTTATTTTCTTTAGTTATACTTGGCTTTACTTTAGGACAAGCAAAGATTTAAGTTTAGGGGTGTGATGATTCTATGAAAATAGAGTCATTAGTGCACTTTTTTACTTAATATTTACTTGTTTCATTTAATAAATAGTATTTTTATGGCTAAAAAATTAAAATATAAACGTCTTAGTGAAAAGGGATGAAAATATAATTTTAGAAATTTTTTGGGATTTTTATGGATTTTCTATGAATTTTTAACGTAGGACCAATCATAAGCTACCACGTGGCATGCCACACAAGTAGAGGAGCTAATCGGGAAAGCCACGCGGATGCCACACAAGCACGGAGATCAAATCACGTCACACTGCATGTGAGGAGGATGAAACACGTGCCATGTGTCAACATGGCGTTCAATCCGAGTTTAGAAATTGGTCAACGCACCATGACACATGTCACCACGCCATTTCTCCGCTCGTTCCACCCGTGCGTCACAGCATCCATTCCAATAAATCATGTCATGTCACGTGTTGCTAACTTGGCAAGCGTTGACCCTGACCGGTCTCCCCTGCCACGCATTTCTCCCTAATTCTCCCAATGAATTTTTGATGCCACATGTCGTGCTATGATTAGCTAAAACTTTCAATTTTGCTTATTTTGATCGTAGCCCTTGATTTGAAGCTGATCAAACGGTCCATATAGTACCTGAGCTTTATTTAAGCCCCTATTCACTCCTTAAACCCTAATTAGCCTCCATTAGTATAATTTTGGTCAGTTTTTAGAGCTAAAAAGAGAGAAAAATACAGAAAATTGAAGAAACGACACAGTTTTGGTAGAGATTCAAGAGGAAATTAATTCTAAAATTCAAGAGATTGATTGTATTTCTTTTTCTACTCTTTTCTTTATTAATTTTATGTCTTTCTCTATGAAAAATATTAGCTTGATGAACACAATTATGTATAATTAATTTATTAATCTAGGGATCTTATGAACCTAATTTTCACCATGTGATGATCTAATATTTTTTTCCCAATTATATTATTAATTTAATTATATTATTTAATCTGATTTTTATGCTATTAATTGTTTGGCCAACAATTTATCTATAGAGGCAATTAAATAGATTTGAGAAAATAATTTAATTGTTTGTCTTGATTAAATAACATGCATAGTTTCTAGGCAGAGATGTATGATTCTTATGTATGTGATCCATAATTGATGAACTTAATGAGTAGTATGTAATTTAATTGGCATGAGAATGTGATTAAATTAATTACTATATGATGTGTAGTTTACTTGAGAGAAGAATACATGCTAGGTTAGATTCAATTGATCATGTAATTAATTGATATTATATTGGGGGGATTTTAGTGATTTGCATGTCTAGAAAATTGGAGGATTAAGTATTTCTAGATATTTTCTCATATATCTTTTTAGTCACAAAATCTGATTTAATTAATTATTGTTATTTATATTTTGTTATTTTAATTTTGCTTTCTTAAGATAAAAAATACCAAAAAAAATTATTTTTATTATTTTTAGTTTTAAAAATTAGTTTCTAAAAAAAATAATCTATGTGGGAACGATCTTTACTTATCATTATATTACTTATTACGATACGTATACTTGCGTATTGGTTGCAGACATAATTTGTGTGGCGATCAACGAGGGGGTCCTTTTATAGGTGAGAAGATACTACAAAAAAGAGAGAAAAGTGGATCGTATGGTCGGGCACTATGGAAGACTTTTTCCACCATTGTGACCTGCATTAATTTTGCATGTGTTTAAATTATGATTTGAGGCACTCGCTGATGAGTGCTTAAAAACAATTAATAGATTGGGATCTTAGGTACTTTAAATGATAAAATAGATTTGCATTTATTGAGTTTTATTATCTTTTAAAACAAATCTATCTTTTTAGAATTACGGGTATGTTTTGTTATTTTTCTGGTGTTCTAGCATCAAAATGATTTACTTAATCAACATTTGAAGTACCTTAAAGAACTTCATCACAACATTGAAGCTTAAATGATAACATATATTAAACTTACATATGTTCCAAACCAATTAAAAAGGGCGTAAAAGAAAATATGGTTCTAGTTGTTCAGAAGGACGTAGGCCACATCATGGAAATAATATATGCCACGGTGCGAGTAAAGTGGATTATGGCTAAAGCATGTATAGTCTATCTCATGTTGTGGTTTGAAAATAATGTGTGCCATGGTGCCCGACAATCTAATCTACTTTATCCTCTCTTTTACAGCATTTTCTTAAGTTGATTTCTTAGTTTCTTTCCAGTTTTTCTTTTCTCTTAGTACTTTCATTGTTCTTATCTCAATTGAGAGTTGAACAAATATAGTTTATATAGTAGCTTTAGTTTCAATTCAATAAATAGTGTTGGTAATTTTATTTGGAGGTTTTCTAGAACAAAAACAACACTGAGATTCTGTAAGGATACAATTGAGATATAATTTATATGTATTCTTTTCAAATTATCTTTATATTTTTTTTTACATGCTATGCTTAATTTATGATCATTTATTGAAACACACATCTCTTGCTACTAATAATATGAGATATTAGTAATGTTATTATACTTGTGAAATATTCAAGTAGGTAAACATTTTTATAAAACAAATTAAGTTTTATTTCTTCATCAAGATTTAAAAAAAAATTTCATATGGAAAAGTAAATTGACTGAGTATTCTTCATAAAAAAACATGAGAGTTAGATTTGGGATTTAGTTATCTGAATCAAATTTAGAGTAATACAGTTGGATATTAGTTATTTACTATCCAAATCTTGATGAAAATTTAAGTTGTCGGCCGACCAAAGGAGGCAAATTAAATGGTTTAGAAATTTTTTAGAAAATGAGCATAATTTAATTAAAGTTTAAACTATCGACGTGACTGAAGGTGGCAAGGTAAAGTTTAATTAATAAATAAAATGGTCATTGTCTTAGGATATTTTCATACATAAAAAATAAAGCATCGATAATCTTGATTCATATTTTTAATAACTTAATTAATATTGAGCAAGCATGATTAACAAACTAATATATCCTATAAATTCTTCACTAAATGTAAATATCTATTTACCAATTATTTTATTGAATCTATATTTATTTTTTATGTCATTAGATTAGATATCTCAAACTCAAACAATCGTGATAGGATGTTTAGGTTTTTAATTTCATTTTTAAGAATATTTTGAATTATTTGAAAATCACATGATTCCTCTTTAGATTGACCTTGGAAGTATATTTATCATTTTCTATAAGTGATTCGTGAACTTGAAATTAATTTATAAATATACAAATTTTGCATACCAAGTTTTGGCACATCAAGTTTTTGGCTCCATTGCCAAGGAACTTGAAAAAACATTATAAACTTGCTAAATTTTTTATCGTCACTCACATCGTAGCACACATTATCACCACTACAGCACGTGTTAAACAAAATTTCTTCAACTTTCTTTGTATTGGACCCCCTTCCATTTGGTTTGACCCCCTTCCATTTGGTTGGAACATGAGTAAGGTATACATATGTTATTTTTTTATTCTACATGTTTTCATTTTGTGCTTTCAAGTAAAACTCTTCAGTTGAATCATTTTGGAGCTAATAATACTTAAAAAACAACAAAACATACCCGCGATTTTGAAAACATTGATTTGGAAAAATAAATATAAAATTATGAAAATATAAATCTATTTTGACATTAAAGTTCAAATAAATCACGTAATATTGAGTGCTTTTAAGCACTCATCAGAACCCCCAACCAAATTTTTGCTAGTCTCTTAGCAAGGGAAGTGAAAAACTAAAAATTAAAATAAATAAAATTAAAATATCCTAAACTATTTCTTTATATTGACGTAGTTGCATTTAGCATATGCAACAAGCGTTTAAACCCATAAGTTGCCCTAGTGGATGCAATTAAGTCTCGTGAGGCCTTTCAATGATAATACCCACAAATATGAAACTAAATGCACAAATTTATAGAAAACTACAACACAAATAAATAACAAATAACAAAATAAGAATTAAAATTAAGCAAAGTAAAAATTAAAACAAAAGGTAAAAAATTAAAAGTAAAAAAAATACAAAACCTCTCATGCTTTTAGTATCTTTTAAGTTCATAATTAAAATCCAAAGTATAAAATAAGCTAATATCTCAAAAATTCATATTTTACTATAAAAATTAGTTGATAATCACAAATTCATATTCCATGTCAAAAATGTATTAATATTGATTTACCCAATTTTAATGCTCATAATCCGAATTTTCTTAGATTGTAATCCTCACTAGTCATCCTCTAAATATTAAAATTATCCTATGGGTTCAAGAAATAAATTAAAGTTATATGCCAATAGAGTTTATTTAAAAAAAAATAAACTAACGAGTTCACATATGTTTAAAGAAGAAAATGATCAAAAGAGTGCATAACATTCGATCTCATGAAATGAATCAAATGATAGGATTTATAAATAAATCAAATACATTTCCATACATCAATTAAAATTATCAAATAAAAATATCAAATATATGCCTCTAGAGATGAATGAGTAATGTAATGACTTCAAGGGAAATTATTTTCTATCTTTCTTTTGTAATAGTCATTTCTCATAACAATAGGAACTTCTTAGGTCATAGTATTTAGTTGATACAATTGATTTTCCCTCCTTTTATTTTATATATATTTTTCTTTCTTTCTTTTTTGTTTTAGAGAGTATACCCTTGTACATTTTGTACATATTTTGTATGATTTGGTGAGTGGCTAATTTGGCCCTTTTTGTATTGGCTTTAGGCTAGGAACCCCATATATATCTCTTTTTTGGAAGCTATACATGATTGAAATAAGCATACACTTTCAATTTTACTTAAGTCATTCAATCTAAGCAATAAAAATAAGTATATGACACTTACTCAGATGTAAAAAAATCCTAACATTCAATATGAAACCCATAGGGATCATTTAACAATTAGAATTAATAAGAAGAGCGTTTAAAGGAATAGAAATATATTATCATTGAGAATGGAAAGATAAAGGCTCAAAATACTTTCATAAGGTAGTCTACACTATTTGATTCCTAAACACCAATTTTTGGTTTATTTCAACTTCAATATTTTATCATGAAACACAAACTTTGATAAAAACAAACTAATTATCACATTACTCTTTGATATGTTCAAGAAATTAATTCAATAGTGTAAAGACTCAATCATTTACTTAAAATCAACTAAAAACATGATAATTTTGCAAAATATTTAAAATTAAATCTAACTATTTTTAAACAAGTAAATAAATTAAATAAATAAAAATAAATGTAAACACATGTCTAAAAATTTTAAAATTCCCTAAAGTGTTACTTTCCTCCACTCTCAACCTAGAATTTACACTACCCTCGCTATAATAAATGTAAATTAAAGAGAAAGATAAGAAAGTGAAAAGTTGTCAATTTACTTTTGCTCAATGTGATTACTTAAATGATGTGATGTGTCCATCATCTCACACAATTTAAACCATATAGATAGATTTTTGTGTACCTTTTATAAATCATATCTCAACAAACAATTATAAATATAGTAATCCTAAATAAAATAAACAAGGGATCACAAAAACAAAAACAAAAAATAAAATACACTAAAATAAATTATATAAAGTACAAAATAACATAACATAAAATGAAATATATTAAATACAAAATATTAGAAAACATAAAAAATAAAAATAAAATAATATAAAAGTACATAAAAATAAAGCTGGAACAAAAGTTGGAGCTTAGTTCTCTATGTTGTCAAGTTCTTTTTTAAAATTAAATACGGTTAGGAAAGAAAAAGATAAAACTTGTACGAGTCTGATTTGAAATGGTAAGATAGTATTTTTTGTTTAAAAATTCATGGCTACAAAAATAGAACTTAGCGTATTAAAGCAAGGACCTGTGTACATATATGTTTTCCTTACACCAAATTATATCCCAAGAGCCCCATATTGCAGTTAGTAGAAAAACCTTGTTGCAACTCATTTTTTAATACTAAATAACTAACAAATAGAAATAAAACAAATAAAAGAATCAAATAAAAGATAATAAAAATAAAATAAAGTATATAAAAGTAAATAAACATAATATAAATAATATAAATACAATATATGATAAAAACAATTCATTCATTATACAAGCTAAATACAAAAATTACAACATACCATATAAACAAGTTATTATACAATGATATAAGTTAAATAAATAACTACAAGAATTTAATAAAATATATTATGTAAAATTATGTTAGGTCATAGAAATACTAAACAAAAGAGTTGATGTAAGTTTCATTATACTTGTGTTTATGTGTTCGCTTCCCATGTGCAAAACACGATGTCTATTTTATTTTACTCATTTTTTATCATCCTCTATGTAAAGTTGGTAACTGCAGACCAGTAATACACACAACATAGTTAGGTACACTTATAGGCAAGCGTGTTTACAAACACCATGGGTTCATTTTCATAGTGTGCATGCTAAGTGGAGTGTTGGTTTTTGGCGAGTGAGCCAATGTTGTCACTTGTGTTTTTCATTCATTTTAGGTGGGGTATTTATGAAAAGTACTCGACAATTTTTGAATAAAAAAGATGTTACTTTTTATCTCCTCTCCACTAAGCTTCCCACCACCCTTGGTGAGATGGTTGACAAGGTGATTGGCAAGATGGCTAGCAATGTCGCAAATTTGAGTCCTATAAATACCTTGATTTCTTCATCTTTGGAATCTAAAAAATGTAACATAAGTCTATCAAATTGACATCTCATTTTTCTATTTCTAGATCACTAATACCTCGAGTGTTTTTCAGTATTAGTGATTCATGATTATGTGAGAAAAACCATGGATGTGAGTATGGAGTACTTTAGATGATGTTTGCAAGAGGGTTGTATATGAGCCATTTTTCGACTAAGTTTCTTAGATACAACTATTTATTTATGAGAACCTCATTGTGAGAGTGAGCTAAGTTAAATGCTCATATTTCTTATTGTGAGCAATAAGACATAGGTTGTTTGAGTTTAAGGGTGATTCTTAATATTGGTGGTAGTTATACTTCTAGTTACTGATATAACAAATTGGGTGGTGTAAGCTTTGGAGGAGAGCTAAGTTCGGGTGTGAATGAAGTCATTATGGAAGTAGAAAGCAAGAACAACAATACACAATTTTGACAAAGGTCCAAACTAATAGAGATATTGGTAGTTTTATTTTCTATTAGAGTTGTAACAGTTTTATTTATTAGTGGATTAGTTGCTGCTGATTTGTTGCCTTATGTAACTAGAGGATTTTATCACACAGATAGGTTTTTTATATGGGTTTACCATGTTATATTTGATATTATACATGCTAGAATGTGAGGTTTGTACAATCAAAGTTTAATATTTATCACTTACTTTCTGTTTATTGAATTTTGTCTCAGATGCTTTATTATGCTATCTATTTGTGTTTATTTATATTGTAGATGTACTTATCTATCATATGTTTATATCTCCATTGATTGCAAGTTTTGGTTAAGTCCTTAATGAGTTTGTATCTCCTTAGCCTGGATGTATATCAGGTATTGGACTCATTATTTGCTATTATGCATGATCTAACTTTGTGTTAGTACATGATGCATTTTATCTACATGTGAGTTTGGTTTAAGTCTATAAGAAGCTAGTTTTGGTTGTTGGACTCTTTAATTGGTTTACTATGATATGTATAATTGCATGCTATGAGAGTAAAATCATCATCTATCGAATATGATCTCACATATGAGGTCTTGAAGTGATTGGAAATCCTTTATGACTTTTTAGTATGTATGATTATTTCATATGTTGTTTGTTGATTGTCATATATGCATGTTGGTAGCCTAGACAATTGCTTGTGAGGCACACCGTTACTAGCCTTTTAACTATAGATTATAGTTAAGAATGTTGTTTTGTACTTCTTCTATGTTAATTGTTTATATCATGTTGTAGGGTCTGTTCGATCAAATTAATAAAGAGTTCACGAAAATATTTCATGGATTGGAATTTTCACCCTTCAATCATCAAAGTCCCAGTTACCTATTAGAGCCAGAAGAATAATTGACCTTCATGTAATTACTCCTATGTATGATAATATTTATTTAGTATTAGTATAGGTCACCCTTGTTTAGCCTAAACCACCTGGTTGCCCGATCCTAAAGGTCTATTTACACACACAAACACCTTGTGTTTTGTGCCCTATGTCACCAATAACATGGGTTTTGTTATTCTACGAGGGAATTTACCTCTATGAACCCGTGTTGTTTGCATGTTTCCTATTTTTTTGTTCATGCATATCTATTTCTCTCTCTATCTTTCTCTCTATTGTTTTTGTCTTATATAGTATGTTAAGTATCTTACTTGTTGCTATATGCAATTGTTTTATCCTTGACTTCTTCCCTACTAGTTGCTTTACCTTGCTTACTACTTACCTTTTATTCTGTTGTGGTTTACATGAGCATCATGTTACATGTTCTTATCATGTAGTATCAAAGTATTAGGATTTTGTGTTTTGTTGGCATTCTTGGTGTTTAAGGTGTTTAACTAGTCTAAGCATGTGTCTTTTTTCTGTGTTGAAACATGAGCCTTTTCACATGTTTGGATGTTTTTGAAGCATCCCTTGTTTCTTCTCTCTCTTAGGGATGTTACC
The DNA here is from genome assembly GCA_030763125.1 of Hippophae gyantsensis. Taxonomy (NCBI): domain Eukaryota; kingdom Viridiplantae; phylum Streptophyta; class Magnoliopsida; order Rosales; family Elaeagnaceae; genus Hippophae; species Hippophae gyantsensis. Next base: position 41,411,537 of record CM061035.1, on the reverse strand, counting down.
TATGTTTCTCACTAGTTAATCAATTTTTTCCTTCTCTTGACTAGTGATGATGTGAGTGTTGCTGATGATATCTTTTGAGGCAATTGTGTGTAGCTTGTTGTCTTCTGTTGTCTCTTTTGGAGAACATAAAATCGTGCAAGTATACACGGTCACAAGTAATAAAATTTGTAAGTAAAGATCGTTCCCACGGAGATTTGTTACTATAGTTTGTCGAGTACTAAAATTATTTCTCTCTGATTTTATTCAAAACAATCGTTGATTAAGAAAAAAGTAATAAGAAAATAAAAGAAATCTAGGATTGCAATTTTTCCCCAAACTAATCCACTCAAATCATGTTATTTTCTTTTGATTTATATTTTTTAGTACATTTAATTTGTCAACCGAAAACTTCTATTTTTATTCATACATCTCTTCCGAGCTCCGTATAAACACACCTCGTTAAATTAATTCACTATATCTCTATGAGAATTAAATTTAATAAGATTCATTAAGTTCTAAGTTTTCAAATGATCACATATACAATTAGGGTATATTCCTATCCTTCATCATACATGTCATTCTATTTACGAGCAATATACACACAAATGCCTCTTCCAAGTTTATTTATGTGCCACGGATCGTTTTGATAAGATTCGTAAATAATCAAAAAGCATTAAGCACAAAATAGAACGAACAAATCGAACGTCTTATAAATCTATCAAAAATAATTAAAATCAAAGCTTCATAAATTTAGATCAAATGCAACCTTAGAAAAATTAAATTACTTCATAAATTAAAAATAAAAATTACAACAGATACAGAAAAATTAGAAGAAGAAGAAAGAAAAATTAAAACATCTAATACGAAAATATTTGGCACACGCAGAACACAACAAAAGCCAAAAATGGCTTCTGCGTGTTCCACAGCCAACACACAAACAACACAAAAATTACAAACTCTAAACTCTCTAAAAACTCCCAAAAAACTCTAAAACTTTCGAAAACTAAAACTAAAAAAAACTTTTTAACTCTATCATCTTATCTCCTATTTATAACATTAAATTTCTAAAAAAAATACATTTAAAAATATATTTTTTTTATACACGCGGGAGACAACTAATGATGGAGAAATTAATTTAAAATTACGAGTGGGGGACAAAAATGTATCGAAAATGGAATCGAAAACGCGGCTAATGTGAGTGGGCTAGACGTCCGTTTCTGTTTTTCTTTTCAATAAACTATGCCACATGTCACGATCTGATTCACTGAAACAAATAGTGGGACACGTGGCAGTACCTCATTTGTTGAAGGGAATGGGGGCACGTAGATGTTGTCGCACGGGATTGGGGCACCAAGAAAGTGCGGCAACGGTTGGAACGTGGGCTTGATCCTGCGCTTTCGCGCTCATTGTAACATGCCACATGTCGGAACAAGTTTTGCTGCATTATTAAGTGAGACACGTGGCAGATTCTGGTTCGTGGAATAACCGGGCGCACGTGGATCGATCGCACAGGAAAAGGCTGCACGAAGGTGGGGGACAGGGTCTGCACGGCGTCAGACAGATGGGTCCCACCCTACATGCCGGCCTGCGCAGCAGGTGGGCCCCACTCGGGCACCGAGCCACGCGATAGAGGAAATCCCTGCACCCATTCTCCTTGGTCGGGTTTGAAGAACACGCACGCATCCTAACCGTTTATGCGTTGATCTGACGGTGCACGGTGAAGCGTGGATGATGCCGCGTGGAATTTCTCTCCTGCGTAGAAAAATCACTTTTATTAATTGTATTTTCACCCACAAATATATTTCAAATTACATTTAAACTTTGTTTAATTGCAATATAGCCCTTTTGGTAATTTAAATTAAATTTTAAACTTTTAATAATTGAAATTAAGCCCGATTTTAATTTAAATTATATTTTCAACTTTTATAAATTGCAATTAATCACTCTTTTATTTGAAATTATATTTTTGGACACAAATTTGTAATTAAGAACGTTTTCGATACAATTATTTAATTTTCTTAAAATATATAAAAAACAGTAAATACTAATTTATTAAACTAAAATTTGAGAGAACATAGCAATTATAATTAATAAAATAGGTGAAAATAACTATATAAAATACAGTTATCATCTTCTTTCTCCATGGAGGCAACACTGTATAGTTTGTGCAGATGATTTCTCTTATTGCATGATGAGTGCTCAAAAAGCACTAAAATTATCATGATTTTATGCACATTAATTGATTAAAAATATATATATTTATATGTTTTATCATATATTTATATAAATTTGTCTTTTTTCGGAATCACGGTTGTTTTTATTATTTTTTAGGTATTTTCACTTAAAAACGTAACTTAAAGACTCAAAGAGGAATACTGGAAGCAATACATCACAAATATATTAATAAATAAATGAGGAAAGGTCAAAAAATATGGAAAAATTGGACAAAATGGGTCAAAAATGTCAAAAAGGAGAAAATCGCGTCGCCGCGCCGAGCCCCGCGCGCCGCACGCCCCACGTCCGCACGCATTCCCAGTCCCAATTCCGCGCGTGCCCCTGCGTGCCCAGTTGCCCTCCGCGCGCGCCGCTGCCCATTTCGCCCCATTTTCGCGCACAGCCGCCCCCATGACGTCATGCTGATGTCATCAATTGCACTCCGCGTTTTCATCGTTTTTTAACATTTTTTCACCCACTTTTTATCTCCATCCTCACCTATAAATACCCCACTTCTCTTCACTTCTAATCACACCTCAAAACACATCTTCTCTTCTCTTTCTTTCTCTCATTTCTTAGTTTTTTTTAGTTTTTCTTAGTTTTTAGCTTTTCTTAATTTCTCTTAGTTTTAGAGTTCTTCCATTTTTGGGAAGAACTAGTTATGTTTTTGTAATTTATTTGCTTTTTGATTCAATAAATGGGAGTGCAAATTCCGCTTGGAGGTTTTCCAGCAACGAGAATAGCATCGAAGTTCTGTAAGGATTTTATTTTCTTTACAGTTATTTTTTATGCTTTATTCTTACATGTTATATTTAATTTATCTGTGATTAAATTTAACTCTGCTGGCTGTTTATAAACATGATGTAATAATAACGTTGTTATGCTTGCGAAATATTAAATAGGTAAAAATCTCTAAAATGAATTGATTTTATTTTTATTCAAGATTTTATATTAAGAATGTTAGAGAGAAATATATTATTTTTCATTACAAACTTAAATCTGAAAATTAGATTTTAAGGTTTAGTTATCCGGTCTAATTTAGAGTAGTGCTCTTTTATTTGTTGGTACAATCGTCCAGTAGTTAGAGTGAAGCTCTATTTCAAAAGTTTTTATAAGAATTATTATCTGAAAATGTATTGACAACATGTTTTCAGTAGTGGTTTTAAAACTTGAAAGTTAGTACTCGGATAATTAAATTCTTAGGTTTAATTTGGACACCTTGAATAAAGTTTAAACTGTCTAATCCCACCAAAGGTGGCATTTAAATGGTTCATTTTCAATCTCTTAGAAAAAGGAATTAATTTAATTAACCAAATTAGTTATCAACCCCACCCATAGTTGTTAATTGATTTGTTTAGTTAACAAAGAATATCTAACCCCACCAAAGGTGGTATTCATATAAAAAAGAGAGAATCAATAAATATCAATTCATATCTTTAATAACCTAAATAATATGAGCAAGCATAATTAACTTAATTATTATATCCATAAATACTCCACCATTATAAATGATAAAATTTGCATAAATGTGAAAGAGTATTTCTAAATCCACCACTTAAATCACATCATTTTGATGAGAAGTGGCATAAATTACAACTTATACCTCATATGAGGCTTGAACCATGTGTGGTGCACTCCATTAAAACTTGACTACGTGGTTGGGAGCAAAGGGTAATCTTTTGCAACCAAAACAATTAGACTGTTTTCAAATTTGTACTTGGTTATAGGTGGTAAGCTTGGACTTATGGAATATCTCTTTGATTGTATTCTGGGAGCATATAGTTTTCATAGCAGATTTATGTTATTACCAAATATTTCAGTTTGTATTATATTGTCATTTATTCCCCATATCCTTGCTTAGCGTTATGTTCCTATAATTCTAAAGCAAATTGAAGTTTATAATGTTACCTTTTGGATAAATGCTTTGCAGGTGTATTTGTGTAATTGTTGAAGCATATTGCACTACTTCATACCTCTTAAAATCTCAATTGACCATAAACTTTACCCTAAATCGTTCATCTAAACCTAGCACTATTGCATTCCTTATTTTCTCAGCAACCTTCCAGATGTCACTCTGCAAATCTTGTTTGGCACAGGGAGTTATCACAGAGAAACTATACCATTCAAGATATTGTTGTTTCTACAACTAAGGAAGGCTCAACTCAGCCTAACTTTAGTTTCCATCAAAGCTAAAATGATACCTCTACACCACTAAGGGTAATGGTCATTGGTGGAGATGGATATTGTAGTTGGGCTATAGCCCTCGATTGAGTAAAATTTAGAATGCATAACTCTAAATTTACTAATATCCGATCCAAACAAGTAAAAAAACTACTTTTATTATACCCATAATAAAAGACACTATAACATCTTTCAAAAGCAACTAACAAATTGAAGAGAAATACAAACACTCAAACAGAAAGCTCTCAACTCACACTCAAACAAAGAATACAAAGACTAATTTGTTTTTGATGGGATGATTAAACCAAATGCAAGGTAGGTTATTTATAGTCATCACCATACAATTTACACCACACAAATATAAAACTAAGAAATAATTCTAGCCACACTAATATTATCATATTCTACACACTTCTTTTTTCTACATCTTTCTAGATTTTCTCTTAAAAAATATTTCTTCAACCACTCCATTTATTGAGTTGGTGTTAATTTTCAACAACTTTCTTCAACCACGCCATTTATTGAGTTCATTTTGATTTTTAACAACTTTCTTCAGCCATTCCATTTATTGAGTTGGTGTTGATTTTTAACACACTCTCTCAACACCAACTCTCACTTTTTTTACTTTTCCATGTTGATGGCGAAATATTTTGAACTTACCAATGCTTAAGATTTTTGTAAACAAGTCTATAATTTGATCATCTATCTTGATTTTCCTCATCTCAAATTTTTCTCGTAGAACCTTTTCTCGATAAAGTGATAGTACACTTCAACATTCTTAGCTCTTGCATGAAAGAAGGGATTCTCTAGCAAGTGAATTGTCGACTGATTGTTACAGTATAACGAAACTAGGTAATCTATTGGTTGTTATAGATTATTCATTAGTTGTATCAACCATGTACTCTCTTGAGTTTCCATTACCACTGCTCGATACTCATTGATAATGATAATTTCGGTTGTCTCCTGCTACACTAGGAAATTATTCCAGAACCAAGCTTAAATATATACCCAGTTGTTGATCTTCTGGTGTCATGATCTCCTCCATAGTCAGCATCGCAGTAACCAACTAACTTTCCATCTCCACCTTTCTTGTACAAAAGACCATAAGCAATTGTACTCTTCACATATCTCAATATTCATTGAAATACTTCCAAATGAGGCTTCTTTGTATTTTTCATGTACCGACTCATTACACTAACTACATAAGAAATGTCAGGTCGAGTTAAGGTTAAGTATATTAGACTGCTTACCAATTTTTGATACATTGTCATATCTTAAAAATATTTTCCTTCATGTGTACACATTTTTGCATTTGGTTCCATCGACATCAAAATCATTTTGCGTTCAAGCATTCTAAACCTTTTCATCAAATATTTGCATTATTTTTGTTGATAAAGAAATATTCCATCTTTTGTGCAGTCAAACTCTAGACCAAGGAAGTGCTTCAGCTATCCAAGTTCCTTCATCTGAAAATAGATAGATAAATTCTCCTTTGTTCGAACAATATATGCCTTATTATCACCAATTATGATTAAATCTTCTATGTACACTAGAACGATATCTGGCTTTCCTTCATTGGCTTTGACAAACAAGCTAGAATCTACAGGTGTTACTGAATAACCACTTTGTGTTAAAAATTTATCAATCTTACCATACCATGTCCTAGGTGCATGTTTTAAACCTTAAAGTGCTTTCCATAGCTTACACGCATATTCAGGATGATCTTGGCTCTAAAAACCCATTGGTTGGATCATGTAGATCTCTTGATCCAGCTCTCTATGAATAAAATGATTCTTCACATCCATCTGCCACAAATTCTAGTCTTTGTTTGTTGCAAGTGTAAGTAGGACTCGTATAGTTGTAAGTTTTTCCACCGCACTAAACGTTTCATCATAGTCTAGCCCTTACTATTGAGAAAAGCCATGAGCTACCAATTGTGCCTTATATCTCTCAATTGACCCATCTCGATAATGCTTTATCTTGTAAACCCATTTATAGGAAATGGGTTTCGCATCTCTTGGTTTTCGCACCAAATCCCAAGTTTTATTTTGCTAAAGTGTAACGATCTCTTCTTTCATATTTGTTATCCACTGAGATCCTTGCAATGCTTCTTTGAACATCTCAGGTTCTATTATATTTTCTTCTTCAACTACATTTACATTGCCATATTTGAAAATTTCCCTTCGTGTTCTTATTGACCTTTAGAGTTGAGATTGTGGAATTGATTCTTCTTATTCACTAGGCCCACCTTCTTCATTTAATTGTTGATATATGCTAGTTTACCAAGGATTTTGAGTTACTCTTAGTTTGACATCATCATCGTTTGAATCTCTAGATTCATTTGAACTTGGTTAGAGTTAAACAGTATGCTCCCCCAACTTTTGTTGTAGCTTGTCTCCAAATTCCCTTGAGTTTGGCAATGCCTCATTCTCTAAGGACCACCAAGAAGATGCTTTATCGAATACCACATCTCATGATATGTAGCAACTTACACTCATTGGATAGCATTATTTCCACCTCTCTCTCTAATTGTCGTATCCTACAAGGCACATCTAATAGCTTTCTAGTCAAACTTGCTCCGTAAATGATCAAGAACAAATACACAACATACACAGCCAAATACTCAAAAGTATCTAACTGTAGGTTTTATGTTCCATAGTTTTTCAAAGGGTGAAACAAATCCTAACTTTGGTTCAGGAAGTCTATTGATCACAAAGGCTGCAGTCCTCATTGCTTTAGCCCAAAACCTTCCAGGTACATTCTACTTTGAAAATTTTCTGCAAGATACCGGTTCTTTCTCTCTACTACACCATTTTGTTGTGGCATGTTGGTAGAAGTGTACTGATGATGTATTCGACATTCCTTTAGGTATTGAGAGAACTCGCTTGAGCTATATTCTCTACCTTTGTCTATACGTAAGTAACAAATATTCTTTCCTACTTCTCCTTCAGTTGACTCTCCGAACTCTTTAAACTTTGATAGTGCAACAAATTTTTCTTTCATAAAGAAAATCCACACATACCTTGAGAAGTCATTAATGAATGTTACAATGTATTGCATACCACTAATTGATGATTGCTTAACGAGCCCAAATACATCAGAGTGAACTAACTCTAATGGTTCTTTTGTTTTAAATTTCAATTCCTCGTATGGTAATTGGTGAGCTTTACCATACTGGCATCCTACACAGACCATATCTATTCCCACGTCTAGTTGAAGAATCCCTTTAAGGATCGACTTCTTCACAATCACACTTAGCTTAAAATAGCTAACATGACCTAACCGCATATGACATAGGTCTTCTGTCTCATATGTAGATTCTGCTAACATCACGTATACTGATTCTAATCATTGTCCCTCCATTTTTGGTGTTTTTGAGATTTTGAGATCATGATACACCTTCACCTCTCGGGGACCGAACAATACAAGTGACTTGATGATGTCGATTGAGCCACATATAGCAAGTTTTCCTTCATTCTTGGGACATGATAAACATCTTGAATTGGTACTAGGTTAGTATTATATCGAGACGTAACTATCATCTTACCGATGTGAGCTATTTGTAACCTTGAGTTGTTAGCTGTCATCACTATATGACCTACCTTGTACTCAAATGTGCTTTGTAACTTTTGTATATCACCTGACATATGATTTGATGAGCCCAAATCTATGATCTAGTCATTCTTGTAGTCAATTTGTTTTGGTGTATTTACCATGAGAGCTAATTCTTCTGCCTATGTAGTGAATAATACTTTGGCTTCCCAACCATTTATGACTCTACAAAAGTAGAGTCATTATGTCACTTTTTTACTTGTGTTATTCAAAAAATAGTATTTTTAGGGCTAAAAATATTAAAATATAAATGTTTTATTGAAAAGGGGTGAAAATAAAATTTTTCAAATTTTTTAGGATTTTCTGGATTTCTTATGAATTTTTAACACAGGGCAAATCAGGAGCTACCATGTGGCCTACCACGCAAGCATATGACCTAACTGGGGAAGCCATGTGGATTCCACATAAGTAAGGATAGCGAATCACCTTATGCCACTTATTAGGAGGATGAATCGCGTAACACGTGTCAGCACGACGTTCAATCCACGTTCGGAGATGGGGCAAACTACCCTGCCACGTGTTGCAATGCTATTACTACCTACGTTCCACCCGTGCCACATGCCATTTGTTTTCGAAAACTACGTTGTGTAGCATGGTGCTAACTTAGCAAGCCTTGACTCGAACCAGTCTCCCTTGCCAAGCATTGCTCTCTAATTTGCCCAGTGAATCCCATGTGCCATGTGTCATACTATGATTGGTTTGCACTATCAATTTTGATTGTTTTAATCTCAACCCTTGATTTGAAGTTGATCTAATGGTCCAGATCACACTTGAGCTATATTTAAGCCCCTAATCACCAAATAAACCCGAAGAGGTTATCATTAGCATAATTTTGGTCTATTTTGGAGCTAAAAAGAGAGAAAAATATAAAAAAATGAAATAGGGGATACAATTTTGGTAGAGATTCTATAGCTGATTAACATTACAATTTAAGAGATTGATTGTATTTCTTCTTCTACTCTTTTCTATATCAATTTTGATGTCTTTCTTTATGAAAAATATGAGCTTTATGAACACAATTATGTGTAGTTAATTTATTAATCTAGGGATCTTATGACCCAATTTTCACCATGTGATGATATAATATTTTACCCCAATTATAATTATAATTTAATTATATTATTTAATTATAGTGGAGGGATTTTAGCAACTTGCATGTTTAGAAAATTGGGAGATTAAGTATTCCTAGATATTTTCTCATATATCTTCTTAGTTACCAAATCTAATTTAATTAATTATTTCCATTTACTTTTAGTTATTTTAATTTTGCTTCCTTAAAATATAAAAACACAAAAAAATTGATTTTTATTTTTTTTAGTTTTAAAAATTAGTTTCTAATAAAATAATATACTTGCATATTACTTGTTGTGATACATATACTTGCATATTCATTACACACAATTTGTGTGGTGATCAACCATTTTCACTATTCTCCTTAGAATTGGAAGTAGCTGTTAGGAATTTTTCCTTTATCGCCATCCTTGTTAGATCCACTACCATTGTTCCGCTTGAAAATGCCTCTACTTTTGTGGCAAAATGACTTCACCTTGGGAAAATACTGGGAAATCGTAATGTCATGTTGCACCATTGATAGCAAATTATTCTTGAGATATTGTAGTCTTGTATCATTCTTCTTTGAAAAGAGTGTAACAAGAGTGTCACATGCTTCCTTCAGTGTTTTGGCATCCCAAATGTTATCCAACTTTTCTTCTTCAACTGTGATCTTTAAAGCAAACATCACTTTACTTGCTATAATTTTCCACTTTCGCAAAATGCCATTTGCGTCTTCTATTGTTGGTTGTATAACTTTGTCACCATCAACAACCTCCTACAAGTCTTGACCTTATAGGTAAGACACCATACATATTTCTCATGTGTTATAGTTTTTGTTGTTAAGCTTCTTGATTCATCCAACAACTTGAAGGTCACCCATCATTTTGGCAAGACTTTGACTATACTAAACAAGCTTAACTAAGAAACTTGCAGAGTACCAAACTCCTCTCAACTCAAGATAGCTCCACTAAGAACAATCTTTGATCATCCCACTTTGATATAAACTGTTAAGTAAAATTTAGAATATACAACTCTAAATTTACTAATATTTGATGCAAACAAGTAAAAAAACTACTTGTATTATACCCACAATAAAAGACACTATAACACCTTTCAAAGGCAACTCACAAATTGAAGAGAAATGCAAACACTCAAAGAGAAAGCTCTCAATTACACTCAAACTTAGAATACAAAGACTTATTTGTTTTTGATGGGATGATTAAACCAAATGAAAGGTAGGATATTTTTATTCCTCACCATGCAATCTACATCTCACAAATATAAAACTAAGAAATAATTCTAGCCACACAAATATTATCACATTAAACACACTTCTCTTTTCTAAATCCTTCTAGACTTTCTCTTAAAAAAACATTTCTTCAACCACTCCCTTTATTGAGTTGGTGTTGATTTTTAAGACCCTCCATCTTTCCAATAAAGGTTATGAGGTTTCCATTGTTGATAACCTTGTGAGATGTCTCTTTAACCACCAGCTTGGTCTCGACTCTTCAACTCCTATTGCTTCCATCCACAACCGCATATAGTGGTTGAAATCACTTACTAGAAAATCCATTGAGCTTTATATTGGTGACATTTTGTGACTTTGGGTACTTATCAAAAGCCAATTCATTTGTGGCTAATTATTTTGTTCATTATGGGGAACAAAGGTCGACTCCTTACTTTATCATTGATCAATCAAGGGTTGTGTTTACACAAAACAACAATTTGATTGGAAAATTGACATGTGCTATTTGCTATAAAACAAAATTTAGAGAATAATTTCATTTAGTTAAACTAATAACCATAGGAGAATATGGAACCCCAAATATTGACATTGAGGAGGGGTAAGTTGCCCTTACTCATAATGGTTATTTAGATGCATTACCCTATCCAAAGCAAGAAAGTTATTCTAACCTTTGCGAAAGGTGCACGATTCAAATAGCATAACTTTCACTTGCAAGGCTTGGGGCATTAAAGCTACTGATCTAAATCAAGAAGGGATTTATAAGGTGAGAACAAATTAAACTTGGATGAAGAAAGAACTCCTAAATAGGTTTGACTATCATAGAATTTTCATAATTCCATTGAATCGATTCTGTGTTCAAGCTGTTATTGGTCATTGTCATGCCCAAAAAATAGATATATGAGATATTAAAGAGTGGTGAATTTTAGATTATGTTTAAAGGAAATTTATTTAATAATCATAATAAATTCAATTTAAAAATCATTTGAAAATTAATTCTTTATTAACAATTTGGGCACCCTTTAAAGATTTTCTATTCAAAAGCCACAGTTCGATAAACTTAAATCCAAAAAACTTATAAAGCCAAATAAAATTCATTAAATCAGAGTGGTCTTAACCTTTCTTAAACATAAATTATAATACCTAATGAATTAAATAATGTTTTAAGTCAAACCTTGTAGCGTTTGAATCCTCCTTGAAGGCTCTTCATGTCTTTTCTGCTTTTATCTTGAATATCGCAGCTAGAAAGTGAGGAAAGAGTAAGTGTGATCTTAAATCTTAGTAAGAGTCTAATCTAATATATTATTTTAAAAACAAGTATTCATGATGCATTTTATTAATAATAAATTTCATGACTAGAAGTAATCATCATCAACATAAATATAGGGAGATTTCAGTCACAAAAACTAGGTATACCTATACTTCCTCACTTCTAGGGGACTAGGAGAGTGTACATTCTAGGTAACCAAATGCATACTCATACATTATAAATTATTCTATGTAGTATAAATCTAATGCATGGTATGGAACCTCATATATATTGGTCACCTAAATACATGAGCACATGTACAGTTGACCTTTGAGGAATATGTGGGTCTAACTCCATCCCATGTATGATCACAATACATACATCATATGTATTGGTCAAATAAATGTCCTATATGTATAGGTAGTCAACTTTGAAACACAATGAGGGGTCTAAATCTAAGGCCATATGTAGTCAACAAATTCAACACCTAATAGATGGAAAACTCCAAACACAATAGGGGGACTAACTTCAAGGCTCGTGTATGAGTAACAATCAACAATCTGAGGCCCCATAGATGGAAAACTCTGAGAAATCATGTGATATGATGCATTCCTATATGTGCCCAAAATACCCTCCAAAATGTGCCCAAAATTAAAATAATTTTGAGAGAGAAAAGAGAGGGAGAAAATTTTGTGAGAAGATGGGTAAATTCTACCAAATTTATAGACAAAACAACGCTCTTGTCCATCATCCCCATCAAGGGACTAGCGAGGTGTTCATCGAGGGTTTGATAAGGGGATCAATGAGGCATGTAAATGTTTGTCAAATTTTCCCCTATAGATCCAATTTTTCACATAAGAGTTTCTTGTTACGTCCCTATATTTAAATACATTGTTTAAAGTTCCTTTTTAGATACTTTAATTATTTATAATGAGTTTTATGGGTTTTTATATTCCTACCTCCTTAACAAAATTTTTTCCTCAAAATTTCATAATTCCTTAAGTATGGATATTTTACACGAACTCTAGACTCTAACTCTGATGTTGGATTCACAATGTTATGATGTCTCCATTGAATATTTTACTATTGGTATTCTCCTTCTTGTCTTGGAAATTAGTTATTGTCATTGATTTCTCTTTATATGACATGTTTGCTATGACTAAAATTCTATCCAATCAAAAACACCACTTATTCAAATTAAGACTTCCCTTAGAACAAATGTGTGAAAACCATCATGATCTTGTGACAAGTCCATGATAACTTTAATTGATAAACTACATTACTAATTCCTTCAATAGTTTGAAAATGGCTTGACATAATGAGGTGTTGACTTCCCTTTTGATCCTCAAAATGTGACACTTTAAAAAAATATAATCATCCTCTTTGAGGTTCAAAAGTCATTGTCTACCATCAGCATAACTCGTGTGTCAATTCTTAGCTATATATATAGCTTATCTTGATTTTGATCCTTTAACTTTTTTTAAATAACACTAGTTCTTCATCATGTTGTAATTCTTACCTTTAGCTCAACACAATAGTGATCTATAGGGTCATTTCTGTAAAGCTTTGTTACTATTTATCCCAATACTTGTATAATAATTGTTGTTGTAGATGAATTCAATGAATGATAATGACTCAATTTAATTTCTTCTAAACTCCATAACATATGATCACAATATGTCCTCTAACTTTTGAGTAATACTTTCAGACTGTCCATTAGTTTCGAGATGACATATTGTACTATGCAATATTTCCATTCACAAAACTCTTGTAACAATTCTACAAACAAGAGGAAGAATTTTGAATCTTGATCTAACACAATTATCCTCGATAGGCCATGCAGTCGTACAATATCTCTTACAAAATAATTCACCGAGCATTAAGTCTTATTTTATCATCATCTAATACAATTTACTTTGAATTAGTTTATATCCTTTTTCACTTTGCGCCACTAATCACTTCTCTTAAAATCACGATACATCTTATACTTTTAGGATGTAATGTAAATCCTATACATTTCTCACCATGGTTTCTTTCCTTAAAAGAGTCTTTATTTGGAAATGATATTTTCCCATTGAAAACGAAATGCTTCAATAGCAAAAGTCTTTCCATCCACCATTTCTTCTTTGAATAATCTTCACCATGCTTTAAAATCTTGAGATCATTAGATTGAATCATTACATTGTGGGGCTGGGTACCAAGCTATACTTCTCTATAAATTCATCATGTAATCCTTCTATCCTTCAAGAATTGTTTCTAGGTATCAACATCTTTTGTGTGACAGCTCCAATTTTTGTCTTAAGAGTATACATTGCTATATTTTTCTGGATGATGTTGTAGAATGGAATCATAATCCTTTGAAGATACCTTCCTCATAAGTCCATTTAAAATCATGATCTTACTCCTTATTTTCATGGAAAAATATAACAGTTTATTAGCTCTTTGTTGTCAATGTGTCTCGAAGTGTGTAATGTAATTTGATTTGAAAAGTCTATCATCAAACTCTATATACGTGGTGTTACTATCACTATTGTCACAAGTTGTCGATGTATTCTCAATAAATCCACCATGGTTTAATATTCATAATTCTCAAGGTTGATTTCATTTAAATTTTATTGACTTCCATCATCTTTCTTCATACAACCCTAGTTCATCTTTCAAAATGAAACATATGATGCTTCATGTTTTTCTAAGATTTTATAGATATGGATTTTAATTACTAGTATGGAGCATCAATATCTATGTGAATATTCATATATGTCCAAGTCCCTTATGTGACATGTCTGTATACACTTCATGTAATGCTTTGTTAACTATTACGATGATTTATTAGTGAAATCCATGATCCCACTTTCAACTCATATAGAACTACTACACTTTCATGTTCCTTATTTGATAAATTGACACCTTTTTGAGTCAATTGTGTGAGAGGTTATTGTGGTCTCCAAATTTGTCTTTTCTCAACTTTTACGTAAAATTATCAAACGTTGATTGTTTTAATGTATTCCTTCCTTGAGGTCTTCATTCTTTGAGAGAACTCATTCTAAATATGAAAAGTAGTTTTGATACATTCAATCCTCTTAACTTATAATCATAAAGGTCCTGACATTGAAATCTTGCATCCTTGAGTTGATCAAATAATCCTTGATAATATTTGTCACTTTGATGTTTTAATAGATGTACATCTTAAAATTTACAACCTTTTTTTAATGAATGAAACAGAACTTCCACAAGCAACAATTTTGATTGAACAATTATTTTCATTAGCAATTCACCCAACTATTTCCTAAACTTCTTTCCCTACTGGTGCCATTTGATAAGGAGAGATAATCATTGGCAGAGTTTTCAAGATATGACTTCATTTTAAAAATAATTCTTGAGCTAGGAAGAGGCCATATGATTCTTTTGGAAATACATTTCAATATTTATTCACTACTGGTAGCCGTGTCAAGCTCTTTCCATTATCAGCAACCACTTCCAAAGAGTTTCAAAAGGATTACACTTATTGTGTTATATCTTTATTCTAGACAGTACTTAAGAGAAATATTAGAAATGCCAACTCATATTGTTATAAAATTGAACTTATGAAGCTCTCTAGAAGAGATTCTTAGAGGAATATTCGAGGTATGGATGGCACAAGTATAAAAAAGAACTCGTATCCAAATATTTTATAGTAAAAATCATATCAATCAATGTTGATTTCTGGCTCCTCAGATCAGATATTAAGAAGATTTTCCCCTATGATCCTTGTCCTAGAGTTCATTGTTTATGTACTTATCCTTTCCTTGTACAAATTTGTGTCAATCATAGGTTTATAAATAATTTGATTGTTGTCCGAAAGATGGACTAATCAAGGATAGTTTTCAAAAAGGTCATCTTGGTTATCAAAACTTTTCATGCAACTACCAACCAAACTATTGACTTTAACTAGAAAAATTCATTCGAGTATTTGATGCTTCATAGTAGAGCACAATCCTTAACCATTGTTTCAATCCAATTATCTCTTGATGTGTATCGTCTCATGGCAATACTAGAGATATGAAATCCAATCATTGGATCAAGACTTTGACAAATAGTTTTTAAGACCCTAGCTTGTTCTTGATTCAACTTGTTCAATCTAATGAGTGGTTGCTATAATTCATTGAGAAAACTCCTATATTTTGGAAAAAAAACAAATGTTGTTAGTTGCTCCTATAATCGACTCACTCCAATGAATCATTCATAAAACATCCAACTTCTCCAGAGAATCAAATTATGGGTAATGAAAACCCATTTCAAAGGTAGATGATATGACCTTTCTTTTGAAACTATAAGGTCTATATGAATGTTGGTGATATTCGTGAACAAAACATTTAAATGTAATTTTAGTTTCTAGATGTGTCTTGCAAGAATACTTTCAAGTTGAAGAGACTATTAAGTTCCAACAAATACATCTCAAGTATATATCTATTCTTATGCATGTTAGATTTCATGTTAGACATATAGAAACATTTTGCATGTAGGTCACTCAATCGATCGAGACATGACTAAAGCAATCAATGTGAGTAAATCGATCGAGAATTGATCTACCTTAACTAAAAAGTGGGTGAATTAATTTAAGTTGATCGACCTACTTGTTTCAAAATTTATTTTTTATTACCAATAGATTGATCAAGGATTAATTAGACTGATCAAACTTTTTTGTTTGATCAATCGGGCTCGACTTATATCAATCGAGTGGCTAGGGTTTCAAATTAAAACATTTATTTAAACTCGATCCAATTTATGAAATTATCCATTAGTCTATTCTTTTAAGGTGCTTCATTGTTTTAAAATATGTCTTAAATTTTAGGTTAAATAATAGGATAAGATATAGGCTAAAACATAGGATAAAATATATGCAACGATATTGGATGAGATATAGCCTAAATTATAGACTAAATGTTAGCCTAAGAGATAGCCAAAATTTAGTTTAAAAATAAATGTTCTTTAAATAAGAGTCTTCTTGATTAATAACTTTAATTTAAAAAGAACTCTTATTTAAATAGGAGCCTTCTTGATTAATGTGTATTACTAATCCTATTTGTAATAGAAAACATATTTATCAATTACATAGGATTAAGGGTTTTAATTCTTTCTACAAACAAAACCCATTGCTCATTGTTTCAATTGACCACACAAGAGCATTATTCTCTTTATATCAATCTCTCTCTCTTTTTGCGAATATAAGTTCATAATTATTTAAACTTCTTTATATAATTAATCTATCAAACATTGGTTATTATATTTGATTGATTAATAAGCCCAATTGGTTTATGGTATTTTGATCATATGTTCTTATAGCTTCTTCTCTATTCTTTTTTCTTGAATTGTTGGATCAAACAATTGTGTGTTTCATATCATAACTATTATTTTTATTATTAATCTTTAAAGGAGCTATCTTTATTGAACTTATGCCTTAACATTTGTTCTAGAGTTACTAGTTGATTTTTATTTAACTGATAGTTTTTTAAATCATCCAGTTAGGTTTATTCGTTATTGAATCTACTCTAGGACACACATTTGAACATGTGTTATTGTGCTAAATTTTGCCATACTAGTATAATGGGTTTAGTTGCTTGTGTGACTTAAGTTATCAGAAAATTGGTCCAGATTCTAACACATTTCTTGTATAGACTATGATGAAAGCAATGGCTTGTAAGTAGATTAGTTGGGAAAAAT
The DNA here is from genome assembly GCA_030763125.1 of Hippophae gyantsensis. NCBI lineage: Eukaryota > Viridiplantae > Streptophyta > Magnoliopsida > Rosales > Elaeagnaceae > Hippophae > Hippophae gyantsensis. The sequence continues at coordinate 41,394,306 of CM061035.1, read as the reverse complement.
ACCTTGGTGCTTAGTTTGTGTCCTAGCCTTGTAATTGGACCTTATTTTTCATAGTGGATAGTTAGGCAGTCGATGGATCGATAGTTTTTCTCTCAGGTAATTGGTGCGATCTAGTTTGTTTTTATCTAAAAATCTCGTGTGTTAATCTTTATAGTTTTACATTACTTTATTTACACGTGATTGCATGTCTGATCATTCTCTAAAATTCTAACTTGCCATAACTTTGCTAATAATCTTTTCACTCACTTTCTAGCTAATAGAGCCATAATTAAAAAAATCCTTTGCCATAATAAATTCTACTTTTCGCTTTAGGTTCCTTGTTGTCTCTTTTAGAGAACATAAAAACGTGCAAGTATACACGGTCACAAGTAATAAGATTTGTAAGTAAAGTATCGTTCACACGGAGATTTGTTACTATAGTTTGTCGAGTACTAAAATTATTTCTCTCTGATTTTATTCAAAATAATCGTTGATTTAGAACAAAGTAATAAGAAAATAAAAGAAATCTAGGATTGCAATTTTTCACCAAATTAATCCACTCAAATCATGTTATTTTCTTTTGATTTATATTTTTTAGTACATTTAATTTGTCAACCGAAAACTTCTATTTTTATTCATACATCTCTTCCGAGCTCCGTATAAACACACCTCGTTAAATTAATTCAATATATCTCTATGAGAATTAAATTTAATAAGATTCATTAAGTTCTAAGTTCTCAAATGGCCACACATACAATTAGGGTATATTCCTATCCTTCATCATACATGTCATTCTATCTACGAGCAATATACACACAAATGCCTCTTCCAAGTTTATTTATGTGCCACAGATCGTTTTGATAAGATTCGTAAATAATCAAAAAGCATTAAGCACAAAATAGAACGAACAAATCGAACGTATTATAAATCTATCAAAAATAATTAAAATCAAAGCTTCATAAATTTAGATAAAATGCATCCCTAGAAAAATTAAATTACTTCATAGATTGAAAATAAAAATTCCAACAGTTCGAGAAAATGAGATGAAGAACAAAAAGAAAATTAAATAACTTCGGATCGTAAATATTTGGCATGGGCAGAACATAACAAAAGGCAAAAATGGCTTCTGCGTGTTCCACAGTCCAGCCCTGAATACAACTAAAAATCCAAAACTCCAAAAAACTTTTCAACTCTATCATCTTATCACCTATTTATAGCTAAAAAATACATCAAAAATATTAAAATTTAATACACGCGGGGGGGGGGACAGAGAAGTGTGGGACAAATAATAAATTAAAACGCGTGGGGGACAAAATTGTATCGAAAACTGGAATGAAAACGCGTGAGTGGCGAGCCGTGCGTTTCTGTTTTACTTTTCAATAAAATCTGCCACGTGTCGCGATCTGATTCGCTGAAGTAAATAGTGGGACACGTGGCATCACCTCATTTGTTGCACGGAATGGGCGCACGCAGAAACTGTCGCATGGGATTGGAGCGGGCGAAAAAGTGCACCAACGGCTGGAACGCGGGCTTGATCCTGTGCTTTCACGCTCATTATAACATGACACATGTCAGAACATGATTTGCTACAAGAATAAGTGGGACACGTGGCAGATTCTGGTTCGTGGAATAACCAGGCGCACGTGGATCGGCCGCACGGGAAAAGGGGCGCGCGAAGGTGGGGGACAGGGTCTGCACGGCGTCAGACGGGTGGGTCCCACGCTGCACGCCGGCCTACGCGGCAGGTGGGCCCCACTGGCACTCCGAGCCACGCGATAAAGGAAATCCCTACACCCATTCTCCTTGGTCGGGTTTGAATAATACGCGCGCATCCTAACCGTTGATGCGTTGATTTGACGGTCCACGGTGAAGCGTGGATGATGCCGCGTGGAATTTCTCTCCTGCGCAGAAAAATAACTTTTATCAATTGTATTTTCACCCACAAATATATTTCAAATTACATTTTAAACTTTGTTTAATTGCAATATAGCCCTTTTTGTAATTTAAATTAAATTTTACACTTTTAATAATTGAAATTAAGCCCGATTTTAATTTAAATTATATTTTTAACTTTTATAAATTGCAATTAATCACTCTTTTATTTGAAATTATATTTTTGGACACAAATTTTCCATTAAGAACGTTTTTGATACAATTTATTTAATTTTCTTAAAATATATAAAAAACAGTAAATACTAATTTATTAAACTAAAATTAATTAAAAATAGAGAGAACATAGCAATTATAATTAATAAAATAGGTGAAAATAATTATATAAAATACAGTTATCATTCCTCTTGAGTTCAATCATTACTTAGTGAAATTAATTTATACACGCTTATTATGGAATATTATATGAGTATGTAAGTTGAGACAAAAAGAACCTATAGAAAACATTTTATTCTTTGGAGATCAAAACCAGGATTTGATACCAAACTGTCATGCCCAAAAAAAAGGGGTACATAATAAAAAGAGGTAAATTTTAAATTATATTTAAAGTAAATTTCATTAATAATCATGAAAATTTCAATTTAAAAATCATTTGAAAAATCAATTTTATAAAAAATTCAAGTACACTATAGATTTTCTATTCAAAATACAAAGTTCAATATAAAGTTATAAATTTAATTCCAATACATTTATAAATTCAATTTAAATTCATCAGAGTAGTCTCAGCTGCCTATATGTAAATTTTAATAGCTAATAAAATAAGGTTTCAAATCAAAACTTGTAACATCTGAATCCTCCGTGTAAGATCTCATGTCTTTACCATAATTATCTCGAATAACGCATCTCAATGTAAGGGGAGAGTTAGGGGGAGCTGACAACTCAATAGGACTCTACTCTAAAATAGTATCATAATAAACAATTATTCATGATGCATGCTCATTTTAGTAAATTTTCATGAATGTGTGTAATCATCATCAGTATACAATGTGGGAAGATTTTAGTCACAAAACCCATGTATACCTGTACATCCTCACCTTGAGGAGATTGGCAAAGTGCACATTCTAGGTATCTTAATGCATGCTTATTAAATATAAAATATGCTATGCAATATAAATCCAATGCATGATACACAACTCCATATGTATTAGTCTCCAAAATACATGTGCATATGTGCGATCCAACTCATAGACACATGTGAGTCCACCTCTGTTACGCCCCAAAAAAGGGGGAACATGAGATAGGAAATGGGTAAATTTTTAAATTATATTTAAATAAATTCAAGAGTTTGATTTACGAAAATTCATATTAAATTCAAGATCTCTATTTAAAAATATTATTTCAAATTATAGAAAAACATCAAATATATTAAAAAATGGTTTTACAACATTGTCTCAATATTATCCCTAAATATAGGATACAAAATGAAATCCAATTTTGAACCTGAAAGCTTCTTCTTTATCTTAAATTTCAAGTTGTGCACCACTTTCTCGAACTTTAATTTAGAGGGAGAGGAACAAGGTGAGCTAGCATAGCTCAGTAGGAGTTTACTCTAAAATATTATTTTAATAAGTAATTATTCATGATGCATTTTATATATAAAATTCCTAAATGATAATAATCATAATCAATATCATCATACAATGTGGGGAGATTTTACTCATAAAATCCTAGTAGACCTCTACTTGCACACATCTATCAACTGGGAGAGTATGTATTCCAAGTAACCTAATGCATTCTCTTTTAATACAAACTATGCTATGTGACATAAATCAAATGTATGAATATGCAACCCCATATGTATTGACCACTCTAATACATAGGCACATGCATAGTCCACCATCGAGACGTATATGGGTCCACCTCCGACCCCATGTACAATCACAATACATATTGCATGTGTATTAGTCAAGTAAACATCCTTTGGTCCCTTATCTATGATCCAGAACACAATGGGGATCTAACTCTGATCCCATATGCAACCAAAAATATATAGTTAATAATCCAAGGTACCCTAATCATAATAACTCAACAATCTGTAGTCAACAATTAGAGGCATCATAGATAAAAAAACATTGAACACATATGATACAATGCATACCTGTGGTCCACCAAAAATAGTCTATTGTAACCAATAGCCCATGGGCACTATACTCCACAAGAAAACATGTAGATGTACAACCTATGTATAAAACCATTCTCATGATATATGTATAAAATTCTAGAAGCCAGTCATTTTTTCATTGATCCTTTCATAACAATATTTGATACTCATTTTATTTGCAAAATTTATGCAAGTATGTACAATAATATATTATGACGAGTATCTCATTTCAAACAACATTTATAACAACATAATATTACTTATAAAATTATAACATTTCATTTATAAAATTAATGCATGAATTTAAAATTTTAAACTAAGAACTCCTATCTGAAATCCTTGATCTGAACACTTAGATATTTATCCCTAAAATGTACTTCAAAATGTGCCTAAAAACCCAAACACTTTTAAAGGGAGAAAGCCTTTAAAGAGAGGGAGAGAAGAGGGAAAATTTAATGTGGGAAAAAGGGTAAGACTTCTCCCTTTTATAGGCAAAATTCGAGGAGCTCACCACCAAATTTTCCAATAATGTCGCCATAGGTGGTCATGAGGTGGTGAAGATTTTGCCCAATTTTTCTCATTCGATTTGATTTTTCACGTGAAACGTTTTTAAGATATCCCTACATTGTAAAACATTATTTAGAATTTTTTTAGGTACTTTAATTATCTATATTAAAATTTTATGTTGTTTTACATCCTTATTCCCTTAGAGAAAATTTTGTCCACAAAATTTATAATTCTTCAAACAAAGATATTTTGAACAAACTTTCGACTCTAACTCCCAAGTTGTGTCTTCAAAGCCATAATATCTCCATTGAAACTTTGTTAAAAATATTGCTCTTATCCTCAAGTTCTTGATTTGGAATTCAATTATTGCTACCGGCTCTTCCTCGGATGATGTGTATTGTAATGGTAGTTCTATTCAATCCATGATAGCATACTGATTTCATTGTATTTTCATAAGATAGACATAAAAAGTATTATGAACTTGTTACAATCCTTGGCTTAACTCCAACTAATATGCTACATCACCAATTCTTTTGATAATTCTGAATGGTCCGATAGAGAGAGGTGCTAACTTTCCTTTTATTTTGAAATGAGTTACCCCTTTTTGAGGTTCAATATTGAGAAAAATGTAGTCATTCACTTTGAAATTCAATTTTCATCTCCCATGATCAATATAACTCTTATATCGGCTTTGAGCTGTATGAAGTTCGTCTTGTGTGATGTGAATCTTTTCAATTGTTTCTTCAAAAAGATTAGTTCTTATTGTACTGAAATATTTGAATTTCACCCAAGACAATAGAGATCTATAAAATCATCCAAACAAGGCTTCATAACGAGCCATTTTGATGTTTGTATGATAGCTGATGTTGTAGGAAAACTAAACCAATGGTAAGTGTTTGCTCCAATTTTCCTTCAAATCTATAACACAAACTTGTAATATGTTTTCTACCATCTAAATAACACTTTCAAACTATCCATTTGTTTCAAGATATTAAGCCTTGCTATGCAGTAACTCTATACTCAAATCCTCTTGTATGCATCTCCACAATCACGCAGTAAACTTTGTACTGATACGACCGACATTGGGAGGCCATGCAATCATATTATCTCTCAAATATACAATCACTACTATAAATAGGCTTTAAAGTCGGTTAAAAACTAACTTTAAATGTAAAGACTTAAAATTTAAAGTCAGTTCATGCGTTGAACTGACTTTAAACGTATATTCGGTTCATGTGTTGAACCAACTTTAATTTTTTTTTTACATATTTTACTCATTAGAACCTGTATTCAATCACATACAACAGAAAAAAACCAAAATATATTTAACAAAATTTAAATAATACAAATAATTGATTGTAATTACATAAAAATCAAACATAACAAATATATACACATAAACATAATTACGAAATACTTATACAAAAGCTACATAATAAAAATAATAACATACATAATACAAAACATACATAATACAAAAATTTATACACATAATATACAAAAAATAATGCAAAGTGAATAATAAGTGCATAGGATTAATAGAAATACTTACAAGAGTAAATAAAGTGACAAAATTAAGGAAATGAAGAAAAAAATGGTGTTTTGTAAATGAGAAAATGGGTATAAAAAATTTGAGTATTTCACTCAAAATAATAGGGGATCTGGAAGATAATTTGGAGAGGAAGAAAACCCACTGAACGACACTGAAATTGGTGGTCATAGGTGGGAAAAAATGAGAAAGAGTGGAGAAGGAGTGTCGGTTTTGGGTTTTTGGGTGTTGTTTATAGCACTACAAATAAAAATGTTATGTCTGATGGGGAAGAAAGAGAAGAAAAGGAAAATATCCACATTTTTTAGCATTGGTTGACGTGTTGAACGACGCTACACATGGACATAGCGGTCTTACGTGTCACTAATGCTATCCACGTGTGTAGCGTCAGTTGACACGTAGAACTAATGCTACGTCCTACATGTAGCATTGGTTCAACACATCAATCGATGATAAAAACTATTTGGATAGTGTTGGTTTTTCAACAAACCGACTTTAAATTCATTATAAGTCGATTCTCTAAAAATATGACTTTAAATCTTGACTTAAATACCAGATTTTGTAGTAGTGAATTTACTCAAAGAGTTCACCGAGTACTGAGTTTTGACTGATATGAAATGAGCACTTAGATAAGTGCTCAAAAGTACTAAATATATCGTGATTTTATATATATCAAGTGATTATATAGATTTTAATTTGCTTGTTTTACTATCATTTTACATAAATCTATATTTTCAAACTCACGGGTATATTTTGTTATTTTTTAGGTATTTCTTGTATCAAAATAAATCAACTTGAATAATTATACTTGAAAGCACTCCATTAAAACTTGGAAGATTTAAACAAAACATATGTAAAACATTAGATATGTTTGAAAATTGGAAAAAGAAAATACAAGGAACTTTGGGTTCATAAGTGAAGTAGTTTAAAATGTGTCGTCGCATGAAATTATTGTGAGCCACGACACAAGCAAAAAGGGAAAAATCAAATGTGTCCCAGATATGATGCGGGCTATAGAGTGAAAACATTGTGTACCGCAGTGCTAGTAAAGTGGATCGTGCCCAAAACCATGTACATACTATGTGCGCCACAATGTGAAAACGTTGTATGCCACAGTGCTAACCTAAATTTCCCACATTTTTCTCTTTTCCTCAACTTATAAAGAGGAACCTATTTCTATTTTAAAAATCATTCAATAATGTAATAATCTCTTATTCCTTTATATTTCTTAGCTTTCTTAAGCTTTTCTTTTATTATTTTAAAGTTTTTTTCTCATTTGAGAGTTGAACAAATTCAGTTTATATAATAGTTTTTAGTTTCAATTCCATAAACAATGTAGCAATTCTATTTGAAAATTTTCAAAAACAGAAGAAATTCTAAATAATTCTATTGAGGTATATTTAAAAATATTCTTTTCAGATTATCGCTAAGTATTTTTTTACATGCTATATGTCTAATTTATTGATCATTTATTAAACTATGTATGTCTAGCTATAAATAATATAGGATATTAGTAATGTCGTTACTCTTGTGAAATATTAAAGTAGATTAAATATTTTTAAAAAATGAATAGTTTTATTTTTTCAACAAGATTTAAACCAAAGTTCGTAAATGAAAAATACGTTGACGAAGTATTTTTCATAATAAACATGAGCAATAGATTTAGAATTTAAATTATCAGAGTCTGATGTAGAGTAGAGTTATTAAATATTTTGGTCTATATCAACTGTGTAGTTAGAGTGAGCTATATTTCAAAGATTTTTGTAAGAATTATTATTAAAAATATATTGACAACATATCATTCATAATATTTATAAAATTTGAAAGTTAGCTTTAGACACTTAAATCATAAACCCAACTTTAACACCTTGAATGAAGATTTAATTTACATACCCGGCCTTAGGCATCAATTAGATGGTTTACTAATTTCTTAGAAATAAATTAGAATTTAATAATTAATCAACTATTTATCCCGACCTTAGGGTGTTAATTGGTTTATTATTAACAAAATAATTTTGATCCTTGTTGTAACACATTTTCTTATTAAAATGAAAGAATCAATAATCTTAATTCATATCCTTAATAGTCTACTTATTATTGAACAGACATGATTAACTAACTAGTATATCCCCATAAATTCTCTAGTTCATTATAAATGTTTAATTGCTTAAATTTTTATTGAATTTATCCTTATTTTTATGTCAATAGTTTAGATACTCAACCAAAACAATCATGATACGATATTTAGGTTATTAATTTCATTTTTAAGAATTTGTTAAATGATTTAAAAATTACATGTTTCCTCTTTAGACTAACTATAGAAGTATAATTATCATTTTTCATAAGTGAATAAGTGTGAGTCATTTTATAAATCATACAAAATTTGTATGCAACGATTTTGTGCAATCAAGTTTTTGACGGCATTGTCAAGGAGAAATAACGTTTTTAAATTGTTATTATCGAAATCTTAAAAATATTTTTTGTTGTAAATATTGTGATTTTTATTTAAAATTTTAAAATATTTGGGTTAATAATTAATTTTTTATATATTAAAAATTAAATTTTCTCTTATTTAAAAAAATTGATTTAATTTTCTTTTTTTAGCATTTCTTTATTGTTTATTTTTACTTTTGTTTTTTTATTTATTTAAATTTTTTGTTTAATTTATGTGTAATAAATTATTTCATGTATAATTTATTTTACTAACATGTGTATATTTTTTATTATTCTATTATTTTTTGCTACATGTTTAGTATTTTTTATGTACAAACATGTATTATTTTATAATTTTATAAATTTATTTTATCTTTTTATTTTCCAACTTGACATGTCAAATTAAATTTTGTTTTTTTTAGTATATGTGTGGGAGGTGGTCCTTAGGGTACCCTTTCAAACCATCGAATAATAATATAAACAGACCCTCTAAATTGTCGAGATGGTTGGACTTTAAACAACTTTTTATTGAACAACTCTTTGAACCTCATCTTGACCCTCCACCTGAAGCATTAAACATAGGAGAAAATCCACCACGTAGAGAGACAACGATGAAGGAGTTTGTGAGACCAGTACTTGGCATTGCAATTGCCTATGTCCACCTAGATAAGGCTACTAGGAATTATGAATTATGAAACGTTCATTGATGACTTGAGAGGAAGTCTTAACAAATTTATTGGAAAATTCTATTCCTATCAGAAGACATCAAAACTAAGAGGTAAGATTGTCATTTTCTCCCAAATGGAGGAAGAACCTTTCCATGAATCATGGGATAAGGTCAAACCATTTTCTCACTTAGTTCCCCCTTCATAGCTACCCACTACATATTAAAAACAAATTTTTCTATGATGGCTTGACACAACAATGTCAGTCCCACATTGATAATACTAATGATGGAGCAATAGGAGAGAAAATAACCTTAGAGACTTACAAACTCTTTCAGATGTTAGGTGTTAATTCCCAACAAAAGAGCTTTATAGTGAGGAGTGCCATATTCCATGAAATTGAATCTAGTATAGAAGTTCAAATGTAGCTTGCTTAAATGACCAAGAAAGTTATGCTTCTAACTACATATGCTACAACAAATAAAGAACAATGTGGTATGTGCAGTAATTTGGGACATGGTATTGATATCTGTCCCTATCAATCAAAAGCTATAGTTGGACCTGAGTAGGTTAATGTACATGGAGGGTACCAACCAAGTCCTAGGTATGACCCCAATGCTAATACCTATAATATTGAGTGGAAGAATTATTCCAATTTCTCCAAGAGGTAGAACAACCCTCCATTTGCCCAAAGCTTAAATCCACTACCAACAATTCCACCAATGAATGCAAAGGAATCTTCCCAACAAGATAAATCTATAGGAAAACTTGAATCCATTCATTCAAATGAGTAGAGAAAACTAATCAAGAACTAATCAAAGGTTGGACTCTATAGAAATTTCCATAAAGAAATTAGTTAATCGAGCACTTGTAAAAGCAAGGCAAAGAATAGCTACAAGATTAAAGAAACATAATAACTCAATAACAAGGGGATATTGAGTTATAAAAATATGAAATCACCCAAAGCAACGCCTCACTAAAGACAATAAAAATAGATTTGGAAGGGAGGTAACCTATTATTATTTATTGCTTTAATTTATTTTAAATTTTGTATTTATTTATTTTTGTATGATTTTGATACGAGCAAAGGGTGCTTCTGGCTGTTAGGCACAGCGTAAGTGGTGCATGATGCGCAAAGTTGTGTGGACAACAAGGAATGCTAAACACTTGAGTAGAGGGACCATTACAATTCAGTTAAGAATGTCAAAATCGGTTAGAATGATTCTTGTAATCCCATACGTATGTGAGGCTATATATATAGCCATAGTTATTTCAAGAAGGATATCAGAAAATATATGAAAACAGCTCCTCCTTACATCTGTCTTCTTCTTCCCTAACCTCTGAGAAATTCTTCACCTATCAATGGTATTAAAGCCGGTTCCAGCCATCGACAACCAGAATCGATTCAGCACAAAGACCTCTGATGAGGAATCTAATTCCTTGGTGCCATCTAGGTTCAATTCAGAGAGATTCAACATCATCCTACAGGTGTTTCAAGTTGAGGTGATAGCTCTGTGTGCCACTCGCAGCTCACCACTGGCAACCTCCATTGGCAATCAGAAGAGTAGATCGTCAGGAACCTTCGAGAAATGGGAAGCTCCACCCACTGGTTACTTCGCCTCAGAGACTTGCTCAATAGCCATAGGATACGCGAGGTTAGTGATGAGTGCTCAAAAAGCACTAAAATTACCATGATTTTATGCACATTAATTGATTAAAAATATATATATTTATATGTTTTATCATATATTTATATAAATTTGTCTTTTTCGGAATCACGGGTGTTTTTATTGTTTTTCAGGTATTTTCACTTAAAAACGTAACTTAAAGACTCAAAGAGGAATACTGGAAGCAATACATCACAAATATATTAATAAATAAATGGGGAAAGGTCAAAACAATATGGAAAAATTGGACAAAATGGGTCAAAAATGTCAAAAAGGAGAAAATCACGCCGCCGCGCCCCCAGTGTGTAGAGCCGCGCGCCCCAGCGCCCAGACCCGCGCGCACCAGCGCCCAGCCACGCGCAGCACGCCCCACGTCTGTTCGCATCAGCCCGCGCCCATTCCCAGTTCCGCGCACGCCCGCGCGCGTATCTCCTGCTCCCGCGCGTGCCTGTGCGCGCCCCAGCTGCCCTCCGCGCGCCCCAGCTGCCCTCCGCGCGCGCCACTGCCATTTCGCCCCATTTTTTGCGCGCAGCCGCCTCATGTCATGCTGACGTCATCATTATGACGTCAGCAATTACCACTCCGTGTTTTCATAATTTTTTAACATTTTTTCCCCCACTTTTTCTCTCCATCTTCACCTATAAATACCCCCATTCTCTTCACTTCTAAACACACCTCAAAATCATTCTTCTCTTCTCTTTCTTTCTCTCATTTCTTAGTTTTTAAGCTTTTCTTAGTTTCTTTCTTAGTTTTTAGTTGTTCTTAGTTAATTTCTCTTAGTTTTAGAGTTCTTCCCTTTTTGGGAAGAACTAGTTATGTTTTTGTAATTTATTAGCTTTTCGATTCAATAAATGGGAGTGTAAATTCCGCTTGGAGGTTTTCCAACAACGGGAATAGCATCGAAGTTCTGTAAGGATTTTATTTTCTTTACAGTTATTTTTTATGCTTTATTCTTACATGTTATATTTAATTTGTCTATGATTAAATTTAACTGCGTTGGCTATTTGTAAACATGATATAATAATAACGTTGTTATGCTTGCGAAATATTAAATAGGTAAAAATCTCTAAAATGAATTGATTTTATTTTTATTCAAGATTTTATATTAAGAATGTTAGAGAGAAATATATTATTTTTCATTACAAACTTAAATCTGAAAATTAGATTTTAAGGTTTAGTTATCCGGTCTAATTTAGAGTAGTGCTCTTTTATTTGTTGGTACAATCGCCCGGTAGTTAGAGTGAAGCTCTATTTCAAAAGTTTTTATAAGAATTATTATCTGAAAATGTATTGACAACATGTTTTCAGTAGTGGTTTTAAAACTTGAAAGTTAGTACTCGGATAATTAAATTCTTAGGTTTAATTTGGACACCTTGAATAAAGTTTAAACTGTCTAACCCCACCAAAGGTGGCATTTAAATGGTTCATTTTCAATCTCTTAGAAAAAGGAATTAATTTAATTAACCAAATTAGTTATCAACCCTACCCATAGGTGTTAATTGATTTGTTTAGTTAACAAAGAATATCTAACCCCACCAAAGGTGGTATTCATATAAAAAGAGAGAATCAATAAATATCAAATCATATCTTTAATAACCTAATTAATATGAGCAAGCATAATTAACTTAATTATTATATCCATAAATACTCCACCATTATAAATGATAAAATTTGCATAAATGTTTATTGAATCTATGTTTATTTTTATGTAAGTAGATTAAAAACACAAAACCCCAAAATATCGTGACAGGATGTTTAGGATTTAATTTCGTTTTTAAAAGTTTGAATAATAAATTAAAAACCACATACATTCCTTCCTTAGATCGACCTTGGGAGTATACTTATCATTTTCTACGAAATGATTCGTGCACTTGCGAGAGTTTTATAAATACATAAAACCAAAGTAACGGGCAGGATCAGCGATGTCGGTTCTGCCCCTATCAGTTAGACTCAATAAATTCCTAATTATGTAAGAACCAATTCCCTAGGGTACATAAGGATGAGAAGGCAGCTTATACAGACACCAATGTGAAGTCGTACGAGCCTCCCTTGCTTGGGCTTGAAATTGGGCTCAAAATTGGGTCATTTTTTGGCTAAATAGTCCCTATAACCAACAGCCACGGACTGGGTTTACCCAACCCAACCCAATCTGAAATCAAAGAAAACGAAGAAGAGGGGAATTAGGGTTTTCCCAAATTCACTCACTCTGAACTCGAAGAAAATGAAGAAGAAAATGGAGACCACATCGGGCTTTAAGAGAATAAGGAAGATGATGACTGCCCTCCAACAAAAATACCTTCTAAGTTCCTAATGTACCAGCCATTTGTTCAATCACAGAAAGGGGTTTCCCTAGCTACTCAGGAAACAGCGATGGGTCTTCGAAATGAGAGGTTAGAAATTCAAATTCATACCAATAATATAAAAGTTGAGTATGAGTCATATTTTGTTCTTGAGACCAATAACTTGAAGAAATGGTATAAGAAGTGGGGAGGTACAACTTATGCGCGTAAGGTGTTTGAAGAAATAGTGGAAAAGGAGTACGTTTCTTATAACCCATGGATGATAATTCTGTGTTGGTTAAAGGAATGGAAAATTGCCTTACAGGGGTTCCATTCCAAGCTGTCTGAGAATCTAGAACCTAATATTGCTATCAAACAGTCTCACTTTCTTATGAGTACCAAGGCAAATTCATGGAGTGAAAAGCACCTGAGGGAGGTTCTTATGAGTGTTGAAGATTCTCTAGAAGAAGAACACTCCAACCTAATGTCTCAACTCCTTTGACCTTGTTTCAGCTTTACCATTGATGCCCTGTCAGCCCTGACAGGCCACTCTACCTCAGTTGAAGAGGTGCCTAGACATATCGTTGAGAAAGTCACTATAGAGCTCCTCAAGAACATAAATCGGAACTAAACAGATGGGCTACACAGATTGTCAACCAAGCTGCATTTAAACCTTATGGGATTCATATAGAAGCTAAAATAATGAAACAATGTGATGGGAAAATTCTGAAGCAGTTTGATTATGGAAATTATTCTGAGGCCAGTTTACAATATCCCACGACACAAGCATGCCTAACTATCAACAGTATGACAATGGTTACTTCCTCAACCCCACTCATGTGCTCTTAAGCTTTAGTAGAGAAAGGTCTTGTTGATACGTCCATTAAATATGACAAGAAGATGTTGGAAATGATTGGAAGAGAGTTTGTTGTAGCTATAAGTCATCTAGGCTTTGAGAAGGCTGTTCCTATGAAGACTCTTAATGGGATGAACATAAAAGGACTAACTAGAGAAAATATTGCCAACAATTATCAAAGGTATATACAGAAGATCAATGATGTAAAAACTCAGCCAACTAATAGGGTATCTACATTTGTTCCTATATATGAACTCAAGGCAGTGCCTGAGGGTATGATTGAGAAGTAAATCCTTTTTATTTGGTCACTTCAAGACCATTTTAAGAGCCTGTTGTTAATTGGGTCTCTTGAGAAGACAAAGTGTCAAGGGAAGGCAGTTTTATGGGCTTTCCTAACTAAAGTTTTGACACATGAATCAGTTGGGGTTTTTCTAATTCATTATGGTTGTAACTCTGTTTATGGAAGTATTGCAAATAGGATGGTGAGTAAATTTAATGATGAACTTCTAAAAGCGGTTGCAAGGGCTGGTTATAAGAAGCCTTCCCCAATTCAGATGGTGGCTATTCCTCTTGGCCTTCAATAGCGAGATGTTATTCGTGTTGTTGATATTGGTTCAGGTAAGACTACTACTTTTGAACTTCCTATGCTGACTTACATTTTGAGACTGGCTCTTATTTATAAAGAAAATGAGGTTGAAGGGCCTTATGCTATTATTTTGGCTCCTAACCCTGGACTTGCTTAGCAGATCAAGACTAAGACTGTGAAATATACTCACTATGTAGGGGTGAAAGTGGTGTTAATTGTTGGTGGGTAGTCTATTGAGAAACAAGGTTTAAAGATCATGCAAGAATATGAAGTGGTTGTAGGAGTTTTGGATACAATGCCTTCCAGTGATTTTAAGCCTGAGAATTAGGAGAAGGCCTATAACAATTTGTTGTGGCCTATGGTCTTACATATAAAGGGCCAATATTGCATGTCTGTATCATCTTTGGTTGAGCCAAGACATTTTAAGGCATATGCGAGAGTGTGCACAAGATCTGATTATGGATATGCAGTTGGAGTGGATAAAAATTTATCTTATCTACTACTTGAACTATCGTCCATCACAAAGGCATTCATGGTGGAACATGCTATGAGTGACATAGTCACTGGGGATGTTGTGGAGCTTGAGATGGTTGCAAGTGCATATTCATTTGTTGAAGGGTTGTTGGACTCATTGACAAGAACTATAATACTGGAGGTTCCAAGGAATGGTACAAGGCAAATGGATATAGACATTAAGAAACCAGCATGGAAACCATATGATGTAAAAGGTTCCCTGAGTTATCAGTACCCTTGATAAGATCGAATGGACATTAGAAAGAATTTTTTTCATTTCATCCTTGTGTTTAGAATTCTGAACATAATGTGGAGAAACAAGCAGTGATATTCTTTCCACCCCTAACTAGTTTTGTGTGGATGCCCTATCAGGCAGTTTGTGGTAGTGGACCTCCCATCAAAGGATCGTACCAATTGTCAGTGGTTTCTGAAAACAAAATGGTAATGGTATGCAAGCAATAGCTAATGGAAGAGCATTCAACTGAAAGGAAAATAATAACAAGTAGCCATGGCCTTAGCATCAAAGAAACCCTCCTTGGAACTATATGCTTACTCCAAAGTCAATTGAGGGCTACCTTTTACGTTTGTCTCAAAACACAGGCAGTGATCATACCAACTCATACCTCCACTTTATCCTTAAGGACAAGGATTCTAAAAGGGGAAAGGAATGATACGAGGAAAGCGTGCTCATGGTTGTTGGGCGCAGAGATGGCTGTAGTAGGCGCAATGCAAGTGGCACATGATGCGCAGAGCTATGTGGGAAACAAGGAACACTAAACACGTGAGTAGAGTGACCATTACAATTCAGTTAGGAATGTCAGAATCAGTTAGAATTATTCTTGTAATCCCATACGTATGTGAGGCTATATATATAGCCATAGTTATTTCAAGAAGGATATCAAAAATTATATGCAAATAGCTCCTCCTTACCTCTGTCTTCTTCTTCCCCAACCTCTGACAAATTCTTCACCTATCAGATTTTTAATTTATATGTAGTTAATATATATTTTTATTCTTTTTTAAAAAGGGGGGAAACAAACAAGATACAAGTGAGAAACATATAGGGTATACCGTGACATGAAATATTTATGCGCCATGGCATGAACTTTTAAAATTACAATGGACAAAAGTCAAAATTATTTGTGCCATGGTATGAAAAAGTGTATGTCGTGGCTTGCGTTTAAATTTTTGCCTATAATCCTTTTCCCTACCCGAGAAACACAACATTTTCTCAGACTTTCTCACATTTTCTATCCTACCTTTTCTCTCTCCCCAAACACACATAACCTCTCAAAAATCCTACCTTTCTTCAAATTTCTTTCACAAATCCTTTGTATAATTCAAATTCCTAACAAATTTCCACCATTCTATCAAGAAATTTTCAAATTTTCCAAGTTCTTTCAAGATTTTCATCTTCAAAAAGGTGTTCTTTATTTTCTTCAGATCTTCAATAACAAATTGTAAGTTTTCATAATTTTTGAAATTTAATTCTTCAATTTAAACTTTTTTTAATTTGTAAAGTATAAAGAGTCCAAAACTCTATTTAGAATAAAGAAAGGGCTAGGAATTATTTTTGATTAAACTATATTGTTGAAATTTTCTATTAATCCCTATTTAGATATTGTGGTAAAAATTTGAAAATGGCACCTAAGAGGTCTAGTAAAGGAGAGGAAAAGAGGTTTCAACTTTTAGAGATTTTGATAATTCAAAATTTTCAAGTTTTGAGGCTAAAGTCCACTTTGAAAAAGAGACAAAAATTAAAAAACCTTTTATACCAAAAAGGAGGATAGAATTTAATGATGGACCTAAAGGGATAACTGATATAATAATAGTTCTAGATTAGAAATTTTTTGTTAAGGAACCAGATGCTGCTATTGAATCTCTAGTTCGGAAATTTTATGTAAATTTCCCCGATGCTATTGATGATAAAGTTTTTGTTTGGAATGTACTAGTTCCATATGGACCAAATGATATAAAATGCTCATTTTTATTTAGTACATGTTGAAGAAGGCAAGTATGAGTAGTATCTTAGTAATGTAGATTATATTACAATATAAGAAGCCTTAATTATTCAAGGTCCAAAATGGGTAATTGCTAGTGATAAACATAAAGGTTACTAACCAAAGCATTTTCACAACATGTCATGAATTTGGCAATATTATGTATGTTCAAGGATGATTTCAACCAAACATTACAACATTATTGATAGAGAGAGGACTTTCTTGCTGTATACCATCCCATTTAAGATGCCCATGGATGTTAGAGCAATAATTCACCAAAAAATTAAGATGTCTACAAATAGTCACCATATGAGTTTCTTTTTCCCCTAACTTATAACTACTTTATGTAAAAAAGTGGGGGTACCACATTCTAAAGGTGAGGTTATTGTATAACCCAATGAATTATTGAATATAACTTATTTATATGAGTTTACATTTGGTATGAACATTATTCCAAGAGAAATGAGAGTGATTCCTCCATCTAGAATGTATATGAAAGAATAATTTCATAACTATGGTTAGAGAATGAGTTATATGGAAGATTACCAACATGCTTATTTTACACAACAAGCAACATTCCTAATTCAACAACATTGTGATCAAGTGGAACATAAATGGTTAATGTTTGAAATGTACCGATTACAATTAAGTCATCTCAAGGTGCATAAAAGTCACTTAATAAAACTCGAGTATCCTCATTATGACTTCAATTTTATACCATTAGAAAGATCACTACAACAAAAACCTAAAGATTAAGGTCTAGATAACATGAAGGAGGAGCTCTAAATGATCCGAAATTTTATTTCTTTTTATGACTTTTTTTTGTTTTATTGTTTTTAACACTTTAGTTGTTATTTATTTTGGATAATATTTTTATTTTTATTTTTATTATGATGTTTTATTTTAATTCTTGTTTTGTGAACATTACTTAGAAATGTTAACTTTATGACTGTTTGTCGAAATTTGTGAGAAGTACACATTTGTGTAATTTTAATATATTTGAGAGTAATGTAAATTCTAGGTTAGGGATAGGAAAGTTACATTTATAAAATTTTGCGAATTTGTGCTAAATTAAAATTTTTATGTTCACATGCTTTCATTTTTATATTTTTTTTATTTACATTTTTTGTATGTTTTTATTTGTTTTTATTGAATTATAAATTTTTGGTTTATTTTTAAACTTTTCTTGCAAAATTATCTTGTCTTTTAAAGTTAATTTTAAGAAAATGATTAAGTTTTTTCATTGTTAGATTAATTTCAAAAATATTTCATGGAGTAATAAAATAATTAGTTAGTTTTTTTCATAGTTACTATTTAATGATTAAATATTGAAATTGCAATGAATCCAAAATCGATGTTTAGAAGTCAAATAGTAAAGACTACCCTTGTGAGAATATATTTTGAGTCATTATCTTTCCATTCTGAATGATGATATTTTTTCTTATCTTTAAACACTCTTCTTATCAATTGTAATTATTAGATGATCTACATAGGTTTTTGCTTTGAATGTTAGGATTTTTACATCTAATAAAGTGTCATGTATTTATTTTTATTGCTTAAGTTGTATAAGTTAAATATAAATTGAAAGTATATGCCTTTTTATTCATTCATGCATGACTTCTAAAAAGGATACATATAAGTAGATACCTAAATCAATAAAATAAAAAACTCACAAATTAGATACTCACCTATCATACAATATATGTAAAATATGTACATGCATCCTTTCTCTACAAACAAGAATATCTCTAAAAAAAGAGAGATATAAAAGAAAAAAAGAAGAGAAAAATGAATAGTATAAATTATATACTATGACTCATGATCCTTCAAAGTTGTGAAAATTAGCTAAATAATATATATATATATAATTCCCCAAGAAGTCATCTACAATTTCTTCATTTCTTAAAAGGCATTACTTGCTATTTTTATTTGATGAATACCATTGATGTATGAAAATAATGTGATTTCTTTATAAAATCCTTTCATTTGATTAATTTCATAAGATCAATATTTATGCATTACTTTGAGCTTTTTCTCCTTAAAACATATGCAAACTTATTTGTTCATTTCTATACATAAACCCTTTCACATATATCTTTCAATGAGTGTTTGAGTTAATATGATCAATCTTATTGAGAGTATGGCTTATGAGGATAAAGTCAAAGTGAATTAGAATTCCTTACATTGAGAATGGGTAAATTTATATTGATATATTCTTTATTTGAATAAATAAGTGATTTTCAAACTAATTATCATAATAAATCATGAATGTTTAGAATATTGAAATAATTTATGCTATAGAATTTAATTGTAGGCTTAAAAAAACTTTTAAAGCATGAGAAGTTTTGTTTTTCTTATTTTTTTATCCTTTTACTTTATTTTAAATTTTAATTTTTTTGTGTTATTTGTTTGTTTTTATTTATTTTAAATTTTTTTTTACATTTAATGTTTATGGGTATCATTTTTTAAAACCCTAACGAGACTTAAATTTATTCACTAGGGAAACCTAGGGGTTTAAAGGCTTGTTACATTTGGTAAATGCAACAACGTCAATCTATGAAAATGATTTAAGATAGTTTAATATCTAGTTTTTGTTTTAGTTCTTCGTCATTCCTGCTAAGAGACTAGTAAGAAGCTAGTTTGTGGTTTTGATAAGTTATCAAAAGCACTTAATATATCGTAATTTTATGCATATTAATTGATTATATAGAGTTGTATTTTCTTGTTTTACTATCATTTTATATAAATCTTCTTTTTGGAATTACGGGTATATTTTTTTATTTTTTAGGTATTTATTTTATTAAAATAAATCAACTTGATGGCTTATACTTGAAGCACTCCATTACAACTTGCAAGATTAAAAGAAAACATTTGTAAAAGATTACATATGTTTTAAAATTGGAAAAATAAAATTCAAGGAATTTAGGATTCTAAAGTGATAGTTTTAAGTGTCTTACGGCATAAAATTATTGTGAGTTATGGTGCAAGGCAAAAATGAAAAATCAAATGTGTTCCACATATGATGTGGGCCTTGGCACGAAAACATTTTGTGCCATGTCATGAGTAAAGTGGATTACCTAAATCCATGCTTAGGCTACATGGGTCGTGGCGTGAATATACCGCGTTGCCAACCTAAATTTTTCACATTTTTCTCCTTTCCTCACTCTATAAATATGACTCTATTTCTATTATAAAAATCATCCAATAATTCAACAATCTATTATTCCTTTATATTTTTTAGCTTTCTTAAGATTTTTTATTATTATTTTAAAGTTCTCTCATTTAAGAGTTGAACAAATACAGTTTATGAAATAGTTTTTAGTTTCAATTCAATAAACAATGCAACAATTCTATTAAAAAAGAAACAATTCTAAAGAATTCTATTGAGTTATATTGAAATGTATTATTGATCATTTATTAAACTATGCATGTCTGACCATAAATAATATGGGATATTAGTAATGTTGTTACACTTGTGAAATATTAAAATATGTTAGAGATTTTTATAAAATGAATTAAGTTTTATTTCTTAATCAAGATTTAGAAGTATTTTTCATAATAAATAAAAGAGTTAGAATTAGTATTTAAATTATCTGAATCTGATTTAGAGTAGCATTATTAAATCTTTTAGTTTATATCAACTATATAGTTAGAATGAGCTCTATTTCAAAGATTTTTACAAGAACTATTGTTGAAGATATATTGACGATATATCCTTTACAATAGTTTTAAATTTTGAAAGTTCGTTTCAGACACTTAAATTATAAACTCAACTTTGACACCTTAAATGAAATTCTAACTTACATGCCCGACCTTAGGTAGTAATTAGATGGTTTATTAATTCCTTATAAATAAATTATAATTTCATAATTAATCAATTGGTTATCCCAGCCTTAGAATGTTGATTGGCTTATCATTAATAAAAGAATTTTGATCCTTGCCTTAGGATATTTTATTATTAAAAAGGAAGAATCAGTAATCTTTAATAACCTACTTAATATTAAACAAGCATGATTAACTAACTAATATATCCCATAAATTCTCCAGTGCAATATGAATGTTTAATTCCTTAAATGTTTATTGAATCTATCCTTATTTTTATATCAATAGTTTAGAAACTTAACCAAAATAATGGTGACAGAATGTTTAGGTTATTAATTTCATTTTTAAGAATTTGTTGAATGATTTAAAAACCATATGATTCCTCTCTAGACAGACCTTGGAAGTATAGTTATCATTTTCTATAAGTGATCTACGCACTTGCAAGATATTTTTATAAATCATACAAAATTTGTAAGCAACAATTTTGTGCATTAACAGACTTCTTGAGTCAATCGACTATTACCTATATGGAATCATGACCATGAAAAGTACATAATAGTCCTTATACAAAGTTCATGGCTATGCCATCCCCTTTCCATTCCAATATTGGGAGTGGCTAAAGTAATCCTACAAGTTTCTTGTACTCTGCCTTCACCTATTGATATATCATGCAATTGGCTATGAATTGTGCAACATCTTTCTTCATTCCTTTCCATCAATTGGTCCTTTTTAAATCAAGATACATTTTTATGTTTCTAAGATGTACTGTAAATTTTGAGATATGTGCTTCTCTCATGATCTACTATCACAAATAATCATTAGCAGGTACCACAATATTTCCATGGAAATGAAATGCTCCATTATTATAAGTCCATCTTTCCACCATTTCTCTTTCATTCATCCTACACCATACTATACAAATTTCAGGATCATTTTATTAGGTTCCTTGATGTTCTCAAGCAATGTAGGACTGGTTGCAAGATTGTGCCAAAATACTTTTCTTCCATCATCATACAATTTGAGCATATAACCTTCCATAAGTTGAGTTTTTCACCACGGGTACAACATCATTTGCGTAACAAAGCCTGATTTACAACTCAAAGCATCTACCATTGTATTAAACTTTTGTAATGTGAAGTCATAATCCTAAAGATACTCTACCTACCTTCTTTGTCTCAAATTGAGATATTTTTGAGTAAAACGATATTTGAGACTTTTGTAGTCCAAGAAATTTGGAATTTGGTACCATAGAGGTAAGATCTCCACATTTTCAAAGCAAAGACCACTATTGCTAGCTACATGTCATGTATTGGGTACATGAATCTTGAGTTTTCATGATCATTAGGAAACTACTCAGTTACTTTAAATTAAGATGCACCTAAGGTCTTGTAGTGAAGCATAAGTGAAAACCACGTAAGGTTTTATACTTTCTGGCATAGTACAGATTGGTGCGTTCATAAATCATGTTTTCAATTATTGAAATGCCTACTCACATGTTTTTTGCATAATAATTTAACCCTTTTTTGAGTAAGCTTTGACAATGGTGTAGTAATTTTCAAGAAGTCTTGCAAAAGTTGTCGACAATATCCACCCATTCCAAGGAAACTTCAAACTTCAATCTTAAAAGGATCCACTATAATTTATGTTCTTGATATGACAAGTTAGAGGAATTTGACTTCGGTAAGCCAGAATTCACATTTCTCAAACTTTGCATACAATTGATATTCCCTCATTGTTTGGAAGCCAATTTTGAGATATTCCTCATGCTCTTCATGAGTCTTTGAATAGATCAATATATAATCAATGAACACAATGATAAATTGATCTAAGTAAGGTCAAAATACCAGTTCATTAAATTCGTAAAAGCAATGGGGCATTAGTCAATCCAAATGGAATAACACGGAATTCAAAATGCCTATACAATGTACGGAAAGCAGTTTTAGGTATATCTGACTCTCTAACCCTAAATTGGTGATATCTTGATCAAAGATCCATCTTTGAGAAGAAACATGCTCCTCTGAATTGTTCAAACAATTCTTCAATCTGAGGTAAAGGATGCTTAACCTTTATTGTTAACATATTCAATTGACGGTAATTAATGCAATGTTTGAAACTTCCATCCTTCTTCTTGACAAAAAGAACATGTGCTCCTCAAGGTGATCAACTTGGTTGAATAAATCTCATTTCCAATAACTCATCCAATTGATTCTTTGGTTCTTATTTTTCTATTGGTGCCATACGATAAGGATTGATGGACATTGGCAAAGTTTTGGGATATAACTCAATTCTAAAATTGATCTCTTGAGATGGTGGAATTCCAAGTAATTCTTTGAATAATACATCCCAGTATTCATTAACCATTGGTATTCATGCTAGGATTCTTCCACTCTCTATGTCTATTTCCAAATAATTTAGGAGACCTATACTTGCTTGGTTTTGTTTTCCACCTAAGCAGTACCTAAGGAAAGAACTGGAAAGGTTTACTCCTTTTTTTATATAAATTGGACTTCTATGCCTTTGAGGGTTTGGACGGTAACCTTCTTTTCAAATAAATTTACAATGGCTTGATACTTGGTATGCCATTCCATTCATAAAATGATGTCAAAATAACTCATAACGAGTATAATAAGATCAACTTGGAATCAATAACCACTAAAGCTGTTAGAATAATTCTTATAGATATACGAGATATTTGAAGAGGCTCCGAGAGGAGTATTCAAAGTAAGGCAAGTTTTAACATTTAGGCATGAGCTAAAGAAATGAATGAATGAGTGGCACTAGTATCGAAAAGAACTCGTGCCCATTAGTGATATGTAGAATTGTACCTTCTACAAAATCATTGATTCTGAGTTCCCTTTGTTCGCCAGCAATCACAAAGGCTTAACCTTATGTTCCTTGTTCCTAGGTGGAATTTCTCTTATCCTTGTCCTTTCCATGGGTAGATGGTTCACTTTGAAAAGCTGGTATCATGCTAGAAGGCTGTTGAAAATATTTTCTAGAAGACTAATATGATCTTGAGGATTGTTCTTGGAACGATTGTCTTCGTTGTTGAAAATTCTATTGAGGCTGCCAGCTAGTTTTTTGACTAGATCCTTTAAATGCTTCCTAGTATTTGACACTCCATAACTAAAACTAGAGTATGATCCTCTTCGATATTGTCTGATAGATAGTGGAGGATAGTTGTATTTGAGGTGTCTCGATTGGTTGCAATTGTCCCAAATTACTATTTGAACATTCACTATGTTGTCCCCTTTGGCAAAATTTCCTCTTCTCTTTTCCTTTATCCTTGATATTTTGAGATGATATAGCTATCTTCAATGGCTTTGCATTGAATTTTTTAACTCTATAGACTATTACAACCATAAGGTGTAGGTCTGCACGCCATGGTACATCAATTTCATGGGGATATCATCCCATAAGCCTATCAAAAACTTTGTATCCTTGTTAGAGTCTCTTGCTATCATATTTTCTGCAAATCTTGATAGTTGATTAAAATGATTCTCATACTATGTGACGGTCATGTCGTCTTATTTAAGATTCATTAATTCGACCACCTTCCTAGTTTTTGTGGTCTCATTGAATAATCTTTCGTAAAATAGCTCCTCGAATTCTCCTATGTCATTGTTTCCATGTTTTTTCCTCTACTGATAGAGTCCCACCAATAGTTACCTTTACCAGTCAACTTGTATGTGGCTAAACTAGCTTTCAAACATGTAGGAATATTTAGAGCATTCATTTTCTTATTAATTTCCCAAATCCATCCATCTACAATGTCAGGGTTGGAGGTACCATCATAGAGTCAATGCTTCATCTTTTTGAATTCTTTGAGGTATTAATCTCTAACTCTTTCTTCAAGCTCTCTTCCCCGAGTAATTAATATTTATAGTGCTTGTAACAGACCATGGTTTTTCATTTGCATCAATTACAGGCTATTCCCTAGCTACCCTAGTGGGTTGGTCCCCAACTACCCTTCTTCTTGTAGCCATGTTGAGACAAAAATAATTCAAAAAAATATTTTAATATTATGAATGAATATTATTCCCGAGAGATCAAAACCATGCTCTAATACCAAACTGTCACGTCCCCAAAAATTGGGTACGTGAGATAAGAAATGGGTAAACTTTAAATTATATTTAAATAATTCAATAGTTTGATTTACTAAAATTTATATTAAATTTGGGATATCCCTATTTAAAATTATTATATCAAATTACAGGAAAAAAATCAAATATATTAAAAAATGCTTTTACAACATTATCTCGGCATTATCTCTAAATACATGATACGAAATGCATTACAATTTGAACCATAATGCTTCTATTTTATCTTCAACATAAAAGCACACACTACTTTCCCAAACTCTAATCTGGAGAGAAAGGAGTAGGGTGAGCTATACATAACTCAGTAGGAATCTATTCTAAAATATTATTTTAATAAATAATTATTCATGATGTATGTTATTTATAAAATTCCTGAATGGTAATAATCATTATTGATAAGAGTTAACATATTGCATTTTTGTTATGATTTAAAGGTTGATATTTATGTGAAAATTGCGTTTATTTGATTATTTAATCCA
This sequence comes from Hippophae gyantsensis, assembly GCA_030763125.1. Lineage (NCBI taxonomy): Eukaryota > Viridiplantae > Streptophyta > Magnoliopsida > Rosales > Elaeagnaceae > Hippophae > Hippophae gyantsensis. Next base: position 41,368,820 of record CM061035.1, on the reverse strand, counting down.
CAAATGCCATTTCACGGGTATTTCGTGTTTAAAGTGCAATTTCAGGTAAAATCATAATTTTGGAGAAGTTCGGGACAAATTTCAATGATCGGGATTGAGTACAAATAAAAAGAAAACAAAATTTCAAAATTTGGAATTTCGCCGCCGGCGAAAACCTTACGGAGAAAACGTTGAAAATCATGCAGGGAGCACGGATTTTGGCACAGCAATCTCGCCACCGGCCAAGTGAATATCGCCGCCGGCCAAGTGAATATCGCCGCCGGCCAAATCAATCTCACCGCCGGCCAAATCAATCTCGCCGCCGGCCAAATCAATCTAGCCGCCGGCCAAGTGAATCTCGCCGCCGGCCACAATAATCTAGCCGCCGGCGAGATTGAGCGGAACCAAAATCGTAAGTTTTCCAGAAATCTCGCCGCGGTGAGAACAATTTCACCACCGGCGAGTTTCGTCTAAAAATAGATTTTTTTGGTTGTTTTGTTCCAAAATTGCCCCCCAAACCCTAGATCTATATATATAATATGATGGAAAAAGAGGGGGACGGTAGAGAGAACAAATCTGAGTCATTTTTGGAGGAGGAAAGGCAATTTTGGAGAGAAAGTTTGGAGAAGCTTGAAGGATCATCACCATTGTTGCTACCAAGTCTTCATCTTCAAGAGTTTTTCATCTCTTCTCCTTAGCCTTCATATTCTGCATTTTATTCAGATTTGTTATTCATGAATTCAATTGAAATAATGGTTGTTCTTATTTCCGTTATGAACTAATTCGTTTTTGCTAAGGCTATGATGTAGTTAAATCAAGGAAATCTGATTTCTTTTGTTATTGTTATATGAATTCATTGTTTTCAAGTTGAGTATTTATTTCCATGCTTAATGCTTTTAAATTTCTGATCAAGATTTAGATGATTTGTTGCATTATATTGAGGCCGAGAGGAGATGTGTAATGAATGCTTCTTGTGATAAATACTGTATGTTGAATGCAAGTTTGACACCTAATGCATGATGTATGTGGTTATTCTAGAAATTCCATAAATCGTAATGTGCTTATTTGTGATTAAATCTTCATAGAAATATAGTTGGTTTTCATAGATAAGTAATTCTAATATAACTTGAGAGAGAGTATTAGATAAGTTTGGGTTTTTCAACCATCACTTTTAGCTTTGATTCTCATATAACATGACTTGAATTCAAATGGAATTGATTTAGCGAAATCAAATGCCTTAGCATTTTTAATCATTTGTGAACAACATTAAATTTTGTTATTTACGTTTAGTTTTATGTTAATTTGCTTTTAAAACAATTTCAACAATTCAGTTTTCAAATAAAATTAGGGTTAGTCAATTTCGGTACTTAGTAACGCCATTCCTTGTGGATTCGATATCCGTACTTTTGTACACTTTATTACTTGAATGATTCATACACTTGCAAAAATAAGCATCAATTATCAATATCACCATACAATGTGATAAAATTTTAGTCATAAAACCTTGGTATACATGTACTTCCTCACTTCAAAAAGACAGATAGAGTGTACATTCCATGTAACCTAATGCATGCTTATTCAGTAAAAACTATGCTATGCAACATAAATCAAATTTATGAATATGCAACCCTATATGTATTAGCCGCTCAATAAATATGGGTCCAAATTCGACCCCATGTATGATCATAATACATATGGCCCTTGTATTAGTCAAGTCAATGTCTTATAGGCCCTTGTTTGTGGTTTGGAAGATAATGAGAGGTCCAAGTCTGAGGCCCATATGCAACCAAAAAATTCGAGACCCAATGGACTGCAAAACTCAAACACGATAAGGGGTCCAACTCTCAAGCCTAGTGTGCAAGCAATAATCCATGTTTAATACTCCAAGGTACCATAATCATAATAACTCAATAATCTATTGTCAACAATGAGAAGCACCATAGACAAAAAACCACTGAATAAATGTCATACAATTCATACCAATGATCTCTCAAAAATAGTCTATTACAACCAGTAGCCCAAGGATATCATACTTCTCAAGGCAACATACAAGTATACTCCCCACATATAAAAGCATTCCATGTATAAAATTCTCATATTCCATGCCATATTTTCAATGCTTGTTTCATATCAACATTTGATACTCGTTTTATTTACAAAAATTATCCAATATACGCACAATAAAATAGTTTGATGAGTATCTCTTATTCATAACATATGGTGCATGACATTTCATTTATAACATTATAACATTACTTATAAAATTATGGTGTCTAGTTTTTCCCTTATTCATAACATATGGTGCATGACATTTCATTTATAAAAGTAATGCATGAATTTAAAAATTTAAAGTAAGAACCCTTACCTCAAATCCTTGACCCAAACATTTGGATATTTATTCCCAAAATGTTCTCTGAAATGTGCCAAAAAAAACCCTAACACTTTTAGTGAAAGAAAGCTTGTAGAGAGAAGGGGAGAAAAGGAAAAATGGGTGGTGGGAAAAGGGCGAGGCTTGGCCCTTTTATAGCAAAACTCGAGGATTTGGCCAACAAGCTTACCATAGGTGATGGCGAAATGGTGGACATTTTTTTAATTTTTTCTATTCAATCTAATTTTTCAACAAAACTTTTCCGATATATCCCTACATTATAAAAAATCATTTAGATTTGGGTACTTAATTATCTATATTTAAATTTTACGAGGTTTTACAACCTTCGACCCCATGTACAATCATAATACATATGGCATATGTATTGGTCAAATCAATGTCATATGGACCCTCATCTAAGGGTATGAAACACAATGGGGGTCCAACTTTGAGGCCCATGTGTAGACAAGCTTCAAAACCAACTAGACGGAAAACTTTGATACATAAAAGGGGTCCAATTCTAAGGTCATTATGCAACCAACAATCTAAGGCACCATTGACAAAAAACTCGGGAGATGAGATGTGTAGTCCGTAGAAAATTGTCAACTACAACCAGTAGCCCATTGGTACCATACCCGCAAGACAACATACAAGTATACTCCCATGTATAAAACCATTTTCATGATGCATGTATAAAAGTCTCAGATGGCATGTAATATTTTTAATGTTCGTTTCATATCAACATTTGAAACTCGTTTTATATATAAAAAAATTCAATGTATGCACAATAAAATGTTTATAACGAATATCTCATTTTGAACAATATTTATAACACTTATTATATAAATCCTATCATCCGGTTTTCATTTTATTCATAACATATGATGCATTATATTTTTATTAAAAATAATGCATGAATAAAAAGAATATAGTAGAAAACCCTTATCCCGAAACTTGTTTCGCTGCTAATCTTCCAAACTAAACTCCTTGACATTTATCTTGAAACGCTTTCCAAAATGTGCCAAGAAACACGAAAAATTTAGAAAAAGAGTTTTAGAGAGAGATGGAGGATAAGGAGAAATTGTAGTGTGAGAAGTGGGGTGAATTTGGCCAAATTTATTGAGAAAACTGTTGCTTGTCAACCACCCTTACCGAGGGTCCAGCGAAGTGTTCTTCGAGGATCCAGTGAAGGGTTTGACAAGGGGTTCAACAATGCATGTAGAAATTTTCTAAATTTTTCTCCGTTCGATCTGATTTTTCATGCAAAAAATTTCTTATACGCCTCTATATTTTAAAATATTGTTTAAAATTCCTTTTTAGATATTTTAATTACTTATAATGAATTTTATAGGGTTTTACATAAAGTGACTTGAATTTATCAAAGAGTTGGTCCAAATTTGACACCCTTCCTCAGATGACTATAAAAAGAACGATTGTTAACTAGTAGAGTACATGGTACTTTATTTGTGAATGATAGTCTAAGATGCACTATATTGTATGTTATTTTTCATAATAGTTATGTGAGGTGGTCTGAATACCAATAGTTTTTCTCTTTGGTCATTGTTTTAACCTAGATTCTTTTCACCTAAATATCATGTGTTATTTATTTAGTTTTAGCATTTATTTTTATATGCAATTGCATGTCTGAAAAGTGCATATAGTTACTAAATTGGGATTTATAATTTTTAAAAAATATTTATGCAACCCCCTCTAGAATTCTAGATACATAACATAGAACTTATACTTGGTATTAGAGCCTACATTAAATACACTTGGTGTTTGATCTATAGGAACATACACATAGATCACATGAAAGAAGTTGGATCATATATACGATCCTTGTTCTTTGACAAGTATAACTATCCTTTGTGTAACAACCATCAAGAAAAGGAAAAAGTGGAGCTCTGAAGAGAGCACCCTTAATGGGTCAAATCAAAATGGTTTGAACTTTATTTTTGCTACAATGTTGATGAATGAATGTCATTGATCTCCGAATCTAAGACTACAAAAAGTGCTTTGGATGCTCTTTCACTAGCATAAGAGGATACTTTCCAGGTTAAGCAAACAAAAATGAGGTTGTTGACCACTTAGTTTGAATATTTCAAAATGGGAGAGAGTGAAGCCTTTAATGATTTTTATGCTAGATTATGTGATATCACTAATGTTTGTTCCAATCTTGGAGAAAAAACTCAACATCCTAAGTTACTCTACAAACTTTTCAGTTCCTTGGCTTAACAATTCAGCATATGAGAGCAAAAATGTGGACACTTTAAATCTTGACAAGCTTGTAGGGTCAATCCAAATCAACTAAAACTTGAGTCATCGAAGAAGAGTAAAAGTATTTCCTTCAAAAGCATAGAGAACAATGGTTCAAATAGTAACAACGATATGGATGAGGAGGAATTGTTGTTGCTTGCCAAAAAAAATTCAAGAAGTTCAAAAAAAGGAACAAAAAAAACCTATGACAATCAATGTGCACCAAGAACTATAAAGGAAAAGAACCAAAAGCTACGAGTTATGAACTAAACCTACTATTCTCAATATTATACATGCGGTCGCATTGGTCATGTATCTAAACTCAATGAAAGGCTTAAAACTCGAGAAAATTTATCTACTAAATCAAAGTGGGAGAGAGGGATACTTTATATGATCAAAATAATATCTTAAATTCTAGTCTTGCAAGTCTCAAGGAATAAAACATTAAGCTTGCAGGTGAAAAAAAATAAATTGGTGCAAGGGATAGAGTCTCATGTGAAGCAGTCAAGAGAATAAAACATTAAAGCTTAAGGATTAGACAAAATTTTAAGTATTGATAAGTCACAGGTGATACACATGGACTAGGGTACTTTGATGAAAGCTCTACTCCTTGACTTTCAAGATCATGTTTGTAAAACCTTCTAGCTCTACTATTCTTACTTCTACTAATTGTGCACAAACACCTACTACATTTATGATAGCTAAATCTATTAAATTTATTCATGTATATCATCAATATGATAGGAAAGATCACATGAGACCAAGTTATAAGCTTTTGATGAATGCATCTTAATTTAATAATTATTTGCATACTTCTATTCATTTCTCAAGGGTCGACTGCTCATGTCCCTTTCCTCTTTACGGCTCCTACTGCTACCTAACTAACTGTAGGACTCACTATTATTATTATCCATTCTCAAGGTGAAAATAATAAATTTGTACAAGAGATCAAAGACATGTGAAGCAGTCAAAAGACTAACCATTGAAGCTTAAGGTTAGTTGATTGCCACATAAATTGTGTATGCAATAAATATGCAAGAATACGGATCGTAACAAATAATATAATGATAAGAAAAAGTCGTTTCCATGAAGATTATTTTATTAGAAACTAATTTTTAAAACGAACAAAAAAAATCAATTTTTTTTGTGTTTTTATATTTTAAGGAAACAAAATTAAAATAACTAAATATAAATAACAATAATTAATTAAACCAGATTTGGTAACTAAAAATATATATGAGAAAATATCTATGAATACTTAATCTCCCTATTTTCTAAATATGTGAATCGCTAAAATCCCCCCAATATAATTATTAATTAATTACATGATCAATTAAATCTAACCTAGTATTTATTTCTTTCTCAAGTAAACTACATATCATATAGTAATAAATTTAATCACATTCTCATGTCAATTAAATTGCATACTACTCATTAAGTTCATCAATTATGGATCACATACATAAGAATCATACATCTCTACCTAAAAACTATGCATGTTATTTAATCAACACAAACAATTAAATAATTCTCTCAAATCTATTTAATTACCTCTATAAATAAATTGGTAACCAAACAATTAATAGCATATAATTCAAATTAAATAATATAATTAAACTAAAATTATAATTGGGATAAAATATTATATCATCACATGGTAAAAATTGGGTTCATAAGATCCCTAGATTAATAAATTAATTACACATCATTGTGTTCATAAAACTCATATTTTTCATAAAGAAAGACATAAAAATTGATAAAGAAAATAGTAGAAGAAGAAATACAATCAATCTCTTGAATTGTAGTATTAATTTCCTATTGAATCTCCACCAAAATTGTGTCCCTTCTTGAATTTTTCTATATTTTTCTCTTTTTTGCTCCAAAAACTGACCAAAATTATACTAATAATGACTACTTAGGGTTTATGGAGTGATTAGGGGCTTAAATATAGCTCAGGTGCGATCTAGACCATCAAATCAACTTCAAATCAAGGGTTGTGATCAAAAGAGGCAAAATTGACAACCCCAGCCAATCACAACGTGACACGTGGCACACGAAATTCACTAGGTGAATCAGAGAGCGACGCGTGGCAGGGGAGACCAGTCAGAGTCAATGCTTGTTGAGTCGATGAAACGCGACACAATGTGATTTATGGAATTGGAAGGCATGGCGCACGTGTTGAATGTAGTAGCGAAGTTTGACCATACTCTGAACGCGGAATGAACGTCCTGTTGACATATGACGCACATTTCGTTCTCCTCACACGAGGCGTAACATGATTCATTATCCCTGCTTGCATGGCATCTACATAGCGTGCCCAATTAGCTCCTCTGCTTACGTGGTAAGCTACGTGGCAACTGTTGATTGGCCTGAGTTAAAAAATCCACAAAAATTTCAAAAAAATCCCAAAAAGTTTTAAAAATTATATTTCACCTATTTTCACTAAAAAGTTTATATTTTTATATTTGTGGCCACAAACATACTATTTATTGAATAAAACAAGTAAATATTAAATAAAAAAGTGTACTAATGATTTTATTTTCAGTCATTAATTTTAAGCATGGATAAATCACATAGTAATACATATGTACTTGGTACTCCGAAGAAAGCTCTACCCTTACAATTTCAAAGCCACGTTTGTAAAACTTTTTAACTTTATGCCTACTTCTACTAGTTTGAACACAAATACTTGCTATACCTATGGTAGTTAAATATGTAAAATTTATATATGTTACTCATTGAAAATGTCACATGAGACAAAATTATAAGTTTTTAACGAATGCAACTCAATTTAATAATCATTTTCATGCTTCTAATGGTACAGTCATTATTATTATCATTATCATTATCAATACCAATCTATGCATGTTGCATCACTTTTTTACTATGAATAAGAATTACAATAATGTCTAAAAAATCTACTAGAAAACGTGAAGTTTTAACTTTGAATCCCTCGACAAAAGTTAATGCAATTAAACATAGGACTTATCATCTTTTCATACGGACTTATCATCATCTTTTCGTATATATTGCATCTTTATTTAAAATGAGTGAAAAATAAAAGTAAAAAATTGTGCCAAAGCAGCCAAACGTAGTCAAAACCCAACCCAAAACAAATGGTCAAACCAAAATTCAAAAAAAAAAAAATTAAAAAATGCTTTTTTCGGTTACCTGACCACCATTTTTGATAGCCTAGGTCGTCTCAGGACATTTCTCCGTTGGATTTAAACTGGGGTCAATGAGGGAAGAAATTTTTAAATCCATTCCTACTAGTAAAACAAATAATGCCACATGAGAGGTTGAACCCACAACCCCTAAGTAATAGAGCACCACATTTACCATTAAGATCCAAGAATTATTAGATCTACGATGCAAAGTTAATGATTAGAAATGAATTTGTCAAACTGAAGACAGGTAGAGCTTTATACGGATCCATGAACAGTCAAAAAAACCCTATAAAATAACAGCATTATTGAACAAAGAGAAGCATTCGGAAGTATGAAACTTGATAGAAGGGGGAGATTAATAATAAAGAAACCGCTGCTTCAAATGGATTACCACCAAGAATTTCAGTCATTTATTTATACCCAATAAAGAAACGAGTGAGATAAAGAAAGAGTGTAACAAATTCGGAGAAAAATGGAAAGAAAATAATACCATGGACAATAGGGAAAAGATTAATGTTTTCTAATGAAACTTGATCAGTATTGCTACTACATCCTCTTGCTTGGCAACTAGTATAGTTTCAAGTCAATTTCACTAACAATAAATTAACAAGAACCTCATCTTTTATGGGTAACAAGAACCTCATTGGTTGCTGCAAACACAAACACCAAAACAGGTTGGTAATATGCACATAGTACTCAAAAGTAGGCTCCAGCAGGATAGTTCACCAACTTTTTCATTACTAAGATCCAACAGGAGCAATGCCTTTAGCCTTAGCTGCAGCAGTTGCAGCGGCAGCCGCTGCAGCTGCAGCTGCGGCAGCTGGATTTGGAGTGGAGGGGGGAACAGGGGAGGACTGTGAGCTAGTATGTGTTGCAACTACTTGCGGCTGCAGCTGTTGCTGAGGCTGAGCATTCACTTGAGCTAGCAGAGCCTTGATCTGACTTCCTGTGAGAGTCTCATGCTCCAACAATGCATTAGCAAGAGCATGGAGCTCCTTGCTGTGAGTGGTGAGAATGGTTTTTGCATTGTTATAAGCTCTTTCCAAAAAGTGTCTCTCTTCCTTCTCTATAAGAAGCCTGGTTTCTGTGCTCATACTCTTACCATTATCATCGTAATTGTGAGTGACAAGCCCTATTTCTTTGCTCATACCATACTTTGTAACCATTGCTCTTGCAAGTTTGGTTGCTTGCTGAAGATCAGAGGATGCACCTGAGGTAACCTCATTTTCTCCAAATATCAGCTCTTCTGCAACCCTCCCTCCCATGCAAACATCAAGTCTTGCAAGCATCTGTTTCCGCGAGATACTTGTTTCATCTTTGTCAGGTAATTGCGAAACCATGCCAAGAGACATACCTCTGGGTACTATAGTGGCCTTGTGAACTGGAAGAGCACCATCGGTATGGATAGCCACAAGTGCATGGCCACCCTCATGGAATGCCGTTAGCTTTCGGGATTCATCAGATATGACAGCTGACTTGCGCTCACTTCCCATCATAATTTTGTCCTTTGCATACTCTAAATCAGTCATACTCACTGCTTTAGCACCATCCATTGCAGCTTTCAGTGCAGCCATGTTGACTAAGTTTGCCAGATCAGCACCAGAGAACCCTGGTGCTCCTCTAGCAATAATCATCAAATCGACATCATCTGCCTTAAGTACCTATGAAGTGGAAGCTATCTTAATTTTAAATTGCTTACTAACTTAAGAAAAGGTGTGATGAACTTGATGCATGACATGACAAAAGTGATACAAACTGCAGCAGAAACTATTTGATGCCGCAGATAGCAATATCATGGACAAAATAACATCCTAATCTAAAAGTATAATGAAGTCAAACCCATTGAATTCTTACACAAAATACCAATATGGTTAATAAAACATCAAAATCTTCAAATAATAATAATATTTATTGTTAAAAAATGGGTTTAATCGATTAAAATTGATTAAAATTGTTATTCGGGTATGTCACATTATTATTATTCTATCAAATAGAAAACTTCGTTAAAATCAATAGAAGTTTGTTACATTAGTTGAAGGGCAAAGAAACAAGTGAAGTTATCATCAAGGCAGACTTCACCAACACAGCATAAATATTCAAGAAAATGCAACGTTTATGACAAAAGCAAAGTCAAAATAAGATATCATGTTATCACAATGGTTATGACTTAAAATACGATGGTGCATGAAGATCAGGTAGTCATATAGCAGCATGCCACCTCAAAAATTCCAACTCATGTAAAATCGTAAGTACAGACAATAGCTTCACATTTCCAAGCAAGATTATATATTGAATTAAAAACTATCAAAATGACATGGTCATGGAAAATCTTAAAGAAATGTTAACTTCACAAGAGGAATCAAAATTTTACCTTTGACATGTGAGCTTCCAAAATCTGCCTCCGACCTTCAACATCAGGATTAGGAACAACTATATGGCGATCAAACCGTCCAGGTCTCACCAAAGCTTTATCTAGTGATTCTGGGAAATTAGTTGCAGCAATCACAATAATTCCATCATTTTGCTTGAAACCATCGAGCTCAACAAGCAACTGATTTAGAGTCATCTTCATGTACTGCTGATCCTTGGGGTTACGGCTACCACCAATAGCATCTATCTCATCAATAAATATTATACATGGTGACCGTTTCTTAGCAGCTGAGAACAAATCTCTCACCCTCCGAGCACCAACACCAACAAACATCTCTTCAAACTCACTCCCACTACATGAGAAGAATGGTACCCCTGCTTCTCCAGCAATAGCTCTTGCCAACATCGTCTTGCCAGTGCCAGGTGGACCAACAAGCAGGACACCTTTAGGGAGCTTACCACCCAGACGAGTAAAGCGCTGCAACAATAGGGAAATGTTTGTAAAGATTCATATATTTGTCGAGTGATTTATTAAACTAGTAGGGATTTTCCAACTAAATCTATTTTTTACCAAAATCACCTTCCCTATGTCTTACACGTACAATATTAATACCAAAATACCCTACACTATAGAATCATGAACAAAGCTCTGGCGGCCATTGCTAGCATCCAAAGGCCTCCAGCAAACTTTTCGGTGAGTGGAGGAAGCATTGGCCACAAATGCATCCAGTGTCATAGTCAAGCTTATTACGACAAGATAATACCTTACCACAGCAATAGTAAGCTTATCATCCAGTGTAGTAGTCAAGCTTACTATAACAGTAATAATCCTTACCTCCAATTGATTTTAGTAAAAATTAGAATCTAATCCAAAATCAAGCAATTTTGGTAATTTGGACTATATATATCCTAGTTAATACATAAGACTTTGTTATTTTTGGCAGGGGAAGAAAAGAGAAGAGGTGAAAGGAAACAACAAAAAAAGCTACATACGAGATACCACATATCAACAAGACACCAACCACCCATAACATAAAACTATAACCAGAAAACTACAAATTGGGCCACCAGGATTGTCATATAATTTTCATAAACAGAATCGATAAGACGGTAATGCTGTTGAGACCAAAAAAAATTTTAGTTTCTTTAGAGCTCAACATGTCAATGTAAAAGGCAAACATGTAACCACGTAAAATATTTGCAGCAAAGGCTACAAGCGTTTTCTAAGTCTTCATCTACTATTGCACATAAGAAGATTTATATAGAAGGCCCCATAGAGGATGCATGCAAAAGAAGCAATTAATTGCAACCACAATAACTTCAGAGATATCAAAGGTACCTTGAGAAAAATCATTCACTGTCAATACAAGAATTGTCGGTCACAAGAAATACATGCAACCCATACTTGTTTGAAATGCTCTATCACTCAATCAGATGGTTTAACAAATATTCCAATCCAGACCTATCTCATGTTGCCTCAAACATGACTCATTCAAATTTCAAAATTTCCAAAAGCACAAACACTAGTTTCACCAAAAAATCAAAAATCATAGATAAATAAGCAGATAGAGTGGAGGTAATCCAGAAAGGGACACGGGAATATTTTTACCTTGGGATCCCGAAGATAGTGAACGATTTCCTCAAGTTCTGACTTTGCCTCATCAACACCCTTCACGTCGCTAAATTTAGTATTTGACTCCATGCTAGGCTGCACTTCTTCGTTCAGACCAAGCCCTGATGGTAAAGACAAATAAGGAAGCAGATATAACTACTTCTAGAAGAACAATTGAAATTAGAGTCATTTTAAAATTTTTAGGAAATAGTAATACCTTTACTTATTCCCCTATCCTCAATTAGTGCTCCAACTCCGGAAATGAGCAGAAAGGCCACGACAATACTACGAACTGTACGCCATAGCTGCTCTTTAAATTGCCCCCCTTCTGCAGTCACCATATGTATAGGTGTACTTGCAGTACCAAGAATACCATCTTTAGTACGTTTTCCAACATTCGTAAGACCAGCAAGGCCCCCGACACTTTCTACTTCCCTAGCAGAGCTGCCAATTCCTAGAAATTTACAGATGTATTTTGCTTGTTAAATTAAAGAACAATAAAAATTGTAGAGGGAAGGAGGGGCTGGGTGTAGATGAATTATAACTAACAAGAATTGCTAGCACATATTGTTAATCTTAATAAATAAGTAAAAATGACATAAGGAAATCATAAGAAACACAAACAATAGAATAAAGTAAGTTTGCACCTTAAAGGAGAAAATCATGAGGAAAATGGAGCAATGTATGCTTGATACCCACCTCTCTGTAGTGTCTTCAGTAACTCACTTTCATCCAATCGATCAACCTTGACTAATGCTTTAACATACTCGGACAAAGCTGAAGTATTAGAGTGTAATGAAGGTTGACTTTCAAATAATCTTATCACTGCTTCAGGATCATTACGAAGGTAAAGTTCTTTAAGATGTGCAACTTCACTGGCTTCATCAACATCACGCACTCTGCGAGCCAAACTCCCCACATAGCTTGACCTGAACCTCTGCTGAGAATTCAAAGTCCTGTTCCCTGCAAAAAAAAGTCAGCGTCTTTATAGAAATTTAGAAACAATATATTTTCCCCTCATAAAAGAATAGGACTCAACTCAAACAATGTTGATTGACCCAAAAAATAAAAAATAAAAAAAAACTCAAACAATGTTGCCAATAGTATTTTTATTTTTATAATAAGAGACAAATACACCCAAGACCCCTTAGTTATGCCTGTTATAGTAGTTTAGTTCATTTATTATTTTTTTGCAGCAGTTTAGTCATTTTGTTATAAAAAAGTGATAGCACTACCAAAAATAAAAAAGGGCTTAAACTGCTCCTTTTGACATAATTAAGGGACTTGTGATATCACCCACCCTTATAATAAAGATCAAAGAGCAAGGATGCAAGGTCAAAAATAGGCATAGGGTGGCATACTTCCACTACCTCCGAACTGGACAGAAAAATAAGTTCTGAAACTTTTAAGTTGCCCCAACTCCAAACGATTCCTCGAAACCTGTTGTAAATCATATGTACTATTAGGATGTGAAGGTGGTCTAATGAGCTACAATATTGAAATTTAAAGCATGAACAACAGGAACTATTCAACCAAAGCATTGATGAAACAGCACTTTTTAGGGAGTAAAATCAAATAATTTTAACATGTGCTGCTTATAGTCCATATGGAAACTATAAGAACGTGATATTGGAGCCATATAAGAAACAAAATATATTTCACTAAGCTGTTTGTTGAACACCATTGATGGAGAGAGACAACAACACTGGCATTGCATTATGAGTTTATTCTTGTTCCAGGATGTTCTTCAGAATCATCCGCAAAATAAAACACACGAAAATATTATCAGAAAAACTCATTTCAATTTTAATTCCAAGATGAAACCTTACAGAATGCATTCAACTTCAACTCCACCTACAAAATCTTTCAACCAATCTGTTCCAACAGCCAGTGATACAAAAGAAATGAAAGTAACAAATCAAGAATACCAAATATACAATTCTCGAATAAGCAAAATATCCATCCCTTCTATGCCAAGACACAAATATAACATTCCAATTTTCTAAACCTAACCGTATTTGACATCAATATGGCCATAGTTTCCATTTGCTTATCCACAACACAAAAATTTCATTTGAATGCATGACTGCAGAAAAATGAACAACAGACCAGATACTATTTGAACTCAAGAGTGATATTGGAAATACTAAAATGGCCTCAAGATAATAAAAATAATAATTAATTGGCAATAGAAACCGGTTTAAGTTATAAAATTAGGGTTCACAAAATCAATTTAAAAACAAATCGTATCACAGGAAAATAGGTACATAAAATAGAAGCAAAGCTCAATCATTACAAACGTATCTCAAATTTCAAGTAATTGAAAAGAATGGAGTAGTCAACTAACCTCTGTGATCAAACGTCTTAAAGCCATCTCTTGTTCGAAGAGACCCTGAACGTCAACAAGGTACTTTGCTCTCTAACTCTCTCTCTAGTCTCTTCCTATCTCAATGAATAATATAAATGCAGGGTGATGAGAGGCCCCAAGTGGCGGTGCGTTTGCTTCCAGAGAAAATAAGAAGGAAAACGAGGGAAAGAGAAAGCGAAAGAAATATAGAGAAGAGAAGGGACAATAATATCTGCATTAGCCAAACACTGTCTAATATCTGATCTACGGTGGCTATTCGCACACGTCGTACATTCGTAGAGCTTAGTCTAATTCCTAGTCAAACCTAGAGAATGTCGTTATTGCCCTCAATTACATAATCTCCAAAAATAACCTACTCCTCATGTACATCTTTTTCTCCCTTTGATATGTGATAACAACGAGAAAACTCTTCTCAAATTCGGGTTTATTCTCTCTATGATAGATTTTTTTAAAATTTAATAAAATCATCATAATCTCTGATATATTTCTATAGATATTTTAGGTAGAATTGTTTCTTAATTAAACTTGTTTTCATACAAATTTTGGCATATTTTTGATTAATTTGTAACATTTTTTCAATTTAAACCTAGATTTGGATTTGTTAATTTTTTTATTGAAGTTGTGATTACTTTAGAGATTGATGACATTAATTCAAATAGATTTATTGAAAACATGAAAGCAGTTTTAGAAGTATAGAAGTAATTCAGGGAAAAAAAGATAAAAATCTATAAAAGATGCTATTATTATAAGCTTTATCACAGGACCAATAGAGAATAATATTTTTGCACATGTGTTTGTCATTTTTTATTTATTTGTCTTTTAATTAAATTTTCTTATGTATTATAATTTCAATGAATATAAATTTATTTTTTAAGAAAACTACATAACATAACCCCTAAGAGTTCCATACTTCAGACTTATAGGACATTAGCATAAGTTCAAGAGGAGTTGTGTTTCTCTATTGTATTTTGAGTGTACTTATCCTATCATATAGTTTACTTGTGTAAAAGTAACTTGATTGTATTTGGTTAGACCGCATGATTCTCTTTATGAGTATATATTATTTCATGTGTGTATGATATAAATGAAATCACAACTTGTGGAGCTCAATCAAGAGCTTTTTACAGAACATGCATCACAAAATGATTCATCAAAATGGATGAAGCATAATAAGACAAATGTACTAGAGTTAGGAGTGTTAGGGGCGTCTTGCTTGTGTGTCCAACTTCATTCATGGTAATGAACTCTTTTGGATCATCTTGCATGAATGTATATATCATGTTAGATTATGTGTTTATTTTAGGTTTGTAGTATTTTTTAATGGAAAGACAAAGGAAGAGATTGTAAGTTCTGTTGTTTAGGCATTAGTGCAAAGCAAGAGTTGTCATTTTACTTAATGTATTTGTCATCCACTATGTAAGGTCGATTACCAACAGTTTAGTATTTCATACACTCACATAGATATACTTTGTATGTTTGTATGATCACATATCACTTAGAGTTTGAAGCATTTAGTTGGCATGTTTAGGTTATGTGTTTGCATTGTTATTTTTGTTGTTTTTTGTTATAAATTATTTAGCATTTTTCCAGCAAAAATGACTAGTATTAGGTGTTCTCTGAGAGCTCACCAAGGTGTTTGTCGTGTTGTTGACGAGGGTGCATCGAGGTGGTTGATGAACAATGGCAACTATTATACACTAGGAAAAATGGTCAACAAAAGCTTACCGAGGTGGTCGTAAGACCCTTATAACTAATTCTTTTTATAAATACCTCATCTTTTTTATTGTTTTTATTAATTAGAAAATGTGGAAAAATTCTTGCAGTTTGAAAACTTGTGGTTTTGTAAAAATCTATTTTCTAGTTTCATGTCAGTGATACATTGAGTATGGTTTTGTATTAAAGATATATGGAGTGATTTTATGAAAACTTGTTTTTAAGCAGTTTAATTAAAATTAATTAAACACTAGGACATAGTTTGCATCTAGGTTGATGTGCATGAGAGTTGTCACACACTAGATTCCTAACTTAGATGAGTTGTTAGTGATTTTTTTCCATCATGTGGTAGTGAAGCTTTGGAGGAAAGTTTGATCTATTTGGATCGTAGTTGATGTATAGATAGTAGTAGAGCATGAGTGCTCCAACTTATCATAGATGTTTATGTTTTATATTTCTTTTTGTTATGAGCTATTGATTTTCTTATTGTAATAAATTGCTTGTTGGTGATGGTTGTCCTAATAACCTGTGGATGTTACCACATAAAATTCAATTCTTATTTGGGTTACCACATGACATCGCTTTGTTATACATTATCAGAGTGATTACTATATATGTTTGCACACAGGAAGTACTAGATGTGATTGAAAAGCATTTCATTTCTTTATTTCTTTCCTAACTTATCTGTATGTATTATTATCTAGTTTTTTACCCTCTTAGATTGCTTCTTGGATCATTATTGTTGCTATTTTTTTCATTGTATGTAAGAGTTGTTGAGCTCTTGAGGTGTCTGAATCACCTTTATCTTTGTTAAACATCATGTACGTACTTTCAACACTCACTATTGTCATTATGATGGAGTACATTTGGTACCTTAGAAATAAGATAATTCATGAAAATTACACTTTTGATGAAAAGAATGTTATTCAGTATCTCCATAAAAGAATAGATTAATTCCAACTCTTATTAAAACAACACAATATTAATATATTTGGTAAAAAGAATTTATATCATTAATATTCTTGCCCTATGTTTGGTTGACTAGAATGGAATTTAATCGAAATTGATTCCTTCCAATTTTATGTTTGGTTGGGCTAAAAGTGTGAATGGAATGGAATCGAATTGATTTCTAAAATAGAAAGAATCAGAACTACTTCCCCCTACTTAAGGAGTCATGATTCTATTCTCATCTCAAATTTTTTCCAATTTTACCCTAACCCCAAATATAACCCTAAACCCTAAATCCTAAATTTCAAATCCCAAAACCCTAAATCCTAAATTCCAAATCCCAAAACCCTAAACCCTAGACCCTAAATCCAAAAATCCTAAACCCTAAATCCTAAATCCCAAATCCATAAACCCTAAATCCTAAATCCCAAATCCATAAACCCTAAATCATAAATCCCAAAACCTTAAACCCTAAACTTTAAACCCTAAATCCCAAATCCTAAAACCCTTAACCCTATTTAGAAAAATAATAATTTTAACCCTAAACCCCAAATACCAAATCCCTAAATCCCAAATCCCAAACCTTAAAACCCTAAACCCTATTTATAAAAATAATAATTTTAGTAATATATTTTCTTTTTCCTTGTACAGAGAGCATACAATACTGCTTGGTAGACCATTTAGGAGAGACTATTGATGTTCAAGATGGAAATTTGACAATGACAGTCTTAGGAGAGACTATTCATTTTAAAGTTTTGGATTCTTCACCTTTTCCTTCTATTTCTGCCATCGATGAAATATTCGATGTTGATCCATTGGATAATCTTGTCCAAAGCACCTTTTCCCAACCAGAATAGAAGACAAGCTTGAAACTATTCTTACACTTGAAGAGGTCGAAGAAGATTTAGATGAAGAAATTAAGGGGTATCTTAAATAACTAGATAATGATGATCTAATGAAAAAATCTAGTACAATTTTAAATCTACCTAGTTCTCTATCTAGTAAAGTGGAAAATCCATCTAAACTTGAACTTAAAGACTTACCTGAGCACTTAAAATATGTGTTTTGGGAGAAGGAGAAACTTATCCAGTGATAATTTCTTCAACCTTGACCAAAACCCAAGAAAAGGAACTTAAAAAAGTGCTTAAGTAGTTTAAGAAAGGTATAGGTTGGAGTATCAGGGATATAAGAGACATTAGTCCTACGATGTGTATGCATAAGATCAACTTGGAGAATGGTGCTAAACTTATACGAAAGGCTCAAAGAAGAATAAACCCAAACATGCAAGAGATAGTTGATGAGTGCTCAAAAAGCACTAAAATTACCATGATTTTATGCACATTAATTGATTAAAAATATATATATTTATATAAATTTGTTTTTTTTCGGAATCACGGGTATTTTTATTGTTTTTCAGGTATTTTTGCTTAAAAACGCAACTTAAAGACACAAAGAGGAATACTAGAAGCAATACATCACAAATATATTAATAAATAAATGAGGAAAGGTCAACAAATATGGAAAAATTGGACAAAATGGGTCAAAAAGGTCAAAAAGGTCAAAAAGGAGGAAAACGCGCACGGAGCCGCCCAGCTCGTGCGCGCAGCACGCCCAGACCGCGCACGCTGCTCCTGTGCACGCCCCAGCTCCAGTCCGCGCGCGCCTATGCTCAGCATGCTCCCATCTACGCCCATTCCGCGCGCGCAGTTGCCCCCAACGTCATGCTGACGTCATCAATGACGTCAGAAATCACCACTCCGCGTTTTCATCATTTTTTCACCTACTTTTTCTCTCCATCCTCACCTATAAATATCCCCCTTCTCTTCACTTCTAAACACACTTCTCTCCTCTTTCTTTCTCTCCATTTCTTAGTTTTTTAGTTTTTTTAGTTTTTCTTAGTTTTTAGCTTTTCTTAGTTAGTTCTTCTTAGTTTTTAAGTTCTTCTCTTTTTGAGAAGAACTAGTTATGTTTTTACAATTTATTTGCTTTTCGATTCAATAAATGGGAGTGCAAATTCTATTTGGAGGTTTTCCGGCAACCGGAATAGCATCGAAGTATTGTAAGGATTTTATTTTCTTTACAGTTATTTTTTATGCTTTATTCTTACATGTTATATTTAATTTGTCTGTAATTAAATTTAACTCTGCTGGCTATTTGTAAACATGATATAATAATAACGTTGTTATGCTTGCAAAATATTAAATAGGTAAAAATCTCTAAAATGAATTGATTTTTATTTTTATTCAAGATTATATATTAAGAATGTTAGAGAGAAATATATTATTTTTCATTACAAACTTAAATCTAAAAATTAGATTTTAAGGTTTAGTTATCCGGTCTGATTTAGAGTAGTGCTCTTTTATTTGTTGGTACAATCGCCCGGTAGTTAGAGTGAAGCTCTATTTCAAAAGTTTTTATAAGAATTATTATCTGAAAATGTATTGACAACATGTTTTCAGTAGTGGTTTTAAAACTTGAAAGTTAGTACTCGGATAACTAAATTCTTAGGTTTAATTTGGACACCTTGAATAAAGTTTAAACTGTCTAACCCCACAAAAGGTGGCATTTAAATGGTTCATTTTCAATCTCTTAGAAAAAGGAATTAATTTAACTAACCAAATTAGTTATCAACCCCACCCATAGGTGTTAATTGATTTGTTTAGTTAACAAAGAATATCTAACCCCACCAAAGGTGGTATTCATATAAAAAAAAGAGAATCAATAAATATCAATTCATATCTTTAATAACCTAAATAATATGAGCAAGCATAATTAACTTAATTATTATACCCATAAATACTCCACCATTATAAATGATAAAATTTGCATAATTGTTTATTGAATCTACGTTTATTTTTATGTAAGTAGATTAAAAACTCAAAACCCCAAAATATCGTGACAGGATGTTTAGGATTTAATTTTGTTTTTAAAAGTTTGAATAATAAATTAAAAACCACATACATTCCTTCCTTAGATCGACCTTGGGAGTATACTTATCATTTTCTACGAAATGATTCGTGCACTTGCGAGAGTTTTATAAATACATAAAACCAAAGTATCGGCAGGATCGGCAATGTCGGTTCTACTCGATCAATATCGCTTAAAGTTTTTATAGAATATGAAATGTTTATTGAAACATCCTTCATTAATAGACTTTATTGCTATTGGAACGGTACAACAATTGAGTGATGATCAAATGATTCATAATCAATATTCACTACTTGTGCCTTCTAATGCTACCACAGTCCAAGAAGCAATTGGACAATATGTGGCTTGGCTATCGAGTCAAGTTGTGATTAATTTTGACATGGTACTATTTTTTTATTTAAAATAACACTTTTTTTATTACTATTATATTATTATTCTTATATTGTTACTAACATATATAATACTTTTTATGTAGTCTATTATACCAAAATTAGTAAGTGTGACACATTTAAGAGATACAAAGCAAGTATCTCGTGGTAAATCTATGTCTAGTGGGCAATCATCATGCACTAAGTCATTCAAGAAGAAACCATGGAAAAAGTATAGTTATTATTATGCTATAAACTTCAGCAGAAATCTTGGCACTTTGATGACTATTGTTACAAGGACATCTAGCATAAATGATGGATGGACTATGTCGTTTCCTATAGAAATTATTGGTGTAGACATTGGCCAAACCTATATATCGATTGAGTGCATATTGTAGCTATTTGAATATCAAATGATCGATTTAAGTATAATTCAAGTGTGGATAAGGTGAGTCCTCAATCGCTAAATAACTTTCATTTATGTAGAACATATATAATTATATTTATATTAGCTAATTATTTATATATATTTCTTTTATATAGGGCATGTTATTATCGAATTCAAGCTAATCACTCATCACATTTAGCAATGTTCAATGATTCTTCATTTGTCAATCAATATCAAGAAAAGGATGTTAGCATCAAAGCTAAACAATTACGTGATAAGACATTAACACTTAACACAAATCAGAAGTTGATAATCCCTTGGACACTAAATTTTGAACAAGGCTAAGATCATTAGATGTTGGTAAGCCTTGATCTATATGGCAATCATGTTTGGTATTGTGACTCAACTTCCATAGAATTGAGTAAAGATACAAAATCAGTTGTTGAAATGTAAGAGTTATAGTTAACTATTTTTCTTCTATTATTCTTTATCATATTTAATAAAAAACTAATCGTTATAAACTTTGATAGGGCATGGAAGCTGTAGAGCAAGAGTAGGGGCATTGCCCTTAAAAAATGTCATAAGCTTATATGGGACAAAGTTATGGTATATACAAGCAAATATTAATAATTTAATTAATTTTACCATTGAATAATAAAGATGTTTGAATATGTAAAATAATATACACTTATTTTTTGTAGGTTTCACAACAAAATGATGGAGTCATGTGTGGTTACTATGTCATGAAGTTTATCAACGAAATAATCACAAATATCAAAATTTCAATTAAAGATGGGGTAATCTCTTTTACCAATATACCTTTTAAACATATATGAGTTATTTTTTGTGAATTCATGAAATTACATTCTTATTTTTAATTTAAATACATGTAGTTCTTTGGTTGGAACAAGTCAGGCTATGATTTGCAAATTTTTGATGATTTACGAGAGAAATAGGCAGAACACATGGTTCAAATTATATCATCACAAGAAGAATCAGGAGAATATTCTAATGATCTTGAATAGCATATGACAACATCATGGTAATTTTTATAATGCTTTAATTTCTCTATTCCTGTGTCTGAAGTCTGGGTAGCTTTTTTGATAAATATTTTATATGCTTATGTATTTAGGAGAATGAATTATTATATGCACCTATTTTTTGCTCAAACTTTAACTTATCTCTCTTGCCTAGTTCCCTTGTATGACAACATTAAGGTAGTCACTCGCTAGTGATCGGTGCAAAACTACAAGTGCATAATATCATAGTTTTATAATAAAGTGATAAGAAGAATATCGTCCTCAAGGATTGGTAACTTACTTTTAACAAATACCAAAATTGTACTAATCTTAATTTTATCTAGAAAATTCACTCAGATTGTTATAATTGAAATTTAAAAGAAAATTAATTTAAAGAAAGATGCACAAAAGAAAATAAAGATATTATTCAAAGATCAAATTAATAAGAAGAAAACTTTTAGGAAATCGATTTCACCTAATCCATTACTATGCTTTACTCATCTAGCTAATTTAATTTAATTCTTCCTGTTTGTTAGCAATCTCCAAAAATATCTAAAAGCCTCTTTCGATATTCAATTGGAAATAATATTATTCATTAATTTACACATGAGTATGCAATTTAATAGATCAAGAAAGCAATAAGACCAATGATTTTTAAAACTACACAGGTTCATACAAGTATTTCGATCTCTATATTTACCTATGCCGAAATATTTTAGATATTCTATAATTCTCTCTTTCAATAGTAAACCACAAGACTAAAATCATCTAATTAATTATCAGTTAATTAGAAGCATTAAACTCAAAATAAATCAGACAAACATGAAGAGAAATAATTCAAATTAACATAGAAAATCAAGTATAGGTCAGAATTAAATTACATCTTTTTCCTAGAATATAAAAAAATTAGTTCATGATAAAAATTAAATTTAACATAAACGAATTCACCATAATTTTTTAAAAAAATTTGAATTTTACAAAAAGAATATGCTTTCGCGTTTCTGTCCAGATTTTTCTATGCTTTTTGGGCCGTTTTCCGTTCTTCCCAGCGTTGTTCTCTTTTTCCCCTCCTCTCTCTTTCTGCGTTTCTGTTTTTTTTGTTTTGTTTTTGGTCCTCTTGCCACTGTTCTTTTTTTATTTTGTTTTCTTCTTCTCCAAACTGTGACCATCTCCTCTATTATTCTGTTATATTATATATATATCAGCCATCATATTATATATATAATACATATCTCCATCTTCTTTTATATATTATATATCTCTCAGCATCATATTATATATATATATAAATTTAAAACATCTTAATTTAAATAAATTTTCATTTAAATTTGAGATTCCTCTTCATTATTTTTAAATCTACAATAAAATTTAAATAATAATAATGAAGTTTATATTCAATGAAAAATAATTAAAATTAGATTAAAGTTAAAGTTGAGAAGTGATAAATTATGCTAAATTATGCAAGTCATTAAACACCCCTAAAATTAAAACTTTGTTTGTCCTCAAACAAAAAGAAAATAAAAGAAAAGACAATTGTAGATAGTGTCAACAAGACCTCATAGAAAACTGTCATTACTTACCAAGCCATGATTTTAATTTAGATTTCATCACTAATAACTTACTCTTTTTACATCGAAGATAGCAAGAAAATCAATCAAAATTTCACAATTTGTCAAGCAAGAGTTAAGCATTTACTTCAACCTAAAACTAGGTCCTTGAGTGTGTATATGTGAAATATTCAATTTAACTCCAAACCATTAGCAAATTCAGATAAAAATAGAACAACTGAAGTCAGAATAATTCTCTCAAAATTTAACTCTATAAGTCCAATTTTTAGAAATCATCTCCACTAATGTAATCAAATACTAAAATCAGAGATCAAAAGGTCTTTAATTAGGGTTCTAATGACAGGCCATAATGTGAGGGATAAGAAGGAAATGGATATGGAAAATAAAAACAAACTGGAAAAACACTTGGTAGAAAGAAACAATAAAAAGAATATCCACAGGATTTACACTATTTCTCTTTTCCGACAATATGCTTATATTGATGACAATATTATTGTCATACTCAATAAGTGGAGTACTCTTTTTTTTCTTTTTCTTTTCTTTTTTTCACCTTAATACTCAATAAGTGGAGTGCTTTTTTTTTCTTTTCTTCTTCTTCTTCTTATGTTTTTTTTGTATGGTTGCCTTGACACTCATAGTCTTTACTAATTTCAACCATTTTTATCCTTTTTTGATTCTTGCCTTCCACTTTCTTTCTTTCTTTTTATGTTCTTTTTTTATCAAATAGAGCAATCATAATGTTAATTATTTAATTTGAACTAATTTTCTCTTTAAATGCAAATTTTTACCAAAGTATTTTCTTAAAATTTAAGGTAAGTTCATGGTTTTTCAAGCTTAGAATGAAAATGGTTTGTGTAGTTAAAAGAACAAATAAGGCTTATGTAAAATAAGGCTCAAAGGAGTTGACTATGAGAATACACCATACAATGATGACATGATGATTAGGATGATTGGGAAAGCTTTTTGGTTGTGAAAAAAGATTGCCTATATCATTTCTCTAATATTTGGTATCAATTAGGATTTCACCTAAGGATCTATCAACGAATTCTATAGCAAAGCAAGATTAAACTTTTCCTAAACGAGTTAATTCAACTCCTTGCCTTCATAGGCAAAATGGAGTAGAGAAAAATTTACTCTGTACTCAATTATTTTCAAGGACAAGGATTTAAATCAAAGTACCCACAAAACTTTGACTAACATAATAGCATATTTTGAAAAAAATTCTCATACCTATCCTCAATCACAAATTTCATAGTCATAGCGAATTCAATCATACTCACATACATGCTTGATAAGAGAATTCAACAACTCAAGAATATAGAAGTTGACACCTCCAAACTTAAACTAACAATGTCCTCATTGTAATTTAAAAGTGAGATAGATAGAATAAATGAAAGGAACTTTCTTGGTTTTATGGTGGATTTGCACTAGTTTTAAATTTTCATCTTTTTATTCCTGCAAAATAAATCAGCATCAAAATCCAAAATATTCAAATAAATAATATAAAATAAAATAAAATAAAAGAACAAAAGAAAGTTTTATGGGCTACCTCCTATAAGCACTTGTTTTATAGTCTACAGCCAGACTTTTCAATCTTCATCAATCAAGATTTCAAAAAGGAATAAATGCATGATTCCTCTTCACTTGTTCTCCATAATAGTGCTTCAATCTATGATCGTTAACTCTGAATATATTCCATGTCTTGTCCTTTAAGTCTATTGCTCCAAAAGTGGAAACTTTGTCAATTGTATAAAGACCTATCCATCTTGATCTTAACTTACCTAGGAAGAGTTTTAGTCATGAATTGAAAAGCAAAACCTATTGTTTTGGAGCAAACTCACTCCTAAGAATATGTTTGTCATGCCACTTCTTTGTGCGTTCTTTGCATTTTCATAAGCATCATTCTGGAACTCATCCATCTCATTCAATTGAATGAAGTCGCTTTTCCTCTTCTCTAGGTGTAAGTGATGCCGCAACAATCACTAGAAACGTGTAATTATCACCCAAGGACGTATAGCGAAGATGCTCACGCAATTGCTTTAACTCTAGAGTTGTAGTTTGTTGTACTTTTTCTATAGAGATTACAGAATACGTCTTTGCTACCATTGGCTCCAACCTCTCCACTTCTGTGCTAAATGATGTTCCCTACTGTAATGATCGTTCTAGGTGATTGGTTGGTATATCTTCTTCAAAGGCTTCTACTTCATATTGTTCAATGATATCTACTCGAAAGCAAGTGCTTAGATCTTCTGGAAATCTCATGACTTTGTAGATGTTGAATGTAACCTCTTCTTTGTTCACTCTCAATGTTAACTCACCCTTTTGAACATCTATTAAATCCCTTCCCATAGCCAAGATTGGTCGGCCAAGAATTAGTGGGGCATCTTGCTCTTCATCCATATCTAACACCACAAAATCAGTAGGAAAAATAAATTTATCCACCTTTATCAATACATTTTCTATGAATCCCCATGGATACTTGATGTATCGGTCTACTAGTTGCAAAGAAATTATTGTTTGTTTCATCTCTCCAAGTCCCAATTTTCTATAAACAGATAGTGGCATAAGATTAATGTTAGCACCAAGATCACAAATTATTTTCAAAAAAATGAATCTCCAATAGTGCAAGGCAAAGTGAAACTCCCTCGATCTTTTAATTTTTGAGGCAATTTCTTTAGAAAAATAACACTACATTCTTCAGAAAGCTTCATTGTTTCAAACTCCTCCAACCTTTTCTTCTTGGAAATGATGTCCTTCAAGAATTTGGCATCTATTCCAAGGCATCACAAAAGAAATATTTATGTAAATTTTCTTACAGATATCCAAAAACTTAGAAAATTGCTTATCTAATTTTTGTTTTTGAAAACGTTGAGGATAAGGAAGTGGAATAGAGAGAATAGGAGGATTTTTAGGAAATGAAATTGATGGAGGCATGTCAATCTCTCTTAGTGTATCATCAACAATCTCCTCTTCTTCTACTTTATTATTACTTTGGCCATTGTTTGGAGCTATAGGAGTGGACTCGATTTCCTTTGATGGTGACCTCTCAATTTCTTTTCCACTCCTAAGTGTAATGGCATTGCATTTTTCCTTTGGATTCACTTATATCACTACTACAATATATATCTTTAGTCTCGAAAATTTAGCCTCGATTTTTTTAATAACCGAGGCTATAGGATTTTGGCCTCGGTTTTTGAAAAACCGAGGTCATAGGGTATATCTATGGCCTCGGTTATTTTAAAACCAAGACTGTAAACATGTAAATTCTATCAATTTTCTTTCTTTTACATTAAACATCAAATTTTTGATCAATTTTTTTTTCTTTTTTTTTCTCCTTTTTTTTTCCTTTCTCTTATCTTCTCTTTTTCCCTTTCCCTTCTCTTCTCTTTTCTTTTTCCCTAGTTTTTTTTCTTTCTCTTCTCTTCTCTCTTTCCCCAGCTTTTTCCCTTTCTCTTTCTCTTCTCTCTTTTCCTTTTCCACAATGTTTTCCCTTTCTCTTCTCTTCTCTTTTTCCAACCACATCACCGACCCTCATCCTTGGCCTCTAGCTACTTCATCCCTGGCCTCCAGCTCCCCAGCTACCCCATCCCCTTCAGCGAGCGAGATAGATTTAGGGATTAGAAAGCGTGAAAAATTTAAGATTTGGCAAGCATGAGAAGAACGAAAGAGATCTGAGAGAGTGAGAGAAAGCGCACTGTAATTAGTAAGTCATCATAACACCAAACGATTGCCTCTGTTTTCATGGATTTTTGTTTATGAATTTTAATTTCTGCGAAAGTTCTTTCGTATTTAAGATCCTTTCAATTTTTATTCCAATCTATCATCTTCCCTTTTTTTGATTAATTATTACAATAACATTCTAGTTACTTGAGAGCAGAGAAACCCTAATATTGATATTGGTTCTATAAATTGAAGTTTGGTACTCTTTGGAATCTCGATTTCTCTTCCAAATTTGAGTTGAAATGCTACACAAAAGCTTTAAGCTAGCTAAATGGTAAATTCTGCATCTCATTCTTTCTTTATATTCAACAATTTTGGGTTTTTTTTTCTAAAATTATAGGATGTATGTTTGATTGAATCTATAAGTGATACATTCTGCATTTCCCCTTTTTTTTCTTTATCTTTGTGTTCTATTTGTCACTACACGGTTGTACCCATTATTTTTTTCCAGAGTAGGAGAGATTATAAAAGCATCTAGTAATGATTTCATTTTTGGTCTGTAATCTGGATTGGTTGATTATACTTGTAAGGGACAACCTTATCTGAAGCAGAATATATAGAGTTCGAAATTATTTTTTTCTTGATTAGATGGAACCATTTATTCTTGTTCCATTGGCTAATGTTTACAAACAAGTATTCCTGGTAAATTCTGAAGTTTTATTTATACAATTTACATTGAATTTTCCCTATAATTTATTTAATATATTATTCCTGGTAATTTTACATCTGAAACAATCAACATGTTTAAGAAATGTTTATAGTTTAGTTGAGTTTTTGTGGTCTTAATTTCTCTTTCTCTAATACGTAGGGTGGTCATCCAGTTCAAATCCAACCATTGTAATTTTTTCTATCGTTGGAAAATTTGGTGAGATATTTATCAACCGGGGGATATTTATGTATTAAATTTTGATTGCATTTTAGATTACATGATTGTTAATCATGTTGATAATCCAAATGATATTTTATTTCCTGTAATTTGGATTGGTTGATTATACTTGCTTTAGTGGAGAACTTGATCTATCCACTACAAGATGTATTCACAATTCTTGTGAGAATTGGGGTTTCTTTGAGGTACTATCCAATTGCATATATCTATTTGTTTTTTTCTTTTTTCCCTCTTAATTAATTTTTTCCTGGTGTTTAATTTCTATAATCTCAGGTAGTTAACCATAGGATTAATCATGAACTGATGGACACAATGGAGAACTTGATAAAAGAGCACTATAGAAAAGTACATGGAGCAGACGTTCAAAGAAATGGTGGCCACTAAAGGCCTTGAAGCTGTTTAGTCTAAAATTGATGATATTGATTGGGAAAGCACTTTTCTTTTTTCGCCAGCTTACACAATCTAACTTATCTGAAATCCCAAATCTTAATGAAGACTACAAGTAAATTATTAACACTACTTTTTTTGTCTTTTCTATGTCTTAACTGCCTTTTGTTAATTGGATTTTCAGGAACGTGATGAAGGAATTTGCAAAAGAACTAGAAAAACTGGCAGAACGACTGCTAGATTTATTGTGTGAGAATCTTGGGTTAGAAAAAGGGTACTTAAAGAAAGCTTTCTATGGATCCCAAGGTCCAACCTTTGGGACTAAAGTCCTAATTATCCACCTTGTTCAAAACCAGAGCTAATTAAAGGACTTAGAGCTCATACTGATACGGGTGGTATTATTCTTCTCTTTCAAGATGATAAGGTAAGTGGTCTTCGGCTTCTCAAGGATGATAAATGGATTGCTAACAATTGGTAAATACAAAAGTATAATTCACAGAGTGATAGCTCAGCAAGATGATACTAGAATATCAATAGCATCATTCTACAACCCAAGTAGTGAAAATTTAAAAATTGTGTGTTGCAAGGGTACCATTTATCATCATTTTCTTTGAAATTTTTTGCAAGAACATCTATTGATTCACCATTTTTGGCCCTTTATTGGAACTATAAATTTAAATTGATCTTTCAAATAATATCATCTTTTCTAGATTTCATTATTGGCCCTTTGCTGGAACTATTTATTTCAAGCAATGTCATCTAATAATTGCAATTTTATGTGTATGCTATGATGTGAAGTATGAATGGCTAAATGAACAGAGAATAGTTTTCTTATAAATTGTTTGTTGTTACCTTTTAGCATGTGGAATGTTTCATAGGTTTTTGCAAATTGTTTACTTTTATTGATGCTCTTTTGTTTTTCTTGAAGGCTCGTCGGGAATTTCAAACCATCAAATGCATCATAAGGTTGCAATCGATCATTTGTGGCAACTTGGTTAGAAGACAAGCTGTATCCACTTTACGCTGTGTGCAGGGCATTGTTAAATTTCAGGCACTAGTTTGTAGCATATTTATACTTGTAATTAATAGTAAAAAGTGAGTTTGTAATAACAAGTTTTTATTATGTTTTAGTGTATAATAAACTCTCGAATGTAATTATACTTTTAATTTTAATATAATATGATTTTTAATATTGTTTTTAATAAATTTATTGTAATTTATATTGATTTTTAATATTTTAATTATTAATTGTATTTTTTTAAATTTATGTATACCCTATGGCCTCGGTTATTAGAAAAATTGAGGCTATAGGGTGTAGTTATGGCCTCAGTTATTAGATAAATTGAGGTCATAGAGTGAACCTATGACCTCAGTTATTAGAAAACCGAGATCATAGGGTGTACCTATGGCCTCGGTTATTAGAAAACCGAGATCATAGGGTATACATATGGCCTCGGTTATTAGAAAACCGAGGTCATAGGGGGCATCTATGGCCTCGGTTATTAGAAAAACTGAGGCCATAGGGGGTACCTATGGTCTCTCTTACTTAGGCCTCGGTTCTTATAACCGTGGTCATAGACCTACGGTCACGGTTAAAAACCGAGGCCATATGTACTTTTTGTAGTAGTGTATATTGCTAGGAAAAGCTCCTCTTTGTTGAGCATTGATGGTTGTGGCTAGTTGCCCAATTTGCACTTCAAGATTTTTCATAGTGGCTCCCATATTGTTAAAATGAGTCTCAATGTTATCCATCCGTGAATCATTCTTTTTAAACCTTGCTTTGGTCTCCCCAACAAAGGAAACCATGGCACCCTGGAGTTGGTTGCAACACATTATTTGTGTTTCCATAAGAAAAATTCTTATGATTTTGAAGCCTTAGATGGTAGTAATTTTGCATAGGATTACCACAATAGTTGTAGTTCCGATTGTTGATGTAATGAACCTATTCTTGAATTTCTTCATTCATTGGAATTGTCATACTTTGGTCTACAACATATTCTGCATTTTGTGGTATTATTTGGGTTATCAAGACTAAAATTTGATGAGATATAGAAGCTACTTGAGCTGAAAGGGCAGCAAACGATTCCAATTCATGAATCCTGGCAACTTTCTTAGCCATAGATCTTTCAGTTGGCCATTGATAGTTATTTAAGGCCATTTTTTCCAAAAGAAAGGTAGCACCTTCAGGTGTCTTTGACATCAAAGTTCCACCAGAAGCAGCATTAACTATGGTTCTAGTTTGCCCATTTAACCCATTATAGAACATCTAAACTTGTAACCAATCTGGCAATCCATGTTGAGGACAATGTCAAATCATATATTTGTATCTTTCCCATGCTTCATAGAGTGTCTCAAAATCATTTTGTCTGAATTGACCAATCTCACTCTTGAGTTGGGCTATTTTTACAGGTGGAAAGAATTTAGCAAGAAAATTTTCTTCCATATCCTGGCAACTAGTGATGCTTCCCGATTGTAGAGATTGGAGCTAACCTCTAGCCTTGTCCCTCAATGAAAAAGGAAACAATCTCAGTCTAATAGTGTCTTCAATAACACCATTCATCTTTACAGTGTCACAAATCTCCAAAAACATCATCAAATGAATATTGGGATCATCAAGTGGTGATCCTCTAAATTGGGCTACAAGTTTGAGCTCCAAATTATTGGCATTAATGGTCTAGCATCTTACACTAAAGTAGTTATCATTCACAATTGGTCTTACATAATCCATCAAGGTGCGTGGTTGTGCATTATGTTCTCCTTCAACCATGGCTAATACTTTCTTCTTTTTTTGTGATCTAAAGGTTCTTTAAATCTATGGATCAAAAGCAATAATATTTCGAGTCCTAGCACGGTACATCCAACGTTAAAAACACACCTAGAAAAGAAAAACAAATAAAAATAAAATAAAAATGAAATAAAATACAATTCTAAATTAAAACTAAGATTACTATGTATCGATATTGGCAAAAATAAGAAAAAATTAATCCTCGACAACGGCGCCAAAAACTTGATCGATGCAAAACTACAAGTGTATAGTATCGTAGTTTTATAATAAAGTGATAAGAAAAGTATTGTCCTCAAGGATTGGTAACTTACTTTTGACAAATACAAAAATTGTACTAATCTCAATTTTATCTAGAAAATTCACTCAGGTTGTTGTAATTAAAATTTAAAATAAAATTAATTTAAAGAAAGATGCACAATAGAAAATAAAGATATTATTCAAAGATAAAATAAATAGGAAGAAAACTTCTAGGAAATCGATTTCACATAATCCATTACTATGCTTTACCTATCTAGCTAATTGAATTTAATTCTCTCTGTTTGTGTTTGTTAGTAATATCCAAAAATATCCAAAAGCCTCTTTCGATAGTCAATTATAAATAATCTTGCTCATTAATTTACACATGAGTATACAATTTAATTGAGCAAGAAAGCATTAAAACCAATCATTTTTAAAACTACACAGGTTGTATTTCGATCTCTATATTTACCTCTATAATTCCCTCTTTTGATAGTAAACCACAAGACTAAAATCATCTAATTAATAGCCAATTAATTAGAAACATTAAACTCAGAATAAATCATATAAACATGAAGAGAAATAATTCAAATTAACATAGAAAATCAAGCATATGTCAGAATTAAATTACATTTTTTTATAGAATAAAGAAAAATTAGTTCATCCTAAAAATTAAATTTAATAAAAACAAATTCACCATAATTTTTTGAGAAAATTTGAAAGGAAATTGACTCGCAAAAAGAATCTACTTTCATGTTTCTGTCCAGATTTTTCTTCTATTTTCTCTGCTTTTTGCGCCATTTTCTGTTCTTCTAAGCATTGTTCTCTTTTTCCCTCCTCTCTCTTTCTGCGTTTCTGCTTTTTTTTTGTTTCTGGTCCTCTCACCGCTGTTCTTTTTTTATTTTGTTTTCTTCTTTTCCAAACTATTATTCTGTTATATTATATATATATCCAACGTTACTCCTTCAATATATATATCTATTTTCCTTTATATATATATATATTAAAAACATCTTAATTTAAATAAATTTTCATTTAAATTTAAAATTCCTTAAATAATATGCTTATAAAATTTTGGATCTTCATTATCTTCAAATCTCCAATAAAATTTAAATAATAATAATGAAGTCTAAATTTAATGAAAAATAAATAAAATTAGACCAAAGTTAAATTTGAGAAGTGATAAATTATGCGAGTCAATAGCGAGCCAAGTACAAGCAACCACCAAAAATCATCATTCCGATGTAATATCATGAATTCACAAAAAAACTTATATATGTTAAAAGATTAGTAAAAGAGATCACTACATTGACACCGGAGTGATATAATAATAACCTTATTCTTTCGAAATCATATTAGCAATGTATTAATCTTTTGTCTATAAATATGAAGCTATCTGGAATCAACATTGTATTTTTAATGCTATAATAAGCTCTAAATATGAAATCAAGTGTAACTTCGATTTGTTACTTGGGTTGGTTGGACATAAAACAATTGTTCCATAAGTTTATGGGCATCAAAACTTAACCAACCCAAGTAACAAATAATATTTACACTTGACTTCATATTTAGAGCTCATTATAGCATTAAAAATACCAACTTGATTCTAGATAACTTCATATTTATAAACAAAAGATTAATACAGTGCTAATATGATTTCAAAGGGATAAAGTTATTATTATATTATTCCGGTGTCGATGTGGTAATCTCTTTTACTAGTATTTTAACATATATAAGTTATTTTTTGTGAATTCATGATATTACATTCTTATTTTGAATTTAATTACATATAGTTATTTGGTTGGAATAAGTGGGGCTATGATATGCAAATTTTTGATGATTTACGAGAATAATGGACAAAACACTTTGTTCAAATTATAACATGAAGAGAAGAATCTGATGATCATGAATAACATAGGACAACTCCATGGTAATTTTTATAATGATTTAATATCTCCATTCCTATGTTTCTGAAGTTTGGACTACTTGTTTGATGGATGTTTACGTGCTCATGTATTTAGGGGAATGAATTGTTATATGAACTAGTTGTTTTTTGCCCAGTTTTCTAATCACTATGTTGATGATTCTAAGCCAACCAACCTTTCTCTCTTTAAAATAAAGTGGGAATATCACAAAATCCATCACAAAAGAGACGACATCATTTTATTTGTAATTTAAGTTAAATATATATGTATTATATATAAATTATTTTTTTGTAATAAATTTAATTCTCAAGTAATTAATTAATATTTAATTTTCAATTATTTGTATTATTTAAACTATTTGTTAAACATATTTTGGTTTTTTCTACTATTATGTAGTGATCGAATACAAGTTTTAATTTGATTTGAGTATAATAGAAAATAAGTAAATTTTGTAAAAAAAAAATTAAAATTTAAAGTCCATTTAATGCGTGAACCGAGTTTACATTTTTAAGTCATCGCATTTAAAATTGGTTCACAGAACCAACTTTAAGAGTCATTTTTGGTGTAGTGACCACTGAAAAGGAATTCTTAGCTATAGTGTTTTCTTTAGACAAATTCAGGTCTTATTTAGTAGGATCTAAAGTGATTGTGCATTCTGATCATGCTGCTTTAAGATACCTTTTAAGTAAACCGAATGCCAAACCAAGATTAATCAGGTAGGTCTTACTCTCACAAGAATTTGACCAAGAAATCAAGGATGAGAAAGGTAGTGAAAACTTAGTAGCTGACCATTTGTCTAGGTTGATTTTTGACTTCAATTCTCTTAAAGGTGAGAGTAATGAAGATATAGTTGAAACCTTTTCTAATGAACATTTATTTTCAATAGGTCCAAACCCATGGTATGCTGATATTGTAAACTATCTTGCCACTGATGTTTTGCGACCTAACACTTCATATTAGGACAAGAAAAGGTTCTTTAAAACTATTAAGGACTATTTTTGGGATGACCCTCATTTATACAAGATTGGTCAAGATCAAGTCATCTGGAGATGTGTACCTGAAGAATAACATAAGAGCATTTTGACATTTTTTCATGAACTTCATTATGGGGGCCATTTTAGTGGTGAAAAGATACCTCGTAAGATATTACAATTTGGATTCTTTTGGCCCACTCTTTTTATAGATGCTCATATGTTTTGTGCATAATGTGATAAATGTCAAAGAATAGGAAACATAAGCAAAAGAGATGAAATGCCTTTGACATATAATTTAGTTGTTGAACTCTTCGATGTATAAGGGAGTGACTTTATGGGTCCTTTTCCCCCATCCAATGGTTTTCAATATATTTTGGTTGTTGTGGATTATGTATCCAAGTGGGTAGAAGTTATCCCCACTAAAACCACTGATGCTAATGTTGTTGTAAAATTCTTGAAAGATTCAATATTCAGTAGGCTTGGAATGCCTAGAGCTATAATAAGTGATGAAGGTATCCATTTTTGTAACAAAATATTTTATGGAGTTTTGAAAAAGTACAACATCACACATAGAGTAGCTACTCCATATCATCCTCAAACTTCCAGTTTAGTGGAAGTAAGTAATAGGAAAATCAATGGAATATTGGAATGCATTATGCGTCCTTTAAGGAAGGACTGGGCATTTAAGTTTAATGATTCCTTATAGGCATACGACACAACTTACAAAACACCCATTGGGATGAGCCCTTACCGATTAATCTTTGGGAAAGCATGCCACCTTCCCGTTGAACTTGAACACAAGGCTTATTGGTAAATTAAAGAGTTAAATATGGATTTAGATAAAGTAGAAGAAAAATAGTTACTCCATCTTAATGAGTTGGAAGAAATTAGGAACAAAGCCTATGAGAATGAAAAATTATACAATGAGCGTACTAAGTGCTATCATGAAAAGAGGCTAGTTCCTAAGACTCTTTACCCTAGAATGAAGGTTTTTTTATTTAACTCTTGTCTGAGATTGTTTCCAGGAAAACTAAGATCAATATGGGATGGACCATTAAAAATAGTCCAAGTATTTGCACATGGAGCAATATAACTATTGGATTCCAAGACACAAACAACATTCAAAGTCAATGGGCATCGTGCGAAGCCTTATTTAGAAGGACCATACAACATTGCTGAAATGGATTGCATTTGGCCGAGTAATTCTTAGCACCATAAAGATGTGTCTTGCTAAGACATTAAACTAAGCGTTGGATGAGAGACAACCCATTACGGAAAGGTTATTTTATTTTAAGCAACATAGTTTGTTTTATTAATTTAATTTTTTTTCTTTTATGAGCACTTACTTTATTTTATTGCATAAAATAATTACTTGTTAAGATGTGTTAGAGTACTTATTTGTATGATTCAAATCTGTTGTTGGATGCAACTAGCATTATACATCAAAATCCTTAACACATAAAGAAATTTGGTAACTTTTCTATCCCTTTTCTTTTTTACAATTTGTACTTGTTACATTGAGAACAATGTAAATTTTAGGTTGGGAGTAATAGGATTTAAAAGTTACACAAATTAGGCATAATTTAAAATCTTTATAAATAATGTGCCCTTATTTTGTATATTAAGTTGTGTATTTTCATATTAATTGTTTCCTTTAATTCATTTCTTTTTTTTTATATATGTGTGTTATTTTCTTTATTTGTGTGTTTAGGTAAATTAGAGTAGTGTTCAAGTTTTGTCACAAAAATAATCATGTCTTAAAAATTAAGTTTAAGCAATGATTAGGTCTTTTTTCATTATTAGATTAATTTTCAAAAATATATCATGAAATAATATGATAATTAGTAAGTCATGTCATAATTGATATTTTTTGATCAAATGTTGAAATGAAACGAACCCAAAATTGGTGTTTAGGCATCAAATAGTGGAGACTACCATTGTGAGTTATTATTTGAGCCTTAATTTCCTTTATTCTGAGTGAAATATTTTCTCTCTACTCAAAACACTTATTCTATTTTTAAAAAAATTTAGATGATCTTTATAGGTATTAGCATTGAATGTATGAATTTTCTCATCTTAATAGAATGTTGAATATTTATTTTTTTTGCTTAGATTAAATGATTTAAGTAGAAATCGATAGTATATGCCTTTATCTCATTCATGCATTACTTATACCAAAAGAGACATATTTGAGGTTACCTAAACCAAAATCAAACAAAAAGGCCACAAAATTAACCATTTACCAAAATCTTACAAAAATATACAATCTGTACATGGGTCTATTTAAAAAAAAAACAAATGTTGAAAAATCTCAAAAAAATAAAGAAAGATATAAAGAGATAAATAATATATAGTATAATCTACATACTATGATCCATATAGCCTACAAAGTTGTGTTGTGAGAAATTGCTAATTACGAAAGAAAGTTATAGGAAGTAAATTCCTAAAAAGTCATTGCACTTTCTTCATTTCTATAAGGCTTGAGATTTTTACTTAATGAGTTTGATTGATGCATGAAAATAATATATATGTTATCTTTATAATTTATACATTCGATTCCTTTCATGAGATCACAGTTATGCGGACTTATTAGTTCATTTCATGACATAAATTCTATTCACATACGCCTTAGTATGAGTGCTTGAATCTATAGGATTCAGTGAATTGAGAGTATAGACTTGTAAGGGGTAGAGTCAAATCGAATTCGGATTCCTAACACTAAAATTGGGTGAAGTAAAAATGAAACAATTTTGATTAAAATATGAAAATGATTTTCAACTAATTATTATAATAAATCATGAATGTTTAGGAAGTTGAAATAATCTATGCTTAAGATTTTAATTATGAAATTTAAAAGAGATTATAAGCATGATATATTTTTGTATTTTATTTAGTCTTTTTACTTTATTTTAAATTTTAGGCAACTTCTTATTTTATTTATTTATACTTAGTTTAATGTTTGTGAGTATCATTACTTAAAACCCTCACGAGACTCAAACTCGTCCACTAGGGTAACTTAGGAGTTTAAAGGCTTGTTGCATATGCTAAATGCAACCATGTCAATCTAACGAAGTGATTTAGGATAATTTAATTTTTTGTTTGTATTGCTTCTCTTGCTAAGGGACTAGCAATAAGTTGGTTGGGGGTTGTGATGAGTGCTTAAAAAATAATAAAATTACCATGATTTAATATACTTTAATTGATTAAAAAGATTTATATTTATATGATTTTATCATATTTTTAAATAAATTTATCTTTTTGACATCATGAGTATTTTTATGGTTTTTTAGTCATTTTTGCTTCAAAAATAATTTCAAAACTCGAAAAATAATACTAGAGGCAATACATCATAAATATGTTGAGAAAAAATGAGGAAAAGTAAAAAAAATAGAAAAATGGACAAAGCTGCCCAATACATGCGTCATTGCCTACATCAACGCCTACATCCATTTTGCGTCATCACCTGCATCAGCATCTGTCCATTATGTGTTTTAAGCCATTTTTTATCATTTTTTTCATGTTTTTACCCTTTTTTCTCACCTATAAATACTCACTCTCCCCTATTGTAAAAACCAAACTAAGAAACAATTTTCTTAGCTCTTTCTTTCTCTAGCTTTCTCTATCTAGAAAGCTTTCTCAGTTTTTTTAGTTTTTAGTTTTAAATTTCTTCTCTTTTTGAAAAGAATTGGCTATCTTTTTGTAAATTCCTAGCTTTTGATTTAATAAACCAAAATGCAAATTCTTTTGGAGGTTTTTTAGCAACAAAATTAGAAACAAAGTGTTGTAAGTTTTTACAATTATTTTTTTATGTTTTATTCTTATATGTTATATTTAATTTGTTTGTGATTAAATTTAACATGGTTGGCTATTTGTAAATATGATAAAATAATAACGTTATTATGCTTGCGAAATATTAAATAGGTAAAAATCTTTATAAAATAAATTGATTTTGTTTTTATTCAAGATTTTATATTAAGGATGTTAGAGAGAAATATATTATTTTTCATTAAAAACTTAAATTTGAAAATTAGATTTTAAAGTTTAGTCATCCAATCTGATTTAGAGTAGTGTTCTTTTATTTGTTGGTACAATCGCCCGGTAGTTAGAGTGGAGCTCTATTTCAAAAGTTTTTATAAGAATTATAATTCGAAAATGTATTAATAAAATATTTTCAGTAATTGTTTTAAAACTTGAAAGTTAATATTTGGATAATTAAATTCTTAGGTTTAATTTAGACACTTTGAATAAAGTTTAAATTGTCCAACCCCACAAAAAGTGGCATTTAAATGGTTCATTTTCAATCTCTTAAAAAAAAGAAATTAATTTAATTAATCAAATTAGTTATTGACTCCACCCATAGGTGTTAATTGATTTTTTTAATTAACAAAGAATATCTAACCTCACTAAAGGTGATATTCATATAAAAAGTGAGAATCAATAAATATCAATTTATATCTTTAATAACCTAAATAATATGAGTAAGCATAATTAACTTAGTTATTATATCCATAAATACTCCATTATTATGAATAATAAAAAATTGTATAAATATTTATTGAATCCATATCCATATTTATTTTTATATTATTAGATTATGAAAATACAAAACCCAAAATATCGTGACAAGATGTTCAGGATTTAATTTTGTTTTTAAAAGTTTGAATAATAAATTAGAAACCACTTATATTCCTTCTTTAGATCGACCTTGGGAGTGTACTTGTCATTTTCTATAAAATGATTTGTGCACTTGCAAGAGTTTTACAAATATAAAATCAAAGTATTTGTAGAATCGTTAATGCCAGTTCTACTCATCAGTAGCTAGAAATGGGTGATCTAAAACCCACAACTATGTTCTTAAAATTTGTAGATAAATTTCTAACATATGAAAAGGGCATGGTATAATAATTTAATTATACAGGTAGAAAACCTTGTCATACCTATAAATGTTGTTGTTGCTTTTGTGCAAGAAGCTTGAAATTAAAGGGGGAACATAATGTACTCATTGGTAGGCCTTTGCCAAAATAGTTGTTAGTGTCCATTAAAAGAGTTTTTCAATGACAACCTTTGAGCAAAGACTGTACATTTTGAAGCACATACTAACACAATCTTAGTGATGAGAGGGACATTGAGCATATTAAATTCTAAAAATAGATATTCCCTAAGAAGCCCCTTGTTAAGACGTTAAAATGATGCTAGATGGGTGGTAACTCATCATTATAGGTAATATTATTTCTTTTATTTTAATTGTTTGTTTTATATTTATATTTATTTTATGTTAATTATTTTATTTTCCTATCATATGTACATTGTTTAGAACTGTTAATTTTATAGCTATTTGTAGAAATTTGTGAGAAATACACAGTATTCTATTGGTGTAAATTTAAATGTATGGAATGATAAATGGACTTGTCATTCCATATCAATACTTGAGAAAATTCAGCAAATGGGTAACCTTTTTATTCTTTACTTTTTATCTTTAATTTACAATTGTTACATTAAGGATATTATAAGTTCTAAATTGAGGGTGAGAAAAGTTACATTATAAAATTGAGCTAATTTGAAATTTTTATTTAAAACTATGTTCATATTTTTACATTATTTACATTTTTACTTGTTTTTGTATGCTTTTATATTTTTTTATTGATTTTAGGAATTTTAGTTTAATTTTAATTTTTTTCTTACAAAATTGTAATGTCTTTTAGATAACAAGTCTTTGTACTGTTAGATTAATATAATGAACATTCATAGAGTCATGTGATAATTAATTAGTTTTTGTGATAATTTATATTTTATGATAAAATGTTGAAATTACAATAAATCCAATATAGGCATTTTGGAATCAAATAGTGGAGAATATTTTATGAGGATATTTTGAGCCATTATCTTCTTATTCTCAGTGATGATATTTTTTCTACTCTTTTAAACACTCTTCTTATTAATTCTAAATTGCTAGATGATCTTTATAGGTTTTTGCATTGAATGGTAGGATTTTTACATCTAATAAGGTGTCATATATTTATTTTTATTGCTTCAACTGAATGACTTAAGTAGAAATTAATAGTCTCTACCATTCTTCGTTCATGCATGAATTTTAAAAAAGAGACATATATGGGGTTACCTAAGCCAATACAAAAGAAAAGCCAAAAAAATAGCCACCCACCCAAATCAAACAAAAATATATGCAAACTGTATAATATCAAAAAAAAAAAGAGATAGGTAAAAGAAAAAAAAAAGAAAAAAGAAATAGTATAAATTAAATACCATGACCCAAAATATCTTACAAAGTTGTGATCCAAAAGAAAAGATAGGAAATAAATCCCTAAGAAATCATTGCATTTTTTTCATCTATTAAAGACATATAACTTAAAATTTTTATTTGATGAATTTGATTGATGCATGAAAATAATATTTGATATATAACTTAAAATTTTTATTTGATGAATTTGATTGATGCAT
Source organism: Hippophae gyantsensis (assembly GCA_030763125.1). NCBI lineage: Eukaryota > Viridiplantae > Streptophyta > Magnoliopsida > Rosales > Elaeagnaceae > Hippophae > Hippophae gyantsensis. The sequence goes on along the minus strand of CM061035.1, from coordinate 41,328,398 downwards.
GAAAATAATATTTGATTTCTTTATAAATCCTTTCATTCGATTCTTTTCATGAGATCAATATTATACACCACTTTGAGCCTTTTATTCTTTAAACATATGCAAGACTATTAGTTTATTTCTTTAAATAAATTCTATTTGCATATACTTTTTAATGAGTGTTTGAACCAATCAGATCAGTGTTGTTTCGAGAGTATACCTTATGAGGTTTAAGTCAAAACAAATTTGGATTCCATACAGTAAAGTTGGGCACATTTAATATTGATACATTTTTTATTTCAATATGAAAATGATTTTTATTTAATTATTATTGTAAACTATAAATGTTTAGAATATTAAATAACTTATGCTATGGATTTTAATTGTAAACTTATAAAAAATTAAAAACATAAGAAATTTTGTTATCTTTTTTAATTTGTTTTAAATTTTATGTATTGTTTATTTTTTTAATCATTTTAAATTTAATGTTTGTGTGTATCATCTTTGAAAGCCCTCGTGAAACTTAAACTTGTCTACTAGGAAAACCTAAGGGTTTAAAGACTTATTCTATATGGTAAATACAAATGTGTCAATCTACAAAAATGATTTATGATAGTTTAAATTTTATTCTAGTTTTGTTTTTAGTTTTTTTGCCTTTCTTGATATGAAACTAACAAAAATCTTAGTGGGGGTTGTGATAAGTACTTAAAAGCACTTAATATATTATGATTTTATATATTTTAAATGTTAAAATAAATTTATACAAATTTTGGGTTTATTTCAATTTTGACATTTTACTGTGAAATGCAAACTATGACAAAAATTAACTAATTATAATATTACTCTATGATATATTCAAGAGATCAATCTAACAGTGCAAACATTTAATCATTTTCTTAAAATTAACTAAAAGCATGATAACTTTGCAAAAATTAATATTGAATCTAGCTATCCTTAAAAAAAAATAAAATAAAAAAATGAAAAATAAAAGTAAATAAAAATAAGTGAAAATGTAAACATATGTTAAATAAAAAAATTTAAAATTTCCAAAATTGATTTAAGTGTAACTTTTTTCACCCCAAACTTGGAACTTATATTACATTCAATATAACAATTATAATTTAAAGATAATAATTAATAGAAGAAAAGTTACCTATTTGTTGAACATGATCAAGTATAGATGTAGAAATGCAGATGCATCTATCGTTTCAATCATTTAAATCCAAATAACTAGAATGTTGTGTATTTCTTATACATCTTAACACAGTTATAGTTTTTAATAATTCTAAAATAAAATAACATTGTTCATATAACAGGAAAAATAAAATAAAATAAATTACAATAACATTATAAAATAAAAGAAACAAACAAAAAAATCAAATAAAAAATAATAATATTACTTACAATTGCCTTCCATCTAGGGCTATTTTAACATCATAGCAAGGCACTTCTTAGAGAGATTTCAATTTGTAGAATTTATTTCACTCAATGTCCCCATTGTCATTGAGTTTGCGTTAATATATGCTTGAAAATGTATAATCGTTACACCAAGACTGTCATTGATAAACTCCATTAATAGATACTAACAATTGTTTTGATAGAAAGCCTGTCAATAAATTCATTGAGTTCCTTGTCCAATTTCAAGGTTTCTTGTACAGTTGTAATTATAAAATTTATAGGTGTGACAAGATTGTCTACCTGCACCATTAAATCATTTACCATGTCATTTGGATATATTTGAAATTGATATGCTAATTATAGGGACATAGTTGTTGGTTTTAGTTCACCCACTCCTAGTTGCAAATACAATAAAAAAAACATTAAATTAACACTTGTAATTAAGTCTAACATAGTATTTACTTCTTTCTTATCACTAAAGACATTAAAACTTTCATGATCTTTGGAGATAGCATTAGATTTTTTTTTCTTAGAATAACTAATCTAATATTAAATACCAAATAAAAATTATTTACTAAATAATTATAAGATAAAAATAAGAAATATAATAAATAAATAAAATAAGAGAAAATAATAAATAAGAATAAAATCTAATAAAAGTTAGACAAAAAGTTAGTAAATTCATAAATAAAAATAATAAATAAAATTAAATTAAAAATTTAAATTATTATATAAAAATACTAAAAAGAAAATTCCAAAAAAGAAATTAAGTTAATAATTAATATGTAAGTTAATTAAAAAAATAGTTAATTAAAAAAATAAAATTATTCATTTATATTTTAAAGTCAACTATTAAATAAGACATTAAATTTTCTTGATTTTCAATTTTTTTAAATCTCATTAATATTTTGACTTTTTTTAGATTTTCTTTAATAAAAACAAATCACAAATATTTACAACACAATCTTTTTAAAGATTTTTGATAATAAAAACTTAAAAAAGTTATTCCTCTTCAACAACGGCTTCAAAAACTTGATATATAAATTTTGAATTTGATAAATAGTTCGTAAGTGCACAAATCACTTTTTAAGAAATGATAAGTATACTTTTAAGGTCAATCTAAAGAGAAACTAAGTGGTTTAAAAAATAATTCGACAAATTTCTTAAAAACAAAAAAATAAATCTAAATACTCTATCACAAAATTTGGGTTTTAAAAAGGATTTGAACTAATAACATAAAATAATAAAAGATAAAGGATAGATTAGTCCATGCAAATAACAGTAGATATACAATTCATTAATTAATGGAGAATTCATGGGATATTTAGCCTATTGATTATGTTTGGTAAAATTTATTAAGTTAATAAAATATAAACCCATATTTTTTATTATCTTTCTTATATGTAAAAATAGCACATTCGGCGACTGGGTCTACTATTCATTATTAATTGAAACCACTTAATGCCTTCAGTCGGGTCTATCAATATACTTTAATTAAATTATGCTTCTTTTTTAAGAAATTAGCAAACCATTTAACTTGTCACCATCGATTGGGTCTACTAATCATTATTAATTAAAATCACTTAATGCCTTCAGTCGGGTCTATCGGTATACTTTAATTAAATTATACTTCTTTTTTAAGAAATTAGCAAACCATTTAACTTGTCACCATCGGTTGGGTCTAATAAGTTAAACTTTTATTTAAATGATCTAAATTAATTTTTATATAGATGAATCTAAAATATAACTTAAATGTTTTAAATTTATTATGAAAAATATAATCTTAAGATATTTTTCAATAATAAATCTTATAAAAACTTTAAAATAGAATATAATTCTAAATTATATTTACATTCATGTTTTTTGAAAACCTAATTTTCATATTTTAAATCTATTACTAGAAAATATCATCAATATATTGTTTGATAATAAATTTTGTAAAAGTTCTTAAATAGAAAATAATTTGTATTTAATAATTGTTAAAAATATTCACTTAAATAATTTACACATGTATATCAACATAATTAAAATTCTATTATCACAATTAGTAAAGTAAGTTTAGATTTAATAAATAATCAATAAATTAAAAATAATATTTAGAAAGATACATTAAATTAAATATGTATATAAAGTGCAATTAAAGTTAATACCACAACCATATTTTTTAAAGATAACTCCTGCACTAATCTATTATATGGAAAAACTTACTTCTTATTACTGCTACTTATTGTGATAACATAATCTAAACTATTTATAACATAAATATTATAAACTTAAATATGAAAATTAGATTTTAAGGTTTAATTATCCGGTCTGATTTAGAGTAGTGTTATTTTATTTGTTGGTACAATCGATCGATAATAAGAGAGAAACCCTATTTCAAAAGTTTTAATTAGCATCAAAGTATTATAAGGATTCTATTAAAGTATAATTTTAATGGATTCTTTATAGTTATCTTTTTATGTTTTATTCTTATATGTTATATTTAATTTGTCTGTGATTAACTTTAACATTAGTGGCTTTTTGTAAATATGATATAATAATAACGTTATTATGTTTGTGAAATATAAAACAGGTAAAAGATTTTTATAAATAAATTGATTTTTTTATTCAAGATTTTATATTAAGGAGGTTAGAGAGAAATATATTATTTTTTATTACAAACTTAAATCTGAAAATTAGATTTTAAGATTTAATTATCCGGTCTAATTTAGAGTAGTGTTATTTTATTTGTTGGTACAATCGACCGGTAATAAGAGAGAAACTTTATTTCAAAAGTGTATTGACAAGATATTTTCAGTAATAATTTAAAAACTTGAAAGTTAGTACTTGGATAATTAAATTCTTAGGTTTAATTTGGACACCTTGAATAAAGTATAATTATTTGATTCCGCTTAAAACTATGATCAGATGGTTTGCTATTTTCTTAGAAATAAAGTTGAAATTTAATATTTAATTAATTAATAAGTCCCGTCTAAAGATATTAGTTAGTTAATATTAAACGATAGAATTTAGGCCCCTCCTAATAACACTTTCATACTAAAAAGAGAAAATTAAAAAATATCAATTTATATCTTTAATAGCATAAATAATATGAACAAGCATAATTATTATATCCTTAAATACTCTACTGTTATGAATGATAAAAATTTACAATATTTTTTATTTTTTAATATTATTAGATTAAAAAATAAAACCAAAATATCATGACAGGATGTTTAAGATTTAATTTCGTTTTTAATATTTTGAATAATAAATTAGAAACCCCTATATTTCTTCTTTAGATCGACCTTTAGAGTATACTTATCATTTTCTATGAAATGATTCGTACATTTGCAAGAGTTTTACAAATAATAAAACAAAAAGTATTTTACAAGATCGGTATTTGTAATGCCGGTCTTGTGCTCATCAAGTTTTTGGCGCCGTTATTGCAGACAAAATAGCATTTTTAAATTATTTATCAAAATTTAAAAAAACAAATTGTGCTGTAAATAATTGTGATTTTTTTATTTTAAGTTAAAAAATTCAAATTTCAAATACAAAAAAAAAATTGTTACTGTTTGTAAACAGTACAAAAATTTTAAAATTTTAAAATTTAAATTTAGATTTGTGATTTAAAATTAAAAAAAATCTTATTGTTCGTGAATAGTAAAAAAAATTCAAAATTCAAAATTCAAAATTCAAATTTCATATTAAAAAATAATTTAAGATTTAAATTTCAAAAAAGAAAAAATTAATTTGGGTTATAAAATTCATAAAAAAATTGTTAATGTTCTTGAACAATGAAAAAATAATAATTTAAATTTAAAATTAAAATATTAAATTCAATAAAAAAATTACAAAAAAAAACTACGAACAGTACAAATTTTTTTTGAAAAAATTTAAATTTAAGATTTTACATTTAAAAAAATAAAAAAATTGTTACTGATACTGTTTTTGAACAGTAAAACAAAAGAAATTTAAATTTTAACTATTCTTGAAGAGTAAAACAAAAAAAATGTAAATTTAAAATTAAAAGTTAAGATTTAAAACTAAAAAAAAATTTATACTGTTCTTGAAAAGTAAAACAAAAAAATTTAATTTTAAAATTTAAATTTAAGATTTAAAATTAAAAATTAAAAAAAAAGACGGCTACTGTTCGTGATTAGTCAAACAACAAAACAATTTAAATATAAGATTTAAAATTAAAAAAAAGTTTTACTAATCTTGAACAATAAACTATTACTGTCCTATAATAGTATAACAAAAATAACATTAAATTTAAAACAAAAATTTAAGATTTAAAATTTAAAATTCCAAAAAAAATTTACAAAAAAAACCTGTTAATGATAATAAACAATAAAAAAATTTAAATTTAAAATTAAAACTTAAGATTTAAAATTTAAAATAAAAAAACTAATATTCTTAGTTTTTAGTTTTAAAATTATTCTCTTTTTTAGAAGTACAAGTTATGTTTTTATAAATTTCTAGTTTTTTGATTTAATAAATGAAAATGCAAATCCGTTTGGAGGTTTTATAGCAACAAAATTAGCATCAACGTTCTGTAAGTTTTTACAGTTATTTTTTTATGTTTTATTCTTATATGTTATATTTAATTTGTCTATGATTAAATTTAACATGGTTGGATATTTGTAAACATGATATAATAATAACATTGTTATGCTTGCGAAATAGGAAATAGGTAAAAATCTCTATAAAATGAATTGATTTTGTTTTTATTCAAGATTTTATATTAAGAATGTTAGAGAGAAATATATTATTTTTCATTATAAACTTAAATTTGAAAATTAGATTTTAAGGTTTAATTATTCGGTCTGATTTAGAGTAGTACTCTTTTATTTGTTGGTACAATCACCTAGTAGTTAGAATGAAACTCAATTTCAAAAGTTTTTATAAGAATTATTATTCGAAAATGTATTGACAACATATTTTCAGTAATGGTTTTAAAACTTGAAAGTTAGTACTCAGATAATTAAATTTTTAGGTTTAATTTGGACACCTTGAATAAAGTTTAAACTGTCTAATCCCAACAAATGTGTCATTTAAATGGTTCATTTTCAATCTCTTAGAAAAAGGAACTAATTTAATTAACCAAATTAGTTATCAATCCCACCTATAGGTGTTAATTGATTTGTTTAATTAACAAATGATATCTAACCTACCAAAGGTGGTATTCATACAAAAAAGAGAGAATCAATAAATATCAATTTATATATTTAATAACTTAAATAATATGAACAAGCATAATTAACTTAGTTATTATATCCATAAATAATCCACTATTATAAATGATAAAATTTTGCATAAATGTTTATTGAATTCATATTTGTGTTTATTTTTATGTTATTAGATTAGAAAAAACACAAAACCCAAAATATCATGACATGATGTTTATGATTTAATTTCGTTTCTAAAAGTTTAAATAATAAATTAAAAACCACATATATTCCTTTCTTAGATCGAACTTGGGAGTATATTTTTTCTATAAAATGATTGGTGCACTTGCGAGAGTTTTGCAAATATAAAACCAAAGTATTTGTAGGATCGACGATGTCGGTTTTGCTCATCAAAAAACTACTTGAAAATTTTTTCAAACAAAAATAATATTTTATGAGCTTGTCGAGGTGCTTACCTAGATGGTTGGTGACATAGCTAGCGAGGTTTTGTGGCTATTAACCTTGCCATCACCATAATAGCTATTACCCTCGTCGACGTGGTTTATGTGGTGATCAGTGAGGTACCTAAGACCCTAAGGATTTTCTACAAACAGTCCCTAATTTTGAAATTCAAAATTAATTAGAAAACAAATGTAAATTGTAAAGTTGGAATTTTTATTTTGAATGTGTTTTCTTAATTTCGTATCATCAATACTTTGAGTGATTTATGTATTGGTGATACATTTAGTGTTTGAAATTTTGTTTTTGGGTGAGTTAATTAAAATTTGAATTAACATCAAGACAAAGTATGTATCTAGGTACATGTGTATGTCATTTTCCTTACATTAGAATTTCACAAATATTGGTTATTGGTGATTGTGGCACATCATATGGTGGCGAAATTTTGAAAGAGAGCCAAATTCGATGATTAGATCAAAGTTACTGTGCAGATAGCAATGGAAGCAGCTTAAGTATACTAAAAGTAGGTGCTCCAACGACTAGAATTAGCTAATATCATCTTTAGGTTATGAAATATCTATATACTTTACATAATGAATTATCTATTTTTGTGTTTGTTTTAAATAATCCTTGGATGTTATCACATAGGTGTAGGTCTTACGTGGATTTACCACATTATATTGTGATGTTGGTATGATCGCATAATATGTTTGTATAATTCAAATTACATTTAAATATTTTCATACATAGGAGTATCTAATCATAATTGGAAAGCCTTTCCTTCTTTATTCCTTTGTGTTCATTACATGTTATTTGTCTTTTCCTTCTTTCTATTGCATGTTTTTTTTCGTTACTAACTTAGGTTTATCGTATGCTTTTTTTTTTGGCGTCTTTAATTCTATTCAATTAATGCCTTGTTATATGTTTATTATTAAACTATTTGTTTGAGTTGTTTAATATATCTGTTTGGTTCTTTTTTTTCGACCAAATTAGCTATTTGTTATATTTTCTCCATGTTTCTAATGCTTTTGAGATTAGGGTGAGTGCCAAGAAGTCAATATCTAATTTCCACAGTTATGCATAGGATCTCTCATTTTTTTATAGAGTTATTTGTATTTATATTTTATCAAGTTATATATTATCGATTTTTTTATTAGTGAATAATTTATTATCAGTTTATTCTATAGATGTTTCCACATAGGTGTTAGGATCCTAAGTGATTTATCACATTATATGTTTGTTATGTATATGATCAAGGTTATTACTAAATATATTCCCGGATAGGAATTTAGTGTTATGATTTAAAAGCCTTTTTTTATTTTACTACTTTCCTATATATTTTTACTCCTAATATATTTGGCTGTTTAATACTTTCTCACATTACTTGTTGGATTATTGCTTTCTGTTTTTGCTGTAAGTGAGAGTATTGGGTCCTTGAGGTGTCTATATCACCTCCCTCTTAATTGTGTGCTTATTGCTGACGTTCAATAATGACAATGAATGAGCTACTCTAAGGGTGGCTCAAGAAGCGCAGAGGCCTAAGGCGAAATACAAAATTGGGGCCTTAAACTATTTTTGAGAATTACATAAAATAACATTCCAAAAATTTATAACAATAAATACAACATCCAATAATATTGAAAATTGTAAAATTAGATAAAGTTAAACATTGAATGAATATAAATGGTCATACTTCAACTTGAATGACTTCTAATTGGATGATATTACATGTGAAATGATAAATTAAACTTTTTTAATTAAAAAAGTATATGAGTTGAACAAAAAAGGTGTTATTTTTGTGTATACAAATTGTAAGAGTTTTTTTATCCCTATATTTGTCATTTGGATGTTAAATGTGAAATGATGAGTTAAAATTTTTTTAATTAAGAAATTTATGAGATGGACACAAAGGGATCTATTTTTGTGCTTATAAATTTTAAGTTTTATTGTTATCCTTATATTTTTCATATTAAAATAATATGAATAAAAAAAACTTTTCTTTTATTTTTAGCATTTTATTTAGACATAAATTATGTACACCAAACTAATAAGTAATATATATTTTGCTTTGTTTTCAATTAATGCTTTTTCTAAAATGATACAAATATATATTTTTAATCAAGCATATTTTTTTTATTAAAGAGCTTATACACTTAATATATAAATATAAAAATTAATAAATAATTAGATAATGATTAAAGATAAAAAGTTACAATTGATATTATATTTTTTTGGGCCAAAATATAAAAGATAAAATAAAATATATTAAATAATAATAATATTTTATCAAAAATTAATGATAAATAAAAAATGTAAATAAAATTCAAAAACAAAATGAATAAATAATGATGTTCAATTGAACTTCTTGTTTTTTTTATAAAAAGTTAAAGTTGATAGACCTCATTAGGTGTATGGGGATATCCCAACTAGGTTGGTACTTCTTTAACACCCTCCTCATTTTGCCTCTCAAATACAAGTATTATTAACTATATATGAAAAAGAGATACAAAGTATTTCTCAACAAAATCTATAATTAGGTTTGTTGTTAGCATCCAAAAAAATAAAAGACCTACGAATGATGGGTCACTCTACCACTAAGTCGTTGTACAAATACTAAGGGCCTAAGAAACTATACTATCAGTTGCTGCATTACTCTCTCAATAAATATAGGAGAAATGAAACTCCATACCACTAACTTTCACTAAACAATCATCCCAAGTAGAGTATCACCTCTATGGCACTAAAAGTGACTGATCGGGGCAGAACCGACATCGCCGATCCTGCCCGTTACTTTGGTTTTATCTATTTATAAAACTCTCGCAAGTGCCCGAATCATTTCGTAGAAAATGATAAGTATACTCCCAAGGTCGATCTAAGGAAGGAATGTATGTGGTTTTTAATTTATTATTCAAACTTTTAAAAACGAAATTAAATCCTAAACATCATGTCACGATATTTTGGGGTTTTGTGTTTTTAATCTACTTACATAAAAATAAACATAGATTCAATAAACATTTATGCAAATTTTATCATTTATAATGGTGGAGTATTTATGGATATAATAATTAAGTTAATTATGCTTGCTCATATTAATTAGGTTATTAAAGATATGAATTGATATTTATTGATTCTCTCTTTTTTATATGAATACCACCTTTGGTGGGGTTAGATATTCTTTGTTAACTAAACAAATCAATTAACACCTATGGGTGGGGTTGATAACTAATTTGGTTAATTAAATTAATTCCTTTTTCTAAGAGATTGAAAATGAACCATTTAAATGCCACCTTTGGTGGGGTTAGACAGTTTAAACTTTATTCAAGGTGTCCAAATTAAACCTAAGAATTTAATTATCCGAGTACTAACTTTCAAGTTTTAAAACCACTACTGAAAACATGTTGTCAATACATTTTCAGATAATAATTCTTATAAAAACTTTTGAAATAGAGCTTCACTCTAACTACCAGGCGATTGTACCAACAAATAAAAGAGCACTACTCTAAATTAGACCGGATAACTAAACCTTAAAATCTAATTTTCAGATTTAAGTTTGTAATGAAAAATAATATATTTCTCTCTAACATTCTTAATATAAAATCTTGAATAAAAATAAAATCAATTCATTTTAGAGATTTTTACCTATTTAATATTTCGCAAGCATAACAACGTTATTATTACATCATGTTTATAAACAGCCAGCAGAGTTAAATTTAATCACAGACAAATCATGTAAGAATAAAGCATAAAAAATAACTGTAAAGAAAATAAAATCCTTACACAACTTCGATGCTATTCCCGTTGCTGGAAAACCTCCAAGCGGAATTTGCACTCCCATTTATTGAATCAAAAAGCTAATAAATTACAAAAACATAACTAGTTCTTCCCAAAAAGGGAAGAACTCTAAAACTAAGAGAAATTAACTAAAAACTAAGAAAAACTAAAAAAACCTAAAAATCTAAGAAAAGAGAGAAAGAAAGAAGAGAGAAGTGTGTTTTAAAGGTGTGTTTAGAAGTGAAGGGAATGGGGGTATTTATAGGTGAGGATGGAGAGAAAAAAATGAGTGAAAAAATGTTAAAAAAATGTGAAAACGCGTAGTGCAAATGCTGAGGTCATTGATGGACGTCGGCGCGCGCGGAGGGCAGCTGGGCGCGCAGGGGCGCACGCTGATGGCAGGCGCTGCGCGCACGGGCGCGCGCGGGAGCAGGTGAGATCTTGCGGGCGCGCGCGCGAACCGGGACTAAGGCGTCTGCCGATGCGCGCGGACGTGAGCCGGCGCGTGCGGTCTGCAGCGCCGGGCCGCGCGGCCTCAGCCTGGCAGCGCGGCGCGATTTTCTCCTTTTTGACATTTTTGACCTTTTTGACCCATTTTATCCAATTTTTCCATATTTATTGACCTTTCCCCATTTATTTATTAATATATTTGTGATGTATTGCTTCCAGTATTCCTCTTTGAGTCTTTAAGTTACGTTTTTAAGCCAAAATACCTGAAAAACAATAAAAATACCCGTGATTCCGAAAAGACAAATATATATAAATATATGATAAAACATATAAATATATATATATATATTAATCAATTAATGTGCATAAAATCATGGTTATTTTAGTGCTTTTTGAGCACTCATCACAACCCCCAACCAGCTTCTTGCTAGTCCCTTAGCAAGAGAAGCGATAAAAACTAAAAATTAAACTATCCTAAATCACTTCCGTAGATTGATACGGTTGCATTTAGCCTATGCAACAAGCCTTTAAACCCCTAGGTTGCCCTAGTGGACGAGTTTGAGTCTCGTGAGGGTTTTCAGTAATGATACCCACAAACATTGAACTAAATGTAAAAATTAAAAGAAATAATAACAACAATCAACTTAAAAACTAAAATTACAACAAAATCAAAAATTAACGTTTAAGAATAAAAGAAAACAACATATCACAAAAATGTCTCATACTTTTTAATCTCCTTTAAGATCATAATTAAAATCTCAAGCATAAGTTATTTTAATCTTTTTAAACAATCATGATTTATTATAATAATTAGTCGAAAATCATTTTCATATTTCATATCAAAAATGTATCAATTTAATTTCACCCAATTTCAGTGTCATAAATCCGAATTGCCGACTCTATTCCTCACAAGTCAATACTCTCAAAACACTGAATCCTATGGGTTCAAACACTCATACTAATTTATATGCGAAAGAGTTGATGTATAGAAATGAACTAATATGTTCGCATATGTATAAAGAAGAAAGGCTCAAAGTGTTATTTTGACGTTGATCTCATGGAAGGAATCAAATGTATAAATTATAAAGATATCATATATAAAAATTATTTTCATGCATAAATCAAACTCATTAAGAAAAAATTTCAAGATATATGCCTTTTACAAATGAAGAAAGTGCAATGACTTTTTAGGGAATTACTTCCTATATCTTTCTTTTGTAATTAGCCTTTACTCACAATTTTGTAGGCAATGTGGGTCATAGTATGTAGATTATACTATATATTCTTTCTCTCTATATTTTTCTGAAGATATTTTTCAATATATATCATTTTTTAGAGAGTCAACCCATGTACAGATTGTACATTTTTTTTTTGGGTAATATGGGTCATAGTATGTAGATTATACTATATATTCTTTATCTCTCTATTTTTTTCTGAAGATACTTTTCAATATATATCATTTTTTTTAGAGAGTCAACCCATGTACAGATTGTACATTTTTTTTTTTTAGGATTTTGGTGAGTGGTTAATTTTGTGGCTTTTTTGTTTGATCTTGGTTTAGGTAACCCCAGATATGTCTTTTTTTTTTGTAACAGTCATGCACGAATGAGATAAAAGCATATACTATCAATTTCTACTCAAATCATTTAATCTAAGCAAAAATAATAATAAAAAATATACGATACTCTATTAAGATGAGAAAAAATTCATACATTCAATATTAATGCCTATAGAGATCATCTAAGAATTTGAAGAAATAAGAAATGTGTTTGGAGTAGAAAAAATATATATTTCACTCTCAATAAGGGAAATTAGGCTCAAATTATATCTCACAAAGGTAGTCTCCACTAAAACAAATTCATAAACACCGATTTTGGGTTTAATATAATTTCTACATCTTATCAAGAAATACTAGTTATGACAAAAATTAACAAATTATCAAAAATAATTACATAATTTTCATGATATGTTTTCAAAAATTAATCTAACAGTACAAAAGACTTAACTATTTACTTAAATTTGATTTAAAGAAATGATAAATTTTTGGGAGAACTTTTTTTTTTTTTTTTAATTCCAAAATTACTAAATCACACAAAACAAAAATAAAACCAAACACAAAAAATGAAGATGTGAACATAAAAAAGAAAAAATTAATAATTTTTTTTTTAATTTTTAAATTGTTAAATCTTTTTTTTTTCTTTTCTAATTAAGCATGATAACTTTTCACCACCCCCAACCTAGAACTTACATTGTCCTCAATGTAACAACTGTAAATTAAAGATAAAGAGAAAAGAGAAGAAAGATTACCTATTTCTTGAGAATGTGTAAGTAGTAATGGAGAAATGCAGGTACATTCATCATATTAATCATTAAAGTGTATACAGACAGATTGCTGTGAACTTCTAACAACTCAACAAATATTTTTAGTTTTAACAATTTAAAAATTATTCACATATAATTAAACTAAAATAAACAATAAAATTAAGTATATAAAAAAAATAACAAAAAATTACCTAAAATGATGGGTTGCCTCCCATCCAGCGCTTAGTTTAACGTCTTAGCAAGACGTAACTTGGGGATTGCCTTTTAAGTAAACTCAATGTCCCCTCATCATTGAGTCAATCAAACCTACAAGTAAGACAAGATTGTCTACCTATACTTTTTCAGTCATGTCCTATGGATTTTTAAATTTTTCTGTACTTAAAACTAGGGACATGCTTGTGAGTTTCAGATCATCCACATCTAGGTACAAATCAAATAATTAAAGGCATCAAAACACAATTGTACCTAGATCAATCAAAACAACTAACTCCTTAGATTGTAATTAAAACTTTTAAAATTTTGGAGATAGTTTCAGATTTTTTTTTTGTTTTTTTAAGTATAATATCTAAGTTAAAATAACATAATCAGTATTAACCAAGAGTGCTCCCAGGAAAGAATGGTGGTGCAAAGGCTCCTTAAAAACCATCCTCCTAGACAGAACAACGTTCCCAGGAAAGACTAGTGGCACAAAGGCTTCCAAGAACTAGTCTCCTAGACAGAACTCCCTTAGATCTTTACTTTTCATGCTATTAAAATTAAGTTAATTAAGTTAAGTTAAGTAAAAATTTAAGTTAATTAAGTTAATGAAACTCTAAGTTAATTAAGTTAAGTTAAGTAAAAATCTAAGTTAATTAAGTTAATGAAAATGTAAGTTAATTAAAAAGCTAAGTTAATTAGGTTAATTTAAATAAAAATTTAAGTTAATTAAGTTAATGAAAATCTAAGTTAATTAAAAAGTTAAGTTAATTAAGTTAGTAAAAACTTAAGTTAATTAAGTTAAATGAAAATTAAGAGAAAAAAAAACATAGTAAAAAAAAAATAATAAAATAATAATAATAAAATAAAATAAAATAAAAATAAAATAAAAATAAAATAGAATAAAATAAAATTAAAAAAAAGGAAAATAAAATAAAATAAAATAAAATTAAAAAGGTAAAAAAAATTGAATTTTTTTATTTTTTATTTAAAAAAATAAAATTAAGATTTAAAAAAACTTAAAATTAAATGAAAAAGTTTTTTTTTATTTTTTTTATATATTTTATTTTTATTTTATTTTTATTTTTTTATAATTTATTTTATTTTATTTTTTATTTAAAATTTATTTAATTTTTTTTAATTTTTAATTTTTTTTAATTTTTAATTTTTTAATTTTTTAATTTTTTTAATTTTTTAATTTTTTAATTTTTTTAATTTTTTAATTTTAATTTTTTTATTTATCTTTACTTTTTTTTTACTATTCTTGAACGGTAAGTTTTATTTTATTTTTTTATATATATATTTTTTTAATTTTCCTTGTTCTTTTTATTATTATGAAATTTGAAATTTGAATTTTTTTTTTTTGAAAGTATTTTAATTTTTATTTATTTATTGTTTTTACTATTTACGAACAACAATTTTATTATTATATATTTATTTTTTTTTGTTTTTTTATGAGAGAAAAAAAAA
Organism: Hippophae gyantsensis; assembly: GCA_030763125.1. Lineage (NCBI taxonomy): Eukaryota > Viridiplantae > Streptophyta > Magnoliopsida > Rosales > Elaeagnaceae > Hippophae > Hippophae gyantsensis. Next base: position 41,313,201 of record CM061035.1, on the reverse strand, counting down.
TTATTTTAATTTTTATTAAATTTTTGTTTTTATTTTACTATTCACAAACAACAAAAAAAAATTTAATTTATTTTTGTTTTTTTTTAATCAAAATAAAAAAAATCACAATTATTTACAACACAAAAAGTTTTTAAAATTTTGATAAATAATTTAAAAACACTATTCCTTCCCCGGCAACGGCGCCAAAAACTTGATCGGGGCAGAACCGACATCGCCGATCCTGCCCGTTACTTTGGTTTTATCTATTTATAAAACTCTCGCAAGTGCACGAATCATTTCGTAGAAAATGATAAGTATACTCCCAAGGTCGATCTAAGGAAGGAATGTATGTGGTTTTTAATTTATTATTCAAACTTTTAAAAACGAAATTAAATCCTAAACATCCTGTCACGATATTTTGGGGTTTTGTGTTTTTAATCTACTTACATAAAAATAAACATAGATTTAATAAACATTTATGCAAATTTTATCATTTATAATGGTGGAGTATTTATGGATATAATAATTAAGTTAATTATGCTTGCTCATATTAATTAGGTTATTAAAGATATGAATTGATATTTATTGATTCTCTCTTTTTTATATGAATACCACCTTTGGTGGGGTTAGATATTCTTTGTTAACTAAACAAATCAATTAACACCTATGGGTGGGGTCGATAATCAATTTGGTTAATTAAATTAATTTCCTTTTTCTAAGAAATTGAAAATGAACCATTTAAATACCACCTTTGATGGTATTAAACAATTTAAACTATTTAAGGTTTGCAATTTAAACTTAAAAATTTAATTATCTGAGTACTAACTTTCAAGTTATAAAACCATTACTGAAAATATGTTATCAATACATTTTCGAATAATAATTCTTATAAAAACTTTTGAAATAGAGAATCACTCTAACTTTCGGGCGATTGTACCAATAAATAAAAGAGTACTACTCAAAATCAAACCAGATAATTAAACCTTAAAATATAAATTTTAGATTTAAGTTTGTAATGAAAAATAATATATTTCTGTCTAACATTGATAATATAAAATGTTGAATAAAAATAAAATCAATTCATTTTAGAGATTTTTAGCTATTTAATATTTCGCAAGCATAACAACGTTATTATTACATCATGTTTATAAACAGCCAGTAGAGTTAAATTTAATCACAGACAAATCATGTAAGAATAAAGCATAAAAAATAATCAGAAAGAAAATAAAATCCTTACACAACTTCGATGCTATTCCCGTTGCTGGAAAACCTCCAAGCGCAATTTGCACTCCCATTTATTGAATGAAAAAGCTAATAAATTACAAAAACATAACTAGTTCTTCCCAAAAAGGAAAGAACTCTAAAATTAAGAGAAATTAACTAAAAACTAAGAAAAACTAAAAAAACCTAAAAATCTAAGAAAAGAGAGAAAGAAAGAAGAGAGAAGTGTGTTTTAAAGGTGTGTTTAGAAGTGAAGGGAATGGGGTTAATAATAGGTGAGGATGGAGAGAAAAAAATGGGTGAAAAAATGTGAAAACGCGTAGTGCAAATGCTGAGGTCATTGATGACGTCAGCATGACGTCATGGGCCGCACGTGAAAATGGGGCGAAATGGGCGTCGGCGCGTGAGGCGGGCGCGCGGAACCGCAGCGCGCGCGCTGATGCACGCGGACATGGGGCGTCTTTCGCACGGTGAAGCGCCGCTGGCGCGGGGCCGCGGCGGCGTGATTTTCTCCTTTTTGACATTTTTGACCTTTTTGACCCATTTTATCCAATTTTTCCATATTTATTGACCTTTCCCCATTTATTTATTAATATATTTGTGATGTATTGCTTCCAGTATTCCTCTTTGAGTCTTTAAGTTACGTTTTTAAGCCAAAATACCTGAAAAACAATAAAAATACCCGTGATTCCGAAAAAGACAAATATATATAAATATATGATAAAACATATAAATATATATATATATATTAATCAATTAATGTGCATAAAATCATGGTTATTTTAGTGCTTTTTGAGCACTCATCAGTGACCCGATCCAAAAAAGAGTAACAACATAAATTAAGTCCAAATCTAGCCAAAGTTTTTTTTTCACCAAAGTTGGCTGCATACATGATTGTGTGAATGACTATTGCAAGTTCTACCTCAAAAGCATATGAGACCTTAAGAGGAATGCAAAAACATTCCTTAACAAATGATCTTGAGGTCTAAAAAAAGCCCACACATCTAGAAGCAGTACCATATGTATTGACCTTTATCCATCTTGAAGGTGAAACCATATAAATCATCTCTATAATCCGTAGAACCCATCATGGGATACCTAGTGTGCATAGACATTTAAAAATTTGAAATTCATCTATTATATTTTGCATGGAACCACATTATGATAGTCCCAACTCATGAATAAATTGCCAAACTATAGCAAAAGTAAAACTCATATATTGACTACCTATTACCAAGACAATAATCATTTCTAGGTATCCATATCACCCATATGACAAAAAAATCCATGCTTTCCATAAATTACTGAGATGTGACTCAAAGTCAGTTGTCATCATGGTTATCCATAGATCAAGGATGGAGGAATCGATACGCGTTCATCTACCAAAAAAGGAGCATAAAATATCCCAAAGAGAACCTATAAAAGGATAGATAAAAAAATGTAAGATATATTTTCCTCTACTAAGCCACACATGGGGCATATGTAAGGGAAGGATTGTCCTCTCTTCTTCAACTAGAAATCCATGGGAATTTTATTTTGAATAGCTTGCCATAGCAAAATAAACTATCATGTTAGGATAAAAGAGACCCATATGGCCTTGCCCCAAGTCTTTAGTTGGCCAAACACATATAGTGAATTATAAGCTTTACTAGTTAGGACTCTTTTGGTGGAGTGTGTCCAAACTATGGTAACTGTACTAGTCCTAGCAACTTTCAATCGAATTTCAAAAGACATACCTGGGTAAGAGTCCTAAAAAGACTACGACAAATTCCATCCATCTACTTATAAGTAATCTCCCACTAAAGAAAGGATTGGGGGATCTATTGGGGGGATAGTCATCCTTTCAATTAGATAAGTGCTCACCTAGTTGTCTGCCCAAAACTGAACAATAGAGTTCTTGCTGACTAACCATCTAGATTCCTTTAAAAGGGTCAAGTAATGTGGTCATAAAACAAATACTTTCTTAGAACTTCCTAAAAGACCTAAATATGACATACATAAGCCCCATATGTACACATTCTAGTTATGTTATGAACTAACAAAACATTTTCTTAAGGTACCCCTTTACCAAAGTAAATAAAAGATTTAACAAAATTGACCATTTGACTTGAAAGTTGTCCAAAAAATGAGAAGCCTCTAATAAACACATGGAGGTTCAAAAAGTAGGTATGATCAAAGATGAAAACGTCATTTGCAAATAAAAAATGGGTTTGTAAAAGGTTGCCTCAAGGTAAAGAAATCGGAAGGAAGCACCCGTTATAAACCAATGACCCATAGTGCTGATTGAGAAAATCTTCAACAATACAAAATAATGATGGGAACAAAGGGTCCCTCTATTAAACACCTCTAGAGTAAGAGAAATATGCTTTAGGCAAACCATTAACTAGGATCTAGATTCTTACAGAAGCAAAAAGGTCTCAAATCCAACCCAATAATATGTCATCAAAGCGAAAATACTACATCACTTTTAAAAAAAAATCCGAGCTTGTGGTAACAAAAGCCTTACAAATATCAATTTTAAGATCAATATTACCCCTAAGACTAGGGACTTACATTGCATTAAAGCATTCAGAAGTACCTGCCACACAATCACTAATCTTTCTAACCGAAATGAACCCAAATTGACTCTTGGACAAGATGCAAGAACAAATGTCTCCCAAAAACCTAGTGACAACTTTGTTATTAACTTGAACATAAAGTTCCTTAGCATGATTAGTTGATATTGATCAATGACATTTACATGTGCATTTTTAGGTATAAGGATTAAAAGGTTTGAATTCGATCCTAGGTGCATCCGATCCATTTTAAACTAATCTTGAGTTTCTTGTATTACATCTATGACAATGATGTTTCAGCAATAATGAAAGTTATAAAATCATTTGGCCCTAAAGCACTCATGGTGTAAAAACCCATAAAATTCATTAAAAATAATTGAAGTGTCCAAAAAGAAATTTTAAATAATATTTTAAAATATGGGGATGTATCAGGAAGTTTTCACATGAAAAATCAGATCAAATGACAAAAAATTGGAAAATTTCTATGGACCTTTTGAGCCCTTTGTTGGACCCCTTGTCAGACCATCGATGGACCTCTTGTCGAACCCTCGAAAAGGGTGGTTGGTGAGCAATAATTTGGGTTCTATAAGTGGTCGAATTCACCTATCATTTTCTCATACCATTTTCCCCATCCTCTACCTCTCTCTAAAAACTTTCTCTCTTTAAAGGTGTTCATATTTTTTGAGACATTTTGGAGCGTGTTTTGGGAATAAATATCCAAATGTTTGGATCACGTTTGGAGGTATAGATTTCTACTATAAATTTTTAATTCATGCATTGTTTTGAAAAAAATTATCATGCATCATAATTTATGAGTAAAATGAAAGCTAGATTCCATAATTTTTGGAATAAGGGTTAAAAATGTTGTTTAAATTGAGATACTCATTATAAACATTTCATTATGCATACGTTGAAATTTTTTATATATAAAACGAGTATCAAATGTTGATATTTAATGAACATTGAAAATATTATATGGCATCTAAGATTTGTATTCATGCAACATGAAAATAGTTTAATTTGTGGGGAATATGCCTGCATTTTATCTTGTAGAGTACAATATCTATGGGCTATTGATTGCAGTCGACTGTTTTTCTACAGACTATAGGTACATATCGAATACACATGTATTCTTAGATTTTTTTAGTCTATGGTACTGGTGAGTGCTCAAAAAACACTAAAATTATCATGATTTTATGCACATTAATTGATTAAAAATATATATATTTATATGATTTTATCATATATTTATATAAATTTGTCTTTTCGGAATCATGGGTATTTTTATTTTTTTCAGGTATTTTCGCTTAAAAACGTAACTTAAAGACTCAAAAAGGAATACTGGAGGCAATATATCACAAATATATTCATAAAATAAATGAGGAAAAGTCAACAAATATGAAAAAATTGGACAAAATGGGTCAAAAAGGTCAAAAATGTCAAAGAGGAGGAAATTGTGCACGTAGCAGCCCAGCCGCGCCGGCCACCGCATCTACCTTAGCCGCACCCAGCAACGTGCGCATCCTTGCTCTTGTCCGCGCGCGCCTACGCCCAGCCTGCTCCCATCTGCATGTGCGTGCGCCCAGCCTGCTCCCATCGGCACGCACCGCTACGCCCACCTTCCCCAATCCACGCGTACTGCCGACACTCACGTCAGCATGACATCATCATTCACTACTCCACGTTTCCACCATTTTTTATCATTTTTTCACCCAATTTTTCTTCCCATCCTCACCTATAAATATCCACATTCTCTTCATAACTAAACACACCTAAAAACACATCTTCTTCTCTCTTTCTTAGTTTTTTTTTTAGTTTTTCCTTAGTTAACTTTTCTTAGTTTTAGAGTTATTCTCTTTTTGAGAAGAACTAATTATGTTTTTGTAATTTATTTTCTTTTTGATTCAATAAATGGTAGTGCAAAATCTATTTGGAGGTTTTCTAACAACAGGAATAACATCAAAGTACTGTAAGGATTTTATTTTCTTACAGTTATTTTTTTGCTTTATTCTTACATGTTATATTTAATTTGTCTGTGATTAAATTTAACTTTGCTCGCTGTTTGTAAACATGATATAATAACAAGGTTGTTATGATTGCGAAATATTAAATAGATAAAAATCTCTAAAATGAATTGATTTTATTTTTATTCAAGATTTTATATTAATAATTTTAGAGAGAAATATATTATTTTTCATTACAAACTTAAATCTGAAAATTAGATTTTAAGGTTTAGTTATCCGGTCTCATTTAGAGTAGTGCTCTTTTATTTGTTGGTACAATCGCCCGGTAGTTAGAGTGAAGCTCTATTTCAAAAGTTTTTATAAGAATTATTATCTGAAAATGTATTGACAACATGTTTTCAGTAGTGGTTTTAAAACTTGAATGTTAGTAGTCCAATAACTAAATTCTTAGGTTTAATTTGGATACCTTGAATAAAGTTTAAACTATCTAACCCCACCAAAGGTGACATTTAAATGGTTCATTTTCAATCTCTTAGAAAAAAGAATTAATTTAACTAACCAAATTAGTTATCAACCCCACCCATAGGTGTTAATTGATTTGTTTAGTTAACAAAGAATATCTAACCCCACCAAAGGTAGTATTCATATAAAAAAGAGAGAATCAATAAATATCAATTTATATCTTTAATAACCTAAATAATATGAGCAAGTATAATTAACTTAGTTATTATATCCATAAATAATCCACTATTATAAATGATAAAATTTTGCATAAATGTTTATTGAATTCATATTTGTGTTTATTTTTATGTTATTAGATTAGAAAAAAACACAAAACCCAAAATATCATGACATGATGTTTATGATTTAATTTCGTTTTCAAAAGTTTGAATAATAAATTAAAAACCACATACATTCCTTCTTTAGATCGACCTTGGGAGTATACTTATCATTTTCTACGAAATGATTCGTGCACTTGCGAGAGTTTTATAAATACATAAAACCAAATTAACAGCAAGATTGACGATGTCGGTTCTGCTCATCAAGTTTTTGGCACCGTTGCCGGGGAAGAAATAGCGTTTTTAAATTATTTATAAAAATTTTAAAAACTTTTTGTGTTGTAAAGAATTGTGATTTTTTTATTTAAAAAAAACAAAAAAAAAACAAAAAAAAACTTAAATAAATTTTAAATAATAATAATAATAATAATAAAATAAAAAAATTATTTTATTTAATTATTTTCTTTTAAAAAATAAATAAAAAATCAAAAACTTGATTTTCAATTTTTTTTATTATTTTTTTTCTTTTATCTTTTTCAATTATTTTTTTGTTTGAATTTTTAATTTAATTTTTTTTTTCTTTTTTTATTTTTCTTTTACCTTTTCAATTTTTTTTATTTTTTTGGCTTAATTTTTAATTTAAATTTTTATTATTTTTATTTTTTTATCTTAATTTTCGTTTAACTTAATTAAGTTAGGTTTTTACTAAATTTTCGTTTAAGTTAATTAACTTAGGTTTTTAGTAACTTAATTTACTAACTTATATTAATTTTATTTACTAACTTAATTAACTTAAATTTTCATTAACTTAATTAACCTACCTTTTTATTAACTTAATTAACTTAAATTTTAACTTAACTTAACTTAATTAACTTAATTTTAATAGCATGAAAAGTAAAGATCTAAGGGAGTTCTGTCTAGGAGACTAGTTCCTGGAAGCCTTTGTGCCACTAGTCTTTCCTGGGAACGTTGCTCTGTCTAAGAGGATGGTTTTTAAGGAGCCTTTGCCCCACCATTCTTTCCTGGGAGCACTCTTGGTTAATACTGATTATGTTATTTTAACTTAGATATTATACTTAAAAAAACAAAAAAATTCTAAAACAATCTCCAAAATTTTAAAGTTTTAATTACAATCTAAGGAGTTAGTTGCTTTGTTTGATCTAGGTACAATTGTGTTTTGATGCCTTTAATTATTTGATTTGTACCTAGACGTGGATTATCTAAAACTCACAAGCATGTCCCTAGTTTTAAGTACAGAAAAATTTGAAAATCCATAGGACATGACTGAAAAAGTATAGGTAAACAATCTTGTCTTACTTGTAGGTTTGATTGACTCATTGATGATGGGACATTGAGTTTACTTAAAATGAAATCCCCAAGTTATGTCTTGCTAAGACGTTAAACTAAGCGCTGGATGGGAGGCAACCCATCATTTTAGGTAATTTCATCTTATTTGTTTTATTCACTTCATTTCTATGTTTATTTTAGTTTAATTACGTTTGAATAGTTTTAAAAATTGTTAAAACTAAAAATATTTGTTGAGATGTTAGAAGTTCACAGCGATATGTCTGTGTGCACTTTAATGAACATGATGGATGCACCTGCATTTCTCCATCACTACTTGCAACATTCTCAAGAAATAGGTAATATTTCCTCTCTTTTCTCTTTATCTTTAATTTACAGTTGTTACATTGAGGACAATGTAAGTTTTAGGTTGGGGGTGGTGAAAAATTACCATGCTTAATTTAAAAAAACAAAGATTTAACAATTTAAAAAAAATATAAAAAAATAAAATAAAATAATAATTTTCTCTTTTTTTTATGTTCATATTTTCATTTTTATTGTGTTTGGTTTTATTTTTTTTGTGTGATTTAGTAATTTTTGGAATTTAAAAAAAAAATTCTCACAAAAATTTATCATTTCTTTAAATCAAATTTAAGTAAATAGTAAAGTCTTTTGTACTGTTATATTAATTTTTGAAAACATATCATGAAATATTTTGTAATTATTTTTGATAATTAGTTAGTTTTTGTCATAACTAGTATTTCTTGATAAGATGTAGAAATTATATTAAACCTGAAATTGGTGTTTATGAATTTATTTTAGTGGAGACTACCTTTGTGAGATATAATTTGAGCCTAATTTCCTTTATTCAAAGTGAAATATATATTTTTTCTACTGCAAACACATTTCTTATTTCTTCAAATTTTTAGATGATCTCAATAGGTATTAGCATTGAATGTATGAATTTTTTCTCATCTTAATAGAGTGTTGTATATTTTTATTATTATTTTTGCTTAGATTAAATGATTTGAGAAGAAATTGATCGTATATGCTTTTATTTCATTCATGTATGACTGCTACAAAAAAAGAGATATATTTGGGGTTACCTAAACCAAATCAAACAGAAAAGCCACAAAATTAACCACTCACCAAAATCCTAAAAAAATGTACAATCTGTACATAGGTTGACTCTCTAAAAAAATGATATATATTGAAAAGTATCTTCAGAAAAATATAGAGAGATAAAAAATATATAGTATAATCTACATATTATGACCCGCATTACCCAAAATCCTAAAAAAATGTACAATCTGTACATGGGTTGACTCTCTAAAAAATGATATATATTGAAAAATATCTTCAAAAAAATATAGAGAGATAAAACATATATAATATAATCTACATACTATGACCCACATTGACTACAAAGTTGTGAGTAAAGGCTAATTACAAAAGAAAGATATAGGAAGTAATTCCCTAAAAAGTTATTGCACTTTCTTCATTTATAAAAAGCATATATGTTGAAATTTTTTCTTAATGAGTTTGATTTATGCATGAAAATAATTTTTATATATGATATCTTTATAATTTATACATTTGATTCGATAAACGTCAAAATAACACTTTGAGCCTTTATTCTTTATACATATGCGAACATATTAGTTCTTTTCTATACATCAACTCTTTCGCATATAAATTAATATGAGTGTTTGAACCCATAGGATTCAGTGTTTTGAGAGTATTGACTTGTGAGGAATAGAGTCAAAGCGAATGCAACCATGTCAATCCACGGAAGTGATTTAGGATAGTTTAATTTTTAGTTTTTATCGCTTCTCTTGCTAAGGGACTAGTAAGAAGCTGGTTGGGGTTTCTGATGAGTGCTCAAAAAGCACTAAAATTACCATGATTTTATGCACATTAATTGATTAAATATATATATATATTTATATGATTTTATCATATATTTATATAAATTTGACTTTTTGAAATTACGGGTATTTTTATTATTTTTTAGGTATTTTCGCTTAAAAACGTAACTTAAAGACTCAAAAAGGAATACTGGAGGCAATACATCACAAATATATTCATAAAATAAATGAAGAAAAGTCAACAAATATGGAAAAATTGGACAAAATGGATCAACAAGGTCAAAAATGAGGAAAGCGCACAAGCAGCAGCCCAGCCGCACCGGCCACTGCGCCCAGCAACGCGTGTGTCCCTGCTCCCATCCATACGCGCCTGCACCTAGCCTACTCCTATTTGCGTGTGCCTATGCCCAGTTTGCGCCCATCTGTCCCAATCCGCGTGCGCTGCCACCTCTCACGTCAACATGACGTCAACAATGATGTCATCATTCACTACTTCGCATTTTCACCATTTTTTATCATTTTTTCACCCACTTTTTCTTCCCATCCCCACCTATAAATACCCCCATTCTCTTCAAAATTTAAGACACCTAAAAACACATCTTCTTCTCTCTTTCTTTCTCTCATTTCTTAGTTTTTTTTAGTTTTTCCTAGTTTTTAGTTTTTCCTTAGTTAGCTTTTCTTAGTTTTAGAGTTATTCTCTTTTTGAGAAGAACTAATTATGTTTTTGTAATTTATTTGCTTTTTGATTCAATAAATGGGAGTGCAAAATCCATTTGGAGGTTTTCTAGCAATAGGAATAACATCAAAGTACTGTAAGGATTTTATTTTCTTACAGTTATTTTTTTGCTTTATTCTTACATGTTATATTTAATTTTTCTATGATTAAATTTAACTTTACTGGCTGTTTGTAAACATGATATAATAATAATGTTGTTATGCTTGCAAAATATTAAATAGGTAAAAATCTCTAAAATGAATTGATTTTATTTTCATTCAAGATTTTATATTAAGAATGTTAGAGAGAAATATATTATTTTTCATTGCAAACTTAAATCTAAAAATTAGATTTTAAGGTTTAGTTATCCAGTTTGATTTAGAGTAGTGCTCTTTTATTTGTTGGTACAATCGCCTGGTAGTTAGAGTGAAACTCTATTTCAAAAGTTTTTATAAGAATTATTATCTGAAAATGTATTGACAACATGTTTTCAGTAGTGGTTTTAAAACTTGAAAGTTAGTAGTCGGATAACTAAATTCTTAGGTTTAATTTGGACACCTTGAATAAAGTTTAAACTGTCTAACTCCACCAAAGGTGACATTTAAATGATTTATTTTCAATCTTTTAGAAAAAGGAATTAATTTAACTAACTAAATTAGTTATCAGCCCCACCCATGGGTGTTAATTGATTTGTTTAGTTAACAAAGAATATCTAACCCCACCAAAGGTGGTATTCATATAAAAAAGTGAGAATCAATAAATATCAATTTATATCTTTAATAACCTAAATAATATGAGGAAGCATAATTAACTTAGTTATTATATCCATAAATACTCCACTATTATAAAAAGATAAAATTTGCATAAATGTTTATTGAATGTGTATCTATGTTTATTTTTATTTTATTAGATTAAAAATGCAAAACCCCAAAATATCGTGATAGGATGTTTAGGATTTAATTTCGTTTTTAAAAGTTTGAATAACAAATTAAAAACCACATACATTCCTTCCTTAGATCGACCTTGGGAGTATACTTATCATTTTCTACGAAATGATTCGTGCACTTGCGAGAGTTTTATAAATACATAAAACAAATTATCAGCAGGATCGGCGATGTCGGTTTTGCCCATCTGGTACCTCAAACTGTTGATTGCACATGAGCCTTGGAATTGGACCTCTATTGTGTCTTAGAGTTTACCATCTATTTGGTTTTGGAGTTTGACTGCACATGGGCCTTGGAGTTAGACATCGTAATGTGCTTCAAATCAATAGAAGAGGGCCTATATGATATTAATTTGACCAAAATATATGCCATATGTATTACGATCGTACATGGGTTTGAGGTGAACCCATATGAATCTTAGAGTTGGATCGCACATGTATTGCTATATTTTGGTAATTAATACATATATGGTTGCATATTATGCATTGGATTTATACTGCATAATATATTTTATATTGTATGAGCACAAATTTGGATACCTAGAATGTACACTCACTGGTGCCCTGAAAGCAAGGAGGTACAAGTTTACCTGGGTTTTGTGACTAAAATGTCCTCACACTGTATATTGATGATGGTTACATTCATGAAAATTTGTTAATAAAGATATGAATCATAACTTATTGATTTGTTTTGATATTGATTAGAGTAGTCTCTAACTAAGCTTTGTGTAGCTCATCCTGCTTCTCTCTTTCCCTTCAGATTAGAATTTGTTAAAGTGGTCCATGACTCGATGTAGAAGTAAAAGAAGAAAATTTTAGGTTATTTTATTTATGTATTTCATTTTGTATCATGTACTTGGAGACAATGGTGACATATGATGTAAAGTAAATTGTCTTTCAATATATGTATGTGATGTTTTCAATAATTGAAATATTTTTTGTTAGATTGTGGTTTTAAATAGGGATATCTCAATTTAATAAAGATTTTATTAAATCAAATTCTTACATTTTCCTTTAAATATAATTTAAAATTTAACACCTTCCTATCTCACGTACGAGCTTGACAATTTGGTATCAATTCATGTTTCTAATCTCCCAAAAATAATGTTCATTGATAATATTTTTAAACTATTTTTGTCTCAACATGACTCCATGAATAGCAAGGAATCAACCATAAAAGGTAGCTAGGGATCACCAACATAGGAGGAAAATGAAAATTATGGTCTATTATAAGCACTACAAAGATTAATTACTCATGGTGGAGAACCTGAGAAAAGAGGTAGAGCTTACTACCTCAAAGATTATGAAAAGACAAGGCCATCACTCTATGATTGTACCCTTAATTCTAACATTGTGAAAGGATGGATTCGAGAAATCAAGAAGAAAATGAATGCCCTAAATATTCCTACATGTTTTAAAGCCCATCTAGTCACATATAAACTGAATGGTGAAGCTGATTACTGATGGCATTCTTTCAGAAGAGGAAGAAATATGGAGGCAATCGCATGAGAAGAATTGAAGGAGATGTATCACCATATTTCTTCAAAGAGACTACTAAATCTAGCAAGGTGGTCGTGTCTATAAATATCAAACAAGACGACATGACCATTACACAATATGAGAATCATTTTAATCAACTATCAAGGTTTGTAGAAAATATGGTAGTGAGAGACTTTAACAAAGCTACAAAATTTTGGATAGGCTTATAGAACGATATCCGAGTGCAACTAATGTATCAAGGTGTTTGGACCTACAATGTAATGATTTTTGTAGCTTATAGAGTCGAACAAGTCATCATGGAATAGTTAAATTCAGCCACATCTTCTCAAAAGATTAAGGAGAAAGGGAAATAGGAAAAGAAATTTTGGCAAAGAAGATGTAGTGACCGACCTAGTAGATCGTCAAGGAGTAATTATTTTGGAAGTCCTCATTATCACCCTTACACTTGCTACAATTGCAATCAACTATGACACCTCAAACACAACCATCTCTAACTTACTATTAGTCTATATGGAGGAGGAACTCAATCTAGTTTTATCTCTGGAGCATGAAATACTTAGAGGAATTTTCAATGATAAAGTCAACAAACTTGTTGGCAACCCCAAAAAACATTTTGACCACTAAAATGATCATTGCAAGAACAATCCTCTAGACCTTATCAGCCTCCTAGATAGTCTTTTAATCAACCTTCCAGTACAACATAGATCACTCAACTTCTACCCAAGGAAAGGACAAGGGTAAAGGCATCACCATCCAAGAATAAGGATTGCAAGGTCAAGCCTTTATGATATATGGTAGACAAATGGAGCCTAAAATCAATGTGTAGTGGAAGGTATGATCCATTCTTTCATTTTTTTATCCTATACAAAAATGTTGGAACATACTTATGATGTAATGGAAACCCCCTTACTTTAAGCACTTCCCTTGAAGTCCCATTAAATGTCTCATATATTTGTAAGAAATTGTTCAATCGACTTTAATGGTAATTGATTCCATGTTGATCTTGTTATACTCGATATGAGTTATTTCGACATCATCCTAGAAATGGTCTAGTTGACCAATTATTAAGCCATTGTAAATTTCTTTGAGAAAACGGTTATTGTTCGAACTCTCAAAGGCATAAAAATTTGGTTTTAGGGTGAAGAAAGAGTGAACCTTTCCAATGCCTTCCTCAAGTGCTATTTAGGTGAAAGGAGGAAATAGGTAAGCATCTCTCTCCTAAATTCTATTGAAGCAAATACAAATAGTGGAACAAGCTTAGCACGAATACTAGTAGTGAATAAGTATTGGGATGTGTTTGGAAATAGTTACCTGAACTTTCTACAACTTGAGAGATTGATTTTGTGATCAAGTTGTATGCCAAAAGTGCACCAATATCCATTGCTCTTTATCATAACACCTACCAAGAAATAAGAAGTAAAGAAGGAGCTAGACAAGTTATTGCTGAAAGGATTCATTCAACCAAGTTTGTCACCCTTGGGAGCACCTATTTTTTTGTCAGAAAGAAGGATGGAAGCTTTAGATTATGTATTGATCATCATCAATTGAACAAGTTGACCATAAAGAACAGATACCTATTACCTCAGATTGATGAATTTTTTGATTAACTTAGAAGAGCAAGTTTCTTTTCAAAGATTGTTCTTAGGTTAGGATATCACCAACTAAGGGTTAAAGAATAAGATATACCCAAAATTTATTTTCGTATGCATTATCAGCATTTTAAATTTTATATCATGCCATTTGGTTTAACTAATTCCCTTGCTACTTTCATGGAAATAATGAACCAGGTATTTTGGCCATACTTAGATCAATTTATCATTATATTTGTTGATGATATATTGATTTACTCAAAGACTCGTGAAGAGCATGAAGAACATCTCAAGATTGTCTTGTAAACTCTATAGGAGCACTAATTGTATACAAAGTTCGAGAAGTTTATTTTTTGGCTTATCAAAGTAAAATTCCTTAGTCATGTTTTATTAAGAAGGGGAATTATAGTGGACCCTTCCATGATGAAGTAGTATTAAATTGGAATCAACAAAGAAATGTGATTGAAGTTTGAAGTTTTTTGGGGATTGGTTGGATAGTACTGATATTTTGTGCAAGACTTCTCAAAGATTACTACACTATTGACAAAGCTAACTTGAGAAGGAGTAAAACTATATTAGGGAGAAGCTTGTGAGGAGGAATTTCATGAGTTAAAGGCAAGGCTTACAATTAAACCAATTATCATTGTGCCATATACAATGAAACCTTATGTGGTCTTTATTGATGCTTCACTACAAGGCCTTGGGTGCATCTTATTGAGTAGTTACCTATGGATCATGACAAATCAAGGTTCATAAGATAAAGTACCCAACACATGACTTGGAGTTAGCAAATGAGTTTTTCACTCTAACGATGTAGAGATCCTACATCTATGATTCCAAATTCCAAATCTTCTCAGATCATAAAATTCTCAAATATATTTTTACACAGAAAGATCCAATTTGAGTGAAAGAAGGTAGGTGTAGTCTTCAAGATTATGATTTCACTTTGCAATATCATCCTAGCAAGGATAACACAATAGTGGACGCTTTGAGTCACAAGTCGGGCTTTGTTTCACATATAATGTTGGACCTCTGGCGAGGTCCTTGATCTATGTAAAGTTACAAGCTAAAATTGTATATTGATGGAAGACAAGTATTTTTGTACAACCCTATAAATAGTCCTACATTACTGGAGAAAAATAAGGAGTCCCAATCTAAAGATCCTAAAATTTGTGAAGTATGGTGTAGGATGACTAAAGGAGAGACAGTGGAAGGAAAATTATGCAATTGAACATTTCACTCCCAGAGAAATATAGTGTACCTATAGAAGAATATTTAGGATAGGAGACCATAGGAGAAGCGATAGGTCGATATTAACAGTACATCTTAGAAGCATAAAAATCTATCATGATTTAAAAAGGACCTGTGTTGTGGAGAAGAATGAAGAAAGATATTGCAAACTTTGTAGATCATTCTAATTAAAGCTTGATACTTAGTTCTTTGAGTAAGTTGTACATTTGGGAGATCGTACTATTGCATGGCATCCCAAAGTTGATTGCAATAGATAGAGATCCAAAGTTTAATGTACCTTTGTAGAGGTGCATACAAAAGGCTCTGGGTATAGAATTGGTGCATATGACTTATCATTCTAAAATGGATGGACAATACGAAAGGGTTATTCAAATATTAAAAGGCATGTTACAAGCTTGTGTTATAGAATTCAAGGGAAACTAGAGTGAACACCTACCATTGGTGGAGTTTGCATACGACAACATCTACCATGCCAGCATTGGGATGGCTCCTTATGAAGCCTTGCTTGGATGACTGTGTAGATCTCCAATGTGATATGCAAAATGAGAAGATTTTAGTATGATAACAATTGATCTTATAAAAGAAACAACTAAAAAGATTCGCATCGCACAAGATAAACTTTGTATAGCTCAAAGTTGATACAAGAGTTATGCTAATCATGGATGATGATCATTAAAATTCAAAGTGAATGATTATGTTTTTCTCAAAGTTTAACCTCAAAAGGGATTAACTCGTTTCAAAATAAAAGGAAACCTAGCACCATGCTACATCAAACATTTTAGAATTATAAAAAGGATTGATGATGTAGCATACCAATTGAAGTTATCCATAGAGTTTTCCTAAGTTCATCATGTCTTTCACGTGTTTGATCTTTGAAAATGTCAACAAAATCAAAATAATATTCTAGATTAGATAGAAATATTATTGTAGGAAGATGCATCATATGAAAAAGAACTAGTGGCGATAATTGATTTTTAAATTAGGAACTTGAGAATAAGATAAATAAAACTATTGAAAGTTCTACGATGATATCATGGAATTGAAGACACAACTTGGGACTTAGAGTCTAAAGTTGACTCAAAATATTGTTACTTAATTAAGGAATTGTAAATTTCAAGGACAAACTTTTCTTTAAAGTGGTAGGAACGTAAAAGCCTATAAAATTCATTATAAATAATTAAAGTGTCCAAAAAGGAATTTTAAACAATGTTTCAAAATATAGGGATGTAGTGGGAAGTTTTTGCATTAAAAATCGGATCGATCATGGAAAAATATGGCCTTGCCAAGCCCTTCATCGGACCTCACACCAGGCCCTCGATGAGGATGGTCGAAAAGCAACATTTTTGGGTCTATAAATGGCCAAATTTACCCTCCATTTTCTCACATCATTTTCCCTCTCCTTTTACTCTCTCTAAAACTTTCTCTCATCAAAATTGTTCGAATTATATGGTACATTTTGAGGCATATTTCAGGGATAAGTATTGATTGTTTGGGTCAAGTTTCAAGGTAGAGGTTTCTACTCTAATTTTTTAACTCATGCATCTTTTTAATATAATTTTCATGTATCATATGTTATGAATAATATGAAAATTGGATGCCATGATTTATGTAATAAGTGTTATAAATGTTGTTTAAAATGATGTAAGCATTTTATTATGCATACATTGGAAAATTTTATATATAAAATAAGTATTAAGTGTTGATATGAAATGAACATCAAGAATATTATATGGAATTTAAGATTTTTATATATGCATTATGAAATGGTTCATTTTGTAAGGAGTATGCTTGTATGTTGTCTTGCAGAGTATGATACCCAGGATTATTGGTTGCAGTAGACTATTTTTCTATAGACTATAGGTATGTATTGCATGCACATGTACTCTTAGATTTTTTTCTATAGTGCCTCGGATTTTTGACTACACATAGGCCTCAAATTTGGACTCCTTTTTGTGTCTTGGAGTTTGTTGTCTGTTGGGTTTTGGAGTTTAACTACATGTAGGCCTAGGAGTTGGACCTCCTATTGTGTTTTAGATCCATAGATGTGGTCCATATGACGTTAATTTGACCAATACATTCATCGTATGTATTAGGATCATACATGGGGTCCGAGGTGGACCCCTATGCATCTCAGAGTTAGACTATGCATATACCCATGTATTTTGGAGATTAATACATATGAGGTTGTATAATTTGCATTAGATTTATACTACATAGAATATTTTATATTGTATGAGCATGCTTTGGGATACCTGGAATGTATACTCCCTCAGTCCACCAAAATCGAGAAAGTATAGGTATACCCAAGTTTTGTGACTAAGATCTCCTCACACTATATATTGAGGACGATTACTTATATTCATGAAAATTTGTTAATAAATGACATGCATCATAAATTATTGATTTGTTATGATATTAATTGGAGAATACTCCTACTAATATGTTTGTAGCTCATTCCGTTTCTATTTTTCCCTTTAGAGTTTGTTAAAGTGGTATACAACTCGACGTAGAAGTAAAAGAAGAAAATTTTAGGTTATTTTATTTATGTATTTAATTTTGTATCCTGTACTTGGAGACAATACTAAGATATGATGTAAAGTAAATCATATTTCAATATATGTATTTGATGTTTTCCATAATTTAAATAATTTTTGTTAAATTGTGTTCTTAAATAGGGATATCCTAAATTTAATAATGGTAGTATTAAATCAAACCCTTACAATTTGCTTTAAATAAAATTTAAAACTAAATCCTTCCTACCTCACTTACCCCTTTTTTATGGCATGAAACATGAGGTCCATGTCAAAAATCATGACACATACGACCTCTAAAATGGTACTCTTTGTAGATTATCGTTATTCTTAGAGGTGACCAAGGAGGAAATGACTGACTTAATAAGGGTCAAATCCATAGAATCCCATACCTAAGCTAAGAATAGATGCTCATAATATCCTAATATATGACTGACTATAATTATAGGGTCCTATTTAATATCTACATTGATTTCCAAGTGAATTAGAGGTTTTTGGGCCATTAAATGATGAAAAAACAAGTGGAAAAAAGTAGAGTTTCTATCATGATCATTCAACCATTTTAATATGATATTTTCCCTCAAATATATATCTCATTTATGTAGTAATCTATCCAAGTTAACATCTGCATTAGACTCTAACTAGAGAAGCTCCTTAGAAATAGAGTCGTTATTTTATCGTTTTTGTATTTCTGTAAAGGTAGCATAGGCTATTGCAATATTATGATCTAATTACCAAAGACCTATTGGTTCTAGACCTTAAGAGCCAACTTAAGAGCCTGAAGTTTACTAATAACAATCCCCATGAGACTAGCTTAGACATGGATGGACCAAGTGGCATGTACTAAATCTAGAAAACTAGGATGCTCAAGCCACATACCCTAAAATTGGAATGGCCTCGAACACCCATGCTTGGCTAAAGAGATGAAAAGTAAGAACAAGTGGTGATCAGAGTGAGGTCGTGAGAGAGTGTAACAAGTGGCAGTGGACCAAGAGTTAAGGAAGAACTCATAACATAACCCACGATCTAATCGTGATTAAATATGAGAAAGTTTGATATTGGAGTAAGTGTAGAATTCACTCTTAGTATCAATTTCAACCAAATTAAAGTAGGAGACTAAATCACTAAATTCCTCAAATGAGATCATTATATGCAATGATCTTGTAGATTCATGGTATCCAAGAACTACATTGAAATTCCCTATCACTAGCCAGGGTTATTAAAGATTTGAAAGGAACCTCATAGAATCCCAAAGGCCCCTTCAATTAACATAGGTTCCACTACCATAAACAAAGCTTAAATAATGGATTTAGGCATTAGTAGTGTAAGTAACTATTACATGTTATTGATGTTGTAAAACAACCATAGTATCATCTGGAACTGATAGGCTAGAGAAAAGCTAGAGCATACTTATTGATGTAAAGTTAGCACCAATAAAGGTTTAGCTAAGATTTTGTAAGAAGCAATCATCCAGGGTGTTGAGATCAGACATAAGTTTCGCTAAACATAAATATTAGGTCGTTCCTCTTTATAATGGTTTCACAGAGTAGACCGATGGTTTGAGTTACCTCTTCAATTCTAGTATAAAACTATCATGATGAGCTATTGTCTAATGCCCCCGTAAAGGATGTAAATCTCATAGGCTATGTCATGCCCCAAAAAATTGATACGTGAGATAAGAAGGTGGGTAAATTTTAAATTATGTTTAGAGAAAATTTCTTTAATAATCATGATAAATTTAATTAAAAATCATTGAAAAATTAATTATTTATAAAAAATTTGGGTACCCTTTAAAAATTTTCTATTTAAAAGGTAAAAATATACATTCTTATTTTAAATCCAAGACATTTATAGAGTCAATTTAAAATTTCTTAGAGTAGTCTCAACCTACCTAATCAAAAATTATAATAGCCAATAAATTAAATAATGTTTTAGCTCAAACCATGAAATGTTTAAATCCTCCATATAAAAACTTATTGTCTTCACCATGATTATCCTGAATAATACAGTTGTAAGAGAAAAGTAGGGTTGAGCTACTCATTGTTCAGTAGGAGTCTAATATAATAATGCATGTTATTTATTAATAAATGTCATGAGTGGCAGTAATCATCATCAATATACAATATGGAGAGATTTCAATCACAAAACGTAAATATACCTATACTTATTCATTTTCAAGGGGCTGAGAGAGTGTACATTCTAGGTATCCCAATGGATGCTTATACAATAAAAATATGTTATGTAGTATAAATCAAATGCATGAAATGCAAAGCCATATGTATTGGTCATCCAAATACATAGACACATGCATGGTCCAACTCTGAGATGCATATGGATCCACCTCTGACCCCATGTATGATCACAATACATATGACATGTGTATCAGTCAAATCAACATCATATGGGCCTTCGTCTATGGGTAGTCAACTCCAAAACCCAACAGAGGTCCAATTTTGTGGCCTATATGCAATTAATAAATCCACAATAGATGATAAAATCCAAACACAATGGGTGGTCCAACTCTAAGACACATGTGTGAGTAATAATCTAGGTTACAATCGAAGACCACAATAAACTATGACCAACAATAAAGGGAACTATAGAGAGAGAAATTTTGAGAATACATTTGCATGCAATGCGTACCTATAGTCCATAAAAACATTATGTTGCAATGAATAGGCCATATGTATCATACTTCACAAGATAACATATAGGTGTACTCCTAATGTATAGGACCATTCACACGATGCATGTATAAAATTATCGAATATCATATCACATTGTCAATCCTCATTTAATATCAAAATTTGATACTCGTTTTATTCACAAATATTTTCTAATTATTCATATTAAAATATTTATAATGAGTATCGCATTTTTAAACAATATTTATAATGTTATAACATTTCTAATAAAATCATAGCATCTGGTTTTTCACTTTTATTCATAACATATGATGCATGAAATTTTATTTATAAAAATATCGCATGAACTTAAAATGTTAAAGTAAGAAAACCTTCCACGAAACCATGATTTAAACACTCAGATATTTACCCCCAAAATGCCTTCCAAAATACGATAAATAACCCAAACAATTTAGAAAGAGAAATATTTTAGGAAAAGGAAGAAAAGAGAGAAGTTTTTGTGGGGGAAAGGGGTAGAGCTCGACTTTTTATAGACAATGTTTTAGGATGATTGATGTTAAAAAAATTAGCTATTGTTTAATGCTATGACCAGTTCTTCTACAATAGCACCAAAACTTGGTGTACAAATTTTGTATATTTATAAATTACTCTTAAGTGCACCAATCACTTATAAAAAATAATTAGTATACTTCCAAGGTCAATTCAAAAAGGAATCATGTGGTTTTTAAATAATTCAAAAAAATCTTAAAAACAAAATTAAAAACCTATACATCCTATCATAGTTGTTTTAGTTTGAGAAATCTAATCTAATAACATAAAAAATAAAGACAGATTCAATAAAATAATTAGTAAATAGATATTTACATTTAGTGAAGAATTTATAGGATATATTAGTTAGTTAATCATGCTTGCTCAATATTAATTAGGTTATTTAAAATGCAGATAAAGATTATGCGTTATTTCTTTTATGTATGAAAATATCCTAAGGTAGGGATAATTTTCTTTATTAATTAAACTTTTACTTGCCACCTTTGAACGGACTAAAAATTTAAATTTGAATTAAATTATGTTCCTTTTTTAAGAAAATAATAAACCATTTAATTTTACACATTTGGTCAAGCCGACAACTTAAACTTTTATCAAGGTATAAAAGTTAGGTTAGTGATTAAGTATTTGAAAACTACATTTTAGATTTTGAACGTATTATGAAAATTTATCGTCAATATATTATTCAATAATAAATCTTATAAAAATCCTTGAAATAGAGCATGACTTTATATAAGATTCAGATATTAAATATATAATATCCAAGAATGTTACTCTAAATTAGATTCAAATAATTAAATCTTAAATCTAACTCTCATGTTTGTCATGCGATATCTTGATGAAGAAATAAAACTTAATTCATTTTATAAAAATGTTTACCTACTTTAATATTTCACCAGTATAACAACATTTCTAATATCCCATATTATTTATAGCTAGATATTCATGTTTTAATAGATGATCAATAAACTAAACATAGCATATAAAATAAAACATAAAGATAATCTATAAAGAATACATTTAAATTATATCTCAATTGTATCCTTATAGAACCTCAATATCATTTCTATTATGGAAAACCTTCAAACAAAATTACCAACACTGTTTGTTGAATTCAAACTAAAGTGACTACATAAACTACATTTGTTCAACTCTCAATTGAGAGAAGAACTTTGAAACTACTAAAAAGAAAAAAAAACCTTAAAGGAAACTAAGAATTCAGCTTGAAGATAGCTGAGGGATGAAAGGGATAAGGGATAAATTTTACAATGAAAGAGGGGTCCTTTATATAGATTTAGAAAGCATTGAAAAATAAAGGAAAAAGTGGATCATAAAATTGGGTGCCACGGTACACATTTTTCTCTATCGTGACAAGAGAGATTATACATGCTTTGGCCATGAACAACTTTACCCGTGCTATAGTTCAAATTATTTCCATGCTACTACACACATCCTTTCAACAACTAGAGCCCCTATTTTCTTTTACACCTTTTTGAAACATATGTAAGCTTTACATATGTTATCATTTAAGATTTCATGTTGTAATGGAGTGCTTTTAGGTACTCTGTTACTGATCCATAGTAACCAACCTTACCTAGAGAACAAAATTGTTAGGAAAATCACCAATTCATAGAACCTATTATCACATGCATATGCCTAAGGGTTTTCCTCCAATGGTGGTACAATTTGATGGCAGAAAGCAAGAACATAAAACCATAAAAAGACACAAAATTTGTACGTGGTTTTTCCTTAATGTAAGGCTTACATCCATGGGAACAAATGAAGTCACAATTAGTAAAAATGAGTAATTCTTACAACAAATTTATCCCCTCACAAGAAAGATGATCATTATCTCTCAAGAAATACTCTCTTTTACATACTCTACGGTCATATGTTACAGTTATATATAGAATACAAGTAGTTGTCTCTTATTTATAATAGAAAAACCATCTTCTTGTACAACATTCAAAATATGATCATAGCCTTACCAAGTAATTCTCCTATTGTGTGCATAGCTCTTGTGATATGTTGCATGCCATGTGTTGTGCATTACCTATGTTGCATACATGGACGTGCGGGGCTAACCTTTGCTACAATCTATTGAGCACTTGTCATCAAATGCACATATATTTGTTATCACATGTCCATAAATCTCCACCTTGATGGAAAATAAGCCATTTGCTAGTTGAATTGAATGTAGCACTATTTTTTCCACCATCATCCTTAACCTTCACCAACCCCAAGCAAGTTTGTGTAGTACTTGAGCTTTCTCGTTGTAACCACCTTGGTGAACATATATGATTGATTCTCTTATGTTAAAATCTTGTTAACTTTAACTAGCCCACTACTAATGATATTCTTGATGAAATGTAGTCTTACATCAATGCATTTTATCCTCTTATGGAATACTTGATTCCTTGATAAGTAGATCGAGCTCTGATTATCCCACTTAAATGCAATAGCTTCTTATGACAACCCTAATTTACTAATGAAACCATTTATCCATAGAACTTCTTTAACTTCCTTAGTATATGTGATGTATTTAGCCTCAGTAGTGGAAAGAACCATAATTAATTATAAAATTCTCTACAAACTTACAGTGCTTCCAAATAAGGTGAAGACATAATCAATAAGTGACAATTCTAATAGAAGGAGGTTCACATATCTATCAGTCAACATTCTATCAATACAAGGATATGCAAAGTTTTTAACGAATGAATTCTGTGTATATGTTGCATATGATATCATCCAATGCACTCATGAAATCAACGTATATAAGCATACTAATCAATTCAATCTTAGAAAAAGTTTCATAAGTATATTTTTCACATCCTTCTCCACTAATATAAAATATGCACATAGCTAAAAATCAATAAGGGCTTTACATGCTTGCAATGTAAGGCTTAGGTGGATGTCAATAAATGAAGACATTTAGGCTCTTTTCACACCTTAGCTTTCTTTTTATTCATCATGCACTTTTTTAACAATAATTGTGCTTTTACTTGATAGTTTAATTAACCATATCTTATCATTTTTTCATATTCTTTTATTCCATATTTTTTTTGTAACTTCATAATACCCCTAAACTTATTTTCAATTTTACTTTCATATTCTTTAGAGGGATAATTTTTTTGTGAGTTTCTTTCTTCCTCTTTCTCTTTTTTTTTATTGGGTGCATTACATCTAACCTTACTCTATGGCATTACACATAATTGCATTTTTTGTCCTTTTGATACAGGCTAAAGGTGCAAGGATTCAGATAATGCTTATTGGTTGGGCATAAAATATGACTTAAAGATATGAAAGGTTCTTAATTAGGCTCAAATGGGTGATTAAAGATATTAATAATTGTTAGTTTGAAAGGCTCAATCGATCCAAATAGGGCCTAAATCATTTCCCTTGCTAAATACTACTTAAAATTTCATTCAAGGGATAATCAAATAGATTCTAAACCATGGTAGATCTCATCAACTTGCATAACTGACTACAAATGATCTCTCAATTAGAACACCAAAATCAATGATGAACATGTGCATAAAAAATTGAATCAATTCAATCAACACCACCAAACATATCACATGATTAAAGTAAGTATCTTAACGAGCATGTTACATTTATTATCCTAGTCATGAAAACCAATTTTTTTATTAAGTTCATATGTTTCATATCAAGTATGCATGCATTTGGTTTCCATATATTTATCAATTTCTACCAAAATCATGATAAAAAACATCAAAAAAATAAAACAAAGTTTCCCAAAAATTGAAAATACGTACTAAATATTAAAGTAGAGAATGAAGTTCCCTCACCCAAACTTAAATTGCACATTTTCCCCAATGTGGACATATAAATATGAAAACGTGAAAAGAAAGAAAACTCAATTAGCCTTGGCATATCATGTTTGTTGCTAAAACTGCTCAATTTTGTTGCGCCATTACTTTCCAATTTTATTCGCATGCAAAAAAAATACATTAAAAATATAAGTAACATAACATTGGGTTGCCTCATTGCCAGTGTCACGTTTTACTTCCTTGACTAGACTGTTAATACTTTATGTTTTAGTTTAAAACATGGTGCTCAATTCTTTTTTCATGCATATTTGGGTTTTCCTTTTTTACTTTTTGGCATTCTTATAAGCACCTTACCATAGTTCATCCAATTTATGTATTTTTAGCATCTTTTTCACCTCTTTATTGGACTTTCCTACTTGCCTACTTAATTAGGGATGGTAGGTAAAATGTGTAGGTTCTAGCCTTAGTTTCACTTCAATTGATGGCTGAGCTTAGATACTATCTCAAAATTCTACACAACAACATTAGGTATACACATGGTAGGTGTAGCTTCCAAATAGTTCATATAATCAACATTATAAATCATAGATTCCATATTTCTAAAATTAAAAAATATTTAGTTGTTTCTTAATAAGTTTACTTCATTATTAACAATAGCAAGTGTAACAATTTTAAGTGTGGGAGATTCAATAGATTTGTTTAAGTTATCATCACAATCAATAACATTTATACTTAAGGATTTATTAGCATTATTAATAATAGTGGGTTCAGATGCTTTAAGAACTTTAAATGTTACTTGTTCATCTTGCACTCTCATTGTAAGTTCACTTTTTTATACATCAATGAGTGCTCTTTCGTTTGCTAAGAATAGATGACTAAGTATTATAGGAATGTTATCATCCTTTTCCATGTCCAGTACAATAAAATCCACCAGAAAGATGAACTTGTCTACTTTTACTAACACATCTTCTACCATACCAATATGTCACTTAATTATTCTATCTGCCATTTGTAATGTTACTAAAGTGGGTTTATCTTTACCAACCCCTAATCTCTTAAAGTTTGATAATGGCATATGGTAAATATTTGAACCTAAGTCATATAGTGCTTTCTCAAAGTTCATGTTCCCAATTGTACAAGGAATCTCAAACTTACCTGGATCATTCAATTTTTTGGGTAGTTTTCTAGAAAGGATGGTACTATAACCATCAGTAAAGGTTATTATCTCATTATCTCTAAACCTTCTTTTCTTAGACAGGATAACCAAGAACTTGGCATAGAAATGCATTTGTTCAAGTGCATCTACAAATGATATATTTATGTGTAGCCTTTTGAAGACATTTGATCACCACACAAATTGTGTGTGCAATGAATACACAAGTATATGTATCGTAACAAGTAATACAATGATAAGAAAAGATCATTATCATGGAGATGATTTTATTAGAAATTAATTTTTAAAACTAAAAAATAAAAATAATTTTTTTTGTGTTTTTATATTTTACGGGAGCAAAATTAAAATAACTAAACGTAAATAGCAATAATTAATTAAATCAGATCAAGGAATACTTAATCCCTCAATTTTCTAAACATGTGAATAACTAAAATCCCTCCAATATAATTATCAATTAATTACGTGATCAATTGAATCTAACTTAGCATGTATTCCTCTATCAAATATACTACACACCATATAGTAATTAATTTAATCACATTCCCATGTCAATTAAATTGCATTCTACTCATTAAGTTCATCAATTATGAATCAAATACATAAGAATCATACATCTTTACCTAGAAACTATGCATGCTATTTAATCAAGGTAAATAATTAAATAATTTTCTCAAATCTATTTAATTACTTCTATAGATACTTTCTTGGCCAAACAATTAGTAGCATATAAATCAGATTAAATAATATAATTAAATTATAATTATAATTGAGATAAAATATTAAATCATCACATGGTGAAAATTGGGTTCATAAGACCCCTAGATTAATAAATTAACTACACATAATTGTGTTCATAAAGCTTATATTTTTCATAAGAAAAGACATAAAAATTGATAAAGAAAAGAGTAGAAGAATAAATACAATTAATCTCTTGAATTGTAGTACTAATCTCCTCTTGAATCTCTACAAATATTGTATCTCCTTTTGAATTTTTCTATATTTTTCTCTCCTTTTAGCTCCAAAAACATGCTAATGGTGCCTCATTAGGGTTTATGGGGTGATTGTGGGCTTAAATAGAGCTCAGGTGCAATCTGGATCATCAGATCAGCTTCAAATCAAGGGTTAAGATCAAAACAAGCAAAATTAATAGCACCAACAAATCACAGTATGACACATGGCACATGGAATTCACTCGGTGAATCAGAGAGAGACACGTGGCAAGGGAGATGATGATGAATCACAAGACCAGCATTACAAATATCGATCTTGTGAAATACCCTTTGTGGTTTTACTATTTGTAAAACTCTCGCAAGATTGATCTAAAGAAGGAATATATGTGGTTTTTAATTTATTATTCAAACTTTTAAAAATAAAATAAAATCCTACATTCTGTCACAATAGTTTGGGTTTTGTGTGTTTTCTAATCTAATAAAATAATAATAAACATAGATATGGATTCAATAAACAATAATGCAAATATTTATTATTTATAACAGTGGAGTATTGATAACTCTATGAAAATAGAGTCATTAGCGCACTTTTTTACATAATATTTACTTTTTTAATTTAATAAACAATATTTTTTATAGCAAAAAAAAAATAAAATATAATGTTTTTAGTGAAAAGGGGTGAAAATATAATTTTTAAAATTTTTTGGGATTTTTTATGAATTTTTAACGCAGGACTAATCAAGAGCTTCCATGTGGAGTGCCACGCAAGAAGAGGAGCTGATTGGGCAAGCTACTTAATTAAGGAAAGCGAATCACATAGTGCCGTGTGTGAGGAAGACGAAACATGTACCACGTGTCAACATGGTGTTCAATCCAAGTTCGGAAATGCTTAACGTGCCATGCCACGTGTTGTTACGTCATTGCTTCACTTATTCACCCTGTGCACCACGCCTTTCATTTCTATGAATCACATCATGCCATGTGTCATTGACTCAGCGAGCATTGACTCTGACTGGTCTCCCCTGCCATGCGTCGCTCCCTGATTCACATAATGAATTTCTGATGACACGTGTCACACTTTGATTGGCTGGAACTATTAGTTTTGCTTGTTTTGATCGTAGCCCTTGATCTAAAGTTGATCTGACGGTCTTGATCACACTTGAGCTTTATTTAAGCCCCTAATCACTCCACAAACCCTAATTAGCCTCCATTAGCATTATTTTGGTCAACTTTTAGAGCTAAAAAGAGAAAAATTCAAGAGACAACATAATTTCGGTGGAGATTCAAGACGAGATTAATTCTACAATTCAAGAAATTGATTGTTTTTCTTCTTCTACTCTTTTCTTTATCAATTTTATGTCTTTCTTTATGAAAAATATGAGCTTTATGAACACAATTATGTGTAATTAATTTATTAATCTTGGGATTTTATGAACCTAATTTTCACCATGTGATGATCTAAAATTTTACCCCAATTATAATTTTAATTTAATTATATTACTTAATCTGATTTGTATGCTATTAATTGTTTGGCCAAAAAATTATCTATAGAGGAAATTAAATAGATTTGAGAGAATTATTTAATTGTTTGTCTTGATTAAATAACATACATAGTTTCTATGCAGAGATGTATGATTCTAATGTATGTGATCCATAAGTGATGAACTTAATGAGTAGTATGCAATTTAATTGGCATGAGAGTGTGATTAAATTAATTGCTACATGGTGTGTAGTTTACTTGAGAGAAGAATACATGTTAGGTTAGATTCAATTGATCATGTAATTAATTGATAATTATATTGGGGGTATTTTAGCCATTCGCATGTTTAGAAAATTGGGGGATTAAGTATTCCTAGATATTTTCTCAGATATCTTTTTAGTTACCAAATTTGATTTAATTAATTATTGCTATTTACTTTTAGTTATTTTAATTTTGCTTCATTAAAATATAAAAACACAAAAAAATTGATTTTTTTTATTTTTTTTAAGTTTTCAAAATTTGTTTCCAATAAAATAATCTCCGTGGGAATGATCTTTTCTTATCATTATATTACTTGTTGCAATACGCATACTTGCGTATTCATTACATACACTTCGTGTGTGGTGATCCAGTTTTTAAGGATATGATAATTAAGTTAATTTTTTTTGCTCATATTATTTAGGGTATTGATTTTCTCTTTTTTATATGAATATCACCTTTGGGGTTAGATATTCTTTGCTAATTAAACAAATCAATTAACACCTATGGGTGGGGTTGATAACTAATTTGGTTAATTAAATTAATTCCTTTTTTCTAAGAGACTGAAAATGAACCATTTAAATGCCACCTTTGGTGGGGTTAAACATTTTAAACTTTATTCAAGGTGTCTAAATTAAACTTAAGAATTCAATTATTAGTTCTTATAAAAACTTTTGAAATAAAGCTTCACTCTAACTACCAGGCGATTATACCAACAAATAAAAGAACACTACTCTAAATCAGACCGGATAATTAAACCTTATAATATAATTTTCAGATTTAAGTTTATAATGAAAAATAATATATTTTTCTCTAACATCCTTAATATAAAATCTTGAATAAAAACAAAATCAATTTATTTTTTAGAAATGTTTTACCTATTTAATATTTTGCAAGCATAACAAAGTTATTATTATATCATATTTACAAACAGTCAACTATGTTAAATTTAATCACAGACAAATTATATATAGCATATAAGAATAAAACATAAAAAAGATAACTCTAAAGAATCCATTAAAATTATACCTTAATAGAATCCTTACAACAACTTGATGTTATTCTATTGCTGGAAAAACTCCAAACGTATTTTCATATCTGTTTATTAAATAAAAAACTAAAAATAAAAAAAACATAGCTAGTTCTTCCCAAAAAGAGAAGAACTTAAAAACTAAAAACTAAAAATAAAAATTTTCTAGAGAGAGAACACTAGAGAGATAAAGTGCTCAAAAAATTGTGTGTTTTGGAATGGGGGAAGAGGGTCCTTTTATAGGTGAGGAAAAGGCCAAAAGGGGGGGGGGATATTTTAAAATTTGAATTTGGATGCATTTAGATAGGTTGGCGCTCGTAAGGGGCGTAAATATCTCTACAGATGGGCGGTTGGCACAGTAGACGGGTTGCTAGGGCATGTGGGGGTGCGTGGGACACATCGAGGAGTGTACAAACGTGTGCAGATGGTCAATGATGTGTGGTGTACTGCACGTGTTTCTCGCCGCGACTGGGCAACTACGACCACGGTTTTTTTTTTTGGACATTTTTGACTCATTTTGTCCAATTTTTCCATCTTTTTGACTTTTCCTCACTTATTTTCTCAATATATTTGTGATGTATTGCCTCCAGTATTTTTTTCTTCGAGTCTTTAAGTTATTTTTGAACTAAAATACCTAAAAAATAATAAAAAGTATACGTGATTCCGAAAAGACAAATTTATATAAAAATATGATAAAATCATACATATATAAATCTATTTAATCAATTAAAGTACATTAAATCATGGTAATTTTAGTACTTTTTAAGCACTCATCAAGAAACCATTTTGAGTCAATGTATGCTAAGTCAGCACCACTTGGTGTAATGTGATTCATGAATACAGATGGCGTGGCACCCTGGTGGATTGTAGGTAGAAATTATGTGACAACAAGTTGTAGGGTTGTTTGACCACACTCTGAACTCAGATTGAATCAGTGTCAACATGTGTCACACGTTTCTTCTCTCCTCACACACAACGATTTATGATTCATTGTCCCTACTTATGTGGCATCTGTGTGGCTTGCTTAGTCAACTACTCTAATTACATGAAAGCTTTTGATTGGTCCTACTTTAAAAGTTCATAAGAAATCTATAAAAATTTCAAAACAATCCCAAAAAACTTCCAAAAACTATAACTTCACCCCTTTTCACTAAAAATTTTATATTTTAATATTTTTAGCCACAAAATACTATTTATTGAGTAAAACAAGTAAATATTAAGTAAACAAGTGCACTAATGACTCTACTTTCATAGAGTCATCAACATCCAAAAATTTTGAAAACTGTGTATCTAACTTTTGAGGAGGAACAAATGGATAAAAATTACCCATATAGTATGTTGCTTCTATATTATTGAGAAAATTATCTAAAAAATAAGCTCCACCACAAAAGATATAGGACACCCCTGAATCTTGGACCTGGATTATACATGTTGGCAAGTTTTGAGTCTTGAAAAGAACCACCAAAGATGACATTTGAGTTGTAAGTGTCATGATATCATTTACCTTATGCACTTCAACTACTCTTATTGTGGCTATCATTCTATCCATTGGCCATTGATAATTATTGCTAGCCAGTTTCTCAAGTAAATCATAAGCTTGATTGTAAGATTTGGCTAGCAAAGTTCCATTAGCAGATGCATCAACAATGGTTCTTGTTGGAGCATTGAGAAAATTGTAGAAAGTCTCCATTTGGATCCAATAAGAGATACCATGGTGAGGAAACTTCCTTAACAATTCTTTGAATTTTTCCCATGCTTCATATAAGGATTCCTTTTCATATTGTTAGTAGGAGGTAATGTCATTAATAAGCTTGGCATTCTTTGTTGGTGGTAAATATTTCATCAAGAATTTCTCTACCAAATCATTCTAAGTTGTAATGGAATTTGGTGATAAAGAGTTAAGCCAAGCTCGAGCATGGTC
Source organism: Hippophae gyantsensis (assembly GCA_030763125.1). NCBI lineage: Eukaryota > Viridiplantae > Streptophyta > Magnoliopsida > Rosales > Elaeagnaceae > Hippophae > Hippophae gyantsensis. The sequence goes on along the minus strand of CM061035.1, from coordinate 41,281,227 downwards.
TTGCAGAGAGTAAGGGAATAATCTAAACCTAAATGCCTTTACGATAACACCACTAAATTTGAATGAATATCCAACTTTAATAAACAATCTAAGATGCAAACGAGGATCTTCTATTTGTATTCCATTGAATTGTCCAACTGTTTATAGCATTTGAAACATCATTGGATTTTGTTCAAATTGATTAGCTTGAATTTTGGGCCTTGTAATACTTAGATTCATCCCTTCCAACATAGGTAATGCATATTCATTTATAGCTCTATCCATATTATCCATTAAAGGATTCTAGTTGTTCAAATTTAGCTCATTATTGTTAATTTATAATGGAATAGCCATTTGCTCTACTTGGGTGACAACTATTTGGTTTCTTATTGATCTTAGAGTTTTCTCACTTTCTAGATCCAAAAGTAAAATTTCTCCCTTATAGATTCTGCTAATGCAATATACTCAATTGCGTAATGTCATGTGCATTGTGCTAACATGTGGCACTGCCTGCATCACCTACATATGATGTTGTGTGATTGGCCCTCTCTACTTAAGTGGCATCTATGTGGTCTATCTGGTAAGCTTCCTTGCTTGTGTAGTATCCATGTGGCATCTTTTTATTGGTATTGCATTAAAAAATTCATAAAAATCCAAAATAATTCCAAAATTTTCCCAAAAATATATTTTCATCATTTTTCACTAGAAAGTTAATTTTTTGAATAATTTTAACCCTAAAATACTACTTATTGAATAATTCCAAAAGAGTGTACCTATGACTCTACTTTAATAGAGTCATCAGATTCTTATACCAATCATAAAGGGCTTGATTTAAGACAAGGATTTCAAAATATTTTGGTTGCTCAGCATATATTTCCTCTTTCATCACACCATTAAGGAAGGTACTTTTTACATGCATTTGGTACAACTTGAACCTGATGTAACAAGCCAACATAGTTAGCAACCAGATAGACTCAAGATGAGAAACAAAAGAAAAATTATATTCAAAGTCAATTCCCTTAATTTAAGTGTATCCTTGAGCTACCAATCTTGACTTGTTTTTATCAATCACATTATTTTTGTCATCCTTGTTATTTTACAATCATCTTGTACCAATTACATGCTTATCCCTTAGTCTAGGAACAAGATACCAAACATCATTCTCATACAACTTATTAAGCTCTTCTTGCATGGAGATTGAATAATGTACTTCTTGCAAGGCTTCCTTAACATTTTTAGAAATGATGGTAGAAGTGTAGCACATTTAGTTCAACGTCTGAATTTGATGCTTCATCTTCACACCTCACTCAAAATTTCCAGATGTTAGAAAAATGAGAACCCCTTTCCATTTAGGGAGAGATGAACTTTTCTATTCATATTTTGTAACCTTATGAGGCTCATTACTAGTAATGTTTATTGAAAAATCACCATCATACATGACTACTTCATCAATTCCACATTGTTAAGAGCATCATCATCCTCTGACTCAACCATCTCTGTATCACCTTAGTCATTGATAAAAACATTCCTAGACTCCATCACAATTGAAGTTCTTTAATTGAAGACTTTGTAAGCTCAATTGTAACTTGAAAACCCTAAGAAAATATAGAGGTTACTCTTTGCTTCAAACTTTTTTAGATTCCTTTTATCTCCAAGAATGTAACAAATGCTTCTAAATACTCGTAAATGCTTGACAATAATCCCTTCCCATGAAGAAGTTCATACAAAGACTACCAGATACTAGGTCTTAAGAAATAATTTTTTAGTGTATAGGAAGCAATATTCAAAGATTATGCCCAAAAATGCCTAACCAAATTCTTGCTGGCTAGCATTACTCTACCCATCCATTATGTTGAGGAGTCTAAGGAGTGAAAAACTCATGTTGAATATAATGATTATCACCAAACGACTAAAACTTATAATTCTTTAATTCCTTACCATAGTTATTTCTAATCTTTATGATGCTTTTAATAGATCTACTTTTTTCATTTTGAAGCATTATATATAGATACTTGTAGTTTTCAAAAGCCTGATATTTCTCGATGAACCATCACCCAAGTAAATCTAGAGAAATTAGTGAAAACTCTAAAAAATAAAGCTATTGTATGGTTTTCATGCTTAATATTTATTTGTTTCATTAATTAAAGAGTATTGTTTCACTTAAAATGACTAATTTAGATAAGAGGGTGAAAAGAGATAAAAATACAATTTTTAAGAATCTTTGAAATTTTTAAGGATTTTTGGTGAATTTTGTAATTCATATGGATATATATAGAATTCAATGACATTAAACTACATGGAAATACGTCAGAAACCCATGCCACATGTCACCCAAGCATTACTTCCATGTTAAGAAATCCAACCTTTCGTAGCATCAACAACCACATCAACTAAAAGCTTACATAATAGATGGGAGGAATTGGTACATAAATTCTAAGCGAAGTACTCCCATCTTTCCAATATGGCTAATATGAGGAACATTATATCCTTTGTGTAATTTGATTGGGAATCTTTGAATGAGCCTTACAAAAGATTTAAAGAGTTTTTTTCAAAAATGCCCATGCTATGGTCTTCCAACATGGATGCAAGTTCAAACCTTTTATACTGGTTTTTTAGTACAACTAAGGACAATCATAGATGTGGATGTGAGTGGTGCTATTATAGGGAAGACTGAGTAAGAGTCATTAGGCTAGGTAGGGGAGATGGAATAATTGTTATCAATGGTCAACAAAGAGGATTCCGATAAGGTGACTAGTTGGTGTAAATGAAGTGGAAGAAATATCAAGTATTATAACTCAATTGTCTACATAATTGTTAAATAAGATAATAATGTGGGAAAGGTAAATATGGTAAAAACTTCACTCTTAATGTGTAATGTTTGTAATTGGAATCATAGAAATGATGATTATGGATATTACCTAGAGTTGGTTAATTTTGTTGGGAATTTTAACCATCCAAGCTTCTCATGGAGCAATAATAACAATTTAGGAAGTAGGCCCTCAAATCGACCAACATTTCCACCATCTAGTTTCCAATAGCCTATCCCATTGAAGAAACCAACCATAGATGACAAGTTTGATGCTATGATGGGTATGATGAATTGTTTTGAGGGTCGTATTGATTCTCAATGTGAGGTATTAAGAAATAAGTTGGATGGTTGGGTTGATAAGTTAAAAGGTACACATAGAACCTCGATCCAAAAAAAAACAAGTAACTCTTCCAAGTGGTACCCTACTTAATCCTAAAAGAGAAGGTAAAGAACATTTCAAAGCTATCACTCTTTGTTGTAGTAATTAGTTAGGAGTAGATAAGGAGGGAGTTGAAGAAATGGGTAGAAAAGTTGGATGTAAGAAAGGGTGAAGTAAGGGAGGAAAGAGAATAAGAAAACCTATACACGCAAGTTGAATCTTACATACACCTTCCCATCACCACATCCCCAGAGATTCAAAAAGAATGAGATAGATAATCAATTCTCAAAAGTTTGTGATATTTTCAAGAAATTACATATTAACATTCCATTTTTTGATGCTGTTAAGATGATTCCATCTTATGTGAAGTTTATGAAGGATATCTTAACCAAGAATAGGTAGATCAGAGGTTATGAGATGATAGCACTCAGGGAGGAGTGTAGTACTATTTTGGTTAGCAAAATGGTTGAAACGTAAAAGGTTACCTAGAGCTTTAACATACTTTGTTCAATTGGAAAGCTATAATTTGGTAAGGAATTATCTTATATTGATGCTAGTATTAATTCGATGCAATTTTTAGTTTTTTAAAAAACTTCAATTAGGTGAGCCATGGCCAACTTTGATCATACTCCAAATGGAATATATGTCACTTAAAAGAACAAGGGGTATTGTGGAAGATGTGTTGGTCAAGGTGGAAAAAATCATCTTTTTGATCAATTTTGTAGTACTTGATATGGAAGAAGAATGAGACATTCCAATTATTCTTAGGATTCCATCTTTGCTATCGAGATAGATTTGATTGATATGCATAAAGTTTAGCTCACTATGAGGGTTCCAGATGAAGAGAAAAAATTTAATATTTTTAAATCCATGAAATTTCCAAATTATATGGATGATTTCTTTAGGATAGATTCAAAGATGACTGTCCTATTGATCCTTTTGAATTTATTATTACTAGACCATGTATGTTGGATAAGAGGAATGATGTTAGTACTTGTGGTGTTATGCATCCTCATGATGTAAAACTTGATGATTTTTATGGTGATAGTATGTATGAGGTCATTAAGGCCATTGATTTCTATGTTGATGATTAATAGTGTAAGAATAGTTATCGCAATGTTTTGATCGACAATGGTGGAGATGATATGGACTTAAATAATGATGTTGTGGATTTTGTGAAATTAATGAAGGTTATGCCTCCTTGTGTTGGGATTAATTCTTTTGATGAAAATTTGAAATATAGGTCTTCTCTTAACTCATCTATTGAAGAGCCCCTAAGTTAGAGCTTAAGCCATTGCCTATTCACATCAAATTTTCTTATTTGGGAGATGTTGACACATTACTGGTAATCATTTCTTTGGCACTCACCATGGAACAGTTGGGAAGGGCATTGGTGGTGTTAAAATAAAACGGAGTAGCTATTATGTGTTCCTTAACTTTCATTAATGGAGATCGTCCTTCCATTTGTATACATTAAATCTTGATGGAGAAGGTGATTGTTCCTTCTAAGGATGCACAAAGAAGATTGAATCGTGTAATGAAATATGTTGTGAAAAATGAGATTATTAAGAGTTGAGTTGGGTATTATTTACCCTATATTTGATAGCAAATGGGTTAGTATGGTTCAAGTTTTTCCAAAAAAAGGTGGCACAACCATAGTAGTGAACAAAGCTAATGATCTAATCCTAGCAAGAATGATAATTGGATGGAGAGTTTGAATGGATTATCGAAAGGTTAATAAAGGGACTAGAAAATATCATTTCTATTTCTTTAATTTTATAGACCAAACACTTGATAGATTAGTGAGGCATAAATTCTATTGTATTCTCGCCAGAGGACCAAGAGAAGACCACATTCACATGTCCTTATGGGACATTTTATATTTAAGGAATTCCATTCCCATTGTGTAATTCCCCTGCCACTTTTCAACGATGGATGATAGCTATATTTTTAGACATGGTATAGTACATTTTAGAGGTAGTTATGGATGATTTTACAATGTTTGGTAATTCTTTCTATAAGGACTATGAGTGTTGGCTATTTTCGTGGACAAAATATTTATCTATAAATTTGTTTTTAGGCCTGCTATCAAGTCTATCAAGAAAAGCCAAACAAATACTCGAGTTCCAGATAATTATACTTTAGGTATATCTTTGATAATTACAACACATAAAATTACATTTATGCATTTAATAGCACATGCTTATAAATCTAAAATTATTTTTAGTGCTAAAATATGGAATAAGATATGCTAAAATATTAGATAAGATATACTCTAAATTATAGCTCGAATCTTTAGCATAAAAGATAGCATAAAATCTATTTTAAAAGAAATCTATTTTATATAAGATTGATATTAATTAATGAGTAATATTAATCCTATTTGTAATAAAAAAGATATTTATCAATCATATATGAGCTATCTTAATTAATGAGTATTACTAATCCTATTTGTAATAGAAATGATATTTATCAATTACATAGGATTAAGGGTTTTAATTTTTCCTATAAATAAAACTCATTACTCATTGTTTCAATCAACCACACAAGAACATTATTCTAATCTTCTTAATTTCTCTCTCTTGTTTTACAATTATAAGATCATAATTCTTTAGGCTTCTTTATTTAGTTAATCTACCAAATATTAGTGGTTATATTTGATTGATTAATAAGCCTAATTATTTTATGATATATTACTAATCCTATTTGTAATAGAAATGATATTTATCAATTACATAGGATTAAGGGTTTTAATTTTTCCTATAAATAAAACTCATTACTCATTGTTTCAATCAACCACACAAGAACATTATTCTAATCTTCTTAATTTCTCTCTCTTGTTTTACAATTATAAGATCATAATTCTTTAGGCTTCTTTATTTAGTTAATCTACCAAATATTAGTGGTTATATTTGATTGATTAATAAGCCTAATTATTTTATGATATATTACTAATCCTATTTGTAATAGAAATGATATTTATCAATTACATAGGATTAAGGGTTTTAATTTTTCCTATAAATAAAACTCATTACTCATTGTTTCAATCAACCACACAAGAACATTATTCTAATCTTCTTAATTTCTCTCTCTTGTTTTACAATTATAAGATCATAATTCTTTAGGCTTCTTTATTTAGTTAATCTACCAAATATTAGTGGTTATATTTGATTGATTAATAAGCCTAATTATTTTATGATATTTTGATAATATGTTCTTATGGCTTCTTCTATATTTTTGTTCTTAAATTGTTAGATCAAATAATTGTTTTTGTCATATCATAGTTATTTGATTTGATTATTAATCTTTAAAGAAGCTATTTTTATTAAACTTGTGCTTGATCTTTTTGCTCTAGGATTTACTAGTTGATTTGATTTAAATGACACATGTTTTGAATCATCTAGTTAGGATTATTCATTATTAAATCCGTTCTAGAACACACACGAGCACTGGTGTTTTTTGTGCTAACCTTTTTGCAGTTAATTCGGGAATGTATTTGATTGGCAGGAAGCTTATTGGAACGTTGGTCTGGAAACCACTCACGCTAATATTGGAAACTATGAAAACATAGTAGTGGCTCATAAGTAAAGTACATTGGGGCAGTATCCTAGGGAGGGTAGCATAAGACCGAGTTTATACTTGAACATTTGATTTTCATAGTGGAAAGTTAGGTGGTTTGATGGACCAGTGGTTTTCCTCTTAGGTCATGGTTGTGGCCTAGGTTATTTCCACCTAAAAATATCGTGTGTTTTTATTTTATTTCTGCACTTTATTTTTACACACGATTGCATGCCTAGCTGCTTTGTTTAGGTTATCAAGTTATAAATTGATAAAATTAAAAATAACCTATTCATCCCTCTAGATTAATTAGGTCCATAATTTATAAACTTTCACTTTCAATGCTTGCTTGCATCATCTTTCTCTTATCTTGCAAAGGTGCGAAGAAATCAATTTGGTTTTAAATTGGTAGAAATGTCACTTCATGTTGAATGAAGGTATGATTATAATTTCATCCAAAGGAATTAATATCGATGGAGCCAAAATTATAGTGATTGAAAAGTTTCCTTCACTAAACACTATGAGAGTGGTGCAGACTTTCCTTATTCATACCAATTTTTATAGATGATTTTTCCAAGATATATAAGCCTCTTTGCAATTTCTTTGGGAAAGATAAATCATTCAAGTTTGATAAGGCTTCTTTAGAAGCCTTTTATGTGTTGAATAAGATGTTGGTGATGGAAATCGTGGTCATGGCTCTGAATTGGAGTCTACTTTTGAATTAATGTGTGGTGGTTCAGATTATACAGTCGGAGAAATTTTGGTACAATGAAAGTAAATATTTTTGTGCCATTTATTATGCAAGTGCAACCTTTAATGATTCCCAAGTCAACTATACAACCATGGAGAAGGAGCTCTCAGAAGTATGCTTCACTTTTGAGAAATGTCAATCGTATCAATTTGGTATGAAAGTCATTGTGTGCATGGACTATTAAACACTCATATACCTATTGGGTAAAAAGATGCAAAATATCAATTGATTAGTTGAGTTATTCTTCTTCTTTCTCAATAATTTGACTAAGAAATAAGAGATAAGAAAGGTTCAAAGAACTTAGTGGTAGTTTATTTCCTTGGTTACCATGCTTATGGGATGATTCCACCAGATTTATCTTGAAGTGGTTTTTTAAGATAGAGTAGGTTGTATTTATAGGATGATCCATTGTTTCTCAAAACATGTTCCAATAGGATTGTGAGAATATGTATTTCTATTGAGGAGGTTAAAGATATACTTAAGCATTGTCATGCTTTGAAGTACATAAGGACACTTGGGAAGAGCAAGAACGATGGAAATGCTACTTGCATTGAGATTTTATTATTCATCCATCTTTGAGGACGAATATGAATTTTTTAATAGTTGTTATAGGTGTCAAAGGGTGGGTAATCTTTTAAGATAGCATGAAATGCCTTTGAAAAGTATCTTCGAAGTGGAGTTGTTTGATGTGTGGGGGAATAGAGTTTATTGGATTGTTTGTATCATAATATGTGAACCATTACATTTTAGTAGTTATGGACTATATGTCCAAATGGGTTGAAACTATGGTATTGCCAACTAATAATGCTAAAGGGGTGGTTTGAGTTTTGAAGAAATCTTTACGAGATTTGGAACACCATAGGCCATTAGAAGTGATAAGGAAAGTCAATTTTGCAATATAACATTTCAATATTTTCTTGCAAAATTTGTTGTCAAGCAAAAAGTGGCATCTCTCTACCATCCCTAAAAAATGTGCAAATGGAGGTCTCTAATCGATAGTTAAAAAGAATCATAAAAAACACCTATTTGGATGACTCCATATTCACTTGTTTATAGGAAGCCATGTCATCTTCTGATGGGACTAGAGCATAAGGCTTTTTTGGTCTTGAAAGTGTTAAATACGGAGATGAAGTTGGTTGGTGAGAGGAGGATGTTGCAATTGAATGACTTTGATGAACTCTTTCTCTTTGCCTTTGAGAACCAAGATTTATAAGGAGAAAACCAAGTAATAGCATGAGAAGAAGATTATGGATTTCCACTTTGAACTGGGTAATAAAGTTTTTTTGTGTAAGCTCAAATATAAATGGTCAGGTCCTTTTAACATCACCAAAGTATTCTCTCATGATGCGGTGGAATTGGAAAATAATATTAAGAAGCAATTTTTGGTGAAGTGACAAAGGCTCAAGCATTATTATGGAGTCAAGAGATTCAAGTGCATTTTCAAATTGGATACCTTTAATCATGGTGATAGGAGAAAGGAATAGTCAGGCCAATGATAATAAAAAGTGGAACTTGTTAAAAAGCAATCCAAATTTGGATGAACTAATAAATTTTTTTTGGGTAGGTAATAAAGAGGAGCATTGGTGGAAGTAGGAGATTGAAGTTTTGGATGTATGCACATCTAGTTTTGAGGGAGTTTTCTATCCTTTGTTTTCTTTTCATTCCTTTATTGCATATTGGGGATATTATGAATGTTAAGTTTGAGGGTAGGGAAACTTTTGTTTCTCTTGTTAGTAATTAGGTTGTTGGTGTTGAATTTTGATGATTGTTTTGCTTTATTTAGGAGTATTGTGCTATGTCGTTGTTGGTGCATAGCATGTGAAATGAATTTAATAGGGACATACTAATTATATGTGGATTTTATGCATACGACTTGGGTTGAAATTTGAGAGTTATGTCATGTGTATTCATTGAGTGCTTGAATGGCTTGATTTTTTTAACTTGAAATGCCCCATTCTATATGCACATGCCATAACTTTGTGAATTTGTGTGCTTATTTTGAGAAGTTTGTGTGGACTTCTTGTATCAATGATTTAAGCGTATATAACAACCTTTAGAGTCCACGTTATTTTCTCTTGACTAGGTGCTACTTAAATTGAAAGGGGATTTAGGTAGGTTTTGGATCATTTGAGTTTTTCAAGTCACCATTGATTATTTATGTTCTTAGGTACCCATTTTTGAGATTTTATGTTGACTATTTATTTCATTTCACCTATATATATTAACCTAGTCGAAATGATAAATCCCACTTACCTTATACATCCTTAGTTGAGTTTCTATTGTGATATATGTTGAGCTTGTGTGTTTTGGGTAATATGTTGCTTATACTTTTGCGTCAAAAAATATATATTTAAAGTAGTAGAAAATGATAGCTATACCATTTTCTAGTAAAACAAAATAAAATAAAAAAAGGAAAAAAAATGATTGACTTTGGGGTGTAGTTCTCACACAAAACAATATTATTACTAAATAAAGTTTAGGAAATAAAGAAAAAAATAAGAAGACTAAGTTGGGGGTATACCACTTGTAGATATGAGCTAATTTGTTAATTGTTTTTAATTAATTAGCTAAGGGTATGTTGAGATCAAATATTTCCTCTCTCACCTACCTATACCTTAGCCTAACAATAAAGGTTTTGAAAGATCTATTCATTTCAATCTAAGTTTGCATTTACATTAGTTGAGAGAGAGGCTAAATGTGGCTTATGAAGTTTGGTATAATTTTTGACTATTTTCTATTTGATTGTTTCCTTTAAGCATATCTTGATGGCATATGAAGTAAACTATTTTGGCACACTACACACATGGAGTAAGTCATCTAAAAAATTGCTCATACCCTTACATGAATACATTACATATTAACCATATGGATATCTAGCTGGATAATATTGGTTAATCTTTGAGGGTTTTCTAGTTTATTGAGCATGCATGAAACCAATATTATATATAGTTATAAATATATTATTTATAACATATTTAGATGTTAGTTTTAAGTAGTTTATTTAGTTTGTTTTACTTGGAACAAGAAAAATATTAAGTTTAAGGTTATGATAAGTCTATGAAAATAGAGTTCTTGTATCGTTTTCATTCTTTATATATACTTGTTTAATTAATTAAATGGTGTTTTAGACTTAAAATTTCATTTTGAGGTAATAAGGTGAAAAATGAATAAAAATATAATTTTTGAAATATTTTAGGGATTTTTATGAATTCTTAAATCCATGTGGATATATAAAGAATCATCATGAGATGGCTTAAAAAAAATTTCATAAATCCAATGGAAATGTACCATGTGGTAAAACATTACAACCCATCATAAGTGTCATCCAAGTTTTACTTTCGTGTTCCAAAATTCTGCCATTCGTTGCGTCAGTCAGCACATCAACTAGCATGTTTGCAAAAACTTCGATTACATAGAGATTAGAATGTCGCTAGGTTAACATATATCAATAATTTCAATGATGAACATCTATTTCACCTTCCATATGTCATGTGTGCATTCTATTTGTGTTTTTCCCATGACACGTGTCTCTTATCTAACGATTAGAACCAAATTTTAGCCTATTTTCTCTCCTTTTTTATCTGAACCTTTGATCCAACACTAATCTAACAATCTAGATTTAATTTGAGCCATGTAAGTATTATAAGTCTTTTATATTAGTGTTTGCATTCTCATATTCAAAACATGAAGTTTGTTTATTTTAATCAGTGTATTTTCTTCCTTTACATAGGGTTGGTTAATGAAGGTTTAGTAATGCACATATTATTAGTTAGATACACTCTATATGCAAGCATTCTTACGTATTCCACGTGATTTTTTTCTTAGTATGCATGCTAGGTTGTGTCATTTATGATTTATTTAATTTAACTTGCAGTATTTATGGAAAATTACTTAGCAATTTTTGAAATTAAAAAAATCACTTTTTAAAGTGCTCGTTGACCTAGCTTGACATCCCTGGTTGGTGAGGTGTTATAGGTATTACCCTCGTCCTGTGTGGTATTACCCTTACTAACCTAGGGCTTGTAAGGTAGTGGGTAAGGCCCTAAGTAGTTGAGAAGTTTATTATAAATACCTTTCCATTAATGTTTTGATAATTAGAAAATTTGAAGCAAAACTATCTCAAATTTAAATATTTTTTTCCTGATTTTAGTTCACGTTTAACTCAAGTTTTTGTTTAGTATTTGTGAGTTGTGCTTTTGTGAATGAAACCAATTTATCAAATTAGGATATGTTATATCAGTGAGTCCCTGAGATGGTGTTTACTAGTTGGGTTTGTTGTTGAGGTGGGTTCCTCTTTGTTTCACTATTGATTGTGGTTGACTGATCGATCACACTATTATGTATAATTAGGCTCTAAGAGAGATCCAAATTCTCTCGTTGAATCAAAGTTGTTATAGAGGTAGCGACCAAGGGTAGCATAGGTGGTTATGGCTAATTGTTCGGACTGATACATGTATTCTCATGTTGAATAAAAGTTGTTACAAATGTACAAATCAAGGTAACCGTACCACAAATTGTGTGTGCAATGAATACGCAAGTATATATATCGTAATAAGTAATATAATGATAAGAAAAGATCATTCCCATGAAAATTATTTTATAAGATACTAGTTTTTAAAAATAAAAAAATAAAAATCAATTTTTTTGTTCTTATATTTTAAGGAAGCAAAATTAAAATAAATAGCAATAATTAATTAAAATAGATTTAGTAACTAAGAAGATATATAAAAAAAATATCTAGGAATACTTACTCTCCCATTTTTCTAAACATGCAAATTGCTAACATCACCCCGATGTAATTTTCAATTAATTACATCATCAATTGAATCTAACCTAGCATGTATTCCTCTCTCAAGTAAACTATACACCATAGAGTAATTAATTTAATCAAACTCACATGCCAATTAAATTTCATAGTACTCATTAAGTTCATCAATTATGGATCACATACAAAAGAATCATATATTTCTACCTAGAAACTATACACGTTATTTAATAATGACAAACAATTAAATAATTCTCTCAAATCTATTTAATTGTCTCTATAAATAAATTATTGGCCAAATAAATAATACCATAAAAATCAGATTAAATAATATAATTAAATTAAAATTATAATTTAGGTAAAATATTTGATCATTACATGGTGAAAATTGGGTTCATAAGATCCCTAGACTAATAAATTAACTACACATAATTGTGTTCTTAAAGCTCATATTTTTCATAAAGAAAGACATAAAAATTGATAAAAAAAAGATCAGAAGAAAAAATACAATTAATCTCTTTGTAAAGCTTGGCATTTTCATAAGAATTCCATTGTAATGCATCCAATTCATTTATTTGAAGCATTTTTTTCGCACCAGCTGCATCTATGGACATATTCAACTGTTTCAATGCCCAATATGCTTTGTGCTCCAATTCTAATAGTAAGTGACAAGCCTTTTCATAAACTAGTCTATACTAGGTGGTACCAATTGGTGTTTTAAATATAGTTCTATATGCCCATAAAGCATCATCCAACTTAGATGACCAATCCTTCCTAGAGATATTCACCATTTTCTCTAAAATTCTTTTCACTTCTCTATTGGATACCTCTACTTGCCCACTTGTTTAAGGATGGTATAGGGTAGACAATTTAGTCTTAATCCCATAATTATACAATATGGAATTAAATACTTTATTGCAAAGGTGACTTCATCACTAATAATGATCCTAGGATTTCAAAACCAAGTGAAATTTTTTTTCTTCAGAAATTCCATGACAACTTTGGCATCACATTTGTTGCTAGTAATTCCTTCTTCTTACTTTTGGCACATAATCCACTGCTACAAGTATGTATTGGTTACCAAAGGATGGAGGAAATGGTCCCATAAATTCGATGCCCAAACATCAAACAATTCCATTTGAAGTATACTATTCAGAGGCATCTCATCTCTTTTTGAAATATTACCTATCCTTTGAGATATGTCACATATCTTTACATAATTATAAGCATCTTTAAATAGTAAAGGCCAAAAATAACAAGATTGTAGTACCTTAGCTGCTATTTTTATGCTCCTAAAGTGACCTCCATAGTCTGAGCAATGGAAATTATAAAGAATACTTTTAACTTCATTATTAGGGACATACCTTCTCAAAATAGCATCATCACATTCTTTATAGAGGTAAGGGTCATCCCAAAAATACTATTTAATTTCATTGAAGAACTTATTCTTTTGTTGCGATGTGAGGTTCAATGGAAAAATGTACTTCTATTTGAGCTATAGAAAATAGTTGCTCATGTGGAAAAGATTCCCTAATCACCATTTTAGCATCCATTTTTGCTTCCCTCTCTAGTCTAGACAGATGATCTGCTACCTGATTTTTTATTCCTTTTTTATTACAAATTTCCAAGTCAAATTATTGTAGAAGGAGCACTCATCTTATCAATCTTGGTTTGGAATCTTTCTTCGTCATGAGATACTTTATTGCAGAATGATCTGTGTAGTTAGTCACTTTGGTGCCAACCAAATAAGATTTGAATTTCTCAAAGGCATATACAATAGCAAGGAGCTCTTTCTTTATAGTAGCATAATTCATTTGAGCCTCATTCTATAAGCACACCATTAATTGATATTTTGTGGCCCAAGATTATACCTTCATGTACCATGAAATGACATTTCTCACAATTTAAAATCAAATTCGTTTCTTCACATCTTTGTATCACTAGGGAGTGATGGCATAGTCATTCATAAAATGAGTTTCCAATGAACAAAAAATCATCCATAAAGATTTTTAGATGCTTTTCCACCATGTTTGAGAAAATAGCCATCTTGTAGCATTGAAATGTAGTAGATGCATTGCATAATCCAAAGGACATTCTACTAAAAGAAAACATTCAATAAGGACATGTGAAGGTGGTCTTTTCTTGGTCTTCATGTGCCATAACAATTTGGTTATAAATAGAGTTTCCATTTAGAAGGTAGAAGAAAGAATTCCTAACTAATCAGTCAACATTTGATCCATAAATGGGAGAGGAAAATGATCCTTCCTTGTAGCATTATTTACTTTACGAAAATCCATACATACTCTCCATCCCGTGAAAATCCTAGTAGGTATTAACTCATTGGACTCATTTTCTACCACAATGATTCTTCCTTTCTTCGGTACACATTGGACTGGACTTAACCATTCACTATTTGATATTGGGTAAATAATGCCCATGTCTAGCCACTCGACAATTTCCTTCTTTACCACTTCTTTCATAATGGGATTTAAGTGGTGTTGTGCATCCCTAGTGGGTTTACCCCGTCCTCTAGCAAGATTTTATGTATGTATGTATATAGATAGGCTTATGCCTTTAATGTCAACAATAGACCAACCTATAGCTCTTTTGAAGTTACTTAGCACCGTTAGTAGTACTTTCACTTGCTCCATACTTAGATCAGTTGAGATTATGACTGGAAGTGTCTCATTATCACCCAAAAATGAATAACAAAGATGGAAAGGTAAAGGTTTAAGCTCTAATTTGGGTGGCTCTTCAATGGATGGTTTCAATCGTGAACTTATTTCAAGACATTCCACAAATGCATTTGCTACACATAAGAGAGGTGTGTCCTTCAAAAAGTTCAGATAGTTCACAATATCAACCTTTGATTCCATATTTTTCCAAATTAAAAAAGATTGAGTTGTTTGTTGTTGAATTAATGTTCTTGTTCATAGCATCACATGTTAAAGTCATAAGTGAGGGTGATTTTACAAGTATTGTTAAGCTATCGACATGAATTTATGCACCTACATGAGTGTCATGGTATTCATTAGTATGTGTGTTTATAGAATTAACAAGGAAAGAATCTAAAGTATCAATAAGGCACATGTCATAAAGCACATCAATGGTTAGCTTATTAGTATTATCTATTCGAAAGAAATCACCAGCATTGTCATCATCAAAAAATTTAATTGCTTTGAACACATTAAATGTTAATTGTTCATCTTGCACTCTTATTATAGGCTCACCTTTTTTTCACATCAATAAGTGCTTTTCTGGTTGCTAAGAAAGGACGAACAAGTTTGATAGGAAGGTCACGACTCTCCTCCATGTCTAGCACAATAAAGTGCACTGGAAAGATGAATTTGTCTAATTTTAGTAGCAAATCTTCTACCACACCCCATAGTCTTTTAATTGACATATCTACCATCTAAAATGTTACTGAAGTGGGTTTAGCTTTATCAACTCCCAATCTATGAAAGATTAATAATGGCATTAGGTTAATGCTAGACCCCAAATCACATAGTGCCTTGCCAAAATAGATGTTTCCAATAGTGCAAGGGATGTAAAAACTATCTATATCTTTTAGGTTTTGTGGTAGTTTTCTATCAAGGATGGCCCTACAACCTTCAATCAAGGTTATTATTCCATAATCTCCAATCCTCCTTTTCTTTGATAGTATATCTTTCATTAATTTGGCATAAGATGACATTTGTTCAAGTTCCTCTACAAATGGTATGTCCTCTACAAATGGTATGTCTATGTGTAGCTTCTTGAAAACTTCTAGAAATTTAGAAAACTGTGTATCTGACTTTTGCTTTTGCAATCATTGAAGAAAATGAATAGTGGCTTTGTAGAGGTTGCTCTTTTTTATCTGAATTATTTCCTTTCCATTACTCTCTTTATCCACTAATTCCTAATCATCCTTTTTAGTCTCATATTCCTCTAGAGTTTTACCACTCCTCAAGGCTACATCACTACAATGGTCCTTCTCTTCTCTTCTTGGGTTTATAATTGTGTCACTCAGAAGGTTACCTTGAGACCTTTGGCTTATGACGTGGGCAAGTTTCCCTATTTGGTTCTCAAAATTTTGAATTGAAGCCTCTTGGGTGGACAATTTTGTATCTACTGATTGGAGGAAGTCTTTCATCATCCCCATTAAGGCATTTGTATTGTCCTTAGTAAGTGGCTTCTTCTCTTAGGCTTGTGATTGATTTGGTTGTTGAAAACCAGGTGGTGAAAATGATTAACAGTTGAATTCATTACCACCTTGATTTTTTTTATTCCAAGATAAATTTGGATGTTGTCTCTATCCTGGGTTATATGTGTTTGAGTATGAATTATTGTTTCGATTCAGATTACCCATATAGTATATAGATTTAGGATTATTTGGACAGTTATCAAAAAAATGAGCTCCTCCACAAAACACACACGACACTCTTGAATCTTGGACCTCATTTATACTCGCTCACAAGTTTTAAGCCTTCAAAAGATTAACCAAAGATGATACTTGAGCTGTATGTGCTTTGATATCATTTACCTCATGTACTCCTGCTACTCTTCTTGTGACTATTATTCTATCCATTGGCCATTGATAATTATTGCTAGCCATTTTCTCAAGTAAATCATAAGCTTGATTGTAAGATTTGGCTAGTATAGCTCCATTAGTATATGCATCAACAATAGTTCTTGTTTAAGCATTGAGACCATTGTGAAAAGTCTCCATTTGAATCCAAGAAGGAATATCGTGATGCGGACACTTCCTTAGAAATTCCTTGAATCATTCCCATGCTTCCTATAAATATTCTCCTACATATTGTTGGTAGGAAGTAATGTCATTCCTAAGCTTGAAATTCTTTATTGGTGGGAAGTATTTCATCCATAATTTATTTGCCAAACAATTCAAGTTGTAATGGAATCAGGTGGCAAAGAGTTTAGCCAAGCTCGAGCTCGGTCTCGCAAATAGTAAGGGAACAATCTAAGCCTAAATGTCTCCTCTATCACACCACTGAACTTAAATGAATGTACAACTTTAATAAACAATTTGACAGTTAGACAATTCGGCAGATTACCAACAGAGGATCCTCATCTTCATCTCAGCATTTGAAACATCACTGGCTTTAACTCAAATTAATTAACTTGAATGTTTGGCCTCGTAATACTTGGATTCATCCCTTCCAACGTAGGCATTTCATATTCATTCATAGCTCTATCTCTATCATCCATCAACAGTATTTGATTGTTCAAGTTTAGCTCATTATTGTATATGTCTAATAGATTAGCCATTTTTTTTCTCTCGAGTGACAACTTGTTGTTTTCTTATTAATCTCAAATTACGCTCAATTTCAAGATATAAAGGTAAGATTTCTCCCTCACAAACTCTACTCATACAATAGACTCGATTATATTTCTACAATACTAAATGAGATGTCTAAATAAAAACTAAATAAATAAATTAAAGTGAAAATAAATAAATTAAATTAACTAAAATAAATAAGTCACTAAAATAAAATAAGTAAATTAAAATTAAAGTAAAGTAAAGGAAAATAAATAAAATAATAAAAATAATAAAAACAATTATTAATTTCTAATATTTATAATCTCTCACAACGATGCGAGAAACTTGATCGCTACATAAATTTTGTGTACAATGAATACACAAGTATATATATTACAACAAGTAATATAATGATAAGAAAAGTTCGTTCCCATGGAGATTATTTTATTAGAAACTAATTTTTAAAAATAAAAAAATAAAAATCATTTTTTTTTGTGTTCTTATATTTTAAGGAAGTAAAATTCAAATAAGTAAAAGTAAATAACAATAATTAATTAAATTAGATTTGGTAAATAAAAGATATTCGAGAAAATATCTAGGAACACTTAATTACATCATCAATTGAATCTAATCTAGCATGTATTCCTCTCTCAAGTAAACTATACACCATAGAGTAATTAATTTAATCAAACTCACATGCCAATTAAATTTCATAGTACTCTTTAAGTTCATCAATTATGGATCACATACAAAAGAATCATATATTTCTACCTAGAAACTATACATGTTATTTAATAATGACAAACAATTAAATAATTCTCTCAAATCTATTTAATTGTCTCTATAAATAAATTATTGGCCAAATAAATAATACCATAAAAACCAGATTAAATAATATAATTAAATTAAAATTAAAATTTGGGTAAAATATTTGATCATTAAATGGTGAAATTTGGGTTCATAAGATCCCTAGATTAATAAATTAACTACACATAATTGTGTTTTTAAAGCTCATATTTTTCATAAAGAAAAACATAAAAAATGATAAAAAAAGATTAGAAGAAAAAATACAATTAATCTCTTCAATTGTAGTGTTAATCTCCTCTTAAATCTCCACTAAAATTGTGTCCCCACTTGAATTTTTCTGTATTTTTCTCTCTTTTCTTGCTCCAAAAATTGACCAAAATTATGCTAATGATGGCCACTTAGGGTTTGGAGGGTATTTAAGGGCTTAAATATTGCTTAGAACGTGACACGTGGCACACAAAATTCATTGGGAAAATTAGAACGAGACGCATGGCAGGGGAGACCTATCAAAGTCAACGTTCGTTGAGTCAACAACACGTGGCATAATGTGATTCGTGGTAATGGATGGCATGGTGCATAGGAGGAATGTGGGGAGCAATCTCGTGGCGATATGTGGCAATGTTGTTTGACAACGCTCCAAAGTTGGATTGAATGCCATCCTGACATGTGGCATGCAGTTCATCTTCCAGACATTTGGTGATCTACGATTTGTTGTCCCTACTTGCGTAGCGTCTGCATGGATTACCTAATCAGCTCCTCTACTTGCGTGGCAGGTGATGAGTGCTCAAAAAGCAATAAAATTACCATGATTTTATGCACATTAATTGATTAAAAATATATATATTTATATGATTTTATCATATATTTATATAAATTTGTCTTTTCGGAATCACGGGTATTTTTATTGTTTTTCAGGTATTTTTGCTTAAAAACGTAACTTAAAGACTCAAAAAGGAATACTGGAGGCAATACATCACAAATATATTCATAAAATAAATGAGAAAAGCCAATAAATACGGAAAAATTGGATAAAATGGGTCAAAAAGGTCAAAAATGTCAAAAAGGAGGAAATTGCACCGCCCTGCGCCCATCCGCGCCGCCCACCTCGCGCAGCAGCTACCCCAGCAGCGCCCAGCAACCCGCGCGCCAGCTCTCCCTTCCGCGCGCACCCATACTCCCGTCCGCACGAGCCTGCGCCTAGCCTACTCCCATTTGCGGGCGCCTGTGCCCATCTTGCGCCCATCTGTGCGCGTTGCTGCCCATTTGCGCCCTTTGCGCGCGCTGCCGCGCCCACATTAGCATGACATCATCAGTATGACGTCATCATTCACTACTCCACGTTTTTTCAATTTTTAATCATTTTTTCACCCACTTTTTCTTCCTCTCCTCACCTACAAATACCCACATTCTCTTCATTTCAAATCACACCTCAAAACACATCTTCTCTTCTCTTTCTTTCTCTCATTTCTTAGTTTTTTTAGTTTTTCTAGTTTTTCTTTGTTTTTAGCTTTTCTTAGTTAGTTTTTCTTAGTTTTAGAGTTTTTCTCTTTTTGAGAAGAACTAATTATATTTTTGTAATTTATTTGCTTTTTTATTCAATAATTAGGATTGTAAATTTCGTTTGGAGGTTTTCCAGCAACAGAGTTAACATCAAAGTACTGTAAGGATTTTATTTTCTTTGTAGTTATTTTTTATGTTTTACTCTTACATGTTATATTTAATTTGTCTGTGATTAAATTTAACATTACTGGCTGTTTGTAAACAGGATATAATAATAACGTTGTTATGCTTACGAAATATTAAATAGGTGAAAATCTCTAAAATGAATTGATTTTGTTTTTATTCGAGACTTTATATTAAGAATGTTAGAGAGAAATATATTATTTTTCATTACAAACTTAAATCTGAAAATTAGATTTTAAGGTTTAGTTATCCAGTCTAATTTAGAGTAGTGCTCTTTTATATGTTGGTACAATTGCCCGGTAGTTAGAGTAAAGCTCTATTTCAAAAGTTTTTATAAGAATTATTATCTGAAAATGTATTGACAATATGTTTTCAGTAGTGGTTTTAAAACTTGAAAGTTTGTACTTGGAGAATTAAATTCTTAGGTTTAATTTGGACACCTTGAATAAAGTTTAAACGGTCTAACCCCACCAAAGGTGGTATTTAAATGGTTCATTTTCAATCTCTTAGAAAAAAGAAGTAATTTAATTAACCAAATTAGTTATCAACCCCACCCATAGGTGTTAATTGATTTGTTTAGTTAACAAAGAATATCTAACCCCACCAAAGGTGGTATTCATATAAAAAAGAAAGAATCAATAAATATCAATTCATATCTTTAATAACCTAAATAATATGAGCAAACATAATTAACCTAGTTATTATATCCATAAATACTCCACTATTATAAATGATAAAATTTGCATAAATATTTATTGAATTTGTATCTATGTTTATTTTTATGTCAGTAGATTAAAAATCACAAAACCCCAAAATATTGTGAGAGGATGTTTAGGATTTAATTTCGTTTTTAAAAGTTTGAATAATAAATTAAAAACCACATACATTCCTTCCTTAGATCGACCTTGGGAGTATACTTATCATTTTTTACGAAATGATTCGTGCACTTGTGAGAGTTTTATAAATATTAAACCAAATTATCGACAGGATCAATGATCCCGGTTTTGCCCTATCAAGTTTTTGGCACCGTTGCCGGGAAAGGAATAGCGTTTTTAAATTATTTATCAAAATTTTAAAAACTTTTGGTGTTGTAAATAATTGTGATTTTTTTTAGCTAAAACAATTTTCATAAGAAAAAAAAATTAAAAAATTTAAAATTTAAAATAATAATAATAATAATAATTATAGCGTGAATAGTAAAATAATTTTGAAATTTAAAAATTAAAGTAAAAATAAAAAATAAAAAAAACTTTACCGTTCATGAATAGTAAAAAAACTAAAAATAAAAATAAAAATAAAAAATTGTTGTTGTTTATGAATAGTAAAAAAAAATTTAATAAAAATTAAAATATTTTTTTTGCTCATTTAAAAAAAACAAAATAAATAAATAATAAATTTATCGTTCATGAATAGTAAAAAACATTTCAAATTTCAAATTTCATAATAAATAAAAAAAAATTAATTAAAATTAAAAACAATTATAGCATGAATATTAAAATAATTGTGAATTTTGAAATTTGAAGTAATAAAAAAAACATAAATAAATTTTAAATAAAAAAATATTAATAAAATAAAATAAATTTTTTATTTAATTATTTTCTTTAAAAAATAAAATAAATAAAATAATAAAATAATAAAATAATAAAATAATAAAATAATAAAATAATAAAATGAAAAAATAATAAAATAAATAAAAAATAAAAAACTTTATTTTATTTAATTATTTTCTTTAAAAAAAATTTCAAAAAAATCAAAAGCCTTATTTTCAATTTTTTTTTCTTTTACCCTTTTCAATTTTTTTATTTTATTTTATTTTTTATCTTAATTTTTGTTTTAACTTAATTAACTTAGGTTTTTACTAAATTGTCGTTTAAGTTAATTAACTTAAATTTTAATTTAACTTAACTTAATTAACTTAATTTTAATAGCATGAAAAGTAAAGATTTAAGGGAGTTTTGTCTAGGAGATTAGTTCTTGGAAGCCTTTGTGCCACTAGTCTTTCCTAGGAACATTGCTATGTCTAGGAGGATGGTTTTTAAGAAGTCTTTGCCCCACCATTCTTTCCTGGGAGCACTCTTGGTTAATACTGATTATGTGATTTTAACTTAGATATTATACTTAAAAAACAAAAAAACAAAAAAACAAAAAAATTCTAAAACTATCTCCAAAATTTTAAAGTTTTAATTACAATCTAAGGAGTTAGTTGTTTTGTTTGATCTAGGTACAATTTTGTTTTGATACCTTTAATTATTTGATTTGTACCTAGACGTGGATGATCTAAAACTCACAAGCATGTCCCTAGTTTTAAGTACAGAAAAAAATTGAAAATCCATAGAATATGACTGAAAAAGTGTAGGTAGACAATCTTGTCTTACTTGTAGGTTTGATTGACTCAATGATGAGGGGACATTGAGTTTACTTAAAATGAAATCCCCAAGTTACGTCTTCCTAAGACGTTAAACTAAGCGTTGGATGGGAGACAACCCATCATTTTAGGTAATTTTATTTATTTAATTTCTATTGTTTATTTTAGTTTAATTACATGTGAATAATTTTAAAATTGTTAAAACTAAAAATATTTGTTGAGATGTTAAAAGTTTACAACAATCTGTCTGTGTGCATTTTAATGAACATGATGGATGCACCTGCATTTCTCCATCACTACATGCAACATTCTCAAGAAATAGGTAATATTTTCTCTCTTTTCTTTTTATCTTTAATTTACAGTTGTTACATTGAGGACAATGTAAGTTCTAGGTTGGGGTGGTGAAAAGTTACCATGCTTAATTTTAAAAAAAATTTAACAATTTTTTTTAAAAAATAAAAAATAAAAAAATAATAATTTTTTTATGTTCACATTTTCATTTTTATTGTGTTTGGTTTTATTTTATTTGTGTAATTTAGTAATTTTTGGAATTTAAAAAAAAATTCTCACAAAAATTTATCATTTCTTTAAATCAAATTTAAGTAAATAGTTAAGTCTTTTGTACTGTTAGATTAATTTTTGAAAACATATCATGAAATATTTTGTAATTGTTTTTGATAATTAGTTAGTTTTTGTCATAACTAGTATTTCTTGATAAGATGTAGAAATTATATTAAACCCAAAATTGGTGTTTATGAATTTTAGTAGAGACTACCTTTGTGAGATATAATTTGAGCCTAATTTCCCTTATTCAAAGTGAAATATATATTTTTTCAACTCCAAACACATTTCTTATTTCTTCAAATTTTTAGATGATCTCTATAGGCATTAGCATTGAATGTATGAATATTTTCTCATCTGAATAGAGTATCGTATATTTTTTATTATTATTTTTGCTTAGATTAAATGATTTGAGTAGAAATTGATAGTATATGCTTTTATCTCATTCATGCATGACTGCTACAAAAAAAAGATATATATGGGGTTACCTAAATCAAATCAAACAGAAAAGCCACAAAATTAACCACTCACCAAAATCCTAAAAAAATGTACAATCTGTACATGGGTTGACTCTCTAAAAAAATGATATATATTGAAAAGTATCTTCAGAAAAATATAGAGAGATAAAGAATATATAGTATAATCTATATACTATGACCCGTATTACCCAAAATCCAAAAAATGTACAATATGTACATGGGTTGACTCTCTAAAAAAATGATATATATTGAAAAATATCTTCAGAAAAATATAGAGAGATAAAAAATATATAGTATAATCTACATACTATGACCCACATTGTCTACAAAGTTGTGAGTAAAGGCTAATTACAAAAGAAAGCTATAGGAAGTAATTCCCTAAAAAGTCATTGCACTTTCTTCATTTGTAAAAAGCATATATCTTGAAATCTTTTCTTAATGAGTTTGATTTATGCATGAAAATAATTTTTATATATGATATCTTTATAATTTATACATTTGATTCCTTCCATGAGATCAACGTCAAAATAACACTTTGAGCCTTTATTCTTTATACATATGCAAACATTTAGTTCATTTCTATACATCAACTCTTACGCATATAAATTAGTATGAGTTTTTGAACCCATAGGATTCAGTGTTTTGAGAGTATTGACTTGTGAGGTATAGAGTCGAAGCGAATTCGGATTCATGACACTGAAATTGGGTGAAATTAAATTGATACATTTTTTATATGAAATATGAAAATGATTTTCGACTAATTATTATAATAAATCATGATTGTTTAAGAAGATTAAAATAACTTATGCTTTAGATTTTAATTATGATCTTAAAGGAGATTAAAAAGTATGAGACATTTTTGTGATATGTTGTTTTCTTTTATTCTAAAAAGTTAATTTTTTATTTTGTTGTAATTTTAGTTTTTAAGTTGATTGTTTTTATTATTTCTTTTAATTTTTACATTTAGTTCAATGTTTATGGGTATCATTACTGAAAACCCTCACGAGACTCAAACTCGTCCACTAGGGCAACCTAGGGGTTTAGGATAGTTTAATTTTTAGTTTTTATCGCTTCTCTTGCTAAAGGACTAGCAAGAAGCTGGTTGGAGATTGTGATGAGTGCTCAAAAACCACTAAAATTACCATGATTTTATGCACATTAATTGATTAAAAATATATATTTATATGATTTTATCATATATTTATATAAATTTGTCTTTTCGAAATCACGGGTATTTTTATTGTTTTTCAAATATTTTCTAGTAAAGGGGCTTGGAGATAGAAGGTTTTCTGGGAGAGAGAAAGTTTCCAGGTTGGATTTTTGAAATCAAATAGGACTAGTTGGGCTGATCCCAAGTACTCCATCTCCATCATTGCTTTGCTAAAAAACATAACTTAAAGACTCAAATAGGAATACTGGAGGTAATACATCACAAATATATTCATAAAATAAATGCGAAAAAGCCAACAAATATGGAAAAATTGGACAAAAGGTCAAAAATGTCAAAAAGGAGGAAATCGTGCCGCCCTACCGCCCAGCCGCGCCCAACAATGCATGCGCCAGCTCTCCCTTTCGTGCCCGCGCCGCTGCCCATCTACGCCCCATCTGTGGGCGCCACTGCACCCATCTGTCCCATCTGCGCACGTTGTTGTGCCCACATTAGCATGACGTCATCAACATGATGTCATCATTCACTACTCTGTGTATTTCCAATTTTTGATCATTTTTTCACCCACTTTTTCTTCCTCTCCTTACCTATAAATACCCTCATTCTCTTCACTTCAAATCACACCTCAAAACACATCTTCTCTTCTCTTTCTTTCTCTCATTTCTTAGGTTTTTTAGTTTTTCTAGTTTTTCTTAGTTTTTAGCTTTTCTTAGTTAGTTTTTTTAGTTTTAGAGTTCTTCGCTTTTTGAGAAGAACTAATTATGTTTTTGTAATTTATTTTCTTTTTTATTCAATAAATGGGAGTGCAAATTCCATTTGAAGGTTTTCCAGCAACAGAGTTAGCATCAAAGTACTGTAAGGATTTTATTTTCTTTGCAGTTATTTTTTATGTTTTATTCTTACATGTTATATTTAATTTGTCTGTGATTAAATTTAACATTTGTAGCTGTTTGTAAACATGATATAATAATAACATTGTTATGCTTGCGAAATATTAAATAGGTGAAAATCTCTAAAATGAATTGATTTTTTTTATTCAAGACTTTATATTAAGAATGTTAGAGAGAAATATATTATTTTTCATTACAAACTTAAATTTGAAAATTATATTTTAAGGTTTAGTAATCCAGTCTAATTTAGAGTAGTGCTCTTTTATTTGTTGGTACAATCGCCCGGTAGTTAGAGTGAAGCTCTATTTCAAAAGTTTTTATAAGAATTATTATCTGAAAATGTATTGACAACATGTTTTCAGTAGTGGTTTTAAAACTTGAAAGTTAGTACTCGAATAATTAAATTCTTAGGTTTAATTTGGACACCTTGAATAAAGTTTAAATTGTTTAACCCCACCAAAGGTGGCATTTAAATGATTCATTTTCAATCTCTTAGAAAAAGGAATTAATTTAATGAACGAAATTAGTTATCAACCCCACTCATAGGTGTTAATTGATTTGTTTAGTTAACAAAGAATATCTAACCCCACCAAAGGTGGCATTCATATAAAAAAGAGAGAATCAATAAATATCAATTCATATATTTAATAACCTAAATAATATGAGCAAGCATAATTAACCTAGTTATTATATCCATAAATACTCCACTATTATAAATGATAAAATTTGCATAAATATTTATTGAATCTGTATCTATGTTTATTTTTATGTCAGTAGATTAAAAACCACAAAACCCCAAAATATCGTGACAGGATGTTTATGATTTAATTTTGTTTTTAAAAGTTTGAATAATAAATTAAGAACCACATACATCCCTTCCTTAGATCGACCTTGGGAGTATACTTATCATTTTCTACGAAATGATTTGTGCACTTGCGAGAGTTTTATAAATATAAAACCAAATTATCGGCAGGATCAATGATCCTGGTTCTGCCCTATCAGCAGGCCACATGGTTGTTCCTGATTTGACCAGCTTTAAAAATTCATAAAAAATTCAAAAAATTATATTTTTAGCCACAAAAATAGTATTTATTGAATAAAAAAGTAAATATTAAGTAAAAAAGTGCGCTAATGACTATATTTTCATAGAATCATCACGAGGGCAACATTAGTAGTTTGGGTAGGTTTTCTCTACAAATAGAGGTGTTTAGGGGATTGTTTGTTGTTGAGTAGTTGCTATAAGCAACCTAGGGATTTTACCACATAAGTAGGTGTTTTATATTGTCTTACCTTATTATATTATTGGGTTTGTATTGTCTATTTTGAATTAGCACAATCTTAGTTTCATTCTTATATGTGCCAACATGTGACACTTTCACTCTGATTGGAAATAATTTCTACCATTGTATTTTTGTATGCTTTATGTTCCTTTTTATAAAGCGTGCCTATTCCTTTTTGATTAGTTTATTCTGGTTATTGCTTTTTGCCCTAATTTTCTATCTTCTTTATTTCCTTTTACTTTTTAGTTTTTCTGTAGCTTGCGAGTTGGGGTGTGAGTTTTTAAGGAGTACATATATCCTTATCATGATTGTTCACCGAGTGGTAGATGCTCTTAATGGGCATTAGGGTGAGTACACCCTTGTTGGGCTTAACCACTTCTATGTTGATTCTTTTTGACTTGCTAGTTTCTCACTCATTTTCTCTTCTTATGGAGTTTGGAGAGGGAGGTAACATAGGTAGACCTCTATTGTTCAATGGGCTTACTATGTATATTGGATGTCTCATATTTTTCCCTTCTCAAGGTTACATGGGGACCATGTCTCGTTTCTTACTAAAAATGGCTAGGCATACCCAACCAAAACCTTCCCTAATAATATTTTTATCTCTAAACTTATGATCGAATTTACTGAGAAGGAAAGTGAATAGTCTAAATGGAATAATAAAGATTTATATGCTATTATCTGACATGTCACTCCTAATGAGTATAGAATAATTCAAAGATACACTACTTCAAAGAAAGCTTGGGATATCTTGGATACAATGCTACATCTATCGTTACAAGTTCAAGGATTTTAGTGCTCAATAGAGGCTTAAAGCTCTATATAATGGAGGAAAATGAAACGTTTGATGAGTTCTATGCACATTACTTAAATATCATGAGCTTCTCTTATAATCTCATCAGACCAATAAGAGAATAGAAGCAAATAGAAAAGATCATTGCCAATATTCCCAAAAAATTTCATGCAAAGGTCACTATCATTGAATCCATGTATAAGACTCACAAATTAAGTGTCATAAAGTTGGTTGGCAACCTGCAAGTGTCTAAGCTTCATTATATTCTCTCCAGGAATGATCTGATAGCTATAGTAAAAAGGAAGAGCATTTCTTTCAAAACCACTAGGAGTAGTGGTTCCAAAAGAGATGTCAATACTACTGCATTCAATGATGAAATTTCTTGCCTAGATGAAGAAGAGATCGCTTTGCTTGCCTAAAAGTTTACTAAGTTCTTTTGAACAATGAAGAACTCTTTTAGTGGTGTCAAAAGAGATAGCTTGAGCAAAATGGTCAAGATCTATGAAGAATAAAGATGACTCAAAAGATGAGTTTGGCCGACAATATGGAAGATCATCTAAAAGTGATACTCTGATCTCCAAGAAAAGTTTAACGTAAATCACTCCAAGTTGAAAAGTCTAGAGGATGATTTGAAGAATGATGAGTCTTGTAAAATGACTCCTCTTTATACTAGTTTTGATCTTTCTCCTGATTAGACAGCCCAAGTTACTAACCTAAGGAAGCATATAATTGTTCTTTAAAGTGATAAGGAGTATTTGGCATAGGCTATTTCTGAGAAGGAAGTTGATCTTAAGAAGATTCATGCCAAAGTTAACAATCTCAATAGCTCTATAGTATTGTTTGAATCTTCCATTATGGAAACAAAATATTTGATTAGAGCATTGGGAGATAAGTTCTCAATGTGTGAGAAGGAGCTTGATCACTCTTTTTTAGTTGTGAACAAGATGATGATTGGTTCTTACAAGATGAATGAGATTATCAATAGCACTAAGACTTTTGTGATAAGAGAAGGATTCAATTTGAAGAAGGATTTTCTTCATCTATGGGTGCTATTCCAAGTTCGTCAAGTTTACCATCCTAGAGAACAAGTTGAAATTTATCATTGTCTTCCTTAAAGGTATGCTCGTTGTCATATCTTATCCATCTTTCTTTAGAAAGGTGAGCACCTCACATACTTCTAGCTCTTCCCATTACACTAGTGGTGATCTCTTGCTTCTACCTACTTGTTTCTCTCCTACTTTCCACCATTGTGGTAAACGTGGGACATTGAGGCTCAACAGTACAAAATTTACTTCTTATCTTCGTGTGAGAGTTAATGTTAATGTTGTTTCTTCTTCTTCTTCTCCTTTTCATGCTACTCCTTTGAGTTAGAGACCCATTTTCTTTCACTCTCCTGTATGTTTGTGCCATATTTGTGGAACTACTGTCAAATTGTTAGGTTATATCCTAGATATGTGAGGAGAACCCCTCGGGGATCTCCTCTTTAGTCTATCCCCTCAAGATGTATCTATTGTGGCTTACCTGAGCATGTTCATACATGGTGTATTACATACATAAGGCACAATGCATAATAACTAAATATGCTTCAAAAAGTCCACCTGGCAGACCATTTATGGGTCACTCGACTAGGCTTTTGAGAACTTCCAAACAAAATGATTCTCAAGTACCACATACACCAAATTCTGATATGAACAAAGGATTGCATTTTGATACTATTTCTTTGATGCTTTCAAAGTTAATCTTAATTTTTTATGCTATTGTTGGTTTTACCTTACAATTACACCAAAAACTTGATGTGTCAAAATTAGTAGTAAATATTTTGTATAATTTATAAAATAACTCGCAAGTGCACGAATTACTTATAGAAAATGATAACTATATTTCAAAGGTCAAACTATAGAGGAATCATGTGATTTTTAAATAATTCAAAAAACTCTTAAAAAAATAAAACCTAAATATCCTATCACGATTTTATTGTTTTGAGAAACCTAAAGACATGAAAATAACGATAGATTCCATAAATATTTAGGAAATTAAACATTTATTATGCTGTGGAGAATTTATATGATATATAAGCTAGTTAATTATGTTTGCTAAATATTGAATAGGTTATTAAAAAATGAATTAAGATTTTTTATGTGAAAATATCCTAAGGTCGAGATCATTCTTATTGTTAATAATAAATAAATTAATATCCTTATATGGGGGCTACAAATTGATTAGTTATTAAACTATGCTTCTTTTTAAGAAATTAATAAACTATTTAATTTGTCACATTAGGTAGGCCTAACAATTTAAGCTCTCATCAAGGTATCTAAGTGAGGTTTATAATTTAAGTATCTGAAAACTAACTTTTAGATTTTAAAAATATTATAAATGATATGATGTCAATATATCTTTCAATAATAATTCTTATAAAAATCTTTGAAATAGAATTCTCTAAATCACATCCAAAATATTTAATCTAACATATAAGAATTGATTCTAAGTTAAATCTAGATAATTAAACCATAAATCTAACTCTCTTATTTATTAGAAAAAAATACTTTGTCAATATATTTTTCTTTTACAAACTTTGTTTTAAATATCGATGAAGAAATAAAAATTAATTCATTTTACAAAAACAATTTTGGTCTACTTTATTATTTTACAAGTGTAACAACATTACTAACATCCCATTTTATTTATAGTTAGACATGTAATATTTTAATAAATGACCAATAAATTAAACATAGCATCTAAAATAACACACAAAGATAATCAAAAAAGAATATATCTAAATATACCTCAATAGAATCTCAGTATTGTTTCTATTCTATAAAATCTCCAAATAGAATTGCCAAATTGTTTAGTGAATTAAAACTAAAATTATTGCATCAAACTAAATTTGTTTAACTCTCAATTGAGAGAAGAACTAAAACCAACTTAAAGAAAAGCCAAAAAACTCTTAGAGAGAAGCTAAGAATAATTAGAAAGAATGAGGGATAAGGGATATATTTTACAATAGAAATAGGATCCTATTTATAAGTGGAAAGAGAAACATGGATCATAAAGGCTCGCACCGTGGCATACAAAAGTTTCATGCCGCAGCATACATAAGCTATACATGATTTTATAGTTCGATCCATTTCATTTGCTCCTCGATATACAACATTTCCATGCTGCATCCTACATCAATTTTTGGGATGTGTGATCTCAATCCTTTTGTCTTGGTCCGTGGCATATAAAAGTTTCACATTGTGACCCACTTAATTAACTCTGAAATTCTTGGAACCTTTGTTTCTTATATATCCTTTTTTAAACATTGAAACATATGTAATGCTTTACATATGCAATCTTTTTAATCTTCAAAGTTGTAATGGAGTGCTTTCAAATATGTTCTTCTAGTATTTGACCAATTTAATTCTTTTGAAGGTAGAATACCTGAAAAACAACAAATCTTACTTGTGATTATGAAAAGATATATTCATTTAAAATGATAGCAAAACTAAACAAGTAAAAATATATTTAATAATTTAGCATGCATAAAATCATTATTTATTGAGTGCTTTTAGCACTCATCACAACCCCCCAATCAGCTTTTCGCTAGTCTCTTATTAAGAATGGTGAAAAATTAAAAGCAAAACCTAAAAAAAAAAACTCCTTACATTGACATGGTTGCATTTAGCACATTAAACAAACTTTTATACCCATAGGTTTCTCTAGCGGACAAGTTTAATCTCATGAGGGTTTTCAGATATGATACACAAATATCAAAATTAAAAGCAAATTACAAACAAAAGATAAACAACACAAAAAGAAATAAAATTTAAAACAAAGTAAAAAGAGAACAAAATAAAAAGAACAATAAAAATTCTCATACCTTTTAATCTTTTATATTATTAGAATTAAAATCCATGGCATAAATTATTTTAATATTCTAAAAATTCATGGTTTATTATATTAATTAGATGAAAATCACTTTCATATTCAAATAAAATATGTATTAATATTAAATTTACCTAATCTCAGTATAAGGAATCCGAATACACTTCGATTCTAACATCCCAAGGAATATTCTCTATAACGCCGATCCTATTGGTTCAAGCACTCATTCAAAGGTATATGCGAATAGAGTTTATGTGTAGAAATGAATTAATAGTTTTCATATTTTTAAAGAAGAAAGGCTCAAAGTAGTGCATAATATTGATATCATGAAAGGAATAAAATGATATGATTTTATAAAGAAATCACATATTATTTTCATACATCAATCAAATTTATCAAATAAAAATCTCAACAACGTTTGGAAAATTCACATAGAATGCCCAAATAATGGATTCTGTTACAGCCTTTAGTTCTTTTACAATCATTTTCCATCCATGGCTCGCTATGACATTGATGAGTGCTCAAAAAGCACTAATATTACCATGATTTTATCCGCATTAATTAATTAAAAATATATATATTTATATGATTTTATCATATATTTATATAAATTTGTCTTTTCGGAATCACGGGTATTTTTATTGTTTTTCAGGTATTTTTGCTTAAAAATGTCAAGACTCAAAAAGGAATACTGTAGGCAATACATCACAAATACATTCAAAATTAAATGAGGAAAAGTCAACAAATATGGAAAAATTGGACAAAATGGGTCAAAAAGGTCAAAAATGAGGAAATCGCGCTGCCCAGCCGTGCCGGCCACTGCGCGCAGCGTGCCCAGCAACGCGCGTGACAGATCCTCCTTCCGCGCGCACCTACGCCCAGCCTGCTCCCATCTGCGCGCGCCTGCATCCAGTCTGCGCCCCATCTGCGCGCGCCTGTGCCCAGCCTGCTCCCATCTGCGCGCCCCTGCGCCCAGCTGCTACCCATCTGTGCGCGCCTGGGCCCAGCTGCGCCCCATCTGCGCACAGCCGCCTCACGTCATGCTGACATCATCAGAATGACGTCAGCAATCACCACTCCGCATTTTCATCATTTTTTCACCCACATTTTATCTCCATCCTCACCTATAAATACCCCCCTTCTCTTCACTTCTAAACACACCTCAAAACACATTCTCTTCTCTCTTTCTTTCTCTCTTTTCTTAGATTTTTAGTTTTTTTTAGTTTTTCTTAGTTTTTAGCTTTTCTTAGTTAATTTCTCTTAGTTTTAGAGTTCTTCCCTTTTTGGGAAGAACTAGTTATGTTTTTGTAATTTATTAGCTTTTTGATTCAATAAATGGGAGTGCAAATTCTGCTTGGAGGTTTTCCAAAGAACGGAATAGCATCGAAGTTCTCAGAAGGATTTTATTTTCTTTACGCTATTTTTTATGCTTTATTCTTACATGTTATATTTAATTTGTCTGTGATTAAATTTAACTCTGATGACTGTTTATAAACATGATGTAATAATAATGTTGTTATGCTTGCGAAATATTAAATAGGTAAAAATCTCTAAAATGAATTGATTTTATTTTTATTCAAGATTTTATATTAAGAATGTTAGAGAGAAATATATTATTTTTCATTACAAACTTAAATCTAAAAATTAGATTTTAAGGTTTAGTTATCCTATTCGATTTAGAGTAGTGCTATTTTATTTGTTGGTACAATGCTCCAGTAGTTAGAGTGAAGCTTTATTTCAAAAGTTTTTATAAGAATTATTATCTGAAAATGTATTGACAACATGTTTTCAGTAGTGGTTTTAAAACTTGAAAGTTAGTACTCGGATAACTAAATTCTTAGGTTTAATTTGGACATCTTGAATAAAGTTTAAACTGTCTAACCCCACCAAAGGTGGCATTTAAATGGTTCATTTTCAATCTCTTAGAAAAAGGAATTAATTTAATTAACCAAATTAGTTATCAACCCCACCCATTGGTGTTAATTGATTTGTTTAGTTAACAAAGAATATCTAACCCCATCAAAGGTGGTATTCATATAAAAAAGAGAGAATCAATAAATATATATTTATATCTTTAATAACCTAAATAACACGAGCAAGCATAATTAACTTAATTATTATATCCATAAATACTCCACCATTATAAATGATAAAATTTGCATAAATATTTATTGAATCTGTATCTATGTTTATTTTTATGTTATTAGATTAAAAACACAAAACCCCAAAATATCGTGATAGGATGTTTAGGATTTAATTTCGTTTTTAAAAGTTTGAATAATAAATTAAAAACAACATACATTCCTTCCTTAGATCGACCTTGGGAGTATACTTATCATTTTCTACGAAATGATTCGTACACTTGCGAGAGTTTTATAAATACATAAAACCAAATGAACGGCAGAATCAGCGATGTCGGTTCTGCCCGATCAAGTTTTTGGCATCGTTGCTGGGGAAGGAATAACGTTTTTAAATTATTTATCAAAATTTTAAAAACTTTTTGTGTTGTAAATAATTGTGATTTTTTTATTTAAAAAAAATAAAAATTTTGTTGTTTGTGAAAACTAAAAAAAAATTCAAATTTCAATTTCATAATAAATAAAAAAAATTAAAATTTTAAATTTCATAAAAAAATTATAGCATGAATAATAAAATAATTTTAAATTAAATAAATTAATTAATTAAATAAAAATAAAAAAATAAATTTTAAATTTTAAATTAAATAAATAAATAAATAAATAAATAAATAAATAAATAAAAAATAAAAAATAAATAAAAAAATATATAATAAAAAATAAAAATAATAAAAAATAAAAAATAAAAAATAAATAATAAATAATTTTTTTTTAAAATAAACCTTTCATAAATTGTAAAATAAATTTTTGATCGTAAATAGTAAAAAAATAATAAAAATAAATTTTTTTTAAATAAACCTTTCATAAATTGTAAAATAATTTTTTGTTCATAAATAGTAAAAAAAAATAATAAATAAAAAAATAATAAAATTTTTTTATTTGCAAATTTAATAAAAAAAATAACCATTCATAAATAGTAAAAAAAAAATTAAATTTCAAAATTCATAAAAAAAAAGTTATAGTTCATGAATAGTAAAAAAATTAAAAAAATAAAAGATAAAAAAAATTAATAAATTTTTTTTTTACCTGAACAGTAAAATATTAGTTTTCTGAATTTGAAATTTGAAGTAAAAACTTACCATTCATGAATAGCAAAAAAAAATTATAAAATAAAAAAAAATTAAAAAAAAACATTAAGTAAATAAAATTTAAACTTTGTTTTATTTAAATAAATAAATTTGACTTAGGGTTTAAC
The DNA here is from genome assembly GCA_030763125.1 of Hippophae gyantsensis. Lineage (NCBI taxonomy): Eukaryota > Viridiplantae > Streptophyta > Magnoliopsida > Rosales > Elaeagnaceae > Hippophae > Hippophae gyantsensis. The sequence continues at coordinate 41,246,503 of CM061035.1, read as the reverse complement.
TAGTTTTGTTTAGTGTTTTGTATTAAATACCATGTAAATTTTCTCTAAATTTTTTTGTGGTTATTATTTTGTTGACAGGAGTTTTAAAATTTACGTTTTCAATAGTCTATGCGTGGTAGGAGATCCTTAGGAAACCCTCTTACACCATATGTAGATAATATTCATAAATTTAAAAAAGTGTTAACAATACTGGATTTCAACCACCAACCTGTTTTTGAGCCAAACGTAGAACCAAACCTTAGTCCTTTACTAGAATCAAAAGAAATGACAGAAAACCAACATATTAGGGAAACCACCATGAAGGAGTTTGCAAGACCGGTGATTGGCACGACAACTGCCGCTATCCAGCTGGGTGAAGTTGCTCGGAATTATGACCTAAAAAATATTCATTTTTCTATGCTTCCTTCCTTTTATGGGCTTCCTAATGAAGATTCTCTTTCCTTCATTAGAGACTTCTATGCTACGGTCCAAACCTTCCCCCTCGGTATTCTAAACGAGGATCAACTTCGAATGAGATGTTTCCCCTACACCTTAAAGGATAAGGCCAAAGCTTGGTTAATGTCACTTCCCCTAGGTTCTCTGATGACATGGGAGAACATTTATAATAAATTCATGGGAAAATTTTATTCTCACCAAAAAACATCAGAGTTGAGAGGAAAGATTGCTACTTTCTCTCAGATGGAAGGAGAACCATTCCATGAAGCTTGGGATAGGTTCAAAATGTTTCTCACTCAATGTCCCCATCACAGCTTTCCCCTATAGTTGCAGAACCAATTATTTTACGATGGACTTACACAACAATGTCAGTTCATTGTCGACAACGCTGCAGGAAGAGCAATGGGAGAAAAGACTGCCTCAGAGACGTACAACCTCTTTGAGATGTTGGGTGCTAATTCCCAACAGAAAAGCTCACGAGTGAGAAAAGTTGGAGTTCATGAAATTGATTCCAGCACTGAAGTTCAACAACAAATTGTTCAACTGACCAAGCAAGTTGCCCTTCTCACTACACAAACCAACACCAATAATGAACAGTATGATTTGTATGGCAACATGGGACATGGTACTGAAGCATGTCCATATGAAGGAGAAACAACAGCTGGACCTGAACAGGTTAATGTATTGGGAGCATATCAACAGAGACCAAGGTATGACCCCAATTCAAATACCTACAATCCTGGGTGGAGAAATCATCCGAACTTCTCTTGGAGGCAAAACAACCCTCCTTTCGCTCAGAGCTCAAATCAGCCAGGCCAGCAATTCCACCCACCTATCCCAAGAAGCATTCCCAAGAAATCAACCTTGGAGGACAACTTGAATTCTTTTATTCAAGTTTGTAGAGATAACCAATCAACGGTTGGATTCTGTGGAAGCTTCTATGAAAAAGGTGGAAGTTCAAGTAGAACAGTTAGTTGAACATTTACAAAAACAAAGCAAAGACTAATTTGATGGTCAAATGGGGTAAAATAAATTCAACGAAGAGGAGACATTGAGTTTGTCATTCTGTAATCTCCAAGCAACGTCTTACTAGAAGAGGATAAATTTTAGTCCTACATGGGAGGTCACCCATTATTGTATTTTCCTTTGTTTTAGTTTTATTTTGTGTGTAATAAAATTCAAATGAAATAAATTTGTTTATTTCAAAAATTGTGTCCATTCTTTAAATTTAGCATAAAAAAAATAAAAAAAATTTACACCTTTTTGCTTTAAGCCTGTACATTTTGTCAAGTGAGAAATCTTTCTAAATGATATCTACTATTTTTTTTAAGAGCTAAATGTTGATAGGAGGAGGATCAATTTCAACTACAAATAACCATGGGAGATGCTGAAGATAGGTGGAAAATGATGAAGGAGTATACAATGCCAATCATTGGCAATGTAACTTCTGGCACACAATTACAAGAGGCTGCAAGGAATTATGAATTAAAAAAGATTCATTATTCTTTGTTGCCTTCCTTTTATGCTGTCCCTAATGAAGATCCTTTGCATTTCATTCGAGAATTCTATGCTATTGTCCAAACCTTTCCACTATATGCAATTAATGAAGATCAACTTAATATGGGGTGTTTTCCTTACACCCTCAAGGATAAAGCTTGGTCATGGTTCATTACTCTACAATCGGGTTCTCTAAAAATTGGGAGGTAGTATATGAAAGTTTTATGGGTAGGTTCTATTCCCATCAAAATACTGTTGACTTAAGGACAAAGATAGCAACATTTTCTCAAATGTATGAAGAGCCCTTTCATGAAGCTTGGGAACGATTCAAACTCCTTTTCATTCAATGTCATAATCATAGCTTTCCATTGCAACTACAGAACCAATTCTTTTATGATGGTTTGACACTGCAGAGTCAATACATGGTTGATAATGCTGCTGGAGGTGCTGTGGGAGAAAAAACTACAGAGGAAGCCTATAATCTTTATGAGCTGTTGGGTTCTAATTCCCAACAAAGAAGTGCTAGAAGGAGAGCAAGAGTCAATGAAGTTGGCTCCAATAATGAGATAACCTTGCAACTTGCTGAATTGACTAAACAAGTGCAACTTCTTACTACCCACCAAATGCCAAATCAAGAGGTGTGTGAAGTGTGTTTTTCAATTGGGCATGGTACTCATAATTGTTCAAGTACTTGTGATTCTAGTGTCAATTCCATGGAGGAAGTCAAATCCTTTCAAAGGTATCATCCAAACACCTATAATCACCCTAACCATCATTGGAAGCAAAACAATTACCCAGTCTACACCTAATCTTTTAAGCCAACCTTAGAAGATAGCTTGAATGCTTTTATTCAAGTTAGTCGTGACAACCAATTGATAAATAATCAAAGGTTGAACACCATGGAGGCTTCGGTTAAAAGAATTGAATCTAAAATTGGGCAACTGGCTGAACAAATGCAAAAGAAAGAACCAGGAAAGTTGCCCAGTCAATCAGAACAAGCAAATGATGTAAGAACCCTTCGAAGTGGTAAGGTAGTCAATACCAGTTTACCTGAAATCTCTAACGATTTACCTTGTAGTTCAGGTAACAAAGAAGGTGATATTCTAGTCTAACAAAAAGGAGAAATAAGTGTTAAACTTAACAAGCCTTCTAAAAAACTCATTGGAGAGTCATCTGACATCCCTAAAATTCAAAAGACAACAGAACCACACCAGTTGCAAGTACCTTTTCCACATCGGTTAAAAGAATCCAAACAAAATAAGCAATTCTATGATCTTTTTAATATGCTTTCCAAAGTAAATATCAATTTACCATTATTAGAAGTGATCATGAATGTGCCCTCATATGATAAGTTTTTCAAAGAGTTGAACACTAAGAAAAGGAGGTATGAACTGAATGAACGAGTAGTAGTATCAGAAATTTCTAGCGCTGTACTTCAGCACAAACTACCCCCTAAGTTAAAAGACCCTGGAAGTTTTATTATAAACATAACTATGGGGGATAGGAAGGTTGCTAAAGCAATGCTTGATTTAGGTGCTAGTATAAATTTGATGCCCTACTCTATATTCTTATAGTTCAATCTAGGAGATTTAAAACCCACAACTATGTCCCTTCAACTTGCAGATAGATCTCTTAAGTATCCAAAGGGAATAGTTGAGGATGTATTGGTACAAGTAGACAAATTGATAATACCTGTTGACTTTGTGGTTCTGGATATGCAAGAAAATCCAGCATTGGACAAAGAGCACACAATATTGCTTGGTAGACCATTTATGGCAACTACTAAAACTATTATTGATGTCCAAGATGGAAAATTGACAATGACAATCTTAGGAGAAAATGTTCATTTTAAAGTTTTTGATTCTTCACCTTTTCCTTCTATTTCTACCATCGATGAAATATTCGATGTTGACCCTTTGGATAATCTTGTCCAAAGCACCTTTTTCCAAACCAAAATAGAAGACAAGCTTGAAACTGTTCTTACACTTGAAGAGGTCGAAGAAGATTTAGATGAGAAAATTAAGGGGTACCTTGAACAACTAGACAATGATGAAGTAATGACAAAATCTAGTACACTTTTAAATCTACCCAGTTCTTCATCTAGTAAAGAGGCCAATCCACCTGAACTTGAACTCAAAGACTTACCTGAGCACTTAAAATATGTGTTTTTGGGAGAAGGAGAAACTTATCCAGTGATAATTTCTTCAACCTTCACCAAAACCCAAGAAAAGGAACTCATCAAAGTGCTTAAATAGTTTAAGAAATCTATAGGTTGGAGTATCGGGGATATAAGAGGCATTAGTCCTACAATGTGTATGCACAAGATCAACTTGGAGGATGGTGCTAAACCTATACGAGAAGCCCAAAGAAGACTAAACCCAAATATGCAAGAGGTAGTTAAGAAAGAAATTCTTAAATTGTTAGAAGAAGGGATTATCTATCCTATTGTGGATAGTAAGTGGGTTAGTCCAGTGCATGTGGTACCAAAGAAATCTGGGATAACAGTTGTTAAAAATGACAAAAGTGAATTAGTGCCCACTAGAATAATCACTGGATGGAGAATGTGTATAGATTTTTGGAAACTAAATTTATATACTAAAAAGGATCACTTTCCTCTTCCATTCATTGACCAAATGTTGGAAAGATTAGCTGGGCACGAATTTTACTGTTTTTTAGATGGATTGTCTGGATATTATCAAGTACCCATAGCACCAGAAGATCAGGAGAAGACCACATTTACATGTCCTTTTGGGACATTTTCTTTTCGAAGAATGCCATTTGGGTTATGCAATGCCCCTGCCACTTTCCAAAGATGCATGATATCTATTTTCTCGGACATGGTGGAAAAATTCATTGAGATTTTCATGGACGATTTCTCTGTCTTTGGGAACTCATTTGATGATTGCTTACATAAATTGACTTTGGTTTTAGAAAGATGCATTGAATGCAATCTCACCCTTAGTTGGGAGAAAAGTCATTTTATGGTTCAACAAGGGATAGTTTTAGGACATATAATTTCAAACAAGGGTATTGAAGTTGATAAAGCAAAAGTTGAATTGATATCCAAACTACCTCCCCCTACATCTGTGAAGGGGATAAGAAGCTTCTTAGGACATGCAGGATTTTACAGACGATTTATTAAAGATTTCTCTAAAATAAGTCGTCCCTTATGTAACTTGCTATCAAAGGATGTTTATTTTGATTTCAACAATGATTGTCTTATTGCCTTTAATACCTTAAAAGAGAAACTAACCTCTACCCCTGTTATTATGGCACCAAACTGGTCTTTACCTTTTGAAATAATGTGTGACGCTTCTGATTATGCTATAGGAGCAGTCTTGGGACAAAGAGTGGATAAGCATTTGTATGTCATCTACTATGCTAGCAAAACACTCAATGATGCCCAAATGAATTATACCACCACTGAAAAGGAATTCTTGGCTATAGTGTTTTCTTTAGACAAATTTAACTTTCAAGTTTTAAAACCACTACTGAAAACATGTTGTCAATACATTTTCAGATAATAATTCTTATAAAAACTTTTGAAATAGAGCTTCACTCTAACTACCGGGCGATTGTACCAACAAATAAAAGAGCACTACTCTAAATCAGACCGGATAACTAAACCTTAAAATCTAATTTTCAGTTTTAAGTTTGTAATGAAAAATAATAGATTTCTCTCTAACATTCTTAATATAAAATCTTGAATAAAAATAAAATCAATTCAATTTAGAGATTTTTACCTATTTAATATTTCGCAAGCATAACAACGTTATTATTATATCATGTTTACAAATAGCCAGCACAGTTAAATTTAATCACAGACAAATTAAATATAACATGTAAGAATAAAGCATAAAAAATAAATGCAAAGAAAATAAAATCCTTATAGAACTTCGATGCTATTCCCGGTGCTGGAAAACCTCCAAACAGAATTTGCACTCCCATTTATTGAATCAAAAAGCTAATAAATTACAAAAACATAGCTACTTCTTCTCAAAAAGAGAAGAACTTAAAAACTAAGAAGAACTAACTAAGAAAAACTAAAAACTAAGCAAGAAACTAAGAAAAGCTTAAAAACTAAGAAATGAGAGAAATAAAGAGAAGAGAAGAATGGTTTTGAGGTGTATTGCCTCCAGTATTCTTTTTTGAGTCTTTAAGTGACGTTTTTAAGCAAAAATACCTGAAAAACAATAAAAATACCCGTGATTCCGAAAAGACAAATTTATATAAATATATGATAAAATCATATAAATATATATATTTTTAATTAATTAATGCGCATAAAATCATGGTAATATTAGTGCTTTTTGAGCACTCATCAGACATCCATTATCTCCTAGGTCCATAATTAAAAATCTATCCCCCTCTCAGGTATAAATCCTTTATTCGCTTTTGCCACTTTTTAAAAGCATACTTTGGCCTCAAAACTATAGAATTTAGACCTATCATATTCTTCCAAAGTGGAGACCTCATATCCTTTCCTACTTCTTTTTGGTGCCATATTCAAATCTTAAATAATATATAAAGCATAGAGGTTCACAATAAATCCAAATAACAATACAACTTACTTTCTGTTGTTGTGGATTGAAGAACAATGAATAACACATGTTTTGAAGATGAAGATTTCTTGATATTGTTTGGAATTTTTGAAATTTCTTTGTGGAATGATTAAGGAATTGTTTGGAAAGTGATTTTTGGGCAGCATTTTGAAAAGTTATTGAGGATAGGTGGCATTTTTGACAGTATTTACAATATTTGGTGGGAGAGAAAGTTAGGTTTTGTGTATTAAAGTGTGAGAAAATGACAGAGAAATGAAACAATTCACCTGTGGAAGGGTATTTCGGCCTAGAAAATCAATGCAGTTTTGGAAAAGTAATATTCATACCACAACACAAATGTTTTAATTTTAAAGTTTTTGAAACAAAGAAATTCATGATGAGGTGCAATTTAAAGCATGTCGTGGAATGTATCAAACTACTTTTCTTACTTATTTTAGTGTTTACTCTCCCGTTCTATTTTTTTACTAAAAATAAACACACATATAACCACATAAAATAAAATAATCAAACAAAGTATATAAAAATAAAATGACAAATAAAATTAATTAAAAACAATAAATAAAATAATGGGTTACATGTCATCTAGGTCTAATTCTTTTCATTTTTAGTGAGACGTTGCTTAGGGGATTTTCATTTTTTTGTAAACCCAATATCTCCTCATTATGGAGTTTTGTTGATTTTTTGGACCTTTATAGCTATTCCTTGCATTGCTTTTGCAAGTGCTTAGTTAACTTCCCCATTTGCAAGTGCTCAAGTCGTCCCCCAAATTTGTTTTTTTGGGTGGATTCCTAGGCTTTCGTTGGTTGAATTGATGTTCTAGTGGGTTTGAGCTTCGGGTAAATGGGGGGTTATTCTACCTCTAAGAGAAATTGAGAAGATTCCTCCATCGAGGATTGTAAGTACTAGCATTAGGGTTATACCTTCATCTTGGGTATCCCCCTAATACATTGACATGCTCTGTTCCATAATTAGCTTCTTCTTGATAGGGACAGGTTTTAGCACCATTTCCTAGACAACTATACACACCACAATGTTCTTTATTTATGGTGGCATGTGTTGTAAGAAACACAACTTGCATTGTTAGTTAAGCAAGAAGCATTTGAATTTCAATATTGGAGTCTATTTCATGGACTCTAACTCTCATCACTCAAGATCTCTTTTGTTAGGAATTAGCACTCAATATGTTAGAGATATTGTAAGTCAATAAGGCCTTTTTTCTCCCATTGTTCCTCTAATAGAATTATCAATGATGAACTAACACTATTGTGTCAATCCATCATAGAAAAATTGGTTCTATAGCTATAGAGGATAATTGTAATGGGGGTACTGAGTGTAAAAGATTTTGAACCTATCCTATGCTTTATAGAAAGGTTCTCCCTCCATCTTAGAGAAAGTTGCAATCTTAGCTCTCAACTTATATTTTTTTGATAAGAATATAAGTTTCCTTGGGGAAATGACATTAGCCATGCATTGTCCCTATCTTTTAAAGTGTAGGGTAAACACATCATTCTAAGTTTATCCTCGATAAGTACACCAAGGGGGAAAGTTTGGACTATTGAGCTAAAGTTCCCAATGAAAGAAAGTAAGTCTTCGTTAGGTGGTCTAATGAAATAAGGTACCATGGAAAAAAATGTTCATAGTTTTGGGTAGCCTCATCTAGTTAAGTTGAGGTATTGGTTGTGCCAATTACCAACCTTGCAAGCTCCTTCATTGTGGTTTGCCTTTGCAGTGGATTTTCCTCTATAATTAAAGGTTATGAGACCTCAATCTGTTATATTATTAATATGTGTTCTTCTTGCTGTCGTTTTGGTTGTTTGAAAAATCAAAATATATCAATTGTTTTTTTTTGTTTTAGTACTCCCTTTCTCTCTCCTTCTTTATTATTTGCATCATTTTGTGGAACCTTCCCATCCCTCACCGAGGGTAAAATTGTACTTACTCGTCGAGGGCTTGTGGAACACCTAGGCAAGGTGGTTGGTAAGGGGTCAATGAAAGCTTAGTTTTTTCGATATAAAATGGCAAACCTTTTTTCATTTTTTCAAACCATAAAAGTTTTTAGCCATTTTCCTCTCTCTAAACACTTACCAACCTTGCTTTTATAAAAGTTTCCCAAATGGGCCCTATGAAGGAACATACAAAATAGAAACTTATATTACACTAACATAAAAAAAATCATGCATAACAACAGATATAATGAGGTAAACCCATATAAAAACCCTATCTATGTGTTAACATCCTCGGGTTGCTAAACGCAACTACTCAGCAGCAAACAATCCACTAAATAATAATGCAACTACAGTTTGAGATAAATAAAACCACTATTACTTCTATCAGCCATCTTAACTGCCTATTGTTGTTTCCATAACAACCTAGTTTGACATACGAACCTGGCACTTGTCCAAAGCCTACACCATTTAATGTGGTTGGATCAGTGACTACAAATCAATAACCAAAAGTGCAACTACTCCATATCTTGAATACCACCCTTAAATTCAAATAAATTTATCTCTTATTGCACGCAATAAGGGATATGAGAACTTAAAGCATTTAACTTAGCTCACTCACAAAATGAGGTTCTCACAAATAAATAGTTGCAACCAAGAAACTCTAAGCTAACACATGGCTCCCATACAACCCCTTTGAAAACATTATCTCGAGTACTCAACACTCACATTTACGGTTTCGCTCACACAATCATGAATCACTTATACCAAACAACACTAGAGGTATTTGTGATCCAAAAATAGAAAAATGAGATGTCAATTTGACAAAGCTCCATTACTCTTTTTAGATACAAAACAAGAAGAAATTAGAGGGGAGGGGTATTTATAGAGCTCGAAATTACCACCTTGTCGACCACCTCGCCACCACATGTGGTAAGGTCCCTAGCAAGCTTGGTGGTGAGTGTGCTAAAAAGTCACATTTTTTAATTCCAAAAATTGCTGAGTATTATGAACCAAAACCATAGCATTCTAGCATACAAAGTGTTCCTAACTATATGGGTATGGCTATTACTAATCTATAGTAACCAACCTTACATAGAGGGGAAAAAATACATTTAGTAAGCATAATATAGACACTATGTTTTGCACACAGGAAGCCAACAAATAGACTCAACAGCAAAGAGACTTACATTCTCCCCTTTTGGCTTTTTTTGTCAAAACACTACACAACTAAATACAAAAGCTTATCAAACATAATATGATCATGAAGATGTCCTACAGTTGTTTGTTCCAAAACTACAAAATGACACATAGCAAAACCTAAAAGACATACATACTACAAGTGTATCCATGTTGAGTGATCCTTCTAGTTTCAAGAATCATCTCATCAAATCATCTATCACAAGGAACTCTGCACCACTACACAGAGCACACATATAAAGACTTCACTATATACCTATCACCTACACATATGAAATAAATTCATACCACATGAAGGTATCATGAAGACATAATGTATAGTCCATCCAAATCCTATCGTGTTACCCCTACACAGGTACACATGGATAGTATTTCTAAATACTATCGTGTTGCCCCTACATAAGTACACATGATAGCTAAGCACAGTTAACATAAGGCACAAATATGTAAACCACATAATCTACATGTAAATCAAATATGCAAATTGTACAATTTACATGCAACTCCTTCTGAACATATACCACACTCTTCTAAGTGTGTGCATATTAGATAAACATAATGCAATAATGCAATGCAAAATACACTCAACATCCCATGCAACAAATAACATATTAACAATAAAATAGAATGCAGAAAAACCAAGAGTATTGTAGACAAAAACATCCCTCTAATGCAATATATAGCATGGACCACCACATCTATATGTGTTATGTGATAGCATAAGGGGCTTTGTAATATGCATATAAGACATTGATAGGGTTGGTGGTCAGACAGCAATGGCACATAAATGTGTCAATGAATCTAAAAGAAAATGTTGATTAGGAGTCACACTATCTTCCAAGTTGGCACACTATTAGCAACTCAACAATCTTCCCCCAAAATTTAATGTCACTTAATTTGTCAACGAATCCCTAAGAAGGAGTTGACTAGGAGTCTTAATCTCTTCCATATTGAAATACTCATAGTGTTTCAATTATCTTCCCCAAACAAGTTATCAACTACAAGTGATAAACACACAATAACTCACAACAACAGGGAAGGAGGTGGACATAAAAAGACATGTGAAATAGGAAAATGCAAATTATACATGCAGCATATCATACTAATAGTCTTACTTATGTAAGGTTCATCCAAAGTGATGTCAAGAAGAAGGAGGCATCATAACATAACAACATAAAATAAATTCATAAATAGGAAAAACAATAAGAATGTAGAATAATCATAAAACTCCACTTGCCAACATGAATTTTACACACATTCTCCCCCTAAAAGTATGCATTTGAGGCAATAAACATGTTTTGCATTCTACAATCTCAAAAGTTCCCCAAGATAGAAGCACCTACGCATATTAGGAAACAAGGAATACAAAAAGAGGGAAACAAAAAAACTACACAAAACATGTGAGGATAGAAAAACAGAGAGTAAGGAACACAAGGAAATCAATCCATAATTTATTCATGTAAGGGTATGACTAAATTTTTGATGACATACACAATGTGAGATATTATAAACTTGCTTACTTTTTATGCCATCATGATATGCTTTTACAAAACAAAAAATATGTTCACTTTTAGCATTTCTTTACACTAATTTAGGTGAAAGGTTGGAAGAAATCAATAAGTCTTTTAAAGCTTGTAATGAAAGGTCAAGGATTGGGTAGAAAAGAAGTGATATTTAAGTTTAGGCACACCTTTAGCCGATCAAAACTTACACCTTAAGTAAAGATCTCATAAGCAAGTAGTAAACCTTTAGAGTTACGTTGGTTCTACTTCTCAAATTTTGAAAGCTCACATTCCCAAGCATGGGATCTTTTTATTTTTACATCTTAGCATACATTTGTTGATACCCTCATTTTCTTTTACTTTTTATTTTTCTTTATTTTTCATTTATTTTTTTCATTTCATTTATTTTTCTTTTTCTTTAAACATGAGGATAATATAGACAATCCCAAAACAAATAGTTTCAACAAATAACAAAATTGAAACTCAACTGAAGGTATGCATTGGTGGCTTAAATGGTCATAACAACCCAAAGATGGCCTAAATCCTCTCTCTATATAAGTTGCACCTAGGATATCATCTCAAGAGACACTTAAAGTGAATTCTAGAGCTTATTAAAGACATATAAATCAACAAGAAAGATATCCCCACAAGCTTCTCAAAATAACCATATAAATTTATAAAGTTATGGCATATGCAAGAAAAATTTCTTTTCAATTTCAACACAAGAATTCAGTTATACATATGCTCAATGAAAATATATGTCATAAAACCACATTTCAATTCAAGACAATTGCATGCCATTCAAAAGCCAACAAAGTCCTTATTAACTTTATTATAATTACAAAAGGAAAGGTGAATAGAAGAACATGTTGAACAATCCTAGGAAGAGAGATAAAGAGAAAAGGAGAATGCCAAAGGACCATAAACAAATATTTTTTTTATTGTTTAAAGCAGTAAGGAAGATAAACACAATTTTAATGAAATATATATGTATCACAACAGCAAACAAGTGATATGACAAAGATGGCCTTAAAAAATATCATAGGCCTAAAACAAAAGGATGTGTGCCAAGAGATATCATCAACACAAACTATATTGTGTTACCTCTAGAGAGAAGAAACACAACAAACTATACGTAGTTGCCTCAAATGAGATCGTTGCAAACACTCACATCATCGCTAGTTAAGAGAAAGAAAGAAACTAACTAACTATTGAGTAACATAAGTAACGATCCCAATAGAGAAGAAACAAGGGATGTGAGAAAAACATCTAAACATGTGAGAAAGGCTTAGGTACCGAAATAGAAACAAGAGACATGCTTATGTAACGTCAATACCCAAAACATATGGAATGCCAACTAAAGACACAAGTTTAGTCACAACAATGCCTGTAAGTCAATATTCCTAAAGATAGGTATATAATCTATATGATATACAAATGCACAGGGAAAACCTAAAAAAACATAGTATAGATAAATACTCATATAAACAAGCTTGTATCAATAACTCAATTTTCTCCAAAGATACATCTAAAGCATCATAGAAGGAAGATAAGAAAAGAGATGATAGAAACCAATGGGAGAGTAATGTAAACCAACACACAACATACTAGGTATAAGAAAGAATAAGCTAGTAAAATGAGTGACACGAATACTATATGACATGGCATATGAATGACAAGATTGCAAAAACAAAATCCTAAAATATTGACTCTACATGATGAAAACATGTGATATGATACTCATGCAAATAATATCAAAAGAAGAAAGCAATAAGCAAGGAAAATGCACAAAGAGATCACATCAAATAAACTAGTAGGGAAGAATACTAGCATAGGATCAAACAATTAGGTATAGTAGCAAGTAGAATAACTAACATATTGTGCAAGATAGAAAGGTAGAAATAAAAAGAGATTTCCATGAGTAGGAAGGAAGGGAACATGCAAATAATAAAGGTTTATAGAGATAACAATATCATAGAACAACAACAGCCCACACTAATGAAGACAATGGACACAAACATACAAGGTGTCTATATATGTAAATAGAGCTCTAGGACCGAGTACTTAGACAGTTAAGCCAAAACAGATGTGACCTACTTTGATACTAAATGAAAATTCTCATATGTAAGAAAAATTATATGAAGATCAATTATTCTTAGAACTCAAATATATAACAAAAACCTAGATGAGGGGTGGAAATGAAAACATACAGAATCTTTTTATGAGCTCTACATTAATTTGGCCAAGTAGGCCTCCTAACACCTAGTATATTACTAGGTTAAGGAGATACAAACTCCTTAAAGACTCCAACTAAAAATACATGGTCAAAAAGCATAATTAATAATCAAAAATCTATGGGTATGTTACAAGGATAGGAAAGAAATCACCAACTATGTAAAACAAATATGCTTTTTAATTAGAGTCTAAATCGAGTATGATAGAACATACACAATAGAAACTCAAATTATACTAACAAAAAAGTATATATGAATAACAATAGATATAATAAGGTAAACATAAATAAAAACCTTATCTATATGTAACATCTTTAAGTTGCTTAAGGAAATCACTCAGTAGCAAAATATCCACTAAATAGTAAAAGAGTTACACTTTAAAAGAAATAAAATCACCAATACCTTTATCAACCAATACCTCTATCCTAATAGCCTATTACTACTTTTGCTTGCTGCTTCCATAACAACATGTTTTGACACATAACCCCATCTCTCTTCCAAAGCCCACATCCTCAATGTGTTGTGATTAGTGACTACATATTAGTAACCAAAAGTGTACCTACTCCCAATCTTGAAGACCACCCTCAAACTCAACAACTTATCTTCTATTGGATACAACAAGAGATATGAGAGCTTAAAGAATTTAACTTAGTTCACTCACACAATAAAGTTCTCACAAATAAATAGTTGTATCCATGCAACTCTGAGCCAACACATGACTCACATACAACCTACATACAAACATCGTCTTGAGTACTTAACACTCACAAGAACAGTTTTACTAACACAATCCTAAATAACTAATACAATGAACAATTGAGGTATTAGTGATCCATAAAAAGAAAAATGAGATGTCAATTTAATAGTTTTCCGCTACATTTTTGGACACAAAATAAGAAAATAAGGGTATTTATAGAGCTTAAAATTTCCACCTTGTCTGCCACCTCACCACCATTCACCACTAACTGTGGTAAAGTCCTTAGTGAGCTTGGTGGTGAGGTGGTAAAAATTCACATTTCTTCGTTCCAAAAATTTTAGAGTTCTTTCCATAATTACCTAAACCCAAAATGAATAAACAATAGAAGTGACAATGTCGACAAGTGAGCATAATCCACTTAGTATGCACATTATGGATACCAACCCCATGGTGTGTTTACTTGCATACAAGTATTTCTAACTACGTATATATGTGTATTGTTGATCTATAGAGAGAACCTTATATAGAGGAGGAAAAATGCACTAAGTAAGAATAAAACAAACATCATATTTTGGACATAAAAAGCCAACAAATAGACACGAGAGCAACAAGACTTACCAAATTCTACAAATTTAAAATTCCCCCAAGAAGCATCTTGCTAAGGAGTAAGGTTGGTGCGGGATGAGAGACAACCTATCATTGAAGGTAATATTATTTCCTATATTTTAATTTGATTGTTTTTTTGGATTTTGTGTTGTTTTATGTAAATTTTTTTTCTTCTCATGTGAACAATGTTTGTTGAGATATGTAAGAAGTGCACATTATTCTATCTATTTAAATTAATATGTTTGAGATGATGGATGCATCTGAATCTCGACATCAAATACTTGAGCATGTTCAGCAAAATTAGTAACTTTTCTCTTGTTTTCTATTTATGTTTAATTTGCAATTTTTATATTGAATGTAATGTAAATTCTAGGTTGGGGGTGGGAAAAGTTACATTACATAAATTTCATCAATTTTTAAATTTTTTATTAAACATGTGTTTACATTTTCACTTATTTTTTCCTTCTATTTGTTTTTATTAGTTTAGGAAAAGTTAATTAATTTTAAATTTTTTCTTGCAATATTATCATGCTTTTAGTTGAATTTAAGAAAATGTTGAGGCTTTGCATTATTAGATTAATTTCATGAACATATCATGTAGTAGTGTGATAATTAGTTAGTTTTTGTCATAGTTTGTATATCACGATAAAATGTTGAAATTGATTTAAAATCTAAATTGATGTTTATGTATCAAATAGTAGACTCTACGTTGTGAGGATATTTTAAGCCTTTATCTTTCCATTATGAGTGAATATTTTTTCAACTCCTTTAAACACTCTTATCTTATTATTTAAAATGCTAGATGATCTCTATAGATTTTTGCATTGAATGTTAGTATGTTTACATTTCATAAAGTGTCATATATTTATTTTTAATGCTTAAATTGAATGACTTAAGAAGAAATTGAAGGTATACCTTTTTTTCATTCATGCATGACTTAAAAAAAAAAGAGATACATATATTGGGCTACCTAATCCAATACAAAAGAAAACTAAAATTAGCCTCTCCCCAAAATCGTAAAAAATATGTACAAATTGTACATGGGTCCTATCTTTGAAAAAATAGAAAGAATATATTTACGAAAAGAGAAAAATAAAAAAATAAAAATATGGGAGAGAAAAATGAATAGTATAAACTAAACTTGAACCCAAAAGTCCTACATAGTTGTGAGAAATAGCTAAATATAAAAGAAATATAAGACATAAATCCCCTAGAAATCATTGTATTTTCTTCATCTTTAAAAGGCATATAGTTTGAAATTTTTATTTGATGATTTTAATTGATGCACGAGGATAATATGTGATTTTTTTATTAATAGTTTCATTCGATTCCTTTCATGAGATCAAATGTTACACACTACTTTGAGTCTTTTCTTCTTTAAACATATGGAAATTTATTAGTTCATTTTTTTACATAAACTCTAGAGACACATACCTCTGAATGGGTGCTTGAATCCATAAGATTAGTGTGATATTGAGAGTACAATTTGTTAGGTTTAAGCCAAAGCAAATTCCGATTCCAAACACTAAAATTGGGTAAATTAATATTGATGCACTTTTTTATGTGGGATATTAATGTGATTTTCAACTAATTGTTATAATAAACTATGAATTTTTAGTATATTATTATAACTTATGCTTTAAATTTTAATTGTGAACTTAAAATTAACAATTATAAAATTAACTGTTCTAAACAATGTTCATATGAAAGGAAAATAAAACAAAACAAAATAATTAACATAAAAAAGAACAAATATAATATTACAAAAAAAAAACCAAAGTTCTCAAAACCAAGCAAATCGAAATGCATAAAAACTCATAAAAACACACCGAATTTGATTTAGAGCTCCTCCTCATTGTCATCTAGACCATGTTCTTCTAAAAGCATATAACTTTAAATTTTTATTTGATGAATTTGATTGATGCCTGAGGATAGTATTTGATCTCTTCGTAAATCCTTTCATTCAATTCTTTTCATGACACCACTTTCAGCCTTTTATTCTTTAAAAATATGAAATCCTATAGTTCATTTCTATACATAAACTCTACTCGTATATGCCTTTAAATGAGTGCTTGAACCAGTAGGATCAATGTTATTGATAGTATGCCTTATAAGGTTAGAGTCAAAGCGAATTTGGTCCCCATACATGGAAATTGGGAAAATTTAATATTGATACTTTTTTTTAATATGAAAATAATTTTCAACTAATTTTTATAGTAAACTATGAATGTTTATAATATTAAAATGACATGCTATTGATTTTATTTGTAAACTAAGAGGAAATTAAAAAGCATGAAAAATTTTATTCTTTTTTATTTTTTTTATCTTCTTTACTTTGTTTTAAATTTTATATTGTTTTTTTGTGTTATTTTTCTTTTTTATTCATTGTAAAATTGAAATTTGTGGGTATCATCTCCGGAAGCCCTCACGAGACTTAAACTTGTTCTCTAGGGAAACATAGGGTTTAAAAGCTTGTTGCATATGCTAAATGAAACCGTGCCAATCTAGAAAATGATTTAGGATAGTTTAATTTTATTATAGTTTTGGTTTTAGTTTTTCGCCATTCTTGCTAAGAGACTAGTAAGAATTGGTTAGGGTTATGATAAGTGCTTAAAAGCTCTTAATATATATCAGGATTTTATTTACTTTAAATGATAAAATAGATTTATATTTGCTTAGTTTATTATATTTTAAGGTAAATCTATCTTTTCGAAATCATCGGTACTTTTTGTTATTTTTTGGGTATTTTAGCTATAAAAAGATTTAATTAATTAACACTCGAAGAATAGAACCTGAAAGCACTCTATTACAACTTTGAAATTTGAAAGATAGCATATGTAAAACTTACATATGTTCCAAACCATTGAAAAGGGAGTAAAAGAAAATATGACTTCCAGTTGTTCAGAGGGGAGAGAAAATATTAGGTTTGGTAAAGAAGATGATAAAATGTGAGAGAGAATATGTGAAAATGTGTTAGGGTTAGTGTGAAAAATAAAAGAAATATTTTTTGGCTTTAAGATTAAAACATTTGTATATATATTTGAAAATTTAAAATTTAAAATATCTATAGTTAACTAATAACCAAGATATTTCAAGATTTTAAATAAAAATCATAATATTAACAACATAATTTTTTTAAGATTTTGATAATAGAAATTTAAAAATGCTATTCCTCCCCAACAACGGTGCCAAAAGCTTGATGCACAAATTTTGTATATTTTAAAATAGCTCATAAGTGCATGAATGACTTTGTAAGAAATGATGAGTACACTTCCAAGGTCGGTTTAAAGAGGAATCATATAGTTTTAAATAATTTAACAAATTCTTAAAAACAAAAATGAAATCTAAACATTCTGTCACAAAGTTATGGGTTTTTAAATATCTAGACTAATGACATAAATTTAAAAATAGATTCAACAAACATTAGGAAAATAAATATTTAAACTCAATGGAGAAGTTATCGGATTGATTTTTCCTTTTTAGTAAGAAAATATCCTTAAGTTGGGATCATATTCTTTTTTAATGCACGGATCACAACTTTATTTGTATCGAATTATAATTTATTTATAGGAAAATAATAAATCATCTAATTACTACGTTAGACGGAGCACATAATTTAGAATTTCATTTAAGGTATTAAAGTTAGATTTATGATTTAAGTATCTCGAAACTAACTTTCAGATTTTAAATCTATTACGAAAAATACATGGACAATAATAATTTTTTTTGAAAAATATTTTAAATATAGTACTATAAAGATCCAAATAACCAAATTTAAAATTGAAGAGTTCACTATAAATCATATTAAGATAATTAAATCCTAAATCTAAGTCTCATATTTGTTACGAAAAAAACATAGTCAATATATTTTTCTGTAACATATTTCAAAAAATACAGTCACTCTAAAAATGTTTACTTATTTTTATATTTCACAAGTATAACAAAATTAATAATATCCCATAGTTTTTTCAGCTAGACATGCTTAATTTAATAAATGATCAATAAATTAAACATAACATTCATAACAACACATAAAACTAATCTAAAAATAAAAGAATACATTTAAATTATAACTTAAGCGTATCCTTCGAAGTACAAAATTTTAGCATTGTTTATGTATCTAGAAAAGCTCCAAACATATTTGTAAACATTATTTATTGAATTGAAAGAAAACTTCTACATAAGCTAAACTTTGTTCAACTTTCAAAGGTAAGAGAATAAAAACTAAGAAACAAGAAACTAGAGAGAACTCAGGGCTAAGGGGTTATTGTTTACAAATGGGAGGGGTCTCTTTTATAAGTTAGAAAATGTTGCAAAAGGTAGGAAAATATGGATCCTAGTTAGGCACAATGGCATGTATTTCTTCTATACCATGATGTGAGCCAGCCTATAATGCGATTGACTGTGGATTCATAAGTCTCATGCCTTATCATACAAAAACCTTCTTTGTGGCCAATTTTTTTTTGCATTTCTAGAAACCCTTTTGTGTTTCACCCCTTACATTAGTTTGGAACATATTTAAGGCTTACATATGTTATTATTTTATGCTTCATAGTTTCAATTAAGTGCTTCTAGGTATAACTCTTCAAGTATTATAAGTAGAATAATTTTGAAGCTATTAAAAAAACAAAACATACTCGTGATTTCAAAAAGATAGGTTTTCTAAAAAGACGATAAAATTATACAAATATAAATGTATTTTAACATCTAAAATGCCTAAAATCACATTATATATATTACTTTTCAAGCACTCATTAGTCACTTACTTATGTTTTTGTGTAGAAGATGAAGTTTTGAATAACACCACTTGTAAGAGATAATGATTTGAAGATTCATGAAGGCGATTTGAGTACTTTTAGAGCTAACTCTTCCAATATTTCCCTCCAAAAGGGAGGGAAAGTTGACTCCTTGATGGTCATCTTTAGCTTCAACAAAACTTCGTAATTGAGAGTACGATTAATAATACCATAAAATCACTGGTGACATGAAGCCAATATGTACATTTTCAATGTTTGGACCGAGCAAGATATCCTTCAACTTGAAGGGTAAAAGTTGTACAAAAATGGGCTTTGCATCACTAGCATGGCTTGGAGGGTTTCGAATCCCAACAATGATAGCATGAAAAAATAGACCTCCTAGCCCTTGAATCCAGGCCAATGACACATAATTTGAGAGATTCCAATTAGTAGATGACTCAATGACTAGCCCAATAGGAGTTGAGTCAGCAAATGAGCATCACTCACAGATAAATATCCACAATGTATCCAACAAGTAACTATCTCCTAATTATCCAAGAAAAAGATAATTATATTGAGATAAACTCCAAAATTAAGATTAATCTATTACATTGGGTAAAAGTCATCAACAGGGAGAATCTCCCCTATATGTATTCACCCTATATACTTCACACATCATTACCTCATACCTAATAAACACTATAAAAGAAATCACACCCTAAATCTTTCTTCACTTCTCTTGAGACATACTTAAGCATAAAAGGGCCAAAGGTCACCACACCCTTTGGTGGTCTAAGCTTCAAATAGTGTACATGTGTTCTCTATTATCTTGTCCTTAGTAAAATGAGATCTAACTAGTCATTGATGTTGACAAAAAGCACACTAACAATCCCAGTTTCCTATAAAACTCATTTTTCTCATTTAAAGTTCAATTTTACCCATTTATTTAATTAAAACAAGCATTATTCAAGTTTTATTTATATTACTATCATTATATTCAGTGAGTTATTACATCATACACTTAATAATTTGCTTGTCCTCATGTGAAAAAAAGAAGATTAAAACAACTTAAAATCAAACCTAAATGGATCATTCACAAAACAAGTATAAATTATGAAAGTATGATAGATACATAGTTACTTCCTGCAAAGACTGCATTCATAACACAATAATGAAATCCATATAACCATCGATCAAGAGTAAACTAAGTTTTTAATGAATTATTTTGTTAGGACATGGGTAGTTAAATGTGTAATTTAGACTCAAATCACATCTTCACTTACACTTTACAATATAACTCATTGAAACTTTCACTTTCATATAAGTTACCCCTAACTTGTATTTTTCTTAATCAATTTTTTCCACTTTATTCTTTTTTGTTTGCATAGATACTATACCCCTAATTGTTTTCTTTCTTTTTTTCTTTTCAAAAACTTCTCTTCTTAGGATGTAGCACTCATTTCTTGAACTAATTTCATTTAATTTTAATAGATGCACCTCTATTTTCATAACACATGAAAGCATACAATGAATGAACAAAAAATCAAAACGTTAAACACTCATATTGGATAGGCTATTAACATGGTTCAAATGAATTGAAGGTCAAAATTGTTAAGTTCAACAAGAGTGACTACGCATGTGTAAAATTAGGTTGGTTCAAAACGCTCAAGTGGTTCAAACATGGCCTAAATCATATATGAATCTAACATTGTCTAGGATATCACTAGAAAAGGTTATTAAACAAATTATAATGTTTGATAACCATAACATTCAAAAGTACATTCATATAAGCTTATCTAAGAATATTTCAAATCATAATTTCATGAAAATTCATACATCACCACCAAATACTTATGCCTACAACAAGTTGAATGAATTTATCTCAACAATTAAGCTACATCCATCATCATGTTTAAAGCAATATAATTTGTGTCATTGGGTCTATACTTGATTCACACACATACTTGCATAAATGACCATGTTATTCATAATATTTCAATTTATATCTCATGTTCCACTAATAAAGAAAACCTATGAAAAGAAAACAAAGAAATGGAAATTTCCTTCCATAGACTTCATTTGCACATTGTTCTCATGGTGATAGCAATACTCATACAAAAATCATAAAGATAGGAAAGAGGAAACTCCCTTAACAATACCATGGTTGTCTTCAACATTGGGTATGCATTATGTCATGTCCATATTCTCCATAAGTAATAAAGTCATTGATGTTCCTCCCAACAAGAACCATACTTTAGGTTCTTGACAAGACCATTCTTCTTAGCATTTCTTAACCATGATCCAAATACATGGTATCCATCATTCTCTCATAAACGCCACGAAATTAATGATTCAATCTTTGCCCATTCACCACAAACTTTTCTTATCTTTGATATTCTCAATCTCAATAGCTCTTTGAAGAAATACTTATCTCACTAAGAATGGCCCTAACCATCTAGACTTGAACTTTCTTGGAAACAACCTCAAGCATGAATTATTTAAAAGTATTTGTGTCCCTATTCAAAATGGCATACCATGATTTTATTATCATGACATCTCTTATTCCTCCCCTTGTAAAGTAGCAATTTCATAAGCTTCGAATTGAAATTCATCGAACTCATTCATTTATAACATCCTACTTTATCATGTGACCTCCATACCTATATTAAAGTTTTGAGAATTAAAATATGCTCTTTGGTCTAATTCCTTTGATAAATGACAAGTTTTTTCAAATACTAACATATATTGAGACAGGTCAATATGAGTCTTGAAGGTCATTTCATAAGCCCAAAGTCCATCATCCATTTTCAATGCCCAAAATTTTCTTGAACTATTCACTACTTTCTCCACATACTCTTTTGATCTATTGATTTGACACCTCAACTTGTCCAATAAATTGGGAATGATATAGTGTAGCCACCTTATGCTTCAAACCGTGCTTAGTCGATAGAGAATTGAAAGACTAGTTGCAAAAATGAGTACCACGATCATTAATAATTGCTCTAGGTATACCAAACCGAGTAAAAATATTACTATAAATATTTTTACCACAACACTAGCTTCATTAATTTGAGTATTTCTTACCAATAAATGTTACAAATTAACTGCTATAATATCTAAATGAAAGTAAATCTATACTTGTAATTGTGGTAGTTATGAAATTTTTTCGTAAATTGTAGGATTTTATCAGAATAACACTAGGATTTAATTAGAGAATAATTTTGCATCAATTAACTTTTTTTTAGTTTATTACTTGTATAATAAATTAGAACTGATATCTATACAAATGAAATACCAAAAAAATACATTTTTCTATATCATTTCAAATCTACATATGTTCATAGCATTTCTTCATTGGTATAATAGCAAAGTTAAAACGTACTTATGGTGGATTCATACCCAAATCAAAAATCATAAACAATAGTCGAAAATACCATATAGAAATACAATCCATACCCATGATAAATTGATGTGGATTGGATAATTTCTCTCTCCAATTAATTGTTGAAATATTAAAAAAACTAAAGAGAATGGGCTTAATCCATAAAATTGGTTATAAACAGAAAGTGAAAGATGGGATATGTGATGGAGTAAACTCAAATAGTCCACAATCTAATAAATGACCATGATAAAGACTTACAAACTCCTACTGACTCACTCCCAATTCACATGTAGTGGAAAAAAAATAACAAAAAATAAGCACAAAAAATACTACGCATGGTAGAAAGTAATATAAATAAACTAAGCAAATATGCATGCAGCTTAATTTATAGTAAGACAAATAAAACATGCTAAGAAGAGAATGCGGTAAGTATGGTTAGTCAAGAAATAAAAATTGAGAACTTAAGCAACATACAATAGATATAATAAATGCTTTTCAACCACAATAAGATCCCCATATGTTAGAACATACTTGAAATGAATTATGCTTGTACTAACTAAGCTGTAGAGCATGTATACACAATGATATAATGAAGTAAACCCATATAGAACCCCTACCTATATGGTTACATCCTTGGGCTACTTATGGTTACTGCTCAATAACAAACAATTCATTAAATGAATAAAATAGTTTATAACTCAATAGACATATAAATTCAAATACATCTACCCTTTCAAAACACCTTCCCTAACTACACCTGTGATTCCCTTGCTAGCTGTCTTCATAGTTACTGTGATCCAATGTTGAATTTGACTCTCCTTCACAGCTCTTTCGCCACCAAGTGGTACGAATAGTCACCAATATTCCATATCATGAAACGTAAATTTATGGCTTTTACAATTCTTAGTTACCTAAGCATACAATATATGTCTCGCATGTTAGTTCACTTTTAATTAACCCAATCCCATTAAACATCTTTTGCATAAATCTCTCGTATCACTAATATCAAAAACACACTCAAATTACTAAAGACATGGAATTAGAAATCAATTTAAGTTTTTGAAAATAACAAGTCTAAAAATAGACAAAATTCCTAGCTACCTAGGTAGCTCACTAGCCACTCATTGTCTCTTTTTCCCCGAGGGTAGCAAGCTTGACTACCTTTGGTGACAAAGGTAATAGCCATTCCTTGGCAAGGGCAATAGTTTTTATCCGCTAGTCGGTCAAGAGTGGCAGAGGGGTAGAAGAGGGTGGTGATCCTATAAAAGTTTTGAATTTTTTCTCAAACAATTACTAAGTAATTATCCTCAGTACTCACAAAACAACATGAAATGTAACCTGGCATGCATAATAACATGACCAACTCCTATGTTGTGTGTAAAATGTGCAATCAAACAAAGTGATCCCTACTAAGTGAGTATGTATAGTACAAATCATTAGTCACAAACATGACAAAGAGGAAGACAAAAACACTAAGTAAAATAAATGGACTTCATGTTTTGCTTACTGGAATATCAATAGAGACACAAAGAACTAATAGGATTGACAAAATCCCCTTTGGATTTTGGTGCAAATTTACTCCATAACTAATGAGACAATCATCAATGATCGACTCAAGAAATTTGTTCCCATAAACAAACAATGATGCACAACCTAGACTCCCTAAAACACACCAAAGATAATTACAATTGTCTTATTATGCTCCATCCATCTTCATGCATAAATACAAATACTACGCATGTTACAACTCCAACTCTAACAAACTTTCAAGGTCTCCAACTACACACATATCATCCACACATGAAACAACACATATTTGTGACTACATCATTGATATGTTTTGTTTTTTTAAGGTATTTTTGTCAAAGTGATTCTAATAATAAACACTTGACCAATTGTACATGAAAGCATTCAATTGCAACTTAGGAGAATAAAAGAATATATATGTAAGTCTTACATCTAAATTCAACCAAATAAAAAATGGTGAAACAAAAATAAATTGGAAAAATACAATTTAACACATGATTAATGTGTGCCATGATGCCACTGATGAGTGCTCAAAAAGCACTAATATTACCATTATTTTATGCACATTAATTAATTAAAAATATATATATTTATATGATTTTATCATGTATTTATATAAATTTGTCTTTTCAGAATCACGGGTATTTTTATTATTTTTCAGGTATTTTCGATTAAAAACGTAACTTAAAGACTCAAAGAGGAATACTGGAGGCAATACATCAAAAATATATTCAAAAATAAATGAGGAAAAGTCAACAAATATGGAAAAATTGGACAAAATGGGTCAAAAAGGTCAAAAAGGAGGAAATCGTGCACGCAGTCGCCCAGCTGCGCCGAGTAGCCGCCGTAGCACGCCCAGTCCCGCGCGCGCCTGTGTATGCCCCAGCTCCAGTCCACGCGCACCTACGCCCAGCCTGCTCCCATCTGGGTGCGCCTACGCCCATCAGCATCCAGTCCGCGTGCGCCGCTGCCCATCTACGCCCATTCCACGCACGTAGCCGCCCCCACATCATGATGACATCATCAATGACGTCAGTAATCACCACTCCAGGTTTCCATCATTTTTTAACATTTTTTCTCCCACTTTTTCTCTCCATCCTCACCTATAAATACCCTGCTTCTCTTCACTTCTAAACACACCTCAAAACACATCTTCTCTTCTCTTTCTTTCTCTCATTTCTTAGTTTTTTTTAGTTTTTCTAGTTTTTCTTAGTTTTTAGCTTTTCTTAGTTAGTTTTTCTTATTTTTAGAGTTCTTCTCTTTTTGAGAAGAACTAATTATGTTTTTGTAATTTATTTGCTTTTCGATTCAATAAATGGGAGTGCAAATTCCATTTGGAGGTTTTCCGGCAACCAGAATAGCATCAAAGTACTGTAGGGATTTTATTTTCTTTATAGTTATTTTTTATGCTTTATTCTTACATGTTATATTTAATTTTTCTGTGATTAAATTTAACTTTGCTGGCTATTTGTAAACATCATATAATAATAACATTGTTATGCTTGCGAAATATTAAATAATTAAAAATCTCTAAAATGAATTGATTTTATTTTTATTCAAGATTTTATATTAAAAATATTAGAGAGAAATATATTATTTTTCATTACAAACTTAAATCTGAAAATTAGATTTTAAGGTTTAGTTATCTGGTGTGATTTAGAGTAGTGCTCTTTTATTTGTTGGTACAATCGCCCGGTAGTTAGAGTGAAACTCTATTTCAAAATTTTTTATAAGAATTATTATCTGAAAATGTATTGACAACATGTTTTCAGTAGTGGGTTTAAAACTTGAAAGTTAGTACTTGGATAACTAAATTCTTAGGTTTAATTTGGACACCTTGAATAAAGTACTGTCTAACCCCACCAAAGGTGGCATTTAAATGGTTCATTTTCAATCTCTTAGAAAATGGAATTAATTTAATTAACCAAATTAGTTATCAACCCCACCCGTAGGTGTTAATTGATTTGTTTAGTTAACAAAGAATATCTAACCCCACCAAAGGTGGTATTCATATAAAAAAGAGAGAATCAATAAATATCAATTCATATCTTTAATAACCTAAATAATATGAGCAAGCATAATTAACTTAATTATTATATCCATAAATACTCCACCATTATAAATGATAAAATTTGCATAAATGTTTATTGAATCTATGTTTATTTTTATGTAAGTAGATTAAAAATACAAAACCCCAAAATTTCGTGACAGGATGTTTAGGATTTAATTTCGTTTTTAAAAGTTTGAATAATAAATTAAAAACCACATACATTCCTTCCTTAGATCGACCTTGGAAGTATACTTATCATTTTCTACGAAATGATTCGTGCACTTGCGAGAGTTTTATAAATACATAAAACCAAATGAATGGTAGGATCGGCGATGTCGGTTCTGCCCGATCAGCCACCTTCTCAAACTGTGATTGGAAACGTACTTGAACAGACACAGGCCATGACGTGCATAGAAGTGGGTCATAGTGCATAATCTCATGATCCATCTTTTTCTCCTTTTCTCAAAATTTATTCGACAATATAAATTCCCACTCCTTTAGTATTAAAAAAATAAAATCAAAGCTTCTTCTGATTTTTTAGATAGTTTTTCGGTTTAAATTTTAGTAGCTTAGGAATTTAGTTAGATGTAATTTTATGTAGTAGTTTCAATTCAATAAATAGTGTAGATAGATTTATTTAGAGGTTTTCAAGAATATAGATTACTACCAAAGTTATCTATAAGAATAAAATTGATGCATTAATTTTAATTGAGTTCTATTATGCATAGAATTAATTTTATGTATCATTTTGAATAGTGTTTTTAATTTAATGAGCATTTATTAAATCTAAGCATGTTTGGGTCAATATTACTTTGGAATATTTGTTATGTTATGCTTTTGAAATATTAATTAAGGAAAATTTTTTATAAAATAACTTTATTTTTATTTCTTTATTCAAGACTTATACAAATTTATTACCCAAAAATATATTGACGACATATTTTTCGTAATAGATTTAAAATCTAAAAGTTAGATTTTAGGATCTGACTACCTAGATCCTAACTTTAGGATATTAATTGGTTTTTATTAACAAAAAAATACGATCCATGCCTTAGGATATTTTCATAGAAAAAAGGAAAATGAATAGTATTAGTTTATATATTTTTGGAACCTAATTAATTTTAAGCAAGCATAATTAACTAACTAATATATTCTATAAATTCTCCATTGAATGGTAATTGTTTATCTGTCTAATACTTATTAAATCATTTACATTTTTATCTTCAATTTTATGTCATTAGTTCAAATTTTTCAAAACTAAAACATCGTGACAGAATATTTAGGTTTTGTTTTCTTGTTTTCTTTAAGAGTTTTCTTTGAATTATTTAAGATCATGCAGTTCTTCTTTGAACTAACCTTGAAAGTATACTTATTGCTTTTTTTAAAGTGTTTTATGTACTTGCGAGCTTTTTATAAATATACAAAATTTGACTATCAATTTTTTGGCATCGTTGATGTAAAGAAATAACGTTTTAAATTTTATTATCAATAATCTTAAAAAGTTTTTGTTTTGTAAATATTCATAACCTTTTATTAAAAAAATTAATTTGTTTTGAAAATCAAATAAAATTTTAAAAAATATAAAAATTCTAAAAATGTTAAGGTTATTAATTGATGTTATATATTTTTAGAACAAAAAACATAATAAATTAAACGTAATTTTATTTTATTTTATTATATTTATTTATTTACTTAATTTTTAACTCAATTCTTTTTAATTTTATTTTATTAATTTTACTTTAGTTTCTTTTTTATTTCTTAATTTTTAAATATTTTGTTTAGTATTTTTGTGTACTAACATGTATGTCTTGTATGATATATTAACTTGTTTTAATTATTTATTCAACTTGTATTATTTTATTATAAATGGTTTGTATAATAAATTATTTGTATCATAAATTGTTTGTAACATTAATTATATGTATCATAAATTGTTTGTAAAATAAATTGTATGTATCATATATATTGTATATTTATTTTATCTTTTTTTTTGCTACTTGACAAGTGAATTTAAGTTGTTGTTTTCATAGTTTATACGAGGTAGGAGGTCTTTTGGGTATGCTCTTACACCCTACATAGATAACATTAATAGATCTAAGCAATTGTCCGAAAGGGCTAGATACTATGATCCAATAGCCTTTGTTTGAACAAAACCTAGAACTAGACATAAACCTTCCTCTTGAACCTTTTTGGGGAAAATCCACCACCTAGGGAAACTACCATGAAGAAGTATTCATGGCCAATTATTGGCAATGCTACTTCTTCAATCCAACTAGGTGAGCCTATAAGGAATTAGGAATTATGAAACATTCATTTTTCCATATTGCCTTCTTTCCACGTTCTGTTTAATGAAGACTCTCTATCTTTTATTAGAGATTTATACTCAACAATCAAAACCTTCCCTTTCAGTGTACTCACCAAGGACCAACTAAGAATGATGTGTTTCCCCTACACTCTCAAGAATAGGATCAAGGATTCGCTAATGTCACTTGCCCAAGGTTCCTTGATAACTTGGGAGGATGTATACAACAAATTCATGGGAAAATTCTATTCCCAATAGAAAACATCATAGTTAAGAGCCAAGATAGCTAATTTTTCCCAGAAGAAGGGAGAACCCTAACATGAGGCTAGGGATAGGTTCAAACTATAAAAAATAATTTTTTCCTATTTGAGATGTTGGGTGCTAATTCATCAATAATACTATAGAGTGAGCTGTGTGTGAGATATTTTCCATAGAGACTCATAATATATTTGAGATGTTGGGTGCTAATTCACAACTGAAAATCTTCTAAGTGAGAAAGGATGGAATCTATGAAATAGACTCTGGTATAGAAGTATCAATACAACTTGTAGAGTGGACAAATTAAGTTGCACTTCTCCCTACACAATCCACTCCTAACAAAGAACAATGTGGAATTCATAGTACATTGGGACATGGTGTTGATAAATATCCCTACCAAAGGAAAGCTATTGTAGGACCTGAATAGATTAGTGCATTGTAGGGATAGTAACTAAGACCTATGTATGACACCAATTCCATAACCTATAATCTAGGGTGGAGAAATCGTCCTAATTTCTCCTAGAGATAGAATAACATTAAATTTTCCTAAAACTCCCATGATCAGGGTAATTAGTACGACCATAAAGTGCCAAAAAATCCTCCCAAAAGACCATCCTTCGAAGATTACTTGAATGATTTCATTCAAGTTAGAAAGGACATCAAATCCAAGAACATTCAAGGTGTCCCCTTCTAAGCATCCATGTAATGGATGGATATATATGTAGAGAAAATGATTGAACATTTTCAATAGCAAGGGAAACAATAGTTGCTTGGTTATAATAACAATTGAATTCAATGATGTAGGGACAATGAATTTACTAAAAAATTGGTAGTTTCCCAAGCAATGTCTTCCTAAGATGATAAGCATTGTCCTGGATGAGAGGCAACTCATTATTCTTGGTTATTCTTTGTTTTAATTCTATGAATGTTATAGTTATTTTTACTTTTTTTTTGGTATAACTATTTACTATTTTATTTTTATATCAGGTATAGGTATCAGTAGTTTTGTTTTATTACAATTATTTAATACTTAGATTATATTTTCTTATTAGTATTACATTAATTATAAAACAATTTCATTCCACAACATGGGAGTATCGAGTTGAAAAATTGGATGTGAAGAGTTTAGTTTAGTACCATGGCATGATTTAGCCTATGCTACGTCATAGGTGCTTCTAAACATTTTATCCTAGAAGTTCAAAAGCTCATGTCGTGGTATACTTTTACATAGCCGCGGCCCGCATGTAATTTTGCACTGAAATATCCCAACCTATGCATTCAAACCCCATTTTCTTTCAATTTTTCTCATCTTCTTCGACAACCCCTAATTTTTCCCTCCTCCCAAGCACATAATAACTCTCAAATATTGATTCTTTTCCTTTTAATCTGTCAAATTTCTTCATAAAAATAATATTCACATCTTTTTTCTTGTCATTCCATTGAATATCTTTTGGAAAATCACATCAAGGATTCTTCATATCTTCATCTTCTTCAACAATACAAATATGTAACCATGTAATTTTAGAATAAATTTATAAATAAGTTTTCTTATTCTTCAGATTATTTCTATAAATTTTGGAATAAAAAGACTACCAAACTCTCATTGGACAAAGGCAAGGTGAGGAAAATATTTTGATAAAATTTTGTATTATGTTGCTTTTTGGATTCTCTATGAACATTTGGAAATGCTTTTTGGACTTACTGATAAGAGTCAAATTATTACATTTTTGTTATGATTTAAATGTTGATATTTGTGTGAAAATTATGTTTATTTGATTATTTAATCCACAAATGTCATTTCACGGGTATTTCGTGTTTAAAGGGCAATTTCAGGTAAAATCATGATTTTGGAGAAGTTTGGGACAAATTTCAATGATCAGGATTTAGTGAAAATAAAAAGGAAACAAAGTTTCAAAATTTGGAAATCCCACCGCCGGCGAGATAATTCTAGCCGCTGGCGAAAATCTTACAAAGCACACAGTGAAAATCTTCCAGAGAGCACAGATTTTGGCAGATGTAAATCTCACCTCCGGCGAGATTATTTTGCCACTGGCAAGACACCTTTAGCCACCGGCCAAATTCATCTAGCCCCGGTGAGAATCAGCGGAACCAAAATCTTAATTTTTCCAAAAATCTCGTCGCGGCGAGAATAATGTCGCCGCCGGCGAGTTTCATCCGAAAACACATTTTTTATGTTTTTTTGTTCCAAAATTTCCCCCAAAACCCTAGATCTATATATACAATATGATGGAGAAAGAGGCCATGGCAGAGAGGAGGAGATCTGAGACATCTTTGGAGGAGAAAAGGCAATTTTGGAGAGAAAGTTTGGAGAAGCTTGAAGTATCATCACCATTTTCTGCATTTTATTCAAATTTGTTATTCATGGATTCAATTGAGATAATGTTTGTTCTTATTTACATTATGAACTAATTTGTGTTTGCTAAGGCTATGATGTAGTTGAATCAAGAAAATATGATTTCTTTTGTTATTGTTATATGAGTTCATTGTTTTCAAGTTGAGTATTTATTTCCATGCTTAACGCTTTTAAATTTCTGGCCAAGATTTAAATGATTTGTTGCATTATATTGAGACCGAGAGGAGATGTGTAATGAATGCTTCTTGTGATAAATACCGTATGTTGAATGCGAGTGTGAGAACTAATGCATGATGTATGTGGTTATTCTAGAAATTCCATAAATCGTAATGTGCTTGTTTGTGATTAAATCTTCATAGAAATATAGTTGGTTTTCATAGATAAGTAATTCTAATATAACTCGAGAGAGAGTATTTGGTAAATTTGGGTTCTTCAACCATCACTTTTAGCTTTGATTTTCATATAACATAACTTGAAATCGGATTGAATTGCTTTAGTGAAATCAAATGCCTTAGCGTTTTTAATCATTTGTGAACAACATTAAATTTTGTTATTTGCATTTAGCTTTAAGTTAATTTGGTTCTTAAACAATTTCAACAATTCGGTTTTCAAATAAAATTAGGATTAGTCAATTTCGGTACTTAGTAATGCCATTCCTTGTGGGTTCGATATCCGTACTTTTGTACACTTTATTACTTGAACGACTCATACCCTTGCGAAAATAAGCATCACTAGTATTGAGTGCCAAGTTGGAAATCCATTTGCTTCACCAAATGCTGAGCAAGCAAATTATGTTTCAAATTTCCAAAAACCTCAACATAACCCATATTCGAACACCTACAATCCAGGTTGGAGAAATCATCCAAATTTTTCATGGGGAAATAACCAAGGGGGATTCAAACCGTCATCATCTTCCTACCAACCCCAAGAGAAGAAACAAACAGATTTGGAAGGAATTTTGGGAAAGTTCATTGAGGAGTCAAGAACAAATTTTAGAAATCAAGAGGCAATCAACAGGGACATCCAAAACCAACTAGGGCATCTTTGAAAGCAGATTGCAGAAAGGTCTTAAGGATCATTGCCTACTGACACAATAAATACGAATCGTTCAAGTAATAACCACATACATCATGCATTAGTTCTCACACTCGCATTCAACATACGATATTTATCACAAGAAGCATTCATTACACATCTCCTCTCGGTCTCAATATAATGCAACAAATCATCTAAATCTTGGCCAGAAATTTAAAAGCATTAAGCATGGAAATAAATACTCAACTTGAAAACAATGAACTCATATAACAATAACAAAAGAAATCATATTTTCTTGATTCAACTACATCATAGCCTTAGCAAAAACGAATTAGTTCATAATGGAAATAAGAACAAACATTATCTCAATTGAATCCATGAATAACAAATCTGAATAAAATGCAGAAAATGAAAGCTAAGGAGAAGAGATGAAAAACTCTTGAAGATGAACACTTGGTAGCAAAAATGGTGATGATCCTTCAAGCTTCTCCAAACTTTCTCTCCAAAATTGCCTTTTCTCCTCCAAAGATGTCTCAGATCTCCTCCTCTCTGTTGTGGCCTCTTTCTCCATCATATTGTATATATAGATCTAGGGTTTTGGGGGCAATTTTGGAACAAAGCAACATAAAAAATATGTTTTTGGACGAATCACGCCGGCGGCGACATTATTCTTGCCGTGGCGAGATTTCTGAAAAAATTATGATTTTGGTTCCGCTGATTCTTGCCGGCGGCGAGATTTACATCTACCAAAATCCGTGCTCTCTGGAAGATTTTCGCCGTGCGCTCTGTAAGATTTTCACCGACGGCGAGAATTATCTCGTCGGTGGCAAGATTTCCAAATTTTGAAACTTTGTTTCCTTTTTATTTTCATTTAATCCCGATCATTGAAATTTGTCCCAAACTTCTCCAAAATCATGATTTTACCTGAAATAGCACTTTAAACACGATATACCCGTGAAATGACATTTGTGGAATAAATATCAAATAAACACAATTTTCACACAAATATCAACATTTAAATCATAACAAAAATGCAATAATTTGACTCTTATCACTTACTTTACATAAAATTGCACCTAAAAGGAGTAGGGTGAAAAAAGGAAAAAGTGTAGAAACCCCCATAGGGTATAATAAGGAAAAAAGTTCAATTATAGAGACCAAACTCAGATTTGATAATGTCATTGAGATAAATAAAGGTTTTGTAGTAGAATAGGGTGTGGATTTTGAAATGAGAGGGAATTATCAATTTGAGGGCATTATTGATGTAATAACAACTTTAGGATGGAGATAGATTATAAAAGAATAAAATGCCACTTTAGAATATATTGTTTGGGAATTTTATGAAAACGTTCCCAACGTTGTCAATAATCAAGCACAAGTATGTGGTGTACGAGTCCCATTTGGCTCATTTCTTATAAATTCTCATTATGGTTTGATGGATGTAGGCCAAGGTGAGTATGAGAACTATTTGAGTAATGTGGATTATAATGAAGTAATAGAAAGCCAAGTAGTAGAAGGGGCAGAGTGGCATTATACTTGTGGGAAACCAAAAGGCTTTGAAGCTAAATATTTTGGGTAAGGTTCCCCGCATCTGACATTATTTTGTTTACTTTAGACTTATGCCCACCACTCATTACAATATTTTTTATGATTTTTTATTGTTTTATTTTTTTAACTCTAGTGTAATTGTTTTTGTTATTGGATTTTATTTTATTTTGTTTATGTAATTTATTTTGTTTTAGTTTATTTTATTTCTTGTTTATGTGAAAAATGGTTTTTTCATTTAGAATGGTTGAAATTTATAGATGTTTATTAAGATGTAATGTATATGAGAATTACAATGTAATCTGTTTGTATGGCTAAAATGTTTGAGATGATGGATGCACCCGAATTTCTACATCTTAAATTGATAGCGTAAACAATATGGGCAATGTTTCTCTTCTTTATCTTTCATTTGTATTTGTTACATTAAGAGCAATGCAGATTCTAGGTTAGGGAGTGGAGGAAAAGTTATAGTAAATTTAGGCAATTTTAAAATTTTTAAACATATTTTTACATTTATTTTTATGTATATACATTCATTTAGTTTATATATTGATTTAGAGATAGTTATTTCAAATTTCTAAACTTTTTGCAAAATCATCAAGTTTATAGTTGATTTTAAACAATTGATTGAGTTTCTACACTATTGAATTCATGTTTTTTAACATGTCATGGAATAATGTGATAATTAGTTTACTTTTGTCATAGTTTGTGTTTCATGATTTAATATTGAGATAGAGATAAACTTGAAAGTGGTGTTTAAGAATCAAAGAGTGGATACTATCTTATGCGAATATTTTTAGACTTTTATTGTTCCATTTTGGGTGATAATATTTTTCTACTTCTTTAAATACTCTTCTTAACACTTCAAACTATTAAAAGATCTCAACATATTTTACATTGAATGTTAGGATTTTTAACATCTGAAAGAGTGTTATTTATTTATTTTATTTGCTTAGATTGAATTATTTGAGTAAAGCTAAAAATGTATGTTTATTTCATTCATGCATAATGTCCAAAAAGGGATTTATATAGGGGTTCCTCGAAGCCAATACAAAAGTAACCAAATTAGCCACTCACCAAATCATACAAAATATGTACAAAATGTACATGGATCCATTCTCTAAAAAAGAATAATAAAAAGAGAGTATAAAAACAAGATTTAAATCAACAATATAAACTAAATACAATGACCAAAAAGTCATTCAAAGTTGTGAGAAATTGCTATTACAAAAGAAATATAAGAAATAAATTCCTTTGAAATCATTGCATTTTCATTTCTTCTCTAAAGCCCTATACTTGATATTCTTAACTTATGCTTTTAATTTTGATTATGAACTTAAAAGATACTAAAAATATGAGAAGATTTGTACTTTTATTACTTAATTTTTGTTTTAATTTTTACTTTTCTAAATTTAGTCTTTATTTTGTTATTTTTATCTTGTTTGTTTTGTTTTTTCTTTTAATTTTTGCATTTAGTTGGATGCTTGTGGCTATCATGAATAAAGGCCATTACAATACTTAAACTTCTCTACAAGAGAAACCTAGGGGTTTAAAGGCTTGTTGCATACTGTAAATACAACCGTGTTATAAGTCCCCTTGTACTTATGTTTATGTGTTGGCTTCCTCTGTGTCTATTTTATTTTACTTATTGTATTTGTATTCCTCTATCTAAGGTTGGTTAATATGGATTAATAACTCATATACACACATAGTTAGGTACACTTTGTATGCAAGCATGTTTACACATACCACGGGGTTGGCTTTCGTAGTGTACATGCTAGGTTAAGGGTGTTCGTTTTTGATAAGTGAGATGACATTTTTACTCATGGATTTGGGTTTATTTTGGTAGAGGGTATTTGTGATTTTTATTCAAGATTTGGAAACATAAAGTATCAAATTTTACACACCTCGCCAATATGCTTGCTAAGGGCCTCCCCATAAATGGTAGCAAGCTTGCTGGAAAAACTCTGCCAAAATTCACACTGATTGGTATATCTATTTTTCAAATCATTTTAGCAAGCATACATTTGAGAGTGGATAATTTTGTCAGTTTAGTAATCAAATCATAGGCTATGTAAGTATAAGGTTTGACTGTGTATCTCATGTTCATGATTTGATATTAGTATTGGACATTGTGTCCTTTGAGTGTGAGTTATTACACATCTAGTTACTTGATCTATGGTTACCAATCGTACAATATTGGGTGGTGTTGGTTGTGGCAGATAGCCAGGTTCGAGTGTTGAACAACCCAATTCTTGAAGTAGGAAGTGAAGAGTAGCAAGAGGCAGTTTGGATGAAGGTCTTGGTTAATAGATTTAATAATAGTTTTACCATTTATTGGTATTGTAATATGTTTATTACCTAATGAACTATTTGTAGTTGAGTGGTTTCCTTAAGCGACCCAAGGATGTTACCATATAAATGTGGTCTCTATATTGGTTTACCTTGCTATATCGAGTGTTATGCATGGTCACTTGTTGAGCTAGTATAATCTGAGTTTGTTGTGCATAAGCCTCAACATATTGAGGCATAAACTCTAATTAGAAAGCATTTTTTGTTTACATGCTTCCTGTTTTTGATATATCATTTATAGTTTTCAAGTTATCTACTTTTGATATTATACTATCTATGTTTTTGTAGTGTGTTTTATATAAGTGTCTATTTGCTTCTTCTTGCTAGTTGCAGTTGAGTCCTTTAGAAGCTTGTTTTCCTTATCCTGGTGCTTCACCATGTTGTGGCTCTTTAACGTGTCAATCAATGAAATTGATTTAGGATAGTTTAATTTTATTTATTTTAATTTTAATTTCTAGTCTATATGGTTTTCCTTGCTACAAACTAACAAGAAGCAAGTTGAGGTTTGCAATAAGTGCTTGAAAAGCACTAATATTAGGTGAGTTATTTGCACTTTAATTTCAAAAATAGATTTGTATTTCCATAATTCTATCTTTATTTTTAACAAATCTATTTTATTGTAATCACGGTTATACACTACGCCAAAAGTGATATTAAAGTCGGTTAATTGACTTTAAATTTTGTATATTTGTTTTTACACATTTTACTTATTTTCTACTATCCTCAGAACCTCTATTCGAATACATAATAGCATAAAAACAAAATATATTTAAAAGAATTGAAATACTACAAATTATTGAAAGATTAAATATTAATTAATTACTTGAGAATTAAATTTATTACAAAAATAATAATTTACATACAATACACACACACACTCATATATATATAGCTTAAATTACATTATTACTATATGTACAAGCAAATTCCAAGAAACTTTCAACTCGAGAAATGTAATCTTGCTCAATTCTACACTTTAATATCCAAGATTTGTCCATTTTTTATTAATGACATTAAGCATATTAAATATGTATCCAACCAATACATTTCATATATTATTATATATAAATTCCCCAATTATTAAAATATCTATCAAAATATCATATAAAAATTAATACAAAAAAACCAAACATAACAAATATACAATATTAACAATATACAATATATAATAATTTAAATATATAAATGCATTTAATTAATAAGAATACATTATTTATACAAATATATAATAATAAATATTAATAAACCTTTTTGGACATTTGAACAATTGAACCAACCTAAAGACCGAGCTATATGACTCGAGCTAGGAAAGACCGAGGTGGACGTCATCCCGAGTCCCAGAGAGACCGAATCCAATGTCATCTTGAGCTTAGTCATAGCACGATCTCTAGTTCAGTCACAGAACAACCTCGTCAAAAAGATAGTTGAATCCGACCTGAATCCCTGACTTATTTTACTTTATCTCAAATCATACCCTACTCATATGTATTTACATTCACACATTATCCATGTGACACCGGTACTATCTATGTGCTATAAATATATGGATCTCTTATGAGGATCCACAAATTGAATCCTTGGCATTAAAACTCTCTCTCTTTCTCTAGACAAACCCTGTATACTCAACATTTTGGCACCCACCATGGGGCTAGATTCTCAGGTCAATCACAAGTTTCTAACCCCTTCTCCCATAGAATTCACCTCGCCCCTAGAGAAAAAATTAGGAATTCGTAAATCGTAAATCGACATTCATGGAAATAACTCGATTTGAAAGACAACTAGATTCAAATGATGCAAAAATAATGGCAATCCAAGGAAACACGCCATGAGCCATCGATCAGGAGGGGGCAGAAGGTAAAACCCTCTATTAGGAATTATCTCACCAATTCCTCAAACTAAGAAAAGAGCTTGATGAAACCCGAAGAGAAAACAGAACGATCTAAGCCCTAGCAGATGGAAGGACCTCAAAAATCCTACCACCAAACCAACCATTGGGGAGGCAAGGGAACGTGGTCTGTCCGAACCTCGTCATACCGAGCATAAAGTAGAAAGACATCCTTTTTCCAGCTCGGCTCGCCCCGATGAAGAACAATGGCTCCAAGAAAAGATAAGTTGGGAGATACGACTACAAGCTATAGAAAATATCAACAAGAAACAGGAGGAGGCCCTTAAAGTAGCAAACGAGAGACAAGAAAAAGGAAAAAAAACCACTTTTGAAATTGATAGAGACTACGAACAGTTGTACATCTCACCATTTGCATATACAATAAAAAATGATGAAACCCTACCCAAGTTTAATGCTTCTAAATGCCCGGGCTATTTTGGAACAAAAGATCCAGTAACTCATGTCCAACATTTCAAAACATCCATGGCACCTATAAGCCTCACTCAGGCAAAGCGAGATGCAATGATGTGTAAACTATTCGCCGCCACTCTCTGCGAAGGCGCACAAAAATGGTTTAACAACCTACCCCCCTATCCATATATTCCTTCCCACAGTTTGCCAAGTCATTCATCACTAACCACACCTGCAATAAACCCTTGTGAAAAGAAACTCACCACCTCTTTTCTATTATACAAGGAGAAAAGAAGCCTGTCGAAGAATACATGAAGCATTTCACGGAAGAAAAATTAGAAATCATTGATTGCCCTAGCTCTATCCCTATAGAGACTTTCAGGCGAGGCCTGTTAAAAAATTATGTCCTATTTATGGAACTGACTAAATCAGTGCACAGACATTGGAGGAAGCTTACGGGGAGGCCAGAAAGTTTGTCAGTCTAGAAAGAGAGCTTAGCTTGGTGAAGGTTCATCGAACAGGGGCAGAGTTCATCCCAACAACAAGTAGAGAAAAAAGAGCAAGCCCAGCGCCAGAGCAAACACACCACAATTACAAAAACAAGCGAATTTATGATTTAGGAAATAGACATGGACCGATCAATAGGAACTATGTGGTGAATAAAAATTGGTCGGGAAACATGGGAACATGGGGAGGAGCAGAATCCATCTCCAAGATTCCCCCGCGATTGTAGAATCTTTTAAAAGGAGATTTAACTGAGATACTAAGAAGAATGGAGCAAGAGCCCAAGACCAGATGGCCACCCAGGATGACTACCCCGGGCAGAGATATATCCAAATGGTGCGCTTATCATAAAGATGTAGGCCATGACACAAGAAATTGTAGAGAATTTAAAAGAGAGTTGGACATATTACTGGCAAGAGGATATTTTAAAGACTTTCTTACAAGAAATGATGATAGAAGAATCTACCAGAAAGAATGAGGAACATCCCGACCAACATTCTCATCGAATAGTAATAAACAACCTCATAATGGGTTGGACGTTAAAACCATACATGAAGGACTTGGGGTCAATGGGGTGTCTAACAATGCCTGCAAAAGATTTGCAAGAGAGATGCACAACGCATCCCATGTCTACACATTGGATAGAGTGAAGCCCCTTATAAGAATAATTTTCATGGAGAAGGATGAAATTGCATCCCATCACGAGGACCCATTGGTGATTACCCTGAGGATCGAGTCTTGTGATGTTTGATGATTAATGATTGACACTCGTAGCTCAGTGGACCTCCTCTTTCGAACCATGGCCAATGCCCTAGGACTTAGAGACACAGACATCATCAAGGTCGAGCTTCCCCTCGTAGGATTCAACAACAGCACAACCTATGCAATAGGAACGATGATCTTGCCAGTCATGACAAAAGGGATAATCATAAAGACTAATTTTGTCATCATTGACGCCCCGGCTCATTACAATGTAATCTTAGGAAGACCATAGATACACAAGATAAAGGCATTGCCATCTACTTTCCACCAGGTGGTAAAATTTCCTACACCTAAATGCCCCGAGGAGATAAAAGGAGATCAGGAAAATGCCAGAAGTTGTTATAATGCCACAATGAAGGGAACTGCCCCCAAATAACAATCATCGAAAATCTTTATCCAATGAAACAAAGCAATAAAATTATGGCGCGACCAGTGTTTCTAAACAAAGTAAAAGAACTCCCAATAGACGCAGATAGAAATGGCCACCTAGTCAAAATAGGCGACGATCTGACACCAGACCTCAAGAAGAAACTCTCTTTATTTCTCAAAGCTAATGCAGAAGTTTTTGCATGGACCCCCACCGATATATCACAAATTGATTTGCGAATAATAACACACCGGCTAAACGTCGATACAAAGGTTAGACCCATGTAACAAAGGAAGAGAAAGTTCCCTAGGAAAAAAATGAGGCGATCAAATGTCATGTAATAGCCCTCCTACGGGCCAGAGTCATCATGGAGGCTAAGTATCCCTCATGGCTATCAAATGTGGTACTCGTAAAAAAGGCCTACGAAGCATCTCGCATGTGCATAGCTTTTACTGATTTAAATGAGGCCTACCCCAAAGACTGCTTCCCCCTTCCAAGCATTGATCAATTGGTAGACGCCTTTTCCTATTTCGCATTGATGAGTTTCCTAGATGTATACTTTGGGTATCATCAAATCAAAATGCATCCTCATGACGAGGAAAAAACTTCTTTCATAATGGAAGAAGGAACATTTTTTCTACACGAGAATGTCGTTCGGATTGAAAAACTCAAGTGCAATATACCAGCACCTCATCAAAAAAATATTCCACAAACAGATGGGCAGAAATATGGAAGCTTACATCGGTGACATGTTGGTCAAGACAGTTCAGCCCATGAACCATATCAATGATCTACATGAGATATTCGGAGTGATACGAAGGTACAACATGAAACTTAACCCCAAAAAATACATTTATGATATGGCTGCAGGAAAATTCCTAGGATACCTCGTATCAGCAAGAGGAATCGAGGCCAATCCAGATAAAATACTTGCACTGATAAACATGTGGCTGCCCAATAGTTTCAGGGGTATACAACAGTTAAATGGAAGAATTGGGGCATTAGGCATTTTCATAGCTAAATGGACAGATAAGTGCATGCCTTTCTTCAAAATGCTAAAAAAGAACAACACTGTTTTTTGGAATGAAGATTGTGGTATGGCCTTTGAGGATATTAAGAAATACCTCGGCAAACCCCCAGTCCTAGTAAGCCCAATATCAAGAGAGGTTCTTTATCTATATGTGGTCGTTACACCCCCAATATGCAGCGCAGATTTAAGTTTGTAATGAAAAAAAATATATTTCTCTTTAACATTCTTAATATAAAATCTTGAATAAAAATAAAATCAATTCATTTTAGATATTTTTACCTATTTAATATTTCGCAAGCATAACAACATTATTATTATATCATGTTTACAAACAGCCAGCAAAGTTAAATTTAATCACAGACAAATTAAATATAACATGTAAGAATAAAGCATAAAAATAACTGTAAAGAAAATGAAATCCTTATAGTACTTTGATGATATTCCTGTTACTGGAAAACCTCCAAACGGAATTTGCACTTCCATTTATTGAATCAAAAAGCAAATAAATTATAAAAACATAACTATTCTTCTCAAAAAGAGAAGAACTCTAAAACTAAGAAAAGCTAACTAAGGAAAAACTAAAAACTAAGAAAAACTAAAAAAAACTAAGAAATGAGAGAAGAAAGAGAAGAGAAGATGTGTTTTGAGGTGTGTTTTGTTATGAAGAGAATGAGGGTATTTATAGGTGAAGAGAGGAAGAAAAAGTGTGTGAAAAAATGATTAAAAATTGAGAAAATGCGGACTAGTGAATGATGACGTCATACTAATGACATCATGGTGATATGGGCACGGCAGCGCTCAGATGAGCAGCGGCGCGTGCAAATGGGCATAGGCGCGCGTAGATGGGAGCAGGCTGCGCACAGGCGCGCGTGGAAGGGAGAGCTGGCGCGCATGTTGCTAGGCGCATTGTGCGTAATGGCCGACGTGGTTGGGCTGCTGCGTGTGCGATTTCCTCTTTTTTGACATTTTTGACATTTTTGACCTTTTTGACCCATTTTGTCCAATTTTTCCATATTTGTTGTCTTTTCCTCATTTAATTTATGAATATATTTGTGATATATTGCCTCTAGTATTCCTTTTTGAGTCTTTAAGTTACGTTTTTAAGCGAAAATACCTGAAAAAAATATAAATACCCGTGCTTTTTGAGCACTCATCAATGCTTATAGCAAAAAGACTAAAAATCCAGCACCTCATTTATTATGTCATCCATATTTGTGGTTGAGTTTAGTGAATGCCCTGAGGTTGTTACCAATATAGAAACTGAGGAAGTGTTGATAGTTGACCTATGGAATGCACCACCCTGGCACGTATTTGTGGATGGCACTCATAACTTTAATGGCTTGGGAGCGGGGGTGGTTATAAGGGAAGAAAAGGACAATTGCTTCAAGTATACTATCAGGTTTGACTTTCAAACAACCAACAACATCACAGAATATGAAGCTGCCATATTCAGAGTCATGACAGCCAAAAGACTAGGAGCAGATAGCATCACCCTACATAGCGACTCCTGGCTCATTGTCAATCAGTTCCTAGGAATATTTGAGGCCTCAGATGGAAAGATGAAGAAATACTTGGAAAGACTAAAACATGAATGCGTAAAATTTTCAATGTTCAAAATTGAGCAGATAGCTCGAAATGAGAACAAACACGCCGACACCCTGGCCACATTGGCTTCTATCCAAGAAACCTAATACGACCGAGTTGTATCAGTAATGGTGTTGACGGAGGCGTCTCTTGAAGAAGAGAAAAAGGATTGAATGTGTAGACAAAAACCCATCTACAATATGGTTCACACTGATCTACAAATTCTTAAAAATACGAAACCTGCTTGAAGATCGTACGATCACAAAACAAATCACAGCAAGGGCAGGCCAGTACATAATCGAGGCAGGAAAACTGCACCGCAAGATGCCACTTGACCTGGGCCTCTTATGCATAAATATGAAGGGAGCCAAAAAAATAATATACGAAGCACATGAGGGAGATTGTGGTACATATTTTGAGGGTAGAAAATTATCTCAACAAATCATGAGACAAGGTTATTACTTGCCTACTATACATGCCGATTGCGTTAAATACGCTCAAAGGTGCAACAAATGCCAAAGATTTGGCCCCCTAACCCACACTCTGCCAAATGATATACGGGGAATAGTAAGTCCCTGGCCTTTCTACAAATGGGGATTGGACATAGTAGGACCTCTGCCCATAGGCAAGGGCTAGAAGAAGTTTTTCCTCGTTGCCACTGACTATTTTTCAAAATGGATAGAAACTGAAGCTCTAGCCAGAATACGAGAGGAAAAGGTAATCAAATTCATATAGAGGTCCATAATTTGTTGCTTAGCCTCCCCAAAGAGCTCATTACTGATAATGGGCACCAATTGACCAGTTGAAAGCTCAAGACATTCGCTCTCAAATATAATATCAAGATCGTTGACTCTACACCCTACTATGCCCAAGCCAATGATCAGGCAGAGTCCTCCAACAAATTAATCATCAACCTTTTAAATAAAAAACTAGAAAGAACCAATGGGAGATGGGTGGAGGAATTACCCGGTGCACTCTAGGCTATTCGAACAAGCCCCCGAGGGAGCACCAATGAAACCCCTTTCTCTTTAGTATATGGAACTAGAGGC
The DNA here is from genome assembly GCA_030763125.1 of Hippophae gyantsensis. Lineage (NCBI taxonomy): Eukaryota > Viridiplantae > Streptophyta > Magnoliopsida > Rosales > Elaeagnaceae > Hippophae > Hippophae gyantsensis. Next base: position 41,202,674 of record CM061035.1, on the reverse strand, counting down.
GGTGATTCCCATTGAAGTTGTGATCCCTACTCATAGATCGACCATAACAAAAGAGCAAAATCAGATAAAAAGAGTAACAGAATTAACCTTAGTCCAGGAAAGAAGAGATGAAGCTTTAAGATCGATGATCAAGCAGAAAAGAATGATAGCAGAATATTACAACAAAACCGTGTGCTTCAAGATTTTTTCCCCAGATGATTGGGTTCTTAGGAAGGTTTTCCCTAATAAAAAAGAATGGATAGTAGGTAAAATGGGTGCTATTTGGGAGGCGTACGTATTGAAAAGCATCGAAGGCATTAAGGAAAGTGCAAGCTGGAATGCCAAACATTTAAAAAGATACTATTTCTAAGAAATATATGTATTAACCTACCAATCTTTTTCTTTTCTTTTGTAAGCAACGACATGCTTTTATTTATAAAATGAAACTCCTCAACACCAGATTACTTACTCACAGCTCTCCCTTAAGATGGGTACCAGGGGCTCCTCACCTAGATCTATAAATCTGGTAGAGCACCCCAACAAAAGAAGAAATCGAGTTTCCAACCTCAATCAATAACCAGGTTGGAACTGAGAGCACCTTGATCAATAACCAAGTCAAGCTCTCCCTTAAGATGGGTATCAGGGGCTCCTCATCTAGATCTATAAATCTAGTAGAGCATCCCAACAAAGAAAGAAATAGAGTTTCCCACCTCGGTCAGTAACCAGGTCGGCACTCAGAGCACCTCGGTCAATAACCAGGTCAAACTCTCCCTTAAGATGGGTATCAGGGGCTCCTCACCTAGATATATAAATTTGGTAGAGCACCCAACCTCAATCAATATCCAGGTTGGCGATAAATATTCTTTTTTGCATAAATACATGTCGATCCGATTGTTCATTTATTTTTCCACGACAAATCACTATACATCTCTCATTACACATCCAATTAGCATGAACATTTAAATACTCTTTAAATGTTTGGACACACGTCCTATATCAGGATCATCAATTTCTTTAATCAATGGCAAAAGCTCAACCTAAATTTCCACCACCTTTGCAGAAGCATAAGTGACAAGTTCCAGATATGTCATCCTCATTACAAGCAAACCCCACTCCAAATCTTCAATAACCTCCATAACTTTAAGAAAAACTCTTTCAGATCGCTTCATATAAAAAACTACCCAATACGAATCTCTACCAACAAGATTAACCATACTAGTCAAGGTTTTCTTTTCATGAAATTGAGTTTCAGATAAATGTTCCCTACAACTAGCGAGCTCACACTTGGTCTCTTTTGAAATATGTTCAAGCCTCGCAACCTCAGCTTTTAGCACCCTAATCTCATCCTCGAGCCTACAACTTGCAATGCGATAGGCTCGAAGTAAATGCCTATTCGTTCAGTCAAAATCTATATCACGCGAACAAAAAAGTTAGACAAATTAAAATATATATATATATATATTCTCAAACGCATAAATAAGATTAACGTTCTACCATCCATTTTATAGGGAAGCAAAAAAAATAATATATATATATATGTATGTATGTATGTATGTATATTTCAATACACAGCAGAAGGTAGGTCAACGTTATAAATACACAATAAAGAGACAAAACTATTGTATTTATTGAAAATACTAAATCCATAGGTACAAAATCCATGTCCTAGCTTTCGACTATACAAAATCAAATATTGTCGAGCTCAAAAGATATATATCAAAATTAAAAAGAAAACTAAAGATCGACTCTCCCTTCATTAGGAACTTCTAGGCCGTCCTCCCCATCAGAGGAGCCCATTCCTCTTCCCTCCTCCTCAACTGACGGAGCTTGAGTATAGATCGGTGTAATAGGTATATCCAGAATGTGATAATAATACTCACCTAGACCTTTCTTCTTGGCTTCTGTCTTGAAAGTGTCCATAGCCAGCTCATAAGCCCACTCGATGCTAGACTCCAATTTCTAGGCCATAGCATCCACATCAGTTTGGCCTTTACATCACACTTCTTCAGCAGATGCCTCAGCTTGTCTTTTCAAATCCTGCATCCCCTCCTCGAGCTCAGCCACGTACTGGGCATACAAATTTAGCTCAGACGTAGCCCACTTAAGCTTTTCCTCCTTATCAACCGCTTCATTCTCCCACTTCGTTGTTTTCACAAAAAAAGTTGCATATTTTGAGCGCAACGATGCCAGAGCCTATTTCTCTTTCACAAGCTTGGATTTCAAATAATCTACATTTTGAGCTCAATCAAAATCAAAGAGCAGTATCACTTGATACAATTGACATCGAATAATATCACCAACATCAGCTCCTTCACAAATAGATGTGAGTTGCTCCTTGTATGCATCCACAAATATGTGGCTCACACAACAGTCAAGATATTATGGTACGAGGCCCCTTTGCAGCATAATTTTGTCCACATTCACAGTAAGATCCTCCACGACAGCCTTCCTCTCCCTTAAATCCTTGACTGATTTTCCAAATTCTTTGGACCCAGTACAAGGAGTGGAAGACCTACCCTGCTCACGCGGAGGCGATATATGAGGACAAACATTTAAAGGCTTGGGATCTCGCCTAGCCTCATCAGCATTCATTTTTTTTTTATTTTTCTTAAGGTTCGAGGAACGACCTTCATGCAAGGATTTACCCCTCTTTTCCCAACCGAGGAATCCCCCTTCCCCAGGGGTAGGAATGGCACTTACATGTGAGCTTTAGCCCCCTAGAGCAATCATGCTCTTCATACTAGCAAAACGTTGCTCAAAGGTTAATTCCATACGACCTGCAAAATAAAAAAAATGTTACCCATCCTTTAAAAACATATACAAATATAAAATAATAAATAAACAGCATGAGAAACATATTTTAGGTCAAGAACAAAAAAGTCACCATCATCCAACACCACCTCGCACCCATCCCCAACATTAGTGTTGCGTTTAACCATAGCTTGGGCTTTAAGAGAAGCTCATTGTTTATGATTCACTCTAAGAGCAGGCTCTATAAACCGCTGAGTGTTCAACAGAGCCCTCCAGTTTGTCTTCTCAAGCAGATAGTTTTGAATATCAGCCAACCTCTATTTCGTATCCAAGCTCAAGGTCGTGATTAGAGAGGCCATGTTCCTAATCACAACCTTAGTGTCATTCCAGACACTCCTAACCAACCTCGTGTCATTAATAGGGGACTCCCACCGACCCGATACATAGAAATAATACTCCTTCCAATTTTTTTCATTTTCAGGAAGGGATACATTCACCCCATAATCCTGCTTAATAGACATATACACCCTCCTCGAATCTGTGGAGTTTTGTTTCAAAATGTACGCCTTATTAAACTCAACCATCTCCAAATTTACCCCAAGTTCTTGGCATATCAAGGTCAGGAAAAGAATATATCTCCACCCATTAAGCATCAATTGCCCCGGCGTAAGCTGTGTCTTAACTAAAATTCTCCTGATAATAGGATACAAAGGAAACATTACTCCCAGCCACATGGCCTTCTTATGAAAAATTGTCCACCCAGTTGGAGGCGTATCACCATCACAAGCTTCCTTGGGAGGAATCATTATCTGAATGGTTGAGGGGATATCACAGGTCCTCCTTATCCTTTCTTCATCCTCAGGCAATAATCCACAAGTTCTTGGAGCAACCGTCTTGCCCCTGACACAGCCTCTCGGGTCACCAGACCCTATTTTTCTATTTTTCTTCCTCGATGACCTAAATACTAAAATTTGAGTTTGAGGCACGCTTAATCTCAAGGTTGGAACGATTTGGGGATGGTGGATAAAGGTAGATGGCTGTGACAAGGACTGACTCATCGTATTAGAAGAACCCGAGCTATAGGACCCCGAGTCTCCACTTGTACTTTCATACTAAGGACTCTTCCATGAGCCTGAGCTAGAAGCTGATATCTCTTCCCTTTGCATTTTTTGATATAAAAACTACAAAAAATATAAAAGACAAAACAATAGTAGATGGCAAGATACGAAAAAAGAGATTACCTAGAAATGATCTAAAAATTAAAAAAGAGTGTGTTTGGACATCAATCGACTTAAAAAGAAAATAGCAAATCGTTAGGAAATCTTTGCTTGCGTTCTTAAAAAGCCGAATAGAGAAAATGGTAACACGAGCTAAAATATTACCACTGAACTAAAAATCTCTTACAACTCGAGGAGAAACGACAAAAAATCTCTCACAACTCGAGGAGAAACGACAGAGCGTTTTCTTTTTCACTATTTCTTTTTTGTAGGTGAATGAATAAAAAGCCTCAACCTAGGCACCCCTTTATATAGGTACACTGGATTTCTCTCTCCAATCAGTTGACAAAAAATTTATGGTGGAAATTGAAACGGTTCATATCCAGTGACCAGTATTTAACTCTTCCACCTCAGACTAAAGCCCGAGCTAAAAGAGTGGGGGGACTTGATGTTTGGACATTTGAACATTTGAACCAACCTAAAGACCAAGCTATATGACTCGAGCTAGGAAAGAGCGAGGTGGACATCATTCCGAGTCTAAGAGAGATCGAATCCAATGTCATCTTGAGCACGGTCATAACACGATCTCTAGTTCGGTCATAGAACGACCTCATCAAAAAGACAGTTGAAGTCGACTTGGATCCCTGACACATTTTACTTTATGTCAAATCATACCCTACTGACATGTATTTACATTCACACATTGTCCATGTGACACCTATACTATTTATGTGCTATAAATATATGGATCTCTTATGAGGATCCACAGATTGAATCCTTGGCATTAAATCTCTCTCTCTCTAGACAAACCCTGCATACTCAACAAAACCCATTATACAAAATATATCTTTTACTATATATATATATATATGTGTTTCATGTATATGTAAATAATTTTCAAAAATTATTTGTTTAAAACAAACTAATATATATCAAACACGTAAATACATAAAATTATTAAAATAAATAAATGAATAAAAATACCTTCTTCTCGTATAAGCTTAAATAAAAATACATAGCCAACATAACACAAAACTTTATACACATAAATAATAACACATAATATACAAAAAATAAAGAAATATGAATAATAAGTGTAAAATAATTCATAGAAATACTTACAAGAGTAAATGAAGTGACAAAATAAAGGAAATGAAGAAAGAAACTGATGCTTTGTAATTGAGAAAATGGGTATAAATGTTTTGAGTATTATGCTAAAAAAATAATGGATCTAGAAGTGAAATTGGAGAGGAAGAAAACCTACTAAATGACATCGGAATTGGTGGTCGGAGGTGGCCGAAAAATGAGAAAGAGCGGAAGGAGTTGTCATTTTAGGGTTACAATAGTTGGAAAATACGTTCTACTGGAAAATGGGGAAGAAAGAAGAGAAAGGAAAAGAAAAATGTGTGTAGCATCGGTTGACACGTAGAACCGACTTAAAATCCAATATGTAGCATCGATTCTACGTGTCAACCGGTACTACTATTTTATTTTTCTTTAATTTTTTACTTTAGTTGACACGTAGAACCGACTTAAAATCCTACGTATAGCATCAGTTCTATGTGTCAACCAACTTAAAATATTAAAGAAAAATAAAATAGTAGTGTCGGTTGACTTGTAGAACTGACTTAAAATCCTACGTGTAGCGTTGGTTCTACGTGTCAACCAACTTAAAAAATTAAAGAAAAATAAAATAGTAGCGTTGGTTGACACGTAGAATGGACGCTACACATAGGATTTTAAGTCAGTTCTACGTGTCAACCGATGCTACATGTGGATTATGTTGGTTGACATGTAGAACCAACTTAAAATCCTACATATAGCGTCGGTTGACACGTAGAACCAACTAGTTTTTCCCAAAAATTGACTTTAAATCTTGACTTAATTGCTCCTTTGTATTAGTGATATTTTGTTGTTTTTCAGGTATTTTTGGTTTATAAATGATTGAAATAATAATCACTTGAATAATTGTACATGACAACAATCAATTGCAACTTAGGAGAATAAAAAGCTATACATGTAAGTTTTACATGTAAATCTTGCCAAATGTGTGGGGGTGAAATAAAAATAAATTACATAAATTCCCCGTAACGAGGGTCACAACGATAATTAATGTGTGCCACGATGTGACCTTCTCAAATGCGAGCCATGGTATGGATAGAAATGGGTTATGATGAGCAATATTGTGATCCTTATTTTTCTTCTTTTCTTAGTGTTTCTTGAACTATACAAACCCCCTCCTTCAATAATAAACAACAACAAAAACATAGTTTCTTCTAATTTTTTAGATAATTTTTTAGTTTAAATTTTAGTAGGGATTTTGTTAGTTTTAATTTTATGAAGTAAATTTGCTTCAATTAACAATGTAGGTAGATTTATTTGGTGGTTTTACAGATAACAGATTTCAACTGATGTTATATGTAAAAATACAGTTGAGATATTAATTTTAGTTGTTTTCTATTATTTATAGAATTAATTTTATGTATCATTTTGAATGTTATTCTTAATTTACTGATCATTTATTAAATCTAAGTGTATCTAGCTGAATATTACTATAAGATATTATTTATGTTGTTATACTTGTGAAATATTAATTTAGGTAATCATTTTTATAAAATAAATTGAATTTTATTTCTTTATTCAATACTTATAAAAGGCTTTTTACAGAAAAATATATTGACGACATGCATATTTTTGTAATGGATTTAAAATCTAAAATTAGATTTTAGATTTGATTATGTAGACCTAATTTAGAATCATGATTCTATTTCAAATATTTTCACAATACTTATTATTGAAAAATATATGGAGAACATATGTTTTGTAATAGATTTCAAGTATGAAAGTTAGGTTTCAGATACATCAATCTAAAATCTAATTTGGATACGTTAAATGCGAGTCTAAATTATGTGCTCTGCCTTAAGAAATGATTTAAATGGTTTATTATTTCTTATAAATAAATCATAACTTAATTTAAATTAATTAGTGATCATCGCCTTAGTATATTAATTGGTTTTTATTAACAAAGAATATGATCCATGCCTTATGATATTTTCATGCAAAAAAGGAAAAATGAATAATATTAATTTATATCTTTAATAACCCTAATTAATTTTAAGAAAGTTTGATTAATTAACTTATATATCCTATAAACTCTTCATTGAATGTTAACTATTTATCAGTACAATATTAGTTGAATCATTTCAACCTTTTTTTTTATTTGATGTTATGAGTTTAGATTTTTCAAAACCAAAATATCGTGATAGAGTGTTTAGGTTTTATTTTCATGTTCTTTTATAAGTTTTGTTGAACTATTTAAAACCACTTAGTTTCTCTTTATACACCTTTGAAGTATACTATTACTTTTTACAAAATTATTTGTGCACTTGCGAGCTTTTTATAAATATTTTAAAAAAAATTACCAAGTTTTTGTGCATCAATCATACAAATCTACATGTAGTCTAACAAGAACTATAGTGTTATCCCCACACATGTACACATTGAAAGGCTATGCATAGTTGAACATTCAAAAAGAAAACACCAATCGCATAACTCCCCCTAACTTCATGCTACACTCCCCTACATGTAGGCAAGTCAGGCAACCATGATCTAATGCAAGTATACTCATATCCCATGAAACGTACATCAAAGCAATGAACAATGAGTTGTGCAAACAAACTTCTCCTCCTTTTTGACACAAAAATTCAAAAGAACACTGCTAAATGAAAGAGATATGGCATACAATCATACAATACTCATATCACTTATCAACTTGTAAAGATGATTAAAGTAGTACATAAAAATAATGTGCAACACTTGCAAACAAAAACAAAACCAAAGTGCTAAAAACATAACAACACAAACATTTTTGTTAATAATGCTCTTTTCATTATAATATTTTTAAAAAATTAGTACTCTCATCCACCTTCTCCACCATCGTCAGGAGCGACAATGTGAGAAGAACAATCAAAATCATTATGGTCTTTTTACTTTAAGTAGAAAAAAATGCTTTCTTGTAATCAAATTGTTCTTTCAAAAACTAAATCCAGTTGAAACATGAAAATTCATTAGTAAATTATACATACCACCTATAACCAAGACTAGATGGCATTGGTGAGAGTCCCCAAACATTAGAATGGATAACATCTAAGGGAGTTGTAGATTTATTTATGATAGAAACAAATGGTAATTTGATCGACATGAATTGTGTGCAATGGATATGCAAGTATACGTATCATAAACAAGTAATATAATAATAAGAAAATATCATTCCTTTGAGGATTGTATTAGTAGAAACTAATTCTAAAATTAAAAAGTAAATATCAATTTTATGTGTTTTGAGAAAGGAAAATTAAAAGAACTAAAAATAAATAGAAGTAATTAATTAACACAAGATTAGCAGCTAAGAAGATATATGATAAAATATCTAAGAATACTTAATTCTCCAATTTTCTAAGCATGTGAATCACTAAAATATATGATTAATTAAATCTAACTAAGCATATATTTTTCTCTCAATTAAACTACACACAATATAGTAATTAACCTAGTCGCACTCTAATTTTAATTAAATTTCATACTACTCATTAAGCTAATAAATTATGGATCACATAATAAAAACAAACAATTAAATAATTCTCTCAAATCTATTTGATTTCCTTTATAGATCAATTGTGGTGAAACAATTAGTAGCATAAAAGTCAGATTAAATAATATAATTAAATTGAAATCATAATTGGGGTAAAATTATTATATCATCACATGTCGGAAATTGGATTTATAGGACCCACTAGATTAATTAATTAGCTAGACATGATTGTATTAATAAAACTCATATTTTTTAATAAGAAAGATATAAAAATTAATAAAGAAAAGAGAAGAAGAATAAATACAATCGACCACTTGTATTGTAACACTAATGTCCTCTTAAATCTCCACCAAATTTGTATCTACTCTTGAAATTTTCTCTCTCTTTTTGACACCATTAAATGACAAAAAAAGTAAAATTTGGAAATTGGGTGTTTGTTGCAATTAGCTGGTTAAATGAGGCTCAGGTGGATCTCAATTGGGCCTAAATGGGTGACTAAAGATATTAACAATGGTTAGCTGAAAAGGTTCAATCGATCCAAATAAGGCCTAAATCATTTCTTATGCTAAATACTATTTAGGATTTTGCCTCAAGGGGTGATCAAATAGATTCTAAAACATGATAGACATCATCGACTCACATAACTCACCATAATATTTCTCTTAATAAAAACACCGAAATCAATCATAAACATGTGCATAAAATTTGAATCAATCCAATCAAAACTAGAAGAATATCACATGATTAATGTAAGTATCTTAAAGAGCATGTTAGATTCCTTATCCTAGTCATCACAACTAATTTTTATTATTAAAGAGCATGTTACATTCCTTATCCTAGCCATATATTTATCAATTTCTACCCAAATCATGATTAAAAACATCCTAAACTTAAAATATTTCCTAAAGTAAAGAATAAAGTTCTCTCCCCCAAACTTAAATTGCACATTTTCCCTAATGTGCGCAAATAAATATGAAAAATTAAAAGGACAAAAAATTCTCTTAATCTTGGCACACCCCATCTATCATTGAAATGCTCAATCTCATTGTACCATTACTTTCCACATTTGTTCACCTACAAAATAAAAATAATAAAAATATAAGAAAAATAACTTTGGGTTGCTTCTTAACCAGCATCACGATTAATGTCCTTCACTAGATGGGTATGTCCACTTCTAAGGTGTATCCACCAAGGTTATCACATAAGTTTCTTTTGATAATTGATCTTCATGATAGTGCTTCACCCTATGTCCATTAACCCTAAACCACTCTTTATTTTGTTTTCTAATAAAATGGATCCATGGTGGATTACTTTAGTGATAGGTAATGGACTTGACCATCTACTCTTTAATTTGCCTTGAAACAATATAAGTCTTGAGTTGTACAGTAATACTTTCTTTTCTGGGTCATAGATATAGTGCACAATTTTCTTATCATGCCATCCTTTTGTCTTTCCTTTGTAAAGCTTGGAATTCTCATAAGCATTCCACCGTAGTTTAACCAATTCATTTATTTGCAAAATTATTTTCACACCAACTACATCTATGGACATACTCAATTGTCTCAATGCCCAATATGCTTTATATTCCATTTCTAGTGGTAAGTGACAGACCTTTCCATAAACTAGCCTATATGATATGGTACCAATTGGTGTTTTAAATGTAGTTTAGTAAGCCCATAAAGCATCATCCAACTTAGATGACTAATCCTGCCTAAAGATGTTCATAGTTTTCTCCAAAATTATTTTCACTTCTCAATTGGACACCTTCGCTTGCATGCTTGTTTGTGGATAGTAGAGGGTCAAAAATTTATGCTTAATCCTATACTTAGACAATAAGGACTTAAAGCCTTTATTGGAAAAGTTACTATCTCCATCAGTAATAATAATTCTAGGAGTTCTAAAGCTAGTGAAAATGTTTTTCTTTAGAAATTTGAGGAGAACATTGGCATTACATTTAATGCTAGCTATGGCTTTTACCCACTTTGACACATAATCTACTCCTACAAGTATCTGTTTCTGGCCAAAGGATGAAGGCAATAGTCTCGTAAAGTCAATGTCCCAAACATCAAACAGTTCCATTAAAAGTATACTATTTAGGGGCATCTCATCTCTTTTTGAAATATTACATGTCCTTTGGTATCTATCACATGTCTTTACATTAATGTAAGCATCTTTAAATAGTATGGGCGAAAAATTACCATATTGAAGTACCTTAGCTGCTATTGTTTTTCTCCCTAAGTGACCTCCTTAGTCTAAGTTATGGCAATGGTAAAGAATACTTCCAACTTTATCACGAGGAATACACCTTCTTGAAATACCATCACCCTATTCTTTATAAAGGTAAATTTCATCCCAAAAAATATCGTTTACCATGGAAGAATTTCTTCTTTCGTTTCCAGGTGAAGTCTAAAGGAAAAATGTTGATGGCTAAGAAATTTGCAATGTCCGCATATCATGTTATTTTGAATGATAAGCATGAGTGCTTAAAAGCACTTGATATATCATAATTTTATGTACATTAAATGATAAATTAGGTTTATATTTGCATAGTTTTATTATCTTTTAAAACAAATCTATTTTTTTTGTAATCACGGGTATGTTTTGTTGTTTTTCAAGTATTTTAGCTTCAAAATGATTTCATTGATCAATATTTGAACAATAGTACCTAAAAGCACTGCATTACAACATTGAATCTTAAAAGATAACATATGTATCAAACCATTAACAAAGGGTGTATAAGAAAATATTGTTCTAGTTATTTAGAGGAATATAGGCTGTGGTGTGCATAATTTATATGTTGCACCATGAGGTTAACAAAGTGAGATTCATTCATTCCAGAATTATTGCATGCTATAACGTGGAAATATTAAGCACAGTGGTGTGTGTGTTGTGGACTAAGTTCCAACCATGTATAGCCTGTTATGGTAGAGCCTTATAATCCATCATTTTCTTACTTTCACACCAATAGATTGGAACATAATTCTTCATTGTAACATACCCCATAACTTCTTTCTTAGCTGAATTCTTATTTTCTTTCAAGCTTTTCTTTTCTGTAAGTAGTTTCAAAGTTCATCACTCAAATTGAGAGTTGAATTAGTTTAGCTTATGTATTAGCTTTGATTTCAAATCAATATGTTAGGTTTATGTTAGTATTGGTGGTACTCTTTAAACAAAATGTTTCATTATAGTCTTATAGACACAATAAGGAAAATCTAAATTTGGGCCACTTGATTGATTGAGTAATAAACCTAATAAATCCGATTATACAATATAACTAGATCTATCGGGGGATATACTTGATAGATCAATTCACTTGTTTTTAAATATTCATTAAACATATTGGATTGATCAAGCAGATGTTTGATTGATCGACCAAAGTACTCGATTGATCGAGCAATTGAATGGATAGATTGACAAGCCAACTTTCATTTGTTTTAAAACATATTTCTAATATGATTTAGAATGAATTTTTACTCTATTTACCTTATTTATTAAACATGTTTTAGCTATTTTTACGGACAATATGTAATTACACTTCAATCTAATATGCTTCAAAATATTCTCTAAATACAAAGCTAAGTACTAATTTAGAAACAACCACACTTTAATCTATTGTGCTTATTATCATAATCTTTTATTCTCTCTATTGTTTTACAAATATAAGATCATAATTATTTAGGCTTCTTTATTTATTTAATCTATCAAATATTTTTGGTTGTGTTTGATTGATTAATAAGCCTAATTGGTTTATGATATTTTGGTTATATGTTCTTATAGCTTCTTCTTTATTTTTGATTCTTGTATTGTTATATCATATAATTATGTGTGTCATATCATAATTATTTAGTTTATTATCAATATTTAAAGAAGCTATCTTCATTGAGCTTGTGCTTAAAATGATTTTTCTAGGGTTACTAGTTGATTTTGATTTATCTTATAAATTTTTTAAATCAACTAGTTAAGGTTTTTCATTATTGAATATACTCTAGGAGACATATTGACACTTGTGTTTATTTGCTAATATTTCATGTGATAGTGATACAGGTTTAAGTAACTCGTGGAACACAAGTTTGTTGGAATGCTGGTTTGAATCCTAACACCTATCTTATAGAGACTATGATCAAAGTAGTGGCTTATAAGTAAGTTACTTGGGAGCATCACCTGAATGGGTAGTTTGAGTCTTAGCCCTATAAATGGATACATATTTTTCATAATAGATAGTTAGGTAGTCCATAGACCGATGATCTTCTTAAGTCATTGGTATAGCCTAAGTTGTTTTCATATAAAAATATCGTGTGTTGATCTTTTTAATTTCATATTACTTTCGGTGCATATGATTGGTTGTCTAGCCACTTATGAAATTATAATTTACCATACTTCTACTAATTAGTTATTTAGATCCATAACTAAATAAATTTTGACAACAAATAGTAAAAGTAATTCTATTTGGAAGTTTTCTAGAACAAGAATGATACTTAGATTCTATAAGTACACAATTGAGTTATAATTTAAATGTGTTCTTTTCATATTATCTTTATATATTTTTTCTACATGCTATGTTTAATTTATTGATCATTTATTAAAATATGTATGTCTGGCTATAAATAGTATGGGATATTAGTAATGTTGTTCTGCTTGTGGAAGATTATGTAAAACATTTTTATAAAATGAATTAAGTTTTATTTTGTCATCAATATTTAAATAAAAAATAATTAAAGAAATGTATATAGAATTAGTATTTTTCATAATAAGCATGAGAATTGGATTTAGGATTTAATTACCTGGATTTGATTTAGAGTCAACTCTTAGATGTTAGATGAAATATTTTGGATCTTATTTATAGAACTCTATTTCAAAGGTTTTTATAAGATTTACCATTGGAAAATACATGGATGATATATTTTTCATAATAGATTTAAAATATAAAATTTAGTTTCTAGATACTTAAATCATAAACCTAACTTAGAAACCTTGATTGAAAGTCTAATTGCATGGTCCACCTTGAGCAATAATTAGATGTTTTGTTATTTCCTTAGAAATAAATAAAAATTTAATAATTAATAAATTAGTAATCCCAGCCTTAATATATTAGTTGGATTGGTATTAACAAAAGAATCATATTCGTACCTTAGGATATTTTCCCATTAAAAGAGATAATCAATAAACTTAGTTTATATTTTTAATAACATACTTAATATTAAGCGAACGTGATTAACTAACGAATATATCTCATAAATTCTTCATTGAGTGTAAATGTCTATTTTTCAATTGTTCTATTGAATCTATCTTTATTTTTATGTCATTAGTTTAGATTTATCACGACTAATCAATCATGATAGGATGTTTAGGTTATTATTTTTGTTTTTAAGAAATTGTTGAATAATTTAAAAATCACATGATTCCTCTTTTGACAACATTGGAAGTATACTTATCATTTTCTATAGGTGATTAATTCACTTGCAAGTTATTTATAAATCATACAAAATTTGTACACCAAGTTTTGGCACATCAATAAGATTTATTCAACTGTTTTGAATGTTAGAATTTTAAACATCTAATGAAATATCATATAATTTTCATTGCTTAGATTTAATGATTTAAGTTGAAATTAAAATTATGTGCTTATCTTCATTCATGCCTTACTTCTAATATATATATATATATATGGGGCTCTCTTAAAGTAAAAAAGAGCCAAAATAGCCACTCACCATAACACATGTATGTATATTTGTCCAATCTCTAAAAGAATAAAAAAGAAAGAAAAAATAGTATAACTAAATAATACGACTCGAAGTTCTTCAAAGTAGTTAGATGGTTATTACCCAAAAAAAGAAGAAATAACCCCTTTAAAGTCAAAAGCATTTTCATTCATCTTGAGGCACATTCTTGATATTTTTTCTTAATGATTTTGATTGAAATATGAATCGAGTAATATGATATTTTCATCATTCAAGCATTTGAATCCTTTCATGAGACCAATGGTATGCACATTTAAGCCTTTATTGCCTATTAACATATGAAAACCTTTTTGCTTTTTTGTTTACATAACATCTGTTCACATATACTTTGTTAAGTGATTGAACCTATAGGATCAATGTCAAATTGAGAGTATATCTTATGAAGAATAGAGTTTATGCGAATTTAGATTCTTAACACGAGGTTTAAGCAAGTCAATGTTGATATGTTCTAGTAATGGAGCATGAATTTGGGATGCGTAAATGATATACATGATGAACTTTGATTGTTTGAGATGTTGGATGAACTTGTACTTGAGATTTTCATTATGAACTGAAAAGAAACTAAAGCTTGAGATTTTTTTTGTTGATTTTAGTAAGTATTTTTGTTTTTACTATTGTTACAAATCTTTTTAGTTTTAGTTTTTGCAAATTAGGATGTGGGTATCATCAATGGAAGCCCCAAAGAGATTTTAACTCATCCACTAGGACTACTAATAAGTGCTTAAAAAGAACTAATATTTCATAATGTTATTATACTTAAATATGAATAAATATATTTGATTATGCATATTTATATCATTATTTATGAATATCAAGTATGTTCGAAATCATAGGTATTTTCTATTGTATTTCAAGTGTTTTTTGCTTTGAATATATAAATTTATTAACGCATGAAGAAAAACACTTAAAGTGCTCAATTTGCACCTTAGGAGCTCTAAAGAATGAGAGAAAAAGATTTGTTTAATTAAATATCATGTTAGCTAGTGAGAGTTGTGAAATTATAATTAGTGGAACAAATGCCAAATTAAATTTCACAGAATAGCCAAACATGCAATCGCATGTAAATAAATTAATGTAGAAACATAAATATTAACACATGAGATTTTTAGGTGGAAACAACCTAGGCCATACCAATGACCTTGGAGGAAACCACTAGTCCATTGGACCATCTAAGATCCACTAACAAAAATAAGGTCTAATTACAAGGCTAGGACTCATACTATGCCCACAAGTGATATACTTACAAGATTCCACTTTCATCATAGTCTCTACACGACAGGTGTTAAGATCTAGACCAATATTCCAATGAAATCAAGTCAGAAGAGTTAATCAAACCCGTATAGTTGGAACCTAAAAATTTATCACATAAACACAAGTGAAAATGAATTTCCTTGAGTAGATTCATTAATGAATAACTCTAACTAGATGATTCAATAAATATATAAAATAAATCAAAATCAACTAGAAACACTAGAACAATCAGTTTAAGCACAAGTTAAATAAATATAACTTCTTTAGATATTAATAATGAAACCAAATAATTATGATATCATATATCAACTAGGCTTATTAATCAATAAAATACAACCACTAATATTTGATAGATTAACTAAATAAAGAGGCCTAAATAATTATGATCTTATTTGCAAAACAAGAGAGAGAATAAGATGAAGAGAAAAATTCCACAGCGTGGTTAAAAATATTATGAGCCAATGGTATAATTAAATAGCATGAATTGAAGCCCTGGGTCAAACATTAATTACAAAACTATCCTTAAAAGTATTTAGAAGAGCTAATTGGCTCAAGTAAAAATTAGGTTAAATTTAAAAACCTAACCATATGATTGATCTTATAACCAATGTCATGTGTATTATGTAAGGATGACATGTTTGAAGATTTGACAAATTCAACTGATTTAGAAAAAGGTGGTATAGTGTGCTCATCTACATACCCTAACCGTCTCTTCTTTCAAGCTAGCTTAATCCAAACTTTGTTCAACATTTCAACTCCAATTTTTGACCTCCTTAAAACTTCCTTTGACTGTTTAAGTTGCTACATAAGATTCTTGTTTTTTCTATTTACCATGTGCAAGACTTGAATTCAAAACATTAGCACATTTAGATAGTTCAATCTTTTCTTTTTCTATAATTGAGGAATGTATTTCAATAGATTTAACTTTTTTATTTAGTTTAGCTACTTTACTTTTGCATCTTACATAATCTATGAACATTTCATCAACAGTGGTGACATTAAATATTTTTTAGTACAAATTTAGCGTTACTTTCCTCATCATCTGAATCATGTCAGACTTACTAGATTATCCACCAGTAGTTATTGTAAATGTCATGTAGTTAGTGCCAGATTAACCTGTAATATTGCTATCACTTTTAGAGTTAGTAAGTGTAACCTTGAAAGCTATTCCACTTTGGTTCTTCCAATTTGCACTATCAACTATGAAGTAACCAAAACCTATACATTCAAAACATTGAATTCTTGTGGGTTTAGATTTCTTACCATTAGAACTCACCAATTTGAGTTCTCTCAAATTTTGATCCATTTAATAACTTGGTTGTCCTTTGTTTTGAGGATTCTTTTTGTTGTGGATTTTGTTCAATCATCTTGTTAAAATTGTTGGTTCTTCATTATCATTGTCATTGTGTTCAATCATAACAGCTTTAAAATTAATACATTTCTTCATTAGACGTTTTTGAAAGCTCATCTTAGATGTTTGAATTGAGCCAATAAGTTCCTCTATTTTGATGATGTCTACATCCTTACTTTCATCAATAGTAGTGACCTTTTCATGGAAGTAATGTGATAATGAGCATAGAATCTTTGAACTATCCTGAAATCATCTATTTTCTCTCCATGATTGGTAGACATGTTAATAATATCATCTAATATAAAATTTATAAAAAGTTTCATCTTCTTTAATCCTAATATTCATCTATTTTTACTATGCTGTTATTTAAGGAATGAAGTTTATTGACCATCATAAGCTTGCTAGTATTCTTCTATATGGCTTAATCTTTCACAAAAATTATGAATTTTTTTTCATGGATAATGCTGATGAAGGAATGGCCATTATTTCTTTTGGGACAATGTTCATACCAAAAGTGAGTTCATCATAGTATTTCAAGTTCAATAATTCACCAGGTTGTATAACAAC
This sequence comes from Hippophae gyantsensis, assembly GCA_030763125.1. Taxonomy (NCBI): domain Eukaryota; kingdom Viridiplantae; phylum Streptophyta; class Magnoliopsida; order Rosales; family Elaeagnaceae; genus Hippophae; species Hippophae gyantsensis. The sequence continues at coordinate 41,185,232 of CM061035.1, read as the reverse complement.
TTCACCTTTTGAGCGGGGTACCCCTGACTTCTTATTTGAAGTAGTGGCTAACCATGGGAAAAAGAATCCCAAATGGTGACTGTTTGTAGATAATTTTATCGAGCGATGATTTCTATTACCAATATCATAGGCATCTTAGATGCAATATCATATAGTAAAATTACTCTATCTCTATTAATAGTACTATAATTTCTGGTGGGCATCAGTCTTGAACGCAAAAAGAATTTCCCAATACAAGCAACCTTATCCAAATACTTTTCCTCAAATCCTTTATGTTCACCAACAACATATATCCATTCAGCCCCTTGTATAGTAAAGGTCTCCATTATTTTAGTATAATCAACATTACTTAAATAATTTTTATACTCACTTTGCCCAATATTTACCAAATATTAATTCTTTGGCCCAAACAAGACTAGTACAATTGTTACTAAAACTTTATTATCAACACTGTTGGAAGTATTCCCATGGAATTCCCGAACAATGGATTCAATAGTACTATCATGTTTTACAAATTTTTTCGACCCATAATTATTATAACATCCATAATGCCCTCAGATCTATCATCAAATTCCATCCCCCTTAAAGGTATAAATTTGTTATTCACTTTTGCTTCTTCTTCAAAGTGAATTTTGGCCTCATAACTCAAAAATTTAGACCTATTACATTCTTCAAAAGTGAAAACCTCTTTTCCCTTACTATTCCTACCTATTTTTGGTTCCTTTATCAAAAATTGAACAATATATAAAATTTAAGCACTTCACAAATAATCCAAAAAAAACACTGAATTATACCAAATTTTCCCTTAACTCTCTTTGTCCTAATTAGGGTTTAAAAGTCTTAAAAATTCAAAAATATGTACAAATTTTAGAGAATTTAATTTAAAGACTTAAATTTCAAAAATTCTAAGTACTTAATTGTGTTGTTGCATATTGAAGAACATGAAAAACACCCCTTTTTGAAGTAGAAGATTTCTTGATATTCTTGAAATTGTTTGAAAATTTCTCTGTGGAATAGGTAAGAAATGGTTAGGAAAATGATTTTTATAAAATATTTTTAAAGATTTTTGAAGAATTGTGGGATTTTTGAGGGTAATGAAGCTCTTAGCGGGAGACAAAGTTTAGGTTTTGTGTGGAAATTATGGAAAAAAGAGAGAAACTTTTGCAAGAGGGAGGATTTTCTATTTGAAAATTGTATGCTCGCTACAACGCAAGAAAAGGCATGTTGTGATGCATACATTTGAAAATCTATCCATTTTTAATTCAGTAACCCATGCCGTAGTATAATAAAAAGTATGTTGGGACACGATTCAAAAAATTTTCATCTTTCAGCTTGAATAATACAAATAATATATTATTTTATTTCGATTTTAAAAAGACTGAGATTCTATTATTTTAATTAGATCTTAGTCATTTAATAATCATGACTACATAATTAAGTTTCGTTATAAATATTTACGTAATTTTTGTATTTTAACTTATTGTAACTGTTATCGATAAAAATCGAGGTTATATGTAAACACTATGGTGATGAATTTTATTAAACCATGATCAAAACCCTAAGGTCTCGGTGTACTAGGCTCTTCTATTGGTTTAGAACTATCTAACATTTCATGGATCTGCTTAGTCTCATCTCTAAATGTTCCTCGATCTTATCAATAGCTAAAGCATATTGGAGTTTATCCTTTATCTCTTTCAATAAAAAAGTGTTATGAGCAAGGGTATTCAAAAAATCAATAAATGAACACTCATCAACAATAGAAATAGAAGGAATAGGAAAGGAATCAAGAACTTTAAAATGGATAGTCTCTTCCAAGACTGTCATAGTTAATCTTCTACCACTACTACAATACATATATATGGTCTCAGACCTATAGCCTCAGTTTTTTTAAAACCAAGATCATAGGTTTTGGTCACAGTCTACTAAAAATTAAGGCTATAGGATATGGCTATGGCCTCAGTTTGTATCAATAACTGTGGCCATAAGTTATATCATTTTTTTTTCATTTTTGACTTTTGTTTTTCTTTCTTTTCCCTCTCCTAGCCTCTCTTTTTATTATTATTTTATTATTGTTTTTCCTTTTCTCACAACTTTATTTTCTTTTATACATCTATCTCCCAGGCTAGCTAATTTATTAATTTGCTATATTCATTTTTCCAAAAATTTCTCTTCCCCTCTCAATCTTCTTCCTCTTCCCATCTCACATCGTCTTCTCGTCTCTTCTTCCTCTTCCCATCTCATGTCGTCTTCTCATCTCTTCTTCCTCTTCCCAGCTCGCTGGTTCACTGGTGTGATGGTCACTAGTCGATGGTCGCTGTTCGATGGGTCACTGTTTGATTGTTCATTGATCGCTATTCGATGGTTTGCTGGTTTGATGGTTGCAAGTCGGTGGTCGATGTTCGATGGGTCACTGTTCGATGGTTCACTGGTTGTTGATTTGTTGGTCGTTGATTCACTGGTTGTTGATTCATTGGTCGTTGATTCACTAGTCACTGGTTCGCTGTAATTTCTTGCCACTCTATTTTTAATTATCTAGAAAATATTGGAACTCTCCATATGTGTTCTACAAGTTTGCAAGGTGGCTCCAATCCAAGGGGAAAACAAGTTGTGGTAGTACATAACACTTACAAACATATTCTTCTTGATTGGTAGTTTACGAGTTGTATGTCAAAATAGTGATTATGAAGCAGATGTCATGCAGTAGGGTGTGGTATGATTGAAATTGAATTTTATCTTGATGCTATTAATTTATTATTCTTTATCATTTTGGAAATATTTATTTGATGGGTTGACTCCTAGAAGATAATATTTTCTAAGTGCATGTCATAGATTGAGGAAGATGTTGTAGAACATATGAGAGAAGTTTTAAAACGAGCTAAGGAGGGGACTTTGTAAAGAGCATACAGGGTAAAACATTGGTATGGTAACTTTTTATTCTCACATAATTTTACTTTACTGTGTCCTAATTCAAAGTATTATTCTCTGTATTTCTTGTACTTGTGTGTTCTAGTTCTTGTAATCTTGTATGCAAATGAAACTATAGTCTACAAACTGAAACCTACAGTATATCAATTGTTGTTGGCTGATATAGGTTGGAATAACACCTAACTTGTTTTTTTAGGGAAGATGCTAATGACTTTCTAGTTCAACTATGCAAATTATCAGGCAAAATTTTGATGGTAACTTGTTATATATTAATGCTTATATCCATCCAATCGGTGGTTCCTTTCTTGTTTGGCTTTGAAAGAGGTAGTTACTTGCTAAAATTTCCTAATTGGCTATTGATAAGAGTCAAATTATTACATTTTTGTTATGATTTAAATGTTGATATTTGTGTGAAAATTATGTTTATTTGATTATTTAATCCACAAATGTCATTTCACGGGTATTTCGTGTTTAAAGTGCAATTTCAGGTAAAATCATAATTTTGGAGAAGTTTGGGACAAATTTCTATGAACGGGATTGAGTGCAAATAAAAAGAAAACAAAATTTCAAAATTTGGAATTTCGCCACCGGCGAAAACCTTATGGAGAATACGTTCAAAATCATGCAAGGAGCACGGATTTTTGGCAAAGCAATCTCACCGCCGGCCAAAGAAATCTCACCGCCAGCCAAGTGCATCTCACCGCCGGCCAGAGTAATCTAGCCACTGGTGAGATTTAGCTGATCAAAAATCGTAACTTTCCAGAAATCTCGCCGCGGTGAGAACAATGTCGCCGCCGGCGAGTCTCGTCCGAAAACAAATTTTTTATTGTGTTTTGTTCCAAAATTGCCCCCCAAACCCTAGATCTATATATACAATATGATGGAGAAAGAGGGGGACGGCAGAGAGAACAGATCTGAGTCAATTTTGGAGGAAAAAAGGCAATTTTGGAGAGAAAGTTTGGAAAAGCTTGAAGGATCATCACCATTGTTGCTACCAAGTCTTCATTTTCAAGAGTTTTTCATCTCTTCTCCTTAGCCTTCATATTCTGCATTTTATTCAGATTTTTATTCATGAATTCAATTGAAATAATGGTTGTTTTTATTTCCGTTATGAACTAATTTTTTTTTGCTAAGGCTATGATGTAGTTGAACTAAGGAAATCTGATTTCTTTTGTTATTGTTATATGAGTTCATTGTTTTCAAGTTGAGTGTTTATTTCCATGCTTAATGCTTTTAAATTTCTGGCCAAGATTTAGATGATTAGTTGCATTATATTGAGACCGAGAGGAGATATGTAATGAATGCTTCTTGTGATAAATACCGTATGTTGAATGCGAGTGTGAGAACTAATGCATGATGTATGTGGTTAATCTAGAAATTCCATAAATCTTAATGTGCTTGTTTGTGATTAAATCTTCATAGAAATATAGTTGGTTTTCATAGATAAGTAATTTTAATATAACTCGAGAGAGAGTATTAGGTAAATTTGGGTTTTTCAACCATCACTTTTAGCTTTGATTCTCATATAACATGACTTGAAATCGGATTGAATTGATTTAGCGAAATCAAATGCCTTAGCGTTTTTAATCATTTGTGAACAACATTAAATTTTGTTATTTGCGTTTAGTTTTATGTTAATTTACTTTTAAAACAATTTCAACAATTCGGCTTTCAAATAAAATTAGGGTTAGTCAATTTCGGTACTTAGTAACGCCATTCCTTGTGGGTTCGATATCCGTACTTTTGTACACTTTATTACTTGAACGATTTGTACACTTGCAAAAATAAGCATCAAGTTTTTGGCGCCATTGCAGGAGAATGGTTTGATTTTATTAATATCGATACTACCTAATCTTAGTTTTAATTTGAAATTAATTTGCGTTCTCATTGTTTCATTTTTAATTTTGTTTATTTTGCTGTTTTATTTTATTTATCAAAAAAAAAAAGTAACTTTGTGTTGTTTTGTGTTAGTTGATTTTCTGGTTGTAGGATTTTTGTATGAGACGTACAAGAAGCCTCAACCTTCTTCCATTTGATCCAGAGATTGATAGAACATATAGGCGTCTAAACCGAGAGAGAAGACGTTCAACTTCAGCTCCTAATAGACAATTAGCCATGGATCCACCATTTGTTGAGGGAGGTGGAAATCGTAGAGCTTTGAGGGATTATGCTGCGCCTAATGTTGCTGGAACTACTTCGTGCATAAGGAGGCCAACTATTCAAGCCAATAACTTTGAGATAAAACCATCCTTTATCCAAATGGTTCAATCAAATCAGTTTGGGGGAATGTCAAAGGATGATCCAAATGCACATATTGCTTACTTTCTGGAGGTGTGTGATCTTTACAAGATAAATGGTGTGTCCGAAGATGCTGTAAGATTGAGGGTTTTTCCTTTTTCACTTCGGGATAAAGCCAAGGAGTGGCTAAACTCATTACCACCAGGATCAATTACAACATGGAATGAATTGGTTCAGAAATTCTTATCCAAGTTCTTTCCTCCTGCTAAGACAGCAAAATTAAGGAATGAAATCACATCTTTTACACAGTATGACCAAGAATCATTGTATGAAGCTTGGGAAAGATTCAAAGAAATGTTGAGGAAATGCCCACATCATGGTATACCAATTTGGCTGCAAGTCTCTACATTTTATAATGGGTTGGTTTCAAACTATCGGGCAATGATTGATGCTGCAGTTGGAGGGTCTTTAATGGGAAAAATACCGGAGGATGCCCATGAGTTGTTAGAGATTATGGCAGAAAACAACAATCAGTGGCATTCAGAGCGGGTAATTGCAAAAAGACCAGCAGTAGTGCATGAAATTGATTCAGTGAATGCTTTGTCAGCTCAAGTTGTTGTTCTTTCAAGAAAGATGGATTCTTTGTCATCCAAATTCGAATCCAAACCAACTGCACAATGTGATTTATGTGGTGGAAATCATGCTAGTATCGAGTGCCAAGTTGGAAATCCATTTGCTTCACCAAATGCTGAGCAAGCAAATTATGTTTCAAATTTCCAAAAACCTCAACATAACGCATACTCGAACACCTACAATCCAGGTTGGAGAAATCATCCAAATTTGTCATGGGGAAATAACCAAGGGAGATTCAAACCATCATCATCTTCCTACCAACCCCAGTAGAAAAAACAAACAAATTTGGAAGAAATTTTGGGAAAGTTCATTGAGGAGACAAGAGCAAATTTCATAAATCAAGAGGCAATCAACAGGGACATCCAAAACCAATTGGGGTAGCTTTCAAAGCAGATTGCAGAAAGGTCTCAAGGATCGCTGCCTAGTGATACAATAAATCCCACAGAGCATGCAAAGGCTATCACATTGAGAAGTGGTAAAGAACTTAATGGCAGAGGAAAACGGAGAAAAAGATGGAAGAATCTAAAGAAAATCCATCAAGATCCCAAGACATTCAACCTTCCTCATATGCGAAATATGAGCCTCCTATCCCATATCCTCAAAGATTGAATAAGAAAAAGCTTGATAATCAATTTGATAAATTTCTCGATATTTTTAAGAAATTGCATATTAACATTCCTCTTGTAAAGATGTTGGAACAAATGCCCAAGTATGCAAAATTCATGAAGGAAATTTTATCAAAAAAGAGGAAGTTGGGAGATTATGAAACTGTCATGCTAAATGAGGAGTGCAGTGCAGTTCTTCAAAGAAAACTACCACAGAAATTGAAAGACCCAGGGAGTTTTACTATTCCTTGTACTATAGGAAGTTGCAATTTTGATAAAGTCCTATGTGATTTAGGAGCAACCATTAATTTGATGCCACTTTCTGTTTTCAGGAAACTAGGCCTGGGAGAAGTGAAGCCCACTTCAATCTCTTTACAATTAGCGGATCGATCGGTGAAATATCCTCTAGGGGTAATTGAGGATGTTTTAATTAAATTCGACAAATTTATTTTCCCTGTAGATTTCGTGGTGCTTGACATGGAGGAAGATAGAGAGATATCGTTGATATTGGGGAGACTGTTCCTTGCAACTGGAAGAACATTGATTGATGTTCAGCAAGGAAAGCTCATTCTACGGGTGCAAGATGAACAAGTAACTTTTGATGTTTTTGAAGAAATAATACATTCTTGTTTTCAAATTAACATTCTTGACGGGGTAATCTCGGAAACTTTTGAGGAGAGAACTCCATTGCTACCACTAGAAGCTTGCCTTGTGAAATCTGCAACAATTGAGGAGGAAGATGAGGGGACGAGACAATGTTACGAGATTCTGAAAGACCTAATGAATATTTATGCAGTGATGAAACATTTAAGGAGTTGGGAACAAATGAAACTCCAACCTCAGTGGTAAATAATGGAGCCAACAAGATTGAGCTAAAGCCAATGCCATCCCATCTAAGAAAAAAAAACAAAAAAAATCTTACGATTCACTGCCGGCAAGGGCAGTTTCACAACTGGCGGAAAGGAGATCTCTCTTTCCTTTCTTACATTGAGGACAATGTAAGGTTTTGGTTGGGGGTGCGGTAAACGATAAATCTTTTCTTCCCTTCATTTTTAGTAGTTTTGTTTGTGTGTTTATTTTTGTTTAATTTTGATTTTCCATTTATTTTTCTGTATTTTGATTTAATTTCTTTTATTTGTTTATTGTCTTATCTCTATTTTTATTTTTATTTTATTTCATTTGCATTTTACTTATTTTAATTTGCACGTTGATGATAATAATGTGATTGTGATAACATGTAGCTTTTAGAAGACATTAAATTTTGCTTCTATTTAAAGATAATTTCAAATGTTGATTTTACCTAGTTGGCGACTCTTTTGGTATGTGGTATGATTTGGTTGATTAGTCTAAATGCTTAGAAAAGTCTTATGTACGAATTTTTCATGGACATTTTTGTGATCTCAACAAACTCTAGAACTCATTTGAAAACCTCTTGAGGCAAAATAATTTGGAATTGCACTATTTAGGATATGATGTAGGCCATTTTTGGATCGATTGTGCCATTTTAAGCCTACCTTGTTATGCTTATATCACTAGTAACCTCTTTGAGCCTATTTAAATATATTGGTAGCCTTACTTTTCTTTCTTTTTGCCTTATATAACCTACCTTCTATTGAGCCAAAATATATATATATATATAATTCCTACCTTATTTGTTAAGAGCGCTTAATTTTGAACACAAACTTTTCAAGAGCAATTGGAGTAAGGATGCAAAAAAAACAAAACAAAACAAAAAACAAAAAAAAAATCCACATATATTGGAATTGGAGAAATCTTCCACATATATTTGGAAGAAATTGGTTGGGGTTTTTGTCTTTTCAAGAGCAATTGGAGTAAGGATGCAAAAAAAAAAAGAGAAGAAGAAGAAGAAAAAAAAAGCCTTCACATTCTAGTAAATAAAAGAGTGTTAGTGATGGATGTACTGAGGTGAAAGATTGAGGAAGAATTTTGTTTATATGTAAAAAAATGGGTTATGATCGGAAGAAACAATTTGGGTTAAATGGTGTTACTCTTTTACTTAATTGGTTGTGTTTAATGTAATAAGTGCTCTTATTTGTATTTTGACACTTCCCGTTTTTCTTAACCAAATACCTAAGCCTAACATTACAAGCCTCATAAAGTCCTATTGATCCAAAGTGGTGTATTTTCCTTCATTAGTGGAGAGAGGTTTGAAAAGTGAGCCTATGGAGTTTGAGATTTCACCTGTTTGTTTGATGGATGTTTAAGAGTCAATAACAAAAGTGGAATTGGCATTTGAGATTTCTTAAAGCTTAGGTGACATTTAATTATTCTATAAGTTGGGTGTTATTTACAATTTTTTGAGACATTTGTGCAAATTATTTGTTATGTGATTTTATTGTTTTAAGCTAGGATAGTCATAGGTAAGATGTTTGTGGGTATCATCACTGGAAGCCCTCACGAGACTACAACTCGTCCTACTAGGGCCACCTAGGGGTTTAAAGGCTTATTGCATACGCTTAATTTAATGTTGTAAATAGAATAAATTTCCTTTGAATTTTTCTTTTAATGTCTCATTTGAAATTATTCATAGTTCGCTTTTCTTGCTAGAGACTAGCAAGAAGCTGGTTGGGGGTTGTTGATAAGAGTCAAATTATTGCATTTTTGTTATGATTTAAATGTTGATATTTGTGTGAAAATTATGTTTATTTGATTATTTAATCCACAAATGTCATTTCATGGGTATTTCGTGTTTAAAGTGCAATTTCAGGTAAAATCATAATTTTGGAGAAGTTTGGGACAAATTTCTATGAACGGGATTGAGTGCAAATAAAAAGAAAACAAAATTTCAAAATTTGGAATTTCACCGCCGGCGAAAACCTTATGGAGAATACTTTCAAAATCATGCAGGGAGCACGGATATTGGCAAAGCAATCTCGCCGCCAGCCAAAGAAATCTCGCCACCGGCCAAAGAAATCTCGCCGCCGGCCAAGTGCATCTCACTGCCGGCCACAGTAATCTAGCCACCGGTGAGATTTAGCAGATCAAAAATCGTAACTTTCCAGAAATCTTGCCGCGGCGAGAACAATGTCGCCGCCGGCGAGTCTCGTCCGAAAACAAATTTTTTATTGTGTTTTGTTCCAAAATTGCCCCCCAAACCCTAGATCTATATATACAATATGATGGAGAAAGAGGGGGATGGCAAAGAGAACAGATCTGAGTCAATTTTGGAGGAAAAAAGGCAATTTTGGAGAGAAAGTTTGGAAAAGCTTGAAGGATCATCACCATTGTCGCTACCAAGTCTTCATCTTCAAGAGTTTTTCATCTCTTCTCCTTAGCCTTCATATTCTACATTTTATTCAGATTTGTTATTCATGAATTCAATTGAAATAATGGTTGTTCTTATTTCCGTTATGAACTAATTTTTTTTTTGCTAAGGCTATGATGTAGTTGAATCAAGGAAATCTGATTTCTTTTGTTATTGTTATATGAGTTCATTGTTTTCAAGTTGAGTGTTTATTTCCATGCTTAATGCTTTTAAATTTCTGGCCAAGATTTAGATGATTAGTTGCATTATATTGAGACCGAGAGGAGATATGTAATGAATGCTTCTTGTGATAAATACCGTATGTTGAATACGAGTGTGAGAACTAATGCATGATGTATGTGGTTAATCTAGAAATTCCATAAATCTTAATGTGCTTGTTTGTGATTAAATCTTCATAGAAATATAGTTGGTTTTCATAGATAAGTAATTCTAATATAACTCGAGAGAGAGTATTAAGTAAATTTGGGTTTTTCAACCATCACTTTTAGCTTTGATTCTCATATAACATGACTTGAAATCGGATTGAATTGATTTAGCGAAATCAAATGCCTTAGCATTTTTAATTATTTGTGAACAACATTAAATTTTGTTATTTGCGTTTAGTTTTATGTTAATTTACTTTTAAAACAATTTCAACAATTCGGCTTTCAAATAAAATTAGGGTTAGTCAATTTCGGTACTTAGTAATGCCATTCCTTGTGGGTTCGATATCCGTACTTTTGTACACTTTATTACTTGAACGATTTGTACACTTGCAAAAATAAGCATCAGCTGCTTCCAAGGTGGGTTAGTGTTTGCTTTCCATTAGAAATTAGGGTGATTTCTCTTGCTAGGATTATAGTTGTTGTAATAAGGATCACTCCTAGATCAAGGGAATTTTTATACAATTGAGTAGAAATCCATAACGAAAATCAAAGGATCTTCATTAGAAATTCCATAGAAGGAGGAAAACATGGAATAATGAATATTTTTCAATTCATTATTCCTAGTTCCTCTTCCAACTATATAGAAGCACTACTACAAAAATGGGCATTAAAGTCGATTAAAAACCGACTTTAAACAAATTTAAAGTCAGCTTACTGAACCGACTTTAAATTGAGTGACTTAAAGTCATCGCGTGAATTGACTTTACCTGTAAAGTCGGTTGACCGTGTGAACCCACTTTACACGTACATTTTATGATTTTTTTATTTTTATTCTCTTTTTTCGTATTCAATATTCAATATATATAGCATAAAAAAACTAAAATATAAATAATAATACAAATAATTAAAAATTTAAATGTAATTAGTTACTTAAATTACAAATAAAATAATGTCGTCAAAGTGTAATTGGATTGTGCGAGAAAGCTTGGTTGACTTAGAATCTTGGTTGGCTTAGAATCACCAACATTATGACAAGGAAACTAGACAAAAAACAGTTGATCCATATATCAATTCATTCCCCTACATACATGAGCACATAAACATCCATCAAACAAGCATTCTAAACTTCAAAGACATACGAATGGAGAAATTAAATCATTATAAATATTACCATCAAAAAGAGATTAGCACGGTGACATCCGAGTGATATAACCCTTCGACGAACTCATATTAGCACTTTATTAATCATTTGTCTATAAATATGAAGTTTTCTGAAATCTCTACTAGTATTTTTAATGCTATAATGAGCTCTAAATATGAAATCCAGTGTAACTCTGATTTCTTACTTGGCTTGTGTGAGTTTTGGTGCCCTTAAACGTATGGAACACGTTCATGGGCACCAAAACTCATACAAACCAAGAAAGAAATTGGAGTTACACCTGATTTCATATTTAGAGCTCATTATAGCATTAAAAATACGAGCAGAGATTCCAGATAACTTCATATTTATAGACAAATGATTAATAAAGTGCTAATTGTTGTCATTAGAAAAGTAGGCAAGAGAGATGAGATGTAGTTTGGGCCAAAAATAGGTCCATAAAACAATGAATTCCCCTAAATACATGAGCATATAATCATCCATCAAACAAGGGACTTCAGACACAAGAATAGAGAAATTAAATCATTAAAAAAATTACCGTTATGTTGTCATATACTATTCAAGATCATTAGAATCTTTTCCTGATTCTTCTTGTGATGATATAATTTGAACCATGTGTTCTGCCCATTCCTCTCCTAAATCATCAAAAATTTGTTGGTCGTAGCCCGTCTTGTTCCAACCAAAGAACTGCATGTATTTAAAATCAAAATAAGAATGTAATTTCATTTATTTACAAAAAATAACTCAAATATGTTAAAAACTTTTCTATATATGGGTAAAAGATATTACCACATCATCAATTGGAATTTTGATATTTGTGATGATTTTGCTCATAAACTTCATGATATAATAACCACACATGACTCCATTATTTTGTTGTGGAACCTAGAAAAAACAAGTGTACATGATTTTTTCATATTTGAACATCTTTATTATTCAATTGTAAAATTAATAAAATTATTAATATTCGCTTATACATAACATAACTTTTGTCCATATAAGCTTATGAGATTTTTTAAGGGCAATGCCCCTAAACTTGTTTCACAACTTTCATGCCCTATCAAGGTTTAAAATGGTTAGTTTTTATTAAATATTACAAAAAAATAATAGAAGAAACTAATATGTTACAACTCTTACATTTCAACAACTGCTTTTGTATCTTTACTCATTTCTATGGAAGCTAAGTCACAGTACCAAGCATGATTATTGAACAGATCAATGATTACCAACATCCAATGATCTTGGCCTTGTTCAAACCTTAATGGCCAAGGGATTATCAACTTTTGATTTCTGTTAAGCGTTAATTCCCTATCACATAATTGTTTAGCTCTGATGTTAACATCCTTCTCTTGATATTGATTGACATATGAAGAATCATAGAACATTGCTAAATGTGATGAGTGATTCTATTGAAGTCGATAATAGCACGCCCTATATAAAAGATATATATATATATATATATATAATTAGATAATATAAATATAATTATATATGTTCTATATAAATGAAAGAAAAATAAATAGATTGAGGACTCACCTTGTCCACACTTGAATTATACTTAAATCGATCATTTGATATTCAAATAGTTGCAATATACACTCGATCGATATAAGTTTGGCCGAGGTCTATACCAGAAATTTCTATAGGAAGTGGCACAGTCCATCCATCATTTATGCTAGATGCCCTCCCAACAATAGTCATCAAAGTGGCAAGATTTCTGCTGAAGTTTATAGCATAATCATAACTATACTTTTTCCAAGGCTTCTTCTTGAATGACTTAGTGCGTGATGATTGGCCACTAGAAATAAATTTAGCACGAGATACTTGCTTCGTATCTCTTAAATGTGCCGCATTTAAGAGTTCTGGTATAATAGACTAAAAAAAGTATTATGTATTTTAGTAACAATAAAAGATATAATAAAATAATAGTAGTAAACAAGTGTTATCTTTTAAGTTAAAAAATAGTACCACGTCAAAATTTAGAACAACTTGAATCGATGGCCAAGCCACATACTGTCCAACCGCCTCTTGGACTATGGTAGCATCAGAAGGCACATGTAGTGGACAATCATGAAACAAGGATTGATCAATTATTATTTGCCAATGATTAGGCAAATATTGATTATAAATAATGTGATCATAGCTCAATTGTTGTACCGTTCCAATAGCAACAAAGTCCATTGACGAAGGATGTTTCAACAAATATTTCATATTTTGTAAAGCATTTAAGTGTTATACATAAAAAATTAAAACATATAATAAGAATTTAAAAATAATAGATTATATACACCAAAAATTAAAATCTTACCACATATGATTCATCAAATAGAGGAAGACTCCCATATGGGGTAGCTATTGGATGTACATTCTCACCAAAACGTTCATCGTGGTTTGATTGATAGTAAGAATGCACAGATTGCATTGGAGAAAATGAACCACTACTTGATTGCATATGCATTCCTCGCTTAGTCATCAGTCTTGAATTCTTCGTTTTGGGAGTCTTTGTTTCTATGTACAATTTAGTTCGGGTAACAGGTCTACCCAATTCAACTTTCTACATAAATTATGAAAACTTTATTAAAAATGACATGAAATTAAATTGATGAAAAAAAATATAAAAATATTTATAAATTAAGATAAATTAATAATACCATTATATATCTAACTTTAGGATTTGAAGACCTCCTAGTACGGTTAGGAAGAATGTTATGAATTCGTATATTCTGATGTTCTTCCCTAATAATTTGAAATTCATCTGAACGTCTATAATCCACAAAGTCTTTCCAAACTTGAGGTGTAATCCAGGGGTGTCCTTCAAGGATTTTGTACAACTCTACCTCATCAAGTGGTTCCAAATATGGAAACACATAATTTCTTGCCAATCTGGAAATCTTGTATTCCTTCCATGCCTTATTTGCAATCTTATAACACTTAAGTTTCCAATTGTCATCGACTTTGTAACAATTCTGTAAAAACACAATACAAAAGATTAGATATAATACACATCTAATATAATATATATATTGATTATAAAATATAAGAGACTTACACAAATGGTTATCCATATTTTGAACTTTTCTGCATCGTCAACCTGTTACCAATCATTTATATTGATTGGTATACTAGACTTCGCAAGTCGACCAATAGAGGATTTCAATTGTTGGCCATTTTCCCTATTAGATCACCAGTAGCATCAAATAGAACATGTATTCTATCATCTGGGTTAAGTGGAGCATCAGGTATATTCGCCTAACCCCTTCTTTTCAAATACCCTAATGGATCATTTGGATGTACAAGCTCTATTATCGGAAGATCCATGAAAATATCTACAAACAATGAAGAAATATAAATAAATTGACAATTTTAGGAACATACATATATATAAGAGTATTACAACAATATAGAACATACATTATGTTTAATTAGGTTATTGATCGTATACATATATTCCTTCACAATCACGTCGAGCCCATGATGAAGAATCATCATCATCAACTAGATCATCACATACATTAGGCAATTTATTTGAGAAATTACTAATATTGGTTAATGTATCAAGAAAAGAGTCATCATCTTCTACAACATCACAATGGTAAAACTCTTTTTGTGGAGGTGTTAACACAACAGACCATCTTAGATCAATTTGATCGCTCATGTAAAATACTTGTTTTGTATGAAGTGCTAAAGTGAAAGGATAATCAGTGTGACTTATCTTGGATAAATTTACAAGGGTAAATCCAAAATCATCTATTTTATATCCAAAATTGATAACATCTTCAACCCAATCACACAAGAAAACTATTTCATGGAAGACCTTATAATCCAATTCCCAAATCTCTTGTATTATACCATAATATGTTCTATCAGAAAATACAGGATTAGCATCTTTTGAACTGGAAAATTGCATAGTTTTTGCAACCATCTTCACACCACTATTTTGATTTACTCGGACTTTGTCCCTAGCTTGAGTCGTAAACCTCGATGCATTTATTGTGAAACTATAAAATGATTTGACATTGAATTTTGGCCCATGTGCAAGCCATTGTAAACTTTCTGATGTTTTATGATTGGGTTTCTTGAGTTCATCTCGAATCTATGTATACAAAAACATGAAATGTGTTTAGAGAAAAGTTTTAAAAAATTGAATAGATCTAGGAACATACATGCATGAATTTTTGTTTGTGACACTTACATGGTTACAAAACCAATTAATAAGCTCTCGCTTATGCTCATCATACAACCATTTTTCTCCTCCTTTTTTTTATAACGAGGATCAATCTTCAATAAGTTTAAATGCATCCTGTAATGTTATTAAATATATATGAATTTATATATCATCATTAATAGTTAAATAAAAAATGATTTTTTGCAATCATGAAACAATAAACATCACTTACTCTATGTACGGTTGTGCCTCATTATTATTTACCAAAATGATTCAGTGTGCTTTTTCCCATCGAATGTGATCAATAAGCAATTTCTTACTTCCACCAAGGATAGGGTTACCTACTTGGATCATGTGATGTTCTAAGAACAACTTGTGCATAGGATTCCCAATTTTAGTGCAACCAGTAAAGTATTCAGAACAAAACTCAATGGCCTCTTCAGCAATGTAGCGTTCCACCATGCATCATTTAGGTTGATTTCTATTATTTACATATCCTTTAAGGACTTTCATATATATCTCAAAATGATACATTCACCTTAAGTAAGTAGGACCACACAATTGAACCTCTCGAACTAAATGAACACATAAGTGAATCATTATATCGAAGAAAGAAGGAGGAAAATATTTTTCAATTAGACACAAAGTCTCTACAACATCTTTCTGTAAAGAATTTAACTAGCCAATTGATATAGATTTCTTGCATATTGTATTGAAGAATGAACAAAGCCAAATTATTGATAATCGAACATGTTTTGGAAGAATTGATCTAATAGCAACTGGTAATAACTATTGCATTAAGATATGACAGTCATGTGATTTCAATCCATACAATTTCTTATCGGTGATAGACACAAAATTTCTTAAGTTGGATGAGTAACCATCAAGAACTTTAACACCCTCCAAACATTTACAAAACAAATCCTTCTCTTTTGTTGACATTGTATATGATGTTGGTGGTAAGTATGTTTGATTCTTATCATTTTCCACCCTTGGTTCCAATTCAGGTCGTATGCCTAGTTTCTTTAAATCCAATCTTGCTTTAATTCCATCCTTTGTTTTTCCAGGTATATTAAGTAAAGTACCAATCAAGCTCTCACATACATTTTTCTCAATGTGCATGACATCTAAGATGTGACGAATGTGTAGGTCTTTCCAATAAGGTAATTCCCAAAATATTGATTTTTTTCCAACAACCATGGTAAGTCGGTTCAAACTCTTTTTTCATTTTCACCCATTTCATTGGTTGACCTCTTTCGTTTCCCTACCTTAGTGAGTTTTTTTTCATCTTTCCATATCGTTTGAATGTCATACCATTCAATTGCCTTAATATCTCAACACCTCACAAAGGTCAAGTTGAATGATCATGATCGTCTTCACCATCGAACGGTTTCTTTTGGTATCTAAACTTGTGTCCAAATGGCAAAAATCTTCTATGTCTTCTATAAGACATCTTTCGTCCGTGAACAAGATAAGTTACAGAAGTTCCATCACTACATATAGAACATCCCTTGTAACTTTGTGTTGCATGTCCTGATAAGTTTCCATAGGCAGGAAAATCATTAATTGTCCATAAAAGGACCCCCTTCAAGTTAAATTGTTCTTCTTTATGTGCATCGTAAACATTTACACCATCATTCCATAACATCTTTAAATCATCTATCAGAGGCTACAAATTTACATCAATATCAACACCGAGTTGTTTCGGTCCTGAGATAAATAATGTTAACATCATGAATTTTCTTTACATACAAAACCAGGGAGGAAGGTTGTATGTTACCATAATTACTAGCCAACAACTATATCTATTACTAAGGGAACTATGTGGATTAATTCCATCAGCAACAATGGCAAGACGAAGATTGCGTGGATCAGATGAAAATTGAAGAGATAAATTATCTAATACTTTCCAATTTGGAGAATCACAAGGATGATGTAGCACCCCATCATCAGATCGATTATCTGAATGCCAAGTCAACATTTTTGATGTATCTTTACTATTGAACAACCTTTGAAAGCGAGGAATCGGAGGAAAGTACCAAAGAACCTTTGCAGGCACGCCTTTCTTATGTGTTGTCTCATTTGTACCATGCTTCCATCTCAATTCTTTACACATTGTACAATCATCTAATGTCTCATATTCTTTTATATAAAGAATTAAATCATTTGGACAAGTGTGAATCTTATGATATTCCATGCCAAATCGACTAAGAGATTTCTTCACTTCATACATTGAAGATGGCAATTTAATACCCTCGGGAAACATATCGACTAGTAGATTTAGTAATTCTGTGAATCCCTTGTCAAAAAAACCATGTTTTGCCTTCACATTGTACAAATGAACCAATCCCGACATTTTAGTGTATTTTTTGCATTTTGGATACAACGGCTTTTTAGCATCTTCTATAAGTTTTTTAAAGGTTTCGGGATCATCCTCGCGTAATTCATCTTCAACACCATGAAACATATTTTATGTCTATACATTATGATAAGATCTATGTAATCCACTCACATTCTTATTTATCTTTTCCCCATGAGTATTATCAATATTTTCTCTATGATAATACCAACATTTATAGCTCAAAAGAATACCATTACGGATAACGTGATACTTAACCTCATCAAATTCATGAAATCGCTCATTTTTACATTTAACACATGAGCATCGAATCATACTAGTTCCATGAAACTTTCAACTCTAGAAATATAGTCTTACTCAATTCTACACTTTGACATCCAAGATTTGTCCATTTTCTATTAATGACATTAATTAAACATATTAATTAATTATGTATCCAATGAATATATTTCAAGTATTATTATATATAAATTTCCTAATTATTAGAATATAATCAAAACATACATAATACAAAACAGTTATCATTTTAATCATTTTACAAATGTATTACTGTTATTTAATAAAATATAATTATTTATATATAAATAAATTTATCCACGCACGATAAATATATATAATCCCTCAAACCCACGACATTTCAGATATTAATTATTTCCACAGCAAGTAAGCCAAACATATAATAATAAGCAAAATAAAAAACATACATAAATCAAAAATTTATACAAAAAATAAAAAAAACTGAATAATAAGTTGCAAAATTAATAGAAATACTTACAAGAATGTTATGAAGTGACTATATGAATAAAATGAAGAAGAAAATGGTGTTTTGTAAGTGAGGATAAGTGAAAAAATGGGTATAAAAAATTTGAATATTTCACTCAAAAAAAGAGTAGACCTGAAAGATAATAAGAAGAGGAATATAACCCACAAAACGGCATTGCAAATGGTGGCCGGAGGTGGCCAGAAATTGAGAAAGAGGGTGGGTGTGAGCTCAGTTTTGGGAGAAATGGAGAAGAGAAATGAAGATTTTTGGGTTTCTGTAGAGAAGAAATGAGCCGAATGGTAATATTACGTGGATAGCGTCGGTTGATGTGGCGAACCGACACTACCCACGTGGCTAGCATCGGTTTTCCACGTCAACTAATGCTATCCACGTGGACGTAGCGTCGATTCACCACGTCAACGGACGCTATCCACACAATTAAATTTTTTTTTTGTCAATTAGTATTTTATTTAAACTATGCATACTTACTATAGAAAAAGAAAAAATAATAATTTTACAATAATATTTAAAACAAATACACAAAATTAAATAAAGATATATTGTACGTACGTATATAAATTTAAATATCCAAACAAATAAACAAAATTATATAATTTTAAAACCTAATTGTCTAAAAAAAAGAAACAATTATACTATATATATATTTATATCCAACTTAAATTTTAAAGAGTCAAATAAAATAATTATTAATGACCTAAAAAAATTTCAATTATAAACTGCATGCATTTTTTAATTTAAAAAATAGGACGTAGCGTCGATTGACGTGACAAACCAACGCTATCCACGAATATAGCGTCAATTTTCCTCATCAACCGATGCTATCCACGTTGGACATAGCGTCAGTTGACGTGGCGAACTGGCGCTACACGCGTGGATAGCATCGATTCACCACGTCAACTGACGCTACGTCCAATGTGGATAGCGTCGGTACACCATGTCAACCGACTTTAAATTCATTATAAGTTGGTTTTTTCCAAAAACTGACTTTACACAGCGACTTAAATATCCCTTTTTGTAGTAGTGAAGCGATAGTGGTGCTAATGATTAACTTCACATACTCTCCTTCATTGGAATCCCCTTTATAAAGCGTTTCCCAAAAACTTGTTGTGTGGTTTTCAACACACAAACTCGTGCAAGTATACACGGTCACAAGTAATATGATTTGTAAGTAAAGATCGATCCCACGAGGAATTGTTACTATAGTTTGTCGAGTACTAAAATTGTATCTTTCTGATTTTATTCAAAACAATCGTTGATTAATAAAAAGGTAATAAAAGAAAATAAAAGAAATCTAGGATTGCAATTTTTCACCAAACTAATCCACTCAAATCATGTTATTTTCTTTTGATTTATATTTTTTAGTACATTTAATTTGTCAACCGAAAACTTCTTTTTTTATTATTCATACATCTCTTTCGAGCTCCGTATAATAAACACACCTCGTTAAATTAATTCACTATATCTCTATGAGAATTAAATTTAATAAGATTCATTAAGTTCTAAGTTTTCAAATGACCACACATACAATTAGGGTATATTTCTATCCTTCATCATACATGTCATTCTATTTACGAGCAATACACACACAAATGCCTTTCTCAAGTTTATTCATGTGCCACGGATCGTTTTGATAAGATTCGTAAATAATCAAAAAGCATTAAGAACAAAATAGAACGAACAAATCGAACGCCTTATAAATCTATCAAAAATAATTAAAATCAAAGCTTCATAAATTTAGATCAAATGCAACCCTAGAAAAATTAAATTACTTCATAAAATTAAAATAAAAATTACAACAACTACAGAAAAATTAGAAGAAGCAGAAATAAAATTAAAACAACAATTAGAACAAATATTTGGCACACGCAAAACACAACAAAAGCCAAAAATGGCTTCTGCGTGTTTTGCCGTCCAAAACCGAGCAACACAAAATAATTTCCAAAACTAAACTCTCCAAAAACTCTCTAAAAACTAAAAACTATCTCCTATTTATAGCTAAAAAATACATCAATAAAATATTAAAATTTAATCCACGCGGGGGACAGGGAAGTGTGGCGAAAATAATAAATTACACGCGTGGGGGACAAAAATTATATCGAAAATGGGATGGAAAAAGTGAGTGGGACGCTGCGCGTTTCTGTTTTAATTCTCTTCTACGCTGCCACGTGTCACGTTCTTATTCGCCGAAACAAATAGTGGGACACGTGGCCGCATCTCATTCGTTGAAGGGAAACGGGCGCACGATGAATTGTCGCACGGGAGCCAACGGTTACAACACGGTCTTGATCCAGCGCGGTCGCGCTCATTGTAACATGCCACGTGTCGGAATATGATTTGCTGAAATATTAAGTGGAACACGTGGCAGATTCTGGTTCGCGTAATAACCGGGCTCACGTGGATCAACCGCACTGGAAAAGGCACGCACGAAGGTAGGGGATAGGTCTGCATGGCGTCAGACGGTGGGTCCCACGCTGCACGTCGGCCTGCGCGACAGGTGGGCCCCACTGGCACGCCGAGCCGCGCGATGGAGAATTCCCTGCATCCATTCGCTTTGGTCGGATGTGATCAACACGCGCCAATCCTAACCATTTATGATTTGATCGGACGGTCCACGTTGTACGCGTGGATGATGACGCGTGCATTCTTCTCTCCTGCACGAATATTAAACTTTATTTAATTATATTTTGACCCACAAATATATTTCAAATTACATTTTCAACTTTCTTTAATTACAGTTAAGCCCTTTGCTAATATTAAATTAAATTTTTCAACTTTTAATAATTACAATTAAGCCCAAATTTAAATTTAATTTATATTTTCAACTTTTATAAATTGTAATAAAGAACTCTAATATTTGAAATTACATTTGTGGACAAAAATTTGAAATTAAGAACGTTTTCGATACAATTTATTTATTTTTCTTATAATATATAAAAAACAGTAAATACTAATTTATTAAATTAAAATTAACTAAAAATATCAAGAACATAGCAATTATAATTAATAAAATAGGTGAAAATAACTATATAAAATACCGTTATCAATAGCATCGGTTCACCACGTCAACTGACGCTACGTCCAATGTGGATAGCGTCGGTACACCATGTCAACCGACTTTAAATTCATTATAAGTTGGTTTTTTCCAAAAACTGACTTTACACAGCGACTTAAATATCCCTTTTTGTAGTAGTGAAGCGATAGTGGTGCTAATGATTAACTTCACATACTCTCCTTCATTGGAATCCCCTTTATAAAGCGTTTCCCATGTCTAGTGGTTCTAGTAAAGGCTCTAATAGTGGTTCTAGTAAAGGTTCTTGGATTCTAGTATCTATCATTTTTATGTCCTATTTGGATCTATGAACGTTATCTAGGAAAGATGCGATTTAATTATCAAGAGTTTGCTACCTACCAAATATTAATGAAAACACAAAATAATTCATAACACCAAAAGGTATATCATTAGGAAAAAATAACAAAAGAAATAAAAATAAAATAAACAGCTAAAAGTAAATAAATAAAAATAGACGAGAAACAAAAATAACTAAAGCAAACACATATTAACAAAATAAAAAATCACAAAAACACAATTTATAATGCCAATTTACCACTAATAGTGTCAAAAAGTTGATGTAAAAGTTTTGAATGCTCACAAGTGCACAAATAACTAGTAGATTAATGATAAGTTTACCCCGAGGTCGGTCTCTAAAGGAATTTGCCATTGTTTTAAAAAGTCATATTATTACCAAAATTAGTTAAAAATAATAATCCTAAACATTCTATCAAGTGTCAATTGGTAGAAAAAAAAACTCTAAATTCAAAAATACTTTAATAAGTAAGGTCACATGTAAACTAAATTATAGCAAGTAAATTTATAGTAGAAAGAAAGGGTAATAAATGAATATGGGATTTTAGTGAGCATAACCTATAGATTTTTCATTTTTTTAAAATAATGAATCCTTTATCATCTTTATGGGTTCCCATAATTCTGAATTAATCAATAACTTCTTTTTGTAGACTTCAAATTGATTAATTAATAAACTAGGAAAAATATATAAACCAATATCCTCATTTTATCAATAACTTCCTTGGTAGGAATTAATTAATTAATTGGTAAAAGTCATTAATTAATTCAAAAATATATTCTTTAATTATAAATCAAGATTTGGCCATCATTAATTTTAAATTAAAGAAGACACATACTCATTCATGCACAACCAAGCACAGATGATGCTTCTAACACTTAATTCTAAAACATTATCTTTAATTATAAATTAAGACATGGCTTATCATGAGTTTATATTGAAATATTTAAAGAATATGAACAATAAATAAATCAAACATTTATTTATTCAAACCATAAGATTGTTCTTCCAATCATTTAAACAAATTCTAAAATCCTATATTATAGAATTTTCCAATTATATCTAAATTAAAAAAAGTTAATTCCATTATAAAAGACATCACATTACAAAGAGAAAAATAATATCAAACAATAAAAATACCACTTTTTGAGAAGTGATTCTATATCTCTAAATAAGTTGTCACTACCTTCTTCAAATCCATATATATTTTTCACAATTTGGAAATTTTCCCTATATATTTGTATATGGAAGGTGGAATAGCCATGGTTGATAGGTGGCTTGTTGATATTTTTTAATTAGGGTTAAACATGTTTGAAATGTGTATTAAGGTTTTTGACAATTGTGTCACACCATGATTTATTATGCGTTGCTATACAAATTCATTTTTGATTGCTGAATGAAACATGAAAGGATCATGTCGTGGCATGATTTATATTGGGCTATGGCACATATTGAGCTTCAAAAAACACAAGTTGGACCCGAGAGCCTTGTGCCACGACATGAATAATGGCTCGAATTGGCAAGCATTGAAGTCCTAGAATGCCTAGTTAGAGCTCGAGAGCACCTAACCATAGCATGAATAATGTCTCACTGTGGCACACATAGAATTTCTAGAATTTCGAAGTTCTTATTCATTTTTGTTCATTATGACTTGTGTAAATTGCCATTAATTACCTCGTTTTCACTCTTTTTGTTAGTGTTTGCCTATTATTCTTCTCAAATCACTTTAACCCATAAAACATAGAAATATTGTACAAAAAAGATAAAATTGAAATAAAACATAAAATAAATCCTTAAAAACATTCCAAATAATAGATCAAAATAGTTTTCATCAATTTCACAATTGATATTAGACACCTGGTACAACACTCAGATTATACAAGGCTACAAGCTAAATTTGTATAATGATAGGAGACAAGTATTTTCATACAATCGAGTATCCAATCCTAAATTGTTAATGAAAGTCAAAATGACCCCAACCTAATGATCCATAAATTTGTGAAGTGTATTGTAGAATGCTAAAAAGATAGATGGTAGAAGGATGGAATTATAGTGGTGGAATATTTTGTTTCCATGAAAAGATAGTAGTACCTACTGATGATTTCTCAGGGCAAGAGATCATAGGAAAAATTCACTATACATCTTGGAAGCACAAAAATGTATCATGATTTAAAAAGGACCTATTGTTGGAATGGAATGAAGAAGGATGAAGCTCCAATTGTAGCCAACTATATGATATACAATAATCAAGGCAGAGCATAATAAACTTGTTAGATTACTTCTACCACTCTAGTATGAGAATGCATATGGGAAAATATAACCATAAACTTTGTACTATGATTACCTCGTACTTCTAAGGTCATGATTCCATTTTGGTAATTTTTGACCATCTCACAAAGTTTGCTCATTTCATTCCTGTTAAAACTCAGTAAGTAGTGAATTTTTTGAGTAATTTTACATTAGGGAGATCGTATGATTTCATGGCATACCAAAGTCGATTATTTCAAATCACAATCCAAACCTACATTTATGGAAGTGTGTACAAGAATCATTAGGTACAAAATGTTTGAATGGTAATAGTATGCAACGTAAATTACATTATCTACAGTAGTGATGATGAAGGGTACAATTGACAGAATTAAATCAGAGTGCTAGGGGTCACCAATCTGGGTAGAGAAAATTTTCTCATAGTAGCCCAAAAGATGTGTATTTATAATCTCTAGCTACTATACAACTTCACCATTTATATCTAAATGATTTAAAAGTTTTTGGGTCTTTAAACGCTAAAATAACTAGTGGAAAATGTAATATTTCTATCGCCACCCTTCAACTTAGCCTGATCTTCTCTCATAAGAAGACATCCTACTAATGTAGCAATCTATACAATCTAGCATATGCGTTGGATTCCAAGTTAAGAAGTTCCTCAGAGAAGGAATTATCATCATATTAATTTTGTAGTTCAGAGAGTGCAGTAGAGGCTCTATCACTATTATGATCCAAGATACCAAAGGCCTCTCTATTCAAAACCATGAGAGCTGACTTAAGCACCTTAAGCTTACCAATGATCCAAGTTACCAAATCATGATGCTTAATCCATAGACCATGAAATTGAAACATACTAGGTCTTCCAAACCTAACTATGGAAGCTAACAATGATAGTGGGTGAAGATTAAAGTGATGTCTCATAAGAATGCATCAAGAAACCATGGACCACTAGTATATAAAAGACTCAGAGAAAAACCTATAGTCCAAATGAGACCTTATACTTGATAGATCGCCTTTGAAATAGGTATGGTATGCCCCTTTAGTATCAATTTCAACAAGGTTACAAAAAAGCCTATAGCACCAAAGTCCTCAATAAAAATAGTACTATGATATAAGCCTATACATTAATAAGATCCAAGAATAGCATCAAAATCCCCTATCACTAACCAAGAGGGTTGAAGGTTCAGAACCGACATTAAGGAGTCCCAAACGTCCCACTATTTGATATAGATTCCATTACTTTATCATAGGTTAAGAGATGAATATTGGTATATATAGTGTAGGTAACAGATGAATGCTTTAAAAGTACTAATTACGTGATTTATATGTATTTAAATTTAAAAATAGATTTGTATTTACACCATTTTGTTATCGTTTTTAGTAAATTTATGTTTTTTGAAATCATGGGTACTTTTGGCTTCAAAATGATTAAATTGATAAAGACTTGAGGAATTTCACCTAAAAGCACTTAATTACAAGCAATAACATATATAAACCTTATATATGAACCAACCAAGCTTATAAGGGGGTGAAATAAAAGAAGTTAAATAAATATAGTTTAATGCATGCCATGATGGTGACTAACATGTTCCATGCGATGACTACTTCTAATTGTAATGGAAATGCCTAACATATTGACGTAGGCCATGACAATGGAAAATGTGTGCCATAGAGTGTGACTATACGATCCACATTTCTCTTCCCATTTGTAGCATTCTTTCACCTATAAAAACCCTAATTCCCCAGTCATATTCTTCATCCCTTAATCAGCACAAGACTGATTCTTCTTTAAGTTTATCTAGTCTCAATTTTTTTTAGCAACTTATGATTTAATTTAGCTACAATTTCTATATAGTATTTTTCAATCCAATAAATAGTATATGCATACCTATTTGGAGTTTTTCTAGATATAGATTGGTACTAAAATTTTAATTATATTCTTTATTTCATAATTAATTTATATATCTTTCTAAATACTATATTTAATTTACTGATCATTTATTAAATCTAAGCATGTCTGGCTAAAAGTACTATGGGTTATTAGTAATGTTGTTATGCTTGTAAAATATTAATTTAGATAAAAAATATTTATAAAATAAATGATTTTTATTTCTTCATTCAAGAATTTTACAAAACTTATTATAGAAAAATATATTAACGACATATTTTTTGCAGTAATTTTAAATGATAAAATTTAGATTTAGGATTTGATTATATAGACTTGATTTATAATCATTATTTTATTTCATATATTTTATTGTTTTTACAAAGATTTATTATTGAGCAATATATTATGAACATATTTCTAGTAATAAATTTAAATTTGAAAGTTAGTTTTTAGATACATCAATCTTAAAACCAACTTTGACACCTTAAATGAGAGTCTAAATTACGTACTCGACCTTAAGCGGTGATTTAGATTTTTTCTATTTCCTTAGAAATAAATCAAAATTTTATAATAATTGATTGGTCATCTCAACCTAAGGATATCAATGGATTTTTATAAATAATAAATCTAATCCCGGCCTTAGCGTATTTTCATACAGAAAAGAAAAAATCAATAATATCAAGTTATATCTTTAATAACATAATTAATATTGAGAAGCATAATTAGCTAACTAATCTATCTAATATATTCTCCACTAAACATTAAATCTTTATTTCCCTAATTTTTGTTAAATCTATCTTTAAATTTATACTATTTGTTTAAAGATTTAAAGACCCAAATAATTGTGACAAGATGTTTATATTTATTTTTAAGAATTTTATTTAATTATTTAAAATGTCATGTAATTTCTCTTTAGGCTGACCCTAAAAGTATGCTTAGTATTTCTTACAAAATGATTCGTGCTCTTGTGAGTTATTTATCCATCAAGTTTTTGGCATTGTTGTCGGGAAAGAATAGATTTTTTTAAATTTTTATTATCAAAAATCTTAAACTTTTATTGGGTTGTACATAATCATGATTTGTTTTTATTGAAAAATATTTAAAATCTAAAAATATATAGATTATTAATTGATTTCAGATATTTTAAATTTTAAATTTTTAAAAGAAAAACTATATTATTTATTATTTAACTAAGATATTTTCTAAAAATTAAAAATAAAAAAAATTTAAATTTAAATTAAAAAGAAAAATGAATAATAAAAAATAAAAAATAATTTAGAGATTAATTAAAATAAATTTAAAATTTTATTTTCTTTAATTACTTTCATTACTAGTTCATATATTTTATTTTATTATTTTACTTTTACTTTTATTTTTTAAATTACTTTATGTTTTATATTTCTATGTACTAACTTATTTTTGGTATAATTTATTTTGACTAACTTGTGCATAGTGTTTATTTTTCTTTTTTTAATACTTCTAATAGTACTTAATTTTAGTGTTAAGTTTTTTGCTATCTTGAGTTTTGTTTTATATTATTAATGTATAAAAAGTAAGTAATCTTTAAAAAGAAACTTATACTTTTTATTAACATCTATAGGTTGAATTGTTTTTCCAAGAAAGATGGAGATTTAGAATTAGAAGGAGGTGGAACAACCCCTAATGTAATGGGTGATGTTAGGTATAAATAGAAAATGATGAAGGAGCAGGCATTACTAATAATTGGTAATGCTACTTCTTGCATACAACTAGAAGATGTTGTAAGGAATTATGAATTAAAAAATATTTATTATTCTTTATTACCTTCATTTCACGGTGTCCCCAATGAAGACCATTTAAAGTTTTTAGAGAATTTTATGCCATTATAATAATAATCCATTGTGGAAACTTAATGAAGACCAGCTTATGATGAAGTGTTTTCGTTACACACTCAAGGACACAGCTAAGTCTTGGTTCATGACTCTAAAATCAAGTTCTTAACTACTTGGTAGGTAGTTTGCAACAAATTTATATGCAATTTTTATTCCAATCAAAAGACTACCAATTTTCAGGGCAAAAATAGCAACATTCTTCCAAATGGATGGTAGCCCTTCCTTAAAGTTTGGGATAGATTCAAACTCCTCTTA
Organism: Hippophae gyantsensis; assembly: GCA_030763125.1. NCBI lineage: Eukaryota > Viridiplantae > Streptophyta > Magnoliopsida > Rosales > Elaeagnaceae > Hippophae > Hippophae gyantsensis. The sequence continues at coordinate 41,157,072 of CM061035.1, read as the reverse complement.
ATCTAATGCCCACACCATAGTTTTTTACTATAGTTACAAAACCAATTCTTGTATGATGGATTTACACAACAATGTTAGTATATGGTTAATGATACTACAAGAAGAGTTATGGGAGAAAAGACAATAGAGAAAACTTATGAGCTATATGAGATGTTGGGTACTAATTTCGAAGAAAAGAGTGCTAAAAAAAGAAGAGTAGGAACTAATGAAGTTGGCTCCAAAAACGAAATGGCCTTGCAACTTGTAGAATTAACTAAGCAAGTACAACTCATCACGACCCAAAAAAAATACCAAATCAAGAGGTATGTGGAATTTGTGGTACATTTGAACATAGTGCTAATGTTTGTTCTATTTATGGAGATTTTAGTGTAGGTACCTTGGAAGAAGACAATCTTATGCAAGGGTACCATTTTAACACCTATAATCACCCTAAATGGAAATCAAACAATAACCTAACACATGCTCAAAAACCAAATACAAGGACTATATGTAAACCAACCTTACCCACCATATCAACTCTATAAGCCAATCTTAAAAGATAACCTGAGTGTCTTTATTTAAGTTAGTAAGGACAACATAAGGTGAATAATCAAAGGTTGAAACTTGAGTTAGGTAGCTAGCAAAGCAAATGCAAAAGCAAGAAAAAGGAAAGTTGTCTAGTCAAGTAGAACAAGCAAAGGATGTCACAATCCTTTGAAGTGGTAACATAATTAATAATATTTTACCTAAAATTTCTAATGATTTATCATATAATGAAGGTAATAAAGAAGGTGAAAATATGGTCTCCCAAGAAAGTCAAGAGACAAGTATAAATCATCATAAACCTTTTGAAGAAAGAATTAAGGAGTCAACTAAAATTCCTAAAACAGAAAAGACAACAAAACCACATTAGCTACCAATACCATTCCCACTTCAACTGAAATAATCAAAGCAAGATAAGCAATTATCTAATCTTTTCCCTATATTTCCTAAGGTTAATATAAATTTACCTTTATTAGAAGTGATCAATAATATGCCCTCTTATGCTTAGGTTTTCAAGGAATTGAACACTAAAAAGAGGATGCATGAGCTTAATAATAGAGTTGTGGTATCAAAGGTTTCTAGTACTATGCTTTAGCATCAACTACCCCCACAATTGAAAGATCCAAGAAATTTACTTTGTTAGGATTTGGACCTAGTGATAATAATAGTTCATCAAAAAATGTTTAAAAAAATTTCTTCTTTAGTCTCACCTTCAAGACAATTGAATTTAGAAATTCTAAGTTTTCACTACCTTTCTTGTTTTTGATCTCTAGGTCAAATACTTGTAAGAGTAAAACCTACCTGATTAATCTTGATTTAGCATTAGGTTTACTTAACACATATCAAAAACCAGCATAATCAAAATGCACAATTACATAGGACCTACTAAGTAAGACCTAAATTTATCTAAAGAAAATATTACAACTAAGAATTCTTTTCCTATGGTGGAATAATTAATTTTGGTATCATTGAGTGTTTTGCTAGCATAATATATGACATACAAATTCTTATCCACTCTCTATCCCAAAATTGCTCCAATAGTACAATCAAAAGCATCACATATTATTTCACAAGGAATGGACCAATTAGATGCCATAATGGTAGGGACATATGTTAATTTATCCTTCGAATTATTAATGGTAATAAAGCAATCATCATTAAAAGTAAAATAGGCATCTTTTAACTGGTTATTTAAAGGAATACTTATTCTTAATAGATATATGTTGTTGATGTTATAGAACAATTGAAGTATCATCTGCCATCGAGGGGGTTGGAAAAAAGCCAAAGCTTACTTACTAACATGAAGTTAGAAGTAATGAAGTAATGACCAAGGTTTCACCAAAATTGATCATCTAAAGAATTGAGCTCTGTCATTGGCTATGCAATACATAAAAAATCAAGTCTTTCCTTTTTACAAATATTTTTTAGGGTGGTTTGGGTATTTAGATTGGCAATACCCCTACAATTCGGGTATAGATATATCATGATAAGTTGTTACCAAATGCCCTGTGGAAGGGTGTATCTTACAGTCCAAAAATGTGGGCAAAGACATCTAACCCATCAATTTTTACAAGTTATTAATTTGCAACCTCCATCTTCAACATTAATCAATTAATATTGTGATATTTGTTGCATATGTTTACTAAGCTCAGTCATTGAGAGAGGTGATGGGGATGGAAAGGTGATGGCAAGAAAATTGAACATTGGAGTGGTAAGAGGTAGTAGGGGGCCAGTGGTAGAGTTGCTTGGGGTCCAATAGTACTACCTCTATATTGGAAGTAAGGTCATAGTTGGTCAAAGTAGTGGTGGTGATGGGCCTACCTAATACATTAGTAGAGATATCAGTAATAGTTGCATGCATACTATAAGTTTCAAAGGCATCTGTTTGTGCTAGAAGGTGAGATAATTGCATTGTAACAATCACAATATTGGAGGGAAAAAGATCTATAACAGTTGATGGTAAAGTAGTGGGTATAATAGTTGATAGAGTTATCAGGCATAGGGGAGCAATATTATGAGAGATGGTCTTGGTGAAGGGAGCATTAGTACCCAAAGCATGAAGTGTAGCAAAAACATTACTTACATAGATTTCATTGGTGATATTAGTTACTTTAGGCTTATAAACTTGTTGATGAGGAGCTTGTGTTTGAGGCTTAGTAGGTTGTGTGTTATTGGATTTTTATACTAAAGCATTAACATTTTTTTAAACATTCATAAGTGAAATGACCCATAGAGGAGCATAGTGTTATGTCCTACTCAAATTGTCCCACAAAATCTAAAGAAATGGTGCTTGCATAAAGGATCTAGACTTTTCTACAAGTAACTACATGGGAAAGTTCTAGAGTGGCCTAGTGATGTCTAGAGGGAGCTAGAGTTGGATGGACTCAACTCAAGCCTAGAAGACTCTAGAATGTTCCAAAGTATACTAGCATGTGCTTGAAGGTCCTAGAAGATGCTGGAAGGTATTGGAATATTCTAGAATATGTTGGATGGTTTATGAATGATGTAGAAGTCTCTAGAAGCTTCCGGAACATCCTAGAACTTGCATGAAGGAACTAGACAATCCTAGAAGACTCTAGAGTTGGCTAGACTTGACTAGAAGGTCCTAGAACCTTGTGGTATATTGTAGATAAAACTATGACAAATGTAGATACTCTTGTACATTCTAGATATAGAAGGATCTAGAAACTTATGGCATTATCTTAAGCATGGAGCCACACTATAAATAGACCTATTGGTCTTCCTTTGTATTCATCCTTGGGATCCTTGGGGAGTTGTAAGATAACCTCTCTAAGAGCAATACAAAGCATACTTTATATAACTGTCTTGCTTTGCTCTTGAATCTTCTAAATCTCTAAGTCTCTTTCTAGTCTCTTTGGAGTGTTTTGTTCAAGTTGGAAGGTAGGCTTAGTGCAATAGACCGTGCTAAGTGTCACTCGATTTCTAGTTTAAGTTTAGGGTCTTGACAATTGGTATCAGAGCTTAAGGTTGAAACTTTAGTATCCTTGGTATAATGAAGAATAGTGCCCCAACTACATCAAGAGTGGATGTTCCACCAATGGAATGTGGGCATGAGGAAGTTCGAAAACCACCAAAAGAGTCTCGAGCCAAGTCGAAAGACATGATTTCTAGCTTGGAAATACGTGTTGGTAGTGCTCAAGATAGCTTGGAAGAGTTGTTTGACTGGGTAGACAACTTGGAGGAACGTTGCAATGGCTTAGAGGCCGAGGATGTGGAGATCCATTCAGTAGTCAAGATGTCCCTCAATGAGCTAGATAATGGGTTAAGGAAAAAGATCGATGGGTTGAAGGGAAAACTTGCCAAGATATGGGATCTTGTCCAAAGAAGGTGGAAGTTCCCAAGCCAAAGACCTTGAATGGTGCTAGGAATGCTAGGGAAGTTGAGAACTTCATATGGGGGCTTGAAACTTTGAGGCTACTAGTATAACGGACAATGCCAGCAAGATCCAAACTGCTATCATGTACTTGTCCGACATTTCTATGTTGTGGTGGAGACAGAGGCATGGAGATGTGCAATGAGGGGTATGCATAATTGACACCTTTGATGACTTTAAAAGGGAATTTAAAAGCCAATTCTTCCCCATAAATGCTAAAGAAGAGGCAAGAGGTCAACTGGGACGGTTAAAGTAGACAAGTAGCATAAGGGACTATATGAAGGAGTTCATAACTTTGTTGTTAGAAGTCCTTGTCACATCAAACAAGGATGCATCATTCTTATTCATGGATGGTCTCCAATCGTGGGCTAACCTTGAACTCAAGTGACGTGGTGTCCAAGACTTATCTTCGGCCATTGGGTTACAAAGATCCTTATTGACTACTCCACAAACAAAGAGAGCACAAAGGCTACAAATAGAAAGTTTGGTGGAGTAAAGAGTGGGGGAGGCCATGGCAAAATTCAGGGCCACAAAAATCACAAAGAAGGCTCTTCGTTCAAATTGTGAGATAAGGGGAAGGAAAGGGAGGATCATGGTGTCCTAAAGCCCCGTGTGACATGCTTCATATGTGACAGACCACATTGGGCACATGAATGACCAAAAAGGAAGGAATTTAGTGCCTTAGTTACCTCCATGCATGACCAAGATAGAGGTGAGATGGATAAAGATGCAAAGATGGGTTCTTTGCGACTACTTGGTGCATTGCAAAGTGCTTCGACGAACCCCAAAGGCTTGATTTTTGTGGATGCAACCATCAATAGGAAGGTCGTCAAAGCTTTAGTTGACACATGTGCATCTCATAACTTTGTTTCACAAGAGGAAGCCAAGAGAATCAGGCTCAAGGTTGCTAAGGAAGGAGGGTCTCTCAAAGTAGTTAACTCGGTAGCAATACCTCTCCAAGGAGTTGCTCATGGAGTTAAGGTCAATATTGGTGCTTAGACTGGCATAATGAACTTATCTATGGCACCCATGGATGATTTCTTGGTAGTATTTAGCATGGAGTTCTTAGACTAGGTTAGAGCTTTCCTTGTCCTATGCTCAAAATCTATGTGCATCATAGATGGATCAAAGGCTTGTGTGGTACCAACGGAAAGGACCACCAAACCTACCACCCAAGTTCTCTCAGCACTTCAATTCAAGAAGGAATTGAAGAGGGAGGAAGAGAGTTACTTGGCCATATTAAAGGAGTATGATGATGAAGAGGCATCACCACAGCCAAGCTTGCCGACAGAGATGCACATTGACTTGGATAAGTTCTAGGAAGTGATGCCTGAGGCGTTGATCAAATGGTTACCTCCAAGGAGGGAGGTGGACCATGAAATTGAGCTAGAACTCGGCACAAGACCACCAACAATGAGCCCTTATCATATGGCAAACTCAAAGTTGGCAAAACTACAGAAGAAACTTGAGAAATTGTTGGATGCTAGCTTTATTAGGCCCTCTAAAGCCCCATTTGGTGCCCCAGTGCTTTTTCAAAAGAAGAAGGATGGCTCATTATGAATGTACATTAACTATCAGGCTCAAAACAATATCACAGTAAAGAACAAGTATCATATCCCACTCATTGTTGACTTGTTCAATCAATTGGGGAATGCAAGATACTTTTCAAAATTGGACTTGTGGTCGGGATACTACCAAGTACGCATAGCAAAAGGGGATGGGCCCAAGACCACATGTGTGATAAGGTATGGTGCCTATGAGTTCCTTGTCATGCCATTTGGTCTCACTAATGCACCTGCTACCTTCTGCACTCTCATGAATAAGATTTTCCATCCCTACCTTGATCGGTTCGTGGTAGTATATCTTGATGACATTGTGATATATAGCCGAACTTCAGAAGAACATCTTGAGCACTTAAGGAAGGTGTTCGAGGTCTTGAGGGAAAATGATAGATATGTCAAGAAGGAGAAATGTTCCTTTGTCAAAGATGAGGTGATGTTCTTAGGGCATAGGATAAAGGATGGGTAGTTTATGATGGATGGAACCAACGTAAAAGCCATCTAAGAGTGGGAACCTCCTACTAAGGTCCCCGAGTTAAGGTCTTTCCTTAGACTTGTGAACTACTGCAAGAGGTTCATCAAGTCATACTCAGCAAGAGTAGTCCCACTAACTAACCTGCTCAGGAAGAACAAATCTTGGGAATGGACAAGTGAATGTCAAGCTTCATTCGAAGACTTGAAGAAGGCCATTAGTGGAAAACTGGTGCTTTGTCTACCAGACCCTTCCAGGATGTACTGATCGGACAGAACAAACATCGCCGATCCTGCCGTTCATTTGGTTTTATTTATTTATAAAACTCTCGCAAGTGCACGAATCATTTCGTAGAAAATTATAAGTATACTCCCAAGGTCGATCTAAGGAAGGAATGTATGTGGTTTTTAATTTATTATTCAAACTTTTAAAAACGAAATTAAATCCTAAACATCCTATCACGATATTTTGGGTTTTGTGTTTTTAATCTAATGACATAAAAATAAACATAGATTCAATAAACATTTATGCAAATTTTATCATTTATAATGGTGGAGTATTTATGGATATAATAATTAAGTTAATTATGCTTCCTCATATTATTTAGGTTATTAAAGATATGAATTGATATTTATTGATTCTCTCTTTTTTATATGAATACCACCTTTGGTGGGGTTAGATATTCTTTGTTAACTAAACAAATCAATTTACACCTATGGGTGGGGTTGATAATTAATTTGGTTACTTAAATTAATTTCTTTTTCTAAGAGATTGAAAATGAACCATTTAAATGCCACCTTTGGTGGGGTTAGATAATTTAAACTTTATTCAAGGTGTCCAAATTAAACCTAAGAATTTAATTATCCGAGTACTAACTTTCAAGTTTTAAAACCACTATTGAAAACATGTTGTCAATACATTTTCAGATAATAATTCTTATAAAAACTTTTGAAATAGAGCTTCACTTTAACTACCGGGCGATTGTACCAACAAATAAAAGAGCACTACTCTAAATTAGACCGGATAACTAAACCTTAAAATCTAATTTTCAGATTTAAGTTTGTAATGAAAAATAATATATTTCTCTCTAACATTCTTAATATAAAATCTTGAATAAAAATAAAATCAATTCATTTTAGAGATTTTTACCTATTTAATATTTCGCAAGCATAATAACGTTATTATTATATCATGTTTACAAACAACCAGCAAAGTTAAATTTTGAGGTGTGGTATGAAGTGAAGAGAATGGGGGTATTTATAGGTGAGGAAAGGAATAAAAAGTGGGTGAAAAAATGATAAAAAATGGAAGAAACACGTAGTACGTGAAAATGACGTAAACTGACGTCATCGGGTAGGTGGCGCGCACGAAATAGGGCGTAGACAGTACCAGGGGCGCGCGCGTGGGACAAGAGCAAGGCGCATGCGGCGCGCACGAGACTAGGCACGGGCGCGCGCGGGATGGGCGTGCTGTGCGGCGCGGTTGGGCAGCTGGGTGGCGCGGCGGCGCGATTTCCTCCTTTTTGACATTTTTGACCCATTTTGTCCAATTTTTCCATATTTGTTGACTTTTCCTCATTTATTTTTGAATATATTTGTGATGTATTGCCTCCAGTATTCCTCTTTGAGTCTTTAAGTTATGTTTTTAAGTAGAAATACCTGAAAAACAGTAAAAATACCCGTGATTCCAAAAAAGACAAATTTATATAAATATATGATAAAACATATAAATATATATATTTTTAATCAATTAATGTGCATAAAATCATGGTAATTTTAGTGCTTTTTGAGCACTCATCATGTACGAGTTGTATACAGATGCTTTAGACTGCCATTGGTGGAGTGTTGATGCAAGAAGAGCATTTGATAGCTTATGAGAGATGTATGCTTAATGACACCGAATGCAGCTATACGGTGCAAGAAAATGAGATGACAACTATCATCCATTGCCTAAGGGTGTGGCGACACTATTTGTTGGGTTTTCACTTCGTGATCATGAAGGACAATGTAGCAACCAGCTACTTCCAGACTTAGAAGAAGTTGAGTCCCAAGTAAGCTCAATGGTAAGACTTCTTGGCAGAATTTGACTACAAGCTTGAGTACAAGCCGGGCAAGGCCCGTGATGGCTGATGTGCTAAGTCGAAAGGTGGAGTTAGTAGCCTTGAGTAGACCAAGCAGTCCCTTTTTGGAATGGATCAAATAAGGATTGGAGCATGATGCCCTGAGGCTTGTTAGAGCCAATAAGACAAGACGGAGTAGCATGCACCATGAGGCTTGTTAGAGCCATTACCTATTCCAAAGAGACTGTTGTGTGTTTTTCAACACACGAACTCGTGCAAGTATACACGGTCACAAGTAATAAGATTAGTAAGTAAAGATCGATCCCACGAGGATTTGTTACTATAGTTTGTCGAGTACTAAAATTGTATCTCTCTGATTTTATCCAAAACAATCGTTGATTTAACAAAAAGGTAATAAAAGAAAATAAAAGAAATCTAGGATTGCAATTTTTCACCAAACTAATCCACTCAAATCATGTTATTTTCTTTTGATTTATATTTTTTAGTACATTTAATTTGTCAACCGAAAACTTCTTTTTTTATTATTCATACATCTCTTTCGAGCTCCGTATAAACACACCTCGTTAAATTAATTCACTATATCTCTATGAGAATTAAATTTAATAAGATTCATTAAGTTCTAAGTTTTCAAATGGCCACACATACAATTAGGGTATATTTCTATCCTTCATCATACATGTCATTCTATTTACGAGTAATACACACACAAATGCCTTTCTCAAGTTTATTCATGTGCCACGGATCGTTTTGATAAGATTCGTAAATAATCAAAAAGCATTAAGAACAAAATAGAACGAACAAATCGAAGGTCTTATAAATCTATCAAAAATAATTAAAATCAAAGCTTCATAAATTTAGATCAAATGCAACCCTAGAAAAATTAAATTACTTCATAAAATTAAAATAAAAATTACAACAACTACAGAAAAATTAGAAGAAGCAGAAATAAAATTAAAACATCTTGTATCATTAATATTTGGCACACGCAAAACACAACAAAAGCCAAAAATGGCTTCTGCGTGTTTTGCCGTCCAAAACCGAGCAATACAAAATAATTTCCAAAACTAAACTCTCCAAAAACTTTTTAAAAACTAAAAACTATCTCCTATTTATAGCTAAAAAATACATCAATAAAATATTAAATTTAAATCCACGCGGGGGACAAAAAAGTGTGGCGAAAATAATAAATTAAACGCGTGGGGGACAAAAAATTGTATCGAAAATGGAATCGAAAAAGTGGGTGGAGAGAGATGCTGCGCGTTTCTGTTTTAATTTCTTCCCACGCTGCCACGTGTCGCGATCTTATTCGCTGAAACAAATAGTGTGACACGTGGCAGCACATCATTCGTTGAAGGGAATGGGCGCACACAGACTTGTCGCACGGGATTGGGGCGCGCGCAACGTTGGGCAACGGCTAGAACGCGTGCAAGATTCTGCGCTTTTGCACACGTGGAAGACTTTAATTGGCTAGAGGAACGATTGCACGTGGTTCAACCACACAGAACAACGCCCTTTGGCAGACGTGTAACCGACACGTGGGTCCCACCCTGCACGCCGGCCTGCGCGGCAGGTGGGCCCCACTGGCACGCCGAGTCGCGCGATGGAATAAATCCTGCACCCATTCTCCTTGGTCGGGTTTAATATACACGCACCAATCCTGACCGTTTATGCTTTGATCGGACGGACCACGTTGTACGCGTGGATGTTGACGCGTGGAACCTCTCTCCTACGAAGAAAAATAACTTTTATTAATTATATTTTCACCCACAAATATATTTCAAATTACATTTTAAACTTTGGTTAATTGGAATTTAGCCCTTTTGGTAATTTAAATTAAATTTTAAACTTTTAATAATTGAAATTAAGCCCAATTTTAATTTAAATTATATTTTCAACTTTTATAAATTGCAATTAATAATACTTTTATTTGAAATTATATTTTTGGACAAAAATTTGTCATTTAAGAACATTTTCGATACAAATTATTTAATTTTATTAAAAATGTATTTCTTAACACATAAAAGGTAAATATTAATTAATTTAACTAAAATTAAACAAAAATGTCAAGAAATAGCAATTATAATTAATAAAATAGGTGAAAATAACTATATAAAATACAGTTATCAGAGACCATGGGAGAATGTCTCAATGGATTTCATCACTTGCTTGCTAAAATGAAAGGGCTTTGACATCATAATTTTAGTCATTGAGTGCTATAACAAGTATGCAACATTCATACCTGCCTCAGCAGATTGCACTACGAAAGAGACGACATGATTTTTCCTTAAGCATGTTTTGAAGCATTGGGGAATTCCATCCAACATTATGAGTGATCAAGACCCATAATTTACTAGGAAGTTCTGGACAGAATTGTTCAAGTTGTTGGGATAAGACTTAAACTAGTCCACAAGCTTTCATTCAAAGAACGATGGGCAAACAGAATGTGCCAATGCATTGTTGGACCTCTATCTCAGGCACTTTGTTAGTGCTAACCATCATGATTGGGCTAAGTTGCTGGATGTAGCCCAATTCTCTTATAACTTATATAGGAGCGAGTCCACTAGCAAGAGTCCCTTCGAGATTATCATGGGGAAGCAACCCATGAATTCACATGCTTTGGCCACAAGCTATGAAGGAAAGAGTCCTGCTGCCATCAAATTTTCTAAAGCATGGCATGAGCAAACTGAGTTAGCCCTAGCCTATTTGAACAAGGCATCTAAAAAGATGAAGAAGTGGGCTGACAAGAAAAGGAGGATGCTCGAGTTTCAGGAAGAAGATTTGGTCCTTATCAAGTTATTGCCCCAACAGTTTAAGTCCTTGTGGAATGATCGCAGCACAAATTGTGTGTGCAATGAATACGCAAGTATACGTATCATAATAAGTAATATAATGATAAGTAAAGATCGTTCCCACAGAGATTATTTTTTTAGAAACTAATTTTTAAAACTAAAAATAATAAAAATCCATTTTTTTGGTGTTTTTATATCTTAAGAAAGCAAAATTAAAATAACTAAAAGTAAATAGAAATAATTAATTAAATAGGATTTTGTGACTAAAAAGATATATGAGAAAATATCTAAGAATATTTAATCCCCCAATTTTCTAAACATGCGAATCACTAAAATCCCCTAAATATAATATCAATTGATTACATGATCAATTGAATATAACCTAGCATGTATTCCTCTCTCAAGTAAACTACACATCATATAGTAATTAATTTAATCACACTCTCATGCCAATTAAATTGCATACTACTCATTAAGTTCATCAATTATGGATCACATACATAAGAATCATACATCTCTGTCTAAAAACTATGCATGTTATTTAATCAAGATTAACAATTAAATAATTTTCTCAAATCTATTTAATTGCCTCTACAGATAAATTGTTGGCCAAACAATTAATAGCATAAAAATCAGATTAAATAATATAAATAAATTAATATTATAATTGGAAAAAAATATTAAATCATCCCATGATGAAAATTGGGTTCATAAGATCCCTAGATTAATAAATTAATTACACATAATTCTGTTCATAAAGATCATATTTTTTATAAAGAAAGACATAAAATTAATAAAGAAAAGAGTATAAAAAGAAATACAATCAATCTCTTCAATTGTAGAATTAATTTCCTCTTGAATCTCCATCAAAATTGTATATTTTCTTCACTTTTTTCTGTATTTTTCTCTCTTTTTAGCTCTAAAAACTTACCAAAATTATGCTAATAAAGGCTAATTAGGGTTTATGGACTGAATAGGGGATTAAATAAAGCTCAGGTGCGATCTGGACCGTCCGATCAGCTTCAAATCAAGGGCTACGATCAAAACAAGCAAAATCGACAATTTCAGCCAATCACATCGCGACACATGGCATCAGAAATTCATTGGGCGAATTAGAGAGTGACACATGGCAAGAGAGACCGGTTAGAGTCAATGCTCACCAAGTTAGCAACATATGGCACGACGTGATTCGTAGGAACGGATGGCGTGGCGCATGGGTGGAACACGCGGAGTAATGGCTTGGTGACACGTATCATGGCGCGTTAACCAATTTCCGAACACGGTTTGAACGTCGTGTTGACACGTGGCACATGTTTCGTCCTCCTCACACGCGGTGCAACGTGATTCGCTTTCCATGCTTACGTGGCATCCGCGTGGCTTTCCCAGTCAGCTCCTCTACTGGCGTGGCATGCCACGTGGCAGCTTATGATTGGTCCTATGTTAAAAAATCATAACAATTCTAGAAAAATCCCTAAAAATTCCAAAAATTATATTTTCACCCCTTTTCACTAAAAAGTTTATATTTTAATTTTTTTAGCCATAAAATACTATTTATTAAATAAAACAAGTAAATATTAAGTAAAAAAGTGCGCTAATGACTATATTTTTATAGAGTCATCATGGAAGATTCAAAAGGGGTTGGTACGGAAGTATGAAAGGTCATTTATAGTCCTCAAGTGAGTCGGTAATGTGTCCTACAAACTACAACTTCCTCTAAAGCTTAAAATCTACCTAGTTTTTCATGTAAGCATGTTGAAGCCTTATCACGGAGATGAGGAAGACACGAGTCAAGGAGAATCAAAAAGGGCGCCCACTATAGTAGTAACCTTCTTTGATAGAGAAGTGGACTCTATCTTGGTGGATTACCTAATTCTATGCAGGGGTGTACCAACCTATCGAGAATACTTGGTCAAACGGAAGAATGCCCCAGACATAGAGGCAAGTTGGGAACCCAAAGACTCTTTGTGGCAGTTCAAAGATCACATAGAGAGGTTCAAGCTTGAAGGCGCGATGAGGGCGTTGCGAACTTGAGTGGGGGAGGGTGTTACGTCTTACTTAAATTGTCCCTCAAAATCCAAAGAAATGGTGCTTGCCTAAAGGATCTAGACTTTTTTACAAGTTACTACATGGGAAAGTTCTAGAGTGGCCTAGTGATGTCTAGAGGGAGCTAGAGTTGGATGGACTCAACTTAAGCCTAGAAGACTCTAGAATGTTCCAAAGTACACTAGCATGTGCTTGAAGGTGCTAGAAGGTGCTGGAATATTCTAGAACATGTTGGATGGTTCATGAAGGATGTAGAAGTCTCTAGAAGTTTCTGAAACATTCTAAAACTTGCATGAAGGAATTAGATAATCCTAGAAGACTCTAGAGTTGGCTAGACTTTACTATAAGGTCCTAGAACCTTGTGTCATGTTGTAGATAAAACTAGAACAATGTTGATACTCTTTTACATTCTAGACATAGAAGGATCTAGAAACTTGTGGCATAATCTTAAGCATGGAGCCATACTATAAATAGACCTATTGGTCTTCATTTGTATTCAACCTTGGGATTCTTGGGAAGTTGTAAGATAACCTCTCTAAGAGAAAAAAAAAGCATACATTATAAACTCTCTTACTTTGCTCTTGAATCCTCTAAATCTCTAAGTCTCTTTCTAGTCTCTTTAGAGTGTTTTGTTCGGGTTGAAAGGTAGGCTTAGTGTAACAGACCGTGCTAAGTACTGCACGATTGCTAGTTAAAGTCAAGGGTCATGATAATAGGTTACAAAAGTTGGGTATATTTTCATTGTATAGGTCAACAAAAGTCTAGAGTGAACCAACTCCCACCATTACTTGTTCCTCTAGCTTGTGTGCTAGATCTATATCTATTAGGACCCTAGCATATAGGCCTAGCTCACCATTGAGGATTGCGTTGTATATTTTCAATGGAGCCCCAACGGCTTTAGTAATCTACATAAGAATCTTTTTGGCCCATATTTTGTTGTAAAATTGAACCCATACTTGGTGTTGGTTGCTTTTTGATTATGGGGATTGAAGTAAAGTGTATAGAGTTGAATCCTAAAAATTCCTAGCTTGATATTGATTGGCACGTTAGCTTAGACTCTAGCTCGATCCTTAGAGGAGTGTAGTAATATATGACAGAAACCATGATCAAAAGAAATGTTTTCCAATTTATGGGAAATTTTCACGTGATGTTAGGCGAGATTTTAGATCACCTTGGCTCCAAGGCTTATTTGCTTGAGAAAGGATTAAGCGAGCAATAGGTGAGAATTCACAAAGGTTGAGGCGGGATTGGTAAACTCATAGATCTAGGGTGACACAATCAATGTCTACACTTTTGCTTAGAAGCATTTCATACGTTTCAATAAGCAAGCTTGAGATGTTGTCACCAATGGCTTGAGCATAAGTTTTGAGGGGTAGCTTTTATGTAGGCATAGAGGGAGAGGGTTTAAACATGACTGCATGACACCGGTAACTCGATGTTATAGGGCTAAATGTGAGTTGATTAGGGTTACGATTTGCCATAGAAGATGCCAAACCCTAAACACAAGGTGGAGGATGGGGTTCATGGTGGTCGACAATCAGTATGGATTTGTTGAAAAGTTGGGTATCAAATCCGCCGTCAATTCAATATTTTACTCTTTTTAAAATATACGATCAGTGGCTAGTGTAGCACGATAATGGTGATTATCACCACCTGGAGAAATCACCATGAAGATGATGATCGCTACTCTCAATGAATGCGTAATATCAGTATTGCATGTTTCACCAAAATCAACGTGAATTTAAGCCTCCCTATCTAAATAAGGTATTAGCATGATGATGATGTTGGTAATCGTACTAGAGATGATGAAGGTGAGCACCAGGATGATGATGATCGCCAATCGCCACTCTGAAAAACTCAGTTTTTGAATACTCTACTTTGTGATGGAATAATAAGAAACAAATTTGTCTTTTTTACAATATTAATTAAATTTATCTTTTAATCATTTTAATTAATGACGTTGAGTACGACAAATACTATTAGTTTTGAATGGCTTGAAATAAAAAATTTGACCACGTTACATAATTGAATTTCAAAATTTTTAAAACCCGAACTCCATATATTACACATCGGTTACCGACATCGAATGGATGCGTTACAAAAATTGAGCCAATAGCTTCAAATATGTCCATGATAATGTCTGTCACCATTAGCTGACATTACTAGTTGACATGAGTGCACCACAACAAATTTTGTGACTGTTACCATAATTATAATTACTTTCAGAAGTTTGTCCAGTTGCTTTACAGCTGTTTTGTTGTCATCTAAAAAATGTTTCAATAGTGCTTTTCTACTTTTGTATACCTTCATGTCCCTATCACCATGATTTCCAAAAATAAATTGTTGCTTATAAAACTAAAGTGTTTTTGAAGCAAATATACAAATTCACGACTTACAAACCACTTTTTACATCACACGTGCTTATTAGTAAAATTGCTTTGATTTAAATAATTTTTAATTAAATTATTAAGAATATTGGGATGAATTGCACCCTAATTTACTTTATTTTTTAAATATATCAATTAATTTATTTTTTAATCTCTTATTTCAAATAACATTTTACTTTAAAAATAAACAAATTTAATTTAATTTATATTATTATATTTTAATTAGAAAAAAATATTAACGTGAGAACATGTAACTAACTAATTCTTTTTATTTTTTGCCAGTTTTTATTAACGATTTTTTTAACATAAAAAATATAATGCTCACAAATATCTCACATTATATGCAAGTTTTTAATAAAAAATAAATTACATAAAATTACATAGATTCAGGTAAAACAATAATTAAAAAAATGATAAAAAATTACAAGAATTAATTAATTTTCATTAATATCCCTTATCATGTAGATATTTTCCCTAATTTAAATATAAAAATATAAATTTAAGTGAATTTGTTAGTTTTTAAAGGCAAAGTGAATTGGGGTTCATCATTAACCTTATGAATGTAAAGTTATTTGGTCCTTTTAGGCTTGCTATTTGTCTTGTTTTAAGATGAATAATGTTTAAAAGATCTATCTTATGTTCAATTATGGTAATGTATGTAAAAAGATATCAAATGGAGTAACAATTAACAAAATTGGAAAAATTTAGGATCAACATGGTCAATCAAGTGAAACATTTGTTTAGCAATCAAGACAAGAGTCAATCGATCGAGAAAATAAGGAATTACACCTCAGAATGGGAAAACTAGAGTTAGATCGATCAATCAAGTATGAGTACATTAATCAAGCTTCGATCGAGCGCTCTAGGGTTGAAATGATGGCATTGCTAGACCGATTGTGATAGGGTCTTAATTGATCGAGTCAAGCAGAGTGTCATATATTAGCCCTTATTTGAAGTTCAATTTTCAATCTCAACCATTGGATCAAAACTAATAAGAATTCTAATATAATTAAGACACATTTCAGCCCATTTAGACACCATTAAAAGACCATAAATAATACACAATTAATAACTAATAAGAGAGAATATAGAGATTTCATTTTTCAAAGAGTGAGCAAGTAAAACAAATTAAGGAGGGAATTAAATAGCTACCAATGTAGGTTAAAGAAAGAATTTGGTTCTTCATCAAACTTGGATCAACATCTTTTCTTCATCATTCTTATAACTTTTATGCTCTCATGGACTAACTAGGTTCTTCTTTGTGATTTTCAATGAACTTAGCCATAAACCATGTGATTGATTTTATTTACTTGAATGAATTTTTCAATTAATAATTGATATAATAATTTTGATTTTACTTATTGTTTGGCCATTAATTATATGATTTGAGATTCATGTCCTATCTTATCAAAGTTGATTTTTGAATTAGTTATAGAATAATTATCACATCAATTGAAATATAATTACAGTATGATTCGTGACAATATATGTGATTGTTTGCACACAATCTATTGGATAGGAAAATTACTAGGTACGTGTGATCCCATTTGATTAGCCCATGATGACATTGAAAAGTCATATGAATATAGCTAGCTCGTAATCAAATATATAATTTATTATTTAAATTTGAATATATATTAATGACTGTTGTCACTTTTAGAGAACATAAAACGTGCAAGTATACACAGTCACAAGTAATAAAATTTGTAAGTAAAGTATCATTCTCATGGAGATTTGTTACTACAGTTTGTTAAGTACTAAAATTATTTCTCTTTGATTTTATTCAAAACAATCGTTGATTTGGAAAAAATTTAAGAAAAAAGTTTTAATAACAAAATAAAAGAAATCTAGGATTGTAGTTTTTCACCAAATTAATCCACTCTTATCATATTATTTTCTCTTGATTTATATTTTTTAGTACATTTAATTTGTCAACCGAAAACTTCTAATTTTATTCATACATCTCTTCCGAGTTCCGTATAAACATACCTCGTTAAATTAATTCACTATATCTCTATGAGAATTAAATTCACCAAGATTCATTACGTTCTAAGTTTTCAAATGGCCACGCATACAATTAGGGTATATTCCTATCCTTCATCATACATGTCATTCTATCTACGAGCAATATACACACAAATGCCTCTTCCAAGTTTATTTATGTGCCACAAATCGTTTTGATAAAATTCGTAAATAATCAAAAAACATTAAGCACAAAATAAAGTGAACAAATCGAACGTCTTATAAATCTATCAAAAATAATTAGAATCAAAGCTTCATAAATTTAGATCAAATGCAACCCTAGAAAAATTAAATTATTTCATAAATTAAAAATAAAAATTACATCACATACAGAAAAATTAGATGAAGAAGAAATAAAATTAAAACATCTTGTATCATTAATATTTGGCACACATAGAACACAACAGAAGCCAAAAATGGCTTCTGCGTGTTCCACAGTCCAAAACCGAACCAACACAAAAATTATAAACTCTAAAAACTCTCCAAAACTTTCCAAAAACTTTTTCAAAACTTTCTAACTCTATCATCCTATCTCCTATTTATAGCTAAAAAAATACATCTAAAATATTACATTTTTTATTTTATTTTTTTTAAATAAACGCGTAAAAATTTGTATCGAAAAATAAAAATCACGCGTATCGATTTTCGATATTTAAAACGTTAATTAAAATCACGCTTAGACAGAGAGGCGTCGTTCTGATTTTTAAATTCAAAGTGCATGCCACGTGTCAGCGTCTGATTCGTTGCAAGGAAAATGGTGGGACACGTGGCAGTACCTCATTGGATGTAGGGAACGGGCGCACGATGGACTATCGCACGAGATTGTGGCGCGCGAAACGTGGGGGCAACCGCTGCAACGCGGGCTTGATCCTGCGCTTTCACGCTCATTGTAACATGCCATGTGTCAACAAATTATTGGCAGATAGATAGAGTGGGACACGTGGCAGATTCTTGTTCGTTGAATAACCGGGCGCACGTGGATCGACCACACGGGAAAAAAGGACGCGCGAAGGTGGGGGACAACTGATGAGTGCTCAAAAAGCACTAAAATTACCATGATTTTATGCACATTAATTGATTAAAAATATATATATTTATATGTTTTATCATATATTTATATAAATTTGTCTTTTTCGGAATCAAGGGTGTTTTTATTGTTTTTCAGGTATTTTCACTTAAAAACGTAACTTAAAGACTCAAAGAGGAATACTGGAAGCAATACATCACAAATATATTAATAAATAAATGGGAAAAGGTCAACAAATATGGAAAAATTGGACAAAATGGGTCAAAAGGGTCAAAAATGTCAAAAAGGAGAAAATCGCACCGCCCAGCCGTGCCGAGCCCCGCACACACTAGCGCCCAGCCGCGCGCAGCACGCTCCACGTCCGCGCGCATCAACGTGCGCCCAGCTGCCCCCCGCGCGCGCCGCTGCCCATTTCGCCCCATTTTCGCGTGCAGCCGCCCCTATGACGTCATGCTGATGTCATCAATGACCTCAGCAATTGCACTCCGCGTTTTCATCATTTTTTAACATTTTTTCACCCACTTTTTCTCTCCATCCTCACCTATAAATACCCCCTTTCTCTTCACTTCTAAACACACCTCAAAACACATTCTCTTCTCTCTTTATTTCTCTATTTTCTTAGTTTTTCTTAGTTTTTAGCTTTCTTAGTTAATTTCTCTTAGTTTTAGAGTTCTTCCCTTTTTGGGAAAAACTAGTTATGTTTTTGTAATTTATTTGCTTTTCGATTCAATAAATAGGAGTGCAAATTCCGCTTGGAGGTTTTCCAGCAACGGGAATAGCATCGAAGTACTATAAGGATTTTATTTTCTTTGCAGTTATTTTTTATGCTTTATTCTTACATGTTATATTTAATTTATCTGTGATTAAATTTAACTTTGCTAGCTGTTTATAAACATGATGTAATAATAACGTTGTTATGCTTACAAAATATTAAATAGGTAAAAATCTCTAAAATGAATTGATTTTATTTTTATTCAAGATTTTATATTAAGAATGTTAGAGAGAAATATATTATTTTTCATTACAAACTTAAATCTGAAAATTAGATTTTAAGATTTAGTTATCCGGTCTGATTTAGAGTAGTGCTCTTTTATTTGTTGGTACAATCGCCTGGTAGTTAGAGTGAAGCTCTATTTCAAAAGTTTTTATAAGAATTATTATCTAAAAATGTATTGACAACATGTTTTCAGTAGTGGTTTTAAAACTTGAAAGTTAATACTTGGATAACTAAATTCTTAGATTTAATTTGGACACATTGAATAAAGTTTAAACTGTCTAACCCCACCAAAGGTGGCATTTAAATGGTTCATTTTCAATCTCTTAGAAAAAGAAATTAATTTAAGTAACCAAATTAATTATCAACCCCACCCATAGGTGTTAATTGATTTGTTTAGTTAACAAAGAATATCTAACCCCATCAAAGGTGGTATTCATATAAAAAAGAGAGAATCAATAAATATCAATTCATATCTTTAATAACCTAAATAATATGAGGAAGCATAATTAACTTAATTATTATATCCATAAATACTCCACCATTATAAATGATAAAATTTGCATAAATGTTTATTGAATCTATGTTTATTTTTATGTCATTAGATTAAAAACACAAAACCCAAAATATCGTGACAGGATGTTTAGGATTTAATTTCATTTTTAAAAGTTTGAATAATAAATTAAAAACCACATACATTCTTTCCTTAGATCGACCTTGGGAGTATACTTATCATTTTCTACGAAATGATTCGTGCACTTGCAAGAGTTGTATAAATAGATAAAACCAAATGAACGGGCAGGATCGGCGATGTCGGTTCTGCCCCATCAACAACGGCTGCAACATGTCGGACACGTGGGTCCCACCCTGGACGCCGGCCTACGCGGTAGGTGGGCCCCACTCGGGCACCGAGCCACATGATAGAGGAAACCCTGCACCCACTCTCCTTGGTCGGGTTTGAAGAACACGCGCGCATGCTAACCGTTTATGCGTTGATCTGATGGTCCACGGTGAAGCGTGGATGATGCCGCATGGATTTTCTCTCCTGCGTAGAAAAATAACTTTTATTAATTGCATTTTCACCCACAAATATATTTCAAATTACATTTTAAACTTTGTTTAATTACAATATAGCCGTTTTTCTAATTTAAATTAAATTTTAAACTTTTAATAATTCAAATTAAGCCCGATTTTAATTTAAATTATATTTTCAACTTTTATTAATTGCAATTAATCACTCTTTTATTTGAAATTATATTTTTGGACACAAATTTGCAATTAAGTACATTTTCGATACAATTTATTTAATTTTCTTAAAATATATAAAAAACAGTAAATACTAATTTATTAAACTAAAATTAACTAAAAATAGAAAGAACATAGCAATTATAATTAATAAAATAGGTGAAAATAACTATATAAAATACAGTTATCAATGACACAATCCACATTTATGAAAAGCTATTAATATTCTAATATATAACATATTAATTAATTTAATATTTAAATATTAATTAATTGATATTAGTTATTTACATTATGTTCTTCATAAAACCTTTAAATAGGTCCTCACAAGCATAAAATTTTCGCATAACTTACTATAGCTCACCACTCACTCTTTATCAAATTTCCTATGATCTTAGCTTTTTTATGAGAAACAAACATAAGCATCGAAGCGGATATGACATCTATGACCATGATATCTTCTAACATGGTTTTCTATTTATTTATTGATCTATATGTCAAAACAATTCAACCTAACCAAAATTAGCTTAAACATCTAGCATCATCTGTGGGAAAGAAATTTGGTGTTCAATTAATTGAGTTAGTGAAAATGTAAGAGCTTTCATCGTGTTATAATGATCTCCCAATAGGTTCTTGATGATAATGCATCTTCCTAATAAATTCCTGATCCGGATGACATCTTGGACCATTTTCGATGTTTTAGAAATTAGGATCGATAGATACAATTAGGAAATATATTTTAGATGGAACATTAATATAAGATAAAAGGAAGCCAAAAGGTTTGTCTATATGCCACATGTTTTCACATCATCAATAAGTCAAATTGTTAGTGTGGTTTCCACATGCCATAATTGAGATACCAAACTCCCAAAGAATTCAACTATGTACTCTCAAAAATACATGAGGGATTATGTGGAAATCATTCAGGAACCAAGACTCTAACTCATAGCCCATGGCAAGGATACTATTGGTCTAGCATGATGAAGGGAAAATGCAAATGTGCTAATGAGGATTCTATGAAAGTAGAACTCCTTCTATGCCTATAAAGAACTTAGTCTAGAATCTAAACTAGCTTGCTAGGCTTTCTCATACCATTGCCTCAATGGATTACTTCATATGTAGAAATGAAAACATGATAAGTATCCCTCTAAAACCCATAGAGACTCTGATCCAGGATGAAAGTAGTGGCCTATTTAGCATCAAAATCTCAATGGATCATTTCCTATGAAAAATTGGAAATGGGACAAACACCTTTCCACCACCATAATGATATTGACATAGGATTAATATAGTATAAAAACCATTGTCTGATTGATCACTTCTTGTGTGAAAATGGAAGCGCGATAAACACCCTTCTAAGACCTATAGTGACATTGACCTAGGATCAAGATAGTGTAAAACCATTGTCTCAATGGATCACTTCATATGCGTAAATGGAAGTGAGGTAAACCCCATTCCAATACCCATAGAGACTTTGACATAACCTCAAGATAGTGTATGACCATTGTCTTGATTGATCACTTCCTATATGGAAATGGAAGTGGGATAAACAATGTTCTAACACCCATTGTTACTGTGACATAAGATCAAGACAATGTATTGTATTGACTCAATCAATCACTTCATGTATGGAAAAAAGCGGGCTTAACACCACTTCAACACCCACAACCACTATTATCCATGATCAAGGTAATGACACTACCAACTATTTTTTAATGCACTAATGTCTTAATAGACTAGGTCTATAATGGAAAATATAATTGGTGCTCGACACCTTTACCACCCAGGTCAATTGCAATCCAAGATCATGACTTTTTTCAACGTAGAATAAGGACACAATTTACTTGATATCGACAATGATGATGATCCATGATTCAGACACTAGGGTTAGGAAAGGTACCTTAGGTAAGGAAGTAAGGCATGACCTCCTTGACAATAAGGAAAATCCTTTCCAAGAATCAAAAATCTTCACAAAGTTTCCAAGAAAAAGGTAGAGGCCAAACCTATACAAGAATTAAGGTATAAAGAATAGTCAGTTCTTACTACACTCAAGAAGCTCATCAAGCAAGGGTTAAAAGAGTAGGAGTCTAGACCTTCCATTTTCAAATTTTTTTCAAGGAACTTGGGAAGATCAAAAAACTTTCTAGAAAATTAGGAAGTATAGAAAAGATAGAGTCTAGACCACAAATTTTCAAAAACAATTCTTAAGCAACTTAGGAAATATAAAAAAAATAGTGGATTTAGAGAAAAAGATGAATTTAGAAAAATTCGAATAAGAGAAAGAGGGTTTGGAGAAAATACATGAATTCATAAAAAGTGGACTTTGATAAAGTGGGTTCATAGAGAAAGATGGATTCGTAGAAAGTGGATTATGAAAAAACTTACATTTAGAAAAAAAGGATTCAAAAAAAGTTAGAACTCGCAAAAAATGTTAAGACTTTCATATTTGATTAAGTCGTGTTAGGGAAATGTTACAGCACCGACAAGATGGGACCATCACTCATTGGATCCTACCATAAGGTCCATAGATGGTAGGAAATCATTTACCATAACCACAATTGATGGGACTTAGTTGATTTCCTAAGCATCAAAGATTAATTGTCAAAAGTCAAACCATCGGTGGGTCATCACGCCTGTCTCTCAAGTTCGTGTATCCACGCGGATGCTATAACCCATGTCATGCAATCGCCTGGTGTAATCCAACCTACCAACTTTACAACTATCATAAATTGCTTACTAGTCCTCAATCCGTCCTGTATTACCCATGCTCTGTCTTGCCTCTGCTATGTTTCATCTCATCAAGTGCCTTTTGGGTCCATCTTTGACTCATACCGAGTACTAATGCCAACTTCATCATAGTTAGTTAGGACTGACTCATTTCGGTTCAATTTTTCAAATCCCATGAAAAGTTTATGAAAATTACTAAGTGTGATCCTAGTACAAGAGTAATGCATCCCACTTCAACCAAGCGTTGCTTGCCCTACATAATCAAGAGTTACATGCCACACAAATTTAAATAAAGTGTGATATCTCAAGGTCATATTATTAAAAAAAATATTTAGAAAAGTTCATGTCCTAACAATTTGAATCTACCAAAAAAGAAAAAGAAAAAAATTCTAAGAGTACAAGTGTTCTTCAAGTTCCTAGGGTTCCAGCCAATTCATGGGAAACTTAAGAAAAAGTTTTAAAAATAAAGATATCAATCCACTTACCAAGAGTTGGCTAAAGCAAGAAACTTTTCTCTAATCTTTCTTCTTAGAGTTCTAACTTTGATTTGATTGAGAGTATAAGTGACGTTGATAGTGACTAGGTCTATTTATATACTGGTAGGTCCCATCTCAATCTTTCATCAACACACAATTTCAAGGCATAGATTAAGAGAAGATTAGGCAGAATCAGACTAAAAAATATAAGAATTGGAAGTCCAATTTACATATTCTATTGAAGCATAGTAACTCATGAGTACTCAAAAAGTACTAAAATTACCATGATTTTATGCACATTAATTGATTAAAAATATATATATTTATGTTTTTTCATATATTTATATAAATTTGACTTTTTCGGAATCACGGGTATTTTTATTGTTTTTCAAGTATTTTCGCTTAAAAACGTAACTTAAAGACTCAAAGAGGAATACTGTAAGCAATACATCACAAATATATTAATAAATAAATGAGGAAAGGTAAAAAAATATGGAAAATTTGGACAAAATGGGTCAAAAAGGTAAAAAATGTCAAAAAGGAGGAAAACGCGCACGGAGCCGCCCAGGCCGCGCGCGCCAGCGCCCAGTCGCACGCAGCACGCCCAGACCGCACGCACAGCTCCCCACTCCCGTTCCGCGTGGGCCTGTGCGCACCACTGGTGCCTTCCACCCGCGCCGCTGCCATCTCGCCCCATTTTTGCACGCAGCCGCCTCCACGTCATGCTGACATCATCAATGACATCAGCAATCACCACTCCGCATTTCCACCATTTTTTAACATTTTTTCACCCACTTTTTCTCTCCATCCTCACCTGTAAATACCCCCTTCTCTTCACTTCTAAACACACCTCAAAACACATCTTCTCTTCTCTTTCTTTCTCTCATTTCTTAGTTTTTTTAGTTTTTCTAGTTTTTTTCTTAGTTTTTAGCTTTTCTTAGTTAGTTTTTCTTAGTTTTAGAGTTCTTCTCTTTTTGAGAACTAGTTATGTTTTTGTAATTTATTTGCTTTTCGATTCAATAAATGGGAGTACAAATTCCGCTTGGAGGTTTTCCAGCACCGGGAATAGCAACAAAGTACTGTAAGGATTTTATTTTCTTTACAGTTATTTTTTTATGCTTTATTCTTACATGTTATATTTAATTTGTCTGTGATTAAATTTAACTTTGCTGGCTGTTTGTAAACATGATATAATAATAACATTGTTATGCTTGCAAAATATTAAATAGGTGAAAATCTCTAAAATGAATTAATTTTGTGTTTATTCAAGACTTTATATTAAGAATGTTAGAGAGAAATATATTATTTTTCATTACAAACTTAAATCTGAAAATTAGATTTTAAGGTTTAGTTATCCGGTCTGATTTAGAGTAGTGCTCTTTTATTTGTTGGTACAATCGTTCGGTAGTTAGAGTGAAGCTCTATTTCAAAAGTTTTTATAAGAATTATTATCTGAAAATGTATTGACAACATGTTTTCAGTAGTGGTTTTAAAACTTGAAAGTTAGTACTCGGATAATTAAATTCTTAGGTTTAATTTGGACACCTTGAATAATGTTTAAACTGTCTAACCCCACCAAAGGTGGCATTTAAATGGTTCATTTTCAATCTCTTAGAAAAAGGAATTAATTTAATTAACCAAATTAGTTATCAACCCCACCCATAGGTGTTAATTGATTTGTCTAGTTAACAAAGAATATCTAACTCCACCAAAGGTGATATTCATATAAAAAAGAGAGAATCAATAAATATCAATTCATATCTTTAATAACCTAAATAATATGAGCAAGCATAATTAACTTAGTTATTATATCCATAAATACTCCACTATTATAAAAGATAAAATTTGCGTAAATATTTATTGAATCTCAATCTATATTTATTTTTATGTTATTAGATTAGAAATACAAAAAAAAACCAAAATATCGTGACAGGATGTTTAGGATTTAATTTCGTTTTTAAAAGTTTGAATAATAAATTAAAAACCACATACATTCCTTCCTTAGATCGACCTTCGGAGTATACTTATCATTTTCTACGAAATGATTTGTGCACTTGCGAGAGTTTTATAAATATATACAACCAAATGAACGGCAGCATCGACGATGTCGGTTCTGCCCCTATCAGTAACAACAGTTGGAAAGCTTGTGACCTCAACAACATTATGGCCTAAAGATATATGAGGTGCATGCTATGCAACTCAACTAAGATGCTACAGAGACAATTTTCATTAAGTGATTGTACTTGGATAATATAGCTAGATTACCTACCTTATCAAAAGTGGCCCAAGCAATATAAAGTGCTTGTGTTGGATAGGAAAATCATTAGGTATATCTAGCTCTGCTTGATTGATCCATAGCAAAATTAAAATTTCAAATAGGTGTAATTAGTGCATTGTTAGGTATATCTTTTATTATTTAAATTCAAAATAAATATTGATGACATAATCAAAAATTATGGAAGGTCATTAATATTCTAAATAATTATATATACTTAATTGAATATTTAAATATTAATTAATCGATATAAGTTATTTATGATTATAACATCCGCCCAAAAACTATAAATAGGTTATCATAAAACAGAGAAAGGTATGCATATTTTACCAGAGTTCACCACTCACTTTTCCTCAAATTTCCTTTGATCAAAGCTTTTCCATTAGAAACTAACATAAGAATCCAAAAGGATATGAAACCTACCAATGTCGTTCCTTCTAATGTGATTTTCTAGTGATTTTTAGGTCTATGTGTGAAGAGAATGGGACTTAACAAACATTGGCTTCACAAAAACCAAAGGTATTCTTGACAAAGATTCATAGGTATACAAGTGCATCTAGCCAATCAATTGGATAAAGAAATCATTCAATGACATTTGATATTTCATGTAAATTTGTTAGGGAATTCATAGATTCCATGCCTCCAAATATTATTTACTTAATCAAGGTTAATTGCATTTTATGCCCACAATGTATGGGGCAGTTTGCAAAAGTGCCCAAAACATTTACTTTGTTGCAATAATGCTCACAATGTATAGGTAATGATAAAAACATGCCCCCACACTTGACATGTTTAAAGTTGCAATTATGCCCACAATGTATGGATAATGATAAAAACATGCCCAAAGTTAGAAATTTTTTTATAGTTACCCATATGTTATGAGCATAAATGCAAGAAAGTAAATGTTTTGGGCATTTCTATAAAATATCTCATATTTTATAGGCGTAAAATGTCTCTAACCTTACTCAATCATAATTTGTTGCTTTGAATTAATTATAGGATTAATGAATAGTTTAAGTAATTTTTTCTTATTACTTGCTTAGATAGTACTGTAACTACTGCATATTGGTACTTGTTTATAAATGAAAATCACTCTCTATGGGACAATACACATGCTTCAAGCAATTTATTACTTATGAACTATACACTTGTAGATTTTCTACCAAGTTTGTGGTGCAATTTTTAGGGAGTACAAAATATTTTTATAATTAATATTAGTATTCATTTAATAGTATCGTTTACAGAATGTTAATTTTTCATTGTTT
This sequence comes from Hippophae gyantsensis, assembly GCA_030763125.1. Classification (NCBI taxonomy): domain Eukaryota; kingdom Viridiplantae; phylum Streptophyta; class Magnoliopsida; order Rosales; family Elaeagnaceae; genus Hippophae; species Hippophae gyantsensis. The sequence goes on along the minus strand of CM061035.1, from coordinate 41,129,795 downwards.
AGTTTTGCATATACCTGGGGAAATAGGTAAAAATCTTGAAATTTTGGGTCCTAAGATAAAGAGAACTCTTAACAAGTTAGGCAGAGAAATACTATACCAACATTAGCTTGAGTATATGGCTAATTTGGTAAATGAAGTGGACATTATCATCCATAAACCTCTTTCGGACGTTAGAGTATGACAAGTAGATGGTGTTCAATCATCCATCACTAGACCATTTATCAATGAAAATGATTTTGAGCTAAAACCTACTATGACCCAAATTTTATAATCTTATCAATTTGGAGGCATAGATAATGAGGATACTAACTCCTACTTAGCCACATTGTTTGAGCTATGTGATACATTTAAGTTGTATAGAGTTTTCCAAGATGCCATCCATCTTTGCTTGCTCCTCTTCTCACTTAGGGACAAGGAAAATGTATGGCTATATATCCATATTATAGGGTTTAATGAAAAGTATGTTATCTAATCTTGTGCCAAAAATGGGAATAATGAGTAATAAAATGGATTATTTGGTCACTAAAGGAGCCAAAAATAGTTCTAGTATAAGAAAATTGGAGGTACAGATGATATAGCTAGCACAAACATTGAAAATAAGAAACCAATGCATGCTTCCTATTAACACTGAGGTAAATCCTAAGAAAGAGGGTAGAGAGAAATGTAAGGCTTTTGTAACAAGAAATGGAGTAGTAGTAGGAGGTAAGAATGAAAAGACAAATGAGAAGGAAGAGGACAAAATAAATGAAGAAAAAGACAAGAATAAAGAAGTAGTGGTGAAACCTAAGAAAACCAACAATCATGGGAAAAGAGTATATTCCCCATTCCTTCCTTTTCCACAAAGGCTCCATAAATAGAACCTAGGCAAGTAATTATCCAAATTATATGATACTTTTAAGACATTGCATATTATCATCCCATTCATGGATACCTTCCTAAGTTAATTTAGGGATGACATTCTATCCTAGAAAAGGAATTTCGGAGGTTGGAGCCAATTTTCGTTATAAGGGCTTGCAGTGCTATAGTTGATCAAAAATTACCACCCAAGTTGAAAGATCTTGATAACTTTCACCTTCCACTCATTATTGAGGAATATCAATTTGGAAAAGCTTTATGTGATATAGAAGCAAGCATTAACCTTATTATCCATATTCAGAAAATTTTGACTTCGGGAAGCTAAACCAACTTCTTTCTGAAAATTCATTAAAGATACCTAAATGGGTGATAGAAGATGTTCTATTTAAGGTGGATAAAATGATCTTTTCTGCTAATTTTACTGTGTTAGATATGGAAGAGGACAAAGACATTCCTATTATATTTGGTTGACCATTCCTTGCCACTAGAACATCATTGATAGGTAATTGTTAATTTTCTAAATCCACGCAATACCAAAATACTAATAACGATGTTGATGAATGCTTTCTTGTTGATGTAGTTGAAAATATTGTAGAGGAGATTATTAGGAACTTCAATTATGTTGATTGTATAAAATATATTATGCTGCATTTTGTTACTAACCCTAAGCAAACCTTTAATTCATGTAAAAATAGTACTAAGGAGATGATAAGCACCCCTAAAAGAGGGTAGTTTATCCTAGTTTTAATTCTTACTTACATGATGCTAGTAGCAAATTGTATGTGGATGATTTTGATAATGTTATGAATGTTCTTAATCTAGATAAAATTTCACTTGATTAAAATGAGCATGATGAAACTAAGATACTTGCCGATTTCATGAAGGCTATGCCTCCCATGTTATTTTTTAATGATATTTTTGAGCATTTAGAAGATAGGCTAGACTTAGGCCATCCATTAAAGAGCCACCAACATTGGAGCTTAAGCTATTACCTAACCATTGTCGATCAATATAAAAATTTGGGTATTAATGAGATTCTACCAGTGATTATGTCCTTAACAATTAGCCAAGATCAACAAGATAAATTATTAGGTGTTTTGAGGGAGTATATCTGAATGGAATTAGCCTTTCACTTTGCACACATAAGATTATCAAAGAAGATGGGGAAAAACCAGTGGAAGATGCTCAAAGTAGATTAAATCCAATTATGATGGAAGTGGTGAAAAAGTAAGTGTGGAATTGGTTAGAAGCATGGATAATACACATAATTGCAAATAGTGATTGGGTGAGTCATTCAAAATGTGCCTAAGAAAGGGGGTATGATAGTGGTAACTAATGAGAAGAACGGCTTAATTTTAACACAAACTATTATGGGTTGGAGAATGTGTATAGACTATAGAAAAGCTGATAAAGTTGCATGAAAATATTTCTTCCCACTTTCCTTCCTGAATATATTGTTAGTTAGGTTGTCCAATCATTACTTCTATTATCCATTAAATGGTTTCTTAGGCTACAATCAAATAGTCATAGCACAAAAGGGCCAAGAGAAAAAACAATTTCACTTGTCCTTATAGTACTTTTTTCTTTAGAAGAATGCCTTTTGGATTATGCAATGCAATATTCATCTTTCAACAATGCATGTTATCCATCTTCTCCAACATCATGGAGAAAATTCTTCAGGCATTTATGGATGATTTCATGGTCTCTGGGAAATTTTTTGATGAAGGCCTTGCAACCCTTGTAAGATTAATCCAAAGATGTAAAGAGTCCAACTTTGTTCTTCATTGGGAAAATTTTCATTCTATGTTAGAAGAAAGTATCATAATCTATCATAAAATCTAATCTAAAAGTTTTGAAGTGGATAAAGACAAGATGGAAGTCATTGAAAGGTTACCACCTCTAACAAATTTCAAATGAATATGAAGCTTGCTAAACCATATCGATTTCTAGAGGAGGTTCATAAGGGATTTTTCCAAAATATCAAAACTTTTATGTGACACAATTCTAGTTTGACACACAATGTCTTCAAGGCATTAAGATATTGAAAAATAGCCTAACCCTAACATCAATAATCATAACACCTAATTGGGGGAGACATTTGAGGTAATGTTTGATGCTAGTGAATTTTCTATTGGTGTAGTTTTGAGGTGCAAAGAGGTAAGTCATTCCATGGCATATATTATGCTAATAAAACCCTCAATGAATCCAAATTGAATTATGCCACCATGGAGAAGGAACCCTTTGTAATCATTTATTCATTGGAGACATTTTGGACATATTTAATAGGTGCCAAGGTGATTATGTACACCAACCATGCCACTATTAGATAACTGTTTTCAAACAAGGATGTCAATCCAAGACTTATTATATGTGTGCTTTTACTACAAGATTAGATTTGGAGATACATGAAAAAAAAGGGATATAATATCAAGTAGCAGATCATATACCAAGGTTGGAATGGATAGATAGAACTGATAAAAAGGAATTTCCCATTGATGAATATTTTTTAGAAGAACAATTAGGGGCCATTGAAAAAATGCAAATGCCATGTATATAGTTTTGGCTAACTTTTTGACAAGTGGAGTTATGCAACCCAAATTTTCAAGCCATAGTAAGAAGAAATTCCTTCATGATTCAAGATTTTATATATAGTATGATCCTAAACTTTTGTCTTGATGGAATACTTAAAAGATGGTATACTTAGAAGATACAAATGATATCCTATAATATTTCCGCATTTTGAACTTTAGAGGCCACTTTGGAATGACTCAAACAACACTTGAGGTACTACAATTAGGCTTTTCTTGTCTTATTCTCTTTAAATATGTCTTTGAGCTTATAAAGCAATATGATAGATGCAAAAGGGTAGGAAATATATATAGGAGACATGAAATACCTCAAAAAGCTATATTAGAAGTAGAACTATTTGATGTTTGGGGTATATACCTCATGTGTCCTTTTGATCCCTCTTTTGGACATTTTTATATTCTAGTGGTTGTGAACTATATGTCTAAGTTGATGGAGGCAATTTCAATCCCAACTAATGATGCAAAAGTAGTCACAAAATTCTTAAAGAGAAATATATTCACTAGGTTTGGAACCCTAGGGCTAGAAATAGTGATAGAGGTAGTCACTTTTGTAACCATTCTTTCAACGCTTTATTGTCAAGTTATTGTGTAAAGCACAAGGTGACCACCACATACCTTCCACAAACTAGCAATTGGGTGGATGTTTTAAATAGGGAGATTAAGTGAATTTTGGAGATGGTAGTGAACACTTCAAGAAAATATTGGTCTTTGACATTAGGTGATGAACTTTGGGATTATAGGACAAGCTTTAAAACCCCTATTTGTATGTCTCCATACCACTTGGTATTTCAAAAAAAAATTCATTTACCAAGGGAATGGAAGCACAAGGCTTTTCTGGTTATAAAGAATTAAATTTGAGTTTAGAAGAAACAGAGCCATAAAAGATGTTGCAACTAAATGAACTTGATGAAATAAGGTTGGAGGAATATGAACGTTCTAAGATCAACAAAGAAAAGACTAAGAAATGGCATGAAGAGCAAATCGTGAGATAAAATTTTGAAATCGAGTGTCACACCTGAAAAATGGGTATGTAAGAGAGACAAAGAGGGTAAATTTTAAATTATGTTTAAAGGAAATTTCTTTAATAACCATGAAAAATTTGATTAAAAATAATCTAAAAATCAATTAATTATAAACAATTTGGGTACCTTTAAAAATTTTCTATTCAATAGGCCAAAATATAAATTTATAGATTTAAATCGAAGACATTTATAGAGTCAATTTGAAATTCATCAGAGTAGTCCAAGATGGCCTAGCTGTAAATTATAGTAGCCAATAAATTAAATAAGGTTTAAGGTTAAACCTTTTAAAGTTTGAATCATTCGTATAAAAATTTCATGTTTTCACCATGATTATCCTGAATAATGCACCTGGAAGACAAGAGTAGGGGGTAAGCTACTCAGAGCTTCATAGGAGTCTACTTTAATATATTATTTTAACAAACAAGTATTCATGATTCACGCATGTTATTTATTAATAACATTAATGAAGGGAATTAATCATCGTCAGTATACAATGTAGCGACATTTCAATCATGAAACCCACATACACATGTATTTCGTCACTTCCTAGGGATTGGAGGAGTGTACATTCTAGGTATCCCAAAGCATGCTCATACAATATAAAATATGCTACGTAGTACAAATCCAATGCATTAAATGCAACCATATATGTATTTTCATTCAAATAAATAGGCACATGTGCATTCTAACTCCGAGATGTTTGTGGGTCCACCTCAGACCCCATGTATGATCAAAATACATATGACACATATATCAATCCAATCAACATCATATGGGCCCTCGTCTATAGTAGTTGACTACAAAACAAGATATGATGTCCAACTTTGAGGCCCATATAAAATCAAGAAATCCATTATGGGTGACAAACTCCAAACACAACGGGCAATCCAACACTGAGGCCCATATACGAGAAATAATCCACGGTCATAATCCAAGACCATAATGTAGCAAACAATAAAAAGTCACCATAGACGGAAAGACTAGAAGAATACATATGTATGCGATGTGTACCTGAAGTCCCTCAAAAATAGTTTGATTTATAAAATTATAACATTGCTAATAAAATCATGGTATCTAATTTTCCACATTAAGTCATACCATATGATGCATCACTTTTTATTTATAAAATCAATGCATGAATTTAGAAAGTTAGAGTAAGAAACCCTACCTTGAAACCTTGACTTGAACACTCAAATATTTATCAATGAAATGCCTTCCCAAATGTGCCAAAAACCCAAACAATTGAGAGAGTGAAAGTTTTTAGAGAATGGGAGAGAATAGGGAAATTTTTGTGTGGGAGAAGGATGAAGCTTGGCCTTCTGTCGACAAAAGTTTTGGATACTAATACAAAGCTCGCCAAATGTGGTGGTAAGGGGTTAGGAAGGGTCCTACGAGGGTAGGGTGAGGTTCGGTGAGGATTTAGCAAGATGCAATGAGGGTCCCATGAGGGTTTGTCAAGGGCCTATCTAGGGTGTAGTAAGGAATTTAGAAACTTTCCAAGTTTTCCTTATTCGATCCAACTTTCCAACTTTCCAAGTTATCCCATGAGGGTTTGTCAAGGGCCTATCTAGGGTCACAAAAATTTCCTGATACATCCCTATACTTAAAATATTAATAAAAGTTTAGTTTTAAAAACTTAAATTATTTATAAAAATTTTAATGGGGTTTAACATTCATACCCCATTAAAGAAAATTTTGTCCTTCAAGATTATAATTGGTCAAACAAATAAGGATATTTTGAGCAGCTTTTGATCTAAATCCCAAGTTACATCTTCAATGTCATGATGTCTCCACTGAACTTTTTCTAGCTATATTTCTCTCATTCTTAAGTTCTTGACTTGAAATTCAATTATCACCATTGGTTCTTCATTAACATTTCTATAAGATAGACACGTGAAAAACATTATGAACTTGTAATAATTCTAAGTGTAACTCCAACTTATATGTTATATCACTAATCTTCTTTATAATTCTGAATGGTCCAATGCAATGTGGTGATAACTTTCCTTTTATTGCAAAACAAGTTACTCTTTTCCGAGGTCAAACTTTGCAAAAAATGTAATCATCTACTTCAAAGTTTAATGTTAATCATCCATGATCCATATAACTCTTGTACCAAATTTGAGCTGCGTGAAATTTGTCTTGTACTATCCAAATATTTTTAGTTGTTTCTTCAATAAGATCAATCCTCATTGTACCAAATTCTTCACATTTTTCACAACACATTAGAGATCTACATGATCGTCCATATAACGCTTCATAAAGAGCCATCCCAATGCTAGCACATAGCTATTATTGTAGGCCAACTCAACCAATGGTAGGTATTCGCTCTAATTTTCCTTGAATTACATAGCATAGGCTTGTAACTTGTCAAGCTCGTAACATGTCTTCTAACATTTAGATAACCCATTCACATTGTCTGTCCGCTTTACGATGAAATGCCATACAATACCGCATCCTTGTATCAAAGTCTCTTGTATTCACCTCCACAAATTTACAGTAAACTTTGGATTTTTTATCTAATACAATAAACATTAGGATGCCATGCAATCATACAATCTCATATGTGAATAACTTACTCAAAGCATTCACCGTGTATCGAGTTTTGACTGGAGAGAAATGAGCAGACTTCATAAGATCATCAATAATTACTCAAATGGAATCATAACCTTGAAAAATAAATGGTAATCCTTATATAGATTCATAGTGATGTCATCCAATTTCCATTTTGGCACTAAGATTGGTTGAAGTAGTCTGGTAGTTTTATTGTGCTATGCCTTTCACTTGTTGACATATCATACAATTGGTTTTGAATTGTGCAATATATTTCTTCATTATCCTCCACTAGTAGGTCCTTTTTAAATCAAGATACATTTTTATGCTTCCAATATGTACTGTAAATCCTATACATTCCATGGTTTCTTAGGAGTCTTCATCTAGAGTCACCATCTTTTTGTTGAAAATGATATGTTCCTATAGTGAAAGTCTTTCTATCCATCATTTCTCTTACTAAAATCTTCACCATGCTTCCCAAACTTTGGGATTGCCAGATTGAGGCATTTCATTACAGGGTTGGATGTCACTCATAAAGGTTATAGAGTTTTTAGTGCTATTACTAGTATATCTGGCAAGGATGCTAAAAATTTGATGTGCCAAAATTAATTTTGTATGATTTATAAAATAGCTTGTAAGTGAAAAAATCACTTATAGAAAATAATAAGTATAATTCCAAGGTTGGCTTAAAGAGGAATCATGTTAATATTAAATAATTCAACAAATTCTTATAAACGAAAATAAAACCTAAACATTTTGTCACAAAGTTTGGATTTGAAGATCTAAACTAATGATAAAAAAAAGATAGATTCAATAAACATTTAACCAATTAGAGATTGATCATGTAGTGGGGATTTTATGGGATACAATAACTAGTTAATTATACTTGCTCAATTTTAAGTAGGTTATTTAAAATATGAATTATAATTATTGATTCTTCCTTTTTTTTAGAAATTATCCTAAGACATGGATCAATTTCATTATTAATCACGTATCAATTAGAGTATTTTGCCTAGGATTAGTAATTGATAGTTAATTAAATAATGCTTTATTACTAAGGAATTAATAAACCATTGAGTTGATGCTTTTGGCGAGGCTATCAATCTTAACTCTCATCAAGATTTCTAGGTTAGGTTAATGATTTATGTATCAAAAAACAAACTTTTAGATTTTAATTCTATTATATTTTCAAATAATAAGTCTTGTAAAAATCTTTGAAATGGAGTCCTCTAAATTAGATCTAGAATATTTCACCTTACATATAAGAATTAACTCTAAATCAGATTCAGATAATTAAATCCTAAATCTAAATCTCTGTTTATTATGAAAAATACTTCTTTAGTATATTTTTCTTTTACACACTTTGCTTTAATCTTGATGAAGAAATAAAAATTTATTCATTTTATAAAAAAGTTTAATCTACTTTAATATTTTGCAAGTGTAATAGCATTACTAATATCTCATATTATTTATAAAGAGAAATGTATATTTTAATAAATGATCAGTAAATTAAATATAGCATTTAATAAACACATAATTAAAGATAATCTATAAATAATACATTCAAATATATCACAATAGAATCTCATTAATGTTTCTTCTTATAGAAAACCTCAAAATAGAATTGCCAACACCATTTATTGAATTGAAACTAGAATTACTACATAAAGTAAAATTATTAAACTCTCAAATTAGAGAATAACTTGAAACTATTAAAAGAAAAACTAAGAAATATTAAATACTAAGAAATTAGCTTAAGAATGATGTTGTAGGATATGGATTACAAGAGAATTAGGGTCCTAGGTGTAGAAGGGGAAAAAATATTAAATGATGATTGGCGTTGCGGTACACATTTCTTTCGTACCATGGCATACACAAGATGTATAGGATTTGGTGCTTGATCCACAACATTAATGCCATGGCATACAACATTTCCACACCGCGGCCCATAACAATCATGAGATGCGTGATTCTCAATCCTTTTTCCTTATGTCGCGGCATATAAAACTACCATGTCGTGACCCACCTTGTCCTGAAAAATTAGAACCCTTATATTTTTTTGTATATCGATTTTCATATTCTGGAACATATATCATGCTTTACATATGTTATCTTTTAAGATTTTGAAGTTTTAATGGAAGCTTTTAGATATGTTCTTCAATTTTTTGATCAATTAAATCTTTTTGAAGCTAAAATACCTAAAAAAGAAAAAAAAAACGTGCACATGAATCTAAAAAGATAGATTTGTTTAAAATGATAGTAAATTTGAGAAAATACAAATCTATTTAAAAATTTATTGTACATAAAATCATAATATATAAACTGTTTTTGAGCACTCATCACAACCCCTAACTAGCTTCTTGGAAGAATGGCAAAAAGTTAAAAACAAAAACTAGAATAAAATTAAACTATCTTAAATCATTTTCGTAGATCGACACAATTTCATTTAACTTATGCAACAATCCTTGAAATCCTTAGGCTTCCCTAGTGTTAAAGTTTAAGTCTTATGAGGATTTTTAGATATGATACCCACAAATATCCAATTTAAAACTCAAAAACTAAAAACAAATGACACAAAAAAAAAACAACACAAACAAATAAAATTTAAAATAAGTACAAAGATTACAAAATAAAAAGAGTAACAAAACTTCGAAGAATTTTTAGTCTATTATAAAATTACACTTAAAATCTACAACATAAGATACTTTTAATATTCTAAACACTCATGGTTTATTATAATAATTAGTTAAAAATCACTTTCATATTCAAACAAAAAATATATTATTATTAAAATTACACAATTAAAGTTTCATATTCAAAACATAAACAATATCTAAAATTCAAAGGTTCATAGAAAATCCAAGACAACAACACCAATTATTTCAATATCTTTTCTAGCACTATTTGTCCTAATTAAGGTTTGGAACTTTTAAAAATTTTAAAAATTCTACAAAATTTAATTTAAAGAGGTCAAGCCAACCTCACGAAAGTGAGTTAAGAAAATTACATAATGGAAGTACAAAAATATGCTCAATTTAAGAGACATCTAAAACACTCAACATATACAAAATTTACAATATGTAGTAAACACACAAGTGATTATATACCTCAAATGCTCCTGTCTAGACTAGAAATAAGCACATATAATAATCAACACACAGTATGTGAGACATGAATGCATACTAAACAATAATGGATTTCCAATCACTTTAGCACTTCATATGTGAGAACATATTTGGTAAATGATTATTATACTCTCACAACATGCTATCAAACTAAACATAACAAACCACTTAAAGAGTCCAATATATGGGACACAACCATGGTAAGGATATACATTTTAAAGATTCACACGAAACTCACATGCTTATCACAAACATAAGAATTATAAATTAATCAAAAAAATAGGTAGATTAATTTAACACATTGTAAACAATGATTAGAAAGTTGTAGTCATGCTACAAAAAAAGGAAACAAAGTATGCTACAATAGATAACAAATAAGCTTTCTAATCAGAGTCTACATCTAGTATGTTAGAAGATATATGATAGAAACTCATAGTGTACTAACATATTGATCAAGCATAAAAATATTGAAGGAGTTTGGGACCTGATACACAATCTGCCTAAGGAGGTACTAGTTCCTTAAGGACTCACCTCCAACACACAAATCACAAGGACATAAACATAGCTATAGTACATATAACCAAAGATAGATAGTATCATAAAGCAGTAGATATAGAATTTAGTAAATGGAAATTAGGCGATGAATATTAGAAGCTTTTAGTCAAAGTTAAACTTTGGTATGTAGGAACATGCATAATTTAAACTCTAATTATACTAACCACAAGTTCAAGCCTACAAAACACCAAAAATAATGAGGTAAACGTACATAAAAACCTTATCTATATGGTAACATCCTAGGGTTTCTTAAGGCAACCACTCAACAGTAAAAAATCCACTAATAAATAAAATAGTTATAACTCTCATAGAGGATAAAATGACGAATACCTTTATTAGTTGGGACCTACATCCTACTTGCCTATTGATGCTTTTGCTTGCTGCTTTAGTAATGACATGGTTTGAGACACGAACCTAGCTCACCTCTAAAGCCAACACCCTCTAATGTTGTATGATCAGGAACCATGGATCACTAATAGGAGTGTAACTACTCCCAATCTTGAGAACCACCCTCAAACTCAAATAGCCTATCTCTTATTGTACACAATAAGAGATATGAGAACCAAAGCATTTAACTTAGCTTACTATCACAATGAGGTTCTTGCAAATAAATAGTTTCCTCCAAGCAACTCCTAGTCGACACACAACTCATATACAACCCACTTGTAAACACCACCTCAAGTACTCAATACTCATAAGCACCATTTTTCTCACACAATCATGAATCACTAATACCAAAAAATACTCAAAGTATCACTAATTTGAAAATAGAAAAATGAGATGTCAATTTTATAGAGCTCTACTATATTTTTGATACAAAATAAGAAGGAATGGGGGTATTTATAGTGCTCAAAATTGCAACCTCGCCAGTCACCTTGCCACCACCTGGGGTGAGATCCTTGGAGAGGTGGTAAAAAGTCACTTCTTTTTGTTTCATAAATTGTTGTGTACTTTCCATAAATACCCATACCCCAAATGAACCAAAACCACAAGGGATAATGTTGACTCACTCGTATGCTTACTAATCAAAAACTAACACTCCTTGATACCATCTTACGATCTAATGATTCGATCATCAAATTTTCCATATGTTGTGCTGATATTGATACCATTGCAAGTTAATTGATATATTCTCAATAGATCTACCTTGATTTAATCTTCAAAATTCTCGAGCTTGATTTTCTTCAAATCATACTAGTTTTCATTATCTTTCTTCACGCAATCATAGTTTGTCTTTCAAAATAGATGATGCTTCAAGTTTTGTAAGACATTGCCGACATAAACCTTTTTTATTAGTATAGAACATCGATCTCTGTACAAAAATTCTAGTGGGTCTATGTCCTTTCTACTATGTGTTAGTATACATTTCATGTGATGCTTTGTCAATAGATACGACAATCATTGATGAAGTTGATAATCCTATATTTGACTCTTATAATGTTGTTCCACATTCATATTCAAAATTTGATTCTAAACTAACACCATTTTTTTCAATTGTGTGAGGGGGTACCATGAACTTCAAAAATTGCTTTTCTAGATTTTCTTGTAAGTTTATCAATCATTGATTATCTCATAGTAGTCTGTCCATGAGTTCATCATTCTATGAAAGTGCTTTATCTATACATGAAAAATAATTTTGGTACATTGGATTCTCTTTAACCTATAATCATCAATATCTCGTCTTTTAAAGATTGCATCATTTAGTTGACCAAATAATCTAATTATATTTGTCCCTTAATGATAATCAATGACTAACTTCAAATTTTCATCATTCAAAACAAAAATTTCATAAGGTGATGATCTTGATCGAACGAGTCTTTTTTGACACAGTTGATATAATTATTTTTCTCAAAGCCTTTCTCAACTAGTATCATTTGATAGGAAGAGATAGTTATTTATGTAGTTCTAGGTTACAAATTAATTATAAAATCATTCTTGAGTTGGGGGAAATCTAGGTAGTTCTTATAGAATTACATTCCATTATTATTTACTATTTACTACTAGTAGTCGTGTCAAGCTCTTTCCATCATTAGTGTCTATTTCTAGAGAGTTTTAGAAGGATTATAATTTTTCTGATCTAGTCTTTCTTCTAGATGATGCTTAAGAAAAATACTAAAAAGATTCACTCCTTGCATCAAGAAATTGGGCTATTACAGACATAAAGGATATTACAAGAGTTTTCAAAAGGAAAATTTTAAAGAAAGAGCCTTGTAATATTTCACATTTGGGCATAGGTGAAAGAATAAGTGGCATGAATATAAAAAAGAACTCATATCCATGAACAATAGACACTAATGATGGAACTCATATCCTTGTCTATAGTTTTTTCTTACTTATGTCCTTTTCTTTTTCTCGTAATGATTGATTGCATTTTAGAAAGGTTGTCAAATAGACTAATAATGTTGGAAACTGATTCTTGAAAAGGTTGTCTTGGTCATCAAAAATGCTCATGTGACTTCCAACTAGACTGTTGACTTTGTCTTGAGAAATTCCTTTGAGTATTTGATGCCATAGAGTAAGATTCAATCCTTCTGTATTATTTTGATCAAATAGTCATGCAAAAATATTATTTTTGATATAAATCACCATATGGAAATACTAGTGGTATAAAATCCAATCATTAGGTTGAGTCCCTAAAGAACAGTTTCAGGACCTTGGCTTGTTTATGATTCATCTTGCTGAATCTAATGAGTGGTTGCTACAATTCATGAGAAACCCCTATGTCTTAAAAAAAGTAATTGTTGTCAATTGCTCCCATAGCCGGTTCAATCCAATGAATCATTGGTAAAATGTCTAAGGTCTCCCAAAAATCAAAAGCAACTAGTGCAAACCCATATCAAAGATAGGTGATACATCCTATTTTTTGAAATCATCTTATAGTGATAACAAAATTTGTTATTCATTTGAATTAAAGAAAATGAGTCCTTATAACTTTTCATGGTAGTAAATTCCATATTTTCATCTTAAATTCTTTCTGACTTCAATTGTTACTTAGTGCAATCAATTTGCACACATTTCTTATTGGTCATTGTATTAGTAAGTAGCTGAGACAAAAATAGCTTTTAGAAAGTAATTTATTCCATGGAGAGTAGAACCATGTAGTGATACCAAACTATCCCACTCCAAAAAATGGGTACATGAGATAGAAAAAGGGGTAAATATAAATTATGTTTAACAAAAATTTCTTTAATGATCATAAAAAGTTTAATTAAAAATAATTTTAAAATCAATTATTTATAAAAAAAATTTGAGTACCTTTAAAAAATTTCTATTCAAAAGGAAAAAATATAAATTCATATTTTTAAATCCAAGAAATTTATAGACTCAATTTAAAATTCATCAAATAAGTCTCAACCTACCTAATCATAAATCATAATAATAAATAAATTAAATAAGGTTGCAAGTAAAACCTTGTAATGTTTGAATCCCCCATATAAAACCTTCATGTCTCCACCATGATTATTTCGAATAATGCAACTGAAAGAGAAGAGTGGGGGTAAGCTACTCATAGCTCTACTGGTGATTCTAGTATTAAAACCCAGATATACATGTGCTAACCATTTATGGGGGATAGGGAGAGTGTACATTCTAGGTATCCCAATGCATGGTCTTACAACATAAAACATGTTATGTAGTATAAATGCAATTCATGAAATGCAACCTCATATGTATTGGTCATCCAAATACTTAGGCACACGCACAGCCCAACCCTAAGATGCATATGGGTTCACCTATGACCCCGTGTAAGATCATACTACAAATGGCCTTTGCCTACAGGCAGTTGACTACAAAACACAATAGGGGTTCTAACTCTAAGGCCTATGAGTAGTCAACAAATCTATAATAGATGGAAAACTCCAAATATAATGGGGGTCCAACTTTGAGACCTGTGTATGAGCAATAATATGTAGTCACAATCCAAGACCACAACAATTTGCGAGCAATAATAAAAGGCACCATTGATGGAAAAATTCGATGAATACATGTGAATGTGATGCATACCTATAGTCCGTCAAAAATAGTCTACTACAACCAGTAGCCCATAGGTACCATTCTAACTAAGACAACATACATGCGTACTTCCCATGTATAAAACCATTCATATGATGCATGAGAATATTTTTCCAATGTATGCACAATAAAATATCATGAGAATATCATTTTTAATTAATACTTATAATATTATAACATTGTTAATAAAATCATGGCATCTAATTTTCCAACTTTGTTTATAACAAATGATGCATGACATTTCATTTATAAAAACAATTCACGAATTTAAAAAGTTAGAGTAAGAACCCTTACCGTAAAGCCTTAACTTGAACAATTAGATATTTATCAGAAAAATGCCCTCCAAACTTTTCCAAAAAACCCAAACAATTTAGAGAGAGAAAGTTTTTAGAAAGAGGGAGTGAAGATGCAAATTTTTGTATGGGAGGGGTAAAAATCTACCCTTTATAGACAAAATTTTTGGATGCTTGTCTGCCAAGCTTGCCAAAGGTGATGGCTGGGCCTATGGCGAGGTGTATGGCAAGGGGTGTGGTGAGGGTATGATGAGGTTCAATGAGGGTTTAGTGAGGGTCTGGTGTGGCACATAGAAACTTTCTAATTTTTCCCAATTTGATTCAATTTTTTGCACAAAGGTTTTTCGATACATCCCTATACTTAAAATAATGATAAAAATTTTGTTTAGACACTATAATTATTATTAAAGAATTTTATGGGGTTTTGCATGGGGCATAATGTCAAGACTCTACCCAGCTCAACCCTAAAGCATATGATGTGTCATCAAGAACCATCGAGTGTTCCTAAACTAACTCATATCAAAATTGAAGATTTAATTTAAGAAGTTTTTTTTTAAATGGATAAATTCTTCTCTAATTATTCGGCTAAATTACAACCATTCTAAAAGATATTTTCCATAAAATAGAAAACTTTATGTAATTTTATAGAACCATAAAATGGCTCATGATTATAAACATAAGTACATACCTTATGATACAAAAAATACACCAAAACATAAGGCTTTCTTGCCCTGGCTTCTAGTCAAGAACACATCAACCAAAATACACTCCACAAAATAGTAAGGGGATAGAACAACCCACTAGTGTGATGTGGCCTCAAAAGTTATTCCCTGAGAGTGGAAAATAAATAAAAATGGTGAGCTTGAAACTCAATGAGTGAATAACTTTATAAAAAAATGTACTTAATACTTATGCGAACTTTGTATGAATTGCTTATGAATTATAATGAATTGCATTAATGAATGTACTACCTTATAAGCTACCATGAAATAACATGCTAATAAAAAATATTTTAGTCTGATCCTTAGAATATAATAATGTACTAAAAAAAATTTAAAAATAAAAATTATAACAATGAGAAATATGCTAGGAATTTTATGCCAAGAGCACCTAGGTATCTGGGCACACATGATGCTTTGCGCTAGCATAAGTTCTCAACTAAGATTGTGGGAAATTTACCTAATGTAGCCTCTAGAATTGCTCAATTGGTTGTTCTGGTATGTAATGGATGCACAAACTTCATTAAAATGATAGTTATCATACTGAACTAATTTGGTAAGTATCATATTGAACTAGTAAACATGATACTTAACTGAAATAAAGCAAATTTGTTGGTCATGTTGTCATACCAAGTTAAATTGAATATTCTAAATGATGAATAGAGCTAACTATCACTAAAAACTTATGAGGAAGTAGTATGGCCATTCTCAAATATTTACTAAACTTTCAAGCTTGTATAGAAAATAGTATGTGGTAAAACTGATTTAGTATCATGCTTACATTATTTGTAAAATGTATTTCTTTTACCAAAATAATTCAAATAATATAATAAAATTTATTCTCATGGGTATAAGTTCTAAGAGTGCATTGAAATTGACATGTGGTATGTTATTCAAATTCTAGTTAAATTAAAATGAATGAACTTTCCAAAAACATGAAATTTGTGCTGAATTGCAGGGCATGCACGATGAGCTATTAGCTCAGTAGTAGCATTCATCCTTGATAATTGCATGGTTATACCTTGGCTGTGAGGGCTCTCAACCATATTTATAGTTCTAGTTCTCATCAATGCTTGACCCAGAGATGTGGATCATTCAAGGCATATTATTATTGAGTACTTCTCCTAGGGAAGTAGAAGCACTTTTGAAAGAGGTGATTCAAGAACATATGGAATGTTTTATGGTTCAAGCACATGTGTAAAGAACTTGATTTCTTATCATCTTTATCAAGATTAAAAAACCAATCATAATGAAATTAGAAAATATTATATAAATGATTTAAAATTATTTTATATTCTAATTGTAAGGTTTATATAAGTATTGACGATATTTGTGAAATAAAATATATAATTGTAATTTTAGTGTTTAGGTGTGTCTTAGAAGAGTATTTTCAACCCGAAGAAACTATTGAGCCTCAACAGTCATATAGCAGGTATATTTATGTTCCTATATACATTAGATTATATATTAGACATAATAGGAACAATGTGAAAATATGCTACTCGATCAATCTAACAATGACTAGATTGATCAAGCACTATAACCTAATTGAATTACTTTTAATGCATGATTATATCGATTAATGACTATATTGATAAAGTTAAATCATTGGATTGATCCACTTTTTTGAATATTTATTAAATGATCACTAGATCGATTGACAGAATGTTCAATTGATCAACCAATGTACTTGATCGATCTAGAACTTGGCTAGATCGATCAAGAAGCCAATTATCTAATTTTAAAACATTCTAATATGAATTAGATTAGCTTTTTACTCCATTGTCCATATTTCTTAAAAGTGTTTTAACTAATTTTATGATCAATATGATAATTCTACTTCAACCTAATATGCTTCAAAATATTCTATAAATAAAAAACCTACTTATTTGAAACTAACCCCAAAAGAGCTATTGTGCTTATTCTCTTCATCTTTTATTCTCTCTTGTTTCGTTGAAAGTTTTTAAGTAGGCTGTTTCATTAAGTTAATTTACAAAAATTTTTGCTTGAGTTTGATAGATTGATAAGTCTATAATAATAATTTTGTTATTGTGCTTTTAATTGATAGTTATAGAGTTTCTATATATTTTCGATTTATCTAATATATTGTTTAAATCAACTAGTTAAAGTTGTTCAATCTACTCTAAATTTGCTCTAGGACACACATTAGCACTTGTTTTTATGTGTTAAATTTTTAGGTGACAATGGTACAGATTCATTTAACTCGTGGGACTTGAGTTTGTCAGCATAATCATCCTGATCCAAATCCCTATCTTGTAAATAATATGATCGATGGAAGTAGTGGCTTATAAGTAGGTTACTTGGGGGTATTACCTGGTTGGGTAGTTTGAGTCCTAGCCTTGTAAATAGATACTTATTTTTTATAGTGGATAGCTAGGTGATCCAGTGGACTGGTGATTTTCCTCTTAGGTCATTGGTGTGGCATAGGCTACTTCCACCTCAAAATCTTGTTTGTTGACATTTTTATGTCCATATTACTTTATATTCACATGATTGGTTGTTTGACTACTTATGAAACTTTTATTTACCATACTTTCACTAACTAGATATTTAGATCCATAACTAAGAAAAAATTTCATTTGTTATTAGAGCCAGTCATTGGATACACTTAGTATACCTAAGATATTGGTATGGATCATTAGTATGCCTAGGACCTTGGTATGGATCATTTAAGAGTGTGTTAATTTGAGACTATTAGGATGAAAGAAGATGAGACTTTTTCTGAATTTTGTGTTAGATTATATGATATTAAAAATACCTCTGCCAATCTTGGAGAGAAAAGTGATGATTATAGGATAGTTTAAAATATTCTTTACTCATTACTAGATCACTTCTATCCAAAGGTCACTGTCATTGATGAAAGCAAGGATGTTGACAATATCAAAATAGAAAAACTTGTTCGAGCACTTCGAACTTTTGAGATTATTTTTTGTCCTCCCATAAAGAATAAAGGTGTTGCTTTTGAAACTGCTATAACTGAAGAACATGAAAATGAAGATGCAAAACTAGCACTCTTGACTAGAAGGCTTAACAAAATCTTCAATATAAGGAACCTTCAAAATAATTCTCAACCATGTTGTCAAATGTATTAGAATGAAGAAACCTAAACCTATTGGACCTCAATGTTTTGATTGTATGCATTTAGGTCACTTTATAGTAGATTATATAAATAAGATGAACAACACTGAAAGAGCTTTCAATACCATATTTATTGACTTTTAAAGCAACAACGACTATCCAGTGGAACAAGAACAGACAAACTTCATTGCATTAGCTACAACTGCTAGTGGATGCTCTAGTAAGCTAGACATTGATTCAAACAATGAGGAAAGTGACATAAATTTTTACTTAAACATTTTAATTTCACAAATATTAACGATGTATTCAAAGAGTTCATATTATGTGAAAGAGATAAATAAAAGTTTCTTGTAGAAGTAACTAAACTTATTGACAGCATTAAATCCTTTGAAGTAAACTCATCAATAGTTGAGTAGTATAACTTTGAACTGTCTGAACATACCAATATTTTGAAGTAAAGTCTTGCAAATATTAAACATGAAAACAAGAATCTTATGTAGAAATTTGAACAATCAATGGAAGTAGTAAGAGGTTAACAATTGGCGATGATAGGTTGAACATAGTTATGGATTATGGAAAGCCAAATAGAGACAAAAAAGGGCTAGGATATGTAAATGATCATACTATGCCATCTTTGTCAAAACCAACTAAATTTTCCAAACTTCACACATGTTTTCCACATACAATACACATGAAAATTTTTAAAAGGATGAGAGCTCCACTCTTTCAACGTTAAAAACCACATCTATAAAGCCTTCTAACCTTTCTCCTACTATTAAACATTATACTTAAACATCAGTTGCACATATTGTGGAAAATCATGTTAAATTTGCACTTGTTTGTCAGAACTGTGGTAGGAGAAGGCATATTAGACCTTATTATAGATTCCTTAGAACTTATACTTATTATAACAATGCCTTTATTGCTAGATATTATGGAAATAATTTTCATCATCCATGCATGTATGCTTCATCTCCATCAATAGTGAAACAAAATAAAAATAAGGACAAACCAAAGAAAAAGTCAAAAGCAACTAATTCTATTAATTTCAAACCCAAAAATATAGAGAAACCAAAATCTAACAAAATTTGTGTTAGGAGAGATAGTATGTTTTCAATCATTTGACTATCTTTGTTTCACCTAGGAATTATAATTTTGTGCTTGTTTGATCATAGATGAGTCTTTTAGTTTGAATAGTTAAAATAATATTTTTGATTTTGAATTTTTATTGTTTAATTATTAATTTTTATTTTAGGTTATTTAACTTTTGTAATTAAAATTCAAAAATATATAAAGGTTAGTAGAATTGTTCTAATAATGAAATAAACTCAAATACTATTTTGGAACAAAATAGTAAATATTTTATAAAATTAGATTTATTTTGATTAATTATTCGTTGTGTAATTAAGGATCTTGTTCTATGCATCTATGCTTTTTTTTATGTCTGGTGATCGATATTAACAAGAATTCGCTCACACAATCACTTAATACATAAGTATTTCATGCTTGAAAATATTAAATTATTATATGAGATTTGAAGATTTGAGATAACCTTGATTGCACAAACTATGGTTGCACTCTATCTTTCACTATATAAAATACCACTATAGAGAGATACCTAGTTTTGAGAGTGCTACTTACTGTAATTTATGAAAAAAATCATAGTGAGCGGAGAGGTTCACCTCATAACTAGTGTAAAATTCACCATACTAGGTTTATTGACTTGTGTGTATTTCCTATGAAAAATAAGGTGATTAAGGAAATAAATAAAAAATTATATATAATTTTTTTCACCAAAAGAAAGAGCCGTAAATAATTATACAAAGAGAATATTATATAATCATTCCCTTATTCAATAAGAATAAAGAAAATAAGTGTAATATATGAGAGGGATTATAAAAATTAAAGCTCTCTCTTAGTGAAGAAAAATGATATTATGTGAAAGTTTGATTTGAACTAAAATTTTCTCATGATTTGTGATACTCTTTACTTCAAATCTTTTATAAGTAATTATAAATGAACAAATTAACATACTATTGTAAATCAATATTTATTTTACTTTGAGTAATTGTTAATAGGTCATCATATTTTATGAGAAATATACATGTACTTTGTGGGAAAACTTACGTGTTGTGAATAATCTAAATTTGTTAAAGCACAATCTTTATTTCATATTGCAAAATTGATTAACTATGTAATGTTCATATTTGAATAAACCTATTCCTTTTATTCAAAAACATTTATAATAAATAAATAATAATACTTTTAATTTTGTGTGTTTATTTAAGTGTGTATTTGGGATTTTTGGGTACTTTATAGTACTTGGGGAGAAGTTTTAAAAATTTGAGTATTTTTGAAAGTCGATCGATCGACACTATTCTTGATCGATCAAGAGTGATCAGTTAAAATATACTTCTTCTTTTTCTTCTTCCATCCAAACAACCCTAACCCCCTTTATGGAAAGTTTTTTATTTTTAGCCAAATCCCCACCAAAATCTCTCATTTTCATCCCAAACTTCTTAGAATTGATAACTAAACACTTCTCTAGCATTAATCGTTCACAAAAAGTCTGATTTGTGCAGAAATTATAAAAACCCTAAGTCACATTTACTTACATTTTTCCACCAAACAATCACCTCTTTTAAGATTATTTTTTGTGATTTCTTTCAGCATTGTTGCACTGATCCTATTTTTGTAAATGTTTTGGGAAATTTCATATGTTTGGTTAATTATTAGTAAGAGGGGTATTTTGGTAATTTTGGGTTTCTATTTGGTTTTTGTAATGGCTACAAGGCGATGTGAACTACCTCTTAGTGCTCCTACTCCTTTATCAACACAATGATGGAATTAGGAATCTAAATCAAGGTATAATACTTACTTCTCTCGATACCAGCCATTAGAAACATGGGATTACATAGAGTGAATTCCAGGGAGTTAATATAACCCCAACCATTAGGGCTCTTGGTTGGGTATCTCCATTCACCCCGGTTAAATTGTGTTTCCCAACCATAGTACAAGAATTATATGCCAAAATTGACTCCAACATCCATAACCTCAAGTTGATGAGTTACAAAGTTTTTGTTAGGATTAAAAAAACTGATATCTTAACCCAAATAATCAATAATTTTTTATCTTTCACAAACATAAGTGACTTAGAACTTAACACAGATAGATTTACTATTTCCATTGAAGATCTTCTTACCAAACTATCTAGTCAACCAAATGTTGGCTATAGTACAAAGCAACTATCTATCCCTAGTGAGTTCACACCCTTCTACTTAGTGTGGAGCAAATTGGTTAATACCAACATTCTCCAAAGACTCTACTGAGATTGGTCTCTTACATGAAAACAAATATGTAATGCATTGGAAAAGTGATTGCTTTTGATGTAGGATCATTAATTCAGGATGAAATTATCAACCAATCTCAAGTTATAAACCCAAGGATTGCACTCCTCTGTGGATGCTTTATTTCTTAGCTAATTTTGTCTATTTATGTACCCAAATAAGTGATTTTGACACTATTTGAATAATGAGTGACTTTAGAAATTCAGTAATATCTAGATAATCTACTTAAACTGCAAAGAGATAGAGGCACATTGGTGTGGATGCTAGTAGAGAAGGATCTACCAGAGCTGGTCCTAGTGGCAGAAGAGCTATAAATGATTTCTTCGAGGATGAGGTTATGGAGAATTTATTTGGTCGTGAACCTTCTCTTAATGAAATATTTGCAAATGAAGTAAGGATGAGATTGGGGCACTTGGAAAAAAAGGTGGGTGAAATAGATTAAAGAATGGTATGCATTACTGAATCACAAGAAGAAATACTTTTTAAGATGCGTGCCATCCATACACACCTCGGGCTTCCTTTAACAGATGGTAAATTATTTTTTCAATTTCATTTGTGTATTTGTTTTATGATTAGTGTGTTTAATATTTTTATGCTATTTAATATTGTAATTGATTTTTATTGGGATGTATTTGACTATTATTAATCATTAGACTTTTCTAATTACATCAGGATGTTTATACTTCCTCTTTTTTTTTACTACATTTGAATATTTATCAAATATTTTATTTTGGTTTATTCGTATGACCAAAAGGGGAGATAAAATTTGATGTAATAAATTTGGTATATTCCAATTAAAAAATTTGGCTAAAAATTGAAAACACAAAAATTGAAAGATAATTAGTTTAAGGGGATTTATTTACATTTGCATTCTTTTGTTTTTGTAGGATATTTGACATAGGGGGAGATATTTGCCATTGGGGAGTTATTTTTATTTACTATCATTTGTCTTATTTTCTTTTGAACATTCTTCGCTTTTCTATTATTAGATACAATGAGCTATTATGAACAATGAGTCATTTGTGGCAAATTGTTTGCATTTTGTTATTGTTTTTTTACCATACTTCTACTTACTAGACATTTAGATCCATAAATAAATGATGCATGGCCAATTGTCTACTTGATTAGTCAAACATGGGCTATTTGATAGATCTTTGGGCTTTGATTACCAAGGAATAGAGAATTAATGTCATTTCATTGAGTCCTCTTAACTTGCATTGATTTAGCTTTAAGATTTCATTTTAATTGAAATTTTGGGATATTTTGAAAAGTCAACTTCTTTTTTAGTCATGGGTCCGAGGAAATAATAGGAAAGGTAATTTCATTATATTTATGACCGAGAATTAAACATGAATGAGATTAAAAAGAAAGCTATCAAAACTTTTGAAAATAAATTAAATATCCACTAACAATATTATATCACTATGGGTTCGCTACGTGAATTGTAGGGTCTGCGTGCTCCTCCCTTCGTATGTAATCATACTTATGTCAAAAATAAAAATAATATCATTGCATTTTTATCTAATTTAATAGAAATTTATTATAAAATTGATACATATATTTTTAATAATTTACTTTGTTATTTTTATCATTATCTTTTAAACAATTTCAGGATACTCCTATGCCCATTCTTATAAATTTTTAGCATAACTTCTGGTAGAAATATCAAAATTCATTTTTGAAAAAAAATCAAAAATTAGAAATTTCATTCTTTAAAAAAAGATATAACTTAACCAATTATCATATGCAAAACCCTTCAAAAAAACATAGAATAATGATTAGATTAAAGCATGATTTTTAACATAGTTTCCAAGAATATACATTTAGTTAAATTACTATAGTTTTGTTTGCACAAGTCAAAATTAAAAAGTATAAAATATTTATAAAGATAGACGTCTCAATGTTTAAAATAGGATATAACTCACCGAATTCTAATTTGTAAAACAATTTTAAATAATAAAAATACAGATTGGTTCTGAAAAGGATTCCAACATGATTTTCATAAAACCACCCTCAGTTAAATGTGCATAACTTTGTATAGAAAACTCAAATAAAAAATGTAACATTTCTCATAAAATAGATATCCTTTATCTTTCTATAGAGACATGCTTCAAATAAGAATTCATTTTTGATATTTCGTAGTTTACATTTTCATTTTCAGAAAATACTTTCCTTTCAAATTCACAAACGTCACAAGTAACTTAATCGTTTATTTTCCATAATCCCAATGCTGAATTATACAAATAAAATAAGGAATAATATAAAGGAAGAAATAGAAAGGAAGCTTTGAAACATACCAAGATCACTTCGATGATAATTTGTATTGTAGTATTGAATTTAATGAACCCTACTTTTAAATCCATAAATTCTCTTCTTAGGAAAAGTGAAGAAAGAAGAAAAAAATAGCTCCAATATAATTGTGCCTCATGGATGGAATAAGTCTTCCATTTGAGACAATGGCACACCCAAAGTAAGGCCATTTTACGAAAAGTGTCCTATAATAAAAAGAGTGTGGTATCTCTAATATGATATGTGTCCTCTACATGCTTAATGTAAAATTAAAAACAGGTTACTCACCTAGATGCTGAATTAGTCCTCGTTTTTTAGTAAAAGACTGAAATATATTTTGTCATATAACTTGAAAAATATTAATTGTTAAGGCATTTGGTAATTTTACACTCAATTACCCAAAATTATTTAACATTTCAAAAAATTTAAATTAAAACTAAATAGAACAAATAATTGAAACTTATAATATTTAAATGTATAATGTTGAGGGTAAAGTCGTAATAATATTAGGAATATACACTCAATAACACTTTTACTTTTATGCAAGGGATAGGGTGTTACAATTCTCCACTTTTTAAAATTTTGTCATCGAAATTCACATACCTTGACTAAATAAATAAGGATACTAGATGTGCACTTGTTCTTCTTGTTACCATGTTTCCTTTTCGAAGGCATGATTTCTCTACAGTACTTCTTCCAATGAAATGGTTTTTTTCCCAAGTACTTGTTCTCTATGATCAAGTATTTCCAGTAGATTTTCTTCACAAGTTATGTTCTCTTTTACATGTATTGTTTTGTGTTTAATAATATGAGATGGGTTTGAGTATTATCCCCAAAACATAGAAACATGAAATACATAATTGATCCTAGAAAATTTAGGTGGTATAACTAAACAATATGCAACAGGTCCAATTTGCTTAGCAATCATATAAGTACCAATGTAGCACGTGCTTAGGTTTCCCCATTTCCCAAATCAGGCAACACCTTTCCATGGTGATAGCTTTAACCACACTTGATCTCTAACATTATATTCACGGTCCCTTATATTATTATTTGCATAGCTATTTTGAAGATCTTTGGCTAGCAAAAGTTTTTATTTAATCAATGAGCATTTGTACGTATTATGAGTCAAAAATCCTTCTCTCACCGACCTCATACCAACACATTGGGGTTTTATACTTCTTATCATATAGTGCTACATATAGGGCTATCTCAATGCTAGAATGGTAGATATTATTGTAGAAAAACTCCATTAATGATAAGTGATCATCACAATTACCCTAAGATTGCAAAGCTGTCTTATGTAATGTGAATCTTTTCAGTTATTTCATGAATAATATTTTCTTTAATCGTACATATATTTTCACATTTTTTTCCAGCACATCAAAGATCTACAAGGTTGTCCATACAAGGCTTCATAAAAAACCATCCCAATATAGACATGAAAACTGTTGATGTAGTTGAACTCAAACAATAAAGGTGTTCAATCCAATTTCCTTTGAATTCCATAATACAAGCTTGCAACATGTCTTCTATTATTTAAATAACCCTTTTTGATTATCCATCCTTTCCAAAATGATAAGACATACTATGTAACCATTCTATAATTAATGCTTCTTGTATATAGTTCCATAAATGTAGGTAAATTTTGGATTGTGATTTGACATAATCGACTTTAGTATGCCATGCAATCGTACATTCTCCCAACTGTATAACTTACTCAAAACATTCACTAAGTACTGAGTTCTAATAGGAATGAAACGAGCAGACTTTGTGAGACGGTTAACAATTACCCAAATGGAATCATGACCTTATAAGTATGTGGTAACCCTTGTACAAAGTCCATGGTTATATTGTCCCATTTTCATTCTGGTACTAGAGTGGTGGAAGTAATCCTACATGTTTATTACGCTCTACCTTGATTATTAACATATCATACAGATGGCTACAAGTTGAGCTTCATCCTTCTTCATTCCTCTCCAACAATAGGTCCTTTTTAAATCGTTATACACTTTTATGTTTCCGAGATGTACAATAAATGTTTCCTATGTGTTTCTCCTATGATCTCTTGCCCTAAGAAATCATCGATAGGTACCACTATCTTTCCATGGAAATGAAATGTTCCACTATATAATTCCATCCTACTACCATCTCTCCTTTTGGCATTCTACAATACACTTAACAAATCTATGGATCATTAGGTTGGGTCATTTTGAATTTCCCTAAAAATTCAGGATTGGATACTAGGTTGTATGAAAATACTTGTCTCTTATTATCATGCAACTTCAACTCGTCACCTTTTATAATCCGAGTGTTGTGCCAGGTGTCCAATATCATTTGTACAACTAATGAACACTATTTTGATATATTATTTGCAATGTTTTTAAGGATTTATTTTATGTTTTATTTTACATTTATCTTTTTTTGGACAATATTTTTTTCTTTTGAAAGTTAAAGTGCTTTGAGAAGAATAATAGGAAAACACAAACAAAAAGAGTTAAGATGGGGTAATTAATGGCAATTTACATAAGTCAGAACGAACAAGAACATCAAAATTCTAGAAACTCTACATGTGCAATAGCGAGACATTATTCATGCTATGGTGACGTACTCTCTAGTTCTTACTAGGCATTCTAGGATTTTAGTGGTTGCCAATGCGAGACATTATTCATATCGTGGCACAAGGCTCTCGGGTTCAACTTGTTTTTTTGAAGCTCTATATTTGCCATAACCAAACATAACTCATACCACATCATCATCCTCTCAAGTTGCAATTGAATAATAAAAAATCAATATGTACTATAGTGCATATAAATCATGCTACGACATGATAGTCAAAAACTGTCAGAAACCCTAGTACACATTTCAAACATGTTTAACCCTAATTTGACCTACAAAAAACATTCTAACCCATCTTAAACAAATATCCATCAAGCCACCTATAACCCATGGCTATTACACCATGCATATACATATACAGAGAGAAAACTGCCCAATTGTGAAAAAATACACGAATTTGAAGAAGGTAGTAACAACTTATTAAGAGATCTAGAATCACTTCTTAAGAGATCTAGAATCACTTCTTAAGAGATCTAGAATCACTTCTTAAGAAGGGGTATTTTTAATGTTTTATATTATTTTTCTCATTAGAGTCTCATGTCTTTTATAATTGAATTAACTTTTGTTAATTTAGCTCTGATTGGATAATTCTGTTATAAAGGATTTTAGAAATTATTTACAATGATTGGAAGAATAATCTTATAGTTTGAATAAAAAAAGTTTGATTTATTTCTTGTTCATATTCTTCAAATCTTTAATTACAAACTAATGTTGAGCCATGTCTTGATTTATAATTAAAGGAAATATTTTAGAACTAAGTGTTAGAAGCATCATCTTTGCTTAGTTGTGCATGAATGAGTAGTGGATAATTTAATTTCATTGATTTGTATTAAATTAGATAGTTAAAATCTTTAATTGCAAATTAATGAATCTTGATTTATAATTAAAGAATATATTTATGAATTAATTAATAACTTTTACCAATTAATTAAATCAAACCAAGGAAGTTATTAATTAACTAAGGATATTGGTTTATATATTTTCCTTAGTTTATTAATTAATCAATTTTAAGTCTGACCAAGGAAGTTATTGATTAATTGAGAATTATCGGAAGTCGCTAGGATTATTGGGGATTTGCTTATTAAATAAAGAAAAATCTATAGGTTATGCTCACTAAAATCCCATATTCATTCATCAACCTCTCTTTCAGCTATAAATTTACTTAGTATAATTTACTTTATATGCTACCTTAATTATTAAAGTATTTTAAAATTAAGACTTCTTTTTTTGACCAGATGACACTTGATAAAATGTTTAGGATTATTTTTCTTAACTAATTTAGGAAATAATATGACTTTTTAAAACAATGAAAAATTCCTTTAGCGTTTGACCTTGAGGTAAACTTATCATTAATCTCCTAGGTCTTTGTGCACTTGTGAGCAATTAAAACTTTTACATCATGTTTTTGGCACTATTAGTGGTAAATTGGTGTACTAAATTATGTATTTGTTTTCCTTTTTGTTATTTTTCATAATTTTTTATTTTTGTGATTTGGTTAATATTTGTGTTTTGTTTAGCAATTTTTGTTTCTGATCTATTTTTATTTATTTACTTTTAGTTGTTTATTTTATTTTTATTTCTTTTGTTATTTATTTTCTTATGGTATACCTTCTAATGCTTTGAATTGTTTGATGTTTTCATTAGTATATGCAAGGTAGAAGACCCTTGAGAATTATCTCACATTTTTATAGATAACATTAATAGATCCAAAAAGCACTTAAAAGGATGAATACTAGAACCCAAGAACCTTTACTAAAGCCACCATTAGAGCCTTTACTACAACCATTAAACACAGAAGAGCTAAGGCTTGGCTAATGACTCCTTCTATGGAATTCCTAATGAATATCCTTTGATTTTTATTATGGAATTCCACTCAATTGTATAAACATTCCCATGGTAAAGGCTCAATGAGGACCAACTTAAAATAAGATGTTTCCCACACATGCTCAAAGATAAGGCTAAAGCTTGGCTAATGACTCTTCAACCAAGTTCTATAATAACTGGGAGGGGATCTAAAATAAAATCATGGGAAAATAGTATTCCCATTAGAAAACTTTTGATTTGAGAACAAAAGTTTCCACATTTTTTCAAATGAAAGGAGCTGCATTCCATGAAGCTTGGGATATGTTCAAATTATTTCTTACTCAATGCCCACATCACCATTTCCCTTTGCAGTTGCAAAACCAATTCTTCTATGATGGTTCAACATAACGGTGTCAATTCGCAGTTGAGAATGCTATAGATATTACTATGGGATAAAAGATAGGTTTATATATTTATGATCTCTATGAGATGTTGGGTGCTAATTCCCAACAAAAGAGTACTAGAGTGAGAAGAGATGGAGTCAATGAGATAGGGTTAAAGAATGAGATGGCCATGTAACTTACTGAACAAGGAAAGTGCAATTCTTATCTACAAAGAACACACTAAACCAAGAGGTATGTGGAGTTTGTGGTATATATGGGCATGCTGCTAATGTTGGCTCTTTTATGGGTGATTCCTATGTAGGTAGCAGTTAGGAAGTTGATCTTATGCAAGGGTACGTTGCTAGACCCAAGAGTGATCCTTATTCTAACACCTATATTCTTGGGTGGAGAAATCACCCTAATTTCTCATGGAAAATAAACACTAACCCACATTATGC
Organism: Hippophae gyantsensis; assembly: GCA_030763125.1. Taxonomy (NCBI): domain Eukaryota; kingdom Viridiplantae; phylum Streptophyta; class Magnoliopsida; order Rosales; family Elaeagnaceae; genus Hippophae; species Hippophae gyantsensis. The sequence continues at coordinate 41,100,076 of CM061035.1, read as the reverse complement.
TCTAAACCAAATCCAAGGACAAAGTTTAAACCAAAGCATGTCACCCAATCCACCTAATAAACCAAGCTTGGAGGGTAACTTTAATGCTTTCATTCAAGTAAGTAGAGATAACCAAACGATAAACAATAAAAGGTTTGATTACTTAAAGGCATCTATGAAGAGGGTGGTAGGTCAAGTTGGGTAAATAGTTGAGCAAAATCATATGCAAATAATGGGATGTTTCCCAATCAATCTCAACTAGCTTAGGCTATTACAATTCTTTAGAGTGGTAAGGTTTTAAATCAATATTTTCCTAATATTTCTAATGATTTGTTTAATAGTGTTGGAAACATAGGCGGTGTACGAGTAGCACCCAAGGAAGGTGTGGATTCACACAGACCGCTCATGCCATTCCCACATCATCTAAAGGACAGTAAACAGGATAAGAAATTTTTTCATTTGTATGATATAGTTTCTAAAGTTAACATTAATTTAAATCTCTTAGATGTCATTAGTAATGTGCCATCATATGCAAAAATTTCAAAGAATTGAACACTAAGAGGAGAAAGTATAAACTTAATGAAAGAGTGATTGTATCGAAATTTGCAAGTACCACCTCTGGCCATACCTAGCTCCATCATACCCCTATCTATTTCTTCATAGCCTTAATTTCATGTGGCATTCCTAGCATTTCTTGATCAGCTAGTGACCAGACACTAATTGTGTTCAATGAATACCTAAGTATACATATCGTAGCAAGTAATATAATGATAAGAAAAAAAATGTTCTTATAGAGATTAGGTTATTAGAAACTGATTTTTAAAACTAAAAAAATTAAAAATTAACTTGTTTTGTGTTTTTATATTTTAAGGAAACAAATTAAAAGAACTAAAAATAAAAAAAACAATAATTAATTAAATCAGATTTGGTAGTTAGGAAGATATATGAGAAAATATTGAGAAATACTTAATCCCCTAATTTTCTAAACATGTGAATCACTAAAATTCTCTTAATATAATTATCAATTAATTATAAGATCAATTGAATCTAACCTAGCATGTATTCCTCTCTCAAGTAAACTACACACTATATAGTAATTAATTTAATCACACTCTCATGTCAATTACATTGTATACTGCTCATTAAGTTAATAAATTATAGATTATATACATAAAAATCATACATCTTTGACTAGAAACTATGCATGTTATTTAATCAATACAAACAATTAAAATATTCGCTCAAATCTATTTAATTATCTCTATAAATCAATTGTTGTCCAAACAATTCATAGGATAAAAATAATATTAAATAATACAATTAAATTGAAATCATAATTGGGGGAAAATATTATATCATCATATGGTGAAAGTTAGGTTCATAAGATCCCTAGATTAATAAATTAGCTAGACATAATTTTATTCATAAATCTTATATTTTTCATAAAGAAAGATATAAAAATTGATAAATAAAAGAGAAGAAGAATAAATAAAATCAATCTCTTAAATTATAACACCAATCTTCTCTTAAATCTCCACCAAAATTGTATCTCCTTTTGAATTTTTCTATTTTTTTCTCTCTTCTTTAATCCAAAAACTTATAGAAATTATGTTAATTATGGATCCCTATGGTTTATAGGGTGATTAGGGGTTAAATATAGCTCAGGTGGAATTTGGACCATCATATCTACTTTAGATCCAGGGTTGATATGAAAAAGGAAAAATTAACAACATTGGCAAATAAGAGAGCGACACATGACACGTAGAATTCAATGGGCAAATTAGAGCACGACGCATGGTGGGGAAGATACAATCTATGATTCTAGTTTTTGGATGGCTTGGTGCATGAATGGATTGGCAGGACAAATCAGGTGAAGATGCATGGCATGCGCCTTGACCAAGCGGGACGAAGTCGGGATGAATGTCGTGTTGACACACGGCATAATGCTACATCACTCTCTTCATAAGGCTTTGCATGATTCAATTGCTCTGATTGCCTGGAATCCATATGGCTTACTCTGTCAGCTCTCCTACTTACATTGCATCCATATGGCAACTTCTGATTGGTCCTTTTTTAAAAATTCATAAAAAATGCATAAAAATTCGTATAAAATTAAAAAAATTCAAAAATTATATTTTCACCCCTTTTCACATAACAGTTTATATTTTAATATTTTTAATCCTAAAAATACAACTTATTAAATAAAATGAGCAAATATTATTTAAGAAAAGTGCATTGATGACTCTTCTTTCATAGAGTCATCACACCCCAAACTTAACTCTTTGTATGTCCTCAAGTAAAGCCGAGTCTAAGTAAATAAAATGACAAGGGTTGTATATTCATATATATATATATATATATATTAATACATAGATAATCATTGAAAACTACCCCTTCAAAAGACTTACAATTCTATGACAAAGAGGTTCATATATTCATCAATCAACGTTCCATAAATAGATGGATATGAAAGGTTTTTGATGAATTGATTCGTATGTGTGTGTTCCACATGATATAATCGAATGCACTTATCAAATCACCCTATATAAGCATGCTAATCAATTCAATCTTAGAACAAGTCTTATAAGTCTATTTTTCACTTCCATCTCCACTAATATAAATAGGCACATAGCTAAAGATCAATAAAGACTTTACATGCTTGTAATGTAAGGTTTAGGTGGGGGGTTGATAAATGAAGACATTTAGGTTCTTTCCACACCTTAGCTTTCTTTATATTCATCATGCACTTTTTTACTGCAAGTTAGCTTTAACGTGATATTTTAGTGCATCTTCTCTTTTCATATTCTTGTATTCCATATATATTTTTTGTAACTTCACAATACCCCTAGACTTGTTTTCAATTTTATTTTTTTTCTATTTTTTTTATAAAGTGCATTACATTTCATCTCACTCTATATCATAACATATCATTGCATCCTTTTATTTTTCATACAAACTATAGGTGCAAGGCTTAGGGTAATGCTTATTAGTTAGGCATAAAATGTAGCTTAAAGATACGAAAAGTTCTTTGTTGGGCTCAAGTGGGTGACTACGAATATTAAAAATGGTTAGCTTGAAAAGCTCAATCGATCTAAATAAGGCCCAAATCATCTCTTTTTTCAAATACTATTTAGGATTTCGCCTCAAGGGATGATCAAATAGATTCTAAAACTTGGTAGATCTTATCAACTCGCATAACTCACTATAAATTTTCTCTCAATAAGAATACCAAAATCAATCATGAATATGTGCATAAAAATTTGAATGAATTCAATCAAAACTAACAAGCATATCACATGATTATTGTAAGTATCTTAACTAGTATGTTAGAATCCTTATCCTAGTCATGACAACCAATTTTAATAATTTAGTTCATATGTTTCATACTAAGCATGCATGCATTTAGTTTCCATATATTTATCAATTTTTACTGAAACCATGATTAAAAATATTCTAAAAATAAATAAAAACAATTTCCTAAAAATTTCAAATGCATACTAAATACTATAGAGAATGAAGTTCCCTCCCCCAAACTTAAATTACACATTAGGGACATATAAATATGATAAAGTAAAATTAAAAAAACTCCTTTAGCTTTGGCCAACCACACCTATCGTTAAAACTGCTCAATCTTGTTGCACCATTGCTCTTCATAAAGTGGGTTTCCCCCAAAAAGTTCACACAACTCACAATATCATCCTTTGATTCCATACTTTCAAAGTTAAAATCAGTTGAGTGGTTTTTTGGTGAGTTTATGTCCTTGTTCATAGCATTGTATGCAATAGCCTTAAGTGTGGGAAAATCAAGAGATTCTTTTAAGTTATCCTTACAATCAGTAACATTTATCTTAAAGAATTCATTAACATTGTCAATATCAAAGGGCTTCGATGCTTTGAAAAATTTAACCATTACTTGTTCATCTTGCACTCTCATTGTAAGCTCATCCTTTTGTACATCAATGAGTGCTTTTTTGGTTGCTAAGAATGGATGACCAAGTATGATTAGAATGTTACGGTCCTCTTCCATGTCTAATGTAATGAAATCTACTGAAAAGGTGAATTTTTCTACTTTTACTAGCACATCTTCTACCACACACCTAGTTTACTTAATTGATCTATTTGCCATTTGTAATGTTACAGAAGTGGGTTTGGCTTTACCAATCTCCAATCTCCAATCTCTTAAAAATCGATAATGGCATAAGGTTAATGCTGGAACCCAAGTCACATAATGCTTTCTCAAAATAGATGTTCCCCATTGTGCAAGGAATGTCAAAGCTACCCAAATCTTTCAGTTTTCGGGATAGTTTTCTAGCAAGGATGGAACTACAGCCTTCAATTAATGTTATTATTTTATTATTGTCAAGCCTCATATTCTTAAATAAGATGTTCTTCAAAAACTTGGAATAAGAATGTGTTTTTCAAGTGTATTTGCAAATGATATATTAATGTGCAACTTCTTGAAAACATCTAGAAAATTTAAAAACTTCTTATCTAGCACATCTTCTACCACACACCTAGTGGGGTTTGTAGAACTTGTTCTTTTTTCGCAAAATTATCTCCTTTCCATTATTCTCTTTATCCACTAATTCCTATCTCTCTTTATCCACTAATTACTCTTCATCATTTTTAGTTTTTGATTCCTCTTTATCTTTTTATTCACATGGTCCTCCTCATTCTTTTGAGTCTCATCTTGCTCCTTTCGAGTTTTACCACTCCTTAAGGCTATGGTGTTGCAATGGTCTTTCCCTTCTATTCTTAGCTTTATAATTGTGTCACTTAAAAGGTTACCTTGAGGCCTTTAACTTATGACTTGGGCAAGTTTCCCCATTTGGTTCTCCAAATTCCGAATTGAAGCCTCTTGAGTGGACACTTTTGTATTTACTGATTGGATGAAGTCTTTCATCTTCCCTATTAAATAATTTGTATTGTCCCTAGTAGGTGGCCTCTTTTCTTAGGCTTGTGATTGTTATGGGTTTTGAAAACCTGGTGTTGGAAATGATAGACAGTTGAATTGATTACCACCTTGATTGTAGTTATTCCAAGAGAAATTTGTATGTTGGCTCAATCTTGGGTTATATGTGTTTGAGTATGAATTATTGTTTTGGTTCACATTACCCACAGAGAATACTCATTCAAGATTATCTAGAAATTTATCAAACAAATAGGCTTTAACGTAAAACACATAAGACACTATTGAATCTTGGACCTAGTTTATTCTCCCTGGCTAGTTTTGAACCTTTAAAACATTAATGAAAGATGACACTTGAGTTATAAAATCCGTGATATCATTTATCTTATTGGCCATTGATAGTTCTTGCTAACCAGCCATTTTCTTAAGTAAATCATAAGCTTGATTGTAAGATTTGGCTAGTAGAGCTCCGTTAGTGGATGTGTAAAAAATGGTTCTTGTTTGAGCATTGAGAGCATTGTAAAAAAACTCCATTTGGATCCAAAAAAAGATACCATTGTGACAGCATATCCTTAACAATTATTCGAATCTTTCACATGCTTCATATAAAGATTATCCTTCACATTTTTGATAGGAGGTAATTTCATTCATAGGCTTGGCATTTTTTGTTGGTGGGAAGTATTTCATCAAGAATTTCTTCACCAAATCATTCCAAGTTGTAATGCAATCAGGTGACAAAGAGTTTAGCTAATCTCAAGCATGGTCTCACAAAGCATAAGGGAAAAATATAATCCTAAATTCCTCTTCGGTCACACCAATAAATTTAAATGAATCTCCAACTTCAATAAACAATCTGAGATGCAGAGTAATTCGCTAAATTGTCCAACTATTTGTAGCATTTGACACATCAATAGCTTTAGTTCAAACTGATTAGCTTGAGTATTTGGCATTGTAATACTTGGATTTAGCCCTTCTAATGTAGATATTGCATATTCATTCATAGTTGTATCCCTATCATCCATCAAAGGTATCTTGTTGTTCAAATTTAGCTCATTATTGTTTATTTTCAATGGATTAACCATTTTTTCACTTGGGTGACAACCTATTGTTTTCTTATTGACCTAAAAGTATGTTTGATTTTAAGAACTAAAGGAAAAATTTATCCCTTACGGACTCTGCTCATGCAATAAACTCAACTATATTTCTACAATACTAAAGAAGATGTATAAATAAAAAATAAAAATAAATAACTAAATTAATTAATTAAAATTATGACAAATAAATAAAGTAAAATAAATGAAAAGAAACAAACAAAATAAAAAAATAAAAAAGTAAATATAAATAAATAACTAAAAAATTAAATAAATAAAAATAGAGAAAATAAAAATTAAGAAAAATAACTAAAATAAAAAAAATAATTTCTAATATTTATAATCCCAACAACGGTGCGAAAAACTTGTTTGGACACGAATTGTGTTCAATGAATACGTAAGTATAAATATTACAACAAGTAACATAATGATAAGAAAATATCTTTCTCATGCACATTATGTTATTAGAAACTAAGTTTTAAACCAAAAAATAAAAATTAATTTTTTTGTGTTTTTATATTTTAAGGAAACAAAATTAAAAGAACTAAAAATAAATAAGAATAATTAGTTAAATAAGATTTTGCAGTTAATAAGATATATGAGAAAATATCTAGGAATACTTAATCCCCCAATTTTCTAAACATGGTAATCACTAAAATTCCCTCATTATAATTATCAATTAATTACATGATCAATTGAATCTAACTCAACATGTATTCCTCTCTCAAGTAAACTACACAACAAATATTAATTAACTTAATCACACTCTCATGTCAATTAAATTACATACTATTCATTAAGTTCATCAATTATGAATCACATACATAAGATTTATATATTTTTGCCTAGAAACTAAGCATGTTATTTAATCAAGACAATTAAACAATTAAATAATTTTCTCAAATCTTTTTAATTGCCTTTATATATCAAATGTTGGCCAAACCATTTATAGCATAAAAATCAAATTAAATAAAATAATTAAATTTATATCATAATTGGGTTCATAAGATCCCTATATTAATATATTAACTATATATAATTTTGTTTATAGAGCTCATATTTTTCATAAAGAAAGACATAAAAATTGATAAAGAAAGTAGAAGAAGAAGGAATACAACAATTCTCTTGAATTGTAACACCAATCTCCTTTTGAATCTCCACCAAAATTGTATCTCCTTTTGAATTTTTCTATGTTTTTCTCTCCTCTTTGCTCTAAAAACTGATAAAAATTGTGTTAATTACTGCTCCTTAGGGTTTATGGGGTTAAATAAAGCATTAGGTAGAATCAGACCATCAAATCAACTTTAGATCAGGGGTTAAGATGAAAAAAAAATTAAAATTGTTGACAAATAGAAGAATGACATGTGTCATATGGAATTCAGTGAATGAATTAGAGTACAATGCATGGCGGGGAAGATTTGTCTCAGTCAACTCTCGCTAAGTCAGCGACATGATGCAATTTTTGATTCACAGTTTTGGATAGGGCAGCGCACGGTTGGATTGGCTGGACAAATCAGGTGAAGACACGTGGCGATCGAATTGACCAAGCCGGATGAATTCAGGATGAATGACGTGTTGACACATGGCATTATGTTGCATCACTTTATACACGTGACTTTGATGGATTCAACTGCTCCGATTTAGTGGCATCCATGTGGCTTGCTCCTTTAGCTCCCTTACTTGCATGGCATCCATGTTGTAGCTTCTGATTGATCTTATTTTAAAAATTCATAAAAAATTCATAAAAGTTCTTGAAAATTCCCAAAAAATTTCAAAAATTATATTTTCTCTCCTTTTCACTAAAACATTTATATTTTAATATTTTTAACCCTAAAAATACTATTTATTGAATAAAATGTGCAAATATTGAGTAAAAAAAATGAATTAAAGGCTCAACTTTCATAAAGTCATCACCTAGCTCCATTTCTTCTCATCCAAACCAAACGTAAGTTATGTTTGAATTTAGTTATGTTTTGGGTTACTAATAAAATATCTTTTTAATCAATGATTTGAATCTATTGATTCATGGCTCTGATGAGTAATTAAGAATGTCATACACCATTCTGATTATTCTGTGATGATAATCTTCTTCAACCTATTTTTTTCTAAGCCATTTTTCAATAACTATTATTTTCTTAAATAATATATTTTAATTTATAGAACATTAATTTGTTGAATTTTTCAATAGAAAATTAATTGTGACCTAATTTTAGTGAAATTAGGAACAGGTGATGGGGTCTTTGAGCTTACCATGATGTGGACCGAACAACTCTTCATGTTTTTGTGGATGAATTATAGGTTTATGATGGTTCCTTCTTTTTAATCTTTATATATATTTTTTAGCTTCATGATTAAGTTTGTCGACGTCCTTAATGTTTTACTATCTTCTAGTTAAAACGCTGGTAATGACAATAAAAATGTCGCTTTGAGTCTATGCGACTCTATTATTTTAGCTTTTGCTCACATATGAGGAATCAAATTGTTTAGAAATGAGAATTAGTCTAGTAATAAAATTTCAAAGCTGAGAGAGAAAAATAAATCGCCTTGTTATTAGTTAGGATGACTTGTTCATGATTCATGCCTTTATCAGTAATCCAATAATATGGGAGAATGGTTGTTGGTTTCCCCATTATTAATAAGAAAGGACAAGCATTTCTGAGAAATTAAAGCCATATTTATGTTGCTTCCCTTAGCTTTTCAGCCCACTGAGCTATCTAAACATAAGTATAACAAGAGGGGTTTTGTTTCTAATATTTGTATAAGCATAGTGAAGCTAATGATGCATAAGGTCATATCAAACAAACTATGGATGAGAAGCTCTGGTACTGAATTGGGAGGATTAGAACATAGAAATTCAAGTTTGCACACTTAATTTGGCAGTATCTCTTAAGTATCATCATATAAGGAGGATGTAATTATTGGCATGTATGAAGAGATTAATCTAGTTCTGTCTTGGACATTGTTACTTAACTCCTTGTCCAAAGCAATTAGGACATGCATTATGGTAATAAGTCATGTTCGGTAAATTATTTCTATTTATATGTTAATGGAGTATGATTGTCTCAACTTACCTTCAAAAGTCCTATAGTGGTAGTGGAGTTTAGTCTTCTTGCTACTTGTTAAATCTACATCTTTGCTTTGGTTATGAGGTTGCTATGTCTTGCTAGTATTATGATTTTAATTTTGTCTTGCTATGTCTATGACTCCTTACAAAATTCGCTTGATTTTGTATTAATATATGCAAGTAGGCTATTATTTAATTTAGTTTATAGCTACAAGTAAATTGTTTATGGTCTTTATGCTTGCACGTTCCATTATACATGGTGAGAGGTATCCTTTGTTCTTATGTTTGAACCTTGAGGTGTTTGATGAAGCTCTGTATGATCAACCCATTTGGCTCCATTTTCTCATCTTGAACCCTGAATCTTCATTTCTAATGTCAAGATTTGTTCCTTTCCACCCATAGTTTAACCAAAATTTTACTCTGACGTTTCTACAGAGTAGAACATATCACATAAAATCACATTTTTCTTACCCTGCTAAAACTTATACTGCAGATGACAACATCAACAGCAATAGAAGATGTTCATAGAGAAGTGAAGATACTGAGAGATTTATGTGGGCATAAGCATCTTCTAAAATTTTATGATGCGTATGAAGATGACAACAATGTGTACATAGTCATGGAGTATGTATTCCATTTCTTATAAATCTTTTATTTGAGGATTTTATCATGCTATTGCTAAGAATATAATGCACTCATCTTCGCCTTGCTCACACATATGATATCTTTTGATCATGTTGATCTCTGTTATATGAATGTGTTGGAATAGATTGTTATTCGCTTATTGCCTAATTTTCCAACTGTTTGTCATGTCATGATTGTTGAAATTATGATTACGATATCGTTTGCAATTTCTTTGCTATGAAATGATTGGATTTTTATTTTTCTCATCAGATTGTGTGAAGGTGGAGAACTTCTTGACAAAATTTTGACCATGTACTTTTGTTCATAAAACTGTATGTATATGCATGTTCATTCGTGGAAAAGTTGTATCTTAGATTGAACTATTCACCATTACTGCATAGGTGGAAGGTACACAGTGGAAGATCCAAATGGTATCCTTATTCAAATTTTATGTGTAGTTGGATTTTGTCATCTTCAAGGCGTCATGCGGTGTGACTTGTAGCAATAATTTTTGCAACTGGTTATAAAAATAAAGTAATTATGTCTTGTTGAAGGTAAACTTTATGAGAAAAATATTGTAGAATTGTATTAGTTTATAAAAATTAGATACTTAAATGACTAGCTTTTAGTTAATATATTAGAAATCTATTAAGTTTGAAAAGTATGAAATTAAAAGTTTGTGAGTATCTCTAATTTTTTAATTTTTAAACCCAATAGACATCTCATATCCCATTTTTCAAACTTAATGTACCTCTGGTATATTATGTCCGGAGAAAATGCCAGAATGTATGTATAGTTATAACAATTTCTTTACAATACTCTTTCATAGACAAATATTCACTACATCAGTTTCATGCTCATTTCATGCTCATCTGCATCTTCGATTAATGATCTTACTGTTTAAAGTTCAAAAATAACATATATCATTTGGATTCAATGTGGGATAAAGTGTTCTTCGATATTGAAAATATTATGAATGAGTAAGTTGTATTTTTTTATTAACTTTATATTTTTAAAAACATCAAGTTTAGTTTTGTCTTCACAAATAACTTAAATTTATTTTTCTTTCTTTAATATATAGGGTTTACATTATATTCAATGGTCATCAAAATCGAATAACTTCAGGCTTATCAATATGGTATAGAATGAGAGTAAGTTATAAATACATGGTTCATTAAACTCCATAATTTCAACCTTTATATATATTTATATATATCGATTAGAAGTAGTTACACTATTTATTGATCATCTCTATGTAATATCTTTTTAATTAGATTATATTAAGCTTGCAATTGATTTTTTGTTCTAATATATAATGTCCTAACCAAAATGGCTTGGTGACTTATGGGTATTATGTTCTTATATTTATAAGTATAATTATTGTCAATTCACTTGTGTTCATGATTGACTTGGTAATAATTTTAATTATTTTTGGTGTTTTCTTTTCTAGTTTTAATTTTGATTTCAAAATTTTCTTTATCAAAATAGGTAGCTACCTAACAATAATTTAAATGTGTACATTGAAAATTAATCATGAAGAAACTTGCATCGATGGTGAAATTGATGAAATGCAAAATGAATAGACAGAGTTCACAAATCGATTCTTACATCGATAGCTAGCTAATTAGACTATCTATATGCTATTATCTACTTTTTTGTTAGATTGATTTAGACCGTGGATAATTTGATTAGTATTGTTATTGGAAATATTTTTACATGTATCTCATATTTTGGAACAATTTAATTAGCTAGCCAGTAAGGCTTTATTATGTTTTAGTGCATAAACTCTTAAATGTAATTGCACTCTTAATTTTAATATAATATAATTTTTAATATTGTAATTGATAAATATATTATAATTTATATCGAAAAAGAGGATTAATTGAGATGTATATGGTCATCATTTAAGTGTAACCGAGACATAAAACATATCACTTGGTCATGGTCTTATAAAAAACTGTGACCAAATGGTATGTCTATGGCCCCAGTTTTTTATCAGACCGTGACCAAATAGTATGTCTATGGCCTTTGTTTTTTAAAAGACCGTGACTTAATGGTGTGTCTATGGCTTCAGTTTTTTATCAGACCATTACCAAATGGTAGGTCTATGGCTATGGTCTTATAAAAGACCGTGACCTCACGGTATATCTATGGTCTTGGTTAAAAATTGAGATCATATGTAAGAGTTTATAGTCTCTCCCACTTAGGTCTCAATTTTGTAGTAGTGCCACCTAGGAAAGAGGTAACCCCATTTGATACATTACATCACCATTTCTTTTTAAATTTGGAATGGCCCAATGTAGCGTAGTGCTAATTCTAGAGGTCACTCCATTTGATACACTACATCACCAATTATTGTTCACATTTTGTCCAGCACATCAAAGACCTACATGGTTGTCCATACTAGGCTTCACAAAGAGTTATCCCAATACTAACAGGATAACTATTATTGTAGCCAAACTCAACCAATAAAGGCATTCGATCCAATTTCCTTTGAAATCTATAACACAAGCTCGTAACATGTCTTATATCACTTGAATAACCCTTTTGGATTGTCCATCTATTTTATAATGATAAACCATACTATGCAATCAATATGTACCTAAAGGTTCTTATACATAGTTCCATAAATATAGGTAAATTTTGGATTGTGATATAACATAATCGACTTTGGTATGCCATGCAACCGTACGATCTCTAAAATGTACAACTTACTCAAAGCATTCACTAAGTACTATGTTTTAACATGAATGAAATGAGCAGACTTTGTGAGACGGTTAACAATTACCAAAATGGAATCATGACCTTAGAAGTACGAGATAATCCTTGAACAAAGTCGATGGTTATATTGTCCCATTTCCATTCTGGTACTAGAGTGGTGGAAGTAATCCTACAAGTTTATTATGCTCTGCCTTGATAATTGACATATCATACAATTGGCCACAAATTGAGTTTCATCCTTCTACATTCCTCTCCAACAATATGTCCTTTTTTAATCATGATACATTTTTGTGATTCCAAGATGTACAGTAAATTTTTACATATACGTTTCTCCCATGACATCTTACCTTAAGAAATCATTGGTAGGTACCATTATCTTTCCACGGGAACGAAATGCTCCTCCATTATAATTCAATCCTTCTACCATCTGTCCTTTTTTGCATTCTATGATACACTTCAAAAATTTAAGGATTGTTAGGTTGGGCCATTTTTACTTTCTCTAACATTTAGGATTGGAAACAAGGTTGTATGAAAATACTTGTCTCCTATCATTATGCAAATTTAGCTCATAGCCTTCTATAATCCGAGTGTTCGTCAAGTGTCCAATATCATTTCTGCAATTGATGAACACTATTTTGATCTATTATTTGTAATTTATTTTATGTTTTATTTTACTTTTATCTTGTTTTGGATAGTATTTCTACATTTTGTAGGTTAAAGTGCTTTAAGAAGAATAATTGTCAAACACAAACAAAAGGAGTGAAAATAGGATAATTAATGGAAATTTACACAAGTCAGAAGGAACAAGAATGTTAAAATCCTAGAAATTCTACATGCATCACAACAAGACATTATTCATGCTATGGTGAGGTGCTCTCAAGTTCAAACTAGGCATTCTCGAATTTCAATGCTTGCCAATGTGAGACATTATTAATGTCACAACAAAAGGCTCTCGGGTCTAATATGTGTTTTTTGAAGCTCTATATGTTCCATAGCCAAACATAACTCATTCCACAACAAGATCCTAAACTCAATGTGTACAACAACTCATAATAAATCATGTTGTGGCACGATAGTCAAAAACTGTAAAAAACCCTAGTACACATTTCAAATGTGTTTAACCTCAATTTTAGCCTACAAAAACAATTCTAACCCCTCTTAAGAAAATATCAATCAAGGCACTTGTTACCCATGGCTATTCCACCATCCATATACAAATAAAGAGAGAAAATCTCCCAATTGTGAAAAAGATACTTGGATTTAAAGAAGGTAGTGACAACTTATTCAAAGATCTTGAATAACTTCTAAGAAGGGGTATTTTTAATGTTTTATATTAATTTATCTTTTTTTAAATTGATGTCTTCTATAATTGTGTGCATAGATTATAGGAAAATATTAAGACCATTGAGTTTCAGACATTAAATGTGCATATGTGTTAAGACCCTTGTAGAGTGTTGATGAGTTGATACTAGAAGATGAATGGATCGCATAAGATGGATGCATAAGGAGTAGGTGCATTTTTGGGTGTTAGGTATGCATCGATGTTTTGTTCAGAGAGACAAACATCTTTAAGCCATCTTCATGTTTGATTTACATTTCTACTTAATTGTTCAATGTTTTTCAATGAAAAGCCAAAGTACGAGAATGTAAGTCTTATAACCAAAAAATGTCTTTATTGGCATTCATATGTGAAAAACATAGAGTCTAATTATTTTACCGTTTTTTGTCTTCCACTATTTAGGGTTTGTTATGTGGATCATTAATCTACACATGCACATATTTAGTCATACTTTGTATAAAATCACGTTATACACACACCATAGGACTGGTTTTCTTATTATGCATGCTAGGTTATAATTTGTAGTTTTTTTTGTTGCATGCATGAATATTTATGGAAAAAACTTACTAATTTTTAAAACTAATAATTACACTTTTTGACACATCAATGAGGTCCTCGATGAACCCTTGTTGGATCCATCGCAGAATCCCAAGTGAGGTGGTCAAGAAGCTTGGCCAGAGAGGCCTTGGTGAGGATGTCTAGACATGATGTGGTTTTTTTCTATAAATACCCCTTCTTATCTCTTTTCTTAAGAAAGGAAAATGTATCAAAATTTGGTCAAAATATTCTTTGGTTACTGCTTCCAATTCACAATTCGCTTTGAGTGTATTTCAATTCTTGTTTTACGTTTTTGTACGAGTGAAATAGAATTCATAAGTGTTGAGGGCTTGAAGTTGTTTTATAATTCTTATGAGAAAAAACTATATGTTTGGGTTGGGTTAGTATTACTTGATTCTCCTAAATAGTGTAAGTTCATTATCCTGGTTAAGTGGTTACCTACATTTCCTATTCATGCTGCTAATCATTAGTTATTGATCACACTACTAAGTATGACATTGGCTCTATAAGAGAGTCAGTTAGGGAAAGTTAGTCCCTATTGATAAAGGTATTTGCATTTGTATTTCTATCACAATGCATCTATTTATTGTTTAGTGGATTGTTTGCTACTGAATGGTTGCCATAAAAACCTAAGTATTTTACTATATAAATAGGGGTTCTATGTAGGTTTATCTCATTACATCTATTGTTTTGTATACTCAACTGTTATGCTAGTATAATCAAAGTATAGATTGTTTATGTACAAGCATACTATGATTTAAACTATGATGCATTTGTTATTTTTTGCATGCCTACAACTTTTTGATTAAAATATCTATTGTTCAAAATAATATACACATTCTATGGTTATTTTATACTTCTTTTGTTTTAGATATGCTACATGTTTACCTATTGTTGCTAGTGAGTTTAGGGTGAGCCCTTTAGGAATCAATATCTCCTTACCATTGCTGTGTACTTGGTTTCAAACTTTTTCAAAATAAAAATAAAAAATAAAAAATGAAAGAAAATGTTTAATGGGTTACCTCGTATTTAGGGCATAGTTTAATGTCTTATGAAGATGGTACTTAGAGAGACTACAATTTGTAGACTTTAATTCACACAATATCCCCTTCATCATTAAGTCTATGTCTGAATATGCTTATAAATGTATGATGAGCAAAACCGGCATCGCCGATGCTGCCAATACTTTGGTTTTATATTTATAAAACTCTCGCAAGTGCACGAATCATTTCATAGAAAATGATAAGTATACTCTCAAGGTCGATCTATGGAAGGAATATATGTGGTTTTTAATTTATTATTCAAACTTTTAAAAACGAAATTAAATCTTAAACATCTTGTCATGATATTTGGGTTTTGTGTGTTTCCTAATCTAATAACATAAAAATAAACATAGATATGGATTCAATAACCATTTATGCAAATTTTATCTTTTATAATAATGGAGTATTTATGGATATAATATCTAAGTTAATTATGTTTACTCATATTATTTAAGTCATTAGCTAACCACTAAAATCTACACATAGGTTTAAGAATAAACCATTTGAAAAAGTCTTCGGTTTGTGAGTTAACCACTAAAATCTACACATAGTTTAAGATTAAACCATTTGGAAAAGTATTTGGTTAGTGAATTAACTATTAAAACTCTACACAAAGGATTAAGAGTAAACCATTTGGAAAAGTCCTTTGTTGTGAGTTAACTATTAAAACATTACACAAGAGTTTAAGACTAAAACCATTTGAAAAAGTCTTTAGTTTGTGCACTAACCACTAAAACTCTATAGAAAGGTTTGACTATAATTGGAAATGTCTTTGGCTTTGAAGTTATCCAAGAAACTCAAAGGAAGGTTGTGATCGATCTATGAAAGATGCAAGATTGAAGACTTCAAGGAAGAACAAAAATTCACTTGTATAATAAATGTTGTAATCATTTGATTTACATAGTGGGTTAATTTGCTGGACAAGGTCTCATTGTTGTTTCTCCTTTTATTAAAAAGAGGGTTTTCACGTTAAAATTCTCATGTTATTTGTTATTATTATCTTTGAGTTATTTATTACTTAAATGATAATACATGAAATTTTAATAATGATAAAAATTACCTATTCACTCCCTCTAAGTATAAAATCCATAACAAATATCTTTAACATACCCAACAAACTTGGGTATGATCATCTATAAAAGGAACAAACCACATACTGTGAGTATGATTAAGGATACAAGATGGTCCCTACACATCATCATGGATTAGTGTAATGAGTTTGGATGGTATATATGTGAAATTTGGAAAAAAAATACACTTATGTTTGCAAATTCACAAATTTCACATTGAAAATTAGGTATCTTATTATTAAAAAAAATGGAAGGAAATAATTGTTTTAGATACTGAAAGTTGGAATGCGCCAATCTATAATTCCATAATAAAATTTTTCCATCTCTAGAAATAGATTCAGAGTCACAGATAGCAATTTGACTACACGTACTCACCTTAGCTTCATCAAAGTACTACAAATCTTTACACTCTCTAGCACTGCCAATAATCCTCCTTTATGATAGGTCCTAAAAGATACAATAAGATGGAAAAAATTTAACATAATAATGAGAGGTTTTTGTCACTTGGCTAATAGAAATTAGATTATAAGACAAATTTGGAACATTCAATACAAAATTGGGAGTTATAGAATTTGAAAGTTGAATATTGTCTTTTCCCACAATAGATGAAAAAGATCCATCTACAATTCAAACTTTAAGATTTTCAATACAATATAAGTGGGTAATAAATAAATGATAGACATCAATCATATGATCTAATGTATCATAATCAATAATGTAAGAGATTGTGGATATAGAAGTGGTAATGAGAGCTCTTAAGTAGTTATCTTTATATGAAAAAGGAATATGATACATTTTTGGATGAGAGACCAGTTGTTCTATATTAAAATTTCCCTTTGTCTAGTGATCAGTTCAGGTTTGGTAACTTAAAGATCTATTCTATCTAAGATTCCAATCTACTGGCTTACAATGAATTGCCCAACATATATCTTTTAAATGTCCTAGTTTATGACAATGGTTGTAAAAATTTCTTTTTGTTTGTGAGTTTAGGATATATCCTATTCAATTTATGTGGGACCAATGGGTTAAGTTTGTTGATGATCCATTGCCCATGTTAGGCCCACCATCTTTTTATTGAAGCTCGTGTGTTAAATTTATTGCACGTCCAATGATGCACAAAACTTGATTGACAAATTTTGTACTTATGAAAATCTCACAAGTACATGAATCATTTGTAATAAACAATAAATATACTCGCAATATTGTTTCTTAAGAAATTGTGGTGGTTTTATAAAATTAAATTAATTTTCTAATATAGTTAAGAAAAATGAATCCTAAACATTCTAACAAATTTTTGGTTTGAAAGAATATAAATGTAAATTCTAAATTGAATTAACATTTAAAGAAAGCAAGTAAATAAAAGCACATAAATGAAAGCAACAAAACTATGCCGATTGTAGGATAATGGATGCATATGAGATTTTAGCTAGCATAACTCTTCATGGACAGAACAAATTAAATGATTTAAATATAAGTTAGATTTTACTGGTTTGATTTCTTTTAAAATAAAACTCCCTATAATTATGGTGAGTTTCCAATGATAATCAATTAATCAATTCTTTCCTTACTGAAGTTGAAATTGATTAATTATAAATTAAAGAAATATATATACACAAACACACCAAAATTTCAAGTAATTGATAAATTTCCTTGGTTAAATTCAAATTAAAAAATTGATATATCTAAGTTACATCTATTTTTTAATTATAAATCAAGATTTGGCCTATCTTTAATTCATAATTAAAGTTATTTTTTACCATCTAATTTAATACAAATCAATGAAGTTAACATAGATTCTTATTCATTTTGCACAATTAAACACAGATGATGTGTCTAATGCTTAGTTCTAAAATATTATCTTTATTCATAAATTCAAACATGGTCCATTATTAATTTATGATTAAAGATATGAAGATTGTGAGTAAGAAATAAATCTAAACTTTTATTTATTTAAATTACAAAACCATTCTTCCAATCATTAGAAGTAGAGTCTAAAATTCCATATATAGATTGCATAGAAATATAAAAGATACAAAATAAAATTACCCCTTCTTCATAAAAACGATTCCATATCTCTAAATGGGTTGTCACTATCTTCTTTAAATCCTTTGATCATCTTTACAAGTAGAGGATTTTCTCTTTATAACTTTACATGGTGATGGAATAGCTAACCTAAAACTACTTTTACGGACAGCTAGAAAAACAAATTGTAAACTCCAAAAGTATTCTATTATATTCTTTGATTCTGGTGTGTTTTGTAACAGGGAAAACGAGTTTATATATAGCTTAATAAAGGATATAAAAGTGGATTGTAAGGGATTAATCATCGTGCATCACAGCCCATATTTTCCACCGATATGACCTGCATCTCATTTTGCTTTGCCTTATTCTAGATAGATAGGATCATGTTGTGATAAAAAAAATATGCACATTATAGCCAGAGTCAAACTACTTTTCATCACTTTCTTATTATTTGACCCCTTAAAAATTGGTTGGAACACATGTAAGGCTTACATGTGTTACAGTTTTACTCATTTAAGTTGAAAATGAGTACTTTAAGCATGACTCTTCCGATGTTTATCGTTTGAATCAATTTGAAGACAAATAATACCTGAAAATAACATAAAATACCTATTATTCCAAAAATGTAGATTTGTTTAAATAATGATAAAATCATACAAATGTGAATCTATTTATTTGGTTTAAGTCCAACCAAATCACAAAAATAAGAGTGTTTTTCAAGCACTCATTGTAACCTTCAATTAGCTTCTTGCTAGCTTCTTGTGAGGAAAGCGAAAAAATAAAAGCAAAACTAAACAAATAAAACTAACCTAAATCATTTTCGTAGATTAACATAGTTGCATTTAGCATAGGTAACAACACTTTAAAAATCTGGATTTTCCTAGTGGATGTGTTTAAGTCGTGTGAGGGATTTCAGTGATGATTCCCACAAACATCTTACTAAATGCCAAAACTAGAAGAACTAACAAAAACATAAACAAACTACTACTTGACAAAATAAAAACTAAATGTAACCAAATAAAAACTAAAAGAAAAATAAAAAAGAAGAAAATCACAAAACTTCTCATGCTTTACCCACTTTTTAGTTCATCATAAAATCTTACGCATAAGTTAATTTAACATCCTAAAGGTTCATAGTTTATTATAAAAATTAGTTGAAATCACAAATTTATGTTCCGTAACAAAAATATGCTAATATTGACTCATCTAATTTCAGTGTTAGGAATCCGAATTTGATTTGACTCTAATCCTCACAAGTCATCCTTTTAATATTACACTAATCTTATGGGTTCAAGCACTCAACTAAGATATATGCGAATAGAAGTTATGTAAAGAAATGAACTAATGAGTTTGCATATGATTAAAGAAAAAAAAAGGCTTAAATTTTACGTAACTTGATCTCAAGAAATGAATCAAATGGTAGGATTTATAAAGAAATTAAATACTATTCTCATGCATCAATTAAAATCACTAAGCAAAAAAAATCAAGTATATTCCTTATAGATGAATAAAAATTCATTGACTTCAAGTGGATTTTGTTTCCTATCTTTATTTTGTAATAACTATTCTCACAACTTTGAAGGCCTTTTGGGTCATAGTATTAAGTTTTACTATTTATATTTCTCTCTTTTTTATACTATTTTTTTAGAGAGTGGATTCATGTAAATAATTGTGGAAGTTTCTATTTTTAGTTACGAACCTAATTAGCTGAAGGGGGCGAATAAATAATCAAGGAATTATGAAAATTAAAATTTTCACAAATGGAAAGGCATACAAATTTCATGTAAATAAAATAAAGCGAATATAAATAAAGATGGACACATAATATTTTAAGGTGGAAACAACCTAGGTTACACTAATGACCTAAGAGGAAAACTACCAGTCCACCAGGTAACCTGACTATCTACTATGAAAATAAGGTCCAATTGTAAGGCAAGATCTTATACTACTCACCAAGATAAAGCCTCTAACTAACCTATTTAGAAGCCAAATTTTTCATCATAGTCTATACAAGATAGGTGTTCGGTTCCAAACCAATATTCCAACAACTTGAGTCACACAAGCAATTAAACCATTCTACCAGTACATGAAATGCTAGAACAATAACATAAGTCCAAATGTGTGTCCTAGAAAAGATTCAATAATGAATAACCTTAATTAGATGATTAAAAAAATGTATCAAATAAATTGAAATCAACTAGCAACCTTGAACAATCAGTTTAAAGCATAATATCACAAATATTTTAGGCTTGTTAGTCCATTAAATACAAACATAAATTTTTAATAGATTAACTCAATTAAAAAGCTTACTTGAATTTTTTTACACAACAAGATAGAGAATAATATTCTTGTGTGGTTGAATAAAGTTTTTTTCTTAGGTTTGTATATATAGTATATTTTGAAGTACTAGGTCAAAGTAAAATCACTATGATGTCTATAAAATTAGCTAAAGCGTTTTAAAGAAAAAAGACAATATAGTAAAAAGCCATAGGTTTTAAATTCAAAGCCTTAGTCACTCAATTGTTCTGACATATGCTCTATCAATTGAGTATTTAGTTCCATCAATCTAGTCAATTCTTGGTCGATCAAGTCAATGAAAAAATTAATTCATGACTTTTTAAATGAGTAGATTGATTCTCGATTGATTCTCGATTGATCTACAAAGCTCAATTGATCTAGACATATCTCAATCGATTGAGCAACCTAATCCCAAAAAGTTCTTACGTGTGTAATATGAAATCTAATGTGCATAAGAATAGAAACATAATTAAATTATAATTGCTAGAGCTCTATAGTTTCTTTGACTTAAAAATATTCTTAGAGGACACACCTAGAAAGTAAAAGTACTTTTGTATGTTTTGCTCACGAATATATCCTACACTTATATAACCCTTACAATCTGCATATTTTGTGACAAAACCTCTCTCACTACATAACGTCTATAGGAAAAATAAATTTTAACATAGTGCTACTATCCTGTGATCCAGTGAAACCATCTTCACTGTAATCTTGAAATCTCATGTTCACACTAAAAGTTAAAAATATAAATGCCCAAACAATTTTTCCCAAAAGATTTATGGTTCATTAGTTTTGTATATATAACAATATAAAAAGAAAAAAATATTCATGAGTGTGAGTAATCATCAGATAGAATTTCAAAACATAACTCCCCTATGTGTAATATTTCAATAAAAATTGCAAATTTTTCAATTTTGATTTTCCCCCTAAATTTACTATTTCAAAATTTATCCCCTTTTAGTCATAAGAATAAACCAAACTAAAATAGATAAATGTTGCATATTCAATTAAAATAGATGTGAAATCTCATAGCAAGTTCAAGAGATAAGAAACATATAGATGAAACAAAAACTATCAGATGTAACAAATTTTGTATGTTGATTAATATGATCCAAATACATCTCAAGCAAATAGAAAATATCAATTACACTAAGAAAATATCAATTACACACTACTACAAAAATGGGTATTTAAGTCGATACGTAAAGTCGGTTTTTTCCAAAAACCGACTTTAAATTGGTTTAAAGTCGGTTCGGTGGCGAACCGACGCTATCCACGTAGGACGTAGCGTCGGTTCTAGGTGTCAACCGACGCTATGCTACATGGATAGCGTCGGTTGACACCTGGAACCGACGCTATCCACGTAACATAGCGTCGGTTCGACACGTCAACCGACGCTACACACGTGGATAAATCTTTTCTCTTCTTTCTTTCCAGACAAACTATTTTCAGCGTTGTAGAAGTCTAAAAAACCGAAAACCTCCTCCTCCACTCTTTCTCATTTTCCGGCCACCTACGACTACGATTTTCAACATCGGTTAGTGAGTTTTCTTCCTCTCTAACTAATCTTTTAGATCCCCTATTATTCATATTTTTTCTGTTATTATGTGTTATTATTTATGTGTATAGATTTTTGTATTATATATGTAGGTTTGTATTATAACATAAGGAGAAGAATATGACGATCTTGAATAAAATAGAACAAAATCATGGTAATTTTTCTGTTATTAATTAATATTTTATTTTTCAAATATTTGTATTATTTGAACTATTTGTTAAACTGATTTTGATTTTTTTTCTGCTCGAATACAGGTTGAAAATGAATAAATTAAAAAAAAAAAAAATTAAAGTCGGTTCACCGCGTGAACCGACTTTAAACGTAAAGTCGGTTCATCGCGTGAACCGACTTTAAACATAAAGTCGGTTCATCTCGTGAACCGACTTTAAATGTAAAGTCGGTTCACGCCTTGAACCGACTTTAAAATTTAAGTCATTTACTTTAAAGTCGGTTCACCGAACCGACTTTAAATTAGTTTAAAGTCGGTTTTTAACCGACTTTAATGCCCCTTTTTGTAGTAGTGACATATTAAAATATGAAAACAAAAAAATATATTTACTTCCAAATACAATAATAAAATTAGTACAAAATAGAAAAATAAAACAAAAATAAATCATTAACTTGATGAAGAAAACCCGTAGTGTGAAACAATGTCTTTAATAATGGAAAACATTACTTCTTGATGTTCATTCAAAGTATTCGTTTGTTATTCCAGTGTTCCTATTTTGATCTGCATCTTATTTTCAAATGATTTCAAAGGAGGTGGTTCAGAAGCATGTATGTTTTCTATTTCCTTATCTCCAAAAAAATCATATCCAGCTTATTTGCCACTTGTTCCAACTTGAGATGGTGGACTTTAAAATGCCACCCATCAAGTGAATGGCATCAAAATCCCTCGTTAGTTGAACACTTGCAGCCATAATCATTTGGGTGACGAGAAAACTATAAGAGAGTGAAAAGTTATCATGCTTAAATTAAAAAAAATAAAATGAAAACCTTTTAAACTTTATTTTTTAAAATAAATAAAGAAATTAAAATTAAAATTTATAATAAAAAAATTAAAAATTTATTTTATTTAATTATTTTCTTTTAAAAAAAATAAAAGAAATTTAATTATTAAGTTTTATGTTTCATTTAATTTTTTAATTTTATTTTCTTTTAATTTTTTTAGTTTTGAATTTTCTTTTAATTTTTAATTTTACTTTTTAAATTTATTTATTTTTAAATAAGTTTTTCTAAATCTTAATTTTAATTTAAAGAAAAATAAAAAATAAATAAATAATAAAAAATAAAAAATAAATGAATAAAAAATTTTAATTTTTTTTATTTTGTTTTCAATTTTTATTTTCTTTTAGGTTTAATTTTATTTTATTTTAATTTTCGTTTAATTTTTAATTTAATTTTTAATTTACAATACTTTTTATCTTAATTTTCATTTAACTTAATTTACTAACTTAATTAAATTAAGGAGTCTTTGAAGCCTTTGTGCCACCAGTCTTTCATGTGAACGTTGTTTTGTTTAGGAGAATGGTTTTTAAGGAGCCTTTGCAGCACCATTCTTTCCTGGGAGCACTCTTGGTTAATATTGATTATGTTATTTAACTTAGAACTAAAAAAATTAAAGAATAAAAATAGAAAAATTCTGAAATTATCTCAAAATTTTTAAAGTTTTAATTACAATCTAAGGAGGTAGTTGCTTGGTTAGTTATAGGTACAACTATGTTTTGATACCTTAATTATTTGATTTGCACCTAGACGTGGGTTATCTAAAACCCACAAACATATCCCTAGTTTTAAGTACCAATTTTTTTGAAAATCCATAAGGCATGACTAAAAAAAGTATAGGTAGACAACCTTGTTCTACCTGTAGGTTTGATTGACTCAATAATGTAGGAATATTGAGTTTACTTAAAATGAAATCCCCAAGTTACGTCTTGCTAAGACGTTAAACTAAGCGTTGGATGGGAGATAACCCATCATTTTAGGTAATTTTCTTTTATTTATTTAATTTATTTAATTTCTATTGTTTATTTTAGTTTAATTGCATGTGAATAATTTTAAAATTTTTAAAACTAAAAATATTTGTTGCGATGTTAGAAGTTCACAACGATCTATGTGTGTGAACTTAATGAACATGATGGATGCACCTGCATTTTTCCATTACTACTTGCACATTCTCAGGAAATAGGTAATCTTTATTCTCTTTTCTCTTGATCTTTAATTTACAGTTGTTACATTGAGGACAATGTAAGTTCTAGGTTGGGGGTGGTGAAAAGTTACCATGCTTAATTTAAAAAATAAAAAAAATCACATTTTTTTATTGTGTTTGATTTTATTTTCTTTGTGTGGTTTAGTAATTTTTAGAATTTTAGAATTTTAGAATTAGTTTTAAAAAATTTCTAACAAAAATTTATCATTTCTTTAAATCAAATTTAAGTAAATAGTTAAGTCTTTGCACTGTTAGATTAATTTTTGAAAACATATTATGAAATATGTTTTTTGGTAATTAGTTAGTTTTTATCATAACTAGTTTTTCTTGATAAGATGTGAAAACATATTATGAATTTTTTTTGTGGAGACTACCCTTGTGAGATATGATTTGAGCTTAATTTCCTTTATTCTAAGTGAAATATATTTTTTCTACTCCAAACACATTTCTTATTTCTTCATATTTTTAGATGATCTCTATAAGTATTAGCATTGGATGTATGAATTTTTTTTCTCATCTTAATAGAGTGTCGTATATTTTTTTTTATTATTATTTTTGCTTAGATTAAATGATTTAAGTAGAAATTGATAGTATATGTTTTTATCTCATTCATGCATGACTGTTAAAAAAAGAGAGACATATCTAGGGTTATCTAAACCAAAATCAAATAGAAAAGCCACAAAATTAACCATTCACCAAAATCCTAAAAAATGTACAATCTATACATGGGTTGACTCTCTAAAAAATATATGTATTGAAAAATATCTTTAGAAAAAAATAGAGAGATAAAGAATATATAGTATAATCTACATACTATGACCCACATTGCTTAAAAAGTTGTGAGTAAAGCTAATTACAAAAGAAAGATATAGGAAGTAATTCCCTAAAACATTATTGCACTTTCTTCATTTGTAAAAGTCATATATATTAAAAAAATTTCTTAATGAGTTTGATTTATGCATGAAAATAATTTTTATATATGATATCTTTATAATTTATACATTCGATTCCTTTCATGAGATCAATGTTAAAAATAACACTTTGAACCTTTATTCTTTATATATATGCGAACATATTAGTTTATTTCTATACATCAACTCTTTCGCATATAAATTAGTATGAGTATTTGAACCATAGGATTCAGTGTTTTAAGAGTATTGACTTGTGAGGAATAAAGTCGAAGCGAATTTGGATTCCTAACACTGAATTTGGGTGAAATTAAATTGATACATTTTTTATATGAAATATGAAAATGATTTTTGACTAATTATTATAATAAATCATGATTGTTTAAGAAGATTACAATAACTTATGCTTTAGATTTTAAATATGATCTTAAAGGAGATTAAAAAGTATGAGACATTTTTGTGTTATGTTTCATGTTGTTTTATTTTATTTTATTCTTAAAGTTAATTTTTTATTTTTTTTGTAATTTTAGTTTTTAAGAAGTTATTTTTATTAATTCTTTTAATTTTTACATTCAATTCAATTTTTATGGGTATCATTACTCAAAACCCTCACAAGACTAAAACTCGTTCACTAGGGCAACCTAGGGGTTTAAAGGCTTATTACATACGCTAAATGCAACCGTATCAATCCACAGAAGTGATTTAGGATAGTTTAATTTTTAGTTCTTATCACCTCTCTTGCTAAGGGACTAGCAAGAAACAAGTTGGGCGTTGTGATGAGTGCTCAAAAAGCACTAAAATTACCATTATTTTATGCACTTTAATTGATTGAATATATATAAATTTATATGATTTTATCATATTTTTATATAAATTAATCTTTTTGGAATCATAGGTATTTTTATTGTTTTTCAGGTATTTTCGCTTATAAAAGTAACTTACATCACAAATATATTCATAAAATAAATGAGAAAAAGTAAAACAAAATGGAAAATTGGAAAAAATGGGTCAAAAGGGTCAAAAATGTCAAAAAGGATGAAATCGCGTACACAGCTGCCCAATAACGCTGGTCAACGTGCGTAGTGTGCCCAGCAACGCCAAGTAGTGTGTGCCGCAATGCCTAGCCATAATATCGCCCAAAGAAATGCCAAAGTCTACACGCGTACAATGTCGAAGCCGCGCGCCCATTTGTGCGAATTTGCCCCATATCATGTGCGCTGCGGCACCAAACCTACTAATGATGTCAACTGGCATCATCATTCATCTACTATGCGTTTTCCCCATTTTTTATCATTTCCCTCCCCACTTGTTCTTCCTCTCCTCACCTATAAATACCCTCATTCTCTCCACACCTCAAAAACATCTTCTTCTCTCTTTCTTTCTCTCCATTTCTTAGTTTTTAGTTTTTCTTAGTTTTAGAGTTATTCCCTTTTTGAGAAGAACTAATTATGTTTTTGTAATTTATTAGCTTTTTGATTCAATAAATGGAAATGCAATTCCGTTTGGAGGTTTTCCAGCAACAGGATTAGCATCAAAGTACTGTAAGGATTTTATTTTCTTGGTAGTTATTTTTTATGTTTTATTCTTATATGTTATATTTAATTTGTGAATAAATTTAACATTGCTGGCTGTTTGAAAAATGATATAATAATAACGTTGTTATTCTTGCGAAATATTAAATAAGTAAAAATCTCTAAAATAAATTAATTTTGTTTTTATTCTAGATTTTATATTAAGAATATTAGAGAGAAATATATTATTTTTCATTACAAACTTAAATCTGAAAATTAGATTTTAAGGTTTAGTTATTTGATCTGATTTAGAGTAGTGCTCTTTTATTTATTGGTACAATCACCTGGTAGTTAGAGTGAAGCTCTATTTCAAAACTTTTTATAAGAATAATTATCTGAGAATGTATTAACAACATGTTTTCAGTAGTGGTTTTAAAACTAGAAAGTTAGTACTCGGATAATTAAATTCTTAGGTTTAATTTGGACACCTAGAATAAAGTTTAAACTGTCTAACCCCACCAAAGGTGGAATTTAAATGGTTCATTTTCAATCTCTTACAAAAGAGGAATTAATTTAATTAACCAAATTAGTTATCAACCCCACCCATAGATGTTAATTGATTTGTTTAGTTAGCAAAGAATATCTAACCCCACCAAAGGTGGTATTCATATAAAAAAGAGAGAAACAATAAATATCAATTTATATCTTTAATAACCTAAATAATATGAGCAAGAATAATTAACTTAGTTATTATATCCATAAATACTCCACTATTATAAATGATAAAATTTGCATAAATTTTTATTGAATCAGTATCTTTGTTTATTTTTATGTTATTAGATTAGAAACACAAAACCCAAACTATTGTGACACGATGTTTAGGATTTAATTCTATTTTTAAAAGTTTGAATAATAAATTAAAAAGCACATATATTCCTTCCTTAAATCGATCTTGAGAATATACTTATCATTTTCTATGAAATGATTCCTACACTTGCGAGATTTCCCTAATTAAATCTTAAACGTAGATACAGATTCAATAAATATTTATGCAAATTTTATCTTTTATAATAGTGGAGTATTTATGGATATAATAACTAAATTAATTAAGTTTGCTCATATTATTTAGGTTATTAAAGATATAAATTGATATTTATTGATTCTCTCTTTTTTATATGAATACCACCTTTGGTGGGGTTAGATATTCTTTGCTAACTAAACAAATCAATTAACATCTATGGGTGGGGTTGATAACTAATTTGGTTAATTAAATTAATTCCTTTTTTGTAAGAGATTGAAAATGAACCATTTAAATTCCACCTTTGGTGGGGTTAGATAGTTTAAACTTTATTCTAGGTGTCCAAATTAAACCTAAGAATTTAATTATCCGAGTACTAACTTTCTAGTTTTAAAACCACTACTGAAAACATGTTGTTAATACATTCTCAGATAATTATTCTTATAAAAAGTTTTGAAATAGAGCTTCACTCTAACTACCAGGTGATTGTACCAATAAATAAAAGAGCACTACTCTAAATCAGATCAAATAACTAAACCTTAAAATCTAATTTTCAAATTTAATTTTGTAATGAAAAATAATATATTTCTCTCTAATATTCTTAATATAAAATCTAGAATAAAAACAAAATTAATTTATTTTAGAGATTTTTACCTATTTAATATTTCGCAAGAATAACAACGTTATTATTATATCATTTTTCAAACAGCCAGCAATGTTAAATTTATTCACAAATTAAATATAACATATAAGAATAAAACATAAAAAATAACTACCAAGAAAATAAAATCCTTACAGTACTTTGATGCTAATCCTGTTGCTGGAAAACCTCCAAACGGAATTGCATTTCCATTTATTGAATCAAAAAGCTAATAAATTACAAAAACATAATAAGCTCTTCTCAAAAAGAGAAGAACTCTAAAACTAACAAAAACTAAAAACTAAGAAATGGAGAGAAAGAAAGAGAGAAGAAGATATTTTTAAGGTGTTTTTTGGTGTGGAGAGAATGAGGGTATTTATAGGTGAGGAGAGGAAGAAAAAGTGAGGGAAAATGATAAAAAAATGGGGAAAACGCATAGTAGGTGAATGATGATGTCAGTTGACATCATTAATAGATGAGGTGTGGTGGCGCGTGCGGAATAGGGCAGATTCGCGCAGATGGACGCGTGGCTTTGGTGTTGTGTGCGCGTAGACTTCGGTGTGGTTCGGGAAATGTGCGTAGACTTTGGTGTGGTTCTGGAGATGCATGTAGACTTTGGTGTTTCTTCGGGTGATGATGTGGCGCATTGCTACTGTGTGCACGATTTCATCCCTTTTGACATTTCTTACCCTTTTGACCCATTTTGTCCAATTTTTCCATTTTTTTTACTTTTCCTCATTTATTTTATGAATATTTTTGTGATGTATTGCCTCCAGTATTTTTCTTTGAGTCTTTAAGTTATTTTTTTAAGTGAAAATACTTGAAAAATAATAAAAATACCTATGATTCTGAAAAAGGCATATTTATATAAAAATATGATAAAATCATATAAATATATATCTTTTTAATCAACTAAAGTACATAAAATCATGGTAATTTTAGTACTTTTCGAGCACTCATCAGGGAGATTGATCCTTGGGTTAATAATTTTAGATTGGTTTTTGATCTCATCCTGAATAACTAAACCTACATTGAATGCAATACTATTCCAATACGATATAATATCTTTGCATGTAGATTTCTAATCTAAAAGGAGTGTTTCTAGATTAATAAGTTTGAACAAACCATTTTTTAACACCCAATAGGGAGTGAACTCACCCAGGATAAACAATCATTTAGCACTAAAACCAACATCAAGTGACCCTGAAAGTTTAGTCAACAAAATAAATGCTATACCATTCTACCTTAAACCCAGGATCCATAGTGTTTGAAATGAAAAAAAAAATAGTGTTAATTCTCTAAGCCAAGATGTCTATAGTTTTATTTTGAACAAAAACTTTATAATTGATAGATCCTAGGGAACGAATTTTAGGGTCAATATTTGCATACAATTCATAGAATAAAAAGATGGTCCATATAATTTGGCTAGTGTGAATAGGGATTACCACCTAGATATCCAATGGCATTATTAATTCTAATTTCATGAAATTCTATCCAGGTTATCTCACATTTAATTAAAATAGGACATTTAGAGAAAGAAGTGTGATATCTCAATTTTAATTCATCATCCCACCATTGAGAGGAATGTGGGGCTAAAGAACTGGGAGGAAGTTCATGACATCTTGCAGCCATTACAAAAATTGAGCACCAAAGAAAATATGATAAAAATATCCCTAAATTGCAAATTATCCAAACTACAAAAAATTTCCAATAAAAATTGTAGAATCAAGATCAAGGAGCTGTTATTGAGAAGAAGAGGTTGCATAATTGAACTCATATATGGTATTTATTTGGTGAGAAAATGGGGGAAAATGAGGATATTGGAGTTGTAACAATTTCTATTCAAATGTATCTTTTCGAAGAGATTGAAGCTTGCAAAGTGAATAGAAATCAATTTTAAGTGATTTAGAGACAAAAGATAAGTGGATTTGGTGTATTTTTGAGTGAAAAATGCAAGGGTGCTGCATATGGGGGATTAGAGTTTGTGGGGAGGGAAGGAAAAAGAAGGAATGTATATAAATTGAACCCTCTTAATCAATCGAGATTAATGTCAATCAATCAACATTCATACCTCAATCGATCTAGTTCATACTCAATCGATCGCTTAATTTTTGAAAATGAAGAAACTCCCACTAAGTAATATATTTATCCAAGTTATTCAAATAAACACTCAAATAAAGATAAATAGACAAATATTAAAAAAACAATTATTTTTATTTCAATTTTTTTAAATCAAGGTAGTAGATTCATTCAAACATGAACTTCACTCATTCTTTAACAAAATTGAATTATTCACAATATGCATGAGTATTATAATAAAGTGTGCATATATTTTTCAACATATATGATGACATATTGTCAATTGCTCAAGGTGAAATAAATATTAAAACTACAAAAATATGTCAATTTATTCATTTATGATAAGTTATGAAAATGTTTAAAGTAAAGAGCATCAACAATCATGCAAAATTATATTTGAATTCGTACTTGCAAAATAATTAAATTTTCTTACTAAGAGAGAACTTTATTAATTAATAATTATTTTTTTGAATTCCCTCTCATTATTTATATGAGAGATTGGTTATTTATTTTTCTTTTTGGATAACCATTCATAGCTATTTCTTTTTGTGCATTTTGTATATAGTTATTTCCTTTATTATATTATTTTCTTTTGCAAAGTTCTATTTAAACACCTTATTTTTCTTTGTTTATTTGACAAACCAACTAATTACGACATGACTCTCACACTAGTTGTAAGGTAGCCATCTTTGTTTGTTGTGGTAGCTTTCACACATCACAGTAGGTAGCCTCTCAAAACTAAGTGTCGCTCTATAGTAGCATTTTATACAATGAGAGACAGATTTCAACCATAATTTTTATAGTCAAGGTTATCTCAAATTTTAAAATCTCACATAATTGATTATAAACTTCAAACATGACATACTTATGTGTCTAGTGAGGGTTTGAATGGGTTCTTGTCAAACATCGATCACCGGACGTATTGAATAATATAAATGCACAAAACAAAATACTCAATTGTACAATAACTAATAAATTAAAGTAAATTAGACTATGAAAAATATTTATTTTCTTGATCCAAAATAATATATGAAGTTTATTCTATGCTAGAACAATTCTACTCCCTTTAATTTTTGAATTTTTTTAAATTACTAATTTTAAATAAACTAAAACAAATCAAGCATCAAATTACTAAATTAAAAATTAAAAATAATTAAACTAAAAAAACTACCATGCTTACCTAGGATCAAACAAGCAAACAATAGAAATTCCTAGGTGAGGGAGAAATATGGCGAGTTGATCGAAAAAAATGTAATATTTCCTAACCCAAATTTTCTTGAACTTTGGTTTCATAATATCTTTTTTTATTCAATTGATTTAATTAATTTTGAATTGATCTTGGATTTATCCTTATTTTTTCCTTTACTATTTTTCTTTTCATCATTGGTGGAGATTCAATATACATGTATGTATGATAAATATTAATTCTAGAATATCTAGTATGAAAGGCATTGTTAAAATAAGGCTATTTTGCAATAAATCTACAATGAGGTCTAATATGACAAACAAATCACAAATTTAGCATGTTTTTCAATCTCAAGAGCAACTGTTCTTTAAGTATAATGAGTAATAGTATAGGTAGGATTACATCATATCAATTCAGTTCTTGATGTTAAAGGTGTAGCGTGTGAGGAAGACATACATATATAAAGGTTTTACAATTTCAGTTGATTTTGAAGAAGATGGTGTAGTGTACTTGTCTACATATCCTAGCCCTCTCTTGTCTCCAACTAACTTTCCATAATCAAGAACTTTGTTCAACCTTTCAGCTCTAATTGATAGACTTTTTAAAGCTTCATTGGATTGTTCAAGTTTTTGTATTAGATTTTATTTCTCTTGTTCTAAACATACAAGACTTGAATTCAAAACATTATAACATTTAAATAGATCAATATTATCTTTTTTTAGTATAGATAAATTTATTTCATAAAATTTTGGTATTTCATTGAGTTTAGTTACTATTACAAGCAACTCATCTTTATCTCTTTTGCATATTATGAACACTCAAAACACTTCATTAATACTAGTGACATTAAAATATTTATGTAAGAATTCAGAGTCACTTTTCTCATTGTCTGAATTAATATCAAACTTACTAGAATGTCCACTAACGTTTTGCAGCAAATGCTAGAAAATTAGTGTCACTATTTCCTAATTCAACTAGATTTTTGTTATCACTTTTAGAGTTAGAAAGTATAGTGTTGAAACCTCTTCAAATTTTTTTTTCTTATTTACATAGTTAGTTGTAAAGTGATTAAAACCCATACATTCAAAACATTGAGGACCAATGGGTTTAGGATTCTAACTATCATAAATCACATATTTGAGTTTTCTCAGATTTAATATTTTTAATGACATGATTGTCCTTTGTTTTGAGGATTATTTTTGTTGAAATTTTTATGTAGTCTTCTGATCAAGGGTGCCAATTCTGCTTCTTCATTGTCACCTTCTTCAGTTATAATAGTATTGAAGGCAACAAATTTGTTCATTATAGAAGGACACAAATTCATCTCAAAGATTTAAATGTGCCAATAAGTTCCTCTATTTTGAGAGTGCCCACATACTTACTTCCATCAATGACAGAGACCTTTTCATGGAAGTAATCTAGTAGTGAGTAAAAAATCTTTTTAACTATCCTGAAATCATCAATTTTCTCTCTTGATTGTCAAAGGTGTTAATAATATCATACAATTTACCATAGAATTCAGAAAAATCTCATCTTATTTTATCCTAATATTCTCAAATTTAGTACTAAGCAGGTAGATTTTTTTTTCTTTAACTTGTGAGGTACCCTCATAGGCAACCTCCAAAATTTACCAAGGATGCTTAGTAGTTTTATCATGAGAAATATGATGAAACTCATCAGTAGGCACAACACTAAAAATAGCATAAATATCCTTTTGATTCCAGTTACAATCATTTTTATCTTTAGTGGTCCAGTCTTTCCTAGGTTTAAGAGTAACAACATTATCTTTGGTAACCAAAGGTGGTTTCCAACCACAAAGCACAGAGTTCCAGACGCTTTCATCTATAGATCGTATAAAGACTTTCATATGAGCCTTCCAATATGGATATTTAGAAAGGATTCCATACGAGCCTTCCAATATAGGTTGTAGATGAACACTCTTTGAAATGATTCATAACAAGGTCCTATGCACACTAAGTGTATCTAGTGATTGACTCTGATACCAATCGAAAGTTTCATTTTTTGTTACGAACCTAGTCTACTAGAGGGGTGAATAGATAATTAGCGAAATTATGACAATTAAAAATATTTTCAAATGACCAAACATGCAATCACATGTAAATAAAATAAAGTGAAAATAAATAAAGATTGACATGTGATATATTTTGTGGAAATAACCTAGGTCACTCCAATGACCTAAGAGGAAAACCACTAATCCACCTAACCACCTAACTATCTCTTCAGAAAAATAGGGTCCAAATAGAAGGCCAAGTCTTATGCTACCTGATAACTGTATTTTATATAGTTATTTTCACCTATTTTATTAAATATAGTTGCTATGTTCTTTACATTTTTGGTTAATTTTAGTTTAATAAATTAGTATTTACTGTTTTCTATATATTTTAAGAAAATTAAATAAATTATATCGAAAACGTACTTAATTCCAAATTTTTGTCCAAAAATATAATTTCAAATAAATAAGTGCTTAATTACCATTTATAAAAGTCACAAATATAATTTAAATTAAAATCGGGCTTAATCTTAATAATTAAAAGTTTAAAATTTAATTTAAATTAGAAAAAGGGCTTAATTGTAATTAAAGAAAGTTTAAAATGTAATTTGAATTAAATTTGTGGGTCAAAATGTAATTAAGGAAAGTTTTAATTTATGCGCAGGTGAGAAGAAGCCACGTGCCCTAATCCAAGCGTGCAACGTGGACCGTCCGATCAAAGAAGAAATGGCCAGATGCGCGCGTTGCAAGCACACCCGACCAAGGAGAGTGGGTGAAGAATTCTATCTATCGCGTGGCTCGGTGCGTCGAGTGGGACCCACATGTAATATTTTATTATTTTTGCCATATTTCTCTGTCTCCCCACGTGTATTAAAAAAAATATATTTTTTAATGTATTTGTTTTATAGATTTGATGTTATAAATATGGGTAAGATGATAGAGTTTAAGGAGGTTTTTGGAGAGTTTTGGAGAGTTTATAATTTTTGTGTTGTTCTGTTTTGGACTATGGAACCCGCAGAAGCCATTTTTGGCTTATGTTGTGTTCTATGTGTGCCAAATATTCACGATACGAAATGTTTTAATTTTCCTTTCTTCTTCCTTTAATTTTTTTGTAGCTGTTGTAATTTTATTTTTAAATTTATGAAGTAATTTAAATTTTCTAGGGTTGCATTTGATCTAAATTTATGAAGCTTTGATTTTAATTATTTTTGATAGATTTATAAGACGTTCGATTTGTTCACTCTATTTTGTGCTTAATGCTTTTTGATTATTTACGAATTTTATCAAAACTATCTGTGGCACATAAATAAACTTGGAAGAGGCATTTGTGTGTATATTGCTCGTAGATAGAATGACATGTATGATGAAGGATATGAATATACCCTAATTGTAAGTGTGGCCATTTGAAAACTTAGAACGTAATGAATCTTGGTGAATTTAATTCTCATAGAGATATAGTGAATTAATTTAACGAGGTGTGTTTATACGGAGCTCGGAAGAGATGTATGAATAAAATTAGAAGTTTTCGGTTGACAAATTAAATGTACTAAAAAATATAAATCAAAAGAAAATAATATGATAAGAGTGGATTAATTTGGTGAAAAAATTGCAATCCTAGATTTCTTTTATTTTGTTAACTCTTTTCTTCTTTTTCTAAATCAACGGTTGTTTTGGATAAAATCAGAGAGAAATAATTTTAGTAATCAACAAATTGTAGTAACAAATCTCCGTGGGAACGATAATTTACTTATCAAATTTTATTACTTGTGACCGTGTATACTTGCACGTTTTATGTTCTCCAAAAGACACATCATTAACCACCAAGATAAAGCTCCCAAGTAATCTACTTACAAGCCACTTATTTCATCATAGTCTCTATAAGATTTGATAACTTAAGTCACACAAGCAATAGAACCTGTTCTACCAGTACCTAACACAATAATACAACTTCAAATGGGTTTCCTAAAGTATATTCAATAATGAATAACCCTAACTAGATGATTTAATAAATATACAAGATAAATCAAAATCAACTAGTAACCATAGCACAATCATTTTAAAGTAAAATATCACAAATATTATAGGCTTGTTAATCCATCCAACACAACCAAAAATGTTTTATAAATTAACTCAATGAAAAAGCTTACTTGAATATTTTTTTTTTCAAAACTAGAGAGAGAATAAGATGAAGAGAGTAATGCTATTGTGTGGTTGAATAAAGTTGAGTGCTTAGGTTTATATGTATAGTATATTTTTAAGCACTAGGTCAAAGAAAGGTTACTACGTTATTCATAAAATCAGTTAAAAAAATTTTAAAGAAAAAGGACAATATAGTAAAAATCCAATTTAATTTGAGTTATAAATAGGTTTTAAACTCAAAGCTCTGGCTACTAGATCTATCTAACATATGCTCAATCAATCCAGTCAATTCTCGATTGATCCAAGCAATGAAAAATTTAATTTAGGACCTTTTAAATTGAGTAGATCAATCCTTGATCAATCTAGACATGTCTTGATAGATAGAGTAACCTAATCTCAAAAAGTTCCTATGTGTCTAATATGAAATCTAACATGTATAAGAATAGAGGTATACCTGAATTGTGATAGCTGGAGCTCAATTGTTTCTTTGGGTTGAAAATATTCATGAAGGATACATCTAAAAAGTAAAATTACATTTGTATATTTTGTTCACGAATATCGCCAACACTTACATAAACCTTACAAAATGTATGATTTAGTGAGTGGCTAGTTTGGCTCCTTTTGTATTGGCTTTATGGAACCTCATATATATCTATTTTTTGGAAGTCATACATGAATGAATGGTTGGTTTGAAAGAAGAAAAAAGTAAATTGTAAATTTAATTAACATTTAAAGAAAGCAATTAAATAAAAGTAGATAAATTAAAGCAATAAATTAAGGCAATATATAAAATAGATAAAAGAAAGCAATAAAACTATGTTGAACTGTATGGGATTTTAGTGAGCATAGCCTTTCATGAACAGAATAAATTAAGTAATTTAAATATAAGCTAGATTTTACTAGTTTCATTTCTTTTCAAATAAAATTCCTATAATTATGGGGAGTTACCAATGATAATCAATTTATCAATTGTTCCTTAACTAATGTTGAAATATATTAATTAGTAAAATAAAGAAATATATATACCAAAAATTTCAATTAATTGATAACTTTCCTTGGTCGGGATTGACATTATAAAATTGATAAACCTAATGTAAATATATTTGATGAGAGCTGAAAAGCACTAAATATTACATGATTTATTTGCACTTTAGTATCAAAATAAATTTGTATTTGTAAGAATTTGTCATTATTTTAGCAAATCTATGTTTTTGGAATCACGAATATGTTTATAGTTTCAAATGATTCAATTGATAAACACTTGGAGAATCATACCTAGAAGCACTCAATTGCAACCAAGAAGAATAAAAGAAGAACATTTTATGCCTTACATGTGTTCTAACCAAATGTAAGGGGGTTAAATACAATGAAATTTGGAGACATGTAGTTTAATGTCTGTCGCAGCAATGATTAAAGTGTGCTACCATGATAGTGTATCATATCATTATTTAAATGCATACCAGATTGACGTAGGACACAGAGGTGGAAAAAGAGGGTCACAACATACGACCATGCAACCATTTTTTCTCTCTTTCTTCCAGCATTTTCTCACTTATAAAAATGTGACCCCAGCCCCTTAGAAAATCTTCCCACAACAACTATTTACTTGTTTTAGTTTTCTAGTTTCCTTTAGTTTACTTTCAAAATTTCTCTAAATTTTTGGAGATATAAATTTTAGTTTATTTTTAGTATAAAATAATTTAGATTAGGTTATCACAAATAAGTGGAAATATTATGGAGTTTTTCTAGATAACATATTTCCATAGAAGCTATATGTAAAAATACAATTAAGGTATTTGTAAGGTTTATGAGTATTAGCGATATTCGTGAACAAAACATCCAAATGCAATTTTAGTTTCTAGATGTGTATTTCAATAATATTTTCAAGCAACTATCGAGTTTAAACAAACACATCTCAGGTATATTTTTATTCTTATGCACATTAGATTTCATATTAGACACATAGGAACATTTTGAATTTAGGCTAGTCGATCCATCAAGACATGTCTAGATCGATCAAGGTTAATAGATCAATCGAGAATCGATCAACTCAAATTAAAAAGTCCAAGATTTAGTTATTCATTTGAGTCGATTGATCGAGTTAATAACGGTCGATCAATAAAATACTTGATAGATAAAAAAATGACTAGATTGATCTATCTTTTTCACAATATACTTTTTATTACCCTAGATCGATCAAGAATTAATTAGATTGATAAAAAAATTTAGCTCGATCGTTCAAGCACAACTTAGATCGATCGAACGATTAGGTTTTAAACTTTAGCTTATTGAGCCAAATGTTTCCATTACTATTTTGTCCCTATTATTTACTAGCATTAGGGCTTCAATATTTCTTATATAAAGAACCTAATGCTCCATATTTTATTTAACCATACAAGAGAATTATTCTTTTCATCTTAAGTTCTCTCTATCAAAATGTTTTGCAAAACAAGGTCATATTTCTTTATGATTCTGTATTTAATTATTCTATCAAACATTTATGGTTGTTCTTGATTGATTAATAAGCCTAATTAGTTTATCATATTTTGATAAATGTTCATATAGCTTCTTCTTTATATTGTTCTTAAACTATTGGATCAAATAATTATTTGTGTAATATCATCAATATTTGGTTTAATTATTTTTCTTCAAAAAGCTATCTCTATTGAACATGTGTTTAATCTACTTATTCTAGGGTTTCTAAATGATTTTGATTTAAATAATATTTTATTAAATCATATAGGAAGGGTTTTTCATTATTAAATCTACTCTAAGACACACATTACACTTGTGTTGTTATGCTAATATTTTTGGTACTGGTTGAATAGTTCGATTGCTTATGTGACTCAAGTTATCGAACTATTATTCCATATCTGACTTGTAGAGACTATGAAAGAAAGCAAAGGCTTGTAAGTAGGTTAATTTGGGGTATTAACTTGTTAGGTAGTTTGAATTATAGCCTTGTAATTGAATATTATTTTCATAATAGATAGTTAGGTAGTCTAGTGGACCAGTGATTTTCCTCTTAGATCATTGTAGTGCTTAAGTTATTTTTACCTAAAAATCCTATGTGTTATTTTATTTTTTCGATTTGTTTTATTTTCACATGATTGCAAATCTGGTTGTCTATGAAAATTTTAAATTTATCATATTTTAGCTAATTATCTATTCATCCTATCTAACTAATCAAATATGTAACTAAATAAACTTTTAGTATTACTTTTAATTTTATTCTATTTACAAATTTAATTTTATGTATTTTTCTAAATGTTATTTTTAATATATTGATAATTTATTAAATTGAGCATGTCTAACTGATTGTGATAATGGATTTTAGTTATGTTATTATACTTGAGTAAATTATTTAGGTAAATATTTTTAATAATTGTTAAATACAAATTATTTTCTTTTCCAAAATTTCCCAAAATTTATTATTAAATGTAATATATTTAAAATATGAATATTGCACTTTAGAACCATGAATCTAGTACTAATTTATAACTATTTCCTATTTCAAATTTTTTATAAAATTTATTATTGAAAAATATATTGACGACATATTTTTTGTAATAAGTTTAAAACATGAAAGTTAACTTTCAGATTCATCGATCTAAAAAACTAATTTAGACAACTTCAATAGAAGTTTAACTTATTAGACATGACCAATGGTAGGAAGGTAAATGGTTTGCTAAATTTTTAGAAGAAAAAATATAATTCAATTAAAATTAGTTGATAGACCTTACAGGAAAGGTGTTAATTAATTTTAATTAATAATAAATAGTAAATCCGATCGAATGTGCTATTTATATATATATATATAAAAGAAAGAATCAATAAATCTAGATTCATATTTTATTAATCTAATTAGTTTTAGCAAACATAATCAACTAGCTAAAAATCCTATTAATTCTCTATTGATTCGTGAATTCTATGTCTGTTGATGCACAAACTTTGTATTTTATAAATCACTTGTAAGTGCACAAATCACTTTATAAGAAATGATAAGTATACCTCCAAGGTCAATCAAAAGAAGAACTACATGATTTTTAAATAATTCAACAAAATTCTTTAAAAAAATAAACATAAACATCTTATCACAAAGTTTGGGTTTGGAAAAGGTTTAAACTAATAACAAAAAATAATAAAGGATAAAGGATAGATTATTTCACACAAATAGGAATATATGCATTTAATAAATTAATGGAGAATTAATGAGATGTTTAACTAGTTGATTATGTCTAGTAGAATTAATAAAGTTAATAAAATATAAATCCAGAATTATTGATTCTTTCTTATATGTAAAAATAACACCTTCGGTCGGGCTGTTATTCTTTATTAATTAAATTTTTCTTTCCACATTTGGTTAAGCCAACAATTTAATTTTAATTAAATTATGCTTGTTTTCAAGGAAATTTAAAAGTCATTTAACTTGTCACCTTCGATTGGGCCATAGACATTCTAAGATGTAGAGGTGCACGACTTTGTTATGCCAAGGATTTAACTGCTTATTAAGGCCGTGATAGAGCCAAGCTTAATTCGATTGTTACAGGGTGCCAGGTAATGTGCTTTCTTCGCTTCATCTTTCTCTATCACTTTGGAATCCCTTTTGTCTAATTTAAACTTCTGTTCAAGTTGCCTAAATTAGGTTTTAGATTGATGTATCCAAAATTTAACTTTCTTGTTTTAAATTTATTACGAAAAATATGTTCTCAAGTTATTTTTCAATAATAAAACTTATAAAAACTTTAAAAGATAATATGATTCTGAATTAGATCTATATTCATCTTTCTAAAACCTAATTTTCATATTTTAAATCTATTATAAAAAATATGTCATAAATATATTTTCGATAAAAACTTTGTAAAATTATTGAATATAGAATAATCGGTACTTAATAATTGTTAAAAATATTAACCTAAATAATTTACACAAACACATCAACATAACTAAGATCTCATTATTACAATGAGCTAGACATGTTTATATTTAATAATTGGTCAATAAATTAAAAATAACATCCAAAAAGATACATTAAATTAAATCTATAAATAAAGTACAATTAAAGTTAATACCTCAACTATATTTTTAAGATAATTCCTGCACTAATATATTATATGGTTAAACTCCTATTACTTTCACTTATTGCGATAGACTAATCTAAACTCTTTATAACATAAACATAAACTAAAACTTTGTTCAACTTAAAAATTGAGAGAAGAACTTACACAAACATAATAAAACTAAGAAACTAAGAAAGAGGAACAGTTAAATCCTATGGGATATGAAGTGAGAAATGCTGCAAAAAGGAGAGAAAAATGGATAATTTGGTCAGGTTTCATGGCACACATTTTCCACCATCGTGACTTGCATCAGTTTAGTATGTGTTTCACTCATGACCCAAAAGTATCGTGTCGTTGCACACATCAAGCACCACTATGACTTGTATTATTCTGCATCTCTTCAACTTTCATTGTATATCACCCCCTTACATTTGGTTGATACATATGTAAGGCTTGTATATCTTTACTCTTTTATTCTTCTTTGGTCACAATTGAGTGCTTTTAGGTACAATTTTTCAAGTATTTATTAGTTGAATAATTTTGAAGCAAAAAATACATGAAAAATAACAAAACAAACCCTTCCTTTCGAAAACAAATATTTGCTAAAACAATAACAAAATTATTCAACTAAAAATCTATATTGATACTAAAGTACATATAAATCATATAATATTAGTGTTTTTCAAGCACTCATCGCAACCCTTAACTAGCTTCTTGCTAGTCTTTAGTAAGGAAAGCGATAAAACTATTAACAAAAACTAAAACAAAATTAAACTATCTTAAATCATCGTCACAGATTGAGATGACTACATTTAATGTATACCACAAGCCTTTAAACTCCTAGGTTGTCGTAGTGGATGAGTTTATGTCTCATGAGGGCTTTCAGTGATGATTCTTATAAAAATCAAACCAAATACAAAAAAAGTAAAAGAAATAACAAAAATAAAAACTAAAAATTAACAAAATAAAAATTAAAAAAATAAAGATGAAAATACAAAACTTCTCACGCTTCTAGTATCTTTTAAATTCATAACTAAAATCCAAAGCATAAGTTAAAATAATATCCTAAACATCCATAGTTTATTGTAAAAATGAATTGAAAATCATAAATTCATATTCCATATAAAAAATGTATCAATATTGATTTACCCAATTTCAATGTTTGAAATAAAAATTTTCTTAACGATATCTACATATCAATGGTTTAGACCTATTGAAAATAATTGTTCATTAGGAAGGGTTTCGATTATATCCTTTTTATCCTTACCTTCAAGAGACTTGAAGTTAGAAATTAACCTAGATAAATGGTCAAGTACTAATTTTTCAATGTCGTTCTTATCTTGGATTTCTAAGTTAAATTCCTATAATAGTAAGACCCACCTGATGAATCTTGGCTTTGCATTAGGTTTACTTAATAGGTATCTCAAACCAGCATGATCAAAATGCACAATTACTTTCAAACCAACTAAGTAAGATCTTAATATGTCTAAACAAAACACAATAGCCATGAATTCTTTCTCAGTGGTGGAATAATTAATTTGGGCATCATTGAGCATTTCGTTCACACAATATATGACATGAAAACGTTTTTTCACTCTATTTCCCAAAACTACTTCGATTGCATAATTGAAAGCACACATATTAATTCAAAAGGAACATACCAGTTTGGTACTATAATAACAGGGGAAATGGTTAACTTTTCTTTTAAAGAATCAGAGGCGATAAGGCATTTTTCATCAAAGTTAATATAAACATCTTTTGACAATAGGTTACAAAAGGGACGACATATTATTGAAATGTTTTTAATAA
Organism: Hippophae gyantsensis; assembly: GCA_030763125.1. Taxonomy (NCBI): domain Eukaryota; kingdom Viridiplantae; phylum Streptophyta; class Magnoliopsida; order Rosales; family Elaeagnaceae; genus Hippophae; species Hippophae gyantsensis. The sequence goes on along the minus strand of CM061035.1, from coordinate 41,057,231 downwards.
ATCGTTTGTAAAATCATGCATGTCCTAAGAAGCTTCTTATCCCTCTTACAGATGTAGGGGAGGAAGTTTAGAAATCAATTTAATTTTAGCCTTATCCACTTCAATACCCTTTTTTGAAATCACATGCCCCAACATAATCCCTTGTTGAACAATAAAATAACTTTTCTCCCAAAAAAGGGTTAGATTGCATTCAATGCATCTTTCTAAAACCAAAGTCAATTTATGTAAGCAATCATCATTTAAATGAATCTCTAACTTCAATAAACCATCCAAGATGTAAATGAGGATCCATTGTTGGAAATCTAATGAATTGTCAAACTGTTTGTAGCATTTCAAAAATCACTGGCTTTAGTTCAAAATGATTAGCTTGAATTTCTGGCCTTGTAATACTCTGATACAGCCCTTCTAATGTAGGTATTGCATATTCATTCATAGTTCTTTCCCTATCATCCATTAAAGGAATCTTATTGATCAAATTTAGCTCATTATTTTTTATTTCTAATGGATTAGCAATTTATTTCACTTGGGTGTCAACTTGTTGTTTTCTTATTGATCTCAAAATACGCTCTATTTCATGATATAAATGAAACATTTCTCCCTTACGAGCTCTGCTCATGCAATAGATACAACTATGTTTCTAATACCACTAAAGAAGATGTCTAAATTAAAAATAAATAAGTAAATTAAAATTTAAACAAATAAATAAGGGAAATTAACCAAAATAAATAAATATAAATAATTAAGTAACTAGATAATTAAATAAATTAAATTATGAAAAATAAATAAAGTTTGAGGAGCCTCTAATGCTATACTTTATGGTACAAAAATTCAGCATGATAATATTAGTAACTCATAGGATGATTACACCAACTATAGTGCCTTCATCGTAACTATCATAGTACACCACAATGACTCTTACTATAGCTTGGATGAAGAAAATGAGGGAGTAAACTCTTTTCTCTTACTAAGTTTAATATATGGAATTTTGATGAACTATTCATGAATTGTCTAAATGCTAAGAGAGAGAGAGAGAGAGAGATAAACTACTTATTAAAGTAACTAAACTTAATGATATCATTAATGTTAACAAAATAAATTCCTCTAGCGTAGAGAAAGATAGCAAGGAACTGTTTGAACATATTAATGCCCTAAATCTAAGTCTTGTAGAAACCAAACAGGAAAACAATAAGCTTAGAAGCTAGAACTTAGTATTGCTAAAGAGACAATGAGAAAGTTGACCAAAGTCCTAGACTATGGAAAGACAGATGGAGATAAGAATGGCCTTGGATACATAGATAAATAGTCAACACCTTCGTCATCCAAAACTCAATTTGTAAAATCCACTATTGATCTAGCAAGGAAGGTAAATTATGCACCCTATCACTCTAAACAAATTCAGTGTGTTCCCATCTTTCATCATTGTGGTAGGAAATGACACGTTAGACCTAGGTATAGGTTTCTTTATACCTACAATTCTATCATGAATACAAATGTTTCTAGGACACTTCAAAAAATTTCCAAATGTAAAGATTTTACTCAAATAACCACACAAAAAATAGAACCGAAGAAAATAGTAGCTTAAACTTCCAAACTTACTCTACTTGTTATTTCTAAAATTAAAAAGGGTTGGGTTAAGAAGTGTGAGTTGCACTACTTTGTAGTCGACATAGCATTTAAATATAAATCAAATGCCTCTTGGTATTTGGTAGTGGATGTTGTAGACACATGATTTGAAATTGTTCCTTGTTCAAAACCTTTAAATAATACAATAAAGAGATTGTTACCTTTTGTAATGGTAAAACATCTAAAATTGTTGGGAAAGGTTCCATTTAAATAAAGGGTATACCTTTACTTGATGAAGTTTTATATGTTAAATTACTTAAGGCAAACTTTATTAGCATGATTCAAATATGTGACAATGATTTCAACAAACAATTTACTAACAATCACTACATTATAACAGATTGAAAGGGTGAATGTATGATTAAGGGAATTAGATCACATGAAATTTTTTATTGTATTGACACATCACCTATAGTAACATGTAACCTAGCTAACAATGTTTCAACTAATTTATGGAAAAAAAGATATGTCACATGAACTTTAAAGATCATGTTAGATTATGTAAAACTGAGACTATGCGCAGTCTACCTATTCTTTCAAAAGTTGAAACACCTATATGTGTCCATGTCAACTGGATAAACAAACTCGGATTGCTTATAAGAAGATCAAGAGTATCAATATTAGCAAGGTACTTGAATTGATACATATTAACGTCATGGGTCCTATGAGAACGGAAAGTATTGGAGGTAAGAAATATATCATAGTTTCATTAGATGATTTTTATTAAAGGTATGTTAGATGCTTTTGATTTCTTGACCTCCTATTATACAAGAGTACAGGTTAAAGCACGTGATAAAATAGTAACCATCAAATGACTGAGAATAAACCATGGAAAAGAGTGTGATAATACAAATTATGTTGACTTTTGTAAGGAATATGGTATCTTTTATGAATTCTCTGCTCTTATCACACCTCAACAAAATGGAATACTTGAAAGGAAAACCGGATACTGATGAGTGCTCAAAAAGCACTAAAATTACCATGATTTTATGCACATTAATTGATTAAAAATATATATATTTATATGTTTTAAATGCCACCTTTGGTGGGGTTAGACAGTTTAAACTTTATTCAAGGTGTCCAAATTAAATCTAAGAATTTAATTATCCGAGTACTAACTTTCAAGTTTTAAAACCACTACTGAAAACATGTTGTCAATACATTTTCAGATAATAATTCTTATAAAAACTTTTGAAATAGAGCTTCACTCTAACTACCGGGCGATTATACCAACAAATAAAAGAGCACTACTCTAAATCAGACCGGATAACTAAACCTTAAAATCTAATTTTCAGATTTAAGTTTGTAATGAAAAATAATATATTTCTCTCTAACATTCTTAATATAAAATCTTGAATAAAAATAAAATCAATTCATTTTAGAGATTTTTACCTATTTAATATTTCGCAAGCATAACAACGTTATCATTACGTCATGTTTACAAATAGCCAGCACAGTTAAATTTAATCACAGACAAATTAAATATAACATGTAAGAATAAAGCATAAAAAATAACTGCAAAGAAAATAAAATCCTTACAGAACTTCGATGCTATTCCCGTTGCTGGAAAACCTCCAAGCGGAATTTGCACTCCCATTTATTGAATAAAAAAGCTAATAAATTACAAAAACATAACTAGTTCTTCCCAAAAAGGGAAGAACTCTAAAACTAAGAGAAATTAACTAAGAAAACTAAAAACTAAGAAAAACTAAAAAAACTAAGAAAAACTAAAAAAACTAAAAAATCTAAGAAAAGAGAGAAAGAAAGAGAGAAGAGAATGTGTTTTGAGGTGTGTTTAGAAGTGAAGAGAAGGGAGGTATTTATAGGTGAAGATGGAGAGAAAAAGTGGGGGAAAATGTTAAAAAATGATGAAAACGCAGAGTGCAATTGCTGAGGTCATTGATGACTTCAGCATGACGTCATGGAGGCGGTTGGGCGCGAAAATGGGGAGAAATGGCAGCGGCGCGCGCGGAGGGCAGCTGGGGCGCGCACAGGCGCGCACGAAACAGGGACTAGGCGCGCGCTAGTTCTGGGCATTGGCGCGTGCGGGGTTCGGCACGGCTGGGCGGTGCGGCGGCACAATTTTCTCCTTTTTGACCCATTTTGTCCAATTTTTCCATATTTGTTGACCTTTCCCCATTTATTTATTAATATATTTGTAATGTATTGCTTCCAGTATTCCTATTTGAGTCTTTAAGTTACATTTTAAAGTGAAAATACCTGAAAAACAATAAAAACACCCGTGATTCCGAAAAAGAAAAATTTATATAAATATATGATAAAACATATAAATATATATATTTTTAATCAATTAATGTGCATAAAATCATGGTAATTTTAGTGCTTTTTGAGCACTCATCAGATACTCTAGGAGATGACTAGAGTAATGCTACATTGGAAATTGTGCATATCTTTCTCTTTCTATAAACCAATATCCCTTTGAGTTATGGAGAGGTAAAAAACCTAATTTAAAATTCTTTCATGTTTCCAAAAGTAAATGTTACATACCTAAGGTTCAAGAATAATTGGGTAAGTTTGACTAAGGAAGTGATAAAGCTATATTTCTTTGTTATTCATAATTATTACAGCCTACAAAGTCTTTTACTGTAGAACTAATGTTATAATGGACTCTATAAATGTTATTATAGATGATTCAGGCAAGCGAATTATAGGTGAAAAAGTTGATAATTAAACAAATTTCTTAGCACCTCAACTTACAATAACCATTGACACAATTGGAACAAAAGAATAGGAGTTTGAGGAAAGAGAAGAAAAGAAGTAAAAAGCACCAACCTCAACAATGATAAATCCAATTTGTACCTCAAAATATCATTCTATTAAGAATATAATAGCAGACCCTGATGCAATTATGGTAATAAGAAGATGAAAAATAAGTGAGGTAACCCATTTATGCTATATGATGAGTGCTCAAAAAGCACTAAAATTACCATGATTTTATGCACATTAATTGATTAAATATATATATATATATATATATATATGTTTTATCACATATTTATATAAATTTTTCTTTTTCGGAATCACGGGTGTTTTTATTGTTTTTCAGGTATTTTCACTTAAAAACGTAACTTAAAGACTCAAAGAGAAATACTGGAAGCAATACATCACAAATATATTAATAAATAAATGGGGAAAGGTCAACAAATATGGAAAAATTGGACAAAATGGGTCAAAAGGGTCAAAAATGTCAAAAAGGAGAAAATCGTGCCGCCGCCCCGCCCAGCCGCGCGCAGCACGCCCCACCTTCGCGCGCATCAGCGCGCGTCTCTCCTGCTCCCGTGCGTGCAGCGCCTGACTTCCGCGTGCGCCGCTACCATTTCGCCCCATTTTCGCGCGCAGCCACCCCCATGATGTCATCAATGACATCAGCAATTACACTCCGCGTTTTCACAATTTTTTAACATTTTTTCCCCTACTTTTTCTCTCCATCCTCACCTATAAATACCCCCATTCTCTTCACTTCTAAACACACCTCAAAACACATTCTCTTCTCTCTTTCTTTCTCTCTTTTCTTAGATTTTTTAGTTTTTCTTAGTTTTTAGCTTTTCTTAGTTAATTTCTCTTAGTTTTAGAGTTCTTCCCTTTTTGGGAAGAACTATTTATGTTTTTGTAATTTATTAGCTTTTCGATTCAATAAATGGGAGTGCAAATTCCGCTTGGAGGTTTTCCAGCAACGGGAATAGCATCGAAGTTCTGTAAGGATTTTATTTTCTTTACAGTTATTTTTTATGCTTTATTCTTACATGTTATATTTAATTTGTCTGTGATTAAATTTAACTATCTTTGGCTTATAAACATGATGTAATAATAACGTTGTTATGCTTGCGAAATATTAAATAGGTAAAAATCTCTAAAATGAATTGATTTTATTTTTATTCAAGATTTTATATTAAAAATGTTAGAGAGAAATATATTATTTTTCATTACAAACTTAAATCTGAAAATTAGATTTTAAGGTTTAGTTATCCGGTCTAATTTAGAGTAGTGCTCTTTTATTTGTTGGTACAATCGCCCGGTAGTTAGAGTGAAGCTCTATTTCAAAAGTTTTTATAAGAATTATTATCTGAAAATGTATTGACAACATGTTTTCAGTAGTGGTTTTAAAACTTAAAAGTTAGTACTAGGATAATTAAATTCTTAGATTTAATTTGGACACCTTGAATAAAGTTTAAACTGTCTACCAAAGGTGGCATTTAAATGGTTCATTTTCAATCTCTTAGAAAAAGAAATTAATTTAATTAATCAAATTAATTATCAACCCCACACATAGGTGTTAATTGATTTGTTTAGTTAACAAAGAATATCTAACCCCACCAAAGGTGGTATTCATATAAAAAAGAGAGAATCAATAAATATCAATTCATATCTTTAATAACCTAAATAATATGAGCAAGCATAATTAACTTAATTATTATATCCATAAATACTCCACCATTATAAATGATAAAATTTGCATAAATGTTTATTGAATCTATGTTTATTTTTATGTAATTAGATTAAAAACACAAAACCCAAAATATCGTGACAGGATGTTTTAGGATTTAATTTCGTTTTTAAAAGTTTGAATAATAAATTAAAAACCACATACATTCCTTCCTTAGATCGACCTTGGAAGTATACTCATCATTTTCTACGAAATGATTCGTGCACTTGCGAGAGTTTTATAAATACATAAAACCAAATGAACGGCAGGATCGGCGATGTCGATTCTGCCTGATCACTATATTTCTCAATTCAAATGAAAAAATGTGAATGAAGCCCTTAGGCATGAATTTTGGATAAATGCCATGTAAGATGAGTTAGCTTAATTTGAAAGAAATTATGTGTGTACATTAGTACTTAACCCTAAAAACAAAAAATGTTGTAGAACTAAATGGGTGTGCAAAAATAAATTTGATAAGCATGACATTATTATTAGAAATAAGGTTAGATTAGTAGGTCAAGGTTACATGCAAGTAGAAGGAGTTAAGTTTCAAGAAACATTTGCACCCATAGCTAGATTAAAGTCAATCAGGATTTTATTTGCCATTGTTTGTCATATGAAATTCAAATTTTATCAAATGGATGTTATGTTTGCCTTTCTAAATAGATTTTTGAATGAAGTGGTATATGTGGAACAACTAAAAGGCTTTGTTGATCCAAAATTCCCAAATCTTGTTTACACACTTAACAAATCCCTTTATGGCTTGAAACATGCTCATCGAGCATGGTATGAGAGACTAACCAACTATCTCTTAAACAAGGAATTTATTTGAGGGGGAGTTGATAAGACTCTATTCATCAAAAGGAGTAGTGATGAGATCTTCATTGCTCAAATTTATATGGATGACATAGTTTTTGGATCCATATCTAGTACATTGGTGAATGATTTTGTACATGTCATGATGAATGAATTTGAAATGTCCATGGAACGTGAGATAACCTTCTTTATTTGTTTGCAAATCAAACAGTTATATTTATTTCTCAAACCAAGTAGGCTTACTGCTTTATTAAAATGTTTGTCCTTGAAAATTACAGCTTTATTAAAAGGTACCAACACAAAAATTACAAAGGAAACTCAAGGTAAATTATAGCATCAATATGTGTGGCTGTTATCAAGTTGACCCTAAGGAATCACCCTTTGAAAATGTAAAAAGAATAATTAGGTATATTTCAAGAATAAGTAATTATGGTCTAAATTTTACTAATGACATTAATTGTGAAGTACGTGGTAATACATATAACAAATGGATAGGAAACCAGGATGATAGTAAGAGCTGATTAGGTGGTTACTTCTAAATAGAGAACAATTTAGTATCCTAGAACAGTAAAAAATAGAACTCCATCTCACTCTTTACAACTGAGGTAGAATACATTGTTGCAGGAAGTTCTTGTATACAAATGCTTTGCATGAAAAGCATGCTCAAGTACTATGGTCAACCACAAGGTATGATGCCTTTATATTGTGATAACTTTAGTGCTATATGTATTTATAAGAACTTAGTTCAACATTTTAGAACTAAGCACATTGACATTATGCATCACTTTATTAAAGAATTAGTTCAAGTGAAATTGAGTTTGTACCTACTGAAAGACAACTAGCTAACTTATTCACCAAATCTATGAACACTCAAAGTTTTGAGTTACTTACAAGTGCCTTGGGAATCTCTCCCTTAAATTGAATTTCAAATTTTATTCAAAAAAAAGTTGGAAGAGATGAACTCTAAATCTTTTAATTTTAAAAAGAATTGTATACCTTCACACTCTTTTTAAGCAAGGTCTTGATAATAAACCCAATTTGTTTACATATATAATTGTGCTAGTGATGTATAAGGATCAATGTTTACTTAATCACATTCACACACAAGATACATGATTATCTATTCTATGCCACAAATTATTCTTTCTCTACAGTGGAACCGTATGCATCCTATACTTATATTTTGAAGCTCCTTGGGAAGGTACCAATTTTTGAGAATGCTACCTACTATGTTGTGTATAGCTATCATAGTGAACATAGAGGGCCACCTTATAGATAGTGTGAAAGTCATCAACTTTGGTCGACAACTTGCAAAAAAAAAGCTACAAAAAAAGAACTAGCAAGTATATACATATAAAGAAATCCATCTCTTGGCATTATTTAAAAAAATGTATAATGATGAAATTGTGTTCTCCCTATCTTGGATGCATTAATTTGTACTGTATATTCCTTGGCATATTATAGATGAGTTTTTTAGACATATTTAGATGATCTTAAATTACTTTTTGCTCACTTATGTGTGATTGTCAATATGTCATTATATGCCTAGCGTGATCAATATGTTAAAATTCAATTGCTCACATTTGAGATTTTTTATTGAAATTAGACCTTTTTCTTCTCTATGGATTATGTGATATGATACTTTATGTTTTTTTGAGACATAATCAAATTTAGGGGGAGTTTCCGATCTTTTTTTCTCGTTTTAGGCTATTTTTTCGTGAAAATAGTATTAGAGGGATCGATCCCTCAAGAACAGAGATTGATCCATGTTCATATAGCATCGATCTCTGTTAAAGATGGATCAATCCCTTGTTGTGGCTATACATTCCCTTAGCCTAGATGATCCCCATTTGCATCCCATCTCTCTCAAATCTCCCAAATTGCTCTTAAATTCACGAGAACCAACAATTTTGGAAGTAAACCTCATAAGAAAAAAAAACTTCTCCACTAAAAAAGTCATAAATCAATTCGGTCTAATTTTTCTAAAAAAGGCATAAATCTCAGTTTATTTTGTGTTGTTTCTTCCATCAAATACCATACTTACTTACCATAACTACCTATCTATAAAATCCATCCAAAATTTTCAAATAAAATCTAGTTTCTTAAAAAAATTCTATATTTGACCCTAAAATTTTCCAAAATTATAGTTTTGACCAAATAGCACCCCAACTTACCCAAAACTCACGGAATGATTCCAATGTCACTACACCTCAAAGTGAATGCTTTCTAATTCCCCAAGGTGTCCAAAGGTATACACTTTTTTGTTCATGTCCCTTATCTATTACAATAAAAATTATGCTAGAAGATTTTTTAGAACTTGGTATATCCCAAAAATTGATATCATTGGGATGGGATCGGTTATTCAACCTTGGTCAAATTGAATCACAAAATTTGGATCAGGAGTTATATGTGAACATCTTCTTTGGAATCAATGGCCTTGGTCTTGAACAGGACAAGGTTTATATTAGAAGGCGATTTGTGACTTTCACTACTAACACCTTAAACTAATTACCAGGGATTCCCCCTATGTGACACACTGAATTTGATCAATTAGTGGTGATTGAAGAATAATACAACACTGAGCATGGTCTCTCAAATAGTCAAGTTGTCTCGATAACAAAATTCAGTCAATTTAGTTAAAAACCATTCTATAAGGCACTGAATTTGGACATCTGTACCACCATATTAACTCACAAACACACTACTAAATTCTACACCATCATGGAAAAACTTATGTATTATTTTGGTACTAGTAAATCAATATATATTGAGAAACTAATATATGATTGAATCATCACCTTGTCTCGACACCATTAGAAAATTATTCCATTTCCAAGAAACAACTTGATTTCCTAACTACTTGGTGAAGTTGGAATCCAATTTTCTCCAAATAAACCTAAATTTGAAGGTATGGGACCCATCAACAAGTCTTCTCTTTTAAAGTCCAATACCATTTTCTCAACCAACTTGGCTAAACGGGGTTTTCATCAACCTCCAACTATAGAACCTTATAGTGCCAACTTGGGTGACTTTCCTACTCATGCCTTACAAGTGGAAGAGCCATTTGGTTTTGTTCCTCTTGATATTAATTCCGTTTAAAATTATTTAGCCTATTTTGGAAAAAAGTTGAAGGTCTTGCATACTCAAATAGAGTCTATGAATACAATACAAGAAACTTTTGAAAATGAAATGTGAATTGAGATGAAAGACATACACACCTATGTCAGTAACCTCTTGAACCAATTCATGAAATTTTCTTCAATGCCAAGGTAGTATCCCATGAGCCCCATGCCTGTCATCTCGAATTCCTTCATCATCACTTCCTTGAATTCATTGAACATGCTTGGGTTGCTTTTGGTGAAGATCAAATCATCCACGTAGAGGCACACAATCAAAATATCTCCATCTTTGATCTTGATATATAGAGCATGCTTGTAAGGGCATTTTTTGAAGCCATTCTCTTGGAAGTACTTGTCTATTCGGCTATTCCATGCCCTTAGTGCTTGTTTTAACCCATAAAGAGCCTTCTTCAACTACAACACCTTATCTTTATGGCCTTTGACTTTGTAGCTTGATGGTTGCTAAATGTGGACTTCCTCTTCAAGAACGAAATTTAGGAAGGTAGATGTTACATCCATTTGATGTATCTTCCACTTGTTTTGAACTTCCAAAGAAATGATTAGTCTAATAGTTTTTAATCGAGCAACAAGAGCAAATACCTTACCATAGTCAATTCCAGCCTTTTGACTACAACCTTTAGCAACTCGCCTCTCTTTTAATGTTTTTCTTTGTTTTGTACACCCATTTAACACCTATCGCCTTATGTCCCTTGAGAAGTAAGGTGAGTTCCCATGTGTCATTCTTCTCAATGGTCTTTATTTCTTCATTCATTGCATCTTTCCACTTCTTCTCTTATACTACTTCTTAAAAGCTCACTAGTTCACAATCGGCAAACAAACAAGATAATATAAGTTTATCTTATCGTTCGGCTACCTCATAGAGATCCCTAAGAATTCATGTGCATAATACAACTATTTCATCTTGACTTCCACTTGATGATGATGAAGGTGATGAGTCCCCTTGAGTGGTTGATGTTGGTGAAGTGGGTGGAGTTGCGAGCTCTGGTCGAGGTTCACCTAGTTACTTCCTCATTGTTTGCTCATCTTCTTCAAACCGAGGAAATAAATTGAAGTCATCTGCATCAGAGTTAAAATTTCATTCTCCTTCTTCATTGAATACCACATCTTAAATAATCACAATATTCTTATTGTTTGGATTGTAGATCTTGTAGCCCTTTGAATTAGAGTCATAGCCAATAAAGATAAAACTCTCGCTTTTATCATCAAGTTTTGTTCTTTTCTCATTTAGAACATGAACATAGGCTATACTTCCAAAGATTCTTAAATGGGAAATTCCAGGCCTTCTTCCACTCTATGCCTCTTGCAGTGTCTTTCCCCATACGCTTCTTAATGGATATCGGTTTGACAAGTAGACTACATATCCCACTACCTTTGCCCAAATTGTTTTGGGTAGTTTCTTGCTTTTGTGCATACTTCGTGCCATGTTGAGGATTGTTTTGTTTTTCATTTCTACCATACCATTTTGCTATAGGGATATAGAAACTATCATTGGTGGAAGAATTCCATTTGCTTCAATGAACTCTTCAAAATCCCTGGATGTAAATTCTTCACCTTGGTTAGATCTCATGGCTTTGATTTTTCTACTGCTTTCTCTCTCCACTGTAGCTTTGAACTCGAAAACTTCTTACTTCTATTTCAAGAAATATACCCAAGTTTTTCTTGAAAAAACATCAATGAAGAAGTATGAGCTTATCTTGATTGGACCACACATATCGGTATGGATGAGCTTGAGTGGATTCTTGGCTCTTGACTTTGACTCCTTAGGAAAGCTTTTCCTAAATTGCTTCCCGACTAGACACCCTTCACAAATCTGGTTAGGATGGTTGATGTGAGGTAGTCCTTTTACCATCTCCTTCTTAGATAGTAGCTCTAGACCTCAAAAATTGAGATGCCAAAGCCATGATGCATCTTTGTAGCAAGCTTTCAGGCACTTTGCAACATCATTTTGTATGTTGATCAAGAAACTTATATGTGTTGACATTGGCACTTTAGCAATGAAGTTATTCTTATCATCTTTTATAGAAAGATTATAATCCTTCATATGAATATCATAACCATTCTCTAATATTTTTTCTAAACTCAAGATGTCACTTTTCATATTGGGCATATAGTAGACATTGGAAATAAACTAATGTCTCTCATCTTTCAAATAGATAAGGATGTTACCTCTCCCTTTTACTACTATTGTAGAATCATCTCCAAACAAAACATTTCTACTTACTGACTCGTCTAGCTCCATGAACATGTCTTTCCTTCCACACATGTGATTGCTTGCACCAATGTCTAGATACCATGAATTTTCTTGGCCACCATCAGTTTGCTAGAAGAAGAGTTTCTTTACCATCTATCTTCTAAAGCATAATGCCCAAAATTCTGACAATTATAGCATCAAACTTGAGATTTGTCATACCTTGAGTTTAGATTGATTCTTCCACAGCCTCGTGTTGAGCTTAATATTTTCTCATATTTGTTATCAGAAATATTGTTGTTATAATTCCAACCTCATCCAAGACCGCAACTTCCATCTTATCCACGACCTCCGTTGTCTCTTTTGGAGAACATAAAACGTGCAAGCATACACGATTACAAGTAATAAGATTTGTAAGTAAAGTATTGTTCCCACGGAGATTTGTTACTACAATTTGTTGAGTACTAAAATTGTTTCCCTCTGATTTTATCCAAAACAATCGTTGATTTAGAAAAAATTTAAAGAAAAGAGTTAACAAAATAAAAGAAATCTAGGATTGCAATTCTTCACCAAATTAATCCACTCAAATCATATTATTTTCTCTTGATTTATATTTTTTAGTACATTTAATTTGTCAACCAAAAACTTCTAATTTTATCCATACATCTCTTCCGAGCTCCGTATAGACACACCTCGTTAAATTAATTCACTATATTCCTATGAGAATTAAATTTACCAAGATTCATTAAGTTCTAAGTTCTCAAATGGCCACATATACAATTAGGGTATATTCCTATCCTTCATCATACATGTCATTCTATCCATGAGCAATATACACAAAAATTCCTCTTCCAAGTTTATTTAAGTGTCACGGATCAATTTGATAAAATTCGTAAATAATCAAAAAGCATTAAGCACAGATAGAATAAAAAAATCGAACGTCTTATAAATCTTTCAAAAATAATTAAAATTCAAGCTTCATAAATTTAGATAAAATGCAACCCTAAAAAAATAAATTACTTCATAAATTAAAAATTAAAAATTACAGAAGTTAAGGAATTTCACTCAAGAACACAAAGAAAATTAAAACTTCATCTTCTCCAAAATATTTGGCACACGCATAACACAATAGAAGCCAGTTCCACAGCCAACCCCTAATCTCTCCAAAAATTCCAAAACTCTAAAACTCCAAAACTCATACATACTATCCCCTATTTATAACATCAAATTTCTAAAAAAATACATTTAAAAATATATTTTTTTAATACACGCGAGGGACAACTAAGTATGGGAAATTAATTTTAAAAATACGCATGGGGGACAAAATGGTATCGAAACGCAAAAACGGATATCGAAAACGCAAACTGGGAACATGCGCGTCTCTGTTTTTTTTAATTCACGCTGCCATGTGTTGGCGTCTGATTAGCTGCAAGGATTAATGTGGACACGTGGCAGCATTTCATTAGCGGAGGAACCGGTTGCACACAGAGATCGACGCACAGGAGTAGAGGTGCGCGAAGTTGGGGGATAGCAGCTGGAGCGCGTGTGTGATTCTACATTTTCGCGCTCACTGATGAGTGCTCAAAAAGCACTAAAATAACCATGATTTTATGCACATTAATTGATTAAAAATATATATATTTATATGTTTTGTCATATATTTATATATATTTGTCTTTTTCGGAATCACGGGTATTTTTATTGTTTTTCAGGTATTTTGGATTAAAAACGCAACTTAAAAACTCAAAGAGGAATACTGGAAGCAATACATCACAAATATATTAATAAATAAATGGGGAAAGGTCAACAAATATGGAAAAATTGGACAAAATGGGTCAAAAAGGACAAAAATGTCAGAAAGGAGAAAATCGCCCCGCATTGCCTCAACCGCCATGGCTCAGCCTCATGCTCATCCGCTGCATGCCGTCATCTTGTGCGTCATCAAATGACGTCAGCAATCACTAATCCGCGTTTTTACATTTTTTTTACATTTTTTTCTACTTTTTCTCTCCATCCTCACCTATAAATACCCCCCTTCCCTTCACTTCAAAACACACCTCAAAACCATTCTTCTCTTCTCTTTCTTTCTCTCATTTCTTAGTTTTTAAGCTTTTCTTAGTTTCTAGTTGTTCTTAGTTAATTTCTCTTAGTTTTAGAGTTCTTCCCTTTATGGGAAGAACTAGTTATGTTTTTGTAATTTATTAGCTTTTCGATTCAATAAATGGGAGTGCAAATTCCGCTTGGAGGCTTTCCAAGAACTGAATAGCATCAAGTTACGTAAGGATTTTATTTTCTTCTGATTATTTTTTATGCTTTATTCTTACATGTTATATTTAATTTTGTCTGTGATTAAATTTAACTTTGTCAAGTTTATAAACATGATGTAATAATAACGTTGTTATGCTTAAATATTAAATAGGTAAAAATCTCTAAAATGAATTGATTTTATTTTTATTCAAGATTTTATATTAAGAATGTTAGAGAGAAATATATTATTTTTCATTACAAACTTAAATATGAAAATTAGATTTTAAGGTTTAGTTATCTGGTCTGATTTAGAGTAGTGCTCTTTTATTTGTTGGTACAATCGCCCGGTAGTTAGAGTGAAGCTCTATTTCAAAAGTTTTTATAAGAATTATTATCTGAAAATGTATTGACAACATGTTTTCAGTAGTGGTTTTAAAACTTGAAAGTTAGTACTCGGATAATTAAATTCTTAGGTTTAATTTGGACACCTTGAATAAAGTTTAAATCGTCTAACCCGTCCAACGGTGGCATTTAAATGGTTCATTTTCAATCTCTTAGAAAAAGGAATTAATTTAATTAACCAAATTAGTTATCAACCCCACCCATAGGTGTTAATTGATTTGTTTAGTTAACAAAGAATATCTAACCCCACCAAAGGTGGTATTCATATAAAAAGAGAGAATCAATAAATATCAATTCATATCTTTAATAACCTAATTAATATGAGCAAGCATAATTAACTTAATTATTATATCCATAAATACTCCACCATTATAAATGATAAAATTTGCATAAATGTTTATTGAATCTATGTTTATTTTTATGTAAGTAGATTAAAAACACAAAACCCCAAAATATCGTGATAGGATGTTTAGGATTTAATTTCGTTTTTAAAAGTTTGAATAATAAATTAAAAACCACATACATTCCTTCCTTAGATCGACCTTGGGAGTATACTTATCATTTTCTACGAAATGATTCGTGCACTTGCGAGAGTTTTATAAATAGATAAAACCAAAGTAACGGGCAGGATCGGCGACGTCGGTTCTGCCCCTATCACTCACCAAAACCTTGCCAAGTGTCAGAATCTAATTAGCTGAAATATAAAGTGGGACACGTGGCACTTTTCTATTCGCTGTATATCCGGGCGCATGTGAAATGGCCGCACGCGATCGTGCCTTGAAAATGCGTCAGACAAGTGGGTCCCATATTGCACGCCGGCCTACGCAGCAGGTGGGCCCCACTCGGGCACCGAGCCGCGTGATAGAGGAAACCCTGCACCCACTCTCTTTCATCGGGTTTGAAGGACACGTTGTACGCGTGGATGATGACGCGTGGATTCTTCTCTCCTGCGCAGAAAAATAAGTTTTCTTAATTGCATTTTAACCCACAAATATATTTCAAATTACATTTTAAACTTTGTTTAATTACAATAAAGCTCTTTTCTAATTTAAATTAAATTTTAAACTTTTAATAATTAAAATTAAGCCTAACTTTAATTTAAATTATATTTTTAGACTTTTTATAAATTGCAATTAAGCACTCTTTTATTTGAAATTATATTTTTATACATAAATTTGCAATTAAGTACATTTTCGATTCAAATAATTTAATTTTCTTAAAAATATATTCCTTAACAAATAAAAAGTAAATATTAATTTATTTAACTAAAATTAACCAAAAATGTCAAGAACATAGCAATTATAATTAATAAAATAGATGAAAATAACTATATAAAATACAGTTATCAACCTCTACCTATACCTCAGTCACATTGGTTTCTATCATTAACTTGGCTTTCATATATATCCTTTAGTTGCAACTTCAGGAGTTTCTTAATAAACCCTTGCTTCTTCTTATGCTTCTCTTTGTATGCTTGCAATGATCCTTAGAGTTGCTCAATCATCATTTCTTCCAATTCTTTAGTTTCTTCAATCCTCACGACGATGTGCTCAAATTTGAGATCCAACAAACAAAGTATCTTTTCTATTATGCTTACATCTTCTAAATTTTCACCATTTCTTTTTAATTGATTAGAAACAGCTACTACTCTTGAGAAATAATCTGAAATAAACTCACATACTTTCATGTGTAAGGATTCAAATTCACCTCTTAATGTTTGGAGACAGACCTTCTTCACCTTTTCAACTCCTTTGTAAAAGGTTTGTAGCTACTCCCAAGCTTCCTTGGTAGAGCTTGCCCTCAAAATCTTTTCAAAACCGTCCTCATCTAATGCTTGGTAGATATGGTAGAGAGCCTTTTTGTCTTTCTTTCTTGAATCCTTCAAAGTTGTCTTTTGATCTAGTGTAAGAGCAACAAGAGCAGCATCATCTGTAGGCTCGTTATAGCCTTTCTCTATGATATCCCACACATCTTGTGATCCAAGAGGTTCCTTCATTTTGATACTCCAATTGACGTAGTTGTTGTTGTTGAGTGTTGGGACTTAGAATGGTTCCATATCATTTGTAATATCTCTCAATGACTTAACTTGGTTTTTGTAAGCACTCTTTCGGAGGTGCGTGATGAGGTGTCTAAACTCTGATCTTGGCGATTCTAAAGGCGTCGGATTCCTCTCATCCAGACCTTCGATTTGATATGTAATATTGTATACTTTGAAACTTAGCTCTGATACGAGTTTATTGGAAATGAAACATTCACAAAAACAAATTTTATTCAAACTCAAAGAAATATTATAATAGCACTCTCACTCAAAATACAAGATACTACAACTCACTCTTATTTATACTTTGTTTCTTCTCTCACTTAGAAGCTCTTAATTTTTCTTGATACCTAAACTAAAATGAGAGGGATATTTATACTACTTAAGAACAATCCTACACCACACAAATAAATTAATCCAAAATTACAATAACCATACACCTCATTCTTCTCCATCCTTCTTACAATATTTTAAGTTATCAAATGATTCATAGACATAATTACCACACCCTAGAATATTCTAGTTAGAAGGTTTGTAATTTTGTACCTTAAATTGTGGACTTGGGCTCCAATTTGATTGGGTTTGGGTTTGGGTTTTGGCTCTCATAATGGATCAAGTTTATGATCTAACACAAATTAGATAAGAAAAATTGAAATGTGAGTGAAACCAAATGTAGGAGTGAAAAGGATACAGAATTAAACATTCAAATGCAAGAAAGGAGCCAATGAAACAGTAATAGACGAACATGCAAAGGAAAACCAGTAACAATAAAGGTGAAGACAATTAAAGAACTGGTAAAAAATAGATCGATAAAGGAAGTAACGGAATAAGGAAATCGATTTTAGACTAATAAAAGAATCTAGGAAATAGATTCAGTTCATCAAAAGATATTTAAAAACCTAAAAGTCTCAACAAACAGATGAAGAACCCTGAATATTATTTTCTTTGTATATATATGAATAAATAAAAGGAGAATGCAAATTATAAACTCATACTCCTTGCTTTGATTTTGAGTGACACTGTCGTTGTTAAATTATTTATTTTAATTGGTTAATTAGCTGTGTCAATTTTTATGCTCACCCCAATAGTATAAACCGTGCAAATTTGGTAATCATTTATAAAGATTGCAAATATTTCTTATAGAAATGATAATACTTATCATTTTATTAATTTAACTATCCATATACTCGTAAATTAATAATAATTTATTGGTACAAGTGTTAGCTATACAATGTGTACATGTAACTACGTGTCAGAAGGGCATATTAGCCTAGAGTACAATATGTTAGAGATCCAGGTCGAGTTTTACTCGTGCTGTCCACGAGCTCATGCTATGGTCGAGCACATATTCTTCTTGGGCTTGGTCTGTCTAAGGCTCGAGCTCCCATTGGGCTTGGTTTGTCTAAAGCTTGAGCTGTAATTGGGCTTGGTTTGTCTAAAGCTTGAGCTGTAATTGGGCTTGGTCTATCCCATGGGTGGGATGTTTAGGGTACTTCTTCTTCGGTCTTGTGCTGGACTTGGCTTAGGTAGGCTACAAGGTCTGTTCTTTGGATCGGTATGGATGTCTAAACATCAAGTCCCCCACTCTTTCAGATCGGGCTTCGGTCTGAGGTGGAAGAGTGAATACCGGGCACAAGATATGAACTGTTTAACTCTCACAATAAATGTGTGTCAGTTGATTGGAGAGAGAAATCCAATTCCCCTATATAAAGAGGTGCTTGGGTTAGGACTTATTATTACTTACTTGCATAATCGAGAAATAGTGAGGGAAAATGCCCTTTTGTTTCTTTTCGAGTGGTGAAAGATTTTTAGTTCGGTGGTAAGAATTCAGCTCACACTATAATATTCTTTGTTTGGCTTTTTAGCATCCAAGCGTAGAGAACCTAATGATTTGCTACTTTCTTTTCAGGTCGGTTTTAAGAGGAACAATTTCTTTTACTTTCAAGTCTTCTTTAGGTAATCTCTTTTTCTCGTACCTTACCACTCATAATTGTTTTGTCTTTATTTACTTTTTTATAGCTTTTATCAGAATGTAAAGAGAAGAGACATCTACTTCTAGCTCGGGCTCATGGGAGAGTCCCCATTATGCTAGTACAAGTGGGAACTTGGGGTCTTCTAGCTCAGGTTCTTATAATGAAACTCATCAGTCTACACTATAGCCATCTACCTATACCTCCAGTCTCCAGACCATACCGATTATGAAATTGAGCATGCCTCATACTCAAATTTTAGTGTCTAGGACATTGAGGACAAAAAACATGAATATAGGATCTGGCGAGCCGACAAGTCGCGTTAAGGGCTAGATGGCAATTCCTAAGACTTGTCGGTTGTTTCTCTAGGATGAAGAGAGAATAAGAAAGACCTATGACATCCCTATAACAATTTAGATAATGATTCCTTCTAAGGGTACCCACGATAGTGATGAACCTTTAGTTGGGTGGACTATTTTCCATGAGAAAACTCTATGGCTAGGGGTAAGGTTTCCTTTGTATCCTCTCATTAGGAGATTTTTGGTTAGAACACAGCTTGCATCAGGGCAATTGGAGCCTAATGGGTGGAGATATTTACCCTACCTAACACTTACATGTCTAGAATCGGGGTGAATTTGGTGATGGCCAAGTTTAATGAGGCATATGTTCTGAAACAGAACCCCACAAACCCAAGGAGGGTATATATATCGATTAAGCAGGATCGTAGGGTGAACGTGTCCCTCCCTAAAAATGAGAAAAATTGGAAAGAGTACTTTTTCTACGTTTCAGGTCGGTAGGAGTCCCCCACAAGTGATACTAGATCGATAAGGTGTGCCTAGAATGATACTAAGGCCATGATTAGGAATATGGCTTCTCTGATCATAACCTTGAGTCTTGATGCGAAGCAGAGGTTGACCGATATCCAGAACTATCTTAGGTTGACTCTTTTGAACACTCCACATTTTGTTACGTGTGGGTTAACGAGGCATGGTGCCATGGAGCCTCCTCTTAGGTTGACTCACAAACCCTGAGCTTTTTCTAATGCCAGGGCTTTTGTTAGACGTAGGACTCCTCCTACAGATTTTAGGGGAAGGTTCGAGTTGATGCTGGAAGATGGTGACCATTAGTTTCTCCTTGTTGTTACCTTATAATATTTGCGCCCCTTTTTTATTTTAAATCTATATACCTTTTCTTATGTTATTATTATTTTTATTATTATTATTTTCGAGGTGTTCAACCTGTGTTCTTTTTCTAATTTGTAGTTCCTATGGATTTGATCGCTGACCAATGTTTTGCTTAAATGAAGAGTAAGTTGACATCGGGAGGAAATGGTTAATTGATGGGTGCCTATCCTGCTCCTGGAGAAGGATCCTCAATGGGTTAGAAGAAGGGTAAATCCTTTCATGAAGGTCGTACCTCTTCTTTGAAGAAGAAAAAGAAGAAGGTTGGTATCGATGAAACTACCTATGACCCTAATCCTCTGAATGTTTGTACTCCTTTGCCAAAGCATCCTAGGTCCTCAACTCCCCGTATTGGCTCCAAAGAATCTGGAAACCTTCTAATGGATTTAAAGAGGGGGAAGGTTATTGTTGAGGACCTTACTGTCAGTGCTAAAAGGGTTTTTATTAAGGTTATGGAGGTTACCGAGGATCTAGAGTGGGGGCTGCTTTCCATGATGACAACGCACCCTGAACCCGTGATTTATGCTCGTGAGAAGGTTGTTGAAAAAAACGGTGATCTAGATACGGGCTGTGTGTCCTAGTGCTTGAAGATTTTGTAGCATTATATGGATAATTTCAGGAGGGCATAATTAGCCTAAAGTACAATATGTCAGAGATCTGGGTCGAGTTTTACTCGTGTAGTCCACGAGCTCGTGCTATGGTCGAGCTCGTACTATTCTTAGGCTTGGTCTATTTAAGGTCGAGCTGCCATTGGGCTTGATCTGTCTAAAGCTCAAGTTGTAATTGGGCTAGGTTTGTCCCATGGGTGGAATGTCTAGGGTACTTCTTCTTCTATTTTGGGCTAGACTTGGCTTGGGTAGGGTACAAGGTTCATTCTTTCGGTCAGTATGGATGTCCAAACAGTCTTGTATACTAATAAATATTAAAATATTTTTATAATAGATAACAATTGTATAATTTGTATTTGATAATTTTATTATGTATTAAATTTATATTATTAACCTTTAATTATTATTTTAGGTGTTATATTCGTGTTAAACTAATCATATATTTTTTATGTCAAGATCATGCTATATTTAATATCAATTTCTAAATAGTCAGTTAACCTACTAACCTGCTTTACTTTTAATCAAAAAAATGTTCATAATTTTTTTATTAAGTTAGATCATATTTTGTATCTTCTATTAAGTTTATATATGTCGTCCTATTATATTTAATTTATTTGTTAAATAAAGTATAGTGTTAAGTTCATAAGGTCACAAATTATACCTTTTGCTTATAAAATAATAATTATTATGTATATATTTTTTTCTAAATTAATTTGTTTTTTGTTAATAAAATAATTATTGTTGTATATTTACTCTTAACTAAAGTATAAAAAGCCCAAATGTTTTGGTCATTCTCCTTGCCTTTTTCTCCTCTAGCTTATTCTACCTTTCTATATGCTTCCCTTTGCCTTTTTTTACCTTTTTTGTTTTTTTTACTCTAATAAATATCAAAATATTCTTATAATGGATAATAATTGTATAATTTGTGTTTGATAATTTTATTATATATTAACTTTATATTATTAACCTTAATCCTAATTTTAGAGGTCATATCTATGTTGAACAAATCATGTTTTTTATGTCAAGATCACGTTATATATAATATGAATTAATAAATAGTCAATTTACCTATATTACTTTTTTAGAGCTCCTAACATGGTTTTGAAAAATTCTTGATGCCATGCTTGAACAAGCCAGTCGATTTTTTGGGAACTAATACTCATGCCCAACACACTCCAGGAAGACACAATCCCTCGAGAAGATCCTAATTTCTCCACCTTTGGATCACCAACTATAACCATCAAAATTGCAAGATAGTGAAAAGGTCCTAGCAAGAAAATTTTTGAAGCACCCAAGCAAGAGATCCTTGAAATGAGGAACGTTCATTAATTGAACTAGTTGAGAAAACCAAAAACACACCAGCACCTTCTACAACTAGCATGACATGGATACCCATGAAGAGCTTGATCTACGTATCATGGAAGAAGCCCCTTAGCATAGGTATCTGATCACAAACCTAGAATATGTACTCCAATATACAATGCAACTAGGTAGCTATCTTGGTAGCTAGCCAGGTAGGCTAGTCGAGTAGAGAATCTTGGTAGACTAGCAACTTAGGATGAGTATCTAGGTAGAGAAACTAGGAAAACTAACCTAGTCTACCAAACATCAATTAGCATTGAGCTTTTACAACCCTAGAAGATTAGAGATTCATATGAAAATTAGACTTACAAGAACAGGTTGCACCTAAAATACAATGATATCCATATTTCCACGTTCGAGGCTATGATTTCTAGAATATTTCCATCTAGGTTGTGCATTTGAGGATGTTGCACTTAGGATATGTTAAACTTGATTAATCACCTCCTTCCTGGGTACGTTATCCAAACAAGCTTCCTTCTAGGTTGCATCACCTAGCTTTTCATTATGCAAATATGGATCAAGATGACTACCATCCAAGTTTCACCAAACTGGAAGAAACTTACATCAAAGAGATGTGACCAACATTTCAACCAAAATAAAAGCACATCAAACATCACATAATGAGGCATCTTTTAGGGAGTCACCCATCCCTAAATTTCTCTATGTTAAGCATGCTTAACTAAAAAATTCCAAACAAAAGGTTGCCCGATTGTCTTGTAAATCAATTGATGGTTAAATATTTACATTAAACTATTTAACTACACCCTTTCATAGTTCAAAGCTACCCTCAAAAAGAGCATAATTTCACCTAGAATTCCACTAATGAAAAGTGGAACCCTAAAATAGGTGTTCCCTACACAACTAACTCCTGGCATTCTCGGTATAGGGAGATTGAGAATCTCACCACTTCCAAAATATATTTCAAGAACAAACTTATAGAGATTGAGAGCAACATAAGCTTTAGATCATCACTTTCCAAGCTACTATCTCCCACCTGATGACACTATGAAAATAGAGTCATTATTAGCGTACCTTTTTACTTAATATTTATTTTTTTTATTCAATAAATAATATTTTTATGGAAAAAATATTAATATATAAAATTATTAGTAAAAAGGGGTGAAAATATAATTTTTGGAATATTTTGGGATTTTTTATGAATTTTTAACTCATGACCAATCAAGAGGTGTCACGCAAGCAGAGGAGCTGACTAGGCAAGCCATGTGGATGCCACGTAAGTAAGGATAATGAATCACATTACGCTGCATGTGAGGAGGACGAAACGCATGCCACATGTTAGCACGACGTTCAATCTGAGTTCAAAAATTGGTTAACTCTCGTTGCCACGTGTCATCATGCCATTGCTCCACGTGTTCCACCAGTGCACCACCCCATCTGTTCCGTGAATCACATCACACCACGTGTCGCTGACTCAGCAAGCGTTGACTCTAACTAGTCTCTTCTACCACGTGTCGCTCCCTGATTAGCCTAGTGACTTTTTGATGCCACGTGTTACGCTATGATTGGTTGGAATTGTCAACTTTCCTTGTTTTGATCGTAGCCCTTAATCTGAAGCTGATATGATGGTCCATATCACACCTGAGCAATATTTAAGCCCCTAATCACTCTATAAACCCTAAGTAGCCTCCTTTAGCATAATATGAATCGACAAGCATACATTTTTTTACATAAGAGTACTACTCATGTACCAAATCCTCTAATGGTACAATTATCCTTTTCTTGTATCACATGTATCAATCATGTGATAAAATAATCTCAAACATGAAATTAAATCATTAGTATAACTTAAAATAAATGGTAGAATTATTATTGTAATACTTTAAGACTATAAGTCTTTATGATAATTTTTTGATTAAAAATAATATTTTTATAATAACAAACACATAGATTATCATCTAAAGGTGAAAAAATAGGTGGGTATAAATCAACGTTTAGGTATACTAACAATTTTTGAGAAAACAATTGTGTACTTATTTTTAAGAAATGATATCTTAAAATTATCCGTTACTTATTTTTAAAAATATTTATTTTTTTAATTATATTTGATTAATAAAATGTTATTACAAATAATTATTAAAAGAATTTTTTAAAATAAAAATAAAAAGTTGAAGAAAAATATAAAAAAAATAACCATTTAACCTTATGATATAAGTTTTTAAAATTAAAGTAATAAATTACTTACTAAAATAATTATCCAATCTTCAACTGCCACGTCATTTTGAGGGAAAAAAAAAGATAAGAATTGTGTGATTCCAATTAAACAATAATAAACGCGATTTTTGAGGCTAGTAAGTAGCTATCAATATGGCAACATTCACGTAATGTGAGACAACACCTACTCTTCTTTTTGGCTGTTAACAGATAAATTTATAAAAATTATAAAATTAACACTATAAAATTTATAATAATAAATATTAGATAACATAAATATGTAATAATTTTTAATTAAATAAGGTTAAATATTTAATAAATTAAATAATCTTATTTTAGTTGAAATGATATTTAGTTTGATATTATTTAATACAAAAGTATGTATTATATTTATTTTTTAAGATTAAAAATATATGAGTCATACATTAGTGGTGCTGTTTTGTTGTTAGAATTTTTAATTTTATTAATTTTAGTATTTTATTATAAAAATTTATTTATATATAAAATTATAAATAAATTATATGTAGTAAATAAAAATATGCCTCTTAATTTTAATTTTTGTTTTTATTATCTGAGAATAAATTATAAACTCTATAATATAAATATATTTATATTTAAATAAGATATGTATCCTATTCTTTTATTTAAAAATAATAATTAAAAAGTAAGTAATAATATTTTTTTAATATTTATATATTATCCAGAATTCACCGTTATCAGTATCTAAGGTCTTGTATCGTGTATAAGTTGTAGGACCAAATGTTTAATGATAGATTTCAATCATGCTATATGATATATTTTAGTAATTTTTTGTGCTCGATCATATCTAATAAAATAAAGGTTGACTTAACGATGGGACAATATGGGATTATGAATGACCTCTGGGTCAATTATTTCATTCTAAAATTAAAAATAATATCATTAAAACATAAACTAATAATATATTTGAAGCAAATTTATACATCTTTTATGCCATCGAATTTGCACTTGATGTGTTACATCTTTAAGAACAAATTTCAAAGATCCTTGTGGCCATTGCCATATTATCATAAACCTGTCTAAAGTTTGTCCTAGCATCAATGACTTAACCCGAGGTTGTATATATATATGAATGACTTAATTTTAGAATGTGTACCATTGTAGTTATCAAGTTCTTCATGCAGGGAATCAAGTAAGACTCATAGTTTGTTATACTTTTTGTTAGAGATGTCCATACAAGCTTAATAAAATTGACTTATAAGTTGAAGTTCTTTCTGTACATTCTCTCTTATGGTATTAGAACCTACCCATCGTGAGGTGCTTCTAGGAGTTACAATGGCTTCTACACCACAATCAGGTAAGCTAAATAGACCAATTATGCATGTTTTTTATAATATCCAAGATCCATCTATAGGCACTCCATCAGGCATGTCTACCATTGCAATTGCACTAGTGAAAATTTTCTTTTTTGCACTCTTTCTCTCCTTTCGGACATCTTGCATTGAGTCATTGTGCCTTGCCATCTCTTTGTTGAGGTGCTCATCAAGGTGTATTTTTGTACACTCATCATTGGCTCATCGTAGGGCACCCAGGAGAGTTGGTCGATGAGCTCCTATTTTGTCCTTTCTTAAACCCTCTCACCTTATTTCCTCAAACTACATATTTTCTAAACACTTCATTACCTTAAACCTCTTTCTACCTTTTTGTGTGCCTAAAACATCTCAATGTCTCCAAAAAGAACTTGAAAAAACCAAGTTTTTGATGAAGAAAAAGAAAATCAAAATCCTATTATGGTGTTCCATCTTAATGCTTGGCTTTGATTCTCTGCGAGCATTCTATGCATATAGATGAGTTCCCTCTCATCTAACAAAGTTTTGCATACTTTTCTTGGCTGACCTTGTGTTTCCTTACTTACATGTATGATCGCACCTGTAAGATTTATGTGATTGTTAGCAATATTCATGAACAAAATATACAAATATAATTTTAGTTTCTAGGTATATCATTCAAGAATATTTTCAAGTTGAAGAAACTATCGAGCTCCAATAATTACAATTCAGGTATATCTCTATTCTTATGTACATTATATTTCATGTTAGACACGTAGGAACATTTATAGATTAGGCTACTCGATCGATCGAGACATGTCTAGATCGATCGAGCTATGTAGATCAATCGAGGTGACTAGATCCATTGAACTGTATACTTGATCAATCGAGCATATGTTAGATCGATCGTCTAATCAAGGCTTTGATTTTAAAACCTATTTCTAATCGAATTAAATTGGCTTTTTAATGTATTATTTTTTTTCTTTAAAACTCTTTTAATTAATTTTATGAAAAACATATTAATTTTACTTTGACCTAGTGCTTCAAAATATACTATATATACAAACCTAAGTACACAACTTTATTCAACCACACAAGAGCATTATTCTCTTTATCTTAATTTCTCTCTTGTTTTACAAATATAATATCATAATTTTTTAGGCTTCTTTATTTAGTTAATATATCAAATATTGATGGTTGTGTTTGATTGATTAATAACCCTAATTGGTTTATGATATTTTGGTCATATGTTCTTATACTTCTTTTTTATTTTCCAACTTGAATTGTTGGATCAAATAATTATGTGTGTCACAGCATAATGATTTGGTTTGATTATTTATCTTTGAAGAAATTATCTGTATTGAACTTGTGCTTAAATTGATTATTCTATGGTTGTTAGTTGATTTTGATTTATCTGATACATTTATTGAATCATCAAGTTAGGGTTATTCATTATTGAATATACCATAGAACACATATTTTCACTTGTGTTATTGTGTTAATGATTCGGGTATAGGTGAGCAGCAGATCGAAACTTCCTATTTTTGGCCAATTCTAATTCGATCCAATTTTAAAGGATTTAAAGATTTCCAATACAAATCCGAACATATTAGATTGTGATTGAAATTTATTTATGAATTAATGTAATATATAAAACATGATACACACAAATTTAAATATTAAATTTATATTTTTATAATAAATATTATTATTTATAGTCACAACTAAAAAATCAAAAGAATAAGAAGTATTCATGTACATTTATTAAATTATTATCAATATTTATATTTATTTTTTAAGCTAAAATAATTATCTAATATAATTATGATATGCATAATATCTAAATATAACATATTATAACATAAAATATGCATTTATTTATAATTTAATAGTAATTCGGTCTGAATTGGGTACAATAAATTATAAAATCTATCAATCTGAATTTGAATAGATTGTATAATTTTCAATTCGAATCTTATTCGATTATAAAATTTATCAACTTATGATCCAATCAGTATCCGACTCATCAGATCTGATTTCTTCATTTAATTGGATTGATCGGATTATTTGCTCACCCCTAGTTTCAAGTACTGGTTGAACGAGTTCAATTACTTTTATGACTCAAATTATTTGAATGTGGGTCCAAATCCAAACACCTCTCTTGTAAAGACTATAAAGGAAAACATCAACTTGTATGTAGATTGCTTAAAGGGTTTATCTTATGGGTAATATAAGATCAGGCCTTGAAATTGGACCTTATTTTTCATAGTGGATAGTTAGGTGATCAATTGGACTTATGGTTTTTCTATTAAGTCATTGGTGTGACCTAGGTTGTTTCCACCAAAATATCTCGTATGTAGATTTATAATTCCGTAATATTTTATTTACATGTGTAGAGCAACTAAAAAATAAACTTTCACTTGGTATTAGAGCCAG
Source organism: Hippophae gyantsensis (assembly GCA_030763125.1). Taxonomy (NCBI): domain Eukaryota; kingdom Viridiplantae; phylum Streptophyta; class Magnoliopsida; order Rosales; family Elaeagnaceae; genus Hippophae; species Hippophae gyantsensis. The sequence goes on along the minus strand of CM061035.1, from coordinate 41,029,297 downwards.
TCATTGGATACATTTATTGTGCCTAGGAGATTAATATGGATAATTTGAGAGAGGGTTCATCTACAACCCCGTGCTCCTTATTATGGTGAGTCTAATTACCCATATTGGAAGGCTAGTATGAGAGCCTTTCTACAATATATAGATAAGAGTGTCTAGAACTCTGTACTTTATGGTTGGAAACCAACTATTGTTACCAAAGATAATGTAGTCGTTCCTAATCCTAGGAACAAATGGACCAATCAAGATAAAATCGCTAGCAATTGGAATCAAAAGGTTATTGACGTTATTTTTACTGATGTGTCTGTTGATCAGTTTCATCATATTTCAAATATTGATAATGGTAGGCATACTTGAGATATTTATAGGTTGCCTATGAGATCACCACATAGGCTAAATGAACTATACTTCACATGCTTGCTAGTCAATTTGAAAATCTTAGGATGAAAGAAGATGAAACCTTCTATGAATTTTATATTAGATTATGGGATATTACTAACACCTCTACCAATCATGCAGAGAAAATTGATGATTTTAGGATAGATTGAAAGTTGTTCTACTCATTACTAGATCACTTCCATACAAAGGTCACTATCATTGATAAAAGAAATGATATGGACACCATCAAAATAAAGAAACTCGTTGACTTACTTCAAACCAAGGATATGAGCTTTCCAAAACCTCCAAAGAACAAAGATATCACTTTTAAAACTATTATGATTGAAGACATTGACAAATAATGATGAAGCACTAGTACACTTAACCATAAGATTGATCAAATTCCTCAACAAAAAGAATCCTCAAAACAAAGGACAATCAAATTGTTAAAAGGATCAAAATCTGAGAGAACTTAAATTTATGTTGGTAAGAAATCTAAACCCACTGGATCTCAATTTTTTCAATGCAATGGGATTGATCATAATGTATCTAATTGTGCAAACAAGAAGAATAAAATTGGAGTAGGCTTCAATGCTACAATTACTGACTCTAAAAGTGATAACGACAATCCAATTGAATCCAAAAAATTTGACAATAAATTTAATGCCACTATTGAAAAATTATTCATAGATTTTGTAAGATGCAAAAGAGAAAAGACAGGTTACTTGTAGAAGTAACTAAACTAAATGATAAACTAAAATATTGTGAAATAAATTACTTGGTTCTAGAAAAAGAAACTCTTGATTTGCCTAATTGTATTAATGATTTGAATTCAAGTCTTGTAGAAGTAGAACAAGAAAAACAAAATCTAGTGTAAAAGTTGGGATAATTAAAGGAACCTATGAAGAGATTGAATATTGGAGCTGAAAGGCTAAACAAAATTCTAGATTATGGAAAACCTATTGAAGACAAGAATGGACTAGGCTATGTATATGAAAACTCTGCATTATCATCTTCAAAACCAACTGATTTTTCTTCATAGGCTACACATATAGCTTCAACATCAAAAATATTAGTTTTATGTTAGTATTAGCGATATTTGTGAAACGAAATATTTAGTTGTAATTTTAGTTTCTTGGTGTATCTTAGAAGAATATTTCAATCTGTAGTAACTATCGCATCTCAATGATCATATCAGGTATATTTCTATTCTCGAGCATGTTAGATTGCATATAAGACATAATAGGGAAAATATGAATTTGAGCCACTCGATAGATTGAGTGAATACTGGATCAATCAAGTAATAAACCTAATTAATCTAATTTTAATATACCCTCAATTGATTCCGTATTTTTAAATATCAACTAAATGTATTATAGATTGATCGACCAATGCACTCGATCGATTGGAAAATTGAGTTGATCAATCGAGTAGTTAGCTTCCAAGTTTTTAAAATGTATTTCTAATACGATTTGGATTGAATTTTACTATATTGCCCTTATTTTTTAAATACATTTTACTGATTTTATGGACAATATGGTAATTACACTTTAACCTAATGTGCTTCAAAATATTCTATAAATACAAAGCTAAGCACACTTTTAGAAACAACCACACAAGAGCTATTCTACTTATTCTCTTCATTGTTTGTTCTTTCTCTTTTTTTTTGAAAATATAAGATCATAATTCTTTAGGTTTATTTATTTAGTTAATCTATCAAATATTAGTAGTTGTATTTGATTGATTAATAAGCCTAACTAGTTTATGATATTTTGGTTATTTGTTCTTATAGCTTTTTCTTTATTTTTGTTCTTGAATTGTTTGAGCAAATAATTGCGTATTTCATTTTATAATTGTTTGGTTTGATTATCAATCTTTAAAGAAGTTATTTTTATTTAAATTATGCTTAAATTGATTATTTTAGAGTTGCTAGTTGTTTTTGATTTATTTGATATACTATTTAAATAAACTAGTTATGGTTTTTCATTATTAAGTCTACTCAAGGACACACACTTACACTTGTGTTTATGTGCTAATCTTTCAATAGACAATAGTACGGGTTTGATTAACTTATGGGACTTGAGTTGGTCAGAACCCTGGTCTAGATTCGAATGCCTATCTTATAGAGACATTGATCAAAGTATTGTATTTTTAGTAGGTTACTTGGAAGCATTACCTAGGTGGGTATTTTGAGTACTAACCTTGTAACTAGATACTTATTTTTCATAGTGGATAGTTAGGTGGTTTAGTGGATCGGTGATTTTCCTCTTAAGTCATTGGTGTGACCTAGGTTGTTTCCACCTAAAACTCTTATGTGTGGATGTATTTATTTCTGTATTATTTTAATTTACCATACTTTCGCTAACTAGATATTTAGATCCATAACTAAGAAAATTCGGTATCAGAGTTATCCCTATATACACTTAGTGTGCCTAGGACCTTGTTATGGTTCACCTAAGGGAGCACTCGTCTACAACTCATGCTCCTTAGTTATATAGGTCAAATTACCTATATTGGCTCATATGGGAACCTTTTTATAGCCTATAGATGAAAGCATCTGGAACACTATGCTTTATGGTTTGGAACCACTTACGGTTACCAAAGATAATGAAGTCACTCCAAAGCCTAGGAATGAATGGATCAATCAAGATAAAATTGGTAGTAACTAGAATAAAAAATGAAGTAAGGCTATTTTTTAGTGTTGTGTCTGCTAATGAATTTTTTCATATGTCACATGTTGGAATTGCTAAGTATTTTCGGGATATTTTGGAGGTTTCCTATGAGGGTACCCGACAAGTTAAATGAACAAAAAATTACATGCTTGGTAATAAATTTGAAAATATTAGAATGAAAGAAGACAAGACTTTTTTGGAATTCTATGCTCGATTATGTAATATTACTAACACCTCTGCTAATCTTGGAGAGAAAATTGATGATTTAATGATAGCTAGGAAGATTCTTTACTCACTATCATATTGCTTCTATGCAAAGGACACTATGATTTTTGAAAGCGAGGCTGTAGACAACATCAAAATTGAATACATTTTTAGACCACTTCAAAACTATGTGACGAGCTTTCAAAAACCTCTAAAGAACAAAGGTATCGCTTTGAAAATTTCTATAATTAAAGGTAGTGATAATAATGATGAAGAACTGACACTCTTAACCATAATATTGAAAAACATCTTCAATAATAAGAATGCTCAAAATAAAGGATAATCAAGTTGTCAAAATTATCAGAATCTGAGACAACTAAAAGCTATGAGATCTGATGGTAAGATATCTAAAACCACTAGGCCTTAATGTTTTCAATGTACGGGCTTTGGTCACTTCATAGTTAACTGTGCAAATAAGAAGATCCAACTTGGAAGTGCTTTCAATGCTACACTTTCTGACTTTCAAAGTGATAATAATAATCCAGTTGAATGTGGCACTAACTACTTTTACTGCAACTACTGATGGATAACTAATAAGTCTAATATTGATTAAGATTATGAGGAAAGTGATGTTGAATTTCTACTCAACAAATTTAATGTCACTAGTATTAATAAAGTGTTCATAGATTATGAAAAATGCAAAAAGGAAGTAGCTAAACTAAATGCAAAACTTAAATCTATTGAAATAAATTCCTCAATTAGAGAAATAGAAAAAATTGAAATGTGTGAACATGCTAATTTCTTGTTTATCATCTCTATTGATCAATAACTTTATTCAAATAAAAAATATCATTATTCTCTTCATCTTCTCTCTCTCTTATTTTGCAAATATAAGATTGTAATTCTTTTGGATTCTTTATTTAGTTCATCTGTCAAACATTGGTGGTTGTGTTTAATTGATTAATAAGCCTAATTAGTTTACAATATTTTATTCATATGTTTTTGTATCTTCTTCTTTATTTTTGTTCTTAAATTGTTAGATAAAATAATTTTGTGTGTCATATCATAATTATTTGGTTTGATTATTAATATTTAAAGAAGTTATCTTTATTGAAGTTGTGCCTAAATTGATTATTTTAGGGTTCCTACTTGATATTGAATTTATCCCATATTTATTAAGTCATCTAGTTAGGATTATTCACTATTGAATCTTCACTAGGACACACATTTGCATTTTAATTTATTGTGCTAACGTTTAATGTATTGGTTGAACAGATTTGATTGCTTATGTAATTCAAGTTATCGGAACATTGGCCTGGATCTAAACACCTTTCTTGTAGAAACTATGAAGGAAAGTAACAGCTTTTTAGTAGATTACTTGGGAGCTTTAACTTGTTGGGTATTATAAGTCTTGGCCTTTTAATTGGACCTTATATTTCGTAGTGGATAGTTAGTTAGTCTAATGGTTTGTCTCTTAGGTCATTGGTGTAACCTATATTATTTCCACTTAAAAATATTCTATGTTGATTTATAATTCCACATTATTTTATTTACACATGATTGCATGTTTGGCCATCTACAAAAATTTTAATTTTTCATGATTCCACTAATTATCTATTTACCCCTCTAACTAATTAGTTTTATAACTAAAAAAAGAAACTTACACCACTTTTGTTAGGGATTTATATTATTCAATTACTCCTTATCATACTACTCATTTCTCTACTACTTTTAATCTAAGAGGATATAAGGTCAATTTCCCTCTAGATGATGTCATCAATATATTATCTATTTAATATATATAGAACCTAAATTTTTCTATCATCCCTTTTGAGTTTGATAATCTCATTGCTTTGGATCTTCAATATGAGTCTTTAAACATCTCTGCTTGCAATTTTACTAAGATGGCTAATGTTCTTGCTAGTCCTAATCATCATTTTAATGATGGTGCACTTACTTTGGGTGCTAATTCCCCTGGTTGGTATCTTAGGGAGATTTAGAGTGATGTAGTTCATTCTTGCACTTATTTGAGTTCTATGATTTCCTTTTGTGGTCACTTTCTTTGTGCTATTCTTAAAACAGTGAGACTATAAGCCTTGTGGGCATGATCTACTGAACCATCATTTTTATTATACCATTCCTACTCTTTCCACTCTTCATTATCCTTCTTTGATCACTCACTGAGGCATTTCCTTATTCCTTTATGTCATTGGTACTTACAAAGGCAAACGTACTTTTCCTTCTTTTCACTTTGCCTCTAATAATGATTCTTCTTATGAATGCTCTACCATCTCTTCTACTTCTTCTCATAGCATCTCTCAAAATCAATATTCCAAGCATGAAACATAAATTATAAATAGAACTAACTTTTACAACAAACCTTGAACATGTTTAAGAAATCAAACAAAAAAATGCATAAAGACTCAATTTTTCACCTTAAATTCCTTAAAAGAACAATAATTTTGTATCAAAAAGTTTTTTATTGGACCTATTTATCTCAAATCAACTAAACAATAGGAAAAAAATGTTTGAGAAAATTTAAAATTCATAATTTCATATGGAACTTTCCCCATACCCCTAATCTAGAATCTACAATGTCCCCAATGTTCAAATGTAAATCAAGGAAAAAAAAAATTTACCCTCCTTTAAATAGCACAATGTGATTAAGCATATTGATGTGGTTACTATTCTCGTTGCATCCATCATCTAATTCAAGTTCTATCACATAAATAATAATTGTCTACCTCATATGTATCATACATTACCATATAGTTATGAAATTAAAAGCTCAAAATAAAATAAACATTGTTCAAAATATAGAAATAAAAGTAAAATAAGTATTATCAATTTCTAAACAAAAGAAAACACAATAAAAATAGAAAAGAAAATACATAAAAATTAGTTGGGAAAAATTGGAGCTTCAATCCTCTATATCATCCGGCTCTTCTTCATTTTCAACTTCAAGTGGCCTAAAGAAAAATTCATACCAAGGAGGCTTAAGTATTCTCCTAAATTGACTACAATCCACTCTAGATTAAGAGAGTTGAAACTTTTGCATCTCATGGATAGTTTGCAAGTACTTAGCCCCACTAAACCATTCTTGTTATTGGGCTTGGTAATCTTTTATACCTTTTACCTCTTCTTGCAACTTGTGAACTTGATCTTTCATTGATGTTCTTTAAGAAGAGGCAGCTATTTTCTAGCTTGGGTGGCTTTTGTCACACTAGTGAGGCTTTTCATGTAGTTTAGGGTTAATAAGTCACCAGGTTGTAACAAAATCTCACCTTTAGGAAACTTCACCCCAACTTTAGCACATAAAGTTGTGATGAGCTGGTGAAAAAGTAACTTATTTGATGATTCTTTGCTGATAATCTAATTCGCTAGGTTATTATTGCATGAACATCCATTACTTTTGTGGATTGTATGACATACAATAATATAGCCCTTTCTTTGTCTACTATAATATAATGAGTGATGGGCATCAATCTAGAATAAATAAAGCATTTCTAAATCAAAGGGATATTTGTTAAGTCTTTGGCATGAAATGATTTATGTCTCCCATTACTATATCTCAGTTTCCCCCTCTATTATAAAGGCCTATGTTACATAATCATAATCCATATTTTCAAGATAAGCTTTATATTCCCCTTGACCTACATCTCTCGTACTATAAAAATATTATATATGAGATACACCAAATGGGACAAACACACCCCTTACCATAACTTTATTGTCTATAGCATCAAAAACATTAGCATAAAATTTTCTTACTATAGATATAACTACTACCTCTCAACTCTTGAGAAACCACCTCCATCCAAGGCCATCATATTATATACTACACCAAGGAATGGATGTTCCCATCAAGTCCCCTATCCACAATAAAAAAATTTGTTAATCGTAGTAGCTTTATCAAAACTTAGTTTTGCCTTGAGACTAACAAATCTAGCTCTATTAAATTTTTCTATAACCATTTTATCCTTACCCTTCAAACTATGAAAAATAAATACCCACATAATTTTTTGAAAAATATATCAAATAAATTATTCTCCCCCTTCTCTATCTATATAAGGGTTTGTTTACTTGGACCCAAAAAATAATCACTTCAAATATCAAGAAATAAAACCTAGTAATTATCTTGAGGGTATGGATCACTTACTTTTGATTTTGCAAACCCCCTTTTGAAGAAGATGAATTTGGATGTAGATACCCAAATCTATAAACTTGATGAAGAATGAAGAAAAATCTTGACAATAATGGCTCAAATAATAATTAGGGATGGAAAGATGGAAGAAATTTGAGAAGTTTTAGAGATGATGATGAAATTTTGTGAGAAAAGTGTGTTTAGGGAAAGAGATAATGGTTGGGCTGAAGAAGAAGAAGAGAAACATTTATGATTTATAAGATGAAAATTCACGATTGGAAGTGTTTTAGTGTTATAATTGATCGTAGATTATGGCACACATTTTTTTCATGCCATGAGGGGTGTTAAAAATTTCTCAACCTAGATGATTTGAGACTACTGTTGCACATTGCACAATAAATTCATGTCGTAGCATGATTAAAATTCATTCCAATCAAAATTTGACCCAATACCACCATCTCGTGGCCCAAAGAAAGCATGTCGTCTCAGTCCAAATTTTTCATTTTCTTTGTAATAAATCAAAACAAAAATAATGAAAAATAATAAAATAACATGGAATAAAAATAATAGTAAAAAATAATAAATAAAAAAATAACATGAAATAAAAATAAATTATAACTAACAAATAAAAAAGTTTAAAAATAATGAAAGAAAAATATGCTTAAAAGGTTACCTTACATTTAAGGCTTAATTTAATGCCTTAGCAATATGCTACTTGAGCAAATGATTAGTGAACTTTGATACTAGTTAAGTCCTTGTCTGAATGTGCTTTATAATGTATAATCTCTTCTAAGACTGTCATTATAAGATTTCTATTATGGACATCAACAATTGTCTTAGTTAAGGCTATGAATTGCCTACTGATAATTGTATATTATACAGTTATTTTGTCCATTTTGTTAATTATAATTGCTATCTTCTTGATATTTTTAGTTAATTTTAATTAATTAAATTAATATTTACTATTAGTTTTTTAAGGAATATATTTTTAAAAAAAATTAAAGAATTTGATTCGAAAAAGGACTTAATTGCACATAATAAATGTCTAAAAATATAATTTAAATTAAAAGAGTACTTAATTGCAATGAACAAAAGTCTAAAGTATAATTTGAATTAAAATTGGGCTCAATTATAATTAACGAAAGTTTAAAAGTTTATATAAAATTAGAAAATGGCTTAATTGCAATTAACAAAAGTTTAAAAGTTAATTTGAATTAAATTGGAGGGCTAAAATGTAATTAAAGAAAATTTGTTTTTTGCGTAGGAAAAGGAGGGCCACGCGCGCCATTATCAATGTACAACATGCACCGTCCGATCAGGAAATCAATGGTGAGGATCAGGCGCGTGTAATACAGATGCGACATAGGCGATTGGACCCGGTTTCTAGGATTGCACGGTGTGCAGAGTGGGGCCCACCTGTCCGCGTAGGCCAGCGTGTCGATTGCGCAGAACATTCTCTCAAGGCGCATCTCATCGCTCACTGTTGGATCAACTTTGAACTATCTAGATTTGTGCATTGCTCCTACCCTCCACGCGAGTGGAGTCCAACTGTCGAGCACTATTTAATGAAAAACATTTCCCATGCGACGCGATCCATATTAGCTACATACGCCTTCCCATTTCACCGCATAAGAAGCTACCACGTGTCTCGTTCTTTCTTCCAACAAATCAGATGCCGACACGTGGCATGAGTTTTATAAAATAAACACGCAAAAACGGTGCCCTGTCCAGTCTGTTTTGTCTCCCACTCGTGTCTTAAAATAATATTTCTGATGTAATATTCTATCCCCTACTTTTACACGCGTGATTGTAAAAAAAAATATTTTCTGATGTATTTGTTTTAGTGAGCTGAAGCTATAAATAGGTTATTATTTTGATAAATTTAAGTTGGAGAGTTGGACTGTGGTACACACAGAAGCCATTTTTGGCTTCTTTTGTGTTTCTATGTGTGCCAAAAGTTTTGAGAGCAGAGATGATAAAATTCTAATTTTCTTTTTTTGTTCTTCAACTAATATTCCTTAAATGCTATATTTTTCATATTGTAATTTTAATTTTTGTTATGAACTAATTTAATTTTTTCTAGGGTTGCTATGTAGCTAACTTTATGAAGCTTGGATTTAATTATTTTTGAATGATTTATGATATTTTTAATTTGTTTATTCTATTTCTGCTTAATGCTTTTGATTAATTGGAAGATTAATCAATTGATTTGTGACACATAAATAAATTTGAGAAAGGCATTTTTGTGACACTTAAATAAACTTGAAAAAGACATTTTCGTGTAATTGCTCGTGGATAGAATAACATATATATATGAAGGATAGGAATATACCTTTATTGTACTGTGACCATTTGAGAACTTTGAACGTAATGAATCTTGATGAATTTAATTCTCATAGGAATATAGTGAATTATTTTAGCGAGATTTGTCTATATGGAGCTCAGAAGAGATGTATAGATAAAATTAGGAGTTCTTGGTTGACAAATTAAATTTACAAAAAATATAAATCAAGATAAAATAATATGATTTGAGTGGATTAATTTGGTGAAAACTGCAATCCTAGAATTTTCTTCTATTTATTGTTATAAAAAGTTTAGTTTGTTAAACTCCCATCAATTTTCGTTTGTTTGGATAAAATCAGAGTGAAACAATTTTAGTACTTAACAAACTGTAGCAACAAATCTCCGTGGGAATGATATTTTACTTATAAATTATATTACTTGTGACCATGTATACTTGCACGTTTTTTTGTTTTCCTAAAGAGACAACACCTACCAAGAAGTACATTGTGCTCTTTTCCAATTTTGTCATCTCCTGTACATTTGAAATAACAAAATTTATACGTATGATTAGCTTATCTACCTATACCAGTAAGTCCTCTATGATGCCCTACGAATATATGGTAGATTTATCAACTAATTTAAATGACACAATCATGGGTTTTAGCTATCCCAATAATAATTACAAGTATAATGAGTAAGGCATTAAGTTGATACTTGTACCTAGATATAATATGGCATTTACCTTCTTCTCATCATCCATAGTGATGTTAACATTAAAGCTTTTATGATCCTTGGAGGCAGCTTGAATTTCACTTGCATTTCTTGCATCCTTAGGTGAATCATCATAAATTTCAGGACACCTAGTAGATAGCAACTTACTATTGTGAAGGGCTATAATACTCTTTACATGTTCATGTTGACTAGGCAACTTCTCTTTAAAGTTGTCTTTCCCCCATATCTCCACCAATAGCATTGTCAATTGTAAATTGACACTTTTGTGTCATCCATTATAGAAATATTGATTTTTCAATTGTAGTGGAAGCGGTGATGTAGGCATTAAATGAGAAGTAATTTCAACCTATCCCAAGAATCATGGAATGGCACTTCTTACATTTTAGAAAATGTGGCAATTTTGTTTCTCGAATCAAAATTTTTTTTATGGGAATAGAACTTTTCCATAAACTTGTTATAGACTCTCTCCTAAGTTATTAGGGACCCCGATGGAATAGTCATAAGCCACGCCTTTGACCTATCTTTGAGAGTGTATAGAAAACACCTCATTTTGAGTTGGTCCTCATTTAACCCTTACAAAGCAAATGTCAATACAATAGCATAGAAGTCGCTAATGAAAATCAAAGTATATTTATTAGGAATTACATAGAAGAAACGCAACATGGAATAATGATTATTTTTCAATTCATAATTCTTAGCTATCTTAGCCAACTATATGCAAGAAGTAGTAGTGCCAATGATTAGCCTTGCATTCTTCATTTCCATCACCCTTGGTAAAACCTCTCCCATGTTTAAGGACTCTAGCTATAGCTCTTATGGTGGCTCTTGTTCTCACTCTTGGATTTCAATATCCAACCTACTCAAGTGCTCTATTGATATGTTACCATCGTCCATGAAAGGTACTAGTTCATTTCTAAGAGATCTCCTACCTTGCACATATATACTAACAAAAACAATAAAGAAATCATAGCACCATAAAATATACCACTAATAGTAAATAAAATAAAATGAAAGAAATAAGAAAATGGACAAGAAACAAAAATAACTAAGCAGAAATGCAAATAAAAAATGGAAAATCAAAATTATAAATCAAATAAAAATAAGTAAAATAACTAAACAAAAACAAATATTAACAAAATCCCAAAATAAAAAGAAAATCATAAAAACAAAGAAATTATGAGAAAAAAAAACTAAAAAGAAAACAACTAAACAATTTAAAACTTCAATTCTCCTACAATGACGCCCAAAACTTGATGCATAAATTTTAATTGCTCACAAGAGCACGAATCACTAGCAAAATAATGATAAGTTTACCTTGAGTTCGATCTCTAAATGGTTAACAGGTTGTTTTAAAAGCTAAATTATTTTATAAATTAGTTAAAATAAACAATCTTAAACATTCTAACAATGGTCGGTGGAGAAAAAACGAAAATTCTAAATTAATTTAACAACTAAATTAAAGAAAGTAAATTAAATTATAGCTAAATAAAGATGATGAACGAATATGAAAAATTAATTCACTATTCATTCATGGAAAGAATAAATTAAATGATTTAAATAAAAAATTACGAATATTGATTTTTTTTCTTTTTAAATAAGCATACCCCGAATGATCATGGTAAACACCACAATTCTCAATTCATTAATAAATTATTTAAAAAAAAAAGAGACACTAAAGTACCTTTTTTATAAAATAATAGAAACATTATACTGGTAAGATTCAAAACTAGATCCATTATGGTGGGAATGGGGAGTCATACCACCTGGACCATAAGCAATCAGGTTTGAAATTGATTAACTTGTAAACCTAAGGAAAATATATAAACCATCTAATTTAACAAATATTAATGAAATTTAATTAGACTCTTGTTCATTAATGCACAACTAAGCATAGATGATGTGCTTAATGCTTAGTTCTAAAATATTTTCTGGAATTATAAATCAAGTTTTGATCCATCAATAATTAATAATTAAACATATGAAAAATATGAACAAGAAATAAATCTTTTAATTAATTAAATCATGAAATTGTTTTTTTAATAATTGGAAGCAAGACTAACATTTGATATACAAATGTTAGCTTAATATAATTAAATTAACTAAAATTAATTCAACTAAAAAGACATTTAGATTATAGAGAGAGAAAGAAGATCAAATACCCTTTTCTTAATATGCGAGTCTAAATCTTTAAATTGGTTGATCACCTTCTTCAAATCCTTCAAAATTACTTCACAATTAGGAGTTTTTCTCTCGATTTTTTATATTGTGGAACGTAAGACATGACTATGGGTAACTGGTGATGCTTGATGTTCTTTAAGAGGGGTTTAGGATGAATTTATAGGTTAAATTTAAGGTCAAACATGTTTCATATGCATATTAGAATTTCTAGCCAGCTTTTATACTTAGGCCTTCCTTTACATGCTTTAATCTTCATAGTGGCATGCATTGAATTGTGAATCCCCAATTGAACCCCTAGAGGCTTGTGCTACGGCATGGAATATATTGGGCCATGGCTCACATTGAAATCCAATAAACACACCAATGGTTCTAAGAGGCTTGTTCCACAACATGAATTTTGTTAAGCTGTGGTGCGCATAGAATTTTAGGAATCACTAGTTGGAACCTCAAAACACCTCGCTATGGCATGTAATTTGTCTAGGCCACAACCTGAATCAAGTTTGTATTTTTTGGTATTCTAGTTCGTTTTAGCTTGTGTGAGTTTCCCATAGTCACTTCATTTTCACTCTTTCTGCTCATGTTTGCCTAAGATTCTTCTAAAAGCAAATTACCTACAAAACATGAAAATACCCTTCAAAATGAGAAAATATTAAATAAAACATAAAATTAACACTTAAAAACATAACAAATTATAGGTCAAAATAGTGTTCATCATTATCTTCATGTGTTTCTAACTTGAAGATGTTATTGATGTCAATCTTTCCAAAAGAGACTTCAACTCCTCATACTAGACCCATTCTTGGTCACCATCTATAAAGTTTACGTAATATTCATGGACCAATAGTATGATAGAATTTTTTGATTACTTAGCAAACTCAAACCAATTATTTCTTTCAGCAATTTCATGCATATAGATAGTTACCCTTGAATTTTTCTCAATAGCAAAAATGAACCCCTTTTCGACACACAATGATCCTTTGTGAACAATTTCATCAAATTTTCCCCTTGCTTTCTCACTAATGAATTTATTTTCTATAATTTCCTTCTTAGATATGCTTTTGGTTCTTCCCAATACCACTAATCTCACTCACAAACTTAGAAATTGTAAACTCATATTGAAACCAGAAAATATCACAACTTAAACTAGAAAAAATCACAGCTTTTTAGACTTGAAATTTTGGTATATCCAACTCATAAAATCTTGAAATAAAGTAATAATTTTATGCTTGAAATTTCTAACTTGATATCTAATTGAAAACCCCCTAAACTAGCACAATATAGAGGAAAAATGAACCAATTCAGTCGGGTAAAATACCATTACCACACTTATGAAATTAAGTGCTAGCTTGAGAGGGAAAATGGAAAATGAGGCTTGAATAAAAAATAGGTCGTGAGGAGAGAGCTTATGGCATAGAAGGGCTTGGGATTACTGAGTTGAGTTATGAGAGTAAGTGTGTGTTAGTGGGTGGGCAAGGGTTTTAAAACAACTGCACCAATGTGAGCCCCAATGGGCTAAAAATAGGTCTTTCATTTCCAATTTAGCTCAAAATTGCATTTCCATGGCCCTTTCTTCACTATCAAAATTTTCAGCCTTTAGTGCAGTTCATCTCATTGAAATTATTTGTTGATTCATCCCAGATTAGAATTATTTGCTTGTTTCACCAAGAAAAACTAGAGAAGTTTTTCCATAGCACTGTAGCATTGTCACAACAATTTTTCCCAGTTTTGTTTAATTTATCTTTCTTAAATATTTTAATGATGTGATGGTTTTCTCTATAATCAATATCATTCAATAACATTTTAAACTCATAAACTAAATAAATGAGAAATACAAAATTACAAAACAAAATTGCAAATTGAATTGAAAAAACTTAATTTATTAGAAAATATGGGTTTCCTCCCATGAGCTCTTATTTTAGAGTTAACAACCCGACTTTCTCTATTTTTCATGATTTTGTAAGTGGAATAGAGGTTTGTTGGTAGTCTACATTTCCTCACCAATAGTGCTTGATTCATTAGCCTTTCCCTTTGAAAATTCTCACTGAGTTTTCTTCTATTAATTCCACAGTCACAAATGGAAAAACCTGAGTTATTTAAAATAGACATGACCAACGTGACTTTAGCTTCACAATAAAGAGTTTCAACCTTGAATTTAATAGAGAAATCTCTTGTCCAACTTCATAAGTTTTAAGAGTTATCCTTTTATCTAGCCATTGTTTAGTTTTCTCTTTGTAAAGCTTGGTGTTTCCATAAGTTTGGTTTCTGAAATCATATAATTCATTTAGTTGCAACAACCTCTTATATTTAGCTTCTAGTAAATCATAATTTAAATTTTTGATAGCTCAATATGCATGGTGCTCATGCTCAATTGATAGATAATAAGCTTTATATAAACATAAGCTTGTAAGGAAACATTACAAAGGTGCTTTGAATACTATCCTATAGGTCCACAATGCATCACATCCAACCTTGTAAACCAATCTTTATGGCTTAAACAAACAGCTTTCTTTAAGATCCTCTTGATTTCTTTATTAGAGATTTCAACTTAGCCATTAGTTTGAGGATGGAAAGGTGCTACAACCTCATTCTTGACTCCATATTTGACCAATAATACCTCAAATTGTTTGTTGTAAAAGCAAGTTTCTCTATCACTTATAATGGCACAAAGAGTCCCAAAACATGTGAAAATATTTTTCTTGAAGAATCTCACCACCACCTTAGAATCATTGGTAGGAAATCCAACGACTTCCACCAACTTTGAAATGTAGTCAACACCAACTAAGATATATTGATTATCATGGCTTGAAATAAATGGCCCTATAAAGTATATACCTCATATATCAAACAATTCAACCTCCAAGATGCTTTTTAGAGGCATTTCTTGCTTCCTAAAGATGTTTTCAACCTGTTGGAATCTATCACATTGAAGCACAAAATTATAAGCATACTTGTACATGGAAGGCCAATAAAATCCAAATTGCAAAACCTTGGATGCATTTCTAGTTCTTCCAAAATGGCCTCAATAAGGTGAAAATGACATTTTTACAATAATTTCACCATCTCTTCTTCGAGAATATATCTTTTAATCATTTGGTCCTTACATTGCTTGAATAAGAATGGGTCATCCCTATAGTAGAACTACACATTGTTGAAATATTTCTTCTTTTGATGGGAATTGAAAATAGGTGGTAACAATGCAGTAACAAAGAAGTTTACAGAATCTGCAAACCAAGGGACTCGAACTTGAGAAAATGCAAAGAATTGTTAATCAAGAAAATTTTCATTAATTACAACTGAATTCTTTTCCTTTTGCTCCAATCTAGAGAGATGACTAGCTACTTGATTCTCGGTTCCTTTCAATCCTCAATTTCTATATCAACTTCTTATAAAAATAATACCCATTGAATGAGTCTTGGCTTGGCAACCTTCTTCTCTACAAGATATTTGATGGCTGAGTGGTTAGTGTATATAATGACTTTAGCTCTAACCAAATAGAACGAAACTTGTCAAATGCAAAGATAATAGCTAGTAGCTCTTTTTCCATCATGGCATAGTTGGGTGAAGCTCCTTGCTAGATGGAAGAGTCCATGACCTGATCAACCACCAAGGAAAAGAGATACATACTTCTACAGGACTCAAACCTAACTTGCTAGAAATAAAATAGTAGAACACTTAAATGGTTCACACAATAGAAACACAAAAAAATATAATATAAAAAGTAGATGACTTTAATAACAAATAATATACATCTAACAAAAAGCAAGTAAATAATAGATGTTTTCTAATCAAAGTTTAAACTTATAGCATGTTGAAACATACACACCTTACACTTGGATTGTAATAACACAATATAAGATCATGTGTAACAACCAATATAATGAGGTAAACTCATATCCAGACCATATCTATATGGTAACATTCTTGGGTTGCTTAAGGTAACCACTTAGCAGTAAATAATTCACTAAATAGTACATAAGTTACAACACTAATAGATAGTAAAACCACTATTACCTCTATCAGCCAGGACTTCCATCCAAATTGTCTACTACTGCTCTTCATTTGCTACTTCTACAACTATTTAGTTCAACACTTATACCTAGTTGTCATCCACAGCTAACACCACCCATTGTAGTGTGATTAGTAACTAATAATTAGTAACTGGAAGTGTATCAACTCATAACCTTATGAGACATATTGTCAAAGGTATTCCCCTATATAAGGGAGATAATCCTAACACTAATGCAACACTACAGATAAGATTAAAGCAAACACTATAAGAAGTACGTAATAGGGTCATGTGAAAAAGACAAAGGTTAACATCGAGATAATAGAGAGGTAAGTATGACACTTTTATCCATAAATATGGGTTCTTTTCTCTATACTTTTCAAACTTCAACCATTGAAGTTGAAAGAACAGTACACAAAATTTAGAAACTTATACATTTCTTCCTTTTTTATGTACTCCTCAAAATTTCACATATCCAAATCATACATGTTCAATAAAGGGTGTAAAAGCTAATTGGGAATAAATATTTAGGCTAAGCTAGTATTTAGGTGCAGAGAAATGAAGGAATAGCATAAAGACTCAAAGAGAAAAGACTAAATATATGAGAATATTGGTGGCAAAAAAAGATGAAAAAATTCAAGGATGACCTAAATTCTCTTTCTATCGAAGCAACACCTAGGATTTTTCCTCAAGAGACACGAAACATGGATTCTAGAGCTTGTTAGAGGCATACAATTCATCATAGTAGGAGATTCACACAAGCTTCTCAAAATAACCATACAAATTAAAAAAGATATGGCATATGCAAAACAAAATTTCATTTCAAATATGAAAAGCAAGAGAAATTTAGCCATACTTGCTCTCATGGAATACACATGTAAAGACATCCACACTTCAATTAATGTTAAATGCATGCTAAACATATATCAACATGATCCCTCTAAAATTCATTTTACATGCAATAGATTAGCATAGAAATATGGAAAGTTCCTCAAATGAAATGAATAGAAACACTCACATCATTGCTATTTAGGAAAAAGAAAGAAACCAAGCAATATCCCTAAGAGAAAAAAGAAACAAGGGATGCTACTAAAACCACTAAATATGTAAGGAAGGCAAAGATTCTAACTTAGAAACACAAAACATGCATAAAAAGGGACAACAACTCAAACAAAAAAAGTGCTAAAAACACACGGGTTTAGACTAAACAATGGAAGTATGTTGGGATTCCTGTAAATAGGTGAATAATCTATATGACATACAGTTACATAAGGCAAGCTAGAGTAAACATAGAAAGGGGTGACACACAAAAGAACAAGAAAGAAACAATACTTCTAAAATCACCAAAGAAACACATATAGCATAAAATAAGGAAGATCAGGCAAAATAAGAATAGACATCAATAGGTGATAAATAGATGACCAACATATAACATACTAGGTACAGAAAAGTAGAACCTAGTAAGACAGGTAAGATACAATCTATATGATATGGAATATGGAAAATAAAAAATCAGGAAGTAAAATCCTAATACTTTAACTCTACATGATAAGTGACATGATGCCCATAAAAAAGGCCATAGAGGAAGAAGCAAGTAGTATCCAAGACCAATGCACATAAGGAACACGTCAAAGCAACTAGCATATGAGAAAACAAGTAAAGGATCACCTAAAACGGTAAATCAACAAATATGGCAACTAATATACAATGCATGGTAAGGAAATAGTAAGAAATAGACAAGAAGAAGTATAAAACAGATGAACACAAACAAAATACATATATTCACATACAAAAAGACGACAAACATGGAGAGAAATGGAAGTAAGCAATTCAATCCCAACAGATCACCCAAAAATAGTGATAACAGTTCATTCCTCTAATTAATGAGTTGGTGAGGGGCAACAAACACATGGAAATAGTCTCTAACTCATATGAACCTGAGGATTTTATAGAACTTGATGTTTATTTTGTTTAAAATTTCTACTAAAGTCAGTCGTTATCTATATAAACAAGCGAGGTAAGGTTTATGAGCCAGAATTATTATTTATATTTTGTGCCTCAGGTGCATAATGCAACCTATATGAACATAGTCATATGAGCCATAGTAGCTACATCCAAACAAAGAAGATGGGGTATAGTGAGGTGGAGGACTCTAAATTACACTTCTTATAAATCTAGGACATTGTCTAGTAATGCCACAACAATAACAAGTACAACCAATGGATTTGGGAAAACTAGGTCCTTGACTCTAATGAGTAGTATGCGGAGGAAAAGAAGAGGAAGTGCTCACGTTGATTTTCAGACAAAGATGAGAAGTCAATTTCCCACGGTGTGGTCTCAAATACCAAAGCACACGATAGTGGGGACAAGTAGGAAGGATAGTAGATAAAAGCTGAAGATCACAAATAGAGAAACAAAAAATGC
The DNA here is from genome assembly GCA_030763125.1 of Hippophae gyantsensis. NCBI lineage: Eukaryota > Viridiplantae > Streptophyta > Magnoliopsida > Rosales > Elaeagnaceae > Hippophae > Hippophae gyantsensis. The sequence goes on along the minus strand of CM061035.1, from coordinate 41,010,279 downwards.
TAGCCTTATGTGAAGGGTTCACCATGCTAGGGGAATCTAGTTGAGACCACAAAACAGATTTACCTCTTGGGTCGGTAGTGGTAGACTTTAACTTTGGTTCTCTATTGGAAGCTTTGACAAACTTAATAGAACCCACTATAGAAGTTGAAACCCTCTCATTGTAACCAATTCCATACTTTTCATGGGAAAAATTGATATTAGTAATCATTTCATCCAACATTTTTGAACTCGTTGCCATTCTATCTATTGCAATGGTGGAATAAGCTAGTTCTTTCTCCCGCATGTTGAGTTTTCCTTTCAAGCAGTAACCAAGTTTCATTTTCTACAAGGAAGGATTTAAGATAAGAAGTCAAATTATTAAGAATCATGTTTCTCTTATGTAGTGGCTCAATCTCAATATCCTTTTCCGTAAGAGACCAGTAAAAAGATCCTTTGAGCTCTCAAGAACAATTATTTTCCTATTCATTATTCAATCTCATTCTTCAAATTAGTGGTAGCCATTTGACTAACCAAAGATTGAGTAGCTTTATCACAAGTAGGAACCATCGACTATTTCTTAAGCTTTTTAACTTCCCTATGATTTGCATTAAACCTTTTCAACAAATCTTCATATCTCTTTCGAATGACCTCACACTTGCTTGTGAGATCAAGTTGTTGTTCATCAATAAATGACTCTCTGAAAAGAATATATTTAAGGTATAATTTAAATGTATTATTTTATTTTCATATTAATTTTATGTGTTGTTCTGAATATTATGTTTAATTTACTGATTATTAATTAAATTAAGCATATATGGCTGAAAATATAATTGGATATTAGTAATATTGTTATACTTGTGAAATATTAAAGTAGGTAAGCATTTTTTATGGAATGAACTAACTTTTATTTCTTCATCAAGTTTAAATAAAGTTTGTTAAAGAAAAATAAACTGACGAAGTATTTTTGTAATAAACACGAGAGTTAGATTTATGATTTAATTATTAGATCTTACTTAGAGTAATACTCTAAGAAATTAGAAATACTCATTTAAATATTATTTAGAGTCATACTGTATTTCAAAGATTTTTATAAGATTTATCATTAAAAAATATACTGATGATATATTTTTCGTAATAGATTTAAAATTTGAAACTTAGTTTCTAGATCATTAGCCTAACTTTAACACCTTGATAAGAGTTTTAATTGTTATACCAGATTAAAGCCAACAATTAATTGGTTTATTAATCTCTCAGGGAAAAAGCATAATTTAATTAAAATTAACTGATAGGTCTAACCAAAGGTGTTAAGTGATTTTAATTAATAACAAATAGTAAACCTAATTAATCTCTTATTTGTTTATGTAAGGGAGAATCAATAATTATTTAATAATCTAATTAATATTAATCAAATATTACTAACTAACTAATCTATCCCATAAATTCTCCTTTGAATGTAAATGTTATTTTCCTAATATTTGTTAAATCTATCTTTAATTTGATGTCATTAGTTTAGATATTTAAAAATCCAAACTTTGTGACATAATGTTTAGGTTTAATTTATATTTTTAAGAATTCGTTGAATTATTTAAAAACAATACAGTTTCTCTTTAGACAGACCTTAAAAGTATATTTATCTTTTCTTACAATGTGATTAGTGCACTTGCGAGCTATTTTATAAATATAAAACTTGAGAATCAACCATATGCTTTAGTCCTGGAAAATTGGAATGGCCTTCTCTAGTCCAAATGCTAAGCAAAAAATTAAATCACAAGCTAATCACTTTAGTTAAGAAGCAACTAGAATGCTTGGACATATTCCTCACTCATATGAAGTTATAATTGCTAGCTATAGCCCAAAAGCTAAGCTTGTCTAACATATGCATAGCACAAATAGTTTAATCAACTACAATTTTTAGAAAAAATAATCCCCATAAAGTTACGAGGATGATGAGTTGAGTTGTTTACATATCCCACAGAGGGGGATCTATTATGAAAAAAGGCAACAAAACCTATAAATATAAGCTCTGTTACGCTTTCAATAGCCCTTCAAATACTTGCCTATGCCATGAGGATCCCAATCCCCTTTCTCCTCCTTCATTAAAGAAAGCATTTCGGCCTAATTATTGCCTATATATTTTTGGCTATTTCTCCTCTCATTTGTAACAAGGTCAAGCTCGAACTAGTACCTATTTGTTCTACCTCCTCAATAACATTCATAACATTTGAGAAATACAACCTCCCTGATGAGACAAGATCGGCATCTGGTTAGCAATACCGATCTTGCAGATACTTTGGTTTTATATTTGTAAATCCCTCGCAAGTGCACGAATCATTTTATAAAAAATGACAAGTATACTCCCAACGTCAATATAAGGAAACAATAATATGGTTTTTAGTTTATTATTCAAGCTTTTATAAATGAAATTAAATCCTAAACATCGTGTCACAATATTTTGATTTTTGTTTCATAATATAATGACAAAAAATAAACATAGATATGATTCAATAGACAATAATGCAAATTTTTATCATTCATAATAGTGGAGTATTTATGGATATAATAATTAAGTTAATTATGCTTGCTAATATTATTTAGGTTATTAAAAATATAAATTGATATTTATTGATTTTCCCTTTTTGATATGAAAGTGTCCTTAGACGGGGCTAAAATTCTTTTGTCTAATATTAATTAACTAATATACTTAGGCGAGGCCTATTAATTAATTAATTACTAAATTTTAGCTTTATTTCTAAGAAAATAGCAAATCATCTAATCACAGCTTTAAGCGGAGTCAGTTAATTATACTTTATTCAAGGTTTCCAAATTAAACTTAAGAATTTAATTATCTGAGTACTTACTTTCAAGTTTTAAAACCATTACTGAAAATATGTTGTTAATACATTTTTCGAATAATAGTCTTTATATAAACTTTTAAAATAGAGCTTCACTCTAACTATTAGGCGATCGTACTAACAAATAAAAGAACACTACTTTAAATTAGACCGAATAATTAAACCTTAAAACCTAATTTTTAGATTTAAGTTTGAAATGAAAAATAATATATTTCCCACTAACATTCTTGATATAAAATCTATTATAAAAATAAAATCAATTTATTTTATAGAGATATTTTACCTATTTAATATTTCGCAAGCATAACAACGTTATAATTATATCATATTTACAAATAGTCAGCCATGTTAAATTTAATCACAGAAAAATTAAATATAACATATAAGAATAAAACATAAAAATATAACTCTAAATAATCTATTAAAATAATAGGTTAAAAGAATCCTTACAACAGTTTTATGCTAATTCTATTGCTAGAAAAACCTCTAAACGGATTTGCATCTCCGCTTATTGAATAAAAAAACTAAAAATTTATAAAAGCATAGCTAGTTCTTCTCAAACATAGAAGAACTTTAAAACTAAAAACTAAAAAAAAACTTTATAGAGAGAGAAAGCGTTGATAAAATTGTGTTTTACAATGGGGAAAGGGTCCTTTTATATTTAAGAAAAAGACCAAAAAAGGTGGGAAAATATTTCAAAAATTTATTTTGGACGTGTTTCAACATATTGGCACGCATGTGGGGAGTGAAATTTGTAGTAGACGGGCGTATGCAAGCATGTAATGAAGAGTGTAGGACACAGCACGGGCATGTGCTGGAATGTGTACTGGCTGCATGTGTGCCAGGTGTGTGTCGGCTGGTATGAGCATGTATTGGGCGTGTGTCGACTGCGTGTGCGTGCAGGACTCGATGTGAATGGGCAGTTGTACACATAATTTCGGTATTTTTGATATTTTTTACCTTTTTGACCAAGTTTATCAAAATTTTCCATCTTTTTTACTTTTTCTCATTTCTTTTCTCAACATATTTGTGATGTATTGCCTCAATTATTTTTCTATAAGTCTTTAAATTATTTTTGAACAAATATTCTTGAAAAATAATAAAAATACCTGTAATTCCAAAAAGATAAATTTATATAAAAATATGATAAAATCATAAAAATATAAATCTATTTAATCAATTAAATAAAATTAAATCATGGTAATTTTTGTGCTTTTTAAGCACTCATCAAGTGCTAACTTTCAAGTTTTAAAACCACTTCTAAAAATATGTTGTCAATACATTTTCAAATAATAGTTCTTACAAAACACCACTACTAAAAATATATAAATGGACGTTGACACGCCCGGGACAGCCATGGGTGTGTGTAGGCACGCATAGGAATTGGAGCGGGCTTGTACTGGCTACACATGTTTGTTGTGGGCACAGCACATGTACGGGACTTGACATGTTTTACATTTTTGACCCATTTTATCCAATTTTTCTATTTTTTTTACTTTTCCTCATTTGTTTCTCAACATATATGTGAGGTGTTACCTCCAGTATTTTAGTTTGAGTCTTTAAGTTATTTTTGAATGAAAATACCAGAAAAAAAATAAAAATACTTATGATTCCAAACAGACAAATATATATAAAAATATGAAAATCATACAATTAAAGTATATTAAATCATGATAATTTTAGTACTCTTTAAGCACTCATCACAACCCCCAACTATCTTCTTGTTAGTCCTTTAGCAAGAGAAGCAGTAAAAACTAAAAAAACTTAAACTTAAACTATCCTAAATCACCTCCGTGGAATGACACAATTGCATTTAATATATGCAACAAGCCATTAAACCCCTAGGTTGCCCTACTGGACGAGTTTAAGTCTCGTGAGGATTAACTAAAATTTAAAATAAAGTAAAAAGACTAAAATAAAATAAAGAAATGAAATACAAAAATATATCATGCTTATAGTCTCTTTTAAATTTCATAATTAAAATCTTAAGCATAGATTATTTCAACTTCGTAAACATTCATGATTTATTATAATAATTAGTTGAAAATCATTTTCATATTTCATATCAAAACTGTATCAATTTAATTTCACCCAAACTTAGTATCAAGAATTTGAGTTCGCTTTGACTTTATTCCTCATAAGTTAATACTCTCAAAAACACTAAATCTTATGGGTCAAACATTCATACTAATTTATATGTCAAAGAGTTGATGTATAGAAATGAACTAATATATTCGTATATGTATAAAGAAGTGATAACTGTATTTTATATAGTTATTTTCAGCTATTTTATTAATTATAATTTCTTAAGTAATATATTTTTAAGAAAATTAAAGAATTTGAATCAAAAAAGCACTTAATTGCAAATAAAAAGTCTAAAAATATAATTTAAACAAAAATAGGGCTTAATTGCAATTAACAAAAGTTGAAAAGTTAATTTAAATTAGAAAAAGGGCTTAATTGCAATTAATAAAAGTTAAAATTTAATTTGAATTAAATTGGAGGGCTAAAATGCAATTAAGGAAATTTATTTTATGCACAGGAATATGAGGCCACTCGCGCCATCACCAACGCATCACACCCACTGTTCGATGAGGAAATCAACGGCTAGGATGAGACGTGTGGAGCCAGACACTCACATCTCGAGTGAACGTGGGTTTTTAGGTGCACATTACTCAGTGCTGAGTGGGGCCCACCTGCCGCGCAGGCTAGCGTGCAGGGTGGGACCCACGTGTGTCGCGTGCGATGATCCCGTGCGGTGCAACCACGTGGAAGCTCTCCCTCCAACCATTTGAATTCTACCACGTGTCCCACTATTTCTTGCAACCAATCATGTGCTGACACGTGGCACGTTTTGGTGAACACAATAACACAGAAACGGTGCACGCTGCCCACTATTTTGCACGATAAATTTCTTTTACATGCGTCTGCAAAAAGAATATTTCTTGTTTTCCACTTTAAATATTTTTAATATTTTATTAAGGTATAGATATGTGATACAGAGAGAAATGTAGGGGGTTGAACGGGTAGATAACATGCAGAAGCCATTTTGGCTTCTGTTGTGTTTCTGCGTAGATGATGTTTTAATTTTCTTTGTGTTCTTCAGCTAAATATTCCTTAAATGTTTTAGTATTTTCGTTTTTGTAATTTTAATTTTATTTATGAAGTAATTTAATTTTTCTAGGGTTGTGTTTTATCTAAATTTATGAAGTTTGGATTTAATTATTTTTGAAAGATTTATAAGATTTTTAATTTGTTTATTCTATTTGTCCTTAATGCTTTTGATTATTGGAAAATTTATCAATTGATCTGTGGCACTTAAATAGACTTGGAAGAGGAATTTTCGTGTATATTGCTCATGGATAGAATAACATGTATATATGAAAGATAGAAATATACCTTTATTGTATGTGTGGCCATTTGAGAACTTAGAGCGTAATGAATCTTGGTGAATTTAATTCTGATAGGAATATAGTGAATTAATTTAGCAAGGTGTGTCTATACGGAGCTTGGAAGAGATGTATGGATAAAATTAGAAGTTCTTGGTTGACAAATTAAATTTACTAAAAAAATATAAATCAAGAGAAAATAATATGATTCGAGTGGATTAATTTGGTGAAAAACTGCAATCCTAGAATTCTTTTATTTTGTTATAAAACTCTTTAATTAACTTGTTCCAATTAACGATTGTTTTGGATAAAATTAGAGTGAAATAATTTTAGTACTCAACAAACTGTAGTAACAAATCTCCGTGGGAATGATACTTTATTTATCAAATTTTATTACTTTTGACCGTGTATACTTGCACGATTTTATGTTCTTCAAATGAGACAACAAGAAGAAAGGCTCAAAGTGTTATTTTAACGTTGATCTCATGAAAGGAATCAAATGTAAGGATTTATACAATATTATACATTATTTTTTTGCATCAATCAAATTCATCAAATAATAATATCAAGTAATATGTCTTTTAGAAAATGTAAGAAAATGCAATGACTTCTTAAGAAATTACTTCCTATATTTTCTTTTGCATTAAACCATTTCTCACTATTATTTAGGCTTTTTGGGTCATAGTATATAGATTATATTATTCATATTACTTCCTAACACTGATTTTAGGATTAATATAATTTCCACACCTTATTAAGAAATACTAGTCATGACAAAAATTAACTAATTGATATGTTTTTATAAATTAATCTAACAATACAAAAAATTTAATTATTTACTTAAATTTGATTTAAAGAAATGATAAACTTTTATGAGAAAATTTCTAAAAACTTATACTAAAATTCTAAAAATTACTAAACCACATAAAGAAAATAAAATCAAGCATAATAAAAATGAAAATGTGAACATTAAAATTTTTAAAATTGTTAAAAACTTTGAAATTAAACATGGTAACTTTTCACTACCCCTAACCTAGAATTTACATTGTCCTCAATGTAACAATTGTAAATTATAGATAAAGAGAAAAGAGAAGAAAAGTTACATATTTCCTAAGAATGTGCAAGTAGTGATGGAGAAATGAAAGTGCATTCATCATGTTCATCATTAAAGTTCACACATAAAGATCGTTGTGAACTTCTAATATCTCAACAAATATTTTTAGTTTTAACAATTCTAAAATTAATCACATGCAATTAAACTAAAATAAATTAAAAAAATAAAAGAAAATTATCTAAAATGATGGGTTGCCTCCCATCCAGCGCTTAATTTAACGTCTTAGCAAAATGTAACTTGGGGATTTCATTTTATGTAAACTCAATGTCCCCACATCATTGAGTTAATCAACCCTATAGGTAGGACAATATTGTCTACCTATACTTTTTAAGTCATGCCATGTAGATTTCGAAACATTTATTTACTTAAAACTAGGGACATGATTGTGGGTTTAGATAAACCACTTCTAGGTGAAGTCAAATAACTAAGGCATCAAAAAAATTTATACCTATATCTAACAAAGCAACTACCTCTTTTATCACAGATTATGATTAAAAACTTTAAAATTTTGAAGATAACTTCAAAATTTTATTTTTTTAACTAATCTAACATAAGTATTAAAATAACTACTGAAAAATAAAAATAAAATTTAAGTAAAAGAAAGAAACAAAAGAAAATAATAAAAGAAAAATAAAAAATAAAGTAAAATAAAAATACAGTTAGTAAAATAAATAAAATAATTATACAGATTTTACAATATATATAATACAAACAACTTTTATAGAAATTTTGATATATATAATTATACATACTTAAGCTATAAATATTTATAATACACTCTATCTATCATATAATACAAACATTTTTTTTTACAAATAAATATACATGATTAAATTATACGTAATAAATATTTATAATACAAACATACTTTTATAGAAATAAATATAGATGATTAAATTGTACATAATATAATACTCTCTATCTAATATATAATACAAACATATTTATATACATGTTATATCATACAATATTTACAAGTTAGTACACATAAATACTATATAATAAATAAAAGGAATAAACTAAAATGAATACAATCTAAAGAAGTTAATCATGGTTAAGTTAATAATTAAAATCTAAGTTAAAAATTACGTTAATATTTTTTATTAAAATTAAATGTAAAAGGTAAAAATTAATTAATCTTTTATTAATAACATAATCAGTATTAACTAAGAGTGTTCTTAGGAAAGAATTGTAAGACAAAGCCTCCTCAAACCATCCTCCTATACACAGTAATGTTCCCAAGAAAGATTAGTGGAACAAAGGCTACCTAGAACTAGTCTCTTAGACAGAACTCCCTTAGATCTTTAGATTTTATGCTATTACACAATTAGTTTTATTTGTTTTAAATTTTTTTATTAAAATAAATTTAAAAATTAAAATTGAATATTAAAAGAAAATTGAAACTCAAAAATTAAAAGTTAAAAAGTTTTTTAAAATTTTTTTAGAAAAGAAAATAATTAAATAAATTAATGCTTAGATTTTTATTTTTTAAAAATTTCAAATTTTAAGTTTTAAAATTTTTGATGTACTGTACATTCATATTTAAAAAATTTAATTTTAAATTTTAAATTTAGAATTTCAATTTCAATTTTAAAGTTTGAATTTCAAATTTTTGATATACTGTTTATTTAGAATTTTTTAAAAAATTTAAAATTAAATTAATTTAAATTTAAGATTTATTATTATTTTTACGAACAGTAAATAAAATCTATTTTTTCAAATAAATTATTATTTTTACTTTTATTATTATTATTATTATTATTATTATTATTTTAAATTTAAAATTTAAAATTTAAAATTTTTGTATTATTTGCTTTTTTTTATTTTTTGGATTTTTTTAAGCTAAAAAATCACAATTATCTACAACACATAAAGTTTTTAAAATTTTGATAAATAATGTAAAAAATGTTATTCCCTCCCTCACAATGACACCAAAAACTTGATGAGATAAGACCTGTATCGAGTTAGCAATATCAATCTTGTATATACTTTGGTTTTATATTTGTAAAACTCTCGCATGTGTATGAATCATTTTATAAAAAATAACAAATATACTCCTAAGGTCGATCTAAGGAAGGAATATATGTGATTTTTAATTTATTATTTAAACTTTTAAAAGAAAAATTAAATCTTAAATATTTTGTCACGAATATTAATTAACTAATATTCTTATTAAATTTCAGCTTTATTTCTTAGAAAATAACAAACCATCTAATCACACCTTTATGCCGAGTCAGTTAATTAGACTTTATTCAAGGTATCCAAATTAAACCTAAATATTTAATTATTTGAGTACTAACTTTCAAGTTTTAAAACCACTATTGAAAATATGTTGTTAATACATTTTTGAATAATAGTTCTTACAAAAAACTTTTGAAATAGAAGCTTTACTCTAACTACAAGACGATTGTACCAACAAATAAAAGAGCACTACTCTAAATCAAACCGGATAATTAAACCTTAGAATCTAATTTTCAAATTTAAGTTTGTAATGAAAAATAATATATTATATTTCTCTCTAACATCCTTAATATAAAATCTTGAACAAAAACAAAATTAATTTATTTTATAATTTTTTTTTTACTTATTTAAGATTTCGCAAGCATAACAATGTTATTATTATATCATATTTAAGATAACCAACCCTATTAAATTTCATAACATACAAATTAAACATAACATAAAAATACTTGTAAATAATTCATTTTAAAATTATACCACAAAAGAATCATTACAGAACTTTGATGCTAATTCAGTTGTTGGAAAACCTCCAAACAAATTTTCATTTCCGTTTATTGAATCAAAAACTAGAAATCTATAAAATCATAACTAGTTCTTCTCAAAAAGAGAACTTTAAAACTAAAAAAACTAAGAACTAGAGAGAGAAGTTTATCATTTTTGGAATTTTAAGGGATGATTTTTACAATGGTGGAGAGGGTCCTCTTATAGATGAGGAAAAGGCCAAAAAAGTGGGAAAATATCTCAAAATTTGATTTTTGATGTGTTTGGACAGGCTCGCACGCATGTGGGTGGATGAGATATGTTGTAGATGGGCTTTGGTAGGCGCGGGCGCATATGGGATAGGTGCATGCATGCTCTGGCACAAGGGGGCTCAACTCGGGTATGTGCTAGTGGGTGCTGGCTATGAGCACAACACGTGCATGAGACTATGCATTTTTGACATCTTTGACAGTTTTGACCCATTTTTCCATTTTTTTGACTTTTCCTCATTTTTTTCTCTACATATAGCCTCCAATATTTTTCTTCGAGTCTTTAAGTTATTTTTGAATGAAAATACCTAAAAAATAATAAAAATATCTGTGATTTCGAAAAGATAAATTTATATAAAAATATGATAGAATCATACAAATATAATTTAATGAATTAAAGTACATTAAATCATGGTAATTTTAGTGCTTTTTAAGCATTCATCACTCCTATCTCTTCATGTAAAAGCTTTCTCAATTGGCCTTGTTATCAACCATAGAGACCATCTTCAACATCATTTTTCTTTCACATGTTCGAGTCTTTACCACTTCATCCTTACAAGGACGACCTTACACTTGTATTGATCATAGAGTAAGGCTCGTTCCTTCTGTGCGAGCTTAATTTTTAATTTTTCCAACTGATCTATAGTAAGATTGGAATTCTCTTGCTTCAAAGCACGTGGTAAATGCCTCTTTGCTTAATCAGTAGCCATGTCATTCAAAGATAAAATGAGTAACAACTTATAATGTTAGTGCTTATAATCTCTTAGCAACAAGAAGAATTTTTCTTCATATGCCTAAACAAATGAGACTTTCTTATATAGAGGCATGTACAAAGGCTTGGGATATCAAAAATAAAATATGGATAGATAAGAGTCAATATCAATTAAATTTTCCATAAATTTCCCAAACTCATACATGTGTGTATTTATGTATGGTGAAAAAATGCAAGTTTTCCAACCAAAATATTATTTTATATTGAATTGTGAATTAAAAGCATATAAAATAAAGATAAAGGTCAAGCCTTAACATATAGCTCAGACCCATTACAAAGCTTTACACATCCCTGGGTGTAGTACCAACATTGGGCACATTCTTAACACTAACTTCTTCAACCACCCCTTCACTCTCCTTGGACTCTTTATCATCGTCACGAGTTGGTGAACACGTAGGTGTCATGGGAACATCAAGAATTTTGTAATAAAACTCACCTAAACTCTTCTTTTTGGCCTTCTCTTTGAATGAGTCCATAGCCATGTTATAGTTTATCTAAGCACTTTTCTTTAAACAATGATTTGAAGTCTTTAGCTTATGCCAAGTTTACATAGGCTCAACCCTTAAATTATTCTCCAATTCTCTGGCCCATTTCATCTTTAAGGTAGACTTATTCAACTACTTAATTGCATGGTTGAGCTTCTCTTCATTATCAATCGCCTCCCCCTCCCAATACGTGACTTGAACCACTTTCATAACCAGCCTTGATCATTTGTAGGAGTGAATCTCTTGCTCTTTACATAGATTATTCTTCAATTTATCCATCCTCTTCACCTTGTGAAGCTTGTTCCCAAGAAAAGTCTAAAAAAAAGAGTGATGATTAGGTGTAAAATTGGACTCACAAAGAAAACCAACAAATAACTCGCAAAAAATACTTTCATCATGTACTTACACTCTTCACCTTGTGAAACTTGTTCACAAGAAAATCCTGTAAAAAAAAGAGAGATGATTAGGCGTAAAATTAGACTCGCGAAGAAAACCAACAAATAACTCGCAGAAAATACCTTCATCATGTACTTACACTCTTCACCTTATGAAGCTTGTTCACAAGAAAATCCTAGAAAAACAAAAGAGTGATGATTAGGTGTAAAATTGGACTCGTGAAGAAAACCAACAAATAACTCGCAGAAAATACCTTCATCATGTACTTACTAACCATGTTCAAAGGATTGGTCTCCCCACACAAGTTCTCTATGATCTACAAAGTATGAGGTCAAAAACTTGTTCTCTCCTCGAGGATTTGAAGCCTCAACAATTATCTTCTCCGAGTCTCTAGCATGATAAGGTGGTGTGGGATGACTTGAAGTAATTACTGAAAGAGAAGATATGACCTCCATACTTGGAGCTATACACTCCTCAATAAAGATGTCGTTATGCCTCTTAGTATAAGTTGGAACATTGTCACTATGCTTCTTCCTACCATAACCTTTTCTATTTTTTGTATTATGAGCTTGTGGTTTTTCCTTTGAGTAGTTGGAAAATATCTCCCTGTGGTCAAATTCCATTGTTGAAATCAAGAAAAACATGTTAGTACTCAACTAAAAAAATATGATTTATCAAACGTAGCATAAGCTAATGGAATGAGTGAGATAATAGAACACAATCATCTGGAACAACTTTAAAACCACCCTCATAGTCACGAGGAGGACTTTTACGACAAATTGAAGCTTGACATACCCTTATAACTCTACCTGTAAGAGGAACTAAGCTCGAGCTCATCAACCCACAAGCAATGAATCAAGGAGTTGTTAATAATTCTTTTCAGGAGGTAGGCTTGTGTAGATATCTTTAGATGCAAGCTAACCTAGTCATAGACTTAGGGCTCAAGTTCATAATGAACGTCCTCATATTTCTAATAGCGAGCTTAATGTTAGTTTATGAACTCCGTATAATCCTTTCCCCATTTTGGTCAGTCTCCTACTAACCTAAGACATTGAACATATATTTCTTCCATTTTTTTTGTCAAGAATGCGGCGTTCACCCTTCAATCTTGCTTAGTTGATTTTCAAACTCAGGTTGATTCAATAGGGTTCACTTTCAAGACATAGGTTTTATTGAATTTGGGCATCTTCAATTCTACTCTGAGCTCTCTACATATTAACATGATGCACAAAAGATACCTCTATCTATTTGGTAGGAGATGGCTAGGAACAAGCTATGTCCTCTTGATAAAATTCCTTACAAATATGTACAAAGGAAACTCAACTTGAGCCATAAGCTCTTTTCATGAGAAGCAGTCCAACCTTCTGGTGGTGGATCACTATACTTAGCACCTAATTTAGGAATAATTATTTTAAAGGTTGATGGTATTTGATAAGTTTTCATTTTCCTTTCTTCATCTCTGGATGTTAGCCCATAATTCACCTTCTTGGCTTTCCAATCCTTAGCGTGACCAGTTGGTTCCTTGGTCCCTTTTTGACTATTTTTCTTTCTCTATTAATTGTAAATTGATGGTTGAGGAATACTTAACCTAATGGTTGGGGTAACATTGTGCTATAATTCTATTAGTTGAGGAGGAAGACCCCAAGCTTGTACTTTCCTCTTCATTTGAGTAACTTGGGTGCTGAGGAATTTTCTAAGAGGAGGAGTCGATTGAGAAGAAGGAAGAGCTACCTTACCCATTGATCTACTTACGATCTCTTTATGCATGATCACTATTAGAAAATAAAAAAATATAGAGGTACAAAGCATATAAGAGACAAAAAGGAGCCCAAAAATACCTTAGTCAAAGATGAAAAATGAGAGTATGAAAGGACCAATTAAAAATAATTAGGCCTTGTTAAACATAAGTAAAATTTATTTAAAGGTCTGGGCAAAGACTATTAACAAGTTAAGAGATCCCTGATCCACAAAATTGTTGAATATAAATTTTATATGATTTATAAAATATCTTGCATTTGCACGAATCACTTATAGAAAATGATAAGTATACTTCCAAGATCTATATAAAGAGGAATCATGTGGTTTTTAAATTATTCAAAAAAATTCTTAAATATGAAATTAAATAACATAAATATCCTATCACGATTGTTTTTAGTTGAGTTCTAAACTAATAACATAAAAATGAAGATAGATTCAATAAACATTTAAGCAATTAAACATTTATCATGCAATGGAGAATTTATGAGATATATTAGTTATTCAATTATGCTTGATCAATATTAAGTAGGTTATTAAATATATGAATTACAATTATTGCATCTCTTTTGTATTTAAAAATAAAAAATTAATTAAGTCTACCATTTATTATTCATTAAAATCACTTACCACTTTTGGTCGGGTCTAGTAGTTAATTTTAATTAAACTATACTTCTTTTCTAAGAGATAATGAACTATTTAATTGTTGCCTCCGATCAAGTCTAACAATTTAAACTCACATCAAGGTGTCCAAGCTAGGTTTATGATTTAAGTATCTAAAACCAAATTTCGGATTTTAAAACTATTATAAAGGATATATCGTCAATATATCTTCAATAATAATTCTCATAAAAATCTTTGAAATAGAGCCCACCCTAACTATACAGTTGATATAGACTAAAATATTTAAGAGTGCAACTCTAATTCAAGCTCATATAATGTAAATCTTAAATCTAACTCTCTTGTTTATTATTAAAAATAATTTGTCAATGTATTTTTTCAATTAAGAACTTTGGTTTAAATCTTGATGTGGAAATAAAACCTAATTCATTTTATAAAAATGTTTAATCTACTTTGATATTTCACAAGCATAACAAAATTATTAATATCTCATACTATATATATCCAGACATATATAGTTTAATAAATAATCAATCAATTAAACATATAGCATGTAAAACAACACTTAGAAATATTCTCAAAAGAATACATTTTGAATGTAGCTCAACAAAATTCTTAAAATTGCTTCTGAAAAACCTCCAAACAGAATTGTTTCCCTATTTATTTAAATGAAAATAAAAGCTATTACATTAACTAAATTTGTTCAACTCTTAAATAAGAGAATAACCTTAAACTACTAAAAGAAATAAAATGACTAAAAAAAGATAAGAAATTAGCTACTAAGAGAGTAGTGGGATTTTGAGATATATTTTTACAATAGAAATATGGTCCTATTTGTAGGGTGAGGAAATGAGGAAAAGTGAAATTTTTATTCATGCTGCGGCATACACATCTTGTATAAGCTTTGAGCTCGATCCACTATTTTCGGGCTATGACACTCAATGTTTTCACACTCTAACTTGTATCATATCTTAGACACATTTAATCATTTCCTTTGGCCTCATGCCCAACTTACAATGTTTTCACATCATGTCACACTTCAAACTACATCACTTTAAAACCCTAATTTCATGTAATTTATTTTTTCCAATTTTTAAACAAATGTAATGTTTTACAAATCTTTTCTTTCAATCTTACAATTTGTGATGGAGTGCTTCAAGTATAATTATTCAAGTTGATTTATTTTAATACAAGAAAAACCTAAAAAACAACAAAATATACCTGTGATTTGAGAATATAGATTTGCTTAAAAGGAAAGTAAAACAAACAAATGCAAATATATATAATCATTAAACATGCCTAAAATAATAATATATTAAATGATTTTAAGTACTTATCACAACTCTTAACCAGCTTATTACTGGTTGCATGTAGCATATATAACAAATGCAAATATATATAATAATGGCAAAAAATTAAAAACAAAAAATAAAAGTTAAACTATCATAAATCATTTTCGTAGATCGTCATGGTTATATTTAGCATATATAACAAGCCTTTAAACCCCTAAGTTATCCTAATGGACGAGTTTAAGTCTTGTGAGGTTTTCTAGGTATAGTACCCACAAACATCAACACTAAAACAAATAATATAAAAATAAATTTTAAAAACAAATAAATTTTAAAAGCAAAATGAAAAGATAAAAGAATAAGAAAAATAAAACTTCACATTATTATAAAATTTATTTTAAATAAGAAAAATAAAACTTCACATTATTATAAAATTTATTTTAAGTCCACAATAAAAATCTATGGCACAACTCATTTCAATACTATAAACATTCTTTATTTAGTATAACAATTAGTTTGAAAATCATTTTTATATTCAAATAAAAAATGTATTAATATAAAATTTACCAAATCTCAGTGTAAGGAATTCTAATTCGTTTCAACTCTAACTTCACAAGACATATTCTCAATAACACTGATCCTATTGGTTCAAGCACTCATTTAAAAGTATATGCGAAAGATTTTATGTATAGAAATGAATTAATAGTTCGCATATGTTTAAATAATAAAAAGCTCAAAGTGATGTATCATATTGATTTATGAAAGGAATCAAATGAAAGGATTTATAAAAGAAATCACATATTACTTTCATACCTTAATCAAACTCATCAAATAAAAATATCAAGTAATGCCTTTTAAGAGATGAAGAAAGTGCAATGACTTATTGGGGAATTATTTCCTATATATTTTTTCTTTTCTATTTGGCTAATTCTCACAACTTTAATGGGTAATTGGTCATAGTACATAGTTTATACTATTCATTTTTCTATTTTTCTATTTTTTTATTTTCTTTTATTTGTGTTTTTTTAAAGAGAAAATACCTATATACAAATTGTATATATATTTTATGATAGGTGAGTAGCTAATTTGTGGCTTTTTATTTTATTGATTTAAGTAACCCCATATATTTTTCTTTTTTTAGATGTCATACATGAATGAATAGAAAGAAATATACTTTCAATTTCTATTTAACGTATTCAATTTAAGCAATAAAAATAAATATATGACACTTATTAAATGTAAAAATTCCAACATTCAATGCAAAGACCTATAGAGATCATATAACAATTAGAATTGATAAGAATAGTGTAAAAAGAGTAAAGAAAATGCTATCACTCAGAATGGGAAGATAATGGCTCAAAATATATTCTCACAAGGATAGTCTCTACTATTTCATTCCTAAACACCAATTTTGGGTTCATCGTAATTTCAATATTTTATCATTAAATACTAATTTTGATAAAAATTAACTAACTATCATGTTACTCCATTAAATATTTTTTTAATTAATCTAACAATGCAAAGACTTTATCATTTTTTTTAAATTAATATAAGACATGATAATTTTGTAAGAAAAATAAAAATAAACCAAAAATTCTTATTTTAATAAAGATAAATAAAACACACAAAAATGTAAATAAAATAAAATATAAAAAATGTAAACATGTGAACATAAAATTTTAATTTTAGTACATAATTTTGTAATTATGTAACTTTTCCTACCATAACCTTCCCTTCCACCAACCTAGAATTTACATTGCCCTCAATGTAACAAATATAAATCAAAGATTAAGAGTAAAGATAGGAAAGTTACCCATTTATCTCAACTTGTTCAAGAGTGAGTATGGAATTGTGGGTGCATTCATCAATCTAAACATTTTATAATTACACAGATATGTACTTTTCACAAATTTAACAAACATTTATAAAATTAACATTTTCAAATAATGTTCCCAAAATAAAAATTAAAATTACCTATGACATAATAAAACTAAAAATAAATACATTATCCAAAATAAATAACAAGAAAAGTTTAAAAACTAAATAAAACTAAATAAAAATACATAAAAAGAAATAAAATGTCAGATCATTTTAGAGCTCCTCCTCCATGTCTTTGTACCTTGATCTTCAAGTTCTTGTTGTCGTGATCTTTCTAATAGTATAAAATTGAAATCATAACGAGGATACTTAGATGTTTTTAAACTACTTACTTGTAATCTATTCATTTCATATATTAACCGATTATGTTCTACTTGATCACGATGATACTGATTTAGGAATGCTAATTTTTGGATAAAATAAGCTTGTTGGTATTATTTCATGTAGCTCATTCTCTCATCAAAGTTATGAAATTAATCTTCCATTGACATTCTTGATGGAGGAATGTCCTTCCTTTTATCTTGGAACGATGTTCATACTAGAAGTAAGCTCTTCAAAGTATGTTATATTTAATAATTCACTGGGTTGTATAACAACATCATCTTTTGAATGGGGTATCCCCAATTTCTTACATAAAGTAACTATTAATTAAGGAAAAAGAAAACCACACAGTGACTATTTTCATATAGCATATAGCAAAATAGCTCTCTTTATCTATTAATAATGTTGTAATGTTTGGTGGGTATCATCCTAGAACATACAAACTATTGACGAATTCTTGCAATTTTGTCAAAATAATTTGTTTTGAAACCTTTATGTTTACACCAGCTATAATTCATTTAACACCTCATATAGTCAATGCTTCTAATACTACAGTATAATCTACATTACTTAGATACTACTCATACTCACATTCTCTAATATGTACTAAATTAGAGTGAGCATTTATATCATTAGGTCCATATGGCATTCGCACATTCCAAACAAAAAATTTATAATCAATATTGTCTGGGAAATTTACATCAAATTCCTAAACTAAAGATTCAGTAGCAACCTCTCGTTCTTTAATAAACTCTCTAGCCTAGGAGTGTTATTACATCAGTAATCCTTTCCAATCCATCGTTAAATTTCATCCCCATTTCTGAAATAAAACCTTTGTTAACTTCTATCACTTTTTTAAAGCAGACTTTAGCATCAAAACTTGAAAATGTTGAACTTTCAAAATTTGAAACTTCCTTTCTTTTCCTAGAACTCTTGAGTGCCGTTTTCAAGTTTTTACCAAAAAAATCTAAATAGGGGTTCACCCAAAATTTTAACAACATAATTTTATTCCAAATAATTCTCAACCCTCTCTTTATCCTAAACAGGGTTTTGGATTCTTAATAAATATATAAATATTCCATAAATTCTATAAAATTTAAAATGAAGAACTTAATTACAAAATTTATGAATACTTACTTTTTATTGTTGAAGATTTGAACAAAAAATCCAGAACACCCCTTTGAAGATGAAAAGGTTGAAGGAATTTGAAAAACTTGAAAATTTCTTGAGAGAATGGTGGAAATTGGATAAGAAATTTGTTTTTAGAAAAGATTTGTGAAAGAAATTTGAAGAAAGGTAGGATTTTTAAGAGATTAAGGATGTTTGGGGGAAGAGAAAAATTAGGGTTTGAGAGAAAGTGTAAGAAAAGGGAGAAAAATATGAATTTTTCACCTAGAAAAAATATTTATAAGTAGAAATTTACAGGCATGTTGTGGCGCACATTTTATTCATGCCACGGTGTAGTCCTTTCTGACTTCTACCCGTTACACATTTAATAATCCATGTTGCAACTTACATAATTTTCATGCCATAGTGCACCCTTCTATGTTTCACTTTGTTTCTTGAAATTTCTCCCATTTTTATATATAAATTAAAAGAATAAAAATCTAAATTAAACACACATAAATTAAAATCATTAAGAAAAATTAAAGCAATATTTAAATATTTAATAGGTTACCTCCCATCCAAAATTATTTTTATCATCTTTAACGAGATGTTGCTTTCAAAGATTTCAATATTTATATAAACTTAATATCCCTTCGTTATTGAGTTCATCTATTTTCTAACCTTATAGTTATTCCTTGCTTTGCTTTTACAAGTGCTTGGTTAACTATTCCACCTGTATTTCCATCTTTTTAATGGAAATTTCTATAGAATGCAACCTTTGATTTGTCCTTGACTAGTTGTCTCTACTCACTTGAATAAATGAATTCAACTTTTCCTCCTAATTAGGCTTATTGGGAGGATTCCTTTGGAGTTGTTGGTGGAATTACTGGTCCGATGGATTTAAACTTTGGGCAAATAAAAGATTGTTTTGCCTCCAAGATAAATTAGGATGATTCCTCTACCCAGGATTATAAGTGTTAGCATTGGGGTCATACCTAGGTCTTGGTTTGTATCTCCTAATACATTGACCTACTTGGGTCAGGTTGTATATTTGATTGATAAGAATAAGTATTAGCACCATATCCTAAAGTAATGCATACACCAATCTGGTTAATTGAGCAAGCTACATTTGAACTTTAGTATTGGATTCAATTTCATGGACTCTAGCTCTTTTCAATTTTGAGCTCTTTTGTTGGGAATTAGCACCCAACATCTCAAAAATATTGTAAGTCTCTCAGGCTTTTTTCTCTCCCATCGCTCCACCAACAACATTATCAATGGTTGACTAACATTGTTATGTCAACCCATCATAGAAAAATTGATTTTGAAGCTATAGTGGGTAGCTATGATGGGGGCACTAAGTGAGAAAAAGTTTGAACCTATCTCATGTTTCATGAAAATATTCTCCCTCCATTTGAGAGAAAGTGGGAATCTTTCCTCTCAATTTTGATGTCTTATGTAATCAATTTTTTCTATAAATTTGTTGTAAATTTCCTCCCAAGTCATCAGGAAATCTGGAGGAACTAACATTAACCACACCTTGGCCCCGTCTTTAAGGGTGTAGAGGAAACACCTCATTTTAAGTTAATCCTCGATGAGTATACCAAAGGGGAAAGTTTGGACTGTAAAATAAAAGTCCCTCATAAAGGATAGTGAGTCTTTATTAGGTAGACCATGAAAAGTAGAAAGCATGGAAAAATGAATATTTTGTAATTTATAATTCCTAGTAGCCTCTCCCAGATGGATAGAGGTAGTTGTAGTACCAATTACTAGCCTTGCAAACTCCTTCATTGTGTTCTCTCATGGTAGGTTTTTCCTCATGTTTAGTGGTTCACGTGAAAGGTTAAGATAAGGTTCAAAAATTTGTTCAATAAAAGGTTGAGGGACGTTAAAGTCCAATTGTCTTGAATGTTTAGAAGGTCTATGGATATTACTATTTAAAGGTACGAGAGGGTGCTCTAAGGACCTCCTATCTCGCATATATTAATTTCCCTTGTTAAGTTGAAAAATAAAAAGATAAAATAAATTTACTAAATTATAAAATAATACATGTTAGTACACAAAAATACTTAACATGTAGCAAAGAATAAAAGAATAATAAAAATTATACATAGACTAAATGATACATGAAACAATTTATTACACAAAGGTTAAACAAAAATTTAGAAAGAATAAAAGAATTAGTAAAATAAAATTAAAAATAAAGAATTATTAAAAGAAAATTAAATAAAATAAAATTGATATATTTTTTATTTTTTATTTTTTTTAAAGAAAATATATTTTTTAATATCTAATGAAACAATTTTTTTAAATGTTTTTGAATAAAATAAAATAAAAATCATAATATTTACACAATTTTTTTAATATTTTGATAATAACAATTTAAAAATTATATTCCTTCCAGGCAGCAGCGCCAAAAACTTGATGCACAAAATCACTTATAGAAAATGATAGATATACTTCCAAGGTCGGTCTAAAGAAGAATCATGTGGTTTTTAAATTATTCAAAAAAATTCTTAAAAATGAAATTAAATAACCTAAACATCTTATCAAATGATTGTTTTGGGTTGAGTTTCTAAATTAATAACATAAAAATAAAGATAGATTTAATAAACATTTAAGCAATTAAACATTTGTCATGTAGTGTAGAATTTATGAGATATATTAGTTAGTCAATTATGTTTGCTCAATATTAAGTAGGTTATTAAGATATAAATTAAGACTATTGATTCTCTCTTGTATTTAAAAATAGAATATTAGTTAATTATACCATTTATTACTAATTAAAATCACTTACAACTTTGGTCGAGTCTAAAAATTAATTTTAATTCAACTATATTTATTTTCTAAAAGATAATAAACTATTTAATTGCTACATTCGGTCAGGTTAACAATTTAAACTCATATCAAGGTATCTAAGTTAGATTTATGATTTACGTATCTAAAACTAACTTTTAGATTTTAAAACTATTATAAAGGATATGTCAATATATCTTTATATAATAATTCTTATAAAAATATTTGAAAAAGAGCCCACACTAACTATACAGTTGATATAGATCAAAAGATTTAAGAGTGCAACTCTAAATCAGATTAAGATAATTTAAATCTTAAATCTAACTCTCTTATTTATTAAGAAAAATAATTTGTCATCGTATTTTTTCATTTACAAACCTTGGATTAAATGTTGATGATGAAATAAAACTTAATTTATTTTATAAAAATGTTTAATCTACTTTAATATTTCACAAGCATAATGACATTACTAATATCTCATATTATTTATAACTAGATATGCATAGTTTAATAAATTATCAATAAATTAAACATATAACATGTAAAATAATGCTTAGAAATATTCTGAAAAGAATACATTTTACATATACCTTAATAAAATTCTTAGAATTGCTTTTGGAAAACCTCTAGATAGAATTGTTGCACTATTTATTGAATTGAAATTAAAAGCTATTACATTAACTAAATTTATTCAACTCTCAAATGAGAAAATAACTTTAAACTACGAAAAGAAATAAATAGACTAAAGAAAGTTAAGAAATCAACTACAATGAGAGTTGTGGAATTTTAGGATATATTTTTACAAAAGAAATATAGTTCTATTTATAGGGTGTGGAAAGGAGGAAAAAGTAGAATTTTTAACTTGGCACCACGACATACACAGTTTGAGCATGATCCATTCTTTTTGCACCACGGCGCACAATGTTTTCACATTGTGACCTGTATCATATCTAGGATGTGTTTAATCTTTTTCTTTGGCCTTGTGCCGTGATTTACAATGTTTTCACACCACGACACACTTTAAACTACATCACTTTACATCCCTAACTTTCATGTAATTTGTTTTTCAATTTTTAAACATATGTAATGTTGTACAAATCATTTCTTATAATCTTCCAAGTTGTAATGGAGTGCTTCAAGTATAATTTTTCAAGTTGATTTATTTTAATAAATGAAATACATGAAAAACAATAACATATAGTAGTAATTTTGAAAAAATAAATTTGCATAAATTGATAGTAAAATAAGCAAATACAAATCTATATAATCATTAAACATGCATAAAATCATGATATATTAAGTGCTTTTGAGACTTTATCATTTCCTATAGCATTTATTGGAGTGTACGAAATTGGATGAAGATCCCTTTTTGACGATTTATTTTCCATATCTTTTATTCTTCCACCTCATTTGAAGAACCGATTGATAGAGTAGGGAAACTTGATGTTTCAGCATAAAGTACAACCTCTTTCCTAGCATATCATAATGCCTGGACCTTAATCCTTGTACGCACCATAATATTAACATATGTAGCACTAAAAGCTCAACCTCAAACTTGTACTTATAATGTTGTCACGCTTAGACTAGTTGTAGCTTTTACTGTTTTAACCTTCTAACACACACTAATGTATACTATTATGTAATTTACATGTATCCCTATAAATTTCCTATATATATATATAATCATAATCTTGAACCATACACATTCTCTCATATTTATCATATATCTCTTGTTAATCTATGTAAAATTGGATCCTCCTCGACAAATGTCATGAATTATTTTTGTTTCAATTATTGATTTTTGATGTGTTTAATTCTATTTTTGAATGAAAAAAAATATAAATGTATAAATTAGAGTGATCAACTAGTTTATCGCATGAATTAATTTATATATAGTCTAAGATGTTAGTACGCAATTGCTAATATTCTAATTTAAAGTGATACCTTGTAGCTAATGTCATAAGTAAGGTTGAGTGCCTATGTTAAAGGTTATTAACGAATGTTGTAATCTTTCCTAGTTTAGTTATCATCTTCTTAGATATTAATGCAATAAATAAATTAAATCTAGTAAGCATGTCTTTAGGTTGTTCAGGATTTAGGTTGATTAGCAATCATATCATTAATTAATTACATAGTAAGAAAAGGTGGGAAGTCTTAAGTAAGCTTAGACTTCTAAAGGTAAAGTTAAGAATTTAAAAATGATTTTAAATTATGAAAGTGATTCAAAACTTAAGAAACTAATTTTCATTCATAAAATGTTTATCTAAATTGTAGGATAGTGATGAGAATGGTCCCACAATTGCATATTTCTCATAAATATTATGTAATTCACTTTTATTGCTTTACGTTATGTTCTTAAAAAATAATCAAAACTCCGTGTTACTATTTTTAATTAACTTACTAACGAACTAGTAATTAGGAATAAACATTATTACCAATCCTTATAAGTATGATAAACCTTGTTCTTTAATTACTTATCACTTATATATGATCATGTATACTTATGTGTTCTCATTTGTACCATTGATAAGGAAGAGATTGGCCAAGATGGAGAGAAACAATTTATTTTGAGTTAGACTCACTAGCAAAGCAAAAAGTATTTGGACAGGTGGTCTAAACACCTGAAAATGAAAAACTTGTCAAATAAGTTGTGTATAATAAATCAAGATTATTGACTGATCACATTTAAAGAAGTTATGTGTTATAAAACATAGAGAGTAATGAAGTTGTGTGTTATAAAGCAAGATTAGTGACTGATCATATTTAAATTTCTAATGGATATGATCACATTTAATTATGATGAAACATACTCTTCCATAATGGGTGTAATCACATTTAAATTTCTAATCAGTCTCGTAGTTTTAGAAAATCTTGATATGCATCTTATGGATGTTGTGACTGTCTATCTATATGGGTTACTTGATAGTGACATATTTATATGAGACTCCTTAAATGTTTTAAAGTGCCAAAATAAAACAAATCAAAATCCCACATGTACTCTATAATTTGAAAAATCATTACATCGATTGAAGTAGTCTAGACGCATGTTGTATAATCATTTTTATGAACATTTCTTACATGAAGGGTTTTTAAATAATCCAATGTACCATGTGTTTTATTAAGAACTCAGGTATAAGCTTTGCAATTGTTGCGGTGTATATTGATGACTTAAATCTTATTGGAACTTTGTAAGAGCTCAATAAGATAAATGGGTACTTAAGGAAATAATTTGAGATGAAAGATCTTTGACAGACTAAATTTTGCTTTGGCATTCAAGTTGAACATTTTTCCAATTAATACACCGAGAAAATCTTAAAGAAATTTTATGTAGATAAAGCACAACCATAAGTACCATAATGGTTGTATGGTCACTTGATGTGAAAATGGACCCTTTTTCCCCTTGTGAAAATGATGAAGAAATTCTTGATCCTAAAGTACTATATTTAAGTATAATCGATGATCTTATGCAAACTGTACAAATATTACTATTACCTTTTTTGTTAACTTATTATAAAGATATATTTTAGCACCAACAAAAAAGACAATCAAATTGGGTCAAGTACATAATACATTATCTTCGTGGCACAACTAATGTGGTTTTATTTTATTCAAATGAAAAAAACTCACAACTTGTTGGTTATGCAAATACTGACTATTTATTAGATCATTATAATGCTCAATCACAGAATTGGTACATCTTCACGCATTGCAAGCGATAGAACCAAACACATATGTTCTTTTACAAACATGTACTCCAAAAAATGGTGATACATAAACAACTTCAATCGAATAGGTCCTTGGTTGATTTATTATCAAATCACTTCCTACTTTAACTTTTGAGAAGATGGTAAAAAGAATTGGAATGAGTCATATCAAAGATTTGTCAAGCGAAGATGTCGTCATTAGGGAGAGCACAACCTTTTCTGTATTATACTCTTTTCTTTGGCCAAAGTTTTTCCTACAAGGTTTTAATGAGGCAGGATCACACATATATTGGAATAATGTACTCTTTCTTCCTTACTATTTTTTATCCCATTGGGTTTTTCTAGTGAGGTTTTAATGAGTCATATTCACCATATGATTGACATCCAAAGGAGAGCCTCATAAAATGTCGATGTCATTCTAAAATGCTTAATCTTAGAGAAACAATCATAGACATACTTATGGCTCTTTTATAATTAATATAAGATCCTCACATATATAAAGGATAATATGTGTGTGCAAAATACACACTTCAAGTATTCTTTCACTCTCTTCCCTATTACTTCTATATCAATATCCAGTGTTTTTGCCTAGAATGATTAGCACTTATTCTCCCTCGTATGATGAGATTAAAAAAAATCGTAAAATGAGACTTCTTATAAGCACACCACAATTTAATAGCTAAACTAGGGAGAATTAGAGTTATAAATTGTGATGAGATATTAATGAGATTTATGATATAATTAATTAATTCTTAAAATACATCTCATCTTATTCTTATCTCACTTGAATTTTAATAAGATAAGATGATAATGAGACGGTACTAATTGAAATATCATATTTATCTTTAATTGGTCTAAATGAGACAAGTGTGTATACAAAAATAATAAAAAATATGATACATGATTATTTATAATTTGAGTTTAATAAAAAAAAAATAATACAATATATGTTTAAAGTTAAGCCCATTAGGACAATAATATAAATGAGATGAAATTAAATAAGATGATATTTAAATAAAATGAGACAATATTGTATTATAAACCCGTTAGAGACATTAAATGAAATATGAGATAATATGAAAAAACTCACTTTATATCACTAAGGAAAATTCAAGTATTTAACATATAAACTCTATACATACTTACAAGTGTAATCATCTATATTTATTAATTTTTATTTAAAAATAAATTAAATATTTTATTTTTTATTTTATGTACCGTCTAATTTGATAAGATGTACACCAATTATTGGAATCAACACGGGCATTAAATTTCAAAAAAGCTAGACACATGATTGTTTCTTCCACTTAAAACACATGGCCATGTCTATGTTAAATATCTTTTTCCATGCAAATATACATTATTACAAAATTAATATATGACATCAGTTTTTAACCGTGACCGTAGATCAATGGCCACAGTTATAAAAACAGAGACCTAAGTAAGAAAGACCATAGATTCTTACATATGGTCTCGGTTTTTAAACGATACCATAAATATATCATTTGGTCTCGGTCTTTTATAAGACCGACGCCATAGACATACCATTTGGTAATGGTCTTATAAAAAATTGAGGTCATAGACACACCATTTAGTTACTGTCTTATAAAAGATCAAGGCCATAGACATACCATTTAGTTATAGTCTTATAAAAAATCGAGGTCATAGACATACCATTTTGTGACGATCTTTAAAAGACCGAAGCCATAGACATATCATTTGGTCTTGGTCTTATAAAAGATTGAGACTAAGTGATATGTCTATGACCTTGGTCTTTTATAAGATCATGACCAAATGATATGTTTATTGTCTCAGTTACACTTAAATCGTGACCATATACATCTCAATTAACCTCATTTTTCAATATAAATTACAATAACTTTACCAATTACAATATTAAAAATAATATTATATTAAAATTAAGAGTATAATACATTTGAGAGTTTACACACTAAAACATAATAAAACCTTACTTGTTAGCTAATTAAAATGTTCCAAAATATGAAAGACATTTTAAAAAAAATCCAATAACAATACTAATCAAATTGTCCACAATCTAAATTAATCTAACAAAAAGTAGATAATAACGCATAGATGGTCTAATTAGCTAGCTATCACTATAAGAATCAACTTGTGAACTCTACCTACTCATTCTACATTTCATCAATTTCATCATTGGTGTAAGTTCCTTTATGATTAAACTACGATGTACACATTTAAATTATTGTTAGCTAGCTACCTATTTTGATAAAGAAAAAATTCAAATCAAAATTAAAACTAGAAAAGAAAATACAAAAAAGAATTTAAATTATTACCAAGTCAATCATGGAAGCAATTGGATTGACAATAAATATAAGAAATAAATATAAGAACATAATACCCATAAGTCATCAAGTCATTTTGCTTAGGACTTTGCATATTAGAACAAAAAATCAATTGTAAATTTAATATAATCTAATTAAAAAGATATTACATTTTAACTGTGATCGTAGATCTAGGGCCACGCTTATAAAAACTGAGACCTAAGTGGGAGAGACCATAGATTCTTACATATGGTCTCGGTCTTTAAACGATACCATAGATATCCCATTTGGTCACAGTGTTTTATAAGATTGAGGCCATAGACATATAATTGGGTAATAGTCTTATAAAAAATCGAGACCGTAAACACACCATATAGTTATGATCTTATAAAAGATTGAAGCCATAGACATACCATTTGGTCATAGTGTTATAAAAAATCGAGGCCATAGATATACCATTTGGTGACGATCTTTAAAAGACCGAGGCCATAGACATATCATTTGGTCTTGGTCTTATAAAAGATTGAGACTAAGTGATATGTCTACGGCTTTGGTCTTTTATGAGATCATGACCAAATGATATGTTTATTGTCTCAGTTACACTTAAATCGTGACCATATACATCTCAATCAACCTTTTTTTTTTAATATAAAATACAATAAATTTATCAATTACAATATTAAAAATCATATTATATTAAAATTAAGAGTACAATTACATTTGAGAGTTTATGTACTAAAGCAAACTAAAGCCTTACTAGCTAGCTAATTAAAATGTTCCAAAATATGAAATACATGCAAAAAAAATTCCAATAACAATACTAATCAATTGCACACATTTTAAATTAATCTAACGAAAAGTAGATAAGAGCACATAGATAGTCTAATTAGCTACCTATCATTATAAGAATCGACTTGTGAACTTTACCTACTCATTCCACATTTCATCAATTTTACCATTGGTGTAAATTCCTTCATGATTAAACTACAATGTACAAATTTAAATTATTGTTATCTAGTTACCTATTTTGATAAAAAAAAAATTGAAATCAAAATTCAAACTAGAAAAAAAAATACAAAAAGCAATTTAAATTATTACCCGTCAATCATGGAAGCAAATGGATTGACAATAATTATACTTATAATTATAAGAACAAAATACCCACAAGTCATCAAGTCATTTTGTTTAGGACTTTGCATATTAGAACAAAAAATCAATTGTAAATTTAATATAATATAATTAAAAAGATATTACATAGAGATGATCAATAAATAGTATAAATACTTAATATATATATATATATATTAGAAATCTAAAAAGGTTGAAATTATGGAGTTCAATGAACCATGTATTTATAACTTACTCTCATTCTACACCATTTTGACAAACATTGAGTCCTTCGATTTTGATGACCATTCAACATAATGTGAATCCTATGTATTAAAGAAAGAAAGATAAATATAAGTTATTTATGAAGAAAAATTAAAACTTAATATTTTCAAAAACAAACTTAATAAAAAATATAACTTACTCATTCATAATGTTTTTCAATATCGAAAAACACTTCACCCCACATTGAATCCAAATGATATATAGTATTTTTGAACTTTAAATGCAAAATCATTTACCAAAGATAAAGATGAACATGCAATTGATATAGTGAATATTTTTTTATGAAAGAGTATCGTAAAGAAATTGTTATAACTATACATGTTTTCTAGCATACATTAAGTTTAAAAAATGGGATATCAGATGTCTATTAGGTTTAAAAATTAGAATATTAGAGATATTCATAAACTTTTAATGCCATACTTTTCAAAATTAATGAATTTTTAATATATTATCTAAAAGCTAGTCATTGAAGTATCTAATTTATTTAAGCTAATGCACTTATATAATATTTTCTCATAAAGTTTACCTTCAACCAAGACATAATTGATGAACAAAACTGGCATCGTCGATCCTACTAATACTTTGGTTTTATATTTATAAAACTTTCGCAAGTGCACAAATCATTTCATAGAAAATGATAAGTATACTCCTAAGGTCGATCTAAGGAATGAATATATGTGGTTTTTAATTTATTATTCAAACTTTTAAAAGCGAAATTAAATCCTAAACATCCTATCACGATATTTGGGTTTTGTGTGTTTCCTAATCTAATAACATAAAAATAAACATAAATACAGATTCAATAAATATTTATGCAAATTTTATCATTTACAATAGTGAAGTATTTATGAATATAATAACTAAGTTAATTATGCTTACTTATATTATTTAAGTTATTAAAGATATAAATTGATATTTATTGATTCTTTTTTATATGAATACCCTTTTGGTAGGGTTAGATATTTTTTATTAATTAAACAAATCAATTAACACCTATGGATGAGATCGATTACTAATTTGGTTTATTAAATTAATTCCTTTTTTTTCTAAGAGATTGAAAATAAACTATTTAAATATCACATTTGGTGGGGTTAGATATTCTTTGTTAATTAAACAAATCAATTAACACCTATGGATGAGATCGGTAACTAATTTGGTTTATTAAATTAATTCTTTTTTTCTAAGAGATTGAAAATGAACTATTTAAATACCACATTTGGTGGGGTTAGATAGTTTAAACTTTATACAAGGTATCCAAATTAAACCTAAGAATCTAATTATCCGAGTATTAACTTTCAAGTTTTAAAGCCATTACTGAAAACATGTTGTCAATACATTTTCAGATAATAATTCTTATAAAAAAATTTTAAAATAGAGTTTTACACTAACTACCGAGCGATTGTACCAACAAATAAAAAAACATTATTCTAAATAAGACCAGATAACTAAACCTTAAAATCTAATTTTTAGATTTAAGTTTGTAATGAAAAATAATATATTTCTCTCTAACATTTTTAATATAAAATCTTGAATAAAAAAATCAATTTATTTTAAAGATTTTTACCTATTTAATATTTCGCAAGCATAACAACGTTATTATTATATCATTTTTACAAACAGTCATCAATGTTAAATTTAATCACAGATAAATTAAATATAACATATAAGAATAGAACATAAAAAATAATTGTAAAAACTTACAGTATTTTGTTATTGAAAAACCTCCAAATGGATTTATATTTTCATTTATTGAATCAAAAAACTAATAATTTACAAAAACATAACTAATTCTAATAAAGAACATTAAAACTAAAAAACTAAAAAATAGAGAGAAAGAAAGAGATAAGAAGATGTTTTGAGGTGTGAATTGTAATGGAAGATATGAGAGCATTTATAGGTAAAAAGAAGGCAAAAAAGTGAGAAAAATGATAAATGAAAATAGGAAAACACCTAATAGGTGAATGATGACATCATTATTGACATAGAAAGGACATGCACTGATGTCATCGACATGTGGGGCGCAGATGGGCGTAGCAACGCGCCCGGGTTCGGGCATATGCGCACAGAGGGATCCAGATGGGCACAGCCCCGCGTGCTGGTTCGGGTAGATGCACACAGAGGAGCACAGATGCACGCACAGACTTTGGCATTGTTCAAGCATGACTGGACACGTTTCTCGATGTGCTTGGGCATGCTGTGCACATTTCTCGGTGTGGCTGGTGCACTATATGCATTGTTCGTCATTTTTTGACATTTTTGACCCTTTGGACCCATTTTGTTCAATTTTTACATCTTTTTTACTTTTTTCTCATTTATTTTCTCAATATATTTGTGATATATTACATCCAATTTTTTTCCAGATCTTTAAGTTATTTTTTAAGCAAAAATATCTAAAAAAATAAAAATATCCGTGATTTTAAAAAGATAAATTTATATAAAATTTTTGATAAAATCATATAAATATAAATATTTTTAATTAATTAAAATATATAAAATCATGCTAATTTTAATGTTTTGAAGCACTCATCAATAACGTTACTTTTATAACAAGTTGCAAAAATGATGGCTTCAAGTCACGATGCATAATGCCTTGAAGTGGACAAAATGCAACTACACATAAAATTTGAATAATGATGCCTATGGCATCTTCCTTTGTGTACCTTCCACCTCTGTAGTAATGGTGAATACTTCGATCTAAGATACAACTTTTCCACGAATGAACATGCATATACATACAGTTTTACGAACAAAAGTACTAGATCAAAATTTTTATCAAAAAGTTCTCCACCTTCACACAATCTGATGAGAAAAATAAAAATCCAATCATTTCATGGCAAAGAAATTACAAACGATATCATAATCATAATTTCAACAATCATGACCTGATAAAGAGTAGGAGAATTAAGCAATAAGCCAATAACAATCTATTCCAACAATTTCATATAACAGAGATCAACATGATCAAAAGATGTCATACGTGTGAGCAAAGGACAGATGACTGCATTATATTCTTAGCAATAGCACGATAAAATCCTCAAATAAAAGATTTATAAGAAATGGAATACATATTCCACTTCTCTACGAGATGCGTATGCCCAGATAAATCTTTCAGTATCTTCACTTCTCTACGAACATCTTCTATTTCTATTGTTGTTGTCATCTACAGTATAAGTTTTAGCAGGGTAAGAAAAATGTGATTTTAAGTGATATGTTCTACTCTATAGAAACATCAAACATCAAGGTAAAAATTCTGTTAAACTATGGGAGAAAAGGAACAAATCTTGACAATAGAAATGAAGATTTAGGGTTCAAAATGAGAATGGAGCCAAATCGGTTGACCATACATAGTTTCATCAAACACCTCAAGGTTCAAACATAAGAACAAAGGATACCTCTCACCATGCATGATGGAACGTGAGCATAAAGACCATAAACAATTTGCTTGTAGCTATAAACTAAATTAAATAATAACCTATTTGTAGATATTAATACAAAATCAAGCGAATTTTGTAAGGAGTCACAAAAAGTTAATCTTTAAGTCAAGGTAGATTATTCAACATCATAAGACATAGCGAGACAAAATTAAAATCATTATACCTGCAAGACATAGCAACCACGTAACCAAAAAAGAGATATAGATTTAACAATTAGCAAGAAGACTAGAACTAGACTACCATAATGAGACTTTTGAAGGTTAGTTGAGACAATCATACTCTGTTAACATATAAATAGAAATAATTTACCGAACATGACTTATTACATCAATGTATGTCCTAATTCCTATGGACAAGGAGTTAAGTAACAATGTCCAAGACAGAACTAGATTAATCCTTTCATACTTGCCAATAATTACATCCTCCTTATATGATGATGCTTCCATGTTCTAATCCTCCCAATTCAGTAACAGAGCTTCTCATCCACAGTTTGCTTCATATGACCTTATGCATCATTAGCTTGACTATGCTTCTACAAATATTAGAAACATAACTACTCTTGTTATACTTATGGTTAGATAGCTCAGTGGGCTGAGAAGTTGAGACAAGGAACATAAATATGGCTTTAATTCCTCATAAATGCATGAATCATGACCAAGTCATCCTAACTAATAATAAGGTATTTTATTTTTCTCTCTTGTCTTAACATAGTTGGCTGATCTCCTTTGTCTGACATATGTTAACTTTTGAAAGCAATAAACATATATTCTCCAGTTACGTTAATACATATCACCAGAAAAATCCAAGGCCAAACTAGGACATTTTTATAATGCGGCTACTATAACTTGATCAGCAAAAGAGCACATTTGGACATTCTGATCCTAATTTATTTCTTTTTTTTTTTCAATCAACTGGGACATAGACAAGGTTAGCATCAGTATCCAAATACTTACAAACTCTCAACTTTGAAATTTTATTACTCGACTAATTCTCATTTCTAAACAAATTGATTCCTCATATGTGACCAAAAGTTAAAGTGACAGAGCATCATAGACTCAAAGGAGCATTCATAATGTCATTACCAACATTGTGACGAGAGGATAGTAAAGAATTAACGATGTCCACAAACACAATTATGAAGCTAAAAAACATATATAAAGATTAAAAAGAAGGAACCATCGTAAACCTATAATTCATCCACAAAAACCCTAAGAGTTGTTCGGTTTGTATCATGGTAAGGTCAAAGACCCCATCACTTGTTCCTAATTTAACAAAAAATAGGTCACAATTAATTTTTTATTGAAACATTCAACAAATTAATGCTCTATAAATTAAAATATATTATTCAAGAAAATAATGGTTGATGAAAAAAGGGTAAAAAAATGAGTAGAAGAATATTATCAGCACAGAATAATCAGAATGGTACATGACATTCTTAATTACTCATCACGGTCCTGAATTAATCGATTCAAATCATTGAATAAAAAACATAGATCTTAACAGTAACTCAAAACATAACCAAATCCAAACATAACTTACGCTGGGATGGGATGAGAAGCAATGGAGCTAGTTGATTGAGAAATGCTAGAAATATTACATGAAATCAAGGTTGGCAAGAAACAGAAAGGGTATGATGGAGTTGGATACAACCGGAGGTGAGTACGACGGATATGGATCGCGATGAAAGAAGAAAAGCTATGAGTGAGAAGGAAAAGAAAGAGGCTCATGTAGGGAAAGAGAAGGAAAAGAAAGAGATTACGCAA
Source organism: Hippophae gyantsensis (assembly GCA_030763125.1). Classification (NCBI taxonomy): domain Eukaryota; kingdom Viridiplantae; phylum Streptophyta; class Magnoliopsida; order Rosales; family Elaeagnaceae; genus Hippophae; species Hippophae gyantsensis. Next base: position 40,975,939 of record CM061035.1, on the reverse strand, counting down.
GTGAAAAAGAAAAAAAAAAGAAAGGAAAAGGGAAAAAATTGGAAGGAAAAAATATTTTTGATAGAGAAATTTGGTAAAAGAAAAAAAATATATGAAATTAAATGATAAACAGAAAAATTTTAAAGTAATTTTTATATTTTTTAAATAAATAATACAAATAATATATTATTTTATTTTAATTAAATCATGATTAATTCTATATGTATGATTTTACTCGACAGTTACCAAAATTCTAAGATATTGGTTTTTAAAAAAATTATGATTAAATTTTTAAGACAAAAAATTATTATTGTAGTAGTGATAAATTAAATTATTTATACATTAAATAAATTTAAGTTCATTTATTTCATTTATCTACACAAATTTATACTAAATATTAACAGGTGGAGCGAAAGAGTAATTAGATGAGCTATGATTTTTACTATTATATATTATTGTATGATTTTTACTATTATATATTATTAATTTAGAATAAATTTATTGATCTTTTTATGTAAATCAATAGGAATAAAATAACTTATCATGTAATTTTTATCTTTTTGAAACTAAATTATAATTTTTTAATTTATGATTTTATTTTCCAATTACATAATTCAACATTTTAGGTATAATAAACGGTATATATTTTATCTATGTTATACCATTCTATTTAGTATAAAATTATAATATAAACAATTTTAGTATAATTATATTTACGGTTAATTTTTAAGTTTTATACATCTATTATCATGTACCACTTGACCCCCTAAAAAAGCGCTCCACCGCTATATGCCATAGGACAGATTTTTTTAAAAAAAGAAAATAAATTTCTAATTATTGAAATTATTTTGATACTTCACACATTATAATAATATAAATAAAAATTTAATTTTCCTTAAGGTACATTGCTTATCCTCCCACAGTCCAACTAAGCAAGCCCTACATTACCGTTAATACTCTTTACCAAACGTTTGGATAAAATCGTCAAAGAACAAAGACTGGCATCCCTTCTGTCCCAATCTCGCGCGTGCTTTTATTGGACGGAGTTATCTTTGTTCGATTGCCTAATGCGATGCCGTTTTGTACCTATACCTATATCTTTTTACATGATAATGATAATGATAATGATAAATTATTATTATTATAATAATATTTCATGTTAAATTTATCAGATCGTTAAATTTATCAAATTATAATGAAATTAATATATAATTAAAAATAAAATTAAAGTTAAAATTTAATATATTTTTATTATAAAAATAATAAAATATATTATGAAAATATGTTACGTTTTTATATATTATGTAATATATTAAAATTATTTTTAAAATTAAAAAAAATAATTTATTTAATAGATAATATTAACACATTAAAAATATAAATAATATACATATAATAATAAATAAAAATTTGGGTGTAGTTAACCTTAATCTCACTTTAATTTATCAAAAATAAGATTAATTTAAATAAGATGTGATTTAATGTATATCTATTTATTTTTTCTTATCTTGTTTATTGGTAATTCTTAAATAAAAAAAAAATATTTTTTATCTTCAATATATTTCTTCAATGCCAATATAGTTACTTTTATGTGTGATTTTGTCAATTTTTTAAATTGATTTTAAATGTGTTTACAATGACTAATTTTTTAAATACGATGCGCAAGAAGATAAATACTAATAACATGTAAAGTTAAAAATATTTATTATCATGTATCGTGTGATATAAATTAAATTTTTTTTTTCAAAATAAGACATTATCACACTTAAATTTTATTACACCGTATTTAAATTAATATTTCAACAAAAATACTATTAAGTTAGGTTGGGAAAAGAAATTCATATAAATTCATATAAAAACATAAAATTGTTACTTTAGTAAGTTTACATTCAATGTAATTTGGCCAGAAAAATATACATTAACACGTTATAATTTATATCATTTAAAAAAATTTAAGTGAGTATAAAATAAATATTAATTATACATAAATTTATAAATATTTTTATATTCAAATAATTTATATAATACTATTTTACATAATTACCTTTAAAATGAAAAAATAATTTAATTTTTTTAGATAATTTTATGGTGTGATATAATGTAAATAATTGAAGTATAAAAATATATAAATTTATATGTTATTAATATTATTATTAATATAAATTCAAATTTTTTTTGTATTTTCACTATTTTCCAATCTATATTACAACACACTTAAAAATAAACATCTATTTCATTTATCAAGTGGACTAATGTATAATGGGATAAAAAAATGTACACATTATTTAGGAGAAATTATTTATGGGAAAATAGGTGTACATGTATTTTTAATAAAATATATTTAATATATAAATTATTTATATAAACGAACTTGATATATTAATTTAATTAAAATTCTATACAAATATAAAATATCATAAAAATTTTATACTTAAAATATGTAAAGATATTTTTAGAATATCAAAAAATATTTAATTCTATTTGTAATTGAATAAAATTATTAAGAAAAAACTCAATAATTAAAACCCAAATCTCTTGGGAAAAAAACCAAAAACTTAAATCCATCGGATTAATCCTCTCAATGACTTGTTTTCTAAAAAAACAAAATCAATCTCTAATATTCTTGTTCATTTATTCAAAATTAAGATTTTAAAGTTAAAACTCAAAGGAAATAGAAAAAAAATAGATAACTAGAAAAAATAAAAACAAAAGAAATTTAATTTATAGAAAAATAAGAGAAAAGAGGAGAAAATTTTAAAGATGATAAGAAATGATAGAGATGGGAAGAAATACAGAAGGTAGGTGGTAAGTAGGAAAAAAAAGATGAGGTTTTAGAAGATAAATAATTGTTACGTAATATTCTAAAAATAATTCTATTAAAATATGTTACGTGATCAGATTAAAAAAATAAAATTTTAAAATATTTTGTATTTATATAAAATTTTATTATAATTAATATATTTATTTTGTTTATGTCAAAATTTCGCGGTAAATTTTTAAAAGTTACTGGCAATTGTACAGTTTTAAACCCAATTATTTATTATCGTGTAATAAACGATAGTATGGTACTCGATTTAGGGTATTTATTTTATTTAAAAAAATTAAAAATATACGATACTTCAAAAAAAAGGAAAAAGAATATTATTGATAAAAGTACCGCCTCACCTATAATTCTATAAATAATACATTGTTGGTGAGTACGAAGCTTAGACTAGAAATAGGATTTAGAATTACTCGTGCAACTTTGTGCGACAAAATTTTGTGTTCCTCTCGGCAATTAAAGAGATTTATTTAAACTCGTTTTTCTAATTCTAAGTCTCCCTCTATTTTCGAACCATCACTTCTTTCCTTAGTCTCCCACTCGTCTACTTCCAAACCATCTCTCTTCCTGACTTCTGCATTTTGCTACGTTCACCATTCTGGGCTCAAAAGCTTAGTATTTGGACAACTTTCTCTTCTATATTTTTCCAGGAAAGTGGTAACCCAGAACTTAAAACTCAAAAAAAAAATCAGCTACCACTCTACTCTGCAGCTTAACACCAACAAATAATAAGATAAAGACCTCCAAGCAACTACTTCGATCTGCTTGTTTCTTTGTTTCTTCATTTGGTTCGCTTTCTTTCAAACCCATTTGACCATTTTTCGTTTCATTTCTTAATCAAAGAAGTAGTACCATTTTTCTTCATCACTATTCTCCACGCTCTTCTATGTTGTTTGGTTAGAAAGTCTCGAGCTTGGCATAATAATTCCCCGAGGACCCCAGCCAAACAAAGAACATCTGGTATGTCATGCAGTTTCAGTTAATTTTTTTCCCTCAGCTTTTATGGCGCTAAAGTTGTTGGCTAAAAGGCAGCAACTTTTGAGTGATTAAAACCCATTATTGAAATAAAAATAAAAACCAAAGAAAACATTATCAATGATCTGGAAAATTTCTTGATGTAGCAGCTAAAAAGTTGTGTAAAGCTTTAACGTTCATAGTTTTTTATTCACTGTTAATTTATTTGTTTGTCTTTTTCTCTCCCTTTTTTTTTTGGTTCAAATCAATTATTTTTTATGTAGTAGGGTTTTGATGGAAGCTACACAGAAAGATCAGAAAGGCGGCGAAATAAGCATGGCGGAGAAAAAAGCTGCAAATGGAGGTGAAGTGGTAGTGGAAGTTACAGATGAAGAGGCCAAAGAAGCAAAAGGGTCTTCTTCAACAGGCTCAGAACATTTGGGCCCCAAGCAGAGCAAAGTGGATCCAACCAAGTCAGTGCCTGTGAGCTGTTCTTCGCCTGAGATTTTTAGGTCCAGTCCTAGCCCCAAGAAGCCCCCCAAGGCTCCTACTTCAAGTGACAATTTAACTCGCAGAAAATCCTTTAATAGATCAGTTTACTCAAAACCAAAGTCAAGATTTTCTGAACCATCAGTCGCTATTGATCCTAATATGTTTGAAGAGAAAAGTTCAGAGCAAATTGGTGGTAATTCCCCTTACAGGGGTTCATTCAATAGAGGTTCTCCCCAAACCCCATCAACAGTTAGGACTGTTTCAATCACAACCAAGACCCCACTAATGGGGTCCCCTGGAGGTCCTGGGTATGATGATCGTGAGTACGAGGAAATATACAAGAAAGTTAAGCTGAACAAAGAGAAGCGTAATAGAGTGAAGAGTAGAGTTGTTGTGGAATGGGTCATATTTTGGATTATCCTCTGTTGCTTAGTGGCTAGCTTGACTATCAAGAAACTAGAAAGTCTTAATATTTGGGAATTGGAGTTCTGGAAATGGTGTGTTCTTGTGCTGGTAACCATCTCAGGCATGTTGGTGTCCAATTGGTTTATGCGAATTATAGTGTTCATAATTGAAAGAAACTTTTTGCTAAGAAAGAAGGTTCTTTATTTTGTTCATGGTTTGAAAAAGAGTGTCCAATTCTTCATTTGGTTGGGGTTGGTTCTTCTTACATGGGTATTGTTGATAAACCGAGGGGTCAATCGTTCAAAGACTGCAACAAAGATTTTGGATGGTGTAACATGGACTCTTGTTTCTCTTCTCATTGGGGCATTCTTGTGGTTAATTAAGACTACCTTATTGAAGATATTAGCTTCTAATTTCCATGTTAAGACATTTTTTGACAGGATTCAAGATTCAATTTTTCATCAATATGTACTTCAAACTCTTTCGGGGCCTCCACTCATTGAGCAGGCTGAGAAGGTTGGAAGATCCTCAAGCACTGGTCAATTGAGTTTTAGGAGTACAAAAGGAAAGGGTATGAAGAATAAAGAGGTTATTGATATGGGAAAACTACATCAGATGAAGCAAGAAAAGGTTTCAGCTTGGACAATGAAGGTTTTGGTTGATGCAGTTACTACTTCAGGGCTTTCCACCATTTCTAATACATTGGACGAGATGGAATATGCAGCAGCCGAGCAAGCGGATAAGGAAATTACCAATGAGATGGAGGCAACTGCTGCTGCCTATTACATATTCAAGAATGTTGCTAAGCCTGGCTGCAAGTGAGAAATTCTAACTTTATTTTATTTTTAGAATTTAGATTATTCTGTTGTCTTTTAAATTGTTGTTACACTTCGTATTAAAGTAAAAACACATATTTCAATTAGATATATTGATGAAGATGACCTCTTGCGATTCATGATTAAGGAGGAGGTCGATTTTGTGTTCCCATTGTTTGAAGTTGTAGAGACTAAAATTGAAAGAAAGGCTCTGACTGATTGGGTGGTAAGATATTTTATCTTTGCTGTTGTTGGAATTAATAGGGTCTGTTTTTTACTGCTTCTAGGACCTGTAAAAATGATTATGGCAACAAAAAAGCACTGAAGGACCAAATCGGAAATCAAATTTGTCAAAAATGATTTCAGAGCTCAGAAAACACATTTTGTATTTCCTGACAGAAGCACATTATATGTTACTAAAATCACTTTTAATAGAAGCAAAAGGGATCCTAATTATGATATTCTTCCTTAGTTTATTCTGCTTTGACATCAACATGGAACGATAAATTCCAGCTTGTGCTGCATCATTCATTACTTTAAGTTGAATGACATTGAGTCACCATATTCTGAATATAGATTGGTAGCCTTTACACTATGAACTCGAATGCTGGAATTTGCAACACCTATTGAGTGGCAAGTATACAATGGGTCCTTAATAGCCTATTGAAGTTCAATTACAATGAATAACAGATTTATGTTTAACAAACTAGAGGCTCTTTTATTTAATGTCTGAAGTTGGAATTTTTGCAGGTGAAGGTTTACAAGGGTCGCAAAGCACTATCACATTCATTAAATGACACTAAAACGGCTGTGAGGCAATTGAACAAACTAGTGACAGCAATCCTGATTATTGTGAATGTGATAGTGTGGCTTTTGTTGATGGAAATTGCAACAACAAAAATACTTGTCTTCCTCTCATCACAACTTGTAGTTGCTGCTTTTATGTTTGGAAACACGTGCAAGACCATATTTGAATCTATCATATTTGTATTTGTAATGCACCCATTTGATGTTGGCGATCGCTGTGTCGTTGATGGAATTCAGGTAGATTTTACCACAAAGCTCTTGTATTATGTTGTTTATATTCATTCCATTTACACTAATCTGTAAGTGGAATTCTGACAGCTGATGGTGGAAGAGATGAATATCTTAACTACAATATTCTTGAAACTCAACAATGAAAAGGTTTCCTACCCAAATTCAGTTCTGTCCACAAAGCCCATTAGCAATTATTACAGGAGTCCAGATATGGGTGATGCAGTGGAATTTGGTATTGATTTCTTGACACCAATGGAGAAGATAGGTTTACTAAAAGAGAGAATAAAGAAGTAAGTTTCACCTTAACCTTCAAATAAGGAGCTTAGTTCAATTCTCATTTAAAGATTGATCAAATGAGTTGAATAGTTGAAACATACAAGTTTATGAGTTCAAATGAGCTAGCTCACTTGGTTCATGAGCTTCTCGCGAGCTCATTTAAAAATGGCTTTGTCAAAAAACACTTATCACAACACCATTATGAAAAAACACAATAAAGCGAGAATTTTTTTATTTTTTCTTGTTTACAAAATAACAATCAAAAGGTAATATTTATATTAATATTTTTCTTGTTAAACACCCTTTCAAAAATATAAATGAGCCTTCAATTTATTTAAAAGTGATATGAGACTCAACTCATATAAAATTTAGATAAATTTAATTGAATTACTCATTTCAAATGAGTTGAACCTTAGCGAGCTGAGCCAGCTAAGCTCATTTGACATCTCTACCTTAACCTTACAACATATTAAAAGGAAAAGGAGTCATGGTTTATATTTAATGAATTATTAGAACCATCTTATTTTATCTTGGCTTGAATTATGTTTCCCAAATTTTTGCTGCAAAATGGATGAGGTCTAAAAGATATAATCAATTGAAGATGATCTCCATTTCAAAGTGAAGCAGTACTGTGTCCTCTCAATTACTAGAAATTGCAAGCAGCACATTTCTTGAATTAGGAATGTAAAAACACCTTGTTATGTTAAAGCTATTGTTAGTGTATAAAAAGAGTGCTCTACATTGATCGAGAAAGATACTAGTGTAGGGTTTATAAATACTATGACACTTATCTTCTTTTGGAGTTAACTTTTTAGGATAAAATGTTTTATGTTGTTCATATAATATATAAAATTTATATGGTATTAGAGCTTCAGTCGAAGAATGGATCAAGGGTGGATCAGGGGAAAAAAAAAAACTAATGGCGTCCTACATAAAAAAAGGCCTTGCAAAAAAAGAAAAAAAAAAGAAACACAAGTGACCTAAATAGAATTAGAATATAATAGAAATAGGTTAAAAATATTTTTAATATTTGATGTCTCACATTACTTATACATTATACAAAATTTATAGTTATAACCTCCCTTTTTCTTTTTTCTTATTTGATGAATACAACTATAACTGATACTATTTTCAATCTTCACAAAAATCTTTCTCAATAGGTTCTTTTTGCAATTTGCATCTCTTTTTCAGGTACTTGGACAAGACTCCACATCACTGGCATCCAGAGCATGGCGTGGTGGTCAGTGCGATTGAAGATGTCAATAAGATTAAGATGGCTCTCTATGTAACACATACTATGAACTTCCAAGACTGGGGAGAGAAGAATAAACGAAGAAGTGACCTCGTAATTGAGATGAAGAAGATTTTTGAAGATCTTAATATAAAATACAATCTGCTGCCACAAACAATTCATCTGGTCCATCCAGTCAAAAACGTTATGCAGGGATAATCGGTGGTCGTAGTTCAGCCTTAGCACATATCTGTTATGTATGTATATGCATTTAAACTTACTTAGCAGACACTCGAATGTTTTTTTAATCCACTTTCATGCTCAAGTTCAGCACTTTTTGTTATTAATTTTTATGTAGGTTGATTAGCTGATATATGAAATGCTTTGATTTTCTTCGTTTTAATTATTTGATCTAAAATGCATTGAAGTTAGATTAAGGATCTTATAATATCGTTATTTGTTTGTGGAATACCTGTCTCTGCTCCTTCAATATTTGGTCTCTCATGTGTCATGCGTGGTATGATTTTTGGATAGTGCATGTTTGAGTTCAAATCTGCGAACTATTTGTCAGAGTTCACACCTTAAATAAGATTAAGGTTGTACATAATTGAATTTATCATAACATAGTATGTTAGTTGTACAGTACATATGTTATTTTATTTGTATATATGTACAAGCTAAGTTGTTAGTTTGGAGTTATTATCAACTAGTAAAATGTTAGATCTCATAGTGAAACTCAATTTCTTTGTTTGGGTGTTTGAGAACTTTAGGTGTGCATATGGGCAAGTCCAATATCTAAATTTTGTGAATTTTGTAGCTTGATCTTCGATGTTTTAAAGGACCACATTGGATAAAGGTGTTTTCACAAGGATTATGTTGAACCTATGCAAGAATTCTATTACACTATTGAAATACTTTTCTAGAATGGATAATGTTATGAAAGCTGTTACTTTTAAGGCGTGCCCTTTTTTCTACTTTTTAAATTTTAAGTGAAAATGAGAATATGTTGTATAAAAGACTATTAATTTGATGTAGTGTGCTTGCATACGTCACACAATGTTTAGGAAGTTAAGTGGTGATATGTTTATAAGGTGTGAATATTTTCTAAATGATATAACATGTTTTGAAAGCCGTGAGATCTTGTTTAATTATCAAATCATAATTGTGGGTCCGTTGAACTTACAATTATGGACCAAAGCGGACAATATCGTGATACATAGAGTGAGTCTCGTTCATTGTAAGTAGAGGGGTTAATTCTCCTGTATCAGTTGATATTAGAGCTATGATCCTATTAGGTCACGTGGGTTTGTATTCTTACGAAAACGTAAGACTTTTTAAATGGAGATGCATGATACAATGTGCACACATGTCTCACATTGTTTAAAAAGTTTAGTAATGTGCTTATAAACAGTGAGTATTCTCTAAATAACATGACTCGTTTTGGGATTTTTTCTTAAAAGTAAAGTCGTGTGGTCTTATTGAATTGTTAAGTAATGTTTGTGTGCTCTTTGAACTTGTAGTTATGGACTAAAATAGATAATAATGTGTCATGTAGAATGGGTTTTTGTCCTACTATAAGTAGAGGGATTAACCCTCATGTATTCAATTATCTCTATTCTTTATTTTGTTTGTAGTTTGTTAAATGAGAAATTTATGTGTTCATTCTAGACTTGTCATTTCCCATCAAATTGATATATGTCAATTGCTAAATTAAGAAATGAAGTGGATGTGTGAAATATATGTTGGAGAACAATAGGCCACCCATTTTAAGCCATTTTGATAGATTTGTTATGTTCTTTTCAATTATAATTATGCTAAATTTTTTAAGTAGACAATTCAATATAACAAGTGAAAATGATTATTATTCAACACTAAAGCTTTATAAAGCTTACATAGTTGTTTAAGTAATAGAATTTGTTAGAGAGGGAAAAAGATTTGTTTAGTTATAGATTGTATTAGTTAGAAAGGGTTTTGAAAAGATAATTAGCGAAAGTATAATAAATTAAAAATTTTACGGAATGGTTAAATATGCAATTACATGTAAATAAAGTAATGTAGAAACATAAAGATTGACATACGAGATGTTTAGGTAAAAGCAAATTACGTTATATTGACAACTTAAGAGAAAAATTATTGGTCTACCGGACCACCTAATTATCCATTATGAAAAATAAAGTTCAATTACAAGATTAAGACTCAAACTATCTACCAAAGTAATGCCCCAAAGTAATTTAAATATAAGTTGTTGCTTTCATCATATTCTACAAAAAAAACTGTTCGGATCTAGACTAATGTTCCGATGAATTTGAGTAACACGAATTAATCAAACCTATACAACAAGCGCTTGAAAAGTTAACAAAATAACATAAATACAAATGTATGTTCTATAGTAGATCCAATAATTAAAATCCTAATTAAATAATTTAATAAATATATAAGATAGTTTCTTTAAAGATTAAAAATCAAACCAAATAATTATGATATAACACATAATTATTTGATCTAACAATTCAAGAAAGAATATAAAGAAGTTATGAAAACATATGGCCAAAATATAATAAACCAATTAGGCTTACTTATCAATCAAACATAACTATAAATGCTTGATAGATTAACTAAATAAAAAAACTTAAATAATTATGATATTATATTTGCAAAACAAGAGAGAGATTAAGATGAAGATGATAATACTTTTGTGTAGTTAACAAATTTTTTGAGCCAATGATATGATTAAATAGCATGAGTTGAAACCGTAGGTCAAAGGTTAATTAAACAAATTGTCCTCAAAAGTATTTTGAAGAGATTGAAAATATAAGGACAATATAGTAAAAATAATAATTGGCTAGAGTTAAAATTTGGTTAAATTTGAAAATTTGATCGTTCGATTGATCTAGACTTAGCTTGATCGATTATTTATGGTTGATTGATCGATCTAACCAAACTTGTTTGATCGACTATGAATAGTATGATCAATCTAATTAAAAAAATTAATTAATTTAAAAATAAATAGATCGATCTTTATTAATCTCGATCTATTTAATGCTCGATCGATCGAGTTAATGCTTCGATCGAAATAGTCATTAAAAAATAATTTAGCTAGTTTTAATTAAGCTCAATCGATTTAGTCACCATTCGATCGATCGAGTGGTGACTAGATCGATTGAGTGATCTATTTGAACAATGTTTCTATGTGTCTAATATGAAATCTAACGTGCACAAAAATAGTGATCTACCTGAGATGTGATTGTTGAGACTCGATAGTTTCTTTAGTTTGAAAATATTCTTGAAAGACATGCCTAGAAACTAACATTACATACAAATATTTTATTCACGAATATCGTCAACACTCATAAACCTTACAATCTTCCCCTTTGGCATATTCGTATGAAAAAACTTCTCTCACTACATAATGCTCATAGGAAAAACATTTTACATAGTAGAAGTATCCTATGATTCGGTGACTCATCTTCACTTGTATCTTGACAGCTCTTGTTTACATGGGAAAATAAAAACACCAACATACAAAGAACTTGTCTCGAAGGATTTATTGTTCAAAATAGTTTAGTGTGTCTAATAATAGAAAAGTGAAGAATGTTCAAAAGAGGATTAAATAAATGATAGAAATTAAAAAATACCTCCCCCTATGTGAAATATCCCAAAAAAAATCAAAAATAAAAATCTCTTTCCTAAATTAACGATCCCCTAATTAAAGTTCAAAATTTTTGATATCAATTTTTCTCACCCTTTTTATCATACAAATAAACAAACACAAACCAGAAATAAAAACAAGCATATGAATCAAACATGAAATGAAGATGAAAGTATTTCTTTTTAGTAGAGGGTAGTAGATTAATCCAAACATGACTACAACATTATGCACACATAAGACAAATTAATTTGTGTTCAAAACGTGACTAGTCATTAACAGCATAAACATATGTAAGCAATACACAAACATAATCACACATATAGTGACATATCCATAGTCACTACAATTTTATTGCTTATACTAGTTTATATACAAACTTGCAAGTTTAATAAATATTTTAGAACTACCAAAGTATTTTTCCTTTAGTAGTAGAGAATATTGGCTCTACTTAGAATTTAGAATATTCAGTAGTTGGTTCAATTTAACTCAGTGTGATGTTTACCATCTCAATATGATACTAGTTCAACTCAATATGATGTTACAAGTTTAGTATGGTATGTATATATTTAGTTAAGTCTGTACATACATGACATATGTATCAGTATAAATAATTAACCCATTTTAATGGTTATATCAAGTATGTTCCTCACACGTGTAGTTGAACTCTGTATGTGGCTAGATCACTAAGTGCTCTTGGCCTAATGAAATCAAAGTACATTTTCCATGGTTATACTTTCCATTTTTTATATTGATCATAGCATGTTACTATATTCTAAAGGTCAAATAGATTTGTTTCATCAGAATGTTATTTCAATATTACTCATAATATAGTACATTATTTTTATTAGTATGTTTTTTTCATGATAATTCATAAGTATTTCATATGTAATGTGCATAAGTATTGTATACAGTTATTTTATAGAACTTATATCCACTCATAAAGCTTTCGAGACCACCTTTAATATTTATTTTCTCTCAAGTAATAGCTTTCGAGGCCACATCACATGTGTTCGGAGCCTTAGAATCATCTTTTATCATACAATATAAGTTCTTTTTATTCTTTTGATGAAAAAAAATGGAAATGCCTATCTTGCGGATAGTTTTGTTTTATATTTGTAAAACTCTCTTAAGTGCACAAATTATTTTATAGAAAATTACAAGTATACTCCTAAGGTCCATCTAAGGAAAGAATATATGTGGTTTTTAATTTATTATTCAAACTCTTAAAAATGAAATTAAATCCTAAATATCCTGTCACGATATTTTTGTTTTTGTGTTTCCTAATCTAATAACATAAAAAAAATAAACATAGATATGAATTTAATAAACAATTATGCAAATTTTTATAATTCATATCAGTGGAGTATTTATGGATATAATAATTAATTTAATTACGCTTGATCATATTATTTAGGTTATTAAATATATAAATTGATATTTATTGATTTTCTTTTTTTGGTATGAAAGTGTCTTTAGGCGAGGCCTATTAATTAATTAAATATTAAATTTTTGCTTTATTTATAAGAAAGTGGCAAACTATCTAACCACAGCTTTAAGTGGAGTGAGTTAATTAGACTTTATTCAAGGTGTTCAAATTAAACCTAAGAATTTAATTATCTAGGTACTAACTTTCATATTTTAAAACCATTACTAAAAATATGTTGTCCATACATTTCTGAATAATAGTACTTATAAAAGCTTTTCAAATATAGCTTTACTCTAACTACTGAGCGATTGTACCAACAAATAAAAGAGCACTACTCTAAATCAAACAAGTTAATTAAACCTTAAAATCTAATTTTCAGATTGAAGTTTGTAATGAAAAATAATATATTTTTCTCTAGCATCCTTAATATAAAATCTTGAATAAAAATAAAATCAATTTATTTTATAGAAATGCTTTATCTATTTTATATTTCGCAAGCACAACAACGTTATTATTATATCATATTTACAAATAGCTAGCCATGTTAAATTCAATCATAGATAAATTAAATATAACATATAAGAATAAAACATAAAAATAACTATAAATAATTCATTTTAAAATTATACATTAAAGGAATCCTTATAGAACTTTGATGCTAATTCTGTTGTTGGAAACCTTCAAGCGGATTTGTATATCTGTTTATTGAATAAAAAAACTAAAAAAAATATAAAAACATAACTAGTTCTTCTGAAAAAGAGAAGAACTTTAATACAAAAAACTAGAGAGAATGAAGATTATGATTTTTATAATGGGGAGAAGGTCTTTTTATAGATGTGGAAAAGGCCAAAAAAGTGGGAAAATATTTCAAAATTTGATTTTGGACACGTTTGGATAGGTTGGCATGCGTGTGGGGCATGAGATTTGCCGTAGATGGGCATTTGGCGTATGCGAGATAGACACAAACATGTGCTGGCGCGCACAAAAATTGGCACAATCTATACTTGTTATGCACGGACATGTGCTGGGCATGTACTGGTTGTGCGCGGGACTTCAACGTGAATGGGTGACTACACGTGGAATTTTGGCGTTTTGACATTTTTGATCATTTTGATCCATTTTGTCCAATTTTTTCATCTTTTTGATTTTTCCTCATTTGTTTCTCAACATATTTGTGATGTATTACCTCTAGTATTTTTCTTTGAGCTTTAAATTATTTTTGAAAAAACAAATACCTAAAAAACAATAAAAATACCCTTGATTCTAAAAAGACAAATTTATATAAAAATAGATAAAATCATTTAAATATAAAATCTATTTAATCAATTAAATTATATTAAATCATGGAAATTTTAGTGCTTTTTAAGCACTCATCACAATCCCCAACCAACTTCTTGCTAGTTCCTTAGTAAAAGAAGCGATAAAAACTAAAAATTAAAGTATCCAAAATCACTTCCATGGATTGACACAGTTGCATTTAAGGTATGTAACAAGCCTTTAAACCCCTAGGTTGCTTTAGTGGACGAGTTTAAGTCTCGTGAGGGTTTTCAGTAATAAAACCCACAAACATTAACAAAAAAAAATGAAAAACAAAATAAAACAAATAAAATAAGAAGTTAACTAAAATTTAAAATAAAGTAAAAATACCAAAATAAAATACAAAAATATATCATACTTATAATATCTTTTAAATTTCATAATTGAAATCTTAAACATAGGTTATTTTCAACCTCTTAAATAGTCATAGCTTATAATAATAATTAGTTGAAAAATATTTTCATACTTCATTTCAAAAATGTTTCAATTTAAATTTACCTAATTTCAGTGTCAGAAATTCAAATTCGCTTCGACTCTATCCTTACAAGTCAATATTCTCAAAACATTGAATCCTATGGGTTCAAGCACTCATACTAAGGCGTATGCGAATACAATTTACGTTTAAAAATGAACTAATAAGTTTGCATACTTATAAAAGAAAAAGGGCTGAAAAATAGTGCATAACTTCGATTTCATGAAAGGAATGAAATGTATAAATTATAAAGATATCATAAATATTATTTTCATGTATCAATCAAACTCATTAAGAAAAAATTTCAAGATTTATGCCTTTTAGAAGTGTATGAAAATTAAATGCAATGAATTTTAGGGGAAATGTTTCCTATAACTTTATTTTATAATTAGTCTTTTCTCACAATTTTGTAGGCTATATGGGTTATAGTATGTAGATTATACTATATATTCTTTATCTATCTATTTTTAAAAGATTTTTTAACATATTGTTTTAGAGAGTAGACCCATGTACATAGTATAGATTTTTGTAGGATTTTGGTGAGTAGTTAATTATGTGTCTTTTCTATTTGATTTTGGTTTAGGTAACCCCACATATGTCTCTTTTTGGTAGAAGTCATGCATAAATGAGATAAAAGCATATACTATCAATTTCTACTTAAATCATTTAATCTAAGTAAATGAAAAATAAATAAACGACACTATATTAAGATGGGAAAATTCATATATTCAATATTAATACCTATAAAGATCATCTAAAAATTTGAAGAAATAAGAAATGTGTTTGGAGTAGAAAAAATATATTTTACTCAGAATAAAGAAAATTAGGCTCAAATTATATCTCACAAGGGTAGTCTCCACTATTTGATTCCTAAACACTGATTTTATGTTTAATATAATTTCACACCTTATCAAGAAATAATGGTCATGATAAAAACTAACTAATTACCATATACTCCATGATATATTTTCAAAAATTAATCTAACAATGCAAAAGACTTAACTATTTACTTAAATTTGATTTAAAGAAATGATAAATTTTTCTAAGAAATTTTTTAAAACTAATCATAAAATTCTAAAAATTATTAAACCACATAGAGAAAATCAAATCAAACACAATAAAAATTAAAATGTGAATATAAAAATTTTAAAATTGTTAAATTTTTTGAAATTCAGCATGGTAACTTTTCACCACCCTGAATCTTGAACTTATATTGTCCTCAATGTAACTATTATAAATTAAAGATAAAGAAAAAAGAAAAAAAAATACCTATTTCTTGAGAATGTGCAAGTAATGATGGAGAAATGCAGATACATGTCATGTTTATCATTAAAGTTCACACAGATAGATTGCTATGAACTTCTAATATCTCAAAAAATATTTTTAGTTTTAATAATTCTAAAATTATTCACATACAATTAAACTAAAATAAACAAAAGAAAATAACCTAAAATGATGGGTTACCTCCCATCCAATTATTAGTTTAACGTCTTAACAAGACATAACTTGGGGGATTTCATTTTAAGTAGACTCAATGTAGTCAATCAAACCTACAGGTAAGACAAGTTTGTCTACCTATACTTTTTAGGTCATACCCTATGGATTTTCAAAATTTTATTTACTTAAAACTAGGGACATGATTGTGGGTTTTAGATAACCTACTTCTAGGTGCAAGTCAAATAACTAAGGCATCAAAACTAAGTTGTACCTAGATATAACAAAGCAACTACCTCCTTTTCTCACAGATTGTGATTAAAAACTAAAATTTTGGAGATAGCTTCAGAATTTGTTTTATTTTATATTTTATTTTATTATAATCTCTAAGTTAAATAAAATAATCAGTATTAACTAAGAATGCTCCCAGGAAAGAATGGTGAGGCAAAGCCTTCTTAAAAATCATTCTCCTAGACAGAGCAACATTCCTAGGAAAGACTAGTGGCACAAAAGCTTCCAAGAACTAGTTTTCTAGACAGAACTCCCTTAGATCTTTATTTTTCATGCTATTAAAATAAGTTAATTAAGTTAATAAATTAAGTTAAGTGAAAATCTAAGTTAATTAAGTTAATAAATTACTTTAAAAAAATTTAAGTTAATTAAGTTAAGTGAAAATCTAAGTTAATTAAGTTAAGTAAAAATCTAAGTAAATTAATTAATTAATTTATTTTTTTAGAGCTCATTATTTAAATAATTGTTTTTAAATTTATAAATTTGTTTTAACTAAAAATAAATAAAAAATCGCAATTATTTACAATATAAAAAGTTTTAAAATTTTGATCAAAAAATTAAAAACACTATTCCTTTCTTGACAACGGTGCCAAAACTTGATGAACACAACATCAAGTCCCAGACAACGGGCCAAAAACTTGATGAACAAAACCTACAATGCCGATCTTGCGGATAGTTTTGTTTTATATTTGTAAAACTCTCGCAAGTACATGAATCATTTTATAGAAGATGACAAGTATACTCCTAAGGTGATCTAAGGAAGAAATATATGTGATTTTTAATTTATTATTCAAACTCTTAAAACGAAATCAAATCCTAAATATCCTATCACCATATTTTCGTTTTTGTGTTTCCTAATCTAATAACATAAAAAAATAAACATAGATATGAGTTCAATAAATAATTATGCAAATTTTTGTCATTCATACCAGTGGAGTATTTATAGATATAATAAATAATTTAATTATGCTTGCTCATATTATTTAGGTTATTAAAGATACAAATTAATATTTGTTGATTTTCTCTTTTTGGTATGAAAGTGTTCTTAGGCAGGGCCCAAATTGTTTTGTTTAATATTAATAAACTAATATCCTTAAGCATGACCTATTAATTAATTAAGTACTAAATTTCAGTTTTATTTCTTAGAAAATAGCAAACCATCTAAGATCTAAGGGAAGTGAGTTATTTAGACTTTATTCAAGGTGTTCAAATTAAACCTAAGAATTTAATTATCCGATTGCTAACTTTTAAGTTTTAAAACTATTACTGAAAATATGTTGTTAATACATTTTTGAATAATTGTTATAAATATTTTTTGAAATAGAGCTTTATTTTAATTACCGAGCGATTGTACCAACAAATAAAAGAACATTACTCTAAATGAGACAAGATAATTAAGCCTTATAATCTAATTTTTAGATTTACATTTTTAATGAAAAATAATATATTTCTCTCTAACATCCTTAATATAAAATCTTGAATAAAAATAAAATCAATTTATTTTATAGAAATGTTTTACCTATTTAATATTTCGCAAGCATAAGAATATTATTATTATATCATATTTACAAACAATCAGTCATGTTAAATTCAATCACAATCAAATTAAACATAACATATAAAAATAAAACATAAAAAGTAGCTATAAAGAATTCATTTTAAAATTATACCTCAAAAGAATCCTTAGAGAACTTGGATGCTAATTCTGTTGCTGAAAATCCTCCAAACGGATTTGCATTTCCGTTTATTGAATCAAAAAACTAAAAATCTATAAAAGCATAACTAGTTCTTCTCAAAAAAAGAAGAACTTTAATACTAAAAACTAGAGAGAGAAATCAAGAGATAGAGAGAAGAGGTTTTTAGGGATTTGAGGGATGATTTTTATAATGAGGGAGAGGGTCCTTTTATAGATGATGAAAAGGAAAAAAAAGGTGGAAAATTATTTCAAAAATTGATTTTGGATGCATTTGGACAAGATGGCATGTGTGCAGGGTGCAAGATTTACAAAATACGGGCTTTTGGCATGTGTGGGACATTGAACGGGTGTGTGTTAGCATGCTCGTTAATCGACATGACTTGTAATGGTTGTGCGTGGGTATGGTCTAGGCATGTGCTGACTACACACAGGCATGTGCTGGCTACACACAGGCATATACTGGGTGTGTGCTGGGAATGCGCATACTCGCGCTGGTTGGACTCGACATGAATGGGCTTGACAGTGTGAGGGAATTGGGCATGAAAGGGCAGCTACACGCAAAATTCTAGAATTTTTGACATTTTTTTACCATTTTGACCCATTTCGTCCAATTTTTCCTTCTCTTTGACTTTTCCTTATTTTTTTCTCAACATATTTGTGATGTATTACTTCCAATATATTGTTTCAAGTTTTTAAGTTATTTTTGAACAAAAATACCTGAAAAACAATAAAAATACTCATGATTCCAAAAAGACAAATTTATATAAAAATTTGATAAAATCTTACAAATATAAATCTATTTAATCAATTAAATTACATTATATTATGGTAATTTTAGTGTTTTTAAGCTCTCATCAACTTTCCTTTTGTATTGTACATTTTGGTTTATATGTTTGTACTAGTGACCAAGGCTAAAAAACTCTATGTTTTTGATGTATAATATGTATCTTATAGTATGTATCTATGTTTTTGGCCATAAGCCACTTTCTGGATGTTAAAGTTATATTAAGTTTGTTGGATTATGGAAAATTATCGTTTTAGAACTATTATCATGTTATTGTAGGGATGGTTGGTTAATAATTAGAGGAGACTTTGATAAATTATTTTTAAAATTTCTTAAATGAAATCTTCAAGTTTAACCAAAGTTAATTTAGGAATGATCATTTTATGTTTCATCTGGACATGTTACATGTTTTAGGATTGAGCTAGGGCGTGTTGTGACAATTTAGTACCAGAGTAGCTAGATTATTTTATGTGTAGATAGATACTAGGTTTCCTAGTACCTTGTTCATGATGTTTCTTTTTCTTTGATTTATAGCTTAGATAGAAGTATGCTTCCATATGGCCAAGGCTGTGCACGTCATAAGAGAATCTTCATGATAAACTAGCTTCTATTCAGAGAGATGACATTAACAAAGACATCCATTTTGAGTAAGTAACAAAAGCAAATGCATATGCACCACTAGTGTATATTAGATGTGGTGCCACAACACTCAAATATTATACCAGATTTACCACTTATAGAAAATTTTGCTCCTAATTAAAATAATGTACCAGAGATAGCATGTGAACTAGCTTGTGTTCTCACCACCCTATTAGAGAATAGAAACTAGAATCTTATTGATTGAGATTTGGCATTGACCATGTATCAAGCTTGGTGCTATGAGATTTTATAGTACATTAAAGTAGTTGTAGATGATTGGATTACTAAGATTGAAAAGATATTTATGATCATGTTTTGTTTAGGGGATCATAAGGTTTCATTAGTACTTGTTGGAAGGTTGTGCTTACCATTAGTTAGTTCCTTTCAAAGGCAACATGCTGATCCTACAACCATCGCCTATGCTAGTTTTTGATGGGCATATGATGATCAAAATTTTTCCAAGTGTTTACAAAGATATAAAGCAAGCTAAATTTTTAAGACTTGTTTAGGGACAAATAGGTATTGTTGAATATGAGCAAAAAATTATTGAGTTATCCTATTATGCTCCTCGATTAGTGGAATTTGAGTTGAAGAAATGCATTAGGTTTTTGAATGGTCTTCGAGAAGTTATTAGAAATCCAATCTCTTATACTGAGGACAATAAATATGGGGCATTAGTGCAAGCTACCATATGAGTGGAGCATAGTATTTTAGAAGGGAAATGTTTAAGATATATTCAAAGCAAAGACATATATGTAAGGATGGTTGGAAAATGCTTCAAGTAGTAGACAACCAAAGAAACACGCTACAATTCAAGGAGTGATAAGAGGTAGCTGGAGTAGTTTTAACCCTATGATCATAATAGTCAAGTTATTAGTTTTAGCTACGTTACAATATAACAAAGGTCTAACAATCAAAGTACAGAGTCAAGGCCGTTTTATAGAAAAAAAGGATTAGAACGAGCAAATAATTGGGCTTACTTATCCTCAATGAAATACTTATGGTAAATGACAAGAAGGCATTTAAAGGATAGGTAGTGATGAATGCTATCATTATGGTCATTTTGGGCATATAAAGAAAGATTGTACATCTCTTACTTAGTCCAATAATTAGGCACATTGGGTAGTTTTTTCTCAAGGACAAAACATATGAACTATCAATCATGATGTATAATAAAGTAGGGTAGATGTATCCATTAGTCGAGCTCAACCTACAACACAAATTCAAGTCGATAATAAGGACAACTTGGTTGCCTTAAGACCCGAGTCTTCTTTGACACAATTGGAGGCATGAGCATCGTCTGATGTTGTAATGGGTATGTTATCTATCCTTCATCATGATGTTCATGCTTTGATTGATCCTAGTTCTACACATTCTTTTGTATAATGAGTCTTTTAATTGCATGTAAATAAGATATTAGATAAACTAGAAATTCCAATGGAGGTAGCAACTCAAGTTGTTTATTCATTACTAGCAAGAAATTTCTTTAGAGGTAGTGTTGTATATGTTGGTGACCATGAGTTGAAATTCAAATTAATTCCCCTTGATATTGATGATTTCGATGCCATATTAACAATGGATTAGTTAGCTATACATCCTACCTTTATTGATTTTTTTAGAAAAGAAGTATTGTTTATAACCAAATCAAATTAAAAAAAAGCTTTCATGGAGAATGTCAAGTCCTTCCAACTTGCTTAGTATCTGCCCTTACTACTTGGAAAATCCTTATAATGAGTTGCATAGTTTATTTAGCTCATGTCATTGATACTTGAGTAAGTGAAATGAAGTTGGAAGATATTCCAATAGTTCTTGAGTTTCTAGATGTCTTTCCAAAATATATTTCGAGGTCACCACCTAATCGTGAGGTTTATTTCACTATCGACCTAATGCTAGGCATAACCCTTATATCGGAAGCCCCATATAGAATGGCCTTGAAGGAGTAAAGAGTTGAAAACTCAATTACAAGAGTTGGTGGATAAAGGTTTCATTAAGCTAGGTGTATCACCTTACGGTGCTCCTGTTCTCTTTATTAAGAAAAAGAATGACATCATGAGATTGTGTATTAATTTTAGACAACTTAGCAAGCTGATTGCATGTAACAAGTACTACATACCTCATGTCCAATGATTTGTTTGTTCAATTACAAGATGCAAAAGTATTTTCTAAAATTGATGTAAGGTGAGTATATCACCAACTTTTCCTTAAGAATTCTGATGTGCCAAAGGCTACATTTATAACTCATTATATGCATTATGAGTTTCTTGTCATGCCGTTTGGACTTACCAATGCTCTAGTAGTATTCATGGATTTAATGAAATGGGTTTTCCAACTTTTCTTGGATAGATGTTTTATTGTTTTTATCTATGACTTTTTGATGTACTCTTATAGTGAGAAGGAACATGAAGAGAAACTCTAGATTGTCTTGCAAATTTTAATACAAAATTTAGTAAATACCAATTTTGGCTAGAGCATGTGGTTTTTCTTGGACATGTTAGTTCATCTGAAGGCATTTATGTTAATCCTTTCTTCTCAATTTTGCTAGATATTACATTCATTTCATTAAGGAGTTTTCCAAAGTTGCTTTACCTTTGAGTTGTCTTACTAGGAAAAATATGTAAAGTTTGATTGGTCTATTGAATGTGAAGAAAGATTTCAAGAGCTTAAGAGATGGCTGACTTCCACTCCAATTCTTATACATCCTTCAAGTGGTGGGGGATTTGTGGTATATAGTGATGTCTCTTGATATATGCCTAAAAAGTACACACATTTTGTGATTTATTGGAATTGAAAGAATGAATTAGGTTTTAATATTAAATTTTAACTTAAGTATCTTATAAGTTTCATTTTTGGAATCACGAGTTATGTTTTGATGTATTTGAGGTAATTTTGGATTTACAAGATACAAATGACAAAGGATAGAATAAATCCTCCCATCTAAAGGCATAGGTTCATACAATAGAAGACCTAAACGCAAACATTTGTACAAGATACATTAAGGAGGGTTCTAAACATTAAATTGGAAAATTTAAGGGCATGTTGCGGTATGATTATATGTGCAATGTGGCATAACACTCTCATTTGGAATTTCACAGAACCATAAATAAGGTTGTCTATGGCCTGCAATTTAATATGCACTTAATCTCCAAGTTTTCAACACATCTCTATCCAAAGTGTTTCTAATTTGTTAGATTAGAATTTTAATTGTTTAAATCTCTGTAGCCCTAGTCCTAACTACAATGTAACTTTTAATATAAATATATAGCTCGGGTTAACAACAAAAGAAACCATAAATTGTAGATACATATTTTATAGGAAATAAACTTAGGTCTACATACAAATTGAAGGCTACAAGCATGATTGAATTCAAGAGGTAATTAGGGAGTATTTCTTATTTTTCTTCTTAGTTTTCTATTTGAATTATGATTCTTTTAGAATCCATACCTAGTTATTTTATTTATGTGATTGTGGTCAATTTCTAGACTATGAAGTATGGTTTTAATTAATAGAATGTTACAATGAGTTTTTTTGATTTAATCCTTGGTTTTTGATATGTTTGACTCTATGTTTAAATGCCAAAACTATGTACGTATAAATTAGAGTAGCTAATTAATTTATTAAATGAATATGTTTAATGCTATCTAAGATGTTAGTATAGTATTATTATGTAATTGCTAATATTCTTATTCAAAGTAGTATCTTGTTGTTTTGTGACTGTGTGAAAAGTAAGGTTGATACCTTCGTTAAAGGTTACTAAGAATTCTAATCTTGCGTAGTTTAGTCATCTCCTTTTATGAAATGAATGAATTAAATCTTGCAAAATTCCTTGGTTGTTCATGATTTAAGTTGATTAATAAATGGACCTTTAATCAATTATAAAGTAAAAAAATATGCATTATGAAGTATTGTCGTATCTATATAGATGTTCTAAGTGGTTAAGAATTCAAGAATAGTTCTAATATTGATTCATGATATAATTGATTAGATTATAGGCTAATGGTGTAGATTGTCACATAATCACATGTTTCTCTTAATGTGTGTGCTCATGTATTTTAGTTATTATTTTTATTTAAAAGCAATTTTCAAAACTCCTTTTACCAATTTACTAACAATCTAATAAATAGTGGTAGTTATTGTAGCAATACTCGTTGGATCGATAACCTTTGTTCTTAAATTATTTATAACTTGTGCAATTTTATCACGTATACTGACGTGTTTTCAAGCATACCAAGTATTTGACACCGACATTGGGAATTGTTTTTACGATTTCATCATTAATAATTAGTTTAATTTTAATTTGTATTTAATTTTATTTTTTTTCTTATAGATTTTTCTATTTTAGTCTACTAACTTCTTTTTCACTAATTATTTGATTAATTTTTAATAATTTTCTCAAATTATTTTATTTTATCTTTACCTTAATGTAGTTTATTTTTTTGATTTTTTTTAGTTTTTAGTTTAACTTCTTTGAAGATATATTTTTTAGTTTGCTAACTTTTAATTTTTCTTTTATTCTTTAGGATTTGAATGCAACAAGGAGATTCCTACAATTTAAGATCAAAAGGGTTATAATAAAAAGATACAATAGAATCCACTTCTACAAGTGAATCTGATTTATTAACCCAAAAAAAGATTTGGTAGTAGTAGACCTAACATTTAATGAATTAGCTACGCTCGACTTGGAGCAGAAATCCTTGTGCATTGTGTACCCCAACTTGGAGAGAGGATTTGAACTCAAGTCTAAACTAATATATATTTTACCTACTTTTGAGGGCTTAGTTGGAGAAGACCCAAACAAGTATTTGAAACAGTTTCATGTAGTCTGCTTCACCATGAAATTAGTTGGAAACACTAAAGAACAAATTAAGCTTAGATAATTCCCAATCACACTTGCTAACAGTGCAAAGGAATGACTTTATTATCTCCCTTTGGATACTACTCCACATTACTTGATATGACCAAACAATATTTGGAGATGTACTTTCCATTTTCTAAGGCCACACAAATTAGAAAAGAAATATATGGCATAGGGTAATTTAATGGTAAAACCCTATATGTATACTAGGAGAGATTTAAAAGGTTATGTGTACGCTATCTTCACCATCAAGTTAGTGAACAATGTTTTTTCCAATATTTCTATTAAGGATTAATTCCCATGGAGATAAGCATCATAGATGCCGATTGTGGGTGAGCCTTATTGAGAAAAGTTCACATGAGGTAGGTAATTTAATTGCAACTATGGTAGCCAACTCTCAATAATTTGGCATTCAAAGTAACCCACAAGGAAAGGTAAATGAAGTAAGCATCAACCCTACTCTTGAGGTTCAAGTTGATAATCTTATTTCTTTGGTGCAATGATTAACTAGTGGATAGATTAAGGCTTGTGGCATATACTCTTTTATGGGACATCTCACTGACATATGCCCTACTCTTCAAAACAATAATTTTGAACAAGCCAATATTGTTGGAGGATTTCAAGCACAGATGGCTAAGTATGATCCTCTTTCTAAAATCTATTATATAGAATGGATAAATCATCCAAATTTTAACTAATCAAACAATAGGCCCATAACATTTTTAAACAACCAAAATTGTCCACTTGGCTTCCCAAATCATAGGCCACCCTAGCTATACCACCTCAAAAAGCTCAAGATAAGTCTCTAGAAGTTATGGTTATTGTTTTAATTGATCATAATGCCAAATTCTAGCAAGACACCAAAGCTTCAATTCATAACCTAAGACTCAAAATGAGCCAATTAGCCATAACTATGGGAAAGATTGAAGCACAAGTATCTTGCAAGTTCCCCTTAAAAATATGATAAATCCTAAAGAGACTATAAATGTTGTTGCAATGCAAATTGGTAAGCAAATAGAAGGTCCTAACCAAGACTTCTTAAGTGGTTTCAACTTTTGCTAGAAGTTACGTCCATGAGGCTGATGAAATTAAATCAAGAGCTACATGGGAGGCAACCCATTGATTTTCTTTCATTTTACTTTTAGTTGAATATTAGTTTTTATATCGTATTATGTTTATGATTATTTTTTTTATTTTTAATTTTTTTTAATTTTGTGTCATTTGATTGTATTGTAGCATGCTTTTATGTGCATTCTGGCACACTGGTCTCATGTTAGATTATGGGGATTCATTTTTTATGCATGCTATGGCATAATCTAAGTGCATCGTGGTCCATGTATATTTTAAAGAAAAAAGCCCCCCCTAACGTGAGAATTCCAAGTCAAACCAAAATATTTTTAAAAATTTTCAAAAACCCTAACATTAGCAACTCGCCTCTCTCACCCTTTTTAACATAGAAGTTTAATTTTTGTCCAAAAATCATGCTCTTCTTTGTAATATTTTGCATCTACATACACTGAAGGTTGTTTAGGATCTTTTTGCAGAGATTTATACAAATATAAGATTTTTTGGGTTTCTTCATATCATTATCATCAAGTAGACCCAATCATCTTCAAGTAAGTGCATTAAATCCTCAAGTTTTCTTTGGTTGATGTGGTGAATAATTTTAAGAAAATAATTTTGGATTAGAAGTATGTATGTTTTTGGATTTAAGGAAACAAAACCTAGATAGAGTGGTAATTTTTGTGATTCTTGTTATATTTGTACACTCATTGATTCATAAATGGCACGAAAAAAAGGCTCTACTAAAGATAAATGAAAATTTTATTACAGAAAAGGGGTAATGATTTTGGAAAGCACCCATTCCCTAGTGTAAACCACGGATGGGGAATATTTGTACGGAGTTCTGAAGTTGGTATTATGTCCATTGTGAGAGAATTCTATGCACATGTGCCTAATGCTGTTAATGATAGGGCCATTGTAAGGGGAGTTTTCGTAACCTTAAGTGCATCCACTATTAATTATTGTTATGATATGAGGGATGTAAATCAAGGAAAATGTGAGGCTTATTTAGAGAATATCAATTATGAGGAAGTAATAGACATCTAAACATTAGGAGGAGTTAAATGGGATTTTACAAATGGGAGACATAAATCATTTGGTGCTAAAGAATTAACAATCATCTACCATGTTTGGCAATATTTCCTTTGTTCAAAATTGTTGCCAACTAGGAATTGTAGCATAGTTGACAAAGAAAGAGCTTTATTACTCTTTGTAATCCAAACCTCCCAAACCATGAATCAAGGTAATTATGAATCAAAGGATAACGTTGTCAATGAAAATTCACCAAATTACTTATTTTTTCCATAACTCATAACAACACTTTTTGCTAGGGCAGGCGTAAGAATTCCTACCACTGAAATTTCTATTACAATTTGATAACTTGTCAACCCCAAATTACATGGGAAGCCTCACTAGTAGAACCAAAGCCTTCTAAGCCAACAAAAGGCATCTTCTTCAAGGAAACCTTTAAAGGATAGGTATGATAAGTTACAAGAGGCCTATCAAACATAGCAACAAGAGTGGCCCAATAAACACATGCACTATTAGGCCAATTATGTGAATACCATCTATGAGATGCCACGATTGTAACTCATGCAATCTAGTGATGATTGTAGTCAGTAAGGGGGAGCACTGAAGTATCTAGGTGATAACTTTGTCTTCAGGCCACTAGAATCCATTGAAGAAGACACACTAGAGGAAATGGAGGACTAGAGATCCATGAACACAATTATATCAATATTTTTCCATTTTTGGGTTTAGTTTTTTTATTTCATTTTCATTTTTTTCTTTTAATTATTTGTTTTAATTTTTATTAGTATTTGATGTAATTTTTCTTTTATTTTTTACTATTGTTATGTATTTTTTTGAACCTCTTAATTTTATGACCTTTTGGTGATGCATTATTCGTGAGATACATATTCATTCTCAATTCATATTAGCACTAATACATATGATGAACTGAGAATGTGAACTTAATGCTCAAAATTCCACAATTCAACACTTTTATCAAGGTAATATTTATTTTTCTCTCTTTTCTTTAGATGCATTGGAACATTAGGGACAATGTAGATTTTAGATGGGGGTGAAAAGTTTCCTTTTATATTTCTATTAAGTGTTCAAACAAAATTTCAAATACAAATTTTTGAAATTTTAATTTTAATTTTCTAGTTTTCTTACTTATTTTGTTTAAGTGTTTCGAGTCAATTTATATGTCAATGATAGGAATATGATTTTCATTAATTTAATATCTAGAGGACTCTAAGTTTTACTTCAATTAAGGAGGATTTGAATGTGAATTGAATTTAGTGTGAAACTCTTATAATTGGCAATAAGAATGATTGAGTAATCTGAGTACATAGGATTGTTTTATGTGTGAATGTTTCATAGCCATATTTTATGACTCAACAAACTTTAGACCTTACTTTGGAAAACACTCAAGGTGAAATTATAGAATACACAATGCTTAGGAAATGATTTAGGTTTTTTTTGAACCATTTGTACATTTTAGTGCCCACTGCTTGTATATTTATCACTAGTATCCCTTTGATCTTATATGAATTATAAAACTTTTATTTCTTAAAATGCTATAACCTACCCTATTATAAGCCAAATAAAAAAAATATCCTATCCTTCTACTTTCTAAGAGGACTTAAAATAAACATATGTTTGATGTAAACTCTCTATGAAAAAAGGGGTTCAAATTTTAGTAAAAATTGACTACAATCCACAAAATATTGAAAACAATAGGTTGAGGTTGTAGAAAATCAATATAAATGTAAAAAGGATGAAATATTGGTAATGCAATTTTGGGTCTCTTTAGTTATAAAAAGAAGAAAAATTGAGAAGAAGAGAAAATTAAAAAGAAGCAAAGAAAAAAAAGAAAGAAAAAGAAAGAAAAAGAGAAAAAAGAGTATAGTGATGTTTGATATAATGTGAAGTTGTACCCATAGTATATTGAAATATGGATGCGAAGGTAAATACGGTATGGATGGGTTAGGTAACATATTTAGCTATTTTAGAATTTAAAATGGTGGTGTTTGAATTTAATTAAGTTCTCTTATTTTTGTCATTCACCTTCCCATTCTTTCATAACCCGACACCCTAACCTAACATTATAACCTTGATAAAGGCCCATTGAACTAAATTAGTGTGACCATTCTATTTTAGTGGAGATAAAATTGAATGGTAAGCCTATGGACTTTGTGATTACTACTTACGCACATCATATTTGCATAATCTAGATGACAAGAATTTCATTATGTGAATGTCATACATAGGATTATCTAGCTTGAATGTTATATGTTTATGGTTAGATGGATGTCTAAGAGTTGACCATGAAAGTGAAATTAATATTTGAATTAAGCTTTGATGAAGAGTGAAATTTAAATAATCTATAAGTTGAATACTATGGGCAATCATTGAGACAAATGTATAATCAATTCGATAGTTAGTATCTTTGTTTACTTTTTTATATTTATTTTTCTTTGATTCATTTAATTTAGTTTAGTTATGATTTTTGTGGGCATCATCACAAAAACCCTCACGATACTATAAATTATCCCCTAGAACACCCTTGGGGTTTAAAGGCTTGTCACATATGCTAAATGTAATCATGTTAATTAACAAAAAACGATTTAGTTTAGTTTGGTTCAGTATATAATTGTTTACTTTCTTCTTTTTGAAACCACTTTTGAGCTCATATCTTGTTAGAGACTAGCCAAAAGTTGGTTAGGAGTTGTGACACGTGCCTAAAAATCACACATATCTTTTGATTTATCATAATTAAAATAATGAATAAGGTTTTATATTTAATTTAGCCTAAGTATTTTATAAATTGTGTTTTTCGAAATCATGAGGTATGTTTTGATGTATTTCATATTTTTTGGACTTAAAAGATACAAATGACAAAGGATCGAGTGAATCCTCAAAATCAAGGACATAATTGTCATACAATGGAGGACCTAAATGCAAACACTTGTACAAGATATATCAAGGATATGTCAAAAAATTAAATTGGTAAAATTAAGGGTGCAATGCTACATGGTTATATGTGCCCCATGACACAATGCTCTCAGTTAGAATTTCACATAATTGGAAATAACGTTATGCCACGACATGCGATTTGGATATGCATTTAATCTCCATATTTTTATCACATCTCTATCCAAAGTGTTATAGATTTTTTATTTTAACATTTTAATTATTTTAAACCTCTACAACCCTAATCCTAACTATATTGTAAGTACATTGTAACTCTTTTACTACAAATAAGTAGCTAGGGTTAACAACACATGACATATTATAGATAAATATTTATAGAAAACATACTTACATTTACAGTGAAATTGAAGGCTAGTGGTGAGATAGAATTCAAGAACCAATTAAGGAGTATTTATTATTTTTTCTAAGTTTTCTATCATTTTAGTTATGATTCTTTTAGAATCCATGCCTAGCTCATTTATTTAGGTGATCATAGAATATTTTCAAGCCTTAGATTATGATTTTAATTAATAAAATGTTACAGTGATGTTTTTGATTCAAACCTTGATTTTTGATGTGTTTGACACAATGTGTACATGCCAAAACTATGCATGTATGAATTAGAGTAGCTAACTAGTTTATTGGATGAGTATGTTTAATGCTATTTTAAGATGTTGTTATCATATTATTATGTAATTGCTAATATTCTTATTCAAAGTGGTGTCTTGTTTTTTTATGAAAGTGTGACAAGTAGAGTTGATACCATCATTAAAGGTTACTAAAAATTGTAATCTTGTGTAGTTTAATAATCTCCTTTTTAGAATTTGATGCAATGAATGAATTAAATCTAGAAAAATGCCTAGGTTGTTCATGTTTTGGGTTGCTTAATAAGTAGAATTTTAATAAATTACAAAGTGACAAAAGGTGCCTTATGATGTCTTGTCTTAGTTGCATAGATTTCCCAAGCTAAGGTTATGAATTCAATGATAGTTCTAATATTGATTCAAGATATAATTGGTTAGATTGTAGGCTAATGTTGAGGATAGTCCAATAATCACATGTTTCTTTTAATCTACGTGCTCATGTATTTTAATTATTGTTTTATGTTTTATTTTTAGTTAAAAACAAATTTCTAAATCCTATTTACTAATTTACTAACAAGCTAATAAATAGTGGTAGTTATTGTAGTAATCCTCATGGGATTACAACCTTTATTCTTAAATTATTTATCACTTATACAATTTGATCATGTATACTTTCTTATTTCAAAGTGCATTACTTCTAATCAAGGTTTAGGCTGTGTTTTAATGCAACATGGTAAAGTAATTTCTTATGTTTCTAGACAACTCAAGAGGCATGAACTGAATTATCCAACACATGATTTCAAATTAGCAGTGGGGATTTTGCCTTAAATATATTAAGGCATTATCTATATGTTGATAAATGTCCATTTTTTATCGGCCACAAGAGTTTAATGTATTTATTATCACTGAAGGAGCTTAAATAGATCTTAACTTGAGACAAAGGAGATGGATGGAGTTAATCAAAGATTATGATTGTTGTATTGACTATCACCTAAGAAAACCAAATGTAGTAGCAGATGCTCTCAATTGGAAATCAACAAGTTCATTAGCAAGTCTACAAGCTATTCATATTTCCCTACTTATGGAACTAAGAAAGTTGAATGTGGAATTATAATAAGTCATTAAGGTGTTCTACTTGCAATCTTTAGATTGAGGCCCATTTTAATCGATAAAATTTGTGAAGCTCAATCACAAGACTCTTTTCTAATGAAATAAAATGGTGAAATAGAAAATGGATGAAAAGGTTATTATTCAACTCAAGATGATGGGAGTATATTTTTCGACAATATTTTATGTGTACCAAATATGAAGGTCTTGAGAGGGAAATAATAGAAGAAGAACATAGTTCAACTTATGCTATGCAACTAGGTAGTATTAAGATATACCAAACTCTAACATCACATTATTAGTGGCATGGAATGAAACTACAAATTACATAATTTGTTGAAAGGTGTTTAATTTTCTAGCAAGTCAAAACTAAACAACAGATACCACTAGACCTTTTCAGCCACTTCCTATTCCTGAATGGAAATGGGAACATATAACAATGAATTTTTCCTTATATACTTCCTTATACACAACATGGCCATTATAGGATATGGGTAATTGTGGATCGCTTAACAAAATATGCAAACTTTTTACCTATTAAGCAAACTATACCTAGAAGAGATTGTGAGATTACAAGGAGCTCAAGTTTCATTTGTTTTTGATGGATTCAAGATTTATATCTAAATTTTAGTCTATATTACAAGATGCTAGGAGAATGAAGTTATGCTTTAGTATTGCATTTAATCTTCCAACCGATGGACAATAAGAATAAACAATTCAAACCCTTGAAAAGATGTTGTTTTCTTGTCTTTTGCAATTTAAGGGTAATTGAGATGATCACTTACCATTAATGGAATTTTCCTACGATAATAGCTACCATTTAAGCATTGAGATGGCCTCATATGAAACACTATATGGTAGGAAGTGTAGAACCCCAATATGTTAGGATGAAGTAGGTAACATAATGATTTTAGGCATAGTGTACGTACAAAATGCTCACTGATAAGATTCAATTTGTAAAGGAAAAATTGAAGATAGCCCAAGATCAAGAAAACAAACTATGCATATAATAATATTAAGAAGTGTGAATAGAAGTTGGAGATAAAGTCTTATTCAATCTGTCACCATGGAAGGGTTTTGTTTGATTTAGGGGCTGGGAAGAGCTACTCCCATGCTACATTGGTCCTTACATGATTATAGAGAAAATTGGACCTATGGCATATTTAGCACTACCACCTGAACTTTCTATGATGCATGATGTATATCATGTTTCGATGCTCTGTGGATATGTATTAGACTTGTTCCCACATCATTGAGCCCCAACTAATCCAAGTAAAATAAAATTAAAATTATGAAGAAAAACCAATGGAAATACTTGATTTTAGAGAATAAGTACTTCAAAACAAAACTATTCAGCTGGTAAAAATACTATGGAGAAATCATGCCATTGAAGAGGTAACATAGGACATGAAAAAAAAATGTGCATCCAATACCCTTATTTATTAAGCCAAGGTATGTGAATTTCAAGGAAATACTTCTAAAAAAGGGGGAGTTTTGTAACACACTATCCATTTCACAAAAGTAATATTATTTCTTAGTGTATATTCCACGTGGTATTACTATTTTACCTTTAACAATATTTGTTTAAGTATTTATTTAATTTTTTAGCATGAGGTGCCACCAATTTTATTCCTTAAGTGACACATGTCAATATAAAAAAAATTCGAGGTGAATTAGGTAGGACACTTGTCCTTGTTACACCCACCCTTGGTCTTAGAAGGACAAATATCCTTGCTCACAATCAATTAGCTCTAGTTGTGAAGTATAAAACATTTGGCTTGTTGAATGAGTCATTTTTATTCTCTCTAATGTTGGGTTAGAGAACAAAAACATTGGTTCACTTAGGTAGATCAAAATAGAAAAATTGATAAGGATGATAAGTAATGCTTGGTAAGGGCTAAAAGAAATGGAAATTGGGGAACATTCAAAACAAATTAGACCTTTCTTAGTATCTCTTTGTAAAGGTGTAAGTGTCTATTTTATGATGAATTTTATGATTTTTCATTTCAAATTTCTACGCAAAGCTATAAAAGTTTAACTGAGGGTGGTTTTATCAAAATCCTACCCCAAATCCTATTCGAAGCCCATATGTATTTTTATTATTTAAAATGGCTTTATATAATTGGAATTAAGTGTGTTATATCATGTTTTAAATTTGAGATATCAAGTTTTAAAAATATTTTATGGTTTTTATTTTAAGTTTTCTAAACAAAGTTATAGCTATTTAATTTAGGATATATTATGCAAAAGTTATGCTAAAAATCATGTTTCAAGTTGATGAGTATTCTATGTTTCTAAAAGTTATTAATATGATAATTAAGTTTTTTTAATTCTTTATTTTTAAGAGTTAAATGTCTAGTTTTTGTATGTTATTATGGAAACGAATTTGGACATATATATATGAATGTATGAGGATAGATATATAAGTATCCAAAAATTGATTAAAATGTAAGGATCAAATGGAATCAATTACTAACAGCTCTTATTTTTAGAATATTTAGAGTATTTTTTAGTTTGAATTAGATAAGAAAGCTATGGCATTACTCTTTTTTTTTTACACAAGTGTGATTATGTAGGAAGGGTTGAGCAAGTAGACCTAAACTATATGTGGAAAACCAACAATGATATAATACAATGAATGGATATGTAGTTTTTTTCTACAGCTTAAAAAATATTATTTTGAACTTCATGTATGCTCAAATAAATTCAGTTAATTCAAGTTGTATGTCTTTCGAAAGTGCATTGATTAATTTAACTAGAACTATAGAGAACATTTTACATGTTATTTTCAATACACTTTTAGTATGATAGCCCATGAGAATATATGTTATTTTCATTATCAAAACTAGCTAGTTAAAAGAATGATAATTTACAAGCTATTTCAACTTGAGATTATAACAATTTTATTACTTATATTAGTTTATAAAAAAGCTTGCAAGTTCAATAAATATTTTAGAACTACCAGAGTACTTTCCCTGATATCCAAAGATTATTGGCCATACTCAACTTTCAGAACATTCAATTTGACTTGGTGTTAACTTAGTATGATGTTTACTGATGAGTGCTCAAAAGCACTTAATATATCCTAATTTTATGCATGTTAAATGATTAAATAGATTTGTATTTACTTAGATTTATTATCATTCTAAACAAATCTATTGTTTTAGAATCACTGATATCTTTTAATTTTGTTTAGGTATTTTTGCTTCAAAAAGATAAAATTGACCAAACACTTAAAGCATATATCTGAAAGCACTACATTACAAATTTAAAATGCTTAAATGATGGAATATGTAAAGTATAACTTATGTTCCAAACCATGAAAAAGATGTAGAAAGAAAATAAGAGATCCTTTTGTTTAGAACAACATGGGCCACCCCATGAAATTTTTTGTGTTATGGAGCAAGGTAAAATGATTGACAATCATGGCATAAGTGAAGTGGATCGAGCTCCAAAATGTGTACAACTTGTGTATGCTGCGACATGAATGAACTGTGTGCTGTAAAGTTAGTCATTTGATCCATATTTTTCTCCTTGCTACACCTATAAATAGGACCCTAATTATTTTTCAATTCATA
The DNA here is from genome assembly GCA_030763125.1 of Hippophae gyantsensis. NCBI lineage: Eukaryota > Viridiplantae > Streptophyta > Magnoliopsida > Rosales > Elaeagnaceae > Hippophae > Hippophae gyantsensis. Next base: position 40,941,056 of record CM061035.1, on the reverse strand, counting down.
TCCCATCCTACAACTTCATTCTTAAGCTTTCTTAGCTTTTTTTAGTAGTTTCAAGTTCTTATTTCATTTAAGAGTTGAACAATTTTAGTTTATGTAGTAATTCTAGTTTCAATTCAATATAAGGTATTAGCAATCCTGTTTGGAGATTTTCCGTAACAAAATTGGTAATGAGATTTTGATGAGGTATATTTAAATGTATTATTTGTATATTGTGTTTATGTGTTGTTCTATATGCTAATTTAATTTATCGATATTTTATTATAATATAAATGTATGGCTGTAAATAATATGCGATATTAGTAATGTTGCTAGGCTTATGAAATATTAAAGTAGATTAATTATTTTATAAAATGAATTTAAGGTATATTAAAGTTGTGAAAGAAAAATACATTGACGAAATATTTTTCATAATAAAAAAAGATTTAAATTTATGATTTAATTATCTGAATCTAATTTAGAGTTAACTCTTAGGTGCTAGATGAAATATCATAGATCTAATTTAGAGAACTCTATTTCAAAGATTTTTATAAGATATATTTTTGAAAAATATATTGATGATATATTCTTCATAATAGATTTAAAATTTGAAAGTTAGTTTTCAGATATTTAAATGGTTTCTTAAGATAGACATATTGATGAGAGTTTAAATTAATAGCCCTACCAAAATTATCAATTAAATGATTTATTACTTCCTTATGAATAATGTATAATTTGTTAACTATCAATTAACGATCCCTACCAAAATACATTAATTGATAATTGATTAATGACAAGATTGATCCCTACCTTAGAATAATATTTTAAAGAAAAGAGAAAAGTAATAATCTTAATTCTTATATTTTTACTAACGTACTTAATATTAACCAATCAAAAATAATTAGCTAATGTATTCCATAAATTCTTCACTGCATGATAAATGTTTAATTACGTAAATATTTTTTGAATCTATCTTTAATTTTATGTCATTAGATTAGATTTCTCAAACCAAAAACTATCATGATAGGAAGTTTAGGTTTTATTTTCATTTTTAAGAATTTGTTGAGTTATTTATAAATCACATTATTTTTCTATAGACTGACCTTGAAAGTATGCTTATTATTTTCTATAAGTGATTCGTGCACTTGTGAGTTATTTTATAAATCATATAAAATTTGTATGCCCACTTTTGAAACATCAATTTTATTGCCAAGTATGTTAGTAATAGCTTTAAAAACTAGATAATCTTTACAAGCATCAAGTTTTTTGGTGCCATTGCTGGGAGAAATATCGTTTTTAATTTTTTATTATCAAAATGTCAAAAAATATTTGTGTTGTAAGTATTGTGATTTTTTTTAATTTTAAAATATCTAGGATATTAATTAATTTTAGATATTTTAAATTTTAAAGTTTCTCTTATTCTTGAAATAAATAAAAAATAAATAAAAAATATTGTTTTCAAACTTTATTTTCTTTTCTTTTGCTTTATTTTTAAACTTTCATTTCTTATAATTTTTTTAACTAATCAAATTTTAAAATATTCAAAAATTTGAAAATTTTAAGCTTTTATTTATTTAAAAAAATTAACTTTCTTTTCTTTTCTTCAAACAATTCTTCTCTTTTTATTTTAAAATTTTATTTTATTTTTCTTTAATTATTAACTCTTCTATTATTTTATTTATTTTACTTTATATTTAGTATTTTTGTGTAATAACATATTTCTTATATAATTTATTTTCTTTTACTAACATGTGTGTCATTGTATCATTTTATTTTTTAATTTCTACCTGTTTAGTATTTCTGTGTATAAATATGTAATGAAGAAGTATGCAAGGCTAGTAATTGGTGCTACTATTATCTTAATCCAATTGGGTGAAGTTTCTCAGAACTATGAATTGAGAAACATTCATTTTTTCATGTTACCTTCCTTCAATACACTACCTAATGAAGACTCATTGTCTTACATTTGGGACTTTTACTCAATAGTCCAAACATTCCTCTTCCGGTGTACTCACCAAGGATCAACTTAGAATGTGGTATTCCTTCTACATTCTTAAAGACATGGCTAAGGGATGACTAATGTCACTTCTTTTAGGTTTCCTAATAACCTGGGAGGATTTTTACAAATTTATAGGAAAATTATGTTCTTATAAAAAAATAAGGGCTAAGAGCTAAGATTGTAACTTTCTATCAGATGGAGGGAAAACTTTCCATGAAGCATGGGATAGGTTCAAACACTTTCTCACTCAATGCCCCTATCAAAGCTATCCTCTATAGTTGTAGAACTAGTTTTTATATGTTGGACTGACACAACAATGCCTGTTCATCGTTGATAATACTACTAGAAAAAAGGATGGGAGAAAAGACTACCTTAGAGACTTACAATCCCTTTGAGATGTTGGGTGATAATTCCTAGTAGAAGAGCCCATGAGTGAGGAGAGTTAGAGTTTGTGAAATTTAATCTAGTACTAAAGTTCAAATGTAGCTTGCACAACTGACCAAGCAAGGTACACTTGTTATAACATATGCCACAACAAATAAAGAACAATATGGTATGTGTAGTACTTTAGGACATGGTGCTGAAACCTGTCCCTATCAAGGAAAAACTAGTGCTAGTTTCAAGTAGGTCAATGTATTGGAGGCATACAAACCAAGACCAAGGTATGACCCCAATGCTAATACCTATAATCAAAGGTGAGGGGATCTTTCCAATTTCTCCTAGAGGTAGAACAACCTTCTATTTTCCCATAATTCAAACCAACCAGGTCAGTAAATCCATTGACAAATGCTTAGGAATCTTCCTAATAAGCCAACTAAAAACTTGCATAAGCAAGGCCAAGAATAGATGTAAGGTTAGAGAGAAAATAAAACTCAATAATGTGGGGATATTGAGTTTGAAAAAAGATGAAATCTCCCAAGAAACATCTAACTAAAGATGATAAATATTGTCCTAGATAGGAGAAACTCATTATTTTATTTTATTATTGAATTAACTATCATTCAATAGATAATTGTTTTTATTGATTTTATTTAAGCATGGTTATTTTATTATATATTTTTCATAGTTATTATTTATTTATGTATATTTTTTTATATATAAAAAAGGGGGAGATAAAACATTAAAACAAGTGTGAAAAATAGTTTGAAGCATGCTGTGACATACTTTTTTATGCGCCATCTCATTGGGGTCTCTATTTCAAGATGGTCCAAAATTAAATTTTTCGTGTCGTGGCATGAATATTACTACACCATGGCCTGTCCCTATGCGAATTCTGTCACTTTTCTCTCATTTCCTCACACCTATATCACAAAAACCTAATTTTTCCTCCCATAAAACACTTCCATACCCTCAAAACTCCCACCACTATTCAATAATTTTTCAAAATCTTTTAGAAATATCACTTTACTAACCATTTCCTACCCATTCCACAAAGAAATTTTCAAAAATTTCCAACAATATCAAGAAATCTTCATTGTTAAGGAAGGGTATTCTTCAATACAAAACAAATTAAGTAAGTTTTCATAAATTTTTAGAATTAAGTCTTTAAATTAAATTCTCTAAAATTGCTAGAATATTTGTGATTTTTAAGAGTTCCAAAACTGTAATTAGGATAGAGAGGGGCTAGAAAATATATTGGAATAATGTGTTGTTATATGGAAATTCTATAAACATCTAAATTTTTAGATATTGGTAAAAAATTTCAAAATGGCATAAAAAAGAAGAAAGGAAAGGAGGTTTCCATTTTGAAAGAATATGATAGGTCAAAATTTTCTAGTTTTGAGGCCAAAGTTTGGTTTTAAAAAAACCACACAAGTGAATAAAGGATTTATACCTCAGAGAGGAATGGATTTTAATTATGGACCTAAGGGGATTACAAATGTCATAGCAAGCCTTGGATGTAAAAAGTTTGTAAAAGAACTAGAGGTTTCTATTGAGTCCATTGTTCTAAAATTCTATGTGAATGTTCCCGACATTGTTGATAATCAAGTTGTGGTAAGGAATGTACTAGTTTCATTTGAGCATAATGATATAAATGCTCACTACTATTTTGTGAACATTAGAGAAGGTGAGTATAAAATTATTTATATAATGTGGTTTATACTATAATTTTAGAAACCTTAACTATACAAGGTGCTAAATGGATATATTATGGTAATAAACATAATTGTTTTGAAGTGAAATATTTGGATAAAATTGCTCGTATTTGGAAATACTTTGTGTGTTCAAGGCTTATCCCCATAAGACATTACAACACTATCGATAGAGATAGGGCTATTTTACAGTATGATATCTCATCTAATATGCCTATATATGTAGGGAATATAATTCACCATAGGATTAAGTTATTTGCAAATAGTCACTATACGAGTTTCTTTTTTCCTCTAGCTAATTGTTGCTTTATGTAAGAAAACAGAGTACCCCATTCAAAAGGTGAAGTTATTATACAACCTGGTGAATTATTGAACATGACATATTTTTATGAGCCCACTTTTGGTATAAATATTGTTCCTAGATAAAGATGAGTCATTCCTTCATAAAGACTGTTTATGAAAGAACAATTTCATAATTTTGGTGAAAAAATAACCTATATGGAAGAATACTAGTAAGCCTATTTTTTTCCAAAATGATGCATTCCTGAATCAAGAACATTATGATAAGGTGGAACATAATTGGTTAATGTATGAAATGCATTGGTTGTAATTGGGTAGTCTTGGGGTGGATATTGATAACTCTATGATAGTAAAATTATTTTTCCACTTCTAAATTACTTATTTTCCTTGTTATGTGCTTAAATATCATGAAAAAAATTCATTTGTGTTTACAATGGCAATGTAGGTGAAAATATAGGTGAAAGCATATCAAACATATCAAAAATAGGCAAAAATATAGGACAAATACAGAATTATAGGGTCGATTGATTGACTAGGAATTGGATCAATTGAAATTTTATAACTAGATCAATTAAAAATAAGTGGATCAATCGAGGGTTAGGGCTTAATCTATCGAGAATAGGGTCAATCGATTTATTGATGAGGATTAAAATGCGCGAGAAAAAAATTAAATCCCAACTTTCAATCTCAACCTTTGGTTCAAAGTAATACAAATCCTAATCTAATAAAGATAAATTTTAGCCTATTTAAAGCATCATAAGACAGTCATAAGAAAACAACATTAAGAGTACAAACCCTAGCAACTACTAAAAAGAGAAAAGAAAATAAAAAGTTCAAGAGGGGATTAAAGGAGACATAGCTTTGTGAAGGATTCAAGAGAAGATTAGTTCAACAAATCAAGAGATTGAGCATATCTTTTCTTCTTCTCCTTTCTTTATCAATTGTATTGTCTTTCTTTATGAAAAATTTGAGCTTTAAGAATATAATTATGTCTAGCTAATTTATTAATCTAGGATCTTATAACCCAATTTTCTACATGTGATAATCTAATACTTTACCCCAATTGTTATTTCAAATCAATTGTATTATTTAATCTGATTTTTATGCTATTATTTGTTTGGCCAACAATTGATTTATAGAGGCAATTAAATAGATTTGATAGTAATATTTAATTGTTATCTTGATGAAATAATATGCATAGTTCCTTGGTATAGATGTATGATTCTTATGTGTGTGATTTATAATTGATGAACTTAATGAGTAGTATGTAATCTAATTGATATAAGAGTGTCATTAAGGTAATTTCTATATGGTGTGTAGTATATTTGATAGAGGAATTCATATAAGGTTAGATTCAATTGATCATATAATTGATTAATGATTATATTGGAGGGAATTTTAGTGCTTAACATGTTAGAAAATTGGGGAATTAAAGATTCCTAGATTTCTCTTATATCTTCATAGTTATTGAGTCTTGTGATTTAAAATTAATTGTCATTTATATTTCAATTTTTATAATTTTCTATTTTCCAAATAGTATTAGTAATAATTACATTGTCACTACATTATAAGTTACATAATTCCCTATGAGATTGATATCCGTACTTAGGTACATTATATTACTTGCATGACTTATATACTTGTAGATTGCTTCGTGTTGATCAGATACAAGTCCTTTAGTAACACATGAGTATCCTCATTTTGATTTCACTTTTGTACCTCTACTAAGATCACAAAACAACAAGAATAAGGTCAGATGACATGGAGGAAGAGCTCTGAATTTTGATATAGAATTTTATTATTATTTATGGATTTTTATATTTCTTTTATTTTAAGAACATTAGTTTTTACTCTTTTTGGGTATTGATTTTATTTTTATTTATGTTAATTATTTTGTTTTATTTTGTTTCTTGTCATGCGATCATTGTTTAGAATTGTTCATTTTATAACTGTTTGTTGAAATTTGTAAGAACTACAATTTTTGTTTGTGTAAAATTTAATTATTTAGATTGATGGATGCATTTGCAATTCCATAGAACTCTTGTACAGGATCAACAAATGGGTAACTTTTCTATCCATTACTTTTTATCTTTATTGTACGACGGTTACTTTGAGGGCAATGTATGTTTTAGGTTAGAGATGGGAAATGTTACATTATAAAATTGTGCTAATTTGAAATTTTTGTTTAAAAATATGTTCACATTTTTGCATTGTTTATATTTTTACTTTTTTTATGTGCTGTTATTTATTTTTATTGGATTTGGAGTTTTTGGTTAATTTTAAAATTTTTCTTACAAAATTATCATGTCTTTTAGTTAATTTTAGGAAAATGATTAATTCTTTACACTATTAGATTAATTTCTTGAAGATATTATAGGGTAATATGATAATTAGTTTGTTATTTTCATAATTAATATTTCATGATAAAATGTTGAAATTACAATGAGCCCAAAATCAATGGTTAGGAATCAAATAGTGGAGGCTACCTTGTGATAATATAATCTGAGCTATTATCTTCCCATTCTAAATTGTTTAGAAGATCACTATAGGTTTTTGCATTGAATATTAGGATTTTACATCTAATAAAGTATCATATATTTATTTTTATTGCTTAAATTGAATGATCTAATGTAGAAATGGTAAGTATATGCCTTTTTTTTCTTCTTTCATGCATTTCTCCTAAAAAGACTTATATATTGGGTTACCTAAACCAATAAAAGAAAAGGCCACTGATAACTGTATTTTATATAGTTATTTTCATCTATTTTATTAATTATACTTGCTATGTTCTTTACATTTTTAGTTAATTTTAGTTAAATTAATTAGTATTTACTGTTTTTTATATATTTTAAGAAAATTAAATAATTTGTATCGAAAACGTACTTAATTGCAAATTTGGGTCCAAAAATATAATTTCAAATAAATAAGTGCCTAATTGCAATTTATAAAGTCGAAAATATAATTTAAATTAAAATCGGGCTTAATCTTAATAATTAAAAGTTTAAAATTTAATTTAAATTAGAAAAAAGGGCTTAATTGTAATTAAAGAAAGTTTAAAATGCAATTTGAATTAAATTTGTGGGTCAAAATGCAATTACTTAAAGTTTACATTTCTGTGCAGGTGAGAAGAAACCACGTGCCATAATCCACACGCGCAACGTGGACCGTCCGATCAGAGAAGAAACGGCTATGATTTGCGCATCTCTATCACACTAGACCAACTCGCGTGTATGCAGGTTTCTGTCTTTCAACTGTTCGGTGCCCGAGTGGGGCCCACCTTCCGCGTAGGCCAGCATGCAAGTGGGACCCATGTGTCTGACGCGTCCAGCCGCTGTCCCCCCCACGTTTTGCACATCTCAATCCGGTGCGGCAATTCTGCATGAGCCCGTTCCATCCCCCAATGATAATCTGCAATGTGTCCGTATTAATCCATGCAGCCAATCAGACGCTGACACGTGGCAAGCAGATTGAATTTAAAAATATCAGAAATGGCGCCCTCTGTTTCATCTTCCACGCGTGTATTAAAAAAACAAATTTTATTTTCGCGTGGCTGCGGATTTTAAAGAGAATGTCGGGGTTTTGTTTTCCATACAAATTGTAACACGTGTATTATATTGTAATATTTTAGATGTATTGTTTTAGCTATAAATAGGAGATATTATGATAGAGTTAAGGGAGTTTTGAGTTTTGGAATTTTAGGAGAATTTGGGGTTGGACTGTGGAACACGTAGAAGCCATTTTTGGCTTCTGTTGTGTTCTGCGTGTGCCAAATATTTTGGAGAGGATGAAGTTTTAATTTTCTTAATGTTCTGTAACTGATATTCCTTGATTGTTGTAATATTAATTTTTCTTTATTATGAAGTAATTTAATTTTTCTAGGGTTGCATTTTATCTAAATTTATGAAGCTTTGATTTTAATTATTTTTTAAAGATTTATAAGACGTTCGATTTGTTTATTCTATCTGTGCTTAATGCTTTTTGATTATTTACGAATTTTATCATATTGATCCGTGGCACATAAATAAACTTGGAAGAGGTATTTTTGTGTATATTGCTCATGGATAGAATGACATGTATGATGAAGGATAGGAATATACCCTAATTGTATGTGTGGCCATTTGAAAACTTAGAACTTAATGAATCTTGGTAAATTTAATTCTTATAGGAATATAGTGAATTAATTTAACGAGGTGTGTCTATACGGAGCTCGAAAGAGATGTATGGATAAAATTAGAAGTTTTCGGTTGACAAATTAAATGTACTAAAAAATATAAATCAAGAGAAAATAATATGATTTGAGTGGATTAATTTGGTGAAAAACTACAATCCTAGATGTCTTTTATTTTGTTATTAAACTCTATTCTTTACACTTTTTCCAAATCAACGATCGTTTTGGATAAAATCGGAGCGAAATAATTTTAGTACTCAACAAATTATAGTGACAAATCTCCGTGGGAACGATACTTTACTTACAAATCTTATTACTTGTGACCGTGTATACTTGCACGTTTTATGTTCTCTAAAAGAGACAACGTGCAAGCATACACGGTCACAAGTAATAAAATTTGATAAGTAAGTTATCTTTCCCACATTTCATGATTCGCTGAAGGGGAACGTGGGACACGTGGCTGACTTTAAATGGCTGAAGGGAACGATTGCACGTGGTTCCGCCGCACGCGATCACAACCTTTGGCAAACGCATAACAGACACGTTGGTCCCACCCTACACGCCGGCTTGCACGACAGGTGGGCCCCACTGGCGCGTCAAGCGGTGCACCTGAAATCCCGCGTCCAATCTCTTTTGTCGTGTCTGGTCTCACGCGCCTCATCGCAGCCGTTTGTTACCTAATCGCACGGTTGGTGATGCGCGATTGTGATTGAGCACGTGGCCTATTTTTCCTGCGCAGAAAAATAAATAATCTTAATTGCATTTTTAGCCACAAATTTAATTCAAATTACATTTTTAAACTTTCTTTAATTGCAATTGAACCTTTTTCTAATTTAAATTAAATTTTTAAACTTTTATTAATAATTAAAATTAAGCCCGATTTTAATTTAAATTATATTTTCGACTTTTATAAATTGCAATTAAGTACTCTTTTATTTGAAATTATATTTTTGGAAACAAATTTGCAATTAAGTACGTTTTTGATTCAAATTATTTAACTTTCTTAAAAATAATCTTCTTAACCAATAAACAGTAAATACTAATTAATTTAACTAAAATTAACTAAAAATGTAAAGAACATAGCAATTATAATTAATAAAATAGGTGAAAAAAATCTATATAAAATACAGTTATCAACACCCCCAAACTTAAGTTTTTGCTAGTCCTCGAGCAAAAGGAAAGAAATAAAACAAAGATAACTGCATTTAAAATAGTGATTTTCAAAATATTTCTTTTTAGTCTTTCGAAATTACTCAAAGAAATAAAAGAATTTTTTCTAAGCATCAAAATCAATTTAAAAGTATATAACGTTTTCACAATGAATTTTAGTGTGTGTGTGAAGTCTTTTCATATTTCATCACATGCAATCCGGATCAGTTTATGCAAATATACAATCAAACAAATTTTAATGAAATCACAAATCTCATAAGTTTATTTTTCTTTTCTCTCTCCACTAATATAGGCAAACATAACCAAAAATCAATATGACTTTATCAAGCTTGTAATGTATGGCTTAGGTAAAGGTAGGATAAAGGATAATATTTAGCTCAAACTTTTCCCAAGCATAACATTTTAGGTTTGGAAAAGATACTTCTATCATCACAATAAATACTTCCCAATTTGGGATTTATCATCACATACCATCCTCATTTTTTTCTTTTTTCGTTGTTTATTTGGTTTTGTTATTTATTTTTAATTTTTGCATTTTAAATTTGATATTTGTGGGTATCATATCTAAAAATCCTCACAAGATTTAAATTCATCCACAAGAGAAACCTAGGGGTTTAAAGACTTGTTGCGCATGTTAAATGCAACTATGTTGAACTACAATAATGATTTAGAATAGTTTAATTTTATTCTAGTTTTTTATTTTAACGTCATTCTTACTTAAATACTAGCAAGAACCTAGTCGGGGTTGTGATGATGCTCAAAAGCATTTAATATATCATGTTTTTATGCATGTTAAATGATTAATTAGATTTGTGTTTGCTTAGTTTTACTATCATTTTAAAAAAATCTATCTTTTCAGAATCACAGGTATGTTTTTTTGTTTTTCAAGTATTTTATCTTGAAAAAAATAAAATTGATCAAAAACTTGAAAAATATATCTATAAGCACACCATTACAATTCAAAAAGTTTAAAAGATAGCATATTCAATGTATTAAAAATGTTCCAAACCATAAAAAAGATATATAAAGAAAATAAGAGATCTATTTGTTTAGAACAACGTCGGCCACATCGTGGAATTTTTTGTGCCATAGTGTGAGGTAAAAGGATTGAGAATCATGCATCCTAGAATTTTTGTGGGCCACAGTATGAAAGTGTTGTATGCCAAGTCATGAAAGAATTGTGTGCCATGGAACCTATCATTTGATCCATATTTTTCTCCTTTCTTGCACCTATAAATAGGACTCTAATTCTATTATAATTCATATCCCATCCCACAGTTTCATTTTTAAGCATTCTTAGTTTTTCCTTTAGTAGTTTCAAGTTCTTCTCTCATTTGAGTGTTGAATAATTTTCGTTTATGTAGTAATTCTTGTTTCAATTCAATAAACGGTGTTGGTAATTCTATTTAGAGTTTTTCTAGAACGTATTCAATACTAAGATTCTGTTGAGGTATATTTAAATATATTCTTTCTAACTTATCTTTATGTATTATTTTACATGTTATGTTTAGTTTATTGATCATTTATTAAAATGTGTATGTCTGGCCATAAATATTATGAGATTGTTACGCTTGTGAAATATTAAAATAGATTAAATATTTTTATAAAATAAATTTAAATTTTATTTCTTCATCAAGCTTAAAATGAAGTTTGTGAAAGTAAAATATATTGACAAAGTATATTTCATAATAAACAAGAGAGTTAGATTTATTATTTAATTATCTGAATATGATTTAGAGTCAACTCTTATATGTTAGATAAAATATTCGTGATATGGTTTAGAGAACTGTATTTTAAAAAAATTTATAAGATTTATTATTGGGAAATATGTTGACAAAATATTTTTCATAATATATTTAAAATCTGAAAATTAGTTTTTAGATAGTTAAATTATTAATCCAACTTAGATACTTTGATGAGAGTTTAAATTGACAGCCCCATCAAAAGCACCAATTAAATGGTTTATTGATTCCTTAGGAATAAATCATAATTTAGTAACTATCAATTAGTGATCCCCGCTAAAATTCTTTAAATGATAATTGATTAATAATGAAATTGATTCCTCACTTAGGATAATTTCTTATAAAAAAGAAAAGATTCAATAATCTTAATTTATATAATTTTAAGAGTTTATTTAATATCGACCAAGCATAATTAACTAATATATCCCATAAATTGTCCACTATATGATAAATGTTTAATTTCCTAAATATTTATTGAATCTATCTCTACTTTTAGGTCATTCGATTAGATTTCTCAAACCAACTATCATGACATGATGTTTAGGTTTTATTTTCATTTTTAAAATTTGTTGAATTATTTAAAAACCACATGATTCCTCTTTTGATTGACCTTGAAAATATATTTATCATTTTCTATAAATGATTCATGCACATGTGAGCTATTATATAAATCAAACAAAATTTATACGCCTAATTTTTACATGTCAAGTTTTTTGTGTTATTGTCAGGTATGTCGATAATAGCACTAAAAACTAGATAACCTTTGCAAGCATTATCTACCAACTCAATATGATACTAGGTCAACTCAGTATGTTATTACAAGTTCAGTATGGTATGTATCAATTCAGTTAAGTTAGTGCATACATAACATATGTATAAGCAGAGCTGATTGAGCCATTTTAACGGTTATATCAGGAAAGTTCTTCACACTTATAGTTGAAATCTAGCGTTAGTGCTAAATATATTCTCCGTGTATGACCAGATTCCCAAGAGCTCTTGGCATAATAAAATCAAAATTATATTTCTCATGGTTATACTTCCTTTTTCTATACGGATCATTGTACATTATTATATTCTAAGGATTATGAAAATTAGTTTCATTAGAATGTTATTTCAAGATTACTCATTAGATAGTAAATTATTTTATTTTGCGTTGGTTATTTTTATCAGTATATTATTTCATGATAATTTATAAGTATTTGATACACAATTTGCATGAGTATTGTGTACAGTTATTTTATAGAAGTTATCAACTCACTGAGCTGTCAAGCTTATCCTTTATATTTATTTTCCTCTCTCAAGTAACATTTAAGGCCACATCACGTGATCTAAGAGGCTTAGGATCATATTTTATCATACAATGTATGTGTTTATTTATCCTTTCCCTTTGTATAGTACATTTTGGTTGATTTGTTTGTACTAGTGACTAAGGCTAAGGAATTCTATGTGTTTGGATGTATAGTATGTATCTTATATTATGTAGTGATAATTTGTCCATGAGCCCCTTTATGGATGTGTATATTTATATGAAGTTGGTTGGTTTGTTAAAATTCATCCTTCTAGAGCTTTTGTCAATTTATTGTAGGGAAGATAATTCAACAATTAAGGAAGAATCCACTCATTATTTTTGAAAACTTCTTAAATGTAATCTTCAAATTTAATCAAAGTCAATTTAGGAATGCCAGTTGTTATGTTCCCTCAGGGCATATCACATGCTCTAGGTTTGAGTTGAGGTGGGTACTGGTAACCAAAGGCTTGCAATAAACCATAAGCCCTTAACCTAATCTTATAGTTGTCCAATTAACCATTTATAAGCAATTTTACTTTGAAAACTCATTTACATGTAATGGGATATAAGACCAATAAGTAAAGGTACAAGTTCCTATGTAGCATTAGAAATCAAATCATCAATTTCTTTTTTGTATTCCCAACTTCCACTCATGACATTTCAAACCTTCTCTATAGTTCCTTAGCATTGTAAGATAAAAATGAGGGAACAAAGTTACAACTAACAACTTTGGTTTGTGAACCCTAACCTAGAATCTAGTTGTCATAAAATGCACATTGTTGGTGGAATTAACCTAGACTGGTAGATGGGGCAATGACACATAGGAAACAAGTTCATGATAATGTAATTATGAAATGGGAATACCATATAAGCATGGAACATGAGGATACAATAAACAACCATTTCATTTCCAAGAACTATGGATCACCATCAGTTATAGTATCATGATCATCAATTAAAACTAGTGGAATACTAGGAACAAAAGACACTATACCATGATCAGAAACATCAGATGACACATTAGAAGTAATAGATACTTATGACTAGAAGGAAGAGATGGAGAACCAAAAAAATCAAAAGGAACTGAAGAGGAAGACACTAAGTTAGGCAAAAAACCATTTTCAAAAGCAATAACTATGCAAGTGGGCACAAAAATAGTAGACTTGGGCCTCTCACTATAGGAAGAATTAGAAGCATGATCAAAAAATGGAAACTAAGACTCATTGAATGTAACATGTCTACTAAAAAACTTTACTAATAGACCTATCAAGAAACTTAAACCCTTTATGATTAATTCGATACCCAGGAAAAATAGATGGAGATGACCTAGGCTTTAGTTTGTGATTTACATAAGACCTCAAATGTTGGAAACACTTTGAGTGTGCTATAATCAAGTGACTTACCAAATGGTGATAAACTAGAAAGTACCTTAGTAGGTATTGTTGCGTGTTTTTCAACACACGAACTCGTGCAAGCATACACGGTCACAAGTAATAAAGATTTGTAAGTAAAGATCGATCCCACGAGGATTTGTTACTATAGTTTGTCGAGTACTAAAATTATATCTCTCTGATTTTATCCAAAACAATCGTTGGTTAATAAAAAAGTAAAATAAGAAAAGAAAAGAAATCTAGGATTGCAATTTTCACCAAACTAATCCACTCAAATCATGTTATTTTCTTTTGATTTATATTTTAGTACATTTAATTTGTCAACCGAAAACTTCTTTTTTTATTATTCATACATCTCTTTCGAGCTCCGTATAAACACACCTCGTTAAATTAATTTACTATATCTCTATGAAAATTAAATTTACCGAGATTCATTACGTTCTAAGTTTTCAAATGGCCACACATACAATTAGGGTATATCTCTATCCTTCATCGTACATGTCATTCTATTTACGAGCAATACACACACAAATGCCTTTCTCAAGTTTATTCATGTGCCACGGATCGTTTTGATAAGATTCGTAAATAATCAAAAAGCATTAAGAACAAAATAGAACGAACAAATCGAACGTCTTATAAATCTAACAAAAATAATTAAAATTAAAGCTTCATAAATTTAGATTAAATGCAACCCTAGAAAAATTAAATTACTTCATAAAATTAAAATAAAAATTATAACAACTACAGAAAAATTAGATGAAGCAGAAATAAAATTAAAACATAACTTAAAACAAATATTTGGCACACGCAAAACACAACAAAAGCCAAAAATGGCTTTTGCGTGTTTTGCCGTCCACACACAAACACAATAAAAATTACAAACTGAAAAAACTAAAACACTCTAAAAACTTTCGAAATTAAAACTAAAACTCTACTCCAAAAACTCTACTCCAACCAAAACTTTTTTTACAACTAAAAACTATCTCCTATTTATAGCAAAAAAATACATTAATAAAATATTAAATTAAAATCTACGCGGGGGGACAAAAATGTGTGGTGAAAATAATAAATTAAACGCGTGGGGGGACAAAACGTGTATCGAAAATGGGATCGAGGGAGTGGGTGGAACGCTGCGCGTTCTGTTTTAATTTTCTTCCACGCTGCCACGTGTCGCGTTCTGATTCGCGGACACAATTAGTGGGACACGTGGCAGCGTCTCATTGGTTGAGGGGAAACGGGCGCACGATGAATGGTCGCACGGGAGCCAACGGCTACAACACGGGCTTGATCCAGCGCGGTCGCGCTCATTGTAACATGCCACGTGTCACAACATGATTAGCTGAAAAGTTGAGTGGGACACGTGTCATATCTTCATTGGAGGAAAATCGGGTTGCACGCAGAGATCAGCGCACGGGATCAGAGGCGCGCGAACGTGGGGGACAGCGTCTGCGCGGCGTCAGACGGGTGGGTCCCACGCTGCACGCCGGCCTGCGCGGCAGGTGGGCCCCACTCGGGCGCCGAGCCGCGTGAAGGAATCTTCCCTGCATCCATTCGCTTTGGTCGGGTTTGATCTACACGCGCCAATCCTAGCCGTTTATGATTTGATCGGACGGTCCACGTTGCACGCGTGGATGATGACGCGTGTATTCTTCTCTCCTGCACGAATATTAAACTTTATTTAATTATATTTTGACCCACAAATTTAATTCAAATTACATTTTAAACTTTCTTTAATTACAGTTAAGCCCTTTGCTAATTTTAAATTAAATTTTTAAACTTTTAATAATTAAAATGAAGCCCAAATTTAATTTAAATTATATTTT
The DNA here is from genome assembly GCA_030763125.1 of Hippophae gyantsensis. NCBI lineage: Eukaryota > Viridiplantae > Streptophyta > Magnoliopsida > Rosales > Elaeagnaceae > Hippophae > Hippophae gyantsensis. The sequence goes on along the minus strand of CM061035.1, from coordinate 40,925,106 downwards.
TGATTTTTAAAAATTGTAATTAAGACTTATATTATTTGAAATTATATTTGTGGACATAAATGTGGCATTAAGTACATTTTCGATACAAATTATTTACTTTTATTAAAATATATAAAAAACAGTAAATACTAATTTATTAAACTAAAATTAACTAAACACAGAGAGAATCTAGCAATTATAATTAATAAAATAGGTGAAAATAACTATATAAAATACAGTTATCAGGTATCTTGTTTAACAGAAACTAGTAGTGCTCATAGCATAATCCTAATAGGTTAGAGGAAAATAAGAAGTAAACAATAGTGCAAGATCCATCTCAACAACACCATTCTATTAAAAAGTGTAAGGCCAAGTGAGCCTATGGACAACACCTACCATAGTAAGAATAGTGACCAATGGTTCGAATTTTGAGCAGCCATCAATCTAAATAGACTTTAATTGATGCTACAATTGTAGTTCAATCATAGATTGAAATTGAATAAAGGAAATTGTTGTTTGATCCTTAGAATTAATATACATATGAATTGAGAAAAGTAATCAATAATGGAAAAAATATTTGATATCTATATTAGTAGCTTTAGGAGAAGTCCAAAAATCAAGATACAATAGTTGAAATGGTTTTCAAAATTCTCATGAATTCTAGAGGAAAAAGATAAATTGTGAGACTTAGCAAGTATATGAGTAGTACAAAAAGGTTCCTTAGCATATTCTTTAGTAAAGAGACCTACATACATATACACAACTTGTTTAATAGTATGAATGGAAGGGTGACCAAACCTCTCATGGTATAGCTCAAGTGAAGCCTGGAAATCTATAGGAGGAGCAAACAAATTCAATCCATATCCATATGATGACTCACTATGAAACTTATAAATCCAATGTGCACTAGTTCCCTCCATATGTACTTCCTTGGATTTGAGATCCTTAACATAAAATAAGAAGCATCAAATTCATTAGAAACTGAATTATCTAAACAAAACCTTTTATAGATAATAAATTTGCTATAGAAAATGAAGTATGCAAAACATCATAGCCAACACTCGTAGTAGGTATTTTGTCACCATTTCAAAAAACTACTCTCTCAATACCCAAGTAAGGTGTAGAAGTAGTAGGTAAAGAAGAATAAAAAATAATGTTGTAACTAGCACCACTCTCAAGAATCCAAGAAAGGAGTTAGAGTTATCTCTGAGAATGAAACAAGATCGGGCATTATGCCCCACCTTATCACCTTATCACAAATTTGAAAAACATGCTTGTTGTTATCTGGCCCTGACTTCTTGAAAAAATTCTTTGAATTGCTTACAATATCACCAATTTCCTATATTAACTAGATTGTAAGAGAATTGCTTCAAATTCTAACAAGGAACATTCGACTTATTCTCTACAGATTTCCCATGACGGGGCTTACTAGAATTATTAGCATTCTTAGATGCAACACAAGCAACTTTAGCTATTAGATATAAGCTTGCACATCATTGGACTATCAGAATGTCCATTACTCGATAAATAATAACTCTATAAAAATGGAGTTATTGACAAAATTCTTTGAATTTCTTAAAATAGCACCAATTTCCTATATTGACTAGATCGCAAGAGAATTGCTTCAAATTCTAACGAGGAACATTAGACTTATTCTCTATAAATTTTCCATAATGCGACTTACTAGAAGTATTATCATTCTTAGACCCAACACAAGCAACTTTTGACAAATAGATAAAAGCTTGCACATCATTGGACTATGAGAAAGTCCATTACTCGATAAATAATAACTCTATAAAAATAGAGCTATTGTATCACTTTCATACCAAATATTTTCTTGTTTGATTAATTAAATTGTGTTTTAGGGCTTAATATCACATTTTTAAGTAATAGGGTGAAAGAGGGATAAAAATATACTTTTAAGGAATTTTCTTGAAATTTAGAGAATTTTTTATGATTTTTTTAACTCAAGTGGATGCACTTAGAAAATGAACCGGATGCGTTAAAAAATTAGGAGGAGCCAACTAGAGCGTGCCAAATGTCAAAAATAGGTCGCTAGCACTTTCCATGTGTCCTCCACACAAGAAACCACCACAAATCACCACGCATCATGTTGTGCTAGCTCAGTTGCAAGTCTCAAATAGGTAAACTGTGTGACACGTGTCAAGGTCTCATTTCACCCGCTCACCATGTGTCAGTTGCACATTACCTCCACCTTTTTCATACACACCATCTACCACATCATCAATCCATATTCTCTCATCCAATTATGGTGCATCATGTGTATTCCTCACCTACATAGTCACCTTTAGCAAATCAGTGCCAACCATGATTTTTTTTCCATCCAATAAAAGCCTACCACATGCCATGCATTCTATTGTTGATTTTTGGTGTGATCCAATGACCATAAATAAATCTAAGTTTTTTAAAATCTTTTTCTTTCCTTTTACTCGAATTTTAACAACATTCCTCCATTTGGCACTCATTTTCACCTCCACAGACCCTTCATTTTCATCTTCCTTCTCTTCCACCATTTTACCACCAAAACACTATTTTTAATCTTTTCCTTTTGGATTTCTCCACATTATTTTTGAAAATATAAGATGATTTAGAGAAGATAAAAGAATAGCACCATTGAAGCACAAATGGAGCTTTATGGGGAAGAGAGCTTGAGAAATTTGAATTGGGTTTACATTTTTCTTTCTCCTTTAGTTGTAAACATTGTACTTCCTATGGATTTTACTCTTGAATTTATTATATTGCGTATGAGTATTTTGTGGTAGAACTTTTTCTAGGGATTTAGTGGAACCCATTATATAAGCATGGTTTTATTATATTAATTTAGTATTTTATGAATGTTTTGATTATCTAGTTTAATGTGTTTAATACTTCTATTTAAATTTGGCATTATAATTATGTGATTTGTTAAGTTTATGCATAATTGAAAGATTGGTATTAAAATGTGAACTTATGGTAAACTAGCATATATGTAATGAGGTGAGAAATTTCCATTATTATGTATGTAATTAATTATTAATTCTAGGTGCTTAATGTCCTATGTAAGCCTAAATGATCATAGACATGTGAGTTATGGATTTTTGGATAAAAATTATTATGGCCATATACATTCGGGTGGTAATTGTTAGAGTAGAATTAAATTAATAATCTTAAAATGGGGAAGTTGAATTCCCTAAGTTTTCTTGATTGTGTAGTGAATTAGGTTTTTTTTCTTTAATTAGTTTAGTTTCTTTATTTTAATTTGTCACTCATTTTCAGTAGTTTAAATAGAAAAGAAAAGAAAAGTAAATATTTTGGTACTTAATTTTAACAAATATTTTAACAAGTTTCATGTGGGTATGACATTCCAATCTTAAAAAGACTTCTTACTTGGATGTGACCTATGTACTTGTAGATTTACCACAATAAATAAATAGGGTAAGGAGTCAATAACTCCTAGAGACTTACCCCTAAATTGCAAGCCACAGAAGAAAGAATGTTAAGGTAAATAAAGAAGTAAACCAGCAAGATAGAAAGTAACATAAATAAATTAAATAGAATGCAAGAAGCTTAATTTATACTAAAATAGATAACAAACTATGCATAGAAAGTAGTAAGTAGTAAGGTAAAACAAGAACGAATAAATCATATAGCATGTGATAGACAGAAAGAAGTGTTTTCCAATCAAAATAGGATCCTTATATGTTGGCATATACTTGGATAGAATCATGCTTGTACTAACTAAATAGTAGAGCATGCAAACATGGTGATATAATGAGGTAAACCAACGTAGACCCTGCCTTTGTGGTAAAAGTATCAAGTTACTTATGACAACCACTAGCAGAAAAGAATTCATTGAAAAATAAAAAATAGTTTACAACTCAATAGAAATATAACTCTAATGCCTCTACTTGTCAATATGCATATCCTTACTACTCTAGTACTAGCCTCACTATGTCCTCCGTAACTACTATGAACCAAGCCAAATTTGGCACTCCTTTGGAACCTTACCACCACCTGGTGTTACGAACAGTCACTAACAGTCAATATAAGTGAAACCTATGCATATGGCTTATGCAAAGCACATGGACCTCAATAAGAAACCTAACTCATAGGCTTTCAATATTAATTAAACCAACCCTAATAAAATAGTTTTTTTTACACAAAATACTCAGAATCACTAATACTAAGATCGATAGAATATAGTTTAAACTTTTGAAAACTATGAGTTTTAAAATCGATAGAATATCACCACATTTTTTAATTTCCAAATAATTAGAAGATGATGTATTTATAGAGAATTCCAAGTAGTCTGGGTGCTTTACCCTCCACTCACCGCCTTCCTTATTCCTTAGGGTGATGAGGCTTACCATCTTGGATGGTTAAGGTAATGGCAATTACTCGATGAGGGTAATGGAAATTAAATACTCATTAACAAAGGGTGATGAGGGTGTGGAAAGACCTCGATGAGCACACACAAAATATGTTTTTTGTTTCCAAAATTACAGTGTAATTTTCGTAAGTAGCCACAAATCAAAATGAACAAAAACATGAAACACATCCTAGCATGCCTACTAAACAAACCAACCACATGGTGTGAGTAAAACATTCCAACATACAAAATGCTTCCAAAGGAAAATAAATAGACTCATTGTTTTGCACACATGAACGTCATTAAAGACACAAATGACTTACATGACTTACATTATCCAAGTTTGGCTCTTTGTGGAAAAATACTACATAACTAAACAGACACTCATCTCAATATGAGACAATTATGCATGATGGCCTAAAGATGTTTATTCCTATGAAAAAAACATCGACACATAACCCATACCACAAACACAATTACACCAAGTGCATTAATCTTGTTATGCTTCAACCATCTTCATGCATCAACATAACTATGTTGTATGTCTAAACTCCATCTCCTACAGACCCTCAAAATCTCAAGCTACACCTATATCCTCTACACATGAAGTAATTTATACCCGTGAATGCATCATGCAAACCTATATGTAGTCTAACCATAAAAAAACTATCATTTAACCCTTACATGTACACAATGATAGCCTAAGCATAATTAAACATGGATGTAACATGCATAAGACACACAACTCCCCTTACATGTGTGCAAGTCAGGCAACCATGATGATGTGCAACCGATACTCATATCCCATGCAACACACAACAATGTAATAAATAACGATCTATGCAAACAAACTTCTCCCCCTTTTAACACAAAAAGTCAAAGGGCCACCCCTAAATGAGAGAGAGAAGGTGTACAATTATGCAATAATCTTTTCATTCATGCAACCATCAAAGAAGATTAATGCAATTCACCAAAACAATAAGAAACATATGCAACACTATAAAGCATAAATCATGCTAAACATAAATAGACAAACATAGAGCTAAAAGTAAAGAAACCCAAACTTTTCATTAAAGGTTTTTCTATTACATAAATTTCATAAACAAGAAGAAAAGTACAATAAATAGGAAAATATAAAGAAAAATTCAACACTTTCCTCCACTCTCTCCACCATTGTAAGGAGCCACACTACAAGAGGAGGCATTAGTATCACTATGATATAGAGGATGGTAGAATTATGTTAGGCAAAAAAGGATTAAAGAAATTGGGTGAAAGAAGTTAAGCACTCAAGACCACCAAAGTTTTGAAAAAGAGAACTCATAGAGCCAACGTTAGAGTTGCAAGTGGAAAATTGATGAGAAGCTCTCAGAGAACCACAAAAGGCTATTCTTATAGAAGAGAGAGACCCAGAATAGCAAAGTGAACCATGTTTAGGAGGCTAAAAGTCAAGTAAAAAAACACACTCATTGAGGCAAGCAAGAAACTAGGTAGATAGGTTCTAAGCTTGCTAGGTAGCAACAAACTCTCTAAATATAGAGTTCAAGCACTAATTGAAGGTGTAAAAATCAAGGTATAGGAGAGAGATCTCTCAAGATAGATGAGGCTTAGAGGAACGAGGTGGAATATAATTAGAGGGATAAGGAACATATTAAGATATGCTTTAAGAAGAAGTAGTAGTGGGAGTATAGCATCTAAAAAAGTGGCATGGTGAGAGGAAAAGTGACCAACATGAGCAAGTTCTTTGCCTTTTCTAGTATCAAAAACATCAAGGAATAGAGAAGCACCATACTAAGTGATCAAGGAAGGATAGTGAAGAGTAGAAAGAAAAGTAGTACTGGAACAAAAAAATGATGGTCTTATAAATCATGACTGAAAGATCTATAGTCTCGCCATTCATGATAGCACATAGAAAGTGACCACAAGAGGTAGTCACTAAATTGATATAAGTAAGAGGATGCATGACAACACTCACAAAATCACTAAGTCACCGGCCAGGGGTAGCAGTCAATTGTAGTGTAGAGCCACCATAATGACTACTAGGACCAACCATAAGGTTAGCCATCTCATTTAGATCACGAAAGAAAATGTTTGAAACTTGACATGAAGATCCAAGAAGACAAGATTTTAAAATTCAAAATTGATGACAAGAAAAGAAGGGTTAAGTACATCCAAAATAGAGAATATCCTGATGACATTAACTCGAGAAAAAGTAATCTTATGCCTTCACAGATGAAAGATGGTAGAAAGATTAGAGAAGCAAAAAAGGAGAGATAGTAGAATAAAAATCTCAAAAAAAGGTGGGATCAAACCTATAAGTAAAGAAAGGAAAAAAGAATGAAAGAAAAGCAAGAAACCTTCTTTTGATAAGACCCAAGGAGAGGGACTAGTAGCGTCTAGTTTCTTCTCTTAATCATCTATATTGTTTTGGATTCTTCTAGATCTCTTAGAAGAAATTTAGAAGGTAGGTTAGAAGAAAAGTGTAAGTAAGTTTTTCGATAGTAGAAAATGTCTAAGAAATTATGTGGTTTGAAAAGAAAGGGAAATGAGATTTAAATATGAAAGAAACATGTCATCATTGATCCTTCCTTGCAACCATGCCTAGGTGCTTGGTAAGCCCATGATGAGTGTACAAAACCTCACATTGGTTGAGCACTACGACAAAGGGGTGATGAGGTTAAACGAAACTTAGTGAATAACCTGAGAAGAGAGAGAAAAAGATATTTATTGATATTTTAGCAAAATAAAATAACTTAAAATAAAATAATTTTATATTATTCAAAATAAAACATAATTTTAAATTCAAATCAAAGATAGAGAAAACAACATGAATAGAGAAACTAAATGAAAAGAGAGAAAAGAAAAACATGCTCAACAAAAAGGATCACAAGCAAGAGTAATCAAATTGCATACCTTCATTTAAGAAAGTATTTTTAAGGGGAAAAGACTTGAACGATAGTATTTGGTTCACGTAAGCATGTGGTGTATACAAAACTAGAGGGACTTTTATTTAGATACTTTTGAAAAATCAGTCGAGTGGTTCATATACATATGGCCACGCAGACTCTTAGCAACATATTTAGTCCTTTTCACACAATGACTTAGGTGAATGATGCACCTAGTTTGGAAATTCTCATACAAAACATAATAGCTACTTCTCAAGAACTCAAAAGGAGGTGAACATGGAGGGAATCTCCTAGTAATGCTCCAAAAATAACTAGGATACTACCTAATAATGTAGCCAGTAGTGCCATAGAGATGCTATGAACATATGGAAGAGTAAGAGAAATGAGGTCTCTAACTATATGGAAAAAAATGAGGCGGGGAAGAGAAAGAAGAGCTGATATTAATTCCTGAGGATGAGAAGTTATTTTCTGATAATGAGGTCTCAAGTGCCCACTGATAACTGTATTTTATATAGTTATTTTCATCTATTTTGTTAATTATTATTGCTATGTTCTTCATATTTTTAGTTAATTATAGTTTAATAAATTAGTATTTATTGTTTTTTATATATTTTAAGAAAATTAAATAATTTGTATCGAAAACTTACTTAATTGCAAATTTATGCCCAAAAATATAATTTCAAATACAAAAGTGTTTAATTGCAATTAATAAAAGTTGAAAATATAATTTAAATTAAAATCGGGCTTAATTTCAATTATTAAAAGTTTAAAATTTAAATTAAATTAGAAAAGGGCTTAATTGTAATTAAAGAAAGTTTAATATATAATTGGAATTACATTTGTGGGTCAAAATGCAATTAATAAAAGTTATTTTTCTACGCAGGAGAGAAGAATCCACGCGGCATCATCCACGCTTCAACGTGGACCGTCAGATCAAAGCATAAATAGTTAGGATGCACGCGTGTTCTTCAAACCCGACCAAAGAGAGTGGGTGCAGGGTTTCCTCTATCACGCGGCTCGGTGCCTGAGTGGGGCCCACCTTCCACGCAGGCCGGCGTGTAGGGTGGGACCCACATGTCTGATGCATTCCCGAGCTGTCCCACATGTTCGCGCACCTCCTTTCCCATGCGGTCGATTCACGTGCGCCCTGTTTTTCTGCGAATCATAATCTGCTAGGTGTCCCACTTTTCCTTCCACAAATTATATTCTGACATGTGGCATGTTACGATGAGCGCGAAAGCGCAGGATCAAGCCCGAGTTGCAATCGTTGTCCCCACATTTCGTGCACCCCAATCCCGTGCGACAAGCTATCGTGCGCCCGTTCCCTACAACCAATGAGGTACTGCCACGTGTCCCACTATTTGTTTCAGCGAATTAGATCATGACATGTGGCAGCGTGTATTGAAAACAAAATCAGAAACGCGCAGCTCTCTCACACTCAGATTTAAACTCGTTTTCGATACCAGTTTTGTCCGATGCGTAATATTTTATTATTTTTGCCATTTCTCTCTATTACGCGTGTATTATATTGTAATATTTTAGATGTATTTTTTTAGCTATAAATAGGAGATATTATGATAGAGTTAAAGAGTTTTTTTGGGAGTTTAGAATTTTTGTGGTGTTTGGGGCTGGACTGTGGAACAAGCAGAGGCCATTTTTGGCTTCTGTTGTGTTCTATGTGTGCCAAATATTTGCGCTACGAGATGTTTTAATTTCCTTTCTTCTTCTTCTAATTTTTCTGTATCTGTTGTAATTTTATTTTAAATTTATGAAGTAATTTAATTTTTCTAGGGTTGCATTTGATCTAAATTTATGAAGCTTTTATTTTAATTATTTTTGAAAGATTTATAAGATGTTCGATTTGTTTATTCTATCTGTGCTTAATGCTTTTTGATTATTTACGAATTTTATCAAATTGATCCGTGGCACTTAAATAAACTTGGAAGAGGCATTTTTGTGTATATAGCTCATAGCTAGAATAACATGTATGATGAAGGATAGGAATATACCCTAATTGTATGTGTGGCCATTTGAAAACTTAGAACGTAATGAATCTTGGTGAATTTAATTCTCATAGAGATATAGTGAATTAATTTAACGAGGTGTGTTTATACGAAGCTCGGAAGAGATGTATGAATAAAATTAGAAGTTTTCGGTTGACAAATTAAATGTACTAAAAAATATAAATCAAAAGAAAATAATATTATTGGAGTTGATTAATTTGGTGAAAAACTGCAATCCTAGATTTCTTTTATTTTGTTATTAAATTCTTTTCTTTACACTTTTTCCAAATCAATGATCGTTTTGGATAAAATCAGAGCGAAATAATTTTAGTACTCAACAAACTGTAGTAACAAATCTCCATGGGAACGATACTTTACTTACAAATCTTATTACTTGTGACCGTGTATGCTTGCACGTTTTATGTTCTCCAAAAGAGACAACACCCATGCTTACCACAGTTATGAAAAGTAGGAGAGAAGTAATTAGGTAGGGGTAAGAGACCATCTATGATATGATGGGAGGAAGTAATAGATGGTGAAGGGTTCACCTTGCTAGAGGAAGGAGTTACAAAGTAATAACCTACTTTCCTTTGTAGGTAGATGTGACGAACTTCAACTTAGGATTAGAGATGGCAGGCTTGATAAACTAAGGGAAGGTAACGACTAGAGTAGACAACCCTTCTTCATATCCAAGAACTTATTTGTCTCTAGTGGCTTTAGTACTGTCCAGGATCTCATCAAGCTTTTATGTTCCTAACATCAACTTATGAATAGTACTTAAAGAGTGAACTAATTCCGCTTGGCACTTCAAGATCTTTTCTACTAGAGCTCAAATAAGGTATTTTCTACATAAAAATAGTTGAACTATTGAGATTCTTGACCTTTTCATGAAGCTATTTGAACTCTACATCCTTCTTAAAAAGAGTTTATGAGCAAAATTACCTATTTTCTAGATGAGAAATTTAGTCAATCTGATACTTAGAAGGATCAAAACTTATAGTCTTAGAATTTACTCCACTAGACATAAGTTTCTTTAGCATTTCCTTTAGATGCTTTAGTCTTGAATGGTTAGCATTACAATCCACTTGAATATAAGAGTATCTCTTTTGAATAATTTCTCAATTTTTTATGAGATCATTCTGATCATAGAAAAGAAGGATTTATTTTCCTTAATAGTAGTCTTCAACACACTTAAGTCTCGATCCTTTTCATCGAGCCTCTTCAAGGCATTTTTCATAGCCTTTTTGAATTTGATATGCTCTTTCAATAGCTCGTTGTAGGTATCATGTAGCTTTTTATAATCATTTTCATCATTTTTAAAACTTGATGGCCTTGTGAGGTTGCATGAGGGGGATTTTTAATAGACTTAAAAGCCATAAAGGCTAAAAAAATTATATTTATCTTTATCAGTACCACAACTACTATCCTAAATAGTAACCTTGACCTTGATCGGCTTTTTTCGGAGCAATTTTTTTTTTAAATCAATTTTCAGTGATGTGTGTTGGCTTCCCACACTCAATACCTTATCTTGTTTATGAAGTTTTTGTCGTATTTCCTATTAGGTTCTTTTTTAGCCTGGTCGTTCTTTCTAGACCTTGAGTTTTTTTTTTTTGCATGAGATGTCTCTTTTGAATCCACTAGAAGGATTTATCTTATTTCGAAAGAACTTAGTGAAGCATTCATCAAGAAATTCAATTTCTTCATCAAGGTTAGAGCTCTCTTTGCTAGCCACAATGTTGTTCATCTTAGTGTTGATACAACTTTCCTTTCTCCATAATAGTTTATCTTATTCTTGCTAGAAAATTGTGCTTCTTATAGGTTTGGAGATCATGAATCAAGTCATTAACTGTCAGATTTCCCATGTTATAAGAGGTTTTCAAAGTAGTAATCTTGGCATGGAGTGACAAGGAAGACTACCAAGAATCTTTACGACTTTCTTTTCTTCAACAATAGGTCTTTCTAAATTTCCATGGCCTCCCCTACAATATATGACATGCAACCATATCAACAACATCGCATAAAAAATTCATCTTTGTATGATTTTTTCAATGATGAAGGGGATTCAACATATACGATTTACTTCTGTTTCTTCTTTTTTGATCTACCCAATTTCAATATGGTGATAGGTGTGGTTCGATTTTTAATTTGAGTTCCTCCACAAGAGCTTCAAAAATAATATTTTTGCTACTTCCACTATCAATAATTACATCAAATAGTTTATTACTGATTAAGTAGCGAGTGTTAAAGATATTATACCTTTGCATGTCTTACTTTTTGGACAAGAGGAATCAATGAACAACATAATTAATACATTCCCCTTCATCCACTTTTGCAAACTCGGCACATTCATAGTCATTATTTCTGGTTCTTCCTCATGATCTTCATATTATTGGTTCATTAGGTTGACTGCTCCTCAATTTAGGCATTGATTAGAACGATGACCACTTGTCCGCATCTATAACCTTTTTCTAGTGTTGCATCCATAACAATTCCGTGGAGGATTATAAGTAGTGTTTTCCTTTGATTGAGTTTGTTTTGTTTTTGATATTCCATCCTCAGGTGCTTTTCCTTTGTTATATGTTCGCAAAGTTGTTCCAATTGATGGCCTTGGTGGAGCTAATGAACTTGTACTTGAACTTGTCTTACCTAACTACATCTCCACTTTGAGGGCTATGTTATAGGGATCAGTGACAGTCCATACTAGATGCAAGGTACTCGATCTTGTATTAGTAGACAAAGTACACCAATAAAGCATGCCACTTGTTGTGCTTTAGATTTTTCCAAATTATTTCGAGCAAATAAATAGTAAAATTCCATGGTATACTCTTGAACTTAACGATTCCCTTATTTGCAATTTTGATATGATTGATATAGCATCTGCTCATAATTAAAGGGAAGAAACATATGCATTAGGTATTGCTTCATCCAAGGCCATGTTTTGATCTGGGCTTTTTTTTCCTCAATCTTTTTTCTGGAGTTGGTCTCCATCACGCTGAAGCTCTTCCTTTGAGTCGATAGGCTACTAGCTTGACTTTTTTTCCCCTCCAGAATGCCCATAACATCAAAGAATGGTTCCACCTTTGAGATCCAATAAAGAAATTCCTCCATATTCATGTTTGCATAGAAAATGGGAAGGTCAATTTTGAGACGATAATCTTGTGGTTCTTAGTCTTTTGGCAACATCCTCCTCTGGCTCGACCTCCGAAATATTCTTCTTCTAAATGTTCATCACTAGAACTATCAATGAGGGCATCGTGTCTTCTTAGGTGTATTGGATCAATAAGTCTTCTTGGGGTAATCTTTCAACTTGTCTTCTAGGCAGCATTGACTTGATCTTATCTCCATGTGCATCATCTACTTCTTGGGCTTGGACTTGAGGCCTATTTTCATTATTAGTTAGTTCAGCAACTACTAAAGTAAGCTTCTCTATTTAGTGTCAAATCTCTTCACCAAATTGTTGATATTCTTCTCGCATCACTTGATTATGCTCCATTCTCCCAAGGCAAAATTGGCTCTAATACCACCTGATGTAGACTGGAAGCGCTAATGCACCAATATTATAGAAGAACTTACGAAATAAGAAAGAGATGATCAAAGTTAAGACTAGAGGTCCTCGTTTTTGTGTTATGAAACAAACATAAGGAAACTATTACCTAGGCAAGCACTCTAATAAATCTAAAATAAGGCAAACCTAGCTATGTTATCTATCTTTAGACGAGTACTTAGCAACTATAGAGTAGGACTAGCCAAAATATATTCTTCTATCTCATTGATAAGAGAACTTCAACTTCCAAATGGAAGAAAAAAGAACTATTCTAAATATTATAAATAAGAGAAAAAAGATAGAAGATAACTTCTTTTATATTACTAAGCTGATTAGTTTCTATTATGTCTTATACGAGTATAAGGCTTGGCTATTTATTGTTAAAAAGTCCATAGAATAGTGCATAAATTTTCTAGGTAGAACTCTAATAATTCACAAAAAAAAAAAAAGAATTTCAAATAAAATAAACTACTTTATATTTTCTTACCATATCCATTTGGTAATACATAGAGAAAAATGTCATAAAATGATTAAAACATTAGAAAGTCAAGAATAAAAATATTATTTAGATTTTTCATTAGTTACATTAAATATTTTTAAAAGTTAACATTGTTTCATCATTTGAATTAGTACAAAAGTTGATGTAAAGTTAGATGATATAAAATATTTATATGATAAATGTATTAAAATTAAACAATAAATATGTATTTGTAATGTATAGGTTTGTTCCAATAAGTGCAGGTTTTCAAACTATAAAATCAAAACTGACATGATTCAAGTTGGTTTTTGCATTTGAAATATAGAAATAAACTTATTTGGACCTAAAAAATTTAAAGGCAAAAAATTCAACTTGGTCCGGCTGGATTACGGAGTTGATTGTCGATTTTAATTATGCGCACCTCTATTTAACACATTAATGATTCAGACTAACACCATGATCCTAAATATCACTTCAAACACCATCAGATGAATCCTAGCAACAACAAAAAAGAACCATCAGATGGAAGTATTTAATTTTCCCATTTCTAAAGATGAAAAATGTTGATATTCCAATTTGGAAAATTTTGTATGAGATGCTTCCACCTAAATTGGAAATAATCCAAGCATGATTCTTTGAAGATGCGAGTCTCACTTTCAAATTCCTGCAAAACACAAGCAAATGAGCCACTCTTCAGATATTTATTTATTATACTGTATTTTATTTAGAGTAACCATATTTTCATAATATATATTGTTATTATCGTAATAATATTTAATTAATTAAAATTTTATTCAATAAAAATGATATTAAGGTGTAATTAAATATTATTTTTTTTATTATGATAATAATAAATATTATTGTTACATTTTATTTGTTATATGACACTAAGAAGCACCACAAAACAAACCCACCAAATGAAATGCCTTCTAGTACAATGTCTATTTATGCCTCTTAACTTTTGCCACCAAACCAAGTTTTGTATTTTTCTAAATGGAAGCATGTTTTTTTTTTTTTTTTGTAGAAGCCAGAATGCAAAGCCAAGTGAAGTGATATTGGCTGAATCAGACCTGACATTGCACCATCACTTAACAACTTGGTGGAGTCGTGCTTGGAGTAATTGCAACTTTTATTTATGTGGCCTCTAATTGTGAAAATTTAGCATTTTAATTTTTTAAATATTAAAGAAAAGCACAATAATTCCGTACTAGACTTTTGATGGTGCCAACATTCAATAAAGAAAACTAAATTTCACCGTGTATTGTTCATTTTGAATATATAATAGATCGACTACATGTGCAATGCTGAAAATAACAGGACAAAATGCTATTTTTTAAGCAAGAAAAAACTTGAAGTGCGCAGGAGTAGTGTGTCATTATTTCAATTCCTTTTTGTAAGGAAGAAAGCAACTATTTTTTCTGATAGTTTCGTAGTATTATTATTTAAAATACGAGTGAACATTTTTTATTTATTTTTCTTCAAAGTTATAACTTATTTAAATTAAAACAATATTTATTTATGTAGTTAAAAAAATAAAAAATAAAATAAAAAAAATTAACTTTATTCTTATATGATCATTTTTTAATAATAATATGATTAAAATATTACAAAAATTAAATAGAAAACATAAATATTATTTTTACAATATTTTTTTGATTTAGTAACCTTCTTCAGTAAACTTGTGAAATATTATGCTACTCTGAAATATTTGAATTCCCATTAATATCATTTGTCTTCAATCTATTATTTATTTTACTTAAGCTACAATCGCTACAACTTAAAAAGAATTGAGAAAGATTTTTTTTCCTTTTTCCCACTTATCATAACTCTCAATCTCACATAATAATGAATGCAAAAATGAGTTTATTTCATTAAAATAGGAAACATATGTTTTAAGTTTTCATATATTTTCACTTTGAATCCTAAGTAAACCTTTTAAAAAAATTATATAAAATAACAATTTTAAAAATTATAATAACAAACATAACATTGGATACAATTAATTTAAGAATAACATTGATGGATTTAATTGATGATATTTTAAATTAAATGGTATTCAACTAAATGTTAATTTGAAATTTATAAACTCAGGATTTGTTTATAATAAAATATATAAACTGAAAATAAGATATGATATTTTTGTTCTTACAATTTTTAAATACTGATATATATAAATATTTTTTTCCAAACAAAAACAAAATAAAAAAAATTCTTTTCTAAAACCAAATGCTCGTAAAGTCTCTGATTGCTTTCGTTAGGACTGTTACGAGTCTCACTACCTTTTCTCTGTATAGCAGTTCTCCCCAAATTGATTGTTGGAGACTTCAATTAGTTTTACCAGCCAACCCATGTCCCTAAAGAAGCCTTGGATATTTCTCAGTGAAGATATAAATTTAATTCAGCAAACCGAAATTGACATATTAATCCTTCTCAGTTCATCCATATTTGTTTAAAAAAAAGTACATTTTAGAGAGAACTTAAGCTAAGGTCACAGTACTCTTTCAGCATAGGAGAAGAAGCACAGCTTCTATGATACAATAATAAAGGTGCTAACTAATTTGATAAATTTTTTGAATTTCATCTATTTAATTTCATATAATTAATTTATCAAGAAAGATAATTAATTTGTTCCATCACAGGTGGTGACTCATATGATATGAATCTCATTTAAAGAAATGACACCCAAAAATTAATGTTGAGACTTTCACTTGGATCGTTCTAAAACAAGTTAGAAATTTAAAATAAAATTAAGACTCATTATCTATAAAGTGATAGGAACCAAAGGTATTAAAAAAGGTATATTAGATGTCACACTCAAAAATAGGGATGAGATGTGAGTTATAAGTGCGGGTTGAATGCTACAAGATTACTCTTAATAGAGTTGGATAAAGTTATCAAAAAATTTAAAGAGAAAATGATATTAAAATACAATCAAAGTTGATTAATTCATTCCTCTTGGATTGTTGGCTTATATAGCCAAAATTACATAAAATACTTGCGGAAAATTATAAACTTAAATTAAACCCTAGTTAATATTCTATAAATAAAATCTTAATTATTCTTGCTAGAATATAATTTAAAGCCCATGAAATGTGATGGAAAATAAGGCCTAAAGACCTAAGAGTTCCACTCAAGAATATCACAAAAAAGAAAGGAATTTGTTTTCCAACTTTCTAATCATAACATGTAAACCCATTTTGGCCAATTAATATTTTGAATTGGAAAAATTACATCTTTGTGAAATTTGTAGCCCATTTAGGAACTTTCTAACAAATATTGATTAGCCTTAATGGAGTATCAAGTCGCAAAGATATGGTGATAATAGCGATGCATGCTCTTTCTAAATCAAGATAATTTCAATATCTTTCCTTGTGTTCCAACCCAAGCTGCCCAACACTTGTAGCACACTTCAAAACAACTTTTGAATGAACTCATTAAGTGACTCTTTAAATAATAGACCCATTTTTGGATGTTGTGGATCCTTTGGTGATGCTCCTTCATTCTCATCATTCTCTCTTTACTCAAAAAAATTCACCCTCGAATCTTTGCCATAAAAATAGCTTGTGTCCTAAAAATGGTTCAAACTAATGATCCATTGATCGCTTGCATAACCTATGTTGAATTGATGGTCTCTTTACAAAATCAATTTGGATATTGATCCTTATAGGTTTAACTGGTTGCTCGATTTCATTAAAATTAACTTGTTGCTCGATTTTCCTTATTTGTTGCAACCCATAAGGTATCTTTCAACAAAAACACTTGGCAAAGAAGAGTTTATGATTAGTAGTAGAACAAGTCTCTCTTTTCTCAAATATTTTCTCACTAGTCAAAACTTCATTTTCTTACTCATCTTTTTGTCTCTTATCTCTCAATGATCTCTCTCTCTCTCTCTCTCTCTCTCTCATTCTCTTTGTTATGTTCTTCTTCTTTAAAGGTCTTTCTTTTTAATTCAATATCTATTTTTACTTTGTTCTCATCTTGTAAACCACTCCCTCTTTTGAGTTCATTCTTTCTAATAATTCACTTTATTTTTTCTTACTCTCTCAAGTATCTCTTATTTTTCCCCATTGTAAGACCTCATTCTCATTTTTTTATTCCTTCCTTATATTGATCACACATTTTTTTCAACTCATATGCAACTTGTAGTTGTTCTAGATCATCATGTACTTGCTTAGGAGTTAGGGTACATGATTAAATCGTTGTCATCCTTCATTAAGGTGTACCTATTCTTGAACTCATCACGAAAAGAACTTTTATAAAAATGCCATGTCTCCCCCGATGAAATTTGAAAATAATGAATAAGAACAACATCACAAGCCACCATTTATTATACCTCCCAATTAAAAAGGACACCAACACTTGTTTGTTTACCTTTGCTTCACTATTAGGTAACTTATATGATCTTAGATGTAGCAAAGTTGGCAAATTCAATTTCTCCACCATGGTAGTGCTAGTCAATTTTTCATGAATGCACCCATCAATAACCATGCTACATGCCTTATCATGGACAATACATCTAGTATAAAGCAAGTCTTCATGTTGTACCTTCTCATCTATATACTCATATTTAGGTAGATTCCTCTTACTTTGCACACAAAAGGAAGTTTAGGTAGTCTTTTCCCTTGTGAACCAAATTCAACTTTGTTTCTTACCTCTTTCTTCCCAATGAACCACAACTCCATTTGATGTATGCCTTAATGAGAGGTGCAAAATCCATATTTTCTAGACACATGTATAATACTTACAAGAAAAAGGATAGATTATTCTTAATTTTTTTCTATAATTGTTTTTTGAATTAGCACCACAATTTTTTTAGTGCTTCTTTTCTTTTTATTTGAACCAAACAATGTCATAAAATAATTTAAATAAAATGAAATTAAGAATAAGAAATGAAAAAAGAATAGATTAACCTAACTTATAGCCAAGCGCTGGTACCAAAAGATCAATGCTGAGACCTTAACTAGGATCTTCTAAAAAATGTTGGAAATTCAAAGAAAAACAAGGACCTTAACTCGCTATCTATAAAGAGATAGGAACCAAAGGTATCAAGAAAGTAGGGTAGATGATACACTCAAAATGGGAGAGAAGTGAGTGGTATGTCCAGGTTGAACGCTACAATATCACTCTTTATAAGTTTGGATAATGTTCTCAAAAGATCTAAAGAGAAAATCTCATTAAACTATAATCAAAGTTGATTAATTCAATCCTCTTAGAGTTCTTGGCCTATATAGCCAAAATTACATAAAATACTTGCTAAAAATTATAAACTTAAACTAAACCCTAGCTAATATTCTATAAATAAAATCTTAAATAATATTTCTAGAAAATAAATTAACTCCTATAAATTGTTCTAGAAAATAAGGCCTAAAGACCTAAGAGTGCCACCCGAGCATGTCACCAAAAGGAATGGAACTTTTTTTTTCCAAAATTTTAGATTTTTTACAACAAATTGTAAACCCATTTTTCCCCAATAATACTCCGAATTGAAAAAAAAATTGTATCTCTTTGAATATGGGTATCCCATTGAGAAATCTTGATAGCACATTTTGATTAGTCTCAATCAAATATTAGGTCATAAAGATGTCGTTATAATACTGACGACTACTCAATGAAACTTTCCAAAATCGGGATCATTTTTGGCCTTTGCTTGTGTTCTTGACCCAAGATTCCTATCACTTGTAGTACACATCCAAAAAAGTTGTAAATGAGTTGATTAAGTGACTATTTTCATAATAGGCTTATTTAGATGTCATAAATTCTTCGGTGATGCACCTTGATTTTCATCATCATATTCTCTTGAATATGGATTTGAATCTCCATTGTAGTAGTTTAAAACAAGGTAAATTCTTAATACATCCATCAAAACCTATAAATACATACCCTTATGTTTAAAATTATTGGATTAATTAATTTTTATGCCCACAACATATGGGACAACTTAAAAAAATTTCCAAAACATTTATTTTATTGTAGTTATGCTAACAACGTACGGGTAACAATAAAAATATGCCCAAAATTGGGCACAGTTACATCATTATTCATATTTTATTGGTAGAATTATAAATGTAAGCCTGTCTTTGTACTGGATTCCCGTGTGAAAAACATGATGTCTATTTTATTATACATAGTGTTTTATCATCCTCTACGTATGGTTGGTTACTATAGATCAATAATATACATATGCATATAATTAGTAACACTTGGTATCCAAGCATCTTTATAGAGACCATGGCATTGGTTTTTTTAGTGCACATGCTAAGTGGAGTGTTGGCGTTCAACGAGCGAGCGTGCTAGCGAGCTGAAAGTTTCCCTTGTGTTTTTGGTTCATTTCGGATGTAGGTACTTATGAAATGTAATAGGGAATTTTTGGAAGTTAAAAATGTGAAGTTTTAGTGCCTCACCACCAAACTCGCCACTACCCTCATTACCACCTTTTCGTAAGGTGGTTGGCAATGAAGTTAGTAAGATGGAAAATTCAAGTTCTATAAATACCACCCCATTTCTTCTCATATTTATCCAAAAATTGTATCAAAGCTCTATCAAATTGACATCTCATCTTTCTATTTATGGATCATTAATAACTCTTGTGTTTTTTGGTATTAGTGATTCGGATTGTGTGAGAAAAATCGTACATGTGAGTGTTGAGTACATGAGATGGTATTTGTGAGTAGGTAGTATGTGATCCATATGTTGGCTTGGAGTTGCTTTGATGCAATTATTTATTTGTGAAAACATCTTTGTGATATGAGTTAAGTTAAATGCATTGAGGTAATATTGATTTTATTTCTTTTAGAGTTGTAATTATTATATTAATTAGTGAATTATTTGTTGTTGAGTGGTTGCCTTAAGAAACTCGAGGAAGTTACCACATAGATAGGGTTTCTATGTGGGTTTTCCTTGTTATATATGATGTTATGCTTGCTCATATGTGTGGCTAGTATAATCAGAGCTTAAATGGTATATATTCCTACATACTAAAATTTAAACTCTGATTAGAAAGCTTTTGATATGTATCACCTGCTCTTTATTTACTGAATTCTCTATTTGTTTCCTTATTATACTATCTATCTTTGATTATATGTAATGTAGCTATGTTTTTCTATCTCATGCTTTCCTCCATATGATTTGTATATTTGAGTTGTGTCCTTAAGGTGTCAGTATGTCCCTAGCCTGATTGTGTATTAGTCCTTGCACTCATTCAATGTTATGTATGATTAGTATGTATGTTAGTATAATTTGAGTTTCTTTCATATAAGTTCAAAAAACTAGACATATACTCTAATTAGAAATTTTATTTATTATATGTTATCATATGCTTTCTTTCTTTCAATTTACCATGCTTATAGCTTTCTAATCATTTCATATATTGTAGTAAATTAATTGAGACAAAACTGGCATTGAGTTAGCAATACCAATCTTGTAGATACTTTGGTTTTATATTTGTAAAACACTCGTAAGTGCACAAATCATTTTATAGAAAATGACAAGTATAATCCCAAGGTCTATCTAAGGAAGAAATATATGTGATTTTTAATTTATTATTCAAAATTTTAAAAACAAAATTAAATCCTAAACATAATATCACAATGTTTTAATTTTTTGTTTTTCCTAATCTAATAACATAAAAAAAATAAACATAGATATGGATTCAATAAAAAATTATGAAATTTTTTATCATTCATAACAGTGAAGTATTAATGGATATAATAATTAAGTTAATATGCTTGCTCATATTTTTAAAGTTATAAAATATATAAATTGATATTTATTAATTCTCTCTTTTTTATATAAATACCACTTTTGGTAGGGTTAGATATTTTTTGTTAATTAAACAAATCAATTAATACCTATGGGTGGGGTCAATAATTAATTTAGTTAATTAAATTAATTCTTTTTTAAGAGATTGAAAATGAACCATTTAAATGCCACCTTTGATGGGGTTAGACATTTTTAAACTTTATTCAAGGCGTCTAAATTAAACCTAAGAATATAATTATCTGAGTACTAACTTTCATGTTTTAAAACCATTACTAAAAATATGTTGTCCATATATTTTTGAACAATAGTACTTATAAAAACTTTTCAAATAGAGTTTCACTCTAACTAACCGAAAATTGTACCAACAAATAAAAGAACAGTACTCTAAATGAAACCGAATGATTAAATCTTAAAATCTAATTTTCATATTTTAGTTTGTAATGAAAAATAATATATTTCTCTCTAACCTTCTTAATATAAAATCTTGAATAAAAAAAATCAATTTATTTTATAGAAATATTTTACCTATTTTATATTTCACAAGCATAACAACATTATTATTATATCATATTTACGAACAGTCAGTCATGTTAAATTTAATTATAGATAAATTAAATATAATATATAAGAATAAAACATAAAAATATCTGTGAATAATTCATTTTAAAATTATACCTCAAAAGAATCATTACAGAACCTTGATGCTAGTTCCGTTTCTGGAAAACCTTCATACGAATTTGCATTTCTGTTTAATGAATTAAAAACTAGAAATTTACAAATTCATAGCAAGTTCTTCTAAAAAAAGATTAGCATTAAAATAAAAAAAAACAAAGAAGGCTTTATAGAGAGAGAAAGAGAAAAGATTTTGAGGGATTTGAGGGATGATTTTTACAATAGAAGAGAGGGTCCTTTATAGATGAGAAAAAGGCTAAAAAAGTGAAATAAACAATATCTTGAAAATTGATTTTTGACACGTTTGGACAGGCTGGCATGCCTGTGGGGGCGAGAATTGCGGTAGATGGGTGCAAGCTCATGTGTTGGCATACATGGGAATCGGTGAGGGCATGTGCTAGATACACGTGGGTGTGTTCTGGCTGCGTAGGGGCGTGTACTAGACATATGCTAGCTATACGCAGGTATGTGCTGGCTTCACTTGGGACTCAACATTTTTGACCATTTTATTCAAGTTTTCCATTTTTTTACTTTTCCTCATTTATTTGTCAATATATTTGTGATGTATTGCCTGTAGTATTTTTCTTCGACTGTTTAAGTTATTTTTGAATGAAAATACCCAAAAAATAATAAAAATACCCATGATTTTTAAAAGATAAATTTATATAAAAATATGATAAAATCATACAGATATAAATCTATTTAATAAATTAAAGTACATTAAATCATGATAATTTTAGTGTTTTTAAGCACTCATCACTACACACTGATTAATTTATCTTATTTATGTCTATTATGTACATGTGAGGTTGACGTGAGTCTCAAAGGAGTCTATATCCCCTTACTTTAGTTGTATCCTAGGTGTTAAACTCTTTAGTTATTTCGCTATGTTTAGAATGATTGCTTGATGTGAGAGTACAATTATAATTTATCGAATATGTTTCCTTTGTTGTTTAGTATACATTCTTGTCTCATATGCTATTAATTTTTTGCACGCATATGTATGTTGCTTGTTTGGACAGAAGCCTATGAGGCATACCATCACTAGTGTGTTTACTGTATATTATTGTTTTTTGTATCTGCTGAGTGTTTTAGTTATGTGTTTAATTAAGCATGTTGTTTTATACATTCCCTATGTAAGTTGTTTAGTTCGAGTTTATGAGGTCAACTTGACCGAATTATTGTAGAGCATGCAAAATGATTCTATAGGTGGCATCTCCACCCCTCATCTAGGTCTCAATTATGTATCTGAGTTTGAAGAATAACTAACCTTCAAGTAATTGTTTCTATATATGGGAGTTTTTAGTTGGTACTAGTGCGCGTCACGCTTGTTTAGGCTTAACTACCTAGGTGTTCGATCTTAGACCTCTATCTACACATTCACACACATTGTATGTTTGTTCCCTGTGTCACCAATGGTGTGAGCTATTGTTGTTTTGTGAGGTTTTTTATCTTAATAAACTTTTATTGTCTCTATATTCCTTGTTTAATTGTTCATACATATCTGTTTCTCTCTCTCTCTATCTTTGCTTCTTTGTCGTGCATAGTATGTTAATTGCTTTACTTGCTCTTTTTCTAGATTGTTAAATCCTTTACTTGTACTTTCCCTTACTAGTTTCTTTGACATGCTCTTTATATGTGTCACCCTTACTTATTGGTTGCTTCTTCCTCTATGGTTGTTTGAATGAGCATCATGTCATATGTTTTCATCTTGTAGTGTCAAAGTTTTAGGATTTTCTTTCTATAGTATTGTCATTCATATGCCACATCATATAGAATGCATCTTATCTATTTTACTAGGTTCTAGTATATTGGGTGTTGGATCTCTAATAGACTCTTGTTGGTTTCTCTCATCTTTTGTCTACTCTTCCTTCTTTTGTGCTTTAGATGTTTCTTTGGAGAAAACTGAGGTGATAATAGAAGCTTGTTTTTAGATTGTTTTTTTGTACTATGCTTGTTTTTTTTTTCCCTGTGCATTTTTATGTCACTTAGATTATTTACCTATCTTTAGGACTCTTAATTTACATGCATTGCTCTGACTTGACTTATATGCTTAGTTGGCATTCCTAGGGTTTGAGGTGATGACCCTATTTAAGCACATCTCTTGTTTTTGTGTTAGAATTTAAACCTTTCTCAAAGGCTTAGATGTTTTTGTTGCATCCCTTATTTCTTATCTCATTAGTGTTTTGCATGTGTTCCTCACTAGCTAGTCAGTTTCTTTCCATTTCTTGACTAGCGATGATGTGAGTATTTCCAATGATCTCTTTTGAGGAAGTTGTGCATAGTTTGTTGCCTTTTCTCTCTCTAAAGGCACCATTGTACTATTTTTGGTGATGATATCTCATTTGTTTGTTGTTATATTACTTGTTTGTTTCTTTAAAACTATGTTTACCTTATGATATTACTTCTAAAATAAAAAATAATAATATATATTTGTCTATAGTCATTTGACATTCTCCTTCTCTCTTTCTCTTGTTTACATGTAAAATGAATTTTAGAGGAACAATTGATGATATATGATTGACATGCATTTAACTTGGATTGAAATAAGATTGTTATGACATGTGTATTCATTGAGCGTATGTATGGCTAAACTATTATATTCTATTTAAAATGAGTTTTTTCTCCTACACATGTCATAACTCTGTGAATTTGGATGGCCATTTTGAGAGGTTTGTGTGGATTTCTACTTTGATAATTTGTATGTCCACTTCTAGGTTCACTTGAGGTAAAATCCTAGGTGCTACTTTGATAATTTGTATGTCCACTTTTAGGTTCACTTGAGGTAAAATCCTAGGTGTTACTTTGATAATTTGTATGTCTCTAACAAGTTCTAAAATCCACCAATGCATATGTCCTTGTTTACCCCTCTTTGAGCCTTTATATTAATCCTTATTTTCTTTACACTTGTTCATTATCCAAGCCTAAATGAGTATCACACTTACCTTGTACACTCTTTGTTGAGCCTATATGTTAGGGGAACATCTGCTTTATCCTCGTGGGATATAATGTATAAAAGAAGTGAAGAAGGAGATGGGGAAATGAAAAAGAAAACAAAATGTTGAGAATGTAAAATAAAAAAAAGGGAAGGGATAAATATGGTTTGGCTGTATTAAAAAGAAGAGGTGCATAAATTACTGAATTTTGTATACTTTTTTAACAACATCCTTGTTTATGAATGATGATTGTGAAGTTTAGAGAGAAGAACCCTTGTTTAAGGATTTTTTATGTGCAGTTGTACCTATAGGTTTGTGTTTGGTTTTTCAAAGATGTGTTTAAGCCTAAAAATATCATTTCTTTCATGCCCTTACCTAAACCTATCTTTACAAACTTTGAAAGATATATTGATTTCTTCTAGGCTAGAACTTACGTTAGTAGAGAGAGAGATTAATTATGGACATATGAAGTTTAGTATAATTTGAGTCTATATTTCTAATTTATTGGTTCATATGAGATTATCCTAATGACAGATAGAGTAAACAAGTTTGGCATAACACACATAGAGCATGTTATTAAAACTTTAGTCATACCCTTACATGAGTGCATCATGGATTGATGGCCATATGGATATTAAGTTTGAGTGTATTGGTTAATCATTAATGATCCTCTAGTTCTTTGAGCATGCTTAGTTTGCTTCCCTCTTCCTTTATTACTTATTTTTCAACTTTGTGTAGATGCTTCTATTTTGGGGGAATTTTGAGAGTAGGATGCATAACATATTTATTACCTCACATGCATACTTTTAGGGGGAGAGGTATATGTCATTTGCATGGTGTCAAAGGGGAGTCTTGTGTGTGTGTTTACATCCTTTTTGTTTGTTCTATCTATGAGGTTATATTATGCTATTGTGTTCTTGTGATGCTCCCTTTTATTTATACATTACTTTGTATGAACCATGCATAAATACGACTATTACCATGACTGATTGCATGCATTATTTACAATCTCTTATTTCACGTGTCTTCTTATGTGTTTACCTACATCTTTGTTGTAGTGAGTTATTGTATGTTTATCACTTGTAGTTGATAGCTTGGTATTTATCGTTGGAATGCATGACATATGTTTTCTTTGGTAGACTATGATGACTTTCTGTATGTGCATGGAAATTATTGGGTGAGGTTATAGGATTGAATACACCCGAAGTGTTTTTGAGGGGAGATGATTGAATCACTAAGAGTGTGTCAACTTTGAAGATAGTTGGACTCGTAGTAAGCTCTTTCTTAGGGTTCGTTGACACATTTATATGCCATTAATGTTTGATCGCCCGTCCTGTCGATGTGTTTTTTGCACATTATGAAGCCTTTTATGCCCTCTCAAATCATGTATAGATGTAGGACATTGTGTTATGTATCTCATTAAGGAGTTGTTTTCTACCTACACTACTCTTGATTTTTTGTGCATTTAGGTCATTTTTTGTTAAATGCTTTTACCTTGCAATTATCTCAATTTTTTTATTTTTCTTTTTCTGTTTTGCATAACTATATGTGTTGCTTTTTTGTGTTTGCTTTCATTTTCTTTCCAGTGTTGCATGAGTATTATGATTATTACATTTATGTTTGACTTATCTCCTTCATATAAGGGTGTGGTATGTTGCTTATTTATATGGGCCTACTTTGACTTTCTATGTGAAAAAGGGAGTAAAGTGTGCACAACTTGTGTTTATTTGTTCATTGGGTTTTCTTGTTAACATGATATTTCTCACATGGGATTGTGAGTGTAGACTGTACTATATTATATTTATCTAGTATGCATACACTTGAGCATAATGTTGCATATGGTTAGGGGGAGTTTGCATATTTATGGTGTATATAGATTGTGTAGTTTGCATATTTGTGTTGCATGTAGATTGTGTTTGTTTGTGCTATATATTACCTATGCTTAGACTATTGGTGTGTATTTGTGTAGGGGTAACATGATAGTATTTGGATAGACTACATGTTATTTCTACAAGATACTTTCATGAGGTATGTGTTTGTTTTGTGTGTGTCCAGGTTACAAGTGTAGAATGAAGTCTTCATGCTTAAAGTGTGTTGTGTGTAGTAGCAATGAATTCCTTGTTATAGAAGGTTGGATGAGTTGATTCATTAAGCTAGATGGAGTAATTAAGATGAATGCGTTTTGAGGAGCTATGTCTTTTGCGTTTTGGTGTATGTCATTGTGCTGTTCATGGGAACAAATAACTTTAGGAAAGCTTTGGAACAACATTAGGATGTCTTCATGATCATCTCATATTTAATAAGTATATGTATTTAGTTGTGTAATGTTTTGATAGGAAATCCAAAGGGGGAGAATGTAAGTCATGTTGTACTAGTGTTTATGTGTTGGCTTCATATGTGCAAAACATGTTGTCTATTTTTATTTTGCTTAGTGTTCTGTCATCCTCTATGTAAGGTTGGTTACTGCAGATCAATAATACATACACACATAGTTAGGAAAAATTGTATAGCACTCGCTCGCCCACGTTGTCACTTGTGTTTTTGGTTCATTTCAGGTGCGAGTATTTATGGAAAATACTCGATAATTTTTGGAATGAAAAAATTATGGATTTCTAGGACCTCACCACCAAGCACGCCACCACTCTTACCATTACCTTTGGAGAGGTGGTTGGCAACGTGGTTGGCAAGGTGACATGCGACGTGGAAAATTCAAGTTCTATAAATATCCCTATTTTTTTCTTATTTGTATCTTGAGTTTACATCAAAACTTTGTCAAATTGACATCTTATTTTTCTTTTTATGGATCACTAATACCTTGAGTGTTGTACAGTATGAGTGATTCATGATTGTATGAGAAATTTTTTCCATGTAAGTGTTGAGTATTCAAGATGGTGTTTGTGAGTGGGTAGTAAATGAGTCATGTGTTGGCTAGGAGTTCCTTGGAAGTAACTGTTTGTTTGTGAGAACTTCATTGTGTGAGTGAGCAAAGTTAAATGCATTAAGTTCTCACATTTCTTATTGTATGAGATAAGAGATAAGTTGTTTGGTTTTAAAGGTAGTCCTCAAGATTGGGAGTTGTCACACTTTTGGTTAATTATTTATAGTAACTGATCAAACCACATTGGGTGGTGTGGATTTTGTAGGAGAGCTAGGTTCATATGTCGAACCAGGTTGTTGCAAAGGAAGCAAGCAAGAATAGCAATAATTAGTTAGGATGGAGGTCTTAGTAGATAGAAGTAATAAATGGTGTATGTTCCTACATATTGAAGCTTCAACTTTGATTAAAGTTTTTTTAATATTGATCACCTACTTTCTATTTACTGAATAATCTATTTGTTGCATTATTATACTGTCTATCTTTGATTATGCATAATATAGTTGTGTTTATCTATCTTGTGCTTTCTTCCCTGTGATTTGCATGTTTGAGTTGAGTCCTTAAGGAGTCAGTATCTCCTTTAGCCTGATTGTGTATCAAGTCTTGAACTCTTTCAATATTATTATGCATGATCAAAATGTATGTTAGTATCATCAAGTTTCTTTCATACAAGTTCTAACATACTAGATGAATACTTTGATTGGAAAGCTTACTTGTTATATGTTATCGTATGCTTTTTTCTCTTTATGTGTAGCACGCCTATAGTTTTCTAATCATAGCTTATACTGCAGTAAATTAATCTACATTCCCCCTATTTAATTTATCTTATGTTTGTTATGTGCATGTGAGTTTGATGTGAGTCTTGAAGAAGTTTGTATCTCCTTACCCTGGTTATGTCACAAGTGTCGAACACTTTATTTGGTTTGCTATGTTTAAATCGATCGCATGTTGTGCGAGTGCAATTATCATTTACACAATATATTCCCTTATATGAAGACTTGAAGTGATTGAAAATCCTCTATTGTTTAGTATACATTCTTTTCTCACATGCTATTAATATTTTTCCATGCATATGTATGTTCGTAGTCAGGACAAGAGCCTATGAGGCACACCCTCACTAATCTATTTACTGTTGATTGTTGTTTTTATATCTACTGAGTGTTTTATTTATGTGTTGAATTAAGTATGTTATTTTATATTTCTGCTGTGTAAGTCCCTTAGTTCATGTTTGTGAGGCTAGCTTGGCCAAATTGTTATAGAACTCATGAAAAGATTCCATGGGTGGCGTCTCCACCCCTCATCTAGATCCATGTTACTTATTTGAATCAGAATAACAACTGACCTTTAAGTAATTGTTCCGACATATGAGAATCTTCAATAAATTTAAAAATACATGTTGTTGGGTATATTTTTATCATTATCCATACGTCATGGGTATAATTGCTACAATGTAATTGTTTTCGATATTTTTACAAATTGTCCCTTACGCTGTGGGCATAAAACATAATTAATCCAAATTTATTAAAAAACATGTATCAAAAGGTATGTAATTGGGGGTTTGGATGGATATAAGGAGAATTTACCATGAAACAATTACCTAATAAATGTGTTGTGAATTTAAAATTAAATTGTTTTCATTAGGAAAAAAATTAAATTGAACGACCCTACTTTTTATGTATAAAAAAATTTAAAATATGTTTATTATTGATAAAATATCATGTCGGAATCTAAAAATTAAAGATCATCTCAAATCTTTGCCAATTGTTAATTTATTACTACGAATCACCATTTGGGTCATAACTAGAAATAAATGACCTTCAAATACTATATCTTAAATCATGTCATGTTATTGATAGGATTAGGGGTGTCCACGGTCCAATTTTGGGTAAAAATATTAACCGGACCGGATCAAACCATTTGATTATTGAAAATATTGAACTGAACGGTTTGGTCCAGTTTGGTTAACGATTTTTAATGGTTTGGTCCAGCTAATAATACATAAATATGATACACCTAATGATATACCTTTGATTAAAATTTGAGAAATTTAATCAACGATTTGTGAGAAATAATATGAAAATTTTAATATATTATTAAACCGGTCCAATCCAATCCAACCAATTTAAAAATTAATATAATCGGTCTGGACCGTTTGAAAAACAATTTTAATTAGTACAAACCGGACTAGACCGTTTGATTTATAAAACTGTTTGGTTTGATCTAATCCGATCTGATTTTCCGAATTAATCCGGTTGGCTTTGGTGTTTGGACACCCCTAGATAGGATCATGATATATCATTTAAAATAGTATCACTAATGTAGAGTCTTTAGAAACTTGTGTTTTTCTTTTTTTAAATAACATGTGATAAGCATGTTATTTTCTTTTAATCAACACAAGTTTTTAAGACAAAAGGTCCCAAGCCAAATAAGTAAATCACAAGTAATTAGGGCTCGAAATGTGACAGTTTTTTTTAATGTTTAAATTGAAGTTTTTGATTTTGATATTGTTTGGTAATTAATTTTAATTTCAATCCTCGTTTAATTAAAAATGAGTTCCATTTTTAATAATTTTGGAACTTCAACAAATGAAGCTTTTAAAACATGTTTTATGTTTTTTGATTTCAAAACTTGCACAATTAAATTTTGTCATATTCTAAGATTTTATTTTTAAGAAAATTGAGATTTTGCCTATTTTATAACAACATTATAAATAAATGAAATTAAAAATAAAAAAAACTTATTACCAAACAAAATTCTGTTTTCTTTACAAATGATCTAAAAAAATTAATTTTAAACAAAAACATTTCAAAATAAAACACGTTGCAAAACCAACACTTAGTAACTATTAACTAGTTCAATTTTACGTCATCCTTTTTGGTGCATTGTATGTATCAATTGGTATACAGGTTGGTAAGAATGGTAGAAAGTGAGAACTATTCAAAAATGTTAATTTTTTAAATTTAATGGATGTCAAATAAAAAAAACTAAAATAGTCTAATTGATATGGAGAGAAGAAAATTTAAAAAATGCCTTACGAAATCTATGGGTCCAGGCCTAATAGTAAATATCTTAACTCAACCTTTTTGAATCGAAGCATGTCGAACCATGCCAAACCAAGCCGAACATGGCTAGACAACCTTTTAGTCCCAATTCATTTCATTTCATTGGTATAGGTTTAAAACCGACAAAACATATTTAGAAGAGTTAAATAAGTTATTTTTAATTTTATTAAATTTAAATATATAATAAAAAAATAATATCTAGATATACAATCATGTGTAAATAATAAAACGTAAATTTTATAAATAATACATGAGATTTTTAGGTTGAAACAATGACACAACAATAACTTAAGAGAAAAACCACTAATCGAATGAACCACCTAACCTATCTATTATAAAAATTTAATGTCAAAGAGGATCCTTCACAGATAACGACCCATTGTATTTTATTTGTGAACCCCTCCTCTATTTTACAGTCTCTAAAGTAGGTGTACAGATTAAGATTAATGTTTTCGTAAACTTGAATCACCTAAAATACCAAACATGTCAAACCTTAACACCTGAAAAGTTAACACAAATAGAACAATTATAAGGTGTGTCCTAAAATGGTTTTAACAATAAGTAATACTAACTAGAAGATTCAAAACATATATCTATTAAATCAAATCAACTAAGAAATGGTAAAACAAGTACACTAAGCATAAATTCAGTAAAAGTAGCTTCTATAAACATATATCAGTGGCCACCTTAATTGAAAACTAATTCGAGGACCTTTTTAATCAAGATAGATATATTCCTCATTGATCTAGTCTCCTTGATCAATCTAGTGATGTCTCAATCGATCGAGTGACCTATATGCAAATGTTCCTATGTGTCTAACATGAAATCTAATATGCATAAGAACCAATATATACCTTAGATATGTTCATTGGAGCTTTATAGTTTCTTTGGCTTGAAAAATATTCTAGAAAGACTTACCTAGACACTAAACTTACATTTGGATGATTTGTTCATGAATATTGGCAACACTCATAATGCTTACAATCTCCCTCTTTGGAATATTCGTGTGACAAAGCTTCTCCTACATAAACTCATAGGAAAAAATAAATTTTACATAATGGAACTATGCTATGCTTGATACATTATCCAATATTAGTCATTTCTCAAACAAATTGAATAATATATGTCATGATCTAGTTAATGATGATAATTCTTCGTCATGGACTCAAAGTGATTATGAAGGAATATATATATATATATATATATATATATATATATATATATATATATATATATATATATGAACAACAACCTAATCAAACATAAAGTATATTCTACACTATTCTAATAACTCTTGTTTATATGTTTGGACTTAAAATTGTCAATTAATTTCTATTTCATCATTGTTTGGAGATATTTCATGGATCCTAGGGTATCATAGATTGTAGATCCATCCATTGGAGAATTTGAAAAGAAGGGGTGGTTGGGATAATATACATGATGCTCCAATTAACTCAGATGATAGAGTACTCGTTCAATTAAATGCTACTGGTAATCCATTAGGAGAAAATGACCAACAGTTGAAATCTTGTATTGGTATACTTGTGAAAATATAAATGATTGGACTAAGGTTAACAATGCTAAAAAGTACAAGATATAGAAAACCATTTATGTAAGTCTCTTTTGTTTTATAACTAATTACATATACTATATACTTTTGTGTTATATCTCATTTTAAATCTATGTTTTTACATAATTGTTTTAAAGTCCCTGATACTTGGAAGAAGAAGTGTTATAAAATTGCAAGTAAGGTATAGAAGGAATACAAAACTTCTAAATTGACCAGAAATTATGTGTTTCCATATTTGGAACCACTTGATGAAGAATAACAATACAAAATCCCTAAAGAACACCCATGGATTGATCCTCAAGTATGTAAAGACTTCGTGGATTATAAATATACAAATGAATTTCAAATTATTAGGGAAGAACATCAGAATATACAAATGTAGAATGTTCTTCCTAACCATACTGGGAGGTCTTCAAATCTTGAAGTTAGACAAAATATGGTATTATTAAGTTGTTAATTTATAAATATTTTTATATTTATTTTTCTCAAATTTAATTTTATGTCTTGGTTAATAAATTTATTTAATTTATGTAGGAAGCTGAATTGGGTAGACTGATTACCCAATCTGAATTGTACGTATATAGAAACAAAGACCCACAAAACGAAGAATTCAAGACCAATGACTAAGCGAGGAGAAAAACAACTCAATAAGTTAGTTAGTAATTTAACTTGATACAAAGTCCTTATGATTTTTTCATAATGATGTAATAATGTATCGTATGTTTTCTTGCTTTATTATTTTTATAAAGTTGTTCAAGAACAAATAGCCAAGGGTGAAATAATCGAACAGTCAGGGAGAGATGCAATATATCATGTATTTGGACGCGAGCATACTGATTGTGTTAGGGGAGGAAGTCATTATGATGGTTATATGGAGTTTTTTAATATTCCAAAAAAAAGTCTCAGATGGTCAGTAAGGAGAAGTACTGTAAAATTGCAGAAGAATTTAGCTCCTTTAAGGCCTCAGTGTTAAGTGAGATTGCCAATTTAAAGGAATATCAATCAAAACACATGTTAGAAATGGCACCATACTACAATTAGAGCATGCCTTATTGGCCAAGCATGCAACCATCTATGCCACCATCCATGCCAAGCATGCCACCCATGCAATCTCATAGCGCCTAACCTATATCCTGTATGGGATATAGTCATCCTATTGGTCATCCCTTTGTGCCAAGAATGCAGATGAAATTAGGTAATGGTTCAATATCTCCAATGTAATCTATGTAATCTTAAGATCCATTACATCATGATGAATGTTTTGATGAGAATGTCCTTCCAATAGCTACCCCACATGGGAGTTCTCCTCCATTTGATGAATCATTTGTGGTAAAATTTAAAGTTTATGTAGATAGCCTATTATTTTTATTTTTTATTATATATTTTATTTATTATATATAACGCTTAAATGTTTTACATAATATTAAATGTTTGTTGAAACATCTATCATCTATGGACTATGTTGCTATTGGAACGGTACAACAATTGAGCGATGATTGAATTATTCATAATCAATATTTGCCAAATTATTGGCAAATAGTAATTGATCAATCATTGCTCCATGATTGTCCACTATATGTACCTTCTGATGCTACCACAGTCTAAGAAGAGGTTGCACAATATGTGGCTTGGCCATCAAGTCAAGTTGTGATAAAATTTTGACATGGTACTATTTTTTATTTAAGATAACACTTTTTTACTACTTCTATTATATTATTATTCTTTTATTGTAACTAACATATATAATACCTCTTTTTTAGTTTATTATATCAGAATTAGTAAGTGCGGCACATTTAAGAGATAAAAATCAAGTATCTTGTGGTAAATCTATGTATGGTGGGAAATCATTGTGCACTAAGTCATTCAAGAAATAGCCATGGAAAAAGTATAGTTATGAATATGCTATAAACTTCAACAGAAATCTTGGCTCTATGATGACTATTATTGCAAGCAAGACTAGCATAAATAATGGATGGATTGTGCCACTTCCTAGAGAAATTTTTGGTGTAAACATTAGGTA
Source organism: Hippophae gyantsensis (assembly GCA_030763125.1). Lineage (NCBI taxonomy): Eukaryota > Viridiplantae > Streptophyta > Magnoliopsida > Rosales > Elaeagnaceae > Hippophae > Hippophae gyantsensis. The sequence continues at coordinate 40,890,937 of CM061035.1, read as the reverse complement.
AACATATATATCGATCAAGTGCATATTGTAGATATTCGAATAACAAATGATCAATTTAAGTATAATTCAAGTGTGGACAAGGTGAGTCCTTAATCAGTAAATAACTTTCATATATGTAGAACATATAATTATATTTATATTATCTAATTATTTATATATACTTCTTTTATATATGACATGTTATTATCGACTTCAGGCTAATTACTCATCATATTTAGCAATGTTCTATGATTCATCATTTGTTAATCAATATCAAGAAAAGGATATTAACATCAAAACTAAACAATTATGTGATAGGGTATTAACACTTAACAGAAATTAGAAGTTGATAATCCCTTGGCCACTAAAGTTTGAATAAGACCAAGATCATTGGATGTTGATAATCCTTGATCTATATGACAATTATGTTTGGTACTGTAACTCAACTTCTATAGAATTAAGTAAAGATACAAAAGTAGTTGTTGAAATATAAGAGTTATAGCTAGCTATTTTTCTTTTATTGTTCTTTGTAATATTTCATAAAGAACTAACTGTTTTAAAATTTGATAAGACATGGAAGCTGTGGAACAAGAGTAGGGGCATTGCTCTTAAAAAATCCCATAAGCTTATATCGGACAAAGTTATGGTATGTGATCGAATATAGGTTATGATTATAGTAAAAAATGAGTAAAATGTGTAAAAAAAATATAGAATTTAAAGTCGGTTCATGCGCTAAATAGAATTTTGATTTTAAGTCTCCCTATTCTAAGTTGGTTCACCTAATCGACTTTAAACGAATTTTAAGTTCGTTATTAACAGACTAAAATGCTCAATTTTGGTGTATTGTCAAGAAAATAAGCAATATACAAACGAAGTACAAACTAATAGGTGATGTAAATGTAGTGTATTGATTGATAGGATCCATGTACAATAGCATACAAACATCAAATATACTTCAAAAAATGAAAAGTGAGAAACAAAATGTCCTCAAAACAACCAATAGAATAGTGCAAAATAAGATAAAGATAAATCATTTTCCTGGATGTTGAAACCGGTAATGTAAGTGGATGTCCATGATCATGGAATACATTGCCTTTTGTTGTTCATCCATGGAAATCATTCTTTTTCATGCCATCCATTTTGGTTTACAGTGCTTCCACTCTTGTATGTACTTCATTTGCAAATAAATCCTAATGAGATTGTTCAGAAGCTGCCATATTTTCCATTTCTTCATCCCCAAAATATCATCTACAACTCTACTACTGCTTCTAATACTAGTGACTCCTCTACTAGTGCCAATATCATCCATCAAACATTTAAAATCAGAATCCCTTGTCGATAGTACACCTATAGCTATAATCAATTAGATGATGAGACAACCATAGGGAAGACCGATCCCCTAGTTAACAATCTAATATTGGTTTATTATTTTGTCCTCAATGAATTTACCTACATTGATGGAAATTCCTTTTCCATTGAAGTGTAATATCTTCACATGTACGTAGCCAATCTCAGATGAGTTCCTTGATGGAAACAGAATTGCACAGACCATTTTATTCAAAACACAGTAGAAAGGAGTGAATTCACCTTGAATATATAGTTCTTTAGCATTAATACTAATATTGGGTGAACAAGAAATTTTGGTAAACAAATCCTCATTGGAAATGCTATATTGTTCTAGGTGAAAATAAACATCCCCGATGTTTGTGATAGATAAAAATAAGTTGACTCTCTTGGCCCGGATGTCAACAGTTTCATTAGCCCAGGCTATAAGTTTTTGGGTCAGTATTAAAAATAAATTCATGAACTAGGTAAGGGAAATATAATTTTGTGAGTATGAAAAGGGATTGCTAACCCAGAACCCTAATGGCTTGTGTGATTCCTATTTCGTGAAACTCAATCCAAGTAATTCCACGCTCATACAAAATTGGATGTTTTGAAAAAGTAGATTGATAGCTTTATTCAAATTCTTCATCCCACCATTGAGATGAATATGGAACTATAGCATAATGAGGAAGTGCACGTTGCCTCAAAATCATCAAAAAATCAAGCACAAACCTAAAAAGACAAAAATACCGTTTCATATGAAAAATACCCAAACTGATGGAATTTTTTCCATAAATTTGTAGACTCAAATGCAATAAGCTTTTGATGGGATATTGGGGGCTGTATGACAATTATTGAGTTAGAAAGTGTGTTTTTTTGGAGAGAAAATGAAGGAAAATGGTGAAAATGTTTTGAAATGATTTTTGCTTGAATGTGATGTGCTTTATAGAGATTGATCCTAGAAAACTGAATAGTAATCAATTCTAAGTGAAATAGGAGTAAAAATGGGTGAATTTGATGGGGTTTTGAGTTAAAATCAAAATGGGCATGAAAAAAAGGGTTAGGTTCGTAAGGTTGATGGAAAAAGAAGAGGGTGATATCAATTAAACCTGTTCAATCGATCGAGATTAATATCGATCGATTGACAATCATATTTCGATCGATCTATAATAATGTTGATCGATTGAAAATCATAATATATGAAAATTGCAAAACTCCCCCTAAGTCCAATATCTACTCAAATATTTCACATAAATACTTAAAAGAAAATTCAAATAAAGATTTAAAAAATTGAAAAACTCCCCCTAATTCAATGATATGTAAAGTGGTCCATTCATGATTAGTTATGAGAGATTAAAGGGAAGGAAGTATCACCTATTGATGAGTGCTCAAAAAGTACTAAAATTATCATGATTTTATGCATATTAATTGATTAATATATATATATATATATATATATATATATATATATATATATATATATGATTTTATGATATATTTATATAAATGTATTTTTTCGGAATCACATGTATTTTTATTATTTTTCAAGTATTTTTGCTTAAAAAACTAACTTAAAGACTCGAAGAAAAATACTGGAGGCAATACATCACAAATATATTCATAAATTAAATAAGCAAAGGTAAAAAAAAATATGGAAAAATTGGACAAAAAGGGTCAAAAGGGTCAAAAATGTCAAAAATGAAAAACTTACGCACGCAACCGCCCAGCCACGCCGGCCAACACGCGTAGTGCGCCCAGACGCGCCAAGCAACGCACGTGCCGCGCCAACACATCACCCAGTTTACGCACGCTTGCTCTCCATTCCGCGCGCGCCCGCGCCAGTCCTCGTGCACCATCGTCTATCTAGGAACAGTCCGCGTGCGCCGCTACGCCTATCTGCCCAATCCGCAAGCGCCGTCGCACCCCACATCACCTTGACATCAGTAGTATGACATTATCATTCACTACTCTGCATTTTCTCCATTTTTAATCATTTTTTCACCCACTTTTTCTTCCTTTACTCACTTATAAATACCCTCATTCTCTTCACTTCAAATCACACCTAAAAAAACACATATTCTTCTCTCTTTCTTTCTCTCAAGTTCTTAGTTTGTCATTTTTTCTTAGTTTTAGAGTTCTTCTCTTTTTGAGAAGAACTAATTATGTTTTTGTAATTTATTTTCTTTTCGATTCAATAAGTGGAAGTGCAAATTTCGTTTGGAGGTTTTCCAACAATAGGAATAACATCAAAGTACTGTAAAGATTTTATTTTCTTTACAGTTATTTTTTATACTTTATTCTTACATGTTATATTTAATTTGTCTGTGATTAAATTTAACTTTGCTGGCTGTTTGTAATCATGGTATAATAATAACGTTGTTATGCTTGCGAAATATTAAATGGGTAAAAATCTCTAAAATGAATTGATTTTGTTTTTATTAAAGATTTTATATTAAGAATGTTAGAGAGAAATATATTATTTGTCATTACAAACTTAAATTTGAAAATTAGATTTTAAAGTTTAGTTATCTGGTCTAATTTAGAGTAGTGCTTTTTTATTTGTTGGTACAATCGCCTGGTAGTTAGAGTGAAACTCTATTTCAAAAGTTTTTATAAGAATTATTATCTGAAAATGTATTGACAACATATTTTCAATAGTGGCTTTAAAACTTGAAAGTTAGTACTTGGATAATTAAATTCTTAGGTTTAATTTAGACACCTTGAATAAAGTTTAAACTGTCTAACCCCACCAAAGGTGGCATTTAAATTGTTCATTTTCAATCTCTTAGAAAAAAGAATTAATTTAATTAACCAAATTAGTTATCAACTCCACCCATAAGTGTTAATTGATTTGTTTAGTTAACAAAGAATATCTAATCCCACCAAAGGTCGTATTCAATCAATAAATATCAATTTATATCTTTAATAACCTAAATAATATGAGCAAGCATAATTAATTTAGTTATTATATCCATAAATACTCCACTATTATAAAAGATAAAATTTGCATAAATGTTTATTGAATCTGTATCTATGTTTATTTTTATGTTATTAGATTAAAAACATAAAACCCCAAAATATCGTGACAGGATGTTTAGGATTTAATTTCGTTTTTAAAAATTTGAATAATAAATTAAAAACCACATATATTCCTTCCTTAGATCGACCTTGGGAGTATACTTATCATTTTTTATGAAATGATTCGTGCACTTGCGAGAGTTTTATAAATATAAAACCAAAGTATTGGTAGGATCGATGATGCCGGTTTTGCCCATCACCTATCATGAAAGAAATGCAGTTGAATTCAAATTTGCACAAAATAAAATTTTACTTACCAAAAGAAAACTTAATTAATTAATAATTATTTTTTGAATTCCCTTTCATTATTTATATGAGGGATTGGTTATTTTTTTAAGTAACTATTAGTGGTTCTTTATTTTTATTTATGTAAATACTTTTGTATATATTTTTTGTTTTTCCTTTACTTTTTTTGCAAAGGAATTATGCACATGCCAAAAACTTAGTATGATGACTTTCACACTAGTTGTGAGGTAACCCTCTCTAATCACCATGGTAGCTTTACACATCACAGTATATAGTCCTCTCAAAAGTAGGTGTCTCTCTATAGTAGTATTTTATAAAGTGAAATATAGAGTTCAAACACAAATTTTACAGTCAAGGTTATCACAAGTCCTAAAGTCTCACATAATTAATTATGAGCTTCAATCAGGGCATATTTATGTGTCCAATGAGTGTGTGAGTGAGTTCTTTATTAACATTGATCACCAAATGTAAGGAAAAATGTAAATGCATAGAACAAGATACTCAAATAAAGTTTGAATAATTAATAAAAATATATCAATTTATGTAAATTATTTATTTTTCTTGCTTCAAAATAATATTTGAAGTTTATTTCAATATTAGAGAAATTCTACTCCAATGAAAATTCTTTATAAAAAAATATAATTTTAAATAAACTAAAAACTATTAAGAGTCAAATAACTAAATTCAAACTTAGAAACACAAAATTAAACTAGTCAAACTAACATACTCAATTAGGGTCAATCATCCACAAAAGAAAATTTTCTAGGTGAAAGAGAGAGACTGTCAGTTGTTTGGAAAAGGACAATCTTTCCTATCCCAAATTTTCTTAAATTTTGATTTCATAATATTTTTGGTTTTTGACTCAATTAACTTAATTTGTGTGTTTAGTTGGGCTAAAAAATGAGTCAGGAATGAAATCGTTTCCTAAAGGAGAAAGAATCACAATTCTTTCTCCCCCCTTTAGGAATCACGATTCCATTCCCATCTCAAATTTTTATTCTAATTTTACCTCAATCCCAAATATAATCCTAAACTCAAAACTCTAAATCTCAAATCCCAAAACCCTAAACCCTAAACTCTAAACCCTAAATCCCCAAACCCTAAACCATAAACCCTAAACCCCAAATCCTAAAACCCTAAACCCTAAACCCTAAATCCCAAAACCATAAACTCCAAATCCCAAAACCTAAAACCCTAAATCGCTAAACCCCAAATCCCTAAACCCTAAACCCTAAATCCCAAAACCCTAAATCCCAAATCCTAAAACCTTAAACCCTAAATCCCAATCCCTAAATCCTAAAACCTTAAACCCTATTTAGAAAAATAATAATTTTAACCCTAAACATTAACCCACAAATATAACCCTAAACCCCAAATCTTAAATCCCTAAATCTAAAATCCCTAAATCTCAAATCCCAAACCTCAAAATCCTAAACCGTATTTAGAAAAATAATAATTTTAATAATATGTTTTCTTTTTAAGTAATAATTATTTAGAAAAATAATGATTTCAATAATGTATTTTGTCTGACGAAAAAATAATAATTAAATTATATTATTTAAACTTTACTGAATATAAGGGTATTAAGGTAATTTATAGTTTTTTTCCATTCCATTCAAATAGCAAACCAAACATTGTAATACTGATTCGTTTTTTGATTCCAGTGGTCAAACCAAACAACATTGTTTCCTTTCCATTATATTCCATTCTCATTCTGATTCCGATTCTGATTCCATTATGTGAACCAAACGGCACCTTAGTTATTTTTGCCATGTTCTTAGATTTACCCATATTTTTACCTTTACTTTTCTTTTTCATAATTGGAGATGCAAAATTTATGTATGGATGATGAAAATTAATATAGAATATCAATCATGAAAACCATTATCTAAATATATATATGGCACCAAAAATCTACAATTAGGTTAAATATCACTTTTCCTACAATAGTTATGACAAATAGGCACAAATTTAATATGTTTTTTCAATCACAAGTACATATATCCGTTGTGTATAGTAGAAGTAAAAGTAGAGTTAGAAGCCCCTACCAAATCAACTTTTGATGCTCAAGCTATGGAGCTCTCCTTATAAGAATGTGATATGTATTAAGTGAAGAAGGTCTAGAAGATTTTACAAACTTAGATGTATTTAAAGATGATGGCATGTATTACTTATCTGTATAGCCTAGCTCTCCTTTGTCTCCAATAGGTTTTCCATTGTTAAAGACTTTGTTTAGTCATTCAACTCCAATAATTAATCTTTTCACAACTTCCTTTGATTGTCCCAACTCTTACACAAGATTATCGTTTTCGCATTTGAGATCTACAAGGCTTGAATTCAGACCATCAAGAAGTTCAGACAACTCAATTTTTTTGTTTTTCTAACATGGAGGAATTTACTTTATAGGATTTGAGTTAATCATTCAATTTGGTTGCTTCTACTAGTAACCTATTTGATTCCTTCTCACAACCCAATAAATCTATTAATAGTTCCTCAACAATATTATCATTAAATTTAGTAAGAATTTAGAATCACTTCCTTTATTGTTTGAGCCAATGTCAAACTCATTGGAGTGTCCACAAATAATTGAAGTCAATGCCTAGTAGTTGGTGCCATAATATTTTGAGTCATTAGAATATTGTGCTCACTTTTTGAGTCACTAAAGGTATCATTGAAAGCTCTTCAAATTATTTCACTTTTATTAGCACACTTAGTCGCAATATGATCATTATCCATCCATTCAAAACATTGAGATCCAGTGGGTTTAGATTTCTTACCGGTGGAGCTCATAAGTTTGAGTTCTCTAGAGTTTTGATCCCTTGAGTGGCTTAGTTGCCAATTACTTTATGAATTGTTCTAGTTGAAGATTTTCTTTAGTCTTTTTGCCAGGAGTATGAATTCTTCATCATCCTCACCATTCTCACTACCACTGTCATCAATCATGATGGTTTTGAAAACTACACTTTTGTTATTTGGAGGTGTTTGAAAGCTCATCTCAAAGGTATGAAGTGAGCCAACGAGTTCTTAAATTTTGATGGTGTCTACATCCTTGATTTCATCAATGGCATTGACCTTTTCATGGAAGCAATCTGGAAAGAAGCATAGTATTTTTTTGAACAACTAGAATACCTCAATTTTCTAAAAAAGATTAGTAGAAGAGTTAGCAGTATCACTTAATTTAGCATAGAATTTTAAAAAAAGGTTTCATCAATTGAGTACCAAGCATGCGAAGTTTATTTAGTTTAACTTGTGTAGTACACCCATAGGAAACCTCTAAAATATCCCAAGCATGCTTAGCAATGTCAATATGAGAAATACGATGAAACTCATCCGATGACACATTGCTAGAGATAGAATTAATACCTTTTTTATTCTAGTTACTACCACTTTTATATTCAGTGGTCCAATATTTCCTAGGCTTAGGAGTGACTACATTATCTATGATAACCATAGGTGGTTCCCAACCATATAGCACAGAGTTCTAGGCACTCTTTTCTATAGATTATAGAGAGGCTATCATACAAGTGTTCCAATATGGGAATTACAACAATCAAAGTAAGGTGCATAGGAAGAACTAACCCTCAAATGATCCATAACAAGGTTCCAGATAACATTAAGTGTATCTAGTGACCCACTCTGATACCTATTGAAAGTTTTTATAATAATGATCTAATTGATTAGAAAGGTGAATAAATAATTGTCTCAAATATGATAAAACAATTTTTTTTCTAGATAGACAGACATGCAATCACATGTAAATAAAATAATACCGAAAGATAAATAATGCATAAGATTTTTAGGTGGAAACAAGTTAGGCCACAAGTATCCTATTTACAAGCCTCTACTTTCTTTCATAGTTTCCACGAGCAAGGTGTTAGGATTACGACGAATGTTCCAATAAACTCAAGTCTTATGAGTTATCGAATCCATTCAGCTAGCACCAGAAAAGTTATCACAATAACACTAGTATAATGTGTGCCCTCAAGTGGATTAAAAAATAAAATAAAAACCCTAATGTAATGATTTAATAGAATAAAAAAATCAAAATCACTAGTAACACTAACACATTTTTAAGCACAATAACTCAACTATTGTAAGCTTATTAATCAATTAAACACAACCACAAAATATTTGATAAATTAACTAAGGAAAAAATCCTACTATAATAGTTTTTTTTTTTTTTTTGAAAAATAGATTTAGAGAAAAAGCTCAGAAGGCAGAAGTTGATTCAAGTGTGGTTCAATAAAATATGGAACATTAGCCTCCTTATATAGGAAATATTGAATCTGTAATGCTATGTTAAAATCCTATTACAGTTCTATCCCTTACATAATTCATAAAGCAATAAATAATAGGGATAAAATAGTAATTGAATCATGATAACTCTATGAAAGTAGAGTTATTTACCACTTCTAAATAACCTATATGCCTTGTTATATTAAATGAAAATGTTTAATTTGTGATTAATTATGCCAATATTGTCAAAATAATGGCAAATAGGTTGAAAATAAGTCAAAAATGGGAAAAATCATCACCATGCCACAACATGCATTTTTTATGTGCCATGGCACAAACCAAGCTATAGCGCGCAAACATTCATGCTATGATGTGCATTCGTAGTTGGGAGAAAGTCCTATTCCTAATCAAACATTTATCAATGGCAGATATTATAGAAAAGATTACAAGATTTAATTTACCATAATTAGTATATTAGCTATATATATATTATTACCTAAAATAGATAAACAAAATATTGTATATTTAGGTAATAGAATATTGTATAGTTAGGTAATATAATATAATTTATTTAGGTAATAGAATATTGTATATATTCTTACCTAAAATAGATTGTATAGTAATTCTTATTTAATGAAAAGGATCCTCAAGAAGAGGGCATTCAACCATTTGCTAAAAAAATTCATGGTATCAGAGCCTACCTCTTGAATCCATAGCTGAATCTTTAGTTTTCTTGTAGTTTTGCTTCAGTTTTTTGAATTTTTTCTCCTGTTTCTAATTTTGGGTTGATAAATTTCTTATCAACAACCTCGTTTTGAGATTTTAGGTTGACCAACTTGTGGTTGATGGCTTTGCATTAAGATTTTTTTTGGGAAGAATGTATACAAAATCCTTGGCTATCAAATTTATAAGAAAAGATTATGTGGCATGGGAATTCCAATTCAAAATGTTTCTGAAAGGAAAGAAACTTTGGGGTCACATTGATGGGTCTTCTCCTACACCTAGAGATAATAAGGAACTTAGACAATGGGAGGCAAAGGATGCTCGAATTATCTCTTGGATTTTAGGATATATTGAAGTTCATATGGTGAACAATTTACGCTCTTTTGGTATGGCTAAAGAGATGTGGGATTATCTAAAGTGCATATATCATCAAGATAATACTGCAAAACAATTTAAACTAGAACTCAAGATTACTACCTTCAACTAAGATAATCTCTCCATTGAGTAGTATTATTATGGATTTCTTAATCTATGGAGCAAATATTCTGGTATTATCTACACGAAGGTACCTAAAGAGGCCTTAGCCAGCCTTCAGACGGTTCATGAAGATAGTAGACATGATGAGTTTTTGATGAAACTGAGACCAGAATTTGAAGTTGCTAGAGCTAGATTATTGAATAGAGATATGGTTCCTTCTTTGGATGTATGTCTTGGTGAATTGTTGCGCGAGGAATAAAGAATGGCCACATAATCTGTTATAGGTGCATCCAGGGAAACATCTGAAGTTGTTAATGTTTCTTATGCCACTCAAGGAAAAGGACAAATGTAGTACTATAGTTACAAAGAGTTCGGACATATTGCCCGCAATTGTGGCAAAAAATTCTACAATTACTGTAATCAAAATGGACACATTATCAAGGAATTTCCTACACATCCAAAATATTGACGAGTATAAGCTTTTCAAGCTACTATTCTAGCTCCTAACACTATTGTTCCTACATATACAATTGTTAACGCAACTCAACCCTTGGACTTTAGGACCAAGGTAAGACTATTTCTCCTCCTTGGTCTATTGATTATGGAGCATCCAACCATATGACTAGCTCTCTTGATTTATTATATAATTTATGAGTGTATACTGGTACATAAAATATTCAGGTTGCTAATAGAAGTAATCTTCCAATTACAACCATTCGTAATATTTGACCTTCTTTTCGTCATGTATTTGTCTCTCCTGGGTTATCTACTAGTTTAATTTATGTTGGTCAAATGGTGGATAAGAACTATGATGTACATTTCTCTCGTGGTGGTTGTGTTGTACAGGATCGAGTGTCGGGGAAGATGATCGCGAAAAGGCCTAAAATGGGAAGATTATTTTCATTGTAATTTACTATTAATCAAACTTTGTCTTTAGCTTATATTACTATTGAAAATAAGGCTGACGTTTAGCATAAACGATTAGGCCATCCAAATAATGTGATTTTGTCTAATTTGATGAAACGTGGTTTTCTTGGTAATAAAAATCAATGTTATACTCTTCGGTTGATTTTTTATTGTTCTACTTGTAAACTAGGGAAAAGTAAAACTTTACCTTCCCCTACTTATGGTAGTCGTGTTGATACATGTTTTGAGATTATACACAATGATGTTTGGGGTATTACTCTTGTCATTTCACATGTGTAGTATAAATATTTTGTAATGTTCATTGATGACTATAGTCGTTTCACATGGATATATTTTATGCATTCAAAATCTGAGGTGTTCAATGTTTTCCAAACTTTTATGGTTTATATCGAGACATAATTTTCCACTTGTATTAAGGTTTTACAATCTGATAATGGTGGCGAATATATATCGCATGACTTTCAAGTCTTTTTGCAACAAAAAGGCATTGTATCTCAACAATCATGTCCTTATACACCTCAACATAATAGGATGGTTGAACGTAAAAATCATCACTTGTTGGATATGGTTTAAATGTTACTCTTAGAGTCTTTAGTTTGGCCTAAATTTTGGGTGGAAGCTTTGTCCACTATAGTCTATCTGATTAATCGTCTGCCTTCTCAACAATTGAATTTTGATACTTCTTACTATCGTCTTTTTGGTATGCATCCAGATTATCATATACTACACATGTTTGGATGTGTTTTCTTTGTTCACTTACCTTCTCATAAGCACCACAAGCTTGCAACTCAGTTAGTACGGTGTGCTTTTATGGGTTATAGCACATTGAAGTGGATTGTCACTCTATTCGTGAAACATATGATGCTTACATCATCTCTCTGCCTCATATTACCATCGATCTCCAAACTACTAATGTGTTTACCAAGGCTCTCTTCTGCCATTGACATCAATTTCTTGTTGACAAATTGATGTTTTTGATCGTCCAGCATCAATTTGAGAAGGGATATCAATGGTAGAGATTATGGACAAGATTACAAGATTTACTTTACCATAATTAGTATATTAGTTGTGTATATATTATTACCTAAAATAGATAAACAGAATATTATATATTTAGGTAATAGAATATTGTATATATTCTTACATAAAATAGATTGTACAATAATTCTTATTTAATGAAAAGGATCCTCAAGAAGAGGGCATTCAACCATTTACTAAAAAATGTCAACATTATTCTCAGCTTTAATCCTCAACCCTTGGATCATTTGAAAAGATGATTTGATGGTCCATATTAAGTCATTTTTCCTTGAAATAAACACCATTCTATGAACTATAAAACACATAATCAAGAAACATAAAACCTAGCAATTGCCAAAAAGAGATAAAAGAAGAGAAAAAGTCCAATAGAAGATTAAAAAAGCCACAATTTTGTGATGATTCAAGAGAAGATTAATGCTACAATTCAAAAGATTGTGTGATTCTCTTATTCTTCTTCATTCTTTATTAGTTTTTATGTTTTTCTTTATGAAAAATTGGAGCTTTATAAACTTAATTATGTCTAGCTAATTTTTTAATTTAGGGGTATTTTGAACACAATTTTCTACATGTGATGATATATTTTACCTCAATTATGATTTCAATTTAATTATAATATTTAATCTAATTTTTATGCAATTAATTATTTTAGGTTTATGTTAGTGTTGATGATATTCATGAATAAAATGTATAATTGTAAATTTAGTTTCAAGGTATGTCTTAGTAGAATATTTTAAGCCATAGATTATGCCTCACCGATCACATATTAGGTATACTTTTATTCCTATGCACATTAGATGGCATGTTAGACACAATAGGGAAAATATGAATTTGAGCCACTCTATCAATCAAGTGTATACTGGATCAATCAAGTAATAAACCTGATTAATCTTATTTTAATATATGACTAGATCGATCAAGTGGATGTTTGATTGGTTAAATGCATTCTGGATTGATCGAATGGATCTTTGATTGATTGGGTAGCCAGTTTCCTGATTTCAAAATGTATTTCTAATACGAATTGGATTGGTTTTTTTACAATTTTGTTATTATTTCTTTAAAGTGTTTTAACTGATTTTATAAAAAATATGGTAATTCCACTTTAACCTAATATGCTTCAAAATATTCTGTAAATATAAATCATAAGCATACATTTGAAACCAACCAAACAAGAGTTGTGTGCTCCTTCTCTTCATCTTTTATTCTCTCTCTTGTTTTGGTAATAGTTTTCATGTAGGCTTTTTTATTAAGTTAGTTTATTTAACATTTCTAGTTGTGTTTGATGGACTACTAACCCTACCATAATAATTGTGTTATTTTGCTTTTAACTGGTTGTTCTAGAGGTTTTAGTTATTTTTCATTTATCTGTTATATTGTTTAAATCAAGTAGTTAGGGTTTTTCATTAATGAATATGCTTTAGGACACACACTTATACTTGTGTTCGTGTGCTAATCTTTTAGGTGACAGTAGTAAGGGTTCAATTAACTCATGGGACTCAAGTTTGTCAGAATGCTAGTTGGATCTGAATGCCTATTTTGAAGAGATTGTGATCAAAATAGCAGCATGTAAGTAGGTTACTTAGGGGCATTAGTTGGCCGAGTAGTTTGAATCCTAACCTTATAACTGGATTCTTATTTTTTAGAGTGGATAGTTATTTGGTCCAGTGAATCGGTAGTTTTCCTCTTAGGTCATTACTATAGCCTAGGTTGTTTCAACCTAAAAATCTTGTATGTTGATATTTATATTTTTGCATTACTTTAGATACACGTGATTGGTAGTTCGGTTGCTTGTGAAATTTTAATTTACCACTCGCCCGCTAATTAGATAATTAGATTCATAACTAAATGAACTTTCATTTTAGTATATAATGGTCACTAAATACACTTAGTGTGCCTAGAACCTTGATATGGATCATTTAAGAGATGATTCATCTACAACTCGCGTACCTTACTATGATGGGTCTAATTACCCATATTGCAATGCTCGTATGAGAGCCTTTCTATGGTCCATAGATAAAAGCATCTGGAACTTTATGTTTTATGGTTAGGAACGACCTACGGTTACCAAAGATAATGTAGTTTTTCCTAATCATAGGAACGATGGACCAATCACTACGCCAAAATTGAGCTTTAAAGTCAGTTCGGTGAACCGACTTTAAATGTTGTGACTTAAAATTTAAAGTCGGTTCAACGCGTGCACTGACATTAAATTCTTATTTTTTTTACACAATTTACTCATTTTCTACTATACTCCGATCATATAATAGCAGAAAAAACCAAAATTTGTTTAACAAAGTTTAAATAATACAAATAATTGAACATTTAAATATTAATTAATTACTTGAGAATTAAATTTATTACAAAAAAAATAATTTATATACAACACACACACATACACACATATCTAACTTAAATTACAAATAAATTGATGTCGTCTCTTTTGTCATGAATTTTGTGATATTCCCACTTTATTATAAGGAAATGAAGCTTGGTTTGCTAGAATTACCAGCATAATGACCAGGAAACTAGGCAAGAGATATGAGACGGAGTTTGGGCAAAAAATAGCTAGTTCATATAACAATTTTTTCCTCTAAATACATGAGCACGTAAACATCCATCAAACAAGTAGTCCAAACTTCAGAGACACATAAATGGAGACATTAAAGTATTATAAAAATTACCATGGTGTTGTCCTATGTTATTCAAGATCATTAAATTCTTCTCCTAATTCTTCTTGTGATGTTATAATTTGAACCATGTGTTCTATCTATTCTTCTTGTAAATCATCAAAAATTTGCATATCATAGCCCGACTTGTTTTAACCAAAGAACTATATGTAATTAAATTTAAAATAAGAGTAATATCATGAATTCACAAAAAATAACTTATATATGTTAAAATATTAGTAAAAGAGATTACTTAACCTCATCCCTTAGAAATCATATTAGCACTATATTAATCTTTTGTCTATAAATATGAAGCTATGTAGAATCAAGCTAGTATTTTAATGCTATAATGAGCTCTAAATATGAAGTGAAGTGTAACTTCGATTTGTTACTTGGGTTGGTGGAGTTTTGGTGCCCATAAACTAATACTTTTGTATTTCCTTGAGGTGGAGCAATAATTACTCTTGAAAATATGATGATTCTTGTGGTTTTCCTGTACTTGGCTGGCCAATGACTATTATGATGTTGTCATACCAGGGAACTAGACAAGAGAAATGAGATGAAGTTTTGGCAAAAAATAAGTCCATATAACAATTCATTCCCTTAAATACATGAGCACATAAACATTCATCAAACAAACTGTCCAAACTTTAGACACAGGAATAAAGAAATTAAAGCATTATAAAAATTACCATGATTTTGTCATATGCTATTCAAGATCATCATAATCTTCTCTTGATTTTTCTTGTGATGATATAATTTGAACCATGTGTTCTGCCCATTCCTCTCGTAAATCATCAAAAATTTGCGGGACATAGCCCCACTTGTTCAAACCAAAGAACTACATGTATTTAAATTCAAAATAAGAATGTAATATCAAGAATTCATAAAAAATAACTCATATATGTTAGAAAGGTATATTGGTAAAAGAGATTACCACATCTTTAATTGGAATGTTGATATTTGTGATGATTTCGATCATAAACTTCATGACATAGTAACCACATATGATTTTATCATTTTGTTGTGGAACCTACAAAAAACAAGTAAACATGATTTTCCATATTCGAACATCTTTATTATTCAATAGTAAAATTAATTAAATTATTAATATTCGCTTGTATATACTATAACTTTGTCCCATATAAGCTTATGAGATTTTTTAAGAGCAATGCCCCTACTCTTGTTCCACAGCTTCCTTGCCCTATCAAAGTTTAAAATAGTTAGTTTTTTTATTAAATATTACAATGAACAATAGAAGAAAAATAGCTAGTTATAACTCTTACATTTCAACAACTGCTTTTGTATCTTTACTCAATTCTATGGAAGCTGAGTCACAATACCAAACATGATTGCCATATAGATAAAGGATTATCAGCATCCAATGATTTTGGCCTTGTTTAAACTTTAGTGGCCAAGGGATTATCAACTTCTGATTTATGTTAAGTGTTAGTACCCTATTGCATAATTGTTTAGCTCTGATGCTAACATCCTTCTCTTAATATTGATTGAAAAAATGAAAAATCATAGAACATTGCTAAATGTGATGAGTGATTAACTTAAAGTTGATAATAACATGTCCTATATAAAAGAAATATATATATAAATAATTAGATAATATAAATATAATAATATATGTTCTACAAAAATGAAAGTTATTTACTGATTGAAGATTCATCTTGTCTACACTTGAATTATACTTAAATCAATCATTTGATATTCAAAGCGCCAAGATTTCTACTGAAGTTTATAGCATAATCATAACTATACTTTTTTCATGGCTTCTTCTTGAATGACTTAGTGTGTGATTATTGCCTTCTGGCCAAAATTTAGATGATTAGTTGCATTATATTGAGACCGAGAGGAGATATGTAATGAATGCTTCTTGTGATAAATATCGTATGTTGAATGCGAGTGTGAGAACTAATGCATGATGTATGTGGTTATTCTAGAAATTCCATAAATCGTAATGTGCTTGTTTGTGATTAAATCTTCATAGAAATTTAGTTGGTTTTCATAGATAAGTAATTCTAATATAACTCGAGAGAGAGTATTAGGTAAATTTGGGTTTTTCAACCATCACTTTTAGCTTTGATTCTCATCTAACATGACTTGAAATCGGATTGAATTGATTTAGCGAAATCAAATGCCTTAGTGTTTTTAATCATTTGTGAACAACATTAAATTTTGTTATTTGCGTTTAGTTTTATGTTAATTTTCTTTTTAAACAATTTCAACAATTCGGTTTTCAAATAAAATTAGGATTAGTCAATTTCGATAATTAGTAACGCCATTCCTTGTGGGTTCGATATCCGTACTTTTGTACACTTTATTACTTGAACAATTCGTACACTTGCAAAAATAAGTATCAAATTTTATATTAGATTATATGGTATTACTAACACCTCTGCCAATCTTGGAGAGAAATTTGATGATTTTAGGATAGTTCAAAAAATTATCTTCTCATAACTAGATCTCTTCCATGCAAAGGTTATTACCATTGACGAAATCAATAATGTGAACACCATTAAAATAAAGGAATCTGTTGGCTCACTTCAAACCTTTGAGATTAGCTTTCGAAAACCTCCAAAGAACAAACGTATTGCTTTCAAAGCTGCTATAATTGAATACAGTGATAATAATGACAAAGAATTGACACTCTTGGTACATGTTTGGTTGATTGGAATGGAATGAAATCAAAATTGATTCCTTCCAATTTTATGTTTGGTTGGGTTGAAAATTGGGAATGGAATGAAATCAATTCCTAATCCTTCTCCTCCCTTAAGGAATCATGATTCTATTCTCATCTCAATTTTTTTCCAATTTTACCCCAACCCCTAATATAACCCTAAATCCTAAATCCCAAAACCCAAAACCCTATTTAAAAAATAATAATTTTAAACCTAAACCCCAAATCCCAAAATCCTAAACCCTATTTAGAAAAATAATAATTTTAACACTAATTCTTAACCCATAAATATAACCCTAAACCCTAAACCCCAAATCCTAAATCCTAAATCCCAAAACCCTATTTAGAAAAATAATAATTTTAACCTTAAACCTTAACCCATAAATATAACCATAAACCCTAAACCCTAAATCTCAAATCCCAAATCCCAAAACCCTAAACCCTATGTAGAAAAATAATAATTTTAACCCTAAACCTTAACCCATAAATATAACCCTAAACCCTAAATCCTAAATCCCTAAACCCTATTTAGAAAAATAATAATTTTAACTCTAAATCCCCAATCCCTAAATCCTAAATTCTAAACCTCAAAACCTTAAATCCTATTTAGAAAAATAATAATTTTAATAATATATTATATTTTTAAGTAATAATTATTTAGACAAATAATAATTTTAATAATGTATTTTATTTGACAAAAAAATAATAATTAAATGATATTATTTAAACATTACTAAATATAAGGGTATTAAGGTAACATACAATATTTTTCATTCCATTGCCTGTAAACTAAACACAATAATACTGATTCCTTCTTTGATTCCAATGATCAAACCAAACAAAACTATTTTCATTCCCATTTCCATTCTCATTCTCATTCTATTCTATGAACCAAACGCCACCTTAACTAGAAGATTGAACAAAATCCTCAACAACAAGAATCCTTGAAACAAAGTACAATCAAATAGTCAAAAGGATCAGAATATGAGAGAATTGAAATCTATGAGTTTTGATAGTAAAAAATCTAAAACCATTGGACTTCAATGTTTTGAATGTATGGTTTTGTTCATTTTGCAATTGACTATACAAACAAGAAGAACCAAATTGGAAAGGCTTTTAATGCTATACTTTCTAACTCTATAAATGATAACGATAATCCAATTGAATTGGCACCAACTACTGCATTTACTACAATTGCTGGTGTAAAATTTAGTAAGTGTGACATTGATTCAAATGATAAGGAAAGTGATGCTGAATTTTTACTCAACAAATTTAATGTCACCAGTATTAATGAAGTGTTCATAAGTTAGGTAAGATGCAAAAGGAATTAGCTAATATTTTCAAGTTTTGCAGATGCTAAATAAGAAAATAAGAATCTTATGCAGTAACTTGTATAATAAAAAGAATATATAAAGAGGCTAACCATTGGAGCTAGAAGGCTAAAAAAATTCTAGATCATGGAAATCTTATTAGAGACAAGAGAGGATTAGGCTATGTAGATGAGGATTTTATGCCATCATCTTCAAAAATGATTAAGTTTGTAAATTCGTCTAACCCTTCTTCTTCACATGCTACAAATACAGCTTCAACATCAAAGACTATTGTGGTAATCCCTTTTAACCCTACTCATAATATTACTCATTATACACAAATAATAGTTCCACCTATGATTGAAAAGTCTATTAAGTTAGTGTGTGTCATCATCATTGTGGTAAGAAAGATCATATTTGACCTAAGTGTAGATTTTTTATGAATATTCCTAAATCTAATAATATTTTCCATGTTTCACATAGTAAGACTTATAACCATCATTCATCTATACATGTTGCATCATATTCTAGGATAAATGAAAATTATGGTATCATCTTCAAAAATCCTACAAGAAAGCATGAAATTGTTGGCTCAAAAAGGCAAGTAGAATTCAATTCATTTAATTCTAAGGCTAATTATTATCATCCTATCATGCATGCTGCATCTTCATTTGGGATGAATATGTGATCTAAAGGTAACTTGAACAATATGTCAATGACAACTATGGTAGTCATATTCTAGCCTAAAGTTATAAGAAAACCAAAATTCAAGAAAGTTTGGATTAGGAAAGATTGTCTCTTTCCAATCACTTGACCATCGTTCTTTATTATTTCACCTAAATATTTTTGTTTGAGTGTTTAATTGACTCTAGGTAATTATCTTTAGTTTGATTGTTTGTTTTTATTTTTATTGATGATCCTTAGTTTCAAGAAAAAAATAAAATAAATAAATAAAAAAAGGGAGGGAAGTAGACATCTCTAACATTGACATGATAATTACATACTCCATCCATATTTATTTTGATTGGATATACTTTATATGAATTGATATTTTGACTTGTGCATTAACATATTTTTCGCATTTGGTGTTCGATGTTGACATGTATCTATTCACACACTCACTAGAAACATAAGTATGTTATACTAGAATTTTATAATTAATTATGCAAGATTGTAAACCATGAGATAACCTTCACTTTGAAAATTATGGTTGAACTCTTTCATTGTATCAAATACTGTTATAGGAAGATACCTAGTTTTGAGAAAGATATCTACTGTGATATGTGAAAACTACCATAGTGAGCAAAGAGGGTTACATCCCAACTAGTGTGAAATTCATCATACTGAGTACAATAGCTTGTGCATATTTCCTTAAAAAAATAATGATAATAGTATTAAAGGAAAAAGGAAAATACAAAAGATATTGCATGCATAAAAAGAAATAGCCACAATTGTTTATACAAAAAGACAATAAATAATCAATCCTACACAAAAATAATAATAATACAAGAGGAGAATACAAAAAGAAAATTAAAGTTCATAGTAAGTATATTTTATTTTGTGCAAGTATAAAGTCAAATATAATTGTTTTTATGATAGGTAGTACTCCTCCTTTTGAATCTTTCATAACTGATCATAAATGAACCAATTGACATCCTATTGTAATTATTTTACTTTTGGTCTTGTCGATATGTCATCATATGTCGTAGTAAGTTTGTGTGTCTTGTTTACAAAAAATTATGTTGTTAATGGATAGTTACACTCTGAACAGAATTAATTTTATAATTTATGTGTATTGTTATAATCATATTAAGCTAAGTCTACTACTTTTAACTAAAAAAATTATATATATCAATTTTATAATTTTTTTATTCTAATTTATTTCAAGTTGCAGAATTTATGTGGAAGTTTATTTATTTTAAAAAAACATATTGTTTTTAGCTTTTAAGAATATGTACTACTCTTTTTAATCATTAAATACACTGCTTGTTTGTTAAACTTGTTGTCTTTGTTTTATGATTATATTGTTTATTTTTACGACAAAAAGGGAGAAAATTATAACTTTATTTGAAAAATCTACAAAAAAAAAGAGTTAATTTAGGGGAAGCACTTTAGAGATATTACATATAGGGGCATAATGTTTTAAATTTCTATATAATGATTACTCACTTTTGAACATGATTCACCTTTATATTATTATATACATTGAAGTAATGAACAATGAGTCTTTCAGGATAAGTTGTTTGGTTGTTTATGTTTTTGTCTGTCAATGTAAACATGAATTTTCAAAATTCAAGAAAAGATGGTTCACTTGATCATAAGATAGTATCACTATGTAAAAATTTATTTTTTCGACGAGAATTATGTAAAGAAAGAGATATTTTGTCACACGAATATGCCAAAGGGGGAGATTGTGAGGTTTACATTAATGTTAACGATATTCATGAAAAAAATGTATAATTGTAATTTAGTTTATAGGTGTGTTTTAGAAAAATATTCCAAGCTATAGAAACTATTGTACCTCAACAATCATATATTAGATATATTTCTATTCTTGTGCACGTTAAATTTTGTATTAGACATAATAAAAAAATTATGAATTTGAGCCACTCAATTGATCTAGCGTATACTATACCATTATAGTAATGAACTTGATTATTCTGATTTTGATATATGACTAGATCAATTTAGTATATCCCTTGATCGATCCAATTTTTTTAAAATATTGATTAAATGTATTTTGGATCAATCGAGTGGATGTTCGATTGATCAATCAATGTATTTGATCGATTGAGAAATTGAGTGAATCGATTGAGTAGCTAGTTTTCTAATTTTAAAATGTATTTCTAATACAAATTAAATTGCTTTTTTACAATATTGTTCTTATTTATTAAAAGTGTTTTAAATAGTTCTATGGATAATATGGTACTTCCACTTTAATCTAATGTACTTCAAAATATTCTATAAATACAAATCATAAGCATACATTTGCAACTAACTACACAAAAGTTTTTGTACTTCTTCTTTTCATCTTTTATTATCTCTACTGTTTTACTAAAAGTTTTCAAGAATGTTTTTTATTAAATTAGTTTATCAAACATTTGTGATTTTGTTTTATGGATTAACAAGCCTACAATAATAATTATATTATTGTGCTTTTAACTGGGTTTTTTAGAAGTTTTAGTTGTTTTCAATTTATTTATTATATTTTTTAAATCAACTAGTTAGAGTTTTTATTATTTAATACTCTAAGACACATACTTGCACTTATGTTTAGGTGCTAATCTTTTTGGTGATAGTGGTGCAGATTTGATTAACTCATGAGACTCGAGGTTTTTGGAATGCTAATCTAGATCTAAAAGCATATCTTGTAAAGACTACGAACAAAAGAGCGACTTGTAAATGATTACTTGGCGTCATTATCTAAGTAGGTAGTTTGAGTCCTAACCTTATAACTGGATACTTATTTTTTATCGTGGATAATTAGACTCATAACTAAACGAACTAATTTTAGTGGAAAGGACCATAAACTCTTATATATGGTCTCCGTTTTTTACCGTGACCATAGACGTGTCATTTAGTCACGGTCTTATGAAAGACTATAACCATAGGCATCATTTATTTGGGTCATGATTCAAAAAAAACGTGACTATACACACACCATTTAGTCATGGCCTTATGAAAGATCATGACCATAGACATACAACTTGGTCATAAACATACAATTTAGTCACGATGTTTCATAAGATAGTGACTAAATGGTATAGGTATAGTCATGGTCTTTTATAAGACCATGACTAAATGATGTCTATGGTCAATATAAATTACAATAAATTAATCAATTTCAATATTAAAAGTTAATATTATATTAAAATTAAGAGTAAAATTACCTTTGAAAGTTTACGTACTAAAACATAATAAACATTATTAGCTAATTAAAGTATACTAAAATGTTAAATACATGCTTAAAATTTACCAATAATTATTAGGTTAAAATTTGTCAATAATAATACTAATAAAATTATTGATTATCTAAATCAATCTAATAAAAAAATAATTAAGACCCTATAGATAATCTAACTTGCTAGCTATTATCTTTAAGCATGAAGAATCACCATCACTTCCTACCCGTAAATCAATCTCACATTCTCATTAGGTGACAAATAGACAGACTACTATACTAGGATCCATCAAAATGCTAAGCTTTGTAACATTAGATACGTCAACCATTAACTTTGAGTTCACCTGCCAAAAGGCTTGCTTCTTATGATGTGGTTCGTGTGAAGAATCAATAAACAATTGAAAATAAGCCTTGTGAGTTATGTGATAATCCAGAACAATAAGCACTAAAAAGATAATCTTTGAAGAAGAACGTACACTTACCACCTACACTTGAACCAAGTTCCTAATCATATAGAATTATAGATAAATATTCTTTAGAATCAGATTCAAGAAAAAACATCAAACTTTAAAAATCCTTCCAACACATCCAAAAGCAAAGGAGCACTATCATCATTTCAATTAAGATCATAACCATTCTTACTACTGAATTCTTTTAACTCAGCTTTCCAGGAATCCTTTTGCTGAAATTAAGTAAACTTCAAACAATCATTATTTGCAAAATATACTTCAATGCCCAATTTGAAGAACGAATGAAAATTTGACCAAACAAAATGTCTCCTTGTGTTTAAAAAGATTACTAGATTACATTATGGAAATAGACGTTTAGGGCATGGTTTAATTGCGCCAGTCTAAGTATTCACATATTAATGAAGTAGTCTTCCAGCAACATGGAAATCAAGATCAATTCAGTAGGAAGTATAGAATTATTGGTTTAAACTGCAACTATTAATCATAGAGAATTAACAATCAACTCAAAGTAGAAGGACCACATTGTACTTTTCTTAAATAAAACATTCACAGTTATGATTCCAAAAAGTAATCTGACTATCCAGTTTATAATTCAAAAGTCTAATAGCTGCTCGTGGATGATAATCTACACAAAGCTAATGCATGTAGATACTGGATACGAATCCAATACAAGAACTAAACTGGTAGCCTACATTGAAAAGCATAGTACCAAAGAGAAGTTAAGCAAGAGAATAAATCGATGAGAACCTGAAAGAGAAGCATGTTGTTGTTCGGCATGATCATTGCAACTACAAAGTAATGTAGGAGGCAAACCTTCCTCCTTCTCAACAACCCAATCTCTTCTTCAATTGCCTCAAATACACTTGCCCATAGCTCAGCCTAACATTCACATTGTTAGTTAATACAGAACCAACCTGATCCTCTTCTTCAATTGCTTCAAATGCACTTACTCTCAGCCCAGCCCAACATTTACATTGTTAGTTAATACAGAACTATAGACTACACTAACTTAACATAGCTAGGAAAGTAAAAGAAGCCCTTTCAAGTTAAATAACAACACACAAACACGCATAGGATATATGCGTTTCTATTTCTAAAAAAGATTTCCAATATCACAATGTGCATTCCATTATTCAAACTAGAAGCTTCAACGATTTAGAACACAATGCCATTAATGCCCCAAATTTAACCAAAATTCCAAGTTCAAATCAACTGCAATAAATAATAGGAAGATCCACCAAAATCTCATGAGATAAAGTGAGTGAAATTGAAATTAAGATGAAAACAAAGGAGTAAAATTGGGAATTGTACCTGGATCTTAGAGAGGACACCTTTCTTCTCAAGAGTGCAAGTGACGAGAGTTTTAAGGTCCTTCATCTCCCTTGTGTCATCATCCATATTCACCAAGCCTCTGAGAGTGCTTTGATCTTCATGCTTTTCTTCATTGACTATTGTCTCCCTTTCTCTCTCCCAACCCTACCTCACACCATCTTGTATTTAAATTTAAAAAGCTTTAAGTGGTTTCCATTCATAAGCTCATGTCTGTTTGATGGAGAAAGGGGGAAGGGGATATGTGAGAAATAGCAAGAAAGAGATTAAATAAAAGTTTGATTCTATAACATAATCTCTGGAGAAATGTGAGGAAACATGGATGGCTGGGAACCGGAGAAATGCGGGAAACTGGTAGATGACTGAAACGAAGACACTGGGGGATGGTAGAGTTATTGGGATATTATGTGATAAGAACCAAGGGGATATGACCTAGCTAATTTCAGATTATATAGCAAAGAGTTTCTCCACAAATCAATGGATATTACTCACCATTTTTTTGAGGAGAAAAGACGCCACAAGGAGCTGCTAATTCCTTGATAAGTCTAGCATAAATGACACCCTAACAAGTATGGATATTACTCACCACAAATGCTTGGATGCTAAACAACGCCACAAAGGTTGCCAATCCCTTGATAAGTTGCTTAAAGAGGAACAAAGAGCTAGAATGAGCTCTCAAATGATCTGAATATTCAAACTTCATTCAAAATTGTATTTTATAGCAGCTGAGCTGCTCTTAATAGGATACAAACTAACCCTAAGCTCTACTACATTATAGCTCTTGATCTCATCCAAGGGTTGAAAATAAACACAACCAAAAAGTAGAAAAGGTAGCAGAAAATATTGACCAAATCATGGAAAAATGGGACAGCTGACTGATAAGAGTCAAATTATTGCATTTTTGTTATGATTTAAATGTTGATATTTGTGTGAAAATTGCGGTTATTTGATTATTTAATCCACAAATGTCATTTCACGGGTATTTCGTGTTTAAAGTGCAATTTCAGGTAAAATCATAATTTTGGAGAAGTTTGGGACAAATTTCAATGAACGGGATTGAGTGCAAATAAAAAGAAAACAAAATTTCAAAATTTGGAATTTTGCCGCCGACAAAAACCTTACGGAGAATACATTGAGCAAAGCAATCTCGCCGCCGACCAAAGAAATCTCGCCGCCGGCCAATGTAATCTCACCGCCGGCCAATGTAATCTCACCGCGGCCAATGCATTCTCGCCGCCGGCGAAAATCCTACAGAAAGCACAGCGAAAATCTTCCCGATAGCACAAAATTTGGCAAATTCATCTTGCCGCCGGCCAAATGCATCTAGTCACCGGCCACATTATTTTGGCCGCCGGCCAAAATCGAAAATCCTAAAAAATTTATTTTCCAGAAATCTCACCGCGGCGAGAATAATGTCGCCGCCGACGAGTTTCATCCGAAAACAGATTTTTTGGTTGTTTTGTTCCAAAATTGCCCCCCAAACCCTAGATCTATATATACAATATGATGGAGAAAGAAGGGGACGACAGAAAGGGGAGTTCAAAGACATTTTTGGAGGAGAGAAAGAAATTTTGGAGAAACTTGAAGGATCTTCACCATTGATGCTACCAAGTCTTCATCTTCTAGAGTTTTTCATCCCTTCTCCTTAGCTTTTATATTCTGCATTTTATTCAGATTTGTTAATCATGAATTCAATTGAAATAATGGTTGTTCTTATTTCCGTTATGAACTAATTCGTTTTGCTAAGGCTACATGATGTAGTTAAATCAAGGAAATCGATTTCTTTTGTTATGGTTATATGAATTCATTGTTTTCAAGTCGAGTATTTATTTCCATGCTTAATGCTTTTAAATTCCTGATCAAGATTTAGATGATTTGTTGCATTATATTGAGACCGAGAGGAGATGTGTAATGAATGCTTCTTGTGATAAATACCGTATGTTGAATGCAAGTTTGACACCTAATGCATGATGTATGTGGTTATTCCAGAAATTCCATAAATCGTAATGTGCTTATTTGTGATTAAATCTTCATAGAAATATAGTTGGTTTTCATAGATAAGTAATTCTAATATAACTTGAGAGAGAGTATTAGATAAGTTTGGGTTTTTCAACCATCACTTTTAGCTTTGATTCTCATATAACATGACTTGAAATCGGATTGAATTGATTTAGCGAAATCAAATCCCTTAGCGTTTTTAATCATTTGTGAACAACATTAAATTTTGTTATTTGCATTTAGTTTTATGTTAATTTGCTTTTAAAACAATTTCAACAATTCGGTTTTCAAATAAAATTAGGGTTAGTAAATTTCGGTACTTAATAACGCCATTCCTTGTGGGTTCGACATCCGTACATTTGTACACTTTATTACTTGAACGATTCGTACACTTGCGAAAATAAGCATCACTGACCACAAAATTAATCCTATAAAATATAACATCTTAACCCTTGTTTCCATCTAAGGGCTGAAAATGAAGACGCCCAAAAAGAAGTCCAAATGGCACAACAATGTGCCTAGTTTTATTTTGCCAATTTTGCGCTAATTTCCATCCTAAGATTGTCCCAATCCTTGCACTCCTAATTTAGGTCCGCTTGATTATGCCTAACCTCTTGAATGAGCCTATTTAAAGCCTTTTCGAGTTGTGCCTTCCTAAACCTTGTTATTGGTCCACTTGGAATTTGTAGAGCTCGATGATTCTCATCATTCCCCCTTTCTTCAAGAGGATTCATCCTCGAATCATCACCTGCATAATCAAAAGGAGAAAGATCAGAAACATTAAAAGAGGTACTAACATTATACTCACTAGGAAGATCAATTTTGTAGGCATTGTCATTGATTCGCTCAATCACATGAAAGGGTCCATCTCCCCGAGGTTGCAACTTGGATCATCTTTTTTTAGGAAACCGTTTCTTCCTCATATGCACCCAAACCCAATCACCAGGCTCAAAAATGACTCTTCGCCTCCCTTTGCTGGCTCTGTAAGCATAATCCTTATTTCTTTTCTCAATTTGCTCATGAATGCGTTCATGGAGCTTCTTCACCGTTTCAGCCTTCTTAGTGCCATCTAAGTTAGTTTTGTCTTGACGCTTCAGATGTTTTAGAGATTCATGATTGGTATGGATGACAAATTCTCTTGGCCAAAGGTAATGTTGCCATGTCTCCAGGGTCCTAACCAAGGCATATAGTTCCTTGTCATACGTTGGATAATTAAGGGTTGCTCCATGAATTTTCTCGCTAAAATAAGCGATAGGTTGTCGTTCTTGTATCAAAACAGCTCCTATACCTATTCCTGATGCATCACACTCAACTTCAAAGGTTTTAGTAAAATCAGGTAAAGATAAAACAGGTGCAGAACACAAACTATCCTTCAATGCTTTAAAGGCTCTCTCCTGATTCTCGCCCCATTTGAAACCAACAGACTTTTTAATGACCTCGGTTAGAGTTGCAGCTAGTGTACTAAAATCTTTGACAAACCTTCGATAAAAACTAGCTAAGCCGTGAAAACTTCTAACCTCAGTTACAGATTTAGGTGTGGGCCATTCTCGAATAGCCTTAACCTTTTCCTCATCTACTTCTACCCCCTTAGAACTAACAACAAAACCAAGAAAAACTAACTTGTCCATGCAAAAAACACACTTTTTTAGGTTCGCATACAATTGCTCTTTTCTCAAAATTTCAAGCACATACCTAAGATGTAAGACATGCTCTTCAAGATTTTTACTGTAAATGAGAATATCATCAAAATAGACAACAACAAATTTTCCAATAAATGCACACAGAACATGATTCATAAGCCTCATAAAAGTGCTAGGTGCATTTTTTAGACCAAAGGGCATGACTAACCACTCATACAATCCATGTTTAGTTTTAAAAGCGGTTTTCCATTCATCACCCTCTCTCATCCTAATTTGATGGTATCCACTTCTCAAATCAATTTTTGAAAAAATGCAAGAACCATGCAACTCATCTAACATGTCATCTAGTCTAAGGATAGGATGTCGATATTTTACCGTAATGTTGTTGATGGCTCGGCAATCAACACACATCCTGCTTGATCCATCCTTCTTGGGAACGAGTAGAATGGGAACAGCACATGGATTTAGGCTATCCCTAACTTGTCCTTTGATCAAGTACTCTTCAACCTATCTTTGAATCTCCTTAGTTTCTTCAGGGTTGGTCCTATAGGCAGGTCGGTTTGGAAGAGAAGCCCCTAGTATAAAGTCAATTTGATGCTCAATCCCCCTAATTGGTGGCACCCCATCTGAAATCTCTTCAGGGAACACGTCTTCAAATTCCTGCAAAAGAGAAATAGTAGTACTAGGCAAAGACTGGTTAAGATCATTAATAGAAAAATTTGCCTCCTTATACAAAAGTACAAGTATGGGCTATTTTGAATAAAACGCCCTCTTGACCTCACTTGCCTTAGCATAAAAATTCACATTTTTTTCTCTAGTATTTTTCCACTCTCCTCTCCTTTTTCTTCACTCTTTTTTTTATTTCACTCTTTTTTTCTTTTTCATTCTTCTATTTTTGTTCTTTTTCCCTAACCATCCTCAATTGATCTTCAAAGACTTGCTTGGGTGAAAGGGGTACAAGTGTGATGTTTTTACCATTCTTCACAAATGAATACTTGTTTCTATATCCATCTTGTGTAACCCTCCTATCATATTGCCAAGGCCTACCTAGCAAGATGTGTCCAGCTTGCATGGGTACCACATCACACATCACCTCACCCTTGTACTTTCCAATGGAGAAGCTCACTAATACTTGCTTATTAACCTTCACTTCCCCATTATCATTTAACCATTGCAACTTGTAAGGCTTAGGGTGTTCAAATATAGGCAACCCTAATTTCTCAACTAAGGTAGTACTAGCCACATTGGTGCAACTTCCCCCATCTATGATAACACTACACACTTTGTTACTCACATGACACCTTGTGTGAAAGATGTTATCTCTTTGTTGTTCAAGGTCATCCTCTTTGACTTGAGTGCTCAAAGATCGCCTTATTACAAGTGCTTCCCCATCCACGGGTCCTATCTCCTCTTCACTAGCTTCCCCTGCAAATGGTATCTCATCTTCTTCACTTTCATTATCGGTTCCAACCTCACCACTCGCTAAGGTGATCATTGCCTTCTTGTTGGGACATTGAGAGGCTATATGACCATTACCAAGACACCGAAAACACCTTAAGTCACGATTACGAATTGGGGTGTCGATTTTACCTTTGTCCTTGCTAGCCCCCATCTCTTTGGCTTTGTAAGGCTCAAATCTTGGTTTGGATGTAGCTATTTCATCTTTTTTCTCATTGGACTTCCAAGGACTAGTAAGGTTTGGTTTTTGAGTAATGGGATTAGACCTTAATGGTTGGGATCGAAAACTCGATTTCTTTAATTGCCTTTCCACCTTGATTGCCATGTGGACCATGTCCTCCATCTCCACATAATGATGAAGTTCCACAATGTTGGCAATGTCCGGATTCAACCCACTAAGAAACCTAGCCATGGTTTCCTCTCTATCTTCCTCGACATTAGCTCTTGCCATATCCACTTCCATTTCCTTGTAGTACTCATCAACACATTTATATCCTTGAGTCAATCTTTGTAAGCGTTGGTGTAACTCTCTATAGTAGTAGCTAGGCACAAACCTCTTTCGCATGATAGCCTTCATGTCCTCCCAATTATCTATGGGAATTTCATGTTTTCTCCTCCTACTAATGACCAATTGATCCCACCAATTCAATGCATAGTCAGAAAACTCAATTACAGCAAGTTTTACTTTTTTCTCCATGGAGTAGTTGATCGGGGCAGAACCGACGTCGCCGATCCTGCCCGTTACTTTGGTTTTATCTATTTATAAAACTCTCGCAAGTGCACGAATCATTTCGTAGAAAATGATAAGTATACTCCCAAGGTCGATCTAAGGAAGGAATGTATGTGGTTTTTAATTTATTATTCAAACTTTTAAAAAGCGAGAAATTAAATCCTAAACATCACATCACGATATTTTGGGTTTTGTGTTTTTAATCTATTAACATAAAAATAAACATATATTCAATAAACATTTATGCAAATTTTATCTGTTAAAGCAGATTGGAGTATTTATGGATATAATAATTAAGTTAATTATGCTTGCTAAGTATTATTTAGGTTATTAAAGATATGAATTGATATTTATTGATTCTCCCTTTTTTTGTATGAATCTGGCACTTTGGTGGGGTTAGATATTCTTTGTTAACTAAACAAATCAATTAACACCTATGGGTGGGGTTGATAACTAATTTGGTTAATTAAATTAATTTCTTTTTCTAAGAGATTGAAAATGAACCATTTAAATGCCACCTTTGGTGAGAGTTGAAACGATTTAAACTTTATTCAAGGTGTCCAATTAAACACTAAAATTTAGTTATCAAGTACTAACTTTCAAGTTTTAAAACCACTACTGAAAACATGTTGTCAATACATTTTAGGATAATAATTCTTATAAAAACTTTTGAAATAGAGCTTAGCTCTAACTCTAGAAGGCGATTGTACCCGACAAATAAAAAACCTTACTCTAAATCAGGCCAGGATAACTAAACCTTAAAATCTAATTTTGATTTAAGTTTGTAATGAAAAATAATATATTTCTCACTAACATTCTTAATATAAAATTTTGAATAAAAATAAAGTCAATTAATTTTAGGGATTTTTACCTATTTAATATTTTGTATGCATAACAACGTAGGTATTATATTATGTTTACAAATAGCCAACTTACGTTAAATTTAATCACAGACAAATTAAATATAACATGTAAGAATAAAGCATAAAAAATAGCGTAAAGAAAATAAAATCCTTACTGAGAACTTGATGCTATTCCGTTCTTTGGAAAACCTCAAGCGGAATTTGCACCTCCCGTTTATTGAATCAAAAGCTAATATATTACAAAAAACATAACTAGTTCTTCCCAAAGGAAGAACTCTAAAACAAGAGAAATTAACTAAGAACAACTAGAAACTAAGAAAGAAACTAAGAAAAGCTTAAAAACTAAGAAATGAGAGAAAGAAAGAGAAGAGAAGAATGGTTTTGAGGTGTGTTTTGAAGTGAAGGGAAGGGGGGTATTTATAGGTGAGGATGGAGAGAAAAAATGAGTAAAAAAATGTTAAAAAAATATTTAAAAATGTAAAAACGCGTATTAGGTGCTTGATGTCATTAATAGCGTCATCATGGCGTCACTGGTATTTGCACGTGAAAAATGGGGCGAAAAAGGCGTTGAAGCTAGCGCGGCTATTTGCTGGCTGCGTGTGGCGCAATATTCTGCCCATGATCGGCCCAGCAACGTGAGCAGTCTGTATGCGATGGATGGCAGCGATGGATCGAAAGCCGATTACCAGCGGTGCAACGGCATGGCGTAAATGACATTAATGTAGCTTATCTTGTGGTAGCGTTAAATCTTTTGACATTTTTGACCTTTTACCCATTTTGTCCAATTTTTCCATGTTTGTTGACCTTTTCCCACTTATTTATTAATATATTTGTGATGTATTGCTTCAGAGTATTCTTCTTTGAGTCTTTAAAGTGCGTTTTTAAGCCAAAATACGAAAAACAATAAAAATACCATTGATTCGAAAAATACAAATTTATATAAATATATGATAAAACATATAAATATATGTATTTTTAATCAATTAATGTACATAAAATCATAGTTATTTTAGTGCTTTTTGAGCCTTCATCCACAACTGACGACTTCTTGCTAGTCCATAGCAAGAGAAGCGATAAAAACTAAAATTAAATTATCCTAAATCACTTCGTGGATTGAAGCGGTTGCATTTAGCCTATGCAACAAGCCTTTAAACCCAGGTTGCCACTGATGAATGAGTTTGAGTCTCGTGAGGTTTTGATAATGATACCCATGACATTGAACTAAATGTAAAAATAAAAACAATCAAATCAAAAAAACTAAAATTACAACAAAATTAATTTAAGAATAAGAAAACAACATATCACAAAAATATCTCATACTTTTTAATCTCCTTTAAGATCATAATTAAAATCTCAAGCATAAGTTATTTTAATCTCTTTAAACAATCATGATTTTATTATAATAATTAGTGAAAATCATTTTCATATTTCATATCAAAAATGTATCAATTTAATTTCACCCAATTTTAGTGTCATGAATCGAATTAAGCCGACTCTATTCCTCACAAGTCAATACTCTCGAAACACAGAATCCTATGGGTTGAACACTAATACTAATTTATATGCGAAAGAGTTGATGTATAGAAATGAACTAATATGTTCGCATATGTATAAAGAAAA
Source organism: Hippophae gyantsensis (assembly GCA_030763125.1). Classification (NCBI taxonomy): domain Eukaryota; kingdom Viridiplantae; phylum Streptophyta; class Magnoliopsida; order Rosales; family Elaeagnaceae; genus Hippophae; species Hippophae gyantsensis. The sequence goes on along the minus strand of CM061035.1, from coordinate 40,858,236 downwards.
GGCTCAAAGTGTTATTTTGGCGTTGATCTCATGGAAGGAATCAAATGTATAAATTATAAAGATATCATATATAAAAATTATTTTCATGCATAAATCAAACTCATTAAGAAAAAAATTTCAAGATATATGTACCTTTTACAAATGAAGAAAGTGCAATGATTTTTAGGAATTACTTCCTATATCTTTCTTTTGTAATTAGCCTTTACTCCAAACTTTCTAAGCAATGTGGGTCATAGTATGTAGATTATACTATATATTCTTTCTCTATATTTTTCTAAAGATATTTTCAATATATATCATTTTTTAGAGAGTCAACCCATTATACAGTTGCACACATTTTTCTTAGGATCTTGGGTAATGCGGGTCATAGTATGTAAATTATACTATATATTCTTTATCTACTCTATTTTTTAGAAGATACTTTTCAATATATATCATTTTTTAGAGAGTCAACCCATTATACAGTTGTACATTTTTTAAGGATTTTGGTGAGTGGTTAATTTTGTGGCTTTCTGTTTGATCTTGGTTTAGGTAACCCGGATATGTCTCTTTTTTTTATATGATCACGAATGAGATAAAAGCATATACTATCAATTTCTACTCAAATCATTTAATCTAAGCAAAAATAATAATAAAAAAATATATCGATACTCTATTAAGATGAGAAAAAATTCATACATTCAATATTAATGCCTATAGAGATCATCTAAGAATTTGAAGAAATAAGAAATGTGTTTGGAGTAGAAAAAAATATATATTTCACTTTGAATAAGGAAATTAGGCTCAAATTATATCTCACAAGGTAGTCTCACTAAAACAAATTTACAAACACCGATTTTGGGTTTAACATAATTTCTACATCTTATCAAGAAATACTAGTTATGACAAAATTAACTAATTATCAAAAATAATTACATAATATTTCATGATATGTTTTCAAAAATTAATCTAACGATACAAAAGACTTAACTATTTACTTAAATTTGATTTAAAGAAATGATAAATTTTTGTGAGAAATTTTTTTTAATTCAAAAATTACTAAATCACACAAGGAAAATAAAACCAACCACAAAAAATGAAGATGTGAACATAAAAAAGAAAAAAAAAATTAATAATTGTTTTTATTTTTTATTTTTTTATTTTTTTTTTGAATTTTTGTTTTTTTTATTTTTTTTGAATTTTTAAATTGTTAAATCCTTTTTTTTTCTTTTCTAATTAAGCATGGTAACTTTTCACCACCCCCAACCTAGAACTTACATTGTCCTCGATGTAACAAGCGTAAATTAAAGATAAAGAAGAGAAAAGAGAAAGATTACCTATTTCTTGAGAATGTGTAAGTAGTAATGGAGAAATGTAGGTGCATTCATCATATTCATCATAAGTGTATACGATTCTTTGTGAACTTAACAACTCAACAAATATTTTTAGTTTTAACAATTTAAAAATTATTCACATATAATTAAACTAAAATAAACAATAAAATTAAGTATATAAAACAAATAACAAAAAATTACCTAAAATGATGGGTTGCCTCTCATCGGTAACGGATTTGCGTCTTGTGAGGCGTAACTTGAGGATTGCATTTTAAGTAAACTCGATGTCCCTCGTCATTGAGTCAATCAAACCTATAGGTAAGACAAGATTGTCTACCTATACTTTTTGATCATGCCTATTGATTTTCAAATTTTTATGTACTTAAAACTAGGGACATGCTTGTGAGTTTGATTATCTACATCTAGGTACAAATCAAATAATTAAAGGCATGAAAACACAATTGTACCTAGATCAATCAAAACAACTAACTCCTAGATTGTAATTAAAATTTTTAAAATTTTGGAGATAGTTTGATTTTTTTTTAAGTATAATATCTAAGTTAAAATAACATAATCGGTATTAACCGAGAGTGCTCCCAGGAAAGAATGGTGGTCGCGAAAACAACCCAAAAACCATCCTCTGAACCGAACAACGTTCCCAGGAAAGACTAGTGGCCTGAGAGCTTCCAAGAACTAGTCTCCTGAACTAGAACTCCCTTAGATCTTTACTTTTCATGCTATTAAAATTAAGTTAATTAAGTTAAGTTAAATTTAAATTTAAGTTAATTAAGTTAATAAAAGGTAGGTTAATTAAGTTAATGAAAATGTAAGTTAATTAAGTTAGTAAATTAAATTAATTAAGTTAGTAAATTAAGTTACTAAAAACCTAAGTTAATTAACTTAAACGAAAATTAAAAAAAAAAAAAGTAGTTAAAAAAAAATTTGAAAAAAAAAATAATAATAATAAAATAAAATAAATTAAAAAAAAATAATTGAAAAAGGTAAAAGAAAAAAAAAGAAAAAGAAAAAAAACAACAAAAATAAAATAAAAAAATTGAAAATAAAGTTTTTGATTTTTTATTTTATTTTTTATTTTTTATTTTTTTATTTTTATTTTTTATTTTTTATTTTTTATTTTTATTTTTTATTTTTTTATTTTTTATTTTTTTATTTTTTATTTTTTATTCTTATTTATTTATTAATTTAATTTAAAATTTATTTACTTTTTTTTTACTTCAAATTTCAAATTTCAAAATGCAAAATTATTTTATTATTCATGCTATATTTATTTTTTATTACGAAATTGAAATTTTAATTTTTTTTTACTATTCACAAACAACAAAATTTTTTATTTTTTAATTTTTTAATAAAAAAAAATCACAATTATTACAACCACAAAAAGGTTTTTAAAATTTTGATAAATAATTTAAAAACGCTATTCCTTCCCATGGCGCGAAAACTTGATACCATCCCGACAGCGGCGCGAAAACTTGATCGCCATCCCCGTGACGGCGCCAAAAACTTGATACCATCCCGAACCATGGTAGCGCCAAAAAACTTGATCAGGCGGAGGCAAGCGTGTAGATCCTGCCGTTCATTTGGTTTTATCTATTTATAAAACTCTCGCAAGTGCACGAATCATTTAAAGTAGAAAATAATAAGTATACTCCCAAGGTCGATCTAAGGAAGGAATGTATGTGGTTTTAATTTATTATTCAAACTTTTAAAAAGCGAAATTAAATCCTAAACATCATCCGCGATATTTTGGGTTTTGTGTTTTAATCTATTAACATAAAAATAAACATATATTCAATAAACATTTATGCAAATTTTATCTGTTAAAGAAACGTTAGGTATTTATGGATATAATAATTAAGTTAATTATGCTTGCTTTCGTATTATTTAGGTTATTAAAGATATGAATTGATATTTATTGATTCTCCTTTTTTGTATGAATACCACCTTTGGTGAGTTAGATATTCTTTGTTAACTAAACAAATCAATTAACACCTATGGGTGGGGTTGATAACTAATTTGGTTAATTAAATTAATTTCTTTTTCTAAGAGATTGAAAATGAACCATTTAAATGCCACCTTTGGTGGGGTTAAACGATTTAAACTTTATTCAAGGTGTCCAAATTAAACCTAAGAATTTAGTTATCAGAGTACTAACTTTCAAGTTTTAAAACCCTCTTGAAAACATGTTGTCAATACATTTGAGATAATAATTCTTATAAAAACTTTTGAAATAGAGCTTCACTAACTCTAACTACGGGCGATTGTACCAACAAATAAAGAGCACTACTCTAAATCGAATGGGATAACTAAACCTTAAAATCTAATTTTGATTTAAGTTTGTAATGAAAAATAATATATTTCTCTCTAACATTCTTAATATAAAATCTTGAATAAAAATAAAATCAATTCATTTTAGAGATTTTTACCTATTTAATATTTACATGGCTTATAACAACGTTATTATTATATCATGTTTACAAATAGCCAACACAGTTAAATTTAATCACAGACAAATTAAATATAACATGTAAGAATAAAGCATAAAAAATAAGCGTAAAGAAAATAAAATCCCCTTACGAACTTCGATGCTATTCCTAGTTCTTTGGAAAACCTCAAGCGGAATTTGCACTCCGTTTATTGAATCAAAAGCTAATATATTACAAAAAACATAACTAGTTCTTCCCAAAAGGAAGAACTCTAAAACAGAGAAATTAACTAAAACGACTAGAAACTAAGAAAGAAACTAAGAAAAGCTTAAAAACTAAGAAATGAGAGAAAGAAAGACAAGAGAAGAATGGTTTTGAGGTGTGTTTTGAAGTGAAGGGAAGGGGGTATTTATAGGTGAGGATGGAGAGAAAAAATGAGTAAAAAAATGTTAAAAAAATATTTAAAAATGTAAAAACGCGTGTTGGAATTGCGTGTCATTAATAGCGTCATCATGGCGTCACGAAGCGGTACGTGAAAAATGGGCGAAAAAGGCGTTAGCGCGGAGAAATTTCTTGGTATTCTTGTAGCAGAGAAAATCGGCTATGCTGTGTGAGCGTGAAACGATGCCACCCATGTGATAGAAGCCTTGTGGATAAATGAAACAGTCTTGTGGTAGCATGTAAGACCTGCTGGCGTGAAGGCTATGACGCGATTCCGTCTTTTGACATTTTTGACCTTTTCGACCCATTTTGTCCAATTTTTCCATGTTTGTTGACCTTTTCCCACTTATTTATTAATATATTTGTGATGTATTGCTTCAAGTATTCTTCTTTGAGTCTTTAAATTGCGTTTTTAAGCCAAAATACCTGAAAAACAATAAAAATACCCGTGATTCCGAAAAAATACAAATTTATATAAATATATGATAAAACATATAAATATATGTATTTTTAATCAATTAATGTACATAAAATCATGGTTATTTTAGTGCTTTTTGGGCACTCATCAGTAGTTGTGACATTCAAAAATATGCTCCACTTTCTTCTCCCACTCCAAATACAACTCCCGATCATTCTTTCCTTGGAATTGTGGTATCTTCATTTTTATACTACTTAGATCTCTATCAACTCCATCTTGAGCTCTAGGTGGGGGTCTCCACATACCTCCTCTACCATTTCTTCCTCCTCTATTCCCATTTCTTCCTCCTCTAGGCATTCTTCTCCCTTCTTCCTCCAATTCTTCTTCCCAATCTTCTTCCTCTATATCATCCCCAACATGTGCTTGCCTATTAACCCTCCTAACATTGGGTGGAGGTGTTTCTCATTGTAAAACTGCTAAGGAATTTTCTTGCCTTTCCAATCTTTCATTCATATCAACCACCAAGTTGTTCATCCTCTCAAAAGATTGTTGCAGCACCCTCATCATGAACATCATATCCGGTCTTCCTTCGGGACTACTGTTTGACATTTTTTTCAATTCTACACAACAATAGGTTAGTGTAATAAAATAGAACTAATGTAAATTCACACAATACCTCACGTGTTTAGTGCTCGGATTGATCGCTCAAACCCTCTTAGTTCCTAATCAAAGCAACCAAATCCACGGATTCCAACCAATTTGTAGAATTATCAAACACCAAAAAAAAAATAGTTCACAATATCCCACTTGTTAAAGCACAATGGAAACTAACTCAAAGTGTTTAGAGTAGTAAGCACAAGAAAAAAAGCAATAGAACAACACAATTGGAAAATAACAATTTCCCCAAAGGAACTAAGCACACAATGGAAGATTTATAATCAAAGTGTAAAATCCTTGAAACTATGACTTCTAATACTCACTAGAAATTAGCAAATGTAACTTGGCCTCTCTTTTTCTTTCTGTTTTTTTTTTTGAATTAATTTTGGCCACTCTTTTTCTGTTTTTTTTTCTTTTCTTTTCGTAACAATTATGCTAATAACTCAAGAGTAAATCAATACAATACTTTCAATATGAGTTTAAGGAATTTTTAAGATTGGTAAATAGCACATAGATTACAACACAAAGGGAAAATGAAATTTCTGCAGGAACTACCACAAAAATACTAGAAAATAGCCAAAAAGCTAGAATATATCAGATATTGCAGAATTAGCAAGGAAAAATGAAGAATAGATTCAAAAATAGCAGAATTTGCAAGGAAACTGCAGAATATGAAAGGAAAATTCAGAAAACTTTCAGAAACAGCAGGATCTGCAAGGTTACTACTGAAAAACTTTGGACACAATAGAATTTGAAAGGAAAATGCAAAAAAAATGTGGAAACAAAGAAGAGAAATATTTTTAGGGTATGGAGAATAAATTTCAACAAGAACACAGCAGAATGATATATTTTTTTTCCTTTTTTTTATGTATCAGAAATACAACAAGAACACAAGAACAAGAACAAATATAAAGGATAGGAATCTGAAAATTAGCACCAAAAGCTCTGATACCAAATGATAAGAACCAAGGGGATAGGACCTAGCTAATTGCAGATTATATAGCAAAGGGTTTCTCCACAAATCAATGGATATTACTCACCATTTTTTTGAGGAGAAAAGACGCCACAAGGATCTGCTAATTCCTTGATAAGTCTAGCATAAATGACACCCTAACAAGTATGGATATTACTCACCACAAATGCTTGGATGCTAAACAACGCCACAAAGGTTGCCAATCCCTTGATAAGTTGCTTAAAGAGAAACAAAGAGCTAGAATGAGCTCTCAAATGATCTGAATATTCAAACTTCATTCAAAATTGTATTTTACATCAGCTGAGCTGCTCTTAATAGGATACAAACCAACCCTAAGCTCTACTACATTATAGCCCTTGATCTCATCCAAGGGTTGAAAATAAACACAGCCAAAAAGTAGAAAAGGTAGCAGAAAACATTGACCAAATCATGGAAAAAATGGGGCAGCTAACCACAAAAGTAATCCTATAAAATATAACATCTTAACCCTTGTTTCCATCTAAGGGCTGAAAATGAAGCTGCCCAAAAAAAAGTCCAAATGGCACAACAATGTGCCTAGTTTTATTTTGCCAATTTTGCGCTAATTTCCATCCTAGGATTGTCCCAATCCTTGCACTCCCAATTTAGGTCCACTTGATTATGCATGACCTCTTGAATGAGCCTATTTAAAGCCTTTTCGAGTTGTGCCTTCCTAAACCTTGTTATTGGTCCACTTGGAATTTGTAGAGCTCGATGATTCTCATCATTATGAAATTGGAAAAAAGAAACTAAGAGGGAGGAAAGAAACAGGTGAGAGGGAAACACGAGCGATCGAGATGAAACTGGAAAAAAAGAACAAAGAGGGAGGGAAAAATGAAAAAATAAATTGTGATCAGAAACTATGAGAGAGATTGGAAAAAGAGGGGGGAAAACCAATATAAGGAAGAGAGGAACATGAAATTGTGATGAAAATGAAAAAGTCGTAAAGTAGTTTTTGTTTTTTCAATAAATAACACATAATATATTATTGATTTATGGTTACGATTATCAATAAAAAATGACATTATATGTATATATTATAATAATGGGTTTTATTGGACTATGATGAAAATTCTAAGACTTAGATTTTTAAAAGATCATGACTAAATTTGAGAAATCAAATGTTACTATTATAGTAATGTTATTTGGCAAACAATTAATGTATAAAGACAAGTAAATAGATTTAAAAGAATTATTTAATTATTTGTCATGATTAAATAACATGCATAATTTCTAGGTAAATATATATAATTCTTATATGTATGTTCTATAATTGATAAATTTAATAAGTAGTACGCAATATACTTTACAGGGTAATATGATTAGATTAATTACTATATGGTGTGTTGTTTACTTGAGAGAGTAATACATACTAAGTTAGATTCAATTGATCATATATTGGTTTTCAACTATTTTGGGAAAAAATTTAGTGATTCACATGCTTAGGAAATTATGGGATTAATATTCCTTAGTCTTTTTCATTTTTTAGTTATTGAGTCTTGTGATTTAAAATTAGTTGTAATTTATCTTTTTAGTTTTTTACAATTTTATATCGTTCAAATTGTATTCGTAATAGTTATAATGGTACTCAGTTATAAGTCATACAACACTCTGTGGGATTTATATGCATACTTAGGTACATTATATTACTTGCATGACTTATACACTTGCAAATTACAACGTGGATAAGTTTTTAGCACCATTATCGGAGAGTTTAGTACTTATAATGTATATCAATAATGGTTATTATTATGTTTGGACCTTTTATTTTTTGTTTTGATGTTTATGTTGTATGCCTAGGTTGACTAGTGAAAATCTTGTTCCTTTTGATCTGTAAGTAAGAAGAACCTTAGTTCGCTTAAGAAGGGAGCGATTAGCACAAGATCAATCAAGGGTGATGGAAAAATAAGGGGAAAAATGAGACAGTAGTCCTACAAACATTTAAGGGATGTTGTAGTCTAATAAGTAGATGGAGCCCAAGCATCTATCAATAGATCAGGTATCAATGTTGACAATTTCAAACTCAAGTCAGGTGTCATTCAGATCGTACATGCAAATCAACTTAGAGGGTTAGTCAACAATGACCCAAATCTTCACTTGGCTTCAGTCTTGGAAATATATGATACCTTCAAGATAAACGACGTATCAGATGATGTAATTAACCTTTTCTTGTTTCCTTTCTCACTAAGGGACAAAACTAAGGCTTGGTTATAGCCATTACTAATGGGTCAATCACTCTATGGAATCAATTGGCTCAAAAATTCTTAACAAAGTACTATTTCACCTTCAAAGACAGTTAAGCTTAGAAACGACATCACATATTTTCAACAAATTGAAGGGAAATCACTTTATGAAGCTTGGGAATACTACCAAAAATCTGTTAATAAGATACCTACAACATGGTCTTCTTACTTTGTTGCAAGTGCAAATATTCTACAATGGATTAATAAGGAAACCAAGGACTATAATTGATGTTGCAACTAGAGGAGCTTTAATGAGTAGAACTAAAGATGAAGCATTTGCACTACTTTATGAGATGGCATCAAATAATTGCCAAAGGCCTGTGAAGAGGCTCAATCTAAATGGGGAAACTTGCCAAAATAATAAGTCAAAGACTTCAAGTTAACCTTCCAAGCAACATAGAAGTAAACCCAAAAGGAGAGTTTAAAAAGTATTGTAAAGAAATAGCTTTGAGAAGTGGTAAAACTTTGTAAGAAAATACAAAAAATCAAAAGGATACCATGGAAAGGGTGGACAAAGAAAGTACTAAAAAAGAAATAATTCAGCCAAAGAAGAGCAAACTCTATAAACTCACGATACCTTTCCCTTAAAGACTCCAAAACCAAAAGTTATATAATCATTTTTAAAATTTCTAGATGCCTACAAGAAGATACACATGAATATACCATTTGTAGATGCACTTTAGAAGATGCTTTATATGCCAAATTCATTAAGAACATCCTATAGAAAAAAAGTAGGCTTAAAGATAATGAGACAATAACCTTGGTTGAAGGTTGTAGTGTCATCTTTGATAGAAAACAACCACAAAAACTAAAAGATCTGGGTAGCTTTGACATGCCTTGTAAAATTGAGAATATACAATTTGGCAAGACACTATGTGACTTGGGTGCAAGCATTAACATTATGTCACTATTAGCTTTCAAGAGATTAAGGGTTGGTGAAAATGGTAGATAGGTCAATCAAGCGACCCTGGGTTGTGGTAGAAGATGTGCTCATAAAGGTGGACAAGTTCATCTTTTTGGTAGATTTCATTGTACTAGATGTGGAGGAGGACCGTAATATTCCTATCATACTTGGTCATGCAATTTTAGAAACTAGAAGAGCACTCAATAATGTACAAAAAGTTGAGCTTACAATCAGAGTATGGGATAAACAAGTAACAATTAATATTTTTAAATTAATTAAATTTCTTGATACTAATGATACTAATGATACTTTTGATTACTTCAAGATAGATGTTACTATTGGGCTATCGACTGATGTGCTTCATAACATGTTCCCTAGTTAGAGTTCAAACCTTTACCATACCATCTCCATTATACATTTTTGAGTAAGAAAGAGACATTTACAATCATAATTTATATGAGTCTAAATGTGTTGTGATCTCCATTTGTAATGTTACTGAAATGGGTTTTGCTTTACCAACCCTCAATCTCTTGAAGACCGATAATGATATGAGTTTAATGCTAGAACCCAAGTCACATAGTGCCTTGCCAAAACGAATGTTCCCAATAGTGCAAGGGATGTCAAAACTACTTGGATCTTTCAATTTTTGTAGTAGTTTTCTATTAAGGATGGCACTACAACCTTCAGTCAAGCTTATTGTTTCATGATCTCCAAGCCTCATTTTTCTTTGATAGTAAATCCTTCATGAATTTGGCATAAAACGATATTTGTTCAAGTGCTTCTACAAATGGTATATTTATGTGCAGCTTCTTGAAGACTTCCAGAAATTTTGAAAACTACATATCTAATTTTTTTTCTTTTGCAATCTTTAAAGGAAAGGAATAGTAGGTTTTAGAGGTTGCTCTTTTTTGGCTGAATTATTTCTTTTTCAATGCTCTCTTTATCCACTAGTTCCTTCTCATCCTTTTCTACCTTATGTTCATATTCTAGAGTTTTACCACTTCTCAAGGCTATGACATTGCACTAGTCCTTATCTTCTCTTCTTGGGTTTACAATTGTGTCACTTGGAATGTTACCTTGAGGCCTTTAACTTATAACCTGAGCAAGTTTCCCCATTTGGTTCTCCAAATTTTGAATTAAAGCCTCTTGAGTTGACACTTTTGTATTAAATGATTGAATGAAGTCTTTCATCATCCCCATCAAGGCATTTTTTATTGTCCTCAGTGGGTGGCTTCTTCTCTTGGACATATGATTGAGGTGGTTTTTGAAAACAAGGTGGTGGAAATGATTGATGGTTGAATTGATTACCACCTTGACTGTTGTTATTACTCCAAGAGAAATTTGAATGTTGTCTTCATCCTGGGTTATATGTGTTTAAGAATGGATTATTGTTTCGATTCATATTACCCATATAACATATAGATTCAGGATTATTTGGACAATTATCAAACAGATTAGCTCCTCCACAAAACATGCACGACACTCTTGAATTTTGGACCTGGTTTATACTCTCTAACGAGTTTTGAGCCTTCAAAAGATTAACCAAAGATGACACTTAAGCTATAAGTGTTGTGATATCATTTACCTCATGCACTCCTACTACTTTTCTTGTGACTGTCATTCTGTCCATTGGCCATTGATAGTTATTGATAGTCATTTTCTCAAGTAAATCATAAACTTGATTATAAGATTTGACTAGTAAAGCTCCATTAGTAGATGCATCAACAATAGTTCTTATTTAAGCATTGAGACCATTTTAAAAGGTCTCCATTTGAATCTAAGAAGGAATACTTTGATGAGGACACTTTCTTAGCAATTCCTTGAATCTTTCCATGCTTCATATAAAGATTATCCTTTGTATTGTTGGTAGAAAGTAATTTCATTCCTAAGCTTGACATTCTTTGTTGGTGGGAAGTATTTCATCAAGAATTTCTTTACCAAATCATTCCAAGTTGTAATGAAATCAGGTGGAAAAGAGTTTAGCCAAGCTCGAGCATGATCTTGCAATGAGTAAGGGAACAATCTAAGCCTAAATTTCTCATCGATAACACCACTGAACTTAAATGAATCTACAACTTCAATAAACAATTTGAGATGAAGATGAGGATCCTCTGTTGATAATCCGTTGAATTGTCCAACTATTTGTAGCATTTGAAACATCACTGGCTTTTGTTCAAACTGATTAGCGTGAATTTTTGGCCTTGTAATACTTGGATTTAGTCCTTCCAACGTAGGTATTGCATATTCATTCATAATTCTATCTCTATCATCCATCAAAAGCATTTAATTGTTTAAGTTTAACTCATTATTGTTTATTCTAATGGATTAGCCATTTCTTTCTCTTGTGTGACTTGTTGTTTTCTAATTGATCTCAAAATACGCTCAATTTCAAGATCTAAAGGTAAGATTTCTCCCTCATGAACTCTGCTCATGCAATAATCTCAACTATGTTTCTGCAATATGATAACTGTATTTTATATAGTTATTTTCATCTATTTTATTAATTATAATTGCTATGTTCTTGACATTTTTGGTTAATTTTAGTTAAATAAATTAATATTCACCTTTTATATGTTAGGAAATACATTTTTAAGAAAATTAAATAATTTGTATCGAAAATGTACTTAATTTCAAATTTATGTCCACAAATATAATTTCAAATCATAGAGTTCTGAATTACATTTTATAAAAGTTGAAAATATAATTTAAATTAAATTTGGGCTTAATTGGAATTATTAAAAGTTTAAAAATTTAATTTAACATTAGCAAAGGGCTTAATTGTAATTAAAGAAAGTTTAAAATGTAATTTGATTAAATTTGTGGGTCAAAATACAATTAATTAAAGTTTAATTTTTGCGCAGGAGAGAAGAATCCACGCGTCATCATGCACGCGTATAACGTGGACTGTCCGATCAAAGCATAAACGGTTAGGATGCGCGCGTGTTCATCACACTCGACCAACGCGATTGGTTGCAGGAATCCCTCTATCACGCGGCTCGGTGCCCGAGTGGGGCCTACCTACCATGCAGGTCGGTGTGAAGAGTGGGACCCACCTGTCTGACGTCGTACAGGCCCTGTCCCCCACCTTCACGCGCCCTTTTTCCCGTGCAGTCGATCCACGTGCACCCGGTTATTCCATGAACCAGAATCTGCCACGTGTCCCACTTTATCTATCAGCCAATCATTTTCTGACACGTGGCATGTTACAATGAGCGCGAACACACAGGATCACGCCCACGTTGTAGCCGTGGTCTCCCATGCGACAATCTATCGTGCGCCCGTTTCCCGCAGCCAATGAAATGCTGCCACATGTCCACATTAAATCCTTGCAGTGAATCAGACGTTGACACGTGGCATGCACTTTGAATTTAAAAATCAGAATGGCGCCTCTCTGTCTACACGTGATTTTAATTAACGTTTTAAATATCGAAAATCGATACGCGTGATTTTTATTTTTTGATATAAATTGTTACGTGTGTATGATATTTTAATATTTTTGATGTATTTTTTAGCTATAAATAGGAGATATTATGATAGAGTAAAGAAGTTTTGGAAAAGTTTTGGATAGTTTTGGAGAGGTTATAATTTTTGTGTTGTTCAGTTCTGGACTGTGGAACACGCAGAAGCCATTTTTGGCTTCTCTTGTGTTCTATGTGTGCCAAATATTAACGATACGAGATGTTTTAATTTCATTTCTTCTTCTTCTAATATTTCTGTATTTGTTGTAATTTATTTTTAATTAATGCAGTAATTTAATTTTTCTAGGGTTGCATTTGATCTAAATTTATGAAGCTTTGATTTTAATTATTTTTGATAGATTTATAAGACTATCAATTTTTTCACTCTATTTTGTGCTTAATGCTTTTTTATTATTTACGAATTTTATCAAAACGATCTGTGGCACATAAATAAACTTGGAAGAGGCATTTGTGTGTATATTGCTCGTAGATAGAATGACATGTATGATGAAGGATAGGAATATACCCTAATTGTATGTGTGGCCATTTGAAAACTTAGAACGTAATGAATTAATTTAACGAGGTGTGTTTATACGGAGCTCGGAAGAGATGTATGAATAAAATTAGAAGTTTTCGGTTGACAAATTAAATGTACTAAAAAATATAAATCAAAAGAAAATAATATGATAAGAGTGGATTAATTTGGTGAAAAATTGCAATCCTAGATTTCTTTTATTTTGTTAACTCTTTTCTTCTTTTTCTAAATCAATGGTTGTTTTGGATAAAATCAGAGGGAAACAATTTTAGTACTCAACAAACTGTAGTAACAAATCTTCGTGGGAACGATACTTTACTTACAAATCTTATTACTTATGACCGTGTATACTTGCACGTTTTATGTTCTCCAAAAGAGACAACACAATACTAAAGGAAATGTCTACATAAAAACTAAATGAATAAACAACTAAATAAATTAATTAAAGTTAAAGAATAAATAAATAAGAAAAATAAATTAACTAAAATAAATAAATAAATAAGTTAGTAAAAGAAAATAAGTGAATTAAAATTAAAATTAAAGTAAAGAAAAATAACTAAAATTATTAATTTCTAATATTTATAATCCCTAACAATGGTGTCAAAAACTTGATCGCCAAACACAAAATGTGTGCAATGAATACGCAAGTATATGTATCATAACAAGTAATATAATGATAATAAAATATCGTTCCTACCGAGATTATTTCATTAGAAACTAATTTTTAAAACTAAAAAAAATAAAAATCAAATTTTTTGTGTTTTTATATCTTAAGAAAACAAAATTAAAATAACTAAAAGTACATAATAATAATTAATTAAATCAATTTTTGGTAACTAAAAAGATATATGAGAAAATATCTAAGAATACTTAACTCCCCAATTTTTTAAATATGGGAATCACTAAAATCCCTCAAATATAATTATCAATTAATTACATGATCAATTGAATCTAACCTAGCATGTATTCCTCTCTCAAGTAAACTACACACCATATAATAATTAAGTTCATCAATTAAATTACATACTACTCATTAAATTCATCAATTATAGATCACATACATAAGAATCATACATCTCTGCCTGGAAACTATGCATGTTATTGAATCAAGACAAACAATTAAATAATTCTCTCAAATATATTTAGTTGCCTCTATAGATAAATTGTTCACCAAACAATTAATACCATACAAATCAGATTAAATAATATAATTAAATTAAAGTTATAATTGGGGTAAAATCTTAAATCATTACATGGTGAAAATTGGGTTCATAAGATCCCTAGATTAATAAAGTAACTACATATAATTGTGTTCATAAAGCTCACATTTTTCATAAAGAAAGACCTAAAAATTGATAAAGAAAAGAGTAGAAGAAGAAATACAATCAATCTCTTGAATTGTAGAATTAATCACCTCTTGAATCTCCACCAAAATTATGTCTTCTCTTGAATTTTTCTATATTTTCTCGTTTTTTAGCTCCAAAAATTGACCAAAATTATACTAATGGAGGCCATTTAGGGTTCATGGAGTGATTAGAGGCTTAAATATAACTCAGGTGTGATTTGGACCATCAGATCAGTTTCAGATCAAGGGCTACGATCGAAACAAGCAAAATTGATAGCTCTAGCTAATCACAATGTGACATATGGTAGGGGAAATTCCCTGGGCAAATCAGAAAGTGACGTGTGGTAGGGGAGACCTCTCAGAGTCAACGCTCGCTAAGTCAGTACCATGTAGCATGATGTGATTTGTAGAAACAGATGGCATGGTATACAGGTGGATCGCGTAGAGCAATGGCATGGAGACATGTGGCAAGGCGGTTTGACCAATTTATGAACTCGGATTGAATGTTGTGTTGACACGTGGCATGTGTTTCGTCCTCCTCACACGTGACGTAATGTGATTCGTTGTCCCTACTTGCATGGTGTCTACATGGCTTGCCTAGTCAGCTCCTCTACTTGCGTGGCAGGCCACGTGGTAGCTCCTAATTGGTCCTACATTGAAATTTCATAAAAAATCCAAAAAAATTTCAAAAATTATATTTTTACCCTTTTTCACAAAAAAATTTATATTTTAATATTTTTTACCCTAAAAATACTATTTATTGAATAAAACATGTAAATAATAAGTAAAAAAATGAACTAATGACTCTACTTTCATAGAGTCATCATGTTGCAAAAGGAGTCACTATTGAAGATGCTTAGTAAATTCAAAAGAGCTATGGGTTAGTCTATTGCCAATATCAAAGGCATAAGTCCATCCATATCCATGCATAAAATCTTGTTAAAGAATAGAGCTAAGCCTACTAGGGATGCATAACATCGATTAAACCCTATTATTAAAGAGGTAGTGAAGAAATAAATTGTTAATGGCTAGACATGGGAATCATTCATTAAATATTAGATAATGAAGTGGTAAGTCTAGTCTAATATGTACCCAAAAAAGTAGGAATCATTGTAGTGGCAAATGAGTCAAATGAGTTAATACCCACAAGGACTAACAATGGGTGGAGAGTCTATATGGATTTTTTCAAGGTAAATGAAGCTACAAGGAAGGACTATTTTCCTCTCCCATTCATGGATCAAATGCTTGACAGATTACTTAGACATTCCTTCTTTTGTCTTCTAGGTGGATATTTTCCCTTTAATCATATCATTGTGGCACCCAAAGACCAAGAAAAGACTACCTTCATATGTCTTATGGAACTTTTTCTTTCAGGAGAATGGCATTTGGGTTATGTAATGCACTTGCAACATTTCAACGTTGTATGATGGCTATTTTCTTAAACATAGTGGATAAGCATTTAGTGATCTTAATGGATGACTTCTCAGTCTTTGGGAACACATTTGATGAATCTCTCCCTAGTGCTACAAATATATGAAGAAACCAACTTGGTTTTAAATCCGGAAGTGTCACTTCATGTTACATGAGAGTATTATCTCAAGCCAAAAAGTCTTAGCTAAGGGTATTAAGGTGTATGGAGCTAAGACAGAAGTGATTGGGAAACTACCACCACCTACTTGTATAAGAGGAGTTAGGAGTTTTCTTGGGCATGCAGGTTTTTATTGTAGATTTATCAAAGATATTTGCAAAGTCTCTAAACCCTTATGCAATATTTTAGAGAAAGATGTGCCTTTTAGATTTAATGATAAATGTTTAGAAGCATTTCGAGTGCTTAAAGCTAAATTAGTGTCAGTACCAGTTATAGTAGCACTAGATTGGAGCAAGTCCTTTGAGTTAATGTGTGATGCAAGTGATTTTGCTATTGGGGCAGTTTTGGGAGAGCGAAGAGACAAAATATTCCCTACCATATATTATGAAAGAAAATTTCTCAATGATGCTTAAATAAATTATACCAATATAGAAAAGGAACTCCAACCAGTGTATATGCCTTTGAAAAATTCAGGTCATATTGGGTTAGGACCAAGGTGACTGTCTACATGAACCATTTTATAATAAAGTATCTCATGACAAAGAAGGATGTAAACCAAGACTGATTAGATGAGTTCTTCTTCTATAAGAATTTGACTTTGAAATCTATGAAAAAAAATGGACACAAAATTAGGTGGCAAACAATCTATCTAGATTGGAGAGGGAAGCTAATATGGATGACAACATGGAAATTGGGGAATCTTTTCCAAATGAGCAACTTCTTTCAGTTGCTCAAATTGAAATCCTATTGTATACAGACATTGTAAATTTTTTGGTTGCAAACATCCTTCCATTTGATCTCATATGAAAACAAAATAAAAAATACTTCCATGATGTTAAACAATATTGGGATGACCCTTACCTCTACAAAGAGAAGATGTGTCCCTTATGATGAAGTTGGAAGTATTCTTCACCATTTCCACAGTTCAGACAATAGAGGCTACTTTGGAAGCATAAAAAAAACAACTAAGACACATCAATCTGGTTAGTTTTGGCCTATACTATTTAGAGATGCCTACCTTTATGTAAAGACATGTTATGGATGGCAAAAGATATGTAATATTTCCAAAAGAGATTAAATGCCCATAAATTATATACTTGAAGTAGAATTGTTTGATGTTGGGGAAATAGAATTTATGGGATTGTTCCCTTCATACTTTAGTAACCAATACATTCTAGTATGTGTAGATTACATGTCAAAGTGGCTAGAAGCCATAGCAAGCAACAAATGTGATGCCAAAGCTGTCACGAAATTAAAAAAAAAACATTTTCACTAGGTTTGGAACTCTTAGGATTATCATTAGTGATAGAGGTAATCACTTTTGCAATAAAGCCTTTAATTCTTTATTGTCTAAGTATGGAATTAAGCATAAGGTATCTACCCCTATCATCCTCATACAAGTGGGCAAGCAGAGGTCTCCAATAGTGAGGTGAAATGAATGTTGGAGAAAATAGTCAATAATTCAAGAAAGGATTATGTCTCTAAGATAGATGATGCTTTATGGGTATACATAATTGTAATTAAAACACCAATTTGTACCACCTCATATAGGCCAATCTATAGAAAGATATGTCACTTATCGCTGGAAGTGGAGCATAAAGCAATTGAACAAGCCCATGTATGCAACTAGTGAGAAAAGGGTTCTACAAATAAATGAATAGGATTAGCTATGATGGAGTACTTATGAGAATACCAAGCTTTAAAAGGAGAAAACAAAAAGGTGGCATGACAAGAAAATTGTCCACAGTACTTTTTAGCTGGGACAATAAGTATTATTGTACAACTCATGACTCAAACTATTTTTGGGTAAACTCAAGAATAGATGTTCAGGTACATTCACCATCACAAAGGTAAAAAACCATAGAGCCATTGAATTGTAGAACAAAAACAAAGAACAATTCATAGCTAATGATGGGTATAGTGTAAAGAAAAATGTTGGAGATTAATTACCAAATGAAAAGGATGTGATGACCTTGGTAGATGTACCTTAGGAGCTTATATGACTATCTAGCCAAAGAAGTTAAACGTGGCACTTGTTGGGAAAACTAACATTATTTTACTTATATATTTTCTATTTTGTAGGTGAATAAATGTGAAGGGAAATGGCATAACAAAATTGGATAGTTTTGGCGAGGAAATGTGGTGTGCCAAGGCTAAGGGAGTTTTCTTTCCTTTCACTCTTTTTCATATCCATGTGTACACACTGGGGATAATGTGAAATTTAAGTATGGGAGAGGGAACTTCATTCTCTACTTTACTATTTAGTATGCATTTTCTTCTTTTTAGGATTTTTTTTAAGATGTGTTTAATCATAATTTGGGTAGAAATAGATGAATGCATGAAAATTAAATGCTTGCATGTCTAATATAAAACATATGAACCCAATGATAGAAATTGGTTGTCATTACTAGGATAAGGAACATAACATGGTCATTAAGATACTTATATTAATCATATGATATGCTTGCTACTTTTGATTGAACTGATTCATATTTTTATAAACATGCTCATGATTGATTTTGGTGTTCTTATTGGAAGAAAATTTGGTATGAATTATGCTAGTTGGTAAGGTCTACGATGATTTAGAATTTATTTGATCATCTCTTCAAGTGAAATCCTAAATAGTATTTGGCTTGAGAAATGATTTAGGCCTTGATTGGATCGAGTAAGCCTTTCAAGCTAACCGTTGTTTATATCCTTAGTCACCCTTTTGAGCCTAACTAGGAACCTTTCATATCTTCAAGCCATATTTTTAGCCTAAATAATAAGCATTACATCTACACTTACAACTATAACTTGTATGAAAAATACAATCATGTGCTATGCTATAGAGTGAGGTGAAATGTAATGCACTCTACTCTATTTCTTCCCATAAACAAAAAAAAAAAAAAACTCACAACACAATTGCCCCTCTAAAAAATAGAAAAAAGAATAAAATTAAAGATAATTTTATAGGTGTTGTGAAGTTATATAAAAAAAGATATGGAATAAAAGAACGAAAAAAATGGTAAGCTCAATTGTAAAACATTACATCATGAATAAAAAGAAAGCTAAGGTGTGGAAAAAGCCTAAAAGTCTCCATTTAGCCACCCCCACCTAAGCCTTACAATACAAGAATGCAAAGCTCTAGTGATCTTTAGCTAAATGCATATTTATATTAGTGGAGAGTGGTGTGAAAAATAGACTTAGAGGTGTTTGAAAACTCATCTTAAAGGTTTGAAGTGAGCCAACGAGTTCCTCAATTGTGATAGTGTCAACATATTTGTTCTCATCTATGATAGTGACCTTTAGATGGAAGGGATCTGGTAAGAAGCTTAATATTTTCTTACCAAACAAAATCCTCAATTTTCTCAACAAGATTAGAAGAGTTAGTTATATCACTTAATTTAGCACAGAACTCAGAAAACATTTCATCTTCTTTCATTATGAGATTTTCAAATTAAGTAGCAAGCATGCGAAGTTTAGTTCATTTAAATTTTATTGTACCTTCATGAGAAACCTCTAAAATATCTCAAGCATGCATAGTAGTATCAATATGAGTAATATGATGGAACTCATCAGTAGACACAATACTAAAGATAGCATTAATATTTTCTTATTCTAGTTACTATCATTTTTCTCTTTAATGGTGCAATCATTCCTATGCTTAGGAGTGACTAAATTATCTATGGTAACTACAAATGGTTCCCAACTATAAAGAACAAAGTTTCAGACACTCTCATCTATAAACCATAGAAAAGCTCTCATACGAGCCTTCTATTATGGGTAATTAGACCCATCAAAGTAATGTGTAAAATTTGTAGAAGAACTTTCTCTCAAATGATCCATAACATGGTCCTAAGCACTATTATATGCATTTAATGCACCACTGTGATACCAATTGAAAATATTTATATCATAAATCTAATTAACTAAAAAGGTGAATAGATAATTAGCTAAAATATGACAAAATAAAATTTTCATAGATAGTCATACATGCATTCATGTGTAAATAAAATAATGCTAAAAGATAAATAACACAGAGAGTTTTAGGAGGAAACAACTGAAGTCACAACAATGGCCTAAGAGAAAAATCATTGGTCCACCAGACCACCTAACTATCCACTATGAAAATAACGTTCGATTATAAGACTAAGACTCAAACTACCTACCAAGGTAATGCCCCAAAATAACCTACTTATAGACCTCCACTTTCTTTCATAATCTTCACAAGCAAGGTGTTAAGATCCTAACCAATGTTGCAATAAACTCTAGTCACATGAGTTATCGAACCCATTCAGCTAGTACCTGAAAAGTTAGCACAATAAAACAAGTACAATGTGTGTCCGAGGGTGGATTAAATAATGAAAAATCTTAACTAGATGATTTAATAGAATAACACATAAATCAAAATCACTAGTAACAATAGAACAGATGTTTAAGCACAATAACTCAAATATTGAAGCTTGTTAATCAATCAAACACAACCACAAAATGTTTAATAAATTAACTAATGAAAAAAGTTTACCATAATAATTTTTTTTTTGCAAAATGGATTTAGAGAGAAAGCTTAGAATGCAAAAGTTAGTTCAAGTGTGGTTCAATAAAATTTGGAGTATTTGGTTCTTTATATAGGAAAGATTTAAGCTCTAATGTGGTTAAAGTCCAATTACAATTATGTCCTTTAAACAATTCATAGAGTAGTAAATAATAGGGACAAGCTCGATCCATGAGGCCAAAAAGGTTGATCGATCTAACTAATCCTCGATAAACCTTGAGTAAAAAAATAAAATCTAAAATAGGTAGATTGATCTATTCAATTTTTAATTGATCTAGTGCTCGATCAAGCGAACATTAGTCCCTCGATAGATCTACCTCAATTAAAAATTAATTCATGGACTTTTTAATCAGGGTAAATCAATTCTCAATCGATCTACTCACCTTGATCAATCTAGACTCATCTTGATCTCTAGATTGATTGAGTTATCCATATGCAAAATGTTTCTATGTATCTAATATGAAATTTAACATGCATAGGAATAGATATGTACCTAAGATGTGTTCGTTGGAGCTCGATAGTTTCTTTAGCTTGAAAATATTCCTGAAAGACTCACCTAGAAACTAAAATTATATTTGGATGTTTTGTTACCGAATATCGCCAACGCTCATAAACCTTAAACATGCAATATACATGGAATAATAAAATGTGAAAATTAAAAATAATATTCAAGATTTTAAGGTGAAAACAACGACACAACAATGACCTAAGAAGAAAACCACAAGTCTACTCGACTACCTAACCTATCCATTATGAAAATTTAATGTTCAAGACTACCTTTCATAGATAAAGCCTCAATTTATTTTACTTATGGTCCCTTCCTCTATCTTCATAGTTTCTAAGGTAGGTATAAGGATCTAGACTAGCGTTTGGATAAACTCAAGTCACACGAAATACCAAACACTTCAACCTTAATACTTAAAATGTTGACATAAATAGCACAAATTTAAGGTATGTTCTAGAACGGATTTAACAATGAATAATCCTAAGTAGAAGATTTAAAATATATATCAAATATCCAATAAATCAAATGACCTAACAAATCCTAACAAGTATAGTAAGTATACATTCAATAAAAATAACTTATTTGAAATTTATTAATTAAATTAATTAATCATAATCATAAATAAAATTATTTGATTTAAGCATGCAAGAATCTATTAAAAAAAAGCAACATGGACAAAAAAAATACGAAACAAACTAACTAATAAATATGAAAATTTAGAAAACCGAATATTATTAAATAACAAAGTGGCTAAAAGGTTTGATTATGTAGTTCACCTTGGATTCCTGACCATTAAAAACCAAATAGCCTTTGTGATTAATTGATTTCCTTGGCTACTTATTGTTCAGGTAATTACAAAATGATTTCCTCACAGTCAGCGAATTCTCCCCTTTTCTTTATCAATACCTTATGCTCATATATTAATAATATGTCAAATAGCCCTTCTCTTTAACCACCACTGTTGCCAGCTCCTATGTTTTTCAAGTTAGTAATTATGGATACTCCTTTGCCATTACAACTGCGTCTTCAACTTAATAATTTCGGCTGTCCCTACTCCATTCAAGACACATGTGTATATATAGGTGATAGTGATAGCTTAATATTAGGGTTAACTCTTGTTGGACTTAATTATCCAAAGGCTATTAATTACCTTAATAAAATAAAATGACTGTTTTGGGACGCATTCAAAAAATATTAAAGCACATAGAAGAAGGATAAGAGGTCATTTCCCAGGTTGGCTCTAATTTAAATAAATACTTTAAAATGAAAATCTCGATCTCGATCGATCAACTTGGGACTCGATCGAAATCAAGCAAAACTTGATCAATCGTCCAATGCAAACTTTTTGCACCAAAAACAATTCAAAGTATTGTGAACATATAAGTGAATGTATAAGTACAATATTATAAATTATAATTATAAAAGATATACTTGAAGCGGAACTATCTAAAACTTAGGCATTTCTTTAGATTTACTTGAGAGACTTAACAATGAGCCTAATACTAGATTACAATAAAATGTGTTATTCAAAAAATTTGCAAACACTTAATAAACCTTACAATTTCCATGTTACTCTAAAAATTTCTTTATACATTACGAAAGTGAATTAATTTATTTTCTGTTTGACTGAAAGAGAAGATGAAGCTTATAACAATGGTGAGATTGATATCATTCAATAATCATATCATATCACACACATATGTGCATTACATGGACAACACACAAAAGGAAAAATAATTAGTCAGCATCATGGTGTATATTAACCAATACCAAAAACAAAAAACAAAAAAATAAAGGTGTTAAAAGAACCTTTAGTTTGCGCCCGAAAACAAGAAATTGTTGAGTTGTGGTTTTCTTAAACAATGAGCAACATTTTCTTTAGAGAAAACATGTTGAACTTCAAGTTTTTTATGAATAACTTAATCACTAACAAAGTGATGATCAATCTTGATATTCTTTACTCGATCATGAAGAATTGTAATCTGAGCAAGACATTTAGAACTAATACTATCACATAAGACTAATGGGTTTGCTACAAGAGGAATATGAAGTTTATGTAGTAAAGATTGCATCCAAAGCAATTCTATAGTTATGGTATACAAGCTTCTGTATTCTAATTCTGCAAAGGAATAGGAACCAACTTTCTTATTGACTTCCAAGAGACAAGATAGTCTCCTAAGTAAACATAATATGCTCATATACTTTTACGTCAGTGTTGCTAGTGCAATTAGCATCACTGAATGCTATGAGATTCAATTAAGGACTTTTAGCTAAAAATAACACATGAGATAATGTACCTTTGAAGTATCTGATCGGGCAGAATCGACATCGTCAATCCTGCCATTCATTTGGTTTTATGTATTTATAAAACTCTCGCAAGTGTATGAATCATTTCGTAGAAAATGATAAGTATACTCCCAAGGTCGATCTAAGGAAGGAATGTATGTTGTTTTTAATTTATTATTCAAAATTTTAAAAACGAAATTAAATCCTAAACATCATGTCACGATATTTTGGGGTTTTGTGTTTTTAATCTAATAACATAAAAATAAACATAGATTCAATAAATATTTATGCAAATTTTATCTTTTATAATAGTGGAGTATTTATGGATATAATAACTAAGTTAATTATGCTTGCTCATATTATTTAGGTTATTAAAGATATAAATTGATAATTATTGATTCTCTCTTTCTTATATGAATACCACCTTTGGTGGGGTTAGATATTCTTTGTTAACTAAACAAATCAATTAACACCTATGGGTGGGGTTGATAACTAATTTGGTTAGTTAAATTAATTCCTTTTTCTAAGAGATTGAAAATGAACCATTTAAATGCCACCTTTGGTGGGGTTAGACAGTTTAAACTTTATTCAAGGTGTCTAAATTAAACCTAAGAATTTAGTTATCCGAGTACTAACTTTCAAGTTTTAAAACCACTACTCAAAAAATGTTGTCAATACATTTTCAGATAATAATTCTTATAAAAACTTTTGAAATAGAGCTTCACTCTAACTACCGGACGATTGTACCAACAAATAAAAGAGCATTACTCTAAATTAGACCGGATAACTAAGTACCGAAATTTACTAACCCTAATTTTATTTGAAACTGAATTGTTGAAATTGTTTTAAAAGCAAATTAACATAAAACTAAACGCAAATAACAAAATTAAATGTTGTTCACTAATGATTAAAAATGCTAAGGCATTTGATTTCGCTAAATCAATTCAATCCGATTTCAAGTCATGTTATATGAGAATCAAAGCTAAAAGTGATGGTTGAAAAACCCAAATTTACCTAATACTCTCTCTCGAGTTATATTAGAATTACTTATCTATGAAAACCAACTATATTTCTATGAAGATTTAATCACAAACAAGCACATTACGATTTATGGAATTTCTAGAATAACCACATACATCATGCATTAGGTGTCAAACTCGCATTCAACATACGGTATTTATCACAAGAAGCATTCATTACACATCTCCTCTCGGTCTCAATATAATGCAACAAATCATCTAAATCTTGATCAGAAATTTAAAAGCATTAAGCATGGAAATAAATACTCAACTTGAAAACAATGAATTCATATAACAATAACACAAGAAATCAGATTTTCTTGATTCAACTACATCATAGCCTTAGCAAAAATAAATTAGTTCATAACGGAAATACGAACAACCATTATTTCAATTGAATCCATTAATAACAAAACTGAATAAATTGTAGAATATAAAAGCTAAGGAGAAGAGATTAAAAACTCTAGAAGATGAAGACTTGGTAGCATCAATGGTGAAGATCCTTCAAGTTTCTCCAAAATTTCTTTTTCTCCTCCAAAAATGTCTTTGAACTCCCCGTCCTGCCGTCCCCCTCTTTTTCCATCATATTATATATATAGATCTAGGGTTTTGGGGGCAATTTTGGAACAAAACAACCAAAAAATCTGTTTTCGGACGAAACTCGCCGGCGGCGACATTATTCTCGCCGCGGCGAGATTTCTGGAAAATAAATTTTTTTTGGGTTTTCGATTTTGGCCGGTGGCTAGATGCATTTGGTCGGCGGCGAGATAAATTTGGCCGGCGGTGAGATGAATTTGCCAAATTTTGTGCTCTCGGGAAGATTTTCGCCGTGCTTTCTATAGGATTTTCGCCGGCGGCGAAATTGCATTGGCCGGCGGCGAGATTACATTGGCCGGTGGCGAGATTTCTTTGGCCGGCGATGAGATTGCTTTGCTAAAATCCGTGCTCCCTGCATGATTTTCAACGTATTCTCCGTAAGGTTTTCGCCGACGGCGAGAATATTCTCGCCGGTGGTGAAATTCCAAATTTTGAAATTTTGTTTTCTTTTTATTTGCACTCAATCCCGTTCATTGAAATTTGTCCCAAACTTCTCCAAAATTATGATTTTACCTGAAATTGCACTTTAAACACGAAATACCCATGAAATGACATTTGTGGATTAAATAATCAAATAAACACAATTTTCACACAAATATCAACATTTAAATCATAACAAAAATGCAATAATTTGACTCTTATCATTCTTCTCAAAAAGAGAAGAACTCTAAAACTAAGAAAAACTAACTAAAAACTAAGAAAAACTAAAAACTAAGAAATGGAGAGAAATAAAGAGGAGAGAAGTGTGTTTTGAGGTGTGTTTAGAAGTGAAGAGAAGGGGGTATTTATAGGTGAGGATGGAGGGAAAAAGTGGGTGAAAAAATGATAAAAAATGGAGGAAACGCGTAGTAGGTGAAAATGACGTCAGCTGATGTCAGCAGGTAGGTGGCGCGCGCAAAATAGGGCGCAGATGGGTAGCAGCGCGTGCAGGAATGCGCGCGGAAAGGAAGTGCAGTACGCACGAGACTGGGGGCGGGCGCGCATGGGATGGGTGTGCTGTGCGGCGGGTCTGGCCAACTATGTGGTGCGGCTACGCGATTTCCTCCTTTTTGACATTTTGGACCCATTTTGTCCAATTTTTCCATATTTGTTGACTTTTTCTCTTTTATTTTTGAATATATTTGTGATGTATTGCCTCCAGTATTCCTCTTTGAGTCTTTAAGTTACGTTTTTCAGGGAAAATACCTGAAAAACAATAAAAATACCCGTGATTCCAAAAAAGACAAATTTATATAAATATATGATAAAATCATATAAATAGATATATTTTTAATCAATTAATGTGCATAAAATCATGGTAATTTTAGTTCTTTTTGAGCACTCATCAGTATCGAAGTAGTCTTTTGGTTGCAGTCTAATGGATGTTAGTTTAAGCACTCAAAAATAGGCATAATTTATTGATAGTGTATGCAATATTAGGACATGTAAGAGTATAGTATTGGAGAGCACCAATTGTACTTCTATACATAGTGGCAAGACCAAGGAAGAAATGTAATTTACCTAAATTATTAAGTCCAAAATTTTCTTGAATGTCATTCATTAGAGATTGTATGAGGGTTGGACAACTACTAATGTTGACTATGTCATCAACATAACAGAGAGCATAGAGCTATAGTGAAGGAAATGAAGCAATAAGAAACTGATTTTGAATTGAGAAAACCAAATTGAATTAGACAGTGACTTAGTTTGTGATACAAGGCTCATGAAGTCTATTTAAGGCCATACAATGCTTTATGCAATTTGCAAATAAGATTGTTTCCAACTTTAAAGCCATGTGGTTATTGCATGCTCACCTTCTCTTTTAATTCACCTTTAAGGAAGGCATTATTAACACCAATTTGCCTAAGGATCCAGCCCTAGGAAATACCTATAGTGAGAATGACACAAAAGTGAACTTCACAACTGAACTGAAAATTTCCATATAATCAATGCTAGTTTTTTTAGAGAATATCACTTGCTAGAACTCAAGAAATATATTCATCAAGAGAGCTATAAGCTTGAAGTACTCAAAAAAATTCACTTATAGGGTATGATTTTATGTGTAGAGGGTAAAGGAACTAGATCCCAAGTCTTTTTTTGACTAATGCATTATATTTTTCTCTATTGATTACTTCCATTCTAGTACTGTGAAAGCATTTTTCCAGTTAATCTTTCATAAAAGGAAGGTTGATTTGTGTTTGACACTAATAATGGCATGAAATACCTTTGGTTTTAAGTTCCCAATTTTTCCTCTTATTAACATATCATGAGTATTACCAGATGGAGGTTCGGTAGTAGGTATGATATGAGATATGGAAGGGATTGATAAGTCAATAAGAAGAGGTATATTGTTACTAGGTGAGGTAGGAATATAAGGAAGGAATATGGAAAACACCTTGCTTTGTATCCAAGGAAATGGAAGAACTACTAGGAATATAAGTGCTACCCTTATTGAGTTGGGATGACTGTTGAAGTGAGGTGAAAGAAACAGGTAAAGATGGAAAATTAAACTCTAAAATTAGTAACTCATGAAGAATGTCATTTGAAATAGGTGGACTATCACTAAGAGATTGAAGAAAAACATTGTTATCAAAATTTGGGGGTGGAGGGGATGGATTATGTATGGGAAGAATATGATTGTTAATTAGGGTTGGCTCAAAAAAAGTCTGAGGACTGATAATGCTAGGTGATTGTTGACAAGGAAAAATATACTTAATAAATTTGACCTGTTGACTGACATAGATTTTGTTGCAACTTTTTTCTAGGCACAAGTACCCTCATTTTTTGGAAGCATATCCTAAGAACACCTAAGGAGTGGATTTGAGGTTAGGTTTACTAGAAGTGTATCCCTTGAGCTATAGAAAACACAAGCTTCCAAAAACTCTGAGATGAGTGTACACTAGTTTTTTTTGTATAATGATGAGTGCTTAAAAATCACTAAAATTATCGTGATTTAATGTACTTTAATTGATTTAAAAGATTTATATTTATATGATTTTATCATATTTTTATAAAAATTATCTTTTTGGAATCATGAGTATTTTTATTGTTTTTCAGGTATTTTTGTTACAAAAATAATTTAAAGACTCAAAGAATAATACTGGAGGCAATACATCATAAATATGTTGATAAAAAATGAGTAAAAGTCAAAAAAATGGAAAAATGGACAAAACTACCTAGTTGTGCATGCACCACACCGCATTCGGTGCGTAGATGCGCCCGCCACGCTGAACAACACATGCAACCACGTCGTACCATGTCGAACAACGTGCGCAACCACATTGTACCACACCGTATTCTACGTGCAAACTCACGCACCACGCCAAACAACGCACCCAACCGCATTGCATCACACCAAATTCGCGCGTGCATTTGCGCCCAACTGTGCTGCATCCATCCATTACACGTCTAAGGCCCTTTTTATCATTTATTTTCCCACTTTTTTACCCTTTTACTCACTTATAAATACCCCTCTCCCTTATTGTAAAATACACCTCAAACATAATTTTCTCAACTCTTTCTCTCTCTAGAAAGTTTTCTTAGTTTTTTAAGTTTTTAGTTTTATAATTCTTCTATTTTTGAGAAGATTTAGTTATGCTTTTATGGATTTTTAGTTTTTGATTCAATAAGAAAAATGCAAATCTGTTTGGAGATTTTCCAACATCAGAATTAGCATGAAAATTCTATAAGGATTCTTTTAAGGTATAATTTTAATGGATTCTTTCTAGTTATTTTTTTATGTTTTATTCTTATATGTTATATTTAATTTGTCTGTGATTAAATTTAACATGGCTTGCTATTTGTAAAGAATATATAATAATAACATTGTTATGCTTGCAA
The DNA here is from genome assembly GCA_030763125.1 of Hippophae gyantsensis. Lineage (NCBI taxonomy): Eukaryota > Viridiplantae > Streptophyta > Magnoliopsida > Rosales > Elaeagnaceae > Hippophae > Hippophae gyantsensis. The sequence continues at coordinate 40,829,136 of CM061035.1, read as the reverse complement.
AATATTAAATTGGTAAAAATCTCTATAAAATGAATTGATTTTGTTTTTATTCAAGATTTTATATTAAGAATATTAGAGAGAAATATATTATTTTTTATTACAAACTTAAATCTGAAAATTAAATTTTAAGGTTTAGTTATTCGGTCTGATTTAGAGTAGTGCTCTTTTATTTGCTGGTACAATCGCTCGGTAGTTAGAGTGAAGCTCTATTTCAAAAGTTTTTATAAGAACTATTATTCGAAAATGTATTGACAACATATTTTCAGTAATGGTTTTAAACTTAAAAGTGAGTACTCGAATAATTAAATTCTTAGGTTTATTTTGGGCACCTTGAATAAAGTTTAAACTGTCTAACCCTACCAAATGTGGCATTTAAATGGTTCATTTTCAATCTCTTTGAAAAAGGAAATTAATTTAATTAACCAAATTAATTATTAACTCTACCCATAGATGTTAATTGATTTTTTTTAATTAATAAAGAATATCTAATCTCACCAAAGGTGATATTCATATAAAAAGAGAGAATCAATAAATATCAATTTATATTTTTAATAACCTAAACAATATGAACATAATTAACTTAGTTATTATATCCATAAATACTCTACTATTATGAATGATAAAAATTTCATAAATGTTTATTGAATCCATATCTGTTTATTTTTATGTTATTAGATTAGGAAAACACAAAACCCAAAACATCGTGACATGATGTTTAGGATTTAATTTCGTTTTTAAGAACTTTGAATGATAAATTAAAAACCACATATATTACTTCCTTAGATCAACCTTGGGAGTATACTTGTCATTTTCTATAAAATGATTTGTGCACTTGTAAGAGTTTTACAAATAATAAAACAAAACAATCTGCAAGATCGGTATTTGCAATGTCGGTATTGTGCTCATCATATTGCATCTCAAAAGATGATAATCCATTAAGGATTTTTGTAGGTAACCTATGGAATATGCATACAATAACTTTGAAAGCATAATTCCAATAGCCATTTGGTATGCCAACTTTGTGAATCATTCCAAGCCCTTGTTACACTATTCTCTTCTGCCTTGATTCCACAACTCCATTTTGGTCGGATGTGTGTGAACAAGTGATCCTACGAATTATACCTTCTTTTTATAACTCATGAGAAAGTAGTATAACTCATCACAACTATATGTTTGAAGTTATTAAATACTACAATCAAACTATGTTTCTATCATTATTTAGAAAAGAAGAAAAGTGAAATAAGTTTGATCCTTTCTTTTGAGGAGAAAAATCCATGTAAATCTAGTGTTTTCATTTACAACCAATAGGAAATATTTTTCACCATCTATACTTAGATAAGGTGAAGTCCACAAATCAGCATATAATAATTCCAAAGGTGTATATACTCTTTCATGAGTGGATATGATAGGTAGCTTGTGTACCTTTGACATTTGACAAGCAACACGAATTGTTGATGCATTAATAACACTAGCTTTATCAATTCCATGAACTAGTAATAAGTATTTAGTAGTAGTAAAAGATGGATGACCTAAAAAATCATGCCAAGTAATGACTAAAGTCTTAGAGGAAAAGGATGAAATATAATCTATCTTAGAGGGAAAACTATAAGCATAGTTTTCATTTACAATAGTGGAAGTAACCATAAATGTACATTTTAATTGAAACTTCCCATCAATCTTGTATAGTCCAATCTCACTACCACCCTCGATTCATACCCATAAGGGTGGAATTCAGTAAATACTAAGTTATCACAACATAATTTGTGAACTTATAAGAGGTTTGTACAGGCTTGAGATGTATGCAATAACGTCTTCAAACTTAAAGAAATGTATGATTTAGTTGATAGAGTACCATTGCCAACATATTTAATATTTAATTTATGACCATTGCCTATTATAACACTTTTAGTACCTGAGTAAGGTTGAGAGTTTGAAACTTGAGAGTAATCCTCAATCAGATGGTGGCTAGTATCTACGTCTAACATCGAGGAATTTTCACTTCAAGAGGAATTTATTACTATAGCAAAAGAATTAGTAGAACCAAATTGAGAGGTAGAGTTAGCAGATGCATTTTTAAATCTATTGCTACCATTATGTTTCCTTTTAGTGAGAATATCTTGCAAGAGAAAACATGTTGTTGCCTTATGTCTTACTTTGTCACATATTTGATAGATTGGTCTCTCTTTATTGAATAGACCAAGTGTATTAGTACACTTACTAATTATGCGGTTCCAATTCTATTTAGGATTTGAGGAAGATATAGGTTCTAGTTTATTGTTAGTTCCTTTTGGTGAGTTACCTTGATCTTTTTAAAATTGATGAATGCTTCAACCTATTCTAGGCACCTTGTTCTATGAGTATGATTTTGAGTGTTGTTGGCCTTTTGAAAAAGAAGCATCATTAGCACTAGTTGAGAAATTTCTATCAATGAAAACAAATGTTAGAAAATTATGGTTGGTTTCATAATTATATTACATTTTATGCATTCTATCATAACTTTCCAACATATTATGAAATGTATATAGAGTTGGCCTAACAGGAAGCATATTGAAAGAAGTTAATAATGAGGTGTAACAAGGTCCAAGACCTTGCACTATGTAGAGCATCAAATCTCTATCTATGATAGATTCACCATAAGTTGTCACTTGTTCACCAATAGTTTTAGCATGAAGTATTATGGAATAATTATACTATCTTTCCTCAAGGTTTGTAGTTGAAATCAAATATCTATAACTTGGGACTCGTTTGTAAAAGGGAAATGTTTTATGAGATAAATCTACTATTCTTGTGATGTCTTCTTACCAATAAGTAGGTAATTCATAGTTTGAGTAATTGAGCTATAAATTTAGCCCTTTATATGAAAATTAAGTGAGAGAAAATTGGATTAATCCAACCATTAATATACTTAGGAGGTGGTCTGATGGTTCCATTAATAAGAGCATTTAAACCATAAGTTCTTATGAAATTTTGCATCAAATCTCTCAAAATCTGATAGTTGAAGTTATCATGTTTAACTGAAAGAGCTACACTCCTAGGAAAAATGGATGGAAAAATCTATGAAAGAGCTACAATCATCTATAAGTTACTCTTTTATTAAATTCGGTGGTATAGAAAGTGCACCCGAGGCACATGCTGAATCTTCATAAGAAGCAAGATGTGTAATAACTTGAAGAGGTGTTAATACATCTCTAAATGTTTGTTGATTGTTTATCACCATCAAGCTAATAAAATAATGGCTACCCAATCTGAATTAATAGCTCTAATACCATACTTAGTTGAAGGAGAAGATGAAATTCCCAACAATAATGAGATTGATATCATTAAATAATCATATCACAACACACACTACACACAAATGTGCATTATATGCACAACACACAAAAGGAAAAATAATCAATTAGCATTATGTGTGCAATGAGACCTACTAAAAAACTTGAGATATTATTAGCTATATGCTAGACTACCACAATAGTGTGCATATTAACCAATATTTTGTACATAATTGTTGTCAAAGTATAGAAACTCAAGAATAAAGAGAATTGAATACTAAAAAATGTATTATTGAAGATTAATCTATTCTAATTAGTTTCTTTGCATTGTATTATTAAGTAATGAGATTATTTATAGGTTGTGCTAGCCAATGTTCAATCACAAATCTTACACACTCATAAAGTACTAACTGAATGCTAACTAACTATAGGAATACATAAGTTGCACAAACTATATATCCTAACATCCCCCCATCAAACTGATGGATAAGGAAAGACCAATTATTTTCTCTCAAAAGAATTAAATTGAGGAAAAGGTAGGGAAATTTAAGAAGATCATCAAGTTTCTCTTGAAAGGAAACATTACTAGTTGTAATTTGAATTTGCAAAACCATGTTTCCATCAAAGTGCTGATCCAACTTAATATGTTTTTTATGGGCATGATGAATAGGATTGTGAGTTACATTGATTGAATTCTCATTGTCACAAAGAAAATGAGGAGGATAGGGGAGACTAAAATGGAGCTTAGAGAAAAGATTACACGGCCATAATAGTTCAGTAGTCGTGGTTTCCAGAGACTGAGATGTATTCATTTTCATTGCTAAACTAAGAAACTACCTTTGTTTTAGTAGCTTGACAGGAGATAAGGTTGCCTTCAAGAAAAACATAGTATACCCTAGTTTATTTTCTATCATATGGGAAGGATGCCCAGTCAGTATCTTAATATGTTATGAGTGCAAGAGAAGAAGAAGACACGATAGTAAGTCTATGGTTGATAGTACCCTTGAGATATCTAAGTAGCCTTTTTACAGCCATTTAATGCATGTCAGTGGGCTTCATATAAATTAACATAAATATTATCACTAAAATCAATATCATGACTTGTGATGGTACACTATTGAAAAGAGGCAACAATTCTTCTATACTCACTAGCTTCTAATAATGATATACCATCTTACAAGCTTAAGAATATTTTAGGAGCCATTAGGGTGTTACAACTCTTTTTATCAAGCAAAGCACACCTATCCAAAAGCTCAATAACATATTTTCTTTGATATAGATGGAGCAGTTCTTCATGAAATAATAGCTTAGCCTTAAATAATAGCAATAGGTTAGTTTCTTTTAATTATTATATAATCAATGTAGATGAATATAATAATATATTGCACATCAATATACATAATGAAAAGATAAGTTTTAGCTTGAGTTGCAATGAACCATAATGAGCAAGACAAGAACTCAACTTAGCAAACCTACCCATGGTGCCTATTTAAGACCATAGAAGGCTTTTATTAGTTTACATACAAGTCCAAAACCATGTATAAAGCCTAGAGGTTGATCTATGAATCCATCCTTAAATAGATCACCATTTAAGAAAGTATTGTTCATATCGATCTATCCCAGAATCCATCCTTTAGATACAGCTTGGGTGAGAACAGTCCTAATGGTGGTATGTGTTACAACTGCGGAAAACATTTTAAAGAAATCAATGCTAGTAATTTGAAGGAACCCTTTAGCAACTAACCTTGCCATGTACTGTGGTAGTGTACTATGTTAGATTTAAGCTTCACATTGAACATCCATTTACATCCTATATAAACCTTACCCTTAGACAAATGAGCCATATCTCATTTTCCTTTATGAACGAGAGTTTGGAATTCTAACTCTATGGCCTTTTTCCATTTTGGAACCTTCAAATCCTTTCTTTAGTTTTTAGATGTAGGTAAAATCGAAACTCTATGAATGTGAATAACATAGAGCTTTGGTTTAATAATTTCTAACTAGGAAGAGTAACCACATCATGTTTATTTAAGATAAGTGCTTAAATAGAAGAGGATTCTATGGTTGGAGCTAAAATATCAACAACAAGATTAATATCTTTCCTGGGAGATGGAGAGATATGAGTAGGTATAGATATAGGTACAAGCTTAAACATAGTCGAAGGATAAGTGTCACGAGACTTACATGTAGAAATAAAATTGGGAGATGATGCACTAGAAACATTATCACTTAAAGTCTGTTCTAAGGTAGGTGTAACACTAGTTATAGGTTAATGGCTAGTAGATAAAATAGGATTAGGAACATATATTGAGTCTATACAAATAATTCCACTAGGACAAGGCATAAAAGTAGACAAAGAAGAAAACAACAACCAAGAGGGCACATGTAAAGAGATAAACTCATCAGATGTAAAAGATTGAGATAGGGATGTGTCATAGAAAACCTCAAAAGCACAAATAAATTCATTAAAATGCAATCATATGACTTATGTAAAAACGATGAGAAACTTTGTCAAAACAAATATAGCCTTTTTCTTATAGTTATAGTAATGAATGCTTGAAAAGTACTAAAATTTCATGATTTTATTGGACTTAAATGTGAATAAATAGGTATAAATAGGCATGATTTTATCATTTTAAAGTAAATTCATTGGTTTGGAGTCATAGGTATTTTCTGTTGTATTCCAGGTTTTTTTTACCTTCAAATTAATAAATTGATTGATACATGAATAATCATTCCTACAACACTCTTTTATAACTTAAAACCTCAAAGAAAAAAATGCATGTAAGCCTTACATGTAATACTAGTCAATTTGTAAGGGGTGAAAACAAGAATTCAAGCAAAGAATTATGTGATGTAGTGAGACTTATTGTGTGCCGCGATGCACTCATCACTCTATGATTTCATTGGGTACGATGTTGTTATTATGCCACAGTGTGGAAAAGTTGGGTTGGGGCATGACCTATTTAGGGTAGTACAAGGTGAAACATTACGAGATGTGGGTCATGGCATGGAAAAAGTTGGGTTACAATTCATTTAATATACCTAAAGCCTTAGTTATTTTCACTCCATGATTTAATATACCTGAACCCTTCGTCCGCATAAACATTAAGTTTAGTTATTTTCTTCTACCTTTAGCTTTCTTTTCTTAGTTTTTGATTTATGTTATACATAATTTAGATTTGGATATAACAAATAAGAGGAAGCAAAAAAGCGAGATTTTTTAGATCAAGTGTTCAAAAAAATTCTTGTAATCTAGGGAATAATGTGAGGATCAAGATACCAACTGTGGAGTAGGGCACAACCGTCTATCTATCTCTTAGGTATTAGAATCTTATCTATATTCTTATATCTTTAGTAAATACTATTGTATTATTTGAATTTGTTGAATTTAATTTATTGACCTTTTATTATTTTGAGTATGTTTGGTTGATTATGATAATCGAATTTTAGCTTTGTTTTTATTTTTGTATAGATTATTTAGACATATATTTTAATCATTATTAAATATAGATAATTTTTGTTACTTTATTTTTACAATATTTATCATTGTGGAATATATTGACCATATATTTTTCATAATAGATTCAAAATATGAAAATTAGGTTTTTTAAATCTAAGTTAGACAGTTTGAATAGGAGATGGTTTGTTAATTCCTTAGACAATAGGAATAATTTAATTAAATTAACTGATGACCCAACCAAAGACATTAAGTGGTTTAATTAAGAATGGGTAGTGACCAGACTGAAGGCATTATCTGTACAAAGAAGGGAGAATTAGTAATGTAGATTTGTACTTCTTTAAGCTTATTAATTCTACCAAACATAGTTGAATGGCTAAATTTTCCATCAATTGTTCAATGATTGTTAATTGCATATCTTCCTGTAATTTGCTTGAGCCAAATATATATTTTATCTTTTTATTATTATTGTCATTAGTTTAATCTTTTCAAAAACTCAAATATTGTGATAGATTGTTTAGGTTTACTTTTCATGTTTATTTTTAAGAAGTTTGTTGAAATATTTAAAACCACGTAGTTCCTCCTTAGACTGACCTTAGGAGTATACTTATCAGTTATTATAAGTAATTCGTGCAGTTGCAAGCTTATTATGAATTTACAAAATTTGACTGTGAGGTTTTTGTACATCACATAACTTAAAAATCAATTTCAACACTTCTAAGCTCTAATTTTTTCTTTGTATATAACCTTAGATAGGGAAAACATTGACTACCAAAAAACTTTAGTTGAGTTAATCTAGGCTATGTATGGTAAAGAAGCTCATAAAGAGATTTGCATTAAAGAGAATTTAAGGGAAATCTAGTTAATAGGTAAATAATAGCTTTGAAAGAATAGTTCTGGTAAGCTAGAGGAACTTTAGAATGAAACAAAAGTTCCAAACCTTTGTCAATTATCCCTTTTTGATGAGTTTTAACAGTGCCATTTTGCTCAAAGGTATAGGGGTGTAAGTACACCTGTGAAGCATACCTTCATTTTCAAAACAATACACTAAAGGTTTAAATTCACAACATCCATCAATTGGGACTACCTTTATAATTAAATAAAGTTGTTTTTCAACCATATTCCTATATATAGGAAAAATAGTAGACACTTGATCTTTTGTATGAAGAGGAAAAACCCAAGTAAAATGTGTATTATCATCCACAATGAAAAGAAAACATTTACCATTGCTATGAGAAAACAAAGGTGAAGTCTATAGTCCATATACAACTCAAATGAGACATCACATATATTATGAGTAGTGAAGGAAAATTTACGGGCTTAGCAATTTGAAAAAAATAACATAGTGTGGCTTTTCTAGTTAAACCTTTTGAGAAAATAGCAATTCGATGAAGCACGGAAATTGTAATATCATAAGAAGGATGACCACTTAATATATCATGATTTTATGCACTTTAAATTATAAAATAGATTTATATTTTCATAGTTTTATTATATTTTAAAACAAATCTATTTTTTCAAAATCATAAGTATGTTTTATTATTTTTCTGGTATTTTAACTTCAAAATTATTTAATTGATTAACATTTGAAGAATAGTACCTGAAAGTAATCCATTACAACTTTGAAGCTTAAAATATTTACATATGTAAAGCTTACATATGTTCCAAACCATTGAAAATGGTGTATAAGAAAATTGGGGTTCCAGCTATTCAGAGGAACATGGGTCACAGAGTGAAAACAATGTGTACTATGGCACGTGTGTAATAGATATAGCTCCACAACATGTATAGCCTATCTCATGCATTAGCATGAAAATAATGTGTTGCAGCACCCGCTTATTTGATCCACTATTTTATTTTTTTTCTTTCTCTATAAATTGGACCCCAAATTCTCAATTTAAAGTATCAATTTCATCCCTCAATTCTCTTCTACCTGATTTCTTATTTTTTTCTCTAGTTTTTTTCTTAGTTTTAAAGTTTTTCTCTCAATTTGAGAATTGAGTATAGTTTATGTAGTAGTTTTACTTTCAAGTTAATAAATAGTGTTGGCAATTTTGTTAAGAGGTTTTTCAAAAATAGACACAATACTGAGATTTTGTAAGGATACACTTCATATATAATTTAAATGTTTTTTTTTCATATTATCTTTATATTTTATTTTACATGCTATGTTTAATTTATTATTCATTTATTAAATTAAGTATGTTAGGTAAAAAATACTACCTGATATTAGTAATGTTATTATGCTTTTGAAATAATAAAGTAGGTAAATATTTTTATAAAATGAATTAAGTTTTATTTCTTCATCAAAATTTAAATGAATTTTGTAAAATAAAAATTGACGAAGTATTTTTCATTATAAACTTGAGAGTTATATTCAAGATTTAGTTATCTAAATTTGACTTAAAGTCAACTCTTTAATTTTGGATTTGATTATTCATATATTTTAGAACTCTATTATAAAGATTTTTATAAGAATTATCATTAAAAAATATATTGACAATATATTTTTGTAGTAGTTTTAAAATCTAAAAGTTAGTTTTCAGATATTAAAATTATGAACCAAACTTTGACACCTCAATAAGAGCTTGAATTGTTAGACTCAATTAAAGGTGGCAATTGAATATTTCATTAATCTTTTAGAAAAGAAGCATAATTTAATTAAAATTAATTGGTAGACCTAATATAAGGCATTAAGTGATTTTAATTAATAACAAATAGTAAACTTAATTAATCTTTTGTATGTATTTATAAGAGAGAATGAATAATCTTAATTCATATATTTAATAACCTAATTAATATTTAAAAAACATGATTAATTAACTAATATATCCCATAAATTCACCACTGAATGTAAATGTTTATTTGTCAATTATGTTGTTGAATCTATTTTCATTTTTATGTCATTAGATTAGATTTCTCGAACCCAAACTTTGTGACACAATGTTTATGATCGATGCAAAACTACAAGTGCACAATATTGTAGTTTTATAGTAGCAATAAGAAGAGTATTGTCCTCCGGGAGTAGTGATAACTGTATTTTATATAGTTATTTTCATATATTTTATTAATTATAATTGATATGTTCTTTACATTTTTAGTTAATTTTAGTTAAATTAATGAGTATTTACTATTTATTTGTTAAAAAATATATTTTTAAGAAAATTAAATAATTTGAATCGAAAACGTACTTAATTGCAAATTTATGTATAAAAATATAATTTCAAATAAAAGAGTGCTTAATTGTAATTTATAAAAAGTCTAAAAATATAATTTAAATTAAAGTTGGGCTTAATTTTAATTATTAAAAGTTTAAAATTTAATTTAAATTAGAAAAAAGGCTTTATTATAATTAAACAAAGTTTAAAATATAATTTGAAATATATTTGTAGGTTAAAATGAAATTAAGAAAACTTATTTTGTTGTGCAGGAGAGAGGAATCTACGCGTCATCATGCACGCATACAATGTGGACCGTCAGATCAAAGCATAAACGGTTAGGATGCACGCGTGTCCTTCAAACTCGACCAAAGAGAGTGGGTGCAGGTTTTCCTCTATCACGCGGCTCGGTGCCCGAGTGGGCCCCACCTGCCGTGCAGGCCGACGTACAGGGTGGGACCCACGTGTCTGACGCGTTTTCAAGGAATGATCTCGTGCGGCCGTTTTCACATGTGCCCGGTTATACATCGAATAGAAAGCTGCCGCGTGTCCCACTTTATATTTCAACCAATAATATTCTGACACGTGGCAAGGTTTTGACGAGCGTGAAAATGTAGAATCATGCACACGTTCCAACTACTGTCCCCCACTTTCTCGGTGCCTCTACTCCCGTGTGGTATTTCTGTGTGTGCCTGTCCTTGAGCGCCAATGATATGCTGCCACGTGTCCCACTTTAGCTTTCAGCGAATCACATGGCGTGGCGACACGTGGTAGCAGGAATTGAAAAAAAGAAGCAACGACGCACATGTTCCCATTTTGCGTTTTTGATATCAGTTTTTGCGTTTCGATACCATTTTGTCGCCACACGTATTTTTAAATTAATTTCCCCATCCATTTTGTCCCCCGCGTGTATTAAAAAAAATATTTTTAAATGTATTTTTTTTAGAAATTTGATGTTATAAATAGGGGATAGTATGTAGGAGTTTTAAAAAGTTTTGGGAGTTTAGAATTTTTATGGTGTTAGGGGCTGGACTGTGGAACACGCAGAAGCCATTTTTGGCTTCTGTTGTGTTCTATGTGTGCCAAATATTTGCACTACAAAATGTTTTAATTTTCTTTGTTCTTAATCTAATTTTCCCTAACTGCTACTGTAATATTAATTTTTCTTTATTATGAAGTAATTTAATTTTTCTAGGGTTGCATTTTATCTAAATTTATGAAGCTTTGATTTTAATTATTTTTTAAAGATTTATAAGACGTTCGATTTGTTTATTCTATCTGTGCTTAATGCTTTTTGATTATTTACGAATTTTATCAAATTGATCCGTGGCACATAAATAAACTTGGAAAAGGCATTTTTGTGTATATTGCTCATGGATAGAATGACATGTATGATGAAGGATAGGAATATACCCTAATTATATGTGTGGCCATTTGAGAACTTAGAACTTAATGAATCTTGGAAAATTTAATTCTTATAGGAATATAGTGAATTAATTTAACGAGGTGTGTCTATACGGAGCTCGGAAGAGATGTATGGATAAAATTAGAAGTTTTCGGTTGACAAATTAAATGTACTAAAAAATATAAATCAAGAGAAAATAATATGATAAGAGTGGATTAATTTGGTGAAAAATTGCAATCCTAGATGTCTTTTATTTTGTTATTAAACTCTTACACTTTTTCTAAATCAATGATCGTTTTGGATAAAATCAGAGAGAATAATTTTAGTACTCAGCAAACTATAGTGACAAATCTCCATGGGAACGATACTTTACTTTCAAATCTTATTACTTATGACCGTGTATGCTTGGACGTTTTATGTGCTCCAAAAGAGACAACAATTAGTAATTTACTTTTGATAAATACCAAAATTATATTAATCTCAATTTTAGCTAGAGAAGTCACTAAAGTTGTTGTAATTGGAATTTAAAAGAAAATAAATTTAAAGAAAATGCACAAAAGAAAAGAAAGATGTTTGAAGATCAAATTAATGGGAAGAAAACTTCTAGAAAATTAATTTCACATAATCCCTCACTATGCTTTACTTATCTAGTTAATTGAATTTAATTATCTATGTTTGTTAGCAATCTCCAAAAAACGTCTAAAATCCTCTTTCGATAGTCAATTTGAAACATTATTGTTCATCAATTTACATAAGAGGATGCAATTTAATAAAACAAGAAAGTATTAAGACCAGTGATTTTAATACTACATAGGTTCATACAAGTGTTTCGATCTTTATATTTACTTATGCCAAAATATTTCAGATTTATCCTATATTTTCCTCTTTCGATAGGAAATCATAAGATTAAAATCATCTAATCAATGACTAATTAATTAAAAACAATAAACTCAGAATAAATCAAACAAACATGAAGAGAAATAATTAAAATTAACGTAGAAAAGTAAACATAATTTAGAATTATATTACATTTTTTTTCTAGAATATAAAAAATTAAATTCATATTAAAAATTAAATTCAATATAAACAAAATCTTAAAAGAAAAGTGAATGGTAAAAAGAATATGCTTTTGTCTTCTCTGTTCTAGCGTTCTCTATTTTTATGATTTGCCTCCGTTTCTCTGTTTTCATTTCTAGCGCCACCTTACTGTTGCCTTTATCTTTGTTTCATTGTGGCCCCTATTTCCTTTGTTTCCTATAGGGGTGTCCATGGTCTGGTCCGGTCCGGTTTTGCCTAAAAACAATTAACCGGACCGAACCGTTTGACTTATAAAATGGTTCGGTCCGGTTTGGTTCTCAGTTTGGTTTGATTTTTTTATAATTTAATGAAGAATAATGTGAAATTTTTAATATATTATTAAACCGGTCCGGTCCAGTTTGAACGGTTTAAAATTAATACAAATCGGACCGTTTGATTAGTAAAACCGTTTGGTTTGGTCCGGTCCAGTCCAGTTCGGTTCGGTTTTACGGTTTGGTCTGGTTTATGGACACCCCTAGTTGCCTATGTTCTATCTTATATATATATAAACCCAACGCCACCTTTTTTGTTTTTTTTTCCTGGCGGCTATTTTCTTTTTTCTATTTTGTTTCCCTCCGTCTGTTCTGTGCGAGACTTGCGCGGTTATATATATATAGCATCGTGAGTCCCGCGTCTAAACCATATTGTTTTCGTTTTTTCTCGATTTTCCTTTTAGATTTATCAAAATTTTAGTTTAAATTTGAGAGTCTTAGACCGTATGCTTCTTAAATTTATGATCTTTATTTTCTTTAAATGTATAATAAAATTTAAATAATAATAATGAAGTCTAAAATCAATAAAAATAAATAAAATTAGACTAAAGTTAAAGTTAAAAAGTGACAAATTATGTCAATTATGCAAGTCATCAATTTAGGTTTAATTTTCATTTTAAAAATTTATTAAATTATTTTAAAACCATATGATTCTTCTTTAAACCGACCTTGAAAGTATACTTATCATTTTTTATAAGTGATTCATGTACTTACAAGATGTTTAAAAATATATAAAATTTGTACATTAAGTTTTGGTACATCAAATTTTTGGCACCGTTGTCGGAGAACTAGTAATAATAGCACCAAATTTTGTATTATCAAGTTTTTGGCACAGTTAATGGAAAATAATAGCATTTTTAAAGTTTTATCATCAAATTCTTAAAAAAAATTGTGTTGTAAACTTTGTGATTTTTATTTAAAATTTTAGAATATCTAAATTATTAATTAATTTTAGATATTTTAAAATTTAAAATTTTCTTTAAAAAAATATATAAATAAATAAATATATAATATTTTATTTTATTTAATAATAATAAATGTTTAAAAATCTTAAAGTATTTGAAAATTTGAAGATTTTTTTTATTAAATAAAATATTCCTTTCTTTTATTTTAATAAAAATAATAATAAAATATTTTAATTAAAAATAAAAATGTTTTAAAATCTTAAAATATTTTAAAATTTTAATATTTTGTTTATTAAAAAATAATTTAATTTTCTTTTCTTTTTTTATTTATTTGAAACAATTCTTTTTGTTTTATTTTAAGTTTTAATTTCATTTTAATGTTTTTCTTTTATTTATTTACTTATTCATTTATTATTTTATTTATTTACTTATTCATTTATTATTTTATTTATTTTACTTTATGTCTTGTATTTTTGTGTGCTAAATTAGTTTTTGTATAATTTATTTTCTTTTACTAACTTATTTATTGTTATATTCTTTTAATTATTGTTTGTTTAGTATTTCTATGTACAAAGATATTATGTTTTATATTTTATATATTTATATATTTATGTTATCGTATGTGGTTAATTTTTATTTTTATAAGTTTATGCAAGGTAAGAGGTCCTTAGGGCACCCTCCCATACCTTACATAAATAATAAAAATATACCTAATAGATTATCGAGAAGGTTAGACTTTCAGGTCTTATAGCCTTTAAGTTGAACAAATTTTTGAACCAAACCTTGACTCTACACTTAAACCAACAAATATCTTGGAAAATCCACCACTTAGGGAAACAAGTATAAAGGAGTATACAAGGCCAGTAATTGGCACTGTTATTGCCTCAATTCAATTTGGTAAGGTTGCTTGAAAATATGAACTAAGAAATATTTATTTTTTCATGCTATCTTCCTTCAATTGACTGCCTAATAAAGAATCATTATCTTTTATTAGGGACTTCTACTCAATAGTCTAAACATTTTCCTTCCGTATACTCACCAAGAACTAACTAAGAATGTAATGCTTCCCCTACACCCTGAAAGACAAAACCAAGGCATGGCTAATATCCTCCCCTAGGTTCCTTGATGATCTAGATGGTTATGGGTAAATTCTATTCCCATAATAAAATATCATAGCAAAGAACAAAGACTGCTATTTTCTCTCCGATGGAGGGAGAAAATTTTCATGAAGCATGAAATAGGTTCAAAGTTTTTCTCACTTAATGCTCCCGACATATCTATCCTTTGTAGTTGCAAAACTAGTTTTTCTATGATGGATTGACACAAAAATGTCAGTTCATCATTAACAATGATTAAAGACTTAAAATCTCTTTGAGATATTGGGTGCTAATTCCTAACAAAAACAATTCCAAATGAGGTGAGCCAAACTCTATGAAATAGACTCTGATAATGAAGTTCAAGTATAACTTACTGATGACTTGCATAATTTGGCATAATTTATCACTTCTCAACTTTTACTATAGTCTAATTTTATCTATTTTTATTTAATGTAGACTTCATTATTATTATTATTTAAATTTTATTGCAGATTTGAAGATAATAAAGATCCAAATTTTTTGAAGCATACCATCTAAATACTCTTATAATTTAAATGAAGATTAAAAAAAATATAAATTCAAATTAAGATTTATATAAATATATATAGAAACAAGCTGAAAGTAAGCAGAGAACATATTATATATATATATATATATATTTATATTAAAGGAGCATAGGGATAGGTTATAAATAGAGAGAGAGAGACACGACAATATAGAAAAAAAAATAAACAGTAGTACAGCCACAGAGGGAAGAAAAACAAAATAAAAAAGGAAGCAGACGAAGTAACAGGGAGAAATGTAGAAACTGGGAAAAGGAGAAAGAAAACACGGGAGAAGACACGAAAGCAGATTCTTTTTGTGAGTCAATTTTCTTTCAATTCTTCTCAGAAAATTATGGTGAATTTGTTTATGTTTAATTTAATTTTTAGCATGAACTAATTTATCGTTATTCTAGGAAAAATATGTAATTTAATTCCAAACTATGCTTGATTTTCTATGTTAATTTGAATTATTTCTCTTCATGTTTGTCTGATTTATTCTGAGTTTAATGCTTTTAATTAACTGGCCATTAAGTAAATGATTTTAGTCTTGTGATTTACTATCAAAAGAGGGAATCATAGGATAGATCTGGAATATTTTAGCATAGGTAAATATAGAGATCAAAAGACTTATATGAACTTGTGTAGTTTTAAAAATCATTGGTCTTAATGATTTCTTGCTTTATTAAATTGCATATTCTTGTGTAAATTAATAAACAAGATTATTTTCAATTGACTATCGAAAGAGGCTTTTGGATATTTTTGGAGATTGCTAATAACCAGAGAGGATTAAATTAAATTAGCTAGATGAGTAAAGCATAAGGAGGTATTAGGTGAAATCGATTTTCTAGAAGTTTTCTTCCAATTAATTTGATGTGTGAATAATATCGTTATTTTCTTTTGTGCATCTTTCTTTAAATTAATTTTATTTTAAATTTCAATTACAATAACCTGAGTGAATTTTCTAGATAAAATTGAGATTAGTATAATTTTGGTATTTGTCAAAAGTAAGTTACCAATCCTTGAGGACAATACTCTTCTTATCACTTTATTATAAAACTACGATACTATGCACTTGCAGTTTTGCACCGATCAAGTTTTTGGCGGCATTGCTGGGGATTGATTTTTTCTTATTTTTTCCAATATCGATACAAAGTAATCTTAGTTTTATTTTTTCTCTAGGTGTGTTTTTGACGTTGGATGCGCCGTGCTAGAACTCAAAACATTATTCCTTTTGATCTGGAGATTGAAACAACCTTTAGATCACGAAGAAAGAAGAAAGTACTAGCCATGACTAAAGGAGAACATAATGCACAACCACACACCTTGATGGATTATGTAAGGCCAATTGTGAATGACAACTACTCAGGTGTTAGATGCCAAACCATTAATGCAAATAATTTTGAGTTCAAACCGACGTTGATCAGCATGGTGCAACAAGCTCAATTTAGCGGATCACCACTTGATGACCCCAATATTCATTTGGCGATTTTCTTGGAGATTTGTGACACTATAAAGATGAATGGTTTTACTAAAGACACCATTAGACTAAGATTGTTTCCTTTTTCATTGAGGAACAAGGCGAGAGGTTGGCTATAATCTTTACAACCAGAAAGCATCACTAGTTGGCAAGAAATGGCATAAAAGTTTCTTCCTAAATTCTTTCCACCTACAAAAACAACCCAACTCATGAGTGAGATTGGTCAATTTAGACAAAAATGATTTTGAAACACTATGAAGAATGGGAAAGATATAAAGATATGATTCAGCATTTCTCTCAACATGGATTGTCGAATTGGTTGCAAGTTCAGATGTTCTATAATGGGTTAAATGGGCAAACTAGAACCATATTTGATGTTGTTTCTAGTGGAACTTTGATGTCAAAGACACCTAAAGGTGATACTTTTATTTTGGAAGAAATGGCCTCAAATAACTATCAATGGCCAACAGAATGATCTATGGCTAAGAAAGTTGTCGGGATTCATGAATTGGAGTAGTTTACTACCCTTTCAGCTCAAGTAGCTTCTCTATCTCATCATATTTCTACCTTGACAACCCAAAGAATTCCACAGAGTGTAGAATATGTTGCAACTTCAAGTATGATAGTTTCGATAAATGAATCAAGTCAAGAACAGGTTCGATACATCAACAATCAGAACTACAATTATCGTGGTGATCCTATGCCAAATTACTACCATACAGGGCTTTGAAATCATGAAAATTTGTCTTATGAAAACACAAAGAATGTGTTGTAACCTTCTCCAGGGTTTGATAGCCAACCAAGTAAGAAGAAGTGTCACTTGAGGATGCCATGATTTCCTTTGTTGATGAGACCAAAGCAAGGTTTAAAAAGAATGATTCATGGATGGATAACATTGAGACTCATTTTAAAAATATGGGAGCCACTATGGAAAATCTTGAAGTGCAAATTGGGCAACTAGCCACAACCATTAATGCTCAACAAAGAGGAAGTTTTCCTAGCTAGCAATACAGAAGTGAATCCAAAGGAACAATGTAAGTCCATTACACTTAGGAGTGGAAGAGAAATTGAGAAGTCACCATCAAAGGAAACTGAGTCCACCCCTATAGCTCCAAATAATGGCCAAAGCAATCATAAAGTAGAAGAAGAGGAGATTGTTGATGATACACTAAGAGAGGCTGACATGTATCCATCAATTTAATTTCCTAACAATCCTTCTATTCTCTCTACTCCACTTCCTTATCCTTGACGCTTTCAAAAGCAAAAATTAGATAAGCAATTTTCCAAGTTTTTGGATATCTTTAAGAAAATTCACATAAATATTCCTTTTGTATATGCTTTGGAGCAGATGCCAAATTATGCCAAATTTCTAAAGGACATCATTTCCAAGAAGAGAAGGTTGGAGGAGTTCGAAATAGTGATGCTTTCTGAAGAATGTAGTACCATTCTTCAAAAGAAATTGCCTCAAAAATTAAAAGATCCAGGGAGTTTCACTTTGCCTTGCACTATTGGAAATTCATTTTTTTGAGAAATTTTTATGTGATCTTAGTGCTACCATTAATCTTATGCCACTTTTTGTTTATAGGAAATTAGGACTTGGAGAGATGAAACAAACAACAATTTATTTACAACTAGCAAATCGATCTATCAGGCATCCACATGGAATCATAGAAGATGTATTGGTAAAGGTGGATAAATTTAGTTTTCCTACTGATTTTATGGTGTTAGATATGGATGAAGACCAAGATGTCCCACTAATTCTTGGTCGACCATTCTTGGCTACGGGAAGGGCTTTAATGGATATTCAAAGGGTAAGTTAACATAGAGAGTGAACAAGAAAGAGGTTACATTCAACATCTAGTGGCTTCTTCTCTTGGACTTGTGATTGTTGTGGTTGTTGAAAACCTGGTGGTGGAAATGATTGACGGTTGAATTGATTACCACCTTGATTGTTATTACTCCAAGAACGATTGGGATATTGTCTCCATCCTGGGTTATGTGTTTGAGTATGAATTAATCTTTCAGTTCAAATTACCCACATAGAATGATGATTTAGTATTATTGGAACAATTATAAAATAAATGACCTCCCTTAAAAAATACACAATACACCCTTGAATCTAAGATCTGTTTTATACTCATTGGCGAGTTTTTTGCCTTCAAAAGATTCACCAAAGATGGAACTTGAGCTATAACTTCTGTGATATCATTTACCTCATACACTATGACTACTCTTCTTGTGCTATCACTATATCCATTGGCCATTGATAATTATTTCTAGCCATTTTTTGAGTAAATCATATGCTTGATTGTAAGATTTGGATAGCAGAGCTCCATTAGTGAATTCATTAACAATGGTTCTTGTTTGAACATTGATACCATTGTAGAAAGTCTCCATTTGGATCCAATGAGGGATACCATAGTGATGACACTTCCTTAACAACTCTTTGAATCTTTCCCATGCTTTATATAAACATTCTCCTTCATATTATTGATAGGAGGTAATATCATTCCTAAGCTTAGAATTTTTCCTTGGTGGGAAGTATTTTATGAAGAGTTTCTCCCCTAAATCATTTCAAGTTGTAATAGATTCAAGTGGCAAAGAGTTTAGCCAAGCTTGAGCATGATCTCAGAAGAGTATGGGAATAATCTAAGCCTAAATACCTTTTCAGTCACACCACTAAATTTGAATGAATCTCTACCTTCAATAAACAATCGGAGATATACATGAGGATTTTCTGTTGGTAATTCGTTAAATTGTCTAACTTTTTGTATCATTTGAAACATCATTGGCATTAGTTCAAACTGATTAGCTTTAATGCTTGTCCTTATAATACAAAGATTCATCCCTTCCAATATAGGTCATGCATATTCATTCATAGCTATGTCCCTATCATCCATCAAAGGTATCTGGTTGTTAAACTTTAGTTCATTATTGTTTATTTATACTGGATTAGTTATTTCTTCCACTTGGGTGACAACTTAATTATTTTCTTATTGATCTCAAAGTATGCTTAATTTCAAGATTTGAAGGTAAGATTTATTCCTTACGGACTCTACTCATGCAAAAAATTCACATGTGTTCCTAATAGCAATAAAAGAGATGTTTAAAATAAATAAAAATTAAAAACAAATAATTAAATAAATAAATTAAAATTTTAAAAATAAATAAAGAAAACAAACAAAGGAAATTAACTAAAATAAATAAATAAAATAACTAACTAACTAGATAGCTAAATAAATTGAAATTGAAATTGAAACTATGAAAAATAAATAAAGAAAAATAATTAAAACAAAATAAAATAAAAATTAATTTCTAATGCTTATAATTTCCGACAATAGTGCCAAAAACTTGATCGATACAAGAAATTGTGTTCAATGAATACGCACATATACATATTGTAACAAATAATATAATGATAAGAAAATATCATTCTCACTGTGATTATGTTATTAGAAACTAATTTTTAAAATAAAAATAATAAAATCAATTTTTTTTAAATAACTAAAAATAAATAACAAAAATGAACTAAATTAGAATTGTCAATTAAGAAAATATATGAGAAAATATCTAAGAATACTTAATCCCCTAATTTTCTAAACATATGAATCACTAAAATCCCCAAATATAATTATCAACTAATTACATGATCAATTGAATCTAACCTAGCATGTATTCTTTTCTCAAGTAAACTACACACCATAGAGTAATTAACTTAATCACACTCTCTTGTCAATTATATTGCATACTACTCATTAAGTTCATCAATTACGGATGACATACATAAGAATCATACATCTCTGCCTAGAACTATGCATGTTATTTAATCAAGACAAACAACTAAACAATTCTCTCAAATCTATTTAATTGCCTCTATAGATCGATTGTTGGCCAAAAATTTCATAGCATAAAAATCAGATTAAATAATATAATTAAATTGAAATCATAATTAGGGTAAAATATTACATCATCATATGGTGAAAATTGGGTTCACAAGACCCCTAGATTAATAAATGACTAGACATAATTTTGTTCATAAAACTCATTTTTCATAAAGAAAGAAAAAAAATTGATAAAGAAAGGAAAAGTAGAAGAAGTACAATCAATCTCTTGAAGTATAGTACCAATCTTTTCCCGTATCCCTACCAAAATTGTGTTTCCTTTTGAACTTTTTTGTATTTTGCTCTCTTCTTAGCTTCAAAAACTTATAAAAATAGGAAAATTAACAACACTAGCCGCCATATCACCTTATGGGGCAATTAGGGGGTTAAATATAGCTCAAGTGGAATCTAGATAGTCATATCACCTTCAGATCAAGGGCTGAGATAAAAAATAGGAAAATTAACAACACTAGCCAATAGGAAGAAGACACATGGCACACAAATATTTGTTGATGAATCAAAGCACGATATGTAGCAGGGGCGATTGGTCTAGGTCAATGGTGCTGAGTTGGCACCATGCAAAAATTTGTGATTCATGGATATGGCTTTCATGAATAGCGTGATGACACATAATGAGACAATTGACAGCACGACAAACTTGGAAAGAAAGCGATGTTGACACATGTCAAAGTATTACGTCACTCTATACATGTAGCTTTACATGATTCACTTTCTCTGATTGCATGAAGTCCACGTGCCTTGCTTCATCAACTCCATTACTTTCGTGGTATCCACATGTTAGCTTATGATTGGTCTTGTGTTAAAAATTCATAAAAAAATCCATAAAAATTCTAAAAGAATCCCAAAAAATTGCAAAAATTATATTTTTCACCTCTTTTTATTAGCAAGTTCATATTTAATATTTTTAACACTAAAAATACTATTTATTGAATAAACTGAGCAAATATTAAGGAGAAAAGTGTACTAATGACTCTACTTTTATAGAGTCATCAATAACTATAGACACTAAGATCTACTCTCTCCCTAAATATCTCTCGGCATCACAAGGAGAGGTATTAGTCTCCTCCTACTTCTCACTACCTATACTTACTTAAGCATTAGAAGGCCAAAAGGCCACTACACCCTATAATTTTCCAAGGTTCTAATGATGTGTTCTCCATTCTCAGGTCCACAAGAAGTAGAAGTGCATCTAATCATTAGTGTTGAAAAAAGTCTTTATCAACATCTAGTATTGTCGGTGGGAACAATTATGCTCTAAAGGCCAAACTTTTCTATCCTTTCAAGATGAAGCAACCTCTTGAATCAATTATCCAAGTTTCTATAAGGGACAATGAGGTCCTATCTCATGTTTAACAAGTTGTGCAGTCATCTAGAGGTTTATAACCCTACATTACCATAGCTATAGTGGGCCGTGTGAAGCATTAAGAAGGGGCATGAATCGATGTCTGGCTAAACATAATAAAGAATGTGCTCTAAACTATCTTAAAATGCCTACTAATACCATAAACCTCTGAACCAAAAGATATATCTTCGACATCTTTCAATACCTACAGTGCATCAAATCTAACCTTCAATTACAAAGGCTTAGATCAGAAACATGAGCCACCCCAATGAGGTCTAAGCTCATAGGTTAGATAGATAGCTTTGACCCATGTAGTCTAAATTCATCCACTCATAGAGGCTTGGACCCTATCACTCTATTTTTTCATCATGGATTGCTTAGGACCAGCTGATATTGACCTGTATGAGTGCCTTGAAGCCCAAAAATGTGACCATTCTATCTAGGCAAGTCATAGAGACAATATGGCTTCATTGGCCAATGGCTACCCTAAGGACAATAAACTAGGGGACATTCCTATAGTCCTCCATCCCACCATCAACCGGTTAGCTATCCAACTATAAGAGGTACAAAAAAGACTAAATAAGGGTAGATGATAAGTGCTTAAAAGCACTTAATATATCGTGATTTTATGCATTTTAAATGCTTCAATAGATTTTTATTTTCTTAATTTTACAATTATTTTAAACCAATCTATCTTTTCAAAATCATAGGTATGTTTTGTTATTTTTAGGTATTTTAGCTTCAAAAAGATTTAATTTATCAAACACTTGAAGAATATATCTAAAAGCATCCATTATAACTTTAAAAGCTTAAAATATAACATATGTAAAGCAATATATATGTTCCAAAATATTAAAAAATAATATAAAAAACATATAAGCATTCCAAGTATTCAAAAGGATTGAGAATCATGCTTCCCTGATTTGATGCATACCACGAAATGGAAATGTTTTATGTTGCAGTGCTATTGTAGTGGATTGAGCTCCAAACCATGTGCTGTCTATGTATGATGCAACATGAAAGAGTTGCATTCCACAACGCCTATCATCTAATTATTATTTTTCTCCTTTCCTACACCCATAAATAGGACCCTAATTCTATTATAATCCATATCCCATAACTTCATTCTTAAGCTGATTTCTTAGTCTCTTAAGCTTTCTTAGCTTTTCTTTAGTAGTTTCAAGTTATTCTCTCATTTTAGAGTTGAACAATTTTAGTTTATATAGCAAATCTAGTTTCAATTCAATAAACAATGTTGGAAATTCTGTTTGGAGGTTTTCCATAACAAAAACGATACTCAGTTTATATTGAGGTATATTTTTAATGTATTCCTTTTAAATTATCTTTATGTGTTATTTTACATGGTATGTTTAATTTATTAATCATTTATTAAAATATGCACGTTTGGTTATAAATTACATGAGATATTAATAATGTTGTTGTGCTTATGAAATATTAAAATAGATTAAACATTTTTATAAAATGAATTAAATTTTATTTCTTCATCAAGATTAAAACGAAGTTTGTAAAAAACAAAATATTAACGAAGTATTTTTCATAATAAAGAAGAGAGTTATATTTATGATTTAATTATTTGAAACTAATTTACAATCAATGCTTAGATGTTAGATGAAATATTTTGACCTAATTTTGAGAACCTGATTTCAATGATTTTTTTAAGCTTTATTATTGGAAAATATATTGATGGTTTATTAAATCGTTTATTAATTTGTTAGGAATAAAGCATAATTTAGTTAACTATCAATTACTAATCCCATCAAAAAGACTTTAATTGATAATTGATTAATAACGAAATTGATCCCTACCTTAGGATAATTTCTTATAAAAAAGGAAGAATCAATAATTTTAATTCATATTTTTAATAACCTACTTAATATTGAGAAAACATAATTAACTAGCTAATATATCCTATAAATTCTCCACTGCATTATAAATGTTTAATTTCCTAAATGTTTATTACATCTATCTTTATTTTTATGTCATTAGTTTAGATCTTCAAACCCAAATTTTGTGACATAATGTTTAGGTTTTATTTTCATTTTTAAGAATTTTTGAAACCATATGATTCATCTTTAGATTGACCTTCGAAGTATACTTATCATTTTTGATAAATGATTCGTGCACTAATAAGCTATTTTAAAAATCATACAAAATTTATACGCCTAATTTTGGCACATCAAGTTTTTGATTGGAAAAAGTTATATATTTATAAAATTGAGCTAATTTAAAATTTTTAAACATATTTTCACATTTTTACATTTTTTTTACTTATTTTTGTGGTTTTTATTTATTTTTATGGGTTAAGGAATTGTAGGTTTGATTTTAAAAATTTTCTTACAAAATTATTGTCTTTTATTTACTTTTAAGTAAATGATTATATTTGCATTGTTAGATTAATTTTTTAAACAATTCATGGAGTAATGGGATAATTAGTTAGTTTTTTCATAATTTGTATTTCATAAAATATTTCAATTGCAATGAACCCAAAATCGGTGTTTAAGAATGAAATAGTGGAGATTATCTTTTGAGAATATTTTAATCCATTATCTTCCCATTATAAGTCATAATATTTTTATACTCTTTTAAATACTCTTCTTATTAGTTTCAAATTGCTAGATGATCTCTATATGTTTTACATTGAATGCTAGGGTTTTTACATCTAATAAAAGGGTCATACATATATTTTTATTGCTTAAATTGAATGACTTAAGTAAAAATTGTAGTTATATTCCATTCTCTTCATTCGGACATGACTTCTAAAAAAGATACATGTAAGGGGTTACCTAAGCTAATATAAAAAGAAAAGCCAAAAATTAGTTACTCGCCTAAATCATACAAAAATACGTACAAACTGCACATGTGTTCTTCCTCCCTAAAAAAGAAAGAAAGAAAATAATATATTAAAAAAAGCAATAAATAAAAGAAAAAAGAGAGAGAAAAAATTGAATAGTATAAGCTAAATACATTGACCCAAAATATCGTATAAAGTTATAAGAAAAGGCTAAATACCAAAGAAAGATAAGAAATAAATCCCTAATAACTCATTGCATTTTCCTCATCTCTAAAAAGCATATAGCTTGAAATTTTCATTTGATGATTTTAATTAATGCATGAAAATAATGTGATTTATTTATAAATCCTATCATTTTATTTCTTTCATGAATCAATATTATGCACTACTTTGAGCTTTTTCTTCTTTAAACCTATGTGACCCTATTAGTTTATTTCTTTACATAAACTCCATTCGCATATAAATTTCAAAGAGTTCTTGAACCAATAGGATTAGTGTTATTTAAGAGTATGACTTGTGAGACTATAGTCGAAGAAAATTCAGATTCTTTACATTGAGATTGGGCAAGTTAATATTGATACATTTTTTATTTGAATATGAAAGTGATTTTTAACTAATTATTATAATAAACCATGAATGTTTAGAATATTAAAATAACTTATTCTATAGATTTTAATAATAATCTTAGATTATATTAAAAAGCATGAGAAGTTTTTTTATTCTTTTTATTTTGTTTTAAATTTTATCTGTGATGTTTATTTGTTTTTTTTCATATTTATATTTTAAATTTGATGTTTGTGGGTATCATATCTGAAAACCCTCACGAGACTTAAAATTATCCATCATGACAACCTAGGGGTTTAAAGGCTTATTACATATGCAAAAATGTAACTGTGTCAATCTACAAAAATGATTTAGGATAATTTAATTTTATTTAAGTTTTTGTTTTTAACTTTTCGCCATTCTTGGTAAGAGACTAGCAAGAAGCTAGTTAGGGGTTGTGATGAATACTCAAAAGCACTTAATATATCGTTCTTTTATGCATGTTAAATAATTAAATAAATTTGTATTTGCTTAGTTTTACTATCATTTTAAACAAACCTATCTTTTTAGAATCATGAGTATATTTTGTTATTGTTTAGGTAGTTTAGCTTTAAAAATATTTAAATGATCAAATATTTGAAGAATATATATAAAAGATTCCCTTAAAACTTTTAAAGGTTAAAAGATAACATATTTAAAACATTACATATGTTGTAAAATATGAAAAAAGAATGTACAAAAAAAATATAACAATTTCAAGTTTTAAGAACAGTGTGGGTCGTGTGATCGCCACACAAATTGTGTGCAATGCATACGCAAGTATAAGTAATGCAACAAGTAATATAATGATAAGAAAAGATTGTTCTCACGGATATTATTTTATTAGAAACTAATTTTTAAAACTAAAAAAATAAAAATCAATTTTTTTTTTGTGTTTTTATATTTTAAGGAAGCAAAATTAAATTAAATAAAAGTAAATAGAAATAATTAGTTAAATCAGATTTGGTAACTAAAGAGATATATGAGAAAAATATCTAGGAATACTTAATCCTCTAATTTTCTAAATATGCAAATCGCTAAAATCTCTCTAATATAATTATCAATGAATTACATGATCAATTGAATCTAACCTAGCTAACATATATTCCTCTCTCAAGTAAACTACACATTATATAGTAATTAATTTAATTACACTCTCATGCCAATTAAATATCATACTACTCATTAAGTTCATCAATTCTGGATCATATACATAAGAATCATACATCTCTGCCTAGAAACAATGCATGTTATTTAATCAAGACAAATAATTAAATAATTCTCTAAAATCTATTTAATTGCCTCTATAGATAAATTATTGGCCAAACAATTAATAGCATACAAATTAGATTAAATAATATAATTAAATTATAATTATAATTGGGGTAAAATATTAAATCATCACATGGTGAAAATTGGGTTCATAAGATCCCTAGATTTATAAATTAACTACACATAACTATGTTCATCAAGCTCATATTTTTCATAAAGGAAGACATAAAAATTGATAAAAAAAAGAGTAGAAGAAGAAATACAATCAATCTCTTGAATTCTATAATTAATCTCCTCTTGAATCTCTACCAAAATTTTGTCCTATCTTGAAATTTTCTCTCTTTTTAGCTCCAAAAAATAACCAAAATTATGCTAATGATGGCCCCTTAGGGTTTATGGAGTGATTAGGGGCTTAAATAATGCTCATGTATGATCTGGACCAACCAATCATAATGCGACACGTGGTACAAGGAATTCACTAAGCGAATCAAAAAGCGATGCATGGTAGGTGAGACCAGTCAGGTGGAACGTGAGGAGAAATCAGGTGGTAACACGTGGTAGAGAAGTTTGACCACACTCTGAACTCAGATTGAACGCTGTGTGGACACGTGGTGCACATTTCACCCTCCTCACACACGGTGTAACATGATTTGCTATCCTTGTTTGCATGCCATCCGCATGGCTTGACTAGTCAACTCCAATGCTTGGGTGGCATGCCACGTGGTAGATTCTAATTGATCATGCGTTAAAAATTCCAAAAGATTTCCAAAAAATTTATTTTCACCCCTTTCACTAAAAAGTTTATATTTTAATATTTTTTTTTTCCTAAAAATACTATTCATTGAATAAAACAAGAAAATATTAAGTAAAAAAGTGTGCTAATTATTCTAATTTCATACAGTCATCAAACCCCCAAACTTAACTCTTTGCTTATCCTCAAGTAAAACCAAGTATAACTAAATAAAATAACCTTGGTAGTATATTCATAAATATACTTCTATTAGTGCATGCATATTTATGACAACTATCCCTATCAAAAGTCATATAATCCTATGATAAAGAGATTCACATGATATCATCCAATGCACTCATGAAATCAACTTATATGAGTATGCTAGTAAATTCAATATTAGAATAAGTCTCATACGTCTATTTTTCACATCCCTCTCCACTAATATAAATATGCACATGATCAATAAGGACTTTACATGGTTGTAAGGTATGAATTAGGTGGGGGTTGATAAATGAAGACATTTAGGCTCTTACCACACCTTAGCTTTTTTTTTCATCATGCACTTTTTAACTGCAAATGAGCTTTTACTTGATATTTTAGTACACCCTCTTTTGACATTCTTTTCATATTTTTTTTATTCCACATCTCTTTTCTCTTTTTTTTCTTTTTTCTTTTGGTAACTTCACGACACCCCAAACTTATTTTCAATTCTATTTTATTTTTCTTTAAAGGGATAATTGTGTTGTGAGTTTTGCTTCTTCTTTTTTTATAGAGTGCATTACATTTCACCTTACTTTAAAGCATAACACATGATTGCATTTTTTTTCTTTTCAAACAAGCTAAAGGTGCAAGGGTAAAGGTAGTACTTATTAGTCTTGGCATACTAAATACTAATATAGAGAATGAAGTTCCCTCCCCTAAACATAAATTATACATTGTCTCCAATGTCCACATATAAATATGAAAGGTAAAAGGAAAGAAAACTCCCTTAGTCTTGGCATACCATATTTGTCGTTGAAATTGCTCAATCTTGCTACATTATTGCTCTCCACATTTATTCACCTATAAAATAAAAAAAATGAAAATATAAGTAAAATAACATTGGGTTGCCTCCCAACCAGCGTCATGTTTAATGTCCTTGACTAGATGATCATATCAACTCCTATGGTACATTCACTAAGGTTATCATAAATGTTTCATTTGATAAGTGATCTTCATAATAGTGCTTCATCCTATACCCATTAACCATAAATCACACTTTATCTTTGTTTTCTAATTCAATGGCTCCATGGTTGGTTACCTTAGTGATGATGAATGGACTTAACCATCTACTCTTTAATTTTCCTGAAAACAATTTGTGTCTTGAGTTATACAATAACACTTTGTGACCCAGTTCAAAGATATGGTGCATAATTTTCTTATCATGTCATCATTTTGTCTTCTTCTTATAAAGCTTGGAATTTTCATAAGCATTCCACCGTAATTTATCCAATTCATTTATTTAAAGCATTCTTTTCTCACCAGCTACATCTATGGACATATTCAAATGTTTCAATGCCCAATATGCTTTGTGCTCCAATTCTAATGGTAATTGACAAGCCTTTCCATAAACTAGCTTATATGGGGTGGTACCAATTAGTGTTTTAAATGCAGTTATGTACCCCCATAAAGCATCATCCAACTTAGATGACCAATCCCTCCTAGAGATGTTCACAATTTTCTCCAAAATTCTTTTAACTTCTCTATTGGATGCCTATACTTGCCCACTTGTTTGGGGATGGTAAAGGGTAGACACTTTATGCTTAATATCATACTTAGACAATAAGGAATTAAATGCTTTATTGAAAAAGTGAATTCCTCCATCACTAATAATGATCTTAGGAGTTCCAAACCTAGTGAAAATGTTTTTTTCAAACATTTCATGACAACTTTGGCATCACATTTATTACTAGCAATGGCTTCTACCCACTTTGACATGTAATCCACTCCTACAAGTATGTA
The DNA here is from genome assembly GCA_030763125.1 of Hippophae gyantsensis. NCBI lineage: Eukaryota > Viridiplantae > Streptophyta > Magnoliopsida > Rosales > Elaeagnaceae > Hippophae > Hippophae gyantsensis. The sequence continues at coordinate 40,799,827 of CM061035.1, read as the reverse complement.
TTGGTTACCAAAGGATGGAGGAAATGGTCCTATAAATTCGATGCTCCACGCATCAAACAGTTCCACTTGAAGTATACTATTTAGAGGCATCTCATCTCTTTTTGAAATATAACATATCCTTTGACATGTGTCATATATCTTTACATAATTGTAAGCATTTTTAAATAGTGTGGGCCAAAAATAACCAGATTAAAGTACCTTAGTTGCTATTTTTATGCTCCCAAAGTAACCTCCATAGTCTAAGCTATGGCAATGGTAAATGATACTTTCAACTTCATCATTAGGGACACACCTTCTCAAAATACCATCACCACATTCTTTATAGAGGTAAGGGTCATCCCAAAAATACTGTTTAATATCATGGAAGAACTTATTCTTTTGTTTCCATGTGAGGTTTAGTGGAAGAATGTTGGTTGTAAGAAAATTTGCAATGTCTCCATACCATGGGACTTCTGTTTAAGCTATAGAAAATAGTTGCTCGTCTAGAAAAGATTCCTCAATCACCATATCATCATCCATTTTTGCTTCCCTTTCTAGTCTAGACAGGTGATTTGCTACCTGATTTCCTATTCCTTTTTTATCACGACTTTCCAATTCAAATTCTTGTAGAAGTAGCACCCATCTTATCAATCTTGGTTTGGCATCCTTCTTCGTCATGAGATACTTTATTGCAGAATGATCTATGTAGATAGTCACTTTGGTGCCAACCAAATAAGATTTGAATTTCTCAAAGGCATATACAATAGCAAGGAGCTCTTTCTCTATAGTAGCATAATTCATTTGAGCTTCATTCAGTGTCTTGCTTGCATAGTATATGGCATGAAACATTTTGTCTCTTCTTTGTCCAAGAATAGCTCCAATGACAAAATTACTTATGTCACACATCAACTCAAAGGGCTTATTCCAATCCAATGTGACTATAACTGGTGCTGGCACTAGTCTTTATGTAAGCACTTGAAATGTTGTTAAACATTTATCATCAAACTTGGAAGGCATGTCCTTTTCCAAAAGATTACACAAGGGTTTGGAGATTTGGGAAAAATATTTTATGAATCTATGATAAAAACCTACATGCCCAAGAAAACTCCTTACTCCTCGTACATCGGTAAATGGTGGTAGTTTCTCACTCACTTATATCTTAGCTCTATCTACCTCAATACCATTAATTGAGATTTTGTGGCCTAATATTATACCTTTATGTACCATGAAATGAAATTTTTCCCATTTTAAAACAAAATTAATTTATTCACATCTTTGTAACACTAGGGAGAGATAGTGTAGACATTCATCAAATGAGTTTCCAAATACAAAAAAATCATCCATAAGGATTTCTAGATGCTTCTCCACCATGAATGATAAAATGGCCATCATATAGTGTTAAAATGTAGTAGGTGCATTACATAATCCAAAAGGCATTCTCCTGAAAGTAAAAGTTCCATAAGGACATGTGAATGTGGTCTTTTCTTGGTCTTTATGTGCCATAACAATCTGGTTATAACCAGAGTATCCATCTAGAAGGCAAAAGAAATAATGCCCAGTTAATCGGTCAAGCATTTGATCCATAAATGGGAGAGGAAAATGATCCTTCCTTGTAGCTTTATTTCCTTATGAAAATCCATACATACTCTCCATCCCATGACAGTCTTAGTAGGTATTAAATCATTAGACTCATTTTCCACCATAGTGATTCCTCCTTTCTTCGGTACACATTGGATTGGACTTACCTATTCACTATCTGATATTGGGTAAATAATTCCCATGTCTAGCCACTTGAAAATTTCCTTCTTCACCACTTCTTTCATAATGGGATTTAAGTGGCGTTATGCATCCCTGATGGGTTTAGCCCCATCTTCTAATAAGATTTTGTGCATGAATATTGATGGGCTTATTTCTTTGATGTTGGAAATAGACCAACCTATAGCTCTTTTGAAGTTCCTTAGTACCTTTAGTAGTGCTTCCACCTGCTCCATACTTAGATTAGCCGAGATTATGACTGGAAGTGTTTCATTATCACCCAAAAATGTATAACGAAGATGAAAAGGTAAAGGTTTAAGCTCTAATTTGGATGGCTCCTCAATGGATGGTTTCAACCGTGAGCTCATTTCAAGACATTCCACAAATGCATTTGATGCACACATGAGAGGCGTGTCTTCCAAAAAGTTCACACAACTCACAATACCAACCTTTGACTTTATATTTTCAAAATTAAAACAAGTTGAGTTGTTTTCTGTTGAGTTAATGTCCTTGTTCATAGCAACATATATTAAAGTCATAAGTGGGAGGATTCAACAAGTGTTGTTAATCTATCGATATGAATTTGTGCGCCTACATGAGTGTCATGGTATTCATTAATGTTTGTGTTTTTATAATTAACAAGCACAAACTCTAAAGCATCAATAAGGCACACATCACAAAGCACATCAATGGTTAGCTCATCAATACTATCTATTTGAAAGCAATCACTAGCATTATCACCATTAGGAAATTTAATTGCTTTGAACACATTAAATGTTACTTGTTCATCTTGTACTCTTATTGTAAACTCACCTTTTTGCACATCAATGAATGCTTTTTTGGTTGCAAAGAAAGGATGACCAAGTATGATAGGAATGTCATGGTCCTCCTTTATGTCCCCGGCAATGGTGCCAAAAACTTGTCAGTCTCTTAAGAGGACATGAACGTGTAAGTATACACAGTCACAAGTAATAAGTGATAAGTAAGATATCGTTCCCATGGAGGTTTGTTACTAATATTTTTTAAGTACTAAAAGTGTTTCGACCTAATTTTATCCAAACAATCGATAGTTGGATAGAGTTTAACTAAACTAATTTTTGATAACAATATATAAGAAAATTGTAGGATTGCAATTCACCAAATTAATCCACTTGAATCATATTATTTTCTCTTGATTTATGTTCTCGCATTTAATTTGTCAACCAAGAACTCCTAATTTATCCATATGTCTCTTTCGATAACAAATAGACACATTTCGCTAAAATAATTCACTATATTCCTATGAGAATTAAATTTTGCAAAGATTCATTAAGCTCAAAGTTCTCAATAGTTACACATACAATAAAGGTATATTACTATCCCCTATAAATATATGTTATTCTATCCATGAGCAAAACACAAAAATTCCTTTTCTAAGTTCATTAGGGTTCACAAATCAATTGATTAATCTTCCAACAATCAAAAGCATTAAGCACAAATAGAATAAACAAATTAAAAACATCGCATAAATCATTCAAAATTAATTAATCCATGCTTCATAATGTAAGTTACATGCCAACCCTAGAACAATTAATTTAGTTCATAGAAAATATTGAAATTACAATACAAAAATATTTAGACATTTGAGAGAAATAAAATTAAAAGAAAAAGATTAGAAAAAACTCTTTCACGATTCCTCAATGAAAAAAAAATTCCTCCCTTTTTCTTCTTCTTTGTTGTCTTTCTTCTCTGTATTTTTACAGAACAAAAAAACAACAGAAGCCAAAAATGGCTTCTACGTGTTCTCTCCACTCTTTTCAGCAACAGAATAATCCATTATTTATGGCTTCTGCTCTTTCCAAAAATACAACAAAAATATTCCTCAAAATAGGAGTACAAAAGGGTAGAAAAACCGTGCATAATGAGCTATGCCAGTGTGCAATTTCCTGAACGTGGCAAGCTCTAATTCACTGTCAGGACCATATGACACGTGGTAGCTTCGGACTAGGCAAGATGCGATGGCACACGTAGAATCAATGGACCATGTCGTAGGATAATTTTGCACGCTAGGCGGTACAAGATAGCTGGACTCCACTCATGACTCTCATGCGTGGAGCGTGGCCAACACGCACGATCAAAACCGTTCATCGTTTGATCTGACGATGGGTAATAGAGAGCGCATCTCGAGGAAAATCAAATACGTAGACAAGTGGACCCCATTCTACGCATCGAACTGTGCAATGCAGTTGGAAATCACGTCCACTCGCTCGCTTAGCATTTGCATCTCACTCTCTTGATCCTCACCATTGAATTTCTGATCTGAAGGTGCATGAAGCACGTTGAACAATACCTCATGTGGTACTCCCTTTCTACGCAAAAAACAATATTAAATTCAAATCTTAGTTAATTGCATTTAAGCCCTCTTTTTAATTCAAATTAAATTTTCAACTTTTGTTATTTGCATTTCAATCCTTTTTAAATTTAAATTGTTTAATTTTGTCTAAAAATATATTTCTTAAAAAACTAACAGTAAATAATAATTTAAGAACTTAAAATTAACTAAAAACATTAAGAACATAGAAATTATAATTAATAAGTTGGACAAAATAACTCTAAAACATAGGCACAATGAAGTCTGTCGGATAGATGAATTTGTCTACTTTTACTAGAAAATCTTCTACCACATCCCGGGGTTTTTTAATTGACATGTCTGCCATATGCAATGTTATTAAAGTGGGTTTAGCTTTACCAATCCCCAATCTCTGGAAGACTAATAATGGTATGAGGTTAATGCTAGAACCCAAATGACTTAGTGCCTTGTCAAAACGAATGTTCTCAATAGTGCAAAGGATGTCAAAACTACCTAGATCTATTAGTTTTGTGGGATTTTTCTATTAAGGATGGCACTACAACCTTCAGTCAAGGTTATTACTTCATGATTTCCAAGCCTCCTTTTCTTTGATAGTATATCCTTCATGAATTTGGCATAAGACGACATTTGTTCAAGTGCCTCTACAAATGGTATGTTTATGTGCAGCTTCTTGAAGACTTCCAAAAATTTTGAAAACTGTGTATCTGACTTTTGTTTTTGTAGTCTTTAAGGGAAATGAATAGTGGGTTTGTAGAGGTTGTTCATTTTTGGCTGAATTATTTCTTTTTCAGTGCTCTCTTTATCCATTAGTTCCTCTTCATCCTTGTTAATTTCTTGTTTCTCCTAATCCATTTCTGTCTTATGTTCATGTTCTACAGTTTTACCACTCCTCAAGGATATGACATTGCACTAGTCCTTACCTTTTCTTCTTGGATTTACAATTGTGTCACTTGGAAAGTTACCTTGAAGCCTTTGACTTATAGCTTCAGCAAGTTGCCTTATTTGGTTCTCTAAATTTCAAATTGAAGCCTCTTGAGTTGATACTTTTGTATTAAATGATTAGATGAAGTCTTTCATCATCCCCATTAAGGAATTTGTATTGTCCTTAGTAGGTGGCTTCTTATCTTGGGCTTGTGATTGATGTGGTTGTTGAAAACCAAGTGGTGCATATGATTTATGGTTGAGTTGATTACCACCTTGAATGTTTCAGCATTAACCACTTCGGTAACATTACAAAGGTAGTAATAACATTCAAGGTGGTAATCAATTCAACCATAAATCAGTTCCACCACTAGGTTTTCAACAACCACAATAATCACAAGCCCAAGAGAAGAAGCCACATACTGAGGACAATATAAGTGCTTTAATGGGGATGATGAAAGACTTCATCCAATCAGTGAATACAAAAGTGTCAACTCAGGAGACTTTAATTCAAAATTTGGAGAACCAAATGGGGAAACTTGGTCAGGCAATAAGTCAAAGGCCTTAAGTTAACCTTCCAAGTGACACAATTGTAAATCAAAGAAGAGAAGGTAAGGACCAATGCAATGCCATAGCCTTGAGGAGTGGTAAAACTTTAGAACAAGAACATAAGATAGAAAAGGATGAGGAGAAGCATGAAATTAAAAAGGATAAAGAGGACTATCAAACTAAAAAGGATAAGGAGGAACCAAAAACTAAAAAGGAGGAGGAGGAATTGGTGGATAAAGATAGTAACGGAAAGGAAATAATTCAGCGAAAAAAGAGCAACCTTTATAAACCCACTATTCCTTTCCCTCAAATACTACAAAAGTAAAAGTCAGATATGCAGTTTTCAAAATTTCTAGAAGTTTTCAAGAAGCTGTACATAAACATACCATTTGTAGAGGCACTTGAACAAATGCCATCTTATGCCAAATTCATGAAGGATATACTATCAAAGAAAATGAGGCTTGAAGATCATGAAACAATAACCTTGACTGAAGGTTGTATGCCATTCTTAATAGAAAACTACCACAAAAACTAAATGATCTAGGTAGTTTTGAAATCCCTTGCACTATTGGGAACATCCATTTTGGCAAGGCATTATGTGACTTGGGTTCTAGTATTAACCTCATGCCATTATCGGTCTTCAAGAGATTGGGGGTTGGTAAAGAAAACCCCACTTCGGTAACATTACAAAGGTAGATAGATCAATTAAGAGACCTTGGGTTGTGGTAGAAGATTTATTAGTAAAAGTAGAAAAATTCATCTTTTCGGCAGACTTCATTGTGCTAGATATGGAAGAGGACTGTGAAATTTCTATCATACTTGGTCGTCCATTCTTAGCAATTGGAAGGGCACTCATTGATGTGCAAAAAGGTGACTTACAATGAGAGTGCAAGATGAACAAGTAATATTTAAAGTTTTTAAAGAATCTGAACCCCCTAATATTGATAATGCTAATGAATGTTTAAGGATAAATGTTACTAATTGTGGGAATAGTTTACCTTTACCCTTGAGGCGAAATCCTAAATAGTATTTAGCAAGAGAAATGATTTAGGCCTTATTTGGATCGATTGAGCCTTTCAAGCTAACCATTGCTAATATCTTTAGTCACCCATTTAAGCCTAACAAAAAACCTTTCATATCTATAAGCCACATTTAATGCCTAACTAATAAGTATTACCTTTATCCTTGCACCTTTAGCTTGTATGAAAAGAAAAAAAATGCAATCATGTGTTATGCTTTAGAGTAAGGTGAAATGTAATGCACCCTATAAAAAAAGAAGAAGCAAAACTCACAACACAATTATCCCTTTAAAGAAAAAGAAAATAGAATTGAAAATAAGTTAAAGAAAAAAAAAGAGAAAAGAGATGTGGAATAAAAAAAATATGAAATGAGTGTCAAAAGAGGGTGCACTAAAATATCAAGTAAAAGCTCAATTGCAGTTAAAAAGTGCATGATGAAAAAAAAAGTTAAGGTGTAGAAAGACCCTAAAATTTCTTCATCTATCGACCCCCTACCTAAGCCTTACATTATAATCATGTAAAGTCCTTATTGATCTTAAGCTAAGTGCATATTTATATTAGAGGAGAGGGATGTGAAAAATAGACTTATGAGACTTGATCCAAGATTTAATTGATTAGCATGCTCATATAGGTTGATTTCATGAGTGCATTGGATGATATCATGTGCAACACACACACACACGAATAAATTTTTCAAAAACCTTGCATATCCTTGTATTGATGAAACATTGATTAATGAATATGTGAACCTCTTTATCATATACTTGTATGAATTTTGAGAGGGATAGTTTTCGTGAAATATACATGTCCTAATAGAAGTATATTTATGAATATACTACCCAAGTTATTTTATTTAGTTATACTTAGCTTTACTTGAGGACAAGCAAAGATTTAAGTTTGGGGGTGAGTTGGTACTTTTGTATTAAATGATTGGATGAAGTCTTTCATTATCCCCATTAAGGAATTTTTATTGTCTACAGTAGGTGGCTTCTTCTCTTGGGCTTGTGATTGATGTGGTTATTGAAAACTAGGTGGTGAAAATGATTTATGGTTGAATTGATTACCACCTTGACTGTTGTTATTACTCCAAGAGAAATTTGGATGTTGTCTCCATCCTGAGTTATATGTGTTCGAGTATGAATTATTGTTTTAGTTCACATTCCGCACATAGAATATTAATTTAGGATTATTTGGACAATTATCAAACAAATGAGCTCCTCTACAAAACACACATGATACTTCTGAATTTTGGACCTGGTTTATACTCGTTGGCGAATTTTGAGCCTTCAAAAGATTAACCAAAGATGAAACTTAAGCTGTAAGTGTTGTGATATCATTTACCTCATGCACTCTGACTACTCTTGTTGTGGCTATCATTCTATCCATTGGCCATTGATAATTATTGCTAGCCATTTTCTCAAGTAAATCATAAGCTTGATTATAAGATTTGGCTAGCAAAGCTCCATTAGCATATGCAACAACAATAGTTCTTCTTTGACCATTGAGACCATTGTAAAAAGTCTCCATTTGAATCCAAGAAGGAATACCATGATGATGGCACTTCCTTAGCAATTACTTGAATCTTTCCCATGCTTCATATAAAGATTCTCCTTCGTATTATTCGTAGGAAGTAATATCATTCCTAAGCTTGGCATTCTTTCTTGGTAGGAAGTATTTCATCAAGAATTTCTCCACCAAACCATTCCAAGTTGTAATGGAATCAGGTGGAAAAGAGTTTAGCCAAGCTTGAGTACAGTCTCGTAAAGAGTAAGGGAACAATGTAAGCCTAAATGCCTCCTCGATCACTCCACTGAACTTAAATGAATCTACAATTTTAATAAACAATCTGAGAAGAAGATGAGAATCCTCTATTGGTAATCCGCTGAATTGTCCAACTGTTTGTAGCATTTGAAACATCACTAGCTTTAGTTCAAACTGATTAACTTGAATGTTTGGCCTTATATTTAGCCCTTCCAACGTAGGTATTGCTCATTATTATTTATTTCTAATGGATTAGTCATTTCTTCCTCTTGGGTGACTTGTTGTTTTATAATTAATCTCAAAGTCCGCTCAATTTCAAGATCTAAAGGTAAGATTTCTCTTTCACGAACTCTGCTCATAGTATAGACTCACTTATGTTTCTACAATACTAAAGGAGATGTCTAAATAAAAACTAAATAAATAAATAAACAACTAAATAAATAAATTAAAGTTAAAAATAAATAAATAAAAGTAATTAACTAAAATAAATAAATAAGTCACTAAAAGAAAATAAGTAAATTAAAATAAAATAAATAAGAAAAATAACTAAAATAAATAATAATAATAATAATAATAATAATTATTAATTTCTAATATTTATAATCATCGGCAACAACGCCAAAATCGTGGTATGGAATTTTTATTTGTGGTGGGGCGACATAAAAAGATTGAGAATCACACGTCCCAGAATTGATGCAGGCCACAATGTGAAATTTTGTATGTTGCGACACAAGCGTAGTGGATCTATATTTTTCTCCTTTCCTAAACCCATAAATAGGACTCTAATTCTATTATAATCCATGTCCCATAACTTCATTGTTAAGTTGATTTCTTAGTCTCTTAAGCTTTCTGAGTTTTTCTTTTGGTAATTTCAAGTTCTTCTCTTATTTAAGAGTTGAACACAATTTTAGTTTATATAGTAATTCTAGTTTGAATTCAATAAATGGTGTTGACAATTCTGTTTGGAGGTCGTCTAGAATAGAAACAATACTAAGATTCTGTTGTGGTATAATTAAATGTATTATTTTTAGATTATCTTTATGTGTTTTTTACATGCTATATTTAATTTATTGATAATTTATTAAAATATGCATATCTAGCTATAAATAATAGGGGATATTAGTAATATTGTTACGCTTGTGAATTATTAAAGTAGATTAAATATTTTTATTTCTTTATCAAGATTAAAACCAACTTTGTAAAAGAAATATACATTGGCGAAATATTTTTCATAATAAATGAGAGTTAGATTTAGGATTTAATTATCAGAATCTGATTTAGAATCAACTCTTAGATGTCAGATGAAATAATTTGGATCTAATTTTGAGAACTATATTTCAAATTTTTTTATAAGATTTATTATTGGAAAATATATTGACGACATATCTTTCATAGTAGATTTAAAATCTAAAAGTTAGTTTCCAGATACTTAAATCAATAACCTAACTTAGACACCTTGATGAGAGTTTAAATGGATGGCCCCGACAAAAGTATCAATTAAATGATTTTGTAATTCCTTAAGAATAAAACATAATTTAGTTAAATTAATTATTTATCCCCATTAAAAGACTTTAAAACCTTCTTAGAATTAAACAAACATAACTAACTAGCTAATGTATCTCATAAATTCCCTATTGCATGATAAATATTTAATTTCCTAAATGTTTATTGAATCTACCTTTATTTTTATTTCATTAATTTCAATCTTCAAACCCAAATTTTGTGAAAGAATGTTTATGTTTTATTTTCATTTTTAAGAATTTATTGAATTATTTAAAAAGCACATTATTCCTCTTTAAACCAACTTTTAAAGTATACTTATATTTTGTACAACTGATTCATGCACTTGCGAGCTATTTTATAAATCATAAAAAAATTTGTACGTCTAATTTTGGCACATCAAGTTTTTGGTGTCATTGCCATGTATACTGGTAATAGCATTAAAAACTACATAACCTTTGCAAGCATCAGTAAACTCCCAAACCTGCCTATTTCTAATGAGCCCTCATTCATATTTAAAGTCATGGCCATCCTACTTTTGGATAAATTCAAGATGCCCAATGTGAGTTCCTATGATGGTAATAAGGACCCACTAGCGCACCTTGAGAACTTTAAAGGTTAGATTGACCTTCCAACTCACCTTAACCTATAAAGCCTAAGCTTTGTATCGTACCCTCAAGCCTAGCACAATTGGTACATTAACTGAGTTTTGAAAGCAATTCTTTTCCCATTTTTTGGCACACTTGATGACCCTACATCAATGAAAAGATGAAGCCTTAAAGGAATTTCTTTACGGATTCGATAGAGAAAACATCTAAGTGAAAAACTATTCTGACTCAATGGCTATGAGTGCACTACACTAAGATCTTCACCAAGGACCTCTTTAGAGGGTTTTGGAAAAATATTTTCTGACCATATACACAGAGGCCACTTAGTTGGTAAATACATATCTTAACGTCAAGGAAATGGCCAACAACAAGAGAGTAAATGACCTCTTCACTTATAAAAGAACAAAACCACCACCCAAGGTCAAGGATGAGCCCAAAATATTCCAAAATAGAAGGCCATGTCAGGGCTGTAGATATGAGTAGGATAAGAGATTGGGCCAAGGCTACACTAACCCAAATTTTCATACCTATTCACCCATGATAGTGCCTAAGCAAACACTCCTTATGTAAGTTGAAAACCAATGCAAAATATGCTAGCCTAGGAAACTTAAGGATGCTAACCCAAACAAAAATCAATACCTTAGGTTACAAAAGAACTCAGGGCATTCAACTAAAGAGTGTTAAGACTTAAAGGATGTAATTTAAAACCTCATCAGAAGGGACAATTAAGGACTTTGTCCAAAATGGATGGCCAAAACAATGGCAGGCTTCTCTCTAAGGGAGCATGAACACGCTTTGCTTAGGTAGTGTGAGAAATTTGGGTCATCGTGGGTGGTCCCATAAGAGAGGACTCTAATGATCCTAAACTAACATGCTCAAAAATAACATATTTGAAGAAGGAAGCCCCTAGGCTACTTCATCTAGGGACTCTAATGCATTGGTAGCTGCTCTTCTAATGGAAAATATAAATCTACACATAATTTTGATTGACACTAGCAGTTTAGCTAACATCCTATTCTCTGAAGCATGGAAAGCTTTGAAGTTCACTCATCCACTGAGACTAATTATCACCCCATTAGTGTGGTGGTCACAATAGGATAGGGCACCAAATGAAAACATTCATGATGGACCTCTCCGTAGTAAAATGTCCATCATAATATAATGGGAATTTAGGACAACTGTTTGGTCATATGGCTCGACCTGGAGCCCAACCCATCTAACACCATGAGTCTAGTAGACAATCCAAGCCATAAGATGAGTCATGGTATCTAGAGAGACCTATCCTAGGGAACTTTGGTATATGGAGGGTCGACCACCATCTCAAACTATGGTGTAGTTGACCTTATATGATAAATATTATTGCTTTTACTTTTATGCCCTCTAACACACTTATATGTGTATACCCTATCTAATCAATACATATACGTGTAACACTCTATATATACATGGACTCCTTAAGAGATCCATACATTCCTTAATTTTCTCTAACTTTTTTCTAACTTCTTGCTCTATAAATAGAATCAATTCTAACATTTTGGATCCAAACATAGGGCTTAGATTATGAGGCTAAGCTTTAGCTTCTAACCCCATATTTTTAAGGATTGGTCTTGAATTTTGAGATAGGCTTAAGATTCTAAACACATGTTCCACTTATCCCTAGAATCACGACCACCTTGGTAAAGATGCTTGTTGAAGGTCAATTGAGACTAGAAAATGAACAAGCTATGGGAGCACTAGACAACACCTTACCAGCATGTGATGAGGCCAGAATAAAGACTAACCCCAATGAAGAGCTAACTAATCAACTTCTTGAGCTTAGAAGAGAACTTGAGGAGACTAGACGAGAAAACAAGACATTGTGCTCACAATGAGCTTTGAAAGCCTATAATGATCGAACCACGAACCTGGTCAGTGGAAACATACCAGATTACAAGGTGCCTTAGCCTAACCTGGGTGAATACAAAACTGAGGGTGACCCCCTTCCAATTTGGTAGGACCTATTAATAAGCAATGGTTGTAGAAAATAAAAAGTTGGGAGGTATGATTTCAAGTGTTGGAAGAAACTAATAGAAAGCAAAACCAACTCTTCAAAGTACCTTGACTATCAAGGGACTAAAGACTCGGTAACCCACATATAGCACTTCAAAAAGGCCATGGCTTTTACGAGCCTCACACAAGGAAAAAGAGACTCCTTGATGTGCAAGTAATTTACTACCACCCTCTATGATGGTGCCTAGAAGTGGTTCAATAACCTAGCATCCTATACCATAACCTCCTTCTCATAATTTTCCAGGTTTTTTATCATTAGTTATGCCTACAACATGCCACTAAGGAAGGATTCATACCACCTCTTCTCAATCATTCAAGAAAGGGGTGAGTGTACTAAAGAATATATGAAAATGTTTAGGGAAGAAATGTTAGAAATCTCTGGTTGCGTGGGCTCTATTGTTATAGAAGCCTTTAGACTAGGTCTTCTAAAGAAATCTAATTTTTTCATAAATTTAACCAAGACTGTCCCTCAAACTCTAGAGGAGGTATATAGAGAGGCAAGGAAATTCGTCAATCTCAAAAGAGAGACGGGTATGGTTAAAGGCGACCACTCTGATGTGGAAGTTGGACCAGAAAAAGACCCAAAGAAGGATAAGTCTTAATAGGGAAAATCAAAGTAGAAGGATCAACAAAAACAAGCGCTTTATGCCAAACAATAGGGTCAGTAGCCAATAGTCCAGAAATAGTTGATTATGGGGAGGTCATTTTCTCCCTTTAAAGGCCCACCCTTAAGAGTGAATCTGGCTCAAGCCATGTTAAGAATGGAGGATGAACCAAATGTCAAATGGCCCCTAAAAATGAAGTCTCCCCATAGAGATACATCTAAATGGTGTGCCTTTCACAAGGATATAGGCCATGAGATGAGAGACTATAGGCACCTCTAAAAGGAAATGGAGAAGTTATTAGCCAGAGGATATTTAAAAGACCTCGTAGGAATAAATAGTAGAGGAAGAGGGTATCAAATTTGACGTGAAGCATTGAAGCCACTAGCTCTATCATATAGCAGAAGAGACCCCTACAATGAGCCCAATACTAGGTGTATCCATAGCATACATGGAAAGTCTTGGATCAATAAGGCCTTTAGTAGCTCATGTGATAGGTATGCTAGAGACCTACATGATTCCCTACACATATACACCTTGGAAAAGGCAAGGCCCCTTGTGGAGATCATCTTCACTAAGAAAGATGAGACCTCATCTCATCACGAAGACCCCTCAGTGATCATTCCAAGAATTGGATCTTGCAATGTGTACTAGATCATGGATGACACGATCTCTTCCAATGAGAGAAACTCTTCGAGAAAACATCCCAGCCTCATCCTTCTACGAAATGTTAGAATTAGTTTGTTTTATAGAGAGAGAAGCTAGAGGGAAGTTAGATAAAATTGTGGAATGCATGGACCTCTAAGAGAGTCCATCTATATATGAAATGTTACACATACAAGTGTTGATTACATACGGTATACACATATAATCGTGTCAGAAAGCATAAAAGTAAAAACAAGTATATTTATATTCTAAGGTTAACCACCCTAAAGCACAGGCTAGTGGTCAACACTCCAGATACCAAAGCTCCCAAGACAGGTCTCTCCCACAAGTGTATTTGTGAGTGCAGGCATAGGCAAGTCCTTTAGGGATGACTCATCTTATGGCTCAGGTTGTCTGCTAGACTCAGGTTGTTAGATGGGTTAGGCTCCAAGTCAAGCCATATGTTTAAACATCAAGTCCTCTTACTATTTCAGCTAGTGTTTTGAACTAGGTGGAAGAGTAATACTCGGGTAGTGAAACTGAACCATTCAACTCCCTAAATAAATTTGTGTTAGTTGATTGGAGAGACAAATATGAGTCTCTATATAAGGAGGTGTCTCGATTGAGCATCATTTCATCATTTCCTGCCTATCAGACAATAATCAAGAGAAAAAATGTTTTGTCGCCTCAACTCGAGCCATAAAAAGTTTTTAGTTCGATGGTAAGAAATTAGCTCGGCACATAGCATACTTTCTTGGTTTTTTAGAGTAAAAATTCCTCGAGTCTAATACCTTTTTACTTTCTTTTCAAGTCAATTTAAAGAATCATTCCCCTTTTTATTTCAAACTCGATCCTAGGTAATTTCTTATTTCCATGCCTTACCTTTTTTATGTTTTGTGATTTTTGTAGAGACCATGCATAGAGAATACACTTTAGGCTCGACCCCCTAGGAGAGCCCACAATAACCCACTTGCCCAAGCGAACCATGAAGTGATGACACAGGGTCCTCCAATGACATAAGCTCTTTGAGCGAAGGGGATCCATTCCAGCCTTAGCCTTCTACCACCACCTCTCACTCACAGGTGGTACAAACTATTCACTACTACAAAAATGACCTTTTAAGTTGATTCGATGAACCGACCTAAAATGGGGGGACTTCAAATTTAAAGTTGGTTCTACCCGTGAACCAACTTTAAATTTTAAGTCGGTCCTATGTGTTAACTGACTTTAAATTTTAAGTCGCTTCATTGGTAAAATTGACTTTAAATTTTAAGTCAGTTCACTGGTAGAACCAATTTAAATTTATAGGCAGGTCACTAGTAGAACCGAATTTAAGTTTTAAGTCGGTTTACTTGTAGAACCCACTTAAAATGCCATATCCCCTTTTAAACATATTTTGGTTATTTTTTGCTAGCTAGCCTCACTGCATGATTTTGATCACTTAATAGCAAAAACAACCAAAAATATGTTTACAAGAGTTTTTAAATACATTATGTTAATTGAAAAATTAAATAATAATTAATTACTTAAGAACTAAATTTATAACAAAAAATATTTAAACACAATACATACATACATATATATATATATATTTAATTGAATTACTATATCATTAAATGTTGAAAGATACCTATGCTATTCAATATCATCATATTCTTCTTCTAATTCTTCTTGTGATCTTATAATTTCAAGCATATGTTCTACTCATTCTTCTCGTAAATCATCAAAAATTTGCATATCATAACCTAACTTTCTCCAACCAAAGAATTACATGTATTTAAATTCAAAATAAGAATGTAATATCATGAATTCACAAAAAAATAACTTATATATGTTAAAAGAGTATATTAGTAAAAGAGATTACCACATCAACACCGGAGTGATATAATAACAACCCCATCCCTTTGAAATTATATTAGGATTGTTTTAATCTTTTGTTTATAAAATATGAAGCTATCTGGAATCAAGCTGGTATTTTTAATGTTATAATGAGCTGTAAATATGAAGTCAAGTGTAACACTGATTTGTTACTTGGGTTGGTTGAGTTTTGGTGCGCAAAAACTAACACTTTTGTATTTCCTTGGGTTGAAACAACAATTACTCTTGAAGATAAGATGATTCTTGGTGGGTTTCCTGTACTTGTCTTGCCAATGATCGCATCCAAATACATACTATATCTAATTTCTTCCTAGTTATTCAATTATTTCACCTCTATTTATTTGTTCTTGAACTGTTCTCTATAAAAAGTAAGAAAGCATATTATACATTATTACATCAATATGCAAAAATCATAACAAGGAGTTTGTATCAAGTTAAATTACTAGCCAACTTATTGAGTTGTTATTCTCCTCGTTTATTCAAGGACTTTATATTCATTAAGTGGTTCCAAGTATGGAAACACATAATTAATTTCTATTTAATTTGAAAGTTTTGTATTCCTTTCATGCCTTATTGTAATCTTGTAACACTTGTTTATCCAATTATCGGGGACATTAAAACGATTCTGTAAAAAAACACATTTTAGGGGAGATATAATACAAAATAATATAATATATGTAGTTAATTATAAAACAAAAGCGACTTACCTAAATGATTTTTCATATATTATACTTTTCAACATCTTCAATCTTATACTTTTTACATTTAAAACATGGGCATCAAATCATACTAATTTCATAATTACTATTTCTACGGGCAAATTCCAAGAAAGTTTCAACTCTAGAAATATAATCATGCTTAATTCTACACTTTGACATCCAAGATTTGTCCATTTTCTATTGATGACATTAAATATATTAAATATGTATCTAATAAAATATAATTATATTAATCACCAATATATTTTGGATATATATATGAAGTAATAATTTATTAGAATATCCATCAAAACATCATATAAAAATAAATACATAAAATCTAAACAATTAATAAATTCATTATAAAATTAACAATATATAATATATAATAATTCGTATACATATATAAATGCATGTAATAATAATAAATATTATATATATATATAATAATAAATATTAATTAACTTATTATACATTATATATATATATATACAAATATATTTTATATTATCTATGTATTTAATGTACATGTAAATAATTTTAAAAAATTGTAAGTTTAAAATAAATTAATATATATCAAAAACATAACATAAAATTATTAAAATAAAAAAATATTTTATTCTCTTCTAAGTTTCAATAAAAAATACACAACCTACATTACACAAAAATATACACAAATAATAAATAACACATAATATATATTAAAATAAAAAAATATCAATATTAAGTGTAAAATAAGTCATAGAAATACTTACAAGAGTAAATGAAGTGACAAGATGAAAGAACTGAAGAAAAAAGAGTGTTTGGTAAGTGAGAAAGTGAAGGAAAATGGGTATGAAAAATTTGAGTATTATGCTAAAAAATAGTGGATCTAGAATAGAAATTGGAGAGGAAGAAAATCAAATTGATGGCGTTGGAAATGATGATCAGAAGTAGCCATAAAAGGAGAAATAAAATAGAGATAGTAGATGGTTTATTTTTGTAAGGGAAGAGGGAAACATGAGCTAGCGCTGCCGGTAAATGGGGGAGAGAAGAAGATAAGGAAAAAAATAAGGTACCATCGGTTGACATGAAGAACCAACGCTACTATTTTATTTTTTTGCAATTTGTTTTGCAATCGACTTAAGCCATATGTAGTGTTGGTTTACATGTAGAACCAATTTAAAATCCTAGGTGTAGAATCGACACTACTTGTCAACTAACTTAAAAAATTGCATAAAAATAAAATAGTAGCATCATTTGACACGTAGAACTGACTTTAAATCTTATTTATATACCCTTTATTGTAGTAGTGATTAGGTTTAATGTGCCTCAGACTTAGATATTAGTCCCTAGGTCATAGAGGAAGAAAATGAGTAACAGAGGGACTGAGGAACCCACAAGCCGTACTAAAGGTTAGGCAACCAAGATCAAGACTAGTGGTCTATCACCTCAGGATGAAGAGAGGTTGAGGAAAACATACAACATCCCCTCCTCATCCTGAGGTGACACACCACGGTTCTTAATCTTGGCAACCCAACCTTTAGTACCGCCTGTAGGTGAGAGGTGGAGGTAGAAGATTGAGGTTGGGATGGATCTCTTTTGCTCAAAGAGCTTGTCTCATTGGAAGACCCTACACTATTACAATATTGATATATGGCCTTGGTTTTTAACCTCGACCTACGATCTATGGCCACAATTATAAGAACCAAGGCTATAGACATACCCTATGACCTCATTTTTTTAAAGATCGAGGCCATATTATATGTCTATGGCCTCAGTCTTTAAAAAACCAAGACCATAAGATATGTCTATAGCCTCGATATTTTAAAAACCATGGTCATAAGGTATTTCTATGGCCTCTACTAGTTGTAAAACCGAGGCCATAAGTCTTTTAAATAAAAATGCAATTATTAATTACAATAGTAAAAGTCAATATGAATTATAATAAATTTATTAATTACAATATTAGAAATCATATTATATTAAAATTAAAAGTACAATTGCATTTAAGAGTTTATACACTAAAACATAATAAAGCCTTACTAGCTAACTCTAATAATTACAATGACTATGAACCTTACTATTACAAGCTGACTTACAGCCATAAGAATAGATATACAGATAACCTTACCTTCATCCTTCAAATTGACCCAATGGGCTACATGAACAATAAAAAAGGAAGGATGAGTAAGGCCTATTAAAGATTGATATAGGGATAGTATGATAAAACATTTGTGCCTCACAACTTATAAATTTGAAGCACATGGATCTAGGGATCCATCAAAAAGCACATGGCCTCTCTCATAACCTTACTATTGTTAACATAATGGTCACAGTCCAAGTTTAGTATGAAGGGAGCATTGGTAAGCACCCCAACAACATGAACCTAAAAGCTTAAAGAGAATCAAGAGGGATTTTTATCTGTATATATACAGAATA
The DNA here is from genome assembly GCA_030763125.1 of Hippophae gyantsensis. Classification (NCBI taxonomy): domain Eukaryota; kingdom Viridiplantae; phylum Streptophyta; class Magnoliopsida; order Rosales; family Elaeagnaceae; genus Hippophae; species Hippophae gyantsensis. Next base: position 40,781,092 of record CM061035.1, on the reverse strand, counting down.
TATGGATAGAGAGTTTGATTAGATAGAACACAAATTGTGAAGCTTACTAGGGCATTCATGGCACCATCTTTCTTCATATCTCTTCGCTCCTTGACAAAGGTCAGCTGCACTTTGTCCTTAGATAATCAACCTTTTCATATAAATACATCTCTAGTGCTCGAGGGTTTATAGCAAAAAGAAAATGTTATCCCCATAAGTTAAATTGCACCATACAAAAAACTTAATGAATGCAAGAAAATCAAGTTAGAGGGCTCAGTATATTGAGGACTTGAATCAGATGAGCTCTAGAAAGAACACTCTCCCACTCTAATTAATTTAATTTATGTATTCTCGACGATGTTCAAAATAAAAAAAATGGTTACAAATACTAATAACAAGCATAATAGAAAATGAGTTGACCAAGAAAAGAAGGAAAGAAAAAAATAACAGGTTGTTTATCTTCCATTGAACATTATATGCCATTTGAGCTCAATAAAGAGTAAACATTGGCCAAATGCAACAGATGTACATTTTATAAATAAGTATTGTGCATGACAGGAAAGTGCATTACCTAAATAAGAAGCTCAAAAGCTATGATGTTTCCTAATACATACAAAAACTACAATACAACCAACATCTATTTAGTTAAAACTTAAAAGTAAACAATAAAAACATCAAAAGAAATGTTTTTTTTATAAAAAGAAATTCAAAAATCACCGTATGATTTAAACACAATAACTACAAATTATCATCAATAATGTACTATTATAGATAAACAATGATAAGGGAAAATATTTAGAAGTAGAAGAAACCACAGTAAACAACTACAAACAAAAATTGTTAAATTACTTCCAAAGTAGCATTAATATGAAAACTAAAAGATCAATCGAGTGAAATTCTAAGTTAATAAGAAAAACCTTGAACGAACACACCAGTAAGCGTCATAAAGAAAAATTGGAACAAATGGACCAAAATAACAAGGCAAGAGCAAGTATCAAGATCAAAAAATGAGAAATAATAGTTGACATATGTCCTCAAATCAATATATAATAGATTGCTAATACTCACAGCTCATCAAAATACACCTGCCCATACCTGCTCGTACTAGAAAACTTAATCAGCTTTAACTTAAAATTTCATTTATTAATTTATATTATGTAGAAAAAGGAAAGTTGTATCTTTAAAAGAAATAAACTAAAGAAAGTTAATTACTTAAGGATCTAAGTTCAATCAAACTTGAATAAAGTATGAATTGAATTTTGAAAGGTGTGCAACTAAACTTTCCATAGTGTGGTCATATAACTAGAATCCCAAGTTTCTTTTTTGGTAAAAAGGTTCAAGCTTTAACTCACACGGGGAAAGGTAGAGAATGGGTTTAAGCATTCAATAAAGTCTATCTCCACTATGTTTCCCAGAACAAAGGCATGGCTCAAACTTCTTGTCTAAATAAACTTAGATCCACTTTCCCAAACAAGAACCAAAAGGCTACCTCGGATGTTATTGTGAAAATTCTTTTTAAGAACATGCAAAACAACTTGTGCCCTAAAGAAGTAAAAAGAAGGCATATAATGCAGACACAATTAGACATAATGAATCAGATCTAAAATGTATAAGAATCTTTGATTTGCAAATATCAAATCAAAGTCAAAAAATGGAGATATACAACCTAAAAATAGTTTTTATAATCATGTTGAAAATATATGATAGTGAATACAAAGACCAAATGCATTAATAAAAAAATTGGCAACACTATAATCACTCATAAGGACCAAACCTACATACAAGAGATTGAGGCAGAATTGGTTTCGGGAGATATATCTCCTAAAAAACTCTCCATTACATTAACCATGGTTCCTCAATCAGATGCATCTTCCTCTCCCAATCGTCCAAGGGCATACGTCAAACACTTGCAACTAATTTACTAAACTCTAAACAAAACACAAGATTAAAATAGTTACATGTCATATCTAAACCAAACCTTTAAAAAAACCGAAGCTTCCTTAATATTAAGGCACAAATCTCACACCGAAACTCTCTACTAGCTCAGAACTTCAAAAGAAACGGAGCTAGAACACCTTGGTCTGGAATTGCACCGCAAAAAAACTGTATATTAAATAGGGCTCTGAGTGACATTTTCAAATCTAGGAGATGGAGAGGGTTACCTAAAGATAATCCTCTGGAAAGCGAAGGCAAAATGGAGGCTACACGAAAGGGTAAAGGAAGAACAGAGGATCGGATCGCGTGAGGAAATGCATCTTCAATGTGGGAGGGGGGAAAAGAAAGAAAGATAGGGGAAAAGAAAAAAGGATAGGTGATGAGTGCTCAAAAAGCACTAAAATTACCATGATTTTATGCACATTAATTGATTAAAAATATATATATTTATATGATTTTATCATATATTTATATAAATTTATCTTTTTTGGAATCATGAGTATTTTTATTGTCTTTCAGGTATTTTCGCTTAAAAACGTAACTTAAAGACTCAAAGAAGAATACTGGAGGCAATACATCACAAATACATTCAAAAATAAATGAGAAAAAGTCAACAAATATGGAAAAATTGGACAAAATGGGTCAAAAAGGTCAAAAAGGAGGAAAACACGCACGGAGCCGCCCAGCCCACGCGCGCCAGCGCCTAGCCGCGTGCAGCACGCCCATCCGCGCGTGCCGCTACCCATCTGCCCCATCTACGCGCGCTGTTGCACCCACATCAACATGACGTCATCAACATGACATCATCAATCACTACTCCGCGTTTCCATCATTTTTTCACCCACTTTTTCCCTCCATCCTCACCTATAAATACCCCCCTTCTCTTCACTTCTAAACACACCTAAAAAACACCTTCTCTTCTCTTTTTTTCTCTCATTTCTTAGTTTTTTAGTTTTTCTTAGTTTTTAGCTTTTCTTAGTTAGTTTTTCTTAGTTTTAGAGTTCTTCTCTTTTTCAGAAGAACTAGTTATGTTTTTGTAATTTATTTGCTTTTTGATTCAATAAATGAGAGTGCAAAATCCGTTTGGAGGTTTTTCGGCAACGGGAATAGCATCAAAGTACTATAAGGATTTTATTTTCTTTACAGTTATTTTTTATGTTTTATTCTTACATGTTATATTTAATTTGTCTGTGATTAAATTTAACTTTGCTGGTTGTTTGTAAACATGATATAATAATAACGTTGTTATACTTGCGAAATATTAAATAGGTAAAAATATCTAAAATGAATTGATTTTGTTTTTATTCAAGATTTTATATTAAGAATGTTAGAGAGAAATATATTATTTTTTATTACAAACTTAAATTTGAAAATTAGATTTTAAGGTTTAGTTATCCGGTCTGATTTAGAGTAGTGCTCTTTTATTTGTTGGTACAATCGTCCGGTAGTTAGAGTGAAGCTCTATTTCAAAAGTTTTTATAAGAATTATTATCTGAAAATATATTGACAACATGTTTTCAGTAGTGGTTTTAAAACTTGAAACTTAGTACTCGGATAACTAAATTCTTAGGTTTAATTTGGACACCTTGAATAAAGTTTAAACTGTCTAACCCCACCAAAAGTGGCATTTAAATTATTCATTTTCAATCTCTTAGAAAAATGAATTAATTTAACTAACCAAATTAGTTATCAACCCCACCCATAGGTGTTAATTGATTTGTTTAGTTAACAAAGAATATCTAATCTCACCAAAGGTGGTATTCATATAAAAAAGAGAGAATCAATAAATATCAATTCATATCTTTAATAACCTAAATAATATGAGCAAGCATAATTACTTAGTTATTATATCCATAAATACTCCACTATTATAAATGATAAAATTTGCATAAATATTTATTGAATCTGTATCTATGTTTATTTCTAAGTCAGTAGATTAAAAACACAAAACCCCAAAATATTGTGACAGAATGTTTAGGATTTAATTTCGTTTTTAAAAGTTTGAATAATAAATTAAAAACCACATACATTCCTTCCTTAGATCGACCTTGGGAGTATACTTATCATTTTCTACGAAATGATTCATGCACTTTCGAGAGTTTTATAAATAAATAAAACCAAATGAAAGGCACGATTGGTGATGTTGGTTCTGCCCTATCAAGTTTTTGGCGCCGTTGCCGGGGAAAGAATAGCGTTTTTAAATTATTTATCAAAATTTTAAAAAAAATTTGTGTTGTAAATAATTGTGATTTTTTTTATTTAAAAAAAATTTTATTGTTTGTGAATAGTAAAAAAACAAAAAATAAATAAATAAACTTACCGTTCATGAATGGTAAAATAAAAAAAATTAAATTTTTAAATTTCATAAATAAATTATAGCATGAATAATAAAATAATTATAGCATGAATAATAAAATAATTTTGAATTTTGAATTTTGAATTTTGAAGTAAAAATAAAAACGTAAATAAAAAAATAAAAAAATAAAAAATTTATTTTTATTTAAAAAATAATTATTTATTTTATTTTTTATTTTTTTTCAATTTGATTTTATTTTTATTTTATTTTTTGGCTTAATTTTTTTATTTTTTCTTTTACCTTTTTTAATTTATTTTATTTTTGTTTTAAATTTTTTAAAATTTTTTTATTATTATTTTTTTAACTATTTTTTTATCTTAATTTTCGTTTAATTTAATTAAGTTAGGTTTTTACTAAATTTTTGTTTAAGATAATTAACTTAGATTTTTAGTAACTTAATTTACTAACTTATATTAATTTAATTTACTAACTTAATTAACTTAGATTTCAATTAACATAATTAACCTACCTTTTTATTAACTTAATTAACATAAATTTTAACTTAACTTAACTTAATTAACTTAATTTTAATAGCATGAAAAGTAAAGATCAGGAGTTCTGTCTAGGAGAATAATTCTTGGAGGCCTTTGTGCCACTAGTCTTTCTTGGGAACGTTGCTCTGTCTAGGAGGATGGTTTTTAAGGAGCCTTTGCCCCACCATTATTTCCTGGGAGCACTCTTGATTAATACTAATTATGTTATTTTAACTTAGATATTATACTTAAAAACAAAAAACAAAAAAAAATCTGAAACTATCTCCAAAATTTTAAAAGTTTTAATTACAATCTAAGGATTTAGTTGTTTTGATTGATCTAGGTACAATTGTGTTTTAATGCCTTTAATTATTTGATTTGTACCTAGACGTGGATGATCTGAAACTCACAAGCATGTCCCTAGTTTTTAGTACAGAAAAATTTGAAAATACATAGGATATGACTGAAAAAGTGTAGGTAGACAATCTTGTCTTACTTATAGGTTTGATTGACTCAATGATCAGTGGACATTGAGTTTACTTAAAATGAAATCCCCAAGTTACGTCTTGCTAAGACGTTAAACTAAGCGCTGGATGGGAGGCAACCCATCCTCACCTATCAAAAACTTGATAGGGAGAACCGACATCGCCGATCCTACCGTTCATTTGGTTTTATTTATTTATAAAACTCTCGCAAGTGCACGAATCATTTCGTAGAAAATGATAAGTATACTCCCAAGGTCAATCTAAGGAAGGAATGTATGTGGTTTTTAATTTATTATTCAAACTTTTAAAAACGAAATTAAATCCTAAACATTCTGTCACGATATTTTGGGGTTTTGTGTTTTTAATCTACTGACATAAAAATAAACATAGATACAGATTCAATAAATATTTATGCAAATTTTATCATTTATAATATTGGAGTATTTATGGATATAATAACTAAGTAATTATGCTTGCTCATATTATTTAGGTTATTAAAGATATGAATTGATATTTATTGATTCTCTCTTTTTTATATGAATACCACCTTTGGTGAGGTTAGATATTCTCTGTTAACTAAACAAATCAATTAACACCTATGGGGTTGATAACTAATTTGGTTAGTTAAATTAATTCCTTTTTCTAAGAGATTGAAAATGAACCATTTAAATGCCACTTTTGGTGGGGTTAGACAGTTTAAACTTTATTCAAGGTGTCCAAATTAAACCTAAGAATTTAGTTATCCGAGTACTAAGTTTCAAGTTTTAAAACCACTACTGAAAACATGTTGTCAATATATTTTCAGATAATAATTCTTATAAAAACTTTTGAAATAGAGCTTCACTCTAACTACCGGACGATTGTACCAACAAATAAAAGAGCACTACTCTAAATCGAATGATAACTAAACCTTAAAATCTAATTTTCAAATTTAAGTTTGTAATAAAAAATAATATATTTCTCTCTAACATTCTTAATATAAAATCTTGAATAAAAACAAAATCAATTCATTTTAGATATTTTTACCTATTTAATATTTCGCAAGTATAACAACGTTATTATTATATCATGTTTACAAACAACCAGCAAAGTTAAATTTAATCACAGACAAATTAAATATAACATGTAAGAATAAAACATAAAAAATAACTGTAAAAAAAATAAAATCCTTACAGTACTTTGATGCTATTCCCGTTGCTGGAAAACCTCCAAACGGATTTTGCACTCTCATTTATTGAATCAAAAAGCAAATAAATTACAAAAACATAACTAGTTCTTCTCAAAAAGAGAAGAACTCTAAAACTAAGAAAAACTAACTAAGAAAAGCTAAAAACTAAGAAAAACTAAAAAACTAAGAAATGAGAGAAAGAAAGAGAAGAGAAGATGTGTTTTTAGGTGTGTTTAGAAGTGAAGAGAAGGGGGCGTATTTATAGGTGAGGATGGAGAGAAAAGTGGGTGAAAAAATGATAAAAAATGATGGAAACGCGGAGTAGTGATTGATGATGTCATGCTGATGACGTCATGCTGATGTGGGTGCATCAGCGCGCGCAGATGGGTGCAATGGCGTGCACAGATGGGCGTGCTGCGCGCGGCTAGGCACTGGCGCACGCGGGCTGGGCGGCTCCATGCGCATTTTCCTCCTTTTTGACATTTTTGTCCAATTTTTCCATATTTGTTGACTTTTTCTCATTTATTTTTGAATGTATTTGTGATGTATTGCCTCCAGTATTCTTCTTTAAGTCTTTAAGTTACGTTTTTAAGCAAAAATACCTGAAAAACAATAAAAATACCCTTGATTCCGAAAAAGACAAATTTATATAAATATATGATAAAATCATATAAATATATATATTTTTAATCAATTAATGTGCATAAAATCATGGTAATTTTAGTGCTTTTTGAGCATTCATCAATAGGGAAAAAGAAAAATTGGGAGAGAAAAACAATTTGATATAGAAATTCAGTGTGTGGTGTAAAAAAGATAAAATACATGAAATTAAATTAATAGAGAAATGAAAAGGTTGTAAAGTAATTTTTGTATTTTTTAAAATAAATAACACATACAATATATTATTTGATTTCAGTTTTAAAAATATTATAAACTCTATTATTTTAATTATGATCACGGTCATTTAATAATTGTAACTATATAAGTTTTTTTATACTTTTCTAGTTTAATTTATGATCACGGTTACTGATAAACTGAGGCTATATGTATACAATATAACCTCTATTTTTATTAGATCGTGACTAGAACCCTATGGCCTCAGTTTAAAAAAAATGAGGCTAAATTTTTGAGACCAAAGATCACTATTTTAGTAGTGTTGTGTCATCACTTTTTGGCTCGCCTAGACAAGTGGGATATTGTGGGCTCTCTTAGGAGGTTGAGCCTGAAGTCTATTCTCTATGCACAATCTCTACAAAAAATGACAAAAACATAAAAAGGGTAAGGCACTATAACAGCTCGACCACTACGTGGGCCAACTTTCTTTCATTGTGCACGAGAGGTAGCTTGATTCCATATGTGAGGACGTGGGCTCTGAGGTCATGATCACTAGCCTTATATACAAGGTGTGTCAGTCTAATCTCTTTCCTCATATGTATATAATTTTGTTATCATGTATATTTCTTATGTTTGACCTCATATTGTTTGACTCATCTTGAATTACAGCTACTTTATGGGTTAAATAGGGCTTGATATGTGGGGAATTTGAAGCATGAGCTTACATAGGAAAAAGAGAGTCAAGCCTCTATTCAAGTTAAATACGCGGTGCTACTGGTGAAGGCCAACTAAGGGGAGGGTAAGGCCATAGACAAGGAGGAGAAACTATCCAAGGTTATTTTCGAGCTAAATGATATCTCAAGGCATTTTGTAGAGCTCGAGAAGGCCCAGAGAGAAGACAAGGTTGAGTTTTGGGAGGCCTAGAGAAAAACTGAAGCCGAGATGGATTAATCATAGGCTATCAAAAAACTAAGAGAACGCTAAGCACGAGCTTAATTCCATGGTTGAACAACTCTCCTCGAGCTTTGAAATTCGGTATGAGTTTTCCATGTACTTCTTCAAAAAAGAGGCCAAGAAGATGGACCTAGGGGAGTACTACTACTAGTTTTTGGATATCCTAGTCACTCTCCAAAGTTTTTTCATATGGTTCAACCTAGAGCCTAACCCATCTAATAACCCAAGCCATAATCATCTCTAAAGGACATGCATATGCCTACACAAATGAATACACTCGTGGGAGAGACCTACCTTGGGGAGCTTTGGTATCTGGAAGGTCGACCATCGGTCTGAGCTATGGGGTGGTCGACCTCAGACTATAATATGTATGCTTTTACTTTTATGCCCCCAGAAACAGTTCTATATGTATACCCTATGTAATTGACACGTGTATGTGTAACATTCTATATATATATAGACTCCTTAAGAGATCTACATATTCCATAATTTTCTCTTACTTTTCTCTAGCTTTTCTCTATAAATCAAACCAATCCTAACGACAACCATTCCTGCACATAGACCTAACTATGATCTCCACATACCATATTTCCCTAAAGTTCCCCATAGAAAGTGGAAAGGGAAAGTAATGGGAGAAAAAAAGTGGCCAGGGAATGCTATGTCTTGGGAGTCCAAATGGGACAAAAATAAAAGCCCAAGGCATAAAGACAAAGTGCACCCAACTAGTTGTGTTCAATTTTTCCTTTATTGTTATGTTCTTCATTCATAGACTTAGGTTTCACTTCAATTTTTCATTTGAATTCATAAATATAGGTGTCACTTCTACATTTAATGGCTAAATAAAGTACATTTCATCTACACTCAAGAATTCAATAAGGACAATGAAAGTCCAAACCATAATGGAATTGAGATGTGTAGACTATAAGAGTTCACACACTAGTATCCTCGGATTCACTCCTTTGATAAATTAGAGATCATAGTAACCCTAAAAAGTGCACTCCACGTCCTTGAGATAGAAGTTCACTATCTATAAAAGCTAGCACATATGGCTAAAGGTAGGATATACCATAAATATAGGCTTTGTAATCCACACTAAAACTAATGCCACAAGTAGCTTAACATGCTCTCTATCTCCTATGATGATAAACCCTAACTACGTGCCCTTATTTACCAATAGATAAGTAGGAACTACACCTCGTTTCAGGCATTGCTACAACTTTTGCACCTGACCTCTACGAGCCCTAACTGACCTTTGAAAATGAAACAACTACATCCCAGGTTCAGAGTTACTACAACTTTGCACTCTACCTCTCCGAGCCTTGACTAACATATGGATCAATAGTAACTATGCCAAAATTCAGGAGTTACTAAAACTTATGCACCTCACCATTACAGGTCTTGATTGCCTTTGGAAAGGTAGCAACTATACATTGGGCCAAGGAGTTCCTATAATTTCTACACCCCATCCATGCAAACTCAAATATTCTCATGTTAGGGACCTTGAATCTCCAATCTTGACCATTGATAAAAACTACTAGGCATGAACAAAGTGCAATGACACTCATAATAGGATGAAATGATCTATAAGGACTACAAAAAATTTCTAAGTCTCAAGAAAAAATTCTTGGATGACTTGATAAACTCAAGCATACAAAGCTAATGGGTTGGTATACTAGAAGTGCCCTAGTTTAAACAAACCACCTTTACTTAGGCAAAATGAAAACAAATGACATGAAAGCAACAAACCTAAGGCATACAGGGTTAAATTGAAATTGATTTGACTAGGTAATGGACACATGATAAATTGGCCCAACATGAGCCCACCAAATGGTACATGGCCAAACATGGCACATATGGCCTGACATGGCATACATGGCTAGACATGGAACATGCAACCTAATATGGTATACATGGCCAGACACAGCACATATGGCTCCAAAATTGGATTTTGGAATCGCTATTTCATGGTTTCAAAATCATAAGCCCACATGTCCGACGTACCTTGAGTATAATCATCAGAATCTTTATACTTTCTAATTACACCTACTTGAAGTTTCCCTATATCAATATTGAGCCTATGTACTCATCCCTAAGACAAATGAAGGCTTGTAGATATTTTCTGAGTTTGTTCCTTTCTCTTGGGCAAAAGTGGTATCTTGAGTTGTTAAGGTAGCCTCCAATATCGCCAAAGATTTTGCATAAGCCTATTAGGATACATGAGCTGTACATTGAACTTTTCCTAATTCCTACTCCACTATTTGGTGGGCAATCTCAACGACGTCTTGAGCTCAATCGCCTTACAGTGATCCTCTTCTATGGTCACCAGGGGACCCTCTAAATTATCCTTTACCTTAAAAATATGGTCCAAATCTTAGGCAAGTATCTGGATCATAGCATCAAGGCTGTGCAAATTTAAACCCCCAACTTTTGTAGATTTTGAAAAGAATGGAAAAATGTGAGGTGCAAGCGAGGTCATAAAAGAAACATCCAAGTTAACAAGTCATGAATTTGTACCACTTACAACCAACATCAATGGAACATTGATGGGTATTAACATTAATTTTGTCCTCCCAAGAGGTGTTCCAACAATAGTCACTCCTAAAGTGGTGGTTCATTTCTTTTTTTGAAACCCCAAGCTACATACCACTTTGGTTTATAAAGGACCTTCCCTTTAATTTAACTCCTTGAGAAACCTAAAGGTTGTCACACTCTTATTTTTCCTACTAGCTGGGATATCGAAGTCATACCTGTAAAAAAGGGCATAGTTATCGACTAAATGTTCAAAATAAAATACTAAAAGTTAAGAGAAGAGGTCAATACTCACAGTCAAGATCTGGAAGATCATTGCTCTTTGGCTTAGCTAGTGTAGGTTCCAAACCCCAATAAGTGATCCACTCTAGAAGTATAAGTTTATCACTATGTCACTTCTTCAAAGGTTTTCTATAGAGATAAGTGATAAACTCTAATTTCTTTTCGGAAGGACAATCCTATAACCAACGAACTACAAATAAAAAGAGAACATGTTAGAAACAATAAAGCATACCATAGAAAGACTAAGTCAAAGAGTGTCCTACATTTTCTCTCATATTGGGTGGGTATGGGAGAGACACTTGAGAGATTTAAGTCAAAATCTCCATCCCTAAGGAAAAGTGAGTCTTGCCACCCCTTATTGGTGTCTTCTTAATCAAAATGGATAGCATAAGATCTAAGATATAACCAATCACGACTACCACTTTGAATCTGCCAGAAGTATCTAGAAGTGAACTCTTCTATGGTCAACTCACGTCCAAATTCTTTTTACAATACCCAACAAGATAACAATATCTAGTAATAATTAGAGGGAAACTGGGATGAAGCGGCACCAACACATACCAAAAATGTTTTGCACCATAGGCAGAAAGAGAAGTCTCAATCCAACAAAGAGATGATTTGCAAATAAAATAACCCTACCCAAAATAGGGTTACTCTAACTCATGCCTAAAATTGAAGTATCAACCTTACTAATTCTGATATCTTAAAGATATCGTTGATTCTATCCAAGAAAGGGTTTTTAATCTTAGAATAGACCTTATTCACAGAAGAGAAAGTATGATCTTCTTCATCAAGATCCAATGGATATTTAGGAATACCAATTGGGATAAAATCTGCCTTCATCATTGAAAGAGTCATTTCGCGATGCATGAGAAACTAAATGACCCTTGCAAACCAAACCATATTGTCAGGATGAGTTGGAACCATGGCCCAACTCAACGTGTATGCTACTACAAATGTGTAGACCCAAGCCTCCCATACACAGTTAGACACCCCATCGTAGCTAAACCATGATCGAAAACTCTATAAGTGGTCGAACCATGGTCAGACACACCATAGGTGGTCGAACCATGGTTGGACATACTATGGATGGTCGGACCATGGCTAGACATTCCACAAGTAGTCAACCCATAGGCGGAAACACTATAGATGGTAGCATATAGCTAGACCATCCATGGCCAGACACACCATTGTAAGTCAAACATGGGTCCCTCCTTCCTCCATTGATCCTCCACTAAGAAGCCATCTCGCATGACCCATCTGAGTCCATGCTCGCTTATCTCCACAATGGTCAAATCTAATCCCGTTTATCAATCATCCCATCCTTCATTACTGCCTACACATGAAAGGATGAGTGTAAGTGTTATGGGGTGTGAAGTGTGAGGTGTTTTGATAGTGTGAAAATAAAGTTCCTATAGCTTTTACAAGGTGCTAGGAAAATAAATAAATGGAAAAAAGTTGGAAAAAATAAAGACTTACCAGAACTTTATGCCATGCTCCTCTACTTTTCTCCCTCTCTCATAAATGAGCTTAGGAGGTTTTAATGAAAAGTGAGAGAGGAGAGATCTCTTTAAATGGAGGATAATAAAGGATCTCATCCATTCATCAATGAACCCATCCAAGGGTTCCAAGCTCTTGGGTAGTCCATGGGCTTAAAATCCCACACATTGGATCCTTGTCCCCCCTCTAATAATGGGAAAATGAACCCATTGAGTGGTGACTTTGATGTGGACATAAATCCCTAATCAGATGTCTGATTGAGAATCCATAAACACCATTGACAACAAGACATCACCGTGCACATTTTATGTGTCTAACAAATTAAGAAATTCATCATACATGCAAGTAATGACCATGTAAGAGTGGACTCAACACCACTAATGAGGTCCAAAAAGTCATGAACCTAGGTGATGATGGAATGAAATGATAGACCTCCTAGCCCATGTATCCAAGCCTAGTAAGTTTAAGGGGCTGATGTTGGGTGTAAAATAATTCATGTTATATATGCGGCACGATAAAAGAGGTCTTAGTTAATAAATAACTCACATGCTTGTCCAATCAATATTGAATCAGTAGATAAGCATCAATATCAAATAAATATCCAATAGAATAAACTACCAGAATTTAAGCTCTTAATTATTTAATAATAAGATAATTAAGTAGATAAAGCTCTCACATTAAGATAAGTCTATCATTATGGGTAAGGGTCATCAACAGGTATATTTTCTCGTATATATATTCACCACTACTTACCATTAAAGATAACTTGAAATAACTTCTCATAACTACAAACACTATAATCTATACTCTCTTCCTAAATCTCTATTCATCTCTCCGCATCACAAGGAGAGACATTAGTATCTTTTTTCTTACTACATGAACTTACTTAAGCATTGAAGGGTTCAAAGGTTGCCATACCTTGTGGTGGTCCATGAACCTAATGGTATGTTCTATGTACCACATGGGTAGTAGATGTGCATCCAATCATTGGTGTTGATAAAAATTGGTATCAATATATTTTTTTTTTCATTAAAAGGAACATGTTTAACTACTTGAGATGCATCCGATGTAACATGGTGAGTAGCTCCTGAGTCTAGAAGCCAAGAACCAGAATTGACAAAGTTCACGTCACCAGCATTAGTCGTAGAAGATGGGTGGAATTGACAATTTTTCCAAAGAGAACATCACGTGTAAAGAAGTAAGTGGTGGCTATTTGATCAGTTTTATCACATATTAGACAAATTAGTCTCTCAGGAGGGTGATTCTTGAAGTTCTTGGAAGAAGTTCCATTTGATCTTATACTATCCGTACATGAGAGTGTTCGAAACAGTTTTCTATTTGAGATATTGATGGAAATTCTAATAAGGTTTTTCAGATAAATCCTTGGCATCAGTAAAGGATTTATTATTCTGTCTGTGAGAATTATTATATTTAAAAGAAGATGATCGATGAGCATTGGCTTGATGGCTAGATCATGATCAGACTTGTCAGCAAGATTCAACATTCTTTCATAGTTTTCAAGTAAATTATGAAGAACTCCAACAGATGGATTGACTTATGTCATGTTAAAGAAGTAACAAAGGTTAAGTACCTTGGTCCAAGCCCATTCAGAATATAAAGCACAAGTTCAAGTTCAGGAATTATTTCACCAGTTGATGCCAAATGATCAACAATTGACTTTGGTCGAAGTAGATACTCACTCACAGACAAACTTTTCTTGCTTAAAGATTGCAACCTACCACGAAGTTCCATGATTCTTGATTGAGTTGTGCCTGAAAAACGTTTTTCCAATGCCAGCCACTTAGCAAGAGCAGTTCTTGCTCCAAGATCACAGCATTAATTTCATATGAAACGTAACAATAAATCCAACACTTTAATAGTGAATCATACTGTATCCAGGTTGTAAACTGAGGATTTGAAACATTTTGAGTATCATCCAGAAATGGTGACAACATGGATAAAGAACCATTGATATATCCCTTATGGCGATAAGCCATTGTGAAACTATTAATTATTCTCTCCAAACAAGGTAATTATTCTCATCCAATCGAACAGAAAATGTAACATTGTTGGGAGGAATTGCAGCGAAGCCTCGCGATAACACATAAAGAACTGCAGTTGAATTCTCACCAAATTTAGGAACTTGAAACTGATCGACAGGAATTGCACCTAAAAGATTTCTTCCATTACCCACTCTATTGTCACAATCTGTTGATTTCTTTTGTCTAGAATATCAGCTAGTGCAGTAGGAGAGGATGAAGACCTAAATACCTCTGGACGCCATAACCACATATCTTTAAGAATCTGAATGCTCAGATACCATATAGAAACTCAAGAATAGAGAGAATTGAAGACCGAAAAATGTATTATTGAAGTGATGAATCTGTTACAATTAGTTTCATTGCATTGTATTATCGAGTAGTGACACTATTTATAAGCTGTGCTAACCAATGATTAATTACCTGCACAAACTATATAATATATATTCTAACACAAAGAGCTGTGGCTCAATGTTATAAAACATACTTGGATACGTGTTCAATGAAGGTCTGATATTTGACTCTAAATTATGGTTGAGATTTTTTTTAAATAAAAAGTACAAATATTATTCATTACTTTTGTTTTTTGACGGAAGGAGATATATTTTGATTAATAAAAGGCTAATCAGCCATTGTCAAGTACAAAGTCTTCAACAAGGAGTTTATCATCACTTTAAACCCTTATGAACAACCCAATAAAACTAAACATTTCTTTTTGTATTAATAACTAAAACCCAAATTCTTCAAACAATCTGTGGTTGTTTTCTTTGAAATAAGTTGTAACTTCCATATTCTATTTCTCTATACAAATTACCCCCCAACTTTTTTTTTCTTCTTGAAACCTCAATGACGATTATTGGCCACCCCATGTCCATGAATAAACCTTGCATTTTCTTCAGTGTAAACATGAGTTTCATTCAACAACCTGAAATTTAACAAATATTTAACCCTTCTCTCTCATAGTTGAACATATTATATAAGTGAAACTATATAAAATATTAATCCAACAAGAGTAAACTTACGCTAAGGCAACGGTCTTATTCAATGTAGCAGATGAGAAGAACAAGGCACCACTTAAATAAAGCAACTCTCCACCAATTCTTTCGCTGATCCTCTTGTCCATTTCTTCAGCATTTACACTAAATGGTTGGTCTGAGGCCTAAAAATAAAAGCAAACAATGTAAATAAGTAATGGGTGATAGTACAATTGATAAATGCTTGACATATTTTGAAAAAATTTCTTGTTCAAATCCCTGTCCTTGGCTTTAATTCTTAAACATGGCTTGGTAGGCCAAAAAAATGACTAATTATGTAACATAATCCAATAATTAAGAAAAACAGCAACTTCTATCGTTAAATTTGAAACACATTTTTTTAAGCTTAAAAAAGACGTCAAATTGTATAAACATATTATTATTACTTATTACTTTTGTTATTAAGTACAAATATGCACTTAACCCTACAAATTATGAATTTAATACTTCTTGTCCTATTATTTATGAAATTTGTACACTTCATTATAAAATTTGATCTATTGATAGAGATTAAAAGTGTATTTTTTTAATAAATATGAGGCTAAATCTACTCACTTTTTATATAATAAAACTAATAGTGCTTAATCTATAAATTATGAAACTTAAAAGTGAATTTTTTATGAAAAATAGAACCATTTTTGCCCTTAATCCGATATATTACATGCAAAAAATAGACTTTGCCCAACCTGAATTTTATAATTTAAATTTTTAATGCTAAAAACCTCACTAAAATTTAATAGTTTAAAAATATTTACATTAATATATATCATATTTTTTTAATTTAAATAAGTAATAACTCATATTATTTTTCATTTTATATTATAAATTCCAAATTCCAAATTTCAAATCTCAAATCGATGTTACTTATTATATCTTTAGAATCATTTTGTTATTTAGGCAAATCTCTACAGCTATGTGATTATTCTTCCATTTATAAAAGTAAACGGAAAAAAATGCAATGTTTCCATTTCTTTGAATAAGCTAGTATTATTGTTCCCATACCATAACCCATCCCCATGTATCTGCAAAAGATGGTATGTGAGCTGTGTATGCCATCACATCTGAAAATATAAATAGATAAAAAGTTCAAAAATATGTCAAAAAAGTGGAAATTTTTTGAAAGAGTTATTTTTTGTTTAAAAAAAGACTTACACTTAAAGACTTGCTTGATTGTGTTGTAGATAGAAGTGAAAACCTCCTTGTGTGTAAAAATTCCTGCTGGTCCTGCCTGCAAAATACATTAATTTAATATATATATTGAGAAGAAAAGGACTATATTGTCATTATGTGAAATGGACTGTACCTGAGTCACAAAGATGCCATTAGTATTGAGCTTAGGCCTGACAATTTGTTCATAAAAGGATTTGGTGTAGAGTTGATAGCAAGGTCCTCCTTCAACTGGGTCTGCTAAATCTCCTACTATTATATCGAAATTTTCCTTTCTATTCTCCAATTCAGCCCTTTTAACAACAACATTCATAATATATATAGTAAGTACCAAAAAGATTATATTGCTTAGCCAAACAAAAAAAAAAAACACGAGTTATTTCAATGTATAACAATTGGGTTGGGCCTTTTAAAATAGGCCTGGACTTATTGACCTGTTCTCTGTAACTCTGATACAATGTGGTTTAATTAAGTTCATACATAATCATATAAATTAACCAATATTCAAGTAGACCAAGTTCAACTATTAACTTACTTAGCATCATTAATCACAAGGTTAAGCTTCTTGTGGTAAAAGGCTTCCTTGTTTACTGTCAAATATTTCCGGCAGAAATCCACAACCTCCTGCATTCAGGACCAAAAGATTATTCTAGACAAGTACACACGAGCTATTTGGGAGAAAAATGTTATTATAAATGCCACTAATAAAAAACAAATAGGTGACAAGAAAAGTAAGGTACGGAAAATATTTGTATAAAGGGGGTCAAGCTTGTATATATTTTCATTACTGCCACCTACAGTATCAATAATATGCTACTTGACTTTGCAACTTAAAATGTCTATTAATATTTTTGGCATCAAGTGTCAGAAATGCATTCATTTTTATTTTTTATTTTTTTAGATATTTAAAAAGGTGAAAGTATTCCATATCAAATGAGTTTGACACAGATATTGATATGAGTTTGACACAGATATTGATATGAGTTTTAACCCAAATACATTGAGAAAAATTATATTTTATAAAGTAGCTGTAAAGTGAGACTTTATGAGTTTCTTTCCCATTTTAAAACAAAGCTGAGGAAAGTTAAAATTCTAAGAGAAAAGGTATCCAAAATTTACATGCATGGTGTTTAGCATATTTTATAAAAGATAAGAGATTTCGGGGAAGCGTTTTAGTTTTGATTTAACAATTTTAATTGATGATATATTTTGATTGATGATTTATTATCTAAATTATATGAAATTTTATTTTATTTTTTTCAAAAAAAAAAAATATTGAGAGATGTAAAAAACTTTTACATACCGCGGTTATGAAAATGAGAAGCTAAACAGATGTGTGGAGTTATTAGATATAAAGTAGAATTTTCACATACAATTTACAAGTTTTAAGTAGAATTTTCAAGCTAATACGTGCAGGCAGTTATATATAAAACTAAAAATTGAAGAAGGGAATAATATTGATGAATTATTGTGCCAAACCCCACAAAACATTCGCTAATTGTCTCCTCAAATTATTCTTCTCGCCACTTTTCATGGCATATGTTATCGCAACTTCCAATATTCTCTCTCTTCTTTTTCTCTTCCTCGATACGCCTGCCCGCCTGCCCGCCTGCCCATCATGCTCTCTTCTTCTCTTCTTTTTCTATTATATATATTTCCATGGATGTCCTCAGTATTTAATCTTTATATCTGATTTTGTTTCCATTGGATAATCTTTATTAAATTTCTACCAAGGATTTCTTAAAATTTAGCTAGCAGATTCATTTTTTGCTCTATATATATATATATATACTTTTTCCTTTTCCTAATCAACTCCAAACACTGGAAATTATTTTAATTTTCTTTTCTTCGTAATTTTCTTCTCTCCCAATTAATCTCTATTCCCGTCAAATCCTTAACCCCAAACATACCCTTAACTGAAAACTAAAAAAGCTATGTAAAACCAACATGTAAGGATAAAAATTACCAGAGTTAATTACAAAACTCAAGTAATAATTATGAGGATTCAATTTTTAGTATGATGCCACTTTATATGTCAAACGTATAAATAAAATTCCCTGTTCTTATGAAATAAAGCATAAATTTTCAAATCTGTTGTCTTACTGCCACATTCAATAAAAGATTAAAAAGTAGAACAAGTAAATTAGACGACTCAATTTTGTAATTTAAATTAAATTACCTGATCAATATCACACATAACAACTTTGTCAATTGTATTGTGTTTCAGTGCTTCCCTTGCAGAAGACCCTTCCCCACCTCCCATTATAAATATACTTTTGGGGCTGCATATCAAAACATCCCAACAAGGAAGGGAGAAAAAAATATTTCTAAATTATGTCTAAACTTTTCATTGTTTTTTCTTTTATTATTTTTACCAAAAACCTTATGCTATAGAAGAGAAGCACGATTATTATACATCATATGTCAAATGTAATTAATTTCACGTACATAATCTCATTTCATACAATTTTGTGAATCAATTATACTATCTCATCAAATTTTTCCAAGTCATTTAAAACCAATCATAAATTTATAATATTTAAATTTTTCCATAAAAGAAAATTATATCTATATATATATAGATTTTCATATGTGACAGAGACTTCAAAAAGTTGGAATTCTCATTCTCGAAGAAACAACAAAAGAAAACCTTGTAACTCTGTAATTGATTTTAAGTATATTTCAATTTAATAAATAAAACTAATAATAATAATAATAAAAAGGAAATAGAAAATGAGCACTAACTTAGGATGACATAACAGAGCAGGGTGTATCAAGCATTCATGGTAAATAAACTCATCTATTTCAGCACTTTGCATCTTTCCATCGATCACCAACGCCTTCCCAAATCTCTTTGTATCTAAAAGTGCTATGTCCTGGTATTCACTAGTTCCTTTATGCAGAACACTGCACAAGAATCACACTTTCAATTAATACTTAAAACAAAACCATAAAACCTACTTGTCAACAAACTACGACAATGGCCTCAAACATGTTCAAGTTTCAGCTACAGGATGCGTGAGTTTTCAACAGTTGTTCATAATAACGTTTTGAAAGCAAATAAGAGATAATTGACAGAAGAACAGAAACCTATTCAAAGCAAAAGACCATTTGAGATCGTCGTCAATTACTTCTTCGTACCAACAAGAATCCATGTTTCCCTTCTTCTCACAATCAAAGAGTTTGTGATGACCATTTTCGTAAATCTTGTTAAAACCATTTGTAAGCAAAATCTCAACAGCCTCACCCATTTTTTGTTTGTAAACGGAGCAAAATGATAAAATAAACAGCTGAAAGTTTTCAAAAATAGTGAAGAAGCTTGAAGGAAATGGACAGACAACACAAAGAAGAGGAATGCGATTTAGATAGTGTGAAGTTTCTAGTCCAAAATGGCCGTTTTATAGTAGTATTTAAATTGAAATTACATATTTTAACAATTTGTTTTTTTTTTTACAAACAATATCACAGATTTTGTGTCACACGTACTTGATTGAAAATTACACAAAAAGTAGTGGTGTTCGCTAAGGTTACATTTGGTACTCGTAATAAAATAAAAAAGTCATTGGAATTACAATGGTAATGGTAATAATAATATTACTGTTAAGTTTTTGGTTTAATAAGAAAAATTAAAGAAAATAGTATTTAGTTGATGAATAAAATAGAATACAAAATATTTTATATTACTTTAATACCACTATATATAGTTAAATTTAAATAATATTATTTTATTTTATTTTCTCCGTCAAATAAAATATATTAATAAAAATTATTTTTTAAAATAATTATTATTTAAAAATATTATTTAATATTAAAAATAAGAACAATATTTTTGATAATTTTTTCTTTTATATTATTTACAAAATAACAACAAAGTATTAATATATATTAGTAAAGTGATATTATTTATCCACCGTATTAAAATCAAATATCACATAATTAAAATTGAAAAAATAATTCAATTATACATAAAAATAAATAATTTTATCTATAACACAATCAAACTTAGAAATGTGTAGAAATAATTCAATTACAAATCACATTTATTACAACCAAATATAACCTAAAAAATAATTGTATTTATATTAATTCAACCAGGACTCTACTAATATATATTAATTTTGTATTATTTTTTCAATTTAAGTTTCACAGAAGAATTAGTTAAGTTCCAGAAATTTATTTAAGTATTCATATTTAATGATGAGAATGCAGTAGGATTGATTTTTAGTGAAAATACTTTGAGTTTTCCATAGGAAAATCAAACAACTAGTTAGCTTGTATGTCGAATTAAAATACGGTGAAATGTTAATTTAATCCATTTATTTATATAATAGGTATTATTTAATTTTTTTTAATTTAGAAAAGGTTTAATTTAGTCTTTTTTTATTTTAAAATATTAATTAAAAAAATATTTAATAATTTTGTGAAGATATATTTGTGGGTCCCATATTCTACCATGGGAGAGTCCGTAGACTCCATCTTCAATCCGAGATACGTTAACGAGTTCTTTCTGCCTTTCTCAAGCCTCGAATATGGAGAAGGGCGAAAGAAATGCGTCATAGTTTAGTTGAAGGTGGAGTCCACATATCCCCCCACTGTATAAAAGCTACAGGCTCACGCAAATAGTCTTTATAAAAAGGTGCCCTTTTAATGTTAGGATATACTCGTGGGCTCCGTACTCTATCATTCATGGGAGGGTCTTTAGATTTCATCTTCAATCCGAGGTACATTAACGAGTTCCTTTTGCCTTTCTCGAGCCTCGAACTTGGGACCAAGTCTTTAAGTACCTCAGGTTCATAGAGGTTGGTACCAACTGAGATGGACCCTCCCACGGTAAAGTACGGGGCCCACGAGTGTATCCTAACATTAATTTTTTGGAGTCCACAAATCCTTCCACTGTATAGAAGCTATTGGTCCATGCAGATAACACTTATAAAAAGGCTCCCTTTTAATGTTAGGATATACTCGTGGGTCCCGTACTCTACTGTTGGAGGGTCTATAGACTCCATCTCCAATCTGAGGTACGTTAACGAGTTCCTTTCGCCTTTCCCAAGCCTCGAATCTGGAAACTAGTCCTTAAGTACCTCAAGTTCATAGAGGTTGGTACCAATTGAGACACGTCTTAGTTGGTACCAGCTTCTATGAATTTGAGGTACTTAGGGGCTAGGTCCTAGATTCGAAGCTGGGGAATGGCGAAAGAAATGCATCGTAGCTCAATTGGAGGTGGATTCCACGGATCCCCCCACAGTATAAAAGCTATGGTCCCACATAGATAGCCCTTATAAAAAGGTGCCTTTTTAAAGTTAGGATATACTCATAGGCCCTGTACTCTACCATGGGAGAGTCCTTAGACTCCATTTCCAATCCGATGTACGTTAACGAGTTCCTTTTGCCTTTCCCAAGCCTCGAACCTAAGACTTAATCCTTAAGTACCTCAGGTTCATAGAAGTTGGTACCAATTGAGATGAACCCTTTCATGGTAGAGTACGGGGCCCATGAATATATCCTAACATTAATTTTTTGGAGTCCACAGATCCCTCTACTGTATAAAAGCTGCGGGCCCACACAGATAGTCCTTATAAAAGGTACTTTTTAAATGTTAAGATATACTCGTAGGCTCCGTATTTTACCGTGAGAGGATCCGTAGACTCTATCTCTAATTCGAGGTATGTTAACGAGTTCTTTTCGCCTTCCCCAAGCCTCGAACCTGGGACCTAGTCCTTAACGTAACTCGGATTGGAGATGAAGTCTACGGATCCTCTCACGGTAGAATATGGAACCCGTTAATATATCCTAACAATTTTAAAATTATTTTATAAAAAAAAAATATCAAAGATATCTCCTGTTATTTCATTGTTTAATAATATCCTCGGTATTATTTAAAAAAAAGTTATCAAAAAAATATTTATTAATAATATTAAAAGTTTTTATATGACTTTTTTTATAAATAAATTAATTAATAAATATATTTTTTATAAGTAAAATAACAAACGCTTCCCTCAAAATATAAGTGGAGACATTTATCCTATTATATTATTATTGTATAATACTTGTCTTCAAATCTCATTCCTTATTTCATATGCAATATTATAAATTTATCTCAACTCAATTCAGTTAACGTCATAGATTTTACATATATATTATTGTGTATCTTATTAATATGAGTAAGAGAAAAGATAATGATATATATATATATATATATATATATATATATATATATATATATATATATATATATATATATATATATATTTCACACAATTAGTAATGATATGTTAAATGGTAAAATAACTTCAAAAATTATGAAGTTATTAATGTGAACATATATATATAAAAATTATTAAATATGTACTACACATCGAGTTATTATACGCATAATTAAAATTTAAAAAGATGAGATTTGATGTAATTGTTTAATAACTTAATATAACAAGGATCATATTGATGTATGTTTATATATATGTATTAAGTTATGATAAAAATATTTTCTATCAATAAACTATTACAAGTCACTTGTGATATATGCATGAAGTAATGTATTTGGGATGATAATATCTTGAAGTATTGTCTAATTCTTACTAATAGCAAATTATATTGAGAGTCAGATCATGGATGAAAAAAATAAAGAAATTTTGAGAAATTTTATTTGATAAACCATAGTATGGATATTGAAATGGGGTAGAAAATATTTTTTATCAAAAATATTGATATATATCAAAAAATATATTGGTATAATTATTGTGATATTGATTTCGATAAATGTTGTGTTATTTTTTAAAATGTTAAGAAAAATTTCAATAATATCAATAATATCAACTTCAAATATCAATTTAAATTTCGATAATATAGAAAAATTCTCTCTAATGATTTTTCAAATATAAGTATTACTACTTGTAGTTTTAATTATCCAAATTATAATTTACTCTTTAACTTGAGTTTGAAATTGTGCACGATGACTTTCAAGATAGACTCTAAGTTTATTTTGAAATTAATATCCTTTTATATTATAAGTATTTGATTCATTCAAATTTTCTTTATAAAAACCAAGAGAGTATAATCAATCTATACCTCATACATAAATAATTAAAAAAATTATTATTACTTAATATCATGATATGATTATTGTGTTTACATTTATATTAATGTTTACACAATTATAAGAATTGAGCCAACAAAAAAAATTTCTTTCTTTAAATATTTATGTTTATTTGTATTACATGCATGTAACTTAATTTCTTTCGAGTTGTGTTATATAATTTATATTTATATTTATTAAATAAAATTTATACATATGTTTTGTTATGATTATATATACATTATGTATGGCATATATGACATTGAAATGACAAAAATGACTAAACTAATATATTATTATTTATTCAATAAATCTATAAAAAATATTACTGAATTATTATATATTTTTAAATCATATTACTAAAATTTTTTTTGTCTTGTTTATATTATCAAATTATTATATTTATTCTATTTAAACAATTATGTTATTATCGGTCTAACGATGTTATATATTAGATAGTTAAGTAGTATATTTAGAATAATTTAAATAATTATGTGGTATATTTGAAACATATAGTAAAATAATATATTTAAATAAATTATTTTTTTAAATATACCATTTAATTATTTGAGTTGTTTCGACTCTATCACTTAATTATTTGAATAGTTTTAAATCTATAATTTACACGTGATACAGTTAGACAAAGATTGATAAAATATATAGTACGATAGTATGAATAAAATAAATGTAATAATTTAATTATATTTTTGTAAGTTTACTATTTAATTGTATTTTTATAAGTTTATCTTTATATATTTTAATATTTAATAAAATTTTCTAAAATATTTTAAAATTTTGTAATTTTCTAAAATATATATTCGTACCGATTATTAAAATTTTCTGATTGCGATATGTACAGTGTTGAATTGTGATTAAAAAAAATCCCTTATGATGTATATCAATTTAAACCTAGTTGTTGAGCTCGCAGTCATGATGACACGTGTTGGAAAGCCAAATAGGATTTATGGAAACTTGAAGGATTGAAAGTGATTGAATGATTTTGAGAGGAGCACGCGAGATGTTGTTAAAGCACGCTTTGATGCTGGCGGAACCCGCAATACTACCGAGAGAATAAAGAAAATAATGATATTAGTATATTATTATAATAAAAATATTTTAAGATATTTATCTTATTTTTAATACTAGTACAATATAATATCACTATTATTTAATAATATTATTAATAATAATATTTAAATGGTGATAAATATCAATCATTATAAAAAATAATAATATTATATGCCGGATAAATTTTACATATATCCTTAAAACTTTTAATTTATTCAAGTAATCTTTAATTGATTAAGTAGATAGATTTAAATTTAAAAATATATATATTAAGATAATTATTCAATTAATAAATTAGATATTATCAAATATTAAGGAATTTAAATACATCTCATTGGAGTTTAGTTTATTTTTATCAGTTCAACATGCATAAAAACCATCATAATATAGTTATAATATATGTATTTTTAATCCTTACAATTACTTCAATTAAAATTCTCTCAAAATATTGACTCATGAATTGGAATGAATTTGATGCCCTTGGTATCATTCATTGTGAGTATTTGCTCATTCATTTTAAGATCTAAATCAACATATACATGGTGAAGATAATGAACACAAAAATAAGCTTTAATATCTAGTGTCATCAAATAATCTGAGCTAACAAATAAACCAAGAACATTTATAATGTTCTTTACATTCTTCGTCGTGTTGATCATGTTCATAACCTGTTTGCTCCTATAAACTTCATTTGATCTTCCAAATTATGAGTAGAGATCATTAACATGTTTATAGGGATGTCTTACCTCCTTCCCATTGGATAGAGCTAGGTGGAACCCAAAAACACACTTACATCGACTGCACACCGAGATGACATAACCATCTAAAAAGAACTTTATCAACTGACATTGGAAAAATCCACCCAAAAAAGGCATCTAATCACCACCTATAAGATGTAATCCAACATATAGTATAAGTAAATGGCTAGCAAGGTTGGATAGTAAAGCAGAGTAGTAGTATCCAAGGCATAGCAACTAGACATACGAGTGTGACAGACTAGCCTTAACCTAGTCTACTAAACATCAATTGGTGTTGAACTTCTACAACTCTAAAAGGAAAAGATACCAACCTTGTCTACCAGACATCAACTAGTGTTGAGCTTTTACAACTCCAGAAGACGAAGATTCCAACCATCCCCCAAAGGTCACCATCCATATAGGCATGTGGAGTTCAAACCAGATTTACATGGTTCGCCTTGAGGGATACACCAAAGCTTGACCATCGGTGCAATCAAGTGAGAAAAGCTATGTTGACAATGTTACTGATTATGAGGTGGATGTCCATAGCTACAACTGTTTTGACAATTATCACTCTAGGAGAGTAGAGATTGATACTAGATCAGGCTTTAGTAAGACAGGTTGCACCATAGAAGCCTATGCAGTCTAGATTGCCACCCTAGGGGTTATTGTTTCAAGAATATTGGCTCCTAGGTTGTGTAGTCTAGAGCAATGCCCTTCATGTTGCACCAGACTTAATTGAATACATCATTCACAATACACTGTCCAGACAAGCTTCCTTCTAGGTCACACTACCTAGCTTGCCGTTCTCCAAACAATGAATCTAGGTTGTCAACATCCAGGCCACTATTAATGAGATTGATATGTCGCTTATCAAATGGTAACTACAAGAATCATCGCCTCTAAGATGAGTATTCTAGATAATTACCATCTAGGATGCACTAAACTAGAATGAACAACACAAAATATTTGATCTAGGAAGAACAGTCAAATCATTTCGACAAGGAAAATGTAAGTTGAGTTCCTAAACGAGTATGTAATATTGGGAAAATGAGTATACCAGATGGAGTACTTAAGAAGAACAGAAGTCCTGATCGCTTGGAACACATAGAATCTCAAACATTATTCCTAATAATTGTGGGAATATTTGAGCATCCAGCTTTTAGGTTCTTGAGACTCACTTCGCCAACAAAATACCTCAACATTCTCCTAAGAAACCAAAAAAATTACTTTTGGTAGGGTTAGGAGTAAATGTGTTCCTTCACCAATACCCGATAATTGCACATAACCAAATTCTAGATACTTACAAATTTAGCTTTCAAAGTTAGATAAAGAGAGTAAGAAGAGTTGAAAGGGAGTGCGCTTCTCCAAATAGATCTTGATGATAACGTCAAGATAAAGTTGAGATCTAGAAGCATCACTATCATAAGCTACAAGTAGATGGCAAAGATTTCCAAAACCTTTGGCAAAAAAGTGACATTATGAAGCTCTTTTATGTTGTTCAGCTTAGAACTGGAACATGAAACAAGGAGTGATGGTCCCTCGACTCCTGCATAGAGGTAGGAATAATGTGGTTTTTAAAGTATTAAAAAAATTCTTAAAAATAAAAATAAAACCTAAACATTCTATCACAAAAGTTTGAGTTTGAATATCCAATATTGTGACATAAAAATAAAGATAGATTCAATAAATATAGACTTTAGACATTTATCATGCTGTGAAGAATTTACAGAATGTCTTAGCTAGTTGATTATACTTTCTCAATATTAAGTAGGTTATTAAATATATGAACTACGATTATTGATTCTCCATTTTTTATATGAAAATAGCCTATGGCATAGATCATTCTCGTTATTAATAGCAAACCAATTATCCTACGTCATTTTTTGTAATAAACTTTGTAGAATTATTGAATAGAAAATAACCCTTAATTTTGTAAGAATTTTTAACGCATTTTAATATTTTACAAGCATATAATAAAATTACTAATATCCCATTATAATTTCAACAATACATGCTTAATTTAATAAATTATCATTAAATTAAACATAACATATAAAAATAACACATAAAGAATAATTGAAAAGAATACATTGAAAATATACCTCAATAGAATCTCTAAATTATTTCTGGAAAACCTCCAAACAAAATGTCAAACTTGTTTGTTGAATTTAAACTACAACTATTACATAAACTAAATTTGTTTCTATCTCATATGAGATAAGAAGATTAAACTAATAAAAGAAAAGCTAAAAGCTAAAATCTTAAGATATTAAGAAGAGAATACCTGGAAAGCTATGAAATGGATGATTGATACAATGAAATAGGGGTCCTATTTATGGATTCAACAAATGAGATCAGAGGTATTGGCATCATGGCACACAATAGTTCACGTCGTAGCATGCACGTAATTGTCGCATGCATTATACTCCGTCCAAACATCACGCATAGTAGCACACAACATTTCCACACCATAATTCACAAAGAATATGGGACTGTTATACTATGTTTGTGTTACCTCGCACCACGACACACAATGTTTTCACACCGCGATATCCTCTATTCTGATTCACTTTGTACCTACATTTTCTTGTATCATTTTTTATGGTTTAGAGTATTGTAATGGAGTTCTTCAAGTATTGATCCATTTTATCTTTTTAAGCAAAAATACCTAAAAAATAACAAAATATACCCGTGATTCTGAAAAGATAAATTTCTATAAAATAATTGTAAAACTAGTAAATGCAAATATATTTAATCAATTAACATGCATAAAATTTTAAAATATTGAGTGCTTTTAAGCACTTATCACAACTCACAATCAACTTCTTGTTAGTCTCTTAACAAGAATAAAGAAAAGCTAAAAACAAAACTAAATATAAAATTAAACTATCCTAAATCATTTTTATAGATTGACATAGTTGTATTTAACGTATGTAATAAACCTTTAAATCCCTAGGTTATCCTAGTGAATGAGTTTAAGTCTCATGAGGGTTTTAGATATAATATCCATAAATACCAATGTTAAAATGCAAAAAATTAAAAAATAATAGAAAAAAATATACAACATATAAATAAATAAAACTTAAAACAAAGTAAAAATAACAAAAAAAATAAATCTAACAAAACTTCTCATGCTCTTTAATCTCCTTTATGATTACAATTAAAATCTATAGCATAAGTTATTTTAATATCCTAAACATTCATGATTTACTATAATAATTAGTTGAAAATCACTTTCATATTTTAATAAAAAATGTATCAATATTAAATTTACCCAATCTCAGTGTAAGAAATCTAAATTTGTTTTGGCTATAATCTCAGAAGGCATACTCTCAAATACACTGATCTTATCGGTCCAAGCACTCATTCCAAGGTATATGCAAATAGAGTTTATGTATAGAAATAAACTAATAGTTTCACATATGTTTAAAGAAGAAAATTCTAATAAAAAGAATCAAATGAAAGAATTTTAGAAATAAATCAAATATCATTTTCATACATAAATTAAATTCATCAAATAAAAATATCAAGTAATATGTCTTTAAGAGATGAAGAAAATACAAATGACTTCTTAGGGAATTATTTCTTATATTTTTCTTTTGTACTTAACCACTTCTTACAAGTTTAAAGGATAATGAGTTGTAGTATTTAGTTTATACTATTCATTTTTTTCTCTCTTTTTTCTTATTTTTTTTTACTTTTCTCTCTTTTTTTTAGAGATATATATATTTTTTTTGAAGAAAGGACCGATGTAGAGAGTGTACATATTTTGTATGATATGAGAATTATTTCCTATATTTTTTCTTGCTTGTATTGGTTTAAATAACCCTATAAATGTCTCCTTTTTAGAAGTCAACATAAATGAAGAATGACATTTACTTTCAATTTCTATTTAACTCATTCAATTTAAGTAATAAAAATAGATATATAATACTTATTTAAATGCAAAATCCAAACATTCAATGAAAAGACCTATAAAGATGATCTAGCAATTTAAAATTTATAAGGAAAGTGTTTAAAGGAGTAAAAAAATATCATTACTTAGAATAGAAAGATAATAATGGCTCTACTATTTGGTTTTTAATATCAATTTTGGGTATATTGTAATTTTAATATTTTCTCATGAAATACTAATTATGCCAAAAACTCACTAATTATCACATTACTCCATGAAATGTTTTTGAAATTAATCTAACAATGCAAAGACTTAATAATTTTCTTAATTTAACTAAAAAACATGATAATTTTGTAAGAAATTTTTTAACATTAACCAAAAATTATTAATCAAATAAAAAAAATAAAAGCACACAAAAAACAAGTAAAAATAAAAAGGAAAAAATAAAAATGAATGAAAATGTGAACACATGTTTAATAAAAAATTTAATTTGATGATATTTACATTATGTAACTTTTTTCATCCCCAACCTATAATTTGCATTGCCTTCAATGTAACTAGTACAAATTAAAAATAAATATATAGAAAAATTACCCATTTTCTTTAGCTTGATGTGATTATGCAAGTGATGTGATGCGTCTATCATCTTAACATTTTATCCACACAAAATGAATGTTGTGTACTTCTTTTATATCACATCTAAATAAATAGTTATAATTTTAACAGTTCTAAATAACATGGTTTATATAAATAAGAAAAGAATAAATTAAAATAACACAAAATAAAATAAAAACAAACTAAAATAATGTACATAAAAAAATAAAGCCAGAACAAAGCTCGGAGCTCAGTTCTCCATCTCATTTGGTTCTTTTTTAAAACAATATTTGAGGTGAGAGAAAATTAGGTTTGAGAAAAAAGAAAAGAAATTTTTGCATGTATATGATTTGAAATGCATATTTTGGGGTTTTAGTTCAAAAATTTATTGCAATAAAAATAGAACCCAACCTATTCAAAGAGGTACTCACGTGTATACATTCTTTCCTTTAGCCTAGTTGTATCCTAAGAGTCCCATGATACGACTAGAGCAAAAATCATGTTAAAATTAAGATTTTTTTTAAATATAAAAAAATTAATAACAAAAAGAAACAAAGATTATATTAAAAAATTAATAACAAAAAGAAAATAAAATAAATAATAAAAAGAAATAAAGAAATAAAAATAAAGAGAAAATGGTAAAAGAAATAAATAAAATATGATACAAATAATAATACAAGTTATATTCAACAAGTTAATAAAGTGTATCATACAATTAACAGTTACAAACAAAGAAAAATAATAAAAATAGATAAACAACTAGAAACAATAACAAAATTTCTTATACTTTTTAATCTCCTTTAAAATTATTATTAAAATCTATAGCATAAGTTATTTTAATATTTTAAACATTCCTAATTTACTATAATAATTAGTCTAAAATCACTTTCATATTTTAATAAAAAATGCATCAATATTAAATTTGTCCAATCTCAGTGTAAAGAATTCGAATTTGCTTCAACTCTAACCTCATAGCTCATACTCTTAAGGACACTGATGCTATTGGTTCAAGAACTCATTTAAAGGTATATGCGAATGGAGTTTATGTATAGAAATGTATTAATAGTTTCACATATGTTTAAAGGAAGGAAGGTTCCAAAATAGTACATAATATTGATCTTATGAAATAAATCAAATAAAAAGATTTATAAAGAAATCAAAATATAATTTTCACATATCAATTAAATTCATCAAATAAAAATCTCAAGTAATATGCCTTGAAGAGATTAAGGAAATACAAATGACTTCTTGATTCATTATTTCCTATATTTTCTCTCTTTTCCTTATTTTTTGCTTTTCTCTCTTTTTGTTTACAGATACACACACACACACACACATATATAGAAAAAATCCATGTACATATTGTACATATTTTGTATGATAAAGTGAGTAGCTAATATGTGGCTTTTTTATTTTGTATTCGTTTAAGTATCCCCATATATGTCTTTTTTTTCTTAATTCATGCATAAATGAAAAGAATTATATAATTTAAATTTCTATTTAACTCATTCAATTTAAGTAATAAAAAATAAATGTATGATACTTTATTTAGATGTAAAAATCCTAATATTCAATGAAAAGATCTATGGAGATCATCTAATAATTTAACATTTATAAGAAGAATATTTAAAATAGTACAAAAATATCATCACTCAAAACGAGAAAATAATGACTCAAAATATATTTTTACAAGGTAATCACCACTATTTGATTCCTAAATACATATTTTGGGTTCATCATAATTTCAAAATTTTATCGTGAAATACTAATTATTATGACAAAAACTCACTAATTATTACATTAACAATGCAAGGAGTTAATCATTTACTTAAAATTAAATAAAATACATGATAATTTTGCTAGAAATTTTTAAAACTAATTGAAAATTCATAAACCAATAAAAACGAGTAAAAGTAAACAAATAAAAATAATTGTGAATGTAAACACATGTTGAAAAATTTTAAAATTGCTTATAATTATCATATCTTTTTCTTTACTTGCATCCTAGAATCTATATTGTCATTAACGTAACAAATATAAATTAAAGGTAAAGATATAGAGAAGTTACACATTTATTTTAACTCGATGTGATTATACAAGTGATATGATGCATCCATCATCTAATTCATTTTTATTCGTACAGAAATAACACTTGTGTAATTCTTACATATCTCAATAACAATAGTACACAACAAAATGAAAAAAATAAATAAAATAAAAATGATAATAATAAAATAAAACAATAAATAGAAATAAAATTAGAAAATAATTCTAATAAAAATAAATAAAGAAAATAAAATTATTATACTAAAAGAATAAACTAATTATTAAATTATAAAAAATTAGTATTAAAAGTAAGTTAGTAAAAAAACAAAATAGCTAAAGTAAAATTAATAAAAGAAAATAAGTGATTTTTTTTAGATTCTTAAAGTTTTCAAAAAGTTGAAATTTTAAGATCTCTTTTCAATTTTTGACTTTTTAAAATTGTTTTAGTTATTTTTTTTTATTTTTTTTTGTTTTTGACTTTCTTTTTCCTCTCTTTGTAATTTTTAATTATGTAGTTATTTTTAAATTTTTATTTATTTATTTTTATAATTTATAATTTATAATTTATAATTTTTGATTTTTTTATAATTTTAAATTTTAAATTTTTTTGAATTTAAAAGATGTCAAGAAATTTTTTTCTTGATTTTTTTTTAATTTTTAAGATCTCTAGAGACTTGTTTTTTTTTTTAAATTTCAATTTTAGTTTTTAATTTTTTGTAATAAAAAGGAATAAACATAATACAAACAAAATATATGATACAAATAATTAATATTATAAAAATATAAGTTAAATAAATAATTACAATAAGTTAACAATATATATCATACAAGAATCATGTTAATGCACATATATACTTAAATGGTTAAAAAAATAAACTAAAAGAAAGTAAAAAATTTAAAGATAGTAAATAAATAAATAAAATTATATTAAATTTTTTTAAAAATAAAATTATTATACATAAATACTAAAAAGAAAATTCAAAAAACAAATTAAGTTTATATCTAATTCAACTATTAAAATTGTTAGAAATTTTTGGATTTTGGTTTTTTGAATTGTTTTGAACTCACCTATTAAAGATGATAAATTTTTTATATTTTTTTTATTTTCAAAAATTTATGAATTTGTTTTTTAAAAATCAACTAATAAATATGACAACCAGATTTTTGGCTTCTTTTTTGGAAAATCATATAATAAAATGACAACTAATAGAATTAGACAACTAATGAAACAACAAATAGATATATTTTTTAATTTTTTTAAGTCAAATAATAAATTAGACTTCAATTTTTTTTATTTTCATTTTTTTTAATTTCGGATCCCTTTATTGCTTTGTCTTTAAGTTTTTTAAATAAAATAAAATAAAAATAACAGTATTTACAACACAAAGATTTTAAGATTTTAATAATAACAATTTAAAAAGAGTATTCCTCCCTAACAACGATACCAAAAACTTGATGTACAAAAAGTTGATTATCAAATTTTATAAAATTTATAAAGTACTCACAAGTGTACAAATCACTGATACAAAATGATAAATATATTTCTGATCGGACACACGAATTGTGTTAATAAATACGTAAGTATACGTATCGTAACAATTAATATAATGATAAGAAAAAATCGTTCTCATGTAGATTATGTTACTCGAAACTAATTTTTAAAGCAAAAAAGAAAATAAAAATAATTGTTTTTGTATTTTTATGTTTTAAGAAAGCAAAATTAAAAATAAGTAACAATAATTAATTAAATCAGATTTGGTAATTAAGAAGATATATGAGAAAATATCTAGGAATACTTAATCCTCTAATTTTCTAAATATGCGAATCACTAAAATCCCCCAATAGTTATCAATCAATTACACACCAGAGAGTAATTAACCTAACTACACTCTTATGTCAATTAAATTACATACTACTCATTAAGTTCATTAATTATAGATCACATACATAAAATCATACATCTTTGCCTAGAAATTATACATGTTATTTAATCAAGACAAACAATTAAATAATTTTTTTAAATCTATTTAATTGCCTTTATATATCAATTATTGGCCAAACAATTAATAGCATAAATATAAGATTAAATAATATAATTAAATTGAAATCATAATTGGGGTAAGATATTAGATCATCACATGGTGAAAATTGGGTTAATAAGACCACTAGATTAATAAATTAACTAGACATAATTTTGTTCATAAAGCTCATATTTTTCATAAATAAAGAGATAAAAATTGATAAAGAAAGGAGAAGAAGAAGAAGAAGAAGAAGAAGAAATACAATTAATATGTTGAATTGTAGTATTAATTTATTCTTGAATCTC
Source organism: Hippophae gyantsensis (assembly GCA_030763125.1). NCBI lineage: Eukaryota > Viridiplantae > Streptophyta > Magnoliopsida > Rosales > Elaeagnaceae > Hippophae > Hippophae gyantsensis. Next base: position 40,746,616 of record CM061035.1, on the reverse strand, counting down.
TACCAAAATTGTATCTCCTTTTGAATTGTTCTTTATTTTTTTCTCTTTTTAAATCCAAAAACTGATTAAAGATATGTTAATTTTGACTCATTAGGGTTTATGGGGCAATTAAGGGGTTAATATAGCTTAGGTGAAATTTGGACTGTTAGATGAATTTCATATCAAGGGTTGAGATGAAAAATAGGAAAATTAACAACGCCAATCAATAGGGATGCGAAACGTGGTACATGGTATTCATTGGACGAATTAACACACAATGTATGGCAAGGAAGACAAGTCTAGGTCAACGCATATTGAATCATCGCCAAGTGGCAGGACATGATTCATTGTAGCAGATGGCATGGTGCGACGGAGGAAGGATTGAATGAATTGCAATAAGAAACATGGTGAGAAATTTGATCGCGAGACAAAGTTAGAATGAACGTCCTATTGACACGTGGCATCCACACGATAGCTTTTGATTGGTCTTGTGTTAAACATCCATAAAAATTCAAAAAATTATATTTTCATCCCTATTCACTATAAATTCATATTTTAACATTTTTATCTGCAAAAATATTATTTATTGAATAAATGAGCAAATATTAAGGATAAAAGTGCATTGATATCTCTATTTTCTTAGAGTCATCAAACTTTCAAACTTAACTCTTTTTTTATTCTCAAATAAACTTAAGTGTAAATAAATAAACTTCCATGGATAGTATATTCATAAATATACATCGATTAATACATGCATAGTTAGAAAAAAAATATCCCCTTCAAAAGTTGTACAATTCTATGATAAGAAGGTTCATATATACATCAATCAATGTTTCTAATCGATGTAAATCTACAAGTGGATAGTATTATAGTTTTATAATAAAGTGATAAGAAGAGTATCACCTTCCAAGATTGGTAACTTACTTTTGACAAATATCAAAATTATACTAATATAAATTTTATCTAGAAAAATCACTTAGATTGTTGTAATTGAAAGTTAAAATAAAATCAATTTAAAGAAAATATGCAAAAGAAAATAAAGATGTTCAAAAATCAAATTAATGAAAAGAAAACTTATAGGAAATCGATTTCACTTAATCCCTCGCTATACTTTACTCATCTAACTAATTGAATTTAATTCTCTCTATTTGTTAGCAAGCTCCAAAAAATATCCAAAAGTCTCTTTCGATAGTCAATTGGAAACATTTGTTGTTTATCAATTTACACAAGAGTATGCAATTTAACAAAGCAAGAAAACATTAAGACCAATGATTTTAATACTACACAGGTTCATACAAGTCTTTTGATCTCTATATTTACCTACGTTGAAATATTCCAGATCTATTCTATAATTTCCTCTTTTGATAGTAAATCATAAGATTAAAATCATCTAATTAATGGTCAGTTAATTAGAAGAATTAAACTCAAAATAAATTAGACAAACATGAAGAGAAATAATTCAAATTAACATAGAAAATCAAGTATAGTTTGAAATTAAATTACATATTTTTCTTATAATAAAGAAAATTTAATTCATGTTAAAAATTAAATTAAACATAGAATAATTCATCATAATTTTAGAAAAATAATTGAAAGAAAGTTGAATCACAAAAAGAATATACTTTCGTGTCTTCTCCCGCCCCCTTTTTTTTCTTTCTTTTTTCTGATCTGTGCAAATTTTCTTGTGGCACTTTTTATTTTGTTACTGTTTCTTCCCTTCCTTGATCCCTCTGTTTCGTTCTTCTTATTCTTATATATATATATATATATATCCTCTTTCTTAATCTAATATATATATACACGTGAGAAAAGAAAAAAAAAAGATAAAAGAAACAAAAGACGACATGTTAGGAGTTGAATATATATATATATTGTCTCTTTTATATATATCTAAAACCCATCTCTTTTCTTATATATATATAAAATTAATTTTAATTTAATTTAAATAAATCTCCATTTAAATTTGAGAGTCCTTAGATGATATGCTTCTAAATTTTGGACCTTCATTTTCTTCAAATTTGTAATAAAATTTAAATAATAATAATGAAATCTAAAATCAATAAAAATTAAATAAAATTAGACTAAAGTTAAAGTTGAGAAGTGATAAATTATGTCGAATTATGCAAATCATGAAACACTCTCAAACTTAGAACTTTGTTTGTCCTCAAATAAAAATAAAATAAAATAAAAGACATCTATTAACAATATCAACTAGACCCCATAGAGAACTACCATCACTCCCCAATACATGATTTAAATTTAGATTTTATCACTTATAACTTACTTTTTTTACATCGAAGATAGCAAGAAAATCAATCAAAAATCGGCAATTTGTCAAGCAAGAGTTAAGCATTTACTTCAACCTAAAGCTCAGTCCTTGAGTGTGTCTGTGAAATAGTCAATTTAACTCTAAACCACCAGAAGATTCATATAAAAGTAGAACAACTAAAATAAGAAGAATTCTCTCAAAACTTAACTCCATAAGTTCAATTTTTAAAACTCCTTTCCACTAATGTAATCAAATACCATAATAAGAGATCAAAAGGTCTTTAATTAATTAAGGTTGTAATGATTGGCCACAAGGTGAGGGCTAAGAAAGAAATGGATATGGAAAATCAAAAGAAACTGGGAAAATACTTGGTAGAAAAAATAATAAAAAGAATATCCACAGGATTTACACCATCCTCTTTCTCAACAATATGCTCATACTGATGACAATATTGTTGCCACACTCAATAAGTGGAGTACTCTTTTTTATTTTTTTTCCTTTTTTCTTGATACTCATAGCTTTTTTTGATTTACAACCACTTTAACCATTTTTTCGATTCTTGCCTTTCACTTTCTCTTTTTTTTTCACACTTTGATCAAATAGAGCAAACATAATGTGGATTATTTAATTTGAACTAACTTTCTCTTTAAAAGAAAATTTCCACCAAAGTATTTTCTCAAAATTTAAGGTAAATTCATGGTTTTTCAGGCTTAGAATGGGAATGGTTTATGTAGTTAAAAGAAAAAAATAAAGGTTTATGTAAAATAAGGCTTAAAGGGGTTAACTATGGGAATACACCATGCAATGATAGCGTGATAATTAAGACCGCTAGGAAAGCTTTTTGGTTGTGACAAAAAAATTGCTTAGATCATTTCTCTAATATTTGGTATCAACTAGGATTTTGCCTCAAGGATCCATCAACGGATTCTAGAGCAAAGCAAGATTGAACTTTTATGACCCATTTAATTCAGCTCCTTCTCTTCATATGGAAAATAGAGTAGAGAAAAATTTACTATATGCTCAATTATTTTCAAGGATATAGATTTAAATCAAAGTACCTACAAAACTCTGACTAACATAATAGCAGGATTTGAATTTTTTTTCCTCAAAACCATCCTCAATCACAAATTTCAGAGTCATAGTGAATTAAATCATACTCAAATACATGCTTGATATGGTAATTCAATAACTCAAGACTAAAGGAGTTGACACCCCCAAACTTAAACTAAACAATTTCCTCGTTGTAATTTAAAAGTGAGACAAATAGAAGAAATGAAAGAAACTTCCCTGGTTTTATGGTGGATCTACATTAGTTTGTGATTTTCAACTTTTTATTCCTACATAATAAAACAGCATCAAAATCCAAATTATTCATTTAGTAATAAAAAATAAAATAAAATAAAATAAATGAACAAAAGAAATTTTTATGGGCTACCTCCCATAAGCACTTTTTTATAGTGTACAATTAGACCTTTTAATCTTCATCAATCTAGATTTTGAAGAAGAATAAATGCACAGTTCCTCTCCACTTGTTCTCCATAATAGTGCTTCAATCTTTTACCATTAACTCTAAATATATTCCCTACCTTGTCCTTCAAATCTATTGCTCCAAAAGTGGAAACTATGTCAATTGTATAAGGATCTATCCATCTTGATCTTAACTTACTTGGGAAGAGTTTTAGTCATAATTGGAAAGCAAAACCTATTTTCCTGGAGCAAACTCACGCCTAAGAATCTATTTTTCATGCCACTTCTTTTTCCGTTCTTTGTAGATATTTTCATTTCCATACTCATCATTCCAGAACTCATCCATTTCATTCAATTGAAGAAGTCATTTTTCCCCTAGTGCCTTCAAATCAACATTAAAATACTTTATAGCCCAATAAGCTTTACACTCCAACTCAACAAGGAATTGACATGATTTTCCAACCAAAAAGTCATCCATGAAAATTTCCATTGTATCTTCCACCATATCAGAAAAAATAGCCATCATGCAACATTGAAATATTGATGGGGCATTGCACAATCCAAAGGCATCCTTTTTTGGTACAAAATGAATTGGACTTACCCATGAGCTGTTTGAAATAGCATAAATAATTCCAGAATTGAAGAGCTTCAAAATTTTAGCTCTCACAACTTCCTTCATTGCTGGATTTAATTTTTTTAAGGGCTTAATTGATGGTTTGTAAAGTTCCTCCATTAGAATCTTGTGCATGAAAATGGAAGGACTTATACCCAAATTTGTTCCATACTCCCTTAACACACGTAGCAATTTTTCCTCTTCTTTGGGTGCAAGTGATGCCGCAACAATCACTGGAAAGGTGTAACTATCACCCAAGAACACATATCGAAGATGCTTAGGCAATTACTTCAACTCTGGAGTTATAGTTTGCTGAAAATTTTTTGTAGAGATTACAAAATCCGTCTTTGCTACCATTGGCTCCAATCTCTCTACTTATATGCTAAATAATGTAACCTACTGCAATGCTTCTAAGGAAAATACATAGTGGAGAAATTCTTTACTAACAAAGGTAAATCAGGTTCACAAGCAATAGAGTTATTAAAATCATAAGCATGAAATGAAGTGGTGATACATCATTCTAGGTGATCGACTGACATATCTTCTTGAAAGGCTTGTACTTCACATTGTTCAATGATATCTACTCAAAAGTAAGTGCTTGGATCTTCTGGAAATCTCATGGCTTCATAGATGCTAAATGTAACTTCTTTCTTGTTCACTCTCAATGTTAGCTCACCCTTTTAAACATCCATTAAAGTCTTTCACGTAGCCAAGAATGGTCGGCCAAGAATTAGTAGGACATCTTGGTCTTCATCCATATCTAACACCACAAAATAAGTAAGAAAAATGAGTTTATCCATCTTTACCAATACATCTTCTATGATTCCACATGGATACTTAATGGATCAGTCTGCTAGTTGCAAAGAAATTGTTTGTTTCATCTCTCCAAGTCCCAATTTCCTATAAATAGACAGTGACATAAGATTAATTCTAGCACCAAGATCACATAAAACTTTATCAAAAAATAAATTTTCAATAGTGAAAGGCAATGTGAAACTCCCTTAATCTTTAATTTTTAAGATAATTTCTTTTGAAGAATGACACTACATTCTTTAGAAAGCTTCACTATTTCGAACTCTTCCAACCTTCTTTTTTTTGGGATATGATTTCCTTTAGGAATTTGGCATAATTGGACATTTGTTCTATGACAAAAGGAATATTTATGTAAATTTTCTTAAAGATATCCAAAAACGTAGAAAATTGCTTATTTAATTTTTGTTTTTGGAAGCGTTGAGTTTAAGGAAGTGGAGTAGAGAGAATATGAGGATTGTTAGGAAATGAAATTGATAGATACATGTTAGTATCTCTTTGTGTATCATCAAAAATCTCCTCTTCTTGTACTTTATTATTGCTTTTTCCATTGTTTGGAGCTGTAAGGGTGCACTCGGTTTCCTTTGATGGTGACCTCTCAATTTCTTGTCCACTCCTAAGTGTAATGGCCTTGTATTGTTCCTTTGGTTTCACTTCTCTATTTCTTGGAAATGTTCCTATTTATTGGGCATTGATGGTTGTGTCTAGTTGCCCAATTTTCACTTCAATATTTTTCACAGTGGCTCATAAATTGTTAAAATGAGTCTCAATGTTATCCATTTGTGAATCACTCTTTTTAAACCTTTCTTTGGTCTCCTCAATAGAGGAAGCCATGACATCCTCAAATTACATCTTTTTCTTGCTTGGTTGACTATCAAACTATGAAGGAGGTTGGAACACATTCTTTGTGTTTCTATAAGAAAAATTCTCATTATTTCGAAGCCTTAGATGGTAGTAATTTTGGATAGGATTACCACGATAGTTTTGGTTCTGATTATTGATGTATTGAACCTGTTTTTGACTTGCTTCATTCATCAGAACTGTCATACTTGGGTCTACGACATATTCTACATTTTGTGGTATTCTTTGGGTTGTCAAAGCTGAATTTTAATGAGATAGAGAAGCAACTTGAGCTGAAAGGGTAGTAAACGGTTCTAATTCATGAATCCCGACAACTTTCTTACCAATAGATCTTTCAGTTGGCCATTAATAGTTTTTTGAGGCCAGTTCTTCCAAAAGAGAAGTATAATCTTCAATTTTCTTTGACATCAAAGTTCCACTAGAAGCAACATCAACTATGGTTCTAATTTTCCCATTTCACCCATTATAGAACATCTAAACTTGCAACCAATCCAGAAATCCATGTTGAGGGCAATGTTGAATCATATCTTTATACCTTTCTCATGCTTCATAGAGTGTCTCAAAATCATTTTGTCTAAATTGACCAATCTCACTCCTGAGTTGGGCTATTCCTTGTCCCTTAATGAAATTAGAAACAACCTCAGTCTAATGGTGTCTTTAGTAACACCATTCATCTTTGTAGTTTCAAAAGTTTCCAAAAACATCACCAAATGAATATTGGGATCATCAAGTGGTGATTCACTAAATTGAGTTTGTTGCACCATGCTGATCAAAGCCGATTTGAGCTCAAAATTATTGGCATTAATGATTTGGCATCTTACACTTGAGTAATTGTCATTCACAATTGGCTTTACATAATCCTGCAAGGTGCATGGTTGTACATTATGTTCTCCTTCATCCATGGCTAGTACTTTCTTCTTTCTTCATGAACTAAAGGTTCTTTCAATCTCCAAATCAAAAGAAATAATGTTTCGAGTTCTAGCACGGTGTATCCAACGTCAAAAAACACCTAGAGAAAAATAAAAATAAAGTATAATTCTAAATTAAAACCAATATTACTTTGTATTGATATTGGAAAAAATAAGAAAAAATAAATCCCTGACAACGACACCAAAAACTTGATTGGTGCAAAATTGTAAGTGCATAATATCGTAGTTTTATAATAAAATGATAAGAAGAGTATCTTTCTCAGGAATTGATAACTTACTTTTGATAAATACCAAAATTATAAAAATCTCAATTTTATCTATAAAAGCATAAATATTTCTTCTCAAAAAGGGAAGAACTTTAAAACTAAAAAAACTAAGAACTAAAGAGAGAAAGCTAGAGAGAGAGGGGGGGAGAGAGATAGAAGCAATTTTGAGGGATTTAAGGAATTATTATTACAACAGGGGAGAGACTATTTTTATAGATGACAAAAAGGCCAAAAACAGGTGGAAAAATATTTCAAAATTTGATTTTGGAAGTGTTTGGATAGGCTGGCATGCGTGTGAGGGGTAAGATTTGTGGTAGATGGGCGCTAGCGTTTGCGGGACTCGACATTTTGACATTTTTAACCATTTGTCCAATTTTTTCATTGTTTTGACTTTTCTTATTTATTTTTCAACATATTTGTGATGTATTGACTCCAATATTTTCTTCGAGTCATTAAGTTATTTTTGAATGAAAATACTTGAAAAACAATAAAAAATACCCATGATTCTGATAAGATAAATTTATATAAAAATATGATAAAATCATACAAATATAAATATATTTAATTAATTAAATTACATTAAATTAGTGTAATTTTAATACTTTTAAACACTTATCACAATCCCAACCAACTTCTTGCTAGTCCCTTAGCAAGAAAAGCGATAAAAACTAAAATAAAAAGTAAAAATTAAATTATTTTAAATCACTTTCGTGGATTGACATGGTTGTATTTAGCGTATGCAACAAGCGTTTAAACCCCTAAGGTTTCCTAGTGGACGAGTTTATGTCTCATAAGGGTTTTCAGTAATGATACCCATAAACATTAACAAAAAATGAAAACAAAATAAAATAAATAAAATAAGAAGTTAACTAAAATTTAAAATAAAGTAAAAGACTAAAATCAAATATAAAATATATCATGCTTATAATCTCTTTTAAATTTCTTAATTAAAATCTTAAGCATAGATTATTTCAACTTCCTAAACATTCGTGAGTTATTATAATAATTAGTTAAAAATCATTTTTCATATTTCATATACAAAATGTATCAATTTAATTTCACCCAAACTTAGTGTCAAGAATCTGAATTCGCTTTGACTCTATTCCTCACAAGTCAATACTCTCAAAAACACTAAATCCTATTAGTTCAAACACTCATACTAATTTATATGCGAAAGAGTTGATGTATAGAAATGAACTAATATGTTTGCATATGTATAAATAAGAAATGATCAAAGTGTTACTTTAACATTGATTTCATGAAAGGAATCAAATGTAAGGATTTATAAAATATTATATATTACTTTCATGCATTAATCAAATTCATCAAATAAAAATATCAAGTATTAGAAAATGTTGGAAAATACAATGACTTCTTAAGGAATTACTTCCTATATTTTATTTTCTATTAAACCATTTCTCACAACTGTTTAGGTTTTTTGCATCATAGTATATAAATTATAATATTCATTTTCCTCTCTTTCTTTCTATTTTTTTCTCTTATATTCTTTTTTTATAAGAGAATCTATTTTTTAGAGAGTGAACCAATGTACAGATTGTACATCTTTTATAAGATAAGGTGATTGGTTAATATTTGGATTTTTTGTTTGTATTTTTATAGGTAACCCTAGATATATCCATTTTTTAATAGAAGTCATGCATGAATGAAGATAGACATATACTATTAATTTCTTCTTAAATCATTTAATCTAAGAAATTGAAAAATAAATATATAACACTTCATTAAGATGTAAAAATCTAGAAATTCAATGCTAAATCCTATAGAGATCATCTAATAATGCTGAAAAAAATAAGAAAAATGTTTAGAGTATAAAAAATAATATTTATCACTTAGAATAAAGGATAATGAGCTCAAAATATTTCTTACAAGGGTAGTCTCCACTATGTGATTTATAAACACCAATTTTGGGTTTAATATAATTTTCACACCTTATCAAAAAATACTAGTCATGATAAAGACTAACTAATTATCATATACTACATGATATGTTTTTAAAAATTAATCTAACAGTAGAAAAGATTTAACTATTTATTTAAATTTGATTTAAAGAAATGATAAATTTTTATTAGAATTTTTTAAAAAACTAATCCTAAAATTCTAAAAATTACTAAACCACATAAATAAAATCAAACACAATAAAAATGAAAATGTGAATATAAATTTTTTTAAAATTGTTAAATTTTTTGAAATTAAGCATGATAACTTTTCATTACCCTCAACCTAGAACTTACATTGTCCTCAATGTAACAATTGTAAGTTAAAGATAAAGAGAAAAGAGAAGAAAAGTTACTTATTTTCTAAGAATATGCAAGTAGTGATGGAGAAATGCAAATACATCCATCATGTTCATCATTATAGTTCACACAGACAAATCGTTGTGAACTTCTAGCATCTCAAAAAATATTTTTAGTTTTTACAATTCTAAAATTATTCAGATGCAATTAAACTAAAATAAACAAAAAAAATTAAATAAATAAATAAAAGAAAATTATCTAAAATGATGGGTTGCCTCCCATCTAGGGTTTAGTTTAACGTCTTAGCAAGACATAACTTGGGGGATGTTTCTACATCATTGAGTAAATCAAATCTACAGGTATTACAAGTTTGTCTACTTATACTTTTTAAGTCATGCCATAAGAATTTTCAAAATTTTATTTATTAAAAACTAGGAAAATGATTGTGGTTTTAGGATAAATCACTTCTAGGTTCAAGTCAAATAACTAAGACATCAAAAAACATTTGTACCTAGATCTAACAAACCAACTACCTCATTTTATCACAGATTGTGATTAAAAACTTTGAAATTTTGGAGATAGTTTTCAAATTTTTTATTTTTTTACTAATTTAACACTAAGTATTAAAATAAATACAAAACATTAAAAATAAAAATTTAGTAAAAGAAACAAACAAAAGAAAATAATAAAATACAAATACACAAATAAAATAAAAAACATTAAGTAAAATAAAAATAAAGAAAAGAATAAAAAACTAATTATACAAATTTTACAATAAATATAATGCAAACAGTTTTAAACAAATTTTGATACATATAATTATACATAATTAAACTATACATATTTATAATACATCCATCTATCATATAATACAAACACATTTTTTTTACACATAAATATGTATGATTAAATTATACAGAATAAATATTTATAATACACTTTATCTAATAAATAACACAAATATATTTTTATAAAAATAAATATATATGATTAAATTGTACAGAATATAACACACTCTATTTAATATATAATACAAACTCATTTTTATACATGTTATATCATACAATATTTATAAGTTAATACACAAAAATACTATATTATAAATAAAAAGGAATAAACTAAAATTAATACAATCTAAAGAAGGTAATCCTTATTAAGTTAATAATTAAAATATAAGTTAAAAATTAAATTAATATTTTTTTTATTAAGGTTAAAATTAAAAGTTAAAAATTATTTAATCTTTTATTAATAATATAATCAATATTAACCAAAAGTCTTCCCACGAAATAATAACAGGGCAAAGTCTTCTTAAAAACCATCCTCTTAGATATAGCAACGTTTCAAAGAAATACTAGTGGCACAAAGGCTACCAAAAATTAGTCTCCAAGAGAGAATTCCCTTAGATATTTACTTATCATGCTATTAAAAAGTTAGTTTTTTTTTTTATTTTTAAGTAAATTTTAAAAAAGTTTAAAAATTAAATATTAAAACTAAATTATAAATTATAAATTAAAAGTTACTTTTTTTAATTTTTTTAGAAAAGAAAATAATTAAATAAATTAAAGTTTAAATTATTTTTTGTTTAATTTTCAATTTTAAATTTATGATGTACTGTTCTTTTAGATTTTTTTATAAATTTTAAATTTTAAATTTCAAATATTTCATTTACTTTATATTTATATATTTTTTAAAAATTTAATAGTTAAATTAAATTAATTTAAATTTAAGATTTATTTTTTTATGAACAATAAATCACAAAAAAATTATTATTATTTATTATTTTTTTTAAATTTTAGATTTATAATTTCAATTTCAATTTCAATTTTTAATTTTTAATTTCAATTTATTTATTTGATTTGTTTTTAGTTTTTTTAAAGCTAAAGAAAATCACAATTATTTACGACACATAAAGTTTTTAAAATTTTAATAAATAATTTAAAAATGTTATTCCTTTCCCGACAATGGTACCAAAAACTTGATGAATAAAATCGGGAATGCCGATTTTGTAAATACATTTTTTATATTTGTAAAATTTTTGCAAGTGCATGAATCATTTTATAGAAAATCACAAGTATACTCACAAAGTCAATCTAAGGAAGGAATATATGTGGTTCTTAATTTATTGTTCAAACTTTTAAAAACAAAATTAAATCTTAAATATCTTGTCACGATATTTTGAATTTTGTGTTTCCTAATCTAATAACAAAACATAAATAAACATAGATATGATGTAATAAATAATTATGGAAATTTTTATCATTCATAATAGTAGCGTATTTATGGATATAATAATTAAGTTAATTACATTTGCTCATATTATTTAGGTTATTAAAGATATAAATTGATATTTATTGTTATCTCTTTTTTATATGAATACCACCTTTGGTGGGGTTAGATATTCTTTATTAATTAAATAAATCAATTAACACCTATGAGTGAGATCGATAATTAATTTGGTTCATTAAATTAATTCTTATTTTCCTAAGAGATTGAAAATGAACTATTTAAATGCCACATTTGGTGGGGTTAGAAGTTTTAAACTTTATTCAAGGTGTAAAAATTAAATCTAAGAATTTAATTATCCAAGAACTAACTTTTATGTTCTAAAACCATTATTGGAAATATGTTGTCAATACATTTTCAACTAATAGTTCATATAAAATACTTTTGAAATAGAGTTTCACTCTACCTATCGATCGATTTTACTAATAAATAAAAGAATACTACTCTAAATCAGACTAGCTAATTAAACCTTAGAATCTAATTTTTAGATTTAAGTTTGTAATTAAACATAATATATTTCTTTCTAACATCCTTAATATAAAATCTTGAATAAAACAAAATCAATTTATTTTATAGAGATATTCTACTCATTTAATATTTCGCAAGCATAACAACATTATTATTATATCATATTTACAAATAGCCAACCATATTAAATTTAATTACAGAAAAATTAAATATAACATATAAGAATAAAACATAAAAAATAACTTAAAATAATTCATTTTAAAATTATACCTCAAAAGAATTATTACAAAACTTTGATGCTAATTCTTTTACTGTAAAACTTCCAAACGAATTTGCATTTCCATTTATTAAATCAAAAACTAGAAATTTATAAAAGCATAACTAGTTCTTCTCAAAAAGAGAAATTAAAAACTAAAAAAAAACTAAGAACTAAAGAGAGAAAGTTAGAGAGAGAGAGAAAGGGAGAAATAAGTGATATTGAGGGATTTGAAAGGTTTTGGGGATGATTTTTACAATGGGTGGAGAGGGTCTTTTTATAGATAGGGAAAAGCCAAAAAAGGTGGGAAAATATTTGAAAAATTGATTTTGGACGTGTCTGGACAGGTTGGCACGCGTGTAGGGGGAGAGATTTGAAGTATAAAGATGTTGGCTCACGCGGGACAGGCGTGGGCATGTGTTAGGTGCTCGTGGGACTCAGTGTGAACGTGTGGTGGTTATGCGCGGGCATGTGCTGGGCATTTTTGACATTTTTGACCGTTTTGACCCATTTTGTCCAATTTTTCCCTTTTTTTACTTTTCCTCATTTATTTCTCAACATATTTTTGATGTATTACCTCTAGCGATTTTATTCAAGTCTTTGAGTTATTTTTGAATGAAAATACTTGAAAAACAATAAAAATACCAATGATTTCGAAAGGAAAATTTTATATAAAAACATGGTAAAATCATATAAATATAAATTTATTTAATCAATTAAAGTACATTAAATCATGGTAATTTTAGTGCTTTTAAGCATTCATCATTGGCCAAAAAATTAATAGCATAAAAATTAGATCAAATAATATAATTGAATTGCAATAACAATTGGGGTAAAATATTAGATCGTCACATGTAGAAAATTGGGTTCATAAGACCCTTATAATAATACATTAGATAGACATAATTATGTTCTTACACTTAGATTTTTTATAAAATAAGACAATAGAATTGATAAATAAAGAAGAAGAAAAAGAGATAAACTCAATCTTTTGATTTGTAGTACTAATTTTCTATTGAATCTTTCACAAAGTTGTGTCTCTTTTAATCTCCTCTTGAACATTTTCTCTATTTCTCTCTTCTTGGTAGTTGTTGGGGTTTTGATTCTTAATTATATATTATTTATGACCCTAAAGTGCTTTAAATGGACTAAATTTGATGCTCATTAGATAAGGTTTCATATTACTATGATCTAAAGATTGAGATTGAGAGTTGGAATTCAATTTAAGATTGCCGCTTCAAAATCCTTGTCGCTCGATCGATCGAGCCTATTCTCGATCAATTGAGTGATAAACCCTAAACTAATCTACTTCCTTATTGATTCTGTATTTTTCCTAATGTTTGGCCAACTTTTGATCCATTTGAGATCTTTTCACCTACATTTCCATATTGAACACAAATTATGCTTATTCAAAATATTTGAGCAAAAATAAGACAAGTGATTCGATAGTGGCCAAATAGGTCTACTCTTGTAAATTTATCACACCCCCAAAATTACCTCTTTGCTTGCCCTTAAGCGAAGCAAATTCTAACTAACTAAAATAATATGGGCAGCACATTCATAAATATATATCTATTAATACATGAATGTTAAGCAAAAAATATCCCCTTTAAAGGTCGTACAATTCTATGACAAGGAGGTTGTCATATTCATCAATAAATGCTCCATTAGTACAAGGATATGCAAGGTTTTTGACCAATTGATTCATGTGTAAGTTTTGCACATGATATCGTATAGTGCACTCATAAAATCAACTTAGATGAGCATGCTAGTCAACTAAGTCTTAGAACAAGTTTCATATGTCTATTCTTCACACCCCTCTCCATTATTGTAAATATACACTTAGCTAAAGATCAATAGGGCTTTACATTCTTGTAGTGTAAGGCTTAGGTGTGAGTAGATAAATGGATATATTTAGTCTTTTCCAAACCTTGGCTCTCTTTTTATTCATCATCAATATTTAACTTCAATTGGCCTTTCATTTGATATTTTTATGCACCCTATCTTATCATTCTTTTATTCCACATCTCTTCTTCACTTTCTTTCTTTTTTGTTAGACTCATAACACCCCCAAAATTATTTTTAATTTTATTCTTTTTTTTGTAATTGTGAGTTTTTTTATTTCATTTTATTGTAGATGTGAAGAATTTGAGTGCATTACATTTCACCTTGCTCTATGGCATAACATATGATTGTAATATTTTTCATACAAGCTAAATGTGTAAGGGTAAAGGTAATGCTTATTGGTTAGGAGCATGTTATGTTCTTTATCCTAGTCATGACAACCAATTCTATCATTGGATTCATATTTTTCATATCAATTATGCACACATTTGGTTTCCATGTATTCATCAATTTCTACCCAAATCATGATAAAAAAACATCCTAAAAAAATAAAAAATATCCTTACAAAAATTAAATTCATACTAAACACTAAAGTAAAGAACGAAGTTCCCTCTCCATACTTAAATGCACATTCTCCCCAATGTGCACATATGAATATGAGAAAGAGTGAAAGGAAAGAAAACTCCCTTAGCCTTGGCACCCCACATCTATGGTTGAAACTACTCAATCTATGTTGTGCTATTTCCCTTCACATTTATTCACCTATAAAATATAAAACATATAAGAAAAATAACCTTGGGTTATCTCCTGACAAGTTCCATGTTTAACGTCCTTGGCTAGACAATCATATCATCTCCTAAGGTGCATCCACCCATCCACCAAGGTCATCATAGCTTTGTCATTTGGTAGTTGACCTGTATGATATTGCTTTACTCTACACTCATTGAACATGAATTATTCTTTGTTTTTGTTCTCTAATTCAATTTCTCCATGGTTGGTTACCTTAGTAATGGTTAATAGACCTTACCATTGACTCTTGAGTTTACTCGAAAACAAGTTAAGTCTTGAGTTGTTTAGTAACATTTTTTGTCCCGGTTTAATAACATGGTGCACAATTTTCTTATCATGCCATCCTTTTTTTTTTCATTTTTATAGTTTGGAATTCTCATAAGCACTCCAATGTAGCTCATCCAATTTATTTATTTGTATCATCCTTTTTACCTCTTCATTGGACACTTTTTCTAGCCCACTTGATTGAGGATGGTAAGGAAAAGGTTTGAGTTCTAATTTTGGTGGCTCTTGAATAGATGATTTGAATTTAGAACCTATCTCATGACCCTTCACAATAGCATTAGATACATATATGGGAAGCATAGCCTACAATTATTTCACATTGTCAACAATATTAACTCGCATCATAGATTCAACAATTTCATCATTAGAATAAGTTGAATTTGTTTCCTAATGAATTTATTTCATTGTTCATAGCATCATGTGTCAAAGTCTTGAATGTAGGCAGTTCAATAGTTTTGTTACATTATCATCATGAATGTGTGTGCCTAAGTGATTGTCATGGTGTTCAATAGCATGTGTGTTCACATAATTAACGAGCACATATTCTATAGCATTACTAGGATACATATTATGTAATACATTATTGGTTAGTTCATCAATAACATCTCTCTTAAAGTAGCCACTAGTACTATCAGTATCAAGAAATTTAATTGCTTTAAAAACATTAAATTTTACCTCTTCATCCTGCACTCTCATTATAAGTTCTCCTTTTTATACATCAATGAGTGCTCTTCTAGTTGCTAAGAATGGACGACCAAGTATGAAAGGAATGTTGCGGTCCTTCTCCATGTCTAGTACAATGAAATCTACCATAAAGATGAACTTATCTACTTTTACTAACAAATACTTTACCACTCTTTGGGGTCACTTGATTGACCTATCTGCCTTTTGTAATGTTATTAAATTGGGTTTGGCTTTGTCAACCCCCAATGTCTTGAAAATTGATAGCGGTATAAGGTTAATGGTTGCACCTACATCACATAATGCCTTGTGAAAATGTATATTCCCAATTGTTCAAGGAATGTCAAAGCTACTTGGATCTTTAATCCTTTTTGGTAGTTTTCTCTCAAGGATGGCACTACAACCTTTAGTTAAGGTTATTATCTCATTGTCTCTAAGCCTCCATTTCTTAAATAGGTTGTCCTTCATGAATTTGGCATATGAAGGCATCTATTCAAGTGCATCTATAAATGGTATTTTTATGTGTAAATTTTTAAAGACATCCAAAAATATGGAAAATTGATTCTCTAATTTTTGCTTCTAGAGTCTTTGAGGGAAGGGAATAGTGGGTTTGTAGAGGCTGCCTTTCCTTGGTTGAATCACTTTAGTTTTAGTACTCTCTTTGTTCACTTTTTCCTCCTCATCCTTTTTAGCTTCCTCATTTTCTTCTAACATTTTACCACTTCTCAAGGATATTTCTTTACAATGCTCCTAACCTTTTCTTTTGGATTAACTTTTATATTTCTTGGAAGGTTACCTTTAGGCTTTTGACTTATGGTTTAGGCTAGTTGCCCCATTTGAATCTCCAAATTGTGAATAAAAGCCCCATGAGTGGACTCTATATGATCCATTTTTATATTTATTGAATGGATGAAATCTTTCATCATTCCCATTAAAACACTTGTGTTGTTCTCACTAGGTGGCTTCTTTTTCTAGGTTTGTGGTTGATGAAAACATGATAGTAGGAAGGGTTGGCAACTGAATTGATTACCACCTAGATTGTTGTTATTGTTCCATGAGAGGTTTTTTGGGTTCTCCATCCTGGGTTGTATGTGTTTGAGTATGGATTTCCTTGGCTATTTTGATTGTTGACATAGTTTACTACTTCAAGAAGGTTCACACATGCCTAAGTAGAATGCGTTCTATTGAAATAATTGTACACCACGAATGGGATTTGTACCATATTTCCCCCCACACTATCACCATTTAACTTATTGTTTAAACCTAATAGTATATCATTTGTTTGATCTTGTAATGCTACTATAGTGTCTACATCTACTACTCCAACCACTCTCCTTGGGTTTAGCCTTTCTATAGGCCATTGGAAATTGTTAGATGGCATCTCATCAAGTAAAGCAAAAGATTCCTCTTCAGTTTTACTCATTAAAGCTCCCCAGTTGTAGTATCAATTATGGTCCTTAGTTGTCCCATTAATCCATTAAAGAGTGTTTGCACTTGTAACCAAGTAGGAAGACCATGGTTTGTGCATCTTCTTAAAAACTCTTTATAGCATTCCCAAGCTTCATAAAGTGATTTTCCTTCAAATTACTGAAAAGAAGTGATGTCATTTTTGAGTTAGCTATCTTTGAAGGTAGGAAGTATTTGGCCAAAATATTTTGAGCCAATTAATCCCATGTATTGATTGACCCAGAAAGAAGTGACTATAACCATGCCTTAGCTTTGTCCCTCAATGAAAAAGGAAACAATCAATGGAAAATTTCATCATCTGATGCACCATTCATCTTGAAGATATCACATATTTCCAATAATGAAGCCAAGTAAAGATTTGGATCATCATTGACTAACCTTCTAAACTAATTTGGTTGTACCATTTTGAATGACTCTTGGCTTATGTTCAAAGTTGTTAGCAATGATGCCCAATCTATTGATAAATGATTGGGCTCCATCAACTCATTGGAGTGCAAAACCCCTCAAAGTTTTAGGGACCACAATAGCTCATTGATCCCCTTTTTCTTCCATAGCTCTTGATTGATCTTGTGCTGACTATTCCCTTCTTAATCGAAGTAAAGTTCTCTCTGTTTTTGTATCAAAAGGAATAATATTTTCACTCGTCAACTTGGGCATACAATAGAAACACTAAAACAAAAATTAAAAGGTCCAAACTAGTATAATAATAACCTTTATTGATATATTTTACAAGTATTAAAATCCCCAGCAACGAAACTAAAACCTTATCAACAAGATGCAATCTACAAGTATAGGATCGTGAAAATAATATAATGTACCAAAATATAGATATTGATCCCACAAGGAGTTGTGTAACTTATAATTGAGTACCAATATAATTATTACAAATACTATTTGGATAATAGAAAATCATTAAAATTGAAAAATAAATGACAACTAATTTTAAATCACAAGACTCAACAACCACAAAGATATATAAGAAAACGATCTAAGAATCTTTAGTCCTCTAATTTCCTAACATGTGAATCATTAAAATTCCCCCCAATATAATCAACATTCAATTATATGATTAATTGAGTCTAATCTAGCTTGTATTCCTCTTTTAAGTACATTGCTTAGCATATAGTAATTAAATTAATTATACTTTCATGTCAATTAGATTGTATACTACTCATTAATTTCATCAATTATAGATCACACACATTAGAATCATACATCCCTACTTAGAAACTATGCATGTTATTTAGTCAACACAAACAATTAAATGATTCTCTCAAATCTATTTAATTACCTTTAAAGATCAATTTATGGAAAAATAATTAATAGTATAAAAATCAAATTAAATAATATTATTGAATTGTAATAACAATTAGGTAAAATATTTGATCATCACGTGTAGAAAATTGGTTTCATAAAACCTCTATATTAATAAATTGGATAGGCATAATTATACTCTTAAGCTTAGATTTTTCATAAAGTAAGACAATACAATTGATAAAAAAAGAGAATAAAAAGAGATACACTTAATTTCTTGATTTGTAGCACCAATCTTCTCTTCAATCCTTCACAAAGTTATGTCTCCTTTAAACTCCTCTTAATTTTTTTTTCTATTTCTCTATTCTTGGCAGCTGTTATGGTTTTGACTCTTAATTGTCTATTGTTTATTACCTCCCAAAGGTGCTTTAAATAGGCTAAAATTGATCCTCATTAGATTAGGATTTGTATTACTCAGATCCAAGGGCTTAGATTGAAAGCTGGAATTCAATTTAATGTTAACGCTTCAAAATCCTTACCAACTTGATTGTTTGAACCTAATCTCGATTGATCGAGTGATGAACCCTCGATCGATTTACTCCCTTATCGATTCAGTATTTGTCATAATTTTTGGCCTTTTTTTGATCCGCTTGATATATTTTCACCTACATTGCCATATTAAACACAAATTAAGCTTATTCATGATATTTATGCCAAAATAAGACAAATAAGTTGTTCAAAAGTGGCCAAATAACTCTATGTTCATAGAGTTATCACCTATCATACAATATATACATGGATCCTTTCTTTAAAAAAGCAGTATCTTTAAAAAAAAGTGAGAGATAAAAGTAAAATAAAAAAGGGAGAGAAAAGATACTATGACCCATTATCATTTAAAGTTATGAGAATTAGCTAAATACAAAATAAAAAAAATTATAGAAAATAATTCCCCTATAAGTCCCTGCATTTTTTTCATCTCCTAAAAGGCATATTAATTGAGATTTTTATTTCATAAATTTGATTGATATATGAAAATAATATTAAATTTCTTTATAAATACTTTCATTTATTTATTTCATGAGATCAATATGATGTACCACTTTAAGCTTTTTATTCTGAGTTGAAACAAATTAGAATTCCTTACACTAAGAATGGGTAAATTTTATATTGATACATTTTTGAATTGAATTAAAAGTGATTTTTAAATTAATTATTATAATAAATCATGAATATTTAGAATAATTGAATGAATTGTGCTATAGATTTTAATTGTAGAATTAAAAGAAAATTTAAAAGCAAAGGAAGTTTTGTTTTAAAATTTTATTTTCTTATGTGTTATTTTTTTCAATTTTTGTTTTACTTTTGATTTTTGTGGGTATCATATCTGAAAATCCTCACGAGACTTAAACTCATTTAGTAGGGCAACCTAAGGGTTTAAAGGCTTATTGAATACGCTAAATGCAACCGTATCAATATACGAAAATGATTTAGGATAGTTTAATTTCTAGTTTTTGTTTCTATTTTTTCCATTCTTACTAACAGATTTACAAGAAGCTAGTTGGGGTTGTGATAAGTGCTCAAAAACACTTAATATATAGTGATTTTATGCATGCTTAGTGATCATATAGATATGTATTTGCTTGTTTTACAATCATTTTACACAAATATATATTTTTGAATCACTAGTATATTTTGTTGTTTATGAAGTATTTCTTGTATTAAAAAGATTCAACTTGAAAGAATTATACTTGAAGCACCCATTAAATTAGGAAGATTAAAAGAAAACATTTGTAAAACATTACATATGTTTAAAAAATTGAAAAATAAATTACATGAAAATTAGGGTTCCAAGTGATGGAGTATAAAGTGTGTCGCGACATGAAATTTTTGTGAGCCGCTGTATGAGGCCAAAGAAAAGGTTACATGAATCTCAGATATGATATGGACTGTAGAGTGAAAAAATTGCATGCCGCGATGCTAAGGGAATGGATTGTGCTTAAACCGTGTAAATGCTTTGCATGCCGTAGTGTTGAAAATTGTGTGTCTTAATGCTAGGTTAATAATATCCACTTTTTCTTGCTTTCCTTACCCTATAAATATGACCCTTGTCTTTTGTAAAAAATATCCCTTATATCCTAGAATGCCCACAACTCTCTTCTAGCTAATTTCTTACATTTATAAGTTCTTCTTAGTTTTTCTTTTAGTAGTTTAAAGTTCCTTTCTCATTTGAGAGTTGGAAAGAGTTCATGCAATAGCTTTTATTTTCAATTCAATAAATAACATAGCAATTATGTATGGATATTTTTCAGAAACAACTTTAAGAATTTTGTTGAGGAATATTTAAATGTATTTATTTTAAAATATTTTTAAGTGTTGTTTTACATGCTATATGTTTAATTAATTAATCATTTATTAAACTATACATGTCTAGCTATAAAAATCATGCAATATTAGTATTGTTGTTATGCTTATGAAATATTAAAGTAGATTAAATATTTTTATAAAATGAATTAAGTTTTATTTCATCATCAAGATTAAACCAAAGTTTGTAAATGAAAAGTTTATTAAGAAAGTGTTTTTTTATAATAAATAAGAGAATTAGCTTTAGAATTTAAATTATCTCAAGTTGATTTAGAGTTGGAATCCTAAATATTTTGGTCTATATCAACTGAATAGTTAGAGTGAGCTATATTTTAAATATTTTTATAAGAATAATTATTGAAGATATATTGATAACATATCCTTCGTAGTAGTTTTAAAATATGAAAGTTAGTTCCATATACTTCAATCATAAACCTAACTTAGACACCTTGATGAAGTTTAAATTATCAGTCCGACTTAATGTGGCAAGTTAAATGGTTTAGTAATTTCTTAGAAAAAGGAGGGTAATTTAATTAAGTTTTAAATTGTTAGTCCGATCGAAGGTGGCAAGTTAAAGTTTAAATAAAAAAGAAAACATTCCTTAATTTAAGATATTTTCATACCTATAAGAAAGAATTAATATTCTTAATTCATATATTTAATATTCTACTTAATATTGAACAAATATGATTAACTAACTAATATACCTCATAAATTCTCCACTACATAATAAATGTTTATTGAATTTATCATTATTATTTTGTTATTAGTTTAGAAACTCAACCTAAAACAATCGTGATAGGATCTTTAGGTTATTTAATTTCATTTTCAAAGAATTTATTGAATGATTTAAAAACCACATGATTCCTCTTAAGATCGACCTTGGGAATATACTTGTTATCTTCTATAAGTGATTCTTGCACTTATAAGCTATTTTATAAACTATACAAAATTTGTATGCTTAATTTTGGCATATCACATTTTTGGTGTAATTACCCAGTAAACCTGTAATAACACTGAAAACTAGTTAACCTTTATAAGCATCAATAATGAATAAGACATTAAATTTACACCTGCATATAGATCCAGTATAGCAACTACCTCATTTTTATCACCAATGGTAATGTTCACAATAAAATTTTTAGAATTTTTGGGGATAACTTCAAAATTATTTCTGCTTGGGGCATAGAAAAATAAGGTTTGTAGAAGAAGAAAAGAAGTAAAAATTTGTATTGATCTAATTTGAAACACATTTTCTACTATTTTAGTTTAAAAATCTATTATAGTAAAAATGGATCCCAACATATTGAAACAGGGACCCATGTATATATGTGTTTATCTTCAACCCAATTGTATTGTGAGAGCCCTATACTCTTAGAAAAATCTTGTTACAACTCATATATTTTTTAACTACACAAAATATATATAAAAAATAATAATAAAAAAAACAAATGACAAAAATAAAATAAAATAACAAAAAAATAATAATAACATAAAATAAAAGAAAGCTATAAAAGAAAGGAAAAGAAACAAATACAATATATAATATGTATGATACAAATAATAATACAACAAGTTACTAAAGTATAACATACAAGTTAGTATATCATACAATTAACAAATAGAAGCAAATAAAAATAATAAAAATAGATAAATAACTACAAACAAGTTAGTAAAATAAAAGAAAATAACTTATAAAAAAATAAAAAGTTAGTATATAGAAATAATAGACAAAATTAATTAAAAAAAATAAAATAAAATAAAAAGAATTGAGTTCGTAACAAATAAAAGAAAAGAAAATTTTAATTAATAACATCTAAAAGTTGAAATAAAAACAAAAAATAAAAAAATGTGAAATTCTAAAAAGAAAAATAAATAAATTAATTAATTTTCCTTTTTAGAATTTTATATTTATTTATTTTTTGTTTTTATTTCAACTTTTAGATATATATATATTTTTTAATTTGTTTGAAGTCGAGTAATATATATGACATCCAATAAATTTTTATTTTTTTTATAAAAAAAATAAAAAAAGATTTGAAATTTAAAATATCTAAAATTAGTTAATAACCTAGATCTTCTAAGATTTTAAATAAAGACCACAATATTTATAACATAAAAAGTTTTAAGATCTTAATAATTACAATTTTAAAATGCTATTCATTCCAACAAAAGAGTCAAAAACTTGATAATATTAAATAATTGAGCTTTTAAGCTAATACCATCCCAATAATGACGCCCAAACTTGATTGTAAAATTTTGTAAAATTTATAAATTGCTCGCAAGTGCACAAATCACTCATAGAAAATGATTAATATACTTCCAAGGTTGGTCTAAAAAGAAATCGTATGATTTTTAAATTAATTAACAAATTCTTAAAAAAAAGCCTAAACATTTTATCACAAAGTTTGTGAGTGAAAACATAATCTAATAATATAAAAATAAATATAGATAATTTATTAAAATATTTAGGCATTTAGTCATTTAACATCATGTGGAGAATTTATGAGATGTATTATGTTTGCTCAATATTAAATAGGTTATTAATGATATGAATTAAGATTACTTATTATCCCTTTTTATGTAGAAAATATCCTATGATAGGGATCATTCTTGTTATTAATAATAAACCAATTAAAATTGAGAGTTCGTTTATTTAGTTATAGTTATAATTATCTAATTAGGAGAAGTATGAAAAATTAAAAATTTATATACGGCCAAGCATGCAATCACGTGTAAATAGAGTAATGAGGAAATAAAAAATTGACACACGAGATTTTTAGGCTGAAACAACCTAGACCATACCAATGACTTAAGAGGAAAACCATTAGTCTACCAGACCATCAAACTATCCATAATGAAAAATAAGTATCTAATTACAATGATATGAATTAAACTACTCAAATAGGTAATGCCCCCAAGTAACCTACTTACAAGCAACTACTTTCATCATAGTCTCTATAATAAAAGCGTTCAAATCTGAACTAGTGTTTTGACAAACTCGAGTTTCATGAGTTAATCGAACCCGCAATGCTATCACCTAAAAGTTAGCACATAAATATAAGTGTAAGTGTGTGTCTAAAAGAAGATTCAACAATGAATAACCCTATCTAGTTAATTTAAATAATATATGAACAAATAAAAAACAAATAGCAACTCTAGAATAATCACTTAAAAGCACAATAACATAGTTAATATTGTAGCCTTCACTACTACAAAAAGTACATATGGTCTCTGTTTTTAACCATGAGGTCTATGGTCACGATTATAAAAATTGAGGCCTAAGTGAGAGAGACCATAGGTAACGACCTATGGTCTCAGTTTTTTAATAACCGAGGCTATAGGTACCCCTCATGGCCTCAGTTTTATAATAACTGAGGCCATAGGGTATACATAAATTAAAAAAATACAATTAATAATTATAATATTAAAAATCAATATAAATTACAATAAATTTATTAAAAACAATATTAAAAATCATATTATATTAAAATTAAAAGTATAATTACATTCGAGAGTTTATTATACACTAAAATATAATAAAAACTTACTATTACAAACTCACTTTTTACTATTAATTACAAGCATAAATATGTTACAAAAACGATTATAATGATAATTCTTGCTTTTCAGCTGATTGAAAAATCTCTCTCAAGTCTTTCTTGACTCCATCTTCTGCAAATGTATATTCGATTGCATCTTTTGCCAACTGAAATATTACTCTCCTACCTAAATCACCTGCAATATTAAGCAAGAATAATAATCAACTGAATTGTAATTATAGAAACACATTAAACGTCCTCAAACATCCTAGTTTCATACACAGTTTCCATTTTAGCCTCTCTGGTTTCCCTACGGTCAATGCTCAAAAGAAGTCTGAAATATATCTTCTTACTTCTAGTTCCATTACATGCATCATTTACAAGAGAATTCAAGAGACTCCCAGCATCCAAATCATGTGAGGACTAGTTTACCAGCTCAACGCAGCGTACCAGTGCAACGCAGCTCACCATAACCAGTGTAGCACATCAGCACCAGCGCACCAGCACCAACACCAGTGCACTAACACCAGCACCAGCACAATGCACCAGTACCAGCACTTGCACCAGTATACCAACACCAACACCAACACCAACACAGCGCACCAACACCAGTGTAGCATACCTTCAAGAAAAATAGAAGAGCATCAATAAAAGTAAACAATTTGCAAAAAGCTATGAAACATTCCACATGCTAAAAGTAACAACAAAAAATTTATAGGAAAAATATTCTCTATTCATTTAGCCAATCATACTTCACATCATAACATACACATAAATTTTCAATTCTTAGATGACATTGCTTGAAATAAATAGAGTACATAACTACTTTTGACAAAAAACTGATAAGACATCATTTAGTGTAATCTAGAGAAGATTATATTATCTGAAAGATCAATTTCAATTTATAGTTCCAACAAAGGGCCAATAAGCTCATTTTCCTAGTATACAAAAACATAAAAATGGACCAAAATAAAATAAACTAGTGAGAAAGTTCAGAGAGTATAATGCTTTACATTAAATACAACAACAAAGAAAGTAATAATTAAACACACAGTTTGAAGAAATACCGCATAGCATAAGAAAGAGGTGCCAAGCCTGCTAGGTTCTTGTAAACCCATTGTTTATACTAAATAAAAAGGGAAATAATTATCATTTGTGCACATCTATGGATAAAAAGAAATTTAGATACGTCTAAAATATTAACCATGAAGTATTTTCCATCAAAAGATTTAAAACTGCATTTATAAACCATAAAAAATTACTGAATTACTAGTCTTAAGCAAAATAATTGCTTTTTCAATTAGAATTAGCAAAACACTCAACTTTTGGGATATCACTTTGTTGTAGATCAGAATACCAACGCATACACTTGTCTCTAAAAATAAAATGGATGAAAGCAACTATAAAAGAATATATTTAAATAAATATCAATCTGAATAGAGAGATCTAACTCAACAGAGGGTAAAAACATACATATGGCCTCAGTTTGTGCATAATTCTGGTTCTAATTCTGGATTGATCTCTGAATGGAGCTTACTTAATGTGAGGATAATAGCAATAAAAATAAGTATAAGTATATCATGAAAAAATAGAAAAAATAACTCACTTCCTTGTAAGTCTCTCCTTTGGCTCTCAACAATATAAGAAAAGCATTGATTAATGTCTCATCAACGTCATTTAGCAAGAAATTCACACGATTAACCAAAGAATCAATCAGCTGCCAAAACCCACAATAGAAAAATAAAAAATACATATTAAATTTCCCAAAAAACCAAATATTCAAAATGGGTAAAGGATAAACTCAAACCTCATTGAAAGATGTCACAGGTGGGATTAATTTTTCACTAACAGTAGGCAAAACACTAACAAAAGAGATAGTCTTAGAAACAAACCAGAATTGAACTAAAGACTGAAGCTTTACTCAGATTTAACTTATGGGTTTGTTCTTAAAGGATGATACAAAAACAAACTAGAACTGAATCAAAGATTGAAGCTTTACTCAAATCTAACTTCTGGGTTTGTTCTTAAAGGATGGTATAAAAACAAACTAGAACTGAACTAAAGACTAAAGCTTTACTCAAATCTAACTTCTGGGTTTGTTCTTAAAGGATGATTCAAAAACAAACCATAACTGAACCAAAGATTGAAGCTTTACTTAAATATAATTTCTGGGTTTGCTCTTAAAGGATGATACAATAAGAATAGAGTGCAAAACATAGAAAAAATATAACTTAATGGTTTAGGATGACTAGACGATGATGACGAGACGAGGATGGTGAAATGACGATGGAGAGATGAGGATGGCGAAATGAGGACGACAAGAGGGATGAACAACTCAAGATTGGGTTGGGGGAGAGGGACACCATAGTAAACTTTGGTTCTTGAGATTGGGTTGGGGACTAGAATTAATATATTAAACATATGATATATATATATATATATATTAATTAGAAATTATATATTAATATATATATATATATTACTTAGCACGTGCGCGAGAGCCATATGCACTGAATGAAATTATTAATTAGAAAATTCTGAAAAAAAGAGAAGGAAAAAGAAAGGAGGGAGAAAAAAAAGAGTGAAAAATTTGATATATATATATATATATGTATTATAAAAGAAATAAAAATACATTAAATTAAATTAATAATAGAGAAAAATAAAAAAATTGTAAAATAATTTTTGTATTTCTTTTAAATGAAGGACATACAATATTTTATTATTGAAAACTCTATTATTTTAATTATAATCACAATCAATTAATAATCATGACTATATAAATTTGTTTATATATATTTAAATATTTTTTGTAATTTAACTTTTAACCATGGTTACTGATAAAACTGAGGTTATATGTATACACTATAGCCTCAGTTTTTTTATCAAATCATGGCCAAAACCCTATGGCCTTGGTTTTTTTAAAAACTGAGGCTAAAATCCCGAGATCAAAAGCACATATTGTAGTAGTGCTTGTTAATCCATCAAACACAATCATAAATGTTTGATAAATTAACTTAATAAAAAAGTCTACGTCAAAGCGTTTAGCAAAACAAGAGAGTGAATAAAAGATGAAGAGAACAAACACACTTAAACTATTATGTGGTTGGCTTCAGCTGTGTGCTTATATTTTCCATAAATTTAGTCAATAGAGTTTTAAGAAATAAGAATAATATAGTAAAAAAGCCAGTCTAATTCATATTAGAAATAAGTTTTAAATTAATGTCTCACTCGATCGATCAAGTAAGTTGTTTCATCAATCGAATGTCCTCTCGATCGATACAGTTTATCAATTAATTAATTCTAAAAAATGGATCGATATAGTCATTAATCTTGATTGATATAATGCTTAATCAATTGAGTATTAATCCCTTGATCGGTCTAGTCATATAAATAATTAATTCAATATGTAATATAGCTCGATCGATCTAGTCACTACTTGATCAATTAAGTAGCCTATTTTTATATTGTTCCTATATGTCTAATAAGCAATCTAATGTGCACGGGAACATAGATATACCAAAGATGTAATCGTTAAGACTTGATAGTTTTTTTGCTTGAAAATATTCTTCTAAGACACCTAAAAACTAAAATTACAATTATATGTTTTGTTCATGAATATCGCTAAAACTCACATAAAAATTACAATCTCCCCATTTGGCATATTTGTGTGACAAAATCTTTCTCTCACTATATAACACTTATAGGAAAAAACAATTACATAGTGGTACCACCCTCTGATTTGGTGAAACCATCTTCACTTGAATCTCGAAAGCATGTCTACACAGGAAAACAAAAACACCAACAAGAAAACAACTTGTCCCAAAAGACTCATTACTCACACTAGTTTAGTGCATCTAATATAAGAAAAGAGAAAAATATTCAAAAGAGGATTAAAAAAATGATAGAATTAAAAATAACTCCCCCTGTGTTAAATATCCCAAGAAATTCAAAGTGATTAAAAAATAAAATCCTCCCTTTAAATTAACTATTCTCCTTTTTGATGTTTCAATTAATGTTCAAAAAGTTTGATACCAATTTTCTCCCCTATTTTTTGATACGAATAAATAGTATAATCATGAAACAATGTCAATAGGTTGAGTAAGAAATATATTTATTTAATGACTGAAAAGAAGAGTACACATTATTAAAAGCTCAAAACAATCAAAATAAAATGCTAAAAACAATTTGTTTTCTGAATTGAGGGTAGTAGACTTATCTAACCATGACTACAATAGTACACATAAAAAATGAAATTAATTTTATTCAATGTATGACTACCCATTGATAACATAAATATATGTAGGCAAGACACACAAATATACTAACATATATGGTGACATATGGACAATTATCAAAAATAAAATATGTGTTGGAACTACAATAAGAGGACAATTTGTTTATTCATGATCTGTTATGAAAGATTCAAAGAAAAGCTTATCACTTATCATGAAAACTTATAGTTGAATTCATACTTACACATAATAAAATTTTACTTACCAAGAGAGAACTAAATTAATTTTTATTCCCCTCTTGTATTTACCATATTTTTTATGTGAGGGATTGGTTATTTATTTTCCTTTTTTTATAACCAATTGTGGCTCTTTTTTGTGCATACAAGAGCTTTTGTATTTTTTAAAACTATTTACTTTATCATATTATTTTTATTTTGCAAAAGAAATATGCACAAGCCAATATATTGATACTATTTGTGAGGTAGCATTCTCCACTCACTACAATAGCTTTTACAAATCATAATAGGCAACCCTCTCAAAATGGGGTGTCTTTCTATAGCAGCATTTTATATAGTGCAAGGTAGTGTTCAATTATAATTTTCGCAATCAAGGTTATATCATGCCCTAAAAGCTCACACAATTAATTGTAAACTTCTACATGACATACTTATGTGTCCAGTGAGTCTGTGAATAGGTTCATATTGACATTGATCATTAAATGTGAGAAATATGTAAATGTACAAGTCACAATAACTATTTGCAAAATGCACAATCAAAGAAAATAAATATAATTAAATGGAGTATGTAATGATCATGTCAATGTTAAAGTACGTATACTTTCCTCCTTTTTATTTTTATTTTTTTATCTTTTTTAAACTAAAGAAACATTAATAAAACTAAAAAAACCAAAAAACTAAAGATTTTCACCTAGGTTCAATTAAGCACTCAAACAAAAGTTTCTAGGTGAAACAGTAAAGATTGGCGATCAGATGACTGGAAAGATAAAATCTTTTCTAGGCCAAACTTTCTTGAAATTTGGTTTCTTTATATCCTTGGTTTTAAAATTGACTACATTAGTTGTCATTGGCATATTCTTGGATATATCTTTAGATTTTTCATTCATCCTAAATGAAAATACAACATGCATAGTAGGATAATGATAATTAGTCATATAATTAAATGCATTGAGCTTCACTTGCCTCTTTGAGCCAATAACTCTATGCTTTATGGTAGGATTTTGGAACATGAATTTTGATTCTTAGAATTAAAATAAATTAGAATTCTCAACTTTCTTCGACGTCTGTGGGATAAAAGATTTTCAGGAACAAACAAATCATAAAGATTTGTGTCTCTATTCCCAGCCATCTTTTGATGTTAATGGGATCACTTCTTATGGACTCGTTGAGAATGATTCTGATCTAGTTCATGGCCTATTAGAAGTAGAAGGCGCCCGGGCGACTGTTTACCAAAAACACAGGTCTCCGCAAAGTCGTAAGACCATGTATGGGGGCTGACGCCTGCCCAGTGCCGGAAGGTCAAGGAAGTTGGTAACGTACACATTCCGACGATTGGCCGAGCGAATAAGTAAACTTCAAAGTGGATTTGTTGCTGAGAGAGACAACAAACAATTAATTATAACAAATAATTGATTATAACAAAAATTCAAAAAAAGGCAACTTGGACAACTTATAACGATGTTTGTCCCGCGGAATCCACGGGAGAAAAGGGATCCTTTGGTTCAGGATAAAAAAGATATGTTAGTTCGGAATAAACTGGATATGCTGCTGAGGGGGGATGACTTCGTCGCCATTGATGAGCGCTCATTTAACTGTAACTCATACTCCTCGCCTGCCCCTTAAACTCGCGATTTAGCAAATAAAATAGACCATTCCGGAAGCAGTTGATGCGGGAATAAGAGAACTTTCTCTTACAGGTATTCACTCATCCCCTCTCAGTGGCTGATCATCCTCTCGGACCAGCTACTGATCATCGCCTTGGTAAGCTATTGATGATGGTTATGAGTCCTACTATGAGAAGCATGAAAAGTATTCTTACATTTAGAAGCATTAATCAAAAATCTACACATGGGCTTACTATGACCTTTCCTACCATAATGATGACAGATAGGCACAAACATAACAAATTTTCAATCATAGTTGAAAATATTCTTTGTGGATAATGGATATCATAAAGATTTGGGTTAAAAGGCCTTACAAATGTAGTTTTTGATGTTGAAGGAGTGGAATTCTCATCCTTATAATAATGTCATTTGTATCATATGATAAGGACATGTTTGAAGGTTTGTTAAGTTCAGTTGATTTTGACCAAGATGTAATAGGGTACTTGTCTATATATCCTAGCCCTCACTTTTCTCCAAAAGGTTTTCCATAGTCAAGAACTTTTTTTCCACTTTTTAGCTCCAATTGTTAATCTTTTCACAGCTTCCTTTGATTTTTCAACTTCCTACATCAAATTTTTTTTCCTATTCTAAACCTACAAGACTTGAATTCAAAATATTAGAACATTCAAATAGATCAAAATTATCTTTTTCCCAATACTGATGAATTTATTTCATAAGATTTAAATTTTTCATTGAGTTTAGTTACTTCTTCAAGCAACTTATCTTTATCTCTTTTACATATTACAAACTCTCAGAACACTTCATAAATACTAGTGACATTAGAATGTTTAAGTTAGAACTTAGAGTCACTTTCCACATTGTCTAAACCAATATCAAACATACTGAAGTTTCCACCAGCTTTTGTAACAAATGCTAGCAAATTGGTGTCACTATTTTCTAGTTCAACTAGATTGTCAATACCACTTTTAGAGTCAGTAAGTGTGGTATTGAAGGCTCTTTAAGTGATTTTCTTATTATTTGTGTATTCAGTTGGAAAGTGACTAAAACCCATACATTCAAAGTATTAAGGTCCAATGGGTTTAGGTTTCTTACCATTAGACTCACATATTTGAGCTTTCTTAGATTCTGATCCTTTTGACTACATGATTTACCTCAATTTGAGGATTCTATCTGTTGAATACAAGTTTTGCATCTTTATTGCCACCCTCTTCAATCATAGAAGTTTTGAAAGCAACACCTTCATTCTTTGTGCTAGGATGAAAACTCATCTTAAAAGTTCAATGTGATACAACAAGTTCTTCCATTTTGGTGTTGTTAACATGCTTTCATCTATAGACTGTAGAAAGGCTCTCAATTGAGCCTTCCAATAGGGGTAATTGGACCCATCAATGTAAGATGCATGGGTTGTAAATGAACCTTTTCTCAAGTGATCCATAATAAGGTCATAGGCATACTATGTGTATCTAGTGACTGCTCCGATACCAAATGAAAGTTTGCTTATTTAGCTATGGATCTAATTAGCAAAAATATGACAAATTAAAAATTTGTAAGTTTCCAAGCATGAAATCACATGTAAATAATGTAATGAGAAAGTATAAAAACCAACGCAAGAGATTTTTAGATGTAAACAACTTAGGGCACACTAATAACTTAAAAGGAAAACCACCAATCCAACAGATCACCTTACTAACTCCTATGAAAAATAAGTATCCAATTACCATGTTAGGACTTTAATTACCTACCTAGGTAATGTCCCTAAATAACCTACTTACAAGCCACTACTTCCATCATAGTCTCTACAAGAATGTGTTAAGATCAAGACCAGCGTTCTAACGAACTCGAGTACCATGAGTTAATTGAACCAGCACTACTATCAACTAAAACGTTAGTACATAAACACAAGTTCAAGTGTTTTTCCTAGCGTAAATTCAATAATGAACAACCATGACTAGTTTGATTTGAACAATATATAAAAAAAAATCAAAAATAACTAGTAAATCTAGAACAATTAGTTAAAAGCATAATGACTCAATTATTATGGTAGGCTTATTAATCCATCAAACACAACCACAAATGTTTAATAAATTTACTTTATGAGAAAGCCTACTTGAAAAGCTTTAGTAAAACAAGAGAAAGAATAAAAGATGAAGAGAATAAGCATAATTAAGCTTTTGTGTGTTTGGTTTCAATTGTGTGCTTAGATTTATATTTATAGAATATTTTGAAATAGTTTAACACAAAGTAAAATTACAATCTTTTCCATAAAATCAATTAAATGAGGTTTAAGGAATAAGGAAAATATTGTAAAAAAATCAATCTAATTCGTATTAGAAATAGGTTTTAAAATCAAAGTCCAGCCTTCGATCGATCAAGTACATAGTTTGATCAATCAAATTTTCTCTCAATCTATCTAGCATATCAATTTATTAATTCTCAAAAAAATGGATCGATCTAGTGCTCAATTGGTTGAGTATTAATCCTCAATCTATCTAGTCATATAAATAATTAATTCAATAAGAAATATAGCTCAATCAATCTAGTCAATACACTATCGATCGAATAGCCTATTTCATATTATTCTTATGTGTCAATATGAAATTTAATGTGCACGGGAATAGAGATATACCAAAGATTTGAAAGTTGAGGCTCAATAGTTTTTTTTAGCTTGAAAATATTCTTCTAAGACACATAGAAACTAAAATTATAATTATATGTTTTGTTCATGAATATTGCTAATACTCACCTAAACCATTACAAATATCTTTAGGTAGGGCCTACCAATTGATTATTTTTAATTTTGATTCTTTTATAAGAAATTAGTGAACCATTTAATTTGTCTTTCTTAGGTTGGACTTGACAATTTAAACTTCATTCAAGATGTCAAAGTTGGATTCAAGATTTTAACCATCATAGAACTGACTTTCAGATTTTAAAACTACTAATAAAGTTATGTCCTGACTATATCCTTCAATAATAATTCTTATAAAAATATTAGAAATAGTGTTTACACTCCAAGTGCATACAAAGGTTTGCATATCATCATCAAATCAATGTCTACTAGTTATTCAAAGCATCTTGATGAGTCCAAAACTTCCAAAGAACCCTAGAAATATTTTGAAAGAAAATATGATAACTGCCTATGCAATATTGATGAAGAGATCAGTAGGTACAAAGGTTGGTGTTTCTGGGTGTTTGGTTCTTATTACTTCTCATTTTGAAATTTCTTTTTCAAGGACTTCCTATTGGATAGATACTGCAAGTAACAATGACTTCTCTCTTCAAGATTAGAATGATCAATTTTTGTAGTTCTTGTTGTACTATGAATTTGTGTGTTGGCTTCACATGTATAAAACTTGGTGTCTATTTATTTTTAGGTAGTGTTCTATCTTCCTTTGTGTAAGGTTGGTTACTTTGGATCAGAAATGCACAAACACACATGATTAGCTATACTTTGTATGCAACAACATTTACACTCACCATAGATTGGTTTTCATAGTGTACATGCTAGGTTGAATGTTGTGGTTTTTAGCAAGCAATCATGTGAGCGAGTTTATGTTTTCTTTCTTGTTTTTTTATGGTGTAGATATTTATGAAAATTACTTGACAATTTTTGGAACAAAAGAATGTGATTTTGTGGCACCTTGCCACCACCCTTGGGGAGATGGTTGGTTTGGTCCATGGCATGGTGTTTGGCATGGTGATCAGTCAAAATCTATAAATACCCCATTTTCTCTTGTTTTTTTATCCAGAAAAATGTAGCAAAGCTCTGTCAAATTGACATCTAGTTTTTCTATTTTTTAATCACTAATACTATGAGTTTTGTTAAGTATTAGTGATTCATGATTGTGTAAGCAAAATTACACTTTTCAGTTATGAGTACTCAAGAGGGTATTCATATGTTGGCTAATCGTTACCCTCGTGCAACTTCTCTTCTTATGTGAGAACCTCATTGTGAGAGTGAGCTAAGCTAAAATCTTTGAGTTTTTGTATCTCTTATTGTATCCAATAAGAGTTAAGGTTTTTGGAATTTGAGAGTGGTCCTCAAGATTGAGCATAGTTACACTTCTTATATTGATCTATAATTACTGATCACACTATATTATGCAGTGTTGGCTGTGGAAGAGAGTTAGGTTCGGTTGTCAAATTAGGTCATTGCAAAAGAAACAAACAAGAGTAGCAATATGAAATTTAGATAGAGGTAATAATGATTTTATTTCTTTTAGAGTTGTAACTATTTTATCGTTTAGTGAATTATTTGATTCTAATTGGTTTTCTTAAATAACCCGAGGATGTTACCATATAAATAGGGTCTCTATTTGAGTTTACCTTGATATATATGGTGTTGTGTATGCTATAATATGTGGTTAGTACAATCAGTGTTTAAATAGTGTATGTTTCTACATAGTGAAGTTTAAACTCTTATTAAAAACTTTATATTATTTATTGTTAGCTTTCTAACTATTGAATATTACTTCTGCATTATACTATCTATTTGTGATTATTTTTACAATAATTGTGATGATTTTTTAGGAGTTTATCTCTCTATTGTTTTCCTATTTGGGTTGAGTCCTTAAGGAGTTTGTATCTCTTTAACAAGATTTTGTATTGGGTCTTGGACTCATTTGTATTCATGCATGATTAGATGTGTTTTAGCATAATCTTCCTTTTTATTTGCATGTGAGTTTAGTGTGAGTCTCTAAGGAGTCTTTATCTCCTTACTTATGAAGTGTACCAAGTGATAAACTCTTTATTAGGGTTTTTATATATGTTTGATTACATGATGTGAAAGTACAATCATTATTTATCTAATATGTTCCCACATACGAGATCTTGAAGTGATTGGAAATCCTTTTAGGTTTTCATTATGTATGCATGTATCACAAGATTTGGATTTTTCCATGTATGCATGTTGCGAGTCAGGATAGGAGCCTTTAAGGCACATCGTTACTAGTGCGTTATGTATATTATTGTTTTTGTATCTATAAGTTTTTTGTTATGTGTTGAATTGAGCATACTGTTTTATACTTTTTCTGTATTAATTGTTTAATTTACATTATGAGGCCTTGCCTGGTCGAATTGAAATAGAGCTTGCAAAAATATTTCATGGGTTAGCCTTTCCACCCCTCACCTAGGTACCGATTACCTATTTGAGTTTGAAGTGCAATTGACCTTTGAGTAATATTCCATACATATGGGAATCTTCAATTGGTATCAGAACATATCACCCTTGTTTAAGCCTAATAGCCTAGGTGCTTAGTCCTAGAACTCTTTCTACATATACACATGCCTTGTATGTTTATGCCTTTTTTCACATATGGTGTGGGCTGTTATTGTTCTGTGAGATTGTTTATCTCCTTGAATTTTTGTCATTTTCATATTCCTTGTTTTCTTATTCATGCATATTTTTTTCCCTACATCTTTGTCTTGCATAGTATATTAATTGTCCTACTTGCTACTATGCCTAATTCTTTGATCCTTTACTAGTATTATCCCCTACTAGTTTCTTTGACATGCTCTTTTTGTGTATTTTCCTTACTTACTACTGACTTCTTCTTCTGTGGTTGTTTGCATGAGTATCATGTCACATGTTTTCATCATGTAGTATCAAAGTTTTAGGATTTTCTTTCTGTAGTCTTGTCTTCATATGCCATGCCATATAGAATGCATATCACCTATTTTATTAGGTTCTTCTTTCTTGTACCTAGTATGTTATTTTTTGGTTCTCCATTAGTCTCCTATTGATTTTTGTTCATCTTTTTCCTAATCTTCCTTCTCTTTTGCTTTAGATGTATCTTTGACAAAAACTGAGGTGTTATTACAATCTTATTTATACATGTGCTTCTCTATAGTTTGCATGTTTTGGTTTGCCATGAACATCTGTTTGTCATATAGATTATTTACCTATATTTTAGACTCTTGACTTACATTCATTATTGTGTATGGACTTGTGTGCGTAGATGATATTCTTGGTATTGGGTCTGTTCATTCTGTCTAAGCATGCCTCTTGTTTTTGTGTTGGAACTTGAGTGTTTCTCATATGCTTAATATGTTTCAGTAGCATCCCTTATTTCTTTTCTCTATTGGGAGTGTTGCTTGTGTTGCTCATAAGTTAGTCATGTTCCTACCTTCTTTTAACTAGTGATGATGTGAGTATTGTTGAGGATCTCTTTTGAGGAAACTAGGTATAGTTTATTGCCTTTGTTTTCTCTAGAGGCAACTCTATTTTGTTTCAGTTGATTATCTCGTTTGAGGCACATTCCTTTCTTTTTGGCCTTTGATTTTCTTTAAGGCCATCTTTGTCATCTCACTTTTTTGTTGTTGTTATTTTGTTTCATGAGATTGATGGTTTTACTCTTTGCTAACTTACTACATGTAAAATGAATTTTAGAAGGACCATTGGTGATATGTGATTGGGATGCACTTCGATTGAAGCGTGACTATTTTGACATGTGTTCTTCTTAAGCATTTGAATGGCTAATTTTTTTATTTTAAGTGAAATGAACTCTTTCTTATGCACATGCCATATATCTATGAATTTGTGTGGATATTTTGAGAAGTTTGTATGGATTTCATGCTTTTATAATTTGTATATCTCTAACAAGCTCTAGAATCCACTTTAGTGTCTCCTTAGGCAAAATCCTAGATGCTTCTCAGATAGAGAGAGGATTTAGGTCTTCTTTGGATCGATCGAACCTTTCAAGCCACCTCTAATTATTTATGTCCTTTCTTTACCACTATTCGAGTTGTTACGTTTACCCTTCTTTTCACATTACACCTTTTTAAACCTTGCCCAAATGCTTTATCCTACTTACCTATTTCACCCTTTGTTAACCATATGTATTAAGTTTGTTTGCATTACCCTCTAGGTTTCATTTAAAACGAAAAAGAATGAAAAGAAGGATAATGATCAATAAATAGATAAATAAATGAGGGAGAGGAAAAGAATGAGAGAAAATAATGTTGATGTTAAGGGGTTGTATAAGTTGTTGAATTTGTTGTGCAATTCTCACAAAAACTATATTTGTGAATGAATTTTGTGAAGTGACAAGAAAATCAACTCATTAGATTGTTTTTGGATTCACAAAGGTGTGTTTAAGCCTAAATGTCATCTCTTTCCTATCCATACCTCAGCCTATCATTACAAACCTTGTGAAACCTACTAATTTATTCTAAGTTGACACTTACATTATGGAAAGAGAAGCTAAATGTGAACATATAAAGTTTGGTTCTACTTTAGTCTATATTTCTATTTGCTTGGTTTGCATAAGCATTTATTGATGGCATATAGAGTAAACAAGTTTAGCATAACACACACAGTGTATGTCTTCAAAATTTTAGTCATACCCTTATTTTAATATATTATGAGTATATTTATGTGGAGTGTATTGGTTAATCTATAAGGAGCCCTCTTGCTCTTTGAACATGCTTAGTTTGTTTTCCTCTTTTTCTGTATTACTTCTTTTCTACTATGTGTAGATGCTTTGTTTTGGGGAAGGTTTTGAGAGTTGGATGCATAACATGTTTATTGCCTCACATGCATACATTTAAGGTAAAAGGCTGTGTTAATTGCATGTTGACAGAGGGAAGTACCATTTTGTTTTGCATCCTTGTTGTTTGTCCTATTTATGAGTTTATGTTATATTGTTTTGTTCCTATGATGCTCCTTTTTCTTAACATGACTTTATCCAAATCATGTATAAATAGGACTTGTAGTATGAGAAATTGCATACATAATTTGCATTCTCTTGTTTCTCATGTCTTCCTATGTGTTTACATGTATCCATGATGTAGTGAGTTATTACTTGTTTCTTGCATGTAGTTGATAGGCTGATATTTTTTGTTGGAATACATGCATATATTTTTTGTAGTATATTGGTATGTCTTTTTGTATATGTGTGCATAGTATGGGATGAGATTATGGGATTGAATACACCTAAGTGTTGTTAGGGAAAGATAGTTGAATCACTAGAAGTGTGTGAACTTGGAAAATAGTTTGACTCATAGTCAACTTCTTCTTAGGGATTTGTTGACACATTTATGTGGCATTGATATTTGGGAGAAGATAGTTGAGCCACTAGGAATGTGTCAACCTAGAAGATAGTTGAACTTCCTATTTGACTTCTACTTACAAATTCATTGACACATTTATGTGCCATTGGTGTTTGATCGACCGTC
This sequence comes from Hippophae gyantsensis, assembly GCA_030763125.1. Classification (NCBI taxonomy): domain Eukaryota; kingdom Viridiplantae; phylum Streptophyta; class Magnoliopsida; order Rosales; family Elaeagnaceae; genus Hippophae; species Hippophae gyantsensis. Next base: position 40,707,665 of record CM061035.1, on the reverse strand, counting down.
CTACCGATGTGTTGTATATACATTGCAAAACTTTTTATATCCTCCTATAGTGCATATGGATGTGGGGCTACATGCCATGTATCACATTAGGGAGATGTTTTCTATCTGCACCTCTCTTGGTTTGTTTGTACATTCAGTTTCTTGCTTGTTGTATTCTTTTACCTTGCTATTGTCTCATTGTTATTTCTTGTCTTTTTTGCATGACTACACGTGTTGCTTCTTATTATGTTTGCTCCAACCTTCTCTACTACGTTGCATGAGTGTTAGGATTATTGCATTTATGTCTGAATTCTCTCCTTCATATAGAAGTGTGGTATGTTACATACGATATATGTGCTTACTTTGACTTTTAAATAGCAAAAGAGGTGGGAAAAGTGTTGCATAACTTGTGTTTGTTTGTGTATTGTGTTTACTTGTTAACATGCTATTTTTTCGCATGGGGTGGTCAGTGTAGTTTGCACTACATCATGATTATCTGATTGCATTTGTTCAGTGGGAGTTTGCATATTTGTTTTGCATGTAGATTGTGTTTGTTTGTGTTTTATATTGACTTTGGTTAGCCTATCGGTGTGTACCTGTGTAGGGGTAACAAGATAGTATATGGATACATGTTGTATCTACATGATACATCCATAAGGTATGTGTTTGTTTTGTATATACATGTCATAGTGTAGATTGAAGTCTTCAAACTTCATATGTGTTATATGCAGTGCTATTGAGACTCTTGTATTTTAGAGGGTCTAAATGGATTAGTTGATACATGATGTTGGATGGAGTGCACAGGTTATATGCACTAGGTTAAGTGTATTTTTTTGATTTTATGTGTGCATCAATGTCTTGTTCATAGGTGTAAGTCTGGATGTACTTGGATTTGTGTGTTGGCTTCCAATGTACAAAACACGATGACTTTATTTTACTTAGTATTTTTATCTTCCTTGGTGTAAGTTTGGTTACTATGAATCAATAATTCACATATGTACATAGTTGGGTACACTTTATATGCAAGCATATTTTTACTTGTGGTTTTTGGCTTGTTTCAAGTATGGGTATTTAAGGATTGTTTTTAGCATATTTGGAAACAAAAAATGAAATTTTTTACTACCTCACCGACCAAGCTCCCCACCACCCTTGGCATGGTGGTTGGTGAGGTGGCCGATAAGGTGGTAAAGCCAAGCCTTATATATACCTCACTCATTTCTCTCTTCTTTACCCTTTGTTAAGAAGCTTAAATTATACTAAAATAAATAGTGAGATTTATATCTAATTTTGATATTATTTTGGAGAGCTTATATTTGAGAGTGGTTTATTTTTGTGAGTTTTGTAATCAATTTGTAATTTATATGAGTATGTCGTTTGGCGTGTGTCACCCAGACTTGATTTTATACAGTTACTGGTACTAATCATTGGTTTCCAATTATATCACATTGGGTGGTGTTGGCTATAGAGGATAGTCAAGTTCGAGTTTTGAACCAAAACGTTATAGTAGAAGTAGTAAGTGAAGATCAGTAGTAAGCAGTTGGGACGTCAATCCCATGTGATGGAGGTAATAGTAGATTTACTTTCTATTAGAATTGTAACTTGTTTTTTGATTAGTGAATTATTTGCTTCTTAGTAGTTGCCTTAAGCAATCTGAGGATGTTACTATATAGATACACTATCTCTATATATGTTTAACTCGTTATAACAAGTGTTATGAATGATTTGATGTTGTGCTAGTATATTCCAAGTTTAAGGTGTGTATGTATCAACACATTAAAAGCTTAGACTTAGATAAGAAAGCTTTTACATTCTTGCTTGTTTTCTATTATATATATATAATAACTATTATTAAATTTATATGCTTTTGATATTATATGTTTTGTAATTCGAATGTGTGAATTGTATAAGTGTTTTATTGTTTTGTTTCTCGAAAGTTACGATAGAGTCTTTTAAGAGTCAGTATCTTCTTACCCTAGTCGTATATGGCCGGGTCATAAACTCTTTCAATAGGAACCTAAATTTCGAGGTGATCTTTATGATCATCTCATGACAGATGTGAGTATATATTTAGTTGTGGAATGTTTTGACACGAAAGGCCAAAGAGGGAGATTATAAGTTCTATTGTACTATATATCTTTATGCTAGCATCCCGTGGACAAAATATGGTGTCTGTTTATATTTACTCAGTGTTCTGTCTTTCTCTATGTAAAGTTAGTTATTGTGGATCAGTAATGCACACACACATAATTAGGTACACTTTGTATCTGACCATATTTACATAAACCACAAGGTTGGTTTTCGTAGTATGCATGCTAGGTTGAGTATTGTTTTTTTTTTTGCAAACGAGTGTGCGAATGAGCATATGTTTTTACTCGTGCTTTTGTTTTGTTTCATATGAAAGTATTTATAAAAATTACCTGGAAGTTTTTGGAATGAAAAAATGTGATTGTTTAGTAACTCACCACCAACCTCACCACCACCCATTACGAGGTGGTTGGTGAGGTGGCCAACTCAATTCTATAAATACTCCCTTTTTTTCTTTTTTGGTTATCCAAAAAAATGTTGCAAAGCTCTATCAAATTGACATTTCATTTTTCTTATCTGAATCACTAATACCTTAAGCCTTTTTTGGTATTGGTGATTCCTTATTTTTTGAGCAAAATCGTGCTTTTGAGGGGTGAGTACTCGAGATGATTTTTGTGAGAAGGTTTTATATGTGAGCCATTTGTTGGCTGCTAGTTGCACTAGTGCAACTTCTCTTCTTATTTGAGAACATCATTGTTAGAATGAACTAAGTCAAATTCTTTGAGTTCTCGAATCTCTTATTGTGTGCAACAAGAGATAGTTTTTTTTGGGTTTGAGGGTGGCCCTCAAGATTATGAGTAGTTACACTTCTTGTTATTGATATTTGGTAACTAATCACAATCTTTAGGAGCTTTCTAATCATTTAAATCTTAGAACAAGTCTCATAAGTGTATGTTTTTTATATCCCTCTCCACTAATATAAATATGCACTTAGCTAAAGATCAATAAGAGCTTTACATATTTGTAATATAAAGAGAATACATGTCTATTAGTGTTATCAACAAATAAAAAATTAACTTCATTATTAAAAACCAGGTTATTAAATATTTCAAACAAATCTCGAAATTCTAAACTACCCGTTATCCAATAAAACCCAATATTCCTAATAATAAACCAAAATCCCCTAACCAATTATTTACAAACGCCTCTTGACAAGTATTCACTACAATAGGTCATGTGAACTAAAACCCTATTAATAGAAAAGAACACATTCCAACCAATTCAAAAAAATAATAATTTGTATGAAATTTGAAATAGTAACTAATCCCAACATTGAAGTATTAGAAAAGCTCAAATAAGCAAAAAATCTTAAATATCCTTGATCCTGTGACATATAGTTGTCACTATAAATAAGAACCATAATTCCAATAGTATGACCAACATTAACATAATAGAAGTAAATGGATCAATCAAGAAACAAGTTTCTAAAGAAAAAAATTATTAACAGTCTAAGACCATATATATATATATATATATGTGTGTGTGTCGAATGGTTATCTAGTTGCTAAATAAATAGATGGGCTGAAAAAAGGTAACTATAACTAATAATAAAACACTAGAAAAAACCCATATATGTTGAAGTTTTTTCATTACTGTCAGAAAAAGTAAAATTCTTACTCCTATTAACATAGGAATTGGAAGTGAAAGGAAAAATATGATCCATGAATATTGATATGTATATTCCATAAAACAAAAACTTTTAATTACTAATTAATTATTTTTGATTTACTAGCGCCTAGGTCTTTTGAAAGGGTTCAATTAATAAAAAAATTAAGATCTACAAAATAAGAATAGAATTTTTCAGCCCTAATTTATTTTGAATATTTCTCAAATACTTCAAATCAAAGGGTTACAATTGCTCAAATGAAAAGTTACTTGTGAAAACTAAATAGGTACTTTGATGATTTTTAAAATATAAAATAATTAAATAAAATTGGTAACTATGTATGAAAAGGTATAATAAGAGATTTGAATGAAAAATCAATAAAAAATCAAATATATAAAAAAGTATTTTAATAGGATATGATTGATTAGTTGATGTTTCAAAATTTAATATCAGTTCATTAAAACCATATAAATCAATACCCAGAACTCCTATTAATAAAATAATAGAACCTCTTGCAATGTACAAAATAAAATTTGTAGTTAAATATAGACATTTCTTTCCACCCTCTATGTATAGAAGTAGATAAACTAGAATTAATTCTAATTTCCACATGATAAAAAAAAATAAAAGGTCTTAAGAAGAAAATGGCCCTATTTGACCGCTATACATTGCTAACATCAGGAAATTGAATAGACAAGAATCTTTAGTAGTTAACCAAGCCACTAAAGTACTTAAAGTGGTGAAAAATCTTGTTAGCAATATGTGTCCTATAGAAGTTCCATCTATTCCAAATCTCCAGTAAAATTAGGAATATATAGTTAAGACAAAGGTCCCAACTAAAAGAGATAATTGTGGTTCTATTTCTCTCAGAATTATAACTATTTTATTATTTAGTGAATTTTTTGCTACTAAGATGTTACTACATAGATAGAGTCTCTATGTGGGTTTACCTCATTGTATCTGGTGTTGTGCATACTATAATGTGTGGTTAGTACAATTAGAGCTTAAAATGTGTATGTTTCTATATACTTAAGTTTGAATTTTGATTAGAAATATTTTTTTATTTATTACTAGTTTTCTGAATATTGCTTCCACTTTGTACTATCTTTTTCTTATTATTAATACTATAGCTATGATTATTTTTCAAGAGTTTATCTCTCAATTTTTTACCTATTTGGGTTGAGTCCTTAAGGAGTCAGTATCTTCTTAACCTGATTGTTTATCGGGTTTTGGACACCTTCTTTGTAGTCATGCATGATTAGATTGTGTGTTAGTATAATTTGCATTTTTATTTGCATGTAAGTTTGGTGTGAGTCTCTAAGGAGTTTGTATCTCCTTACCTTGAAAGTGTACCATATGTTATACTCTTTATTAGGGTTTGCTATATATCTTTGATTATATGATGTAAAAGTACAATTATCATTTACCAAATATGTTCCCACATGTGAGGTCTTGAAGTTATTGAAAATCCTTTTAGCTTTTTGATATGAATGCATGTATCATAAGCTTGTATTTTTTGCCATGTTTGCATGTTACTAGTTTGGACAAGAGCCTTTGAGGCCCATTGTCACTAGTGTGTACTCTATAGATTGTTCTTTTGTTATCTGCTAATTGTTTTTGGTTGTGTTGAATTAGCATATTGTTTTCTACTTCTACTGTGTTAATTTCTTAATTCATGTTGTTAGATCTACTTGATGGAATTTATATGGAGCTCACAAAAATATTCCATGGGTTGGCAGTTACCTATTTGAGTCAGAAAAACAATTGACCATTTTGTAATTATTCCTATGTATGTGAATCTTTAGTAAGTATATGAGAAGTTAAAACTAAAGAAGAATTTGATCAAGATTAATGACAACTTGAAAAAGATCATTTGGAACTTTCAAATCAATTGTTGAATCTTTCTCTTAAGAGTGAGAAGGAAATGGAAATGAGAAGTGTCTGTCTACTATTAAGGATCTCAAAAATTATATTGAAGACATTGAAGTGAAAAGATCTATTTTCCATGTTAGTTGAGCCTAATTCTAAGGTTTCTAAGAATATTGATCAATTAGAGAAGTAGATCTTCATGCTTGAAAATGAAAAGGCTTGTCCTGTGTCCCTTTTAGTAGATTGCAAAGTTGTGATTGATAATCATCATTTTCACCTTGAGGCTGTTTCTCATAAAGTTAATTTGTTAGAATCTAGAATCTCGCTTAATAGACAAAGCTAAAAAGAGTGAGTCATTCTCTATTCAACAACTTTATGTTGAAAATAAATTATAAGAAACCTGAGAAGCTATTCAAAAGTTATCTCTAGAAATTAAATTTCTTGATGAGATGCTGAAAATTGGTAATACTTGAGAGATCTTGGATACATTGATGATAAAAAAAAACCTCTTCTTTTTGTACTCAATTTGTTTGAGAATCAAGTTCTACTCAAGTGGATCCTGTGCATGAGTTTTCTTTTGATGAACTAAGTACCCAATGTAATTCTTTCCCACCTTCTTCTAATGCTTCTGATTTTCAATCCATTGTTACATCCCGAGGTGAAACTTCTCTCCCTAACAAAAAAGTTCTTGATTATGTGGAGGGACTACTTAATCATTCTATTAATAAAACCTTGATTATACAGAGTGAAACTGTTATGCTTCTTGAAGAATATAAGTCCTCTATGATTAATGATGATGGTGTTCTTAACTTAAAGTACAAAGTTATTCATACTGCTCTTAAGGTGAGACCTTCAAGTTGTTGGTACTTTGACTGTGGGTGTTCTCATCATATGACTAGAGAAAACTCATTCTTTACCAAATTCATTCTAATTAATGATGGGTCTATTACCTTGGTGATGGGAATAAAGCTATGCTTTTTATAAAAGGTTCTATCAATGCCACAAGGATCCATGAGTTCAAGAATACCTTCTTTGTGGATGGTTTGAAAGAAAACCTTATCGTCATAAGTTAAATATGTGATGATAAGTGTTTAGTTAAATTCAATCAGAAAGAATGTACGACAACACTTGAAGTGTTACAGTTAAGGAAATTAAATCCAAAGATAACTATTATTATGTTAGTGACTCCCTTTCTCTTATGTGAAATAGAACTAGTCTCAATGTAGTGAAACTTTAGCATCAAAGTTTGGATCATGTAAACTATAATATTGTAAAAAAATATTGGAGTCTCAAGACTATCTAAGGCCTCCCTCTAATGACTACATTGTGGTCCTTACTAGTTGGGAAAGTAGAGCAAGAGTCAACATAAAAAGAATTATAATCTCTCAACAACGAAGCCTCTAAAAATTATACACATGGATTTAATAGGTCCAATGCACACTACCAGCATAGGAGGAAAACAATATATCATTGTGGTGGTGGAATACTTATCAAGGTACTCCTAGGTAATTTTTCTTAGGAAATAATCAAAAGCTTTTGTTTATTTCAAGACCTTGTGTGTTAAACTTTAGAACAAAGAAGGTGATTCTATTGGAAGTATAATCAAGATTAGAAGTAATCATGGTAAGTAATTTGAAACTTCTACTTTTAATTCATTTTTGATAATTTGGGTATTTAGCATGAGTTATCTTCTTCTAAGACTCTCAACATAATGAAATTGTTGAGGGAAAGAATAGAGTCAACCAAGAAAGGGATGGAGTGATATTGACTAGCAAAATATTTATAGGTTAAAGTTGTGAGCATAGCTTGTTACAACTTGAGCCTATGTTTCTTGGGACTTGGTTTATGTCAGTCTCCTTATGATCATATGCATGAGAAGAAAACTAATGTCAAACATCTTTGTGGGTTCGAGAGCACATGTTTTATTCACTAGAAGAGAGAGAATTTGGAAAGGCTTGAAACTAAGAGTGATCTCGACATCTTCCTTGGATATTCTTATAATAGTTGAGCCTACTGTGTCTACAATCTTAGATGCTCTACTATGATGGAATCCATCAATGTAGTTTTGTCGATTTTTGTGCTACTAAGATGGTAGAGTTTGAGGATATTGATGTTTTTGAAAATTGAAGTTCTAAAGAGAATGTTAGGGTGGTATGCATTTGTTATCTACTGCCAATCCTCTTGAGCCATCAAAAAAGATGAAGAAAGAGAGAATTCTCTTCCCATATGTGGAAATGATGCTTATGCTACTGACAACATCATTGGTGATATTGAAGGACAAGCTAGGACCATATATTAGATCTAGGAGACCCTGAACTACATATGTTACATTTTGATAATCTTTCCTATTTAACAAATTTAAGTAAGCCTTACAGGAAGTATAATTGATCAATTTCATACAAGCAGATCTTAACGAATTTCAAAGGAATGATGTTAGGGATTTGGTTCCTAGACCAAAAGATAAAAATTTCATTGATAAATATTGGTTGGGCAAGAACAAATGCTTGTACAAAAACAAAGAGGATAAGAATGGCATGATTTATAGAAACAAAAGGTTGTAGAACAAATTTATGCTCAAATAGAGGGTATCAAATTTGAGGAAACTTTTTCTCCTATTTCCACTCGCTTATAGTCTGTGAGATTGATTGGGTTGGAACATTACTTTGGATTCAAGCTTTATCAAATGGATGTCAAAAGTCCTTTCCTAAATGGTGTTATCAAAGAAGAATTTTTTTGTAGAGTAATCTAAAGGTTTCGAAGATCTATACCTTCTAGATCATGTTATGTGATTAAGGAAAGCCGTGTATAGATTGAAACATGTACCTTACACCTAATATGTGTGCATTGCAACCTTCTTGCTCAATAATGGTTTTTAACGAGATGGTGGTAATAAAACAATTTTTGTTTATAGAGGAAAATGAGAAGGGGTGGTTTCCCAAGTTTATGTTGATGACATAATCTTTGGATTCATAATGGATGACCTTGCTCAATAATTTTCCTTAACCATGCAAACATAATTTGATACAAGTTTGATAGGATAATTGAAATTCTTCTTTCTATTTTAGATTAACAATGGAATGATGGAATCTTTGTTTCTCAAGCTAAGTATGCCAAGGAGCTAATATAGAAATTTTGGTTAGACAAAGATAAGATTACTCGTACTCCAATGAGTACTTATATTTTACTCTCTTAGGATCCTTCAGGCAAAGATTTTGAGCAAACTTTATACCAACGTGTAATTTGAAGTCTACTATATTTAAGTGCGAGTCCTCCTAATATTTCTTTCAGCATTGGTGTTTTTGCTATATTTTAGGGTTGCCCATAGGGTCTCATACCATAAAATGAGTTATCAAGTGTATCAGTAGGACTTCATATTTTAGGATATGGTATCCATGAGGCACAACACCTTAGCTGGTAAGGTATTATGATACACATTGTATAGGATGTAATAATGACCACAAAAGCACTTTTGGTTGTTGTTTGTAATTAGGAAACTTTTTGATTTCCTAACATATTAGGAAGTAGAGCTCGATGTCACTTCTAATAGCTGAGGTAGAGTATATTGTAGTGAATTTTTGCTATCCTAAATTGTTTTGGATGAAGTAGATATTGACATACTATGTTATAAAGGTAAAGGATCTAGTCTTTCTTTTTTACAACACTCGAGCCATAGCATATTCCAAAAATCCTAACCAACATTCAAAAATCAAACACATTGATATTCAACATTACTTCATTAAATATTTAGTGGAATCAAACACAATGTTGTTGCAACATATTAGCCCTGATCTTCAACTTCCTAATTTTTTAACTAAACCATTAGATTCTCTCCGATTTGAATCCCTGAGGAAATAAATTGATAACTCTATGAAAGTAGAGTTATTTAGCACTTATAAACCACTTATTTTCCTTACTATATTTTAAAATATGATGAAAAGGTTTAATTTGTGTTTAACTATGTCAATGTGGATGTAATAGAGGCATACAGAGTTAAACCGAGTTAAAAAGAGGAAAAATAAACAACATACCATGACAAACATTTTTTTTGTTCCATGACACATATGAAGGAAAATTATGTAGCAAGGACCATACCATAGTGCACAAAAATCCTTACCATGGTACACGTTCTAGCTATGCAAAATTCCTACTCCTAATAAAAAAATGATTTTAAGCTCAAATCCTCAACCCATGGACCATTTTAAGAGATGATCTAATGGTCCATATTAGGTCGTTAATCCTTTAATAAACATCATTCTTTCAAGAAGAAAACACAAAATTAAGAATTAAAAACCCTAGTAGCTATGAAGAAGAGAGAAGAAGAGATAAAATCCAAGAGAAGATTAAAGAATATACAACTTTGTGAAGAGTTCAAGAGAAGATTAGTTCTACAAATCAAGAGATTGAGTTTATCTCTTCTTCTTCTCCATTCTTTAGTAGTTTTTATGTCTTCATTTATGAAAAATTGAGCTTTATGAACATAATTATGTCTAGCTAATTTATTAATTTAGGGATGTTATAAACCCAATTTTTTACATGTGATTATTTAATATTTTACCCTAATTGCGATTTTAATTGAATAATATTATTTAATCTAATTTTTATGTCATTAATTGTTTGGTCAATAATTAATCTATAGAGACAATTAAATATATTTGAGAGAATTTTTTAATTCTTTGTCTTGATTAAATAACATGTATAATTTATAAGGAGAGATGTATGATTTTTATGTATGTGGTGAGTAATTGATGAAATTAATTAGTATGCAATCTAATTAACATGAGAATGTGATTAGGTTAATTACTATATAGTGTATAATTTACTTGAGAAAGAAATGTATGTTAGGTTAGATTCAATTGATTATATAATTGGATGGAAATTATTTTGGGGAAAATTTTAGTGATTCATATGCTTAGGAAATAGGGGGATTAAGATTCCAATATTGTTTTCTCATATATCTTCATAGTTGTTGAGTTTTACGATTTAAAATTAATTCTCATTTTTTTAGTTTTTATAATTTGTTATTGTCTAAATAGTATTCATAATAATTACATTTTTATTGAATTATAAGTTACACAACTCCCTACAGGATCAATATCTATATTTAGGTATGTTATATTACTTGCATAACCTGTATACTTGCACTTAGCGTGACCATGTTTTTGGCACCATTGTTGGGGAGTTTATTACTTGTAATACATATCAATAATGATTATTATACTATTTTGGACCTTTTATATTTTTTTTGGTGTTTCTGTTGTATGCCCATGTTGATAGGTGAAAATCTTGCTCCTTTTCATCCAAAAATAGAGAGAAACTTACTTTGCATAAGAAGGGAATGATTAGCACAAGATAAATTAGGGGTTATGACAAAACAAAGGGATTAAAATGTGGTATGTAAACCATTAAGGGATTTTGCAATCCCACAAGTAGATGGAGCTCAATCATCTATTAATAGTTTGGGAATCAATGCTAATAATTTTGAACTTAAGCCAAATGTCATTCAGATGGTATAGGAAAATCAATTTGGAGAGTTAGTCAATGATGACCCAAATCTCCACTTAGCTTCATTCTTAGAAATATGTGACACCTTAAAAATGAATAGTTTATCAGATGATTCAATTCACCTTTGCTTGTTTCCTTTCTCATTGAGGGACAAGGCTAAGGCTTGGTTACAGTGACTACTTACTGGGTCAATATATAAATTGGCTTAGAAATTCTTAGCAAATTACTTCTTACCTTCAAAGATAGCTAAGCTTAGAAACATCTCATCTTTTTAGAAATTAGAAGGGGAATCACTTTTTGAAGCTTTGAAATAGTATAAATAGTTGTTAAGAAGATGCCCATACCATAGTATTTCTTCTTGGTTCCAAGTGAACATTTTATATTGGACTAATGGGGAAAAGAAGGACCCTAATTGATGTTGTAGCTAGAGAAGCTTTAATGAGTAAAGGTGAAGATGAAGCTTTTACACTTTTTGATCAGATGCCATCCAATAATTTCCCATGGCCTGTTGAGACGCTCAACCCAAGGAGAGTGGTTGGAGCAATAGATGTAGACACCATAGCAGAATTGCAAGCTCAAATAAATGTTATACTTTAGGCTTGACTAAGATGCTAGATGGTGGCAATGTGGGGGTAAATATGGTACTAAGGCATATAGGAAACTTTCTGAAGTAGTAAACTATGTCAACAATCAAAACAACCAAGGAAACCCATACTCAGGTAAATACATTGTAGGATGGAGAAACCATTAAAATTTCTCATGAAATAATAACAACAATCAGGGTGGTAATCAATTCAACAATCAACCCTTCCCAGTACCAGATTTTCAACACAAGTGCTTTAATGGGAAGGATGAAAGACTTCATCCATTCTGTAAATACAAAATGGATCATATAGAGACCACTTATGAGGCTTCTATCTGAAATTTGAAGATCCAAATAAGGTAACTTTCCCAAATCATAAGTTAGAGGCCTCAAGGTAACCTTTCGAACAATACATAAGTACACCCAAAAACAAGGGATAAGACTCATTGTAAAGCCATATCCTTGAGAAATGGTAAACTTATGGAGAAATATGTGCCTTTCACATTTGATGATAAATGTTTAGAGGCATTTTGAGTGCTTAAAGCTAAATTAGTGTTAGCACCTATTATAGTAGCACCAGATTTGAGCAAGTTCTTTGAGTTAATGTATGAATCAATTGATTTTGCTATTGGGACTATTTTGGAGCAACGAAGAGACAAGATGTTCCATTCCTTATATTATGCAAGAAAAATACTCAATGTTACTCAAATGAACTATGCCACTATAAAGAAGGAATTCCTAATCATTGTATATGCCTTTGAGAAATTTAGATATGATACACGAACCATTCTGCAATAAAGTATCTCAAGATAAAGAAGGATTCCAAACCAAGACTAATCAGATGGGTTCTCTATCTACCCGAGTTTGACTTAGAAATGTGTGATAAAAGAGGGACAAAAAATCAAGTGGTAGACCATCTATCTAGATTGGAGAGGGAAGCTAACATGGATGATAATTTGGTGATTGAGGAATATTTTTTTAGATGATTAACTTCTTTTAGTGGCTCAAATTGACATCCCATGATATGCAAACATTGCAAACTTCCTAGTTGCCAACATCCTTCCACTTGAGCTCACATGGAAACAAAAGAAGAAATACTTCCATGACGTAAGGAAATATTTTTGGGATGATCATTGCCTCTACAAAGAATGCAATGATGGTATTTTAAGAAGGTATGTCCCTTATGATGAAGGTGGAAGTATTCTTTACCAATGCCATAGCTCAGATTATGGAGGACACCATGGAAGCACAAAAATAGAAACTAAGGTACTTAAATCTAGTTATTTTTTGCCTACACTATTTAGAGATTCCTACCTTTAGTTAAATACATGTGATTTATGCCAAAGGATATGTAACAGATGAGATGTCCCTAAATAATATATTTGAAGTGGAATTTTTTTAATATTGGGTCATTGAATTTATGGAACCATTCCCTTCATACTTTGGTAACCAATACATACTAATACATATGGATTACATGTCAAAGTGGGTAAAAGCCATAGCCACTAATAAATGTGATGCCAAAGTTGTCATGAAATTTCTAAATAAATTTTTTTTCACTAGGTTTGGAACTCCTAGGATGATCATTATTGATGAATGTAGTCACTTTTGCAATAGAGCCTTTAATTATTTATCATCTAAATATGGAATTAAGCATAATTTATCTATCCCCTATGATCCCCAAACAAGTGGGCAAGTAGAGGTGTCTAATAGAGAGGTGAAAAAATCTTGAAGAAAATAGTTAATAATTATAGAAAATATTGGGCTTCTAAGTTAGATAATACTTCATGGGCATACAGAAATACATTTAAAACACCAATTGATACCCCCTATATAGGCTAGTCTATGAAAGGCATGTCATCTATCAGTGGAATTGGGCATAAAGCATACTTGGAATTGAAACAATTAAACATGTTAAAGGATGCAACTGGTGAGAAACGGTTGCTAAATATAAATGAATTAGATGAGCTATAGGGGTATACTTATAAGAATGCCAAGCTTTAAAAAGAGAAAACAAAAATATGCCATGATAAGAAAATTATTTGCCATACTTTTGAACTAGGATAGCCAGTATTACTATACAACTCAAGACTCAAACTATTTCTAGGTAAGCTCAAGAGTAAACGGTCAAGTCCATTCATGTTCACTAATGTAACAATCCATGTATCCATTGAATTTGAGAACAAACATAAAGAATGGTTCATATTTAATGGGCATGGATTAAAGCACTATCTTGGTGATCAATTACCAAATGAAAAGGCTATAATGACCATGGTGGATGCACCTTAGGAGCTGCCATAATTGTCTAGCCAAGGACTACATTAAACATGGCGCTTATTGGGAGGGAATACTATGTTATTTTACTTATATTTTTTGTTTTGCAGGTGAATAAATATTGAGGGAAATGGCACCACAAATATTGAGCAATTTCAGGGACAGATGTGGTGTGCCAAGGTTAAGAGAGTTTTATTTTCTCTCACTCTTTTTCATATTCATATATGCAAATTGGGACAATTTTCAATTTAAATATAGAGGAGGGAACATCGTTATCTACTTCAATGTTTAGTATACATTTTCATTTTTTATGTTTTTTTTTTAAAATTTTAGGATATTTTTATCATGATTTGGGTAGAAATTGATAAATACATAGAAAATAAATGCATGCATAATTGATATGAAACATATGAACCCAATCATAGAATTGGTTGTCATGACTAGGATAAGGAATGTAACATGCTTTTTAAGATACTTACATTAATCATGTGATATGCTTGCTAGTTTTGATTGCATTGATTTAGATTTTTATGCACATGCTCATTATTGATTTTAATGCCCTTATTGGAAGAAAATTTGGGGAGGGTTATGCTCGTTGATGAGGACTATGATGTTTTAGAATCTATTTGATCATCCTTTGAGGCAAAATCCTAAATAGCATTTGGCTTGAGAAATGATTTATGCCTTAATTGGATCGATTGAGCCTTTCAAGATAACCATTGTTTATATCCTTAGTCACCCTTTTGAACCTAGCTAAGCATATCTTTAAACCACATTTTTAGCATAACCATTAAGTATTACATCTACCCTTGCACCTTTAGTTTGAATGAAAAATGTCACCATGTGCTATGCTATAAAGTGAGGTGAAATGTAATGCATCCTAAGTCTTCTCACCCACAAAAAAAAACTCATAACACAATTTCCCCTCCAAACAAAAAGAAAAAATTATATTAAAGATCAGTTTAGAGGTGTTGTGAGGCTATTAAAAAACAAAAAAAAAAGAAAGAGAAGAAGAGATGTGGAATAAAATAATGAAAATAATGATAAGATAAGGTACATAAGAATATCAAATGAAAGCTCAATTGTAGTTAAATATTGCATGACGAAAAAAGAGTGCTAAGGTGTGAAAAAAACCTAAATATCTATTTCGTTACCCCCAATTAAGCCATACACTATGATCGGGCAGAACCGACATCACCGATCCTGCCGTTCATTTGGTTTTATCTATTTATAAAACTCTCGCAAGTGCACGAATCATTTCATAGAAAATGATAAGTATACTCCCAAGGTCGATCTAAGGAAGGAATGTATGTGGTTTTTAATTTATTATTCAAATTTTTAAAAACGAAATTAAATCCTAAACATCCTGTCACGATATTTTGGGGTTTTGTGTTTTTAATCTACTTACATAAAAATAAACATAGATTCAATAAACATTTATGCAAATTTTATCATTTATAATGGTGGAGTATTTATGGATATAATAACTAAGTTAATTATGCTTGCTCATATTATTTAGGTTATTAAAGATATGAATTGATATTTATTGATTCTCTCTTTTTTATATGAATACCACCTTTGGTGGGGTTAGATATTCTTTGTTAACTAAACAAATCAATTAACACCTATGGGTGGGATTGATAACTAATTTGGTTAATTAAATTAATTCCTTTTTTCTAAGAGATTGAAAATGAACCATTTAAATGCCACCTTTGGTGGGGTTAGACAGTTTAAACTTTATTCAAGGTGTCCAAATTAAACGTAAGAATTTAGTTATCCGAGTACTAACTTTCAAGTTTTAAAACCACTACTGAAAACATGTTATCAATACATTTTCAGATAATAATTCTTATAAAAACTTTTGAAATAGAGCTTCACTCTACCTACCGGGCGATTGTACCAACAAATAAAAGAGCACTACTCTAAATCAGACCGGATAACTAAACCTTAAAATCTAATTTTCAGATTTAAGTTTGTAATGAAAAATAATATATTTCTCTCTAACATTCTTAATATAAAATCTTGAATAAAAACAAAATTAATTCATTTTAGAGATTTTTACCTATTTAATATTTCGCAAGCATAACAACGTTATTATTATATCATGTTTACAAATAGCCAGCACAGTTAAATTTAATCACAGACAAATTAAATATAACATGTAAGAATAAAGCATAAAAAATAACTGCAAAGAAAATAAAATCCTTACAGAACTTTGATGCTATTCTCGGTGCTGGAAAACCTCCAAGCGGAATTTGCACTCCCATTTATTGAATCGAAAAGCTAATAAATTACAAAAAACATAACTAGTTCTTCCCAGACCCGCGCGCGCCAGCGCCCAGACCCGCGCGCGCCAGCGCGCAGCACGCCCCACGTCCGCGCGCATCAGCGCGCGCCCAGTCCCAGTTCCGCGCGCGCCCGCGCGCATCTCACCTGCTCCCGCGCGCGCCGACGCCCATTTCGCCCCATTTTTCACGCGCAGCCGCCTCATGTCATGCTGACGTCATCAGTATGACGTCAGCAATTACCACTCCGCGTTTTCATAATTTTTTAACATTTTTTCCCCCACTTTTTCTCTCCATCTTCACCTATAAATACCCCCCTTCTCTTCACTTCTAAACACACCTCAAAACCATTCTTCTCTTCTCTTTCTTTCTCTCATTTCTTAATTTTTAAGCTTTTCTTAGTTTCTTTCTTAGTTTCTAGTTGTTCTTAGTTAATTTCTCTTAGTTTTAGAGTTCTTCCCTTTTTGGGAAGAACTAGTTATGTTTTTGTAATTTATTAGCTTTTTGATTCAATAAATGGGAGTGCAAATTCCGCTTGGAGTTTTTCCAGGAGGGGGAATAACATCGAAGTTCTCAGTAAGGATTTTATTTTCTTCTACGCTTATTTTTTATGCTTTATTCTTACATGTTATATTTAATTTGTCTGTGATTAAATTTAACTGTGCTGGCCGTTTATAAACATGATGTAATAATAACGTTGCTATGCTTGCGAAATATTAAATAGGTAAAAATCTCTAAAATGAATTGATTTTATTTTTATTCAAGATTTTATATTAAGAATGTTAGAGAGAAATATATTATTTTTCATTACAAACTTAAATCTGAAAATTAGATTTTAAGGTTTAGTTATCCGGTCTGATTTAGAGTAGTGCTCTTTTATTTGTTGGTACAATCGCCCGGTAGTTAGAGTGAAGCTCTATTTCAAAAGTTTTTATAAGAATTATTATCTAAAAATGTATTGACAACATGTTTTCAATAGTAGTTTTAAAACTTGAAAGTTAGTACTTGGATAACTAAATTCTTAGGTTTAATTTGGACACCTTGAATAAAGTTTAAACTGTCTAACCCCACCAAAGGTGGCATTTAAATGGTTCATTTTCAATCTCTTAGAAAAAGGAATTAATTTAATTAATCAAATTAGTTATCAACCCCACCCATAGGTGTTAATTGATTTGTTTAGTTAACAAAGAATATCTAACCCCACCAAAGGTGGTATTCATATAAAAAAGAGAGAATCAATAAATATCAATTCATATCTTTAATAACCTAATTAATATGAGCAAGCATAATTAACTTAATTATTATATCCATAAATACTCCACCATTATAAATGATAAAATTTGCATAAATGTTTATTGAATCTATGTTTATTTTTATGTTAATAGATTAAAAACACAAAACCCAAAATATCGTGACAGAATGTTTAGGATTTAATTTCGTTTTTAAAAGTTTGAATAATAAATTAAAAACCACATACATTCCTTCCTTAGATCGACCTTGGGAGTATACTTATCATTTTCTACGAAATGATTCGTGCACTTGCGAGAGTTTTGTAAATAGATAAAACCAATTGAACGGGCAAGATCGGCGATGTCGGTTCTGCCCCGATCAGTGACTGCGCGCGAAAATGGGGCAAAATGGCAGCGGCGCCCGCGGACGTGGGGTGTCTTGGCCGGCGCTTGTGGTCTGGCGGTAGCGCGCGTGGGGCTTCAGCGGCGCGCGGCGGGCGGGATTTTCTCCTTTTTGACATTTTTGACCCATTTTGTCCAATTTTTCCATATTTGTTGTCCTTTCCCCGTTTATTTATTAATATATTTGTGATGTATTGCTTCCAGTATTCCTATTTGAGTCTTTAAGTTACGTTTTTAAGTGAAAATACCTGAAAAACAATAAAAACACCCGTGATTCCGAAAAAGACAAATTTATATAAATATATGATAAAACATATAAATATATATATTTTTAATCAATTAATGTGCATAAAATCATGGTAATTTTAGTGCTTTTTGAGCACTCATCACACTACAAGTCTCTGTTGATCTTTAACTTAGTGTTTATTCACATTAGTGGAGAAGGATGTGAAAAATAGAACTATGAAACTTGTTCTAAGACTTTGTTGATTAGTATGCTCATGCAAGTTGATTTCATGAGTGCATTGGATGAAAATCCCTCCTTGGTTTAGATAATGATCCTTAGACTGGGTATTCTTGACAAAAATTCACTTCCAACTAGGTAGACAACCTTCCATGAGAAGGCCTTGTGGCTAGGGATCAAAATTTGCTTTGTACCCTTTTATAAGGAAATTTTTGGCAAAGACTCGGCTCATGTTAGGCCAATTTATGCTGAATGGGTATAGGTACTTGCTCTACCTCACACTAATATGAAAAGAGCTCAAGGTCAAACTATAGATTCCCGAGTTTAATGAGGCATATGTACTAAAGTAGAATCCTAAGGACACAAGGAAGGTCTACATGTTTGTGAAACAAGATCGAGGCATACATGTGATCCTCCCCGAGAATGATAAGAACTGGAGGGAGTATTTCTTCTATGGGCTCTTTTATCATGACCTTGAGCCATAAGGCCAAGTAATGATTGGCTGATATCCAAAACTATCTACCCGAGAAGACTCAATGGAGGAAACTACTAAATAGCCCATGCTTTTTTACATATGGATTGATGAGACGGGCTCAGTTGAGCCTCCTTATAGGATTATCCATAAACCTTGAGAACCCTTCAAGCATCAAACCCCTCCCATAAACTATAGGGGAGGTTAAAGGTATTCCCTAATAATGGTGAACTAGCCCTATGACCACAAATATATTGCATTTTATTTAGCCAATTATGCTTGTAAAAATGACACCATTTTCTTTGCCTTTGTAAATAGTATAGAGTTCAATGCTTCTAAGCTGCTGGCACAGCTTTAGAGTAGGGTCGCTAAACAGGGAGTGAGATCTCAAAAAGATACACCTCCCTTCCAAGGGAAAATCTCCTCCAAAGGGAAGAAGAGGAGAAAATCCTCTTGGTAGGAGGCCAACTTAACCCTATAAAAAAAGAAGACAAAGGTGACCATTGATGATCCCATACTCAGGACTACACTTTTGAATATCATCGAGTGCTCACCAATTTCCCCAGTTCAACACACCTCCACACTTGTTAGCTCAGGTCAACAAGTACCTCCTGTAATCTCGAGTTAACAAGCACATACCCTCACTATGAAGGACTCGAGGAGGGGAAAGGTTTCATCGATGACCTCACTACAAACGTTGAGAGAATGGCCATGTATAGAGGTATGGAATCAGAGAGGTTGGACCACTATATGGTACACAAGAGACGGTTCAATACCATATGTGAGGATGTAGACTCTAGGGTCATGCTCAACCTTCTTCTATACCAGGAAAGTGTTAGTTTGATAGTATTTTTAATTGAGCCTTGAGCTTTTTTTAATATTTTAAAGACCTCGCATTGTTTGTATTGTTTTTAGGCCCAATTCCTTCATGGACTGAGCAAGGTTTGAGGTGTGGAAAGTTTATAGCATGAGTTTGCGAAGGAAAAAGAGAGCCATACTTCAACTCAGGACAAGAATGGTGTGCTATTGGCCAAGACCAACAAGTGAGAGGACAAGCCTATCAAAAAAGATGAGAAGTTTTCCAAGGCCATACATAAGTTGAATGATAACTTGAGGCATTTTGAGGAGCTCGGGGAGGCCCAAAGGAAGGTCGAGGTTGAGGTAGAAGCCTATAGGCATGAGTTAGTCGAAACCAAGGAGGAAAATGCTTAAGATCAAGAAAAGGCAAAGCACGAGCTTGATGTAATGATCGAACAACTCTCCTTGAGTGTTGAGATAGGGTATAAACTAGCCATAGACTCCTTCAAGGATAAGGCCAAGAAGAATGGCCTGGGGGAATACTATAATCAAATCTTGAATATCATAATCACCCTCGATACTCGCGCACTTAAACCTAAGAAGAGGGTGAGGAACAAGGCTTGAATTTTGGTATGAGTGGTGATAGGCCTCAGGTAGGAGAAGAAGAAGGTGGAACTAGGTACCTTCGATATAGGCACTGGCTCAAGCCTTCTAATTAAGTATCCAATCGATCCTATATTCCAAACCCATCTTATTTGCCTCTTCAACATGCTAAGCATCACCAAGCAAGTAAATTTTCATTCTTGGGCTAGGAATGTGTGACAACTTAATAGAACCATTGAAACATTTGGCTCTTTGAGGATCATAGTTTTTTTGTAAGTTCAATGCCATTCCTAATTGTGTGGTTGCAATATCGCACCTGTAACCCATTATTATTAATGAGAAACTATTGATTTTGAGAATGTGTATTACATGTATAATTGTGCATTTATAGCCTTTATAGTATGTATTTATGATGTTGACCCACCTCCTTACTTTTAAGGATATGTATCATTAAATTTGTCCCAATATTATTCCCCATAAAAGATGGTTAGGGATACTATAAAATTCAAACATCCTTTTTTGTTTGAAGTAGTTGACAATTTTTTCTCCATCTTTCTTACTCAAAACTTATGGATTTTGACCTGGCAAATAGACATTCAAAATGAGCTTTAAAATTGGAGAATAGTAGGCTCAAGATCGAGTTAGAGAAATTAAAAAACAAGCTGTCTAGACTCAAGTATAAGCCTTCCCTTTAAGAAGAGACCAAGTATGAGCTTTCCTCATGTAAGGAGCAACTATCACAAGCTCGAGCTCAAGAGAGAAGGACCTTAACTATAATGGTCGCTCTCGTTGATAGGGAGTCCCATTGGGAGAATTTTTATATGAAACAAACTGAGGGGTCAGTATCTACACGAAAGTTATCAAGATTTAGGTTGAGTTATTACCCTTAAAGATAGATGACATAGACATGGATCATATGTCCAAGCACTTGAGGAACTTTTAACATTTTGGGAGGCCGAGCTCTATATTAATGAATTTTAAAAGCTTTGTAAGCTCAAACAATAAATTTGTATTTTTAATAGAATGAACCTATGATGCTAGATCAATATAGTTTTTCTTTGAAAAGATGAAGATGTAGGGCTAGGTTAGTGAAATACACCCGTGGTCTAACTTGAGAAACTGATAGAGCATAGTTTACACGATCTATAATCAGACATACGATGTTAAGGGAGAGCATTCAACATGGTCTGTGACTAAGGTGATCAACTCTCTCGATCTTAGGTGTCAGATCATTCTACCTGGCTTTTAACCAAGGTAATCAACTCATGACATGTAATATTTGAGGAGAATACGCTACCTGGTCTATGATCGAGGTGATCAACTCTCTCTTATGTGTCAAGGCCTTCTACTTGGTTCTTGACCGAGTTAATTAACTTATGAGATGTAATATTAGGGGAGAGTGCTCTACATGGTCTGTAACCAAGGTGATTAATGAGTGCTTAAAAATCACTAAAATTACCATGATTTAATATACTTTAATTGATTAAATATACTTTAATTGATTAAATATACTTTAATTGATTAAATAGATTAATATTTGTATGATTTTATCATATTTTTATTTAAATTTGTCTTTTCAGAATCACGAGTGTTTTTATTGTTTTCTAGGTATTTTAATTAAAAAATAACTTAAAGACTCGAAGAAAAATACTAGAGGAAATACATCACAAATATATTGAGAAAATAAATGAGGAAAAGTCAAAAAGATGGAAAAATTAGACAAAATGGGTCATAATGGTCCAAAATGTCAAAAAAGGCCAAAATCTTGCACTCAACCGCCCATCCACGTCGAGTTCCCTATGCGCTTGCACCCTTAGCATACACTAGCACATGCCCACACACACGTAGCCAGTGCACATTTTGCATAGAATTTCGCGTGTGCTAGCACATTCTCACGCCGTGTCCCGCGCATACCTATCTGTCGCAATTTTTGCACCCCATATGCGTGCCAACCTGTCCAAACGCATCCAAAATATATTTTTGAAATATTTTCCCACCTTTTTTGGCAATTTCCTCACCTATAAAAGGACCATCTCCCCCTATTATAAAACAAACAATTTTCTCAACTCTTTCTCTCTCTATTTTTCTCTTTCTAAAAAGTTTTCTTAGGTTTTTTTAGTTTTTAGTTTTAAAGTTTTTTCTCTTTTTCAGAAGAACTAGCTATGCTTTTATATAATTTTAGTTATTGATTCAATAAATAGAAATACAAATCTGTTTGAAGGTTTTCCAACAACAGAATTAGCATCAAAGTGTTGTAAGGATTCTCCTAAGGTATAATTTTAAAATGAATTCTTTATAGTTATTTTTTAGGTTTTATTCCTATATATTACATTCAATTTGTCTGTGATTAAATTTAATATGACTCGCTGTTTGTAAATATGATATAATAAGAACGTTGTTATGCTTGC
Source organism: Hippophae gyantsensis (assembly GCA_030763125.1). Lineage (NCBI taxonomy): Eukaryota > Viridiplantae > Streptophyta > Magnoliopsida > Rosales > Elaeagnaceae > Hippophae > Hippophae gyantsensis. The sequence continues at coordinate 40,685,107 of CM061035.1, read as the reverse complement.
AAAATATTAAATAGGTACAACATTTCTATAAAATAAATTGATTTTTTTTTAATCAAGATTTTATATTAAAGATGTTAAAGAGAAATATTATTATTTTTCATTACAAACTTAAATATGAAAATTGAATTTTAAGTTTTAATTATCTGGTCTGATTTAGAGTAATGCTCTTTTATTTGTTGGTACAATCTCTTGGTAGTTAGAGTGAAGCTCTATTTCAAAAACAATTATAAGAATTATTATTCTAAAATGTATTGACAACATATTTTCAGTAATAGTTTTAAAACTTGAAAGTTACTACTCGGATAATTAAATTCTTAGGTTTAATTTGAACACCTTGAATAAAGTCTAATTAACTAACTCTGCCTAAAGTTGTGATTAGATGGTTTGCTATTTTCTTATAAATAATGGTAAAATTTAATACTTAATTAATTAATAGGTCATACCTATGGATATTAGTTAATTAATATTAAACAAAAGAATTTGGACCCCACCTAAGGACACTTTCATACAAAAAAGAGAAAATCAACAAATATCAATTTATATCTTTAATAACCTAAATAATATGAGCAATCATAATTAACTTAATTATTATATCCTTAAATACTCTACTATTATGAATGATAAAAATTTGCATGATTTTTTATTGAATACATATCTATGTTTATTTTTTTATGCTTTTAGATTAGCAAACAAAAAAACCAAAATATTGTGACAATATGTTTAGAATTTAATTTAATTTTTAAGATTTTGAATAATAAATTAAAAATCACATATATTCCTTCCTTAGATTTACCTTGGGAGTATACTTCTCATTTTCTATAAAATGATTCATGTACTTGCGAGAGTTTTACAAATATAAAACAAAAATATCCACAAGTTCTGCAGTGTATATCGATCTTGTCTCATCAATGATCAAATCTCTCTTAAGAGAGAAAATACTAAAGTGAAAAGACAAGGAAAAAATAAAAAAAAAATTAAAAAGAGCATAGGCAAACTCAAAGAGAGAAAATACTAAAGTGAAAGTGAGAGTTTTCTATGAGTTTAGGGAAATACTTGCGAGATATTATTAGTGAGAAAATCTGTATCTATATTCTATATATTTTCTACTCAATTCAATAATATTTGTTGCCTCTCGTGGATCTAGGAAAATTTCCAAACCACGTAAATTCTATATGTTTCCTTTTACCGATTTGATATATTCATATACCTCTATTTATTACTTCTATGCACAAAAAATTGGTATCAAGGCCAAATATAGTGGTATTATATATCAAATCGAACCTCTCAACAAGATAAACGCAACGTCAAAATAATCGCTCAAATCGGAGATCAGACGCACTACCAGAAGCCGTCGAATTATTGTTGCCAGCAATCGAGTTAACTCACTAAGTTGAGCCGTCTAAGTCGTTTGACCGAGAAACTAAGCCATTGACCAATTCGTCAACTCGAGCTGCTTAGCCACTTTGATTGAGCCATCAAAGCCATTGACCAAGCTGCTAAGCCAGTTTGACTGGGCTGTTATTTTTTTATTGTTGACTAGCAGGTCAACTTAGTAATTAGTTAATTTTGGATTGAGTTGGTCTATTTTTCACTTGAGTCAAACCTATTCCTAGAAAATTGGACCATTTTGGACTCAACCAATGACTCTGTTTTTCCAAATAAGGTATAAAATTTGAAAAAAAATACTATTTTATGTTATAAGTGCAAAATTTCTATTATCCGTTTGTACTTATGGTTGATACAAGATAGATCGAGGAAGGTACACAAGATGACCTTAGAAGTTCTGGAAAACCAAGTTGTTCTACTCGAAAAACCATGATATCCAACGTAAAGTTTGAGATGGAGAAATTTGAAGGCACCAATAACTTTGGCATGGGGCAATATGAAGTATTAGATCTATTATTTCGAAAAGGATCTAATATTGCCTTAGAGACCAGGCCAAAAGATTATTCCAATAAAGATTGGAATGATGTCAATCGACAAGCTTGTGGCACAATTCGAATATGCTTGGGAAAATATCAGAAGTACTTTTTCATGAAAGAGAATGTAGACATAGTTCTCTAGAAGAAGCTAGAGGATAAGTACATGATGAAAAGTATAGAGAATCGACTCTACCTGAAGAAGAAACTTTTTGTTTCAAGTACAAGAAAGGTACCCCTATGATTAAGCACTTAGATAATTTCAATAAAATTTTAGCTGATCTATAAAATTTAGATGTTGAAATTATCGATGAAGATAAAACTTTGTTGTTTCTGAATTCATTACTTGAGAGCTATGAGCATTTAACCACAACTATGTTATATGGAAAAGATGAGGTTAAATTCATAGATTTTTCAAATGCTTTGGTAAATAATGAGTACTAGAAAAAGGATCAACATGATCATAGAGACTCAATATCTTGAGCATTGATTGCATCCCAAGGTAGGACGAACAATAAAAAATCTAGCTAATCAAATAATAAGGGGTGATCCTGATCAAATTCCAAAGGAGAGTCATCCAAAAGAAGTCCTAAAAAGGATGAGTGTGCATATTGTCACCAAAAAAGGCACTAGAAGAAAGATTGTCCAAACAAGAAAAAGTCAAATGCAAAAGTTGCATAGAAGGCTGAAGAAGATAAAGAATAAGCCTTTTTAGTTTCATCAGTAGATACCTACTCAGACAAATGAATCCTTGATTCCAGATGTTCTTATCATAAGTGTCCAAAAAGACATTGGTTTTTGAGTTTTGAGAAGCTCGATAGAGGAGTTGTGTTTATGGGCAACGACAATGCCTGTCAGACAAAAGGGATTGGAATAATACAACTAAAGATGCATGATGGTACAATTAAATGAATTACAAATGTAAGGTATATTTCTAATCTAAATAAAAACCCTATTTTTGTAGGTGTTCTAGATTCTGATGGTTACAAGGTAACATTAGAAAATGGAGTCTTGAAAGTTGTACGAGGTGCATTTGTAATGATGAAGGGTACTCGGAAGGAAAACCTATATTTTCTATATGTGAGTAGAGTTACAAGAAGAGAAGCTGTCTCAAGCAGTTCTAAATAAAATACATATGATTCTTCCTGCCTATGGTACATCTACTTAGGGTATGTTGGTGAAAAGGCTTTGCAAGGCTTAATGAAACAAGCTCTTCTAAGAGATACCAAGACTGAAAAGTTTGATTTCTACGAGCACTATGTATTTGAAAAAAAAAAGAGTTATGTTCAACACTACCATTCATCGTACTAAGGGAACTCTGGATTATATTCACATGGATGTCTGGGACTTTCCAAGAATGCTTCACTTGGAGGTAAATGCTGGTTTGTTACTTTTATTGATGATTTCTCCAGATATGTCTGGATATACATCATGAGTCACAAAAATGAAGTTCTAGATATCTTTCTTAAATGGAATAAAATGATGGAGATTCAAATAGGTAGGAAAAGTAAGAGGCTAATATTTGATAATGGTGGCAAGTACAAATCAGATCCCTTCTTCAAATTTTGTCAAGATGAAGTGATAATCATACTGTTTTCAGTTCCTTATACACCACAGTAGAATGGAGTTGCATAACAAATTAATTTTACTTTGGTTGAGAAAGTTTGATGTATGTTATCTCAATCCAAATTGAGCAAGGCATTTTGGGTTGAGGCTTTGTCATATGCAATTCATATAGTCAAAAGACTTCCTATGACTTTATTAGATGGGAAAAATCCTAAAGAGTTATTGTTTGGACAACCTGCTTCTGATTATAATTCATTATGAATATTTGGATGTCTTGCATATTTTCATGTTAGTGAATCCAAACTGGATCCTAGAGCAAAAGAAAGTTATTTTCTTGGGCTTTAATGAAAGAGTTAAAGGATTTTGAATTTGGTGTAGTGAATTGAAGAAGATCATCTTAAGTCGAGATGTCACATTCGACGAGTCTGTTATGATGAGATAGAAAAATTCATAGAAAAAGAATGAAATTCCAAATACTCTTTCTAAAGTGGTGGTTGAGACTCCAGAAAATCCAAAAAAGATTGTACCGACTGTTGATCGTGGTGAAGATGAAATTGATGATCAAGATGAGATCTCGGTTGAGGTAGAGGTTCTCTCACCACCACCATCGATCAATTAGTAGCCAAAATCTATTTCCATTACTCAACCGAGAAAAGAGATCAGGAAGCCTACCAGATACACATACATGGTAGCAATTCACACTTCCAATAATTGAAGATGATATCTCATGCACTTACAAAGAAGTTGTGTAGAGAGTTGATAGTATGAATAGGAAGATGGAAATGGATAAAGAGATGAAGTCTCTACACCAAAATCAGATTTTGAAGTTGGTTTAAGATCCCAAAGGAAAGTAAACTATTGGCTACAAATGGGTCTATGCCAAGAAGGAAGGTGTTCCTGGTAAAGACAGCATCAGATACAAAGCCATACTAGTAGCAAAAGGCTATGCTCAGAAAGAAGGAATAGACTATAATGAGGTATTCTCACCTATTGTTAAGAATTCATCTATTTGGATTATATTGGCTTTGGTAGCACAATTTGATCTCTAGTTAACTCAACTTGATGTCAAAACAACTTTTCTCCATGGTACTTTGAACGAAGAGATCTACATGTCTCAATTGGATGGCTTTAAAGTTACAGGACATGAGAATTGTGCTTGCAAGCCAAGCAAGTCACTTTACAGTTTGAGGCAATCACTATGACAGTGGTACAAGCACTTTGATAGCTTCATCAGAGAGTAAAAGTACACACGTAGCCAATTTGATCACTATATATATTTTCAAAAACTATAAGACGGTACCTTCATTTATTTGCTCTTATATATTGATGATATGTTGATTGCATCTAAGAGAAAGGTGGAGATCGATAAATTGAAGACTCTATTGAGTTCAGAATTTGAAATGAAAGATCTTGAAGAAGCTAAGAAAATTCTTGGGATGGAGATCATAAGAGATAGAATTGCAAGCACAATCTATCTGACATAGACTTAATATCTTAAGAAAGTACTTCAAAGGTTTGACATTGATGAGAAAACCAAATTAGTAAGTACACCGCTTGCTCCTCATTTTTAGTTGAGTACATTTATGTTACCTAGCACCGCTGATGAGAATAAGAAAATGGAGCATGTTCCTTATGTAAATGTCATTGGTGCCTTGATGTATGCAATGGTATGCACCATACCTGATATTTCTCATGTTGTTAGTATGGTTAAGTTGCTACATGCACAATTTTGGTAAAGGACACTGGAAAGCAGTGAAGTGGATTTTATGGTACCGTGGATATTGGTTTGAAGTTTGATAGAAACAAGATTGAAGGTAAGCACCTAGTCGGATATGTGGATTATGACTATGTTGGAGATTTGGATAAGTGTCGATCTACAACTAGTTATGTGTTCACAATGGTAGAAGGACCAACTTGTTGGAGATCAACATTGCAGTCAAGTGTAGCTTTGTCTATTACAGAGGCAGAGTATATGGCTATAACAGAAGCATTCAAAGAAGTTATATGGCTTCTTGGGTTGACCAAGGATTTGGGTATTGTTCAGAATAATGTGGAAGTTTTCTTTGATAGCTAGAGTGCCATTTGTTTTGCAAAGAACTAAGTTCATCATGTTTGTATTAAGCACATCGATTTTGATTTTATTTTGTTCGAGAAATCATCGATGAAGGGAATGTTACATTCCAAAAATTTGGGTTTGTAGATATGCTTACAAATGTGGTTATAGGGCGTATTTGGAGGCACCCATGTGAACTTTTTTGCCAAGGTGGAGATTGTTGAATATTGGCTCTAAAGTAACAAATTAGTGGCCTACTTTAGGGAAATTAGTGACCTACTTTAGGAAAATTAGTGACCTAATCTGTAGCAAAGAGAGCATACACAAACTCAAAGAGAGAAAATACTCAAGTGAAAGTGAGAGATTTCTGTGAGTTTGGGGAAATACCTGAGAGATATTATTAGTGAGAAAATCTATATTCATATTCTGTATATTTCCTACTCAGTTCAATAATATCTTATGTCTCCCGTGAACCTAGGCAAATTATCAAACCACGTAAATTATGTTTGTTTCTTTTATCGATTCGATATATTCATGTATTGTTATTTATTGCTTCCGTGCACAACACATTTAATCTAGCTAGGCTCTAGACACAAAATATTTTCAGTTAAAGATGTGTAGTAACTCTAGCTAAGAAAAGAGCAATCACTAGCTAGGGTTTCTTTTGGAGAAAACTTTGGAAGCTTAGACTATATGAAAGATATAAATTCTTTCTTTGGAAAATGGCAAACAACATGTTATGCACTAGGAAAATTTTGTCTAGGATATTTCTTTTGGAAGACATTCTATGCCCTTTGTGTCTCAAAGAAGTAGAAGATATTCCCCACCTTCTCTATAAGTGTGATTTCAAACAATCTTAATAGTTCACTCAACGTGGTGACTTCAACTGAGCTTTTCTAGCAAAACTTGATTTGCAAAGTTTCATAGGTACTATAATCAATCTTCCTACTAAGTTGTTATCTCAAGGTATGTGATAATTTCTTAAAAAGCACTAAAATTACCATGATTTAATATATTTTAATTGATTAAATAGATTTATATTTGTATGATTTTATCATATTTTTATATAAATTTATCTTTTTGGAATCACGTGTATTTTTTTGTTTTTCAAGTATTTTTGTTCAAAAATAATTTAAAGACAAATATGTTGAGAAAAAAATATGAAAAATTACAAACAAATGGAAAAATTGGACAAAATGGATCAAAACGGTCAAAAAGGACAAAACTATCTAGCTGTGTGCGCAAGCCTAAGCAGTCCCGCATACAACTATGTGTATTCCCAGCATGTCCAGCATGCAGTTGCCCACATGTTATGTTGAGATCCACGCCTCGGTACGTGGGCATTTGTCGAGTCCTATGTGTACCCGCACGTGCCAACGCCCATCCAACTTATCCGAAACGCATCCAACACCCATTTTGAAGATATTTTTTCACTTTTTAAACCTTTTTCTCACCTATAAATGGACCCTCTTCCCCATTGTAAAAATCAACCCTTCAAGATCCCTCAAGATGCTTGAAAATCTCAAACTCTTCTCTCTCTAGAAAGCTTTCTCTTTGTAGAAAGCTTTCTTAGTTTTTTTTTTTAGTTTTAAAGTTCTTCTCTTTTTAAGAAAAACTAGTTATGATTTTATAAATTTTTAGTTTTAATTCAATAAACGGAAATGAAAATCTATTTGGATGTTTTCTAGAAATAATATTATTATCAAAGTTCTGTACGGATTCTTTTGAGGTATCATTTTAAAATAAATTTTTTACAGTTATTTTTAATTTGTTTGTGATTAAATTTAATATGGCTGGTTGTTTATAAATATGATATAATAATGACGTTATTATACTTGTGAAATATTAAATAGGTAAAACATTTCTATAAAATAAATTGATTTTTTATTCAATATTTTATATTAAGGATGTTAGAGAGAAATATATTATTTTTTATTACAAAATTAAATATGAAAATTAGATTTTAAGGTTTAATTATCCGGTGTAATTTATAGTAGACTATTTTATTTGTTAGTACAATTGCCTGGTACTATTTCAAAAAAATTTATAAGAACTATTATTCAAAAATGTATTGAAAACATATTTTCAGTAATGTTTTTAAAACTTGAAAGTTAGCACTCTCATAGTTAAATTCGAAGGTTTAATTTGTATATATTGAATAAAGTTTAAAATGTATAATCTTACCAAATGTCGCATTTAAATGATTCAATTTCAATCTCTTAGAAAAAGAATTAATTTAGTTAACCAAATTAATTATCGATCTCACTTATAGATGTTAATTTATTTGTTTAATTAAAAAAAATATCTAACACCACCAAATGTAATATTTATATATATAAAAAAGAGAATCAATAAATATTTTTAATAACCTAAATAATATGAGCAAGTATAATTGACTTAATTATTATATTTATAAATATTTTACTGTTATGAATGATAAAAATTTGTATAATTGTTTATTGAATCTATATATATATTTATTTATTTTTATGTTATTAGATTAATAAACACAAAAAAAAAATCAAAATATCATGATATGATGTTTAAGATTTAATTTTGCTCGTTCCTTAAATCGATCTTAAAAATATACTTGTCATGGAGAAATAATTTTGGCACCGTAGGTTCTGTGGTAACTGGCCATTATAGTCGGATTGTTTTTGCTTGGATTAAACAGTGTTTCCCTGTGTCAGTCGAGAAAATAGGACTAATTGCATTTAACGCAGCATACATTCATGCTCTTGAAAAGCCAGATTTGAATTGGCATTTAGTAGGAGATGCAAATTACTTAATTGATGCCCTTTTATTCAATCTTTAGCAAAGTATTTCAAAGAATTCTCAGATTCTGATCGAGCAAATACTGCAGGAAAAACTCCAACTATTCTTCATGATTTTTGTTCATTAGATTCCAAGAGATAATAATTCAGTCGCTAACAATCTTACCTCGTCAGCTTGGAATTCACAATTTAAAGGCGCTATTATTTCTCTTCAATTTATACGTTCAAGTGTTTTATTAATGCTGAGCTAAACACAAATAGCTTTGCCACCTATTTTCTTTGTGAAAAAAAAAAAGATATACAAAATTAATGAAAAAAAAATAGATATACAACATGTGAGGGTGTCTAATACGTGATAACAAATTTAGTAGTGAACTGAGAATGTTAATCACTTTCACGTTGACATACTAAGTACCTGTTTTCTAATTCAATGAGCTATTGTGACAGTTTTCTCCACTTGATATTACTATTAAAAGAAAACGGACCATATTGTTATAGGTGAGTATTGATACTGTGTGTGTGTTTTTTTTTTTTTTCTTTTTTCTTTCGAACAATAATCTTAAAATTTATAATAATAAAAATAATATTTTTTTTATATTTAAATATATATAATAAATATTATCATTTAATTGAAGTCTATTTATTTAAATTAGGATATTTAGATATGGTGAATATAAAATACTATCCGATTAAATCTTATTATAATTTTATTTTTATTGTTATATTTTATTTTTCCTTAGTTTTCCTAATGTTCTTTTATCGCACTGTGAGTCTCCAAAAATTAGTTGGGTGTTTGGATACGGATAGTGGGTGTACCTTCCCACTAACAAGGCCGAAACTATGGGTCGGGTTGGGCCCACTTTAGAATAGTGACTTTGTTGTGGGGCCAATTCTGAGCGTGGAAGGCGTGGGGTGAATCCACTAAACATAGTGATATTTGTGGGAAACCCACTCTTGATCACGATCGTCACTCTCTTCTCATCGTTAGAGATTTTCTCGCTCAACTTATGAAAAGTAAATTGGATAAACAAACATTAGTTGATTCATTCATTTTATTATTGTTTTGATGATTAAAAATAAGGTTGTTGAATGTACAAGTCTTTTAATTATATTAAAATAATAATTTAATTCTTTTATTTTAAAAAATTAATAAGGTAAAAACAAATAATTAATTTTTTCATTTTATTTTTATTTATTTATCAAATTTTTTATTTGTTATTGATATATATCATTTTTATAGATTTTCTTTAAAAATAAACAATTTTAATTACAAAATTGATAAAAAAATAAAATAAAAAATTTAAACTTGATCATCTATTCTTATATAATCAATAGTTCAAAAAAAAATAAATTAATTATAATAAAAAAAAACAAAAAAAATAAACTATTTTAAGAAACATAATTAAGGGATCTTCGTTCAATTTATCTCTTAAAATTATGTGACTCGTAAGTGTATTATTTTATTTTTTATTTATATTTTATTTATTTCTATAATATATTTAAAATAAATATAAAATTAATTTTTTAAGTTTTTAAATTAATCATTAAAATAAATTTGATAACACATGCTTATTTTTAAATTAATTAAATATTGATTATCTTTAAATTAATTAAATATTGATTATCCTAGATATTCTTTAACTAAAGAAATGCATATATATATATATATATATATATATATATATATATATATATATATATATATATATATATATATATGATAAGTACTATTAAATAAAGTATTTTAGTTTTAAAACTATACTTAACATATACATATATTTTTAAATATAAAAGATAAGATATATATTTATTTTAAAAATATAAAGACAATTTTAAACTATTTTTAAGACATTCGTATTTTACAAATACATTTTGTTTACATGTATTATTTATTCGATCACCTAAAATCCTTATTGGACATGATAATCCTCTTATAATTAGAATTCTTATTAAATGTAAGTACTTTTGTTGTAATATATCAAATAGTATAAGTATAATTATATTGACTTAAATTATAATAAATTTGTATAATATTTAATGATAATATATATTAAGGGTGAGCAATTTATCGAAATTATTTTTGACAAATTTGATCCCCATCCATTCTAAATCATATTTAATTTTTTTTATATGAATTCAATATGTTAATGTAATAATCAATCTGAACCAAATCAATTCTAAATAGATCAAATTTTTTTAGATAAGATAAGCACAAATTAATATTGAAATTTATTTATAAATTATTGTCATATATAAAACACATTATACATAACATTTAAATTTTCAATTGCATGGGTCCTGTGTAGAAAAACATTATTATTTATAATCACAACTAATATAATCAAAAGAATAAAAAATATGGATAATTATTAAATTATAATAAAGATTTAATATTTGTATTTATTTTAAGTTAAAATAGTCATTTAATGTAATTATGTTATGTATAATATTGAAGTATAACACATTATTAAATAAAATATTTATTTATTTATAATTTCATAGTAATTCGGTTTGAATTTTATTGCAGCATATTATAAAATCTATAAATCTGGATTCGAATAGGTTTACTTTCAATTTCCATCCGATCTAATTACAAAAATTTTCAATCTAATCTTATCCGAATCTAACGGATTTGACTAAATTTCACAATTTAAATAGATTGATTGAATTATTTACTAACTCTTAATATGTATAATATTGTGATAAAAAATAATGATAATTAATATAATAAAATAATTTATATGTAATTTTCTTACATATCAAAACACTTACATTATAAAAATTTATTGAAATTAATATTTACATTTTTTATAGTGTAAATTTAAAAAGAATATTACTTTTAATTTGAGTAAGAAGAAAAACTCAATAATTTTATAATTTAAAATTTAAAAAGACATAATTAAGCGCCATGTACAGTTTAGTTTAGAACAATAGCTCCTAGTAGGTCAAAAAATATTTATAATCACGTAATTTTTATTCTAATATGATTTTTTATCTATGCAAAAATTACACATTTATAACATATTTAATACACCATATTGAATATATTAAGTATAATTTTATTAGATTGAATTCTATTGGATTATGGGACAACTTATATAACATATTTGAATAAACTTTTTAATAAAATATTTTGTATTTGAAATAGTATTTGATATTTTATGTAGTTTTCTTATTTATTAAAATAATTTTATTATAATTTTATTTAATTTAATATTTAATTAAATTTTATGTTTTTCTTATATTTTAAAATTTAAAAACATTATTTTTAATTTAACATTAAAGAAAAAATCTAAGTAAAATATTCAGTATGGTTTAAATCACACTCATTCTTAGTAATAAATTCTCATTCTTAGTAATAAATTCATACTTAGTTATATAATTTTATTCTATAAAATATGATCTCATTTTATATAAAAAATATAATTATATAAAATTATACTATTTAAATGTCTAGTACACTCTTAACAAACCTACTAGGATATTAATTACTATAATATATTAAATACATGAGTAGTATATATAATAGGAGTGGCAGTGCCATTAGTGCTGAATAGTGTAAGTAAAATATAAAAGGGTGCACAGGTTAAACTAACTCATATACACGTAACATTATTATATTGGTACACGAAAATATTTGTTTATTATTATTATAATTAATATGTTAATTAATTATATATCGATAATTATAAAAATAAAATATAATGTTGCATAAAAATACGTTAAAAAAGGTTTTATATAATATGATACATTTATATAAAGGTATATATTAGTATCAAAAATATATAGAAATATATCATTAGTACCTTAGTAAAGGATATACCTATAGTATCTTTTGAAAAAAAATCTTAATATTATAAATATTCTTAAAGTTTTAAAAATATCACAAATATCTTTAATTTAATTGAAGTTAAAGTTAACGAAATTAAATAATAAATTTTATTAAAATAATATTAAAAATAATAAAAAATTAAGAAATAATAAATCAAAAAATAATATAAATAGAAATACAAGATATCTTAGAATTTTTCTCACAAGAAATGGTAATTAGTAAAAAGAACTTTGAAGATATGTAAAAAACAAAAAACAAAAACGAAATTAAATCTTAAAGAATGATATTGATTCAAAGATTCATAATTCTCAAAAATAAGAAAAATATTTCAAAGAAAAGATATAACTTATTATGGAATAAATAATAAATTATCATTAATATTATAGATATAAAAAGAATGTATAACATATTATTAATTTATAACGAAATTATTATGGATAAAATATCAAAAATCCCTAAAAGATAAAGGAAAAATTGGATACATTCATTTAAGGAGAATTCAAATATTAATAAAAACACATTTTAGAAAATAAATTGATATAACAATAAAATTAACATTGTTAGACAATATAATAATAAATAGAAAAGATGATTTATTAAGAATAATTCATATAAACATAGGATGAAATGAATTAAAATTCATAGCATATCTTAAGTTTATCATTAATATTAATAAAAGAAGAAAATGATCTATTTTCAATACATTACATAGTAAGATATTCGTTTACAAATAACCATAATAGTTCAATATATGAACAAAATGAATTTATATAAATAAATAGAACTTTCCAAGAAATTGGACAAATAATAAAATTAGAAATATTAGCATATTTTGAAATACAAGAAGAATGGAACTTAGATGTTAAGGATAAAAGTTTCTTATTTAGTTATGGATCATATTAGCTTGAATGGTGAATAGGTAATCAACAAAATTACGACAACTTAAAATTTTTATAGACGACCAAGCATGCAGTCACGTGTAAATAAAATAATACACAAATATAAAGATTGGCAGATGATTACAAGGTTTGGTCTTATACTATCCACCAAGATAAAGCCCTCTAAGTAATCTACTTGCAAGTCACTACTTACATCATAGTCTCTACATGAAAGGTGTTCGGATCTGGACCAACATTTCGATCAACTTAAGTCACCGAGTTAATCAAACCTGTATAGGTGGCACATGAAAAGTAAGTATAATAACAAAAGTACAAATGTGTGTCCTAGAACAGATTCAATAAAAAAAATCTAATTAGATGATTTAACAAATATATCAAATAAATAAAAATCAATTAGCAACCCTAGAATAGTCAATTTAAAGCACAATATTACATATATCGTAGGCTTGTTAATCCATCAAACACAACCACAAATGTTTCACAAATTAGGTTAATGAAAAAACCTACTTGAATAGTTTTTTGCAAAATAAGAGAGAAAGAGAGAGAATAAGATGAAAATAATAATGCTCTTATGTAGTTAAAAAAATCATGAGCCACTGATACGATTAAATAGCATGAGCAAAAAACCCTAGGTCAAGGGTATATTGCAAATCTATCCTTGAAAATATTTATAAGAGATTTAACACATAAGGATAATAAAGTAATAAAACAAGCTGTCTCGAGTAAAAATTATGTCATACTTAAAAACTTGGTCACTCAATCAATATAAAACTAGCTTGATTGATCTAGTAAAGCTCGATCAATCTAGTAAAAAAATTAATTCATTTTGAAATAACTTGATCAATCTATTCATTAATCTCGATAGATCTAGTACCAAATTGATCAGATACTAATTCCTCAGTTGATCTAGTAATGTAAAAATTAATTTAGCTAGGTAATTAAGCTCGATCGATCGAGTAACATATATGCACAATGTTCCTATGTGTCTAATATAAAATCTAACGTGCACAAGAATAAAAATATATTTGAGATGTGGTTGTTGAAGTTCAATAGTTTATATGTCTTTGAAATATTCTTGAAATACGCACCTAAAAATTAAAATTACATTCAAATATTTTGTTCATCACTAACACTCATAAACTAACTTCTCTCTCACAACATAACGCTTATAGGAAAAATAAATATTTATATAGTGGTACTATCCTATGATCCAGTGAAATCATCTTCGCTTCAATATTGAAAGCTTATGTTTACATTGAAAGTCAAAAACATAAGTACCCAAAAAACTTGTCCCAAAAAACTTATGTTCATTAGTTCAGTATATATAACAATATAAAAGGCAAAAAGTATTCATAAGTGTGAGTAATCATCAGATGAAATTTAAAACATAACTTTCCTTATATGTTATATTTCAAACAAATTTTTATAATTGATTCTCCTCCTAACTTTAATATTGAAATTTTTCTCCCCTTTTTTATCATATGAATAAATAATATGACATTGAAGCTTAAATCTTTTATGAGAAAGAATAATATGTATGCTATGAACCCCAAAACAAGATAAAAATTATAAAAAAATATAATTTTTTTTGTTAATAGAGGCAGTAGATTGAGTTAAACATAACTGCAACATTAAACACAAACATAAAAATTGATTTATGTGACTATTCATTAATAATATAGACATATGTAAACAAAACTCACACAGATACTAAAAAATATAGTGACTTAACTACAGTCATCTAAAGTGAGATAAATAGTAAACTACACTAGTATATCAATTAATCCATTTATAATTAGTTATGAAAGATTTAAAGAAAAAAGCATCACCAATCATGCAAAAGTTTCAGTTGAATTCAAACTTGGGCATAATAATTTTTTTCTTACTAAGAGAGAACTTTGAAAGAATTTGGAATTCCTTCTCAATATTTATCAAACTAATTTTTTTTGTACGATGGAATGGTTATTTTTTTCTTTTTGCATAACCATTTGTGTTTTTTTTGTGCATTCAAATATTTTTTATATTCTTTATAGCTATTTCTTTTCTCATATTATTTTTCTTTTGTAAAGGAAAGATGCACAAGCCAATATACCTAGCATGCTGACTTTCACATATCACAATAGATAGACATTTCAAAACTATGTATCTCTCTATAGTATTATTTTATACAACGAAAGCCAATGTTCAACCATAATTTTCACAATCAAGGTTATCTTATGTCCCAAAATCTCATATAATTAATTATAAACTTCTAGCATCACATACCTATGTGTCCAATGAGTGTGTGTTCTTATTGACATCGATCACCAGATGTGAGAAATATATAAATGCACAAGTCATAATATCCATTTGCATAATGCATAGTAAAAAAATGTGAAAGTAGTATGTAATGTTCATGTCAAGTTAAAGCAAGTCTACTTCCCTGCCCTTTTTTTATATATTCTAAAAAATAATGAAAAAAATAGGAAAATTTAATTAATATTGCAATTCCTAAAATGGTTCTAAGAGATTCAAATTTTTGGGTATCAGCCAACTGCCTTTCATTAGGCAAAAACTCATGGGATAAAACTTTATCTTTAATTAGCTCCCTAATGAAATGATGTCTAATGTCTATATGTTTTTTTCAAGAATACAGAACAAGAGTTTTAGAGATACATATAACACTAGTGTTATCAGAGTAAAGGGGAATTATATCTTGTTCAAAGCCATATTCCTTAAGCATATTCTCCACCCATAGAAGTTGTGTGCATGACTTTCTAGAAGCAATGTATTCTACCTTTACAATAGATAATGAAATGGAGTTTTGTTTCTTGTTGTGCCATGATACAAGATTATTCCCAATATAAAAGCATCTACCTGTAGTGCTTGTTCTTACATCCTAATTTCCTACCTAGTCTGTATATGTGTATCCATTAATTTCACATGTAGTGTTATTTATAAACCAAATACCAAAGTTTTTGTTCCAGAGACATCTCTGATGATCCTTTTGACTTGGTCAATGTGTGATTCCTTAAGATATTATTGATAATGAGAAAAAATACAAATAATAAAACAAATATCAGGTCTACTTGCTGTGAGGTACAACAAGCTTCCTATCATGCTTCTATATAGCATTTGATCAATGCTCTTACTTGACTCATCCATTAAAATCTTAGCACTAGTACTTATGGAGGTTCTCAAATGCTTGCTTGTTTCAAGTCCAAATTTCTTAATTAAATTACATGCATAATTGATTTGAGAAATAAAGATTCCATTATTTCATTATTTTATATACAAACTAAGAAAATATGTGAGCTCACCCATCATAGACATTTCAAATTCACTAGTCATTATGTTCATAAAATCATCAACAAGAGAATTGGATGTTGACCCAAAGACTATGTCATCAATATATATTTGAGCTATGAATATATCTTCTTTGGTCCTTTTATTATCAACTCCCCTTTAACAAATCCCTTGTTCAAAAGATAAGTTGTAAGTCTCTTATACCAAGCTCTAGGAGCTTGTTTCAAACCATAAAGGGGCCTTATTTAGTTTATAAATATGTTCGAGAAATTGTGGGTTAATAAAACCTTTTGGTGGTTCAACATAGACTTCTTCACTAAGTAATCCATTTAAGAAGGTAAACTTTATGTCCACTTGAAAGATTTTGAATTTCATAAAGCATGCAATAACAAGTAAAATCCTGATTGACTCTAACCTAGCTACATGAGCAAATGTTTCGTAGAAATCAATTCCTTCAAATTGTTTATATCCTTGTGCCACTAGCCTAGCCTTGTTTTTAATCATAACAACATGTTCATCAGATTTATTTTTAAACACCCATTTAGTTCCTATGATGTTTTTATCTTTAGATCTAGGTGCTAAAGTCCAAACATCATTTCGAATGAATTGAGCTAGCTCATCTTGTATGGCATTTATCCAAAATTCATCTTTTGAAGCTTCATTAACATTGTTTGTTTCTAATTGAGAAACATAATAGAGATGAGTTATCTCACTTGCTTATCTCCTTCTAGTTGTTATGCTTGCATTTGGATCACCAATGATGTTTTCAATTGGGTGGTTTTTTGTATTATGTTGCCTCTGAATTTGAGTGTTGGATAAGGTGACCTCATCATTAAAGGATGACTCTACATTTTCCTAATTATCTACCTTTTCAGTGTTAGGAGTTTCATCAATATGTTCCTCAGTTGGCAAGCTTCTTCTTAAAGTTTCAATTTTATCATCAATCACTAGAGTATTAGTACATGCATCATTTCTAGCAACATTGATGAACTCCATCACAATATTAGTTCTCAAGTTGAACACTCTAAAGACATGACTTTCTAATGAGTAATATAGAAAGATACATTGATCACTTCTAGAGTCAAATTTTCCTAGATTCTCACAATCTCTAAGGATGTAACATTACTTTCAAACACATGTAAATGTTTAATATAAGGTTTCTTACCTTTCCATAACTCCTAGGGAGTTTGGTTTGTACATGGATATAGGTAGACAAGTTTCATTATATAGCATGAAGTACTTATTGCCTCAGCCCAAAATTTCTTAGGAATATCCTTTACATATAGTAGGACTCTTTCCATCTCTAGCAACACTCAATTCTTCCTTTCTACTATCCTATTTTGTTATAGGTTAATTGGTGCAGAGAAGTCAAGAGCTATACCATGCTATTTGTAGAATTTAGCATATCTTGAGTTTTCATGTTCATTCACATGATATGTCTTTAGTCTCATTATATTGGTAATTTTGTTGCCCGTTTCAATCTACACTTTTAAGACAAAAGGAACTAAAGAAGTCGAAAGAATCATATTTTTCTTTTAGGAATCCAACCCATTTAAAATGAGAAAAATTATCAACAATAATAATAACATATTTTTTTCCACCCAAACTTCCAATCTTCATAGGATCAATGAGGTCAATGTGAATTAACTCTAATGCACTACTTGTGTTAACTCTTTTGATTTTCTTATGAGAAGAGCAAGTTTTTTTTACCAAGTTAGCATGGTCTATAAAAAAATTTCCTTTTTAGAAAGCATAGGTAGACCACACATAGAGTGATCATTAGCTAAGTTACAAGTAGTATTAATAAGGCTTATATCAATGTAGCAGTAATTACCCTGAGACCTAGTTCCTTTAGCCACACATTCACCTTTTGGATATATTATAATGATTATTGGTAAATTATACACTATAATGTTTGCCATAAATTTAACTAATGCTTATTAGGTTGGCTTTAAGTCCATTAATAAGTAGGACATCGTCTAACCTACGCATACCATCAATCTAAATTGTACCTTTACCAATAATTATTGATTTATTTTCATCACTAAAAGTAACTTTTCCTTCATTATATTTTTCAAAAGTTTTGAAAAGAGAACGATCACTAGTCCTATGTCTAGAACAACCACTATCAAAATACTAGGTAGTAGAAGATTTAGCTTTAAACGTAGTGTGGGCTAGACAACAATTTAAATAAGATTTTTTAATCCAAACTTTTCTAGTTTTTTGAATCAGGTCCTTTTTTAAAAACATAACTATTGGTTTTTGAATAGGATGCATGCAGATTATCAGCATAATTATAAATCATCAAGAATCTACATCTAGGTCAAATATGTCACTTTCTACCATAGTTGTAACATATAGGAGTAAACTTACAAGCAGATGTAAGAGATGTGCTAGAAGGCTTTACAAAAACAGTTGATTTTGAAGAGGTTGGTATAGTGTGCTCATTTATATATCCTAGCCTTCTCTTATGTACAAAAGGCTTTCCATAATCAAGAATTTTGTTCAACCTTTCAACTCCAATTGTTAGCCTTTTTATAGCATCCATATATTGTCTTAGCACTAGTAGCAATTTTTCTTTATCACCAGTAAGCTTTTCATTTTCTTCTTTCAAACCTACAAGATTCAAATTAAAAGCATTATTTTGTTATTATAAAATCTTATTTTTAGAAAGAATGGAAAGTTTAATTTCCTTAATATTTGAGCTATGACCCCCTAAAAGATAATCAATAACAAGGTCATTCTATGATACAATTTGAAATTTTCTTATTTAGCTGTGGACTTAATTAGCTAGAGGGTATGAAGAGATAATTAGTGAAATTATGACAAATTAAAATTTTTGCAGATGACCAGGTATGCAATCACGTGTAAATAAAATAATACAAAATATAAATATTGAGACACCAAGATAAATCGCTCCAAGTAATCTATTTGCATGCCACTAATTTCATCATAATCTCTACAAGAAAGGTGTTTGGATCTAGACCAACATTTCAATAAACTCGAGTCACACAAGTTAAGCAAACTTGTACAAGTGGCACCTAAAAAGTTAGCACAATGAAAAAATTGCAAAGGTGTGTCCTAGAGTAGATTCAATAATGAACAATCCTAACTAGATGATTTAACAAGTATATAAGATAAATCAAAATCAACAAGCAACCATATAACATTTAGTTTAAAGCACAATATCATAAATATTGTAGGCTTGTTAATTCATGAACACAACCATAAATGTTTGACAAACTAACTCAATTAAAAAAGCCTACTTGAATAGTTTTTGTAAAACAAGAAAACAAGAGAATAACATGAAAAGGATATTACTCAATAATGCTCTTATATGGTTAACAAAATTATGAGCCAATGGTATGATTAAATAGCATGAGTAAAAACCTATATTACTCAATAATGCTCTTATATGGTTAACAAAATTATGAGCCAATGGTATGATTAAATAGCATGAGTAAAAACCCTAGTTCAAGTGTCTATTACAAATCTATCCATGAAAATATTTAAAAGAGCTTCAAAACATAAGGATAATATAGTAATAAAAAATTTGATTTGAGTAAAAATTAGGTCAAACTTGAAAACCTGGTCGCTCGATGGATCTAGAACTAGCATGATTGATCGACCATCACCACTCTATCGATCTTCTCAAGCGTAATCGATCTAGTGAAATGATTAATTCATTTTGAAATAAGTGGATCATTCTACTCATTAATCTCGATCAATCTAGTCATGTAAAATTTAATCTAGCCAAGTGATTAATCTTGATCAATCGAGTAGCCTATATGCACAATGTTTTCATGTGTCTAATATGAAATTTAACGTGCACAAGAATAGAGATATACTTGAGATGTAATCATTGGAGTTTAATAGTTTATTTAGCTTGAAATATTCTTGAAGGAGACATCTAGAAACTAAAATTATGTTCAAAATTTTTGTTCATGAATATCATCAACACTTATAAGCCTTACAATGACAAAACCTTTGATACCAAGAAGAAGAAGTAATATAGTAAGAAAAAGTAATTTATATATCAAGGTTTTCATTTATAGATTTTGAAGGAGAATCCTCTAACATGGAAATAGAAGTGACAAATATAAAATAAGAAGTTAAGGTAATAAAAGCATTAGTCCATGAAATAATATTAGGAAGAAAATAATATTATTATCCTAATTGTATTTAGAAATAAACTACAAAATTTAGAATTAGATCTTAATGGAAGCCTAGCGAGCATATTTAAAAACCAAAATGACAATAATGAAAGCTTTAATTTTTTTAGCAAAAGATATGAATATAGCACAAGAATCAAACATAAAGTCCTTACAAGACATAAATGAGACACAAAAAGGACTTTTAAAAAAAGAATATGGTTATAAAAAAAAACTACAACAAGACACACATAAAGAATTTATAAAATTAAGAATGGATATAAATAACTTACCTAGAAATGATGAAATTATAGGTTATAAGTTTGATCCATTTATAGGATTAAAAGAAAAACCACCTAAGGAATTAAATGTATTGATACCCAGGAATGAGAAAATGAAAAAGGAGGGAAAACCCAAGATAAAGAAAAATCTATAATACCAGTTTAATGGAATATAGTAAAGAAATAGAAGAAATATTTATGCACCCTATTAATAGGGACATGTAAAAAATTAATTAGTTTATTAACACTAATAAATGAAGAACTAGGAAAACATTATGATGAAAAAATTTGTACAAAAAAAGAAAAGATGATATGATAATAATCAAAGAAACAAATTCTAAACTAAAAAATCATATGAAACAAATTGCATTACCTTCCTTACCAAGAAGGAACATCTGACCCATATAAAGAAAATAGAAATAAGAAAAGTTTAGAAGAACCTGACCTTCCTTGCAGAAGAAAACAACATCCCAAAATGGAAGAAGGATGACATTGGAAAACTAGAGATATCATCCTACTAGAATTCAAACTTCATGAAAATTATAGATATGATATTTTAGATTTAGATTGTATAAGGGATAGAAGAAAGCCTTATAAGAATGGTTTAGTGGTATGAGTGTAACCATAAAAACTTCTCTAACCATATAACCAAACCCACTTAACATGTAGAGTCTTAGTAGCTCATAAAATGATAAAAAATGTTAAAATTTGGTTTATAAATTTAATAGAACAATAATATTTAAAGATGCAAGGGAATGCTTCCATAAGTAGATAATACCTAGAGACTGTAATAAATGAAATATACAAGGAATTTATTGGAGAAGACAAAGATAGACATATTACTAAATCTAGTAAAAATGATAGTGAAGAAGCCAATGGCATTTAACAAATATGAAAATATATGGCATGTGTTATATAGACTCCTTTACTTGTGTATATAAAATTTATTATCATATGTTACTACCATCAATGCGAAAAATTTATAAGGAAATGTTTTTCTAGAAATTACCTAAAACATTATATAAAACAATAATAGAAGGATGAAAATAAAAGAAATAGGAAAACTATACCAGACACCTTAGGAGGAAGAATAAGAAGTCTTAAAAATTTTATAATCATTAAATGTCAAGAAAGACATGAATATAAACAAATAAGACAAAATGATAAATTCTATTGTGATACAAGAGATTTTAGAATGCCAAGAAAATATGGATGTAACATAAAATCTTACAAGAAAAGTATAAAAAATATAAAACATTCAAAAAATATAAATTTAGAAAATGAAACATTCAAAAATATAAGAGAAGGTATAACAAAAATCCTCAGAGAAAAATATATTTTAGAATAAAAAGGTATAAGTTAGTAGAGAACAAAAAGTATTGCTTATCAAGGAAAAAGAAATGCAGGTGTTGGATTTATAATGAGGAAGGATATTATGCTAATGAATGACTTAATAGACTTCAACATAGAAAAGAATTTAAAAAGGAATTTCTATGGAAAGCAAAAGTATTAGAAGAAGATTTTAAGATGGAATTAGAATCAATTGAGGAATCGAATATAAATGATACTTGTAGTATTTATCTATTGGAAGAAACTAAGGAAGAAATAACTGACTCAGAATATAAATATTAAGAATATTCTTTATTAGAAGATGAATTATTTGTAGAGTATTATGAACCCAAATAGTACTTATATTAAGGTATCATTGAAATTTAAAGGTTGCACAAGCTATCATTTACATATATATGTAGATACATGAGGTAATATGCGTGTAGCTAGTAAATATATATTTCTAGATGAATATCTTAAAACAAGCACCAAAAGATTTAATTTTAAGAATTACAACAATACTATAATAAATATTAATAAAATCTTAAAGGATACATATATAATGATAGAAGGATAGAGATTTCATATTCCTCTAATATATCAGCAAGAAACATGAGTTGATTTATTAAAAGAAAATAATTTATTAAGCTTATATAAACTCTTTATACTATATTTAGACAAAATAAGTATAACAATACTAGATGATAAAAATATTTATGTCACAAAAATAAGAAAAGCTTTGATTGTATCAAACCTAACTTTTATACAACAACATAAAAAACAAAAATGTGGTGAGATAGACACAAAATAGTAATAAAACCTTTATTTAGAAAATATTTCACTAGATATAGAAGAGAAACAAAACTCTTTTCTTAATAAAATATAGGGGGATAAAGCCATAATAGGTATCAAAAAATTATTAACAATAGTAAGCTTAGAAAATCTTTTAGATCTGAAGGTAAGCAAGTCTAAATGATTGCTAACATAAAACTAAAAGACCCTAACAAAGTCATTAGAGTAAAACCTATGAATTATACTCTAGAAGATAGGATTGAATTTGAAAAATAAATTCAAGATATTTTGGGACTAAAGGTTATAACACCAAGTAATTCACCTCATGCTAGCCCATCATTTTTAGTTGGAAAAGAAGCGAAAAAAAAGTAGAGGAAAAAGAGAATGATAATAACTTCAAAGCATTGAATAAAGAAACCATTGATGATGGATACTTTATTCCAAAGAAAGAAGAATTATTATCATTAATAAGAAGGAAAAGAAATTTCAAGTTTTGATTGCAAAAGTGGATTTTGGCAAATAAGATTGGATGAAGAATCTCAAAAGCTAATAGAATTTAGTTGCCCCTAAGAACAATTTCAATGGACTATTATACCATTCAGATTAAAAGAAGTTCATGTACCTTTCAAAGGTATATGACAAAATATTTGTTGTGTTTATGATATTTTGGTTTTTAGTAATGAGTTAAACAAATATTATCTATATATTATTAATATTTTATAAGAATGTAGGAAAAAAGATATTGTATTTTCTAAGAAGAAAGTACTAATTGCTCAACAATAATCAAGTATTTAAGGTTAGAAATTGAAGATGGAAAACAAAATCTACAACCCCATATACTAAATAATATTTAAGAATTTCCTAATGAATTTCAATTACAAAGATTCTTAAAACGTTTAACGTATGCTGAGGTATACATCAAGAGAGTTGTAGAAATGTAAAAGCTTTTACAAACAAAATTAAAAAAGGCGATGTTTGGAAATGGACGGAACAATATACTTTGTACATGGATAGTGTAAAAACATAGGTACAAAAATTTACCAACTTTATACCACCTAAGTGCATATGATAAAATGAAAATTGAAACAAACGCTTATCACAAATATTGAGGAGTAGTTTTACAAGCAAAAGTATATGACAAATATGAATATCTTTGTAGATATACATCAGGATCTTTTCATAGTCCAAAAGTAAATTATCACATTAATGAAAAAAATACTTAGCTATTAAAAAAGCTATTAAGAAATTTGCAATTTATGTAATAAGTTCTAGATTTATTGTTAGAACTAATAACAAGAATTTAGGTTATTTTGTAAGAATGAATATTGCAGGTGATTATAAATAAGAAAGATTAGTAAGATGGAAATAATGGTTTAATTACTACAATTATGATATCAAACATCTTCCAAGAAAGAAAAATAGTTTAATAAAAGCCTTTACAAGAGAATTAACAGCTTTAACTATTTTGATTCTTGTAAGAATGGAACATCTTGATATCAAGATCAAGATAAAGAAAAAGCAGATAAGAATCCTTCAAGAACAACTTGAGGTTTTATACCTAGAGATTTTTAAAAATAGGAATTTTTTAAAATAACTCGCAAAGAAAATATATTATCAGATTTAGTGAAATAACTCGCAAAGCTTTCACTAATAGAATAGAAATTGAAAGTAGTTATGAAACCTATAGAGTACCAAAACTAATAACTTTATAATATATAGTTAAAAATTACTCTGCAACATTACAACAACAACCATCGGAAGCAAGTTGAAAACCTTTGGAAAGATAGTAAGACCATCGATGCTATTCAGAGAAACACCTCTCACAAAAACAATAAAGATAGTACAACCACTAGTACTATTCAGGGAAACATCCCCCATGAATACATTGATCATTGAAGATGAAAAAGACCAGTATAGGAATTTAAGTAAACTATAATGGTTGAGTCTCTATAACTTAGTAAAAAAATTTACCTAGGAACATATCAAAGATATGAAATTTTACACCATAGAAAACAATTCCCTACAAGAAGTAAATTTAATATTCTTGAAGGAGCTTATCCATTTTTTGTCTATAAAGCTTTCTATGCAGGTTTAATCGAGATCATATATCCAAAAATTAATTTAAATGAAATAAATTATTTTTTTGAAAATTTCAAGAAGGTTATCAAGAACTATATGAAAAAGATCAGAGCATATGACAAGCTTGTCTATCTCAAATGTTTTAGTTCACTTATGAACTGAAATGAAGAAGGTTTTGCTAATCCCTATCATTTTATCAAATTAAGGATTTCCAACAATAATAGAGAAGTTCCAAAACCAAGGGCGCTTATAGAAAATGAATTCAATACAGATGAACTCTGTATTCTAAGAGGATATATGTTAGGTCAAATTTATCATGAACTCAAAGAAATTAACAATTCTTCTAAAATCAATGTACATTATTCGACTAATAAAGTCATAATCACTTCTTATAACAATGTGACCCTTACTGAAGAAGATAATGAGAAAATCAGTAAATTTGAGGCAAATTTTAACAATAATGACCTAAATATTTGTCAAGAAAAAAGGAAAGTTTTTTTTTGTTTTTATGTAAGAGAAAATCACTAAAGATCACAAATATATTTATTGTATTAGATATCGAGAATATAAAGATGCATCATTATATATGTCATCAAAAGGATTATCGGTAGAAAAAGAAAAAGAAAAATAAAGATGTGAAACTCACATCTTCAATTGACAACTCATACCAAGAAAACTAAAGGCTTTGATTCAAAAGTCAAAAGTAGAAAGTTAAGTGAATTATTAAAGTAGGGGTAAAATAGTGATTTATCACTATTGCAAAGAGGGATTTCTTTTCTTATAAAAGGGACCCTTATTCCCATTAGTTGGATATACTTTAGAAAGATAAATCTTTCTATTTTAAACAATTATTCACTTAGTAGTTATGCATCTAGAAACTATAAGCGACTAAGAACCTCTTCAAGGTTCTTAGTTGGCTTTAAGAATTGTAATAGTTATTATTATCATGAATAAAATATAGTGCAGTTACTCTTTTTCAATTTTCTAGTAGTTTAATTTGGGCATCATATTATGTACAGATGCAAAGACTTCATCATTACTAAGAGGGTATTAAGATTTGAGCAAGCCGAGACATATTAGGTGTAACAAACAAAGATGAACAATAGAAGGAAAGATCGTGGTCCACCCTTTAAAATCAGGTACAATAGTTTTAATTCTAACCCAATTAAAGATCTTTAATGATTAAATATTTGTTTATAACATTTATAAAATTAAGAAAATTAAAACAAAGAAACTAGCCACAAGTCTCTATGAGAATAAACATAAGGAAAATACAAAGCAAAAATAATGTTATAATAAAAAATTTAAATGTTTGTCTTTAAATAATAATTTACAAGAAACAACAACTAATGTTGTAAAACACCTAACTTCAATTTGACATGAGAGCCATAGAAAGAAAAATTACATCAATAGATGAAAAGTTAGTGCCATTAATTAGTTAGGGACATACATAAAGATATGTTAAATGTTGGAGATATTAGTGATATTTTTATTTTTACAAATGGTCATTTTGGATTAAATCGAACCCTTTTTTAAAAGAAAAATACTTCTGATATGCCTCTTAATAAATATAGTGTTTTTATGTACTTTTTCTAAAGATAAGGTATCAATGGATTACATATCTCGTTAAAATATATTGATGTATTAAAATTTATTAATATGATAGTTAATTATCATAA
The DNA here is from genome assembly GCA_030763125.1 of Hippophae gyantsensis. Lineage (NCBI taxonomy): Eukaryota > Viridiplantae > Streptophyta > Magnoliopsida > Rosales > Elaeagnaceae > Hippophae > Hippophae gyantsensis. The sequence goes on along the minus strand of CM061035.1, from coordinate 40,658,468 downwards.
TTTTTATGTTAAATAAAATATAAAAATTGATCATATTATTTTAATTAAATAAGTCTTCATTGATATACACTTAGCATGTTTACTATTTGACATGCTGAGTTGGTAGAAACTTTAATTAGAAAATATTTATAAAAAAAAAATTTTAAAATTTATAATTATAAAAACAATATTTTTAATATTAATTTATATATTTTTATTATTAAAAAAATATAAGATATTATTTATCAATTCATCATATCGGATATCATTTAATTAAATTACTATTAATTTAATCTATTTAATATTAAATATCTTTTAATTAAATTCCGTTCAATAATATTAAAATGTTATATTTATTATTATAAATTTTAATTTTAATTTCTCAATATTTATTCTTTTATAAAAGAAAAACATCCTACATTAATCAAATTATATCTCAAGAGTTATTATCGATTAACATCTTTGCAACATAAGTTCAAATTGTGGAGGATATTTTTTTATTTCATTAAATTTAGAAGGAGCAGGATATATTAAATAGAAAATTGCTGTATGTGTAAAATTTAAAATATAATATAAATGATATGATGTTATATTATTAGTAATTATAATTAAATTTATTAAATTATATTAAATAAAAAATTATCACCCAAGTTAAAATTATAATATATTTATGATATATAATACTCTATTAAATAAACAAAATGTATATACAAGCATCATATCATACATAAATATAAATTCATTCTAATAATTCATTTAACTTAATTTAGAAACCACACTTTTATCTAACTGCTCATCTTCTACTTTCTTTTTTAATTTTTTTCCGAGAGATAGCTAGAGATGGATACGGCCTTATCCAATCTAAATTTTATATATTTTAAATAAATTAGACCATATGTTTTATAGATGCAAAATTGAATTAGACCAGATTGATAAGAATTGGTATAGTCCAGTTTGCTATTAGAATAATAAATTTAAATATATAATTAAATAGTTTATATTATCATGAATTAAGCATATATCACTTGTTAGTTTAGTTGTTTATTATAAATACTTCGATACAAGTTTAAGTATATGATTGCTTAATAATATTTTTATTATTTTCTTATTTCAATAAAACTATAAAAAAAAAACTAATTTTGAAGATCCCAACCTTGAAAGACAAAATAAATAACATAATACTTAGGTTTAATCACTAAGTCATATACCATTATATTCTTAACTTGTAAATTTATTTATATAAGAGTGTAAACAATATTGTCCAATTTTACCAATTTAATTTTTTTTATAAATTAAATCGGACCAAATTATATATTTAATCAAATTAAATTATTCGATTCTTTCCAATTATTATTATTATTATTATTTTGTGTCCAAGAAAACTGACTAATTCAGTTGTGGTAAAAAAAAAAAAAGAAGAGAAAACTCACTAATAAATAATTTATATATTTTCATATTTTAAATTGTTTTGGAAATAATATCCTGCAATTCACACTGCATTATGATTTTTTTTTATAAATTAAATAGCTAAATTTTGTTTGTAATTAATTAGTTTTTTAAAGTTTAAGCTTGAACCCATCTTGATTCACTACTTAGAACTGATTTAATAACAAAGTGGTTATTCATTTGATGAAAAATGTAAAATGCACTCATATAATTTTACCAACATAATCATTCGTAATAAACAAATTTGATTGAAAAAAAAAACTAATATTAGAAACATTGGGTCCAAAAGGGTTAAAATTGTTTTTAATTTACATCCCAAATGTATTAAAAAAACACTTTGTTAAACAAAAGGACTTTTATATCAATGTCATGCAACCAAGCGTATAACAAAATAACAAGCACTTACTCTGCATGTTACCAGAAACTAGTATCATACTAAATTTGAGTTTAGTACTTGAAGGTTTTTTTTTATCAACGTACTTGAATGTTTACAATTCAAAAATTGGGTTTATAAATCTATAGGAATAAATTATATTATGATTTTAACTCCCTGATCAATTGGGAAGAGGAGGCAGAGCATCATTATGTGCCGGCCATATGTCCTAATTGGAGTTTCACCGCAATATTGCACTAAACCAATATTAAATTTGAAACCTTAAGATAACATGCATATATATATATATATATATAATCTTTTCATAAATAAATATGCGTTATGATGTCGTATATACATATATATACAAATTATCTTAAACAAACATATTGTTTTAAAATCAATTCCATTATATAAATATGTGCATGTTATTTAAGTCTCAAACTCTTAATATTTGCAAACTATTTAAGTTAACTCACTAAGCCTTTAAGCCTAAAGTTTTAGTCTCACCCTACATAGTGTAAATTGTAAGGCTTAGATATATGCAACTATTAATGTTTTAGACCTATAGTAAAAATGCTCACAATGTTTAATTTATTGTAAAAATGCATCCAATTTTTAGTTTTATTAACATTTATGCCTTTTTGATCATTTTTGTTAGAAAACTAATAGTTAATACTGATATTAAAAAACTAACTTTATTAACAAAAATGTCTAAAATAATAAAATATTAAAGAAACTAAATGTTAAAAGTATGTTTGCCATTGATCCAAAATATTAGTGAAAAAAATAACATATTTAAGTCAAATTGTAATGACCTTTAACCTTTCCCCTTGTCGAGCAGGTTAGGCATTCGTTAAGAAAACTCATATCAATACTATGCTATGTATGTTGAAATCAAACAATCAAAGTAGTTACAGAGACCAAGTATTTGGCGCATGCATTATTAATTTATAATCATAAAATTAGTACCATTACTAAGTATTTGGTATATGCATTACAAATTTATAATCATAAATTACTATCATTATATTTAATTGATATATGTTTATTATTTAAAAAAATTCAGTTATTATTTTAAACAGTATTTTAAGTTAAATTATTACCATTTATTTAATATTAAACTCTATCCAATTTAATACGTCGAATATTATTCAAATATTATTTTTATTATAAACTTTAAAAATATTATATTACATCAAACATTATTATTTCCTTTGTTTGATGCAATTTTTAATATTCACCTAGCAAATAAGTGAAATAAAAAGGATAAAGGAAGACAACCACCCAAAATGAAATAAGGGTTTTATTGGGGAACTAGAGGTAGGATCCCACCAGAATTCAAGCTCCATGATAATTATAAGTTTGATATTTTAAATCTAGATTGTATAAAAGATATGAAAAAAAAGCCTTAAGATGAATGGGCTAATGGTATGAGTGTACTCATACAAACCTCTCAAAACCCTTCAATTTTAAGGATATTAGTAGCTCATAAAATGACAAGAAATATTAAAGTTTGGCTTTCAAATTTAACAGACCAAAAATATTTATTAATGCAAGAAAATTCTCTCACAGGAAAAGAATATTTAGATATAGTAATAAATGAAATATAAAAGGAATTTATTGAGGAGGATAAAGGAAGAACTTTTACTGAATTTAGTGAAAATGAAATCGTTGAAGTCAAATAGTATCTAACAAATATAAAAATATGTAATATGTGTTACATAAATTCTTTTATTTGTTAATATGAAATGTATTTTCATAAATTACCACTCTTTATGCAAACAACTTATAAGAAAATGTTTTTAAAAAAATTACCTAAAATATTACATAAGACATTAGCAGAAAGTTGGAAACAAAGAAATAGGGAAACTGTACCAAACATCCTAGGAGGAAGAATAAGAAGCCTTAAAAGCTAGATAATTATTAAATGCCAAGAAAGAAAAGAATATAAAAAAATAAGAGAAAATGATAAAATGTGTTGCAATACAAGAGATTTTAAAATACCAGGAAAATATAGATTAACATAAAACCCAACAAATAAAAATACAAAAAACATAAAAAATAAAAGACATTTAAAAAATATAAATTCAAGAAAAATAAATTTCAAAAATATAAAAGAAGATTTAATAGTGAAACCTATATAAAAAGATATGTTAGAAGGAATAGGCATAAACCTCCTAAAAATAAGAATTATTTCTCTTTAGGGAAAATAAAATGCAAATGTTGGATTTTCAATGAAGAAGGACATTATGCCAACGAATGTCTTAGCAGGATTCAACATATAAAAGAATTTAAAAAGAAATGTTCACAAAAAGCTAAAATCTTAGAAGAAGCTTTCACGATGAAATTGGAACCAATCTTGGAATCAGATATAGGTGATACTTATAGTATTTATATATTGGAGAAAATTGTGGAGGAAATAACCAACTCAGAATATGAACACTCAGATTGTGGGTACTCTTCATCAGAAGATGAATTATTTGTATGGTATTAAAAATCCAAATAGTACCTATATAATGGTAGGACTTAAATTTAAAGACTATGACACCTATCATTTAATGCATAAATAGATATATGAGCTAGTATGTGTGTAGTAAGTAAATATGCGTTTCTAGAAGATCACTGCAAATAGGCACTAAAAGATTTAATTATAAGAATTGCTAATAATACTACAATAAATCTTAATAAAGTTTTAAATGATATAGATATAATGATAGGAAGAGAAAAGTTTCACATTCCTACCATATATCAACAAGAAACAAGAGTTGATTTATTAATAGGAATTTATTTTCTAAACCTATATCAATTTTTTACACAATATTTAGACAAAATAAGTATAAGAACATTATATGGTGATACCATTTATGTATCAAAAATAAGAAAAGCTTTGATTGTATCAAACCTAACTTTTATGCAATAACATAAAAAGAAAAATATTTCATTAAATATAGAAGAGAAACAAAACTCTTTTCTTAATGAAATACAAGAAGATAAAGCCCTAGTAGGTATTAGAAAATTATTAAAAATAGTAAGCTAAGAAAATCCTTTGGATAAAAAAAATCTAAGATAATTGTCAACATAAAAATAAGAGACCCTAATAAGGTTATAAGAGTAAAACCAATGATTTATACTCTAGAAGATAGGATTGACTTTGAAAAACAAATTCAAGAACTTTTGGAGCTGAAAGTCATAATTCCAAGTAATTCACTTCACTCTAGTCCAACATTCTTAGTTGAAAAAGAAGCTAAAAAAAGAAGAGAAAAAATGAGATTGTTAATAATCTTCAAAGCATTGAATAAAGAAACCATTGACGATGGATACCTTATTCGAAAGAAATAAGAATTATTATCATTAATAAAAGGAAAGAAATACTTCTCAAGTTTTGATTACAAAAATGGATTTTGGCAAATAAGATTAGATGAAGAATCTCAAATATTAACGGCATTTAATTGCCCCAAGGACAATTCCAATGGACTGTTGTACCATTTGGATTAAAACAAGCCCTAGGTATATTTAAAAGATACATGGATAACATCAATCTTTAAAAAATTACAAAACATTTTGTGTCTATATAGATGATATTTTGGTTTTCAGTAATGAATTAAATAAATACTAATTGGATATTATTAATATTTTACAAGAAAGAAGAAAATAAGGCATTGTACTATCTAAAAATAAAACAGTGTTGCTCATTAAAAAATTAAGTATTTTGGATGGAAATGGAAGATGGAAAACATAATCTACAACCCCATATACTAAATAACATTCAAGGTTTTCCTAGTGAATTCAAACACAAAAACCAATTACAAAGATTTTGAGAATGTTTGACATATGTAAAAGCATATATTAAGAAACTTGTAGAAATGCAAAAACCCTTACAAGCAAAATTGAAAAAAAGACTATATGTGGAAATAAATAGAACAACATACTCTGTATATGGATAAAGTAAAAGAAAAGGTAAAATATTTACCAACTTTATACGATCTAGAGCCAGATGATACAATGATAATTGAAACAGATGCTTCATAAGAATATTGGGGAACAGTTCTAAAAGCATAAGTACATGAGAAAGATGAATATCTTTGCAGATATACATCAGAATCTTTCCAAACTCTAGAGTTAAATTATTACAATAATGAAAAAAATATCTATCTATAAAAAGGGCTATTAAGAAATTTACAATATATGTTATAAGTTCTATTTTTATTGTTAGAATATATAACAAATTTTTTGGTTATTCTTAAGAACTAATATTGTAGGTGATTTAAACAAGGAAGACTAGTAAGATGAAAACAGTGGTTCAACCATTACAATTTTGAAGATGCTCTTACTAGAGAATTAACACCTCTAATTGTTTTCATGCTTACCGGAATGGAACATCTTGATATCAAGTTCAAGATAAAGGAAAAGAAGATAAAAATCCTATAAGAAAAACTCAAGCTATTATACCTCGAGAAGTCTCTTATGGAGAAAAGAAATAAATAGGAAGAACTTGATTGTTCAAAACAACTCTTATGGTCCAAAAGTTCAAAAGAGGAATCTTTATCAAAAATTCAATCTAAAGAAGATAAATTTCTAAGGAAATAATTCAAGATGAAAAATAAGAACTTATCAGTTCAAAAGAGAGTAACATCTTTGAAACAAGAAAGCTCAATTAGGCTGATGAAGCAGAAAAAAGAACAAAAAAAAAGACTTATGTGGTCTATAATGGCCCAAACCTAGGAATCTACAACAATTAACCAGAAACTAGTAAATCTATTATAGGGATTAATGGAGTAACTCATAGAGCCTTAACCAACATAATAGAAGTTGAAGTCAGTTATGTCAATTACAAAACACCAAAACTAATAACTCTGGATGAGATAGTAAAATATTATTCTACAACACTACAACAACAATCGGTAACACCAAACAGGTTGAAAAATCTAGGAAAAATAGTAAGGCATCAAGTATTATTTAGAGAAGCATCTTTCCTAGAGACATCAAAGATAGTAAAGCATTCAATGATGTTCAGGGAAACATCCCACAATAATTAATCAATAATTGAAGATGAAAAGGACCAATATAGAAGCCTCAACAAAACACAATGGTTGAGTCTCTAAAATTTGGATAGAAAATCTAGCCAGGAACACATTAAAGATATGGAGTTCTATACTATACAGAAAGAGGAATTCCCTACAAGATGTAAAATCAATATTTTAGAGGGAGTTGATCCAATATTTGTTTATAAAGCTTTCCATACAAAATTAATAGAAAACATGTATCTAGGAATTAATTTAAGTGAATTGAATTATTTCCTAGAAAATTTCAAAAAAGTAACAAGAACTTTAAGAAGATGATTAAAGTAGATGACAAGCTTATTTATCTCAGGTTTCTCAATTCACTAATGGACTAAATGAGGAAGGATATATCAACCCCTACCATTTCATCAAGATAAGGATTCCAAACATAAACAAAGAAGTTCATAAACCAAGGGTGCTTCAGAAAAGGAATTCAACACAGAAGAACTCTGTGTATTAAGAGGTCAAATATTAGGCCAAATTTACTATAAACTCATGAAGATTATTAACTCTATTGAGATCAAAGTAAATTATTCAACTAGTAATGCATCATTATTTATCATAGTAGTATGGCTCTTTCACAAGAAGATGGTGAAAAAATTACCAAACATCACTACTACAAAAATGGGTATTAAAGTTAGTTAAAAATTGACTTTAAACGTAAAGTCGGTTCACGCGGTGAATTGACTTAAAATTTTTTTTTTACAAAATTTACTCATTTTCTATTATACTCAAATTAAAACTTGTTTTCGATTACTAAATAATAGCAGAAAAAAATTTGTTTAACAAATAGTTTAAATAATACAAATAATTAAAAATAAAATGTTAATTAATAGCAAAAAAATTACCATTATGTTATAATACAAACCTACATATTCTTCTCCTGATGCTATAATACAAACCTACATATATAATAAAAAAATTTATATACATAAATAATAACACATAATAATAGAAAAAATATGAATAAATAAGTGCGTAGGATTAATAGAAATACTTACAAGAGTAAATGAAGTGACAAAATGGAGGAAATGAAGAAAAAATAGTGTTTTGTAAGTGAGAAATGGGTATAAAAAATTTGAGTCTTTTGCTCAAAAAAATAGGGGATCTAAAAGATTAGTTAGGGAGGAAGAAAACCCACTAACCGATGTTGGAATTGGTGGTCATAGGTAGCCAAAAATTGAGAAAGAGTGGAGTAGTAGTAGAGGAAGTTTTGGGTTTTTGAGAGTTATGTAGCACTTGAAATAGTTTCTATTTGGGGAAGAAAAAAGAGAAAATAATTTATTCATGTGTGTAGCGTCGGTTGACGTGTCAAATTGATGCTACATGTGGACATAGCATCGGTTCCAGGTGTCAACCGATGCTAGGCTATGTGGATAGCGTCAGTTCACCACATCAACTGACGCTACGTCCATATGTAGCGTCGATTTGACACGTCAACTGATGCTACATAGCGTAGCATTGGTTGACGTGGTGAACTGACACTATCCATGTAGCCTAGCGTCAGTTGACACTTGGAACTGACCCTACGTCCACGCATAGCATCGGTTTGACACGTCAACTGATGCTATGTCCTATATGGATAGCATCAGTTCTACATCGAACTGACTTTATATACCGACTTTATATATCGACTTAAATACCCATTTTTATAGTAGTGCATGAAACAAATTTTAATAGTAATAACCTAGAAATCGATCAAGAAATAAGGAAGGTATTATGCTTCTATGCCAAAAAACCCACCAAAAATCACAGATGCATTTATTGCATCAAAGATCGAGAAGAAAAATATGCATCATCATCAACGTCATCAAAAGAACTATTGGCAGAAAAAGACAAAGAAGAATAAAGAGAGGAACTGTGAGTATAAGATGACAAAGAAAAAAAGATGTAGAACCATATTTTTAGTCGATAGCATGTGCCAAAGAAAAAGAAGTGGCTGATATTATAAAGTAGAAAAGAAAACGAGAAAATAGTAATTGTAGTCTTGTAAATGAGGATTTCTTATCTATAAAAAGAATCCTTATTTTCATTTGGAGGATGCACAGAAACACCAAAGCACATATTTCTAAAAAAATACAATCTCTAGCATAGAAATATTCTCTATCTATAAATCCTAAATTAGTAATTATATATATACCTAGTAATTATGAGCGACTAAGAATCACTTTAACATTCTTCGTTTGCCTTAATTTTCTAATAATTATTATATTATGAATAAAATAGAGTTCAGTTACTCTTTTCTAGTAAGTCAAAATTGGACACCATATATATAGGATGCAGAAGGCTCACCATTACCAAGAGGGTGTTAAGGTTTGAGCAAAGCTGAGGCATAACCGATATAACAAAATGAGACAAACATAAGGGAAGACCATGGTAGACCCATTAAGTTTAGGTATAATAATTATAACTTTTAAGCCAAATAAGGATCTTGAATGCTTAGATATTTGCTTATATCAAGTGATGTTACTGATAAATAGAAAAATAAAGATAGAAATATCACAATTTTATGATAAGGTAAGAAAAATTAAGTATAGGAATTAACAACTAAACATTAAACAACTAGTTTGAAAGAAATTAAAATGAAAGATAACTATATAATTTTATTACAAAAGTTTGATAAAGGTTATCTTTTAGCCTTAAATGAATATTTTAAAGACGAGGATTATAAAACTTGTCTTGAAAATTTTATAAGGTTCAATACCTTATTAGATATTTATAAAAATTATATTAAAGTAATTACAAGCATAATAGATCATCACATATCAAGGGTATTAAAAGACTATTATAGTTAAAAATATGTTTTCTTAGAAGAAAATGAAGAAGGAAAAAGAGAATTCAGTTACCTTATGTTTGGTTATTATCTCTTTGAAGATTATAGATAGACTATGTTTAGGGCATGTAACTAGGTTCAATCTCCTAAAAGAAGGTCAAATTGACTAAATTTCTACCATAAAGTCAATTTGGCAATCATAAATTCCAATTTAATAATTATAGGAATTAAGAAAATAAAAAATTAAATTATCTTTAACAACTATAGGAATTAACAAGGTGCTTTAAATAGCTAACCACAAATGGTATCAGAGCTATAGGGATATTAACAAAATATGGATGAAAAAGTTAACACCATTAATTTTAAGGACATCAATGATATGAACCATAAAGTCTAAGAGTATTCTAGCATTTTCTGCAAACCTCAAGAGTAGAAGTGAAGATATGTCAAACCTGAGGGGAATTTTAGATATATATCCCAATTTCAAAATAATTGTTTGGAAAATTCGACATATCCCTATTAAAATTACATCATCATTGCATTTAAGGTTCAGTAATTTATATGTGCTGAATTTAATACATTATAATCATTTAGTTATTATATTATTAAAATATTTCATTTTAATAGCTTAATTCAAATATTGGTATCTTTTTAGTTATTTTAAATAGTATTTTCTCTTTTTTGATAAAAGTTTGCCACATGTATTCTACATGTCAAATTGAACAAGAGCATTTGTGAAAATTCAACGAAAAGAAAAGTCAATAGCTAACAATAATAATTTACTAGATAAAAGAGATACCAATAATTAAATTAAGCTACTAAAATGGAACATTTTAACAATATAAGGCATGAAAAAACCAATACAATTAGCTAGGGTATAAACGCTTAAAATTTAGTTACTAGCAAGTGCAGGAATTATTAGCATACTAATGATAAGTTTAACACAAGACCAATCTCTAAAGGATTTGGTATGTTTTTCTAAAAAGTTAAATTATTTTCTAAATTAGTTAAAATAAACAATTCAAGACATTTGAGCAATAGTCGGTTGAAAGAAAGACTATAAATTTTAAATTAATTTGATAACTAAAATAAAGCATGTAAATTAAATTATAGCCAAATAATGATGATGAACAAATATGGAATATTAGTTTGCTTTCAATTTATGAAAAGAATGAATTAAATGGTTTAAATAAAAAAATTAGAATTATCGAATTTTTTTCTTTAAAATTAGTGAACCCCCAATGATCATGGTGAGCTCTCACAATTTTCAATTAATCAATCACTCTAAATCATACTTGAAATTAATTAATTAGTAAACTTAAAGGAAATATATAAACCATCTAATTTAACACAAATCAATGAAATTAAATTAGACTATTGTTCATAAATGTACAACCAAGCATAGATGAGGTGTCTAATGCTTAGTTCTAAAATATTATCTTTAATTTTAAATCAAGATTTGATCCATAATTATTTATTAATTAAATATTTGAAGAACATGAACAAAAAATAAATCAACTTTTGTTTAATTAAATCATAAAATTTTTCTTCTAATAATTGGAAGCAAGACTAAAATCACGTGTAAAAACAATTAGTGTATCATAATTAAATTAATCAAAATAAATCAACTACAAAATACCTTCAAATTACATAGAGAAAAAGAAGAACTAAAAATAAAAATACCTCTTTCTTGATCTTTGATTCTAAATCTATGAATCGGTTGATCACATTCTTTGAATCCTTGGAAACTACTTTAGAATTGGGAATTTTTCTCTCTATTTTTTGTATTATGGAATGTAAAATATGGCTATGGGTAGCTGGTAAGGCATGATGTTGTTTAAGAGGGTTTTACAGTGTATTTATAGGTTAAATTGAGGGTAAAATTGTTTTCATATGAGTATTATAGTTTTTGGCCATTTTTTTTACAATTGGGCTGCGACATGCTTTAATCTAGGCCTCATGCATTGAATTGTTAATACCTAGTTAAGACTTGAGAGGCTTGTGTCATGGCATGAAATATGGTAGGTCATAATGTGCAATGAACTCCGACGAACCCATAAATGGATATGACAGGCTTGTGCCATGGCATGGATTTTGTGGAGCTACAATGCACATAGAATTTCTAGAATCACCAGTTGAAACCCGAGGGCACTGATGAACAAAATTGGCATCGGGTTAGCAATAAAAATTTTGAAAATACTTTGGTTTTATATTTATAAAACTCTCACAAGTGCACGAATTATTTTATAGAAAATGACAAGTATACTCGATCAAATGAAGGAATATATGTGATTTTTAATTTATTATTCAAACTTTTAAAAATGAAATTAAATCCTAAACATCCTATCATGCTATTTTGATTTTTTTTTTGTATCCTAATCTAATAACATAAAAAAATAAATATAGATATGAATTCAATAAACAATTATTCAAATTTTATCATTCATAATAATGGAGTAGTTATGGATATAATAATTAAGTTAATTATGCTTGTTTATATTATTTAGGTTATTAAAGATATATATTGATATTTATTGATTCTCTCTTTTTTGTATATAAATACCACCTGTGGTAGGGTTAGATATTTGTTTTTAATTAAAAAATCAATTAAAACCTATGGGTGGGATCGATAATTAATTTGATTAATTAAATTAATTATTTTTTTTGATAGATTGAAAAATGAACCATTTAAATGTCACATTTGATGGGGTTAGACATTTTAAATTTTATTCAAGGTGTCCAAATTAAACCTAAGAATTTAATTATCCGAGTACTAACTTTCAAGTTTTAAAATCATTACTGAAAATATGTTATCAATACATTTTCGAATAATAGTTTTTACCAAAACTTTTGAAATAGAGCTTCACTCTAACTACTAGACGATTGTACCAACAAATAAAAGGACACACCTCTAAATCAGACCATATAATTAAACCATAAAATCTAATTTTTTGATTTAAGTTTGTAAAGAAAAATAATATATTTTCCTCTAACATCCCTACTATAAAATCTTGAATAAAAAAAATCAATTTATTTTATAAAAATGTTTTACCTATTTAATATTTCGGAACATAACAACTTTATTATTATATCATATTTACAAACAACCAATAATGTTAAATTTAATCGTAGACAAATTAAATATAACATATAAGAATAAAACATAAAAATAACTATAAAGAATTCATTTTAAAATTATATCTCAAAAGAATCCTTATAGAACTTTGATGTTAATTCCATTTCTAGAAAACCTCCCAATAGATTTGCATTTTGTTTTATTGAATGAAAGCCTATAAAATTACAAAAACATAACTAGCTCTTCTCAAAAAGAGAAGAACTTTAAAACTAGAAAAAACTAAAAACAAAACTAAGAAAGATTTCTAGAGAGAGAAAGCTTGAGAGAGAGAGATTTTTAAGGATCATAAGAGATAAGTTTTACAATGGGGGAGAGGATCCTTTTTAGGGATCATGAATTTGGTCTAGGACGCGTTTTGATAGGCTGGCAGGTATGGGACTCAAAGGATGTGTGCAGACAAAGGCGTGGTTCTTGGTGTGACATGCGCTCGGTTGCGCGTGGGACATGCTGGGCATGAGCGTGACTGTGTACAAGATATGTTGGGAATGAGTGTGACTGCATACGTGACATGTTGGGCATGCTTGTGACTGCACATGGGACATGCTGGGCATGCGGGTGACTGCATGCGTCATTGTAGATTGCGGGCGTGGGACTCAACATGGCGTGCGGGCTTCGGAAGATTGGGCTATTTTTGACCTTTTTAAACGTTTTGACCCATTTTGTAAAAAATTTCATTTTTTTGAATTTTTCTCATTTTTTCAATATATTTGTCATCTATTGTCTTCTATATTTTTCTTCGAGTCTTTAAATTATTTTTTAGCAGAAATACCTAAAAAATAATAAAAATACTTATGATTCTAAAAACAAATTATATAAAAATATGATAAAATCATAAAAATATAAATCTATTTAATTAATTAAAATACATTAAATAATGGTAATTTTAGTGTTTTTTAAACACAACTTAATTATATGTACTTAAATTATACATATTTATAATACACTCTATGTATCATATAATACAAACAAATTTTTTTTTACAAAAAAAATATATGCTTAAATTATTCAGAATAAATATTTATTATAAACTTTATTTACTATATAATACAAAAATATTTTTATACAAATAATTATAGATGAGTAAATTGTATAGGATATAATACACTCTATATAATATATAATACAAATATATTTTTATACATGTTATACCATACAATATTTACAAGTTAGTATATAGAAATACTATATAATAAATAAAAGAAATAAATTAAGTTAAGAATTAAGTTAATATTTTATTAAATAAAAAAAACTTTGTATAGTATTTTTTTATTGTTTATTTACTTTTTTAGAGCCCATTGTTTAAATAAATAAAGGAGTTTTTTAAAATTAAAAATTAAAGGAAATAAATAAATGAAGTTCAAAATAAAATTAAAATTTATCTTTTTTATTTATTTATTAAAAAAATTAAAAGTAAAACTTAAAAATTAATTAATTATTTTTATTAAAAAAATAAATTAAAAATTAAAAATTAAGATTAAAAAATTAAAAGAAAATTAAAAATTAAAAATTAAAAATGAAAAGAAAATTAAAACTTAAAAATTATTTTTAATTAATTTTTTTTAATTTTTTTTAACTAAATTAAAACAAATCACAATTATTTACAACATAGATTGTTTTTAAAATTTTAATAAATAATTTAAAAATGTTATTTCTTCCTCAGTAATGGCGCCCTAAACTTGATGAACAAAATTGGCATCGGGTTAGCAATACTGGTTTCGCAAATAATTTGATTTTATATTTGTAAAACTCTCGTAAGTGCACGAATTATATTATAAAAAATGACAAGTATACTCTTAAGGTTGATCTAAGGAAGAAATATATGTGACTTTTAATTTATTATTCAAACTTTTAAAAACGAAATTAAATCTTAAACATTATGTCACAATATTTTGATTTTTTTGTGTTTCATAATCTAATAACATAAAAAAATAAACATAGATTTAGATTCAACAAAAAATTATGCAAATTTTTATCATTCATAACAGTTATGTATTTATGGATATAATAATTAAGTTAATTATGTTTGCTCATATTATTTAAGTTATTAAAGATATAAATTGATATTTATGGATTATCTATTTTCTATATAAATATTACCTTCGGTGGGGTTAGATATTCTTTTTTAATTAAACAAATCAATTAACATCTATGGGTAGGGTCGATAATTAATTTGGTTAATTAAATTAATTCCTTTTTACTAAGAGATTGAAAATGAATCATTTAAATGCAACTTTTAATGGGGTTAGACATTTTAAACTTTATTCAAGATGTCCAAATTAAACAAAAGAAGTTAATTATCTAAGTACTAAGTTTCAAGTTTTAAAACCATTACTAAAAATATGTTGTCAATACATTTTTGAATAATAGTTCTTATAAAACGTTTTGAAATAGAGTTTAACTCTAACTAACAGGCAATCATACTAACAAATAAAAGGGCACTACTATAAATCTGACCGGATAATTAAACCTTACAATCTAATTTTTAGATTTAAGTTTGTAATGAAAAATAATATATTTCTCTATAACATTCTTGATATGAAATCTTGAATAAAAACAAAATCTATTTATTTTATAGAAATGTTTTACCTATTTAATATTTTGAAGGCATAACAACGTTATTATTATATCATATTTACAAATAGTCAAACATGTTAAATTTAATCACAGAAAAATTAAATATAACATATAAGAATAAAACATAAAAATAACTATAAAAAATTCATTTTAAAATTTAACTCAAAATAATCCTTATAGAACTTTGATGTTAACCTCCAAATGGATTTGCATTTCTGTATATTAAATCAAAAACTATAAACTTGCAAAAACATAACTAGTTCTTCTCAAAAAGAGAACTTTAAAACTAAAAAAACTAAGAAAGCTTTCTAGAGAGAGATTTTCAGGGATCCTAAGGGGTGATTTTTACAATAGGGGAGATGGTCATTTTATAAGTGAGAAATAGGCTTAAAAAAGTGGAAAAATATCATCAAAATGGTCTTGGACGTGTTTTGACAGGCTGGCACACGTGTGGGGGCGTGGGCGCTCTTGACTCGGTCAATGTGAGTGGATAGTGTCGTGGTTCTCAACATGACATATGCATGGGTGTGCGCATGACAGGTTGGGCATGCACGTGGGACATGCGTTGGTACATGTGGCTCGGTGCTGTAAGTAGGCTGGACTCAGCATGGGGCACGCAGACGCTAGTAGTTTGGGGCATTTGTTTTTACCGTTTTGATCCGTTTTGTCCACTTTTTTCATTTTTTTAACTTTTCCTCATTTGTCTCTCAATATATTTATGGCGTATTGCCTCATGTATTTTTCTTCGAGTTTTGAAATTATTTTTAATGAAAATACCTGAAATACAATAAAAATATACATGATTCTAAAAGGAAAAATTTACATAAAAATATGAAAAAATCATACGAATATAAATCTATTTAATAAATTAAAATACATTAAATCATGGTAATTTTAGTGATTTTCAAATACTCATCTGGCACTTTGCCATGGCATGGAATATGTTCGGGCCATGGCACCACGAATTTAATGGTTTTTGATATTTTGGTTTGTTTCGATGTGTGTGAGTTACCAATTATTTCCCCATTTTGATTCTTCTTCCTCTTGTTTGTCCAAAGTTATTCTAAAAGTACATTAACCTACAAAACAAAAAATACCCCCAAAACAACGTAATACTAAAATGAAATATAAAATTAATGCTTAAAAACATTACAAATTATAAATCAAATAACATTCATCAAATTCTCTAAAACATACAATTTGCTATTCCTCAACCAAAATAAAAACTACAAAGACAAATAACAAAAATAAAATTATAAAATTATAAAATTAAATCAACAAAATTTCTCATGCTTCAGTTTCTTTTCAGGTCATAAATAAGGCTCATGCATAAATTTATCCAACATTTTGACACATAAAAGTTCATCATGCAAATGATTTTCACATCATAAATTCATGCCACATTACTCAAGACATATTATCATTAACTCTCCCAAAATTAGTATTAAGAATCTAAATTTGTTTCGACTGTATTCCTCATAAGATACACTTTGAATATCACACAAATCTTATGGTTTTAAGTATTCGACAAAGTATATGTTAATATAAGTTATGCAAAGAAGAAAAAAATAGTTTTGCATATGTTTACATTCAAAATAGACTCAAATGTGCATAACATATATCTCATGAAAATAATCAAATGTTAGAATTAAGAAGACATCATATTGGTCACATCATACTTCAATAGAAATAATTGAGCAAGAAATATCAAATATGTGCATATAAATGAATGAAAATGTATTTGACTTTAAGGGATTATTTTCTACTATCTTGCAATAGCCATATCACTACTTTTAAGATTTTAGGGTCATAGTATTAATTTATACTATTTTTTTCTCTTTTTTATTTTTACATTCTCTATCTCTTATTTTTAGAATAGAAGCATGTATGGTGCATGGCTATTATAACTTCTCCTTTCTTAGGGAACCTCAAATGTATTATTTTTCCCTTGAACTTAAGCACGAAATGAAGACACACACACATTTTCACTTCCTACTCATGTCATTCAATCAAAGTAATAAAAATAGGTAAATGATCACTACTACAATACATGCATATGACCTCAATTTTTAACCATGATCGTAGGTCTATTGCCACAGTTATAAGAATCTTGGCCTAAGTGAGGGGTACCATAGTACTGTTACCTATGGCCTTGGTGTTTTAAGAAAAATCGAGGCCATAAAAATGTAATCAATGATATCTATTATCTCGGTTACACTTAAATCGTGACCATATACATCTCAATTAACCTCATTTTTAATATAAATTAAAATAAATTAAGAAATTAAAAAAATTAAGAGTTATTATATTAAACTTAAGAGGGATATTACATTAATTAAGAGTTTATATATACACTAAAACATAATAAAACCTTAATATAACTAACTCATTAAAGTGTTCTAAAATATAAAAATATACATGCAAAAAATTTACTAATATAACTAATCAAATTGTCTACAATCTAAATCAATATGAAAATATTTTACATGGCACATTGTAATGCTTTTCTTCAAAATCTTATTCCTTGACAACATCTACTATATGCATTCCTAATTTCCTCATAAAAAAAGCAGCATTTATTATAAGCATACCAACATCCGGTTTCTATGAATATAAGCAGTACCTTAGATTTCTAAAATAAGTTCTTGAATCTATATATATTTCCACATATACAACAAATGGCCCATAGTAAGTTCTTGAACCTATTCAAGAGTGAAAGATGGAATGCATATCTAGCCTCCAAGTAAATTTATGATACTCTAATAAGAAAACTTGAGACACAAATCAATGAAATTAGTACTACCCATATCAATAACAATAGTAACATTATTATCATTAGTATAAGAAGCTTTAAAAGGAGACAGTAGTGTCAAGAAAAATAATAAAAAGAAAGTAAAGAAATATCAATAAAATAGTAACCCAATTTCAATGAGTCTCTAATATAAGGTGCCCTTGCACAAGAGTCCTCTCTGCTTATTTATTCTTAATATATAACTAAACCATGATTATAGTGTCATAAAACTGTATATAATAAATGACACCGTGTGATAGTATCTGTTTCCATATTAGATTTCTCCAAACGAACTCCACTTTTTATTTTTCACGAATGGTTAATTAAGTTGGTAATCACATTATAATTAGTTCAAGTCCTATTTACTATTGGTATATAGGAGCATACTCATAAAAAGAAAAAAGTTTTTTTTCTTGGATATTGTTTGATACCTTGTAGCCCCAGTGTATAAACACACCATCATTTGACTCAGGAAAATAAAACAACCAAAATAATATGAATGAAGTGCACATGTTGAACATATATATGTAGTTCTCTATTCACACCACCCATGTTGAATATATATAACTATATAGTTCTCAGGGGCTCTTTCATTAAATATAACAAGAAATTTGTTGTATAAATATTCATCTTAGTTTTTTATTTGACTATATGGTGAGTTATTACTTAAATTATTACCAAGTCAATCATAGAAGCAAGTAGATTGGCAATAAGTATCCTCATAAACATAAGGACATTATACCCACAAGTTACCAAATCATTTTGCTTAGGACATTGTACATTAGAACAAAAATTCAATTATAAGCTTAATATAATCTAATTAAAAAGATATTACATAAAGATTATCAATAAATAGTGTAAGTATTCCTAGTGACTATAAATAGATATGAAAAATCTAACAAGGTTGAAATTATGGAGTTTAATAAAAGATGCATTTATAAATTACTCTCATTCTATACCATATTGGCAAATCTTGAGCCCTTTGATTTTGATTACAATTCAACATATTATGAACTCTATATAATGAAGGAAAAATAAATAAGAGTTACTTGTGAAGATAAATTAAACTTAATGTTTTCAAAAACATTAAATTAATAAAAATATAACTTATTCATAATGTTTTCAATATCAGAGAACATTTCACCTCACATTGAATCCAAATAATAAATGGTATTTTTGAATAGCTCATACACAATTAAGATCCAATGGTACCTACATCAATTTATAATAAGATATATATTGGTAAATGCCTTTGATTACATAACATAATTTTTCATAAATGTTATAATAATCCACTTACCCTCCATTATATGGAATAATCCACTTATCTCCGTCTTGAGTATTTTGCATCCTTTCAAAAACTTGTCTCACAATTTGAGTATGCGTTCTCTTCTTCTTAATGACATACAACCAACTTGGATCAATTAATCTAATCACATCATTCATATGTTTCTTTTTCAATTCATCGTAGCATCACCTATGAAAAAAGTTCACAAATTAATAACAAAATAACAATCATAATAAAATGTGTGAGTAACTTATTGTTGATCATATAATTAAAAATGAATTAAAACCAAATAAACTAACCATATCTACAATTTGCCAACTGGATAGCCAATCTCCACCTTAGTGTAAAATTGTTCTACACACTCAACTGATAGAAAAATAGGTAGTTCATTGCCCAAGATATGAACTACCATTGGAACTTTAATAACAAGATCATTAATCAAATATGTAGATGAGCACGTAACGATAAGAAATATAACAGGCTTAGGAAAACCACTAGTTTGTTTATATGTATATGAAATTAGTTTTTTTATTGGTACTAAAATAGGATTCTTAGAAGCTATTTTGTCTATCAGTTTCTCCTTTGAGCATCATTTTTTATTTCCAATGGTAATAGATAACTATTGATTTCTCCTTGCTCAAATTCTATTTATTCACAATATGAAGAAATCTAATAAAATTAGAATATATTTTTAAATTAATCAGCAATGAAAACAATATATAAAAGGTAAGGGAAATATCCTTACTAAATCATTTCATAATATGACGAGATGTACGTGGAGGCCAAGCAAAAAATGAATTGACTACTTTTGTAACTATATTATTTTCCCTTGTTGGTATAGGTTAGGGACATTTCTTTCAATATCATCCACAATGGAAACCTTCCAACTCCTGTTCAAAGGTTGTCCATGACAAATACCACTAGAGGAATCACCTACCCTCCCACGTGCCACAATATGAGATGATGTCTCATATGCAAGCAAACAATTTATTCCCTATATAGTATTAGAACAAACATATATACTATCACTCCAACACCACACAAAACAAAATGAAAATATGACAGAGACTAAATATTGAAGATTACTTACAACTAATCCCATATGAAATGAAGGACTTACAACTAATCCCATATGAAATGAAGGCACAACAAGAGGAGTGGAAATTTGTTGGATGTGTGGTGTAGATGTAGGTGTTATTGCTTTTTTACATGGAGTCCCATTGGAACTATGATGAGTGCCCAAAAAGCACTAAAATTACCATGATTTTATGCACATTAATTGATTAAAAATATATATATTTATATGATTTTATCATATATTTATATAAATTTGTCTTTTTCGGAATCACGGGTATTTTTATTATTTTTCAGGTATTTTTCGCTTAAAAATGCAACTTGAAGACACAAAGAGGAATACTGGAAGCAATACATCACAAATATATTAATAAATAAATGAGGAAAGGTCAACAAATATGGAAAAATTGGACAAAATGGGTCAAAAAGGTCAAAAATGTCAAAAAGGAGGAAAAGCAGCGCCTGGCCGCCACGGCCGTCTTGTATGACATGCCCGATCGCGCCCTTGACTCTCCAATTTCGCGCGCACCGCGCGCGCTCTTGCCTCTTTCCGCGCGCGCCTCTGCTGCCTTCCGCGTGCGCGTGTGCACGCCCCAGCTCCATTCTGGGTGCTGGCGCGCGCGGGCTGGGCGGCTTCGTGCGCGTTTTCCTCCTTTTTGACATTTTTGACCTTTTTGACCCATTTTGTCCAATTTTTCCATATTTGTTGACCTTTCCTCATTTATTTATTAATATATTTGTGATGTATTGCTTCCAGTATTCCTCTTTGTGTCTTCAAGTTGCGTTTTTAAGCGAAAAATACCTGAAAAACAATAAAAATACCCGTGATTCCGAAAAAGATAAATTTATATAAATATATGATAAAATCATATAAATATATATATTTTTAATCAATTAATGTGCATAAAATCATGGTAATTTTAGTGCTTTTTGAGCACTCATCAAACTATCAATTAGATAATGTTTTTTCTGGATAGTGGTTTGAATGTCCTACACTCCTATCTCCTAATAACTCAGCTCTTAGTGCATCTATCTCTGCCTTTATGGTATCAAAGCTTGCAATCTTTTCCTTCATTGACATCATCTCATTTAAGACTTTTACCATTTCATTGGAGGGATAATTAATGCACTTTCTAGGCATCCTTTAAGACGACTTGGATGGTCCTTCCCTAATGCCACCACTTTTTGACTCCTATAGATATGTATAATGAGTTACAAAAACATTGTATACCCAAATAAATGACTAATTATCATTCAAACTTAATTTTAATAACTCACTAATTGAATTTTTAGGTTGGAAAAACCCATTCTTCCTGTATGATGATTATACTCATTACGCTTCCTCAACTTAACATTTCACAACTTAATTTCTAATAAGAGCACATATATAAAAAATTGTTGGGGCATATAACAAAAAATATTAAATGATAATATTTATACTTTTGTATTCAATAATACCTTGAATTTCTCAGATCATGTTTAATTCATAAATGCATGCCAATCATTGTGTAGCCATTCATACTTCTTAGGTGGTTTGTATAGCTTCTTCTCATTCAATGGGTCCAAATAAGGGTTAATTTATTTTTTCCTCAAATACTTTTTGAATGTCTTCTATACAGAAGCGGCCCTCTTAATGCACTTTAGTTTGTATGCCTTTGGAAGATTGTATTTTTCCTATAAATTCACACAAAATTAGTATTACAACTAAATAAGGAAGGAAAAGAAAGTACAAGTGCAATATGTCTTCTTACATTCAATGTTTCCCATATCATGTCTTTTTTTGCTTCAGAAACTTCCTTCCGCCAATCATTATAAATAATACTAATCATTGTTTTTCATAACACACATATCCAACTAATCATTTTTTATCCCTTATTTCCAATTGGGTTTCATTAATTATCAAATTAAATAGTAATTGTTTCGGTGCATGTTGATTTAGCAATTTTCTTCATCTTTGTTATACCTCTTTTATTTTTAACTTTTTTATTTTTTCCTTCTTTTGGATAATCTTTCTTTATCAGAAGAACATGATTTATCTGAAGAAGTATCATCATTCGTAGAACTCTCCTTATCAGAGGAGTTATGTTGGTTGCTAACTCTTTCATATTTGTCACGATCGTCAACAATCTCATTAGGATCCATATACCTATAAAAAAATGAAAAATAATAAATGAGATGAATATATATATAATCGAAAAGAAATAATAAAATTACAATTATAAATGTAAGTTGTAAATAGAAACAAACACATAATATTTTTTAAGATGCATACCTAACAAAAACATTTCAAATAAAGAAACTATTAACTTCCTCAATCAATCCAAGTTGGCTCACAATCATTGCACATATATATATTAAATTATCATCTTATTCAGCATTATCATCATTTGAGTTAGGTATATTTCTTGTAAACGATCAATAATCAGAAAAAATTTCATTTAATTCTTCCTCATTGTGATAAAACTCTCACTTAGGCGGTATCAACACAACTGACCACTTTGTGTCTATAGGATCTTCTAGATAGAATACTTGGTTAGCATAGGAAGCCATGATGAATGGGTCATCTCAATGGCCTATCTTACCAAGGTTAACAAGAGTCAATCCTAAATTACTCTTACAAATTGTATTTTGATTACCCTCGACCCAGTCATACAAGAATATTCGAACACAAAGCATATGGTATTCTAAATCCCAACCTTTTAGAATAACTCCATAATATGTCCTTTCAGATAGTACTTGATAACATCCTATCATGACCCACTTTCCAACCACCTTATAGTTTATATGATGGAATTATTAGGGACACTTAACTCATCCATAATTTTATATCGAAACCAATAAATAAAATTACGGTCCTTTTCTCCTATTTTGAGGATCTGCCTTTAACATATCCATATACATTCTATGAAATAGGAGTAATGTGAGTAAACATATGAAAATAAAATTTATGAAATTATGATATGTATAAGATATGACATCGTTTTTACCTTATGTATGGTTCAATCTCATTATTGTTTGCAAGCACTAAACGATGGCTTTGTTCCCATTAAACTTGTACGATGGTTTCAATTGTGCTTGAACTTATTGGTTCACCAATATTATCTAAACCACCACCCAATGAAAACATAGGCTGAGGAATTCCAATTGTGGATACAATAGATAGGTACTTATAGCAAAACTCAATAGCTTCTTCTACAATATAACATTCAACTATGCACCCCTTTGGTCGATTATGGTTATGAACATAACCTTTCAAAAACTTCATGAATCTTTCAATTGGATACATCAATCGCATGTATACAGGATCACATAATTGCACTTCTCTAACAAGGTAATGAATAGTTAAGTGAAACATAATATCAAAAAATGAAGGAGAAAAATATTTTTCAAGTAAGCATAATGTCCCAACAAGTTCAACTTGTAGTTTATGTAGCTCAGCTTCTACAATTGTTTTCTTACAAATGGAATTGAAGAAAAAGAAGAACCAGTGATTTCACGATGAATATGCATTGGAAGAATTGATCCAATTTCCACTGGAAACAATTGTTGCATAAGAGCATGACAATCATGTGATTTTAAACCATATAACTTTAAGCCTTGCATTGATACTAGGTTTTTAATATTTGATGAGTAACCTTCGGGAACTTTCAATCCCAATAAACATTTGTAAAATGTTATCTTTTCATCCCTAGAAAGTGTAAAATAAACAAGAGGCAACTTAACCCGTGATCCCTTGTTAATTGGAGCCAGTTCTTTTCTAATTCCTAATTCTTTTAGATCCAAGCGGGTAGAAATACCATCCTTTGTTTTAAAAGGAATATCAAGAAGTGTTCCAATTAGAGTATCACATACATTCTTTTATATATGCATCACATCTAGTATATGGCATACATGCAATGTTTTCCAATAAGGAAACTTCTAAAAGATTGACATCTTCTTCCAACATTTGTCATAGTTGTCATTTTTATCTTATTTGTTGCAATCAATTTGAATTTCCTTTTCCTCTTAATTTTTGTTGTAATTTATCCGTTGCTTTTAGTACTAAGTCCCACTTTCCCAACTTCTTGAAGGTCATACCTTGTAATTTGTGTAACACTTCTTCTCCTAGAAAAGGTATATGAGTATCTTCTTCTTCATTATTACTTACAATTTTTTTTCAAGATAGAAACTTATGCCCTTTTGGTAAGAATCGGGTATGTCTAGGAAAATAAATCTTTTTTAAATGTAATAGATATTGAGCACCATTTTTCTCACTATATACTGGATATGCATTGTACCTCTTGGTCACATGTCCACACAAATTTCCAAAATCTGGATAATCATTTATTGTCCATAATACCACTGCTTTAAGATTGAAGTACTCTTCTTTGTATGATTCATACACATCAATTCCTTTGTTGCAAAGTTTCTTCAAGTCATCAATAAAAGGCTTCAAGTAGACATCAATGTCATTACCCGACTATTTTGGTCCATAAATTAACATAGAAAGAATCATAAACTTCCTTTTCATGCATAACCAAGGAGGAAGGTTATATATGATAGTAATCACTAGACAAAAATTGTATCTACTACTTAGATTGCTGTAAGGGTTGATCCAATCAGCGGTAATAGCAAGATGAAAATTCCTAGGCTCCGACTCAAAATCTGGCCACTTTTCATGATGTAAAATACCATCCATGGATTTGTTATTTTCATGCCACGTCAACATCTTTGATGTCTCTTTAATTTTAAATATTCTCTAAAAATGAGGTATTGGTAGAAAGTACAAAAGCACTTTAGTCGGCACTCCTTCTTTTACTTCATTACCATTTGATGTAGGCTTCCACCTTGAAGTACCACACTCTAGACATCGAGTAGCATTTTCATATTGCTTCCACCTTCTTTACTTTAAGGTTGTATAAATTCACTATTGTAGGAAACTTGGTGAAATTTGTGCAATCGCGATAAAGCGGTTTCTCTACATCTTCTAACAACTTGTTAAATTCATCAGGATTTATGTTGGGTTCATTTTTATTGCATTTACCATCTCAATGGGGGAATCCTCCGTATTAATGGATTTGATCTGCCAGTTCAGTGAAGTGTCTATTTCAACATCCTATAAATTAAGGGTTTTCTATGCATATACCAATTTGTATAAGTTCGACCAATCCCTATACAAATAAGATGATCTCGTATATCATCAATTTTTTGAAATTCTATGTTTATGAAATCATTGCAAGAACATCGAATAGACTCGTCGTCTACGGCATTCAACCAAGCAAAATTCAAAAATGCTTTTGCTCCTAAATAATCTTGTGAAAATATTGGCTTATGCATCCAAGACTTATCCATTCTAAATGACACACCACATATATTGGTTAGAAAAAAATTTACACTTTAAAACTGGTTCATTTAAATTAAGTGTGAAGTTAACAGTAAACTTTTCACATGGTTTCCATGTTTCCATAAGATCCATATATATATGACCATATGCATCATATTTCAATTGATTTGGCTTCTTTTCATAGTAAGGTAAGAAGTTAGAACGTAACACAAATTCAATAAATGTACATAATAAAGAAACCAGTTATTTCACATGCATATAAAGTTGCTACATATGGGAAGTTTGGTTTTTATAATCTGTAGCTTTAATGAATTTGTATAAACTTTAATTTAATTAGTACAATATCATAATAGGGCAACCAATAGGAAACTTGTGCATGAGATCAAAAAGTATATATTTCTATAAACTTATTTTCCCTGTCAAAAAGTTACATGTAACTTATAAATTACTTAATCCCTAGACCGATCTAAAAAGAAATCTAGAAGGGAAAAAGACAAGTATGCACTTGAGTTGAAAAGATTAAGGAAATCTAATGAAGAATGCTTAGATTGGACTATTCCAAGATGATTTAATGATTCATGGATCTTTGATACCAAATATGACCAAGCTTAACACATGAACTGATGAAGTTTTGAAGGGATTTGCTGCTTGTATAAATTTTGGAGTCTTTTTATGTACAAGTTAGGTTTTAATTCAAGAAAGTTCAATGACCATTGAGTGACTAACTAAAGTGGTCAGAAAAAAGGATTTTATTCATAATTATTAGATATGCACCCTCATTTTCGTACACGATACATATTCTAACAAATGACATTTGGGAACAAATTAAAAGTTGTAATGTAAATGCATTGACTAAATAAAAGTTGTAGCTACCCAAACACAAATATTTGGATCATGGGAGTCATTAAACCTAAATACACCACCTAGAAACCTCAAGATCATCAAACTTGTAATGGAAATTTGACCTAAAGAATTATTAGCCATGAAAGACAATGCAGTAAAGAATGTATCAACACTTTCAGCCTATGTTACAAATCTGTTCTTACACAATACAATGAAAAGAAAATGAAGAGGTTGTTTATCAAACAACACCACAAGGAAAGAACTCAAACTTCTTCCATGAATAACAAATATTTCTTATCCATTGAAGACCATAAATGACTCATTGTACATACTTGATTCTCAATAGGTGCAGAAAACACCCTACCCTAACAGAAATTATAGTAAGAAATATAAAGAAATACATGAAATGCATAACCCTAATTCAATGATTTTTGTGTATAGACCCAATTTCACTAATAATCAACACATATATGAAATGATATGGTAAAAAAAGGGGTATTATACATACCTGGAGCTAGGTCACGAGCAACAACGAATATAAATGTTTGGCCGAAAAGGTGTGAGCTGGGGAAAAGTAAAAGAAAAAAATAGAAAGGAAAGGAAGAAGAGAGGGTAAAGGAAGATACTATGTCGAGTGAGCTACTTAGGAAAAGAAAAAAAGAGTGGATGTGAAGGAGCTACTAGGGGAGAGAGGGAAAATTGCCAGGGCACGATGCTGGCACAGGAAGATAGAGGGAAAACATGAGGGAGATGGGGAGAAAATAAAAGGAAAAAGAAAAATGAGAGAGGGAAAAAGAAAAGAGAGGGAAAAAAGAGAGGGGAAAAGAAAAAAGAGAGAAAAAAGAAAAAAAAATTGATATGAAAATTTGATTTGTAGTATAAAAGAAATTAAATACATGAAATTAAATTAATGGAGAAAAATGAAAAAAATTATAAAGTAATTTTTATATATTTTTTAAATGAATAACATATAGTATATTATTTGATTTCTATTTTAAAAATATTGGAAACTCTATTATTTTAATTATAATCACATTAATTTAATAATCATGTTTATATAAATTTGCTTATATATATTTAAATAATATTTGTAATTTAACTTATGGCCACGGTTACTAATAAAACTAAGGCTATATGAATACACTATAGCCTATTGAATAGTGGCCAAAACTTTATGTCCTTTATTTTTTAAAAAAACTGAGGCTAAATTTTCGAGACCAAAGACATGTATTGTAATAGTGGATACTTCATTTGATTGTTTAAGATCCTAACATTCAATGCAAAACCCATAAAAATCAACTAAAAATTTAGAATCATAGGAAAAGTGTTTAAAAGAGTAGAAAAAATATTATCTCTCAGAATAGAATTCTATCGGCTCAATAATTAATCTCACTAGATAGTCCCTATTATTTGATTTCTAGACATCAAATTTGGGTTCATCTCAATTTTAACATTCCTTGCATTAAAAAAACAATGACTAGGACTAAATTTTACAACACACATTGAGCATGTTTAAGAAAACAAACAAAAAATGCATAAAGACTCAAACTCACCTAAACTTAATTAAAAGCATGATATTTTTTATCAAAAGTTTTTTATTGGACCTATTTGCACCCCTCAAACCTACACTAAACATTGTTCCCACCAAGTTCTTTCTTTAACATCTTAGCAAGACATTGGTTACTCTTCTCAAGTAGGTTTCAATGTATCCTTGAAGTGATAGTTCCCTCCATCCCATGCTTTTATATAATAAGGCTTTATTGTTCCTAAAAAATATTAATAACAAGTATTACACACATGGAATTTCCTTTCAGGATAAGAGGACTTATAACTCAAGTTTTTTTCATGGCAATATGTGATGTATTCTTTGTAGGCATTATCCTGAATTGACTTTATTTGTGTTTCCTTCACCACCCTATGTATATATATATATTAATAATCAATTTTATTACCTATATTTTCTTGAAAATGAATGTCACAAATATATGAGTTATTATAATCAGTAGTAACACATTAATTAACAATAGAAATTGGAGAAGTGGGAGAAGGTTTAAAAACTTTAAAGTTTATAGTCTCTCCTAAGACTATCATGGTGAACTTTCCTTTTTGGACATTAATAATTGTGTTAGTTGTGGCCATAAATGGCCTACCAAGAATAATGATATGCAGTTGTCCTTAGGTGGGGTGTTTTCCATCTCCATTACTATGAAGTCAACTAGTACAATTATATCCTTTATTTGTATCCTTAACTATTCCCTTTAGATGTCTAATAGACCTATAAGCAAGTTAAAAAGACATAATTGTTAGTTTAGCTCCCCTAAACCTAGTTGCAAGTATACTAAATATGGCATGACATTGATTCTTACTTCTAAGTCTACCATAGCGGTGGAATGATCAACATGATGCAATTTGCAAGTATATAGGTCGTGCAAGTAATATAATATAACTAAATATGGATATTGATCCCATAAGAAGTTTTGTAACTTATAACTCAGTACCGATATAATTATTATGAATATTATTTGTACAATATAAAATAATGAAAAATTGAAAAAATAAATGATAACTAATTTTAAATTCAAGACTCAACAACTACGAAGGTATATGAGAAAACGATTTAGGACAATTTATTCCTCCAATTTCCTAACATGTGAGTCACTAAAATTTCTCCCAATATAATTATCAATCAATTATATGATCAATTGAATCTAACCTAGCATCCATTCCTCTCTCAAGTACACTACACATCATATAGTAATTAACTTAATTACATTCTCATGTCAATTAGATTGCATACTATTAATTAAGTTCATCATATATCTCTTCTTAGAAACTATGCATGTTATTTAATCAATACAAATAATCAAATAATTGTCTAAATCTATTTATTTGCCTCTATAGAGTAATTGTTGACTAAACAATTAATAGCATTAAAATCCAATTAAATAATATAATTGAATTGAAATAACAATTAGGATAAATTATTAAATCATCGTATGTAGAAAATTAGGTTTATAAGACCCTTGGATTAATAAATTAATTAGACATCATTATCTTCTTAAAGCTCAAATATTTTATAAAGAAAGATATAAAATTGATAAAGAAAGGAGAATAAAAAGAGATACACTCAATCTCTTGATTTTTAGTGCGCACTAATCTTCTCTTGAATCATTCACAAAGTTGTGTTTCTTTTAATCTTCTCTTGAACTTTTTCTCTTCTTTTCTCTACCTAGCAGCAGTTATGGTTTGTAATCTTAATTATGTGCTGTTTATGGCCTCCATATAGTGCTTTAAATAGGTTGAAATTGATCATCATTAGATTAGGATTCATATTACTTTGATCCAAGGGTTGATATTGGAAGTTGGAATTCAATTTAAGGTTGACACATTAAAATCCTTGATGCTTGATCGATCGAGCCTATTCTCGATCGATTGGGTGATAATCCTCAATTCATCTACTCCTTTGTCGATTGATTGAGTAATAAACCCTCAATCAATCTATTAATTTGTCAATTGATCAACCCCAATGATCCTATATTTGTCCTAATTTTTGTCTATTTTTGATATCTTATCAACGACATTGCCATATTCAAACAAATTAAGCTTAATTATGATATTTAAGCATAAACAAGAAAAATTAGTAGTTCAAAAGTGGCAAGTAAATCTACTTTTGTAGAGTTATCATGGACACCTTCTTCTATCCCAAAGTGATATTGATGTTGAAACTTGCTAGATCTTTCACTTTGGGAGGCAAATTTTGTAGCAATACTACACTAGTTAGTTTTGACACCAATACTTTCTCATCCTGCTCATATCCCCTCTTTTTGCTGAAAGTTTGTTTAGTTATGGATCTAAATATACTACTACAAAAAGTACATATGGCCTCGGTTTTTAACCGTGACCATAAATCTATGGCCACGGTTATAAGAACCGAGGCCTAAGTGAGAGAGACCATAGGTAACAACCTATGGTCTCGGTTTTTTAACCGAGGCAATAGGTACACCCTATGACCTCGGTTTTTCTAATAACTGAGGCCATAGATACACCCTATGACCTCGGTTTTCTAATAACCGAGGCCATAGATACACCCTATGACCTCAGTTTTTTAATAACTGAGGCCATAGATACACCATATGACCTCGATTTTTCTAATAACCGAGGCCATAGATACACCCTATGGCCTCGATTTTTCTGATAACCGAGGCCATAGGGTATACATAAATTAAAAAAATACAATTATTAATTACAATATTAAAAATTAAATCAATATAAATTACAATAAATTTATTAAAAACAATATTAAAAATCATATTATAGTAAAATTAAAAGTATAATTACATTATAGAGTTTATTATACACTAAAAATTAATACACAGTGTATAATAGAAATAACTTGAATATAGTATTTATTTTTATCTATTTTGAGACTCAAAACAGTGTGCCTGCTACGCTGGTAACAACAGATAAAATAAGAATGAACCATAAACACAATGTACAATAGAAATAACAGTAGATAAAATAAGAATGAACCATAAAAATTGTTCACAATAGACTCAAAACATAGTCTAACATAGCATAAGCATAGCAAGCAAGCTAAAATGTATCACTAGAGGATTTTGAAGCCTATCACACAAAGGACTGATATATCCATGTATCACCAGAAACTTAATTAGCACTGATATAACTAAAATGTAAATTCAATACCTAAATTCCAAGATGAAGCAAATATGGAATGAGGACAGACCTTTCCATTCATGTATAGATCAGTGCAAAGATGGTGATATAAGCTAGAAAGATTGTCCCAACACTTATAAGCAATAAAAGGAGGACAAATGTGACAACACACTTGTATCTACAAACTGAGCCAAATAGGATAGAGTATCATATATTGTGAACAAGTAGATAGAGAAATAACAAAAATAAAGCGCAAAAGAAGCTTGTAGGTTGAATCTGGTTTACCTCATAGGCTTTCAATGATTGATCAGCAGCTTGTTTACAAATCACAGTATAAATCTTTAATTGCAATAAAAGAAAACCCAGATTCTACAACTCAAAGAAAAAATGCTCTAAGTTCATAAGAGATAGAACTTGGACACAAAATCCACAAAGAAACTACCTTGGAGACGAGAGGATGAGAAAAGGTAAGTATGGTGATCAAATAGAGGAAAACGACTGCCTCGTAAAGTTGACAATATGACCATTTCTTCCTTGAATGAGTATAAAGAAGACCCCTACAAAAATATCTATATCAATCAAAGCATTCATTTTGATTGTTAAACCAAAAACGTGAAGCTATAATAGAACATCAGCTGTTGATGGAACACTACAATTAATATCTTAATATGTATTTGGATTTTGGTGTACTCATTATCCTGTCAAACTTATACTCATAGTGATAACAACTGTAAAAGGAGACGTGCATGTATATGTAAAATCAGCCTGAAAAGATAATATAATTCGAAGGGTAATTGGATCACAACAACAAATAATCTCATTTGTACCCCCTGAAATACATATATACTTTCTGCACAAACAAAACAAAATTATGAAATAAGATACCATACTTGGGATAGGAACCAAATTCAAGAATAAGAGTTGAAATTTGTGATCAAAAATAGTCTTATCATAATGAGAGAGCTAAAGGGTATTTACCCTACTACTGAAGCCAAAGAACATCATAAACAGCCTCCAGTAGTAACACACGTTTAACCAACCCAACTGTACAAGAATTATGAAATTTGCAACTAAAGCTAATAAAAGAAAATTGAAGAATGAGCATTAACTTACCCCTACCAATATATGGCCAGAGAATACATCAATTGTTGGCAAAATGCCACTACAATATTATAAACAAAAAAAATTATAATCAACAACAGAACTTATATTTTTTTTATCATAACAAAAGAATTTATATGAGAACTCAAATAGTAAAATGAATTTACTTCTCTCAGGATTAAACAGCTGAGGATTAAACTATAGGATTCCATAAATTCAGACCAGTTATCACCCATTGGAGCAGAATTAAGATATATAAAAACAGGGCCAAATACCTTCTTCCAAG
This sequence comes from Hippophae gyantsensis, assembly GCA_030763125.1. Taxonomy (NCBI): domain Eukaryota; kingdom Viridiplantae; phylum Streptophyta; class Magnoliopsida; order Rosales; family Elaeagnaceae; genus Hippophae; species Hippophae gyantsensis. Next base: position 40,625,744 of record CM061035.1, on the reverse strand, counting down.
GTTCACCAGCTCTAAACTTTGGATCTAGATCTTGTCTAGCATAATGAGAACTAAGAAAAATTTATCAGAAAAAAAAGAGCCAACATGACTAGAGATTACAGCTTCAATGTAAACTAAAACAAAGAGTAATGATATGATATCCCAAAAATTAAAACCTGGGTTCCATTAATTAGATCAAAGTCATCCCAAAAATTATAAACAAGAATTTTTAGTAATGGGTTCATCGCTGAGACAAAACAAAAAAAAAACAAGGAATAATGACATATTGGCAAGCAAAGAACAGATGTTGCAGTAGGAGGGAAAACAAGACGCAAACCATCCATGGGATGATTACCTAATAAACAAAATTTGAATATACGTACCTCAGCTAGAGTGAATTTGAAGTGCAGATCAGTCGCACGATGAGGAAATACATATACAGCGCGCGAGGGGGAAAAAGAAACAAGGGAACGAGAACAACCAGACGAGGATGACAAGACGAGAACAGCCAGACGAGGACGTCGAGACGACGACGGCGAGACGAGGATGGATGGCGAGACGAGGACGGACGGGAGACAAGACTTAGAACGGCAACTAGAGACTGGCCATCTCTAAAAAGAAAGTATATATATATATATGCTCTGTAGGAAAACCCTAGCCGAGAAAGGAAAAAAAGAGAAGAAAAAAAGAAAAAGGAAAAAGGAAAAAGGAAGAAAGAAAAAGGAAAAAAAAGAGGAAAAAAGGGAAGCATAAAAAAATGATAAAATTTTTTGGTGTTAATTTGGTATAAAAAGAAAGAAAAAGAGAGAAAAAAATTGATAAAATTTAAAGGAGAAAAAAATAATATGATGTCTATAGCCTCGGTTTTTAAATAACCGTGACCATAGGATATGTCTATGGCCTCGGTTTTAAAATAACCGAGACCATAAAGTATGTCTATGGCCTCGGTTTTTAAATAACCGAGGTTAAAACTCTATGGTCTCGGTTTTTTTAAAAACCGAGGCTAAATGTACCAGACTATATGTATGTATTGTAGTAGTGTCTAGTCAATAGATGTATGGTAAATTAAAAACTTGTAAGCAGCCAAACAACCAATCACATGTATGTAAAGTAATGCGGAAATAAAGATATAAACACATGAGATTTTCAGGTAGAAACAGCCTAGGCCACACAAATGACTAAAGAGGAAAACCACTAGTTCATTGGATTACCTAACTATCCACTATAAGAAATAAGTATCTAGTTACAAGCCTAGGACTCAAACTACCTACCCATGTTATGCCTTCAAGTAACCTATTTAAAACTGTTGCTTTGATCATAGTCTTTACAAGATAGGCATTCAGATCTAGACCAGTGTTCCAATAAACTTGAGTGCCATGAGTTAATCAAACCCACACTGCTATTACTTGAAATATTAGCACATAAACACAAGTGTAAGTATACATCCTAAAGTATATTCAATAATGAAAAACTCTAACTAGTTGATTTAAACAATATATCAGATAAATCGAAAGCAACTTCCAACTCTAGAGTAATCAATTTAAGCACAAGTTCAATAAAAATAACTTCTTAAAAGTCAATAATTAGACCAAATAATTATGATATGATGCACATATTTATTTGATCCAATAATTCAAGAAAGAAATAAAAAAAATAAGCTATAAGAACATTTGATTAAAATATATAAATCAAATAGGCTTACTAATCAATCAAACAAAATAACCAATGTTTGATAGATTAACTAAATAAAGAAGCCTAAAGAATTATCATCGTATATTTGCAAAACAAGAGAGAGAATAAGCACAATAGCTCTTGTGTGGTTATTTCTAAAAGTGTGCTTAGGTTTGTATTTATAGAATATTTTGAAGCATATTATATTAAAGTAGAATTACCATATTGTCCATAAAATCAGTTAAAACATGTTTAAGAAATAAGGACAAAATGATAAAAATCCAATCCAAATCATATTAGAAATATGTTTTTAAAAAAAGTTGGCTATTCGATCGATCCACTCAATTGCCCGATCGATCGAGTACATTGGTCAATTGATCGAACATCCACTCGATCGATCCAAAATACATTTAACCAATATTTAAAAACAAGTAGATCAATTGAGTATATCCCTCGATTGATCTAGTCATATATTAAAATCAGATTAATCAAGTTTATTACTCGATAAATCCATTATACATTCGATCGATTGAATGTTACAAATTCATATTTTCCTATTTTGTGTGATATGCAATCTAACATGCATAGGATTAGAAACATACCTGATATGTGATTGCTGAGGCATGATAGTTTCTACGGCTTGAAATATTTGTCTAAAACACACACAGAAACTAAAATTATAATTAAATATTGTATTTCACAAATATTACTAATACTAACATAAACTTAACATTTAGAAATCAGGGTCTTGAAAATTTTTGGGTATGAAGGAATATACCTGATAACATCTAAAAAATAAATATATATTAACTTTGGAAAGTAAATTAAAAATTTCTGGAAATGATTCATCCTGTTTGGTGTCTTTGATATGGTGCAAAAATGGAATAGGAGGTCTATAAGGATCAGGTTACATGTGAACCATGGCAGGGTTAGTTAACTCTCCTTATTTTCTTTATAAGTCTTTAAGACTTCATCATCCTTAGCTTGGTCTTCCTTATGATTTTCTTACTCCTCATTGTTATTTCCTACATTAAGAGTAAACCATCAGAAATTTCAGAAAAATAAGTATTGTTAAAAATCTTACCATTTTGATGAATTGGTATAGAATTCACTTCTTTTGGTTGACTATTAAGATTCCCTTTCTCTCACTTGCGTATTTGGTCAGCGAGTTGCCTAACTTGGACCTAACCCTCTATATAAATGCCTCTAGAGAATTCAACATTTTATTATTCTTCATGTGGTTATCCCTACTCACTTGAACAAAAGCATTCAAGTTATCCTTTAAGGTTTCCTTAATTGGTAGGTTGTGTCATATAAATTTGGACATAGGTAGGGTTATTGTTTTCCTTCCAAGAGAAATTGGGATGATTCCTCCTCCTTGTGGTATATGTGTTTACATAAAGGCCATTCATAGGTTTAGGTTGGTACCCCTCCATTAGGTTCACTTGCTTGACATATACCTACATACGAATCAATAACAAAAGGAAAAGTATTAGCTCCCTGAACATAAGTACAACAAACTTCACATATATTTTGAGTTGGTGCATTTTTGGAGGCTAGTGACATGTACTTAAAAAGCACACATATCTTGTGATTTATTGCAATTAAAAAGATGAATTAGGCTTTAATATTACATTTTAACCTAAGTATTTTATAAATTATATTTTTGGAATCATGTAGTATATATTTTTTATTTCAAATATTTTTAAACTTCAAAGATTCAAATGAAAAAGACCAATTAAATCCTCACAGCCAGTTGTATACTTGTCATACAATGAAGGACTATAGGCAAACATTTATACAAGATACATCAATGAGGGGTCAAAAAATTAAATAGGAAAAATTAAGGGTGTGTTGTGGCATGAGTATATGTGCATCGTGACACAATACCCTTGGTATAAAACTCACAAAACTGGAAATAAAGTGGCATCATGGCTTGACTCAATGCACGTTGTGGCCCATGCAGAAGGATGTGAAGAGTATTCTCTAGATTTCCAGCACATGTTTATCCAAAAAGTTCCAAATTTGTAGATAGCATTTTTTCCTAACTAATTGTAATTACATTGTAACTCTTTTATTATAAATATGTAGCTAGTGTTCACAACCAAATGAGCCACAAATTAAGTTATAGATTGCAAACACAAAAATATATAGAAAATAAATAGGTCTATAGAGAAATTAAAAGATAGAGGCAAGATAGGAATTCAAAAGGAAATTAGGGATTTGTAATTCAGCTATTGATATTAATCAACAAGCTTCTTCTTCTTTACCTTATTTGTTATTTCATATTATTTTAATTATGATTCTCTCTTGTTAATTTATTTATGTGATTATGGAAAATTTTGAAGCCCTATCTTATGATTTTAATTAATATAATGATTAATGATTTTTAGATAACATCTTGAGTGGATCATAAAGCAAAATTCATCGCATGTAGTGGCTCTTCCTATTTTAAACAAAAAGGATCGGTCTATGGGAAAACACTTCGTCGTCGTAGCTCAACTCAAGTTGCTTGAAATTAAAGTTAAACAGTGTGAAATGCATTGCAACCCACTTAGTTCATGACATGGCCCGTGCTGCTTATTTCCACTTCTTATTATTACCCCTTTATGATTTGTTGGATTATATGTATTATTATTTTAATCTTCTTAGTTGCAAATGAGTTATTTTAAGCATGAATCTTCAAGTGTTAGCACTTTATCAAATTTATCCTAAAAATACCTAAAAAAATAACAAAAAATACCTATGATTCTGAACATAGATTTTCTTAAATAATGATAAAATCATGTATAATTGAATCTATTTAAAACAATTAAGTTCAAATGAATCATGAAATATTAGTACTTTTCAATCATTTATCATCTTGAGCCAGGTCACACTATTTTCTTCATCGTGACATGGTTTACTTTTCTTGAAATTTCCCTTGTATACCATGCATAATGGTTTCTTTTTTATGTAAAGCTTACATACCTTAATATTTTAAGCTCCTAGAATGCAAAATAAGTGCCTCGAGTTTTGTTCTTTATGTGTTGACTATTTTTTGTATTTTGAAGCTAAAAACACCTGAAATACAATAAAACATATTTGTGATTCTGAACATATAGATTTATATAAATAATGATATAAAAATGTTATAATCAAATGTATTTATTACAATTAAGCACTATAAAGTCACGAAATATGATTGTTTTTCAAGCACTCATCACAACCTCTAACTAGCTTCTTGCTAGCCTCTAAAAAGTAAAGTGATTGAAAAACTAAAAATAAAACTAAACTAAAATAAAATAACCTCTACCATTTTCATAGATTGATATAGTTGTATTTAGCGTATGCAACATATCTTTAAAAACCTGGATGGCCCTAGTAGACAAGTTAAAGTCTTGTGAGGTCTTTCAGTAATGATACCCATAAACATTTTAACATGCAAAAATTAAAACTAAAAATATTTATAACAAATTCAAAAACAAAACAAAATAAAACTAAAAAAAGAAACTAAAAACTAAAATAATACAAATTCTCATGTTTTAGTTGTTTGTAAGTTCATAATTAAAATTTCAAGCACAAGTTGCATCCTATAGGATCAAAGTTCACCATTTAAATCAGTTACATATCACAAATTCATAACTCAGTACAAGAACATATCAAAATTGACTCACCCAATCCTAGTGTTAGGAATCCAAATTTTCTTCGACTCTATTTCTCATATGATATACTCTAAATATCATATTGATCCTATAGGTTCAAGCACTCAACAAGGTATATGTGAACATAAGTTATATAAAAAATGAAGCTAAAGGGTTCACATATGATAAACAAGAAAGGATCAAATGTGCATAATATGGATCTCATAAAAGGAATCAAATGCTTTGATTACGAGGACATCACATTACTCATATAATACTTCAATCAAAATAATTAAGGAAACATTTCAAGTATATACCTCAATATGAATGAAAATGAAAATTACTTCAAGGGAGAATTTCCTACTATTTGGTAATAATCATCTCACTACTTTGTGAAGTTAGGGTCATAGTATTTAGCTATACTAATAATTTTTTATCTTTCTTTTAGAGAATGGACCCATATGCATATATATGTTATGGTGAATGATTATTTTGGCTTTTCTTTTTTAAGGGAACTCCATATATATCTTTTTATTTTAAGTAATGCATGAATGAAGATAGGCACATACTTTCATTTCTACACAAATTTTTCAATTTAAGCAATGAAAATAAGTACATGATACTTCATTAAATATTTAAAATCCTAACATTCATTGCAAATCCAATAGAGATTATCTAACAATTTGAAACAAGAAAAAAATAAAACTCGTATTTATTCAAATCATAAAATAGTTCTTCCAATCATTGGAAGCCAAACAACTAAAACCTATATTATAGAATTAGCCAATCATAATTAAATTAACAAAATTTATTTCAAATATTAAAGACATTAGATTATATAATGAAATAAAAGATACAATAATTAAAAATACCCTTTTTTGTTCAAAATGATTACATATCTCTGAATAAGTTGTCACTGTTAGACATAATACACGAACAAACAATTTAAGAATGAAATTATTTTATTAAAAAAATTTGAAATATATATAACTATATAAATACAAAATTTAAATAATATATAAATTAAATAAATAAAAAATAATAATCGAGGCCTATGTATCACATAGTGTCTTTAAGATAACTTTTCCATTCACTGTGGGTGTTTGAGAACGACGGAAATTTATCTCCCAGGATACAACGATTAAACAATAATAAACTTAGACCATAGTTTATTATTTTACGAACTTTAAAGTGTCTAAACTCTATCGAAAGAACCTAACTCTAGATATAAAATATACAACCAAAAAAAATAATAAATAACTAAATAAACAAAGTATATTTTTCTTTTCTTTTACCTTTCCTGTCTATCTTTCTTGTTTTCTTCCTTCTTCCCCTTTTTCCTCCTTTTCTTTTCTCTTTCTTCTTTTCCTCTTCTTCTCTCTTTTCTTCTTAGCTTTCTTTTCTATTTATAGAATTATATAGAAACAAAAACTAAGAATTGATGCAGAGAAATAAGTAGAGAAACAAGTAGAGAAATAATTGGAATTGAAGAAGAGAAATGGTTGGAATTGAAGCAAAGAAATAGAAGAAATCAAGAGGGAGGTAACAGAAAATTTAAAATAATTGAAACTGAAAATTGAAATTTTTATTCAATTTTTCTAACAATCCCCCATATGAATAAAAATTGTTATAGATTTTAAATCAAATTTTGACACAAAAATATAGTTTAACGGATCAAAACCTGTATAGGATAGGAAGGTGTTACCTTTTGAACCTTCCTTAGTGAAAGTATATTTACCTTACTAACTGACGAGTAAACACGATGTCCTTGAACTGTTATGTCGTTTATGTAAGCGATAACATATTTTACATAAGAATATTTCCTAACACAATTCAATTCTCATTGTTATGTTCATTTTGGCCATGAACATATGCCTAGTTCTGTGAGAGCTTATAAGAATTGAGTCCTATATAATTCTCTTTCGAAGCAGCCCCACTCCTCGCTCACATAGGTGATCTCTTATCTTTAAAAGTAATCCACAAAGAGTAACCCATATACTCCACTCAGTATTCTCTTCATAAGAATCATTAAAAGCCTTAGCTTATTCTGTATCTTATGGGTATCACTGTTTTTATCATAGGAATGGACTTAAGGGTCACCCTCATAGTGATCTCATTAAGTTTTTACAATATGGTTGTCTCTTTGAACCTAGATCATTGGGATCTCCAGTCAAATATGTTGGGTTTCCTTTGCAAATCCTTATTCATTCATGGGCTTCAGTCCCATTCCTCTCAATGACTTATCAACTAACTCTCGATTTAACCCTTGAGTTAAGGGATCAACTATGTTATCCTTTGAATTCACATAGTCAGTAGAGATAACCTCAGTTGAGAGTAGTCATCTAATGGTATTATGTCTACGACTTATATGTCGAGACTTACCATTATACATATTGCTCTATGCCCTACCAATAGAAAATTGACTATCACAATGAATACAAATTGTAGGTATAGGCTTCACCTACTTAGGAATATCCTTTATAAAATTACGTAGCCATTCGGCTTCTTTTCCACATTTAGCCAAAGCGATGAACTCATATTCTATCGTGGATGTAGCAATGCATGTTTGTTTAGAAGACTTCCCTGAAATACCTACACCACCCAGTATGAATACATATCCACTGGAATATTTTGAGTCTTTCATATCAAATATCCAATTGGCATCACTGTATCCTTCTAATATAGTTAGATATCTTGTGTAGTGTAGTTGATAGCTATGTATATATCTTAAGTATCTAAGTAGTCTTGTAATACCTTTCCAATGATCAGATCCTGGATTACTAGTATATCTACTTAGCTTGCTTATAGAATAAGCCATGTCTAGTCTCATACAACTCATCAAGTACATAAGACTTCCTATCACTCTAGAACATTGACTTAGAATGAGACCACTTGATATCCTTGATATCTTAATTCCTAGAATTACATCAGTAGGTCTCATGTCTTTCATATCAAACCTCTTCAACAATGACTTAGTAGATTTGATCATTTGATCATTACTACCCACAATTAGCATGTCATCAACATAAATACACAAGATAACATAACCATCTTCTTTGTCCTTGACATGTACACATTTGTCACATTCATTGATTTTAAAGCCATTTTTACTCATGACATTATCAAAATTTGCATGCCATTGTTTTGGTGCTTGTTTCAAGCCATATAAAGACTTCACTAATTTACAAACTCTTCATAGGTTTGAGATTCACTTTCTAGAAAATAGGTAAAAACAATCTAGACCATAGGATGTTTCTATCCTAGCCCTCTTGATACGTCTGAGTTCAACCTCAACCTCTTGTTCAAGTTCTTTATTTTGACTATCTTCATTCATAGTCTCATTTTTTCATTTAGATGAACTTGATTTGCCTTGAGATTTACCTAGAAATACATGTTTAAAGAATGATGCATTCCTTGATTCCATTATTGTGTTCTTATGTATATCTAGGATTTTTGACTCATGCACAAGAAACTGATAAGCACTACTATTATATGCATATCTAATGAAGATGCAATCTATTATTTTTGGACCTATCTTCACCTTCTTAGGTATAGGTACAACCACTTTTGTAGGACATCCTTACACTCGTAAATATTTATAGGAAGATACCCTTCCTTTAAATAATTCATGTGGTGTCTTTTTCCATGATACCTTATATAAAGGGTAGTTAGTTGACGAAATAGCTTCCCCCACAAGTTCTTTAGCAGCCTAGAACTTAGTAGCATTGCATTCATCATTTCTTTCAAGGTATGATTCTTACGTTTAGCAACTCCATTTTGCTGAGGTGAATAAGGTGTTATGGTTTCATGAATAACTCCATGTTGTGCACAGAATTCACCAAACGATGCCTCATATTCACCACCACGATCACTACGTAGTACCTTGATTTTCTTGTTAAGTTGATTTTCAACTTCTGTTTTATAAAGAATAAATTTCTCTATAGCTTCATCTTTGCTTTTAATAAAATACATATCACAATATTTCATGTTATCATCAACAAAAGTAATAAAATACTTATTTCTACCTCTTGTTTGAAGAAATTTCAAATCACATAGATCACTATGGATTAAGTCAAGGGGTTTAGTGTTCCTTTCAATCGAATGAAACGATGACCTAGTCATTTTTTCCTCAACACAAGTCTCACACTTATGCTTTGAATCTATTTGGAATACGAGTATGTATTCCATGTTAATTAGTCTATGCAATATATCATAATTAACATAACCTAGTCTACCATGCCATAATTTGGAAGACTCAAGCATATAAGCAGAAGAATTAATCTTATTAGTATTCTTAGCTTTTATAGTGATTACATTGAGCTTAAATAGCCCATTAGATACATATCCATTCCCCACAAACATCCCATTTTTTGTCACAATGACCTTGTTAGATTCAAACAACATATGATTTCCATGCTTGTTTAGCAATGAGCAAAAAACAAGATTCTTACGGATGTTAGGCACATAGATTACATTGCTTAATGTAAGCTCCTTTCTAGAGGTCATCTTCAGTTTAACCTGGCCTTGCAGTTGAATGGATGATGTAGCAGAATTTCCCATGAAGAGCTTCTCTCCATCTTTTACTACTTCAAAAGTAGTGAATAGCCCCTTATATGAGCATATGTGCCTTGTTGCATTAGTGTCAATCCACCACTCCTTTGGGTTTGATCCTACCAAGTTTACCTCAAAAATGATTGCACACATGTTAATGTTAGAGATATCATGAGTGATGTCATCAACCATGTTTACCTCACAGTTTCTATTTCTTTTTGGAAACCTACAGTCTAAGGCTTTATGCCCTGTCTTCTAACAATTAAAACAAATTCTTTTGAAGCTTAACTTCTTAAAATTTGCTTATCTAGGCCCCAATTTAGACTCTTTTCCCAGCTTTCCCTTGCCCTTATTCTTATTGTGTTTGGAACTTTGACCATATTCTATCATATTAGCCTTGGGTACTTATGGGATATAACCTCTTTTAAAAGAAGCCTTGTTGTCTTCTTCCACTTTGAATCTTATCAGTAAGTCTTTTAAAGACACTTCCTTTTTCTTGTGCTTAAGGTAGGCCTTGAACTTTATCCAGGAAGGGGAAACTTTTCAATAATAGCTACAACTTGGATGGTTTCACTAAGTACCACCCCTTTATTATACATCTCTATTATGATATCTTGGATTTCACGTGCTTGACTGCATATCGATTTAGAGTCTACCATCTTATAATCAATAAAGCGACCAAACAAAATTTATTGGCACCATCATTTTCAGTTTCATACTTCCGGTCCAATGACTCTCACAAGTCTTTGGTCGTCTTTTCCTTATTATATTCATTGGAATAGAAACCGATAACATTGGGGTTACCCCATGAGATACAAAAGACCTCATCTTTTGCTTCAAAATAGAACCACCCAAAGTAGGATCAGTAACATTCACAATTAGGTTTTCAATTTGAGACACTCGAGTGGTCATTTCAGATTGCATAATCTTTTCTTTATATTTTATGTTCAATACACAAATAGCAATTTAAGTTTTAAAAATTACCAAATAAAGTTCATAGCTAAATATATATATATATATATATATATATATATATATATATATATATATATATATGTATGTATGTTAATTTCATTAATTATAGTGATTAAATAATTTTAAAATAAAATAATTTATTTATTTATAAAGTTATAATATATATATATATAATAAAAATAAAATACTAATATAAAGTAAAGAATATTAATATTAGTAACACAAAATAAATAAAGAAAACAAAATACTTAATATAAAATATTAGTATATAAAAAAATATTACAATTATATAAAATAATTAATAATAATAACAATATAGAAAGCGATGAAATCAAGTAAATAAAGTGCAAATAATTTAATATAAAAGTAAAATTAATATTAAATATATGATGAAAGGTATTAAGAAAGATGTAAAAATTGATTAGCAATTATAATAGAATATATATAGAATAACATATATATAACAGAATAGATAAATATAACATATAATAAATAATCGATTTGTCCCAAAATATTTATAAAATATAACTTTTTGTATTTGTTTGTCCAAAAAAATGAGGGGATAAATTATCTTAAGATTATTAGAAATAAAACACGAACAAACAATTTAAGAATGAAATTATTTTATTAAAAAAATTTGCAAATATATATGAATATATACATACAAAATTTAAACAATATATAAATTAAATAAATAAAAAATAATAATTGAGGCCTATGTATCACCGTGGGTGTTTGAGAACGACGGAAATTTATCTACCAAGATACAATAATTAAATAATAATAATAAACTTACATCATAGTTTATTATTATACAAACTTTAAAGTGTCTGAACTCTATCGAAAGAACCTAACTCTAGATAAAAAATATACAACCAAAAATAATAATAAATAAAATAAAATATATTTTTCTTCTCTTTTACCTTTCCCATCTCTCTTTCTTGTTTTTTTTCCTTCTTTCCCTTTTCCTCTTTTTCTTTTTTCTTTTTTCTTTTCTCTTTCCTCTTTTCCTTTTCTTATTCTTCTTCTTCACACCGCCCTCTCCTTCTCTTTCTTTGTTTTTTCCTTTTCATTCTCATATCTTCTTCTCTATCTTTTCTTCTCTATTTATAGAAGAATTATACATAAACAAAAACTGAGAATGGATGCAGAGAAACGATTAGAATTGAAGCAAAGAAACAGAATTAATCAAGAGGGAGGTAACAAAAAATTTAAAAGAATTGAAACTAAAAATTGAAATTTTTATTCAATTTTTCTAACAGTCACTACCTTCTCCAAATTCTCGGATCTTCTTCACAATAAGGAGGTTCTTTTTTTGTCTCTATATATAGTGGAACGACTAACCTAAATTATAATTGAAATTCCAATCTATGGAATGCAATAAAGAAAATTATAAAGTAAAAGCTACCTCTAACCTAATGTTTAGGTTTGTATTTGTAGGGAAAAGTGTGCAAAGAGGGCTTGGAGTCAAAATTCAGTGTTGCATTCCATAGTATGACTATTTTTCTTCGTCGTGACATGCTTTACTTTTCTTGAAGTTTCCTTTATACACCTTACATAATGGTTGGTTCTTGATGTAAGGATGCTCCAAGTGTTATTCTTCGTGTGTTCATAAATGTTTTCTATTTTGAAGAGAAAAATACCTAAAAAACAACAAACATGTACGTGATTCCAAACATATAGTTTTGTATAAATCTTGATATAAATATACTATAATCAAATCTATTTTTTAAAATTGACAATAAAATTTCAAAATATGAGTGCTTTTCAAGCACTCATTAGGAAGTCATATGGTGAAATAGATAGACTTGGCTACTTGGATGAAAGATCTACCACTTTGTCATCCAAGACCATATTTTTAAGATCTTCTAACCCTAATACTATTACTAATTTTTCAAAAATATCTACTATACCTATGGTAACGAAAGCTGTAATGTTTGTGCATGTTTAGCATCATTGTGGTAGGTAAGGTTATACTAGACCCAAGTGTAGATTTCTATTGAATGCTACCCATCTTAATAATTCGTTTCATGATTTTAATCGTAGGACTCGTTATTATCATCCATCTAATATTTCTTCTATGAATCATGAAGTTGGAGGTTCCAAAGGCAAACAAAAATCAATACATTTAATTCTAGGACTCATTATCATCATCTTACCATGCATATCTTCATTTAAGATGAATGTGAAAAGTGAATCTAAATCCCTATGAATCCTAATGTAATTGATCTCAATCCAAAGACATAGAGGAACCAAAGTCTAAGAAAATTTAGGTTATGAAAGATTATCTTTTCCAGTCATGAACTAACTATCTTTTATTTTTCACCTAGGTACTTTTGATTGAGTACCTAAATGATCCTAGGTGAGCAATTTCATAGGATTGCATTTCTTTTATTTTTTAGGGTTTCTTTTAATTTTTAAATTTAAAAAATATATTAAAAGAGAGTATAATATATTTTAGCAAATAACACAATGGACTTAGAAAACACTTACACGCGTATTATAATAGTTTCTACAATTTAAACTTATTATGCACATACTTACATTTTCACATGTGATGTTTGATGTTCACATGGACTTATTCACACACTTATTGAATGCATATATATGTTATGCATGAAGTTTATGATTGCTCTCGAAAGTTTCTAGGTATTGACCTAGCCTTAATTGCAAAATTGTGATAAGTTTAATATTTTACATTTTAAAAATATTGCCATAAGAAGACACCTAGTATTGAGAAGGCTACTTACTATGATGTATGCATATATGGTAGCGAACGGAGAGGGCTAAATCACAACTAGTGTAAAAGTCGAGTGATTTACTAAACTAGTAGGGTATTTCAATTAGATTCCAACTTTTCTTTTACCAAAAGCGCTCTTGAGGAAAGGCATACTGATGAGTGCTTAAAAAGCACTAAAATTACTATGATTTAATGTACTTTAATTGATTAAATAGATTTATATTTGTATAATTTTATCATATTTTATATATAAATTTGTATTTTCAGAATCACGGGTATTTTTCCCTGGTATTTTCGTTCAAAAATAACTAAAAAACTCAATAAAAATACTATAGGCAATACATTATAAATATGTTGAGAAACAAATGATAAAAAGTCAAATAAATGGAAAATTTGGACAAAATGGGTCAAAACGGTAAAATAAATGTCAAAAAATGACGAGTCCCGTGCACACGCCACCACCACATGCCCAGTACATTCCCATACATGCTAATGCTAATCTGCCGCAGATCTCACCTACCACACGTATGCCAACCTATCCAAACACGTCTAAAATCAATTTTTGAGATATTTCTTCACTTTTTTGCCCTTTTCCTTATCCATAAAAGGACCATCTTCCCCATTGTAAAAATCATCCTAAAAAATCACAAAATTCTCTCTTTCTAGCTTTCTCTCTCTAGTTCTTACTTTTTTAGTTTTAAAGTTCTTCTCTTTTTGAGAAGAACTAGTTATGCTTTTATAGATTTCTAGTTTTTGATTCAATAAATGAAAAGGCAAATCCATTTGGAGGTTTTCCCGCAACAAAATTAGCATCAAAGTTCTATAAGGATTGTTTTGAGGTATAATTTTAAAATAAATTCTTTATAATTAGTTTTTATGTTTTAGTCTTATATGTTATGTTTAATTATTCTGCAATTAAATTTAGCAAGGCTAGTTGTTTGTAAATATAATACAATAATAACATTTTTATGCTTGCAAAATATTAAGTAGGTAAAACATCTCTAGAAAATAAATTGATTTTGTTTTTATTCAAGATTTTATATTACTTTTCATTACAAAATTAAATCTAAAAATTAGATTTTAAGGTTTAATTATCTCATCTGATTGAGAGTAATGCTCTTTATTTTTCGGCCCAATCGCCTGGTTGTTAGAGTGAAGCTCTATTTCAAAAACATTTCTAAGAACTATTATTCGAAAATGTATTGACAACATATTTTCAGTAATGGTTTTAAAACTTGAAGTTAGTACTTAGATAATTAAATTCTTAAGTTTAATTTGGACGGCTTGAATAAAGTTTAAAATATCTAACCCATCAAAGGTGGCATTTAAATGGTTCATTTTCAATCTCTTAGAAAAAAGGAATTAATTTAGTTATCCAAATTAGTTATCAACTGTACATATAGGTGTTAATTGATTTGTTTAATTGACAAATAATATCTAACCCCACCAAAAGTGGTCTTTATATAAAAAAGAGAGCACCAATAAATATCAATTTATATCTTTAATAACTTAAATAATATGAGCAATCATAATTAACTTAATTATTATATCTATAAATAATCCACTATTATGAATGATAAAAATTTGCATAGTTTTTTATTGAATCATAATTATGTTTTTTTTTTGTTATTAGATTAGGAAATACAAAAATCAAAATATCGTGACAAAATGTTTAAGATTTAATTTCGTTTTTAAAAGTTTGAATAATAAATTAAAAACCACATATATTCCTTCCTTAGATCGACCTTAGGAGTATACTTGTCATTTTCTAAATATGATTTGTGCACTTACGAGAGTTTTAAAAATATAAAACCAAAGTATGTTTAAGATTGATATTGCTAACCCGATATTGATCTTGTCTCATCAGTTACCACTATTATAGTAAGGCATTTCCTTGTCATGGTAAGATTGGCCAGTTATAAGCCTTCCTATAATGGGCCAATGTAATCCTATACTAGGCTAATTCCTAACCACGAATTCCATTTTTTATCAAAATTACTCTAAGATAAGGCTTAGCACTATTGTGAGAATACATATCTTTATCGTGGTAAGTCTTATCATAACATTGGATGCTAATTGTAAGCCTTCCCACATCATACCAATGGCTTACCACGAATTCCATTTTTTACCAAAATCGCTCTATAGTAAGATTTATTGATGAGTGCTTAATAAGCACTAATATTTCATGGTTTTATTGCACATAAATGTAATATTTCATGATTTTATTGCACATAAATGTAATATATAATGATTTTATCATTATCTATCCAAATCTATATGTTCGGGATCACAAATATTTTCTATTGCATTTTAGGTATTTTTAGCTTCAAAAATACAAATTGATCAATGTATGAAGAACAACATTTGAAGCAATCATTTATACCTTAGGAGCTTAAAGGAATGATGCATGTATACCTTATATGTAAAACCAACCAATATGTAAAGTGGTTCAAATAAAGGATTGAAGTGATGTATCATGTATAGCGGTGAAGAGTATAATGGGTCGTGGCACACTCCTCACTGCATGAATCTTTGGGTAGGTTGTTTATTTTGGGCAAAAATGCGACCTATTCGGGTTAACCTTTGGTAAAGCATTATGAGATTCAAGCCTCAGTATGGTTATAATTGGGCCATGATGGGCAAACAAAAAAGTAGCACGAAGCCTTCTATTCTCACCTTTCACTATAAATATAAAGTTATACCTCTAAGTTCAAAAGGCTTTTTATATTATATTTTTTAGTACCAGTAGCAATAGTTTTATATTAGTTTTTAGGTTAGCCGTTCCACTATTATGTACAGATATAGAGAGAAAACCCTCTAATTATAAAGATGATTCAAGGATTTGAAGAAGGTAGTGATAGTCCATTCAGATATCTGGAATCTTTTTTTATCAAGAAGAGATAATTTAATGGTTATATCTTTATATCTTTTATAATTTGATGTCTTTCATAATTGGATTTTTTTTTGTTAATTAACTATATTGGCTAAATCTATATATGGGTTTTTAGTCTCTACTTTCAATGATTGGAAGAACAATTTTGTGATTTAAATAAATAAAATTTTAGATTTATTTCTTATTCACAATCTTCATATGTTTAATCATAAATTAATGATGAGCTAAGTCTTGGTTTATAATTAAATAAAATATTTTAGAATTAAGCATTAGACACATCATCTATGCCTAATTGTGCATAATAAATAAGAGTCTATTTTAATTTAATTGATTTGTATTAATTTAGATGGTTGAAAAATAACTTTAATTATAAATTAAAGATGGGTAAAATCTTTATTTAGAATTAAAGAATATATCCACTTTAAGTTTATTAAAATTTTAATCTCAAGCTCAATAAAGAAAGTTATCAATTAAATGAAAAATTTGTTATATATATATATATATTTGTTTAGTTTATCAATTAATCAATTTCAACCGCGACTGAAGTATAATTGATTAATTTATTATTATTCAAAACTCACCATGTTTATAGGGATTTTTATTTAAGAAGAAATTAAATCATTAAATTTAACTTATATTTAAGTCATTTAATTTATTTTGTCCATGTAGGGTTATACTCGCTAAAATCCCATATACATCCTAGGTTCGTTTATTGTTAACTTTATCACTTTAGTTTATCTGTTTTCTAAAATATAATTTAATTTAGACTTTATTATTCCATTCACCCACCAAAATATTTTTATAGTGTAGGATTTGTTTCATTTATTAACTATATTAGAAAATAATTTAATTTTTTAAAACCATTCCAATTCCTTGAGAGATGATCACGAGAGTATATTTATTGTTTATTACAAGTGATTCATGCATTATCGAGTTTTTTTATAAATACAAATTTAACTATCAAGTTTTCATGCATCTAATTTTTGATCCAATTGTAGGAGAATTGGCATTTTAAATTATTTAGTTATTTTGTAATTTTTTGTTGTTTTGTGATTTTCTTTTTATTTTTGTGATTTTGTAAATATTAATGATTTTTCTTTTGTATTTTTATATATTTGTGGATTGCCACAAAAATATAATGAATTGTTTTTGTATATTTTTATCTTTACTTCTATTCTTTTATTTTTTTTGTTATTTTCTTTTATTTGTTTCTTTATTTTATTTTTATTATTTCTTGTTATTTCTTTTGCTATTTTGTTTTATTTTATTTGTTATTTATTTTTGTTTACCAATTTTTATTTTTTCTTTTTTCTTTTCTTTTTATTTTAAGTTATTAATTTACTAACATAATTTCTTTTTTTGTTGTATAATTTTGTTTAGTATTTTTGTGAAAAAACTTGTATTTCTTGAATATTTTTATTTCCTTTTCTTTTATTAACTTGTTTATAGTTGTTTTTATTTTAGGTGTTTATTTATTTTATTTTTTGGATATTTAGATTTAATATTTTTTATTTTATTTTATTTTATGTTAATGTAGAGACAAATTTATTTTACGTAGAAGTGTTAAACTCCTAACTATTTGTTAAGAAATGATTATAAGAAGTACACAATATTATGGTTGTGTGATATTATTGAATTAGATAATAGACACATCACATCACTTGTGTAATTACATTGAGCTAAGGCAAATAAGTAACTTTTCTTCTTTATCTTTAATCTACATTTGACATATTTAGGACAATATAGTTCAAGGTTGGGGGTAGGAGAAAAGTTATACATAAAATTAGGCATCTTTAAATTTTTTATCAAACATGTATTTATATTCACATATCTTTAATTTATTTAGTTGTTTAGGAATATTTAGGCCCATTTTAAATTTTTTGTGAAGTTATCATATCTTTAGTCAATTTAAAGTGAATGATTGAGTCTTTGAAATGTTTGTTTTAGGTCTTAAACATGTCATGAAATATTGTAGGAATTATTTTTTTATTCATAGTTTGTGTTGCCTGCTTAGATATTGATAAACTCAAAATTGGTGTTTAGGAATCAAATAGTAGAGACTATTTTGTGAGAATATTTTTTAGCCTATATCATTCTATTTTAAGTGATAATATTTTCTACTTCTTTAAAAACTTTTCTTATTATTTTTAATTGTTAGATAATCTCAATAGTTTTTGCATTGAATATTAGGACTTTTAACATCTGATGAAGAATCGTTACTTTTTTCCATTACTTATATTGAATGATTTGAGTAGAAATTATTGTATGTTCTTATTTCATTCATGCTTGACTTCTATGGCCACGGTTATAAGAACCGAGGCCTAAGTAAGAGAGACCATAGATTATTACCTATGGCTCCAATATTTTAACTGAGGCCATAGACATACCCTATGACCTCGATTATTGAAAGACTGAGACCATAGGACATGTCTATGGCCTCAATTGTTTAAAAAACTAAGGCCATAAACATGTCCTTTAGCCTCGGTCTTTCAATAACCGAGGCCATAAGGTATGTCTAAGGCCATAATTTAAAAAAAATGAGGCCATAGATATGTCCTATAGTCTTGGTCTTTCAATAACTGAGGCCATAGGGTATGTTAATGGCTTTGGCCTTTCAATAGCCGAGGTCGTAGGGTATGCATAAATTAAAAAATATTACAATTATTAATTACAATATAAAAAATCAATATAAATTACAATAAATTTATTAATTAAATATTAAAATCATATTATATTAAAATTAAAAGTATAATTACATTTGAGAGTTTATTATATACTAAAACATAATAAAACCTTATTATTACAAACTGAATTTATACTATCAATTACAAGCATTTATAAGTATACTTCAAATCAATATAATCAAGTCCACAAGCAAAAGTGTAAAGAAAAGGCAAATACGATAGGAGTTGGTGCGTTGGTGAGCCTTTGCATTGGTGAACCTGGTGCGCTTTTGTGCTGGTGTGCTGGTATGCTGGTGTGCGTGGTGCACTAGTGCACTAGTAAGCCTGTGCACTGGTAAGCCTGGTGCGCTTGTGCGCTGGTGTATTGGTGTGTTGGTGTGCTAGTAAGCTTGGTGTGCTAGTGTACTGGTATGCTAGTGTGCTAGTGCGCCTGGTACGTTGGTGTATTGGTGTGATGGTGCACTTGGTGCCTAGTACATTGGTTTTCTAGTGCGCCTAATACCCTGGTGCACCTGGTGTGTTGGTGCATTTGGTGAGTTGGTATATAAAGGTGTATGGTGCTCTGGTAAGCCTATGCGCTTGTGAGCCTGGTGTGTTGGTGTGCTGGTGTACTGGTGCACCAGGTACCTGATACGTTGGTGTGCTGGTGCATTGGTGCACCTAGTGCGCTGGTGTGTTAGTGCGCCTGGTGTGCTAGCGTGCTGGTACACCTAGTGCGCTGGTGCACCCGGTATACTAATATGCCTGGTGCGCTGGTGCACCTGATGCCTACCTACCATGAAAAAGAAAACAAAACAAAAACTAGAATAGCATGTGTGCATAGATAGCAATAAACCTTTAACATGTTCCTATCCAAACACAGTAATGATAAAATTGAAGCACACATTTATCACAATCATGGAAATGCTTTGCTCGTGGAGGTTGCAAACATATAAAACATATCAAATCTGCATCAAAAGAAAACAATATAAAACTTATCAAATCTGCATCAAAAGAAAACAATAAATAGGCATAGTAGTAGCTGGTATAGAAGTAAATTCACTTTGCTACATCAATATCACTCTCAGTTGTCATAGCCAGCAAGTACACCAGTAATAAAATCCTAGATTATGGATCTAGACCAGTATAGAAATTCAATCGAATACCACTCTCAAGAATTTTCATAATAAAGAAAAATAAAATCCTCAAAACTTTTGCAAATATTGTCAGTGAATATAAAGCACATAGGTGACTTGCAGAATGGAAACTATATTTGATGGCAATTAATATATGAGAAATTTTCATAAGGGCTACCATCTTAGTTCATCCATATTAGGCTACTAGCTACACATTCCCATCATCTACCAACAATAATAACAAGAAAACTTATAACATATATATTTTCATATAGTTCAATTCTCTCTAATAGGGATAGAAGTTTCATTATGCCAAACAAATTCAAGTTCCAACTGACCAATCTTATACATAATATGAACCGAGGGAAAAACAATGAAACTGAAAATACCTTGTAAACTAACTTTAGTCGACAGAGTTGCTTCATAGTGGCCAATAGTAATGTACAATGAAATGGATATAGATGATATGGAACAAGACGAACTTTATAAGAGTGAGCATACAAGTCAGGGGTGGCCCATTACCAGGCACCAGCATACGCACCAGCACCAGGCACCAGTATAGGTATAACATCAACACCAGTGCCAAGCACCAGGAACTAGCACCAGTATGCTAGCACCACTACCAACAAACTATTGAAAAACAATAATTCCAACTCTAATAATTCCAATTTGATTATTTTAAGCACCAGCCCAAGCACCAGGCACCAGCCATCATAAAATAATGAGAAACATAATGTAATACAATGTAATGGGATTGGGATTGGGATTGGGATTGGGGAAGTAAAATAGGATTACAAACAATATAGAAAGGTTGTTTTATGATGGATAGTAAAAAGTAAATCAATCTCAACTAAGCTACTAAATTTTAAATTCTCATGAAGAGAAATATGCAGGATCTTCTTTGATCCCAAGGACACTATTATGATTCTCCATTGTATGCATAAAATAGCTCTGGTGGCTCCATGGAAAGGCCTCTCCTACCAGCTTCATAGCTACTGTTGCCCTAGAAGTGAATATACATATGTAGTCTCTTGGGGATGCATTGTAATAGGCAAGGACCTATATACATGTGTGGTAAAAAGTTGAAAACAACTTACACAAAGTATATAAAACAAAGAGTAATGCTATGATACCCCAAAAGTTTAGACATTCCCTCTAGCTCAAGTGAAAAATGAGCATTGGTCCCTTTCCTATCACAAGAAAACATAGCAATCATAAATAATAGTTACAAAAATATTGACAATGAAGAACACAAAGATGACAAGTAGACGAGCTTCTATTACAAGATCACAAGTTGGCATTAAGAGCTATTAAATGTTAGAGAAAAATATTTCACTTGTTGATCGGCTTCCATTACAAGATCACAAGTAGTAGAACCAATGTCACTTTGGCTATCTAAATTCAAATTAAGGAAGTCTCATTTGGTCAAAAATTAAGGAAGTTGATAACATAAACAACCTTGACAACCAAAAAAATAATTTCTACCAATTCACAGAAGACAAAGCCAAAAGAAAGGCAGATCCGTATTCTTAATGGAATGTCATATTTGACAAGTTAAGCATTAAAAAAAGTAGAAAAACATCATCATCATGGTCCATAAACATACTCATTTAATGATCATTGAATAAATTACATTAGAAATTCACAAACGAAAACCTAGCAAAATTTAAAAATATTAAAGGATACGAGGGTTTTCGTAAACATTCGAAGTGAGATCCTTAAATATTGCTTCCATCTGCAACTCTGAGTACAAACTTGATCCAACATGATCCAAGTATACACAAAGGCATAGCTCAAGAAGAAAGCTTAAGACCAGAGATGGCATACCTCATAAGGTTATATGAGTGTCCAAAATTAGGGTTTTATTAGAGGACCCAATAAGCGTCTGTTCTGGTACAACTTCTTCATTTATCCCTATCCTTGTGACTTCTCTGATAGTATAGGGTGAATATATTCGAAGGAGAGTGAGAGCTTCTTTAGGGTTAGTAGGTCGAGAATCTCTACTGCATTTTGTGATTTCTCAACTATTTTAAGAAGTGAAAGGTCAAGACCATTGTCATTGACGATGAAACACGCAGAGTGGAAGAGATGGAGCTGGGTCGCGAGGAGTACGCACTGGGGAAAAGATAAAATAAAAGGAGATAAGAAAAAGAGATCGGGAAAACGCTGGGAAAAGAAAGGAAAAGGAGAGGGAGGGAGGGAGGGAAAAAAAGAAAAAGAAGGAAAAATAAAAAGAGAGAAAAAAAGAGAGGGAAAAATAAAAAGAGGGAAAAAAAGAGGGAAAAGAAAAAATTGGGAAAGAAAAATTAAAAAATTGATAAAGAAATTTGGCATGTAGTGTAAAACATTGATAGGGTATGTCTATGACCTCAGTTTTTAAATAACTGAAGCTATAAGGTATGTATATAGCCTTAGTTTTTAAATAACCAAAGTCATAGGGTATATCTATGGTCTCGATTTTTAGATAATAGAGACCAAAAATCTATAGCCTCGATTTAAAAAAACGAGGCTAAATGTCCGAGGCTATATGTATGTACTATAGTAGTGATGGGTTTCCCTAAATCTAATAGAAGAAAGCCAAATAGCCATTTACCAAAATATACACATATATATGGACACACTCTCTATAAAAAAAGAGAAAAGAAAGAAAAAAATGTATAACTAAATAATACATCCCTAAAGCTCTTTGAATTTGTGAGTTGGTTATTAAAAATAAATAGAAAAAATTCTCTTGTTGTCAATGTATTTTTCTTCATCTAAGGCATATTTTTTAAAATTTTACTTGATGATTTTGATTGATGCATGAGATTAGTAATATATTATATTCATATAAATCTTAGCAGTTGATTCTTTTCATGATATTAATGTTATGCACATTTACCTAACTTTTACTATCATATATCTTTTTGAGTGCTTGAACCCATAGAATCAATGTGATATTGAGAATATGTCTTGTGAGGATTAATGTCAAAGAAAATTTGGATTTCTAACACTAAGATTGGACAAGTAAAAATTGATATATTTTTGTAATGGAATATGAATTTCTGATTTGTATTGATTTTTACAATAAACATTGAACCTTTGGCATATTAAACTAAATTATCATGGAGATTTGATTATAAACTTAAAATAAACTAAAGCATAAAAATTTTTATTTGTTTTACTTTTTATTTCTTTTATTTTTGTTATTTGTAGTATGTTTTTATTTTTGTTATCTTTTTATTTTTATTTATTGTATTTTAGAATGTTTATGGATATCATCACTGAAAGTACTCACGAGACTTAAACTCGTCCACTAGAGTAACATAGGGGTTTAAAGAGTTGTTACATATACTAAATGTAGCCATGTCAATGTACAAAAATGATTTATTTGTTTTTGTTATAGTTTTTATATGGCTTTCTTTGCTAAAGGCTAGTAAGAAGTTGGTTTTTTCTGTTATAGTTTTTATATGGCTTTCTTTGCTAGAGGCTAGTAAAAAGTTGGTTAAGTGTTGTGATAAGTGCTTGAAAAACAATAATATTTCATAATTTTATTACACTTAAATGTAATAAATAGATTTAAATATGCATGATTTTATCATTATTTACGTAAATCTATGTGCTCAAAATCACAGGTATTTACTATTGTATTTTCATTATTTTTAGCTTCAAAAATATAAATTAATCAATATATGAAGAAAAAAACTTGAAACACTCATTTACACCATAGGATCTTAAAGGAATGGTGCATTTAAGCCTTATATATAAAACCAATCAATATGTAAGAAGGTGCAAATCAGTGATTGAAATGAAGTATCGTGTGTTGCTTCAAAGAGTATAGTGGGCCGCAAGGCACTCCTTATTGCATGAATTCACTGAGCACATTGTTTATACTAGGCTGCAGTATGGTATTATATGACCATGATGTGACCTATTTGGGGTAATCTTTAGCGAAACATTATGAGACTCAAGATGCAACATGGTTTATCAAAATCTATTTACTTAACCTCAAGCTTTTATATTTTTTTCTGGTATACTGAACAATTTATCACCAAATTTTCATGGTTTATCAAAATCTATTACTTAACTTTTCAACTGACAAATGTATTTTCTAATAAGAGTTATATAAATACTATCACCATGAATTAGATAACAAAAATTAAGGTTTTTTTTCAAATGAACTTCATATGACTAACAAAACTATTGCCAAAGTTTCATGATTTGTTTAAATTTATCACTTAAATTAGTCATGTGAGGTTTATATGATAAAATACTTTTAACTTTCATTATCTAAACAAAAGATGATACTTCTATAATACTTACAAGGATGTTGATGATATTGCCTAAAGATTAAGTAATAAATTTTAACAAAACACAAAAGTTTGATGATAATTTTATTAGTTTACCGAATATTTTTTTCCCAAAATTTTATGTTTATATTTTATCATCAATTGGCTACTGAATCCATCAAAGATATGACTTGATCCCATTCGAATATGCTTTGAACTGATAAGCCGTGTTTTGATCCAACATTTTTTTTTCTATCCGACCTTTCTATCCAAATTTTAATTATATATTATTCATGTAAGATGTTAAATAATGAATAAACATTTAAAATAATACTTTGTATAACAACTTCAAATCATCTCATGTATTGCATGTACTACTTGTTAACAAAAGTAACGAGATCTTTGAAATCGGTATGCTAAATTATTTTGAAGGAATTTGTCAAATTTTAGTTATATATTATTCATGTGATGCATAAATATTTCAAATAAAACCGCATATAACAATTTCAAATCATCTCATATATTGGATGTAAACTTTACTTCGTAACGAGATCTTTGAAATCGGTACGGTTAAATTAATTATTTTGAAGGGATGAAAATCAAGATAAAGAGATCATGTAATTATATTTTGAAGGGACAAAATTGTCATTGGCTAAATTAGTAAAAGGGGCAAAGTTGTGGAGCAATGGACGAAGAAAATGGGAATAGCAAATAATGCTTGTTAAGTTTAAACCTTTTCATGTAACGGGGAGACAAAATGGCAATAGGAAATATTAATATTGATCCTATTAGACTTAATTATTAATCTTTATTCATTGTTTAGGGCGGCTCACAATCATTTTCAGGACCTTTGCGCTTGTGAAATGGGTGTTATCAAATTATCATCTCCCATAACCCAAATTTTAGGTCAAGTGACATGGGATGAAGGTTTAATTTCTTAACTATATATACATCTTAAACTTAAAATGGATGTTAATTGTTTGAATTATAAAAAAATAAATAAAAGAAATTACGAGTAATATCAAGAGTTTGTGGTTCCGACTCCCCAAGTCAAAACTTTTTTGTCATTTCGTTTTCTACGAAAAGCAGAATATATCATGTCAACACTTGCGTCTCTTGTTGAAGAGATTTGAAACAACTAATGATGATTTATTGTCGTTTGATTCATTAACTTTAATCGAAACAAGTGTCAAAATGCAATTATTTTTAGTTGTTAGAAAGATCTCCCGTATCTTTAATCCATATGCTTTAATCTATTCTGTTTTTGGTTCACACATTATATTTTACACGAAACTTATATGTACAGTGAATACTGTTCGTCTTGTGATATCTATTATTTTTTAAAAAATACATTTTTTTTAATTTATAAAATAATTTAACATATAATATAATATAAAATATGTGAGTACAAAAATAAGTCATAATTTATATAACATGAATATTAAAAAAAAACGTATATATTGAAAGCTCGAAGTTTTTTATACATTTTATCTTGAATAAAATTATTTAAAAAAAAAAAAAACTCCAAGCTTGCTTCTTGCTTTTCAAAAGTTTTCTTCATTTGTTATGGGTATATTTCATTTGGATGCTACTATCGTTTAAGACAAAAAGAAGCGGCAGTGCACCAGTCACATTTGTTGGTTTTCAACCGTTAAAGAGTCTTTATTTTAAGTTGTGTGTCTTTATGGCTTAGGCGGCCAATAATTATAGATTAAGAATTTAGCTAATGGTAATGATATGTAATAAGTCACGTGTTAAGTTAGAAGCAAATGTTAAATTGTTAAGGAGTAAGATTTATTTACTTATTAATATGATTAGTTTGTGATAAATGTTTTTGAAAAATTATAAAAAAAAAAAACTCTAAAACTTATAATAATTACCTAATAAATATTGAACGTGATTCAAATAGATGACATTTAATATTAAATGGATCTAAATAATGATAATTTAATTGAAAATGTATCTAATCAGACGATATTATCAAAATGAAATATATAGGTATAAAAATTACTATTTTTATAATTATAAATTTTAAAATTATTATTTTTATTATTTTTCAAATACTTTTGTTTTGATTAAACTAGGGTTTTTGTCTATAATGGACATATTTCATTCAAAAGTTTAAAAAAAGGCTCTTTGTTAATTTAGTTTAAAAAAAAGCTCTTTTTAACCTCTCAATCAAGTAGCAAGTCATTTTTTTTTTCTCTTTCCTCTTTCAATTATATCTCAATTTTTTTCATTTTTTTCTCTCTCCTCCCTTCAATTCCCAGCTAAGTTTTTTTTTTTCTTATTTTAAAAACAAGACAAAAAAAATATTTTAATTACCCTTTTGCAACTTTAAAATGCCAAATACAAAAATTATAAATTTTTAATAAATAAATTTTTGAGTGAATAAAAAATAATAAAAATAATTTATATTTATAAAATACAAAAATATATTTAATAATAAATATATAATTTGTTATAACAAATAACTTATCAAAATTTTATTATAAATTAACTTAAAATAATAATAATAAATTATAAAATAATTACAAAATTAATAATAATTATTATTATAAAATAAATTATAAAAACTGGGCTAATAATTATAATAATATTATATTAGATAATATTTTCACACAAATTTTACGATATAATGTGTTATGTTTGTATTGTATATTGTAAAAAGTTGGATAGAGAGGTTTCACAATTTTTTATAATTTAATTATTTTTATGAATATTATTTTTTATATCATAATTATAATTAAATATTATAATTATTTATTAAATATAATTATAATTAATAATAATAATAATATATTATATTATTTATGAATTATCAAAATATTTAGCATATAATTTTCAATATATGTATAAATTTATATTTATTTTATTGTAAAATAAATTATTTTTTATTTTTTAAAATAAATTTTTTAATATATAATATGATAAAAAATATTTATATATTTAAAATTAATTATAAATTTATAAGATGTTAATATTTTTTTTATGTTTACAATAATTATTTTTTTGTAAAATAGAGCTAATATATCTTTTTTTTAAATAAAATTGATTAAAAATTTTGCTTTCAAGTTTAAGGTAAAATTTTGCCTATTTTTTAAAAAAATCCAACTTGTGCCCATTTTTAAACTATTGTCCAAAAATTGGCTATTATAGACAAAACCCCACTAAACTATCTTGTACATGCTACAACGTATGAAAATATAACTACCATTTGCAAAAAAACAATGTTGTTTCCTAGTATGATGGTTCGCATGATGGGTGTTTTGATAATTGATAAAATAATAATTATTGAATTATTTTGAGTTTATATCTCCTCACGTAAAGTGATGTTTCCTTCTAAAAGATGGGAAAATGTTTTAAGGGGAGAGATGGTGTCAAGCTCTCCACCACCTATGGGCACAGTATGCCAAGTAAGCTACATATGAGCTAGAAAATGCTCATGGGGTGGACATGGATTGTGCCATGAGTGTATGTCAATGTCTCTCAAAGACAGAGAGTCTTAAGAACAGTATCGATGATGCAAAATGGTCGATACTATGCACAATTTCCACACGGGAGACTACATGAGAAAGAATATCTATGTTGACATTTCACTCGATACGAACATGGCACAGCATGTGGGCGATATTGCACAAATGATGGTGCATAGATAAGTAGCGACATGCTAGTTTGGCAGTGTTTCTTTGAATAAGGCATATTACGAATGTGATGACCCTTATAACAATGATGTCGAGTGGAGAGGTGAATTGTTCAATGGTTCAGCCAAGCACTAAGGATTCGTAGGCTCGATGGCATGAAAGTAGGTGACAATTTGCTAAGATGAAGACATTATATGTAGGCTTCGGATCAAAGGAAATGCTCACTCAAGCAATATGTGAGTTTGGTTGAATGGGCTTACTTGCATGTAAGACATATTTACTTGGTTGACTTGAGGATGAGTGGTGCTAAGGAGAAATGAGCATCCATGCATTAGGGCAGCAATAAGAAAGTTGGCCTTTAGACTAGAAGTTGACCCTTAGTGTCAAGTTGTCTATTTGAGGATGTATATGAAAGGACCCGACAAGAGAATGGGAATTCGATTAAGTCTCGGTACATTGTTGTACTACTTGCAATCAATGTGTGTGACTTGCACAGTTGGTTGAGCAGTGGTGCGACATAATGCCTATATGATGTGGAACCTTACGAGGGGGAAATCATCTTGGTTGAGTAACCTTGATTCTGAGAAGCAATCATTAAGTGGCATGTATGCAAGACTCGTTGAGAGTAGTTTTTATTGGTATTTTCTCGAGAAGCACCAAAGGATTTTGGCAAGAGTCATGCTTTAGACTCAAGAAGGTGATAGGATGGCCTTGACTTGGGAAGTCTTGGCACTGAACAATCGAATTTTTGCTACGCTAACTTTCAGATCATTGTATTTAGTATGAAATCTACACCATGCTTATGAAAAATGTATGTTGGTGCATAATAGTGATCAATGTTGGATAATGAGTTTTTGTAGCCCGATACTACTAGTTAAGGACACTTGTTTAGTTTGATTGATTGGCTTGAGAAGTTCAACAACTTGTTTGAAGCTTGTTATCTAGCAAGCGAGTATTGTTGGCAAAGGTTGCATCCTTCAAAATACTTGAGGTGGAAAAATCCTACATGTTTAAATCAGTATAGACTTGGGTGTGTACGTGAAGTAATCTACAAGCAATATGCATTGTGACATTGTTTGTAGAAAGTGCCTACAAGCAGAATTCCTTAATATGGGGCTATGAGTAGAAAAATTTGGTGGCCATATAGTTTTCTTGCCATTTGTTCATGAAGGTTGCAAGAAACTATACGTCATTGTAATAGTTGTACCTATAGAATTTATAAGTTGTTGGTAGCGCATCCTTCGTCAGGTGGTCAATTATAAAAGCACATTTCTCTTAAGATTTGAGTACTTATGAGCCATGGGTTTGGTATGTTGTCGCCAACATGTTTTTGCTTCAATTGCATTATCAACAGTTGCTACAAGAAGTCTTGAGAACTATTGTGCTTTGGAGTGTCAATAGAAGAATAAGCCAGATGCATCTGGGTAACCGTGGATGTCATGTTTGCTTTGAGAAGGAAACCTTGATAGGGGAGGAAGTGTGATCCAGATAGCTTGATATTTCTTTCTTATCAAATTATCAAGGAGGACATGAGCAACATAAGGTGGCATGGAAGGTCACAAGGACCAACCAAAGGGGTTATGGCAACTAGTTTCGAATTTGAGATATGAAGGCCAAGCAGGCCATGGCAAGAGTGCCTAGATGACACAAGTCGATTGATCAATGTACCCAAGGTGAAACGCAGACTGTGCTAGTGGGTTTGATAGTGGAAGGGCCATAGTATGAAATTACTAGTGGGATAGTATCAAATTTGAATAGGCCATTGGTGTGATAATGTGATTTGAAGTGAAGCGGCAATGATAAGGGTCAGAACATGTTAATGTCAATAAACAGTAATCAATAAGACATGTGTGTATGAGCCCCTTATTGGTCAGTGATATTGAGAAAGGCGAAGGAGCGCTCAAGCCAAAGAAAAAGCCATATGTTGAGAGAGATTGAGATGCTCATGATGTGAAGATATTATTTCATTGTAGGAAAGGGCCATGAAACACCTACATGGGTTAAATTTTCATCATTAATCATTGATGTTGAGAATGCTTCGATAGGGTCATCGAAAAATGAAGTGGGGGAAGACCTCACTCCATAAGTTGAATGTTATATAATCAAATCAAGAGACGAAGAGATGAATTGAGATTTCTTACTCAAGGTGAAGGTCACTGGTAGAGTGAGATACAAGAGTAACAAGTCAAAGTTTCAAAATAGAGGTGTTGTTTTGGAAGAACATTGAGTTTACGAACTCTACTTTGCATGGTACATCTCATGTGTTAGAAGTATATTCATCTTATTCTTTGGAAAGGTGCATGGTGTCGTATAAAAGATACATTTGGCAAGAAAGCCCCACCTAAGGGATAGGTGCCCCATCGTGTAGGGATTGCACGTCGGAAGAGCCTAAGAGTGCCATGTGCATGGGTAAAAATCTTGAATGGTAGCATCAGGGAAGAGCTAAGTAGTATCAAGTGCAAACAGAGATTTTCAGTTTCATATACCTCTGAAGGGCCAAGGAGCACTAAGTGCATGGAAATGGTTTTAGTTTTACATGATGAAAGAGCTAGAGAGCATCGATTGTAGGCATCATCCAGGAGACTAAAAGAAGTCATGATTATGACTATGCCAAAGAAGACACCAATATTAGGTGAAAGATGTCGCAATGGAAGAGTAGTTGGCTTGTAAGCCATATCTTACAAGAGACATCATCGAGAGCTAGTCCAAGGAGTGGAATTGACTAGGTTCTTAGGAAAAGCTAGTCAATTTGGGTTGTCAACAGTAGAGTATAGATTGCTTGTGTCATTAGGAATGACACTTGCTTAAGTGGAAATTTTTTTTGGGTGAATAGATGCAATGAAGTCTCAGGCCAAGTCCAAGAGGAGTATGTTAAGTTCATTACTAGAGGTGATTCTACAAGAAGTGGGATAGTTGCATGCTAGAAGCCATTCAAAAGATGTGGTGCCTAAAGACTCTTTAGAATGCTTCGATGAGGATGTCGAAGGAATGAAGTGGGGAAGGATGTCATGGTTCGCATGAGAGGAACTTTTGTAATTGACAAAATAATAATTATTTTATTATTTTGGGCTTATATCTTCTAGCACAAAATGTTGTTTTCTACTAAAAAGATGGAAAAAAAATACTATAAGAGCTCTTTAAGGGAAGATATGTCGTCAAGCTCTCCACCACTCTCAGCACCTGTGGGCACAGTATGCTAAGTGAGCTACTTGTGAGCTACCTGTGAGCTAGAGAAGGCTCATGCAACAGATATGGATTATGCCATAATGGCACACCAATGTCTCTCAAAGATAGAGAGTCTTAAGGATAGTATCGGAGGGGGAAAGGTCCATACTATATATGAGGGGCTATATTAAAGGAAATATCTATGTCGATAGTTTACTCGATACGACATGTGAAAGCAGCTTCGTGAAAATGCGGCACACCATGTGGAAAGTTGTTGCACGAGTGATTGTGCATCGATAAGTAGTGGTATGCTAGTTTGGAAGCGTTGATTTGAATAAGGTACATTGTGAATATGATGACCCACATAACAATGATGTCGAGTGGAGATGTGCAATGGTTAAGTGTTTGGCCTTGTACTAGGGATCCTTAGGCTTGATGGTACAGAAGTGGATGGCAACGTGCTAAGATGAAAGCATCATATGTGGGCTTCGGATCAAGGGAGTTCTTCACTCAAGCAATAGGTGAGTTTGGTTTAATGGACTTATTTGCATGTAAGACACACTTACTTAGTTGATTTGAGGATAAGTTGACATGTATGTTATCTTGAGTATAAGTTTCCTAAGGAGAAATGAGCATACATACATGAGGGTGCAAGAATAAATTGGCCTTTGAGCTAGAGTCGGCCCTTAGCGTCAAGTTGCCTATTCGAGGGTGTGTATGAAGAGACTGGACAAGAGAATGGGAACCCAATTAAGTCTTGGTACATTATTATACTACTTACTATCAACGTATGTGACTTGCACAGTTGGGTGAGAAATTATACGGCATAATGCCTATGTAATGTGTAACTTTACAATGGGGAGAGCATCTTGGTTAAGTAACCTTGATGTTGGGAAGAAATCGTTAAGTCGCATGCATGTGAGACGGTTGTGAGTAGTTATTATTGGTATTTTCTTGAGGAACATAGAAGCATTTAGACAAGGGTTATGCTTTAGACTAGGAAAGGTGATAGGTTGGCCTTGACTTTGGAAGTCTTGGTGCCGAATGGTCGAATTATTGCTAAGCGAATTCACCAACCATTACACCTAGTCTTTTGTGCTCTTTTTGAATTTTTTTTGTTTTAACCTTTTAGGTCTATATTATTCTATCAAATTTTCAAAGTGTTAAAGTTTTTCTAATTAGGAGTTGTCTCTTTTCTTTTTTTCCTTTTTTACTAGGTTAGTATTAATTAATAAATCCACCTAAATTTATAGTTGTGGTAATACTTTATTTCCAAGTAACTCACCATGAATTTTTCATTTTTCTTAAATTTTATATAATTTATAATCAATATAAATTATCTAATTTTGAAACATTAATCTTAAAGAAATGTGAGTATTGTAATACTTATAAACATTACATTAATATATTCTTTAATTAATATTAGATATTTTTTTATAAACTAACATCTCCTTTAAAGTTGGATCATTTAACGTAAAATTTTATATTTTTAACATATTTTATTATACTTAAATTTTATTTGAGTCATTTCACTTTCTTTCTTGTTACAATATTTTTTTATGCAGGATGAATTTTTCCCATTTTTTTAATTTTATATAGTTTATAATAAATATAAATTATCTAATTTTGAAACATTAATATTAAAGAAATATGAGTCTCATGTTATTTAACTAACATCTCCTTTAAAATTAGGTCATTTAACCTAAAACTTTGTATTTTTAAGATATTTTTATTACATTCAAATTATCTTTGCGTCACTTGTCTTTCTTTCTTGTTATAATACTTTTTTTTATGTGAGAGTTATAATACTTTTTTTTATGTGAGAATTCTGTTAGTTTTTATTCTTAATCCATTAATATAACTAAGTTTTGATGTTATGTAAATTTTAAACCATATGAAAGTAATATGAATTATTTAATTTTTAAATATTAATTTAAAAGAAAAATAAATTTTTTATTATTTATAAATATTATATTAATATTATTCTTCCTTAATACGTACATTCTCTTTATAAACTAATACTTTTTAACCTTTTTATGTGCGTCTATTTTAGCATATTTCCCTACTTATTTTGGATAAGATTTTCAATTGCTAAAATCTTTTCTCTAAAGTAGTAATAAAAAATCAAATGTCAAAGAAATATTCATTTTTTTTATGATAACTAAAATTTGAAAAAAAGGCAAAAAGCTAGTCGATTAAATATATTTTTTATATTTTTATTTTTAAAAAATTTAATATATTTTATAATTTATTATTAATTATCTTATAATGTAATGATATATATTTTTTATTAACCCTATAAAAACATGAATTAGAACATTACAGATTAGTATATATATGTTTGAGTATGTAAATATTATTTAATAAAAAAAATATTTATTCTATTTAAATTTTTGAAAAAGTATAGAATTTGTACCGAACCATAAATCGATAATATAACTAATTTGAGTTTGGAGAACGAAAGATAATTTTATACTCACCAACAAGCTGAGACTCATCATTTACATGAATTTTATTTGAACATGTAAAAAAATATGGGATTTGAGTTCTAACAGGTAAGTAGTGCAATTATTAAAAGTAATACTTTAACACTCGT
Organism: Hippophae gyantsensis; assembly: GCA_030763125.1. Taxonomy (NCBI): domain Eukaryota; kingdom Viridiplantae; phylum Streptophyta; class Magnoliopsida; order Rosales; family Elaeagnaceae; genus Hippophae; species Hippophae gyantsensis. The sequence continues at coordinate 40,591,840 of CM061035.1, read as the reverse complement.
ACAAATTACAAAGGTGGTATAAAGTACAACTCGTGAGACAACTAGATAAAATATATGATCTTGGGGTTTTCCTATCGAAAATAAAATAGATAAAAAATAATTAACATTAATTTCTATGAAGATAACATGTACAAGTAAATGCCAGCATTGTATATCCCATGCGCGCTATAATATTCAATTATTAAAGTTCTACTATAATTTAATACATTATTATACATGAAATTAATTTAATGTTAAACAAGGTTGCACTAGTAAGCATCTATCTATACGCACTCATGTAATTGAGTATACAGGTGTAAATGTTTTGTCAGAAAACATCACATATTTAAATTTGGGTAGTGGACTGTTATAAAGCACCAGATGCCGGGTGATCAATTAAGGTTAAAAAAGTGCTATTGGATTTTAATAATGGGATCAAATACTTTTTTTTTATTTAGGTATTGTTTTGTTTGTCCAAATAATATAACTTTTAATCGTACATTGCAGACCGGCCCATGTAATATCTAAGATATGGAATGCACTATTTGGGATATATTGTCTATTTAGTATATTTTTCGTTTTAATAGATTTTTTTATTTAAATTAAGAAAAACTCAACTCAAAATTATTATATTTTCAATGATTTACCATAATTTTGATAACCGTCGTCGGATATCCATCGATGTTCTGATGACCTTTACCGATGAACGTTCTAACGTAACTAATTTATCTACATATATTTTTGTATATATAACATGTTATATGTATGTATGTATGTATATATGTATCTATTTATCTTTGTAATCAATTATATCTATATGTATATTGTAATAATATATTACATTTAACTCTACAAGTTGATTGATTCAGTTTGACTTTGTAATTTATAAATTAATTTCTATTTTTATATGTAACATGTTGATATGCCTCTATATTTATAAATACCTTACATTTTTAGACGATTGTATGAACTTACTTCTTTTAATCAGATGTAATGCTTTATATTTTTTTAATTATACAATATTGCATATTTATACATATGATTCATATCATGTGGTAAAGTAATTATAAGTTACATCATGTGTTGAAGAAATTTATGATTTTTAATTTGTTTTGATAAATGATGCAATGTAAATTATCATAAGTAAAACTACGTAACATATTATATATATTCTTATTTTTGTATGTAATATATTACATCTATTTTTATTATCGTATGTAACATGTTACATTTACCTTTATATTTGTATGTAACTTGTTACATCTATCGTACTTCCAGCAACCTACTAAATGTATCATATTATATTCACATGTATCTTTTATGTAACCTGTTACATCCATTGTAATTCCAACGACTCACCATATATAACATATTTTATCCACATATATTTTTGTATATAACCTATTATATTTACCATAGTTTTGATACATGTATCTTTATATGTAACTGATTACATCAGCATAATTTTGATAACTTACCCGACGTAACCTATATCTTTGTACGTAATATGCTATGTAAACTAAGTCATCGGAGTTCCAATGGGTCACCAACAATGGTTATCGTAGCTTTGGTGAGTCGTCGAAGCTTCGATGGGGTCGCAGGCAATAGAGTCGTTGGAGATGTAGTGGGTGTGACATTGTTTTTATTTTATTATATAATTTGGTATAAAACTATGAATTTTGAGTTGAGTTGTAATTAATCAAAAAATTTGATCAATTTATGAAAATTAAGATTATTGAGGAAAAAAACTCACTATTTGGAACGAACTCTTGTGTTCCATTCATTAATTATTATCAGAATATAAAATTAACGTTAGGAAGATGGGTAAATTGAGAGAGGAAATAGTGATTTAGTTCAATAATATTATGTTCCCTTCGAAACATATACGTCTCATTTATAGGAATATTTTGACAAAAATATAGAACTTGATTTCAAAAAAAAATTATTACAACATTAGTAAATGATAACTATTAAAAATATATCTCAACATAGGAAATACCATATGTTGGAACAAGTATGTGAAAATAATGTTACTGGTATATTGAAGTATACTACATGGGTTGAGTTAGGTACTAGGTCGCTCTCTTTAAGACGTTTCGCGATTTTACCCAAATTTGTGCAAAAAAATACAGTCTCGTTGTCCCCAAAATAAAATAGCCCAAAATATTTTTTCTATCTTGGAGCTTCACAACACTAATGAAGTCCGAAATGCTACACCTCTCAAATATTTATGTTGCTCGGAAAACTTCAAAAAAAATTTGTATACTTTTCTTTGGTTTGCTACCAATAGTAGTTTATGAGTTGTTGAGTTGTGTTATAAAATTGAGGGCTATTGCCCTCTATTTATAGTTGAAAAATATGTGTAATGGTCACATAATTATGAAAATAACAGACACATAATTATAAAAATAACGGTCATAAAAATAACGAACACATAATTATGAAAATAACAGTCATAAAGATACCAAACACATAATTATGAAAATGACAGTCATAAAAATAACCGACACATAATTATGAAACTAATGATCACAAAACATAATTGTGAAAATAATGGTCATATTTAGGTGAATAAATAACGGTCATGTCTGTTGGAAAGAATAGTTTTAATAATGAATTTTTTTTATTTAAATTCATTTTCAACAATCCCCCACTTGAATTTTATATAAAAATAGTTTCATCAAACAACTGATCAATTAAAAGTATAAGATTGTGTATAAGCAAAAGGTGTCTATCGACTTGAACCTTTGCATAATGTTGATGCTTTAGAATATACTAGAGTAACACGTAGTTTTGAACTCTATCTCTAACAACATTACACACACAACCTTTCCAAGGTGTAGTTTGAAAATCCCGTGCTTTATGGCCATGCACATGTATCCTAGTATAGTGAATGCTCTAGTAAATTTTGCCCAAAATTTTCATAGGAAATAGCCAAACTTCCACATTCACATAGGTGAGTCTATCAAGAATACTCATGTAGCTATGTACTCCACTCCACATAGAGTATAGAACTAATTAAGAGTTTAATAATTAACTCATCCTTCTCTGTCGCTTCAAGACTTCATGCTTCTAACAATATAGAATGGGACTTCATAATAGCATGACTCTTCTCATATCACTTCATGACTTATTATTACCCATTGAACTTATTTCTTAGGATCTACAGTCTATAACTTGGGTTACCATCACGAGTGACTCTTCATAAGGAGTACATGCAGGTTTGTAGTTAAAGTAATTATATTTTTTTAAGATCTCTCAATGTAATGAGATTGATCTAGAGAAAGTCCCTTTTCAGACCTAGTAATCTTTATACCAAGGATTACACTCGCTTCTCTGAGATATTTCATATCAAAGTTAGCACATAACAAAGTTTTCACATTATTTACAACTTGAATATTTGACCCAAAAATAAGCATGCATCCACATATAAACATATAATAGTACAAATTTCATTTATTGATTTATAATAAATGCATTTGTCACTTTCATTTATTTTGAATTCATATGAGATAACTAGATTATCATTTTTTATGTCATTGCTTAGGTGCTTATTTTAGACCATAAAATGGATTTATCTAGTTTACAAACTTTATTTTCTTGACCTGGGACAACAAAACCTTCAAGTTGGTCCATATAAATTTCTTCTTCTAAGTCAGCATTTAAGAAAGCAGTTTTGACATCCATTTGGTACACTACTAAATCATGGATGGTAGCAAGAGAGAAAAGTACACATATGGAAGTTATTTGTGTGACTGGTGAAAAGGTATCAAAGAAATCTACATTTTTCTTTTGACTACAAGATGAGCTTTGTACTTTTCAATAGTGCCATCAGGTTTTAATTTCTTCTTTAGTATCCATTTACATCCTATTGTTTTGCAACCAGGAGGTAAGTCAACTAAATGTCAAGTTCTATTATACTTAAGAGATTCTATTTCATCATTTATGGCTTCTTCCCATAAGTTGGCATCTAAAGAAGATAAGGCTTCTTTAAAAGTTTAGGGATCTTCCTCTAAGGTATAAGCATAAAAATCAGACCCAAAATCTTTAAGGGTTTAAGCTCATTTACTTCTCCTAATTTCAGTATTTAATTTCTCATTTTGTTCACTAGTTCTAGTTATAGGTAAACTACTAGAAGACAAGCCCCCACTATTTTTCAATTTAAAGGGAACCTAAGTTAGCATCATTTGATTCTATAACTACATGATCATTTAAGTCATAGAATTTATAAGTTTTACTATTCATAGTATATCCTATAAATATACATTCATAGGCTTTACTAGCAAGTTTATTTCTTTTAGAATCAGGGATCCTAACATAGATTAAACAACCCCATGTTTTGAAATAAGTTAAGTTAGGTTTCTTATTTTTTAAAATTCATATGGTGAAATTTTACTAGTAGATTTAGGCACTCTATTTAGCACATAGCAAATAGTTAATAAAATTTCTCCCCACCAATGGGAAGCAACATCAGAGTTTAATAAAATTACAACAACTGATTCAGTAAAAGTTTTATTTTTTCTTTCAGCTTTGCCATTCATTTAAGAAGAATAAGGTACAGTTTTTTCATGAATGATTCCATGAGTATTATAAAAATCATTGAAAATATTGGAATCATATTCAATGCCTCTATCACTTCGAAACCTTTTTATTTTTTTGTTAAGTTGATTTTTAATTTCAGTTATAAATATTTTAAACATGTCAAATGTTTCACTTTTATTTTTCATTAGATATATATAAGTGTAATCTGAATAGTCATCTATAAAATTTATAAAATAACACTTTCCATTTCTTGTTAAATTGCCATCAAGTTGACATATGTCACAGTGTATTAAATCTAAAAGTTCAGATTTTTTAACTATTGACTTATGTGAAGTTTTGGTTATTTTAACTTGATTACAAACATCACATTTTTCAAAATCATTCAAAGATAGTTTAGGAATTATTTCTAAGGTACTCATGTTCTTGATTATGCGTTTATTAACATGACAAAGTCTAGTATGCCAAATATTAAAAGAACTCAACATATAAGCAAAAGAAGAAGCTTTATTAATTTCAGTGTTTAATTTAAACATGCCATCAGTGGCGTACCCTTTCCCAACAAAAATATTATTTTTAGTTATTGTATACAAATTAACCCATATAGTTTGAGTAAACTTAGCTTTGTTAAGAAGATAGCCCGAAACTAAGTTATTTCTCATCTCTGAAGTATGCAAGACATCCTTCAAGATGACAATCTTTCCAAATGTAAACTTCAATTCCACTTTATGAGTACCAGCAACTTTAGTGAAGTTGGAGTCGTCCATCAACACTTTCTTATCCTCAGACACAGAATAGGACTTGAACATTTCTCGATCATAGCAAACATGGCGAGAAGCACTAGTGTCCACCCACCATCCTTCAAATCCACCAACAAAATTGATTTTAGATATCATAACAATTAGTTGATCTTCGGTAAGGTTTGCCTATAAGGCAAGACGATTCTTATTCCGATAGTTCCTGGCCAAGTGACCAGGTCTTTTACAACTATAATAGATGAATGTGTTATTTCTTGAGGACGTTGAGGTCCATTCTGTGGAGGATAATTTCTATTTCTATTTTGGTAGTTATGGTTCTCGTTATTATTTTGATTCTGAGTTTTCATGTTTCTTCCATTAGGTTTCAGAATTGTAGAGGAGGATTTTTTATTGGTACTATTGTTTGAGACAACAAGTACTTCATTTTTTTTATCTTGTTTTCGTGTTTCTTCTTCTATTCTTAGACGGGTTATAATACTTTATAAAGAAAATTCCTTAGTTTTATATCTAAGTGTATTCTTAAAATCTTTCCATGCAAGGGGTAATTTATCTATAATAACAACAACTTGAAATTGTTCATCTAAAGTCATACCTTCAGAAGTTATTTCATGTGCTATCTTCTGTAGTTCATGTGATTGAGCTTCCATAGATTTGCCATCAACCATTTGGTATTTTATGTATCTACTAACAACATACTTCTTTGTTCCAACTTCCTTAGTATCGTACTTCTTTTGAAGTGCATCCCAAATTTCCTTAGTAGACAATTATAATAGTCATACAAGTCATCAAATAATCTATTAAGAATAATTTTTTTGCATAGAAAATCATTTTTCATCCACGTGTCTAAATCCTTTGTTGTAACTTTAGTAGAAGAATTAGACAGTGTTGGTTTTTCAGTAGTAAGAGCTGAAACAACCTTTTTCATGGTTAAGAAAAATAACATTTTTGTCTCCATCTTTTAAGGTGTAGTCCCTCAAAATGGAACGGTCTGTTGACATCAGCAGTTAACATTTCAGTAGACAAAACAAATAGAAATATGTCTTAAAATTGTTGGAACAAGTATGTGAAAACAATGCTATCAATATACTGAAATATACTACTTGGGTTGAATTGCGGACTAGGTTGTTCTCTTTAAGATGTTTCACAGCTCTACCCAAATTTGTGCAAGCAAGCATAGTCTCGTCATCCCCACGATAAAATAGCTCATAATCTTTTTTTCTATTTCGGAGCTTCACTATACTGATGAAGTTCGGAATGCTATAGCTTTCATATATTTATGTTGTTCGGAAAACTTCATAAACAATTTGTATATTTTTCTTTGGTTTGTTAACAAGAGCAGTTTTTAAGTTGTTGGTTGTATTATAAAACTGAGGGTTATTACCTTTTATTTATAGTTGAAAAATATGTATAACAGTCACATAATTATGAAAATAACGGTCATAAAATAACAGATACATAATTATGAAAATAATTGTAATAAAAACAATGAACATATAATTATGAAAATAACAGTTACAAAACATAATTGTGAAAATAACGGTCATATTTGGATGAATAAATAACGGACATGTCTATTAGAAAGAATAATTTTAATAATAATTTTTTTTAAATTCATTTCGATTGCCATAATCCTAACACGTTATAGGACGTGGAAAATATTGAAGGAAAACAAAAAACAGTTAATAAGAATTTTGAAGATGCAAACATTATGACGATTCTATGGGAAAAAAAATTTAGACATTTATTTCAAACAATTCAAGATTCATGTACAAAAGGCATAGTGCTGGCTGGCAAGTGGCCACAACAACCACCATTGAAAGCGTAATTATGTTTAGGTTGTTTTATAATCGGTTTTGTTTATAATTTTTGAATCCAAATTTTTTAAACTAGTATTGTTTGATAATTAATTCAATTTTTAAGTTTAAAATTAGATTAGATTTAATTTTATTTTTATATACTTTGCTTTTAAAACTAAAAAAATAATTTTAACTATATTTTAAGTTTATTTTTTCTTTTACTGGTATATATATTATATTTATTTAAGAGGAAATGAATTAAAAAAATATAACTTTTTATGAAAATATTTTTTTAAATAAATTAAATATAAAATTAAATTTAAATACAAGCAAATAAAACTTAAAAAAAAAAGAATTCTTTATAAAACGGAACCTTAGAAAATCAAATAGAAAACAAAAGCGAAGGAGGAAAAAACCAAATTTATATCAAAATCCTCACTTTTTAGGTTTTAATTAATTAATAGTGTGACGCTGGTTGTAAAATGGTGCGCCAAAATCTTTATTGAAAAGAGATGTTGTCCCAAAAAGTGTCAGGCTCTCAAGTGCCATGCCGTCAACTTGTCTTGCAAACGTGCTTTAAATATACGCTTGGAGATGACCTTAAAATTTTGCTAATTGCATAATGTCCTCACTTAGCCACAAATTAAGTAGGCTGAATGTTTCTGCAGTGGCAAAATCGCAGAAAACATTGCATGTGCTTCGTCATCATCACTCACAAGAAAATATAAGAATTTCAAAAAACAATAATAATAATAATAATAATAATAATAATAATAAATAATGCAATAGACGGGCGGAGACATGAATTATTTGTAATACGGGGCGGAGCAAAACGTGGTAGTATGTGAAAAAAAAAATGAAATTTTAAAATTATAATTAGTATGTTAAATCTTTGTGTTTGAGTATAATGCTCCGAATCGAAGCCCTAACATTTAAATAGCCTAATCTATTATGTACCATGCTTAAGATTATGATATATACTCGCACTTAAAATAATAATCTTAAGGTATCCCTACTTTTTTAGAACATTTTGAAATAATAAAAGGCTGATCATCAACTGTTAGTGTTCTACTTGTTTAAAATATTTTGAAGTAATAAAAGACTGACCATCAACCCTGTTAGATTGGTCGAGTTTAATTTAATTTATGATTTTATTTATGCACTTGGTATGTGTATATATAACGTTTTATATATATATAAACTTAATATGAGATTCACACAATTTACACTAATTCTCTAGCTTTTATCTAGTTTTTTTCTTTAAATCAAATCATCCCAATATTTTGGTGCCCATCGTAGGATTCAGGATTCAAAGATTGAGTTTTTGTTTTTGACCTTATGTTTACTAGGATACATCCCAAGTTTTAAGAGAGAAACCACGTGAACAAACACTTCACCTTGTGATCTTTTAGAACCACATTCATCATGATTGGAACGCGAGTTGAGGAAAGATTGAGGATGGTAAATGAAATAGCTTCCCAAGATAACACCTTACCAACCAGCGAAGAAGCTCACGCTGAGCAACAAGTTAAACCATTAGCTGATGTACCAACTGAGGTTAACCCTCAACAAGAGTTAGCTCAATAACTTTTCGAGCTGAGGAGAGAGCTCGAGAAGATAAGGTGAGAAAACTTGGTGTGCTAGTAGATTAAGATTCCCCCTTGGTCGAGCTAATAACCTAGTTGAATAAATTGAACCATCTCCTATAAGAAACGAACATGCTCGAGCTAAGAATGTAGTAGATGGTGTCCAATAAAATAATGCTAGAATCAAGACACAAATAGTCCAGAGGTAAAATGCAATCAAGAACGATAGTGAGCAGTTATTTAAAGAGCGAAAGATATGGAAGGCACACTTCCAAGCCGTAGAAAAAATGAATAGAAAACAAGACGACGCCCTCAGAGAAATTGATAGGAGGTAAGACAAGGGTAAATCACACCATGACATGGATAAAGACTACAAACAACTATGTGTCTCCCCTTTCTCTGACGAAATAGAGAATAGTGAACCATCCACCAAATTTAATGCCCCTCAATGCCTAAACTACCAAGGAATGAAGGATTCTATGACTCATATTATGCCTTTCAAAACAGCCATGACTCCTATGAGCCTCACCCGAGACAAAAGAGATGCTAATATGTGTAAACTCTTTGCAACCACTCTATGTGATGGTGCTCAAAAATGGTTTAACAACTTGGCACCCCATACCATAAATTCCTTCTCTCAGTTTGCTAAGTTATTCACTACCAGCTATGCCAGTAACAAGCCCATGAGAAAATCCTCACTATGCCTCTTCTCAATCACCTAGAGCAATTGAGAGTTCAAAAGGAATACATAAGAAGGTTTAAAGAAGAAAAATTAGAAATTGCAAATTTTCCCAATTCTATTGCAATAAAGGTATTCAAGCGAGCTATGTTGAGAAATTCTGATTTATTTGCTAAATTAACCAAGATCATGCCACATGCAATGGAAGAGGCTTATGGAGAGACCATAAAGTTTGTTAATCTAGAAAATGAGTTGAAATTAGATAAAAAGAACAAGACTATCATCGAAGTTGCACCAGAAAAAGAAAAAAAGAAGGATAAGCATAGATAGAGTAAATTAAAGCAAAATGGTCAAGAGAAACAAACTTTTTGCCCTATGTCATAAAAAGAGAGGCCAATGGTCAAGAAATCATAAACCTTGGGTATTAAAGATCCATCTTTAAGAGTAAGTTTGGCTTAAGCTATATTGAGGATGAAGAATGAGCAAAATGTTGGATGGCCACCGAAGATGAGGGAACCTCTTAGAAACACATCTAAATAGTGTGTCTTTCATAAGGATATAGGCCATGAAACATAAGACTGCAAACATTTGGAAAAAGAAATAGAAGATTTGTTGTAGAGAGGATGCCTAAGTGACCTTATGGGAAATGATAATAGAAGATCAGACCTTTAGCCCCAACGTGAAACTTTAAGACTGCTTGCTCCACCAATTAACATGGTAGATCCACGCAATGAAGATATTATGAGGACCATTCATACTATACATGGAAGACCTGGGCTCAATGGGACCTCTAATAATGCACGCAAAAGATACGCTCGAGACTTGCATAGGTCATCTCATATTTATAACTTGCATAGAAGTTGATCCTCTACAGCAATCATCACCTTCACTAGTAATGATGAGATCTCAGCTCCTCATAAAGACCCTTTGGTAGTCACCCTAAGAGTAGAGTCATATAATATTTGTATATGATTGATACCTAGAGTTCAAATGAACTTCTTTTTCTTGCAACAATGAAAGCACTAGGTGTGAAAGGTTACAACATCATAAAGAAGGAACTACCTCTAGTGGGATTCAATAGTAGCACCACCTATGTTATTGAAATCGTGATGTTTCCTGTCGTGGCAATTGGGTTAATAGTTATGACCAACTTTGTGGTAATTGATGTTCTAACCCACTACAATATTATTCTAAAAGAGACCACAGATATATAAGGTGAAGGAAACTCCATCTACTTTCTACCAAGTCATTAAATACCCAACGAAAAAAGGCAAAAAAGAGATAAGGAGATACCATAAGAAAGATAGGAGCTGTTATAATGCTACAATGAAAGAAGTGGTTCTAAAGTAGCAATTACAATGTAGGTCTTGCAAAAAATAACCCAAGGGTAGGTGCCTAGTAGAGTCATTCAATTCAAGTGGAATTCAAGATTTATAAATTGGAAATGAAGAGAAAGGCTACTCTTTGAAGTTGTGCACCAACTTAGCAATGGATGTTAGAGAACAACTGTCGCGTTTCTTAAGAACCAACTCTAATGTCTTTGCATGAAAACCTATAGATACGCTTGGAATTGACCCATATATATAATGTTGGTCTAAATGCTAGACCTATCAAGTAGAAGAAGAGAAAAAATTGAGGTGATTAAAACTCAAGTCACCACACTAAAAAGACAAAGATTATTAGAGAAGTAGGTTATCAATCTAGTTTTCAAAAAATATGTTGTTAAAAAAGGCTTCTAGCTCACCCCAAATATATGTAACTTTCATAGATGTGAATAATGCCTGCCCAAAAGACTGTTTTCCTTTGCCAAGTATTGATCAGTCAGTTGATGCCACCTCTGGGTTTGGTTTGGTTTGATGAGTTTTCTTGTTGCATATTCTACCTATCATCAAATCAAAATACACCTAGAAGACAAGGAAAAGACATCTTTTATTACTAAAAGGGGACTTTTTACTATACTTAAATGCCTTTTAGTTTAAAGAATGTATGAGCTGCATATCAATGTCTCCTCATTAAGATGTTTACTAACCAAATAGGAAGGAACATGGAAGCATATATGGATGACATGGTGATCAAATAAACACAACCTGTAGATCACATCAATGACCTAGAAGAAATATTTTCTATCATTTGAAGGTATGACATGAGACTTAATCCTAAAAAAATTATTTTTGGAGTTGCCTCAAGAAAGTTCCTAGGATACCTTGTATTTGCCTGTGGAGATTGAGGCTAATCCAGACAAGATGCAAGCATTAGTTAGCATGAAGCCTCCTAGTGACTTGAAGGAAATCCAGCAATAAAATTGAAGAATTATGGCACTAAACATATTCATCTCCAAATGAACTGACAAATTCTTACCATTCTTTAAGATGCAAAGAAAGAACACATTAGTTTTATGGAATGAAGACTATGATAGAGATTTCTAAGGAATCAAGTTATACTTGAGCACACCTTCCGTAATGGTCAGCCCTACCCAAGGAGAACTGTGCACTTATGAGAGCTTTACAAATATAAAACCAAAGTATTTGCAAAATTGATATTGCTAACCCGATGTCGATTTTGTTTAATCACAAGCCCTACAAATAATATAAAAAACATGAAGATTTGCTTAAGAATTTGCACCAACACTTAAGATGTTATAGCCTTGCAGGTGCACACCTGGACCGAAAACACCTTTTACAAATTCTAATGCATACCTCTGCAAGATTATATTCAGTTATGATAGCCTCATAAATTTTTTTTATCTTTAGTCCACACTTTCCTTCCATAGCCATAACGCTATTTTCAGGACAAAGATGGACAAGCACTATAATGGCATAGAACACTTAATTGATCATTTAGTGTCTGGTCTTATGAAAATATCCTAGCAAAATGTTATGTTTCTTTGTTTCGACTAGCCTGAATAATTCATTTTTCCAATTTATGATATGAACATACTCGTTTACCATAAGGTCCACTCAGGAGCATTAAATTGAAAATATTATAAGAAATAAGCGACAAATTTTCAATTAAATTACAACTTTATTATTTAATGATGTGGAAGTTTTGGTTGGATTAAAATGATGTCTATTTCTAACTATGATATAATAATAACGTTGCTGTGTTTTTGAAACATTAAATAGGTAAAACATTTTAATAAAATAAAGATTTTATTTTTATTCAAGATTTTATATTAAGAATGTTAGAGAGAAATATATTATTTTTCATTACAAACTTAAATCTGAAAAATTAGACATTAAGATTTAATTATCTAGTCTGATTTAGAGTAGTGCCCTTGTATTTGTTGGTACAACCGCCCGGTAGTTAGAGTGAATATCTTTTTCAAAAGTTTTTATAAAAACTAATATTTGAAAATGTATTGATAATATATTTTTAGTAATGGTCTTAAAACTTGAAAGTTAGTATTAGGATAAGTAAATTCTTAGGTTTAATTTGGACACCTTGAATAAAGTTTAAAATGTCTAACCTCACCAAAGGTGGCATTTAAATTGTTCGTTTCAATCTCTTAGAAAAAAAGAATTAATTACCTCACTCATAGGTATTAATTGGTTTGTTTAATTAACAAAAAAAATCTAACTCCACCATATGTGGTATTTATATAAAAAATAAATAATCAATAAATATCAATTTATATCTTTAATAAACTAAATAATATGAGTAAGCATAATTAATTTAATTAGTATATCCATAAATACTCCTATGTTATGAATGATAAAAATTTGCATAATTTTTTATTTAATCCATATCTATATTTATTTTTTTATGTTATTAGATTAGGAAACACAAAAACAAATATCAATAACAGAATGTTTAGGATTTTATTTCATTTTTAAAAGTTTGAATAATAAATTAAAAACCACATATATTTCTTCCTTAGATCGACCTTAGGAGTATATTTGTCATTTTTTATAAAATGGTTCGTACACTTGTCATATCAAGTTTTTGGCGTCGTTGCCGGAGAAGGAATAATGTTTTTAAATTATTTATCAAAATTTTAAAAACTTTCTATGTTCTAAATAATTATAATTTTTTTTAGCTTAAAAAAATAAAAATCTAAAATTTTTGAATAAATCTTTTGTGATTTACTGTTTATAAAAAATCTTAAATTTAAAAAAATTTAAACTTTAATTTATTTAATTATTTTTTTTTTCTAAAAAATAAAAAAAACAAAATTATTAAAATTAAAAAAAAAACTCTTAAATTTTATTTTAAAAAAATTTAATTTATTTAATTATTTTCTTTTCTAAAAAAATTTAGAAAATTTAAAAAATAAAAAATTTAACTTTTAATTTTTAAGTTTTAATTTTCATTTAATTTTTAATTTATTTTTTTTAATAAAAACAATTAATTATTTTTTAACCTTTTCTTTTAATTAATTTTAATTTAAAAAAAACTAATTATGTAATAGTATAAAAAGTAAAGATCTAGGAGGTTAGTTCTTGAAAGCCTTTGTACCACTAGTCTTTCTTGGAAACGTTGCTCTGTCTAAGATGATTGTTTTTCATGAGGCTTTGCCCTACCATTCTTTCATGGGAGAACTCTTAGTTAATATTGATTATGTTTTCTAACTGAGAGATCAACTTAACAATGATTAACTTCTTTAGATTGTATTAATTTTAGTTTATTTTTTTTTATTTTATAGTATTTTTGTATACTAACTTATAAATATTGTATGATATAACATGTATAAAAATATGTTTGTATTATATATTAGATAGAGTGTATTATAAATATGTATAGTTGAAGTATGTATAATTATATGTATCAAAATTTGTATAAAAGTTGTTTGTATTATAGATATTGTGAAATATGTTTAATTATTTTGTTTATTCTTTTCTTTATTTTACTTTATTTTTTTCTTCTTTTATTTGTTTATTTTACTTTAATTTTTTTCTTTAACTTAATTTTTATTTTTATTGTTTAATATTTATTTTAATACTTATTGTTAAAATAGTTTTTTAAAAAATAATTCTATAGCTATCTCTAAAATTTCAAAGTTTTTAATCACAATCTATGATAAAATGAGGTAGTTTCTTTATTAGATCTAGGTACAAATGTATTTTGATGCCTTAGTTATTTGACTTGCACTTAGAAGTAGTTTTAAGTAAATAAAATTTTGACAATCCATACGGCATAACTTAAAAAGTATAGGTAGACAACCTTGTCCTACCTGTAGGATTTGATTGACTCAACGATGTAGGGACATTGAGTTTACTTAAAATAAAATCCTCTAAGTTACGTCTTACTAAGACATTAAACTAAGCGTTGGATGAGAGGCAACCCATCATTTTAGGTAATTTTCTTTTATTTATTTAATTTCTTTTAATTATTTTAGTTTAATTACATGTGAATAATTTTATAATAATTAAAACTAAAAATATTTATTTAGATATTAAAAGTTCACAACGATTTATCTGTGTAAACTTTAATGATAAACATGATGGATGCACCTGCATTTCTCTATCACTACTTGCACATTCTCATGAAATAGGTAACTTTTCTCTTCATCTTTAATTTACAGTTGTTACATTAAGGACAATGTAAGTTCTAGGTTGGGGTGGTGAAAAGTTACCATGCTTAATTTTAAAAATTTTAACAATTTTAAAAATTTTTATGTTCATATTTTCATTTTTATTGTGTTTGATTTTATTTTCTTTATATGGTTTAGAAAGTTTTAGAATTTTAGGATTAGTTTAAAAAAATTTCTCACAAAAATTTATCATTTCTTTAAATTAAATTTAAGTAAATAGTTAAGTCTTTTGCACTGTTATATTAATTTTTGAAAACATATCACGGAGTATATGGTAATTAATTTGTTTTTATCATAACTAATATTTCTTGATAAGGTGTGAAAATTATATTAAACCCAAAATCGGTATTTAGGAATCAAATACTAGAGACTACTTTTATGAGAAATATTTTGAGTCTATTATCCTTTATTCTGAGTGATAAATATTTTTTTTCTACTCTAAATACTTTTCTAATTTTTTCAACATTATTTGTTGATTTCTATAGAACTTAGCATTGAATTTTTGGATTTTTACATCTTAATAAAATGTTATATATTTATTTTTCATTCGCTTAGATTAAATGATTTAAGTAGAAATTGATAGTATATGTCTTTCTTAATTCATGCATGACTTCTATTAAAAATAGATATATCTAGGGTTACCTAAACAAATATAAATAGAAAAGCCAAATTATTAACTATGCACTCACCTTACCATATAGAAAATGTACAATCTGTACATGGATCCATTCTCTAAAAAAATAGATTCTCTTATAAAAAATAATATAAGAGAAAGAAAAAAATAGAAAGAAAGAGAGGAAAATGAATAGTATAATCTATATACTATGATCTAAAAAGCCTAAATAGTTATGATAAATGGTTTAATGCAAAAGAAAATATAGGAAGTAATTCCTTAAGTCATTGCATTTTCCTACATTTTTTAAAAGACATATTACTAGATATTTTTATTTGATGAATTTGATTGATGTATGAAAATAATGTATAATATTTTATAAATCCTTATATTTAATTCATTTCATTAGATCAACATTAAAATAATACTTTGAGCCTTTCTTCTTTACATATATGTAAACATATTAATTCATTTTTATACATTAACTCTTTTGCATATAAATTAGTATAAGTGTTTGAACCCATAGGATTCAATGTTTTTGGGAGTATTGACTTGTGAGGAATATAATCGAAACGAATTTGGATTCCTCACACTAAGTTTGAGTGAAATTAAATTGATACATTTTTTATATGAAATATGAAAATGATTTTCAACTAATTATTATAATAAATTATGAATGTTTAGAAAGTTGAAATGATCTATGCTTAAGATTTTAATTATGAAATTTAAAAGAGATTATAAGCATGAGATATTTTTGTATTTCATTTCTTTATTTTATTTTAGTCTTTTTACTTTATTTTAAATTTTAGTTAACTTCTTATTTTATTCGTTTTATTTTGTTTTCATTTTTTGTTAATGTTTGTGGGTATCATTAATGAAAATTCTCACGAGACTTAAACTTATCCATTAGAGAAACCTAGGGGTTTAAAGGCTTGTTGCATATGCTAAATGCAACCATGTCAATCCATAGAAGTGATTTAGTATAGTTTAATTTTTAGTTTTTATCGTTTTTCTTGCTAAGGGACTAGCAAGAAGCTTGTTGGGGATTGTGATGAGTGCTTAAGAAGAACTAAAATTACCATAATTTAATGTACTTTAATTGATTAATTATATTTATATTTTTATGATTTTATCATATTTTTATATAATTTTTTTTTTGGAATCACGAGTATTTTTATTGGTTTTTAGGTATTTTTGTTCAAAAATAACTTAAAGACTCGAAGAAAATATTGGAGGCAATACATCAGAAATAAGTTGAGAAAAAATGAGGAAAAGTAAAAAAAAATGGAAAAATTTGACACGTCTGTGCCCTCGCGCACTACCAGCACACACCCATGCGTAGCCGGCACACGCCCGGGCCAAGTCTTGTGTCCTCCAGCACACTCCCACACCTGTCCCATGCATGCTCGCGTGAACCAATGCCAATCTAATATAAATTTTCCCCCCACACGCGTGCCAGCCTGTCCAAACGTGTCTAAAATCAATTTTTGAGATATTTTCTCACTTTTTTGGCCTTTTCCTCATTTATAAAAAAACCCTCTCCCCCATTGTAAAAATCACACCTAAAAATCCCTAAAATCCCTAACATTCTCTTCTCTTAATCTCTCTAGCTTTCTCCCTTTAGGAAGCTTTCTTAGTTTTTTTAGTTTTAAAGTTCTCTTTTTGAGAAGAGCTAGCTATGCTTTTGTAGATTTCTATTTTTTGATTCAATAAACGAAAATGCAAATTCGTTTGGAGGCTTTCTAGCAATAGAATTAGCATCAAAGTTTTGTAAGGATTCTTTTGAGGTATAATTTTAAAATGAATTCTTTACAAAAAAAATTTATGAGAACTAATATTTGAAAATGTATTGATAACATATTTTCAATAATGGTTTCAAAACTTAAAAGTTTGTACTCGGATAATTAAATTCTTAGGTTTAATTTGTACACCTTGAATAAAGTTTAAAAGATCTAACCCCACCAAAGATAGCATTTGAATGGTTTATTTTCAATCTTTTAGAAAAAAAAAAGGAATTAATTTAATTAACCAAATTAATTATTGACCCCACTCATAGGTGTTAATTGATTTGTTTAATTAACAAAGAATATCTAATCCCACCAAAAGTGATATTTATATAAAAAAGAGAGAATCAATAAATATCAATTTATATCTCTAATAACATAGATAATATGAGCAAGCATAATTAACTTAATTAGTATATTCATAAATACTCTACTGTTATGAATGATAAAAATTTGCGTAATTGTTTATTGAATTCATAGCTATGTTTTTTTATGTTATTAGATTAGGAAACACAAAGAAAATCAAAATATCTTGACAAGATGTTTAGGATTTAATTTTGTTTTTAAAAGTTTGAATAATAAATTAAAAACCACATATATTTCTTCCTTAGATCGACCTTGGGAGTATACTTATCATTTTATATAAAATGATTCGTGCACTTACGAGAGTTTTACAAATATAAAACTAAAGTATTTGCAAGATCGGTATTGCTAACCCGATGCTGGTCTTGTCTCATCAGACTTGAGGCTCCTTATCATATCCTCTCCTAGTTTGTTTATTTTCACGCTTTATTCTTTCTGCCTGTCACTGGAAGGAAAAAAAGAAAGGGTACCCGGAGTTGGGTTGCGAGCAACAACAAACGGCCGACAAAGAGAGGTGCACTATAAGGGAAAGAGAAGAAGAGATCAAGGTAGCAAAATGGAAATCAACTACACGAGCGAGCGACCGATAAGGGGAGGTACGCGAACGAGCAGTCGATGAGGGGAGGTATGCGACTGGGCTAGGGAAGAGGAAGAAGATAAGGGAAAAGGAAGAAGAGATGAAATGAAAGTTAACCAGCTACATGAATGAGTTGGGGTAAAGGAAAAAAGAAAAAAAGAGAAAGGGAAAAAGAAAAAAGAGATAGGGAAAAGGGAAAAAGAAAAATGAAAAATGAAAAAAATTGATATAACTTATGGTCACAATTTTTGATAAAAACCGAGGTTATATGTATATACTATAGCTTCAGTTTTTATAAACCATGACAAAAACCCTATGATTTCGATTTTTTTAAAAAAACGAGGCTAAATTTTCAAGACCATAGATTATTATTTAAGTAGTGATATAATTGGTATGTACACATGTAATGTTCTATATATATGTGAACCAAATATGAGATGCACACAATTTACTTTAATTCTTTAACTTTTTTCTAATTTCTCTCCCTAAAATCAAATAATCCCAACACTATGTATGTTATAATTTTATTAGTAGTCATTGGTAAAAAAAGAGAATTTTTTTAAGAAAAATATCCCAAGGGTCCTTTATTTATTGTAAAAATAAAATTTAGATTATGTATTTATTTTTTATAATAGTGTAGTTCTATTGTTATGAAAAAGTGATTGGATAAGAACAAAAAAAAAATTTATTTTATTTTTTAATTTTTTCAATTACATTAGTTAGAAACTGTTATAACTTAAATAAACTGTAACCGAAAGAATTGAAGAAAAAAAAATAAAAAAGAAAACATAAGAAATGTTTTTATGTTTTTGTGCATCATTTTTTCATAACAAAAACTAAGCGATTACAAAGAATAAGTACAAGACTTAAGTGTTACTTGTAAAATAAATGTAGAATATTTTCAATCATATGCGTTTTTTTTTTACTAATTAGATCCCAAAGGAAATAATTGATAGAGTGTAAATTAAGTAATATGAAATAGTAAGAAATATAAAGTAAGTAAAATTTTAGAAAGAAAATTCGGAGTTGTTATATTTTATTAAATAACAATTAAATATAAATAATTTTATTGTAGTAAGATTACTAACATATATTTTATTCTTCTAAAACATCACAATTTATAATATAAATCGGTTATGACAAAAAAATCAGGTTAAATTAAAAAATATATTACTAAATTATCCTTAAAATTTTAAATATATTATCTAATTTTATTGAGCAATATAAATAGCATACAAGTACAATTAGTGTCACTATATTATATTTTCAATGAGAGATTTGAACAATTAATAAAAAATTTGATAATAATTTGTACTATTAATAAGAAATTTGGTGATAAATTTTTACCATAAATAAGGATTTCGATGGCAGATTAATTGTAAAGGTTGTAGATTTATACCACTAATTATATTTAAATTTTATGTTTACAAGTTTCACATTAGTTAAAAAAAATTATGTAGGCCAGAAGCCACTGCCACTATCGGAGTTCAAATATTTTTCTTGTGATATTTTTTTCTTTTAAATACTTTGTGAACTTTTTAAATTGTAAGACTTAAATGAAGTAAGCCCATAATATTTTTAAAAGAATAATAATTAGGCATTTAAATTAGAAATTTTCCATCTTATTAAAATTTTAATGTATATATTTTAATAATAGGCTTTCAGGATGTCGAGTGGTACTTGCAAATGGATTCGGTAGTGCTAGAGTGGTAGATGCATTTGGTACAAGTTTAAGCGTGCGGTAGTGCAGCTAGAATGAAGAATATAAAATTTGAAAACAAAAGTAAGTGGCCCATTTAAGTTTTTTACTTTTCTTTTCCTTATCCCTTACAATTTTGTTTCCCTTATCGGTAGATAACCTCTCTTTAAATTTACTTATTCACGGTTTAGTGTGTGAAGAATTAGTCATTGTTTTTCCTAAAGGAATTACTCAGTTATTTAAACATAAAGTATGTTTTTTAACAACAAATATGAAATATGAATTGAGCGATGCTTTCATACTAATTTGTATTACCATGTATCTTCTTAAATGGAGAAATATCGTAGCAGCAAGCGCATAAATTGAACGCATGTAATTCTTGCATGTCATGTCACTGTAGAACACTGACCAAAGTGCATGTTTATCAACATAAGTTATTGATTGTTACTCTTGTATTATTCATGCATGTGGTATTTTTAATAAGTGCATTATAAGTAGATATTATATTATATTGGAGCTGATGTAGTCTAGCGAGATGATCTTATCTATATATTGTCCAAAAGATTCAATTAATTTTTTATTTATAAATCTCAGATTAAATATTGATCCTATTATCCACGTTTTCATCCGATCTAATTTATTTATTTTTCTAAAAAATGTGGTGTATCATATATTTTATATTATAATTTTAAAAATAAAATAACAACATAGATTTGTAAAAAAACATTTTCTCACTTATTTGTAAGAAGTATTTTTAAATTTTTATTAAATTCTTCTATTATGGACGATATAAAATATAAGTTTAAAGAAAAAATTATAACATAAAACTTTAAATTTAATAATAATTATATCTATTTGATAGCTTGAGAATATAACAAGAATAAGGACCCTTAAACCTAGACATCGGGACCTATGTAGACCTTGTCGTGGGAACCTCGGTAGGTCATTTCTACTTCCTTGCTGACACACAAAGAAGACAACTCGACTTTGGACTCTCAAGCAGTGGCACCTGAAGATATAGACTTAAGACCTCTTAGTATGAAAAAGTGTGACAAGGACAATTAGTACCTAGTACGGAACAAGTTGACGTCAGAGATCCTCAACATCTGAGACCTCTAGTACTGGACACGTGGCACACATTCAATCTACCAAGCGATCCCATTCCAACATATAAAAGGGAAGACACTACTTTCGAAGAACAAACTAGAAAAACCCTAGAGCTTAGAACCATGCAAACTAAGGATGTTCCTAAGTATTGAACCATAATCAACTATTGCGCCCAACAGTTTGGCACCATTTGAGAGAATCTCATCGCTAACATCCGAATGGCAAAAGCCCACTAGTTACTACTACTTTGCAACTTGAAGGCATTAAATCACTCACAAACCTATCCAAATCCTCAAAAACTTATTTCTTCTAACATGGTTAGAAGAGATCACACTCATGAAACCACCCCAGAGGAGTAAAAACCACCACATGGAATACCCTGTATTCCATGTGTCCCAGCTAAAGCTCACACTGAGCCATCACCGGAACCACCTCTACGTCTATGTGAAGCTTGCCAAGAGTACCAAGAATTTCTGTAAGAGTCATTAATGAAAGGGTTGACATTGTAAGCCGTTCCATGATTGAGGTAAAAAGGTAGAATGAAGATATGATGAGGCTTTTAGCCAAAAAATCGCCCCCATTGCTCCTCCACGACGAAATGTTCACAAAGTAGCAATATTGGCAGGCTCCGAAGTACCTTTGCTTGATGAGTTGGGTTAGAAGGAAATACAAGACGGGGAGGGGATTAACCAATCTCAAGCAAACCAATATCTTGAACCCATCATGAACTTCAAACAAGCTCTAAGCATCTCCCAATTTATGCACAATCGACCACCTTATTCTTTCAACCCATATAAGATGCACCTAATGCATCCTCAAGTAAACCCATTCATTCCAAATCTACCATCATAACATCACCAATATCCTTCCATAATAAGTTGACCATAGCTTCAAATGAACCAGGATTTTCTTAATGACTCGGCATAAGTTCATTTTCCAGGATATTTCCGACAATGAAATTCGTAACCTGCCAACCAGCCTGTACCACCTTATCGACCTTATATGGAAAACAGGTTGAGAGAAATGGAATGTCTGATTCAAATGCTAACAAATGGAAAAATTATTGTCGTAGCTAGTAACGTGAACTTAGCGTTCAGTCACAATTTACCCCTTAAATGGATAGATCTCTAGTCCAACGTAAGATAAACCTTGCCGGCTTTGACAAGTTCCATGGAGCACATACTCCACTCTACACTTGACTCATTTCAAGCTTTCAATGATCTCAACAATTGTCTGGAAAGGAAGAAGGATGCTATCCATTATAAGATATTCCCAAGGAACATTAAGGGAGCTGCATTGAAGTGGTCAGGAGAATTAGCTCATAACACAATCTCAAGCTACGTCAGTCTAGTCAAGCTATTCATCATTCATTTTGCATCACTTTGGAGCCAATCGAAACAACAGAAAAGTTAATTGAATGATTTAAAAAAGTAATGGGGCATGTCAAAGGCAAAAATTAATATGCATTGTTAAAGCCTTTTGGGCATGTAAAATACCTTACTCCTGTCAATCATTATCTTAATTATGGCACATGGAATCAAGGGTCTTTGAAAGTCACATTGCTTTTTGTTAGCATAATCTGGTGAAAAATACATAGTCTACATTATTTTACCTTTTGCTTTGTAAAGCAATATGTAACATCAATTGCTGTCCGTTTAGTATTATAGATACCCAAACCACTAGGAGTTGGGAGCACGTAGTTTGCATGTATAGGTTGTGTATGTGTATTTGTGTACGTGCATTATGTTTATTTTTGTGTTTGTTTATTTTTGTGTTTGCATGTATTTATAAAAAATTTGCTGGATGCTCGCCTAATGGTCCGCGAGATAGTTAGTGATAAATGCTATATATATATATATATATTATAATGAGTTAAAAATATTTATTGCATATTTATTAAAAAATATTAATTTTTTAGAATTGTTGGGTTTTTATGTGATTTTATGATTATTATTCTGTAGATGGATTAACTTAGAAAGGAAGTTGACGTATTTCACAAACCATCATAGCTTATTCCCATGAAAGCTTATTTCCATCGCAAGTTATTCCCATCAGAGCAAATAAACCTAACTTATTCCTCATGTTGACCATCGCAGTTTATCCCTCCTTTTGACACGTGATGCATACTAATTATATTTCTACTAGAATACTAATCAATCCCTTTACATCCAGATTTTATTTTTCTCTTATAAATATAAAAGAACACCCCATAAATTAAAGGAAATACCAAAATTAACAAAATTAGTATAACAATTGCTATATGAAATAAGAGAGATAAAAGAACATATTTAGGGTAATCTTTAAAGGAGATTTTAGAGATCTTCATAAGTTTTTCACAATCCTCTTCTAGTTAGTTTTTCAATGATTATAATGTTGATTCTTATCGAATTTAGCTAATTTAATAATGTGATTGTGGGAAATTCCAAGCTCTAGACTATAGTTTAATTAATTTATTGTCATAAATAATTTTAATTTCAATTATTGATTCTTGATGTGCATGATTCTATGTTTGAATAACTATACATGTATTAATTAGAGTGATCAACTAATTTATTATATGAACATATTTTTTGAATTCAAGTATTACAAATGTTAAATAGGAAAATAAGAATCTCATGTGAGAGCTTTAATAATCAAAGAAAGTAGTAAGGAAATTAACAATTGGAGTTAAAAGATTGAATAAAGTATTGGATTATGAAAAGCCAGATGGAGACAAGAGAGAGCTAGGATATATAGATGAGCACACTATACCATCTTTGTCAATATTAATTGAATTTCTCAAACCTTTAGACATGTTTTCCTCACATGATACAAATGACTTTGGTTACAAGGATGAGAGCTATATTCCTTGAACATCAAAAACCACCTATGTAAGGCCCTCGAAACCTAGTTCTTATCTTACCCATTATACACAAAGAAGAGTTGCACCTGTGATTGAAAAATCTATCAACTTTATTCAAGTTTGTCATCACTGTGGTAGAAAATGTCATATTAGGTAGTGTAGATTTTTAATAAATGCTTCTAAATGTAATAATACTTTTCATGCTTCACATAGTAGGACTTATAGCCATTATCCATCTGTGTATGTTGCATCATATTCTAGGATGAATGAAAATTATGATAACGAGTTCAAAAATTCTACTAGAAAGTAAAATCTTTTTTGGTTCAAATAGGTGTGTCAAATTCAACATTTGTAATACTAGGACTAATTAGCATCATCCTATCATGCATGATACATCTTCGTTTAGAATGAATGTGAGATCAATAGGTAAGTCCAAGAATATGCCAATGACAATTAAGGTAGTTGACTTTTAACCCAAAGATATAAAGAAACCAAAATTCAAGAAAGTTTGGGTTAGGAAAGATTGTCTCTTTTTGATCACCTGATTATCGTTCTTTATTATTTCACCTAGATACTTTTGCTTGAGTGTTTAATTCACCCTAGGTGAACACCTTTAGTTTGTTTGTTTTTGTTTTTATTGATGTTTCTATGGTTTCAACAAATAAAAAAATAAAAAAATAAAAACAAAAAAGGGTGGAAGTAGACATATATTGACATCATCATTATATACTCCATTTATATTTTTTGACTATGCATTATGCATTATTTTTATTGATGTTTTTTTCGACTATGCATTATGATAAGTGATAGTCCTTCTTTCAAATCCTTTATAACTAATCATAAATGGGCTAATTAATATACTTTTATAATTTCAATTTTTATCCCACCTTTGGTGACTGTTAATATGTCACTCTATGTGTCAGTATATTTGTGTGACTTGTTTAAATATATTTATGTTGCCACACTTTGAGTAAAATTAATTTTATCATTTGTGTATATTGTTGTAATCATACTAAGTTAAGTCTACTATTATCAATTCAAAAAAGCTATATATATAAATTTTTATAATTTTTTTATTCTAATTTATTTAGAGGAACCGTAGAACTTAGGAGAAGTTTATTCATTTTGGAGAAATATTGTTTTTAGCTCTCTATTTTTATTGTTTTAAGCTTTTCAAAATGTGTACTCTTTTCAACCATTAAATGCATTGCTTTCTTGCTTAACATGTTGTCATTGCTTTATGATTATATTAATTATTCATATGACAAAAAACGGGGAGAAAAAAGTTTGAGCTTAAATTGAAACATCATAAAAGGTGATAGGTAATTTTAGGGAGAATTTCTATTTGTTAATTACACACTCTTATAAATATTATTCATTTTTCTATTGTTATATATACTAAACTAATGAATAATGAGTCTTTTAGGACAAGTTATTTTGGTGTATGTGTTTTTTTTTCAATGTAAACAAAAGCTCTCAAGATACAAGCAAATATGGTTCATCGGATCATAGGATAGTACCACTATATAATTTTTTTCCTATGAGCATTATGTAGTGAGAAAGAGTTTTTTCATATGAATAATCCAAAGGGGGAGATTGTATGGTTAGTGTGAGTGTTGGCATATTCATAAACAAAACATATAACTGTAATTTTAGTTTCTAGGTGTGTCTTAGAAAATTATTTTAAAGTCGAAGAAAATATCAAACCTTAACAATCACATCTTAGATATATCTTTGTTCGTGTGTATGTTAGATTGCATATTAGACATATAGAAACAATTTAAAAATAGGTTACTCGATTGATCAAGTAGTGAGTATATTGATTGGGCTATATTACCTATTTAATTAATTATTTATATGGCTTGATCGATCAAGCACTAGATCAAATAAGATTAATTACTAGATCAATGCATTTTTTTAGAATTAATTAATGATACACTGGATTAATTGTGAAAACATTCGATCGATCGAACTATGTACTCGATCAATCGAGCACTCGATTAAATAGATCGAGTGGCTAGGGCTTTGATATTAAAACCTATTCCTAATACGAATTGGATTGTCTTTTTACTATATTGTCCTTATTTCTTAAAACTTATTTAACCGATTTTATGGACAAGACTGTAATTTTACTATGACATAAATTGCTTCAAACTATTCTTTAAATATAAGCATAAGCACACAATTTAAACTAACCATAAAAAGCTTAATAGTTCTTATTCTCTTCATCTTTTATTTTGTCTCTTGTTTTTCTAAAAGTTTTCATGTAGGCTTTTTCATCAAGCTAGTTTATCAATTATTTGTTCTTGTATTTGATGGATTAACAAGCCTATAATAATAATAATTGTGTTATTGTGCTTTTAATCGATCATTTTATAGTTATTAGTTGTTTTTGATTTATCTAATATATTTTCTAAATCAACTACTTAGGATTGTTCATTATTGAATCTACTCTTGGACACACACTTGTACTTGTATTTGTGTGCTAACTTTTCAGGTTACTATGGTATGGGTTTGATTAACTCGTGGGACTCGAGTTTTTCATAATGCTGGTCTAGATTCGAATGCATTTCTTATAGAGACTATAATGAAAGCATCGACTTATAAGTTGGTTACTTGAGGGCATTGCCAAGGTAGGTAGTTTGAGTCGTAGCCTTATAACTGGATACTTATTTTTCATTATGGACAGTTAGGTTGTCTGGTGGGTTAGTGGTTTTCTGTTTAGGTCATTGGTGTGGTCTAGGTCATTTTCATCTAAAAGTCTAGTGTGTTGATCTTGATGTTTATACATTACTTTATTTACATGTGATTATATGCTTGGTTGCTCACAAATGTTTAGTTTATCATACTTCTACTGGTATTATATTAATTAGATAATTATATCCATAACTAAATAAACAAACTTTCAAATTCATTACATGACTGGTTAGGGTATAGACTAGTGGTGAGCATAGCCATATAATCACATGTTTATCTTAGTTTGTGTGCTCATTATTTTATTTATTGTATTAAGTTTTATTTTTATTTAAAAAACAATTTTCAAAACCCCCTTTGCTAATTTACTAACAAGCTAATAAGTAGTAGTAGTCATTGTTAAATTTTTTGTATGTTTGACAATCATTGTTCTTAATTTTATTTTCACTTATACATTTTGATCATGTATACTTGTGTGTTTTCAATAGTATCAGGCACCAACACTTGCCTAAGATTTAACCAAATATGAGAACTAATGGACTTGCGAAAATTGTACTAGGGAAAAAGGTGTTCTTGTCTGATTAGGCAATCATTGATCTATACCAATGGTTATCGATAAAATGTGTCTACTTAGAGGTCGAAAGGCTGGCCATTCCTATTGTAGTAGAGTGAGCTCTAACTATTAATGTTTACCCAAGAAAGAAACCAAAGGAGAAGAAATACTACAACATGTAATAGTAATGGTGGTACTCTAAGAAGAAATAGAATGAGGATTAAAGGTCTCCAAAGTGCGAGAACTAAAATGATGAGGGTAGACTCTAGCAAACTCTCATGATATATTGCGCTCAGTACTGAAAAATGTACTAAAGATAGCTTCACCCTAGTGGGTGATGTGAGAAGAAAAGTGAAGAATGGTTGGAAGGGAATCAAAACAAAAAAAGATGACGGTCCTATAGATTATGCTAAGAAGGTCTATAATCTCAAGGATGATAATATATGTTATTTTATATATAACTTTAGATATCAATTCTTTCACATTTATACATATTGTATTATTATTAGGTGCTAAAATTGTTTATTTTTTTATTTATTTTGAGAAAAATTGTTTTTGGATTTTTCTAAAATTTTTATTGACTTTTCTAGAATTTTTTGATTCAAGTTGGTTAACTTAGAAACGAATATGGATGTAAGAAAATAAAATAAAGTTCAACAAACCCCTTATTGCTATCTCCTTTATTGCCTTTTGTCATTTCTTTAAAATTGCCTCCCGCTCACCACGAACCCATGCTTCTTTCGAAATTCTCCATCGAGATTCTCGCGTATCTAGTCACCCTCCAATCCTAATCCAACTTTAAAAACCTAATGGTTTTCATATAAACATCCAAAAAATACATCATAAAAATATACATGATTGGAATTACAAGAGTTTTTGAAAACATTTTTGGGAACTCTAATGCTAAATGTATAAAAGATGGAATAGTTGAAATACAACTATTTGATAAAAAGAAAATAGGAAGATGCAAGAAGAAATATCCATAAATCAAATATGTTC
This sequence comes from Hippophae gyantsensis, assembly GCA_030763125.1. Classification (NCBI taxonomy): domain Eukaryota; kingdom Viridiplantae; phylum Streptophyta; class Magnoliopsida; order Rosales; family Elaeagnaceae; genus Hippophae; species Hippophae gyantsensis. The sequence continues at coordinate 40,563,742 of CM061035.1, read as the reverse complement.
ACCTAGGTCTAATACAGATATCAATTACTAGTTTATTTAGATAAGAAATAGACACTCCTTTACTTTTAGTAAATTTAGATGGAAGAATAAAAGGTCCATTACAATCAGTAATAGGTGGTGTTCAGTCAAACTTAGTAAATATAATTGTTTGGTTTAACATAAGACTAAATTTATGTATATCTATAACACATCATAATATAAATAATTTAGTAATAATGAAGATTCAACTTAAAAATTTAAGTATGGATCATCAATCCTAAGGTTTAGTTGTTCAATGCAAAACCATCCATGAATTGACAAAGTTTCCTAAAACTTCAACAAAAGAAGTTGATAAACATTTTGCAAAATTATTCAAACCAAGACCTTATGAAACGAAAATTCAACCTCGACTCATTAATTGGAGAGACATAGAAATACAAAACAATGGTTATTTACAAATCTCATAGACAATCCTAGAAACAAAAATCCTTCAACAGTGAAAATGAAAGTTTGAGGAAATCTGGTATATTTTAGAAACAAAAATCCAATCAATAAAGATTGGAGAACTTCATATCCTAAACAAGATTGGAAAAACTTTAAACAAAAGGCAAAAATTATCCAACTATCTTCTAAACCTAAAGATAATCATGATAAAATTATTGTTGTAAAAAATGTGTAAGTGCCAATATTAATTGAAACTAACCAAAAAGAAGAAATCCTTTAAGCACAAATTTATCATATCCAAGTAGGTAAAGAAGAAATAATTTTCTGACCAAGTTATGGTAAAAAAATATTATAATTATGTTTTAGGATATGTTAACTTTGTAGGCTATAAACCATATAGTTTATGTACTTTAATTGATATAGGAGCAATAACATGTTTTTGTAGACCCAATGCAATTCCATCATACAAATAGTTACTTATGAAAAATCATATTCTAGTTAGAGGAATAGATGAAAAATAAACCATCATTCAATACAAAGCTAAAAAGATAGCTATTTGGTTTAATGACAAAAAATTTGTTATTCTGAGAATATTATGTTTTCCTAATATGCACAGAGATTTTGTCATAGAAAATAATTTTATGATAAATTATTATCTAATGAAAATAAATCATAATTCTATATCTTTTACTTTAGATAAAGAATATGTAGAAATTTCACTTTTAAAACAACATAATTATAAGTGTGATAAAAATATTTGTGCCAATGAAGTGTGGTGATTGCATACTATCTATCAACTAATTAGAAGAAACCCACTAGTTATATAAAATTTTGGAAGAAATTATGATGAAGACCAGCTTGAACTTTGGTCTAGAAGTCCTAGATATTGTATTTTAAAATTACGTCATTTTAATGTTATTATTCTAATTAAAGGAATGATTGATAACTGTATTTTATATAGTTATTTTCGTCTATTCTATTAATTATAATTGCTATGTTCTTGACATTTTTAGTTAATTTTAATGGAATAAATTAATATTTATTGTTTATTTTTTAAGGAATATATTTTTGAGAAAATTAAAGATTTGAATCGAAAAAGGACTTAATTGCAAATAAAAAGTCTGAAAATATAATTTAAACTAAAATAGGGCTTAATTGCAATTAATGAAAGTTGAAAAGTTAATTTAAATTAGAAAAAGGGCTTAATTACAATTAACGAAAGTTAAAAGTTAATTTGAATTAAATTGGAGGGCTAAACTATAATTAAGGAAATTTATTTTCTGCGCAGGAAAAGGAGAACAATCGCACCATCATCAAACACATAACACACACCGTCAGATTAGAAAATCAACGGTAAGGATGAACGCGTGTATTGCAAACGCGACAAAAGCGACAAAAGCGACACGCGACAAACGCGACACGCTGCTCGATACCCCATGTGAGGCCTACCTACTGCGTAGGCTGGCATGCAGGGTGGGACCCACGTGTCTCGCGTGTGTTGATCCCGTGCGGCGCAACCACGAGAAAGCTCTCCCTCTAACCATTTAAAGTCTACCACGTGTCCCACTATTTCTTGCAGCCAATAATGTGCTGACACATGGCACATTTTGGTGAACATAAAAAAGCAGAACCAAGCACGCGTTTCCAGCAGCTTTCTATCCCCCACATGTCTCGGCACCATTTTTTCCCTACACCGCATTCCTTGTGCGCCCCTGCATCACAATGAATGAAAGGATGCCATGTGTCACATTATTTCAAGCATCCAATCATATGCCGACACGTGGCATGCATTTTGAATTAAAAAGAAATCAGAAACGATGCACGCTGTCCACTTTTTTGCACGATAAATTTCTTTTACATGCATCTGCCAAAAGAATATTCTTGTTTTCCACTTTAAATATTTTTAATATTTTATTAGGGCTATAAATATGTGATACAGAGAGAAATATGGGGTAAAAACGGGTAGATAACACGTAGAAGCCATTTTGGCTTCTGTTGTGTTTTTGTGCAGATGAAGTTTTAATTTTCTTTGTGTTATTCAGCTAAATATTCCTTAAATGTTTTAGTATTTTTTTTTGTAATTTTAATTTTATTTATGAAGTAATTTAATTTGTTTAGGGTTGCATTTTATCTAAATTTATGAAGCTTGAATTTAAGTATTTTTGAAAGATATATGAGACTTTTAATTTGTTTATTCTATTTGTGCTTAATGCTTTTGATTATTAGAAAATTTATCAATTGATCTGTGGCACTTAAATAAACTTGGAAGAGGAATTTTTGTGTATATTGCTCATGGATAGAATAACATGTATATATAAAGGATAGGAATATACCTTTATCGTATGTGTGGCCATTTGAGAACTTAGAATGTAATGAATCTTGGTGAATTTAATTTTCATAGGAATATAGTAAATTAATTTAGCGAGATGTGTCTATACAGAGCTCGGAAGAGATGTATGGATAAAATTAGAAGTTCTTGGTTGATAAATTAAATTTACAAAAAAGTAAATTAAGACAAAATAATATGATTCGAGTGAAATAATTTAGTCAGAACTGCAATCCTAGAATTTTCTTTTATTTTGTTATAAAACTCTTAGTTAACTTGTTCTAACTTTTCGATCATTTGGATAAAATTAGAGTGAAACAATTTTAGTACTTAACAAACTATAGTAACAAATCTCCGTGGGAACGATACTTTACTTATCAAATTTTATTACTTGTGATTGTGTATACTTGCACGATTTTATGTTCTTCTAAAAGAGACAACAATGATCTATGTTAGTCAAGATATAGATGAATTTCATATTCCAATAAATGAATTATTGAATAAAATAATAATTGAATAAACTAAAAGTTCATATTCTAGTCCAACTATAATGATAAGAAACCATAATGATATGAAATGAGGAAAAACCCAAATGATTATTAATTACAAAAGATTAAATGAACATTTAAAGTTTGATGAATATTTTATTCCTAAAAAAGATGTATTAGTTAATCAAACTAAATGAGCCAAAAGTTTTAGTAAATTTGATTATAAATTTGGATCCTGGAAAATTAAATTAATAGAGTCAAAACAGTTGACAACTTTTACTACACTACGAGGACGTTATCAATGTAATGTATTGCCTTTCAGATTAAATATCGCCCTACAGGTCCATCAAATATGGATGGATAATATCTTTAAAGATCTTAAAGAATTTTGTGTGGTATATAATGATGAAATTATTTTTTCTTTAAAATCATAGAAGAACACAAGAAACGCTTAAAAATGCAATGTGAAAAATTACAAAATCATGGAATAATTCTATCTCCAACGAAAATAGAAATAGAAAAAAACATTTATTGAATTTTTAGGAATAGTTTTAAATCAATTAGAAATAAAACTTCAAGAACATATTATATCAAAAATGAGAGAATTTCGGGAAGAAATCAATGACAAAAATAATTACAAATATTGTTAGGAATTCTTAATTATGGAAGAAATTTTATAAAATATTATCTCCAAAAGAGATTCCTCTATCAATAAATTAAAGAAAGATACCATAAATTTATCAATAAATTCTCATGGAATGAAAAAGGACAAGCAAGTCCTAAAGGAAATAAAAGAAGAGATAAAATATCTTCTAGAAGTTTATTTTTTTAAATCAGGTGATAAATTAATACTAGAAATAGATGCTTCAGATTTTATTGGGGAGGTGTGCTGAAAGCTATTCTAGTAGATAAATGGGAGGAAAAAGATCCACCAATTTTTTTTAAATGGTATTAGAGCTAGAAAACTCCTATGCCCAAAAAACTTCAAAAAAATAATAATTAATTTGTGAATATAATTCTGGTAAATTTAAGTCAAACAAAATTAATTATATTATATATGAAAAATAATAATTAGCAATAAAACTTGCCATTGAATGTTTTCATATTTATTTAACCTCAGAAAATATTTTATTGTTAGAATTCATAACTTAGCCTTTAAAGATTTTCTATGCAACAAAAGAAATAATTTTTAAGGAAGAAGATTAAAATAGTATAATAAAATTTCCATATATAGTTTTGAAGTAGAACGTTTAAAAGATAGTAAGAACTTTACAACATATTATTTAAGCAAAACTGTTTAAGAATACCATTAACCAAATGGGAATTTAGTTATGTGGATGGAAAAACCTCCATGAGATTGGATTATCATTGCTAAGAAGGCAAAAATGGTGGAACAAATAAATGTTCCAAAAAGAAAATATTATGTCATATTTAAAGGTCACCATCTTAGAATATATGATTCTTGGAGTGCTTGTCACTATCAAGTATATAAGGAAAAAAATGCTTCCTATTGAGCATATAATTCTCTTGAAGAAGCTAAATAAGCTTGTGAAGAATATTAAGTAGAGTCTAATTTTGCTTATCTTATGTTTAAATAAGACATCAAATTTTTTTATAATCTTGATACTCCAAACAACATTTTTGAGAAACTTAATGTAGTATAGAAATCCCATATTCTAGATGAATCACACAAAATATAATTTAGACAACACATGACTCAATTATTAGAAAATATAACTAAAGAAATAGCTGCATTATCAAATCTTAAAAAACTCTATTTTCAAATCATTAAATCGACGAATTAAGACGATGATATTAATTTTAAGAAAATAACAAATTTTCTTAAAAACTGCTTAATTAAAAAAGCTAAAACATTATTAGAATGTGGATATAAAGAAATATTCCAGAATATCAAAAATATTATTGAAGATCATAAACCTAAAATAAAAGAAATGTTTCAAAGAAGTACATCAATTAATCTAATTGATGGATTTCCTAAATTAATTATATTTATTAATCATAATTTATGGCATATTGAAGATAATGAATAGGGATTTACTAATCAAGTATTTTTTCAAAGTCTTAATATGATAAAATTAATACAGTTTAAATGATAATCAAATCCATGGTATATCATTATACAAAAAATTATAAAGGGTCCAAATAATTAATATTCTAAAGAGCCACCACAATTGGATGGCATGAAAGAGAAAATTCTTTCGGCCTTACCAAATATGTTGGATAGCAACAACTAAAGAAAAATATTTGAAGCAAAACCTCTTAATATTTCTAAAGAATTAATTCAAAGCATTAATACAAAAGAGCATTGGATGCAAAATTTCATCCATATATCTCAAATTGCTAAAGAAATCTTATGTAAACCGGAAGATAAAAGACCTTTCATGGTAACAGATTGCAAAAGGCTCTTTGTTACAGAAGTCCCCATCAATTATGATAGATTTGAAGAACAAACAAGGGATTCAGAAAATAAGTTAGAGATTCTTAGCAGAAGAAATAATTTAGATGTGCCACGTGAGTTGATACTGTCTGATAAAGATATGGAATCTTTCTATTAAGATGCTTATAGTCCACTAAGTGTTATTGACAAAGAATTGCAAAATATAAATACTATGGAATCATAGTAGATCCAACAAAAAAAATGGTAGATAACCTTTAAACGATTGCACTTTTGTCCATCACACATAAGGAATCTATCAAAACTATAGGAGTCTTTAGCAATGCATTAGAGGCATAAGCAACAATAGAATTTTTTTTAATAGTTTCCTATAAGAAGAAATTTTCTTTTTATAGAAAACAACTCTATTGTAATATCAATTTTGTCTTCATAATGATAAGGTCAGTTTCTTTATCTTTATGAAAGTTCATTATTATTATAATACTAGAGTTATATTTCCTATTCTTGTAGTATCCCAATATTGCCCTCATGCTTTGTTAAATTGGAATTTCTTCAAATTCTTTATCAAAATTAAATGATGTGATGGGAAAATAACTAACTTATAATCAAGAACAACTTGAAGAAATTAATAGAAGGAACCAAACAAAATGTTAAAAAAGAAGACATATATAAAATGTCAAAATTTAAAATTTTCTCAACAAGAGTTTTGGAACAATTTGTTAGAAACTTTGCTGCTAAATGCATAGAAGAAATAACACCTAAAATACAATTGTTTGATAAAAATAAAATAGAAAGATGGAAGAAGAGACATTCAGAAAGCAAAAACATTCGTATAGGTCTAGTACAAATCTCACTTACAGGTTTATTTTGACAAGGAAAAGACACTACTTTACTTTCAGTAATTTTAGATGGAAGAATAGAAGATCCATTTCAATTAGTCATTGGTGGTATTCAGTTAAGCTTAGTAAATTGAATTATTTGGTTTAACATAAGACAAAATTTCTTTATAACTATAACAAATCATAATATAATTAATTCAGTAAAAATGAAAATTCAACTTAAAAATTTAAGTATGGACATCAATCTCAAAGTTTAGTTATTTAATGAAAAACCATTTATGAATTCACAAAATTTCTTGAATTTTCAACAAAAGAAGCTAACAAATTTTTTGTAGAATTATTCAAAATGAGACCTTATGAAACAGAAATGTAACCCTGACTCATTAATTAGAGAGATTTAGAACTTCAAAACAATGGTTATTTACGTACCTCATAGATAATCCTAGACACAAAATCCTTTAACATAGGAAGTGCAAGTCCTAGGAAATAAAATATATTTTAGAAACAAAAATTCAATCAATAAAGATTGGAAAACTTCATATCCTGAACAAGATTGTAAAAATATTATACAAAAGGAAAAAATTAGTGAATCATTTATGAGTGCTCAAAAAGTACTAAAATTACCATGATTTTATCATATATTTATATAAATCTGTCTTTTCGAAATTACCGGTATTTTTATTGTTTTTCAAGTATTTTCACTTAAAAACTTAACTTAAAGACTCAAAGAGGAATATTGGAGGTAATACATCACAAATATATTCATAAATTAAATGAGGAAAAGTCAACAAATATGGAAAAATTTGACAAAATGGGTCAAAAAGATAAAAAATGTCAAAAAGGAAAAAATCGCGCACGCCTGCTCTCCATTCTGCGCACGTCCTTGCTCCTTTCCATACGCGTCCTTGTTCCTTTCCGCACGTGCCACCGCGCGCCCCTACTCCAGTTTACGCGCGTCGTTGCCCATCTACGCCCAGTCTGTGCACGCCGTTGTGCCCATCTGCCCTAATCTGTGCGTGCCGTTGTGCCCATATGCCCCAATCCACGCACACTGCCATGCCTCACATCAGCATGACGTCAGCAATGATGTCATCATTCACTACTCCATGTTTCCACCATTTTTTATCAATTTTCACCCACTTTTTCTTCTTCTCCTCACCTATAAATATCCCCATTCTCTTCACTTCAAATCACGTCTAAAAACACATATTCTCTTCTCTTTTTGTGAAGAACTAATTATGTTTTTGTAATTTATTTGCTTTTTGATTCAATAAATGGAAGTGTAAATTCCGTTTGGAGGTTTTCCAGCAACAAAAATAGCATCAAAGTACTGTAAGGATTTTATTTTCTTTATAGTTATTTTTTATGTTTTATTCTTATATGTTATATTTAATTTATCTATGATTAAATTTAACATTGCTGGCTGTTTGTAAACATGATATAATAATAACGTTGTTATGCTTGCGAAATATTAAATAGGTAAAAATCTCTAAAATGAATTGATTTTATTTTTATCCAAGATTTTATATTAAGAATGATAGAGAGAAATATATTATTTTTCATTACAAACTTAAATCTGAAAATTGGATTTTAAGGTTTAGTTATTGGGTCTGATTTAGAGTAGTGCTTTTTTATTTATTGGTACAATCGCCCGGTAGTTAGAGTGAAGCTCTATTTCAAAAGTTTTTATAAGAATTATTATCTAAAAATGTATTGACAACATGTTTTTAGTAGTGGTTTTAAAAATTGAAAGTTAGTACTCGGTTAACTAAATTCTTAGGTTTAATTTGGACACCTTGAATAAAGTTTAAACTATCTAACTCCACCAAAGGTGGCATTTAAATGGTTCATTTTCAATCTCTTAGAAAAATGAATTAATTTAATTAACCAAATTAGTTATCAACCCCACCCATAGGTGTTAATTGATTTGTTTAGTTAACAAAGAATATCTAACCCCACCAAAGGTGGTATTCATATAAAAAAAAGAGAATCAATAAATATTAATTTATATCTTTAATAACCTAAATAATATGAGTAAGCATAATTAACTTAGTTATTATATCCATAAATACTCCACTATTATAAATGATAAAATTTACATAAATTTTTATTGAATCTTTATTTATTTTTATTGAATCTTTATTTATTTTTATTAGATTAAAAACATAAAACCCCAAAATATCGTGACACGATGTTTAGGATTTAATTTCATTTTTAAAAGTTTGAATAATAAATTAAAAACCACATATATTCCTTCCTTAGATCGACCTTGGGAGTATACTTATCATTTTCTATAAAATGATTCGTGCACTTGCGAGAGTTTTATAAATATAAAACCAAAATATCGGTAGGATCGACGATGTCGGTTCTGCCCATTAATCATCTTCTAAACCTGAAGATAATAATGAAAGTATTATTGCACTGAAAAATGTTCACGTTCCAATATTACCCAGACATAACCATAAAGAAGATATTATTCAAGATCAAATTTATCATATCAAAGTACGTAAAGAATAAATAATCTTCTCACCAAGTTATGGTAAAAAAATGTTATAATTGTTTTAAGAAATTTTAATTTTGCAGGATATAAATGATATAGCTTATAAACTTTAATTAATATAGGATCTATTAATACTATGAGTGTTGGCTATTTTCATGGACAAAATATTTACTCGTAAAAATTGTTTTTAGACCAACTATCAAGTCTATCAAGAAAAGTTAAACAAATGCTCAAGTTCCAGATAGTCATACTTCATGTATAATTTGAGTTTATAACTACAACACATAAGATTGCATTCATGCATTTAATAGCACATGTTCATAAATCTAAAATTATTTTTGGTGCTAAAATATATATTTAAATTTGAGTCAATTTATGAAATTATTAATTAAATATTTTTTAGATGTGTCTTAATATTTTTAAGATGTGTTTGAAAAAATAATTTTTTATAATATTAAGTTTTTATAGGCTTTGAAAAATTAAGCCCAAAATATATTTAACCCTAATACTACTACGTCATTATTATTATCTATATATATAGGTACATTAATGTTAAATAAGTGTGTTAAAACAAAAAGCTGCTAAAAAATATTCAAGAAAATACTACTATTATCGGAATCATTAGACCGGCGGCAACTAAAGAATATATATGAATAGTCAAAAAGTTGACTCATCAAATGTGGTATTCAGGAAGTAAATCATTTGGCAAGTGTAAAACAAGGTATTGATATACATATTTGAAGAATTTGATTCTTAAGCATATGACATACTTAAGAAATCAATTGATATTAGTTGGTAAGTTAATTATTGAAAGGCATGCGTGAGAAAGAGTAATTAATATATACATAGTGAAAAATTTAATTAATATATTGCATTAATTAGTTTAATTCCTTTTTATTAGAATTTTAGATATTTATATTAAATAATTTTACGAGTGATCATAATTATTTGATTTAATTATTAAATTTCAAAGAAGTTGCTTTTACTAAAATTATGCTTAATATTTTTGCTATAGGATTTACTAGTTGATTTGATTTAAGTGATATATGTTTTGAATCATCTAGTTTGGATTATTCATTATTAAATCTGTTCTAGAACACATATGGGCACTTGTGTTTTATGTGCTAACTCATTTTGCAATTGATTTGTGAACGATCTGATTAGTGGGGAGCTTATTCGAACGTTGGTCTTGAAACAGCTCACACTAATATTAGAAATTGTGAAAACAGAGCAGAGCTCATAAGTAAAGTACATTGGGATAGTATCCTAAGGAGGCTAGTATAAGACCGAGTTTGTACTTGAACATTTGATTTTCATAGTGGAAAGTTAGGTGGTTTGGTGGACCGTTGGACCAGTGGTTTTCCTCTTAGTTCATGGTTGTGGCCTATGTTGTTTCCACCTAAAAATATCGTGTATTATTCTCTTATTTTTGCATTCTATTGTGACACACGACTGTATACGTGGCTACTTTGTTAAGGTTATAAAATTATAAATTGATAAAATTAAAAATAACCTATTCACCCCCTTTAGGTTAATTAGGTCAATAATATATAAACTTTCAATTGGTATTAATATCGACACTAGACAAACTTAGTGAGATTGATCCTTAGGGATACACACTCTTACTTATGGACCAAATGAAAGAAGGTGGGTCATCTATTAGACCCCCACTCTTTGATGGGTTTAATTACCCTTATTAGAGGGCTCACATGCAAGCCTTTCTCAGACAAGATGAAAAAGTCTAGGAAGCTATTCTTGATGGTTGGGAACCACCTCGGTAATGAAAGATGTTGTAACAATCATAAAGTGAAGAAGAGATTGGACCACAGAAGAATGCACCCTTAATGGGGAAAACCAAAAAGTTCTAAGCTCAATATTTGCTGCTATATAGATGGATGAGTTTTGTTGCATATCCAACTGTGAGACTGCTAAAGATGCATGGAATGGACTTGCTCTTGCTCATGAGGGAACTTCCCAAGTGAAACAAAAAATTTGAGATTGCTAACATCTTAGTTTGATTCCATCAAAATGAGAAACATTGAAACTTTTGGTCAATTCTATGCTCTCTTTTGTGATATCACTAATGCTTAATCTAACCTTGGTGAGGAAATTCCACAACCTATACAAGTACGCAAAATCCTAAGCTCCTTAACAATAGACAACAAGATGAAAGTTACAACGATAGAGGAAAGCAAGAATGTGGACACACTAAATATTGATGAACTTGTCAGGTCAATCCAAACCTATGAGCTTTCTCTTGATCATCCCAAGAAAATCAAGGATGTGGCATTGAAAAGCTCTAAAATGGACATCTCTGATAGTGATGAGGATATGAATGATGAGTCATTAGTCTTGGTTGCACAAAAAATGAAGGAGTTTCCAAAAATGAAGGGTTAATAAAATAATCAATGTAATAAGGGACAATCTAGTTGTTCATGGGGCCAAAATTCAAGGGAAATCAAGCCTCCTAGCTTTGATGGTAAGAAAACTAAGTTCACTAGTCCTCAATGCTATACCTGTGGGGGCTTTGGTCATATTTCTATAGATTGTGCAAACAATAAAAAGAAATTTGGAAAAGCATTTAATGCTACACTTAGTGACATAGAAAGTGAATAGGATAATGCTAGTAACTCAAAAGATGATGACACTAACTATTATGCCTTCATCGCAACTACCAAAGCACACCACAATGACTCTAACTCTAGGTCGGATGATGAAAATGAGGAAGTAAAATATTCTTTCTTATTATCTAAGTTTAATGTATCGAGTTAAGAGAAACTATTCATAGATTGTCTAGGTGCTAGGGAAGATAGGGATAAACTACTTGTGGAAATAATTAAACTTAATGATATCATCTATATTCACAAAACAAATTCTTCTAGCCTATAGAAAGATAAAAAGGAATTGTCTGAAAATATTAATGCCTTGAATATGAGACTTTTAGAAATCATTGAGGAAAATAAAAAACTTAGGCAAGAACTTAGTATTGCTAAAGAGACGGTGAGGAATTTGACCATAGGTGCTAAAAAATTGACCAATTCCTAGACTATGAAAAGCTACATAGAGATAAGAGAAGTCTTGGATACATAGATGAACAATCAACACCTTCAACATCAAATACCACATTTTTAAGGTCCTTAAAATCTACTCCCACTATTACTACTTATGCACAAAGAACTATTGCACCTGTGATAGAAAAAGTTATTAAGTTTGTGTCTGTCTATCATCATTGTGGTAGGAAAGGTCATATAAGACCAAAATGTAGATTTTTGATGAATCTTCTTGAACTTAATCATTTTTCCATGTTTCACATAGTAGGAGCCATAAGCATGATCTATCTATGCATGTTACATCATATTCAAGGATGAATGGAAATTATAATAATGTGTTCAAAAATTCTACTAGGAAGCATAAAGTCTTAGGTTTAAAGAGGCAAGTAAAATTTAATACTTTTAATGCTATGACTAATTATCATTATCCTATTATGCATACTGCATCTTCATTTGGGATGAATGAGAAAAGTAGAGCTAAGTCCAAGAATACGCCTATGAAACCTAAGTTTGTTAAGTCCCAACCCAATGATATAGAGAAACCAAAATGCAAGAAAATGTGGGTTAGGAAAGGTTGTTTTTTTCTGTTCACTTGACCGTCTTTTATTCCTTCATTTAGGTATTTTTGTTATAGTGCTTAAATGATCATAGGTGAGTAATGCTTATTGTCTTTAGTTTATTTATTAGTTAAACCCAAAAAAAGAGAGGAAAGATTATGCAAAAAGTGACTACTTATAAATCTTGTACATTGAATGCACAAAAAGAAAGAGCAATAGAGGTTATAAAAAAAATATCATTTAACTCATATATATATATATATATATAATAAAAAAATAAATAAAAAAATTAAATCATCTTTTAGTAGATATATTTTATTTTGTAAGATTGAAGATTCGATTATAATTTTACATGATATATGATTTTTTTTTCTTTTGAGTTTTTCTTGATTGGTCATAAATGAATTAATTGGTATATTTGTAGAGTTTCAACATATGCACTACTTTTAAGTAAATGTCAAGTGTTCTTGTGTGCCACTTCTACTTTCCTTGCTTATTTATATGATAAATAATCAAAATTTGCATTGAAAAATGATAATTTCTCAATTGGTTGTGTGCTCATTTGTAATTAAATGAGTTTAATATCTTATGTGACTATTTTTGGAAATTAAAAGAAAAATTCAGATTTTTTTTCATCTTCTTTTTGTTTATTACCTTTTTATTTGGTTTCTAAGTTAAAGAGTCATATAACTTATGGGGAGTTTAAAGCACATTGCACTTTTGCATTACTCTAATTTTACATTGCTATATCTTTAGGAGGTATTTAGCTTTATTACTTTGTCTAATGCTTTGTCCTTCTGGTATGTCAAAAAAGGAGAGAGAATAATGTGTTTTATTTCCATGTTTTTATCTTGTTATTCATATAAGTAGAGAACATATTTAATTAAGCTTGATTGGTATGAATGCATACTATATGACTATTCTTTTCACTTCACTTATTTCTATGTAAACTAAACTAATGTACAATGAGGATTTCAAGCCAAATTGTTGTATGCTTTGTTTATGTCATTTTAGTTACTTACAAGCTTGCCAAGTTACAAAGAAGATGGATTCATCGGACCATAGGATAGTTCCACTATGGAGTCTGGGACATCATTGTATTTTTATCTTCTTTTTATAAGTGTCATGTAGTGAGTGAGATGTTTTGCCATAGGAAAATGCCAAAGGGGGAGTTTGTTAGGACTATGAGTGTTGGCTATTTTCGTGGACAAAATATTTACCTGTAAAACTTGTTTTTAGGCCAGCTATCAAGTCTATCAAGAAAAGCTGAACAAATGATTGGGTTTCAGATAGTCGTACTTCAAGTATAATTTGAGTTTATAACTACAACATATAAGATTGCATTCATGCATTTAATATCACATGTCCATAAAACTAAAATTATTCTTGGTGCTAAAATATGTATTTAAACTCAAGTCAATTTATGAAATTATTAATTAAATATTTTTTAGATGTGTTTTAAAAAATAATTTTTTATAATATTAAGTTTTTATGGGCTTTGAAAAATTAAGCCCAAAATATAATTAACCCTAATACTATTACGTCATTATATATATATAGGGTTAAATAAGTGTGTGTTAAAAAAATAAAAAGCTGTCGAAAAACATTCAAGAAAATACTACTATTATCGGCATCATTATAGCTAAGGAATATATATGAATAGTCGAAAAGTAGACTCATCAAATATGGTATTCAAGAAGTAAATCATTTGGCAAGTGCAAAACAAGGTATTAATACACATATTTAAAGAATTTGATTCTTATGCATAGGGCATACTTAAGAAATCAATTGATATTAGTTGTAAGTTAATTATTGAAAGGCAAGCGTAAGAAAGGGTAATTAGTATATATATACAGTGAAAAATTTAATTAATATATATATATATATATGATTTGCATTAATTAGTTTAATTCATTTTTATTATATTTTTAGATATTTAGATTACATAATTTTATGAACGATCATGATTATTTAATTTAATTATTAAATTTCAAAGAAATTATTTTTACTGAAATTATGTTTAATCTTTTTGCTCAAGGATTTACTAGTTGATTTGATTTAAGTTACATATGATTTGAATCATCTAGTTAGGATTAATCATTATTAAAGTTGTTTTAGAACACACAAGGGCAGTTGTGTTTATTGTAGTAACCGATTTTGGAGTTGATTTGTGAACGATCTGATTAACGGGGAGCTTATTGGAACGTTGGTATGGAAATTTCTCATGCTAATATTAGAAATTATGAAAACAGAGCAAGGGCTTGTAAGTAATATACATTGGGGCAGTATCCTAGGGAGGGTAGCATAAGACCGAGTTTGTACTTGAACATTTGATTTTCATAGTGGAAAGTTAGGTGGTTTGGTGGACCGATGGTTGTCCTCTTAGGTCATGTTTGTAGCCTAGGTTTTTTTCACCTAAAAATATGGTGTGTTATTCTCTTATTTCCGCACTTTATTGTTATACACGATTGCATGTCTGGCCGCTTTGTTTAGGTTATCAAATTATAAATTGATAAAATTAAAAATAACCTATTCACCCCGCTCTAGGTTAATTAGGTCCATAATTTATAAACTTCTAGGAGTATAAGTATATTTTTGTAGACCCAATGCAATTCCATCAGAAAAAATTGATACGTAAAACAAATCCTATTTTAGTTAGAGGAATAGATGGAAAAGAAACCATGCATCATTCAATACAAAGCTAAAAAGATAGCTATTTGGTTTAATGACACAAAAATCATTATTCCCAAAATATTATATTTCCTAATATGCATGGAAATTTTATCATAGGAAATAATTTTATGACAAATTATTATCCAATGAAAATAAATTATATTTCCAAATCATTACTTTAGATAAAGAATTTGTAGAAATTTCCCTTTTACAACAACATAAGTATAATTGTGATAAAGAATTGGTGTCAGTCAATCATGGTGAATGCTATGGTAATCCAGTTTTCTATAGGAACATATTGTTTCTCATATGTAAATTAAAGTACATAAGCTATATGGTATAGCCAGCAAAATTAAAATATCCTAAAATATAATTATAAATATTTTTACCATAACCTGGTGAGAAGATCATTTCTTCTTTACGTATTTGGATATGGTAAATTCGTGCTTGAAGGATTTCTTCTTTTTGCAAGTTTTTGAAGGGATATTCATGAATATGTTGAAGATGAATATTTTTGGTATCTTTGGCTCAATAAAATGATATTCCTTTCTCTACCCTTTCTTTATTTATGATGAAATATTTAGTTATTTTTATGGATCTAATAAATTTTATGTCTAGTTAAATATTCATTGTAATTGTAGGCAATTTCCAAGTCTTAGATGATTTTTTAATTAATTTAATGTCATGATAAATTTTAATTTCAATTCTTGATTCTTGATGTGTTTAGTTCTATGTTTGAATGTCTAAACTATGCATGTTACAAATTAGGTGTACAACTAATAATTGTATGAATATGCTTATAGTTAGTCTAAGATTTTAGTATTTAATTGTAAATATTCTTATTTAAAATGACATCTTATAGCTGCTATCATAAGTAGGATTGAGTGTCTAAGTTAAATGTTATCAATTTTAAGTAGGATTGAGTGTCTAAGTTAAATGTTATCAATTTAATCTTACTGAGGTTAGTTATCACCTTTTTAAATCTTAATGCATTGAATGAAAATTGAATCTAGTAAGTGAACCTCTATGTTGTTCAGGATTTAGATTGATTTATAAATGTATTATGAATCAATATAACAAAAGATGAGAAGTCTTAAGTGGATCCTAATTTCTAAAGCTAAAGGTAAAAATTCAAGAAAAGTTTTAAATTATGAATTTGATTCATTACATGATTAATTGAATAATATACTAGTGGTGGGGATAGTCTTATGATCACATATATCTCATTGTTTTCTCCATAAAATCATGTCATCAATATTTTATTTATTTATTTATTATTTTTCTTTGCAAAAATCAACACAAAACCCCCTTTCCTAACTTTAATTAATTTACTATAGAACAAGTAATTAGGAGTATACATTGTTACCAATCCTTATATGTATGACATCCTTTGTTGTTAAATTACTTATAAATTATGTGTGACAATATTATACTTATGTTTGTTTAAGTGTGTCAAATAGTGACCAGAAAGTGACCCCGAGTAAGAGTCACAAAAGAAGTATGAGAGCGAGGATGAACACTTCACAACATCATTAAAATGACAACTAAGTGTAGTTGTACTAAGATTTAGAGCACCTCCAAGATTACTATGATTATGGCTATCAAATGGAGTTCCCATCCTATTGATATTATGCAAAATGATGTTACAAAATTCATTAGGAAAGTTCCACCAAGTAAGTTCTCACACTTAAAAGAAAAGATAGAAAAAGAGGGATCTTAAATATTAGGAAGGGACAATATTTGAATAACATCATCCTTAGAAAAATTTACTGAATGTCCTCTAAAAGTAAAGGAAACAAAGAAAGCCTGAATATGATAGGGAGAGATAGGGGAATAGATTTATTAAACAAAAGGCAAGGCTGTATTTATAATAAAAAAGAACACAAAGTAATCCAAGAGTAGTAAGCAAACCATTCTTGGATCATTGAAAAGTCCTCAATTCTTGTAGTGTTCTCCATAAAGAAAGTATCAATAAGGGAGGAGGAAAAACAAGAGCATATGCACTACTACAAAATGTGGTATTTAAGTCGATATGTAAAGTCGGTTAGGTGAAAAATCGATACTACATGTAGCGTCGGTTGACGTTTTGAACCGACACTACACACGTGGATAGCATTGGTTATGCATCAACCGATGCTACGTCCTACGTGTATTTTTTATTTTAAAAATATAGTTTAAAATTGAAATTATATTGTACAATTTTATTTTTATTTTTTTGGTCAATTATTATTTTATTTGAACTCTTTAAAATTGAATTTGGATATATATATAGTATAATTTTTTCTTTTTTTAGTCAATTGCTTTTTAAAATTATATAATTTTGTGTATTTGTTTGAATATTTAATTTTATGTACGTACGTGAAATATTTGCACAATACAAAAAAGTTTTCAAAAAAATATAAAAAGTTTATAGTTAAAATCAAATAAAATAATAATTGACCAAAAAAATAAAAAAATTGTAGTATTTAATTATAATTTTAAATTGCAATTTTAAAATAAAAAATACACGTAGGACATAGCGTCGGTTTACGTGTAGAATCGACGCTATCCATGTGTGTCGCGTCGATTCTCTACATCAACCGATGCTACGTCCTACGTGTAATTTTTATTTTAAAATTGCAGTTTAAAATTGAAATTAAATAGTATAATTTTTTTATTTTTTTGGTCAATTATTATTTTATTTGATTTTAATTATAAACCTTTTATATTATTTTTGAAATTTTTTTTGTATTGTGCAAATATTTCATGTATATACATAAAATTAAATATCCAAACAAATACACAAAATTATATAATATTAAAAACCAATTGACTAAAAAAAATGAAAAAATTATACTATATATATATATATCCAAATTTAATTTTAAAGAGTTCAAATAAAATAATAATTGACAAAAAAAAATTGTACTATATAATTTCAATTTTAAACTGTATTTTTAAAATAAAAAAGTACACGTAAGATGTAGCATCAATTGATGCGTATAACTGATGCTACACAAGTGGATAGCATCAGTTGATGCGTAGAATCGATGCTATCCAAGTGTGTAGCATCAGTTGACACGTAGAACCAACGTTATCCATGTATGTAGCGTCGGTTCAACACGTCAACCAACGCTATCCATACGTATTAATCCATTTCTCTTCTCTCTTCTTCATCAGAACATCTTTTTCAATTTGTGCAGCACCAAAACAACCTCAAAACCGAGCTCACCTCTTCCACTCTTTCTCATTTTCCGATCACCCCTGACCACCATTTCCAATGTCGTTTTATGGGCTATCTTCCTCTCCATATTATCTTTCCGATCTCCTATTTTCTTAAGCGAAATACTCAAATTGTTTTTACCCATTTTCTCACTTATTCTCACTTACAAAACACCCATTTTTCTTCATTTCCTTCATTTAGTCACTTCATTTACTGTTGAAAGTATTTATCTTAATCCTACGTACTTATTATTTAGTTTGCTTTATTTTTTGTATAGATTTTTGATTTATGTATGTTTTGTATTATGCTTGTTATTATTATATGTTTGACTGATTTTCTATGAAAATAATATCTAGATGTTATGGGTTTGAGAGACTATAATATTTACCGTACGTGGATAAATTTATTTACATATAAATAATTATATTTTATTAAGTAAAAGTAGTACAATTTTAAAATGATTAAAATGATAAATTTTTGTGTTATGTATGTTTTGAAATATATTCTAATAATTAGGGAATTCATATATAATAATACTTGAAATATTTACCATACGTGGATAAATTTATTTACATATAAATAGTTATATTTTATTAAGTAAAAGTAATACAACTTTAAAATGATTAAAATAATAAATTTTTGTATTATGTATGTTTTGCTATATATTCTAATAATGAGGGAATTCATATATAATAATACTTGAAATATATTGATTGGATACATAATTAATATGCTTAATTAATATCATTAATAGCAAATGGACAAATCTTGGATGTCAAAGTGTAGAATTGAGGAGGACTACATTTCTGGAGTTGAAAGTTTCATGAAATTTGCTTGTAGAAATAGTAATAATGAAATTAGTATAATTCGATACCCATGTGTTAAATGTAAAAATGAGCGATTTCATGAAGTTGATGAGGTTGATTTCATGAAGTTGACGAGGTTAAGTATCACCTTATCCATAGTGATATTCTTTTGAGCTATAAATGTTGGTATTATCATGGAGAAAATATTGATAATACTCATGGGGAAGAGATAAATAAGAATGTGAGTGGATTACATACATCTTATCATAATGTACAGACATAAAATATGTTTCATGGTGTTGAAGATGAACTATGTGAGGATGATCTTGAAACCTTTAAAATACTTCTAGAAGATGCCAAAATATTGTTGTATCCAAAATGCAAGAAATACACTAAAATGGCAAGATTGGTTCATTTGTACAATGTGAAGGCAAAACATGGTTTTTCTGACAAGGAAT
Source organism: Hippophae gyantsensis (assembly GCA_030763125.1). Taxonomy (NCBI): domain Eukaryota; kingdom Viridiplantae; phylum Streptophyta; class Magnoliopsida; order Rosales; family Elaeagnaceae; genus Hippophae; species Hippophae gyantsensis. The sequence continues at coordinate 40,544,004 of CM061035.1, read as the reverse complement.
TTACAAAATTACTAAATCTACTAGTCGATATGTTTCCTGATGGTATTGAATTGCCAACTTCAATGTATGAAGTGAAGAAATCTCTTAGTCGATTTGGCATGGAATGTCATAAGATTCATGTTTGTCCAAATGATTGCATTCTTTATAGAAAAGAATATGAGATATTAGATGATTGTCCGATGTGTAAAGAATTGAAATGGAAGCATGCTACAAATGAGACAACACCTAAGAAAGGCATGCCTGCAAAGGTTCTTTGGTACTTTCCTTCGATTCCTCGCTTTTAGAGGTTGTTCAAAAGTAAAGAGACATCAAAGATGTTGACTTGGCATTTAAATAATCGATTTGATGATGGGGTGCTACGTCATCCTTGTGATTCTCCAATTTGTAAAGTAGTAGATAATACTTCTTCTTTAGTCTATTATACTAGAACTCTTAAATGCGGCACATGTAAGAGATATGAAGCAAGTATCTCGTGCTAAATCTATGTCTAGTGGCCAATCATCTCACACTAAGTCATTCAAGAAGAAGCCTTGGAAAAAGTATAGTTATGATTATGCTTTAAACTTTAATAGAAATCTTGGTGCTTTGATGACTATTGTTGCGAGGGCATCTAGCATAAATGATGGATGGACTATGCCACTTCCCATATAATTTTTTGGTGTAGACCTCAACCAAACTTATATATTGATCGAGTGCATATTATACCTATTTGAATATCAAATGATCGATTTAAGTATAATTCAAGTGTGGACAAGGTGAGTCCTTAATTAGTAAATTTATTTCATTTATGTAGAACATATATAATTATAATTATATTTATATTATCTAATTACTTATATATATTTCTTTTATATAGGGCATATTATTATCGGCTTCAACATAATCACTCATCACATTTAGCAAAGTTCTATGATTCTTCATATGTCAATCAATATCAAGAGAAGGATATTAGCATTAGAGCTAAACAATTATGTGATAGGGCATTAGCGCTTAACAAAAATCAAAAGTTGATAATCCCTTGGCCACTAAGGTTTGAATAAGGCCAAGATCATTGGATGTTGGTAATCCTTGATCTGTTCAATAATCATGCTTGGTACTGTGACTCAGCTTCCATAGAACTGAGTAAAGATACAAAAACAGTTGTTGAAATGTAAGAGTTATAGCTAGCTATTTTTCTTCTATTGTTCTTTGTAATATTTAATAAAAAACTAATCGTTTTAAACCTTGATAGGGCATGGAAGCTGTGGAACAAGTTTAGGGGCATTGCCCTTAAAATATCTCATAAGCTTATATGGCATAAAGTTATGGTATGTATAAGTGAATATTAATAATTTTATTAATTTTACTATTGAATAATAAAGATGTTCGAATACGAAAAATCATGTACACTTATTTTTTGTAGGTTCGTCAACAAAATAATGGAGTCATGTGTGGTTATTATGTCATGAAGCTTATGAGCCAAATCATCACAAATATCAAAATTCCAATTGATTATGTGGTAATATCTTTTACCAATATACAAAAAAGATTTTAACCTATATGAGTTATTTTTTGTGAATTCATGAAATTACATTCTCATTTTGATTTTAAATACATGTAGTTCTTTGGTTGGAACAAGACGAGTTATGACCAGCAAATTTTTGATAATTTATGAGAAGAATGGGCAGAACACATGGTTCAACTTATTTCATCACAATAAGAATTAGGAGAATATTATGATGATCTTGAATAGCATATGACAACATAACGGTAATTTTTATAATGATTTAATTTTTCTATTCCTGTGTCTGAAGTCCCTTGTTTGATGAATGTTTTGTTTGATGGATGTTTATATGCTCATATATTTAGGGGAATGCATTGTTTTATGGACCTATTTTTTGCCCAAACTTCATCTCTTCTCTCTTGCCTACTTTCCTTATGACAGCATCATAGTAGCACTTTATTAATCATTTATCTATAAATATGAAGCTATCTGGAATCAAGCTAGTCCATTTAATACTATAATGAGCTCTAAATATGAAGTCAGGTGTAACTCCTATTTTGTTACTTGGCTTGGTTGAGTTTTGGTACCCATAAATGTATTACACAATTGTTCCATACGTTTAAGGGCACCAAAACTCAACCAAGCCAAGTAACAAATCAAAGTTACACTTGATTTCATATTTAGAGCTCATTATAGCATTAAAAATACCAACTTGATTCCAGATAGCTTTATATTTATAGAAAAAAGATTAATAAAGTGCTAATATGAGTTTGAAGGGATAAGGTTATTATTATATCACTCGGATGTCGATGTGGTAATCTCTTTTACTAATCTGTTATCATATATAAGTTATTTTTTTGTGAATTCATGATATTAAATTCTTATTTTGAATTTAATTAATTACGTATATTTCTTTGGTTGGAACATATGGGGCTATGATATGCCTATTTTTGATGATTTATAAGAAGAATGGACAGAACACTTTGTTCAAATTATAACATCAGGAGAAGAATATAATCTCGAATAACATAGGAAAACACCATGGTAATATTTATAATGATTTAAATTCTCCATTCGTATGTCTATAAAGTTTAGACTTCTTGTTTGATGGATGTTTACGTGCTCATGTATGTAAGGGAATGAATTGTTATATGGACCAGCTGCTTTTTGCCTAGTTTCCTTGTCACTATGCTGGTAATTCTAAGCCAACCAAGCTTGCTCACACAATCCATTACACTTTGATGACATCATTTTATTTGTAATTTAAGTTAACTATATATATATATATATATATGTATTGTATATATATTATTTTATTTGTAATAAATTTAATTATCAAGTAATTAATTATATTTAAATTTTTAATTATTTGTATTATTATCTATACTTTGCCAAATAGATTTTGGTTTTTTTATGAAATATTGAATATAGGTTAGTAGAGTGAAAAATGAGAACAAAAATAAAAAAATCAATATTTTAAAGTCGGTTCAACCCGTGAACCAACTTTATAGGTAAAGTCGGTTCATGCATTGAACCAACTTTAAATTTTAAGTCAGTCAATTTAAAGTCGGTTCAACGAACCAACTTTAAATTGATTTAAATTCGATTTTTAACCAGCTTTAATAGTCCATTTTGTAGTAGTGATTAGGTTTCTTATCTATTTGTACTTATAGGGGCATCTCCATTCTTCCTTGAATGCTTAAGGGCCAATTTTGAAATGGATTTCCGGAGTAAGGAGTAGAACTATTGGAAAGAAGTGGCTAAAAGTGTTAAATGAGAGAAAGAAATGTTTTAAAAGTTTGTTTTTTATAAAATTAAATGGAGGAGGGTATATATAGGTTTCATGTGACCTCTCTGACCTCTCTAGTAAGAACTTGCAATGGGGTCTTCGAGACCGTATATGTGTGTTAAAAACACACTCAACAAGACCTCAATAAGGGGTTGGTGAAAGTCATCAAGGGGCTTTATGATCAACCAAAGAAAAGAGATAAATCAAATAATAAAGCCCAATTTAAAATATTTCTTTTCATTAAAAAATTTAAATTAAAAACACTTAACACCACACAAACTACAAAAAATTACATAAAAATGAAAAAAGAAATATTCATAACAAACAAATTAGTAAAAGTATACAAACAGAGGAAAAAAGAAAAAAAACTCTACACAAATTGATTTGAAGGAAAAAAGTGATCCAAATGCATCCCTTCTATTAGTAAACAATTATGTAGGGATAGTAGTACCAAAATGTAAATTCTGGTTCAAATTAATCAGTGCTACATTGTGCAATCGATAGTTCTTTTATTTTGAAATTCTCAAAAAACTAGTCTAGCACTCACCATGTAGAAAGCCTAATAGGCTTTTTGAAAAATCAAAATTTTCCCTTTCAAATATGTCATCAATGTATAATGCACCTAGAATAAAGAAGTTGATATGAAGCACATTAGTTACATCTAGAATAATCAACATGGGAGGAGTGAAGGGATAATCTCCTGGTATGACTTTTAGAGTACTTAGGGCACCATCTGGAATTGTAGTCAAATATACTACACAGGAAGTAGGATGTGTAGAAAAGTTAGATAAATAGGGTTAATGACTTCAAGGAGCAACATGAAGAGAATAAGTGATATAAATAGTTCTAACTCTAACTCCCATATAAGGATTAGTTGTCAATCTTTCACAGTGTGATCTTAAACTCCCATGCTTGGAACATTGTTTAAAAGGAGGTAGGAAGCATGTAGGAAAGGGAAATAAATTAAACCAATGCGACAAAGAAGTAGAAGGTGAATTGGCCACCTTACTAGAAGTGCTCGATTAGGACTTAACCTGAGAATTATCTCTAAGATTGTAACCATGATCTTCATCCTTGGATCAAATGCCACTAGTTTGATGAACTTTAGTACAGTACCTGAGGTAGTCGAGTGTTCTTCAACAAAACCCAATATAGGATTGTCACTAGGCACCTTGCTACTACACATAATTTTGTCCATTTTATGAGTTTCCAACATCAGCTTTTTCATTGTACCCTTAGATTGCTCCAACTCCTCTCTAAGCTTCAATTACTTGGTTCCTAAAGTTTTTATAAGGCCACCCTTTTCTATAATAGATTCCCCTAAGAATCTAGCATAAGAACCTAGATCCCTAACTTTTCGATGGAGTGTAGCCAACTACTCATAACTTTTAGGAAGAACATGTGCCCAATACACTTTATCAATTTCCAACATGATCCATTTTATTCTTTGAAGTGTGGTTTCATCAACTTTATCTTTGGTTAAATCAAGACTAACAGTTTGCTAAATTTCTTGGCTCATCTCAAGGTTCTTAAAGTCTCATCTAGAAATTTCATAATTTCATATTTTTTGGGAAGATCATATTGTTCAATATTGACAAAGGACAACATTTCCAAAAGATAAGATTTTAGCCCGCTTAGTTATTTGTCCTTTTCGTCAAGCTTTCTAGAACCTTCTTTTGAGCCTTTTTAAACTTAATATTCTCCCATAGGAGCTTATTGCATGTCTCAAGCAACACTTATTATTGATCTTAATCATTCATAATCCTAACAGATCTTGAATCATAGTAAGAAGTCATCAGTACAATTAGTTGTCATAAATGAAATAAGGGTTATTTATGTTTTATGCCCACAATATATGGGGCAATTTTTAAAAAAGTCCAAAATATTTATTTTGTTACAATTGTGCCCACAACATATGGGTAATGATAAAAACATACCCAAAAACATGTTTTTTTTAAATTATAATTATACCCACAATGTATGAATATTGATGAAAATATGCCTAAATTTGGGAATTTTTTTATAATTACCCATACGTTGTGGGCATATTTGTAACATAGTAAACATTTTGGACAATTTTGCTAATTATCCCATAAATTATGGGCCTAAAACATAATTAACCCATGTAATAAAGTAGTTATCTTCTTTATAAATAATGTAGGTATTATGCAAAATAGTGGCCTTGTCTTTCATTACTCTTTTTCTACAGCGATTCTATTTGGTGTATCATTCAACAGCTATATGTCCAGGCATCTTACACTAAAAAAACATAATTTGATTAACATGCCCCATATATTAATGTTTCTCAATCTTCTAGTTGGAGTATTTAGCTTTCTTTTGAGGTCTCGAGTCTCTTTTGCATAAGCTCTCTTATGTTCCCATAAGAATAATTTTTCTTCCTACAAAAGAATTGAGTAAACTTTTCGCTATCAAGTCCATTTCCTCTTCATTAGGGATATAACTATCACCAATATCCAATGATGTTATCTTTTCTTTGCTACCACTTCTTAAGAGCCAAGCTCTTTCCTTTGTTGGTAGCAAATTTTTGTTTCTTAAGAAGTAGGTGGAAAATCTTGAAGGCTTGAAGATCTCCATTCTAGTCATGAATCTTTAGCTTTTCAAGTTTTTGGATGGTTTGAATAACAGAAACCTTCTCCCAGAATCAAGTTAGAATACTAGTGAGAACTTTGTCAACCTGCTTCTCTTTATGTATTGGAAGATCCTGATTAAGAAGTGTTGACAAGGTTAGAAAACATAGTATATAAATAACCATACATCACATTCTTTTTTGTTTGAAGTAGTTCATAATTTCTATTGAGACAAATCAGTCATGATCTGTTGAGTGTAGTAATGCCCCCAATGTGTCACTTTTAAGATGTCCCCATCTTCTTTGGAAGTTGTACAAGCTTGAATTTGATGATACTCATCAACATTAATAGCTCTAGAAGTGGCATACAACCTTTCATAATTCCAATTTTATTATTTACTTTCCTTATTTGTCCATTCGATCATTTAATTTGGAACCATTGTGCCATCAACAAGAGTTTTGTTAGGATACCACCAGCAATTCTAAACTTGTAACTAGATGTGGTCTTTTATGACTTTAAGAAGGCCTACATTAGTGACTAATACGACGTGTAGTTCATCCCAATTAGAAGTGAAAATTTACTTATGTTACCTCTATCATTGGAATCCATTATAGTGAAAGTTTATGTGTTTTATTTAGTATAAGAGAAGTAAACAACACTAGAGTGGTTAAGCCTTAAAGGGTGTAATTATACTGATACCAACTGAAAAATTCTCATAATAGGTATATAACCAAGGCAAGCTGATATAGATGAAACAACTAGTTTAAAAAATGGAAAAAGACTTATAATAAGAACAGTCAGCACACAATAAGGTAAAAAATATTATGTATGGCATAAATATTATGTAATATGAAAGGTACCAATTGTAAGTCATCATTTCTAGGTTGTCATTTTTATGTGCAAAATATGCTGCTTGTAATGTATCTGATGTTTCTATCTATTCTTTGAAAGTCTAATTAATGGTGGCTTAATATCACTTAGGAAACAATTTCATGCTCGCTTGTTACACACACTCACTCTCTTAGATACCATATAGTTTGCATTGTTGGGTGTCACTTTATAGTTGTGCTGTCCCATTAGAAACTTAGCATTTCTCTATGTTTGAAACACTTTTATGTTGAGATATCATCTAGCTGGTTGTAGAGTTTTGGAAAGGGCTTGTTGAGATTGTTAGTGGGAGTCCAATTGGTATATACCCTTATTTAGGTAGCATTTACTTTTACCAAGGTGGTCAGTAAGGGATAGTCGAAGTTGTTAGTAATGGTGGTTAGCGAGGGTCTGAGATGCTAAGTTTTCTTTATAAATTCCCTTCCCTTTTTCTTATTTCTATGGTTAGAATCTAGGGGATGCTCATCTTATTTTACGCTAGACTAGCCTGGTCCTTTCTTGATTTTTTTCCTTTCAAGTGTTGTGTTTTTGAAATAGTGTGTATATTTGTAAGATATATGACATTGTAGAGGAGTTTCTCTCATATTTCTCAAACACCAAGTTGAGTATAAAAATGTGAGATCGATTGAGGTTAAGTTAAGATTTAAAATGACTATTGGTGAGTGAAGAAGCATATAATTTTTATGAGTATCTCTTAGTATTGAATTCATATGCATCAATTAGAAGTTGAAAGGATATAATAGTTCCTACAACTGAGGAACATATATGGTAGTGTGTTATGTATCAACTTGTAGTTGTAAGACTGCTACCGCTTTCATAGGTGAGGAGCCTATATGATGGTGTGCCGTATATTGACTAGTTTTTGCAAGGATGAAATAATTCGTATAGGTGAGGATTATATGTGATGGTGTGTCATGTGTTGACTAGGTGTTGTAAAGTGACAACATTATGCATAGGTGATGAGCCTTTGTATTGGTATTTCATGCATCGATAAGGTGTTAGAAGGTCATATTATATCTACATTAGGAGGTTAATCCATAAGTACTTGATCACATCATGTAGTGATCGAGCTTTGGAGATGAGTTTAGAGCTCTCTAATCAGATGTTGTGTCAAAAGAGAGTGGAGGCAACTTAGACATAGTTACATGTGGTGATCCATCTAAAAGGTATTATTTTATATCATCTTTAGGTTATGAACTATTTATTTGCATTAAATAATGAATTGATTACTATAACGTTATTGCTTTAAGTAATCCAAGGATATTGCCTCATAGGAGCTGGATCCTATTTGGTTTTTATTAATGACATGTTTTGTTTTGTATGATCGTATGTTGTGAAAGTAGAATCATTATTTATCAATCATGTGCCCATATAGGAGTTCTTGAAGTAATTGGAAATCCTTTATAGCTTTTCCACTATGTTTTCCTGATTCATATTTTGTGTGCTGCTTTCTATGTTAATGCATGTTGTGAGCTTGGACAAGAGCCTCTGAGATATACCTTCACTAGTGTGTTTATCATAGATTCTTTTTTTCTTTCCTACTAGTTTTTTATAAGAGTTGAATTAATCATGTTTTTTTCATTGTATTTTTGTTATACCATATGTTTGATTCATGTTTTGAGATTAGCTTGGCATAATTGGAATAGATCTCATTAAAAGATTTCATGGGTTGACATATCCATCCCTACCTAGATGCTTATTTGGATTGGAAGTTCAATTCACATATGTTCAATTGTTTTGATAAATGGAACCTTTAAGGTGCTTGATTACATAGCTCTATCTTCACATACACACATCTTTGTATGTTTCTACCCACTATCCCTAATGGAATGGGTTGTTTTCTTTTGTGAGGCTGTTTATCTTGGTGAGCTTTTGTTAATTGCATTAATAATGTTGTCATGTTCACACTTTTTACCTTATGCATCTTTCCATTAAAGTATGCATTTTATTATCACATCAACATTCAAGGATTTATAATAGATTGCTTGTACGATTGTATGATGATACTTTATAGGTGCCTGTTCTACGAAGTATGTGATGTATATTTATTGCATATCTTATTGTTACTACTTCTTCTTAAGTGTAGTATTTTAATTGTTCTATCAATTTCTATTCCTAACTATTTAAACCTTTACTAGTTTTCTCCTCTACTAGTTACTATAACTTGCCTTATATGTGTGCTTGTCTTGCTTTTTGCTTGCATCTTCTTTAGAGAATTTTTCTATGAGCATCACATCACATGATTTCATCATGTAATGTAAAAGTATTAAGAGTTTCCTTTATAAAGTCATGTGATTCATATCCAATATCGTCTAGAACACATCTTCTCTGATTTACTAGGTAAATCTTTCTTGTACCTAGTATGTCTTCTGCATTATTATTACTAGACTATTATGTTTAGTAGGAATTCTTGGTGTTTGGGTTGTTCACCCTTTCTAAGAATGTCTCTTATTTTTGTTTGAATTTGAGTCTTGTTGTCTCTTTTGGAGAACATAAAACGTGCAAGTATACATGGTCACAAGTAATAAGATTTGTAAGTAAAGTATCGTTCCCACGGAAATTTGTTACTATAGCTTGTTGAGTACTAAAATTATTTCTCTCTAATTTTATCCAAAACAATCGTTGGTTGGAACAAGTTAAAGAAAAAAGTTTAAAAATAAAAGAAATCTAGGATTGCAGTTTTTCACCAAATTAATCCACTCAAATATTATTTTCTTTTGATTTATATTTTTTTAGTACATTTAATTTGTCAACTAAAAACTTCTAATTTTATTCATACATCTCTTCCGAGCTCCGTATAAACACACCTCATTAAATTAATTCACTATATCTCTATGAGAATTAAATTCACCAAGATTCATTACGTTATAAGTTTTCAAATAGCCACACATACAATTAGGGTATATTCCTATCCTTCATCATACATGTCATTCTAGCTATGAGCAATATACACAAAAATGCCTCTTTCAAGTTTATTTAAGTGCCACGGATCAATTTGATAAAATTTGTAAATAATCAAAAAGCATTAAGCACAGATAGAATAAACAAATCAAACGTCTTATAAATCTATCAAAAATAATTAAAATCAAAGTTTCATAAATTTAGATCAAATGCAACCCTAGAAAAATTAAATTACTTTTTAAAATAAAATTACAAGAGATACAGGAAAATTAGAAGAAGAAGAAAGGAAATTAAAACATCTCGTAGCGCAAATATTTGGCACACATAGAACACAATAGAAGCCAAAAATGGCCTCTGCGTGTTCCACAGTCCAGCCCCTAACACCACAAAAATTCTAAACTCCAAAAAACTTTTTTACTCTATCATACAATCCCCTATTTATAGGTAAAACAATACATCTAAAATATTACAATATATTTTTTTTAAGAAACTCGTAACAATTTGTATCGAAAACAAAACCCCGACATTCTCCTTAAAATCCGCGGTCACACGAAAATCGAATTTGTTATTTTAATTCAAGCGTGAGTCAGAAAAGCAGAGGTGCCAATTCTGATTTTTAATTTAAAGTGCATGCCACGTGTCAGCGTCTGATTTGCTACAAGGATTAATACGGACACGTGGTGGAATTGCATTTGTTACGGGAAACAATTGCACGTGATGTCGTTGCACGGGATAATGGCGCGAGGGGCGTGGGAGACAACAGCTGCAACATGGGCTTGATCCTGCACTTTTGCGCTCATCGTAATATGCCATGTGTCAGAATATAATTTGCTGGAAGGAAAAGTGGGACACCTGGCAGATTGTGATTCACAGAATAACCGGGCGCACGTGGATCGACCGCACGGGAAAAGAGGCACGTGAACATGTGGGATAGCTTTAGAACGCGTCAAACACGTGGGTCCCACCATGCACGCCGGCCTACGCGGCAGATGGGCCCCACTCGGGCACCGAGCCGCGTGATAGAGGAAACCCTGCACCCACTCTCTTTGGTCGGGTTTGAAGAACATGCGCGCATCCTAACCGTTTATGCTTTGATCTGACGGTCCACGTTGAAGCTTGGATGATGCCGCATGGATTCTTCTCTCCTGCGCAGAAAAATAACTTTTATTAATTGCATTTTGACCCACAAATGTAATTCCAATTATATTTTAAACTTTCTTTAATTAGAATTAAGCCCTTTTCTAATTTAAATTAAATTTTAAACTTTTAATAATTGAAATTAAGCTCGATTTTAATTTAAATTATATTTTCAACTTTTATTAATTGCAATTAAACACTTTTTTATTTGAAATTATATTTTTGGGCATAAATTTGCAATTAAGTAAGTTTTCGATACAAATTATTTAATTTTCTTAAAATATATAAAAAATAGTAAATACTAATTTATTAAACTAAAATTAACTAAAAATATGAAGAACATAGCAATAATAATTAATAAAATAAATGAAAATAACTATATAAAATACAGTTATCAAGTCTTCCTCACATGCTTAGTTATTTTAGTATCATTCCACTATTCTTCTTTCTCTTATACGATATTACTTGTGTTCCTCACTAGTAAGTCTGTTTCTTTCTCTTTTGACCATAAATGATGTGAGTATTATTGATGATCCCTTTTGAGGCAATTATGTGTAGCTTGTTGCCATTGATATCTTTGGAGGCCAAATTGTATGGGTAGTTTTGAGGATCACTCTTGCTAATAGTCTTCTCTTTTTGGATATGATCAATTTTGAGGTCATCTTTATCATCTCAGTTGTTTATTGGTTGATGTTTTTCATGAGATTGATTATGTTTCTCTCTTACTAGCATGTATCTCTTTCAAATATTATAAGTTGTGTTTCTCTTAACATGTTTAGTATACTTTCCTATTTCTTTATTGTTTGTTATCTACTATATATAGATACATGAGTTTAAGAGGAGTTGTGAGAGTCTAGGATGCATAATATTGTCGTTGCATGACAGGTACACATTTAGAGGGGGATATGTTTGTCAAATGTATTATGTCAAGGAGCATTTTATGTTTTTGTTGCATCCTTGAAGTATGTGTTTTTCCGATTTATGATTTGTTGTTACCCTTATAAGTTCATAGTAATGCTTCTATGTGTCATATTTTACATGACATCAGTTTTTATGAATCATACATAAATAGGATAGTTGGTACAACGTGTTGTATGCATTATTTTGTTTCACATGTCATATTTTATGTTTGCAACATTCTTCCTTTATAGTGCTTTATTGCTTGTTTCTTGCATGTGTTTGATTTCATGGTATTTTTTTTGGATGCAAGACATATGTTTTCTTTGGTAGAATGTGATGTCTTTCCTTATGTATGTGTATAGGATAGGGTGAGGTTGTAGGATTAAATATACCCAAGTGTTAATGGGGGAAGATAGTTGAGTCACTAAGGGTATGTCAACTTAGAAGATAGTTGGACTATTAGTCAACTTTTTCTTATGGATTTGGTGACCAATTTATGTGGCCATATTGTTTGGTATCCCATCCTTTCGATGTTTTCTAAATGTATTTTGAAGTCTCTTTTGCCCTCCTATAACAAGTAGAAACGTGAGGGGTCCTTGACATATTGCATCATGGAGACATTTTTGTCTACCAATTTATTAGTTTATTTGTGTATCAGTTCTCTTTGATGTATGTTTTTACCTTCGTGTTGTTATTTGTTTATTTTGCATATCTGTTATGGTTGCATGCATTTTTATATGACTTCTCTCCTATATATAGGAGTGTGGTGTGTTGCATACGTATATATATGCTTGGTTTCACTTTCCATGTCAAAAAGGGGGATAAGTGTGATCAACTTGTGTTTTTTCCTACTTTGTGTTTATTTGTTGCATTGTTTATTGCATTGGATATGAGAGTGGGTTTGCACTATGTCTATGTTGTTTGATATGCATAATCTTAGGTAGAGTGTTGCATATTTTGAGAGGGAATATGTATATCTATGTTGCATATAGATTGTATTTGCTTTCGTGCTTCATGGTTATCGTGCTTAGCCTATCATCATTCACATGTGTAGGTTGACTTGATAATAAATGTTGGATGATGCTTTATGTTTGCATTTTTTTCTTTTCATGGGTATGGTTGTTTCATATGTGTAGGTATAGGTGTAACTACAGATAACCCTTCAACATTAAAGCTTAGTTGGAGCTTGGAACTTAGTTAGAGCTAAGTGGATGAGACAGACTTGTAGCATAGAGTGAACCATCAATATGGATGCATTGATTCATCAAGATATGTGGAGCACAATATGAAGGACGCACTCGAATTAGGAGTGTTTAAGGGTGTTGGGGTTATGTGTCAAAGTTTGTTTGATAAGTACTATTTTATATGCATTTTTTCATATTAATTCCTCTATATTTGCCCATATTTTATAATTATTTTTTGCTAAATTTTTTATTTTGTACTTATTCAAAATAAAAACTTTCTAGATTTTTTGGGAATTTTTTTGGATTGTTTTGGAATTTTTTTGATGAGGTGGATTAACTTAGAAAATTCGGTGTATGTACTTGGAAAGGCCTAGCCGAGTTAGTGTCCATATGGCTAATGCGTACCACGTGCTGTCCCCCTACCATGCCATGTCATTCACCAGCTCTAACCAAGTGTAGATTTGGTCCTAACTCGTACTACTCGTGTAAGTACTATTCCATATGTCGTTTAGCTAGCCACGGCAAGCACGTGTAGCACACTCTCTCCCTCTATGTGGTTTTATCCTTTGAACATGATCTATTACATTTTGACTATTTTATGCACTAATTCTATTTCCTATGTCATTATTTGATTTCTCTCTCTTATAAATACAAAACAACACCTTATGAAATAAAATCAATATTAGAATTACACATCAAATTGAGAGAAAAATTAGGAAAACTTCAAATTTGTGTAATATTGCAAGATTTTGGAAGGAAGATCGAAGAACAAGTTGAAGATTGATATTCTTGGTTCCTTTCAATCTAGTAATTTATGTACTTTGGATTCTTTTTCTACCCCTTTCTTTTTTTATTATAAAGTACTTAGTTATTAATATTGGATTTGATAAATGTTTTATGTAGCTAAATATTCGAAGTGATTATCTTCACTATTTGATTGCTAAGCACCAATTTTAGGTTCATCGCAATTACACCATTTTATCATGAAAATGTTGTTAACTTCCATCGCTTTTCAAAAAAATAACTTTAGCATCAAAACTGAAAAATTTTGAATCATGAAAATGTCTGTAAGTTAAAACCTCCTTTCCCTTCCTAGACCCCTTAGGTGCCATTTAAATTTTTTTACATAATATCTAAACTAGGGTATACATAAAATTCAACAACAAAGTACAATCCAATTTGTGAAGATCAAGATCTTGAAGGAACTCAAAAAGATTGAAAATTTCTTGATCAAATGTTGGAAATTGGTTATACAATTGATTTTTAGAAAGATTTTGTGAAAAAAGATTGAAGAAAGGTAGGGATTATGTGTGTTTAGGGGGAGATAAAATGTGAGAAATGAAAATAAATTTGTGTTTTTTGCACCTAGGGAAAGAATTTGTAGGCAAAAATATATACGCGGCCATGATACAGAATTTTTCATGTTGAGAGCGAATCAAATCTCGCCATGTATCATGCGTAGTGTGAAAAAATTTCAGAAAATTTCTCCAACAGGCCAGCTTTTCTTTTGTGCTTCTTTTAAAATGCCTCTTTTGACTGTTTTGTGCATGTGTGATATTTTAGGAAAAAAACAGCAGAGAGAAAAGAAGTAGAGGCCATTCTATTTTTGTTTTTGTTGTTCTGTTACTAAGAAAATATATAGAACACACATAAACCATTATTTTGTTGTTGTTTTTTTAGTTATTGAGAAGAAGAGAAAAAACACATAAAGAGCAAAAATGAAGATAGAGAAAATGTATTCTTTTATTTGTAGTTAAATATTGAGTTAGCAACTTTTGAATATTGGGGAATATTTCTTGGAGATTGAGGAATCATCAAAGAGTTTCTTCTTATCATTTTGTCTTTACATTTAATTTTTCTTAAATATCTAAATATTCTTGGATTGTGATTTCAATATTTGCTATGAACTAAGTTATTTTTGAATGATTTGTGTGATGTTGCTTTTAATTTGTTTATTCTATTTGTGCTTGATGCTTTTGATTCTTAGAAGATTAATCAATTGATTTGTGAACCCTAATGAACTTGGAAAAGGAATTTTTGTGTTTTGCTCTTGTATAGAATAACCTATATATATATGGGATAGGAATATACCTTTATTATATGTGTAGCTATTGAGAACTTTGAGCTTAATGAATCTTTGGTAAATTTAATTCTTTTAGGAATATAGTGAATTAATTTAGTGAGATGTGTCTTTTTATTATCAAAAGTGACATGTGGATAAATTAGGAGTTCTTGGTTGACAAATAAAATACGAGAACATAAATCAAGAGAAAATAATATGATTTAAGTGGATTGATTTGGCGAAATTGCAATCCTAGAGTTTTTTTTTCAAGTGTTAATATCATATATTGTTATTTAAAATTTGTTTAGTTTAACTCTATCCAAATATCGATTGTTTGGATACAATTAGGTTGAGATAATTTTAGCACTTAACAAAGATTAGTAACGAATCTCCGTGGGAACGATATCGTATTTATTACTTACTACTTATGACCGCATATACTTGCATGCTAATGTTCTTTTAAATCTCTAACATTTTGCCTCAAAGAGAAATTAGGATTATTTGTCCATTAGGATTATAGGTATTAACAATGGGGTCATAACTAGGTCATGTCTAGTATCCCCCTAGTACATTGACTTGCTCAGGTCCAACTATAGTTTCTATTTGATAGGGTTAGGTATCAAAACCATGTCCCTAATTACTCCACACACCACATTGTTATCTCTTTTAGGAGAACATAAAACGTACAAGTATACACAGTCACAAGTAATAAAATTTGATAAGTAAAGTATCGTTCCCACGGAGATTTGTCACTATAGTTTGTTCAGTACTAAAATTGTTTCCTTCTGATTTTATCCAAAACAATAGTTAATTGGTGAAATTGTTTAAGAAGCAAATTAACTTAAAAATAAATGCAAATAACACAATTGAATGTTGTTCACAAATGATTAAAAACGCTAAGGCATTTGATTTTACTAAATCAATTCAATCTGATTTCAAGTCATGTTATATGAGAATCAAAGCTAAAAGTGATGGTTGAAAAACCCAAATTTACCTAATACTCTCTCTCGAGTTATATTAGAATTACTTATCTATGAAAACCAACTATATTTCTATGAAGATTTAATCACAAACAAGCACATTACGATTTATGGAATTTCTAGAATAACCACATACATCATGCATTAGGTCTCACACTCGCATTCAACATACGGTATTTATCACAAGAAGCATTCATTACACATCTCCTCTCTGTCTCAATATAATGCAACAAATCATCTAAATCTTGGCCAGAAATTTAAAAGCATTAAGCATGGAAATAAATAATTAACTTGAAAACAATGAACTCATATAACAATAACAAAAGAAATCATATTTTCTTGATTCAACTACATCATAGCCTTAGCAAAAATGAATTAGTTCATAATGGAAATAAGAATTACAACAGTTAAGAAATATTAGATGAAGAATACAAAGAAAATTAAAACATCTCAGCTCATAAATATTTGGCACACACAGAACACAACAGAAGCCAAAAATGGGTTCTGCGTGTTCCACAGTCCAACCCATAAACTCTCCAAAAATTCCAAAACTAAAAAACTCCTTTTTTTTAGCAACAAATGCCCTATTTATAGCTAAAAATACATCTAAAAAAAATACATTTTTCTTTAATTATGCAGACACGCGTATGGGAAATGGGATATCGAAATTATTATTTAAACATAAGTGTGAGAGACATCAAAACAGAGGGCGCTGTTTCTAATCTTTTTTTAATTCAATCTGTGTGCCACGTGTCAGCGTCTGATTCACTGCAATGAATGGTGGGACACATGGTAAGATATCATTGGGTACCAAAAATGGGCGCACGAGGAATTGTTGCATGGGATAAGCGGCACGAGAAACGTGGGGGATAGCTACTGGGACACGTGCGTGATTCTGCGTACGTGCCACATGTCAGCATATGATTGGCTGCAAGGAATTGTGGGACACGTGGCATCTTTCAATTAGTGGTATAAAGGACGCATGTGATTGCGAAGCAGGAAATCGTGGCTTTTGGCAGACGCGTAAAGACACGTGGGTCCTACCCTACATACCGGCCTACGCGGTATGTGGGCCCCACATGGGTACCGAGCAGCGTGCAACCATAAAACCTAGTTCCAATCGCTTTGGTCGGGTTTGAAAGACACGTGCGCATCCTCACGGTTGCTTTTCTGATCTGACGGTTCACGTGGCGCACGTGGATGATGGCATGTGGACTTCTTCTATCCTGCACAGAAAAATAAACTTTTCTTAATTGCATTTTTAACCCTCAAATTTAATTCAAATTAAATTTTAAACTTTTAATAATTAAAATTAAGCCTGATTTTAATTCAAATTATATTTTAAACTTTTATTAATTGCAATTAAACACTCTTTCATTTTAAATTATATTTTCAGATATAAATTTGCAATTAAGTACGTTTTCGATTCAAATTCTTTAATTTTCTTAAAAATGTATTTCTTAACAAATAAACAGTAAATATTAATTTATTCAACTAAAATTAACTAAAAATGTCAAGAAACTAGCAATTCTAAATAATAAAATAGATGAAAATAACTATATAAAATATAGTTATGAGACATTGTTCTTTATTTGTTGGGGCATGTGAAGTAAAAAGCACAACTTGCTTGGTTAGTTGAGCAAGCTATATTTGAACTTTTGCATCGGAGTCCATTTCATGGACTTTGGCTCTCCTTACTCTGGACCTCTTTGTTTGGGAATTAGGACCCAAAATTTAAAGAGATTGTAAGTCACAAAGGCTTTTTTCTCTCCTATTGTTCAAACAATTGTTTTATCAATAGTGGATTGACACTGATGAGTCAATCCATCATAGAAAATTCATTTTGCAGCTACAATGGGTAGCTATGATGAGTACATTGAGTGAGAAAAACATTGAACCTATCCCATGATTCATGGAAAGGTTCTTCCTCTATTTGAGAAAAAGTGGAAATCGTACCTCTCAACTCTGATATCTTTGGATAGGAATAGAATTTTCTCATAAATTTGTTGTAGACTTCCTCCCACGTCATTAGGAAACCTAGAGGAAGTGACATTGGTCTTGTCTTAAGGTGTGTAGGGGAAAAGCCTCATTCTTAGTTGATCCTCAGTGAATACATGGATGGGGAATGTTTGGAGTGTAGAATAAAAGTTACCAATGAAAGATAGTAAGTCTTCATTGTCATCATTAGACAACGATTCTCCCTCTAAAAGAAAGTAGCATGGAAAAATAATTTTTTTGTAATTCATAATTCCTAGGAGCCTCACCTAGGTGGATAGAAACTGTTGTAGTGCTAATTAATGGCCTTGTATGCTCCTTCATTGTGGTGTCTCTAGGTGGTGGATTTTCCCTCATGTTTAATGGTTCAGGTTAAGGGTCAAGGTTAGGTTTAGAAAGTTGTTCAACAAAAGGTTGTGGGACATTAAAGTCTAGACTTCTTGATAGTTTAGATAGTCTATACATATTGTTATTGAAAGGTCTAATAAGGTACCAAAGGATATCATACCTCGCATATACTAATAAAAACATATTTTAATTTCACATGTCAAGTTGGAAAAAAAGATAAAATAATATACAAATTTGTAAAACATGACATGTTCGTACGTAAAAATACTAAACACGTAAGAAAGAAAAAATAAAATTATACAAATGTTAGTAAAATAAATTATACATAAAGTAATTTGTTACACAAAATTTAGATTAAAATTAAAAGAAATAAAATAATTAATCAAGAAAATTAAATTAAAATTAAAAACAAACAATAAATAATTATTTTAAAAGAAAATTACTTTTAATTTTTTTTTAATTAAAAATCAGAATTGTTTAATTTTTTTATAAAATAAAATAAAAATAACAATATTTGAAACACAAAATTTTTCTCTTTAAGATTTTGATAAAAACAATTTGAAAATTTTTGCATTCAATTTTGTATGATTTATGATCGGATAAAAATTGTGTGACATGCATATGCAAATGTACATGATATTTTGAGTCTTCTTTAAATAAGAATCTTCTTGATTAATGAGTCTACTTTAAAAGAACTATTATTTAAATAAGACTTTTCTATATTAATGAGTCTACTTTAAAAGAACTCTTCCTTAAATAAGAGTCTTCTTGATTAATGAGTAGTACTAATCCTATTTGTAGTAGAAAAGATATTTATCAATTATATAGGATTAAGGGTTTTAATTTTTCTTATAAATAAAACCAATTGATCATTATTTCAACCAACCACACCGAGCATTATGCTCTTCTTCTTAATCTCTCTATTTTTTTTTTCAAATATAAGATTATAATTCTTTAGGCTCCTTTATTTGGTTAATCAATCAAACAATGGTGGTTGTGTTTGATTGATTAATAAGCCTAATTAGTTCATGATATTTTGATCATATGTTTTTATAGTTTCTTCTTTATTTTTGTTCTTGAATTGTTAGATCAAATAATTGTATGTGTCATATCATAATTATTTGGTTTATTATTAAACTTTAAAGAAGATATCATTAATGAACTTGTACTTAAATTGATTGTTCTAGGGTTGATAGTTGATTTTGATATATGTAATATAGTTATTAAATCATATATTTAAGGTTATTCACTATTAAATCTATTCTAAAACACACACAGACACTTTTGCTTTAATGCTAAGCCTTTTGCAGTTGATTCGTGAATGTATATGATTGTCGGGAAGCTTATTGAAACATTGGTTTGTGTACAGCTCATGAGAAACTTAGAAATTGTGAAAATATTATAATAGGGGCTCGTAAGTAAGGTACATTGGGGTAGTATCCTAGGGAGGGTATTATAAGACCATGTTTGTACTTGAACATATGTTTTTCATAGTGGAATTTATATGGTCTAGTGGATGGATGATTTTCCTCTTAGCTCATGGTTGTGGCCTAGGTTGTTTCCACCTAAAAATATTGTGTGCTATTATTTGATTTTTGAACTTTATTCTTATATGTGATCACATGTTTGGCCCATTTGTTTTGATTATTAAATTATAAATTAATAAAAATTGAAAATAACATATTTACCTCTTCTAGGTTAAATAGGTCCACATTTTATAAACTTTCAATTTCTATTAGAGAAAACACTAGACATACTTAGTGAGTTTGATCCTTACGGACACACACTCTTATATAGCAAATAAAAGAAGGTGGGTCATCTGTTTGACCCCCACTCTTTGATGCAAATAGTTACACTTACTGAAAGTCTTGCATGCAAGCCTTTTTTAGACCAGATGAAAATGTTTGGGATACTATTCTTGATGGTTGGGAACCACCTTAGGAAATTAAACAAATGGAGTAACAATCATAAAGCCAAGAAGAGACTAGATCACTGAAGTACACACCCTTAGTATGGAAACCCAAAAAGGCTAAGCTCAATCCTATTTGTAGTGTCGATGGATGAATTCTGTTGCATCTCTGACTATGAGATTAATAAATATTCATGCAATTTACTTGCTCTTACTGATGAGGGAACTTCCCAAGTGATACATACAAAATTGAGATGACTAACATCTTAGTTTGTTTCCATTAAAATGAGGAACATTAAAACTTTTGGTCAATTCTATGCTCGTTTTTGTGATATCACTAATGCTTGTTCTAACATTGGTGGGAAAATTCCATTACCTATATAAGTACACAAAATCCTATGCTCTTTAACAATAGACTACAAGATGAAGGTTACAACGATTGAGGAAACCATGAATGTGGATATACCAAAAATTGAACTTTTTAGGTCAATCCAAACCTATATGCTTACTCTTGATCAACCAAAGAAAAAAAGAATATGGCATTCAAAATTTCCAAAAATGACATCTTTGATAGTGATGAGGATATGAATGATGAGTCCCTAGTCTTCTTAGTATGAAAGTTTAAGAAGTTCCTAAATAATAATGGTCAACAAAATAATGAATTTAACAAGAAACAATCCAGTCATTCGAAGGACTAAAAGTAAGGGGAAATCAAGCCTCCTATCTTTGATGCCAAGAAAACTAAGCCCACTAGCCCTCAATGCTTTTCTTATGGGGGCTTTGGTCATATTTATATAGAATGTGTGAACAATAAAAATAAAGTTGGAAAAGCCTTTAATACTACACTTAATGACACAGAAAGTGAGTAGGATGATGCTACTAACTCAAAGGATGATGACACTAACTATTATGCCTTTATCGAAACTACCAAAGCACACCACAATGACTCCAACTGTAACTCGGATCAAGAAAATGAGGGAGTAATTTCTTCTCTCTTACTATCTAAGTTTAATGTATCAAATTACTATGAACTATTTATGGATTGTCTAGGTTCCAGGAAAGAGAGAGATAAACTACTTGTTGAAGTAGCTAAACTTAATGATATCATAAATGTTCAAAAAAGCAAATTGTTTTAGCTTAGAGAAAAATAAAAAGAATTGTCTGAACATATTATTGCTCTAAATTTGAGTTTTGTAGAAATCAATCAGGAAAAAAAAAGCTTAGGAAAGAATATAGTATTGCTAAAGAGACGATGAATAATTTGACTATAGGTTCTGAAAAATTGACCAAAGTCCTAGAAGGTGGAATGTTGCGTAGAGATAAGAGAGGTCATGGGATACATTTTTGTAGGAAAGGGCATATTAGAATTGAACTAAGTGTAGATTTCTTTATACCAATGATTCTATCATGAATACAAATGTTTCTAGGACACCTAAAAATTTTCCAAGTGTAAAGTTTTTACTACAAGAACTACACAAAAAGAGGAACCTAAGAAACCAATAGATCAAACTTCAAAAGAGGATGGGTTAAGAAGTCTACATTGCACTTCTTTGTGGCTCACATAGTGTTTACAACTAAATCAAATACCACATGGTATTTTGATAGTGGATACTCTTGACACATGACTAGGAACTGTTCTTTGTTTAAAATCTTTGAAGAATAGAATGAAGGGATAATTACCTTTGGTAATGATAAAACATCTAAATTTATTGAGAAAGGCTCTATTGAAATAGAGGGTATCCCTAAACTTGAAGTTTTATATGTTGAAGGAATGGAAGCAAACTTGATTAACATAAGTCAAATATGTAACAGTGATTTCAATGTGCAATTTATGAAGAATCGCTGCATTATAACATATCAAAAGGGTGAATGTATGATCAAGGGAATTATATCACATGACACTTCTTATTGCATTGACACTTCTCCCATAGTAACATGCAACCTAGCTAGCAATGATTCAACTACCTTATCTAATAAAAAATTATTGGACTTATTCAACACTTACATACATATAACCTTACTTTTAGTGACTTAACTCATTTTGACATTTATTGTATAAATTATTCTACAATTTTGAATTATGCACACATATATTCTTGTACATGTGATGATCGATATTGACATGAGGTAATCACACACTCAGGAACACACATATATGCTATGCTTAAAGTTTATGAATTCTCTTAAAAGACTCTAGGACTTCAACTAATCTTGACTGTAAAATCATATTGAGTTCTATTTCTTGCTTTCTTTAATTTTATCGTATGGAGGCACGTAGTATTAATGGGGCTATCCACTGTGATGTGTGAAGTTAACATAGTAAGTAAAGAAAGCCACCTAACAACTAGTGTGAAAGTCATCATGTTGGGTTTATGGCTCGTACAATAAAAATAAAGATTATGCAAAAAATGACTGCTTAAAAACTTGTACATAGCATGCACAAAAGGAAAGGACCAATGGAGGTTAAAAATAAAAAAAAATCATGTACCTCATTTATAAGATAAAGATTAAAAAAATTAAGTTCTTGTTTGGTAGATATGTTTTATTTTATGAGATTAACGAATCAATTATAAGTTTACATGATAGGTGTTGTTTATTTATTTATTTTTTTAGTCTTTCTTGATTGATCATAAATGACTAAATTGAAATATATGTTGTGTTTAAAAATATATACTACTTTAAAGTAAATTTCAATATGTTATTATATGTGAAAGTGTGTATGTGTGTGCCCTTCTACAATACATGCTTATTTATACAATGGATAATCAAAATTTGAGTTTACAAAAATGATGAGTTCTTAATTAGTTGTGTGCTCGTATATGATTAAATGAGTTTAATATCTAATGTGGCTATTTATGAAAATTAGAAAAAAATTATTCATTTAAAACTTCTTATTTTTTGACTTTTTAATTGGTTTATAAGTTAGGGAGTCATAGAATTTAGGGAGAATTTAGCTCCATTGTTTTTTCCTTCTCTTGTGTCAAAAATGAGGAGAGTGTGTTTCAGTTTCATGTTTTATTTTGTTATGCATATAAAGGGAGAACATATTTAGGGTAGGAATTATTTTCATCATTTTGTCTTATGTTAAGCTTAATTGGTATGAATGCATGCACTACATTATTATTCTTTTCACTTACCTTATTTCTTTACAAACTAAACCAATGTATAATAAGGCTTTCAAGCCAATTTGTTGTGTGTTTTGTCTATGTCATTTTAGTTACTTACAAGCTTATCAAGTTATAATGAAAATGGATTCACCAGACCAAAGGATATTTCCACTATGGATTTTAGGATAGCATTGTATTTTTATTGTTTTCTATAAGTGTCATATAGTGAGTGAAAGGTTTTACCACACAAAAATGACAAAGGGGGAGTTTGTAAGGACTATGAGTGTTGGCTATTTTTGTGGACAAAATGTTTGTTATAACTATGACACATAGGATTGCACACATGCATTTAATAGTACATGTTCATAAATTTGAAATTAGTTTTGATGCTAAAATATTTACTTAAACTTGAATCAATTTATGAAAGTACCACCTAGCCTATTCTTTAATATGTTTCATTTATTTTAATACATATCCTAAATTTTAGGCTAAAATGTAGGATAAGATATAGGTTAAAATATCGAATAAGATATATGCTAAAATATTAGATAAGATATAACCTAAATTATAGGAAGAACTCTTCTTAAAATAACAGTCTTTTTATTAATGAGTCTAATTTAAAAGATTCTTATTTAAATAAGAATCTTCTTGATTAATGAGTCTACTTTAAAATAATTTTTTTTAAATAGGAGTCTTTTTGATTAATGAGTATTACTAATTCAATTTGTAATAGAAAAAAATATTTATCAATTATATAGGATCAAGGGTTTTAATTTTTCCCATAAATAGAACTCATTGCTCATTGTTTCAATCAACCACACAAGAGAATTATTCTCTTCTTTTTAATCTCTCTCCCTTGTTTTTCAAAAGTAAGATCATAATTATTTAGGCTTCTTTATTTGTTTAATTTATCAAACATTGTTGGTTCTATTTGATTGATTAATAAGCCTAATCAGTTTATGATATTTTGATCATATGTTCTTATAGCTTCTTCTATATTTGTATTCTTGAATTGTTGGATTAAATAATTATGTGTGTCATCATATCATAATTATTTGGTTTGATTATTCATCTTTAAAGAAGCTATAATTAATGAACTTGTGCTTAAACTAATTGTTCTATGATTGGTTTAATATATCTAATATAGCTATTAAATCATCTATTTAGGGTTATTCATTATTAAATATGTTATAGAACACACACAGATACATGTGCTTTTACGCTAACCCTTTACAGTTGATTCGTGAACACATCTGATTGGTGGGAAGCTTATTGGAACATTGGTCTTAATATCACTCATGCTAATATTAGAAATTGTGAAAATAAAGTAGAGGTTCATAAGTAAGGTACATTGGGGAAATATCCTACAGAGTATAGCATAAAACCAAGTTTGTACTTGAACAATTGTTTTCATAGTGGAAAGTTAGGTGGCCTGATGGATCGATGGTTTTTCTCTTATTTTGTGGTTGTGGCCTAGATTGTTTCCACCTAAAAATATTGTGTATTATTATTTCATTTCCACCCTTTATTCTTATACGTGATTAAATGCTTGAATGCTCTGTTTATGTTATTAAATTATAAATTAATATAAATTAAAAATAAACTATTCATCCCCTCTAGGTTAATTAGTTTCATATTTTATAAACTTTCACATATAATGAGAGTGCTAGATGAGAAAGTAACATTTAATGTTTTTAAGTATTTGAATAACCTTATATTGATAATGTTGACGAATGCTTTAGGATATATGTCACTAATCATGATATAACTTAAAAATGTTTTTTAAGTCACCCACACTTTTGACTATTACACATGATGTTGTGAACAATGGAATCTATGATTGATATCGTTGATTGTGTGAATTATTTTGAGGCTACACCTCTCATATGTATACCTAGTGTGGTTGTTAAGAATTTTGAGATATGACCTAAGCCCAAAACCATCTATTGAAGGGCAATCAAGGTTAAACCTCACACATTTACCCTAGCATCCCAATCAAGAGAGAAAGCATAAGAGTCTATTAGAGAGGTGAAAAGGATGTTTCAAATACATAAATTTTATGGGATATAGTGAAATGCTTATAAGAATGCCAAAAAGTACAAAAAGAAAATAAAAATATGGCATGATAAGAGAATTGAGAACTTTGTTTTTAAACTAGGACATAAATTATTATTGAACAATTCAAGATTCAAACTGTTTTAGGAAAACTCAAAATAAAATGGACATAGAGGGATGTATCTTAGGATTTGATATGACCATCTAGTCAAAGACATTAAACGTGACATTGGTTGGGAAGGAAAGTGGAGAGAAATGACGTAAGAAGATTGAGCATTTCAATGACAAATGTGGTGTGCCTAGACTAAAGTAGTTTTCTTTCCTTTTACCTTTTCATATTTATATGTGCACATTGGGGATAATGTGCAATCTAAGTTTGAGGGAGGAAACCTCATTCTCTACTTTAGTATTTAGTACGCATTTTCAATTTTTAGGAATTTTTTATTTATTTATTTTTTGTATGCTTTTAATCATTAATTGGGTAGAAATTGATAAATACATGGAAACCAAATGCATGCATGCTTGAAATGAAACGTATGAGCCTAGTGATATATTTGTTTCCATGACTAGGATAAGGAATTTAACATGCTCTTTAAGATACTTACATTAATCATATGAAATGCCTGCTAGTTTTGATTGGATTGATTCAAATTTTTATGCACTTTTCATGATTGATTTTGGTTCTTATTGAAAGAAAATTTGTTATGAGTTATATGAGTTGATAAGATCTAAATGTTTTAGAATCTACTTGATCATCTCTTGAGGTGAAATCCTAAATATTATTTGGCGTAAAAAAAGAAATGATTTAAGCCTTGTTTGGATCGATTGAGCCTTTTGAGCTAACTATTGTTAATATTTTTAGTCATCCATTGGTGCCCAATTAAGAACCTTTCATATCTTTAAGCCACATTTTATGCCTATCCAATAAGCATTAATGTTACCATTACACCTTTAGCATATACAAAAAGAAAATGCAATTATATGTTATGCTATAAAGTAAGGATAATTGGAATGCACCCTATATTTTTCAAAAAAAAAAAAAGACATACAACAAAATTATCCAAAAGTTTGAAAATAAGTTTTGAGGTATTGTGAAATTACAAAAAAAAAGAGATATCGAATAAAAAATTTGAAAAGATGGAAAGATAGGGAGCACTAAAGTATAAAGTAAAAGCTCAATCATAGTTAAAAGACACATGATGAATAAAAAGAAAGCAAAAGTGTGGAAATAACCAAAATATCTTCATTTATCGTCCCCCACGTAAGCCTTACACTACAAGCATGTAAAGCCCTTATTGATATTTAGCTAATTGCATAATTATATTAGTGGAGAGGGATGTGAAAAAAGACTTATGAGACTTACTCTAAAATTGAATCAATTAGTATGCTCATATAAGTCAATCTTATGAGTACATTGGTGGAATAAATGTGCAAAACACATATACACAAATCAATTTTTCAAAAGTCATACATAACCTTTCATTGCTAGAACATTGATTGATGAATATATGAACCTCCTTGTCATAGAATTGTACAAATTTTAAGGGGGATAGTTTTAGCTAAATATTCATATATTAATAGATATATTTATAAATATATTACCTATGTCATTTCATCTAGATTGATTTGGCATTACTTGAGGGCAACCAAAGAGTTAAGTTTTGGGGTGTGATAACTTTATGAAAGTAGAGTCACTGGTGCACTTTTTTGTTTAATATTTGTTCGTCTTATACAATAGGTAGTACTTTTGGGGTTAAAAGTACACAAATATGAACTTTCTAGCAAATAGGTATGAAATTATAATTTTTGAGAATTATTTGAAATTTTATAGAGTTTCTATATATTTTTTAATGCAGGATCTATTAGAATAGCACACGTGGATGCCATGCAAGTAGGAGCACACCATGTGTACAATGATTAGTTATCACCATGTGATGCAACACAAGAAAAGTGGAGCCAAATGGAGCACACCACATGTAGCAAGTGATGTAGGTGTCGCCAATTGTCGACACGACATTGAGTCCGAGTTTTGTTGAGCATTCAAGATGCTAGGTTATATTCAATCTATCAGAAACTATATTGGGGGATTGTAGTGATTCACATCTTAAAAAATCAGGAATTTAAGTATTCCAATATATCTTCTCATATATTTCTTAGATGCTAATTTTGAGTTAATTAATTACTGCTATTTATTTTTAGTTCGTTTAATTTTTTTTTCTCAAAACACAAAAAATAATTGATCTTTACTTTTTAGTTTTAAAATTATATTCTAATAACATAATCTCCATGTGAATGATCTTTTCTTATCATTATATTACTTGTTTGTGATACATGTACTTGCTTACCCTTGCACACAATTTGAATCAATCATTTGACATTTTTGTAAGACATACACATGAAAAACCTTATAAACTTGTAACAATTCTTGGGGTGACTCTAGCTAATATGCTGCATCACCAGTCATTTTTGTAATTCGAAATTGCTCGATATAGTGAGGTGTGAACTTTCCTTTTATTTTGAAATAGGTTATACCCTTTCGAGGTTGAACCTTGAGAAAAATGTAGTCATCTACTTTGAATTTCAATAGCCATCACCCATGATCAATATAACTCTTATATCAGCTTTAAGCTACACGAAGTTTGTCTTAATTGTTGAGAATCTATTAATTTATCTCTTCAATAAGATTAGTTCTCATCATATCAAAATCTTTGCATTCTACCTAGTACAATGGACATTCACATAGTTGTCCATACAAATCTTCATATGGAGCCATCCCTATATTGGCATGATAGCTATTATTGTAGGAAATCTCAACCAATGGTAGTTGTTCACTCCAGTTTCCCTTGAATTCTATAACATAGGCTCGTAACATGTCTTCTAACATCTAAATAACCCATTTGGATTGTCAGTCCATTTGAGGATGATAAGCTATGCTATGCAACAACTCTATATGCAAAACCTATTGAAGGTATGTCTATGATAATGCAATAAACTTTGGATCTCAATCTAAAACAATCGACTTTGGGAGGCCATGCAATCGTACTATCTCTTGACTTTACCACTTACTCAAAGCAATCACCGAGTACTGAGTTTTTATCAAAATAAGATGAGAAAAAATTGTAATATGATCGACAATTACCTATATAGAATCATGACCTTCAGAATTACATGGTAATCCTTATACAAAGTTCATGGTTATGTCTTCCCATTTCTATTCGGGTATTGGGAGTGACGAAAGTAGTTAAGTAGGTTTCTTATAATCTACCTTCACTTGTTGAGATATCATACAATTAGCCATGAACTGTAGAAAATATTTCTTCATTCTTTCCACCAATAGGTCATTATTAAATCACGATACATTTTGTGCTTTCTGGATGTATTGTAAATTTTTGATATGTGTGTTTCACCCAAGATCTCCTGTCTCAAATAATCAGCAATAGGTATTGCAATTTTCCTATGGAAATGAAATGCTCCATTATTATAAATCCATCATTCCATTGTTTCTCCTTCATTCATCCTACACTATACTTCAAAAATTTTGGGACCATATGATTGAGTTACTTTCATGTTCTTCAGTAATGTAGGATTGGTCATGAGCATGTTGATAGGTTCCAAAAAACACTTAATATATCATAATTTTATGCATGTTTACCGATTATATATATTCATATTTGCTTGTTTTATTACCATTTTACATAAATCTATCTTTTTGAAATCATAGGTATATATTTTGTTGTTTTTTTGGGTATTTCTTATATTAAAATAAATCAACTTGAAAAATTGCACTGGAAGTTAGGGTTCCAAAGTGATGTACATTGAAATGTTGCATGACATGAAATTATTGTCAGCCGTGTCGTGAGGAAAAAGAAAAGAATAAAATGTGTACCAAATTTATACGGGCTAATGCATGAAAGTATTGTGTGCCATAGTGCAAAAATAGTGGATTATGCTCAAATAGTATACATGTTGTGTATGCCACGGCGTGAAAAGGTTTTATACTGTGATGCAATGCTAAAAATTCCATTCTTTTCTCCTTTTCCCACCCTATAAATAGGACCCTATTTCCTTTATAAATTATGTCCCACAACTCTTTTAGTACTTTTTTTCTTAGTTTCTCTCAATCTTTTTTTTTCTTTTAGTAGTTTAAAGTTCTTCTCGTATTTGAGAGTTAACCAAATTTAGTTTATGTATTAATTTTAGTTTTCAATTCAATAAACAGTGAAGCAATTGTATTTAGAGGTTTCCTAGAATAGAAGCAATTCTAAACAATTATGTTTGGTATATTCAAATATATTATTTTTAAATTATTTTTAAGTGTTGTTTTACTTGTTATATATTTAATTTTTTGATATCATTCATTAAACTAGACATGGTTGGCTATAATGGTATAGAATATTTTTATAAAATGAATTAAATTTTATTTCATCATCAAGCTTTAAACCAAGGTTTTATAAATGATAAATATATTGACGAGGTATATTTCACAATAAACAAGAGAATAGATTTAGGATTTATATTATTTGAATCTAATTTAGATTAGTGATCTTAAATATCTTGGTCTACATCAACTGTATAGTTAGAACAAGCTCTATTTCAAATATTTTTATAAGAACTATTATCGAAGATATATTGACAACATATCCTTCATAATAGTTCTACAATCTGAAAGTTAGTTCTAGATATTTAAATCACAAACCCAACTTAAACAACCTGATGGAAGTTTAAATTGTTGACCCAACCAAATGTGACAAATTAAATGGTTTAGTAATTTCTTAAAAAAATGAGCATAATTTAATTAAGGTTTAAATTGTAGGCCCAATAGAAGGTGTCAAGTTAAAGTTTATTTCACAAAGAAAACGATCCATGCCTTAGGATATTTTCATACCTATAAAAAAGAACCAATAATCTTAATTCATATTTTAATAACCTACTAATTATTAAACAACCGTAATTAACTAGCTAATGTATCCCATAAATTTGTCAGTACATGGTTAATGTTTAACTGCTTAAATATTTATTGAATTTGTCCTTATTTTTATGTTAGTTGTTTAGGGTTTTAATTTTGTTTATAAGAATTTGTTAAATTATTTAAAAATCACATAGTTCCTTTTTAAACCGACCTTAGAAGTGTACTTATAATTTTTTATAAGTGATTCGTTAACTAGCGAACTATTTTATGAATCAAATAAAAATTGTACACAACAATTTTGTGTGAATATTTTTGTGGCATTGCTAGGGAATTTGTAATAGCACTAAAAACACACTAACTTTGCAAGTATCAAGTGTTTGGTGTCGTTGGTGGGGAATAATAGCATTTTAAAATTATTATTATCAAAATCTTAAAAACAAGTTGTGTTGTAAGTATTGTGATTTTTTTTTGAAATCTTAGAAAATCTCAATTATCAACTAATTTTAGATATTTTATAATTTCAAATCTTCTTTTTCTAAAAATATAAAAATAAAATACAAAAATTATTTTCTTTTAAAAATAAAAAAAATAAATTCAATTTCATTTTCATTTTCTTTTCTTTTAACAATTCTTTATCGTCAATTTTTAATTTTTAATTTTCTTTTGTTTACTTTATTGATTATTTTATTATTTTATTTCTTTTTAAATTTTTGTTTAACTTGTGTGTATTACATTATTTCATGTATAATTTATTCTAATAATAGTTGTATAATTCTTGTTATTCTATTATTCTCTGCCATGTGTTTAGTATTTTTGTGTTTGAACATGTATTGTTTTATTGCCCTCTCATACCTTTGAATAACAATATAAATAGACCATCTAGAATCTCAAAAGGCTAGACTTTAACATCCTATAGTCTTTTGTTGGACAACATATTGAACAAACCTCGACACCTCTACCTGATCCCTTAAACATGGGGGAAATCAACCCCGTAGAGAGACCATAGTTAAGGAGTTTGCAAGGCCAGTAATTGGCACTGAAATTGTCTCTATACACCTGGGTGAAGCAGCTAGGAATTATGAATTGTTAAACATTCATTTTTCCATGATGTTCTTTTCACGGATTGCTTAATGAAGAGTCATTGTCTTTCATTGGGGATTTTAATTCTACAATCCAAACATTCCCCCTCAGTGTACTTACTAGGGATCAATTCAAAATGAGGTGTTTTCTCTACACCCTTAAGGACAGGTCCAAGGCATGGCTAATGTCACTTCCTCTAAGTTCCCTGATGACCTAGGATGAAGTCCACAACAAATTTATAGGAAAATTCCCACGAGAGCTAAGAGTTACGATTACCACTTTCTCGTAAATGGAGGAGAACCTTTCATTGAATCATGGGATAGGTTGAAACTTTTTCTCACTCAGTGCCCCCATCATAATTACCTATTACAGCAACAAAACCAATTTTTTATGATGTATTGACAAAACAGTGTTAGTCCATCATTAAGAATACTACTGGTGGGACAATGGGAGAGAAAATAGACTTAGAGACTTATAATCTCTATGAGATATTATAAGCTAATTCCCAAGAAAAGACCACTAGAGTGAGGAGATTTAGAGTCCATGAGATTAACTCTAGTACTGTTGCTTACTCAACTAACTAAGAAATTTGTGCTTGTCACTAGACATCCACACATAAATAAAGAAATATGTGGTGTGTGCAATAATTACGAACATGGTACTTATACTTGTCCTTATCAATTAGAAGCTACTATTGGACCTGAGCAAGTCAATGTACTTGGGGGATGCCAACTAAGACCTAGGTGTAACCCATTACTAATACATAAAATACTCAGTGTAGGAATCATCGCAATTTCTCTTATAGGCATAACAACCCTCCATTTTCCTAAAGCTCAAACCTATCGAGCTAGTAATTTCACTAATAAATGGCCAGAATAAGCCAAATCTAGAGTAAAACTTTTATTTATTCATTCAAGTTAGTAGAGTCAACAAATCAAGGACTAGTCAAAGGTTGGACTCTATAGAAATTTTCATTAAAAAAATGAAAATACTAGGAGAGTACTTAACCGACCACTTGCAAAACAAGGAAATGAGTAACTACAAGCTAAAAAAAAAGGAACTCAATAATGATAGAAAATTGAGTTTACAAAAGAAGATGAAATCCCCACAAAGAAATGTCTCACTAAAGATGATATAGCATACTCCTGAATGGGAGGCAACCCATTATTATAGGTAATATTATTTTTTGAATTTGTTTTTATTTTTATTTTTATTTTTATTTTAGTTATATTATTTTATATTAATTCCTACTTTGTAAAAATTATTTAGAAATGTGAATTTTATAATTTTTTGTTAAAATTGGTGAGAAGTACACATTTGTGTTATTTTATTATGTTTGGATTGATGGATACATCTAGAATTCCATACCAACTCTAGAACAAGTTCAACAAATTGATAACTTTTCTCTCTTTACTCTTTATGTCTAATTTATAATTGTTACATTGAGTGCAATGTAAATTCTAAGTTGGGGATAGGAAAAGTTACCTTTATAAAATTATTTGCTAAATTGAAATTTTTTTGTCCATAAGTTTACATTCTTATTTGTTTTCATTTACATTTCTTGTGTACTTATATTTTTATTTTTAAGAGTTTTTTTTTTTATTTTTAATATTTTCTTACAAAATTATCATATCTTTTAAAGTTAATTTTAAGAAAATGATTAAGTCTTTGCATTGTTAGATTAATTTCAAAAATATTTCATAAAGTAATATAATAATTAGCTAGTTTTTGTCATAACTAGTATCTCATGATAAAATGTTAAAATTACAATGAACCCAAAATTGATGTTTAGGAATCAAAAAGAGGAGATTACCCTTGTGAGAATATACTTTAAGCCATTGGCTTTCCATTCTGAGTGATAATATTTTTCTACTCTTTAAACACTCTTGTTACCAATTCTAATTGTTAGATGATCTTTATAAGTCTTTGCATTGAATTTTTGAATTTTTTATATCTAATAGAAAGCCTCGTATGCATATGTATTGCTTAAATTGAATAAGTTAAGTAGAAATTGAAATGATATGTCTTTTTATTCATTCATGCATGACTTCTTAAAAAATGAGAGGCATATATGGGATTACCTAAATCAGTAAAATAAAAAGCCACAAATTAACTACTCACTCTATCATACGACATATGTACATTCTATATATAGGTCTATTCTCTATGAAAGAAAAAAATATCTCTAAAACTAAGAGAGATAAAAGAAAAATAAAAACAGGAGAAAAATGATAAGTATATACTACATACTATGACCCATTTTCTTTCAAAGTTTTGAGAATTAGCTAAATACAAAAGAAAGAAAAATAATTCCCAAAGAATTCATTGCATTTTCTTCTTCTAAAAGGAATATTACTTGAGATTTTTATTTGATGAGTTTGATTGATGTAAGAAAATAATATGTGATTTCTTTGTAAATCCCTTCATTTGATTCCTTTCGTGAGATCAATATGATGCACCACTTTGAGCCTTTTATTATTTTAAACATATGTGAACCTATTAATTCATTTCTATACATAAACTCTATTTTCATATATATTTGTACGAGTGCTTGAACCAATAGGATCAATGTTATTAAGAGTATGCATTCTAAGGTTAGAGTTGAAGCATACTAGAGTTCCTTACACTCACATTGCATAAATTAATTTTGGTATATTTTTTATTTGAATATGAAAGTGATTTCTGACTGATTATTATAATAAATCATGAATGTTTAGAATATTGAAATGACTCATGCTATAGATTCTAATTGTAGACATAAATGAAATTTTAAAACATGAGAAGTTTTATTCTTCTTATTCTATTTTTATTCTTTTTTACTTTGTTTTTAAACTTCCTTTGTTTGTGTGATTTTTTTATTTTAAATATTTATTTTACATTTGATATTTGTCGGTATCATATCTGAAAACCCTCACGTGACTTAAACTCGCCCACTAAGGCAACTTAGGGTTTTAATGGTGTGTTGCATATGCTAAATGCAACTGTGTCAATCTAGTTTTTAACTTTTAGTTTTTCACCTTTCTTATTAAGAGACTAGAAAGAAACTTGTTAGGGATTTTGATAAGTGCTCAAAAGCATTTAAAATATTGTGATTTAATGCATGTTTAGTGATTATATAGATTTGTATTTGCTTCTTTTACTATCATTTTAAGTAAATCTATCTTTTTAGAATCACAAGTATATTTTGTTATTTTTTAGGTATTTATTGTATTAAAATAAATCAACTTGAAAAATTATACTTGAATCATCCCATTATAACTTGGAAGATTAAAAGAAAACAATTGTAAAAAATTACATATGTTTTAGAATTGAAAAGAAACACTAAAATATGAGGAATTAGTGTTCCAAAGTGAGTCAGATTGAGATGTACCATGGTATGAAATTATTGTGAGCCATAACGTGAGGCTAAAGGAAAGAACAAAAATGTCCAAAACTTATGCAAGCTATGGAGTGAAAACATTGTGTGTTGCAGCACAAAGATAGTGGATTATGCTTAAACCGTGTGTAGGTTGTGTATTACATGACGCCTGGCAAAAAAAATTCATATTTTCCGCATTTCTTCACCCTAGAAGTAGGACCGTATTTCTTTTGTAAAATATATCCCACAACTCTCTTAACAACTTGTTTCTTAGTTTCTATCAATCTTTACTTTTCTTTTAGTAGTTTGTAGTTCTTCCCTCATTTAAGAGTTGAACAAATTTAATTTAAGTAATATTTCTACTTTCAATTGAATAAATAGCAAAGTAATTATATTTGGAGCTTTTCCAAAATTGAAGCGATTCAAAAAAATTTTATTGTGGTATATTTAAATGTATTCTTTTCAGTGTTATTTTACATATATGTTTAATTTATTATTCATTTATTAAACTATGCATATTTGGCTATAAATAGTATGAGATATTAATAAAGTTGTTACGCTTGTAAAATATTATAATAGATTAAATATTTTTATAAAATGAATTAAGTTTTATTTCATCATCAAGATTTAAACCAAAGTTTGTATATGAAAAATATATTGATGAATTATTTTTCATAATAAACAAGGGAGTTACATTTAGGATTTAAATTATTTGAATCTGGTTTAGAGTAGCACTCTAAAATTATTTTGTCTATATCAACTATATAGTTAAGGTGAGCTTTATTTCAATAATTTTTATGAGAATTATTATTTAAGATATGTTGAAGACATATCCTTTATAAGAGTTTTAAAATCTGAAAGTTAGTTCTAGATACTTAAGTCAAAAACCCAACTTAGACACTTTGATGAATGTTTAAATTGTCGTCTTGACCAAAGGAGAAAAATTAAATGGTTTAGATTTCTTAGAAAAGGAGCAAAATTTAATTAAGGTTTAAATTGTCAACCTGTATGAAGATGGGAAATTAAAGTTTAATTAACAAAGAAAATGATCCCTACCTCAGGTTATTTTCATATCTATAAGAAATAATTTATAATCTTAATTCATATTATTAATAACCTATTTATTATTTAACTAGGTAATGTATTCCATAAATTCTTCACTTCATGATAAATTCTTAATTGTTTAAATATTTATTGAATCTATCCTTAATTTTATGTCAATAGTTTAGATATTCAACCAAAACAATCGTAACAGAATTTTTTAAATTATTTAAAAATCATATGATTTCTCTTTAGACTAAGCTCGGAAGTATAGTTATCGTTTTCTATAATTGATTTGTATACTTGTGACCTATTTTGTAAATCAAACAAAATTTATATGCAATAATTTTGTGCATTAGTTATACAAGAATACGTGTCTTCCACCATCATATAGGTTGAGCTCCTAGCCCTCAATAGTTTGAGTGTTTCACTAGGGGTTGTGACTTAAAATTTCTGCCAAAGTATTAGCCTTACTATGATGACATTACAAAATGAAGTCGTAATCCTGAAGAAACTCTACACATTTCCTTTGCCTCAAATTGAGATATTTTTGAATGAAAAATTATTTGTGACTTTTGTAATCTAATAAGATTTGGAATTTGGCACCATATAGGTAGCATCTCCACATTTTTAGAGAAAATACCACTACTATTAGCAATAAGACGTACCCAAGGCCTTGAAGTGAAGCATACGTGAAAACAACATAAGGTTTCATACTGTTTGGCACTATAAGGATCAGTTTAGTTGCAAGTCATGTCTTTAACCCTTGAAATGTCTCTAAACTAGTTGTTGAACTCTTTGATGTATAGGGGATTGACTTAGTGGGTCCTTTTTCCTCATCCAATTGTCTTCTATATATTTTGGTTGTTGTGTATTATGTATCCAAGTGGGTAAAAGCTATCCCCACTAAAACCAATGATGCTAATTTTGTTGTAAAAGTTTTAAAGGATTCAATATTTAGCAGGATCGGAACACCTAGAGCTATAATAAGTAATGGAGGTAGCCAATTTTGTAACAAATTTTTTGATGAAGTATTGAAAAAGTAAAACATCACATATAGAGTAGCTACTCCATATCAAGCTCAAACTTCTGGTTTAATGGAAGTAAGTAATAGGAAAATTAAGGGAATATTGGAATGCACTGTGCATCGTTCAAGGAAGGATTGGGCACTTAAGTTGAATGATTCCTAATGGGTATATTGCACAACTTATGAAACACCTATTAGGATGAGCCCATACCGGTTAATCTTTGGGAAAGCGTGCCACCTTTCTGTTGAACTCGAACAGAAGGTTTACTGGCTTATTGGGAAATTAAAGAGCTAAACAAGGACTTAGATAAAGCATGAGAAAGGTGTGTTAGAATACCTCTTTGTATGATTCAAATATGATGTTGGATGTAACTAACGCTCTACATCAAAATCCTGAATACATAAAGCAATTTGGTAACTTTTTTATCCCTTCTCTTTTTACAATTTTCATTTGTTACATTAAGGACAGTGTAGATTTTAGGTTAGGGTGGTAGGATTTAAAAGTTACATAAATTAGGCAAAATTTAAACTTTTTTATAAACAATGTGCCCTTGTTTTGCTTATTTGGTTGTGTATTTTTGTATTAATGATTTCCTTTAATTTATTTGTTTTCATTTATTTATGTTTGTTATTTTCTTTAGTTGTGTGTCAAGGTAAAGTAGAGTAGTTTTCAAATTTTTGTCACAAAAATAATCATTTTTTAAAAATTAAGTTTAAGCAATAATTTTTCTTTTGTATTATTAGATTAATTTCAATTCTTGGTTTTTTTTTAGTTTTAAAGTTCTATTTTTTCGGAGCACTAGTTATGGTTTTATAAATTTCTATTTTTTGATTCAGTAAACGGAAATACAAATCATTTTTTAGGTTTTCTAGAAACGTAATTAGCATCAAAGTTCCATAAGGAGTCTTTTGATGTATAAATAAGGAGTCTTGAGAAAATACTCTTATTCATAATTTGACTATCCATTAAAGGCATAAGTATTTTGACAAAATATACCAACATACTAATCCATATAGTGATATATTTACAATCATCGTAAATAAGATCTAGGATTGAACTTAAAAAGTATGTCAATTGATTCAAAGAAAAGAGTTTCACCAATTATAGAAAAACAATCTACGAAAAGAGAACTTAAAATATTTATTCTTTTTTTTTAATATATAGGATTGGTTATTTATTTATTTATTTTCTTTTTGTATAACCACCTTTTACTCTTTATTTTTGTTCATGTTAAGCATTTTCTAGTTTATTTCCCTCTTTTTGTTAAGGAGTTATGCACGGGCCAGAAATATAGTATGATGATTTTCACACTAGTTGTGAGGTAGCCCTATCCACTCACTACGGTAATTGCACACATCATAGTAGCTAACTCTCTCAAAAATAGGTGTCTCTCTACAATTAAATTTTTGAAAGTAAAAAAAAAACTCCAACATAGTTTTGCAATCAAGGTTAGCATAAGTCTTAAAATCTCAAACAATCAATCATAAATTTCAAGTATTATGTAAATTTGAGTTTAGTGAGTGTGTGAGTAAGTTCTTGTCAACATCGATCACTAGATGTAAATATACAAGTTAAAATACACAATTACACAATGAAAGATCAAATTAAAATAAGTCAACTTTTTAAAAGAGTATAGTATGTAAAGTCCATTTCATTGTTAAAATAAATCTACTCCCCTTGTTTTTAATTTTTTATTTTATTTTATCAAAACTAAAGAAACAACAATAAAAAAACATACAAACCTACTAAAGATGGTCACCAAAGATTAATTGAGGACTCAAACAAGAGTACCTAGGTGAAGAAAAAATGACAGTTAGGTGAAAACAAATAGACAATCTTTCCTAACCAAAACTTTCTTGAATTTTTGTTTTATTATATCTTTTGGATGGAACTCAACTACTTTAGTTGTCATAGGTATGTTCTTAGGCTTACCCTTAGATTTCACAACCATCCTAAATAAAGATTAAACATGCATGGTAGGATGATGATAATTAGTCCTAGAATTAATTGTGTTGAATATCACTTGCCTCTTTGAACCAACAACTTCATGCTTCCAAGTAGAATTTTTGAACATGTTACTATAATTTTCATTCATCAAGTAATATGAAGAAAAATGCATAGAGGGATTATGGTTATAAGTCCTACTATGTGAAACATGGAAAATATTATTATATTTAAGAGCATTCATCAAAAATATACACTTTGGCCTAATATGACCTTTCCTACCACAATAATGATACATAGGCACAACCTTTAGAACTTTTTATACTATAGATGCAATGCTTCTTTGTCCATAAATAGTAATTGTGTGAGTAGAGTTAGAAAATTTTACAAAGTCCATGAGTATTATGTGAAGAAGGATTATAAGATTTTACAAATTGAGTCGTATTTGAAGTTGATAGTGTAGAATGTTCATCTGCATAGCCTAGCCCTCTCTTTTCTCTAAAAGGTTTTCCATATTCAAGAACTTTGTTTAATGTTTCAGTATCAATTGTTAGATTCTTCATGGCTTCCTTTGATTGTTCCAGTTCGTGCACAAGATTGTTGTTCTCCCATTTAAGATCTACAAGACTGGAATTTAAAGCAAGTTCAAACAATTAAATTTTTTTCTTGGAAGAATTAATTTGATATGATTTAAGTTTATTATTTAATTTGGTTACTTATTCAAGTAACATATCCTTTTGTTTCTTACAACCCACTAAATCAACGAATAGTTCATCATGACTATTAGCATTAAATTTATTTAGTAGGAATTCATAATCACTTTCCTAATTATCTAAATCAAAGTAAGACTTTCTAGAGTATCCACCAATCTTTGCTATAAATACTAGGTAGTTGGTTCCACAAATTTCTAAGTCATTAGGATTTTCATTGTCACTTTCAGAGTCGCTAATGGTAGCATTGAAAGCTCTTCCAATTGTTTTCTTATATTAGCACACTTAACTACAAAATGACCAATTCCATTGTATTCAAAGCATTTTGGTCCAATGGGTTTAGATTTCTTACCTTTTGAACATATAGGTTTGAGCTCTTGGATTCTGATCCCTTGAAAGGCTTAGTTCCTAGTTAGGCTATAACTTTCTCCAATTGAAGATATTCTTGAGATTTTTGGCTATGTGTACCAAATCTTCATCACTTTTATCATTGAAAAGGTCACCATATTTAGTCATGGTGTTTTGGAAAGCAATACCTTTCTTCTCTGTAGGTGTTCAAAAACTCATCTCAAAGGTTTGAAGTGAGCCAACGAGTTCCTCAATTTTTATTATCCTTGCTTTCATCAACGGCAATTTCCTTTGCATGGAAGTGATCTTGGAATGGGCATAGAATCTCCTAAACGACTACAAATTCCTCAATTTTCTCTCCAAGATTTGAAAAAGTGTTGAAATATCACATAATTTAGCATAAAATTCAGAGAAGGTTTCAATTTCTTCCATCCTAAGGTTTTTAAAACTAGTGCCTAGTATACAAAATTTAACTCTTTTAACT
The DNA here is from genome assembly GCA_030763125.1 of Hippophae gyantsensis. Lineage (NCBI taxonomy): Eukaryota > Viridiplantae > Streptophyta > Magnoliopsida > Rosales > Elaeagnaceae > Hippophae > Hippophae gyantsensis. Next base: position 40,503,776 of record CM061035.1, on the reverse strand, counting down.
TAGAGATACAATGGCACTCATAAGTAGAAGAACACTAAAGATAACATTAATACCCTTTTGGTTTTAGTCAGTACAAGTTTTATCTTTAGTGGTCCATTTGTTCCTAGATTTAAGTGTAAGAACATTATCTTTGGTAACCATAGGTGGTTCCCAACCATAAATAATAGAATTCCAAACACTCACATCTAGGGAACATAAAAAGGTTCCAATAAGGCCTTTAAACATGGATAGTTAGACCCATCAAAGAAAGGACTATAGGCGGTAGATGAACCCTCTCTTAAATAATCCATAACAAGGTTCCATAATACTAAGTATATTAATTGACCTGCTCTTTTACCAATTGAAATCTCTCAGTTACAGATATGATTAAATTAAAGGGAGATGAATAGTTAATGAATTGAAATATGCCTAATTAAATATTCACAAGCGATAATCATGTGTAAAGAAAATGATGTAGGAATAAATAAAGATTTGAAATATGATATTATTAGGTGAAAGACATAGGTCATAACAATGACCTACGAGAAAAACCACTGGTTCACTAGACCACCTAACTATCCATTATAAAACTAAATTTCAATTACAAGGCCAAGACTTAAACTACTTATCATAGATAATGTCCATAAGTAATCTACTTATAAGCCATTACTTCTTTTACAACCTCAACAAGAAACATATATGGATCTGAAACAATGTTCCAATAAACTCAAGTCATATGAATAATCATACCCATTCCGCTGGCACCTGAAAAGTTAGAACAATAACAATAGTGTAAAATGTGTCCTCGAGTTGATTCAATAACGAAAATCCATAGCTAGATGATATAATAAAATATCTGTTAAGTCAAAATCAACTTGCTAACCCAAAAAAAAGATAAAGCATATGATTATAAAATGAATAGGCTTTATATCAATCAAACATAACCACATAATGTTTGATAAATTATTTAAAGAAAGAAGCCTAACAAAATATGATTTAGTTTTTGCAAAACAATTTAAGAGAGAAAGCTTAAGATCAAAAGATTGTTGCAATTATTTAAAAGAAAATAAGAGGTATTAGACTGGGCAAAAAGCAGCTGGTCCATATAACAATTCATTCCCCTACATACATGAGTACGTAAACATCCATTAAACAAGCAGTCTAAACTTCAAAGACATATGAATGGAGAAATTAAAGCATTATAAATATTAACATGGTGTTATCCTATGTTATTCAAGATTATATTCTTTTCCTGATGTTATTATTTGAACAAAGTGTTTTGTCCATTCTTCTTGTAAATCATCAAAAATAAGCATATCATAGCCCCACTTGTTCCAACCAAAGAAATATACATAATTAATTAAATTCAAAATAAGAATGTAATATCATGAGTTCACAAAAAATAACTTATATATGTTAAAAGATTAGTAAAAGAGATTACCACATTGACACCCAAATGATATAATAATAACCTTATCCCTTCGAAATCATAATAGCACTTTATTAATATTTTGTCTATAAATATGAAGCTATCTGGAATCAAGCTGGTATTTTTAATACCAGCTTTATACTTGACTTCATATTTAGAACTCATTATAGCATTAAAAATACCAGCTTGATTCCAGATAGCTTCATATTTATAGACAAAAGATTAATAAAGTGCTATTATGATTTCAAAGGGATAAGGTTATTATTATATTACTCGGGTATCGATGTGGTAATCTCTTATAATAATCTTTTAACATATATAAGTTATTTTTTGTGAATTCATGATATTACACTGTAATGATGATTCTGGGGTGGTTTTCCTGTACTTGGCTAGCTAGTGACTACCATGATGTTGTCATAAGAAAAGTAGGCAAGACAAATGTGATGAAGTTGGGGTAAAAAAAGGTCCATAAAACAATGCATTCCCCTAAATACATAAGTACATAAACATCCATCAAACAAGAGACTTCAGACACAGGAATAGAAAATTAAAGCATTATAAAAATTACCGTTATGTTGTTATATGCTATTCAAGATCATTAGAATCTTTTCCTGATTCTTCTTGCGATGATATAATTTGAACTATGTGTTCTTTCCTTTCCTCTTATAAATCATCAAAAATTTGCGGGTCATAGCTCGTCTTGTTCCAACCAAAGAACTACATGTATTTAAAATCAAAATAAGAATGTAATTTCATGAATTCACAAAAAATAACTCATATATGTTAAAAATGTATATTTGTAAAAGATATTACCACATCATCAATTGTAATTTTGATATTTGTGATGATTGATCGGGGCAGAACCGACATCGCCGATCCCGCCCGTTCATTTGGTTTTATGTATTTATAAAACTCTCGCAAGTGCACGAATCATTTCGTAGAAAATGATAAGTATACTCCCAAGGTCGATCTAAGGAAGGAATGTATGTGGTTTTTAATTTATTATTCAAACTTTTAAAAACGAAATTAAATCCTAAACATCCTGTCACGATATTTTGGGGTTTTGTGTTTTTAATCTACTTACATAAAAATAAACATAGATTCAATAAATATTTATGCAAATTTTATCTTAAAAGCGATTAGAGTATTTATGGATATAATAACTAAGTTAATTATGCTTGCTCATATTATTTAGGTTATTAAAGATATGAATTGATATTTATTGATTCTCTCTTTTTTGTATGAATACCACCTTTGGTGGGGTTAGATATTCTTTGTTAACTAAACAAATCAATTAACACCTATGGGTGGGGTTGATAACTAATTTGGTTAATTAAATTAATTCCTTTTTCTAAGAGATTGAAAATGAACCATTTAAATGCCACCTTTGGTGAGGTTAGACAGATTTAAACTTTATTCAAGGTGTCCAAATTAAACCTAAGAATTTAGTTATCCGAGTACTAACTTTCAAGTTTTAAAACCACTAACGAAAACATGTTGTCAATACATTTTCAGATAATAATTCTTATAAAAACTTTTGAAATAGAGCTTCACTCTAACTACCTAGGGCGATTGTACCATCAAATAAAAGAGCACTACTCTAAATCGAATCGATAACTAAACCTTAAAATCTAATTTTCGTGTTTAAGTTTGTAATGAAAAATAATATATTTTCTCAACATTCTTAATATAAAATCTTGAATAAAAACAAAATCAATTCATTTTAAAGATTTTTTACCTATTTAATATTTTAGCAAGCATAACAACGTTATTATTACATCATGTTTACTAAATATTAAAGACACAGTTAAATTTAATCACGGACAAATTAAATATAACATGTAAGAATAAAGCATAAAAAATAACTCAGAAGAAAATAAAATCCTTACAGAACTTCGACGCTATTCCCGTTGCTGGAAAACCTCCAAGCGGAATTTGCACTTCCATTTATTGAATCAAAAAGCTAGAAAAATTACAAAAACATAACTAGTTCTTCCCCAAAAGGGAAGAACTCTAAAACTAAGAGAAATTAACTAAAAACTAAGAAAAACTAAAAAAACCTAAAAATCTAAGAAAAGAGAGAAAGAAAGAAGAGAGAAGTGTGTTTTGAAGTGAAGGGAAGGGGGGTATTTATAGGTGAGGATGGAGAGAAAAAATGAGTAAAAAAATGTTAAAAAAATATTAAAAAATGTAAAAAAGCGTGTGGAATTGCCGATGTCATTAATGACGTCGGCAAGATGACGTCACGAGTAGTCGACAGCATCAGCGGATGAACAGATGCAGCGGATGAACAGTATCCCGCGGATGAACAGTACCTTGTGGATGAACAGTTCCGCACGGATGAACAGTACCCCCGTGGATGAACAGTTCCGCGCGTAGCTGGGCGGAGTCGAGCTGCGCCGGCAAGCGCTGACCGCTGACACGATTTTCTCCTTTTGATATTTTTGACCCATTTTGTCCAATTTTTCCTTATTTGTTGACCTTTCCCCATTTATTTATTAATATATTTGTGATGTATTGCTTCCAGTATTCCTCTTTGAGTCTTTAAGTTGCGTTTTTAAGTGAAAATACCTGAAAAACAATAAAAACACCAGTGATTCCGAAAAAGACAAATTTATAAAAATATATGATAAAACATATAAATATATATATTTCTATTTAATAAATCTGCATAAAATCATGGTAATTTTAGTGCTTTTGAGCACTCATCACAACTCCCCAAACCGTAGTCCCTTAGCAAGAGAAGCGATAAAAACTAAAAATTAAACTATCCTAAATCACTTCCAGTAGATTGACACGGTTGCATTTTAGCCTATGCAACAAGCCTTTAAACCCCTAGGTTGCCCTAGTGGACGAGTTTGAGTCTCGTGAGGGTTTTCGATAATGATACCCACAAACATTGAACTAAAAAAATCAAAAGAAACAATAAAAACAATCAACTAAAATTACAACAAAATCAAAAATTAAATTTTAAGAATAAAAGAAAACAACATATCACAAAAATGTCTCATACTTTTTAATCTCCTTTAAGATCATAATTAAAATCTCAAGCATAAGTTATTTTAATCTTTTAAACAATCATGATTTATTATAATAATTAGTCGAAAATCATTTTCATATTTCATATCAAAAAATGTATCAATTTAATTTTTACCCAATTTCGGTTGTCATGAATCAGAATTCGCTTCGACTCTATTCCTCACAAGTCAATACTCTCAAAACACTGAATCCTATGGGTTCAAACACTCATACTAATTTATATGCGAAAGAGTTGATGTATAGAAATGAACTAATATGTTCGCATATGTATAAAGAAGAAAGGCTCAAAGTGTTATTTTGACGTTGATCTCATGGAAGGAATCAAATGTATAAATTATAAAGATATCATATATAAAAATTATTTTCATGCATAAATCAAACTCATTAAGAAAAAATTTCAAGATATATGCCTTTTACAAATGAAGAAAGTGCAATGACTTTTTGAGAATTACTTCCTATATCTTTCTTTTGTAATTAGCCTTTATTTACTACTTTCTAAGCATTGTGCGTCATAGTATGTAGATTATACTATATATTCTTTCTCTCTATATTTTTCTGAAGATATTTTTCAATATATATGATTTTTTTAGAGAGTCAGCGCATGTACAGATTGTACACATTTTTTCTTAGGATCTTAGGTAATGCGGGTCATAGTATGTAAATTATACTATATATTCTTTATCTCTCTATTTTTTTTAGAAGATACTTTTCAATATATATCATTTTTTAGAGAGTCAACCCATGTATACAGATTGTACATTTTTTAAGGATTTTGGTGAGTGGTTAATTTTGTGGCTTTTCTCATTTGATCTTGGTTTAGGTAACCCAGATATGTCTCTTTTTTTTTTTAACAACATGCGAATGAGATAAAAGCATATACTATCAATTTCTACTCAAATCATTTGATCTAACCAAAAATAATAATAAAAAACATACGATACTCTATTAAGATGAGAAAAAATTCATACATTCAATATTAATGCCTATAGAGATCATCTAAGAATTTGAAGAAATAAGAAATGTGTTTGGAGTAGAAAAAATATATATTTCACTCTGAATAAGGGAAATTAGGCTCAAATTATATCTCACAAAGGTAGTCTCCACTAAAACAAATTCATAAATACCGATTTTGGGTTTAATATAATTTCTACATCTTATCAAGAAATACTAGTTATGACAAAAATTAACTAATTATCAAAAATAATTACATAATATTTCATGATATGTTTTCAAAAATTAATCTAACAGTACAAAAGACTTAACTATTTACGTAAATTTGATTTAAAGAAATGATAAATTTTTGTGAGAACTTTTTTTTTTTTTTTTTTGTTTAATTCCAAAATTACTAAATCACACAAAAAATAAAACCAAACACAAAAAATGAAGATGTGAACATAAAAAAGAAAAAATTAATAATATTTGTTTTTTGAATTTTTTTTTTTTTTAATTTTAAAATTGTTAAATCTTTTTCTTTTCTAATTAAGCATGGTAACTTTTCACCACAACTTAGAACTTACATTGTCCTCAATGTAACAATTGTAAATTAAAGATAAAGAGAAAAAGAAGAAAGATTACCTATTTGTCGAGAATGTGTAAGTAGTAATGGAGAAATGCGGTAGCATTCATCATATTCATCATTAAAGTGTATACGTACGTATTGTCATGTGAACTTCTAACAACTCAACAAATATTTTTAGTTTTAACAATTTAAAATTATTCACATATAATTAAACTAAAATAAACAATAAAATTAAGTATATAAAACAAATAACAAAAAATTACCTAAATGATGGGTTGCCTCCCCATCCAGCTTAGTTTAACTTCTTAGCAAGACGTAACTGGGGATTGCCTTTTAAGTAAACTCAATGTCCCCTCATCAATGAGTCAATCAAACCTACAAGTAAGACAAGGTTGTCTACCTATACTTTTTCACATGTCCTATGGATTTTTAAATTTTTCTCGTACTTAAAACTAGGGGACACGCTGTGAGTTTTAGATAATCCATGTCTAGGTACAAATCAAATAATTAAAGGCATCAAAACACAATTGTACCTAGATCAAACAAAACAACTAACTCCTTAGATTGTAATTAAAGCTTTAAAATTTTGGAGATAGTTTTAATTTTTTTTTTTTTTTTTTTAAGTTAAAATAACATAATCGTATTAACCAAGAAGTCTGTGAAAAAATGAAGGCAAAGGCTCCTTAAAAACCATCCTCCTGACAGAGCAACGCGTTCAGAAAGACTAGTGGCACAAAGGCTTCCAAGAACCTAGTCTCCTGTAGAACTCCTTAGATCTTTACTTTTCATGCTATTAAAATTAAGTTAATTAAGTTAAGTTAAGTTAAAATTTAAGTTAATTAAGTTAATAAAAGGTAGGTTAATTAAGTTAATGAAAATCTAACTTAATTAAGTTAGTAAATTAAATTAATTAAGTTAGTAAATTAAGTTACTAAAAACCTAAGTTAATTAACTTAAACGAAAATTAAAAAAAAAAAGTAGTTAAAAAAAATTTGAAAAAAAAATAAAAAATAAAAAAATAAATTGAAAAAAAATAATTGAAAAAGGTAAAAGAAAAAAAAAAGAAAAAGAAAAAACAACAAAAAAAAAAATGAAAATAAAGTTTTTGATTATTTTTTTATTTTTTTATTTTTTTATTTTTTAATTTTTTTAATTTTTTTAATTTTTTTTAATTTTTTTTTATTTTATTTATTTTATTTTTTTTATTTGTTTTTTATTTGTTTTTATTTTTTTTATTATTTTTATTATTTTTAATTTTTTTTATTTTTTTATTTTTTTATTTTTTTTATTCTTATTTATTTATTAATTTAATTTAAAATTTATTTACTTTTTTTTTTACTTCAAATTTCAAAATGCAAAATTATTTCATTATTCATGCTATATTTTTTTATTTATTACGAAATTGAAATTTGAATTTTTTTTTTTACTTTTCACAAACAACAAAATTTTTTATTTTTTTTAATTTTTTAATAAAAAAAAAATCACAATTATTTACAACACAAAAGGTTTTTAAAATTTTGATAAATAATTTAAAAACGCTATTCCTTCCCCGGCAACGGCGCCAAAAACTTGATACCATCCCCGGCAACGACGCCAAAAACTTGATACCATCCCACAGAATGCGCCAAAAACTTGATACCATCCCGTGTGCCGCCAAAATCTTGATCAGTGAACCGACGTCGCCGATCCCGCCGGCTTCATTTGGTTTTATGTATTTATAAAACTCTCTAGAATTCTGCGAATCATTTCGTAGAAAATGATAAGTATACTCCCAAGGTCGATCTAAGGAAGGAATGTATGTGGTTTTTAATTTATTATTCAAACTTTTAAAAACGAAATTAAATCCTAAACATCTGTCCACGATATTTTGGGGTTTTGTGTTTTAATCTACTTACATAAAAATAAACATAGATTCAATAAATATTTATGCAAATTTTATCCTTAAAGCAGTGGAGTATTTATGGATATAATAACTAAGTTAATTATGCTTGCTCGTATTATTTAGGTTATTAAAGATATGAATTGATATTTATTGATTCTCTCTTTTTGTATGAATACCACCTTTGGTGGGTTAGATATTCTTTGTTAACTAAACAAATCAATTAACACCTATGGGTGGGGTTGATAACTAATTTGGTTAATTAAATTAATTCCTTTTTCTAGAGATTGAAAATGAACCATTTAAATGCCACCTTTGGTGAGGTTAAAACTGATTTAAACTTTATTCAAGGTGTCCAAATTAAACCTAAGAATTTAGTTATCCGAGTACTAACTTTCAAGTTTTAAAACCACTCTTGAAAAACATGTTGTCAATACATTTTCAGATAATAATTCTTATAAAACTTTTGAAATAGAGCTTCACTCTCTTAACTCTTAGGCGATTGTACTATCAAATAAAAGAGCACTACTCTAAATCAGACAGGATAACTAAACCTTAAAATCTAATTTTCGTGTTTAAGTTTGTAATGAAAAATAATATATTTCTCTCAACATTCTTAATATAAAATCTTGAATAAAAACAAAATCAATTATTTTAAAGATTTTTACCTATTTAATATTTATGACATAACAACGTTATTATTACATCATGTTTACTAAACAGACAGCACAGTTAAATTTAATCACATACAAATTAAATATAACATGTAACAATAAAGGATAAAAAATAACTGTAAAGAAAATAAAATCCTTACGAGAACTTCTCGACGCTATTCTTCGGAAAACCTCCAAGGAATTTGCACTTTCATTTATTGAATCAAAAAGCTAGAAAAATTACAAAACATAACTAGTTCTTCCCCAAAAGGGAAGAACTCTAAAACTAAGAGAAATTAACTAAAAACTAAGAAAAACAAAAAAAAAACCTAAAAATCTAAGAAAAAGAGAGAAAGAAAGAAGAGAAGTGTGTTTTGAAGGTGTGTTTTGAAGTGAAGGGAAGGGGGTATTTATAGGTGAGGATGGAGAGAAAAAAATGAGTAAAAAAATGTTAAAAAATATTAAAAATGTAAAACGCCGTATTGGAATTCTTGATGTCATTAATGACGCCAAGATGACGTCAGGCGGCTGCGGTATGCAGCGGATGAGCGATCCATGATGAACAAGTATCCGGATGAAGCAAGTACCTTGTGGATGAACAGTTCCGCACGGATGAAAACAGTGACTCTGGATTGAGCAGTTCAGCCGCGTAGCAGCGAGAAGCTGGCGCTGGGGCGCGGCGGCACGATTTTCTCCTTTTTGATATTTTTGACCCATTTTGTCCAATTTTTCCTTATTTGTTGACCTTTCCCCATTTATTTATTAATATATTTGTGATGTATTGCTTCTAGTATTCCTCTTTGAGTCTTTAAGTTGCGTTTTTAAGTGAAAATACCTGAAAAACAATAAAAACACCCGTGATTCCGAAAAAGACAAATTTATATAAATATATGATAAAACATATAAATATATATATTTTTAATCAATTAATGTGCATAAAATCATGGTAATTTTAGTGCTTTTTGAGCACTCATCAATGATTTCACTCATAAACTTCATGACATAATAACCACACATGACTCCATTATTTTGTTGTGGAACCTACAAAAGACAAGTGTACATGATTTTCCATATTCGAACATCTTTATTAATCAATAGTAAAATTAATAAAATTATTAATATTCGTTTGTACCATAACTTTATGCCATATAAGCTTATGAGATTTGTTTAGGGAAATGCCTCTAAACTTGTTTCACAGCTTCCATGCCCTATCAAAGTTTAAAATGGTTAATTTTTTATTAAATATTACTTCTAAAAATAGAAGAAAAATAGCTAGCTATAAATCTTACATTTGAACAACTACTTTTGTATCTTTACTCAGTTCTATGGAAGGTGAGTCACAGTACCAAGCATGATTATTGAATAGATCAAGGATTACCAACTTCCAATGATCTTGGCCTTGTTCAAACCTTAATGGCCAAGGGATTATCAACTTTTCATTTCTGTTAAGCATTAATGCCCTATCACATAATTGTTTAGCTATGATGCTAACATCCTTCTCTTGATATTGATTGACATATGAAGAATCATAAAACATTGCTAAATGTGATGGGTGATTATATTGAAGTCGATAATAACATGACCTATATAAAAGAAATATATATAAGTAATTAGATAATATAAACATAATTATATATGTTCTACATCAATGAAAGAAATTTATGGATTGAAGACTACATTCAAAAGAATTATTTAATAATTGTCTTGATTAAATAATGTGCATAGTTTTTGGGCAAAGATGTATGATTCTTATGTGTGTAATCTATAATTGATGAACATAATGAGTAGTATGCAATCTAATTGGCATGAGAGTGTGATTAAATTATTTACTATATGATGCATAATTTGCTTAATAAAGGAATGCATTCTAGGTTAGATTCAATTGATCGTGTAATTGGTTGGTAATTATTTTTAGGAACTTTTAATGATCCACATGCTTTGGAAATTTTGAGATTAAGATTCCTAGGTCATTTTATCATATATTTTCATTGTTGTTAAGTGTTGTGATTCAATAGATTAGTTGCCATTTATTTTACATCTTTTATAATTTTCTATTTCCAAATAGTATTCATAGTAATGACAATAATTCCCGGTTATAAGTTACACAATCACCTATGGGATCAACATCTATACTTAGGTAAATTATATTACACTTCACAGCCCATATATTTGTAGTTAGCATGTCAAGTTTTTGGCACAATTTTTGATGAGTTTAGTTGGCAAGCGGGCAAGAGGAAGTATCCAATAGAGAGGTGAAAATGATACTGCAAGTAAATGAACTAGATGAGCTATGGTTGAATGCTTATGAGATTGCCATGCTATATAATGAGAAAACAAAAATATGGCATGATAAGAAAGTTGTGCACCATATTTTTGAGCTAGTTTTATAAATTGTTTCTTAACAACTCAAGACTCAAAGTATTTTAAGGAAAACTCAAGAGTATATGGTCCAATCTGTTCACAGTACTAAGGTAACAAATCATGGAGCCATTGAATTAGAAAAGAAAAACAAAGAATGGTTCATGGTTAATAGGCACAGAGTGAAGCACTATCATAGAGATTCACTACCAAATGAAAAAGTTGTAATGACCTCTATGGATGCATCGCAGGAGTTGATATTATTGTCTAGCCAAGGACATTAAAAATGGCACTAGTTGAGAGGTAACTAATGTTATTTTAATTATATTTATTTGTTTTGTAGGTGAATAAATGTTCGGGTAATGGTATAAAAAAATTGGACAACTTTGGTGACAGAATGCGGTGTGCCAAGGCTATGGGAGTTTTCTTTCCTTTTCACTCTATCATATTCATATGTGAATATTGGGGGAAATTTCCAACTCAAGTGTGGAGGAGGGAACTTTATTCTATACTTTAGTGTTTAGTAGCTATTTAATATTTTTTAGGATGTTTTTAATCATGATTTAGGTAGAAATTGTCGAATACATGGAAACTAGATGTATGTATGCTTGTTATAAAACATATGAACCCAATGATAAAATATTTTGTCATGAGCAAGATAAGACATGAAACATGCTCATTAAGTCACTTGAATTAATTATTTCATATGCTTGCTAGTTTTGATTGAATTTGTTCATTTTTTATGCATATGCTCCTGATTAATCGTGATTTTCTTTTTGGAAGAAAATTTGGTATGAGTTATGCTATTTGATAAGGGTTACTATGTTTGATAATATATTTACTTATCCCTTGAAGCGAAATGCTAAGTAGTATATAGCATTAGATATTATTTAAGCATTAATTAGTTCGATTAAGCCTTTCAAGCTAACCATTCTTTGTATCCTTGGTGACCCATTTGAGCCTAACTAAGAACCATTCATTTAAAGCCACATTTTAAGACTAAACAATAGGCATTTCCTTTATCCTTACACCTTTAGCTTGTGTGAAAAATGCAATCATGTGCAATGTACCCTACTAAAAAAATGTAATGTAACCTATTAAAACAAACTCATAACAAATTATACCTATAAAAAAATGAAAATAAAAAGAATAAAATTAACGATAAGTTTGGGAGTGTTATAAAGCTATAAAAAGGATGTGGAATAAAAGAATGAAAAATGATAAGATAGGATCCACTAGAACATAAAGTGAAAGCTCAAGTGTAGTTAAGCCTTGCAAGATGGATAGAAAGCTATGGCACATTACAAGCATGCAAAGCATTTTTAATCTTTAGCTAAAGCCACAATTTACAATAGTAGAGAATGCTGTGAAAAATAGATTTATGAAATTTTTCTAAGACTTAGTCTATTAACATGCTCATATAAGTTGATTCCATGAGTACATTATATGACATCATGTTCAATAGATACATATACAAATCAATTCATCCAAAACCTTACATACCATTATATTAATAGAATGTTAATTGATGGATATGTGAACCTTCTTGTCATATAATTGTACAATCTTTGAGGGGATTATTTTTACTAAAATTTTATGTGTTAAAAGATATATGTTTCTGAATGTGCTACCCATATGATGTTAGTTTAGTCATATTTGGCTTTTCTTGAAAACAAACAAAGAGATAAATTTGGGGGTGTGATAACTTAATAGAAGTAAAGTTATTTTGCCACTTCTATACTCACTATTTGTCATGTTTTATGCTAAATATCATAAAATTTCTTAAGTTGTGTTTAATTATTTCAGTGTAGGTGGAATGATGATAGATCGATTGAAAATGACACAAAAATATAAAAACTCTTGGCATGCCATGACGGATATTTCTCTATGCCTTGACATGCTTTTCTAATATGTATTCAAAGAGCTCCATGGCATGGTAGACAACACTCTATGCCTCGATATGCTTATTTCCACAGGTGATCAGCAAGATTCATGCCTCGATGGGCACTTTTCTGTGCCCTTGTATATGTTCTTTTGTGGGTCAAATTTTACCACAATAGATCTATTTTTAATCTTGCTTTCACCCTTAATGCTTTGATCTTTTAGGAGTTGATATAATGACTTATATGAAGTCACTTTCTCTTTAACACTCACAAAACATTTCCAGCAAGTGCCAAGAAGATAAAAAAGAGAGAAAAGGTTCAAGAGAAGATTAAGGAAGACACAATTGTTTGAAGCATTTAAGAGAGGATTAGTGCTACAAATCAAGGGATTGAGTGTATCACTTCTTCTTCACCTTTCTTTATTAGTTTTCATATCTTTCTTTATGAAATTGTTTTCACTTTATGAGCTTAATTATGTATATCTAATTTATTAATCTAATGTTTTTTGAACCCAATTTTCTACATGTGGAGATCTAATATTTTACCCTAAATGTGATTTCAATTCAATTATATTATTTAATCTGATTTTTATGTTATTAATTATTTGGCCAATAGTTGATACATAAAGACAATTAAATAAATTTGAGATAATTATTTAATTATTTGTTTTGATTGAATAACATGCATGGTTTCTCGATAAAGATGTATGATTATTATGTATGTGATCTATAATTGATGAACTTAATAAGTAATACGTAATCTAATTGGCATGTGAGTATCATTAGATTAATTACTACATGATGTTTAGTTTACTTGAGAGAGGAATGCATCGTAGGTTAGATTCAATTGATCATGTAATTGGTTGGTAATATGTTGGGGAAAGTTTAGTGATTCAAATTTGATAGATTAGTTGTCATTTATTAGCACTTTTATAATTTTCTATTCTCCAATAGTGTAATAAGTATATTGGTACTCGGTTATAATTTACACAACTCCATGTGGGATCGATATCGATACTTAGGTACATTATATTACTCACACGATCCGTATACTTGTGGTTAGCATATCATTATCTTGATTATTTATCAGGTAGGGAACTTTCTCTTATTAATGGGCATAACTATGCCTATTAGAAGTCTTAGATATAGGCTTTTTTTATGGTCACTCTGAGGCTGAGTTTGGCTTCTTATTGAAAATGGATAGATATTTCCAACCAAAACTATGGTCGACAACTCAATCATCCTAAAGCCATTGATTGAGTGGAGGAAAGAAGAAACAAAGTAGTATCAATGGAACAATAAAGAGATGTATGCCTTTATAGGATCCATCATTTTAGATCAATATCGATTGATTTATAACACTCAATAGACATTTTGAGTTATGCCAAATGGAGGAGTTTGAAACTTTTGACAAGTTTTTATGCTAATTTTCTAAACATCGTCAACTCTTTTCATAACCATTGAAGGCCTATTGATGAACTAAAAAACCAAGTTGAGAAAGATTCTTTCTAGTCTCCCATTTTTCTTTAATGCTAAGACTACAACATTAGAGACTTGCTTCAAACCAAGAGAGTTAACTATTAATGACCTATTTGGGCTCAATGGAACCTCAGATAATGCATGCAAAAGATATGCTCGAGACTTACGTGGGTCACCTCATGTTTATATTTTTCATAGGGGACCATCCTCTATGGCAATCACCTTCACCAATGATGAAGGGACGTCAGCACCTCATGAAGACCATTTGGTAGTCACCTTACAGGTAGGGTCATGCAATATTTGCAGAATCTTTATTATACTAGAAGTTTGATTAATCTTGTTTTCCTTGCTATAATGAAATCACTAGGGCTGAAAAATGGCAAAATCATAAAGAAAGAGTCACCTTTACTTGGATTCAACAATAGTACCACCTATGTTGTTGAAATAGTGGTGTTGCTAGTCATGATAACTGGATCAATTGTTATGACCAACTTTGTGGGACCCACTATAATGTCATTTTAGGGAGCACATTGATACATAAGATGAAAAAAGTTCCATCAAATATTCACCAAGTTATTAAAAACCAACGAAAGAAGGCATAAAAAAAGAAAAAGAGAGATCAAGAAAAAGTTGGGAGCTACTATAATGCTACAATGAAAGGGGTTATTCCAAAGTAGTAATTACAGTGTAGGTCTCATAAAAAACAACATATAAATGAGCCTAGAATTGACCTAGGGGTCATAATACATAGATTGAATGTTGATCCAAATGTTAGACCTATTAAAATGGAAAAGTAAAGTTTACAAGAGAAAAAAAGAGGTGATTAAAGCCCAAGCCACCTTGCTTAAAGAGACAAAGGTTATCAGAGAGGTAGATTATCCAAAATGGCTATCCAATGTTGTGTTGGTAAAAAAAAGGGATGTGGCTTACCTCAAATGTGTGTAGCTTTCACAGATGTGAATGATGTCTATTTGATGCCACCTCTAAGTTGGGTTTGATGAGTTTTCTGGATGCATATTGTGGTTATCATTTGATTAGAATACACCTAGAAGACAAAGATAAAACATCTAGGCAATAGGATGTTTGTTAACCAGTTGGGAAGGAACATGAAAGAATACATGTATCACTACTACAATGAAGGGATTTTAAGTCTATTCAGTGATCTAACTTTAATTGATGTGACTTTATATTTTAAGTGAAAGTTGGTTCACCGTAAAAACAACTTAAAATTTGAAGTTGCTCCTACTTGTCAACCGACTTAAAATTGAAGTTAGTCCTACATGTCAATCGACTTAAGTTTTAAGTTGATCCTACGAGTCAACCAACTTAAAATTTTAAGTTGATTATAAACTAGAATCAAATTAAAATGGTATAACTCCTAAGCATATTTTGCTTATTTTCTAGTAGCCTCCATGCATATTTTAAATAGACTAGCCCTAGAAAAAACTAGAATATGTTTAAAAGAGTTTCTAATATTTTTTTCATTTAAAAAATAGATATTAATTAATTACTTAAGAACTAAACTTAGTTACAATATAACTAAATATTATAAGCAAATATACATTAATGTATATATAATTAGCATTGGTTCTACGTGTCAACCAATGCAACACTTGGAACTTAGCGTCGGTTCTACTTGTCTACAGACGTGATGCCACTTGTATAGTCGGTTGACATATAGAATCAGTGCTATACATGACGTATCTATCCTATGTGCCAATAAATGCGACATATGTCCTTCCTCGATTGATGTGTAAAACTAACTCTATTTGACACGTGTAGCATCGATTGTACAGGTCAACCAATGCTATTTTTTTTAATTGTTTTTAATTTTTTTTAGTATTTTTTAATTTTAAGTCTATTTGAAGTTAGTTTTTAACTTGCACCAATTTTTAACTTTAAGTCTATTTATAAGCATACTAACTTTAAATCCCAACTTAAATACTATTTATTATAGTAGTGTATGTTATTATGATGAAATCAACACAGCTTGTAGATTACGTCAAAGATGTGCATGGAAGAAATATTTGGTGTTATTTGAAGGTATTGCATGAGACAATACTAAAAATGTGTTTTTGGGGATGCCTCAAGAAAGGTCATTGGATATCTTATCTCTACTCGAGGGATTAAGGCTAATCTAGACATGATACAAGCTTTGGTTAACATGAAGCCTCTCACTAATCTTAAAGGAATCAAGTAATTAAATGGAAGAATTGTGGCACTCAACAGACTCATTTCCAAATGTACTGAAAAGGCCTACCCTTCTTTAAGATTCTAAGAAAGAACCCATCATTTTTTGGAATTAAGATTATGATAAAGCATTCCAAAGAATCAAGTTGTACTTAAGCATGCCTCATGTATTGGTCATCCCTACCCTGGAAGAATAGTTATGTTTATATTTGGTTGTTGCCTCTTAAACTTGCAATGCCATACTCCTAACAGAAAGAACACAAGGTCCAATACCATATCTACTACTTTAGCTAGATCTTGATTGATGCCCAGATTAGATACCCAACAATTGACAAGTTGGCTTTTACTCTAAAAAGAGAAGCTCATAAACATAGAAATCATTTTGGCTCATACACAGTGGTAGTTCTCACCTCTCAACCACCTAAGAATATTTTGACAAAACCAAAAGTGGTAGGAAGTAATATAAATTTCTATTTAACAAGTGTTCATTCATGGTGCTTACAATTTTAAAGGTTTAGGAATAGGAGTTGATATAATAGATCATGGTGGAATTTGTTTAGAATATGCCATAAGGATAGACTTTCAAGTAACCAATAGTATTGTAAAATATGAAGTAGCTATCTTTGGTGTTATAAATTCAATGAAACTTGGGATCAAAAGTATTGTGTTACACAGTGACTCATGATTGCTGGTCAATTAATACTTGACCACATTTGAAGCCAAATATAGTAAGATGAGAATATATGTAGAATGGTTAAAATCAAATGTTTGAAATTTGCTAACTTTGAGATCAAACAAATATCAAGTAATGAGAATGGCCATGCCAATGCTTTGGCAACCTTAGCCATTGTACATGAAGCTAATAGAAATAGAGTAATTTCTATAGAAGTAGAATAAACTATTGGAAACATTTGTGATGTCAGTAACCCATGGTTCACACCTACCTTTAATTTTCTCAAAGATAAGACCTTTTTGAAGATCAAAAGTTGGTAAGAAAGATGAAGTCAAAGGTCAAGCATTACATTATACAAATAACAAGCTATAAAGAAATCATCCCTTCGACCTAAACTTTTTTTCTTAGCCAAAGATTGTTCTGAAAGAATTAGGTTTGAAGCTCATGAAGGGGAATTTAGTTCTCATTTTGGGAGAAGAAAACTATCCCATGCCAACATATTTTTGGATAGGGTTATTATTGTTCAACGATGTTAGCATATTACACAAGATACACCTAGGCATGTTATAAATGTCAAATATTTTCCCCATTATCCGATATGCCATCGATACAGATGACAAGGGTAATTAGTCCATAGAATTTCTATAAGTAGGGACTATATATTGTAGGACCTTTACCATAAGTAGTGGGTCACAAGAAGTTCTTATTAGTTTCCATAGACTATTTCTTGAAATGGATTAAATTACAACCTCTCGAAAGAATAAGGGAAGATAAGGTAATTTGATTCATATCGAAGACCCTAATTTGTCAGTTTAGCTTGCCTAAAGAGCTTGTCATTGATAATAGGAGGTAGTTTATAGGCCATAATATAAAAGAATTCACCTTTAATTACAATATCAAAATCTACCATTTGACTCCATATTATTCATAAGCTAGCGGTCAAGTAGAGTCTTCAAACAAATTGGTACTAAATTTCCTAAATAAGAGGTTGGAACTACTGAAGAAAGTTAGATGGAGGAACTACTCAAGAAAGTTAGATGGAGGAACTACCTAGTGCTTTGTGGGCCATCCAAATTGGTCCACGAGGTAGCACCAACAAAACACCTTCTCGCTAGTGTTCGTGACCAAAGTTATAATCCCAATAGAGATAAAATTTCCAATTGAGGTGAGTTCAGACTCAAGACCATAAGAATTCAAGTAGAGCAATCAATCAAGTACTAGAAGAGGAAAAAATAAAGGAAGCTTTATGAAGAATGATTAAATAGAATATAAGTGTGATAGATTATTGCAACAAAGTTGTATGCTTTAAATCATTCTCTCTGGGTGATTGGGTTCTCAAGAAGGACTTTCCTAACAAGAAAGAGTAGATGGTTGGAACGTTGGATACAAATTGGAAGGATCCATATCAATTAATAAAAGTAACACTAGGTTGAGATATGTATAGCTTATTTTTAAAAAAACATCAAAGGCTATGAACATAGTACATGCTAGAATGGTTGACATCTAAAAAAGTACAAATTTCAATGGATTTCAATATATGCTTCAGTTTCAATATATTACTGCATGCATGTAATAAATTTTGATTTGTAGAATTGCTCTCATTAAAAATTTCATGTCTCAAGGTAGTAACCTCTATCAGAAATGAGGTAGAGTTCTCAAATAGATGCATAAAGAGTTTATCACCTCAGTGGTAGACCAAGTAAGTGGCAGACCAAGTAGAGCACTCTCACTAAAAATCTCTTGTCAAGAGCTGATCATCTCAATCAAGAAACAAGTAGAGCACTCTGATGGATGCATAAATAATTGATAACCTTGGTTATAGATCAGGTAGAAGGCTCTTGCTAAAAATTTCAGGTCACAAGTTGATCACCTTAGTCGGGAACTAGGTACAATACTCTGACTGATCCATAAAGTGTTGAACACCTTGATTAGGAACTAGGTTGAGAACTATGGAAAATGTGTAAATAGTAGATCACCTTAGTTATAGACCAGGTAGAGTGTTGTTACTAAAAATTTGATGTCACAAGCTGATCACTTAGGTTAGGAAATAGGTAGAGCATTCTTATGGACACATAAAGAGTGAATCACCTAGATCATAAACCCGATATAAAACTATCAATAAAAATTTCATGTTAGGATCACCATGGTTAGGAACCAAGTAGAGTGCTCTAACTAATGCATAAGTAGTATATCACCTTGGTCAAAGACCAGGTAGAGTGCTCTTGCTAAACATTTCTTATTAAGAGCTGATCACCTCAGTTAGAAGCAAGGTAGAGCACTCTGATAGATGTATAAAGAGTTCATCAGCTCGATCATAGACCAGGTAGAGCACTTTTGCTAAAATATCATGTCATGAGATGATCACCTTAGTTAGGAACCAGGTAGAGCATTTTGACAAATGTGTAAAAAGTTGATCATCTTGGTTATAAACCAAGTAGAGTGGTCTTACTAAAATTTCATGTCATGAGCTAATCACCTAGGTCAAGAATAAGATAGAACACTTTGATAGATGAATAAAGAGTTGATAAGCTCCATTATAGACCCAATAGTGAATTTTGATAAAAAAAATAATATCTCATCAACTGATCACTAGGTTAAGAACACCATAGAGCACTATAATAAAAACAAGAATACGATATGGTAATAAAAAATGTCAAGGTATGACAACCATTCGAGTCAATTTTATGGATGGAGGTAATCTTATTATGAAATAAAGATTATATTGATCAAGCTTAAAAAGCTAGACCTAGATTTAACATTATTGATTTAAAACTCGACGATGCAGATATATACCTATAAACCCTAGAGGCATTTGGATGAGGGACCAAAGTCCTGGTCCTATGTTTCTTCCACTAAAGGAAATAGCTCAATCTAAATCTTGACAATCTTTTTGAGAATATCCCATCTTACGTCAATTGAAGCCAAGCTTTATTTGGTAGTCAAATGTTTTAGTTCTTTAACAGCACTTATTACATTCAAAAATACTCCTTCAGATCACTTCATGTAAAAATTTACCCTATAAAATTCCTTGTTAACTATGTTAGCCATCTTTCTCATAGTTTTTCTTTCACATGATTGAGTCGAAGATAACTACTCCTTGAAAGACTTGAGTTACATTTGAGCTCTCTATAAAGAGAAACCTTATCCTTATTGTGGGCTAACTCAGCCCTTAATTTAAAAACCTCTAGAAAGCCTAGCATTCTCTTATCTTAAAGCTTGAGTTCAATGCCTATTTTCCATATTAGAGGGTATAATACTCAAAAAAAAGATAGAGTAAACGTGCCAAATTCTCAATATCAATAAGGCATTTGAAGTTCAAGCAAGCATAATGCCTTTTATATGGATGGAAATTTGGATAAGAAATTGGAAAATTTTCCTAAAGGCAATGAGGTAGATCAACATCAATAAGTGTATCTTATAAGCACAAATATTCATACAATACATGCACAAACTAATTTTGAAGAAAACCACCAATATTTTGGTGAAATCATATTTTTATTAGACAAAGATCAAGCCTAACAAAAAGAAATCCCCATACATAAACATAAATGGACGAGCTATAAAAAAAAATAAGTTTCCAGGAGCCTATTACAAAGTTAAACATCTCTAGCTTATTGAGGTTTATCTCCCATCCTAGGTCCATCTTCACTTTCCTTAGACTTTTCACCACCCTAATCTTCATCCTTATTCTAAGTTTGATTCGGCAAGCAAAAGGGAGTAATTAAAATGTTCAGGATCTGATAATTGTACTCATTGAGCCCTTTTTTTATTAGATTCCTTTCTTGAGGGAGTCCATGGTTAAGTTATAACCAATCTCAATGCTCGAGGTGAGTTATTTGGTAATAGAATCGAGGTTCCATTTATTTTTTCTTGTTCGCATTCAAAATTTTATTTTGCATCATTCAACTCATGCTTACAAGCTCCAACCTTGGGCTCAAGTTTCCCTTGTATTTCCTAAATGACCTCAAATTGAATTGGATTCCCTCATTGCATTCAACTTGGTCATAACATTATAAATTTTATATTCTTTGTCAATGGTCTCACTTTCCTATTTGTTGACCTATGCTTGTAATAGAAATGTTTTTGTTTGACTAGAGGATTGACTTTCTCTTTCAACCTTAAGCTTATGCTTCATTTTATCCATACCTTGAACTCTACCAAGCCTGTGTAGAATATGAGTTTGAAAGAACATAGTGAAAATAGAGGTTGTGATGAATGCATGAATAAAAAGAAAGTACTCAAGTAAAATTAAAGCTTGAGGTGATACATACTTGAAAAAGAAGTTAGATGATCACAACTAAAGGATCAACATCCTCACTAATGGCATCATGCTTTGTTTCATGAACCACAAAGGGAAGTTTATTAATGTAGTGGACCAATCTCCCTAGAGCCAAACCATTATACAAAGCCATGCCCTTAACCTCTATGGTTAGGTCATTAATAACACCTTTTTCACTCCTCGAGTCCCATACACTAATCATATCTCCACCAAAATACTAGCAATCCTAGTTACATTTTGATTTGATTTTGATCTCCTATAAATACAGAAAAACACCCATATAAAGGTAAAATCATAACAAATATTTAGATATATAATTTAGAGAATTAAGCTGGAGGCAATAATTAAGAGGAAGATTTAAGAAGTAATTAAAGGAATTGAATATCAAATTCAAGAACATAAATCCTAAGATTTCTTCTCCTTTCTTTTATTGTTACCATGAATAACATTTTGAAGTTATTGTTTTCCATGAGTATCTAATTGCATAATTGACTATGGGTGATTTCAAAGTTCTAGACATAGATTGAAATGTTTAATAAGATATACAACATTCTATTCAATTTTAATCTTTGTTTGAATTTTTTATTATTATTAAAGTGTACAATTAAATTATCAAATTAATTCATCTTTAAACAATTTAGTTGTTTGGGTACGAAATATCTTGATCAATTTTAATAAATAATGATAAATTGTTTGAAATGAGAATTAATACTCAAGATAATTAAACTGAGCTTGTATGTTGAAACTTGAACCAACAAGCTTCTTGAAATTGAACCCTTTTTATAGATTAAATTAAGAAATCCTATTCTAGGCTCCATATTAAAAGAAGTTTGGATTAAGAGCTCGCTTAATTCAAGTAATAGGTAAAAAGAGGGCGATACTTTAAAGCTTGTAAATTTCTCTAAGTTGGTATAATTAAGGGATATAAGGTTAGAATATGCTTTTGATTTGTGGTACATGCTAGTGGTGGAGAATGATCCTATAATTATTCTTTTATTCATATCTTTATCATAATTTTTATATTTTATTTTTACTAATCTATAGTTGATAGATTTAATTTTCAATTTACAAAAAAAAACCAAAAACCCCCTTTAATAATTTTAATTAACCTACTAACAAGCTAATAATTAGGAGTAGATATTGTTATAAATCCTCGTGGGTAAAACAACCCTTGTTCTTAAAATTGGTTTAACCATTCTTCAAATATCTGTGTTTTGTGGTTTGGCATTCTTTTTCTTTCTTTCTCTCTCTTCTAGAGATGCATTGCTTATTTCTTGCTATGTCTTACCACCCCATCGCCAACGTGCTAGATGAGGTGTGTTTTTTAGACACTCATGAAGGGCCTTGCCTAACACCCTGGTGAGGTGGTCAGCGAGGTATGCGTGCTCCTATATATTTGACCACCACTATCCATATCTTCACACCACATGATAAGTTATATTTTTGAGATATTAATTCCTTTACATTTATATATATTTTATTATTATAATGTGCTAAAATTATTTTTTTGTATTTATTGTAAAAATTTTGATTTTCAAGATTTTTGAGATTTTTCTAGGATTTTTACACATTTTTAATGATCCTTATTTAATAGATGGATAAACTTGGAAAGAAAGTGGATATATATCATAACCTATCCTATCCTTTCATGCATTACAGCTTATCCTATTGTTTGGACATGTGGTATACACTAATCTTTTCTCGACCAAAATACCAGTAATCCAAGTATTATTCTGATTTGATTTTTATCTCTTAAAAATACAAAATAACATGATACAAAATCAGGAGAAAGTATCATAACCTAGATTTAGATATAGAATTTGTAGAATTAAGCTGGGGGAAAATTGGGCAAAAAGTTCAAGAGGAAATTAAAGGAGTTAAAGATCATATTGAAGAACATATATCCTAAGATTTCTTCTCATTTATTTTCTTATTGTCATGAATACTATTCTGAATTTATAGTTTTTCATGAGCAGTAAATTTTATAACTGATTGTAATTGATATGAAAGCCCTAGACATGAATTGCAATATTTAATAAATTCTACATTATTCTATTCAATTATTGTCCTTGATTATGCATTTACTCTTAATTTTAATATTTGTATGAATTTTTTTAATTATTCAAGTGTACAATTGAATAATCAGATTAATTAATTGTTCATCGATTTAATTGATTGGGTGAGTAATCGCTTGATCAATTTGAATAACTAGTGATGAATTGCTTACAATGATAACTAACAATCCAAATAATTAAACCGAGCTTGCGTGTTTAACCTAGATCCAATATGGTTTTTGAAATTAAAGTATTTTTATAGATTAAATTGAGAAAGCTTATTCTAGGCTCCCTATTAAAAGAAATTTGGATCAAGAGCTTGCTTAATTCAAGGAATAGGTAAGCAAAGGTTGAAACTTTTGAGTTTGTGAATTTCTCTAAGTTGGTAAAAGCAAAGAATATGAGGTTAGGATATGCTTTTGTTAGTTTGCAGTGCATGCTAGTGGTAGAGAATAATCCTACTATCGTTCTTTTATTTATATATTTATCCTAATCTCTATATTTTTTTTATGTTTATCAGTCTTTAATTGATCGATTTAATTTTCAATGTACAAAAAAACCAAAAACCCCTTTTATTAATTTTAATTAACTTACTAATGAGCTTATAATTAGGAATAGATATTGTATCAACCCTCATGGGTATGAAACTCCTTATTCTTAAAATTATTTATCACTTGTATATGATCACGTATATACATGTGTTTAAATGGGGTCAAATTTTTGGTGCAATTGGTGGTGATTGGTTTAACAATTCTTCTAGTAATATCTATTTTTTATTTATTTTTCTTCAAAAAAATTCTTTACTTTTTTAAAATTAATTTATTCTTTTAGATAATTATTCTTATTTTTAATTTTATTTTTGATTTATTTATTTATTTTATGTTTAGTTTATTTTTATTTTATTTTTCTATTACCTATGACTACTAATTTTCTTTTTATTGAAGTGTTGTATATCAAGCAAACAATATCTATGGATGGATTTCTTGCATCACACTTTTAGCATCAATAAAGTAATTGGGACTATTCTAATGCTATGGATGGATTTCAAAGTTAGAGGCCTAGGATGGTGGGATAATCAATATCTAAGCTATTCATATAGAAATCTAGCATAGAATTTCAACATCACACCTAATTTTCCATTCTCAATGCCATAACAACTCCAATCACTCAAGATAAGTCTCTTGAGGATTTAGTGAATACTATCACTACAAACACTTTGGAATTTGAGTAGGACAATCAAGCTTTTATCAAACAACAATAAATTTAAAGGAGAGATCTTGAGATACACGTAAACCAAATTTCAATGAGGCATCCAATAGATGAGCTCAACATCACACCTAGCTTCAATTTCCTAATGTCACAACCCACTCCACCCAATCAAGGTAAGTCTCTAGAGGGCTTCATAATTGCTATGGTTTTTGGTAATGTTAAACTTTAGCAAGAAACCAATACTGCTATCAAAAACCTCGAGACTCAAATTGGCCAACTAGTCATAGTAGTGGAAAGACTAGAATCACAAGTAGTTGTTGAGCTCCCTACCCAAACAAATCCTGAGCCTAGAGAAATTATCAATGCCATTATTATGGAGTATGGTAAGAAATTAAAGGAGCCTCAAAGAATCCATACAAATGATATATCCAAAGAAAAGACTAGTGAGGTGGAAAAGACCATAACCCCTAATGAATCCAATGTCACACCAAAGGTAGTATTCGAACCTTCCTTTTTCATTGATGATCCTACTTTATCTTTCTCCAATAGATTTGAAAATTCAATGAAGAAAAATTAGGAAAAAGAAAATTTTGAGACAGTCCACAAAGTGTAAATCCATATATATCTTATGAAACATATTAAGAAGGAACCTTGGTAATGAAAGGTACCTGAAAGAACTTTTTCTTACCAAGAAGAAGCTTAAGGATAACAATGAGATATGTGTGTAGAAGAGCATGTCTAGTATACTTAAAAGGAGACTATCATCAAGGTGAAAGGATGTAAATAATGAACTTCTAGCTCAAAAGTTCAACATCACATACTTCAAGATCTTTGATTATGCTAGATGATAAAAAAGGCATTGTTGGAATAGTGACTTTAAACCAAGTGCTTTGTGGGAGGCAATCATAAATTTTTTTGTACTCCTATATTACTTATTCTTACATTATATATATGCATGTGCTTACATTAAAGATAATGTAAGAACTAGATATGGAAGAGTGTTAACACATCATTATCTTTATTGTTTTATGCTTTATTAATTTCGTATGTTTTTGGATACCTATTTTAGGATCAGTATGATCCACATAGCATAATTTTATTCATTTTCAGTATTTATTCATTGCATTTTTTAGGATAGTTAGGATTAATAGACGGGCTTGGAAATAATCATATGTTATGTCTTTGTTTTTTTAACATCTGTGATAAAATTAGCAAAACAATGTTAAGTTAAAAAGGATAATAAATATTGATAGAATCTTTACCTTGGTCCTAAGTGAAGGTAACTTTATGATAAATTTATTCAAAACTTGCCTGCACAATAGCTAAATTGGTGATAGAATAATTTATATGCATAAACTTGTGAAAAATATTGTGAATCCCTTGAAACTTTGATATACTTTTAATGAATAAGAATAGTTTGCTAGACCTTTTCTTTAAGTTTATCAACACGAATTCTAAATATATTTCTTAAAAAATGACTAAGGCAATAGCATTAACTTCTTTGACTAAATCGTCCAACCCTTAATGTTGTTGTTCTTTTAAGAACAATCCATTTAGAGAATCAATTTAAGCCTACCAAATCCAATTGTTTGTACCCACTCCTTAACCTTTGAACCAAAAACATTGGTTATATCATATAGTTCACGCAAGTGGAGTTGCACTAAAAATGAATAGGCTCTATGAAAATGCTAAAATAAGATTTAAGAGTATTAGTTGTACTATAATTTATTAAATGCCCAACATACAAAAAAACATCCCCACTTACAATATGTACCCCACATATTTAATATATATAAGGGACAAGGTGAAAAGTTTTATAAAAAAGGCTATGTTAAAAAAATGGCAAAAATAAAAGAAAAGAAGCCAATAATTATGTCTAGGTCCAAAAACAATTCGACTCTATTTTATTAACATAATTTGTCTTAGGGTAGTAATATTAATAGGTTCCTTTTATCCTTTTATCCTTTCGTTTGATTGAACCAACAAGAATAACCATATTATAACCAAATGAAAGATCTTTTTATTTTAAGGAATACTATTGGTGAGTAAAGAGGCAATTTTAAAGAAAATGCTACAGTACCATATTCAACAGTAAAAAGAATAGTGATATTTATAAGGAGGAATAATGTTTAAACTTATTTAAGTTTTATGATTTGACTATTGCTAATTGATACTACATCACATACACACTTTTAGCATGATTATTATATAGTAGCTATAACAAAGGGATGACTAAAGGTAATATATAACAGTTATTATAATCTAAAACCATAATATTTTTAATTCCCTAAGACAAAATGTTAAAAAGCTTATTCTCTCAATTATGAGTGTTGCCTTTGCTTGAGGACTAGCAAAGAGTAGGTGTGAGAGATTTTGATAGGTGCTATTTTGTACACATTTTTAAATACTAATTCCTTTACATTTATAAATATATTTTATTTTTGTAATGGGCTAAAATTATTTATTTTGTATTTATTAGGAAAATATTAAAGTTCTAGATTTTTTGCAGATTTTTTCGTATTTTTTATGATTTTTATTTAATAAGTATATTAACATAGAAAAAAAGTAGATATATTTTGCAGCTTATTATTGTCATAATTTACCCTATTCTTTTGACATATGGTGCACACTAATCTTATCTATACTAGAATACCAACAATCCTAGTTACATTTTAATTTGATTTTTTTCTCTTATAGATACAATACAACACTATACGAAGTAAGGAGAAAATATCATAACACAGGTTTAGTTAGATTTAGACAAACAATTTAGAGAATTAAGTTGGTGGCAATAATTAAGAGGATGATTCTAGAGGCAATTAAAAGAGTTAAAGATCATATTTAAGAGCATAAATCCTAAGATTTCAAAGCTCTATACATGAATTGCAATATTTAATAAGATATACAATATTTTATTAAATTATTCTTCTTGATTATGTATTTACTCTGATTTTAAATATTTGTATGAATTTTCTTGATCATTCAAGTGTACAATTAAATAATTATATTAATTTATCTTTAATAAATTTAGTTGATTGGGTACGTAATCACTTGTGTGTTTAACCTTAATCAAATATTCTTCTTCATATTGAATGATTTTGATAGATTAAATTTAGAGAGCTTATTCTAGATTGTCTATTAGAAAAAGTTTGAATCAAGAGCTTGTTTAATTCAACAAATAGTTAAGAAGATGTTGAGACTTTCAAGCTTCTGAATTACACTAAGTTGGTATAATCAAAGAATTGGAGATAAGGATATGCTTTTATTGTTGTACAATATTTTCTAGTGGTGGAGACTGATTTTACAAGAACTCTTTTATTCCTATCTTTATTGTAATCTTTATATTTTGTTTTTACATTTATTAATCTTTAGTTCATAGAAAGAATGGGAGAGATTAAAATCCTTTTTTATCAATTTTAATTAACTTGGTAACAAGCTATTAAGTAGGAGTAGATATTGTTACCAATTATTATGGGTACAACAACCCTTGAAATTACTTATTGACGACTCTATCAAATTGGAGTCATCAATGCACTTTTTCTCCATAACATTTTCTCGTTTTACATAAAAATATTATTTTGGGGTTAAAAATATTAAAATATGAACTTTCAAGTGAGAAAGGGTGAAAATATATTTTTTGGATTTTTCCAAAATATTTATGAAGCCACCATATGGATGCCCCACAAGCAAGGGAGTTGACAGAGCAAGCCACATGGATGACAAGTAAATGAAGAAGGCGAATCATGTAAAGAAGCATGTATAAAGTAATGTCGACTTGCCATGTGTCAGCATTGCCATCATTTTAACTTCGCTGCTTTGTCAACGCTCTTTTCGCATGTCATCATATTAATTGTCCACTCTTTCCAACTATCTGCCACACAATCCATAATTGTACATCACAAATTTCCATGTGGTGCAAACTTAGCTCGCATTGAGCTAGATCATTTCTCTTGTCGTACATCATACACTGGTACCCCAGTAAATGCTGCATGCCATGTGTCACACTCCTATTTCCTACAACTGCTTCTTTTTCCCTTTTTCAACTTAGCCTTTGATCTCAAGGTAATTTGACAATGCAGGTTCTATTTAAGTTATATTTAACCCTCTAATTTCCCCATAAACTCTAATAATCCAAAATTAACATAATTGTTATCAGTTATTGGATCCAAGGAGATAAATCAAAGAAAATTTCCAAACGAGATACAATTTTGGTAAAGATTCAAGATGAGATTGGTATTACAATTCAAGAGATTGATTGGATATCTTTTTCTTCCCCTTTCTTTATCAATTTTTATATCTTTCTTTATGAAAAATATGTGCTTTATGAACAAAATTATGTCTACTTAATTTATTAATCTTGGGGTCTTATGAACCCAATTTTCAACATGATATGATCTAATATTTTACCCCAATTTTTATTTCAATTTAATTATATTATTTAATTTGATTTTTGTGCTATTAATTTTTTGGCTAGAAATTGATCTATAGAGGAAATTAAATAGATTTGAGAGAATTATTTAATTATTTGTCTTGATTAAATGACATGCACAATTTCTAGGAAGAGATGTATAATTCTTATGTATGTGATCCATAATTGATGAATTTAATAAGTAGTATGCAATTTAATTCATATGGGAGTGTAACTAGAATAATTACTATATGGTGTGTAGTTTACTTGAGAGAGAAATACATACTAAATTAGATTTAATTGATCATGTAATTTATTGATAGTTATATTTGGGAGATGTTAGTGATTCACACGTTTAGAAAATTGAGAGATTAACTATTCCTAGATATTTTCTCATATATCTTCTTAGTTACCAAATATGATTTAATTAATTGTTATTATTTATTTTTAGTTCTTTTAATTTTACTTCCTTAAAATATAAAAACTCAAAAACAAATTGATTTTTATTTTTTTAGTTTTAAAAATTAGTTTCTAATAACATAATTTTCGAGTGAACAATCTTTTCTAATCAATATATTAGTTGTTACCATATGTATACTTGTGTATTCATTGAACACAATTCGTGTATGATTCAGTTTTCGGAGCCATTATCGGTGATTATAAATGTTAAAAATTAATTTTTTTATATTTTTTAATTATTTTTCTTTATTTTAATTTTTTTATATTTTTATATTTTTAGTTATTTATTTTTATTTACTTATTTATTTATTTATTTTTCTTTATTAATTTGTCGTAACTTTAATTTTTTAACTCTATTGCATGAACAGATTCAGTAAGGGAGAAGCTTTTCCTTTCGATTCCAAAATCGAGCATACTTTGAAGTTATTATGGATACAAGTTGTCACTCAATGGAAGAAATGGATAATCAATTAGAAATAAACAATAATGAGCCAAATTTGATAAACTAGATTCCTCTAATGGATTATAAGGATAGAGCTATGAACAAACAATTGGGAAATTCAAGTGATTACCAACAGAGGATCTTCATTTATATCTCAGATTGATTATTGAAGTTGGAGATTTATTCAAATTTAGTGATGTGACCGAGGAGGTGATTGGGTAGAACCGACATCGCCGATCCTACCTTTCATTTGGTTTTATCTATTTATAAAACTCTCGCAAGTGCACGAATCATTTCATAGAAAATGATAAGTATACTCCCAAGGTCGATCTAAGGAAGGAATGTATGTGGTTTTTAATTTATTATTCAAACTTTTAAAAACGAAATTAAATCTTAAACATCCTGTCACGATATTTTGGGGTTTTGTATTTTTTACCTAATCTAATCACATAAAAATAAAACATAGATACAGATTTAATAAATATTTATGCAAATTTTATCTTTTATAATAGTGGAGTATTTATGGATATAATAACTAAGTTAATTATGCTTGCTCATATTATTTAGGTTATTAAAGATATGAATTGATATTTATTGATTCTCTCTTTTTTATATAAATACCACCTTTGGTGGGGTTAGATATTCTGTGTTAGCTAAACAAATCAATTAACATCTATGGGTGGGGTCGATAACTAATTTGGTTAATTAAATTAATTCCTTTTTCTAAGAGATTGAAAATGAATCATTTAAATGACACCTTTGGTGGGGTTAGACAGTTTAAACTTTATTCAAGGTGTCCAAATTAAACCTAAGAATTTAGTTATCCGAGTACTAACTTTCAAGTTTTAAAACCACAACTGAGAACATGTTGTCAATACATTTTCAGATAATAATTCTTATAAAAACTTTTGAAATAGAGCTTTACTCTAACTACCGGACGATTGTACCAACAAATAAAAGAGCACTACTCTAAATCAGACAGGATAACTAAACCTTAAAATCTAATTTTTAGATTTAAGTTTGTAATAAAAAATAATATATTTCTCTCTAACATTCTTAATATAAAATCTTGAATAAAAATAAAATCAATTCATTTTAGAGATTTTTATCTATTTAATATTTCGCAAGCATAACAACGTTATTATTATATCATGTTTACAAACAGCCATCAAAGTTAAATTTAATCACAGATAAATTAAATATATCATGTAAGAATAAAGCATAAAAAATAACTGTAAAGAAAATAAAATCCTTACAGTACTTTGATGTTATTCCGGTTGCCGGAAAACCTCCAAATGGAATTTGCACTCCCATTTATTGAATCGAAAAGCAAATAAATTACAAAAACATAATTAGTTCTTCTCAAAAAGAGAAGAACTCTAAAACTAAGAAAAGCTATAAACTAAGAAAAACTAGAAAAACTAAAAAAAAATTAAAGAAATGAGAGAAAGAAAGAGAAGAGAAGATGTGTTTTGAGGTGTGTTTAGAAGTGAAGAGAAGGGGGTATTTATAGGTGAGGATGGAGAGAAAAAGTGGGTGAAAAAATGTTAAAAAATGGTGGAAACGTGGAGTGGTGATTGTTGACATCATTAATGACGTCAGCATGACGTGGGGGCGGCTGCGCGCAGATTGGGGCGTAGATGGCAGCGGCGCGCGCGGAGTGGAGCTGGAGCGTGCACAGGCATGCGCAGAAGGTAGGAGCAGCACATGCGGAACTGGAGCAAGTCGCACATGGGAGTGGGGAGATACACACGCGGTCTGGGCATGCTACGCGCGGGTTGGGCGGCTCCGTACGCGTTTTACTCCTTTTTGACCTTTTTGACCTTTTTGACCCATTTTGTCCAATTTTTCCATATTTGTTAACCTTTCCGCATTTATTTATTAATATATTTATGATGTATTGCTTCCTGTATTCCTCTTTGAGTCTTTAAGTTACATTTTTAAGTAGAAAGACCTAAAAAACAATAAAAATACCCGTGATTTCGAAAAAGACAAAATTATATAAATATATGATAAAACATATAAATATATATATTTTTAATCAATTAATGTGCATAAAATCATGGTAATTTTAGTACTTTTTTGAGCATTCATCGCGTTTTCCTCCTTTTTGACCTTTTTGACCCATTTTGTCCAATTTTTCCATATTTGTTGACCTTTTCTCATTTATTTATTAATATATTTGTGATGTATTGCTTCCAGTATTCCTCTTTGAGTCTTTAAGTTACGTTTTTAAGTAGAAACACCTAAAAAACAATAAAAATACCCGTGATTCCGAAAAATTTTTTTTATATAAATATATGATAAAACATATAAATAAATATATATATATATATATATATATATATATATTTAATCAATTAATGTGCATAAAATCATGGTAATTTTAGTACTTTTTGAGCACTCATCAGGAGGCATTTAGGCTTATATTATTTCCTTATTCTTTGTGAGACCGTGCTCGAGCTTGATTAAACTCTTTGCCATATAATTACATTACAAGTTGGAATGATTTGGTGAGAAAGTCTTGATGAAATATGCCTCACCAACAAAGAATGCCAAGCTTAGGAGTGACAATACCTCCTACCAACAATATGAATTAGAATCTTTATATGAAGTATGGGAAAGATTTAAAGAATTGCTAAGGAAATGCATTCACCATGGTATCCCTCATTAGATCCAAATGGAGACTTTCTACAATGGTCTCAATGCTCAAACAAGAACCATTGTAGATGCATCTACTAATGGAGCTCTACTGGCCAATCTTACAATCAAGCTTATGATTTACTTGAAAAAATGGATAACAATAATTATCAATGGCAAGTGGATAGAATAATAGCCGCAATAAGAGTAGATAGAGTTCATGATGTAAATGATATCATGGAATTTACAACTCAAGTGTCATCTTTTGTAAAACATTTGAAGGCTTAACTTACCACCGAGTATAAACTACATCCAACATTCAAGGATTTTGTTTGTGTTTTGTGGAGGAGCTCATTTGTTTGATAATTGTCCAAATAATCCTAAATCAACATTTTATGTGGGTAATATGAACCGCAAAAGTAATCCATACTCAAACACATATAAAAAATATGTATAAAACATATGAATTTCCCTTGGAATAACAACAATAAAGGTTGTAATCAATTCAACCATCAATAATTTCCACCACCTGTATTTCAACAACCATAACAATTACAAACCTAACAGAATAAGCCACCTATTGAGGTCAATACCAATGAATTAATAGGGATGATGAAAGACTTCATCCAATTAGTAAATTCAAAAGCGTCCACTCAAGAGACTTCAATTTGGAGTTCATACAACAAAATAGGGCAACCAGCTTAGGCCATAAAACAAGGGCCTTAAGGTAACCTTCCATGTGACACAATTATAAACCCAAGAAAAGAAGGTAAGGAGCATTGCAACACCATAGCCTTTAGGAATGGTAAAACTCTAGATGAGAAAGATGAGACTCAAAAGGATGAGGAGGACCATGAGGCTAAAAAGGATAAGGAGTAACTAAAAACTCATAAGGATGAGGAGGAGTTAGTAGATAAAAAGAGTAATGGAAAGGAAATAATTTAGCTTGAAAAGAGAAACCTCTACAAACCCACTATTTCTTTCCCTTAAAGAATGCAAAAGCAAAAGCTAGATATATAGTTTTCAAAAATTCCTGAAAGTCATTAGGAAACTACACTGAAATATATCATTTGTAGATGGACTTGAACAGATGCATTCTTATGCCAAATTTCTGAAGGACATCCTATCTAAGAAAATGAGGCATAGAGAAAATGATACAATAACCTTGACTGAAGGTTGTAGTGCTATACTTACTAGAAAGCTACCTCAATAACTAAAAGATCTAGGTAGCTTTGACTTTCCTTGCACAATTGGAAACATCCATTTTGACAAGGTAGTATATGACTTAGGTTCCAATATTAACTTTATACCATCATCGATTTTCAAGAGATTAAAGGTTGGTAATGTCAAACCCATTTCAGTAACATTACAAATGGTAGATAGATCAATTAAGAGACCTTGAGGTGTGGTAGAAGATGTGCTAGTAAAATTAAACAAGTTCATCTTTCCAGCAGATTTCATTATACTGGATATAAAAGAGGATCGTAACATTCCCATTATACTTGGTCATCCGTTCTTAGCAACTAGAAAAACAATTATTGATGTATAGAAATGGGAGCTTCCAATGAGAGTGTAATATGAAAGAGTGACATTTAAAGTTTTTAAGCATCTGAACCTACTGATATTGATAATTCTAGTGAGTGCTTTAGGATAGATGATAATTTAAAAGAATCTGTTAAGTTGTCCACACTTAAGACTGTTACACATGATGTTGTGAACAATTACATAAACTCACCAAGAAATAACTCAATTTGTGTTAATTTTGAAAGTGTGGAACCTATGATTGATATTGTTGTTTGTGGTAACTATTTGGAGGATACACCTCCTATGTGTATACCTAATGTAGTTAAGGAGAGTTTTGAGATATGATCTAAGCTCGAACCTTCTCTTGAAGTGCCACCAAGGTTAGACCTCACACTTATATTCTACAATCCCTAAGAAAGTGGCAAGCGGAATAGTCCAATATAGAGGTGAAAAAGATGTTGAAAATACATAAATTGGATGAGTTACAGTGGAGTGCTTATAAGAATGCCAAAAGTACAAAAATAAAAAAATATATGGCATGATAAAAGAATTGAGCACCGTGTTTTTCAGCCATAACATAAAGTATTATTGAATAAATCAAGACTCAAACTATTTCTATGCAAAGTCAAAAGTAAATGGATATAGAGAAATGTACCATTGGAGTAGATATGACCGTCTAGTCAAGGATGTTAAAGGTGACACTGGTTGGGAGGCAACCTAACGTTATTTTACTAATAGTTTTATTATTTTTATTTTGTAGGTGGATAAATATGGAAAGCAATAATGCAACAATATTGAGCAATTGCAATGATAGTTGTAGTGTACGAAAGATAAGGGAGTTTTCTTTCCTTTTACTTTTTCATATTTATATGTGCACATTGGGAAAAATGTAAAATTTAAGTTTAGGGAATGGAAATTCATTCCCTACTTTCGTATTTAGTATGCATTTTCTATTTTTAGGAAATTTTTATTATTGTTTTTAGGATTTTTTAATCATGATTTGGGTAGAAATTGATAAATATATAGCAACTAAAAGCATGCATGCTTGATATGAAACATATGAAGTTAATGATAAAACTAGGTTGTGATGACTAGGATAAGGAATGTATCATGCTCGTTAAGATACTTACATTAATCATGTGATATGCTTGCTAGTTTTGAATTGATTGATTCAAAATTTTATGGACGTGTTAATGATTGATTTTGGTGCTCTTATTGAGAGAAAATATGTGGTTAGTTGTGCGAGTTAATGAGATCTATCATGTTTTAGAAACTATTTGATCATCCCTTGAAGCAAATTTTGAATAGTATTTCACAAAAGAGATGATTTAGTCCTTATTTGGATCAATTGAGCCTTTCAAGCTAACCATTGCTAATATTCGTAGTCACCCACTTGAGCCTAACAAAAAACCTTTCATATCATTAAGCCGCATTTTATGCTTAACCAATAAACATTACCTTTACCCCTAGCACCTTTAGCTTGTATGAAAAGAAAGAAATGTAATTACGTGTTATGCTATAGAGTGAGGTGAAATGTCATGCACTCTATGAAACAAAAATCACAACACAATTATCCCTCTAAAGAAAAGAAAATAATATTGAAAATAATTTTGGGGGGTTTGTGAAGTTACAAAAAAAAGATATGGAATAGAAGAATATGAAAAGAATGATAAGAAAGGGTGCGCTAAAATATCAAGTTAAAGCTCAATTACAGTTAAAGAGTGCATGATGAATAAAAAGAAAGGAAAGGTGTGCAAAGAGCCTAAATGTCTTCATTTATCAACCCCCACCTCAGCCTTACATTACAAGAATGTAAAGTCCTTATTAATCTTTAGCTAAGTGAATATTTATATTAGTGGAGAGGGATGTGAAAAATAGAGTCATGAGACATGTTTTAAGATTGAATTAATTAGCGTAATCATATAGGTTACTTTCAAGAGATCATTGGATGATATCATGTGCCACAGACGCATACACACGAATCAATTTTTCAAAAACCATGCATATCATTCTATTGATGGAACATGGACTGATGATTATGTGAACCTTATTGTCATAGAATTAAATGAATTTTAAGAGGGATATTTTTTGCTAAATATAAATTTATTGATAGATATATATTTATAAATATATTGTCCATATCATTTTATATAGTTTGACTTGCCTTTACTTGAAGACAAGGAAAGAGTTAAGTTTGGGGGTGTGATGACTCTATGAAAGTAGAGTCATCAGTGGACTTTTCTCCATAATATTTGCTTGTTTTGCATAAGAAGTTGTATTTTTGGGGTTAAAAATAGTGAAAAGTGGTGAAAATACAATTTTTGGGATTCTTATATATTTTTATGAATTTTTAATGTTGGACCATTAAGAAGTGGCCATGTGGATACTAGGCAAGCAAGGGAGTTGATGAAGTAAGCCACATGGATAACATGCAAATAAAGAAAGTGAATAACGTAAAGTCACTTGTACAAAATGATGTCACTTCACCATTTGTTAGCATAGCGTTCAGTCCAAGTTTATCACTTGGTCAACACTCTCAACACGTGTTGTCACGCTACTTATCCACTACTTCTAAATGTGGACCAAAATATTTCCATGTGTCATGGACTTAACACACGTTGATTGAGACTAGTCCTCCTACCATATGCCTAGTAAATCTCGTATGTCATGTGTCACGCTTCTATTGGCTGTCACTATTAATTATTCCTTTTTTTTATCTTAGCCCTTGATCTGAAACTGATCTAACAGTTCAAATTCCACCCGAGCTATATTTGACCCCCTAATTGCTATACAAAACCTTATGAGTCAAAATTAACAAAAAATTTATCAATTTTTGGAGTCAACAAGAGAAAAAACACAAAAATATTCAATATGAAATACAATTTTGAGAGAGGAATACATGCTATATTAGATTCAATTGATCATGTAATTTATTGATAATTATATTGAGGGGCTTTTTGTGATTTACATGTTTAGAAAATTGAGGGATTAAGTATTCCTTGATATTTTCTCATATATCTTCTTAGTTACCAAATCTGATTTGATTAATTATTGTTATTTCTTTTAATTTTGCTTCCTTAAAAGATAAAAGACCAAAAAAATTGATTTTTATTTTTTTAGTTTTAAAAATTAGTTTCTAATAACATAATATCTGTGAGAACGATATTTTCTTATCATTATATTACTTGTTGTGATACATATACTTCCGTATTCATTGAACACAATTCATGACCAATCACTATCACTTGTACATGATCATGTATACATAATTGTTTTCAATCATGTCACCACATACTTGTTAGCTTCTCTTCTTACTATACCAATAACCCTTACCCTCTTTCTCTTATAAAAGAATGGACTCTAAATATTATCAAAGTATGAGAAAATTGAAGCAATCTAAGCCTATTAGCCCCTCTAGCTTGGTGCCCATCATTTATGAGTGACCTGTTATTGTCTATAACTTTTTAGCTATATAATAAAGGTTTTCCTTTTTCTTTGGCTTTCTCTTTATTTCCTTTCTTATTATTGTGATGACGATTTTGTTAGGGATTTTTATGCTTCCCTATCCCCTTTAGATGCTTTTGACTTTTTTACCAACCTCGTCCTTAGAGGATGAGGTTTCACTTTTTCTTGAGATATTGTAAATTTATTATCTCTTTCTGATGTTGAGAAACATTCTTTCCACATCATCGCCTTTGAGTATAAGAACCTTCCTGCTTCATATCTTCATTTTGAGTACTCTCTTGATATTGATCACATCCTCACTAAGATGCCAAAACAATTGGTAGGGCCCAACCCCAGCTATGAGGACGGTGCCTTTACTACTAATAAAGAAGCACCTAGTCACCACCTTAATGATGGTTTTAGCACTATTAGTCATCCATGTCTCTGTCATCATACTATCACTATATGTAGATAACATTTCCTTTGCACTATCCTTAACTGTGAAACTGTGGATCTTGTAGGCTTGATTTATAGGAGCATCATAATTCATTGGATTACCACTTCTCTTTTTTCTCTCCACTATCTTTCATTGATATCTAATGCTTGCAAAGGTTATTTTGGTTTTAGTGCTATTACCAATATGCCTAGCAATGATGCTAAAAACTTGTTGTGCCAAAATTAAGCATATAAGTTTTGTATGATTTATAAAATAGGTCATAAGTGCACAAATCACTTATAGAAAATGATAAGTATACTTCAAAGGTCGATCGAAAGATAAATCATATGATTTTTAAATAATTCAAAAAATTCTTAAAAATTATAATAAACCTAAAACATTATGTTATAAATTTCTGGGTTTTAGAAAGATCTATACAAATGACATAAAAGTAAGATAGATTCAAATTGGGAAAGTAACATATATAATCTGTAGATAATTTAAGGAATATACTAGCTAGTTAATTATGATTTCTTAATATTGATTATATTATTTAAAGATATGAATTAAGATTATTGATTCTCTCTTGTATATACAAATAGCACATTCAATCGGGTCTACTATTTATTATTAGTTAAATTCACTTATCACCTTCTGTCGGGTCTAGCAAGTAATTTTTAGTGAAATTATGCTTCTTTCTTAAGAGATTAATGAACCATTTAATTTTGACCTTCTGTCAAGTCTAACAATTAAACTTCAATCAAGGTGTCACAGTTGGATTCAAGAATTTGAATGACTAGGAACTAAGCTTCATATTTTAAAACTACTACAAAAAATATGTCATCATTATATTTTTTTATAGTAATTCTTTTGAAAATATTTGAAATAAAGTTTACACTCCATGTATATATATGAGCCAAATCAATGATAAAAGGACAATACTCTAAATTAGATCTAGATGATCAAATCTCATATCTAACTTCATATTTGAAGTTTATTACGAGAATTATGACATCATTATATTTTTGTAATAAACATTGTAGAATTCTTGAGTAGAAGATAATACTTAATTTTATAATTTTTTTACCTATTTTAATATTTGACAAGCGTAACAATTTTACTAATATCCCATATAATTTTAGCCAGACATGCTTAACTTAATAATTGATCAAAAAATTAAACATAGCATTCAAAACAATACAAATTTATATGAAAAATAGAAGTATATACATTTAAATTATACCTCAAGTATATATTTCCAAATATAGTGTTTAAGTATCATTTATGTAATTGGAAAACTTTCAAACATAATTGTCAATTACTGTTCACTGAATTGAGACTAAACTATTACATAAAACAATAATTATGTTTAACTCTCAATTGAGAGAAGAATGTTAAACTAAGAAAACAAAAAAAAAGTTTAGAGAGAAACTAAAAAGTATGAGAGAAATGGATGAAGGGGATATTAAATATAATGAAAATGAGGTTCTATTTACAGGTATAAAATGGAGAAAAGTTGGATCAGAAGACTGGCACGACAATACACTTAAAATCCATGCAGCGACATAACAGGCTATACTCGATAGGAACTCGATCCACTACAGTCACACCATGGCACACAATTTTTTACATTATAGCCTGCATCAATTATGGGATGCATGATATTCAGTTTATTATCCTTGTGCCATGACACCTAAAACTTCCAAGCCATGACCCATGTTTTTTTTATCAAATTAAAACCCATGTTTTTTAAATTTCAGTTTTTATTTATTAATTTTGGATAATGTATTTGGTTATATTTGGTTTTGTTAACATTATTTGGTATGTTAATTTTATAATTGTTTGTTGAATTTTTGAGAAGTACACATTTGTGTAATTTTCGTATATTTGGATTTTTGGATGCACCTACACTTCCATACCAACTCTTGAAACAAGGTCAATGGGTAACTTTTATCTCCTTACTCTTTATCTTTCTATTATAATAGTTATAATGAGGACAATGTAAATTCTTGGTTGGGGGTAGGATAAGTTACATTTATGAAATTATGTGCACAAATTAAAATTTTATGTTCACATGTTTACACTTTAAGATTTGTTTTTATTTACCTTTTTATGTGCTTTTATTTATTTTTATTGAATTATACATTTATGGTTTATTCCTAAATTTTTCTTACAAAATTATCATGTGTTTTAAAGTTACTTTTTAGAAAATCCTAAAGTCTATACATTGTTAGATTAATTTCAAAAACATTTCATAGATTAATATGATAATTAGTTAGTTTTTGACATAATTTGTATTTCATGATAAAAAATTTAAATTACAATGAATAGAAAATCAGTGTTTAGGAATGAGATAATAGAGACTACCTTTGTGAGAATATATTTTGAGCCATTACCTTCCCATTTGTGTGATAATATTTTTTCTACTATTTCAACACTCTTCTTATCAATTATAGTTGTTAGATGATCTCTATAGGTCTTTACATTGAATGTTAGGATTTTTAGACTTTAATAAAGTGTTATATATTTATTTTTATTACTTAAATTATGAATAAGTTAAGTAGAAATTTAAAGTATATGATTTTCTATTCATTCATGCATGACCTCTAAAAATGAGACATATATAGGGTTACCTAAATTAATAAAATAAAAGCCACAAATTAGCTATTCACCTATCATACAATATATGCACAATATGTACATGTGTCCTTTCTCTAACAAAAATAAAAGAATATATCTAAAAAAAGAGATATAAAAGAATGATAAAAAAGAAAAAAAATGAATAGTATAAACTACATACTATGACCCATTATCCTTCAAAATTGAGAGAAGTAGCTAAATACAAAAGAAACAAATATAAGAAATAATTCCCCAAGAAGTCATTGCATTTTCTTCATCTCCTAAAAGGCATAATACTTGAGATTTTTACTTGACGAATTTGATTGATGTATGAAAAAAATATGTGATTTCTTTATAAATCCTTTCACTTGATCCCATTCATGAGATCAATATGATGCACTATTTCTTGAGCCTTTTCTTCTTTAAACATATGCGAACCATTAGTTCCTTTCAGTACATAACTCTTTCGTATGACCTTTGAATGAGTGCTTCAACCAATAAGGTCAATTTATTGAGAATGTATTTTGTGATGCTAGAGTTGAAATGAATTAGAATTCTTTACACTGAGATTGGGTAAATTATATATTGATATATTTATGATTTGTATATGAAAATTGATTTTCAGCTAATTATTATAATAAATCATGAACGTTTATAATATTGAAATAACTTGTGCTATAGATGTTTAGCATAGACTTAAAATAAATTTTAAATCATGTTCTTTATTTTATTTTAAATTCTATTGGTTATATGCTACATATTTATTTTGGTTTACTTTTCACCTTTTCATGTTTGTGGGCACTATACCTAAAAACCCTCACTAGACTTAAACATGGCCACTAGGGAAACCTAAGGGTTGAAAGTCATCTTGCATATACAAAATGAAATCATGTCAATATACAAAAACAATTTAGGATAGGTTAATTGCTAAGAGACTAGCAAAAAGTTGGTTGGGGTTGTGATAAGTTCTCAAAAGTACTTAATATATCAGGATTTTAAGCACAATTTAATATTATATAGATTTTTATTTTTTAGTTTTAATTTCATTTTATACAAATCTATCTTTTCATAATCATAGGTATATTTTGTTATTTTTTAAGTATTTCTTGTATTAAAATAAATCAACTTGAAAAATTGTACTTCAAGCATTCCATTACAACTTGGAGTTAAAGGAAAAATTTGTAAAGAATTAATTATGATTTAAAAATTGAAAAAAGAAGCTACACTAAAAATAAGGCTTCCATTGATGCAGTTTGAAGTGTGTCACTGCATGAAAACTTTGTAACCATGACATGAGGCCAAAGGAATGTGTCTAAAATTAATGCTAGTGGAAACTTGAAAATGTTGTGCACTGTGGCCTTAAAAAATGGATGGTTCTTAAACCGTGAACATGCTATGGATGCCACACTGTGAATAAAATGTGTGTCGCAATACAAAGTTAAAAATTTCAAATTTTCCTCCTTTTTTCATCCTATAAGTGGAACCCAAGTTTTATCGTAAAAATGTATCCTAGAATCCCATAGCTCTATTTGGAGTTGATTTCTTAGCTTTCTTTAGTATTTTTATTTCGTTTAGTAGTTTAAAGTTTTTCTCTATTTTGAGAGTTTAACAAATTTGGTTAATGTAATATTTTTTTTATTTTCAAATCAATAAACAGAGTAGCAATTTGTCTAGAGTTTTTTCAAAAGCAATTCAAAGGATTCTATTAAGGTATATTAAAAATGCATTCTTTTTAGAATATTTCTAAGCATTATTTTTACATGATATATGTTTAATTTATTGATTATTTATTAAATAATGCATGTTTGGCTATAAATAATAAGGGATACTAGTAATGTTGTTACGCTTGTGAAATATTGAAAAAAGTAAAAACATTTATAAAATGAATTAACTTTTGTTTTTTCATCAAGATTTAAACGAAGACTATAAAAGAAAAATATATTGATGAAGTATTTTTCATAATGAACAAGTGTTTTAGATTTATCATTTAAATTATCCGAATCTCATTTAGATTCAACTCTTTGATTTTGGATTTGATTATTTTGGATCTTTAGAGAACTCTATTCCAAAGACTTTTATAAGAATTTTTATTGAAGATATATCGACAATATACTTAAATCATAAACATAACTTTGACATCTTGATGCCCAATCATAGGTGACAATTAAATGGTTTTTCAATTCTTATAAAAGGTGCATAATTTAATTAAAGTTTAAATTGTTGGCCCAACTGAAAGTGACAAGTTAAAGTTTAATTAACAAAAAAAATGATCCTACCTTAGGATATTTTCATACTTATAAGAAAGAATTAGTAATCTTAATCAATATCTTTAATATCCTACTTAATATTGAGAAAATATGATTTATCTAATTAATACATTTTATAAATTCTTGACTGCATGATAAATGTTTAATTGTGTAAATGTTTATTGAATATATCTTTATTTTTATTTTATTAGTTTAGAAACTCAAATCAAAATAATCATAGGAGAATGTTTAGGTTATTAATTTCATTTTTTAGGATTTGTTGAATTAGTTAAAAACTCTATGATTTCTCTTTAGATCGACCTTCGAAGTATACTTGTCATTTTCTATAAGTGATTCATGCACTAATGAGCAATTTTATAAACTATACAAAAATTTTATACCAAATTTTGGCACATCAAGTTTTTGGTGTAATTGTTTTTTAAACCGATATTGACACTGAAAACTAGATTACCTTTGCAAGCATCTTGGGCGAACTTACTTCGTGTTATTTCCTTTTCTTCTTAAAGTAGAGTTCTCCTTTCACTCATGCTATTACCTTATAGTAAAGGAACATAGTGTTCTTTAACTACCACTTCCTCTTCTTCTTCTCAAAACACTACTTAATCCACTCGTTGTACTTCTACTCCTATTCGCACTCACTTTCCTTTTGT
The DNA here is from genome assembly GCA_030763125.1 of Hippophae gyantsensis. Taxonomy (NCBI): domain Eukaryota; kingdom Viridiplantae; phylum Streptophyta; class Magnoliopsida; order Rosales; family Elaeagnaceae; genus Hippophae; species Hippophae gyantsensis. Next base: position 40,460,265 of record CM061035.1, on the reverse strand, counting down.
TCCTTTCAGGGATGATTTTCTCGTTGCCATCAATACTCTATCTTAGGAGTTGTGTACCTTCAACTAGAGTTACATGGATATCTAGAGGGCATGGGCTTATGTTGCTTCTTATGACCCTGCTTCTTCATCACCTCCTTATGGTTTTCCTTTCTCTTTAACCTCCATTTGACCTTGACCTACTGGATCTAGAGGATTTTATTTTCCCATTGGTGCCTCTTTGATTGGTTCACTTGCCTCCCTATATAGAAATTTTGGTGAAGATGAACCTGACCTTCTTTTAACTAGTTTCTTTCATCCTACTTCCACCATTAATCTTTTGCCACACATATTAACCCTTTTGATTATGGGCACTACTTACGTAGTGGTGTCCAAGATGATGAGGATGCTAGAGAGGGTGATGGAGAGTACAGAACGTGTTTTATAGTGTTTTATTGCATTTTCTTTTTTACTTCTTGAAATGAAAATGTAATAAAAAGTTTGTTTAATGAGAATGAGTTCTTTATTTGTCTTCTATTTCTCTAATGAGTTTATTCTTTGTCTTCTATTTTTGTTCTTTGTTCTTGCATACATTGCTTCTTATTGTGTTTGCTTTATTCTTTTAAACCTTGTTGCACGAGTTTTAGGATTATTGCATCTTGTATGCCTTCTCTCTTTCATGTAAAGGTGTTCCTTTGACTTTCTTTGAAAAAAATGGGAGAATTTTGTGTGCACAACTCAATGTTTGTTGCCATGTTGTGTCTTGCATGAGATGTGATTATAGGATTGCACTACATTTTTTTGCCTAACTTACATTCACTTAATGGGAGTTTTTCATTAACTTAAAGGGATTTGTGTATGTTTCATATGTTAGAAATACTTAATGATTGTATTATATTCTGTGTCTTAAGGAATATACACGGTGCCTTTATATAGGAGTTACAAGTAAACTAGATATGCCTAAAGTAAACTAGATATACATCCACAGATATGATATATATTAATAGATATACATTAATCTGTTATAGATATACATTAACAGCCCCCCTTAAACTCAAGGTGGATGTGAGACCAGCTTGAGATTGTCAACCAAATTATGAGTGCATCCCTTAGGAAGTGCTTTAGTGAAGATATCTACAAGTTGATCATTGGAGGAGACGAGGAAAACCTTAAGAGCACTATGGACAAGATGAGAACGAATAAAGTAACAATCAATCTCAATGTGTTTAGTCCATTCATGGAAGACATCATTGTGAGCATTATGAATGACACTTTTATTGTCACAATAAAGGGGAACAGTAGAGGATATGAACACACCCAAATCCTAAAGAAGCCATCGTATCCAAAGGAGCTCAAATGTGGTATCGGCTAGAGCACGATATTCTGATTTAGTACTGGAGCAGGCTATAAAAGTTTGTTTCTTACTTTGCCAAGAAATCAAAGAAGAACCAAGAAGAAAGAAATAACCTGTAGTGGACCTGTGATAAGTGGGATCTCCTACCCAATTAGCATCAGAGAATGCACGAAGTACAAGAGGAGACCGAGCTGAGTAGAAAAGGCCATGGAAGAAAGTGCCCTTTAAGTATCATAGAATGCACAGAATAGCAGCATAATGAGTCGATCGTGGAGCAGATAGATATTGGCTCAGATGATGAAGAACATAAGAAATGTCTGGATGAGTAACTGTAAGATATACCAGGCTACTAACTAATCATCTGTAAAGAGAGGGATTAGACAATGGTTTCCCCCTTGAAGGTGTCAAATGAGCATTAAGTTTAACTAGAGTGTCAACAGTCTTACTGTAAGTGAGTCCAGCTTAAGATAAAACGTCAGATGCATACTTGGCTTGAGTAATATAAAGACCATCTATGGAACGATGATCGCAAGACCCAAGAAATAGCTGAGATTTCCAAGGTCTTTCATCTCAAACTGCTGACTAAGAAAATCCATGAGTTCTTGAATGCCATTACAGTCATCACCAGTTATGATCATATCATCCACATATAGTAGAAGAAAAATGGTGCCTTTATCATTGTGACTAAGAAATAAGGCAGAATCATAAGAAGGACTAACAGTGTAACCTAAGCGAAGGATGATGGAGCTGAACTTGGCAAACCACACTCGTGGAGCTTGTTTATGGCCATAAAGTGTGTGTCGAAGGTGACAAACCTTGATTGTTTCAACAGAAAGACCAAAAGAAGGTTGCATATAGACTTTTTCATGCATATCCCCATTAAGGAATGAATTTTTAACATCCATCTAAAAAAGGTCCCATTTACTAGCAATGGCAACATCTAAGAGGGTACAAACAGAGTAATTACGGGCAACTGGAGCAAAAGTATCTTCATAATCAATCACATACTCTTGTGTAAAACCTTTTGTAACAAGACGAGCCTTATAGCACTTGATGGACCTATCAAAGCGAGTCTTGATCTTATAGATCCACTTATAACCAACCACAGATTGACCAGGAGGGAGAGTAACCAAATTCCAAGTATGGTTTTTGGTTAATACATCAATTTCTTTTTTCAATGCAATCTGCCATAAAGGGTTACTAGATGCCTCACGATAGGTGTGAGGCTCATGAAGTGTAGCAAAGGTAGTGTAACAATGATAGTCAAGTAAATGTGTAGGGATGGATCTTACCCAGGTTAAGTGGCAAGGTGAAATGTCTTATGGAGGATCTTCAAGCGGAGTAAGAGCAGGGGACCTATGCTCAAGGTGGGGTAGCTCGTCATCAACCTATTCTTCTACAACATGTCTAGGAGAATCATCAAAAATATCTGAAGATTGAATAGAGAAGTCCAAAGGAGGATCAAGAGTATCTATAGAAGGGAGACTCATCTGGAAAGATTTCTAAAACATTTGAGTTAGTTAGGGAAGAATGAAAGTGAGAAAGTTCAACAAATAAGGAGTGTTCCCAAAAGACAACATTACGAGAAACACAAAGACGATGCGAGATAGGATCATAACATCGATAATCTTTTTGAGTTTCACCATAACCAAGAAAAAAACAAATTCTAGATTGAGGCTCAAGTTTATTGTGCTCATAAGGCTGAAGAAGAACGAAATAGGCATATCCGAATGAGCAAAGGTAATGATAGTTAGGGGATGACCTAAAAAAGTGCTCATACGGAGTCTGATTATGAATGAAAGTGCTTGGAATGCAATTAATGGCATGAACAACATGAAGAGCAACTTCACCCCAAAATGGGGTAGGAACTTTGGTAGAAAGAAGAAGAACATGGACATTGTCAAGAATATGATGAAGTTTTCTTTCAGATTGACCATTTTGTTGAGAGGTGCCTGGATAGGTTAGATGATGTACAATGCCATAGAAATGTAATAGAGCTTAAAAATAATTTTGAGTATATTCAAGAGCATTATCAGATCGAAAAGTTTTGATATGTTTGGAGAATTATGTTTCAACCATTTTTGCAAGTGACTGTATATTGGTAGGATTTTATAATGAGATTTAATAGGAAAAAACCAACTATAACGAGAATAATCATAAATAAAAATAACAAAATGTCTAGATCCACCAATACTAGTAACATGAGAAGGTCCCCAAACATCAGAATGAATTAACTCAAAAATACTATTAGAGATAGATTCACTATTATTGAAAGGTAAAGCTGGCTATTTTCCAAATTGGTATGAAGTGCAATCAAAATTGTCTTTGGAAACAGAACCCAATAGACCTTTAGAAGCTAACTATTGTACCCAAGTGGATGGAGCATGACCAAGATGAGAATGCCAAAGTTTGAGAGAAGGTAAAGAAGAAACTACAACAGCTACAGCAGTAATAGAGATAAGAGCAATAGGTGGAAGATAAAGATTGTTCATGGGAAACATATGCCTAATCCTAGGACCGATCCCAAGCTCTTGCCCTATCCTCAGATTCTACATAATACACCCAGAATAGTCAAAAATAAGGCGATATCCTAGTTCACCTAATTGTCCCATAGAGCATAAATTATAGGATAGGTCAAGTTCATGGAAGACCCTAGGACAGAGAGGTTATAGGTCAAAACAAAACCTATACTATTCACATGCATGGTGGAACTATCATCTATATGAATATTAAGAGGATATGGTGCAGGGTCAAGTTTGGAAAATAAAGATGAGTGAGGTATTATGTGCTTACAATAGGTAGAATCAAAAAAAGCCAAGTTTGAGACTTACTAGGCAGAACTAAAAGAGTAGTGGAAAGAGATGCATTACTATCCATTTGAACAACTTGAGTTATGATCTTCTGTACTTTAGTGGGGGAGAGGTTGGTAGTGGATCTAGAAGATGGGGCTCAGTTGAAATGGAAGGAATTAGAGGAGTAGGCTCAATATTATCAACAACAGTAGTAGATTTGTTGCAATGGTAACAGGTCTCAATGATATGGCCAGGACACTTGCAATAATTGTAGAACTTCTTATTGGTCTGCCTACGAAGATTGCTAGAGTAAGAGGAATCACCTGACTACTGAGGTTGCTCAATGGCAGGAGTAGAAGCAGAAGGAGTAATAGCCAAAACATTTAACTTATGTTGGGCTTGTAGGGTTGCTAGCCGAGCTTCTTCTCTAACCAACTCATTTATAGCAATATCAAGAAAGGGAGGAAGACTGCGATTGAGAAGCTGACTCCGGATGGGCTCAAAGTCCTTATGAAGTGACATCAGGAACTCATAAAGACGAAACTCATCTCTAACTGTAACATATTGTTGAGCATTCTTTGAGCATGCCCAAATTTGATCACAAAGGTCAATTTGGTCCCAAAGAAAGTGAAGTTGATCATAGTAGTCGTTGATGGATTGTCCTGGCTCTTGTCGAAGTTGATGCAATTCAACTACTAATTGATATTTCATAGATCCATAAGTAATGAAGTACATTTTGGCCAATATATCCCATGTTAATTTTGCATCATCAAAGCTGCCCAATAGATTGGAGATGGAGAGAAATAAAGGAAGTATTCCAAATCCATGTGAGGATCATGTGGTTGTGACTATCCCATTCAATCATGCTACCAAGGTAGGCAACATCTTCTTCACTTGCTCCTATGACAGGAATGGTAATTGTATCAGTATAATAATTCCAAAACATACAACCCTTTAGAAAACTGTGCATAGCTTGAGACTAGGATAAGTAATTCTTAGTCCCCTCCAATATAGTATTGATGGGGCAAGGAAGAAAAAGATCATTTTTATCTATTTAGAAAATAATATGTAAAATTCAACGGTCAATAGGTAGGTCAACGATCAACGATCCATCAACAGCAGCAATGTCATGGTCAACGGTGGTCAACAGTAATGTCAGTAGAAGGTGATGATGACATCAACCTTAGCAGATGTGTCATTGATGATGTCACAGGACCAGAGTGTGATGTGTGAAGTGCGTGAATCTGACGCACGGTTTCTGTTGGTGGTGCATGAGGGAGCATGAAAGCCCTTTAAGTGGCACGTGCAGAATTTGATGGTTGTGGGACTTCCACGATTATGTAGATCGGGGCAAGACGATCACTATAGTACTTGTAGAAATGTTATTAGAGCAAGATGCACAGCGGAGACCATGATTGCAATGGTCTATGTGGCACGAGACTCCTCAACAATGGCAATTGTAGGCCTGGAACCTAAGGACAATGGCTGAAAGATGTCAGAGGTTCAATGGTGAGTCACTGTAGTGGCTGTTATGACAGCGGAAGCTATAAGGGTGGAGTAACACCAGAAGAGACAAGACTTCTAAGAGAAAGGTAAGAGTAGTGGCTCTAATACCATGTTAAAAATACTTAATGATTGTATTCTACTTTGTGTGTTAAAGAATATAAATGGTGCCTTTATATAGGAGTTAAAAGTAAACTAGATATGCCTAAAGTAAACTAGATATACATTAACATATATGATATACATTAACAGATATATATTAATCTATTAATAGATATATATTAACACTTAGTATGTATGATATACCAAGTGTTGTGGTTTTTATTATATTCCATATGTATTTATCAAAAATTATCAAAACAATTTAAAACAAAAAATTGCAATTTTTTAGTACCTTGATGTGCTCTTCAACAAGACCCTCGAAGAATTTCCTACAAAGCCCACGGCTAGGGGGTCGATGAGGGTTGATGAGGTGATTAGATTGGCTGATTTTTTGTATAAGTATCCCATCCTTTTCAATTCTTCAATATTTGTGATTCTTTTTGTAATGAGCGATATTGCGTTCTTAGGTGGTGAGGACTTAAGACTATCTTATACTTCCCTTGAGAGCAAAACAATGCATTCAGGTTGGGCTTAGTATTATTTTAAGATTTCCCAAGAAAATGTTTGTCATTGTTATTGTTGTGGTATTTCCCACATTTTTGTACATATTATTGATCACTAATTACCAATCACACTACTTTGTGCAGTGTTGGCTTTGGAAGAGAGTCAAATCCATGTGTCAGATCATATAGTTACCGAGGCAATGAGCAAGGCAATAATAAGCAATTAGGGTAATGTGGCCTCGACTGATAGAGGTACTTGCATTTACACTTTTGTCACGTTGTATATCTTTATTATTTAGTGGATAATATCCTATCGAGTGATTGCTATAATAACCTAATTATGTGGGTTTACCTAGTTGCATCTGGTGTTATGTATGATCTCCTACTATGCTAGTATAATCTAAATTTATATTATGTATGTACTAGTATACTAAAAATAAAACTTTGATTAGAAAGCTTTTGATATTTGTTGTTCCATGCTTTCTTTTCTTTCTCTTATAACATGCCTACTACTTTCTAATCATTATCTATGTTGATTAAATTAATCTATTGGCCCTGTGATTAATTTTTATTTCTTTGTTATCTATTTGCTACGTATAATTGATAGGTATACCCCCAAGGTTGATCTATAAAGAAATTGTATGGGTTTTAGATAATTTGTTAATTTTCCCAAAAACTTAAACAATACAGAAAATAAAACCTGAATACTCTATCACAATGATTTGGTTTATAATTCTAATTTAATAACAAATATTTGAAGCAGCTGAATGTATATTTGACTCAAATAGAGGAAAGGCATATGTATATATATAATCAATCGAGAATTGATAGGAATACTTAGCTAGTTAACCATGCTTTTGTAGAAATATTAGGTTAATTTAAACATAAACTCAAATTATTTGTTTTCTCTTTTAAATATAAAAAACATCCTTTCGCATGTATCACTTTTTTGTTCATAAAACTAATTAATATCATATGATGATAATATTTTTCTGATTGATTAAATTATGCCATATACCTATGGAAATAGCAAACTATTTAGAACAACAATTTTGGCAGAGTCACTAATTTAAACTATGGTTTTAATTGTCGAAATTAGATCTAGATGACTTGTTTGAAACCTAATTTTGAAATTTTGAATCTATTATGAAAAATAAATGACTAAGAAATTAATCATAAATAAAATTTGTGACAAATCTTGAATCAATAAATAATAATTATTTATTTAATTATAAAAAATATTTTCCTAAATAATTTAAATACACACATGGCAACAAAGGTAAGTTTATATTGTAAAAATTAGCCAGACCTACTCAAATTAAATTCCATGATTAGTAGTTTAAAATTAGCATTCATTCAAGAAAATACAAAAAGATTAATCTGAAATTAAAACACTACAAATTAGATCTGAATACTAATAAATGATTGATGACATTTGCTATTGCAAAATTGTGATCTTGATCTTTAAAGTGTTATTGAATCTTAGATATCTTTCTTCTTTTCATTATCTGGAAAAAACTCTCACAGAAATTGCCATTAGTCTATTATGAATCTAATATATATTATGGTTATAAAATAAACTACTCTAAGAAATACAAAGAAGATACTCTAACCTAAAAAGCTAAGGTTATATTTATAAGAAAATACTATCTACCGAGGCACTTTGTTTCAAGTCGTGGTACACTTTGTTTCATGTCGTGGCATGCAATGTTTAGCTTGCCTAGTAAATCTTCCCAAGAATGTTCACCATGGCATACTATATTCTTACAATAGCACTATTTACTTTTCTTGAATTTTTCCTTGTATCCCTTACACATTGGTTGGTTCTTGATGTAAGGCTTCTATGCATTGATATTTTTAGCTCTTAGGGTGCAATGTGAGTGCTCTGAGTGTTGTATCATCGTTTTTTGATAAGTTTATCTATTTTGAAGCTAAAAAAACCTAAAATATAACAAAACATTCTCATCATTTAGAATAAATAGATTTGCATAAATAATCAAATAAATATGCTATAATCATTCTTATTCATTTCAATTAAACACAATAAAACTTCCGAATTTGAGTACTTTTCAAAAACTTATAACAACCTTAAACCAGCTTCTTACTAGCCTCTAACAAGTAAAGTGGTCTAAAAACCTAAAACAAAAATAAATAAATATGTAAACTATACTAACCTAAAGTATTTTTATAGATTGACATAGTTGCATTTAGCATATGTAATAAGCCTTTAACCATAGGAGGCCCTAGTGGATGAGTTAAAATCTCATGGGGAATTTCAGTGATATTACTCACAAACACCCTGCTATGGAAAAAATAAAACTAAAATATTAATAGAAAAAATAGAAAATAGAAAATAGAAAAAAAATCAATAGAATTTTTTAGGCTTTCGTTTTTTAGTTCATAATTAAAATCTCAAGAATGAGTTCATTCAACATCCTAAACGATCAAAGTTTACCATTTAAATTAGATATATATCACAAATTCATGTCCCATTACTAGAACTTATAAAAATTGAGTCACCGAATTCTAGTATTAAGAATACAAATTCATTTAAACTCTAATCTTTACAAGACACACTCAATTTCACATTGATCCTATGGTTTCATGCACTCAACATGGTATATGTGAACAAAAATCATGTAAATAATAAAGAAAAAAGGGTGCACATATGATAAATAAGAATGGTTCAAATGTTCATAATAATCATCTCATGAAAGGAATAAAATGCTAGGTTTATGAAAATATCGCATTACTAATTTCATACTTCAATCAAAAGTATTAAGTAAAAATATCAAGCATGTTCCTCTAGATGAATGAAAATTCTTTTGACTTCAACGGGATGTTCCTATTTGTTTTTGTAATAACCAACGCACTACTTTCAAGAATTTAGGGTCGATCATAATATGTAGTTATACTATTTTTTCCCTCTTTTTTTTTCTTACTTCTCTTTTTTTCCTCCCTTTTTTTAGAGAAAGGACCCATACATATGTATGTGATATGTTGAGTGGCTACTTTGACTCTTTTTTTTTTCTAGGAGAACCTCATATATATCTTTTTTTATATTATGACTAGATTTCAAAAATAAATGAAGATAGGAAAATAATTTTAATTTATAATCAAATCATTTCATCTAAGAAATGAAAATAAGCACATGATACTCCATCTGATGTTTCAAATCCAAATAATTAATACAAAACCTATAGAGATCACCTCAACATTTAATCATTAAACATAAACTATGGATAGAACTAATTCGTACAATAATCCATGAACATGTTTAAGCCATCAAACAAATAATACAAAGACTCAATTATTCACTTTAAATTAACTAAAAACACGATAATTTTATATAAAAAAATTTATTTTTATTTTATTGGACTTATATCTACTAAACAATAGTAAAAAATTGTTTCATAAATTTTAAAATTCATAATTTCATAAGGGAAAAAAAGTTGTCACCCAAGTAGAAAAAATGGCTAATCCATTATAAATAAACAATAATGACTTCAATTTTAACAACGAGATGCCTTTAATGGATGATAGAGATAGAGCTATGAATGAATTGACTTTTGTTAATTTAGCTAAGATTGCTTCTATATATAGGTTTTAATCTCTACTTCTAATGATTGAAAAAATAGTTTTGTGATTTAAATAAATAGAAAATTAGATTTATTTATTGTTCATGATCTTCGAATCTTTAAAAATAAATTCATAATGGGCCAAGTAATAATTTATGATTAAAGAAAATATTTTAGAATTATGCATTAGACACATCATCTATACTTAGTTGTGCATAATGAATAAGAGTCTATTTAAATTTCATTGATTTTTATTAAATTAGATGGCTGAAAAAATAACTTTAATTATAAATTAAAGATGGGAAAAATCTTGATTTATAATTAAAGAATATATATACCTTTAGTTTATTAATTTATTAATTTCAAGTCCCATAAATGAAGCTATTAATTTATTAAAGATTTTGATTCATATATATTTCTTTTGTTTACAATTAACCAATTTCACCCCAACCAAGGAATAATTGATTAATTAAATATCATCAAAAACTCACTATGATTATAAGGATTTTGTGTATTTAAAAAGGAAAAATTAGTGTATTTAAAAAGAAAAAATTAGTAAATCTAGCTTATACTTAAATCACTTAATTCGTTCTTTTAATGAAGGCTTACTTTGCTAAAATCCTATATACATCCGTCATCTTATGTTTGACTATAATATAACTTCCTACTTTCATTTACTTACTTTTATTTACTTGCTTTCTTTAGATATAATTTAATTTAGAATCTACAATTCTTTTCTACAAACTAACAATTTATTAGAGTGTTTAGGAAATATTTTTCTTAACTATATTAGAAAACAAATTAACTTTTTAAAACCACTGTAATTCCTTAAGAGACGATCTTGGGAGTATAGTTATTGCTTATTATAAGTGATTCATGCACTTGCAAGCTTTTTATAAATATAAAATTTGACTATCAAGTTTTCTTGCATCAATCTTAATTAAGAATTCAATTGAAGGAAGGCAATATGGAATAATGAATAATTTTAAATTCATAATTCCTAACCATTCTCCCAGTTGTATAGAGGCAGTTACAGTGCCAATGACTAGCAAAGCATACTCCATTGCAATCCCCCTTGGTAAAGCACCTTCCATGCCTCAAATGTTGGCTCTAATAAAGGCTCATGGATTTTAGTATCCAGCCTTTATAAGGCCAATGATTGTCCTTACATACTCCTTCATATAGTAACGAAAACAACAATTAATTTAAAACACTAGAAACTAAACTACAAGAAAACTAAATAAATAACAAAATAATAATAATAAAAGAAACAACTAAAAGAAAATAAATTAAAGGAAAGAAAAAAATTATAATAAACATAAATAACCAAACAAACCACAAATATTAGCAAAGAGTTTTTAAGAAGTTTGATAAAAAAGCAAAACAACCAATTTTTCGACAATGATTCCAAAACTTTGATAAACAAATTTTGTGTTAATAGCTCCCAAGTGCACCAGTTGCCTATAATAAGCAACAAGTATACTTCCGAGATGGTCTCTCAAGAAATTGCAATGGTCTTAGATAATTTTTCACTTTTCAATCTTCTTAAAACTTTAAACAAAAAATTAAATGAAAAATTGAACCTAAACACTCTATCAAGATGATTGGGATGAAAATCCTAAAATAAGAACAAATAATTAAATATTGATTGAACTCAAAACAAAATCAAGGAAATTGTAAAAATCATGAAGGATTTATGGAAAGTTTAGCTAGTTAACCATGCTTTCTTTGAAAGATATAGGTGAGTGAGTGAGGGAACTTATAAAATTGTATTATTGGTTTTCATTTAAAATACGAAACTCTTAGGTCAAGGATTATTTTCTTTGTTAATTGATGAGTGTTTAAAAAACACTAAAATTATCATGATTTAATGTATTTTAATTGATTAAATATATTTATATTTATATGATTTTATCATATATTTATATAATTGTATTTTTGGAATCATGAGTATTTTTATTATTTTTTTAGTATTTTTGTTCAAAAATAATTGAAAGATTAGAAGAAAAATACTAGAAACAATACATCACAAATATGTTGAGAAAAAATGATAAAAAATCAAAATAGTCAAAAAGTTCCAAAATGCTCCAAGCTGCCGAGTCCCACACACATATGTCTCACACGTAGTCATACGCATGCCTAGCCTATCCCATGCTCTCCATGTAGACTCCCACATGTTCCCTCGGTTCCAATGCTCACCCTTATGCTTGTTCAAAATAATTTGTTTGTAAATATGATATAATAATAAAGCTCTTATGCTTGTGAAATATTAAATAGGTAAAATATTTTTATAAAATAAATAAATTTTGTTTTTGGCCAAGATTTTCTAATAAGGATATTAGAGAGAAATATATTAATTTTATTAAAAACTTAAATCTAAAAATTAGTTTTTAAGGTTTAATTATCCAATCTAATTTATAGTAGTACCCTTTTATTTGTTCGTACAATCGTGCGATAGTTAGAGTGAAGCTCTATTTCAAAAGTTTTTATAAGAACTATTATTCAAAAATGTGTTGACAATATATTTTCAGTAATAATATTAAAAGGTGAAAGTTAGTACTCAAATAATTAAATTTTTAGGTTTAATTTGGACACTTTGAAAAAAGTTTAAAATGTTTAAACCCATCAAATGTGGCATTTAAATGGTTCATTTATAATCTCTTAGAAAAAAGAATTAATTTAATTAACTAAATTTATTATCAACCCCCCGATATATGTTAATTGATTTTTTAATTAACAAATAATATCCAACCCCACCAAAGGTGGTAATTATATAAAAAAGAGAGAATCAATAAATATAAATTTATATATTTAATAATCTAAATAATATGAGCAAGCATAATTAACTTAATTATTATATCTATAAATACTCCACTGTTATGAATAATAAAAATTTGTATAATTTTTTATTAAATCCATATATATATATTTAAGTTATTAGATTAAGAAACTCAAAAAAATCAAAATATCATGACATGATATTTAGGATTCATTTCATTTTTAAAAGTTTGAATAAGAAATTAAAAATCACATATATCCCTTCTTTAGATCATCCATGAGAGTATAGTTATCATTTTCTATAAAATGAGTCGTGCACTTGCAAGAAATTTACAAATATAAAACCCAAGTATTTGCAAAACCAGTATTGCTAGCTTGATGTTGATTTTGTTCATCATTAATCAATCAATTAATGTCCCCATAATAAAATTAGCCACACATCCTTAGATTAACATTCACGATTAGTTTAAAATAAGCATTCATTCAAGAAAAGTAGAAGAAGATTAATATTAAAATAAAATATTCCTAATTAGATCTAAATACTAACAATGGATGTATGATGTTTCCTTCTCCAAAAGTGTGTAATCTTGATTTTGAAAGAGCTTTGGAATATCCAGAATGATTTTTCTTCTCTTCTTGGATGCGGAAAAACTCCATAGCTACCTCAAAATATGTTTTTATCTAATCTATAACCTAATGAACTATTGGAACCTATTTATATGTAAAATAAAGTTCAAAATTTAGAGTCTCATTTTTAATACGTGTGTTATGGCACACAATTTTTCCTACCAATCTCACGTAGCTCAAACTCATCCCTTAGTAAAAGTTAAGGCTCGTTTTCTAGGGTACACAATATATTCTATCACGATGCACAATGTTGGATTAATCTAGTAATAAAACATACGGGTTAGTTACCACAACACACTTATTCTATCATCATGGCAAGCAATATTTGTGTTGATATAAGTCTGTATGTACTCTTTATCTGAGTGTTAGCTTCATGGGTGCAAAATACATTGTCTATTTTATTTTACTCAGTGTTCTATCATCTTCAATGTAAGATTAGTTACTATAAATCAGTAATGTGCACACTTACAAATATAGGTACACTTTGCATGTAAAATTATGTATGATTTATAAAATAGCTCGCAAGTACACGAATCACTAATAGAAAATGACAAAAATACTTCCAAGGTTAGTGATAACTGTATTTTATATAGTTATTTTCACATATTTTATTAATTTCAATTGCTATGTTCTTGACATTTTTGTTTAATTATAGTTAAATAAATTAATCTTTACTGTTTATTTATTAAAGAATATATTTTTAAGAAAATTAAATATTTTGAATCAAAAACGTAATTAATTGCAATTTTATGTCCAAAATATAATTTCAAATAAAAGAGTGCTTAATTGCAATTTATAAAAGTCGAAAATATAATTTAAATTAAAATCGGGCTTAATTTTAATTAATAAAAGTTTAAAATTTAATTTAAATTAGAAAAGGGCTTAATTGTAATTAAAGAAAGTTTAAAATATAATTGGAATTACATTTATGGGTCAAAATGCAATTAATAAAAGATATTTTTCTACGCAGGAGAGAAGAATCCCCTCATTATCATCCACGCTGCAACGTGGACCGTCAGATCAAAGCATAAACGGTTAGGATGCGTTCGTGTTCTTCAAACCCGACCAAAGAGAGTGGGTGCAGGGTTTCCTCTATCACGTGGCTCGGTGCCCGAGTGGGACCCACGTGTTCGCGTGCCTCTTTTCCCGTGCAGTCGATCCACGTGCACCCGGTTATTCTACGAATCACAATCTACCAGGTGTCCCACTTTTCCTTCCAGCAAATTATATTCTGACATGTGGCATGTTACGATGAGCACGAAAGCACAGGATCAAGCCCGCATTGCAGCCGTTGTCTCCCACGTCCCTCGCGCCATTATCCTGTGCAACGACATCACGTGCAATCGTTTCCCGCAGCCAATGCAATTCTACCACGTTTCCGTATTAATCCTTGCAGCAAATCAGACGCTGACACGTGGCATGCAATTTGAATTAAAAATCAGAAACGATGCCTCTGCTTTTTTGTCTCACGCGTGAATTAAAATAACGTTTTCGATATCGAATATCGATACGCGTCGATTTTATTTTCGATGCAATTTTTGTTACGCGTTTATAAAAAAAGAAATGTATTATTTTAGATGTATTTGTTTTAGCTATAAATAGGTTATATTATGATAGTTTTTGAGTTTTTGGGAGTTTAGAATTTATGTGGTGTTAGGGGCTAGACTGTGGAACACGCAGAGGCCATTTTTGGCTTCTGTTGTGTTCTATGTGTGCCAAATATTAACGATACGAAATGATATAATTTTCCCTTTTCCTCATCTCATTTTCTGTATCTGCTGTAATTTTTATTTTTAATTTATGAAGTAATTTAATTTTTCTAGGGTTGCATTTTATCTAAATTTATGAAGCTTTTATTTTAATTATTTTTGAAAGATTTATAAGACGTTCGATTTGTTTATTCTATTTGTGCTTAATGCTTTTTGATTATTTATGAATTTTATCAAATTGATTCGTGGCACATAAATAAACTTGGAAGAGGCATTTTTGTGTATATTGCTCGTAGATAGAATGACATGTATGATGAAGGATAGGAATATACCCTAATTGTATGTGTGGCCATTTGAGAACTTAGAACTTAATGAATCTTGGTAAATTTAATTCTTATAGGAATATAGTGAATTAATTTAACGAGGTGTGTCTATACGAAGCTCGGAAGAAATGTATGGATAAAATTAGAAGTTTTCGGTTGACAAATTAAATGTACTAAAAAATATAAATCAAGAGAAAATAATATGATAAGAGTGGATTAATTTGGTGAAAAACTACAATCCTAGATTTCTTTTATTTTGTTATTAAAACTCTTTTCTTAAATTTGTTCCAATCAACGATCGTTTTGAATAAAATTAGAGAGAAATAATTTTAGTACTCAACAAAGTGTAGTAACAAATCTTCGTGGGAACGATACTTTACTTACAAATCTTATTACTTGTGACCGTGTATGCTTGCACGTTTTATGTTCTCCAAAAGAGACAACAAGTTTTTGGCGCCGTTGCCGGGGATTTGTTTACTATTTTCATTGTTGATATTAATACCAATCAATCTGATTTTAATTCAAAAAAAAATTCTTGTTTTTTTTATTGTTGCGTGTTTAATTTATTTTTCAATTTTCTCGAGGGTTGAAATTTTGTTTGACACACAAATCTTAACTCACAAAAAGAAAAAAAATTATTTGCTTATTGTTGGTTTATTTTATTTTTCAATTTTCTCGTGAGTTGAGATTTTGTTTGTCACAATATTTTTAAATCATTCAGGAATCATGTGCTTTTTAAATCATTCAAAAAATTCTTTAAGAACAAAATTAAATAGCCTATATTAATTATCATGATATTTTTGGGTTGAATTTCTAAATTAATTGTAAGGTTTATGTGAGTGTTTGCAATATTTGGGGAGCAAAACATAGAATTATAATTTTAGTTTTAGGTGTATCTTAGAACAATATTTTTAAGATGAAGAAAACATCAAGCCTTAACAATCACATATCAAGTATATTTTTGTTCCTATACATATTAGATTGCATAGTAGACACAATAGAAATAATGACTCTATGAAAGTAGATCCATTAATGCACCTTTTTACCTGATAGTTACTTGTTTTATTCAATAAATAGTATTTTGGGGATAAAATTATTACCATATAAACTTGTTAGTGAAAAGAGGTGAAAAATATAAATCTTGGAATTTTTTGGATTTTTGAATGCACGATTAATCAAGAGCTACCACGTGTCCTACCACCCAAGCAAAGGAGAAGACTGGGTAAGTGATGAGCGCTCAAAAAGCACTAAAATTACCATGATTTTATGCACATTAATTGATTAAAAATATATATTTATATGATTTTATCATATATTTATATAAATTTGTCTTTTCGGAATCACGGGTATTTTTATTGTTTTTCAGGTATTTTCGCTTAAAAACGTAACTTAAAGACTCAAAAAGGAATACTGGAGGCAATACATCACAAATACATTCAAAAATAAATGAGGAAAAGTCAACAAATATGGAAAAATTGGACAAAATGGGTCAAAAAGGTCGCTCTATGATTGGCTGGCACTATCAATTTTCTTGTTTTGATCTCAGCCCTTGATCTGAAGCTAATCTAAAAATCCATTTCACACATGAGCTATATTTAACCCCCTAATCACCCTATAAACCCTAAGGGGCCATCATTAGCATAATTTTGGTCAGTTTTTGGAGCTAAAAAGAGGGGAAAATATAGAAATATTCAAAAGGGGACACAATTTTGGTGGAGATTCAAGAGGTGATTAACACTACAATTCAAGAATTTGATTGTATTTTCTTCTTCTAATCTTTTCTTTATCAATTTTTAGGTCTTTCTTTATGAATAATATATGCTTTATGAACACAATTATGTGTAGTTAATTTATTAATCTAGGGATCTTATGAACCCAATTTTCACCATGTGATGATCTAATACTTTACACCAATTATAATTATAATTTAATTATATTATTTAATCTGATTTTTATGCAATTAATTGTTTGGCCAACAATTTATCTGTAGAGGCAATTAAATAGATTTGAGAGAATTATTTAATTGTTTGTTTTAATTAAATAACATGCATAGTTTTTAGGGAGAGATGTATGATTCTTATGTATGTGATCTGTAATTGATGAACTTAACGAGTAGTATGCAATTTAATTGGCATGAGAGTGTGATTAAATTAATTACTATATGGTATGTAGTTTATTTGAGAGAGGAATACATGCTAGGTTAGATTCAATTGATCATGTAATTACTTTATAATTATATTGGGGGGGGGGGGCGGTGGTGGTTTAGCAATTCGTATGTTTAGGCGGGATTAAGTATTCCTAGATATTTTCTCATATATCTTCTTAGTTACCAAATCTAATTTAAATGATTATTGCTTTTTACTTTTAGTAATTTTAACTTTGCTTCCAAAAATATAAAAACAAAAAAAATTGCTTCTTATTTTTTTAGTTTTAAAAATTAGTTTCTAATAAAATAATCTCTATGAGAACGATCTTTTCTTATCATTATATTACTTGTTACGATATGTATACTTACACACACAATTTATGTGCCGATCACGTTTTTGGCACTATTGCCAAGGATTATAAATATTAAAAATTAAAAATTTTTTATTTTTTATTTTAGTTATTTTTCTTTGCTTATAATTTTAATTTTAGTTTACTTATTTTCATTTAGTGACTTATTTATTTTATTTACTTTAATTTATTTATAAAGTTGTTAATTTATTTTAGTTTTAATTTAGACATCTCTTTTAGTATTTTAGAAACATGATTGAGTTTATTACATGAGTAGAGTTCGTGACGGAGAAATCTTACCTTTAGATCTTGAAATTGAGAGTACTTTGAGATCAATTAGAAAACAAGTCACCTATGAGGAAGATAGAGATATAGCTATGAATGAATATGCAATATCTACGTTAGAAGGGCTAAATCCAAGTATTACAAGGCCAAATATTCAAGCTAATCAGTTTGAACTAAAGCCAGTAATGTTTCAAATGCTACAATCACTTGGATAATTTAGCAGATTACCAACAAAGGATCCTCATCTTCATCTTAGATTGTTTATTGAAGTTGTAGATTCATTTAAGTTTAGTGGTGTGACAGAGGGGGAATTTTGTCTTAGATTGTTCCCTTACTCTTTGAGAGACCGTACTCGAGCTTGGCTAAATTCTTTGACACCTGATTCCATTACAACTTGGAATGGTTTGGCAGAGAAAATCTTAATGAAATATTTCCCACCAAAAAAGAAAGCCAAGCTTAGAAATGGCATTACTTCCTACCAAAAACATGAAGGAGAATTTTTATATGAAACATGGGAAAGAATTAAGGAATTTCTAAGGAAGTGTCTGCATCATGGTATTTCTTCTTGGATTAAAATGTAGACTTTTTACAATGGTCTCAATGCTCAAACAAGAACTATTGTTGATGCATTTGCTAATGGAGCTTTGCTAGCCAAATTTTACATGTGTGTCATCTTTGATTAATATTTTGAAGGCTCAAAACTCGATAACGAGTATAAAACAGGTCCACAATTTAGGAGTTTTATGTGTGTTTTATGAACCAAAACAATAATCCATTCTCAAACACATATAACCCAGGATGGAGACAACATCCAAATTTCTCTTGGAGTAATAACAACAATCAAGGTGGTAATCAATTCAACCATCAATCATTTCCACTTGGTTTTTCAACAACCACAACAATCATAAGTGATCACCACACATGAAGTGTGTGCAATGAATACGCAAGTATGCATATCGCAACAAGTAATATAATGATAAGAAAAAATCGTTCCCATGGAGATTATTTTATTAGAAACTAATTTTTAAAACTAAAAATAATGAATGAAAATCAATTTTTTTTTGTGTTTTTATATTTTAAGGAAGCAAAATTAAAATAACTCAAAGTAAATAGCAATAATTAATTAAATCAAATATTGTGACTAAAAAGATATATGAGAAAATATCTAGGAATACTTAATCCCTCAATTTTCTAAACATGCGAATCACTAAAATCCCCCAATATAATTATCAATTAATTACATGATCAATTGAATCTAATCAATCATGTATTCCTCTCTCAAGTAAACTACACACATTATAGTAATTAATTTAATCACACTCTCATGCTAATTAAATTGCATACTACTCATTAAGTTTATCAATTATGGATCACATGCATAAGAATCATACATCTCTGCCTAGAAACTATGCATGTTATTTAATTAAGATAAACAATTAAATAATTCTCTCAAATATATTTAATTACCTCTATAGATAAATTGTTGGCCAAACAATTAATAGCATAAAAATTAGATTAAATAATATAATTAAATAAAAATTATAATTGGGGTAAAATTTTATATCATCGCATGCTGAAAATTAGGTTCATAAAATCCCTAGATTAATAAATTAATTACACATAATTGTGTTCATAAAGCTAATATTTTTCATAAAGAAAGACATAAAATTGATAAAGAAAAGATTAATCTCTTGAATTATAGAATTAATCTCCACCAAAATTGTGTCATCTCTTGAATTTTTCTATATTTTTCTCTCTTTTAGCTCTAAAAACTGACCGAAATTAAGCTAATGGAGGCTAATTAGGGTTTATGGAGTGATTAGAGGCTTAAATAAAGCTCAAGTGTGATTTGGA
Source organism: Hippophae gyantsensis (assembly GCA_030763125.1). Classification (NCBI taxonomy): domain Eukaryota; kingdom Viridiplantae; phylum Streptophyta; class Magnoliopsida; order Rosales; family Elaeagnaceae; genus Hippophae; species Hippophae gyantsensis. The sequence goes on along the minus strand of CM061035.1, from coordinate 40,440,385 downwards.
CCATCCGATCAGCTTTAGATCAAGGGCTACGATTAAAACAAGCAAAATAGACAGTTTTAGCCAATCACAACATGACATGTGGCATCAGAACTTCATTGGACGAATCAGGAAGCGACGCATGGTAGGGAAGGACGGTCATAGTAAACTCTCTCTGAGTCAGCAACACGTGGCGTGACGTGATTTGTGGGAACGGATGGCGTGGCACACGGGTGGAATGCGCAGAGCAATAGGGTGGCGATACACGTAACGTGATGTGATTCACTTTCCATGCTTACATGGAGTCTACGTGGCTTACCCATTTAGCTCCTATGCCTGCGTGGCATGCCACGTGACTGCTCCGGATTGGTCTTGCATTAAAAATTCTTAAAAAATCCATAAATATTTCAGAAAATCCCAAAAATTCCAAAAATTATATTTTTACCCCTTTTCATTAAAAATTTTATATTTTAAAATATTTTACCCAAAAAATACTATTTATTGAATAAAACAAGTAAATATTAAGTAAAAAAGTGCCATAATGACTCTATTTTCATAGAGTCATCAATAAGCCCAAGAGAAGAAGCCATTGATTGAGGATAATACAAATGTTTTAATGGGGATGATGAAAGACTTAATCCAATCAGAAAATACAAAAGTTTCCACTCAAGTAGCTTCAATTTGAAATTTGGAGAACCAAATGGGGCAACTTTCTCAGGCTATAAGTTAAAGGCCCAAGTTAATCTTCCAAGTGACACAATTGTAAACCAAAGAAGGGAAGGTAAGGACTAGTGCAATGTCATAGTCTTGAGGAGTGGTAAAACTTAAAACATGAACATAATATAGAAGTATGAGGAGAAATAGGAAATTAACAAGGATGGGGAGGAACTAGTGGATAAAGAGAGCACTAAAGAGCAACCTCTACAAACCCACTATTACTTTCCCTCAAAGACTACAAAAGTAAAAGTTAGATACACAGTTTTCAAAATTTCTGGAAGTTTTCAAGAAGTTGCATATAAACATACCATTTGCAGAGGAACTTGACAAATTTCGTCTTATTCCAAATTCATGAATGATATACTATCAAAGAAAAGGAGGCTTGGAGATCATGAAACAATAACCTTGCCTGAAAGTTGTAGTTCCATCCTTGATAGAAAACTATCATAAAAACTAAAGGATCCAGGTAGTTTTGACATCCCTTGCACTATTGGGAACATTCATTTTATCAAGGCACTATGTGACTTGCGTTCTAGCGTTAACCTCATTCCATTATCGGTGTTCAAGAGATTGGGGGTTGGTAAAGCCACTTCAATAACATTAGAAATGGTGGATAGATCAATTAAAAGACCTTGGGGTATGGTAGAAGATGTGCTAGTAAAAGTAGACATATTCATATTTCTAGTAGACTTCATTATGCTAGACATTTAAGAAGTCCATGACATTCCTATCATACTTGGTCTTCCGTTCTTAACAACCAGAATAGCACTCATTGATGTACAAAAAGTTTAACTTAAAATTAGAGTGCAAGATGAACAAGTAATGTTTAAATTTTTTAAAGCATCTAAACCCCCTGACATTGATAGTGCTAATGAATGCTAAAGGATAAATGTTACTGAATATGGGGAAAACTTAAAAGAATTTGTTTAGTTGTCCATACTTAAGACTGTTACATGTGATGTTATGACCAAGGACATAAACTCACCAAAAAAACAAGTCAACTTTTTTTAACTTTAAAAGTATGGAATTGAAGGTTGATATTTTAGACTGTGTGAACTTTTTATAGGATGTGCCTCTCATGTGTGTATTAAAGGTCATTATGGAGGATTTTGAGATAGGATCAAAGCTCAAACCATCAATTGAAGAATCACCAAGTTTAGACCTCATACTTTTACCCTCCTATCCCCAGTCAAGTATGAAAGTGAAAGAGTCCAATAGAGAGGTTACAAAATGTAGGAAATACATAAATTGGATGAGTTATGGTGGAGTACTTATAAGAATGCTAAAAAGTTCAAAAAGAAATAAAAAATATGGCATGAGAATAGAATTGAATACCGTGGTTGTGAGCAAGAACATAAAGTATTATTGAACAAATCAAGACTCAAGTTGTTTCTAGGCAAACTCAAAAGTAAATGGATACAAAGAGATGTGCCTTAGGACTTGATATGATCATCTAGTCAAGGATGTTTAATGTGACACTAGTTGGGAGGCAACCTAATGTTATTTTACCTATATTTTCATTGTTTTTGTTTTGTAGGTGAATAAATGTGGATAGCATTGGTGCAACAAGAATGAGCATTTCAGCGACAGATGTGGTGTGCTATGATTAAGGGAGTTTTTTTTTCTTTTATCTTTTCATATTCATATGTGCACATTGGAGATAATGTGTAATTTAAGTTTGAGGGATGGAACTTCATTATCTACAATAATATTTAGTATGCATTTTAAATTTTTAGGGATTGTTTTTTAAATTTTAGGATCTTTGAAAATATGATTTGGGTAGAAATTGATAAATATATGGAAACTAAATGCATGCATGCTTGATATGCAACATATGAACTCAATGATAAAAATTGGTTGTTATGGCTAGGATAAGGAATGTAACATATTTGTTAAGATATTTACATTAATCATGTGATATGCTTACTAGTTTTAATTAGCATGATTCAAATTCTTATGCACATGTTCATAATTGATTTTAGAGTTCTTATTGAGAGAAAATTTGTAGCGTGTTGTGCGAATCGATGAGTTTTACCAAGTTTTAGAATCTATTTGATCATCCCTTGAGGCAAATTCTAAATATATTTTAGTAAGAGAAATGATTTAGGCCTTATTTGTATCGATTGAGCCTTTCAAGCTTACCATTATTATATCCGTAGTCACCAATTTGAGCCTAACAAAAAACCTTTCATAACTTTAAGCCACATTTTATGCCTAACTTATAAGCATTACCTTTATCCTTGCACATTTAGCATGTATGAAAAGAAAAAAAAATGCATTCATGTGTTATGCTATAGAGCAAGGTGAAATGTAATGCACCAAAATAAAAAAGAAAAAAAGAAAAAGAAGAAGAAGAAGCATAACGCACAACACAATTATCCCTCTAAATAAAAAGAAAATATAATTGAAAATAAGTTAGGGGGTGTTGTGAAGTTACAAAAAACAAAAATAAAGGAAAAAAGATGTGGAATAAAAGAATATGAAAAGAATGGAAAAGGAGGGGGCACTGAAATATCAAGTAAAAGCTCAATTGCAGTTAAAAAGTGTATGATGAAAAAAAAAGTGAAGGTGTGGAAAGAGCCTAAGCCTTACACTACAACAATGTAAAGTCCTTATTGGTCTTTTACTAAGGGTATATTTATATTAGTGGAGAGGGATGTGAAAAATAGACTTATGATACTTATTCTAATATTGAATTGATTGCATGAGTTCATTGGATGATATCATGTGCAACACACATACACAAATCAATTTGTCAAAAACCTTGCATATCCTTGTATTGATGGAACGTTGATTGATGAATATGTGAACCTCTTAATCATAGGATTGTATGAAGTTTATGAGGGATAGTTTTCTTGAAATATACATCTACTAATAAAAGTATATTTATGAATATACTACCCATATTATTTTATTTAGTTGTACTTGGCTTTACTTGAGGACAACCAAAGATTTAAGTTTGGAATTTTTTGGGATTTTTTTGGAATTTTTATGGATTTTTTATGAATTTTTAACGCAGGACGAATCAAGAGCTGCCACATGGCCTACCATGCAAGCAAAGAAACTGACTGGGCAAACAATGCAAATTCCATGTAATTTGGGACAACGAATCATGTTACGCCATATGTGAGGAGGATGAACCACATGCCACGTGTCAGCACAATGTTCAATCTGAGTTTGGAGATCGGTTAACCCACACCACCACGTGTCACCACATGATTGCTCCCTTTATTCCACCCATGCACCACACCATCTGTTACCATGAATAAAGTTACACCATGTGGCTCTGACGCAACGAGCATTGACTCTGATCATTCTCCCCTACCACGTGTCATGCTATAATTTTCCTAGTGAATTCTTTGTGCCATGTGTCATTCCTAGATCTGAAGCTGATCTTACGGTCTAGATCGCACCTAAGATATATTTAAGCCCCTAATCACCCTATAAACCCTAAGGAGCCATCATTAGCATAATTTGGTCAGTTTTTGGAGCTAAAAAGATGGGAAAATGTAGAAAAATTCAAGAGTGGACACAATTTTGGTGGATTCAAAAGGAGATTAATAGTACAATTTAAGAGATTGATTGTATTTTCTTCTTCTACTCTTTTCTTTATCAATTTGTATGTCTTTCTTTATGAAAAATATAAGCTTTATGAACACAATTATGTGTAGTTAATTTATTTATCTAGGGATCTTATGAACTTAATTTGCACCATGTGATGATCTAATATTTTACCCCAATTATAATTTTAATTTAATTATATTATTTAATCTGATTTTTATCCAATTAATTGTTTGTCCAACAATTTATCTATTGAGGAAATTAAATAGATTTGAGAGAATTGTTTAATTGTTTGTCTTGATTAAATAACATATATAATTTCCAGGTAGAGATGTATGATTCTTATGTATATGATCCATAATTGATGAACTTAATGAGTAGTATGCCATTTAATTGGCATAAGAGTGTGATTAAATTAATTACTATATGATATGTAGTTTACTTGAGAGAGAAATACATGCTAGGTTAGATTCAATTGATCATGTAATTAATTGATAATTATATTGGGGGGTTTTAGCGATTTGTATGTTTAGAAAATTAAAAGATTAAGTATTCGTAGATATTTTCTCATATATCTTCTTAGTTAACAAATTTATTTAATTAATTATTGCTTTTTACTTTTTGTAATTTTAATTTTGCTTCCTTAAAATATAAAAACACAAAAAAAATTGATTTTTTATTTTTTTAGTTTTAAAAATTAGTTTCTAATAATATAATCTTGGTAGGAACGATCTTTTCTTACAATATGTATACTTAGGTAATTATTGCACACACAATTTGTGTGGCAATCAAGAAACAATGTGAAAATAGGCTAATCGATTGAACGAGTAGTGACTAGATCAATTGAGTAATAATACCTAATTAAAATATTTTTAATGCATTACTTGATCGATAGAGTGATTTACTCAATCAATCAAGGACTAGATCATTTTGAGTTAAAGGACTGGATCGATCCATCACTTTTTGAAAATTAATTAAATGATCATTTGATCAATCGAGAGTATTGTCCTTCTTTTAGGATTGAACGAGTAGTGACTAGATTGATCGAGTAGTGACTAGATTGATCGAGTAGCAGGTTATCTAATTTTAAAATGTAATTCTATTAAGGTTTGGATTGGTATTTTATAGTATTATCCTTCTTTCTTAAAAGTGTTTTAACTAATTTTATGGAAAATTTGGTAATTCCACTTTAAACTAATGTGTTTCAAAATATTCTATAAATACAAACCTAAGCACATATTTGAAACTAACCACACAAGAGCTTAATTATGCTTATTCTATTAATCTCTTATTCCCTCTCTTGTTTTGTAAAATTATTTCTAGTAAGCTTTTTAATTAAGTTAATTTATCAAACATTTATTTTTGTGTTTGATGGATTAGTAAGCCTATAATAATAATTGTGTTATTGTACTTTTAATTTATTGTGCTAGAGTTGCTAGTTGTTTTCAATTTATTTGACTTATTGTTTAAATGAACTAGTAAGGCTTATTCATTGTTGCATCTGCTCTAGGAAACACACTTGCACTTGTGTTTATATGCTAATTTTTTAGTTCAAATTTGTGAAGGTTTGATTAACTCATGGGACTCAAGCTATTCAGAATGCTAATATGGATCCAAACATCTATATTGTAAAGACTATGATGAAAGCATCGTCATCTAGTAATTAGGTTACTTGGGGGCCTTACCTGGGTAGGTAGTTTATGTCCTAGCCTTCTAATTGGATAATTATTTTTTATAGTGGATAGTTAGGTGGTCCTATGGAGTGGTGGTTTTACTCTTAGGTCATTGGTGTGGCCTTGGTTGTTTTCAACTAAGCGTCTTATGTGTTGATATTTTTATTTCTACATTACTTTAAGTACAAATGATTGGTTGTTTGGTCGCTTACGGAATTTTAATTTTCCATGCTTCCACTTACTAGATATTTAGATCCATAATGAAAGGAAAATTTATTTAGTATCAAAACAATAGCTAGATACACTTAGTGTTCCTAAAACCTAGTTATGGATCATTTAAGAAAAGGTTTGTCCACAACCTATGCACTTTACTTTGAAGGGTCTAACTACCCATCTCACAAGGCTCACATGAGAACCTTTCTACGGTCTATAGATGAGAGTTTTTTGAGTTATGTATTTTATGATTGAGAATAAATTGTGAACCTAGGAATGAATGGAAAAGTCAAGCTAAAATTGGTAGCAATTGGAATCAAGAAGGCATTAGTGCTATTTTCAGTGTTGTGCCTAATGATGAGTATCATTCTATTTCTTATTTTCAAACTGCTAAGTATGCTTGGGATATTTTGAAGGTTTCCCATGAGGGTACTGATGAGTGCTCAAAAAGCACTAAAATTACCATGATTTTATGCACATTAATTGATTAAATATATATATATGATTTTATCATATATTTATATTAATTTGTCTTTTTCAGAATCACGGGTATTTTTATTGTTTTTTAGGTATTTTCGCTTAAAAATGCAACTTAAAGACATAAAGAGGAATACTGGAAGCAATACATCACAAATATATTAATAAATAAATGAGGAAAGTCAACAAATATGGAAAAATTGGACAAAATGGGTCAAAAAGGAGTAAATCGCGCCGCCACGCCGCCCCCACGTCATGCTAACATCATCAATGACGTCAGCAATCACCACTCCGCGTTTCCACCATTTTTTAACATTTTTTCACCCAATTTTTCTCTCCATCCTCACCTATAAATACCCCCCTTCTCTTCACTTCATACCACACCTCAAAACACACTTCTCTCCTCTTTCTCTCTCTCCATTTCTTAGTTTTTAATTTTTCTTAGTTTTTAGTTAGTTTTTCTTAGTTTTAGAGTTCTTCTCTTTTTGAGAAGAACTAGCTATGTTTTCGTAATTTATTAGCTTTTTGATTCAATAAATGGGAGTGCAAATTCCGCTTGGAGGTTTTCCAGCAACGGGAATAGCATTGAAATACTGTAAGGATTTTATTTTCTTTACAGTTATTTTTTATGCTTTATTATTACATGTTATATTTAATTTGTCTGTGATTAAATTTAACTGTGCTGGCTATTTGTAAACATGATATAATAATAACTTTGTTATGCTTGCAAAATATTAAATAGGTAAAAATCTCTAAAATGAATTGATTTTATTTTTATTCAAGATTTTATATTAAGAATGTTAGAGAGAAATATATTATTTTTCATTACAAACTTAAATCTGAAAATTAGATTTTAAGGTTTAGTTATTCGGTCACATGTAGAGTAGTGCTCTTTTATTTGTTGGTACAATCGCCCTGTAGTTAGAGTGAAGCTCTATTTCAAAAGTTTTTATAAGAATTATTATCTGAAAATGTATTGACAACATGTTTTCAGTAGTGGTTTTAAAACTTGAAAGTTAGTACTCAGTGTTTTGAGAGTATTGACTTGTGAGGAATAGAGTCGAAGCGAATTCGGATTCATGACACTGAAATTGGGTGAAATTAAATTGATACATTTTTGATATGAAATATGAAAATGATTTTCGACTAATTATTATAATAAATCATGATTGTTTAAGAAGATTAAAATAACTTATGCTTGAGATTTTAATTATGATCTTAAAGGAGATTAAAAAATATGAGACATTTTTGTGTTATGTTGTTTTCTTTTATTCTTAAAAATTAATTTTTGATTTTGTTGTAATTTTAGTTTTTAAGTTGTTGTTTTTATTATTTCTTTTAATTTTTGTATTTAGTTCAATGTTTGTGAGTATCATTACTAAAAACCCTCACGAGACTCAAACTCGTCCACTAGGGCAACCTAGGGGTTTAAAGGCTTGTTGCATAGGCTAAATGCAACCGTGTCAATCCACGGAAGTGATTTAGGATAGTTTAATTTTTAGTTTTTATCGCTTCTCTTGCTAAGGGACTAGCAAGAAGCTGGTTGGGGGTTGTGATGAGTGCTCAAAAAGCACTAAAATTACCATGATGGAATACTGGAAGCAATACATCACAAATATATTAATAAATAAATGAGGAAAGGTAAAAAAATATGGAAAAATTGGGCAAAAAGGTTCAAAAAGGTCAAAAAGAGTAAATCGCGCCGCCATGCCGCCATGCTGCCACGCCGCCCAGCCGCGCAGTATGCCTAGTCTAAGCGTGCCAGCTCTCCAATCCGCGCGTGCCCTTGCCCCTTTCTGCGAGTGCCTCTATGTGCCACTGCTGCACTCTGCGTGCGCCGCTGCCATCTGCGCCCCAATCCGCATGCAGCCGCCCCCCATGTCATGCTGATGTCATCAATGACATCAGCAATCACCACTCCGTGTTTCCACCATTTTTTAACATTTTTTCACCCACTTTTTCTCTCTGTCCTCACCTATAAATACCCCCCTTCTCTTCACTTCATACCACACCTCAAAACACACTTCTCTCCATTTCTTAGTTTTTAGTTTTTAGTTAGTTTTTCTTAGTTTTAGAGTTCTTCTCTTTTTGAGAAGAACTAGCTATGTTTTTGTAATTTATTAGCTTTTTGATTCAATAAATGGGAGTGCAAATTCCGCTTGGAGGTTTTCCAACAACGGGAATAGCATCGAAGTACTGTAAGGATTTTATTTTCTTTACAGTTATTTTTTATGCTTTATTTTTACATGTTATATTTAATTTGTCTATGATTAAATTTAATTGTGCTGGATATTTGTAAACATGATATAATAATAACGTTGTTATGCTTGCAAAATATTAAATAGGTAAAAATCTCTAAAATGAATTGATTTTATTTTTATTCAAGATTTTATATTAAGAATGTTAGAGAGAAATATATTATTTTTCATTACAAACTTAAATCTGAAAATTAGATTTTAAGGTTTAGTTATTCGGTCACATGTAGAGTAGTGCTCTTTTATTTGTTGGTACAATCGCCCTGTAGTTAGAGTGAAGCTCTATTTCAAAAGTTTTTATAAGAATTATTATCTGAAAATGTATTGACAACATGTTTTCAGTAGTGGTTTTAAAACTTGAAAGTTAGTACTCAGATAACTAAATTCTTAGGTTTAATTTAGACACCTTGAATAAACTTTAAACTGTCTAACCCCACCAAAGGTGGCATTTAAATAGTTCATTTTCAATCTCTTAGAAAAAGGAATTAATTTAATTAACCAAATTAGTTATCAACCCCACCCATAGGTGTTAATTGATTTGTTTAGTTAACAAAGAATATCTAACCCCACCAAAGGTGTTATTCATATAAAAAAGAGAGAATCAATAAATATCAATTCATATCTTTAATAACCTAAATAATATGAACAAGCATAATTAACTTAATTATTATATCCATAAATACTCCACCATTATAAATGATAAAATTTGCATAAATGTTTATTGAATCTATGTTTTTTTTATGTAAGTAGATTAAAAACACAAAACCCCAAAATATCGTGACATGATGTTTAGGATTGAATTTCGTTTTTAAAAGTTTGAATAATAAATTAAAAACCACATGCATTCCTTCCTTAGATCGACCTTGGGAGTATACTTATCATTTTCTACGAAATGATTCGTGCACTTGCGAGAGTTTTATAAATACATAAAACCAAATGAACGGTAGGATCGGTGATGTCGGTTCTACCCGATCAGGTACCATACATGTTAAATGAACAAAACTTTGTATGGTTATTAATCAGTTTTAGAATATTCAGATGAAAGAAGATAAAACTTTTCCTGATGTTATAGGACTGATTACCATCATCTTATCTTGCATGCTACATTTTCATTTAGGATGAATGGGAAATCTAAAGGTAAGTCCAATAATATGCCTAAGACAACTAAGGAAATTGATTTTTGACCCAAAGATATTGGGAAATCCAAATTAAAGAAAGTTTGGGTTAAGAAAAATTGTCTCTTTCTAGCCACCTGACCATCGTTCTTTATTGTTTCACCTAGATACTTTTCATTGAGTCCAAAATTGACCATAGGTGAACATCTTTAGTTTAACTGTTTGTTTTTATTTTATTAATGTTTCTAAGTTTTAAAAAATAAAAATGCAGGGGAGTAGACAATTTAATCAGGTATATTTCTGTTCCCATACACATTGGATTATATATTAGACACAATAGAAACAATTTGAAAATATACTACTCAACTGACCAAGTAATGACTAGATATATCAAGGGATTTACTTGGTCGATCAAGGACGAGATCAATCGAGTTAAATCACTAAACTAATCAACCACTTTTTGAATATTAATTAAATTTTCACAAGATCAATCAAGAGGATTTTTGATTGATCGAAAAATGTACTCAATCTATCGAGCACTTGGTTAGATCGATTCAGTAGCCAATTTTCTAATTTTAAAATATAATTCTATTATGATTTGGATTTTTTATATTATTTTCCTTATTTCTTAAAAGTGTTTTAACTAATTTTACGAAAAATATGATAATTTCACTTTAACCTAATGTACCACAATATATTCCATAAATACAAACCTAAGAAACATTTGAACTAACCATACAACAGCTTAATTATTCTTATTCTCTTCATCTTTTATTCTCTCTCTTGATATGCTAAAAGTTTTCTTTTAGGATTTTTCATTAAGTTAATATATCAAACATTTGTAGTTGTGATTGATAGAGTAACAAGTTGGCAATAATAATTGTGGTATTGTGCTTTCAATTGATTATTCTAGTGTTACTACTTGTTTTCAATTTATCTAATGTATTGTTTAAATAAATTAGTTAGGTTTGTTCATTGTCTAGGACACACACTTGTACTTGTGTTATTCTACTAAATTTTTAGGTGGAAATGGTGCAGGTTCAATTGACTCTAGGACTCAAGTTTTTTGGAACTTTAGTATGGATCCAAACACCTATCTTGTAGAGATTATGATGAAAGCAACGACTTGTATGTAGGTTACTTATGGCCATTACTTGGATGATTTTTTTGAGTCCTAGCCTTGTAACTGAATACTTATTTTTGATAGTAAATAGTTAGGTGGTTCGGTGGACTAGTGCTTTTCCTCTTTGGTCATTGATGTAGCATAGGTTGTTTCCACCTAAAAATCTCATATATTGATCTTTTTATTTCCGCTGTACTTTGAATACACGTGATTAGTTGTTTGTTGCTTACCAAATTTTGATTTATCATAATTTTGTTGAATAGATATTTAAATCCATAACTAAATGAACTTTCACTAATAACATAAAAATAATGATAGATTCAATAAACATTTATCATGCAGTGGAGAATTTATAGGATATATTAGTTAGTTAATCATGCTTGTTCAATATTAAGTACAGTTTTAAAGATATTAATTAATATTATTGATTATTTATTATAGGTATGAAAATATCCTAAGATTGTGAATATTTTCTTTATTAATTAAAATTTAACTTGCTGCTTTTGGTTGGGCCAACAATTCAAATCTTAATTAAATTATGCTTGTTTTCTAATAAATTAAAAACTGTTTAATTTCCATTTAAGCAATCATCAAGGTGTCAAAGTTAGGTATATGATTTAAAATCAAAAAACTAACTTTAAGATTTTAAAACTATTATGTAAAATCTATCATCGACACATTTTCCAATAATAATTCTTATAAATATCATTGAAACATAGATATCTAAATATCTAAATAATCAAATCCAAAATTGAAGAGCTGGCTCTAAATCAGATTTGGATAGTTAAATCTTAAACCTAACTCCCTTGTTTATTATAAAAAACACTTTGTTGATACATTTTTCTTTTACAAACTTTGTTCAAATCTTGATGAAGAAATAAAACTTAATTCATTTTATAAAAAATGTTTACCAACTTTAATATTTCACAAGTGTAACAACATTACTAATATCACATACTATTTGTAGCCATATATGCATAGTTTAATAAATGATTAATAAATAAAACATATACCATGTAAAATAACACTTAGAAATATTTTGAAAAGAATACATTAAAATATACCTCAATATAATTCTTTAGAATTTCTTCTGTTCTAGAAAACCTCTAAATAGAGTTGAGGCATTGTTTCATGAATTAAAACTAAAACTATTACATAAAATAAAAAATTTTCAACTCTAAATTGAGAGAAGAACTTTAAAATATTAAAAGATATAAAAGGACTAATGAAAGCTAAGAAATCAGCTACTAAGAGAGCCGTGGGATTCTTGGATTTTTTTTACAGAATGAGTAGGTTGAGGAAAGGAGGAAAATTTTGAATTTTTAACTTGACCTTGTGGCACACATTTTATTCATGCCATGACATACACAACCTATACACGGTTGAGCACGATCCACTCCTTTCACACCGCAACACACAAATTTTTCACGCTGTGGCCTACATTGATTTTGGACATATTTCTTTGGCCTCGGACCACGCCTTACAAAGTTTTCGTGTCGCAATACACTTCAAACTACATCAATGGAACCCTTATTTTACATGTAATTTCTTTTTCTAATTTTTAAAACATAAGTAATATTTTCCATGCGTGTTATAAATATTATGGATTTTATTAAAAAATTTAAAATATCTAGATTATTAATTAATTTTTGATATTTAAAAATTTTAAATTTTCTCTTATTTAAAAAAAATATAAAAAAAATAAAATAATATAAAATATAAAAAATTTAAAATAAAATTTCTTTTTATTTATTTTTTTAAAAAAAACTTAATTTTCTTTTTATTTTTTAAAAAATTAATTTTATTTTATTTTCTTTTAAACAATTCTTTATTATTTATTTTTTAATTTAATTTAATTTATTAATTATTTAATTTTATTTCCTCTAAAGTTTTTGTAATTTTTGTGTTATAAACCGTTCCATGTATCATTTATTCTACTAACATGTGTATAATTTTTACTATTTTATTATTATTTGCTAAGTGTTAGTAATTTTTTGTATGAATATGTGATGTTTTATAATTTTGTAAATTTATTTTATCTTGTTATTTCTCAGCTTAGAAGGTGAAATGAATTCTATTTTTATTAGTACATGCAAGATAGGAGGTCCTTAGGGCACCCTCTCACATCTTTAAAAATTAATATCATGGACCCTTTACACTATTAAGAAGGCTAGTTTAACGTCCCTCGACCTTTCATTAATCAAATTTCTAAACCTCACCTTGACACTTCACTTGAACCGCCAAACATGGGGGATAATCCACCACCTAGAGAGACATTAATGAAGGAGTTTACAAGGCTAATAATTGGCATTACAACTACCTCTATCCACTTGGGTGAGGCTCCTAGGAATTATGAATAATGAAACATTCTTTTTTTCATGCTACATTATTTTCATGGACTACCTGATGAAGACTTATTGTCATTAATTAGAGACTTTTATTCTACAATGCAGACTTCCCTTAGTGTACTTACTGAGGACTAACTAAAAATGAGGTGTTTCCCCTATACCTTTAAAGATAAGGCCAATGCATGGTTAATTTCACTTCCTTCAGGTTTCCTGACAACTTATGAAGAAGTCTACCATAAATTTATGGGAAAATTCTATTCCCGTCAGAATATATCCGAGTTAAGAGGTAAGATTGCCACTTTCCTTCAAATGGAGGGAGAAACTTTCCATGAATCGTGGGATAGCTTTGTACTCTTTCTTATTCAATGCCCCCACCATAACTACCCATTATTGCTTCAAAACCAATTTTTCTATGATGGATTGATAAAATAGTGTCAGTCTACCATTGATAATGCTATTGCTGGAGCTAAAGGAAAGAAAATAACCTTAGTAACGTAAAATAATTTTGAGATGTTGGGTGCTAATTCCCCATAAAGAGCTCCAGAGTAAGGAAATTTAGAGTTCAACAAATTGACTCCAATATTGAAGTTCATGTGCAGCTTGTTTAGCTAACCAAGCAAGTTATACTTCTTACTAAATATGCCATAACAAATAAAGACAAATCTTATGTGTGTAGTAATTTGCCAAATGGTATTGATACCTATCCTTATCAAGAAAAAGGTGAATTTGGAATCAATGAGGTTATTGTATTGGGGGATACCAACCAAGACCTAGGTATAACCCCAATGCTAATACTTATAATCCTCGGTGGAGGAATCATCCTAGTTTCTCCTAGAGGAAAAATAACCCTCCATTTTCTCAAATGCTCAAATCCATTGGGCCAACAATTCCACAACCAATAGCAAAGGAATACTACCAAAAAGTAAAATCTAGATGGAAGCTTGAATTCTTTCATTCAAGTTAGCAGAGACAACTAGTCAAGAAAAAATCAAAGGTTGGACTTTGTTGAAATTTTCATTAAGAAGATGAAAATACAGGTGGAGAAGTTAACTGGGAACTTGAAAAAGTACGACATGGAATAAGCTACAAAAGATCAAAAATCAAATGAAGTCAATAACAAGGAGATATTGAATTTACATAAATGATGAAATCCCCCAAAGCAATGGCTCACTAAAGATAATAAAAGTAGTCCTAGATGGGATGTAATACATTATTTATTTATTGCTTTAGTTTATTTACTTCTATATTTTATTTATTTTGTATGATTTTAATTTAAGTGTGATTATTTTAGATTCTTTACTCATTTAATCTATAAAATAAAAAAAGGGGAAAAACATTCAAAGTAGGAACAAAGTGAAACAAAGAATTGTGCACTACGACTAATGTTATAAACGTGTAACAAGTAGAATCAGAAAGGACTACACTAGAGTGATGAATTGCATAATTTGGCATAATTTATCATTTCTCAAATTTAAACTTTAGTCTAATTTTATTTATTTTTTATTGAATTTAGACTTCATTATTATTATTTAAATTTTATTGTATATTTGAAGATAATGAAGATCCAAAATTTTAGAAGTATATAATCTAAGGACTCTAAAATTTAAATGAAGATTTATTTAAATTAAATTTAAATTAAGATTTCTTAAATATATATATATATCGAACATTGAGGTTGATAGGATATATATATATATAAAGAAAAGGGGAATGCAAAAAGAAGATGAAGTAGAAATAGAGAACAAAAGGGGAGACTCACCAGAAAAGAAGAAAAACAAAAAACAAAATTGGAAAAAGAAACGCACGAGAGAGGAAACAACGAAGTGGCATAACAGGGAAACACGAAAGTAGATTATTTTTGTGATTCAATTTTCTTTCATCTCCTCTCAGAAAATTATGGTGAATTCGTTTATATTAAATTTAATTTTTAGCATGAACTATTTTTTATTTATTCTGGGAAAAAGATGTAATTTAATTCTGAACTATGCTTGATTTTCTATGTTATTTTGAATTATTTCTCTTCATGTTTGTCTCATTTATTATGAATTTATTACTTCTAATTAACTGGCCATTAATTAGATGATTTTAGTCTTGTGATTTACTATCGAAAGAGGGAATTATAGGATAGATCTAGAATATTTTGGCATAGGTAAATATAGAGATCGAAAGACTTTTATGAACCTGTGTAGTTTTAAAAATCATTGGTCTTAATACTTTCTTGCTTCTATTAATTTGATCTTTGATTATCTTTATTTTCTTTAAATTTCAATTACAACAACTTTAGTTATTTTTCTAGATAAAATTGAGATTAGTATAATTTTGGTATTTGTCAAAAGTAAGTTACCAATCCCTGAGAACGATACTCTTCTTATCATTTTATTATAAAACTACGATATTGTGCACTTGCAGTTTTGCACCTATCATCCAATGTGAAAGAATTGTGCACTTCAACATGCATATAAGTTTTTACTTTTCAACCATTTCCCAACTCGCGCAATTCTTATTTTTCTCATAATTTCTGGCAAACTCTAACTTATTTCTCCTCTCAGACACTTTTAATCCCTTAAAAATCCCACCTTTTTAAAAGAAAAATTCACATATCCTAGCTAAAAAAAACTTCCTAACCTATTTCCATTATTATTTCAAGCTTTTTTCAAGTTTTTCAAGTTCACATTGGATTTTCATCTTTAAATGGGTGTTCTTCTTTTTTTCAAAACTTCAACAACAAAATATAAGTATACATAAATTTTGGAATTAAATTATTTGATTTAATTTTTTTTTAATTTTGGGAATATTTATTTATTTATTAAGAGTTGAAAACCCTATTTAGGATTAAATTGTGTTGTTAATGTTTGGTGAAACCCTATTTAGATTTTGGGGTTAAAATTTGAAAAATGGCACCTAAAAGGTCTAGGAAAGGAAAGGAAGTTTCAACTTTTGAAGATTTTAACTATTAAAATTTTTCAAGTTAGGATGCTAAAGTCCACTTTGAAAAATAAGCTGAAGTTAATAAGGGTTTATTCCAAAAAAAAGGGATGGAATTTAATGGTGAACGGAAATGGTTTGTAAGAGAACCAAAGGCTTCTATTGAATCTTTAGTTTAGGAATTTTACACAAATTTCCCACATGCTGTTATTGATAAGGTTTTTGTGACGAATGTGCTAGTGCCATATGGACCTAATGCATAAATGCTCACTTTTTTTAGTACATGTTTGAAAAGGTGAGTGTGAGCAGCATCTTAGTAATGTAGATTATGCTACAGTATTAGAAGCCTTAACTATTCATGGTGCTGAATGGATTATTGTTGGTGAGAAACATAAAAGTTTCAAAGAATTTGGCAATACTTTGTATATTATAGGATGATGCCCCTCAATCATCAAAGCCCTATGGATAGAGAGATTTATTTTACTGTATGCAATTGCATTTAAGATACCCATGGAAGTTGGAGAAATAATTCACCAACGAATTAGTTAATCTGCAAATAGTCACCATATGGGTTTCTTTTTCCACCAATTAATAAATTCTTTATGTAAGTAATTATGGTACCCCATTCAAAGGGTGGGGTTGTTATACAATCTCGTGAATTATTTAATATGACTTACTTTGATGAGCTTAGATTTGGTAGGATAAATAATCCATGAGAAAGGAGAATGATTCCTCCATCAAGAATGTCTATAAAATATCCATTTCTTAACTTTGGTGAGAGAATGAGCTATATAGAGGAATACTAGGAAACTTATTTTACCCAATAAGCAGCATTCCTAAATTAGCAGCATTGTGATTAAGTGGAACACAATCGATTAATGTATGAAATAAACTAATTACAATGAAATCATCTTAGGGTGTTTACAAGTCATTTAATAACACCTACTTATCCTCATCATGATTTCAATTTATATCGCCAAAAATATTATGACAATAAGAACCTAAAGATCAATGTGTAGATGACATGAAGGAGCTCTAATTGATTCAAAATTTTATTTTATTTTATTTTGTTTTGTTTTATTTTGTTTTTAAATTTTGGTTGTTATTTATTTATTTTGGATAATGTATTTTTGTATTTGGTTTTGCCAACATTATTTGGTATGTTAATTTTATAATTGTTTGTTGAATTTGTGAGAAGTTCACATTTGTGTAATTTTAATATATTTGGATTTTTGAATACACTTGCACTTACATACAAACTCTTGAAATAAGTTCAATAGGTAACTTTTATCTCCTTACACTTTATCTTTGTATTATAATTATTACATTGAGCGTAATGTAAATTCTTGGTTGGGGGTAGGAAAAGTTACATTTATGAAATTATGTGCAAAAATTGAAATTTTATGTTAAGATCTTTACACTTTTGGATTTGTTCAAGTATACCTATATGAAGTCTTGGAAATTGTGGTACCCATGGACTACTGGTCAAAGTAGACTATTTTTGATAGACTATAGGTGTACATTACATCATATGTATTCTCGATGTTTTTCCTTATATGGTGCCTTGTATTATCTACCGTACATGGTCCTTAGAGTTAGACACCTATCATGTCTCAAAGTTGGACCCTCATTATGTTTTGGACTCTTATACGAGGGCCCATATGACTTTAATTTTACCAATACGAGTGTCATATGTATTATGATGGTACATTTGGTCGTAAGTGGACCCAGGTTCATCTTAGAGAAGGACCACGTATGTGTCCATGTATTTTTGAGATTGATATACATAGGGTTGCATATTATGCATTGGATTTGCATCCCATATCATATGTTATGAGAATGCATTAGGTTACATGGTAATACCTTTCCTTCTGTCTTCTAGAAGTAGGGATGTACCAATATACCTAGGTTTTATGAGCAAAATATCCCCACACTATGAATTGATATTGAGTACCGTTCATGGAATTTTATTAATAAATAACTTGCATCATGCGTATATGTATATATATATATATTAGAGTGGACTTCTACAAAATTACGTGTAGCTCACGCTATTTCCCCTTCCCTATTAGGGTTTGATAAAACGGTGCATGACTAGTAGACGAGGAAAAATAAGAGACATTTAGGTTATAAATTTGTATTTCATCTTGTAACCTTTATTTGTAGTAAATGTTAAGACATCGGGTAAAATGAATCTTTTTACTAATATATGTATTTTATGATTTGTAATTTAAATATTTTAGGTAAATTATGTTTTCAAATAGGATATCATGAATTGAATTGAAGTTTTATTAAAAAAAATTGAATTTATTTTAATTATACTTTAAAAATTTACCCTTTTTCTCTCACATACCCATTTTCAAGGGTTGATAGAAACTCAGCCAAAATGTTCACTATAAAATAATATATGTTTCTTAAATTATTTTGGACAGCTTAAATTTAAGTGTAGGCTTTTTAGTAAGCTTAGTCATCAAATTTTTGGATATGTGCATACGTGGTTTGACTATGTATTTCTCGTACACGATTTGAATTTTGTAGTGGACTTTGTGTCCCTCAAGATTGTGAGTAGTTACACTTCTTATTACTAATTTGTGGTTACCAATCTCTCCACATTGGTTGGTGTTTATTGTGGTGGATAGCCGGGTTCAAGTGTTAAAAAAGGTCATTACGAAATCAACAAGCTAATACAAGAATAGGAAGTTTTAAGAGAGGTCCAGACTGATAGAGTTAATAGTGATTTTATTTCTTTCAAGGTTGTAACTCGTTCATTATTTAGTAGATTGTTTGCTTATGAGTGGTTGCTTTAAGCAATTCAAGGACATTACAAAAAATATACTATCTCTATGTGGGTTTACCATATTATATCACTTGTATTGTATGATGTACCATTTTGCTAGTATAATCTGAGTTTAGGGTGTGTATATTACAACATACTAAAAGCTTAAACTCTGGTTAGAAAGGTTATTTATACTTGTCTACTTTCTATTGAATATATATTATATAATATCTATTGTTAAAAATTATGTATTTAGCTAAAAGTATATTATTTATACTTCTGCCACATTGCCTACTTAAGTATTTACTATTATGTTCTTGCGAGTTAGGGTTGAGTTCTTAAAGAGTGTGTGTCTCCTTACCCTAGTTGTGTATTGGGTCATAGACTCTTTGAATTGGTATTAGAGTCAGTGCACTCTTTTAGGGCTTAACCACTCTAGGGTTGATTGGTTTAACTTACTTTTCACATACACACTTTTCACTTTGACTTATACAAGAAAAGGAGGTATTGTAGGTAGGCCTAGGATGTTCAATGCACTAAATTAAGCCTACTGAAAATCTTAAAATGAGGGCCTCTTTATGGTCTCTCGGACACTATGTTTGGTTTTTGGTTGAAAATGCCAGGACATATCCAACCAAAACCTTTTTGATAATATCATGATTCTTAAACCTATGATTAAGTGGACTAAAGATGATAGTAAGGAGTTTGAATGGAATAGCAAGGGACCTTAAGCAATCATCAAGGCTATTATGTTGTATGAATGTCAAAGAATTCAAAGTTGTGCTTTAAAAAAACATGGGACATTCTAGAGACTACCTGTAAAGGTACTTCTAATGTAAAAGGATTTAGTATTCTAATGTTAAAGAGAGATTTTGAGCACTGTATCATG
Organism: Hippophae gyantsensis; assembly: GCA_030763125.1. Taxonomy (NCBI): domain Eukaryota; kingdom Viridiplantae; phylum Streptophyta; class Magnoliopsida; order Rosales; family Elaeagnaceae; genus Hippophae; species Hippophae gyantsensis. The sequence continues at coordinate 40,420,337 of CM061035.1, read as the reverse complement.
CAAGAGATGAAACCTTTGACAAATTTATGCATTTTATCTCAACATTGTCAATTGTTTCAAAATTTTGGGTAGACCTATTAGTGAAGAAAAGTATATTGAGAAAATCATTGCTAGCTTACTTTATTGGTTTCATACCAGAGTTCCTATGCTTGAGTGTATGTACCAGCCAGATGAGCATACTATTAATGAGTTAGTTGGTGATCTGTAAGTGTTTAAACTTCATCACCTATATCCCAAACAAGATATAATTGTTGTTGAGAAGGGAGAGAGCTTAGCCCTCAAGATAACTATGGGCATTAGTTCTAGTGAAGAAGCTAAAGTCATTACTATTTTTGATAATTCTAACCATGATGAGGAAGAAATGGCTTTGTTTTCTTAGAAATTTACAAGATTCTTCAAAAAGAAGAAACCCTTCTATAGGGGTATTAGAAAAGGTAGTTTGATCTCATATGGCTCGAATCTATAATAGTTGAGGATGACTCAGATAATGAATCTGGGAAAGAAAGCAAATGGCACTTAAACAAAATCTTATGCTTTGGATATGAGAAGCTTGGTCACATTGCACTAGATTGTTTTTTAGAAACAAAAACCTATGGATAAGTATAGGATGAAGGCTAAGGTTACTATTTGGAATAGTACTATCAATGATGATGAGGATGACATTAATTCTCTTGGTTGTCATTGATCCTCCAATTGTTACCTGAAATGTTCAAAAGGCTATAGATGAAGATGATGATTAAGATCATGATGAGTTTCTCGATCCTTATAACGACCCCTTATTGGAGCATATCAAGTTAGAAAAGGCTAAGAAACACTTTGGAAAGCCTAGATGAAAAAGAGCTTAAGATAAATGCTCTATGAAAGCACTGGAGGAAATGAAGTCCTTCATTGATACTTAAGAACAGAACCTCACCAATAGATGTGTGATCATCCAAAAGAGATATTCTAAATTGTTTGAAAAGTTTAATGGAAATGAAAGACAAACTTAATGTCGGTGAAAACGAACTAGCTCATTCTACCTCTATTGTTAACAAGATGATAACTGGCTTTAAAAATTTGAAAGACATACTCAGCAGCACTAAGATGTTTTGTGACAAACATGGCATTAGCAATAATGAAGGAGTTTCTACATCTTCTACGACTACTCCCAAGTTTGTTAAATCAACCACTAAAGATCCAAAGTTGAAGAAAAATGCCACCATCTGAAAAGGAGAGTCAATTTTTTTTATTTGAGACATTTTAATCTAGCAAGGTGAACGCTTCACCTAAGGCTAGTTATTTCCTTCGCTTTAGTGGTGGTCTATTGCTTCTACCTACTTGTCACCACTTTGGTAAACTTGGGCATTTGAGACCACACTATGAGAAATTGAATTCTTATCCTCTTATGAAAGTTAATATGAGTGCTTCTTCTTCTTCTCCTTCAAATTCTACTCCTTAGAGTCAGGAAGTCGAATTATCTTACTCTACTATTGATGTTTGTTATCTATATGGTACTATTAGCCACATTGGTAAGTAGTGTCCAAAATATATGAAGAGTACATCTTGGATCTCTCCTTGTTACTCTCCCCATCTTCTTTGTCTGGATATAGCTACTGTGGCCCATCTAATCATCTTCCAACTGGTTTTCTCATGCAACTTAGGCATAGTGTAGAAAGAAATAAAACTTCTTTGAAAATTCCACCTTGGCCTATTTATATAGATGATTCGAAAATATTTTCTATAAACTATAAACAAATAAAACTGCCAGTTCCATACACTCCTCATGCTTATATGATTCAGAGATGGTCTCCTAGATCAATTCTCCCTCACAAATTCTTTAGATTTAGGGATACTATTTCATCACTATTTTGGGTTGTTTTCTCTAGTTCTCTTCTCCCTTTATTTATGGTTCTTCTATACATGGATTTTGTGATGTTTTGGTCCTTGGCTATCAATTATTGAATTATATGATTCATTTATTATTATTGATTTTAAAGTTCAAAATTACTTATACTTGGCATTTTGACAATCATGTTTTCCTCTTTCTCTCTCTTCTTGGGAGAGTTTTGCAAGTTTTTCTAACTAGTTAATATTTTGCATATGAAATGAGCTTATTTAAGGGACCATTAATGTTTTATGATTGTCATGGTTTTGACTTAAATTAAAATAGGGTTATTTTGACTTATGTATTTCTTGAAAGTATGTATGGATAAATTTTTGTATTCCATTTGAAATGAATGTTTTCTCATACACCTAACTCTGTGAATTTGTATGATTATTTTGAGAGGTTTGTGTGGATTTCTACTTTGATGATTTATGTGTCTCTATCAAGCTTTAGAGTCAACTTTAGTTTCTCTTGAGGTGACATCCTAAGTGTTGTTTGGATAGAGACAGGATTTAGATTGTATTTCTATCAATTAAACTTTTCAAGATACCAATGTTTACTTGTCCTTCCTTACCCTCTTTGAGTCTTTATGTCATTGCTTCCTTTCTTTGCACACACTTAATATCTGAGCCCAAATGATTATCCCTATTATCTTGTACACTCTTTGTTGAACCTGTATGTTATGGGAATGTCTTCTTTATCTTCTTGGGTTGTATTAGGGATGTGGAAAAGAAAAGCAAAATGAAGTGCTAAGAAAAAAATTAAAAAAAGAAGTGGGAAAGAAAAGAAACGGAAAATGAAATAATTCTAAATATGAAAAAAGTATGCATAAAACCATAGGTTTGTGTTTGGGTTGTAAAAATGAGGTTTAAGAATAAAAGTTTCATTTCTCTCCTGCTTTTACCTAAGCCTATCATTACAAGCTTCGAAATTACTATCAATTTCTTCTAGGTTAGCACTTACACTAGAGAAGAAAAGGACTAAAGATGGACTTATGAAGTTTGGTACCTTTTGAGTCTATATTTCTACTTGCTTGTTTCACATAAGTATATCTTGATGGCATATAAAGTAAAAAGGTTTAGCACAACACAAATGGGGCATGTAATCAAATATTTAGTCATACCCTTACATGAATGCATCATGCATTGATGGCCATATGGATATTTACATTTAGTGTATTGATTAATCTAAGGACCCTCTAGTTCTTAAACATGCTTAGTTTGCTTCCTACTTTCAATATTATTTGTTTTCTACTATGTGTGGATGCTTTTGTTTTAGGGAAGTTTTGAAAGTAGGATGCATAACATGTTTATTGCCTCACATGCATACATTGAGATGTTAGTGAGGGGAGTGTTGTGTTTGTTTTTCCATATGGATATTTACATTTAGTGTTTGTTTTTCATTTCTCTACTATATGTGTAAAATGAATGTTGGTGAGGAGAGTGATGTGTTTGTTTTGCATCCTTATTGTTTGTCCTATTTATGTTATTATGTTATGATGCTTCCTTCTTGACATCACTTTGTATAGACCATGCATAAATCAGATTATTAGCTAGTATGACTTATTATATGCATTGATTACAATCTCTTGCTTGACATGACTTCCTATGTGCTTACCTGCTTCTCTATTGTAGTGAGTTATTGCATGTTTCTCGCATGTAGTTAATAGATTGGTATTTATTGTTGGAATGAATGACCCATGTTTTCTTTGGAAGGATGGGATGTCTTTCTATATATGTGTACATAGTATAGGATGAGGTTGTAGGATTAATTTCACCAAAGTATTATTGGTGAAAGATAATTGAATCACTAGGAGTGTGTTAACTTGGAAAGTAGTTGGACTCAAAGTCAACTTCTTCTTAGGGATTCAAGATTTGTTGACTCATTTATATGCCATTGGTGTTTGACCACCTATTATGTCGATGAGTTGTATGCATGTTGTGAAACCCTTCATGCCCTTACACAACACGTATAGATGTGGGACTCCATATGATGCATTAGATTAGGGAGATATTTTTTGTCAAAATTTCTCTTGGTCTGTCTATGCTCTTAGTTTGTTGCTTGCCGCATGCTTTTACCTTGCTATTTTCTAGGTGTTATTATTATTCTATTTCACATGATTGCATGTTGATGATACAAAACTTAGCAAGTTTTTGATGTTATTACCTGTTCCTTGACAATGACGTAAAAAACTTGATATAAAAAAATTATTGCATACAAATTTTGAATGATTTATAAAATGCTCGCAAATGCATGAATTACTAAAAGAAAATAATAAGTATACTCCCAAGGTCGGTCAAAAGAAGAATCATGTAGTTTCTAAATTATTTGCAAAAAATTTAAAAATGAAAATAAAACCTAAACATTCAGTCATAAAAGTTTGGGTTTGAAATCCTAATCTAATGACAAAAAAATAAAGATAGATTAACTAAATATTCACACATTTAAACATTTATCATGTTATAAAGAATTTATAGGATATATTAGTTAGTTGGTTATGCTTGCTCAATATTAAATAAATTATTAAATATTTGGATTAGGATTACTGATTATTTCCTTTTTGTATGAAAATATCATAGGATAGGGATTATTCTCATTATCATAATAAACTAATTAAGATTCATAGGTGTGCTTCTTCTCTAAGAGATGTAAAATCATTTAATTTTCTTCCATAGGTGGGCTCTAACAATTTAAACTTCATTCAAGGTGTCAAAATTAGGTTCATGAATTTAACTCTCTCATAAACGACTATCAGATTGGTCTTCCCTACCAAACATCGAGCTCTAATTCAGCCTTTGATCTAAAGTTGATCTGATGGTCCAGATTGCACCTGGGCTATATTTAAGCCCTTAATCACCCCATAAACCCTAATGAGCCACCATTATGATAATTTTGATCAGATTTTGGAGCTAAAAAGAGAGAAAAATATAGAAAAATTTAAAAAGAGATACAATTGTGGTGGAGATTCAAGAGTAGATTAGGACTACAATTCAAGAGATTGATTGTATTTGTTCTTCTTCTCTTTTCTTTATCAATTTTTATGTCTTTCTTTATGAAAAATATGAACTTTATAGGCAAAATTATGTCTATTTAATTTATTAATCTAGGGATCTTATGAACCCAATTTTCACCATGTGATGATCTAATATTTTACCCCGATTGTAATTTTAATTTAATTATATTATTTAATCTATTTTTTTTGCTATTAATTTTTTGGCCAACAATTTATCTATAGAGACAATTAAATAGATTTGAGAGAATTATTTAATTGTTTGTGTTGATTAAATAACATGCATAGTTTTTAAGCAGAGATGTGTGAATATGATGTATGTGATTCATAATTAATGAACTTAATGAGTAGTATGCAATTTAATTGGCATGAGAGTGTGATTAAATTAATTACTATATGATGTGTAATTTACTTGAGAGAGGAATACATACTAAGTTAGATTCAATTGATCATGTAATTAATTGATAATTATATTTGGGGAATTTTAGTTATTCAAATATTTAGAAAATTGGGGGACTAAGTATTCCTAGATATTTTCTCCTATATCTTCTTAGTTACCAAATATGATTTAATTAATCACTGCTATTTACTTTTAGTTTTTTTAATTTTGCTTCCTTAAAATATAAAAACAAAAAAAAATATTATTTGTAGTTTTAAAATTAGTTTCTAATAAAATAATTTCTATGGAAACAATATTTTCTTATCATTATATTACTTTTTGAGATACGTATACTTGTATATTCATTGAACACACAATTTGTGTGGCGCTCAGCATGTAAAAATAATACATAGAGAATAACTGCAATGAATACATAAATATACCTCAAGAACCTTCTTAAATTATTTATGGAAAATCTCCAAAAGGAATGTCATACTTTTATTCAATTTGATTTACAACTATTACATAAATTAGAATTTGTTCAACTCTCAATTGGAAGAAGAACTTGAAAATAAGAAAAGAAAACCAAAAAGCTTAAATAAAGTAAAGAAATGAAAAGAATGAGGGATAAGGAATGATTAATGCAATATAAATAAGGTCTTATTTATAGGTTTTGAAAATATGCTTAGATAGGTTGGCACTACGGCATACAATAATCTACGCTAAGGCATGCACATAATTGATACAATCTATATACATGGTCTGAATATCTCATGTCATGCCATGCACATTTTCCATGTCAGAGCCTGTGAAGGTTTAGGGACAATTGTACTAAATATATAAGCAATGGGTCATGACGTATACTATTCTACGTGACTTTTGTTCCCTTATTTTCTTGTATCATTTTTTATTGGTTTGGAGAATTGCAATGGAGTGTCTCAAATGTATTTCTTCAAGTATTGATTATTTTCACCATTTTAAGCAAAACTATCTCAAAAATAATAAAATATACTTGTGATTCCAAAAAGACATTATTTTATAAAATAATAATAAAATAAATAAATACAAATCTATTTAATCATAAATCATGAGTAAAATTACAATATATTGAGTGCTTTTGAGCACTTATCGCAACTCCCAACTAGTTTTTTACTGGTCCCTTGGCAAGAAGGGCAAAAAATTAAAAACAAAAAATTTAAAATAAAATTAAACTATACAAAATCCTTTTTTTAGATTAATATGGTTGCATTTAGCATATGCAACAAAAATTTAAACAAGTAGGTTTCCCTAATGGATGAGTTTAAGTCTCGTGAGTATTTTCATATATGATACTTACAAACATCAATTAAAATGTAAATATTAAAAACAAATAACAACAAACAAATAAACAACAAACAAATGAATAAAATATAAAACAAAGAAAAAGTAAAAATAAAATAATAAAAAAACACAAATTCTCATGCTTTTTAATCTTCTTTAAGATTACAATTAAAATCTATAGCATGAGTTATTTTAATGTTCTAAATATTCATGATTTACTAGAATAACTAGTTGAAAATTAATTTTATATTTTAATAAAAAAATGAATCAATATTAACTTTATCCAATCTCAATTTAAGGAATACGAGTTCACTTCCAACTCTAGCCTCTTAAGGCACACTCTCAAATTTATTGATCACATTGGTTCAATCACTCATTCAAAGTTATATGCAAATAGAATTTATGTATAGAAATGAATTAATAGTTTTGCATATGTTTAAAAAAGAAAAGGCTCAATAATAGTGCACAATATTAATCTCATGAAATGAATCAAATGAAAAGATTTTATAAAGAAATCAAATATCATTTTTATCATCAATTAAATTCATCTAATAAAAATCTGAAGTAATAAGCCTTTTAAGAGATGAATAAAATGCATATTACTTTTGGGGAATTATTTCCTATATTTTTCTTTTGTATTTAACCAATTCTCACTACTTTTAATGATATTGGGTCATAGGATTCAGTTTATATTATTCATTTTTCTTTCTTCATTTTATCTTTATCTCTTATTATTATTATTATTATTATTATTATTATTATTATTATTATTATTATTATATTTTAGAGATATTTGTTTTAGAGAAATGACCAATGTACAGATTGTACATATATTGAAGGATAAGGTGAGCAGCTAATTTGTAACCTTTTCTTTTGTATTAGTTTAGGTAACCCTATATATGTCTCCTTTTTAGAAGTCATGCATAAATGAAGACCAATAGAGATCATATAACAATTTTAAATTTATATAAGAGTGTTTAAAAGAGTATAAAATATATCATCACTCTAAATGGGAAGATAATGACTCAAAATATGTTCTCACATGGTAGCCTCCACTATTTGATCCTAAACACTGGTTTTTGGGTTCATTGTAATTTCAATAGTTTCTCATGAAATACTAATTATAACATAAACTAACTAATTAATACATTACTCTAGTTTTTGAAATTGATCTAAAAATGCAAAGACTTAATCATTTTCTTAAATTTAAACTAAAAAACATGATTACTTTGTAAGAAAAGTAAAAATAAAATGTAAATGAGAAGGTGAACGTATAGACATTCAAGCATAAATTTTATAATGTAAGTTTTTATGAACCTCCCCCCCCCCCCCCTCGTTCCTAAAACTTGCATTGTCCTCAATGTAATTACTATAAGTTAAAGAATAAGAGAGTAGAAAAGTTATCTAATTGCTAATCCTATTTAAGGTTTGGTATGCAGGTGCATCCATTAATCCAATCATTTATACACAACTAAAAAACTATATACATCTCATACCCTTCAACAATTGGTGATAACATTGATTGTTCTAAATAATAATTACAAAAATGGAAATAAAAAAACACAAAATAAAGAAAATTATAAAGAAAGTAATATTACCAATAATGATGGGTTGCCTCCCATCAACTGCTTAGTTTATTGTCTTAGTTAGACGTAGTTACTTTTTTTATAATTACGCTAGTTCACTAATATGGATTCAATGTTGACTACCTTGTGTCCTCCTTCTAAATAGGGCTTCACATGATGCGCATTGACCTTAAATGTTGTTTGTGCTTTTGGATCCATCAAGTCTACCGCTCTATGTAGAGAAATTTGGGTAATTGTGTACATTCCACCCCACCTTGATATTAGTGTTCCTAGAAACAATCTCGAATGAGAGTTAAATAAAAAAACATTCATTCCAAGAAGAAAAGACTTTTGAATGAGCCTTTTTGTCATGATAGTGCTTTTTACATTTTTTTGTAAAACTTTACATTGTCTCTAATCTTTTCAAGTTCATTGAGGTGGAGAAACCATTTCTCTCCTACTTTTTCTAAAACCAAGTTTAGCCCTTTAATTTCCCAATAAACCTTGTGTTCAAGTTCAATGGGTAAGTCGCATGTTTTCCTAAAGATTAACCAGTAAGGACTCATTCCAATAGGTGTTGGAAGTTTTATGAGAATCATTCAATTTGATTGCCAAATCCTTCCTTGATGGGCACATAGTGCATTCAAGAACCCCTCTTATTTCCCTATTACTCACTTCCACTTAATCATAAGTTTGAGGTTGATATTGTGTGGCCATTCTATGTGTGATGTTATACTTCTTCAATATTCCATCAAAACTTATGTTGCAAAAATGACTTCTTCCATCACTTATTATTGCTCAAGGTTTCGCAAACCTACTAAAATTTGAGTCCTTCAAGAATTTAACAAAAATGCTAGCATCATTAGTTTTAATGGGTATAGCTTCTAGCCACTTGGACATATAATCTACAACAATAAGGATAGATTCATAGCCAAAAGATGAGGGAAACGACCAATAAAGTCAATCTCTGATATATCAAAAAAATCAATAACTAAATTTGATATCAAAGGAATCTCATCTCATTTTCCTATATTACATGTCTTTGACATCTATCAAAATGTATACAAAAGATTTTAGCATATTTGAAAAGAGTTGGCCAGTAAAATCCAGATTCTAATACCCTAAAGGCCATTTTGTTACCTCCAAAATAGCCCCTACAATGAATATCACAACAAAAAGCCAAGATGCTTTTATGTTCTTCTTGCAGCACATACCACCGGATGATTTGATCTTAACCAATCTTGAATAGATAAGGGTCATACGAAAAATATTTCCTGGAAGAGCTTAAAACCTTTTTCTTTTCCTGATAGGATGTGTTCGATCTTAAAATACCACTAGCAATATAATGAACTATATGACCATTCTATGGATTTGAATTCTAAAAAATTTCAAAAATATCCTTTTTACTCCCACCGTCAAGAGAATTGAATTTAGAAATTAACCTAGATAAATGGTCACCTACAAATTTTTCCCTATCTTTCTTATCTTTTTGATTTCTAGGTCAAATTCTTTTAAGAGTAAAACCCACCGAATTAATCTTGGCTTAGTAGATATTTTAAAGCAACATGATCACAAATACACAATTACTTTAGAACCTATTAAGTAAGATCTAAATTAATCTAAAGAAAACACGATAGCCAATGATTCTTTTTCTTTGGTCGAATAATTAATTTGGGCATCATTTATTATTTTTCTAGTATAATATATAGCATGAAAATGCTTATTCACTCTCTGCTCCAAAATTGCTCTGATTGCATAGTCAAAAGCATCACATATAATTTCAAATGAAAGTGACCAATCAGATATAAAAATTACAAGAGCATATGTTAATTTGTCCTTCAAAGTATTAAAGTAGACACAACATGCATCATTAAAATCAAAATAAACATCTTTTGATAGCAAATTGCATAAAGGATGACTTATTTTAGAAAACTCTTTAATAAATCACCTATAGAAATCTGTATGTCCTAAAAAGCTTTTAATCCCCTTAACAAATGTAGGATGAGGTAATTTTCTAATCAATTATATTTTATCTTTGTCAACTTCAATTCCTTTATTCAAAATCATATGTCCTAAAACAATCCCTTTTTCTACCATAAAATGATTTTTTCCCAACTGTAGTCAATTTATTGAAATATTAAATGAGGTTCTAAAGATAGAAAAATCATATATAAATACCTCAATGAATTTTTCCACTATGTCTGAGAAGATTGATATCATGCACCCCTGAAATATGGTGGGGGCTTTGCATAACACAAATAGCATCCTACTAAAACCAAATGTCCCAAAAGGACAAATGAAAGTGGTATTCTCCTAATATTCTAGTGCAATGGATACTTGATAATAACATGAAAGAGCATCCAAAAAATAGTAAAATTCATTCCTAGCTAGTTTTTCTAATATTTGATCAATGAATGGAAGAGGAAAGTGATCCTTTTTAGTATATAAATTTAGTTTTTTCAAATCTATACATATTCTCCTTCCAATGATTGTTCGAGTGAGCATAATTTGATTTTTATCATTTTTCACAACTGTTATATTAGACTTCCTTGGTACCACATGCATAGGGCTAACCCATTTACTATCAGTAATAGGGTACATGACTCCTAATTCTAAGAGTCTAAGAATTTCCTTTTTGACCACCTCTTGTATGATTGAGTTTAGTCTTCTTTGGGCCTCTCCAAGGGGTTTAGCATCATTCTCAAGATTGATCATATGCATACACAAAGCTAGAATAATGCCACTAATATCCCTAATATTCCAACCTATAGCCTTTTTCAAATTCTTAAGTGCCTTAACTAGTTCTATTTCTTTGGTAATGGTCAAAAAGGATAAAATAAAAGCTTGATAAGTTTCCACTTCTCCCAAAAACACGTATTTAAGGTGCTCATGCAAATCTTTAAGTTCTAAGTTAGGTAGAGTGGATTCTTCCTCAGATGGGGTCTTAGGTTGATCTATGGGTGTACTAGATTCTCCTATTAGTTTAGATCTAAAAGGTCAGAGTACGCATCAATCCCCTCATCTAAATCCTTTTCTTCATTTTCAACAATTAAAGAAATTTTTAGTTTGTCTTTTGTTCTATCCTGCATAAAAGTACTATTCATAAGTATATCCATTGAATCAACATTATAGCATTCATTAATAGTAAAAATAGAAGGAAAATGTGAAGATTTAAAAATGTTAAATTTCCATCTTGGATATCCATAAAAGTCTTCGTAGTGGTCATGAATGGTCTATCGAGAAGTATTGCATGTTCTTTTTCCAATGATGAGTTTTCTTCATATCAAGAACCGCAAAATCAACTTGTATTATAAGTTTGTCGATTTTTATTGGCACATCCTTAACCATTTACTTCAGGTATTTCATAAATCTATCCACAAGCTGAAGAACATGGTTGTAGGTTTTTGATCTCCCAAGCCTAGGTACAAGAAAATAGAGTATGGAAAAAAATTTATACTAGCACCTAAATCTAGCATTACTTTAGCCACTTTTATATCCCTTATAGTTATGTTAATGAAAAAAATACCAAGATCTTTCAAATTTAGGTGTAGTTGGTGCTTAATCATAGCACTAGAAATTTGAAATATCACTACCCTTTCATTAAATTCATACTACCTTTTCTTAATGTTTAATTCTTTGAAATTTTCAATATAGGGGCATATTATTAATCATTTCTAATAAAGATAAATTTATATTTACTTTAGAAAGCATATTAAAAAGATCAGAGAATTGCTTATTTTGTTTGGATTCTTTTAGACGGTGTGGATATGGAATTAGTGGTTGGTATGGTTCTACTATCTTTAAATTTTTGAGAATGTTACTTAACTCCCCAATTCTTTTTTTAGAAGGTTGATCACTGTTGGTTTTTGTCTCCCCTCACTGGAGATTATAGTTTCACCTTTTGTGTTACTTGTTGTAAATGATAGATCATTAGAAATTACAAGTAATTGTTTATTGGCTACCTTACCACTTTGAAAGGTTGTGACTTCCTGTACCTATTTTGCTTGGATGGGTAGCTTTCTTTTTTAATATTTTGACACTTTTCTTGCTAGTTGCCCAACTTTGACTTTAACCCTTTTTATCAAAGACTTAATGAAGCTCCACCTTTGATTATTCTTCAATTGATTTTCCCTATTAAATTGAATAATGGTATTCATATTCCATTCTAAATTTGGCTTATCTGGTTGATCTAGTAGGTAAGGTTCCTTTTAATATGGCCTCTATGTTTGGGGCTGAGCAAATGTCGGGTAATTATTTGAGTAATTAATAACATTATGTCCATCTAAACCATGAACTCCATGTACTTCTTGTTAATACATTTGTTGGGTTACAAGGAGTTGCACTTGCTTAGTCAATTTTGTAAGATGCAAGGCCATTTCATTCTCAATTCCATTGACTCTTGCTCTTCTTCCTTTAATACTCTTTTGTTGGGAATTAGTACCCAATATCTTATACAGATCTAATGACCGCTCTATCATCTTTTCTCTCATAGCCCCTTCGGTAGCATTACTAACAATGTACTAAAATTGTTGTGTAAGCCCATTATAGAAGAACTAGTTTTGTACTTGCAATGGAAAGTTGTGGTGTAGGCATTGGTTTAAGAGAGCTTGAATCTTTCCCAAGCTTTATGGAAGATCTCTTTATATAGTTGGAAGAATGTTGCTATTTTTGCCCTCCATTTAATACTCTTTTAATGGGAATATTACCTACCAATGAATTTGTTGTAGACTGCTTCCTATGTAGTTAACGACCCCTGTTACAGAGTCATGAACCAAAACATTGCTCTTTCTTTGACTATGTAAGGGAAACACCTTATAAAAAGTTGATCTTCATTAAGTCTCTACAGTGGAAATATTTGTACAATAATATAAAAATCTCTAATGAAATTTAAAGGGTCTTCATAAGGGATACCGTAAAATAAAGGTAACAATGAATGATGAATATTTTTGAATTCATAATTCCTTATAGCTTCTTCCAGTTGAATGCATGAAGTAGAGTTTCCTATGAATGGAAATGAATACTCTTTAATCATTTTTTTCTTGTTTCCCTCTTCTACTTATACTTAAGATTGTTCTACTTCGTCTTGATAAATGTCCATCTTTTCTTTGAAAAATGTTTCAAACCTATAGATGTTCAACAATAAAAATTATCGGTTCTTTTCTCAAAGATTTCTTTAATGTTTGTACATTAAATCACAAATCAAAGAGGTAGATAACTTTCTTTCACTAATTTAAATATTATTAGAAGTTTAAATACACAAAGAAAAGTAACTAATATGCGAGCTAGCTATTAAAAATAGGTTGGTAAAAGAAAGTTAATATAATGAAGTACACTAGTATATAGAAATACTAAACACAAAAATAGTTAAAAGAAAAAAATGTAAATAAGACTAAAAAAGTTCAATTAAAAAAAGAAATTAAATTTAAAAGAAAAATAATTGGCAAAATAATTAAATAAAGAATTTTTTTATTTTCAAGACGAACTTATAAGATTAAAAAAAAATTTAAAAAAATAAAAGAAGATTTGAAATTTTAAAATATCAAAAATTAGTTGATAACCTAAATGTTCTACTATTTTAAATAAAAATAATAATATTTACAACCCAAGAAATTTTAAGATTATTATAATAACAATTTAAAAATGTTATTCCATTCCTTGACAATGGCGCCAAAGACTTTATGCACAAAAAGTGTTACGTACAAATTTTGTAATATTTATAAAATGCTCCCAACTGTACGAATGAATTATAGAAAATGAAAAGTATACTTTCAAGGTCGATCTAAAGGGAAATCATTTAATTTTTAAATTATTTAATAAATTTGTAAAAATGAAAATAAAATATAAACATTTTATCACAAAGTTTGGGTTTGAAATCCTAATCTAATGAAAATAAAATAAATATAGATTCAATAAATATTCATGCATATAGACATTTATCATGTTGTGGATAAATTATGGGATATATTGGCTAGTTGGTTATGCATGCTCAATAATAAGTATATTATAAATATTTGAATTAAGGTTGTTGATTGTCTCCTTTTTGTATAAAAATATTATAGGATAGAGATCATTCTCGTTATCAATAGTAAACCAACTAAAATCCTTAGGTAGGGTCTGTTAATTGATTTTAGCACTAAATTTTGCTTATTTTCTAAGAGATTAATAAACCACTTAGTTATCTTCTTTAGGTAAGGCTTGACAATTTAAACTTTATTCAAGGTGTCAAAATTAGGTTCAAGAATTTAACTCTCTGATAAATGACTTTATGATTTTGAAACTATTATGAAAAATATGTTATTAATATATCTTTCAATAATAATTCTTATAAAAATATTTGAACTGGAGTTTATACTCTATCTATACATGTGAACCAAATCACTGAAAAAAGACTAGTACTCTAAATCAGATTTAGATAATTAAACCTCAAATCTAACTATCATATTTCAGGTTTGGAACAAAAATTCTAACATCACTATATTTTTTTAAATAAACTTTACAAAATTCTTGAATAGAAAATAAACATAATACTTAATTTTGTAAAAGTATTTTACCAATTAATATTTCACAAAGCATAACAACGTTACTAATATGCTATTATAATTTCAGCCAAACATGCTCAATTTGATAATTAAAAAAAATTTAAACATAGCATATAAAAGTAAGACATAAAAAAATAACTGAAAAGAACACATAAATATACCTCAACAAAGTTTTCTTGAGAAATACCAAACTTTTATTGAATTGGATCTACAGCTATTACATAAAGTAAAATTTGTTCAACTCTTAATTAGAGAAAAACTCTAAACTAAGAAAAGAAAATCTAGAAAGCTTAAAAAGACTAAAGAAATGAAAAGAATGAGGGATAAGTAATGATTGATTCAGATAATCTACTCAAAAAGGTTGGCATCATGGCATACAATAATCTAGGCCGCAACATGCATATACTTGATACATTCTTTATACCTAGTTTGAATGTCTCTGGCCACGAAATGCATATTTTTCACACCGCAACCACAAAGGTTTAGGGATAGTTGTACTAAATCCAAAAGCATCGCACTATGGCATACAATAACTTCACACCATGGTACACACTATTCTACGTGACTTTGTTCCCTTAATTCCTTTTATCATTTTTTATTGGTTTTTAGCATTGCAATGGAGTGCCTTAAATTTATTTCTTCAAATATTGATCAATTTCATATTTTTATGCTAAATTACTTGAAATATAACAAAAAATATAGGTGATTTTGAAAAGACAAATTTCTCTAAAATAATAATAAAATTAATTAAATACAAATCTTTTTAATCGTAAATCATGCATAAAATCACAATATATTGAGTGATTTTGAGCATCATCACATGTTTTGCTTCTTATTGTGTTTGCTTTATTTCTCTACTGTGGTGCATGAGTGTTAGGGTTATCACATATTTGTATACCTTCACTCCCTAATTAAGGTTGTTTTTTAACTTTTAGCGTCAAAAAGAGGGAGAAGTTTATATGCATAATTATATGTTTATTGACATGATGTGTGTTGCATGGGCCATGAGTGTAGGATTGCACTATATATTTTTGATCGATTTGCATGGATTTATGCATATTTATTTTCTTGTCCTAGTGTACCTATGTAGGGGTAACATGATAATATGTTGTTAGACTAGACACTATTTTTGTATGATACATTCATAAGGTATATATTTGTTTTAAGTGTACAAGTTACAGGTGTAGAATGAAGTCTTTGTGCTTTAACTATGTTTTGTGCAATGGTGTTGAATTTCTTGGGTTTTAGAGTGACATAGTATTAGATAAGTTGATACATGAAGAAGGAAGAACACTCAAGAAAGATGCACTTGGTGTAGATATTTCATTTGGTTTTTTATGTGTGTCATTGAGTTATTCATTGGAATAAAAAAATTTAGACATCTTCATGATCATTTCGTTTGATGAGTTTTTGTACCTTGTTATGCAATATTTTAACATGGAAAGGCAAAAGGGGAGAATGTTAGACCATATGTACTCTATGTCTATGTGTTGGCTTCCCATATGTAAAGTATGGTGTTTGTTTTATTTTACTTAGTGTTCCATCATCTGTGTAAGGTTGATTGTTATGGATTAGTAATGCATACACACACACATAGTTAGATGCCCTTTGTATGTTAACCTAATTACATGCACCGTGGGGTTCATTTTCGTAGTGTGCATGCTAGGTTGAGTGTTGTGGTTTTTGACGAGTGAGCATACAAGTGAGCCGATGTTGTCACTCATATGTTTTATTTCATTTTGAGTGTGGCTATTTATGGAAATAACTCGACATTTTTGGAAACAAAAAAAATATCTTTTTTGGTACCTCACCACTAGGCTCGCCACCATCTTTGATGCGGTGATTGGTAAAGTGGATGCCAAGGTGATCGACCGAGTTTTATAAATATCCCCTTCTCTCAACTCTTTACCCATTGATTTTAGCACCAAAAATCTACCAAAAAATGCATTTAGAATTATATCCATTTCATAAATTATTTTACAGAGTTTACATTTGAGTATGGGTTGTTTATTAAGCTTAGTTATCAAATGGTTAGTTTTGTGCATACATGGTTTAATTTCATCTCTCTTGTACACGATTTGACTTTAGTAGTGGACTATGTGTCCCTTAAGGTTATGAGTAGTTATATTTCTTGTTACGAATCTGTGGTTACCAATCTCACCATATTGGGTTGTGTTTCCTATAGAGGACAACCTAGTTTGTGTGCTAAACTAGGTCATTATGGATGTAACAAGCGAAAGCAACAATAGGTAGTTTGGACAAAGGTTTTGGCTAATAGAAATAGTAGTAGTTTCTTTCTTTCAGTGTTGTAACTAATTTATTGGTTTACAACATACAAAAAGCTTTAACTCTTATTAGAATGGTTTCATATTCTTGCCTATTTTCTATTGAATACATATATGTGTGTGTGTGTGTGTCTGTATATATATATATATAATATCTATTGTTAAAAGTTATCACCTTATATGATATTTTGTTATTTTCCTTATTCTATGTTGCCTGCTTAAGTGTTTTTGATTATGTTATTTTTGAGTCCTTAGGGAGTTTGTATCTCCTTACCTAGTTGTGTACTAGTTCATGAGCTATTTTAGTTGACATTTTTATGACCCTTACATAGTGGTTAACTCTTTATATAAAGCTTACATGCCTTAGTCTATTTTGCTCTTAGTGTGCAATTTGAGTGCTCCAACTATTGTGTCTTCGTGTGCGAATATTGTTTACCTTTTTTGAAGCTGAAAAACACCTAAAATACATCAAAACATACCAAAATTTTGAATAGATAGATTTATAGAAATAATCAAGTAAAAATTCTATAATCAGCCCTATTTATTCCAAACAAGCACATTAAAATAATGGATTATGAGTTCTTTCTAAGAACTTAACAATCTTGTACCTCAATATACAACCCATTCCTTACCACATCCAAGATTGGAGTATAACCCCATAAAGCTATTAACACGAAAAAATAGGGGACCCAATATTATTAGGATGGTGCCTTATGTGGCCAGTTTAATTATCCAAAGTTCTAAAGATGAATTGTTTAAGAGAGATGCAAACATGGAGTAGCATCAACAAAAAGTGGTAGAGCTACAACATAACACCTTCCACTGAGTAATCTCAAACCAAAAAGTCTTGACAAGTGTCCCATGAAGTAATAAGGTGTTACAGTCAAAACCAACCTAAATTTTAATATAGGCAACCAATGCTTACAAGTGCCACTCAATGACAAATATATGATCCCTACTACCATAATTAGAAAACCACCCATCACTAACAAGAACCACATTACATGGAAGCTCAAGCACCTAGTAAGCTGCAAACACATCAGGATTATCCATGTAGTAAATTCCATAAGAGGTTTAAGAAGATGGAAGAGAAAATAGGGAGTCAACTAAAAATATTAGGGAAAGAGACACCATATGAAAAATATCAAGGTTGTATGTGATCAATTTTTGGTATCACCCTTTTTTGATAATATAGAATTAATGGTCCAGCCTATAAGGGGACAAAGGGTACTCTATCTCTTTTTATACATTTCAAAATGGAAATGCCACCTATATGTATGCTCAAGGAGAGGAAAGACACCATATTTTATAAAATATTTATTCCACTTTCCAAGATATAGTGCATAAGTGGTTTATAGAGTTACCTCCTAAGAGCATTAAGAATTTTAATAAGCTAGTTATGATTTTTATTACCAAATATATGTGTAACATGCCCAATAGGAATGAATCACAACACATTTTCTCCAATGTCCAAGAAAATGATGAAAAAATGGGGAGCTATATTAGAATATTTAAGAGAGAAAATTTGAGATTTCACAATGTTCTAACTCCATAGCTATTCAAGTTTTAGAGAAGGCATCAAAAGGGACATGAATCTATTTATTGAGCTGATTAAAACTACACCATATTCTTTTGAAGTGGTTTATAAAGAGGCCAAAAAGTTTGTCAATATTGAAAGGGAGTTCAAATCATCAAGAAAATTAGTATTTATACGTTTGGATATATGTCAAAACTCACCATGTTTAAAGGCAAGTATGGCACCTAACGAACGGCTTGGAATATGAGAAAGGGTGTTATCTCCTTTCCAAGGGCCCCTACTACATGTGTCGCTCAACAAATCGGTCTAGAAAATGGAGAGAATATAAAAAGTTAAGTGGCCATAACCTATGAAAGCTTTCTAGAGATACCTTCCATAAGGATGCAAGTCATTGGACCAAAGATTATAGACATTTTTTTGGGGTTGATCCAATTTACAAAAAGAGAACTTAGAGAAAAGTTAGGATATTTAGCTGAATGTTTGGATTCCATAAAAGGCTACTCTATTTATAGAAAATAACACGTATATGTGTTGATTACATAAAGGGCACACATATATGAGTGTCAGAGGGATACAATTAGTATAAAAATACAACATTTTATGTATTGAGCTTGACCTTAGGCCAAGCTGGTGGTCGACCCTATAGAGGAAGCATCCTCTAGGATAGACCTCTTACTTAGGTGATGCCATTAAAGTGTACATAGTTAGATACATCATTCAGAGTATTCCTTATTATGATTAGGTCATCTTCTATAGGCTTGGTATGATTCAGGAGCTCAAGTTGCATATTTTGAATCGAGCCAGCCTACAGGTCGGTCCTTAGTCTCAGGTTGGGCTACAATTTGGTCCATATATCGAAACATCAAGTGTTCCTACTCTTTTAACTAGTGTTCTGGACTAAGATTGAAGAGTAAATTTTAGGTAGAGGATACGAACCATTCAACTTCCATAATAAATGCATGTCAGTTGATTGGAGAGAGAAATTGGGTGTCTCTATATAAACAGATGCTTGGGCTGGGACTTATCATCATTTTTTGTGTAGTAAACAAATAGAAAAAAATGCTCTGTCGCATTAGTACAAGCAATAAAAGGTTTTTAGTTCAGTGGTAAGATTTCAGCTTGGACTAGTTTTGTTTGTTTGAGTTTTTATAGTACAAGCTTCAAAAGTTTAACCCTTTTCTAATTTCTTTTCAGGTTAGTTTTTGAAGAAGTACTTTTTATTTTCATCTCGACCCTAGGTAATCCTTTCTTCTCATACCTTACCTATCATTTTATTTTATGTTTTGTAGCTTTTTACAAAAATTCATAGAGAAGAGACCTTAGCCTCGGAATTTTGCTCCTAGGGAAGCCCCCAATAACCTAGTGTTAGTGACGATTCGGAGTCTTCTAGATTGGGCTCTTCTAGTGAGATGATTCAATCTCTTCCTTATCCCTCTACCTCTACCCCTCACCCTCAGACCACTCCAACTATTAGATTGATAGTGCCTCTGACTCAAATCTCAATGGCTAGGACGTGCCGAAAGAAAATGAGGACTATAGGATCTAGGGAACCAACAAGTCATATTAGAGGTTGGTCGGCCCTGTCTAGGACTTATGGGTTAGTGCCCCAGTATGTGGAAAGGTTATTAAAAACCTACAATATACCTTTCTCAATTTAGATAATGATTCCTCTAGAGGGGGCTTGTGATAGTGATCAACCTCCATCTTTTTGGACTGTCTTTCATGAAAAGACACTTGATTAGAACGCTACTCATGCTGGAATAGTTGATGCCTAATGGGTACAGGTATTTTCTCTACCTATCATTGTATTGTTAAGAACTTGGGGTAGACTTAGAGATTTTTGAGTTTAATGAGGCTTAAGTCTTGAAATAGAACCCCACAAATCTGAGGATGGTGTATATGTCTATGAAGTAAGATATGGGTATGAATGTGTCCATCCTTGAGAACGAGAAAATTGGAAATAGTATTTTTTTCTATGTTTTAGGCCAGTGGAAGTTTGATAGCAATAACACCTAATTAATAAAGAGCATTTGGAACCACACTAAGGTCGTGATATGGAACATGGGTTCCTTAATCATGACCTTGAGTCTTTACGTGAAGCAATAGTTGCATGATATCCAAAACTATCTTCCTAAAAAAGCCCTTTGGAGGCACTTATTGAACACCCTATGCTTTATCGTGTGTGGGTTGATGAGACATGGTGTAGTGGTGCCCCTTCTTAGGATCATTCGTAAACCCCAGGCTCTTCCTAAATGAAAAACATCTCCTAAGATCTTTGGGGTTTGGTTCGAGATTTGAGCCTGATGATGGTGAACTAGTCATAAGACTTTCTTTGTTTTTTTAAACATAACATGATTACCATAACATCTCTTGGCTTTTATTTTGTAGATCATATGCAATTTATGGCTGCCCAGCTCTTATCCCATTTGAAGAGTAAAGTAGCTTCTATAGAGGATAGCTCCTAAATGGGTACACCTTCTCCTCCCTAGGGAAGCTCTTCTATAGGTAATAAAAGGGGTAAATCCTCTAGTCATGAAGGTCACCCCATATCCCTAAAGATAAAGAAGAAGAAGAAGGTGGTGGCTAATGGGCCCATATTCAAACCAAAGCCATTGAATATCTATGCACCTATATCCTCACTACAAGAGCAGTATATGAATTCCCACCTTTGCTCTGGTTCTAAAGAATCTAGTGAGCCTATTTGGGATTCGAGGTATGAGAAGGTCGTCCAAGATCTCACCACTAATGTAGATAGGATAGTTTTAAATCAAGGTTTGGCACCATAACACCTCGATCATTGTCTAAGCTACCTTTCTAATAATACATATGAGAAGTAGCTCGAGGCTATCTATAAGGATGTAGATTTTGAAGAGGTCATTTGTCACTAATTATGTCAAATGAGTTACTTCATATTCTATGGTTATTTATTACTATTTTTTTAGTATAAGTTTGAGCTCAAGACTTATTTCTTTGACCTTATAACTTTCTTTTGTTTCAGTTGGTGCTGCTCAATGTCTTTAACAGGGCTTAAAGTGTGGGTCAAAATCCTAACTAGGTATCCTTTGATTTTTCCATCTCAAGCTTCAAATATCCCTAAGAAATGGTTAACCACTATCCTTGAATCGCTATGTAGGATGATCCTATCTGCTCCCAGCTTATTTGCAGTCATGGTTCCAAATATTTTTGCCTTATATTCTGTAACATTATTGGTCATATGGAAATGAAGTCAAACTGTGTACTCGAAAAAGTTATTGTTGTGGTCTACTAGGACTACTCCTAGCCCTATACCATTGAAGTTCTATGCTCCATCAACATACACTTGCCAAATTGTGCTATCTTTTTAATCTACCCCATACTTTCTTTTGCTTCTAATTGTCAACAACTCCCACCTTTTCACAAAACTTAGCCATAAACTTGGCCACTGCATGCCCTTTGATGTCCATTCTAGCCATGTATTTAATGTAATATTCCCCTAATTCTATGGTTATCTATGATAGCCTTCGTAATACATCTAGTCCTATCAAGACGTTCTTGAGTGGATAAGGAGTGAATGCCATAATTATGTATGAGTCGAAGTAATGCCTAAGCCTTTGTGTGCTAAATTTGGGAGTGAATGGTAACTTTTCCATCTTTGGATACCTACTCTAGGCATCTATCAAGACCTGGTTGACGTAGTAGATAGATACTAAAATTTATTTCTTCAAAGCCTCCATCATAACTCTCGTGTCAAAAGATTGATGTTCCTTTTCTCAAAATTTTGAAGAAGGGTACACTTATTAGTGCATTTAGAAATGAACCTATTCAATACTACTATTCATCCATTTAATTACTGGATTCCCTTAAGGCTAAAGGGTGGTTTCATTTTTATCAAGTCTTGTATCTTGTCTAGGTTAGCCTCAATCTCTTTGGTTGACACCAAATATGCATTTTTTCAGATTAAGCCTCATGCCATATCTTTGGATTACTGAGAATACTTCTTCTAGGTGTTTAATATGGTCCATAGGTTATGCTGATTTTACCACCATATCATCTACATAGGCCTCTACATCCCTTTCCAACTGTTCATCAAATATTTTATTGACTAGACGTTGATATATGGCACTTGTATTCTTTAATCGAAATGACATCCTTTTATAATAGAATGTTCCATTTTCTGTGATAAAAGATGTTTTGTCCTTACCTTTAGGGTGCATCCTAATTTGGTGGTACCTAGAGTATGTATCCAAAAAACTCATCATTCCAAAGCCGGCAAAGGCATTTACCAACTTATCAATACTTAGGAATGGAGCAATCCTTGGGACATGCCTCATTTAAATCTATGAAAGCTACACACGTATGAGATGACCCACATGCTTTCTTAACTAGGACCACATTTCATAGCCACTAGGGATACTTGACTTCCCTTATGACCCATGCTTTAGTGTCTGATGACCTCATTCTTTTCTCTTGAGAATCTTACTTTTTGTTGTTGTAGGGGTCTAGCCTCACGTTTGAAATTTAATTGGTGTGATGTGACTTTTGGATCAATTGCAGGCATGTTAGTTGGAGTCCATTCAAAGACATTCGAGTTAGTCCTAAGGAACTATGAGAGTTGTTCTCTAGCTCCATCATCTAGTCTTCACCTAATTTTAATGGGTGTCTCTCACCTTTAACCTCCATTGTGAGGTCTCTTACTTCATTTAAGTTGATTGATTTTATAAGGCCTTTTCTCCATGGTTTCCTTTTAGGGAGGCCTCTCGGTAACTGTTATTTGTGGGCCACTTCGTTCATAGTAGCATTATAGCAGCTTCTGGCATTCTCTTGGTCTGCCATAATCTCTTCTCGATCTCTATCAGTGGGAAATTTGATTACTTAGTGGTTGGTGGATGGAATTTCCCTCATTTTATATATCCAAGATCTTCCCAAGATAATGTTGTAATGAGCTAGGACATCGATGATTATGAAAGTGGTCATAACTATAACTCATTTTGCCAAAACAGGTAGCACTATTGTTCCTTTGGCATAGGTAGTACAACTGTTAACCCTATGAGAGGGAGCTCCGTCTTGACAATATTGACGTCCTTTATATGTAGAACTCTTGTAGTGGTCATAAAAATAAGGTCTACCGAACTCCCTATATCAATCATTATTCTACAAATAGCATAGATCCAATCCTCAATGTGATTAGTAGAGGGTCCTCATGATGACACAAGGTCTCATCCTTCTCATTGAAAACAATTTTAGTGGATGGTGTTCCTTTGTGCAAGATGTATACATGGAGGGCACTATGCAATTCTCTAGCAAACCTTTTGCATGAGTTGTTTGAACTTCCTTTAATCTTGGCCCTCTACGTATAGTGTGTATGGTTTTGATATTTGTTTCTTTATGGGAATCCCTTTCACTACCTATTAGGTTTGTTGTTTTTGGAACCTCTATCATGTTTTGGTGGTTTATTTGATCTCCATTCTTTGTAAAGAGGTCTTTCATATATCCCTTTACTAATAACTCCTCTATCTCTTTCTTGAGGTTTATGGAATCTTTTGTTTCAAGGCCATATTCTTATGGATGGAACACCTTTTGGATGTGTCCCTAAGAGTTTATTTCATTTTGGTGACTAGCTGATGTTGGATTCCTCCTTCATTCTCATTACATCTTGGGTAAGATTTACTCTCAAGGGAGACCCTCTAAAGGGAGAAAGTGACCTTTCCCAAGGTCCTCTATTTCTTGACCATTTTTTGGTCCCGTGTTATTTAATGTGAAGCATTTACTTTTGCTGTTTTGATGTACCATGTCTCAACTTATCCTTGCCATAAACCTCCTCTAAAGTACGAGGCACTATTTTGGTTAATTCTATAAATAGATCAGAATTATTTAGCAAACCTTTCTGGAAGACCTCTATAGCTATAGAGTTAGAAAAATCATAGATTTCCAATTTTTCCTCCCTTAATCATTTCATGTACTCCTTAGTGGATTCTCCCCTCCCTTGAATGATTGAGAAAAGGTGGTGTGATTCTTTTCTCAAGGGTTTGTTGCAAGTGTAGTTTGTGATAAAGAGCCTAGGAAACTGTGGAAAAGAGGTTATGGATCGAGGTACCAAGTTGTTAAACAGCTTACACATCATGGAATATCTTTTTCCCTGGGTTAGGCTAGTGAGAGATATGAGTATTTTGAAGTGTTGCATGTGAATTATTGGGTCCTTTGTCCTAAAATAGTCACAACATTTGGGAGCTTTGAACTTGGCCAAGGGCTCGTCATTTTCTAAATCATCAGAAAAGAGGGAGATACATAATTGTTCACAATCCCTATCCACATCATAAAGAGTTTTACCCTTCTCATTTTTCTCATTAGCTACCTTCAAATCTTGGTCTTGCTTCTTATTGGCTTCCTCCAACGCTTGAAATCATGCCTTTCAACTCTTCCTTTCCTGAACCCAGTTTTCTTCACTAGGTTTTGTTGAGCTAGAAATTGGACTCCTTTCATCCTCCTTATTTGAGTGGTGTGGCTTGAGCTGACCCTATCTTCCTTTCCTAAATTTGATGAGTGCTTAAAAAGCACTAAAATTACCATGATTTAATGTGCTTTAATTAATTAAATAGATTCATATTTGTATGATTTTATCATTTTTTTACATAAACCCGCCTTTTCAAAATCATAGGTATTTTTATTATTTTTTAGGTATTTTCGTTCAAAAATAACATTTTGAAGAAAAATACTAGATGCGTGCACACATGCCCAGACATGTTGACGCATTCCCAACACATGATGGCACACGTCTAGCACACAGACAACACATGCCATGCTGATTTCTGCGCACACCAACATATGCCTGTAGTGTTTTGTGCACGTGCCAGCTTACTCATGGCCATGTTCTGCGAGCGACCAGTGCCTAATGCCCGTCAGCCGTGCCAACCACCCATCTACCAAATTTTCTCCCCCATACGAGTGCCAATCTATCCAAACACGCCCAAAATCAATTTTTGAAATATTTTCTCCCTTTTTTGGCCTTTTCCTCACTTATAAAAAGACCCTTTTCCACGATTGTAAAACTTACAATTTTCTGAGCTCTTTTTCTCTGTAACTTTTTTCTCTAGAAAGTTTTCTTCTTTTTTTTTAGTTTTTAGTTTTAAAGTTCTTCTCTTTTTTGGGAAGAACTGGCTATGTGTTTATAGATTTTTAGTTTTTGATTCAATAAGTAGAAATGTAAATCCGTTTGGAGGTTTTCCAGCAACACAATTAACGTCAAAATTCTATATGGATTCTTTTAAGGTATAATTTTAATGGATTCTTTACAATATTTTTTACACATTATTCTTATTTATGTTATATTTAATTTGTCTGTTATTAAATTTAACATGGTTGGATGTTTGTAAATATTATGATATAATTATAACGTTGCAATGCTTGCGAAATATTAAATAAGTAAAATATTTCTATAAAAAAATGATTTTGCTTTTATTCAAGATTTTATATTAAGGATGTTAGAGAGAAAATATATTATTTTTCATTAAAACTTAAATCTAAAAATTAGATTTTAAGATTTAATTATCTGGTCTCATTTAGAGTAGTGCTCATTTATTTGTTGGTACAATCACCCGATAGTTAGAGTGAAACTCAATTTCAAAAGTTCTAATAAGAACTATTACTCAAAAATGTATTGACAACATATTTTCAGTAATGATTTTAAAACTTGAAAGTTAGTACTCGGATAATTAAATTCTTAGGTTTAATTTGGACATCTTAGATAAAGTTTAAAATGTCTAACCCTACCAAAGGTGGCATTTAAATGGTTCATTTTCAATCTCCTAGAAAAGGGGAATTAATTTCATTAACCTAATTAATTATCGACCCCACCCAAAGGTATTAATTGATTTGTTTAATTAACAAAAAATATCTAACTCCACCAAAGATGATATTCATATAAAAAAGAGAGAATCAATAAATATCAATTTTTATCATTAATACCCTAAATAATATGAGCAAGCATAATTAACTTAATTGTTATATCCTTAAATACTCTACTGTTATGAATGATAAAATTTGAATTATTGTTTATTGAATCTATATCTATGTTTATTTTTTTATGTTAAAGATTAGAAAACAAAACCAAAATATCGTTATAAGATGTTTAGGATTTAATTTCATTTTTAAGATTTTGAATAATAAATTAAAGACCACATATATTCCTTCCTTAGATCGACCTTGGAGTATACTTATCATTTGCTATAAAATGATTTGTGCACTTGCGAGAGTTTTACAAATAATAAAACAAAAAGTATTTTGCAAGATCGGTATTTTCATTGCCGATATTGTGACTCATCAAAACCCAATGATTTTGATGTGTGATAATTGGCTTAGGTGAAGTTTTTGAATAGAGCACGATATATTTTCCAAGCTTCTCTCAAGAATTGGAATAAATGCCAAGAAGTACGAGGTCCAAAACATAAACTTGATCTAAAAGTTTAAGCCTCATTATGTGCTCCAAAATGTTTGGGGTTTATCCGATTTATAAAGAGAGAACTTATAGGGAAGTTAAGATATTTAGCTAAATATGTGTATTCCATGAGAGGCTCATCTATTTATAGGAAATTACACATACATGTGTCGATTATACAATAGGTACACATATATAAGTGTCAGAGGTGTACAATTAATATAAAAATACAATATTTTATGTAACGAGCTCGACCTCAGGCTAAGCTGGTGGTTCACCTTATAGGAGAAGCAACCTCTAGGATTGACCTCCTACTTTGGTGTTGGCTTTAAAGCATATAGAGTGAGATTCGTCATTCAAGGTATTCCTTCTTATGACTAGGTCATCTTCCATAGGCTCTAATTGATGACACGACCTTAGATTGCTTATTTTGAATTGGGTGGACCTATAGATCGGTCCTTAGTCTTGGGTCAAGCAATGCGTCTACCTATATGTTTAAAACATATCTTAAGTGTGAGTTCAGGCAAATTTTATCTAATGGATGACTAAGGGACATAGTGGTAGTAAATAGTGGTCCAAGATAGGATAATAGGGAAGGGAATCCAAGAAAGGAAGTTTTCCCCCACATCTTCTCTCCAAGGGAAGAAAACAAACTTGATCAACCAAAAAAAGAAGATATCCACATTAATAATACCATTCATGATGGTCTTAGCATGTCAAGTCACACCCATAATTCATGTAAAAGATATGCTAGGGAAGTTAGAGATACACATCGATATATTTATACACTGAGATAATAAGGTAGTAATAGATAATGTTACTGTGAGGTATGGAAGATACTAATAGATAATGATGGTTCTTCAAATTTGTTGTACTTATCAGTGCTTCCAAACATAGGGATAAACCCCAAAGAAATAACTCAATAATAAATGCCACTGTTAGGCTTTAATAGTAGCATCACTATGTCAACAATCACAATATGACTCTTTGTCTCTATGGAGGGAGCCATAACTTTCAAATTTTGTGGTTTTGAATACATTTACCTCTTACAATATAATCTTGAAAAGATCTTGGATCCATAAAATGATGGTAGTTCCATAAACCTACCATCAACTATTTAAGTAGCCGCAATGAATGAAGAAATAAATGACGATCAAGAGAGAGCGAGAAGCTACTATAATGCCACCCTGAATAATATTGTACCTTCCTTTATCTTAAAGCAACAAACAAAGAGTGGATAAAATCAAAGGCCAATAAATATACACCACTTGAATAGTTGAATCATGATAGTGGCTATTGAGGATAATTAGACAATTCCTATATTTAGAAAAAATAAAAATCTTTGAAAATTAGTTCCTAGCTATCCATCGAGAAAAAAAGGATCTTTAATAAAGTTATTAGAAAGAAATAATTTTTTCTTGTAAGCCAAAAGACATGCTTGATATTAACTCTAATATAATCATACATGAACTAAATGTGGATCACACTAAAAAACCAGTCCAATAGAGAAAGGGGAAATTTTCAAGGGAAAAGGGTGATAACATTAAAAGAAAATTTAATTTCCTTAAGATAGTGGGTTGGGTCCAAGAGGTGGAATAACCTAAATGGCACTCAAACGTTGTCCTAGCAAACATAGCTAGAGGTGACCAATGTGTATGTGTCAATTTCACTAATGACAATACTGCCATATGATGCACATATTTTAATTACTCGTAAGTGCATGAACCACTAATAGAATAATGCACATTTCTCTAAAGGAATTGGCAAGTGCTCTTAAAAGTCAAATCATTTCCTTAATTAGGTTAAAGAAATAATCCTAAATATTCTAACAGCAATCGATTGATTAGAAAGATTGTAAATTCTAAAATTAATAACAAAAATAAATCAAGTAAATTATAACTAAATTGTGATGGATGAATGAATATGGGAAATTAGCTAGCTATCGATTCATGAAATAATAAATTAAATGAATTTTATAAAAGTTAAAATTATCGATATTTTTTTGTTTAAATAAGCAAACCCTTAATGATCTTGGGGAGTTCCCACAATTCTCAATTAACGAATAACATTTTGGATCTGGCTCGAAATCAATTAATTGGTAAACCTAAGGAAAAAAATATGAACCATCTAATTGAACACAAATCAATGAAATTAAATAATACTCTTGTCCATAAATGCCCAACCAAGCACATATGATGTGTCTAATTCTTAATTCTAAAATATTCTATTTAATTATAAATCAATATTTCATCCATCATTAATTTATAATTGAAGATAAGAAAAATATGAAAAATAAATAAATCAAATTTTATTTAAAATCATTCCAATCATGGAAGCAAAACTAAAATATATAAAAAATATTTAGCCTAACATAATTAAATTAAAGAAAATTAATTTAATAATAGAATACATATTTAGATTACAGTGAGAAAGAAGATATAATAATAAAAATACCCATTTTGATATGTGATATGCAAATCATTGAATTGGTTGATCGCCTTCTTCAAATTCTGAGAAAATACTTCACAATTGGGAGTTTTCTTTCTATTTTCTAGGTTATAAAATGAAAAATATGGCCATGGTGATTGGTATTACTCGATCTCACATAGGAGGGATTTATAGGTTAGGTTTTGGGTAAAATAAGTTTCATATGCGTACTAGGGGCTCTATCTAGTAAACACTTGAGGGTTGAATCATGCTTTTATTAGTACCGCGATGCGATACATATATCAAATCCTCACTTGTAACTTGAGACTACCCCACCACAACCATCTGATTTTTGCACTACGGTGCACGTTAAAACTCTAGAATCACCAAATTCCACATGATATCACCTCACAATGGCATATAAAGGTCAAGGCCACATCGAGCACTGATTTCTTGGTTTTTGATATTCTAGTTCATTTTGACTTGTCTGAATTGCCATTTCTCTCCTAGTTTTCAATCTTTTTGCTCTTATTTGTCCAATATTCTTCCAAAAGCTTATTAACCTAAAAATATGAAAATACCTTCAAAAAAGAGATAATCCTAAAATAAAATATAAAATTAACACTTACAAGCATAGAAAATTATAAGTCAAAATAATGTTTATCAAATTCTCCCTAGCCTATGTTTTACTTGTCATCAAGCAAAACAAAAACTAAAAAGACAAATAAAAATACTAAAATAAAAACTACAAACTTAAATCAATCAAATTTCTCATGCTTTAGTTTCCTTTTAGATAACAATTAAAGCACAAGCACAAGCTCATCCAGCATCTCAACATATCTAGGTTCATCATGCAAATTAGTTTCACATTATAAATCATGCCTTATTATTCAAAACATATCATCATTAATTTTTCCAAACCTTGTGTTAAGAATTTGAATTCGTTTGACTCTAAACCTCACAAGATACATTCTTGATATCACACTAATCCTATGGGTTCAAACACTCAATAAAGTATATGCGACTAGAAGTTATGTAAAGAAGAAAATAGAGAGGTTTGCATATGTTTATAAAAAAGGGCTCATATGTGCACAAAATATATCTTATGAACAAAATCAAATGCTAGTATTAAGAATACAACATATTGTTCATATCATACTCCAATCAAACACATTAAATAAGAAATATCAAGTATTTTCCAATAGATGAATGAAAATACATTTGACTTCAAGAG
The DNA here is from genome assembly GCA_030763125.1 of Hippophae gyantsensis. NCBI lineage: Eukaryota > Viridiplantae > Streptophyta > Magnoliopsida > Rosales > Elaeagnaceae > Hippophae > Hippophae gyantsensis. Next base: position 40,389,767 of record CM061035.1, on the reverse strand, counting down.
ATTATTTTCTACTATCATGCAATAGCCATATCATTTTGTTATACTATTTTTTTCTATTTTGTTTCTTTTTTTTAAGGATAGGGCTATATATATAGTATTTATGGTGAGTGGCTATTATTAATTCTTTTTATAAGGGAACCCCATATGTATCATTTTGCACTAGACGTCAAGCATAAAATGAAGATATGTACATACTTTCAATTCCTAATCAAAGAAATGAAAATAACCAAATGATGCTTCATTTGATTATTTAAAATCCTATATTTCAATGCAAAACCTATAAAGATCATCTAAAAATTTAGATTTATAGGAAAAATGTTTAAAAGGAATAGAAGAAATAATGACTTAGATTAAAATGCTAGTTAATAATTTCACAAGGTAGTCTCCATTGTTTGATTCCTAGACCCCAAATTTGGGTTCATCTAAAAGTCAACATTCCAAGCATGAAACATAAGCTATGAATAAACTAAATTTTACAACAACCTTGAAAATGTTTAAGAAATCAAACTAAAAATGTATAAAGACTCAATTACTCATTAAATTGACTAAATTGTGATAATTTTGTATCAAAAAGTTTTTTATTGTTTCTATTTGCACCCACCCAAACCTAAACTAAACATTGTCCTCAATGTTTTCAACTATCCATATGTTCATAAAAACATTCAAAAGGAGTATATAGAAAATAAATAAACTAAAGGAAAAAAAGTATTACCTAAAATAGTGGGTTGCCTCCCACCAAGTACTTTCTTTAACATCTTAGCAAGAAGTTGGTTGTTCTTCTCAAAGAGGATTCAATGTATCTTTAATGTTCATGTTCCTTCCATCATCCCAACCTTTCTTAGAATAAGGCTTCAATGTATCTAGAAAAGATTTAAAATGAGTATTACACGCATTGCTTTCCTTTCTAGGATAAGAGGACTTACAACTCAGGTTTTTTATGGGAATGCATAATATGTTCTTTGTATATATTATCCTGAATTAAATCTAGTATTACCTATGTTTTTTTCTAAAATGGAATATGAAAAACTGATGAGTCATTATAATCAGTAATAACACATTCCTTAACAATAGAAGTACGAAGAGTGGGAAAAGGTGTAAACTCCTTAAAGTTGATAGTCTCTTTTAAGACTATCATGGTCAACTTCTCTTTTTGGGCATCAACAATTGTGTTGGTTATGGCCATCCATGGCCTACTAAGAAGATTGGTATGCTCTTAGTCCTTAGATGAGATACTTTGCATCTCTATTATTACAAAGTCAACCAGCATAATTATATTCTTTATTTGTACCAATAAATGCTCAACAATTCCCTTTGGATGTTTAATAGATCTATCAACTAGTTAAAGGGACACCTTCTTGTCTCCTAAAGTGATATTGGTTTTGAAATTTCTAGGATCATTCACTATGGTTGCTAAATTTTGTTTAGTGTCATACAAGTAAGATCAGACACCAATACTTTCTCATCCTACTCATCTCTCCAATTGTTTGGAAATTAAGGTCTTGAAAAATTAAGGGTATAAAGGAATATCCCTGATAACATCCAAAAGTGATAAATTTATATTTAGTTTGGAAAGTAAATTAAAATTTTCAATAAATGACTTATCATGTTTGTTTTCCTTAAAATAGTGAAGAAATGAAATAGGAAGTCTATAAGGATCAAGTGACTAGGATAGCATGAGAGGGTAAGTTAAATTTCCTAGACTATCCTTATTTTCTTTAGAAGGCTTTTAGACTTCATCATCCTTAACTTGGCCTTCCTTAGGATTTGCTTGTCCCCCATCTATATTTTGTATATCAAGTAGTAAATCATCAAATCATTTAGGAAAATAAGTATTGTTTAAAAGTTTTGACAGTTTTAGCATTCAGTTGTTTTGGTTATCCAGGAAGCTTCCCTTTCTCTTGCCTATATTTGTCGTTAGCAAGTTTCCCTACTTGCACCTATACCCTCTTCATAGATGCCTCTAAAGAATCCAACCTTTGATTATTCTTCATATGGCTAGAATTCAAGTTACCTTCTAAGGTTAGCCTATTCAGTAGGTTGTGTGGCATTTTGTTTTGGGCATAGGTAGGGTTATTGTTTCTCTTGCAAGAGAAATTGGGAGGATTCCTCTACCCTAGGTTATATGTGTTTGTATAGGGGTTATTCCTAGGTCTAGGTTGGTACCCTCAATTAGGCAAATCAACAACAAATGGACAAGTATTAGCACTATGTCCATAAGTACAACAAACTGCACATACCTCTTAAGTTGGTGCATTCTTTGAGGTAAGGTGTGAAAATTTCTTGGTTAAAACTATATGTTGCATAGCCATCTCATTCTTGGAGCCTATCTCATTTACTCCAACTCTTCACTCTAGAACTTGTTTTATGGGGAGTTAACACCCATCATTTCATGGAGCTCATATGTTTCATAAGTTGTCTTTTCTCCCATAGTTCTACCTACATCATTGTCAACTATGAAATGAAACTATTTTGTCAACCCATCATAGAAAAACTAATTTTTTTACTATAGTGGGAAGTGGTGATGTAGACACTGAATGGGAAATACCATGAACCTATCCTAAGGTTTGTGGGAAGGCTCTCCTTCTATCTAAGAAATGTAGCAATTTTAGTTCTCAAATCTAAAGTCTTTTGATGGGGATAGAATTTTCCCATAAACTTGTTATAGACTCCCTCCCAAGTTGTCAAAGAGCCTAGTGGGAGAGTCAGGAGCTAAGAATTTTCCCTATCTTTGATTGTGTAATGGAAACACATCATTCTTAATTGATTTTCATTTAGCCCTTGTAAAGGAAATATCTACATAGTAGAATAATGATTATTTCCAACTAATAATTCCTAAATTCCTCCCCCAATTGTATATAGGAGTTAGTAGTGCCAATGATTGGCCTTGTGTACTTCTTCATAGCCATCTCCATTAGTAACGCATCCTGCATTTTTAATGGCTCTTGTTATAGCTCTTATGGTGGCTCTTGGATTTTAGTGCTCTTTTGATCCATTAATTTTGTCTATGAAAGGTACTAGTTGATACCCAACTAATGTCTTACCTTGCATATAGTAATAAAAACAATAAAAAAATCAAAGCATCAAAAAATATACCACTAAAAACAAATAAAAAAATAAATGAAATAAAAATAAATACGAAACAAATAACTAAATAACTAAAAAAAAATATTAACAATATCACAAAACAAAGAATTTATGAAAACAAACTAAAAATAAAACAAATAAAAAATTAAAACCTTGATTCCCTAGAAATGGTGCCAAAATCTTGATGCACAAATTTTAATTGCCCATGAATGAACGAATCACTAGAGGCTAATCATAAATTTACCCCAAAGTTGATATCTAAAGGAATCTATAGGTGTTTCAAAAAGGCAAATCATTTTCTTAACAATTCTAAACATTCTAATAATTGTTAGTTTATCAAAAAGATTGTTAATTCTAAAATTAATTAACTAAAATAAAATAAGTAAATTATAATCGAATTGAGATGGGTGAAAGAATATGGGAAATTAGCTAGAAAACTAGAGGGATCCTAGTGTTTCTTCACACAGTATAGCCCAAAATGATGATGATGATGGAGAGTGTGGTAGAGAGTGTTAAGCTATTATTTTTATGATTTTTTTTATGTTATTTTAGAAAATATATCATAATCAAAAATTTGAATATAAGAATTTTTTGTTTCTCTATCTTTTGCTCATGGTCTCTTATGTCTGCATATGTTACTTATTGGTTCATTTATGCTCTAATCTTCGCTAATGTTTCTTGTATGTCTTCTCACCCTTATGTAGGGATGTTTCTTTAAATTTCTACATAAAAAAAGTAGGAGATGTTTGTATGCATAACTCGTGCTTGTTAACATGATGTGTGTTGTATAAGATGTGAGTAGGATTACACTACATTATATTTCCTGACTTGCATTCACTTAAGAAAGTGTTACATGAAGTTAGGGGGAGTTGTGTACTCTGTGTGTTTCTTGCTGCATGTTTGACTGTGCTTAGCCTATTTTTGTGTACCTATTGATGGCTCTAGTTTGTATTTATAAAATAACTCGCAAGTGTCTGAATCACTTTGTAAGAAATGATAAGTATACTTTCCAATGTTGGTCTAAAGAGAAAATAATATGGTTTTTAAATAATTTAATAAACTCCTAAAAATGAAAATTAAACCAAAACATTCTATTAACAATACAATTCGCAAATAAACATTCACATTTAGTAGAGAATTTATAGGATAGATTAGTTAGTTAATCATGCTTCTTCAATATTAATTTGGTTATTAAAGATATGAATTAAGATTATTAATTCTCTATTTTTATAAGATAATATCCTAGGACAGGGATCAAATTATTTATTAATTAAACTTTAACTTGTCACCTTCTATTGGGTTAACAATTTTAAGATCTTGTCAAGGTGTCAAAGTTAGGTCTATGATTTAAGTATCTGAAAACAAACTTTTAGACGTTAAAACTACAACTAAAAATATGTTGTCAATGTATTTTTAAATTGTAATTCTTGTAAAAATATTCTTTGAAATAGAATCTTTACTCTAAATACACAATTGATATAAATCAAAGATTTAAGAGCACTACTCTAGCATATTTAGATAATTAAATCCTAAATATAAACTCCCTTGTTTGTTATGGAAAATACTTTGTCAAAACAAATTTCTTTTACAAACTTCTTTTAAATCTTGATAAAGAAATAAAAATTAATTCATTTTATAAAAATATTTTACCCACCTTAATATTTCACAAGCATAACAACATTAGTAATATCCCATAATTTTTCAACCAGATATGTTTAATTTAATAAATGATCAATAAATTAAATATATCATTAAAAAAAATATAAAGTTAATCTAAAAATAATATATTTAAATTGTACCTCAAGTGTATCCTTACAAAACTTCAATATTGTTTCTATTTTTGGAAAACCTACCAACAGAATTGCCAAAACTATTTATTGAATCAAAATGAAAACTACTACATAAGATACGTTCAACTCTCAAATTGAGAGAAGAACTTTAAAACTATGAAAGGAAAAGAAAAAATAGAAATAAACTAAGAAATTAGCTAGAAGAGAGACGATGGATGAAAAGGGATAATTTTAAATGGGAATTTAGCATCCATTTTATAGGTGAGGAAAAGGAGAGACAAATGGATCAAATAGTTTGGCACTGTTGAATAATATATAAGGCTAACATATGTTACTCTTTTATGCTTCAAAGTTGTAATGGAGTGCTTTCAAGTATTGTTATTGGAGTCATGATCAATTGAATCATTTTGAAGCTAAAAATACATGAAAAACAACAAAACATACCCATGATTTTGAAAAGATGGGTTTACATAAAATATCATAAAACTATGTAAATATAAATCTATTTTATCATTTTAAAGTGCATAAAATCATGTTATATTAAGTGCTTTCAAAAACTCATCGCAACCCCCAACCAACTTCTTGCTAGTCTCTAGCAAAAAAGTGAAAAACTAATAACAAAAAATAAATAAGTTAAACTATCCTAAATCATTTCTAAAGATTGACATGGTCGCATTTAGCATATACAAAAAGCCTTTAAACCCTTAGGTTGTCCTAGTAGATGAGTCAAAATCTCGTTAGGGTTTTCAAAGATGTTACCTACAAGCATCAAACTAAATTACAAAAATTAAGAATAAATAAAAAATAAACAAACAAATAAAAAAATTAATAAACTTTAAACAAAATAATAGAGTTAAAAGGTAAGAATAAAAATACAAAACCTCTCATGCTTTAATATCTTTAAGTTCACAATTAAAATCCAAAGCACACGTTATTTTAACATCCTAAACATTCATAGTTTACTAAAAACATTAGATGAAAAATCATATTCATATTTATATAAAACATTTATCAATATTAATTTGTACAATTTCAATGTATTTGATTTTAATTTGCTTCAACTCTAACCTCACAAATCATATTCTCAATAACACTGATCCTATTGATTCAAGCACTCATTCAAAGTTATGTGTGAATCAAATTTATTTAAGGTAATAAACTAATTATTTTGCATATACTCAAATATGAAAAGGCTTAAAGTAGTGCATAATATTGATCTCATGAGAGGAATCGAATGAAAGGATTTATAAAGAAATCAAATACTATTTTCATACATCAATAAAAATCATCAAATAAAAATTTCAAATTATATGCCTTGTAGATATGAAGAAAATGCAATGACTTCTTGGAGATTTATTTCATGTCTTTCTTTTGTATTTATCCATTTCTCACAAATTTATAGGATATTTGGTTGTAGTATTTAGTTTATACTATTGAGTTTTTTCTCTCTTTTTCGTATTTTTCTTTTTTTAGAGATGACTCATGTACAATTTGTCCATATTTTTTATGATGGTGAGTGGCTAATTTTTGGTTTTTTTTTTGTATTAGTTAGGTAACCCTCTAGATGTCATTTTTGTTAGAAGTCGTGCAAGAATGAAGGAGGGCATATACTTTCAATTTCTACTTAAGTCAAAAAATTTAAGCAATTAAAATAAATATATGACACTTTATTAGATATAAAAAATCCTAACATTCAAGGCAAAACCTATAGAGATCTTCTAACAATTTTGAATATATAAGAAGAATGTATAAAAAAGTAGAAAATAATATTATTACTTAGAATGGGAAGATACTGGCTCAAAATATTCACACAAGGTAGCCTTCATTATTTGATTCCTAAACATCAATTTTGGGTTTATTGCAATTTCAACATTTTATCATGAAATACAGATTATGACAAAAATAATTATCACATTATTCCATGATATGTTTTAGAAAATAATCTAACAATGCAAAGGCTTAATCATTTTCTTAAAATTAAATAAAGACATGAGAATTTTGCAAGAAAACTTTCAAATCCATCCCAAAATTCCTAAGCAAATAAAAATAAATAAAATCATAGAAAATTTTAATAAATGTGAACATATGTTTCAAAAAACTTTAAATTATCTCAATTTTATAAAGAAGTAACTTTTCCCACGCTCAACCTAGTTATAAATTAAAGATAAAAAGTAAAGAATAGAAAATTTACCCATTTGTTGAACCTGCTTAACAATTGATGTGGAAATGCAGGTACATACATCATTCCAAACATTTAAATTTATGCAGATAGAATATTGTGTATTTCTCACAAATTTCAACAAACAACTATAAAATTAATAGTTCTAAACCATGTTCACAAGACAGGAAACAAATAAAATAAACAACATAAGAAATAACATAATATTCAAAAGCAAAATCAATTAAACCAAGTTCTCAAAACAAAATAAAAAAAAGACATAAAATAAAAATTTATAAAACTTCAGAACAAATTTGGACCTCAGTCCTCTATATCATTCAGATCTTATTCTTCAAGTTGATGTCATGAACTTTTAGAAGGTGCAAAGGTAAAATCGTAATATTTATACTTAGGTGTTACTGAATGGCTTGTATCTACCTCAACTGGTTATGATCCACCTGATCATGATGCTATTTATTCAAAATTACAACTCATTGGGTAGCACTCTTCCATGTAGCTAATTCTTTTACCAAAATTATGAATTTCATCTTTCATAGTCAACTTTGATGAATAAGTGGCCCTTCTTTCCCTTTGGACTATGTTGGTACTAGAGGTGAGTTACTGAAGTTAGCCATATTTAATAATTCATCAGGTTGAATTATAACTTTATCTTTTGAGTGAGGTACCCCCATTTTCTTACATAAAAGAGTGACTAACTAAAGAAAATAGTAACTCAATTGGTGGTTGTTTGTAGATAGCTTGATGCTATGATGAATTATATTTCCTACATCTATAGGAATCTTCAATGTAATAGCATACATTAAATTTTCCTCTATCTATCCACTAAGCTGTAATGTCTAGTGGACATTGGTCTTGAATGCATAAAGTATTTCCAAGTGCAAACAACTTTATTGAAACACTTCGTTTCATAGCCCTTATTTTTCCCTGTAACATAATTCCATTCAACCCTTTATAAAACTAAGGTTTCAAGTACTATAGCATAATCAATAATACTTAAACATGTTTCATATTAATCCTACATAATATTAACTATATAATAATGAGCATTTATATCATTTGGCCATAACGGGACTAGTACATCTCGTACTTTAACTACATTATCAATAAAGTGAGTAACATTTGCATAAAATTCTCAAACAAGTAATTTTATAGAAGTATCTAGTCCCTTAACAAACCTTTTCCATCCTAATGCTACTATAACCTTAGAGATTTTCTCAAATTGGGCTTTAGGGTCTAAATCAAAGTCCATCCCACTTTCAGGTATAAAACCTTTATTTACTTCTATATCTTTTTCAAAATGTAACTTGACCTTATAACATGAAATTTTGGCCCTATCATAATCCATAGAAGTTGATTCCTCTTTTCCTTTATTATTCCTACTTGTTTTAGGTGCCATTTCTAAAATTCAGCAATATCTACATTTCAAAGGTTATCATATAATACAAATAAAAACAACACAAAATAAATTACACCAAAATATTTTTACCATACCTCTTTGTCCAAATTAAGGTTTGGAACTCTTAATAATTTACAAAAAATCCACAAAATTTAGAGAATTTAATTTTAAGACTTAAATTCTAAATATTTATAATTACTTATGCTGTGGAAGATGAAGAAAATGAAGAACACTCCTCTTGAAAATGATGAAGATTTTTTATTTTCTTGATGATTTTTCAAAATTGCTTTGTAGTGTGGGTAGGAAATAGTTTTTGTGAAAGATTTTTAAAGACTATGGAAGAAAGGTGTGTTGTTCAAGGGATTTGTGGTGTTTAGTGGGAGATAAAATATAGGGTTAGTGAAGAAGATGAGAGAAAATAAGAGAAAATGAGGGTGAATCATGTATGGGAGGTATTTCTAGCCAGAAAGTGTACGCGGGCTATGGCACAAAATAAAAGTATACCACGGCATGAGCCTTTGGTATTCTATTTAAGTTTAGCATAAACCACAATACTGTGGTGTAGTTTTAAAGCATGTTGCCACACACATCACTCTGTTCTTCACACTAAGATTAATGCTACTCCCCTCTTTTTATATTATAATAACAAAATAAGAATAAAAATCTATACCTACAATAAAAAAATAAAAAAAACAATTATTTATAAACTGAAAATAAATTAAATTAAAACAATGGGTTATCTCTCATCCAAGGTTATATTTATTGTTTTTAGTGAGACATTTCTTGTGGCATTTCATCATTTTATAAACTCAATATCCCCACATCATAGAGTTAAGTTATTTTCCTAGCTTGGCAACTATTCTTTGCCTTGCTTCTATATGTTCTCAGTTAGTTGCTCCACTTGTACTTCGACCTTTTTAAGAGTAGCCTCTAGAGAGTCAAAACTTTGATTTGTTCTTGATTGATTGTCTCTACTCAATTGAATGAATGCATTTAAGTTATCTTCTAGAGTTGTCTTATTGGAAGGATTCCTATGCAATTGTTGATGGAATTACTAGCCCTACTTGTTTGAACTTTCAGTAAATGTGGATTTTTTCTCCTCTAAGAGAAATTGGGAAAATTCCTCTAACCTAGGTTGTAGGTATTTATATTGGGATTGTACCTGGGTCTTGGTTGGTAACCTTCTAATGCATTAACCTGTTCAAGTCTAACATTTTCTTCTTCTTAATTGGGACAAGTATCAACACCATTTTCTTAAGTACTACACAAGCCACAATGTTATTTATTAGTTGTGGAATTTGTAGTGAGATGCATAACTTTATTGGTCAGTTATATGAGTTTCATTTGTACTTCAGTACTGGAGTTTATTTCCTGAACTCCAGCTTTTCTCACTCACTCGAAAGCTTTTTATTGGGAATCAACACCAAACATTTCAAAGAGACTATAAGTCTCTAAGGCTATCTTTTCAACCATTACTCTTCCATCATCATTGTCAATGATGAATAGATATTACTATGTCAGTCCATCATAGAAAAACTAGTTTTATAGCTACATGGGATAGTTGTGATGAGAGAATTGAGTGAGGAAGAGTTTTAACCTATCTCAAGCTTCGTGGAAAGATTCTCTTTCCATATAAGAGAAAGTACAATCTTTGCTCTTAACTCTAATGAGTTGGTTGATAAAGATGGATAGTAATGATCACGTTTTCTAGCAGGAATATAATTTTCTCATAAATTTATTGTAAACATCCTCCTAAGTAATTAGGGAACCTAAGGGACGTGAAATTAGCCAAGCCTTGGCCCTATCTTTTAAAATGTAGGGGAAATACCACATTCTAAATTGGTCTTAGATGAGTACACTGATAGAGAATGTTCATACTATAGAGTAGAAATCCCTAATGAAAGATAGTGAGTCTTCATTAGGGAGTTGAGTAAAGGAAGGTAACATGAAAAATGAATATTTCTTAATTCATAATTCTGGCAGCCTTAGCTTTTTGGATTGAGGTAATAGTAGTGCCAATGACTCGCCTTGCATACTCCTTTATATAATGGTTTCCCAAATTTTTGGATTTTCCGTCATAATTGTTGGTTTGAAGTGGAGGGCCAATGTCTAGTTAAAAATTTTGTTCAATGAAAGGTTATGGGATCTCAAAGTCCAACCTTCTTGACAATCTATTAGGTTTATTTATGTTATTTTTGTAAGGTGTGAGAGGTTACCATAAGGGCCTTCTACCTCACATAAACTTTTAAAACAAAAATTAAAACCACCTATCAAGTTTTTTAAAAAAATTAAAGATAAAATAAATATACAAGTATGTTGCAAATAATTTATACTATAAATAGTTTGTATTACAAGGAATTTATTATAAAATTGATAAAGTAATTACATCAAGTGTATTCAATAATACATGTTTTGTACATAGAAATAATAAACATAGTTGATTAAAAGAAATAAAGTAAAATAATAAAAGAAAAGAAAATTAAAATTAAAGAATTTGTTTCATAAATTAAAACAAAAGAAAACTAAATTAAATTAAAGTTTCTTAAAATTTTTGTATAAAGTCAAATAATAAATTAGACTTAAAATTTTTAATAAAATAAAAATGCGATATTTACAATACAATATTTTTTAAGAATTTGATAATAAAAATTTAAAAACGCTATTTATCCTTAGCAACAATAACAAAAATTTGATTGCTCAAGATTTGTATTTACAAAATATTTTGTAAGTGCATAAATTTACTTTGTAAGAAACAATAAGTATACTACCAAGGTGAGTCTAAAGAGGAATCACATGATTTTTAAATAATTCAATAAATTCTTAGAAACAAAAATTAAATGGAAACATTTTATCACGAAGTTTGGGTTTGAGAAATCTTATCTGATGACATAATAGTAAAGATAGATTCAACAAAAAAATTAGCAAGAAAACATTTGTATAAGGATATAAATTAAGATTATTGATTCTCAAATTTTTATAAGAAAAATATCTTAGGATAGGGATCAAATTCTTTATTAATTAAACTTTAACTTGCCACCTTCGATCGAGCCAGTAATAGAATTATTACTCTAATTATACAATTAGTATAAATGAAAGATTTAAGAGCACCACCCTAAATTACATTCAAATAATTAAATCATAAATCTAACTCTCTTATTTATTATGAAAAATACTTCGTCAATATATTTTTCTTTTACAAACTTCATATAAATTTTGATGATGAAATAAAACAATTCATTTTATAAAGATGTTTTATCTACTTTAATATTTCACAAGCATAACAACATTACTAATATCTCATAGTATTTGAACATATCATTGAAAACAATACATAAAGTCAATATCAAAAGAATACATTTAAATTATACCTTAAGTGTATCCTTACTGAACTTCAGTATCGTTTCTGTTTCTAAAAATTCACCAAATAGAATTACCAACATTGTTTATTTAATCCAAATGAAAACTAATACATAAACTATGTTCAACTCTCAAATTGATAGAATAACTTTAAAACTATGAAAAGAAAAGAATAACCTAGGAGAAACTATGAAATCAACTAGAATAGAATTGATGGATGAAAGGGATAATTTTAAGTGGGAATTTGAGGCCCATTTTATAGGTAGGGAAAGAGAGAGAAAAATGGATGATATAGTTCAGCATTATGGCACACATGTATTCCATGCTAGAACATGAGATACCCTTTTTGCACTTGGAATGCTCAACCACTACTCTCATGTAGTAGTAACTTTCCACATTGCGGCCCATGTTCTTTTGAAGTTCTAGAAGACCTATTTTATTTACACCTTTTACATTGGTTTGGATCATACGTAAGGCTTATATATGCTAATATTTTATGCTTTAATGTTGTAATGGAGTGCTAAAAATACTTGAAAAAGAATAAAATATACCTATGATTAAAATGATTGATTTGCATAAAATCTTTTGAATAATGGATGATTAAATTATGAAAATACAAATCCATTTTATCATTTTAAAGTGCATAAAATCATGTTATATATAGTGCATTTAAGCACTCATCACCTGTGTAAGGGAAATATGACAGTATTCAAAGAGACTACATGTTGTTTCTACTTGATACATTCACCAGTATGTGTTTGTTTCATATGTATAGGTTACAAGAGTAGATTGAGATCTTGGAAATTATGTATGATACATTCACTATGTGTTTGTTTTGTATGTGTAGGTTACAAGAATAGATTGAGATCTTAGAGTTTGGACATATAGAGTATGGATATGTTCATCCTTAAGATAGATAGAGTGCACAAGATAGATGTACTTGGAGTAGGTGTGTTCAAAGCATTGCGTGTGCATTGATGTTTGGTTCGTAAGAATATACATATTTAGGTCATTTTCATGATTGTCTCATGTTGTTTTGTGTCTATGCATAGTTGTGTAGTATTTTGGCATGGAAGGCCAAAAGAAGAGAATGTAAGTCCCATCACTACTAAAAAATGTGCTTCTGGCCTCGGTTTTTAATCGTGACCATAGATCTATGGCCTCGGTTATAAGAACCGAGGCCTAAGTGAGAGAGACCAAAATTCATTACCTATGGCCATGGTTTTTAACCGAGGCCATAGGTTGCACATATGACCTCATTTTTTCAATAATCGAGGCCATAGGTCTCACATATGACCTCATTTTTAGTCAGGCTTAAAATTGATAAATGAAATGAAAATAAATTCTTATTCATTTATGTACAACTAAGAAAAGATAATGTTTCTAATACCTAATTCTAAAATATTTTCTTAAAAATCAAGATTTGGTCCCTTATTAATTCATAATTAAAGATTTTAAGAACATGAACAAGAAAAAAATAAAACTCTAATTTATTCGAATCATAAAAATGTGCTTCCTATCATTTGAAGCAAATTATTTTGGTGACTAGCAAGGTGGAATTTTGAGTGCTATAAATACCCTACTCAGTTCTCTTTTCTTCAACCCTTGTTTAGGAACCAAAACTCTGTCGAAATTCATTCTAAGATTTATATCAATTGCAAAATTATTTTGGGGAGCATGCATTTAAAAGTGGGTCATTTTGTCACCTAAGTAACAAATCATAGGTTTTACTTGTACGTGGTTTGATTGTGTGTCTCATGTACCCAATTTAATATTAATGTTGAACTTTGGGTCCCTTGAGAGTGTGATTTGATATGCTTCTAGGTATTAATCTATTATTTCTAATCATACCACATTTGGTGGTATTAGCTATGGATGATACTCATATTCAAGTGTTGAACAAAAAAGTTGTGAAAGCAACAAGTGTAGAGCAATAGTAAGCAGTTAGGGTAGCAATCTGAGCTAATAAGTATAATGGTACTTTTTTGTCTATTAGAGTTGTAACTTGTCTAGTGCATTGTGAATTATTTGCTTTTCATTTATTGCTTTAAGCAACCAAGGATGTTACCATATAAATACGGTCGCTATATGGGTTTACCTCATTATATCAATTATTATGAATGATCTGATATTATACTAGTGCAATCCATGTTTAAGGTATGTATGCTTCAACATACTAAATCCTTAAACATAGATTAGAAAGCTTTTACATTCTGGCCTACTTTTTGTTTGTTATATTTAATATCTATTATTAAAGTTATTTTCTTTTCCTATTATATATTTTTTGCTTATACTATGTGAATTGTATAAGTGATTTACTATTCGTTTTTTTTGTAAGTTTGGGTAGAGTACTTTAGGAGTTTGTATCTCCTTACTCTCGTCATATATCAGGTCATGGACTCTTTCAATTGGTATCAAAGTCAATGTACCCTTTTGGGCTTAGCAGCTCCGATGTTTATTTTGTTAACTTGTGTGTTCACACACACAATTCTCTTGGATGGAGTCATGAGAAGATGGTAATATAAGTTCACCCCCATTTTACAATGGACTGAACTATGCTTATTAGAAATTACAAATTAGGGCCTCTTTGTTTTCCTAAAGAGGCTGAGTGTGGTTCCTTCTCGAGAATGGCTAGACGTATGCAGCCAAAACTCTACCTAATAACACTTTATTCCTAAACCTATGAGGGAGTGGATTAAAGATGAGAGTAAGGAATCTGAATGTAATAGCAAGGGACTCTATGTAGTAATCAGAACTCTTTCGTTAGATGAATTTTGAAGAATTTAGAGTTGTACTTCTTCAAAACAGGCGTGGATTATTTTGAGGACAACTTGTAAAGGCATTTCACCTATAAAAAGATATGGAATTCTAAAGTTAAACATATATTTTGAACTCTATATCATGCAAGATGATGAAACTTTTGACAAATTCTATGCATGTTTTTCAAACATGGTAAAATATTCCAACAACTTAGGTAGACCTATAATTTCAAATAAATAAGTGCTTAATTACCATTTATAAAAGTCACAAATATAACTTAAATTAAAATCGGGCTTAATCTTAATAATTAAAAGTTTAAAATTTTATTTAAATTAGAAAAAGGGCTTAATTGTAATTAAAGAAAGTTTTACTTTCTGCGCAGGTGAGAAGAAGCCACGCGCCCTAATCCAAGTGCGCAACGTGGACCGTCCAATCAAAGAAGAAACTACCAGATGCTCGCGTTGCAAGCACACCCGACCAAGGAGAGTGGGTGAAGAATTCTATCAATCGCGTGGCTCGGTGCGCCGAGTGGGGCCCACCTGTCTGATGCCGTGCAGGCCCTGTCCCCTACCTTCGCATGCCTGTTTTCCCGTGCGGTCGATCCACGTGCGCCCAGTTATTCTTTGAATCACAAGCTGCCACATGTCCCACTTTATATTGAATCTAATCAGGTTCTGACGCGTGGCATGTTACAATGAACGCGTAAGCGCAGGATCACGCCCGCGTCCAGCCCCTGTCCCCCACGTTTCGCGTGCCCCAATCCCGTGTGACAATTTCTGCGTGCACCCGTTCCCTGTAACCAATGAGGTGCTGCCACGTGTCCCACTATTTGTTTCAGGGAATCAGATCGCGACACGTGGTAGAGTTTTATCGAAAAGCAAAACAGAAATGGATGGCTCTCCACTCAGATTTTGAACGCATTTTCGATACCGGTTTTGTCCCCACGCATAATATTTTATTATTTTTTTCCATATTTCTCTGTCCCCCCCGTGTATTAAAAAAAATATTTTTTTAATGTATTTTTTTATATAGATTTGATGTTATAAATAGGGGTAAGATGATAGAGTTTAAAAAGTTTTGGAGAGTTTATAATTTTTGTATTGTTCGGTTCTGGACTATGGAACACGCAGAAACTATTTTTGGCTTCTGTTGTGTTCTATGTGTGCCAAATATTAACGATACGAGATGTTTTAATTTCCTTTCTTCTTCTTCTAATTTTTCTGTATTTGTTGTAATTTTATTTTTAATTAATGAAGTAATTTAATTTTTCTAGGGTTACATTTGATCTAAATTTATGAAGCTTTGATTTTAATTATTTTTGATAGATTTATAAGACGTTTGATTTGTTCACTCTATTTTGTGCTTAATGCTTTTTGATTATTTACGAATTTTATCAAAATGATCCGTGGCACATAAATAAACTTGGAAGAGGCATTTGTGTGTATATTGCTCGTAGATAGAATGACATGTATGATGAAGGATAGGAATATACCCTAATTGTATGTGTGGCCATTTGAAAACTTAGAACGTAATGAATCTTGGTGAATTTAATTCTCATAGAGATATAGTGAATTAATTTAACGAGGTGTGTTTATACGGAGCTCGGAAGAGATGTATGAATAAAATTAGAAGTTTTCGGTTGACAAATTAAATGTACAAAAAAATATAAATCAAGATAAAATAACATGATTAGAGTGGATTAATTTGGTGAAAAATTGCAATCCTAGATTTCTTTTATTTTCTTATTAACTCTTTTCTTTACACTTTTTCCAAATCAACGATTGTTTTGAATAAAATCAGAGAGAAATAATTTTAGTACTCAACAAACTCTAGTAACAAATCTACGTGGGAACGATACTTTACTTACAAATCTTATTACTTGTGACCGTGTATACTTGCATGTTTTATGTTCTCTAAATGAGACAACATTATGCGAGTTGATGAGATCTACCAGGTTTTAGAATCTATTTGATTATCCCTTGAGGCGAAATCCTAAATAGTATTTAGCAAGAGAAATGATTTAGGCCTTATTTGGATCGATTGAGCCTATCAAGCTAACCATTGTTAATATCTTTAGTCACCCATTTGAGCCTAACAAAGAACCATTCATATCTTTAAGCCAAACTTTATGCCTAAGTAATAAGCATTACCTTTATACTTGCACCTTTAGCTTGTATGAAAAGAAAAAAAATAATGCAATCATGTGTTATGTTATAAAGTAAGGTGAAATGTAATGCACCCTAAAAAAGAGAGAGTTAAAAAAAGCAAAACTCACAACACAAGAAAATACGTTTGGGGGTGTTGTGAAGTTACAATAAAAAAAGAGGAAAGAGATATGGAATAAAATAATATGAAAATAATGACAAAAGAGTATGTATTGAAATATCAAGTTAAAGCTCAATTATAGTTAAAAAGTGCCTGATGAATAGAAACAAAGCTAAGGTGTGGAAAGAGGTTAAACTTCTTCATTTATCGACCCCCCACTTAAGCTTTACATTACAACCTTATAAAGTCCTTATTGAACTTGAGCAAAGTGAATTTTTATATCAATAGAGAGGGATGTAAAAATAGACTTATATGACTTGTTCTAAGATTGAATTGATTAGCATGCTTATATAGGTTGATTTCATGAGTGCATTGGAGGATATCATGTGCAGCACACCCACACGATTCAATTTATCAAAAACCTTGAATATCGTTGTATTGATGGAATGTGGATTGATGAATATGTGAACCTCCATATCATAGGATTGTACAAATTTTGAGAGAGATAGTTTTTGTTAAATATGCATGTATTAATATAAGTATATTTATGAATATACTACCCATGTTATTTTATTTAGGTATACTTGGCTTTACTTAAGGACAAGCAAAGAGTTTCGTTTAGGGTTTGATGACTCTATGGAAATAGAGTCATTAGTGTAACTGTTTTACTTAATATTTACTTATTTTATTCAATAAATAGTACTTTTGGGACAACAAAAGATAGATCGTTGTGTGTGAGGAGGATGAACCATCTACCATGTGTCAGTATGGAATTAAATCTGACTTCGGAGTGCGGTTAAATAGCACTATCGTGAATCACGTTGCATCGCGTGGAATTCTATGTGCCACATGTCACGTTGTGAAATGATGGCAATGTTATTTTTGCTTGTTTTGATCTCAATCGTTGATTCGATGGTCCAGATTACACCTGAGCTATATTTAAGCCCTATTCACTCCATAAAGCCTAAGGGGTCATCATAAGCATAATTTTGGTCATTTTTTGGAGCTAAAAATACAGAAATATTCAAGGGGGGACACAATTTTGTTAGAGATTCAAGAGGATATTAACACTACAATTCAAGAGATTGATTGTATTTCTTCTTCTACTCTTTTCTTTATCAATTTGTATGTCTTTCTTTATGAAAATTATGATCTTTATGAGCACTTATGTATAATTAATTTATTAATCTAGGGATCTTATGAACTTAATTTTCACCATGTGATGATCTAATATTTTACCTCAATTATAGTTTTAATTTAATTATATTACTTAATCTAAATTTTATGCTACTAATTGTTTGGCCAACAGTTTATCTATAGAGACAATTAAATAGATTTGAGAAAATTATTTAATTTTTTATCTTTATTAAATAACATGCATAATTTATTGGCAAAGATATATGATTCTTATGTATGTGATTCATAATTTATGAACTTGATGAATAGTATGCAATTTAATTGGCTTGAGAGTGTGATTAAATTAATTGCTATATGGTGTGTAGTTTACTTAAGAGAGGAATACATTTTAGGTTAGATTCAATTAATCGTGTAATTGATTGATAATTATATTGGGGGAATTTTAGCGATTAGCATGTTTAGAAAATCATGAGATTAAGCCTAGATAATTTCTCATATATCTTCTTAGTTTGCAAATCTGATTTAACTAATTATTTCTATTTACTTTTAGTTATTTTAATTTTGCTTCCTAACGGTGCATGAGACACGTTGAATAGAAATGCACGTTGTCTTCCTTCCCTGTGCAGAAAAGCAAAAGTTTAGTTAATTGTATTTTAGCCCTCTAATTTAATTCAAATTAAAATTTAGACTTTTGTTAATTGCAATTAAGCCCTTTTCTAATTCAAATTATATTTTAAACTTTTGATATTTGCAATTAAGCCCTCTTTTAATTCAAATTATATTTTCAACTTTTATTATTTGTAATTAAGTCTTTTTCAATTCAAATTCTTTAATTTTCTTTAAAAGTATATTTCTTAAAAAACTAACAATAATATTAATTTAATAAATTAAAATTAACTAAAAACATTAAGAACATAGCAATTATAATTAATAAAATGGACAAAATAACTCTAAAATATAGAGTTATCACTAGCCTCTCACTACTACAAAAATGGGTATTTAAGTCGATATGTATAGTCGGTTTTTTCCAAAAATCGACTTATAATGAATTTAAAGTCGGTTCGGTGTAGAACCGACACTAATGTAGCATCGGTTGACGTGTCAAACCGATGCTATACGTGGACATAGCATCGGTTGATGTGGTGAACTGACGCTCTCCATGTAGCATAGCATCGGTTGACACTTGGAACCGACGCTATCCACGTAGCATAGCGTTGGTTGACACCTGGAACCGATGCTATGCTACGTGGATAGCGTTGGTTGACACCTAGAACCGACGCTATCCACGTAGCATAGCGTCGGTTGACACGTGGAACCGACGCTACACACTTGGATAAATTCTTTTTGCTTCTTTCTTCCCCAGACATAAACTATTCCAAGCGGTGCATAACTCTCAAAAACCCAAAACCTCCTCCACTCTTTCTCATTTTCCGGCCACCTACGACTACCAATTCTAGCACCGGTTAGTGGGTTTTCTTCCTCTCTAACTAATCTTTTAGATCCCCTATTTTTTTAAGAAAAATACTCAAATTTTTTATACCCATTTCTCACTTACCAAACACCATTTTTATTCCTTTCCTTCATTTTTTCACTTCATTTACTTTTGTAAGTATTTCTATTAATTTTACTCACTTATTATTCATATTTTTTCTGTTATTATGTGTTATTATTTATGTGTATAAATTTTTGTATTATATATGTAGGTTTGTATCATAACATAAAGAGAAGAATATTATGATCTTGAATAAAATAGAACAAAATCATGGTAATTTTTCTACTACTAATTAATATTTTATTTTTCAAATATTTGTATTATTTGAACTATTTTCTAAACTGATTTTGTTTTTTTCTGCTCAAATGTAGGTTTTTATTTGAGTATAATAAAAAATGAGTAAATTTTAAAAAAAAAATTAAAGTCGGTTCACCGCGTGAACCGACTTTACATTTTAAGTCATTTCATTTAAAGTCAGTATTTAACCAACTTTAATGCCTTTTTTTGTAGTAGTGCCAAAACTTTTGTAAATCGATAATGGCATGAGATTAATACTGGTACCCACAATGAGAGTGTGAGATGAATAACATCGGTTCTACGTGTCAACTGACCCTATCCACGTGTGTGCGTCAGTTGACACGTAGAACCAAAGCTAACCACGTGTGTAGCATTGGTTCAACACATCAACTGACGCTATCCAAGTGTATTTTTCCATTTCTTTTATCTCTTCTCCATCAGAACATCATTTTTGCGCTCAGCTACCACCCAAAAATACTCAAAAACTGAGCTCACCTCCTCCACTCTTTCTCATTTTTCGACCACCTCTGACCACCATTTCCAACACTATTTAGTAGGTTATCTTCCTCTCTATATTATCTTTCAGATCCCCTATTTTTTTGAACGAAATACTCAAAAAATTTATACCTATTTTCTCACTTACAAAACATCACTTTTTTTCTTCATTTCCATCATTTAGTCACTTCATTTACTCTTGTAAGTATTTCTATTAATCCTACACACTTATTATTCAGTTTGCTTTATTTTTTGTATAAATTTTTTATTTATGTATGTTTTGTATTATGCTTGTTATTATATGTTTGGCTGATTTTCTGTGGAAATAATATTTGGATGTTGTGGGTTTGAGAGACTAGAATATTTACGGTACATGGATAAATTTATTTACATTTAAATAATTACATTTTATTAAGTAAAAGTAATACAATTTTAAAATGATTAAAATGATAAATTTTTGTATTATGTATGTTTTGGTATATATTCTAATAATTAGGAAATTCATATATAATAATACTTGAAATATATTGATTAGATACATAATTAATATGCTTAATTAATGTCATTAATAGAAAATAGACAAATCTTGGATGTCAAAGTATAGAATTGAGCAGGACTACATTTCTGGAGTTGAAAGTTTCATGGAATTTTCTTGTAGAAATAGTAATAATGAAATTAGTATGATTCGATGTCCATGTGTTAAATGTAAAAATGAGCGATTTCATGAAGTTGACAAGGTTAAGTATCACCTTATTCATAGTGGTATTCTTTTGAGCTATAAATGTTGGTATTATCATGGAGAAAATATTGATAATACTCATGGGGAAGAGATAAATAAGAATATGAGTGGATTACATACATCTTATCATAATGTACAAACAAAAAATATGTTTCATGGTGTTGAAGATGAATTACATGAGGATGATCCCGAAATCTTTAAAAAACTTCTAGAAGATGACGAAAAACTGTTGTATCCAAAATGCAAGAAATACACTAAAATGTTGGGATTGGTTCATTTGTACAATGTGAAGGAAAAACATGGTTTTTTTGACAAGGGAATCATAGAATTACTAAATCTACTTATAGATATATTTCCTGAGGGTATTGAATTGCCATCTTTAATGTATAAAGTGAAGAAATCTCTTAGTCGATTTGGAATGGAATATCATAAGATTCATGCTTGTCCAAATGATTGCATTCTTTATAGAAAAGAATATGAGACATTAGATGATTGTCTGATGTGTAAAGAATTGAGATGGAAGCATGCTATAAATGAGACAACACCTAAGAAAGGCATGCCCACAAAGGTTCTTTGGTACTTTCCTCTGATTCCTCGCTTTCAAAGGTTGTTCAAAAGTAAAGAGACATCAAAGATGTTGACTTGGCATTTAGATAATCAATCTGATGATGGGGTGCTTCGTCTTGCCATTGCTGCTGATGGAATTAATCCACATAGGTCCCTTAGTAGTAGATATAGTTGTTGGCCAGTAATTATGGTAACATATAACCTTCCTCCCTAGTTGTGTATGAAAAAAAAATTCATGATGTTAACATTATTGATATCAAGACCGAAACAACCCGGTGTTGATATTGATGTATATTTGTAGCCTCTGATAGATGATTTAAAGACGTTATGGAATGATGGTGTAAATGTTTACGATGTATATAAAGAAGAACACTTTAACTTGAGGGGGTCCTTTTATGGACAATTAATGATTTTCCTGCCTATGGGAACTTATCAAGACATGCAACAAAAGGTTACAAGGGATGCCCTATATGTAGTGATGGAACTTCTGCAACTTAACTTGTTCATGGATGAAAGATATCTTATAGAAGGCATAGAAATTTTTTTCATCCTGGACACAAGTTTAGATACCAAAAGCAACTGTTTGATGGTGAAGAAGATCATGGCCATGCATCCCGACCTTTGCGAGGTGTTGAGATATTAAGGCAATTGAATGGTATGACATTCAAATGATATGGAAAGATGAAAAAAAAGAATACTCACTAAGGTAGGGAAACGAAAGAGTTCAACTAATGAAAGGGGTGAAAATGAAAAAGAAGGAGAATCAGTATACCATGGTTATTGGAATAAAAAATCAATATTTTGGGAATTACCTTATTGGAAAGACCTACACATTCGTCACATCTTAGATGTCATGCACATTGAGAAAAATGTATATGAGAGCTTGATTGGTACATTACTTAATATACATGGAAAAACGAAGGATGTAATTAAAGCAAGACTGGATTTAAAGAAACTAGGCATACGACCTGAATTGGAACCATGGGTGGAAAATGATAAGAATCGAACATACTTGCCACCAACATCATATACAATGTCAAGAAAAGAGAAGGATGTGTTTTGTAAATTTTTGGCGGGTGTGAAAGTTCCTGATGATTACTCATCCAACTTAAGAAATTTTGTGTCTATCACGGATAAGAAACTTTATGGATTGAAATAACATGAGTGTCATATCTTAATGCAATAGTTATTACCAGTTGCTATTAGATCAATTCTTGCAAAACATATTCGATTATCAATAATTCGTCTTTGTTCATTCTTCAATACAATATGCAAGAAATCTATATCAATTAGCAAGTTAAACTCTTTATAGAAAGATGTTGTAGAGACTTTGTGTCTAATTGAAAAATATTTTCCTCCTTCTTTCTTCAATATAATGATTCACTTGTGTGTTCATTTAGTTTGAGAGGTTAAATTGTGTAGTCCTACTTACTTAAGGTGGATGTATCCTTTTGAGAGATGTATGCAAGTCCTTAAAGGATATGTAAATAATAAAAATCGACCTAAAGGATGCATGGTGGAACGTTACATTGTTGAAGAGGCCATTGAGTTTTGTTCTGAATACTTTAGTGGTTGCAGTAAAATTGGGAATCGTACGCATAAGTTGTTCTTAGAATGTCGCATGATCCAAGTAGGCAACCCTATGCTTGGTAGAAGTAAGAAATTGTTTATTGATCGCACTTGATGGGAAAAAGCACACTGAATCATTTTGGTAAATAATAATGAGCCATAACCTTACATAGAGTAAGTGATGTTTAACCTTTCCATTTATGCAAAAATTATTTTTTATTTAACTATTAATGATGATATCTACTTGATATATCTTTAAGAACATTATAGGATGCATTTAAACTTATTGAAGATCGATCCTCGTTATAAAAAAAGGAGGAGAAAATGGTTGTATGATGAACATAAGTTAGAGCTTATTAATTGGTTTCGCAACCATGTAAGTGTCACATATAAGAATTCATTAGTACTTCTATGCAATGCTTTAAAACTTTTCTTTAAACATATTTCATGTTTTTGTATACATAGATGCGAGATGAAATCAAGAAACGCAATCATAAAATAACAAAAAGTTTAGAATGGCATGCACATGGTCCAAAATTCAATGTCAAATCATTTTCTAGTTTCATAATTAATGGATCGAGGTTTACAACTCAAGCTAGGGACAAAGTCTGAGTAAATCAAAATAGTGGTTGCATAAGCTATGCAATTTTCCAGTTCAAAAGATGGTAATCCTGTACTTTTTGATAGAACATATTATGGTATAATTCAAGAGATTTGGGAATTGGATTATAAGGTCTTCCATGAAACGGTTTTCTTGTGTGATTGGGTCAAAGATGTTATCAATGTTGGATATAAA
Organism: Hippophae gyantsensis; assembly: GCA_030763125.1. Taxonomy (NCBI): domain Eukaryota; kingdom Viridiplantae; phylum Streptophyta; class Magnoliopsida; order Rosales; family Elaeagnaceae; genus Hippophae; species Hippophae gyantsensis. The sequence goes on along the minus strand of CM061035.1, from coordinate 40,365,844 downwards.
ATAGATGATTTTGGATTTACCCTTGTAAATTTAACCAAGATAAGTCACACTGATGATCCTTTCACGTTAGCACTTCATGCACAACAAGTATTTTACATGAGCGATCAAATTGACACAAGATGGTCTGTTGTGTTAACGCCTCCACAAAAAGAGTTTTACCATTGTGATGCTTTAGAAGATGACGACCCTATGCTTGATACATTAACCAATATTAGTAATTTCTCAAGCAAATTGCCTAATGTAAATGATGATCTAGTTGATGACGATGACTCTTCGTCATGGACTCGAAGTGATTGTGAAGGAATATATGTATATGATCAACAACCTAATTATATATAATGTATCTTCTATATTGTTGTAATAACTCTTGGATGGTTATATATATGTATGTTCCTAAAATTGTCAATTAATTTATATTTCTTCACTATTTGTAGATATTTCATAGATCCTCAGGTAATAGAGCTTGTAAATCCAAATGATCCATTGCGGCATTTGAAAAGAAGGGGTTGGGAAAATATACATGATGCTCCACTTAACTCAGATGATAGAGTACCCATTCTATTTGATGCTACTTGTAATCCAATAGGGGAAATGGCCAACAATTGAAATCCTCTATTGGTAGACTTGTGAAGTCTAGTATACCAATCAATATAAATGATTGGACTTAGGTTGACGAAGCTGAAAAGGTAAAAATATGGGAAACCATATGTGTAAGTCTCTTATATTTTATAACTAATTACATATATTATATCTTTTTTGTATTATATATATCTAACCTTTTGTAGTGTTTTTTTTACAGAATCATCACAAATTCGATGACACTTGGAAGAGCAAGTGTTATAAGATTGCAAATAAGGCGTGGAAGGAATACAAAACTTCCAGATTGGCAAGAAATTATGTGTTTCCATATTTGGAACCACTTGATGAAGTAGAGCTCTACAAAATCCCTGAAGGACACCCCTGGATTACACCTCAAGTTTGTAAAGACTTTGTGGACTATAGACGAACATATGAATTTCAAATTATTAGGGAAGAACATCATAATATACAAATGCATAATATTCTTCCTAACCATACTGGGAGGTCTTCAAATCCTGAAGTTAGATATAGAATGGTAATATTAATTTGTGTTAATTTATAAATATTTTTATATTTATTTTCCTCAAATTTAAGTTGATGTCATGGTTAATATATTTTTCATAATTTATATAGGAAGCTGAATTGGGTAGACCGGTTACCCGATCTTACTTGCACATAGAAATAAAGACTCCTAAAACGAAGAAGTCAAGACTGATGACTAAGCGAGGAGAAGAACAACTAAATAAGTTGGCTAGTAATTTTAGTTGACACAAAGTCCATATGAATTTTAATAATTGATGTAATAATGTATGATATGTTTGTTTGCTTTATTATTTGTAGAGAGCTGTTCAAGAACAAATATCTAGGGGTGAAATAATTGAAGTGCCTGGGAGAGATGTTATATATCATGCATTCGAACGCAAGTATCATGGTCGTGTTATGGAGGTAGCCAATATGATGGTTATATGGAGTATTTTAACATTCCAAAAAAAAGCCTTAGACTGTTAGTAAGGAGAAGTACAGTAAAATTGAAGAAGAACTCAACTCCTTTAAGGCCTCAATGTTAAGTGAGATTTTCATTTTAAAATAATATCAAGCACAACACATGTCAGGCATTTCATCATTCTACAATCAGGGCATGCCATATTGGTCAGGCATGCAACCATCCATGCCAAGCATGCCACCATCCATGCCAGGTATGCCACCATCCGTGCCAGGCATGCCATCATCCATGCCAGGCATTCCATCCATGCAATCTCATGGCGCTCAAACTATATCCAGTATGAGATATAGTCATCCTATTGGTCTTTCCTTTATGCCAGGAATGTAGATGCAATCAAGTAGTGGTTCATTTTCTCCAATGCAATCTACACATTCTTATCATCAATCACATCATGGTGAACATTTTGGTGAGAATGTACATCCAATAACTACCCTACATGGGAGTCCTCCTCTATTTGATGAATCATATATGGTAAGATTTTAATTTCTAGTGTAGATAATCTATTATTTTTATTTTTTATTATATGTTTTATTTATTATATATAACACTTAAAGTTTTTACAAAATATGAAATGTTTGTTGAAACATCCTTCATCAACGGACTTTGTTGCTATTGGAATGGTACAAAAATTGAGCCATGATCAGATGATTCATAATAAATATTTGCGAAATCATTGGCAAATAGTAATTGATCAATCATTACTCCATGATTGTCCACTACCTATGCCTTCTGATGCTACCACAGTCCAAGAGGTGGTTGGACAATATGTGGCTTGGCCGTCAATTCAAGTTGTTCGAAATTTTGACGTGGTACTATTTTTTTACTAAAAAGATAACATTTGTTTACTATTATTATTTTATTATATCTTTTATTGTTACTAATATACATAATACTTCTTCTTTAGTCTATTATACTAGAACTCTTAAATGCGACACATTTAAGAGATACAAAGCAAGTATCTCATCCTAAATCTATGTCTAGTGGCCAATCACCGCGCACTAAGTTATTCAAGAAGAAGCCTTGGAAAAAGTATAGTTATGATTATGCTTTAAACTTCTATAGAAATCTTAGCGCTTTGATGACTATTGTTGCAAGGGCATCTAGCATAAATGATGGATGGACTGTGCCACTTCCTATAGAAATTTTTGGTGTAGACCTAGGCCAAACTTATATATCGATTGAGTGCATAATGCAACTATTTGAATATAAAATGATCAATTTAAGTATAATTTAAGTATAATTCAAGTGTGGACAAGGTGAGTCCTCAATGAATAAATTTATTTCATTTATGTAGAACATATATAATTATATTTATATTATCTAATTACTTGTATATATTTCTTTTATATAGGGCATGTTATTATCGAATTCAACATAATCACTTATCACATTTAGCAATGTTCTATGATTCATCATATGCCAATCAATATCAAGAGAAGGATGTTAGCATCAGAGTTAAACAATTATGTGATAGGGCATTAATGCTTAATAGAAATCAAAAGTTGATAATCCTTTCGCCACTAATGTTTAAACAAGGCCAAGATCATTGGATGTTGGTAATCCTTGATCTGTTCAACAATCATGCTTGGTACTGTGACTCAACTTCCATAGAATTGAGTAAAGATACAAAAGAAGTTGTTGAAATGTAAGAGTTATAGCTAGCTATTTTTCTTCTATTGTTCTTTGTAATATTTAATAAAAAACTAACTATTTTAAACTTTGATGGGGCATGGAAGCTGTGGAACAAGTTTAGGTGCATTTCCATTAAAAAATCTCATAAGCTTGTATGGCATAAAGTTATGGTATGTATAAGCAAATATTAATAATTTTACTATAATAATAAAGATGTTCGAATATGGAAAATCATGTACACTTGTTTTTTGTAGGTTTCACAACAAAATAATGGAGTCATGTGTGGTTATTATGTCATGAAGTTTATGAGCGAAATCATCATAAATATCAAAATTCCAATTGATGCTGTGGTAATATCTTTTACCAATATACAATTTTTTTTTACATATATGATTTATGTTTTCTGAATTCATGAAATTACATTCTTATTTTTATTTTAAATACATGAGGTTCTTTGGTTGGAACAAGACGGGCTATAACCAGCAAATTTTTGATGATTTACGAGAGGAATAGGAAAAACACATGGTTCAAATTATATCCTCACAAGAAGAATCAAGAGAATATTATGATGATCTTGAATAGCATATGACAACATAACGGTAATTTTTATTATGATTTAATTTCTCTATTCCTATATCTGAAGTCCCTTGTTTGATGGATGTTTATATGCTCATGTATTTAGAGGAATGCATTGTTTTATGGACCTGTTTTTTGCCCAAACTTCATCTCATCTCTCTTGCCTACTTTCCTTATGACAACATCCTGGTAGCACTTTATTAATCATTTGTATATAAATATGAAGCTATGTGGAATCAAACTGGTATTTTTAATGCTATAATGAGCTCTAAATATGAAGTCAAGTGTAACTCTGATTTGTTACTTGGCTTGGTTGAGTTTTGGTGCCCTTAAACGTATGGAACAATTGCGTAATATGTTTATGGTAACCAAAACTCAACCAAGCCAAGAAGACGTGTCATATGAAGAAGAAGTGTCATAACATATGATGCATCACATCTCTCTTGCATATTAGTTGGAGTTACCTTAACAACTGCACAAGTTCATGATGATTTTCACATGTCTATCTTATAAAAATGTCAACATAGTCAGAATACTATCCTTGATTGATAAAGGTACCATTACAAGAAGACGTGTCATATGAAGAAGAATCGATGGCGATAAGATATTTTCAAATGAGAAACTTGAGAAGAAAAGTAATATTATTAGTAAAACATTAGTGGAGACATCATGGCATTGAGGACATAACTTTGGAGTTATAGTTATTGTACCTCGTCATTTTAGGAAAAACTGAGGGAAAGTACAATATAGGTATCCCAATGCATGTTCATACAATAAAAATATGACACAGTAAAAATCCAATGCAATATGAAACCCTATATGTATTGGTCATCCAATTACATGGGCACCTACACTGTCCAACTTCGAGATACATGTAGGTCCACCTCTAACCCCATGTACGATCACAATATATTGGGAATGTGTATCTATTAAATCACATCATGTGGGCCCTCATCTATGGGTAGGTTGACTCCAAATACAATGAGGGGTTCAACTTTGTGGCTCATGTGTAGGAAATGAATCCACAATAGATGGTAAACACAACAGGGCATCCAACTCTAAACTCAAATTCCTTGAGATTCCTTCCAAAATGTGTCAAAATAACTAAACAACTTAGAGAGAAAAAGTTCTAGAGAGAGGGGAAAATATGTGTGAGAAAAATGGGTGAAGCTCTCCCTTTTTTATAGCAATTTTGAGTAGTTTTCCAAGGATCTCACCAAGGAGCTTGTCAGTAGTGGTAGGGTGTAGCAAGGTGGTGGTGAGGTGGTAGCGAGGTGTTTGTGAGGTACATAGAGATTTCTCAATTTTTCCTATTCGATTAGATTTTTCACATGAAAATTTCCCAATATATCCCTACTCTTCAATATAATGTCTACAATTATTTCTAAGGAACTTTAAGTACTTGATCGGTGCAAAACTGCAAGTGCACAATATCGTAGTTTTATAATGAAGTGATAAGAAGAGTATCATCCTCAGGGATTGGTAACTTACTTTTGATAAATACCAAAATTATACTAATCGCAATTTTATCTAGAAAAATCACTAAGGTTGTTGTAATTGAAATTTAAAATAAAATTAATTTAAAGAAAAAGAAAAAGAAAATAAAGATATTGTTCGAAAATCAAATCAGTGGGAAGAAAACTTCTAGGAAATTGATTTCACTTAACCCCTCACTATGCTTTACTCATCTAGCTAATTGAATTTAATTCTCTCTGTTTGTTAGCAATCTCCAAAAATATCCATAAGCCTCTTTCGATAGTCAATTGGAAATAATCTTGTTCATTAATTTACACAAGAGTATGCAATTTAATAAAACAAGAAAGCATTAAAACCAATGATTTTTAAAACTATACAGGTTCATACAAGTCTTTCGATCTCTATATTTACCTATGTCAAAATATTCTATATCTATCCTATAATTCCATTTTTCGATAGTAAATCATAAGACTAAAATAATCTAATTAATGGACAGTTAATTAGAAGCATTAAATTTAGAATAAATTAGACAAACATATAGAGAAATAATTCAAATTAACATAGAAAATCAAGCATAGTTCAAAATTAAATTACATATTTTTCCTAGAATAAAGATAAATTAGTTCACGCTAAAAATTAAATTAAACATAAATAAATTCACCATAATTTTATTTTTATTTTATTTTTGGCTTAATTTTTAATTTAAATTTTTTTTTGTTTTTCTCTTTTTTCTCTTTTTTTATTTTTTATTTTTCTTTTACCTTTTTCAATTTATTTTATTTTTGGTTTATTTTTTTTAAAAAAATTTTAACTATTTTTTTTATCTTAATTTTCGTTTAACTTAATTAAGTTAGGTTTTTACTAAATTTTCGTTTAAGTTAATTAACTTAGGTTTTTACTAACTTAATTAACCTACCTTTTTATTAACTTAATTAACCTACCTTTTTATTAACTTAATTAACTTAAATTTTAACTTAATTAACTTAATTTTAATAGCATGAAAAGTAAAGATCAAAGGGAGTTCTGTCTAGGAGACTAGTTCCTGGAAGCCTTTGTGCCACTAGTCTTTCCTGGGAACGTTGCTCTATCTAGGAGGATGGTTTTTAAGGAGCCTTTGCCCCACCATTCTTTCTTGGGAGCACTCTTGGTTAATATTGATTATGTTATTTTAACTTAGATATTATACTTAAAAACAAAAAAAAAGTCTGAAACTATTTCCAAAATTTTAATGTTTTAATTACAATCTAAGGAGTTAGTTGTTTTGTATGATCTAGGTATAATTGTGTTTTGATGCCTTTAATTATTTGATTTGTACCTAGACGTGGATTATCTAAAACTCACAAGCATGTCCCTAGTTTTAAGTACAGAAAAATTTAAAAATCCATAGGACATGACTAAAAAAGTATAGGTAGACAATCTTGTGTTACTTGTAGGTTTGATTGACTCATTGATGAGGGGACATTGAGTTTACTTAAAATGAAATCCCCAAGTTACGTCTTGCTAAGACGTTAAACTAAGCGCTGGATGGGAGGCAACCCATCATTTTAGGTAATTTTCTTTTATTTATTTAATTTCTATTATTTATTTTAGTTTAATTACATGTGAATAATTTTAAAATTGTTAAAACTAAAAATATTTGTTGAGATGTTAGAAGTTCACAGCGATCTGTCTGTGTGAACTTTATTGATGAATATGATGGATACACTTGCATTTCTCCATTACTACTTGCACATTCTCAGGAATAGGTAATATTTCTTCTCTTTTCTCTTTATCTTTAATTTACAGTTGTTACATTGAGGACAATGTAAGTTCTAGGTTGGGGGTGGTGAAAAGTTACCATGCTTAATTAAAAAAAAAGATTTAACAATTTAAAAAAAAATTGTTCATATTTTTATTTTTATTGTGTTTGGTTTTATTTTCTTTGTGTGGTTTAGTAATTTTTGGAATTAAAAAAAAATTATCACAAAAATTTATCATTTCTTTAAATCAAATTTAAGTAAATAGTTAAGTCTTTTGTACTGTTAGATTAATTTTTGAAAACATATCATGAAATATTTTGTAATTGTGTTTGATAATTAGTTAGTTTTTGTCATAACTAGTATTTCTTGATAAGATGTAGAAATTATATTAAACCCAAAATCGGTGTTTATGAATTTGTTTTAGTGGAGACTATCTTTGTGAGATATAATTTGAGCCTAATTTCCCTTATTCAGAGTGAAATATATATTTTTTCTACTCCATACACATTTCTTATTTCTTCAAATATTTAGATGATCTCTATAGGCATTAGCATTGAATGTATGAATTTTTTCTCATCTTAATAGAGTGTCGTATATTTTTTATTATTATTTTTGCTTAGATTAAATGATTTGAGTAGAAATTGATAATATATGCTTTTATCTCATTCATGCATGACTGCTACAAAAAAAAGATATATCTGGGGTTACCTAAACCAAATCAAACAGAAATTTTTTTGTACTTTCTTCATTTGTAAAAGGCATATATCTTGAAATTTTTTCTTAATGAGTTTGATTTATGCATGAAAATAATTTTTATATATAATATCTTTATAATTTATACATTTGATTCATTCCATGAGATCAACGTCAAAATAACACTTTGAGCCTTTATTCTTTATACATATGCGAACATATTAGTTCATTTCTATACATCAACTCTTTCGCATATAAATTAGTATGAGTGTTTTGAGAGTATTGACTTGTGAGGAATAGAGTCGACGCGAATTTGGATTCATGACACTGAAATTAGGTGAAATTAAATTGATACATTTTTGATATGAAATATGAAAATGATTTTCGACTAATTATTATAATAAATCATGATTGTTTAAGAAGATTAAAATAACTTATGCTTGAGATTTTAATTATGATCTTAAAGGAGATTAAAAAGTATGAGACATTTTTGTGTTATGTTGTTTTCTTTTATTCTTAAAAATTAATTTGTGATTTTATTGTAATTTTAGTTTTTAAGTTGTTGTTTTTATTATTTCTTTTAATTTTTGTATTTAGTTCAATGTTTGTGGGTATCATTACGAAAAACCCTCACGAGACTCAAACTCGTTCACTAGGGCACCCTAGGGGTTTAAAGGCTTGTTGCATAGGCTAAATGCAACTGTGTCAATCCACGAAAGTGATTTAGGATAGTTTAATTTTTAGTTTTTATCGCTTCTCTTGCTAAGGGACTAGCAAGAAGCTGGTTGGGGGTTGTGATGAGTGCTCAAAAAGCACTAAAATTACCATGATTTTATGCACATTAATTGATTAAAAAATATATATATTTATATGTTTTATCATATATTTATATAAATTTGTCTTTTTCGGAATCACGGGTATTTTTATTGTTTTTCAGTTATTTTGGCTTAAAAACGTAACTTAAAGACTCAAAAAGGAATACTGGAAGCAATACATCACAAATATATTAATAAATATATGGGGAAAGGTCAACAAATATGGAAAAATTGGACAAAATGGGTCAAAAGTGTCAAATAGGAGAAAATCGCGCCGTCGCGCCGCCTAGCCGCACCGAGCCCCGCACGCGCCAATGCCCAGTCCCGCACCCAGCCGTGTGCTGCTCCTGCTCCTGCGCGCGCCCGTGCGCGTAACGCCTGCCTTCCGCGAGCGCCCCTGCGTGCCCAGCTGCCCTCCGCGCGCGCCGCTGCCCATTTTCGCGCACAGCCGTCCCCATGATGTCAACAATTACACTCCACGTTTTCACAATTTTTTAACATTTTCCCCCACTTTTCTCTCCATCTTCACCTATAAATACCCCCTTCTATTCACTTCTAAACACATCTTCTCTTCTCTTTCTTTCTCTCATTTCTTAGTTTTTTTTAGTTTTTTTAGTTTTTCTTAGTTTTTAGCTTTTCTTAGTTAGTTCTTCTTAGTTTTTAAGTTCTTCTCTTTTTCAGAAGAACTAGTTATGTTTTTGTAATTTATTTGCTTTTTGATTCAATAAATGGGAGTGCAAATTCCGTTTAGAGGTTTTCCAGCAACGGGAATAGCATCGAAGTACTGTAAGGATTTTATTTTTTCTTTACAGTTATTTTTTATGTTTTATTCTTACATGTTATATTTAATTTGTCTGTGATTAAATTTAACTTTGCTGGCTGTTTGTAAACATGATATAATAATAACGTTGTTATGCTTGCGAAATATTAAATAGGTAAAAATCTCTAAAATGAATTGATTTTATTTTTATTCAAGATTTTATATTAAGAATGTTAGAGAGAAATATATTATTTTTCATTACAAACTTAAATCTGAAAATTAGATTTTAAGGTTTAGTTATCCGGTCTAATTTAGAGTAGTGCTCTTTTATTTGTTGGTACAATCGCCCGGTAGTTAGAGTGAAGCTCTATTTCAAAAGTTTTTATAAGAATTATTATCTGAAAAATGTATTGACAACATGCTTTCAGTAATGGTTTTAAAACTTGAAAGTTAGTACTCGGATAACTAAATTCTTAGGTTTAATTTGGACACCTTGAATAAAGTTTAAACTGTCTAACCTCACCAAAGATGGCATTTAAATGGTTCATTTTCAATCTCTTAGAAAAAGGAATTAATTTAATTAACCAAATTAGTTATCAACCCCACCCATAGGTGTTAATTGATTTGTTTAGTTAACAAAGAATATCTAACCCCACCAAAGGTGGTATTCATATAAAAAAGAGAGAATCAATAAATATCAATTCATATCTTTAATAACCTAAATAATATGAGCAAGCATAATTGACTTAGTTATTATATCCATAAATACTCCACTATTTTAAATGATAAAATTTGCATAAATGTTTATGGAATCTATGTTTATTTTTATGTTAATAGATTAAAAATAGAAAACCCAAAATATCGTGACAGGATGTTTAGGATTTAATTTCGTTTTTAAAAGTTTGAATAATAAATTAAAAACCACATACATTCCTTTCTTAGATCGACCTTGGGAGTATACTTATCATTTTCTACGAAATGATTCGTGCACTTGCGAGAGTTTTATAAATAAATAAAACCAAATGAACGGTAGGATCGGGAATCACGTTGTGCCCCATGACGTTGACTTAGCATGCGTTGACTGGGATCGGTCACCCTTACCACCCATCACACTCTAATTTTCCTAGTGAATTCTATGTGCCACGTGTCATACTGTGATTGATTGTATTTCTTCTTCTATTCTTTTCTTTATCAATTTTTATGTGTTTCTTTATGAAAAATATGAGCTTTATGGACACAATTATGTATTGTTAATTTATTAATATAGGGATCTAATATTTTACCCTAATTATAATTATAATTTAATTATATTATTTAATCTGATTTTTAAGATATTAATTTTTCGGCCAAAAATTTATCTATAAAGGCAATTAAATAGATTTGAGAGAATTATTGAATTGTTTTTCTTGATTAAATAACATGTATAGTTTCTAGGTAGAGATGTATGATTCCTATGTATGTGATCTATAATTGATGAACTTAATGAGTAGTATGCAATTTAATTGGCATGATGTGATTAAATTAATTACTATATGGTGTGTTGTTTACTTGAGAGAGGAATACATGCTAAGTTAGAATCAATTGATCATGTAATTAATTGATAATTATATTGGGGGGATTTTAGTTATTCACATGTTTAGAAAATTGGGGTATTGAGTATTCCTAGATATTTTCTCATATATGTTCTTAGTTACAAATATGATTTAATTTATTAATTCATTTTTTTTATTTTTTTTAGTTTTAAAAATTAGTTTCCAATAAAATAATCTTCATAGGAACGATCTTCTCTTATCATTATATTACTTGTTACGATACGTATACTTGGTATTCATTGCACACACAATTAATTTATTATTATTTTTCTTTAATTGAATTTTAATTTTAATTCACTTATTTTTTTTAGTGACCTATTTATTCATTTATTTTAGTTAATTTATTTTATTTATTTATTTGTTTTTTTAATTTTTATTTATTTTTAATTTAGATACATCTTTTGGTGCTATTAGAAGAATGGAGTAGAAAATTGCTAGCAATGATTATTAGTGGTTATTAGATAGAATGATAGCCACAAGAAGGTTTAAAACTCGCCAGCGAGTATAAACCAAGTTTAAGATTCAAGGGTGTCATGTGTGTTTTGTGATGGAACCCATTTGTTTGATAATTGCCTTAATAATTCTGAATCGGTATTTTATGTCAGTAATGTGAATCAAAACAATAATCTATACTCAAACACATATTACCCAGGATGGAGACAACATCCAAATTTCCCTTGGAATAATGACAGTCAAGGTGGTAATCAATTCAACCATCAATCATTTCCACTACCTTGTTTTCAATAACCATAGCAATCACAAGCCCAAGAGAAAAAGACATCTACTAAGGAAAGTACAAATGCTTTAATGGGGATAATAAAAGACTTCATCCAATTAGTAAATATAAAAGTGTCCACTTAAGAAGTTTCCATTCGAAATTTAGAGAACCAAATGGGACAACTTGCTCAGGCTATAAGCCAAAGGCCTCAAGATAACATTCAAAGTAACACAACAGTAAACATAAGAAGAGAAGGAAAGGACCATTGTAGCCTTGAGGAGTGGTAAAAATTTAGAGCAGAAAAGTAAGAATCAAAGGGAAGAGAAGAAACAAGAAATTAACAAGGATGTGGAGGAACTAGTGGATAAAGAGAGCACTGAAAAGGAAATAATTCATCCAAAGAAAAACAACCTCTACAAACTCACTATAACCTTGATTGGAGGTTGTAGTATCATCCTTACTAGAAAACTACCCCAAAAATGGAAAGATCCAGGTAGTTTTGACATACATCCACTTTGAGAAAGCATTATATGATTTGGATTCCAGTATTAACCTTATACCATTATCAGTCTTCAAGAGATTGGGGGTTGGTAAAGCTAAACCTACTTCAGTAATATTACAAATAGTAGATAGATAAATTAAGAGACCTTGGGGTATGGTAGAAGATATTCTAGTAAAAGTAAACAAATTCATCTTTCTGGTTAACTTCATTGTGCTAGACATGGAGGAGGATTATGACATTCCTATCATACTTGATCGTCCATTCTTAGTAACCGGAAGGGCACTCATTTATGTACAAAAAGGTGAACTTACAATGAGAGTGCAAGGTGAACGAATAATCTTTAAAGTTTTTAAAGAATATGAACCGCTTGATAATGATAATGCTAAGGAATGTTTAAGGATAAATGTTACTGATTGTGGGAATAGCTTAAAAGAATATGTGGAGTCATATACTTTTACAACTTTAACAAATTATGCTATGAACAAGGACATAAACTCACCAGAAAACAACTCAACCTGTTTTAACTTTGAAAGTATGGAATCAAAGGTTAATATTGTGGATTGTGTAAAAATTTTGGAGAATATGCCTCTTATATGTGTATCAAAGGCGATTATGGAAAATTTTGAGATAGGATCTAAGCTCAAATCATCAATTGAAGGGCAAGAAAATTTAGACTTCACACTTTTACCATCCCATCCCCAATCAAGTAGGTAAGTGAAGGAGTCCAATGGAGAGCTTAAAAATATGTTGGAAATACATAAATTGGATGAGTTATAGTTGAGTGCATATAAAAATGCAAAAGAGTTCAAAAATAAATAAAAAATATGGCAGGATAAGAGACTTGAGCACCGTGTTTGTGAACAAAAACATAAATTATTATTGAACAAATCAAGACTCAAATTGTTTCTAGGAAAAATCAAAAGTAAATGGACACAAAGGGATATTCTTTAGAACTTGATATGACAATCTAGTCAAGGACACTAAATGTGATGCTGGTTGGGAGGCAACCTAACATTATGTACTTATATTTTCATTATTTTTGTTTTGTAGGTGAATAAATGTGGAGAGAAATGGTGCAACAAGATTGAGCAGTTTCAACAACAGATATGGTGTGCCAAGACTAAGGGAGCTTTCTTTTCTTTTATCTTATCATATTTATATATGCATATTGGGGACAATATGCAATTTAAGTTCAGGGGAGGGAACTTCTTTCTCTATTTTAGTATTTAGTATGCATTTTAAATTTTTTAGGGAATTGTGTTTTGATATTTAGGATGTTTTAATCATGATTTGGGTAGAAATTGATAAATATGTGGAAACTAAATGCATGCATGCTTGATATGAAACATATGAACTCAATGATAAATATTGGTTGTCATGACTAGGATAAAGAATGTAACATATTTGTTAAGATATTTACATTAATCATGTGATATGCTTGCTAGTTTTGATTGGATTGATTCAAATTCTTATGCACATGTTCATGATTGATTTTGGTGTTCTTATGGAGAGAAAATTTGTAGTGAGTTATGCGAGTTGATGAGATCTACCAGGTTTTAGAATCTATTTGTTCATCCCTTGAGGAAAATCCTAAATAGTATTTAGCAAGAGAAATGATTTAGGCCTTATTTGGATAGATTGAGCCTTTCAAGCTAACCATTGTTAAGCCTTACATTACAACCATGTAAAGTCCTTATTGATCATGAGCTAAGTAGATACTTATATTAGTGGAGGGGGAGGTGAAAAATAGAATTATGAGACTTGTTCTAAGATTAAATTGATTAGCATACTCATATACATTGATTTCATAAGTACATTGGATGATATCATGTGCATCACACACACATATGAATCAATTTTTCAAAACCTTACATATCCTTGTATTGATGGAACGTTGATTGATGAATATATGAACATCCTTATCATAGGATTGTATGAATTTTGAGAGGAATAGTTTTCATGAAATATACATGTAATAATAGAAGTATATTTATGAATATACTACCCATGTTATTTTATTTAGTTATACTTGGCTTTACTTGAGGACAACTGTTGTCTCTAAAATAGAACATAAAAATGTGCAAGTATACACGGTCACAAGTAATAATATTTTTAAGTAAAGATCGTTCCCACGGAGATTTGTTACTATAGTTTGTTGAGTACTAAAATTGTTTCTCTCTGATTTTATCGAAAACAATCGTTGATTAAGAAAAAAAAAGTAATAAGAAAATAAAAGAAATCTAGGATTGCAATTTTTCACCAAACTAATCCACTCATATCATGTTATTTTGTTTTGATTTATATTTTTTTAGTACATTTAATTTTTCAACCGAAAACTTCTTTTTTTTTATTCATACATCTCTTCCGAGCTCCGTATAAACACACCTCGTTAAATTAATTCACTATATTTCTATGAGAATTAAATTTAATAAGATTCATTAAGTTCTAAGTTTTCAAATGGGCACACATACAATTAGGGTATATTCCTATCCTTCATCATACATGTCATTCTATTTACGAGCAATATACACACAAATGCCTCTTCCAAGTTTATTTATGTGCCACGGATCGTTTTGATAAGATTCGTAAATAATCAAAAAGCATTAAGCACAAAATAGAACGAACAAATCGAACGTCTTATAAATCTATCAAAAATAATTAAAATAAAAGCTTCATAAATTTAGATCAAATGCAACCCTAGAAAAATTAAATTACTTCATAAATTAAAAATAAAAATTACAACACATAGAGAAAAATAAGATGAAGAAGAAAGAAAATTAAAACATCTCAAAACGAAAATATTTGGCACACGCAGAACACAACAAAAGCCAAAAATGGCTTCTGCGTGTTCCGCAGCCAACACACAAACAATACTAAAATTACGAACTCAAAAAAAACTTCAACACTCTAAAAAACTTTCGAAAACTAAAACTCTAAAAAAAACTTTTTAACTAAAAAAAACTCTTCAACTCTATCATCTTATCACCTATTTATAGCTAAAAAATATATATAAAAAAATATTAAAATTTAATACACGCGGGGGACAGAGAAGTGTGGGGAAAATAATAAATTAAAACACGTGGGGGACAAAATTGTATCGAAAATGGAATCGAAAACGCGGCTAATGTGAGTGGGCGAACCGTACGTTTCTGTTTTTCTTTTCAATAAACTCTACCACGTATCGCGATATGATTCGCTGAAACATATAGTGGGACACGTGGCAGAACCTCATTTGTTGCACTGAATGGGCGTACGCAGAAACTATCGCACGGGATTGGGGCGCCGAGAAAGTGCGGCAACGGCTGGAACGCGGGCTTGATCCTGTGCTTTAGCGGTCATTGTAACATGCCACGTGTCGGAACATGATTTGCTGAAATATTAAGTGGGAAACGTGGCAGATTATGGTTCGTGGAATAACCGGGCACACGTGGATCGACCGCACAGGAAAAGGGGCGCGCGAAGGTAGGGGACAGGTCTGCACGGCATCAGACGAGTGGGTCCCACGCTACACGCCGGCCTGCGCGGCAGGTGGGCCCCACTCGGGCACCGAGCCACGCGATGGAGGAAATCCCTACACCCATTCTCCTTGGTCGGGTTTGATCTACACGTGCCAATCCTGACCGTTTATTCTTTGATCGGACGGACCACGTTGTACGCGTGGATGATGACGCGTGAAACTTCTCTCCTGCGAAGAAAAATAACTTTTATTAATTATATTTTCACCCACAAATATATTTCAAATTACATTATAAACTTTGTTTAATTGCAATACAGCCCTTTTTGTAATTTAAATTAAATTTTAAACTTTTAATAATTGAAATTAAGCCCGATTTTAATTTAAATTATATTTTCAACTTTTATAAATTGCAATTAATCACTCTTTTATTTGAAATTATATTTTTGGACACAAATTTGCCATTAAGAACGTTTTCGATACAATTTATTTAATTTTCTTAAAAAATATAAAAAACAGTAAATACTAATTTATTAAACTAAAATTAACTAAAAATAGAGAGAATATAGCAATTATAATTAATAAAATAGGTGAAAATAACTATATAAAATACAGTTATCAACAACCAAAGAGATAAGTTTGGAGGTGTGATGACTCTATGAAAGTAGAGTCATTAGCGTACTTTTTTATTTAATATTTACTTGTTTTATTCAATCAATAGTATTTTTGTGGCTAAAAATATTAAAATAAAAACTTTTAGTGAAAAAGGGTGAAAATATAATTTTTGGGAATTTTTATGGATTATTTATGAATTTTTAACATAGGGCTAATCAGAAGCTACCACGTGACCTGCCACACAAGCAGAGGAGTTGATTGGCAAGTCATATGGATGCCATGTAAGTAGGGAAAATAATTTTATATTGCCATGTGTAAGGAGCGAAATAGCACGTGCCATGTGTCAACATGTCGTTCAATCCGAATTCAGAAAGCGGTCAAACCTTCATGCCATGTGTCATCATGCGATTGCTCCCTGTGTTCTACCCATGTGCCATGCCATCCATTATCCCAAATCACATTGCACCGCATGGTGCTAACTCAACATGCATTGACTTGGATTGGTCTCCCCTGCCATGCATCGCGCTCTAATTCGCCTAGTGAATTTTGTGTGCCACATGTCACACTTTGATTGGATGACATTGTTCATTTTTCTTATTTTGATTTCAACCCTTGATCTGAAGCTGATCTGATGGTCCAAATTGCACCTGAGCTATATTTAAGCCCCTAATGACCCCATAAACTCTAATGAGTAGCCATTAGCATAATTTTGGTTAGTTTTTGGAGCTAAAAAGAGAGAAAAATAAAAAAAAATCGAAAGGAGAAACAATTTTGGTGGAGATTCAAGAGAAAATTAGTACTAAAATTCAAGAGATTGAATGTATTTCTTCTTCTACTCTTTTCTTTATCAATTTTTATGTCTTTCTTTATGAAAAATATGAGTTTTATGGATACAATTATGTGTAGTTAGTTTATTAATCTAGGGATCTTATGAACGTAATTTTTACCATGTGATGATATAATATTTTACCATAATTATAATTATAATTATAATTTAATTATATTATTTAATCTGATTTTTATGCTATTAATTGTTTGTTTGGCTAACAATTTATCTATAGAGGCAATTAAATAGATTTGAAAGAATTATTTAATTGTTTGTTTTAATTAAATAATATGCATACTTTCTAGGTAATGATGTATAATTATTATGTATATGATCCACAATTAATGAACTTAATGAGTAGTATGCAATTTAATTGGCATGAGAGTATGATTAAATTAATTACTATATGGTGTGTAGTTTACTTGAGAGAGGAATACATGCTAAGTTTGATTCAATTGATCATGCAATTAATTGATAATTATATTGGGGGATTTTAGTTATTCACATGTTTAGAAAATTTGGGGATTGAGTATTCCTAGATATTTTCTCATATATCTTCTTAGTTACCAAATCTAATTTAATTTAATTAGTTATTCACATGTGTATGTCATGTGTCCCTATAGGCTATCAAAAATAGTTTGCTGCAACTAGTATCCCATAGGTACTATACTTCGTAAGACAATGTATAGTGTACTCCCCACATGTAAAATCATTCTCATGATGCATGTATAAAATTCTTAGATGCCATATCATATTTTCAATGTTCATTTCATATCAACATTTGATACTTGCCTATTTAAACCAAACTTTATCAATGTATGCATAAAAAGCATTTATGATGAGTATCTCATTTTAAATAATATTTATAACATTATAAAATTAATCATAAAATAATGGCATTTGGTTTCCCAATTTTATCCATAATATATGATGCATGAAAATTTGTTTGTAACAATAAATGCATGAATTTAAAATGTTAGAGTAAGAACCCCTACCTGAAAAGTTATTCCATCATCGAGCTTCTGAACTAGAACTCCTTGATATTTTATCCTTGAGATGCCTTCCAAAAATGGATCAAAAAATCCAAACAACTTAGAGAGAAAAAGTTCTAGAGAGAGGGGGAGAATATGGGAAAATATGTGTGAGAAAAATGGGTGAAGCTCACACTTTTTTTATAGCCATTCTAAAGAGCTTGCCAATAGTGGTGGGATAGTAGTGGCGAGGTGGTAGCCAGATGTTTGCGTGGTACATAGAGATTTCCCAAATTTTTGCATTCGATATGATTTTTCACAAAATTTTCTCGATAGATCCCTACTTTTCAATATATTATCCAAAATTATTTTTAAGGAACTTTAAGTACTAATAAATGTACAGGGTTTAACACTATCTTTGCTATTAACGAATGCTTTAATGTTTATTAAATATATAGTATTTTACATAACCCTTTTCTACAAAATAGAATGGATGACAAATTAGAAATTGTTTTAACTATTGAAAAGGTAGAAGAGGATTTAGATGAGGAGACTGAGGGGTACCTTGAATTACTAGATAATGCCAAACCAATAGGAAATCCTATTACATCCTTAGATCTACTTAGTACCCTACCTAGTGAAAAGTCCATTCCACCCAGCTTAGAACTAAAAGATTTACCTAAGCACCTACAATATGTGTTTTTGGGAGGAGAAACTTATCCAACCATTATTTCATTTTCTTTGACCCAAACCCAAGAAAAAGAACTTGTTAAGGTGCCTAAGATTCAAGAAAACTATAGGTTGTACTATCAAGGATATTAGAGTTATTAATTTTTCTATATGTTTGAATAATATCAAGTTGGAGGATGGTGCTAAACTCATTAGAGAGGCCCAGAGGAGATTAAACCCAACATGCAAGAGGTGGTGCAAAAAGAAATTCTAAAAATCTTAGAAGTATGCGTCATTTACACTATTGAAAATAGTAGGTGGCTTAGTCTAATGCATATGGCACAAAGAAATATGATATAACAGTTGTGAAAAATAAAAAGAATGAATTAGTGCCCACTAGAATAATAGCTGGGAAAGTGATCGGACACGAATTGTGTTCAATAAATATGCAAGTATACATATGTTATTAGATCATTCCTATGGAGATTATGTTATTAGAAACTAAGTTTTAAAACGAAAAAATAAAAATCAATTTTTTTTGTATTTTTATGTTTTAAGGAAGCAAAATTAAAAGAACTAAAAAATAAATAGAAATAATTAATTAAATCAGATTTGGACTAAGAAGATAAAGGGGAAAATATTTAGGAATACTTAATATCCCAATTTTCTAAAAATGTGAATCACTAAAATCCCTCCAATATAATTATCAATTGAATCTAATCTAGCATGTATTCCTCTCTTAAACAAATTACACATCATATAATATTTAACCTAATCATACACTCATGTCAATTAAATTGCATACTATTTTTTAAGTTCATTAATTATAGATCATATACATAAGAATCATACATCTCTCCCTAGAAACTATGCTTGTTATTTAATCAAGACAAATAATTAAATAATTCTAAAATTATTTAATTTCCTCTACAGATCAATTTTTGGCCAAATAATTAATATCATAAAAATCAAATTAAATAATATAATTAAATTAAAATCATAATTGGGGTAAAATAATAGATTATCTCATGTTGAAATTGGGTTCATAAGACCCCTAAATTAATAAATTAACTAGACATAATTTTGTTTATAAAGCTCATATTTTTCTTAAAGAAAGTCATAAAAGTTAATAAAGAAAGAACATGAAGAAGAAATATAATTAATCTCTTGAATTGTAACACCAATCTTCTCTTGAATCTCCCCTAAAATTGTATCTTCTTTTTAATTTTTCTTTATTTTTCTCTCTTATTGGCTCCAAAAACTGATAAAAAATATGTTAATTTCTACTCATTAAGATTTATGAGGAAATTAGGGGATTAAATTAAGATTAGGTGAAATATAGATCATCAGATCAGCTTCAAATCAAGGGTTGAGATGAAGAAAGGAAAAATTAATATTGTCAACCAATGGGAGTGTGACACATGATAAGTAGAATTTAATGGGAAAATCAGTGTGCGATGCATGGTGGGAGGACTGGTCTCGATCAACACATATTGACTCAATGCCATGCAACAATCTATGATTCACAGTTATGGCTTGCGTGGTGCATAGTTGGAAGGAACGTGGTGTTGACATATGTTAAAGGGTTTATTACTTTGTACATGTGGCTTTGTATGATTTGCCTTCTCTGATTTCATGGCTTGCTCTGTCACCTTTGTTGCTTGCGTGGGTACCACATGGAATTTTATGATTTTTCATGCATTAAAAATTCATAAAACATTCGTAAAAACTTTAGAAAAGTCCCAAAATATTTCAACAAATATATTTTCACCCCTTTTCACTAGATATTTCATATTTTAATATTTGTAATCCCAAAAATACTACTTATTGAATAAAATGAGTAAATATTAAGGAGAAAAGTGCACTGATGACTCTACTTTCATAAAGTCATCAAGGAGACCACCTTCACTTGTCCTTTTGGGAAAAAATAATTAAGGTATTTATGGATATTTTTCTATTTTTTGAATCTTATTTGATGATTGCTTTCGTAAATTGAATTTAGTTTTAGAATGATGCATTGAATGCAACCTGACGTTTAGTTGGAAGAAAAGTCATTTTATGGTACAATAGGGTATTGTTTTAGGACA
Source organism: Hippophae gyantsensis (assembly GCA_030763125.1). Lineage (NCBI taxonomy): Eukaryota > Viridiplantae > Streptophyta > Magnoliopsida > Rosales > Elaeagnaceae > Hippophae > Hippophae gyantsensis. The sequence goes on along the minus strand of CM061035.1, from coordinate 40,345,137 downwards.
CGTAATTTCTTATAAAGGAATTGAGGTTGACAAGGAAAAAATGGAATTAATTGCAAAATTACCACCCTTATATGTAACCTTTTGTCAAAATATGTTTACTTTGATTTTAATGATAATTGATTATAGCCTTTAATACTTTAAAAGATAAATTAACTTATGTCCCATTATTTTGGTACCTAATTGGTCTCTCCCATTTGAAATTATATGTGATACTTCTAATTATGGAATCATAGAAGTTTTGGGACAGTAATGGATAAGCAGTTGCATGTTATATACTAAGCTAGGAATATAATCAATGATGCCCAAATAAATTACTCCACCACTGAGAAAGAATTCTTGACTATTGTGTTTTCTTTAGAAAAATTGAGGTCTTAATTGGTAGGCTTTAAAGTAATTGTGCATTCTGATCATGTAGCTTTAAGATATCTACTAAGTAAACCTAATGCTAAGATAAGATTATTTATATGGGTTTTAGTCTTACAAGAATTTGACCTAGGAATCAATGATAAGAAAGGCAGTGAAAAATTAGTGCTTGATCATTTATCTAGGTTAATTTCTGAATTCAATTATCTTGAAGGTGAGAGTAAAGAAGAAATTATTGAAACTTTTCATGATGAACAATTATTTTCAGTAGGTCCAAATTTCTCGTATGATGATATAGTTAACTATTTTGCTATTGGTATTTTGAGACTTAACATTTATTTTCAGGATAGGAAAAAGTTGTTAAACTCTTATAGGCATTTCTTCTAGAATGACCCTTATCTGTTTAAGATTAGTCAAGATCAAGTCATCTGGAGGTGTGTACCTGAAGAGGAACATAATATCATGTTGAAAATTTTCCATGAACTTCAATGTGGAGGCCATTTTAGTGGGAATAAGACTACTCACAAGGTATTACTATCTATATTTCATTGGCCTATTCTTTTTAAATTTTCTTGTATATTCTACAAGTAGTGTGATGGATGTCAATTGATATGTAATATATATGAAATAGATGAAATTCCTTTGACATATAATTTAGCTATAGAGTTATTTAATGTATAGGAATTGAATTTATAGGTCCTTTCCCCCCATCTCTTAGATATGAATATATTTTGGATTCTATTGATTATGTTTTCAAATGGGTAGAAGCTATACCGATTGAAACTGATTATGCTAATGTTGTTGTTAGAGTCTTGAAGGATTCAATTTTTAGAAGATTTGGGATTCCTAGAGCAATAATAAATGATGGAGGGAGCCATTTTTGCAACAAACTTTTCAAAGGGGTATTGAAGAAGTATAACATTACACAAAAAGTGGCTACTCCATATCATCCCAAACTTTCAGTACATTGGAAGCATGTAATAGAAAAATAAAAGGGGTTCTAGAATGCACTATGTTTCCTTCAAGGAAGGAATGGGAAATCAAATTAAATGATGTCTTATGGGCTTGCCATATAGTATACAAAACACCCATTGGGATGAGCCTTTATCGATTAATCTTTGGGAAAACATGTCATATACCTATTAAACTTGAACACAAGGTTTATTAGACAATTAAAGAGTTAAACTTGGATTTAGAAAAAGTAAGAGAAAAGTGATTACTCCAACTCAGTGACCTTGAAGAGTTTAGGGATGAAGCCTATGAAAATGTAAAGTTGTACAAAGAACGTACTAAGCGCTATCATGACAAGAGGGTAGTTCATAAGTCTTTTGTTCCTATAAGGAAAGTTCTTTTATCTAAATCTTGTCTAATATTGTTTCCTAGAAAATTGTAAATAAGGTGAAGTGGAACATTCATAATTAACCAAGTGTTTCCACATAGAGTAGTAGAGTTGATGGATCCTAAGACTAAAGGAACATTTGAGGGAAATGGGCATCGTATGAAGCCTTTTTTAGAAAGAGAACACAACAACGAAAATTGACTATTTATGGATATGTAACCCCTAGCCTTATGAAGATGATGTGTCTTGTTAAGACTTTAAAGTAAGCATTGGGTGAGAGGCAACCCATCACTGCATATAATATTATTTTCTTTATTTTAATTGTTTATATTTTTGATTTTGATTTTGATTTATTTTATTTTATTTTGTTTCCTATCATGTGAACATTGTTTAAAATTGTTATAAGTTTGTTGAAGTTTATGAGAAATACACAGTATTTGTACAAAAGTTAAATGTTTTGATTGATGGATGTGAGGTTACATAAATGGGTAAATTTTCTTTTCTTTATTCTTTATCTTTCAATTATAGTTGTTACATTGAGGGAAATGTTAATTCTATGTTTGGGGTGGGAAAATTTACATTATAAAATTGTGCTAATTTGAAATTTTTGTTTAAACATATGTTTGTATTTTAACATTGTTTATACTTTTACTTGTTTCTGTGTGGTTTTATTTATTTTTATTGGATTAGGAATTTTGGATTAATTTTAAAAATTTCCTTTCAAAATCATCATGTCTTTTAGTTATTTTAAGAAAATAATTAAGGCTTTGCATTGTGAGATTAATTTCTTGAACATATCATAGAGTAATATGATAATTCATTAGTTTTTGTCATAATTAATTTTTCATCATAGTATGTTGAAATTGCAATAACTCAAAATCAGTGTTTAGGAATCAAATAGTAGAAACTATCATGAGAATATATTTTGAGCCATTATCTTCCCATTCTCAGTGATAATGTTTTGCTCTGTTCTTTTAAAAACTCTTCTTATTAATTCTAAATTGCTATATAATTTCAATAGGTCTTTATATTGAATGTTAGGACTTTTACATCTAATAAAGTGTCATATATTTATTTTTATTGCTTAAATTGAATGACTTAAGTAGAAATTGAAAGTATAGGCCCTTTTTCTCCTTTCATGCATGACTTCTAAAATAGAGACATATATGGGTATACCTAAATCAATAAAAGAAAAATGCCATAAATTAGTATTCTCTCTTTAAGAGAACATGAACGTGCAAGTATACACGGTCACAATTAATAAATGATAAGTAAGATATCGTTCCCATGGAGATTTGTTACTAGTATTCGTTAAGTACTAAAATGGTTTCAACCTAATTTTATCCAAACAATCGATAATTGGATGGAGTTTAACTAAATAATTTTTTTATAATAGTTGATAAGAAAATTATAGGATTGTAGTTTCACAAAATTAATCCACTTGAATCATATTATTTTATCTTGATTCATGTTCTCACATTTAATTTTCCAACCAAGAATTCCTAATTTATCCATATGTCTCTTCCAATAACAAATAGACACATCTTGATAAAATAATTCACTATATTCCTATGAGAATTAAATTCATCAAGATTCATTTGGTCCAAAGTTCTCAAATAGCTATACGTACAATAAAGGTATATTCCTATCCCTTATATATATATATATATATATATGTTATTCTATCCATGAGGAACACACAAAAATGCCTTTTCCAAGATTATTTAAGTGTAACAGATCAATTAATTAATCTTCCAACAATCAAAAGCATTAAGCACAGATAAAATAAACAACTTGAAAACATCCCATAAATCATTCAAACTTCATAATTTAAGCTACACTACAATCCTAGAACAAATAAATTAGTTCATAGAAAAAATAGATATTACAATACCAAAATATTTAGGCATTTCAGAGAAATAAAATTAAAAGAAAAAGATTAGAAGAAACTCTTTCACGATTCCTCAATGAAAAATAAAATTCATTCCCTTTTCTTCTTCTTTGTTGTCTCCTTTCTCTCTATTTTCCCAAACAAAATAACAACACAAGTAAAAAAAATAGCTTATGCATGTTCTCTCTATCTTTTCAAACATGTAGAGTAAAAACTCAAAACTACCCTCTTTCTTCCCCCGTATCTCCAAAATATACAACCTCTAAAATTGTTCAAAACACACATGTAGTGGGAGAAAAGCGTGAAAAATGTAGGTAGCGAGAGAAATATTCTACATTTTTGTTTTACAATACGCATGACACAAGGCGACCTCTGACTCGCTGGAAGAACAACAAGACACATGGTAGCTTCGTATTGGGCTAGATGTGAGGGCACATGCGGATTATGTGGACCGTATCGCACGAGAAATATGTGCACTGGTTTGTGCGCAATAGCTGCCTCCACTTGCGTGGAGCGTGGGACAAACACACAATCTGGGCCATTCATTATTTGATCTGACGGTGGGTGAAGGAGACGCATTTGAGGGAAATCATATGTGTAGATAGGTGGGCCCTACTTCTGCATGCCGAACTACGTAGCAGGTGGACCCCACTTCTGCGTACCGAATAGTGCACCGTAGCTGGAAACGCGTCCAATCGCCCGTGTAGCGCTTGCATCTCACTCGCATGATCCTCACCATTGATTGTTTGATCTGACGATGTGTGAGGTGCACTGCACAATGATGTGCGTGGTAGTCCTTCTCTACATAGAAAAAAAAAAGTTTTGTTAATTGCATTTAAGCCCTCTAATTTAATTCAAATTAAAGTCCCACTTTTGTTATTTGCTATTCAGTCCTCTTTTAATTCAAATTAAATTTTAAACTTTTATTATTTGCAATTAAGTCTTTTTTTTAATTTAATTTTTTTTAAAATATATTTTTAAAAAAACTAACAGTAAATAATAATTTAAGAACTTAAAATTAACTAAAAACATTAAGAACATAGCAATTATAATTAATAAATTGGAAAAAATAATTCTACAACATAGAATTATCACACCTCCAAACTTAAGATTTTGCTAGTCCTCGAGCAAAAGGAGAGAAATAAAATTAGGATATATGCACTTAAAATAGTGATTTTTAAAACATTTCTCATCGGTCATATAAATAACAGAACTCAAAGAAATACAAGAATTTTATCTAAGCATTGAAAGCAATTCAAAGCTATGTTACATTTTCACATTGAATTTTCTTGTGTGTGTGAAGTCTTTTCATATTTCATCACATGAAATCCGGATGAGTTTATGCAAATATGGAAGCAATTAATTTTTAATGAAATCACAAATCTCATAAGTTTGTTTTTCATATCTCTCTCCACTAATGTAGAAAAACACAAAACCAACAATCAATAAGACTTTATTAAGCTTGTAATGTATGGCTTAGGTAAAGGTAGGATAAAATATAATATTTGGCTCAAATATTTCCTAAACACATCATTTTAGGATTGAAACAAGATACCTTCTAAAATCTTCACAATCTTTTTTTTAAGATTCTTAACAATGGTCGGTATAAGGAATATTGATATATATCAAATATTGATATATATATATATATATATATATATGATATTTTTTATGTAGGAGATAAATAAAAGTAAACATAAAGGCTCAAAAGGGGTATACTATGGATAAAGTATGTAAAGTTGGATAGAAAGGCTTAAACGATCTAAAGATTGCCTAAATCATTTCCTTAGCTAAGTGTTGCTCAGGATTTCGCCTCGAGATAAAATCAAACAAATTCTAAGAATTATGACATCAAAGAACATCAGTAGAATTGTATATTCACATAAACCTTCTCTAAATTAGCACAACAGCTCAAAGATCAAGACTAGTGCTCATAACTAGACATTCTTGTAAAAATGAAACTTACTCGAAAATTTGCACACATACTTAGACAATATTCAATTTTTTTAAAGAGATATGCATTAATTCAACCGAAGAAATATAAAAAATCACCATGAAAAGCACAATATATTCTCATATTTTGATCAACCAAACAAACAAAGCTACATAAGTAACAATATCAAGCAAATATTTCAAATAAGTTTAATCTCTCCACCCCCAAACTTAATATGCACATTGTCCTCAATGTGTTAAAATTAAAGAACAAAGGAGATGGATTAAAAGAAACTTCCCCGACTGGTGAGTTGGCTTGTAAGATTGAAATCCACCAATAGCTTTACTTTCTCCAATTTTCACCTATCAAACAAAATATCAAAATAGAGAAATATCCAAACTAATATGTGTTCAACTAAGTAAAATAAATAAAACTAAAACACATGGGTTGCCTCCCGAGAAGCACTTGATTTAAAGTCATCAACTTCACTTCCTGGTTCTTTGCTTCAAGTCGGGTCACATAACAAAACGGCGGACTTTTGACGATTAATGTCACCTCTCCAATAATGTTTGAGTCTTTGCCCGTTCACTTGGAAAGTACTTTGTGAATCTTCACCTTTAATCTCAATAGGTCCATATAGGTGCACATTGGTAATAATGAAAGGCCCTGACCACTTAGATTTAAGTTTTCCTGAGAAGAACTTCAAACGACAGTTGAAGAGCAATACTTTCTATCCTGGTTCAAAGTGTCGATGCAAGATCTTGTTATCATGCCATCTCTTCGTCTTCTCCTTATAAATCTTAGCATTTTCATATGCTTTTAGACGAATCTCATCTATCTCATTGAGTTGTAGAAGATGTTTTTTGCCTGTTGTTCTCAAGTCATAGTTCAAATTCTTGATTGCCCAATACGTATGGTGCTCTAATTCAACTGGGAGATTACAAGCTTTCCCAAAAACTAACCGATATGGAGACATTCCAATGGGTGTCTTGTATGCTGTCCCGTATGCCTAAAGAGCATCCTCTAACCTCTTAGACTAATCCTTCCTAGAAGGATTTACTATCTTCTCAAGAATCCTCTTCACCTCTCTATTTGATATCTCAACTTGCCCACTTGTTTGAGGATGGTAAGTAGTTGCAATCTTGTGAGTGACCCCATATTTTGCAAGAAGGGCTTCAAAATATTTGTTTGAGAAATGAGTTCCCCCATCGTTGATGATTGCCGTTAGGGTGCCAAAACGAGTAAAAATGTTTTTCTTTAAGAAATTTAACACCACCTTGGAGTCATCGGTAGGTAAGGCAACTACTTCTACCCACTTAGTAATATAATCCCCAACAACAAGAATGTAGAGGTTGTTGTAGGAAGGGATAAAAGGTCCCATGAAATCAATACCCCAAACATCAAATATTTCCACCTGAAGAATGTTATTTAGAGGCATTGTTGTCTCTTTTGGAGAACATAAAACGTGCAAGCATACACGGTCACAAGTAATAAAATTTGATAAGTAAGTTATCGTTCCCATGGAGATTTGTCACTATAGTTTGTTGAGTACTAAAATTATTTCGCTCTGATTTTATCCAAAACGATCGTTAATTGAGAAAAAGTTCAAGAAAAGAGTTGTATAACAAAATAAGAGAAATTTAGGATTGCTGTTTTTCACCAAATTAATCCACTCAAATCATATTATTTTCTTTTGATTTATATTTTTATAGTACATTTAATTTGTCAACCGAAAACTTATAATTTTATTCATACATCTCTTCCGAGCTCTGTATAGACACACCTCGTTAAATTAATTCACTATATTCCTATGAGAATTAAATTCACCAAGATTCATTACGTTCTAAGTTCTCAAATGGCCACACATACAATTAGGGTATATTCCTATCCTTCGTCATACATGTCATTCTATCCATGAGCAATATACACAAAATGCCTCTTCCAAGTTTATTTAAGTGCCACGGATCATTTGATAAAATTGGTAAATAATCAAAAGCATTAAGCACAGATACTTTGGTTTTATGTATTTATAAAACTCTCGCAAGTGCACGAATCATTTTGTAGAAAATGATAAGTATACTCCCAAGGTCGATCTAAGGAAGGAATGTATGTGGTTTTTAATTTATTATTCAAACTTTTAAAAACGAAATTAAATCCTAAACATCCTGTCACGATATTTTGGGGTTTTGTGTTTTTAATCTACTTACATAAAAATAAACATAGATTCAATAAATATTTATGCAAATTTTATCATTTAAAATAGTGGAGTATTTATGGATATAATAACTAAGTTAATTATGCTTGCTCATATTATTTAGGTTATTAAAGATATGAATTGATATTTATTGATTCTCTCTTTTTTATATGAATACCACCTTTGGTGGGGTTAGATATTCTTTGTTAACTAAACAAATCAATTAACACCTATGGGTGGGGTTGATAACTAATTTGGTTAATTAAATTAATTCCTTTTTCTAAGAGATTGAAAATGAACCATTTAAATGCCACCTTTGGTGGGGTTAGACAGTTTAAACTTTATTCAAGGTGTCCAAATTAAACCTAAGAATTTAGTTATCCGAGTACTAACTTTCAAGTTTTAAAATCACTACTGAAAACATGTTGTCAATACATTTTCAGATAATAATTCTTATAAAAACTTTTGAAATAGAGCTTCACTCTAACTACCTAAGGCGATTGTACCATCAAATAAAAGAGCACTACTCTAAATCAGACCGGATAACTAAACCTTAAAATCTAATTTTCAGGTTTAAGTTTGTAATGAAAAATAATATATTTCTCTCTAACATTCTTAATATAAAATCTCGAATAAAAATAAAATCAATTCATTTTAGAGATTTTTACCTATTTAATATTTCGCAAGCATAACAACGTTATTATTACATCATGTTTATAAACAGCCAGCAAAGTTAAATTTAATCACAGACAAATTAAATATAACATGTAAGAATAAAGCATAAAAAATAACTGTAAAGAAAATAAAATCCTTACAGAACTTCGATGCTATTCCCGTTGCTGGAAAGCCTCCAAGCGGAATTTGCACTCCCATTTATTGAATCAAAAGCTAATATATTACAAAAACATAACTAGTTCTTCCCAAAAAGGGAAGAACTCTAAAACTAAGAGAAATTAACTAAAAACTAAGAAAAACTAAAAAAACCTAAAAATCTAAGAAAAGAGAGAAAGAAAGAAGAGAGAAGTGTGTTTTGAAGGTGTGTTTTGAAGTGAAGGGAAGGGGGGTATTTATAGGTGAGGATGGAGAGAAAAAATGAGTAAAAAAAATGTTAAAAAAATATTTAAAAATGTAAAAACGCGTATTGGAATTGCTGATGTCATTAATGACGCCAAGATGACGTCAGTGGCCGCACGTGAAAAATGGGGCGAAAAGGCGTTGGGCGCGCGGAGGGGCTGCGCTGGCGCTGCGCGGGTTGCCGCTGCGCGCAGATCGGCGCGCGTGAATGCCCGTGCGATGGGCGTACGTACGGGCGCTGGCAAGGCCGGGTCACAATGTGCCGTGGCAATGGGCGCGATTTCCGTCTTTTTGACATTTTTGACCTTTTCGACCCATTTTGTCCAATTTTTCCATGTTTGTTGACCTTTTCCCACTTATTTATTAATATATTTGTGATGTATTGCTTCAAGTATTCCTCTTTGAGTCTTTAAATTGCGTTTTTAAGCCAAAATACCTGAAAAACAATAAAAATACCCGTGATTCCGAAAAAGACAAATTTATATAAATATATGATAAAACATATAAATATATATATATATTAATCAATTAATGTGCATAAAATCATGGTTATTTTAGTACTTTTTGAGCACTCATCAGACACCATCATTATTCTCCAATCTAGATAGATGATCTGCCACTTGATTCTCGGTTCCCTTCTTATCCTTGATCTCCAAATGAAATTCTTGTAGTAAGAGTATCCATCTAATCAATCTTGGTTTTGCATCTTTCTTAGCAATAAGATATTTTATGCCAGAATAGTCAATGTAAACTATCACCTTAGTACCAATTAGATATGATCAGAATTTTTCAAAAGCATATACAATAGCAAGTAACTCTTTTTCTATGGTAGCATAATTTAGTTGAGTATCGGTTAAAGTTTTGCTGGCATAGTATATGGCATGGAAAACTCTCTTTTCGTTGTCCCAAAACAGCTCCAACTGCAAAGTCACTAGCATCACACATGAGCTCAAAAGGTAGATTCCAATCTGGTGCAATAATGATAGGAGCAGTGATTAGCTTCTCTTTCAACACTCGAAAAGCTTCAGGACAATCTTCATCAAACGTGAATTTCGTATCTTTCTCTAAAAGATTGCAAATAGGCTTAGATATCTTGGAAAAATCCTTGATGAACCGCCTGTAGAATCTCGCTTGTCCAAGAAAACATCTAATTCCTTTGACAGATGTTGGAGGTGGTAGCTTCTCAATAGTCTCAATCTTTGCCCTATCCATTTCAATTCCTTTTGAAGAAATTAGATGGCCGAGAACAACACCTTCTTGTACCATGAAATGGAACTTTTCCCAATTTAACACCAAGTTTGTCTCTTCGCATCTTTGTAGGACCAAAGAAAGGTTATGCAGGCACATATAAAATGAATCACTAAATACCGAGAAGTCATCCATAAATACCTCAATAAAAATTTCCACCATGTCTAAAAAGATAGCCATCATACACCTTTGAAAAGTGGCTGGGGTATTACAAAGTCCAAAAGGCATACTCCGAAGAGCAAAAGTTCCATATGGACAAGTGAAAGTAGTCTTCTCTTGATCCTCGGGAGCGATAGCAATTTGGTTGTATCTAGAATATCCATCCAAGAAACAATAGAATGAATGTCCTACCAATCTATCAAGCATCTGATCAATAAATAGAATAGGGAAATGATCCTTGGGAGTAGCCTTGTTGAGCTTTTGATAATCCATGCAGACTCGCCAACCCGTCACTTTTCTTGTGGGAATAAGCTCATTATTACTATTAGCCTCCACTGTAATTCCTCCTTTCTTTGGCACACAAAGAATTGGGCTAACCCAAGAGCTATCTGAAATGGGATAGATAATAACTGCATCTAACCACTTAATGATCTCATCTTTCACTACATCCTTCATGATTGGATTCAAACAACGTTGAGGCTTAATAGTAGGATTGTAATCTTCTTCAAAAAAGATCTTGTGCATGCATAATGAAGGGATAATCCCTTTAATATCAGCTATAGACCACCCCAAAGCTATCTTGTAATTTCTCAACACTCTTAACAACTTATTTTCTTGATCTTCATCTAGAAAGGATGAAATAATCATAGGTAGAGTAGAAATTTCACACAAATAAGCATACCATAGATGGTTAGGCAATGGCTTAAGTTCTAATAATGGTTGTTTTTCCACAGATGGCTTCAGAAGAGTAGATTTAGATGGTATCACAACTTGTGATGCATCTACTTTAGTTTGAGAACTAAAGAGTTATGGAGATGCTTTAAGTAACTTAAGATAATTAAGAGATTCAAGGTTATCAATATCATTATCATTCATAAGCACAACTTCCAAAGCATCAATAGTTAAGTTTTCTGTGAAGTTGATTTCAACAAACTTATTCACCATGTCAACTTTAAAACAATCATCAAATTCTCCTGGAAATTTCATAGCTTTAAAAACATTGAAAGTTACTAATAAGAGTCAAATTATTACATTTTTTGTTATGATTTAAATGTTGATATTTGTGTGAAAATTGTGTTTATTTGATTATTTAATCCACAAATGTCATTTCATAGGTATTTCGTGTTTAAAGTGCAATTTCAAGTAAAATCATGATTTGGAGAAGTTTGGGACAAATTTCAATGATCGAGATTGAGTGAAAATAAAAAGAAAACAAAGTCTCAAAATTTGGAAACCCCACCGCTGGCGAGATGATTCTCGCCGCCGGCGAAAATCTTACAGAGAGCATGGCAAAAATCTTCCCGAGAGCACAGATTTTGGTAGATGCAAATCTCGCCGCCGGTGAGATTATTTTGCCACCAGCGAGACACCTTTAGCTGCCGTACTTTTGTACACTTTATTACTTGAACGATTCGTACACTTGCGAAAATACGCATCAAGTCTTTGGTGCCGTTGCCGGGAAATGGTTTGATTTTATTAATATCGATACTACCTAATCTTAGTTTTAATTTGAAGTTAATTTTCTTTATCATTGTTTCATTTTTAATTTTGTTTTAAATTGAGCTTGTTGAGTTGTGTTAATTGTTTGTTCATTTAGAATTGTTGCTGCTCGTTTGCATTATTTATTTTAGTCATTTCTTGCAATTTTTCAGTTTGTTTATTTTGTTCTTTTATTTTATTTATCATAAAAAAAGGTAACTTTGTGTTGTTTTTGTGCTAGTTGATTTTCTGGTTGTAGGATTTTTTTATGAGACGTATAAGAAGCCTTAACCTTCTTCCATTTGATCCGGAGATTGATAGAACATATAGGCATCTAAACCGAGAGAGAAGGTGTTCAACCTCAGCTCCTAATAGACAATCAGCCATGGATCCACCATTTGTTGAGGGAGGTGGAAATCATAGAGCTTTGAGGGATTATGTTGTGCCTAATGTTGCTGGAACTACTTCGGGTATAAGGAGGCCAATTGTTCAAGCCAATAACTTTGAGATTAAACCATCCTTTATCCAAATGGTTCAATCAAATTAGTTTGGGGGAATGTCAAAGGATGATCCAAATGCACATATTGCTTATTTTTTGGAGGTGTGTGATCTTTACAAGATAAATGGTGTGTCTAAAGATGCTGTAAAATTGAGGGTTTTTCCTTTTTCACTTCGGGATAAAGCCAAGGAGTGGCTAAACTCATTACCACTGGGATCAATTACAACATGGAATGAGTTGGTTCAGAAACTCTTGTCCAAGTTCTTTCCTCCTACTAAGACGGCAAAATTGAGGAATGAAATCACATCTTTTACACAGTATGACCAAGAATCATTGTATGAAGCTTGGGAAAGATTCAATGAAATGTTGAGGAAGTGCCCACATCATGGTATACCGATTTGGCTGCAAGTCTCTACATTTTATAATGGATTGGTTTCAAACTATCGGGCAATGATTGATGCTACAGCTAGAGGGTCTTTAATGGGAAAAACACCGGAGGATGCTCATGAGTTGTTAGAGATTATGGCAGAAAACAAAAATCAATGGCATTCAGAGCAAGTAACTACAAAAATACCAGCAGTAGTGCATGAGATTGATTCAGTGAATGCTTTGTCGGCTCAAGTTCCTGCTCTTTCAAGAAAGATGGATTCTTTGTCATCCAAGTTCGAATCCAAACCAACTGCACAATGTGATTTATGTGGTGGAAATCATGCTAGTATCGAGTGCCAAGTTGGAAATCCATTTACTTCACCAAATGCTGAGCAAGCAAATTATGTTTCAAATTTCAAAAAACCTCAACATAACCCATATTCGAACACCTACAATCCAGGTTGGAGAAATCATCCAAATTTGTCATGGGGAAATAACCAAGGGGGATTCAAACCGTCATCATCTTCCTACCAAACCTAAGAGAAGAAACAAATAGATTTGGAAGGAAATTTGGGAAAGTAAATTGAGGAGTCAAGAACAAATTTCAGAAATCAAGAGGTAATCAACAGGGACATCCAAAACCAATTGGGGTAGCTTTCAAAGCAGATTGTAGAAAGGTCTCAAGGATCGCTGCCTAGTGACACAATAAATCCCAAAGAGCATGCAAAGGCTATCACATTAGGAAGTGGTAAAGAACTTGAATGGCAGAGGAAATCGGAGAAAAAGATGGAGGAATCTAAAGAAAAGCCATCAACATCCCAAGATGTTCAACCTTCCCTAAATGCGAAATATGAGCCTCCTATCCCATATCCTCAAAGATTGAATAAGAAAAAGCTTGATAATCAATTTGATAAATTTCTGGATATGTTTAAGAAATTGCATATTAACATTCCTTTTGTAGAGATGTTGGAACAAATGCCCAAGTATGCAAAATTCATGAAGGAAATTATATCAAAGAAGAGGAAGTTGGGAGATTATGAAACTATCATGCCTAATGAGGAGTGTAGTACAGTTCTTCAAAGAAAACTACCACAGAAAATGAAAGATCCAGGGAGTTTTACGATACCTTGTACTATAGGAAGTTGCAATTTTGATAAAGTCCTATGTGATTTAGGAGCAAGCATTAATTTGATGCCACTTTCTGTTTTCAGGAAACTAGGCCTGGGAGAAGTGAAGCCCACTTCAATCTCTCTATAATTAGCGAATCGATCGATGAAATATCCTCGAGGGGTAATTGAGGATGTTTTAATTAAATTTGACAAATTTATTTTCCATGTAGATTTTGTGGTGCTTGACATGGAGGAAGATAGAGAGGTACCGTTGATATTGGGGAGACTGTTCCTTGCAACTAGAAGAACATTGATTGATGTTCAGCAAGGAAAGCTCATTCTATGGGTGCAAGATGAACAAGTGACTTTTGATGTTTTTGAAGCAATGAAATTTCCAAGTGAGGTACATTCTTGTTTTCAAATTAACACACTTGACAGGATAATCTTGGAAACTTTTGAGGAGAGAACTCCATTGCTACCACTAGAAGCTTGCCTTGTGAAATCTGCAACAATTGAGGAGGAAGATGAGGGAGTGAGACAATGTTCCAAATTACTAGCAACACTTGATGAATATTTGTTCAGTTATGAAACATTCAAGGAATTGGGAACAAATGAAACTCCAACTTTAATGGTAAAGAAGGAAGCCAACAAGATTGAGCTAAAGCCATTGCCATCCTATCTAAGGTATGCCTATCTTGAAGACTCTGAATCCTTTCCTGTTATTATTAACAATTCTTTGAACGATGAAGAGGAAAACAAGCTATTAGGAGTTCTTCGGACTCACAAAGCGGCAATTGGATGGACAATGGCGGATATCAAAGGGATTAGCAACTCTATTTGCATGCATAAAATCTTGATGAATGAGGATTACAAGCCCACAATTTAGCCACAAAGGCGCTTAAACCCAACAATGCAAAAAGTGGTCAAGGATGAGGTGATTAAGCTTTTGGATGCCAGGGTAATTTATCCGATTTCAGATAGTACTTGGGTAAGCCCAATTCATTGTGTACCAATGAAAGGAGGAATCATAGTTGTAGAAAATGAAAACAATGAGCTTATTCCAACAAGGATGGTGACTGGGTGGAGAGTGTGTATTGATTATTGAAAGTTGAATGACACCACCCGAAAAGATCATTTTCCTTTGCCATTTATTGATCAGGTGTTGGAAAGATTGGCTGGACATACTTATTATTGTTTCCTTGATGGATATCCAGGGTACAACCAAATTGCAATTGCACCAGAGGATCAAGATAAGACAACATTTACATGACCTTATGGTACTTTTGCATACAGAAGGATGACATTCGGCTTATGTAATGCACTTGTAACTTTCTAAAGATGCATGATAGCAATTTTCTCTGATATGGTCGAAAAGTTTATTGAGGTTTTTATGGATGATTTTTCTGTTTTTGGCCATTCTTTTGATAATTGCTTGCATAATCTCTCTTTAGTCTTGCAGCGTTGTAAAGACACAAATTTAGTGCTAAATTGGGAGAAATATCACTTCATGGTTCAAGAAGGAATTGTTCTTGGCCATCGAATTTCAGCAAAGGGAATAGAAGTGGACCGTGCAAAGGTGGAAGTGATAAAAAAATTACAACCTCCAACAACTGTAAAGGGTGTTAGAATTTTCTTGGGACATGCTGAGTTTTATAGAAGATTTATTAAAGATTTCTCAAAAATAACAAAACCTCTTTGTAGTTTGTTAGTTAAAAATGCACAGTTTGATTTTTCTTCTGATTGTTTGCAGGCTTTTAACCTTTTGAAGGAGAAGCTCACTTCGGCCCCTATAATTTGTGCACCGGATTGGAGTCTTCCATTTGTGGTAATGTGTGATGCCAGTGACTATGCTATAGGTGTTGTTTTGGGCCAAAGGAAGAATAAGTTGCTGCATGTGATTTATTATGCAAGCAAGACATTGATAGATGCACAACTTAATTATGCAACAACTGAGAAAGAGCTTTTGGTAGTAGTGTTTGCATTTGATAAGTTTAGATCTTATTTAATTGGGTCTAAAATCATTGTTTATACTGATCATTTTGCTCTTAAGTATTTGCTAGCCAAGAAAGATGCCAAACCTCGATTACTAAGATGGATTCTTCTCTTGTAAGAATTTGACTTAGAAATCCGGGACAAAAAGGGGACCGAAAATTTGGTTGCTGACCATTTGTCCAGGTTGGAGGAAGATTAACTTGAGGTTGAAGGAAAAATTAATGAAACATTTCCTGATGAGCAATTGCTTGCTATCCGAACGGCTCCATGGTTTGCTGATTATGCAAATTATTTGGTCAAGAAAATTTTACCTCTTGACATGTCTTATCAATAAAGAAGAAAATTCTTTTCTAATTTGAAACAATATTTTTGGGATGAACCTTACTTGTATAAACATTGTGCAGATCAAATTATTATAAGATGTGTACCGGAGGAAGAAATGGAAAGCATTCTTCGTCATTGCCATTCGAAGGAAGTTGGGGGACATTTTGGTGGAACAAAAACTGCAGCAAAAAATTTTGCAATTCGGATTCTATTGGCCTTCATTGTTTAAAGATGCTTTCAAGTTTGTTTCAATGTGTGATGATTGCCAAAGGAGCGGAAATATTTCACGGAGACATGAAATTCCCTTAAAAAATATTTTGATTATTGATTTATTTGATGTTTAGGGTATTGATTTTATGGGGCCTTTTCCTTCATCTCATTCTAATAAATACATTCTTTTTGGTATAGATTATGTCTCTAAATGGGTGGAAGAAGTTGCCTTGCCTACCAATGATGCTAGGGTTGTGATCAATTTTCTCAAGAAGAACATATTTTCCAGATTTGGCACACCTAGAGCAATTATAAGTGATGGAGGTAAGCATTTTTGCAATAACCAATTTGAGGCTTTGTTGCAGAAATATGGAGTAACACATTGGATAGCAACACCTTACCATCCTCAAACTAATGGACAAGTTGAAGTGTCAAACCGAGAGTTGAAGAGGATCCTTGAAAAGACCGTAAATAACTCACGCAAGGATTGGTCAAGGAAACTAGATGATGCACTTTGGGCCTATAGGACAGCTTTCAAGACACCTATCGGCATTCTCCATACTGATTGGTGTATGGAAAAGCTTGTCACCTTCCAGTTGAATTAGAACATCGGGCATATTGGGCAATTAAAATTCTGAATTTTGATCTTAAGGTAGTAGGTGAAAAGAGGGTGTTGAAATTGAATGAGATGGATGAAATGAGGAATGATGCTTATGAGAATGCCTGAATATACAAGGACAAGACGAAGGTTTGGCATGATAAGCACATTTTGAGGCGAAACTTTGAGGTAGGACAGAAAGTGCTGCTTTATAATTCTCGTCTCAGACTTTTTTCGGGAAAGCTAAAATCTCGTTGGTCAGGACCTTTTCTAGTAACCAAGGTGTTTCCTTATGAAGCAATTGAGATCAGTCATGAAACAAAGGGAACTTTCAAGGTGAATGGACAACGATTGTAGCCATATTTTGATGGAGAATTCAATAAGCAGAAAGATTCTCTAGAGTTACAACCACCGTAATAAAGAATTACAGAAAGTCTAGCCAATGACTATAACTTAAAGAGCTTAATGGGAGGCAACCCATCATGTAAAAAAAAATTATTTCTTACATTGAGGACAATGTAAGGTTTTGGTTGGGGGTGCGGTAAACGGTAAATTTTTTCGCTTCATTTTTAGTAGTTTTGTTTGTGTGTTTATTTGTGTTTAATTTTGATTTTCCATTTATTTTTCTACATTTTGATTTAATTTCTTTAATTTCTTTATTGTCTTATTTTTATTTTTTATTTTTTTTATTTTATTTTTTCTCATTTGCATTTTACTTGTTTTAATTTGCACGTTGATGATAATAATGTGATTGTGATAACAAGTAGCTTTTAAAAGACATTAAATTTTGCTTCGGTTTAAAGATAATTTCAAATGTTGATTTTACCTAGTTGGCGACTCTTTTGGTATGTGGTATGATTTGGTTGATTATTCTAAATGCTTAGAGAAGTCTTATGTGCGAATTTTTCATGGATATTTTTGTGATCTCAACAAACTCTAGAACTCATTTGAAAACCTCTTGAGGCAAAATAATTTGAAATTGCACTGTTTAGGATATGATTTAGGCCATTTTTGGATATATTATGTCATTTTAAGCCTACCTTGTTATACTTATATCACTAGTTACCTCTTTGAGCCTATTTAAATATATTGTTAGCCTTACTTTTCTTTCTTTTTGTCTTCTATAACCTACCTTTTATTGAGCCAATATATATATATATATATATATATATATATATATATATATATATATATATATATATAATTCCTACCTTATTTGTTAAGAGCACTTAATTTTGAACACAGACTTTTCAAGAGCAATTGGAGTAAGAATGGAATAAAAAAAATATCTTCCACATATATTGGAATAAATTGGTTGGGGGTTATGTCTTTTCAAGAGCAATTGGAATAAGGATGGAATAAAAAAAAATCTTCCACATATATTGGAAGAAGCTGGTTGGGGGTTATGTCTTTAAAAAAA
Source organism: Hippophae gyantsensis (assembly GCA_030763125.1). NCBI lineage: Eukaryota > Viridiplantae > Streptophyta > Magnoliopsida > Rosales > Elaeagnaceae > Hippophae > Hippophae gyantsensis. The sequence goes on along the minus strand of CM061035.1, from coordinate 40,326,936 downwards.
GAAGCCTTCACATTCTAGTAAATAAAAGAGTATTAGTGATGGATGTACTGAGGTGAAAGATTGAGGAATAATTTTGTTTATCTTTGGAAAAATGGGTTATGATCGGAAGAAACAATTTAGGTTAAATCATGTTACTCTTTTACTTAATTGGTTGTGTTTAATCTAATAAGTGCTCTTATTTGTATTTTGACACTTCCCGTTCTTTATTAACCAAATACCAAAGCCTAACATTACAAGCCTCATAAAGTCCTATTGATCCAAAGTGATGTATTTTCCTTCATTAGTGGAGAGATGTTTGAAAAGTGAGCCTATAGAGTTTGAGATTTCACCTTTTTGTTTGTGGATGTTGTGCATAATATTATCTGGGCATTATGGCTATTGGTTTGTGGTTTGATGGATGTTTAAGAGTCAATAACAAAAGTGAAATTGGCATTTGAGATATCTTAAAGCTTAGGTGACATTTAATTATTCTATGTGTTGTGTGTTATTTACAATTTTGACATTTGTGCAAATTAATTGTTGTGTGATTTTATTGTTTTGAGTTAGGATAGTTATAGGTAAGATGTTTGTGGGTATCATCACTGGAAGCCCTCGCGAGACTACAACTCGTCCTACTAGGGCCACCTAGGGGTTTAAAGGCTTATTGCATATGCTTGATGTAATTTTGTAAATAGAATAAATTTTCTTTGAATTTTTCTTTTAATGTCTCTTTTGAATTTATTCATAGATCGCTTTTCTTGCTAGAGACTAGCAAGAAGCTGGTTGGGGGTTGTTGATAAGAGTCAAATTATTGCATTTTTGTTATGATTTAAATGTTGATATTTGTGTGAAAATTGTGTTTATTTGATTATTTAATCCACAAATGTCATTTCACGGGTATTTCGTGTTTAAAGTGCAATTTCAGGTAAAATCATGATTTTGGAGAAGTTTGGGACAAATTTCAATGATCAGGATTGAGTGAAAGTAAAAAGAAAACAAAGTCTCAAAATTTGGAAATTCTGCCACTGGCGAGATGATTCTCGCTGCCGGCAAAAATCTTACAGAAAGCACGGCGAAAATCTTCTCAAGAGCACGGATTTTAGCAGATGCAAATCTCGCCATCGGCGAGATTATTTCGCTGATGGCGAGACACCTTTAGCCACTGACGAGAATCAAAGGAACCAAAATTTTCATTTTTCCAGAAATCTCGCCACGGCGAGAATAATGTCACCGCCGGTGAGTTTCGTCTGAAAATATATTTTTTATGTTGTTTTGTTCCAAAATTTCCCCCAAAACCCTAGATCTATATATATCATAAGATGGAGAAAGAGGCGACGATAGAAAGGAGCATATCTGAGCCATTTTTGGAGGAGATAAGACAATTTTTTAGAGAAAGTTTGGAGAAGCTTGAAGGATTATCACCATTGTTGCTACCAAGTCTTCATCTTCAAGATTTTTTCATCTCTTATCCTTAGCTTTCATTTTTTGCATTTTATTCAGATTTGTTATTCATGGATTCAATTGAGATAATGTTTGTTCTTATTTCCGTTATGAACTAATTCGATTTTGCTAAGGCTATGATGTAGTTGAATCAAGAAAATCTGATTTCTTTTGTTATTGTTATATGAGTTCATTGTTTTCAAGTTGAGTATTTATTTCCATGCTTAATGCTTTTAAATTTATGGCCAAGATTTAGATTATTTGTTGCATTATATTGAGACCGAGAGGAGATGTGTAATGAATGCTTCTTGTGATAAATACCGTATGTTGAATGCGAGTGTGAGAACTAATGCATGACGTATGTGGTTATTCTAGAAATTCCATAAATCATAATGTGCTTGTTTGTGATTAAATCTTCATAGAAATATAGTTGGTTTTCATAGATAAGTAATTCTAATATAACTCGAGAGAGAGTATTAGGTAAATTTGGGTTTTTCAACCATCACTTTTAGCTTTGATTCTCATATAACATGACTTGAAATCAGATTGAATTGATTTAGCGAAATCAAATGCCTTAGCGTTTTTAATTATTTGTGAACAACATTTAATTGTGTTATTTACGTTTATTTTTAAGTTAATTTTCTTCTTAAATAATTTCAACAATCGGGTTTTCAAATAAAATTAGGATTAGTCAATTTTGGTATTTAGTAACGCCATTCCTTATGGGTTCGATATCAGTACTTTTGTACACTTTATTACTTGAATGATTCATACACTTACGAAAATACGCATCAAGTCTTTGTTGCAGTTACCCGTTCTGAATGCCATTAATTGTTGTTTTCTACCATAATCTCTAACAAATCATGAGCATCCTCCGGTGTTTTTCCCATTAAAGACCCTCTAGCTACAACATCAATCATTGCCCGATAGTTTGAAACCAACCCATTATAAAATATAGAGACTTGCAGCCAAATCGGTATACCATGATGTGGGCACTTCCTTAACATTTCTTTGAATCTTTCCCAAGCTTCATACCTCTATTAGTCCAGAGATCTACCCTAACTGTTTCTACTACCCTTGCTTGCTACCTCTGTAACCACTTGATTTGGCACACAAATTTGAATCTTTTTAGAGCCATACCATACACAATAGTAATATTAATCCCTAATGATCAATAGTATAAACTAATAAGGTACCCACCTTAAACACAACCTACTAACAAAACATTTCTCAATTACTAACTACATAAGAACATGAATTTACTCTCACAAATATGATTCAAAATATTTGAAAAACCACTCAAGGTAATTTGGGAAACAAAATCAGAAATACGATAAAAATTTGATAGAGCTTCACTTGTGTTTTTCTAATTGACTAGAACAAAAAATGGTGGGGTATTTATAGATAATTTATAAGTTATCTGAGGCCTTACTAACCTTCTTGAAAACCCTAGGTTGGAAAAGGTAATACCACTCTCGATGAGGATAATACCCATTATAGCCTCATTGGGTAGGGTTGGTGAGAGGTAGGTGAGAGGGTCGGTGAACCCAAAAATATGTAATTTTTCACAAATACCTACAAGAAAAATGACACAAAACACAAACAACTCAACCTAGCATGCATACTACAAAAACCATCTCTATGGTGTGTGTAAACATGCTTGAATATATATTATACATAACTATATGCGTGTGTACATTACTAATCATCTCTAAGCAACCTTACCTAAAGGAAGACAATCCATTAAGTAAAATAAAATATACTTCATGTTTTGCACACTGGAATGCCAACATAAACACAAAGGATTTACACGACTTACAAAAATATTTTAAGCTCCCTTTGAAGGTGTAAACCTTTCCACTTTTTTTTAGGGTGTAAACATTCAAATTTCTTTGAGGACATATACCTTTAAACCTCTTTTGAGGATGAAAGCCCTTCAAATTTCAAGGTTTCTTGTATAATTTAGGTCTCCCTTATAGTATATTAGGAGCTTAAGTCCCCATCATTTTCACTTTCTAGAATCCTTCAAAAATATCATATTATTTTAACAGAGAAATACATCCCATTTGTTATAAAATTAGTCCCTAAGTTTAGGATTTAAGCTTTTTTTGGAAGAATTTCATATTTTTACTAAAGAATTTTAGTCCACTGATAAAGAATTCCAACTTGATGTTGAAGAATTTTGTATACACTTTGTTTTTTGCCTCATTTTTCTAAATTTTTCTTGAAGTAATTTTTTTATAGGTAGTCATGGTCGAGTAGTAATCTGGTTCATGACCAAAATTTTAACCTAGGACTACTCCCTTTTTTTGAAATTGAGGACATATTACACCCCATCATTAAGAGGTACGATAAATGAGGTAGAAAAATTTAGGAAGAAGATAATCCATCTCTTGTGATAGGGTATTTTCCTTTCCCATGTCCACATCTTGTCAAGGTGACGAGGTCCTTATGCAAGGACATACCCAATTTCACATTTGACACTCACAAACTTCTAAAACACCTGGTGATCATGGTCAAATATCTCATGACTATACCTTGGTTCAAGCTCCACAAATTTCAACTTCCAGCTAAGTTCTTCCAACTCATATCATAGCAGTAGCTACCATATAATTTGAAGCTACTTTACAAGCTTCCACTTCAGGTCCCATACTCCCTATTCACATCACAACACCATCCATGGTTCAATGAAAAAGAAGGTATCTTGTAAGCCTTTTGGGGAGACTTCTGAGAGAGGACTATGGGTAAACATCAAATTCAAAAGGTACCCAACCGATTAACTATGGAAGACATGTACCACATTAGGAGGACACATTGATCCATAAATATTGTATTTTAAAAGAGCTCACAAATGCACAAATCACTTTGTAAAAAGCAACAAGTATACTTCTAAGGTTAGTCTAAAAAGGAACTATGTGGTTTTAAATAATTCAACAAAACTCTTAAAAATAAAAAATATAAACCTAAATATTATGTCACAATTATTTGGGTTTGAAAAGTTTAAACTAATACCATGAATTTAAAGATAGATTTGATTCAAGAAATAGTAGGCATATCGTTTAGCAATCAATAGAGAACTTAGGAGATAAATTAGTTAGTTAACCATGCTTACTCAAAATTAATTAGGTTACTATATATCTAAATTAAGGTTATTGATGCTCCATTTTTTGTATGAAAAAGCCTTTTGAGATTATTAGTTTCATTGTTAATCAATATCAATTAAAGTCTTTTAACAAGATCAATAAATTGATAATGATTAAATTATGCTTTATTCTTAAAGAATTAACATACATTTAAATCAATGCTTATTGTAGGGCTATCAATTTAACTTATATTTAAGGTGTCAAAGTTGGATTTAAGGATCATAACTTATATTTAGACATTTATGGATCTTGAGATCGCACAGTGCGGCACACTTTTTCCATTTCCATGCCTAATAAGAGTCAAATTATTGCATTTTTGTTATGATTTAAATGTTGATATTTGTGTGAAAATTGCGTTTATTTGATTATTTAATCCACAAATGTCATTTCACGGGTATTTCGTGTTTAAAGTGCAATTTCAGGTGAAATCATAATTTTGGAGAAGTTTGGGACAAATTTCTATGAACGGGATTGAGTGCAAATAAAAAGAAAACAAAATTTCAAATTCATCTCGCCGCCGCCGAAAACCTTAGGGAGAATACGTTGAGCAAAGCAATCTCACCGCCGGCCAAAGAAATATCAACGCCGGCCAATTTAATCTCGCCGCCGGCCAATTCATTCTCGCCGCCGGCGAAAATCCTACAGAAAGCACGGCGAAAATCTTCCCGAGAGCACAAAATTTGGCAAATTCATCTCGCCGCCGGCCAAATTATCTTGCCGCCGGTCAAATGCATCTAGCCGCCGGCCAAAATCGAAAACCCAAAAAAATTTATTTTCCAGAAAACTCGCCGCGGCGAGAATAATGTCGCCGCCGGCGAGTTTCGTCCGAAAATAGATTTTTTGGTTGTTTTGTTCCAAAATTTCCCCCCAAACCCTAGATCTATATATATAATATGATGGAAAAAGAGGGGGACGGCAGAAAGCAGAGTTCAAAGACATTTTTGGACGAGAGAAAGAAATTTTGGAGAAACTTGAAGGATCTTCACCATTGATGCTACCAAGTCTTCATCTTCTAGAGTTTTTCATCTCTTCTCCTTAGCTTTTATATTCTGCAATTTATTCAGTTTTATTATTAATGGATTCAATTGAAATAGTGGTTGTTCTTATTTCCGTTATGAACTAATTCGTTTTTTGCTAAGGCTATGATGTAGTTAGATCAAGGAAATCTGATTTCTTTTGTTATGGTTATATGAATTCATTGTTTTCAAGTCGAGTATTTATTTCCATGCTTAATGCTTTTAAATTTCTGATCAAGATTTAGATGATTTATTGCATTATATTGAGACCGAGAGGAGATGTGTAATGAATGCTTCTTGTGATAAATACCGTATGTTGAATGCGAGTTTGACACCTAATGCATGATGTATGTGGTTATTCCAGAAATTCCATAAATCGTAATGTGCTTATTTGTGATTAAATCTTTATAGAAATATAGTCGGTTTTCATAGATAAGTAATTCTAATATAATTTGAGAAAGAGTATTAGATAAGTTTGGGTTTTTCAACCATCACTTTTAGCTTTGATTCTCATATAAAATGACTTGAAATCGGATTGAATTGATTTAGCGAAATCAAATGCCTTAGCGTTTTTAATCATTAGTGAACAACATTTAATTTTGCTATTTGCATTTAGTTTTATGTTAATTTTCTTTTTAAACAATTTCAACAATTCAGTTTTCAAATAAAATTAGGGTTAGTCAATTTCGGTACTTAGTAACGCCATTCCTTGTGGGTTCGATATCCGTACTTTTGTACACTTTATTACTTGAACGATTCGTACACTTGCGAAAATAAGCATCAATGGCCCATGTTGATTTTGGTATGCATGAAATCCCAATTGAGAAGGTCAAATCATGATAGACATTAATCACTATCATGGCTTATGTCAAACTGTTTGTCTCCAAATTCCTTTGTACTTTACCACCTTAGATTTGATTGGTACATATGTAAGGCATACATATATTATTCTTTAATTTTCCTAAGCTGAGTTTGAGTGCTTTTAGGCATGATTTTTCATTTTTTGATCTATTTAATCAATTTGAAGCTATAAATACATGAAAAACAACAAAATGTACCAATGATTTTGAAAATATAAATTTTATAAAATAATGATAAAATTATGCAATTATAAATCTATTTTTGACATTAAATTACAAATAAATCAGGTAATATTTAGTGCTTTTAAGCACTCATCATGTACTTAATTCCTTCTCGAGTGGGTTTGGTTCCTATCCCAAGGCTATACTCGAAATTAATGACCTATCATAGGCTAGTATGTTCTACACAAGACAACCTTAAAATTAAGTTTGAGTTTTCCAATACCTTTGAGCATCGCTCATTTTCCTCCACCTATAATTTGAGCTTGGTGTAACTTATTCCTAGTAGATAGAGAACACTTCTTAGTTTAGCTATACTTACTTAGCTACTTGGCTTTGAGCTAAAGGAATCTAAGGTACGAGCTATGTATTTTGGAAAGAAGAATGGGTTGATTAGGGGAGGGCCTACATCTCTACTATCTCCACATAAGGTTTGATTCTGAGTTTGTCTAATAGCCAAGTAAATTGGAAGGAAAAATATTTTTACATGGGTGATGACGTATGGGGTAGAGAGATTGTACCTAGAGTGTATGGAATATAACCACAACTTTTACATAATCATACCTCAAGGTTAAGAAATGCTATCTCATATTGGGTTTGATGGCAAAAGAAAAGTACACTATCTTGAGCTAAAATATTATTTATATATGACTTACAAGGAGATCCTCATTGCACTACATTTCAAGGCATCAAGGGTTTGGAGGAACTACCTTGCTGGATCTCTAGGTTGAAACATAAGACAAGATTATGAAATAAATTTTTTGTTTACATCATATCTCATCATTGTTTCTTGTTTATAGGTATGGACTTCTCCAAAATTGACATTTATGACCTAGTTATGAGCTTGAGTGTTGATAAGTTGGTACCCTCAAACTCCTTTAACTAGCTTGAGAAAATTAGTGTGGGGTGGAGACTTTTGTGGACTTGGAACACACCTCGTCTAACATGACCTCAATTTTTGAAAGAGAGTTACATAAGGAACATGTACTACCTTATAATGAACCAACAAATTTTTCCAAGAAATGGAAACTAGACTCACCTCTATATGAAATGAAGGCATCACCTTTTCCTGTACTAGACCCAAACATATGTCAAACAATAGATATGCATCTAAAAAATGTTTAAATGGAAGGAACCTCTATCATATTTTTTTGAAGAGGGAGTCTTTGGTAAACCTAAGGCAATCTTGGAAATTTACCATCACTTTGGGGGCGAGTAAGACTGGGCTTGTATATAAGCAGCTATTAATGAGCACGGATTAACACATTGAGAGATGGCATCTAGTATTGTTTACTTTGTATTTGATTTATTCATAACCTATATGTTCTTCTTAGTAGTCCATATCTTTGATAAGGGAGGGAAAATTTGAAAACATTACATATTGCCTTCATACTCAAGAGGTTGATGCTTTGGTAGCTTAATTTCAAGGGGTATTAAGGAAAAATACAAAGCTTAAAGGGATAAAGAGAAGCGTCAGCAAACTCAAGAGGCTAAGATCTTAGATTTGGGAAAAGATCTTGTAGATCATACTAAGAGATGAAGGCTACTTTAAAATTTTCCATTAGAGAGAGACACTTTGGCTTAAGAGGCCAAATAATGGGCTAAACTAGCCTAGGAAAGGGCTAGACTAGGTGAGGAACATGCTATACTTACTGAGAAAGAAACAAGGTCCCTTAAAGACTAGGTTACTTCATTAATTGAGCAAGTAATTTTACTTGATGACTTGGTGGCATGGTTGAAAGAAGATTTACGTGGGGATATTATGAAGGGGTGTCATGGATGATGACCAACTTGTGGGCTTAAGTCGTGAAGTTGAACTCCCTTAGCACTTTCCTTGGGTCTTTATAGGTTTTTTGGAGTTTACAACCAACCTATTTGGAAACTCCCAGGCCACCTTGGCCACTCCATATAGGTCATGGAATCTACCCTTGTAAAAATAAAGTACCTCATGTAGATGCTCAAGACAAGGCATAATGGTTCTTTCCTACATAACTTTAATCCCTTTTTTGTATTTTTTTTGTTTTTAAACATTTGTATTTAATGCTTCATAATTTAGGATGGAATGAAGCATATATCCATGTTTGTTCATAAATATTATGCTTTGTTTTTTATTCCTTATTAAAGTTTGAAAGAATTCATGTTCCTTCTCTTGAGTTCTTTGACCACATAAAGTAATCCATTCCCTTTTGTTTTCTTTTTTAATCTCTTAATCTTAGAAATTGAGTCCATGCAATCAACAGTCATAGAGATAAATAATGTTGACCTGAGGGACCTCGTGTCAAACTTTATCGTGAATGCCACAAGTATTGTGGATACATGTGTGCCTTTTATCGAATGAGGTGATTCAAATTTCCCAACCTGAGGTAGAATGTCAACAACAAATATTACTAATGTGGTTCATCAAGAGGAGAATTTGATATCTATACTGGTCAGTCTATTATTGAGTGACCTCGATTTGCCTTCGTGAGGGACACTAGGGAGTACACTATCCAAAATGTCATTCACGAAGTGAAACCTATACCTACTTATGATGGAATGAGACATGAAGTTATTAGGTTACCCAGTGATAGTCCACTTAGAGTTGTTCCATCAACCACGACCTCGATCACATGTGTAGTTGATGAGAATGATATACCATGCTTGTTATGTCATGATAAACACATACCTATTTATTTAAGAAGGGTATTTTTGTAGTAAGGTGGCATACGATGATTTATACCACCATTTTTGCACTCTAAACGATCATTTAGCTATTTCCCTAGTAAAAAGGGATGAGGGTTCACCCTAGTGTATGGCTAGGAGGAATTTTCTTGATGTAAATAATATGTATGATTTTCTTACTTTATTTCATGTTAGAACTTTTAATGTTTCTTTTATTTTCAGTTAGTGTCTATTGTGCATGATTTTGAGTAAACTGCTTGGCTAGTGTATCAAGTTGGATGTCATATTGAGAAAGATCTCGAAACAAATCATGCCACCTATATAGAGGCATCTCAAGAAGTTTAAAGCTTACATGATAAAGTTTATTGAACTACTAAGGGATGAGATGCAATTATTTTTGAAAACTAAAAATTGATTGCCAAACAAGTTGACTTCCTCCACGAAGTCACTGTTCTAAGGCATAAGATTAGTGAGGCAAATGAAGTGTGTCTCACTTTGTGCCAAGAGATTGACCATTAGATGAGAAGATATTTTAAGATGCAAAGGTCCTATGGCACTGTTAAAGGGATGAATGGTGTACAACTTGATGTACTTGTAGTGTAGATTTAGTATAACCTATTGTATTATTGAATAAGATACAAATTTTCTCTTCCCATTTATTACATTATTTCAACCTTGTTTATTTTTAAGAGGGGGTCTACTGTTGTGAAGTCAAGACACCTTCATATGGGCATCATGCCTCTTATACCCACATCCCAAGTAGGGGGACCATTTGCCCTCCTTACTTCTTAATTGGGGGGTTATCACATTATTTTATTAGCTATATATAATATAGAAATAAGTCAAAAATGAAATTCGTTACTTTTTCTGTTCAACCCAAGGATGAGGTTTACTTTTGTGAACTTACGATCCTTTCTTAAGATAGGAATCATACCTCTTATACTCACAACCTAAATATATAGAGGGGACCGTTTAGTCTCGTTGCTCCTTACTTGGGTGTTATCATGTTATTTTATTTGCCAGATAGGAGACAAAAACAAGTCAAAATTTAAATTCCTCACTTGTTTTGTTCAACCCAAAGACATGGTTCACTTTTGTAAACTCATGACCCTTTCTTAGAATGTGTATTACAGCTTTTATACATGAATCGTAAGTGGGGGGACAATTTGACATCCTCACTCCTTGGGGGCTACCACATTATTTTATTATGAGACAAGAGACATAAACAAGTTGGAAATGAAATTATTCACTTATTCTATTCAACCTAAAGAGGAGGTGACCCTTTCTTAGGATTGTAATCATTCCTCTTATACCCGCATCCTAGGTAGGGGGACCATTTGGCCTCCTTAATCCTTACTTATCGCACTATTTTATTAGTGAGATAGGAGACAAAAACAAGTAAAAAAATGAAATTCTTCACTTGTTCTATTCAACCCAAAGAAGAGGTTCACATTTGTGAAGTCACAAACCTTTCTTAGGATAGGCGACATGCCCCTTATACCCATATCCCAAGTAGGGGTGATGAACATTATTTTAACCTATAATTTGCTATGCTTTCAAGTGTCATTATGTTGTTTTGGCAGGTATTGAGAAATAGCAACTTGAACAAGTCAAAACGAGTGATAACTAGGTCACTATTAACTTTCAACTCGCACTATGGCCTAACAAATTCCATGCTGTGTTGACGTGCTCTTGGGTGGAAGTTGGTGATTCAAGGTGTTCAACATGCATTGAGACCCAACAAAATTCCATGCATGGCATAAGTTTATCATATTGCAATAGGGGATTTGATTTTCTATGCTCACTGTGGTGCCAACTATTCCATGATGTGGTTTAAGTGTTAAAACTTGTCATAAACCAGAGTATGCATAAGAAAGGTCTTTTACCAAAAACCTAACCTATAAATACACTATAAACCTCTCCTAAACATATCCAACCACCTATAGCCATATTCTACATTCCACATCATAGAATTTAGAGATAAAACTCTCAATTGTGAGACCTTTCCAAGGATTTGAAGAAGAGTATCAACCAATTTAAGGGGTTGGAATTGTAGATCAAAAAGGGGTATTTATATTATTAGATCTTCTTTCTCCCTATAATATGAATATGTTATTTTTAATTAAATTAATGTATGTTAATTTAATTATGCTAGGCTAAATTTTGGCCATGAGGTTTTAGTTTTTCTTTCATGAGTTGAAGAAAATATTAATGATTTTATTTGAATAAAAATGATTTAATTCTTTTTCATGTTTTTCATATCTTTTATTATAAATTAATGATGAATTAAATATGAATTTATGATTAAAAAGAATATTTTAGTACTAAGAATTAAACATATTATTTATGCTTGGCTATGCATTTATGAACAAGTCTAATTTAATTTTATTAATTATTGTTAAGTTAGATTGTTTATATATTTTCCTTAGGTTTACAAATTAATCGGTTTCATGACTCTATGAAAGTAGAGCCATTAGAGCACTTTTTACTTAATATTAACTTATTTTATTCAATAAATAGTATTTTTATGGCCGAAAATATTAAAATATAAACTTTTCATTGAAAAGGGATGAAAATACATTTTTTGAAATTTTTAGGATTTTTAACTTAGGGCCAATCAGGAGCTTCCATGTGGCTTTCCACAAAAGTAGAGGAGCTGACTAGGAAAGGCACACATATGCCACACAAGCAGGGACAACGAATCACATTATACCACATGTAAGGAGGACGAATCGCGTGCCATGTGTCTGCATGGCATTCAATACGAGTTCAAAGATCGATCAACCCGCCTTGCCATATGTCCCCATGCCATTGCTCCCTACATTCCACCCTGTACGCCACATCATTACTCCCTGCATTCCACCCCGTGCACCACGCCATCCATTTCAATGAATCATATCGCACCTCGTGGCATTGAATCAATGAGTGTTGACTCTGACCAGTCTCCCCTACCATGCAACACTCTCTTATTTGCCCAGTGAATTTTCCCTGCCATGTGTCCCTCTGTGATTATCTAGTGTTATCGGTTTTGCTTGTTTTGATCTCAACCCTTGATCTGAAGCTAATTTGATAGTCCAGATCGCACTTGAGCAATATTTAAGCCCCTAATCACCCCGTAAACCCTAAGGGGCCATCATTAGCATAATTTTGGTCATTTTTTGGAGCTAAAAAGAGAGAAAAATATAGAATATTTCAAGAGGGGACACAATTTTGGTGGAGATTAACACTACAATTCAAGAGATTGATTGTATTTCTTCTTCTACTCTTTTCTTTATCAATTTTTATGTCTTTCTTTATGAAAAATCTAAGTTTTATGAACACAATTATGTGCAGTTAATTTATTAATCTAGGGATCTTATAAACCCAATTTTCACTCTGTGATGATCGAATATTTTACCCCAATTATAAATTTAATTTAATTGTATTATTTAATATGATTTGTATGCTATTAATTGTTTGGCCAACAATTTATCTACAGAGACAATTAAATAGATTTGAGAGATTTATTTAATTTTTTGTCTTGATTAAATAACATACGTAGTTTCTAGGTAGAGATGTCTGCTTCTTATGTATGTGATACATAATTGATGAACTTAATGAGTTGTATGCAATTCAATTGACATAAGAGTGTAATTAAATTAATTACTATATGATGTGTAGTTTACTTGAGAGAGGAATACATACTAGGTTAGATTCAAGTGATCATGTAATTTAATTGATAATTATATTGGAGGGATTTTAGAGATTCACATGTTTTGAAAATTGGGGGATTAGGTATTCTTAGATATTTTCTCATATATCTTCTTAGTTACCAAATTTGTGCTAATTAATTATTGCTATTTACTTTTAGTTGTATTAATTTTGTTTCCTTAAAATATAAAAACATAAAAAAAATTATTTTTATTTCTTTTATTTTAAAAATTTGTTTCTAATAAAATAATCTCTTTCGAACGATCTTTTCTTATCATTATATTACTTGTTGTGATACGTATACTTGCATATTCATTGCACATACTTCGTGTGTGGCGATCAAGTTTTTAGGGCTATTGTGAGGGATTATAAATATTAGAAATTAATAATGTTTTTATTATTTTTTTTTTAATTTTTTTTTCATTACTTTAATTTTAATTTTAATTTACTTATTTTCTTTTACTGACGTATTTATTTATTTATTTTAGATAATTTTATTTATTTATTATTATTTAGACATCTCTTTTAGTATTGTAGAAACATAGTGAGTCTATTGCATGAGCAATGTTCGTGAGGGAGAAATCTTACCTTTAGATCTTGAAATTGAGCGTACATTGCGATCAATTAGAAAACAAGTCACCCAAGAGGTAGAAATGACTAATCCATTAGAAATAAACAATAATGAGCTAAACTTGAACAATCAAATGCTTTGATGAATTATAGAGATAGAGCTATGAATGAATATACAATACCTACGTTGGAAGGGTTGAATCCAAGTATGACATGGCCAAATATTCAAGCTAATCAATTTAAATTAAAGCCAATTATGTTTCAAATGCTATAAACAGTTGGACAATTTAACAGATTACCAACAGAGGATCCTCATCTTAATCTCAGATTGTTTATTGAAATTGTAGATTCATTTAAGTTTAGTGGCATGACAGAGAAAGAATTTAGGCTTAGATTGTTCCCTTACTCTTTACGAGAGCTTGCTTGAGCTTGGCTAAACTCTTTGCCACCTGATTCCATTACAACTTGGAATGGTTTGGCAGAGAAATTCTTGATGAAATACTTTCCACCAACAAATAATGCCAAGCTTAGGAATGACATTACTTCTTACCAACAATACGAAGGAGAATCTTTATATGAAGCATGGGAAAGATTCAAGGAATTGCTAAGGAAGTGTCCTCATCATGGTATTCCTTCTTGGATTCAAATAGAGTCTTTTTATAATGGTCTCAATTCTCAAACAAGAACTATTGTTGATGCATCTACTAATGGAGCTTTGCTAGCCAAATCTTACAATCAAGCTAATGATTTACTTGAGAAAATGGCTAGCAATATTTATCAATGGCCAATGGATAGAATGATAGCCATAAGAAGATAAGTTGGAGTGCATGAGCTAAATGATATCACAACACTCACAACTCAAGTATCATCTTTGGTTAATCTTTTGAAGGCTCAAAACTCGTCTACGAGTATAAACTAGGTCCAAGATTCAGGGGTTTCATGTATGTTTTGTGGAGGAGTTCATTTGTTTGATAATTGTCCAAATAATCATGAATTTATATTCTATGTGGGGAATGTGAACCAAAACAATAATCCATACCCAAAAACATATAACCCAGGATGAAGACAACATCCAAATTTCTCTTGGAGTAATAACAATAGTCAAGGTGATAATCAATTCAACCATCAATCATTTCCACCATCTATTTTTTAACAACCACAACAATCATAAGCCCAAGAGAAGTAGCCACATACTGAGGACAATACAAATGCTTAAATGGGGATGATGAAAGACTTCATCCAATCTGTAAATACAAAAGTGTCCACTCAAGAGGCTTCAATTCAAAATTTGGTGAACCAAATGGGGAAACTTGCTCAAGTTATAAGTCAAAGGCATCAAGGTAACTTTCCAAATGACATAATTGTAAACTCAAGAAGAGAAGGTAAGGACCAGTGAAACACTATAGCATTAAGGAGTGGTAAAATTTTAGAATATGAACATAAGACAAAAAAGGATGAGGAGAAATAAGAAATTAACAAGGATGATGGGGATAATGGCTAGACATGGAAGAGGACTGTGACATTCCTATTATACTTGGTTGTCCATTCTTAGCAACTCGAAGAGCACTCATTGATGTACAAAAAGGTGAACTTACAATGAGAGTGCAAGATGAACAAGTAATGTTGAAAGTTTTTAAAGCATTTGATCCCCTTGACATTGATAGTGCTACTGAATGCTTAAGGATAAATGTTACTGAATGTGGGGACAACTTAAAAGAATCTATTGAGTCACCCACATTTAATACTGTTACACATGATACTATGAAAAAGGATATAAAATCACCAAAAAGAAACTCAACTTGTTTTAACTTTGAAAGTAGACAAATTCATCTTTTTGGTGAACTTCATTGTGCTAGACATGGAAGAGGACTGTGAAATTCCTATTATACTTGGTTGTCCATTCTTAGCAATCGGAAGAGCACTCATTGATGTACAAAAAGGTGAACTTTCAATGAGAGTGCAAGATGAACAAGTAATGTTTAAAGTTTTTAAAGCATTTGATCCCCCTGACATTGATAGTGTTAATGAATGCTTAAGGATAAATGCTACTGAATATGAGGAAAACTTAAAAGAATCTATTGAGTAGCCTACATTTAAGACTGCTACACATGATGCTATGAACAAGGACAAAAAATCACCAAAATGCAACTCAACTTGTTTTAACTTTGAAAGTATGGCATCAAAGGTTGATATTGTAGAATGTGTGATCTTTTCGAAGGACGCACCTCTTATGTATATATCAAAGGCAATTATGGAATTTTTGATATAGAATCTAAACTCAAACCATCAATTGATGATCTACTAAGTTTAGACCCCATACTTTTACCCTCCTATCTCCAGTCAAGTATGAAAGTGAAAGAGTCCAATAGAGAGGCAAAAAAGATGTTAGAAATACATAAATTGGATGAGTAACCATGGAGTTCTTATAAGAATGCCAAAAAGTACAAAAATAAAACAAAAATATGGCATGAGAAGAGAATTGAGCACCAAGTTTAGGAGCCAGAATATCAAGTATTATTGAACAAATCAAGACTCAAACTGTTTCCAGGCAAACTCAAAAGTAAATGGACATAAAGGGATGTGCCTTAGGACTTGATATAACCTTCTAGTCAAGGACGTTAAATGTGATGCTGGTTGGGAGGCAACCCAATCTAATGTTACTTATATTTTCATTGCTTTTGTTTTGTAGGCGAATAAATGTGGAGAGAAATGGTGCAACAAGATTGGGCATTTCAGCCATAGATGTGGTGTGCCAAGACTAAGGGAGTTTTCTTTCCTTTTACCTTTTCATATTTATATGTGCACATTAGGGACAATGTGAAATTTAAGTTTACGGGAGGGAACTTCATTCTCTACTTTGAGAAATATATGGAAACTAAATGCATGCATGCTTGATATGAAACATATGAACTCAATGATAAAAATTGGTTGTCATTACTAGGATAAGGAATGTAACATTTTTGTTAAGATATTTACATAAATCATGTGATATGCTTGCTAGTTTTGATTGAATTGATTCAAATTTTTACGTACATGTTCATGATTGATTTTGGTGTTCTTATTGAGAGATAATTTCTAGTGAGTTATGTGAGTTAATGAGATCTACTAGGTTCTAGAATCTATTTGAACATCCCTTGAGGAAAAATCCTAAATAGTATTTAGCAAGAGAAATGATTTAGGCCTCATTTGGATTGATTCAAACTTTCTAGCTAACCATTGTTAATGTCTTTAGTCTCCCATTTGAGCCTAACAAAGAAATTTTCATATCTTTAAGCCATATTTATTTCCTAACTAATAAGTTTTACCTTTACCCTTGCACCTTTAGCTGGTATGAAAAGAAAAAAAGTGCAATAATGTGTTATGCTATTGCGTAAGGTGAAATTTAATGCAACCTCTAAAAAAAGAAGCAAAACTCACAACACAATTATCCCTCTAAATAAAAATAAAATAGAATTAAAAATAAGTTTGGGAGTATTGTGAAGTTACAAAAAAAAAGATGTGGAAAAAAAAGAATATGAAAAGAATGTCAAAAGACGGTGCACTAAAATATCAAGTAAAAGCTCAATTGTAGTTAAAAGTACATGATGAACAAAAAGAAAGTTATTGTGTGGAAAGAGAATAAATGTTTTCATTTATCAACCCCTATCTATGCCGTACATTACAGCCATGTAAAGTCCTTATTGATCTTTAGCATAGTATATATTTATATTAGTAGATTGCGATGTGAAAAATAGACTTATGAGACTTGTTCTAAGATTGAATTGATTAGCATGCTCATATAGTTTTATTTCATGAGTGCATTGGATGATATCATGTGCAACACACACATAAATCAATTTTTCAAAAACCTTGCATATCCTTGTATTGACGGAACACTTATTGATGAATATGTGAACCTTCGCATCATAGGATTGTATAAATTTTGAGAGGGATTATTTTCGTGAAATATGTATGTACTAATAGAAGTATATTTATCAATATACTACCCATGTTATTTTATTTAGTTATACTTAGCCTTACTTGAGGACAAGTAAAGAGTTGAGTTTGAGGGTGTGATGACTCTATGGAAGTAGAGTCATTAGTTCACTTTTTTACTTAATATTTACTTCTTTTATTCAATGAATAGTATTTTTATGGCCAAAAATATTAAAATATAAACTTTTTAGTGAAAAGGAGTGAAAATATAATTTTTGGATTTTTTTGGGATTTTTCTGGAATTTTTATGGATTCTTTATGAATTTTTAACTCAGGGCCATTCAAGAGCTTCCACATGGCCTGCCATGAAAGAAGAGGAGCTCACTAGGCAAGCCACGTAGATGCCATGTAAGTAAGGACATCGAATCACATCACACTGCACGTGAGGAGTACGTACCGTGCGCCATGTGTAAGCACGACGTTCAATCCAAGTTTGGAGATCGGTCAACCCGTCCTACCACATTTCACAATGCCATTGCTCCCTGTCTTCCACCCATGTGCCACGCCATCTATTTCTATGAATCACATTGCACCGTGTGGCACTGACTCGATGAGCATTGACTATGATCGATCTCCCTTACCATGTGGTGCTCTATAATTTGCCCAATGAATTTCCCCTACCACGTCTCACGTCCCTTGATCTGAGGCTGATCTGACAGTCCAAATCGTACCTGAGCAATATTTAAGCCCCTAATCACCTCATAAACCCTAAAGGGCCATCATTAGCATAATTTTGGTCATTTTTTGGAGCTAAAAAAAGAGAAAAATACAGAAAAATTCAAGAAGGGACACAATTTTGGTTGAGATTTAAGAGGAGATTAACACTACAATTCAAGAGATTGATTGTATTTTTTCTTCTACTCTTTTCTTTATCAATTTTTATGTCTTTCTTTATGAAAAATCTAAGTTTTATGAACACAATTATATGTAGTTAATTTATTAATCTAGGGATCTTATGAACCCAATTTTCACCATGTGATGATCTAATATTTTACCCCAATTATAAATTTAATTTAATTATATTATTTAATCTGATTTGTATGCTATTAATTTTTTGGCCAAAAATTTATTTATAGAGGTAATTAAATAGATTTGAGAGAATTATTTAATTGTTTGTCTTGATTAAATAACATGCAAAGTTTTTAGGCAAAGATTTGTGATTCTTATGTATGTGATCCAAAATTGATGAACTTAATGAGTTATATGCAATTTAATTGGCATGAGAGTGTAATTAAATTAATTACTATATGATGTGTAGTTTGCTTGAGAGAGGAATATATGCTAGGTTAGATTCAATTGATCATGTAATTTAACTGATAATTATAATGAGTGATTTTAGCGATTCGCATGTTTAGAAAATTGGGGGATTAGGTATTCTTAGTTTTTTTCTCATATATCTTCTTAGTTACAAAATCTGTACTAATTAATTATTACTCTTTACTTTTAGTTGTTTTAATTTTTCTTCCTTAAAATATAAAAACACAAAAAAATTGATTTTTATTTCTTTTATTTTTAAAAATTAGTTTCTAATAAAATAATCTTTGTAGGAACGATCTTCTTTTATCATTATATTACTTGTTGCGATATGTATATTTGTATATTCATTGCACTCACTTCGTGTGTAGCGATCACGCATCATGAAATTGATTAATTAGTAAACCTAAGTGAAATCAATTAATTGGTAAACCTAAGGGAAATATATAAACCATCTAATTTAATATAAATTTGTGAAATTAAATTAGACTCATGGAAATAGGGTGCATTGCATTTAACCACACTCTATAGCGTAACACATGATTGCACTTTTTTTCATTCAAGCTAAAAGTGTAAGGGTAAAGGTAATGCTTATTGGTTAGGCTTGACATGTGGATTAAATATGTGAAAGGTTTGTGGTTAGGTTCACATGGGTGACTAAGGATATAAATAATGGTTAGCTTGAAAGGTTCAATCGATCCAATTAAGGCAAAAAATAATTTGTTAAGCTAAATACTATTCAGGATTTTACCTCAAGGGATGATCAAATATATTCCAAAACATGGTAGACCTCACCAACTAGCATAACTCACCACAAATTTTTTTCCTAATAAGAACACCAAAATCATTCATAAGCATGTGTAGAAAAATATGAATCAATCGAATCAAAACTAGCATGTATATTACATGATTAATGGAAGTATCTTAATGAGCATGTTACATTCCTTATCCGTGTCATGATTAAAAACATCCTAAAAAAGAAAATGAATACTAAACACTAAAGAAAAAGTAGAGAATGAAGTTTCCTCCCCCACACTTAAGTTGCACATTGTCCCCAATGTGCAAATATGAATATGAAAGAGTGAATGGAAAGAAAACTCCCTTAACCTTGACATACCACATTTGTTGCTAAAATTGCTTAATCTTTGTGTGCTATTGCCCTCCAATTTATTCATCTAAAAAAATAAGTAAAAACAATGTTGGGTTGCCTCCTAACAAACACCATATTTACCATCCTAGGCTAGATGGTCATATAAGCTCCTACGATGCATCCACCAAGGTTATAACAGATGGTTTCCATGATAGTTTTCAAGCTGCAAAAAATGGGTACATAAAGTAAGAAAATGGGTAAATTTTTAAGTTATATTCAAAAGATTTATTTAGTAAAACTTCAATTCAATTGGGGATATCCTTATTGAAAAACATAATTTAACAAAAACTATTTAAATTACAAAATGCAAAAAATATATATTTGAAAAAGGATTCACTTTGCAACATGTCTTAGCTTTTTCTCCAAATAAAGGATACAAGATGAAATATGAATTATAACCTGAAGTTTTCTTCTTTTTCCTCGTCTATAAGTCATGCACCACTTTGCTAAACCATAATCTGGAAGTAAGGGGAAAATGATAGGAGTCTACTCTCTTATATGTTTTCAAAAAATAATCATTCATAATGCATGTTGTTTGTTAATAAAATTTCATGAATGGTAATCATTAGTAATATATATAGTGGGGAGAATTTTGTCAAAAAACTTGGATATACATGTACCTTTTCCCTTCTAAACAAAAAGGAAAAGTACAATACAGGTATCCCGATGCATGCTCATACAATATCCAATAAACTATGATATAAATCCAATGCATGGAATGCAACCATATATATTGGTCATCAAAATACATGGGCATATGTACAGTCCAACTCTAAGATGCATGTGGGTCCACCTTCAAACCCATGTATGATCATAATACATAGGGCACATGTATCCATCAATTGGGGTCCAACTCTAAGGTCCAGATACATTCAACGAATTCACAATAGATGGAAAGCTCCAAACACAATAAGGGGGTTCCAAGGTTCATGTTTGATCAATAAATTAGTCTAGCTAATTTATTAATCCATGATCACATATCACTACCACAATAATCTAAGGTCACATATAGAAACCACATATGAAAAAATCCAAAGATAGATGTGTATACGATGTGTACCTATAGTGTATCAAAAACTGTCTACTATAACTAGAAACCCTTGGTACCATATTCTGTAAGACAACGTAGAGGTGCACTCCTCACATATAAAGTGTTCTCATGATGCATGTATAAAATTCGTAAATGCTGTATCACATTTCTAATATTCAATTTATATCAAGATTTGATACTCATTTTATAGATAATTGTTTTCAATGTATGCGCAATAAAATATTTATAATGAGTTTCTAATTTTGAATAATATATTTAACATTATAAAATGACTTATAAAATTATGGCATTCTGTTTTTCACTTTCATTCATAACATATGATGAATTACATTTCTTGTAATAAAACAATGCATGTATTTAAAAAGTTAGAGCACAAACCCCTATCTTAAATCCTAGACTTGAATACTATGATATTTATCCTCTAAACATCCTCCAAAATGTGTCAAAATAACCAAACAACTTAGGTAGAGAAAGTCTTAGAGAGAGAGAGAAGAGGGAGGAAATGCATGAAGAAGATGTGGTTTAGCCTTTTTATAAATAAATCGAGGAGAACTCCAATAATGGTGGTGAGATGGTAGTGAGGTAGTAGTGGTGAGGTGGTACGGGCTGAACCCAATTTTTTTCTTTCAATCCAATTTTTGACTGAAATTTTCTTAATGCATCCCTAAATTATAAAACATTGTTTAGAATTTTTTTAGGTAGTTTAATTATTTATAATGAATTTAGGGTTTTACATTTGTATTCCTTAAAGAAAATTTCGTCCTCAAAATTTATAATTCCTCAAACAAGTAGTACACCCAGGTTTATAACTAAAATCTCCCCACACAATGAACTCATGATGATTACTTACACTCATGAAAATTTAATAAAATAAGCATGCATCATGAATATCTTTTTATTATTATTAAAATTTAGAGTAGACTCCTACTAAGCTATGTATAGCTCACCCCCACTCTTCCCTCCCTTTCCTGCTACATTATGCATGATAATTAAGGCAAGATAAGATGATCGTGAATGGAGGATTTTGAAAATACAAGGTTTGACTTAAAACTTTATTTTTTTTATTAGTTATTATAATTTACAATTAGGGATGTTGAGATTACTCTGATGAATTTTAAATTGACTTTATAAATGTCTTGGATTTAAATTTATGACTTTACAATGAATTTTTCATTTTAAATAGTAAATCTCTGAAGGGTACCCAAATTAAATATAGAATTTATTTTAAATTATTTCTAAATTGAATTTTTCATGATTACTCAAGAAAATTTCATTTAAACATAATTCAAAATTTACCCCATTCTTATCTCATGTACCCATTTTTCAAGACATGAAGATAGAAGTAAAAGGTGAAGAGTCAAAAACTTTAAAATGGACAATCTTTCCTAAGATTTTCATTGCTAAATTCCCATCTTGGACATCAATTATAGTTTTGGTAGTGGCCATAAATGGTCTACCAAGAAGTATTATATGTTCTTTGTCCAAAACTTGGTTTTTCTTAATACCAAGAACCATAAAATCAATAGGTATTATAAGTTTTTCTACTTGTACTAGCACATCTTCAAAAATTCCCTTTGGATATTTAATAGATCTATCCACAAGTTGAAGGGACATGGTTATAGGTTTTAGATCTCCCAAACCTAGTTGTATGAAAATAGAGTAAGGCATCTAATTTATGCTAGTACCTAAATCTAACATTGCGTTAACGAATTTTATATCCTCAATAGTGATGTTTATGATAAAACTACTTGGATCTTTCAACTTTGAGAGTAGTTGCTGCTAAAGCACAGCACTATAAATTTTTGATACCACTACTCTTTCATAAGCTCATATATCTTGTTTTTAGTACTTAATTCTTTGAAAATTTTAGTATAGGAAGGCATATTCTTGAACAGTTCTAATAATATTAAGCTTGCATTTACTTTAGAAAGCATGTTAAAAAGTTCAGAGAATTGCTTATCTTGTTTGGATTTTTTCACTCGGTGTGAAAATGGTATTGATTACTAGTGTAGTTTTGATGCTTTATGATTTTTGGAAATGTTAGTTGACTCTCCATTTCTTTTCTCAAAAGGTTTATCATTATTTGCACTTTTTTCTACACTATGGTATAATGTCCTTTGCATGTTCTGCTTGTATGTGTAGCTTTCCTTTCTCTTGCTTTTGCATGTATTCTACTAGCTACCCAACTTTGACTTCAACCCTTTTTACTAAAGCCTCTATAGAGTTCAATATTTGATTGTTCATCAACTAGTTGTCTATGCTAATTTGAATATGAGAATTCAAATTATCTTCTAAGGTTAGTTTGGATTGACTTTGTAGGTAAGGTTGGTTTTCATATGGTCTTTATGTTTGGTTTTGAACATGTGCTTGTAATTTTTTGGTTTCCAGGTAGGGTTAAGGTAATTATAGGTGTTGAAATGATACATTTTCACATAATTATCTTCCTCCAAAGTATCCATATTAAAATTACTTGCATTTGAACAATTAAAAGAAATATGTCCAATTGAACCACAAAGATCACATACCTCCTGATTTGACATCTGATGGTTAATGAGGAGTTACATTTGCTTAGCCAATTCTACAAGTTCCAATGCCATTTTATTTTCGGAGCCAACTTCAATAAGTCATGATTTTCTTTCTCTAAGACTTTTTTGTTGGGAATTAACAACCAACATCTCATAAAGCTCATAAGTTTTTTCTACTATTTTTTCTCCCATAGCTCATCCTACAGCATTATCAACAGTGCACTAACACTGTTATGTCAATCCATCATAAAAGAACTAGTTTTCTACTTGCATTGGATAGCTATGGTGTTGGCATTGAATCAAAAGGAGCTTGAATCTATCCCAAGTTTCATAAAAAGGCTCTCCATCCATTAAGAAGAATGTTTTTATTTTTCCCTTAATTATACAGTCTTTTGATAGGAATAATAGCTACCCATAAATTAATGTAGACTACATCCCAAGTATTTAATGAACCAATTGTAGAGTCAAGAACCAAGACTTAGTTTTATCCTTAAGGGTGTAAGGAAAATATCTCATCCTAAACTGGTCTTCATCCAATCTCTACAAGGGAATTGTCTACATAGTAACATAAAATTCTCTAATAAATTTTAAAGGGTCTTCATTAGGAATATCATAAAATAAAAGTAAAAAGGACTAATTGATATTTTTCAACTCATAATTCATTGCAACCACTGCAAGTTGTATGCAAGAGCTAGTATTTCCAATGATAGGTAATGCATACTCCTTCATCATTTTCTATTCATATTCAACATCACCCATGTCTACTTGTACTTGGGGTTGTTTATTTTTCTGTTGTTAAATGCTTATCTCTCTTGAATTTTTATTTTTTTTAGAACTTGTAGATGTTAATAAAAAAGTACAAGTTTCTTTTTCAAAGATCTCTTAACTTTTATACATTAATTACAAAAATCGGGTTATCAGATCATTTAATACTAATAAATAAACACTATTATAAGTATAAAGTAAAATGAAAAACATACACTATTCAAAAGTTAGTAAAAGAGAATAAATTATACAAGAAATAATTTTATTACACAAAAATACTAAATATAAAGTAAAATAAATATTATAATTAAAAATTACCAAATAAAAGAAAAGAAAGTTATTTTTTAAAAAATAAAATCTTAAATTTTTCAAATGTTTTAAGATTTTAAAAAAATTTATTATTATTAAATAAAATATTTTAAAAAAATTTAAGAAAAGAAAGTTTAAAAATAATATTTTTATTTTATTATTATTTTCAAAAATAGTAGAAAAATTAAAATTTAAAATACTCAAAATTAATTAATAACATCAAAATTTAAAAATTTTAAATATAAATTACAATATTTACAACACAAAAACTTTTTAAGATTTTAATAATAAAATTTTAAAAATGTTATTCTTTTCTGCAACGGCACCAAAAACTTGATGCTTGAAAGATTATCTAGTTTTTAGTGCTATTATCACTATACTTAGCAATGAGGCCAAAAACTTTATGTGCCAAAATTAGGTATACAAATTTTGTATGATTTATAAAATAACTTACAAGTGCACGAATCACTTATAGAAAATGATAAGTATACTTTCAAGGTTTTAAAAGATGAATCAATGGTTTTTAAATAATTTAAAAAATTATTAAAAATGAAAATAAACTTAAAACATTATGTCACAAAGATTTGGGTTTTTGAAAGATCTAACCTAATGACATAAAAATAAGTAGATTCAACAAACATTAGGAAAATAACATTTATACTCAGTAATGAATTTACAGGATATATTCGCTAATTAATTATGCTTGTTTAATATTGATTAGGTTACTTAAATATATGAATTAAAATTATTAACTCTCTCTTGTATACACAAATAGTGCTTCCGTCAGTATTAGTTGTTATTAATTAAAATCTCTCATCGCCTTTGGTTGAGTCTAACTATTAATTTTAATTAAATTATGCTTCTTTTTTAAAAGATTAATAAACTATTTAATTGCCACCTTCAGTCGGGTCTAACAATTTAAACTTCATTCAATGTGTTAAAGTTGGATACAAGAATTTAAATATCTGAAAACTAATTTTTAAATTTTAAAACTACTATAAATAATATGTCATCAATATATTTTTTTAATGGTAATTCTTATAAAAACCTTTGACATAGAGTTTACGCTCTAAGTATACATATGAACCAAATCAAAGATAAAAGAACAATACTCTAAATTAGATCTAAATAATCAAATCTTAAATCTAACTTCATATTTTAAGTTTATTATGAAAATTTTGACATCACTATATTTTCTAGAATAAACTTTGTAGAATTCTTGAATAGAAAATAATACTCAATTTTGTAAAAATGTTTATCTATTTTAATATTTTATAAGTATAATAACTTTATTAACATCCCATAATAATTTCAGTTAGACATGCTTAATTTAAAAATATGGCCAATATTTTAAACTTAACATTCAAAATAACACATAAATTAATCTAAAAATAGAATAATACATTTAAATTATACCTCGCATGTATCCTTCCAAATACAAAGTTTCGGTATTATTTCTGTAACTAAAAAACCACTAAAAAATTGTCAATTATCGTTAATTGAATTTAGACTAAATTATTATATAAAACTATAACTATGTTCAACTCTCAATTGAGAGAAGAATTTTAAATTAAGAAAACAAAAAAAAGAAAGATAAAAAGATAAAAAGACTATAGAGAAACTGAGAAGGATGAGAGACATGGATGAAAGGGATATGGAATACAATAAAAATGAAGTCCTATTTATAGATATAAAAAAGGAGAAAATATTTGATCAGAAGACTAGCACCACGGCATAATTCTTTCCATGTCGTGGCATGATACAAGCTATAATTAGTTGGAATGCAATCCATTATACACGCATCGTGGCACATAACATTTACATACCACACCACGCATCAATTCTGAGATGCATGATATTCGGTCTACTAGCCTCGAGCCATGGCACATAAAACTTCCATGTCGCATCCCATATTGTTCTAATCAACTTTAAACCTATATTTTCTTATATATATTTTTTGGAATATATGTAATGCTTTACATATGTTATCTTTTATGCTTTTAAATTTGTAATGGAGTGCTTTCAAATATTTTTTTTAAGTGTTGATTAATTTTATCTTTTTGGAGCTAAAATACCTATAACAAAAACTTGCATGCAATATATTAAGTACTCATCAATAGGCCCTTGTCTAAGGATCCCAAAAATAATGGGAGGTCCAACTCCGAGGTCCATATGAAATCACAATCCAAAACACAACAAGGGATCCAAATCTAAGGCTTGTGTGCGGTCAACAATCCAAGACACCATAGATTAAAAACCTTTGAGAATACATGTGTATGTGATGTGTACCTCTAGTTCGTAGAAAATAGTATGCTACAATCAGTAGCCCATGAGTACCATACTCCGCAAGACAACATACAGGCATACTCCACACGAAACAAACCATTTTCATAATGTATGTTTAAAAATCTCAAATGCCATGTAATATTTTAAATACTCATTTCATTTCAAAGTTTAATAGTTATTTTTACAAAACAAACCGATGTATGCATAACAAAATATTTACAACGAGTATTTCATTTTAACAATATATATAACAATATTTATAAAAATCATAACATTTGATTTTATTTTTATTCATAATAGATGATGCATGATAATTTTATTAAAAACAATGCATGAATTAAAAATTTATAGTAGAAAACCCTACTTCAAAAGTTATTCTGCAACTAAACTTTCGAACCCAAACTTCTTGATTTTTTTCCCAAAATGCACTCCAAAATGTACCAAAAATCTGAACAATTTAGAGAGAGAAGAGAGGGATAAATTGTGATGTGAGAAGAGGGGTGAATTCGGCCAAATTTATAGACAAAACTACTACCCATCGACCACCCTCATTAATGGTTTGGCCAATGGGCTTGGCGAGGGACTCAATAAGACATGTAGAAATTTTTCAATTTTTTCCCGCTTAATCCAATTTTTCACACAAATTTTTTTTCAATAAATCCTTACATTTAAAATATTGATAAAAATTCATTTTTAGATACTTTAATTATTTATAAAAGATTTTATAGGGTTTTATAGAGGTACTTACGACATGAGGTATCTCCTCCCAGAGAGATACTCATGCCATGAGGTACCTCATCCCAATGTGATACAAACAACACAAGGTACCCACTACTCTAGATGTTACTAACTGAAAAGAAAATGGTGAGTTGACTAGAAGTGACCTTAATAAGGGACTAAATGACCTGAGTATTTTAGAGATATATAGGTATGACCTAATCTTGGGATAGTGAACCTACTCTTATGTCAGTAGAAGTCATAGATAATTGATAAGAGTTAAATTATTGCATTTTTTGTTATGATTTAAATGTTGATATTTGTGTGAAAATTGTGTTTATTTGATTATTTAATCCACAAATGTCATTTCATGGGTATTTCGTGTTTAAAGTGCAATTTCAGGTAAAATCATAATTTTGGAGAAGTTTGGGACAAATTTCTATGAACGGGATTGAGTGCAAATAAAAAGAAAACAAAATTTCAAAATTTGGAATTTCACCGCCGGCGAGAATATTCTCGCCGCCGGCGAAAACCTTATGGAGAATACGTTGAAAATCATGCAGGGAGCACAGATTTTGGCAAAGCAATCTCGCCGCCGGCCAACTTAACCTCGCCGCCGGCGAGATTTAGCAGAACAAAAATCGTAACTTTTCCAGAAATCTCGCCGCGGCGAGAACAATGTCGCCGTCGGCGAGTTTCGTCCGAAAACACATTTTTTATTGTGTGTTTGTTCCAAAATTGCCCCCCAAACCCTAGATCTATATATACAATATGATGGAGAAAGAGGGGGAAGGTAGAGAGAGAACAGATCTGAATCATTTTTGGAGGAAAAAAGGCAATTTTGGAGAGAAAGTTTGGAGAAGCTTGAAGGATCATCACATTGTTGCTACCAAGTCTTCATCTTCAAGAGTTTTTCATCTCTTCTCCTTAGCCTTCATATTCTGCATTTTATTCAGATTTGTTATTCATGAATTCAATTAAAATAATGGTTGTTCTTATTTCCATTATGAACTAATTCGTTTTTGCTAAGGCTATGATGTAGTTGAATCAAGGAAATCTGATTTCTTTTGTTATTGTTATATGAGTTCATTGTTTTCAAGTTGAGTGTTTATTTCCATGCTTAATGCTTTTAAATTTCTGGCTAAGATTTAGATGATTAGTTGCATTATATTGAGACCGAAAGGAGATATGTAATGAATGCTTCTTGTGATAAATACCGTATGTTGAATGCGAGTGTGAGAACTAATGCATGACGTATGTGATTATTCTAGAAATTCCATAAATCATAATGTGCTTGTTTGTGATTAAATCTTCATAGAAATATAGTTGGTTTTCATAGATAAGTAATTCTAATATAACTCGAGAGAGAGTATTAGGTAAATTTGGGTTTTTCAACCATCACTTTTAGCTTTGATTCTCATATAACATGACTTGAAATCAGATTGAATTGATTTAGCGAAATCAAATGCCTTAGCGTTTTTAATTATTTGTGAACAACATTTAATTGTGTTATTTACGTTTATTTTTAAGTTAATTTTCTTCTTAAATAATTTCAACAATCGGGTTTTCAAATAAAATTAGGATTAGTCAATTTTGGTATTTAGTAACGCCATTCCTTATGGGTTCGATATCAGTACTTTTGTACACTTTATTACTTGAATGATTCATACACTTACGAAAATACGCATCAATTCGGTTTTCAAATAAAATTAAGGTTAGTCAATTTCGGTACTTAGTAACGTCATGCCTTGTGGGTTCGATATCCGTACTTTTGTACACTTTATTACTTGAACGATTCGTACACTTGCGAAAACAAGCATCAATAATCACTCCACTGAGATATCAACACTTGGTTGTTGAAGAGCATATATATATAAACCTATGTATTCATTAAGAAGGATCTGTTTATCTCTCTAACTCTCCCTGTAAATCCTATAACACTTGTAATTCTTCAAACAGTTATCACACAAATGGTAAAGATTTTAATAGAATAAATTAGTGAAATCCTCTTTCAAGAAAACAAAAGAAACGAAAAGACTAAAATCTAATATCTTAATAATAATTGTTGTGTTTGGTTCACTGAATGAAATAGGAATTGGAATGGAATGGAATGGAAATAGTTTTGTTTGGTTTGACCATT
Organism: Hippophae gyantsensis; assembly: GCA_030763125.1. Lineage (NCBI taxonomy): Eukaryota > Viridiplantae > Streptophyta > Magnoliopsida > Rosales > Elaeagnaceae > Hippophae > Hippophae gyantsensis. The sequence goes on along the minus strand of CM061035.1, from coordinate 40,297,186 downwards.
GGAATCAAAGAAGGAATTAGAATTACAGTATTTGGTTTACAGTTGGAATGGAATGAAAAACACTGTATATTACTTTAATATCCCTATATTCAGTAAAATTTAAATAATATCATTTAATTATTATTTTTTCGTGAGATAAAATACATTGTTGAAATCATTATTTTTCTAAATAATTATTACTTAAAAATAAAATATATTATTAAAATTATTATTTTTCTAAATAAAATTTAGGGTTTTGAGGTTTGGGAATTAGGATTTATGGATTTGGGGTTTAGGGTTTAGGGTTATATTTATAGATAAAGATTTAGGGTTATATTTGTGGGTTAAGGTTGAGGGTTTCTAAATAGAGTTTTAGGATTTGGGATTTAGGGTTTAGGGTTATATTTCTAGGTTAAGGTTTAGAGTTAAAATTATTATTTTTCTAAATAGGGTTTAGGGTTTTGTGTTATATTTCTGGGTTAATGTTTAGCGTTAAAATTATTATTTTCTAAATAGGGTTTTGGGTTTTGGGATTTGGGGTTTTGGGTTTAGGGTTATATTTATGGGTTAAAGTTTAAAGTTAAAATTATTATTTTCTAAATAGAGTTTAGGGTTTTGGGATTTGGGATTTGGGGTTTAGGGTTTAGGGTTTAGGGTTATATTTGTGAGTTAAGGTTTAGAGTTAAAATTATTATTTTTCTAAATAGGGTTTTTGGTTTTGGGGTTTAGGGTTTAGGGTTTAGGATTTAGGGTTTTAGAATTTGGGATTTAGTGTTTAGGATTTAAGGCTTAGGGTTATATTTGGAGTTGGGGTAAAATTGAAAAAAAAATTGAGATGGGAATGGAATCATGAATCCTTAAGGGGGGAGAAGGAATTATGATTCCTTCTCTTTTAGGAATCGATTTCATTCTATTCCCACTTTTCAATCCAACAAAACATAAAATTGGAAGGAATCAATTCTGATTTTATTCCATTCCAACCGACCAAACATGCACTTAGTGGTATATTTTTTTAACAAAAAAAAAGGCACTTATGACTTCATAATCTCAAAGTAGTACAAGAGTATCCCCTATTTACTTTATGATACACAAATGGTCCATTTTCATGTTTTAAATTGGAGATTTTATCACATGCTTGTCACATGTGATATAAGTGAAAGATAATTGTATCGTTAAAAGAGTTTAGAACTTTAGTTGTACCCCTATTTAACAAAAGGTATGCATATGGGTCCATATTTTCATAATAGTACATCAATAATTCATAAATTTAATTTTAAGTATACTAATGGTCCAAAATTAAGATTTAGTTGAAAATTTCAACATGTATCATACACATGTGCAAAAAAATGAATGAAAAATTCATCTTTAAAGTTGTTTCTTGCCAATGAACCACCTCTTAGTCTTCAATTAATAATTTTTTTTCAGCTTTTTATATAAGCATCACGTCACATAATTTCTTCATGTAATGCTGGTATGATGATCTTTCTTTTTGCAGTCATGTAATTAATATGTCATATCATATATACTACATCCCCTCTGTTTTACCATGTTGTCTCTTTTACCTAGTATGTCTTGTGTTGGTTCTCAATTTGTCTCATGATCTTTAGTATTCATCTTCTGTATGCTCTTCCTTATTTTTTACTTTAGATGCCTTTTTGAGAAAATTGAGGTATATTTTTCAAGCTTAAATACTTGAATGTTGTCATCTCTTTCTTTTATACTTATTACTTGTTATGATTTGTCATGTGCATTTCTATATTATATAGATTATTTACATGTTTTTAAGACTCTTGAATTACATATATTATTGTGACTAAATTAGTATGTTTAGTTGACATTCATAATAGTATATTGTTGTGATTAGATTAATATGTTTAGTTAACATTCAAGATAATTTGGATTGTTTCTTTCTAAACATGTTTCTTATTTTTTATTTTAGAAGATAAATCTTATCCCTACTTAAATGTTTTAATATAAAATAAGTCTTATTTTTTATGATAAAATCATTCATCCTTTAATTTTTTTCCCGAAAAATCATCTTAAAAACAATTCAATTTCATTAGGATTTTTTTAGGGCTCTCATTTTTATTTTATTTTATTTTTTGGTTTATAATGTTTTAATAAACTTTTTTATTTCTTGGTTATTTTAAAAATGAATTTATCCTTAATTATTTTTCATACACATTAAAATTTTCTATTAAATCTTAATTTTAGACTACTAACATACATCATGAATTTATAACAACCCAAGTTTTGAGCCTTTTTATTGAAAATTTTGAAGAATTTTTTATGCAATTCCATGTTTGGTCAGTGAACTTGATGATTATTGGTCATTAACCTTCACGTTCGATCACTCTTTAGTTTCATCAATTTAGTTCACAATCCAACCCATCTAGTCCAAAACTTTCAGCTGGATCAGTTGAGCTATTCATCTTTCAACGTTGGACCAATTAGTCCTGATCAAAATGCTTAGAAGTGAATTGATCCAAAGTGAAAATGTAAAGATTTAGTACACCAAAACGATCGAAAGTGAAAAAATGTAAACTAAATTGATACTTTTGGCCTACAAAATAACTATTAGAATGCTTTTTCCAGCCACTAGTAAACCTCCTGAATATAAATGTGTCAATAAATTGTTAACCGACCTTCACAACTCACCATCTTGGACTCACGGGAACAGTGGTGCCTAACACTTTTTTATAGTATAATAATAGTATAATAAAAGTTTCTCCTAAATTTGAGGGAATATAAAAGCAATATGTTTCCACAACTACTACTTTGATAGATGACACAACATAACCCAGTAGAGAAGAAATCCTTTGAAATGGCTAAAATACGTTTTCCATTAATCATGCTTGACTGGCTACTGCCACTAGAGAAGGCAAATAATACTGCCGACCTGGGCAGCCAGAACACAAGCGCAACAAACCACTTTGCTAGATTCTAAATTCTAATTCATAAATCCCTTTCAACAAAAGTCTCTTACTCTTCTTCAAGCTACTGTACTGCTTCTGCCTATTCATGGCTACCAATCCACAAAAGATGCAGATCATATAAGAAAGCACTTTATCCCATATTATGTAGGCAAGTGCTAACATCTGCATCCTGTGATTGCCATTATGTTAGACCTTTATTTCATATCACGGTATCATCGGATCACCTTGGGACACAAGCATTTGTACCTCTGAATCCTCATCTGTAGGTTTGACAGTATAATCTGTCCTAGAATCACCTGCAGATATTAGCTAGAAAACATCAGGCACTCTATGTTACTTGACTCTTCATTTCTCATGAAGTAATATGTACAAGTGACATGACATAAAAATAAGTGTGGGTAATTGAACACTCCAATTAGAGGAAATTTACTCGAGAAAAAATGAACATATCCAGCACCATAGCAACTACTAGGATTTCCAAAACTAAACAGAGTAAGTGGACCATTAAATGCCAAAACTTCTCATGATCTTTTAGCCACAAAAAAATTAGCATTACTATATTTGATAACCTAGAATAGTAGGAATTCATAATTAAACATTACAGGAGTTAAATTTACATACCAAAAGATTGGCGAAGTGCCTTAACAGCATCAAAGTTCTTGTATGTGTAGCCGACAAAGCTTAGATCTTTGGGAGTTAAGTGCAACTGCATAAAAGTTTAAGATAGAATATTAAAGCTTGATGCAAATTCAATAAATGACCTAAAAGCTGGTGGAAGTTTTGCACAATACTAATGCAAATTTGTTGGAAACTAGCAAAAGTTTTCATCACACAGGTTATTATTAAGTTCTTACGGCTTACACATGTTTACATTGGATATGTTGATTTTTAACTATTTTGTTAAGCACAAAAGATGATTTTAACTCTTACCCTAATGTTCTCAAATCAAAGCAATTTAATTGTCTTAGCATAAAGAAAATGTGGAACTTTTCCAAGGAAAATACTACGGTATCAAATGATAATGCAAAGTATTAGATAAGTACACAAAGAAATTAAGCCATAACAAACCTTTCTTGTGGGTCCTGAGCCAGTTCTTGATGGTGTCGGAGGATCTGACTGAAAAGATATTAAAAAAAAGAACATTCATAAGAAAGGTATCATATTGAACAAAAAGGTGTAAAATATCTCATGGTATCAATATTGAACATGCCTTCTAACTTTGAAGTATTAATTAGTTCCTAAAATCAAAGATCATATGGACTTTTAAGAAAAATAAGTCTGACTAATCAATTTAGCATCCAAGATACCAAAAGTCAAATAATGAAATCATAAGAAACCTGAACTCTATTCCAACACTACTTTTAAGCACAGATAAGAACATTACAAGAGATGCACTTCTCTATTTTCTGCATCCGTATGATGCCTTAAAGCATAAGAGAAACATTGCAAGCTCCCTCTAGTTAAATGTCCTTTTGAAGTTTTGTGTTTTTAATAGGGAAAAGTTACGAATAGTAATGCCCACAACCTGGCTCAACTAGGAAAATTGAAATACAACAAAAGCAAAAAGAATAAGAATAAGAATGAGAAATAGAATTGTAGCTAAGGTTCTCCAGTCGGCTATAATAAAGACCCATATAAGGCAATAAGATTTATGTACTCGAAAAGAGAAAAGTTCAGTTCTAGTGAGAGCCCTATATTCGTCGAATATTAGGCCATAAAATAAAAGGTTCCAAGACAAGAAGCCTAAATTATTTTTTGTCTGGCAATATATGATTCATGGACCAAATACAGGTAAATAGATGAATATGCTAATAATAGCCAAAATGTTAGAAGCAAATTGTGGAGGAAAAATAATTGTAGTAAATATTTCAAATGCAAGTTAGAAAAGTGAGATTGCACAATACTTCGTCAAATTTCATAAAGTTTTGGGTATCAAGCTCTCCATTCACTTGTGGTTTGAATGCTGCCTCCATTTCATAGAGTTTATCCCACACAACGTCCTTGAACCATGGGTGAGACTGAAGCAGCAGAGGTTGTAGACATAAGACAGAGCAGATACATGAAAGATTTAAACAATCCTTCACTTAAATGTAAAACCTTACCTTAATTTGATGTGCCCCTCCAGTACCCAGCCTGTTATCAACGTCACAAAGAAACCTACATATGAGATCCTTAGCCTCATAAGACAACTTTGCATCTTCTGGAAATATCAAGTGGTTTCTCCAATGAACAATCTGTCAGAAACCAACAGATGGAACATATAAGAAATGCACATCCATCCAATTAAGTACATATATTAGGAGCACAGACTAGATGACAAAAAAATATCAATATCAAGCAAGATTGGCCAATACAGTAGCACACAAAAAATGCTGGCGTATATAGTCCCCTCAAAGGTAGAACTAAAAATATTAGACAAACCAGGATTTTGCATGTGAGAATAAATGTCTTCTCTTACAACATATGGATAAAATTTCATGATGGGTTCGAGAAAGAATGATATGCTCTCTACTAATCCACTCTCTCTCTCCTGTTTACTTTTTATTGAAATGCTATTACTCCTTTGACAATAAAGAAATTTCATAGTCGTAAAAAAAAAATGAATCATTTGCAGAATGCTTTAAGCAAGTTACCTTTCTGCAAGTGGTTATTGGGTCATCTGAATAAAATGGAGGGTAGCCAACAAGCATTTCATACATTATTGCTCCCAATGACCACCTAATTCAATTTAAGCAACATAAATAGAATGACAGAAAATATACCTTTACAATTGTGACATTCAAGTTAAAGGTGCATTTCTTCAGGTAATGCAAAAACAAAGTTTGAACTTGGAGAAATAAGCGCATACTGAAGGCAAGAAATAAGTGACAAAAATAAAACAAAGAACTGACCAGTCACACTCCATTCCATATCCTTTCTTCAATAGAACTTCAGGAGCAATATAATCCGGTGTTCCCACAGTTGTAAATGCCTTACACAGAAAATCAAAAGAAGAGACAAAAAGAGAGAATGTTGAAGAGACAAAGAAACAACGGTAATGCAAAACATTTAATGGGATTTCATACAAGACTGGTGTTCCAAGCTTTTGAAGATTTCTCTGTTGATATTTCACAAACATAAATGCAGCTTTTTCTATGAAACTACAATGCAGTATATAATTAAGTTGAGCCTACAATATAATATGTAACATACTATATGGTAACATTTACTCTAACATCGAGTTGGTCAGGTTAGTAAATACCAACTTCCTCCTGTTCATCTGCCAATGCTGAAGCTTTTCAATAGGGCTTCTCCAACTACTCCCATTATCCGCATCAGGAACAGATCCATCAATATCCATTGGTTTTGTGGCATTTTCATCACCCATATTTCTATTTTCATGCAGTGCAGATAAAGCTGAGCAATCAAGAGGCTTACAGAGGCCAAAATCTGAGAGTTTCATGTGACCATCTTTGTCCAGGAGAAGGTTGTCAGGTTTGATATCTCTGAAAAGAAGGTAAGACAGGGTAAGTCCCTTGATATATAACAATTATGACAAAATTCATCAGGGCTTTTGACAACTAATGAGGTCTTTCGGAAAATTGACCAGGACAGACAAATATAAACCTGTGAATGTAGTTATGTTTGTGAATAGACTCTATGGCAAGGACACTCTGAGCAATGTAAAATCTAGCAACATCTTCTGATAAAGTGTTTTCTCTCATCAGCAACGTCATCATGTCTCCACCAGGTAGGTACTCCATGATCAGATATAAGTATTCAGCATCTTGAAATGAGTAGTAAAGTTTGACTATGTAGTGACTGGCAACTTCAGCCAACAAATTTCTCTCAGCTCTAACATGTTCCACCTATGGAGCACAAGGCATTCAATGTTAAAGTAATAAACATAAACCAAGTTTTTGCTGAGCAAACTGTGACGCTGTAAAATTGAGAAATATACATAACAAAACTGGCAACTGCTGAGGTATTATATGAGGAATTTGTGAGGTCAAAACACACCCAAACCTACAAGTTTGATACTAAAGGATCAATCTTGGGACAATAGCAATATAACAAGAAATGTAAATCAGATTTCAAGAAGATACACAGATACACAAGTTGAATAACAATGTATATTTTTTTTAAATATGTAGAATCGGGTGATTTCCAAATGAAGGTGAGTACTTCCTGATTCTATAGTTCTACTCAAAAAAAGATGATAGTGTAAATGTTTAGTAATCCATGAATGAAGAAAACCTCAAGCAAGCTTCAGTTATAGGTATTGTAAAAGAGCTCATATGTTTGTTCTGACCTGTCCTCTCATAAGCATTTCAGATTTCTTCAACTTTTTCATGGCATAGATATTTCCAGATTTTTTCTCCCGGCACAACCTAACCTATAAGTAGGCAATGTCTCAAATAAATTGCATAAAATAGGAAACATTTATCAAGCTTGTATACATAGAAAGATCTAGTTTGAAGCAAACTCAAAATTTGTTTTGCTTGAAGCAAGCTTGTATACTAACCTCACCAAAAGCACCTCTGCCAATGATGGTTAAGAGCTCAAAATCATCAACACATATCTTGTTCCTTTTAAGCCGCATATACTCGGTCTCTTTTCGTTCTAGGTCTTTGATCAGGTTAATTTGTACTTCTTTGGGTACATCTGAAGATGCCAATTTCCTTTCTAACACCCATCGTCTTCAATGAAAATAAATCAGGTCAGAGACTAATATGCTTTTTTGAAATAAAATGATGTCAATACACTAAAAAGATTTTGATGGGAATGCCCCACCATTATGAAAAATAACCAACAATGCTTAGTAAAAAGCACACAATCAAATTTAATCACATAAGCCTAGAACCCAATCAGTTGGGCTAGATGAGAAACTTGATTACAGTCTTTAGATATTGGCACTCTTGTACAATAATTTCATGCATATCAATGATGATATCTAAAGAGGCCAACAGTTGCAGCAAGCAGATCAAAAGCCAGACAGGAGTAAGCACACACTAATCAATACAAACTTTGGGATCTTCCTCACTTTAAAGAGTATAGGAGAGTACCGCTGCTTTTATAAGAATAATTGGCACAACATTTCAGATAAAATTATTAGCATGTTCTTGTTTGATATGCCTCTCCTATTGATCAAAGACGTGTTTCATTTACCATATTTATCTATGGCATACGGACATCACAGCAATAGCTAATCATGTTGAAGAGTTAATTTTGAAAATTTTAATTATGAGTCTTTTCGACATTTATATTTTAAGCTTCCATCCTTTCATTTTTATGTCTTAATTTTCTCAGAGTTATGTCCTTTTAGTTCTTGTTAAGACTTTTTAGTTCCTAGAAGCTAATGTATTGAATCTTTTGAATGTCCTAAGTTCTACTATAAATAGGACTATTGCTTGTGTTGTGTTGAAGAAGCAGAAAAATCAGCCCTTTCCAATGAAAATAAAATTTGAAGTTTATCAAGTTTCTTAGCATACCCGGTTACTGCACTTCTTTCTTTAACAGTGATATCAGAGCCATTATCAAACCTCTAGTTAAATTCCTCTTCCAATTTTAATTTCCTAATATGGCCTCCTAAAGCAACATCAACTCCCTTTTTGGTTATTCTCAAGATTTAGTTCCTATATTTGATGGAGAAAATTACAAATATTGGAGCATTCAAATGAAAACAATTTTCATCTCCCAAGATTTGTGGGATTTATTTGAAGTTATTGAAGAGTCAAACAAAACACCTCCAACAGCAGCAGACCAACTCAAGCAAAAAAAATAAAAGAAAGATGAAAGAAAAAATGCAAAACCCTTGAAGCTAATATACAGTGGAGTAAGCAAACCAATTTTTCCTTCAATTATAAATGAAGATAACGCTAAAGAAGCTTAGGAGTTATTAAAAAATGAGTATGAAGGAATTGAAAGAACAAATTCCATGAATGTGCAAACTTTATGGAAAAGTTTTGATAATTTAATGATGAAAGAAAATGAAACTGTCCAACAATTTATGTGCAGGGCCTCCGAAATTGTTAATCAAATGAAAGGCCGTGGTGAGAAAATTGAAGAAAAAATAATTGAGAAAATTTTAAGAAGTTTACCTCCTAAATTTAACCATACCGCAACTGCAATAGAAGAATCAAAAGACTTATCAAAATTGCGTTTTCATGAACTAAAGAGTTCTCTCCAAGCAAATGAATGTAGAATTAATAAGGACTCAAATTCTATGTTGGATCAAGGTGGAGCAAGCAAAAGGAAGGTGATCATTTTAGAGAAGCGGACAATTTTTAAGCCAAAGAGGAAGAGGTTGAGGTCAAAGAGAGATTTTCAGAAAAACCCCAAAGGTAATTTCTCTTCTTCTTATTGCGTTATTTGCAAAAAACAAGGGCATGGATCCAAGGATTATCGCTTTAAGTGTACCAAATGCAGAATTCCTAAACATTCACAAAGGGATTGTTGGTACAAAAATAAACAAGAAACAAATGAGGCAAATTTCACCAAAAAAAACAAGAACACCAATTATTTTCTTGCATGAATAATGAGCAAAACTCACCACAGATTTGGCATGTAAATAGTGGCTTGAAACAAGGAGTTTTTTGTGCAACTGGACCAAAACTACAGTTCTCAAGTCACAATAGGAGATGGAAAGGAGGTAACAAAACGCATACATGATGTTTTATATGTTCTTGGTTTATCTCAAAACCTCTTTAGGGTGCGACAATTACTACAAAAAGGATATTTGGTACATTTTGATGGTAAAAATTACAAAATTGTTGATAAAAGAGATAATGTTACTATTACTAGAATCAAAATGACCCAAAATAAAGTCATTCCTCTTTCCATGTCTTCATGTCAAAAAAAATTCTATGAATTGTGTTAAGGATGATGAATCTCATTTATGGTACTTGAGATTGGGTCATTTAAGTTACAAAAACTTGAATGAACTGAAAAAGAAAAATATGATAATTGGTATGCCTCCAATTGTTACGAAGAAAGGAATTTGTGAAGGATGTGTTTTTGAAAAATGCATAAATTTCCTGTCCTTAAAGGAGCTTGGAGAGCTAGCATGCCACTTGAACTCATGTTGACATTTGTGGACCGACTCAAAATCCTTCTTTTTGTGGTAAGAGATATTTTTTCTTATTTGTTGATGATTATCCAAGGATGACATGTTATGGATATATTTTCTTGAACAAAAATCACAAGCCTTTTCTATGTTTGTTAATCTTGCAGCTCATGTTGAAGAGAGTGGGAAAAAAAATAATAAATCTCAGAACTGATCATAGTAGAGACTCTCCAACAATTTCAAGATTTTTGCAGGGAAAAAGACATAAGAAGGCAACTCACTCTTCAATATAATCCTTAACAAAACGGGATTGTGGAGATACAAAAATAGGACGGTCGTTAACATGGCTAGAAGCATGCTGAACGATAAAGCAATGTTCTAGGGAGAAGCTTGCAATACAGCGGTTCATATTTTGAATCACTCGCCAACTCTTGTACTTGATAACAAAACTCCTTATGAAGCTTGGCATGGAGTGAAACCTGAGATTTCTCTTAGAGTTTTTGGCTACATAGCCTATGCTTTTATTCCTTCACAACAAAGAGGAAAATTTGACGTGAAATGAGAAAAATTCATTTTCATTGGCTATAGTAATGAATCAAAGGCTTATCGTCTCTATAGTCCTATCACAAAAAGCTAATTGTTTCAAGAGATATGTTTTTGATGAACTTTCTTCATGGAGCTAGGAAGATAATTCAAGGCGGCCAATTTTTCTTTATCTACCTGAAGAAAATACAGATAATTTTGGCTCAAACTCCAACAATGATGAAAGTAAAAGTTCAAATCATGCAAGCGAATTTTTTTTTTCCAAATGATATTGTGACAGATTCTAATACACCACCAAGAAAGGTGCATTCTTTAAAAAAATATTATGAAACTTCTCATATTGCTCTATTTTGTTGTGAGCCGCATAATTTAGCAAAAACTGTGAAAGAAAAAAATGGAAAAAAGCCATGAATGAAGAAATTTTTATGATTGAGAATAACACTAGGAATTGGGGGAGAGGCTTAATGACAAGAAGATTATTGGTTTATGTAGAATTTTAGAGATATTATCTTTAATTAAGCTGTAATAGTAATTGTGTACAGGCTATAATAGTGGTATATTTGTCTAACTCCTAATCCTATTTATATTGTTGTATATTCATCTGAAAAAAAAATCAGAGAAATAAAAGTAATATTTCAATTTTTTCTCTCAAAATTTCTATATGGTATCAAAGCATTTCTCCATTTGAGTGAAATAGAGCATTTCCCGGTTGAGTGAATCCTGGTATCATTTCTCCATTTGAGTGAAACAGAGCATTTCTCCATCCAGGTAGTGAACTCGAGAGCCAATCTGATATTCATTAGCACCGATTCCATTTGAGTGAACCCGAGAGCTAATCTCTACGCACTACCTCCATCGCCATCGTCTCTGGTGTTTTTGTCCTCCATAGAATCTCATCCCGTCCTTTGTCATCTTTGTCGACCTCATCTCCACATAATCAAGAAATCTCGTCCTCTGTCATCTCCGTTGACCTCATCTCGCCCGACTACTTCCGTGGCCATCATCTCGCCTGATTGCTTCCATCAATTTCACGAGACGTCAATCATCAAGTCTCGCGTAACTTCAATCACAGTTGTGAACGACTTCCGCCACTGTTCACAACCCAGGCACCACCTGGTTCATCTCCCACGAACGTCAACCCAACCATCACGAGCCTATTTCCCATTTTGCAAGCACCTAGTCGCCGTCGTCTTCCACTTCGACGCTTCCTGTTTACCCAGTCGCCATTGTCCTCCACTTCGACACTTCATGTTTACTATTCCAATCGTCTAGCATTCATCTTTGAGTCCGCTACCAACAACCCATAATCCAACTACCTTATTACAAATCAAAAACCCAATAAACCCAAAATAAGCAAATTATCCAATCAACCCAATAACATCAGTTTCACGATCGCTCATCGCAACAGTCCGAGCATCAATGGCCACAAGAAAACCTATCATGATCGATTCCAATAGAGGTTCCACCGAGAATAATATTTTGCCCATCACCAGTCACAAATTAAATGAGCACAATTATCTTCAATGATCACAATCCGTCATGATGTTTATATGTGGAAAGATGAAAGATGATTACCTCCCTGGAGTTGTAGCAATCCCAAACAAGGATGATCCAAAATACAGAACATGAAAATCTGAGAACCATATGGTGATGCCTTGGTTGATAAATTTCATGACGAACGAGATTGAAGAGAACTTTCTTCTCTACGATACTGCCAAAGGAATATGGAACGCCGCTAGAGATATTTATTCCAGTTCTGATAATATGTCCGAAATATTTGAGACCGAAAGCATCTTTTATGATTTTTATCAAGGAGAATCATCAGTTACCCAATACTTTAACTCTCTCACTCCATATGGTGATGCCTTGGTTGATAAATTCCATGACGAACGACATTGAAGAGAACTTTCTTCTCTACGATACTGCCAAAGGAATATGGAACGCCGTTAGAGATACTTATTCCAGTTCTGATAATATGTCCGAACTATTTGAGACCGAAAGCATCCTTCATGATTTTTATCAAGAAGAGTCATCAGTTACCCAATACTTTAACTCTCTCACTCGGTATTGGCAACAGTTAGATCTCTTTGAGGTTCACGAATGGAAATGTCCAGCAAACAGAATCTTGTGCAAATAGATTGTTGAAAAGAAACGGGTTTTCAATTTTTTGATAGGGCTCAACAAAGATCTTGATGATGTGCGAGACAGAATTTTAGGAACAAAGCTTTTACTAAGCATTTGTGAAGCCTTATTCGAAGTTCGCAAAGAAGAGAGTCAAAAAAAGGTCATGATGAGTCCTCAATCTGCCATTTCAATGACTAGAGAAGGGTCTGCACTTGCTATTCGAGGACACTAGTAATCTCAGAATGCAAACAACCATCCCCGAAGAGGAAGACCTTGATATGACCATTGTCGTAGGCCTTGTCACACTAAGAAAACCTGTTGGAAAATTCATGGAAAGCCAGCTAATTGGAAGCCACCCTTTGCACAACACACCAACAAAGAAAGCCATGAAAATACTACCTCCATAACCCATAAAACTGCTTCACCTGAATCTGCCCTGTTTAGCAAGGAACAAATTGATCTCCTGCAAAAAATATTTGGACAATCCTTGCTAACATCATCTGAACTATAACTCAATCAGGTAACACCCTCAACGCTTTTAGCTTGAAACAGGTTAGCTGTATCTGAGGTTCCTTCTCAGAATAAAGTTTTATTAAATCTTAAGTCCAATAACGATGGTGAAATCATGTTGAATCACTATCGCCTAGGTCATCCTAATTTCCTATATTTGAAAAAACTTTTCCCCTCATTATTTAGAAATAAAAATTCAATGAATTTTCAATATGAAGTATGTCAATTTTCAAAACATGTTAAAATTCATATCACAATCTTCTACATAAAAAATCACATCTTTTCTCATTAATTCAGACTGATATTTGGGAACACGTTGGTTCATTTCATTTGTAGATAATCATACTCGAATCACTTGGTTATTTCTCATGAACGAAAAATCTGAAACAGGTCAGATCTTTAAAAATTTCAATACCATGATTCAAACCCAATTTCAAACAAAAATCCAAGTATTGAAGATTGACAATGCTAAGGAATACTTCGCTTCAATTCTTAGTGTTATTTGTTAAGTCATGGGATTATCCATCTAAGCTCTTGTGTTGACACACCTCAACAAAACGGGGTGGCTGAGAAGAAAAATAGGCATCTTCTCAAGGTAGCTAGATTTCTCATGTTCACAACTCATGTCCCTAAACAATTTTGAGGGGAAAGTTGTCCTTATGACTACTTACCTTATCAATAGGATGTCCTCTCGTGTCCTCACTTTCAAAACACCTATCAGTACTCTGCTTGAGTCATATCCATACATCAGAATCGTGTCCAACATTCCCTTTAAAATATTCGGATGTTCTGCTCATGTCCATGTACATCATAGAGGTAAACTTGATCCCAGAACCATCAAATACATATTCCTAGGGTATTCATCACACCAAAAAAGATACAAATGCTTCTCTCCTATAACAAAACGGTTCTACAATACAATGGATGTCACCTTCTTTGAACAATATCCGCATTATCCCAAACCTGCCATTCAGAGGGAAAACACAGGCAATGAATACCAGCTTTGGAATAGAATTACCACTCAACCATCACTTTCATCAAAACAAATAGTGATTCCCACAAATCCGGTCTCAAATCATATCCCAATGTCTCAAACAAATGCTCCTAATATTCCTAATGAACCCTCAACTACTCTCCCAACAGATCCAAACTTCCCTGTCCCAAATAGTGACCTACTCTAGGAGGAGAAGAACTCAAGAGAGAACGAAGAATCGAACATATCTTGAGCTAGTCCAAGAGTCCAACCCGAGTACAGGCCACTCTGACAATTGACAAGGTAACATCACTGAACTTCTTATTATTGAGTTGCCTCCTAATCATTTAAATTTGTCAATTGTTGTAAGGAAAGGTGTAAGATCTTGTACAAACCACCCCATATACAACTTTGTTTTCTATAAAAGTCTCTCATCAGGTTATAAGGCATTTATCAACAACCTTGATCAGATACAGTTTCCAAATTCCGTTCATGAAGCTTTTCAGGTACCTGAATGGAAGACAACTATTCTTGAAGAACTCAATGCCTTAGAGAAAAATAAGATTAAGGAGATCACAGAACTACCACCGAAAAAACGAGTTGTTGGGTGTAAGCGGATTTTTACAATCAAACACAAAGCAGACGACAGTGTAGAAAGATTCAAGGCTCGTCTTGTGGCTAAGGGATTTACTCAAGCATATGGGATTAACTATCAGGAAACATTTACACCTGTAGCAAAACTCAACAATGTTTGTGTTCTTCTGTCACTGACATCTAACTTGGATTGGCCTCTCTACCAATTAGATGTCAATAATGCATTCCTCAATGGTGATCTCGAAGAATAAGTCTCCATGGACATTCCTCCTGGAATTGAATCTCCTGCTCCAACGAACAGAGTTTGCAAACTTAAGAAATCCTTATATGGATTGAAACAGTCTCCAAGCGCCTGGCTCAATAGGTTATCTGAAGAAATATGGGTACAATCAATGTCAACCAGATCACACACTCTTCGCCAAGCATTTCTCCAATGATATAATAGTTATCCTAATTGTGCATGTATATGATATTGTTCTAACAAGTAATTCTACAGTTGAGATGAATAAACTCAAAGAGTTCTTAACCAAGGGATTTGAGATCAAAGATCTAAGCAATCTCAAAAAATTTCCTAGGAATAGAAGTAGTCTCTGAACAAAGAAAGGCATATCTATATCTCAAAGAAAATATATACTTGATCTTCTCAAGGAAACTAGAATGATGGGGTGTAAACTAGTAGAAACTCCAATGGACTCTACAGTAAAACTCATAATCAAAGAAAACAGTGCACTTGTTGACAAAGGTCGTTATCAAAGATTAGTGGGAAAACTCATTTACCTATCCCACACTAGACTAGATATTGGTTTTTCAGTGAGTGTTGTAAGTCAATTTATGAACAATCACACTGAAGAACACATGGAGGCGGTCTATCGTATACTCAGGTATCTCAAAATGACACTAGGAAAAGAATTGTACTTCAATAAGAATCCCACCAAGAAAATTGAAGTCTTTGTAGATGCTAACTGGGCAAGCTCTATAATGGATCCCAGATCTACCACTAGGTATTGTACATTCGTGTGGGATAATCTTGTAACTTGGTGAAGTAAGAAACAATTAGTAGTAGCTCGAAGCAATGCAGAAGCTAAATTCAGAGCTATGACCCATGGGATTTGTGAAGGAATGTGGTTAAGAAGATTACTCAATGAACTGGACTTCACAACTACTGAACCTATCAACATGCATTGTGACAATCAAGCTGCAATAAGAATTATAAGAAACCCAGTTCATCATGACCGAACCAAACATGTAGAAATTGATCGTAATTTCATTAAAAGTGAAGTTAGATGACAAAATTGTGGACCTTCTATATACATCTACTCGTCATCAAATTGCAAATATCCTTACCAAAGCATTACCTTGAACCATCTTTGAAGAACTGAGTTGTAAGTTGGGAATGATTAATATCTATCACCCAACTTGAGAGGGAGTGTAGAATTTCAGAGATATTATCTTTAATTAGGTTGTAATAGTGGTTGTGTACAAGCTGTAATAGTGATCTATTTGTCTAACTCCTAGTCCTGTTTATATTGTTGTACATACATTTGAAAGAGATCAGAGAAATAAAAGTAATATTTCAATTTTTTCTCTCAAAATTTCTTTAGTTTATAATGAATTTTCAAGATAAAGTTGAATGAGGAAAGCTCCTTTCAAAAGAACGAAGCTCATGATGTAGCCAAAGGATATGCCCAACAGCCTAGCATTCATGGAGACAATACGAGTTATGCTTGCTATTGCTACTCAATTGGACCTGCAAGTGTTTCAGTTGGATGTAAAGTCGACGTTTTTGAGCGAAGAATTAATGGAAAAAGTAAATGTTGAGAAGTCTCAAGGTTATGTGAAGAAAGGTGCTGAAAACAAAATGTATCGATTAAAAAAGACATTGTAAGGATTAAAACAGGGACTTTGTGCTTGGAATAGCAAGATTAATGTTATTTTATCAATAATGGGTTTCAAAGAAGCCCAAGTGAGCCAACCTTGTATGTGAAGCATAAAGGTATTGATTTTATTATTGTTTGCCTTTATGTGAAACATTTAATCTATATTAGCACTAATCCAATATCATCAGAGAATTTTAAAAGGGAAATGATGAGAGAATATGAGATAACTAATTTAGGCTTAATGAAATATTTTATAGGCATTCAAGTTCAACAATCTAAAGGGGAAATTTTTATTGCTCAAGAGAAGTATCTTGAACACTTGCTGAGAAAGTTCAGTATGGCACAATGTAAGCCCATATCTTCTTCTATTGCAATCAATGAAAAGTTGCAAAAAAACGATGGTGTAAGAAGAGTTGATGGAAAAAAATTTCTGAGCTTGGTTGGCTCGTTAATGTAACCTACTCATACCAGATCTGATATCATGAATCCTATCAATTTGGTTTCAAGATCAATGAATGAACCAAGTGAGTTTCATTTTAGAGTTGCAAAAGGAATTTTGTGTTGTCTTCAAGGAACCAAGAAGAATGGGCTACGATATGTGAAAGAAGCAAACAATGACTTGGTTAGTTATACTGATAGTGATTGGGTTGGTTCAATTGATGACTGGAATAGCATTTTGGGCTATGTTTTTAATATGGGTTCAAAGACTATAGATTGGTAATCAAAAAAACAAAACATAATTGCTTTATCATCTACTGAAGCAAAGTATATTGCTACTATGGAGGCATCATGTGAAGCAATGGCTTAGAAGAGTACTTGGGTCCACAAAAATTAATTGCAACAATATGTCTGTAATTGCAATGACCAAAAATCCACTCTTTCATGGGAGTGCAAAGCATATAGAGCTTCAATATCATTTCATTCATCAATTGGTGAAAGAAGACTAAGTTCAGCTGGAATTTGCTAATCCCAATGAACAACTTGATGATGTTTTTACAAAAGCAATTTCAATGGAGAAACTTGTTAAAGTAAGGACGACTATGAAGATTATAGAAAAGTGAAGATGGGCATACTTTAAATTTTCAAAATTAAAGGGTAATGTTGAAGAGTTAATTTTGAAAATTTTAACTATGAGTCATTTCAACATCTATCTTTTAAGCTTCCATCCTTTCATTATACAAATGAATATCAAGGTCGTTTTTTTTATTTTTATGTTAGATATATATATATATATATATTTCGTTATTATTTTTTTTATACATCGTGGGTGAAGTTATTGATGTGTTTATAGTTTGCAAAGATGGACTACTCATATGTCGATTTAGGAGATCTGATTAACACTACAGGTGTTCAAAATCTGGCTCCCACGTATCCTCGTTTGGAGCGCATGTCCCCTTCACCAACTCGAGACAATCTCTTTGCGGATTTGGAGGTCACTACGACTACTAAGAGTTAAGTCTTTTTAATTCTTATTAAGACTCTTTAATTCCTAGAAGTTAATATATTGAGTCTTTTGAATGTCCTAAGTTCTAGTATAAACATGACTATTTGCTTTTGTTGAAGAAGCAGAAAAATCAGCCCCTTTCCAATGAGAATAAAATTTGAACTTTATCAAGTTTCTTAGCCTACCCGGTTCTTGCACTTCTTTCTTTAACAAATCAAATATACCAGAAAACACCTTCACAAAAACTATGTCATTTATGAACAACCGAAGGGCTGAAATAATATAAGAATAACAAAGTCATTATGAAGCTAGATCAGATTTAATGAATCCCACCATCCAAGCTGTGCTAAATTAGGGAAACAATTTCAGCTAAAATTACAGGTTTTTAAACTGAATCTAAAATAAAAACGTAAGCATTATTACAGCAAGCCATAACAACTAAAGTAAACTACCCATAGTAAATTCAACCTTTCCGAATCTAACCATGCCCAAATGTACTAGTGTCTACAATGCACGAACAATGCCACTTTTCTTCACTAACCATTACGCTTGCCAGCCAAAACTAAGCGAATCACAAGATAATTAAACCTTTAAGTTAACCACATAGTAAAAATCACGATTACTGCGTCTACGAATGTATAATCTCCCTTATACTTTGTTTTTCTTTTCCATTTATTCCCCAACTTCCACACAAATAAAATTGAAAACATTGAACTGCTAGATCTAACCACAAGCTAAGAAAAACGTCTAGGGGTCAAGAAATTCCCCAATTTTTTCAGTAACCAAACAAATAGAGCTCGAAAGAATAGTCACCATACCTCTCTTTCCGTTCCTGAATGGTTTTCATTTGAGCTCTGTAGTGATTTTCAATATACTGTTTTGCTGCGGCTACTTTCTCCATAGTCAAGCTAGAACCCAACACTTGCTCATCTCTACTCTCCTCTTCCTCTATACCCTCCATCATTTTGTCCTCCTCTAAAACCCTCTCAGCCTTTCTTTCTCTTTCTAAACTACCTGTACATGTGTTTTTATGTAAAATATCAGTTTCTCTCTCTATAAGTCAGAAGCGTATATCAAAGTTCTCATATTTATTGCAAAGACGAGAAGATGAGAGCAGAAGAGAACGTCTAAAGGCCAGTCTGGTATTACTTCTCTCCGGCTTACCCAGTTGTTGTGTCTTTTGTGTACACTGTATTGCTCTCTAGTTTTATTTCTGCATAGTGATTATCGCATCTTACCTCTGCCGTGACACGTACGTGAAATAAATTCTATGCATCTATTGATGTACTCGTGTCATTGTATTAATCGAAATATATTTTTGACAGTATAGGTTTTAACGTACTTGATTATGGCTATTTGATTATCTTACCAATTAATTTATATTCATCGCTGCCGATGAAGGAATTCTAAGTACACGCGAAGACTGGTGCTCGTGTGAAACACGTTGAGTCATCGCGGGAAAATGACATATGAGTCGCGGTTCTTTTTGTTATTAGATTGACTTAACGGAGAAATTTAGGCTTTTGATTGGATTAGGATTTTTCTCTGCTTTTTAATATTTATTTTGAAACCTAACGGTTTAATTTATATTTAATACATATGTTAATTTATATTATTAATAAAAATAATATTTTTATCTCTAAATTTAAAATATATAAATTAAATTTAATAAATAAAAATAAAATAAAATACCCAATTCACTCTTAATTATCGATAAAATTATATTTTATATCTATATTTATTAAGTATAATAATAAAAATTTATTATTTTTATAAAAAATTATAAAAATTTATTTTGTAAAGTAATACATTTATGGTGTTTCATTTTTTATTAAAGTAAAATAGCATAAATTTATTACTTTTACAAAATAAATTTTTATGATTTTATATAGAGATTATAGATTTGTATTATCACACGTAGTAAATAAAAAATCAAAATATATCCTTAGGTTGAGGTACTTTAGGCGGCTGAGTCGGGAAGAGAATTTGACGACGACCATCAGAGGAAGTATCCTCCTCCCGATCGACAAGATTAATGTTACCACGACCTCGACCGCGCCCTCTTGCTGCTTCCTGAGGAGATACTGAAGAAGCACGCAATGGAGACGACGAGAACTTACGACGAGGTGCAACCTCAATCTAGGGATGAAAAGAAGAGGGTTGATCATGACCATCGATTGGACCAGGCGTTCTATTTCTAAAGTAAAAAACAAATATAATAATTATTTTTAAAAATGTCATTGTTTAATAATTTTTTAGAAGAATAACAAATAAAATTAGAAAAAATATTCTCATATATTTTCTATTATTGTAAAAATAGCATTTATATTTTATATTTATTTTTTGTAATAATTTAATCATATTATTATAAAAAAACAAATGCACAAGATTAAAGGTAATTTTTTTATTTTTTATTTTATTTTTTTCAATTACATTAAATAGAGACTATTGTAACTTAAATAAAATGTAATTAAAAAAATTGAATAAAAATTGAAAACAATTGAAAAACTCCATACGTATGAATCATTGCATGGAGGTCACTTATTCTTTCGATCCAAGTAGGCAACCGTGACCTAGATTAGGGGTGGAGATGTCAACCCATGGAATCTTTTCACAAGTTATATTCCAACCCAACCCAACCAAGCAAGTATCATAAACGTGAATTAAGTAAATGACACAACGAAAGTACTAGATAACATGCTCAATTCAACACACAATAAAAACAACTAGCAATAAGAAAGAATAAACTACGATAAACACGCTAATGATGGTATGCCTCACAAGTTACTGTCCAAACTAGTAACAACCATAAGCATGACAAACAATATACATCATGTGCGACAGGGAAACCAATCTATGGTAAATACACTAGTGATGGTGTACCTCACAAACTCTTGTGCAAGCTAGCAACATGCATACAAGGCAAACAAGGCAAATATCACACAACATATGAAATAGGCAAACATACTGAAAAAGTAATAAAGGATTTTCAATCACTCTAAGATGTTATTGCTAGAACATATTTGGTAAAAGATGATTGTACTCCCATAACATGTGATCATACAAACAAAAAAATCAATTAAAGAGTCTAACACCCAATACACAACTAGGATAAAGAGATATTGACTTCTTAGAAATTCATACCAAACTCGCATAGAGAAGTAATATAAATTAATCGCGAAGCAGGTAGATTAATTTAATACAACAAAAGCAATAAATAGAAAGCTATAGGCATGCTACATAAAAAGGAAAAAAAGCATGCGAAAACATATAACAAATAAGCTGTCTAATTAGAGTTTAAATCTAATATGTCGGTACATACACCATAGAAATTAAGATTATATTAACACATAATCTGATCATGAATAGCAATAGATTTAATGAGACAAATCCATATAAAATCCTTACTTATATGGTAACATCATTAGGTTACTTATGGCAACGACTCGACAGAAAACAAATCCACTAAGTAATAAAATAGATACAATATTGATAGAAATAAAACTACAATTACCTCTATCAGTTAGGACCTCAATCCTAACTACCTATTGTTGCTCTCGCTTGTTTCCTTTATAACGACTTGGTTCGATAAACGAACATGATTTTCCTCCAAAGCTAGCACCACTCAATGTAGTGTGATTAGTAATTGAAGATCAACAACGTGAATAAGAAAGTGAACTATGAAACATGAAACTATCCTCAACCATGAACCACCAACAACCAATGTAGAGAACACATTTAACCATGTACCACAAACAACCAATATGGGAAACTCGTTCAACCATATACCATGAACAACACTTAGTTGAACATATGGCTCACCACTACATGGTCTACTCACCTATGAAAAGTTACATCATGGTAATTACCAACTAATACACGACTTACTACCACATAGGCTCCTCACTCATAAAAGGTATCTTAATAACTACCAGCCGACGCATAACTCATTGTCACATAAGCTCCATACTTAAAACTCACCCGCAAACACTACATCAAGTACTTATCACTCAAGAGCATGGTTTTTCTCACTCAATAACGAATCACTAACCACAATTACCAGTTAAGGTAATAGTGATTCGGAAATAGAAAATGAGATGTCAATTTGACAGAGCTCCGTTAAAATTTTTCTAGATAAGCTTATGGCCAACCTTATCGATGGCTTTGTCGAGGTGCCAAAAAATTCAAATTTTTCCTTCCAAAATTGCCTAGTAATTTTCGTAAAAATTTGCATCCTGAACGAAACAAAAACACAAGCAACAACATGATATATGTAAACATGCTCACATAAAAAGTGTATCTAACTATGTGCGTACACTACTAAAAAGCATACATATGGCCTCGATTTTCAACCTTGACCATAAGCCTATGGTCATGGTTATAAGAATCAAGGCCTAAGTGAGAGAGATCATAGATTGTTACCTATGATCTCAGTTTTTCAATAACCGAGGTCATAGGATATGCATAAATTAAAAAAATAGAATTATTAATTATAATATTAAAAATCAATATAAATTACAATAAATTTATTAATTACAATATTAAAAATCATATTATATTAAAATTAAAAGTATAATTACATTTGAGAGTTTATTATACACTAAAACATAAAAAAACTTACTATTACAAACTAATTTTTTACTATTAATTACAAGTATTTATAAGTGTACTTTAAATCAACCAACAACAGCACAGCGTAGTGCCAGTGCACCAGCACCAACGTATAGCACTAGCACCAACGTATAACACTAGTACCAACGCAGCGCACCATTACCAGCACAACGCAGTAAGACTAAGACCAAATTTCAGCTAACATCAAGTAACAAGACTAAAGACTAACGCTTAACACTCAGCAAGAAGACCAACACTAGAGCCAGCTGCCGCAGAAGAAGACTAACACCAGAGCCGCACAAGAAGAACAACAAAGACCAACATTAGCGTAGCAACAACACCATTAGTAGTAACACCAGCACCAGCACCAGCAGTAGGACTAGCGTTGCGCATCAATACCAAGTGGCAATTATGTAATTGGATATGCCTGCAAATTATGATAGGTTACACCTGAAATTTAGCACAAAAATGATCATAGTTTGTTATCATAGTTTTTTTAACATAAACAATTTCAGTTCCAAGCCCCAAAAAAACCAACATTTTTATCATATTAAGCTACATATAGAGATGCATGTGTTTCTCCATGACACAAATGTTTGTTTCCAGAAAAAATAGTGGTGAGAGATCAGAGCAATATCTGTTGATGGCTATGAGGTTACATAAAATATTGAAATGCATGAATTTGGGAAGAAGTTAGAGCAAAAAATAATATATAGTGGTAACAAGGAAATTTTATAGGGACTCACTTATTTATGCTTAGTTGTGGCAACAAATTGAATTTTTAGGTTGAATGGTTTGAATTAAGGTTTTTATGAAACAAAGAAGATGAGACAGGGCTCTTTTGTTGCAAATATTTTACCACCAATTGGACCTTCAATTTCTCTTGTCACTAGCTCACTCGTGGTCTTTTCCACAAGCTCTTCAAATTCAGCTTTTACATAAAAAATATGATATTTGTCAATATATAGTAAGAATTTATAAATAAAAAAATCAAAATAATTAAAAAAACAACAAAACATCTTATAATATATATATATTGTCATGGCTTAATGTTAAGCTCAGTAATGTAAAGGAGAAACTGAGCCAAACAGATCAAGCTGATCAATATCCAAAAAATTGCAAACACATGCCCTACTTTAGTTGAGAAGCTCTTGTCCCCATAACCAAGAGTTGTAATTGTAGCACAAACACAATAAAATGCATCCACAAGGTCTAATTTCTCGATATAAGCTGGAAAGATTGTCCCAACACTTATAAGCAATAAAAGGAGAACAAATGTGACAACACAGTATCTACAAATTGAGTCAAACAGGATTGTTTCTTATCATCTTCAAAAGAAAAAAATCACTAAAATAATTAGTAACTTTCAAAGAGGAAAAAAAATAAAGAAGTATCTCAACTTAAATTTCTTAACTTCTTAGCTTTGAGTAATCAGTAACTTAAAAATGCAAACCACATTTCAACATGGAATATAAAGTAAAATGAACCAAGTATCTCAACTAGGAAGCATTATACTTTATGTAGTGTTCATTATATTTTAGAATGAAAATATAGAACCCTACAAACCCTCAGAAACTATGCTCATATAAATCAGTTAAGTAGAAATGGCTTTTACTTTATGCAAGTTTTTCACCTGAAAATTAGCCATGTTACCAGAAATTTGATTCAAGACCTCTCATTTATCTCCAGATGATCTCTTATAGGACCGTCAATAAGTGCAACAACATAATCTAGAACTTAAACAAATAATGAAAAGAACAATACAGAGCTAAAAGTGACGTCTAAGTGTGTTAGAATTCTTAAGCATGCCAATATTTTCAAACTTATGACTTAACAATCTTTAAGAATTAAGAATGGACATATGTATCAATCGCGCATCCCAAAAGAAACCCTAGAACCTAAAAGAAATTCAAATACCTTCAGGGCAGTTAGGCAATGGAGTAGGCAACGAGAATAGACTAGGCTCTATAGGAAAGGAATTAGCAAGTCTGTTCCTATAAATTAATTTAAACCAAAACATTATGACCCAAAACTCCTCTCACTCTTTTCTCCCAATTTTATCCCATAAACCTAATGAAATTGTATGATCCTTAACGCGATGATTGATCTCTGTTTCTAGACTATACCTTTGGACTCTTTTGAACCTCTATTCTTTACGACTTCTCTAGCAACAGCTCGCAACAAATTCGAAAGAGAGCATGCACGAGCTTCTTTGGGGTTAGTAGCTTGAGAATCTCCACTGCATTTTTGGATGTCAATACTACTTCACCGTTGATGGGGACACACGTAGAGCGGTAGAGAGGATGAACGACGACCGAAGCTGGGTAGCGAAAAGAAATGGTACGAGCTGGCCTGAGAAGAGAGAAAAGAAAATGAAGGAATTAATATTAGTTCGTGCTGGGGAGAGAGCTGGGAAAAAGAAAAGAAAAGGAGAGGGAGGGAGGGAGGGAAAAAGAAAAAAAAGAAAAGAAAAGAGATTAGGGAGGAAAAAAGAAAAGGACAAAAAAGAGGGAAAAGAAAAAAATTAGAAGAGAAAATAAAAAATTGATATATAGTGTAAAAATTTGATAAGGTGTATATATAGTCTCAATTTTTAAATAACTAAGGCTATAGGGTATGTCTATGGCCTCGGTTTTTAAATAACCAAAGCTAAAGGGTATGTTTATGGCCTCAATTTTTAAATAACCGAGACTAAAACCCTATAGCCTCGGTTTTTAAAAAAATTGAGGCTAAATTCCCGAGACTAAAGATATGTATTGTAGTAGTGGTGTGTGCATTACTGATCGTCAATAACTAATCTTACATAGAAGAAAACAACTACATTAAGTAAAATAAACATACCCTATATTTTGCACAAGGACAATAGGACTTATAAAAATAAATTAAAAACATAAAAAAATAGTTATTCATCCTTATACGATAACTTTTTATAATAATAATATTAAACTATTATAAAAAATAAATACGAGATCTAAGAATCAATTTTAAAAATTTGTACATAACTTTTATAATCACCTTTCCATAAAAAAATTACAATTAATTATGTTTTATGCTCATATCATATGAGAAAATTTATCAAATATTCAAAACATTTATTTTGTTATAATTATGCCCATAACATTAAAAACATGTCAAACGTGTATTTTTAAAGTTAGAATTATATCCACAATGTATGAATAATAATGTAATTATGTCTAAAATTTGACATAATTTTATCGTTATTTATATACTTTAAATATAATTATAATAAAATAAATATTTTAAATATTTTTATAAATTATTTTATTGGTTATCAACCTCAAAGATAATTAAGATAACATCACTATCAACGTACAGAGCTAATTTAAAAAAACAATTATAAAACAAATACAGAGCTAAATAGTGAGGGGTAATTGGAGCGCGTGATAACTTTCGTGTGTGGGATGTGGTGGTGGTAAATATTTTGGCCATTGATTAGTTGGCTTTCTTTTAGAACTCTTGTATCATGCTCCGATTATCCCCAAACCGATGTTAAGAGACAGTAACACATCACGGCTTGTCCATCTTAAAAAATGAAAAAAAGAATGAAAGTGATTTTACACCATTCTAGGTATCATAAATTAATTAAGATAATTTTAAAATAATAATTAATTAAAATAATTTTATTATTATCGTAATAAAAATATAAAAAATATTTATTTTATTATTAATTCCATTCTCTTCATAACAAAACACATCTCAAAAACATCTTCTTCCCTTTTCCTTTCTCTCCATTTCTTAGTTTTTAGCGTTTCTTAGTTAGGTTTTCTTAAGTTTAGAGTTCTTCTCTTTTTGAGAAGAAATAATTATAATTTTGTAATTTATTTGCTTTTTGATTCAATAAATGGAAATAAAAATTCCGTTAGGAGGTTTTTCAGTAACAAGAATAACATCAAAATACTGTAAGGATTTTATTTTCTTTACAGTTATTTTTGAATGCACTTGCATTTCTCCATTACTACTTACACATTCTCAAGAAATAGGTAATCTTTCTTCTCTTTTCTCTTTATCTTTAATTTACAGTTGTTACATTGAGGACAATGTAAGTTCTTGGTTGGGGGTGGTGAAAAGTTACCATGCTTAATTAGAAAAGAAAAAAAAAAGATTTAACAATTTAAAAAAAAAAAAATTTTCAAAAAAAAAAAAAAAAAAAAAAAAAAATTTTCTTTTTTATGTTCACATCTTCATTTTTTTGTGTTTGTTTTGTGTGATTTAGTAATTTTTGAAATTAAAAAAAAAATTAAAAAAAAAATATATTTTCTCACAAAAATTTATCATTTCTTTAAATCAAATTTAAGTAAAGAGTTAAGTCTTTTGTACTGTTAGATTAATTTTTGAAAACATATCATGAAATATTTTGTAATTGTTTTTGATAATTAGTTAATTTTTGTCATAACTAGTATTTCTTGATAAGATGTAGAAATTATATTAAACCCAAAATCGGTGTTTATGAATTTGTTTTAGTGGAGACTACCTTTGTGAGATATAATTTGAGCCTAATTTCCTTTATTCAGAGTGAAATATATATTTTTTCTACTCCAAACACATTTCTTATTTCTTCAAATTCTTAGATGATCTCTATAGGCATTAATATTGAATGTATGAATTTTTTCTCATCTTAATAGAGTGTCGTATATTTTTTATTATTATTTTGCTTAGATTAAATGATTTGAGTAGAAATTGATAGTATATGCTTTTATCTCATTCGTGCATGATTGTTACAAAAAAGAGACATATACGGGGTTCACTGGCATCCAAGATCAAACAAAAAGCCACAAAATTAACCACTCACCAAAATCCTAAAAAAAATGTACAATCTATACATGGGTTGACTCTCTAAAAAAATGATATATATTGAAAAATATCTTCAGAAAAATATAGAGAGAAAGAATATATAGTATAATCTACATACTATGACCCACATTGCTTAGAAAGTTGTGAGTAAAGGCTAATTACAAAAAAAAGATATAGGAAGTAATTCCCTAAAAAGTCATTGCACTTTCTTCATTTGTAAAAGGCATATATCTTGAAATTTTTTCTTAATGAGTTTGATTTATGCATGAAAATAATTTTTATATATGATATCTTTATAATTTATACATTTGATTCCTTCCATGAGATCAACGTCAAAATAACACTTTGAGCCTTTCTTCTTTATACATATGCGAACATCTTAGTTCATTTCTATACACCAACTCTTTCGCATATAAATTAGTATGAGTGTTTGAACCCATGGGATTAGGTGTTTTGAGAGTATTGACTTGTGAGGAATAGAGTCGGCAATTGATTCATGACCTTTGAAATTGGGTGAAATTAAATTGATACATTTTTGATATGAAATATGAAAATGATTTTCGACTAATTATTATAATAAATCATGATTGTTTAAAGAGATTAAAATAACTTATGCTTGAGATTTTAATTATGATCTTAAAGGAGATTAAAAAGTATATGAGACATTTTGTGAGATGTTGATAATTTGTGATTTTTGTTGTAAATTTAATTTTTAAGTTGTTTGTTTTTATTGTTTCTTTTGTTTTTACATTTAGTACAATGTTTGTGGGTATCATTCTTGAAAACCACTCACGAGACTCAGCCTCGTCCACTGTGAAATCCTGGGGTTTAAAGGCTTGTTGCATGAGCTAAATGCAAACCGTGTCAATCCACGGAAGTGATTTAGGATAGTTTAATTTTTAGTTTTTTATCGCTTATAACTGCTAAGGGACTAGCGAAAGTTAGTTGAGGTTGTGATGAGTGCTCAAAAGCACTAAAATAACCATGATTTTATGCACATTAATTGATTAAAAATATATATATTTATATGTTTTATCATATATTTATATAAATTTGTCTTTTTCGGAATCACGGGTATTTTTATTGTTTTTCGGTATTTTGGCTTAAAAACGCATGAATTTAAAGACTCGAAGAATACTTGAAGCAATACATCACAAATAAATTAATAAATAAGTGCAAAAAGGTATACAAACATGGAAAAATTGAAAAAAATGGGTCGAAAAGGTGAAAAATGTCAAAAAACGAAAAAGCAGCGCGCCGGCTGCCCGCCGGGCCATGGCCACTCAGCCCGCCCAAAACTGCGCGCAGGTTACTGTTCATGCGCGCAGCACTGCGCGCGGGTTACTGTTCACGCGCGCGCGCAGCACAGCAGCCGCAGCCGCGCGCCCAACGCGTTTTTGACCCATTTTTCACGTGCAGCCGCCCCCATGACGTCATGCTGACGTCATTGATGACCTCAGCAGGTCCAAAACACGTTTTTTATTTTTTAATATTTTTTTAACATTTTTTAATCGTTTTTTCTATAAAATCCTCACCTATAAATACTTCTTCCAAACACACGCCAAACACCGAAAACCTCACTTCTCTCTTTCTTTCTCTTTCTTAGTTTTTGAGTTTTCTTTAGTTTCTTTTCTTAGTTTCTAAGCTTTTCTTAGTTTTTTCTCTTGGTTTTTGAATTCGATTGTCTTAGGTTTAGAGTTATTTTCTTTTGAGAGGGAACTTGTAATGTTTTTGTAATAATTTAGATTTTTGATTCAATAAATGGAAGTGCAAATTCGCTTGGAGGTTTTCTAGCAAGCGGGAATAGCATCGAAGTTACGTAAGGATTTTATTTTCTTTACGCTTATTTTTTATGCTTTATTCTTATATGTTATATTTAATTTGTCTGTGATTAAATTTATCTTCTTTGGTTGTTTATAATCATGATATAATAATAACGTTGTTATGCTTGCGAAATATTAAATAGGTAAAAATCTCTAAAATAAATTGATTTTATTTTTATTCAAGATTTTATATTAAGAATGTTAGAGAGAAATATATTATTTTTCATTACAAACTTAAACCTAAAAAATTAGATTTTAAGGTTTAGTTATCGTCTAATTTAGAGTAGTGCTTTCTTTTATTTGTTGGTACAATGCTTAGGTAGTTAAGTGAAGCTCTATTTCAAAAGTTTTTATAAGAATTATTATCTGAAAATGTATTAATGACATATTTTGTAGTGGTTTTAAAAAAACTTGAAAGTTAGTACTCGGATAACTAAATTCTTAAGTTTAATTTGGGACAACCTTGAATAAAGTTTAAAGCCTAACAATAAAGGTGGCATTTTAAATGGTTCATTTTCAATCTCTTAGAAAAAGGAATTAATTTAATTAACCAAATTAGTTATCAACCCACCCATAGGTGTTAATTGATTTGTTTAGTTAACAAAGAGTATCTAACCTCGAAATTGGTATTCATACAAAAAAGAGAGAATCAATAAAATATCAATTTATATCTTTAATAACCTAGATAATATGAGCAAGCGTAATTAACTTGGTTATTATATCCATAAATCTCCATTAATATAAATGATAAAATTTGCATGAATATTTATTGAATGTATTTATATTTATTTATTCAATTTGTATCTATGTTTATTCTTTTTAGATTATATTTAATTAATACGTATATATGTTTATTTTATGTTATTAGATTACCAACACAAAAACCAAAACTATCGCGACAGGATGTTTAGGATTTAATTTCGTTTTTAAAAGTTTGAATAATAAATTAAAAACCACATACATTCCTTCGTTAGATACACCTTGCGAGTATACTTATCATTTTCTACAAAATGATTGATGCGCTTCTTGAGTTTTACAAATATTAAAACCAAAGTATTTGCGAGAATTAGCGTCTGGGTTTTCGCTCATCAAGTTTTTTGTAGTTCTTGCAGGAAGGAATAGCGTTTTTAAATTATTTATCAAAATTTTAAAAGCCTTTTGTGTTGTAAATAATTGTGAATTTTTTATTAAAAAATTAAAAAAATAAAAAATTTTGTTGTTTGTGAAAAGTAAAAAAAATTCAAATTTCAATTTAAGTAATAAATAAAAAAATATTGCATGAATAATAAAATAATTTTGCATTTTGAAATTTGAAGTAAAAAAAAAAGTAAATAAATTTTAAATTAAATTAATAAATAAATAAGAATAAAAAAATAAAAAAAATAAAAAATAAAAAAATAAAAAAAATAAAAAAATAATAAAAATAATAAAAAAATAAAAAAATAAAAAAAATAAAAAAATAAAAAAATAAAAAAATAAAAAATCAAAAAAATCAAAAACTTTAGTTTCAATTTTTTTTATTTTATTTTTTGTGTTTTTCTTTTTCTTTTTCTTTTACCTTTTCCAATTATTTTTTTCAATTTATTTTATTTTATTATTATTATTTATTTTTTTTTTTTTTTTTGGCTTAATTTTTATTTTTCTCTCTTTTTATTTTATTTTATTTTTTTTCAATTTTTTTTTTAACTACTTTTTTTTTTTAATTTTTTAAGTTAATTAACTTAGGTTTTTAGTAACTTAATTTACTAACTTATATTAATTTAATCTACTAACTTAATTAACTTAGATTTTCATTAACTTAATTAACCTACCTTTTTATTAACTTAATTAACTTAAATTTTAACTTAACAACTTAATTAACTTAATTTTAATAGCGTGAAAAGTAAAGATCTAAGGGAGTTAAATGCAGGAGACTAGTTCTTGGAAACCTTTGTGCCTTTCACAGGAGAACGTTGCTGCAATACAGGAGGATGGTTTTTAAGGAGCCTTTGCCCGCATTCTTTCACAGAACCTTTCTTGGTTATCTTGATTATGTTATTTTAACTTCAAAAAATTAAAAAAAAAAAAAAAAAATTAGAAACTATCTCCAATTTTAAAGCTTTAATTACAATCTAAGGAGTTAGTTGTTTTGTTTGTTCTAGGTACCAATTGTGTTTGATGCCTTAATTATTTGATTTGCACCTAGATGTGGGTTATCTAAAACCCTCAGCGTACCCTAGTTTTTAGTACTGAAAAATTTGAAAATCAATAGAGGGCATGTTTGAAGCGATATAGGTAGACAACATTGTCTTACTTGTAGGTTTGATTGACTCAATGATGAGGGACATTGAGTTTACTTAAGAAAGGCAATCCCAGATTCACGTCTTGCTAAGGCGTTAAAAGCATGTGGATGGGAGGCAACCCGTCATTTTAGGTAATTTTTTGTTATTTGTTTTAATTTTCTCGTTTATTTTGGTTTAATTATATGTGAATAATTTTTAAATTGTTAAAACTACAAATATTTTTTGATTTGTTAGAAGTTCTACGCAATGTATCTGTATACACTTTAATAATAAATATAATGAATTCATTTGCATTTCTCCATTAGTTCTTACACATACTCAAGAAATTGGTAATCTTTGTTCTCTTTTCTCTTTATCTTTAATTTAGTTTATTCATTGAGAATGACAATGTAAGTTCTTGGTTGGGGGTGGTGAAAAGTTACCATGCTTAATTAGAAAAGAAAAAAAAGATTTAACAATTTAAAAAAAAAAAAAAAAAATTTTCAAAAAAAAAAAAAAAAAAAAAAAAAAAAAAAAAAATTTCTTTTTTATGTTAACATCTCCATTTTCTTGTGTTTATTTTGTGTGATTTAGTAATTTTTGAAATTAAAAAATAAAATTATAAAAAAATTATCTTTTGTCTCAAAAGTTTGTCATTTCTTTAAATCAAATTTAAGTAAAGAGTTAAGTCTTTTGTACTGTTAGATTAATTTTTGAAAACATATCATGAAATATTTTGTAATTGTTTTTGATAATTAGTTAATTTTGTCATAACTAGTATTTCTTGATAAGATGTAGAAATTATATTAAACCCAAAATCGGTGTTTATGAATTTGTTTTAGTGGAGACTACGCTTTGTGAGATATAATTTGAGCCTAATTTCCTTTATTAATTGAAATATATATTTTTTCTACTCGAACACATTTCTTATTTCTTCAAATTCTTAGATGATCTCTATAGGCATTAATATTGAATGTATGAATTTTTTCTCATCTTAATAGAGTGTCGTATATTTTTTATTATTATTTTTGCTTAGATTAAATGATTTGAGTAGAAATTGATAGTATATGCTTTTATCTCATTCGTGCATGTACAAAAAAGAGACATATCTGGGGTTACCTAAACCAAGATCAAACAAAAAAGCCACAAAATTAACCACTCACCAAAATCCTAAAAAAAATGTACAATCTATACATGGGTTGACTCTCTAAAAAAAATGATATATATTGAAAAATATCTTCAGAAAAATATAGAGAGAAAGAATATATAGTATAATCTACATACTATGACCCACATTGCTTAGAAAGTTGTGAGTAAAGGCTAATTACAAAAGAAAGATATAGGAAGTAATTCCCTAAAAAGTCATTGCACTTTCTTCATTTGTAAAAGGCATATATCTTGAAATTTTTTCTTAATGAGTTTGATTTATGCATGAAAATAATTTTTATATATGATATCTTTATAATTTATACATTTGATTCCTTCCATGAGATCAACGTCAAAATAACACTTTGAGCCTTTCTTCTTTATACATATGCGAACATATTAGTTCATTTCTATACATCAACTCTTTCGCATATAAATTAGTATGAGTGTTTGAACCCATAGGATTAAGTGTTTTGAGAGTATTGACTTGTGAGGAATAGAGTCGAATTGATTCATGACAATAAATTTGGGTGAAATTAAATTGATACATTTTTGATATGAAATATGAAAATGATTTTCGACTAATTATTATAATAAATCATGATTGTTTAAAGAGATTAAAATAACTTATGCTTGAGATTTTAATTATGATCTTAAAGGAGATTAAAAAGTATGAGACATTTTTGTGAGATGTTGATAATTTGTGATTTTGTTGTAAATTTAATTTTTAAGTTGTTTGTTTTTATTGTTCTCTTTGTTTTTACATTTAGTACAATGTTTGTGGGTATCATTCTTGAAAACCCTCACGAGACTCAGCTAGATCCACTAGGGCAACCTAGGGGTTTAAAGGCTTGTTGCATAGGCTAAATCTGCAATTGTCAATCCACGGAAGTGATTTAGGATAGTTTAATTTTTTAGTTTTTATCGCTTCTCTTGCTAAGGGACTAGCGAAGGCAGTTGAGGTTGTGATGAGTGCTCAAAAAGCACTAAAATAACCATGATTTTATGCACATTAATTGATTAAAAATATATATATTTATATGTTTTATCATATATTTATATAAATTTGTCTTTTTTCGGAATCACGGGTATTTTTATTGTTTTTCAGGTATTTTGGCTTAAAAACGCAATTTAAAGACTCAAAGAAGAATACTTGAAGCAATACATCACAAATAAATTAATAAATAAGTGGAAAAAGGTCAACAAACATGGAAAAATTGGACAAAATGGGTCGAAAAGGTCAAAAATGTCAAAAAGCGAGAAAAAACATGTCCCGGCCTTACCACCCGGCACCCGTACATTTCGCCCAGCTGGCAGCGGGCACTTGTTAAATGCGGCTGACCTTTCCAGCAGGTTACTTGTTCACGCCAGACGCGTATTCGGCCAGTAGCGCGCCGCGCAAATTTTGACCCATTTTCCGTCTGCCCACGATGTACGTCATCTTGGCGTCATTGATGACCTCAACGGGTCAAAACACGTTTTTATTTTTTTTAATATTTTTTTTAACATTTTTTTAATCATTTTTTCTCTCCATCCTCACCTATAAATACCCCGGCTTCCACGCACCTTCAAAACACCTCAAAACCTCTTCTATATTCTTTCTTTCTTTGTTTTGTTAGTTTTTGAGTTTTCTTTAGTTTCTTTCTTAGTTTTTAAGCTTTTCTTAGTTTTTCTCTTATTTTTTAGTTCAATTGTCTTAGGTTTAGAGTTCTTCTCTTTTTGAGAGGAACTTGTAATGTTTTGTAATAATTTAGATTTTTGATTCAATAAATGGAAGTGAAATTCCGGCTTGGAGGTTTTCTACGGGGAATAGCATCGAAGTTCGTAAGGATTTTATTTTCTTTCGTTATTTTTATGCTTTATTCTTACATGTTATATTTAATTTAATACGTGATTAAATTTAAGCTGTACTTATTTGTTTATAATCATGATATAATAATAACGTTGTTATGCTTGCGAAATATTAAATAGGTAAAAATCTCTAAAATAAATTGATTTTATTTTTTATTCAAGATTTTATATTAAGAATGTTAGAGAGAAATATATTATTTTTCATTACAAACTTAAATGCAAAATTAGATTTTAAGGTTTAGTTATCCTAGGTCTAATTTAGAGTAGTGCTCTTTTATTTGTTGGTACAATCGCACGGTAGTTAGAATGAAGGTCTATTTCAAAAGTTTTTATAAGAATTATTATCTGAAAATGTATTGACAACATATTTTCAGTAGTGGTTTTAAGAGTTGAAAGTTAGTACTCGGATAACTAAATTCTTAAGTTTAATTTGGACACCTTGAATAAAGTTTAAATCGTCTAACCTCACCAAAGGTGGCATTTAAATGGTTCATTTTCAATCTCTTAGAAAAAGGAATTAATTTAATTAACCAAATTAGTTATCAACCCCACCCATAGGTGTTAATTGATTTGTTTAGTTAACAAAGAGTATCTAACCCACCAAAGGTGGTATTCATACAAAAAAGAGAGAATCAATAAATATCAATTTATATCTTTAATAACTTAGATAATATGAGCAAGCATAATTAACTTAGTTATTATATCCATAAATACTCCACTAATATAAATGATAAAATTTGCATGAATATTTATTGAATCTGTATTTATATTTATTTATTCAATTTGT
Organism: Hippophae gyantsensis; assembly: GCA_030763125.1. NCBI lineage: Eukaryota > Viridiplantae > Streptophyta > Magnoliopsida > Rosales > Elaeagnaceae > Hippophae > Hippophae gyantsensis. The sequence continues at coordinate 40,261,870 of CM061035.1, read as the reverse complement.
ATCTATGTTTATTCTTTTTAGATTATATTTATTGAATCCGTATCTATGTTTATTTTTATGTTATTAGATTAAAAACACAAAACCCCAAAATATCGTGACATGATGTTTAAGATTTAATTTTGTTTTTAAAAGTTTGAATAATAAATTAAGAACCACATATATTCCTTTCTTAGATCGACATTGGGAGTATACTTATCATTTTCTATGAAATGATTTATGCACTTGCGAGAGTTTTACAAATATTAAAACCAAAGTATTTGCGAGAATTGGCGATGCCGGTTTTCGCTCATCATATACTTATCATTTTCTATGAAATGATTTATGCACTTGCGAGAGTTTTATAGATATACAACCAAAGCGATGGCAGGATCGACGATGTCGGTTCTGCCCATCAATACTAAACAACAAAGGATTTTTAATCACTTCAAAACTTTATATGTGAGAATATATTTGGTAATGAGGATCGTACTCTCACAACATGCGATCAATCTAAACATAGCAATCCAATTAAAGAGTCTAACACATGGGATACAATCATTGTAAAAAGATACAAACTCCTTGAATACTCATATCAAACTTACATGAACATAACAAACATAAGTAATATAAATTAATGCGTGCAAATTAATTTACTACAAGATAAGCAATGATTGGAAAGCTATAAGCATGCTACATAAAAAGGAAAGAAAGTATGTGACAACATATAATGAATACGCTTTCTCATCAGAGTGTACATCTAATATGTTAGATCATACGATATGGATACTCATATTAGACTAACACGTAATATGACCATGCATAACATCCAATAGATAACACAACTAATAATCATTTCAATAGTACATATAATTAGAAATAGAAAACATGTAATAAATAATAAAAACTTTCTAATTATAGTATAAACTTTAGTATGTAGAAACATATACCATTTAAACTATGATTATACACCATACATTCGAGCATGCATAATAACAGTTATAACGAGGTAAACCTACATAGAAACTCTATCTATGTGGTAATATCTTTGGGTTGCTTAAGGCAAACTTTAGTAGTAAATAATCCACTAATCAATAAAACAGTTACAACTCTGATAGAAAATAAAACCAACAATACCTTTATGAGTTGGGACCTTTGTCCAAATTGCCTATTATTGCTTTTGCTTGCTACTTCTACAATGACTTGGTTCGACACACGAACCCAGCTTACCTTCAAAGCCAACACCACCCAATATGGTGTGATAAGAAACCAGAAGTGTAACTACTCCCAATCTTGAGTACCACACTCAAACTTAAACAACCTATATCTTATTGTACACAACAAGAGATATGAGAACTCAAAGCATTTAACCTAGCTCACTCTCACAATAAGGTTGATGATTCTATGAAAGTAGAGTCATTAATGTACTTTTTTACTTAATATTTACTTATTTTATTCAATAAATAGTATTTTTGGGGCTAAAAATATTAAAATATAAATATTTAGTGAAAAGGGGTGAAAATATAATTTTTGGGATTTTTTAAAATTATGGATTTTTTATGAATTTTTAACACAAGACCAATAAGAAGCTGTCACTTGGCCTACCACACAAGCATATGAGCTAATTGGGTAAGCCTTGTCGACACCATGTAAGAAGGAACAATGAATCATAGATCACCACATGTGAGGAGTGACGTAGCACATGACACATGTCAACATGGCATTTAATCCGAGTTCAGAGCATGGTTAAACAATACTACCAGGTGTCGTTAAGCAATTGCTCCCCACGATCCATCAGCGTGCCATGCCATCTACATCCAAGAATTACATTGCGTCGCGTGGTGCTAACTTAGCATGTGTTGACTTGTACCGGTCTCCCCTACCATGCATCGCTCTCTAATTAGCCCAGTGAATTTTGCCCCTCATGTGTCTGATTTTGATTCATTGGTGCTATTATTTGGCTTGTTTTAATCTCAACCCTTGACCTAAAGCTGGTCTGATGGTCCAGATTCCACCAGAGCTATAATTAAGTCCTTAATCACCCCCCCCCCATAAACCCTAAAGAGCCATCATTAGCATAATTTTGATCAGTTTTTGGTGCTAAGAAGAGAGAAAAACACAAAAAAAATCAAAAAGAGATACAATTTTGGTAGAGATTTAAGAGGAGATTAGTACTACAATTCAAGAGTTTGATTGTATTTCTTATTCTACTATTTTCTTTATCAATTTTTATGTCTTTCTTTATGAAAGATATGAGCTTTACGAACAAAATTATGTCTACTTAATTTATTAATCTAGGGGTCTTATGAACCCAATTTTCACCATGTGATGATCTAATATTTTATTTCAATTATGAATTAAATTCAATTATATTATTTTATTTTATTTTTTGCTATTAATTGTTTGGCTAATAATTTATCTATATAGGCGATTAAATAGATTTGAGAGAATTATTTAATTATTTAATTATTTGTCTTGATTAAATAACATGCATAATTTATAGCTAAAAATGTATGATTTTTATGTATGTGATCCATAATTGATAAACTTAATGAGTAGTATGCAATTTAATTGATATGAAAGTGTGATTAAATTAATTAATATATGGTGTGTAGTTTACTTGAGAGATAAATGCATGTTAAATTATATTTAATTGATAATGTAATTAATTAATAATAATATTAGGGGGGGAGGGATTTTAGTTTCACATGTTCTAAAATTAGGAAATTAAGTATTTTTAGATATTTTCTCATATATCTTCTTAGTTACCAAATCTGATTGAATTAATTATTGTTATTTGTTTTTAGTTATTTTAATTTTGCTTCCTTAAAATATAAAAATACAAAAAAACTTGATTTTTATCATTCTAATAAAATAATCTCTATAGGAACGATATTTTCTTATCATTATATTACTTGTTATGATACATATACTTGCGTACTCATTACACACAATTTGTGTGGCGATCAAGTTTTTGACGTCGTTGTTATAAATATTAGACATTAATTTTTTTTCTTTGCTTTAATTTTAATTTTAATTTACTTTTTTTCTATTGACTTATTTATTTATTTATTTTAAATTTTAATTTATTTATTTAGTTATTTATTTATATTTATTTTTTATTTAGACATCTTCTTTAGTATTGTAGAAACATAGTTGAGTCTATTGCATGAGTAGAGTTCACGAGGGAGAAATTTTACCTTTAGATCTCGCAATTGAGCTTACTTTGAGGTTAATAAGGAAACAACAAGTTATCACACATGTGAAAAAAATGGCTAATCCATTACAAATAAACAATAATAAGTTAAACTTGAACAATCAGATACTTTTGATACATGATAGAGATATAGTTATGAATGAATATGCAAGACCTATGTTGAAAGGGCTGAATCCAAGTATTATAAGGCCAAACATTCAAGCTAATCCGTTTGAGCTAAAAAACCAATGATGTTTCAAATGCTACAAATAGTTGGACAATTCAGCGGACTTCCAATAGAGGATTCTCATCTACATCTCAGATTGTTTATTGAAGTTGGAGATTCATTCAAATTTAATGGTGTGACCGAGGAGACATTTAGGCTTAGATTATTCCCTTACTCTTTGTGAGACCGTGCTCGAGCTTGGTTAAAATCTTTGCCACCTAATTCCATTACAACTTAGAATGATTTGGTAGAGAAATTCTTGATGAAATACTTCCTACCAATAAAGAATGCCAAGTTTAGTATTGACATTAACTTTTATCAACAATATGCAGGAGAATCTTTATATAAAGCATGGGAAAGGTTCAATGAATTGCTAAAGAAATATCCTCATCATGGTATTCCTTCTTGGATTCAAATAGAGACCTTTTACAATGGTCTCAATGCTCAAACAATAACTATTGTTGATGCATATGTTAATGGAGCTTTTCTAGCCAAATCTTACAATCAAACTTATGATTTACGTGAGTAAATGACTAGTAATAATTATCAATGGCCAATGGACAGAACGATAGCCATAAAAAGAGTAGTCAGAGTGCATGAGATAAATGATATCATGACACTTACAACTCAAGTATCATCTTTGGTAAATATTTTGAAGGCTCAAAACTCACTAGCGAGTATAAACCAGGTCCAAGATTCAGGGGTGTCATGTGTGTTTTGTAATGGAGCCCATTTGTTTGATAATTGTTCAAATAATCCTAAATCTGCATTTTATGTGGGTAATGTGAACCGAAACAATAATCCATACTTAAACACATATAACCCAGAATAAAGACAACATCCAAATATCTCTTGGAATAACAATAATCATAGTGATAATCAATTCAATCGTCAATCATTTTCATCACTTAGTTTCCAACAATTACAACAATCACAAGCCTAGGAAAAGAAGCCACCTATAGAGGACAATACAAATGCTTTAATAGGGATTATGAAAGACTTCATCCAATTAGTAAATACAAAAAGTCTCCACTAAAGAGGCTTCAATTAGGAATTTAGAGAACCAAATAGGACAACTTGCTCAGGCCATAAGTCAAAGGCCTCAAGGTAATCTTCCAAGTGACATAATTGTAAACCCAAAAAGAGAAGGTAATGATAATTGCATTGTCATAGCCTTGAGGAGTGGTAAAACTCTAAAGGTGGAATATGGGACCCAAAAGGATAAAGAGGAACCATAAACTAACAAGATTGAAAAGGAACTAGTGGATAAAGAGAGCATTGAAAAGGAAGTAATTTAACCAAAAAAGAGAAACCTGTACAAACACACTATTCATTTCCCTTAAAAACTACAAAAGAAAAGGTCAGATACACGATTTTTAAAATTTCTGGAAGTCTTCAAGAAGCTACATATAAACATACCATTTGTTGAGGCATTTGAACAAATGTCGTCTTATGCCAAATTCATGAAGGATATACTATCAAAGAAAAGGAAGCTTGGAGATCATGAAATAATAACCTTAATTGAAGGTTGTAGTAACCTCCTTGATAGAAAACTACAACAAAAAGTGAGAGATTCAGGTAGCTTTGACATCCCTTGCACTATTAGGAACATCCATTTTGGCAAGGCATTTGTAATTTGGGTTCTAGCATTAACCTCATTTCATTATCGGTCTTCCAGAGATTAGAGTTTGGTAAAGCCAAACCTACTTTAAGAACATTACAAATAGCAGATAGATCAATTAAGAGACCTTGGGGTGTGGTAGAAGATGTGCTAGTAAAAATAGACAAATTCATCTTTACGGTAGACTTCATTGTGCTAGATATAGAGGAGGACCGTGACATTCCTATCATACTTGGTTGTCCATTCTTAGCAACCGGAAGAGCACTCATTGATGTACAAAAAGGTGAACTTACAATGAGAGTGCAAGATGAATGAGTGACATTTAAATTTTTTAAAGCATCTGAACCCCTTGACATTGATAATGCTAATGAATGCTTAAGGATATATGTTTCTAATTGTGGGGACAACTTAAAAGAATCTGTTGAATTACCCACACTTAAGGCTTTAATACTTGATGCTATAAACAAGGACATAAACTCACTAGAAAACAAATCAACCTATTTTAACTTTGAAAGTATGGAATCAAAGGTTGATATTGTGAATTGTGTGAACGTTTTAGAGGACATGCCTCTCATATGTGTATCAAAGGCAAATAAGGAAAACTTTGAGATAGGATCTAAGCTCAAACCATCAATTGAAGAGCCATCAAGTTTAGATCCCACACTTTTACACTCTTGATGAGTGCTTAAAAAGCACTAAAATTACCATGATTTAATGTATTTTAATTGATTAAATAGATTTATATTTGTATAATTTTATTATATTTTTATATAAATTTATCTTTTTAGAATCACAGATATTTTTTTTATTTTTCAGGTATTTTCATTCAAAAATAACTTAAAGGCATAAAAAAAAATATTGGAGGCAATACATCACAAATATAATGAGAAAAGAAATAAAGAAAAGTAAAAAAAATGGAAAAATTGGACAAAATTGGTCAAAACGGTCAAAAATGTCAAAAATGTCAAAATCTCACTTGCAGCCACCCATCCACACTGAATCTCAAGAGCATCAATCCATCCATACCGAGTTCCGTGTGCAGGCCCAGCACACGCCGACATAAGCCCAACACACGCAGGCACACTCCCAACACACGGTTGCACATGGTCAGCACATGCCCAACACAGGTTGTACCGATTTCCTTACACACTAGCACATGCCCATGTTGTGTCGTGAGCGCACTAGCACACGCACATGCCCATGCTGTGTCGTGAGCCCACTAGCACACTCCTGTGTCGTGTGCCACATGCGTACAATGCCTATTTGCCAAAAATTTTGCACCCCATACTCGTGCCAACCTATCCAAACGCATCCATATTCAAATTTTGAAATATTTTGCCACCTTTTTTAGCCTTTTCTTCACCTATAAAAGGAACCTCCTCCCCATTGTAAAACACACAATTTTCTGAGCTCTTTCTCCCTTTAGAAAGTTTTTTTAAAATTTTTAGTTTTAGAGTTCTTCTCTTTTTGGAAAGAACTAGCTATGTTTTTATAGATTTTTAGTTTTTAATTTAATAAATGAAAATGCAAATCCGTTTGGAGGTTTTCTAGCAACAAAATTAACATCAAATTGCTGTAAAGATTCTTTTAAGGTATAATTTAATGGATTCTTTACAGTTATTTTTTAGGTTTTATTCTTATATGTTATATTTAATTTGATGTGATTGAATTTAACATGACTAGTTGTTTGTAAATATGATATAATAATAATATTGTTATGCTTACGAAATACTAAATAGGTAAAACATTTCAATAAAATAAATTGATTCCGTTTTTATTCAAGATTTTATATTATGGATGCTAGAGAGAAATATATTATTTTTTATTACAAACTTAAATCTGAAAATTAGATTTTAAGGTTTAATTATCCGGTCTGATTTAGAGTAGTGCTCTTTTATTTGTCGGTACAATTGCCTGATAGTTAGAGTGAAGCTTTATTTCAAAAGTTTTTATAAGAATTATTATTCGAAAATGTATTGAAAATATATTTTCAGTAATGATTTTAAAACTTGAAAGTTTGTACTCTGATAATTACATTCTTAGGTTTAATTTAAATACATTGAATAAATTCTAATTAACTGAGTCCGCCTAAAGTTGTGATTAGATGGTTTACTATTTTCTTATAAATAAAACTAAAATTTAATACTTAATTAATTAATTAGCCCCGCCTAAGGATATTAGTTAATTAATATTAAATAAAAAAATTTGGGCCCTACCTAAGTACACTTTCATATCAAAAAGAGAAAATCAACAAATATCAAATTATATCTTTAATAACCTAAATAATATGAGCACGCATAATTAACTTAATTATTATATCCTTAAATACTCCATTGTTATGAATGATAAAAATTTACATGATTGTTTATTGAATCTATATCTATGTTTATTTTTTTATGTTATTAGATTAGGAAACAAACAAACCAAAATATCATGACAGAATGTTTAAGATTTAATTTCGTTTTTAATATTTTGAATAATAAATTAAAAACCACATATATTCCTTCCTTAGATCGACCTTAGGAATATACTTATTATTTGCTATAAAATGATTCGTGTACTTATGAGAGTTTTAAAAATATAAAACCAAAGTATTTGTAGGATCAGTATTGCTAATCCGATGCAGGTTCTACTCATCAAGTTTTTTGGCGTCGTTATTGGGGAAGAAATAGTGTTTTTAAATTATTTATTAAAAAATTTAAAACTTTTTGTGTTATAGACAATTGTGATTTTTTTTATTTTGAGTTAAAAAAACTATTGTTGTTTGTGAATAGTAAAATAAAAAATTTCAATTTCTAATTTTAAATTAAAAAATAATAAATTAGAAAAAAACATTTTAACTTTCTTTTAATTTTAATTTAAAAAAATAAAAACAAATTTTAAAAAAATTAATTAACTTTTAAATTTCACTTTTAATGTAAAAAACTTAATTTATTAACTTAATTAACTTTGACTTTAACTTAACTTAATTTATTAACTTAGATTTTAACTTAACTTAATTTATTAACTTAATTAACTTATATCTTAACTTAAATTAGATTATTAACTTAGATTTTAACTTAATTTAATTTATTAACTTGATTAACTGAGATTTTAATAGCATAAAAAGTAAAGATCTAAGGGAGTTATATCTAGGAAACTAGTTCTTGAAAGTCTCTGTGCCACTAGTCTTTCGTGGAAACGTTGCTCTATCTAGGGGGATGGTTTTTAAGGAGGCTTTTTCCCACCATTATTTCCTAGGAACACTCTTGGTTAATATTGATTATGTTATTTAACTTATATATTATAATAAAATAAAAATAAAAAATTCTGAAGCTATCTCCAAAATTTCAAAGTTTTTAATCACATTTTTTGATAAATTGAGGTAGTTGTTTGTTAGATCTAGGTACAAATGTGTTTTGATGCCTTAGTTATTTGACTTTTACCTAGAAGTGGTTTATTTAAAACCCACAATCATGTCCCTAATTTTAAGTAAATAAAATTTTAAAAATTCATAGGGCATGACTTAAAAAGTATAGGTAGACAAATTTGTCCTATCTGTAGGTTTGATTGACTCAATAATTTGGAGAAATTGAGTTTACTTAAAATGAAATCTCTCAGGTTACCTCTTGCTAAGACGTTAAACTAAGCGCTGGATGGGAGACAACCCATCATTTTAGGTAATTTTCTTTTATTTGTTTTATTTATTTTGTTTATTTTAGTTTAATTGCATGTAGATAATTTTAGAATCTTTAAAACTAAAAATATTTTTTAAGATATTAGAAGTTTATAACGATCTACCTGTGTGAACATTAATTATAAACATAATGGACGCACCTGCATTTCTCCATCATTACTTGCATATTCTTAAGAAATAGGTAATTTTCTTTTCTTTTCTCTTTTATCTTTAATTTATAATTTTTACATTGAGAACAATGTAAGTTCTAGGTTGAGGGTGGTGAAAAGTTATCATGCTTAATTTCAAATTTTTTTAACAATTTTAATTTTTTTACTTTTACATTCATATTTTCATTTTTATTGTGTTTGATTTTATTTTCTATATGTGGTTTAGTAATTTTTATAATTTTAGGATTAGTTTTTAAAAAATTTCTTACAAAAATTTATCATTTCTTTAAAAATCAAATTTAAGTAAATAGTTAAGTCTTTTGCATTGTTAGATTAATTTTTGAAATCATATCATGGAGTATTTGATAATTAGTTAGTTTTTGTCATGACTAATATTTCTTGATAAGATGTGAAAATTATATTAAACCCAAAATCGGTGTTTAGGAATTAAATAGTGAAAACTAACCTTGTGAGATATAATTTGAGCTTAATTTTCTTTATTCTGAGTGAAATATATATTTTTTCTACTCCAAACACATTTCTTTTTTCTTCAAATTTTTAGATGATCTCTATAGGTATTAGCATTGAATGTATGAATTTTCCCATCTTAATATAGTGTCATATATTTATTTTTTATTTGGTTAGATTGAATGATTTAAGTAGAAATTGATAGTATATGCATTTATCTCATTCATACATAACTTCTACCAAAAAGAGACATATATAGGGTTACCTAAACCAAAATTAAACAGAAAAGCCACAAAATTATCCGCTCACCAAATCCTACAAAAATGTACAATCTGTACATGGGTCCACTCTAAAAAAATGTTGAAAAATCTCTTAAAAAATATAGAGATAAAGAATATATATTATAACCTATATACTATGACCCACATAGCCTATCTTGTTGTGAGAAAAGACTAATTACAAAAGAAAGTTATAGGAAATAATTCCCTTAGAAGTCATTACATTTAATTTTCCTATACTTCTAAAAGACATATATCTTGAAATTTTTGCTTAATGAGTTTTATTGATGCATAAAAATAATATATATGATATCTTATATAATTTCTACATTCGATTCCTTTCATGAGATGAAAGTTATGTACTATTTTTGAGCCTTTCTTCTTTTATAAGTATGCGAACTTATTAGTTCATTTCTAAACATAAACTCTATTCGCATACACCTTAGTATGAGTGCTTGAATCCATGGAAGTGATTTAGGATAATTTAATTTTTAGTTTTTTATTTTAGTTTTTATCGTTTCTCTTGCTAAGGGACTAGCAAGAAGCTAGTTGAAGGTTGTGATGAGTGCTTAAAAAGCACTAAAATTACCATGATTTAATGTAATTTAATTTATTAAATAGATTTATATTTGTATGATTTTATCATATTTTTATATAAATTTGTCTTTTCGGAATCACAGGTATTTTTATTATTTTTCAAGTATTTTCATTCAAAAATAACTTAAAGATACGAAGAAAAATACTAGAGGCAATACATCACAAATATATTGAGAAAATAAATGAGGAAAAATCAAAAATATGAAAAACATTGGACAAAATGGGTCAAAATGATCCAAAATGTCAAAAAGGTTGAAAACCCGTGTGCAACCACCCATCCACATCGAGTTCTACATGCACACTGGCATATGCCCACACGTTGTCTACACATGCCCGACACATACCGTGCCTTGTCTCACATGCACCAACACATTCCTACGTCGTGTCCTGCACTCGCCCGCGCTTGCCCAACGCCCGTCTACGGTGCCAAATGCTCATCTATTAAAATTTTTGCACCCCATACGTTTTCCAACCTGTCCAAACACATCCATATTCAAATTTTGAAACATTTTTCTACCTTTTTTGCCTTTTACTTACCTATGAAATGATCCTCTTCCCTCATTGTAAAACACATAACTCTCTAGAAAGTTTTTTTTTTTAGTTTTTAGTTTTAGAGTTCTTCTCTTTTCGAGAAGAACTCGCTATGTTTTTATAAATTTTTAGTTTTTAATTAAATAAATGGAAATAAAAATTCATTTGAAGGTTTTCCATCAACAAAATTAGCATCAAATTGATGTAAGGATTCTCTTAAGGTATAAATTTAATGGATTCTTTATAGTTATTTTTTTATGTTTTATTCTTATATGTTATATTTAATTTGTATGTGAATAAATTTAACATGATTGCGTATTTGTAAATATGATATAATAATAATGTTGTTATGCTTACGAAATACTAAATAGATAAAAAATTCTATAAAATAAATTGATTTCGTTTTTATTCAAGATTTTATATTAAGGATGTTAGAGAGAAATATATTATTTTTTATTACAAACTTAAATCTGAAAATTAGATTTTAAGGTTTAATTATACGGTCTGATTTAGAGTAGTGCTATTTTATTTATTGGTACAATCACCTGGTAGTTATAGTGAAGCTCTATTTCAAATTTTTTTATAAGAATTATTATTCAAAAATGTATTTAAAACATATTTTTAGTAATAGTTTTAAATCTTAAAAGTTAGTACTCGGATAATTAAATTCTTAGGTTTAATTTAAACACCTTGAATAAATTTTAATTAACTGACTCCGCCTAAAGTTGTGATTAGATGGTTTACTATTTTCTTATAAATAAAGCTAAAATTTAATACTTAATTAATTAATAGGCCCTGCCTAAGGATATTAGTTAATTAATATTAAACAAAAGAATTTGGGCCCCGCCTAAGGACACTTTCATACCAAAAAGAGAAAATCAACAAATATCATGGTAATTTTAATGCTTTTTAAGCACTCATCAACTCCCATATCCAGTCAAGTATGAAAGTGAAAGAGTCCAATAGAGAGGTGAAAAAGTTGTTAGAAATACATAAATTGAATGAGTTACAGTGGAATGCATATAAGAATGCCAAAAAGTTCAAAAAGAAAATAAAATATGGCATGATAAAAGATTTGAGTGTTGTGTTTGCAAACCAGAACATAAAGTATTATTGAACAAATCAAGACTCAAATTGTTTTCAAGCAAACTCAAAAGTAAATGGACACAAAGGGATGTGCCTTAGGACTTGATATGACCGTTTAGTCAAGGTCGTTAAATGTGACGCTGGTTGGGAGTCAACCCAACGTTATTTTACTTATATTTTCATTGTTTTTGTTTTGTAGGTGAATAAATGTGGAGAGTAATGACGCAACAAGGTTGAGAATTTCAACGAGAGATGTGGTGTGGAATGACTAAGTGAGTTTTCTTTCCTTTTGCTTTTTCATATTTATATGTGCACATTAGGAACAATGTGCAATTTAAATTTGGGGGAAGGAACTTCATTTTCTACTTAAGTATTTAGTATGCATTTTAGATTTTTAGGATTTTTTTTTGTTAGAATGTTTTTAATCATAGTTTGGGTAAAAATTGATAAATATATGAAAACTAAATGCATGCATGCTTGATATAAAACATATGAACTCAATGATAAAAATTGGTTGTCAGGACTAGGATAAAGAATGTAACATACTTGTTAAGATACTTAAATTAATCATGTAATATGCTTCCTAGTTTTGATTGGATTGATTCAAATTTTTATGCACATGTTTGTGATTGAGTTTGGTGTTCTTATTGAGATAAAATTTGTAGTGAGTTATGCAAGTTGATGAAATCTACCATGTTTTAGAATCTATTCGATCATCCCTTAAGGAAAAATTCTGAATATTATTTAGCAAGAGATAATTTAGGCCTTATTTGGATCTATTGAGCCTTTCAAGCTAACCATTATTATATCCATAGTCACCCATTTGAGCCTAACAAAGAACCTTTCATATCTTTAAGCCACATTTTATGCCTAACCAATAAGCATTACCTTTACCCTTGCACATTTAGCTTGTATAAAAAAAAATAATACAATCATGTGTGATGCTATAGAGTAAGGTGAAATGCAATGCGCCCTAAAAAAGAGAGAGAAAAAAGAAGAAGAAGCAAAACTCACAACACAATTATCCCTCTAAAGAAAAATAAAATAAAATTGAAAATAAGTTTGGGGGTGTTGTGAAGTTACAAACAAAGAAAAAAATGTGGTAAAATAATATGAAAAGAATGACAAGAAAGGATGCACCGAAATATCAAGTAAAAACTCAATTGTAGTTAAAAAGTGCATGATAAACAAAAAGAAAGCTAAGGGGTGTGGAAAGAGCCTAAATGTCATCATTTATCGACCCCCCACCTAAGACTTACATTACAATCATGTAAAGTCCTTATTGATCTTTAATTAAGTGCATATTATATTAGTGGAGAAAGATGTGAAAATAGACTTATAAGACTTGTTCTAAAATTGATTTGATTAGCATACTTGTATAGGTTGATTTCATGAGTGCATTAGATGATATCGTGTGCAACACATACACACAAATCAATTTGTCAAAAACTTTGCATACCCTTGTATTGATGAAACGTTGATTGATGAATATGTGAACTTTCTTATCATAGGATTGTACGACTTTTGAGAGGGATCGTTTTCATGAATTAGGCATGTATTAATATATATATATATATATATATATATATATATACTATCCATGTTATTTTATTTAGTTATACTTGGATTTATTTGAGGAAAAGTAAAGAGTTTAGTTTGGGGGTGTGATGACTCTATGAAAGTAGAGTCATTAGTGCATTTTTTTATTTAATATTTACTTGTTTCATTCAATAAATAGTATTTTTGGGGATAAAATTTTAAAATATAACTTTTTAGTGAAAATATAATTTTTGAAATATTTTGGGATTTGTTTGGAATTTTTTATGAATTTTTAACCCATGACTAATCAGAAGGTTCCACGTGGCCTACCACAAAAGCATAGGAGCTGACTGGATAAGCCATATGGATGCCACATAAGCATGGACAACAAATCATAGATCACTGTGTGAAGAGTGACTCAGTACATGACACGTGTCAACATGGCATTCAATTAGAGTTCAGAGTGCGGTCAAACAACATTGCCAAGTGTTGTCACGCGATTGGTCCCTATGATCTACCAGCGCATCATGCCATCTACATTCATGAATCATATTGCACCATATGGCGTTGAATCATTATGTGTTGACTCAAACCAGTCTCCCCTCCCACGCGTTCCTCTTTGATTCGTCCAGTGAATTTTGTGTGCCACGTGTCTGATTCTAATTTCGCTAGTGATGTTATTTGGCTTATTTTAATCTCATTTGTTGATATTAAGCTAATATAATGATCTAGATTTCATCTGAGCTATATTTAAGCCTTTAATCATCCCATAAATCCTAAGGAGTCGTCATTAGCATAATTTTGATCAGTTTTTGGTTCTAAAAGAGAGAAAAACATAGAAAAATTCAAAAGGAGATACAATTTTGGTGGAGATTCGACAGGAGATTAGTACTACAATTCAAGAGATTAATTGTATTTCTTATTCTACTATTTTCTTTATCAATTTTTATGTCTCTCTTTATGAAAGATATGAGTTTTATGAACAAAATTATGTCTGCTTAATTTATTAATCTAGGGGTCTTATGAACCCAATTTTCACAATGTGATGATCTAATATTTTATCCCAATTATGAATTCAATTCAATTATATTATTTAATTTTTTTTTTGTTATTAATTGTTTGACCAACAATTTATCTATATAGACAATTAAATAGATTTGAGAGAATTATTTAATTATTTTTCTTGATTAAATAACATGCATAATTTCTAGGTAAAAATGTATGTGATCCATAATTGATAAACTTAATGAGTAGTATGCAATTTAATTGATATGAAAGTGTGATTAAATTAATTACTATATGGTGTGTAGTTTACTTGAGAAATGAATACATGCTAAATTAGATTTAATTGATCATGTAATTAATTGATAATAATATTGAGGGAGATTTTATTGATTCACATGTTCTAAAATTGAGAAATTAAGTATTTTTAGATATTTTCTCATATATCTTCTTAGTTATCAAATCTGATTGAATTAATTATTGTTATTTGCTTTTAGTTATTTTAATTTTGCTCCTTAAAATATAAAAATACAAAAAAAACTTGATTTTTATTTTTTTTATTTTGAAAAGTTAGTTTTTAATAAAATAATCTTTGTAGGAACAATGTTTTCTTATCATTATATTACTTGTTACGATACATATATTTGTACATTCATTGCACACAATTTGTGGGGCGATTAGAGGTTCTCACAAATAAATAGTTGCATGCAAGCAACTCCCAACCAACACATGGCTCACTTACAATCCACTTGTAAACATCGTCTCAAGTACTCAACATTTACTAACACAATTTTATTCATACAATCACGAATCACTAATATTAAACAACACTCGAGGTATTAGTGATCTAAAAACAAAAAAACGAGATGTCAATTTAACATAGCTTCAATACATTTCTGGATACCAAAAAAAGAAGAAATCAGGGGTATTTATAGAACTCAGATTTGTCACCTTGTCAACCACCTCACTAGACACATCACTAAGGCTGGTGGCTAGCTTAGTAACGAGGTACTAAAAAGTCACATTTTTTTGTTTCAACAATTACTAAGTACTTTTCATAAATACTCACACCCAAAACAAACCAAAAGTAGAAGTGACAACATCAACTTGCTCGTCAAAAATCAACACTCTCAACCTAGCATGGACACTATGAAAACTAACCCATGGTGTATGTAAACATGCTTGTATATAAAGTTTTTCTAACAATATCAGTTTATATATTATTGATCTATAGTAACCAACTTTATATAGAGAATAACAAAATATTGAGTAAAATAAAACAGATACCATGTTATATTATGTACACTAGATGCCAACATATATATACAAAACAACGGGACTTACAAGGATATTTTGTTTCTCTTTTATAGTAACTTGTATGAACGACTTTGTAGGAACTTGGAGATATTTCTAATCATTTGTCAGTTAGGAACACTAACTTTTTGGATTAGGATCTTATAATCAATGAGAATCCCACATAATTATCCAATTAGGCACGAAGAGTTCTTCTGATAATGAACACTAGAAAAGACGTTGTACAAGATAATGGGAGCTGGTATACTCTTTTTTGGAGACAGGAAAAAGCTACACTATTTACGTAAACATCATTGTAGAGATTGTCATTTGATAAAACAACTAATCTCTTAGCCCATTTGAGATCCTTAAGAGAGTGAGGATCGTTTTGTAGGTTCATTGGGATCCTGTGACATATGGAAAAATATTTCCTGATGGGTTTATGATTAGGGGAAGCTATTAATTTTCTCTGCCTACATCTATCAAGATCTAAGCTAGTGAAGGCTTATCCTTGATGGTATCAAGGTGTTGGAGATTCTGTCTAGTCGTCAGGAGCTATTTGTATTATGATATGCCTCTTCCCGAGGGTCTTAGATACTCTTAGGATTATAGATGATATGGCAGGATGCTGGTGATTTTTAACCTCTATATATTTCCCCTTGCTCTATAGCTTCTTAAGGAGGTTGTGAGGTTGATGGAGTATTTTATCTCTAAGGTGAATTAAATGCCTTCTTTCTAAACTAGATAGTTTGACTTTCGCTATTATTTCCCAGCTTAGGAGAGGGTACTTGAACGTTTTGACCATTATAGCCATTTAGGAAGGTGAAGTGGTTAGCTACTTTTTAGGAGTCGCTACTCATTACATAGGCATTGGAGCTGGAGATAAGCTTCCATTGAAAAGAGAGGAATTTGACTTATAAATAGAGTTTAGAAGATCTTTAGGGTTCACTTTACTCATTCTATTTTCAAAAACTCTGTGAATTTCAAGCACAAATTTCTCTTCGTGTTTTGTATGGAAGTCCTGGGCACCTTCTCATGATTACTCTATCAATTTAAGGTCAATGTTGTTAATAATCGTTCTTACTCAATAGTATCTAGTGAGCATACTCCTTCTCCTTCTCATAAAATATTTTTAGGCTCTGTTGAGGGCACTTCTAGTGGACCTATCCATATTGAGGCTTTGATGACTCTCCTTCTAAGGGTTTAACACTTACTCAAGCGAAAAAGGGTGCTTTACCCTGTGGTTTCTCACATTGCCTCTTCCATTATGAAAAAAGTATCATCAAATTATTAGAAATTAATACAAAGTTTATGATTCTGTGGCTCTTAGGGCTATGAAGTCTAATGAGAGGGCTTGAAGTTATATCCTTAATTTTTGTTGCTTCTGCGAAGTCTTCTTGGAATCAAGGCTTCATTTCCATCTTCCTTATACTATCAAAAATGCTCCGTGTAAATTCAAAATTGGTCTAGTGCAACTCATGCCTAATGGGTGGCATACTTTCATTGGACTAACTCTGATGTACTGGATGTTTAAGCATAATTTAAGGTGTGATGGTTTAGAGCTGTTAGTCCAAATCAAAGATACTCAAGAGAGGGGGCACTTCTATCTACCCATTGTTCCTAGTTTGAAGATAGTGAAAGATCTACTCAAAAAGAACTAGAACTTGAAGATAAAATTCTTCTTCGTTAGAGGTGCTTGTGAGAGTTTCAAGGAGGTGACTAATAATGATCCTCGAGTCCCCACAATGTTGGGAGCTACTGGTGAGATTTTTCTTCGATCTTAGAGTAAAGTTCTTTGTTCTTGTGCCAAATCCTAAATCTTTTCTTTTTTCTTGTCCTAGAGATCAATTTAATTTTTGTCAACAAGGTTGATGATCTCAACAAAGAAATTATTAAGGTTATTCGCTCTTTCCCTCATAATTGTTTTCCTTCTTTGGTATGAGACTATGGGCTCAAGATTAGTGACCTTTGGCTTTATATCTATGGCAAAGCTAGTAGGATGTTCTAGGAGTTTCTATTTATTTTTTGTTCTTCTCTTTTGTATGATTCTGATGTCTTACTATTATTCTTTGGTTGTTGTTTTTGCAATTCCTTTGTTTGGTAGAGGTACCTCTAATCCAATAAACCTTGATTTATAATCATTTGAGGAAGCTAGTCTTAAGATGGCTCCCATTAAACCCCAATTTTCCATAA
Source organism: Hippophae gyantsensis (assembly GCA_030763125.1). NCBI lineage: Eukaryota > Viridiplantae > Streptophyta > Magnoliopsida > Rosales > Elaeagnaceae > Hippophae > Hippophae gyantsensis. Next base: position 40,244,039 of record CM061035.1, on the reverse strand, counting down.
AATAAGCTAGGGCTAAGGCTACTTCAGGTAGGAAGTCAGCTTCCAAGAATCCAATGGTTGGATCCTCATGAGTGGAGAAGGCAATTGGAATTGCTGCTGAGATTTCTCTATCCCCATCAATAGCACAAAGTGTTGAGGGACTAGTAAGAAGAGATTCTATGCAGCCTTTGGAGAAGGGGTGATATTGCTAGTATTGGCATCCATGAAGAGACTGGCTCAAGGAGTTAGTGGGAAGTCTCTAACTAAGAGGCTAAATCACCTATGTGCTTTCCTTTAGAAAGAGCCTGTGTTATGCCATGGCCTTTCAGAACAGTCATATTTGAGGGCTGATAAGGAGATCCTTTCATCTATGATTTTATGGATCTCTACAAATCTTTGGCAGAGATACTGGTAGTGTTAATATTCTATTTCATATATTTTAATGAGTTTCTTGACCCTTATGTTTTTTATAACTTCATTTTAAGCTTTATAGTGGATGCAGAAGACTCACACAATTTAAATTCATGATGTGTATATAAGGCGGCATACTGTTTCTTTGGTTTAAAGAGCTGAATATTTGGAGAAGTAGCTTAAGAAGTTAGAGTAGGAGTGGAACCTGGCATTAGAGCAGCAAGTTAAGGCTAAGAAGGCTGATGACGAGGATAGGGCTTGTGTTATGGAGGTTGAGAATAAATGGTCTCAAAAGGAGCATGAACTTGCTTTGGCTTCCAAGGATGTTGACATCTTCAACAAAGGCCTCTGAATATGTAGAGAAGAAAAGTTAGAGAAGAAGATAATATTGCTATATTCTAAGTGAAGATTCCTATATGTAGGAACAATTTCATGAAGACTAACTGTTTTTTTCGATTCAAATAGGTAACCAAGACTTAGATGAGGGGTAGAGACGTCAATCCATGGAATGTTTTCATAAGCTCTATACCAATTTGGCTAAGTAGGCCTCGCAAACATGAATTAAGTAAATTACACAATGAAAGTACAAAACAACAAGCTCAATTGAACACATAATAAAAACAACTGATAGTTAGATGGAACAAACTGTAGAAAATACACTAGTAACATTATGCCTTAAAGGCTTCTGTCTAGACTAGTAACACCCGTAAGCATGATAAACAATTAATATCATGTGAGGCAAGAAAGTATACTAGAACCATAAAGGACTTCCAATCACTTCAAAACTTCACATGTAGGGACATATTCAGTGAATAATTATTGTATTCTTACTACACACGATTAAACAAAACATAACAAATCATAATAAAAAGTCCGACACCTAGTACACTACTAAGGTAAGGAGATATAAACTCCTTAGAAACTTACAATAAACTCGCATACACATCATAGAAAAAAGCAATATAAATTAATCATGAACAGACTGATTAATTTAATATAGCATAAGTAATGATTAACAAGCTATAGGCATGCTACATAGAAAGGAAAAAAAGGCATACAATAACATATAACAAATACGCTTGCTAATTAGAGTCTACATCTAGTATATTGGTTCATACATAATAGAAACTCATATTATACTAACACTATAGGTTAATCGTGCATAACAACAAATAAAGAGTCCAAGGCTTGATACACATTCAAGTTAAGAAGATACTAACTCTTTAAGGACTCATCACATAATAGAAATAAATTAATGCATTAAACATTGATAGCCAAAAATAAGAAGTAGATAAGTTATATAATAATTAGACAACTGGTGATAAATAATAAAAGCTTTCTAATTAGAGTTTATACTTTAGTATATAGATACATATACCATTTAAACTCTGATTGTACCAACCATATATTCGACATTCATAATACTGGATATAATGAGGTAAACCCATATAGAAACCCTATCTATGTGTTAACATCCTTGGATTACTTAAAGAAACCACTTAGCAACAAGTAATCGACTAAACACAATAAACAGATACAACTCAATAGAAAATTATAAACTTAAATACCTCTATCAATTAGGACACTTGCCCTAACTATTTATTACTTCTCTTGTTTTCTACCTCCACTACAACCTAGTTCGACACACCAAACTCACTCTCTTCCAAAGCCTACACTACCTAAAGTGGTGTGATCAGAAATAAAAGACCAGTAATGTGTAAATTAAATAAGAAAATGTTGAATGAATGTAATCACTAGCCGATATATGGTTCACACCCACATAGGCTCTTCATATTAGAAAAAGTTGCACGAAGGAAACTATAAATTGACACACGACTCATATACAACCCACTCATAAACACCATATTGGCTACTTACCATTCAAAGACACAATTTTGCTCACACAGTCATGAATCACTAATATTGAGTAATACATAAGATATAAGTGATCAGAAAACAAAAAAGTGAGATGCCAATTTGATAGAGCTCCACTAAATCTTTCTTGAATAGAAAATAAGAAGAAATTAGGGGTATTTATAAAGCCTTGTATGGCCACCTCGCTAGTCACCTGGCCAAATGTGGTTGCAAGAGTGATGGCAAAGTGCCAAAAATCACATTTTTGTATCCAAATATTGTTGAGTAATTTTCATAAATACCTATACCCGAAATGAACCAAAAACACAAGTAAAAACATTGGCTCACTTGCATGCCCGGTAACAAAAAACCAACACTCCGCCTAGCATACACATTATAAAAACCAACCCCGTAGTGTATGTAATACTTGCATATAAAGTGTACCTAACTATATGTGTTATGAATTACTAACCTATAGTAACCAACCTTATATAGAGGAAGACAGATTCACTAAGTAAAATAAAATGACTCCGTGTTTTGTACACGGGAAGCCAACAACAAGACATAGGCCTATAGGACTACATTATCCTCATTTGGTTTCTAGTGCCAAGACACTCATAACTAGGTATAGAAACTCATCAAACATGAGATGATCATAAAGATGTCCAAAAGTTGTTTGTTCCCATAAATAACATGACAACACACACCAAAATCATCCATCTTGAGTGCTCTAACCAACTTCATATATCAACTTATCCATCCTTTGTCACTCTATAGCATGAGGAACTTAACACCACTATTCACGACACACTTGAAGCATGAAGACTTCACTCTACACCTATAACCTATACATACGAAATAGACACATACCCTATGAAATTTTCATGCAAAAATAGAATGTAGTCTATCCAAATACTATCGTGTTATCCCTACATAGGTACACACCAAAAGGCTAAGCACAATCAACATATAGCATAATCAAACACAATCTATATGCAACACAAAAATGCAAACTCTTCTTGAACATATGCAATACTCCCCTAAGTATATGCATAACAGATAATCATGATGCTGTGAAAACTACACTCAACTTTCCATGAACCAAAGAACATGTTAACAAACAAACACAAAGCACAAACAAACAACAAACATCATGTTGACAAACAAATCAAAGCCCAAACAAAACAAGTGCAATGAACAAACAAACACAAATTATGAACACTAAATATAATGTAATTTTCTTTTATTTTTGTTGGATGCCCTATATTTTTGGGATGCTAATTTGTAATAATTCTAAGGTAGCCTTAATATTTTGATTGAATGCTTTCTTTGTTTATTTGCATCCTTTATATTTGCTTGTATGAAACTTAATTTTTTCTACGAAGTTATTTTTAGGAGATTTATATTAAAAGTGAACATATTTTTTAGATTAGCTCTCAACTTCGAAGCAAGCTTTGGATGTAATTCCTTAAGAATCAAGCTTGTTTGGGAGGTCTTTTATTAGTTTAGATGTTGTATTTGGGAGTTTTCTCCTTAAGTATTAACATTTATAGTCGACATTGAGCTAATGATTGTGTCCAAGAGATTCTTTAGTGAAAGCTTAAGGTAATATTTTGAATTGATCCCTAGAGGCTAGGAGCTAGTCCTGAAGCCTTTTTTGTGGATCAGTTTCACATTTGAACCTATCATAGCTCGAGGGAACTAATTCCTTAGATGTTGCAAAGCTGAGGAATATGTCCAAGGGCATCTTTAATGAAAGCTTAAGGTAATGCTTTAAAGTGATCCCTGGAGGCTAAGAGTTATTCCTTAAGCCCCTATGAAGGATTAGCTTCGCATTTAATCTATCATAGCTAGAGGGCTTATAGGACCTCAATGAGCTTTTCTATTGATGAAAAAATTTTGTATTTAGTAAATAGCTTACAAGTGTAAGAATCACTTATAATAAGATATAAGTAAACTCATAAGGTCGGTCTCAAGAGGAATGACAGTTTTAAATGATTATTCAAATTTCTTAAAAAACAATACGAAAATATAACTTAAAAATTCTATCACAATGATTTGGTTTTGAAAATCCTAAACTAATGACAAAATAATTAAAATATCTAAATATAGATTCAATTCAAAGAAATCAAGGATGATATAAAATTAATACTCAATAGAGAATCTATGGGAATATTTAGATAGTTAACTATGTTTGCTTATAATTATTTTCTTATTTTGCTAAAAGTTTTTTAAGTAGGCTTTTTCATTAAGTTAATTTATCAAATATTTGGGGTTGTGCTTGATGGATTAATAAGCCTACAATAATAATTGTGTTATTGATCTTTTAACTGATTGTACTAGAGTTGCTAGCTATTTTCAATTTATCAGATATATTATTTAAATCAACTTGTTAGGGCTATTCGTTATTGAATCTACTATAGGACACACACTTGCACTTGTGTTTATGTGCCAACTTTTCAGCAAACAACAGTACATGTTCGATTAACTCATTTGAGTATGATGAAAACAATGACTTGTAAGTATATTATATAAGAGTATTATCTTGGTGGGTAGTTTGAGTCCTAGCCTTGTAATTGAATACTTATTTTTCATAGTGGATAGTTAGGTAGTCCAATAGACTGTTAGTTTTCTTCTTAGGTCATTGGTGTGGCCTAATTTGTTTCCACCTAAAAATATTTTGTGTTGAATTTTATTTTTCACAATATTTTATTTACATGTGATTGCATGTTTGGCCATTCTGTGAATTTTTAATTTGTCATACTTCTACTGATATTCTGCTAATTATATAATTAGATCCATAACTAAATAAATGAACTTTCACTTTGAATGAGTGCTTGAACCAATAGAATCAATGTTATTGAGAGTGTGTCTTGTGAGGATAGAGTCAAAGTAAATTAGAATTCCTTTCACTGAAATTGGATAAATTTTATGTTGATACATTTTTTATTTTATTAAGAAAGTGATTTTCAACTAATTATTATATTAAATCATGAATGTTTAGAAAATTGAAATGACTTATGCTATAGATTTTAATTGTAGACTTAAAATAAATTTTAAGGCATGAGAGGTTTTATTTTTCTTGTTCTTTTATCTTTTTCCTTTGTTTTAAAATTTTATTTGTTTGAGTTATTTTTTTATATTTATTTATTTTTAATATTTTTTACATTTGATGTTTGTGGGTATCATTTATGAAAAGCCTCACGAGACTTAAACTTGTCTACTAGAGCAACCTAGGGGTTTAAAGACTTGTTGCATACGGTAAATGCAATAGTATAAATCTACAGAAATGATTTATGATAGTTTGATTTCAAGTTTTTGTTTTTAGTTTTTTGCCATTCTTGCTAAGAGACTAACAAGAAGCTGGTTGGAGGTTGTAATAAGTGCTCAAAAGCACTTAATATATCCTAATTTTATGCAGGTTAAGTGATGACATAGATTTGTATTTGCTTATTTTACTATCATTTTACCCAAATCTTTTTGGAATTATTGGTATATTTTGTTATTTTTCAGGTATTGCTTGTATTTAAAATTATTAAACTTGAATAATTATATTTGAAACACTCCATTACAACTTAGATGATTAATAGGAAAATATATGTAAAGTATTACATATGTTTTAAAATTGAAAAAAGAAAATACAATAAAAAGGATTCCAAATTGATGTAGATTGGAGTGTGCCGCGACATGAACTTATAGTGAGTCACGACACGAGACAAAAGGGAAAAATCAAATGTGTCCAAGATATAATGCGGGCCATGATGTGAGTATGGTAGATTGTGCCCAAAATTGGGTACAAGCTGTGTATACCATAGCATGGAAAAGTTACATGTTGCGGTGCTAAGTTAAATTTTTCACATTTTTCTCCATTCCTCACCCTATAAATAGGACCCTATTTCTATTGTAAAAATCATCCTAAAATTCCACCAACTCTCTTCTAGTTGATTTCTTATCATTTCTTTCTTAGTTTTTATTTTATTAGTTTGATGTTTTTATCTCAATTGAGAATTGAAAAAATTTAATTTACGTAATAGTTTTTAGTTTTAATTTAATAAAAGTGTAGCAATTCAATTTGGGGATTTTCAATAGAAGCAATTTCAAAGTATTTTGTTGAGGTATATTTAAATGTATTTTTTTTTTCAAATTATCTCTAAGTATTATTTTACATGTTATATGTTTAATCTATTGATTATTTATTAAACTATGCATGTTTAGCTATAAATATTATAGGATATTAGAAATTTTATTACGTTTGTGAAATATTAAAGTAGATTTAATATTTTTATAAAATGAATTAAATTTTATTTCTTTATCAGCATTAAAATAAAGTTTTTAACTGAAAAATATATTGACGAAGTATTTTTCAAAATAAATAAGAGAGTTAGATTCAGGATTTAAATTATCTGAATTTGATTTAGAATAGTATTTTTAGATCTTTTGATCTATACCAAATGTATAGTTAAAGTGAACTATATTTTAAATATTTTAATAAGAATTATTATTGAAGATATATTAACGACATATCCTTCATAATAGTTTTAAAATGTAAAATTTAGTTTTAGATATTTAAATCATAAATCCAACTTTAACACCTACAAGGAAAGTCTAATTTACATACCCGACTTTCGGTAGTAATTAGATGGTTTATTAATTCTTAGAAATAAATTAGAATTTAATATTTAGTTAATTGGTTATCCTGACCTTAGAATATTAATTGGTTTATTATTTACAAAAAACATTTTGATCTCTGTCTTATGATATTTTCTTATTAAAAAGAGTAAATTAATAATTTTAATTTATATCTTTAATAAACTATTTAATATTGAATAATCATAATTAACTAACTATTATATCCCATAAATTATTCGGTGTATAATAGATATTTAATTACTTAAATTTTTATTAAATCTATCTTTATTTTTATGTCACTAGTTTAGTTGCTCAACCAAAACCATCATGATAGGATGTTTACGTTTTTAATTTTGATTTTAAGAATTTGTTGAATGATTTAAAAATCATATTATTCCTCTTTAAATTGACATTGAAAGTATACTTATCTTTTTATGAGTGATTTGTGTACTTACAAGCTATTTTGTGCATCAGTAATTAATAAATATATTTTCTACTATAAATAGGATTAGTAATACTCATTAATCAAGAAGACTCCTATTTAAATAAGATTTCTTTTTCGAGTACTTTCATTGAGATTTTAGACTATCTCTTAGGTTATATCTTATCTAATATTTTAGTCTATATCTCATCCTATATTTTTGCTTATATCTTATCCAATAGTTTAGCCAATATTTTAGGCTATATCTTATCGTATATTTTAGCCAAATTTAGCTTGTATCTTAGCCTATATTTTAGGACATATTTTAAAAAATATTAAAGCACATTAAAGAAAAAATTAAGTGGTAATTTCATAAATTGAGTTGAGTTTAAATAAATATTTTAAGTTCAAAACTTACATGCTCGATCAATCTAAAACAAGCTTGGTTGATTGAACCAATAGGTTGGTCAATTGAATCCTTTTCGATAGGTCCAATAATGATTGATAAAAAAATCGAGAATAGGTAGATCGAACACGATTGATCCTTGATTGATCTAATCTATTCGATTGATAGACCTAGTACTTGATCGATCAACTAATGTATGTACCAAATGTTCCTAAGTGTATAACATGTACTCTAACTTGCATATAGATGAGTATATACCTAAAACATATTGGCTTGAAGTTCATAAGTTTCTTTGACTTGAATAGTGGACAATAAAACACACCTAAAAACTAGTTTACATTTAAATATTTGTCTCACGAATATCATCAAACACTAAAATACCTTACATAGATGACATTTCTGAAACTTAATTTTCATATTTTAAATCTATTATGAAAAATAAATTATCAATAAATTAATCAATAATAAATCTTGTAATGAATCTTGGATAAAGAAATAACCATTATTTATTTTATAAAAATGTTCACTTGAATAAATTCACAAATATGAAACAAACCTAAATTCCCATAGGTAAAATTAGTCATGCATGCTCAGATTAAATTCCATGATTAGAGGATTAAAAATGGTATTCAAATATTCTGAAAATATAAAAAGATTAATCTATTTATAATATAATTACAAATTAGATATACAATGTCAATTAAAGGTGGATGGCGTATCATGCTTTATAATTGTGATCTCGATCATCAAAGCGTTCTTGAATAATTTGATATCTTTTCTATTGTGAATCTACTCTATATTGTATTCATAAAATAAATACTAAACTAAAAAAATATGGATGGCTACTATTTCTAAAAAATTCTATGTATATTGATATATGAAACCTAAGCTAAAATGTTTTATTTATAGGCAAAGGCTAGGTTGATAGAGCACGTGGAAAAAAATAGCAATGCGTGCTACGATGCCACTTTTTCCTCACTATGGCATGAGGTTCGTTTGGTTCACACAAAATCAACCCAAGAGGGTCTTGTTATGGCAAACATTATTCCACACAGTGACACACAAAATTCAATGTGCCTAGTATTTACTTCTTAATAGTGTACACTGTGGCACACTATTTTCTACGTTACGACATGCTCTGTTTGTCTTGAATATTTCCTTGTACACCTTACAAAAATATCCAGTTTTTGATGTAAGGCTTACATGTCTTAATCTTTTAAGCTCCTAGGGTACAAATTAAGTGCTCCAAGTATTGCTCTTCATATGTTGACAAATTTATATATTTTAAAGCTAAAAACACATGAAATATAACAAAACATATCCATGATTTTGAACATATAGGTTTACAGATATAATGATATAAACATGCTCTAATCAAATCTATTTATTACAATTAAGCATAATAAAATCATGAAAAATGAGTGCTTATCAAATACTTATCACAATCCTTAACCAGCTTCTTGCTAGCCTCTAAAACAATCTAAAAACTAAAAACAATAGATAAACTAAGCTAAACTAACCTATATCATTTTTGTAGAATGATATGATTGCATTTAGCATATAAAATAAGCCTTTAAACCCCTAGGTAGCCCTAGTGGATGATTTTAAGTTTCGTGAGGGTTTTCAGTGATAATAATATAAACATCCTACTATGCAAAATTAAAACTAAAAATATTAACATGGAAAAATAAAAATAAAAAATTAAAACAAAGCTACAAATAGCAAAATAAAAAACTAAAATAAACAAAAATTCTCATACTTTAGTTTCTTTTCAGCTAATTATTACATCAATTATTAAAAATCATATGGACTTTGTGTCAACCGAAATTACTAACCAACTAATTTAGTTGTTCTTCTCCTCGCTTAGTCATTGGTCTTGACTTCTTTATTTTGGGAGTCTTTGTTTCTATGTACAATTTAGATCGGGTAACTGGTCTACTCAATTTAGCTTCCTACATAAATTATAAAAAAATTATGAACCATAACATCAACTTAAATTTGAGGAAAATAAATATAAAAATATTTATAAATTGACACAAATTAATGATACCATTATATATCTAACTTCATGATTTGAAGACCTCCCACTACGGGTTGGAAGAATATTATACATTTGTATATTCTGATGTTCCTCCCTAATAATTTGAAATTTATCCGTACGTCTATATTCCACAAAGTCTTTCCAAACTTGAGGTATAATCCAAGGGTGTTCTTCAAGGATTTTGTAGAGCTCTACTTCATCAAGTGGTTCCAAATATGGAAACACATAATTTCTTGCCAATCTGGAAGTTTTGTATTGCTTCCACGCCTTATTTGCAATCTTATAACACTTGCTCTTCCAAGTGTCATCGACTTTATAACAATTCTGTAAAAACACACTACAAAAGATTAGATATATATAATACAAAAAAATATAATATATGTAATTAGTTATAAAATATAAGAGACTTACACAAATGGTTTTCCATATTTTTAACTTTTTAGCTTTGTCAACCTAAGTCCAATCATTTATATTGATTGGTATACTTGACTTCACAAGTCTACCAATATAGGATTTCAATTGTTGGCCATTTTCCCCTATTGGATTACCAGTAGCATCAAATAGAATGGGTATTTTATCATCTAGGTTAAGTGGAGCATCAGGTATATTCGCTCAATCAATTCTTTTCAAATGCCCCAATGGACCATTTGGATCTATAAGCTCTGTTACCCGAGGATCTATGAAATATTTGCAAATAATGAAGAAATATAAATTAATTGACAATTTTAGAACATACATACATACATACACACACACACACACACACACACATATATATATATATATATATATATATATAAACATCCAAGAGTTATTAGAACAGTATAGAACATACTTTATTTATAATTAGGTTGTTGATCATATACATATATTCCTTCACAATCACTTCGAGTCTATGATAAAGAATCATCGTCATCAACTAGATCATCACATACATTAGGCAATTTGTTTGAGAAATTACTAATATTGGTTAATGTATCAAGCATAAGGTCGTCATCTTCTAAAGCATCACAATAGTAAAAATCTTTTTATAGAGGCGTTAACACAACATAACATCTTGTGTCAATTTGATCGCTCACGTAAAATACTTGTTTTGCATGAAGTGTTAATGTAAAAGGATCATTAGTGTGACTTATCATGGATAAATTTACAAGGGTATATCCAAAATCATCTATTTTATATCCAACATTGATAACATCTTCGACCCAATCACATAAGAAAACTGTTTTATGGAAGACCTCATAATCCAATTCCTAAATCTCTTGAATTATACCATAATATGTTCTATCAGAAAGTACAAGATTACCATCTTTTGAACTGGAAAATGGCATAGTTTGTGCAACTTTCTTCACAACACTATTCTGATTTACTCGGACTTTGTCCCTAGCTTGAGTCGTAAACCTCGATCCATTAATTGTGAAACTAGAAAATGATTTGACATCGAATTTTGGACCATGTGAAAGCCATTCTAAACTTTCTATTATTTTATGATTGGGTTTCGTGATTTCATCTCGAATCTACGTATACAAAAACATGAAATGTGTTTAAAGCAAAGTTTTAAAACATTGCATAGAAGTACTAATGAATTCTTGTATATGACACTTACATGGTTGCGAAACCAATTAATAAGCTCTCGCTTATGTTCATCATACAACCAATTTTTTCCTATCTTTTTTATAACGAGGATCGATCTTCAATAAGTTTAAATGTATCCTGTAATTTTATTAAAGATATATCAAGTAGATATCATCATTAATAGTTAAATAAAAAATAATTTTTGCATAAATGGAAAGGTTAAACATCATTTTATGAATGGTTGTGCCTCATTATTATTTACCAAAATGATTCGGTGTGCTTTTTCCCATCAAGTGCGATCAATAAACAATTTCTTACTTCTACCAAGCATAGGGTTACCTAATTGGATCATGTGATGTTCTAAGAACAAATTGTGTGTAGGATTCCCAATTTCAATGTAACCACTAAAGTATTCGGAACAAAACCTAATGGCCTCTTTAGCAATGTAATGTTCCGCCATGCATCCTTCAAGTCGATTTTTATTATTTACATATCCTTTAAGGACTTGCATATATCTCTCAAAAGGATACATCCACCTTAAGTAAGTATGACCACACAATTGAACCTCTCAAATTAAATGAACACACAAGTGAATCATTATATCAAAGAAAAAAGGAGGATAATATTTTTCAATTAGACACAAAGTCTCTATAACATCTTTCTGTAAAGAGTTTCACTCAACAATTGATATAGATTTCTTGCATATTGTATTGAAGAATGAACAAAGATGAATTATTGATAATCGAACATGTTTTGGAAGAATTGATCTAATAGCAACTGGTAATAACTGTTGCATTAAGATATGACAGTCATGTGATTTCAATCCATAAAGTTTCTTATCAATGATAGACACAAAATTTTTTAAGTTGGATGAGTAACCATCAGGAACTTTCATACCCACCAAACATTTACAAAACACATCCTTCTCTTTTGTTGACATTGTATATGATGGTGGTGGCAAGTATGTTCGTTTCTTATCATTTTCCACCCTTGGTGCCAATTCAGGTTATATGCCTAGTTTCTTTAAATCCAGTCTTGCTTTAATTCCATTCTTCGTTTTTCCAGGTATATTAAGTAATGTAACAATCAAGCTCTCACATACATTTTTCTCAATGTGCATGACATCTAAGATGTGACGAATGTGTAGGTCTTTCCAATAAGGTAATTCCCAAAATATTGATTTTTTATTCCAAAAACCATGGTCTACTGATTCTCCTCCTTTTTCATTTTCACCCCTTTCATTAGTTGACCTCTTTTGTTTCCATACCTTAGTGAGTATTCTTTTTGTCATCTTTCCATATCGTTTGAATGTCATACCATTCAATTGCCTTAATATCTCAACACCTCGCAAAGGTCGGGGTGCATGATCATGATCTTCTTCACCATCGAACGATTTCTTTTGGTATCTAAACTTGTGTCCAGATGGCAAAAATCTTCTATGTCTTCTATAAGACATATTTCATCCGTGAACAAGATAAGTTGCAGAAGTGCCATCACTACATATAGGGCATCCCTTGTAACCTTTTGTTGCATTTCTTGATAAGTTCCCATAGGCAGAAAAATCATTAATTGTCCAAAAAAGGACCCCTCTCAAGTTAAAGTGTTCTTTATGTGCATCGTAAACATTTACACCATCATTCCATAATGTCTTTAAATCATTTATTAGAGGCTACAAATATACATCAATATCAACATCGGGTTGTTTCAGTCCTGAGATCAATAATGTTAACATCATGAATTTTCTTTTCATACACAACCAGGGAGGAAGGTTGTATGTTACCATAATTACTGGCCAATAGTTATATCTACTACAAAGGGAACTATGTGGATTAATTCCATCAACACCAATGGAAAGACGAAGATTGCGCAGATCAGATGCAAATTGAGGGGATAAATTATCTACTACTTTCCAATTTGGAGAATCACAAGGATAACGTAGCACCCCATCATCAGATCGATTATTTGAATGCCACGTCAACATCTTTGATGTCTCTTTACTTTTCAACAACCTTTGAAAGTGAGGAATCGAAGGAAAGTACCAAAGAACCTTTGTTGGCACGCCTTTCTTAGATGTTGTCTCATTTGTAGCATGCTTCCATCTTGATTCTTTACACATCATACAATCATCTAATGTCTCGTATTCTTTTCTATAAAGAATGCAATCATTTGGACAAGTATGAATCTTATGATATTCCATGCCAAATCAACTAAGAGATTTCTTCACTTCATACATTGAAGATTGCAATTCAATACCCTTAGGAAACATATCTATTAGTAGATTTAGTAATTCTGTGAATCCCTTGTTAGAAAAACCATGTTTTGCTTTCACATTGTACAAATGAACCAATCTCGACATTTTAGTTTATTTCTTGCATTTGGATACAACAGTTTTTTGGCATCTTCTAGAAGTTTTTTAAAGGTTTCGGGATCATCCTCACATAGTTCATCCTTAACACCATGAAACACATTTTCTGTTTGTACATTATGATAAGATGTATGTAATCCACTCACATTCTTATTTATCTCTTCCCCATGAGTATTATCATTATTTTCTCCATAATAATACCAACATTTGTAGCTCAAAAGAATACCACTATGGATTAGGTGATACTTAACCTCGTCAACTTCATAAAATCACTCATTTTTACATTTAATACATGAACATCGAATCATACTAATTTCATTATTACTATTTCTACAAGCAAATTCCATGAAACTTTCAACTCTAGAAATGTAGTCCTGCTCAATTCTACACTTTGACATCCAAGATTTGTCCATTTTCTATTGATGACATTAATTAAGCATATTAATTATGTATCCAATCAATATATTTCAAGATTATTATATATGAATTTCTTAATTATTAAAATATATACCAAAACATACATAATACAAAAAATTATCATTTTAATCATTTTAAAATTGTATTACTTTTATTTAATAAAATATAATTATTTATATGTAAATAAATTTATCCACGTACGGTAAATATTCTAGTCCCTCAAACCCACAACATCCAGATATTATTTCCATAGAAAATCAGCCAAAAATATAAAAACATGTATAATACAAAACATACATAAATAAAAAATTTATACAGAAAATAACACAAACTGAATAATAAGTGCATAGGATTTATAGAAATACTTACAAGAGTAAATGAAGTAACAAAATGAAGGAAATAAAGAAAAAAAAGGTGTTTTATAAGTGAGAAAATGGATGTAAAAATTTTTGCTCAAAAAAATAGGGGATATGAAAGATAATATGGAGAGGAATGCTTCAACCTCAGGTATACCTTCCTTTTTCTTGAAGATCCATTTGTTTAAAATAATCTTCTGGCCCTTAGGTGGTTTCACCGATTCCCAAGTATGATTCTTATGAAGTGATTTAATCTCTTCATTCATACCAACTAGCCACTGAACAGACTTATCACAAGTGACAACTTCATGTTAACTAGAAGGTTCATGCTCTTCAATAGACTCTACCACAGATAATGCAAAAGAAACTAAGTCTACATTTACGTACCTTTGAGAGCATCGACTCTCTTTTATTCCTTTACCCTTAGCAATACTATATGGTTGCTCATGTTGTTCTTTTGTTACATTATGAGCATAATCATTTATCTTATCCACAAATGACTGATCTAAAGGGCCCTCTTGCACTTGATTAGGAGCTCAATCTACTCACTAACACTGTGGTCTTTACCTACAACAATAGACTCTTTTTTTTTCTTTTCGAACATGAAAAACTCATCAAACTTAACATCTCTACTAATAAAAAATTTAGGTGACTTGGGTTCAATACACCATAATCTATAACCCTTCACCCCAGAAGGATACCCCAAAAATATGCATTTCAATGCCCTAGGCTCAAGTTTACCATCATTAACATGAGCATAAGTAGGAAAATCAAAAAAATTCAAATTAGAATAATTAGCAGGAGTACCAAATAATACCTCAAACAGAGTCTTCAACTCAATTGCAGTTGATGGAAACCGATTTACCAAATAGTAGGCATGGTTACAAGCTTTACCCCAAAATAATTTATACAAGTCAACTTGAAAGAGTATACAACGAGCTCTTTCTAAGAGAGTCCTATTCATACGTTCTGCTACTCCATTTTATTGTGGTGTATGACGCACAGTGCGGTGTCTCCCTATGGCATTTATTTCACATAACTCATTAAACTGACTTTCATAAAATTCCAAACCATTATCAGTTCTCAAATGCTTGATTTTCTTAACTGTTTGATTTTCTATACAAGCCTGGAATTTTACAAATTTTGAGAACGCATCATTCTTGTTCTTCAAAAAATACATCCAAACATGATGAGAGAAGTCATCAATAAAATTCAACATATACCAGGTACCACCCTTAGATACAACACGAGAAGGACCCTAAAGATCTGAATGAATATAATCAATAGTACCTTTCATCTTGTGGATGGATTTACTGAACTTTATACTGCAATGCTTTCCATAGATACAGTGTTCACAGAAATCAAACTTCCTAATTTTCTGATGACAAATCAAATCCCGTTTGCTCAAAATAAACATCCTTGCCTCACTCATATGCCCAAGTCACATATGTCATAATTGAGTAGTATCTGAATCTTGATCTGATGAGGACGAAACTAAAAAATTGCCAATAATAGTGCTACCCTGAAGCATATAGAGGCCACGTGACAATTTCCCTTTAATTACAATGAGAGCACCCTCACTAACTCTTAAAACTCCACCTTTAGCTACATACTTGTAGCCTTGTGAATTAAGAGTATCCAAAGATATCAAATTCTTTTTCAAATATGAAATATGGCGAACATCTTTCAAAGTCCTAACAATACCATCGTGCATCTTAATTTAGATAGTACCAATACCAACAACCTTGCATGACATATTGTTTTCGATCAAGACAACACCCCCATCAATAGAATGATAAGAAGAAAACCAGTCTCCACTGGGGCATATATGGTAAGTGTAACCCAAAATCGAGAATCTAAACATCTTTAGGAGAACCAATAAATACTGATAGAACATTTTCACCATCAGAACCAAAATTATTTACAACACCAACAACATCATTATTAACATAAGACATTGTGGTAGATTTTCCTTTACCTTTGAGTTTCAAACAATTTACTTTCCAGTGCTTTTTCTAGATTTAGATCTAGACTTGCCTCTATTATTGCTTATGCCTTTTTCTTGATTTCTACCTCTAACAAATAAACTACTGCTATTATCATTGTTACTTGTAGACACATTTTTCTTCAACTCTCTTGAATTCAAAGATGCTTTAACATCTTCCAAAGAAATAGTGTCTCACCCATATAGCATGGTATCAACAAAATGTTCAAATAAATGAGGTAAAGAACATAATAGAACTAAGGCTTGATCCTCATCATCAATCTTAATATCACCATTTTTTAGAACACGAATAATTTTAGTAAATTCATCAAGGTGATCATGTAAATGTGTACCTTCTGACATTCTGAATGTATACAAAAAGCTGCTTCAAATATAACTGACTTGTCAAAGACTTGATCATATACAAATTCTCCAATTTAAACCATAACCCAGTGGGAGATTCCTCATCACCAACCTCGCGTAGTACCTCATCAGACAAGGATAACTGAATTGAACTTAGAGCATTTTCCATCAATGCATCTTTTTCTTCATCAATTAATTTTCTAGCAATTTATCCTTGCCTTTAAGTGTCTTAACGAGCCCTTCTTTAACTAATACAACTTGCATCTTCATTTTCCATAGACTAAAATCATTCCTACCATTGAATTTCTCAATTTTGTATTTTACTACCATGACAAAAAATCCAATATTAAATAAACAAAAGCACAACCCAAAAAATATGAAACCAATTAGATAACTAGAAGCTCAAAATAAATCCAAAAGAGCAAACTTGATTAGTTCCAATAAATAACAGAATAACTCAATGCTCTGATACCAATTTGTTATAAATTAACACTTGCGGAATTGAAGATTGGGTCCAATTTTAGTTGCACAAATATAAAATAATGGGTAACAGGAAAATAATAAGCAGTGAGAAAATAGATGACACACAATGATTTAAGTGGTTCAACTTTTCAATGTGAAAAGTCTACTCCACTGACAACCGCATACCGAGAAAAATTCATTAATAATCAAATGGAGATACAAACACCAATATTCAGAGAGTTTAACAAAATATACGAAAATCCAAATACTCCACGAGAAAATAACTCCTTCTAATTTACTGATAATATATATATATATATATATATATAGTAAGATAAATTATACAAACTTGTTATTAAATCAAATATTACCATAAAATCCACCGACGGTACCAAAATCTGCTCTCATCTAGCAACAACTTCTACAATTTGTATTCGAAGGAGGCTAAAATCTAGAGAGGCTCATGGCACCGAGTTCCATCTCTGTCACTGTTCGCGTAAGAAGAATTAGTAGAAGGCTTGTGTCGTCGCGTTACTGAAAATTGGGCTTGGTGTCATTAGTGGTGGAGGCGTACGTTGAGGAGATCGTGGTTGAGGAACGGTGAGAAGGAGACAGACATAAAACAATAACAAAAATGACATAGAGGACCGGGTTTTCTGTTATGTTCTTCTCTGATTTCAGTTGCTTTATTATCTTCTCTAGTAGCTACACAGTTCTCAACTACTCTCCCACAACTGTTGGCTATTTTATTTTTTCCTTCGGCTACTACTCTCAGTTCTCAACTGAGAAGGAAAAATTGATATATATATTCTCTGATTTCAGTTGCTTTATTATCTTCTCTAGTAGCTACACAGTTCTCAACTACTCTCCCACAACTGTTGGCTATTTTATTTTTTCCTTCGGCTACTACTCTCAGTTCTCAACTGAGAAGGAAAAATTGATATATATATATATATATATATATATATATATATATATATATTACAAGAGGCAAGGGTTTAATATTTGAATTGGTCTAATATTGTTTTGGGTTTGGGCCAATATTTAACACCTCCAATAAAACTATTGGGTAAAGAGCTTCCTAAAAGTGAGAGGAGGCAAGCAATCCTAAAAATTCAATATAAACATCACCTTGCTCAAATGATATTTCATGAGCAGTGGAAGGAGTACACTCTCTTAATCGTTGAAAGGTAAGAATGACTAATAACAACACTAATCTTAAAAGTAATATAGTAATATAGACTCTATAGTCCAAAAAATATGCATCCAGCTCACATTAGAGAAAAGATGCTCCATCTACCTCCCAATCATCTTGAGAGACTATGTAGTAGGGGTTAATCTATAAAGGGTAAAAATTACCAACATCCTATCACATCATTTACGATCCTAAAAGTACTTAAGACCCTTAGAAAGAAGCACAACATAGCTTTGGGGCTTCCCATCTACTCTTACATGCTAATAGAAACTCCTTATATCTTCATAAAACTATCAGATAGCTCCTACTAGAATCTTAAACAACTAGCCTACACCATCTTGGACCCTGATAGACAATCATAGGAAGCCCCTAACAACTTTTCCTAATAACATATATATTAGAAAAAAACTTCTTAGCATATCATAGTGTCCTAATGGACCTACATGATGATCTTCACTCTCTTCAGGTCTTCGAAGGGCCTAAGAGATCATCTCCCAGAGAAAATGAAAATCTACACCATGTTGTTTGCTTAAATAGCACAACATCTAACTAGTCTTTAGAAAAAAGCGTATCAGCTCCCAGTATTTAGTACATCATCTTCTTTAGAGTCCTATCATCAAAATGACTCCTCTCTGTGCCTAATTGGATAATTAGTGGGATTCTTACTCTTTATCTAATCCTAATCTGAATAGGTAGTATTATTAACTTACAAAAAATTAGGATTATCTTCGACCTCTTCCAAAGTTAATCATACAAGTCACTATAAAAGAGTAATACAATCTCCTAACAAGACAATTACGAGAATAATAATGATTTCATACATAATCATAAGCACTTGTAAACCCAAAAGAAACATACTCAATCTAATTGGATAATTAATGGGATTGCCACTTCTTATCTAATCCTAATATGAACATGTAGCATTATTAGCTAAAATTAAGATTATCTTCAACCTCTTCCAATATTGATTCCATACATAATCACAATTTTGTGTCAATTAAATTTTATGTTATAAACTATTTGAGGGCAAATAAAGTATTTTATATGATAGATGTAAGATGTTCTATAAAATACAATAGTTTATATTAATTGTTTTATTTTTATTTACTTATGTAATAATAACAATTTTATTGCAATATGAGTTGACAAGTATTTTATTTTATCTTCAAAAATATTAAAAGTTATATATTAATAAATAAATAAATAAAATGTATCGAAGGGCCTTAGCTCATTGTAGTTTATGGTTTATTTGTTTAGTCCTGTTGTTTGGATGTGTTGTGACTAACATTATATTACATGTATGATTTTCTACGAGACTGTTGCTGCTAGCCTTGGTTGTTAGAATGTTGAGGTTTGATTTCTAATGATTGCTGTAAGGTGATGATATTTGGAATTTGTAAAAGTGGAGTTAGTGTCTTGTTTTTCTGCTTTCTATAATAGTCCTTAATTTGTACTTGTTTACCTTTATTTTAAATGGAAATGTTACTCTTCTTTGAAAAAAAAAGAGAAGAAAAGAAAACACTAACAAAGAAAGAAAACGGTTGGTCATGACTCCTCTTCTAGCAAACGCCAATTTTATCCCTCAATTGTTTTTAACATATTATTACGTGTTTTATATATATATATATATATATATATATATTTTCTATGTTATCCAGGTATAATTAAATCAAAAATGTGTTTTCAATTTTTCCACAATTATAATTAAATCACATATATGCTATTAATTAAAATAAGTAAATAATATGATAAATTTATTTAAATTAAAAAATTTGATTTTAACGTTATAATCAAATCAGATTCAAATTAAAAAATACACAATCAATTAAATTCAAATCGAATTTAGATTAATAAATTTTATAATTTATACTACAATATACTCTAAAATAAATAATTAATAAATTTATAAATAAATAATATCTTATTTTATAATATTATATATATATATATATATATATAAATTATTATTTTAATTTAAAACATAAAAATATAAATTTTAAATCTTTATAATGGTTAAATAAATATCTAAACATATTTTATATTCTTGTTATTTATGATTTATCTACTATGATAATTCATATATAAGTTTATTATTTTATCCATAAAATTTAGTGTATTTGGATTATATTAGATTTATTAGATTCATAGATAGATTTTAGATTTAAAGCTTCACATAAACTCAAATGAAAGAAAAGTAGGCGTGTAAATTTTGTGCCTACCAGTAACTATTATTTACATTAGTGAAATTGAGGAATATGATTAACAAAATACTAATTACATCGTTTTAACTATCGAAGTTTTTTTAACATATTAGCATAAACGCAAATACGAATGTAAAAATTTATATATGGTTCATTTATTTATTTTATTTCACTTTTAATTTCATTAAAAGATTATTGCTATGTATGAAGAAAAAAAGCATACAATGGAAAGTATATTTTTTTTAAGAAAAATATATATTTTTTTACAACATAAAAAATAATTTCTTTTAAATAAAACTAAGAGAATTATGTGATGTAATTAATATATATATATATATATATATATATATATGATGCAATCTTTCATGAAGGGCAATGAGGTATATTTGTTGGTCCAAGTGGGTCAAGAAGAGGGGGATAAGGAAGCATTGGAGCGAAGAACTCGACTCCTACTCGCACACAGTTTTCTACCTCGCTCTCTCGCTCTGTGAGAAAATACGATCCAAAATGATCGTTGTTTCTCCGGCTAGGTAAGCTCTGTCTCTCTGGTGCACAGCTTATATAATGAAATGTAGTTCGGATTCCTAAAAATCTGATTTTGCAGTGCATGCAATGCTCTGAGTCTGGGATGGAAGTCTTCGACCTTGTTTGTACAGTTAGGCCCAAAGTCCTATTCTTCTTCTGAGTTTTCTTCGAGAATCGAAAATTTTCTTGGGAAATTCAAGGTCTCGTGCTCTTCTTCATCTTCTGGTAAACTACCCTTTTGCTGTTTCAAATTGTTTCGGGTTATTTTGTATGAATCTGAAGTGGTCTGTCCTCTATTTTGTTGTTGGTTTGCTCTATCTATATTTTCATAAATATTTTAGTTTGTGATACTTTAAAGGTGTTTCAGGGATAAGTTTTGTCTATATTTACAAAAAATAAAATAAAATATAATTCTCCTTCCAATAATCTATCCTGAGAAAGTAGTCCATGGGTTCTTAGATAGGAAATATTGAGCTAGCAAATGAATGGATTTGGGAGAGTCTGTATTTGGAGCATCTTACAGAAAAATGAGATAAACAATGTGAAGTGGCTGTGAGTTGAGTATTAATCATCTTTGAGAATTCATATTGTAAGGCAAGATGAAAATTGGAAGCTACATATACACATGGAGTTTGTGCTTGAAGCATTTAGGTGTTCCAGTAAAGCTTCAATTATGTGTTTTGGCAAGTTGCTAACTTCCTATAAAATGTTTCAATTGACATCAGATGGTTCATAGATGTTATGAAATATGATAAGAAATTGGTCGTATACTTATCTTTGTTATATCAATATGAGATTGATATAAATATTAAAAGAAAAGAACCACATGGAAAAATGAGATGACATTTGTTAAATAATAGTGAAGAATCTTAAGATGCTAATGTAATGTAATTAAATGACATGGTTTATGAGGAATTTTGATGTGACCATTATTTCTCTAAAAGTGAGCATGGTAGTGACTAGAAATTAAGGAGCATGATAGTTACATTTGTTAATGTTCTGCTCAACATATAATTTGCTTTGGGGACAATAACGAGATAACCTAATCTTGTTTGAGATATTTACTGAAACTCTGTCTGTTAAAATATTTATTGGCTTCATGATTCTTGTATGGTTTTCCAGTTTTCTTGTGCAAATGCCTAAAATTGATTTTCCATCCTTCCTAGAAATCTAATGTTTTGGACCTGCTGATAAATAAGCATACTTGTATTGTTTCATTTTTTGCTTATGGACAATTCAGATCCCCTCTTGGTTAAGGCTGCAAGAGGAGAGACTGTAAGTCGGCCTCCAGCATGGATGATGCGTCAGGCAGGAAGGTATATGGCTGTTTATAGAAAGCTTGCTGAGAAATACCCTTCCTTCAGAGAGAGGTCAGAAACTACCGATCTCATTGTGGAAATTTCCTTGCAGCCTTGGAAGGCTTTCCATCCTGACGGAGTGATTATTTTCTCTGACATACTTACTCCTCTACCTGCATTTGGTGTCCAATTTGATATAGAAGAAGTGAGGGGTCCTGTTATTCAGTCACCAATTCTTTCTGAAGATGACTTGAAGACGTTGCATCCAATTGATTTAGAGAAACTTCATTTTGTGGGGGAATCTTTGAAAATATTATGCCAGGAGGTAAGTATTATATTCCTTACATGCCACAGAAAGAAACCAACTTCTCAAGTGCAATAGTTTTGAGTATGTGTTGGAATTTAGATATTTAATATTTAGTTCATTATTAGTTTAGGAGTTATGTTAAGAGTACCATTAGGAATAGAATTTTAAGTTTGTATTGTCCCTAGAATATTGGTGTACTCTTGTATTATTATTAACGGAGAATACACATGTCTTTCTTTCTTGATTTTTCCTGTTCTCCTCTCAACTTATTTCGATTTTCTAAAATTTTAGCTTCAATGTTCCCCAATTTTATATTTCTACTGTATGCACAAGATGTTTATGATTATCTAACTTGCTTCTTTAGATTATTCTTTTTATATATAGGTTGGTGGCCAGGCTGCTGTTTTGGGATTTGTTGGAGCACCTTGGACAATTGCTACATATATAGTGGAAGGGGGTACGACTCGTACATATACAACCATAAAGAGAATGTGCCATACAGCACCTCATGTGTTGAGAGCTCTTCTTACTCATTTGACGCAGGCAATAGCAGATTACATTGTTTTCCAAGTAGAGTCCGGAGCTCATTGTATACAAATATTTGATTCTTGGGGTGGGCAACTGACACCAGAGATGTGGGACAATTGGTCAAAGCCTTATATCGAAGAGGTAAGCAGGAAAAAGATACATTGGCATTGATACATAAGAAGCACATGTGAGGTAAAATTGTTTGTATGCATACAAATCATGACATATTTAGACAACAGCATTATTATGTTTTAACCTACCTTAATACTATGTCTCTAGCATGCTTTAAGTTGATGTTCTTGTCCAATAAATGAGTAAGCAGTAAAATCTGGACTTGTCTTATAGTCATATATTCACCACCCACATTAAATTTCAAACTAAGCCACAAGCTCTTCTTTCTTCTTTCGTTCTTTTTTTTCATGCTTTCCTAAAATTACAGATAGTGAGGGTTATAAGAAAAAAATGCCCTGAAACACCACTTGTTCTCTACATCAATGGAAATGGAGGCCTTCTTGAACGTATGAAAGGAACTGGAGTTGATGTTATTGGGCTAGACTGGACCGTCGACATGGCAGATGGAAGAAAACGGCTTGGCAGTGGGATCAATGTGCAGGGAAATGTTGACCCTGCTTACCTATTTTCCCCGCTTGATGCCCTGACTGATGAAATTCAAAGGTTTGTTCATGTTAAATTCTGTTATCTTTCATACATAGTATAGATTGGTGGGCAATGGTTACTTTTATGTGCTGGAGTGGCATTTGCTTCAGCTATTGCCCGAAATATACATAGAACTTTCCCTAGAGCTTTCCAAATAATTTAGAGAATAATTTGAATCTTATACCGTGCATTAGTTGGGTCATATTTTAAATTAAATGAATTTCCATTCAATAAATTGCTTGAATACGTTTACCCTGATTCATCTTTTAATGGAGTTCTGGATCTCCTAGAAGTCTAAATGGTTGCATTTTTCGTCAGGGTTGTGAGGTGTGCAGGACCGAAGGGACATATACTCAATTTAGGACATGGCGTTCTCGTTGGTACACCTGAAGAAGCTGTTGCACATTTCTTTGAAGTTGCAAGATCCTTAAACTATGAAGCAACTTTCCAAAATCAAGCTGCAGAACCAAAATTAGTGGGTCACGGATAGAATTTTAGTTGCCTGTACTGAATGTAGTTCTGTTTACAGTATTGGCTTTTTTTTGAAGCTTGACCTTCGTTCTAGAAGAGACATGATAAGTTACAATTTAATCTGGGAATAAAGTGTTTGATTGGAGCCTGGCAAGTTTTCACCTGCAAAAGGCTAATTATTGCAATTTAGGTGGATTAACTTATTTCTGCCTGGGTTCTATTAGCTGCAACTATATAGGCACTCTTTTCAATTCAATTGCATTTTATTTTACCCTTGTACTGAGATACCTTTCACCAATTTCGGCTGTATTTTATTGGTTATAGAAGCAATAGCAACAAGTTTAAAGTGTGCATGTGCTTTAACTTATAGGTGATGTGGGCTGAAGTTGTTATACTAGAATAGTGAGAGAAACTATCTAGTGTATTTATATATGTGAAAGGCTTGTATCAAACATAGATGATCAATCAATGAAAATACATTTTATTAGAATTACTCTTCATTCTCTAAGCTTTCACTTGGTAAAGACTTGTATGGTATCATAGCTTAATTTTTGGGAATTTGAATTTTTTTTCATTGCTATCATAATGGCTACAGATCATGTTATTGAGGTTTCTCAAGTCTCAATCAGAGATAAGGATTCAGAACAAGATTTTCTTGCTAAACATCTTGCACAATTGGTTGTTACAGTGCCTCCTACAAATGCCTCTATTGGTGTGAAATGGGATAGAAGAATTTCCTGATTTGAAAGGAGCAGATGATGAGTTCGCTGCCAATGGAGTTGAAGGATACATCAGTGGAGATAAAACAGAACCATGAAAGGTGCTTGAAGGTTCACTAAAACGTAATCTAGATTATGCATTGTGGACACGCATTAACAAAGTAATAAAAAGCTAGAGATATAGCTTAATTTCTACTTATTTGTTAGGTAATGTGTATGGCAAGAACACTGCATTTGCAATGTGTCTATTGAAGTTGTAACTTTATTTTTTATTCAAGAACCCATATTATGGAAATCAAGTTACAACTTCAGACCTCTAGGAAGGAATCTGAGCGTTCTTGATTTCTTTGATACAATGAGGATTTATGTTTATGAATTGTCAGTTAATTGTCATCCCGTGAATGAACAAGATTTGCTTATTTTGATTCTTGGAGGTTTTGGACCAAGGTTTAATCCTTGTATTTGTTCTCTTAATCGTGCTGATATTTTCCTTGAGCAAGAAAAGAGTGAGTTGTTAGCTTATGAGAATCTGCTACTGCAACAAGATAATGCTGAGGATGATAATGTGGCTTAAGCTTACACCAATACTGGGAAGTCCAATAGTGGTAGAGGTAATGTTGGTGCTTCTGGTTATAGTAACGGAAATGATTACAATTCTACGAATGGTGGACATGGTCACGGAAATGGTGGCAATAGTGGATGAAATGGTGGTCAAAGTAGAGGTTGTAGTAACGTACAATGTCAGTTTGGTTCAAAACCTTTGTCATAAGGCTTTTATTTGCTACACATCCTGAGGAATTTACTAGGAGGTAATAGCGTTAATAAAAATCAAGGTAGAAATAAGAATCTACCTTTTACTTTTGTTGCCAACACTAGTGCCAATTCTAAGAACCAAGATAGCACTTGGGTTCTTGATAGTAGTACAAGTCACCGTATTACAAATGGAATCTTTAATCTTTCCAATGTTACTGCATATTCTGGCTCAGATGGTGTACTTATTGGAAATGGAGGTATGTTAGCAATTACTCACACCGGTAATGCATGTTTACCTACTAGTACTGATACACCTTTGACACTTAATAATATTTTACATGCATCATCTATGTCTGCTAAACTCATTTCTATTCTAACATTATGCCATGATAATAATTTTTTTTGTTGGAATTCATTACAATGGTTTTCTTGTCAAGGACATTCTTTCGAAGAAGGCTCTACTTCATGGACTTGCTGATAAGGGCTTATACAAGCTTGGCTTTCATCATGCAATACCTGATGTCAACCATCATGCAGTATTTCTCACTAAGAGATCAATATGGCATGATTGCTTGACACATGCCTCATATAATATTGTAAATAAGGCATTGTCTAGCAAAGAATAATTGTCAACCATCATGCAGTTTTCCATTTGTTTTTACTTATGTTAATGCTTCATTTCCTTTTGAACTATTTTACTTTGACATTTGGGGACATCTCCTTACATTAGTGATAATGGTGATAGATATTTTTTTGCTTATTATTGGGAATTGTATTCGATTTTCTTAAGTATTTTTCTTACAAACCATAGATAAAGTTATATCTATTTTTCTTAAATTTAAACAAATGGTAGAATGTTAATTTACTTGGAATATTAAACATATGCAAAAAAAAAAAAATGTAGTTGTTGAGTTTAAACCCTTAGTTAAATTTTTTGAGAATTGTGCTACTGGTTATCATTTGATATGTCCTTATACCTCTTCTCAAAATGGTAAGATGGAGTCAATTATTAGGCCCATTGTGAATATTGGTCTTTCCTTATTGTTTAGATCACAGGTTCTTTTGATATATTGACCGTTTGTTTTTAGATTAGCAATTTATACGATCAACTATGTACCTTATAAAGTTCATTTCAATTCACGTTATTTAAAAAAATTTAGATGTCTTCTTGGCTATAATTTTTACTTGTCTTTGAGAGTTTAAGTTTTCTCTATTTGAGATCTTTAAATGAAAACAAAATGCAAGCTAGGTTTGTTATTTTCACTTTTGTTGGTTATGCCCCCAACCAACAAGGGTGCCTTTATCTTCATATGGAATCAAACAAAATTATAACTAGTAGACATATTGTTTTTGGTGAAACTGAGTTTCCTTTTGCAAAGCATCATTCTGACATGCTTAGTGTAAATAGTTCATTTTTTTGAGTCATCCAACACTGTGTATGTTCTTTCATGACTTGTATCTAATTTTTCTTCTAGTACTTTGTCTTGTCTTTTCTCTTTCCACTGCCTAGTTCCTCTATACCTACCTTATGTTCTAAACATAATGCTTCAAATACACCTAACTTTAGTGTACGTGCTCTTCATGAGTTGTCTCACTTTCATGGTCAGTCTAGTGTTGTTGATATTGCAGGCATTGTTTTAAACCAATCTAGTTCGTACTCGTCTCTTATATCTTTCTTTGAGTCTCTTTCTCCTTCTTCTTATGTTCTATCTCTCTTAGATTTTCCTTCTTTTGCTGAGCCTTCTCATAAATCTAAGAATTCTTTAGTAGTTGATCTTTGTTCACCTCCCATAAATATTCATTACATGTAGACCAAGTCCAAAATTAGTCACTCAAAACCTAAAGCTCTTCATACTATTTCTTCTTAATGTAACTATTTCAAAGACATTATTAAGGTCCTTGAATTGAAGAATGCCATGGAATGAGAGTATGATGCATTGGTTAAGAATCAAACTTGGACTCTGGTTGATTCTTTTACCTTAGCTAAGATAATTGGTAGTTTGTGGGTGTAAAAAACTAAAGAAAAATCAATTGGCACATAGATAAGTATAAATCTCGGTTAGTAGCTCAAGGGTCTTTACAAACTTCAGGCTTGGACTACACTGAAACCTTTACTCTTGTTGTTAAGCTTACCTCTATGAGGATTGTGTTGTCCATTGCTTTCTTTTGGGAAGGAGACTAGGAAACTGGATGTTAATAATGCATTCCAAAATGGAGATCTTGAAGAACTTGTCTATACGAGGAAACCTCAAGGTTTTGTATATTTTTTACAATCACATAAAGTGTGTCTTTTGAAGAAGTCATTTTATGGATTGAAACACGCTCCTCGAGCCTTGTTCCATAAACTTCAAACATGGTTCGTTCAATGTGGTTTTAATGGTATTCGTAGTGACACAATTTTGTTTGTAAAGAGGGAAGGTGGTCATGCTACGATGGTTATTGTTTATGTTGATGATGTTGTTTTCAAAGGTTGTAGCTCTACTCAATTATATGAGTTGTGTTTGATATGCATAAGAAATTTTCTTTGCAGAACATGGGTACTTTTAGCTATTTTCTTGGTATTGATTTCACATTTATTGCTCAGGGTTTTCAAATGAGTCAAGCTAAATATATAAAAACTCTTGATTGATTTGGTAAGTCTTCTTTTAAGGCTTTTCCCACCCATGGCCTTAGGGGAAGCAAACAAGATGGTGTTGCTTTGGAGAATCCTTCTACATATAGGAGCTTAGTAGGAGCACTAGAATATTGTGTTGTTACACGACTTGAACTTAGTTTTGATATGAGAAAACTATGTCAGTTCTTGAGTGCACCTTCTAATGTGCATATGGTAGCTGCAAAACATATGTTAAGGTACTTAAAAGGTACTATGCATAGTGGTCAAATGTTGATGAAACCTAATGAGTTAAGTTTGTTGGGTTACACTGATATGGATTGGGCGAGCTATTATGATGATATGAGTGTAAGTGGTTATTGTATATTCTTTGGTGATAATTTGGTTAGTTGGTCCTCTTCCAATCAAAGAGTAGTATCACGTTTGTTTCCTGAATAAAATACGAAGCATATGTAGTTGGTGCAATAGAGGTGACATGGATACTTTCACTTTTGAAAGAGATTGGTTTTGAACTTATAGAAAAGAGAAAACTTTTGTGTGATAACCTAAGTGCTTAACACATTGCAAGGAATCCTGTACAACATGCTAAAACAAAACCCATAGAGATAGATATTCATTTTGTTAGAGATTTGGTTTTGAATAAACAACTAAAAATTTTATATTATGCGTCTGAAGAATAGTTAACAGATGTGTTAACTAAACCCTTATCTAGTCTTGCATTTTTAAGATTTAGAAACAAACTCTTGGTTCTAAATAAACCATTAGTTTGAAAAGGAGTATTAATTACAGAAGTATTAGCAATAAGTTTAAAGTGTGCATGTTCTATAGCTTATAGGTGATGTCGACTGAAGTTGTTATAACAAAATAGTGAGAGAAACTATCTAGTGTATTTGTTATGTAAAAAAAACTTGTATCAGAAATAGATGATGAATCAATGAAAATACATTTTTTTAGAATTACTCTTCTCTTCCTTTTCTAAACTTTAAGTCCTTGGTAAAGACTCATATATTTGACTTCTATTATTTGTTTACCTTAAAATACCTTTTATAATTTGGGAATATCGTATGGTATAACTCTTATGTTTTTATTTTTATCTTATTATAAGTTTAAAACATTTTCTTTTTGTATGTGCATTCCAAAACATAAAAAATAATCTAGAGCTTAATTTATGTTATGCTTTTAAGAAAAGTTTTAGATCATGAATATTATTTTTAAATGTGCATTAAATGTAATTTTAGTTTAAATGCATGTTTATTTTTGAATTTTGAGTATAAATTGATTAGGTATAAAATATAAAAAATAGTGTAAGAGAAAAATTGGTTTTTTTATTCAATACTTTTTAATTTCATTTTGTTAATACCTTTTACATTCAATTTTAGGATATGTAATAATTTTTTTAATTATGAATAGACAGTACAGGCACAACAAGAGTTACAAGACTTATAATCTCTCCCTTTTGCTTTCCATGGAAAAAAATACTGATAACTAATACAAACACAATATCAATAAATAATACATTCATACAAGATGCACTAAAGAAGTTTATTCTCGTGAACAAACTCCGTCACACAACCCAAACACCCCCAAACATACCTAACCCCAATGCAACTATCTTGTTGTGTTCCACCCATATTCATGAATCAACACATCCATATTGATGCATTCTTCATATTTCATGTATGAAATTCATCTCCACCTGAGCTTTATTGTCTTCAACTACACCTCTATCATGCATAGACAAAATATCACATGCCTATGAATGTATCATGCAGACCTACATGTAGTCTAACAGAATACTATCATGTTACCACTACATAAGTACACACAGATAAGCTAAGAAAAATCAAACATAATGCCATGCAAATCTCCACTCACATCCCATGCAACAAAGTTGAATAGTATTGGTCATATCATACTAAAAATGCCTATATCTCAATACTATTAAAAATTGTGACGATGGATGATCTCGAAGTTTCATTCAATATTATTTTCGCACTTTAAGATAACTAATCTTATGTTAATATTATTTACTATTGAATAAATTTTTGGAATATTAATTATATAAATATGTTATAGTATTTAAAAAAATAGCATGATTTTTTAACGTATATCTCTAATTTCATTAAAATATAACAAAAAAAAAATAATACAATATTTAATAAAAAATTTGAGATAGTATTATATTAATAAACACTTTAGTTTAACCCATAATAAATTTTTATTTTATTTACGATAAATGATAACTCTATAAAAATAGAGTTATTTAACCACTTTTGAACTACTTATTTGTCTTGTTATGTGCTAAAATATCATGAAAAACTTCATTTGTGTTTAATTATATCAATGCAGGTGAAAAGATAGCAAATGGGGTGAAAATCAGTCAAAAATGAGAAAATCAACATTTGATCGCAACGTGCATTTTTACACTACAATAAATTTTTTTTAGTGTTGCGGCATGCGATCTAGGGCTAGATATTCATTGGTGATAAGAGGATACCATGCCATGGTGGTGAAAAAATGGAATAGAGGCGTGCAAAAAAATGGGGCAAAATATGGCTGATGATCTTTATCTCCTATTTTTAATCTCAACCTTTGGATCTTTTTAAGGTTTGATCTATTGGTTCATATTAGGTTACATTTACTATTACTTAACCCTAATGAGGCACACATTATACACACAACTAAGAAATGGCCAAGAAGAGAGAAAAGAAGAGAAAAAGTTCAAGATAAGATTAAAAAAGACACAACTTTGTGAAGGATTAAATAGAAGATTAGTGCTACAGATCAAGATATTGAATGTATCTCTTATTCTTCTCCTTTCTTTGTCAACTTTTATATATTTCTTTATGAAATATTTTAGCTTTATGAACTTACTTATGTGTAGCTAATTTATTAATCTAGGAGTCTTATGAACCCAATTTCCTACATTTGATGATATAATATTTTACCCCAATTGTGATTTCAATTCAAATATATTATTTGATTTGATTCTTATGCTATTAATTATTTGGTCAACAATTGATCTATAGAGATTATAAAATAGATTTGAGAGAATTATTTAATTATTGGTTTTGATTATTTACCATGCATAATTTCTTGGAAAATATGTATGATTCTTAAATGTGTGATCTATAATTGATGAACTTAATGAGTAGTATGAAATCTAATTGGTACGAGAGTGTGATTATATTAATTACTATATGATGTATAGTTTACTTGAGATAGGAATTCATGCTGGATTCTATTCAATTGATCATATAATTGGTTGGTAATTATTTTGGAGAAAATTTTATTGATTCACATGCTTAAAAAATTGGAGGATTAAGATTCCTATGTCATTTTCTCATATATCTTTGTGGTTGTTTAGTTTTACGATTTAAAATTAGTTGTCATTTTTTTTCTTCAGTTTTTATGATTTGCTATTGTCCAAATAGTATTCATAATAATTATATAGTTACTCGGTTATAAGTTATATAACTCCATATGGGATCAAAATCTGTACTTAGGTACATCATATTACTCATACAACCCGTATACTTGTGGTTAGTGTGTCAAATTTTTGGCACCATTGTTAGGGAGTTTAGTACTTGTAACAGATATCAATAACAATTATAATTATACTAGTTTAAGTGTTTATGTTGTATGCCTAGGTTGGCAGGTGAAAATATTGTTCCTTTTGATATGAAAATAGAAAGAACCTTACTTCACTTAAGAAGAGAACGATTAGCACAAGATCAATCAAGGGTTTTGGCAAACAAGGGGATCAATGAGCTATAGTAATCCTCAAACATTTTAGAGATTTTGCATCCCTACAAGTAGATGGAGTCCAATCATCTATCAATATATTAGGAATCAATGCTAATAATTTTGAACTCAAGCCAGGTGTCATTTAGATGGTGCTAGCAAACCGGAAAATCAATTTGGAGGGTTAGTCAACGATAACCCAAATATTCACTTGGCTTCATTCTTGGAAGTATGTGACAACTTTATGATGAGTTGTGTATCAGATGATGCAATTTGCCTTTGCTTGTTTCATTTCTCACTAAGGGACAAGGCTAAGGCTTAGTTATAGTCACTACCTACAAGGTCAATCCCTACATGGGATCAATTGGCTTAGAAATTCTTAGCAAAGTACTTCCAATATTCTAAGACAAAAAGCTCAAAAATGAAATCACATCTTTTTAGCAATTTGAATCAGAATCACTTTATAAAGCTTGGGAATGCTATAAAAAGCTCTTAAGAAGATGCCCAGAGACTTACTGATGAAGAAAATCAACATCAGGTTAGCAATGCCAGTTTTGCAAATACTTTGGTTTTATATTTGTAAAACTTTCGCAAGTGCACAAATCATTGTATAGAAAATGACAAGTATACTTCCAAGGTCAATCTAAGGAAGGAATATATTTGGTTTTTAATTTATTATTCAAACTTTTAAAAACAAAATTAAATCCTAAACATTCTGTCACGATATTTTGATTTTTTTATTGTTGTTTCCTTATCTAATAGCATAAAAAACATAGATATGGATTCAATAAACAATTATGCAATTTTTATCATTTATAATAGTGGATTATTTTTGGATATAATAATTAAGTTAATTATGCTTGCTTATATTATTTAGGTTATTAAAGATATAAATTGATACTTAATGATTCTTTCTTTTTTATATGAATATCACATTTGGTGGGGTTAGATATTCTTTGCTAATTAAACAAATCAATTACCACCTATGGGTAGGGTCAATAATTATTATGGTTAATTAAATTAATTCATTTTTTCTAAGAGAGTGCAAATGAACCATTTTAATACCACCTTTGGTGGGGTTAGTTTTAAACTTTATTCAAGATGTCCAAATTAAAGCTAAGAATTTAATTATCTAAGTACTAACTTTTAAGTTTTAAAACCATTACTAAAAATATATTGTTAATACATTTTCGAATAATAGTTCTTATAAAAAAATTTGAAATAGAGTTTCACTCTAACTATCGGGCGATTGTACCAACAAATAAAATGACACTACTCTAAATCAGACAGGATAATTAAACCTTAAAATCTAATTTTCAGATTTAAGTTTGTAAGGAAAAATAATATATTTTTCTCTAACATTTTAATATAAAATATTGAATAAAAATAAAATCAATTTATTTTATAGAAATATTTTACCTATTTAATATTTCACAAGCATAAAAACGTTATTATTAGATTATATTTACAAACAGGTGGCCATGTTAAATTTAATCATAGAAAAATTAAATATAACATATAAAAATAAAAAATAACTATAAATAATTTATTTTAAAATTATACCTCAAAATAATCCTTATAGAACTTTGATGCTAATTCCATTTCTGGAAAACCTCCAAACGAATTTTCATTTCTATTTATTGAATCAAAAACTACAAATTTACAAAATCATAACTAGTTCTTCTTAAAAAGAGAAATTTAAATCTAAAAAAACTAAGAAAGCTTTCTAGAGAGAAAAGAGCTGAGATTTCCAGGCATGATTTTTAAAATGGGGGAGATAGTCCTTTTAAGGGTGAGGAAAATGCTAAAAAAGTGTGTGGGCAAAGGTGCGTGCGGACAAAGGAATGGATCTCGGCATGACATGCGCTAGGCTGCACACGGGACAAGCTAGGCATGCATGGGATAGGTTTGGGCAGGCTAGGGACTCAGAAGATGAGAGCGAGGTGGATGCAGATTGGGGAATTTTGACCATTTTGACCCATTTTGTCTAATTTTTCTATTTTTTTTTACTTTTGCTTAGTTTTTTCTTAACATATTTGTGATCTATTGCCTACAGTATTTTTCTTCGAGTCTTTAAATTATTTTTGAACGAAAATACATAAAAAATAATAAAAATACATGTGATTTTGAAAAGATAATTTTATATAAAAAATATGATAAAATCATAAATATAAATCTATTTAATCAATTAAAATATATTAAATGATGGTAATTTTAGTTTCTTTTAAACACTAATGACTTGCATGGTTCACCTCATGTTTACAATATGGAAAAGGCGAGATCTTCTATTGAAATCATCTTCACCGAAAGAGATGAGACCTTGTCTCACCACAAAGACCCCTTGGTAATTACCCTGACAATAGGATCCTACGATGTTTACTTGATCATAATTGACACTAGGAGCTCCATTTTCCTTCTTTCTCTATCAATAATAAAGGCCCTAGTCATAAAGGAAAGTGAAGCAAGGAAAGAGCTTCTCCTTGGTAGGATTTAATAGTAGCACCGCGTACACTATAAAAAATGTGGTGTTACTAGTCATGGCATAGTGATCTATAGTGGTGACCAACTTCTTGGTAATTGATGTCATAATGTACTACAATGCCATCTTGGGAAGAACGTGGATACACAAGATGAAAGTGATTCCATCCACCTTCCACGAAGTCATCAAATACCAAAATAAGGAGGGCATACAGGAAATAAAGGGAGACTAGGATAAGGTCAGAAGTTGTTATAATGCCACTTTGAAAGAGGCCACTCCCAAGTAGCAACCATAACATGGGCCTTTTTCAAAAAAATGTCAGGAGGTGTCTTTCTAGAAAAGTTTATCAACTCAAATGAAGTGCAAGATATACCAATTGTGGATAAGGAGGAAGACCACTTTCTAAAGTTGATCACAGACTTGACAATGAAGATGAGGGAGTAACTATCTTATTTCCTAAAGTAAAATTCTGTAATCTTTGCATGGAGGTCTATAGACATGCCTGGCATCGCCCCTGAGATCATAACCCATAGGTTGAATGTTGATCTGAAAGCTAGACTTGTCAAGAAAATGAATAGGAAATTCCCTATAGAAAAGAATGAGGTGATTAAAAATCAAGTCCTCACTCTAAAAGAGACGAAGGTTATTATAGAGGTGAACTACCCCTCTTGGTTGTTAAATGTGGTGTTAGGGAAGAGGGCTTATAGATCACCCCGTATGAGTGTGGCTTTCACAAAGTTAAATGATACATTCCCAAATGATTATTTCCATATCCCATGTATTGATCAGGTGGTTAATGCCACTGCTGGTTTCGACTTGATGAGTTTTTCGAATGCATATTATTGCTATAATTAGATCATAATGCACCCAAAAGATGAGAAGAAAACATCTTTCATCACTGAGGAAGGGACCTTTTGCTACACAATAATTCCATTGAGGTTGAAGAATGTAGGGGTCACCTATCAATGCCTCGATAATAAGATGTTTGTAAACCATTTGGGAAGAAATCTTGAGGTATATATCGATGACATGGTGGTAAAGTCAGCATAACCCATAAACCAAATCAAGGACTTGGAGGAAATATTCTCAGTAATCTAAAGGTATGGGATGAGACTTAACCCTAAAAAATGTGTTTTTCGTGTTGCTTTAGGAAATTTTTTAGGGTATCTTATATCTTCTTGAGGGATAGAGGCCAGCACGGACAAGATACAAGCCCTGGTCAACATGAGGCCACCTACTAGTCTAAAGGGGATTCAACAATTGAACGAAAGAATAGTGGTACTGAACATATTCATTTCTAAATGAATAGAGAAGTGTTTGCCATTCTTCAAAATGTTGAGGAAGAACACGTAAGCTTTTTAGAACAACTTTTATGACAAAGCTTTTCAAGGAATTAAACAATACTTTAGCAAATATTTTTCCTAGTTAGCCTTCTCCCAGAAGTAATGCTTTATTTGTATATGGATATGGCCCCCCCATAATTGTAGTATCGCATTCCAAACTAAAGGAAACAAAGTATAACACTCTATTTACTACATCAGCCAAAGCTTGACAAACTCCCAAAGTAGGTACCCAACGATTAACAAGTTGACATTTGCCTTGAAAATCTATCCATGAAAGCTTAGACATTACTTTGGCTCACAAGGAGACTAGCACAAATTGCCATAGAATTGGAAAAGTATGATGTCAAGTATATTTATAGATAATCCATTAAGGGACAAGTGGTGGCCAAGTTTGACACCAAGTTTGACACCAAGTTTGACACCAAGTTCAGTGAATTATTAGAGGTTACTAGTGATGAGGTAAAAGAAGAAGTATGTAGCATGGATCAAAGAGAAAGACTGACTTGGTAGGTATTCATTGATGGCATGCACAACTTCAATGGTGTTGGGATAGGGGTGGTTATAATTGATCATGATGAAAAATGTTTTGAGTATACTAACGGATTGGACTTCCAAAAACCTAATAACTTCTTTGAGTATGAAGTAGCTATATTAGGGCCATGACGGGAAAAAAGCTTAGATCGGATAACATCACCTTGCATATCGCCTCACGACTGGTGATCACCTAGTACTTGGGAATATTTGAGGCTAAGGATAGCAAGATGAGGAGATATCTGGAGAGACTAAGAAAGGAGTGGTCAAAATTTCCCAACTTCAAGATCAAGTAGATAGCCATAAATTAGAATGGTTATGCCAATGCTTTATCCACACTGGCCTCAATGCGAGAGGCTAACTACAATCGAGTGGTATCAGTAATGATCCTAACATAAGTTAGTTTGGAAGAGGCCAAAAAAATAGTTAAGTGCATGGATGCTATCACAAGCCCATAGTTCACCTCAATCTTTGACTTCCTAAATAAGGGAGACCTACCCCAGGACCAAAAGCTTATGAAGGAAACTAAGGCTAAGGTAGGTTGATCCATGATTAAAAGTGATAAATTATATGGAAGGACTACATTCAGACCTGGGCTCTTATGCATAGCCAAGAAGGGGACTAATAGAATTATGTTTGAAGCCCATGAGGGAGAGTGTGGCTCTTATTCAAGTGGAAGAAGGCTATCTCATCAAATTATGAGGCAGTGATACTACTGGTCCACTATGCTAGCAAATTGAACATGGTATACATAAGCGTACAATAAGTGTTTAAGATGCACCCCATTGTCACACACATTGCCATGCACCATGACAGTGGTGGTTAGCCCATGACACTTCTATAAGTAGGGATTTGATAGGACCTTTACCCCAAGGGAGGGGCTAAAAGAAGTTTTTATTAGTGGTTATAGATTATTTTTCCAAATGGATGTGGAACCTTCAGGAAGAATACAAGAAGAAGAATTGATTTGGTTCATCTAAAAATATATAAATTGTCACTTCAGCCTACCCAAGAATGTTGTTATAGATAATGGAAGATAGTTTATGGGCCATAACATTAAAGGGTTTTCCATCAAGTACAAAAACAAGATGTGCCATTCAATGCCATATTACTCATAAGCCAATGGTTAGGTAGAACCTTCTAACAATTTGATAATCACCCTACTAAAGAAAAGGTTAGAAGGTGCTAAAAGAAATGGATTGAGGAGCTACCTAGGACATTGTGGGCTATCAAGAGTTGTCCTTGAGGGAGAACTAATGAGACACCTTTCTCGATAGTATATGGGACCAAGGTTGTGATACATCCTAAGATCATAATGTCTACTATGAGATCAGCACTAATCAAGGACCAGCAAGCCATAACTAGAGTATTTAAACTGACCCTCACAATAGAAAAGAGGGATGAAGCCTTAAGCAGGATAGTTGAACAAAAAAGGAGAGTAACAAAATATTACAATAAGGTCATGCATTTCAAAACTTTTTCCATAGGTGATTGTGTTCTTGAAAGGGTCTTACCCAATAAGAAAGAATGGATGGCCAATGAGTTGAGGGCAAATTGGGGGGGGGGGGCATACCAAATAGTCAAGATGACTCCACAAGGCCCCACTTATTGAAAAGTGTTAAGGGAGTTAAGGATAGCATAAGTTGGAATGCTCAACACTTGAAAATGTATTACTTTTAATGAACTTTGATTTATCATCCTCATGTATCTCCCCTATATATATAATGACTCTCTTCCAATATTATATGTCACGAGTTGATCACCTCAATTAAGAACCAGGTATAGCGTTCCTACACTCAGAACAAATAGTTGATCACCTTGGTCACAGACAAGGAAGAATGCTCTCTCACAAAGAAAGAGTTAATCACCTCAGCCATAGACTAGGTAGAATCCTCTCTTAAAGAAATAATTGATCACTCCGGTCACAGATATGGTAGAATGATCTCCATTAAAGAAAGAGTTAATCACCTCAGTTAGAGACAAGTTATAATGCTCTCCCAAAAATAAAAGTTTCATAACCTTGGTCACAGGCTAGGTAGAATGCTCTCCCTCAATATTACATGCCATGAGTTGATCACCTTGGTCAAGAACCAAGTAAAGAGCACTGGTATAGAAAAGAGTTGATCACCTAGATCATAGACTAGGTAGAACACTCTCTCTCAATATTATATGTCAAGAGTTAATCACCTTGGTTAAGAACTAGGGAGAGTACTTGTACTACCTAAAATAAAGTACATTAATCGAGTGTCACAAGTTCATCTTATTAAAATTTATAAGTTTATTGCTCGAGCTTATAAAGCTTTCAAAATTTATTAATAGAGAGCTCGGCCTCTCAAAAAATTAAAATTTCTTCAGATGTTAGGATGCACAACCAGTGTCTAGGTCGTTTGCCTCCTCCACTAAGAGCAATAACTCAGCTTGAATTTTGACAACTTTCTTGCAAATATTGACCCTCGTTTCAGTAGTGGCTAAGCTCAATTTGAGTATGGAATGTTCCAATTCGTTAGTAATTCCCATCACTTTGAGGAAGACCCCTCAGATCACTTCATACTAAAGTTTTCCAAATGGGATTCCTTGTCTATGAGAGTGGCAATTTTTTTCATGGTCTCTCTCTCTTTCTCTCTCTCTCAATTTTGGGATAACTAGTTATTATAAGAGGTAAGCTCACACTTGTTCTCTTCATAAAGGGAGAGCTTATCCTTGCGTCTGGACAACTCGATTCTTAATTTCTCTACATTTATTTTGAGCCTATCATTCTCTAGTTTTAAAGCTCGAGCTAAACGTCTATTTTCCCTGTTAAAATCCATAAGGTTTGCATAAGAAAGATGGAGAAAAAATGTCCACTACTTCAAATAGAAAAGGATGTTCAAATTTTACAACATCCTTAACCCCATTTTATAGAGAATGATAGTGGGAAAATTTAATGACATATGTCCTTAAAAGTAGGAAGGTGAGTAAATATCATAAATAAATACTATAAATGCTATAAATGCACAATCATACACGTAATACGAGTTGTTCTCAAAATCAATTATTCTCATTAATAATAATGGTCCCCAACATGTTGAAAGGACTGAGAAGATGGGTTTAGAATATAGGATAATGTGACTACTTAAATAAGAGGCTCGATCCAGTGCCAATATTAGAGGTCACCAATTCCACCCTTTTCATCTCCCACCTCAGGCATATTTTTCTTTTGTGTCGTCTGGCTCATTCCTATAGGCTTCTACCTCAGCCTTGGCCTTCCTCTAGGCCTCCCTAAGCTCCTCAAAATACCTCACGTTTTCCTTCAGCTCATATTTGGCCTTGGAAAATTTCTCTTTATTGTTGATAGCCCCACCCTTCCACTTATTAGTCTTGGCCAACAATACAAAGTATTTTTGCTCGAGTTGTGGCATGGCTCTATTTTTGAATTGCAAGCTCATGCTTCAAACTCTTCACCTCAAACCCTACTTAGTCCATGAAGGAGCTGGGCCTATAGATAAGAAAAATAATGTGAGGTCAATATATACAAGAAAGAAAAATCATGGCTCAATCAGAAGTAGGGATGGACTAACACTTTCCTCGTACAAAAGTCGGTTGAGCATGACTCTAGAGTCCATATCATTGCACATGGCATCAAGCTATCTCTCATGTACCATGTAAGAGAGCTAGTCTACATAGTGGTCCAACCTCTCTGGTGCCATACCATGGTACAAGGCCACTCCTTCAACATCTAGTGTGAGGTCGTCGATGATACCCTACCTCTTCCTCAAGTCCTTCATAAGAGGAGTAGGTTCTTGTGGACTCGAGCTGAGGGGTGTTGAGGTATGTTAAATTGGGCTATGATATAGTGAGGTGTGTTGACCCATTGATGTTGGTGATGGCTCAACGGTATTCAAAGGTGTTGGCCTGGGCACGAGCACATCGATGGTCATCTTCTTCTTCCTTTGATAAGGTTGGCCTGGCATCCTACCCATAGAGCTTGCTCTTTTTTCTTCTGTTTGGAAGATCTCATCTCTTTCCAAGGAGGTGTAGCATTTTTAAAGCTTTCCTCTTATTAAGTGAACCTACTCTAAAGTCGTGCCAATAGCACAGAAGTAGTGAACTCCATGCTATCTACAAAGACAGAAAAAAGGTGTTAGTTTTACAAGCATAGGCTAAATAAAAGGAAAGATATTTAGGATCTAAGGGCCAGTTCCCTATCATCTGGGAACTCCCCGAACCTCCCTACATAGTCTATGGGATGGGTCTAACACTTAAGTGGTACCTAGGGCTTACAAATAATCATAAGTGGGGGCTCTACTAAGCCCCGCCTTATGAACCCATATCCACAAAGCACATGGTGTTTAGTAGCTGCCTCTATAGAGTCTTCTAAGTAGATAGTTCTAGATATCACCCAATTGTTGCTTCACCTTGGGTTCAAATTCATGATAAAGAAGCCCATATTCCTTCTCATAACCTTGGTCTCAGCCCAGATGCTCCTTATTAGCCTGACATCACTATCTAGGGTCTCCCACTGACTAAAAACATCGAATAAATACTCCTTACAATTCTTCTCATTCTTGGGAAGGATTATATTTATGCCCCAGTATTATTTCATAGACATATACACCCTCATCGGGTCTATAGGGTTCTACTTCAGTACATAAGCCTCATTGAACTTGGGGATCTCCAGTTTGACACCAAGCTCTTTGCATATTAGTGTAAGGTAATGTAGGTACCTTTACCCATTTGGAATCAACTATCTTGGCACAAGCTAAGTCCTTGACAAGAATTTCCTTATAAAGGGGTACAGAGAAAATCTGATCCCTAACAAAAAGGCCTTTTCATGGAAGACTATCCACCCAACTAGAGATGGGTTGCTATCAAGAGCATCCAAACTTGGGATCATTATCTGAACCAAGGAAGGAATTTCATATGTTCTCCTTATCCTCTCCTTGTCCTGAGGTGATAACCTATTGGTCTTGACCTTGGTCGCCTAACTTTTGGTATGGCTTATGAGTTCAGTAGTTCCTTTCTTTCTCATCTTTTTCATCCATGATTGATGACTCTATGAAAGTAGAGTCATTAGCACACCTTTTTACTTAATATGTACTTTTTTATTCAATAAATAGTATTTTTGGGGATAAAAATATTAAAATATAAACGTTTTAGTAAACTAGGGTGAAAATATAATTTTTTGGATTTGTTTTGGATTTTTTATGAATTTTTAACGCATGGCCTGCCATATAAGCAGAGGATTGGACTGGGAAAGCCACATAGATGGGAAAAAATTATAAACAATGAATCATAGATGGGCACGTGGGAGGAGCTAAGTAGCGTGTGCCACATGTTAGCATGGCTTTCAATCTCACTTCAGAGCGCAATCAAACAACACTACCACGTGTTGCCAAGCGATTTATCCCTACGTTCCACATGTGTGCTATATTATCCATTACTACAAATCAAGTTGCACCACGTGACACTGACTCAGTGAGCGTTGACTTAGACTGGTCTCCCCTTCCACGCGTCGTGCTCTAATTTGCTCAATGAATTCCGTGTGACATGTGTTGATTTTGCTTGTTTTGATCTCATCCCTTGATAGAAGAAAATCTGATTGTTTAGATTGCACCTGAGCTATATTTAACCCCCTAATCACCCCATAAACCCTATCGAGTTTCCATTAGCATAATTTTGGTAAGTTTTTTTAGCTAAAAAGAGAAAACATACAGAAAAGTTCAAAAGGAGATACAATTTTGGTAGAGATCCAAGAGAAAATTAGTACTACAATTCAAGAGATTGATTGTATTTCTTCTTATACTCTTTTCTTTATCAACTTTTATGTCTTGCTTTATGAAAAATATGAGCTTTATGGACAAAATTATGTCTAGTTAATTTATTAAGCTATGGATCTTACTAACAACTTTAGCCACCAAACTAGTCATCCTAGGAGGAACTACTTGTGCCCATGTGCACAACGACACCAGATTTATGGGTCTATCTATATATAGGACCCTTGGTGTTGGAAGGTCGACATCTAGAATGAGCTATGGTGTGGTTAACCTCAATTTTGAAATGTGATTTCTTTTACTTTTGTAACCCTCTGACACGTTGTGATGTGTACTCCCTATGTAATTGACATGTGTACATGCAATACTCTATACATACAAGGACCTCATAAAATATCCACACATTCCACAAAATTCTCTAACTTCTCTCTAGTTTCTCTCTCTACAAATCGAACCAATCCCAATAGGTCTATTTACACCTTATTTTTTATAAAACATTATAGTAATTGGAGCCGAAAAGAAAGAACATGTAGGTAATTTTACATAATATCATAGCAAAGAATAAAAGCTTCAACAAGAACTCTTGGTTACATATAAAGCCCACTATTGTGATTTATTTTTTATTTCATTAGTAACTGATTAGTGTTTAAAAATCACTAAAATTATTAAGATTAATTGTATTTTAATTGATTAAATAGATTTATATTTGTGTGATTTTATAATATTTTTATATAATTTTGTCCTTTTTGGAACCATGGGTATTTTTTATAGGTATTTTTGTTCAACATTAATTTAAAGACTCGAAGAAAAATACTAGAGGAAAATCACAAATATTTTCAGAAAAAATTGTGGAAAAATAAAAATTGGACAAAATGGGTCAAACCCAACTGTGTACACTAGTGCCCCCCACACGTGCCAGCTTGTCCAAACGCAGCCAAGACTAATTTTTTAGATATTTTCCCACTTCTTAGCCTTTCCCTCACCTATAAAAGGACCATCTCCTCAATTGTAAAAATCATCCCTCAAGTTCTCTCAAAATCCTTAAACTCTCACATTTCTCAACTTTTCTTTTTCTCTCTCTAGAAATCTTTCTTAGTTTTTTTTTGTTTAAAATTTCTCTTTTAGAGAAGAAGTAGTTATGCTTTTGTAAATTTAAATTTTTTAATTCAATAAATGGAAATTGGGGGATTAAGTATTCTTAAATATTTTTTCATATAGCATCTTAGGTAACAAATCTGATTTAATTAATTATTGCTATTTACTTTTAGTTATTTTAATTTTACTTCCTTAAAATATAAAAACACAAAAAAATTGATTTTTATTTTTTTAATTTTTAAAATTAGTTTTTAATAAAATAATCTCCATGAGAATGATATTTTATTATCATTATATTACTTATTGCGATAAGTATGCTTGCGTATTCATTGCACACAATTTGTGTGGCGATCAAGTTTTTGGTGTCGTTTCTAGGGATTATAAATGTTAGAAAATAATTTTTTTTCTTTTCTTTTAGTTATTTTTCTTTATTTATTTTTCATAATTTATTTAGTTTTAATTTAGATATCTCTTTTAGTGATTTTAGAAATACATTTGAGTCTATTACATGAACAGAGTTCGTGAGAGAGAAATCTTGCCTTTAGATCATGAAATTGAGTGCACTTTGAGTTCAATTAGAAAACAAGGTTTCACCCAAGAGGAAAAAGTGGTTAATCCATTAGAAATAAATTATAATGAGCTAAACTTGAACAATCTAATACTTTTGATGGATGATTGGGATAGAGTTATGAATGAATATGAAATACCTATGTTGGAAGGGCTGAATCCAAGTATTACAAGACCAAACATTCAAGCTAATCAATTTGAGTTAAAGCTAGTGATATTTCAAATGCTATAAACAGTTGGAAAATTCAAGGCATTACTAATAGAAGATCCTTATATTCATTTCAGATTGTT
Organism: Hippophae gyantsensis; assembly: GCA_030763125.1. Lineage (NCBI taxonomy): Eukaryota > Viridiplantae > Streptophyta > Magnoliopsida > Rosales > Elaeagnaceae > Hippophae > Hippophae gyantsensis. Next base: position 40,199,711 of record CM061035.1, on the reverse strand, counting down.
TATTGAAGTTGTAGATTCATTTAAGTTCAGTGGTGTGACCGAGGAGGAATTTAGGCTTAGATTGTTCCCTTATTCTTTATGAGACCATGCTCGAGATTGGCTAAACTCTTTACCACCTTATTCCATTAAAACTTGGAATGGTTTGTCGTTTGGCGAAGAAATTATTGATCAAATACTTCCAACCAATAAAGAATTACATGCTTAGGAATGACATTACTTCCTACCAACAATACGAAGGAGAATCTTTATATGAAGCATGGGAAAGATTCAAGGAATTGCTGAGAAAGTTTCATTTATCATGGTATTCCTTCTTTGATTCAAATGGAGACTTTTTACAATGGTTTCAATGCTCAAACAAGAACTTTTTTTGATACATCTGCTAATGGAGCTTTGCTAGCCAAATCTTACAATCAAGCTTATGATTTACTTGAGAAAATGGCTAGCAATAATTATGAATGGACAATGGACAAATTGACAGCCATAAGAAGAGTAGCTAGAGTGCATGAGGTAAATGATATCATAGAACTTACAACTCAAGTGTCATCTTTAGTTAATCTTTTGAAGGTTCAAAACTCGACAACGAGTATAAACCAAATCCAAAATTCATGAGTGTAATGTGTGTTTTGTGGAGGAGCTCATTTGTTTGATAATTGTCCAAATAATCCTAAATTCATATGCTATGTGGGTATTATGAATCAAAACAATAATCCATACTCGAACAGATATAACCCAGGATGGAGACAACATCCAAATTTCTCTTGGAGTAATAACAATAGTCAAGGTGGTAATCAATTCAACCATCAATCATTTCCACCACTTGGTTTTCAAAAACCTCAACAATCACAAGCCCAAGGGAAGAAGTCATCTATTGAGGACATTACAAATGCTTTAATGGGGATGATGAAAGACTTCATTGAATCAGTAAATATAAAAGTTTCCATTCAAGTTGGAGAACCAAATAGGGTAACTCGCTGAGGCTATAAGTCAATGGACTCAAGGTAACCTTCCAAGTGAAATGATTGTAAAACCATGAAGATAAGGTAAGGACCAGTGCAAAGATATAGCCTTGAGGAGTGGTAAAACTTTAGAATAAGAACATAAGACAAAAAAGGATGAGGAGAAACAGGAAATTAACAAGAATGAGGAGGAATTAGTGGATAAAGATAGCACTGAAAAAGAAATAATTTAGCCAAAGAAAAACAAACTTTATAAACCCATTGCTCTTTTCCCTCAAAGATAGCAAAAGAAAAAATCAGATACGTAATTTTCAAAATTTCTGGAAATCTTCAAGAAGTTGCACATAAACATACTAGTTGTAGTGGTACTTTAACAAATGTCGTCGTATGCCAAATTCATGAAGGATATACTATCAAAGAAAAGGAGGCTTGGAGATCACGAAACAATAATCTTGATTGAAGGTTGTAGCACCATTCTCGATAGAAAAATACCACAAAAATTGAAAGATCCAATTAGTTTTGACATCCCTTGCACTATTGGGAACATCCATTTTGGCAAGGCACTATGTGATTTAGGTTCTAGCATTAACCTTATGCTATTATCAATCTTCCAAAGATTGAGGGTTGGTAAAGCTAAACCCACTTCAGTAACATTACATATTGATAACTGTATTTTATATAGTTATTTTCACCTATTTTATCAATTATAATTGCTATGTTCTTGATGTTTTTAGTTAATTTTCGATTAATAAATTAGTATTTACTGTTTTTTTATATTTTAATAAATGTAAATAATTTGTATCGAAAATGTACTTAATGTTAAATTTATGTCCACAAATATAATTTCAAATAATATAGTTCTTAATTACAATTTATAAAAATCGAAAATATAATTTAAATTAAATTTGGGCTTCATTTTAATTATTAAAAGTTTAAAAATTTAATTTAAAATTAGCAAAGGGCTTAACTGTAATTAAATAAAGTTGAAAATGTAATTTGAAATATATTTGTGGGTCAAAATATAATTAAGAAAGTTTAATTTTTTGCGCAGGGGAGAAGAATCTACGCGCCAATCTACACGCGCAAATTGTGGACCGTCCGATCAGATAAGAAACGGCTGAGATTCGCGCGTCCATATCACCCCCGACCAAAGAGAGTGGGTGCAGGTCTCAAATTTTCACACGGCTCGGTACGCCGAGTGGGGCCCACCTGCCGCGCAGGCCGGCGTGCAAGTGGGACCCACGTGTCTGACACGTCGCAGCCCCTGTCCCCCGCTTATGCGCGCCTCTGATCCCGTGCGCTGATCTTCACGTGAGCTCGGTTATTCCACCAACCATAATCTGCCACGTTTCCTCCTTAATCTGTCATCCAATCATGTTAGGACACGTGGCATGTTTCGGTGAACGCAAAAGCGCGGAATCCCGGGCACGTCTCAGGAGCTGTCCCCCACGTTTCTCGCGCTTCCATCCGGTGCGGCAGTTCTCCGTGAGCCCGTCCTTTCCATCCTGTTATATGCCGCCACGTGTCCCACCATTTTCTTGCAGCGAATCAGACGCTGACACGTGGCATGCACTTTGAAATTAAAAAAAAGTCAGAACGGCTCCCTCTGTTTATGTCGTGCACGCGTATAAAAATACAATATTCCAATTCGTACGCGTGTACGCGGAATTTAAGAAAAATGTCTGGTTTTAATTTCGATACAAATATTTTACGCGTGTATTAATATTTTAATATTTTAATATTTTATTGATGTATTTTTTTTGCTATAAATAGGAGATAGTTTTTAGTTGTAAAAAAGTTTGGTTGGAGTAGTTTTTGGAGTAGAGATTTAGTTTTAATTTTCGAAAGTTTTTAGAGTGTTTTAGTTTTTTCAGTTTGTAATTTTTATTGTGTTTGTGTGTTGGACGGCAAAACACGCAGAAGCCATTTTTGGCTTTTGTTGTGTTTTGCGTGTGCCAAATATTTGTTTTAAGTGATGTTTTAATTTTATTTCTGCTTCTTCTAATTTTTCTGTAGTTGTTATAATTTTTATTTTAATTCTATGAAGTAATTTAATTTTTCTAGGGTTGCATTTGATCTAAATTTATGAAGCTTGATTTTAATTATTTTTGATAGATTTATAAGACGTTCGATTTGTTTGTTCTATTTTGTGCGTAATGCTTTTTGATTATTTACGAATCTTATCAAAACGATCCGTGGCACATGAATAAACTTGAGAAAGGCATTTGTGTGTATATTGCTCGTAAATAGAATGACATGTATGATGAAGGATAGAGATATACCCTAATTGTATGTGTGGCCATTTGAAAATTTAGAACGTAATGAATCTCGGTAAATTTAATTTTCATAGAAATATAGTAAATTAATTTAACGAGGTGTGTTTATACGGAGCTCGAAAGAGATGTATGAATAATAAAAAAAGAAGTTTTTGGTTGACAAATTAAATGTACTAAAAAATATAAATCAAAAGAAAATAACATGATTTGAGTGGATTAGTTTGGTGAAAAATTGCAATCCTAGATTTCTTTTATTTTCTTTTATTACCTTTTTGTTAACCAACGATTGTTTTGGATAAAATCAGAGAGATACAATTTTAGTACTCGACAAACTATAGTAACAAATCCTCGTGGGATCGATCTTTACTTACAAATCTTTATTACTTGTGACCGTGTATGCTTGCACGAGTTCGTGTGTTGAAAAACACGCAACAAGTTTTTGGCGCCGTTGCCGGGGATTTGTTTTACTATTTTCATTGTTGATATTAATACCAATCAATCTCATTTTAATTCAAAAAAAAAAAATTTTAAAAATAAAAAAAATTTATGCTTATTGTTCTTATTTATTTTATTTTAAAAATTTTCTCGTAAGTTGAGATTTTGTTTGACACACAAATCTTAACTTACAAAAAAAAAAAATTTATTTGCTTATTGTTGTTTTATTTTATTTTTCAATTTTCTCGTGGGTTGAGATTTTGTTACGCACAAATCTTACCTCACAAAAAGAAAAATAAAATTTGTTTCGTATGGTTTGTTGTTTATTTTATTATGCAATTTTCTCGTGGGTTGAGATTTTGTTTGACACACAAATCTTAACTCACAAAAAGAAAAAAAAAATTATTTATTTATTGTTTGTTTATTTTATTTTTCAATTTTCTTGTGGGTTGAGATTTTGTTTGACACACAAATCTTAACACACGAAAAGAAAAAAAAAATTTATTTTCTTATTGTTGGTTGTTTGTTTTATTTTATTTTTATTTTTATTTTTCTCGTGAGTTGAGATTTTGTTTAAACACAAATCTTAACTCACAAAAAGAAAAAAATTTTATGGTTATGTTTTCTTAATTTATTTTTCAATTTTCTCGTAAGTTGAGATTTTGTTATACACAAATCTTAACCTACAAAAGAAAAACAAATTGAGAAGTCAAGCTGAAGACTATAAATCAAGCGCTTCTTGGGAGGCAACCCATGTGTTCACATTTATGTTTTTTATTTTTCGCATTTATTACTCTTTTTATTATGTTATGTTTTTTTTTCGTAGGTGCAAATTGGAGGTAATGAAGCAATTTTGGCTTAACTAATCAAACAAACCAGGAAGTTTCTTTAATCCCATCTCATATGTTCTTTAACTTTCACACATTGAGGACAATGTGTATATTAAGTTTGGGGGTGGTGGATATATTAAACCTAATTGAAATACTTTCTGGATGTTATCGCTTGTGAAATTTTTTTTTTGTTTGGTTGATTGAAGATATTTTGCTATGAATAGTGATTTATTTTGATTTCTTGTATTTAAATGATGCATAATTCTTTGAAAAATTTGAATATTGTCTAAGTGATAAATAATTTTTACGTATGTTTCGTTTTTACAAGAATAAATATTCATGAGGACTAGTCTTGATTTTTGAGTTGCTATGATAATTTAGAGAAGGTTTATGTGAGTATGGAATTCGATTGATTTTTGTGGTGTCACAGTTTTTAGAATTTGTTTGATTTTCTCTCGAGGCGAAATTATAGATGACATGTAACTAAGAAAATGATTTAGGCCATCTTTGGATCGTTTGAGCCTTTCTATCTACCTTAACATGCATTATCCATAGTATACCCCTTTTGAGCTTCAAAGTTTACATATATATTTTTCTCATTTCAAAAGCCTATCTAAAGAAATATATATATATGTTTGTTGATATACCTATTGTTCTTATCTCACTAACATTTGACAATTGTTAGTAAATATTTAAAGTTATATCCGAAAAAAAGGGATACTGAAAAAAAAAAAAGAGAAAGAGAAAAAGAGAAAAAAAAAGAGATTCTGAAAAGAAAAAAAAATATAGAATCTGAAAAAAAAAATATAGTTATTGTATGTGATGAGAAATCCCAAATTGGGAAGTAATTATTGTGATAATAGAATTCTCTTTTTCAATCCTGAAATGTTATGTTTGGGAAAAGTTTTGAGCTAAATATTATCCTTCATCCTACCTTTACCTAAGCCATACATTACAAGCTTAATAAAGTCCTATTGATTTGGTGTTTTGTGTTTGTCTACATTAGTGGAGAGAGAAATGAAAAATAAACTTATGGGATTTGTGATTTCATTAAAAATTTGTTTGATTTTATATTTGTATAAACTTATCCGGATTGCATGTGATGAAATATGAAAAGACTTCACACACACACTAAAATTCATTGTGAAAATGTGATATACTTTTAAATTAATTTTGATGCTTAGAGAAAATTCTTTTATTTTTTTTGAGCTATGTAATTTCGAAAGACAAAAGAAATATTTTGTAAATCACTATTTTAAATGCAGTTATCTTTGTTTTATTTCCTTCCTTTTGCTCGAGGACTAGCAAAAACTTAAGTTTGGGGGTGTTGATAACTGTATTTTATATAGTTATTTTCACCTATTTTATCAATTATAATTGCTATGTTCTTGATGTTTTTAGTTAATTTTCGATTAATAAATTAGTATTTACTGTTTTTTTATATTTTAATAAATGTAAATAATTTGTATCGAAAATGTACTTAATGTTAAATTTATGTCCACAAATATAATTTCAAATAATATAGTTCTTAATTACAATTTATAAAAATTGAAAATATAATTTAAATTAAATTTGGGCTTCATTTTAATTATTAAAAGTTTAAAAATTTAATTTAAAATTAGCAAAGGGCTTAACTGTAATTAAATAAAGTTGAAAATGTAATTTGAAATATATTTGTGGGTCAAAATATAATTAAGAAAGTTTAATTTTTTGCGCAGGGGAGAAGAATCTACGCGCCATTCTACACGCGCAAATTGTGGACCGTCCGATCAGATAAGAAACGGCTGAGATTCGCGCGTCCATATCACCCCCGACCAAAGAGAGTGGGTGCAGGTCTCAAATTTTCACGCGGCTCGGTACGCCGAGTGGGGCCCACCTGCCGCGCAGGCCGGCGTGCAAGTGGGACCCACGTGTCTGACACGTCGCAGCCCCTGTCCCCCGCTTACGCGCGCCTCTGATCCCGTGCGCTGATCTTCACGTGAGCTCGGTTATTCCACCAACCATAATCTGCCACGTTTCCTCCTTAATCTGTCATCCAATCATGTTAGGACACGTGGCATGTTTCGGTGAACGCAAAAGCGCGGAATCCCGGGCACGTCTCAGGAGCTGTCCCCCACGTTTCTCGCGCTTCCATCCGGTGCGGCAGTTCTCCGTGAGCCCGTCCTTTCCATCCTGTTATATGCCGCCACGTGTCCCACCATTTTCTTGCAGCGAATCAGACGCTGACACGTGGCATGCACTTTGAAATTAAAAAAAAGTCAGAACGACTCCCTCTGTTTATGTCATGCACGCGTATAAAAATACAATATTCCAATTCATACGCGTGTACGCGGAATTTAAGAAAAATGTCTGGTTTTAATTTCGATACAAATATTTTACGCGTGTATTAATATTTTAATATTTTAATATTTTATTGATGTATTTTTTTTTGCTATAAATAGGAGATAGTTTTTAGTTGTAAAAAAGTTTGGTTGGAGTAGTTTTTGGAGTAGAGATTTAGTTTTAATTTTCGAAAGTTTTTAGAGTGTTTTAGTTTTTTCAGTTTGTAATTTTTATTGTGTTTGTGTGTTGGACGGCAAAACACGCAGAAGCCATTTTTGGCTTTTGTTGTGTTTTGCGTGTGCCAAATATTTGTTTTAAGTGATGTTTTAATTTTATTTCTGCTTCTTCTAATTTTTCTGTAGTTGTTATAATTTTTATTTTAATTCTATGAAGTAATTTAATTTTTCTAGGGTTGCATTTGATCTAAATTTATGAAGCTTGATTTTAATTATTTTTGATAGATTTATAAGACGTTCGATTTGTTTGTTCTATTTTGTGCGTAATGCTTTTTGATTATTTACGAATCTTATCAAAACGATCCGTGGCACATGAATAAACTTGAGAAAGGCATTTGTGTGTATATTGCTCGTAAATAGAATGACATGTATGATGAAGGATAGAGATATACCCTAATTGTATGTGTGGCCATTTGAAAATTTAGAACGTAATGAATCTCGGTAAATTTAATTTTCATAGAGATATAGTAAATTAATTTAACGAGGTGTGTTTATACGGAGCTCGAAAGAGATGTATGAATAATAAAAAAAGAAGTTTTCGGTTGACAAATTAAATGTACTAAAAAATATAAATCAAAAGAAAATAACATGATTTGAGTGGATTAGTTTGGTGAAAAATTGCAATCCTAGATTTCTTTTATTTTCTTTTATTACCTTTTTGTTAACCAACGATTGTTTTGGATAAAATCAGAGAGATACAATTTTAGTACTCGACAAACTATAGTAACAAATCCTCGTGGGATCGATCTTTACTTACAAATCTTTATTACTTGTGACCGTGTATGCTTGCACGAGTTCGTGTGTTGAAAAACACGCAACACATATGGCAAACATCTCAATTAGAAGATCCCAGGGTGTGGTAAAAGATATGCTAGTAAAAGTAGATAAATTCATATTTCTGGAAAGACTTCAATTTGCTAGACATAGAGAAGGACTATGATATTCCTATCATACTTGGTTGTCCTTTCTTAGAAATTGGAAAAGAACTCATTGATGTACAAAAAAGTGAGCTTATAATAAGGGTGAAAGATGAGCAAGTGACATTTAATGTGTTTAAAACAATTAAATTTTCTGATGTTGACAATGGTAGTGATTGCTTTCGAATAGATAATACTGATAAGCTAACCACTGATGTGCTTTATGACATGTACCCTATTGATGCTTTAGAGTCTCTGCTTGTTAATTCTATAAACAAACATACTAATGAATACCATGACACTCATATAGGTGCAAAAATTCATGTCGGTAGCATAACAAAACTTGTTGAATCACCCCACACGTATGACTTTAACACATGATGCTATGAACAAGGACATTAACTCAACAAAAAACAACTCAATCTATTTTAATTTTGAAAATATGGAATTAAAGGTTGATATTGTGAACTGTGTGAACTTTTTGGAGGACACGCCTCTCATGTGTGTATCAAATGCATTTGTGGAATGTCTTGAAATAAGTTCACGGTTGAAACCATCCATTGAGGATCCATCCAAATTAAAGCTTAAAGCTTTACCTTCTCATCTTCATTATACATTTTTTGGGTGATAACAAGACACTTCCAGTCATAATCTTGACTAATCTAAGTATGGAGCAAGTGGAAGCACTACTAAAAGGTCCTAAGGAACTTCAAAAGAACTATAGGTTGGTCTATTGCTGACATCAAAGGCGTAAGCCCATCTATATGCATGTACAAAATATTGCTAGAGGATGAGGGTAAACCCACCAATGATGCACAATTCTGCTTAAATCTCACTATGAAAGAAGTGGTGGAGAAGGAAATTGTTAAGTGGCTTGACATGGGCATTATTTACCCAATATTCGATATTGAATGGGTAAGTCCAGTCCAATATGTACTGAAGAAATGAGGAATCATTGTGTTGGAAAATCAGTACAATGATTTAATACCTACTAGGACTATCATGGTATGGAAAGTATGTATGAATTTTCGTAAAGTAAATAAAGCTACAAGGAAAGATCATTTTCCTCTCCCATTTATGGATCAAATGCTTGACCGATTAGCTGTGCATTCTTTCTTTTGCCTTCTAGATGTATACTCTATTTATAACCAAATTGCTATGGCATCTGAAGATAACGAAAAGCCACCTTCACATGTACATAGGGAACTTTTGATTTTAGGAGAATGCTCTTTGGATTAAGCAATGCACGTGCTACATTTCAACGTTGCATGATGGCCATTTTCTCAAACATGGTGGAGAAGCATCTAGAAATCATCATTGATGATTTTTTGGTCTTTGGAAACTCATTTGATGAATTTCTATAGTATCTCTCCCTAGTGTTACAAAGATGTGAAGAAACAAATTTGGTTTTAAATTGGGAGAAATGTCTTTTCATGGTACATGAAGGTATAATCTTGGGCCACAAAATCTCCACTAATAGTATTGAGGTGGATAGAGCTAAGATAAAAGTAATTGAGAAACTACCAATGTACAAGGAGTAATGAGTTTTCTTGGGCATACAAGTTTTTATCGTAGATTCCTAAAAGATTTTTCCCAAATCTCTAAACCCTTGTGTAATCTTTTGGAAAAGGATATGCCTTTCAAGTTTGATGATAAATGTTTTACAACATTTCAAGTGCTTAAAGAGAGACTACTATCAGCACCAATTATAGTCACACTGGATTGGAACAAGCCCTTTGAGTGTGACACAAATGATTGATGTGTGATACAAATGATTGATGTGTGACACAAATGATTTTGCTATTGGATTTGTTCTTGGACAGAGAAGAGACAAAATGTTTTATGCTATATACTATACAAGTAAGACACTAAATGAGGCTCAAATGAATTTTGCTACTATAGAGAAAGAGCACCTTGCCATTGTATATGCCTTTGAGAAATTCAGATCTTATTTGGTTGGCACCAAAGTAATTTTCTACAAGGATGATTTTGCAATAAAGTATCTCATGACGAAGAAGGATTCAAAACCAAGATTGATAAGATGGGTGCTCATTCTACAAGAATTTTCTTGGAAATTTTTGATAAAAAAGGAACAAAAAATTAGGTAGCAGACCATCTGTCTAAACTAGAAAGGAAAGCAAAAATGGATGATAATATGGTGATTAGGGAATCTTTTATAGATGAGAACTTATTTTTTGCTGCTCAACTAGAAGTCCCATGGTATGGAGACATTACAAATTTCCTCACTACCAATATTCTTCCATTGAACCTCATATGGAAACAAAAGAAGAAGTTCTTCCATAAAATTAAATAGTAGTTTTGGGATGACCCTTACCTCTATAAAGAATTTGTGATGGTATTTTGAGAAGGTGTGTCCCTAATGATGAAGTTGAAAGTATTCTTTACCATTGCCATATCTTAGACTATGGAGGTCACTTTGGGAGCACAAAAACAGAAACTAAGGTACTTCAATCTGGTTATTTTTGGACCACACTATTTAAAGAAGCTTAAAATTATGTAAAGATATGCGACAGATGTCAAAGGATATGTAATATTTCAATAAGAGATGAGATGCCTCTAAATAGTATACTTCAAGTGAAATTGTTTGATGTTTGGGGCATCAACTTTATGGGACCATTCCCTCCATTCTTTAATAACCAATACATAATTGTAGGAGTGGATTACGTGTCAAAGTGGGAAGAAGCTATTGCTAGCAACAAATGTGATGCCAAAGTTGTCATGAAATTTCTAAAGAAAAACATTTTTGCTAGGTTTGGAACTCCTAGGATCATTATTAGTGATGGAGGGAGTCATTTTTGCAAGAAAATATTTAATTCATTATTTTATATTTATGGGATTAAGAATAAAGTGTCTACCCCCTACCATCCCCAAACAAGGGGCAAGTAGAGGTAGCTAATAGAGAAGTGAAGAATTTTGGAGAAAACTGTGAACATCTCTAGGAAGGATTGGTCATCTAAGTTAGATGATGCTTTATGGGCATACATAACTACATTTAAAGCACCAATAGGTACCAACCCGTATAAGCTAGTTTATGGAAAGACTTGTCACTTACCATTAGAATTGGAACACAAAGCATATTGGGCATTGAAACAGTTGAATATGTCTCTAGATGCAATTGGTGAGAAATGAATGCTTCAAATATATGAATTGGATGAATTACGGTGGATTGCTTATGAAAATTCCAAGCTTTACAAAGAAAAGACAAAACTATGGCATGATAAGAAAATTGTGCACCTTATCTTTAAACCGAGTAAGAAAGTGTTATTGTACAACTCAAGACTCAAATTGTTTCTAGGAAAATTAAAAAGTAGATGGTCAAGTCCATTCATCATCACTAAGGTAACCAACCATGGAGCCATTGAATTAGAAAAAAAAAGATAAAGAATGATTTATGGTTAATCGGCATAGGGTGAAGCACTATTATGAAAATCAATTATCAAATGAAACATATGTGATAACCTTAGTGGATGTACCTTAGGAGTTGATATGATCGTCTAGTCAAGGATGTTAAACATGACGCTGGTTGGGAGGCAACCCAACGTTATTTTACTTATAATTTCATTATTTTTATTTTGTAGGTGAATAAATGTGGAATGAAATTGCATAATAAGAGTGACCATTTTAGCGATAGATGTGGTGCGCCATGATTAAGGGATTCTTCTTTTCTTTTACCTTTTCATATTTATATGTGCACATTGGGAACAATATGAAATTTATGTTTGGGGGAGGCAACTTCATTCTCTACTTTAGTATTTAGTATGCATTTTCAATTTTTAGGAGTTTTTTAGGATGTTTTTAATCATGATTTGGGTAGAAATTGATAAATATAATGAAACTAAATGCATGCATGCTTGATATGAAACATATGAACTCAATGATAAAAATTGGTTATCATGACTAGGATAAGGAATGTAACATAATTGTTAAGATACTTACATTAATCATATGACATGCTTGCAAGTTTTGATTACATTGATTCAAATTTTTATGCACATGTTCATGGTTGATTTTGGTTTTCTTATTGAGAGAAAATTTGTTGTGAATTATGCGAGTTGATGAGATCTATCAAGTTTTAGAATCTATTTGATGATCCTTTGAGATGAAATTCTAAATAGTATTTAGTGAAAGAAATGATTTAGGTCTTATTTGGATCGATTAAGCTTTTCAAGCTAAGCATTTTTAATATCCATAATCACCCATTTAAGCCTAACAAAGAACCATTCATTTCTTTAAGCCACATTTTATGCCTAACTAATAAAAATTATCTTTGTCCTTGCACCTTTAGCTTGTATGAAAAGAAAAAAATGCAATCATGTGTTATGCTATAGAGTAAGGTGCAATGTAATACATCCTATAAAAAAATAGAGAGAAAAGAAGAAAAAGCAAAACTCAGAACACCATTATCCCTCTAAAGAAAAAGAAAATAGAATTGAAAATAAGTTTTGGGGTGTTGTAAAGTTGCAAAAAAGGAAAGAAAAGATGTGGAATAATAGAATATGAAAAGAATGATAAGATAGGGTGCACTGAAATATCAAGTTAAAGCTCAATTGTAGTTAAAAAGTGAATGATGAACAAAAAGAAAGCTAAGGTGTGGAAAGAGCATAAATTTCTTCATTTATTGACCCCACACCTAAGCCTTACATTACAACCATGTAAAGTCCTTATTGATCTTGAGGTAACTGCATATTTATATTAGTGGAGAGAGATATGAAAAATAGACTTATGAGACTTGCTCTAAGATTGAATTGATTAGCATACTCATATAGGTTGATTTCATGAGTGCATTGGATGATATCATGTGCAACACACACACATGAATAAATTTGTCAAAAACCTTGCATATCCTTATATTGATGGAATGTTGATTGATGAATATATAAACCTTTTTATCATAGGATTTTACGACTTTTGAGAGGGATACTTTTCATGAAATATACATGTATTAATAGAACTCTATTTATGAATATACTACCTATGTTATTTTATTTAGTTATACTTGACTTTACTTGAGGACAAGCAAAGAGTTAAGTTTAGGGGTGTGATGACTCTATGAAAATAGAGTCATTAGCACACCTTTTTACTTAATATTTACTTGTTTTATTCAATAAATAGTATTTTTGGGATAAAAATATTAAAATATAAACTTTTTAGTGGGGTGAAAATATAAATTTTAGGATTTTTTATGAATTTTTAACGCAAGGCTAATCAAAAGCTTCCATATGGCCTACTCCGCAAGTAGATGAGCTAACTGGGAAAGCCAAATGGATGCCACGAAGTTAGGGACAATGAATCATTGATCAGCATATGGGAAGAGATAAGTAGCGTGTGTCACGTGTCAGCACAACGTTCAATCTGACTTCAGAGTGCTGTCAAATAGCACTACCATGTGTAGCCACACGATTGCTCCCCATGTTCCACCCATGCACCACGCCATCCATTATCACAAATAATGTTGTGCCATGTGGCACTGACTCAACGAGCATCGACTATGACTGATCTCCCCTGCCACACATCGTACTCTGATTCACCTAGTGAATTTTGTGTGCCACGTGTCATGCTGTTGATTTTTCTTGTTTTGATCACAACCCTTGATCTGAAGCTCATATGATGGTCTAGATTGCTCTTGAGCTATATTTATTCCCCTAATCACCCCCATAAACTCTATTAAGCCACCGTTAGCATAATTTTGGATAGTTTTTGGAGTTAAAGAGTGAAAAATACAGAAAAATTCAAAAGGAGATATAGTTTTGGTTGAGATTCAAGAGAAATTAGTACTTCAATTCAAGAGATTGATTGTATTTCTTCTTCTACTCTTTTCTTTATCAATCTTTGTGTCTTCCTTTATGAAAAATATGAGCTTTATAAACAAAATTATATCTAGCTAATTTATTAATCTAGGGATCTTATAAACCCAATTTTCACCTTGTGACGAACTAATATTTTACTCCAATTATAATTTTAATTTAATTATATTATTTAGTCTAATTTTTATGCTATTTATTGTATGGCCAACAATTTATCTATAGAAGAAATTAAATAGATTTGAGAGAATTATTTAATTGTTTGTCTTGATTAAATAACATGCATAGTTTCTAAGAAGAGATATATGATTCTTATGTATGTGACCCATAATTGACAAACTTAATGAGTAGTATGCAATTTAACTGGTATGAGAGTGTGATTAAATTAATTACTATATGATATGTAGTTTACTTTAGAGAGGAATACATGTTAGATTAGATTCAATCGATCATGTAATTAATTTATAATTATATTGGAGGGATTTTAGCAAATCGTATGTTTAGAAAATTGGGGTATTAAGTATTCCTAGATATTTTCTTATTTAACTTCTTAGTTTCCAAATCTTATTTAATTAAATATTGTTATTTACTTTTAGTTATTTTAATATTGCTTCCTTAAAATATAAAAACACAAAAAAAAAATTGATTTTTATTTTTTTAGTTTTAAAAATTAGTTTATAATAAAATAATCTCTGGGGAAATTATCTTTTCTTATTATTATATTACTTGTTGCGATACGTAAACTTGTGTATTAATTGTACACATAATGTTTGTGGTGATCAATGACCTCAGGATAAAAATTTTAAGAGTGAGGCACATTCAACCTAATTGTAGGTCTGGTCTATGGGAGAGACGTGGAGGTAGAGGGTCGGGGCTCAGAAAGCTCCCATTCGCTCAAAGTACTGATCTCATTGGCAAACCCTATGATGTCACTTTCTGCATGACCTGAGAAAGTATGATATTGTGGGCTCTCCTAGGAGGATTAGCCCAAAGTGCCTTTTCTATGCATGGTCTTTACAAAATATCATGAAACATAAATTTGGTAGGGCATGAGAAGTAGAAATTACCTATGTCGAGATTTGAAATTAAAAGGGGGAGTGATTCTTTAAACTCACCTGAAAAGAAAGTAGAAAACTCTTAAACTGGATGATTTTTCCCTTTAAAACCCGAGAAAATAAGCTATGTACCATACTGATTTTCTTACTACTAAGCTAAGAAATTCTATGGCTCAAGCTGAAGTGATAGAGCATTTTTTGGTCCAATTTTTTTTATGTGTAGGATATGATGAAATGAAGAGAAGCTTAGGCTCCACTTTATATAGAGGTATATATTTCTCTCTTCAATCATCTAACTAGCATTTATCAATGGAGCCGAATAGTTTAGATCTGCTACAATAGTATTACTCTCCCACCATTGTTGAGGAATCAAGCTAAAAGAGTAGGGGGGACTGGATGTTTGGACATATGAATTGACCTAGAACCTGATATAACTAACATCACTAGCCACCAGAAAATTCATCCTAGGAGGACCTCTTTGTTGTATGGGTCTGCATATATATAGAACCCTTGGTGTTGGAAGATTGACGTTTAGACTGAGAAATGGTATGGTTGACCGCAAGTTTTAAATGTGTTTTCTTTTACTTTTGTAACCCTCTAACACGCTTTGATGTGTACTCTCTATGTAATCGATATGTGTACATGCAATGCTTTATATATATATATATATATATATATATATATATATATATATATATATATATATATATATATATATATATATATATATATATATATATGTACCTCATAAGAGATCCACACATTCCACAAAATTCTCTGACTTCTCTCTTGCTTCTCTCTCTATAAATTGACCAATCCCAATTGGTCTATTTACACCTTTTTTTATAAAATATTATAGCAACTAGACCCTAAAAGAAAGAACATGTAGGTAAGTTTACATAATATCCTAGCAGTGAATAAAAGCTTCGACTAGAACTCTTGGTTACATCTAAAATCCGCTATTGTGATTTGTTTTTTTATTTCATTAGTAATTGATGAGTGTTTAAAAATTTCTAAAATGACCATAATTTATTATATTTTAATTTATTAAATAGGTATTTTTATTGTTTTTTAGGTATTTTCGTTCAAAAATAATCTAATGACTTGAATAAAAATACTGGAGGGAATACATCACAAATATTTTAAGAAAAAATGAGGAAAAGTAAAAAATATTGGAAAAAATGGGTTAACAATGCCCCAATCCACCGGTGCCCATCCACGCCCAACCGTACACGCCAGTGCGTCCACATGCATGCTAGCCTGTACAAATGGTTCCAAGATTTATTTTTGAGATATTTTCCCACTTTTTAGCCTTTTCCTCACCTATAAAAAGACACTCTCCCTAATTTTATAAATCATCCTTCAGGATCCCTCAAATCTCACATTTCTCAACTCTTCTTTCTCTTTCTCTCTCTAGCTTTCTCTCTCTATAATGATTTCTTAGTATTTTTAGTTTTAAAAATATTTTTTCTTTTAGAGAAGAACTAGTTATGCTTTTGTAAATTTCTAGTTTTTAATTCAATAAACAGAAATACAAATCCATTTATAGGTTTTTCGAGAAACAGAAATAACATCAAAGTTCTATGAGGATTCTTTCGAAGTATAATTTTAAAATAAATTCTATTTTAAAATGAATTATTTACAGGTATTTTTATGTTTTATTCTTTTATGTTATATTTAATTTTTTGTGATTAAATTTAACATGGATGTTTGTTTGGAAATATGATATAATAATAATGTTGTTATGCTTGCAAAATATTGAATAGATAAAATATTTCTATAAAATAAATTAATTTTGTTTTTATTCAAGATTTTATGTTAAGGATGTTAGAGAGAAATATATTATTTTTCATTACAAACTTAAATCTGAAAATTAAATTTTAAGGTTTAATTATTCGGTCTAATTTAGAGTGGTGCCCTTTTATTTGTTGGTACAGTCGCCTAGTAGTTAAAGTGAAGCTCTATTTCAAAAGTTTTTATAAAAACTATTATTTGAAAATGTATTGACAATATATTTTCAGTAATGGTTTTAAAACTTGAAAGTTAGTACTTAAATAATTAAATTCTTAGCTTTAATTTGGACACCTTGAATAAAGCTTAAAATGTCTAACCCCACCAAAGGTGGCATTTAAATGATTCATTTTCAATCTCTTAGAAAAAAGGAATTAATTTAGTTAACCAAATTAATTATCGACCTGACCCATAAGTGTTAATTGATTTGTTTAATTAACAAAGAATATCTAATCCCACCAAAGGTGGTATTTATATAAAAAAAAGAGTATCAATAAATATCAATTTATATCTTTAATAACCTATATAAGCTATAAGCAAACATAATTAACTTAATTATTTTCTCCATAAATACTCCACTATTATGAATGATAAAAATTTGCATAATTATTTATTGAATCCATATCTATGTTTATTTTTATGTCATTAGATTAGGAAACAAAAATCAAAATATCGTGACAAGATGTTTAGGATTTAATTTCATTTTTAAAACTTTGAATAATAAATTAAAAACAACATATATTCCTTCCTTAGATCGACCTTAGGAGTATACTTGTCATTTTCTATAAAATGATTCATGCACTTGCGAGAGTTTTACAAATATAAAACCAAAGTATCTGTAAAACCGATATTGCTAACCTGATGTCGATTTTGTTCATCGGTAACTCACATTGGAAACATGTTTGTTGAAAAAAATATGTTCTAGAATATAAAAATTAAAACACAAAAATTTCATGCAAAACCAATCTCTGTATATTTCACCATTTGTATTGTCTAACCAACACTATAATGTAATCCTATCATAAAAAATTCAAAACCCCATTTCATAATAAATATAAAATCTTTACAATCACCCTCCCTTATTTAAATACTATAACCCAATTATATTTTTTGGGATTGATCTGATTTACAATAATAAAACTTAGAGAGAATTAAAGATAATTGGTTGAATGTGTAGATTCCATGAGAGGCTCCTCTATTTATAGAACATCATATGTATAGATGTCGATCATATGATGGGTACACATATATGGGTGTTAGAGGGATACAATTGGTACAAAACATACAACTTTCTATGTATTGAGGTCAACCTCAGCTCGAGCTAGTGGTCGACCTTATAAAGGGAGTGATTTTTTAGTACCAACCTCCTACTTTTTGGTATGTTTCAAGTCTATAGAGTCAGATACGTCATTTAAGGAATTATGCCTTATGATTGGGATATCTCATGTAGGCTCTATGTAATGAGATAGGGCATGCCTCTTACTTCAGCTTAGGGTGGTCTTTTCACTTAGGCTCAGGCTACTCACTTTGGCTCGGGCCAAACTACAAGTAAGTCCATATGTCCAAACAGCAAGTCCTCCTACTCTTTTAGCTTGAGCTCTAGTCTGAGATGAAAGAGTAATTTCCGAGAAGCGGATACGAACCATTTTGCTACCATAATAAATGCATGCCAGTTGATTGGAAAGAGAAACTAGGTGCCTCTATATAAAGAGGTTCTTGGGTTAAGACTTATCTTCATTACCTACACAATTGAGAAATAGTGAAGAAAAATGATTTATCGCATCATCTCGAGCTTGTAAATGGTTTTTAGTTCAGTGGTAAGAATTCAGTTTGGACGATAGTTTTATTTGTTTGGGTTTTTAAAGTTCAAGCATCAAGAACCTAATGCTTTTCGACTTTCTTTTCAGGTCGATTTTTAAAGGATCACTTTCTTTCATTTTCAAATTCCTCCCTAGGTTATTCCTTCTTCTAGTACCTTACCCATTGTTTTTTTTTGTTTTTATGTTTTTGTAGCTTTTTACATAATGCATAGGGAAGAGACATCAGCCTCTGGCTCGAGATCTTGGGAAAGCCTCCAATATTCTAGTGCTAGTGGCTACTCGAAGTATTATAGCTTGGGTTCTTCTAGTGAGACGAGCCAATCTCCATCTTAGCCCTCTACCTCTACCCCTCACCCTTAGTCAACTCCCACTGTTAGATTAAGTGTGCCCAGTCTAAAATCTCAGTAGCTGGGATATGGAGGAAGAAAACAAGGAATATAGGATCTAGAAACCAATAGGTCACACTAGGGGTTGGTCGACTATGCCTAAGACTTGTGGGTTGGTGCCCTAGGAAAAGGAAAGGTTATGAAAAACTTATAACATGCCTTCCTAGATTCAGATAATGATTCCACCAGAGGGAGCCTATGATAGTGATCAACCTCCATCTAGTTGGACTCTCTTTAATGAAAAGGCCCAGTGGTTGAGGGTAAGGTTCCTCTTATACCCTTTTCATTATGAGATTCTTGGTTAGGAAGTAGCTTGTGTCGGGGCAGTTGATGCCTAATGGGTGGAGGTATTTTCTATGTATGACATTGATATATCAAAAACTCAGGGTGGACTTAGAGATAACCTAGTTTAATGAGGCTTATGTCCTGAAGTAGAACCCCATAGATTTGAGTAGGGTATATATGTCTATGAAGTAGGATTGAGGGATGAAGGTGTCACTTTTTGAGAATGAGAAAAATTGGAAAAGGTACATTTTCTATGTTGCATGCCGGTGGGAGGCTCCTACTAGTGACACCAAATTAATAAGGAGCATCTAGAATGACATTAAGGCCATGATAAGGAATATGTCTTCCTTAATCATGACCTTGAGTCTTGATGCGAAGCAACGATTGACTGATTTTCAAAATAATCTTCCTAAAAAAACCAATTGTGGGTTGATGAGACATAGGGCTGTAGAGTACTCCTTTAGGATCATTTGTAAACTAGTCCTAAGAATTTGCCCCCCCTTTTTTTAGGTTCTTGAGTATGACATGATTAACATAACATCTTCTTGCTCTTTTTTTGAAAATCACATGGATTTTACGACTGCCCTACTCTTATCCCATTTGAAGAGCAAGGTCATTGCTACAACCATAAGATCTCAAATAGGTACACCTTCTACTTCTAGGGGCTCTTCTATAGGTAAGAAAAGGGGAAAATCCTCTAGTCATGAAGGTTGCTCCACTTCCTTAAAGAAGAAGAAGAAGAAGAAGGTGGTGCCGATGAACCTGCCTTCAGTCCAGAGCCCCTGAATGTCTACTTGCTTGTATCTCCACTGTAATAGTAGCATATGAATCCAACTCATTTCTTAAGTTATAAATAATCTAGTGATCCTATATAGGATTCAAGGGGAAGGCCATCCATGATCTCACCGTCGATGCGGATGACATAGTTCTAAATCAAGGCTTGGCACAAGAGCACCTAGATCCTTGTCTAAGACACCTTTCTACTGAAAAATAAAGAAACAACTAAAGGTTATTTGCAAGGGTGTAGACTCTAGTAAGGCCATACATTACCAAATATATCAGGTGAGCTATCTTTCATTTTGTGTTTATTAATGACTATCATTTATACAAAGTGTGAGCTCAAGACTCATTTGTTTAACCTCATAATTTTCCTTTGTTTTAGCTAGTGATTCTCTATGAGTTTGAAAGTTGAGCTATTGTAGGAGAAGTAAGGCCATGTGTCTACGTTCTAGAAACATAGTGCTACTAGCAAAGTCAAATAAGTAGGAAGGGGAGGCAATTTATAAGGAGGAAAAGTTAAAAAGGGCCACCTCTAAGCTAAATAAGTATGCCCAATGTATAAATGAGCTTGAGAAGGCTTAAAGGCAAGCTGAGGATGAGACCAGGGAAGCCTAGAGAAGAGTTGCGGCTTTTTCTGATGAGATTCGTGATGCTTATTTTCGCAAGTGTACGAATCGTTCAAGTAATAAAGTGTACAAAAGTACGGATATCGAACCCACAAGGAATGGCGTTACTAAGTACCGAAATTGACTAACCCTAATTTTATTTGAAAACTAAATTGTTGAAATTGTTTAAAAAGAAAATTACCATAAAACTAAACGCAAATAGCAAAATTAAATGTTGTTCACTAATGATTAAAAACGCTAAGGCATTTGATTTCGCTAAATCAATTCAATCTGATTTCAAGTCATGTTATATGAGAATCAAAGCTAAAAGTGATGGTTGAAAAACCCAAACTTATCTAATACTCTTTCTCAAGTTATATTAGAATTACTTATCTATGAAAACCGACTATATTTCTATGAAGATTTAATCACAAATAAGCACATTACGATTTATGGAATTTCTGGAATAACCACATACATCATGCATTAGGTGTCAAACTCTCATTCAACATACGGTATTTATCACAAGAAGCATTCATTACACATCTCCTCTCGGTCTCAATATAATGCAAAAAATCATCTAAATCTTGATCAGGAATTTAAAAGCATTAAGCATGGAAATAAATACTCGACTTGAAAACAATGAATTCATATAACCATAACAAAAGAAATCAGATTTCCTTGATCTAACTACATCATAGCCTTAGCAAAAACGAATTAGTTCATAACGGAAATAAGAAGAACCATTATTTCAATTGAATCCATGAATAACAAATATGAATAAACTGCAGAAAATAAAAACTAAGGAGAAGAGATGAAAAAACTCTAGAAGATGAAGGCTTGGTAGCAACAATGGTGAAGATCCTTCAAGTTTCTCCAAAATTTCCTTCTCTTCTCCAAAAATGCCTTTGAACTCTGCTTTCTGCAGTCCCCTCCTTCTCCATCATAATGTATATATAGATCTAGGGTTTTGGAGGGCAATTTTGGAACAAAACAGCATAAAAATGTGTTTTCGAACGAAACTCGCCGGCGGCGAAGTTATTCTCGCCGCGGCGAGATTTCTGGAAAACTTACGATTTCGGTTCCGCTAAATCTCGCCAGCGGCGGGATTATTGTGGCCGGCGGCGATATGTATTTGGCCGACGGCGAGATATACTTGGCCGGCGGCGAGATTGTTTTGCCAAAATCCGTGCTCCCTGCATGATTTTGTTTTCTTTTTATTTGCACTCAATCCCGGTCATTGAAATTTGTCCCAAACTTCTCCATAATCATGATTTTACCTGCAATTGCACTTTAAACACGAAATACCCGTGAAATGACATTTGTGGATTAAATAATAAAATAAAACGCAATTTTCACACAAATATCAACCTTTAAATCATAACAAAAATGCAATAATTTTACTCCTATCAATTCGTAAGGCAAAGTCCGATGTGGAAGTTATGGCTCAAAAGCTTGAGTCGAGCGTAGATAGGGCGTACAATCTAGGCGAGTACTATTATTGCATTCTGGACATCAAGGTCACTCCTCCATACATGTAGGATCCTTCTAAGGAGGGGGAGGAGGAGAAGAATCAAGCTCCTATGAGGGTGAGGACTATCTTGACATTGTGAGTGTAGGAGTAATGAACAAGGATCATTGATGTTTAAGGGCTCAATCTAATTTTGTTTTTTCGAGCTCGACGCCACTTCTATTTGTATGGTCGTGAGCTCAAACTTAAATTCTTACCATTTGAAATGCAAAAGTCAACTTTATTTATGAATGAAAAGTTAATTTACCTCAATTATTGTGTATTTATAATGTTGACCTACCCACATGTTTTTTGGGAACTTGTGTCATTTTCCTTTTTATCATCATGAACCTTCATCTCCTATAAAAAGAAGTCAACAACACTTGTTTAATCCATAAATTTAGGGTTTTTTTTCAATTCCTCCAAATTTTTTTGTCTTATTTTATGGATTTTGATCAAACCAATAGACCCTCAGTTCAAGCTTTAATTGTTGAAAATGGTAGTCTTAAGGATGCAGTTAGGGGGCTTATAGCTGAGGTGGTAAAACTTGAATGTAAGGCAAAAGAGATCAAGTGTGAGCTCGTTTCTTCTAAGGAGTAGTTAATCCAAACGCAATCTTGAGAGAAAAGGACCCTGGCTAGTATGGCCACCCTTGTAGATAGGGATTCTTATTGGACATGCTTCTATATGAAGTGATGTGAAAGAGTTTTCCTTAAGATGATAGAGGTTACTGAAGAGTTGGAGAGAGGAATGCTCATAATGATTTCAACTCACCACGATTCCATGACCTATGCACAAAAGAAACTTATTGAGATTTAGGTCGAGTTATTGCCCTTAGTGGAAGAAACTGATGATCCAGATACTGGTCATGTTTCCAAGCATTTAAAGAGTTTTTAACCTTCTAAGAGGGCCTAACTTTGTACTAATAAGTATAAAATGCTTTGTAATTTTAAATAATGAAAGTATTCTCAATATAATGTACTCGTGCTACTCTAACATTATGTATTGATTTTTTTACTAGGGTATGAGGCCTATAATTATTAAGGAGGCCTAATTGGCTTTCAATCAAGATGATCAGCCCATGTTGTAAAATAGTGGAAGATGGAGCTTACCTGGTTCTTGACTAAGGTGCTAGTCTCTCCTTTGAATGTTAGAACATCGACTTGGTTCTTAACCGAGGTGGTCAACTCATGATTTTTTCATGTTTTAGGGAGTTTTACCTGGTTCCTAGCAAAGGTGATCAACCTATGACATATAATGGTGAGAGAAGGAGCTTTACCTGGTTCCTAACTAAGGTGTTAATCTCTCTCTTCAATGTTAGAGCACCAACTTAGTTCCTAACCGAGGTGCATAAATCGTGACTTTTTCATATGTCAAGTCACTCTTCTTGGTTCTTAACTATAGTGATAAGTCCATGACGTATAATGGTGAGAGAGGGAGGTTTACCTGGTGTCTAATTGATGTGCTCATATCTCCCTTCAGTGTCAAAATGCTGACTTGGTTCCTAATTGAGATGGACAAATCATGACTTTTGCATGTGTCAGGATGCTTTACCAAGTTCTTAACCAAGGTTATTAGCCCATAACATATAATGGTGGGAGGAGGAGCTTTACCTGGTTCCTGATCGTGGTCCTTATCTCTCCCTTCAATGTCAGAGCACCTACCTAGTTCCTAACGGAGATGGAAAACTCATGAATTTTGCATGCATCAGGATGCTCTACCTTATTCTTAATTAAGGTGATCAGTCCATAATGTATAATGGTAGGAATGAGAGCTTTACCTAGTTCTTGACCGATGTGCTCATCTCTCCATACAATGTTAGAACACTAACCTAGTTCCTGACCGAGGTAGATAACTCATGAATTTTGCATGTGTTAGGTCGCTCTACCTAGTTCTTAACCAAGGTGATCAACCCATGACATATAACAGTGGGAGACTTCTAAAAAAATATCCATTTGTATGGGACTATGTAGTTCCATTGTTATGTTTCTGCCAATATTACATAAAATGGTAAATTATAATACATTAGAAGTGATATTTCTTATCGTGCCTGGCATTTTAACTTGTGCCTTCTTCAATTCCTTCTATGCTTTTCAGTAGATAAGCCTCTCCTAGTTTTTTTTCAATTATTTAGTAAGTTTTTTCCCAATTAGTGCCCATTTTCCAACCACCCATTCTTTCTTGTTATGGAAGACCCTTCTGAGGACCCAATCACCGCTAGAATGCTTTGAAGCACACAATTTTGTTGTAATAATCTAATATTTTCCTTTTTTTGCTTGATCATCCTTCTTAGGGCCTTATTCCTTTTCTCCCCTACAAGGGACAATTCGTTTACTCTACTTACCTCATTTTGTTCCTCCGTTAAAACTGATCTGGTAGTGGATATCGTGACCTCAACTGGTATTACTGCCTCTGTCTCATATACCAGGGAAAAAGGAATCTCGTTAGTGCTTTCTCGAGGACTAGTCCTGACGACCCACAATGTTCTAGGTAGCTCTTCCACCCACCTTTCTTTTGCACTTTCTAGCCTCTTCTTTAATAAGCTGATGATTAGCTTGTGGGAAGATTTTGCTTGACCATTGGCTTGAGGATAATATGGCATGGAATGGCACATCTTAATGTTATACTTGAGGGAAAAATCTATGATAATTCATCCTGTGAATTGTCTCCTATTTTTAGTGATAAGCTTTCTGGGTAGGCTGAAATGGAAAATTATGGACTTCTATATAAATCGAATTACCTCTTCCTCCCGTATTCTACCTAGAGGCTCTTCTTTAATCCATTTTGAAAAGTAGTTAGTAGCCATAAGTTTAAAATTCTTCTAACCTTTTCCTATAGGTAGGGGTTATACTATGTCAAGCCCTCACTTATAAAAGGGCCAAGAACTCATCACTCCTTCATGGTATTTGGAGAAGTGTATGACAAGGGGGAAAACCTTTGGCATTTATTACATATTTAGGTGTATTTTGTTCAATCTTCCATTATAGTGGGTCAATAATAACCATGTGTCATGATTCACTATGATAATTTCCTCCCTTCTGATTGTGAACCACATTCCCCTTCGTGTACTTCATACATTAATCTTTCAGATCCCTCTTTGGCTACACACAAGAGCTTTGGATTGAGTGAAGTTTTTTGGTATAGCTTTCCTCCCTCTATCATGTACCTGTCTACTGATAACTCTATGTTTTAGAGTTATTTTTGTCTATTTTATTAATTATAATTGCTATGTTCTTATTGTTTTTAGTTAATTTTAATTAATTAAATTAATATTTACTATTAGTTTTTTAATAAATATATTTTCAAAAAAATTAATGAATTTGAATAAAAAAAGGACTTAATTGCAATTAATAAAAGCTAAAAATATGATTTGAATTAAAAGTGGGTGAAATTGCAAATATCAAAAGATTATAAATTAATTTGAATTAAATTTGAGGGTCAAAATACAATGAAGGAAATTTAGTTTTTCTATGCAGGAAAAGGACCACGCGCTCCTTATCCACACGCGCCACACACAATTAGATCATCCAATCAACGGTCAGGATCAGGTTTCCTAGATGGCACGTTGCTTGCGTTGAGTGGGGCCTACCTGTCGGCCAAAATAAATGGTCCCATGCGACGCAGTCTAGATAAACATCGTACGCATTACCATTCGAGCGAATCATACATTGCCATGTGTCTCGAATATTCTTGCAGCAAATCAGAAGATGACATATGGCATGTGTTGGTTAAAATAAAAACACGAAAACGGTGCACGTTTCCAACCGCGTCTGCATCCCCCACGTGTTTGGAAGGCACTTCTCCCATGGGTCGTGATCCTCGTGTGCCTGTTCTTCACAGCTAATGAAAGGCTGCCACGTGTCTCGTTATTTATTACAACCAGTAAGATGTTGACACATGGCATGCGTTTAAAGAAAAAATAAAATCCAGAATGGCGCACTCTTCCACGTGTGTTTGCTTTTTGTTATTTTCCATGTATCTCTGTCCTCCACTACATGCATTTTTATGAAAAATAATTGTTTAGGGTGATATAATTGAGACGAGAGAGAAAGAGTGGGGAGTTTTTTCATTTATTCTAGTTCATTTCAATTTTTTTAGCTTCTTCTCTGCGTGTTCTCTACAACACGTAGAAAATTTTCTTTAACTGTTTATGTTGTTATTTTCTTAGGAAATAGAGAGAAAGAAGACATCGAAGAAGAAGAGAAGGGAAGAAATTTATTTTTCATTAAGGAATCATGAAAGAGTTTCTCCTAATCTTTTTCTTTTAAATTTTATTTTTTTGAAATGTCTGATTATTGTTGTATTGTAATTTTAATTTCTGCTATGAACTAATTTATTTGTTCTAGGGTTGCAGTGTAGCTTAAATTATGAAACTTGAATTAATTATTTTTGAATGATTTATGAAATAGTTTTAAGTTATTTATTTTATCTGTGCTTAATGCTTTTAATTATTGGAAGATTAATTAATTGATCTGTGACACTTAAATAAACTTGGAAAAAGCATTTTTGTGTGTTGCTCGTGATATAATAACATATATATATATATATATATAAGGGGTAGGATATACCTTTATTGTATGTGTAACTATTTGAGAACTTAGAACTTAATAAATCTGGTTGAATTTACTTCTCTTAAGAATATAGTGAATTATTTTAGCGAGATGTGTCTATATGGAGCTCGGAAGAGATATATGGATAAATTAGGAGTTCTTGGTTAACAACTTAAAATACAAGAACATAAATCAAGAGAAAATAATATGATTCAAGTGGATTAATTTGGTGAAACTACAATCCTAGAATTTTCTTATAAACTGTTATAAAAATTAGTTAGTCAAACTGCATCAAACTATCGACTATTTGGATAGAATCAGGTGGAAATAATTTTAGTAATTAATGAACACTAGTAACAAATCTCCGTGGGAACAATATTTTACTTATCATATTATTACTTCTGACCGTGTGTACTTGCACGTTTTCATGTTCTCCAAAAGAGACAACACTTGCCATAGGATAGTGGGAGAGTGTACACATCTAACCCCTCGCTCAGCCTCCTCCAAGGATGCTTCTAACAAGATTGTTACTAACACTATAAAATTATGCTTGGCCTCATGTACTGATACTAGAGTGGCTAAGGCATCAGCATGACCATTATCCTTTCAAGCTATTTGTTTGATTTCAAACTTAGAGAATTTAGAGCACTCCTTCTTTAACCTTTCTATAAACCCTTTCATTTTTCCATCTCTAGCTTCAAATGATTCCAAGAACTGGTTGACTACTATCCTCAAATTTCTATGTTAGGTGACCTTATCTACTCCTAGCTTATTAGCGATCATGGCCCTAAATATAACCGCCTCATATTTTACGACATTATAGGTCACTTGGAAATGAAGTTTGACTACATACTCGAAATAGTTGTTGTTGTGGTATATTAAGACTACCCCTAGTCCTCCACCATTGATGTTCTATGTCCCATCAATAAACACCTGCCAAATTGTGCTCTCCTTTGATCTACCCCATATACCATCTTTTATTCCTCCTCGAATACAATTTCTAGCTTTTCACTAAACTCAGCCACTGCTTGCCCTTTGATGTTCGTTCTAGCCATGTATTTAATGTCGTATTTCCCCAATTCTAGAGCTATCTATGATAGCCTCCATCCTCCAAAGTAGTGTGTGAGATTTTGGGCACTAACTTTGAGAGCAAATGTTAATTTTTCAATGGTTGGATACCTACTATGGGCATCTACCTGGACTTGGTTGTCGTAGTAGATAGGAGTTGAATTTTATTTCTTTCAACTAGGAGTAAAGGGCTACATGTATGGGAAGTCATAGCCAAATACAAATAAAGAACCTCACCATGACATAGGCTAGCTATGAAATGGGGGTGACTCAAGTACCTCTTGATTTCTTGAAAGGCTTCATCGCAACTCTCACCCAAAAAGACTAATATGCCTTTTCCCAACATTTTGAACAAGGGAAGACACTTATTAGTGCATTTAGAAATGAACCTATTAAATGCTACTATTCTTCCATTTAATTGTTGGATTCCCTTAAGGTTAGAAGGTGGTTTCATATTTATCAAGAATGTACCTTTTTTAGGTTGGCCTCAATCCCTTTAATTGACACGAGGTACCCTAAACTTTCCCTACAACAACACCAAATATGCACTTTTTGGGGTTGAGCCCCATACCATATCTTCGGATTACTAAGAATACTTCCTCTAGGTATTTAATATGGTCCATGGATTAAGCTGATTTTACCACCATGTCATCCACATAGGCCTCTAGGTTCCTCCCCATCTGTTCTTCAAATATTTTGTTAACTAGATGTTCCTCACCTAAGGACACTTTCATAGCAAAAAGAGAAAATCAACAAATATTAATTTATATCTTTAATAACCTAAATAATATGAGCAAGCATAATTAACTTAATTATTATATTCACAAATAGTCCACTATTATGAATGATAAAAATTTGAATTATTGTTTATTGAATCCATATTTATGTTTATTTTTTATGTCATTAGATTATGAAACAAAAATCAAAATATCGTGATAGGATGTTTAGGATTTAATTTCTTTTTTAAAAGTTTGAGTAATAAATTAAAAACCACATATATTCCTTCCTTAGATCGACCTTGGGAGTATACTTGTCATTTTCTATAAAATGATTCAAACACTTGCAAGAGTTTTACAAATATAAAATCAAAGTATCCGCAAGATCGGTTTTACTGATTTTGTTCATCAAGTTTTTGGTGCCATTGTCGTGGAAGGAATAGCGTTTTTAAATTATTTATCAAATTTTTAGAAACTTTTGTGTTGTAAATAATTGTGATTTTTTTATTTTGAGTTCAAAAAGCATTTATTTAAATGATGAGCTTTAAAAAATAAATAAATAAAATGAAAAACTTAATTAACTTAGATTTTTACTTAATTTATTAACTTAATTAACTTAGTTTTTAATAGCATGAAAAATAAATATCTAAGGGAGTTATGTCTACGAGACTAGTTTTCGGAAAACTTTGTGCCACTAGTCTTTCTTGGGAACGTTGCTCTATCTAAGTGAATGGTTTTTAAGATGGCTTTGACCCAACATTCTTTCCTGTGAGCACTCTTAGTTAATATTGGTTATGTTATTTAACTTAAAAAAATAAAAAGAAATTCTAAAGCTATCTCCAAAATTTCAAAGTTTTTAGTCACAATCATGTCCCTAGTTTTAAGTAAATAAAATTTTGAAAATCCATAGGGCATGAGTTAAAAAGTATTGGTAGACAAACTTGTCCTAACTATAGGTTATATTGACTTAATGATGTGGGGACATTGAGTCTACTTAAAATGAAATCCCCCAAGTTCAATCTTACTAAGACGTTAAATTAAGCACTGGATGGGAGGCAATCCATCATTTTAGGTAATTTTCTTTTTGTTTATTTTAGTTTAATTGCATGTGAATAATTTTAGAATTATTAAAACTAAAAATATTTGTTGAGATATTAGAAGTTCATAGCAATCTGTCTATGTGAACTTTAATGATGAACATAATGGATGCACTTGCATTTCTCCATCACTACTTACATATTCTCAGGAAATAAGTAACCTTTCTTCTCCTTTCTCTTTATCTTTAATTTAAAATTGTTACATTGAGGGCAATGTAAGTTCTAGGTTGGGTGGTGAAAATTTTCCATGCTTAATTTCAAAACTTTTAATAATTTTAATAATTTTTATGTTCACATTTTCATTTTCATTGTGTTTGACTTTATTTTCTTTGTGTGGTTTAGTAAATTTTAGAATTTTAGGATTAGTTTCTAAAAATTTCTCACAAAATATTTATCATTTCTTTAAATCAAATTTAAGTAAATAATTAAGTTTTTTGCACTGTTAGATTAATTTTTGAAAATATATCATGGAGTATAAGGTAAATAGTTAGTTTTTGTTATTACTAGTATTTCTTGATAAAGTGTGAAAATTATATTAAACCTAAAATCGGTGTTTAGGAATCAAATAGTGGATACTATCCTAATAAGAAATATTTTGAGCCCATTATCCTTTATTCAAAGTGATAAATATTATTTTTTCTACTTTAAACACTTTTCTTATTTTTTCAGCATTATTAGATGATCTCTAAAGGACTTAGCATTGAATGTCTGGATTTTTACATCTTAATGAAGTGTTATATATTTATTTTTCATTTGCTTAGATTAAATGATTTAAGTAGAAATTGATGGTATATGCTTTTCTTCATTCATGCATGACTTCTATTAAAAAAAGATATATCTAGGGTTACCTATACAAATACAAACATAAAATCCAAATATTAATCACTCACCTTACCATATAGAAAATGTACGATCTGTACATAGATCCACTCTCTAAAAAAATGGATTCTCTTATAAAAAAGAATGTAAGGGAAAGAAAAAAATAGAGAGAAAGAGATGAAAATGAATAGTATAATCTATATACTATGACCCAAAAAGCCTAAACAGTTTTGAGAAATGGTTTAATGCAAAAGAAAATATAGGAAGTAATTCCTTAAGAAGTCATTGCATTTTCCTATATTTTCTAAAAGGCATATTACTTGATATTTTTATTTGATGAAATTGATTGATGCATGAAAGTAATGTATAATATTTTATAAATCCTTACATTTGATTCTTTCATGTGATCAAAGTTAAAATAAAACTTTGAGAATTTTTTCTTTATACATATACGAACATATTAGTTCATTTCTAATCATTAACTCTTTCGCATATAAATTAGTATGAGTGTTTGAACCCATAGGATTTAGTTTTTTGAGAGTAATGACTTGTGAGGAATAGAGTGGAAGCAAATTCGAATTCCTAACACTAAGTTTGGGTAAAATTAAATTGATACATTTTTTATATGAATAATGAAAATAATTTTCAACTAATTATTATAATATCATGAATGTTTAGGAAATTGAAATAATCTATGCTTAAGATTTTAATTATGAAATTTAAAAGAGATTATAAGCATGATATATTTTTGGTATTTCATTTCTTTATTTTATTGTAGTCCTTTACTTTATTTTAAATTTTAGTTAACTTATTATTTTATTTGTTTTATTTTATTTTCATTTTTTTTGTTAGTGTTTGTAGGTATCATTACTGAAAACCCTCACCAGACATAAACTCATCCACTAGGGCAACCTAAAGGTTTAACAGCTTGTTGCATATGCTAAATGCAACCATGTCAATCCACGAAAGTGATTTAGGATAGTTTAATTTTTAGTTTTTACCTCTTCTCTTGCTAAGGGACTAGCAAGAAGCTAGTTAGGATTGTGATTAGTGCTTAAAAAACACTAAAATTACCATGATTTAATGTACTTTAATTAATTAAATAGATTTATATTTGTATGATTTTATCATATTTTTATATAAAATTTTCTTTTTTCAGAATGACAGGTATTTTTACTGTTTTTCAAGTATTTTCATTTTAAATGGGTCAAAATGGGTGAAAATGTCAAAAATGGAAAAAATTGGAAAAATGCCATAACACGCCCAACATATGCCCGCGCCAATGCCCACACACACCCGTACCGAGTCTCGCATGCACCAACACACGCCTACCCTTGTCCCACTAGCCTCCACACACATGTCAGCCTATCCAAACGCATCAAAAATCAATTTTTTTAATATTTTCCCACCTTTTTTGGCTTTTTTTATCATCTATAAAATGACCCTCTCCCCCATTGTAAAAAACATCCCTTAAAATATATTATCTTTCTCTCTCTCTAGTTTTTAGTTTTTTTGTTTTAACGTTCTTCACTTTTTGAGAAGAACTAGTTATGCTTTTATATATTTTTGTTTTTGATTAAATAAACAGAAATGTAAATCCGTTTGGAGGTTTTCTAGCAACAGAATTAGCATCAAAGTTCTGCATGGATTCTTTTGAGGTATAATTTAAAAATGAATTCTTTACTGTTATTTTTTATGTTTTATTTTTATATATTATGTTTAATTTGTTTGTGATTTAATTTAACATGGCTGACTGTTTGTAAATATGATATAATAATAACGTTTTATGTTTGTGAAATATTAAATAAGTAAAACATTTCTATAAAATAAATTGATTTTGTTTTTATTCAATATTTTATATTAAGGATGTTAGAGAGAAATATATTATTTTTCATGACAAAATTAAATCTGAAAATTAGATTATAAGGTTTAATTAACTGGTATGATTTAGAGTAGTACTCCTTTATTTATTGGTACAATCGCATGGTAATTAAAGTAAATCTATATTTCAAAAGTTTTTTATAAGAATTATTATTCGAAAATATATTGAAAACATATTTTCAATAATCGTTTAAAAACTTGAAAGTTAGTACTCGAATAATGAAATTTTTAGGTTTAATTTGGACGCCTTGAATAAAGTCTAATTAACTAACTCCGCCTAATGATGTGATTAGATGGTTTGCTATTTTCTTGAAAATAAAGCTAAAATTTAATAGTTAATTAATTAATAGGCCCCATCTAAGGACACTTTCATACCAAAAAAAGAAAATAAACAAATATCAATTTATATCTTTAATAACATAAATAATATGAGCAAGCATAATTAACTTAATTATTAAATCTATAAATACTCCAATATTATGAAGATAAAAATTTGTATTATTGTTTATTGAATCCATAACTATGTTTATTTTTTTATGTCATTAGATTAGGAAACAAAAATCAAAATATTGTGACATGATATTTAGGATTTAATTTCATTTTTAAAAGTTTGAGTGATAAATTAAAAACCACAAATATTCCTTCTTTAGATCGACCTTGGGAGTATACTTGGCATTTTCTATAAAATGATTCGTGCACTTGCAAGACTTTTATAAATATAAAACCAAAGTATTTGCAAAATTAGCATTACCGATTTTGTTCATCACAGGTCTTTTTTTATCCAAGGTGTATACATGGGGCACTACGTAACTCTCTAACAAACTCTTTTTGCGAGTTATTTGAACTTTTGTTAATCCTTGGCCTTCCATGTATGTTGTGTATGGTTCTGATATTGGTTTCTTTGTGGGACTCTCTTCCATTGCCTGTTTGGTTTGTTGTTTTTAGCACCTCTTGCCTATTATGGTGATTTCTCTGACGAGGTCCTTGAGATATCCCCTTGCTAATAACTCTTCTATCTACTTCTTGAGGCATCTGCAATATTTTGTATTGTGGCCCACATCTTTATGAAAGGAACACCATTTGGATGTGTCCCTAGGCAAGGATTTCATCTTGGGTGGCCACCTAATGTTGGGTTCCTCCTTCATTCCCATCATAACTTTGGCTAGATTTACTCTCAAGGGAGGACCTTTGAAGGGAGAAAGTGACCTTCCCCAAGGTCCTTTATATCTTGATCATTTTCCAGCCGGCCTATTATTTGCTATGAAGCATTTATTTTTGCTATTTTGATGTGCCCTGTCTGAACTTATCCTCATCTTCTCTTTGTCTGGCACCACTTGTATGTTAGTTTGCGGATCATTGACCAGGCCTAGCTCACTCTCTAGATTGAAAAACTTTCTTACCTCACATTAACATTTCTCCAAAGTATGAGGCACTGTCTTAGTTAATTCTACAAATAGATTATAATTTTTGGGGAGACCTATCCAAAAGTCCTCTATAGCTATAGAGTTAGGGCAATCAGAGATTTCCAATTTTTCCTCCCGAAATCATTTCGTGTACTCCTCGGTGGATTCTTCCCCTCTTAAACAATTGAAAAAGGTGGTGTGATTCTTTTCTCAAAGTCTTGTTGCAGGCATAGTTTGTGATAAAAGCCTAGCAAACTATGGAAAAGAGGTTATGGATCGGGCTGCCAAGTCGTTGAACCATTTTTGGGTGCCCTTAAAAAGAGTATCTATGAATAGTCTGAACATCATAGAATTTATTTTTCATTGGGTTAAGCTCATGGGAGCCATGAATGTTATGAAGTTTTACATATGGGTTACAAGGTCCTTTGTCCCAAAATAATTAGGGCATTTGGGGGCCTTGAACTTGGCTGGCGGCTTGTCATTTTCTATATTATAAAAAAAAGGGAGATACACAATTGCTCACAATCCCTGTCCATATCATAAGGAGTTTTACCCTTCTCATTTTACTCATTGGATACCTTCAAAGCTTGGTATTGCTTCTTATTGGCTTATTCCAACACTTGCAATCATGCCTCCCTACTCTTTCTTTCCTAAACCCATCATTTTTTACTAGGTTTTGCTGAGCTAGAAAGGGGATTCCTTTCATCATCTTGCTTTGAGTGGGGTGGCTCGAGCTGACCCTATCCTGCTAGGTTTCTATTAATTGGGTTTATTGTTCGGTCATCCAGAGCCCTTCCCCCTGACTGGGACCGTAGTGCCCTATTTTCTCTTATATTTTCCTCGAGTTCCTCTCTCAATTCTAGGAGCTGGAAAGCCATCTCTTAGTAATGTAGGTTCTCTTCTACTTTAACCTCATTGAGGGGTGATGTTGCATCTTTCTAAGCCGCTCTCTTTTCCTTGTTGGCTAACTTTGAATATCTACCAGCACAGGTTCCCACCATATTGATATGTGTCAAATGGCTTGAGTCTTAGGTGCAATTTTGAATGAAGAATGATAGATTTTCCAAGATCCTCTCAAGACTCGAAGTAAATCCCAAGAAGTACAAGGTCAAAAAATTAAGCTTAATCCAAAAATTTGAGCCCCACGGTAGGTGCCAAAATGTTTGGGGTTGATCCAATTTACAAAGAGAAAACTTAGAAAGAAGTTAAGATAATTGGATGAATATGTAGATTCCATGAAAGGCTCCTCTATTTATAGAACATCATATGTACAAATTTTGCTCATATAATGGATGCACATATATGGGTGTGAGAGGGATGCAATTAGTATAAAACATACAACTTTCTATTTATTGAGGTCAACCTCAACTCGAGCTAGTGGTTTACCTTATAAGTGGAGTGGTCTTTTGGGACTGACCTCCTACTTGTTGGTGTGTTTCAAGCCTATAGAGTCAGATACATCATTTAGGGCATTCTGCCTTATGGCTAAGGTATCTCGTGTTGGCTCTATCTGATGAGATAGGTCGAGCTTCCTACTTCAGCTCGAGGCGGGCTTTTCACTTAAGCTTGGGCTGCTCACTTTGGCTTGGTTCGGACTACAGGTTAGTCCATATGTCCAAACAATTACTATGGTAATGAATTTCAAAAATAGAATGCAATATTTCCCAAATTCGCTGAATAACTTAAACATATATTGACGATCAATTCAATCTGATAATGAAGTGAAGGGGGAACGAAAATTGTAAATATGTTTCAATCTAATAATGAAGTAAAATTTGAACGACAATTATAAATATAATTTTTTTCTTTGATCGAAGATAATTTTAAAGATATATAATTTTTGGATTCTGACGAGATTAGAATAGAAAAGGAACAAGAGAGCATTATTTAGAAAGGAATTGAAGACATCATCGACAAACAGACAACATCTAAATAATGATATCTGAGCCAGACAAGTAAGAGAGTAAATGAAGGGTATAAATGGAAAATGAAAAAATTGTTCAAGTGGATATCCATATATGAATAAAAATACTGAAAGGGGTCTTTGCTTGCTATTTCCTTGAATTTTATAACACCATCAAATTTGAAAATAGGGTTAGTAACAACCGTAAAGATGAATTATCTTAAGATCATTTTGTTTGTATCATTAAGAAATTTTAGTCACTTTACTTTTAAAAAGTACACAGAAGTCGCTCTTTGAATAAAAATTTGACAAGCTAGTCACTTTTTAAACAATATAATATTATTTTATTAATAAAAATTTCTCATAGAATAATAAAGTATATTTAATGGGATAAAATTGTTATTTTAAATTTTTTTTCTCCTTTATACGCTTCCCTTATTTTATGGTTTAGTTTTGGTGTCATTTGTTTAGTTATAAAGAAGAAAATATTAGCACGTTTTTAGCTATGTTTTCTCCTTTTTGTAGATTTTTTTCTTAATCCTTTCTATTCTCTCGATAACTAAAAAAAGGGGCCATAATATAAAATGGAGCAATAGCTAGTATGGTGGATGGTATATTATAGTCCTTTTCATTTCATCGTTGGAGAGAATAAAGAGGATTGACACAAAAAGTTTGAAAAAATTACAGCCATCATCTGACATCATCTTTTATGCAATCATACTACCATCCATGAAATCTTAACACACTACCAAATTTGACCTTGAGAATGTAAGAAAGCTCCATCATTATGGATAGCGCTTGGAAAAAAACTTTGGGGAGTCCTTGAGCTCATGATGGAAGCTCCATGTAGAATGATGCTTTATTTTTTGGCCATTTAATAGGGAATTTTTTCTTAAGTTTATTCTATTATTGATATTCATCTAAAAACTATTGCGATTTAACTAATATATCATACTATTTTATAGGTTACCATTTTATAAGTACTTACCTTTGTAAGGTGTGTTATTCAAATTCTTAATAATATATGAGAAAAGATAGAGACCCTAGAATGTTATCCTTTCAGCAAAAATTAGTTGTTACAAGCTATGTTCCCTAGGTGGTAGAGTGAATAGTCTTTTAGTGAACTACTATCTCTCATCGAGGAACTTGAAACGCTTCTAGTGTACTACAATCAAGTAATAAAAAGACAAATAATGTGACCAATGAAGAGTAAGCTAGATGCATGCAACCAGCTGACAATTACGCAAAAATCAGTGGGAATAGTGCCTATGGTGATGAAGTATGAAATATGTCAACCCTTGTTAGACTTGAAAAAATCCTCAATGAATCTGTGACTATCATATGGTTTGACAATGAACCAACCTCCATTTCCAGTTTGTACATAATACATTGAAAAAAAAGGAACTCTGCCAGAGTCATCTCTTTACCATATTCTTTACACATGATGTACTAGGTCATAAAAATTCTCTAGAAATTAAGAGGAAATTGTCCTATAGGTGCTCCCACTTTGCAAAGAAATTTTAAAACCAATGGAAAAAATTGAAGACAAGGACTAGGAAAGAGTTGATCTACGAAGATTGTGATCCCTCTAGGAGGGGGATTTCTAGGAGTAACATCACGCTTATGAAAAATGATTCCAATGTCATTGGAAATCTCAAACATCTCCCTCATCATATCCACAATGGGTTTTGTAGTGATTTCCACTAAGAAGTCAACCTCATACATAGAAGTGCCAATAAAACCATTGGAGGTTCCAGCACTAGTGACAAAGAAAGTGTCGACCAGCTCTACATAGCTTGTTTAACTTATGTGATGGTTGGTCGAACCTCCTGATTGCCTATAGTGCTAGGCTAGGATGCGTTCTCAAAAGCACTCAATATTATGCATGTTTAATTATTAAATAGATTTGTATTTGCATATTTTTACTACCATTTTAAACAAATCAATCTTTTCGGAATCATGTATATGTTTTATTATATTCAGGTATTTTAGCTTCAAAAGGATTAAATTAATCAAACACTTGAAGAATATATCTGAAAGCACTCAATTACAATTTTGAAGATTAAAAAGGTAACTTATGTAAAACATTACATATGTTTAAAAACATAAAAAAAACAATATACAAGAAATAAGTGTTCTAAAGTGTTGCAAAATAGAGTGAACTACGACGTGAAATTTTTGTATGCCATGGAATGTCGTAGATTGATTGACATCGCATCCTAGAATCTATGCAGGCTACGGCATGAAAATATTTTATGCTGCTGCCCGAATATAATGGATCAAGCCCCAAAATTGTGTACAACTTGTGTATGCCACGACGTGAAATATTTGTATGTTGTGGTGCTTGTCTAAATAATCCATATTTCTCTCATTTCCCCCACATATAAATAGGACCCTATTTTCATTGTAATCCATATCCCATAGCTTCATTCTTAAGATAATTTCTTGGTCTTTTAAGTTTTTGTAGCTTTTCTTTTATTTAGTTTAAAGTTCTTTTCTCAATTGAGAGTTGAACAAATTTTAATTTATATAATACTTTTAGTTTTAATTTAACAAACAGTGTGACAATTCTATTTTGAGGATTTTCATAACAAAAAAGAATACTAAAATTCTATTGAGATATATTTAAATATATTCTTTTCAGATAAATTCTATGTGTTGTTTTACATGATATATGTTTAATTTATTGATCATTTCTTAAAATATGCATGTCTAATTATAAGTAATATGGGATATTATTAATGATGTTACGTTTGTGAAATATTGAAGTAAATTACACATTTAAATAAAATGAATTTAAGTTTTATTTATTTATCAAGAATAAAATGAAGTCTGTAAAAGAAAAATATATTGACAAAGTATTTTTCATAATAAACAAGAGAGTTAGATTTAAGATTTAATTATTTGAATCTAATTTAGAGTAATACTCTTAGATATTAGATATTTACTATCCAAATATGATCTCAAGGCATGCTAGATTTCAATTATTTTTATAAGAATTATTATTAAAAGATATATTAACGACATATCCTTCATAATAATTATAAAATTTGAAAGTTAGTTTTCAGATACTTAAATTATAAATCTAACTTAGACATCTTAATGAAAGTTTAAATTGTTAGACCCGACCAAAGGTAGCAATTGAATGGTTCATTAATCTCTTGGAAAAGAAGCATAATTTAATTAAAATTAACTGGTATATCTTACGAAGGCAATAAGTCGTATTAATTGATAAAAACATCGTAGAACATAATTAATCTCTTAATTGTATATATAATATAGAATCAATAATTTTAATTCATATTTTGAATAACCTATTTAATATTGAGAAAATATAATTAACTAGCTAATATATCCTATAAGTTCTCTACGGCATGATAAATATTTAATTGTCTAAATATTTATTAAATCTATTTTCATTTTTATATCATTAGTTTAGATTTTCAAATTAAACAATCGTGATAAGATATTTAAGTTTTTATTTTCGTTTTTAAAAATTTGTTGAATTATTTAAAAATCACATGATTTCTCTTTAGACCAATCTTGTAAGTATACTTCTCATTTTCTATAAATGATTTGCGCACTTACAAGCTATTTTAAAAATTACACAAAAATTTACGCCCAATTTTAGTACATCAAATTTTTGGTGTAATTGTATGGTAAAACCGACAATAGCACTTATATTAAGGTAACATTTCCAAGCACCATTGCTGGGAAGGAAGTGTTTTAAATTTTTATTTAAAATTTTAAAATATTTAATTGATTAATTGAGTTTGGATATTTGAAATTGTAAATTTAAATTTTATCTTATTTTTGTAAAAAAATAAAATAAATAAATATAATTTTTTTAAACTTTCTTTTCTTATTTTTTTTAAATGAAATATGAAATATTTTATTTAAATAATAAAATATTAAAATCTTAAAAAATTTGAAAAATTTAAAACTTTATTTATAAAAAAATATTAACTTTCTTTCCTTCAATTTAATTTTGTTTTTTTAAAATAATTATTTTTCTTTTATTTTAAAATATTAGTTTTATTTTATTTTCCTTTTCTTTAATTATTATCTCTTTTATTATTTAATTTTCTTTTACATTTTATTTTAAAAATTTTGTAATAAATTTTTTGCTGTATAATTTATTTTTATTTTATTAACATATGCATTATTGTATCATTTTATTCATTTAATTTTGAACTATTTAGTATTTCTATGTACAAACATGTAATGTGTGATAGACTTGTATATTTATTTGATCTTTATATTTTTATACTTGATAGTTGAATTTAATTTCTATTTTAAAAAATTTATGTGAGGTATGAGATCCTTAGGATACCCACTCACAACATAAAAAAGTAATATACATAGAGCTAATAGATTGCCAAGAAGGCTAGATTTTGAGGTCCTACAACCTTTTGTAGAACAAATTTTTGAACCTAACCTTGACTCTTTACATGAACCTGTAATTATAAGGGAAAATTCACCACAAAGGGAAATCACAATTGAGGAGTTTGTAAGGCCAGTAATTGGCATCGCAACTACCTCAATCCAACGGGGTGAGACTGCTCGAAACTATGAATTACGAAACATCCATTTCTCTATGTTACCTTCCTTCCACGGATTGCCTAATGAAGACTCATTATTTTTCATTATGGACTTTTACTCAACAGTCCAAACATTCCCCCTAAGTGTACTCACTGAGGATCGCCTTAAAATGAGGTGTTTTCCCTACACCCTAAAAGACAAGAGCAAGGCATGGCCAATGTCACTTTTCCTAGGTTCCCTAATGAATTAGAAGGATGTTTTTAACAAGTTTATGGGAAAATTCTAGTCCCATAAAAAAATCAAAGGTGAGAGCTAAGATAGCAACCTTTTCTTAGATGAAGGGAGAAACTTTCCATGAAACATTGGATAGGGTCAAACTCTTTCTCACTCAGTGCCCTTATTGTAGTTATCCTTTGCAGTTACAAAACAAATTTTTCTATAATGGATTGACAAAATAGTGTCAGTTCAATGTTGATAATGCTGTTGGACGAGCGATGCTAGAAAAACTAACTTAGAGTCTAATAATCTCTTTGAGATGTTGGATGCTAATGCTCCCGAGTAAGGAGATCCAAAGAATTATGACATATAATTCATTACTGAAATTCAAATGCAGTTTGTGCAACCGACCGAACAAATTGTGCTTCTTATAAATAAAGAACGATATGGTACATGAATTACTTTGGGACATGATGCTAATATATGTTCCTATCAAGTAGAAGCTAGTGTTAGACCTAAGAAATTCAACGTATAGGGCGGATACCGACCAAGACCAAGGTATGATCACAATGTTAATACCTACTATCCTAGGTGGAGGAATCATCCTAATTTCCCTTGGAGGCAAAACACCCCTCCATTTATCCCAAGCTCAAACTCACTAGGCCAATAATTCTACCAACAAATGCTCAGGAATCCTCCAAATAATTCAAATCTAGAGGACAACTTGAATTCATTTATTCAAATTAGCATAGAAAACAAGTACGAACTAATCAAAGGTTGGACTCTGTATAGATTTTCATTATGAGATAAAAATATAGGAGGAGTAGTTAACCGAGCACTTATAGAGGGAAGGCGAGAAATAGTTGTAAGGTAAGAAAACATAAGAACTCAATAACAAGGGGATATTGAGTTTATAAAAAATGAAATCCATGCAAGCAACATCTCAATAGAGACAGTAAAAATAGTACTAGATGGCATGCGTATCGGAAGAGGTGCACACGCGGCTAGGCACGGGACTCTACAAATGCGTTCGGACAGGGGCATGGATATCGACGTGACATTTACGCAGCTACGCATGGGACCTACTGAGCACACATGTGAATGTCGATGGGATAGGCATTGGCTTGTGCAAGCATGCACAGGACTTGGTGGATGCACACAATTCGACATAGATTAGGGCATTTTTAACCTTTTTGACTATTTTGATCCATTTTGTCCAATTTTTTCATTTTTTTTGACTTTTTGTGATTTTTTTTCTCAATATATTTTGTGATGTATTGCCTCTAGTATTTTTCTTCAAGTCTTTACATTATTTTTGAACGAAAATACCTGAAAAATAATAAAAATACCCGTGATTCCGAAAAGATAAATTTATATAAAAATATAATAAAATCATACAAATATAAATCTATTTAATTAATTAAAATACATTAAATCATGATAATTTTAGTGTTTTTTAAGCACTCGTCTATAACCTATTATTATTTATTATTGTCATAATTTAAAAGCTTGATGCTTGCAAAGGTTATATTGGTTTTCAGTGCTATTACAAGTTTTACTTTACAATTCCACTAAAAGCTTGATGTTCCAAAATTAAAAGTATAAACTTTGTATATTTATAAAATAACTTACAAGTGCACAAATCACTTATAGAAAATGATAAATAGGCTTTCAAGTTCGATCTAAAGAGGAATCATGTAGGTTTTAAATAATTCAACAAATTCTTAAAAACAAAAAAATAAAAACCTAAACATCCTATCAGGATTGTTTGATTTGATGATCTAATTTAATGACATAAAAATAAGGATAGATTCAATAAAAATTTAGGCAATTAAACATTTATTATGCAGTGGAGAATTTATAAGATATATTAGCTAGTTAATTATGCTTGCTCAATATTAAGTATGTTATTAAAAATATCAATTAAGATTATTGATTCTCTCTTAAATATACAAATCAGAGATTAATTAGGTCCACCATTTGCTATTATTTAAAATCACTTACTGTCTTCGGTCAGGTCTAGTAGTAAATTTTAATTAAATTGTGCTTCTTTTCTATAAGATTAATGAACCATTCAATTGCCATCTTAAGTGAGGGCTAACAATTTAAACATTCATCAAGGTATCTAAGTTAGGTTTATGATTTAAGTATCTGAAAACTAAATTTCATATTTTAAAGTTATTATGAGGGATATGTCGTCAATATATCTTTCAATAATAATTCTTATAAAAATTCTTGAAATAAAACATGCCTCGAGATCTTATTTAGATAGTAAATATATAATTTTCAAGAGTATTACTTGAAATAGAGTTCAAATAATTAAATCCTAAATCTAGCTCTCTTATTTATTATGAAAAATATTTCATCAATATATTTTTATTTTACAAACTTCATTTTATACAAATGAAGAAATAAAGCTTAAATTCATTTTTATAAAACTGTCTAATATTCTTCAATATTTCAAAAGCATAATAACATTACTAATATCCCCTATTATTTATAGTTAGATATATATTTTAATAAATGATCAATAAATTAAAGATATAGCATGTAACAAAACACAGAGATAATCTAAAAACAATACATCTAAATATACCTCAACAAAGTCTTAATATTGTTTCAGTACTAGAAAACCTAGAAACATAATTACTGCACTATTTATTGAATCTATCTTTATTTTGTGTCATTAGTTTAGATTTTCAAAGCAAACAATCATGACAGAATGTTTAAGTTTTTATTTTTGTTTTTAAGAATTTTTTGAATTATTTTAAAACCACATAGTTTCTCTTTAGATCGACCATGGAATTATACTTATCATTTTCTATAAGTGATTCATTCACTTGTGAGCTATCTTATAAATTATACTAAATTTGTATGCCTAATTTTGGCACATCAAGTTTTTGGTGTAATTGTAAGTAAAACTAGCAATAACACTAAAAATTAAGATAACCTTTACACGCATTAGGCTACAAGTGGCCGATCTCTCCTCTTCCCAGTTGGTTGGACTGTTGGATCTCATGGCTTTCCTATTTTCCTACCTTTTGGTGGTTCTATAATTTTTCCTGTCATGTCTTAGACTTCCTGTGGGACCCTTGTTTCCTACCCTTCATCCTACAAGGCACTTTCATCTGGGTGCCCATTCTCGATGTTAAAATTCCTTACATTTCGGTCATCTTCCCAATCCATTTTTGTTAAAACATGTGTGCCCTATCATCAATTATGGTGTTCCTAGGAGAAAACTCATGAATTTTGTAATAGTGGGACATGGAATCCTAGCTCATATAAAGAAAAACTCTTCAAAAAATTTCCCCGTCTACGAGTCTTGATATCCTAAGAAAGAAAAGGAAACAAAAATCTAAGGGTACAAGTATTCTTCAAGTTCCTAGAGTTCTTGAAAATATTCAAGATCAAATGAAAAAATATTATAAAAATAAGGACTTCAATCCACTTACCAAATGTTAGTTGAAGTGAAAAATATATATATATTGCCCAATCCTTTTACACAGAGCTCTAACTTTGGCTTCAAAATAACGTTATGAGTAAAGCTGAGACTAACCTGGTCAATATATAGACTACTCGATCCATTCTCGACCCCTTCTCAAATAGTGATCCAAGGGTATTGATTAGGAGAGGATCTGGTAGAATTAGGCTAAAAACATATTAGATTTGGGAGGTGAAACCTACATATCTAAAGTTGACTTCTTTTTCAAACTTTGACTAGCCATAACTTTCTAACTGGAACTTCGATTGAAGCATGGTAACTACCATTGGAAAGATAGTGACATCAAGATTATTATGGCATAAAGATATTTTCTATATCAGCTATACATTTCAGTCAAAATGCTTGAGTGCCACTTTTCATTGAGTCATTGTACCTGGGTAAGATTACTAGACTACCTATGCCGTTAGAAGTGGCCCAAGTAGCCTAGGTGTCTTATGTTACATAGGAGAATCACTAGGCATACGTGGCCTCATTGGATTGGTCTATGTTGACTTTGAAAAGTCAAATGAGTACAGTAAGCATATAGTCAAGTATATTTTTATAGCTTATATTCAAAATAAATATTAATGACTCAATCTATATTTTTGGAATGATATTCAAAATAATTATATATTAATTAAATAATATATCCTCATAAACAAAAAATGCACGTATAACCTAATACTTGAGCT
The DNA here is from genome assembly GCA_030763125.1 of Hippophae gyantsensis. NCBI lineage: Eukaryota > Viridiplantae > Streptophyta > Magnoliopsida > Rosales > Elaeagnaceae > Hippophae > Hippophae gyantsensis. The sequence continues at coordinate 40,155,317 of CM061035.1, read as the reverse complement.
CATCACTCAAAATGTGTCAAACTCCCTCTGATAATTGCTTTTTTTTAGAAATTGACTTAAGCACGAAGCTAATACAGTAACTATCCATGTCGTTCTTTGTGACGTGGTTTTCTAGTATTTTGTAGGTCTACATATCTAGAGAAACCTAATAGAAATTAGATTCAACATTAATTAAACTATTTTAGGTGGCTTTTTTATTCATCGTAAAACTATATAGTATTATTATACATGTATATAGTAGAATAAATTGTATAAAAATAAAATCAATAATAATAAGTGAAGAATTTAAAATAAGTCAGAAATTAAAATAATATATTTAAAAATTTAAAAATAAAAATTGCATATTCCAATGATTCTATATTGATAAAATATTTGATTCATTATAAATTTATCGGTGTGAAAAGAAATGATGCAGATTTAAATTTTGGGGAAATTGTTTTTAATATATATTATAATAAATTATATATAATTCTTATAGTTTTATTTTCCAATAAAAATTAAGTGAATACATTATCCTAATCATTTTAAGAAATTCTAAAAATTGAAATTAAAATTATATTGATCATTTGCAATGATATATATTTATGGATTAAAATATTATTTTATGAACACTACTCATACATTACGTACTAATGACCAAACATCTAAACCTTGAGTTATTAAGTGAATACATTAACCTAATTATTTACTCAAACCAAACATTCTATTTACTGCTTTGTGAATTGTTTCATGGACAAAATTGTAATTTGTTAGGGCTTCAATCCTTCCTATTTAGAGAATCTAATTCTCCATATTTTAATAAACCACAAGAGCATCAATGTTTTCATCCTAAGCTTTCTCTTTCAAATTGCTTTGCAAAGACAATATCATATTTCTTTATGCTTCTTTCTTTAATTAATCTATCAAACATTGTTGGTTATGTTTGATTGGTTAATAAGCCTAATTAGTTTATGATATTTTGATTAAAAGTTCATATAGCTTCTTCTTTATATTGTTCTTGAATTCCTAGATCAAATAATTATGTGTGTAACATCATAATTATTTGGTTTGATTATTTATCTTTAAAGAAGCCATCTTTATTGGACTTATGTTTAATCGGCTACTTTTAAGGTTTGCTAGTGAATTTGTTTTTATCTGAAATTTATGAAATAATTTGGCTAGGTTTATTCATTGTTTAATATGCTCTAGGACATATCATCTTACACTTGTGCTCTTGTGCTAACATTTCATATGCCAGCTGAACAAATTTGATAAATCATGTGACTTGAGTTTATTGAAACGTTGGTCTAAATCCAAGCACCTTGCTTCTAAAGATTGTGAAAGAAAGTTGTGGATAGTTTGAGTCCTAACCTTATAATCAAACATTACTTTATAGTGGATATTTAGATGGTCCAATGGACTGGTAGTTTTTCTCTTATGTCATTGTTGTGACCTAGGTTATTTCCAACTAAAAACTTTGTGTGTTATTTTATTTTTTTGCATTATTTTATTCACACATGATTGCATATCTGGCTATCTATGAAAATTTTAACTTGTCATATTTTGGGTAATTATCTATTCACCTCTCTAGCTCATTAGATATGTAACTAAATAAACTTTCAAATGGTATCAGATCACTAGATATACTTAGTGTTTGTTTAGGACCTTATTATGGATCAGAATCCATGAGAACTCAAACTTATGTGTTCAAAAGGTAGGAAATTTAAACCCATTACACCTAAATGTTTTGAATGAAATGGGATTGGACACTTTCTAGTTGAGTATGCTAATAAAAAGAAAATAACTAGAAGAGCTTTCAATGCTAAACTTAGTGATTCAAAAAGTGATAACAATAATCCTAATGGTTTAGAAAGTTATAGCACCAACTACCTAGTATTTACTTTAAAGATTTGGTGGACACTCTAGTAATTTTGACTTTAATTCAAATAATGAGAAAAGTGATGTTAAATTTTTACTCAATTAATTTAATGTAAATAGTCTTAATGAATTATTCACTGATTTATTTAGCAATAAGAGACAAAAAGAAAGGTTACTAGTAGAAGTAACCAAATTGAATGATAAAATTAAATCCTATGAAATTAATTCCTATATCTTAGAAAAAAAATAAAATTGTGCTATTTGAATGTGGTAATGTTTTGAAATTAAGTCTTGTAGATCTTAAATAGGAAAACAAGAATCTAGTGTAGGAACTTGGAGAATCAAACCAAACCATAAAGAGTTTGACCATTAGAGCTAAATGGCTAAACAATGTTCTTAACTATGGAAAACCTAATGGAGACAAGAGAGGGCTAGGTTATGTAGATGAACACTCTACCACATCATCTTCAAAAAAAATTTGTTAGTAACACCCTCTAACACTTCTTCTTCATATAATACATATGGCCTTGGTTATAAGGTTGAGAGCTACACAGCTTCAAAATCAAAAAATACATTGTAAGGCCTTCTAACTCTAGTCCTACAGTTACCTATTATGCACAAAGAACCATTGCATCTATGGTAGAAAATACTGTAAAGTTTGTGCATGTATATCATCATTGTGGTAGAAAAGGTTACATTAGGCCCAAGTATAGATTTTTGATAAATGCTAATAAATTTAATAATTGTTTCCATGCTTCTAGTTATAGGAATCATGATTATCATCCATCTATGAATATTATTCCTAATAATTATACTAGAAAGCATGAAGTATTTGGTTTAAGGATGCAAGTGAAATTCAACAATTTAATTCTTTGATTCATTATCATTATCCTATCATGCATTTTGCATCTTCATTTAGGATGAATGTGAGATCCAAAGGTAAGTCCAAGAAAATGCATGTAACAAAAAAGATAGTTAATTTCTGACCCAAAGGTATAGAGAAACTAAAATTCAAGAAATTTAGGGTTAGAAAATACTTTCTTTTTTTGGTCATTGACTATCCCTTAATGTTCATTTAGGTACTTTTATTTGAGTGCTTATTTAACCCTAGTTGAACATATTTTGTTTATTTATTAATTCCTTTCTATTTTTTATTGATATTTCTTTAGTTTTAATAAAAAATAAAAAAGGGAGTAGACCTATTTTAACAATGACAAGAACTTTACATATTTTTTCATACTTTCTCATTTTTTTGGTTGACTTTACATTATGCAAATGAGTATTTTGGTTGTGCATCTACATTTTTTTTTATATCTGATGATCGATATTGACATGAATCTACTCACACACACACTGGACACATAGGTATCTCATGTTTGAATTATGTTAAATTATGTTTGAGCTATATCTTTCACTTTACAAAATATTGATATGGGCAAACACCTAGTTTTGAGATGGCTGATGACTTGTATAATTTGGCATAATTTATCACTTCTCAACTTTAAACTTTAATATAATTTTATTTAATTTTATTGATTTTAGACTTCATTTTTATTATTTATATTTTATTGCAAATTTGAAGATTTGAAGAAAATGAAGATCTAAAATTTTAAAAGCATATCATTTAAGAACTATCAAATTTAAATAAATATTTATTTAAATCTAATTAAAATTAAAATTTCTTTAAAAAGCAAAAGCACAGGAAAGAGGGAGATTCAAAAGAGAAGAAAAATAGACCGGAGTGGAAAAAATGAAAGTAGATTCTTTTTGCGAGTTAATTTTCTTTCAATTCCTCTCAAAAAATTATGGTGAATTCTTTTATGTTAAATTTAATTTTTAGTATGAACTAACTTTTCTTTATTCTAGGAAAAAGATGTAATTTAATTCCAAACTATGCTTGATTTTTTATGTTAATTTGAATTATTTATCTTCATATTTTTCTGATTTATTCTGAATTTAATGCTTTTAATTAATTGGCATTAATTATATGATCTTAGTCTTGTGATTTACTATCGAAAGAGGGAATTATATGATAGATCTGGAATATTTCGACATAGGTAAATATAGAGATCGAAAGACTTGTATGAACCTGTGTAGTTTTAAAAATCATTGGTCTTCATTCTTTCTTGCTTTATTAAATTGCATACTCTTGTGTAAATTAATGACAAGAATATTTCCAATTGACTATCGAAAGAGGCTTTTGGATATTTTTTTTGGGATTGCTAACAAACAGAGAGAATTAAATTCAATTAACTAGATGATTAAGACATAGTGAGTGATTAGGTGAAATCAATTTCCTAGAAGTTTTCTTACAATTAATTTGATCTTTGAACATCTTTATTTTCTTTAGCATATTTCTTTAAATTTATTTTATTTTAAATTTCAAATAAAACAACTTTAATGATTTCTCTAGATAAAATTAAGATTAGTATAATTTTGATAGTTGTCAAAAATAAGTTACCAATCCTTGAGAACGATACTCCACTTATCATTTTATTATAAAACTACGATGCTATGCACTTATAGTTTTGCACCGATCAATGGCTACCTACTGTGATGTGTGAAGTTACCATAGTGAGGTAAGAGGAGAGGGATACCTCACAATCATACAAGGAATTTTGGCTAATACATATTTCCTTAAAAAAATATAATATTAAAGGAAAAATAAAAATACAAAAGCTTTTGCATGCACACAAATAAAGTGTTGTAGGTAGTTATACAAAAAGGAAGCCAATCCCTCACAAAAAAAGTTAAAAAAATACAAGAGGGAAATACCAAAACAAAATTAATCAAGTTATCTTTTGGTAAGTAAAATTTTATTTTATGAAAATATGAATTCAACTGCAATTTTTTCATGATAATGGATATTCTTTTCTTTGACTCTTTCACAACTGATCATAAATGAACAAATTGACATCTAATATAGTTCCAACACAAATTTTATTTTTGGTGATTGTCGATATGCCACAATATGTATTAGTATGTTTGTGTATCTTGTCTACATATACTTATTATATCAATGGATAGTCATACTTTGAACAAAAAAAAATTCACCTTTTGTGTGTACTATTGTAGTAATGTTTAGCTAAGTCTACTATCCTCACTTCAAAAAAATAATTAAGGGGCTATTCATTTTAGAAAATATATTATTTTTTAGCTCTCTATTTTGATTGTTACTGAGGTTTTTAGAACATGTACTCCCCTTTTCAGTCATAAAATATACTACTTGTTTGCTCAACCTATTTGTCATTACTTCATGATTATATTACTTATTCGTATGACAAAAAGAGGAGAGAAAAATTTGAACATTAATTGAAAATTTTACAAAAAGGGGGAGCTAATTTAGGGGCAAGAATTACTTTGAAAATATTTTTAATCAAGGTAGATCGATTCTTGATCGATCTACTCACCTAGATCGATTCTCGATTGATCTATTCACCTTGATCGATATTACACATAGGATAAGCATACTTAAATTTTCTATTAGATTCATTACTAACTCTTATAAATATTCTTCATCTTTATGTTGATGCAAAACCCCTAAATTTATTATAAGTACTTAAAGTTTCTAAAAATTAATTTTGGAAAATATATTGAAGTGTAGGGATATATTGGAAAATTTTCGTGTGAAACGTTGGATCGAATGGAAAAAAATTGGAAAATCTCTATGAACCTCGCCAAAACCTTGCCACCACCTCGCCAACACCTTGCTACACATCGCCACCATCTTTCCATACCTCACCACCATTATTGGAGAGCTTGTTAGCAAGCTTCTTGGATTGCCTGTAAAAATAGGACGAGTTCCACGCTTGATTGGCATGAGTTTTTCATCACACTTATACTTGTATTATTGTAAAAGTGAAATTTCTACAAATTATTTATCTAAAGTAAAAGATATGGATAAATCTCTACGCATATCAGGAAAACATAATATTTTGAAAATAATGAATTTTCGGTCATTAATCCAAATAACTATCTTTTTAGCTTTGTATTGAATGATGGTTTATTTTCCATCTATTCCTCTACCTAGAATAGAATTTTTCATAAGTATCTTTTTTTATAGAATTGCTTTGGGTCTACAAGAACATATTGTTTCTCTACCTATAATAGAATTTTTCAGAAATATCGTTTTTTATGGAATAGCATTGGGTCTATAAGAACATATCATTTCTCTTGTATCAATTAAAGTACATAAGCTATATGGTTTGTATCTTAAAAAATTAAAATAACATAAAACATAATTATAACATTTTTTACCATAACTTGGTGATAAGATTATTATTTCTTTACCTACTTGGATATGATAAATTTGTGCTTCAAGGATTTCTTCTTTTTGGTTAGTTATGGGTAATATTGGAACTTGAACATTTTTAATAGCAATAACTTTATCATTATTATCTTCAGGTTTAGAAGATGATTCGTTGATTTTTTCCTTTTGTTTAAATCTTTTTGAAACTTGTTCAAGATATTAAGTTTCCCAATCTCTATTGATTGAAATTTTGTTTCTAAAATTAAATTGAACTCATAGGACTTGCATTTCCACTATTGAAGGATTTTTATTTCTAGGATTATCTATGAGATTTTTTCTAAGTCTTTCCAATTAATAAATCAAGGAATACTTTCTATCTCATAAGGTCTCAGTTCGAATAACTCTACAAAAAAATTTATCATTTTCATTTATTGAAGTTTCAAGAAATTTTGTCAATTCATGGATGGTTTTACATTGAATAGTTAAACTTTGAGATTGATTAACCATACTTAAATTTTTAATTTGAATCTTCATTTTCAATGAATTATTTATATTATGATATGTTATAGATATAAATAAATTTGATATTATGTTAAACCAAACAATTTCATGTACTAAGTTTGAATGGACACCACATATTATTGTTTATAATGGACCTTTAATTCTTCCATCTAAGATTACTAAAAGTAAAGGAGTGTCTATTCCTTGTTTAAATAAACTTGTAATTCAGATCTGTATTCGACCTATGTGAATACATTTGATTTTTGAATATTTCTTCTTCCATCTTTCTATTTTTTTTATCAAACAGTTGTATTCCAGCTGTTCCATCTTCTGCATATTTAGCATCAGAGTTTCTAACAAATTGCTCAAAAACTCTTGCTAAAAAAATTTAAAATTTGGACATTTTATATATATCTTCTTTTTTAACCTTTTGTTTGGTTCGTTTTATTTCTTTTAGTTGTTCTTTAGTATATGTTAGTTCTTTTCCCATCACATCTTTTAATTTTATATTTTGTACTTCTTCAATGGGAATTTCATTTATTTTTATTGTAGAACTTGATTTTTTTTGCATTATAAGTATCATTTCAACTCTTTTTTCACTTTTTACTTCATATATTATTTCTTCTATATCAGAGATTTTTTTTCCCATATAGAATCTCTAATTCATTTATTTCAAAGGTTTTGATCATCTTTTTTGCACTCTTTTCATTTTTAGGACACTCAGGTGTATAATGACCTTCTTCATTATAAATATAACATTTTCATTTTTTCTTTGATTTAATTTTTGATTTTTTTTCTAATATATTTTTTTCATTTTTGAAATTTTTTTCTTTTCTTCTAGGGTTTCCACTTAAATTTTCTTTTCTTACAAGATTTTCTATTTCCTGGTATAAGACATCATATTTTCAATTTTCTTTTAATATTTCATCACAACATTGTTGACCGTATTTTGTACTACTGATTTGGTTTTTAACTTACTTTTTTTGCTTTTACTGATAAGCATTGTTCATTTATCAATCTATGGACATAATTTATCCTAAAACCCATAATGGCTATTTTATTTACTTTTTTAACCAATTTAGATATCTTTTAATAGCTAATTCATCCCAAATATTTGGTAGTTTATGAAAAAGTTTATCTAACCAATACATGTCTTGGGGAGGTTCTAAAAGAAAATAATATTTTTTTAAATAAGTTGGCATAATCTTCAAATTGACAAATATTGCATAATTCTAGTTTTGATAGAGCATAGTTAGCATCTTCTTAAGCTGTTGGTTCTCCTACTTCTCCTTTTAATTTTCCTAAATTATTTTCGTAAATTCTCTTAATACATTATTATATTTGAGAAAATATGACAATAAGAATAATTTGTGTTCTCTAAATTTTTGGTTTTTTCCCATTTCTTTAACTATTGTAAAGTATCACATTTTAGGGTTCATGCAAAATAATCTAGGAACTTTTCTTTTGTCCAAGTGTTTCTATTATTAAGTAAAATAAAGGACATAGATTGTGTCCTGATGACTCTATTCATTAGTGCACTTTTTGGCTTAATATTTGCTCATTTTATTCAATAAGAAGTATTTTTGGGATTAAAAATAATAAAATATGAACTTTCTAATGAAAAGGGGTAAAAATATTTTTTTTGAATTGTTTATGAATTTTCAACGTATGACCAATCAGAAAATGGCATAAGGATGCCACCCAAGTAGTGGAGCTAACAAGGCTAGCAAAGTGGACACCACGCAAGCAAGGAGGACCAATTGCACAATGTTGCGTGTATCGAGTGACATAGCTATACCACATGTCAATAGAGCCTTCATTTCGAGTATCATCATATGATGAAACCTCATGCCATGTGTCATCACCTTATTTGTCCATTCTTTCCACCCAGATGCCACACAACCCGTATTCCCCAATCACATCACCCCACATAGTATTGACCATGATAAGTCAACCCATGCCATGCCTTATGCGCTAATTCTCCCAATAGATCTTTTATTATCTTTATATTACTTGTTACAATACATGTACTCGCATATTTATTACACACAATTCGTGTTCAATCAAGTTTTGGGTATCATTGCTAGGGATTATTAAATATTAGAAATTAATTTTTTATTTTATTTTAATTTAGTTATTTAATAAGAGTCCTTTATTCAATTTTTAATTAAGATAGATTAAACAAGTTTAATGTTTGATCGATCGAGCACTAGATCGATCAAGAAATGGGTATATCAATCTACCTATCTTTGGATTTATTTTTTAATAGCTTAGATCGATTGACCGTTTTGGTTTGATCGATCGAACTTGACCATGATCGATCGAGTAGCCAAGGTTTCAACTTTAACCTAATTGTTTGTTTGAGCCAAACATTTCAATTATCATTTTGACCCTATTTTTTTAGTACTTTATGAATTATTTAATGGATAAAATTGTAATTGGACTTTAACCTAATATTAGAGATTCAATCTTTCCTTTATAAGGAACTTAATGCTCCATATTTTAACAAACCCCAAGAGCATCAATCTTTTTATCTTAAGCACTATCTTTCAAATTGCTTTGCGAAAACAAGATCACATTTCTTTAGGCTTCTTTCTTTAACTAATGTGTCAAAAATTGGTGGTTGTGTTTAATTGGTTAATAAGCTTAATTAGTTTATGTTATTTTGATTAAATGTTCATATAGCTTCCTCTTTATGTTGTTCTTGAATTATTGGATCAAATAATTGTGTGTATAACATCATAATTATTTGGCTTTATTATTTATCTTTAAAGAAACCATAGAATGTGCTTAATCTGCTTATTCTAGGATTTGTTAATGATTTTGTTTTGATATGTATATTTATTAAATCATCTAGCTAGGGTTTTTCATTATTTCATCCACTCTAGGACATACCACTTGTATTTTTGCGCTAACATTTTAGGTGCCAAGTGAACATATTCGATAACTCATATGACTCAGATTCATTAGAAAGTGGATCTAGATCCGAACACTTTGCTTGTGGAGACTATGAAAGAAGGTAGAGGCTCGTAAGTTGGTTACTGATAAGTGCTTAAAAAGAACTAAAATTACCATGATTTAATGGACATTAATTGATTAAATAGATTTATATTTATATGATTTTATCATATTTTTATAAATATTTGTCTTCTCGAAATCATCGGTATTTTTATTATTTTTTAGATATTTTCATTCAAAAATAACTTAAAAACTTGAAGAAAAATACTGAAGGAAATACATCACAAATATGTTGAGAAAAAAATGAGAAAAAGTAAAAAAAATGGAAAAATTGGAAAAAATGCATCAAAAATGCCGAGTCACGTGAACGTGGACATCTGTGATGAGTTCTTAAAAAGCATTAAAATTATCATGATTTAATATACTTTAATTGATTAAATAGATTTATATTTGTATGATTTTATCATATTTTTATATAAATTTTTCTTTTCGGAATCACGGGTATTTTTATTATTTTTCAGGTATTTAGTTCAAAAATAACTTAAAGACTTGAACAAAAATACTTGAGAAAATACATCACAAATATGTTGAGAAAAAATGAGGAAAAGTCAAAAAATGAAAAAATTGAACAAAATGGGTCAAAATAGTCAAAATAGTCAAAAATGACAAAACAATACCAGCACACGCCCGTGTCGAGTTCAATGCACGCTAACACATGCCCGTGCAAAGTATCGCACGTACTAGCACACGTATGCGCCTGTCCAGCATGCACTAACGCCCGTCTACCGCAATTCTCGCCCCCCACACATATGCCAGCCTGTCCAAACACATCCAAAATCAATTTTTGAGATATTTTCCCAATTGTTTTGGACTTATCCTCATCTATAAAAGGACCATATCCCCCATTGTAAAAAGGATCCCTCAAAATCCTAAAAATCACAAACTTCCCTCTCTATATCTCTCTAGAAAGCTTTCTTTTTTTAGTTTTTTTTTTAGTTTTAAAGTTCTTCTCTTTTTAAGAAGAACTAGTTATTCTTTTATATATTTCTATTTTGTGATTAAATAAACAAAAATACAAATTCGTTTGGAGGTTAAAAATAATGTTGTTATGCTTACGAAATATTAAATAGGTAAAACATTTCTATAAAATAAATTGATTTTATTTTTATTCAAAATTTTATATTAAGTATTTTAAAGAGAAATATATTATTTTTCATTACAAACTTAAATCTAAAAATTATATTCTAAGGTTTAATTATCCGATTTGATTTAAAGTAGTGTTCTTTTATTTATTGGTACAATCACTTGGTAGTTAAAATGAACACTATTTCAAAAGTTTTTATAATAACTATTATTCGAAAATATATTGACAACATATTTTCAGTAATGGTTTTAAAATTTCAAAGTTAGTACTCGAATAATTAAATTCTTAGGTTTAATTTGGACACCTTGAATAAAGTCTAATTAACTAACTCCACCTAAAGCTGTGATTAGATGGTTTACTATTTACTTAGAAATAAAGTTGAAAATTAATACTTAATTAATTAATAGGCACTGATCGGGGCAGAACCGACATCGCCGATCCTGCCCGTTCATTTGGTTTTATCTATTTATAAAACTCTCGCAAGTGCACGAATCATTTCGTAGAAAATGATAAGTATACTCCCAAGGTCGATCTAAGGAAGGAATGTATGTGGTTTTTAATTTATTATTCAAACTTTTAAAAACGAAATTAAATCCTAAACATCCTGTCACGATATTTTGGGTTTTGTGTTTTTAATCTACTTACATAAAAATAAACATAGATTCAATAAACATTTATGCAAATTTTATCATTTATAATGGTGGAGTATTTATGGATATAATAATTAAGTTAATTATGCTTGCTCATATTAATTAGGTTATTAAAGATATGAATTGATATTTATTGATTCTCTGTTTTTTATATGAATACCACCTTTGGTGGGGTTAGATATTCTTTGTTAACTAAACAAATCAATTAACACCTATGGGTGGGGTTGATAACTAATTTGGTTAATTAAATTAATTCCTTTTTCTAAGAGATTGAAAATGAACCATTTAAATGCCACCTTTGGTGCGGTTGGAGACTGTAAACTTTATTCAAGGTGCCAAAATTAAACCTAAGAATTTAGTTATCCGAGTACTAACTTTCAAGTTTTAAAACCACTACCGAAAACATGTTGTCAATACATTTTCGGATAATAATTCTTATAAAAACTTTTGAAATAGAGCTTCACTCTAACTACCTAGATTGTACCAACAAATAAAAGAGCACTACTCTAAATCAGACCGGATAACTAAACCTTAAAATCTAATTTTCAGATTTAAGTTTGTAATGAAAAATAATATATTTCTCTCTAACATTCTTAATATAAAATCTTGAATAAAAATAAAATCAATTCATTTTAGAGATTTTTACCTATTTAATATTTCGCAAGCATAACAACGTTATTATTACATCATGTTTATAAACAGCCAACAGAGTTAAATTTAATCACAGACAAATTAAATATAACATGTAAGAATAAAGCATAAAAAATAATTGTAAAGAAAATAAAATCCTTACAGAACTTCGATGCTATTCCCGTTGCTGGAAAACCTCCAAGCGGAATTTGCACTCCCATTTATTGAATCAAAAGCTAATATATTACAAAAACATAACTAATTCTTCCCAAAAAGGGAAGAACTCTAAAACTAAGAGAAATTAACTAAAAACTAAGAAAAACTAAAAAAACCTAAAAATCTAAGAAAAGAGAGAAAGAAAGAAGAGAGAAGTGTGTTTTGAAGGTGGGTAGTGAAGTGAAGGGAGGGGGGGGAGTTATAGGTGAGGAGGGAGAGAAAAATGATTAAAAAAAATGTTAAAAAAATATTTAAAAATGTAAAAACGCGTATTGGAATTGCTGATGTCATTAATGACGTCAAGATGACGTCACAGGCGGCCACGTGAAAAATGGGGCGAAAAAGGCGTTGGGCGCGCGCACCTGGCGTGGCGCGCGAGGTAGAGGGCGCGCAGAGGTGCGCGCGGAAAGGGGCAAGGGCACGCGCGGTGCGCGCGACCGGAGAGCCGGCGCGCGGACCGGGCATGTCGCGGCTCACATGGCCATAGCGGCGGCGCGATTTTCTCCTTTTTGACATTTTTGACCCTTTTGACCCATTTTGTCCAATTTTTCCATATTTTTTGACCTTTCCCCATTTATTTATTAATATATTTGTGATGTATTGCTTCCAGTATTTCTCTTTGTGTCTTTAAGTTGCGTTTTTAAGCCAAAATACCTGAAAAACAATAAAAATACCCGTGATTCCGAAAAAGACAAATATATATAAATATATGATAAAACATATAAATATATATATATATTAATCAATTAATGTGCATAAAATCATGGTTATTTTAGTGCTTTTTGAGCACTCATCAGGCACCGCCTAAGGATATTAGTTAATTAATATTAAACAAAATAATTTGGGCCCTACCTAAGGACACTTTCATACCAAAAAGAGAAAATCAACAAATATCAATTTATATCTTTAATAACTTAAATAATATGAGCAAGCATAATTAACTTAATTATTATATCCATAAATACTCAACTATTATGAATGATAAAAATTTGCCTTATTGTTTATTGAATTCATATGTATGTTTATTTTTTTTATGTCATTAGATTAGGAAACAAAAATCAAAATATCATGACACGATGTTTAGGATTTAATTTTATTTTTAAAATTTTGAATAATAAATTAAAAGCAACATATATTCATTCCTTAGATCTACCTTGAGAGTATACTTGTCATTTTCTATCAAATGATTTGTGCACTTACGAGAGTTCTAAAAATTTAAAACAAAACTATCTATAATATCGGTATTACTAACACAATTCTGGTCTTGTCTCATCAAGTTTTTTGCACTGTTGCTGGGGACTTGATTTTGTTCATCACTTACCTAGGGCAGTACTTTGGTGGGTAGTTTAAGTCCTAGCCTTGTAATCAAGCATTATTTTTATGGTGGATAGTTAAGTTGTCCAATGGATCAACGATTCCTCTTAGGTTAATGTTGTGACCTAAGTTATTTCTATCTAAAAATCTCGTGTGTTATTTTATTTTTACACATTATTTTATTTATATGTGATGGAATTTTTAATTATCTATAAAATTTTAATTTTTCATATATCCGCTAACTTTTTATTCACCCCTTATCGCCAATTTGATTCATATATAAATGAACTTTCAATTGGTGTTAGATAGGTCATTAGTTATATTAAGTGTTTTCCTAGGACCTTGCTATGGATCAGAATCCAAGAGAAGTCAAGCCTATGAGTTCAAAAGGTAAGTAATTGAAACCCACTGAACCTAAATGTTTAGAATACAATGTGATTAGTCACTTTGTAATTGAGTGTGTTAATAAAAAGAAAAGAACTGGAAGAGCTTCCAATGCTACACTTAGTGACTTAAAAAGTGACAATAGCAATCCTAATGACTCAAAAAATTATGACAAGAACTACCTCGCATTTGCTACAAAGATTGGTGGACACTCTAGTAAGTTTAACGTTAATTAAAATAATGAGACAAGTGATGTTGATTTTCTACTCAATAAATTTAATGCAAATAGTTTTGATAAATTGTTCATTGATTTAGTCATAATTAAGAGACAAAAAGATAGGTTACTAGTAGAAGTAACCAAATTATATGATAAAATTAAATCCAATGAAATTCATTCCTATATCTTAGAAAAATAAAAAATTGAGTTGTTTGAACATGCCAATGTTTTGAGTTCAAGTCCTCAAGATGTTAAATAGGAAAATAAGAATCTAGTGTAAGACCTTAGACAATCAAAGGAAGCCATAAAGAGGTTGACCATTGGAGCTAAATATTTAAACAAAGTTCTTAACTATAGAGACCCTATTAGGGACAAGAAAGGGCTAGGTTATGTAGATGAGCACTCTACGCTATCATCTTCAAAAACAACTCAGCTTGTAACACCCTCTAACGTTTCTTCTTTGTATAATACACATGACTTTGGTTATAAGGATGAAAGCTTCACACCTTCAACATCAAAATTCACATTTGTAAAGCCTCACTCTACTTCTATAGTTACCTATTATGAATAAGAAATCATTGCACTTATGATAGAAAATAATGTCAAGTTTGTGCTTGTATGTCAACATTGCGGTAGGATAGGTCATATTAGGCCTAAGTGTAGATTTTTGATAAATTTTCATAAATTTAATAATTCTTTCCATGCGCCTAGTTATAGAACTCATAATTATTATCCATCTATGAATATTATGTCCAATAATTATACTAAAAAGCATGAAGTTGTTGGTTCAATAAGGCAAGTGAAACTCAACAAATTTAAATCTTGACTAATTATCATCATCCTACCATGCAAGTTGCATTTTAATTTAGGATGAATACGAAATACAAAGATAAATCCAAGAAAATTCCTATGACAACTAAGGTAATCAATTTCCAACCCATAGATATAGAGAAACAAAAATTCAAGAAATTTTGGTTTAGAAAAGATTGTATTTTTTCGATCACCTCACTGCCCCTTAATTTTCACCTTTTTAAGTGCTTCTTTAACCATAGGTGAGCATCTTTAGTATGTTTATTTGCATCATTTTATTTTTATTTTTATTGATATTTCTTTAATTTTAATAAAAATAAAGTAGACCGGATTTAACAATGATATGAATTGTACATTTTTCTTTCACACTACTTCATTTTCTTGGTTGATTTTATATTGTGTAAATGATTATTTTGACTTATGCATCTATATATTTTTCACATCTAGTTATCGATGTTAATATGAATGTATACACACACACTTATTGTACACATATGTATGTCATGCTTGAAGTTTATGATTTATATTGTGAGATTTTAGGGCTTAAGATAACCTTGACTATTAAATTGTGTTTGAGCTTTATCTTTCATAAAATGCTGCTATAGAGAAACACTTTGTTTTGAGAGAGCTACCTATTATGATGGGTGAAGCTATCACAGGGAGCGAAAGGGCTACCTCACAACTAGTGTTAAAGTCCTCATATTAGATATTTTGGCTTGTGCATATTTATTTAAAAAAAATATTAAAGGAAAGAAAAAATATAAAATCTTTTGCATGAACGAAAACAAAGGCCCATAAATGGTTATTCAAAAAGAAAACCAATACCTCGCCAAAAAATATACAAGAGAGGAATACAAAAAAAAGGTTAATTAAGTTTTTTCTTGATAAGTAAAATCTTATTATTTGCAAGTATAAATTGACATCTTATTGTCATTCCAACGCAAAATTTACTTTTGGTGATTGTCGATATGTCACCATATGTTAGTATGGTTATGTGTCTTGTCTACTTATATTTTTATGTTATCAATAGATAGTCACACTTCGAACAAAAATAATTTTTTCTTATGTGTGTTTTGTTGTAGTCAAGTTTACCTATGTCTACTATACTCAATTCAAAAAAAATTATAAATATTGATTTTTATAAATTTTTGTTATATTTTAATTTATTTACGAAATCGTAGAACTTTTGAGGAGTTTATTCATTTTTAGAAAACATATTATTTTTATCTCTTTGTTTTGATTGTTATTTAACTTTTCAGAGTGTGTATTCTTCTTTTCAATTATTAAATACATTTCTTACTCAACCTAATTGTCATTAATTAATAATTATATTATTTATTTGTATAATAAAAAGGGGAGAAAAATTAGAACATTAATTGAAAAATCTACAAAAAGAGAAGCTAATTTAGGGTGAGAATTACTTTGAAAATCTTTTCAATCAAGGTAGATCGACTCTTGATCAATGTACTCACCTCAATCGATATTACACTTTTATTTTTTTTATTGATTATTGTCTCTTATGAATATTCTTCACTTTTGTATTAATATATACACTAACCTAATCAACAATGAGTCTTTCGAGAAAAGTTCTTTGCTTGTTTATGCTTTTGTCTTTCAATGTAAATATGAGTTATCAAGATTCAAGCGAAGATGGTTTCACAGGATCATAGCATAGTTCCATTTTGTAAAATTATTTTTCCTGTAAGTGTTATGTAGTGAAAGTGAGTCTTTGTCAAACAAATATTCCAAATGTGGAGATTGTAAGGTTTATTAGTGTTGGCAATATTTGTGAACAAAACAATTAAATGTAATTTAATTTCTAGGTGAGTCTTTCAAGAACACTTTTCAAGTCGATGAAACTATCGATCTTGAAACGAATATATCTTAGTTACATCTCTTTTCTTATACACGTTAGATTTTATATTAGACACATAAGAACATTTTGCACATAGGATACTCAATTGATTCAAAAATGTCTAGATTGGCCGAGGTAAGTAAATCGATCGAGAAACGATAAACCTTTATTAAAAAGTCCATGATTTAATTTTCAATTGAGATAGATCAATCGAGCTTTAATGATTGATTGATTGAGTGATAGATTGATCTATCTATCTCTGGATTTATTTTTTAATGCCTTAGATCGATTGAGGATTGGTTAGATCAATCGTCCTTTTTGGTTCGATCAACCGAGATTGACCTAGATCGATCGAGTGGCCAACATTTCAACTTTAACCTAATTGTTTGCTCAAGCCAAACATTCCAATTATCATTTTGTCCCTATTTTTAACTACTTTATGAATTGTTTAATGAATAGAATTGTAATTGGACTTTAACCTAGCATTAGGTCTTCAATATTTCCTATATAAAGAACCTAATGCTCCATATTCTAATAAACCCTAGGAGCAATAACGTTTTCATCTTAACCCCTCTCCATAATCATTTGATTTGATTATTTATCTTTAAAAAAGTCATCTTGATTGAACTTATGCTTAATCTGTTTGTTCTAGGGTTTACTAGAGAATTTATTTATATCCACAAATTTATTAAATTATCTAGTTATGTTTGTTCATTCTTTAATCCGCTCTAGGATACACCATGCACTTGTGTTTTTGTGCTAATATTTCTGGTGCTAGTTAAATAGGTTCAAAAAATCATGTGACTTAAGTTTATTAGAATGCGGGTCTAGATCCAAACACCATGCATGTGGAGGTTATGAAAGAAAGTAGAAGCTTGTAAGTAGGTTACTTTGGGGCATTATCTTGGTGGGTAGTTTGAATCCTAGCCTTGTAATTGAACATTATTTTCATAGTGGATAGTTAGGTGGTCTAGTGGACTGGTGGTTTTCTTCTTAGGTCATTGTTGTGACCAAGGTTGTTTTCACCTAAAAATCTTGTGTGTTATTTTATTTTTATACATCATTTTATTTACACATGATTGCTTATTTGGTTATCTACTAAAATTTTAATTTGTCATATTTTTGCTAATTATTTATTCATCCCTCTAGCTAATTAGATCTGTAACTAAATAAACTCCCATGCTTCTCCAGCCTACCTTTTTTGTGAGTTGTTAGAGACCCTATTAAGCCCAGATCCTCCATGTGCAGAGCAAATAGTCCTTATATTGTCGCCATTACACAAAAATACCATATTGATAAGTGGTTCGAGTAATCTCAGTACTTCTCTTTGGGGTTGATGGTCCATTCTTGTATTATCATTTCCCATGAGGTTGTCAAAATATCCTAGGGATAAAAACTCTTCAATTTCCTTGTTTAGGTTTCTATAGTCTTGTGTTTTGTGTCCTATGTCCTTATGAAAGGCGCACCATTAAAGAAGTGTCTTTTAAAGGTACCCTTATTTTTTGTGTCCACCTCACATTTTCTTGTTCTCCATTCTCAAAATAGCTTGAGCCATGCTTACTCTTAGAGGTGGACTACGAAAAGGTTAGAGTGCTCCATCTCAAGTTTTAGGATTTCTAAATCATTAACTTATCCCTCTATGATTTCTAGTGAATAAATTATTTTTGTTGGCAACCCTTTTATCTTAAACCTTTAGTTCTGAGCTTATTCTTCTCTTTTCTTTATCTGGAGTAGCTTCCATAATTGACTTGATTTTTCTACCAAGTTTTAGCTCTCTCTTAAGATTAACAAATTTTTTGGCCTCACCATAAGCCTCCTTTATTTTATATGGTACAGTTCTAGTCAATTCAGCAAACAAATCTGAATTTCTTAAAAAAAAACCCTTCTAAATGCTTCTATTACTATCAAATTAGGATATTCTATAATTTCTATTTTTTCCTCTATGAATCTTCTCATGTATTCTTCCACAGACTCATCATTTTCCTAAGTGATTGAGAAAAGATTATGAGACTCCTTCCTCATAAGATTGTTACTTGTATAATTAACGATGAACAACTTTGTAAATAGGATGAAAGAAGCTATACTACGCGGTGTCAGGTTATTGAACCAATTCTATACACCATCATATAAGGTAGTTGTGAAGATTTTACACATTATTGCATCTCTTTTATCTCGTGTGAGACTTATTGGGGCTATGGTTGCTTTGAAGTGTAGGACATAGGTCATAGGGGCTTTCATCCCTTGATAATTGGGACATTTAGGAGCACTACATTTAATGGGTGGTTCACTATTTTCTATCTCATCAAAGGAAGGAGAAATGTATATTTGCTCACAATCTCTATCAATAATATACTGAAATTTACCCTTGTCTTGTCTTATGTTTGTTTCCTTGAGAACTTGGTCGTGTTTTTTATTTATTTCTTCGAGAGCAAGAAAGTTTTCTTCCCAAAACCTCATTTCCTTAAGTAATTGTTCATTTTTATATCGAATTGTATCTTGTCTCAACTGAGCTACTTGTAGCTCAACAAATATTATATTGCAATTATTTTTCTACTATATCTTCCACTCTGCCAGGCTCATTTCTCCTTCGAAGAATCTTAACTTCTTTAATCAAAACTATCAACTTGACTTTCCTGTGAGTCTACCTCTGCTCCTCATTTCATCGAATTATCCTTTGAACTTTAGAAGTTGTTGCGCCAAGTGTCCATGAGAATCAACCTCTTATGGTGAGTTAGCTCGAGCTTTTTGTAAAATCTTATTCTAAGCAAGAGCTTGCCTTAAGACTTGGGGACTATTTGTTAAGGTTCAAGCACTTCAAGGGTTGGGCTTCAAGTCGTACCTTTTGCTTAAATAGCGATTAAAATAGGAGTATTTAACAATGGTAAAGTCATAATTAATATGAAAAAATTCACAAAATAGTTATTTTTAATATTTGTCAATTGCCACACATTTTATTTTAATTTTTTATTAATTTTTATTTTTATTTAAAAAGTATATATTTAACTAAATTTTTGTTTGAATCTTATTATTGATTATTTTTTTATTAATCTATTTCATTTTAAATTTCATTTTTATCCTTGTTAAAGGCTCATATTTCAATCTATTTTTAATTGCTTGACATAAAATAAATATATTTTAAATAAAAAATCATTAAAATAATATAATGTATCCTTAATTGGTCTATTTTTCTAAAGTTAAGGGACTAAATGACATTGTTTTTAATATAAGCGACTAAATGGTACAAATATTCTAATCTTAGGGACTTCTAGGGCACATCACACTTTATTATTTAGGTTATTAATTTAATATTTTCAAAACAAAAATATTGTGATAGAATGTTTATGTTTATTTTTCATGTTTGTATTTAAAAAATTTGATAAATTATTCAAAATCACGTAGTTTCTCATTAGACTAATCTTGGAACTATATTTATTGTTTTTTACAAAGTGCACTTACAAGCTTATTATAAATTTAAAGAATTTGACTATCAAGTTTTTGTACATCAAATTTTGACAACATTGTCGAGGATTGTATTAGCATTATTAACTTGATAATTTAGCATTATCAAGTTTTTGGCACATTTATAGGGAGAAATATAATTTTAAATTTTTATTATCAAAATTTTTAAAATTGTTTTGCGAAAATTGAGAGTTGCTTAATTTATAAATTCAAAAAAAAATAGAAAAATTAAAAATAATAAATGAAATTTTGAAAATTAAAAATCTAAAAATAATCAAAAATTAAAAAAATATTTTACTGTATTTTTCATTTTTATTTTGATTTATTTTATTTACTTGACTTTAGTTATTAATTTATTTACTAACTTAATTTTCTTTTTGGTATTTTCTTCTTACTAATTTTAATTTTAATTTTATTATTTATTTTTAATTTATTTTTAGTAATTTATTTACTAATTAACTTAATTTGTTTTTTCTTTTAGTAATTTATATATACTAACTTTAATTTTTATTTTTTTAACTTTATTTTCTTTTATTTTATTTATTTAATTTACTTAATTTATTTGCCGGTTATTTTTATTTAGTATGTACTAATTTTAATATATTTTATTTTCTTTTATTAACTTTTTGTAGTTCATTTCAATTCTATTAACTATTTATATTGCTTATATTATATATTATATATTGTACTTATTTTGTCCTTTTTATTTGCTATTTTGACAAGTGATCTTAATTGTTATTTTCTTAGTTTATGCGAAGAGCTAGTCCATAAAATAAACTCTAATGTTGAAGTATCTATGCAACTTGCATTGTTGATCAAGAAAGTGATGCTTCTTGTTACACAAGGCACTCCAAATAAAGAAGAATATGGAGTGTGTAGTACTTTGTGATATAGTAATGATGCATGTCCCTATCAAAGAGAAGTTATTACAAGACTTGAATAGGTAAATGCAATGAAAGGGTACCAACCTTGACCTAGGTAAGACCCCAATGCAAATACCTATAACCGAAGGTGGAGAAATCATCCAAATTTCTCTTCGTGGCAAAACATTCCTCCCTTTGCCCAAAACTCTAACCGATAGGCCCAGTATAACCATTCCTAAAAAATGCCACAAAATCTTCCCAATAAACTAAACTTAGAGGATAACCCAAATACTTTCATTCAATTAAGCAAGGACAACCAATCTAAAAATAGTCAAAGGTTAGACTTATTAGAGGCAATGGTAAAAAGAGTGGAGATATAGGTTGAACAACTGGCTGAACATTTGTAGAAGCAAGCAAAAGAATAATTCCCTAGTCAGAATGATACGTGAACTCAATGACGTAGAGATATAGAGTTTATTAAAAATATAACTCCCCTTAGCAATGCCATATACTAAGTCTTGGATGGGAGGCTCATTATTCTTTTTTGTTTTGTTTTAATTTAATTTTATTTCAATAGCTATAGTTTTTTATTTTAATTATATTTATTTACTATTTATTTTTTATTTAATGCTTATTAGTATATTAATTATAGTTATACTTTGTTCATTTTTATTTTATTTCGTTATAATATTTAGTACTTAGAATTTTTGGCCCCGGTATGTGATTCTCAAGTTGAAATTAAGGTGTAAGAAATTTTACTTCATGCCACGGTATGAACTTTTAAGTGCGTTGCCACTCATGGTTTACTGAATGCTTGGTCTAGAATTATAATTGTTTGCATCACAGCATGAATAAACCTACGCTGCGATCTGCATTCAATTTCTTTACTAAAATTCCTAGCCCAACGCCTTCCAACCCAGGTTTTCTCACATTTTATTTTCTTCTTCTCTCAAATCCTAATTTTCTTCCCCAAAAACATAACAAATCTTCAAAGAAATCACATATTTTTCCTTCAATCCTTCTAATTTCTTCACAACAATATTTCTCAAATCTCCATCAAGAATCTTCAATTCTTCATCTTCTACAAGGTTATTCTTTAAATCTTCATCTTCTTCACAACAACACAAGAAAGTGAAAAAAAATTAGAATAAGTTATTGAACTAATTTTTTTGATTTGTGTAAATTAATTCTGGAATTTATTGAACTAAAAGATTATTAAATCCTAATTGGTCTAAGAAAGGGTGAGGAAATTTTTTTGATTAATTTATAGGACTGTATGGTTTGAATTTCTAGAAATTTTGTGAACCCCTAATATTTTTAAGAAGTTGATTCAATGGCCCCTAAAATAAATAGAAGTGAAAAAGGGTTGAGTGTGAATATTCTCATAGGAAACCCAAGGGATTTGAACCAAAAATTTCAATAAGGTTTCTCACATTTGAAAATATTTCATCTACTCTAGATTGATACCCACTACCCATTGTAGTCTTGTGGATAGAGAATGGACTATGTTACTTTTTGTTATAGCATTCACAATGACAATGGATGTTGAAGGCATAATTCACTAATGAATAAGATTATCTACAAAAAAATACCATTTAGGTTATTTCTTGCCCCAAATTGTTACAATTCTGTGTGCTAAAATGGGGGGTTAATAATCCAAAAGGTGGGGTGCTATTAAAACTAGGTGAATCATTGACTCAATCATACATGAATGAACTCATCTTGGGTACTAAAGGCACCCAAAATGACAAAATGGTATCTTTTTCTTCAAATATGTCCATGAAAAATAAAATTCATTATTTAAAAGAAGAAGTGACTTACATGAAGAAATATATCCAAGATCATACAACCCAACATGTCGAGTATTCAAGTTTGGTAGCACAAAACTAACATAAAATTTAAAGTAATTGAGTTGAGTTGAACCTAAGCGAGTTGGTCAAACTCAACTCATTTGACACCTCTAAATGTGAACCTCCTAGGTTTTACTTTATGTAACATCTAAAAGTAATTAGTGCATTTCTTATAGATCATGAATAATTCAATTATATCACCTATGGTTTCCTACCTTTGTTTATAGTGTAATTGATTGACAATTCAATTATAAATCAACCCAAATCTTGAACAACTTAAATTATGATTACTAATTAATATTTTTTTAATAAGTTAATTAAAATTAGGATAATAGTGGTTTTAGGTTAATTATAAAAAAAACAAAAATAACATAAAGACGAGAAAGAAAATTTTAAAATAACAATATTGAGAGATATATGATCATAGGACTATTCACACTACTAGCTTACAATTAAACTAATTATGTCATGAATAGAAAATAGATTCTTAAGTTATAAACCAAATTCATAATTCAAAACCCACTGTTGAATGCTTGACATTAGCTTTAGATATCTTATTTTTCCTAAGACTTTCTATATTTTCTTACAATATAATTAATTAAGAATTCAATTATCAACCTATAATTATGACTATTTGATTTAATTCAACCATTACATTATAATCTAAAATGTGATTAACTAAACTTGACAAGATTAAATCTATTATCAATCTTTAACCCCAAGCATTCAATTCTAATTGCAATAGAAATCACAATATGTCACTTCAATCCCAAGAATTAGCATTTTTATACCAAACTAATAATTTAACAATGAACATCTACATGCAATAAACTAGTTGATCACCTAATTCATAAATGAAAGGTTTTGACACTTAAACATAAAATTCACACATCAAGAATTCAAGAAACTAAAATAAATAATAACATTAAATTAATTAAGTCATAGTTCAGGTCTTGAAAATTACCCATAATCACTTTATTGAATTAGCTAGCCATAGACTCTACAAGAATCAATATTACATCAATGCAAACTATAAAGAAAAAGATTAAGAAAAACTTATTAATAATAGAGCATGGACCTAATATAGCCATAATCACCAATCTTTAATCTCCATTTTAGGATCTCTTCCAAAAGTTGCACAAGATTATACTCTTTGTTCTGACTTTTCTCCTTGTGTAATTGTCTATTTTGATGATCTGCTATGTTAAGTACACAATGTATTTTCCATGTACTCTTCGAGATTTGATGTAATTTACTTTATCTAAACTCTGAGATTAAAAACTCATGTTGAAAAATGCTAGCTTTGTATGCTAAGTGGATGTCTCGATTGATCAAGCCTGAGGCTTGATTGATTTAACCTTTCCAAATTTTGACCTGAATGCTCTTGATCAATCCTCAATTGAAGCACGATCAATTAAATGGGTGCTCGATCGAGCAATGTTAAGCTTGATTTAGTTTTTCATCCAATTATCCTTGATAGAAGCTTGATCAATTGATTAGTATCTCGATAAATTGATCAATGGATCAATCTATCAAGTTTGTTGATCCACTTTCCAATCCAAATGTCCTCAATCGATCAAGTGCCATACTTATGCTATAAACACATATTTTTGCCTCTTTTTCCTCGATGCATCCCCTAACACCTATAAATCAAAAAATAAACTTATAAAATACATTCAAAAAATTCATCGTATATATACAAAATTTAACGCACAAATATTTTTATAATAACATTGACCAAATTCCCTCACACTTAGTCCTTGCTAGATCTTGAGCAAAGGCAAAATCATTTTCAATAAGTTGAGTTTTTCATCATTTTCAATAAGTTGTGTTTTTCATCATTTTATCTCAGAGACTTAGCAATGCTATGGTCTCAAATTCTAATGTCTATTATATATGGATTAAGTCATCCATTTGATCTAGCCACCTGACAATGACCATGATCAAAGTGTGTTTGTGATTTAGCATTCATTAGCATTAGTTAAATCACATAAATTAAACATGTTATAATACTATTCCTTCCTATAAAGCATCAATATTCTATTTAGAATTGATTTGGCTTCTATAGGCTTTCCCTTAAAGTTTTAGCTCTACTCACTAAAGGTATTCCAAAAATTAAAAGGTCTTTCACTTGGTTATAATAAGGTTAGGCTTGTTGGCTTAACCAAATGAAAGGGAATGGGATAAACAAAACTTTAAAAGTCATGGAATAAGGGAAATAGATTTATAAATAACACTATCCTACAACCAATCATGTCAATTAAATAAGGTCAGATTTCAATATTTTGGACCTTTATTAGTTTTATTTGTTTTCTTTGTCTTCAATCCTTTTCACTACAAAACCATTTTTCGTATTTCTTTTTAGCTTGTCCTCTTTTTATTATTGTTGCTATTTTTTAACCAAAATACTCAAATGAGAGACACATATTAATAAAAAATGCTATTTTTTATGTGTCGAACACTTATCAATTATGCCACAATTGACACTCTAAAATCGTATTCTATAATTTCCACACTATCTATTCTTTTTTTGTGCAACTCCATTTATTCATCAACTATAGGGTATAGCCTAATGTGTTTGGTTCAAAGGGTAAGGAGTGAGTACAAATAATTGGCTCATATAGATTCAAATTGTTTCACTAAGAGGGATTTTTCCTATAAGGACAACAACATTAGGGGTAGGAATTTCATAAAGAGTTAATTCTATTGTCTTAATCAATTTTTAGGAAGTACATCTAGTATTTTCCTTGATCAACATATATTTTCATATCACTAATTTAGCTATTGTAAGAAAGTTTAGAGCAAGGCTATCATAAAGTTGCCTTCACTTAGGTGTATATCATAAAGGCTATCATAAAGGTTGCTACTCCAAGTAAGGTGTAACTAGCTCCTTAAATGTCTGATTGACCAATGCCAATGCCATAGCTTCTTTTACATGTTATAAATCACTTGAAGAAGTTGATTTTGTTTTCCTTTCTTATAGTAGGTCTATTCATCCTCTTAATCTCAAGTTGTAAGTATATCCTTATTGCATTCAATGATTTCCCGAGGTTTGTTAGAAAGGGACCAGTGAGCATCAACGAGGATATAATAATAGGAAGGTGAGGATTTACAACATTTGCTACGGGCTCATTAGATGTTCGTTATGAGCCATTGGAATGCTTAGTATGCTACCAGCAATGGTGGTCGACGAGGGTCTATTTTTGATGCATAAAAACTTGATACAAAAATTTTGTAAGTGCAAAAATCACTATATAAGAAATGATAAGTATACTTCCAAGGTTGGTCTAAAGAAGAACTATGTGATCTTTAAATAATTAACCAAATTCTTAAAAATGAAAAATAAATATAGATACTCTGTCATAAAATTTGGGTTTGAAAAGGATTTAAACTAATAACATAATATAATAAAAGATAAAAGATAGTTTAGTTCACACAAATAATAAGTAGATGTGCAATTCATTAATCGATGGATAATTAATGGGACATTTATCTAGTTGATTACATTTTGTAAAATTAATCAGATTAATAAAATGTAAGACTAGATTTATTTATTCGTTCTTATATGCAAAAATAACGCCTTCAATAGGGTCTAATATTTTTTCTTAATTAAAATTACGTAACATCTTTGGTCATGTCTATCAGTTAATTTTAATTAAATTATGCTTCTTTTTTAGCAAATTAACAAACCATTTAATTTGTCACCTTCGGTCAGTCCTAACATATAATTATAATTAAATTATATTTCTTTTATAATAAATTAACAAACCATTTAACTTATCAATTTCTGTTGGGTCTAAGAAGTTAAACTTTTATTCAAGCTGGCTAATTAGTTCTTAGATTGATGTATCTCAACTCTAACTTTTGTGTTTTAAATTTATTATGAAAAATATATTATCAATATATTTTTCAAAGTCAATCTTATAAAAAATTTAAATAGAATATAATTCTAAATTAGATTTAGATTCATTTCCCTAAAACACAATTTTCAAATTTTAAATCTATTATGAAAAATTTGTCATCAATATATTTTTCCATAATAAACTTAATAAAATTCTTAAATAGAAAATTATCTATGTTCAATAATTGTTAAAAATATTCACCTTAAAAATTTTACAAAAGTATGTCAACATAAATAAAATCTCATTATAATAACTAGTCATACATGTTTAGATTTAATAAATGATTAATAAATTAAAAATAACATTTAGAAAATACATTATAATAAAGCTGTAAATAAAGTACAATTAAAGTTAATACCTCAATTGTATTTTTTATAGATAACTCCTGACCAATCTATTGTCTAGAAAAATTCATTATTACTACCACTTACATTGATATACTAATTTAAACTATTTATAATATAAACATAAAGTAAAACTTTTTTCAACTCTCAAATTAAGAGAAGAACTTTAAAAATTATAAAACTAAGAAACTAAGAAACTACAACAGCTAAATGTTGTGAGATATTATTATAAAGGGTGAGGGACAATATTTATAGTTGGGAAAATGTTAAATTAAGGAGAAAAATGTGGATCGCAAGGTCGCATGCCCCGACACACTTTTCCATTGCCACGACATGCAATAATTCTAGTACACGTGAAAATTACAATCCAATATACCCACATCACGACACACATATAATCATCACTATAACACGCATTAAACTATGTTTCTTCAACTTTCTTTGTATTTCACCCCGTACATTTGGTTGGAACATATGTAAAGCTTACATAAGTTATTCTTCTATCCTTCATTGTTACAATTGAGTGCTTTTATTACAATTCTTCAATTATTTATCAGTTGAATAATTTTTAACCTAGAAATACCTAGAAAATAACAAAATATACTCATGATTTTGAAAATATAGATTTGTTAAAATAATAATAAAGTTATGCAAATACAAATCTATTTTAACACAAAAGTGCATATAAACCACGTAATATTTAGTGCTTTTCAAGCACTTATGATCGGCACACAAATTTTATATGATGAATACGCAAGTATACGTATCATAACAAGTAATATAATGATGAACAAAGATCGTTCGTATGAAGATTATGTTATTAGAAACTAATTTTCAAAATAAAAAAAAATATTTTGTATTTTTATATTTTAAAAAAAGAAGAATTAAAAGAATTAAAAATAAATAACAATAATTAATTAAATCAGATTTGATAACTAACAAGATATATGAGAAAATATCTAAGAATACTTAATCCCCCAATTTTCTAAACATATTAATCACTAAAATTCCCTAAGTATAATTATTAATTAATTACATGATCAATTGAATTTAATCTAGCATGTATTTCTCACTAAAGTAAACTACACACCATATAGTAATTACACTAATCAAACTCTCATGTCAATTAAATTGCATACATACCATATACTCACGTTTTATTCAAAGAAAATCTCCTTACAATTAAAATTGAATCTGTAAATAATTGAATACAATTAAAATATATATCTCGATGTATTCTTCAATGTATAAAAAAATTTTAATGATCTATAATTTGGAAAATCTCCAAAACAATCTGCCTATAGTGTTTACTAAATCAAAACTATTACAAAAACTAAGAAATAAAATGTGCTAAAAAATTGTGAAACCTACGAATTTGATCATTATCTAATTTCTACATATTATATCTGATGTATATGACATAACATACAGATAAAATGAATGAATTTATAGATGAAATTAGGCAATAAAAGTATATCGTGAAGGAAAAATCATCACATGTCATGGCCCAGGTTTATCCATACCATACCTCGCGTTACGTAATGGTTAGCCGAATTTCAAACATAAAGGATCATGTCACGACAGAACGTTTCTCCACCACGACTAAATAGAGTGAAGTGTACCGTGGCTCATTGTACTTTATACTGTGACTCACATTGCATGTTTTCATTTCTTATTTTTACCCCTGATGAGTGCTCAAAAAACACTAAAATTACCATGATTTTAAGCACAATAATTGATATAAATATATATATATGATGTTATCATATATTTATATAAATGTCTTTTTCGGAATCACGGGTATTTTTATTGTTTTTCAAGTATTTTCGCTTAAAACGCAACTTAAAGACACAAAGAGGAATACTGGAAGCAATACATCACAAATATATTAATAAATAAATGAGGAAAGGTCAACAAATATGGAAAAATTGGACAAAATGGGTCAAAAGGGTCAAAAAGGAGTAAATCGTGCCGCCGCGCAGCCCAGCTACCCAGTCCGCACGCGTCAGCTCTCCAATCCGTGCACGCCCTTGCCCCTTTCCGCGCGCGTCTGTGCGCGCCCCAGCTCCACTCTGCGCACGCTGCTGCCATCTGTGCCCCAAATCCGCACGCTGCTGCCATCTGTGCCCCAAATCCGCACGCAGCCGCCCCACGTCATGCTGATGTCATCAGTATGACATCATTAGTCACTACTCCGCGTTTCCATCATTTTTTATCATTTTTTCACCCACTTTTTCTCCCCATCCTCACCTATAAATACCCTCATTCTCTTCACAACTAAACACACTTCTCTCCTCTTTCTTTCTCTCCATTTCTCAGTTTTTTGTTTTTTTTAGTTTTTCTTAGTTTTTAGTTAGTTTTTCTTAGTTTTAGAGTTCTTCATTTTTTGAGAAGAACTAGTTATGTGTTTGTAATTTATTTGCTTTTTGATTCAATAAATTGGAGTGCAAATTCCGTTTGGAGGTTTTCCAGCAACGGGAATAGCATCAAAGTACTGTAAGGATTTTATTTTCTTTACAGTTATTTTTTATGATTTATTCTTACATGTTATATTTAATTTATCTGCGATTAAATTTAACTTTGCTGACTGTTTGTAAACATGATATAATAATAACGTTGTTATGCTTGCGAAATATTAAATAGGTAAAACTCTCTAAAATGAATTGATTTTATTTTTATTCAAGATTTTATATTAAGAATGTTAGAGATAAATATATTATTTTTCATTACAAACTTAAATCTGAAAATTAGATTTTAAGGTTTAGTTATCCGGTCTGATTTAGAGTAATGCTCTTTTATTTGTTGGTACAATCGCTCGGTAGTTAGAGTGAAGCTCTATTTCAAAAGTTTTTATAAGAATTATTATCTGAAAATGTATTGACAACATGTTTTCAGTAGTGGGTTTAAAACTTGAAAGTTAGTACTCGGATAACTAAATTCTTAGGTTTAATTTGGACACCTTGAATAAAGTTTAAACTGTCTAACCCCACCAAAGGTGGCATTTAAATGGTTCATTTTCAATCTCTTAGAAAAAGGAATTAATTTAATTAACCAAATTAGTTATCAACCCCACCCATAGGTGTTAATTGATTTGTTTAATTAACAAAGAATATCTAACACCACCAAAGGTGGTATTCGTATAAAAAAGAGAGAATCAATAAATATCAATTCATATCTTTAATAACCTAAATAATATGAGTAAACATAATTAACTTAGTTATTATATCCATAAATACTCCACTATTTTAACAGATAAAATTTGCATAAATGTTGATTGAATCTATGTTTATTTTTATGTCAGTACATTAAAACACAAAACCCAAAATATCGTGACAGGATGTTTAGGATTTAATTTCGTTTTTAAAAGTTTGAATAATAAATTAAAAACCACATACATTCCTTCCTTAGATCGACCTTAGGAGTATACGTATCATTTTCTACGAAATGATTCGTGCACTTGCGAGAGTTTTATAAATACATAAAACCAAATTATCGGTAGGATCGGCGATGTCGGTTCTACCCTATCAAGTTTTTGGCGCCGTTGCTAGGAACGGTATCAAGTTTTTGGCGCCGTTGTCGGGGAAGTAATAGCGTTTTTAAATTATTTATCAAAAATTTTAAAACTTTTTGTGTTGTAAATAATTGTTATTTTTTTATTTAAAAAAAATAAAAATATATGTTCTTTGTGAATAGTAAAAAAATAAATAAACTTACCGTTCATGAATAGTAAAAAATTCAAATTTCAATTTCATAATAAATAACAAAAAAAATTAAAATTTAAAATTGAAAAAAAATTTATAGCATGAATAATAAAATAATTTTGAAATTTGAAATTTGAAGTAAAAAAAATGTAAATAAATTTTAAATAAAAAAAAATAAAAAACTTTATTTTCAATTTTGTTTTTCTTTTATCTTTTTCAATTATTATTTTTTCAATTTTTTTATTTTATTTTTTTTTTATTTTATTTTTGGCTTAATTTTTAATTTAATTTTTTTTTTCTGTTTTTATTTTTTATTTTTCTTTTACCTTTTTCAATTTATTTTTTTTTTGGTTTAATTTTTTTTAAAAAAAAATTTAACTATTTTTTTTATCTTAATTTTCGTTTAACTTAATTAAGTTAGATTTTTACTAAATTTTTGTTTAAGTTAATTAACTTAGGTTTTTAGTAACTTAATTTACTAACTTATATTAATTTAATTTACTAACTTAATTAACTTAGATTTTCATTAACTTAATTAACCTACCTTTTTATTAACTTAATTAACTTAATTTTAATAGCATGAAAAGTAAAGATCTAAGGGAGTTCTGTCTAGGAGACTAGTTCTTGAAAGCCTTTGTGCCACTAGTTTTTCCTAGGAACGTTGCTCTGTCTAGGAGGATGGTTTTTAAGAAGCCTTTACCCCACCATTTTTTCCTGGGAGCACTCTTGGTTAATACTGATTATATTATTTTAACTTAGATATTATACTTCAAAAAAAATCTGAAACTATCTCCAAAATTTTAAAGTTTTAATTACAATCTAAGGAGTTAGTTATTTTGTTTGATCTAGGTACAATTGTGTTTTTATGCCTTTAATTATTTGATTTGTACCTAGGACGTGGATGATCTAAAACTCATAAGCATTTCCCTAGTTTTAAGTACAGAAAAATTTGAAAATACATAGGACATGACTGAAAAAGTCTAGGTAGACAATCTTGTCTTACTTGTAGGTTTTATTGACTCAATGACGAGGGGACATTGAGTTTACTTAAAATGAAATCCCGAAGTTACGTCTTGCTAAGACGTTAAACTAAGCACTGGATGGGAGGCAACCCATCATTTTAGGTAATTTTATTTATTTAATTTCTATTGTTTATTTTAGTTTAATTACATGTGAATAATTTTAAAATTGTTAAAACTAAAAATATTTGTTGAGATGTTAGAAGTTTACAGCAATCTGTCTGTGTGCACTTTAATGAACATGATGTATGCACCTGCATTTCTCCATCACTACTTACAACATTCTCAAGAAATAGGTAATATTTTCTCTCTTTTCTCTTTATCTTTAATTTACAATTGTTACATTGTAGACAATGTAAGTTCTAGGTTAGGGGTGGTGAAAAGTTACCATGCTTAATTTAAAAAAAAATTAACAATTTTTAAAAAAATAAAAAAATAAAAAACATTTCTCTTTTTTATGTTCACATTTTCATTTTTATTGTGTTTGGTTTTATTTTCTTTGTGTGATTTAGTAATTTTTGGAATATAAAAAAAAAATTCTCACAAAAATTTATCATTTCTTTAAATCAAATTTAAGTAAATAGTTAAGTCTTTTGTACTGTTAAATTAATTTTTCAAAACATATCATGAAATATTTTGTAATTTTTTTTTATAATTAATTAGTTTTTGTCATAACTAGTATTTCTTGATAAGATGTAGAAATTATATTAAACCCAAAATTGGTGTTTATGAATTTGTTTTAGTGGAGATTACCTTTGTGAGATATAATTTGAGCCTAATTTCCCTTATTCAGAGTGAAATATATATTTTTTTCTACTCCAAACACATTTCTTATTTCTTCAAATTTTTAGATGATCTCTATAGGCATTAGCATTGAATGTATGAATTTTTTCTCATCTTAATAGAGTGATGTATATTTTTATTATTATTTTTGCTTAGATTAAATGATTTGAGTAGAAATTGATAGTATATGCTTTTATCTCATTCATGCATGACTGCTACAAAAAAAAGAGATATCTAGGGTTACCTAAACCAAATCAAACAGAAAAGCCACAAAATTAACCACACCAAAATCCTAAAAAAATGTACAATCTGTACATGGGTTCACTCTCTAAAAAACGATATATATTGAAGAGTATCTTCAGAAAAATATAGAGAGATAAAGAATATATAGTATAATCTACATACTATGTCCCGCATTACCCAAAATTCTAAAAAATGTACAATTTGTACATGGGTTGACTCTCTAAAAAATGATATATATTGAAAAATATCTTCAGAAAAATATAGAGAGATAAAGAATATATAGTATAATCTACATACTATGACCCACATTGCCTACAAAGTTGTGAGTAAAGGCTAATTACAAAAGAAAGATATAGGAAGTAATTCCCTAAAAAGTCATTGCACTTTCTTCATTTGTAAAAGGCATATATCTTGAAATTTTTTCTTAATGAGTTTGATTTATGCATGAAAATAATTTTTATATATGATATCTTTATAATTTATGCATTTGATTCCTTCCATGAGATCAACGTCAAAATAACACTTTGAGCCTTTATTCTTTATACATATGCGAACATTTAGTTCATTTCTATACATCAACTCTTTCGCATATAAATTAGTATGAGTGTTTGAACCCATAGGATTTAGTGTTTTGAGAGTATGAGTGTTTCACATATAAATTAGTTCATTTCTTTTAATTTTTACATTTAGTTCAATGTTTGTGGGTATCATTATTGAAAACCCTCACGAGACTCAAACTCGTCCACTAGGACAACCTAGGGGTTTAAAGGCTTGTTGCATAGGCTAAATGCAACCGTGTCAATCCACGAAAGTGATTTCGGATAGTTTAATTTTTAGTTTTTATCGCTTCTCTTGCTAAGGGACTAGCAAGAAGCTGGTTGGGGGTTGTGATGAGTGCTCAAAAAGCATTAAAATTACCATGATTTTATGCACATTAATTGATATAAATATATATATATTTATATGATTTAATGTGCATAAAATCATGGTAATTTTAGTGCTTTTTGAGCACTCATCAACCCCCTTACAACTGGTTGGATTACATGTATTCACGTAATGTTAATGCTTTTCAAGAAATCATCCCAACCCTAGCCACCTTTTTGCTGGCCTTTAGCAAGAAAAGGGATAAAAAACTAAAAAGAAAAATAAATAAGTTAAATTAAACTAACCTAAATCATTTATGTAGATTAACACGATTACATTTAACGTACGCAACAAGCTTTTAAACTCATAGGTTATCTTGCTGGACGATTTTAAGTCTTGTGAAGGCTTTAAGTGATGATACCTACAAACATGCTACCAAATGCAAAATCTAAAAGAAATAACAAAAACAATAACAAACAATAACAAATAACAAATAACAAAAAAATGAAAAAATAAAAAAGTAAAATAGAAAACTTCTTATGCTTTAGTCTCTTTTAAGTTCATAATCAAAATCTAAAGCACAAGCTAGATTAACATCCCAATGATTCACAAACTATTGTAAAAATTAGTTACAAATCACAAATTCATATTCCATGACAAAAATGTATCAACTTTGACTCACCCAGTTTTAGTGTTAGGAACTCGAATTCGCTATCATTATTCCCTACAAGTCATACTCTCAATATTACACTGATCATATGGAATCAAGCACTCAACCAAAGATAGCGAATAGAAGCAATGTAAAGAAATGAACTAATGGGTTAGCATATGATTAAAGAAGAAAGGCTCAAAAAGTGCACAACATTTACTCATAAAAGGAATCAAACGATAGGATTTATGAAGAAATCACATATTATTCTCATGAATCAATTAAAATCATCAAGCAAGAATATCAAGTATATCCCTTAGAGATAAATGAAAATGCAATGACTTCATAGGGATTTATTTTTTATTTTTATTTTGTAATAACCATTCTCTCAATTTTGAAGAATTTTTTGTATTAGATTTAGGAAACCCGAGATATCTCTGTCTTTTTTTTTTTTTGGGAAATCATGCATGAGTGAAATAAGCATTCACTTTCAATTTCTACTTAATTTATTCAATTTAAGCAATTAAAATAAGTATATGATACTTCATCAAAAGTTAAAAATCCCAAAATTCAATGCAAAACCTAAAGAAATCATCTAATAATTTAAATTAATAAAATGAGTGTTTCAAGGAGTTGAAAAATATTATTACCTAGAATAAAAAGATTATATGCTCAAAATATTTTCACAAGATAGTCTTAACTATTTGACTTTTAAATACCAATTTTGGGTTTATCTCAAGTTGAACATTCAAACATGAAAAGCAAACTATGACAAAAACAAATTATCATAGAATACCATGACATGTTTCAAACATCAATCCAATAGTGAAAAAAACTCAATCATTTGCTTTGAATCAACTAAAATCATGATAATTAAAAAAAACAAAATTAAATTGAACCTAAATAAAAGCAAACAAATATAAATACATGTTTAATAAAAATTTTAAAAATGCAAAAATCTATATAACTTTTCCTCCACCTCCAACTTAGAATCTACATTGTCCTCGGTATACCAAATATAAATTAAAGATAAAGATAAAGAAAAAAAGTTATTGATTTATTTTAACTTAATGTGATCAAGTAATGATGTTGTAAGACAAGTGTATTCATCATTTCAAACAATCTAACCACATAGACAGAAAGTTATGAACTTTTCATACATCAATTCTCAACAAATAGTCATAAATTTAACAATTCTAAATAAAGTAAATATGGTTCATTTTAATAGGAAATAAAATTAATAAAGCAAATTACATAAAATAAAATAAGAATTAGAAGTAAAAACAACTAAACTCAAATAAAATAAAAAAATAGTTCCTACAACGATGGGTTTCCTCCCATCAAGCACTAGTTTAATGATAAGTGATATTTTATACACATTTTCATTTAAATTTATATATATTGTATTATTATAATAAGCTAAAATTATTTACTTTATATTTAATCAAAAAAAATTAATTTTTTAGATTTTTTGAAATTTTTATAGATTTTTATGATTTTTATATGATAGGTGGAGGTACTTCAAAATATTTATGGATGTACTTAGAAGAAAAAATCCAAAACATTAACGTGTGCATGTACTATTCACTCTAAATTTCATATGCTGACACATGTCCCACATATCCTTCTCAATGCATGAATTTCGTGTACCCATACTTCCCTTTTCGTGTGCAACTCGCATATAACTAGTCCTAATACAGTTCAAAAATAGTTCAATTTTCTCAACATAAAGATAAAAAAAACACCCTATAAAATACAAGTAATATCATAACTGTACAAAAATTAAGAGAACAATTGAGAAAAATACAGTAATTATAGAATTAAGTTGAAGGCCATAACTAAGAAGAAGAAGATTCAAGAAACAATTAAAGGAGTCGAAGATAAAATTGAAGAATATAAATCCTAAGATTTCTTCTCCTTTCTTTTATTGTGTTTATGAATAATTTTTTGAATTTATCGTTTACCATGAATAGCTAATTTTATAATTGATTGCAGATAATTTCTAAAGACCAAGACATGAATTGTAACATTTGATAAGATCTATAATATTCTATTCAATTATTTTTTAATTATATACTAATTCTTTAATTATTGTATGAATTTATTTGATTATTTAAGTGTACAATTAAATAATAAAATTAATTCATCGTTAATCAATTTAATTGATTGGGTACGTAATTGTTTGATCAAATTAAATAATTAGTGATAAATTGATTGAATGAGAATTAATACTAAAGATAATTAAACCGAACTTGTATATTAACCTAGATCCAATTTGCTTCTTTAAAAATTAATACTTTTGATATATTAAATTTAGAGAGTTTATTATAGGTTGCCTATTAAAAAGAGTAGGATTGAAAGCTTGTTTAATTCAACAAAACTGTTAGAAGAGGTGTAGATTTTTGCTTTTGTGAATTTCTCTAAGTTGGAATAATTAAAGAATAGGAGAATATGATATATTTTTTGTTGATTTGCAATACATGTTAGTGATTAAGAATGATTACACAATCGTTATTAGTGCCATCGATTTTTTCAATTCTTTAACTTGTGCCCAAATGTTAAAATGCACTTATGAAACCATAAAAAAATCCCCTTACTTTGAATACTTCTTTTAGATTCTCTTCTAATGTTCTTTATATTTATAAAAATTTAAAAATTATTCAATAAAACTTAATGGTCATTGATTCCTAATTGATCTCATTATACTCAATATTGTTATTTTGACATCATCCTAGGAATGGATTGGTTAACCAAATACCACGAAATTGTGAGCTTCTTTAAAGAGAAGGTTATTTTTCAAACTCTCAAAGGAGTAAAAGTTCAATTTTATGGCAAAAAAGGAGTGGATGTTTTTAGTGCTTTTCTTAAGTGTTGTTTGGATGGAAGATGGAACTAGAAAAATGTGGCCCTCCTAAATTCTCTAGAAGCAGATGCTAATAATGGAAAGAGTTTGGCATATATACCAGTAGTGAATGACTACTAAGATATATTTTTTGAAAAGCTATCAACTTCCTCTAGATTGAGAGATTGATTTTATAATCAAATTGCATCTTGAAACTGCACCGGTGGAGAAATAAGAGTTGAGGAAATAGTTGGTAAGCCATTGGAAAAAGTATTCAATTGACCTAGTTCATCACCTAGGGAGTGCCCATTCTGTTTATCAAAAAGAAAGATGGAAGTTTTAGATTGTGCATCATTTATCATCAACTTAACAAGTTAAACATAAAGAACAAGTATCCATTACCTCGGATTGATGAATTGTTTGACCATCTTGGTGGCACAAGTTTCTTTTCAAAAATTGACCTATGGTCTGGATATCATCAACTGTATATTAGAGAGCAAGACATACCTAAAATTGTTTTTGGTACATGGTATAGGCATTTAGAATTTTGTGTTATGTCATTTGACTTAACAAATACTCCAATTGCTTTTATAGACTTAATGAATCAAGTATTTTGACCCTTAGATCAATTTATTATTGTGTTCATCAATGATATATTGATTTATTCAAATACCCAAGAAGAGCATAAAGATCATCTCAAAATTGCTTTGCAAAATCTTAGATAACAACAATTGTATGCAAAATTGAAGTCAAATTCCTCACACATGTCATATCTAGGATAGGTATTATGATGGATCCCTCCAAAATTTAAGTGGCGTGAAATTGAAAATGACATAAAAATGTCATCAAAATTCAAAGTTTTCTTGGATTTGTCGGATATTACCAAACTTTTGTGTAAGACTTCGCAAAGATTACTACAGCTTTGACATAACTTACTTGAAAATGAGTCAAGTTTATATGGGACGGAACTTGTGAACATGCATTTCAGGAGTTCAAAGTGCGATTAACAATCAAACCAATTTTTTCTATACCATACAATGTGGAAATTAATGTTATCTTTACTAATGCATCATCATAAGGTCTTGGATGCATTTTAATGAAAAATAATCAAGTAGTTGTCTATGGGTCACAAAAACTCAAAAATCATGAAATGGAACTACCTAACATATGACTTGGAGTTATTAGTTATGGTCTTCACTTGAATGATGAGGAGATGTTATCTCTAAGGTACCAAATTTCAAATCTTTTTTTATCATAAAAGTCTCAAACATCTTTTTACTCTAAAAGATCTTAATTTGAGACAAAAAAAAAACAAAGTGGGTAGAATACCTTCAAGATTATGATTTCACTATGCAATAAAGTAGGAGAGAAGCATTATTAAAGTAGCATCCTCGCAAAGCTAATAAAGTAGCACATGCTTTGAGTTGCAAGTTGGGTTTTGTTGCACAAATAATATCTAGCGAAATGCTTCAACAATAGAAGGTTATGAGCTAAATTTGTATGATGATAGAAGAGTAGGAGAGAAGCATTATTATACAACCTCATATCCAATCTGACATTGTTAGAAAATGTAAAAGCAGCCCAATCTAATGATCCTAAAATATACTAAATTTAGTGTAAAATTTTTAAAGGAGAGGTGGTGGAAATATATATAGACTTATAGTGATGGAGTATTCCATTTTTGCAAAACGATAGTGGTACTTGCTGATGATTATTTAAGGCAAGAGATCATAGGAGAAACTCATAGATCAAAATTTACCGTCCATCTTGGAAGCATAAAGATGTATCATGATTTAAAAAGGAACTATTGGTGGAAAGGAATGAAAAAAGATGTAGCTGAGTTTGTAGATAACTGCATAAGAAACTTATTGGACTACCAACCACTTTCAGTACCAAAATAGAAATAAGACAATATAACCATGGACTTTGTACAAGGATTACCTTGTACTTTTCAATGTTACAATTTCATTTGGGTAATTGTTGACCATCCCAAAAAGTTTGCTCATTTCATTCTAGTTAAAATTCAATACTCAATAAATTCAGGAGATTATACGATTGCATGGTGTACTAAAGTTGATTGTGTCAAATTGAGATCCAAAATTCACCTCGCGCCTGTGGAAGTGTGTACAAAAAAGATTTGGGTACATAATTTTTGATTAACACGGCTTATTATCCTAAAATAGATGGACAATTTGAAAGGGTTATTCAAATATTAGAAGACATATTGCAAGCTTGGGTTATGGAATTCAAAGGAAACTGAATCGAACACCTTTTAAATTATTGAGTTCACTTACAACAATAGTTATTATGCTAACATTGTAATGTCTCCTTATATAGCCTTATATGGATGAATGTATAGATCTCAAATGTGTTAGGTAGAATATGAATATTTCAATACAATAAGGAATGATATTATACAAGAAACAATTGAAAATATTTGAATCATACAAGATAAACTTTGAATAACGCAAAGGCGATACAAGATTTATGCTGATCATAAAGGTCGACCATTGAAGTTCGAAGTTGATGATTACATTTTTCTATGGTTCAACCTTGAAAAGGAGTAATCCATTTTGAAATAAAAGGAAATTTAGCAAAACGCTACATTGGGCCATTTTGTATTGTAAAAATAATTGGTGATGTATCGTATCAATTGGAGTTAAATTTAGAATTCTCACAAGTTCAAAATATTTTTCATATGTCTACTCTATGGAAGTGTCAAAGAAATCAATTTAGTATATTGGATTGGACAAAAATTGCCATTACAGGAAGATGCATAATAGTAAGAAGAACAAGTGGTGATAATTTATTTCCAAGTCAGAAACTTGAGAAGGAGACAAATATCATTAGTAAAAGTTCAGTGGAGAGATCATAGTGTTGAAGATAAAACTTGGGAGTTAGAGTCTGAAGTTCACTCTAAATATTCGTACTTGTTATGAAGAGTTGAAAATTTTGTTGACGAAATTTTCTAAAAGAGGGTAGGATTGTAAAACCCTAAAAATTTGTGATTTATAATAGAAGTTTCATGAAAATAATTTTTAATAATATGTAGTGATGTATCAGGAAATTTTGTGTGAAAAATCATATCGATCATAAAAAATATTATGAATGTTGTTATAATGAAATTCTCATACATGGAAATTTTTTGATAAGAAATGAGTATTAAACACATTACACATGATATTTGAGATTTTATATATGCATCATGAAATAATTTTTTATAAGAAGTGTTATAATTGTATATATATCTTAAGAAGTATGGTACCAATGGGCTACTGGTATAACATTCCCCATGAAAATTTATTTCATGATTTTCATTAAGGATTGATTAAGGACCTTCAGATATAAAAACGGATCAAGAGACTTTATCAATCAAGCCACTAGTCGATTGGTGAGCCACTGGTTGATTGATTGAGATACCAGTCAATCGATCAAGAAGCTTTGGATGAAAAATTGAATAAGACTTAACGTTGCATGATTTATCCAACAAGCTACTCAATCAATAAAGAACCCTTTTAATTGATCAAGTTTTGATCGAGATATTCAACCAACATGCAAATATGGCATTTTTTAGTACCATTTTTTTAATCTCAAGCATTGGATCAAGTAAATTAGGTCAAATCCCAAAGTTTACTCAAAAGATAAACCATATATTCAACATAGTAGGTCATCAAAACAGACAATAACACATGAAGAAAAGAGAGAACAAAGAGCTAATCTTGGGCAACTTTTCAAATAGAAGATTGAAGATTGATGATTGTGACTACATTAGCTCCATACTCTTTTCCTCATAGGCTGCTTTTCTTAATCTTTTTTTCTTTATTTCCATGGATAAAATGTTGATTCTTTTATACTCTATTGCTAGCTAATTCAATAAAGTAATTGTTGGCAATTTTCAAGTCTTAGACTATGATTTAATTAATTTAATGTCACAATTTATTTTAGTTTCAATTCTTGAATTCTATATGTGTCAAATTTTATGTATGAGTGTCACAATTTGTTTTATTAGGTGATTAACTAGTTTATTGCATAGACGTATTCATTGCTAAATTATTAGTTTCGTATGAAATTACTAATTCTTAGGATTGAAGTGGCATATTTTTATTTCTATACAATTATAATTGAATGCTTAGGTTAAAGATTTTCAACATATTTAATCTTACCTAGTTTAATTATTACCATTTTACTTCATAATACAATGAATGAATTAAATCTAATAGTTATAATTCTAAGTTGTTCAAGAATTGGGTTCGTTAATAATTGAATTCTTAATCAATTATGCCATAAGAAAAGGTAGGAAATCATAAGCGATATAATATTTCTAAAAGCTAAAGTTAAGAATGAAGAAGTTTTAAATTATGAATTTAGTTTAAAATTTAAGAAACCATTTTTGATTCATGGGATGATTAGTTGAACTATTGACTAGTAATCCAAATGCTCCTATGATTACATATTTCTCATCGTTGTTCTTGTGAAATTTGTTTTCTCTTATTTTATGTTTTTTTTTACAATCAACCAAAAATCTCTATTTTCTTAACTTTAATTAACTTACTAACAAACTAGTAATTAGAAGTAGAATTATCATGATATGAAAAATGGTTATGTGAGATAGAAAAATGGATGAGTTAAAACATATTTATAGTAAAATATTTCTTTAAAAGGTGATTTTAAAACATTTAATAAATTTGATATATCCCATAATTTAGACCTATTAACAGTATTTTGAAAACTATAAAGTTTTAAATTTGAAATAAAGAACAAACATACAAAGGAAATTAAATTTAAAACATGTAAAGTCATAAAGAAAATATTTACAATAGTCTCTGAAATGTCTCTAATTACATTCCAAGGTTTAGATAGCATGTTAAAGTAATAAACATTTAAACTTTTCCTTGATCGATAACGAATTGCGTGTTGCCTTACTAAATGTCTAGTATGGAA
Organism: Hippophae gyantsensis; assembly: GCA_030763125.1. Classification (NCBI taxonomy): domain Eukaryota; kingdom Viridiplantae; phylum Streptophyta; class Magnoliopsida; order Rosales; family Elaeagnaceae; genus Hippophae; species Hippophae gyantsensis. Next base: position 40,113,072 of record CM061035.1, on the reverse strand, counting down.
AGTTTAAAAGGGAAAAGCAATTGAGCTACGTCTAGGAGTTTACTCCATGCAACATATAACATTAAATATAATTATGCATGTAATATGATATAAATATTCTCATAGATGTCCATCAAAGCAATAATCATAGAATAGGAAGATTTTCTGTAAAAAACCTGAGTATACTTATACTCTATTGCTTCCTCAACCATGAAGAGCATACATTCCAAGTATCCCAATACATGAACATGTAATAATAAAATATGTTATACAAGTAATAAATTCACATGCATGTTATGCAATATTCATATGTATTGGTCAACTCTGAGTTACATATGTAGTCAACTTTGAGGTGCATTGTGATCCAGTTCTGAGATGCATTATAGGAAAATTTTGAGACCCATGTATGGTCATACTTTAAGATACATATGGCACATATATTGACCAACACGTGATAAATGGGCAATTAACTCTGAGGCATATAAGCGATCAACCTTCGAGACCCATGTATGGTTAATTGCCTATATGTGGTTATTTTTTGAGACCTATGTATGAACAAACTCCAAGATATATGTGTAAATGCGTACCTATTTTCCGTGTAAATCTAGTCTGCTGCAACCAGTATACTTGGGGTACTAAACTCCACAAGACTATAATACAGGTGATAGTCCCCATGAAAAATATTTCATGATGCACGCATAAATCACATGTCATGCACTTTATTTAAATGTTATAGTTTATGTCATAAAGTTATGCATATCATTATAAACTTCAATAACGATTATTGTATCACAACTTTTATAAATGCTTCCATAAAAATTATTTAAACATGGCATCAATTTTTCACAAACATACGAATATGTATTTCATTTTTAAATACAATGCATGAAGAAAAATGAAGTAATTTATGTAGTTGTACATATGTATGTCTACACTCCTATCCTTATCACTAACTCTCTTTTTTTTTCTTTTGGGTAAAAACTAACACATTTTATGTTCCAAATATTAGTTAAATTCTCAATTTGAACTACTTATTGTAAAGCCAACTCTTAATGGAAGAATTTACGTTGCGCTTGAGATTAAAAAATTGTGCTAAAAAAATGCCATATTTGCATGTTGACTGGATGTCACGATCGAAGCTCGATCAATTGAAGTGATGCTCTATTGATCGAATAGCTAGTTGGATCAACCAAGCAACATTAAGTTTGATTCAATTTTTCATCCGAAACTTCTCAATCGATCAATCAGTGGCTTAATCGATCAAGTATCTTGATCCACTTTTCTATCTTAAGGTCCTTGATCGATCCTCGATGGATTGAGGACCATATTTTTACTCTAAACACATATTTTTTTCTCTTTTTTTCTTTTTTCATCCCCATATACCTATAAATCACAAAATAAATACATAAAATGCATTGGGAATAATAATTCATCATAATTATGTAGAAATTAATGCATAAATATGCCTATAAAATGACACCAATTAAGTACCTAAACTTTAGTCCATTTTTCATAAAGATGCTTGGACTTTTTCTCTACACAAAGGTACCCAGACTTTTATCCAATTTACACAAAAAAAAATGTGATTAAGTTTTATCATATAAACTAATTAGTGTTAATTAGTTGAGAACTTAATTAGTGTTCATTAATTGATGTGTCAAAACTTAATTAGTGTTAATTAGCTATCATGATAAAATTTAATCACAAAAAAGAAAGTGTAAACGATATAAAAGTCTAGTACCTTTGTATATAGGAATAAAAAAATTTAAATATTTTTGTGTAAAATTGACAAAGTTTGAACTCTTTAGCCAAAAAGAAAGAAATAGACCAAGTTTTAGCCACGGAATGCAAACTGTATAAAATGTAATTTACATACATAATTATTAAATAGAGAGTGAGGTTATATAAGTCCCTTAAATTATAAATTTGGGTTCGTTTAGTCTCTTAAATTTTAAAAAATATTTTCTAGTCTTTTAACTTTGAGAAAAGTGATCAATGAATGATAAATAATATTATTTTAATGATTTATCTATTCAATATTATTTTTTATTATCAAGTGATTAAAATATGATAATATCCCAATCATTATCAAGAGTAAAAGAAAATTTTTGTATGAAATTATTTAAAAACAATCAACAATAATAATATTATAAAAGAAAATTATTTAAATACATATTTTAATTTAAAAAAAATAAAAATAAGTAAAACATTAAAATAAAAAGTCATAATAATCAATTATTAAAATAAAAAATATATTTCTAAATATTTTTCATATTAAATATAATTTTAACATTTTTAAGTAATCAAGTTTTAATCACTTGTACCGAACTAATAACATTTTAATAAAAAATTTATTAAAATAATATTATTTATTTTTCATTATTTCATTTTCTGAAAGTTAAATACACTCTCAAATTTAATTTGAAAGATTTCAGACACGTTTCATTATTAAAATAAAAAGAATTTGTCTGTGAGCAACCTTTTTATCAAGTAGAAAGAGAACAAGTTTGAAATCTTCAGTAAGTTTCTAAATTAATTAAAAGATTTAGAATGGGGAAAATATTGATTTATCACTATTATAATAGAATCTCTAAGTTTAATTGTGAAGAATCACCCTTAATCAAATGTTTGCCTATTATTGATTCAAATAATTGTAAATTACTAAGCGTAATTTATCATTGCTGTCTATTAATTCAAGTTTCTACATTTGGTTTCAAATTTTAAAATTCATACCAAAATACCATTTTATTCACTATGACAACTCTAACCCATTAGCAAATTATTTGTGAATTTAACTCAACTCTCTACCAATAATTACCCTTATTTGTCACTTTACTTAATAATGACAACTCTATTGAAAGTAAGGAAATAGTTACACGCGCCTATTATAGGCCGGTCAGTCTCCAACTCCACCTTAGCATTTCCCAGCGCTCATTAAATCTCTGGAACTGACTAAAAGTGAAGGGACCTTTTCTTTTTGGCATGAGCTAGTATAAACTCAAAGAGACAACAGCTGCGGAATTAAAACTAGTGTGCGAAACAAAGTAGCTACAACGGAAACAATGAATCCATCAAGCATAGCAATAGTTATAACGAAGCTCATTTCACTTGTAGTCTGCTAACACCAATGGAACCATCATTTGTTTTGACCAGTACACATGATAAGTAGTTACAACAAAGAATGAGCAAGCAACTAACTCTAATCTTCCTAGAAACTAAAAGGAGCATAATCAATCACTTACAACACATGTATTCATCTAGTGGTTCTTAAGATGCTACAGGCATCCGCAAAGACGATCTCTTTATTTTCATCCCATCGATGTTCAGTTATTTTCAACAGCTTGAGCATGGCAAAATAATGTCGGACAAAGTAATCTTTGGAAACATAACCAACCTGACCTAATGCAACACTCCAAACCTCATGTTAAATGACTTTATAGGAGGCAACATCACAGTATGAAATATTTCTTGATTATTCAGTTCCTCGTGAAAGCAAGCCTCTTGGATAGCAAACTCACCCAATCAGAAGAAAGCGCACTACAGTGTGAAATAAGATATATAATAAACGCTACATATGCAGTGGTAACGGTGCAGACAACAAAACCAAACAGTAGTCCCCTAACTTCAGAAATGAAGAAATCTAGCAATAGATATCCATTTATCAGTATTACCAATGCAGCAACAAACCATGCCACCCTCTGCAACATGAAAACAAAGAGTCAGAACAAATCAGACTAGCTTCCTATTTCTTTAAGAGTTTGAGTGTCCCACGTTACTAATAAATAAAGAGTAAGCCTTCTGAAATGAAGGGCACCACCAGCCAACAAGAATTACACTGATGTAAGAGTTTTTTTTTATAACTGATTACATACTCACCCCTATTTTACATTAAATGAGGTTCGAGCATACGCTTTTCAGTCCCACCTAGAGCATATGCCATTACACTACAAGGCAATTGATGATTTGAGAGCTAAATCTATTATAGACATCTTCAAGTGAAAGAGCTAAATCTTATCATGGCATACTATTAGAATGAAAATTTTCACAAAGTTCAAATAAGGTGAGAAACTTTTCGCACCAAAAGCACTTAAACTGTTTAGCAATTAGCCAATTAGAGACATACAATAACGTGAAATAAAGACACTGAATGATGATCAGAAGCTAATCATCACATTCCAATAGCTAAAAACTCCTACTGAATCTACTTTCTTGAATTTCAGCCTTCACGTGGGTACAAATCAGATTAGATCATCTACTGTAATCAACAAGAGTAAAAAATTCTTCCACACCCAAACAAAAGCAAAACTTGAGATGTGAATAGTTAATCAATTATTAGTGATGTCAAATAAACAGCATAACCCAACTCAGCTCATTTAAGGTTGATCCAATGAATTCATGAGTTGAAAAAGCACAACTCACCTAGTTGATGACCAAATCGCAAGCTCATTTAACAAAATGTCTTTATTAAATTATAATATTTTTATAATTACGATAATATCAGTATAGAAAAACACAATTAAATTATAGCTTTTTTTCCTTCACAATCAAAAATAATATTTATACTAATATTTTTATTTTTAAACAAGATTATAAATATATTTTATTTTATTGTTCAAAAATATAAATGAGACAGTTCATGATTTGCTCATCCAACTCATATAAATGGGATATGAGCTAAACTCAACTCACAAAATTTTAAAGGAGTTAAGCTGAGCCTAATCTAACCAAGTTGGACCAACTCAACTCATTTGACACCTCCAGATGTGAACCTTGTAGGGTGCACTTTATGCAACTTCTAATAGTAATTAGTGCACTTCTTGTAAGCATCTCAATAGCAGGTCTGATGGGGAGGCCATTTAGCATGGATTAACATTGTGTATCTAATTTAAAAAAACAATATTTCTATAAGAACAGTCATGACAAACAAAGACATGAATCAACCAAGCAAGTAGATACAACCATTTAACATAAAATATGTAACAAAATAATACGAAATTCTTTCAGAAACCCCCCCTCCCCAATGACTTACCTCAAGGACAGGACCGACTTTAAAGTCTCCCATGACCTGCTCCTTTGCCACCAATGTCAGAAGAGGAATAAGTGCAAAAGGGATCTGTACTGACTGAAGAACATTAAGCCATTCATTCAAAATGTCCAGAGAAGTTTCAGATGTATTGAAAACAATTGCTACAACTATGGTTGGAACAATTGCAAAACTCCGTGTGATCAATGATCTCATCCATTTCTTCAGACGGAGGTTAAGAAAGCCACCCATTATAAACTGCCCAGCATATGTGCCAGTTATTGTGCTACTCTGTCCAGCAGCCAATAACCCAACACCCCATATGTAAAGAATTGGAAAACCTCCACCATATTTCTCTTGAAGATACTGACCGGCATTAACTAGTCCTATACTATCTGCTTGTTTGGTACCGTAAAATCCCTTAGCAAAAACAGTTGTCACAAATAAATTGATCATGAAGGAAATCAACAGTGCAGCTGATGACTCAATGGAGTAGTAGTTCAGTGCCTCTTGAACACGGCTTTTCTGGCGGCGATCAATATTCCGGGACTGTACCAGTGCAGAATGCAGAAACACATTGTGAGGCATGATGACACAGCCCACAACTCCCACAGCCTGCCGAATTGTTTTCGAGCTAAGCTTGGGAATCAAAAGACCTATACAGGATGAAAAATTCAATTAAATAAAACTGCAGCCGGCAGGGATGATACACTGCCAATGTTCTAAGAAACTGAAAGTAACAGTTACAATTTACCAATCAATAGCTCTCTTCCGCTGGGCTTTGTGTCACCAAACATCCAAGCAAATGATAAAGCCATCGTTGCAATGAGGACTGCAAAAACTGCCTCCAACTTCCTCACTCCATAGTTCTCAAGAAGTAAGAACATAAAGCTGTTTACAATGAAAAAACAGAAATCAGTACCTAACAATAGGCTATATTGATTGAAATCATAAATGAGAATCTCTGGAAAACAAAGAGATTACAGGGGAATGGACTCAGTGTCTGAATTACTTTTACAACAAAACCATAGTGATATTTGATATAAATTAAGCCCATGGTACAAAAAGGATTGGTAAATTGTATAAGGAATCAAGACTCTGGTTCAAGCAAGCTAGAAATATAATTGGATGGCAGAGGTTCTACAGAACAAACAGAATGATTGGGTGAAAATAATGCTTCTCACTAACTCACTTGAAATGAATTACATCAGTGATTTATCTACACACAGCGATGTAATGCTATTGGTTAGGAGAATAACAAACTACCTCACCTAGTAACAGCAAAGCACAAGCTACAAGCAACATAACAACTCAACAGAATAATAGCTTAAAAGGTTCAATATTATGATAGTTGGGATGAATTTCTAAATCCCAGTAAAATTCATCGGAAACGGTCATTTCAGCAAACATAATAGCATAACAAAATGTATAAGCTGCCATCACGAAGCGTTAAATAATAAAGCTGCGCAAAGCAATCAAGTAAGGGAGAAATGAATTTGAAGTTAATAAGCTCACCCAAAGCTATCAAATTAGAAACAACAAAACCAGGCATGAGCATAGTAAAACTGAGGACCAAGTAAAAGAAATGATGAATATGAAATAACAGATACGAACCAATCCGAGGCCGTAATGAGAACACCAGCCCAAAGCGGCAAAACGCCATTACTGAGAATTTGAATAGCAATGGCACTCCCAATAACTTCCTGAATATCAGCACCAATCAAAGCCAACTCCGTCATAAACCACAGCACATACCTCGCCCAATCGGGATACTCGTCCCTACAGAGCTCGGCCAAATGTTTTCCCGTCGCAACCCCGACCCTAGCCGATAATAATTGGACCAACAAACCCATAAGTGTAGCCCACACTAACAACCATAGCAACGAATAACCGGCAATAGCTCCAGCCTGAAGATCACCTTCCAAATTCCCCGGATCCAAAAACGCTATGCTCATCAAAAACCCTGGACCCGTAAATAACCACAGTTTCTTCCATGAAAACGGAGGGACAGCACTGGAATCTGGTGAGTCTAAATCCACGATCAAGATCTTCTCCCTGGTTTCGAACGCGACCTCTTCGTTATCTTCCAACGAAAACGGAGAGGACAGAGGAGAAGATGAAGATGACTGGGATTGTAATAATCGATTTGCTTCTTCATCTTCTTCTGTACAATCCTCCTCCGGCAATCGAGAGCTCATGTCAACGTGATATTCTATTTGTTCTTTCTCCGGTGAATTCCTTGTCGCCGGAGATTTTGATTTGTGATTTTAAAATTTTGTTTTTTGGGGTTTATAAAATTTTGTCGAATATTGAATTTAGCTTTTACTAAGAGAGCTGACGGAGGAGGATAGTGTACAATTGTACCTAATGTTTGCGTTGGTATACGCAAAGGGAGAGAGGAAAGAACAAGAGATGTGAACACGTGGAGTGTACGTGCTTTATTTATAGAGTAAATAAAGTATTTTCCCAGGCAGTTTTCTTTTACTTCCCCCCTAAAAAGTATATAATTGTTAGTGTAAAAAAAAAGTAACTTTTATTATTAAAATACTAGATTTTTAGAAATTAAGCATTTTTTTCTGTTCTTATGTATGATTTTTTTTTCTTATGAGTAATTTTATACAAACCTCACAACAATACCGTTAACGTTTAACATTGATACAAACTTAATTAATAATTATATAGAAAATATGATATTTTAATAATTTTATTTTTAGAAATTAAATATATTAGTTATATTTTTTAAAATTTATATACATTATTCATATTTTTTTATATTTTTGAATATTTTAATTATTTATTATCAATTTTAATTTTTTAGATTTTTTGTTTTAAAAAAACATAAATCAAATCTAATTAAACATTATTAGCATGGATCGGTAGTTATTTAAAAAGAAAAATGTGTAAAAAAAAGTTAAAACAATATGGATATTTAAACATGATAAATACATTATATTAAGTAGTTTAATATATCCTAATTCTAATTCTAATGGTTAATTCACAAGTTTTTTCATTTTCTTACTGTTCTTTATTTAAAGCGATAAGTACACTGTATTACAATTGGAGAAAAGTTCGTTGTAGAATCTGTTGCAATGTTATGCCAATGACAGAGTAACGTGTCAGGAAATCATCGAAGGGGTTTGATCATTTTGTTAGCAATGTTATTTATTCTATTATTTAATATTATTTTATTTTTAATTTTATTGAATAACATACATGATTATATATATCTATATATATCTCAATGTATTTTTGTAACAATACGTGAACCAAAAAATCTCCCAAAAAATCTAGGGTTTATTAAATCAAAACTATTATAAAAACTAAGAAATAAAATTTGCTAAAAAATTGTAAAACTTATGAATTTTATTCCTATTTGATTTCTATATGTTGTATATGATGTATATAACATAACCTAAAGATAAAATAAATGAATTTATAGCCATAAGAAAAGTATATCGTGAAGGAAAAATCATCACGTGTCGTGCCCTAGACTTATCCACAACATGCCCCGCGTTACGTAATGGTTAGCCTAATTTCAAACATAAAGGATCACGTCACAACACAATATTTCTCCGCCATGGCTAAACAGAGTGAAGTGTACTGCGACTCACTATACTTTCATACTACAACTCGCGTTGCTTGTTTTCTTTTCTTATTTTTACTCCATTACAACTGGTTGGATCACATGTAAGATTTACATGTATTATTCTTTTAAACTTCTAAGTTGAAAATGAATGTTCGAGGCATGATTTTTCAAGTGTTTATCAATATACCAAATTTAAGCTAAAAATACGTGAAAATACCAAATATGCATACTTAAATCTATTTATTACATTTAAGTTAAAATAAATCACGTAATGTTAATACTTTTCAATCACTCATCTCAACCCTAATTAGCTTTTTGCTAGCCTATTGCAAGAAAAGCAATAAAAAATTTAAAAAAATAAATTAAACTAACTTAAATCATTTATATAGATTGACATGATTGCATTTAACGTATGCAACAACCTTTTAAACTCATAAGTTATCTTGCTGAACGAGTTTAAGCCTTGTGAAGGCTTTAAGTGATTATACCTACAAACATCCTACCAAATGCAAAAATTATAACAAATAAAAAAATTAAAATTAAAAACGAATAATAAAAAATAAAATAGCAAAACTTCTTATACTTTAGTCTCTTTTAAGTTCATAATCAAAATCTAAAGCACAAGCTAGATTAACATCCCAAAGATTCACAGACTTTTGTAAAAATTAGTTACAAATCATAAATTCATATTATATAACAAAAATGTATCAACTTTGGCTCACCCAATTTTAGTTTTAGGAATTCGAATTCGCTTTCTCTATTCCTCACAAGTCATACTCTCAATATTACACTAATTTGGGGTTCAAGCACTCAATCAAAGATATATACGAGTAGAAGTTATGTAAATAAATGAACTAATAGGTTCGCATATAATTAAAGATGAAAAGCTCAAAAAATGCGTAACATTGACTCATGAAAGGAATTAAATGAATAGATTTATGAAGAAATTACATACTATTCTCATACATCAATTAAAATCATCAAGCAAGAATATCAAGAATATGCCTTAGAGATAAATTAAAATGCAATGACTTCAAGGGGATTTATTTCCTATTTTTCTTTTATAATAACCATTCTCACAATTTTGAAGAATATTATTCTATTGGATTTAAGAAATCTCTCTCTCTCTTTTTAGAAGTCATGCATGAGTAAAATAGGTATACATTTCCAATTTTTACTTTAGTTATTCAATTTAAGCAATAAAAATAAGTATATGATACTTCATGAAAAGTTAAAAATCCTAACATTTAATGCAAAACTTATATATATCATCTAACAATTTGAATTAATAAAATGAGTATTTAAAGGAGTTGAAAAATATTATTACCTAAAATAAAAAGATTATATGTTCAAAATATTTTCACAAAGTAATCTTCCCTATTTGATTTCTAAATATCAATTTTGGATTTATCGCAATTTCAATATTTAAACATGAAAAACAAATTATAACAAAGAAATAATTATCATAATATTGCATGACATGTTTCAAACATCAATCCAGCAGTGCAAAAAACTCAATCATTTGCTTTAAATCATCCAAAAACATGATAATTTTACAAAAAAAAAATAAATTGAACCTAAACAACTAAAAATGAACCTGAATAAAAGCAAATAAATATAAATACATGTTTAATAAAAAAATTTAAAAATACATAAATTTATGTAACATTTCCTCCATTCTTAACTTAAAATCTACATTATCCTCGATGTATCAAATAAAAATTAAAGATAAAGAAAATAAAAGTTATTGATTTACTTTAACTCAATGTGATCAAGTAATGATGTTGTAAGTTAGGTGTATTTATCATTTCAAACAATCTAATCACTTAGACAGAATGTTATGTATTTTTCATACATCACATCTCAACAAATAGTCACAAATTTAACAATTCTAAATAAATTAAACATGATTTCACAAAATAGGAAATAAAATGAACTACCATATTTGTTTTGTACTCCCTTTTACATATCTTTTTACATTACATATATGCATATGCTTACATTGAGGGCAATGTAAAAATTAAGTGTAGAGGAATGTTAACACTTCACAATCTTTATTTTTTATACTTATTAGTTTCTCATGTTTTAGGATTAGTGTGCTCTAGGTAGCATAATTTTTTTTTTGTTTTTAGTGTATATTTGTTGTACTTCTTAAGATAGTAAGGATTAAAAGAAGGACTTACAATCAATCAATATTTGTTTTCTGACATCTATGATGAAATTAGTTAAATAATGTTAAGTTAAAAAAGATAATGAATGTTGATAAAATCTTAACCTTATTCCTAAATGAAGGTAATTTTATGATAATTGTACTCAAAACTTACATGTATAATAGTTAAATTAGTTATAGAATAATTCATATACATGAACTTGTGAAAAATGTTGTTAATCCCTTGAAACTTTGATATACTTGTAATGAATACGAATAGAGTGTTAGAACTTTTCTTTAAATTCATCAATGCAAATGCCATATGTATTTCTTGAAAAATGATTAAGGCAATAGGATTAACTTTTTGGCTAAATTTTTCTACCCTTAATGTTATTGTTCTTTCAAGAACAACCCTTTTAGAGAACCAATTTGAACCTAAATAAGCTAATTATTTCTACCCATTCCTTATCCTTTGAACCAAACACATTGGACATACTCTATAGTTCAAGAATAAATTGAGTTGCATAAAAAGAGAATATACTATATGAAAATGCAAGAATAAGATTTTAGCGTGATAATTGTGTTATATATAACTGATTAAATGTCCAACATACAAAAACATCCCCTGCTACAATATGTTCCTCAAAAAAGAAAAAAACAAAAAGAAGAAGAATATATATACATATACATACATATATATATAATAAAGGGACAAACTAAAAAGAATTATAAAAACGGTTGTGTTATTAAAAAAAAGTGGCATAAATAAAAGAAAACAAACCAATAATGATATTTGAGTTCAAAAAAATTATGACCCTATTTTATTGACATGATTGATTTTATGATGATTTTTTTTATAGGTTTCTTTTTCTTATTCTATAAACTTATGAACTTTTGTCTCTCCTTTTCTTTTTCATTTGATTGAACTAACAAACATAGCCACGCATTATAACTAAATGAAAAACCTATTAATTTTAAGGAATACTTTTGGTGAGTGAAGATGTAATTTTAAGAAAAAATCTATGGTATCCAATTCAAATCTAAAAAGAATAGTGATGTTTTAAAAGGAGGAACAATATTTCAATTTGTTTATGTTAGATGATTTGATTGATGCTAATTGATATTATATCACACACATTTTACGCATGACTATTATACAGTAGTTGTAACAAAGAGATGACTAGAGACAATATCTAACATTTATTAAAATTTGAAACCGTAATATTTTCAAGCCACTAAGATAAAATATCAAAAAAATTATTCTCTTAATTATGAGTGTGGACTTTACTCAAGGATTAACAAAGAGTAGGGGTGTCAGAGTTTGATAAGTAATATTTTATAAACATTTTTATATATAAGTTCATTTATATTTATGTATATTTTATTATTGTAATGCATCAAAATTATTTATTTTATAATTATTGAAAAAACACGAAATTTTTAGATTTTTATTTGACATGTGGTTGTATTTAGAAATATATGTGGATGCATTTAGAAGAAAAAAATCCAAAACGTTAACCAACCTTCTACACTTGTATTATTCACTCTAAATTCCATAAGTTGACATGTGTCCCATATATCTTTCTTAACGCGTGAATTTTACGCACTCGTATTTCCCTTTTTTGCATACAACTCACATATAATCAATCTTAATACATCTCAAAAATATATTAATTTTTTCAATATAAAAATACAAAATAACATCTCATGAAATAAAAGAAGTACTAAAATTGTACGAAAATTAAGAGGTTTAAAAATATATATAAAAATTATAAAATTAAGTTGGATTTGAGAAGAAGAGGATTAAAGAAGCAATTCAAAGATTTGAAGATCTTATTCAATAAAATAAATCCTAATATATCTTTTTCTTTCTTATATTATTTTCATGAATAATTTTCAGAATTTATTGTTTATCATCAATAGCTAATTTTATAATTAATTGTGGGTGATTTTAAAACCCTAGATATGCATTGTAATATTTAAAGCCCTAGATATGCATTGTAATATTTAATAAAGTCTGTAATATTCTAGTCAACTACTTTTTTATTATGTATTTATTCTCAATTTTAATTGTTGTATGAATTTATTTGATTATTTAAGTGTATAATTAAATAATCAAATTAATTTACTATTAATTAATTTAGTTGATTGTGTATCTAATTACATTATCAAATTAAATAATAATTGATAAATTAATTGCAATGAGAATTAATACTCAAGGTAATTAAACTAAGTTCGTGTCTTTAACCTAGACCTAATTCACTTAATTTAAGAATTAATATTTTTGATAGATTATATAGAGATCTTATTATAGATTGTCTTCTAAAAAGAGTTAAATTAAGAGTTTGTTTAATCCAATGAATTCACAAAAGAGGTAGAGATTTTTGCTTTTATGAATTTCTTTAAGTTGATATAATCAAAGAATAGGATATCACGATATGATTTTGTTGATTTGTTATACATACTAGTGATGAAGAATGATCTTACAATCATTATTTTATTTGAATCTTTATCATAATTTTTATATTTCATTTTTATTTTAATCATTAGATTTAATTTTCAGTTTACAAACAAAACCTCCATTTTTAATAAATAAGAGTTAGTTTTCAAAATATTTTGTGAGAAAGGCTTACTATATACTAAATAATAATATCTAAAGTAATCTTAACGAAGGTTTAAATTGATTGTTCATCGAACACACATCATTTAACTTCTTAGCAAGTCGTTACTTTGTAGGGGGGATGGGGTAGGGAGGGAATATAGTTTGTAAAATTTAATTCACTCAGTGTCCCATCGTCATCTAATTTGTATTAGTACGTGCTTGAAAATGTATTGTCTCTCCCAAATTGATAAAGTCCTTTTATGGACATTAACATGTTTTGGTAGAAGCCAAGAATGGCCTACCAATAAATACAATGTATTCCTTGTCCAATTTTAAAGTTTCTTGCACACTTACATTTATAAAATCTACAAGTATGATAAGATTATCTACTTATATCATTAAATTCTTTACCATGTCCTTTGAATATATTAAAGATTTATATGTTAATTATAAGGACATGATTATGGGTTTCAACTTACCCACTCCTAGGTGTAAGCATAATGAATAAGACATTAAATTAACGTTTGCATCTAGGTTACACTTAACATTTACCTTCTTTTTATCAACAATGGTGATATTAATAATAAAGCTTCCAAGATCCTTGGAGGTAGCTTTAAAATTATTGGGAGTGAGAAAAATAAGATTTGTAGAAGAATAAGAAGAGAGAATTTTTGTGGGTTTGATTTGAAACTCATTTTTTTAGTGTGTTAGTTTATAAATTCATCGTGGGAAAAATACAACCTAACGTATTCAAAAAAAGACCAATGTGTTATGGTGTACAAAACATTCATGCCATGTTGCGAAAGTTTTCTTTCAACCCTATTTTATTTGGAGAGCTCCATGCCGTAGTGAGCAAAAAAACCATGTTGTTGCTAGTTTTTTTAAACTAAACAAAAATATTAAAATGGAATACTTAAAAAATAAATAACAAAAAGAACCAACCAATAAAATAAAATAAACAATAAAAGGAAATAACAAAAATAAAATAAAAATAAAAAGAAATAGAAAATCAACTACTAAAAACAAACAAAGAAAATAAAAATAAATAATAAAAAAATATAAATAGAAACGAATGGTTAAATAATAAAAAGTAAATAAATAACTACAACAAGTTAGCAAAAAAAGAAAATATATTTAACAAGAATTAAAAGCTAGTACACAAAATACTAAACAAAAATAAACTAAAATAAAAACAATAAAACAAAACAAAATAAAATAATTAAAGTAAGAAATTAAATAAATAAAAGAAAAGAAGATAAAATAAAATAAAAATTATTTTATTTAGTACACAAAAATACTAAGAGAAAAAAAAATTTAGATAGTTAGTTAATAAATTAATAAAAAAATACTAATAAAATAAAAATTAGTGTCGAAAAATAATAGAAAGAAAACAAGAAAAAGAAAATTAAGTTAGTAAATAAATTAATAATTAAAGTAAAATTAATAAAAGAAAATAAGTTAGAAATAAAAGTAAAAATAAATAATTTTTATTAATTATTGATTTTTAAATTTTTAATTAAAAAAATTCATGAATATTTACAAAAAACAATTTAAGAATTTTTTGATAATAAAAATTTAAAACACTATTCCTCCTCGGCAACTCAAAAACTTGATGCATAAATTTTGTATATATAAAATAACTTGTAAGTGTACGAATCACTTTTTAAGAAGTGACAAATATACTTCTAAAGTCAGTCTAAATAAAAATTACTTTAAATAATTCAACAAATCTCTTAAAAATTAATACATATATAAACTTAAACATTCTTTCACATTAGTTGGGTTTTGAAAAATTTAAACTAATAAAATTAAAGGATATGAACAAAATTGACTCAAACACTTCTAAGCCGATAAACACTTAATACCCATCGAAGAATTTATGAGATTTATTAGCTCCTAATCATGTTTGCTTAAAATTAATTAAATTATTAAAGATATTAATTATGGTTATTGATTTTTTTTTGTATGAAAACATCTTTAAATGAGAATCAGATTTTTTGTTAATAAAACCAATTAATATTCTAAAGCGAGGATCACCAACTAATTAGATTAAATTATGTTTTATTTTTAAGGAAATAAAAAATAATTTAAATCATAGTTTTAGGTATAGCACATAATTTAAACTCTTATTCAAGGTGTCAAAATTAGATGCTAAAAGCTAACTTTCAGATTTTAAATTTATTACAAAAAATATGTCATCAATATATTTTTTTATGATAAATTTTGTAGAAATCTTAAATGAAGAAATAAACTCAATTCATTTTATAAAAATATTTCCATAAATTAATTTTTTACAAACATGAAAACATAGCTAATATTCCATAGTAAGAATCAGCTAGACATGCTCAGATTTAATAAATAATCAATAAATTAAAAATAGAATTTAAAAAGTTACATAAAATTATATTTGTAAATAATCATATAAAATTAAAATATATACCTCAATGTATTCTTAAGTATACAAAATTTTTGTAACAATTCATGATATAAAAAACCTTCAAAAATAATGTACCTATACTATTTATTGAATCAAAATTATTATAAAATTAAGACATAAAACTTGTAGAAAAATTATAAAACCTACAAATTCTATCTATCTTATTTCTATATGTTGTATATGATGTATATGATATAACCTAAAGAGAAAATGAATGAACTTATAGTAGAGGCTTATAAAAAAAAGTGGATCGTGAAGGAAAAATCATGGAGCACTACAGCCCAATTTTATCCACGATGTTACTCGTGTTACGTAATGGTTCACCTAGTTTCAAACAGAAAGAAACACACTATGGCATAACATTTCTTTACCACAGCTTAGCTCAACTTGCTTAAAATTGATGTTAAACAGAGTGAAGTGTGTCGCGACCCACTGTACTTCATGTTATGGTCCGTGTTTCTTGTTTTCACTTCTTCTTTTTACCCCCTTATAATTGGTTGAATCATATGTAAGACTTACATGTATTTTTTTTATCTTCCAAATTTAAAATGAGTGCTTCGTGTATGATTCTTCAAATTTTTATCAATTTACCAAATTGAAGCTCAAAATACTTGAAAAACAACAAAAAATACCTATAATTTTGAACACATAGATTTTCTTAAATAATGATAAAATCATGCATATTTAAATTTATATATTACATTTAAGTACAAAATGAATAACTTAATATTAGTGCTTTTCAAGCACTCACCAACCAATTTACCGAATCTTTGTAAAAAGGCTTGATCTTTTACGTATAGTAGAGTCGATGGTAGATCTTAGCTCTTTGGATGATCACTTTTGGTAAAACCTTGGTTATTTTTTCATTGATTCTAACTCAATGTCATTAAATAATTTATGACTTTTTTGTACTCCCTTAGTGGTAAATGATACTTTCGTTATTCTACAACATCAACAACATATATATCAGTTACTTACACTATAAATACCAATATTCATCTCTTAACCTTTGTTTACGATTATGAAATCTAAGTTCAGTAGAGGGAACTTTGGGACTCCTTTATTTCTATTTCAGACCTTTAACTTTCTTGATTAGTAATAGAGGATTTTAATGCTATTTATAGATCTTATGAATCTATGGGCTCATCCACAGATTGAGGAGTTTGGTGCTATAGTCTCTTTTTGTAATCTTGTCAACTTGATACCAAAGGGGTTTATTGTACATATTTCAAAGGCGATCTATTTTGTATAAGGTTTGATTTGGACCATAGGTTATGCTTTGATATTTTTTGGACTACTGGTCCACTATTTCTTACTACACTCTCCCAAGACATCACCTTGATCACCACCCGCAACTATTGTCACCTTTCATGGCTAGGTTTGGGACACATAAGCCATTATGGTTTCATGATATGTGGATTGAGTATCATGGTTTCATAGATTTAGTACACACTACATGATCGACACCTATTCAGGCCAGTCTAATGGGAGTGGTTGTAGGTAAGCGTAAGGTGCTTAAGTCGGCTCTCAAGGTTTTGAATAGAGAGATCTTTGGTAAAATGGATCATAATATTAAGAGAGCTTGTACTACTCTCACTAAACTACAAAACTAGTATAATGATGATTCCTTCTTTGAGGAACTTCTTAACTTGGAATCTAATGTGCATATCGATTTGGATAGATTGCTATGTTAATAGGATATCTTTTTGTGAGATGAGATTAGGCTAAAGTGGTTGAAGTATGGTGATATAAATATTACATTTATCCACTCGTTACTTTGGAGTTTAAAGGCCTAAAAAACCTTTTACTCATTTGGATATAAATGGTGAAGTCACATAGAACCTAGAGGTTATAACTACACATATTTTATGCTACTATGAAAACTTTTCTTTGCCTAAATTGGTAATGCCTTGGAATTTCCTTTAATTTAGTTGTGCCCTCATTGGTCACTACAATGGTAATTGAAACTTACATTGCATACCATCACTAAAGAAGATTCATGCTATGATTTTTGACATGGACCCTTTAGTTGCTTTTGGTTTGGATGGTTTTACGGATAAATTCTCCCAACAATGCTAGGTCATCATTAGTACAGATGTAATATAAGAAATTTGAATTATTTTAGGATGGGTCAGATGCATCTAGGACTAAATTCAAATTTCTTAATCCTTATCCCTAAATGCCCTCAAGCAACCACTATTGACCAGTATAGACCAATTTCTCTAAGGAACTTTATGTTCAAATTAATTACAAAGACCATTTCCAAATGACTAGGAGGTATTTACTCTAGCATTCAATCTCAAAATTAGTCTGGGTTCATCTCAGGTCGCAACATCAGGGATTGTATGTCTGGTGCTTCTGAGTGCTTCAATGCAATGCAGCTTTCTAGTCAAGGGGTGATTTTGCTCTCAAAATTGATATTCGTTAAGCTTTTGGCACCGTGCAATTGAACTTTATCTTAAGGGTGATGCAATGCTTTGGTTTTGATGGCATCTTTTTGGGTTGGATTGTAGATGTCTTTGCTTACGTAAGAATCTCAATCCTGGTTAATGGTTCACCTAGAGGATATTTTTCTTAAATCATGATCGTCCAACAGGGGACCTTTTATTTACATTCTTTTTTTGTATTGTAGAGAATTTTTTTGCATAGTTACCTTGGATCCTTAGTGGATAATAAGTGCTTGTGGCTGATTTCCATTCCGATAAGTGTTTCGAAACTTGCCCATTTTTTATAGGCTAATGACCTACTTATCTTTGGTTATGCTTACTCATCAAACATCTAGGTTTTAGTTGAGGCTCTTCATTTATATGGTCATCCCTACGAATACGTGGTAAACTTGAAAATATCCTTCATTTACTTTGGTAAAGGTATGTCTTCAAGTAATATTCCATCTCTCCAAGACATTGCTAGGATGCGTATTGGGGGTACCTCCTTATGCTATGTAGGTGTCACCTTATTTCAAAGGGCTCCAAAGAAGCATTACTTTCTAGGCTTAGTAGATAAAATTCGTGCAGAAATAGATGTATGGAAAGGTTACACCTCTCTTTAGTAGGGCGTAAATGTTTGATCACTTCAATTATTTAGAGCATATCTCTACATTCTATTCAAATATATAAATGACAGAAAACTATTTTAGATGACCTTACTGTAAAACTCAGAATTCACTCTTATATTTTCATTCAAAGACACTACCTATTTATATACAAAGTTAGAGACAATCTTAGGTGACATACACCTAATACACAACTAAGACACCTAATACACAACTAATATATTCACCTAGTGTTAGACACCTAATACACACACAACTAATCATCTTTAACACTCCCCCTCAAGTTGGAGCATAGATATTAATCATGCCCAACTTGTTACAAAGATAATCAACCTGAACCCCATTTAAAGCTTTTGTGAAGATATCTCCTAGTTGTTCTCCAGTCTTCATATATCCTGTAGAAATCAAACCTTGTTGAATTTTCTCGCGAACAAAATGAAAATCAATTTCAATATGTTTAGTTCGCTCATGAAACACAGGGTTAGAAGCAATATGAAGAGCAACTTGGTTATCACACCACAATTTCGCTGGTATTGAAGTATTAAGACCTACTTCATCCAAGAGCTAATATATCCATATTATCTCAGACGCAGATTGTGCCATAGCCCTATATTCTGACTCTACACTTAATCGTGACACAACATTCTGCTTCTTACTTTTTCATGAGACCAAATTTCCTCCAATAAAATACAATAGCCTGATGTGGATCTTCTATCCACTTTGAAACCTGCCTAATCTGCATCTAAAAAACATTCAATATGAGTATGTCCATGATTTGCATACAAGATGCCACGTCCAGGTGCTTATTTTAAGTAACACAAAATTTGCTCTAACGCTGCCCAATGATGAACTGTTGGGGATGACATAAATTGGCTAACAACACTGACTGAATATGCAATATCTGGATGAGTCATAGTAAGTTAATTCAGCTTTCCAACCACCCTTCGATATCTCTCAGAATCTTTAAAGAGTTCTCCATCTCCTGTAAGGTGGATGTTCGGAGTCATTGGAGCACTACAAGGTTTTGCTCCTAATTTTCCTGTCTCAGTTAATAAGTCCAGGACATATTTTCTTTGAGATAGAAAGATACCTTTTTTACTCCTTGTGACTTCAACACCCAAGAAATACTTTAGCATCCCTAAATCCTTCGTGTGAAACTGAGTATGTAGGAAAGACTTAAGAGATGAAATTCCCGTAGTATCACTTCCAGTAATAACAATGTCATCTACATACACAACTAAAAGATTGATACCAGCTTCTGATTGTTTGTAGAACACAGAATGGTCAGACTTGTTTTTCATCATACCAAATGTTTCTATAGCTTAACTAAATTTTCCAAACCAAGCACGAGGACTCTGTTTCAAACCATACAAAGATTTGCTGAGACGACAAACGTGCCTAGACTCCCCCTGAGCAACAAAACCAAGAGGTTGCTCCATAAACACCTCCTCTTGAAGATCACCATGAAGAAAAACATTCTTGATATCTAGTTGATGCAAAGGCCAATAGTGAGTAGCTGCCATAGAAATAAACAACCGAACAGATGTCAATTTAGCAACAGGAGAGAAAGTGTCAGAATAGTCCACGCCATAGGTTTGAGCATATCCCTTAGCAACAAGACGGGCCTTTAATCGAGCAACTGACCCATCTGGATTAACCTTAACTGTGAACACCCATTTGCATCCGATAGCCCGTTTCCCTGAAGGTAAATCAACCAAGTCCCAAGTACCATTGTCATCCAACGCATTCATTTCCTCGATCATTGCATGATGCCAACCAGGATGAGATATGGCTTCATGAACAGTTTTAGGGATAGAGATATAATCAAGAGAAGCAATAAAAGAGCAAGAGGAAGATGACAAGCAATTATATGAAACAAAAGAAGAAATAGGATAAGTACATTGACGTTTACCTTTGCGTAATGCAATAGGAAGATCATCATTCAGGACTGGATCTGATGATGAAGAAGCAGGTGCAGCACATGAATGAGAAGGTCTATGTCTGGAGTAGACTTGAGTTATAAGAGGCTTAACAAGAACTGGATGAGAGACAGGTTCAGATGATGTGACAGAATAGACTAACAAATCGTCATCCTCCCCTTGACATGTAGAAGGAGGAGAAGACAAAAAATAGGGTGTGTCTTCCATGAAGGTAACATCAATTGAGACAAGATATTTGTTAAGACTAGGACAATAACATCTATAACCTTTTTGGAGATGAGAATAACCAAGAAAGATACACTTCAAAGACTTGGGATCTAATTTAGTAACATGCGGACGAACATCCCGAACAAAACAAGTGCTACCAAATATCCTAGGGTCAACCGGAAATAGTGACTTATTAGGAAATAAAATTTTGTAAGGAATCTCACCATGAAGAACAGATGAGGGCATGCGATTAATAAGAAAACATGCTGTTGAAACTGCATCAGCCCAAAAAGGTTTAGAAACATTCATTTGAAATAATAAGGCACGCACAGTTTCGAGAAGATGTCTGTTCTTACGTTCGGCCACTCCATTTTGAGATGGAGTATCAACACATGAAGTTTCATGAAGCATGCCATTTTGAACCATATAAGATTGAAACAAAGCCGATGTATATTCTTTGACATTATCACTTTGCAAAGTACGAATTGAAACATTAAATTGAGTTTTAATCTCAACACAAAATGCGCAAAAAATAGAAAACAATTTAGAATGACTCTTCATTAAATATAACCAAGTTACACGAGAATAATCATCAACAAAAGTAACAAAATACTTAAATCCAAGTTTAGACAAAATAGGACAAGGACCCCAAACATCAGAATGAACTAATGCAAAAGGAACACTAGCACGTTTATTGACTCTTGGATTTGAACTAAGACAATGATGTTTTGCAAATTGACAAGACTCACAATCTAATGAAGACACCTTACTAAACTAAGGACAAAGTTTCTTCAGTAAAGGAAGAGATGGATGACCCAGTCTACAATGTGCCTCGAAGGGAGAGGTTACACTAGAGCAAGCGACAAATTTCGGTATTGGTGTGTCAAGAATATAGAGGCCTCCAGACTCATGTTCTTTACCAATAGTCTTCTTCGTCATAAGATCCTGAAATAAGCAACGATTAGGAAAAAATGAGATGCAACAGTTAAGATTGCGAGTAAGCTGACTTACAGAGATCAAATTAAAAGATAAGCTAGGTAAATGTAAGACAGACGACAAAGGAAGTAAAGAAGTGGGAGTAATTGTGCCAGACCCAAGAATACGAGATGGTGACCCATCGGCTAAGGTAATAGTAGAGGTAGAAGTGTGTGACTGAAGAGTAGAAAAGAGACTAGCATTACCTGTCATATGATCTGTGGCACCAGAATCAATAACCCATTTGGAAGATGAGGAAATGAGGCACGCATTTGATTTACCTGAATCAGCAATAGCAGTGATAGAGGGTGATGAGGACCTCAGTGATTCTTGATACTGTGAGAATTTGGTAAATTCATCTGTAGAGATAGGAACCGATTTTTCAAAAGTATCAGAAGTGGATGCAATATGAGCCGAGTGACCTTTCTGATGCTTCTACTGAAGCTTTCTACATTCATGTTTCGTATGTCCTGGTTTGTGACAATAGTGACATACAATACCTCCGAGGTCCTGTGGTCGAGTTTCAAACCCGTGCGAGCCGCCTCCTTTGTTTATGTTCATATAAGTTGACCGTTCATGCTCATAATTATTACTTTGACCAAAGCACCGTTTAATTGAGTAGGTGGAGGTGGAGTGCCTTCTGTACGAAGTACTCGACTAAACACCTCTTGTAAAGAGGAGTTCTCAGAACTAGAAAGAACTTGGGACTTAGTAGTCTCAAAAGTAGAGGGAAGACCTGTAATAAAACTCATAACCGCCATTTGTTCCCGTTGGCTTTGTTGAACCTTGACATCAGGGCTAAAAGGCATCAAACTATTTAGCTCCTCACGGTAAAATGCTTTGCATACCTCATATATGCGAGAAAGATTTCCTTTACCAGAATATAAGAAATCCAAATAATCCATCAATTCCTTAACGAATTCACAATGATTGATCAAGTCAATTACATTGTTTTCAATAGAATTCCGAATCTGCAGAAATAAGCGAGCATCATCTCTAAGCCATGTCTACTTTGAATCATCTTTAGGAGGATCATTAGTCAAATGAGTATCTTTTTCGATACTTCTCAAATTAATTCGAATGGTCTTGCTCCAAGCCAAATAATTCGAATGGTCTTGCTCCAAGCCAAATAATTCGAGCCATTGAGCTTATGGTCCGTGATTTTAGACATCACAGGCACCATATCCGTTACAACATTAGATTTATTTTCAACCATAACTCTTACAAACGACAAGACAACAAGTAAATGAACAAACAAAATTCAACAACAGTAGCGACCAAATGCAGCGAACAAACGCAGCGAACAAACACATCGAACAAGAACACAAAATTGGAAGAACCCAAACTTGAACAATCACAAGCGATGAGTGCGAAACCACCATAGATGACGTAGGGGAACGACGGAGAGCGACACGAGATTGACCGGAGAAGAATTCTGCACGAATGCGCTGTCACGCACCGGCGCGTGGAAATTTGACAGAAAGTTGCTGTGGCACGTGTGGTCCACTCGTGGCTCGTCTGGTGACCGGACTTCGGGGTTTGTCGGTTGGCGGCTGTTCTTCCTCCCTGTGCCGGCGGTGAGACGAGTGAGAATTTGACAGAAAGTTGCGGTGGCACGTGTGGCTCACTCGCGGCTCGTCTGGTGGCCGGACGTCGGGGTTTGGCTGGTCTGCGGTTGGTCCTCCTCCTTGTGCCGGCGGTGAGAAAAAATGTGTACTCCAAAAGGGTGTTCCGAGTTGGAACTAAAAAATGCACTAAATCCTAATTTGTGTTTTCCCAAAATCAGCCCCCAATTTGAACGAAATTTTTTTCCAAATTTTGTAACCCAAATGCTCTAATACCATGTAAAACTCAAAATTCACTCTTATATTTTCATTCAAAGACACTACCTATTTATATACAAAGTTAGAGACAATCTTAGGTGACATACACCTAATACACAACTAAGACACCTAATACACAACTAATATATTCACATAGTGTTAGACACCTAATACACACACAACTAATCATCTTTAACACTTACAAAAATCATCCGTAATTTCTTTTGGTCGGGGAAAGCAAATAGGCTTACATTGGTTCAAGTTTCTAGAGGGACTATTGTCGCTCCCTTGAGAAGGGGATCTTGGTTTGTGGGATCTTAGTCTTTTAAATGAGGTCTTGTAAAGAAAGTTTGCTTGGTGGATGATCATAGGTAACTATAGCATTATGCTCGACTTACATAGTCAGTATTTGGGTAGGGGAGAAACTGCACGAAGTTATTTTGTTTGGTCTTCAGTCTGGCCCAGCTTTCGACATCATTACTCGACTTTTTTGGAGGAGTCTAGGTGGTTAATGGCCTCGTCCTTGAAGGAGTCCATGGCCAGGTTGCACCCTATCTCGACGCTCGAGGAAAGTTGTTCCTTCATCGCCTCAAACTCACATTTTCTTTGACAGGTTTCCACCTCAGCCTGAGCCTTTCTTTGGTCCTCCCTAAGCTCTTCAAAATGCCTTGAGATATCATTCAACTCATCTTTATCCTTGGATAGCTTATCCTTATTGTCAATATCCTCGCCCTCCTACTTGTTGGCTTTGGCCAACAACACAATGTATTTAGATTGAATTAAAGCATGACTCTCTTTTTCCATGGTGAGCTCATACTTCAAACTCATTACACCCCGAGTCCTGACCAACATATGAATGAGTTTCATCTAAAAACAAGACAAACAGCATGAGGTAATTACAATATAAAAGCTTGGGGCTTAATCAAAAACAATGTCAAACTAACACTTACCTAGTACATGAGATGACTGATCATGGCCTTGGCATCCATACCTTTGCACATGGTATCGAGTTGTCTCTCATGCTCAACTTACATAGTCAGTATTTTAGTGGGCTTTTTTCTTAAACGTAAAAGAACATGTTTCAATCTTTTTCATTGTATCCTTTTTTTAAATATCTTTTTAGCAAAAAGAAAAAAATAAATATCTTTTTCTTTAAAAGAAAAAAATAAATATCTTTTTCTTTAAAAGAAAAAATCTTTCTCACATGTATGGTTGAATGGTAAAATATTTTTAATTTAATTTAATTTAGTATTATTTTATATTTCACTCTTTGTTTTAAAGTTATATACTAAAATTATTTTGGATTATACTATTAATCTTTAAACTTTATTAGAATTAATACTTTATCTTTTAATTTTTTTTATAATATTAAACCAATAGTGGTTCTTAAAAATTAAAAATCCATCTTATCCAATAAAACTTATAAAATCAATTCAAATTGATTTATTCGGATTAAGTGGATTGAATTTTGTGTCAGTGTTTTTACTTTTATAATTGAATTTTTTTAAATTTATTTTTAATAATTAAACAATTATTACATTAAATTTATATTTTAATAATTGATTAAAATTTAGATTTAACCAGATTTTAATTTTTTCAAATAATAAATCAATAAAGATAATATATTTAATTTTATATTTCAAATAATACAAAAATAAAATCAAGTATTTATTATTTAATTTCGTATTAATTTAAATATAAATTACATACATAAACAAGTGTTTATTTTAAATAATAGAAATGTAAAAGTTTAAAATTCAGTTGCTTAACATTAGATTTGTGGTCTCCTACTCTCATCTAGGAGATGACGTTGAGTTAAAAAAATAAATAGATTAAGATAAGAAAGTGAGGTAGAAGTAATTAAAATTTAAAATTATAAAGGAGATTGTGCAAGGTGGGCATAGAACAAACATTAGTTTTGATATATATATTTTTATTTTAAATAAAATAAAATTATTATATTAAAAAATTATGATATAATATAAATATGTATCGAATAGATTTTTGAGTAAATTTTATTACAAAGATCGATGGAATTTATAATAAATTAATTCTACGATTCTTAAACACAAACCAATTAAAGTTAAAATTTGATTACTTTTACCCCACGTTTGGTTGGAGGGAATGGAATGGAATCAGAATTGATTCCTTCTATTTTGTGTGTTTGGTTGGACGGAATGGAGGGCGGAATGGAATCGGATTACCAAAAGAGAAGGAATCACAATTCCTTCTCCCACCTTTGGTAATCATTATTCCATTCCCTTGTAAATTTTTTTTTTCCAATTTTGGACTCACCTAAAATATAACCTTAAATTCAAATCCCAAATTCTCAAACCCAAAATTCCAAAAGCCTAAACCCTAAACCCAAAATTCCAAAACCCTAAACCCTAAACCCAAAATTTCAAAACCCTAAACCCTAAATCCAAATCCTAAAATCCTAAAATCCTAAAACCTTAAACCCTAAACCCTAAAACCCTAAACCTTAAAACATAATTCCCAAAACGGTAAAACATAAATCTCAAATCCCTAAACCCTAAATGCTAAACCCCAAATCCCTAAGGCCCAAATGCCTAAACCATAAACCCCAAATCCTAAATCCCTAAACCCTAAACCCTAAAACCCTAAACCTTAAAACATAAATCCCAAAACCCAAAACCCTAAAACATAAATCCCAAAACCCTAAACCCTAAACCCCAAATTCCAAATCCCTAAACCCTAAACCTTAAACCCTAAAACCCTAAACCTTAAACCCTAAAACCCTAAACCCCAAATCCCCAAATCTCTAAACCCTAAACCCTAAAACCCAAATCCCTAAATCTCTAAACCCTAAACCCTAAACCTTAAAACATAAATCTCAAAACCCAAAACCCTAAAACATAAATCCCAAAACCCAAAACCCTAAAACATAAATCCCAAAACCCTAAACCCCAAATTCCAAATCCTAAAACCATAAACCCTAAACCTTAACCTACAAATATAACCCCAAATCCTAAATCCCTAAACCCTAAATCACACATCCCAAACCTCAAAACCCTAAACCTTATTTAGAAAAATAATAATTTTAATAATATATTTCTTTTTAATTAAGTAATACTTATTTAGAAAAATAATGATTTCAATAATGTATTTTGTGTGACGAAAAATAGTAATTAAATGACGTTATTTAAACTTTACACGTGAGGTGATAAGGCCATTTACAAATTTTTTCATTCCATTCCAGCCAAACCAAACACTATAATCCCGATTCTGAAAATTAATTGGCCAAACCAAACAAAATTGTTTCCTTTCCATTCCATTCCATTCCGATTCCGATTCCGATTCCGATTCCATTCCACGAACCAAACGCCACCTTAGTTATATCGGTCCTTTGTTTTTTGCACCACACTTATCTTGGTTTCCGAAAAGAATATACCTTCTTACATCCAAATTAGATTTCTGACTCTTTTTTTTCAGACAGAAATTAATATCTGAGAACATCAAGTTAGGGCTGGGTTTTTAAGGAGAGAGCAAACATGGGACTCGCACGAAGACAGTTGAAGGCTATGCTTCGCAAGAATTGGCTTCTCAAAATTCGTCACCCTTTTGTCACCTCTGCTGAGGTCCTTTTACTCTTCCTCTCTCTTTTTCTGTTGTCGATTCTTGTGAGTTTGATAGTATTTGTTTTTCACTTATTCTCTTTCAATCAATTTGTTTTTCTCTGTGAAGTTGTTTTCTATTTTACTGGTCGGAAATTGGCCGATTTCTGGCAATTGTTAGTCGTAATTTTCTACTTAAGAAAATCGTAATATTACTCCTGTTCCTTGGCAGATATTGCTCCCAACAGTAGTAATGTTGTTATTGATAGCCGTAAGAACGCAGGTTGATACCCAGATCCACCCAGCGCAGCCGTAAGTTTTTTACTTCTCTATTTCTACCTTTAAATGAGAATTGGGTAGTTGATAGGTTACAAAATGGTGTTCCATTTTACAATCGTGGGAAGATTATAACTTACATCTTATAGTACCCACACATTCCTGGCTAATGTAGTAGGCAGTGGAATAATAATTGTTGGTTATATAACGGTAAAAAGTGACTCATTTAATGTATAGGTTGAAATGACCAAAAATAAAAAATGTAAGTTTGAATGATCCAACTATTTAGGGCTAGTGCTTTGGTACTCATGTTCATCTAGTGTATATTTGGTCCAATTTAGTACCCAAATCAAGAAATGGTTACCATGGAAATTTTGATTGGGTGACATATTACCCATCAATTAGGTCCTATGTATGACATATAGTTAAATTAATTTGGATAAAATTGAAACTATTTTTTAAATCGGGTATTAAATTGGAGCAAAACAATAATATGGGAGATAAAGCGTATCAATAGAAGAATATAGGTAGGCTCAAACCCGAACAATTTTATATGTCTAATTATTGATTCAATTGTTTTTGTGTAACTGAATTAGGCACATACGTGAAGGTATGTTTGTGGAAGTGGGTGAAGGTATTTCCCCTAGTTTTGAACAAGTACTAGAGTTACTCTGGAGTGAGGGAGAGTATTTGGCTTTTGCACCGGATACAGAACAGACGAGAATGATGATTAAATTGATGTCAATGAAATTTCCTCTCCTTAAGGTATTGGTTGTTTTCTTGTGTAGTTTATATTTAGAAAATTCCTTTTGATCCTTACTGTGGGTAGATTATACACATTCATGCTTCCTTACCTTTGCTTTTGTAAAGACATGGCTCTACTTTTGTATACTTCAGATATGTGATGTATTATTTTAGAGTGAATTCTTATATGTAAGTCGGACAATTGTAATAACAATAGAATTTAATGAAGTTTTGACCAAAACTATATTCCTTGCTCCTCCTAGTGACCAAAACTATATTCCTTGACCAAAACTATATCACTAGTTTCACTTCTTTTGAAGAACAACCTTGTCTGATGACCGTTTTAGATACTTGAGAATTTTATACACAAATTCCATGTGGATTTCCTTCTGAGAGTTCATGTGTTGACTTACGACACTAACTATAAATGCGATATCAGGCCTGGTGTGAGACAAATAGATGGGCTTTCCTACTAATATTTGATATCTGTCTGAGTCTACTAGTTTTTCCTTATTTGCATTCTTTTTTCTAGCCTTTATCAGAGTGTCATTTGGCTTACAACTAAGCATGTTGGTTTCGGTGAGGTGATCAATGATGTATTTTTGTTGGGACACATTAGTTCCTTTTTTTGATCTTGCAACTGCAATCCCTAGAAAATACCTCAATTGTCCCAAACTCTTGACTTTGAATTATGTTGACATTTTTTCAAATTTTCGATTTCACTGGGATCATCCGTAATCATGATTATATTATCGACATATACTATCAAGATAGTTTTTCTCCCATTTTCGATGTGTCAGAAAAACATTGTATGATTTGATTGTCCCTGTTGATATTCTTGTTTCTTCATTAGTTTTGCAAATAGATCTAACCAAGTTCTTGATGATTGTTTGAGATGATAAAGTGATTTCTTTAGCTTGTACACAATATTTTCTCCTTTGTAGAACCCTAGAGGCATTGTCATTAAGACTTCTTTTTCTAATTTTCCATTAAGGAATGCATTTTTTTTTATGTCAAGTTGGTATAGTGGCTAATCTATATTGGCTGTTAGCGATAAAAAAACTTGACTGTATTGAGTTTAGCCACTAGTGCAAATGTTTTAGTGTAATCAATCCTGTTGGTTTGTATAAATCCTTTTGCAATTAGACGAGTTTTGTACTTTTTTATTGTCCCATAAGTTTTATATTTTATTAAAAATCCACTTATAACCAATATGAATCTTTCCTTTTGGTAGTTATGTCATATCCAAAGTTACATTTTTTTTGTATCTTTATTTTTTCCATAACAGCTTTGTTCTATTTTGGGATTCTCAAAGCCTCGTGAATATCTTCGGGTATTTTTGTTTTGTCAAGGTTAGTGGTAAATATACGAAATCCAGATGACAATGTTTTATATGAAGCAAATCTAGAAATGGCACGAAGAGTATAAGATCGTGTTTGTTTTCTAAGAGCAATGGGTAACTCATGAGATTTAGTGAATTCAGAGTTACTTAGATTCAATTTAAACTCATGGGTATTTGGATCTATCATTGGTTTTGACTTTTGAAGTACTTGAAGTATGAAATTCTCTCTATCCTTTAAAATTGACCTCTGTGAGTAAGTAATTATATCTTTATTTTGTTGTTTATATGTTTCTCCCCTTGAGTTCAAGTTATACTCTTTGGTATAACGAGGTGTGTATGGCTCACAATTTGACTCAAACTCTGGTCATTACTTTGATTGTGAGTAATAGTGGGTTTGGAAAGAGGATTAAGAGTAAGATTAGAGTTCAATTATTGATAAAAAGTTCTATCCTCTGTTATACCATTCTCATCTTGAGGAGAGGTATTTTGGTAGTAAGGTATGTTCTAAAAAAATGTGACATCGAGATTGACAAAAACCTTGTAAGTAGATGGATAATAGCATTTGTAGCCCTTTTGAGTAGGTAAATAACCAATAAAAACATATTTAATAGCTTTTAGATCTAGTTTGGATCCATGTTTTGAATGGTTTAATAAATACAGTATAACCAAATACTTTCAGAGTCCGAGTAAATTGTAGATGTGAAAGGATAAAGAAGTTTTGTAATTTTTTGAGGAGTTTTAAAGGAGAGAACTTGAGTAGGCATACATGGGATGTGCAGAAGTGAGAACAACATCTCTTGTAAGGAGATGGATTATAATATTTGTAGCCCTTTTGAGTAGGTAAATAACTAATAAAAACACATTTAATAGCTTTTAGATCTAGTTTGGATCCATGTTTTGAATGGTCTAACAAATGCAGTATAACCAAATACTTTCAGAGTTCGAGTAGATTGTAGTTTTTGAGGAGTTTTAAAGGAGAGAACTTGAATGGGCATACATGAGATGTGCGGAAGTGTGAGCAACATCTCTTCAAATTTTTTGGCATGTTTGTTGGAAACATCAAAGTGCGTGTTACTTCCAGGGGATGTCTATTCTTGTGTTCAATTATCCCATTTTGTTGGTGTGTGTCTACGTAAGAACTTTGTTGGATTATCCCATGATTTTGAAGATAATCTTGTAAGAAATGATTGAAATACTCGGTGTTATTATCAGTGTGAAGAATTTGTATTTGTGTTTGAAACTGGATTTGAATTATTGTATGAAAGTTAATGAAAGTATTTCGAACCTCAGTTTTTTCTTTTAATAGATACACTCAACAAACATGAGTATGATCATCAATAAAGATGACGAACCACTTATACCATATGGAATAGATTATAGGAGAGGTCATATTTTCTGAATGAATTTGTACACGGTTATACTCTCAATTTAATATACAAATAAATGATCAAAAAAGAAAAACTAATTAAAGGCAAAATATCTTTCCAATGATCCTAATGATATCATAACGATATATAACTCGCTAGAATCTTTACACCAAATGCAGAATCAATTTATATTTGAGTCCAAATATTTCAACATATTCTTACCTATATCTTAGTGTAATGAGTTGAACTCCGGCGTAACATTGTTTGGCCAAATATTCTCACTAAATAATGCAAACTTATTTCACGTCACTTATGTCGTTTTCTTTACCCATAACATTTTCGTCCTTAAATTTTTCATTTGTCTATTGTTTATGCTGACCAAAAACTACAGCTTCCGCAATTGTTCCAGCTTTGATTCATGGAATCAAATATATAGAATTTCTGGAGTCTTGTCATTAGGATTCTCCCTTCTAGTAAATGGAATTTCAAAAGCAAACCAAAAAGATGTGTCATAATTTGCTTGCATGCATCTTATTACATCTGTAAGGTTCTAATGAATTAAAATAAATAATCTACATTTCATATGTACAGCTAGTCAGTAGAGTTTACAAAGATGAAGAAGAGCTGGAAACTTACCTACGTTCAGATATATATGGTACCTGCAACAAAATCAGGTATGCAAATAGGTATATTCATGTGATGTTATGTACGTATTTGATAAGACAAGGTAAGAACACTTGAAGGTGAAATGCATCATGTTTATTCTTACTATTTTATGAAGTCTAATTTATACCGTTATTATATGCATGCCGGTTTTGTACAGCTCAGTATCTTCAGCGTTTCTGACGACCTATACCACATTGTTGCTGGAATTTTCAATATATGTTAGCATTCACATGTCTGCTTGAGTGAGTTGTGATTTAGAATGAAAAGTGCTTTGCAACATGTGGGCAATTTAGAAATTTGGCATTGCAATATGCTGAAAAGTGGACATTATGATGATACAAATAGTGTTATCTGACTTTTCAATGAAAACCGTAGACATGCTAGTGGAACTCTGATTGGCTACTCTTATATAAGAATTTCATGTTATATCAAAAGAAATAAAATCTTTTTAATCTTTTTGAACTTTAAAATATTTGAATGGTTTATCTTTAAATATTATTATGTTCCACTGCTGTGCTTTCTTTCATTCCAACGCATGTCTGATAGCTGAATCTGTGTTGTGGTGATATTACTTTACATAGGCTGTGGAACTTAATAAACTCAATGGGTTTTTTATTAGGAATTGTTCGAATCCCAAGATTAAAGGAGCGTTGGTATTTCATGAGCAAGGTCCTCAGATATTTGATTATAGTATACGTCTGAATCACACATGGGCTTTCTCAGGATTTCCTGATGTTAAATCCATTATGGACACAAATGGTCCTTATCTTAATGATTTGCAGTTGGGCATTAATACAATACCAACAATGCAGTACAGCTTCAGTGGATTTTTGACCGTATGTTCATATTGTTCTTTTTCCACATTTTTTATTTATTTATATAGGTTTATGTTTCACCATTGATCTCCAATTTTTCAGCATAGATAACAATTTGAATGCTCATCTAAGTATGTGTTAACTTGATGATGTGGCTGTTAAAAGGAAATCTTTGATGGATATCCCAAATTATCCTTGTTCCAAACTTCAAAAATTAAGGGACTTTAATTGTACTGATTTAAAAATGGAGGACTAACATGGTGAAACATTGGGGAGCACTGCTGATATTGATCCTTCAGTATATACATGTCTTTTATGTTTCTGTTTGCTTCTTCGTTCAGTTTGCATGGACCTTCAGCCTACTAGATGATGTATTTGCAGAATGCAATAATTGCTTGAATTAAAAACTAATAAATGTTTGGATACAATGAAAATGCATGAGATACAGTAGGAATTTATGGGGTAGTTTGTGTATGAATATAAGCACTTTCTCTTATACCAAGCTTATTGTGGGAAATGGTTGTTAAATAATATTTTAGGAAGATCCTTGCTAGAATGATTTAGTATTGAAGAACTATTAACATAATTTCTTTTGATTCTCTATGTAATTTTTTTTAAAAATCTATGATGTGTCAATGTACGTTGTTTTCCTTGAAACCTTTATTTGTCCAATTCAAAGTATTTGTGACATAGCTATTGGTCTACTTGGAATTCTTGTTTCTTTTGTAACCTCATAGGGAGGTTGAGCTATCTTCCAACAAACTAATCCTCGGGGAAGAGAGATGGGTAGAGGTCACGATACCCACTATCAGGTCAATTTTAACAGAAGAACAAAGCAAGTTAAGCAGAGCAATTGAACTTACCCTCGCATAGGAGAAAAGGAATGAAGCTCTAAGAAGGATGATCGAGCAAAAGAAGAGGGTATTAGATTATTACAATAGGATTGTGTGTTTCAAAACATTTTCTAAAGGTGATTGGGTATTTAGAAGGGTTTTCCCTATCAAGAGAGAGTGAATGGCCAGGAAAATGGGCACTAATTGGGAAGAACCTTACCAAATAATTGAAACCATTCTAGGAGGGGCCTATCTATTAAAAAGCATTGAAGGAGTTGAGGAGGGCACAAGTTGGAATGCCAGGCACTTGAAGAAGTATCAATTTTTTTTAAAGATGATTAGTTGTGTGTGTATTAGGTGTCTAACACTAGGTGAATATATTAGTTGTGTATTAGGTGTATGTCACCTAAGATTGTCTCTAACTTTGTATATAAATAGGTAGTGTCTTTGAATGAAAATATAAGAGTGAATTCTGAGTTTTACAATTTTAATGTATAATAGTCTACCATTTTCATGTAATACCGACACAAGCATATCAATGGAATTACACCCCCATACAAGTGGTTCTTTATTTTTTAAAGATAAACCTCCCATCTTTACGTCACGGGCTGATCACCTTGGTTAAGAACCAGGTAGAGCACCCTGACACATTCAAGTCACGAGTTGTCCACCTTGGTTAGGAATTGGGTCAACACTTTGACATTAAAGGGAGAGATGAACGTCTCAGTCAAGAACCAGGTAAAGCTCCATCTCTACGTCACAGGTTGATCACCTCGGTTAAGAACCAAGTAGAGCGTTTTGACACATGCAAGTCACGAGTTGTCCACCTCGGTCAGGAACTGGGTCGACACTCTGACATTAAGGGTAGAGATGAGCACCTCGGTCAGGAACTAGGTAAAGCTTTATCTCTATGTCACGGGCTGATCATCTCGGTTAAGAACGCCTTGACACATTCAAGTCACGAGTTGTTCACCTCGGTCAGGAATTAGGTCGACACTTTGACATTAAAGGGAGAGATGAGTGCTTCGGTCTAGAACCAGGGAAAACTCCATCTCCACATCACTGTCTGATCACCTTTGTTAAGAACCAGGTAGAGCGCTCTGACATATGCAAAGGTCACGAGTTGTCTACCTCGGTCAGAAACCGAATCGACAAAGCGTCAAGAATTCTTCAAACGCTTTGACACACGGCCAGTGTTTGGGTCTCTTCCACTAAAGGAAAAGCTTGGCCTGAATCTTAATAATTTTCTTTTGTGCATGGGTCACTGTGTTGGGATGAGTTGAACTCATCACGAGCATTGCTCACTCCAACTCTTCAGTAATCTCCATCACCTTAAGAAACACTCTTTCAGATCATTTCATGTAGAAGCTTGCCCAATAGGATTCCTTATCTATAAGATTGGCCATTTTAGCTAAGGTCCTCTTTTCTCGAGATTGAGTTTGGCGTAATTGCTCTTTGCAAGAAGCGAGCTTACCCTTGTTCTCTTTAAAGAGATTTACCTTAGCCTCGAGTTTGACCACCTCGTTTTTTAATACGTCAACCTTGCTTTTAAGCCTGCCATTTTCTACTCTCAAAGCTCGAACTGAATGTCTATTTGATCGATCAGAATCCATGAAGTTCAACCACAAAAGATGGAATAATTAAAGCATGAATCAAACAAATGCCCTTGATCCCTTTTCTAGGAAATGATATTAAGAAAAAAGGTAAAAAACACATTTCCGTAAAAAGTGGGTAGGTCAACATCATAAATAACAATAATTCAGACATATTAACTTTTCTTTAATAAATATAATTGGTTTTATTCCACAAAAAGATGATTTACAAAAGTATGAGCTCGCGATCAAACAAACAGATGTGGCATCAAGCTCGAAAACACAAAAGGATTAGGTCTCAATAATTAATGATCTTTGCCCCCGCCTCTGCACTTGTTGCCTTGGGCCCGTCCTCACCCCCACTTGAGCCAGACTCCATGGCTAGCTCATACCCCCTTTCTAGGCTTGAATTGAGTTGTTTGATCAGGACGTCAACCTCGGCCTTTGCCTTGTGGGCTTCTTTAGTAACAACCTCGACTTTCTTTCGCTCTTCCTCGATCTCATCTTTAGCTCATCGTCTAGCCTCCTCGAGCTCGTTAACACGCTTAGCATAGTCATTTAGCTTGATAGGGCCCCTTATAGTTTTTTCTCCTTATCGATGGTCTCCCCCTCCCACATATTTGCTCTTGCCAATAGCGCGATGTATCGAGATCGAGTCGACGCATGAGCTTGTTTCTCTTGTGTCTGCTTGTTCTTCAAACGCCTTACGCCGCGAGTCCTATAAAGTAGCACCGACTAAAACAAAAGAAAAGTATAAGGTCAAACAAATATGTTGCTAGCTAAAGCTTTTCAAAATCATTGTCGTAAATATACGTAGGGTGTGAGGTAGCATACTTGATACAGTTGGCGACATGCGACCTCGTTAGAGTTTGCATCCTCATAGAGCACCTCAAGTTGCTTCTCGAGTGATTCAATGGGAAGCTGGCTCAGATAACGGTCGAGTTGCTTTGGATCCAAGCCCCGATTTTACACAATCCCGTCTACATAGATGGTGAGGTCATTTAGAATTGCCTTTCCCTTTCTGGCATCCCGGGTTGAGTCTCCAAGCTCTTTAGAGCCCGAGTAGGGAGGTGGAGTTCCAAGTTCCTTTTGCAACGAGGATCGAGGCACCCAGACATTCAACAACTATGGGTTGAGCGCAGGCTCATCCATGGATGCTTTCTTCTTTTTCAGGGACACAGGGTGACCTTCTTGTCCAAAGGATTTGCTCCTCTTCATACCCTTAGATGAGCCCCCTCCAGAAACATGAGGTATATCCTTTTGGGAACTCATCCCGGTAGAAGCCATCTTAATTTGCAAACGAGACAAAAGCTGGGCAGCAGTAGGCTCTATGGGATTTACGAAACAAAAAAATGAGAGGCTAAGTTATTTTCATCACGATGTGCCAAATAAAAAAAACTTTGATTTGAAAAGAAACTCTGATGAAAACATCTTCATATTGACTCCACTGCTTAAGATGAGGTTGTCCTTTTGGTTAATAACAACTTGTGCACATTGGTACTAAATGAACCCTGGTTGTGGATGAAGAATTTTGAGAGAATGGGCTCATGGTCTCTGTCAATGTCGGTTTTGAAAGAGGGGCTCTTGTTGCTATGAATAGTCTAGAATGTGGGTTGTTGTTGACGTCGGTTTTGAATGTGGGTGGAAATTAATGGCTCAAATTGCTTCCCAAATTGCTATGTGTTTGGCATGTGGGTTAAGTATGAAACTGACAACATTCTCTAGCAATCCAATTTTGGAGGAGTATGTGCTACCCAAAAATGATTGTTCCTAAGCTTGTTTTAAATAATTTTCTGAAAGAAGTTTGTGTTCTAGCAACTTCAAATTGGCTGATCCAAGATACTAGTTATCAGATTGCACTCAGCACTGAAAGGTTTTTCAAGAGTATCTTCTTCACAGAACAAATTTCAATGTTATGCAATTGAATCCAAAATTTTATGATTTTCAAGTTCTTAACTCACTTGACAATGGGACTGATGTAGGATGTAGGGTACGAGTCACTAAAGTCTAGTAGTCTTCCTAGTGATCCTAAGATGATGTTTGGTTTTCATAATAGAAATATAATGAAAATGAGAATGGTAATTGGAATTGAATTCGATGGAAAACAATATTATTATTACTTCTAAATGATGATAAATGAGAAAATGTATTTAAGATAATATAAACATATGAAGAAAATAGAGCATGTTAACGTATTCTTAAGGATGTAGAGGAGTGATTTTTCTTGCTATTTGGTATAATGCTTTATATTTCATTCCAAATTAACAGGAAAGCAAACAAATGAATGCTTCTTATTATTATCAATCAAACATGACTTCTAAGTTGCATATTCAATCATCATTTAAAGTTCATGCAGTTTTAGTTTTCAATTAATTTTGTATATTTTAAATCTTTTCAGATTCATACATCCATGCACTTTAGTTCATGAACTTAGGATGTCATAGAAGTATTTTGATTCATGTACACTCTCTCAAGTTTTGTGCAAGACAAAACAAACCTAGATCACATGAGTAGTTTACTCCTTTTCTTTTCCTGGAGAATTTATGAGAATATCTTTAGTTGTATTAGTGTTGTATAGTCTACGAATTCTTTTCCCGGAGAATTTATGAGAATATCTTAAGTTGTATTAGTGTTGTATAGGCTACGAATTAGTTGTAGAACAAGCTGGAATTTAATTGTTGATACTAGCTGTATTATTTCTAGATTAATGACCTATTTGTCTAACTTTTAGTCCTATTAATAATGTTATATATACATTTGAAAAACACAGAAGAGAAATAATAATAATATTTAAGATTTTCTCCACCATTTCTCTCCATATTTTCTTCATTTCCCTATAGTTTCCACACTACCCACCACATGCTAATTTTGTGATGTTTTTTATGCTTTAATAACGTTGTAGATCCAACAAGTATTGGATTCGTTTATAATATTTGCTGCCCAGCAATCTGACACTGCAAAGATTGAACTTCCTTCACTACACTCCTTCAATGCCTCTGCATCTCTTGTGGTGCCATGGAAGCAATTCAGCCCTTTTAACATAAGAGTAGCCCCCTTTCCTACTCGTGAATACACGGATGATGAGTTCCAGTCAATTGTCAAGAATGTCATGGGTGTATTGTATGTACCTCTGATTTTATTATCTGTTTCTTTTCCCTAGTGGTATCGTATATACTAGTAACAATTTATTGTTCTCTGACAAGCAATATTTATTTAGTTTGGAACTTGGACACACAGGTATCTTTTGGGATTTCTCTACCCTATTTCTCGCTTCATCAGCTATACTGTGATTGAGAAGGTTCGGTAATGATTATAATCACTATATTAAATTAAAAGATGTTACTACCCTATTTTTCGCTTCCTCAGCTATTCTATGATCGACAAGGTTTGGTAATGATTATAATCAGTATATTAATTTAAAAGATTTTGCCATGGTTTATATTGCTCTTTTATCTTTTCTGTATTTTTTTGGGTGTGACATACTGTTTTAAATGCAGCAGTTGATTGTTCTTAAGTTCTTGACTTTAATCCATAAGTTTGATTTTCAGGAACAAAAGATAAAAGAAGGTGTCTACATGATGGGTCTGAAGGATGAGATTTTTTATCTATCTTGGTTTATTGCATATGCTTTGCAGGTAGGGTTTAATTGCACCACCATATTATCGTGTTTTGTGTACTTCTGGTGAAGTGCTTGAGATTTTTTCATATGCATTGCATATTGCATGTGAGTGAACTGATGGATTGATATTCAAGGATTTTAAATACTTTGGTTTTCCTTGGTCAAATATTGATGATTATTATTCGCATGAATTGGGTAACAAGAAAAGGCTTAGAGATAGGAAATGATAAGAGTGTGAGTGCGAAAAATCTCTGATCTAATTAGTATAAAAAGTATTTTAGATGTCATCTTGACTTGTTGCGTGCCTTAAGATGTGTGTAATAATATAACAGACTCATACGTATCGAAGTGGTGAAGGAGAGGCTTACGCTTCTTTGAAAACAATGTTGCACAAGATCCTAGTCTTTCTAATACGTTAGATATGTTTATCGTAGTTTTTACTTGTTTGATGTTGTTTTAAGAGGTTTGTTGTTTATTAGAGTAAGTGCCTATTTCTTTAACGTTTATGTTTGTTTCTTATTTTATTCTTTAGGTGCGAAGGGAGAGGGTTGGTTGAATGACTATAATCTTATTCTTTCTCGTATTAATAGAGTTCCCTGGAATTGAGCCTTAGTCGCTCAATTCCCAATATGAAGTTCCACTTCCTTTATAATTAAACCAACTTTTACGCTAATGGTATCAAAGCGAAGGTTGTTCCTTGAGCTTTGATGTCCATGTCTAATGGAGGAGGCCAACATGGGGTGGATGACAATCTCCATGTGAAAGCACTACTGCAATACCTCGATGAATAGGACTAGAAATTTGAAGCTCGATATCGCGTTTTTTGGATGAATTTCATTAGACAATGTTGTAATTTCACACTAATTTTCCTAGTTAGGTGCAAAGTTTGAAACCTACTGGCTCAAACCTACATCAATCATCTTCTACATCCATTTTGAATTGCCTTCAAACAATTTTCATCTGACCATAAACCCATCAATTGAGACAATATTTTCTTTTCAACCCACGTAACACCCAACATCATATTCCTGTTAACCACAAAAGACAACCATTTCATTGAATTTGAGCCGCCTCGCCAAACATCCATCCTTAATTGATCTCATACACTTGTTTTCTTTGACAATTGCCAAAAAAAGAAATACTTTGTTGCGGAGAGTGGGCAGATGAACATTGGTGAATTTTTGGATTGGGTGAAGACTATGGATAAATCTTTTGATTACTTGTAGGTTCCTGAAGATAAGTAGGTTAAGATGGTGGCTTACAAACTTAAAGGGAGGTGCACGTTTGTAAAGGGAGGTGCAAGCACATGGTGGGACATGATCAAAACACACTCAGGAGACATGGTGAAATGTCCATAAACTTCTGGGATTGGATAAGGCCTTTAATGTATGAGTATTTTCTACTTAATAGAAAGATTACATAATGTGTTGATGAAATTTAGGAATTGTGAGCATGAAACGATCTTAATGAGAGTGAATCTCAAGGGATTCTGAGATTCATTACTGTGTTCAGAGAACCAATTAGAAGCAAAGTGGATGTAAAAAATGTCATGAGCTTTTTTGATGCTACCAGTCTTTATAAATTTTGATGCTCAACTAAGTAGGTTTCTTAAACGTAACATTGCTATGAAGAACAACTATGATTTAAATTGTGACAAACCTCTAGTCTCTTCTCACTCAAACACCTAACCAAACACTCAACAACCACAAATGCCCCTTGGAAGTAACCCCAATCCAAACCCAAAGAACCATGGCAAGCAATCTGTCCAATGAATGTGCTCTTAGGAAATATGTTAACATGATTGAAGGAGTTAAAAAGTTGGGGGAAGGATTTGAGGATGCTGACAATTAGGAGTTTGATGGGGTACAATGCACTGAAGGATATTATAGTCAGAGGTTCGCTTCAATACTAAATAGGTTGTGATTGATTTCTTGAGAACTCATGCACTCTCAAAAACATGAAATTCAAAACATGGTGTATGATGTGATTGTGGACAGTGGCAGCAACAAATGTAGTTTCCAAAAGCTCAAGTTCTTCAGCAGTTTCCAAATGTAGTTTTGAAGTAGTGTATGCTAAGGTTCTTGGCTTCATAATTGATCTCACTGATCTTCCTCTTTTCAAGAGTAATCCAAACACTAAAACTGCTGAAGATATTCAGAAAATGTTACAAGAGGTGAAGCAGCACTTGGAATTCTCTTACTCTTGAGCATAAAGAAGTGGCTGATAGGACGAGGAGGGCAAAGTCTTTTTCTGTTGAAGATTTAGTTGTGGCTCACATGAGTAAAGGAAGAACTCGAGCAAGGACTTATTCAAAGTTGCAGGACGGGTAGCTTGGAGCTTTCAGAATTTGTCACAAGGTATGGGACAATGTGTACTTGCTGGAGCTCCTTGAGCAGATTTCACCAGCTTTTGATGTGGCTTATCTGTATGCCTACTACTTGCCGGACAATGGAGTCTCCTACTATGAAGACTCAAGAGAGGGGCTATGATGCAGTAGCTAGTCCTTATAATCTGTTAGATATGTTTATTGTTGTTTAACTTGTTTAGTATCATTTTATGAGGTCTGTCGTTTATCTCAGTCTGCTATTTCTTTAAAGTTTATGTTTGTTTCTTATTTTGTCCTTTAGTTTGATGTGCCTTCAGATACCTAAAACTCCACCATTTTAAGTTCCTGAATTTTTGTTATATGGAAAAGGCTTGAGGGAAGATCAAGAGAGCACATTGAATGATTCTAATCTATACTCTCTGAAAATTTTCTCTCATGTTAATAAAATTCATTGGGTTTCAATTCCCAATATGAAGTTCTTCCTCCAGATTGAAACTAGCTTTTGCTACAATGCCTAGGAGTATTGAGGTGGCAAATCTATGGTTTTCTAGTTTACTCCTTTATTCTTACACCTTGCACCTCAAGTTCTATTTGTTTACTCTAATTACGTCCTTTAAATTATTTATTTAATTAATCATTATGATTAGCATGCTTCTAAATTGTATTGGATTCTGCATCTATGCTTGGCCATTCTAGCAAAGGCTGGGTCTTCTGTACTGTGACTGTTTTCATTATGTGTATGAAACTAGATGTGGTGAGTAACAAGTTAATGTTTCTTTTTTAAGTTTTGTTCTGCAAAAAGTTTTTATTCTTGCCAAATGATCTGAACTTGAACCATTTTGAAATTCACTCTAAATTAATTAAATTTAATGGTTTTTTGGTTTTGATAGTCAAATCTATACTGCAGTTTGCAATTTCTTCGGCAGTCATTACGGTTTGCACCATGGATAATCTTTTCAAGTACAGTGATAAGTCAGTGGTGTTCTTGTACTTCTTTTT
Organism: Hippophae gyantsensis; assembly: GCA_030763125.1. Classification (NCBI taxonomy): domain Eukaryota; kingdom Viridiplantae; phylum Streptophyta; class Magnoliopsida; order Rosales; family Elaeagnaceae; genus Hippophae; species Hippophae gyantsensis. The sequence continues at coordinate 40,071,145 of CM061035.1, read as the reverse complement.
GTTTGGCCTAAGTGCAATCATGCTGTCATTTTTGATCTCAACATTCTTTACACGAGCCAAAACAGCTGTTACAGTTGGAACCCTTTCCTTCTTGGGTTGCTTTTTCCCTTATTATTCTGTTAATGATGAAGCAGTTCCAATGTAAGTGTGTACTTCTTTGTTTCATACAATCTTATGCTGTAAATCTTTCAATTTCTACAGTGTAAAGTTTAACCCATAGATTGCATATCAATTTTAACCTTTCTTTCTCATTCAGGATATTAAAGGTTGTTGCTTCTCTGCTTTCACCTACGGCCTTTGCTCTGGGGTCCGTTAATTTTGCTGATTATGAGCGTGCTCATGTTGGACTTCGTTGGACAAACATATGGCGGGTGTGTTCTCTATCTGGTCACCGATGAAAATTAGTCTATTTATTTGTCTAAACTTTTCATGATATGGAATCTGCAGGCATCATCTGGAGTAAATTTTTTGGTCTGTTTCCTTATGATGTTGTTGGATACATTGCTGTACTGTGCATTTGGTCTTTACCTTGATAAGGTATGTCACAGAGGGATAAAAATCCCCTCCTTCCCCTTTTTGCCGCCTGGTTAAGCAATAATGATTGTGAAACAGAAAAGAATGAGGCTTTCATACAATATAAAATGAAATCCTGATTTTATGTGAAGTGTCAGTTTCCAACAGAAGTGGTGTTTCTTTTTATAGCTCATTGCATACTTTAAAATTTTCCTTCTCTTTTAATGAACATGCTTGCTTTCTGAAAAAAATCCAAGCTACTGTGCATATTGCAAGTCATGTATTTGACAATGCTTACCTCTAATTATTTCAAGCCATCCAGAGACTTTAATAATGGTAGACAAGAAGTACTTTATTGAAGTTTTGGATGGTAAATAATTACAATTTGAAATAATTTATTTACATTTCTCATTGTCAGGTACTTCCCAGGGAAAATGGAGTGCGTCATCCGTGGAATTTTATTTTTACTAGGTGCTTTTTGAAAATGAAAAATATCTATAAAGGTGACACTTCTTTGGGTGAAGTTCATATTAAGGCTTGTAAAAAGAAAGCCAATTTTTCAAACGACAATGCACAACCGGCAACAGAAACAATAAGCTTGGACATGAAACAACAAGAGCTTGAGGGCAGGTGTGCCTTATTGAATCTCAATGCATCAGCATTTATGCATTTTAGTTGATGACATTTTTGCATACCCACATTTCTTATTATTTACAGATGCATCCAAATAAGGAATCTGCATAAAGTGTATGCCTCCAGAAAGGGCAAATGCTGTGCTGTTAACAATTTGAACATCACCTTGTATGAAAACCAGATTCTTGCCCTTCTAGGTTAGTATGCTCTTACGAGGTGTTGTTCCTTGTTTATGTAGGTCCTTATTAGTTAATTTCAGAATTGAATTATTAAATGCTTGTCATTCCATTAGCCCCAATGAGTATTTATACATCATGTGCAATTCTAATTTCTTTAGGAAGAACAATAATTCCGAATATCCACATAATATGAGAACTAATGACACCTAGGATATTCCTAGATTATACATATTAACCAATACAATACACAAGTCAAAGCTCCCCCAAGTGGGTCATAGATATCACATAAACCTAACTTGAATAGTGTATCAAAAGAGCTTCCAGAAACACCAATAATCTTAATATCATTTAGCTGGTTAGTACTTTTGATGCATGAACTTGATGACACTAGAATCTAATTGTCCTTGATGTCGTTTCTGTAAAGTTCCATGTGCTTTACTCGGTCACGTTGCAATGAATTATTAGCAAACTTAGTTGCTACTGTATTATCTTTGAACAGAACCACAATCACGAGTTTCTTAAGACCAAAACCAAGCTCATTTCACGTAATTTTCAACCAAGTAAGCTCTGTGGTCATGAAGAGTGATATTTCGCTTCTGCACTAAATAGGGATATCACATTTTGTTTCTTCTCCAAGTCACCAAATTGGCTCTAACGAATGTTAGATATCCTAAAATAGACTTCGTATCCACTGTCAAGTGGAGCTAGAGAGAATCTGAGTAGATTGTAGATAATTTTTTGAAGGACAATCAAATGGAGAGACTTTAGGTAACGTAAATGTGAATGAAAAAGGCCCATTTAATATTGATGAAAATTTTGGAGTTGAGGAGGTTCAAATCCAAGTCCTTATACTCAGATATCATGTTAAGTTATTGAAAAATCAAATTTACCATGTAAATTCATTGTATTTTTTTGAAAATAAATGTCCAATGAAAAAAAGGTAAAAGCTGATAAAGAGAAGAAACAATTGTTTAGTTTTTTAATGGGTTAAAACTAATGTAAGTTTGAATATTTTTAACAAAATATTGCTAAACAAATACAAATTCAAAAGAAAAGTTAGGAACCAAACCAAAACTGCATTAGTGTCCAAACCGGGAAAAACTGTTGAAGAACCGGTTAAAGTTTTGAACTGGGTTTAATTTATATGTTCTGGACTAGATTGGGACTGAAACCAAAAAGAATAATCAGATCTGGAGGAGAATTGGATTCGTGAGAGCTATTTGTGATTTCTAGCATGTTCAACGGTGGAAGGTGGCGATGATAGTGGCTGACGAAAGCTTGTGGGCAGTTGAGATTGGGGATGGTAGTCTTGGGTGACGGGAATGACAATGGCGCAAGGATGGTAGATTGGTATTGAGCTTTGTGTGGAGGCATGTCGGACACCTATAAGCCTGATATCTGTAGGGTTATGCCGGCGATGATAGTCTAAATATGGTGAGGATAGTTTCTGACAGCGATCGATGGAGGATGGGGCTGACAGAGGGGCGGTAGTTTGGGGACAAGTGTTCACTGCTTCTGGGTTTTCTCTCTCTGTTTTTTTTCTTTTTCTACGAAACCCCTTTTTTGTAAAAGCATTTTTTTCTAATATCATATCAGAATCTGATTTTATTTCTTTCTTCTTTTCCTTAATTAAAATAATACTGATAGATATTTTGTTCCGAAAAACAAAATTTTGTTACTTTGATACTAAATTGATGTGAATCTGGTAGGAGAGAGAAATAGAAGAACAAATCAGAAATAGGGAAGAATAGCAAGAGTTAGGGTTAGGGATTCAAATGAATAGAAATTGAAAGAGGTATACAAAAACATAATAGGGAATTAATAATATTCATTTATGATCTCAATTAGTTTATAATTTACACCGATGTTTCCTATTTATGGGACAATATTAAGAACTAAATACAATTATTTAAAAGCAAAATAAATCTAATTTAAAACTCAAATGATAATAAAACAAATCATAAAAAGATAGTAATATAATCTAAACAATTAAAAATCCTATTAATATCTTTATATAGAATTCTCATTAGTATAAGTACAAGTTATATGGTGGAGAATGGCATGAATTTTGAAGAAATTACAATGGGACTAATTATCAAACTCATGACCATTATTAGAATTGAAAGCATGAAAATGTATGATGATCATATTGTAAAATTGAGGAATAACTTGTATAACATTACTCTTAGATTTGTAGGAGATAAATCCAGGGGTAAATTTCATTGTCATGGCTGTAGTTTTGCACTATATCACAGATTCTTGAGATTTGAACATATATCACAAATTTACTTTGAGGTATAATATATTATCATAAATACCCTTGCAGGCAGCGTTATAAATTCTGCCAACAATGGGTGACCTGAGGGTATATTTGTAAAATTGTTTTTACAATATATATTCTAAAGAAAAATATTAAATGTAAAAATTAAAGTACTTTATTTCTTGTTGCTTTGGATATAAAATCACAAACAAAAATCATGAAAATCAAATTATGAATAATAAGGTTTTCAATTTTTTAATTTTAATTATTGGAGATTTTTTATTAAATGATTTGATGTCAAAATGTTAGAATCACGTTTTAATGGAGAGAAATTGAGTTATGATGCTCGTACTAAAAATATGGGTAAATATTAATCAACTCCTTCAGGTTTTTCTCTTTTTTAGTATTTGCCAAAAAGGAGTTTTATACCTTCCGTATACCCAAAGGTTTTAGTCTTCAAATATCCCCCAGCACCCGAACCTTTATAGGTGTGTTCAATTGATATTTTAATTGATTTTAATGGAGTATTAAAATCTATAGGTGTGTTCAATTGATATTTTAATTGATTTTAATGGAGTATTAAAATCTAGGCGTGTTCAATTAGGATTCTTAAATACCGTAAAAGTTTAGATTTATTCAAATAAGATTTGGAAAAGTCTTTAAAATTCTATATGTATTCAAAAGGTCATTGATTCTAGGGTCAAATATATTTTCTTGCCAGTAAGCTATAGTTTTTGATGCAAAGTAGTACTAAACTTTTAAGTTATTACAAAATTATCATCGAACTACTATTATTATTACATAAGTATCATTGTCGTTTAACAAGAATACTTTTTGAATAAATGAAATTCTTAAGATACTCTTATAATTTTACATGCTATGCATGTGAAATATTTCTATAAAATTAGTTGATTTTTGGTCAAAATAGTTGATTGAAAGACATTTCAATAATATAAATAATCACCTGAAATAAAAATATTAAAAATACCAATTGCAAATTTTCACATAATATTAGTCACTAAATGAATGTTAGTTCATTTGTCAATAATGAAAATGGTCTCATTCTTTTTATGATTGATTTTCTCAACAATCAAGCAAACCCATTACAAACAAAAAATCTAACAAACATGATACGCATGGAAGAATTTGAAAGGAAGAAGGGAGGAAAGAACATGTACTAGAAACAAAGGGATATCCGAGATAGGAGATGCAATAAGATCTATAAGTCAAAGAACCAAATAAGTCTCCACTTATAGAAACAATCGACAAACATGAAGAAAACAAAAATGTTTAGTAGGTAAAAGACATTAAATACATGGTAAAGTGGAAAAAATGGGAGTTTATTGATATTTGGAAGGAAAAAGGCTAAACTAAACCATTAGTCCTGCACTTTGATCTCTCAATTTTTTTATAATATTACATGTCTACTATTTTTAAAATTTAACACAATCCAAATTTAAAAATAGACTAAATTATATTATAGCGGTTAAAATTAATGTGTTAAAAAAATTTATTTTTTGTATTATTTAGTCTCGTAACTTATAAAATTTAATATATTTAGTCCATTATCTTTAAAGTCGGATTAAAATTTTTATAATTAAAAAATGGTGAGCATAATATTACGAAAAAAGTTAAGAGATCAAAATATAAAATCTGATAAAGTTTTGAGACCAACGGCATAAATCAGCCGAGAGAAAATTAATATTTTCATTATTACCAAGTATACTTGCCTATGATGCCACATGATTTTTGCACCCAAATTGAGCTTATGTGAACATTAAAAATAAGTGAGGAACTTATAATGCACCATTAAAAATAGGGACTAAAGTTCACCAAAGCTAAGGGGCTTATGGAGCTCTTTTCCATTTTCATAGGGTTATCTAAAAATTTTGCACACTCATTTAACTTTCCCTTTACATCCTCGTATGTAAAAATTCTACGCACTCAAATGAATACATTTCCATACTATTTAATAAATGAAATACATACAACATAATCTAGAATTGATTATGCCACATTGCTTATTCTTTCTACTGATCATATGTAGCTTGTTCATACATGACATGATTGAGTCTAATCATTGAGAAAATTCTCTTCAAACGAACCAGCCTATCCTCCTATAATCCATTTCATCTTGGGAAAATTCACTTCAACTTGAGTAATAATATTAAATTAATAAATAATATATCTAGTGCATTTCTTTTTGAGTTGAAGATAACTATCTAAGTACATATTTTATTCTTTTCAATAATTCATATTTGTAGCAATGGAATATTATTGGCCCTACCCAAAGTGATAAATGATTGATTACAAATATGCTACATATTCTTTATAACGGTCCCAAAATACCTTGCTTAAGTGCCATTAAGAAGGGCATTAACATAAATACGGTTGTAAGAAGAAGTAATACAAAAGTATGTAAACTATAAAAACGGGTCAAAGTAGATTGTGCCACACTAGCACTTTCGCGCAATAACTCTAACAAAGGCGATCCTATTACAGGAATAGCTTCGGGCACACCTATTACAATTTTGACTACCTAATAACCTATTTGGTCCCAAGGTAAGGAACTACCAGTTACACCAAAAAGCACACCTATAACCCAAGTCAATTCCCGAGGTTTTTTAAATCCATTGGTGAGATACACAAAATATGTGCAGAATCATCATTAGGACCATCATATTAGCTGACCATTGATGAACAGATCGGATTAACTAATCAAAGTTGGCTTTAGTCATTATATATTGAACAAAAGAAAAAGCCTCCATAATGATAGTACAGTAATAAAATGTCATAGCAAATGCTGTAGCTACTTGTACGAAAAAAATAAGTGTAATTCTTCCTAAACAATAAAATATATTGATATGAAAAGGAACATATTTACTTGTTATATCATCTACAATTGCCTGAATTTCAAGACATTCTTCGAACTAATCATAGATATTATTAAGATAGCTAAACCCCAAAAGACTCCCCCTCCAAGAATCGTATGTGAGAATTTCACCTCATATGACTCAAATAGAAACACCCCAATGCCAGTTCTACCGAATATGTATAAAGGTTTGAAACTTTTGAATTCTATGATTCAATTTTTTATGAAAATACGAAATAATAAAAATCTAAAAGATAACTTTCTTGTGGTTCTAATGACAAATATCAAGTCGGCTCATTCGTCTTTATGTTGATGATTATAGATCTTTTGAATCTTCTATTTATCTATTATTATTATCATTATTGTTTTGTTATTAGTTGTGTGTAATACAACTTCTTTTATTACTATTTTTTTTATTATTGATAGGAATTCTCCTGTTATGTCCCTCTTAATTAAAACAGCAGATTCATACTAGAATTCAACTTGCAAACCGTTGCAAAAATTCCTTGAGTAAGAACTGCTGGATTATCATTTAATTTAATGAATAAATATGATGATAAAAATCATAAGTTTGTCCTTTGATCCAAACAAGAATAAATGGGGGTTTGAAAGAATAAAAATCTTTCAATTTATAACTTATAAATTTAACAAATGCGAGCTCGGTCTTGTGGTCTAAATATTATGTATGAATCTTAGTTCTAATACTCTGTATTATATTCGATACATTTCGTGCTTTAGATACTCCAAATGAATTTCCGACGGAGTAAAACCATCTCTATCAATATGCACTCATTTTCTGTACTGTTCATAGGATTCATTATGGCAATATAACAAATCACACACTCATATTCCATAAATATAGAAACAAAGAAATTTCACGTCGAACTACTAAAATAGAATGGGATAAAAATAAGAGACTTAACCATTCTCCTTAGCTCATTCTCCTTTATGAAGTATACTAAGTATTTTAAAACTGGACTCAAACAGAGTGATTTCTGGTTTTTTATTTTTATTTTCGAAGGTTTGATTGTACAAGTTCTATCCAGTTAACAGATTGTCCAGTAGTTGTTATCTGTTTCATTATTCTCAGAAATATCTAATAATGTCACGCTGTAAAAAGATAAATAAATGAAAAAGTCATGCTGTCTTTTATCCCAAGAAAAAATCTAACATCCAATATGTGGCATGCCTTTAAAGATAGGGTCTTGGCCAATATTTTTGGGTGAGGTGGATAAGATAGGAAGCTAGGAAAAAGCACTTTTATATTTTTCCTGACATGTAATTTTGTTTTGGTTTTACTAATTATGACGTGTAATTTTTATCCGGTTTTACTAATTGTGAGTTATTAATTTTGAAGGACATAATGGAGCTGGTAAAAGTACAACGATATCAATGGTTGTTGGTCTTCTTCCCCCTACTTCGGGGGATGCTTTGGTGTTTGGGAAGAATATTATAACAAATATGGTAAATTGTATTTTTCAAAATGATTCCTCTATTATAATTTTTCTCTCTTTTTCTAGCTGATGCTTGAAACAATAATTCTTATCCAAGTGGTAGATTGATGCATGGCTATTTTTTGTTTTAATTTTTTATGAGTGTAGAATTTTTGAGATGTAGTTCTCCGAAATTAAGGAGTAATTGCTTATTTTTATTCTTTCTGAAAATATAAAGAGTTGGAGAATATTTTTCCTGTATCCCTTAATTAAGACCAACAAAAATTCAAAAACCCTTTCTTTTTTGCCTTCTTCCTGTACTTGGTAGTATCATAGGCACATTCTTACTCTTCCTCACAATTCAGATCGGGTTCTTACCAGAGATTGAGCATCTTCATATAGTAATCGATAACTTCTTTATCTCTTTCTTTCATTCCCCTTAAACGGGTGTTTAATTAAAATATTTGTGAAGAATTTTCAACATTTCCCACACTTCTCTCCCTGTTGATAGGAACAAATATGTTTTTCTAATCATAGTTGTCATGGAATTGACAAGCCATGCTATCACCATGGAGGTTTCTGAGCTCCACTTTTGCATTGTATCAACTTTGTTTGAATTAGGTTTTTTTCTTCCTCGTCAGTTATTCTATTATTCTATTTTTTCTTTCCCATTGATAATTAGTTTAATGGATCGAGCCCATTTTTTGTAATTTTTATCATTGAATTTTTCAACAGTAAATTGAAGTGGAGAATTGTCTAGTCCACTAGAATTCATGGTGGATATGTTTTTTGTTTCTACACTGGTATTTCCTGAAACTGTTTTTGAATCTTGGTTCAGAGTTGAGTCAATCATAATTTGGTTATATGAGAAACAAGCTTTGAGTTTTTTGAAATATATTTATAGGACAAAATCAGAGCTACAATGGGGAAAAAACTAGGAAGGAGAAATTAGACAATGGATTCCTAAACCTTTTCTATATATTAACTTGCTACAGATTGTCGATGTCCTCACCAAGGTTTTACCTCAAACAACCTTTGAAGAACTAAATTGCAAGTTGGGAATGATTAATATATCTTTCCCAGCTTGAGAGGGAGTAGAATTTTCTGAGATTTAGTTCTTGGAAATTAAGGAGGAAATGTCTAATTTTATTCTTCGTGTAAATATGAAGATTTGGGTAGTTGTTATAGGATTTAGTTTCCTTGTTTAGTGTAATTAATTTAGGAGAATTTTTTCGTTTATCCCCTATTGGTGGATGATTTTTATAGGAGTTAGTTTCCTATTTAACTGCTTGTACCATTCATTTGAATTAAGAGAATAAGTTCGGTTTCCCTCAAAAAATTTTCAATAAGAAACATAGTATTATTATTAATATGCAAGTACACAAGTACAAGTAACAGATTATCAATCCATTTAGTATAGGAAATACTGATCTCTATGAGATTGAAAACTTACAAGGTTCCCAATTCATACTTATAAAAAATTGAAAATAATCTTACAACACTTTTGAAAACGATGCTAACAAGGAACACAACTCTCTAAACAATTGCTACAATTTTCAGTATCATAACAAATTGTACTATTCCTCTCCTCCGAGAGAACCCAAATAGTTGGGTACTTTACTCTTCAAACATGTAATTAGAGAAATCCATATATACATTTAATATTCCTCGAGTGTGTTGAACACAATGGTAAGGAGTAGCACACCAATACCCAAATACGATAGAATAACTAACAAAAACTACGTAAAGTTTTTGGTTTTAATCATTCTAATTAAAATTCCTTAATAACGATTATTGTATAATTATATTCTTCCTGTATTGCATTACGTACTCTCTGTTAATGCTCGTGTTAGTGAGTGTTTGGTTGATAAGAAATTTCAAATTTTTTTGTTCCTTGGAGTGTAGGCATTGATTTGGTTTCACATTGTATCCTTTCTATCATATCTGCATTACGTAGCTCTTATTATTTATTTTTATGTAATGATCGACTTTTCTTCTCATTAATCACCTAATACTCTGCTCTTTCTTTGCTATTTATTTTTGGATTTGGATTGCTTCCCATTGTGGTGACTTGGATTTGCTGTGTAGGACGAGATACGGAAGGGATTGGGTGTGTGCCCACAAAATGATATCCTTTTCCCAGAATTAACCGTAAGTAAGATGCATGGTTTATTTCTACTTTGTGTTTGTACATCTGAAGTTGCTATTTGGATAATAAAATTTTTCCAAAAGTTATTTTGTAGGTTCTCTCTTCATAATTCAAGTGTACCATATGCAAAAAGGTTTGAATCATATTATTTTGTGAGCACAAAAGTGGGGGAGACTAAAAATGATATGCTCGTTGATTCTGAATAATATGTCAACTTACAAACCTATATATAGAAATGTATAGCTGGCTATTTGTGGAAAAAACATATAAACATGAAATATCCTTATAACCTTGGAATTACTTACTAAATAATTACAAAACGGTGAACAATCTAAATAAAAATGATATCTAAATTTCCTTGCTAAGTAGTTCCTTGAAATCTGCTTAAATCTTTCACAATTCCCCTTAAGCCGACTCGAAAATGTCAAGCATTCCTAACTTTCATGTGATATTATCATATTTCCCTTTCTTTATGACAATTTTTAGTAAAGGGTTGTGTTAGAGATAGACTAGTTGAATATATTAGTTGTGTAAAGGGTTCCACGTGCCGGCGCATGACAGGGCGTCCCTGTAGCAGTCTTCTCCGGTCGACCTCGTGTTGCTCTCCGACATTCCCCTGTGTCATCTGTGATGGTTTGACACTCATCGCTTGTGATTATTCAGGTTTGGGGTCTTCCAATTTTGTGTTCTTGTTCGCTGCGTGTTTGTGTCATCTGTGTATTAGATGTATGTCACCTAATGTTGTGACGGATATGGTGCCTGTGATGTCTAAAATCATGGACCATAAGCTCAATGGCTCGAATTATTTGGCTTGGAGCAAGACCATTCAAATTTATTTGAGAAGTATCGACAAAGATACTCATTTGACTAATGATCCTCCTAAAAATGATTCAAAGCAGACATGACTTAGAGAAGATGCCTGCTTATTTCTGTAGATTTGGAATTCTATTGGAGCAATGTAATTGACTTGATCAATCATTGTAAATTCGTTAAGAAATTCATGAATTATTTGGATTTCTTATATTCTGGTAAAAGAAATCTTTCTCGCATGTATGAGGTATACAAAGCATTTTACCGTACAGACAAACAAGATCAGTCAATCACGAATTATTTTATGGAATTTAAAAGGACTTATAAGAGCTCAATAGTTTGATACCTTTTAGCCCTGATGTAAAGGTTCAGCAAAGCGAATGGGAACAAATGGCGGTAATGAGTTTTCTTGCCGGTCTTTCCTCTACTTTTAAGACTGTTAAGTCCTAGGTTCTTTATGGTTCTGAGATCTCCTCTTTACAAGAGGTGTTTAGTCGAGTACTTCGTACAGAAGACATTCCACCTCCACCTGCTCAATTAATTGGTGCTTTGGTCAGCCGAAGTAATAATTATGAGCATGGACGGTCAACTTATATGAACAGAAACAAAAGAGGTGGCTCATATGGGTTTGAAACTCGACCACAGGACTTAGGAGGTATTGTATGTCACTATTGTCACAAACCAGGACATACGAAACATGACTGTAGAAAGCATCATAAAGGTCACTCGGCTCATATTGCATCCACTTCTAATGCTTCTAAAAAGTCGGTTCTTATCTCTGTAGATGAATTTACCAAGTTCTCATAGTATCAAGAATCACTAAGGTCTTCATCACCTTCTGTCACTGCTATTGCTGATTCAGGTAAATCAAATCCGTCTCCTTTCCTCATCTTCCAAATGAGTTATTGATACTGGTGCCATAGATCATATGATAGGTAATTCTAGTCTCTTTTCTACTCTTCAGTCACACACTCCACCTCAACTGTTACCTTAGCCGATGGGTCACCATCTCGTGTTCTTGGGTCTGGCACAATTACTCCAACTCCTTTGCTTCCTTTGTCGTCTGTCTTAAATTTACCTAGCTTATCTTTTAATTTGATTTCTGTAAGTCAGTTTATTCGCAATCTTAACTGTTCATCTCATTTTTTCCAGATCGTTGCTTATTTCAGGATCTTATGACGAAAAAGACTATTGGTAAAGGACATGAGTCTGGAGGCCTTTATATTCTTGACACACCAATATCGAAATTTGTTGCTTGGTCTGGTGTAACCTCTCCCTTCGAGGCACATTGTAGACTGGGTCATCCATCTCTTCCTTTACTTTAAAAACTTTGTCCTTAGTTTAGTAAGGTGCCTTCATTAGATTATGAGTCTTGTCAATTTGCAAAACATCATTGTCTTAGTTCAAATCCAAGAGTTAATAAACGTGCTAGTGTTCTTTTTGAATTAGTTCATTCTGATGTTTGGGGTTCTTGACCTATTTTGTCTAAACCTGGATTTAAGTATTTTGTTACTTTTGTGGATGATTATTCTCGTATAACTTGGTTATATTTAATGAAGAGTAGTTCTGAATTGTTTTCTATTTTTTGTGCATTTTGTGTTGAGATTAAAACTCAATTTAATGTTTCAATTCGTACTTTGCGAAGTGATACTACGGGAATTTCATCTCTTAAGTCTTTCCTACATACTCAGTTTCACACGAAGGATTTGGGGATGGTAAAGTAATTCTTGGGTTTTGAAGTCACAAGTAGTAAAAAATGTATCTTTCTATCTTAGAGAAAATATGTCCTGGACTTATTAATTGAGATAGAAAAATAAGGAGCAAAACCTTGTAGTGCTCCAATGACTCCGAACATCCACCTTATAGAAGGTGGGGAACTCTTTAAAGATTCTGAGAGGTATCAAAGGGTGGTTGGAAAACTGAATTATCTTACCGTGACTCGTCTAGATATTGCATATTCTGTTAGTGTTGTTAGCCAATTTATGTCATCCCCAATAGTTAATCATTGGGCAACGTTAGAGCAAATTTTGTGTTACTTGAAAGGAGCACTTGAACGTGGTATCTTGTATGCAAATCATGGACACACTTATATTGAATTTTTTTCAGATGCAGATTAGGCAGGTTCCAAAGTGGATAGAAGACCCACATCAGGCTATTGTATTTTCATTGGAGGAAATTTGGTCTCATGGAAAAGCAAGAAGCAGAATGTTGTGTCACGATCGAGTGTAGAGTCAGAATATAGGACTATGGCACAATCTGTATATGAGATAATATGGATATATCAGCTCTTGGATGAAGTAGGTCTTAAAACTTCAGTACCAGCGAAATTGTGGTGTGATAACCAAGCTACTCTTCATATTGCTTCTAATCCTGTGTTTCATGAGTGAACTAAACACATTGAAATTGATTGTCATTTTGTTCGCGAGAAAATTCAGCAAAAATTGATTTCTATAAGATATATGGAGACTGGAGAACAATTAGGAGATATCTTCACGAAAACTTTAAGTAAGGGGTATTAAAATTCAATTGTTAAGAAGGTAGACGATTAATCTGATAGACTACAGTGGGCAAAGCTTTCACCCAAAATTTAGGCAAAACTGAAGACTCCAAGAATAGCGTTCGAACCATAACCAACAAGTGACGGTTTTTACGTTCAGTCATCCTATTCTGTGAGGTGTATAAGGACAGGATCGTTGAGATATAATGCTTTTCTGTTGCAAAAATATTTGAAAGTCATGCGACATATATTCGTCACTATTATCAGATTGTAAAACCTTAATACAAGTGGAAAATTGTGTCTCGATATAAGCCACAAAAGTTTAGAAAACAGTGAATACAGATTTTGAATGCAGAAAATATATCCATGTGAAACGACTATAGTCATCAATGAACGTTACAAAATATTTATACTGCGCATGTGAAATGACAGGAGTAATACCCCCAACATCACTATGTGTAATCTTAAAACATGTGTCAGCATGACCACCATAAGTAGGGAAAGGTAAAGTTTTACTTTTCCTTAGTTTACAAGTGAAGCAATCTGTAGATTTTCTGAGAATATTAGGCTGGAATAGTATTGTACAGGCTGTGAATTTAGTGTAAAATAAGCTAGATTTTAGTTGTTGATACCAGCTGTATTATTCCTAAGTTAGTGGGAATTTGTCTACCTTTTAGTCTTATTTATAGTGCTGTATATACATTTGAATTAATCAGAGAAAATAAAACAAGAATTCAGTTTCTCTCCATTATCTCTCAATATTTTCTTCATGGTATCAGAGCATTTCTGAAATCCATTTTTTTTCTCACCAATTCTGTCCAAGGAAGATTTTCTGAAATCCAATTGCTCAGTCGCTGTTCTCCGGCATCAATCCTGGTAGTTCTCTGTTTCAGCTGTGCATCGTCCTTCATCTCTGTTCATCGTCGTTGCCATCTGGTTCATCTCTGCATTCTGTTTCAGCATCGAGATTTTGTAACCAAATCAGCCCAATCTCCCCAGTTTTAACCCAATAGACCCAATTTATCCAGTTTCAGCCATCTCAGACCAGTCATCATCGTCGCCGACCATCTCTACATCGTCGTCGTCTGCTTCAGTCCCGCAAGTCAGTAAGTCCCACAATTGCATTCTGTTTTTTTTTTGTTTCCAATACCCATAAGCTGCCTTTTTTTTGTAATATATCTTGGCCCGATCCGGGAAAACCCTACCTACCGACCCGGGCCAACATACCCGATCCGACCCGGTCCAACATACCCGATCCGACCCGGTTCAGCAGATTATCTAAAAAAAAAAAAAACAGCCCCCACAAATTTCAGTCCACGTATAATCTATAATTGAAATAAATGGCCACGGAAAACAGTCTTATGCCCATCACCAGTCACAAATTAAATGGGTATAATTATCTTCAATGGTCCCAATCTGCCTCTGTCGTTCAATCAGGTAACACCACCAACGTTTTTAGTGTGAAACAGGTTAAGACAATGGATTATAGATTCAGGTGCTTCAGATCACATGACGGGTGATGCGTCTCTTCTTGTAAATCTTAAAACTTCCCAAGAAGGATACATTGTCAGAATTGCCGATGGATCAATATCCAAAGTAACAGGGATTGGTTCGGCAAAAATTTCAAATTCTTTTATTCTTGATTCTGTCCTTCTTGTTCCAACCTTTGATTGTAATATCTTATCAATTACTAAACTCACACGTGATAAAAATTGTGTGGCAAAATTTGTTCATAGTTTATGTGAATTTCAGGACTTGGATTCGGGGAAAACGATTGGCAGTGCTAAAGAATGCTTGGGACTCTATCTTCTCAACAGTGAAGACCTTCCAGAAAGACAAGTCCTTCAAGCTGTATCCGAGGTTCAGTATCAAAATAAAGCTTTATTAAATTTTAATTCCAATAACAATGATGAAATCATGTTGAAACACTATCGTCTCGGTCATCCTAATTTCCTATATTTGGAAAAACTTTTCCCTTCATTATTCAAAAATAAAAATTCAAAGGATCTTAAATGTGAAGTATGTGAATTCTCAAAACATGTTAGAAATTCATATCCTACTCTTCCACATAAAAAATCACATCCTTTCTCTCTAATTCACTCTGATATTTGGGTACCTTCTCAAATCAAAAACATAACAGGGACACGATAGTTTATTTCATTTGTAGATGATCATACTCGAACCACTTGGTTATTTCTTATGAAAGAAAAATCTGAAGCATGTCAGATATTTAAAAATTTTAATACCATGATTCAAACTCAATTTCAAACAAAGATCCAAGTATTGAAAACTGACAATGCTAGAGAATACTTTGCATCAATTCTCAATGATTATCTATCAAGTCATGGGATTGTCCATCTAAGTTCTTGTGTTGACACACCTCAACAAAATGGGGTGACTGAAAGGAAAAATAGACATCTTCTCGAGGTAGCTAAATCTCTCATGTTCACAACTCATGTCCCTAAACATTTTTTGGGGGAAGCTGTCCCTACGGCTACCTATCTTATCAATAGGATGCCCTCTCGTGTCCTAACTTTCAAAACACCCATCAGTACTCTTCTTGAGTCATACCCACACACGAGAATCGTGTCCAACATTCCTTTTAAAATATTTGGATGTTCTGCTTATGTCCATGTACATCATAGAGATAAACTTGATCCCAGAGCTATCAAATGCATATTCTTAGGGTATTCATCAAACCAAAAAGGGTACAAATGCTTCTCTACTATCACAAGGCGATTTTACAATACAATGGATGTCACATTCTTTGAACAAAATCCATACTATTTCAAACCTGTTATTCAGGGGGAGAACATAGGCAATGAATACCAGCTTTGGAATAGCATTACCACACAGCCTCCCATAAATTCTGTCTCAAATCATATCCCATAAATTCCAGAAAGTGAATCAGTATCTCAAACAAATGCTCCTAATAATCCCAATGAACCCTCAATTCCTCTACCAACAGATCCAAACTTCCATGTCCCAAACAATGATTTTTTTGTCTACTTTAGGAGGAGAAGAACTCAAGAGAAAATAAAACAAGAATTCAGTTTCTCTCCACTATCTCTCAATATTTTCTTCACAATCAAAAAGCAACCGATGAGTATAACATTGATCTTTATTACCAAGAAAACCACGTTTCATCAAATTAGATAAAATCACATTATTTGGATGGCCTAATCGTCTATGCCAAATGTTAGCCTTATTTTCAATAGTAATAGAAGCTAAAGACAAAGTTCAAGGAATAGTAAATTGCAACAGAAATAATCTTCCTACTTTAGGCCCCTTTGCGTTCACCTTCTCTGACACCTAATCTTGCACATCACAACCACCACGAGAGAAATCTACATCATAGTTATTATCCACCATTTGACCAACAGAAATTAAACTAGTAGATAACCCAAGAGAGACAAATACATGACGAAAAGAAGGTCCAATATCACCAATGGTTGTAATTGGAAGATTACTTCCATTACCAACCTGAATATTTTCTGTACCAGTATACACTCGTAGATTATGTAACAAATCAGGAGAGCTAGTCATATGGTTGGATGCTCTAGAATCAACAAACCAAGGAGGAGAAAAAGTCTTACCTTGGCCCTGAAGTACAAGGGAAGAAAATGCTAAGATAATCATTTGGTGGACCATTTCTGGAGTAACGATAGGTTGAGTTGTGTTAGTAGTTGTAGATGTAGGACCAATAATGTTAGGAGCTGAAATAGCAGTTTGAAAAGCTTGTACTCGTCGATTTTCTGGACGTATAAGACATTCCTTGATAATGTGTCCATTTTACTTACAGTAATTGCCGAATTTCTTGCCACAATTGCGAAAAATATGCCCGAACTCTTTGCAACTATAGTACTGCATTTGTCCCTTTCCTCGATTCTTCCCTTGAGTGGCATAAGCAACATTGACAACTTCAGATGTTTCCTTGGATGTACCTATAACAACTTGTGTAGCCATTTCCTGTTCCTCGT
This sequence comes from Hippophae gyantsensis, assembly GCA_030763125.1. Taxonomy (NCBI): domain Eukaryota; kingdom Viridiplantae; phylum Streptophyta; class Magnoliopsida; order Rosales; family Elaeagnaceae; genus Hippophae; species Hippophae gyantsensis. The sequence goes on along the minus strand of CM061035.1, from coordinate 40,053,819 downwards.
GCAACAATTCACAAGACATACATCCAAAGAAGGAACCGGATCTCTATTCAGCAATCCAGCTCTAGCAACTTCAAATTCTGGTATAAATTTCATCAAAAACTAATCATGTCTACTATCTTCAAGAACTGTCTGAAGGTTGTCTAAGGCTTCTTTAGGTACCTTCGTGTAGATAATACCAGAATATTCGCTCTATAGATTAAGGAATCCAGAATAATATTGCTCAATGGAGAGATTACGTTGGCTGAAGGTACTAATCTCGAGTTCTAGTTGAAATCGTCTCGTAGTATTATCTTGATGATATATGCGCTTCAGATAATCCCACATCTCTTTAGGCGTACCGAAAGAGCGTAAATTGTTCACCGTATGAACTTCAATAGATCCTAAAATTCAAGAGATAATTCGAGCATCCTTTGCCTCCCATTGGTTAAGTTTCTTACTATCTCCAGGCGCAGGAGAAGACCTGTCAATGTGATCCTAAAACTCATTTCCTTTCAGAAACATTTTGAATTGAAATTCCCATGTCGTATAATTCTTTCCTGTAAATTTGATAGCTAAGGTTTCTGTAGACATTCTTCCAAAAGAAATCTTAATGCAAAGCTATCAACCACAAGTTGGTCAACCTAGAATCTCAAAACGAAGTTGTTGATAAGAAATTTATCAACCCAAAATCAAAAACAGGAGCAAAAATTCAAAAACTGAAGCAAAATTGGAAGAAAATTGAAGATTTAGCTATGGATTCAAGAGGTAGGTTCTGATATCATGACAATTTTTAGTAAATGATTGATTGATTTCTTCTTGAGGATCCTTTTCATTAAATAAGAATTACTGTATAATCTATTTTAGGTAAGAATATATACAATATTCTATTATCTAAATATATAATATTTTATTACCTAAATATACAATATTATATTATCTAATTATACAATATTTTATTACCTAAATATACAATATTATATTACCTAATTATACAATATTCTGTTTATATATTTTAGGTAAGAATATACAATATTCTATTACATAAATATACAATATTTTGTCTATCTATTTTAGGTAATAATATATACATAGTTAATACACTAATTATGGTAAAATAAATCTTGTAATCTTGTCCATAATTTCTACCATTGATACTTTAAACCTTTTGTTAGGACATTTGCCACTTGTTATCTTTTAGGAACATAGGGCATGAATATTAATCCTTCTTCCTTCTTTAAAGTGTTGGTCAACTTCCACATACCTAGTCTTATCATGTTGAACATGATTGTGGTTGGGTATGTTGATTGCATCATTTATCGTCACAAAAAAGCTTCATAGGCATGAGACCTGAGATATTGAAATCTTCAACTAGCCTTTTTAACCACAAAAGCTCATAAATTTCATGAGCATTGTTTTCAATTTGGCTTCTGTACTATTTCTAGCTACTACCATACAAAAATTTGTTTCTAGCACTCAGTGGACACTTGAAATCCACAATTTGGATTGCCTGCTCTAGTCTATGGGCTATAAAGTCCATTAACTTTGTTGGACTTTGGCACTTCCAATATGAGGTGTAATGTTCAAAAACCCATACAAATGATTTTCCACGAGAACCTCAAATATGATTTACAATAAGTATCCAAATGAATCTATATTCCATATTGTTTGATCACATATGTTGACTCTTGTTAAGATCCAAATAACATATAAGAAGATATTTTGTTTACCTCCTAATTACTTGACCTTTCAGGTGAATTGGTTGCTAAACAGTCTCTAATACAGTATTAATGTGTAAGGGGTTCAAACCTCTTAGACTAAAATTTTCATTAATATTAAATGAGTCTCTCTTGATGTGCTCTTTATTTACTCAGTTGATGAAATTCTATCTAAGCTTTACTTGATGGACCTTTAAAACTATCTTCTCATAACACAAGTGAGTACTCATCATAATCATCTACTATGTCCATGGGATTCTATCTAACTTACACGTGAGAGCTCATTATTTCAAGTGTAGTATATATATAAGAAAACCATGTAGTGAGGAGAGTATTAGGACCCAAATATCATATAAAGGGATAGCTAGTCTACCTCCTTGGAGCTTAAAAGAATCGGTTGTTAACAATCTTCTAACAACCCCGATATTAACTACCTTCAAACTTAACATCATGATTGAGAATGCATCAACTTTTCAATCATTCAAGTTCTTTTTAAATATGAAATTCCAAACGTCAAATGAAAACGATGTTTTTTATAGGATCATTTGGTCCAAACACAACTTAGAGAACCTTGGGAGTCTTGTTGGAAGAAAATTATCATTCAACCAAAAGTCCTGCCAAAAGTGAATTTGATCTCTATTTCACCTCAAATTATTAATTAATATGATAAAATCTTTAATGATTTCCATCCACGAGCTATAGCCAATGTTTTATATTCGACGAGCCACATCCCACCCATTTGTGTGTAAACCATGGCTACTTCTAATAACTTTTTCCTTCAGTGAAAACTAAATCCTCTTTCTTAGAAGTAGAGCCTTGCTTTTTTGATGATATTATCAATGCCTAATCCCCTGAATGACTGGTGACCAAAACTGTATTTGCCATAGATTTCTCTCAAGAGATAGACCCAAATATTTCAATGGCATCTAGTACAATGTTTTTTATTCTCTTTGAATGAAATAGGTATGCGCATTTGTTTATACATCCATGCTTTTATATCTACGTAAGCAAGATCTATATGCCTTATCAAGTTACTGTTGTGCCTGTGTCTAGGTGAGAGAGCATTTGGAAATATTTGGAATATTGAAAGGTGTTGAGAAAGACTTTCTGGAGAGCACTGTTACTGACATGGTTGATCAAGTAAGTTTTTTGTCCCATCTAGCATTTTTTTTTAAAGGGCACTAAAGTCCCATTTTTTTATTAAATAAAAGAAACAATACACGGGTGGGATTCGAATTTGGATCCAAGGTGATGGAGGTAGGTAGTCATACCATCTGGGTTTCAACTTGCATGTTTTTCCTTGATAATCTCATTTACTTCTTGAGTGTAAGATATACCTTGTTATTCTCTGTTATAGATTGCTTAATTTGCTTCGTTATAGGAAATGTTATTCTGTGCTCTGTGAAGCCATGGATGTTTAAAATTCTCTAATCCTGTTACTTTAAATATTATGTGGTAAAATCTGAAAGCACTGTAATGTGTATGTAGCTATTAATCTTATTTTGTCAGAAAATTGCGAGTTTGCCACTTCATCTGTTTTTGGGGCTTACATCTAGCATGTCAATCTCAGTGCAGGATAAAAATGGTGTCATACTGACATGTAGCATTCTTGGAGCTGGTTTATTTATTCTTGTTCAACATATTTATTGCTTTATGAAATGTTAAATTTAATGTAGCTTCCTTTAAGAAGAGAAATGCTAATTATGCTCATATTTGTACACACTTTTGCTCTATGTTCCAATGTGACTGATGTGACAAGGTAGTTATAATCTACAAGTGCAGCATGGCATCTCATGATTGGTTTGTGTAAAAGTGTGCAAATTTGTATTTTTCTTTGTAAGGGTATAAAATGTTTGTAAAAGAGTAAGTTCTAAGCTTGGAAATGTTGAAAGAGTATGGTGCTGCAGGGATGTTTGGTTTTGAGATCCGTGGACTATTTATATAACTAATCTTCTCTTGGGCTATTCTTTTTTCCTTGTATGTATGAACAAATGTTGAGGGCTGACTGGAAATATTATCATCAGGTGGGGTTGGCAGATAAAAGTAACACCATTGTGGAGGCTCTTTCTGGAGGCATGAAGAGGAAACTGTCTCTTGGTATTGCATTGATAGGAAATAGTAAGGTGGCAGAAGTTCCAAGGTATGTTATTGTTGTTTTATTGTGTTAAAATGAGGCTCACTAACCTATATACCTTTACAGGTTATAATTCTTGATGAACCTACAAGTGGAATGGATCCTTACTCAATGCGTCTTACATGGCAATTAATAAAGAAAATGAAAAAGGGCAGGATAATATTGTTGACAACACATTCAATGGACGAAGCTGAGGAACTTGGAGATCGAATAGCTATCATGGCTAATGGTTCTTTGAAATGTTGTGGAAGGTTCTATCTAAGCTAGCATTTGTTTTCCTGCCCCTCTTCCAAATCATATACACAAGTATTATCTGTACTTGGATGGTGAAAATTGAGATTTTATGCCTTAATTTGCACCAGTCATGTGACACCTTGTGCCTATTTCTTACACACAGTGCAGCTGTTGCTAGATGTGTTAATAAGCATCTTCCTTGAAAATTAGATGTTTGATTTTAGATCGTCTCTCTATATTTTATGTATTTTATTTTTTTACAGTATTTGCATCCGAAATGAAGCTCTCATCCTCCTTGCTGATTATTTGTTCTTCATTGTGGACATGCATTATTTTGTGATATCTTTTTTGTTAAAACATCTACTTGAATCATATTTTCCGTGGTTCAAGTGAAAGATTTTCTTTTATTCGATCCTTTATTTGTTACATTAAATGTAAAGTTCTAATATTTGATGTAATTTTTTAACAGTTCTCTTTTTTTGAAGCATCATTATGGAGTTGGTTATACTCTAACTTTAGTAAAGGTTTATTCCTATAACATTATTTTGGTGGTTGACTGAATATGCATGTACAACCTTTTTACAAGCATTGACATTCTGTGCTGTTATTCCTATATTTTTCAGTCTGCGCCCTGTGCCTCTGAGGCTGCGGATATTGTTTACCGTCATGTTCCAACAGCTATATGTGTAAGCGAGGTATCCATCTGAACTAGTAACTTTGTTTACTTGTAATACAAAGAAGTCCTCCTATGCAGGATTTACTTATTCTCTATCCAATGTACAAAGTTTAATTTGGTTGGATTTTCCTACTATATGCATTGTATGGAGTTTTGGGTCGCGGAGGTCCTGTATCTATGGAAATAATATACTTTGGTATTGTAAAAATTTGAGTGAACTCTATTAGTCCTATAATTTGATAAAATGATCAATTAAGCACAATATTTTAATTTTTTTTTTGGGTGTAAAATTGGAAATCTATATTATTTAAATTTAAAAAAAAGTGAAAATTTTTTTAAGAAAAGAAAAAAGATAAAAAAATTTGAAGTCTTCTTGTCTTCCAGTTGAAACTGGAAATAATTTTCAAGTTTTCTTGTTGTGCTAAATTACGAAGTTTTGGCAATCTAGCCATGGAACCATAGAACTAAGAAGGAACATACCTCGTTAGACATGAAAGTTCGATTTGGATCTTCAACAATGAGAGATAGAGTATTATCATGTATAAGAAACATAACAATTTGCTTTTCCTTTCAAGCATTTGCAATCTTCTTGAACATGCTCAACTTGATCTGAGTAGTTAACAATGGGAGATAGAGTATCATCAGTCTCAAACATGCTCAACCCTGAGGAATGGTGTATCTATTTTCATTATAATTCAAAACATTAACAAATTTCAACCTAAAACAGTAATCTAAAAACGAAAATTAAAATTGAAAAAGCTCGACAATGGGAGACAGATTACCAGCTTCTTTGTTTATTTCATTTTATTAATTTTTTTTCATTTATTTTTACTAGTTTTACTATTTTTAATATTTTTTAATTTAAAAAATAGATATTTTCAATTTTCCCCCCAAAAAATGCACAATTTTGAAAAATTGAACTTAATGGATCATTTTATCAAATTACATAACTAATAGAGCTAAGTAAATTTTTACCTTACCAAAATGTATTATTGCTATATTTATAAGATCTCAAGGACCCCAAACCCCATTGTAAGGGACGCCAATTGTTTCATAAATAACATAGGACCCATTTGCTATGAAAATAATAACTATAAATTACTCAGCACTCTCAAGCTCCAACTTTGCTTTTGGAAGAATTAGTGCCTAATATTTATTTTTGATATCATAGCAGCAAAGGTCTTGGATCAAACCTATGTGACATTACCAAAATGAATTAAAATTCCCAATTAATGGGCCTTGTTAAAAGACAAGTGACCCACAATCCTTTGTAAAGACCATGTAAAAAACATGCTTCATTATGGTATTAGAATGGGTGGATTAGTATTCAAACCCCTGCAACTTGAAGTTAAAATGATGAACCTAAAAGTCTAAAACATGTTTAGAACACACTTAAGCGGGAGTTTAGACTATAAAATGATGTGTTATTTTGTCTCTTAGCAGTTGAAGCTGTTGGGAGATTTGATGACCAACACAATTATAACAAATTATATGATATGATGGTATTATTAATATTTGAAAACCATAAAAATTAAGTTGGCTTGTTGGAGCAGCATTTCCTCACTCCCTCTTTTTAGCATATATGCCAAGGAGAAGAGACTGGAGGAAAACATGATAGTTTTGTTTTATATAAATTTCTTGCACTGCCAGAGGAAGCTTCTGCTGATACGATTTATGATATTCCTTTCTAGGTTGGAACAGAGATTTCCTTTAAGCTTCCTCTAGCTTCTTCACATTCCTTTGAAAGTTTGTTTAGAGAAATTGAAAGTTGCATGGAAAGATCGGCTTCCAATGTTAACACAAATATTGTTGAGATGGAAGGTTCTTTTGGCATTAATAGTTATGGTATATCTGTCACAACTCTAGAAGAGGTGTTTCTGAGGGTTGCGGGATATGACTATGATGAAGTTGAATGTTTAGAGCCGGAGGGTCTTCAATTATCTGGTTGTGTGGCTCCTCGCAAGCCATGTGTTCCTACTCCCCAAAAGGTTTTGCATCAAAACCAAGATAGGGGATATTGTAAGAAGATTCTAGGAATTGTTTCTGCTGCAGTAGGAGATGCTTGTGCTCTGATGTTAGCTGCAGTTTTGACTTTCATAAGCTTCTTAAGTATGTTATGCTGTAACTGCTGTATCATATCAAGATCAACATTTTGTCGACATTTTAAAGCAATGTTCATAAAAAGGATGTTATCTGCACGGAGGGACCAGAAAACCATTGTTTTCCAACTTCTGCTCCCTGCAGTGTTTTTGACCGTTGGTCTTCTTTTTCTTAAGCTCAAGCCGCACCCTGATCAGCAACCTATCACTTTCACAACCTCACATTTTAATTCACTGTTAAGTGGTGGTGGTGGTGGTGGTCCAATTCCTTTTAACCTATCCTGGCCCATTGCAAAGGAGGTTTGTTTTTCTTTATTCATGTGGTTTGCCTAACATTTTATAGCCCCCATCCCATTTAGGCTCAATCAATATCTTCTTGCTTGAAATATTGCTTGATTTCTTCTTAAATACTAACTTTGGTCCAGGTTGCACATTTTGTACACGGGGGTTGGATTCAAAGCATAAGACCTAGTACATATAAATTTCCTAACTCGGAAAAGGCACTAGCAAATGCAATTGAGGCTGCAGGACCAACTTTGGGCCCTGTATTGCTATCCATGAGCGAATATCTGATGTCTAGCTTTAATGAGTCATACCAGTCAAGGTTTGTTGTCATAAAAACAAGCATTTGGTTTTTTTAATTTTTATTTTGAATTCTTGCTTTCTATTATTGTTGTGGCTATATATTACTGTAAGGCATTAAAGTTTCAAACAAATCTATAGAAACAGTTTGTCCTTGGGGAAAATATGCACAATCCATTTTAGGTTTGCCTAAATATGAAACTACCCAAATCATAAAAAATAACTTTTAGGCACACAATAGATTTAACACATAAACAAGTGTCCATACAAGTGGTAATTTATATATTATATATATATATATATATATATATATGGGGTTTTGTGTTATTTTTAAATCTTTGGGATAATATGTTATTTACAAAAATATCAAAGATGACATTTTAAATTCTTCATATTTGTTATTTACTCTTTGAAATTAACTGACGAAGAACTATAACATATGTTTTCTATAAGAAAGAAAAATTTATTAAAAAATAGAAATTGTTTAAGTTGGACTAATAGTCCAACTTAAAGTGGAAAACCTACAAAAGAAACATCGGGCTATAGAATCAATACTAATGAAACGCTACGTACACATCAATTATCCAACCTTGTCTAATACAATGTAAGTTCAACTTCTAGACATTTTTGAAACAAAGAGTTAGAAGACCACAAAACAACGATATATTTCCACAAAAATTCAAATGATTTCTTTTTTATCTTAAATATTGAGTTGTTCCACTTCATCTTCATCCAAACTATCCAAAGTAATGAAAAAAATTGAATATCTTCGTAGTAGCTTGTTAGAAATTATTTGGCCATCATTTATGAAATATGCTAGGATTTTTGTTTTATGTAAATATAGATAGTTAATGCTTTAGATTTGAAAAGATAGGCTGTTGTTAATATTTAAATTTATTATATTACTTTTTTATTGTTATTCCTCGTTTTATTAAATAGATTTTTTTTTGTACTAATTTGAATATCAATTAAGAAACATTCTTTCATACTTTCTAAGTTGGTATCAGAACAACTAAATCTATTTTTTTTATTTTGTTGCTTCAAGCTTGTTAAGCCATGTCTGAGATTACATAAAACTACCCACAGATTACATAAAACCACCCAAGGTTGTATACCATTTGGGAAAAATTGGCTACATCACTGGGGCAAGAAAGCTCCTGCAACAGACGATCGATCGTATACCATTTGGGATGCTAAAAACTCTATATTTATGACATTGCTGGTCAATTCCATGGATGAAGATATTAGTTCCAATTATATGTGTCTACAACAAAGGAATTGTAGGATAACGTAAATCAGATGTACTTAGACCTGGGTAAAGTTTGGCAAGGTAATGAGTCTGTCACTTAATACTTCAATTCGTTATGAAATTATGGCAAAACCTTGAACTCTTTAACACATATGAGTGGAAGTCTACTGATGATTGCAACCACTATAAGAAAATGGTGGAAGATGGCCATATTTTCAAGTTTCTTGCTGGTCTCAATGTTGAGTTTGATGAAGTGCAAGGAAGGATCATTAGTAGACCTCCCTTCCCTCTCCTCCTCCTCTATTAGTGAAGTTTTCGCCGAAGTTAAGAGAAAAGAAAATCGAAGAAGTGTCATGCTCGGAAAAAAGACCACTGGTGAATCAATTGAAAACTCTGCCTTGATTACCGATGTTGTCTACGAGGCTGCAAATTATCAGCGTAGGGGCAATGAGATTTGCTGGAAAATTTATGGCAAACCTACCAATTGGAAAACCAGTAGGCAAGGAGAGTAGAGCAACCGTTGTCTCTAGTGCCAACGAGGTCCACTCAAGTTCCTTCAACAAAGAGCAAATTGATCAACTCTTGAAGTTGTTAAAGTCAAATTCCTAATTAGGTATTCCTAGTGCTTCCTTGGCACAAACAGGTAGAAGGCCTAAAACTCTTTCTTATCTAAATCTTTATATGGATTATAGATTTGAAGCCTTCGATTATATGACTAGTTTTTCTCATTTATTTAATACCTATTCTCCTTGCTCTAGTAATGAAAAACTTAGAATTGCCCATGGTAGTTTTTCATCCATTGTAGGAAAGAACTTATTAAACTAATCAAGAATATTAGTCTCAATTATGTTCTTCATGTTCCTAAAATTAAGGCTAAGGCAGGCCGATGCATGATTGAAAACGATAAATTATACAAGATTGCATTTGGACCCGGGCTCTTGTGTATAGCCAGAGAGGGGTCCAAAAGAATTATGTTTGAAGTCCACGAGGGAGAATGCAACTCTTGTTTAGGTAAAAAGGAGGTTATCCTAGCGAATTATGAAGCAAGGGTACATCCAGGCGTGCGATAAGTGTCAAAGATTCACCCCATTGTCACACGTCCCACCAACCATCATGACATGGGTAGTTAGCCTATGACCTTTCTATAAGTGGGATCTTTACCCCAAGAGGCCAATAGAAGTTGTTTTAGTCGTCACAGATTATTTTTCAAGTGGATTGAGGTGGAACCTCGAAGAAGGATACAGGAAGGGGAAGTGATTCAATTTATCTGGAAATCCATAATTTGTTGCTTTAGTTAGCCCAAGGAGCTTATTATCGATAATGAAGATAGTTTATGGGTTGTAACATCAAAGAGTTTTCCATCAAGTATAACATCAAGTATAACATCAAGATGTGCCATTCAACACCATATTATCCACAAGCCAACGATCAGGCAGAGTCTTCTAACAGGTTGACAATCACCCTACTAAAGAAAAGGTTGGAAGGTGCTAAAGGAAGATGGGTTGAGGAGTTACCTGCGACATTGTGGGCTATAAGGACTAGTCCCTGAGGGAGCACTAACGAGACACATTTCTAGCTAGTATATTAGATTGAGGCTATGATACCAACTAAGATCACAGTGCTTATTATGAGATTAGTCCTAACTGAGGACTAGAATGCCACAAGTAGAACAATTGAGTTGACCCTTACAGAAGAAAAAGGGGATGAAGCCTTTTGGATGATAGTCGAGCAAAAAAAGAGAGTAACAAATTATTACAACAAGGTCGTACGTTTCAAAACTTTCGCCATAGGTGATTGGCTTCTCAGAAGGGTCTTCAACACTTTCCCATTTGGTGACTAAACTCACTCTTCTAAAATATTTAACATCTAACCCATTGACTTTAAATCCATAGAAACTTAATAAACCAATGGTAAAAAGATAAGTTGTTCCACTCTTGTATTGAAACTATTCATCAATATTTACGAACTATCGCTTTACCATCCAGGCTTATTAGTTTCTCATTACCACAATTCTCTTGCCTTTGACTCCCATATGTATAGAAGGCTTTTGGAAATAATGGTATACATCATATTGTAATAACCCATCATCTCCGTATTCCTTCTTAACTTGCATGAATGAATTTGTGTATCTGGATAGTGTAAAATAAATGATTAATATTGTAACTTAAGATCGAAAATAATTAATTCTCTTGTTTTCCATTGCAAGATACTACATATTTATATACAAAGCTGGGGACACTATTTGGGACACTATTAATGATAGACAAATAATACACAACTAAGACACCTAATATACAACTCAACTAGTGATAGACACCTAATACACAACTCAACTAGTGATAGACACCTAATACACAACTAATATATCTAACACTCTCCCTCAAGTTGGAGCATAGATATTAATCATGTCCAATATTTTACAAAGATAATCAACCCGAATCCTATTTAAAGCTTTCGTGAAGATATCTCCTAGTTGTTCTCTAGTCTTCAAATATCCTGTAGAAATCAAACCTTGTTGAATTTTCTTGCAAACAAAATGATAATCAATTTCAATGTGTTTAGTTTGCTAATGAAATACAGGATTAGAAGCAATATACACAATTTCGCTGGTATTGAAGTTTTAAGACCTACTTCATCCAAAAGTTGATATATCCACATTATTTCAGACGTAGATTATGCCATAACCTTATATTCTGACTCTGCACTCGATCGTGACACAATATTTTGCTTCTTGCTTTTCCATGAGACCAAATTTCCTACAATGAAAATACAATAGCCTGATGTGGATCTTCTATCTACTTTGTAACCTGCCCAATCTGCATCTGAAAAACATTCAATATGAGTGTGTCTATGATTTGCATACAAGATACCACGTCCAAGTGTTTCTTTCAAATAACACAAAATTTGCTCTAACGTTGTCCAATGATGAAATTCCTGTAGTGTCAGTTCCAGTAATAACAATGTAATCTACATACACAACTAAAAGAATGATACAACTTCTGATTGTTTATAGAACACATAATAGTCAGACTTGCTTTTCATCATACCAAACGTTTCTATAGCTTGACTAAATTTTCCAAACCAAACACGAGTACTCTGTTTCAAACCATACAAAGATTTGCGGAGATGACAAACTTGCCTAGACTCCCCCTGAGCAACAAAACAAGGAGGTTGCTCCATAAACACCTCCCCTTGAAGATCACCATGAAGAAAAGCATTCTTGATATCTAGTTGATGCAAAAGCCAATGGTGAGTAGCTGCCATAGAAATAAACAACCGAACAGATGTCAATTTAGCAACCGGAGAGAAAGTGTCAGAATAGTCCACTCCATAGGTTTGAGCATATCCCTTAGCAACAAGACGAGCCTTTAATCGAGCAACTGACCCATCCGAATTAACCTTAACTGTGAACGCCCATTTGCATCCGATAGCCCGTTTCCTCGAAGGTAAATCAACCAAGTCCCAAGTACCATTGTCATCCAATGCATTCATTTCCTTGATCATTGCATGATGCCAACCAGGATTATACATGGCTTTGTGAACAGTTTTAGGGATAGAAATAGAATCAAGAGAGGCAATAAAAGAGCAAGAGGAATACGACAAGCAGTTATAAGAAACAAAAGAATAAATAGGAAAAGTACATTGACTTTTACATTTGCGTAATGCAATAGGAAGATCATCGTTCAGGACTGGATCTGATGACGGAGGAGCAGGTGCAGGACATGAATCAGAAGGTCTATGTCTAGAGTAGACTTGAGTTATAGGAGTCCTAACAGGAACTGGATCAGAGACAAGTTCAAATAATGTGATAGAATAGACTAACAAATCGTCATCCTCCCCCTGACGTGCAGGAGGAGGAGAAGACGAAAAATAGGGAATGTTTTCCACGAAGGTAACATCAATTGAGACAAGATATTTGTTAAGCCTAGGACAATAACATCTATAACCTTTCTGGAGTCGAGAATAACAAAGCAAGATATACTTCAAAGACTTGGAATCTAATTTAGTAACAAGCGGACAAACATCCCGAGCAAAACAAATGCTATCAAATAGCCTAGGGTCAACCGGAATTAGTGACTTATTAGGAAACAAAATTTTGTAAAGGATCTCACCATTAAGAACAGATGAAGGCATACGATTAATAAGAAAACATGCTGTTAAAATTGTATCGGCCTAAAAAGTTTTAGAAACATTCATTTGAAATAATAAGGCATGGGCAGTTTCGAAAAAATGTTTGTACTTACGTTCGGCCACTCCATTTTGAGATGAAGTATCAAGACATGAAATTTCATGAAGCATGGCATTTTGAACCATATAAGATTGAAACAAAACTGATGTATATTCTTTGGCATTATCACTTCTCAAAGTATGAATTGAAACATTAAATTGAGTTTTAATCTCAACACAAAATGCACAAAAAATAGAAAACAATTCAGAACGATTCTTCATTAAATATAACCAAGTTACACGAGAATAATCATCCACAAAAGTAACAAAATACTTAAGTCTAGGTTTAGACAAAATAGGACAAGTACCCCAAACATCAGAATGAATTAATTCAAAAGGAACACTAGCACGTTTATTAACTCTTGGATTTGAACTAAGACGATGATGTTTTGCAAATTGACAAGACTCATAATCTAATGAAGACACCTTATTAAACTGAGGACAAAGTTTCTTAAGTAAAAGAAGAGATGCATGACCCAGTCTACAATGTGCCTCGAATGGAGAGATTACACTAGAGCAAGCAACAGATTTCGGTATTGGTGTGTTAAGAATATAGTGGCCTCCAGACTCATGTCCTTTACCAATAGTCTTCTTCGTCATAAGATCCTGAATTAAGCAACGATCAGGAAAAAATGAGATGCAACAGTTAAGATTGCTAATAAGCTGACTTACAGAGATCAAATTAATGGATAAGCTAGGTAAATGTAAGACATACGACAAAGGAAGCAAAGGAGTGAGAGTAATTGTGCCAGACCCAAGAACACGAAATGGTGACCCATCGGCTAAGGTAACAGTAGAGGTGAAAGTGTGTAACTAAAGAGAATAAAAGAGACTAGAATTACCTGTCATATGATATCTGCCACCAGAATCAATAACCCATTTGCAAGACGAGGAAAGAATACATGCATTTGGTTTACCTGAATCAGCCATAGCAGTGACAAAAGGTGATGAAGACTTTTGTGATTCTTGATACTGTGAGAACTTAGTAAATTCATCTACAGAGATAAGAATCGATTTTTCAAAAGTATCATAAGTGGATGCAATATGGGTCGAGTGACATTTCTTATGCTTGTACTGAAGCTTTCTACAGTCACGTTTTGTATGTCCTGGTTTGCGACAATAGTGGTACACAATACCTCCTGGGTCCTGTGGTCTAGTTTCAAACCCTTGCGACCCGCCTCCTTTGTTTGCACTCATATAAGTTGATCGTCAATGCTCATAATTATTATTTCCGTTGACCAAAGCACCATTTAATTGAACAGGTGGAGGTGGAGTGCGTTCTGTACGAAGTACTCGACTAAACACCTCTTGTAAAGAGGATATCTCGTAACCGAAAGAACACAGGACTTAGCAGTCTCAAAAGCAGAGGGAAGATCGGCAAGAAAACTCATGACTACCATTTGTTCCCGTTGGCATTGCTGAACCTTCACATCAGGGCTAAAAGACATCAAACTATTGAGCTCTTCATAAGTCCTTTTAAATTCCATAAAATAATTCGTGAGTGATTGATCTTGTTTGTCTGCATGGTAAAATGTTTTGCATACCTCATACATGCGAGAAAGATTTCCTTTACCAGAATATAAGAAATCCAAATAATCTATCAGTTCCTTAACGAATTCATAATGATTGATCAAGCCAATTACATTGCTCTCAATTGAATTCCGTATCTGCAGAAATAGGTGGGCATCTTCTCTTAGCCATGTCTACTTTGAATCATCTTTAGGAGGATCGTTAGTCAAATGAGTATCTTTGTCGATACTTCTCAAATAAATTCAAATGGTCTTGCTCCAATCCAATAATTCGAGCCATTGAGCTTATGGTCCGTGATTTTAGACATCACAGGCACCATATGTTAGATATATTAGTTGTGTATTAGGTATCTATCACTAGTTGAGTTGTATATTAGGTTTCTATCATTAGTTGAGTTGTATATTAGGTGTCTATCACTAATAGTGTCTCAAATAGTGTTCCTAGTTTTGTATATAAATATGTAGTATCTTTGAAAGGAAAACAAGAGAATTAATTCTTTTTAATCTTAAGTAACATGGTATCAGAGCTAGGCTCTGGTCCTATGTGTGGATCTCCATATCGTTCTAACCATGGCTCAAAACTAAGACCACTGTTGTTCGATGTGAGGGGGAGTGTGAAGGATTTGTTTGTCCCACATCGCTTAGGAGTTAGGCAGCAGTGTTTCTTATAAATTTGGGCAATCCTTAACTCAATGAGATTTTGTTGGGTTGAGTTAGGCTTGGGTTTATAACAAATATCTTCTAAGTTTTTCTTGCAAAGCACACACCAATTATGAGGAAATCAACCTTTACAAAACTTAAATCGAATTAGGTCACCTTTTTGACCAATCAACCGACTCAAAAACTAATCAACCACATTTTGCTCTGGATAAATGTATTGATTTATGAATCTTATATTGTCAAATTGGAAAGTAGTGCTTATTTCATGCGTGAACAGATTATACATTTATTAGATTCATTTAATTTTTTAGCAAAAGATGTTTGCTAAGTTGCCGTGAATTACTGCTGTTTATAATAATTGGAACATAAGATGAAAGTTAAAATGACTGGGCATTATGAATTCATCATTGCTCTGAGTTCTGATTTCAGTTTTAATCTGATTACCATGTATTTTTATTTTTGTAGTTTGACTTTTCTTTAAGATTTGTTGGTCTACAGGTATGGGGCAATTGTGATGGATGATCTACATGATGATAGAAGTTTAGGGTACACTGTCCTGCACAATAGTACCTGTCAACATGCTGCTCCAACATTTATCAATTTGATGAATGCTGCTATTCTTAGGCTTGCCACTCATGACCAAAACATGACAATTCAAACGCGTAATCACCCTCTTCCGATGACAAAAAGCCAGCACTTACAGCATCATGTCAGTCATCACAATTTTAAACTTTTACCTTTCAGGCATGATAACATTGTAGATCTTGCTAGAAACAGAAGTTGCATCTAGTGAATGGGTGGTAAATTAAATTATGAAGTGATTATTTTTTTTATTTACTCAATTGAGAATTTATATGAATAAGAAAATATAATGCTAATTTAAAAGAGATTCATATTGACACATAAGATAAATTATACAATAATAAAGATTAGGTTAACTCTTCCCCTCAAGTTGGGGCATAAATATCACGTTTGCTTAACTTTGAAAATGAAGTATGAAAAGCACTTCCAGCAACACCATGAGTCATAATATTAGTTAATTGATCAACATTATTGTTATATGGAATTATGATGACACTTGAGTCCAAATTGTCCTTGATGTAGTTTTCGTTAAGCTCAATGTGCTTTTTTTCTTCTTGTATCGGATTATTAGCTATTCTTATTTCTGCTATATTATGGCAAAATAGGACAATAAGTTTCTTAGAATTAAAACCAAGCTCATTCAACAAAATCTTTAACCAAGAAAGCTCTGTAGTAGCATGGGAAAGAGCGCGATATTCTACTTGTGCATTTGAAGATAGCATGTTTTGTTTCTTACTATAATAAGTCACCAAATTTCCTCCGATAATTGTAATATATCTTGAGGTAGACTTCGTATCCACCTTTATACACGCAAAATTAGAGTCAGTGTAACACATGATGTCTAGATATTCATGTTTAGAGAATAGAATACCTTTGTATGTGGAAGATTATAGATGGGCTAAAATTTGGTTTACAACATCCATATGAGTAATAAATTAACTTCCTTGATAACAAAGCCACCATTAATATCTCTCATAATTAATTTAGTTTAACATGATAAAACCAAACATGTAGAAGTGGATAGATATTTCATTAAAAAGAAGATAGAAGATGAGACTATCTGTATGACATATGTTTCCACAAAGGAACAAATAGTAGATCTATTTACCAAAGAACTTCATTGGCTAAACATTGATGATTTTATTTGCAAGTTGGATATGATTAACTTTATAATCCAATTCAAGGGATAGTCTTGAAATCCTTGAAATAAAATATAGATCTGATTTTGTAATTAATTTAATGATTTTAGTGAGTAGGATATGATTAGAATATCATTTAGAATTAATTAGGGAATATTTGTATCTTAATTAACTTTCCTTTTAGGTTAAGTATTTGTACTATAAATTAATACTCTACAAAATATATTGCGAAAACAATAGAGCACAATTGTTCTTTACTTATCCTAGTTCTATAATCCATTTCATAGTTAGCCACAAAAGACAATTAACATAGATCCATAGAAAAGAAACCCACAACCATCATATAACAAAGCACACATCAAGTGAATGGATTGTGACATCGACCAAAAATCTAGTTAATAACACACCAAATCATCTCAGAGAGTAATTATATAGTTTAATCCACTACTATTTTCTTGACGACCATCGATTGAAGCAATAGTCATAAAAATAACCCTTGGTCAAGACATTAAGAGACCCGAAGAATTATCGAGTAGACATGAAGTATTCTTGATGTCAATGGACAGCTTAGTTGTCCATATTCATTTTTTAGTTGTCCACATTTGTTCATATATAGTTGTCCATAGTCATGTTAGCTGTACATAACTATCCATAAACAGCTGTCCACAACTGTCCATAGCTATCCTTGGACAGCTTTATTGTATTTTGTAAAGTCTATAAATAGAAAGAAATTACGAGACAAATCATTCGCTCATTTTCATGTAACATATTTTGACTTATTTCTGACATGATATCAGAGCAAGTTTTAAATTTTTTTTTTCGATATTCTATTTTTGAGGAAATCTTCATTGATATTTTCTAACGTTTTTTTGCTAAACTAGTGTTCTTCGGCAATCTCTGTTTAAGGTCCTCTCGGTTGATTTAATTTTTTTTTTTAATATTTTTTTTTGCTTTATCTCAAGTTCCATTTACATGCAATGGACACTGCACCAGTGTGTGTTAAGTTTACAGGCAAAATTACTCTATTTGGGTTTTTTCAATTTGAACTTTTCCTGAAGGGAAAAGACCTTTGAAGCCATATTGATGGCACGGATGCCGATACTAAAAACTCTAAGGAAGTCGTGTCTTCTCCTTTTTGGGCTGTGCTTGATGCTCGAATCATGTCTTGGCTTCTTAGATCGGTGGAGCCACATATTGTTACCAACTTGCTGGCTCATTGCTCTAATTAATCCATTTGAATCATATTTTGGCAAGACCATTTGAATTTATTTGAGAAGTATCGACAAAGATACTCATTTGACTAACGATCCTCCTAAAGATGATTCAAAGTAGACATGGCTAAGAGAAGATGCCCGCCTCTTTCTGCAGATACGGAATTCAATTGAGAGCAATGTAATTGACTTGATCAATCATTATGAATTCGTTAAGGAACTGATAGATTATTTGGATTTCTTATATTCTGGTAAAGGAAATCTTTCTCGCATGTATGAGGTATGCAAAACATTTTACCATGCAGACAAACAAGATCAATCACTCACGAATTATTTTATGGAATTTAAAAGGACTTATGAAGAGCTCAATAGTTTGATGTCTTTTAGCCCTGATGTGAAGGTTCAGCAATGCCAACGGGAACAAATGGTAGTCATGAGTTTTCTTGCCGATCTTCCCTCTGCTTTTGAGACTGCTAAGTCCCAGGTTCTTTCTGGTTCTGAGATCTCCTCTTTACAAGAGGTGTTTAGTCGAGTACTTCGTACAGAACGCACTCCACCTCCACCTGTTCAATTAAATGGTGCTTTGGTCAACGGAAATAATAATTATGAGCATTGACGATCAACTTATATGAGTGCAAACAAAGGAGGCGGGTCGCAAGGGTTTGAAACTAGACCACAGGACCCAGGAGGTATTGTGTACCACTATTGTCGCAAACCAGGACATACAAAACGTGACTGTAGAAAGCTTCAGTACAAGCATGAGAAATGTCACTCGACCCATATTGCATCCACTTATGATACTTTTGAAAAATCGATTCTTATCTCTGTAGATGAATTTACTAAGTTCTCACAGTATCAAGAATCACAAAAGTCTTCATCACCTTTTGTCACTGCTATGGCTGATTCAGGTAAACCAAATGCATGTATTCTTTCCTCGTCTTGCAAATGGGTTATTGATAAACTTTCTTTCCTGGTTGGCATCATGCAATGATCAAGGAAATGAATGCGTTGGATGACAATGGTACTTGGGACTTGGTTGATTTACCTTCGGGGAAACGGGCTATCAGAAGCAAATGGGCGTTCACAGTTAAGGTTAATTCGGATGGGTCAGTTGCTCGATTAAAGGCTCGTCTTGTTGCTAAGGGATATGCTCAAACCTATGGAGTGGACTATTCTGACACTTTCTCTCCGGTTGCTAAATTGACATCTGTTCGGTTGTTTATTTCTATGGCAGCTACTCACCATTGGCTTTTGCATCAACTAGATATCAAGAATGCTTTTCTTCATGGTGATCTTCAAGGGGAGGTGTTTATGGAGCAACCTCCTTGTTTTGTTGCTCAGGGGAGTCTAGGCAAGTTTGTCGTCTCACCAAATCTTTGTATGGTTTGAAACAGAGTACTCGTGTTTGGTTTGGAAAATTTAGTCAAGTTATAGAAACGTTTGGTATGATAAAAAGCAAGTCTGACCATTCTGTGTTCTATAAACAATCAGAAGCTGGTATCATTCTTTTAGTTGTGTATGTAGATTACATTGTTATTACTGGAAGTGATACTACGAGAATTTCATCTCTTAAGTCTTTCCTACATACTCAGTTTCACACGAAGGATTTAGGGATATTAAAGTATTTCTTGGGTGTTGAAGTCAGAAGGAGTAAAAATGGTATCTTTCTATCTCAGAGAAAATATGTCCTGGACTTATTAACTGAGACAAGAAAATTAGGAGCAAAAGCTTGTAGTTCTCCAATGACTCCGAACATTCACCTTATAGGAGCTAAGGAACTTTTTAAAGATTCTGAGAGATATCGAAGGGTGGTTGGAAAGCCGAATTATCTTGTTTTGACTCGTCCAGATATTACATATTCGGTCTGTGTTGTTAGCCAATTTATGTTATCTCCAACAGTTCATCATTGGGTAGCGTTAGAACAAATTTTGTGTTACTTGAAAAGAGCACCTGGACGTGGTATCGTGTATGCAAATTATCGACACACTCATATTGATTGTTTTTTAGATGCAGATTGGGCAGGTTCCAAAGTCGATAGAAGATCCACATCAGGTTATTGTATTTTAGTTAGAAAAAATTTGGTCTTATGGAAAAACAAGAAGCAGAATGTTGTGTCACGATCGAGTGTAGAGTCAGAATATAGGATTATGGCACAATCTGCGTCTGAGTCCTACAGGATATGTGAAATTGAAATTGATTGTCATTTTGTTCGCGAGAAAATTCAACAAGGTTTGATTTCTACAGGATATGTGAAGACTGGAGAACAACTAGGAGATATCTTCATGAAAGCTTTAAACGGGGTTCGGGTTGATTATCTTTGTAACAAGTTGGACATGATTAATATCTATGCTCCAACTTGAGGGGGAGTGTTAGATATATTAGTTGTGTATTAGGTGTCTATTACTAGGTGAGTTGTATATTAGGTGTCTTAGTTTTGTATCTGGTGTTTATCACTAGTTGAGTTGTATATTAGGTGTTTTAGTTTTGTATCAGGTGTCTATCACCTAATAGTGTCTATAGCTTTGTATATAAATATGTAGTATATTTGAATGGAAAATAAGAAGAGTGAATTCTCAGATTACACTAACTAAGTGTGATGTTTGGGTATGTGTAAAACTATAATCTTCATTGAACGATTTTGCCTGCTTTAATCTACATATCTTTTCAACTCTTGGATTCACATCAATATAGAGTATAACTCAAACTTTACTCATCTTAGGCATTTGAGCAGACCTCTCTTAGTAGGAGAGGGAGGACATTGAGATAAAAATTAAATTTTTTGGGTTAAGATTGAAACTGCTCTGATAGGAAGTAGAAATATGAAATAGGTAAAATATGAGTTATGCATGCGCGAATATTAAAGAATCAAAATAAATTGAAAGGAGAATGACAAATCTAAAGAAAGAAGTTCTAATTCTCGATTCATAATAATAATTGAGAGATTATAATACAATAAAACACTGAACTAATAAGGAAACATATATTTAATATTTTTATTCAACTAAAAACTAATCCAATAAAATCCCTGAACTTTCTAAAAACTGTTTCTTCTTTTCTCATTTTTTGAAAATTCTCTTAGATCCATGCCACAACTAAATATATGTCTAGCTACCCTGTTCCCTCTTGTTAATTTTACCATTGTACCAAGTGATTTCTCTTCCACCTTGAAAAATGACCACCTCTTCTAGTAAACTTGTAGTTCTTTCCTCTCGTGGTAGGCTTTGCTCCTCAACACTCTTGTGTTTCAAAGAATATATTTGAACGTGCTCATAATTTTAATAGTTCTATATTGTGTTTATGATTACAACCACTAATCGAATCATGGAGGTATCACCTGGATGATGTAAAATATATGCCTTGCTTCCTTTTGATTTTAATGTGATGAAATATGCACCCCTCACTTGCGTATCTATTCTAAAATTTCTTTTTTTAGTGTTCAATCAGAAATTATTGAATTAGATAACTTTACTTGTGAATATTTTGTAACATTGTAGGATCTGGATGCCTTCTCTGCTGCAGTTATTGTTAGCATTGCGTTTTCTTTTATTCCCGCATCATTCGCAGTTTCCATTGTAAAGGTACTGCACCGATGTTGCATCTTCGAGTGGGTGGGGCTGTTAAAATAATGCACAGATATTGTCCACTTTGTATCAGTTTATAAGTTTGAGATAACAGTTTTCCAAGACTTGTTACTTGCTTAGAAGAGATCTTATCATTTTGATATAGTTCCGATGCATGAATAATTTCAAAGATTTTGTACGTAATGCAATCTAAATTTTCCAGGAACGTGAAGTGAAAGCCAAACATCAACAGCTGATTAGTGGGGTAAGTATATTTTGTTGGAAAACTAATTTTTCATTTTCACTGTCATCTAGGTGTTGCAAATACTTTTAGACTAATCATAATGGTATATCCTTTTTCAGGTTTCTATAATTTCATACTGGACTTCAACTTATGTTTGGGACTTCCTAAGCTTCTTGTTTCCTTTTTCTTTTGCGATAGTTTTGTTTAACATATTCGGTTGGTCACCTGCCTTTCTCTTTTTTATTTTATTAAATAATGGAAGAAGCTTTATTTTGTAAACTTCAACTCTAGCTCGAAAAAATTATATTGCTTTTATAATTTCAATCAAATATCTATAAAATGTTATTACTATTATTTTTGGATAGTGTTCACTGGTGCCCTTGATTACCTTCGAACAAATTACATTATGTTCCTTTTGGCCTGTAGATTGCTATGGAACATTTAGCTTAAGTTTCTTTTATGGTGAATGGGTTGAGCAGATTGGTGAAAAGTGCTAAGCGTTTTAATTTAATGTCATGTTTTGTTATGTGGAGAAATAATGTTGAAGTGACTTACCCTTAGTTAACTATTTGAAGCATAATAGAATTAAAATTTTTCTCAATCATCTATTAGGTACAATTTGGGTACATATATATGCACAAGAATCCGTGGAGAAGATTCTGATTTCTAGGAGTTGACTTGATTCTTAGGAGTTAATTTACACTATTTAAAGAAAGTAAATTATAGCTATATACAAAAGATTAATATTCCTAAAAGATAGATCCACAATTACAGGAAACTAACAATTTCCATATGTAGTTAGTTTGAATTCCTACACTAATGATACCATTTGTGAAGTAGATTTTTTAATTTAATAAGTCGTAAGCCTCATTTTTTTTTGTGTAGGATGAACATTAATATGGTGAAGAGTTTCTTATTAGGAATTATTTTTGATGAGAATAATGTTTTACATCTTGCATTTTTGTTATGTTGTGAGAACTACATATTTTTGGGCAATTATTGTGGAGAGGATGGAAAAAAGATGGGAGATTGGAAGAGGGCTTTCATATATAGAGGTTTTTTTTTTTGGGTCTAGTTTCCCTATCTACTTATCTTTGATTAGAGTACCAAATGGGGGTGGCACAAAGGGGGCCAGCCTTTCTCTTCATACGAAAGCTTTTGGGAGGAAAGCGGAGGGGGCCAACATGCGGGCCCCACACACACGAGTAGGGGAGGGCTCCTTTTAATTTACATTCTTAGTATTAGTTAGCAGGCAACCACGTAGTTGAGGCATGGCTTTTTTACTTATATTAATATAGTATATTATAATTGGAAAATAGTGAAAATATCAAGAAATAAAGGAGGTTTGATAACGGAGAATATTGTGTGGAGAAATGAGGCATTGGTAGCTAAATGGCTACGAAGGTTCCCTTTGGAAGGTTCCCTTTGGAAGGTTCCCTTTGGAAGGTTCAACTCTTTGGCACAATTATCAAACTTATTTATGTGTTGAATGAGAATGGACGACATACTAATCTAGGAATTGGTTTCCCTTAGAGAAGTCCTGGAGTTTGATATGGGGCATAACAACTTTGTGGACTACGTTAAGTACAAGCTTGGAAGCGGAGATAGGATTCATTTTTTTGGAGGACGTGTGATTGGGTTCTTCATGTTTAGCTAACTAGTTTTCTCAGTTGCATAGTCTATGTGAATTCAAAAATGTTTTTGTCAACAAGTACTTACTCGAGTAATTGGATGCTTCATTTTAGGAGAAATCTAAAGGATTGGGTGGGTGATTCTAGATTTAGCAGAACTGTTGCAAATTTTGGAGAATTTTCAAGTTGACTCTTCTCAGCAAGAATCTAGAGTTTTGTTTGGGGATGGTTGTGGTTCTTTTTCATGTAAATTTGTTGAAATCATATACCAAAGGAAATCCCTGATTTCCAGCAGTACAATTGTAGGAAATTAGGAGAATTAGGAAATATATCATGGCCTAATTTGGTAGAGATAAATGTATTAAATTAGTTTCCTTTTTTTATAGATTTCATTTGTATTATAAATTAGTACTAGTATGTACAAATTAAATACACAGAAATACAAATCTTCAATTTTCCATTTTTCTTTTCTAAAAAATCCTACTTTGAGTAGTTCAATAATGATCTTCTTTACCTGATTTACACACAAACACAATGAGTGTGTTTGAGTGGTTGGTTGCTTTAAGGAAGAATGACTGTGTGACAGGGTTCAAGTGAAATATCCTGGTTTAGCATTATCTCCTTCTCTGTGTGTAATGTGCAAAAGAAATGTAGTGAATATAGATCATTTGTTGCTTCATTGTCAGCCTCCTATTATTTGGGGAACATGTTAGGAAAGCTGGGTGTGCACTGGGAAGTTCATAAAATTTGTAATTCGTTTTTATTGGAAAATTTGTAGCTTAGATGCTTGAATTTTAATAATTTATTTAAACTTTTTCACATTTTCCCTCAAGTGTGAGCTATTTGTCATTTGCAAAGGTCTATCAATAAACTTTCTTTAAAAGTGAGTTTCTTTGTCTTTTTACAAGGCCATCAAACCTAGGAATATTAATTAATTTTTGGAATTCTACATGGATTCGATCTCAATACATTGCTACTCTGATACCATGTACAAGTATTAGAACCTTAGTTAGGAATTGAATGACTGTGGTTCGTACCCATAAAGTTTCAGTAACACTGGAGAAAATTCTTAAAACAAAAGTTCATACAATCTGCAATTTTCTGAGCCTTGAGCCTCTTCCTTTCTACTTAACAGAATTATTTTACTCTATTGTTTTGGGAAACAGAATGACGCATCACATAACAGCCAAAATAAGTCGTAGTAATAACAATTACAAGTAAAAAAATAACAAGATATTAAGCATAAATGCCATAAAACAGAATTAACGACAAGCATAATAAACATAAACGACTTCACTAGAGAAGAACAATTTCACATATAGGACCATACCCCTGCATCATTGGCCCTCTATTGGAGAAGAAAGCCCCTGCGTCTTCATCAGTTCCTGCCTCTTCACTAATCACCACCCCAGATCTAGGGGAATAGAAGTATGCCACTTTGAATGTAGGGGAAATCTGCAATTTTATTGGTAATGTCGAGTAATAAGAATTAAAACCAGCTTGTGACTCACCCTTAAAGGAGCTATCTGTCTATCTGTCAGTTTAGAATAAGAGAGTGGTCGTATTCTGCCTTTACTCTGATATGCCTCGACCAACTCTCCAATTGCAAATTCCATAGCCCTCAATTTTTTAATGATCTTTTTGTTTGTATTTATTAGTAGTGTGGAAATTGAAAAAGGAAAATATTATTAGATTGGTTAAAATATGAGAAATCCCTCTATGATTAGGGAACCTCATCCTCACATAAATCATATATCCCTAAAAATAGCAAAAACTAGGATACCATCCCTTAAGAGATTAGGGAACAGATTACTGGTAACACTCAAGGAAACTACTTAATAAATGTTAGAGATGTTAGTTGTGTATTAGGTGTTTATCACTAGGTGAATATATTAGTTGTGTATTAGGTGTATGTTATCTAAGAGTGTCCCTAGCTTTGTATATAAATATGTAGTGTCTTTGAATGAAAATAAGAAGAATGAATTCTGAGATTTACATGGTGTTACAGCAGTTGAGTTAGAAAATTCGGGAAATTTTTTTTTTGTTCAAATTAGGGGCCGATTTTGCGTAAACACAAATTAAGATTTAGTGCATTTTTGGGTTCCAACTCGGAACAACCTTTTGGAATGCACATTTTTTCTCACCGTCGGCACAGGGAGAAAGAACAGCTGCCGACCAGCCAAACCCCGAAGTCCGGTCACCAGACGAGCCACGAGTGAGCCACACGCACCACCGCGACTTTCTGCCATCTTTCCACGCGCCGGTGCGTGAAACGCGTCCGTGCAACAGTCTTCTACGGTCGACTTCGTGTTACTCTTCGGTGTTCCCCTGCATCATTCGTGGTGGTTTGGCACTCATCGCTTGTTATTGTTCAGGTTTGGGTTCTTCCAATTTTGTGTTCTTGTTCGTTGTGTGTTTGGTCGTTGTTGTTGTTGGATTTTGTTTGTTCCTTTGTTCGTTGCCTTGTCGTTTGTAGGAGTTATGGCTGAAAAGAAATCTAAAGTTGTGACGGATATGGTGCCTGTGATGTCTAAAATCACGGACCATAAGCTCAATGGCTCGAATTATTTGGCTTGGAGCAAGACCATTCGAATTTATTTGAGAAGTATCGACAAAGATACTCATTTGACTAATGATCCTCCTAAAGATGATTCAAAGCAGACATGGCTTAGAGAAGATGCCCGCTTATTTCTGCAGATTCGGAATTATATTGAAAGCAATGTAATTGACTTGATCAACCATTGTGAATTCGATACGGAATTGATAGATTATTTGGATTTCTTATATTCTAGTAAAGGAAATCTTTCTCGCATGTATGAGGTATGCAAAACATTTTATCGTGCAAACAAAGAAGATCAGTCACTTACAAATTATTTTGTGGAATTTAAAAGGACTTATGAGGAGCTCAATAGTTTGATGCCTTTTAGCCCTGATGTAAAGGTTCAGCAAAGCCAACGGGAACAAATGGCGGTCATGAGTTTTCTTGTCGGTCTTCCCTCTGCTTTGGAGACTGTTAAGTCCCAAGTTCTTTTTGGTTTTGAGATCTCCTCTTTACAAGAGGTGTTTAGTCGAGTACTTCGTACAGAAGACACTCCACCTCTACCTGCTCAATTAAATGGTGCTTTGGTAAGCCAAAGTAATAATTGGTCAACTTATATGAACAGAAACAAAAGAGGTGGCTCGTATGGGTTTGAAACTCGACCACAGGACCTAGGAGGTATTGTATGTCACTATTGTCACAAACCAGGACATATGAATCATGACTGTAGAAAGCTTCAGTACAAGCATCAGAAAGGTCACTCGGCTCATATTGCATCCACTTCTGATACTTCTGAAAAATTGGTTCTTATCTCTGCAGATGAATTTACCAAGTTCTCACAGTATCAAGAATCACTAAGGTCTTCATCACCTTCTGTCACTGCTATTGCTGATTCAGGTAAATCAAATGCGTGTCTCCTTTTCTATTCTTCCAAATGGGTTATTGATTCTGGTGCCACATATCATATGACAGGTAATTCTAGTCTCTTTTCTACTCTTCAGTCACACTTCTACCTATACTGTTACCTTAGCCGATGGGTCACCATCTCATGTTCTTGGGTCTGACACAATTACTCCCACTCCTTTGCTTCCTTTGTTGTCTTTCTTACATTTACCTAGTTTATTCGTTAATTTGATCTCTGTAAGTCAGCTTACTCGCAATCTTAACTGTTGCATCTCAATTTTTCCTGATAGTTGTTTATTTCAGGATCTTATGACGAAGAAGACTATTGGTAAAGAACATGAGTTTGGAGGCCTCTATATTCTTGACACACCAATACCGAAATTTGTCGCTTGCTCTAGTGTAACCTCTCACTTCGAGGCACATTGTAGACTGGGTCATCCATCTCTTCCTTTATTGAAAAAACTTTGTCCTCAATTTAGTAAGGTGTCTTCATTAGATTGTGAGTCTTGTCAATTTGTAAAACATCATCGTCTTAGTTCAAATCCCAGAATTTATAAACGTGCTAGTGTTTCTTTTGAATTAGTTCATTCTGATGTTTGGGTCCGTGTCTTATTTTGTCTAAACCTGGATTTAAGTATTTTGTTACTTTTGTGGATGATTATTCTCGTGTAACTTGGTTATATTTAATGAAGATTCGTTTTGAATTGTTTTCTATTTTTTGCGCATTTTGTGTTGAGATTAAAACTCAATTTAATGTTTCAATTCGTACTTTGTGAAGTGATAATGTCAAAGAATATACATCAACTTTGTTTCAATCTTATATGGTTCAAAATGGCATGCTTAATGAAACTTCGTGTGTTGATACTATTTCTCAAAATGGAGTGATCGAACGTAAGAATAAACATCTTCTCGAAACTGAAAGTGCCCTATTATTTTAAATGAATGTTTCTAAACCTTTTTGGGCCGATGCAGTTTCAATAACATGTTTTCTTATTAATCGCATGCCCTCATCTGTTCTTCATGGTGAGATTTCTTACAAAATTTTGTTTACTAATAAGTCACTATTTTCGGTTGACCCTAGGATATTTGGTTGCACTTGTTTTGTTTGGGATATTCGTCCGCATGTTACTAAATTAGATCCCAAGTCTTTGAAGTGTATCTTCCTTGGTTATTTTCGTCTCTAAAAAGGTTATAGATGTTATTGTCCTAGTCTTAACAAATATTTTGTTTCAATTGATGTTACCTTCATGGAAGACAAACCCTATTTTTCGTCTTCTCCTCCTCCTGCATGTCAGGAGGAGGATGACGATTTGTAGTCTATTTTATCACATCATTTGAACCTGGCTCTAATCCAGTTCCTCTTAGGCCTCCTATAACTCAAGTCTACTCCAGACATAGATCTTCTGATTCATGTCCTGCACCTACTCCTTCGTCATCAGATCCAGTCCTGAATGATAATCTTCCTATTGTATTACGCAAATGTAAACGTCAATGTACTTATCTTATTTCTTCTTTTGTTTCGTATAACTGCTTGTCGTCTTCCTCTTGCTCTTTTATTGCCTCTCTTGATTCTATTTCTTTCCCTAAAACTGTTCACGAAGCCATATATAATCCTGGTTGGCATCATGTAATGATCGAGGAAATGAATGCGTTGGATGACAATGGTATTTGGGACTTGGTCGATCGGCGGCTGTTCTTCCTCCCTGTGCCGGTGGTGAGACGTGTGGAAATTTGACAGAAAGTCGCGGTGACGCGTGTGGCTCACTCTCGGCTCGTCTGGTGACCGGAATTTGGGGTTTGGTTGGTCGGCGGCTGGTCTTCCTCCCTGTGCCGGCGGTGAGAAAAAATATGCACTCTAAACGAGTGTTCTGAGTTGGAACTCAAAAATGTACTAATTTGTATTTACCCAAAATCAACCCCCAATTTGAACAGAAATTTTTTTTTTTCCAAATGTTGTAACCCAAATGCTCTGATACCATGTAAAACTCAGAATTCACTCTTATTTTCATTAAAAGACACTACCTATTTATATACAAAGTTAGGGACAATCTTAGGTGATATACACCTAATACACAACTAAGATACTTAATACACAACTAAGATACCTAATACACAATTAATATATTCACATAGTGATAGACACTTAATACACACCTAATACACAACTAATACACAACTAATCATCTTTAACAAGGATACTAAATGAGACTTAAGATGAGACGATCCACTTTATATCTCTATTCGTCATGTGATTGGACTTTCCCAATCAGCGTCATTGTATATGCCAATGCCTATACTTATTGAGCAACCATTGTCAGGCTTGGAGTGTGATGGATGTATATGTTTTCTCACAAGTCTTTGATATATACCTTTGTTAATCGGTGTCCTATGGTTCCTAGTTTGGTTGTTGAGTCCATAGGAGTATCAGCTGCCTTGCATCTAAGCATCCTTGTGTCTTTCAAAAGGTCCAAGACGTATTTCCTTTGAGAGATTGAAATACCCTTTCTTGATAGAGCTACTTCCATACCTAGGAAATATTTGAGGCATCCTAAGTCTTGGATTTCAAATTCTTTGGGGTAGATGTTTCATTTCCTACCAAATATTTTAATTTACTTTCAATTTATTAATTTTTCTTATCAATTTGGTACTTTATATATTCAAGTTTATATCAATTAAGTATTTTAGTTGATATTCACGTTAAATTTGAGTGAAATAAGCTACAAGATTGGTTTTTATGTTAGAATAAATCATGTTGAAGTTTTTCACCTTTAGTTTGCGATGATATTATTTTCTTTTCTTCGAAAAATAAGGATAAATTCGAAAACTTGGTTAGTGAGATTAACTTTTTTTTTGGTCATGGTTGAAGATTAACTTTCAAAAAGTTGCTTATTAGATATTAATTATGATGAAAATAAATGTTGGCTTTAGCTAATTCTTTGGGGTGTAAAGTTGGGAATTGATCGTTGAAATATTTGGGTTTATCGTTAGGAGGCAATGCAAAGATGATAGAGTTCTGATCATTAGTTATTGAAAGATTTGAAAAAAGATTGACGGGTGGATAAGAGCTTTTTTCTCTAAAGGGAGAAGATCAACCTTGATAAATTCAGTTTTGTTGAATCTATCTATTTACTGCTGCATGGTTTTGTTGCTATTAGTTTATATCATCATGTCCTCTGTTTCTTTCTGTGTCTAAAGGATTTTTTTGTGTTACCCTACACTCGTAGGAACTTTCTACTACATGTGGCCTGCAACTTCGATTGGGTTTAACATCCTTAACAAAATGATTTATTCTATTATTACCAATTATTTATGGTTCGTTCAATGACTACTTTTATACTCTTTGACACATCTTTAGAACCTTTGAGATTAAACTAGGCAGATCTATTTACTTTTATTTTATTGTTTGTATTTGTTCAAACTGAACTTATCTATGTTCAACTTGAGATTGGAGAATTGGAATATTAGATATTAATATTTAGTTTCCTTATTAATTTTAGAAACTATTAAGGTTAGATATTAGATAATTATTATTGTGTTTCCTTATTAGTTTAAGAGTCTTATTTAGACTCTTATTAGGATTAGGGTTTTAGTATTTTGTTCTTATAAATACATGTGTAATCTTTTAGTATTATTATGAATAAGAATTAGAATGTCTTTCTTTGATTTTTTGGTTCTCCTTCCAACTTATTTCGATTCTTTAATATTAGCTTCCGCATACACTTATTACCTATTTTACATTTATACTGTATATACTGTTTGTTGATTACTTTCTGTTCTCTTTTAATTTCTCTAGGTCTGGATCAATTTGTTGGAAAGGGTTGTTTCTTGCCAACAGTGATGGTATTTTTGGAGTATGGACTAGCAATTGCATCGTCAACATATTGTCTTACTTTTTTCTTTTCTGACCACACTATGGCTCAGGTGGGGGTGTTTACATTCTGCTGCTCTGAGTTCCATTGTACCAAAGTTACTCTTAACATTTATTAAGGTAATCTCTGTGCAGAATGTCGTTCTCTTGTTCCACTTCTTCACTGGACTAATTCTCATGGTCATCTCTTTCATTATGGGGCTTATCAAGACAACAAGAAGTACAAATTCACTCCTTAAGGTCAAATTCTTTTTTTTTTTTGGTGCTCTGCACTTAAGGTCAAATTCATTCTTACATATTTGTATTTTCAAAACTTGGAAAACTAATGGCAATGAATTGTATTAAATCTTGGACAAAGTTGTGGCGATCTTCAAACTTAACAAATCTGAAACTTTTGGATATTTTTGACGGTCTACAGTATGGCCCTAGCTTCTATTTTGGTGTTCCATAACTTTTAATTTAAGTATTGTTACTTTTCTTCTTTTATAGTTGCCGCTGAGGGAAGGAACTTATGTTTATTTATTTGTATTTGTTATTTGCATGCAGTCTATGCACTACACGCCAAGTGCATTTATTAGATGAAGAGAGACACAAGTTCTTTAAAAAAAATTAAATAATAAATATAAACTTAATTCATAAATATATATTGCTCTAGTCCTTGGCATATCCTTTACTACAAAAGCATTAATAAAACCAGGACAAGTCCAATTCACTTTTGGGATGTGAAGAGACAATTTATCTAGTCTGTCACGCACATAACCTTCTCTCTATAAGGGGTGCCATGTGTTACGGATCCCCTTTATCTTGAAAAGAAACAGGTTGGTCCCTTATTTTTAAGGTGTAAACCACAATTCTCTTTTATTTAATAGGTACAAGTGAATTCAATGTGCACTTATTATTCGGAATGGTCATTTATTTGGCACTTGTATGTCACGTGACGTATGAAAGCAGGGGTAATGAACATCATTTACAATTTTTTTCTTGTGTATATGGTTTTTCTCCTTCTTCTAACTCATATATCTCTCCTATTGCTCACTCATCTCTCCTGTTTTTCTAACCCAGAATATAGCTTCTACATCAAAATGTAGAATATTAAATAGATCTAGGCATTACATTTTCCCTGTTACCAAATATGGGGAGTTTAAATGACTGATATGAATCCATTCTCATGATAACAACTTTGTCATTACTAATATTCGTAATCTTTTTCCAGAATTTCTTCAGATTATCTCCTGGATTTTGCTTTGCTGATGGACTTGCATCATTAGCTCTTCTACGGCAAGGGATGAAAGATAAATCTAGTGATGAGGTTTTTGATTGGAATGTCACTGGTGCCTCAATATGCTATCTCGGTTTTGAGGTGCATATTTATCTTCATTGCCTATCATGATATTCTTCTGTTATTGTCTTTACGTAATATTTTGTATATTCAATTTGGTAAATGTGTTTCACTGAATGCATGTGGTTCTGACTAGCAATCGCATCTTCAAAATATTTAAAGCTGTTATACTGATATTAATGTTTTTGAACAAAAATATTTATATATGGTTCTTTTAGGTATGAATGATTTAATTAATTAAATAAAGCTACCTAAGATGGTGTTTTTGGCACATAATGTTTACAATTGCTATGTCAATATAAAGTTATAACACCTACTGTAGAACATCTATTGCTTTGATTTTCTATCCATAAAATTTTAAACATTACAACTAGTTAAAATTGGCTAATTATCCACTAATTCAGATCTTTCACTTATGACAGAGCATTTGTTATTTCGTCTTAACCATCAGCCTTGAAGTCTTGCCTTCTTACAAATTAACTCTAGCTGCGCTCAAGGAGCAATGGAGTAATAAAAACTCTCAGAGTGACATTTCTGCTAGCTGTTGTGAGCCACTTCTAAAATCTTCCTCAGAAACTGTCACTTTTGACCTTGATGAAGATATAGATGTGAAAACAGAAAGAAATAGGGTACTGTCTGGGTCTGTTGAGAAGGCCATCATATACTTGAGTAATCTTAGAAAGGTAATCGTATAAATTTTATGGGAGATATTTTTCACAGTGAAAGCTTTTCTTTTTCTTTTTTTTTCCTCTTTGTTTTCTATTTTTTTTAGGGCGGAGAGGATTCCTTAGCTATATGCTATCTTATTGTCAATTCATCACTCCAAATTTCAGGTTTATCCTGGAGGGAGGCATCATAGCAGAAAAGTGGCAGTACACTCTTTGACCTTTTCCGTTCAAGAAGGGGAATGTTTTGGCTTTTTAGGAACAAATGGGGCTGGGAAGACTACTACTTTGTCAATGCTAACTGGTACATCTTGTTTTGCTCCCTTAAACTACTCAAGAGCATTGAAAATCCATTCTCGATTGTTGTAGGTGTCGAACAAGATTGGTATAAATATTCGTGACATAATTAACTGAATGAATTATCTATGGTCCTATCTGATTCATCATTGTACTGTTTTGAACTTCATGCAGGAGAGGAATCCCCTACTGGTGGAACTGCTTTTATATTCGGTAAAGATATATGCTCAAATCCCAAAGCAGCTCGTCAACTTGTACGTCTTGCTTCAAATAAAGATTCATTTTCTCTTGTAATATGTAGACTGCCAGCAAAATGATAGTGATTAAATTGAACTTTATTGTATCGTTCTATTTCAGATTGGATTTTGCCCACAATTTGATGCTTTGCTCGAATACTTGACTCCCAAAGAGCATCTTGAGCTTTATGCTAGAATAAAGGAAGTACCAGATTACCTGATAGATAATGTATGTATCAAAGCTCTAGAAAAGAATTGGGGTACATAGATAACTCTATATATATTCAAAGTACCCAGTTCAGATGGTTTAATGCTATATGTTGTTTCCTCTTTCTACTTGCAGACAAAAAGAATTGGGGTACTTAGATAACTTAGTAATGTGTCTATGTTTATGAGTGAATGGAAATAATGTTTTCTTTGCATTGGAATACCATTTAAAGAGTGCAATGCTCTTTGCAATATTTTAATCAATTAATCAGCCAGTGGACCTTAATACATGTAACTGTTTGACAGGTTGTAATGGATAAGATCGTAGAGTTTGATTTGTTGAAACATGCCAACAAACCATCATTATTTCTCAGCGGGGGAAACAAGCGGAAATTATCTGTTGCAATTGCAATGATTGGAGACCCCCCTGTAGTCATTCTTGATGAACCATCAACAGGTTACATGCTAATTTATTCTCTGAACTATTAAATACTAGCATCTGGTTTATGAGAAGATTATCTAGATTCCTTGGATGTCAGAAGAATCAACCATATATAATGTAGTGAGGAAATTATAGATCTCCTTTTTAACAAATTGATTCTTGTTGATTAAAAAGTGTCTAATTCATTTATGCTTATATTTATTGTTTGAGAATAAAATATGATTTAATTGCATGTCAACCCCCCTTCATGCATGGAGTTTCATTTTTAACCCATTTTAGAAATAAAAAAAACATATATAATTTAATTGCATGACATAATTTTCTTCACGTATGAGGTTTCATTTTTAACTTCTCTTAGAAAAAAAATATATGTTTATTTTTCTTACAATGTAAATGAACATATATTTTTTAGCGTTGTAAGTGTTTATTGTTCATTTATGCACCGAAGGAAAATTTACTTATTATTAATGTAAGTGTGTATTTGGGTTAAAGTTTCATTATAATTTCTTGAGTTCATATAAATTCTCATGTGCTCACTTGTTATTGTTATCAAAGAAATATTAAGCTTTCTAATTCATTTCTATTTATATTTATTGTTCAATAAAATATGATTCAACTGTATCGCATAACTCAGTTTGTATCGACCCTCAGCTACTCTACTTCTTCCTTTGGCTCTGGATCTTGTTTTGCCTGCTTGCCACTAGTCCGTTATTTACCCTGGTCTGTAATCTGGTTCTTGAGTGCCCTTGTTTTAATTTGGCTTATTGTTTGGTGAATGACCTCTTGGTTTTTATTGAATCATTTATGGTAGTCCCGCTTTCTATTTTTTATCATTAAAAAAAATAATATTTACTGTGGGTTATCTGTTGAATTTCCTCGGGATGAAAAAAGTAATATTGGGTTCTATATCTTACAACTTTTAAAAAATATTTCATATGTTTCTCTATTAATCATTTGTTATATATTTTTTCATCATTTAAAAAAAGATGAGATAAACAGTGTTGATACCCCGACTCCATAGTTGATCTTGTGCATGACTTGGGCTATTTTGTCTCGCTATTTTTTGCCACTACTGTTGGGTTGGTTATTTTGGCCAGTTTGTGCTTCTGATTTGTGGTCCAAGACATATTGTTGAAACCTCATGAATTAAAAGGCTAAGATTTGTTCTAATTGTATGTATGTGTGTATATATTAACTTGAGAATGGTATACACGTTTTTTGTAGGGTTCGTTTATGCGACTTTAAAGCCACACATTAGTGAGCAAATATTATATGAGCTATTAACTCAGCGGTTCTCATTGTATACTGATCCGAAAGATTAGGAGAATTATTAGGAATATTGGGAATTATTTAGTTTAGTCAGAGTCGGGAAGATTATCGTAATAATAATTAGGAGATTTGTTTCCGTTTCTAGTTCTTTTTTTCCGTATAACTTATAAGTATCGCTACTGTAAAAAACAATTCAATACAGAAAAACATATTTTACCATAGAATTTTTGAGATTTATTTTCAAAAATTAATATAGATTTTCCTTGTGATTTGTTGAGTTGTATAGGTTGAAAATAAGGGAATCAGATAGTTGACTAATTAGGATTTAATTTTCTTTTTCTATATTGACTAATTGTAAGAATATTAGTTGTATTCCTAGATTAGTGGCCAATTTTTCTAATTTTTAGTCCTGTTTATACTGCTGTACAAACATTTAAAATGAATAGAGAAAAATAAAATTAATATTGTCGATATTTTCTTCATGGTATCAGAATATTTCTAAAATCTAATTTTGCAAACATTCTTAAATCATTGGTTGCAACACCATTCTTGGCCAGAAATACGGGTAACGGTAGAGAGCTCGGAGGAGGTGATAAGTAAAAGTCCTGAATCCAAACTCCATCAACAACTTTAAAATCCAAAACCCCAATCTGCAATATCTCAGGATCTGGTCCTAACCGATTTGTCGAACCAAGCGTCAGCCTCCTTCATCGAAACCTTCAGTTAACGTCTTGAAAGATCAGCTGTACGAGATTCAAACCATTCTTGCGAAGGACCAAGGAAATGAGCAAGCAGCGATGGATGAAACTCGAAAACTATATGATATGAACTTAATGCAATGCTGTACACTGAGTTCATCTCCTCAAGTTTCTCTGGCCTCATCTCCATCAAAGCCATTGCATCCTCTGTCATCACGTCTTCTGTCATCACCGTCGGCCTCATCTCCATAGAATCGAGAAACCCAAGTTGCCTCTATTCTAGCAAACCAGGCACCACCAGTCCACTTGGTTCATCTCGGCTACCCGCGAGTTGACACTGTAATATTACATCAATGGCCACAGGAAAACTTGTCATGATCGGTTCCGATAGAGGTTCCATTGAGAACAATATTTTGCCCATCATTAGTCACAAATTAAATGGGTACAATTACCTTCAGTGGTCCCAATCCGTCATGATGTTTATATGCAGAAAGATGAAAGACGATTACCTCACGAGAGCTGCAGGAGCCCCAAACAAGGATGATCTGAAATACAGAACATAGAAATCCGAGAACAATATGGTGATGTCTTGGTTGATAAATTCCATGACAAACGAGATTGGAGAGAACTTTCTATTTTTACGATACTGCCAAAAGAATATTTGACGTCACCAGAGATATTTATTCCAGTTTTGATAATATGTCCGAACTGTTTGAGACAGAAAGCATCCCCCATTATCTTCGTCAATGAGAGTTTTTAGTTACCCAATACTTAAAATCTCTCATTCGAACTAAAAACTCTCATTCGGTATTAGCTGTAGTTAGACCTCTTTGAGGCTCACGAATGGAACTGTCCAGCAGACGGAATCTTGTACAAATAGATTGTTGAAAAGAAGTGGGTTTTCAAATTTTTGATGGGACTCAACAAAGATCTTGATAATGTGTGAGACCTAATTCTAGGAACAAAAAGGTGATGATAGGTCCTCAATCTGCCATTTCAGTGATTGGAGAAGGGTCTACACTTGCTGGTTGAGGACACCAGTAATCTTAAAATGTAGATAACCGTCCTCGAAGAGGTAGACCTTGGTGTGACTTTTGTCGTATTCCTGATCACACTAACCAAACCTGCGGGAAAATTCATGCAAAGCCAGGTGATTGGATGCCATCCTTCGCATGACAGGCCAATAAAGAAAGCCATGAAAATACTGCCTTAACAACCCATAGAACTTCTTAACCTGAATTTGCCCTGTTTAGTAAGGAACAGATTGATCTCCACAAAACAATATTTGGACAATCCTTGCCAACATCATCTGACACTGTAGCTCATTCAGGTGACACCCTCAACGCTTTTAGTGTGAAACAGATTAAGAGACTGGATTGGTGATTCAGGTGTTTTAGACCACATAACGAGTGATGTTTCTCTTATGAATCTTAAAACATACCAAGAAAGACACAATGTTAGAATTGTCGATAGATCAGTATGCAAAGTAATAGGGATTGGTTCAACAAAAATTTCAAATTCCTTTATTCTCGATTCTATCCTTGTTCCCACCCTTGTAATCTCTTATCAATTACTAAACTCACCTGTGATAAAATTTGTGTGGCTAAATTTGTTCATAATTTATGTGAATTTCAGGATTTGGATTCGGGAAAGATGATTGTCAGTACTAAAGAATGCTCGAGACTCTATCTCCTTAAAAGTATGGACCCTCCTGAAAGACATGTCCTCCAAACTGTGTCCGATGTTCCTTATCTGAATAAAGCTTTGTTAAATCTTAAGTCCAATAACGATGGTGAAATCATGTTGAATCACTATCGTCTCGGTCATCCTAATTTCCTGTAATTGGAAATTTATGTCCCAATCTTTCACATAAAAAATCACATCCTTTCTCACTATTTCACATTGATATTTGGGGATTTTCTCGAATCAAAAACATAACAGGGACACATTAGTGTATTTCACAGGAAATTCATGTCCCAATCTTTCACATAAAAAATCACATCCTTTCTCATTATTTCACACTGATATTTGGGGATTTTCTCGAATCAAAAACATAACAGGGACACGTTTGTGTATTTCATTTGTAGATGATCATACTTGAATCACTTGGTTATTTCTCATGAAAGAAAAATCTGAAGCAGGTCAGATCTTTAAAACTTTCAATACCATGATTCAAACCCAATTTCAAATAATAATCTACGTATTGAAAACTGACAATGCTAAGGAATACTTCGCTTGAATTCTTAGTGATTATATGTTAAATCATGGGATTTTTCGTCTAAGCTCTTGTGTTGACACACCTCAACAAAACAAGGTGGCAGGAAGGAAAAATAGGCATCTTGTCGAGGTAGCTAGATCTCTCATATTCATAACTCATGTTCCTAAACATTCTTGGGGGAAAATTGTCCTTACGGCTATCTATATTATCAAGAGGATGTCCTCTCGTATCCTTACTTTCAAAACACCTAGTAGCACTCTGCTTGAGTCATACCCACACATTAGAATTGTGTCCAACATTCCCCTTAAAATATTCGGATGTTATGCATATGTCCATGTACATCATAGAGGTAAACTTGATCCCCGAGCCATCAAATCATATTCCTAGGGTACTCATCAAACCAGAAATGATACAAATGCTTCTCTCCTATCGCAAAACAGTTATACGATAGAATGGATGTCACCTTTGAACAATATTCATACTATCCCAAACCTGCCATTCAAGGAGAGAGCATAGGCAATGAATACCAGCTTTGGAATAACATTACCACTCAGTCATCACCTTCATCCGAACAAATAGTGATTCCCATAAATTCTGTCTCAAATCATATCTCTCAAATTCTGGAGAGTGAATCAGTGCCTCAAACTCCTCTGCCGACAGATCCTCAAAACTTCCCTGTCCCAATCAGTGATCTTTTTGTCTATTCTAGGAGGAGAACTCAAGAAGGAACGGAGAATTGAGCATATCTTGACCAGTCTAGGAGTCCAACATGAGTATAGGCCACTCTGGCAATTTACAAGGTAATATCGCTGAACGTCTTATTATTGAGTTGCCTTCTAATGATTTGAATTTGTCAATTGTTGTAAGGAAAGGTATAAGATCTTGTATAAACCACCCCATCTACAACTTTGTTTCTTATAAAAGTCCCTCACTAGGTTATAAGACATTTATCAGTAACCTTGGTCAAATACAGGTTCCCAATACTGTTCATGAAGTTTTTCGGGTGCTTGAATGGAACACAACTATTCTTGAAGAACTTAGTGCCTTAGAGAAAAACAAGACTTCAGAGCTCGTAGAACTACCATTACAAAAACGAGTTGTCTGGTGTAAGTGAATGTTTACAATCAAACATAAAGCAAATGGAAGTGTAAAAAGATTCAAGACTCGCCTTGTGGCTATGGGATTCACTAAAGCATACGGGATTGACTATCAAGAAACGTTTGCACTTGTGACAAAGTTCAACACTATTCTTGTCCTTCTCTCACTGGCATCCAACTCGGATTGGCCTCTTTACCAATTAGATGTCAAGAATGCATTTCTCAGTGGTATCTCGAAGAAGTTTACATGGACATCCCTTCTAGAATTGAATCTCCTACTCCAACCAATAGAGTCTGCAAACTTAAGAAATTCTTATATGGATTGAAGCAGTCTCCATGTGCTTGGTTCGATAGATTTTCTAAAGTTCTGAAAAAATATGGGTACAATCAATACCAAGTAGATCACACACTCTTTGTCAAGCATTTCTTCAATGATAGAATAGTTATCCTAAATGTGTTCGTAGATGATATTATTCTGACAGGTATTTCTACAGTTGAGATGACTAGACTTAAGGAGTTCCTAGCCAAGGAATATGAGATCAAAGATCTAAAAAATCTCAAATATTTCCTAGGAATGGAAGTAGCTTGAACAAAGAAAGGCATCTCTATATCTCAAAGGAAATATGTATTTAATCTTCTCAAGGAAACTAGAATATGGGTTTTAAACCGGTAGAAACTCCGATAGAGGTAGTCTATCTTATACTCAGAAAACAGTACACTTGTAGACAAAGGCCTTTATTAAAGATTAGTGGGAAAACTCATTTACCTATCCCACACTAGATCAGATATTGGTTTTTTTGTGAGTGTTGAAGGAATGTATGAACAACCCTACTGAAGAACACATGGAGGCGGTCTATCGTATTCTCAGGTATCTCAAGATGATACCAGGAAAATGATTGCACTTCAATAAGAATCCCACTAGGAAAATTGAAGTCTTTGCATAACGAAGTAAGAAATAGTCAATAGTCGCTCAAAACAGGACAGAAGCTGAATTTAGAGCTATGGTCCATGAGATTTGTGAAGGAATGTGATTAAGAAGACTACACAATGAACTGAACTTTACAACTACTGAACCCATTAGCATGCATTATGACAATCAAGTTGTAATAAGAATTGTAAGAAACCCAGTTCATTATGACCGAACCAAACATGTAGAAATTGATCGTCATTTCATTAAAGAAAAGTTAGATGGAAAAATTGTGGACTACTTATATACATTTACTTGTCATCAAATTACAGATGTCTTCACCAAAGCATTACCTCAAACCATCTTCGAAGAACTGAGTTGCAAGTTGAGAATGATTAATATCTATCACCTAACATGAAAGAGAGTAAAATTTTTGAGATTTATTTGCAGAAATTAGTATAGATTTTCCTTGTGATTTGTTGAGTTGTATAGGTTGAAAATAAGGAAATCAGATAGTTGGATATTTTTAGATTGGTTCTTATGCTTTGATGAATCATTAGTGTCGCTGAAGGATGTCATTGTCTTCTGATTGAAGATTGGTTATCAATATTGTTTACCCAATTGATGAGTTTTATATTCTCTCAATTAAGCTCTAAATCTACTACTACTGTTGTAAGGTTCTTTGTTATGGAAGATCTTTTTACATCTCACTATTCAAGTTGGGTATGTGTGATATTTATGCTCTAACTTAAAATAAGAGTTGGATTGTCACTATTCAGAAGGCCTATTTTTTTGTTGTTTTCTGTCTATATTTCAACTTATGTCACCACTTTGTCACGACCCTAAACTTCAACTAGCAATCGTGCGGAACTTAGCATAATTCGTTGCACTAAGCTTGTCTTACAACCCGAACAAAACACTCCAAAGAGACTACAAAGAGACCTAAAGATTTAGAGGATTCAGGAGCAAAGCAATAACAAGAGAGTTTGTGAAGAATGTTTTGTATTGTTCTAGAGAAGTTATCTTACAACTTTCCTAGGATGGGTACAAATGAAACCCAAGAGACCTATTTATATTGTGGTACCAAGCCTAAGGTTATGTCACAAGTTTTTAGATCTTACCATGTCTAGAATGTACAAGAGTATCTACATTGTTCAAGTTTTGTCTACAACATGTCACAAGGTTCTAGGACCTTCTAGTCAAGTCTGGCGAACTCTAGAGTCTTCTAGGATTGTCTAGTTCCTTTATGCAAGTTCTAGGATGTTTCGGAGGCTTCTAGAGACTTCTACATCCTTCATGAACCATGCAACATGTTCTAGAATATTCTAGCATCTTCTAGCATCTTCTAACACCTTCTAACACATGCTAGTATACTTTGGAACATTCTAGAGTCTTTCCAGTCTTGAGTCTTTCCAGTCTTGAGTTGAGTCCATCCTACTCTAGCTCTCTTTAGACATCACTAGACCACTTTACAACTTTCTTATGTAGTAACTTGTAGAACAATCTAGATCCTTTAGGCAAACACCATTTCTTTAGATTTTGAGGGACAATTTGAACGGGATGTAACAATTTGTTTTCCTATTGTCTGCATCTCAAGGAATTTTATTGTGTTTTCCCATTCTTAATATCTTTCTACTACATGTAGTCTTCAACTTCAATCAACGTTAACGACCTCTACATAGATGCATGATTTTTTGATATAAGCATAATCTCAAGAACTATTGGAAAGATGATTAAATATTCAGAACTGCTGCCAGCAAGTTCTAGGTTTATCTTCAACTATGGTGTATCTATTCATGTGTTTTTGGTCTTTTATTATGTGACTATGCTTATTCTTCTTTTAATGTCTTTTGTATTGTCCAAGTTGTTCATAGATAGTATTTCTGTCTAGCTTGAGGGGAATGTTGGAGAATAAGATATTGTATTTCCAAGTATATTTTGTACAGAGATCAGTATGACCAAAAAAGAAAGCTATTTTATACAAAAAATTTCCCTAATTAATTTCTAATGATATCTTAATCATATCCTACTCATTAGAATATTTTGCATAGTTATCATAATTACAAAATCAGATTACACTTTAATTCAGGGATTTCAACAATTTTCTTATTGGATTAAGACTTTAGGGCCATATTCTCTCTATAAACATTGAGGTACTCGATTATTATTATTAAGGAGATTTATCAACTTTTATCAACCCTTATGTAATGGAAAATGTATAAAGGGTGGTAACATATTTTCTAAGATGATACTCATTTTGATTACAGCATTGTGTCTATTTCAAAGGGTTTTCATATTCATGATATTGGAAAATGGACCATTGGACCTTTGAATTACTAGGAGTATGCATATTTATATTGCATTTTTTATCTGTGTATTTTATATGGTATCTTATGTACTTCTGTTGCAATTCTTGACTAATGGTGTAATCTTTGATTTCTAACATTAAGCAATGATGATAAAATATTCCAGCAGATCAGATGTGATTAGGATATGATCAAATATGATTAGAAAATATTTTGAATTAAATTAGTTTCTCTTTTTTCTATACTTTTTC
Organism: Hippophae gyantsensis; assembly: GCA_030763125.1. Lineage (NCBI taxonomy): Eukaryota > Viridiplantae > Streptophyta > Magnoliopsida > Rosales > Elaeagnaceae > Hippophae > Hippophae gyantsensis. The sequence continues at coordinate 40,011,126 of CM061035.1, read as the reverse complement.
TGTTTTATAAATTAGGTCCTAATATTTGTACAAAATATACTAAAAAATACAAAGAACAATTCTTCAATCCTCTCTGAAGAAAATATTGAGAGAAATGGTGGAGAAAATCTGAAGTATTATTTTTGTTTCTATGATCTATTTCAAATCTATTTACAACGATATAAATAGGACTAGGAGTTAGACTAATAGACCACTATTATAGCCTGTATACCACTATTAAACAACCATTATTAAACAACCACTATTACAACCCGTACATAACTAAGTAAAGATAATATATATGAAATTCTACACTTTCTCTCAAGTTGGGTGATAAATATTAATCATTCCTAACTTACAACTCAGTTCTTCAAAGGTGGTTCGAGGTAATGCTTTGGTAAGGATATCTGCAATTTGATGACGAATAGATGTATATAGGAGGTCCACAATTTTGCCATCTAACTTCTCTTTAATGAAATTATGATCAATTTCTACATGTTTGGTTTGGTCATGATAAACTGGGTTTCTTGCAATTCTTATTGCAGTTTGATTGTCACAATGCATACTAATAAATTCAGTAGTTGTGAAATCCAGTTCATTGAGTATTCTTCTTAACCACATTCCTTCACAAATCTTATGTGCCATAGCTCTGAATTCAGCTTCTACACTGCTTCGAGTGACTACTGATTGTTTCTTACTTCGCCAAGTTACAAGATCCCCTCACATGAATGTACAATACCCAGTGGTAGATCTACGATCCACTATAGAGCTTGTCCAGTTAGCATCTGCAAAGACTTCAATTTTCCTAGTGGGATTCTTATTGAAGTACAATCCTTTTCCTAGTGTTATCTTGAGATACTTGAGTATACTAGATCGCATCCATGTGTTCTTCAGTGGGACTGTTAATAAATTGACTTACAACACTCACTAAAAAACCAATATTTGGTCTAGTGTGTGATAGGTAAATGAGTTTTCTCACTAATCTTTGATAACAATCTTTGTCCACAGGTGCACTGTTTTCTTTGTTTTCGAGTTTTAATGTAGAGTCCATCGGAGTTTCTACCGGTTTATACCCCATTATTCCAGTTTCCTTGAGAAGATCAAGTACATATTTCCTTTGAGATATAGATAATGTCTTTCTTTGTTTGGGCTTTTTCCATTCCTAGGAAATACTTTAGATTGCCTAGATCTTTGATATCAAATTCCTTAGCTAGGAACTCTTTGAGTTTATTCATTTCAACTGTAGAATTACCTATTAGAACAATATCATGTACGTACACAATTAGGATAACTATTTAGTTATTGGAGAAATGTTTCACGAAGAGTGATTTGATTGGCAATGATTGTACCCATATCTCTTCAGAACTTTAGAAAACCTATCAAACCAAGCACATGGAGACTTGTCCAATGCATATAAGGATTTCTCAAGTTTGTGGACTATTGGTTGGAGCAGGAGCTTCAATTCTAGGAGGAATGTCCATGTAGACTTCTTCAAGATCACCATTGAGGAATGTATTCTTGACATCTAATTGGTAGAGAGGCCAATCCAAGTTAGATGCCAGGGAGAGAAGAACACGAACAGTGTTGAGCTTTACTACAGGTGCAAACGTTTCCCAATAGTCAATCCCATATGCTTGAGTGAATCCCTTAGTCACAATGCGAGCCTTGAATCTTTCTACACAGTCGTCTGCTTTGTGTTTGGTTGTAACTATCCACTTACACCCAACAACTTGTTTTTCCTGTGGTAGTTCTGTGATCTCCCAAGTCTTGTTTTTCTCTAAGGCACTGAGTTCTTCAAGAATAGTTGTATTCCATTCTTGTATTTGAAAAGTTTCATGAACGGAATTTGGAACCTGTATCTGATCAAAGTTACTGATAAATGCCTTATAACTTGGTGAAAGACTTTTTTAGGAAACAAAGTTGTAGATGTGGTGGTTTGTACAAGATCTTACACCTTTCCTCACAGCAATTGTCAAATTCAAATCATTAGGAGGTAACTCAATAATAGGAGGTTCAATAATGTTACCTTATGAATTGTCAGTGTAGCTTGTACTCGGGTTGGACTCTTGGACTGGCTTAAGATATGCTCGGTTCTCTGTTCCTTCTTGAGTTCTTCTCCTAGAGTGGACAAAAAGGTCACTGTTTGGATAAGGAAGTTTGGATCTATTAGTAGAGAAGTTGAGGATTCATTGGGATTATTAGGAGTATTTGCTGAAGACACAGGGATATGATTTGAGATAGAATTTGTGGGAATTACTATTTGTTTGGATGAAGGTGATGACTAAGTGGTAATTCTATTCCAAAGTTGGTATTCATTTCCTATCTTCTTTTCTTGAATGTCAGGTTTGAGATAGTATGGATATTGTTCAAAGAAGGTGACATTCATTGTATTGTAAAACCGTTTTGTATAGGAGAGAAGCATTTGTATCCTTTCTAGTGTGTTGAATACCCTAGGAATATGCATTTGATGGCTCTGGGATCAAGTTTACCACTATGATGTATATGGACATAAGTAGAACATCTGAATATTTTAAAGGGAATATTGGACATGATTCTGATGTGTGGGTATGACTCAAGCAGAGTACTAATAGGTGTTTTGAAAGTGAGTACACGAGATGACATCTTATTGATAAGATAGGTAACCGTAAAGATAGTTTCTCCCCAGAAATTTTAGAGATATGAGTTGTGAACATGAGAGATCTAGCTACCTCAAGAAGTTAACCATCCTGTTTTGTTGAGGTGTGTTAACATAGAAGCTTAGATGGACAATCCCATGACTTAACAGATAATCACTAAGAATTGAAGTGAAGTATTCCTTAGTATTGTCAGTTTTTAAAACTTGAACTTTTGTTTGAAATTGGGTTTGAATTATGATATTGAAATTTTTAAAGATCTGACCTGCTTCAAATTTTTATTTCATGAGAAATAACCAAGTGATTCGAGTATGATCATCTACAAATGAAATGTACCAATGTGACCTTGTTATGTTTTTGATTCGAGAAAGTCCCCAAATATCAGTGTGAATTAATGAGAAAAGATATGATTTTTTACGTGGAGGATTGGGATATGAATTTCTAACATGTTTTGAAAATTGACATACTTTACATTGAAAATTCTTTGAATTTTTATTTTTAAAAAATGAGGGTAAAAGTTTTTTCTAAATACAAGAAATTAGGATGACTTAAGCAATATTGATTCAACATGATTTCACCGTCATTATTGGATTTAAGATTTAACAAAGTTTTATTCTGAGAAGGAACCTCAGATATTGCTTGAAGGACATGTCTTTTTGAAGAGTCTTCACTTTTGAGGAGTTAGTCCCGAGCACTCTTTAGCACTGCTAATCATCTTTCTCGAATCCAAGTCTTGAAATACACATAAATTAGGAACAAATTTAGCTACACAATTTTTATCACGGTTGAGTTTAGTAATTGATAAAAGTTTACAATCAAGGGTGGGAACAAGGAGGACAATCTAGAATAAAGGAATTTGAAATTTTTGCTGAACCTATTACTTTGGATACAGATCCATCGATAATTCTGACAGTGCGTCCTTCTTTGTAGGTTTTAAGATTCATGAAAAGAGATGCATTATCCGTCATGTGGTCTGAAGCATTTGAGTCAACAATCTATGGTCTCGTAACCTTTTTCATACTAAAAGTGTTGAGGGTGTTCCTTGATTGAGCTATAGTGGCAGATGATATTGGCAAGGATTGTTCAAATATTTTCTAGAGTAGATCAATCTTTTCCTTGCTAAACAGAGTAGATTCAGGTGATGCAATTCCATGGGTTGTGGAGGCAGTATTTCCATGGCTTTCTTGGTTGATGTGCCATGAGGAGGGTGGCTACCAATCAATTGGCTTTCCATGAATTTTTCAGCAGATTTTCTTTGTGTGATTAGTTCTACGACAATGGTCATACCAAGGTCTTCCTCCTTGGGGACGATTGTCTACATTCTGAGATTGCTGGTATCCTCGAACAGCAAGTGTAGAACCTTTTTTAGTCACTAAAATGGCAGATTAAGGACCATTTTTCGACTCTACTCTTGGCGAACTTCGGAGAAAGCTTCACGAATACTTGGTAAGGGTTTTGTTCCTAGAATTTTGGCTCGTACATCATCAAGATCTTTATCGAGTCCCATGAAAAATTTAAAAACCCGCTTCTTTTCAACAATATGTTTGTACTAGATTCCGTCTGCTGGATATTTCCAATCGTGAACCTCAAAGAGGTTTAATTGTTGCCAACATCGAGTGAGAGAGTTAAAGTATTTGGTAACTAATGACTCTCCTTGATGAAGATCATAGAGGATGCTTTCGGTCTCAAATAGTTCGAACATATTATTAGAATTGGAATAAGTATCTATGGCAGCATCCCATATTCCATGACGGATTGGGACCACTGAAGGTAATTGTGCCTATTTAACTTGTGACTGGTAATGGGCAAAATATTGTTCTTGATGAAACCTCTATTGGAACCGATCATGATAGGTTTTCCTGTGACCATTGATACTCAGGCTGTCGTGAAACTGATGTTATTTCAAATTGGGTTGATTGGGCCTATTAGTTTCTTGGCAGATTGGGCTGTTATTTTGTTTTTTACTTGGTTGGGCTTACAATAGTTACCAGGTCAAAGAGTGGACTTATTAGATATTGGGTTGGGCTTACAATAATTACTGAAACAAGAGTGAATGCTGGACGACTGGAAGACGACGGCGACTGGAGAGCAACGGCAAGGCGCCGAAGTGGAAGACAACTGTGAATGGGAAATGGGCTCGCGATGAACCAGATGACTGATGGTGTCTGGGTTTCGTGAGATTGGTGACTGAAGTCTCACAATAATTAGTAGTCGGCGATGACGACAGATTTGATGGCCACGAAAGCAATGGGTTGGACGCAAGGTGACTTGGGTTTCTCGCTTTTGTGGAGGTGAGGCAGACGGAGATGATAGAGGATGCGCAAGATTGATGGAGATGAGGTAGGAGCCTAGTTCGTTCCGATCGTGAAAACTCAAAGAGGTCGTTGTCACCACTGGTGAAGAAAATGAAGATGCTACCCTCGATCTGAAAGTAGAACTTTATCGATTTGATAAAGAAGGAAATTAGTGGAGAAAATGGCTTCCACCAAAATCTGCTTCCAAAGAAGGCTGGTAAAGACAAGGGCGATTGGATTTCAAAAATGCTCTGATATCATAAAGAAAATATTGAGAGAAATGGTAGAGAAAATCTGAAGTATTATTTTTATTTTTCTGATTTATTTCAAATCTATTTACATCAATATAAATAGTAGTAGGAGTTAGACTAATAGATCACTATTACAGTCTGTACACAACCACAATTACAACCTGTGCACAACCAATCAGAGATATTTAGACTAATAGACCACTATTACAGCCTATACACAACCACTTTTATAACTTGTACACAACTAATTAAAGATAATATCTCTGATTTTCTACACACTCAATTCTGAATGATGTCAAAGTAAGATTTTGGGATCGAATTCCTGTAAAATTTTTAAGTTGATGTACCATACAAAAAAGCAAGAAAATCTAGTTTGAAATTGATATAAGTATTATTGATAGCTAAGAGTAAAATGGACAAAAACAAAGACTCAATAATTAGAAGCCACGTTGTAAATAAGAAGGAAAATATTGATTTACTTATAATACCTCTTTATGGATCACCGGAAGTTTGAGGGTTATGTGGATAAAGATTAGATTTATAGTTATTTTAGTCTTTTTAATATATATATGCGTTTTTTTTTAAATTGTCTTTTAATTACTAAACATGTTTTTGTCATTTTTATTGTTAGATGTATGTACATATTATATTGGGTCTTTTATTCCAAGGAAACCCACTCTTGAGGAAAATTAAATTGATGGATCTTTGCAAAGTCAAAGTAGCCCACAATTGAGGGGGAGTGTTAAGAAGTATAAAATTGAAATGCTAGGCCATCTCCCACAAGCTTAGGTTTTTGGTTTTTGGGAGAGTTGTTACCAACAACTTCTACAACTTCAGTTCTAGATTGTTTTCTGACAGCTCAACTAGTTAAAACTTGTCTCTGCTTGCTAATTTTAGGTATGGACCCAATTGCAAAACGTTTCATGTGGGAAGTTATATCTCGCCTTTCAACTAGGCAAGGAAAGACTGCCGTAATTCTTACCACCCATAGTATGAATGAAGCTCAAGCTTTATGTACCAGGATTGGGATAATGGTAAGAATGTTATTTGTTTATTTAAGCTTGAAATACTAGGTATTGTAATTTGCAAGATCAACTTTGCAGTTTGGTTATTGATTTGAAGGTTGGAGGGCGGTTACGATGTGTTGGTAGTCCTCAGCATTTGAAAACAAGATTTGGAAATCATCTTGAGCTGGAGGTATCTTCCTCATTGTTTTCTTTCTATGACATTTGTAATTGAAAAATATGTTTTGGTATCTCATTCTCGGTTCCTTACTCGTAGATCAAACCTGTTGAAGTCAGCTCCGAGGACATGGAAAATTTATGCCATATTGTACAAGAAAAATTTTTTGCTGTGCCTTCTCATCCTAGGAGTTTACTTGATGACCTTGAAGTCTGCATTGGTGGCATTGACTCCATTCAGTCTGACAATGCTACTGTGGCTGAGATCAGTTTGTCATGGGAAATGATCTTGATAATTGGACGGTGGCTAGGAAATGAAGAAAGAATAAGGACACTGGTGTCATCAGTATCTTTCCCCGATGTATCTTTTGGTGAAAAATTATCTGAGCAGTTGGCTCGAGATGGTATGAGAAAATATGGCTCATGTTGATTTGTGTTTCTGTTTATGTTACACATAATTTCAAAACTTGAGACAGAGAAGACTCATTAAAATATATTTATTTTTATTTTGCTAAAAATATGAAGAGAAAACACTTACTTTCTGAGCAACCTAGTGTGTTTTCTGCACGTCAATGGCCTGATGGTTTTTTGGCTTCTTAATAGTGAAGTTGTATTATCACCTAGTAATGAACTGTTTTCTCTCGAATTTAAGTCCCTGTTTTTGGCTTCTTTTTTCAGTCGTGTGAATGATTTCATGCAATCGTGTGAATGATTTCATGCAATCATATCCAGTGCTAGGTTATTGTATACCTTTCTGTTTTACACTTTTACTTATAGACCATGCAATTGATGTCAAATCAATGGATCAAGGATATTTCTGGTCTCGTACACGTCAGAGTGGATTTTTCATTGTTCTTATATCAATTGTCAAAACAATTTTCTTGCAAAGTTGTTCAGCTCCGTAAGCTGCTGATTTTTTCAATCTGTCATGTTTTTAGTCACTATACTGTACCCTAATTAGAGAAAGTTCATGATAGCTCTTTTAAATTGTAGCCTCCTAGATTTCTTAAATATGAGGATGACTGGATCAAGAATGGAAATGTTTGATACATGTCATATTTTTCTTGTATTTTGTGTTTGATGTCACATTGAAGATATAATGGGACCTTTGAGTGTATAACTTGAAACAATTGAAATAATTAGTGCTCAATTATGACTCGAATATTCTTTGCTTTGTCATAATTGTGTTCTCATATTGTAAATTGTGACCCCTTAGACCAGGTACATGGATTCTTCATTCCTTAAACTGTATCATTTCTACTTTTAGTCAATCCAAGTCTTTTTGCAAGTGCGAGCTGTATGTTTGTTGTACACTTAATGTATGTTTTCATTTATTTTGCTCTTGCCCTTAAAACTTAACAATGGATGAAAATTTCTATTTATAAGTTATGGCACCTTCTGATGATTCATTTATATATTATACTTATAGCTTTCAGTACTGCATTGTAATTTTTTATTTCAAGTGAATTGAATCTGTATGAATTTGACCAGGTGGTATACCATTGCCAGTATTTTCCGAATGGTGGTTATCCAAGGAGAGGTTTTCAGCTATTGATTCATTTGTACTCTCGTCATTTCCTGGTGCTATCTTACGAAGATCCAATGGGTTAAGCGCTAAATATCAGGTAAAAAGACACTGATTTTAGTTTTTATTAATCCTCTTTTATATAACCTGGTGCCTATCTGTGGATTCCAGACTAATGTTATAGCTTATGGTTGTTTCTGCTGTTTCATTAAATCTGTTCAAAGAGAGGTGAAATTCTTCTAATTTCTCTTAGTCAGTATGTATTAAATTGCAAAAAATCATTCTATAGATTGAGAAAAAATTACTCAAGGAAACACAGCTATTCTTTTTTCATTTTTTGATCAAAAACAGATATTTTCATACAATACCAGCAAAAAATTACAACCTAAGAGTAGAAAAACACTCACTAACGCAAGGCTAATATAACCAACACGGGGCCTAAAACAACTATGAATTCTATCTTTAGCAGCATGGACAGCTACCTTAGGAATCAACTTCTACCAATATCTAGCATCAAAGCTAGTAGTAAGTTTATAAGAGAAGAATCCATAAGCCCACCAGTGTTATTCACTTAGACAAGAGCAAAGAATACATCCAAGTACACAAACACAACACACCCAACCACCACCACATCAACAGGAACTGAACAGAAATCAAAATTTGACAAGAACAAACACAGAAGCAGATGAACCCAAACACCAGTTAAAAGTTTGCAAATAGCAGTAGAAAACAACAAAAAATAGTATAAAGCAAATGAAAACCAGAATAGAACTAGTTCTTATTTTCCTAAAACATGACAACTAACAACTCCATACCAACAGCAATACCAACCATGGCACCATCATCCCAAAACAAAGCATACCAACCTCTAGCAGTTCATGCTTCAAAACAAGGCTCCACTAGATCAAGTCTAGAGAGGAAGTCGATTCCAGAGGGTAACCGTCCCTTGGAGAAACTAGCAATAATAGACTGGAGAGGAACTGATTATATCGAAAAAGATTGTGACAGCATGGTAATGGAATGTTTGCATGTTGACATACTGCCTTGCACATCCTCCATGAACTCTGCATATGAAATCATGATTGCTTCTTGGTTTCAATAATCTGATATCTTATTGTATTATTTCTATGTTCTATCTAAAATTTCCTGGCATGGCATGCTTGTGTCTGGATCTTGATGCATGTGTGAATGCGAGAGTAAGAAGCATCTAGATCCTTGAAGATCTTGAGAGTGAGAGCGATCAATGTGGTGTTTGAGATTGTCACACGAAGAAGCGAGGTCCTTGAGAACAGAGATGGAGCCCAAGGGTTTCTGAGGAGTATGAAACTGAAGCTGTTTTTATTTTACAGAAAAATTACTTCTTCCATTTCTTAATATCAAATCCATTTATATATACATTTGTTATGCTTAATCCACTGCTGGAAGTTATTAGTATGCAGCTGTAAATCATCCTGAAAATCAGGAAACTAACATCCTAAAAACAGGGGTTGGTTCCACCCTGAAAATCAGGAAACTGTCCTCCTAAAATCAGGGGTTGGTTCCACCCTAGAAATCAGGAAACTAACCATACTCCTAGGTTGATTTCCTACACTCCCCTTCAAGCTAGGCAATATATGTTTTCCAAACCAAGTGCTACATTTAACTCTGTGAAATTAGGTCGAAACAAAGCTTTAGTTAAGATATCTGCTACTTGTTGCCTAGATGGAACATAGTTGAGGGAGATCATCTTGTCTTCAATTTTCTCACTGATGAAGTGTCTATCAATTTCCGCATGTTTAGTTCGATCATGGTGGACTGGATTTTTGGCAATTGCAATTGCTGACTGGTTGTCACACATGATTCTAATAGATTCTGAATGTTCAACCTTGAGTTCGTATAGCAGTCGTTTTAGCCAAATTCCTTCACAGATGCCCAAAGCCAATGCACGGAACTCAGCCTCGGCACTACTACGTGCTACCACTGCTTGCTTTTTGCTACGCCATGTCACCAAATTTCCCCAAATAAATGAGCAATATCCAGATGTGGATTTTCGGTCACTAGGAGATCCCGCCCAATCAGCGTCAGTATAAATTTCCAATTTCCTATTAATTGTTTTCTTGAACATGAGCCCCTTTCCAGGATCCTTCTTCAAGTATCTTAGAATACGATTTACTGCCTCCAAATGATCTACTGATGGGTTGCCAAGAAACTGACTAACAACACTGACTGAAAAACTTATATCTGGACGTGTATGGGTCAAATAAATTAACTTACCTACCAAACGTTGATATTGCCCCTTGTCAGTTGCCAATTCATTAGTTCGAGGCATTAGTTTGGTGTTAGGATCCATGGGTGTTTCAACAGGTTTACACCCACTCATGCCAGTCTCACGCAAGAGATCTAGAACATATTTGCATTGAGAAACTGAGATTCCTTTAGTACTACGTGCCACCTCCATCCCTAAGAAATATTTCAAATATCCCAAGTCTTTAATCTCGAATTCCTTGGATAATAGCATCTTAAGTCTCTTCATTTCTCCTACATGATTTCCTGTAAGAACTATATCATCAACATATACAATCAAAGTTGTAATTCTCCCATCTGCGAAGTGTTTGACAAATAAAGTGTGATTTGCATGTGTTTGAGAGTATCCATCCTGTTTGAGGACCTTGGTGAATTTTTCGAACCATGCTCTAGGTGACTGTTTAAGTCCATATAGTGCCTTTCTCAACTTGCATACCTTCCCTTGTGTATCTTTAGTCTCAAAGCCAGGAGGCACATCCATGTAAACTTCTTCGATCAAATCTCCATTTAAGAATGCGTTCTTGACATCAAGTTGAAGCAGTGTCCAATCCTCATTAACTGCAATAGACAATGAAGACACGAATCGTGTTAAGTTTTGCTACAGGAGCAAAAGTCTCTTGATAATCAATTCCATATGATTGGGTGAACCCTTTAGCCACTAGTCGAGCTTTATATCTGTCGATATTTCCATCTGCCTTCTGTTTAACTGAGAATATCCATTTACAACCCACTGTCCTCTTTCCATGTGGTAGCTTTGTTAACATCCATGTACCATTCTTTTCAAGTGCAGTGTATTCTTCTAAGGTTGCCTTGCGCCATTCAGGAACTTTTAGAGCCTCGTTGACAGAATTAGGAATCTTGGTGTTGTCTAGGGATGTCATAAATGCCTGAAATTTTGGGGACAGATTTGCGTAAGAAATGTAACTTTGAAGAGGATGTTGAGTGCATGATCGAACGCCTTTTCTTTGTGCAATAGGAAGATCTAACTCAGGGTCAGAACCAAGTTTTGGACTAGATTCTGCTTCATCTTGTAATCTTTCAGATTCAGTCTGGCTCAGGAGAATTTCTTGGCTTTGCTGATTTCGTGTGGGCAAGTCAGGATTTCTCTTTCTTTCATAAACTTTTATGACATCATTAGGAAGGAGAAGATGTCTAGGATAGACAATGGGAGATTGATCAGGTTTGGTTTTTGAAGGAGAATCTGGAATGGGTATCAGGTTGGAAGAGGACAAGGTTGTGGAGGGTAAATGAGATGATAAATTCGGTTCAATGAGTGATGACCAATCCCAATTCTGCAATTCATTAGTGTGATTCTCCCCCTGAATTGCAGAATTAGAATAGAATGGAGTTTCTTCGAAGAAAGTAACGTCCATGGAATGGTAAAACTTACGAGTGATGGGAGAGAAACATTTGTAGCCTTTTTGATTGGCTGAGTAACCAACGAAGATGCATTTAATGGCACGGGCATCAAGTTTGCCACGATATTGTGAATGAATATGGACAAAAGCGGTCTGACCAAAAACCTTGAAAGGAATTGGTGACACAAGTTGTGAGGTAGAATATTGACTCTGAAGCACTTGTAAAGGTGAATGAAAGTTGAGAACTCGAGAAGGCATTCGGTTGATCAAGTGTGTTGCAGTAAGAATGGCTTCACCCCAAAATTTTTTAGGAACATTGGTTTGAAAAAGTAAAGTTCGGGCAACCTCAAGTATATGACGGTTTTTGCGTTCGGCTACACCGTTTTGTTGTGGTGTGTCAACGCAGGAGCTTTGTTGGACAATACCATGTGATTTGAGATATCCATTAAGATCGGAATTAAAGAAATCCTTAGCATTATCAGTTTTTAGGATTTGAATATTGGTATTGAACTGAGTTTGGATCATGGCATGAAAAAGTGGAAATATGTGCTTGGTTTCAGATTTGTCTTTCATAAGAAATGTCCAACATAATCGAGTATGATCATCAACTAACAGTAAGAACCATCGAGCACCAGTAATACTGGGAACGCGACATGGTCCCCAAATGTCACCGTGAATGAGGGAAAATGGGTGACTTGGCTTGTGCGTGCGTGGTGAAAAAGTGTTTCGAGTATGTTTTGCCAATCGACAAACTTCACAATGAAATAAATTGGGATTTTTATTGATGAATAAGGATGGAAACAAAGCGTTTCAAATACGAAAAATTTGGATGACCTAGACGAAAATGCCACATCATGATTTCACTTTCCTTATTAGTATGACTATGAGAGTTAAGATTATGACTCAATTGACATTGATGACTAACAGAATGGTTTGAAGAAGTGTTGATATCAAGAACATAGAGGCCCGCACGTAAATCAGCATCGCCAATCATTTTCCCCGAGCTTAAGTCCTGAAAAACACAAGATTTAGCCAAGAATTTAGTTTCACAGTTAAGGTCATGATTTAATCTACTAACTGATATGAGATTGCAGCAAAATCCAGGCACAAATAACACAGATTTGAGAATGAGGTTGTTTGAGAGACAAATGGTTCCTGTTCCGACTACTGTGGTGCGAGTACCATTGGCGACACACACTGTTTGAAGTCTGTTGCAAGGTGAATAGGTTGTGAAAAGTGATTGATCACTTGTCATGTGATTGGAGGCACCTGAGTCTACTATCTAAGATGAAGAGGGAAATTTTCCAGCATGCTTTGTTGAATTACTGGAAATATGTGTGGGAGTTATTCCTGGTGTTACTAAATGTGGTGTTGATATTTGCCTTTTGTATAAGTTGTTGGAGAAGTTCTAACTGTTCCTTAGTGAATGGGATAGGATTACCAGAAAATGCACTTGAGTTTGAAGGCTGAGTTTGTACTGATGGTTGGAGAGACTGGAACTGAAAAGATGCAGGCCAAAATAGCTCTCCTTGAGGACTGGTACTGTTAAAAGGAGAAGCAGAAACATTAATAGTTGTATTGTTAAATAGACCACCAAAAGGATTATGTTTAGGAGCAGGATCAAGAATGGATCCAAGCCCAAAACTGCCTGAATTTCCCATATTGAATTCAGTTCTATTACTTGTCTCTGGAACCTCTTCATCCATGTCATCTTTCAGTGTACTAAGAACATTTGAACTTTCAGTTTTTTCATAGCTCTCATGCCCAAAAGCTGAAACTTGAGTTGGAAATTGAAAAGGTGCATTCCTTGCCTGAGTATTTGACATCATACTAGGTGAACTTACGAGCTAGTTGAACAAGAGGCTAAGAGCGGCTTTATGAACCTAAGGCTCGATACCATGAAGTTTGTTTTATTTTACGTAAAAATTACTTCTTCCATTTCTTAATATCAAATCCATTTATATATACATTTGTTATGCCTAATCCACTGCTGGAAGTTATTAGTATGCAGCTGTAAATCATCCTGAAAATCAGGAAACTAACATCCTAAAAACAGGGGTTGGTTCCACCCTGAAAATCAGGAAACTGTCCTCCTAAAATCAGGGGTTGGTTCCACCCTAGAAATCAGGAAACTAACCATACTCCTAGGTTGATTTCCTACAGAAACAATGATGACTTTAACTGAGCAGAAATTGAAGCACTAATGCCTGCTTTAGTTTTCCTCTAGCGTTTGTTGCTGTCATTTAAGGGAGTAGATTTTGGCGATTGCTTCAGAATAGAAGCTTGAGCTATCGGCATTTCCAGTAACTCAGCTACAAAAAATGTGCGAGTTCAAGTCCGAGTTGAATCTTCTTTCTTCTTCATTGTCTCAACGTTGAAAAATGCTTCATCTCTTTAGAACAATTATGCGTTTGGATTAGATCCGTGTTGACCTAGTAAAATGGTACAAAAAAGAAGGAAAGAAAAACAGCGAAGGAAAGGAAGGAAGATATGTAATGAGAGGCAGGAGAACAGGAAAAAAGGCAATGAAGAAGAAAGCTTTCCAAACCCTAGCTACAACTTTACAGCTATCCTTTTATAGATTTAGTTTTTTAGATGGCATAACATGATAGCTGGATATGCCGATAGTGGGTGGTAAAGACAGTCCCCATTATTAATGTTGTGCAGCGGCTGTTATAAACAACAATTTAAAATTTTCAACAATGTTATTATTTTGCTCTACCTTAAATTGGATTCATTCTATTAGTGGTTGTGTTTAACATTTGATCGCAGTAGTGTTTATAACATACATGGGTCTCACCACAAATTAACTTTTTAGGATTGGGTCAGCTATGGTGCTTACGATTTTTTTTTAAAATTTAACAGCAAATAACTTCACTGTTCAACTTCAAATTCAGCGGGTCTATTCATGCCTTTTTGTTCATTATTTGGTGTCTTTGCATATTTTTATTTTAATGTCTTTTGGAAATGTCCATGTTGTTCACAGATATGTCCAGTTTAAACTGGAGTGTTGGAGAATCAAAATATATAGTTAGTTTCCTTAAGGAGTCCTCATAAAGGTCATACTAAGGTTATGTTTCTGTGCAATTTTTACTCCACAAACACCATGGGTTGGTCAAATTCAAAAGGTTAACTTAATGGGTTATGAATAGTTGGCATATTGTGGTCTCACACAAACCAATTCTCTACCGTGGACAAGTATCCTCTGCTTGACCATACGACTTAGTTTGAGCTATTTATGTCACACATTGGTAATATGCAGTTTTTGCTTGAACTTTAAATGGATCTAACTTGGCCTTTAATAGAAAACCTTTATTGGTTTTTGTTCTGTTTGTAGTGATTAGATTTTTGTTATGTTTGTAGTGTTTTTAATCAGATGTGGTGCTTATTGATCTTGTATATCTTATCACTACAGTTGCCTTGTGGGGAAGGCGTATCACTAGCGGATGTCTTTGGTCATTTAGATCAAAACAAGTAAGTTCGATCAATTACATACCTCTTCTATTCTTGTCAGAGCCAACTGTTTTACATTCTTTTTAAGCTAATTGATATTTTCTTCGATCTCAACCTCAGAAATCAACTTGGTATTGCTGAATACAGTGTCAGCCAGTCAACTTTGGAGACAATATTTAATCATTTTGCACAAAATGCGTGAGATGGATATTACGTTGTAAAATAATTTTCATTTTAGGGGATTTTGTGAAATTGTACTTGCCTTCTCTTTATCAGAAGGAAATGTAGACATCATATAAGAATTTCTCTATGAATATGTCTAGCCGGATAATTGTACATAAACAAAAAAAATGAAATATTGACCAAAAATACATGGACAATACTCTGATGCTTTTGAAATATTGTTGTGTTCATCCATTCCATGCTTTTCTCATTGGCTAGTGGTCTAGAAATGAGCTCCCAAAATTACAGGTTTTTGGGGGCTAAAGTAGTTGTACACGATCCATGTATTGGAGCGTACATGATTTATTTACGCAATTTTGGGACATTTTTCATCAAATTTTCAAACACTCATCTATTAGCCCCGAAGGCATACGAAATCAATTGAAATTACAGTAATAAAAAATTTGGAAAATAATTCTCAGCATTGGAAATGTGAAGTGTCTTTAGAGATCAAAACAAGCTGGCCTATTTTTACAGAAACAAATGTATTTTTGAAAGTCTTCAAACAAACTCAGTAAACCAAACTTTAAAACCCGACAGTTGACTTTGAAAATGTTTTGGTCCATTTAGTCGACCTAATTAAAATGAAACTATCCATCTTTCACTCTTTCTTCCTTCTCTCTCACTCTCTTGAGCCCCCCCCCACTATCCCTTTATTTTTTGTGGAACGATTTCATTACTTTGCATTGTATGTTATGCATAGGACACTACTAATGATCAACTTGGGTAGGAAATTTTGCCACTTCAATTAATGCAAATTTCGGTTATTTAATCAAAATTTTATCAATGAAACTCAGTATCTGTAACACCCTATTCGTAGAAAATCAATAATGAGAATAATACAAAATATGAAGCTAAGTCATGACCGTGGGGAGAGAGAATGAAGGGAGATTGGAAGAAGGGGGAGAGTGCATGCAAAGAGAGAACAAGAGAAATGGAGAGAGTTCATAATCATTTAATTTTAGTTAAATTTTGTCATTTAATAAGCTGAAATAATTTATATTATTATTCTTTTATATTCATTTTTTAAAAATGGTTTATTATAATTAATAAAAATCTAAATTATTTCTTGTTCTCAACAATTTATTCATTTTTTAAAGTTCTTTACTTGAAAATTGATGGACAATTATAATTTAAATATTAATATAATTTTTAATTAAGTTTTTGATTAAATTTCAAATTTTATTTATTAATTTAAAATTCACTTAAAGAATAAATAGGTCAAAATGACATAAATAGGTTGGTTAAATGTTTTCTAACTGATATTTTATAGTTTGATTTTAATTTTTGATTTAATAAATTAATATATATCGAATTGATTAGTATTTTAAGTCAAAATTGACCAAAATTATACCGTGCATACTTCCACTTTTAATTATAAACTAATGAAAATAAGATGCAAATTACTTGAAACATAATAGCTCATTTTCAATATTAATTTAAGCCTACGAAAAAACTCTTACTTTTATAGGGTTATAATTGTAAACTTTTACATGTATTTATTTTAAAGGAAAAATCCTTGTAGATTGTTTGGATATTCGGACCCGAGATAGAAGGCGAAGCAACCTAGATGCTCAATGATCATCCCCGAGCTACGGTTGATCATAACCCTTTGACATGTAAATATGTGTACTTATTATGTAATTGGCACTTGTATAGGTAATGTTCTATTAATATATGGACCTTCTATGAGATCCACACATTCAATTAATCAACTTAACTTCTCTCTAAGTTTTCTCTCTGTAAACTAGAGCAATCCTAAACATTTTGGTGCCCACCGTGGGGCTTATATTTTTAGGTTAAGCTTAAGTTTTTTAACCCGTACTTCTTAGGATTTTACTTTGAGTCTTAAGAGGAGCTTAATAAATCTATCATGCTCTATTCAAAAAATTGCACCTAAGGCACAAGGCATTCTACACACATCAATATGGTGGGAAATCGTGCTGGTAGACATTCAAAATTGGCTAACAAAGGAACGAGAACAGCTTAAGAAAACACAACACCATCCCTCGATGAGGTTAGGATAGAATAGAACCTGTAGGAGATGGCTCGCCAGCTTTTGGAATTGAGAATGAAGCTTAAGGAAACTAGAAGAGAAAACATGGCCCTTTGGTCCCAATTAGGGGGAAGGGTCCTGGACGACCAAGTAGTAGAACCAATTGACAAAAGCATAGCAGGATAGGGCTAGCCTAAGCTATACCATATAGAGTAAGAGGATGAAAGTAACCACCTTTCTAGCTTGGCGAGACCTAGTAAGGAACAATGGGTTCAAGAAAGGAAGAAAATAGGAGGAACTATTTCAAGCATTGGAATAAACCAATAAGAAGGAAGACCTAGCCTTGAAGATAGCTTAGGAGAAAAACGAGAAGGGAAAAGCTCCTTATGATGTAGACAAAGATTGTGAACAATTGTGTATCTCCCCATTTTCTGATAATATAGAAAATGACAAACCACCAGCCAAGTTCAATGCCTCAAAATACCTTGATTATTTTAGGATGAAGGACCCGGTGACGCACGTGCAACACTTCAAACCCAAGGAAAAATGGATTCTATGATGTGCAAGTTATTTGTAGCCACTCTCTATAAGGGCACCCAAAAATGGTTCAACAACTTGGCACCATAATCCATAACCTCTTTTCCATAGTTTTCCCGACTCTTTATCATAAACTACACCTGTAACAAGCCCTTAAGGAAAGAATCCGTTGAGGAGTATATGAGACGGTTTTGGGAGGAAAAATTGGAAATCTCTAATTTTCTGAACTTATAGCTATTGTAGCATTCCGGATAGGTCTCCTAAAGAATTATGACCTATTTATATAATTAACTAAGATAGTGCCTCACACTTTGGAAGAAGCTTATGGTGAGGCCTGAAAGTTCGTCAACCTGGAGTGAGTGTTAGTCCCAGTCAAAGATTAGCAAACTAATATGAAGACAGTACCCTACAAAGAGAAAATGAGGATAAGCCCAAATAAGACACATCAAAACAACAACAATAAACATTTTACACCAAATAATAGGTCGGTCAGATAGTGGTCAAGAAATAGAAAACCTTAGGGGAGGTCACTTTCTCCCTTCAGGGGTCCTTCCTTGAGAGTAAATCTAACCCAAGCAGTGATGAGAATGGAGGAGGAACCCGACGTTAGGTGGCCACCCAAGATGAAATACCCACTTAGAGGCATATCCAAGTGGTGTGCCTTTCATAAAGATATGGGCCACGATACAAAAGACTGTATACACCACAAGAAAGTGGTAGAGGAGTTATTAGCAAGGAGATATCTGAAGGACCTTATTACACAAAATGGAGATTGGAGAAAATGCTAAAATAAGCGAGATAAAACAACAAACTTGACTAGTAGCAAAAGAGATCCCCCCCAAAGAAACCAATATCAAAACTATACACACCATATCTAGAGGACAAGGGGTTAGCGGAGAGCTCTAGGTATAAAGGACCTTGACATTGTCAAGATGGAGCTCCCTCTTCTAGGATTCAATAGTAGTAATACTTATGTCAAAGGAATGGTACTGCTATATGTTATGGAAAAGAAATGATAATAATGACCACTTTCGTAATCATCGATGTCCTAGCCCACTACAACACCATTCTGGGAAGACCTTGGATACATAAGATGAAGGTAGTCCTACCCACCCTCCACCATTCTGGGAAGACCTTAGAAAATTTACCAAATTGCTTTATGTGTTAAGGAATTTTATGTAGATGCTAGTTGCATCCAACATCATATTTGAATCATACAAACAGGTACTCTAACACATATTAACAAGCAATTATTTTATGCAATAAAATAAACAAAGTGCTTATAAAAGAAAAAAAATTAAATTAATAAACAAACTAAATTACTTAAAACAAAATAACCTTTCAATGACGAGTTTCCTCTCATCCAGCCCTTAGTTTAATGTCTTAACAAAACACATTTTTATGGTGTTAAGGATTACTTAGCCAAATTCAATCCATTTAAGTAGTGTTGTGTGGTCCTTCTAAATAAGGCTTCACACGATGCTTATTGACTTTGAATGTTGTTTTTGTCTTGAATGCAATAGTTCTACTGCTCCATGTGCAAATACTTGGACTATTTGAATGGTCCATCCTATCTTGATATCAGTTTTCCTGGAAACAATATCAGGCGAGAGTTAAATAAAAGAACTTTCATTCTAGGATGAAGAGTCTTAGGAACTAGCCTTTTGTCATGATAGCGCTTAGTATGCTCTTTGTATAATTTTTCATTCTTATAGGCTTCATTCCTAATTTCTTTCAACTCATTAAGGTGGAGTAACCTTTTTTCTCCTACTTTATCTAAATCCATGTTTAACTCTTTAATTGCCCAATAAGCCTTGTGTTCGAGTTCAACAAGAAGATGACACGCTTTCCCAAAGATTAACCTGTAAGGGCTCATCCCAATAGGTGTTTTGTAAGCTATGCGGTATACCCATAAGGCATCATTCAACTTAAATTCCCAATCCTTCCTTGAAGGATGCCCAATCCATTCCAATATTCCCTTGATTTTCCTATTACTTAATTCTACTAAACTGAAAGTTTGAGGATGATATGGAGTAGCTACTCTATGTGTGATGTTGTACTCTTTTAGTACTCCATCACAGATTTTGTTACAAATATGGCTACCTCCATCAATTATTATAGCTCTAGGCATTCCGAACCTGCTGAATATTGAATCCTTCAAGAATTTTACGATAACATTAGCATCATTGGTTTTAGTGAGGATAGCTTCTACACACTTGGATACATAATCCATAACAACCAAAATATATTGAAAACCATTGGATGGGGGAAAAGGACCTATAAAGTCAATCCCACATACATCGAAGAGTTTAATAACTAAATTAGATGTCAAAGGCATTTCATCTCTTTTGCTTATGTTTCCAATTCTTTGAAATCTATTACATTGTGGACAAAAGGTATGAGCATCTTTGTAAAGAGTGGGCCAAAAGAATCTAGACTGTAATACCTTACAGGCTATCTTTTCACCACTAAATGGACCCCACAATGAAGTTCATGACAAAGGGTGAGAATGCTCTTATGTTCTTCTTCAGGTACACATATCTGGATGACTTGATCTTGACCAATCTTGTATAAATAAAGGTCATCCCAGAAATATTCCTTAATATTTTTAAAGAACCTTTTTCTTGTCCTAATATGAAGTGTTAGGTTGCAAAACACTAGTGGCAAGATAGGTTACAATATCAAAATACCATGGGTTTGGACCTATTGAAAATAATTATTCATCAGGAAAGGTTTCAACTATATCTTCTTTACTATCACCTTTAAGAGAATTGAAGTCAGAAATTAACCTAGACAAATGGCCATCTACTAAGTTTTCACTACCTTTCTTATCCTTGATTTCTTGGTCAAATTCTTGTAAGAGTAAGACCCACCTGATTAATCTTGGCTTGGCATTCGGTTTACTTAATAGGTATCTTAAAGTAGCATAATAAAAAAGCACAATCACTTTAGATCCTACTAAATAAGACCTGAATTTGTCTAAAGAAAACACTATAGCCAAGAATTCCTTTTCAGTGGTGGTATAATTCATTTGGGCATCATTGAGTGTTTTGCTAGCATAGTAGATGACATGCAAATACTTATCCACTCTCTGTCTCAAGACTGCTCTGATAGCATAATTGGAAGCATCACACATTATTTCAAAGGGTCAAGACTAGCTTGGTGCCATAATAACAGAGAAGATATTAGTTTCTCTTTCAAGGTATTAAAGGCAATAAGGCAGTCATCGTTGAAATCAAAATAAACATCTTTTGATAACAGGTTACAAAAGGGATGAATTTTTTAGAGAAATCTTTAATAAATCGTCTGTAAAATCTTGCATGTCCTAAGAAGCTTCTTATTCCCTTAACATATATATGGGGAGATAGTTTGGAAATCAATTTAACTTTTGCCTTATCAACTTCAATACCTTTATTTGAAATTATATGTCCTAACACTATCCCTTATTGAACCATAAAATGAATTTTCTCCCAACTAGGGGTTAGATTGCATTCAATGTATCTTTCTAAAGCCAAAGTCAATTTATGTAAGCAATCATCAAATGAGTTTCCAAAGATAGAAAAATCATCCACGAAAATCTTAATGAATATTTCGACCATGTTCCAAGAAGATAGACATCATGCATCTTTGGAACGTGGTAGGGGAATTACATCACCCATATAGCATTCTTCGAAAAGAAAATGTCCCAAATGGACATGAAAATATGGTCTTTTCTTGATCTCTGGTGTTGTGGGTACTTGATAATATTTGGACAATCCATCTAGAAAATAGTAAAATTCGTGCCCAGCTAATCTTTCCAACATTTGATCAATGAATGGAAGAGGAAAGTGATCCTTTTTAGTATATAAATTCAGTTTCCTAAAATCTATACACATCTTCCATCTAGTGATTATTCTAGTGGCCACTAATTCACTTTTGTCATTTTTAATAACTGTTATCCCAGATTTCTTAGGTACCATACACACTAGACTAACCCATTTACTATCGGCAATAGAGTAGATAATTCCTTATTCTAATAGTTTAAGAATTTATTTCTTAACTACCTCTTACATGTTTGGGTTTAGTCTTATTTGGGCCTCTCGTATGGGTTTAGCACCATCCTCCAAGTTGATCTTATGCATACACATCATAGGGATAATGCCTCTTATATCCCCGATACTCTAACCTATAGCTTTCTTAAACTTCTTAAGCACTTTTATAAGTTCCTTTTCTTAGGTTTTGGTCAAGGTTGAAGAAATTATCACTAGATAAGTTTCTCCTTCTCACAAAAAAATATATTTTAAGTGGTCAGGTAAGTCTTGGAGTTCAAGTTCAACTGGATTGGCCTCTTTACTAGATGGAGTACTGGGTAGATTTAAAAGAGTACTAGATTTTGTCATTAATTCACCACTATCTAGTTGTTCAAGTTACCCCTTCATTTTCTCAGGTAAATCTTCTTCGACCTCTTCAAGTGTAAGAACAATTTCAAGCTTGTCTTCTATTCTAGTTCGGGAAAAGGTGCTTTGGAAAAATTTATCCAAGGAGTCAACATCGAATATTTCATCGATGGCAGGAATAGAAGAAAAAGGTGAAGAATTGTCATTGTCAAATTTCCATCTTGGACATCAATAATAGTCTTAGTAATTGCCATAAATGGGCTGCCAAGCAGTATTGTGTGCTCTTTGTCCAAGGCTGGATTTTCTTGCATATCCAGAACTACAAAGTCAATAGGTAGTATCAGTTTGTCTACCTATACTAATACATCATCAACTATTCCCTTTGGATACTTAAGAGATTTATCTGTAAGTTGAAGGGACATAGTTGTGGGTTTTAAATCTCTTAAATCGAGCTATAAGAATATATAGTAAGGCATCAAGTTTATACTAGCACCTAAATCAAGCATTGCTTTAGCGACCTTCTTATCCCTCATAGTTGTGTTTATGATAAAACTTCCAGGGTCTTTCAACTTAGGGGGAAGTTTGTGCTGAAGTACAGTGCTAGAAATTTCTAATACTACTACTTGCACATTTATTTCATACCTCATTTTCTTAGTGTTCAACTCTTTGAAAAACTTAGCATAAGAGGGCATATTCATGATCACTTCTAATAATGATAAATTGATATTTACTTTATAAAGCATATTAAAAAGATCATAGAATTGCTTATCTTGTTTGGATTCTTTTAGTCGGTGTGGAAAAGGTACTTGCAACTGGTGTGGTTCTGTTGTCTTTTGAATTTTAGGGATGTTAGATGACTCCCCAATGGGTTTTTCAGAAGGCTTGTCAGGTTTAACACTTATCTCTCCTTTTTGCGAGACTAGAATATCACTTTTTTATTACCTAAACTATAAGGTAGATCTTTAGAGATTTCAGGTAAACTAGTATTGACTACCTTACCACTTCGAAGGGTTCTTTCATCCTTCGCTTATTCGGGTTGACTATGAAACTTTCCTGGTTCTTGCCTTTGCATTTGTTCAGCTAGTTGCCTTTTAAGCACTAAAATTATTATAATTTTATGTAATTTAATTGATTAAAAAGATTTATACTTATATGATTTTATCATATTTTTATATAAATTTATCTTTTCAAAATCATGGGTATTTTTGTTGTTTTTTAAGTATTTTGCTTCAAAAAAATAACATAAAGACTTAAAGAAAAAGACTGGAGCAATATATCACAAATATATTGAGAAAATAAATGAGGAAAAGTCAAAAAGATGGAAAAATTGGACAAAATGGGTCAAAAAGGTAAAAAATGTCAAAAAGGCCAAAATTGCGTGCGTAGAGCAACACGCCACAGCCATGCCGAACAAATGCAAAATTCTGCATGCATCGCCCAAAAAACACCGAAGTCTACACACATCGCCCGAACAACGCCGAACTCGCACGCCCATCTGCCAGAATGAGCACTCGTTGCTACGCCCAACCACACCCCACATGCTGAATTCATACGCCCCACTGCCTGCATCAGTGCTTACATCAACTCCTATCCTTTCTGCATCAACAATGACATCATCATCCACCTATTATGCGTTTTTCCCATTTTTTATCATTTTGTTTTCACTTTTTCACTCTTCTCACCTATAAATACCCCAATCTCCTCTACACCTAAAAAAACACCTCAAAAATATCTTCTTATCTCTTTCTTTCTCTCTATTTCTTAGTTTTTTTTTAGTTTTAATGTTTTTTTATTAGAATTAGTTATGTTTTTGTAAATTATTAACTTTTTGATTCAATAAATGGAAATGCAAATCCGTTTGGAGGTTCCAGTAACAGAATTATCATCAAAGTACTATAATTTTTTACAGTTATTTTTTATGTTTTATTCTTATATGTTATATTTAATTTGTTTGTGATTAAATTTAACAGATTTAATTTGTTTTATTCTTATAACGTTGTTATGCTTGCGAAATATTAAATAGGTAAAAATTTATAAAATGAATTGATTTTATTTTTATTCAAGATTTTATATTAAGAATGTTAGAGAGAACATATTATTTTTCATTATAAACTTAAATTTGAAAAATTAGATTTTAAGGTTTAGTTATCCGGTCTGATTTAGAGTAGTGCTCTTTTATTTATTAGTACAATCGTCCGGTAGTTAGAGTAAAACTCTATTTCAAAATTTTTTATAAGAATTTTTATCTGAGAATGTATTGACAACATATTTTGAGTAATGGTTTTAAAACTTGAAAGTTAGTACTCGGGTAATTAAATTCTTTGGTTTAATTTGGACTACTTGAAGAAACTTTAAACTGTCAAGAAAAAGAATAATAAAATAACCATACAAATATTTAGAGAAAATTTACATAGTATTTAATACAAAAATAAAAACAAACAAGTTAATCCCTAAGTTAAATAACATAATCATTAATAACCAAGAGTGCTCGCAGGAAAGAATGATAGGGCAAAACCTCCTCCTTGACAGAACAACATTCTCAGGAAAGACTAATGGCACAAAGGTTTCCAAGAACTAGTCTCCTAGACATAACTCTCTTAGATCTTTACTTTTCATAATATTACACAATTATATATTTTCATTTTATGACCTTAATATTCAAATATAATATATTTTTTATTAAAATTAAAAATTTATTTGATTTTTTTTTGTAAAAAAAGTTAATTTTTTAAAAAAAATCTTAAATATATTTTTTAAAATTTAAATTTTTTATAACACAAAATAAATAAAAAAATTACAATTATTTACAACAAAAAATGCCTTCAAAATTTTGATAAATAATTTAAAAACGATATTCCTTCTCCAGCAACGGTGCCAAAAACTTGATGAGCAAGACCGACAATATCGATCCTACAAATACTTTAGTTTTATATTTGTAAAACTCTCGCAAGTACACAAATCATTTTATAGAAAATGACAAGTATACTCCCAAGGTCAATTTAAGGAAGAAATATACGTGGTTTTTACTTTATTATTTAAACTTTTTAAAAAGGAAATTAAATTATAAACATCATGTCCCGATATTTTGGTTTTTGTGTTTCCTAATCTAATAAAACAAATAAACATAGATATGGATTAAATAAACATTTATGGAAATTTTTATCATTTATAATAGTAGAGTATTTATAGATATAATAATTAAGTTAATTATGCTTGCTTATATTATTTAAGTTATTAAAGATATAAATTGATATTTATAGATTTTATTTTTTTTATATATAAATACCACATTTGGTGGGGTTATATATTATTTTTTAATTAAACAAATCAATTAACATCTATGGGTAGGGTTAGACATTTTCGAATAATAGTTCTCACAAAAACTTGTGAAATAGAGCTTTACTTTAACTACTAGGCTAGATTGCCAACAAATAAAAGAGCACTACTCTAAATTAGACTGAATAATTAAACCTTAAAATCGAATTTTCATATTTAAGTTTGTAATGAAAAATAATATATTTCACTCTAACATCCTTAGTATAAAATCTTGAATTAAAACAAAATCAATTTATTTTACAAAAATGTTTTACCTATTTAATAATTCGCAAGCATAACAACATTATTATTTATCATAGTCACAAATAGCCAGCCATGTTAAATTTATTTATAGACAAATTAAATATAACATATAAGAATAAAACATAAAAAATAACTGTGAAATATTTATTTTAAAATTTATACCTTAAAATAATCTTTACAACACTTTGATGTTAATTCTATTGATAGAAAACTTCCAAACGGATTTGCTTTTCCATTTATTACATCAAAAGCTAAAAATTTATAAAAATATAGCTAGTTCTTCTAAAAAAAGAACTTTAAAATGAAAAACTAAAAAAAACTTTATAGAGAGAGAAACCTAGAGAGAGAAAGAGCTTAGAAAATTGTTTCTTAAGGTGTGATTTTTACAATATGGGAGTGGGGCTTTGTATAGGTGTGGAAAAGACTAAAACAGGGGAAACATATCTTAGAAAAAGATGATATACGCGTATTGGACATGCTAGCATACGTTTGGGGCGCTGATGCGCGTGATTGGGCGAGATGTGCAGTCAAAAATTCGCAGATGTGCACATGATTTGCAGTGTGACTAGGTACTTACGCATGCTCTGATGCATACCAGAATCTGGCATAATGTGCATGCAGTTGCGTGGGGAATTGTTGCATGAATAGGCATGACTGCACGTGGACTTGCAGTATGAATGGGCATGGCTGCACATATTCTTTCGATGTCATTGAGTCGGCGTGTTGCGAGTGCGGTTGGACATTTTTGTCCATTTTTTGAATTTTCCTCATTTGTTTCTCAACATATTTGTGATGTATTTCTTTTAGTATAATTTTTCGAGTCTTTAAATTATTTTTGAAGCTAAAATACCTGAAAAACATTTAGCAAAAGGAAAATTTATATAAAAATATGATAAAATCATATAAATATAAATATTTTTAATCAATTAAAGTACATTAAATCATGGTAATTTTAGTGGTTTTTAAGCACTCATGAAGCACATAAAGGGGATTGTGGTTCATATTTAGGGGGAGGAAATTATCAAAAAGAATCATGAAGCAGGGCTATTATTGGCCCACCATGTTGGCAGATTACACAAAGTACACCCACACACCCCCCAAATACCAAGAAGGGTTTGGTGAGTCCTTGGCCTTTTTATAAGTGGGGGCTTGACATAGTAGGACCCCTACCTATAGGACAAGGTCAAAATAAGTTTCTACTGGTGGCTACTGATTGCTTTTAAAAATAGATCAAGGTAGAACCCCTGGGTAGAATACAGGAGTAAGAGGTTATTCAATTTATATGGAAATCCATAATTTTTCGTTTCAACCTACCTAGAGAACTCGTCATAGATAATGGGAGACAATTCATAGAACGAAATATCACAAATTTTTCCCTTAAGTACAACATTAAGATGTGCCACTTCACGCCATATTATCCTCAAGCCAATGGTCAAGCAGAATCCTCCAACAAGCTCATCATCATCTTATTAAAGAAAATGCTAGAAAGTGCAAAAGAAAGGTGGATAGAAGAGCTATGTGGGACATTGTGGGCCATCAGGACTAGTCCTCGAGGAAGCACTAATGAGAGCCATTTTTCCCTAGTATACAAGATGGAGGTAGTAATACCAACCGAAGTAATCAGAGCACACAAATTGACCCTAATGGAAGAGAAATGAAATGAGGCTCTAAGAGGGATGACCAAGCAAAAAGAGGAGAATATCATATTATTACAACAAGACCATACGCTTCAAAGAAGTTTCTAGTGGTGATTGAGTCCTTAGGAGAATCTTCCCGAACAAGAAACAATGGATGGTTGGAAAATTGGGTGCTTATTGGGAAAGGCCTTATCAAATAATTGAAATAACACTAGGAGGGGCCTACTTGTTAAAAAATATAGAAGAAAATAAAGAGGGCACGAGTTGGAATGCTAGGCACTGAAGAAATATCACTTCTAATGTATAAAAGTTCACCATTTTTATGTAATATTGGCATAGATATCAATGGAATTGCATCGCCCCATACACATGGGTCTTTATTTTAGAAATCTCCCACTATTTTATGTTATGGGATGATCACCTCAATTAAGAACTAGGTATAGTGCCCAGGCACTTATATAAGGTCACGAGTTGTCCACCTCAGTGAGGAACCATATAATGCTCTATCTCCTACCAATTTGAGGCACAGGTTGATTGCCTCAGTTAAGAATCAGGTAAAGTGCCATGGCACTTGCATAAGGTCACTAGTTGTCTACCTAATTAGGAACCAGGTAGGTGCTTTGATATTAAAGAGAGATGAACACCTCGGTCAAGAACTAGGTAAGGTTCTATCTCCCACCAATTTGAGCCACGAGATGATCACCTCGGTTGAGAACCAAGTAGAGTACCCTGGCACTTGCATAAAGTCACAAGTTTTCCACCTCGGTCAGGAACTAGGTGAGTACTCTGACATTTAAGGGAGATGTGAACCTTGGTTAAGAACCAGGTAAGACTCTCTCCCCTACCAATATATGCCACAAGACTGATCACTTTGATTAAGAGTTAGGTAGAACACCCTTATAAGAGTAGAGGTTGAGCTGACCACTTCGATCAGCAACTAGGTCGCATTATATATATAAAAAAATCTCTAGATATTTATAAATACAAGTACATGCACAATGTCCGACATCACAAGTACTTTCCATCTAAAATTTTTTCATTATTTAAAAATAACAAATATTTGGATAGTTAGTAATATAAAGCTCGACCTTTTCAGAAGACTTAAAACTCTTTAAACGCTTGGACACATGACCAATATCTGGATCATCAATTTCTTCAACCTAGGGCAATAGTTTGGCTTGAATCTCAATAATTGTCTTATGTGCTTAGGTCACAAGCTTAGGGTGAGCTGTCATCATCACGAGTAGTTCTCGCTCCAATTCTTCAGTAACCTCTATCACCTTAAGGAAGGCATTTTTAAATTGCTTCATATAGAAGCTCGTCCAATATAATTCTCCATCTATAAGTGTGGCCATACTAGGCAAGGTCCTCCTTTCTCAAGATTGAGTTTTGATTAACTACTCCTCACAAGAAGCGAGCTCACACTTGGTATCTTTTACATTACACCCAAGTTTAACCACCTGGGCTTTGAACACCCTAACCTCATCCTTAAACCTACCATTGCCAACACATAAAGATCGAACTGAGCGTTTACTAGTTAGATCATAATCCATAAAATATGACCAAAAAAAAGTTGGAAGAATTGACAAAAATCCCTAAACATATGGATTAAACAAGTGTTCTCAACCCCATTTTATAGGAGATGAAAGTTGATAAAAAACAAAAAATAACGGATAATTAATGACCCAAGTTTCCAAAAAAAGTGGGTAGGTCAACATCATAAATACACAATAGAAGTGGAAAAATAATTTTCCATTAATAAATAAAGTTCATCTTTTCATTTAACATTCTTAAGTTTGGGCTCGTGACCATACAAATAGGAGTGGTGTCGAGCTTGAAAAAACAAAATTGGATTGAGTCATTAAAATTCAATGATCCTCTACTCTTATCCTCACGACCGTAGGGTTGTCCTTAACATATGAAGAGCCCAAGCCTTCTCCTTCTTCCTCCTCTATAAAAGAAACCTGCATACATGGCAGAGTGACCAAGATGTCCAGAATGTGATAATAAAACTCACTTAGATCCTTCTACTTGACCTCTATCTTAAAAGTTTCCATGGCTAGCTTGTATGCCCACTTTACGATTGACTCGAGCTTCTTAGCCATGGAATCCACATTGAATTTCACCTTACGATGGACCTCCTTAGCAGAAGGCTCAACTTTTCTCTCGGCTTTCCTAGACCCTTCCCCTACACGCCTAAGAGCCATCTCAACCTCAGTAAAGCATTGGGTATACTCATTCAGCTTAAAGACAACCCTTTCTAGCTTATCCTTCTTATTAATTACCTCACTTTCCCACTTAGTTGCTCTCGCCAACAATGTGGTGTATTTTAAGCACGTAGACGTATGGCTCTACTTCTCTTATTCTAGGTTATCTTTCAAAAAATCCACATTGCATGCCTTATCAAATTCATAGAGTAGCATCAACTGAAACAAACAAAAGGTCAAGCCAATAAGTCTCAAGCTCACACATTATATACACTAATTAACAAATAAAAACAAAATGTGAGATAACTCACCTAACACATATGGCGATGGATGAACTCGCCAGAGTCCATACTCTCACAAATAGCCTCAAGTTGCTTCTTGAATGAAGCAGCAAAAAGGTGGCTCACACAATGATCGAGGTGTTCTAGTGCCAATCCTCGATTCAAGACTATTCCCTCTTCATCAGTAGTAAGATCATTAAGGATGGCTTTCCCTTTCCTTGAATCCCTTATAGGATCTTTATATTCTTGAGAACTTGAGCAAGGAGTTGGAACCATGTGTTGTTCTCATAAGGGCGATAAGGGCAAGAAAACATTCAGAGGCTCGGGGTTGAGGGTAGGTTCGTCAACCACCACCTTTTTCTTCTTCTTTAGCAAAAAATGGTGACCATTATGAGAAGACTTACCCCTTTTCTTTCCCCTAGAAGAACCCCTTCTAGGAGCCAAAGGTGTACCTATTGTAGAGCTTCCCCATGCGGGTGTGACCTTACTCTTCACACGGGCAACGATTTTAGTAGTGATAAAATCCATGGGATATTCAAAATAAGATTGAAAGGATGTCATGTTAGTCATTCTGCATCAATCAAAAAATGGGGGAAAGGCAAGTAATAGGACTAGTTCACCATTATTGGCCACCACCTCGAACCAGCCCCTAAAGTCTATAGGAGGAGTTCTACATTTAGGAGAAGCCCAAGGTTTAGGAGGAGCTTGGGGTTTACGGTTGATCCTTAGGAGAAGGTCTACTACACCATGCCTCATCAACCCATATGCAAAAAAGTGGGGGGTGTTCAACAAGGTCCATTAGTTGGTATTTTCAGGAAGATAGTTTTGGATATCAGCCAACCTTTATTTCATGTCAAGACTCAAGGTTATGATTAAGGAAGCCATATTCCTTATTACGACCTTAGTGTCGTTCCAGACACTTCTTATCAACATAGTATCACTGGTATAAGACTCTCAATGACCTGAAACATAAAAAAGGTACTCTTTACAAATTTTATCTTTTTAGGAAGTGACATGTTTATCCCCCCATCCTACTTCATCGACATATATACCCTCTTAGAATCTGTGGGGTTCTACTTCAGGATATAGGCCTCGTTAAACTCAGCCATCTCTAAATCCACTCTGAGTTCTTGGCTGAGCAATATCAAGTAGAGTATATACCTCCATCCATTAGGCATCAACTGCCTTGGTGTGAGCTACGTCCTAATCAAGAATCACTCAATAAGAGGGCATAAGGGGAACCTTACCCCCAACTACAAGGTCTTTTCATGAAAGACCGTCCAACCAAATGGAGATTGATTGCTATCATAGGCTACCTCTGGAGAAATCATTATGTGAATCAAGGACGAGATGTTGTAGGTTTCCTAGATCCTATATTGCTCATTTCCTTCCTCTACGTCCTAGCCACTGAGATTTGAGTCTGAGGCACGTTCAATCTAACAATAGAAGTGGTATAAGGATAGGGGTAGAGGTAAAAGGTTGAGGCAGAGATCAACTCTCCTTATTGGAAGATCCCTAGCTAGAAGAACCCGAGTTGCCACTATCACAGGAGCCCAAGCCAGAGGTCAAGGTCTCTTTTCTATGCATTTTGTAAAGGCTACAAAAACATAAATGCATATTATTGTCCACCAATTACATTTATAACATTTTATATTCATTTTTAGTCCATCCATTAGTCACTGCATTAAAATGAATTTAGGATTTTTAAACTAAAACCCTAGAAATGAGAAGAAGACGAGGAGATGAAAATTTCAAATAGCCTTGGTAGAAATGAGAGGGAAAAATAACGGTCTTCCTTTATTTTTATTTTTCTTGTCTCTAAACCACTTAACTTGATTAATAATTATCCAACTTAAATGAATGTACTCCATGATAGTAATATCAAGTGAGCACTCATATCTACCATATTTGTAATTTAAACAAATCTACGCTAATTTTTGCCATAAGTAATATCTCATACATTACATAGTATAATTTCATAAGGATCTAATAGCTCATGATATCAGTTTGTTCTTCACTGTTTCTCCAACCAAATCCACTAATTATTTCGATCCGACGTCAAACCAAGTTAGCTATGTATAGAATTCAAGAATAATTGAACAAATCTATACTTTTCCTTGTTAAACCAAAACACATGTTTTTTTTATTTATTTTTCCTCACAAATTCTTTCATTTTCTGTTCCATCAAAATTTTTGTTCAAAAAAAAAAAACTCTAATAAAAAAAATCATGTGTTCTACCCTTTAAACTAATATAGGCTCTATCCAAAATCTCATGAGAATTTGTAACACCCCACCTAAATTAGTTTTTTTTGTTGGGAAATTACGCAAATTCTTAATAAACCAGATTTATGAGAAAACAAGAATAGAAAAAATAACGCACAAATTTGATAACGGAGTTTGGCCAATCTTGCTTACGTCTCCGGACCTGCTGTACATCTTTTTATTGAAAGGGGAGAAATTACACAAGGTGTTTACAACACTTACAACTCACAACCCACAACCCAATTACACCCAAGAAAATTACTCTCAATTTTCTCTCACAAAAGCTTTTCTCTCAATTGGAGGAACACTTGGGATGATTAACTCATTACAATTACACATCTATTTATAGGAAAATTCACTCCTTGAATTAAGCTCATTGTTTTGCTCCTTAAATTAAGGAGCTTTATAACAATCTCCAACAATCTCCCACTTGAAGACTGATTTCAATCTGCCTTCACACCTCGATCAATGCAGTAGCTTTTCTAGTCTTTGTTACTCTAGCAGACCAACTGAAGTTGAGCATAACTTCTGTTTGTCAATAGTCACCACCTTTGTTAACATATCTGGTGGATTT
Organism: Hippophae gyantsensis; assembly: GCA_030763125.1. Taxonomy (NCBI): domain Eukaryota; kingdom Viridiplantae; phylum Streptophyta; class Magnoliopsida; order Rosales; family Elaeagnaceae; genus Hippophae; species Hippophae gyantsensis. The sequence continues at coordinate 39,978,497 of CM061035.1, read as the reverse complement.
TTGCTTCCTTGAATCTTCTCCAGTATTAACACATTATCTTCCAATAGAGATCTGATGAAGTGATAACGAAGTCCAATATGCTTGGTTCTAGAATGAAATGCTGAATTTTTTGCCAAGTGTATTACACTTTAACTATCACTATGTAGAACATTCTTCTCCTATTTGAATCCCAGCTCAGTTAACAAACCTTCAAGCTATATCATCTATTTACTAGCTTTAGTTACTGCTACATAATCAGCCTCTGTAGTGGATAGAGTGACAATTTTCTATAATTGTGACATCCAACTAATAGTTGTAGTTCCAACAGTAAATATATAACTGGTGGTGCTTTTTCGGTGATCAACTTCACCTCTAAAGTCTGCATCTACGTAACCTTGTACTTTTAATTCTCCTTTACCAAAGTACAAGCACTTTTCTGTGGTGCCTCATAGATACCTCAAAATCCACTTGATTGCTTCCCAGTGAGTTTTCCCTGGGTTTGACATAAATATGCTAACAACTCCCACTACATGGCCAATGTCTGGTCTCGTACAAACCATTATGTACATCAAAATTCCAATGGATGAGGCATAAGGAACCTTAGCCATGAATTCTCTTTCTTCCTCTATTTGAGGGTACTGATCCTTGGATAGGTGAAAATGATTGGCCAAGGGTGTGCTAACTGGCTTGGCATCGCCCATGTTGAATCTCTGCAAAACACGATTGATGTACTCTACCTAAGATAACTGCAAGGATCATTTCTTCATATTTCTTGTGATTTGCATTCCAAGAATTTTCTTTGCTGGACTCAAGTCTTTCATGTCAAACTCTTTTGACAATTGCTACTTTAACCTTCTAATATCATCCATATCTGAACTTGCTACTAACATATTGATACCATCCCCGGCAACGGCGCCAAAAACTTGATACCATCCCCGGCAACGGCGCCAAAAACTTGATCGGGGCAGAACCGACATCGCCGATCCCGCCCGTTCAGTTGGTTTTAATATTTATAAAACTCTCGCAAGTGCACGAATCATTTCGTAGAAAATGATAAGTATACTCCCAAGGTCGATCTAAGGAAGGAATGTATGTGGTTTTTAATTTATTATTCAAACTTTTAAAAACGAAATTAAATCCTAAACATCCTTCACGATAGTTTTGGTTTGTGTTCCTAATCTAATAACATAAAATAAACATATATATACATTAATTAAATATAATCTAAAAAGAATAAACATAGATACAAATTGAATAAATAAATATAAATACAGATTCAATAAATATTCATGCAAATTTTATCATTTATATTAGTGGAGTATTTATGGATATAATAACTAAGTTAATTATGCTTGCTCATATTATCTAGGTTATTAAAGATATAAATTGATATTTTATTGATTCTCTCTTTTGTATGAATACCACCTTTGGTGGGGTTAGATACTCTTTGTTAACTAAACAAATCAATTAACACCTACAAGGGGGGTTGATAACTAATTTGGTTAATTAAATTAATTCCTTTTTCTAAGAGATTGAAAATGAACCATTTAAATGCCACCTTTGGTGGGTTGATAAATTTAAACTTTATTCAAGGTGTCCAAATTAAACTTAAGAATTTAGTTATCCGAGTACTAACTTTCAAGTTTTAAAATCACTATTGAAAACATGTTGTCAATACATTTCCACATAATAATTCTTATAAAAACTTTTGGAATAGAGCTTCACTCTAACTACCGGGCGATTGTACTAACAAATAAAAGAGCACTGCTCTAAATTAGACCTGATAACTAAACCTTAAAGTCTAACTTTCAGATTAAGTTTGTAATGAAAAATAATATAATTCTCTCTAACATCCTTAATATAAAATCTTGAATAAAAATAAAATCAATTCATTTTAGAAATTTTCACCTATTTAATATTTCGCAAGCATAACAACGTTATTATATCATGATTATAAAAAATTAAACAGTTAAATTTAATCACAGACATAAATTAAATATAACATGTAAGAATAAAAGCATAAAAATAATCAGAAAGAAAATAAAATCCTTAACTTCGATGCTATTCCGTTGCTAGAAAAACCTCCAAGCGGAATTTGCACTTCCATTTATTGAATCAAAAATCTAAATTATTACAAAACATTACAAGTTCCTCTCAAAAAGAGAAGAACTCTAAACCTAAGACAATTGAACTAAAAACTAAGAGAAAAACTAAGAAAAGCTTAGAAACTAAGAAAGAAACTAAAGAAAACTCAAAAACTAAGAAATGAGAGAAAGAAAGAAGAGAGAAGTGAGGTTTTGAGGTGTTTTGAAGGTGTATGGAAGGGGGGTATTTATAGGTGAGGATGGAGAGAAAAAATGATTAAAAAAATGTTAAAAAAAATATTAAAAAAAATAAAAACGTGTTTTGGACCCGTTGAGGTCATCAATGACGTCAGCATGACGTCATGGGGCGGCTGCACGTAGAAAAATGGGTCAAAACGCGTTGGGCGCGCGGCTGGGCGGCTGCTGAGCGTTCGCGCGCGTGAACAGTAACCCCGCGCAGTGCTGCGCGCATGAACAGTAACCCGCGCGCAGTTTTGGCGGAGCTGGTGTCTGCGCGGCGGCTGGTAATGCGCGGCGGCGCGTTTTTTTCTGCTTTTTGGACATTTTTGACCTTTTCGACCCATTTTGTCCAATTTTTCCATGTTTGTTGACCTTTTTCCACTTATTTATTAATTTATTTGTGATGTATTCTTCAAGTATTCTTTTCAGTCTTTAAATTGCGTTTAAGCCAAAATACCCGAAAAACAATAAAAATACCCGTGATTCGAAAAAGACAAATTTATATAAATATATGATAAAACATATAAATATATATATTTTTAATCAATTAATGTGCATAAAATCATGGTTATTTTAGTGCTTTTTCAGCACTCATCACAACTCCCAATCCGCTTCATAAGTCTTTAGCAAAGAGTAAGCGATAAAAACTAAAAATTAAACTATCCTAAATCACTCGTGGATTGACACGGTTGCATTTAGCCTATGCAACAAGCCTTTAAACCCTAGTTCCCTAGTGGACGAGTTTGAGTCTCGTGAGGGTTTTCGGTAATGATACCCACAAACATTGTACTAAATGTAAAAACAAAAGAAACAATAAAAACAAACAACTTAAAAATTAAATTTACAACAAAATCACAAATTATCAACATCTCACAAAAATGTCTCATACTTTTTAATCTCCTTTAAGATCATAATTAAAATCTCAAGCATAAGTTATTTTAATCTCTTTAAACAATCATGATTTATTATAATAATTAGTAGAAAATCATTTTCATATTTCATATCAAAATGTATCAATTTAATTTCACCCAATTTCAAGGTTATAAATCCGAATTGGCTTCGACTCTATTCTCACAAGTCAATACTCTCAAACACCTAATCCTATGGGTTCAAACACTCATACTAATTTATATGCGAAAGAGTTGATGTATAGAAATGAACTAATATGTTCGCATGTATAAAGAAGAAAGGCTCAAAGTGTTATTTTGACGTTGATCTCATGGAAGGAATCAAATGTATAAATTATAAAGATATCATATATAAAAATTATTTTCATGCATAAATCAAACTCATTAAGAAAAATTTCAAGATATATGCCTTTTACAAATGAAGAAAGTGCAATGACTTTTAGTGGAATTACTTCCTATATCTTTCTTTGTAATTAGCCTTTACTCACAACTTTGTAGGCAATGTGGGTTATAGTATGTAGATTATACTATATATTCTTTCTCTCTATATTTTTTGAAGATATTTTTCAATATATATCATTTTTTTAGAGAGTCAACCCATGTACGATTGTACATTTTTTTTTTTTTTTAGGATTTTGAAGTAAAGTGGTTAATTTTGTGGCTTTTTGTTTGATCTTGGTTTAGGTAACCCCAGATATGTTCTCTTTTTTGTAATAATATGCACGAATGAGATAAAAGCATATACTATCAATTTCTACTCAAATCATTTAATCTAAGCAAAAATAATAATAAAAATATACGATACCTATTAAGATGAGAAAAATTCATACATTCAATATTAATGCCTATAGAGATCATCTAAGAATTTGAAGAAATAAGAAATGTGTTTGGAGTAGAAAAAAATATATATTGCACTCTCAATAAGGGAAATTAGGCTCAAATTATATCTCACAAAGGTAGTCTCCACTAAAACAAATTCATAAATACCGATTTTGGGTTTAATATAATTTCTACATCTTATCAAGAAATACTAGTTATGACAAAAATTAACTAATTATCAAAAATAATTACATAATATTTCATGATATGTTTTCAAAAATTAATCTAACAAAGACAAAAGACTTAACTATTTACTTAAATTTGATTTAAAGAAATGATAAATTTTTGTGAGAACTTTTTTTTTTTTGTTTAATTCCAAAATTACTAAATCACACAAAAAAAAATAAAACCAAACACAAAAAATGAAGATGTGAACATAAAAAAGAAAAAATTAATAATTGTTTTTTTTTTTAAAGTTTTAAATTGTTAAATCTTTTTTTTCTTTTCTGATTAAGCATGGTAACTTTTCACCACCCCCAACCTAGAACTTACATTGTCCTCAATGTAACAACTGTAAATTAAAGATAAAGAGAAAAGAGAAGAAAGATTACCTATTTCTTGAGAATGTGTAAGTAGTAATGGAGAAATGCAGGTGCATTCATCATATTCATCATGAAAGTGTATACACACAGATTGCTGTGAACTTCTAACAACTCAACAAATATTTTTAGTTTTAACAATTTAAAAATTATTCACATATAATTAAACTAAAATAAACAATAAAATTAAGTATATAAAACAAATAACAAAAAATTACCTAAAATGATGGGTTGCCTCCCATCCAACTTAGTTTAACGTCTTTAACAAGACGTAACTGGGGATTGCATTTTAAGTAAACTCAATGTCCCTCATCATTGAGTCAATCAAACCTACAAGTAAGACAAGATTGTCTACCTATACTTTTTCTGGGCCATGTCCTATGGATTTTTAAATTTTTCTACGTACTTAAAACTAGGAACATGCTTCAGAGTTTTAGATAATCCATGTCTAGGTACAAATCAAATAATTAAAGGCATCAAAACACAATTGTACCTAGATCAAACAAAACAACTAACTCCTTAGATTGTAATTAAAGCTTTAAAATTTTGGAGATAGTTTCTAAATTTTTTTTTTTTAAGTTAAAATAACATAATCAAGATAACCAAGAGTGCTCCTGGAAAGAATGGTGGGGCAAAGGCTCCTTAAAACCATCCTCCTAGACAGCAACGTTCCCGTGAAAGACTATGGCACAAAGGCTTCCAGAACTAGTCTCCTGTATTTAACTCCCTTAGATCTTTACTTTTCATGCTATTAAATTTAATTAAGTTAAGTTAGGTTAAAAAATTTAAGTTAATTAAGTTAATGAAAATGTAAATTAATTATGTTAATGAAAATCTATGTTAATTAAGTTAAGTGAAAAAAAAACCAAGTTAATTAAGCTAAGTAAAAATCTAAGTTAATTAAGTTAAGTAAAATCTAAATTAATAAAGTTAAGTTAATTAAGTTAATTTAAGTAAAAATCTAAGTTAATTAAGATAATGAAAATCTAAGTTAATTAAGTTAGTAAAAACCTAAGTTAATTAAAAACTAAGTTAATTAAGTTAGTAAAAACCTAAGTTAATTGGGTTAAATGAAAATTAAGAGAAAAAACAAGTTAAAGAGAAAAAAATAAAGGTAAAATAAATAAAATAAAATAAAATTAAAAAAAAGGGAAAATAAAATAAAATAAAATTGAAAGGTAAAAAAAATAAAATTAAGATTCAAAAAACTTAAAATTAAATGAAAATGAAAAATTAAGTTTTTTATTTTTTTTATTTTTTTATTTTTTTATTTTTTTATTTTTTTATTTTTTTTATTTTTTTTATTTTTTTTATTTTTTTTATTTTTTTTATTTTTTTTATTTTTTTTTATTTTTTTTTATTTTTTTTATTTTTTTTTTTATTTTTTTTTTGTTTTTTTTTATTTTTTTTAATTTTTTTTATTTTTTTATTTTTTTTATTTTTTTTTATTTTTTTTTATTTTTATTTTTATTTTATTTTTATTTTTTTTATTTTTTTATTCTTATTTATTTATTAATTTAATTTAAAATTTATTTACTTTTTTTTTACTTCAAATTTCAAAATGCAAAATTATTTTATTATTCATGCTATATTTTTTTTATTTATTACGAAATTGAAATTTGAATTTTTTTTTTTTACTTTTCACAAACAACAAAATTTTTTATTTTTTTTTTAATTTTTTAATAAAAAAAAATCACAATTATTTACAACACAAAAGGTTTTTAAAATTTTGATAAATAATTTAAAAACGCTATTCCTTCCCTAAGAATCTCCTTAAAAATTGATCTAGGCAGAATCGACATCGATCCTCGCCTGCTCATTTGGTTTTATCTATTTATAAAACTCTCGCAAGTGCACGAATCATTTCATAGAAAATGATAAGTATACTCCCAAGGTCGATCTAAGGAAGGAATGTATGTGGTTTTAATTTATTATTCAAACTTTTAAAAACGAAATTAAATCCTAAACATCCGTCCAACATATTTTGGGTTTTGTGTTTTTAATCTAATTACATAAAAATAAACATAGATTCAATAAACATTTATGCAAATTTTATCATTAAACAAATGAGTATTTATGGATATAATAATTAAGTTAATTATGCTTGCTCATATTATTTAGGTTATTAAAGATATGAATTGATATTTATTGATTCTCCCTTTTTTGTATGAATACCACCTTTGGTGGTTAGATATTCTTTGTTAACTAAACAAATCAATTAACACCTATGGGTGGGGTTGATAACTAATTTGGTTAATTAAATTAATTTCTTTTTCTAAGAGATTGAAAATGAACCATTTAAATGCCACTTTGGTGGGTTAGACAAGTAAACTTTATTCAAGGTGTCCAAATTAAACCTAAGAATTTAGTTATCCGAGTACTAACTTTCAAGTTTTAAAACCACTAAGAAAACACGTTGTCAATACATTTTCAGATAATAATTCTTATAAAAACTTTTGAAATAGAGCTTCACTCTAACTACCGATTGTACTAACAAATAAAAGAGCACTACTCTAAATCAGACCGATAACTAAACCTTAAAATCTAATTTTCGTATTTAAGTTTGTAATGAAAAATAATATATTTCTCTCTAACATTCTTAATATAAAATCTTGAATAAAAATAAAATCAATTCATTTTAGAGATTTTTACCTATTTAATATTTTGCAAGCATAACAACGTTATTATTACATCATGTTTATAAACAATAAATAGTTAAATTTAATCACAGACAAATTAAATATAACATGTAAGAATAAAGCATAAAAAATAACTCAGAACGAAAATAAAATCCTTACGTAATCCTCGATGCTATTCCCGTCATTGAAAACCTCAGCGGAATTTGCACTCCCATTTATTGAATCAAAAACTAATATATTACAAAAATATAACTAGTTCTTCCCAAAAAGGGAAGAACTCTAAAACTAAGAGAAATTAACTAAAAAAAAAGCTAAAAACTAAGAAAAACTAAAAAACCTAAAAATCTAAGAAAAGAGAGAAAGAAAGAAGAGAGAGTGAGGTTTTGAGGTGTTTTGAAGGTGTATGGAAGGTATTTATAGGTGAGGATGGAGAGAAAAAATGATTAAAAAAATGTTAAAAAAATATTAAAAAAATAAAAAACGTGTTTTGACCTCTTGAGGTCATCAATGACGCAAGATGACGTCACGTGGGGCGGCCACGTGAAAAATGGGTCAACGCGTTGGCGCGCGGCCTGGGGCCGCCGTGGCGCCGCGCGCGCGCGTGGGCCAATCCGCGATCGCAACGCATGAACAGAACCCGCGCGCGCTTTGGGCGGAGCCGGGTGCCGGTATGCGGGCACATGGCGCGGCGGCGCGTTTTTCTGCTTTTTGACATTTTTGACCTTTTCGACCCATTTTGTCCAATTTTTCCATGTTTGTTGACCTTTTTCCACTTATTTATTAATTTATTTGTGATGTATTGCTTCAAGTATTCTTCTTTGAGTCTTTAAATTGCGTTTTTAAGCCAAAATACCTGAAAAACAATAAAAATACCCGTGATTCCGAAAAAGACAAATTTATATAAATATATGATAAAACATATAAATATATATATTTTTAATCAATTAATGTGCATAAAATCATGGTTATTTTAGTGCTTTTTGAGCACTCATCACATATCATCAACATAAAGTAGTAAAATGATATAACTAGACCTATATCTCTTGAAGTAGTAACAATGGTCAGCATTGCACTTATGGAAACCTTCCTTGTGCATGAAGCTATCAAACTTTTGTACCATTGTCTCGGGGCTTGTTTCAGGCCATACAAACTCTTCTTAAGTTTGCACACCATGTTCTTCTTCCTGCTTTCTAAGAAACCTTCTGGTTGGTACATGTATATCTCTTCATCTAAATCTCAGTGAAGGAATGCAGTCTTCACATCCAACTGTTCAAGATGAAGATCTTCAATGGCTACAATACTCAACACTGATATGATAGTATTAAGCTTCACAACAGGAGCGAAAATTTCAGTGTAATCAACTCCTTCTTTATGTTGAAACCCTTTGAAAACTAGGCGGGCTTTGTATCTCTTGGAACCATCATGCTTCTCTTTCACCCGATACACCCATTTGTTGTGAAGTGCCTTCTTTCCCATAGGTAACTCAGCTAGTTCCCATGTCTGGTTAGTGATGAGAGATTTCATTTCTTCTTTCATAAAAAGCTCCCACTTGCTAGAATCTTGAGTCTGACAAGCTTCATCATAGCATTCAGGCTCCCCTCCATCAGTCAACAACATATATTTGATGTATCTCCTGTTAGGCACATGAGGTCGAGAAGATCTTCTCAATACAGGAGCTGGAATAAGAGGTTGTGGTGTGTCGGAATGTTGTGTACTACTCTATCCAACAAGTTCCTCTGGATGAGGACTTGTTACAATTGGTTCTGTTGCAAAACTATCTGGGACATCATCTGCATCTACAAATAATGACTCATTCTGCTCTGAGTTAGTGACGTCTATTTTATTCATGTCCTTATACATCACCCTTTCGTTGAAAATCACATCTCTACTACGGATAACTTTCTTGTTTTCGTCATCCCAAATGTGGTAGCCAAACTCATCCTCACCATAACCAATGAATGTGCATTTCTTGGATTTGGGATCAAGCTTATTCCTACCTTGATCACTAATATGCACAAATGCTACACAACCGAAAACGTTTAGATGTGATAGTTTCACCTCTTTTCTGCTCCATACCTCCTATGGTATTCTATGTTCTAATGGAACAGATGGGCCTCTATTGATCAAGTAAGCTGCCGTGTTGACTACTTCTTCCCAAAACTGCTTCGGTAGACTTGACTGTATACGAATTCTTCTGGCTCTTTCTATCAACATTTGGTTCATAAGCTCAGCTACACCATTGTGTTGAGGCATGCATGGCACAGTTCTTTCCATTTTGATCCTGTGCTCATAGCAAAAATTTTTGAATCTGGTATCTTCATATTCACCACCATTATCGGTTCTAATCATTTTGATCTTTAAACCCATCTCATTTTCCACCATAGCTTTCCATCTTCTGAAAGCCTCAAATACTTCAGACTTATGCTTTAGAAAGTAAACGCATACCTTCCAAGAGTGATCATCGATGAAAGTCACAAAGTAGTGTTTCCCACCAATGGATGAGATGATCCTTGGTCCCCAAACATCAAAGTGAATAAGCTCTAGCCTTTCCTTCTTTGGGGTTCTGCAACTTGTCTAAAAGCTGACTCTCTTTTGCTTTCCAAGTATGCAATCTTTGCACATGTCTATCTCCGTAGACTATAGACTTGGAAGTTTTCCCTTTGAGTGCATAATCTTCATCCCCTTTTCACTCATGTGGCCTAGTCTCTGGTGCTACAGATTTGGTGTTTCATTGCCTGTTGCAACTATGATTGAACAACGTGCCTTTGCTGTCATGTAAAGAGTGCCACTTTTATTGCCTCGAGCAACTATCATTGTACCCTTTGAAATCTTCTAATCATCACCATGGAAGATCGTAGTGTAGCCTTTACTGGCCAACTGCCCTACTGAGATTAAGTTCCTTCTGAGGTTGGGAATATGCCTGACATCCTTCAACTCCCAAACAGACTCGTTCAACTTAATCTTCACTTCACCTTTTCCAATAATAGAAGATGGTTGATCCTCACCAAGATATATCTTTCCAAGGTTTCTGGGGACATATTTCTCGAAGAATTCTTTCTGTGAAGTAGCATGGAACGATGCTTCAGAGTCTAACACCCAAGATTCTCCCTTCCTCTCCAAAGAGAATATCAATGCATCATCTCCCCCTAAGGTGGAGGTAACATTTTCCTCTACCTTCACTTGTTTGTCCTTTGATGCACTCTTGCACTTATTTTTGTAGTGCCTGGTTCTTCCATAATTCCAACACTCGATAGTCTTCGAGCTATGGGAATTATTAGGATTCTTGGATTTGGACCTCCTATCCGTTGATCTACCTCGGTAGTCTGTTCTACCATGTCCATTCCCTCTGGTTGAATTTCTTCCTCTTGACTTTGTATGCAAAACTAAAGAAGTTGACGATTCACCTTACTCTCTATGTCGGATCTCTTCACTGAGAACCAGATCACGAACATCATCAAATTTAAACTCATTGAGATGTTGAGCTACCAATGCGCCTTCCTTAATCCACAAATTGAACAAACCCCTCATCAAATGCACTTTGTTTGAGGCTGATGGCTTCTCATACATATTAGAGAGAGCTACCATAAGACCCGTCGTGGTATTTTCCTTTGCTATGTTGAAAGCAACATTAGGGGATAGCGTCAATCGAATAACTCCGAGGGCTTGTCTGTCTAGAAGATTCCAATCTTCTTCCTTCATAGTGATAACTGTATTTTATATAGTTATTTTCACATATTTTATTAATCATAATTTCTATGTTCTCTCTATTTTTAGTTAATTTTAGTTTAATAAATTAGTATTTATTGTTTTTTATATATTATAAGAAAAATAAATAAATTGTATCAAAAACGTTCTTAATTTCAAATTTTTGTCCACAAATGTAATTTCAAATATTAGAGTTCTTAATTACAATTTATAAAAGTTGAAAATATAAATTAAATTTAAATTTGGGCTTAATTGTAATTATTAAAAGTTGAAAAATTTAATTTAAAATTAGAAAGGGGTCAACTGTAATTAAAGAAAGTTTAAAATGTAATTTGAATTAAATTTGTGGGTCAAAATATAATTAAATAAAGTTTAATATTCGTGCAGGAGAGAAGAATGCACGCGTCATCATCCACACGTACAACGTGGACCGTCCGATCAAATCATAAACGGTTAGGATTGGCGCGTGTTGATCACATCCGACCAAAGCGAATGGATGTAGGGAAGATTCCTTCACGCGGCTCGGCGCCCGAGTGGGGCCCACCTGCCGCGCAGGCCGGTGTGCAGCGTGGGACCCACCCGTCTGACGCCGCGCAGACGCTGTCCCCCACGTTCGCGCGCCTCTGATCCCGTGCGCTGATCTCTACGTGCAACCCGATTTTCCTCCAATAAAGATATGACACGTGGCATGTTACAATGAGCGCGACCGCGCTGGATCAAGCCCGTGTTGTAGCCGTTGGCTCCCGTGCGACCAGTTATCGTGCGCCCGTTTCCCCTCAACGAATGAGATGCTGCCACGTGTCCCACTAATTGTGTCCGCGAATCAGAACGCGACACGTGGCAGCGTGGAAGAAAATTAAAACAGAAACGCGCAGCGTCCCTCGATCCCATTTTCGATACAATTTCTGTCCCCCACGCGTTTAATTTATTATTTTTGCCACACTTTTTTGTCCCCCCGCGTGGATTTAAATTTAATATTTTATTGATGTATTTTTTTGCTATAAATAGGAGATAGTTTTTAGTTGTAAAAAAGTTTGGTTGGAGTAGTTTTTGGAGTAGAGTTTTAGTTTTAATTTCGAAAGTTTTTAGAGTGTTTTAGTTTTTTTCAGTTTGTAATTTTTATTGTGTTTGTGTGTTGGACGGCAAAACACGCAGAAGCCATTTTTGGCTTTTGTTGTGTTTTGCGTGTGCCAAATATTTTCATATGAGATGTTTTAATTTTATTTCTGCTTCTTCTTAATTTTCTGTAGTTGTTGTAATTTTTATTTTAATTTTATGAAGTAATTTAATTTTTCTAGGGTTGCATTTAATCTAAATTTATGAAGCTTTAATTTTAATTATTTTTGATAGATTTATAAGACGTTCGATTTGTTCGTTCTATTTTGTTCTTAATGCTTTTTGATTATTTACGAATCTTATCAAAACGATCCGTGGCACATGAATAAACTTGAGAAAGGCATTTGTGTGTGTATTGCTCGTAAATAGAATGACATGTATGACGAAGGATAGAAATATACCCTAATTGTATGTGTGGCCATTTGAAAACTTAGAACGTAATGAATCTCGGTAAATTTAATTTTCATAGAGATATAGTTAATTAATTTAACGAGGTGTGTTTATACGGAGCTCGAAAGAGATGTATGAATAATAAAAAAAGAAGTTTTCGGTTGACAAATTAAATGTACTAAAAAATATAAATCAAAAGAAAATAATATGATTTGAGTGGATTAGTTTGGTGAAAAATTGCAATCCTAGATTTCTTTTATTTTCTTATTTTACTTTTTTATTAACCAACGATTGTTTTGGATAAAATCAGAGAGATACAATTTTAGTACTCGACAAACTATGGTAACAAATCCTCGTGGGATCGATACTTTACTTACAAATCTTTATTACTTGTGACCGTGTATGCTTGCACGAGTTCGTGTGTTGAAAAACACGCAACACATAGCCTCTGGCTTCTTCCCTGAGAGAGGTTGATATAGATTTCTTTGATACAGATAATCCTCTATCTATATTTTCCAAAACCCAAAATCTATGCCATCAAATTTCTCGAGTTTCACCCTTCCTTCATCTGCGGCATTGCTCCCATCCAAATCTGGCTTCCTCCGGATTGTTTTTGACTATTTCTGCAAACCACCATGTATTAGAACACCTCCATCAACGAATAAATTTCATCGAAAAAATTTCACTATTCACGTAATTTACTATTCATATGAATAGTAACCTTGCAAGAAATTCACATAAATCACGACCAAAAGATTTGATACTAGTTGTTGGGAAATTATGCAAATTCCTGATAAACTAGATTTATGAGAAAGCAAGAATAGAAAAATAACACACAAATTTGATAACGGAGTTCGGCCAATCTTGCTTACGTCTTCGAACCTATTGTAGATCTTTTTACTGAAAGGGGAGAAATTACACAAGGTGTTTACAACACTCACAACTCGCAACCCACAACCCAATTACACCTAAGAAAATTACTCTCAATTTTCTCTCACAAAAGCTTTTCTCTCAATTGGAATGGACACTTTGGATGATTAATTCATTACAATTACACATCTATTTATAGGAAAATTCACTCCTTGAATTACTCCTTAAATTAATGGTTCCTTGAATTAAGCTCCTTGTTTTTACTCCATGTTTTACTCCTTTTTTTGCTCTATGTTTTGCTCCATGTTTTGCCCCTTAATTTTCTCATATTAAGGAGCTTTATAAAAATCTCCAACATTTTTTTCTTCAAACAATAATATGTGGACGTGCCTTGGGATAAAAAACAAAAAACTACGAGACTATATGGAGAAATTATTTGTTGGTTGTAGAAATGGGCATGAGGATAGATAATGACGGTTTTTGATATAAACATCCTCCAACCTCATATAATTGCCTCCCCAAAATTGTCCAAAAATTGAGTAGTTTGAAAATAGGTATCAATTGTCGACTATCAAGTAGAGATGAGTATGAAAAAATATCCATGTAACAAATTTTTTAAATTCAACAAATTAAATAAATTAAAGTGTTCAAAGAACAAAGAAAACACTATTATACCTTAGTGGCAGTGAGGTAATGTAAGGATTTGGACTCTTTGTCATGCATATTTTTTATATACAAAAGTAATTTCCCATATTTTATGAGTAAGCATGGGTACAATTTTAGGCATAATTATGCTTGTTTCATCTCTAATAATTTCCCATCGGGTGATTTTCTCCATATAGCCAAAAATAATCGGATAGCAATTGAATCGTAGTTTGGGATATTCATGAATAACCAAACTTCCAGATAATATATATACTTTCAGATAATATATATATATATATATATATATATATATATATATATATATATATATATATATATATATATATATATATATATATATATATATATATATATATAACGAAAGTGTTGTTTAAATCCATTACTTTTAACGAAAGTTCACATTACACTGATACATAAATTGTAAGGCTAAATAAGTTTTCTATATATTTATGGACGAATGGTCATCTAAGTCCATTACTTTTAACGAAAGTTTAGGCCCATACCTATTAGGTGATGTAGTACTAGTCTATTAGCTTTACAAAAAGGGATGGTAAAAATATATTTTGTAAAGTAATGAACTTGTGCTTAAGAAGAATGCTGATAAGCTAAGGTGTTGGATGAGAAAACTAAGCAATTACAGCAAAAGAGAAAGATAAGGAAGAAAGACATTATTAGAGAAACAAAAATAATAGTGATAAGAGAAAGAAGATGATTAATAGTGTTATTTCATTGATATTTTATTGTAATACAATTCATAACTTGTACATCTATTTATACTATTGCAATGCTTAGTAGCAAAGCTAAAACAAGCTAAAAATTGTAAGTTAAAGTGTACTAATATACTAGAAGTGTACTACGTACATATTATACTTCTAACTACTTCTCAGGCATATCCCCATGTGCTAACTTGAAGCCATGTGATTTCTTGAATACTTTGAACCCATATGCTTGCTCAAAGATGCTAACTGATTTTCAGTTATGATTGCCACGTGAACGAGTTTGTCGCATAATCTTGTTGCATTGATGGGTATTGATTATGAGCATGTTTCATTGCATCCTTAACATGCTCCCTCAAACTCAGAGGGACAAAGGTCACACTAATTTTTCGTTTTTGGTGATAAAATTGAGAGTTTGAAAGTGGTTTTGTTAAGATGTCTGCAACTTGTTCAAAATTTGAGATATGTTGCACATGCAGTTGCCCACTTAGAGCCTTCTCCATTACAAAATATAAGTCTAGCTCAATATGTTTAGTCATAACATGCAAAATTGGATGAGCTTATAGTTCCATAGAATTCAAATTACCACACCATATGATAGAAACACTGAGCAGAGATATATGGAGTTCTATAAAAAGGGATTGTAGCCAAAACAATTTAGTGGTTGCTGAGGCTATACTGTGATACTCAACTTCATCACTAGACCTGTACATAACAAGATGCTTTTTAGCTAACCAAATAATAGGATTAGACTCAAGGAAAATATAGATACCAGAGGTAGATTTGCCATCATCATGATATGATGCCCAGTTTGCATCAGCAAAAACCTTAACAAGTAGTTTGGTGGACCTTAAAATTAAGGCCATACTTGAGAGTTCATTGTAAAAATTCAAAAATTATCTTTATAGAAATCCAATGGGAATCATGGAGAAAAGCCATGAATTGGCAAACTTTATTTACTATAAAATCCATGTTAGGACATGTAAGAGTAGCATATTGAAGACTCCCCACAACACTCTTGTAAAGACTAGGCTAAATTTTTTTTTACCATTATAAGCAAACAACTTAGTACTTTAACTCATAGGTGTTGATGTATATTTTGCATTACTTAAGCTTGCTTTATCAATGAGTTCCAAAACTTTATTTCTTTGGCTAAGAAATAAAGCACTAATGGGTAAATGTTGAACATTGATGCCAAGAAAATAGTTAAGATCTCCCAAATCTTTTAATGCAAATTGTTCATTTCATTAAGATATAAGAACCTTAATATCTTTATCAGTAGATCCAATAAGAATGGTAATATCCATATATATACGAATATACACCATAAGAGAGGTTGTTATCCTGATAAATAGAGAGGTATCAACTTTGGAAGCAACAAAACCAAGTTGAAACAAACTGGACATGTGTCTATCAAACCAAGTACATGGTGCTTGTTTAAGACCATAGATTGCTTTGTTTAACTTGCATACATAATTAGGGAAACAAGAATCCTCAAAACTAAGAGGTTGTTCCATATAAACCTCCTCCTCTAGAATGCCATTAAGAAAGGCCTTATTTATGTCAATCTGCTTCAAACTCTAATGAAAACTAAGAGCTAAAGTAAGAATGACTCTAAACGTGACAAATTTAATAAGTGGAATGAATGTTTCAATAAAATCAAACCTAACTATTTGATCTTAGCGCTTAGCTACAAAACAAGACTTAAGTTTGTTAATAATGCTAGTAGACAACTTATTTACTTGATAGACCCATTTACAATCGATAACTTTTATGTTGAAAAGTTTAGGCACTAAGGTCCAAGTATTATTGTTTATCAAAGCATCAAATTTTGCTTTCATAGAAGCAACCCAGCCTTTGTGAGTAAGTCCTTGAGTAAGTCATTGCTTAGTATTACGATGCTCAGTGACATCAAGATTGTAATAAAATACCTTTGGCTTTCTTGTTCCATCCTTTGTTCTGGTGATCATAGGATGGACATTTTGATCTGAAAAGGGAATTGGTTGAACATGCTCAATATAAACTGGTAAGGATAACCCATTATCATTAGAGATATCATCTTGAGAAACTAATGGAGATGAATAAAAGAATTAGAAGGAATCAGTGGAACATAAGATACATACTGAGAATTTAATGAGGGGGAAATAATTTTGTTAAGAACTCCTAAGGGAAAAGAGGAACAAATTGGAGAAGAATTAGGAGTGGAGATGGAAGAAGACATACGATCGTGATGTTTGTTGTAAGGAAATGTGAATTCATGAAAAACATGTCGAGTTATAAATAGTTTTCCTGTATCAGTTCACTTATAACCTTTGTGAAAAGTATTATATCCTATAAATGTATAGGCAGAGGATTTAAAATCAATTTTGTTGTGATTAAAGGAAGTTACATTTGGATAAAAAAGACATTCAAATTTTTTAAGGAAACTATAATTAGTTTGGACTAGTAGGAGAGATTTTAAATAACTTTGATTATTAAGAATAGGAATGGGAATCAATTAATCAAAAATATAGACGTGAAGAAAGCTTCATCCCAAAATTTCAAAGATAAATGAGCCTGAGCAAGCAAGGTTAATCCCGTATCAACCCCATGTCTATGTTTTCTTTCAATTATCTCATTCTGCTGGGATGTATAAGGACAATACATACTTCTAATAATGCCAAATTCATTGAGTAAAGGCACAAGAGCTAAGAACTTACCTCCTCCATTTGTTTAAAGTTTTTTTATTTTGTAATTAGTTTGTAGCTCAACCTAAGCTTTGAACAACAAACAGGTTGCCTTAACTCCTAATTTCTCTTTTAGAAAGTAGATCCATAAGTATCTTGTAAATTTATTAATGAAATTAACATACCACCTATATCCATTGAATGGCAAGGTTGGAATAGGTTCCCATACATCAGTATGAATGACCACTAGAGGTCTAATGGATGTTTTTTTAATAAGAGAAAATGTCAATTTATGACTCTTGCCTAATTGACAAGCTTTACACACATTAGGTAGATTGGTAAGATCATCAACATATGCATTTATTTGAAGTATAGTTGATACAATTTTAGAGGAAGGATAACTTAAGAACATGTGCCAAAGTAAACTTGTTTGAGAGCTATTACAAGTAAAGGCTAATTGCTTTGAATCAACATTAGGAAATGCACTAGTAGCACATGTTTTATTTATCAAACATGTATAACTACTTAAGGAAAGTAAACTTCACTTAGGAGATAAAGAATTATCATAAGCTTTACCATTCATGAGTTGAAAATTAAAGGCATATAAGCCTTGCTTAAACTTTACTTCTTAGAGAGTTTGTTCCTGTTTTCTTATCCTTGACAAAATAAACAAGAGGGTGAAATTCAAGGTAAACAACTTTAAACATCATTGTCCTTTGTATATTTTGAGACAATAAAAAGATTCTTAGCAATAGTAGGTACATGCAATATTTCATTCAGCATAAAAACTCAATTAGCATTCACTCAATTAGTAAAAAAACTTGAAACTTGAACTAGTGTGAGCTATGAGCATATTAGCACCATTTCCAATATAAAGTTGGTCATTACCTTTGTAGTCTATTTTTGCAGCAAGCAAACTTGGATCAATTGTGACATGGTATGTTGATCCTCAATCCACATACCAAAAAGGATCTGAAACTACATAAGGAGTGGCAACAAAGGCTTGTGTAGAGGTGGTACTAGAGGAAGTTTGTTTAGCTTGTGTGTGTCTTTCATTGGTAGAAGATGCATGGTTATGGTTATAGGCTGGTGGTTGATAATTATCATCAAACCTGTACTAGCAATGTGATACCAAATGGCGTATCTTGCCACATAATTGACAAAAATGATGATCATTTTTGTTGTAACCTTTACCACGGCTAATACCTCAAAAATGTGCATAGATTTGTGCTCTCTCATTAATAGGAAAAATGGCTAGAGATTGAGACTATGATTTGAATTTATCAGTATTTTCATTAGCACTTGTGAACTTGCTTAAGTTAAATTATTGATAGTTCATTTCCTTTATATTGATAAGCTTTATTAACAAAATTAGCTAAAGGTAGTATTGAATTACTTGCAAAAATTTCATTATTTTCAATCCTTTACTCTTGGCTAAGAAGTAAGGCTTGAAGTTCTCTAACTATGATAGGCTCAATCTTACTTTGAATTTTTTTTAAGACCATATCATAGTTATATTCCAATCCATTAAGAATTGTGTCTACTTGATATTTCTCATGCACTTAATAACCTACTGAGGCAAGTTGTCTAAATATCTCTTTAATTTTGGCAACATATTCTAAAATACTCGTGATGTTGCTTAATTCATATTTGTATTGAAAAGTTTGAGCTCGATAATCAATGGAAAAATAATTCTCTAAAGCACTCCAAATTTTAGTTGATGTATCATAATTAGGAACTTCTTTGATTAGATCATCATTCATAGAACAATCATCTAGGATCCTATCATTTGATCCTGGCGGCACCAAAACTTGTAATATCAATTAACAGCTTTACTATCAAAAACACTTGAAGGAAACTTCTTTATTTCTAGTACAAAATCCTCAAGTTCATAGCTCTTAAAAATTTCTGAGTATTTGTTTCTTTCAAATCATGTAATTTGCACGATCAAAATTCATTATAGTAATTTGATTATGAAAAGTAACAACATATTTATCAAATGGATAAGAAAAACAAATTTTATTAGAGGAAAGATTTTTCATTTGACTAAGATCTTCCATTGCTTGAATTTCTTTGAATTGAAAGAGACAAAGCTCTAATACAATGAGAAGAATGCAAATAAGTTAAGGTGTTTGATGAGAAAACTAAGAAAATACAGCAAGAGAGAAAGAGAAGGAAGAAAGAAATTCTTAGAGATACATAAATAATAGTGATAAGAGGAAAAAAGATGATGAATAATGCTATTTCATTGTAATACATTCATAACTTGTACAAATATTTATACTATTGCAATGCTTAGTAGCAAAGCTAAAACAAGTTTAAAATTGTAAATTGAAGTGTACTAATATATAAGAAGTGTACTACATATTGTACTGCAATCTGAATATAATGAGAATTCAAATTACAACTATAAATTCTAAAATGCACTCTAAATACCCCATGTGCTTCTAAATAGTTGTTGAGAAGCATAGTTTCATGTGATAACTTAAATCCATATGATTGCTTGAATACTTTGAATCCATGAGCTTACTCCAAGATACTTACTGATTTTTTGTTATGATTGCCATGTAAGCTTGAGTGGAGCTTGTTTCATTGATGAGTCTTGATCTTAAGCTTGTTGCATTGCATCCTTAATAGTGATGCCCCACTTGTATTTTTCAAATTTGGACAATATAAGTTCATTACCTTATAAAATAGAATTTTGGGATATTTTTTGTAAAATTAGTGGATTTATATTGGTTCACTTTATTAAATGTAGCAGAATTCTCCTATTTTGTTTTTGTATAATTTTCAATTTTTTTCTAAAAATATGTCATCTTCGTGAGTAGTAAATTTTTTCCATAACTATGTTTTGATGTTCACTAATTATTAGAGGAGAAAAGTGGATATATATCTAAAATTCCCCTAGATTTTTCATATCTTCACTTATGCTCTTAAAATTTGTAAAAAATGCTAGAATGCCCCTAGACTTTGTGGTTAATACCATTGATGTCCTCAAAACTAATGGTGTTAACTTTTCCATCCATAATGTTCCTATGGCTTTGATACCAATTTGTGGGGGAAGGGGTTACTGATTCAATTTGACCTCGATTTGTTGGCTAAGTTACTAGAATATTGATAAGCCATATGTGTTGAGTGCATATTTTTTCCTATCTATAATATACAAACAAGTTTTTCTTTTGTACATATAGTATAATTATAATCTTTAAAGAAGTAGTATCCAAACATTAAGTTGTTGAATTCCTCTTATATATTTTTGACTAAAATAGTCTTTTAATTTTTTTGAAATAGGATGGTCTATTATACTTCTAATAGTTTTAATATAATCTGTATATATATCTAATAAGGAGTTGAACCTTCTAAATTTTCAAGACAAGTTTCATAATCCTCATCTTTAGAATAATCATTTAAGCCTAAGAGATAGCCATTATCAAACTTTTCTAATAGAATTAGATTTTTATTTTTCATTTTAATTTCTTTCGGACTAGTTGTTACATGTTTAATTCCTATTACCTAATTTTCCTTACCATAATATTATGATATTCTTGTCTTCATTATTCTGTTTATCAGTATTATCACTTGGTATAAGAAAATATCTTAAACATTCAAGATCCTTAATTGGCTTAAAAGTTATAATTATTATACCTAAATTTAATGGGTCCATCACAGTATTCCCTGCTATTTGTCTCCTCTGTTACACCGATTATGCATTAGCTTTGCTCAAACCTCAACACCCTCTTGGTAATGGTGAGCTTTCTGCATCCTTACATAGATGGTGTCCAATTTTGACTTAGAAGAAAAGAGTACTAAAATACATTTTATTCATAATATAATTATTACACACTTAAGGCCAGCTAAGAACTTTGAAGGGATTCTTAACCACTCATAATTACTAGTTTTGGATTTCTAGATAGAAGGGATTTCTATGCAAGAGTTGTGTGTTTTTCAGAAGTGTGTGCTCTGGTTTTCCGTGTCTTAAAAATGAAAATAAGGATTCCTTTTATAAAATAAGGAATCTCTATTTACAAGGCAAAAATTACTATTTTATCCTTACTTTCATAATTCACCTATTTTTTTGCTTTAAATGGCGACCGCTATGTTTTTCCTTGGCACATGCTGCCAACCAAAATGTGGGTCTACTCTTTATTTTCTTCATCGTCTTCTTCTAACAC
Source organism: Hippophae gyantsensis (assembly GCA_030763125.1). Lineage (NCBI taxonomy): Eukaryota > Viridiplantae > Streptophyta > Magnoliopsida > Rosales > Elaeagnaceae > Hippophae > Hippophae gyantsensis. Next base: position 39,956,928 of record CM061035.1, on the reverse strand, counting down.
TTCCTCTCTTTATTATTCTTTTTTGTTTTCTATTGACAATGCTTTTGATGATGTTTATAATTACCCATCTTCATCTTCTTGAGTTTTGATGTAGTAAATGCATCTATTATCTTTGGTGGTTTTCTAGCATAGAAGTAGAATACCTTCCTTATTTCTTGACCAATTTTCAGGTTGTTGCTATTAAAATTGGTTTCATATTTGCTAATATTTTCACCATCTTCTTTTGAAAGAGTTACACTACTATGAAAAATGATGATGACTTTACTAGTTGAATAATTTACTTTGAACTCAATAGAGTTGTCAATCTTCCTAAGTTTATAGTAAATTTGGCCAAGCATTTGACCTCTTAATACAAAGAGTTCTTCTATGTTTAATTCCTTTTCTATAAGCACCCTTGGTTTAGGAATTGCTCTGTTTGATTTGGAAATCCCTATCTTAATGAAATGGTAGGGACTGATACATCCTTCCTCATTCCAGTCCATTAGTGACCTAAAAAACCTTGTGATAAACAGGATTGTCACCTACTTTAATCTTTCTTTCTAAAGTTCTTGATTTCTCTTTTGAAGTTTTTTGGGAAATAATTTAATTCACTTAAACTAATTCCTAGATATATGTTTCTTGATATATTTTCTAGCCAAAATGTAGACACTCAACCATTGTGGTTTACTGAGGTTTCTATATTATTCTTTTTCATCTTTAATGACTGGTGCATTTTTAGGGGATGTTTCCTTGAATAGCTTTGAATGCTTTACTATCTTTGGGAGATTTACTTCTTTAAATAGTACTAGAGGTTTTTTTATTTTCCCTAGAGTTGTCAACCTACTTGGTACCGTTTGTTGTTGTTGTAGTGTCGTAGAATAATTTTTTACTATCTCATCTGGAGTTATTAGTTTTGGTGTTGTGTAATTGGAATAACTACCTCCAGCTTCTATTATGTAGGTGAAGGCTTTATGAGTTAGTCCACTAAACCCTAGAGTATATTTATTGGCTTTTTCCTAGTTGTTATAGATTCCTAGTTTTGGGTCATTATAGACCACATAAGTCTTTTTCTGTTCCTCTTTTTCATCTTCATTAACCCATTTGAGCTTTTTTGTTTCATAGATGTTACTCTCTTTTGAACTATTAGGTTCTTCCTTTTCATTTTTAATTCTTTCTTTAGAAGTTTTATCTTCTTTAGATTGAATTTTTGATGAAGTTTCCTCTTTTGAGTTTCTGGACTCTAAAAGTTGTTTTGAACAATTTAGTTCTTTCTATTTATTTCATGTCTCCATAAGAGACTTCTCAAGGTATAATAGCTCAAGTTGTTCTTGTAGGATTTTTATCTCCTTTTCCTTTATCTTGATCAAGATGTTCCATTCTTGTAAGCATAAAAATAGTTAGAGGTGGTAATTTTCTAGTAAGAGGAACTGCTAAACTATTCTTATTTCCTAGAAGATGTTTAACATCAAAATTGTAGTGGTTGAGCTACTGTTTTCATCTGACTAATCTTCCTTATTTGTAATGACCTGTAATATTAGTTCTTAAGAAATAACCAAAATTCTTGTTATTTGTTCTAACAATGAATCTAGAACTTATAACATATATTGCAAATTTCTTAATAGTCTTTTGAATAGCTAGACATTCTTTTTCATTATTGTGATAATTTAACTCTGGATCTTGAAAAGATCTTGATGTATATATACAAAATTATTCATCTTTGTTATCTGCTTTTTTTAGAGCTGCTCCCTAATATTCTTATGAAGCATCTATTTCAATTATTATTGTATCATCTCGTCTTAGATGGTATAATGTTGGTAAATGTTTTACCTTTGCTTTTACTTTATCCATATACAGAATATCTTGTTTTGTCCATTTCCAGATATAGTTTTTTTTTTCAATTTTTCTTGTATAGGTTTTCGCATTTCTACAAGTTTCTTATATATGCTTCTGTATATGTCAAATATTCTAAAAATATTTGTAATTGGTTTTTATATTTTAATTCACTAGGAAAACCTTGAATATTGTTTAGTAGATGGGATTGTAGATTATGTTTTACATCTTCAATTTCCAACCCTAAATACTTAATTTTCTGTTGAACAAGTACTCCTTTTTTTTCAAAGAGTACAATGCCTTCTTTCGTGTATTCCTATAGAATATTAATAATATGAAAATAGTGTTTATTTAATTCATTACTAAAAACTAAAATATCATCTATATAGACACTGTAAATATTTTGTAATTTTTTAAAGATGTTATCCATTTACCTTTGGAAGATACCTGGAGCTTATTTTAATCCAAATGATACAACAGTACATTGGAACTATCATTGGGGGAAACTAAATGCCGTTAATTTTTGAGATTCTTCATCCAATCTTATTTGTCAAAATCCACTTTTGCAATCCAAATTTGAGAAGTATTTCTTTCCTTTTATTAATGATAATAATTCTTCTTTCTTTGGAATAAAGTATCCATCATCAATGGTTATTTTATTCAATGATTTGAATGCTAGACCTGAGTGAGATTAATTACTTGTTATTATGAATTTTAGATCCAAAAGTTCTTGAATTTGTCTTTCAAATTCAATCATGTCTTCTGGAGTGTAAATCATTGGTTTTACTCTAATAACCTTGTTAGGGTCTCTTAATTTTAGGTGTGTAATTGTTTTAGATTTATTGATTTTTGGATCCAAAGGATTTTCTGAGCTTATTGTTTCAATAGTTTTTTGATACATGCTAGGGCTTTATCTTCCTGTATTTCATTAAGAAAAGAGTTTTAATTTTCTTCTATTTCTAATGAAATATTTTCTAGATATGGTTTTGTTGTTCTATCTCACCACATTTTTTTTTATGTTATTGCATAAAAGTTGGGTTTGATACAATCAAATATTTTCTTATTTTTGATACAGAAATGGTATCACCATCTAATGTTGTTAGCTTATTTTGTCTAAATATTATGTAAAAGGTTGATATAAGTTTAGGAGATTATTTCCTATTAAAAAATCAACTCCTATTTCCTATTGATATATGGTAGGAATTTGAAACTTTTCTCATCCTATCATTATATCTGTATCTTTTAAAGCCTTATTAAGATTTATTGTAGTATTATTAGCAATTCTTACAATTAAATCTTTTAGTTCTTATTTCTAATGTTCTTCTCAAGCATATATTTACTTGCTACACACATATTAGCTCATGTATCTTTTTCTACACCAATTAAATCATTCATCTTTTGTTGAAGAGTATTCATATTTTGAGTCATTTATTCCTCCCTAGTTTCTTCTAATAGATAAATACTGTAAATATAATATATATCTGATTCCTCGATTGGTTCTAATTCCATGTTAAAATATTTTTCTATGATTTTTTATTTCTATGGAAATTCGATTTTAAATTCGTTCTTATGTTAAAGCCTTCTCGTGCATTCATTGACATAATTTCCTTCTTCATTATAGATCCAACATATGCATTTTTTCCCTGAAGGGCAATAATTCATGTTTTAATGAGGTTTATACCTATTCCTTCTAAAATATCTTTCTTTCTAGGTTTCCCAATTAAATCTTCTTTTATATTTTTGAAAATATTTTTTTTAATTTATATTTTTTAAATCTCTTATATTTTTTGTATTTTTGTTTGTAAGGTTTTATGTTACATCCATATTTTCTTGATATTCTAAAATCTAATGTGTCACAACAGATTTTATCATTTCTTCTTATTTGCTTATATTATTTTCTTTCTAGGATTTAATAATTATCCAACTTTTAAGGCTCCTTATTCTTTCTCCTAGGGTGTTTGGTCTAGTTTCCCTATTTCTCTTATTCCAACTTTATGTTAAGGTCTTATGTAATGTTAAAGGTAATTTTTGGAAAAATATTTCTTTATAAGCTGTTTGCATATAAAGTGATAATTTATGGTAATACAAAGGTTTTAACTAGGAGTCATCAAAGGAGGCATGGGCATACACTGGTTTGATAAGCCAAGGAACAACAATGGCCACTTGGTTTAGACACTCAAGCGACCCACCCTACCAAACATCGATGCAAAGGTTAGATTTCACCACCTCTATCTACCCAACTAGTCCTATTTGATTTCAAAAATCCAACCTGGAAACTTTCTCTCTCCCAAAAAACCTTCTATCTCCAAGCCCTTTTACTAGGTTGGGCAAGCTTTGATTCTCCTACTCCTAACAAGTTGCTAGTCTTGATCATGGAACTATTGCTCGAGAAGTAAGTAAGTTGGTCCTTGTTTGGTCATAAGGATAATAGTTCTTATTAGGTTAGGGGTGACTAGTATGGAGCCGCGATTGGTAATGGCATAACCAGAAGAGGGGTAGGAGAGACAAGGTTACACGCTGGGTAGCGCAACCATCTGTTTCTAGTACATAAGTGACAAGGGGTGCTAACCTAGCAACCCAACCCAACAAGTCAGGGGTGGGCCATCCATAGGTTTGAATCCTACCACCTTTCTTGTGGATCATCCTGTGGTTACCAGATGATGGGAATAACAAAGCAGATATTATGAAATGAGCACAAAATGTCAATATATGAATTGTTGCATTCACTTACAACAAGAAACAATTACCAACGTTTGGTGCAACACCTGTATTTTGGTGCATTCTTCTTTCTTTCCTTAGTCTTTCATTCCATCGTATTCCTAATAACTTATCCAATTATAACATATTAACCACTAATGCACCTTTCTTTTATCAAATCTTAGGGACATGGTCTAATCATAAGGGTAGTATTTTATCATGGTATCAGATCCCAAGTTTTTATGGATTCCTTCTTTGTTATAGGGTTAGAACCCAAAGCCATAATGTATCAAAATGACGAGGCCATAGAGAAACTCTTTTCTATTACTTATCTTAAACTTTGTTAAAAACTCCATTCTATCTTTCTCTCGTTACGAACAAAAAAGTGGGACTGTGCCCTAGTTTTACACTCCCTTCGGTCTACGAACCCTGGTTGATTCTAAACTTTGTTAGTGAAGGAACCAAACTTTTTATGGGCCAGCCCTTTTTTATGCACCACTTTACCTTAAAAGGAAAATGAATTTTGCTCCTCTAGGCGCTTGTTGCTCCCATGGTTTGCAAGAAGCAAAAATGACTCATCTTTTGTTGCATCTGGCATGAGATGATAAAGAGAGAGCCTCGTCTATCGATGAACAATGGATTGGCTAAGCTCTTAGCATTGCATTTTTTTCTCTCCTTTCCTATAAGCGAGTTCTGATCCTTTTCTTCGAAATTTCTTCGTTAGTACCAAACAACTTGTAGAATCAAATCGTGTTCCTTAAGATCCTATATCAACTATACATACTCCTTGCACTTATGCCATAGATGTCATTAATGCTATGGGCTTTGGCTTATAGAGATCAATATTGATGAATGGGATTGTGGCACTCCACTCGTTGTTAATGCCAAAGGATTCCACTGAAAAGAATGGAACGCTGCTTCGCTCTACTGGATACGTTGGATCCCGTATAACAAGCAAACTTTTTACCCTAAAATTCAAATATGTGAATGTAAAATGCTATCCTTCTCTATTGTTGCGTAGTAATAGAAGCTTGCTCTTACTACTTTGGTAGCACTTTTTTTCCTTCCTTTGCTTTGGAAAGGAGCGCTAGTGGACACGTGGAGGGAGTAGGTGAGTCTTCCATACTGTGTCTCAGGAACCTTTTCAATACAATATGTATTGCTAGCTCTAATTCATAGTTTTGCTATAGATGATAGACAAGGAATCTTTTTATGGAGGTTCTTCCTTCTAATGATTGGCATAACTATGATTCTTTTCTCCTAGATGAAGTAGCAGGCATTAATCTATAGAATATATAAAAAAGAAATGGTTATGGCGCAAAGTACTCATGTGCACCTACATCACTTGGCTTATGCATAACCCCACCCCATTATGTTAAGGAAAAATTAAACTTCTTGCTGGGTGGATTATTCAGAGCTTGCAATTGGTTGCCAGATTTTGCCCCATAATTAGAAGAAGGTCAAGGGTCACTATGGTTGAATGTAGAGCTGTCTGCCTTTACTGCCTTTGATTAGTAGATTATTTAGAGCTTCAGAAAATGGTCAAGGTAAGGGTTTGAGTAATCCATTGAAGTGTGGAATAAGACCTAAATTAGGACGGTATTCATATAGATCAGTTACTCTTTATGTATGTTATGGAGTCTCTACTCCATGTTGAAAGCTCTTTCTAATAGCATGAGCTTTGAAAGTTTTCAATTGGACTAGAGCATTATATTCTTTTTTTATTTCTTTCAAAGGGGAATGAAGAAAAAAAGAGAGGAGGAAAGTGGTTCATTGGAGTTTGTCTCTTGAAAATGGTTTTATTTCTTGACTCTCTTGAAGGCCTTATTTTCTATTTTATTTTATGGTATCAACAAGAGAGTTAGGGTGCTAAAACAATAACCCAAAACCAGCTTGCTTAGAGAATCAAACTGTTCCTTTCTGCTCTTCCTTTTTTGATTTTATTACCAATAGAAATGGAAACTCTTTTGTTATATGCCCTATACCCAAAACATTTCTTTGGTACCAAGCTATCTTATCATCAATATATTTTTTAAAAAGTTTTTAGTGTAGTGATGAAATTTTGATACATAATCAATCTTATTTTGTTTTGTTCATTACTAAAATGAATCAAATCCTATCAAATATTTATATTTATCCTTTGAATTACTCATATATATCCTATGTCATTTAGCATCAAAAGAGTTAATATCTCCATTAGCTAAACCTTTTCTTACCCTACCTTTGGACTCATATTTTGTTCATACACAATCAAAAGAGGCATCCCCGACATATGTAGCATTATCTTATTTTGTCTTTCCTTTATAAGTCATCAAATTTGGTGCCTTTTGATTCTCAGTTGCTATGAAGAACAAAGGACAAAATACAATTGATTCCTCTTTTTAAGTGGTCCTCGCTTCTTGTTCCTATTCATAACTCCTCCCTGGGTAGTTCCCAATGTTTAGCACTATCTATATTTCATAGGTGCAACATCTACAAATTCGCTCATGATCAAGTAACAACCTAAGATCTATGAGCATATTATGTTAACTATTCATATTTCGTTCATTCCTTCGGTATTCTCCTAAGTACTTGTAATTGTGATCTATTTGCTAGAAATAAGGGGTCTTTTTATGGAATCCTTCAGCATAATCATCATTTTTTGATGGTTTTTCTACTTCTCACAACTGCTCTTTTCACACCTCTGGATATTTGGTGCCAAATCGTCACCCTTTTCCTTATTTATTTGATAATAGAGTTGGCTATCTTTGTGGAATCGATTGTACAAGTTTGTGAAGAAGGCTAGATGAGTGGAATGAGGGAAATCAACCAAAAAGAAGAGTATCCCAACCTGTAAATTTACTATCAAAGAATTCCTGAGCAATTCTCAACCAATATATGTGATTCATTATGGTAAAGATTTTAACACATAGAAGACTCCTTACCTTAGTAGCGGGATGAATGATACATCCAACGAGCACCGGTGAAGAAGGCAAGCAAATTTGGAGCTCGTGCATTGTTATATTCCATCACGAGAAAGGAGGAAGACTCGTAAGAATGCTGACCACATAAGGGGAACAGACCAATTTTTTTCCTTACTTTCTCTCTATAAAAAAATCCTGCGAGAAGCTTGAGGGGCTAAGCCACTAACATTGTGGTGAAGGTTATAGCTCAGAAAGTCAGCAAAGCTAAGGTTTTATATATGTTATATCCTTTCGATTGATCGATAACTTTTAAGGCATTCCCCAAGTAAAAAAATAGTGTTAAGGAAACAAAAATTTAAAGAGATAAGGTTGTAGAAGTGCTTCTAGATCTCATGGAATAAGGCAGAATTTAGATTAACACTTTCCATCTCTTGATTTCATAGAAAAAATCATTTAGGAAATGAAATCCTGATTACATTACTCTAGGCCAAAATTTGATTTGGAAGAGCAAACCAGATAAAAGAAGTGTTGAGATAATGCATAAGTAAAGTGAAATATTTTCTAGGTGTGAAATCCCATTTTATTAGAGGAGTCAAAGATTTGTTGGGAATTATGGATAAAAGAAGAGGTAGATCTAAATATGTTGTGAAAACATCCAAATCAAGATGAATGGAAGAGGCCTCTAGAACTTGTTTTTCTCGATCATTTGTGGTATTCATTGAAAAGTCTCAACGCTATTTTAGAAAATATTGAGGGCAAGGGTCACAATAACCCAATATTTTGTTGAGAAAAGAAATTGTAGATACCTTTTGGGTTGGCACTAGCGCCCCTCTTTGTTTAGGGGAGTCACCCTATAGAGGTTTGTAGTTTTTTAAGCACTTTGATTGCTTTGGAAAGAGAGAGAAGAGAGATATTCAAGGCTTGTGGAAAATAGGCTTGCCTAAGAATACTAACATACTCATATCTGGCATGGCTTTCAGGCTCGTTCGTTTAGGCTCGGGAAAGGAAAGGCTTAAGTCTTAGGTGTTTGATCTTGTAGGCATAGTTAGCTTGTGTTTGTTTAATTGATTGATCTGTCTTCTTCATTCCATCCCCTATTTAGTACTAATAAAAGAGGCATGCTTGGTTTCCCTAAGTGGGGATTCCTCCCTTAACACTCATAGGTCGAGTTTCAGCTCGATTGACAGATTATTTTACTGGAGATAAGTCTATATGGTTAAAAAAGACTATCACTATGGATGTGAGATTGCTATTAGAATAGAAGCATCGACCCAGTCTCTTTATTAGCCTAATGGAAAATCTAAGGAACCGAATCAAATTTTTGCGCTTTACTACTTCCATCCTTTCTTAAAGCCAAAGGTTCCATAGATAGGATTTATTACTTAAGTCTTTCCTTAAGGACTGGACTCATCTAAAACTTATAAAATTTCTCGCGAGAAGCTTAACACATCGTAATTACACTTTATTTTAAGTTAAGGCCCAAACGAGAAGAAGAGAGCTCGTTTCGTTACCTTTAAAGATAAACCAGACTAGAAGTAGGGTCACATTAATAGACTGAGAGAGGAAATAGAAAAAATCATTCTGCATATAGCGAACTACCAAATAGATCAGCATAACTAGGGAAGCCTTTGAAACCTAATCATTCGAAGTGGCATAGATGGACTGAGGTTCTAGTGCTTATAATGCCATTGTTAAAGAACACTTGAATAGGCCAAACACATAGAAAAAAGACCCTTCCCCCAGCTTTCAAGTCAAGGAAGATCCCTAATAATATGGGCTTCCCTTGAGTGAGGTAGAAAGCAAGATTGACAGCAGACTCGTAGCATGGAAATAATCCATAGACAGAAGATGTTGCAAAAAGGCTTCAAGGAATACATTTTTATTTAGTATAAGGTTTTGCTCTTTGGACTTTATTGTAATTGTTTTTAGGAAATAGTGTGTATAGGTGAGATAGAAAATATGACTCAAGAACAAGTACGCTACTACTTATGAATATTCAACTAAATTTGCACATCCAATATCTAGCTTTCCAATAGATTCTATATGATATAAGAATATTTGTGAGTAACCAACATCTATATCAGTAGTTGAGTCTATCAAAAGAAGGGCTTTTTAATTAGTTGAGGAAACTACCCAACAATTCATATAAATCAAGAGTGGGCTCTACTATAAGGAATTTGGTGTCAACACTTAGATAGATATCTTGCTGTAAACATAAGAAGTACGCAAGAAATTTTGAGTTGGGGTACAAAAAAGAGGTCACTTAGTTTGAGGGTTCCACCCCATTTTTTCTTAAAAGGGGGATTGAAGATAGATAAAAGAGAAGTAGGGTTTTCCATAGCATTCTTTATCTTCGAAGTTGTCTTATTATAGCCATGGAATTCATCGAGGGATTTCCTTCCATATAGTAAAGTGTGTGAATTTAGAAAGGTTGACTTCTGTAGGCCCTATTTGGCTATGTATGTCTAAGCACACAAGCAACGAAGTCAGGTGGTGGTCTGGTAAGGTTTCCAAAAGCAAAGGGCTATGTTGGGATCGAGTTAAAAGCAAAAGTATATTGTGCAGAATAGAGCATAAAGTCTTGGCTTGATTAGGACAAGCATAGCAGCCTTGCCCTTTCTTTCGAGTGAATCTAGCAATTGAACCTTATTTAATTTAGTAAAGTCACTTTCTTGTTTTACCATTCCTGAAGAATTTCTCACAAGTTCCAATCAAATAGTTTTGCTGAACCCCCAAGATATATAGTGGTAGAGTATACTCAACGAGCCAACTGAATCCTAGGTCAACACTCTTTCTTGTATGCTTAGAGGAACTCTAACCTAAAACTAGACTTTGTCTTTCACACTATATAAGCTAATGGTCTAAGCAGGACAGAGTGTGACTCCTAAGAAATTGGAGGTTCTTGCTCATCTCTTGGGGGTCCATATCATCTGAAAACTTTTACTATTCCATTAGACTAACCAAATTGGAATGTGATGACTCAACATTAGGAAAATGAAGCACCAATTGCCTGGATTGAATTTTGCTTCGTTGCACCCTAAATTAATCAAAAAGATTATTGATTTAATTCATCCCATTTCATTTGGGTAAGAGGGAGATTGTGAGTTACTTGGGTTACCAATTTGTTAGTTAGTTGATTCTCAAAAGAACCTCTTGAGAAAAAAAGGCCCTTGGGTCGAAACCCATAAATGAATAGGAAGCAGGAAGGCACCTTGCACAACTTTAGAAAGGAGAGAATTTTAGAAAGTAACTTTTTCCAACCTTTTTTATCTATCCTTAGAAGTAGGGCGAGAGAAAGTAAATAGGAGCATTGGTTTAATAAACAACAGTTTTTTGCCTATCTTTGGGAGTGACATTCTTAACTTAATGTTATATTCACGCAGTGTGATTCTATCTTTCCAAGAGTACTACCCTGTATGTAGTCTATGTTTGGGGATCATATTTGACAGGAGATAGACATAAGAGGTAGAAAGGTCTCCCATTTCGATTCCTGCCATGTTGATATAAGGGATTACTCCGTTAGGTCTTTTTGGTCCGGAGCTAGCCTATAATGGACCTACTTACCTTGCTTATGGACTAGCTGCAGAGCTAACCTTTGTTCTATTGATTTGGTGGTTGCTACCAAGATGATTTCTTTATGCCCATCAAAGGACCTCGAGATGCTAATCCATGAAAAACTATATGAGCAATTTGAAAGAACTCGTATACAGAATGTGGAAATACATCAATTTCTTACTCATGTAGAGGAACTCTTTCTTGGAAACTAGGAAAACTTATAATGATGTTTATCTTGCATATCACTAGGAAGATTGGGATCTTTACAAAAGGCTTTAAAATGTCAACTCAATTCATATTTAGCCACGAGTAATCTAGTTTTGTGATCTCGTATATTTTGTTTCTTTGACATCGTATATTCATAAAACTCTGTTTCCATCGAGAATTGAATGGATTTTTCTCGTATTTTGACCGGAGAATCTAATAGAGACATTACTATTGAGATTATGATCAAAAAATTAGACATTCCATGCCCTTAGAGAGTGCTTTGTCATGCTAGGTCACTGACATATCCTTTCTCTTTATTTAACCCCAAGAATGGATTGGATTGAAACGACTTTCCTATGGAAAAACTTTGTGTCTGTATGAATTTCTAACTACAAGGATTCTCCATAGCCAATTTTCCATTTTTTATTATGAAATTATAGGGTTCCTTTGGTACTACTCTTATTTCACATGATCCAGGAACTTCCATAATGTTGGTGTGATTCAGTTTGAGTAACAGATCCTGATATGATAGAGTGGAAACATGAGTTTGCTTTTAAGTCTCTATAGAATGGTGAACTATCTATTTCAGAAGGAGAGTAGCAAGAATGAATTAAACTTTAACATTTGATTGGACTATGGATGAGATAAAAAAAGGTCAGTAGCTTACTTGCAAAAAAAGAGACAAAGGATGCAATAGCTTCAGTTAGAGCAAATCCCAAAATGGCATAACCAAATGATTGTTTAGCAAATGATAGATTTTGTGCCACAGAATGGATCAAAGAATTGAGCACGTTTCCAATACCAACACTTTTCTACCGCTCTCTCCAGGAATCCTCTTCATGATTTCCAAGAAGTTAAAAACAAAGAATAGAAGAAAGGAGTGTATAATTGGTATGGGTCATGCGTGGGCTGCCCAACTCCCAACTAATATGGAGAATGAATTGGGCCCCTATATTGATGATCTATTAGTTGATTTAAAATCTAGGTGATTCACCCTATTTTATTGGTGCTAAAATAGGTCGGGAATTTGAAATGATAGTACAGCACAAGCCGATATACCTTCGGAGGCTTCGCTTTGCCCCAGATCCCCTCTGGTTTCGTCCCCTTGACACATCCTCTTTTATTCTGATTGTGAGGCATTCAATGAACTTGATGTAGACCATAAAGAAGAGGCTTCCTTGTGGGCTGGGAGAGTAGCCACCTTTTCACTCTCCTTTAGTTTATTTAGATACCGAATCATATCTCTTGGATAGAGCTACGAAAGCTATCTCTTTGACTCAATAGGGTGTTCCACCACTTCGACTGATGTAGACGTGGTTCCCTCATCTTGAGAGAAGTAATGAAAGAGAAGCCTCTATCATGTTTTTTGTGTTATGTATAGCTTTCTAGAGCATAGATCTAGTAATACATTCTAGACATAGATCATTAGTGAATAGAGATCCCTTTCGCCCACTTTCAAAAATGATGAATATTAAGTCCATGGAGCTGTAGGTACTATGGATCCTTTAACTTCCAATCAATCCCAATTATGTTCCTTCCCAAGCCTCGTTGGTGTTGCATATAGGTGATGATATGCCTTGAGATGGCCATCTCCTGTCCCCCTACCGATGGGGAATCCACTCCATGGGGAGTGTGACAACGTACATGCTTCCCTTTATTTCATAGGGCCTTCTCCTCAGTTATAGGGTTTAGTTGCCCAAAATGGACTTAGCTTTGCCAAAAGGCCTCATCTTTAGAAGGCTAGCGAGTGAGGCATCCCTCTCGAAATAGGATTCCAAACCTCACCTCGTTCTATGAAATGCTATATTTCCCCTCTTCATTCCCAAGTAAAGGGTGAATCCCATGCGTCAATTTATGGATCATGGTCTCACGCACTAATCCCTACAGGTGCCCATAGTAGGACATCGACCCTACCTAAACTAATCATCATATCGGTCCCTAGGTCTCATTGCTTCTGCCTCATACGACTCCTTTAGGGATGGAGGTAGGCCCAACCTAGGCTTGTTTGTTTAAGGTTTTTATACACAACCTCATAAGAAAAACATGTCTAACTTGCTTTTTCTTCTTCTCCCTTTTAAGTCTAAAAATGTCTTAGATTTGCATTAATTTTATGTTTTTTCTCAGTGTGTTATGGCTTCTTTTAATCTAGTTGTATCTCCTATTCATGGTTCACCCATTTCTTTAGCCTCAATCAAACCTCAACCTACTAATTGTTAAGACCCTCTTCACTCTAGTACTTCCTTTATTGGCTCGTTCTTCTCCTTTATTTCTTTGTTTGGTGGTAATGTACATAATGTTTTCTTTGAGGTTGACCATTCCATTTGAATAGTTATCTACCAATATTCTTAATCCTTATTCTATTTCACCACTTTTTACCCTATTGTTGTTGGATAGTCTACTCGCTATAGTGTTCTTGGGATTGTTGATGCAAAACAAGGAGAGGGAGAATGTTGAACTTCTTTTATATTTCTTATTACTTTAGTTTGTTCCAACTCTATCCTTTAGTAGTTCATAAAAGTTTTGTTTACTTGCTAAGATTTTGTTTGTTATGTTTCTTACCATCTGTTTATTTGTGCTAACATATTTTGTGCAATTTTTTTGTTTCCCTCTTTTTGTATTGCTTATTTTTTATTATGTGTAGATGCTTTCATCTTTGGGAAGTTTTGAGAGAGTAGACTGCATAACATGTTTATTGCCTCGTATTTATACTTTTACATGGAGAATGAGAGTAAAATGCTTGTTGGTAAGAGGAGTGCTATGATTGTTCTACATTCTTGTTATTTTTCATGTTTATGAAGTTATCTTATATTACTAAGCTATGATGCCTCCTTCTTCTTGTCATCACTTTGTTTGAATATTGCATAAGTACAACTATTAGTATGGTATGTTGCATGCATATTTTGCATTTTCCTATTTCATATGCCTTTTTATGTGTCTATTTGCTTCCCTAATGTAGTGAGTTATTGCATGTTTATTGCTTGTAGGTGATGGATTGGTATTTTTCATTTGAATGCATGACATATGTTCTCTTTTGTAGAGTAGGATGCCTTTTCTTATGTGTGTACATAGTATGGGGTGAGGTTATAGGATTCAGAACACCCAAGTTTTGTTAGGGAAGGATAGTTGAATCACTAGGTGTATGTCACCTTGGAAGATACATGGACTCCTAGTCAACTCCTTCTTATGGATTTACTGATACATTTATATGGTGTTGATGTTTGGGGGAAGAGTGTTGCGTTGCTAGGAGTGTGTCAACTTGGAGAATAGTTGGACTTCTAATCAAAATCTTCTTTAAGATATGTTGACACATATATGTGCCATCAGTATTTGACTACCCATCCTGTCAATATGTTGCATGCACATTAGGAAACCCCTTATACCCTACGATAACATGTATATATGTGGGGCTTCGTGCTATGTATTACATTAGGAAGATATTTTTTTCCTGCACTACTCTTTGTTTGTCTGTACATTTAGGTTGTGGTTTGTTACATGTTTTTATAGCTATTGTCTTAGTGTTATTATTTTTCTTTTTGACTTGGCTACATGCATTGCTTCTTTTTTTTGTATGTTCTAATCCTCTCTACTATGTTGAATGAATGTTAGGATTATTCCATGTCAAAAAAAGGGAGAATTAGGCATAACTTGTGTTTTTTTGTGCATTGTGGTTGATTTTTAACATCCTATTTGTTGCATTGGGTGGTGAGTGTAGTTTGCATTGCATTATTACATCATGGTTAACTAATATGCATACATTAGGTGGATTTTTGCATATATTTAGGTGCAGTTTGCATAATTCTACTGCATGTAGATTATGTCTGTTTATGCTATATTTAACTGTGCTTAACCTATCGTGTGTACATGTGTAGGGATAACACGATAGTATTTGGATAAACTATCAATGTGTACCTATGTAAGGATAGCATAATAGTATTTAGATAGACTATAAGTTATGTCTGCGCGCATGATACGTTCACATGGTATGTGTTTGTTTCTTATGTGTAGGTTACATGTGTATAGTGAAGTCTTCGTGCTTCAAGTGTGCTCTGTGTTATGGGGCTAAGTTTCTTGTGATAGACGATTTGATGAGTTAATTCATGAAGCTGGATGGAGCATTCAAGATGGATACACTTGAAATGGGCATGTGGTTTTTGTCTGTGTCGTTGTGTTCTTCATGGTAACAAAAAACATTAGGACATCTTTATGATCATCTCATGTTTCATGAGTTTATGTATTTACTTGTGTAGTGTTTCGACACGAAAAGACAAAGGGGGAGATTGTAAGTTCTGTTGTTCTTCTATCTGTGTGTTGGCTTCCCATGTATAAAACAAAGTGTTTTGTCATCCTCTATGTAAAGTTGGTAACTGTATATTATAAATACACATACACATATAGTGAGGAGCACTTTGTATGCAAGTAAGTGTTTACATACACCACGGGGTTGGTTTTTGTAACGTGCATGCTAAATGGAGTGTTGGTTTTTGGCAAGCAAGCTAACATTGTCACTTATGTTTTTGTTTCATTTTGGGTGCATGTATTATAGAAAGTTATCAAAAAAATCCTTTTACTACCTCGCTACCAAGCTCGCCAAGGATCTTGCCATATGTGAGCACGAGGTGGCTGGCAAGAAGGCCAACAATGTGGAAAATATGAATTCTAAGAATATCCCCTGATTTCTTCTTTTTGGATATCCAAAAAAGAGGTAGTAGAGCTCTATTAGATTGACATCTCATCTTTCTATTTTTTGATCACTAACATTTGTGTGTTACTCTATATTAGTGATTCATAACAGTGTGAAAAAACCCATGCTTATGAGTGGCGAGTACTTAAGATGGTGCTTGCAAGTGGATTCTATGTGTTAAGTTGTGTATCAACTAGTGGTCATGTTACTGATCTTTGGAGGAAAGCCAAGTTCATGTGTTGAACCAGGTCATTGTAGAAGTAGCAAGGAAGAGCATAAAAATGCAGTTAGGATAGAGCTTCTAACTAATAGAGGTAATGGTGGTTTTGTTTTTCTCAAAGTGTAACTATTTTATTGTTTAGTGGATTGTTTGATGCTAATTGGTTGTCTTAAGAAACCTGAGAATATTACCACTTAGATCGGATTTCTATATGGGTTTACCCTATTATATTCTTTATAATACATAATATGCTTTTGTGTTATCTTATTCTTTTAATTACAATCCCCAAATTCTGAATTTCCCTACTTTATTTTCCCCAATTATTTTCTATTCCAATTGTACAAACTATTAGTCCAAAATCTTAAGCAAGCTTTGGCTCACAAAGGCTGGTTTCATTCTATGAAAAGATGAATATGATACCCTTATGAGAAGTAATACATGGGAATTGGTTCCATATCCTACTAATAAAAAGATAATTGACAACAAGTGGCTTTTCATAATTAAGGAACAAGCTAGTTGATGGCTCATTGGACAAGTTAAAATCCAAGCTAGTTGCCAAAGGTTACTTACAAGCAGTAGGTTCTTTTATCCATTGCCTTAAGTAATCATTGGGTACTTCAAAAATTAGACATCAATAATGCCTTTCTCAATGGCAATCTACAAGAAGAAGTATAAATGTTACAACTTGCTAGTTTTGTAGATAAATAATGACCTAACTATGTCTGCCATCCAAAACATTTTTTTCTAGATTAAAGTAGGTTCCACGGGTATGGTTTGACACATTATTGATAGCTTTAAATCAGTTTGGCTTCACAAGGGTAAAGTTAGATGATTCACTATTCTACATGACTTGTACCATGTAATCCACCTATGTCATTATATATATTGATCATATGATCATCATTGGGTCTGATACAACTAAGGTGAATGCCTTCAGTTAGCTCCTTAATGAAAATTTTGCTTTGAAAGACATGGGAAACCTACATTACTTTCTAGGAATTGAAGTCTCTCAACTTGCAAATAGTTCTTTGCTGCTTAAACATAATAAATACATCAATTCTATACTAAAAAAGGCTCAACTGCTTCATGCCAAACCTGCTGTCACTCCCATGATTTCAATTTCAACTATAAAGGCTGAGGATGGTGAAAATTTCAGCAATGTAGCTTTATACAAGAGTATTGATAGATCTTTTCAATATGTCACCATTACGCAGCCTGATATTGTCTTCTCTATCAATAAGGTATGTTAGTACACATCTTCTCAAAGATCCACACTGGGCTTTAATGAAGAGAATCCTTTGTTATCTCAATGGCATTATAAATCATGGGTTAGAATTCAAGCCTTCAATAGCGCTCCACATTAATGGTTTTGCTAACTTGATTGGGCATTATGTCTAGATACAAGACAATCTATAACAGGTATTTTCATCTTCCTTAGTGCCAACCTAGTTATCTAATCTACTAGGAAATAAGCCATTGTTTCTCGATCTTGTGCTAAGGCTAAATATAGATATCTTGCCAGTGTAGCTTTTGAAATCACCTGGTTACAGCCTCTTTTCTATGAAATGGATACACCTACTTCATCTCTTCCTATTATCTATTGTGACAACACCAGTGCAATTACTTTAACAACTAGCCCCATTCTCAATTCAAAGACTAAACATATTGAGCTAGATTTCCATTTTGTTTGAGAAAAAGTGCTTCAAAAGAAGGTAAGTGTCCAATAAGTCCCATCAAACATCTTAACCAAACCCCTTCCTCCAAATACCCTTTATTTTCTTAAAGGCAAAATCTCTGTTACTAAAGTACCATTGAGTTTAAGGGAGGGTGTACAAGCCATATCTAAGGTGGTTCTTGAAAATGATGATGATGAAATCTAAACATTCGTAGCATGTACGAATCATGTACACTACAAGATGCAGGTATGCACTATAGTGTTACATTATGGTCACCTGTGTACATGATGATTTCATGTGAAAAACATGTGTAGCGTACTAGTATATTTGTGTAGTAAATGTAGCATATGTATGTTAACTTCCTATAAAGATCATGTGTATGACACACCTACTATTGTATTGCATATACAGTGTATGCATCACACATATTCATATGAATATATGTGTATAGGTATGCAAGTTGTATACTAGCTATGCATGTGACAAATATGTTACTGCACTACATTTGCAACATATGTAGCACATTCATTTGTGTGTGTACTACGTGTTTGTAGTATATGTAGCATATACATTATATTGTCAAAAGTTGTAGTCACCTAACAAAAGATAGACGGTGAACACCTATCCTAACATATGCTAAAAGTAGTTGTAATTGTGATGATTGTGACCAAAATCTATTATATTTGTTACAAAGGAAACTACTAATATAAAAATGGTGTGCTATGTTCGAGTAAATACACATTACCATACCAGTATAAAAGCAGTAGCCTATATTATGTAAACACAAGAAAAACATCCAAGGGAAAGAGTAGTTCAATAAATTAGTTACGTGAAGAAATTGTTCAAGAAATCTTCTCCAATATTTTCTCTCCCAGTTTCTAATTGTTCATGTGTAGCTCAAGATAGCTATGGAAATAAAAATGAATATTTAAATAAGATTTTCTAGATCTCTTGCTGGGACCTTTGTACAAGCTACCCATTGCTACCTTAACTTGTTGCCTCCAAAATGACTTGGTTCGATACACGAATTTGACTTTCCTCCAAATCCAGGACAACTCGATGTACTACGATCAGTAACCAAAAATCAATAATGTAAACAATGTGAAGTATCAAATGTGAGGACCACCTTCAACCTTGAACAATCAACTATGAACATGGGAAACACATTCATTTGTAAAGTATGAACAAGCATATCCCAACCAACTCTCACAGTATTGTCCTCACAAACTTTGTAAAGTAGTCAACCATACTATTTTATGCTCATACATACGTATCACAATTATCGAAACATTTTCAAGATAATTAGTAAAAATAAAATTTGAATTGATAGAAAATTTGGTAGAGTTTTAGTTGGTTTTTTGAATTATTGCCATAATTTGGAGGGGGTACCTATAGACAACTATCCATGGCCAGCCAACCTTGTTGAGGACCTATTGAGGTCCTCGTTGACCACCTCATAGACGGCCTTTCGAGGTGCACAAAAATTCTAATTTTTTTATCTAAATTTTTTTTATGTATTTTTCCATAAATACTTGCACCTGAACCAAACCAAAACTCGTCACTCAGGACCTAGCATGTATACTAAGAAACCAATCACATGGTTGTGTAAAACATAATTTCAATCACATTGTACCTAACTATGTGTGTATGTGCATTACTAATCCATAATAACAAACCTTATATAGATGAAGATAGAAACACTAAATAAAATAAATATACTCCATGTTTTGCACACATAAAGCTAACATAGACACAAAGGACAATAAGACTTATCATTTCTCCCTTTTGCTTTCCATGTTGAAACGCTGCACAACTAGGTACAAATGCATATAAAAAATGAGAGTATCATGAAGATGACCTAAATATGTTTATTTACATGAATATGAAATCGACGCATACCAAACATCCATAAAACACACCTATTCCAAGTGCATCCATCTTGTGCACTTCATTCATCTTCTTGCATAAAATCATCTATACTCTATCAAGTTTAAATTCAAGGGACTCAATACAACTACATACTACACATCTGAAGCTCGATGACTTTAATCAACAACTATAACCTATACACATGAAATATACACATACCTTATAAATGTATCATGTAGAAAACAACATGTTGTCTATCTAAATACTATCTTGTTATCCCCAAATAGGTACATAATAATAGGAAAAACACATACAATCATTCAATAGAAACACATTGAATGTACACAAATCCCCTTGACTTTATGCAACACTCTCTCTAAGTGTATACAAGTCAGGAAACAAGATATAGGGCAATCCTACACCCACCAACCAAGCAACACACAACATGGCAACAAACACAGAGTTGTGCAAAAAACTTTCTACCTCTTTTTTGAAACAAAAATTCAATGAAACACTCCAATATGTTGGAGAAAAAGAATACAAATATGCAATGATCCTAATAGCATGCAACACATGCAAGAATAGAAATCAGGAAGATAAGTAACAAAACACAAAGTTCTTCAAGCTCATGTAAATTTGAAGAGTACAAGAAGAAGTCTTTCAGAGAGAGATGAAAACACCATTGGCATTTCTTAGGAACTCAAACCAATGAAATTTTAAATTTTTAGTAAAAATATCAATAATTTTCAAACCATTAAAAGTTGAAATACAAATAGCACTAATGCTATCACAAAGTAAAATAAGGTTGCATTCCTTGATATCATAGCATGACAGCATCTACTTCATCCAAAACAATTGAGAACAACACAACTCCATAGTGATATATTCAACCCTATTAGTGGATAGGGACACAAAACTCTACTTTTTACTATGCCAAGAAACCAATGAATTACCCAAGTAGAAGTACCCGATTGAAGTACTCTTTCTTTCATCATTGAATCCTACTTAATTGACATTGAAATATCCAACCAACTC
This sequence comes from Hippophae gyantsensis, assembly GCA_030763125.1. Classification (NCBI taxonomy): domain Eukaryota; kingdom Viridiplantae; phylum Streptophyta; class Magnoliopsida; order Rosales; family Elaeagnaceae; genus Hippophae; species Hippophae gyantsensis. Next base: position 39,936,276 of record CM061035.1, on the reverse strand, counting down.
TATAGTAGTGTCCTATGGGTACAAAATACCAAGTTTTGATATGCCACTAGCATATTTGATCATCAATTTAATAGTAGCAAGATGTGATTCTTTAGGGGTAGCTTGAAATCTAACATAAACTCCTAAACTGGAAGAGATATCTAGATGACTAGCAGGAAAGTAGAGAGGACTCCTAATCATAGTCTGGTACAATGTCCATTCTATTTCCTTTCTAGAAGGGTCTTGATGAAGTTTAAGAGTGGTACTCATAGGTGTACTAGCAAGATTGGTATTTTCCAATCCAAACTTCTTAATTAGTTCCTTGGCATACTTTCTTGATAGGGGAAGATTCAATTCTTCATCTATTTGACTTGAAATCCCAGGAAGAACTTTAATTTTCCAACAAGGCTATTCTCAAACTCACTTTACATATTGGCAAGAAACTTTCAAGCTAGGTCATCCTTTGTGGACTCAAAAATAATGTCATCAACTTGAGCGATAATGTTTTGTCACCAAATCCTCTTAGAAAATCATTATTGACCAGAGACGTGGTAAGATGCTCACCAAGCATGAGAATCTTGCTTTGAATCATACAATAGTTTTTTAGTCTCATCACATGATAGGGAAAGTGAAGGTTTTAAAATCCTTTTGGTTTTTCTGTATAGACCACCTCTTTGATAACTCCATTCAACAAAGTACACTTCACATTCATCTGGTATAACTTAAACCAAAAGTCGCAAGTAATACATTCAACCAGACTCACATACTCAAGGTGGGTAATAGGAACAAAGGCTTTAATGAATTCTATTGTTTCAATATAAGTATGTCTTTGTGTAATAAGATGAAACTTGTTTCAAGCAGTTATCCCATTTTTATCTTCTTTTTTTGTGCAGCCAATATGTACTTATGACATATTTTTCTTTAGGTATGGGAATAAGGTATGAGACATCATTCCTCTAAAACTGGTTGAGTTCCTCCTGTATTGAGTTGACCCAATGTACGTCCTACGAGGATTCCTTAACATTTTTAAAAGAGAATAGTAGAAGCAAAACACTAGTTTAAGGTCTTTTGTAACTGACATCTCATCCTAACACCACCTTCCACATTATCAATATTATTATTCATATAATTACCTTTCCTTGCCCATTTAGGATAGGAAGAATCTTCTTGTTCATCTTTTGAAGTTCTAGGAGGGTCAATTGGAGTTATAGTAGATGGAATATCAATATTATCTATGGCATTATAAATAGTACCCCAATCACCAAATATATCACTATCATCTGATTCAATAAGTTTAGTAGTTCTTGAGTCATCAATCACATCATTGATTAATGTCAACCCTCTTAAAGTTATTAAGTTGTAATCCTAATAAGCATGCTATTGTTAGAGTATCATAGGAAAATTCCAAGATCACTCTTGGCCTCTTATGATGGCTCTTACTTTCATTTTCCAACTAATTTTGATCATAGACATGTTTAGGAAGAGAAAAGATAGTTGGAAGATCTCTAACTAACTTAAGATTAGAAATTTTCTTCAATAATTTATAATTGACGTGAACTAATCATTGATGCCATAGTTCTTTAGTACTTAGACTCAACCTATACACCCAATCTTAGGATGAGTACCCACATAATAAAAATTGCTTTCCAATTTAATGCCTCTGACCAAAGTATTTCCATGAACTACAATCCTTTTGAGTGAGCTTGATCGTGTACTTGTTATCACATATTTGGCTAGTATTGATAAGATTAGCCATAAGACCTTACACATAAAGAATATCCTTGAGTTTATGAATTCCAAGATCATTGATAGATCCTTTTCCATAAAGTAATACTTTATTTCAATCACCAATAGTGGTTTATTTATCATTAGTGAGAATTAGGCTAGTGAAGAAGGATTTGTCTCTAGTCATGTATTGGGAGAATCCACTATCAAAATACCAACAACTAAATGCTCGAGCCTTCAGGGTAGTATGTACCACATTGAAACTGAGAATCTGATCATAAGGAGTATTACTAAAGAAAGACTTAAATTCTTTGAAAATCATAATTGCTTAATTTTGGAAAGCCATAGCTTCATTTGTCAAAGTGATAGGTGGAATGTATTCTGGGGAAGTTTTGCGTGAAGTTAGGTGGAATGTTGCATGTTTACTTATGTTTGTGTCTATCATTATGTACCTATGTAAAAGTATGATCGGACACATGAATTGTATTTAATGAATATGCAAGTATACGTATGTAGCGAGCAATATAATTATAAGAAAAGACCATTCCCATGGAAATTATGTTATTACAAACTAAGTTTTAAAACTAAAAAAATCAATTTTTTCTTTTGTGTGTTTATATCTTAAGGAAGCAAAATTAAAAGAACTAAAAATAAATAACAATAATTAATTAAATAATATTTGGTAGCTAAGAAGATATATGAAAAAATATCTAGGAGTACTTAATCCCCTAATTTTCTAAACATGTGAATCACTAAAATCCCCTTAATATAATTGTCAATAAATTATATTATCAATTGAATATGACCTAGCATGTATTCCTCTCTCAAATAAACTATACGCCATATAGTAATTAACCTAATCACACTTTCATATAAATTAAATTGCATATTACTCATTAAATTCATCAATTATGGATCAAATACATAAGAATCATACATCTCTGGCTAGAAACTATGTATGTTATTTAGTCAAAACAAACAATTAAATAATTCTCTCAAATCTATTTAATTGCCTCTATAATTTTTTGTCCAAACAATTAATAAAACAAAAATTAGATTAAATAATATAATTAAATTGAAATCACAATTGGGGTATAATATTATATCATCACATGTTGAAAATTTGGTTCATAAGATCTCTAAATTAATAAATTAACTAGATATAATTTTTTTTGTAAGGCTTATATTTTTCATAAAGAAAGACTCAAAAATTGATAAAGAAAGAAGGAAATAAGAAATACAATGAATCTTTTGAATTGTAACACCAATCTCCTCTTGAATCTCCACCAAAATTGTATCTCCTTTTGAATTTTTCTATATTTTTCTATCTTCATGGCTTCAAAAACTGTTATAAACTATGCTAATTTTGGCTCATCAGGATTTATGGGGCAATTAGGGGACTAAATTAGCCTCAGGTAGGGACACGACATATGGCACCTGGTATTCACTGGGTGATTCAATGCATGACAAGTGGCAAGGGAGATTTGTTTCCATCAACAGAAGATGAGTCATCACCACACGCTTGCATAGCGCACTGTTGGAAGGAAAAGATGACTAGTGTGATGACATATGGAGGGACGTTGACCACACGATGAACTCGGAATGAACGACGTGTTGACACATGAAAAGGCTCTACATCACTTTGTACATAAGGCTTTTCATGGTTGGACTTCTCCACTTGTGTGTTATCCACATGGCTTGCTCCGTTCACTTTATTGCTTGTGTGGCATCCACATGGAAATTTCTGATTGGTCTTGCATTAAAAATTCATAAAAAATCAATAAAATCCCAAAATATTCCAAACTTTATATTTTCCTTCATATTTTGACGTTTTTATCCCCTAAAATACTACTTATTGAATAAAACGAGCAAATATTAAGGAAAAAAATGCACTGATGATTTTAATTTCATAGGGTCATCAAGGTATCATGATAGCATATGGTTTGACTATTACACTCTACTTCAACATGATACTTTCATAGGGTATGTGTTTGTTTCATGTGGGCATGTTACAAATGTTAATTGAATTCATCAAGCTTTATGTGTTGTGCGTGATATGGTGCTGAGACCCATAAGTTTTAGAGTGACAAATATTGGATGAGTTGTTTCATGAATCTTGATGGAGCATTTAAGATGGATGCACTTGGAGTAACTATGTCTTTTGGGTTTTGGTATGTGTCATTATGTTGTTCATGGGAATAAACAACTTTAGGACATATTTGTGATCATCTCATATTTGATAAGTTTTTGTATCTGGTTTTGTAGTATTTTGACACAGAAAGCCAAAAGGGGAGAATGTAAGTCCCATTATATTTGTGTTTGTGTGTTGGCTTTCTGTGTATAAAACACGATGTTTGCTTTCTTTATTTAGTATTTTGTTTTCTTCTATGTAAGCTTGGTTACTTGGATAAGTAATGCGCACACACACACACACATTATTAGGAACACTATGTATGCAAGAATCTTTACACATACATACACACACACACACATATATATGGGGTTGGTTTTCATAGTGTGCATGCTAGGTTGAGAGCTCGCTGATGTTGTCACTTATTTTTTTAGTTCACTTATGGTACAGGTATATATAGATAGTAGTTAACAATTTTTGGGACCAAAAAATGTGACTTTTAGCACATTGCCAACAAGCTCACCATGGACTTCACCAAACCCTGCCAAAATTCACACTATGATTTATATCTATTTTCAAAATTATTTTAGAGAGTTTACATTTGAGAGTGGGTAATTTTGTAGTTAGTTATCAAATTTTTATATGTGTGAGCATATGGTTTGATAGTGTGTATCCCCTACACAATTTGATATTTAGAATGGACTGTGTGTTCTGTAAGGTTATGAGTTGATACACTTCTAGTTACGAATTATTAGTTACCATTCACACTATATTGATTGGTGTCGAACCAAAAAAATGGGGAAGCACTAAGTGAAGAGTAGTAGAAGGTAGCTTGGACAGAGGTCCTAGATGATAAAGGTAATAGTGGTTTACTATCTATCAGTGTTATAACTTGTTTGTTATTTAGTGAATTATTTCATGTAAATCATTTGCCTTATGCAATATGCAAGAAGTTATCATATAGATACGGTCTCTATATGGGTTTACCTTGTTATATCTTGTGTTATGCATGAGCTAATATCATTTTAGTACAATCCAAGTTTACTTTCTACTTGATATACAATATCTATTATTAAAATCATTTTCTTTTGATATTATATTTTGGGTGCATCTATTGTGTGAATTATCTAAGTGTTCTACTATTTTGTTTCTTGCAATTTTAGTTTTTAGTGAAAAAGGGTGAAAATATAATTTCTAGAATATTTATGAATATTTTATGAATTTTTCATGTAGGACTGATTAGAAGCTACCTTGTGGCCTACCATGCATGCAAAGAAGCTTATTAGGCAAGCTACACTGGTGCCATATGTCGGCATGACGTTCATTTCAAGTTTAAGTGCAGTCAAACCTTCATGCCATGTGTCACCAATCTACTCATCCAACCATTCCACCCATGAGGCAAGCTATCTACATCCACGAATCACATTGTACTACGTGGCACTAACTCAGCATACATTGACTCACCCCAGTCTCCCCTTCCACACATCACTTTCTAATTCGCCTAGTGAATTTTGTTTTCCACATGTCGCGTTGTGATTGGTTTGCATTGTTAATTTTGCTTGTTTTGATCTCATCCCTTGATCTAAAGCTGATCTGATGGTCCAGATTGCACCTGAGCTATATTTAAGCCCTAATCACCCTATAAACCCTAAGGAGTTACTATTAGCATAATTTTGATCAGTTTTCAGAGCTAAAAAGGGAGAAAATACAAAACAATTCAAAAAGGAAACAATTTTGGTTGAGATTCAACAGAAAATTAGTACTACAACTCAATAGATTAATTGTATTTATTCTTCTATTCTTTTCTTTATCAATTTTTATCTCTCTTTATGAAAAGTATGAGATTTATGGAAAAAAATGTCTAATTAATTTATTAATCAAGGGATCTTATGAACCCAATTTTGACCATGTGATGATCTAATATTTTAATCCAATTATAATTTTAATTTAATTATATTATTTAATTTGATTTTTATGTTATTAGTTGTTTGAACAACAATTTATCTATAGTGGCAATTAAATAGACTTGAGAGAATTATTTAATTGTTTTTCTTGATTAAATAACATGCATAGTTTCTAGCAGACATGTATTATTTTTATGTATGTGATCCATAATTGATGAACTTAATGAGTAGTATGTAATTTCATTGGCATGAGAGTCTGATTGAATTAATTACTATATAGTGTGTAGTTTATTTGAGAGAGGGTCTACATGCTAAGTTAGAATCAATTCATTATGTAATTAGTTGATAAGTATATTGGAGGGATTTTAGTCATTCACATATTAAGAAAATTAGGGGATTAAATATTCTTAGATATTTTCTCATATATCTTCTTAGTTACCAAATCTAATTTAATTAATTATTAATATTTAATTTTTAGTTATTTTAATTTTACTTCCTTAAATATTAAAAAAACCAAAAACATTTATTTTTAATTTTTTAGTTTTAAAAATTAGTTTATAATAAAATAATTTTCGTGAGAACCATCTTTTTTGTCATTATATTACTTGTTACTATACGTATACTTGTGTATTTATTGCACACAATTTGTGTAGCAATCAAGTTTTTGGCGTTGTTGTCGGGAATTATAAAATTTATAAATTATTTTTTCTTTTATTTAGTTAGTTTTCTTTATATATTTTTCATAATTTTATTTTTAATTTTTAATTTTTAGTTATATAGTTAGTTTGTTATTTATTTATTTATCTAATTTTTTATTTTCGTTAATTTTCTTTACTTATTTAATTTAATTTATTTTATTTTATTTTAATTTCTTTATGTAGTTTTTTATTTTTAATTTAGACATCTTTTACTGGTTTGAGAAATAGATTTAAGTCTATTGGATGACCAAATTTCGGGAGGGAGAAATCTTACCTTTAGCTCTCAAAATTGAGCGTACTTTGAGATCAATAAGAAAACAAAAAGTTGTCACCCAAGAGAAAAAATGACTAATCCATTACAATTTGTAGTAGTTTATGCGAGATAAGATCTACCAAGTTTTGAAATCTATTTGATCATCCCTTGAGGCAAAATTCTGAATAGTATTTACTAAAAGAAATCATTTAAGCCTTATTTGGATCGATTGAGCCTTTCAAGCTAACTATTGTTAATATTTGTAGTCACCCATTTAAACCTAACAAGGACCTTTTGTATCTTTAAGCCACAGTTTATGCCTAACCAATAAGCATTTTCTTTACCCTTGCACCTTTAGCTTGTACAAAAAAATAATAATACAATCATGTGTGATGCTATAGAGTAAGATGAAATGTAATGCACCATTTAAAAAAAGAGAAAAAATCACAACACAATTATCCCTCTAAAGAAAAAGAAAATAGAATTGAAAATAATTTTGGGAGTGTTGTGAAGTTACAATAAAAAAAGAGAGAAAAGAGATGTGGAATAAAAGAATATGAAAAGAATGAAAAAAGAGGGTGCATTAAAATATCAAGTAAAAGCTCAATTGTAGTTAAAAAGTGCATGATGAACAAAATGAAAGCTATGGTGTGAGGAGTGACAAACCATGTGCCACGTGTCGGCACGATGTTAATTTCGAGGTTAAGCTCGGTCAAACATTCATGCCATGTGTTTCCAATCTACTCATCTAGTTGTTCCACTGATGCACCATGCCATCTGCATCCGAGAATCACATTGTTCTGTGTGTCACTAACTCAGCCCTACTACGCATCGCTCTCTGATACGCCCAGTGAATTCTGCGTGTCATGTGTCACGTTGTGATTGGCTGGCACTGTTAATTTTTTTTGCTTGATCTCAGCCCTTGATTTGAATATATGTGATGGTCTAGATTGTATCTAAGCTATATTTAAACTCGTAAGAACCCCATAAATCTTAAGGAGCCATTATTAGCATAATTTTGATAAGTTATTGGAGCTAAAAAGGGAGAAAAATACAGAAAATTCAGAGGGAGATCCAATTTTGGTGGAGATTCAAGAAAAAAATAGTATTTCAATTCAAGAGATTGATTGTATTTCTTTTTCTATTCTTTTCTTTATATTGTTATATGTCTTTCTTAAATAAAAATATGAGTTTTATGGAAAAAATTATGTCTAGTTAATTTATTAATCTAGGGATCTTATGAACCCAATTTTTACCATGTGATGATCTAATATTTTACCCCAATTATAATTATAATTTAATCTTATTTTTAGGCTCTTAATTGTTCGGCCAACAATTTATCTATTGAGGCAATTAAATAGATTTCAAAGAATTATTTAATTGTTTTTCTTGATTAAATAACATGCATAGTTTCTAAGCAAAGATGTATGATTCTTATGTATGTGATCCATAATTGATGAACTTAATGAGTAGTAAGCAATTTAATTAGCATGAGAGTGTGATTAAATTAATTACTATATGGTGTGTAGTTTACTTGAGAAAGGAATACATGCTAAGTTAGATTCAATTGATCATATAATTAATTGATAATTATATTGGGGGGATTTTAGATATTCATGTGTTTAGAAAATTGAGTGATTAAGTATTCCTAGATATTTTCTCATATATCTTCTTAGTTAACAAATCTGATTTAATTAATTATTGCTATTTACTTTTAGTTATTTTAATTTTGCTTCCTTAAAATATAAAAACACTAAAAAATTGATTTTTTTAAATTAGTTTTAGATAAAATAATCTCTATGGGAACAATCTTTTCTTATCAATATATTACTTGTTACGATAGGTATACTTGTGTATTCATTGCTGATAATTTGTGTGGCGATCCGTCCTCTAGGATTCTATACCTCTTTACCTTGGTGGATGATTGGGTCATCGACACTTTCAATTGTTATTAGAGCTGGTGCACTATTTTGGGATTAATCACTTCAGTGGTGATTCTATTAGCTTGCTTAGTTACACACACACTTTCTCTTTGATGGAGTTAGGGGAAGGGAGTAATGTAGGTAGACCTCCACTTTTCAATGTGTTGAACTATACCTATTGAAAATCTCAATTGAATGCCTTTATATTGTCCCAAGGAGACCGTGTTTGGTTCCTTATAGAAAATGGCTGGACTTACCTAACTAAAACCCTACCCGATGATAACGTGATTCCTAAACTCATGATAAAGTGGACTGCTAAGTCATATTTTATATACATTTTTAGATATCAATTCCTTCACATTTGTATATATATTTTATTATTATAACGAAAGAAAGAAATTTATTTTATATTTATTGAGAGGATATTAATTTTTTAGATTTTTTTGGATTTTTCTTTTATGATTTTTATTTGATTGGTGGATGCACTTAGCATACTTGTAAATATACTTAGCACAAAATACCCAAAAACATCCCACTTACTCTGCATCACTATTCCACTCTAAATCTTACAAACTGACATATGGAACTTTTTTTAAAATCTCAGCTTGACTCGTATGACCTTTATGTGTATACTTCGTATATAATCAATTTTCTCAATATACATACAAAATAACATCCCATACAATATGCTTTATTAGAAGTCCATAAAAATTAGGAGAAAAATTCATAAAAAGTAAAGAAATTATAAAATTAAGCTCGATGCTACAATATAGAAGAAGGAAACTTAAGAAGCAATTAAAATAATTGAAAAAATATATAGACAAAAATCGTAAGGTTTCTTTCCCTTTCTTTTATTGTTTTTTTTAATAATGTTCTAGAAATTGATTGTAATATTTAATATGATTTGTAATAATCTATTCAACTATTTGTTTTGATTATATATTAATTCTCCGTTTTAATTACTGTATAAATTCATTTGATTATTTAAGTGTATAATTAAATAATTAGATTATTTCATTATTAATCAATTTAGTTCATTGGGTACGTAATCATTTGATCAATTTAAATAATTAGTGATAAATTGCTTGCAATGAGAATTAATGCTCAAGATAATTAAATCGAGCTTGTGTGTTTAACTTTTATCCAATTTTATTCTTTATAGTTAATGCTTTTGATAGATTAAATTTAGAGAACTTATTCTAGGTTATCCATTAAAAAAGGTTGGATTAAGAGTTTATTTAATTCAACAAATCTATAAGAAGAGGTAGGGATTTTTGTTTTTGTAAATTTCTCTAAGTTGGTATAATCAAAGAATAGAGGAATAAGATATGCTTTTGTTGATTTGCAATATATGCCAGTGGTTATTCTACAATCGTTCTTTTATTTGAATCTTTATATTTTGTTTTTATCTTCACTAATATTTAGTTGTTGGATTTAATTTTCATTTACAAAACAAAAGCTTCCTCTTTAATAAATAAGTGTTAATTTTCAACATCCATTACAGGAAATATCCTTACTTATTATATACTAAATAACGACATCTTAAGCAATTTAAGATTTAAATTGACTGGTCATCTTAACATGCATAAATTTTTGGCATCATATCATTGGAGATTTTCATTAAATTAACTCTTATTTACTCTTACTTATTTTTATATAAAAAATTAAAAATTGGAATATATATATATAATTAAAAATATAAAAATAAAAACTTATAAAACATTTATTAAAAAATAAAAGAAATATTTTCTTTATTTTTATTTTAGTTTATTTATATATAAGTTTGTTTTATTTTTACTTAATTTGTTTATAATCTTTCTTTGCTTTTAGAGTTATCATGAATGATCGAACCTATGATACAATATAAGATCAAATTCATAACTTTTTAAGCAAGCAATTCAAATAGATCTTTGAAGTTCAAGAAACTAGTTTGATGATTTGGATAATTATATCCACTTAAAAATAATTGTGAATAATCCCAATTAAACTCTTAGGGAGATGGCAATACCAAATTTAGATAAATAACTATTATATATTCAATATGATGACAATGGTGATGGTCTTGAATTGAAGTTTTACATGATTCATCTCTTGCCTACTTTTCAAGGTCTAATTGGTGAGGATCTAAGCAAGCATCTAAAGGAATTTCATGTGGTCTGTTCTAATATGAAACCTAATAGGACTACTAAAGAACAAGTATAACGTAGAGAATTATCATTCTCTTTACCAGATAGCGCTAAAAAGTGGTTGTACTACTTACCATCTAGAATAGTAAATAGTTGAAATGACATGAATCAACTTTTCTTGGAAAAATATTTCTAGCTTCTAGGGCCATTCTCTTCAGAAAATAAATTTATGGTATTCAATATTACAACGGGGAGAATTTATATGAATATTGGGAACGATTCAAGAAATTAGTTGCAAGTTTCCCTCATCATGAAATAAGTGAGCAAATTTTAATTCAATACTTTTATGAGGGTTTGATACCCATGGACAGAAACATGATAGATGTAGTAAGTGGTAGAGCTCATTTAATAAGACTCCTAAAACTACAAGGAATTTGATTAATACTATAGTTGTAAATGCTCAACAATTTGGCACACATTCTAACTCACCACAAAAGGTCAATAAAGTAGGAGTTCCTAATAATATTGAACAAAAAGTAGGCACCCTTACTTAAATTGTGCAATAGCTAGGAATCAGACAAGTTCAAGCTTGTGAAAACTATACTAATGTTAGACATCCAACAAACATATGTCCTACTATTCAAAATCCTAATGTTGAATAAGAAAATGCTATAGGAGGATACCAAGGACAAAAAAGACAAAAATATGATCCCCACTCATACATTTATAATCCTGGTTAGAGGAATCATCCAAACTTTAGTCATTCTGGAGGTAATCAAGCAACTACCCATGATAATCAATTAGGTTTTCCTTTTGGAATAGGCCAACAACATTATCAAGCAAGACCACAAAAATATCCTCCACTACAAGGAAAATCTTTAGAGAATTTGGTAAATAGAATAGTATCCAACACTGTTTAATCTCAACAAGATACTATGAAGTTCTAACAAGATACTATCAAGCTCCCACAAGAATCACTCATGTTTCGTAAGACAAAAAATTTGCGATCCAGAACCTTCAAAATGGATTTAGTCAATTGAAAGTTTATAAATTATGAATCTAATTAACCTAAAGGGGTGAATAGGTTATTTTTAATTTTTAATAATTTATAATTTAATAACCTAAACAAAGCAGCTAGGCATGCAATCATGTGTAAAAATAAGTACGGAAATAAAATAATAACACAATAGTTTTAGGTGGAAACCACCTAGATCACAACCATGGCCTAAGAGGAAAACCACTGGTCCATCGGACCACCTAACTTTCCACTATGAAAATCAAATGTTCAAGTACAAACTCGGTCTTATGCTACCCTCCCTAGGATACTCCCCTAATGTACTTTACTTACGAGCTCCTGCTCTGTTTTCACAGTTTCCAATATTAGCATGAGCTATTTCTAGACCACCTTTCCAATAAGCTTTTCGCCAATCAGATACGTTCTCAAAGTAACTGCAAAATAGTTAGCACAAAAACACAAGTGCCCGTGTGTGTTCTAGAACAGATTTAATAATGAATAATCCTAACTAGATGATTCAAAACATATGTCATTTAAATTAAATCAACTAGAAATCCTAGACCAAAAAGATCAAATATAAGTTCAATAAAAATAACTTCTTTAAAGATTAATAATCAAATCAAATAATTATGATATGACAAAAACAATTATTTGATCTAACAATTTAAGAACAAAAATAAAGAAGAAGCCTTAAGAACATAATATCAAAATATCATAAAATAATTAGGCTTATTAATAAATCAAATATAACCACCAATATTTGATAGATTAACTAAATAAAGAAGCCTAAAGAATTATAATCTTATATTTGTAAAACAAGAGAAAGAAATTAAGAAGATTAGAATAATGATCTTGTATGGTTAATTGAAACAATGAGTAATGAGTTTTATTTATAGGAAAAATTAAAACCCTTAATCCTATGTAATTGATAGATATCTTTTCTATTACAAATAGGATTAATAATACTCATTAATTAAGATAACTCATATATGATTGATAAATATCTTTTCTATTACAAATAGGATTAATATTACTCATTAATTAAGATAACTCATATATGATTAATAAATATCTTTTCTATTACAAATAGGATTAGTATTACTCATTAATTAAGATAACTCTTATATAAAATAGATTTCTTTTAAAATAGATTTTATGCTATCTTTTATGCTAAAGATTCCAGCTATAATTTAGAGTATATCTTATCTACTATTTTAGCATATCTTATTTCATATTTTAGGACTAAAAATAATTTCATATTTATAAGCATGTGCTATTAAATGCATAATTGTAATCCTATGTGTTGTAGTTATCAAAGATAAACCTGAAGTATAATTATCTGGAACTCAAAAATTTGTTTTGCTTTTTCTTGATAGACTTGATAGCATGCCTAAAAATAAATTTACAGATAAATATTTTGTCCACGAAAATAGCCAAAACTCATAGTCCTTACATCAATTAACTACTCCCATTGGTAAACTAGAAGCATAAGGGTTTGGTAAACTTACCTCTTAACCTATGGTCAATCCTTGGGAAAATTCCAATTCTATATCACTGAGAAACGGTAAATATCTTAACGAAACTAAAGAAGAAAAACTAAAGAAAATGAGACTAAGGATGAGATAATTCAAGAAGAAACACACAATTATGACAAAATGGAAAACAAAACGACTGATAACAAGGAAGAAAAATAATCATCTAAGGTACAATCTAAAGTTTCAATTTTTACTTATAAGCCCCCTATTCATTTTACTAGTAGGTTTGCAAAATCCAATAAATAGGTACACGAGTAAGAAGTCATGGAAACTTCTCAAAAAGTATAGGTTAACATTCCACTTTCATATGCTATTAATCAAGCTCCACACTATGCCATAATTTTAATTGAATTATGCACCAATAAGAGGAAGCTCAAAGGCAATGAAGTGGTGAACATGGGAGAGAATATGCTCGTAGTCTTACGAAGGAAACCTCCACAAAAATGCAAGGTTATCCAATTAATTTAATGCCTTACTCAATTTATGTTATTTTAAACCTTGGAACCCTTAAAGAAATAGACGTAGTTATCCAACTCATTGATAAATCAAATGCTTATCAAAAGAGAGTTTCAGAAGATGTTTTAGTGCAGGTTAATGTGCTTATCTTCTCAGTCGATTTCTATGTGCTTGATATGAGAGATGAATCCACTATTAAGTTCACACCCTTGCTTTTGGGTAAACCATTCATAAGAACTGCACAAAAAAAGATAGAGGTGCACTCTAGAAATCTAACTATGGAGTTTGATAAAGAGGTTATTTGTTTTAATATCTTTGAAGAAATAAGGTACCCTAGTGATTATAATTCTTATTTTTCTGTTGATATACTTGAATCTTTAGGGCAGAAAATGATTGATGTCAAAAGTATAGACCTATTGGAGATTTCCACAAGATTGCATGAAAACAAAAAATTTAAGAGATGAAGAAGGGGATGCTAATAGAGTATAGGAATTGAAAGAGATTGTCACCTCTCTTGAATCTTCTCCATGTCTAATAATAAACTTACCTTTCATTGTCCAAGCACCCACCTTGGAGTTCAAACCTCTCCTAAAACATCTCAAATATATATACTTAGGAGACAGAGATAGATTTCCCATGGTTATATCATCTAATATTTTAGCTATTCAAGAGGAGCGCTTAATCTATATGTTGAGAGAATACAAATCAATGATTGGGTGCACAATTTTTGACATTAAGACAATTGGTACCTCTATATACATGCACCAAATATTATTTGAAGATGATGCTAAACCAATAAGAGAACCATAAAGGCAATTAAATTCGCTAATGATGGAAATGGTTAAGAAAGAAGTTATCGAGCTATTGAAAGTTGGTTTAATATTTTCAATATTAGATAGCAAGTGGGTTAGCCCAGTTCAAGTTATTCCAAATAATTTGGGAGTTTCACTAATTAAATTTAGAGTAATAATTTGATTCCTACTCAACTTCAAACCAGGTGGCAAAATTATATTGATTTTCAAAAGCTTAATTCTATGACTCCCAAAGATCATTTTCCTTTACCTTTTATTGATCAAATACTTGAGCATTTAGTAGGCCATGTTCACTATTATTTTATTAATGATTTTTTAGGTTATAATTAGATGGTCATTGCACTAGAAGACCAAGAGAAGACGACATTTACTTGCTCTTTTGGAACCTTCACTTATAGACACATGCCATTTGGCCTTTGTAATGCTTCCGCCACCTTTCAGGGGTGTATTCTAATTATATTTTTTTATTATATAGAAAGCATTATAGAAGTGTTTATGGATGATTTTATTGTATATAGAGATTCATTTGATAACTACCTCAGTAACCTTACATTAATTATAGAGAGATGCATAACAACTAACCTCATACTTAATTGGGAAAAATATCATTTTATGGTAAATCAAGGTATAGTTCTATGGCATATGATGTCATCTAAGGGAATAAAGGTTTATAACTCAAAGATAGATCTTATTAATTCCTTACCACCTCTTACTTGTGTGAGAGGGGTTTTTTCTATCCTTGGTCATGTAGGATTCTATCAAAGATTTATACAAGATTTCTAAAAAATGGAAAGGCTTCTATTCTAGTTACTCCAAAAGGATGTAGTATTTGTTTTCAATGAAGAGTTATGCAAAGTATTTAACATATTGAAGGAAATTTTAACGAGAGTACCTATCATTAAGCCACCTAACAATAGTCTACCATTTGAGCTAATGTGTGATGCAAATGACTATACAATTGGAGCTTTTTTGGAAAAAAAAGAAAGGAAAACTAAAAATGCTATCTATTATGAATCACGGACTTTAAATGAGGCCCAACTCAATTACTCTATAACAGAGAAAAATATTTTACCAGTGATTTTGTTTTCTTCAAAAAAATATTTGATCATATATAAGTGGAACTAAAGTAACTAATTTATTTGATCATGTAGTGCTTAGGTCCTTACTCAAGAAGAAAATTCCAACCCAAGGCTAATAAGGTGGATTCTTCTTCTACAATAATTTGACCTTGAAATGAATGACAAAAAAGGAAGTGAAAATGTAGTAGTAGATCACCTTAGTAGATTAATTTAAGAAGAGGAATCAATTCTAATAAGAGAAGACTTTCAAGATGAGCAGCTACTTGAGACCACAATGTTTACTCCCTAGTATACAAATATAATGAACTACTAGGTCACCAAAAAGTTCCCACAAGACCTTTCACAACTAGAAAATTCAACCTGATAAAAAGGTGTGCACCTAATACTGAGTTTACTTGTATTCTAACTTTTTTGTCATTCTTATGCATATGAGGGACATTTTGGAACAAAATGAATCGCTTAAAAATTCTTAGAGAGTGGATTGTATTGTCTAACAATGCTCAAGAATACATTAACCTTTTGTAAAACATGTGACCGTTGTCAACAAACAGGAAACTTGGGCATTAGAAATCAAATGACACAAATTGCAATTCTTATTATTGAAATCTTTGACATTTAAGGTATTAATTTCATAGGATCTTATCCATCTTATTTTGTTATATGTATATTTTATTTGCTATGGGTCACGTATCTAAATAGGTGGAAGCTAAAGCCACTAGATAATGACTCTAAAGTTGTTATGAATTTTGTGAACTCTAATATCTTTGCTATGTTTGCAACCCCAAGAGGTATCATTAGCAATGATGGACTACATTTTTGCAATAAGATTTTTGAGGCCTTACTTAAAAATTACAATGCTAACCATATATTTTCTACCCTTTTTCACCCATAAAAAAGTAGACAAGTTGAAGTGTCTAATTGAAAGATAACATCCATCCTTGAAAAGACAATCAAACCTAATAGAAAGGATTGGAGCTTGAAACTAGATGATACATTATGGGCATGTAGAACTGCATATAAAACTCCAATTAGGATGTCTCAATTCTGGTTGGTGTGTGGTAAACCTTTTCATGTACCACTTGAGTTAGAGCACCAAGCATTTTGAGATGTCAAATAGTGTAACGTAGACTTAGATGAAGTTGGAAGGCACCAAAAATTACAAAGGGATTTCATGACAATATGATATCAAGGAAAGAATTCACCATTAGTGATAAAGTCTTGTTATTCCATTCATTCCTTAACCTATTTTTAGGTAAGTTACATTCTCATTGGGTCAATCCATTTATTATTACTAATATTTCTCTTATGGTACAGTTGAGATACGAAGCCCAAGTACTAATAAAGAATTCAAAGTTAATGGACATAGATTGTAGCCATACTATGAACCCTTTTCACCAATCATTATAGAGGAGGTGACTCTATATGAACCAACAAATTTGGATAGTTAAAGAAATGCATGAAGCACTTTCAGACCAAGGACATTAAACCAAGCACTTTGTGGGAGGCAACCCATCAGATTTTTTTCTACTCCTTTTTTTTACTTAATTTTACATTACATATATGCATATGCTTACATTTTGGACAATGTAAGAATAAGGTGAGGAGGAGTGTTAACACATCAATATTTTTTTATTTTTTATGCTTTATTAGTTTTGCATGTTTTAGGATTTATACACTCTATATAGCATTGTTTATTGCATTTTTATGATAATTAGGATTAATAGAAGGGCTTAGAATGTGTCACATATTATGTATTTGTTTTCTAACATTTTTGATAAAATTAGCTAAATAATGTTTTGACAAAAACATAATAAAATGTTGATAGAGTCTTGAACTTGTTCCTAATCGAAAGTAACTTTATGATAAATTTGCTCAAAACTAACATGCACAATAGTTAAATTGGTGATAGAATAATCTATATGCATGAACTTGTGAAAAATGTTATACAACCTTTGGATCTTTGGTGTATTTTTAATGAATAAGAATAGGTTGTTGGAACTTTTCTTTAAATTTATCAAGGCGATTGCTAAATGAATTTCTTGAAAAATAGTTAAGGTAATAGGATTAACTGTTCTGCCTAAATTTTCTATCGTTAATGTTATTTTTCTTTCACAAATAACCTTTTAGAGACCTAATTTGAACCTAAATGAACCAATTATTTGTACCCAGTAATCCTTATCCTTTGAACCAAATACATTGGCTATATCCTATAGTTCAAGATTAAATGGAGTTGTACAAAAAAAGAATGGATTTTATGAAAATACTAGAATAAGATTTAAGAGTGTCAATTATGCTATAATTGATTAAATTCCCAACATATAGATCCTCCGCTATAATATGTTCCAAGAAAAAAAAGAGAAAAAAAGAGAGAAAAGATATATATATATAAAATAATAATAAAAGAACAAGTTGAAAAAAATAATAAAAAGGACTATGTGTCCTTCAAAAAATAGTGGCATAAATAAAATTAAGGAAGCCAATAATGATATTTGGGGGTCCAAAACAATGAAATTTGACCCATTTTATTGACATTATTGGTCTTATAATAGTATTATTTATAGGTCTCTTTCTCTTGCTCCATGGAATCATGAATTTTTGTTTCTCTTTTATTTCTTTCATTTGATTGAATCGACAAACATAACCACACATTATAACCTAATGAAAGGCCTTTTGATTTTAAGGAATACTTTTGATGAGTGGAGACACAATTTTAAGGAAAAGCTTATGGTATATGATAGCCACACAAATTGTGTGTGAAATGAATATGCAAGTATATGTATCACAATAAGTAATATAATGATAAGAAAAGATCGTTCTCATGGAGATTATTTTATAAGAAACTAATTTTTAAAACTAAAAAAAATAAAAATCAATTTTTTTTGTGTTTTTATATTTTAAGGTAGCAAAATTAAAATAATTAAAAGTAAATAGAAATAATTAATTAAATTAGATTTGGTAATTATGAAGGTATATAAAAAAATATCTAGGAATACATAATACCCCAATTTTCTAAACATGTGAATAACTAAAATCCACCCAATATAATTATCAATTAATTACATAATCAATTGAAGCTTACATATCATGTATTCCTCTATCAAGTAAACATGTGTATTCCTCTCTTAAGGAACAAAAATTAAAATAACTAAAAAATAAGTATCAATAATTAATTAAATCAGATTTGGTAACTAAGAAGATATATGAGAAAATATCTAAGAATACTTAATCTCCCAATTTTCTTAACATGTGAATGACTAAAATCCCTCCAATATAATTATCAATTAATTACATACATAACAATCATACATTTCTTCCTAGAAACTATGCATGTTATTTAATAAAGACAAACAATTAAATAATTCTCTCAAATCTATTTAATTGCCTCTATAGATAAATTGTTGGCCAAACAATTAATAGCATAAAAATTAGATTAAATAAGATAATTAAATTATAATTATAATTGGGGTAAAATATTAGATCATCACATGGTGAAAATTGAGTTCATAAGATCACTAGATTAATAAATTAACTAGACATAATTTTTTCCATAAATCTCATATTTTTCATAAAAAATGACATAAAAATTGAGAAAGAAAAGAGTGGAAGAAGAAATACAATCAATCTCTTGAATTGTAATACTAATTTTCTCTTGAATCTCCACCAAAATTGTATCTCTTCTTGAATTTTTCTGTATTTTTCTCTCTTTTTAGCACTAAAAATTGATCAAAATTATGTTATGATGGCTCATTACAGTTTATAGGGTGATTAATGGTTTAAATATAGCTTTGGTGCAAGGGTTAAGATCAAAACAAGCAAAATTAACAGCACCAACCAATCATAATGCAAAATGTGGCACAAGGAATTCACTAGGCGAATCTGAGCATGATGCGTGGCAAGGGAGACTAGTCTAAGTCAACACATACTGAGTTAATGCCATATGGCACAACGTGATTTTTGATAATAAATGGCATGGTGCATGGATGGAATAGCTGGACTAGTAGAATGGTGACATGTGGTAGTGTTGTTGGACCACCCTCTGAACTCGAATTGAACACCATATTGACACATGGTAAATGCTGCTTTTCTCCTCACACGTGGTGATTTAAAAATTGTTGTCCCTACTTGCATGGTGTCCCTATGGTTTGCCCAGTCAACTCCTATTCTTACATGGTAGACCAGGTGGTAGCATTGATTGGTCATACATTAAAAATTCATAAATACTCCAAAACAATTCTAAAAAACTCTCCAAAAATTCCAAAAATTATATTTTCATCCATTGTCACTAAATATTTTATATTTTATTATTTTTAGCCACAAAATATTATTTATTGAATAAAACTTGTAAGCATTAAGTAAAAAAATGTGCTAATGACTCTACTTTCCTAGAGTCATCAGTGTCCAATTCAATTCTAAAAAGAATTGTGATGTTTTTTAGGGAGGAACAATGTTTCAACTTGTTTATGGATGATGATTTGACTATTGCTAATTCATACTACATCATACACACACTTTGAGCATGATTATTGTATAATAGCTTATAATAAAGGGATGATTATAGATAATATGTGACATTTATTAGAATTTGAAATCATAATATTGTTTAAGCCTCAAAGATAAAATGTTAGAAAGCTTATTCTCTTTGTTAAGTTTATGTTAGTATTGGCGATATTCATGAAACAAAATGTTTAATTATAATTTTAATTTCTTGGTGTGTCTTAGAAGAATATTTCAAGTCTTAGAAACTATCACACCTTAATGATTACATATCAAGTATATTTTTGTTCCTATGCATGTTAGACTGCATATTAGACACGATACACTTGGTCGATCAAGCAATGAACTTGATAAGTCTGATTTTAATATATGACTAGATCAATCGAGGGACATACTTGATCAATCCAATTGTTTTTAAATATTGGTTAAACATATTTTATATCTATATAATAGATGTTCAATCGATTCACCAATGTACATAATCGATTGAGTAATTGAGTGGGTTGCCCAAGCATCCAGTTATCTAATTTTAAAACGTATTTCTAATACGAATTGGATTGGATTTTACATTATTTTCCTTATTCCTTAAAACTATTTTAACTCCTTTTATGGGAAATATGGTAATTACACTTTAACCTAATGCGCTTTAAAATATTCATTGAATTAAAACATAAACACACATTTGAAACTAACCACACATGAGCTATTGTGCTTATTCTCTTCATTTTTTATTTTGTTTTTTGTTTCGTAAATATAAGATCATAATTCTTTAGGCTTTTTATTTAGTTAATCTATTAAACATTGGTGGTTATGTTTGATTCATTAATAAGCTCAATTGGTTTATGATATTTTGATCATATGTTCTTATAGATTCTTTATTATTTTAATTCTTGAATTGATGCATAAAATAATTGTGTGTGTCATATCTTAATTATTTTGTTTGATTAATCTTTGAAGAAACTATATTTATTGAACTTGTACTTAAAATTATTGTTCTAAAGTAGCTAGTTATTTTTTACTATCAGATATAATTTTTAAATCAACTAGTAAGGGTTGTTCTTTATTGAATTTGCCATAGGATAGAGTAGCAGTTTGTCGGAATGCTAGTCTAGATCCGAATGCCTATCATATAGAGACTATTATCAAAGTAGCAGTTTGTAAGTAGGTTACTTGGAGCATTACCTGGGTGGCTAGTTTAAGTCCTAACCTTGTAAATGGATGCTTGTTTTTCATTGTAGATAGTTAAGTGGTCTAGTGGATGGGTGGTTTTTCTCTTAGGTCATTGGTGTGGTCGAGGTTGTTTCCATCCAAAAATATCATGCGTTGATGTTTTCAATTCCACATTACATTATGTACACATGATTAGCTGATTGGCCATTTACAAAATTTTAATTTACCATACTTTTGTCGACTAAATAATTAGATCCATAACTAAATAAACTTTCATTTGCTATCAGAATGGTCACTAGATACACTTAGGGTGCCTAGGACCTTATTATTAATCACTTAAGAAAGGGCTTGACGACAACCCTTACTCCTTACTTTGATGTGTCAAATAACCTATATTGGAAGGCTTGTATGAATACCTTTCAACAGTCTATAGATGAAAGCATCTGGAACTCTATGCTTTATGGTTAGGGACCACCTACGATTACCAAAGATAATGTAGTCACCCTTAAACCTAGGAATGAATGGATCAATCAAGATAAAAATGGTAGTAGGTGGAATAAAAAAGAAAGTATTGTTATTTTAAAGGATGTCTACTGATGAGTTTCATCGTATTTCTCATGTTGAAACTGTTGAGAATGCTTAGGATATTTTGAAGGTTTCCCATGAGGGTACCTCACAAGTTAAACAAACAAAACTTTCCATACTTAGTCATCAATTTGAAAATATTGGGATAAAAAAATATGAGACTTTTTTCTTATTTCTTTGCTAGATTATGTGATACTACTAACACCTCTGCCAATCTTGGAGAGAAAATTGATGATTTCAGGATAGCTCAAAAGATTCTCTACTCACTATCAAATTGCTTCCTTTTAAAGGTCATTGCAATTGATGAAAGAAAGGATGCACACAATTTGAAAATAGAAGAACTTGTAGGATCACCTTACACCTATGAGATGAGCTTTCAAAAGCCTCTAAGGAACAGAATACCACTTTTAAAACTACTATGATTAAAGAAAAGGTCAAAAATGATGAAGAAATATAACTCTTAACCAAAAGGTTGAACAAAATCCTTAATAACAAGAATCTTGAAAACATAGGACATTCAAATTTTCAAAAGGATTAGAATCTAAGAGAATTCAAATCTGTGAGTTCTGATAGTAAGAAATCTAAACCCACTAGACCTTAATGTTTTCAATGTATGGGTTTTGGTCACTTTGTAGTTAACTGTAAAGAAGAAGAACCAAATTGGAAGAGATTTCAAAACTACACTTTCTGACTCTAAAAGTGATAACAATAATATAGTTTAATTTGGCACAAACTACTTGGCATTTACTACAGCTACAGGTGAACAATCTAGTAGGTTTGACATTGATTTAGATGATGAGGAAAGTAATGTTGAATTTTTACTCAATAAATTTAATGTCATTAATATTAATAAAATTTTCACAGATTATGTAAGGTGCTAAAGGGAAGTAGCTAAACTAAATAAAAAACTTAAATCTATTGAAACAAATTCCTTAATTAGAGAAAAAGAACAAAATTGAACTGTCTGAATATGCTAATGTCTTGAACTCAAGTCTTAAAAAATTTAAATAGGAAAACAAGAATCTTGTGTAGGGAGTTGAGCAACCAAAATAATCTGTAAAGAGGTTAACCATTGGAGATAAATGGCTAAAATTAATTTTGGATTATGGATAACCTATGAGAAACAAGAGAAGACTAGGCTATGTAGATGAGGATTCTACCTCATCATCTTCAAAAACAACAAAGTTTATAAGACCTTCCAACCCTTTTGCTTTATTAGATAAAAATACAACTTCAACATCAAAGACTAATGTGATAAGGCCTTTCAACCATACTTTTATGTTACTCATTATATATAAAGAATAGTTTCACCTGTTATTAAAAAATCTATTAAGTTTGTACCTATCTGTCATCATTATGGTAGGAAAGTTCATATTATGCCCAAGGGTAAATTTTTGATGAATTCTTCTAAATTTAACACTAATTTACATGCTTCACATAGTAAGACTCATAACCATCATACATCTATGCATGTTGCATCATATTCTAAGATGAATGGAAATTATATTAACATGTTCAAAAATTCTACAATGAAGTTGTTAGTTCAAAGAGATTTATAAAATTTAACACTCACAATTTTAGGACTAATTACCATCATCTTATAATGCATGCTGTATTTTCATTTAGCATGAATGATAAATCCAAATGTAAGTCCAAGAATATGCCTATGAAAACCATGGCAGTTTCTTTCCAACCCAAAGATGTAAAGAAATCAAAATTCAAGAAAGTATGGGTTAGAAAGGATTGCCTCTTTCCATTAACCTTACCATTGTTCTTTATTCTTTCACCTAGATACCTTTATTTGAGTGCTTGATTGACCCTAGGTGAACATCTTTAGCTTGATTGTTTGTTTTTATTATTATTGATCTTTCTTAGTTTCAAAACACAATAAGATAAAAAAATAAAATAAAATAGGAGGTAGACATGCTTTAACATTGATAGGAACATTACATACTCTATTCATACTTATTTTGATTGGCTACACAGTATACAATGGATATTTTGACTTGTGCATTTATATATTTTTTACATCTGGTGATCGATGTTGACATGAACCTACACATACACACTCACTGGACATATAAGTATGTCATACAAGAAGTTTATAATTAATTATATGAGATAACCTTGATTGTAAAAATTAAGGTTGAACCCTATCTTTCACTGTATAAAATGCTACTATAGAGAGACACCTAGTTTTGAGAGGGATACGTACTATGATGTGTGAAAGCAAACATAGTGAGCAGAGAGGACTATCTCACAACTAGTATAAAAGTCATCATACTAAGTATACTAGCTTGTGCATATTTCCTTCAAAAAATAATGATAATAATAGTAATGGAAAAATAAAAATACAAAAGCTTTTGCATACACAAAAAGGAAATAAATCAGAAATCTCTCCCAAAAAAATGATACAAAAGGGGAATACAAAAAATAATAAATAAATTAGAGTTATCTCTTGGTAAGTAAATTTTATTTTGTGCAAGTATGAATTCAACTACAATTGTTCTTATGATAGGTGAAACTCCTTATTTTTAATCTTTCATAAATGATCATAAGTGAATAGATTCACATCCTATTGCAAGTTCCAACACATATTTTACTTTTGTTATTATTGATATGTCACCATATCTATTAGTATATTTTTATGTCTTGTCTACATATATTCATGTTATCAATAGATAGTAACACTTTGAACAAAATTAATTTCATAATATATTTATACTATTGTAGTCATATTAAGCTAAGTCTACGACTCTCAATTAAAACAATTGTATATATCACTTTTTTGCTTAATGTTTTATCTATTATAATTAATTTAGAAGAGTTGTGGATTTTAGGGGGAGTTTAATCATTTTTAGAAAACATATTGTCTATAGCTCTCTGTTTTGAGCTTTTAAGAATGTGTAATCCTCCTTTTAGTCATTAAATACACTACTTGCTTGCTCAACCTATTGTCTTTATTTCATTATTATATTATTTATTTGTATGATAAAAAGAGGGAGAAAATTAGACTTTTAAATGAAAAATATACAAAAAGGGGAGAGTTAATTAATGGTGAGAATTAATTTGAAAATCTACTTTGGAAATATTACACATAGGGGAGTAATGCTTTTGATTTCTATCTAATGATTACTCACTTATAAGTATTCTTCACTTATTATATTGTTATATACCTTAAAATAATGAACATTTGTCTTTTGGGACAAGTTGTTTGGGTATTATGTTTTTGACTTCTAATGTTCACATGAGCTTTCAAGAATCAAGTGAAGATGGTTTCATTGGATCTTAGGATAGTACCATTATGTAAAATTTAATTTTTTATAAGCATTATGTAGTGATAGAGAGACTTTGTCATATTAATATGCCAAATGAGGATATTTTTAGGTTTATGTTAGTATTGGCAATATTCAAGAAACAAAATGTTTAATTGTAATTTTGGTTTCTAGGTGTATCTTATAAGAATATTTCAAGCCTTAAAATCTATCATGCCCCAATGATAACATATAGGGTATATTTCAATTCCTATGCACGTTAGATTGCATAAGAAAAATATGAATTTGAGCCACCCAATCGATCGAGTGTATACTAGTTCAATAGAGTAATAAACTTTATTAATCTGATTTTAATATATAACTAGATTGATCGAGGGATATACCCAATCAATCCAATTTTTTTTAAATATTGGTCAAATATACTCTAGATCGACTAATGTACTTGATCGACTAATGTACTTGATCGATCAAGAAAATTAGTGGGTCAATTGGGCATGTAGTTATATGATTTTAAAACGTATTTTTAATACAAATTGGGTTGGTTTTCAAAGTATTTTCTTTATTTCTTAAAAGTATTTTAACCAATTTTATGAAAAATATGGTATTTCCACTTTAACCTTATATGCTTCAAAATATTCTTTAAATATATTTGAAACAGACCACACAAGAGCTATTGTGCTTATTTTCTTCATCTTTAATTCTCTCTCTTGTTTTGAAAATATAATATCATAATTATTTAGGTTTCTTTATTTAATTAATCTATCAAACATCGGTGGTTATGTTTTATTGATTAATAAACCTAATTGGTGTATGATATTTGGATCATATGTTCTTACAGCTTTTTCTCTACTTTTGTTCTTGAATTGATGGATCAAATAATTGTACGTGTCATATCACAATTATTTTGTTTGATTATGAACATTTAATGAAGCTATCTTTGTTGAACTTATGCTTAATCTGATTGTTCTAGAGCGTCCAGTTGTTTTCAAGTTATATTATATATTGTTTAAATTAAATAGTTAGGTTTTTCTTTATTTAATATACTCTAAGACATAAGACACACACTTAACTTTTTTTATGCACTAATCTTCCATGTGACAATGGTGTAGGTTGGATTAACATATGGGACTCGAGTTTGTCAGAACACTAGTCTATTTTTGAATGCCTATCTTGTAAAGACTATGATCAAAGTAGCAGCTTGTAAGTAGGTTACTTGGGGGAATTACCTAGGTGGGCAGTTTGAGTTCTTGCCTTGTAACATGATACTTATTTTCCATAGTGGATAGTTAGATGATCTGATGTACCGGTGGTTCTCCTCTTATCTCATTGGTGTGGCTTAGGTTGTTTCCACCTAAAAATTTCATGTGTTGATGTTTTTGTTTTGGAATTACTTTACCTACATATGATTGGTTGTTTGGCTACTTTTGAAATTTTAATTTACCATACTTACACTAACTAGATATTTAGATCCATAACTAAACAAACTTTCCCTCCTAACTTTGAGTGTTGACTTTACTCAAGGACTAGCAAAAAGTAGATGTGGGGAGTTTGATAAGTGATATTTATACATATTTTTATATATCAATTCTTTCATATTTATATTTATTTTTATTTATTGACAAAATATTAAATTTTTGAATTTTTTTTATTTTTTATGGATTTATTGTGGTATTTATTATCAGGTGGATGTACTTAGCATACCCATGGATATACTTAACAAAAATAACCAAAAACATCCCACATAGCCTACATCACTAT
Source organism: Hippophae gyantsensis (assembly GCA_030763125.1). NCBI lineage: Eukaryota > Viridiplantae > Streptophyta > Magnoliopsida > Rosales > Elaeagnaceae > Hippophae > Hippophae gyantsensis. The sequence continues at coordinate 39,909,359 of CM061035.1, read as the reverse complement.
TACACATAAATCCCACAAACTAACACATGACGCTTTTTTATACCTCTTAGTGTGATTCGTGTACCATGTATGCATATATTTCATGTATAATCAATCCTAATATAACTCAAAAAGAGATCATTTTTTCAATATAAATATAAAATAACATCCTATAAAATAAGTAGTATCTAAATTGCACAAAAATTAAGAGAAAAACTTAGAAACAAAATACGTAAATCATAAAATTAAGCTTGAGACTACAATCGAGAAGAAAGAGATTCAAGAAGCTATTAAAGGAACTGAAGAATAGAATCAAAGACAAAAATCCTAAGATTTCTTTCCCTTTCTTTTATTGTTTTCATGAATAATTTTTTGTAATGCAAAGCTAAGTTTGAATTGACTGTGGATGATTTCAAATCCCTATACATGGATTGCTAAAAAGAAGGAAATAAATTTTGCACTCAAGACTACCCAGAAAAGTGTTCTCAATACTTGCACTAATACCACTTTTATTGCAAGAGATACATCTTGATCCAAAGCCTTATATTCTACTAAAGCTGATGATGACTAAAAAAATGAAACTAATAAGGTGAACAAAGGATACTTGAATAAAATAAGATGCTTTGAATGTGGGTAGCTGTGTCACATTGTTGCAAGGTGTTTTCAAAAACAAAATCACTTGAACAAGCATGTTATGAAAGGTGAGGTGATTGTTTTGAATTGTACCAGAAGTGATGATGAGGATGACACTTATATTTTGGCCTTCATTCTCTATAATAGTTCTATTAATTTTCAGACTGTTGCATTAGAAGTTCAAGAGGTAACTACTGATGATGATGATGATGATGATGATGATGATGAGTGAGATGAATTTCTTAACACCTGCAATGCTCTCTTATTAGAGCATATCACGTCCAAAAAGAATAAGAGAAGTTATAGAGAGCCTTCATTAAAAAGAACTTGAGATGAGCACATTGAAGAAAAATCTAGAGCAAATGAAGTTCTTTATTGATGGACAACAACATGATCTCATAAGAATGTATGAGGTCATTCAAACAAGATATGATGATTTGTTGATAAATTTTAATACAAATCATGAGGAAGTTAGAAAGCTTAAGGAATAGTTAAAGGCTTCTATTTAATTCAGACAAAACTACATAGCTATTTAATACTCCTGATCTCTCTTCGATCAAAATATCAACACTAAACAATTGAAAAATAAAATTATAGTTCTTAAGAGTGCAAAGGAATATATATCTTACTTGTTTACAAAAAATGAAGATAAGGTTGAATAACTAAAGGACAAAGTTAGGGTTTTGAATAAATCTATAGTGTATCTTGAAAACTTTCTTAATGAAAAGGAAGAGTTACTTAAAGCTTGGTAATACAACCTCAATTTCAGTGAGAAGGAACTACCTTACTCTACCTCCATTATCTACAATATGGTGACAAAGTCAAAAAAGCTAAATGAAAACCTTAGCAATGCATAGTCGTTTGGAGACAAACATTGCATTGGTTATGATGAATGAATTTCTACCTCAATAGTTGGAATTATTGAGTTTGTAAAGTCAACCAATTAAGAACCAAAGTTGAAGTTTGGTACTACAAATGTAAAATGTAAGTTGGTTGTATCATTTATGTCTAATTCATCAAACAATATGAACCATTCACCTGAGGCTAACACTTCCTGTCACTCTAGTAGTAGTATACTTCCTTTTCCTTGTGTCATTCCAACTTATGACCACTACGGTGAGCTTGGACACTTGAAACTACACTATAGGAAATTGACCTCTTATCCATGCCTAAATGTTTATATGAGTGTTTCCCCTTCTTCTCATCTGCATACTACCTTTTGGAATTAGGGACCCTAATTTTCCAACTCCACTGTTTGTACTTGTTATTGTTATGGTAATGCTGGCCATATTTCTTGGCAGTGTCTTAGATTTATGAGTAGTAAATCTTAGAGTCCTCGACCTTACTCTCCCACATCTCCTTTGTCTTGAGGTACCTAATGTGACTTATTTGAGCATATTCATGTAGGTTACATTATACGTTTGAGGCACAAAGTAGAAAGAAATAAATCTACCTCAAAAGGTTTACCTCGTCTGACTTTATGGATGAATTAAAAAAATTTATAAAAACTATAAAGAAAACAAATTAGGAGTCCCATTTACCCCTTATGATCATATAAGTCAAGGCCTATCTATGCATTATGTTACTCTTTACAAATTTTTTAAAAAGAGGGATGTAGTTTGATCACTATTTTTGGGTGATTTGTTGGGGTTGAGTTGCTTGGTTTCTTTTCTCTTTTTTTTATTGTCTTTCTATATGTGAATTTATGTCACTTTGTGTATGATCATATTTTTGACATTTCTTGTCTCTCTCTTACTGTTTCCTTGGCATGCACAATATGTCATTTGTCAAATTTATTACTTTACCTGTTTGACTATTCCTTTACTAGTTTTCTCACTTGCTAGTTGTTTTGATGTGTTTCTTACATGTGTTTGTCTCGCATACTGCATGTTTCTTACTCTATGGCCTTTTGTATGCACCTTACCTCATATGCTCATCATGTATAGTCAAAGTAATAGAATTTTACTTTCTACATATCTATCATATTCCATGAGATATAGATTGCATATCTGTTTTGCATGGTTTTAATTTCTTGTACCTAGTATGTTGTTTTTTGGTCCTTTCCTCTTCTTCTTAGGAATTATTTTGAATTATGACCTATCTTGTAATCTCACTCAATAGTTATTGTTTTTGTGTTTCCTAAGTCTAATGGGTTTTCTCCCTACTAAACTATTGCATGTAATATGTAGTTTAGAGGGATTATGTTAATATATGTTTGGCATGAATTTAACATGAATTCAAATGTTGATGTTTTGACATATGTTTTCCATGACAGCATGTGTGGCTATATTTTTCTTGTTTTCCTAAATGAACTTTTCTTTTACACATGCCTTATCTTTCTAAATTTGTATGATTATTTTGAAAAGCTTGTGTTACTCTCCTACTTTGATGATTTGGATTCCTATAACAAGATCTAGAATCCATATTTAGTGTCTCTCGATGCAAAATCCTAGGTGCTACTTGGATAGAAAAAGGATTTATTCCATCCTTCAAATCATTTGATCCTTTCTTACCACCAATGTCTCATATCATTAGTCTTCTCTCTTTGAGCCTTTATGTTATTCCTTCATTTCTTTGTACCTAAATACTAACTTAAAAAAATATTTAGAATAATATATTTTTAGAGACAAAAGGAGTGAAGAAAGAAAAGAAAAGTTATGTCAAATGATGAGGAGTATAAAAAGCGAAGTAGTGCCTAAGTTTTTGAATTTTTTGCAGTATTTTCTCAACTTCATTGGTTGAAGTTTTAGAGGTAAAGAGAAAATAACCCATTTTTGAGGGTATAAGTGTTATGGCTATGAACTTTTCTATTTGATTGGATCAACATAGGTGTGCTCATGCAAAAAGGCCTCCTCTCCCCTATCCTTTCCTTTTCCTATCATTACAACCTTTGAAAGACATATAATTTCTTCTAGGCTGATACTTACATTAATGGAGAGAGAGACTATTTATGGAGATATGAAGCTTGGTTCAACTTAGGTCTATATTTTGATTTACTTGGTTTACACAAGCATATCATGATAGCATATAGAGTAAACAAATTTTGCATATCACACACAATGTATGGCATCAAAAATTTAATCATACCCTTACATGACAACATCAAGAATTGATGGACATATGGATATTTACATTATGTGTATTGACTATTCATTAAGTACCCTCTAATTCGTTCAACATGCTTTGTTTGCTTCCCTCTGTTTTTGTAATTCTTGTCATATATTGTGTGTAGATGAATTGGTGTTGGGAACTTTTTGAAGTTGAATGCATGACATGTTTATTGTATCATATGCATACATTTAGCAGGAGAGGTGTGAGCCTTATGTATGCTATCAAGGGAAGTGTTGTATTTGTTTTACTTCTAATTGCTTGTCCTATTTTTGAGTTATTATTTGTGTCTTGTTCATGTCTTCATTTCTTCTCATTATCATCACTTTATATGAACGATGCATAATTGGCTTATTAGTATGACATTTTGCAACATTGTATGCAATCTCTTGTTTCACTTGTACATCTATGTGTTTATTTGCTTCCCTGTGGTTGTGAGTTATTGCATATTTCGTGTATTTCATGATTTTACCACTCTAGTATCTCAATGTTAATCATTATCTTTTTCATATGACTGCATGTGGTACTTCTTATTGCATTTTCTTTAATCTTGTCTAGAGTGTTGCATTAGTGTTAGGATTATTGCATTTCTTTATGTCTTTTCTCCCTCATATAGGGGTGTACCTTTGACTTTCAGTATCAAAAGAGAAAAAAATTTGTGCACAACTATATGTTTGTTACCATTATGTGTGTTGCATAAGCTGTGAGTGTAGAATTGCACTGCATATTATCGTTTGACTTGCATACATTTAGAGGAAGTGTACCATGAAGTTAGGGGAAGTGGCGTATGGTTACTTGTGTTTGTGCATATTGTTGTGTAATTGCGTAGAGGTAACATGATAGCATGTGGTTTGAATATGACATGTTGTTTCTACATGATACATTCATGGCGTATGTGTTTGTATTATGTTTACCATTTACAAATGTAGATTGAAGTCATCAAGCTTCATGTGTTATGTGTGAAGTGGGGTTGAGACCTTCATGTTTCAAAGTGACATAGATTGGATGAGTTTTTTCATGAATTTGGATGGAGCACTCAAGAGGGATGTACATCGAGTAGATGTGCCTTTTAGGTTTTGGTCTATATCATTATGTTGTTCATAGGAGCAAATAACTTTAGGACATCTTCATAATCACCTCATGTTTGATGAGTTTTTGTATCTACGTGTATAGTGTTTGGACCCGAAAAGCCAAACGGGGAGAATGAAAGTATCATTGTACTCGTGTTTTTGTGTTGGCTTCCCTTGTACATAACACGATGTCATTTTTATTTTACTTAAAGTTTTTTTTCTTCTATGTAAATTTGGTTACTATGGATTAGTAATACACACATGCACATTATTAAGAACACTTTTTATGCAAGCATGTTTACATAGACACCACAAGGATGGTTTTCATAGTGTGCATACTAGGTTGAGAGCTTGCTAATGTTGTCACTTGTGCTTTTAGTTTGTTTCTAGTGTCGGTATTTATGGATAATACTCAACAATTTTTGGGACACAAAATGTTATTTTTAGCACATTTCCAACAAGCTCACCTTGGACCTCACCACTACCCTTGGCAAGGTGGCTGGCAAGGTTGTAATCCAAGTTATATAAATACCCTTTCATTTCTCTTATCTCTTACCCATTGTTTATGAGCCATAACCTTGCCAAAATTCTCACTAATATTTATATAGTGGGTCATTTGTGGTTATTTATCAAATCGTTATATGTGTTAGTATATGGTTTCACTACATGTCTCCCGTACGTGATTTGATGTTTGTAGTGGACTGTGTGTCCTATGAGGTTGTGAGTTGGTACACTTCCAGTTACTGATTATTGGTCACCAATCACACTACATTGGATGGTTTTGAATTTAGAGAACAAATAGGTTCGGGTCTTGAACCAAATAGTTATGGAAATAGCAAGTGAAGAGCAAAAGTAGGTAGTTTGGATGGAGGTCCTCGTTGATAGAGCTTATGTATTGTAACATGTTTACTATTTGGTGAATTATTTACTACAGAGTGGTTCCCTTAAATAACCCAAGGATGTTACCATATAGATATGATCTCTATATAAGTTTATCATTATATCGATTGTTATGCATGATTTGATGTTGTGTTATTACAATCCAAGTCTAAGGTGAGTATGTTTGAACATACTATAGGCTTAAACTTTAATTAGAAAAAATTTATTATTTACTTGCTTTTTGTTTGATATATAATATATGTTATTAAAGTCATATGCTTTTGTTATTATACTTTTTGTGCTTCTGCTATGTGAACTATTTAAGTGTTCTATTGTTCTATTTCTTACGAGTTAGGTTCAAGTCCTTTAAGAGTCTATATCTCCTTACCCTAGTGGTTGATGGGGTCATGGAATCTTTCAATAATATAGCCTACCCTTTTATTCGAAAAAAAAATTATCCTACCCTTTTACTTTCGAAGAGGACTTAAAATAAACATAAGTTTGGTATGAACTCTCTATGAAGAAAAGGTCAAACTTTCACTAAAACTTGACTACAGCCTGAAAAATATTGAAAATAATAGATTGAGGCTTATAGAAAATCAATTTTTAATGTAAAAGGAATGAAAGGTTAGTAATGTATCCCTTTAGTTGTAAAAAGAAGAAAAATCGAGATGAGAAAAAGAAAGCAAAAAATAGAGCACAATGATATTTGATACAATGTGAAATTATACCTATAGTATATTTAAATATGGATGTGAAGGTAAATATCACTTGATTCAGTTTGGTAACATTTGGAGCTATTTTAGAACTTAAATTGGCAGTGTTTGAAATAAATTAAGTTCTGTTATTTTTTTGATTCACCTTCTCGTTCTTTCATAACCCTAAACCTTCGCCTAATTTTATAATCTTTATAAAGACATAATGGTCTAAAGTAGTGTAACCATTCCATTTTAGTGGAGAGTGAATTGAAAGGTAAGCCTATAGGATTTGTGATTACCATGCATACACATCAAATTTGCATAATCTAGAGACAAAGAAAATGGTTTTATGAATATCATACACAAGATTATCCGACATGAATATTATATATTTCTGGTTAGATAATGTGTATTGGATATTATTAGAGATCTTTTAGACTAATGTATAATTGATTCGATAGTTAGTATCTTTGTTTATTTTTCTATTTTATTTATTTTTATATTTTTATTTTCTTTGAGTCATTTTAATTGAATTTAGTTGTGATGTTTATGAGTATTATTATTAAAAGCTCTCACGAGACTATAACTTGTCCACTAGGACACCCTAAGGGTTTAAAGTCTTATTACATAAGTTAAATGCATTATGTAATTCTATGGAAATGATTTAGTTTAGGTTAGGATAGGGTGATTTACACTTCTTTTGAAAGAAACTTTGATAGCTTATCTTGCTAGAGATTAGCCAGAAGTAGATTAGAGGTTGTGATACATGACAATAAAGCATGAATATATTATGATTTATCAAAATTAGATAGGAGAATTAGGTTTTAATATTGCATTTTAAACTTAAGTAGTTTATAAATTCTATTTTTGGAATCACGGGGTGTGTTTTGTAGTATTTCTTTTGGAAGTTAAGATATGCAAATGACAAAGGATTCAATAAATCCCTATAATGAGAGGTATAATTTTCATACATTGGAGGATCATTTACATAGAATTCATCAATGAGAGGTCAAAACATGAAATTGGGAAATTTAAGGTAGCACTGCAGCATTAGTATATGTGAGTTGTGGCACAAGCCACTTGAATTGAATTTCATAAACTATGAAAATTGGTTGAACCGTGACATGGTTCAACACTTCTTTATCCAAAGTTTTCTATATTTGTTAGATTATCATTTCAATTATTTTAGATCTATACAAATCTAATCCTAACTACATTGTAAATCTTTTACTATAAATATATAGCTAAAGTTAACAACAAAATAGGCATAGACTGTAGATAATGAATTTACAAAAAATATATAGATCTGTAGATAAATTGAATGCTAGAAGCAAGATAGGAATCAAAGAGGCAATTAATGAGTTGGAGATCAGCTATATATATTAGTCCTTAACTTCTTCTTCTTCTTCTTCTTCTATGATTTTAATTATGATTCTTTTAGAATCCATGCCTAACTAATTTATTTATGTGATTGTATGAAATTTTCAAGCCCTAGACAAAAAATTTAAATACTGTAATGTTATGATGGATTTTTTTATTCTATCATTGATTATTGATGTGTTTGATTTTATTTTTAAATTCTAAAACTATACATGTATGAATTAGAGTAGCTAACTACTTTATTGCATAAATATGTTTAATGCTAATCTAATATGTAAATATATAATTATTAATATTCTTATTCAAAGTGGTGTCATGTTTCCACGTGACACATGTAATAAGTAAGGTTGAAAACCTTCGTTAAAGGTTACCAATGGTTGTAATCTTGCCTAGTTTAGTCATCTCCTTTTTAGAACTTAATGTAATGAATGGGTTAAATCTAGTAAGCATACCTCTAAGTTTTTCATGGTTTTGATTGGTTAATAAGTTCAGCTTTAATCAATTATATAGTAAGAAAAAGTGCAATATGAAGTCTAGCCTTAAATGCCTAGATTTCCCAAGCTAAAGTTAAGAATTTAATAATAGTTCCAATATTAATTCATGACATAATTGGTTAGATTAATGACTCGTGGTAAGGGTAGTCTCATAATCATATGTTTCTCTTAATCTATTTGGTCATTGATGAGTGCTTAAAAAGCACTAAAATTATCATGATTTAATGTACTTTAATTAATTAAATATATTTATATTGTTATAATATTTTTTATATAAAATTTTCTTTTTGGAATCATGGGTATTTTTATTATTTTTAGGTATTTTCATTCAAACATAATTTGAAGACTAAAATAAAAATACTAGAGGCAATACATCACAAATATGTTCGAAAAAAAGGAAAATTCAAAAAAAATGGAAAAATTGGAAAAATGGGTAAACCTGCCTTGTCACGTGCGCATCCTCTGAGTCTCGCATGCACCTGCATGCACCAACACCTATCATGTCGAGAATCCACTCCCAATCCCGCGCACACCCGTGTGTGCCAACGCCTGCCATGTCGAGATAAACGACCCTATCTGCGCCCACCTGCCAGTGCTAGTGCCCAGTCATGTGCACCTCTACCCACACGCGTGCAAGCCTATCTAAAACACGTCCAACACCCATTTTAAAGATTTTTTTTCACTTTTTTAGCCTTTTCTACACCTATAAAAAGGCATATTTCTCCCATTGTAAAAATCACATCCTATAAACCACAAACCTCTCTCTTTCTCTCTTTGTTTTTTTTAGTTTTAAAGTTCTCTTTTTTAGAAGAACTAGTTATGCTTTTATAGATTTCTAGTTTTTGATTCAATAAATGGAAATTCAAATCTACTTGGAGGTTTTCTAGTAACAGAATTAACATCAAAACTCTATAAGGATTCTTTTGAGGTATAATATGATATAATAATAACGTTGTTATGCTTGCTTATATTAAATATGCAAAACATTTCTACAAAATAAATTGATTTTATTTTTATTCAAGTTTTTATATTAAGGATGTTAGAGATATATATATTATTTTTCATTACAAACTTAAATTTGAAAATTATATTCCAAGGATTAATTATCTGTCTGATTTATAGTAGTGCTCTTTTATTCGTTGGTGTAATCGCGTAGTAGTTAGAGAGAAGCTCTATTTCAAAAGTTTTTTATAAGAACCATTATTCGAATATGTATTGATAGTATATTTTCAGTAATGGTTTTAAAACTTGGAAGTTAGTGGCCAGATAATTAAATTCTTAGGTTTAATTTGGACACCTTGAATAAAGTCTAATTAACTGACTCCGCCTAAAGTTGTGATTAGATGGTTTGCTATTTTCTTAAAAATAAAGTTGAAAATATTAGTTAGTTAATATTAAACAAAAGAATTTGGGCCCCACCTAAGGACACTTTCGTACAAAAAATAGAAAATCAACAAATATCAATTTATATCTTTGATAACATAAATAATATAAGCTAGCATAATTAACTTAATTATTATATATATCCATAAATACTCTACTGTTATGAATGATAAAACTTTACATTATTGTTTATTGAATCCATATCTATGTTTATTTTTTAATGTCATTAGATTAGGAAGCAAAAATCAAAATATCATGACAGGATGTTTAGGATTTAATTTTGTTTTTAACCCGATGTCGGTCTTGTTATTCATCACTCATGAATTTTAGTTATTGTTTTATATTTTATTTTTATTTAAAAACACTTTTTAAAATACCTTACTAATTTACTAACATGCTAATAAATAGTGGTAGCTACTGGAACAATCCTCGTTGGTTTAACAACCTTCATTCTTAATTTACTTATCACTTGTATAGTTTGATCATGTATACTTTCATGTTTCCAAGCATACCATATAAGAGTTGGAGGACAAATGGGCTTTTGCATTTCCTTCAACTCTTTTCCCCTTCTAAGTGTGACTGTCTTAAAATGCTTTTTTCCTTCCCTCTTTGGATTGGTTTCAGCATCACTAGCAAAGCTCCTTGAGGGTGGTTGTTGATAGCAGTTGCAAGTTGACCCAATTGAACTTCAAGATTTCTAATAGATGCCACTAGATTCTGAAGAATAGTTTCATTCTTAGCCATGTATTGAGTAAACATATCTTCCAGTGATGGCTTCTCTATTATGGTGGAGCTTGATTGTTAAAACCTGGAGTATATGTAGGCTTCATAGAAGATGATAGGCCTTGATTGTTACTCCAAGAAAAATTAGAATGATTCTTCTAACCTAGATTGTAATTGTTGGCATAAGGGTTTTTTTGATGCTTATTGTAGTTGGCAACAAAACTAATAGATTCATAGTTGTGAGGACATCTCTCACTCGCATGGCTTCCATTGCAAATTTCACATCAACAAAAGGACTCTGAATAGAATGGACACCTAGAGTATCAATCTTTTTTTCCAAAGTTAACACTTGAGTAGTTAAAGAGGAAATAACATCAATCTCATGAATTCCAGGCACTCTCTTAGGCACTGTCCTCTTTGATGGCCACTAGTAGCTATTGGAAGCCATTTCCTCTAATAATTTATAGGCTTCATCAATAGATTTTCCAATATAATGTTTCTAGTCAAACCCATCAAACTATTATAAAATGTTTGACCTTAAAGAAAATTTGGTAAACCATGGTAAGAACATCTTCTAAGTAGATCATTATACCTCTCTCAAGCCTCATATAATGGTTCTGAGTCAAACTGCACAAAGGTAGTGATATCATTCCTCATCTTTGTAGTTTTTACTGGTGAAAAAAATTGGCTAAGGATTTTTGAACCAAATCATCCCAAGTAGTGATAGAACCAGATGGAAATGAACTCAACCAACTCTTTGCCTTATCTCGGAGTGAAAAAGGAAAAAGTCTCAACCTGATAGCATCATCGGTGACTCCATTATGCCTAAAAGTGCCACAAAGCTCTAAAAAATGGGTTATATGAGAGTTTGGGTCATTATTGGGTAAGACTCCAAAATGAATTGAAGTTTGAATCATCTGAATGATCACAGGCTTAATCACAAAACTGTTGGCTTGAATCGTAGGTCTTCTAATGCTCGAATGAATCCCACCAACAAGAGGCACTACATAGTCTCTTAGAGATCTTGGTTTTTCACTTTAGGAATCTCCTCATCCATGATACGATGTTGCGAAGCTTTTTGCTTTTCCTTCTTTAATTTCAAAAGAGTTCTCTCACTTTCTAGATCAAATGGAGCAATGTCAAGACTTCTTGTGCGTTGCATACAAAGTCCCAATTCACTAGAAAATCAAAAAAATAAATATAATAAAGTAAAAACAAAAATAAACAAATAAATGAAAGGTTTGAACTAAAATTAGATTGATTGGTATTAATATCAACAAAAATAGTAAATCAAATCCCTAGCAACGATGCCATAAACTTATTGGTATCTTAAAAGAACATCTACGTGCAAGTATACAGGGTCACAAGTAGTAAGTGATAAATACAATATCGTTCCCACGAAGATTTATTACTAATCTTTGTTAAGTACTAAAATTGTCTCAACCTGATTTTATCCAAACAATCGATATTTGGATAGAGTTAAACTAAACTAATTCTAAATAACAATATATGAGATTAACACTTGAAGAAAACTCTAGGATTATAATTTCACCAAATTAATCCACTTGAATCATATTATTTTCTCTTGATTTATGTTCTCGCATTTAATTTTTCAACCAAAAATTCCTAATTTATCCATATGTCTTTTCTGATAACAAATAAATACATCTCACTAAATTAATTCACTATATTCCTATGAGAATTAAATTTACCAAAGATTCATTAAGATCAAAGCTCTCAATAGTTACACATACAAGAAAGGTATATTCATATCCCGTATATATATATGTTATTCTATCCAAGAGCAAAACACAAAAAATATTTTTCCAAGTTCATTAGGGTTCATAAATCAATTGATTAATCTTCCAACAATCAAAGGCATTAAGCACAAATAAAATAAAAAAATTAAAAGCAACATCCCACAAATCATTCAAAAATAATTAATTCAAGCTTCATAATGTAAGCTACATTGCAACCCTAGAAAAGACAAAGGGAGTAGAAGAAACTTGTTGATGATTCCTCAATCTCCAAGCAATATTCTACTTCAAAGTCTTGCACAATAGTCTTCAAGAATGCCCCAATATTCCAGAGTTGCTAACTCAATATTCAACTAAACAAAATGAATGTGTTTCAAACAAAAAAGAAAACGAAAAAAATGAGGGAGAAAAAATGGAGTTACTCCCGTGCCTTCTTATTTTCTCTTTGTGTGTTCATTCAAAAATACACACCAAATTGGTGCAAAAGATGCGTGCAAAATAATCTAGGCTATTGGAGCAATTTTCTAAAAACATTTTACACTACACATGACACGTGGCGAGCTTTGATTCGCTGGTAGGATAATCAGACACATGGTGTATATAGGCTGGGTGAGACGCAAAGGCGCACAGAGCTTCGGTGGATTGCATCTTAGGAAATTCTGCGCACTAGGTTATGCAGAATAGTTGGACCCCACTCTGTGACTCTCTCGTATGGAGAGTGGAGAACACGAGCAATCTGGACCATTCATTGTTTGATCTGATGGTGGGTGATGTGCATTGTTCCATTCGAGTGTGAGACTCATTTTCTGTGCCAAAAAGGTTTAAATTTTTAACTATTGTTATTTACATTTAAGTCCTTTTTAATTCGAATTGTTTCCTTTTCTCTCAAAATATAATTTCTTACAAAACTAAAACCAAATAATAATTTAGAAACTTAAAATTAACTAAAAACTTTAAGAACATAGCAATTATATAACTCTAAAACAAAGAGTTATCAAGTATCTATGGCAAAGGATAGGCTACCTAGAGCATCTTCATGTGTGTTTACTTCTCTTAGTAGCTATTTAATCTAGAAATATTCTAATATAGAGATTAGGTCAATAATTAGCTACTAATATTTTGGAATATTAGGGTCTTTAGCATTGTAAATGCCTTTGACTTGATTTACCACTAGCTAAGTGATAAGAGTCAAATTATTACATTTTTGTTATGATTTAAATGTTGATATTTGTGTGAAAATTGCATTTATTTGATTATTTAATCCACAAATGTCATTTCATGGGTATTTCGTGTTTAAAGTGCAATTTCAGGTAAAATCATGATTTTGGAGAAGTTTGGGACAAAGTTCAATGATCGGGATTGAGTGAAAATAAAAAGAAAACAAACTTTCAAAATTTGGAAATCCCGTCGCCGGCTAGATTATTCTCGCCGCCGGCGAAAATCCTACAGAAAGCACGGCGAAAATCTTCCCGAGAGCACAAATTTTTGCAAATTCATCTCACCGCCGGCCAAATTTATCTCGCCGCCGGCCAAATGCATCTAGCCATCGGCCACATTATTTTGGCCACCGGCCAAAATCGAAAAACCAAAAATTTAATTTTCCAGAAATCTCGCCGCAGCGAGAATAATGTCGCCGCCGACGACTTTCGTCCGAAAAAAGATTTTTTTGGTTGTTTTGTTCCAAAATTATCCCCAAAACCCTAGATCTATATATACAATATGATGGAGAAAGGGGCCACGGCAGAGAGAACAGATCTGAGTCATTTTTTTAGGAGAAAAGGCAATTTTGGAGAGAAAGTTTGGAGAAGCTTGAAGGATCATCACCATTGTTGCTACCAAGTCTTCATCTTCAAGAGTTTTTCATCTCTTCTCCTTAGCCTTCATATGCTGCATTTTATTTAGATTTGTTATTCATGAATTCAATTGAAATAATGGTTGTTCTTATTTCTTTTATGAACTAATTCGTTTTTGCTAAGGCTATGATGTAGTTAAATCAAGGAAATCTGATTTCTTTTGTTATTGTTATATGAGTTAATTGTTTTCAAGTTGAGTATTTATTTCCATGCTTAATGCTTTTAAATTTCTGGCCAAGATTTGGATGATTAGTTGCATTATATAGAGACCGAGAGGAGATATGTAATGAATGCTTCTTGTGATAAATACTGTATGTTGAATACGAGTGTGAGAACTAATGCATGATGTATGTGGTTATTCTAGAAATTCCATAAATCGTAATGTGCTTGTTTGTGATTAAATCTTCATAGAAATATAGTTGATTTTCATAGATAAGTAATTCTAATATAACTCGAGAGAGAGTATTAGGTAAATTTGGGTTTTTCAACCATCACTTTTAGCTTTGATTCTCATATAACATGACTTGAAATCAGATTGAATTGATTTAGCGAAATCAAATGCCTTAGCATTTTTAATCATTTGTGAACAACATTAAATTTTGTTATTTGCGTTTAGTTTTATGTTAATTTGCTTTTAAAACAATTTCAACAATTCAGTTTTCAAATAAAATTAGGGTTAGTCAATTTCGGTACTTAGTAACGCCATTCCTTGTGGGTTCGATATCCGTACTTTTGTACACTTTATTACTTGAACGATTCGTACACTTGCGAAAATAAGCATCACTAAGAGTCACTTTTATGGTAACTTTTATAACACATAGGCTTTTAGTTAGCTTGAGGCAAGTGATATAAGCTTCGCATTCAATTTCATTCTTTATTTCATGGAATCCAAACCTTAAATATTTCTCTAAAAATCTATTATCTAGCATTCGTATCAAAAATATTTCTTTACTCCCTTTTGAATATGAAGATCTATCTATTAAGAAGGTCTAGAGCTTTGCATCTGAGTCAGGTTCCCTCTAATTTCTATAAATGATCTTGATAGGGTATGACCCGTAGAAATTATCATCTAAGAAATGAAATCTAATAGGATATTTTCTTTAATCATTGTTCGAGGTTTGTTGATATAGATTTTTACTCTTTTTTAGAACATAAAGGAAGATCATATGAAAGGGGCATTGTGTCCAATTGGACTATGAAACTCAAGTTTGTTAAATGATTAATGGATGAGAAAGTAAGGCTGAGTATACTTCTTCTAAGGTTTTGAGTGCCCATGATTGTATATGGAATTAGAGTTATTCTCAAATTTTCCTAAAAGGTTTAGCATATTTTTAGTTTGAGATTATAATGTTCTTTTATAGGGACTTTTATGAACAACTTTAGACGATTTTCAAATAGTCCTAGTCCCTTGCTGGGTAGGAATGATAGTTGTGCGAATTAAGATCAGATAAGGAGTGAGAATCGCACATAGTTATCAAATTAGGAATAAGGAGGACTTTTTTTTATGACAGAACTCTGGAGAGAATCTTGCACCAGATGTTGGTAGTTGATATGCTCTTATCTAGGGACAATTGCTATGTTCAATAAGTGAACAATATTACAAAGAATTCCATTGGCTCAAAAGCTGATCCTTTAGGTCTTTTAAGGTCCCTATGGTAATGGAGATTACTTTACAGGCATATAAAGGTGCTGTCATATATGAAGAAATTGCTCTTTATCAATATATGACTCATGGAAATACTAGGACCTTTCTATTAGCATCTACTAAGCATGTTGAGGCTCATTCTGTTCATTATTAGTAGTTATATGATAAATTTATGGAAATATAATATGATTTTATCAGTATATAAAAGCCTCTTAGGAGATCTTAATATGCATTGAACTTTTTTTTTAGGATTTTGAGTATTCTCAAGTCCTATAATGGTATGTTAGGATGATGGTGATTTTTACCCTCTATAGTTTTTCCCCCTACTCCATAGCTTCTCAAAGAGGCTAGGAGGCTAAAAAAGTATCTTATTTTGAGGTGATGTGATCTTTTGGATTTAGAGAGTCTGAGTTGGGCTATTATTTTCCAACTGAGTGTAGTGTATTAGATTATCTATATGTTTCTAGTCATTGAAAAGGTGAAAGGACTAGAAGTTAATCAAGAGCCATGACTCATTTTATGGGCATGAAAGTTAGGGTTGAGCATCAATTTAAGGAGAGAGAGAGAAACTCAACTTATAAATAAGGCTTTAGAAAGCCTCTAGTGTTCACATTTCTTACTCTCATTTTCAAAATCTTTGTACAAATTTCAACCTCAAATTTTCTTACCATTTTCCCTTGAATTGTCTTATATTAATTTGTGATCACTCTTCACTTCTCACCTTTCAAATCATGTCAAATGAATGCAATACCTCTCCTTCTCTTAAATTTACCACTGGGTAATTAAAACTATCGTTGAGTCATCAAGATTACATATTTCCTCCCACTATTTAGGGGCTCTTTAACCTGAGTTGGCATTGCTACAATCTTCAATTAAATAAGAAGATCTTCTAGCTATGAGGAAGAAATAATTGGCTCTTAATTTCATAGTTCTTAGGGATGCATTTCCAGATGAGAAAGCATATTAATAGGTTTTTGGGATTTTTTATTTCTAAGATATCACACTAAAGTCTAGTCTTCTTTTTCCATTTCCTTATACCATTAAGAGTGCCTTATGTAAGTATTGTATTTCCCCTTATGAACTCATGCCTAATGAGTGGAGAACCCTAATTGGGCTTACTATTGTGATGATTATGGATGATCATCAACTAGGTGTTGATAGGCTAGAGGTTGTTCTCCAAATAAAGCCTGCTCAAGAAAGAGAGCCATATTACTTGCCCACAATTCCTAGAAATAGGATCGTGCAGAATATTCCTAAGGAAGATAAAAATTGGAAGAATATATTCTTCTTTGTTGGAGGTGCTTAGGAGCATCTAGAGGAAGCTTATTCATGAGGACTATTTTTTCCCACTTCCTAGGGAGTAACAAGTGAGTTTTCCCTGATTTTTTTCTTTTTATTTCATTCTCATGATATTTCTTATTTTCATTATTATTTTTTTAAAATGCTCGTAATATCTTGGAGGGATGCCTTTCCATAGAGAGTTAGGCTACTCTTTTGGTCCTTTGCTCTAAAGAATATAAATATGTCCTTTTCTTTGTAAGGATGCTTGTTTAAGGCAAGGATGTTATAAGCTCACATATATGATAAAGATGATAAGGAACTCTAGATTGACTTTTCTTATTTTACATATATATGCTACTTTTAGTTATTATTTTGTTTTGACTTGTAGTGCATCTATCAGTTTGGGAGCTTCACTTTCTAGAAGCTGCAATCACCCTAGTGCTTCATTGGTAAAGAGTCTATCTATTAAGCCTCGTATTTCTGTAGACGAAGCTAGGCTCAAGGTTGTGAAGAAGTCAGCTTCTAAGGTGAAAAAAATCAAAGCGTTTATATGGAAGGATGCTACTATTGAATTCCCTCTGTTTTCTAAAGGGAGTAGTATCCTTAGTCATATTACTTGGAGAAAAAGTTCTAGGTCTTATCTTTTGAAGGTGACTCTTTTCCCTTGTGGATTGTCACCAAGAAGATAGCTTATATGATGAGGAGGATAGTTACTAAGAGGTTTTTGAATGCTAAAACTTCGTGGAGGGAGTAGCATTTTTTATGTATTGATCTATCATAGATGGAACTGCCAAAATATGATAAGATGCTCTTTAAGAGGGAAATCCTATCAATTTGTTTAGGGCTAACATAGAGAAGTTGAGCTATGTGGATTGCATGTTTTTCATACTTTATTGCTTTTTTTGTTGATGATGTTGCCTTTAACGTCTTTATCTTTTGTCATAACTATTAAAAGAGGTGGGAGTCAATTTTATGAGTGACCAAAATAGAAGCTTACTATTGAAAGTGGTAGATCACTTAGTTCTTCTCTTAATATGAAGCAAAAGTTTGAGGACATAGAGGCACATTGGAATCTCATGATGTAGGATTTCACACAGGTCTAGGGGAGCTTCGGCAAGCTTGACATGCTCTACTCAAATCTAATAGCAGGAATGAAACTCTCAAAGAAGATTTGAAAAATATGGGAGAGTATGTAGATGAATAGTATGCTTTAGTGCTTCTTGCAAGTCGTGGAAATGTCATGGCCCAAGTATTGAGGGCTGAACCTCTTTCTCCTATAGAGGGTTTTTTGACTAGAGAGTCTAGTCCTGCAAAGGAAGAATTGGAGAAGATGAACCATCTTTGTACAAGGATGGTGTAGTTTTTGAGGAATAGCCTCCTATAAAGAGAGATGATGGTGTGGATCATGTTGACAACACACTCGATGGTCCAGCTCCTTAACCTTACTTTCTATATTTACATTTTTGTTTTGTTTAGATGCCCCCATTTTGGAGTGCTTTTGTAAATAAATATATGACAATTGTTGCCTGGTAGGGGCTTTTTTTAATTTGAATGCTTCCTTTGCCTACATCTTTAATCTTCTATATGCAATTTACCTCTTTTCAAAAAAGGCTATTTTTATTTTATGTATGTTGAAAATAAATCTATATTGGATATTAGCTCCTAGATTCAAAGCTCTTTTCGATGTAATTCCCTTAGATTCATACTTCGTTGGGAAGATACCTTAATGGCAATTGTTTTGACTCAGAATCTATTTGGGTATAATTCACATAGCTTCAAGATCCTTTAGGAAGCTACTTTAAGAGCATCTTTGATCTACGAAGCTATTTTGGGTATAATTCTCTTAGATTTGAGATTCTTTGAGAAGTTACATGGAGAGAATATCAAGCAATTTATTTCAATGTGATCCTTAGAGACTAGGATTATTTCCTATAAGATTTTTGGAGGATCTTATTAAGTGTTGAACCCATCGTGTCGCAAGGAAGCTGATTCAGATGTGTGCTTAAAGTAACCTATTGAAGTAATCCCTAAAGGCTAGAAGCTGATCCTAAAACCTTTTTGCAAGATACACTTCTCATTGAACCTATTATAGCTCGAGAGAGTTGGTCCTTTTTAGCATTTTGAAGCTAACGACTTTGTCCAAAAGCTTCTTTGATGTGAGCTTAAGGTAATATGTTGAAATAATCCCTAGAGGCTCAGAGCTCATCTTAGAGCCTCTTGGCAAGATAAGCTTTTTATTGAACCTATCATGGCTCAAGGGAGTTGGTCCCTTTAGATGGAATAAAGCAGAATAAGAGTCATTTGGTCTAGGTGTCTTTCCCAAGCATTAGCTTTCTGTACATATACTCTGGGGGAGATGATGTAGAAGAACTAAACAATAAAATTTTGTATTTAATAAAAAGCTCGTAAGTACATGAATCACTTATAATAAACGATAAGTATACTCCTAAGGTCACTCTAAAAAGGAACTACATGGCATTAAATAATTTTTCAAATTTCTTAAAAAAATATGAAAATAAAATCTAAACATTCTATAACAAATTTTGTGTTTCGAAAATATTAAGCTAATAATAAAATAATAAAATGAGAAAAGATATATTTGACTGAAACAAATTCAAGATATGAAATTAACAATTAGTGGAGGATTAATGAAAAATCTAGCTAGTTCATTATGCTTATTAGAATTATTCAGGTTAATTAAGTATAAATTTAGATTATTAATTCTCCCTTTTTATACATAAATAATGCCTTTGGTTGGGTCACTATGAATTATTAATCAAACCATTTAATGCCTTTGGTCAGGTTATCAGTTACTTTGATTAAATTATGCCTAATGTTAAGGAATTAACAAATCATATAATTCAATACCTTTGATCGGATTACTACTTTAAACTTCTATTTAAGTTGTCTAAATTAGATCCAGATGATGTATATGTAACCTACTTTTCATATTTTAAATCTATTATGAAAAATGTCATCAATATATTAATTAATAATAATTAGCAATAGAACTAAATTCTCATTATAACAATTACCTAGACATACTTAATACCAAAAAAAATGATCATTAAATTAATTTCAACAAATTCAAGAAATACAAAAGAGTTAACCAAAAATAAATAAGAATACATATTAGATCTTAATACCAAAAGTAGATAAATGGATGTGTCCTGCTCTAAAGTTGTGCCCTTGATCTTCACTGTAATCCCAAATTTCCAGCGACCTTTTAGTATTACTTGATATGAAATATCGCCATGTTGTTGCCTTTTATTTGTTATTACCTAATCTAAATTGTATATAAACTAATACCTAAACTAAGAACATTAAACCAAGAATAATGACTACTATTTAAACAAAAAATAATAATTACATGATATGTTCTATTGTATGAAAACCTAGAGACTAAAGACATGAATTTATAGGAAATGGTTGAAAATAGAGGGTTTTAGGTGAATTAAATGAACGTGCTCTGTGGTCCAGTATTTTTACCACAACGGCCCGAGATATGTAGAGCTTCTCTAATGCTATCTCGAACAAGTCATGCTAGTAAATTTATATAGATAGGAGTACGTGGTAGCAGACAACAATCCTCGTTGTGGCACAATATCTTTAACTTGAATTGTTACCTTGTAGACCTTACATATTGGCTAGTTCTTCATGTAAGGCTTACATACCTTATTATTTTTAGCTTTTAAGGTGTAAATTGAGTGTTTCAAGTACTGTTATTCATGTATTAATCAATTTATATATTTGAAGCTAACAACACCTAAAATACAATAGAAAATACTCATGATTCAGATCATACAAATTTGCATAAATAATGATAAAAAATGCATAATCAAATTCATTTATTCATATTTAAGTACAATAAAATCACAAAATGTTAGTGCTTTTTAAGCACTAATTACAGCCCTTAATTAGCTTATTGTTAGCCTCTAACAAAAAAAGCTATAAAAAATCAAAAATAAATAAACTAAATTAAACTACTATGTTGCCTTGTTGGACTAGTTTAAGTCTCATAAGGGCTTTGAGTGATAATAACCTAAAATGAAAAATAAAAACAAAATAAATAAAAAAAATAAAAACTAAAACTAATGTAACAAAGTAAAAATTATAATAACAAAACTTATAATGATTTAGTTTCTTTTCAGTATATGATCAAATCTCAAGCATAAGTTAAATAAATATCACAAAGATTCACAATTTATTGTTCAAATTAGTGCTCATCACAAATTTATGTTCCATTGTAAAAATATATCAATTTTGACTCATCCAATCTTAGTTTTAAAAATCTGAATTCTCTTTGACTCTAATCCTTACAAGACATACTATCAATTTTACGCTAATCTTGTCAATACAAACTCTTAACAAATATATATGAGAACATAAGTTATGTAAAGAATTGAACTAAAAGGTTTGCATATGATTAAACAAGAAAAGCTCAAATGTGCATAACATTGATCTCATGAAAGAATCAAATGTTAAGATTTGTGAATATATCACAATACTATTATCATGCATCAATTAAAAATCATCAAGAAAATATTTCAAGTATGTGCCTTAAGATGAATGAAAATGCATTGACTTTAATGGAATTTAGTTCCTATTTTTATTTTTTAATAACCATGTCACCACTTAAAGAACTTTATGGTCATAATATTTAATTATAATATTTATTTTTATCTCCTTTTTTACTCTCTTTTTTTGCTTCCTTTTTTTTACTTTTTTTAGAGAGTGAACACACATACATTATGTATGATTTGTTGAGTGGCTAATTTGGCTCCTTTTTGTTTGTTTTAGGAAACCCCATATATTTCTCTTTTCTTTTCTACTAGAAGTCAAGTATGAACAAAATAGGGGCATGTTTAAATTCCACTCAAATCATTCAATCCAAGCAATGAAAATAAGTACATGATTCTTCATCAAATATTAAAAATCCTAACATTCAATGTCAAACCTATAGAGATCATCTTATAATTTGAGATAATAAGAAAAGAGTTTAAAGGAGTAGAGAAATATTATCACTCAAAATAGAATGATATAGGCTCAAAATATTCTCATAAGGTAGTCTCTACTATTTGATTCCTAAACACCAATTTTGGGTTTATCTCAATCTCAATATCTAAACATGAAACACAAATTATGAATAAAAAAAATAACTTTCACAATATTCCATGACATGCTTAAGACATCAATCAAATAGTGCAAAGAATCAATCATTCACTTTAAATCAACTAAATGCATCATAATTTTGCAAAATTTTAAAAACAGAACCTAAATATCCCTAAACAATTAAATGAATTAAATAAATGCAAACACATATTTAATAAAAAAAATTAAAAATTCCTAAATTTATATGTAACTATTCTTCCATCCCCAACATAGAATCTACATTGTCCTCAATGTATCAAATATAAATTAAAGATAAAGAAAAAAAAGGAAAATTACCCATTATCTTATCTCAATGTGATCATGTAGTGACGTGATAATTCATGGTGCATCCATCATATAAAACATTTTTGTCACACAAACAAAATATTGTGTACTTCTCATAAAACAAATTTTTAAAAATAGTTAAAAATCTAACACCTTTAAATTAAATAAACCTGAGTTCACATTAATAGAAAATAAAGTAAAGTAAAATACATTAAATGTAAAATAATAGAAAAACTAGAAATAAAAATAATTAAACTGAAATTTCATAAAAACAAAATGCAAAAAAGTAAATAAATAGACATAACTCGAAACAATGTTGGAGCTCAAACCTCAATGTCATTTGGTCCTTGATCAAAACTATGTGAGGGCTCAAGTGGTCTAAAAATGAACTCATATTCTGGATTCTAAGGTTCTCTCAATTGACTAGAATCAATTTCGAGATGAAAGTGAGTTAACTGCTACATCTCATGGATATTATGCATTTATTCACCATGAACACAATGTCACATACATGTACATTTAGCATGTTGGGTAGTATATTCTTGCACATATTTCTTCATATATGTAACCTCTTCTCTTAAATAATGAATTTCACCTTTCATGGAAGCTTTCGAAGAAAAGGCTACCCTTTTGTTCCTTTGGTTTACATTAGTACCTAAGGTGAGTTCACTTATTTAAGTTGGAGTCAATAATTCACCCGGATATAATAACAACTCACAGTTTGGATAGTTCACCCCCCGCTTTAGCATACAAAGTAGTTATAAGTTGGAGGAAGAAATAACTCAACTAGTGATTGTTTGTAGATAATCTTATCTAGTGGTTAATTATTTCTCCAACATCCATGATCATTATGGATGCTATTGCAAAGAGTAATGTCGCCCACTCTTTGTCCACAAAATTGTAGTGTGTGGTGGGCATGAGTCTAAAACAGACAAAATATTACCAAATGTGGGAACCCTTACTTAAATGTTTGGCTTTAAAACCCTTATGTTCCCCATTTGAATATTTCCATTCACCTGCCTCTACAGCTAGGGTTACTATTACATCTTTATAGCCTACATTGTCCAAATAAATATTGCATTCACTTTAGTCCACATCCTTTAAACCATAATAAGAATTTATATTTGATGGGCCAAATGACACTTGCACACAACAAACCATTACCCTATTATAAACACCGTCGAGAACATTTTCACATAATTCTTGAATAATGGACTCAATAGTAGCTTCTAGGATCTTAACGAACTGTCTCCATCCATATGCCACTAATATATATGTACTCCTCTTAAAATGATTATCATTTATAAGTTGAAATTTCATTACCCTTTCTACGATAAAGTTTTTGTTAATCTCAACATCCTTGTCGAACCTAAGTTTAGCTATTGTACTAGCGAATTTAGATCTATTGTATTCTCTAGGGATTTTCTTTTCCTGCCCAATATCACCTTTATTTATTTTGTGAGCTATTAAATCAAGTTCTTAAAAATTAAGGTTTTCATAA
The DNA here is from genome assembly GCA_030763125.1 of Hippophae gyantsensis. Classification (NCBI taxonomy): domain Eukaryota; kingdom Viridiplantae; phylum Streptophyta; class Magnoliopsida; order Rosales; family Elaeagnaceae; genus Hippophae; species Hippophae gyantsensis. Next base: position 39,885,539 of record CM061035.1, on the reverse strand, counting down.
ATATTCTAGAAATTACGAAAAACAAATCTAAAAATTCATTTCACTCTCTTTTAGACCAATTTAGATTTTAGTTATATTTAATAAATCTCAAAACTAATTCACAAAATTTAGAAAAATAATTCATAACTATTCTAGAAATTTTTTGTCACTTACTTGTGATTTCTACAACCCTTTGTTGAAGAAGATGAAGATTGATGAATACCCCTTTTAGAAGATGAATCCTTGAAGAACTTGTGGAATATTTTGAAAAATATCTTTAAAAATTGGCTAGAAATCACTTAGGAATGAGAAGTATATAAGAAAATAGGGAGGATTTTCAGGAAAAAAATGTATGATTTTTGGAGGCCTTTGAGTTTTTAGATAGAGAGAAAATTAGGCTTTGGTGAGGAATAAGGAGAGAAAATGAGAAAACTTAGGAGATTTATCTAGATGGGTACTATAAGACCTAGACTTTTAATTGGACCTTAGTATTCATAGTGGATTATTAGGTGGTCAAGTAGACCGGTGGCTTTCCTCTTAAACAATTGATCTGGCCAAGGTTATTTTCACCAAAAATCTCATGTCTCAATCTTTATATTTTTCACATTATTTTATTTACACTGATTACATATCTGACAGTCTACGAAAATTTTAATTTATCAAAATTTTGTTGATTATCTATTCATCCCTTCTAGCTAATTATGTCTGTAAAAAACCATTCAAATAATAATAAAAAATAAAAAAATTACGAACAAGTTAATAAAAGAAAAGAAAAAACAACCTAAAAGAAATAAGAGTTAGTAAACTAATAAATAAAATAAAACAAATTTAAAATAAAAATTAGCACACAAAAATACTAAAAACATAATTAAGTTATTTGTTAAATAAATAACTAAAACAATTAATAAAGAAAACAAGTAAAAATAAAAAAAAAATTTGAATTTTTAATTATTTTGAAATGTTTTTCTATTTTTTTTTTAATTTTTAGTTTAAATAACCTACAAATATTGACAAAAATATCATGAAAAGAAAAATCATGAATATTTACAAAAAATATTTTAAGAACTTTGATAAAAAAAACTTAAAATGTTATTCCTCCCCAATAACGACATCAAAAATTTAAGGCACGAAAATTTGATAGTCAAATTTTGTATTTAACAAAAAGCTTACAAGTGCATGAATCACTTAAAATAAGCGATAAGTGTACTCCCAAGGTTGGTCTAAAAAGTACTTATGTGTTTTTAAATAATTCATCAAATTTCTTAAAAGAACACAAAAATAAAACCTAAAGATTTTATCACAATATTTGAGTTTTGAAAATATTAAGCTAATGAAAAAATGATAAAATATAAATTTGACTCAAACAAGTTCAAAGAAAATTTAGCTAATTAATTATGATTGTTAGAATTATTTTGGTTAATTAAGTGTAAATTCATATTATCGATTATCCCTTTTATGTATAAATAATACTTTCAATCACATTACTATTTGTTATTAATCAAACCATTTAATACCTTCGATCGGATCACAGTTAATTTCATTAAATTATGCCTAGTGTGAAAGGAATTTACAAACCACCTATTATGACCATCAATCAGGTTACCAATTTAAAATCATATTTAAGCTATCTGAACTAGATATAGATGATATATCTAAAACCTAATTTTTATATAATAAATCTATTATAAAAAATATATCATCATTATATTAATCGATAATAAATTTTGTAAAATATTCAAATGAGAAACAATTTATATTTATTATTTATTAGAAATATTCTCCTAAACAATATATACAATTATAGCAACAGAATTAAATTCTCATTATAACAATCAGCTAGACATGTTTAAAATCAATAAATGATCAGTAAATTAATTTCATCAAATTCAAGAAAAATAAAAGAGATAACTGGAAAGAAATAAGAATATATATTATATCTTAATTCCAAAAGTAGATAGACGGATGTGTCCTACTCCATAGTCGTGATCTTGATCTTCATAGTAATCCATAATTTCTAGCAACCTTTTCGTATTACTTGATCTAGAAATTTTCCCTATTGTTGCCTCTTATTTGTTATTACCTAACCTACATTATGTATAAACTAATACCTAATAAAAGAACATAAAAACAAGAACAATGGTTGCTATTGAAATGTTAAAACTAATTATATGATTTGTTCTATTCTTTGAAAACCTAGAGGCTAAGAACATGACTTTATAAGAAATGGTTGAAAAAAAAGGTTTTTGGGTGAATTAAATGGACGTGCACTATAGCCTAGTATTTCTATCATCATGGCTCTAGATACATGGACCTTTTCCAATGCTATCTCGAGCAGGCGATGTAACAGCACCATCCAATTCATGCCTAGGCATAGAAGTGTAACTTGTCCAGTGAATTTATGTAGCGAGAAGTGTGACATGGAATAGAATAATGCCCACCATGGCACGATATGTTTTACTAGAATTATTGCCTTGCACCCCTTATATACAAGCTAGTTCTTCATATAGGACTTACATGCCTTATTCCTTTAAGTTTTAAGGGGATAATTGAGTGCTCTAAGTGATGTTCTTCATGTGTTGATCAATTTATATATTTGAAGCTAAAAATACCTAAAATATAACAAAAGAAATCCATAATTTTAAACATATAGATTTGCATAAATGATGAAAAAATATGAATAATCAAATCTATTTAATAGTATTTAAGTACAATTAAATAACAAAATATTAGTACTTTTCTTGGATTCATCAGTAGGAGCTCATTAATGACCTTTAAAATAGTTTCATTGAAGCTATTTTTTTGTATAGGTCTAGTGATTAATGTGTTATCTCGCTCTATAACCCCTTGTATATATTATCCTGTTACCTATGGCATACATGTAATAACTAGGGTTCATTGGCTTAGTGGAAATTTTCCTCTCTATTCCCAAATCTTAAAGCGTTGTACCATCCTAGGACTTACCAGATGTAGTAGTGTTGTTCATATTCTGCATTTTTGTCTTTTAGCAATGTCAAAAAACCTATACGAGTGATGTATCAACATCTTGCTCTAAGGCATTGCCCAAAGGAGCTAGCAATTGAGCTTCTTTGATAGAAAATAGAGCTTCAATTTTTAAAACCTCTTGTGTTTCTCTAAATTTCCCCTACTAAAATCTAGTATCCAATTTTTCTTGACTTTGGAGGAAGTTGATTTTAATAATTTGTTTGCTACATATGTTGTTTTTATGAGAACACTTTTCTGATAGATGGATAATGGCTTAATTAATGCTTAAATGAAATGGCGAATGATGCCTTATTTAAGGAAATAAAGTAGAATCGAATGATAATATTTTCTTAGGCATATAGCTTTCTAACTTCTTTCAAGTTTTCTTCCTTCAATGTCTTCTAGTTTGTAGGTTCCCTGCCTGGGAATTGAGGTCACTTTATTTGGTCCTTCTTTGTAGCCAATTTACTAGCTTATTTATCTTTTGTATTTTGGAATACTTGGTGTAGAACCCAGTCTCCTATTTTAAAACTTTTGTTATTCACTATGGCTCTCTAGTGTCATGTTTCTTGAAGCTGATACTTTGTTAGATTCAGTAAGGTACTATCTTGTTTTTCTTCTATAAGGTATAGATTCAAGTGTAGAGACTTATTGTGGAGTTCCTATGGATTGAAGACTTTATTTCTTAAATTAGGAAGTTGAATTTATACTAGTTTCAAACCTTCTATACCATAAACCACTAATTCTGGGTGGAATGAATCATGTGAGCAAGCTGATATGTTCTTGTTAGAGAAATATGTTGTGCTATTTAAATGAACAGCATTGTGGAGATTTCCATTGGCTCGAGAAGCCAATCTCTTACGTTCTTTAAGGTCCCTAAGATAATGAAGATTGTTTTGCATGCTTATGGAAGTCTTATGATATGTAAAGAAGCTATTTTGATCAATATATGACTCGTGGAAGCTGTCGGGAGCTTTGTATTAAGATCTAAGCCTGTTAATGGTCATCTTGGGTTATGATCGAGTCAATTACAAAATGTTGTTCATTATTATGAGCTATATGATAGCTATATGGAGATATAATGACCTTCTGTTAGAATCTAGGAGCCTCTTGGGAACTTTTAACATACACTAAGATTTTGTATAATGATCTTGAGTATTCTCAGGTCCAATAATGAAGTGGAAAAATGTTGGGGATTTTTACTCTTTACAAGGTTGATATTTGATATCGTATTTGCTCAGTTTCAGTGAATATTTCATCATTCTTCCAAAAGCATTTGGTTTATGGAGCTATATTATAATAGGATAAGAGGTTAGCACTATGAGACTATGAGCTTCGAAGTCTGAATAGAGCTTCTCTCCAGTAGTTACTAGGGCTAAAGGTAGCTTTTCTAGTATTGGATATAAAAGTTCATCTTCTAAGAGAACCTTGCAAATATAGTATATTGGGTTATGAGCTCTTTTGTCTTTTTTGGCAAACATTACACTCACTACAAAATCTTAGACTCATAGATATAAGAACAATCCCTCTGTTTGATCTAGCTTGACCAAGATTGCTAGAGACACTATATACTCTTTGAATTGATTTAAAGCTTGCTCATAGGATTCATTCCACATATAATTTGCAACTCTTTTCAATATTTTAAGGAAATATTAGTATTTATTTAAGCATCTAGGGATGAATATATTAAGAGTTATAATCCTACCTGTGAGCCTTTTGACCTCTTTATTATTTTTTGGAGAAGGAATTTTTGATTAATGCTTTGATTTGATCTTGATTAGCCTCAATCCCTCTTTCCTATGACTAGGTAGCATAGGAACCAACCTAACTTAACTCCAAATGTACACTTCTTAGGATTCAATATTACTTGATATTGTATTGAGATAAATAAATAGCTTCTCAAGTCATTGACGTGAGTATAAGCCTTTTTTAACTTGGTGACTATGTCATCTACATATGCTTCCATGGATTTTTCAAGGAGCTTTTGGAACATTTTGTTTACTAGTATTTGGTATGTAGCACCTATATTATTCAACCCAAAAGGCATTACATTGTAACAATAGGTGCCCCATTATGTGATGAAAAAGGTCTTTTCCCTATCCCCAAGATGCAATCGAATCTAATTGTATCCATGAAAATGAGGAGCTCATGGCCAATAGTGGCATTTACTAACTTTTCTATTCTCGGTAATAGGAAGTTGTCTTTGGGTGTTGCTTTATTGAGGTCAATGAAATAAATTCACATCATGTGACCTTCCCATTTTTTTGTTACCACTACCATGTTGATGAGTGAAATAGAAAACTAAACTTCATCAATGAAGTCAACTTCCTTAGGCTTTCTTACTTATTTTATTATTATTGCCTTCTGTTATGGGGTGAATTTCCTTCCTTTTTGCTTGATTGGAGTAAAATTTTGATTTAGATACATCTTATGCAAAGCTTTGTCAGCATCTATCCCTAGCATTTCTTCATAGGACTAGTAAAGGAAGTCTCAATGCTCTTTAAGAAAGCTAGTTAGCTCTTCTTTTGTCTAAGAGTAAAGCTTAGTTCCTATCTTAATAAATTTGGTGGCATCGAGAGTATCTATAGGGAATTTTTTGAGCTTCTATTTCTATGGTTGTATCCTTTGAATGCTATCTTCTGTGGTAGGTGCAAAGAAAGGAGATTTGATTTTTCTTTTCTAAGTTTTAGGAAGCCTTATGAGTTCCTTTTATGGAAATTTAGCTTCCTCCCTGAGTCATAGTTACTATAGGGGAGAAGGCATTTTGTTTTTGAGTATGGCTACATAGCATTCTCTTACAAATGCTTGGTCTCCAGAAAGCTCTTTAGTTCTAGCCTCTATTTGATACCTTAAATCTTATGCATAGTGAAATGAACTACATTAAGGGCATGAATCCATGGACTTCCTATAATCATGCAATATGAAGAGTTTGTGCCAAATATAATGAATTTTAAGGTCAATTTCCTTCCTTTGACGTTGAATAGAAGCTCAATGGTACCATAGGTGGTAGTTGTTGACCCATTGAAGCCAATTAGGAAGTGTTTGTCTTATGTCACAACTTTTTCCTCTTGACCCAATTTATTGATAGTATTGAGAAATATAATATCTGATGTATTCCTATTGTCAATTAGCACTCATTTTACTATATGGTTGGAGATCTTGATGAAGATGACCAAGAGGTCTTCATATGGAGTTAGGATTGCTACTTGATCAACTTCGTTGAAGCTCATTGTTTTAATACATATTCTACTTAGAGGATCTGAGCTATAACATATATGGCTTATTTTATATAAATCTTAAAAAGATGAATTGTTGCTTCCTATGAGACTTTAACCTTTTATGTATTACTTCAATGATGGAATCTGGTTTGGGAATAGCTAGTGGTTGTTCACCTATTTTTTTCTTCCCAAGCTCTTTGTCAAGCTTGAAAAATTCTTTTAGGTAGCTTTTTTGTATGAGCTTTTGCAACTTTTATTTGAGGGAAAAATTGTTATCCCTGTTATGCTCCCTATCTTACTAGAAAGTACAATAGGAAGCAATAGACCTTATTTCTTTGGAATGATTGCTCCTCTTTCTTGGCCATTGAATATATTCTTTTCCTTCCAGTCTTAGGACCAATTTAGCTAGAGATATAGTCAAAAGGACTAGTATTATGTCACCTGGTCTTGTTTTGTTATCATCTTTATTACTCTCTGGTTTGTAGATTGAGTGTCTTTTCTTTGGAGATGGTGGAGATCTATTTCACTTCTGAGGGGAGATTTTAGATGCTCATATTTAGGCGGGTTTGCTCTATATGTTTTAGCATCCCCTACTATGATGATATACTATTTAGCTTTTTTGAGGATCTTACCAAGGCTACAAGTCTGTTTCTTTGTTGGAGATTATATAAGGCTTCTCTCTAAATTCTTGAACATAAACATTCTTAGAGAATACAAAAATTTTAATCTTGGTGGAGTAAAATTGTTCAAGGTAGCTTCCAAGGGATTCAGTCTTCTTCTAAACCATTAAGAAGAGTACATGAGTCTCTTTCCTGATCTTTATACTGCTAGCAAAATTATTAATGAACACTTGAGCCAATTGGGGAAAGGAATATACACTTCATAAGGGAAGTTTATAGAACCAGGTAAGTTCTGGTCCCAAGAGGCTAGATGGAAATATTTTACATATCATTTGATCTAACATCTCGTTGGGGACATAGATGGTCATCTCCTTTTGTTTGTAACAGAGTATTTGTTTCATAGGATCATTTGATATTGTATAACTACTAAGCTTCCAAGTAGAGAATCTTCGTGGAGGCTCCATTTTAGAGATTCTACATATATGTGTGGTCTAAGAGATCCTATTAAGTTGTGACTTATTTGAATCTATTTTAAATTCATAGTGCTCAAGATCTTGAGATATCCACGTGGGGCCCCTTAGGGTTGATGGTTCTTGAACAACCTAGGACACGTGTTTCTTTCGCTCTCCCAAGGTTTTGAACCTTGGTCCTAACCTTTAAGACCTTATTAGGGAGTAACTTGATACCATCTAGGCTAGTAGTCCAGATGGTACCAAGTGCTAGGAGGAAGGAAAAAGGAATATGTACCCTAGCCACGAACATAGATTTCCTAAGTACCAAGGGCCCTCGCAGATATTCAAACCATGTATGATGGTTGCAGGTAAAAAGATCATCTTTTGATCTTTGAACCACACCTAGCTCAAAGGAGGCACAAGACATCTCAGGATATCCACGTGGGGCCCAAGGTTATGGCATTGATGCTTCGCCCCAAATGGTACTAGGTTGCTTCCTACTAAGGTACTTAAGGGCAAGGTACTAGGTTCAAAACCTGGGGAGAGCAAAATAAACACGTTTCAGGCTATGGTAGCCCTACTGTGAACATAGATCGGTATGGAGCATCAACGCCAAAACCTTGGGCCCCACGTGGATATCTCGAGATGTCTTGTGCCTCCACTAAGCTAGGCATGGTTCAAACATTAGGTTTTAGAACCAAAAATCTAAATCTAATTTAGAATCTTACTTTATTTCAAAGATTTTTATAAGAATTATTATTTGAAAATATATTGACGACATATTTTTTGTAATGCATTTTAAAATCTAAAATTTATGTTTGGATTCATCCATCTAAAAACTAATTTAGACAGCTTTAATAGAAGTTCCACTTGTTATACCCGACGGAAGACGACAAGTTAAGTTATTTGTTAATTTCTTAGAAAATGATCATAATTGAATTAAAATTAACTAATATTAGACCTGATCGAAGGCGTTAAGTGATTTTAATTTAATAAATAGCAGACCTAACCAAAGGCGTTATTTATATATAAGAAAGAATCAACACATCAGGGTTTATATTCTATTAACATAATTAATTTTATAAAAAATAATCAACTATCTAATTATCCCATTAATTAATTTTAAAACCAAAACTTTGTGACATGATGTTTACGTTTATTTTTTGTTTTAAGAATTTTATTGAATTATTTAAAAACTTTGTAGTTCCTCTTTAAACCAACTTTGTGAGTATATTTATCATTTCTTACAAAATGATTCATGAATTTATGAGTTATTTATCAAAGACAACACTCGAGCATCGAGTTTTTGGAGCAGTTGTTGGAAAGGGATAGCTTTTTTAAATTTTTATTATCAAAAATCTTAGAACTTTTTGTGTTGTAAATATTCGTGGTTTTTTTTATTTTCTAGATTAAAAAATTATTTTCTTTTCTTTTCTTTTAATTATTTTAATTCAATTATTTTTTATTTATTTATGTTAAATATTGTTGTTTAATATTTTTGTGTGATAGCATGTACATATTGTATGATATACTTTGTTAATATTTTGTAATTATGTATTAAACTTGTATTATTATTATTTGTATCATAATTATACTATATCATAAATTATTATATAGTAATTAGTGTATCATAAATTAAACTTGTACTATAATAAGATTGTTTGTATTATAAACTATATGTATGAGACATATTGTATATAGCATTTATGTTGTCTTTTTATGTTATTTTTAGGTACCTAGTTTTCTTAGTTATATATTCTTCATTTTTCTTTTACTTCTAATAGTAATCATTTTAATACTAAGTTATGTGCTACCTTGATTATTATTTTTATTCAAGTATATAAAAGGTAAGATATATTTGAGGAGCTATACATTGACAAACAGGATGACGAGATACATTTCAAGTGCAAGTAGACATGAGTGATGCTGGAAATAAGTAGAAAATGATGAAATAATATGTAAAGCCTATCATTGATAATGCTACTTCTTGCACACAACTGCAAGAGTTTGCAAAGAATTATGAATTGAAAAAGATTCATTATTCCATATTTTCTTCATTTCACCATATCTCTAATGAAAACCATTTAAATTTCATTAGAGATTTTTATGTTGTTGTGCCAACATTTCCACTATAGAGAGTTGATGAAGACCAGTTAAGGATGAGATGTTTTCCTTACACGTTTAAAAATAAAGCCAAGTCTTCATTCATGACTCTACAACCAGGTTCATTAACTACTTGAGAGGTAATCTACATTAAATTTATGGGTAGGTTTTCTTCCCAGCTTCACAAAAGTTCCCTTTATCTCTAATGAAATTAAGTCTATCAATGAAATGACCCTGAAACTCATGAAATTAACTAAGCAAGTGGAAGTCCTCACTACCTAGATACCAAATTAATAATTATGCCGAGTTTGTGGTATAATTTGGCATGATGCTATTGATTGTTTAATCGTAGGTGATTCTAGTAAGGATACCTTAAAGGAAGCCAATTTAATGCAAAGTTATCATTCCAACACTTACAATTACCCTAACTATACGTGAAAACCAAACAATTACCCAACGTATGCCCAAAACCAAACACAAAGGCCATATATAAATCATCTTTACCTACCAAATTAACATAAACTTGAATGCCTTTACCTACCAAATCAACATAAACTTGAATTCCTTTATTCAAATTAGTAGAGACAACTAGATGATGAATAATCAGAGGTTGAATACTGTAGAGGCTTCACTAAAAAGGTTTGCAGTTAAAAATAGGTATTTAGTAGAGTATATGCAAAAGCAAGAAAAAATAAAGTTGGCCAGTGAAGCATAAGAAGCAAAAGATATCACAATCCTTCGAAGCGGTAAACAATATCACTTGAGATTTCTAATGATTTACCGTATGGTACAAGTGATAAAAAAGGGGAAATTTTAGCCCTCCTAATTGGAGAGACAAGTGCCAATAATGATAAACCTTTTGAAGAAAGAATTATGGATTCAATTGATATCCCAAAATTCAAAATACATCATAACCATACCCAATACCAATTCCACAATAATTGAAACAATCAAAGCCAGATAAGTAGTTTTTTGATTTTTTTAATATGCTTTATAATTTAATATAAATTTACATTTATTAGAAGTAATCAAAAATATGCTTTCTTATTGATCGCCACAAAAATTTTGTATGCAATGAATACGCAAGTATACATATTACAATAGGTAATATAATGAAAATAAAATAGTGTTCCCACGGAGATTATTTAATTAGAAACTAATTTTTAAAACTAAATAAAATAAAAATCAATTTTTTGTGTTTTTATATTTTAAGGAAGCAAAATTAAAATAAATAAAAGTAACTAATAATAAATAATTAAATCAGATTTGGTAACAAAGAAGATATATGAGAAAATATCTAAAAATACTTAATTCCTTGATTTTCTAAACATGCGAATCACTAAAATCCCCCCAATATAATTATCAATTAATTACATGTTCAATTGAATCTAACCTAGTATGTACTCCTCTCTCAAGTAAACTACACATCATATAGTAACTAATTTAATCATACTCTCATGCCAATTAAATCGCATACTACTCATTAAGTTCATCAATTATGGATCACATACATAAGAATCATACATTTATGCCAAGAAATTGTGCATGTTATTTAATCAAGACAAACAATTAAATAATTCTTTCAAATCTATTTAATTTACTCTATAGATAAATTGTTTGCCAAACAATTAATAGCATAAAAATCAGATTAAATAATATAATTAAATTAAAATTACAATTGGGGTAAAATATTAGATCATCACATGGTGAAAATTGGGTTCATGAGATCCTTAGATTAATAAATTAACTACACATAATTATGTTCATAAAGTCATATTTTTCATAAAAAAAAAGACATAAAAATTGATAAAGAAAAGAGTAGAAGAAGAAATACAATCAATCTCTTGAATTGTAGTGTTAATCTCCTCTTGAATCTCCACCAAAATTGTATCTCCTTTTAATTTTTTTGTATTTTCCTCTCTTTTTAGCTTCAAAAACTGACCAAAATTATGCTAATGGAGGCTCATTAGGGTTTATGGGGTCATTATAGGCTTAAATATAGCTAAGTGTAATCTAGACCGTCAGATCAGCTATAGATCAAGAGATGAGATCAAAACAAGTAAATTCAACAAATCTAGTCAATGACAACATGACACATGGCACATGGAATTCATTAGGAGAATCATTGCATGACGCTCAATAGGGAAGACTAGTCCAAGTCAACACATATTGAGTCAACACCAACTTATGTAACTTGATTCGTGGTAAAAAATGGCATTACACATGGGTGGAACATGGGGAGCAATCACATAATGACATGTGGCGTAAAGGTTTGACCGCTCTTCGAACTCAGATTGAATGTTGTGTTGACACGTGGCATACACTACTTCGCTTCTTACACGTGGCAATCTACGGTATGTTTTCCTTACTTACATGGCATCTACGTGGCTTACCCAGTCAGCTCCTTTACTTGCGTGGTAGGCCACGTGGTAGCTTTTGATTGGCCATGCGTTAAGCATTCATAAAAATTCCAAAAAAATTCTAAAAATTATATTTTCATCTCTTTTAACTAAAAATTTTATATTTTAATATTTTTGGCCTCAAAAATACTATTTATTATATAAAACAAGTAAATATTAAGTAAAAAAGTGTGTTAATGACTATACTTTCATAGAGTCATCACACCCCCATACTTAACTCTTTGTTTATCCTCAAGTAAAGCGAAGTATAACTAAATAAAATAACATAGGTAGTGTATTCATAAATATACCTCTATTAGTACATGCATATTTCACAAACTATCCCTCATAAAAACTATCCCTAACATGATAAGGAGGTTCACATATTTATCAATCAACGTTCCATCAATACAAGGCTATGCAAGGTTTTTTCAAAAATTGATTCATGTGTGTGTGCTACACATGATATCATCCAATGTACTCATGAAATAAATCTATATGAGTATGGTAATCAATTCAATCTTAGAACAAGTCTCGTAAGTCTTTTTCCCACATCCATCTCCACTAATATAAATCTTAGCTAAAGATCAATAGGGACTTTACAGTCTTGTAATATTAGGTTTAGGTGGGGGTCAATAAATGAAGACATTAAGGCTCTTTCCACACCTTAGCTCTCTTTTTGTTCATCATGCACTTTTTAACTACAATTGAGCTTTTACTTGATATTTTAGTGCACCCTCTCTTATCATTCTTTTCACATTCTATTATTCTACATCTTTTCTTTCTTTTTTTGTAACTTTAAAACTCCCCAGATTTATTTTTAATTCTATTTTCTTTTTCTTTAGAGGCATAATTGTGTTGTGTGTTTTGCTTCTTCTTCTTTTCTCTCTTTTTTTCATAGGGTACATTACATTTCAGCTTACTCTATAGCATAACACATGATTACATTTTTTTCTTTTCATACAAGCTAAAGGTGTAAGGATAAAGGTAATGCTTATTGGTTAGGCATAAAATGTGTCTTAAAGATAGGAAAGGTTCTTTGTTAGGATTAAATGGGTGACTATGGATATTAACAATGGTTATCTTGAAAGGCTCAATCGATCCAAATAAGGCCTAAATCATTTTTTGTGCTAATAACTATTTAGGATTTCACCTTAAGGGATGATCAAATAGATTCTAAAACATGGTAGATCCCATCGATTGGCATAAATCACTACAAATTTTCTCTCAATAAGAACACCAAAATCAATCAGGAACGTGTGCATAAAAATTTGAATCAATTCAATCAAAACTAGAGATCATATAACATGATTAATGTAAATATCTTAACAAATATGTTAAATTCCTTATCTTGGTCATGACAACGAATTTTTGTCATTGAGTTCATATGTTTCATATCAATCATGCATGAATTTAGTTTCCATATATTTGTTAATTCTACCCAAATCATGATTAAAAACATCCTAAGAATTCAAAAACAATTCCCTAAATAATTTAAAATTCATAGTAAATAACAATATAGAAAATGAAGTTCCCTTCCCTCAACTTAAATCGCACATTGTCCCTAATGTGCACATATAAATATGAAAAAGTAAAATGAAAGAAAATACCCCTATTCATGGCACACCACATCAATTGAAATGCTCATTCTTATTGTGCCATTGCTCTCCACATTTATTCATCTACAAAACAAAAACAATGAAAATATAAGTAAAATAACTTTAGGTTGCCACCCAACCAGCGTCACACTTAACATCCTTGACTAGACCGTCATATCAAGTCCAAAAGCACATCCCTTTGTGTCCATTTACTTTTGAATTTTCCTGGAAAAATTTTGAGTCTTGATTTGTTCAATAATACTTTATGCTATGGTTTGCAAACATGATGCTCAATTTTCTTCTCATGCCATTTTTTTCTTTTTGAACTTTTTAGTATTACTATAAGCACTCCACCGTAACTCATCCAATTTATGTATTTCTAACATCTTTTTTACCTCTCTATTGGACTCTTTAAATTTCATACTTGACTGAGGATGGAAGGGTAAAAGTGTGAAGTATAAACTCCGTGGCCCTTCAATTGATGGTTTGAGCTTAGACCTTATCTCAGAATTTTCCATAATTTCCTTTTGATACACGCATGAGAGGCACATCCTCCAAAAAGTTCACACAGTCCATAATATCAACCTTTGATTCCATTACTTTCAAAGTTAAAACGGGTTAATTTTTTTTCTAATGAGTTTATGTACTTGTTCATAGCATCATGTGTTAAATTTGTAAATGTGGGCAACTCAACATATTCTTTTAAGTTGTTCCCACAATCTTATTCTTAAGCACTCATTAGCACTACCAATATCAGGGGATTTAGATACTTTAAAAACTTTAAACATTACTTGTTCATACAACATTCTCATTGTAAGTTCACCTTTTTGTACACCAATGAGTGCTCTTTTGGTTACCCTTTTTGTACATGAATGAGTGTTCTTCTGGTTGCTAAGAATGGATGACCAAGTATGATAGGAATGTCAAGGTCCTCCTCTATGTCTAGCACAATGATGTCTACCGAAAAGATAAATTTGTCTACTTTTACTAGCACATCTTCTACCACCCCCTAGGGTCTTTTAATTAACATGTCTTTCATCTTCAATGTTACTAAAGTGGGTTTAGCTTTACCAACCCCCACTCTCTAGAAAACTGATAATGGCAAGGGTTAATGCCAAAACCCAAATCACATAGTGCCTTGCCAAAATGGATGTTCTCAATAGTGCAAGGAATTTCAAAACTACCCAGATCATTTAGTTTTTATAGTATTTTTCTATCAAGGATAGTGCTATAACCTTTAGTCAAGGTTATTGTTTCATGATCTTCAAGCCTCATTTTCTTTGATAGTATAATTTTCATGAATTTGGCATAAGATGACATTTATTCAAATGCTTATGCAAATGGTATGCTTATATGTAGCTTCTTGAAGACTTCATATAATTGAAAACTGCATATTTGACTTTTACTTTTGGAGTCTTTTAGGGAAAGGAATTGAGGGTTTGTAAAGGTTGTTTTCCTTTGGCTAAATTATTTCCTTTTCAGTGCTCTCTTTATCCACTAGTTCCTCCTCATCCTTATTAATTTTCTATTTCTTTTCATCTTTTTTTGTCTTATGTTCCTGTTCTAAAGTTTTATCACTCCTCAAGGCTAATGATTTACAATGGTCCTTCCCTTCTTTTATCGAGTTTACAATTGTGTCACATTGAAGGTTATCTTAAGGCCTTTGGCTTATAGCCTAAGCAAGTTGTCCCATTTGGTTCTCTAAATTCCTAATTGAAGCCTCTTGAGTGGAAACTTTTCTATTTACTGATTGGATGAAGTCTTTCATCATCCCCATTAAGGCATTTGCATTGTCCTTAGTAGTAGGTTTCTTTTCTTGGGCTTGTAATTGTTGTGTTTGTTGGAAACTAGGTGGTTCAAATGATTGATGGTTGAATTGATTACCACCATGATTACTGTTATTCCAAGAGAAATTTTGGATGTTGTCTCCATCCTCGGTTATATGTGTTTGAGTATGGATTATTGTTTTGGTTCACATTACCCACATAGAAAACTGATTCAGGATTATTTAAACAATTATCAATCAAATGGACTCCGTCACAAAACACACAAGACACTCTTGAATCTTGGACCTAGTTTATACTCGCTGGTGAGTTTTAAACCTTTAAAATATTTACCAAATATGACACTTGAGTTGTAAGTTCCATGATATCATTTACCTCATGCATTTCAGCTACTCTTCTTGTGACTATCATTCTATCCATTTACCATTAATAATAATTGTTATACATTGTCTCAACTATGCTTCTAATAGTACTCAAGGATGTGTCTAAATCAAAAATAAATAAATAAATAAAAGTTAAAAAATAAACAACTAACTAAATAAATAAAAGTTAAAAAAAATAAATAAATAAAAGAAATAAACCAAAATAAATAAATAAATAAGTTAGTAAAAGAAAATAAGAAAATTAAAACTAAATTAAAGAAAATAAATTACAAAAATAATAAAAATTAATTTTTAATATTTCTAATCCTCAATAACGGTGCAAAAAACTTGATCGTAATACAAATTGTGTGTGTAATGAATATACAAGTATACGTATCGTAACAAGTAACATAATGATAAAAAAAATCATTCTCATAGAGACTATTTAATTAGAAACTAATTTTTAAAACTAAAAAAATAAAAAATCAATTTTTTGTGTTTTTATATTTTAAGGAAGCAAAATTAAAATAACTAAAAGTAAATAACAATAATTAATTAAATCAAATTTAGTAAATAAGAATATATATGAGATAATATCTAAGAATACTTAATCTCCCAATTTTCTAAATGTACGAATCATTAAAATCTCCCAAATATAATTATCAATTAATTAAATGATCAATTGAATCTAACCTAGCATGTATTCCTCTCTCAAAATATAGACCATATAGTAATTAATTTAATAACACTATCATGCCAATTAAATTGCATACTACTCATTAAGATCATCAATTATGGATCACATACATAAGAATCATACATCTCTACCTAGAAACTATGCATGTTATTTAATCAAGATAAACAATTAAATAATTTTCTCAAATCCATTTAATTTCCTATATGAATAAATTATTGGCCAAACAATTAATAGCATAAAAATCAGATTAAATAATATAATTAAATTATAATTATAATTGGGGTAAAATATTAGATTATCACATGGTGAAAATTGGGTTCATAAGATCCCTAGATTAATAAATTAACTACACATAATTGTGTTCATAAAGCTCATATTTTTCAAAAAGAAAGACATATAAATTGATAAAGAAAAGAGTCGAAAAAGAAATACAATCAATTTCTTGAATTTAGTGCTAATCTCCTCTTGAATCTCAACCAAAAATGGACCAATATTATGCTAATAGTGGTTTATTAGGGTTTATTGGGTGATTAGAGACTTAATTATAGTTCAAGTGCAATCTAGACAGTCAAATCAACTTTAGATCAAAACAAGCAAAATCAACAACACCAACCAATCATAGCACGACACATGGCACACAAAATTCACTTGGTGAATCAGAGCACGACATGTGGTAAGGGATATCGGTTCAAGTCCATGTATGTTAAGTAAACACCACATGGTGTAACTTGATTCACTGTCACGGATGGCATGGCCCATGGGTGGAATGCGAGGAGCAATCATATGATGACATGTGGCATAAAGGTTTGACTGTTCTCTAAACTCAAATTAAATTTTGTGCTGACACGTGGTATACACTACTTCGCTCCTCACAGTCTTAGGAAAGACTATCCATTTTAAAGTTTTTAACTCACCTTTTCCTTCTATCTTTTCCATTGATGAATGCTTTCATGTTGATTTTATGGATAGACTTGTTTATAACACTTTTTCAATAGGATAGAATGAAGGACAAACTAGAAATATCTCTTACTGTTGAAAAGATAAAAGATGATTTAGATCATGAAGAGACTAAATGGTATCATGATCTATTAGATAGTACTAAACTAAAAAGAGAATATAGTACACCTTTAGATCTACCTAGAAACCCACATAGGGAAAAGGCTACTCCATTGAACATAGAACTCAAAGATTTACCTAAGCACCTGGAATATGTATTTTTGGGAGAAAGAGAAACATATCAACCTATTATTTCTTCCTCTTTGACCAAAATCCAAGAAAAAGAACTTGTTAGGATTCTTAAAAAATTCAAAAAGGCATTAGGTTGTAGTATGGGGATTTTTGAGGCATTAACCTAGCTATGTGAATGCAATCATGCAAGATGTGGTTAAAAAAATTGAAACTCCTAGAAGTATGAGTCAATTACCTTATTGGTGATAATAGGTAGGTTATTCTGGTGCATGTGGTGCCAAAGAAATTTGGAATAATAGTGGTTAAAAATGAAAAAATAATAATTAGAGCCTACTAGAACAATCACATGATAAAGGATATGTATAGAGTTCATAAAACTAAATTTGTATACTAAAAAGGATCCCTTACCTCTTCCACTCATAGATCATATGCTAGAAATACTAGTTGGGCATGAATTTCACTTTTTCTAGATGGTCTTTCAGGTTATTATCAGGTACTCATTGCATCAAAGGATCAAGAGAAGACCACCTGCATATGCCCTTTTGGTACATTTCTTTTAAAAGGATGTCATTTGGGTTATGCAATGCCCCAACTACATTTCAAGAATGTATAATGTCTATCTTCTCAAACATGGTGAAAAAAGACATTAAGGTATTTATGGATGATTTTTTATTTTTATTTTTTTTGTTTTTGGAACCTCATTTGATAATTTCTTGCATAAATTGACTTTAGTCTTAGTACGTTGCACTCAATGTAACTTGACACTTAGTTGGGAGAAAAACCATTTTATGGTACAATAAGGAATTGTGTTAGGACAGGTAATTTCTAAAAAAAGAATTAAAGTTGACAAGGCAAAAATTGAGTTGAATGCAAAATTATCACCCCTACTTCTGCTATAAGGATTAGAATCTTCTTAGGACATGCAAGTTTCTATAGGCAATTCATTAAATATTTTCTAAAATAAGTTGCTATTTATGTAATTTGATGTCAAAATATGTCTATTTTGATTTTAATGATAATTGCCTTATCACTTTTAATACTTTGAAGGATAAATTAACATTTGTCCTATTATTTTGACACCTAATTGGTCTCTCCCATTTGAAATTATGTCTAATGCTTCTGATTATGCAATATAAGTAGTTTTGGGATAAAGAGTGGATAAGCATTTGCATGTTATATATTGTACTAGTAAAACACTTATTGACGACCAAATTAATTATTCCTCTACTGAAAAAGAATTCTTGGCTATTGTGTTTTCTTAAGATAAATTTAGGTCTTACTTAGTAGGTTCTAAAGTAATTGTACATTCTAATCATACTACTTTAAGATATATGTTATATAAACCTAATGCTAAGCTAAGACAAATCAGGTGGGTTTTACTCATACAAGAATTTGACCTAGAGATCAAAGATAAAACATAAGTGAAAATTTAGTAACTAATCATCTGTCCAGATTAATTTCTAAATTCAATTCTCATAAAGGTAAGAGTAAGGAAGAAATTTTTGAAACTTCTTCTAATGAACAATCATTATCAGTAGGTCTAAAGACATGGGATGTTGACATGCTATTGGAACTTTTAAACCTAACATTTCTTCTCAAAAAAAGAAAAAGGCTTCTACATTCTTCCAGGTAACACTTTTGGGATGACTTTTTGATCATCACACATAAAGTGTGTGCAATGAATACACAAGTATACGTATCGTAACAAGTAATATAATGATAAAAAAAATCATTCCCATGGAGATTAGAAACTAATTTTTAAAACTAAAAAAATAAAAAACAAATTTTTATGTGTTTTTATATTTTAAGGAAGCAAAATTAAAATAACTAAAAGTAAATAGCAACAATTAATTAAATCAAAACAAGAAAAACTGACAGCACCACCCAATCATAGTGTGACACTTGGAGAAAAGGATGGCATGGTGCACGGGTGGAACGTGTGGAGCAATGGTATATCAACATGTGGCAACACAGTTTGACCAAGCCCAAACTCAGATTGAATGTCGTGTTGACACATGACACATATTTAATCCTCTTCACACGTGGTGTAATGTGATTTTCTCTCTATGCTTATGTGGAATCTACGTGGCTTACCCAATCAACTCTCATGCTTGCGTGTAGTCCATGTGGTAGCTTCTGATTTCTCCAATGTTAAAAATTCATAAAAAATCCATAAAAGTTCCAAAAAATCCAAAACATTCCAAAACTTATATTTTCACTCATTTTCACTAAAAAGTTTATATTTTATTATTTGTAGCCTCAAAAATACTATTTATTAAATAAAACAAGTAAATATTAAATAAAAACGTGCGCTAATAACTCCACTTTCATAAAGTCATCACCTTTATCTATTCAATATTGGTCAAGATCAAATCATCTAGAGGTGTGTGCCTAAAGAAGAACATATATATATAAGAGCATTCTAGCCTTTTATCATGATTTTAATTACAAGGGCTATTTTGGTGGTACCAAAATAGCCCTTAAGGTATTACAATCGGGATTTTATTGCCCATCTTTGTTTAAGGATGCTCGTATGTTTTACACATATTGTGATAGATGTCAAAGGATATGAAATATAAGAAAATAAGATGAAATGCTTTTGACATCTTATTTAGTTGTTGAAACTTTTGGTGTATAGAAGATTGACTTTATAGGTCCCTTTCCCCCATCTTTTGGTAATGATATATTTTGCTTATTGTTGATTATCTATCCAAGTGTGTAGAAGTTATACCCGCTAGCTAACATTGTTGTAAACTTCTTAAAGAATTCAATATTTAGTAGGTTTAGGATTCCTGGAGGAATAATTAATGATGGAAGGAACCATATTTGCAACAAACTTTTTGATGGGGTACGGAAGAAGTATAACATCACATACAGAGTGGTAACTCCATATTATCCACAATCTTTTGATCAAGTAGAAGTGTGTAATAGGAAAATCAAAGGGGTTCTAGAATGAATTATGCACCTTTCAAAGAAGGTTTGGGAAAGCAAGTTGAATGATGTCTTATGGGCATACTACACAATATACAAAACACCCATTAGGATGAACTCTTAGTCTTTGGGAAAGCATGCCACTTACCAATTGAACTAGAACATAAGGCTTATTGGGAAATTAAATAGCTAAACATAAATTTATATAACCCAATATAGAAGTGATTGCTCCAACATAATGAGCTTGAAGCGATCAGGGATGAAGCCTATGGAAATGAAAAGTTGTACAAAGAGCGTACTAAGCGCTATCAGGACAAGAGGTTGCTTCGTATGTCTTTTCTTCCGAGAATGAAAGTTATTTTCTTTTTCTCTCATCTAAAATTGTTTCTAGGAAAATCACAATCAAGGTGGAATGGACCATTCATAATTACCCAAGTGTTTCCACATGGAGCAATAGTGTTAATGGATCCTAAGACTCAAGGAATTTTCAAGGTAAATGGGCATTATGTGAAGCCTTATTTAAAAGAACACAACATACCAGAAATTGAATGCATATGGATATGTAATCCTTGAAACAATTATGATAAACATATAATTATAATTTTAGTTTCTAGGTGTCTTAGAAGAATACTTTTAAAGTTGAAGAAACTACCGATCCTCAACAATCGCATCTCAGGTATATCTCTATTTTTGTGCGTGTTAGATTGCATATTAGACACATATGAACAATATCAAAGTAGGCTACTCAATTGATTGAATAGTGACTAGATCCATCAATCTATATTACCTACTGAATTAATTATTTATATAACTAGATCGATCAAGGAATTAATACTCGATCAATTGAGCACCATATCGATTGAGATTAATAATTAGTTCAATCCTTGTTTTTGAGATTTAATTCATTAATACATTCAATTGATTGAAAGGACATTCGATCAATCAAGTACTCAATCGATCAAGCACTTGTTAGATTAATCAAGATGTTTAGGGCTTTGATTTTAAAACATATTTCTAATACGAATTGGATTGGATTTTTACTATATTGTCCTTATTCCTTAAAACTCATTTAACATATTTTATGAACAAGATGGTAATTTTACTTTGAGCTAAAGTACTTCAAAATATTTTACAATAATAAACCTAAGAACAATTGAAACTAACCACATAAGAGCTTAATTGTGCTTATTCTCTTCATCTTTTATTCTCTCTCTTGTTTTGATAAAGCTATTAAAATATAATTTATCATTAATTTAATTAATCAAACATTTATGGTTAAAGTGATTATTCTAGAGTTGCTAATTGTTTTCAATTTACCTAGTATATTGTTTAACCTAGTTAGGGTTGTTCATAATTGACTCTGCTCTAGGACACACACTAACACTTGAGTTTATATGCTAACTTTTTAGGTGACAACTTTATAGACTTGATTAACCCATATTAGTATTTATGTGCTAACTTTCAAGACAAATTGTTTGAGTATCCTAGGATAGTACCATAGTGTAAAAATTTAGTTTTCCTATGAGAATTCTATAATGAGAAAGAGGTTTTGTCATATGAACATTTCAAAGGAGGAGATTGTAAGGTTAATGTTAGGGTTAGCGATATTATTGAACAAAACATATGATTATAATTTTAATTTCTAGTTATGTCTTAGAAGAATATTTTTCAAGTCGAAGAAACTATTGAGCCTTAATGATCATATCTCAGGTATATCTCTATTCCCATACATGTTAGATTTCATACTAGACATATATTAATAACATGAAAATAGGCTATTTGATCAATCAAGTAGTGACTAAATCGATCAAGCTATATTACCTACTGAATTAATTATTTGTATGACTAGATTAATTGAGAAATTAATACTCAATTGATCGAGCACTAGATCGATTGAGATTAACAATTAGATTGATCCATGTATTTAGGAATTAATTGATTGATATATTGGATTGATTGAGAGAACATTCAATTGATCAAACTATGTACTCAATCAATCAAGCACTTGTTAGATCAATCGAGCTACCAGAGCTTTTATTTTAAAATCTATTTCGTATACCAATTGGATTAGGATTTTACTATATTGTCCTTATTCATTCAAACTTATTTAACTAATTTTATGCACAATATGGTGATTTTACTTTGACCTAAATTGCTTTAACATATTCTATAAATATAAACCTAAGCACACAATTAAAACTAACCACACCACACAAGAGCTTAATTGAGCTTATTCTCTTCATCTTTTACTTTCACTCTTGTTTTGCTAAAAGTATTTAAGTATGCTTTTTCATTAAGTTAGTTTATCAAACATTTGTGGCTATTGATAAGAGTCAAATTATTGCATTTTTGTTATGATTTAAATGTTGATATTTGTGTGAAAATTGCGTTTATTTGATTATTTAATCCACAAATGTCATTTCACGGGTATTTCGTGTTTAAAGTGCAATTTCAGGTGAAATCATAATTTTGGAGAAGTTTGGGACAAATTTCTATGAACGGGATTGAGTGCAAATAAAAAGAAAACAAAATTTCAAAATTTGGAATTTCGCCGCCGGCTAGAATATTCTCGCCGCCGGCGAAAACCTTACGGAGAATACGTTGAGCAAAGCAATCTCGCCGCCGGCCAAATAAATATCGCCGCCGGCCAATTTAATCTCGCCGCCGGCCAATTCATTCTCGCCGCCGGCCAATTTAATCTCGCCGCCGGCCAATTCATTCTCGCCGCCGGCGAAAATCCTACAGAAAGCACGGCAAAAATCTTCCCGAGAGCACAAAATTTGGCAAATTCATCTCGCCGCCGGCCAAATTATTTTGGCCGCCAAATGCATCTAGCCGTTGCCACATTATTTTGGCCGGCCAAAATCGAAAACCCAAAAAAATTTATTTTCCAGAAAACTCGCCGCGGCGAGAATAATGTCGCCGCCGGCGAGTTTCGTCCGAAAACAGATTTTTTGGTTGTTTTGTTCCAAAATTGCCCCCCAAACCCTAGATCTATATATATAATATGATGGAAAAAGAGGGGGACGGCAGAAAGGAGAGTTCAAAGGCATTTTTGGAGAAGAGAAGGAAATTTTGGAGAAACTTGAAGGATCTTCACCATTGTTGCTACCAAGCCTTCATCTTCTAGAGTTTTTTCATCTCTTCTCCTTAGCATTTATTTTCTGCAGTTTATTCATATTTGTTATTCATGGATTCAATTGAAATAATGGTTGTTCTTATTTCCGTTATGAACTAATTCGTTTTTGCTAGGGCTATGATGTAGTTAGATCAAGGAAATCTGATTTCTTTTGTTATGGTTATATGAATTCATTGTTTTCAAGTCGAGTATTTATTTCCATGCTTAATGCTTTTAAATTTCTGATCAAGATTTAGATGATTTGTTGCATTATATTGAGACCGAGAGGAGATGTGTAATGAATGCTTCTTGTGATAAATATCGTATGTTGAATGCGAGTTTGACACCTAATGCATGATGTATGTGGTTATTCCAGAAATTCCATAAATCGTAATGTGCTTATTTGTGATTAAATCTTCATAGAAATATAGTCGGTTTTCATAGATAAGTAATTCTAATATAACTTGAGAAAGAGTATTAGATAAGTTTGGGTTTTTCAACCATCACTTTTAGCTTTGATTCTCATATAACATGACTTGAAATCGGATTGAATTGATTTAGCGAAATCAAATGCCTTAGCATTTTTAATCATTTTTGAACAACATTAAATTTTGTTATTTGCATTTAGTTTTATGTTAATTTGCTTTTAAAACAATTTCAACAATTCGGTTTTCAAATAAAATTAGGGTTAGTCAATTTCGGTACTTAGTAAACGCCATTCCTTGTGGGTTCGATATCCGTACTTTTGTACACTTTATTACTTGAACGATTCGTACACTTGCGAAAATAAGCATCAAGTTTTTGGCGCCGTTGCCGGGGAATGGTTTGTTTTTATTAATATCGATACTACCTAATCTTAGTTTTAATTTGAAGTTAATTTCCTTTATCTTTCTTTCATTTTTAATTTTGTTTATTTTGCTGTTTTATTTTATAAATATAAAAAAAAAGTAACTTTGTGTTAGTTGATTTTCTGGTTGCAGGATTTTTGTATGAGACGTACAAGAAGCCTTAACCTTCTTCCATTTGATCCGGAGATTGATAGAACATATAGGCGTCTAAACCGAGAGAGAAGACGTTCAACCTCAGCTCCTAATAGACAATCAACCATGGATCCACCATTTGTTGAGGGAGGTGGAAATCGTAGAGCTTTGAAGGATTATGCTGCGCCTAATGTTGCTGGAACTATTTCGGGTATAAGGAGGCCAACTATTCAAGCCAATAACTTTGAGATAAAACCATCCTTTATCCAAATGGTTCAATCAAATCAGTTTGGGGGAATGTCAAAGGATGATCCAAATGCACATATTGCTTACTTTCTGGAGGTGTGTGATCTTTATAAGATAAATGGTGTGTCCGAAGATGCTGTAAGATTGAGGGTTTTTCCTTTTTCACTTCGGGATAAAGCCAAGGAGTGGCTAAACTCATTACCACCAGGATCAATTACAACATGGAATGAATTGGTTCATAAATTCTTATCCAAATTCTTTCCTCCTGCTAAGACAGCAAAATTAAGGAATGAAATCACATCCTTTACACAATATGACCAAGAATCATTGTATGAAGCTTGGGAAAGATTCAAAGAAATGTTGAGAAAATGCCCACATCATGGTATACCAATTTGGCTACAAGTCTCTACATTTTATAATGGGTTGGTTTCAAACTATCGTGCAATGATTGATGCTGCAGCTGGAGGATCTTTAATGGGAAAAACACCGGAGGATGCTCATGAGTTGTTAGAGGTTATGGCAGAAAACAACAATCGGTGGCATTCAGAGCGGGTAATTGCAAAAAGACCAGCAAAGAGGTGCATGAAATTGATTCGATGAATGCTTTGTCGGCTCAAGTTGTCGTTCTTTCAAGAAAGATGGATTCTTTGTCATCCAAGTTAGAATCCAAACCAACTACACAATGTGATTTATGTGGTGGAAATCATGCTAGCATCGAGTGCCAAGTTGGAAATCCATTTGCTTCACCAAATGCTGAACAAGCAAATTATGTTTCAAATTTCTAAAAACCTCAACATAACCCATACTTGAACACCTACAATCCAGGTTGGAGAAATCATCCAAATTTGTCATGGGGAAATAACCAGGGGGGATTCAAACCGTCATCATCTTCCTACCAACCCCAAGAGAAAAAAAAACAAATTTGGAAGAAATTTTGGGAAAGTTCATTGAGGAGTCAAGAACAAATTTCAGAAATCAAGAGGCAATTAACAAGGATATCCAAAACCAACTGGGGCAACTTTCAAAGCAGATTGCAGAAAGGTCTCAAGGATCGTTGCCTAGTGACACAATAAATCCCAAAGAGCATGCAAAGGCTATCACATTAAGAAGCGGTAGAGAACTTAAGAATCAGAGGAAATCGGAGAAAAAGATGGAAGAATCTAAAGAAAATCCATCAACATCCCAAGATGTTCAACCTTCCCCAAATGCGAAATATGAGCCTCCTATCCCATATCCTCAAAGATTGAATAAGAAAAAGCTTGATAATCAATTTGATAAATTTCTGGAAATTTTTAAGAAATTGCATATTAATATTCCTTTCGCAGAGATGTTGGAACAAATGCCCAAGTATGCAAAATTCATGAAGGAAATTCTATCAAACAAGAGGAGGTTGGGAGATTATGAAACTGTCATGCTAAATGAGGAGTGCAGTGCAGTTCTTCAAAGAAAACTGCCACAAAAATTGAAAGACCTAGGGAGTTTTACTATACCTTGCACTATTGGAAGTTGCAATTTTGATAAAGTCCTATGTGATTTAGGAGCAAGCATTAATTTGATGCCACTTTCTGTTTTCAGGAAACTAGGCCTGGGAGAAGTGAAGCCCACTTCAATCTCTCTACAATTAGCAGATCGATCGGTGAAATATCCTCGAGGGGTAATTGAGGATGTTTTAATTAAAGTTGACAAATTTATATTCCCTGTAGATTTCGTGGTGCTTGACATGGAGGAAGATAGAGAGATACCGCTGATATTGGGAGACCATTCCTTGCAATCGGAAGAACATTGATCGATGTTCAAAGAAGGAAAGCTCATTCTACGGGTGCAAGATGAACAAGTGACCTTTGATGTTTTTGAAGCAATGAAATTTCCAAGTGAGGTACATTCGTGTTTTCAAATTAACACTCTTGATAGGTTAATCTCAGAAAATTTTGAGGAGAGAACTCCATTGCTACCACTAGAAGCTTGCCTTGTGAAATCTGGAACAATTGAGGAGGATGATGAGGGAGTGAGACAATGTTCCGAATTACTGGCAGCACTTGATGAATATTTGTCCAGTGATGGAACATTCAAGGAGTTGGGAACAAATGAAACTCCAACCTTAGTGGTAAAGAAGGAAGCCAACAAGATTGAGCTAAAGCCACTGCCATCCCATCTAAGGTATGCCTATCTTGAAGACTCTGAATCTTTTCCTGTTATTATTAACAATTCCTTGAATGATGAAGAGGAAAACAAGCTATTAGGAGTTCTTCGTACTCACAAAACGGCAATTGGATGGACAATGGCGGACATCAAAGGGATTAGCAACTCTGTGTGCATGCATAAAATCTTAATGAATGAGGATTACAAGCCCACAATTCAGCCACAAAGGCGTTTAAACCCAACAATGCAAGAAGTGGTCAAGGCTGAGGTGATTAAGCTTTTGGATGCCGGGGTAATTTATCCGATTTCAGATAGTGCTTGGGTAAGCCCAATTCATTGTGTACCAAAGAAAGGAGGAATCACAGTTGTAGAAAATGAAAACAATGAGCTTATTCCAACAAGGACAAAGGATGGGTGGAGAGTGTGTATTGATTATCGAAAGTTGAACGACGCTACCCGAAAAGATCATTTTCCTTTGCCATTTATTGATCGATGTTGGAAAGATTGGTGGACATGCTTATTATTGTTTTCTTGATGGATATTCAGGGTACAACCAAATTGCAATTGCACCAGAGGATCAAGAGAAGACAACATTTACATGCCCTTATGGTACTTTTGCATACAGAAGGATGCCATTCGGTTTATGTAATGCACCTGCAACTTTCCAAAGATGCATGATAGCAATTTTCTCTGATATGGTCGAAAAGTTTATTGAGGTTTTTATGGATGATTTTTCTGTTTTTGGCCATTATTTTGATAATTGCTTGCATAATCTCTCTTTAGTCTTGTAGCGTTGTAAAGACACAAATTTAGTGCTAAATTGGGAGAAATGTCACTTCATGGTTCAAGAAGGAATTGTTCTTGGCCATCAGATTTCAACAAAGGGAATAGAAGTGGACCGTGCAAAGGTGGAAGTGATCGAAAAATTACCACCTCCAACAACTGTAAAGGGTGTTAGAAGTTTCTTGGGACATGCTGGGTTTTATAGAAGATTTATTAAATATTTTTCAAAAATAACAAAACCTCTTTGCAGTTTGTTAGTTAAAAATGCACAATTTGATTTTTCTCCTGATTGTTTGCAAGCTTTTAACCTTTTGAAGGAGAAGCTCACTTCAGCCCCTATAATTTGTGCACCGGATTGGAGTCTTCCATTTGAGGTAATGTGTGATGCTAGTGACTATGCTATAGGTGCTGTTTTGGGCCAAAGGAAGAATAAGTTGCTGCATGTGATTTATTATGCAAGCAGGACATTGACAGATGCACAACTTAATTATGCAACAACTGAGAAAGAGCTTTTGGCAGTAGTGTTTGCATTTGATAAGTTTAGATCTTATTTAATTGGGTCTAAAATTATTGTTTATACTGATCATTCTGCTCTTAAGTATTTGCTAGCCAAGAAAGATGCCAAACCGCGATTACTAAGATGGATTCTTCTTTTGCAAGAATTTGACTTAGAAATTCGGGACAAAAAAGGGATCGAAAATTTGGTTGCTGATCATTTGTCCAGGTTGGAAGAAGATTACATTGAGGTTGAAGACCAAATTAATGAAACATTTTCGGATGAGCAATTGCTTGCTATCCGAATGGCTCCATGGTTTGCTGATTATGCAAATTATTTGGTCAAGAAAATTTTACCTACTGACATGTCTTATCAACAAAAAAAGAAATTCTTTTCTGATTTGAAACATTATTTTTGGGATGAACCTTACTTGTATAAACATTGTGCAGATCAAATTATTAGAAGATGTGTGCCAGAGGAAGAAATGGAAAGCATTCTTCGTCATTGCCATTCAAAGGAAGTTGGGGGACATTTTGGTGGAACAAAAACTGCAGCAAAAATTTTGCAATCTGGATTTTATTGGCCTTCATTGTTTAAAGATGCTTTCAAGTTTGTTTCAATGTGTGATGATTGCCAAAGGAGCGGAAATATTTCACGGAGACATGAAATGCCCTTAAATAACATTTTAATAATTGATTTATTTGATGTTTGGGGTATTGATTTTATGGGGCCTTTTCCTTCATCTCATTCTAATAAATACATTCTTGTTGGTGTAGATTATGTCTCTAAATGGGTGGAAGCAGTTGCCTTGCCTACCAATGATGCTAGGGTTGTGATAAATTTTCTCAAGAAGAACATATTTTCCAGATTTGGCACACCTAGAGCAATTATAAGTGATGGAGGTAAGCACTTCTGCAATAACCAATTTGAGGCTTTGTTGCAAAAATATGGAGTAACACACCGAATAGCTACACCTTACCATCCTCAAACTAGTGGACAAGTTGAAGTGTCAAACCGAGAGTTGAAGAGGATCCTTGAAAAGACCGTAAATAACTCACGCAAGGATTGGTCAAGGAAACTAGATGATGCACTTTGGGCCTATAGGACAGCTTTCAAGACACCTATCGGCATGTCTCCATACCGATTGGTGTATGGAAAAGCTTGTCACCTTCCAGTTGAATTAGAACATCGGGCATATTGGGCAATTAAAATTCTGAATTTTGATCTTAAGGAAGCAGGTGAGAAGAGGGTGTTGCAATTAAATGAGATGGATGAAATAAGGAATGATGCTTATGAGAATGCCCGAATATACAAGGACAAGACGAAGGTTTGGCATGATAAGCACATCTTGAGGCGAAACTTGGAGGCGGGACGTAAAGTGTTGCTTTATAATTCCCGTCTCGTACTTTTTCCAGAAAGTTAAGATCTCGTTGGTCGTGGCCTTTTCTAGTAACCAAGGTGTTTCCTTATGGAGCAGTTGAGATTAGCCATGAAACAAAGGCAACTTTCAAGGTGAATGGACAACGGTTGAAGCCATATTTTGAGGGAGAATTCAGCAAGCAGAAAGATTCTCTAGAGTTACAACAACCGTAGTGAAGAATGATAGAAAGTCTAGCTAATGACTATAACTTAAAGCGCTTAATGGGAGGCAACCCATCAGGTAAAAAAATATATATATATATATATATATTATTACTGTCACCGCCGGCGGAAAGGAGATCTCTCTTTCTTTTCTTACATTGAGAACAATGTAAGGTTTTGGTTGGGGGTGCTATAAACGGTAAATCTTTTCTCCCCTTCATTTTTAGTAGTTTTGTTTGTGTGTTTAGTTGTGTTTAATTTTGATTTTCCATTTATTTTTCTGCATTTTGATTTAATTTTTTTTTATTTCTTTATTGTCTTACTTTATTATTATTATTGTTATTATTATTATTTTTATTTTATTTGCATTTTACTTGTTTTAATTTGCACGTTGATGATAATAATGTGATTGTGATAACAAGTAGCTGTTAGAAGACATTAAATTTTGCTTTGGTTTAAAGAGAATTTCAAATGTTGATTTTACCTAGTTGGTGACTCTTTTGGTATGTGGTATGATTTGGTTGATTAGTCCAAATGCTTAGAGAAGTCTTATGTGTGAATTTTGCATGGACATTTTTGTGATCCCAACAACCTCTAGAACTCATTTGAAAACCTCTTGAGGCGAAATAATTTGGAATTACACTGTTTAGGATATGATGTAGGCCATTTTTGGATCGATTGTGCCATTTTAAGCCTACCTTGTTATCTTTATATCACTAGTAACCTCTTTGAGCCATTTAAATATATTGTTAGCCTTACTTTTCTTTCTTTTTGCCTTATATAACCTACCTTCTATTGAGCCAAATATATATATATATAATTCCTACCTTATTTGTTAAGAGCACTTAATTTTGAACACAAACTTTTCAAGAGGAATTGGAGAAATCTTCCACATATATTGGAAGAAATTGGTTGGGGGTTATGTCTTTTCAAGAGAAATTAGAGTAAGGAGGATGAAAAAAAAAATCATATATATTGGAAGAAAGTAGTTGCCTTTTCAAAGAGCAATTGAGTAAAAAAAAAAGAGAAAAGAAAAAAGAAAAAAAAAGAAAAAAAAAAGAAGAAGAAAGCCTTCACATTCTAGTAAATAAAAGAGTGTTAGTGATGGATGTACTAAGGTGAAAGATTGAGGAAGAACTTTGTTTATCTGTGGAAAAATGGGTTATGATCGGAAGAAACAATTTGGGTTAAATGGTGTTATTCTTTTACTTAATTGGTTGTGTTTAATCTAATAAGTGCCCTTATTTGTATTTTGACACTTCCCGTTCTTTCTTAACCAAATACCTAAGCCTAACATTACAAGCCTCGTAAAGTCCTATTGATCCAAAGTGGTGTATTTTTCTTCATTAGTGGAGAGAGGTTTGAAAAGTGAGCCTATGGAGTTTGAGATTTCACCTTTTTGTTTGTGGATGTTGTGCATAATATTATCTAGGAATTATGGCTAATGGTTTGTGGTTTGATGGATGTTTAAGAGTCAATAACAAAAGTGAAATTGGCATTTGAGATTTCTTAAAGCTTAGGTGACATTTAATTATTCTATATGTTGGGTGTTATTTACAATTTTTGAGACATTTGTGCAAGTTATTTGTTATGTGATTTTATTGTTTTAAGTTAGGATAGTTATAGGTAAGATGTTTGTGGGTATCATCACTGGAAGCCCTCACGAGACTACAACTCGTCCTACTAGGGCCACCTAGGGGTTTAAAGGCTTATTGCATACGCTTAATGTAATGTCGTAAATAGAATAAATTTCCTTTGAATTTTTATTTTAATATCTCCTTTGAAATTATTCATAGATCGCTTTTCTTGCTAGAGACTAGCAAGAAGCTGGTTGGGGGTTGTTGATAAGAGTCAAATTATTGCATTTTTGTTATGATTTAAATGTTGATATTTGTGTGAAAATTGCGTTTATTTGATTATTTAATCCACAAATAAGGAAGTTGGGGGACATTTTGGTGGAACAAAAACTGCAGCAAAAATTTTGCAATCTGGATTTTATTGGCCTTCATTGTTTAAAGATGCTTTCAAGTTTGTTTCAATGTGTGATGATTGCCAAAGGAGCGGAAATATTTCACGGAGACATGAAATGCCCTTAAATAACATTTTAATAATTGATTTATTTGATGTTTGGGGTATTGATTTTATGGGGCCTTTTCCTTCATCTCATTCTAATAAATACATTCTTGTTGGTGTAGATTATGTCTCTAAATGGGTGGAAGCAGTTGCCTTGCCTACCAATGATGCTAGGGTTGTGATAAATTTTCTCAAGAAGAACATATTTTCCAGATTTGGCACACCTAGAGCAATTATAAGTGATGGAGGTAAGCACTTCTGCAATAACCAATTTGAGGCTTTGTTGCAAAAATATGGAGTAACACACCGAATAGCTACACCTTACCATCCTCAAACTAGTGGACAAGTTGAAGTGTCAAACCGAGAGTTGAAGAGGATCCTTGAAAAGACCGTAAATAACTCACGCAAGGATTGGTCAAGGAAACTAGATGATGCACTTTGGGCCTATAGGACAGCTTTCAAGACACCTATCGGCATGTCTCCATACCGATTGGTGTATGGAAAAGCTTGTCACCTTCCAGTTGAATTAGAACATCGGGCATATTGGGCAATTAAAATTCTGAATTTTGATCTTAAGGAAGCAGGTGAGAAGAGGGTGTTGCAATTAAATGAGATGGATGAAATAAGGAATGATGCTTATGAGAATGCCCGAATATACAAGGACAAGACGAAGGTTTGGCATGATAAGCACATCTTGAGGCGAAACTTGGAGGCGGGACAGAAAGTGTTGCTTTATAATTCCCGTCTCAGACTTTTTCCAGGAAAGTTAAGATCTCGTTGGTCAGGGCCTTTTCTAGTAACCAAGGTGTTTCCTTATGGAGCAGTTGAGATTAGCCATGAAACAAAGGGAACTTTCAAGGTGAATGGACAACGGTTGAAGCCATATTTTGAGGGAGAATTCAGCAAGCAGAAAGATTCTCTAGAGTTACAACAACCGTAGTGAAGAATGATAGAAAGTCTAGCTAATGACTATAACTTAAAGCGCTTAATGGGAGGCAACCCATCAGGTAAAAAAATATATATATATATATATATTATTACTGTCACCGCCGGCGGAAAGGAGATCTCTCTTTCTTTTCTTACATTGAGAACAATGTAAGGTTTTGGTTGGGGGTGCTATAAACGGTAAATCTTTTCTCCCCTTCATTTTTAGTAGTTTTGTTTGTGTGTTTAGTTGTGTTTAATTTTGATTTTCCATTTATTTTTCTGCATTTTGATTTAATTTTTTTTTATTTCTTTATTGTCTTACTTTATTATTATTATTGTTATTATTATTATTTTTATTTTATTTGCATTTTACTTGTTTTAATTTGCACGTTGATGATAATAATGTGATTGTGATAACAAGTAGTCATAGAAGACATTAAATTTTGCTTTGGTTTAAAGAGAATTTCAAATGTTGATTTTACCTAGTTGGTGACTCTTTTGGTATGTGGTATGATTTGGTTGATTAGTCCAAATGCTTAGAGAAGTCTTATGTGTGAATTTTGCATGGACATTTTTGTGATCCCAACAACCTCTAGAACTCATTTGAAAACCTCTTGAGGCGAAATAATTTGGAATTACACTGTTTAGGATATGATGTAGGCCATTTTTGGATCGATTGTGCCATTTTAAGCCTACCTTGTTATCTTTATATCACTAGTAACCTCTTTGAGCCATTTAAATATATTGTTAGCCTTACTTTTCTTTCTTTTTGCCTTATATAACCTACCTTCTATTGAGCCAAATATATATATATATAATTCCTACCTTATTTGTTAAGAGCACTTAATTTTGAACACAAACTTTTCAAGAGGAATTGGAGAAATCTTCCACATATATTGGAAGAAATTGGTTGGGGTTATGTCTTTTCAAGAGAAATTAGAGTAAGGAGGATGAAAAAAAAAATCATATATATTGGAAGAAAGTAGTTCGCTTTTGAAAGAGAAATTGAGAAAAAAAAAAAAAAAGAAAAAGAAAAAGAAAAAAAAAAAAAAAACAAGAAGAAGAAAGCCTTCACATTCTAGTAAATAAAAGAGTGTTAGTGATGGATGTACTAAGGTGAAAGATTGAGGAAGAACTTTGTTTATCTGTGGAAAAATGGGTTATGATCGGAAGAAACAATTTGGGTTAAATGGTGTTATTCTTTTACTTAATTGGTTGTGTTTAATCTAATAAGTGCCCTTATTTGTATTTTGACACTTCCC
Source organism: Hippophae gyantsensis (assembly GCA_030763125.1). Taxonomy (NCBI): domain Eukaryota; kingdom Viridiplantae; phylum Streptophyta; class Magnoliopsida; order Rosales; family Elaeagnaceae; genus Hippophae; species Hippophae gyantsensis. Next base: position 39,851,621 of record CM061035.1, on the reverse strand, counting down.
GTTCTTTCTTAACCAAATACCTAAGCCTAACATTACAAGCCTCGTAAAGTCCTATTGATCCAAAGTGGTGTATTTTTCTTCATTAGTGGAGAGAGGTTTGAAAAGTGAGCCTATGGAGTTTGAGATTTCACCTTTTTGTTTGTGGATGTTGTGCATAATATTATCTAGGAATTATGGCTAATGGTTTGTGGTTTGATGGATGTTTAAGAGTCAATAACAAAAGTGAAATTGGCATTTGAGATTTCTTAAAGCTTAGGTGACATTTAATTATTCTATATGTTGGGTGTTATTTACAATTTTTGAGACATTTGTGCAAGTTATTTGTTATGTGATTTTATTGTTTTAAGTTAGGATAGTTATAGGTAAGATGTTTGTGGGTATCATCACTGGAAGCCCTCACGAGACTACAACTCGTCCTACTAGGGCCACCTAGGGGTTTAAAGGCTTATTGCATACGCTTAATGTAATGTCGTAAATAGAATAAATTTCCTTTGAATTTTTATTTTAATATCTCCTTTGAAATTATTCATAGATCGCTTTTCTTGCTAGAGACTAGCAAGAAGCTGGTTGGGGGTTGTTGATAAGAGTCAAATTATTGCATTTTTGTTATGATTTAAATGTTGATATTTGTGTGAAAATTGCGTTTATTTGATTATTTAATCCACAAATGTCATTTCACGGGTATTTCATGTTTAAAGTGCAATTTCAGGTGAAATCATAATTTTGGAGAAGTTTGGGACAAATTTCTATGAACGGGATTGAGTGCAAATAAAAAGAAAACAAATTTTCAAAATTTGGAATTTTGCCGCCGGCTAGAATATTCTCGCCGCCGGCAAAAACCTTACGGAGAATACGTTGAGCAAAGCAATCTCGCCGCCAGCCAAATAAATATCGCCGCCGGCCAATTTAATCTCGCCGCCGGCCAATTCATTCTCGCCGCCGGCGAAAATCCTACAGAAAGCACGACGAAAATCTTCCCGAGAGCACAAAATTTGGCAAATTCATCTCGCCGCCGGCCAAATTATCTCGCCGCCGGCCAAAATCGAAAACCCAAAAAAATTTATTTTCCAGAAAACTCGCCGCGGCGAGAATAATGTTGCCGCCGGCGAGTTTCGTCCGAAAACAGATTTTTTGGTTGTTTTGTTTTAAAATTGCCCCCCAAACCCTAGATCTATATATATAATATGATGGAAAAAGAGGGGGACGGCAGAAAGGAGAGTTCAAAGGCATTTTTGGAGAAGAGAAGGAAATTTTGGAGAAACTTGAAGGATCTTCACCATTGTTGCTACCAAGCCTTCATCTTCTAGAGTTTTTTCATCTCTTCTCCTTAGCATTTATTTTCTGCAGTTTATTCATATTTGTTATTCATGGATTCAATTGAAATAATGGTTGTTCTTATTTCCGTTATGAACTAATTCGTTTTTGCTAAGGCTATGATGTAGTTAGATCAAGGAAATCTGATTTCTTTTGTTATGGTTATATGAATTCATTGTTTTCAAGTCGAGTATTTATTTCCATGCTTAATGCTTTTAAATTTCTGATCAAGATTTAGATGATTTGTTGCATTATATTGAGACCGAGAGGAGATGTGTAATGAATGCTTCTTGTGATAAATACCGTATGTTGAATGCGAGTTTGACACCTAATGCATGATGTATGTGGTTATTCCGTAAATTCCATAAATCGTAATGTGCTTATTTGTGATTAAATCTTCATAGAAATATAGTCGGTTTTCATAGATAAGTAATTCTAATATAACTTGAGAAAGAGTATTAGATAAGTTTGGGTTTTTCAACCATCACTTTTAGCTTTGATTCTCATATAACATGACTTGAAATCGGATTGAATTGATTTAGCGAAATCAAATGCCTTAGCGTTTTTAATCATTTTTGAACAACATTAAATTTTGTTATTTGCATTTAGTTTTATGTTAATTTGCTTTTAAAACAATTTCAACAATTCGGTTTTCAAATAAAATTAGGGTTAGTCAATTTTGGTACTTAGTAAACGCCATTCCTTGTGGGTTCGATATCCGTACTTTTGTACACTTTATTACTTGAACGATTCGTACACTTGCGAAAATAAGCATCAGCTATGCTTGTTGGATTAACAAGCCCATAATAATTGATATATTGTGCTTTTGAACTAATTATTCTAGAGTGCTAATTGTTTTTAATTTATTTGAAATACTATTTAAATCAACTAGTTAGGGTTTTTCATTATTGAATATGCTCTAGGACACACATTTACACTTGTGTTTATGTGCTAACTTTTCATGTGATAACGTACAGGTATGATTAACTTGTGTGACTCAAGTTTTTCGAAATAATGGTCTAGATCTAAACATCTTTCTTGTGGAGACTTTTATGAAAGTAACGATTTGTAAGTAGATTACTTCAGGGCTTTACCTTGGTAGGTATCTTAAGTCCTAGCCTTTTAAATGGATACTTATTTTTCATAATGGGTAGTTAGGTGGTATGGTGGAATGGTGGTTTTCTTCTTAGATCATTGGTGTGGCCTAGGTTATTTCCACCTAAAACTCTCATGTGTTGATCTTTATTTTTTGAACTACATTATTTACATGTGATTGCATACTTAGATACTTATGAATTTTTAGTTTGGTGTACTTATGCTAATTAGATAACTAGATCCATAACTAAATAAACAAACATTCCTTTGGTATCAAAGCTATCACTAGATACACTTATTGTTCCTAGAACCTTGTTATGGGTCACTTGAGAAAGGTTTCATCTACAACACATGCACCTTACTCTAATGTGTCCAATTTCCCCTATTGGAAGGCTTGTATGAGAGCCTTTTATGGTCTATTTATGAAAGTGCCTGGAATTCTATGTTTTATAGTTGGGAACCACCTACGATTACCAAAGATAATATTGTTACTCCCAAACCTAAGAAAGACTAAACCACTGAAGATAATATTGGTAGTAATTGGAATCAAAATGGTATTACAGATGTTTTTAGTGTTGTGTTTGTTGATAAGTTTTGTCATATTTATCATGTTGAAACTACTAAGCATGATTGGGATATTTTAAAGGTTACCTATGAGGGAACCACACAAGTTAAACGAACTAAACTTCACATGCTTGGTAGTCAATTTAAAAATCTTGCGATGAAAGAAGATGAAACTTCCCCTAAATTTTATATCAGATTATATGATATTACTAACACTTCTCTCAATGTTGGAGAGAAAATAAATGATTTCAGGATAGTTTGAAAGATTCTCTTCTCAATACCAGATCATTTCCATGCAAAGGTCACTATCATTGATGAAAACAAGGATGTGGACACCATCAAACTAGAAGAACTCATTGGCTCATTCCAAACCTTTGAGATGAGATTTCAAAAGCCTCCAAAGAATTGATATGATTGAAGAAAAAGACAATGATGATGAAGAACTAGTACTCCTAACTAGAATATTGAAAAAATCCTTAATAAAATGAATCCTCGCAACAAAGAACAATCAAGTTGTCAAATGAATAAAAATCTAAGAGAACTCAAATTGTGAGTTCTGATGGTAAGTTTAATCATTTTTTGATCATTCTTCGCTTTTCTATTATTATATTAACTAATCTAAATAACAATGAGTCTTTTGAGACAATTTGTTTGGGTATTTATGCTTTTGGCTTTTAGTTTAAACATGAGCTTTAAAGATTCAAGAAACGATGGTTCCATCAGATCCTAGGATAGTACGACCATGTAAAAATTTAATTTTCTAATGAGCATTATATAGTGAGAGAAAGGTTTTTTCACATGAATATTTCAAAAGAGGAGATTGTAAAGTTTATGTTAGTATAGGCGATATTCTTGAGCAAAATATATGATTGTAATTTTAGTTTCAAGGTATGTATTAGAAGAATATTTTTCGGGCCGAAGAAAGTATCGAACCTCAACGATCATATCTCAAGTATATCCATGTTCCCATGCAAGTTAGATTGCATATTAGACACATAGGAACAATATGAAAATAGGCTACTTGATCAATCGAGTAGTGACTAGATTCATTGAGCTATGTTACCTATTAAATTAATTATTTAAATGACTAGACTAATTGAGGAATTAGTACTTAATCAATCGAGCACTAGATCGGTCGGGATTAATTATTTGATTGATGTTTTTTAGAATTAATTAAATAATACACTGGATCAATTAAGCACTTGTTAGATAAGTCTAGCGACTAGGGTTTTGATTTTAAAATCTATCTCTTATACGAATTGGATTGGACTTTTATTATATTCTCCTTATTCCTTAAAACTAATGTAACTAATTTTATGGATAAGATAATGATTTTACTTTGACCTAATGTGCTTCAAAATATTCTATAAATATAAACCTAAGTACACAATTGAAACTAACCACACAAGAGCTTAATTGTACTTATTCTCTTCATCTTTTATTCTCTCTCTTGTTTTGCTAAAAATATTGAAGTATGTTTTTCATTAATTTAATATCAAACATTTGTGGTTGTATTTGTTAGATTAACAAGTCTATGATAATTGAGATATTGCGCTTTTAAACTGATTGTTCTAGAGTTGCTAGTTGTTTTTGATTTATTTGATATATTATTTAAATCTACTAGTTAGGATTGTTCATTATTGAATATACTCTAAGACACACACTTGCACTTTTGTTTATGTGCTAACTTTTAAGGTGACAATGGTAAGATTTTGATTAACTCGTGTGACTCAAGTTTATCGAAATGTTGGTCTTGATTCGAATGCCTTTCTTGTAGAGACTAGGATGAAAACAATAGCTTGTAAGTAGATTACTTAGGGACATTAACTTGGTGGATAGTTTAAGTCATGGCCTTATAATTAGATACTTTTTTTTCATAGTGGATAGTTAGGTGGTCCGATGGACCAGTGATTTTCATCTTAGGACATTGGTGTGACCTAGGTTGTTTCCATCTAAAACCTTTATGTATTAATCTTTATTTTTCACATTACTTTATTTACACGTAATTTTATGCTTGGCCACTTAATTATTATTCAAATTGTTAAGTGATTTTTATAGGTTTTGCAATGCTAGGATTTTTACATCAAATATATTTATTTTTATTTCTTAAATTTAATAACTTAAGTAGAAATTGAAAGTTTGTACCTTCTTTATTAATGCATGAGTTCCAACACAAAATAGATGTATGTGTGTGTGTGTGGGGGGGGGGGGGGGGGAGGGATTCCCTTAAACCAATACAAAAAAAGAGCTAAATTAGCCACTCATCAAATCATATAAAATATGTTCAAACTATACATGGATCTACTATGTAAAAAAAGGAAGAAAGATAAAAGGAATATACACAAAAAAACATGCAAAAATCAATCTTATAAACTAAGTACTATGACCCAAAAATCCTATAAAAGGTTGAGAAATGGCTATTACTAAAGAAAGATAGGAAATAAAATCTCTTTGAAGTCATTGCATTTTTAATCATTCTCTAAAGGCATATAACCTGATATTTTCATTTGATGATTTTACTTGATTCATGAAAATAGTATTTGATTTCTTGATAAATCCTATCATTTGATTTCATTCATGATATCAAATATTACGTACTACTTTGAGCCTTTTCGTCACTAAACATATGCGTACCATTAGCTCATTTCTTTACATAAATTCTATTCGAATATATCTTTGATTGAGTTCTTAAATCCATAGGATCAGTGTAATATTAAGAGTATGACTTGTGAAACTTAGAGTTGAAGCGAATTCGAATTTCAAACACTGAAATTGGATAAATCAATATCGATTCATTTTTTATGTGGACTATGAATTTGTGATTTTCAACTAATTTTTACCATAAACTATGAATGGTTAGGATATTATTTTAACTTATACTTTAGATTTTAATTATGAACTTAAAATAGACTAAAGCATGAGGAGTTTTGATATTTTACATTTTATTTTATTTTAAATTTTACTTTATTAAAACTTTAGTTTTTATTTTTTATTTTTTTATTTTTTTATTTTTGTTATTTATTTTAATTTTTACATTTTAGTTTGATATTTGTGACTATCGTCTCTGAAAGCCTTCACGAAACTTAAATTCGTCCATTGGGGAAACCTAAGGGGTTTAAAGGCTTATTGAATACGCTAAATATAACCGTGTTAATCTATTAAAATAATTTAGGATAATTTAATTTATATCTTTTAATTTTAGTTTTTAGTTTTACACTTTCCTTGCTAAGAGACTAGCAAGAAGCTAATTGGGGGTTGTAACGAGTGCTTAAAAGGCACTAAGTATTAGGTGATCTTATGAACTTTAATGTCAAAATAGATTCATATTTGCATAATTTTATCATCATTTTAGCAAATCTATGTTTTCATAATTACAGATACATTTAGTTGTTTTTTAGTTATTTCTAGCTTCAAAAATTATTCAACTATTAAATGCTTAAAGAATTGTACTTGATAGCACTCAATTTCAACCATAAAAAATAAGAGAATAACATATGTAAGCCTTACATATGTATCAACCAAATTTAAGAGGGTTGAAATGCAAAAGAACATGAAACACGTAGAACAACATAGGTTGCGACAGTGCTTTAAATATGCCTTAGTACTAGACAATTGAATTGTGATTTAAACGCATATCAAACTAATGTGTGCGATGGCTAGGATAAATGTGTGCTGCAATACGTGACCATATGATCCATATATTTCTCTCTTTTGTCATGTGCCTCCAAACTATAAATACCCTATCTCCTTTTTACATCAAAATCATCATTTAGCTTCTATTTTCTCTCTTTTCTCTTTTCTTTGTTTTCTATTAGTTTTTTCTTCAAGTTCTTCTCTCCAATTTGCGATTTGATTAAGTTTTAGTTAATTTTTATGTTATAAACAATTTAGACTAGGTTATCACAATTAGTGGTAGTAATAAGGAGATTTTTCATATAACAGATTGGTATAGAAGTTGCCTATAAAATTACATTGAGGTATTAACTTTAATTGTTCATGTATCTTTAAGAATATTATTTTTAATATATTGACCATTTATTAAATTGAACATGTCTGACTAACTATGATAAGAGATTTTAATTATGTTATTATGCTCGTGTAATACTAAAATAGGTTAATATTTTTAATAATTATTAAACATAGATTATTTTCTATTCAAGAGTTTTATAAAATTTATTATTGATCGTAATAAATTTAAAATATGAAAATTGGGTTTTAAAAACATGAATCTAGATCTAATTTATAGTTATATTTTATTTTAAATATTTTTATAAGAATTATTATTTGAAAATATATTGACAACATATTTTTTGTAATAAATTTTCATATCTAAAAGTTAGGTTTGGATTCATCGATTTAAAACTAATTTGGACAACTTGAATAAAAATTTAACTTGTCAAATCTAACCGAAGGCAGCAAGTTAAATGATTTGTTAATTTCTTAAAAAATGAACATAATTTAATTAAAATTAATTGATAGATTTGACCAAATGTGTTAAGTGATTTTAATTAATAACAAATAGTAGACCCGACCAAAGGCACCGTTTGTATATATAAGAAAGAATTAATAAATATAGATTTATATTTTATTATTCTAATTAACTTTACCAAACATAATTGACTAGCTAAATAATCTCATTAATTCTCAATTGATTAATGAATTGTATGTCTACCTATAATTTCTATAAACCAATCTATATCTTTTATTATTTTATGTTATTAGTGTTGATATTTTAAAACCAAAATTTTGTGACAGTGTATTTAGATTTGTTTTTTATTTTTAAAACCACATAGTTCCTCTTTAGACTAACTTGAAAGTGTACTTGTTAAATCAAATACGACCTTAATCATTCTTATCAATTTTAAGATCTTTTTTTTTAATAAAAAACATAAGTTAAGTTGAATTGAACTTTATTCGTGAAATGTTGATAGATGTTGACGAGAAAAATATTATAAAAAATTAAAAAATAAAATAATTAAAACATCTATAAATATAATAATTAAATAATTAAAATATATTAATTTAAAATAAAATAATTAATATATTCAATTTATGATAATAAAATTATCTAAATTTAAGTTTTTTCAACAAAAATGCCACTCAAGGATGGTTGTGAGACTTGGTTGATACATAAAGAGGTTTTAGTTGTACCATTTATATATGATATAAATTTATTTTTTAAAAGTATTATTTGATAATGATTTGAATTTTTAATATTTTATTTTTGATTATTTTATAAATTTAATTATCAATATATTTGATAACAATTTATACTTAATAATTTTTAAGAAAAGAAATCAAAATTTACTTACAAGTTATTTAATAACACTTTTTATTTTCTATTTTTTACATAAATTTAACAAATTTAATTTTGTTTTGTTATATTTAAAATTTTAAGTTTTAATCCTTTTTTACAATAATTATAGATATAAAAGTTATAAGCCTTTATTTACGATCTAAAAAAATATTTGTCTAAAATTAAAAAAAAATCATAAATTATAAATTATATTAAAAAAAAGTTTTAAAAGATTTATAAACAACTTATATTTTAAAGGTAATTCTTTATTAAAAAAAATCATTACAAACATGTTTTATTTAAAAAATAAAAATAGTTATTAAATATTTTAATTACTGATTTTTACTTCTCACGTTTTAAAGCAAAAGTTTACTTTTGAACGAATTATTAATTGTTATCACAGTATGTGTATAATGTGCAAATAAAGGAATCAGAATAAAAATTATTAATTATTATTATTGTTATAATAATCTTTATATATACAATAATAACTTGATGAAAATTACACATTAGTTAAAATATATTCTAAATATTATCACTTTATACATATTAGTAAGTAATCAATATATGTAGAGTATAAACAATACACTTTCTATATTCTATTAGCCTCCCTTAAACTTAGGTTTCGAAAGAACCAAGATTTTATGTTTAATTTAAATAAAACGTGTTGTAAGAAGTTTTTTAGTAAACACATCTTGTTAACCTGATTTTAAATGAAATGAAAATTCACATAAATATGTTTGGTTTGTGCATGTATGACATGATTCTTAACAAGATGTTGAGTGTTGATATTATCATAATACATAATAAGTTTTTGAGCAATGGACACAATAGTTCTTGTAAAAGTGACTTTAACTAAAGAAACTTAGTAGTTACTAAGGCCAATGTCTTATACTCACTTTTAGTATTAGACCGAGATACTACATTATGCTTACTTGAATATTATGATATAATACTATCATCAAAATACATACAATATCCAATAATAGTCTTTCTATCGTCTGGGTATCCTACCTAATCTGTATTTGTGAATGCATTGAGATTTAAAAGAGTTGATTTATGAAGAGACACTCCACGATTAAGAGTATCTTTGACATATCGTAACATTCTTTTTACCAACAACCAATGTACCTCACTAGGGGTTGCTAAAAATTGGCAAAATTTATTCACCACAAAAGCAATCTTTGGTCTAATGATTGTGCAATATTGAACAATACCAACAATGTTATGAAATAAAGTTAGATCAGACAAAGGTATACCTTCATATTTTGGTAGAGAAGTGACACTAGAAATAGGAGATGACAGTGGCTTTGAAGAACTTAATCCATCTTTATGAGGAATATCACTGATGTACTTTATTTGTGATAGATGTAATTGACTAAAAGTTCTTAGCACTTTAATGCCTAGAAAAAAAATGAGAGATCATCAAGATCTTTTAATGCAAAATTTGCATTCAAGTACATGATAATTTGCTAAAGTAGAACATCGCCATTGCCTGTGATAATGATATGATTAACGTATATAAAGACAATCACAATAATACCTCCTTAATGAAGAAAGAACATTGATGCATCACTTTTGGAGCCAAGAAAACCTTTATTGAGCAAACATGTGCTGAGCTTATGAAACCAAGCCTATGGGGCTTGTTTAAGTCTATGAAGAGCCTTCTTTAACTTACATACAAAAGAACTCCTATCATAGGTTTTACCTCAAAACCTTATGTTTGTTCCATGTAAACATCTTTCTCTAAATCTCCATTAAATTGTTAACATCTAATTTCCTTATAATCCAATCATGATTCAAGGTAAGAGTTAAAGATTACTCAAACTATTATGAATCTCACAATAAGAGTGAATGCTCCAAAGAAATTAATATCATCCTTTTAATGAAATCCTTTAGCTACTAATCTTGACTTATACTTATCCAAATCTCCACAAGCCAAAAGCTTTAGACAATAAACCAATTTGTTTCCAATAACCTTAAAGTTGAGTTTGAGTTTCACTAAGTCCCATGTGTCATTCTTAATGATGTCATTATATTCAGCTTCCATTAAAGCCTGTCATTTGGGAACATTAGTTACCTCTTGAAAATATTTAGGTTCTGCTAAGATGGAAACATAGAGAACTTTAGGAACCTTGATACCAGCTTTACCATAAGTGATCATAGGATGAAAATTCTGTGTAATTGGTGATGAAGGAATGACAAAAACTAAGACACCAACTAGGGTAGCAACATGTGAAGAATTGTGAAGAGATATGGATATTGATAAGATTTTACTTAATGGAACAAACTGGGAAGGATTGTAAATTGATTTATAGGATGAAATGCTAATAACAAGTAGTGATAAGACATTAACACAATTAATAAGAAATGGAAACCTTGTTGAATCAGTAGAAGATGGTGGATTAGATGAAAAGATGTCAACTAGATCAAGAGTTAAAGTTTGAAGAGAAAAAACTTAATGAGGAAATAGATGAATCACAAGATCATGTATACAGTCATGAACTTGATTAGGAGACTTCTTATCCAAAAAAGAAAAAAAAAGATGATTTAAGAAATTGAGTATGTCTACTGGTAAAGATCTTGCAATATAATAATTCCAAGCATAAGTAACCCTTATGTTGTGAAGCATAACCTAAAAAGACTCAAGGTTTGGAACATGGCTCAAGTTTATTTTTAACATAAGCTCCCAACCAAGAAAAAACCAAGCAACCAAAGCTGCATATAAAGTCATAATCCAAACTTTTGCTATACACAATCTCATAAGGAAAGGCATGATCTAAGACTTTGGTGCAAAGCCTATTTTATAAATACACAACATCACGATAGACATAGCTCCAATATTTAACTAGAACACCACCTTATAATAGCAAGGACAAAGCACACTCAACAACACATCTTAACCTATATTGCACCATGCCATTTTATTTTCTGGTATGAGGGAAAATTATGTGATGAACAACATCCACAGATTTCTAGCTAGTAGAAAGAAAATGAAACTCACCTTCTTCATCACTTTAGACATATTTTATTATTGTATTAACCTGCCTTCAACCATCATTTTAAACAATTCCATAGCAGTTTTAGCTTGACATTTGGTAGATAAAAAATATATCCACATGAAGCATAAAAAATCATTAATGAATAACAAGAAATACTTTACACTAGTCATAGAATAGATAGGAACAATCCATATATCAACATATAACAAATCAAACAATTGAGAAGAATGTTTATGATTTGATTGAAAAGGTAATTTGTGAGCCTTAGCCAAAGGAAACACAATGTAATTGTAGTATAAACTATCCTTAGAACACCAAAGACTATGATACAACTTTATTAACTACAACAAAAGATGGGTGTCATAACCTTGCATGAAAATCAGCTAGTGTAACAGATTGGGAGAACAATGCAATAATGAGAAAAGATTATAAGAAGAAAAATCTATATAGGTGAAAAAGATCTATTGATTTTGTAAAGGTCTTGCTCATACTTCCTTTCATGGATGATTTGTAGATTTAATGGATCCTTAATACAAAAGAAGTCAGGATGAAAATCTACAACAACATTATTGTCAATGCACACCTTATGACCTAATATGAGATTAGTTGAAACCTTTGGTGTATGTAATAGATTCTTAGGAACACATGATGATTATTTAGATTTACTTTTGATTGACCAAGATTTGAGATAAGAATTTTTGAGCCATCATCTATGGTGACTTCTCCATCTCCGATGAAAGAAACTGATTGTTGAACATAATTCTCATCATTTTTCATCTGGTGAATTGTTCTATTGTCTAAAATCCAGGCATTGTCACCACCAGATGAGGTAGTATTAGCAATTATTTCTTTTCCAAACTCTTCAGATGAAGAATAAAGAGAATCAGTGAGAATATTATGAATTTGAATGTATTAAATAACAGTGTGACTAGTTTTGTGACACAAAGGTCTATCAACTCTTCCACTTTCCTTACCATGTCTTCCTTTTCAATTTGATCTACCTCATCTTCTTCTATCACTATATTGGACATAATTCATTTTTCCTTACAAGAAATAATGTAAATTCCAAGCTAATTGTTTATAACCATGACTTGAAGGATTATTATCATTTTCAAAAGATTGAGTGTTGAAATTGGTTTATGTTCATATTTGCAAAGTTATTCTGAAGAACATGATGTCTATCAACCTTTGATTAAGTGACATTAAATTGTTCCTCCCTCGTAAGCATTTTTTGAAACTCAAAGATATTTGGTTCAATTTGTCTTATGTTAAAAGAAGTAATGAATCCATGATAATCTAAGCCAAAATCACACAGAATGTACATGGCAAGATCCTCATGAGGAATAACTTCACCAATCGTAGATAGATGATTATCTAGATCTTTCATAAGAGCAAAATATTCTTACATACATAGCAAACCTTTCTTAGCCTAACTAAGCTGATCACGTAATTCCATGACTCGAGCATGAGATGATGAATGAAAACTTTAGAAAGTTCGCACAAATGATGGGAAGTTAAGGGAAGACAAGACACATAAGAAAGCATATCACCACTCATTGATTTAAAGATCTAAGATTTGAGAAGATTATTTGTTTCATTCCAAGCAAAAAACACTGGATTGACCACAGAAAAACCAAGAATAGGAGATGATAAAATTTTTGTAAGAACTGATTAAAAAATATCAAGAAATTTCTCCAAAAGAGATAATTCTTGCATTCAAGTTTCACTAAGGTGTAAGAAGGTCCATTATCAGCTCATAACCTCCAGGGATCACCTTATAGTGTCACCTTAAGCTCATAATAAAAAAGCTCTTGGATATAGTCCTTAGCTTCAAAATATCAAAGGGACTAGCTCACTCAAGCTATGATAGGTTTAATGCCAATTTGATCCTCTAAACACGCTCCTAGATCAACTTCTAAATTCCTAGGATCACTTAAAAGGATTACAATAATCTTCCAATAAAGAAGCTCTTGCATGTAATCCTTAATATTTGAATATCAAAGGGACCAACTCTCTCAAGCTAATGATTGGTTCAACTCAAATTTGATCCTCCAAAGAGGCTTCTAGATTAGGTCATAGCCTTCTAAGATCACTTCCAAATGTTACCTTAAGCTCACAAGAAAGAAGCTCTTAGACATATTCCTTAACTTCAAAATATAAAAGGGACTAACTTCCATGAGCTATGATAGGTTCAATGCAAAGTTGATATTACAAAGAGATTCTAGGATTAGCTCATAGCCTTCATGGATCATGTTAAAGCATTACCTTAAGCTCTTAATAAAAAAGCGCCATGACATACTTTTTATCTCAACATCAACTCCAAATTTGATGCTCGAGGATTAAAACTCCAAGATGCCGCCCTTAAACAGGATCCAAGCTTAGGAACTTACATCCAAAAATAGTTTTGAAGCTAGGAGCTAATTTTCAATATAGGTTTGACTTCAATAAGAATCTCATAAAAAGAGTATCATAGAAAAAGGTAAACTTCATACAAGCCAATATGAAAGATGAAAATAAATAAAGAATTCATTCAAAATTAAAGGTTACCTCTAAACAACAATTGTCTTAACGCATTCACTTGATGTGGTCTTGATCCACAATCACCAGGTGTGGTATGGATCCATAATTTGGAGGATGAAAAGCTAGGCAGGGTGAGCTAAAAGGTAGCTTATTTGACATAGCCTAAAAGGTAGCTATCCAACAAGTCTGGTATGGCCTAGGTGGCAGCATCTTGGACTGCGCAGCTTGGAATGTGGCATTCAAGAAAGAATAACCTTGGATAAATCATTCTAGGAAGCATAGCCCTCTGAGTGTGACATGTTTTGATAAGCTCTAATCTTTCTTTATGTCTGAATCCCTACCCTCTTAGATTGATGTTTGTTTGACCTACACTACGCAGAATTAGTGACATTATCAATGTGGCTATCTTAACTTGATTTCATTAGTCGTCCACCCTTGGGGTGGTTCCTTAAGGAGATCCATGTAAATCTAATTTAGACATGTGTCGTAGATCACAATCATTAGGGGATGATTGATATCTTTGCTTTCTAGAGTTATGAAAGCTCAACGTCAATTGATGTTTGGTAGACTAGGCTAGTGTACCTGGATGCTCTACTTGGGAGTTCTTCCTGGTTGGCCTACCTAACTTGCTACCATTTATACTACATGCTAGAGTGCATCTTCTAGATGGATGACCAGATGCCTATTCTAGATAGCCTCTACAAAGGTAGACTAGTTAAGCTCTTCCTAAGTGGCAATATCATTTGGACAATCTTGGGTGATTCCTATTCTGATGGGATGGGAAGTCTAATTTCCTTAGATAGTTGGGTGACTAAAGCATAGTCCAACCTAGGATCTTGTTCCTACTCAGATGCTTTAGGAGGTTTCTCATCATGGATCTGTGGTTTAAAGGTGATCCCAGTACTCACTGATTAGGACCCAAAGTTATGATAACTAAACTTCATCTAAAGCTTCCCATTCTCTAGAAGCACGTCAAGGATGAATGGCTATTTTGGGCACTATTTGTATCACTTACTTGCTGTGAAAATGGGATGCCATCATAAACATGTTGAGAATTCATTTGATTAACTTAATGGATCGAACTAATATTTGAAGGAAAATATGGATGAAGAACATGATCAATGTTCTAGGGTTTTTCATTAACTCAAATCGATTAGAACATTAAATTTCTTCTCTATAGATGGCACCATATGTTGAAGTCACTAGCAAACATGTTAGAAGGAATGATACCGTGGGATGTCACATCCACTTAGATGTTTAAGTTAATTTCTCTAGAGTGAGCTTAGATCAAAGAAGACTTTGAGAGTTTGAGTGTTTACTTATGTGTACCTCTTTTAGGTGGAGATCACTTATTTATAAACTTGGACCGATGATAGTTTTATAAATAACTTATACTTATTAATTATTTAAATAAATATAATAATCAATACAAATTATTTAATATATTAATGACCCATAAATGTAGATTTGATTCATTAATATATATTTTGAAATAAATTCAAGAAACTTAACACAAATGACTTATTCTGAATTAAATATGAACTGATTATGCATTGATTGTATTATTTGACTTTTCAAATGTAACGTGGACTAACTAAATGGTGTCATACAGGTGATTTTTACATCCAACATCACATATACCTCTTTTGCACTTTATTGTTATGTAAAAAGTAAATATGTGAAAAATAATAGATTTTATTAAAGAGTAGTGCATAAGTGAATTATGTATAAATCATCGATGAATAATTATATGATGATATTTAATTTTATTATGTTGATTGCAAATTTATGTAAGGATTATAATTCTATAATTCATTTCATTAGAATTGTTCGCTTGAAAGGTATGTTCTTGATAGTGTTTTTGCTACATAGATATGTGTGACATTTAAAAGTAAATTATGTTTTTTTTAAATAATAATAATGTTTGAATATTAAAAGTTTTATTAATTAATATAATCTTAATTATTGGTCAACAATAAAACAGTAATAAAAAATTATAATAGTTCATTGAGCAAATAAAATAATCTTTTCTATAATCCATATTATTATCATCCCTTCAAACAAATAATTTTTTTTAATTTAATCAATTAGAGCTTTAAAATCTATATATGTATCATCAAATGAGGTAAAGAATGAATATACTTATTTCTTCCAATAAAAGTTTTAAAATTATTTTTATAAGAAAAAGTTCACAAAATATTTATAAAATTTACATTTTTAGTGTTCTTATAAATTTGTTCCAAAAATAATTTAGTAATAATCCATCATTATTTGTTCTAATGCGGGTAGATATTTGTTAAGATATATTTATTTTTCTTAATATACTTTAAATACTTATTTTTTTCATTAATATTATTAGTATTAAATATATAAAATCTAGCACATAATTTATTTATATGTACGTTAATTTTGTTTCTGTTAAGCTATTAGTAGTATTAAAATTTAAATACACTTTAATATATAAATATTTTCATATATAAAACTATATGTCTCTTGTAAAAGTTTGATTCAAACGATAAATATTTTCAATAATATTGATATTTATTACCCTTTTACAACAAACTTAATTTATTCTATATTGTTGATCATAAAGTTTTCTAATATGTAACTATTTATTTTATATAAAAATTATATAAAATAGATTATTAAAATTTTAATACAACAAATAGTATCCTAAAGTTTTAATCATTGCTTATATTTTTTGAATTACTTTGATCACATTTTAAGAAATCATAGAAATTAAAATAACGTGTTTTTAAGAAAATATTATATTTTTTAACACTAATATAATTTTGTTATATTATTTTCAATTTTAATTGTACGGTAACATGAATATATATTGCCTTATATCAATTTGTTTGATATAATATTATTTTCTTTACAAATATTAAAAAATTCAAATTTATATTGAAAAATTTGATATATTACTTTTGTATTTTTTTTTACATTTTTAAGTGCATTCATATAAGTCAAAACACTCTTTAATTAATAAAATGAAAATTTTAAATGAAAAAATAAACTACAATTTTTTTAAAAAAAAATTGATTAAATTGTAATAAAAATTTGTACTAGGATTGAAGATCGTGTTTGGTTGTCTGGTTAATAATAATAATAAAAATGATCATAACAATAATTTGAAGTATTAATGTATTTGGTTTATCTATTAATTCATAATAAAATATAAAGCATTCAAAACTTAATAAGAATATTCATTCCTCTTACACTCTTGGTGGATATATTTAAGTGCTTTATTTTTCTCACACATTTATATAACTATTTATTATTATTTTATTTTATTTAAAAAGTAAAAAAAAAATTATCTTAGTATATTTAATGTTTATTATTATTTTAATTTACTTATAATTTTATAAATTTTATTTGGATATTTACGATAATTTTGATTTAATTAAAAAATATATATATAATTATAATAATATTATTATTTTTATTAAATTAAATCCTTATTATTCTCCTCTCAACTATATTGTTATTCAATTAGTCAAATATTACTTAATCCCATAAGTTTTAAGCGTCAGTTTTTAGTAACAATAAAATTACCCTATAACAAAAAAAAGATTATTATAAACTTTACGTGTTATTTTTATATTAATTGTAAGTAACTTACAATAATTACAAGTAACTTACTATATATTTTTTTCTTATTTTTATTGATTTTTGTTGCTTATCCGAGAATAAGGCACATGTAGGGTTTTTACTGTACTTGTATTGGAAGTATAGGGCAGACAAAAAAGAGAATTACATGGAGGGAATCCAGAATTAGGTAGTGCCAGTATGTTTAACCTGTCGTGTCTAGTCACACTCAAAATTCGTAGCATTCATGGCATTCATGCAAAGGAAATTCATATATTTACCCATCAATGTATTCAATTTGTCCAGACCTGCTAAGTCCTAAAATAAAGAAATTAATTAATTTGTCGAGACCATTTATAATTAAAAAAAATGTATTAATAATAAGAGACAATATATTAGGGTCTCACTAATTAGCAAAGAGAAAAAAAAAATATTAAGATGTCATATTTTTCAAAAATAAAAAAAATAAAAAAGTTAAACTATTAGTTTTGACTCAAGTAAAAAAAGCTTTTGCTGTCACCTATCCTAATAAAAATAACATATTCTGACCACAAGTTTATATTATATCCCGTTGTGATAATGACAAAACCATAGCCAAAATAGTTTCATATTTTTTAATCATTAAGCCACTCTAGTTTCATAAAAACATAATGTTATTGAAGAAAAAAATAAATATCAGGAAGAGACAGATCATATTTTCCTCGTCAAGATAAAATAGGATTAATATATATATATATAATCATAAAAAAATATAACAGCCCTGCTAACATAAAAAACAAAAGTTGCTTCACAATATATATTAATTAAAAGGCTCTGTAAAGGTAGCTGGGGAACAAGGAAAAATTATATATATATATATATATAACACAACACAAAATAGCACTAGTATATATATAATAAATACTTCAGCTTGTTCAAAAATAATATTTTAACTTCTATATAGTTGTAAATGTTTTATTCATTTATAATTTATATATAAATTTTATGTGAAAATAATTTATAAGAGTTGGGTACTTTAATAAATAATACATAATATTTTTAAGATAGTATTATTTATGATTTGATAAAAATGAGCCCATATATACACTAAATTAAATATTGAATGGAATAATTCTACCAATCCTGCATAAATTTGTCTCCTGTAAAACTTTCCATGCAATTTTAGATCCTCATAAAAATAATATTATCAATTGATTTTTATTAATTAAAAGTTATAATTGATAGACAATACACATTATGTTAAGAAAAAAAAAGAAGAAATTTACTAAATATATACGTTGAAAACATGTATGTTCTCATTTTTTGTTAAAAGATAAAAGAAAAGTACTATTTAATAAATTAATTTTAAAAATACAATATTTAATCTATATTTATAAAAATGATATAAAAAATAACGTTTAATAATTTTAAATTTATTTAAAAATAAATAAAAATTATTAAATATATTCTAACCATGGAGATAAAAGATTGTATACTGTCAACAACAATGTTCGTAATTTTTTTATTTGTTAAGATGTGAGTGAATGATAAAAATACAGTCATTTAAAATTTTTTATTAATAAAAAAACAATTACTAAGGATAAAATAATATATTTTGTGGTACTACGTACAACACAATAAACTGATAATCAAATCAGACTTGACTGGCCAAATTAAAGGAAGAGGTCAGGGTTGAAAGGATTGACCTGCTTCTCCTTGATCTTGGACCAAATTCAGTGCCCAAAAGGTAAAAATTAAAATCACCAGATTCTCCGAACCTCCCAACTATGAAATTAAATAATACTAAGATTGATTATGACTGATGATCAAATTAAAGCCTAGAGTATTAAGATAATTAATACAGAAACAGAGAGAAATAGAGTAAATTAAAGACCAAAAGGCACATAGAGATCGATCAGCTAAAACTGATCACTAGATCTCAATATTAATTTCCTCCATACCACCTTTTCTTCAATATAAAATCATAATTCATGAAAAAGGTATTATATAAAAATTAAAATAAATAGTAAGATCCATGTGTAAAATGAACTCGATCTATCTTAGAATTCATGATGAGAGTGACGATACATTGTCGAGTCTTCACATCCACCCTGAGAATGAGACCCATGTGATGATCTGTTCATTTGATCTTCCCTATTACTGCTATGATCATCATCACTATCCATTCTCGAATTCAATTGGTTTGACGTTGAATTTGTAGCTGCTCCAAGATTAAGATAAACCAACCTTGAATCCACATTCAAATTTGGAGAATAAATACTACTAGTAGTTGAACAAAGAGATGGTACTGGTACTGGTACTGGCACTGGTACATTAGTATTAGCATTAATATTAGTATTATCAGCTTCTTCACGAGAAAGAACAAGAGCAGCTGATTGAACAAGCTCAAGACAGAGCCTAAGCTTGTTTGGTTCTATATGAGCTAACCCAGGAACAGCTCCTTTGAATAGAAAATCTGAAGTTAGGGTTCTAAGAAGATCTAAAGGAGTAATTCCATCAATAGTTCTAACATTTGGATCAGCATGATGATCAAGTAATACAGCAACCATATCAGGAGATACCATTTCAGCAGCATTATGAAGTGGTGTTTTACCTGCTGGTCCAGCTGGATAGTTAACATCTGCTGCACCAAGTTCAAGCAGTGCTTTTACAACTTCTCTACTACAATTATCAACTGCATAATGTAAAGCCAATGCTTCATCTAGATTAAGTCCTTCACCCATTACCATTAATTTCACAAGTTCTACATCTGATGAGTCTAATGCTCTTCTCATTCGTCGGATTTTTTGATCCTCGAGATCGGCTGCAGTAGAGCTGAGATCATGGTGGTGGCGACGGTGGTGGTGGTGGTGGTGATGGTGGTGGTGGTGACCGTGTGGTGACATTAAGGAATTGTGACGAGCAATAGATGTTTTGAGACGAAGCTCTTCAATTTTGGCAACAATGTCAATTGGTAGGTGTTTGGCTAAGACTTCAGGAGGTAAGCCAGATTTAGCAACAAGGTGGGAACATGTTGTCCAGAGTTGGTGCATGTCTTGTTTCCTTGAAGCTAAGAGTACTTTCATTACATCTTCAATTGATGCTTTTTCAACAATGCTTGCCAATTGTTTCTGCGTTGTGATCAAGAAATTACATCAATTAATTAACAAATTATGAGATGAATGTGTATTAGGATAATATTAGTTAATTAGTGTGATTAATCATTGATTACATTGAAGAAATCCTAACATTGATTTTAACTTATAACTGGGTGAATATAATTGAAATATATAGTGTGGTATATGCCTCTTAAACTAAGCAATATAATAGTTTAGACATTAGTCTCCTCTTAATTTCTCAATCTAAAATAATAAATATATTTTCAATTGCCATATAATGCAATGGCATATGATTCAAGTGGCTACTAAGAAGACTTGATTCAAATCCTATCAAATATAAACGTGTAAGTATAATATGTTACCTAAAAAAAAATCATAAATATATGGTAGAAATTATGTGTGTTTATATTGGAAAACATAAAATGAGAATAAAATAAAATAAAACAGATTATTTGTTTCCTTTGGATTAATTAGGGAAATAATAAAAGGATAACTTTACTGTGGCCGGAGGAGGAAGAATATGGATTGTTGATGTAATATTTTTTTTTTTTTTTGGTGGTGGTAGTATGGATTATTGATGTGGAACGATATAATTTTCAAATCAAAGCGTAAAAAAATCGAATTTTTATTAAGTTCAACAGTCAAGTAAAAATTAACGATGAAATTAATTAACTATAAGTGGAAATTACTAGAATTAACAACGGTATATTAGATCCAAAATGTAGAAATAATTAATAAAAAAAAAATCATCGATCTTCGACTATTATCGGAAGAAGATCAATTAAAAACAGTCTTAGCTTTAGAGATACATAGTTAAAACTCCCAGATAAGCAAGAGAAAAATGGGAACATTGAATAGTATTACCCAAAAAGAAAAGAAAAGAAAAAAAGAATTTTAGTTATTTTTCAACCCAGAAACTCCAAGTTCCACTTCCCAAAAACGAAACCAACAAAACTTTTTCTCAAAACGTAAGACTGATGCAACTTCACACTGACCAAGAGAGATAGATGGAGAGAGGGAGAGAGAGAGAGAGAGAGAGAGTATAGGCAACTACATACAATAAACCAAGCTTAGCAAACAATTAACCAAACCTGAGTGAGCAATGCAAGCTGTTCAACGCCAAAAGATCTAGCGGCAGCAAGAGTATCAAGTGCGAGATCAACGGCTGATGTGCAATGAGTATGCCAACAACCTCTCTCCCCACAATTAGGCCTTGGTTCGTGCTTTTGAGGAACTATTGAGACTTGACCACTGTACAAAAACTGTAAAAGCAACATGAACACCTCGTAACTAACTGAGTTCAGTGGTATACAAATCTGTGAGCTTCCGGGTCGAGACGACGACGTTGAAGCTCCTGATCCACCACCACCACCCGGGTTTAATATCCTCGAACTCATGCCCGATTGAGGCGAGTCGGGTCCGCAGAAAAATTTACGAAAGAAAAGGCTTCGAGCTGCGAGGATACAACGATGGGCATGGACTAAACGACCCTCAACACTGAAAGTAACATCGCTGAAGGCTTGACCGTTGATGAGCAAGTTGAGGTAGTCCAAAGACAGAGATCTTAAAGACTCATCAAGACTACTCATCTCTTTCTTTTTGATCAATCAATTTTCGATTGTAATTTTAGGGTACTTGTAATTTGTTTGTATTATGATAAAAAGTACTCAAAAGGAGAGAATATGTATAAAAATAATATAAAGGTAGTCAGTTAAGAGCAACGTAGGGATGAAGAATATGTATTTTGTATCCTAATTTGCTCTTATTGTTGTTGTGTTGTTGCTCAAAGGGATGAAGAGAGACGAGTACTGTTGGTGTTGTTTTTGTGAGATTCTCTTCTGTGTCTCGATGGAGTGGTGGGGATAATGGTAGATATTTTTAGAGAGAGAGAGAGAGAGTGAGTAGGGGGCAATTTGGGTGGCTAGTCTGGGCGGCTGAGGTATTTAAAATAAAATATTTATTTTTACAATTATTTTTGTTATTTTAAAGTAAAATTGTATGAAAATTTATTTTTATTTTTATTATTAATTATAATTTAATAATATATTATTAGATAAAATTATAGTTAATAATTTATAATTGTTGGGATAACACTTTAAGACTTTAATAATTAAGTTAGTAAAAATATAACTACCCTTAATATAAAATCAATTACTAGATTTATTGTTAAATAATAATGTTGGAAAAGGGGAAGAAAATGATGGGAGTTGTCTGTAGGAAATTAATACAGTGTAAAGAAAATATATACATGTATTTAAAGATTATAAATATGCATGATTAGCAGTTTGTGATCTTTACTATTAATGGCCAAATAATATGCTTATTTGAGTTTATAGATAAGATGTTAAGAAAAGAGAATTAAATTTTTAACCTAGAAATGGAAAGAAAGTTAAAGTGACTAAATGCTATAGGCAATGTGATGGTGATTTGTTATACTTCATTTTGATTATGCTGACCGCTATACTTTTAGTCTCTAAACCACTTTTAAAGATAAGCATATTTTTTTTCCTTTTCAATGAAAAAAATATTTTTTATTACTTAAATTTATACGTAACAATTTATCAATAAATAATATCAAAAACACATTATTATCTTACGTCTTTAAGTTACAATCAATCAAAATATATACACCATTACTCTTTTTATAGTTAATTAACTAATTTCTCTAAATAATAATAATAATAATAATGGGATGTAATTATGCCCGCTAGTATTCTTTTATTTTTTATTTTTTTTATCTTTAAGATTAAACCATATCACATGTTACCTTCTTTTTTCTCTCCCCAATATTGCTTTGACGGCTTCATGTCTTGTTTTGATAGACAAACAAATAATAGTCGAGACTTGGTAACTCATAAACAATATGCTTCACGTACATTTTGTGTAGTATTGGCAAGCAAACACTAAGCAAAGAGAGATTATTAAAGTTGATTATAAACCGATTTTTAATTAATTTAAATTCGATTAGATAAATCGACTTTAAATTTAAAGTCGGTTCAAGCACTAAACTGATTTTAAGTTTAAAATCGATTCAATGCATGAACTGGTTTTAAATTCTATATTTTTTTTTACATATTTTACTCATTTTTTATTATACTTAGAACCTGTATTCGATCACATAATAACAGGAAAAAACCAAAATCTGTTTAAAAGAGTTTAAATATTACAAATAATTAAAAAATTAAATATTAATTAATTATTTAGAAATTAAATTTATTACAAAAATAATAATTTACATACAATGCATATATATATAACTTAAATTACAAATAAAATGATGTCGTCTTTTTTGTCATAGATTTTATAATATTTTCACTTTATTTCAAAGAGAGGAAGCTTGATTTGCTTAAAATCATCAGCATAGTAACTAGGAAACTAGGCAATAGAGATAAGATAAAGTTTTGGCAAAAAACAGGTCCATATAACAATTCATTCTCTTAAATATATGAGCACATAAGCATCCATCAAACAAGCTGCCCAAACTTCAAAGACAATGGAATAGAGAATTTAAAGCATTATAAAACTACTATGGTGTTGTCCTATGTTATTCAAGATCATCAAATTTTTCTCCTAATTCTTCTTGTGATGTTATAATTAGAACCATATGTTCTGCCCATTCTTCTCGTAAATCATAAAAAATTTGCATATCATAGCACGACTTGTTCCAACTAAAGAACTACATGTATTTAAATTCAAAATAAGAATATAATATCATGAATTCACAAAAAATAACTTATATATGTTAAAAGAGTATATTAGTAAAAGAGATTACTATATCGACATCGGAGTGATATAATAATAACCCCATCCCTTCGAAATCATATTAGCATTGTATTAATCTTTTGTCTATAAAATATAAAGCTATTTGGAATGAAGCTGGTATTTTTAATGCTATAATGAGCTCTAAATATGAAGTCAAGTGTAACTCCGATTTGTTGCTTGGGTTGGATGAGTTTTGGTACCCATAAACTAATACTTTTATATTTCCTTGGGATGAAACAATAATTACTCTTGAAGATATGATGATCTTAGTGGTTTTCCTGTACATGGCTTGTCAATGACTACCATGATGTTGTCATACCAGGGAACTAGGAAAGAGAGATGAGATGGAGTTTGGGCAAAGAACAGGTCCATATAATAATTCATTCCCCTAAATACATGAGCATATAAACATCAATCAAATAAGCTGCCCAAACTTTAGAGACATATGAATAGAGAAATTAAAGCATTATAAAAATTACCATGATGTTGTCATATGCTATTCAAGATCATCAGATTCTTCTCCTGATGTTATAATTTGAACCATGTCTTCTACCCATTTCTCCCATAAATCATCAAAAATTTGCATATCATAGCCCGACTTGTTCCAACCAAAGAACTATATGTATTTAAATTCAAAATAAGAATGTAATATCATGAATTCATAAAAAATAACTTATATGTGTTAAAAAGGTATATTGGTAAAATAGATTACCACATCTTTAATTAAAATATTAATATTTGTGATGATTTCGCTCATGACTCCATTTTGTTGTGGAACCTACAAAAAATAAGTGTACATGATTTTCCATATTCGAACATCTTTATTATTCAATAATAAAATTAATTAAATTATTAATATTCGTTTGTATATAGCATAACTTTGTCCCATATAAGCTTATGAGATTTTTTAAGGACAATGCCCCTACTCTTGTTCCACAGCTTTCATGCCCTATCAAAGTTTAAAACAATTAGTTTTTTTTATTAAATATTACAAAGAACAATAGAAGAAAAATAGCTAGCTATAACTCTAACATTTCAACAACTGTTTTTTTTATCTTTACTCAATTGTATGGAAGCTGAGTCATAGTACCAAATATAATTGCCATATAGATCAAGGATTATCAAAATCCAATGATCTTGGCCTTGTTCAAACTTTAGTGGTCAAGAGATTATCAACTTCTGATTTATGTTAAGTGTTAATGCCCTATCACATAAATGTTTAGCTCTGATGCTAACATCATTCTCTTGATATTGATTGACAAATGAATAATCATAGAACATTGCTAAATGTGATGAGTGATTAGCTTGAAGTTGATAATAACATGCCCTATATAAAAAGAAATATATATAAATAATTAGATAATATAAATATAATTATATATGTTCTACATAAATGAAAGTTATTTATTGATTGAGGACTCATTTTGTCCGCACTTGAATTATACTTAAATCAATCATTTGATATTCAAACAGCTACAATATGCACTCGATCGATATATATGTTTGGCCAATGTCTATACCAGAAATTTCTCTAGGAAGTGGCACAGTCCATCCTGCATTTATGCTAATCTTGCTCGCAAAAATAGTCATCAAAGAGCCAAGATTTCTGCTAAAGTTTATAGCATAATCATAACTATACTTTTTTCATGGCTTCTTCTTGAATGACTTAGTATGCGATGATTGCCCACTAGACATAGATTTACCACGAGATATTTGGTTTGTATCTCTTAAATGTACCGCACTTACTAATTCTAGTATAATAGACTAATGAAGAGGTATTATATATGTTAGTAACAATAAAAGTATAATAATATATTAGAAGTAGTAAAAAAAGTGTTATCTTAATTAAAAAAATTATATATGTCAAAATTTATCACAACTTGACTCGACAGACAAGCCACATATTTTCCAACCGCTTCTTGGACTCTGGTAGCATCAAAAGGCATAGGTAGTGGACAATCATGGAGCAATGATTGATTAATTACTATTTGCCAATAATTGGGCAAATAATGATTAGGAATCATTCGAATATCGCTCAATTGTTGCACCATTCCAATAGCAACATAGTCCGTTGATGATGGATGTTTCAGCAAACATTTCATATTCTATAAAAAATTTAAGCGTTATATATAATAAATAAAATATATAATAGACTATCTACATAAACTTTAAATCTTACCACAAATGATTCATCAAATATAGGAGGACTCCCATGTGTGGTAGCTATTGGAAGGAAATTCTCATCAAAACATTCATCATGATGTGGTAGATGATAAGATTGCATAGATTGCATTGGAGATATTGAACCACTACCTGATTGCATTTGAATTCCTAGCATAAAGAGAGGATCAATAGGATGATTATATCCCATACAGGATATAGATTGGGCATGAGATTGCATGGGTGGCATGCATGGTGGCATAACTGGCATGCATGGTTGCATGCCTAGCCAATAGGGCATGCCCTTCTTGTAGTATGCTATCATGCCTGATATGTGTTGTGATTGATATTCCTTTAAAGTGGCAATCTCACTTAACATTGAAGCCTTAAAAGGAGCTGAATTCTTCTTTAATTTTATAGTACTTCTCCTTACTGACAGATCGTCATACACGAAGTGTGTGCAATGAATACGCAAGTATACATCTTGTCGTTCCCACAAAGATTATTTTATTAGAAACTAATTTTTAAAACTATAAAAATTAAAAATCAATTTTTTTGTGTTTTTATATTTTAAGGAAGCAAAATTAAAATAACTAAAAGTAAATAGCAATAATTAATTAAATCAAATTTGATAAATATAAAGATATATGAGAAAATATCTAGGAATACTTAATTCCCCCAATTTTCTAAACATGTGAATCGCTAAAATCCTCCCAATATAATTATCAATTAATTACATGGTCAATTGAATCTAACCTAGCATGTATTCCTCTTTCAAGTAAACTACACACCATATAGTAATTAATTTAATCACACTCTCATGCTAATTCAATTGCATACTACTCATTAAGTTCATCAATTATGGATCACATACATAAGAATCATACATCTTTGCCTAGAAACTATGCATGTTATTTAATCAATACAAACAATTAAATAATTCTTTCAAATCTATTTAGTTGCATCTATATATAAATTGTTGGCCAAACAATTAATAGCATGAAAATCAGATTAAATAATATAATTAAATTAAAATTATAATTGGGGTAAAATTTTAGATCATCATATGGTGAAAATTGGGTTCATAAGATCCCTAGAATAATAAATTAATTACACATAATTGTGTTCATAAAACTCATATTTTTCATAAAAAAAGACATAAAATTTGATAAAGAAAAGAGTAAAAAAGAAATACAATCAATCTCTTAAATTGTAATATTAATCTCTTCTTGAATCTCAACCAAAATTGTGTCCCTTCTTGAATTTTTCTATATTTTCTCTCTTTGTAGCTCCAAAAATAGACCAAAATTATGCTAATGGAGGCCACTTAGGGTTTATGGAGTAATTAAGGGCTTAAAATTTCTCAGGTATGATTTGGACTATCAGAGCATATTCAAATCAAGGGCTACTATCAAAAAAGCAAAATTGACAATTCTAGCCAATCACAGCATGACACATGGCATTAGAAATTCACTGGGCGAATTAGGAAGCGACGCGTGGTAGGAGAGACGTGTCAGAGTCAACACTACACAGTGCGATATGATTCATGGAATTAGATGGCGTGGTGACACATGGCGTGGAGCAATGGCATGGTGACATGTGGCAACAAGGGTTGACTAATTTTCGAACTCGGATTGAACGCCGTGCTAACACGTGGCACGAGTTTCATCCTTCTCACACACGACGTAACATGATTCGTTGTTCATGCTTGTGTGGTACCCCTATGGCTTGCCTAGTCAGCTCTCTTGCTTGTGTGGTATGCCATATGGAAGCTCTTGATTGGTCATGTGTTAAAAATCCATAAAAGTTCCAGAAAAATCCCAAAAACTTTCAAATATTATATTTTCACCCCTTTTCACTAAAAAGTTTATATTTTAATATTTTTTGCCATAAAAATACTATTTATTTAATAAAACAAGTAAATATTAAGTAAAAAAGTGCGCTAATGACTCTATTTTCATAGAGTCATCATTGACCATTTGAGGCTTTTGTTTTGGAATGTTAAAAACTCCATATAACCATCATATTGGCTTCCTCCCCTAACACGACTAGGATGCTCGTGTCCAAATGTATGATATATAGCATCTCTCCCTAGATTTTTGATTATTTCACCCCTAGCTATTTGTTCTTGAACAACTCTCTACAAATAATAAAGCAAACAAATATATCATATATTATTACATCAATTAGAAAAAAATCATAAGGAATTTGTATCAAGTTAAATTACTAACCAAATTATTAAGTTATTCTTCTCCTCCTTTAGCCAATTTAGAAGTTTTGTAGCAATCTTATAACACTTGTTCATCCAAGTATCAAAGACTTTAAAACGATTTTATAAAAACATACATTTTAAATGAGATATAATACAAAAAATATAAAATATATGTAATTAGTTATAAAATAAAAGAGACTTACATAAATGGTTTTCCATATTTTGTACTTTTTAGCATCGTTAACCTTAGTCCAATCATTTATATTGATCGGTATACATGACTCCATATGTCTACCAATAGAAGATTTTAATTGTTGGTCATTTTCCCCTAATGGATTACTAGTAGCATAAAATAGAATGGGTACTCTATCATCTGGGTTAAGTGGAGCATCAAGTATATTCATCCAACCTCTTCTTTTCAAATGCCATAATGGATCATTTGGATCTACAATCTCTGGTAACCTATGATCTATGAAATATCTACAAACAATGATGAAATAGATATTAATTGACAATTTTAAGTCTAAACATATAAATATGCAAGAGTTATTAGAATAATATAGAACATACATTATGTTTAATTAGATTGTTGATCGTATATATATATTCCTTCATAATCACTTCAAGTCCATGACAAAGAATCATCGTCAATAACTAGATCATCACACACATTAGGAAATTTGTTTGAGAAATGACTAATATTGGATAATGTATCAAGCATGTCATCATCTTCTAAAGCATCACAATGGTATAACTCTTTTGTGGAGGCGTTAACACAATAGACCATCTTGTGTCACTTTGATCACTCAAGTAAAATACTTGTTTTGCATGAAGTGCTAATGTGAAAGGATCATCAGTGTGACTTATCTTGTATAAATTTACCAAGATAAATCCAAAATCATCTATTTTATATCCCACATTGATAACATTTTTGACCCAATCACACAAGAATACTGTTTCATGGAAGACCTTATTATCGAGTTCCCAAATTTCTTGAATTATACTATAATATGTTTTATCAGAAAGTATAGAATTACCATCTTTTGAACTAGAAAATTGCATAGTTTGTGCAACCATCTTCACACCACTATTCTGATTTACTCAGACTTTGTCCATTACTCTTTTTATAATTAACTAACTAGATGTGTAATTTCTCAAAAATAATAATAATAATACTAATACTAATAATAATGGGATGTAATTATGCCCACTAGTATTCTTTTTTTAATTTTTTTTATCTTTAAGATTAAACCATATCACATGTTATCTTTTTTTTTTCTCTCCCATGTTGCTTTGACAACTTCATGTCTTGTTTTGATAGAAAAACAAATAATATTTTAGACTTGTTACCTCATAAACAATATACTTCACATACATTTTATGTAGTATTGGCAAGCAAAGTTGGAAGGCATTTCTTTGTAAGAACAAAATGCATATTCTTAATCATGAGCATGAGTTATTGTGGTTCATATTATTTTTACATTTGTTAAAGTTTTCACAGGTAAATTTTTCATTTCTATAACAATCAAAATATGATTTCTCATTTTTACCAAACAATAAATAGATATTCAATTTATATAATTCATAAAAACTAGGTTAATGAAGTGAAAAGTTCTAAATACCAATCCTTAACTCACACACAATGAAAATAAAGTAGTAAAGAAAATACAACTAAAAAAGCAAAGAAAGGCAGAGATAAAAATAAAGCAAACAAAATAACATGTAGTTTAATTTAATCTAAGGTAATACAGATTAAAATAAACAACTTGCGATAAGGAAAGTAATGTTTTTCAATGACAATATAATCATCATAAATTGACATATACTTGGATAGAATTGTGCTTGTACCAACTAAAATATGAGAATATGAAAACACATCAATATAATGAGGTAAACCTATATAGACCCCTATTTATGCGGTAAAATCCTTAGGTTGCTTATGATAATAACTTGATAATAAACAATCTATCAATATTATAAAAATAGTTTAGAACTCAATAGAAATATACCTATAATATTTCTATTAGTCAAGACATATGCCCTCACTACTCTTATTATACCCTTACTAGCTACCTTTATAACTATTATGATCCAAGGTAGATCCAATTCTCCTTCTTAACCCTACCACAACTTGGTGCTATGATCAATCACCAATGGTCAATGTGTGTGAATCCTAGGGGTAGGAATATCCAAGCACTGAAACCTAAAAGTAATATAAGTCTCAAGTGTTAATTTACTATTTAATTAACCCATCTCGATAAAACAGTATTTTTAAAAAAAATCTTACGAACCACCAATATTGAAACCATACTCAAGGTATTGGCAATCTGAAATCATAAAACAATTTTACTTTTGAAAGCCACTAGTTTCAAATTTTCTAGATTTTCCATAATTTTTCTAATTATGCAAACAATTAAAAGAGAGGGTATTTATAGAAATATCCGAGCAGTCTGGGTTACTCTTTTGGACCTTCACCACCCTCATCGTCACCAATTGTGGTAAGGATAATAGTAGTTGCACACTTATGGGCCAAGGTGGGGAAGGAGTGGCAAGACCCCTCAATGAGCACATAAAAAATTTAATTTTTTGTTTCAAAAATTTCCAAGTAAATTTCAATAAATACTTGCAAAACAACCTAAACAAAAACATGAAAAAATACTTAAGATGCATACTAACAATCCAACCCTGTAGTGTGTGTAAAACATGCAAGTATACTAATTGTAACGAACTAAGTGAGTGTGTGCAGTACCATTCATTAGTAACTAACCTTACATAGTGGATGAAAAACCACTAAGTAAACAAAATAGACTCCATGTTTTTCTTAAGGGAATGCCAATAAAGACTTAAGAACTTACAAGACTTATAATCTCCTCATTGGGCCTTACATGGTAAAGCATTACCCAACTAAATAGACTCTCATATCAACAAATGAAAATCATGAAAGATAGCCTAAAGAAGTTTATTCCCTTAAACAAACAATGATGAACAACCCAAACACCTCCAAATACGCCTATGCCAAAATATATCCATATTTTTGTTCTCCAACCATCTTCATGAATCAACATATCAATGCTACATGTCCAAACTCTAGATACACATGTGACCTACACACACGTAACAACATATACCCTTGAACGCATCATGTAGACCTACATGTAGTCTAACTAGAAGAACCATCGTGTTACCTTTACACAGATACACACTGATAGGCTAAACACAGACAAGCATGTAACAGAAAGACATACTCCCCTTGACTTTATGCCACATGTGTATGCAAGTCAGGTAGCAAAAATGCAGTATAGCTTACACTCACAAGCAATGCATCACATAGTAAAGCAATATGTAGCAAGTTATACAAATAAACTTCCCCCATTTTAACACAAAAGATCAAAGGAATACTCATACATAAGGGAGAGAAAGCATACAATCATGCAAGAATTCTCACACTCATGCAATGAGTAGAAAAGATGAAAGCAATAACTTCAAGACAACACATAAAACAACTACCACATATAATAAAATGAAGTGCTAAAAACAACAACACATTATCTTTTAAAGTAAAAATAAAAAGTACAATAGAAGAGTAAAATAAGAATAAAATCAACATTCTACTTCACCCTTACCATCATCATCAAGAGTCGTGCCACAAGAAGAGCCACCAAAGTCTCTATTGTCTAAGGGAGGGGTAGGATTTTGTTAGGTAAGGAAGGTTTTAATAAACTAGTCAAAAGAACTAAGGACTCAAGATCACCAATGTTTTGGAAGAGTTGACTTTGTGAGCTAATGGAAAACTAAGTAGAGGCACCATGAGAGCTACCAATAGTAGGTTTGATGGAGGAGAAAGATCCTTATGAGTGAGGAGAATCATATCTGGAAGGTTAAAGGTCAAGCCATAAAACACAATCACCAAGGCTAGAAAGGAATAATACAGAAAAATTTTGAGCCTGTTGTGAAGCAAAAAAACTCCATAAACATGGAAACCATCCAGAAGAATAAGGGAGATCGCAAAAAGAAAAGTCTCAAAAGAAGAAAAAGGATGAACAAGAGCATAAAGACAAAGAGTAGACTAAAAGGAAGTGGAAAAAGGAGTAAAGCATCCAGAGATAAAAGCACTCTCAAAAGGAAAGTGACAAGTATGAACAATACATTTGCTTCTAGATGTACCAATAACATTAAGGAATAAAGGAATGCCCCACTAGGTAATCAAATATGTATAGTGGAGAGAGGAAATAGGAGGAGTATTGGAATGATAAATGATGGTCCTATAGATCATACCTAGTAAATCTATAGTCTCATTATTGATAATAGGGCAAAGAAAATGACCACGAGGTAGTCACATAAGTGAAATGAGTGTGAGGATGTGTGATAGTGCTCACAATATCATTGAGATGCCTATAGGGGTAGTAGCATTCAATGAAAGTGCTTAGTCACTATAACAATGGTTGGGACCTACTAACATGTTTACCATCTCAAGGGTAGTAGCATTTAATGAAAGTGCTTAGTCACTAAAAAAGGATGACATGAAAGGAAGGATTCAGTATATCCAAAAGAGACAATATTCTAATGATATAATTTTAAGATAAAAGTAACTTTAACACTCTCAAGTGAAAGGTGGTAAAGAAATTAGTAGAACGATAAGGAGTGCAAGTAGAATAAAAATCTTGAACAAAGGTGGGGAAATACCTATAAGTCATGGAACACAAAGAAGCTAAGAAAAGTATGCAAACCTTTCTTGGATGAATGAAAACTCATCTATCTGTATAGAACAATCACAATGGATTAGAGCCAAGCGATGAGAAGGAATAGCATTGTCAGGTTACTATTTTTTATCTTCATCATTATTTTAGAATCTTCTTGTTTTCCTTAAGGCTATTTAAGAGTTAGGATAAAAGGAAAATTAGAAGGCGTTAAGAGGGTAGGAAAGTGTTTACAAATTCAAGGGTTTGAAGAAATGAAAGGATAAAGGTGTAAATAGAAAAAACATGTGCACATTAACTCCTCGCAACCACCTTTGCCTCATACACCTAAGGCATAGTGCAGAAAGAACTTATACCACCTAGACATGTGTATATAGATTTTTTGATTGGTTTTACAAGAATATCAAAACAAAAATGTCCTTGTTTACAATATACACCATATGCGTATGTAAACTGAGACTACATTTTGAGTTTTTTGTCCCTTATAAATTATTTATTCAATTGAGGGGTTTTGTTTGATCACACTTTCTCGTGATCCTTTTTTTATTTTGAGTATATTGTTTATTTTCTCTCTTTTTTTTGTAGTTCTTTTGTTTGTGTTCCTTTCTTTGTGATTGTTTTTGTTTAAAAAATTATAAAAACTGTTATTTTAATTTTTTTAATTTCCCTCTTTGCACTCTATTTCTCTCTTTCTTTCCCATCTATTCTTCTTGTTTTTAGTAAACCTCGCCCACCCTTTACTATGATGCTTGCCAAGTGTGAGTTTTACATAAGGGGCCAGTTATAACACTCAAAATTAAAATTATCCTGTAAATGGTCATCGATTATTATGTTGGAAATATTGTAGGTTAAATATATCTTTATTTCAAACATTTATGGACCAATCCTATACAATCCATTATTGTACAATGCATCCCCAACTAGATGTCTCCTTATCAATGACTCTAGAGTAGGGTTACTCCATTCTAAATAAATATGGGCTCTACTAGTGACGCAATATGAATTTTCTCACTTACAATTAGATTATTTCACTTAAACTCCATCTTCTTTTGTATACTCCAATATGCTAAATTTAAGCAGACACAAATAATCAAGGGTTTTATGATTTTATTTAATGAAATAAATAATAATGTGAATGATTAAATAAATATTTTATTTATTCTAATTTTAGTAAATTAAATACAAATCACATATGTACTTTTAGGGTCTACTCCTAACAATTTCCACCTATAATTTCATTGATATCAATGTGCACTTTGGAACTCTACATACCTTTTACATTTATCCACTATATGGGGCCAGCCATCATTGAGCTTAGTATTTTTCCACAAGGAATACACATGATGTCTAAAACACAAGGTATAGGGAAAGTGTGGCACTTACAAGTGAATCAAAACAAACATTATGTAATTTTTGGCTATACTCTTCTTTGTGATTGAAAATTATCATCAGTTAGCATGTATAGATATCGTGACAATCATTTGGTGATGTTGTTCATATAATCTATGATCTTGTCCATTTCCTTCATACTATCTCCAACTTTGTAAAGACACTTTATATGTAACTAGGTTAAACCACCACCTCATGGTGTAGTTATCAAATACATATTAATAGTATTCTTGACCATGAACTACTTAATGTGTGGACACCTTTTTTAGAGAAAATAAATAAGTTTGCATGAATCCCTATGTCAAGCACCATGCTACCTATAACTCCCACAATGGAATCATTAATCTAAACAACATTGGAATGATACAAAAATACTTGAATATTGGATGTTTAATTTAATAATCGGGTACATTTATATGTTACATATATGTGTACCACATAGCTTTTAGGGCATACCACCCATCAAGAAAAATTTAAGGCATGAAAGGAGACTAATGCACACATGTTTAATGCACTTATTTAGAATGGAACTTGTCCCTTTACTTGTTGGAAAAAGTCTATCAATTGAAAATGGATTTTTAGAGTCAAACTCAATCTATGCACTATAAAGCTAGACTTGTTATGAGCTTTACTTTACAGAGTGAGAAAGTTGATTTCTTAGAGACATGTTTACTTTTTGTCAAGCCAACTATAGCCAAATTTGGGGTTACTCATGCCTTGCTAAGAGCATGACTGATTAAGGATGTTTATGTGAACAACAATTTTCTTAATGGTGGTTTTCTTGAAGATGCATGCATGGAACACTTTTGCTTTCATGTTATCTCAAACATGGTCCTCAAGTTAAAGAAAGCCTTATATGGACAAACAAAGGCTTCTTTCTTTTATCCTTTGGGTTTAAGGCTTCTAAAGCATATAGTTATTTCTTTACTCAAGAAAGTGCATTCTTTATAATGATAATTTTAGGGGTGTTCATCTAATCGAAACAATTGAATTCTAGCTCATCTAATCCAATCCAATCATCTAATTGGATTGCAAAATTTCCATTCGATTTGATCCCATCACTTGTTTTAATCTAATCCAATCTATAATGTCTTAATTTATGCCCTTTTGGTCTATTTTTTACTATCGACCCTAATGTTTTATGAACAATAAGCATATAAGTATTCAATGTATAAGAAAGTCAAAAAAATCATATTAACAATGCAAATACTATATTTTAAAAATATTACAATCTTAAATTCAAGATGAATATAAAATTAACTCAAAAATGTATAGGATGATAACTCAATGAATAACATTGGAATCTTTCATCTACTTTTCCAGTTAACTAAATGGAAAAAAGTGTTTAATAAAAAGTTAAAAATCTAAAAAGAGTGACATATTTACAAACTATAAACATTATTTAATTTTGATTAGTTCGAATCAAATTATAGTGAATGATAGATAATGCAATTCACCAACCAATTCAATCTTAAAAAATTGAGATTTTTTTCATGTAATCCAATATTATCATCGGGTCTAAACCACTCAAAATTTAACATATTGGTTCAAATTTATCGGGTTCATCGGATTATCAGATTTTTGGCATACCCCTAGACAATTATTGTCTATGTAATTGATATTCTCATAAGTAATCTCATTTACAAACTTGATTTTGATTTTTCTTTAAGGATTTAGGCTTGCTCAACTAATTTCTAAAGGTTGAAGTCACTTAAAATGGTGAGTCAAGTCTATTTCATAAAGATAGTTATCTTAGAGACCTCTTGCATCAGACTAGTTTGACATATCCCCAGAATGCAAATTTATCAATGACATTTTGAAAATTACCTAGAAAAACTAATTGCTTTTGCATCATAGTGAATATCATAGAATTGTTGGTGTTATAAAATACTACACTATACATTACTAGTCATTAAGATCTCATTCAATGTTAACAAGCAATGTCAAATCATGACACTACTAATACTATTGTTCACTCGCTTGTAGTTAAGCATTTACTTAAATATCTTAAGAACATGAAGAGCTATGGTTTGAGCTTTTACAACTGTGCTCATTGTGTAATTCATGCATATATTGCCATATATTGTCTTGCATGCACTAACTACAAGCATTTTACATGTTCCTTTTCATTTCCCTTGGAGACAGTTTAGTTTCCTCACATGCTAGCAAACAAAAAAAAAGTATCAATTTTCTACTAATTTTTACCCAAAAACAAATCTACCAGCCAGTCTCTACAACTATAGAGCTTTTCTGGACCAAGGCCCTTCTTAGTGAATTACCCATTCCAATCTTTACACCTCTTATAATCTATTTTTATAATCTTAATGCAAAGAACTTATACAAAATCTAGTACTACATGCTCATAACAAATACATTATGTTAAAGCTAATTTTTGTGTTCACCACGTTCTTGCCACATTGATCCTACAAGTCACTGAAAAACATGTCAGAAGGAACGACACCATGGGATGTTATAATCACTATGATGCTTAAGTTAGTTTATGTATGAATGAGCATATATCGGAGAGGATTTGGAGAGTTTGAGTATTTTCTTATGCATACCCTTTTTAGGTGAAATATGCCTATTTATAAACTTAGGCCAATGGCAATCTTATAAATAACTTATACTTGTTAATTAAATAATTTAAATATTAAATTATTAATAATATTATTTAATATATTAATGACCTTTCATAAATTTGGATTTGAGTCATTAATATATATTTTATATTAAATTTAAGAAGCTTACCAAAAATGGTTTGTTCTAATTTAAACTGAGTTGACTATGGGTTAGCTATACCCATTTGAATTTTCAATGGTGACATAGAAGTAGTAGGTCATCTCTAGCATAATAGGTGGTCTAAGTGATCACTTGGGTACAACGTCTTAGTGGCATTTGGTCTTGGGATGTCTTGACTGCATTGTGCAACTTACATCCCAATTATATTTTGTACAATGTTGATCTTGGGGTTATAATATTCCCAACTCCTATTTTTTGTCTCAATATAAGTTCCGACTAAAAAGTTATGATCGGTGAAAGTTTGAAAGAAAAATTCAATGTTGGTTATGAATTTGACTTCTTTAATCTGATATCTTCTTGGCTTGATTATGCTAGATCTCCTTCCTATATGGACCATTCATATACTAGTTGATGGAAGGTTCAGATTGAGCTAGGTAGCCTATATATAGATCTGGTCATTCTTAGCTTCACCCATTTCATTCTTTACAGTCAAAGGTTAGAACTTTGAAGTGAAGGATCCTAAAAGCATAATCTTGTAATAGCATAGCCTATGTAAGTGGATCAAAATCCCTTATGTTTTTTCAAATTTCTCTTCAAAAAGAGTTGAATGCTTCCATGAACATCGAGAATGTGAAGAACACTTATATCCTTCTTTATTTACATAAATCTAGAGGTTTCATGTCCCAATTAAGTGGATTTGATAGAGCTACCCCTATAAGCTTCATGCATACAAATAGGAACCATACACCAGACCTGGAAAACCATGATGAAATTCAAGGAACATTAGGGGTGGATGACTAGGGTGTAGATAATTTGAAGCACGAAAATGAGGACCTAGTTGAGGATGGTTTGTCATAAGGATGATGGGACATGAGATACCTATTAGGTCATTGAGGCAAGCCAAGTCAACCAGCTAGCCAAAGCAACTAATTGATTAGCCATCTAGTAATCAGGTTGACTAGGTAATTAGTGACTGAGCCAACCAACCATCCAATGATAGGGTCGATCAATTGATCGCAATCTCTATTGACTAGCCATGTGTGGACTCAATTGACCAACCAAATATTTGAACATGTAGGGAGTTGGATCCATCCATGGATGACTTCAACACTATTATTAACCTCTGGTACATGATTGATTTCTTCCCCCATTATGGTCCTACTATTTTTGTAGAGTCTTTTGGTTTTATCACTAATGAAGGAATTCTTGATAGGGATGGACATCAGTTGGGTTGGCTGGGTTCTACACATATTTGAATCTAACCCAACCAATAGTCCTCTAGTTGGGAATTATTTAGGCCAAAATCGATCAATAAGTATTTTAACCCAATTCAACCCAACCTAGTATTCAATGGCTGGGTTGGTTTGGTTTCACTAGGTTGTATTAAAAAAATTATACATATTAATTAAGTATGTTTGATGTTTTGTGTAAAGTTGTATATGAAATATTTGTAATCAATTATATAAAAGATGTAATTAATTTAAATAATATTTTGTGATAAAGAAAACAAGATTGCTAGTAATATTTAAAAAAAATATCAAATAAATTATCAAAAGAATATAATTTTATTATGTGAAACATATTTTTAAAATTATTTTTAAGTACATAATATGCATAGCCGGGTTGGGTTGAACTAGTTTCAAACCTCACCATTCGAAACAAACAAACTAGATTTTGGATTGTCGGATTATAGGACAAACTAACCCATGAACCTATAAAATCTAACCCAACCTAAATAGATTAGGTAGGTTTTGATGGTTTGGTTGGGCTAGTTCGGGTGTTATCCAGTCGTAGTTTCTAAAAGTGATCTAATTTTTGATTTTGAACCCAACATTGGTTACAAAGTTGATTCTTTAGAAGTAGTTACCACCAAAACCATGGTAGACATGCTGAGAGAAATTTTTGAGATGCTTGATGGTATTGGAATCATTCTTCTTAGTAATGGTATCCTTCCCAACAGACCCCCCCTCTTATGGGATCAGTATTTTTATAGGTCAGTTGATATGTGGACTCAAACTTCAATTCTCGCCATTAGTGTGGTAATTTCTTTTTTTGGTAAGGGTACCTCCTGGGAAATACCCTCTTAATGTTTAGAGGGCACTAGTGTCCTATTATATTTTAAGGAGAGAGCATGATATAGAGATGACTTTAGAGGAAGTTCGATCTCTAAACTATGAGCAATCTGTAGATGAATGCTGGTTCAGTGTTAGACCTTTGGAAAACCAAAAATTCATTGAGCATTTGCCTAAGTTCAACAAGGGTTGGTAGTTATCTCAATTCATAGCTAATGGCGCTTATGATATGGCCTATCCTAAACTTGGTCCTACTCCTACTCAATTTTTTTTTCCAATGGTAAGTCACTTGTACATGCCTAACTTATTTTGCTATTAATATTATTCTCATTTGTTTTCTTCCTGCTAACATTTTTCTTGTCATCTTTTAGTGCATTGCATTGGAAGCAAGTAAAGTTCATCAATAATCAAGAATTGAAATTAAAGTTATTCATAACATTAAATTAATAAAATCATAATATAGGGCTTGAAATTGACCAAAATGGCATAATTAAGTTAGATAGATACTATAAGAATCAACATTATAATTATAGAAAACTATAAGTAAAAGGATTAAGAAAATCTTATTAAGATCTCCGAAATACCCTCCAAACATTTCTAGGTTAATTACGTTTTATGTCGACAACATATGGGGTTAGTTGCAAATATGTCCAAAACATTTACTTAATTGTAGTTATGCCAATAACATATGCATAATGATAAAAACATGCCCAACTTTGGACATATTTTTATCATTACCCATATGTTGTGGGCATAATTGCAAAATTAAACATGCTAAGTGTTGGGTGTATTTTTATAATTACCCATATATTATGGGTATAATTCTAACCAAATAAATGTTTTTGAAAAATTTACAACAACCTCATACATTGTGGGCATAAATATAATTAACCCAAAGTTTCCTTAGATGTGCTCTTTGATCTCTATTGTTCCTTGTTGCAATTGTTGGGTTTTGAAGACCCCTTGGGTTGTTTATATATAGCATTTTCAAGCCTAATACAAGGAGGATTAGAATTTTCTTGATCTAATAGTTAGGATTAAAAGTTGGTGCTAAAAAATTTCAGATTTGAGTGTTGACTAGATATTTCGTTCGTTCGAGACCCTTTCTTGATTGATCTAATCTTAAACAATTTTCAACTTGAGAGTGCTCAATCGATCAGCATATGGATCAATCGATATAGTCCATGTTTGGATTGATCAAATTTTTCTTATCATTGTACCCTAACTCCTCAATCGATCGAATATTTTGATTTTACTCTAAATACACATTTTTCCTCTTTTTGTTAATTTCATCCCTAAACACCAGTATAACATACAATAAGCACATAAAACACATAACAAACTTTATATTATTATAAATATGTGAGAATTAATGCACAATATATATGTATAAAATGGTTCCCATCAAACTTTTCCACACCAACTCTTTGCTAGTCCTCGAGCAAAAGCAAAATAAGTCATTCTAGACACTGTTTTCCATATTTCATCTCAAGTACTTAATACCACTA
Organism: Hippophae gyantsensis; assembly: GCA_030763125.1. Taxonomy (NCBI): domain Eukaryota; kingdom Viridiplantae; phylum Streptophyta; class Magnoliopsida; order Rosales; family Elaeagnaceae; genus Hippophae; species Hippophae gyantsensis. The sequence continues at coordinate 39,810,602 of CM061035.1, read as the reverse complement.
ATGTTTCAAATCTAACAAACATTAGTAAGGGATTTATAACTATTCCTTCAATCTTGCATTCTCCTTAATAATGTAGATCAAAGTGAGTATGTGTAGCAACCTCACTAGTGATAGTCAAACTATGTAATTTAAACCGGTAAAGCCCTTTTCATTCTCTTAGAACATCACCATATTTCTAGAGTTATATCAAGCGCTATTGGTTTTTTCAAGAAGTTACATCTCCACTCACCAAAGGTATTTTCAAAAATCAAAAGGTCTTTCATTTGGTTGTAATGAGGGTAAAGCTTGTTGGTTCAATTCATTGAGTGGAAAAAAGAAAAAGCAAAAGTTCATAAGTCTATGGTATAAAAGGAAGAGATCTATATATAACAATGTCCTAAGACTAATCATATCAACAAAATAGGGCCAAATTTCTTTTCTTGGACTCAAACATTATTATTAGCTTCTTCTTTCTTTTTCGTTCTTTTTAATACTCATCTCCTTTTGATATTCCTTTGTAACGTGTCCTTTATTATTATTATTATTATTATTTATTTTTCAAATATTTTTTATATGGTGTACACTTTGTAGAAAGGGAAATTTTGTATATGTTAGGAATTTTATCAATTATAGCACAATTTTGACACTCTTATATCTTATTCTAATGTTTTCACAGTTTATCCTCTTTTTATGCAATCACTTATTCTAGAAATATAGGGCATAGCCAATATATTTGGTTCAAAGGGTAATGATTTGTTACAAACAATTGGCTCATATGGGCTTAATTTGGTTCATTATGTAAGGATTATAAGTGTTGCCTATTTTCATGGATAAAATATTTACTTGTAAACTTATTTTTAAGCTCGCTATTAAGTCTATCAAATAAAGTTGAAGAAACGTCAGAATTCTAGATAGTCGTACTTCAGGAATATATTGGTTATAACTATAACACATAGGATTGCACTCACACATTTAATAGTACATATTTATAAATTTGGAATTATTTTTGTTGCTAAAATATAGAATAAGATATAGGCTAAAATATTAGATAAGATATACTCTAAATTATAGCTTAAATCTTTAGCTTAAAAGATAGCATAAAATATACTTTAAAAGAACTCTTTTTTAAATAGGAATCTTCATGATTAATGAGTCTATATTAAAATAACTCTTCTTTAAATAGGAGTCTTCGTAATTAGTGAGTATTACCAATCCTATTTGTAATAGAAAAGATATTTATCAATCATATAGGAGTCTTCTTAATTTGAGTATTACTAATCCTATTTGTAATAGAAAAGATATTTATCAACTACATAGGATTATGGGTTTTAACTTTTCCTATAAATAAAACTCATTTCTCGTTGTTTCAATTAACCACACAAGAGAATTATTCTATTCTTCTTAATTTATCTATCTTGTTTTGCAAATAAAATTTCATAGTTATTTAGGCTTCTTTATTTAGTTAATCTATCGAATATTGGTGGTTATGTTTGATTGATTAATAAGCCTAATTAGTTTATGATATTTTGATCATATGTTCTTCTAGCTTCTTCTGTATTTTTGTTCTTAAATTGTTATATCAAATAATTGTTTTTGTTATATCATAGTTATTTGATTTGATTATTAATCTTTAAAGAAGCTACTTTTATTGAACTTGTGCTTGATATTTTTGCTCTAGCATTTACTAGTTGTTTTGATTTAAGTGACATATGGTTTGAATCATCTAGTTAGGATTATTCATTATTAAATTCATTCTAGAACACAGATGGGTACTTTTATTTTTGTGCTAACCATTTTGCAGTTAATTCAAGAACGTATCTGATTGGCGAGAAGCTTATTGGAACGTTGGTTTGGAAATCGCTCACGCTAATATTAGAAATTGTGAAAACAGAGCAAGGGCTCATAAGTAAGGTACATTGGTGCAGTATCCTATGGAGGGTATCATAAGAATGAGTTTGTACTTGAACATTTGTTTTTCATAATGGAAATTTAGGTGGTCCGGTGGATCGGTGATTTTTCTTTCCTCTTAAGTCATGGTTTTCCTCTTACATGTGATTGCATGTTTGGCCACATTGTTTAGGTTATTAAGTTATAAATTGATAAAAATTAAAAATAACCTATTCACCCCATCTAGGTTAATTAGGTCCATATCTTATAAACTTTCAATTTGTATTAGAGCCAAGACTAGATATACTTACTAGTAGTCCTTCGAATTTTTATTATGGATCATTTTATTGAGGATTATAGCTCAAATGAAGAGGAACTTGAATCTTCTTTTCTCTCTAAATATAATGTTAAAAGTTCTAAAGAATTATTTTATAAATGTCTTAGAGCAATAGAAGAGAATAATAGTTTAAATACAAAAATAGAAAAATTAAACGAACAACTTGAGGGACACGAAAATGTTTCTAATAAATTAAAAGAAGTGAATAATATTTTGGAAGAACAAAATAATGCTTTGAATTTGAGCCTTGTAGGGTTGAAAGAAGAAAATAATAAGCTTGTTAAAGATAATAAAAAAACAAGTGCAAGAGCTTAAAGAATCATATGAAGTAGTGGAGAGACTTACCATTGGAGCTCAACACTTAGAAACAATATTGTGCATTGGTAAGTCACATGGTGATACACATGGCTTTGATTATAAGAATGAGAATTCCATACCATCAACATCAAAGACCACATTTTAAGGCCCTTAAACTCCACTCCTACTATTACTACTTATGCACAAAGAACTATTGCACTTATGGTAGAAAAAGTTGTTAAGTTTGTGCCTGTCTGTCATTATTGCGGAATGCTCTTTAACTTAATCATTTTTTTCATGTTTCCCATAATAGGACCCATAAGAATCATTCATCTATACATGCTACATCATATTTAAAGATGAATGGAAATTATAATAATGTGTTCAAAAATTCTACTTGGAATAATGAAGTCTTAGGTTTAAAGAAGTGATGAGTGCTCAAAAAGCACTAAAATAACCATGATTTTATGCACATTAATTGATTAATATATATATATATATATTTATATGTTTTATCATATATTTATATATATTTGTCTTTTTCGGAATCACAGGTATTTTTATTGTTTTTCAGGTATTTTGGCTTAAAAACGTAACTTAAAGACACAAAGAGGAATACTGGAAGCAATACATCACAAATATATTAATAAATAAATGGGTAAAGGTCAATAAATATGGAAAAATTGGATAAAATGGGTCAAAAAGGTCAAAAATGTCAAAAAGGAGAAAATCGCTATTGCCACGCGCTGAGCCATAAGCCTCACTACCAAGAAGACTTCTATCGTCCGTGCGCATCAACGCGCGCCCAGTCCCAGTTCCGCGCGTGCCCGCGTGCATCTCACCTGCTCCCGCACGCGCCGACGCCCATTTCGCCCCATTTTTCACGTGCAGCCGCCCCATGATGTCATGCTGACGTCATCAATGACCTCAGCATTTGCACTACGCGTTTTCACATTTTTTTAACATTTTTTCACTCATTTTTTCTCTCCATCCTCACCTATAAATACCCTCATTCCCTTCACTTCTAAACACACCTAAAAACACACTTCTCTCTTCTTTCTTTCTCTCTTTTCTTAGATTTTTAGGTTTTTTTAGTTTTTCTTAGTTTTTAGTTAATTTCTCTTCGTTTTAGAGTTCTTCCCTTTTGGGAAGAACTAGTTATGTTTTTGTAATATATTAGTTTTCGATTCAATAAATGGGAGTGCAAATTCCGCTTGGAGGTTTTCCAACAACGGGAATAGCATCGAAGTTCTGTAAGGATTTTATTTTCTTTACAGTTATTTTTTATGCTTTATTCTTACATGTTATATTTAATTTGTCTGTGATTAAATTTAACTGTGTTGGCTATTTGTAAACATGATATAATAATAACGTTGTTATGCTTGCGAAATATTAAATAGGTAAAAATCTCTAAAATGAATTGATTTTATTTTTATTCAAGATTTTATATTAAGAATGTTAGAGAGAAATATATTATTTTTCATTACAAACTTAAATCTGAAAATTAGATTTTAAGGTTTAGTTATCCTATTCGATTTAGAGTAGTGCTCTTTTATTTGTTAGTACAATCGCTTCGGTAGTTAGAGTGAAGCTCTATTTCAAAAGTTTTTATAAGAATTATTATCTGAAAATGTATTGACAACATGTTTTCAGTAGTGGTTTTAAAACTTGAAAGTTAGTACTCGGATAACTAAATTCTTAGGTTTAATTTGGACACCTTGAATAAAGTTTAAACTGTCTAACCCCACCAAAGGTGGCATTTAAATGGTTCATTTTCAATCTCTTAGAAAAAGGAATTAATTTAATTAACCAAATTAGTTATCAACCCCACCCATAGGTGTTAATTGATTTGTTTAGTTAACAAAGAATATCTAACCCCACCAAAGGTGGTATTCATACAAAAAAGAGAGAATCAATAAATATCAATTCATATCTTTAATAACCTAAATAATATGAGCAAGCATAATTAACTTAGTTATTATATCCATAAATACTCCACTGTTTTAACAGATAAAATTTGCATAAATATTTATTGAATCTATGTTTATTTTTATGTAAGTAGATTAAAAACACAAAACCCCAAAATATCGTGACAGGATGTTTAGGATTTAATTTCGTTTTTAAAAGTTTGAATAATAAATTAAAAACCACATACATTCCTTCCTTAGATCGACCTTGGAGTATACTTATCATTTTCTACGAAATGATTCGTGCACTTGCGAGAGTTTTATAAATAGATAAAACCAAATGAACGGGCAGGATCGGCGATGTCGGTTCTGCCCCGATCAAGTTTTTGAAAAATGAGAAATTAAATTATAATTAATAAATAAATTAAAAAAATATAAGAAAAAATAAAAATTATAGATAAAAAAAAGATAAATAATATATTAAAAAATAAAAAAATAGATATAATTTAAAATATATAAAATAAAAATTATTTAAATAAAAAATAAAAAAAAATTAAAATTAAATGATCGGGGTAGAACCGACATCGCCGATCCTGCCCGTTCATTTGGTTTTATCTATTTATAAAACTCTCACAAGTGCACGAATCATTTCGTAGAAAATGATAAGTATACTCCCAAGGTCGATCTAAGGAAGGAATGTATGTGGTTTTTAATTTATTATTCAAACTTTTAAAAACGAAATTAAATCCTAAACATCCTGTCACGATATTTTGGGGTTTTGTGTTTTTAATCTACTTACATAAAAATAAACATAGATTCAATAAATATTTATGCAAATTTTATCTGTTAAAACAGTGGAGTATTTATGGATATAATAACTAAGTTAATTATGCTTGCTCATATTATTTAGGTTATTAAAGATATGAATTGATATTTATTGATTCTCTCTTTTTTGTATGAATACCACCTTTGGTGGGGTTAGATATTCTTTGTTAACTAAACAAATCAATTAACACCTATGGGTGAGGTTGATAACTAATTTGGTTAATTAAATTAATTCCTTTTTCTAAGAGATTGAAAATGAACCATTTAAATGCCACCTTTGGTGGGGTTAGACAGTTTAAACTTTATTCAAGGTGTCCAAATTAAACCTAAGAATTTAGTTATCCGAGTACTAACTTTCAAGTTTTAAAACCACTACTGAAAACATGTTGTCAATACATTTTCAGATAATAATTATTATAAAAACTTTTGAAATAGAGCTTCACTCTAACTACCGGGCGATTGTACCAACAAATAAAAGAGCACTACTCTAAATCAGACCGGATAACTAAACCTTAAAATCTAATTTTCAGATTTAAGTTTGTAATGAAAAATAATATATTTCTCTCTAACATTCTTAATATAAAATCTTGAATAAAAATAAAATCAATTCATTTTAGAAATTTTTACCTATTTAATATTTCGCAAGCATAACAACGTTATTATTATATCATGTTTACAAATAGCCAACACAGTTAAATTTAATCACAGACAAATTAAATATAACATGTAAGAATAAAGCATAAAAAATAACTGTAAAGAAAATAAAATCCTTACAGAACTTCGATGCTATTCCCGTTGCTGGAAAACCTCCAAGCGGAATTTGCACTCCCATTTATTGAATCGAAAACTAATATATTACAAAAACATAACTAGTTCTTCCCAAAAAGGGAAGAACTCTAAAACTAAGAGAAATTAACTAAAAACTAAGAAAAACTAAAAAAACCTAAAAATCTAAGAAAAGAGAGAAAGAAAGAAGAGAGAAGTGTGTTTTTAGGTGTGTTTAGAAGTGAAGGAAATGAGGGTATTTATAGGTGAGGATGGAGAGAAAAAATGAGTGAAAAAATGTTAAAAAAATGTGAAAACGCGTAGTGTAAATGCTGAGGTCATTGATGACATCAGCATGACGTCATGGGGTGGCTGCACGTGAAAAATGGGGCGAAATGGGCGTCGGCGCGCGCAGACGTGGGGCGTCTTTAGCGGGTCTGGCGCGGCGCCTTGTCTTATTTGGCCACGGGGCTCGGCCTTGTGCGGCGCGATTTTCTCCTTTTTGACATTTTTGACCTTTTTTACCCATTTTATCCAATTTTTCCATATTTATTGACCTTTCCCCATTTATTTATTAATATATTTGTGATGTATTGCTTCCAGTATTCCTCTTTGAGTCTTTAAGTTACGTTTTTAAGCCAAAATACCTAAAAAACAATAAAAATACCTGTGATTCCGAAAAAGACAAATATATATAAATATATGATAAAACATATAAATATATATATATATATATTAATCAATTAATGTGCATAAAATCATGGTTATTTTAGTGCTTTTTGAGCACTCATCACAGTGCTCATCAAGAAGCAAGTAAAATTTAGTACTTTTAATGTTAGCAATCATTATCATCATCCTACTATGCATACTGCATCTTCATTTGGGATGAATGAGAAAAGTACAACTAAGTCCAATAATACGTCTATGAAACCTAAGTTTGTTGAGTCCCAACCCAATAATATAGAGAAACCAAAATGCAAGAAAATGTGGGTTAGGAAAGGTTATTTTTTCCTGGTCACTTGACCGTCTTTTATTCCTTCATCTAGGTATTTTTGTTAGAGTGCTTAAATGACCCTAGGTGAGCAATCTTTATTGTCTTTATTTTATTTATTACTTAAACTTTAAAAAATAAAAAGATAGAGAAGTAGAATCTTTATTTAGCCAACAAGGTATTGGACTTATTCAACATTTATATATACATAACCTCCTTTTTAGTGACTCAACTCATTTTGATATTAATTGTCTAAATTATTCTACAATTTTGACTTATGCATACACATATTCTTATACATGTGATGATCGATGTTGATATAAACTTATTCACACAGTCACGAACACACATATATGTTATGCTTGAAGTTTATGAATTTTCTTGAAAGACTCTAGGACTTCAACTAATCTTGCTTGTAAAATTGTGTTGAGATATATTTTTTTCTTACTAAAATTTTACCGTATGGAGGCACCTAGTATTGTGAGGGATTCCTACTGTGATGTGTGAAACTACCGCAGTGAGCGGAGAAGGCTACCTCACAACTAGTGTGAAATTCATCATGCTAGGTTTATGGCGCGTGCAAAAAAAGGAAAGATTATGCAAAAAACGACTACTTGTAAATTTTGTACTTTGAATGCATAAAAAGAAAGAGCCAATAGAGGTTAAAAAAATAATATCATTTACCTCATATATAAAATAAAAAAATTTAAGTCCTCTTTTAATAGATATATTTTATTTTGTGAGATTGAAGACTTGATTATAATTTTACATGATAGGTGATATTTTTTTTGAGTATTTCTTGATTGATCATAAGTGACTTAATTGGCATATTTGTAAAGTTTCAACATATATTTTGCTTTTAAGTAAATGTCAATATGTCATTCTAGGTGCGAAGTGTGATTCTTCTACTCTACTTGCTTATTTATACAATAGATAATCAAAAATTGAGTTAAAAAATTGAAACAAATGAGTTCTTAATTGGTTGTATGCTCATTTGTGATTAAATGAGTTTAATACCTTATATGGCTATTTATGAAAATTAAAAAAAAAACAAATTCATATTTTTTTCATTTACATCTTCTTTATCTTTATTACCTTTTTAATTGGTTTCTAAGTTATAGAGTCATAGAACTTAGGGAGAGTTTAAAGCATATTGCACTTCTACATTACTCTACTTTTACATTGCTATATCTTTAGGAGGAGTTTAGCTTCATTGCTTTGTCTAATGCTTTGTTCTTCTTGTATGTCAAAAAGGGGGAGAGAATAATGTATTTTACTTCCATGTTTTCATTTTGTTATGCATATAGGGATATAACATATTTAATTAAGCTTGATTGGTATGAATGCACACTACATGATTATTCTTTACACTTCGCTTATTTTTATGTAAACTGAACTAATGTACAATGAGGCTTTCAAGCCAAGTTGTTGTTTGCTTTGCCTATGTAATTTTAGTTACTTACAAGCTTTTCAAGTTCTAGGGAAGATGGATTTGCCGGACCATAGGATAGTTCCACTATGGAGTCTAGGACATCATTGTATTTTATCTTATTCTTATAAGTGTCATGTAGTGAGAGAGAGAGATGTTTTGCCACACAAAAATGACAAAGGGGGAGTTTGTAAGGATTGTAAGTGTTGGCTATTTTCGTAGAAAAAATATTTACATGTAAACTTATTTTTAAGCTTGCTATCAAGTCTATCAAACAAAGTTGAAGTAACGTCAGAATTTCATATAATCATACTTTAGGTATATCTGTTATGACTATAACACATAAGATTACACTCACGCATTTAACAACACATATTTATAAATATGGAATTATTTGTTACTAAAATATTTATGCTTAAATATAAAATAAGATATATGCTAAAATATTAGATAAGATATATTCTAAATTATAACTTAAAACATAGCATAAAATATATACTTTAAAAGAACTATTTTTTAAATAGGAATCTTCATGATTAATGAGTCTATTTTAAAAGAACTATTCTTTAAATAGGAGTCTTCGTAATTAGTTAGTATTACCAATCCTATTTGTAAAAGAAAATATATTTACCAATCATCTAGGAGTTTTCTTAATTAATGAGTATTACTAATCTTATTTGTAATACAAAAGATATTTATCAATTACATAGGATTAAGGATTTTAACTTTTCCTATAAATAAAACTCATTACTTATTGTTTCAATCAACCACACAAGAGCATTATTCTATTCTTCTTAATTTCTCTCTCTTGTTTTGCAAATAAAAGTTCATAATTATTTAGGCTTCTTTATTTAGTTAATCTATCGAATATTGGTGGATATGTTTGATTAATTAATAAGCCTAATTAGTATATGATACTTTAATCATATATTCTTCTAACTTCTTCTTTATTTTTGTTCTTAAATTGTAATATCAAATAATTCTTTTTGTCATATCATAGTTATTTGATTTGATTATTAATCTTTAAGGAAGCTATTTTTATTTAAATTGTGCTTGATATTTTTGCTCTAGGATTTACTAGTTGCAGTTAATTTAGGAACGTATTTGATTGGCGATAAGCTTATTGGAACGTTGATTTGGAAACCACTCATGCTAATATTGGAAATTGTGAAAACAGAGCAGGGGCTCGTAAGTAAGGTACATTGGGGCAGTATCCTAGGGAGGGTATCATAAGAATGAGTTTGTACTTGAACATTTGTTTTTCATAATGGAAAGTTAGGTGGTTTAGTGGACCGATGGTTTTCCTCTTAGGTTATGGTTGTGGCCTAAGTTGTTTCCACCTAAAAATATCGTGTGTTATTATTTTATTTCCACAATTTATTCTTACACGCGATTGCATGCCTGGCTAGCTTTTTTAGGTTATTAAGTTATAAATTGATAAAAATTAAAAATAACCTATTTACCCATCTCTAGGTTAATTAGGTCCATATCTTACAAACTTTCACATTAAAAGGGTTATTTTTTTGTAAAAACAACAACATTAAGGGTGGAAAAATTATGCTAAAAAAAGTTAATCATAATTCCATAATCATTTTTCAAAAAATACTCTATCAATATTCGCTTTGATAAACTTAAGAAAATATTCTAGCGACGTAATCATGCTCATTGGAATTAAAATAACATTCTATGAAATTAACATAACACTTTAAATATTCAAATACATATATTATCATATCACCAATTTAGCTACTTGTGTGTGTTTGACTTAGATTATAACAAAGTATGCCTTCACTTAAAAATAACATTAAGATTCTACTAGCATTCTTATCATTCACAACTTCATGTTTTTAAGCATTTGTGATCCATTCTATGAGAAAATAAGGATGGAATATGTGATTGATGTTTCCAAGCCTATCCATGCATCCTAACTACCCTAAAAATGAAATAAATAATCTTAAAAATAAAACAAATTATGCTACCTAGAGCATACTAATCTTAAAACATGGTAAATTTAATAAAACATAAAAAATAAAAATATTGATATTTTAACACTCCTTCACACCTAATTCTTACATTGTCCTCAATGTAAGAAATTTCATATATGTAATATTAAAAATAAGTAAAATAGGAGTAGAAAACAAATCTTGATGGGTTGCCTCCAACAAAGCCCTTGGTTTAAATTCGTAAGCCATACTTTTCCAACTCTTATCATCCACTATCATCAAAGATCTTGAAATGTGTGATGTCCAATTTTTGAGTTAGTAATCCATTATTTATAGCCATACACTTTGGTGGTAGTCTCTTTTGATGTATACTAGACACATTCTCCCCTACACATATCTCTTTGTTATTAATAAGCTTCTCCTTGGTAAGAAAAAGTTTGTTAAGGTTATTTTCATACCAAGGAACCTCCTCAATATATTTCATAAGAGCTATGTTGATTTTCACCTTAGGGAATGTCTCCAAATTTTCCTTTTCCTCATTCTACTTCATTAAATTTTCAAACCTATTGGAAAAAGATAAAGCGAGGTCATCAGTAATTAGGGAAGGTATTGAAACTACCTTTGATGCCACATTGGATTCATAAGGGTGATGATCCTTTCCTCTTTACTAGTCCCTTCTTTGAATATATCATTCTTAAGGACTTTTTAGGGCTCTTCTTGTTGCATATTACTCTCCATAGTGATGACATTGAAAATCCCTCTAGATTTAGCATCTATTTTGGAAGGGAACTCAACAATTACTCATGATTCTAGTATTTCCATGGCTTTGATCAGTTGACCAATTTGAGTCTCAATGTTTTATATAGAAGAATTGATATCCTGTTGAAATTTAATATTGTTAGTATCCATTACAACTAAAAGGTCCTCTAGAGACTTACCTTGAGTAAGTGCAGTGGGTTATAGCATTAGGAATGGGAAGCTAGTGTGATGTTGAAATCCTCTACTAGATTTCTCATTGAATTTTGGTTAACTTGTATCTCAAGATTTTTCCTTGAAATTTGAGTTTCCTTGATAAAGACTTGGTAATCTTCCTAAACTTTAGAGTGTTAGTAGCGATGGTATCTACTAAATCTTCAGGGACTTACCTTGAAAGGTTGGAGTAAGTTATCGTATTGGAAATGGAAAGCTAGGTGTGATATTGAAATCAACTGCTTGATTTCTATATGAATAGCTTGGGTATTGATGATCCCACCATCCTGCATTATACATGTTAGAGTATGGATCATACCTAGGCCTTTGGCTTTTAAATCCACTCATAGCATTAGCATAGTCTCAATTGTGGTGTTCAATGTATGTCCAAGAAATCCATTGTATGTAGGGCATTCTGCATCCATATGTGCACCTTTTTTCCACTAAAATTCAACACTTTAAGAGAATTAGTTCATAAAAAGTAAAATATAAAGATATAAAACTCAAAATAAAATAAGATAAAACTAATCCTAAACCTAAAAATCAAAAAATAACAAAAGATGAAAACCTAAAAATTAAAGTTAGAAAAAACTAGCAATTATTAGTAAAATTGTTAAACCAATCCCTAACAACAACATCAAAAACTTAACACAATTGAGAACATGCAAGTATACATGATCATATATAAGTGTTAAGTAAATTATGAACTAGGGTTGTCCTACCACGAGGATTGATGAAAATTTATACTATTGCTTACTAATTCGTTAGTGGGTTATTTAAAATTAGTAAATGGGGGTTTGATTGTTTTTTAAAAGAATAACATAAAATAATAAAATATTGTTCATAAGGGTTATGAGAGATATGTGATAAGTTCCATAAACCTGAATTCTATGTAGAAATTTGTTTACTGCTTTATATCAAGAGGTAGGTTCTTTAGACATAGAGTAGAAGACTTAAAGGTGCATAATAGAGTAAGTGCACAAGTGGCAAGGTGGGTACATTGTTTTCTTCAATATTTTTTTTATTATGGTGTTGACATGGCTACACGGGACCTCACCTAACACTTTCTTAAAAGTAAAAAAGTAAAAAATTAAAAAGAGCAATAACAAATTCTATTGGTTCCTCTAATCACATCTTCTAACCTTGATAGATCCCCACTTTGTAGCACTCCTTAGTAACCTTATCTTCTCTTAAGACCATGCTAATTCCTATATCTATCAGGAATTTAATTATTAGGTGATAAGTAGATGATACTACTCTAGTAGTATGCAACAATGGTCATCTTAGGATACAACTATAGCTGACATACAGTTAACCTTAATCATGAGATTCTTAGTGGGTTGTTCTTCCCCAGTGGTGATTAAGAGCTCAACATTTCCTTCTATAGTGAGAGGTTTGTCGGAGGGGATGTTTTAACTTCATATGTTTCTAGGCATCTATGAACAAGATGTCCACCAACCTTCTAGTGTCTACCAACACCTTATGGATCCTATTATTGGTTACTTGTAAGGTGAAAACAAAACCATCGTAATATGGATTCACTAGTTATCTAGCTTCCTTTAAGATGAACGTCAAGTTTCTTCCTACCATCCTAGTCTATTTCCCTTTGCCTTAACTTTGAATGATGTTAAGAACCTCGAGACTGGTAGAAAGCACCCTATCATGCCCTTTCTATACATGTTTTTTTCCTCACTGGTTGGTCCTCCCTGAACATATGGACCTCATTCATTGTTCAAGGTTCACCTTCCTTTACCTAGGACAGTAGGGGGAATTCCCCTCTTGGATATCATATAGTCCTTTTGTAGTCCTTTTTGAATAAAATACTCTATCTTTTTTAGTTCCTAGTAATCTTTAGTGTTGTGACTAAAGTCACAGTTGAACTTGTAGAATTGGCTTGGGTTTCGATCAATTAGAGATCCTTTCATCCTCCTGAGAACTCTAAAGAGTCCAGAGTTTTGGACCTACATCAATATTTGTTCTTGGGGTGTGCTTAGGGGGACAAACTTCTTGAGCTCAACCCTTGTTCGGGAGTCTTGAATGCCTCTTCACTCATAGACTCTTTCTTTGACTTCTTGATCTCTAGTCTCTTAGGCTTATGCTATGTCTTTCTCTTCTAGGCTCAATTTCTTAACCCGCTATGGCTATGTCCTCCACATTGATGGTTGATCACACTATCTTGGTCATCCTTTTATATGATAACCTAAGAGGCTTTTCTACCAGTTTATTCTTAAGAACCCTATTTGTAGACCATGGAGGAATGCATTAACTACTAGAAAATCATGGTATCCTTCTACCAATATCTTTTCATTGTTGAATTGATCGAAGAAGACTCTTAGTGATTCATTCTCCTTTTGAGTCAGCCTCATCAGATATGATAGGGTCATGAGTAGTTTATTCATGGCAAAGAAGGGGATGAAGAATTATCTTTCAAATTCTATGAAATTCTTAATTGTCTCTTGCTTTAGGGTCTTGTACCAAACTCGAGCTTTTCCTATTAGTGTTATAGGGAATGCTCTACAACTGATAGCATGGCTATATGTATTAGTAACCATAAGTAGTCCAGTAGGTTGGTGGACCTATTGTATGCCCCGATGGTAGACAACTTTAATTTTCTTTCTAAAGGAATGGATAGGACCTCTAAAGTAAAGTTAGCCTGAGTGGATTTTGTGTAGTCTTGACAATTTTTCTCCCCATTCAGTTATTGCTCCAATTTTTGGAGTCGATGTTTGAATGCCTCTATTAGTAGGGTAGGCCTAGGATGGTCACCCACCCTTGATACCATAAATTTTTTATGGCCAAAATCAGCAATGTCATCAATTAAGCTGGCTTAACCAAAACTAGCACGATGCTTGAACTTGAGCTCAACATTACCTTCTATGGTGAGAGATTTGCTAGAGAAACCACACAGAGTGCCTACCAATACCAGGTAGACCCTATTATTGGTGACTTGTAAGGTGACAATTAAAGCATTGTTGCCTAGCTTCATTTCTGGTGAACACTAAGTCATCCCTAAAATCCTAGGCTTTTTTCCTTTACCTTGACCTCGAATGATATCGAGCATCTCCTAGATGGCAGTAAGCCCCCTAGAATGCACTTTCCTTGCATGGTTCATTTCCCCACTAGTTGGTCCTCCCCGATCATGTAGACCTCATTCATCAGTCAAGGTTCACCTTCCTTTACCTGGTTTTCTAGGATGACAGAGGGAGTGACACTCTTGACTAGAATATAGTCCTTTTGCAGACCCTTTTGAATCCAATATTCTATCTCTCTTTCTAGTTTCAAGTAATCATCAATGTGGTGATTGATCGGGGCAGAACCGACATCGCCGATCCTGCCCGTTACTTTGGTTTTATGTATTTATAAAACTCTCGCAAGTGCACGAATCATTTCGTAGAAAATGATAAGTATACTCCCAAGGTCGATCTATGGAAGGAATGTATGTGGTTTTTAATTTATTATTCAAACTTTTAAAAACGAAATTAAATCCTAAACATCCTGTCACGATATTTTGGGGTTTTGTGTTTTTAATCTACTTACATAAAAATAAACATAGATTCAATAAATATTTATGCAAATTTTATCTGTTAAAACAGTGGAGTATTTATGGATATAATAACTAAGTTAATTATGCTTGCTCATATTATTTAGGTTATTAAAGATATGAATTGATATTTATTGATTCTCTCTTTTTTGTATGAATACCACCTTTGGTGGGGTTAGATATTCTTTGTTAACTAAACAAATCAATTAACACCTATGGGTGGGGTTGATAACTAATTTGGTTAATTAAATTAATTCCTTTTTCTAAGAGATTGAAAATGAACCATTTAAATGCCACCTTTGGTGGGGTTAGACAGTTTAAACTTTATTCAAGGTGTCCAAATTAAACCTAAGAATTTAGTTATCCGAGTACTAACTTTCAAGTTTTAAAACCACTACTGAAAACATGTTGTCAATACATTTTCAGATAATAATTATTATAAAAACTTTTGAAATAGAGCTTCACTCTAACTACCGGGCGATTGTACCAACAAATAAAAGAGCACTACTCTAAATCAGATCGGATAACTAAACCTTAAAATCTAATTTTCAGATTTAAGTTTGTAATGAAAAATAATATATTTCTCTCTAACATTCTTGATATAAAATCTTGAATAAAAATAAAATCAATTCATTTTAGAAATTTTTACCTATTTAATATTTCGCAAGCATAACAACGTTATTATTATATCATGTTTACAAATAGCCAACACAGTTAAATTTAATCACAGACAAATTAAATATAACATGTAAGAATAAAGCATAAAAAATAACTGTAAAGAAAATAAAATCCTTACAGAACTTCGATGCTATTCCCGTTGTTGGAAAACCTCCAAGCGGAATTTGCACTCCCATTTATTGAATCGAAAAGCTAATAAATTACAAAAACATAACTAGTTCTTCCCAAAAAGGGAAGAACTCTAAAACTAAGAGAAATTAACTAAAAACTAAGAAAAACTAAAAAAACCTAAAAATCTAAGAAAAGAGAGAAAGAAAGAAGAGAGAAGTGTGTTTTGAAGGTGTGGTATGAAGTGAAGAGAAGGGGTGTATTTATAGGTGAGGATGGAGAGAAAAAGTGGGGGAAAAATGTTAAAAAAATGTGAAAACGCGGAGTGGTAATTGCTGACGTCATACTGATGACGTCAGCATGACATGAGGCGGCTGCGCGCAAAAAATGGGGCGAAATGGCAGTGGCGCGCGCGGAGGGCAGCTGGGGCGCGCACAGGCGCGCGCAGAAGACAGGCGCTGCGCGCACGGGCGCGCGCGGGAGCAGGAGACGTGGTGCGTGCTGCGTGCGGGCCAGCGCGCGGGCTCAGCCTTGGCCCAGGCGGTTGTCAGATTGTGCGGCGCGATTTTCTCCTTTTTGACATTTTTGACCCATTTTGTCCAATTTTTCCATATTTGTTGACCTTTCCCCATTTATTTATTAATATATTTATGATGTATTGCTTCCAGTATTCCTCTTTGAGTCTTTAAGTTACGTTTTTAAGTGAAAATACCTGAAAAACAATAAAAACACCCGTGATTCCGAAAAAGATAAATTTATATAAATATATGATAAAACATATAAATATATATATTTTTAATCAATTAATGTGCATAAAATCATGGTAATTTTAGTGCTTTTTGAGCACTCATCAGTGATCAAAGTCACAGTGGAATTTGATGAATTGGCATTGGTTTCTATCAATTGGGGATTCTTTCATCCTCTTGAGAACTCTAAGAGTCCAATATTCTGGACCTACATCAATATTTATTATTGGGGTGTGTTTGGGGGGACAAACTTATTATGCTTAGTTCTAAGTCGGGAGTTTCTATCCCTCTTGAATGCCTTTTCACTCTTGGATTCTTCCTTTGAATTCTTGATCTCTAGGCTCTTAAGCTCATCCTATGTCTTTCTTTTCTAGGTTTGGTTTCTTGACCCACTACTATGGTGACTAGCCATGTCCTCCACATTAATGGTTGTTGCCACTATCTTGGTCATTTCTTTCTATGATAACCTAGGAAGCTTTTTTCTGCCAGTCTATTCTTGAGAGCCTCATTTTGGAGATTGTGGAAGAACGCATTAAGTGCTAGTGAATTAGGGTAGCCTTCTACCTAGATATTTTCATTATTGAAGAACGCATTAACTACTACTCATTCTCCTTTTAAGTTAGCCACATCAAATATGTTAGGGTCTTGGGTATTGTCCTCATGGTAGAGTAGTGAATGAGGGAACTATCTTGTGAATTCTAAGAAATTTCTAATTGTCCCTTGCTTAGGACCTTATACCAAACTCGAGCCTTCTTTATTAGTGTCATGGGGAATACTCTACAACTGACGGTATGGTTGTGCGCATTGGTCTCTCTCAGTGATCTAGTGGGTTAATGGACCCATTATATGTCCTGATGGTAGGGAACATAAATTTGATTTATAAAGGAATGGATAGGACCTCTAAAGTGAAGGAAGCCTATGTAGTCTAGATAGTGTTTCTCCCTATTTTGATGTTACTCTAATTTTTGGAGTTGATGGTTGAACACCTCTATTAGTGGGGTAGGCCCAGGATGATCGCCCACTCTTGACTACACAAATTTGTTGTGGCTAGAATAAAAAATGTCATCAATTAAGCTATCTTGACCATAATGGAACAAGGCTTGACCTTAATGTAATCCCTCATGTCAATACGTCTGGTGCACGCATGCTCTGGGTACAATTGGCACTCACCGATTTGGACAGTGATTGTTGGGAGTCTCGAGAATTGGGCATCATCTCCATTCCAATTGATTGGATCCTAAATGCTAGGATCCAATTTGTTATGGATTGAGGCCTAGAAGTTGTTACTAATGCTAGGTAGTCCACGTTACACCTCTAGAGTGCTATGCTTAGTACAACCAAGAGGTTGGAAGGTGTCGGTGTGTGATGCTTGGTTATGCATAAGGTCTTGTATGGAGCTACATCTGTTGCTCTAGCATGCTCTCTAAAGATCCGAACCTTTTGTTCCATGATTGGAATTTTGGGTTTGGCACCCTTTTTTTCCTTTATTGGTTCTCCTAGGTGGTGTTCACTCACTCACTTGGGTCTCAACTTGATTTACTTGCATGTAGAATGAGGAAAGTTCTCAAAACTTTGCTAGGAGTTCATCTTAGTGATTTAGTGGATCAAATAAGTTTTTGAAGAAACAATATGGGTGAATAACACTACAAATACAACAAAGAACACAAAAAACATGATTTTTATTGAAGCCCATTTTTGTGTTCACCATGTTTTTGCCACGTCAAACTGCAAGTCATTAACAAATACATTTGAAGGAACAACCTTGTCACATGTCATTTTCACTCTGGTGCTTATGTTAGCTTCCATATGAATGAGCTTAGATAAGAGATGATTTAGAGAGTTTGAGCATTTGCTTATATGTACCTTTTTGGGATAAAATGGGCCTATTTATAGACTTAGATCAATATCATTCATGTAAATAACTTATATTTATTAATTAATATTTATATTAATTAAATTATTTAAATATAAAATAATTAATATAAATTATTTAATATATTAATAGATATTTCTCGACTCTAGTATATATACGTGTGATCACACAATGTACATATCATTACTCTAGTATAATTTCTTAGCTTCTTGATACTTTAAGAAGACAACAACATTCCTCTCATGCAAAGCTTTTACTACTTAAAAAGATATAAATCTTATTTTCCTTTGGACAAAGTAAAAATTTAGACCCAAAATATTTTATTGAAAACATTAATCTATCATTACATTTGATTAGTATTTTTCCTACCATTTTTAAATTCGATTAATTTAGTCAACAACCTAATAATTAAACCTTATTGAATTTTTTTAATTAAAGTTATTAGTGATAGGTATCAATAAGTGTACCAAGACATTCTAATTAAGTTAGAACATCCTTAACACTCCCATCATTCAAACCCTCAACGACTAGTACTTTAAAATAGAGAATAAATCATCAAAGTAAGTTAATACAATAAAAACCTCAACAGAACCTATATATAGATCTATTGTTAGCATCCAAAATAATAAAAACATTGGAAAATGATTGTACATTCAACCATCCATCATATTGTAGTACAAATGCTAAGAGCCCTTGAAACTCCATGCAAATGGCCTTCTCCAAACAATCAACCTAGATTGAGTATTACTTCCATCAGAAAATGATTTAGTATGAGAAATAGTCGTATGTAAGTAGAACCCAAGTTTGACTAAAGCTTTCGCCATCCAAATGTGTTAGCATACATAACCATATGAATTGCGGTTGCTAGCTTAGCCTCAAAAACATGTGAAACACGAAGCATAATACAAAAACACCCTTTGGCAAAGGATCTTGAAGTCTAAAACACCCATGCATATCAAATCCTGCTGAACCAAAAGTAGCACCATCTATAGTGACTTTTTACCAGCCTTGTGGTGAAGCATGCCAAGTAACCTCTATAATCTTGGAAGACCGTCATGGAATGCCTTAGATGTTAGGATATAACCCTGAATACAAAAGAGTTTGTATTTAGAACAATGCTGAAATTACAATAAATAAATAGAATATTTCATTTCTTTACATATGCTATTATATTCTTTAAATAAATTATTACAAAATCATTTATTGTTCGTGTATGCTTAAAACTCAGTATGCTTAATCTTAATATATCAACGTATATGCATACAAATTGATTTTAAATGAAATAATCAAAATAGTCTATGATTAATAATTAAAGTTTATAAAAAGATCTTTAATTAAGGGACTAGTATGACACATTCATTCAGAATGGAATGACCCTTATCCGTTGTAATTAATGTGGAGACATCTAGTTTGGGTTACTTTATATAATAGTTTATTATACAGGATTGGATCAGACATATTGAAAACACTATTAATATCCATTTACCCACATATATTTCTATATTTATCACTCGATGGCCTTATGCGGGATAATCTAAATTCTGAGTAATTTAGCTGCACTTTTACTGTGGTACCTTGAAATTTGACTTACTTGGTTATACTCGTATTGAGGATACCTTGTATTTTGATATCTTGGTGTTCATAGTGGGCTGGAAGGTTATCTCATAAGATGTTTAGTCCACTACATCTATTCACAAATGTTAGATAGCAATTTTCTTGTTTAGCAATTGAGAGCTTGAATAACTATGTGCAATATATAATATGACTATGGAAAGTTATTTATACACATCGTGGATACTAAAAAAAATAGGTAATAGAGGAAGTAAAATGGATTTAATGATCTTGATCATATTACGATCTAGTTGTGAAGGATTGAGTTACACTTAATCGTTATATCAATGGATTACTCATATACATAGTGCTTAGTAAATACCTATTGTGATATTCAAGAGTTTAGTCTCAAGTCTATAGTGAAAGTGACATTGAGATTAATAAATATTGATAATTAATTAAGGGTTAATTAATATATTAATGTTTTATTTGAACTTAAATTCATAGTTCTATTAATTCCCAAATTTACTTCATAATAACGAGTGAAGGATGTTGTTTCATAGATAAATACGAATAATTGATATGGAATTAATTATTTACATTATCAAAATGCAAATTTGTTTATTAGGATACTTTAGGAATGTCATAAATATCAAATAAATATGTACGGATAAAATGATAATTTGATATGACCATTTACTCCATATCATTAACTAAATATTATTTAGTTGGATTAAATAATTATTTAATTTAATTAAAAATCTTAAAATTTAAATTTAAATGTTTGATATATATTTAAATTGACGTGATACAAGTATATTTTAGTAAATATTAAATTATATTTCATATATAAATTTGAAATACAATTAAATTAAATTAAATTTTATAGCACATAAGTAGGAGTGAGACTTATACATAATTTTATAGCACACTGTGATTATGATTCTAAGAAGCACATAATTTAATTGTTTATTCCTAATATGAGATCATTTAGGAATCATAATCCAAATCAAACTTGATCAAATAGAGATCATTTAAATACATCATATTCTCCCTCTTCATGGCCGGCCAAATTGTGTAATATTTGAAGAAAAATTCACATACTCAATGGAGAGATTTTTGGGAAAAATTCAACCAAAATGTAATTTTTAAAGAAAAATTCACATACTCAATAGAGAGATTTTTGAGAAAAATTCAACTCAAAGCCATACAATTTAAAAAAGCATTTCTTGAATATATAACTCTTAGAAAATATTACTATTCATGCATAATGGGTTAAGTCGGAGAACTTCAACGAATTTTTTATAAACTTGAAGATTGAAATGATTTCCATAAATCTCGTTCATCTTTGTTCAAAGATAAGATTTTGAAACTTAAGATCCTAACAATTTTTCACAATCTATAAAAGGTAACTTACATGGATATTTTAATAATTATTGTAAAAATTTGATTATATTTAAGACAAAGTGTGCATTTTAACTCAAATTTAATATATAAATTCGATATTTTTTAATTAAGATCTAATAAAAAATTTAAAAGAAAAACCCATATTTTGATATGGTCAAAAAATTCATTAAAATTTTTTTATTACTAATAATTAATTTATTTTTTATTAGTGATTTTTTCTATAAAATTCATATTATTAATTATAGAGTGATGCTTCTTTAAAATTGATATGTATATGTAACTAGTATCTAAGAAATAAGAAAAATTAAGCATATCATGCACCTAACCTGTTTCACTGATTTGAAATGTACTTTTAGTAAAATCGTTGGTACGTAAGTACTCAGTAAAACAAAATACATAATAAAGGAAATAGTATCTTAAATGTTACTCAAATTTCTTATATTATTAAAATATTTTATTTTCATATCTTAATTTAAATATTGATAAATTTTTTATATATTTTTAATAACAATCAACTTTTTTTACCCAAAATACCTTGACCAAGGATTTTTATTTTTATTTTCACGAAAATTAACTAGAGTTCAAAAAATGATATTTTGATAAATGTTGTTCTCAACACTTTCTACTAAAAATAACAAAAATATAAAAATGATTAAATTTTTATCCTTAAAAAACAAATAATATAAATAAGTATAAAAAATTATAATATTCTAACAATTTTATTAAGACATGATAAAAATATTTTTCATGACTAATCGATAGAAATAATAATAAAAATATTTTCATGAACAATTAACCAAAAAAATTTGTATTATTAGTATTATATAAAAAAAATTGTGTAATTGCCAAAAAGAAATATTTCGTAAAAATACCAAAAGGATATTTTGAATAAAAAATTAATTATTTTTCAAAAAGGATAAAAAAAGTATCAATACTTAGGATTAGAGTACTAAAACAAATTGTTTTTTAATAATATAAAATATCTATAGTATCAGTATATTAACTCAATACATGTGCCGGGCAAACCACTCCATATTACAATTATTTCACTCATTTTTATATTTGTATAATTATTTAATATATTTTATTTTATTTATATAATTATTTTATTATATATAGTATCAAAAAGTCCAAATACGGAAAAAGATCAAAAATACCTCTAAGGTTTAAGAAATCTTCAAAAATATCCCGAATGTTTTAAAAAATTCAAAAATACTCCTAAAAACATAACGGATGTTAAATTTAACAGTTATAAAAAATACTCCTAAGGTTTAATAAAATAAATTCTCAAAATAAAAGAAAAAAATAAACCAAGAAATAATAGACATAGAAACAGAAGAAATTTCATGATGTTTTTCACAAGAAATGATAATACGTAAAAAGAAATTTGAAGAAATTCAAAAAGAAAAGTTAAATCTTAAAGAATGAGATGGATTTAAAGACCCATAATTTTTATTAAGAAAATTATTCCTTAGGAAAAATATAATCTATTATGGCATAAATAATAAAGAAATGAGTATTAAGATTACAGATACAAAAGGAAGATATAATATATCATTAATTGATAAAGAAACTATATTAAACAAGCCATCAAAAGTTCCTCATAAAGATAAAGAAAAAATTAAATACATCCATTTAAGAGGAATTCAAATATTAATAAAAGCTCATTTTAGAGAAAGAATATATACACCAATAAAAATAGAATTATTAGATAACAAAATAATAAATAGAGAGGATGTATTATTAGGAATGATCCATGGTAATTTTAGATACCAAAAACTAAAATTTACAGCATATTCTAGATTTGTTATAAATATACATGATAAAAATATAAATCAAGTATTAATTCTAGCTTATGAATTTGAAAGAGGAGATTTAATGAAAGAAGACAATCATATATTTTCAATACATTATCTAATAGCATATTTTTTAACAAATAGTCATAATAGTTTAATATATGGACAAAATGAATTTATAGAAATAGACAAAACTTTTAAGAAACTTTGACAAATAATAAAACCAGAAATACTAACAGACTTTGAAATATCAGAAGAATAGAAAGTAGTTATTAAAGAAAACCCCTTAATAACAGGAAGAAATAGTAATGTTGTTAAAACTAATAGCATACCAAGATTTACTTTTATAGACCATAAAAGAGAAACTTCTAACCAAGAAGAAGTTTAAAAACTAGAAAATGAAATTAAAATAATGAAGGCATTAGTTCATAATTGTATAATAGGGAAAAATAATGTTTAGATATAAAATAAAAAATATGCATTTAGAAGTAAATGGAAGTCTAGTAGGTGTAGCAAAAAATCAAGCAACATTATTTGAAACTATAACAGAGAAAATGGATTTAGTCCAAGAATCAAACACAAAATATTTATAAGAAATAATAGATATACAAAAAGAATTACTAAAGGAAATAAAGGAATATGGTTATAATAAACTACAACAAGATATGCATAAGGAATTTATAGAACTAAGAAAAGATGTATACAACATACATAGGAATAATGAAATAATAAGTTATAAATATAATCCCTTAGAAGGATTAAGAGAAGAACCACAAAGGAGATCAGATTATCTGATTCCTAAAAATGAGAAAAGGAAAAATGAGGAACAATCTAAGAATAAAGAGATAATTCCAATTTAATAGACTATAGAAAAGAATTAGAAAGAAAATTTATGGACCCTGAAAATAGAGATATAGAAACATTGGTCAATTTATTGACATTAACCAATGAAGCAATAGAAGAACATTATAATGAAAAACTTTGTACTAACAAAGAATATGATGATGTGACAATAATCAGTGAAACTGATTCTGAACTAGAAAATATGACCTCAAAAGGTCATATGAAACCAATTTCATTACCAGTTCCTTACCAAGAAGGAACATCTGACTCACATAGAGAAGAAAGAAATAGGCAAAGAACAAAACAACTTGATACCACATATAGAAGAAAACAACCACCTAAAATGGAGAAAGGGTTGCATTGGGGAATTAGAGGTAGTACTACACCAAAATTCAAACTCCATGATAATTATAAATCTAAACTTCTAGATTTAGATTTATAAGAGATGTGAAAAAAGCCTTAGATGAATGGGCTAGTGGAATGAGTGTGCTCATACAAACTTCTCAAACTACCTAAACAAATCCCTCAACTTGTAGAGTGCTTATAGCACATAAAATGACAGGAAATGTTAAAGTTTGGTTTTCAAACTTTACATATGAACAACATTTGTTAATGCAAGGAAATATTTCCATAGGAAAAGAATACTTGGATACAGTAATAAATGAAATATACAAAGAATTTATTGGAGAAGATAAATGAAGAACTATCACTAAATCCAGTAGAAATGAAATCAATGAAGCTAAATGACATCTAACAAATATGAAAATTTGTAGCATGTATTACATAGATTCTTTTATTTGCGAATATGAAATGTATTACCATAAATTACCACCCACTATACAAACAACTAATAAAGAAATGTTTTTTTCAAAAATTACTTGGAACACTATATAAAACTTTAACAAAAAATTGGGAATAAAGGAATAGAGAAACTATACCAGATACTCTAGGAGGAAGAATAAGAAGCCTTAAAGATTAGATCATTATTAAATTCCAAGAAAGAAAAGAATATAAACAAATAAGAGGAAATGATAAAATCTACTGTGATATGAGAGATTTTAGAATACTAGGAAAATATGGATGTAATATAAAATCTTATAAATATAAATATAAAATATTTAAAAAATATAAATTCAGAAAACAAAATTTCCAAAAATATAAAAAGAGATTTAATAGAGAAAACTACAAGAAAAGATATTTTAGAAGAAAGAATTATAAACCTTATGGAAAAAGGAATCATTGCCCTTCAAGAAAGAAAAAATGCAGATGTTGGATTTGTAATGAAGAAGGACATTATACTAACGAATGTCCAAGCAAACTTCAACATAAAAAAGAATTTCCACAAAAAGGAAAAATCTTAGAAGAAGCTTTCAAAATGAAATTAGAACCAATCGAGGAATCTGATATAAATGATACTTATAGTATCTATCTATTGGAAGAAACTGAGGAAGAAATAACTGACTCAGAATATGAACACTCAAATTATGAATATTCTTCATCAGAAGATGAATGATTTGTATAATATTACAAATCCAAATAGTACTTACATTAAAGTAGGACTAAAATTTAAAGACTATAACAGTTATCATTTACATGCATATATACATATAAGAGCTAGTATATGTGTAGCCAGTAGATATGTATTTCCAGAAGACAACTGAAAATAAGCACCAAAAGATTTAATTGTAAGAATTGCTAGTAATACTACAATAAAACTCAATAAGGTATTAAAAGATACTGATATAATGATAGGAGGAAAAAAATTTCACATTCCTACCATATATACACAAGAAACTGGAGTAGATTTGTTAATAGGAAATAATTTCCTAAACTTATATCAACCTATCACACAACAATCCGACAAAATAAGTCTCACAGCCTTAGAAGGAGATACCATCTATGTTTCTAAAGTAAGAAAAGCTTTAACTGTCTCAAACCCAACTTTTATGCAATAACATAAAAAGCAAAAATGTGGTGAAATAGAAGACCAACATAAACCTTATTTACAAAATTCTTTTCTCAATGAAATACAAGAAGACAAAGCCCTAACATGCATTAGAAAACTATTTAAAACAATTAGTTTAAAAAATCCTTTGGATCCAAAAATAAATAAATCTAAAACAATAGTCAACATAAAATTAAGAGATCCTAACAAGATCATAAGAGTAAAACCAATGATTTATACTCTAGAAGACAGGATTGAATTTGGAAAACAAATTGAAGAATTGTTGGAATTAAAAGTCATAATACCAAGTAATTCACCCCACTCTAGTCTAGCATTCTTAGTTGAAAAAGAAGTTGAGAAAAGAAGAGGAAAAAAGAGAATGGTAATAAAATTTAAAGCACTGAATAAAGAAACCATTGACGATGGATACTTCATTCCAAAAAAGGAAAAACTACTATCATTAATAAAAGGAAAGAAATATTTCTCGAGCTTTGATTACAAAAATGGATTTTGGAAAATAAGACTGGATGAAGAATCCCAAAAATTAACAGCATTTAGTTGTCCCCAAGGTCAATTCCAATGGATAGTTATACCATTTGGATTAAACCAGGCTCTAGGTATTTTTCAAAGATATATTGATAACATTTTTAAGAAGTTACAAGATATTTGTTGTGTTTACATAGATGATATTTTGGTTTTCAGTAATGAATTAAATAAACATTATTTGGATATTATCAATATTCTACAAGAATGTAGAAAAGAAGACAGTGTACTCTCTGAAAAGAAAGTAGTACTTGCTTAACAAAAAATAAAATACTTAGGGTTGGAAATTGAAGATGGAAAACATAATTTACAACCCCATATGCTAAATAATATTCAAGGTTTCCCTAGTGAATTAAAAGATAAAAACCAATTACAAAGATTTTTAGGATGTTTAACATATGCAGAAGCATACATCAAGAAACTTGCATAAATGAGAAAACCATTACAAGCAAAATTGAAAAAAAAAATCATATATGGAAATGGACAGAAGAAGATACTTTATATATGGATAGAGTAAAAGAAAAAGTAAAATTTTTACCAACTTTATACCATCTAGGACCATATGAGAAGATGATAATTGAAACAGATGGTTCACAAGAATATTGGGGAGTAGTTCTTAAAGCAAGAGTAGATGACAAAGATGAATATCTTTGTAGATATACATCAGGATCTTTCCAAGGTTCTGAATTAAATTATCATAGTAATGAAAAAAAATATTTAGCTGTTATAAAAGCTATTAAGAAATTTGCAATATATGTTATAAGCTCCAAATTCATTGTTAGTACAGATAACAAGAATTTTGATTATTTCTTAAGAACTAATATTGCAGGTGATTACAAACAAGGAGGATTAGTTAGATGGCAATAGTGGTTCAACCATTATAATTTTGATGTTGAACATCTTCCAAGCCATAAAAATAGTTTAGTTTATGCCCTTACCAGAGAATTAGCACCTCTAACTATTTTTATGCTTTTAGGAATGGAACATCTTGATATCAAAATCAAGAAAAAAAGAAAATGAGATAAAAATCCTACAAGAATAGCTTGAGTTGCTATATCTCGAGAAATCTCTTATGGAGATAGGAAAGAAATAAGAACTTAATTGTTCAAAACAACCTCTAGAGACCAGAAGCTCAAATGAGGAATCTCCATTAAAAAAGGAAGAACCTAACAGTTCACAAAAAACTTCTAAAACCACAAAACTCAAATGGGCAGATGAGGCAGAAAAAGAAGAATAGAAAAAAGTTTATGTGATCTATAATGGCCCAAAATTAGGAATTTATAATAACTGGGCAAAAGCTAGCAAATCTATTCTAGGAATTATGGAGTAACTCATAGAGCCTTCACCAACAGAATAGAAGCTGAAGGTAGTTATGCCAACTACAAAACACCAAAACTAATAACTTTAGAGAAGATAGTAAGAAATTATTCTATAGCACTACAACAACAACCAATAACTCCAAGCAGATTGAAAAATCTTGGAAAGATAGCAAGGCCTCTAGTGCTATTTAGAGAAACATCTCCTCCATAGACATCAAAAATAGTAAAGCATTCAGTACTATTCAGGAAGACATCTCCTATAACTACTCCAATCATTGAAGATGAAAAGGACCAATATAGAAACCTCAGCAAACTACAATGGTCAAATCTCTATAATTTGGCTAGGAAATCTACCCAAGAAAATATTGAAGATATGAAATTCTATACTACAGACAAGGAATTTCCTACAAAAAGTAAATTCAATATATTGGAAGGAGCTGATCCAATATTTATGTATAAAGCATTTCATGCAAGACTAATAGAAAATATATATCTAGGAATTAATTTAAGTGAGTTAAATTATTTCCCATAAAATTTTAAAAGAGCCATCAAGAATTTTAGGAGAAAAATTAAAACAGGTGATAAAACTATTTATCTTAGATTTTTTAGTTCATTAATGGACTAGAATGAGAAATGAAGTATTAGTCCCTACCACTTCATTAAGATAGGGATTTCTAACACAAACAGAAAGGTTCCTAAACAAAGGGCACTTCCAAAAAAGGAATTTAACACAGAAGAACTATGTGTATTAAGCAGTCAAATGCTAAGCCAAATTTACTATGAACTCAGAAAGATTGACAATTCTATTGAGATTAAAGTAAATTATTCAACTAGTAAATTCATCATCATTTCCCATAGTAGCATGGCTCTGTCAGAAGAAATGGTGAAAAAATCACCAAATATGAAACCAATTTTAATTACAACAACCTAGAAATTGGTCAAGAAATAAGGAAGGTATTCTGCTTCTATGCCAAAAAAAGCCACCAAAGACCACAAATGCATTCTCTGCATCAAGGACCGAGAAGATGAAGATGCATCATCATCAACGTCATCAAAGAAACTATCGGCAAAAAATGACAAAGAAAAATAAGAAAAAAAACTATCGGCAAAAGATTACAAAAGAAATAAAGATGTAGACCCCACATCTTAGTCGGTAGCATGTGCCAAGGAAAAAAGTAGTGTCTATCCTTTAAAGTAGAAAAGTAGATGAATTATTAAAACAAGGGTAAAATAATAATTTTAGTCTTGTAAACAAGGGTTCCTTGTTCTATAAAAGCAACCCTTATTATCATTTCAAAAGACACACACAAAAATTTAGAGCTCTTTACTCTGAAATACTCTAGCATAGAAAACCTCTCTATCTAGAAATTTCAAAACTAATAATGTTATACCCAATAACTATGAGCAGCTAAGCACCCCTTTCAAGGTTCTTAATTGGCCTTAAGTTGTAATAATTATTATACTATGAATAAAATGGAGTTCAGTTACTCTTCTTTAGTAAGTCAACTATTGGACACTAAAATGGAGGTTTGAGCAAAGCTAAGGCATAACAGGTGTAACAAAAGAAGACGAACAGAAGGGAAGACCGTGGTAGACCCATCAAATTCAGGCATAATAATTATAAATTTAAGCTAGTTAAGAATCTTGAATGTTTAAATATTTGCTTACAACAAGATTGCTAAAATAGGAAAATGGAAATTATTTTTAGATTTAAACAACTAATAATTCCAATGGAAATCAAAGATAAAAATCTAATTCTATTAGAAACATTTGATAAAGGTTATCTTTATCATTTAAATGAATATTTTAAAAATGAAGATTATGAAACTTGTCTTGAAAATTTTAAAATATTTAACACCTTATTAGATATCTATACAGATTATATTAAAGCTATTACAAGCATCATAGACCATACTGTTTCAAGGACATTAAAAGACTATTTTAGTCAAAAATATGTGAGAATAGAGGAAGAAGAATTCAATAACTTAATGTTTGGATATTACAAGAAAAATTTCTTGTATACTACGAATAGGGCAAAATAATATACATTCAATACATATGATTTATCAAGATAATACTCTATGAACATCGAATCATTAGTACATAAATTAAAACTATTAGATTTAACAAATGAAAGAGTAATTTTTAATTTTAAAAGACAATTAATAGATTCAGGATTAGAATTAAGCAACCAACATAATGAAGAACATAATATATTATACAATTGTAATAAATATAGAAGAAAATTAGACTTATATAGAAAAAAATAAGCTTTTTAGACAAATTATTACCTTCAATAAATAGACAAAGACCATCAACTAGGTCAATGTTAATCCTTGATTATAAATTGTATCGATCCTCTCAAAAATTGGTATCATAGCCTAAGAATAATAAACTAAATAGTAATGAAAAGAAAATTAACACCATTAAAATATAAGGACTTTTGTGATATTTTATAAACCTCAGGGACATAATTAAAAATATGTCAAAACTCAGGGGCATTTAACATAGTGTTCCTTCCAAATACATTTCTTTTTACAAATATCGAAGGTCAATGATGAGTGCTTAAAAAGTACTAAAATTACCATGATTTTATGCACTATAATTGATTAAAATAATATATATTTATATGATTTTATCATATTTTTATATATTTTTATCTTTTCGAAATCACGGGTATTTTTATTTTTTTTCAGGTATTTTTGCTTAAAAAAGTAACTTAAAGACTCAAAGAAAAATACTGGAGGCAATACATCACAAATATATTCATAAAATAAATGAGGAAAAGTCAACAAAGAAGAAAAAATTGGATAAAATAGATCAAAAGGGTCAAAAATGTCAAAAAGGATGAAATTGCGCACACAACTGCCTAACAACGCCGGCCAACGCTCGCATCCACCTACTAGTATCGAGCATCACGTGACGCAATGCCCAACCATACCTAGAAACGCGCGTAATGCACATCGCAACACCCAGTCGCACCGAGAAAAACACGCGCATCGCCCAAACCATCCCAAAGCTACGCACCTCTCCCCCATTCCATGCGCGCCCGTGCCCACCTGCGCCTAGTTTACGCGTACCTGTGCTCATCTACACCTAGTCCCCATGCGGCTCTACTCCATTCTACATGCGCCGCCGTGCCCCACCTACCAATGACGTCGATGATGACATCATCATTCACCTAACACGCGTTTGCTACATTTTTTACCATTTTTTCTCCCACTTTTTCTTCCTCTACTCACCTATAAATACGCTCATTCTCTCCACACAAAAAAAAAACCTCAAAAACATCTTCTTCTCTATTTCTTTCTCTCCATTTCTTAGTTTTTAGTTTTTCTTAGTTTTAGAGTTCTTCTCTTTTTGAGAAGAACTAATTATGTTTTTGTAATTTATTTTCTTTTTGATTCAATAAATGAAAATGAAAATTCCATTTGGAGGTTTTCCAGCAACATGAATAACATCAAAGTACTATAAAGATTTTATTTTCTTTACAATTATTTTTTATGTTTTATTCTTATATGTTATATTTAATTTGTGTGTGATTAAATTTAACTTTGCTGGATGTTTGTAAATATGATATAATAATAACGTTGTTATGCTTGCGAAATATTAAATAGGTAAAAAAATTTAAAATGAATTGATTTTATTTTTATTCAAGATTTTATATTAAGAATGTTAGAGAGAAATATATTATTTTTCATTACAAACTTAAATCTAAAAATTAGATTTTAAGGTTTAGTTATTCGGTCTGATTTAGAGTAATGCTCTTTTATTTGTTGGTACAATCGCCCGGTAGTTAGAGTGAAGCTCTATTTCAAAAGCTTTTATAAGAATTATTATCTGAAAATATATTGACAACATGTTTTCAGTAGTGGTTTTAAAACTTGAAAGTTAGTACTCGGATAATTAAATTCTTAGGTTTAATTTGGATACCTTAAATAAAGTTTAAACTGTCCAATCCTACCAGAAGTGACATTTAAATGATTCATTTTCAATCTCTTAGAAAAAGGAATTAATTTAATTAACCAAATTAGTTATCGATCCCACCTATAGTTGTTAATTGATTTGTTTAGTTAACAAAAAATATCTAACCCCACCAAAAATGGTATTTATATAAAAAAGAGAATCAATAAATATCAATTTATATCTTTAATAACCTAAATAATATGAACAAGCATAATTAATTTAGTTATTATATTCATAAATACTCCACTATTATAAATAATAAAATTTGTATAAATGTTTATTGAATCTGTATCTATGTTTATTTTTATGTTATTAGATTATAAACACAAAACCCCAAATATCATGACAAAATGTTTAGGATTTAATTTCGTTTTTAAAAGTTTGAATAATAAATTAAAAACCACATATATTCCTTTCTTAGATCGACCTTGGAGTATACTTATCATTTTCTATGAAATAATTCGTGCACTTGCGAGAGTTTTATAAATATAAAACTAAAGTATTGATAGGATCGACGATGCCGATTCTACTGATCAATTAACGACAAAAAATCTCCATCACAGAGTATTTGTAAATAACCTACAAATTTGTACAAGCTTTTTTAGTAGAAGAAATTAAGTGATTTTTTTTTCAAATAAATACATTTAAATATTTTTATTTTTATTTATAAAATTAATTATGTAATATTTAATTTAATATTTATAGGCAAAAAATTAACATATTTAAATTAAAAGACGTGACCATTATTTGCTTATCGAGATTGCTCCTCATTCTAACACAAAAAATGATATTTGGACTAAATAGCTTTGAAATTGATAAAAACAAATTAATAGCTATGAATTTTGGTACTCTAAATGATATAAAAGTAGAAAAAAATGATATGATATGGATTGATGGTGCTTGTGCATTTAGTAATGAAAAGGGACCCAAATTTGAATGATAAGTTGGTTCAACCAAAAGAGAGATGTCTAAATTAGTTAATTTATATGTGTTAAATTAAAAAATTAGTACCAAATTATTTTTATTGAACTAAGTGGATTCAATCATAAAAATAGGGCTCTAATATAATCAACAAGTTGAGAAATATCAATAAAATAAATTTAAAGAAAAAACAAGTTGAGAAATTAATTCTTTCCATTAAAAAACTTCAAAACTAAATTAGTATTTTAAAATTTTGTATTTGGTTTTTGGGTGAGGGACAGATTTGGTTTCATTTTTTTTTTTATAAAAATGAACAATTTAGTTTTATTAATTTTGGTTGGCTCCAATTAGTTCAATATTTTTTGAACCTTGGGAAAGGGATTCCAATGTTTTTTTGTTACATTTAATTTTTAAATTATTATAGCCTGAAATTATTTTATTTTAGGAACGTTTCTCAGTAAATGCTTTCCATTATGTATTATAATGTCTATTTTTGACGATGTTATATTACTTAGATTAAATTAACTATTTTTATTAAATTATTTGATTCAATTAGCATTCACAACATTTACATGAATAATATATATATATATAAAAAAGTATAATTATTTTTTTAATAATTAAGTTTTTAGGAAATTTAATTTTCAGAAATTTCTTACAAATAAAATACATATTTTAATTATAATAATTATGTTAGCAAACCGTACCTTTTCCCCCATTTTCTTTTTATGGTTTTAGTTGGTTTTGGAAGCGTGGAAAACTTTCTTTATCCAATACGTAGCCACTTTCAAATATTGTGCACCAACTAAAACATTTCAATTTTCAATGGAAAATAAAGTTGACCAAAAGAAAAGGAGGAAATAAGCACTTGGGTAGCACTATATATAAATCAATGGTTAAAGTTTATTCCTTCTATTGATGGGCAAGTGGTCTTCGAGATATGACTCTTTGATCTTAAAAAATGTTTCTCTTTTTTTTTTTACTTATTCTTTCTATTGAATGCCCAAGGGCCAAATATGCAGCATGTATCTTGGAACCATATGTTAATATTTACCCCCCTTCCAGATTTACAAATTAAAGATAACTACTACACATTTCTACTTTAGATGAGATTAAAGTCACCAAGTTGAAAAATACAAGCTACAAAGGGAAAGAATAGTTGATATGTGGTATATCCTTATAAATAAATAGTTTGTTAGATTTTTTTTATTAAATTATTTATATCATTTAATCCATTATATTAAAAGTAACGTTAGTTACTTTGAAAAAATATAATTTAAAAAAAATATTTTATTTTAGTAATTTTTTCTTTTATCAAGTGATTAAAATATGAAATTTTAACAATATTAATATGAACAATATTAATATGAAAAATATTATAAAATAATTTTTAAAAAATATTTTATTTTAATATTTGTTGGTTGCTATTTATCACTATTTTATTTTAATATTTTATTAATTTTTAAATTTTAAGAGAAATTTAAAATATACATAAACAAGTTTAGAGAAAATTTTCCCTTCTTAAATGTCATTGTTTTAATTGTGTATTAATTATTTAACATAAAAAATAATTAATAATATAATTTATTTTTAATTGATTGTTATTTTTTAAAATAATAAAATAAAATGATATCACTTTTAAACTATTACAAAAACTAGATAATTTGAAGTTTTCGCAACTAATGTATATATATACAGTAAGTTAAATATAATTTTTAGTAAAATTTAAAGAGCAATGAAGTAGGGGAAAAAAGTGGTTTATAAAAAAAATATACTATCTCTTTCCTATTTTGAATTATAAATTTGAATCATAATTATAATTTTACTTTTTGATTGAAAAGATTAGTAAGCAAAAGAAAAAACTTGATAAATAAGAAAAGTATGGATGATAACAAGTTTTTTAATTATATCAAGTAGTATAATTTAGTTCTTTTTTAATCTTTTGTAATAGTTTTTTTTTGTTTTGAAAAAAACTTGATAAATAAGAAAAGTATGGATGATAACAAGTTTTTTAATTATATCAAGTAGTACAATTTAGTTCTTTTTTAATCTTTTGTAATAGTTTTTTTTTGTTTTGAAAAAAACTTGATAAATAAGAAAAGTATGGATGATAACAAGTTTTTTAATTATATCAAGTAGTATAATTTAGTTCTTTTTTAATCTTTTGTAATAGTTTATTTTTTTTTATTTTGAAAAATAATAACATAATAATAAATGATCAATTTTTTATTTTATTTTTATTTTTCTCATAATTTTTCGATTGTTATTAAGATATCAATTTTACAAATTTTCTTTAATAATATACAAAAATAACTATACAATTAATAAAAAATAAAAATTACTATAAATAACACCTTAAAAATTTATAATAATAAAAAAATACTTTAATTAATATTGAATAAAGTATAATTGAATTATGTTCAATCTTGAATGGATACAAAATATCATATTTTAATTCAAACAATATTTAATTAAATGTTATTTAAAATAAAATGATTTCAGATTTTTTTAATAGTAAAAAAAATATGGGTGGATATAAATCATATTATTTTTATAATTAGAAGTTTTAAGGATATTATCCTTTTTTTTCTAAAAAATTTTAAAAATTTATCTTTTTTTTATGGTCACTTTTTTTATATTAAAATAATAAATAAATTACTAAAAAAATAAATAAATAATTAAATTATTTTACATATTTGTCTCCCAAGCAGAGAGAAAGAAGAAGATGATAAAATAAAATAAAAACTCTTCACAGCAGCAATGGATTCTAATCACCTAACTTCTAAATATCAATTAGTATAAGACCTAACAAACTTGACTGTGATTACTGATGATCTACCTTTGTAAATGTGATATGATCGAAACAAACTAAGTTGACAAAAAGAATTACATAAACGACGTACCTAACTGTAGAATTTCTCTGTCAACATATGTACCAAAATCTAAATTGACGGACAAAAGTTTTCTATATAGTGTATGCGGAAAAATCACCCGTATTAATAAAATAATATTGAAATTAAAGATATTATAATTATTTAATTTATATAATTTAATTATATAATTGTTACATTGAGTAATAGATTTTTTATAATTTTTTTTAAAAATCTTACAAAAGTCTCTTTATTATGAGTAAATAAACACTTTAATTTCATATTTTTAAGCTTCGTTTCTATATTTATCATGTTATTTGTGAAAATTATACACTATAAATAATCATTTTTAATAATTTTAAATAAAATATAATTTTTTATTTTAATAAATTATAAGAATAAAAGTATTTACTTTATACAATAATAAAAATTATAATATTTAACTCGTAAATTATATGAATAAAGATCTTATTTTAAAAAATTATAACACTTATCTAACCTAATAATTACGAGAATAATATAATTATTTAATAAAAATTACTAAAAATCTTCGAAATTTTACTCTTCACTGAATGCTTGTGTCATTACTTTTATAAATATGGACCCATTTGTAATTGTATTAATAAAGTTACATATTTTAAGAAAATTATGTAAATTAGTATATAAGTAGCTAGCATTCTATATAAAAATAAAAAAATGTGGGAAATACTTTTTTTTTTTGCTTCGGAAATATATTTTTAAGTGTTATAATTTTTAGCATATAAGTAAAAATATAAAATTAGAGGAAATTTTGTGATTAATTAAATTCTAATATTTTATTAGTTATTTTATAGTGTTCTTAAATTTATAATTGTTAATTATATAATACTGCCGGTTGTCTAATTGCTCCTAATTTTTTTATATTTTAGAATATAAAAAGAAATGAGAAAGCTTTTAGATATAATTTTCTGTTGCTTTTATTTAAAAAACAAGTAGTTGAAAATTTGATGTTATAATTTTATAAAAAGATTAGGAAGAGTTATAATATTAAAAAATAGATAATTAATTTTTATTTTTATGAATAATACAGTTATAATAATTTTTATTTTACAAGTAATATATATGATAATTTTTTACAATCATTTACAATTTAAATACAATATAAACACAAGTTATTTGACAAGTTATTGATATGGACTACTTAACTCCATTTAATAGATTTGATATTACAAATAAATTTATTTAATGAATATTTTTATTATTATTTTAAAAATTAATCTTACATGAATATTATAAATACAATTTAATTAAACTTAATAAATATTTTTTTATTTAAAAATAATATATACTAGTTTATTATTTTTAACTTATTATATAATGAGTTTTAACAATAAAATCACAAGTATAACATAAAATATGATAAGCTCGTAAATCTATTGAGTGCAACTTACTCATTAAATGGATAAGCATAAAATGTATGAATTATCACCGTTATTATCAAAGATTATATGTGTAACAATTATTATATGACTTAGTTTCAATTTTAACTCTCCTCAATTTTAATTTTAATTCTTTTTAATAAAAAAATATATATTTATTTAAATACTTTAAAAATATATATATTCATGTACTTTTTAAAAAAAATGAATTTTTTTTTTCTAATAAGAGTAAAAAATAAAACTATATATATAAAATAGAGTTATATCATGCTATTAAACCTTAAAACAATTATTTAATGGTGTTGATATAAATACATTACACAATAATTAAATAATTATTCAAGAGCAATAATACGAATAAAATATATAATAAAACATCAAAATAAACTTATTTATAACAATAAAATATATTTATTATTATAATATTTTAATATTTATTAGTGTAAAAAGTCAATAATAATTAAAAAAAATATACAAGTAAAAAATAAAGTTAAAAAACGCCACAATACCGACCAACAAATTATTGTAGCTTTTTATATTGAAGATAGTGAAAAGGGTGACGATATATATTATCACAATTTTACGAAAATAATTTATTCATAATTATTTTATTAACGATACACTAAATTATAATTAGTAATTTCTCTTTAATATACACTGTTAAGAAATGTAGGGGAAAAAACACAGAAAAACAATAGGAGGAAATTGATAGAATAGATAGCTTTCATTCATAAATATCTTATTTTAATTTTTGTCCAAATATTTAAAATTAATACTATTTAAATCTTTTGAAGTTAATTTTTGTCTTTATCATGTTCTTGTCATATCGACTATACAAATCACTAGCGAACACGTTAAAAACACACACCATAAGTTACACTTATCACATGTTTGGTTGGAGGGAATAGAATGAAATCAGAATTGATTCCTTTCATTTTGTGTGTTTGGTTGGACGGAATGGAAGGCGGAATTGAATCAGATTACTTAAAGAGAAGGAATCACAATTCCTTCTCTCCTTCTTGGTAATCATAATTTCATTCCCATCTAAACTTTTTTTTTCTAATTTTACACTCACCTAAAATATAACCTTAAACTCAAATCCTAAATTCTCAAACCCAAAATTCCAAAACCCTAAACCCTAAACCCTAAATTTCAAAACCCTAAATCCTAAATCCAAATCCTAAAACCCTAAACCCTAAACCCTAAATCCCTAAACCTCAAATCTCTAAACCCTAAACCCTAAATCCCTAATCCCTAAACCCTAAAACCCTAAACCTTAAAACATAAATCCCAAAACCCAAAACCCTAAAACATAAATCCCAAAACCTTAAACCCTAAACCCTAAATTCCAAATCCTAAAACCCTAAACCCCAAATCCAAAATTCTAAAACCCTAAACCATTTTTAGAAAAATAATAATTTTAACCCTAAACCTTAACCTACAAATATAACCCCAAATCCTAAATCCCTAAACCCTAAATCCCACATCCTAAACCTCAAAACCCTAAACCCTATTTAGAAAAATAATAATTTTAATAATATATTTATTTTTAATTAAGTAATAATTATTTAAAAAAATAATGATTTCAATAATATATTTTGTCTAACGAAAAAATAGTAATTAAATGACATTATTTGAACTTTACAACATGTAGGGGTATTAAGGTCATTTACAGCTTTTTTCATTCCATTCCAGTGGCAAACCAAACACTGTAATCCTGATTCCGAGCTTGATTACAGTGGTCAAACCAAACAAAATTGTTTCCTTTCCATTCCATTCCGATTCCGATTCCGATTCTGATTCCATTCCATTCCGATTCCGATTCTGATTCCATTCCATTCCGATTCTGATTCCATTCCATTCCGATTCCGATTCCGATTCTGATTCCATTCCATTCCGATTCCGATTCTGATTCCATTCCATTCCGATTCTGATTCTATTCCATGAACCAAACGCCACCTTAAGTTAGTTTCTATGTGTGAGTTTCAATCAGAAAGGATTTATAGAGTTTGAACATTTGTTTGTATGCATTTTTTTTTGAAGTGTAAAGGGTTTATTTATAGACTTGGGTTAATAATAATAGTCATGTAAACAACTTATACTTATTAATTAATATCTAAATTATTT
Organism: Hippophae gyantsensis; assembly: GCA_030763125.1. Lineage (NCBI taxonomy): Eukaryota > Viridiplantae > Streptophyta > Magnoliopsida > Rosales > Elaeagnaceae > Hippophae > Hippophae gyantsensis. The sequence continues at coordinate 39,771,621 of CM061035.1, read as the reverse complement.
ATATTAATTTAAATATTTAATAAATAATATATAAATTATTTAATGTATTAATGAAATTTCGTAAATGTGGATTTGAGTCATTAATATATGACAGTTTCATTCATCGAAACAATTGCACAAAAATCAATTGAACTTTTGACTCATATAGACAACTAAGACCTATAAGGAGTGGATACACTGGAAACTTTTCGCTAGTGTTAGGGCTGATCTAATTTAGAGGAAGAAACTAGAGCGATGTTTTGAAATAGGAGTGAATGATTCTGGTTTAATATTAGGTTCGTAAATATATAGGATAGTACAAATACACATGTCGATTATATAGGGATACACATCACCATATGTTAAAAGGCTACAATAGTAAAAGTATAACTATTCTAAGCACGATCACATTGTAAAACCAAGCTGGTAGTCGAACCTTTGGTGCTTCAAATGGTAAGGTTAATTCAAGCATCTAGCTTTAAGACACGAGCATAACCTAAGGCCCAAGTATTGTGTCTCATGTCTCGGGCATTACAAAGGTCGGACAGTAGCTTGTACCTTATACTCAAACATCAAGTCCTCTTACTCTATCAACTCAACTTTTTAATCGAGATGGAAGAGTAAAAGGCTAGGTAAAGGAAATGACACAAATGGAATATGAAATAGTTTTACATGCCCTAATAAATGCTCTAGAGACCTTTTGACTTGTCAATTAATTAGATAGAGAAAATCCAAACCTTTATATTAAGGATGAGGAAAGGTATTCGTTATCATAATTCTCAAAAAATCAAACCAATTCTCTCAAAAAAGCTCTATCGCAACACCTCATGCATTACAGTTTTCTTACTTAACCAGTAAGATAATCAGGCCATGCTTTTAAATATCTTTCCTTAGTTCTTAATGATTCATCCCATCTTCATAGAGTGATAGTAAGTAGGCAATAGGTAGAGTGATCCTTCCTTCACCCTCCTTGGGTTCTTCTTCTTCATAGGAAAACCCCTAATATCCCACATACTTAAATGAAGAGGAAAGTATGAGTATGAGATCAACCATTGATGAGCACGTCCTTAAAAAAGGAAGAGATGTCAAGTGTCTAACTTGAAATTCCTACCACATCTCGACCACACACCACCCTAACTTTTAGACTAAGTGTCCCTCACTCAAAAAATATCTACTACAAGAGAGTGGAGAAAAAAGTTGCATAAAAGAGGGATCAGGGAGCCAATAGGTCGAAAAAAGGTTGGAATGTCAGGGATGCAACTTACTACATACCCAACCATTAACAAACTAATCCCTGGGAGTGTCCCTCACTCAAAAATATATACTACAAGAGAGTGGAGAAAAAAGTTGCATAAAAGAGGGATCAAGGACCCAATAGGTCGAAAAAAGGTTGGAATGTCAGGGAGGCAACTTACTACATACCCAACCATCAACAAACTGATCCTTGGCCTGGATGCACTAGATAGTGATCCCCCGGAAGCTTGGATGGATTTCATGAAAGTCTCTATGGCTTGGGCTCAGGTTTCCTTTGTATCCATTCATAAGGAAATTTCTAATGAGGACACAGTTCACACCCAGCCAATTATTGCCAAATAGGTGGAGGTATCTTTTTTACCTTACTGTAATATATAGAGAGCTCAGGGTGGAGTCGGAGATACCCAAGTTTAATGAAGCATACATATTGAAAAAAAACCCATTGACATAAGGATAGTTTACATGTTAGCCAAACAAGACAAGGGTTTGAATGTCATGCTTCTCAAGAATGAGAAGAATTGGAAGCAATATTTTTCTATGTCTCTAGCCAGTGGGAGACCGATAAGAATAAATAGAGGCTTGTAAGAAGTTCTTGGGCTGACATAAAGCTCATGATTAGAAACATGAGCACATACAAAATTACCTTGAGCCCTAAGGCCATGGAAACATCAGCATGCATCTAGAACTATCTACCCGAGACTATACCCTAGAAGAAAATTTTAACAAGACCATGCTTTGTAGTATATGGACTAATGAGACCAGGCTCTATCCCTCCTCCAACTAGAATTATTGGTAAACCTAGGGCACCAACTTGGCATAGAACTCCACATGGTGACTTTGGGGTGGTTTTTAAGTAGTGCAAGATGATGGTGGTATCTATTAGCTTGTTCATTCATTAGCTCGCACCCACCTAAAGTTCTTTTCTTTTTCTTGATATTCTAACATGCCACTATTTTCTTTTTGGAATAATGGAGTTTTATCCAAAGGTGATGCTTGCACGGTTCAACAACTAGAAAAGCGTGGGCTTATCAAAGTGTAAGAAAAGGAGCAAAGGCTTGAGCGAAAGTCTTGATGTTTGAGCCCAAGCCAAGAGGAAGAGAGGCTCGGGAATTTCTATTGAGGAAAATATTCCTTCCCAAAATTTGGAGGTTGTGACTAGACCTTTTCCAGTCTCCCCAAGCCAGCACACACCCATGCTGGTCTTTTCAGGCCAATAGACACCGCCTTCTCACACTTGAGACTAGGGGAAAGATGTCATCGAGGACTTAACCTAGAGTGAGCCCAATGGCATGGCTCCATACTATATCGACCATTTTGGCCAATAAGTCCTAAACATAGCCTTAGAAAGAGAGCTCGATGCATCATTTAAGGACATCTAGCATTCTCTTTTGTTAGTAGGCTCCTATTTTAGGTAAGAAAAAAGTCTCTCTTCATACCTTTATTCTCTTTGCACCTTTAATTTATTTATCTTACCTTTACCTTTTCTTTTCTTTTTCTTTTTTTTAGGCTCAATTGGTGCACGAGCTAAATAGGGTGAGAGGTGTAGTCAAGTTGAAGGAAGAGCTCAATAAATAAAGGGAGGGCCACAACTCTACTTGATCTAAATTGGCCATGCAAATTGTTAAAAACACTCAATAGGAAGGGGAGGCCATTGACAAGGAAGAAAATTTGGCTTGAGTTTTTAGTGAGCTTAACAATTGTGCAAGGAAGATCAAGGCATCCAAGGAGGAGGAGAGAAAAGCCCTAGCCGAAAGTGATGTAGCTAAGCATGAGTTGGAAGAGACCAAGTAAGATCTGAATGCTACAACCGAGCAACTAATAGAGAGCATCCAGATTTGCTATAATATGGCCATGAAATTTTTCAAGAAGGATGCCAAGAAGAAAAAATATGGCAAGTACTATTACCAGATCTTGAACATTCTAGTAACATCACTAGGTTTACCTACTCACACTCAGATGGATGATGAAGAATCCAAAGAAACTAAAGATGATGTCGAGATGGGAGATGCAACCAATAATCCTAGAATTGCTTGATTTTGTAATAGATTTGAGTTAAGTTTTTTTATAAACCTTAACCTCTCTCACTTTTAAGCTCGCCCTCATTCTTTTGTAATAGGTCCAAGCTCCCTCTTTAGCTCAACCTCCCTCTTGTAATGGAATTTTTTATTTTCAATATAATTTTTAACATATGACATTGAATTCTTCACTTGATTTATGCATGCATTCATATACACACAAATATATGTACGTATAAGATTATGTTTATTTATGGTACACATTTATTAATGTTGACCTACTTCATTGTACTTTAGACATTTGTCCATTTGGCCATCCTAAGCAATGGGCTTGCTTATTGAAGAACATATCTAAAGAAAGCCTTAGTTTCTTTAAAGATTTTTAGTACCAACATTATTTTTTGTCCTCAAGTATCATGGTTGCTAATTAAGCAAAGAGATATTTACATGCGCCTCGAAGCAAGAGAATTCCAAGTTTGCCATTAAGGTGGCTAAGTTATAGAATGAGCTAAGGACAAAGCTTCACTTTGTGATTAGCTCATGTGTGAGGTTAAGCTTTATAAAGATGAGTTGTTCCAATCGCAAGTATGCAAAAGAAAAATGATGTTAAAGATGGTCACACTGGTAGATGGTGAGGCATATTGGGCCAGCTTTTACATGAAGTGAAGTGAGGATGTGTTCCTTAAAGTTATGACCATTATTGAGGAATTAGAAAGCTTGATCATGAGTCTAACCTTATCTTCATCACAAATGGAAGAGGAAATATGCAAATATGTGGACAAGTAGGCCAAGCTTTTTCTCTTATTGAAGAAAAAGATATAGGATCATGACTCTGGTCGCGTGGTCAAACATTTGAAGAGATTTTGAAAAACAAACCTTATCTTCGAGCTTATATTATTATTTATTTTTAATAATCTCGTGGAATTTGTAAGCTTGATCCATGAATAAGTATTGTTTAAATGGATTGCTCCTAAATTTATTGATCATTATGCTCAAGCATTCTACTTAGTATCTGATTGAGATGATCAGCACATGGCTTAACCCTTTTTTATGCCTAACCATTCTACCTAGTTCCTAATCGAGATGATTAGCTTATGTATGAAATCTTAACCTAGCTTGGTTACTAGTGTTGGTGATAACAGCTTCCTAGGACTAAGATTTTTCCCAAGCATTCTATTTGGTTCCTGACCAAGGTGATTAGCTTGTGTTTTAATCATCTTTATGCTAGCGTGCTCTATCTGGTTCCTTATTGAGATAATTAACTCATGGGTGAATCCTTGGCCTAGCTTTGTTACTAGAGCTAGTAATACCTACTTCTTAAGAACAAGCTTATACTAGAGCATTCTACTTGATTTTTGATTGAGGTGATTAGATTATGTTTTAATCATCTTTGCGCTAGAGCATTCTACCTAGTTTCTGATTGAAATTATTAACCAGTGGCTTAATCCTTAACCTAGCTTGGTTACTGGAGCTAGTCATACTAGCTTCCTAGAACCAAGCTTATGCCATAGCATTCTACTTGGTTGCTAACCAAGGAGATCAACTCATGTTTTAATCATCTATATGCCAGAGCATTCTACCTGGTTCTTAACTGAGGTGATCAACTCATGGATTAATCATTGGTTAAAAATCTACATCTGATATAGAAGCTTTTTCACCTAAGAAACAAGTATTAGTTCATTACATATTAAAAACTATACTTTTTTAAGTGTTAAGCATTCCAACTCATGCCTTCATTTACAACGTGGATATTATTTAGTATGTACGCTCTGCCTGGTGTCATCTCCTTTACTTGGTATGGGCCCTTTCAGTTTGCACCTAACTTTCCTGCTATCCACTTTTTCTTGTTATGAATAAATCTTCTAAGAATCTAATCATTTACAAAGAATGACTTGAATAGCATGGATTTGGTGTAGTAATTTTCCACATTTCACTTTTGTTCCAATATTCTTCTTAAGGCCTCATCCTTTTTTTCTTCTACCAGTACCAAATCAACTACTATCTGAATCATTTTGATCTTTGGTTAAAACTAACCTCATAATGGACACTTTTACCTCTATAGGGATTACAACTTCTATCATGTATTCTAGAGAGAAAAGTAACTCATTAGTTGTACCTTGAGGACTAGTCTTGATGGCCCATAGAATGCTAGACAGCTTATCCACCACTTTCCTTTGGCTATCTCCAACTTCTTTTTTAGTAATTTTAATATCAATTTATACAAAGATCTTGCTTGACCATTTTCTTGCTAATAATATGGGTTGAATGACATAGTTTGATGTTGTACTTGGAAGAAAACTCTTTGATGTTGCGGCCTATAAATTATTTTTTGCTATGATTAATAATTTCCATGGGAAAACTAAAGAGACATATTATGCTATTTCATATGAATCAGATTACTTCCTCTTCTCATATTCTTCCTAGAGTCTAAGCCTCAATCCATTTTGTAAAATAATCCATGGTGACTAGAAAAAACTTCTTTTGACCCATTCCTTGTAGCAAAGTTCCAACTATATCCAGTCCTAATTTGTAGAATGGCTATAGACAGATGACTTCTATCATTTATGTGATGGTACATGGGACAATGGAGTGAATCTTTGACATTTATCACATACCTGGATATGCCTCATATAATTTGCTAAGATCTTTAGCCAATAATAATCTTGTCTCAAGATCTGCTACGATAGCTTTCTTTTTCCCAATTGAGAACTACATTCTTCTTCATTAGCCTCATAAATGACTCTTGTTGAGCACTTTTTGGCTATACATAGGAGTTCAGATCCTAAGGTTGTTTTCTATATAGCTTATCACCTTATATCATGTATTGTCCATCTTTTGACTTGATTTCCTTTTTTCTTCTCTTTACGTAGACTCATATCTTTGAGAAAACCAAGGAGTAGTGTAAACCATGGAGTGGTGACCTCACAAATATTTCTGATAGTTTTTTCTACTTCTTCCATACTAGTCTCAATAAGAATGGTTACTATGATCATCCTTTTGCCATTAGCTAGGGTAGCTAAGGTATCAACATGACTATTCTCATTTTGAGTATTTGCTTGATTTCAAAGTTAGCAAAATTTGAACATTCCTTTTTGGTCATTCTATCTACCTTTACATTTTACTATCTTTAGCTTAAAATGTACCTATATATTAGTTGACTACCAATCATGAATTGCAATATAGTACACTATTATTTGGTCTGAGCTTCTTCAAGGTTATGACTCCAAAGATGGATGCTTCGCATTTTGCGATGTTGTTAGTTACTAGGAATTCCATCCTTACAGATTACTCAAAGTAGTTTTTGTCATGATCTAGTATGATAACTCCTAGCCCTATTCCCTTGAAATTATGACCACTATCCATAAACATCAACCATATTTGGGCATTCTTTATTTCGATATTACGCATCTCCATGTCTTCATTACAAAATACTTCAGGTGAGTAGCTAAATTTGGAGATGAAATCTACCAAGGTTGGGGCCTTTATAGAAGTTCTAGGCATAAACTTGATATCGTACTCTCCTAACTCAATTACGATGTGTGACAACCTCTTTATAATCTTTGGCTTCTTTGGCATGTTTTTCAAAGGATATGAGTTGAGTACTACCACTAAGTATGAGCTTAAGTAGTGACACAACTTTTGTGTAGCCATTTTTAAGGTGAAAGAGAGCTTTGTTTAGGTTGTTGGACTTTGTTTCTTTGCATGAAGAGTATGACACTCAATGTTTAGAAAGTGAAAACTATGGTCAAATATAATGTCTCTCCTAGGGTAAGGCTAGCTAGGATAAGAGGGGTACCCAAATATTTTTTAATTCCCTAGAAGGCTACGTCGCTCACCTCAGTCCATAAAACCGATGTATTCTTTCTCAATTACTTAAAAAATGGCAAATATTTGTAGGTGTACTTAGCAATAAACTTATTGAGTGCTAAAATCCTTCCATTCAGCTGTTGGATTCCTTTCACATCATTGGGTGGCTTCATATTAATTAGGGCCTAGATCTTTCTATATTTTCTTCGATCCCATGGGATGAGATAAGATATCTCAAGAGCTTCCATGAAGTAACACCAAAAACGTATTTTTTGAGATTAAGTCTCATCCTATACTTTCTGATGACCCCAAACACTTCTTGTAGATATTTAAAGTGGTCCAATGGCTATACAGTTTTAATCAACATATCGTCCATGTATTCTTCAATTTTTTCCCCAATTGATCCTTGAATATTTTGTTGACCAAATGCTGATACAAAGCTTTTGTGTTCATCAACCCAAAAGGCATTCTAGTGTAACAAAAAGTACCTTCTTCAATGATGAAAAAATATTTCTCCTCATCTTTTGGATGCATTCTAATATGGTGATAACCAAAGTAAAGCATAAAGAAAACTCATCAAACTAAATCTAATAGTGGCATTAACTAGCTAATTAATACTTAGTAAGGAAAACCAATCTTTTGGAAAAACATCATTTAAATTAGTAAGGGCCACACATAATCGAGGTGATCCACATGATTTCTTTACCAACACCACATTTGACAACCATGTTAAATAATCTATCTCTCTAATAATCTTTGTTTCTTTAAGTGTGGCCACCAAGGATTTGATCACTTTGTTCTTTTATCTTGGGAAATTTCTTTTGTTGAATAGATTTGGCCTCGAGGTTGACATATAGTTTATGCATTATAATATTGGGGTTTATATAATGCATATTTCCAGGCTTACATGCAAAAGCATCATTATTAGACCTCAAGAAAGGTAACATATATTCCCTTACTTCTACTGTCAAGTTAGTGCTTATTCTCAAGAAGTGGTATTCTATTTCATTGGCAATTTGTATGGCTTCAAACTTATCTATATCAACAGAATCGGCCAGAGATCTTTTACTCAGGCGTTTCCATAACGACCTACTCTATGGTTGCTACTTTGGGGCTACCTCTTTCATAATGGCATTGTAGCAACTTCGAGTTTTTTCTTGGTCATCTCTTATTTATTTTACACCTTCTTCAATCAAGTATTTGATTACTTAGTGGTAAGTTGATGGGATGGCTTTCATTTTATTTATCCAAGGTTTGCCCAAAATATCGTTGCATTGGGCTAACCTACTCTATGGTTGCTACTTTGGAGCTACCTCTTTCATAATGGCATTGTAGAAACTTCTAGCTTTTTCTTGGTCATCTCTTATTTCTTTTACACCTTCTTCAATTAGGTACTTGATGACTTGGTGGTAAGTTGATGGGATGGCTTTCATTTTATTTATCCAAGGTTTGCCCAAAATATCGTTGCATTGGGCTAGGATTTCAATCACCATAAATTTTGTCATAATAATAGAACCGATTACCATGACTAGTAGTATCACTGTCCCAACAGCATATGTGGTGTTGTTGTTAAAACCTACCAAAAGGCATTTCCTTCCTAGTGTTATCGTTGTCTTTCACCCCTAACTCCTACATAACTGTTAGAAAGAGCATATCTATTGAACTTCTAGTACCAAATAAGATCATGAAAACATCATATTATCCCACCCAAATAGTGATCACCAAAGGATCTTCATGTAAAGATGGAATTTCATTATTATCGATGAAAATGATAGAGGTGAAGGGTGACCCTTCATGTAAATTATAAACTTCCCCTCGCACTTCTCATGCATATCTCTTTCTTGCATTATTAGAGGCCCCATTAAGTTCGGATCCTCTATATATGGAGTGTATGTTCCTAATATTGTCTTCATTATATGGCTTTGTCATATTGTCCTATTTTCAAGTGGTGTAGGTAACCTCAATACCTCTCGTTGTGGCTGGTGCTCCACCTTTCATTATAACTCCTCAAAAGGTTACCAAGGTAAACCTTTCCTGAATACTTCAATATCTATTAAATTGGGACAATATGTAATTTTTAACTTCTCCTCTCTGAATCTTCTCATGCAATCTTCTATTGAATAATCATTTCCTTGGCAAATTGAGAAAAGATGATGGGACTCCTTCCTCATATGCTTGTTACTTGCATAATTGATAAGGAATAATTTGGCAAATTGTACGAAGGAAGTAATAGTATGAGGTTCCATGTTGTTAAATCATTTTTGTGCCCCATCACGTAAGGTAGCTACAAAGAGTTTACACATCATGGCATCTCTTTTATCTCAAGTGAGAATTATTGAGGCTATGGATTTTTTGAAGTGGAGAACGTGAGTCACAGACCTTTAATTCATTGATCACCAAGGCATTTGGGAGCACTAAACTTTGTTGGTTCATTGTGTTCTATCTCATCAGAGAAGTAGGACACAAACAATTGCTTACAATTCCTATCAATGTATGGTGTGACTTGCCCTCGGTTCACATTCTATTTTTCTCCTCAAGGGCTGGAAATTAAATCTACCACAATCTTCTTTCTTTAAGTAATTGTTCATTATTGTATCAAACATCCTCTTCCTTGATATAGGCTGGCTATGCCTTAGATCGAGCTTTATGGTGTAACACCCCATCCCTTAGATTTTATACTCTTCTGTGTTCATTTCTTCCTGGTATCATCACCACCTCTTTAATTAATTCCATAATGCAACCTACTTGTGGAGTAGCTTATGGTGGATTGATTCTATTTTTGAAGCACGTAGCTATTTATTTCTTGTTTCATATCTTTGAATTCTCCTTCGAGCTCGACGAGTTGTTGTGTGAAGTATAAGTGAGGGTCAACCTCTTGTAGTGAACCATTGAGAGGTCCAATTTTACCTTCCTCGTGGGTTGTCACAACTTCATTTTCCCGTGCCACCTCATTAGCCAACCTCATTATTTCTTTTGCACGGTACCAACTGGGGTAGATTGTTAGTATAATCACAGTATGAAATTTTTATCTTTTAGGATTTCTCTATAAAACTTGGTATGAATCGTAAGAAATATGGGGTCAAAAATGAAAAGCTTGACCTCTAATCTTGAGCCCCATAGTGGGCATCAAAACTTTAGGGATGATTTGATCCAGATAGAGAAACTAAAGTGATACTATGAAATGAGAGTGAATGTGTCTAGTTTAATGCTAGGTTCACACATATATAAGACATTACAAGTATATGTGTCGATTACATAAGAAATACATGTCACCGTGTGTGAGATGTATATAATAGTAAAAGCATAAACTACTCTAAGTGTAACCACAATAAAATCGAGTTGGTGGTCTAACCTTTGATGCTTCATATGGTGATATTGCTCTGAGCATCCAACATTAAGGTACGAGTATAACCCAAGGCTTGTTCATTGTGTCTCATGGCTCAAGCACTGCAAAGGGTAGGCAACAGGTCATATCTTATGCTCAAACAACTAGCTCTATTCCAAGTCATCTAAGAAGGCCTCATAACATGAATTATACAGTTAGCACAACAAAAATAAAACAACATACTTAATTTAACATACCATAAAAATAACCAATAAATAATAAATAATATTTGCGGTAAGCACACTAGTGATGGTGTGCCTTACAAGCTCCTATCCAGGCTAGCAACATGCATTAAAATGGAAAATAACACACATCATGTGAATCAGGAAAACATACACAATGGTTATAAATGATTTTCAATCACTTCAAGACCTTCTATGTGTAAACATATTTGGTAAATGATGATTGTACTCTTATAGCATGTAACAAGGTAAACCCACCAAGACCTCTGCATATGTGGTAACATCCTTAAGTTGCTTATGAAAATTACTCATCAACAAACAATTCACTAAATATAACTCATTAGAAATATAAATGCTAATACCTTTATTAGTTTGGAAACCTACCTTAACTGCTCCTATGCCGCTCTCATTTGCTATCAATACAACACTTGATCCAAGTAGATCCAACTCGTCCTTAAGTTCCATCACCATATAATGTGATCATACTGATGGCTCAACCTCCTAACTTGCATACACATTGCAATCCAGTAACACCCAACTGAAAATTGTACACCAACATATAAGCTCATCACCTATGCTCAATGTTGTGACCTCATAAAAATTAGCCGATCTATGACTCACCATCACATATACTTTCCACCTATAGTAACTATTGCATCCTTACAACTACTAATCGACACACGACACATAAATACATAGGATCCTCTCCTATGGAAATTTTTTCACTCTTAGAACTAATAGCTGACATATAATAACTCATTTGACACACTAAAACAAAATGATATGGCTCTCCACTAGCCAAACATACATTTTACCTCCAACAAAACCTAACTTAATCTTATATTTTTTACACTCAATCTATTGTTTAAGAAATATGAGGGAGACTCCTTTATGATATTCTGTATCATAAAGATGCTACATTAATTCCCATACCTGAAATTCAAACAAAAAATAGAATACGAACAAGCCAGGAAAAACTTCCCCCAATTTTGGCCAAGAAAACAAGAAGATGGATAGGGGAATTTATAAAAACAGCTCCAAGCCTATCAGACCCTCACCATTCCTTTACCAACCCTCATCGGCCACTTTCCAGCCAGTCATCGACCATCTCTCCCACCATAGCAACGAGCCCATAGTAAAGGAACTAGTTGTTACACACTCATCACCTATGGTAGTAAGAGGTGGCCAACACGCCATCAAGAAAATGGAAAGACAACTACAAGAATGTTGGCAAGTAAATAATGAAAGGCAATATAAGAAGATTACCAAAAAAATGTATCCTAAGTGATAAATAACCACCAGTAACCAACCATACAAAGGATAAACAAAAACATTAAATAAAATATAGACACCATGTTTTACACATTGAAATGCCTACATAAAATGACTAAACTTACAATATATATTTTATATTAAATTCAAGAAGATTACCAAAAATATCTTGTTCTAAATTTAATCTGAGCTAATTGTACCTATTTAAATTTTCAATGGTGAAGTAAACCAATTAAATAGGGCCACATATACCAAGTTATTTTTTCATCCAACATAATCCCCCTATACCTCTTAGGTTGTCTCTGGTAGGGAATGTGGTCTCGTTGATCACCTAAGTATAGCCCGTGTAATGGAATTTGGTCTTGGAATGTCTTGATTGTACTTGTTAGCAAGTATCTTGATTTTCTTTATACCATATTGATCCTGGGATCATAAAATTCCCAATGCCTTCTTCTGTGTCTTAATCGGAATTCTGTTTAGGAACTTATTATTGATCAATGGTTAGGAGAAAAATCAACATGGGTTACAAATTTGACTCCACAAATATGATATTTTCTTGGCCTAATTCTATTAGATTTTATCTAGGTCGCTAGTTGAGGTTGAGATTGAGCCTGACAGTCTGCACATAGACCAATTCACTCTTAACTTTTTCAATCTCATTCCTTCAATCAAAGGTTAGAGCTATGTGGTGAAGAAACCTGACAAAATATTTATGCTTCAACTAACTCTTAGTAAGTGTTTGATGGCCAGGATTTCTAGATGACCATATTTGAATTAGATGACTAGAATCTCTGAATGTAAAATTTCTGAGTGGTTAGACTTCTAGTTTCCTTGATCATAAGGGGACTATCAGTATAGTACAATTGAATTAGAAAATCAGGAGTAACTACTTATGTTGTTCTAATGGAACCAGAGAACCAAATGAAACTATTACTGAAGCTTTGATAGAACTAAAAGACCATGAATGACGACCATGATTTTTGCATTTTTTTGGTTCATGTCCTTCAAACATGTCATCTCATCACATGATTTCTCAGAAGAGCTCAACTACCAGTGTATTACAATTTGTGTCTTAACACCTAGGTAGTGGCTCCTAGAATCAAAATAATGGAAGGCATATGCTAGAAAGGAAAAAAGGGGCATGTTAGGCTATAACTCTCTAGGCCATGGTGACCGTGGCGACGATGGCACCCAACGTGGCCTACATCCCACTTCTAGTTTTGGAAATTGTCATGAAGAAGATGTTTCACACTCAAGTCCTATTTACGCGTCATCATTTGCTTCTTTTCCTAGCATAAATGAGATTGTATTATCTTGTAAACATTTTGGTAGCTTGGGGAAGAAGTCTTGGAGTTTCAAAGCAATAGTTCAAGAATTTTTTAATGAGGTATTGGCTTGACTTCAAACCTTGGAGGATATCACATGAGTAGCCTTGTTAGAAAGAGATTGGGCCATGGAATTACTGAATTAGGACCTTAAGGAGAAGTAAAAAATTATAGATTCCCTAGAGAATGCTAGCCTTAGTCAAGAGGCCATTTAGATGGCTTAAGTGGTTATGGAGGCTACTATAGACTGATGTTAGGAAAGGATAACTCAAAAGGAGTATGAATGTGAGAGCTTGAAAACTAAGAACCAAATACATATATCAACTTGTAGAAGTGACTATGAATGTTATGAATGTGTATCTAGACTCAAATGAATTTGCAACTGACATGGGTTTTGCTTAAGTCTATGGTTTTGAGTCGACCAAGAGGAGGGTCAAAAAAGTGCACACTAAGTTAGATATCTCTCTCTTGTTCCTTTCAAATTTCTCGAAGATTGAAATTAAGCACAAAATTTATGATGACATGTAAGACATTGAAGGAGTGAGGCTCTATCTGGAGTAGTGCCTCAAAAGGCTACCGTTATGGGATGCCATAAATCACCTGATGACTAATGGGGTCTAGGAGGCAGTGCGGGCGGTACCTATATAGGTTTTTCCCTTTTTCTCACTTAATATTTACTTTTTTGGCCAAATTTTAGTCACTTGATCTTTGTTTTTTGTAACTCTAAAAGCATTATAACTTAAATAAATAATAAAAACTTGGAAATTGTTTCTTAGATATTGATTTTAGAACTTACATGCATTATTTTTGTTGATGCTAGGCATTCACTTTTTGTTTATGTTTGGATATCCAAACCGGTCCTTTGCTCGACCCACGCAAGTCGCTTAAGCCCGAGCTCAATGATCAACCCGAGCTGGGGTTAACCTTAACCCCTGATATGTTGTACTTTATGACAATTATACCCCTCTAATATGTAAATATGTAGACTCATTATGTAATTGATACCTGTATAGGTAATGTTCTATAAATATATGGACCTTCTATGAGATCCACACATTCAACCAATTGTCTTAACTTTTCTCTAAGTTCTCTCTCTGAAATCAGGTTGAATTTTAACATTTTGGCACCCTTCATAAGGCATAGATTTTGATGTTGAACGTAAGTTTTTGACCCCATATCCTTTGAGATTCACCTCACCCCTTGAGAGAAACTTGGAAAACCAAACGTGTTCTACCCACAAACTATAAATACCATGGCAAGAACTCGTGCTGGAAGATAGTAGAGGTTGACTGACTGTGAAGCAATGGTAACTCAAAGAAACACCTTACTAGCTCTCAATGAAACCAAGGCAGAAGATATTGCCTACTACCAAGAGTTGTCGTAACAACTCCTTGAGTTGAGAAAAGAGATCGAGGAAACCAAGAGAGAAAATAGTTTCCCTATGCTCCTAAATAGGAGGAAGGACCTCAGAAGACCAAATGATTGAGACGACTAATGGAAACCTAGCTGGGTACGGCTATCTTGAGCCCCAACAAGCTAAACATGAAGATGAGGGGAATCCCCTCTCTAGCTCAATGAGGTCTAGCGATGAAAAATGGATTCAAGAAAGGAAAGGTTGGGAAGCACGATTTTAGGCACTAGAGGAAACCAATAAGATGCAAGACCAGGCCTTGAAGGCAAAAAATGAGAGGCATGAGAAGGGAAAAACCCCTTATGATGTGGACAAAGATTATGAGCAACTATGTGTCTCTTCCTTTTTTGATGCAATAGAAAATGATGAACCACCAGCTAAGTTCAATGCCTCTAAGTGCCTTGATTATTTTGGGACAAAATACCCAGTAACATATGTTCAACACTTTAAAAAAACCAAGGTTCATATAAATATTACCTAGGGAAAAAGATATGCCATAAGGTGCAAGTTGTTTGTTTCCACCCTTTATGATGGCACATAGAAATGGTTCAACAACTTGGCCCTTAGATCAATAACCTCATTCCCACAGTTCACTAGGTTATTCATCACAAACTACGCCTGCAACAAACCTTTGAAGATGGAGTCTCGCCATCTTTTCTCAATTATACAAGGGAGAGGGAAATCCACCGAAGAATATATGAAATGATTCAAGGGAAATTTGAAATCTCTCACTACCCTAGTTCAATTGCTATAGAGGCTTTTAGGCAAGGCCTATTAAAGAACTCTAACCTATTTGTGGAGGTGACTAAGAAAGTACCACATACCTTAGAGGAAGCTTATGAGGAGGTGAGGAAGTTTGTCAACCTCATGAGGGAGCTAGATCTGGTCAAAGGAGGATGAGTCCATATAGGGCACATAAAAAAAATCAAATGTTTTGTACAAAGTAATAGGCGGGTCGGATAATGGCCAAGAAATAGAGAACCTTGGGGAAGATCACTCTCCTCTTTTGAGGGTCCTCCCTTGAGAGTTGAGATAGCATAAGATGTGAAGAGAATGAAGGATGAGCCCAATGTCAAATGGCCACCAAAGATGAAATCCCTTCTTAGAGACACATCCAAGTGGTGTGCCTTCCATAAGGATGTTGACCAAGAAACAAAAGACTATAGACACTTGAAAAATGAGATAGAAGAGTTGATGGCTAGGGGTATCTAAAGGTCCTCGTCATAGAAAATAAGGACAGAGGGAACCAACAAGGTGGATGAAGGGTGCCAAAACCAACAAACTCATCAGGCGGTATTAGAGAACCATGTGATGAGCCTAACATTAGGACCATATATACCATACATGGAGGATCAGGGGTCAATGGGATCTCTAATAATTTACACAAAAGATTCACAAGAGAGATACACAATGTCCCCTATGTGTAAACCTTGGATAAAACAAGACCTCCTATAGAAATCATTTTCAGTGAGAAGGACGAGACCTCATCCCATCATAAGGACCCTTTAGTAATAACTTTAGGGATTGGATGTTGTGGTGTGTTCCGAATAATGATTGACACTTAGATTTCAGTAGATATCCTTTTTCTAACCACTCTCAGGGCTCTAGGAGTAAAGGATTCTAACAATAACAAAGAGCTCCCTCTTGTTAGATTCAATAGTAGTACCACCTATGCAAAAGGAACAATGGTCCTACCTATCATCGAAAAAGAAGTAATAATAATGACCAATTTTGTGATCATTGATGTCTCTACACATTACAACACCATCCTAAGAAGGCCATGGATACATAAAATAAGGGTAGTCCCATCCATCTTTCACCAGGTGATCAAATTCCCCACGACCAAAGGTCCTGAAAAGGTAAGGGGAGATCAAGAGAAGGCCAGAAGTTGTTATAATGCCACTATGAAAGGGACCACCTCTAAATAACAATCACCAAGGGGTATACCTCAAGAGAGACCAAGTATTAAAGGCCTGGCAAGGTATATCTACCTGAATAGAGTAAAGGACCTATCCATTGATGAGGATTTGACGATGAAGGTTAAGGAGCAATTCTCACAGTTCCTCAGAGCTAATGCAAATGTCTTCATATAGTCTCCAACAGACATGCCAAGAATTGATTCAAAAGTCATAACACACTAGTTGAACGTCAACCAAGAAGTTAGACCTATCCAACAACGGAAAAGAAAATTCCCCAAGGAGAAGATTGAGGTGATCAAACACCATGTGGCTATCCTAAAAGAGGCTGGAGTCATTAGGGAGGTAAACTATCCTTCATGGATTTCAAATGTGGTGCTAGTAAAGAAAGCGTATGGGTTACCATGTATGTACATGGCCTTTACAAATCTAAACGAGACATGTCCCAAGGATTGGTTCCCCTTTCCAAGCATAGATCAAATAGTAGACGCCTCTTCAGGGTTTGGGTTGATGAGTTTCTTGGATGCATGCTCCAGATACTATCGAATCAGAATGCACCTCGAGGATAAGGAGAAAACTTCTTTCATCATGAGGGAAGGAACATTCTGCTACACAAGGATGCCATTTGGATTGAAAAACACGAGTGCTACATATGAACACCCCGTTAACAAAATGTTTGAAAAGAAACTGTGGAAAAATTTGGAAGCATATGTAGATGACATGGTGGTGAAATTGGTTGAACCTCTAAACCACATCAAGGATCTATAGGAAATATTTGAGGTAATTAGAGGGTGCGACATGAGACTTAACCCCAAAAATTACATCTTTGGTGTTGCTACACGAAAATGTGTGGGGTATCTCGTGTCAGTAAGAGGGATTAAAGCCAATCTAGACAAAATACAAGTGTTAGTGAACATGAAACCACTCATTAGCCTCAGGGGGATACAACAACTAAATGGAAGAATAGTGGCATTGAAGAAGTTCATTTCAAAATGCATTGATAAGTGTATGCCTTTCTTAAAAATGTTGAGAAAAAACATGTCGGTCTTTCGAGACAAGGACTACAATGTAGCCTTTGAAGGAATCAAGAAGTACCTTAGCAACCCCCTAATCTTGGTTAGCCCCCTACTAGGAGAGATTCTTTATTTATATTTGGTTGTGACACCCCAAACATGTAGCACTGTTCTCTTAGCTAAAAGGGACAAAATTCAACACCCCATCTACTACGTCAGCCAAATCTTAATGGAGGCCCAAAGTAGATATTTTACCATTGATAAACTGGCCTTTGTTCCCAAGATTATTTCCTGAAAGCTTAAGCATTGATTCAGCTCACACACAGTTGTGGTACTCACCTCACACCCTCTTTAAAGTTGTATGCCCTTCTACAAAATGCTGATAAAAAATACGTCAGTCTTTTGGGATGAGGACTACAATGTAGCCTTTAAAGGAATCAAGAAGTACCTTAGCAAACTCTCTGTCTTGGTAAGCCCCATACCAAGAGAGATTTTTTATTTATATTTAAGTGTGACACCCCAAACATGCAATGTCGTGCTCTTAGCTAAAAGGGACAAAATTCAGCACCCCATCTACTATGTCATCCAAATCAAAAAGGAGGCCCAAAGTAGATATTCTACCATTGATAAACTGGAATTTCTCTCAAGATTACTACACGAAAGCTCATGCATTACTTCGGGTCACACATATTTGTGGTACTCACCTCACACCATTTTAAAAGTGTCTTGACAAGACCAAAGATTACAAGGAGACCAGCCTAGATAGCTGTAGAGTTGGGAGAGTATGATACTAAATACATGGTAGAATGTCCATTAAAGGGTAGATGGTGGTAGAGTTTATGGCTGAATTCAGTGATAAGCCCAAATTCGTCACCAAAATAGAGTAAGAGGAGGTGTTTGAGATAGACCAAAGGGAAACCCTAACCCGGTAGGTATTTGTGGATGGAGCGCACAACTTCAACGGCGCAGGACTAGGGGTGGTCATAGTTGATCACAATGACAACTACTTTGAATATGCAGTCAGACTTGATTTCTAATCAGCTAACAATGTTACAAAATATGAGGCTGCAATATTCAGGGCCATAACTGCAAAAAAGCTAGCTGCAAACAGAATAACCTTACATAGTGATTCTAGGCTAGTGGTCAATCATTTTTTAGGAACATTTGAAACAATAGATTAATTGGAGAGATTAAAGTAAGAATGCTCAAAATTCAATATGTTCAAGATTAAGAAAATAGCATGAAATGAGAATGGTCCCGTCGATGCCCTAGCAACCTTGGCATCAGTAAGAGAGGCCAAGCATAATAGAGTAGTGTTGGTAACGGTTCTGGCAGAGTCATCTTTGGAATAGGTCAAAAGATAGGTTAGGTGTATGGATTCTCCCTTCATCACATTGTTCACCCCAATCTATAATTTCCTGGAAATAAAGAACCTACCAGAGGATCACAAGGTCATAAAAGAAATCAAGGCTAAGGTAGGTCAATGCATGATTGAAGTAGGGAAACTATATCGAAAAACCCCAATCGACCTTGGCCTATTATGTATAGCCAAAGAGAGATCTAAAAGATTAATGCTTGAAGAATATGAAGGAGACAAAGGTTAGTATTCTAGAGGTAGGAGATTATCATAACAGATTATGAGTTAGGGTTATTATTGGCTAACCATGCTAATAGATTACACCAAATACATTCAGAAATGCGATAAATGCCAGAGGTTTTCCGCATTGTCACATGCACCCTCAAATACCATGGTGGGGGTGGTAAGTCCTTGGCCCTTCCACAAATGGGGACTTGACATAGTAGGACCCTGCCCTTAGGTATGGACCAAAAGAAGTTTCTCCTTGTGTCCATTGATTATTTTTCAAAATGGATCGAAGTAGAGCCCCTTTGTAGAATACGAGAGGAAGAAGTGATTCAATTCGTATGGAAGTCTATAATTTGTCGTTTAAGCCTTCCCAAGGAGATCTTCATATATAATAGGAGACAATTCAAAGCATATGCCCTCAAATACAATATTAAGATGTGCCATTAAACGCCATACTATCCCCAAGCAAATGGTCAAGCACAATCTTCCAATAAGATAATAATAAACCTATTGAAGAAGAGATTAGATAGCACAAAAGGAAGATGGGTGGAAGAATGGCCAAGTACATTATGGGGTGTCTAGACAAGCACCCGAGAGAGCACTAACAAGACCCATTTTTCCCTAGTCTATAGAACCGAGGTAGTTATACTGACCGAAGTCACGATTCCCACTTCCCAATCAGTTCTAATAGAGGAATAGAACGAGGTGAGAACAACAACCAAATTGACCCTAGTAGAGGATAAAAAGGGATGAATTGTTAAGGAGGATGGTTGAGCAAAAAAGGAAAGTATTAGATCACTACAACAAAACCGTGTGCTTTAAAACATTTTCCAAAGGTGATTGGGTTCTCAAAATGGTCTTCCCCAATAAGAATGAATAGATGGTAGGAAAAATGGGTGCCAATTGGGAGGGATCTTATCAAATAATTGAAATAACACTAGCTGGGGCATACATATTGTAAAACATTGAAGGCATTGAGGAAGGTGCGAGCTGTAATGCTAGACACCTAAAGAGATACCACTTTTAAATGTACACTAAATTTCCATTTTTTGAAACATTAGCACATATCCATGTATGAAACAAACCCCTTTAACAGATGGTCCCTCCCCAAAACTCTCCTACCACGTAGAGCTTCTTGGCACTCATATAAGGTCACGAGTTGTCCACCTCGGTCAGGAACCAGGTCGGTGCTTTGAATTTGAGATGAGATGTACACCATGGTCATGAACCAAGTAAGGCTCTCTCTCATACTAATATAAGCCATATGATGATCACCTTGGTTAGAAACCAGGTAGAGCTCCATGGCACTCCCATAATGTCATGAGTTGCCCATCTATGTTAGGAACCAGGTTGGCACTCTGACTTTGAGATGAGATGTACACCGCGGTTAGGAACCAAGTAAGGCTCTCTCTCCTACTATTCTAAGCCACAAGCTAATCACCTCAGTTAGGAACCAGGTAGAGCTCTCTGGCACTAACATAAAGTCACGAGTTGCCTACCTCGGTGAAGAACCAGGTTAACACTTTGATTATGAGATGAGATGTACACCTTGGTCAAGCACTAGGTAAGGCTCTCTTTCCCACCAATCTAAACCACAAGCTGACCACCTCGGTTAGGAACTAGGTAGAACACCTTGGCACTAACACAAAGTCACTAGTTTCCCACCTCGGTCAGGAACCAAGTTGGCATTCTAAATTGCATAAGGTTACGAGTCGAGCACCTTGGTCAACAACCAGCTCGTGTCATCCAAGAAATGCCATATTAAAAAAGAAAAATAGAAAAGAGAAAAAATCTTTGGATATTCATTAAATACAAGTACGTGCACAATGTCAGGGCATCACAAGTATATGCCATTTAGAATTTTTTTCATTATTTAAAAATTGCAAATATTTGATAATTATTAATACAAAGCTCGACCTTCTCAGAAAGTTAACAACTCTTTAAACACTTAGATGCGTGACCAATGTTTGGATCATTAATTTCTTCAACTAAGGGCAATAACTTGGCCTGAATCTCAATAATTTTCTTCTGTACATAGTTCAGGGGCTTAGGGTGAACTATCATCAACACGCATAGCCCTTGGTCCAATTCTTCAGTAACCTCCATCACCTTTAGGAAGACTCTTTCAGATTACTTTATATAGAAGCTTTCACAAAATAATTCCCTATCTACAGGGGTAGCCATACTAGCCAAGGTCCTTCTCTCTCGAGATTAAGTTTGGATTAACTGCTCCTTACAAGAAGCAAGCTCACACTTGGTCTATTTTACATTACATTCAAGTTTAACCATCTCAAATTTGAGCACCCTAACCTCGTCCTTAAGCCTACCATTTTCAACACGTAAAGCTCAAACTGAGCATCTACTGGTTCGATTATAATCCATAAAATATGACCAAAAAAGTTGGAGGAATTGATAGAAATTCCTAAATGTATGGATTAAACAAATTGTCTCAACCCCTTTTTATAGAAGAGGAAGGTTGATAAAGAAACAAAAAAATAATAGGAACAATCAATGACCCAAGTTCCCAAAATAAAAAGTAGGTAGGTCAACATCATAAATACACAATAAAAGAGGCAAACTAATTTCCCATTAATAACTAACGTTGATTTTTTCATTTGATTAAATCACTTCACATTCTTAAAAGTATGAGCTTGTGACCACATAAATAAGAGTGGCGTCGAGCTTAGAAAAACAAAATAGGATTGATTCATTCAAACCCAATGCTCCTCCACCCCTACCTTCGCAACCTCAGAGCCATCCTTACCATCAAAAGAGTTCGAGCCTTCTCCATCTTCCTTTTCTATAGAAGAAACCTACATATATGGTGGAGTGATCGGGATATCTAGAATGCTATAATAATACTCACCTAGATCCTTCTGCTTGGCCTTCATCTTAAAGGTTTACATGGCCAGCTCATACACCCTCTCAACGCTCTATTTTAGCTTTTGAGCCATGGCATCCACATCGACCTTTGCCTTACGATGAACCTCCTAGGCAGAAGCCTCAAATCTTCTTTGGGCTTCCTTGGTCCCCTCCTCAATATGCCTAAAACCCTCTTTAGTATGCCTAAGAGCCTCCTCGACCTCAGGAAGGTATTGGGCAAACTTATTCTGCTCGGAGGTGGCTCTTTTTAGCTTATCCTTCTTATCAATTTCCTTGCCTTTCCACTTAGCTGCTCTCTCAAGCAATGTGGTGTATTTTGAGCATGTAAACGCATGGCTCAACATCTCTTGCACCAGCTCATCTTTCAAAAAACCCACAATGCGAGCCTTATCATAATCGTAGATCATCATCAACTAAAACAAACAAAGGTCATGCCAATAAGTCTCGAGCTCACACTTTATATACATTACTTATTAAATAAAAAAATGCGAGATAGCCCACTTGACACATCTGGCGACGGATGACCTCGCTAGAGTCCACCCCCTTGCAAATACCCTCAACCTGCTTCTTATACAAGTAAAAAAAAAAGATGGCTCATACAATGATCAAGGTGCTCTGGTTCCAAGCCTTGATTCATGACTACTCCATCTACATCAGTAGTGAGGTCATTAAGGATGGCCTTCCCCTTCCTTGAATCCCTTACAGGATCCTCTGATTCTTTATAACTCGAGCAAAAAGTTGGAGCCATATTCTGTTCTCGCAAGGGTGATAAAGGTGGGAAAACATTCAAGGGATTAGGAAAAACATTTAGTGAAGAAGGGAAACCTTTATGAGAAGATTTTTCCCTTTTATTTCCTCTAGAAGACCCCATTAGGATCCAGGGGTGTAGCCATTAGAGAACTCCCCCTACAGGTGCAACCTTACTCTTCATATGGGCAAAGAGTTGGGTAGTGGTAAAATCAATGGGATATACAAAATAAAAGGGAGAAGACATCACATTAGTCCCATAGCGTCAGCCAAAAAAGGAGGGAAAGGCAAGGCATAGGACTAGTTCACCATCATCGGCCACCACCTCGAACCGACCCCCATAGTCTATAGGAGAAGTTCTGTATTTAAGAGGAGCTTGGGGTTATAGTTTTGGATATCTGCCAACCTTTGCTTCACGTCAAGGCTCAAGGTCATAATTAAGGAGGACATATTCCTTATCACAACCTTAGTGTCATTACAGATGCTCTTATCAATCTAGTGTCACTAGTAGGAGACTTCCATCAACCTAAAACATAGAAAAAAAATACTATTTCCTATTTTTCTCATTTACAAGAAGTGACACATTTATCCCTAATCCTACTTCAATGACATATATACCCTTATAGGATATGTGGGATTCTGCTTCAAGACATAGGCCTCATTAAACTCATCCATCTCTAAATCCACTATGAGTTCTTGATAGATTAGCATCAGGAAGAGTAGATACCTTCACCCATTATACATCAACTGCCTTAGCACAAGTTGTATCCTAATCAAGAATCTCATAATGAGAGGGTATATGTGGAACCTCACCCCCAACCACAAGGCCTTTTCATGAAAGAAGGTTCAACCAGGTGGAGGTTGATCACTATCACAGGCTCTCTTTGTATGAAGCATTATATGAACTAAGGGCGGGATGTTGTAGGTTTTTCTTAATCTCTCTTCATCTTGTGACACCAACCCATAAGTCTTAGACACAACCGACCAACCCCTAGTATGACCTGTGGGTTCCCCAGATCCTATAATCCTCATTTTCTTCCTCCACGTCCTATCCACTGAGATTTGAGTCTAGGGCATTCTCAATCAAATAGTAAGAGTGATTTGGGTAAGGCGGAGATCGACTCTCCTCACTAGAAGAGCTCAAGCAAAAAGACCCCGAGTAGCCACTAACACTAGAACATTGGGGGCTCTCCTAAGAGCTAGAGAATGAGGTAGAGGTCTCTTCTCTATGCATTCTGTAAAAAGCTACAAAAACATAAAAATAAAAGGAAACCTGACGGGTAAGGTACGAGAAGAAAAGGTTATCTAGGGTCGAGTTTGAAAATAAAAGAAAATGATCCTTTAAAAACTGACCTTAAAAGAAAGTAGAAAATTGTTAGGTTCTTGGCACTTAAGCTCTAAAAACTTGAACAAACAAAACTACAGTCCAAGTTGAGTCCTTACCACTGAACTGAAAACCTTTTACAAACTCGAGGTGATGCAACATAGCATTTTTCTTCACTATTTCTTAATTATGTAGGTCATGATAACAAGTCCCAGCCTAATCATCCCTTTATATAGAGGCATTTGGCTCTTCTTTCCAATCAACTAACACACATTAATTAGAGGAGATGAAAGGTTTGTATTCTATGCCCAGTAATTACTCTTTGACCTCAGATCAGAGCTCAAGCTGAAAGAGTAGGGGGACTAGATGTTTGGATATTTGGATTGATCCAATGCCCAACCCATGAAAGCCACTCAAACCAAGTCACCAACCCAAGATGAAAGGCGAAGCACCCAAGATGTCCTACTTGTAGGTCAGATCGAGCTCAATGATTAGCCCGAGCTTAGCGATCAGCCCAAGCTCAATGATCAGCCTGAGCTCAACGACCAACTCAAGCTTAGAGATGAGCTTAAGCTCAGTGATCAACCTGAGCTGA
This sequence comes from Hippophae gyantsensis, assembly GCA_030763125.1. Taxonomy (NCBI): domain Eukaryota; kingdom Viridiplantae; phylum Streptophyta; class Magnoliopsida; order Rosales; family Elaeagnaceae; genus Hippophae; species Hippophae gyantsensis. The sequence goes on along the minus strand of CM061035.1, from coordinate 39,746,928 downwards.
GGTCGACCTCAACCCTTGATATGTTATACTTTATGAAAATTATACCCCTCTGACATGTAAATATGTGTACTCATTATGTAATTGACATATGTATAGGTAATGTTCTATTAAAAGATGGACCTCCTATGAGATCTACATATTCAACCAATTGTCTAAACTTCTCTCTTTAAAATTAGGTCTAATCTTAATAGTTGTTGTAGGGCACACATTTCTTGTTATTGCAGGGCATTCCCATTTTTTTGTTATGGATACTCATTTTTTGTTGATGCGTGAAACTCATATTCTTTTTGTAAGTGTAAGTCAAATGCTAGAAAAGGGAATAACATTTAAAATACCCACAAGCTTTGAGGTATCTTCAAAAATTTCAAAAATTTCCCCAAACATAACAGAAGTTAAATTTAACGAAGTAAATAGTAATATTTCATAATTAAAAAGGAAGAAATAATAGAGAACCAAGAAATAATAAAAAAATCAAGGAATAGTAGAACTAGAAATAGAAGACATCTCCGGATATTTTTTATAGGAAATAGTAATAAATAAAAAATAAATTTGAAGAAATTCAAAAAGTAAAATTAAATCTTAAAAAAAGAGATAGATTTAAAGATTCGTCATTTTTATATTTAAAGAAATAAGCTTTAATATCACAGATGCAAAAGAAATGTTAATATATTATTAATTGACAATGAAACTATATTGAATAAACTATCCAAAATTCCCCAAAAGGATAAAGAAAAAATTTGATACATTCATTTAAAAAGAATCCAATTATTAATATAATCTCATTTCAAAGAAGCAATATATACACATATAAAATAGCATTGTTAGACAATAGAATAATAAATAGAAAAGATACTTTACTAAGAATGATCCATAGTAATTTAGGATACCATAAGCTAAAATTTATAGCATATCCTAAGTTTTTATTAATATTCATGATAAAAACTTAGACCAAGTATTAAGTTTAGTTTATGAATTTGAAAGAGGAGAATTAATGAAATAGATGAACAAAATAAATTATAGAAATAGATAAAACCTTTTAAGAACTTAGACAAATAATAAAACCAAAAATACTAACGGACTTTGAAATACTGAAGAAATGGCACCTAGATATCAAGGAAAAACCTCCCATACTAGGAGGAAAAAATAATGTGGTTAAAAAAATAATATAACAAGATTTACTTTTATAGACCACGAAGAAAAAACTTCTAAAGAAGAAGTTAAAAAACTAAAAGATGAAGTTCAAGTAATGAAAGCACTAGTTCATAATGTCATACTAGGAACACAATAATGTTTAAGAAAAAATTAAAAAATATACAGTTAGAAATATATGGAAACCTAGTAGGTGTAGCAAAAAATCAAGCAATATTAATGAAAGCTTTGACACTTTTAATAGAGGACATGGATTTACTACAAGAATCAAACACAAAATATCTACAAGGTATAATCGAAACACAAAAAGATTTATTAAAAGAAATAAAGGAATATGGTTATAATAAACTATACTAAGATATATATGTACAATTTACAAAACTAAGAAAAGATGTATATAACATACATAGAAATAATGATATTATAAGTCATAAATATGATCCCTTAGATGGATTAAAAGTAGAACCACCTAGGAGATCAGACTCCTTGATACGTAGAAATAAGAGAAGAAAAAATGAAGAAAAATATAATGAAAAATATATAATTCCAATTTAATGTAATATAGAAAAGATTTAGAAAAACAATTCATAAATCCCAAAAATAGGGATATATAAAAACTAATTAGTTTGTTAACACTAACTAATGAATAATTAGAAAAACATTATAATGAAAAACTTTGTATAAACAAAGAGGAAGATGATATAAAATAATTTGCGAGACTGATTCTGAACTATAAATCATGACCCCAAAGGGTTATATAAAACCAATTTCACTACCAGTTCCTTACCAAAAAGAAACATTTGACTCACTTAGAGAAGAAAGAAATAGGAAAAGGTCAGAAGATCCTGACAGTACCAATAAAAAAAGACAACCATCCAAAATGAAAGAAGGGTTGCATCGAGGAACTAGAAGTAGTATCGCACTAGAATTCAAACTCCATGAAAATTATAGATATGATATCTTAGATCTATATTGTATAAGAGATAGAAAAAAAAGCTTTAAATGAATGGGCTAGTAGTATGAGTGTGCTCATACAAACCTTTCAAATTACACAAACAAACTCTTCAATCTGTATGGTATTAGTAGCTTATAAAATGACAGGAAATGTTAAAGTTTGATTTTCAAGTTTAACAAACCAACAACATTTATTAATGAAAGAGAATGCGCCTATAGGAAAAGAATATTTAGATATAGTAGTTAATGAAATATATATACAAGGAATTTTTTGGAGAAGATAAAAGAAGAACTATCACTGAATCTAGTGAAAATGAAATCCATAAAGCCAAATGACATTTAACAAATATGAAAATCTTTACCATGTGTTACATAGATTCTTTTATTTGTGAATATGAAATATATTTCCATAAACTCCATCCTCTATATAAACAACTTATAATGTTTTTTCAAAAATTGCCTAGAATATTACATAAGACCTTAACAGAAAGTTGGAATCAGAAAAATAGGAAAAACATACTAGACACTATAGGAGAAAGAATAAGAAGCCTTAAAAGTTGAATAATTATGAAATGCCAAGAACGAAAGGAATATAAGCAAATAAGGGGAAATGATAAAATTTGTTGTGATACAAGAGATTTTAAGATACCAGAAAAATATAGATGTAACATAAAATCTTACAAACAAAAATTTAAAAAATATAAAAAATACAAAAAAATTAAAAGATACAAATTTTGAAAACAAGATTTTCAAAAATATAAAAGAAGATTTAATAGGAAAACATATGGGAAAATATACTTTAGAAGAAAAAGGTATAAACATCTTGAAAATAAGAATTATTACCCTATGAGGAAAAAGAAATTTTGATGTTGGATTTGTAATGAAGAATGATATTATGCCAATGAATGCCCTAGTAGGCTTCAACATAAGAAAGAATGTAAAAAGAAATTTCCACAGGAAGCAATAATCTTAGAAGAAGCTTTTAAGATGGAATTAGAAACAATTGAGAAATCAGATATAGATGATACTTACAGTATTTATCTATTAGAGGAAATTGAGGAAAAAATAATGAACTCAGAATATGGGTACTCTTCATCAGAAGATGAATTATTTGTGTAGTATTATAAATCCAAATAATACCTATATTAAGGTAGGACTTAAATTTAAAGGTTATGCTAGCTATCTTTCATTTACATGTACATATAGATATAAGAGCTAATATGTGTATAGCAAGTAAATATGTGTTTCCAAAAGAACACTGAAAACAGGCACCAAAAGATTTAATTGTAAGAATTGCTAATAATACTACAATAAATCTTAATAATATTTTAAAAGATACAAATATAATGATTAGAGGAGAAAATTTTTATATTCATACCATATTTTAACAAGAAACAAAAGTTGATTTATTAATAAGAAATAATTTTCTAAACTTTTATCAACCTTTTTTACAATATTTAGACAAACTTAGTCTAACAACATTAGATGGTGATACAATTATGTATCAAAGATAAGAAAAACTTTAACTGTATCAAACCCAACTTTTATGCAATAACATAAAAAGTGAAAATGTGGTAAGATAGATACAAAGCAACAAAAAACCTTATTTAGAAAATATTTCATTAAATATAGAAGAGAAACAAAACTCTTTTCTTAATGAAATAAAGGAAGATAAAACCCTAGTAAGTATTAGAAAATTATTAAAAATAATAAGCTCAGAAAATCCTTTGGATCTAAAAATCAATAAATCTAAAACAATTATCAACATAAAATTAAGAGACCCTAATAAGGTTTTTAAAGTAAAACCAATGATTTATACTCCTGAAGACAGGATTGACTTTGAAAAACAAATTCAAGAACTTTTGGAACTAAAAGTCATAATAACAAGTAATTTACTTCACTCTAGTTCAACATTCTTAGTCGAAAAAGTAATTGAAAACAGAAGAGGAAAAAAGAGAATGATAATATACTTCAAAGCATTAAATAAATAAACCATTGATAATTGATACTTTATTACAAACAAAGAAGAATTATTGTCATTAATAAAAGGAAAAAAAATACTTCTTAAGTTTTGATTACAAAATTAGATTTTGGTAAATAAGACTAGATGAAAAATCTCAAAAATTAATGGCATTTAGTTTTCCCTAAGAACAATTCCAATAAATCGTTGTACCATTTCGATTAAAACAAGCCACATGTATCTTTCAAAGACATATAGATAACACATTTTAAAAATTACAAAATATTTGTTATCTATATAGATAATATTTTGGTTTTTAGTAGCGAATTAAATAAAAATTATCTGGATATTATTAATATTCTCAAGATTGCAAGAAAGAAGGCATTGTACAAGTGATATGAACTGATACATTCCTCCTCATTCTAGTTCATTAGTGAATTGAAAAATTTGAGATAAACAACCTTATCACCTACTATTTTCTTCTTCCTAAGTTCTTAATTGATATTTTGAAATTTTTTAGAAAATAATTTAATTCGCTTAAATTAATTCCTAAATATATGTTTGCTATTAATCCTGCATGGAAAATCTTGTAAACAAATATAGGATCAACTCTTTCCAAAATATTAAATTTACTTCCTGTAAGGAGTTTCGTTTTTGTAGTGTATAACTCCATATCTTCTATGTGTTCATAGGTAGATTTTTTGAACAAGTTATAAAAATTTAACCATTATGGTTTGATGAGATTTCTATATTGGTCTTTTTCATGTTTAAAATAAATATAATATTTAAATTTCAAATAACATTGATATTTACTTAAAGTATAAAATAAATATAATATTTAAATAACTATGAAAATAAATAATAAATAATAATACAAGAATGATTTATTTACTTAATCCTATAATTTAATTGGAAAATAAAAAGCCCTAATATCCCCTTAAAAAGAAGAAGAAGCGTATTTTGTGGTTTTAGCATTGTAGGGACTGGGCAGCTCTTGCTTATCCAATGCATTAAATCAATTATCATTTCTGGTCACAAATAGTATTGTCAAACAAACAGATACATACTATTCAATATGTTAATTCAAACTAAACTCTAGACCTGGACTCTTTGGCTTTATATCAGAAATAAAAAATAAAAAGAAAAAAAAGTTTGTCACGACAAATTCAACACAACAATTCTCAGTGACAGATCCAGTGGAATTTTTCGAATGGACGAAAATGCAAAAATGTTGTAGCACCAAACAATAGGTGTTTTACATATAAAAAAAAAAAGGAGTAAAAAAGGAAAAGTAAATAATGGAGTGTAGGGAAGGCATTATGGAAAAGTGTGTCGGCTGGGTTTAGGGGGTTCAAGATTCATGTATTGGGACTGGCGCCAAATGCCAAAATATGGAGTATACAAATTTACTATTAGCAAAAAAATAATAATAATAAAATATATAAATCTCAAACAACATCGATATTGTGAACAAAAATAATTTATTAATAAATAATAATAATATTTATAAATAATTCATAAATTTTTATTATTATAAAAATAATTATAATAATAATATAATTAAAAATTAAATAGAAATTATTAAGATATTGGTTGGAGAAAATTGTTTAAAATGAACAAATTATTTATATTAATAATACTATTTTTTATAATTAAATAAATTTATTATAATAATATATTTTAAAGATATCCTTATCTAATAGTAATATTAGTAACATATAACTAATATTATAAATAAAATAAATATTTAATATATTTTTATTATAATAAAAAAAAATTAATAATACTATTTTCACAAAAGTAATATGCAGTACACTATAATAGGTATGATTAATTATTAAATATTTTTTATATCATAAAAAATAGTTTATAAGAATAATTATTAATTAAAATAATAAAATTTAATTTTTTAATGTATATTTAATAGTTATATTAATTATTTTAATAGTATAATTTATAATAAATAATTTTTTAAATATTTATGTTTTATGTAATAAATGATGTATTATTGATCGATTAAATGAATTTAATAATTTAATAAAAATAAATAATATAATTGATAAAAAGTAATATTTTATTTTTCATAAATAATAAATAATATTAAATTTAATATAAATATGTGTATAAAATTCAATTTTGTTGTTACTGGGTAACCGTGTTTATTATACTTAAAAAAAAGAAGCGTAAGTGTCCATTGCCCCTAAATTGAAAAGAAAAGAAGAAATCAAATCCTTTTGATTGACAGCACAACCCACTGACTGTCTTATGATTTCAAAGACTCCCGATTTGACATTTGACTTGTCTTTTCAATTGTCCCCACCACCCTTCCTTTCTGTTGCGCTCTCTCTCTCTTATCTGCAAATTGCATTACCAGACATCACAGGTTTTAACCATTTTACTGTACGTATTTATTAAATTCTAGAAAATCAGTTGGATGGAAACAGCAATTTGAATCGCATATGATATAAATTAAATTTGAAGATTTTTAATTAAAATTTAATTAAATGATGTAGTTAATTTGAATTAATTTAGTTAATAATATCTGATTTTTAGATTATATAATATTGAATTAATGTTAAATTTATTTATAAATTATGATAAAATATAAAGTAGATATATTATACTTCAATTTTAAATTAATATATTTTCAAATAATTATTTAATTATTATAAAAATTTAATATTTATATTTAATTTTAAATTAAAATATACTTTAATATAATTATGTTATATATAATGATTAAATATTACCTATTATAAAATAAAATAATTTTTATTTATTTATTAATTTAATAATAATTAAATTATAATATATTCTAAACTCTTTTAAAAATTTATATATTTTAAAATCCAAATCTATCGATAAGTCAAGTAAAATTTTTTAATTTAAAAAAATTCATCCAATTATTTATTAAATGTACTTATTTGTCGCAGCTCCTCATTTATTATAGAAAATTCTATCCACGTTTACTATATCGCTTGCCCATTTACAATTAAAAAAGAGAATTATTATTTTTAAAATAACAAAAACTATTGCAAAGAGAAAATTATTTATTTTTAAAATTAAAAAAATTTACTTTAATAATAATAATTATTATTATTATTTTAAAATAAAGGTTATTATTAAAAAATAATTTATTTAAGTTTTTATTTCTTTTTAGAAAAAAATGTTTTTAATGTTTTTTAAATGTGTCATATATAAGAATAAAAATAAAAATAATTTTCTATATAATTTTTTATTAAATATGATAAAATAGTACATGTAATACATATATGTTTGTTTTTCAATGGACATATATCTTATAAAAGAATTTTTAATTAAAAGATTACTCAAATTTTTAAACAAAGTTTTTTTTATCAAATTTAAATAAAAATTTTATTGTCTAATATATGACTTTGAATACTAGATAATAAAAATTTTGTTTAAGTTTTTATTTTTTTTCATGTTTTAAAGAAATTTTTTTTAAAAAAATTTGAACTATTTTTTAATTAAATATATTTTTATTGTATATACCTAACAAAATATATATATATATATATAATATATTTGATATTTCTTTATATTTATGAAATGTACTTGAATTAAAAGTTGGATGTTACGTGTATAACAACTACAAGTACTTGAATTTTTTAGATTTGTTACTACGCCTTTTTTTACACTCTATGTACTCTCTTGGATCTGTAAGTGAAAAAATCTTAGAAAGTTGAAATTTTTTGTTTCTAAAATTGTAAGTTTTGAATGTTCTGTAGTCTTTATTGGCGTTCCCATAAGCAAAACACAAAGTCTGTTTTGTTTACTCAGTGTTTCATCATCCTTTTTGTATGATTAGTTATTGATGATCAGTATTGTATACACTCATGTACATGGTTATACTTTGTGTGTTTGCATGTTTTACTCACACCATTGGGATTGATATGTTAGTATTCATGCTATGTTGTTTCATGTTTTTGTTTAGGTTATTTTGCGGGTATTTGTGAAAAATTACTTGGTAATTTTTTAAAATAAAAAATGAAATTTTTTGCATGCTTACTGGGGTCTCACCACCCTATTTCCACCTTAGCCACTGAGTGTGTAATGGCTATTACCCAACGATAGCAAGGAGGGAAGCTAGGGCAAGTGAGCTACCCAATTACTCAGATTTCTCTATAAATACCCTCTCTTTTAATTGTTCCATAATTATAAAAACGTGAAAAAAATTTGGCAAATTTAAAATGTGATTTTCAAATTCTGGATTGCTAATAACTCAAATGTCACTCATGTTATTGCTTCATTTCGGGAGCGGATATTTGTGGAATTTATTTGGCATTTTTGGAAATGAAAAAATATCTTTTTCAAGCATCGTGCCATCAAGCTCATCACCACCATGGGCAAGGTGGTTAGTGAGGTGTCCATTCGAAGATCTATAAATACCCCTCAATTTTTTCTTATTTGGTATCCAGAAAAATGTAACAAAGCTCTATCAAATTGACATCTTATTTTTCTATTTTTGAATCACTAATACCTCGAGTATTGTTTGCTATTAGTGATTCGTGATTGTGTGAGAAAAATCGTGCTTGTGAGAGGTGTTTGCTTACCTTACTTACTAACTTCTTTTGTGGTTGTTTACATGTGCATCTTGTCACAGTAGTGTCAAAGTTTTAGGATTTTATTTTTGTACTCTTGTCATTCATATATCATGTCATATAGAATGCATCCCACCTATTTTAGTAGGGTATTATTTCTTGTACCTAGTATGTGTGTGTTGGATCTTTATTAGTCTTATGTTGGTTTTTATTCATCTTTTCCTGCACTTCATTCTCTTGTGCTTTAGATGTGTGTTTGGAGAATTCTAAGGTGTGTTAAAACTTTGAATACATGAGTGTTTATCTATATTGTGCTTGTTTAGGTTTTCCATGTGCATTTGTATGTTATATAGATTATTTACTTGTCTTTAAGACTCTTGACTTATATGCACTGTTGTCACTAGACTTGTGTGTTTAGTTAGCATTTCGGGTGTTTACCCTTTCTAAGCATGTCTCTTTTTTTGTGTTGAAACCTGTGCCTTTCTCACATGCTTTGATGTTTTTGTAGAATCCCTTGTTTCTTCCCTCTTAGGGATGTTACCTATGTTGCTCATTAGTTAATCAATTTCTTTTTTTTTTCTCTTGACTAGTGATGATGTGAGTGTTGCCGATGATCTCATTTGAGGCAACTGTGTGCAGTTTGTCACCTTTTCTCCCTCCAGTGGCAACCCTGTGCAAATAATCTCTCTTGACGTACTTCCTTATCTTTTTGATCTATTATTTTATTTCAGGCCATGCTTAGCATCTCAATTGTTTGTTGTTATGTTACTTGTCTATTTCTCTAAACTGTGTTTACCTTCCTTTACTACTTTAAAAAAAATTAAAAAAATATTTTTCTATGATCGGTTGATATTCTCATTTTATCCTTTCTCTCTCTTCTTGAGATTGTTCTACATATTTTTTTGTCCTCCTAATTTTCTACATGTGAAATGAACTTTGTTTTGAGGGACCATTGGTGTTTTATGGTTGGCATACCTTTGACTTAAATTGAAATATGATTGCTTTGACTTGTGCATTCCTTGAGCGTTTGTATGGCTAAATTTTTTTTATTCTATTTAAAATGAACTTTTTCTCTTACACATGCCATAACTCTGTGAATTTATATGGTTATTTTGAGAGGTTTGTGGGAATTTGTACTTTGATGATTTGTATGTCTCTAACAAGCTCTAGAATCCACTTTTAGTGTCTCTTGAGGCAAAATCCTAGGTGCTACTTGGATAAAAAGAGTATTTAGGCCATCTTTGGATTGTTTGAAACTTTCAAGCCACCAATTTTTATGTCCTTCTTTACCCCTCTTTGAGCCTTTATGTTAATCATTCTTTTCTGTACACATGGTTATTATCTAATCCCAAATGATTATCCCACTTATCTTGTATACTCTTTATTGAACCTGTATATTGGGAAGACGTCTGCTTTATCCTTGTGGGTTATAATATATTAAAAAAAAGAAGTAAGAGACTGAGAAAAGAAAAAGAAAATAAAGTGTTGAGAATGTAAAACAAAAAAAAGGAGGAAAGGGAAAGAGAAGAAAAAGAAATTGAAATGATGATAAATATGAAAAAGAAAGAGGTGCATAAATTAAAATGTATTGTTCTCACAATATCTTTGTTTGTGAACGATGTTTGCGAAGTGAAGAGAAAAGAACCCTTGTTTGAGGATATTTTTTATGTGGACTTGTACCTATAGGTTTGTATTTGGTTTGTCAAAGATGTGTTTGAGCCTAAAAATATCATTTTTCTTTTACCCTTACCTAAACCTATCAATACAAGCATTAAAATACATATTGATTTCTTCTAAGTTATCACTTACATTAGTAGAGAGAGACTAATTGTGGACTTATGAAGTTTGGTTTTTTTTTAGTCTATGTTTCTATTTGATTGGTTCACTTAAGCATTTCTCGATGGCTTATAGAGAAAACAAGTTTAGTACAACATATATTGAGCATGTAATCAAATATTTTGTCATACCCTTACATTAATGCATCATAGACTGATGGCCATATGGATATTTAAGTTGAGTGTATTGTTTAATTTAATGATACTCTTGTTCTTTGAACTTGTTCAATTTTCTTTCCTCTTTCTATATTGCTTGTTTTCTACATTATGTAGATGCTTCTATCTTGGGTGAGTTTTGAGATTGTAGAATGCATAACACGTTTATTGACTCACATGCATACTTTTAGGAGAGATTGTGTGTAAAATGCATGTTGGCAAGTAGAGTGTTATGATTGTTTTGCGTTATTGTCATTTGTTCTATTTATGAGTTTATATTATGTGGTTGTGTTTTGGTGAGGATCTCTTCTTCTTTACATCACTTTGTATGAACCATGCATAAATAAGACTGTTAGCATGACTTGTTGCATGCCTTATTTACAATCTCTTGTTTCACGTGTCCTTCTATGTGTTTACTTGCATCCCTATTGTAGTGAGTTATTGCATCTTTATCCCTTGTAGTTGATAACCTGGTATTTATCATGGGAATGCATCACATATATTTTCTTTGGTAGATTGGGATGTCTTTTTGTATATGTGTGTATAGTATGGGGTGATATTATAGGGTTGAAGACACCCAAGTGTTATTGGGAAAAGATAGTTAAATCACTAGGAGTGTGTCAACTTGGAAGATAATTAGACTCCTAGTCAACTCCTTCTTAGAGATTTGCTGAGACATTTAAGTGGTTTTGATGTTTGGGGGAAGATTGTTGAGTCACTAGGAGTGTTTCAACTTGGAAGATAGTTGGACTCCTAGTCAAAGTGTTATTTCAGATTCATTGACACACTTATGTGCCACTGGTGTTTGACCAACCATCCTATCAATGTGTTGTATGCACATTGTGAACCCCCTTATACCCATCCATAACACATATTGATGTAGGGCTTCGTGCTATGTATTGCATTAGGGATATGTTTTCTATATGCATCTTTTTTGGTTTGTCTATGCATTGAGGTTGTGGTTTGTTGCCTACTTTTACCAAGCTATTGTCTCAGTGTTGTTCTTTATCTTTTTCACTTGACTGCTGATGAGTGCCCAAAAAGCACTAAAATAACCATGATTTTATGTACATTAATTGATTAAAAATACATATATTTATATGTTTTATCATATATTTATATAAATTTGTCTTTTTCGGAATCACGGGTATTTTTATTGTTTTTCAGGTATTTTGGCTTAAGCACTTAATTTAAGACTTAAAGAGAATACTTGAAGCAATACATCACAAATATATTAATAAATAAGTGGGAAAAGGTCAACAAACATGGAAAATTGGACAAAATGGGTCGAAAAGGTCAAAAATGTCAAAAAGCGGAAATCGCCCCTTGTTGCCAGCCCAGACGCCCATCGTACCGCGCGCTCCGCGCTCTTCAGCTGCCATCCGCGGCGCCCCGTCTCGCGAGCCTCATTCCACGCGTGGCCATGCCGCGTGACGACAGCCCAATGGCTGACCCTCCGCCGCCCAAGCCGCCTTTTCGCCCCATTTTTCCACGTGCGGCAGCCCACGACGTCATGCGGCGTCATTAATGACATCGGCAATTCCAATACGCGTTTTTACATTTTTAAATATTTTTTAACATTTTTTTACTCATTTTCTCTCCATCCTCACCTATAAATACCCCCTTCCTTCACTTCAAAACACACCTTCAAAACACACTTCTCTTCTTTCTTTCTCTCTTTTCTTAGATTTTTAGGTTTTTTGTAGTTTTTCTTAGTTTTTAGTTAATTTCTCTTAGTTTTAGAGTTCTTCCCTTTTTTGGGAAGAACTAGTTAGGTTTTTGTAATATATTAGCTTTTGATTCAATAAATGGGAGGGCAAATTCCGCTTGGAGGTTTTCTGAACGGAATAGCGTCGAGAAGTTCAGAAGGATTTTATTTTCTTTACGCTATTTTTTATGCTTTATTCTTACATGTTATATTTAATTTGTCCGTGATTAAATTTAAGCTGTCTTTGTATTTAGTAAACATGATGTAATAATAACGTTGTTATGCTTGCAGAAATATTAAATAGGTAAAAATCTCTAAAATGAATTGATTTTATTTTTATTCAAGATTTTATATTAAGAATGTTAGAGAAATATATTATTTTTCATTACAAACTTAAACCCGAAAATTAGATTTTAAGGTTTAGTTATCCTGCCTGATTTGAGTAGTGCTCTTTTATTTGATGGTACAATCGCCTTAGCTAGTTAGAGTGAAGCTCTATTTCAAAAGTTTTTATAAGAATTATTATCTCGAAAATGTATTGACAACATGTTTTCATTAGTGGTTTTAAAACTTGAAAGTTAGTACTTCCGGATAACTAAATTCTTAGGTTTAATTTGGACACAATAAAGTTTAATTTATCTATACCAAAGGTGGCATTTAAATAGTTCATTTTCAATCTCTTAGAAAAAGAAATTAATTTAATTAACCAAATTAGTTATCAACCCCACCCATGTGGTGTTAATTGATTTGTTTAGTTAACAAAGAATATCTAACTTTACCAAAGGTGGTATTCATACAAAAAGGAGAATCAATAAATATCAATTCATATCTTTAATAACCTAAATAATACGAGCAAAACATAATTAACTTAATTATTATATCCATAAATACTCAATGTTTTAATAGATAAAATTTGCATAAATGTTTATTGAATCTATGTTTATTTTTATGTAATTAGATTAAAAACACAAACCCAAAATATCGTGACAGATGTTTAGGATTTAATTTCGCTTTTTAAAAGTTTGAATAATAAATTAAAAACCACATACATTCCTTGTAGATCGACCTTCGAATATACTTATCATTTTCTCTTAAATGATTCGATTGCACTCATGAGTTTTATAAATAGATAAAACCAAATGAACGCAGGATCGTACGACTTGCCGATCAAGATCAAATTTTTTTTTCATTAGAGTGATGGCGATCAAGTTTTTGGCGGATTACATGAAGAATAAGCGTTTTTAAATTATTTATCAAAATTTTAAAAACCTTTTTTGTGTTGTAATAATTGTGATTTTTTTATTAAAAAATTAAAAAAAATAAAAAATTTTGTTGTTTGTGAAAAGTAAAAAAAAAAATTCAAATTTCAATTTCGTAATAAATAAAAAAATATAGGACGAATAATAAAATAATTTTGCATTTTGAAATTTGAAGTAAAAAAGTAAATAAATTTTAAATTAAATTAATAAATAAATAAGAATAAAAAAATAAAAAAATAATAAAAATAATAAAAATAATAAAAATAATAAAAATAATAAAAATAATAAAAAAATAAAAAAATTTTTTAAATTAAATTAATAAATAAATAAGAATAAAAAAAATAAAAAAATAAAAAAATAATAAAATAATAAAAATAATAAAAAAATAAAAAAAAATAAAAAAAATAAAAAATAAAAAAAATAAAAAAAATAAAAAAATAAAAAAAATAAAAAAAATAAAAAAATAAAAAAATAAAAAATAAAAAAAAAATAAAATTTTGTTGTTTGTGAAAAGTAAAAAAAAAAATTCAAATTTCAATTTCGTAATAAATAAAAAAATATAGCATGAATAATAAAATAATTTTTGCATTTTGAAATTTGAAGTAAAAAAAAGTAAATAAATTTTAAATTAAATTAATAAATAAATAAGAATAAAAAAATAAAAAAATAAAAAAATAATAAAAATAATAAAATAATAAAAAAATAAAAAAATAAAAAAATAAAAAAAAATAAAAAAATAAAAAAATAAAAAAAATAAAAAAATAAAAAATAAAAAAATAAAAAAATAAAAAATAAAAAAATAAAAAATAAAAAAAAAATCAAAAACTTTATTTTCAATTTTTTTTTTTATTTTATTTTTGTTGTTTTTTCTTTTTCTTTTTTTTTTTCTTTACCTTTTTCAATTATTTTTTTCAATTTATTTTATTTTATTATTATTATTTTTTTTGGCTTAATTTTTATTTTTCTCTTTTCTCTTTTTATTTTATTATTTTTTTTTTTTCAAATTTTTTTTAACTACTTTTTTTAATTTTCGTTTAAGTTAATTAACTTAGGTTTTTAGTAACTTAATTTACTAACTTATATTAATTTAATTTACTAACTTAATTAAATTAGATTTTCATTAACTTAATTAACCTACCTTTTTATTAACTTAATTAAATTAAATTTTAACAGCAACTTAATTAACTTAATTTTAATAGCATGAAAAGTAAAGATCTGGGAGTTAAATACAGGAGCCCTAGTTCTTGGAAGCCTTTGTGCCCACTAGTCTTTCACGCGTTGCTCAATGTCAGGAGGATGGTTTTTAAAGAGCCTTTGCCCCACCATTCTTTCCGGGAGCACTTTCTTGGTTAATACTGATTATGTTATTTTAACTTCAAAAAATTAAAAAAAAAAAAAATTCTAAAACTATCTCCAAAATTTTAAAGCTTTAATTACAATCTAAGGAGTTAGTTGTTTTTGTTTGTTCTAGGTACAATTGTGTTTTGATGCCTTTAATTATTTGATTTGCACCTAGATGTGGGTTATCTAAAACCCTCAAGCACGCCTAGTTTTGGTGCAGAAAAATTTGAAAATCAATAGTAATGTTTGAAAGCAAGATAGGTAGACAACATTGTCTTACTTGCATAGGTTTGATTGACTCAATGATGAGGGGACATTGAGTTTACTTAAAAGGCAATCCCAAGTTACGTCTTGCTAAGGCGTTAAACTAAGCCCGGATGGGAGGCAACCCATCATTTTAGGTAATTTTTTTGTTATTTGTTTTAATTTATTTGTTTATTTTGGTTTAATTATATGTGAATAATTCTTAAATTGTTAAAACTAAAAATGTTTTTGAGTTGTTAGAAGTTCACAAATGCAATGCGTATACACTTTAATGATGAATATGATGAATGCACTTGCATTTCTCCATTACTACTTACATTCTCAAGAAATAGGTAATCTTTCTTCTCTTTTCTCTTTATCTTTAATTTACTGATTGTTACATTGAGGACAATGTAAGTTCTAGGTTGGGGTGGTGAAAAGTTATCATGCTTAATTAGAAAAGAAAAAAAAGATTTAACAATTTAAAATTAAAAAAAAAAAAAATTATTAATTTTTTCTTTTTTATGTTCACATCTTCATTTTTTGTGTTTAGTTTTATTTTTGTTTGTGTGATTTAGTAATTTTGGAATTAAAAAAAAAAAAAAAAAAGTTCTCCCAAAAATTTATCATTTCTTTAAATCAAATTTAAAAGTAAATAGTTAAGTCTTTTGTCTTGTTAGATTAATTTTGGAAAACATATCATGAAATATTATGTAATTATTTTTGATAATTAGTTAATTTTTGTCATAACTAGTATTTCTTGATAAGATGTAGAAATTATATTAAACCCAAAATCGGTATTTATGAATTTGTTTTAGTGGAGACTACCTTTGTGACATATAATTTGAGCCTAATTTCCTTTATTCAGTGAAATATATATTTTTTCTACTCCAAACACATTTCTTATTTCTTCAAATTCTTAGATGATCTCTATAGGCATTAATATTGAATGTATGAATTTTTCTCATCTTAATAGAGTGTCGTATATTTTTATTATTATTTTTGCTTAGATTAAATGATTTGAGTAGAAATTGATAGTATATGCTTTTATCTCATTCGTGCATGAATTACAAAAAAAAAAAAGAGACATATCGGGTTACCTAAACCAAGATCAAACAGAAAAAGCCACAAAATTAACCACTCACCAAAATCCAAAAAAAAAATGTACAATCTGTACATGGGTTGACTCTAAAATATACATATATTGAAAAAAAAAAAATTAGAGAGATAAAAAATATAGTATCATCTTCATACATGACCCACATTCCTACAAAGTCAGTGAGTACAGGCTAATTACAAAAAAAAAAAAAGATATAGGAAATAATTCCCTAAAAAGTCATTGCAATTTCTTCATTTGTAAAAAGCATATATCTTGAAATTCTTTCTTAATGAGTTTGATTTATGCATGAAAATAATTTTTATATATGATATCTTTATAATTTATACATTTGATTCCTTCCATGAGATCAACGTCAAAATAACACTTTGAGCCTTTCTTCTTTATACATATGCGAACATATTAGTTCATTTCTATACATCAACTCTTTCGCATATAAATTAGTATGAGTGTTTGAACCCATAGGATTCAGTGTTTTGAGAGTATTGACTTGTGAGGAATAGAGTCGAAGCGAATTCGGATTCATGACACTAAAATTGGGTGAAATTAAATTGATACATTTTTGATATGAAATATGAAAATGATTTTCGACTAATTATTATAATAAAATCATGATTGTTTAAAGAGATTAAAATAACTTATGCTTGAGATTTTAATTATGATCTTAAAGGAGATTAAAAAGTATGAGATATTTTTGTGATATGTTGTTTTCTTTTATTCTTAAATTAATTTTGTTGTAATTTTAGTTTTTTTGATTTGATTGTTTTTATTTTTACATTTAGTTCAATGTTTGTGGGTATCATTAATTGAAAACCCTCACGAGACTCAAACTCGTCCACTAGTGGCAACCTAGGGTTTAAAGGCTTGTTGCATAGGCTAAATGCAACCGTTTCAATCCTACGAAAGTGATTTAGGATAATTTAATTTTTAGTTTTTATCGCTTCTCTTGCTAAGGGACTAGCAAGAAGGCAGTTGAGGGTTGTGATGAGTGCAAAGCACTAAAATAACCATGATTTTATGTACATTAATTGATTAAAAATACATATATTTATATGTTTTATCATATATTTATATAAATTTGTCTTTTTCTAATCACGGGTATTTTTATTGTTTTTCGGTATTTTGGCTTAAAAAACGCAATTTAAAGACTTAAAGAGGAATACTTGAAGCAATACATCACAAATATATTAATAAATAAGTGGGAAAAGGTCAACAAACATGGAAAAATTGGACAAAATGGAGTCGAAAAGGTCAAAAATGTCAAAAGCGAATCGCGCCCTTGCCCGCCGCTACATTTTTTGCCCGGCAGCAACGCCAGCCAGCGTGCTGCTCCTTGACCATGCGCCCATCTCGCGGACGCCTTGTTCCACGCGGCCGGCTATGCGCAATGACCCGTACAAGCGCATAGCCGCGCCAATCTCCGCCCAGCCCAGCCTTTTTCGCCCCATTTTTCACGTGCACTACCGCTGTGACGTCGATCGACGTCATTAATGACATCAGCAATTCCAATGCTGGCGTTTTACATTTTTAAATATTTTTTTAACATTTTTTTACTCATTTTTTCTCTCCATCCTCACCTATAAATACCCCCCTTCCCTTCACTTCAAAACACACCTTCAAAACACACTTCTCTCTTCTTTCTTTCTCTCTTTTCTTAGATTTTTAGGTTTTTTTAGTTTTTCTTAGTTTTTAGTTAATTTCTCTTAGTTTTAGAGTTCTTCCCTTTTTGGGAAGAACTAGTTATATTTTGTAATATATTAGCTTTTGATTCAATAAATGGGAGTGCAAATTCCGCTGAGGTTTTCCAAGAACGGGAATAGCGTCAAGTTACGTAAGGATTTTATTTTCTTTACGCTTATTTTTTATGCTTTATTCTTACATGTTATATTTAATTTGTCTCGTGATTAAATTTAAGCTGTGCTTAGTAAACATGATGTAATAATAACGTTGTTATGCTTACGAAATATTAAATAGGTAAAAATCTCTAAAATGAATTGATTTTATTTTTTATTCAAGATTTTATATTAAGAATGTTAGAGAGAAATATATTATTTTCATTACAAACTTAAACACGAAAATTAGATTTTAAGGTTTAGTTATCCTATTCGATTTAGAGTAGCTTTTTATTTGATGGTACAATCGCCCTAAGTAGTTAGAGTGAAGCTCTATTTCAAAAGTTTTTATAAGAATTATTATCCCGAAAATGTATTGACAACATGTTTTCAGTAGTGGTTTTAAAACTTGAAAGTTAGTACTTAGGATAACTAAATTCTTAGGTTTAATTTGGACACCTTGAATAAAGTTTAAACTGTCTAACCCCACCAAAGGTGGCATTTAAATGGTTCATTTTCAATCTCTTAGAAAAAGAAATTAATTTAATTAACCAAATTAGTTATCAACCCCACCCATAGGTGTTAATTGATTTGTTTAGTTAACAAAGAATATCTAACCCCACCAAAGGTGGTATTCATACAAAAAAGGGAGAATCAATAAATATCAATTCATATCTTTAATAACCTAAATAATATGAGCAAGCATAATTAACTTAATTATTATATCCATAAATACTCCACTGTTTTAATAGATAAAATTTGCATAAATGTTTATTGAATCTATGTTTATTTTTATGTAATTAGATTAAAAACACAAAACCCAAAATATCGTGACAGGATGTTTAGGATTTAATTTCGTTTTTAAAAGTTTGAATAATAAATTAAAAACCACATACATTCCTTCCTTAGATCGACCTTGGGAATATACTTATCATTTTCTACGAAATGATTCGTGCACTTGCGAGAGTTTTATAAATAGATAAAACCAAATGAACGGGCAGGATCGGCGACGTCGGTTCTGCCCCGATCAACTGCATGTGTTGCTTCTTTTTGTGTTTGCTTTAATCTTCTTTGTTGTGTTATATGAGTGTTATGATTATTTCATTTCTATTTGACTTCACTCCTTCATATATAGGTGTGGTATATTGCATATTGTGTGTATGCTAGCTTTGACTTTCCATGTTAAAAAAGGGGAGAAGTATGCATAAATTGTGTTTGTTTGTGCATTGTATTTGTTTGTTAACATGCTATTTGTTGCATGAGATGATGAGTGCAGTTTCCATTGCAGGATGATTATCATATGCATACACTTAGGGGGGGAGTATTGCATATGTTTAAGGGGAGTTTGCATTTTTGTTTTGCATATAGATTGTGTTTATTTGTGCTATATGTTGACTGTGATTAACCTATCGTTGTTCACCTATGTAGGGATAACACGATAGTAAGTGGTTTGACTATATGTTGTTTTTGCATGATACATTCACGAAGTATGTGTTTGTTTTGTGTATGTAGGTTATAGGTATAGAGTGAAGTCTTTATACTTCATTTGTGTTTTGTGCAATGGTGTTGAGATCCTCATGTTTCATAGTGACAGAGTGGATGATATGTTACATGAAGATGGATGGAGCACACAAGTTGGATGCACTTGGTTTAGGTATATTTTTTGAGTTTGAGTGTCTGTCGATGTTTTTGTTAATGGGAACAAACATCTTTAGGTCATAATTGGATCATCTCATGACAGATGTGAGTGAGTATGTATTTAGTTGTGTAGTGTTTTGACACGGAAGCCAAAGGGGGAGATTGTAAGTACAGTTATACTCGTATTTGTGAGTTGGGTTCTTGTGTACAAAACATGATGTCTATTTTATTTTACTCAGTGTTATGTCATCTTCTATGTAAGGTTGGTTACTATGGATTAGTAGTACACACACAGATATAGCTAGGAATACTTTTTATACAAGCATGTTTACAAACACCACAGTGTTGGTTTTTGTTGTGTGCTTGCTAGGTGATTATTGGTTTTTGACTAACGAGCGTGCGAGAAAGCTAATATTTTAGCTCATCTTTTTGTTTCATTATGGGTGTGGTCATTTGTTGAATTTACTTCACATTTTTGGAAACAAAAAAAAATATTTTTTAGCAACTTGGCACCAAGATCACTAGTAAGCTCATTACCACCTTTGGTGAGGTGGTTGGTGAGATGGCACCAATGCATGAAATGCAATCTCATAAATATTGGTCATCCAAATACATGGGCACATATACGGTCCAACTTCGAGACACATATGGGCCCACCTCTGACCCCATATATGATCACAATACATGAGGCATATGTACCTATCATATCATGTCATATGGGCCCTTTTCTACTGGTAGGTCAACTCCAAATTCAATGGGGATCCAACACTGAAGCCTATGTGCAGTCAACGAAACCACAATAGATGGCCAGCTCCAAACACAATGATGGGTATCTAAGGTCGCCGTGCAAGCAAGAATCCATAGTCAACAATCAACGACCACAATAATTTGGCAAAAATTCACGACCACAATAATCCTCAGCCACATATAGACACCATATATGGATAAATCACTGAAGATACATATGTATACGATGCGTACTTGTAGTTTATCAAAAATTATTTGTTGCAATCGATAGCTCATGGATAATATACTTTACAAGACAACATAGAGGTGTACTACCCACATATAAAATATTCTCATGAAGCATGTACAAAATTCTCAGATGCCATATCATATTTTTAATTTTCATTTCATATCAACATTTGATAGTTGTTTATTTATACAAAACTTGATCAATGTAAGCTTAATAAAACATTTATGATAAGTATCTCATTTTAAACAACATTTGTTACATTATAATATCAATTATAAAATAATGGCATCTGATTTTTCATTTTTATCCATAATATATGATGTATGACATTTCATTTATAAAAAATGCATGAATTTAAAAATTTAGAGTAAGAACACCTACCTCAAATCCTTGACCTAAACTCCTTGATATTTCATTCTCAAGATGCCCTTCAAAATGTGCCAAAAAACCCAAAACATTTAGAGAGAGAAAGTTCTAGAGAGAGAGGGATAAGTGAGGAAAATATGTGTGTGAAAAATGAGTGAAGATCTCCCCTTTTTATAACCATTATAAGGAGCTTATCAGTGAGCTCACCACCTATAGTGTGCGAGGTGGCAGAAAGGTGGTGAAGGTTATACCCAATTTTCCCCATTCGATTAGTTTTTTTACACAAAATATTCCTGTTACATCCTTACATTGTAAAACATTATTTAGAATTTTATTTTGGGTAATATATTATTTAACTTGAAAGTATAGGATTTTACATTCTCAACCCCTTAAAGAAAATCTCATCTTCAAAATTTATAATTCTTCAAACAAGTAAGGATACTTCAAACAAACTTTTGACTCTAACTCCCAAGTTGTGTCTTCAATGCCGTGATGTTTCCACTAAACTTTTACTAACATTATTGCTCTTCTCCTCAAGTTCTTGATTTGACATCGATTATCACCACCAGTTCTTCTTTATATAAGGTGTCTTCTTGTAACAATAGTTCTATCCAATCTAGGATAGCATTCTGACTCCATTTAAATTTTCATAAGACATACAAGTGAAAAATATTGTGAACTTGTGACAATGCTTGGGGTAATTCCAATTGATATCCTACATCACCAACTCTTTTAATAATTCTAAATGGTTTGATATAGTGAGGTGCTAACTTTCCTTTTATCCTAAAATGAGTTACTCCATTTTGAGGTGAACCTTAAGAAAAAATAGTCATCTACTTCAAAGTTCAATGGTCGTCATCCATGATCAACATAACTTTTATATCGAATTTGAGTTGTATGAAGTTTGTCTTGTGTGATGCAAATCTTTTCAGTTGTTTCCTAAATAAGATCAGTTCTCATTGTACTAAATTCTTTTCATTCTACCCAGTGCAATAAATATCTACATGGTCGTCCATACAAGGCTTCGTAAGGAGCCATTCCAATGTTGGCATGATAACTCAACCAATGGTAGGTGCTCATTCCAATTTTCCTTGAATTCCATAACACAAACTCTTAACATGTCTTCTAACATTTGAATAACCCTTTCAAATTTTCCATCCATTTTAGGATGATAAGTCATCCATTTTAGGATGATAAGTTGTGCTATGTAATAACTTTATACCTAAATCCTTTTGTATGCATCTCTTTGATCGTACAATAAACTTTGGATCTTGATATGACACAATTGACATTGGAAGGCCATGCAATTGTACTATCTCTAGGATGCACAACTTACTTAATATGTTCATCGAATATTGAATTTTGATTGAAATGAGTAGATTTCAGAAGATGATCAAGAATTACCCAAATGGAATCATGACCTTGAGAAGAGCGTAGTTTTCCTTGTATGAAATCTATGGTTATGTCATCCCATTTCCATTCCGGTACTCACAATGGTTGTAGTAATCTTGCAAGTTTCTTGTGCTCTACTTTCATTTGTTGACATATCACGTATTTGACTACAATTTGTGCAATATCTTTCTTCATTCCCTTTCACTAGTAGGTGCTCTTGTTTTAAATATATGTCGGCAGGTACCACAATCTTTACATGGAAATGAATTGTTCCATCTCCAAAAATTCATCCTTCTATCATCTCATTTTTAGTCATTCTTCACCATTCTTTTAGGATGTACTTTTCAATTCTTATATTTTTTACCCATTGGTCCTTGTCTTTTATAGAGTCTTCATTTGAGACTGCTATCTTCTCATGAAAAAATAACATTCCAATAATGGGAATCTTTACCCACCCTTTCTTCTTCTAATAATCATCACCAAGCTTTGACAAAATATGCAATTGTTAAATGATCATTGCTTTACGATGTTGAGCATAAATGTATTCTTTTTGTCTATTTTCCTACAAATTCAATTTGTAATCCCTTTATCATTCGAGTGTTTTCATCATGTTCTAATATCCTTTGTGTGAAAACTTTGACCGTAAACTTAAGAGTGTTTGATGCTTTCTCAGTGTGAAATCGTAATCCTTTAAAGACACCTTATTTTCATACTTACGATCCATCTCCACTTCTCCATATAAAATATAAAATTGTTTTAGCACCTTGCTGTGAACTTATGACTTGACGATTATATTATCAAATTCTCCAAATGTTGTGCTACTTTGCTATCATTGCAAGTTGATTGATGTATTCTCAATTGATCATCCTTAGTTTAATCATCGTAATTTCTCAATGTTGGTGTCCCTTAAATCAGGTAGATTCCTATCATCTTTCTTTACAAAAATCTTACATTTCCTTTCAAAAGAGATGATGTTTCAAGTTTTAAAATATGTCCCAGCTACAAATCATTTTTCATAGATCTTTGTGTAAATATTGAAGTGCATCCAAATCCTTTATGCAACGTGTCACTGAACATTATGTGTGATGCTTCGTTAATTGATATGAAAATTATTGATGCAATCAATAGTCACACTTTCTATTCTTATAGGGTTGCTCTGTGTTCACGTTCTTTGTTTGATATCAATCGATGCCCATTTCAATCAGCTATGTTACGTGATATCGTAATCTCCAAATTTCATTTCTTGAATTTTCACATAAATTCATTGGTCTTTTATTAGTTCAAAGTAGTGCTTCCATGAGTTCCTCATTTTTTGAGAGTGATTGCTCTAAGCTTGGAAGGTAGTCTTGATACGTTCAATACTCTTAACTTGAAAGTGTCAATGTCTAACTTTGAAACCTTGCATCTTTAAGTTGGTCAAATTATCCTTCTAATGTTGTTCTCATGATAAATAAATTAGGACATACATCCTTCTTTTGACTAATGTTTCACAAGGTAGCGATCTTGGCTAAACAAATCATTTTGATAATAATTCATCCAACTATTTCCTTAACTCTTTTCTCTACTGATGTCTGATTGCCACATACAAAGTGTATGCAATAAATACTCAAATATACCTATCGTAACAAGTAATATAATGATAAGAAAAGATCGTTCCCACAGAGATTATTTTATTAGAAACTAATTTTTAAAACAAAAAAAATAAAAATCAAATATTTTATGTTTTTATATTTTAAGGAAGAAAAATTTAAATAACTAAAAGTAAATAAAAATAATTAATTAAATCAGATTTGGTAACTAAAAAGATATATGATAAAATATCTAGGAATACTTAATCCCTTAATTTTCTAAACATCTGAATCGCTAAATTCCCCCCAATATAATAACAATTAATTAAATGAACAATTGAATCTAACCTAGCATGTATTCCTCTCTCAAGTAAGCTACACACCATATAGTAATTAATTTAATCACACTCTAATGGAAATTAAATTGTATACTACTCATTAAGTTCATCAATTATGGATCACATACATAAGAATCATACATCTATGCATAGAAACTATGCATGTTATTTAATCAAGACAAACAATTAAATAATTCTCTCAAATATATTTAATTGCCTCTATAGATAAATTGTTGGCCAAAAAATTAATAGCATACAAATTAGGTTAAATAATATAATTAAATTAAATTTATAATTGGGGTAAAATATTAAATCATCATATGGTGAAAATTGGGTTCATAAGATCCCTAGATTAATAAATTAACTATACATAATTGTGTTCATAAAGCTCATATTTTTCATAAAGGAAGACATAAAAATTGATAAATAAAAGAGTAGAAGAGAAAATATAATCAATCTCTTGAATTGTAGTGTTAATCTTCCTTTGAATCTCCAACAAAATTGATTACTCTATTGAATTTTTATGTATTATTTTTCTCTTTTTAGCTCCAAAACTAACCAAAATTATGCTAATGGAGGCCACTTTGGGTTTATGGAGTGATTAGGGGCTTAAATATAGCTCTAGTATGATCTAGACCGTTAGATTAGCTTCAAATCAAGAGCTACGATCAAAACAAGCAAAAACTAACAGAGTTAGGCAATAACAGCGTGACACGTGGTATCTGAAATTCATTGGGAAAATTAGAGTGCGACGCATGGTAGAGGAGACTGGTCAGAGTCAATGCTTGCTGAGTCAGTACCACACGGTGAGACATGATTCATGGAAACGGATGGCCTGACGCATGGGTGGAAAGCCAATTGGGTGGTGACACATGACAAAGTGGGTTGACCAATCTCCAAACTCATATTGAATGCTTTATTGACACGTGGTGAGCAGTTAATCCTCCTCACACTCGACGTAACATGATTCTATGCTCTGCTTGTGTCGCATCTGTGTGGCTTGCCTATTCAGCTCCTCTGCTTGCGTGGCAAGCCACATGGTAGCTCTTGATTAGCCATTAGTTAAAAATTCATAAACAATTTTAGAAAAATCCCAAAAATTATATTTTCACCCCTTTTGATTAAAAATTTTACATTTTAATATTTTTAGCAATCAAAAATTCTATTTATTGAATAGAACAAGTAAATATTAAGTAAAAAAGTGCGCTAATGACTCTACTTTCATAGAGTCATCACACCCCCAAACTTAATTCTTTGCTTGTCCTCAAGTAAAGTCAAGTATAACTAAATAAAATAACATGGGTAGTATATTCATAATTATACTTCTATTAGTACATGCATATTTCATGAAAACTATCCCTCTTAAATGTCATACAATTCTATGATAAAAAGGTTCACATATTCATCAATCAACGTTCCATCAATACAAGGACATGTAAGGTTTTTGAAAAATTGATTCATGTATGTGTGCTACACATGATATCATCCAATGCATTCATGAAATCAACATATATGAGCATGCTAATCAATTCAATCTTAGAACAAGTCTCATAAATCATTTTTCACATCCCTCTCCATTAATATAAATATGCACTTAGCTAAAGATCAATAAGGACTTTTCATGGTTGTAATATAAGGCTTAGGTGGGGGTCGATAAATGAAGACATTTAGGCTCTTTCCACATCTTAGCTTCTTATTTTCTCATTATGTACTTTTTGACTGCAATTGAGCTTTACTTGATATTTTAGTGCACCATCTTTTGTCATTCTTTTCATATTATTTTATTCCATATCTCTTTTCTCTTTTTTTTTGTAACTTCACAACACCCTAAACTTATTTTCAATTCTATTTTCTTTTTCTTATCAAGGATAATTGTGTTGTGAGTTTTGGTTCTTTTTTTAGTGAATTACATTTCACCTTCTTCTATAGCATAACACATGATTGTTTTTTTTCTTTTCATACAAGCTAAAGGTGCAAGGATAAAGGTAATGCTTATTCGTTCTGCATAAAATGTGGCTTAAAGATATAAATGGTTCTTTGTTAGGCTCAAATGGGTAACTAAAGATATTAACAATGGTTAGCTTGAAATGCTCAAACGATCCAAATAAGGCCTAAATCATTTCTCTTGCTAAATACTATTTAGGATTTAACCTCAAGGGATGATCAAATAGATTCTAAAACTTAGTAGATCTCATTGACTCACATAAACTACTACAAATTTTCTCTCAATAAGCATACCAAAATCAATCATGAGTATATGGATAAAAATTTGAATCAATTCAATCAAAACTAGTAAGCATATCGCATGATTAATGTAAATATCTTAACAAATATGGTACATTCCTAATCCTAGTCATGACAGCCAATTTTTATCATTGAGTTCATGTATTTCATATCAAGAATGCATGCATTTAGTTTCCATATATTTATCAATTTCTACCTAAATCATGATTTAAAATATCATAAAAATAAAAAAAAACATTCCCTAAAAATTTAAAATGCACGGTAAAATAAAAATGTAAAGAATGAAGGTCCCTCCCCCAAACTTAAATTACACATTGTCCCCAATGTGCACATATAAATATGAAAAGAAAAGAAAACTCTCGTAATCATAACACACCACATATTTCGCTAAAATGCTCATTCTTGTTGCGCCATTTCTCTCCACATGTATTCACCTACAAAACAAAAACAATAAAATATATAAGTAAAAGAATGTTGGGTTACCTCCCAACCAGCATCACCTTTAACGTCCTTGACTAGAAGGTCATATCAAGTCATAAGGCACATCCTTTTGTGTCTATTTACTTTTGAGTTTTCCTGGAAAAAAATCTAGTCTTGATTTGTTCAATAATACCTTATGCTCTAGTTCATAAACATGGTGCTCAATTCTTTACTCATGCCATATTTTTGTTTTCATTTTGAAATTTTTGGCATTCTTATAAGCACTCTATCATAACTCATCCAATTTATGTATTTCTAATAGCTTTTTCACCTCTCCATTGGACTCTTTCACTTTCATACTAGAGTGGGGATAAGAGGATAAAAGTGTGGGGTCTAAACTTGGTGGCTCTTCAATTGATGTTTTGAGCTTTGATCCTATCTAAATATTCTCAATAATTGCCTTTGATACACATATGAGAGGTGCGCCCTCCAAAAAGTTCACACAGTCTATAATGTCAACCTTTGATGCCATACTTTCAAAGTTAAAACAAGATGAGTTATTTTCTGGTGAGTTTATGTCCTTGTTCATAGCATCATGTGTAACTGACTCAATAGATTCTTTTAATTTGTCCCTACATTCAGTAACATTTACCCTTAAGCATTCATTAGCACTATCAATGTTATGGAGTTTAGATGCTTTAAAAACTTTAAACATTACTTGTTCATCTTGCACTCTCATTGTAAGTTCACCTTTTTGTACATCAATGAGTGCTCTTCTAGTTTCTAAGAATGGATGGCCAAGTATGATAGGAATGTCATGGTCCTCCTCCATCTCTAACACAATGAAGTTTGCCAAAAAGATGAATTTTTCTACTTTTACAAGCAAATCTTCTACTACACCACGAGGCCTCTTAATTGATCTATCTACTATTTGTAATGTTATTGAAGTGGATTGGTTTTATCAACCCCAATCTCTTGAAGACTAATAATGGCATAAAGTTAATGTTAGAATCTAATTCATATAATGCTTTCTCAAAGTGGATGTTCCCAATTATACAAGAAATGTTAAAACTATTTGGATCTTTTAACTTTTGGGGTAGTTTTCTAGCAAGGATGGTGCTACAACCTTTAGTTAAGGTTATTATTTCATTATCTCCAATCCTTCTTTTCTTAGATAAGATGTCCTTCAGAAATTTGGCATAAGAAGACACCCGTTCAAATGCATTTGCAAATTATATGGTTATGTGTAACTTCTTGAAGACTTCTACAAATTTTGAAAACTACATATCTGAATTTTGCTTTTACAATCTTTGAGGGGGAAAGGAATAGTGGGTTTGTAGAGGTTGCTCTTTTTTGACTGAATTATTTCCTTTCCATTACTCACTTTATCCTCTAATTCCTTCTCATCCTTTTTAGTTTCTAGTTCCTCCTTGTTTTTTTGGGTCCCATGTTCCTCCTTATCCTTTTTAGTCTCATAGTCCTCCTTAGCCTTTTGAGTCTTATTTTCTTGCCCTAAAGTTTTACCACTTCTCAAGGATAATGATTTACAAGGGTCCTCACCTTCTCTTCTTGGGTTTACAATTGTGTCACTTGGAAGGTTACCTTGAGGCCTTTGACTTATAGCGTGAATAAGTTTCCCCATTTGGTTCTCCAAATTTTGAATTGAAGCCTCTTGAGTTGACACTTTTGTATTAAATGATTGGATGAAGTCTTTCATCATCACCATTAAGGAATTTGTATTGTCCTTAGTAGGAGGATTCTTTTCTTGAGCTTGTAATTGTTGTGATTTTTCGAAACTAGGTGGTGGAAATGATTGATAGTTGAATTGATTACCACCTTGGTTATTGTTATTTCAAGAGAAATTTGGATGTTGCCACCATACTGGGTTATATGTGTTTGAGTATGGATAATTTTTTTGGTTCACATTACCCACATAAAATATCGATTCAAGATTATTTGGACAATTATCAAATAAATGGGCTCCATCACAAAACACACATGACACCCTTGAATCTTGGATCTGGTTTATACTCGCTAACGAGTTTTAAACCTTGGAAAGATTTATTAAAGATAACACTTGAGTTGTAAGTGCCATGATATCATTTACCTCATGTATTTCACCTACTCTTCTTATGGCTATCATTTTGTTCATTGACCATGGATAACTATTGCTAGCCATTTTCTACTCTATGCTTCTAATAGCACTAAAGAATATGTTTAAAATTAAAAATAAATAATAAATAAAAATTAAAAAATAACTAAATAAATAAATTAAAGTGAAAATAAATAAATAAGAGAAATAAAATAAAATAAATAAATAAGTCAATAAAAGAAAATAAGTAAATTAAAATTAAAATTAAAGTAAAGAAAAATAAATAATAAAGAATAACTAAAATAAAAAAATAAACAAATTATTAATTTCTAATATTTGTAATCTCTGACCACGATGCCAAAAACTTAATCGTCACACACGAAGTGTGTGCAATGAATATACAAGTATACGTATCGTAATAAGTAATATAATGATAAGAAAATATCGTTCCCACATAGATTATTTTATTAGAAACTAATTTTTAAAACTAAAAAAATAAAAATTAATTTTTTTGTGTTTTTATATTTTAAGAAAGCAAAATTTAAATAACTAAAAGTAAATAACAATAATTAATTAAATCAGATTTGGTAACTAAAAAGATATATGATAAAATATTTAGGAGTACTTAATACCTTAATTTTCTAAAAAATTAATTAAATGAACAATTGAATCTAACCTAGCATGTATTTCTCTCTCAAGTAAACTACACACCATATAGTAATTAATTTAATCACACTCTAATGGAAATTAAATTGCATACTACTCATTAAGTTAATCAATTATGGATCACATACATAAGAACCATACATCTCTGCTTAGAAACTATGCATGTTATTTAATCAAGACAAACAATTAAATAATTCTCTCAAATCCATTTAATTGCCTCTATAGATAAATTGTTGGCCAAAAAATTAATAGCATACAAATCAATTTAAATAATATAATTAAATAAAAATTATAATTGGGGTAAAATATTAAATCATCACATGGTGAAAATTGGGTTCATAAGATCCCTAGATTAATAAATTAACTACATATAATTGTGTTCATAAAGCTCATATTTTTCATAAAGGATGACATAAAAATTGATAAAGAAAAGAGTAGAAGAAAAAAAATATAATCAATCTCTTGAATTGTAGTGTTAATCTTCCCTTGAATCTCCAACAAAATTGTGTACTCTCTTGAATTTTTATGTATTTTTTTCTCTTTTTAGCTCCAAAACTAACCAAAATTATGCTAATGGAGGCCACTTTGGGTTTATGGAGTGATTAGGGGCTTAAATATAGCTCTGGTATGATCTAGACCATCAGATCAGCTTCAAATTAAGAGCTACGATCAAAACAAGCAAAAACTAACAGAGCTAGGCAATAACAGTGTGACATGTGGTATCTGAAATTCATTGG
Organism: Hippophae gyantsensis; assembly: GCA_030763125.1. Classification (NCBI taxonomy): domain Eukaryota; kingdom Viridiplantae; phylum Streptophyta; class Magnoliopsida; order Rosales; family Elaeagnaceae; genus Hippophae; species Hippophae gyantsensis. The sequence continues at coordinate 39,716,375 of CM061035.1, read as the reverse complement.
GCAAATTAGAGTGTGAAACATGGTAGGGGAGACCGGTCAGAGTCAACGCTTGCTGAGTCAGCACCACATGGCGAGACATGATTCGTGGAAATGGATGGCATGGTACATGGGTGGAACGCGATGAGCAATCTAGTGGCGACATGTGGAATGCCTTAATGACACATGGCAAGCGGTTAGTCCTCCTCACACACAGCGTATCGTGATTTTTTTCCCCTACTTGCATGGCGTTTACATGGCTTGCCCAGTTAGTTCTCTACTTGTGTGGAAAGCCATGTGGTAGCTCCTGATTAGCCCTGAGTTAAAATTCGTAAAAAAATCCAGAAAAAATCCCAAAAATTATATTTTTTCCCCTTTTCACTAAAACGTTTTTAATTTAATATTTTTTACCATAAAAATACTAAGTATTGAATGAAACAAGTAAATATTAAGTAAAAAAGTGCACTAATGACTCTATGAAAGTAGAGAGTGTCATATGATAGGAAGAGATAGTTATTGATGTTGTTCCAAGATAAATTTTGATTATAAAATCACTCTCAAGGTGGGAAAGATCAAGGTAATTTTTCATAAAGTGAATTCAAATATTTATTCACCACTAGTAGCCGTGTCAAGCTCTTTTTGTCATAAGTATTCACTTCCTGAGAATTTCAGAGGGACTACATCTATCTGATCTAGTCTTGCTCCAAGATGATGCTCAAGTAAAATATAGAAATATTCACTTCTTGCATCAAAAAATTGGACTGTTACAGACATAAAGGATATCTAAAAAAATCCAAGTGGAAAATTTTAAATAAGGGGGTTTATAAGATTTAAATATGATAAAAAGGTTAAAGAAGTGAAATAATGGGTGACATAAGTTTCAGAAAGAATTTGTATCCAAGAGTTATGTAATGAAATCAAATCATCATTAATTTTTGATTCCTCTTGTCAAATATCGTGAAGACTAGCTCTTATGATCCTTGTCCTAGAGTTATGATGCTTATGTCCTTATCATTTTCCTCTTACAAATTGATGCTTGATTAAGGATTTTATTGTTCTTTAGAAAGGCTATCAAATCCATTGATAGGATTGGAAGGACATTTCTTGAAAAGATTGTCTTGGTTATAAAAAATTTCATTCAACTACTAACCTAACTGTTGACTTTGACTTGTGAAATTCAATCGAGTAGTTGATGCTTTATAGTAGATTGCATTCCTCATCCTTTGTTTTGATCCAATTATATAAAACAATTATTACACTTAATGTGTATCATCTCATGGTAATATTAGTAGTATAAGATCTAATCATTAGGTTGAGACTTTGAAAAACTTGTTTCTGGTTAACTTTTTCAACCCAATGAGTGACTACTATAATTCGTGAGAAACTTCTATGCCTCAACAATGAACATTGATAATTGCTCCCATAATTGGTTTATAAAACATCCAACTTCTCTAGCACATCAAGTTGCGACTAATGCGAACCCATTTAGAAGGTAGATTGTATGTTCTTTCTTTCGAAACCATCTTGTAGAGATAAAAAAAATTCATCATTCCTTTTGAAGTAAAGAAGATGAGTCCTTACAACTCTTCATGGTAGTAAATTCTATCTTTTTGCCTCAATATCTTCCTGAGTTCAATCATGTCTTAGTGTAATAAATTTGTACACATTTCTTATCGACTATTCTACAAGTAGGTAGTTGAGATAAAAACACTCTTTATAAAGTAATTGTATTCCTGGGAGATCCACCATGCTCTAATACCAAACTGTCATGCCCTAAAAAATGGGTACATGAAATAGAAGGCAGTAAATTTTAAATTATATTTAAAGAATTTTTTTTAGTAATAATAAAAGATTCAATTTAAAAATCAATGTTATAAACAATTAGGGTACCCTTTATAAATTTTCTAATCAAAAAGTAAAACTCATTGTAAACTTATAAATTCAGATCAAATACATTTATTAAATCGAGTAAAATCTTTAAAAATAGTCTTAGCCTACGTTATCATAAATTATAATAACCAATAAAAGAAATAAGGTTTTAAGTCGAACCTTGTAATGTTGAAATCATCCATTCACGATTGTCTTGTCTTCCCCGTGATTATCTTGAACAATGCAGCTGGATAGAGAGGAAAGAGTGAGGGTGAGCTGCACATAGCTTAGTAAGAGTCTACTCTAAATATTGTTTTAATAAACACATATTCACGATGCATGCTTTTATTAATAACATTGCATGAATGGTAATCATTATCAATATTCATCGTGGGGAGGTTTTAGTCATAAACTTTAGGTATATCTATACCTTTTCCCTTCTAAGGAAAATGAAGGAAAGTACAATCTAAGTTCCCATTGTATTCCCATACAATAAAATATGCTCTGATATAAATCCAATGCATGAAATCTAATCCCATATGTATTGGTCATCCAAATACATAGGCACATGTGCGGTCCAACTCTGAGATACAAGTGGGTCCACTTCGGATCCCATATACGATTACAATATATAGGGCACATGTACCCATTGAATCACATTATATGGACCCTTATCAATGGGATGGTAGACTCAAAACACAATAAGGGTCCAACTCCTATGCCCATGTGTAGTCAACAAAACCATAATTGGCAATAAGCTCTAAAAACAATGAGGGGATCTGAGGCCCATGTGTGAGGAACAATCCATGGTTAATAATCAATGACCATAATAATTTGATCACAATTCAAGATCACAATAATATGTGGTCACATATAGGCACCATAGACAAATAAATATCCAAAGATGCATGTGAATGTGATGCGTATCTATAGTTTGTCAAAATATTTCTACTGTAACTAGTTACCCATGCGTACCTTACTCTACAAGACAATGTATAGATGTCCTTCCCATATATAAAATTTTCTCATGATGCATGTATAAAATTCTTGGATGCCATATCATATTTGCAATGTTCATTTCGTATTAACATTTGATACTCATTTTGTTATACAAAACATTTTCATTATACATAATAAAATATTTATGATAAGTATCTCATTTTAAACAACATTTATAATGTTATAATACTAATTATAAAATAATGGCATCCAATTTTCCACTTTTATCCATAATATATGATGCATGGCATTTCATTTATAAAAACAATGCCTGAATTTAAAAAGTTAGAGTAAAAACCATACCTCAATCATTGACTCGAACTACTTCATATTTCATTCTTGAAATACCCTCCAAAATATGCCAAAAAACCCGAACAAATTAGAGAGAAATATTTCTAGAAAGAGCAAAAGAAGAGAAGACAATATATGTGTGAAAATGAGTGAAGCTTGTCTGTTTTTATAGCCATTCCAAGTAGCTTACCAAGAAGCTTGCTAGGGAGCTTACTAGTTATGCTAGTGAGGTGGTCGTGATAAGGTGGTGAAGGTTGTGCCCAATTTTTCCTATTTGATCATATTATTCCCGCAAAACTTTCCCGTCACATCCCTGTATTGTAAAACATTATTTAGAATTTCATTTTGGGTACTATAATTATTTATATTGAAATTATAGAGTTTTATAGATATATCTATTATTACTCATGATATGCTATTATGATAGTATAATCTGAGTTTCTATCGTGTATATTTAAACATACTAGATTTAGACTCTAATTAGAAAACTTATTTGTTTTTGTAATTGCATGCTTTCTTTCCTTCCTTGTAGCATGCCTATCAATTTCTAATTATTACTTTTGATTTATAATCACGTATTTTTGGTTTGAGTCTTTAAGGAGTTTATATCTCCTTACTCTCATAATGTACCAAGTGTTGGACAATTTATCATGGTTTGTTAAGTAATGTATGATTGCATGTTGTGAAATTGCAATCATTATTTACCAAATATGCTCCCATATATGAGGTCTTGAAGATATTCAAAATCCCTTATAGCTTTTTCGTATGTATGACTTTTTCGTATGCTATGTGATATTTTCTATGTTTATGCATATTGCTAGCTTGGACAGGAGCCTGTGAGTCACACCATCACTAGTATGTTTATTACAGAGTCTTCTTTCTTACTGTAGGTTATTTTAGTTGTGTGTTGATTTGAAATTTTTTTTATACTTCCACTATGTTAATTGCTCAATTCAAGTTGTAAGGCATATTTGGAATAATTTATATAAAGCTCATGAAAGGATTCCATGGGTTGGCATTTCCACCCTTTATCTAGGTCTTGACTACTTATATGAGTTGGAAGAACACTAAAACACTTATTTTCTTATCGTATTATGTTTGTTTTAATCTGTATTACCTTATCTTTCTTTGTTCTTAGGTTCAAATCCTATTTAGATTAAATTAAACTACCTATTATTTTGTTTGATTTATTTATGCCGATACCTTTTTTTTGTTTTACTACTATGTTTTCTTTATTTCTTTACTTCTATTGCATTCAAGTTGGGGGTTAGTCTTCTAGAGTTATCGACTTCTTACCTTATTTATTTATTGGTTTATGGACTTTTCCAATTGGTGTCAGAAGTGGTACACTCTTTTGGGTTTTACCACTAAAATGTTAATTTGTTTGACTTACTTTTCACACATGCTCACTTTCTATAGATTGGATTGTGAAGAAGGAGGAAATGTAAGTAGATATTATTTATTTAATGCACATAACTTTATTGATTGGAATTCCCAAATGTATGCTTTCTTGTGGTCGCTTGGAGACCATTTCTGGTTTTTTACTACAAATGATTGGACGTTTCCAACCAAAACCCTTGCTGAAAAAAATTTCATCCCTAAGCTTATGATTGAATGGACAAAATAAGAAATTAAGGAGCCCAAATGAAATAGAAAGGGGCCATATACCATTACAAGAGTTTTCAGTCCAAATGAGTATCAGATGATTCATAGCTGCCATACTTCAAAGGAAACTCAGGAAACTCTAGAAACTATATATTAGGGAACCTCTCCATTCAATATATATATATAGAATCATAAGACTCAATAAAGATTTTGAGTTGTGCCAAATAGAGAAGGATGAAACATTTGACAAGTGTTGTGCTCATTTTTTAAACATCTTCAACTCTTCTTAAAACCTTGGTAGGCCTATTGAAGAAGAAAAACAAGTCGAGAGTTTCTCATCGATCTCTATTTCTATTTGCACGCTAAGACTATTGCATTAGAAACTTACTTTAAATTGTGCTCGTTAACTATTAACCACCTTCTTGGTGATCTCTAGGCCTATAAGATGCACCATTTTCTCCCTAGAAAAGTCAACTTACTTTTGATCGAGGAAAGATCATTACTTTCAAAACTATGAAAGGAAGTGGTAGTAGCACACTTATGAGAAAAGTTGTAGCTAGTGATGAGAAGTCTAGCCCATATGAATAAGAAATGGTGTTTCTTACTCAACACTTTACAAGATTATTTAAAAATAAAAAGAATCCATATGGAGGATTCAAAAATGATATATAGAGCAAGAAAGAGTCAAGGTATGGTAATAAAAAATATTTTGAAGATGAGTCTGATTGTTAACCTGATAGAAACTATGCAAATTAGATAAAATTCTTTGAACTTGGAAAGCTAGGTCATATTATTACCCACTGCCCTTAAAAAAATCACTTTGTGAAATATGCGATAAAGGCCAAGGTTATTATTTCAAAAGTAACTTTAGTCTTATTGAGGAAGAGTGTAATTTTATTTCCTTTATGGCTTTTAAGACTTTGGAAGATCCTTTAGCTACAACCTTATTGGGCCACTGAGGTTTCAAAGATGAACTCCTTGAAACTTACAATGAGTTCTTCAAGGAGCTTAATAAATCTAAAAAAGTAAGAAAATAAGCTTTGGAGAGCCTCATGAAAAAAGAAAAAGAGTTAAGCATGTTGAAGGTTACTTTTAAGGAAAGGAAGTCCTCATTTAGCTATGATCATAGTGATCTCACAAAACAAATGTGAGGATATTTAAAAAAGATACTCTGATCTTCAAGTGGAGTTTAATGCTAACCACACCAGAATGAAACATCTGGAGGATGAGCTAAAGAAACTTGAGTCCAGTGAAGTGCCTCACAGTTTATCAATTTTGATCCATCTAATGATTTAACTGACCAAATTACTTGTTTGGAAAGAAAGAGTAAATGTTCTTGAAAGTGATAAAGAGTATTTAGCATATACTCTTTTTGAAAAGGATATATAGCTGAAATAACTACAAGAAAAGGTTAACAATCTCAGTTATTTTTCTATTTTATGAAGTATTCAATTTAAGAGAAAGATATTTGAGCTTTGGGAGAAAATCTCTTGAAGTGACAAAAAGAATTGGTTCACTCTTTGAGTATAGTTTGTAAGCTTAGGATAGGAAAATAGAAGCTAGATAAGATCCTTTGTAGTACTAAAGCCTTAGAAGAAAAGAGAGGTTTTAGGTTTGAAGATAGTTCGTCTACTCCCAATGGTTTAGCTCTAAAGTTCATCAAACCTTTTGCTACTGATCCTAAGTTAAAGTTTGTCATAGTCGCTTTGAAAGCTAAGGTGGTTATTGCATCCTTGCTCCTTTTCTATAGTAAGGTGAACACTTCACCTCCTACTATCTCTTCTCACTACATTGAGGATGGTATTCTACCCCTACCTATATGTTTTTCTCTAGATTTTAATCACTATGGAGAGCATGGGCTATATGGAATTACTGGCCACATTTCTAGGTAGTGTCCTAGTTATGTTTGGAGCACTACCAAGACATCCCTTCCTCGCTCTTCTCCCTTTATCTTCTTAAGGTGTAGCAACTATGGTTTGTATGAACATGTTCAAGTTAGATGTGTCATACACCTAAGATGTAGTACAAAAAGGAGTCAGCCTTCCATGTGTATATGGATCGTTTGAGTGGTTTTTCAAGAGTATCAAAAGAAAAAGGTCCTCATGTATATACACATATGCATATGTAAACTAAAAATTGCATTTTGAGTTTGTTTCACCTCATAAATTCTTTACTAAATAGAGGGATGTAATTTGATCACACTTTCTAGTAACCCTTTTTTTTCTTTTGAGCATGTTTATTTTCTCTCTTTTCTTTTAGTTTCTCTATTAGTTTTCCTTTCTTTGTATCTCTTTGTGAATAAAAATTTACAAAAAGTGGTATTTTAATTTTTTTTTTGGCTTTTTTTACTCTAGTTTTGTCTTTTCTCAAGCTGTTTGTCATGTTTTTGATTAACCTCACTACCACCTCATCATGGTGCTTTTTGGATTTTTGTTTTACACACATACACACACACACACAGTATGGGTTCATCAAATATTCCTATTTAAATCCCTCTCCCTTCATTTCTTTAAACCATAGAATTTCTAAGCACTTTCATACTATCTAAACACTTACCTACTTTTTCCTTCTCTTAATTGGCCACAAGGAGAACTAGAAGAACCCAAAACAATGATGAATATCAAGAACAAAAACCCGACAATGTTGGTCACTCTCACTCTTTGGCTTTGATCCACTATGAGCATTCTATGTAGATAGATGAGTTTCCACTCAACCAAGAAAGGTTTGCATACTTTTCTTGGCTTACTTTGTGTTCCATTACTTATAGGTATGATTCCACCTTGGTTCAATATTTTTATTCTACTATCACTCCATATTGTTCTACTCGTTTCTCTTCCATCTTTCACCCGAGAAGGTGCGGGGTTAGTTTTTATCAAGATGATATCTGATACGCTTGAAAACATGCAAGTATACTTCATAAAATTGTACAAGTGATAAGTAATTTAATAGCAAAGGTTGTGGATCCCATGTGATTGCTATAATAAATACCACTATTTATTAGCTTGTTTATTAATTAGTAAAAGGGGTTTTGAAAATTATTTTTAACTAAAAACATAATGTAGTAAATAAAACACATGACATATAGATTAAAAGAAACATGTGACTATGAGACTATCCTTCTCACTAAGCTATTATCTAACCAATTATACCATGAATTAATATTATAACTATTATTGAATTCTTAACTATAGGTTGAGAAATCTATGCAAATAAGACAAGACTTCATATGCACATTTGATACTTTTTATTTGAAGTAGAATATCATCATAAATCAATCCTAAATCAAAACATCTTAGTCATAGCTACTAGATAATTCATTTATTGCGTTACATTCTAAAAAAGAGATGACTAAACTTTGCAAGCTTACAATTCTCAGTAAACTTTAACGAAGGCATCAACCCTACTTGTCACTCTATTGTAAAGCAATAAGATACCAATTTGAATAAAAATATTAGCAATTACATAATAGATAAGAATAAATAAAATTCTATTTACTCAAATAATAATCTAGTAACATTTTAAACTAGCATTATACATATATATACAATAAACTATTTAGCTACTCTAATTCATACATGCATAATTATGGCATTTAAACATAAATTTGAACACATCAAGAATCAAGGATTGAATTTAAAAATCATCATAATATTTTATTAATTAAAATCATAGTCTAGGGCTTGGAAAGTACCCACAATCACATAAATAAATTAGTTTGACATGGATTAACAAAAGAATCATAATTAAAATTATTTGGTCCTTTGTTATTTGCATCTTTTAAATCCCAAAGTACTTGAAATATATCAAAACATATCCTTTGATTTTGAAAATATAATTTATAAAATAATTAGGTTAAAATGCAATATTAAAGCTGATTCATCTTTAGTTTCAATAAATCACAAGATATGATTGCTTTTTAGGCACATATTAATGTCATTAGGATATTGTCTCTTTTTGATGTACAAAACCCTTCATTTCCTATCATCCCCTTTGAGTTTCAAAATATAGTCTCATTGGACCTTCCCCATGAGTTTTAAAAGGTCCTAATTATCATTATAGTTGCTGTGAAGTTTCTCCCAGTCGATGTCTCAGTGATATTGTGAGCACTGTTGTGTATCGTCGCACTCATTTCACTTCTATGAATGCCTCTCATTGTCACTTTCTTTATGTTATTCTCAATGGTGAGACTATAGATCTTAAAGGAATGATCTAGAGGATTGTCATTTATGGTTATGCTATTCCTCTTCTTTCCTTTCTCCACTATCATTTTTTTTATTACTCAATGGAGAACTCGTTTATTCCCTAATGTTATTGGTACTGCCAAAGGCAAAGGTACTATTTATACTTTTCAATTTTCTTTGGAGTGTGCTTCTATCTCTAGATGCTATACTCATTCTTCCTCTTCATCTCAACATCTCAGTCTACTCCTTGTACTTTTGCTGTTGTTCATCCTTGTTCTTCTTTCGAGACTTCTCCTTATCAGATCATCTTCTTTGTCAAGATCTTTCCTCCTTCTCTCAAATTGTGATTTCCATTTTTAGGGATTTTTTATCTCTCTCTTATAGGCTCAAAATTATCTACATAGTTCCTTGCTATCCTTGGTAAGCATCTTTTATGACCCAACCTTCTACCCCCAGATATGGTTCTCCTTGATCTTCTAGATCTATCTCCTATGTCAGACCTGCTATTGATAGCTTTCATAGTGCCTCTACTTATTTTTCACCTACTCCCTAAGTCTTCTCTTCTTAGACTTTGGTGGTTCTAAGCCATTCATTTCTTTTGACAAGTCTCTTCAGACCTTCCTTACCCAATAAAACCCTACCCCACCTCCAACAATATTTACTTTGGTGGTTCTTCTCACAGTACAACTCCTGATAGTGATGGAGATGGTAGAGAAGAGTGGTGATTTTATTCTTATTTTACTTCTCTATTATACTTATTCTTTTTAATTTTAAAAAATGTAAAATGCTCCACACAAAATTTTAATGAAAAATTTTTTGTTGGTGTGTTAAGCACTTCATTTTCTTATTAGTGGTTGTTGTGTTGTGTGTTCTCTTAATATTATTACTTTAATATGCTCTATTGATTGCATGAGTTTTAGTATTATTTTATGATTGAATGCCTTTTCTCCCTTATGTAGGTGTGTTCCTTTAACCTTCTATGTTAAAAAGGGAGAAATTTGTTTGCACAACGCGTTGTTTGTTACTTTTTAGTTTGCTACCTTGGTTGTTAGTGTAGAGTACATAAAATTGTAGTTGCTTGATTTGAATACATGTGTAGAATGAAGTCAGGGGGAGTTGAGTAAACCATTGCTTGTCTATTGCATGTTTGTCTATGTTTAGCCTATTGGTGTTTACCTGTGTAAGGGTAACATGATAGTTCTTCTGGTTAGACTACACATAGGTATGAATAATGCATTCATGAGTATCTGTTGTTTCATTTGTGTAGGTCACATGTGTAGGTGGAGTTCAAAAATGCAACATGTATGTGTTAATTCATGAAGATGGTTGGAGAACAAGAATACAAATGCACCTGACATAAGTGTGTTTGGGGGTGTTTGGGTTATGCATCGTTGTTTATTCATTAGAACAAACTTCTTTAGGCCATCTTACATGATTGTCTCTTGTTGATATGAAATTCTTTCGTTGTGCAATGTTTTACCACAAAAAGTCAAAGGTGGAGATTGTAAGGCTTGTAAGTTTCTTTATTAGAATTCCACGAAGTTTGTTTTGATTACTTAGTATTTTATCATCCTCTATGTAAGGTTAGTTACATATGGTCAATACTATACATAATGATGTAATTGGTTACACTTTGTATATTTGCATATTTTACACACATCATAGGGTTGGTTCGTTAGTATGAATGCTTGGTTGTTTTTCATGTTTTTGTTTAGTTATTTTGTAGGTATTTATGAAAATTTACTTAGCAATTTTTGAAATAAAAATGAAATTTTTTGTTTGCTCGACGGGGGTCTTGAGACCCCTTTCTAGCCTAGTTGGTGAGTTTGTAATGGCTATTACCCCTACCAATTTTGAGGAGGGAGAAGTAGGGTTGATGAGCTACCCAAACAACTCTAATTTTTCTATAAATACCCTATCTTTTAATTGTTTCCATAGTTAGAAAAAAATGGGAAAGCTTTGGTGAATTTGAAACTTGTGGTTTTCATAATTAAAGTTTTTTTTTGGATTGCAAATACCTCGAGTGTGGTTTCCATATTAGTGGCTCTTAGATTTTTTAGCAATTACTTTTTTTTCAAGAGTTGGGTTTATTAAATAGTTAATTAACACTTGATATATATATATATATATATATATTGGTTTAAGGTTATAGTTCTTGATATTCCTACCCTTAGGATGCACACATATTGAATGTTGATGATTGATTGTACCATTAGGTAGTGATAGGATTTAGGAGGAGAACGAGATCCAACTTAGATGACAGTAGTTGCAGAGGTAGCAAGCAAGGGCTACATAAGAGAAGTGAAGGTAGGTATCATGACTGATAGAGGTATTTGAGGTATATTTCTTTTAAGTTGTGTATTGTTTACTTTAAATGGCCACTATAAGGAACCCAAGGATTTTACCCCATAGGCAGGGGTCTATAGGGGTCTACCTTATTATATTAATGTTCTTGTAAGGATTCTATACATATGAAAAATTACAAGAAGGTTAATTATTCTTCTAACTGAAATAGGTAACTAGAACCTAGATAAGAGACGGAGATGCCAACCCATGACATTTTTTCTTGATCTCTATAACAATTGGAGTAAGCTGGCTTCGTGAGTGTGAAGTAAGCAAATAACATAGTAGATGTACCAAAAAACATGCTCACTTTAACACATAATAAACACAACCAGTGGTAAGAAAGAACTAACTACGATAAACACACTAGTGACAATGTGCCTCATAGGCTTCTATCTAAACTAGAAACAAGCATAAGCATGGTAAACAATAAACAACATATGAGATAAGAATGCATATTGGAACAACAAAGGATTTCCAATCACTCTAATCACCCAACACATAACTAGGGTAAGGAGATACATACTCCATAGAGACTTATACCAAAATCACATGAAAATAAAAGATAGAAGCAATATAAATTAATCATGTAGTAGGCAGATTAATTTAATATCGCAAAATTAATAAACAAAAAGCTATAGGTCTATTATATGAAAAAGGAAAGAAAGCATGGAACTATAAAAAACAAAAAAGTTTTCTAATTAGAGTCTAGATTTAGTATGTTTGCACATGCACAATAGAAACTTAGATTATCCTAATACAATATACTAATCATGCATAACAACAATGAAGGAGTCTAATACCCAATACATAATCAGGTCAAGGAGATACCGACTCCTTAAAGACTCATCCCAAACATGCAAACAATAAAGTGATAACACTTGACATATGATCATAATAGCAAGTAATACTATAAAGTAGATGCAATATTCAATATTCAGAAAGTAGGCAGTAAATAATAAAATCTTTCTAATTAGAGCAAGCATAACACCAAATATAATGAGGTAAACCTATATAGAACCCCTGCCAATGTGGTAACATCCTTGGGTTGCTTAGGACAACCATTCAATAGCAAACAAATCCAGTAAGTAATAAAACAATTATAACCCTGATAGAAATAAAACTCCCATTACATCTATCAATAGGGACCACTGTCCAAACTATCACTACTCTTGCTTATTGCCTCCATAACAACCTGGTTTGACACATGAACTTAGCTCTCATCCAAAGCCAAAACCATCCTATGTGGTGTGATAAAAAAAATAGAAGATCAGAACTGAGTAAGGTGAATAATAAATAGAACCATCCTTAACCACAAACACTAATGTGCTTAGTGGGACATATAGTCAAGCCATGAACCACAGATCATATATGGGACACAGTTAATCCACGTATTTCACACATCCAAATATACGAGAACTTAAACAATTTAGCTTAACCTATTCTCATAATTTTGTTCTCACATAAGAAAAAGTTGAACGAAGGCAACTACCACCCTATACACTTTTCATAGCCTCACAAGCTCCACACATAAGAAAAGGTTATACGTGCATGGGCAACTACAACCATCACTAGGCTCACATCCACATAGGATCCTTACATATTCACTTGCAAACATAGCCTCGATTACTTACCACTTAAGAGCACGGTTTTACCTACACTGTCATGAATTACTAATACCAAACAACACTTACGGTAATAATGATCCAGAAATAGAAAAATGAGATGTCAATTAGATAGTGCTCCACTACATTTATTTTGGACACTAATCACAAAAAGAATGGGGTAGTAATAAAAGAATGCCAATTGTTGAACCACCTCACCACAGCTTTTCCATGGTGTTTGTCAATCATCTCACCACAACCTTATCGATGGGTGTGGCAATGCCCTTGTTGAAGGGTGTGGCAAGGTGCCAAAAATAATATTTTTTCATTCCAAAAATTGTTGAGTAATTTCTATAATACCCATAATAGAATCAAACCAAAATCCACCACTCATAGCCTAGCATGAATACTAAACAACCAACCCTATGGTGTGTGAAAAATATGATTTCAATCATAGTGTTTCTAACTATGTGTGTGTACACTATTGATCCGCAGTAACCAACCTTACATTGAAGAAGGTAAAAATGCTGAATAAAATAAACAGACTCTATGTTTTGCATATAGGAAGCCAACACACAGACACAAAGTACAATATGACTTACATTCTCCCTCTTTGGCTTTTTGTGACAAAATAGTTCACAACTAAGTATAGAGGAACATCGAACATGAGATGATCATGAAGATGACCAAAAGATGTTTATTCCCATTAACAAAACATTAATACACACCCAAAAATATGCCTAGTCTAAGTGCATCCATTTTATGTGTTCTATCAATCTTCTTAGATCATCTCATCCGTACTCATGATAGTCTAAAACACGAAGGTATTAACACATCTACACACTGTAATTTTGAATCTCAATAACTTCAATTAACACTTGTTACATGCACACATAAAACAAACACACACCTCATGAAAATATCAATCAGAAACAATGTATAGTTTATTCAAATACTATCGTGTATCTCTACATAGGTACACACTGATAGGCTACGTACAATAACTATGTAGGAAAAACTAACACAATCTACATGTAACATAAATATGCAAACTCCCATTGAATATGCAACACTTCTCTTAAGTTTATGCATATCAAGTAATCATGATACAGTACAAACTACACTCATATCTTATGTACCAAATAACATGTTAACAAACAAACACAATGCAAAAATAAACATAAGTTGTGCATACTTCTCCCTATTTTTGACTTGAAAATTCAAACCAAGCATATACACAGTATACGACATACCACACCCTTATATGAAGAAGAGAAGTCAAACAGGAATGCAAAAATCCTAACATGCATGCAACACAATAGAGAAGATTAGTGAAAACACAATGAGAAGTAACACATACAGTCATACAAAATAGACAAAGAGCAACACCGAGGCAACAACAAGGTATATATATACAACAAAAGACAAGCTGAATGAATAGAGAAATCAAGAGAAGTGCAGATAGAAAACATCTCCTTAATGTGATACATAGCATAGAGCCCTACATCTATATGTTGTGGGATGGCATAAGGGGCTTAATAATGTGCTTACAACACATCAACATGATGAGAAGTCAAATATTAATGCCACATAAATGTGTGAGGGAATTTAAAAAAAGAAGTTGACTAGGAGTCCAATTATCTTCCAAGTTAACACACTACTAGTAACTCAACTATCTTTCCCCAACAACACTTGATGTATTCAATCCTACAACCTCACCCTATACTATGCACACACATATGGAAAGACATCTTAGTCTCCAAAGAAACCATGTGTTGTGCATTCTAATAGCAAATACCAAGAAAACAACTACATATATTAAACATGCAATAAATTACTACAAAACAAGAATGCTGCTAAGTATATAATATGACATGTGAAATAGTAGAATGCATACTATGCATGTTACATGTTATACTAATAGTCTTATTTATGCATGGTTCATACAAAGTATTTTCAAGAAGAAGGAAACATCATAAGGACATACATCATAACATAAGTTCATAAATAAGACAAACACCAAGGATGCAAGAAAAGACACAACACTCCCCCCAACATCATGCAACAAACACATAACTCTCCCTTTAAATGTGAGCATGTCAAGCGGTAAACATGTTATACATCCTAAACTCTCAAACTCCTCTAAAGCTTAAGCTTCTACAGGTAGTAGAACATTGATAATATAGAACTAAGAAAGTATACTAAGCAAGTTAAGAAAAACTCACAAAAGAGAAACATGTTAGCAAAAAGTACAACCTTCAATCTCATGAAACACAGCAACAACAACAAACAAGTGAGATGAAAAATATGGCTTCAAAGGAGACATTAGGCCAAAAACACAAGAATTTACCTCAAGAGAGATCATCAGCATAAACCATACAATGTTGCCTCCATAGAGATCATCGGCAACAAAGTACACACTATTTCCTCAAACGAAATCATTGGCAATACTCACATCATCGCTAGCCAAGAAAAGGAAAGAAACTGGCCAAATAGAGAGCAATACAAGGAACATCCTAGAGAAAGAAGAAAAAAATGATGCAAAAAACATCTAAGCATATGAGAAAGGCTCATGTTTCAACACTGAAACAAGAGGCATGCTTAGATAGGGTCAACAACCTAAACACCAAGAATGCTAGGTAAACACACAAGTTTAGTCATAACGCATTCAAGTGAAGAGTCCTAAAGAAAAGTAAATTATATCTATGACATATAGATGCACAAGGCAAGCCCAAACATGCACCGTATAGAGAAAAGATAAGAAGCACTTATGTACACAATTTTGTAACACACCAAAGTTTTCTCCAAAATGACGTCTTTTCACAAGAGAAGGAAGATCAGGTGAACAATGAACTTTAAACAATATGAGACAAATAGAGAGCCAACAAATAACATACTAGGTATAAGAAAGATGAACCTTGTAAAAAAGGTGAGATGCATTCTATATGACATGTCATATGAATGACAAGACTACAGATAGAAAAATCATAATTCTATGAAACTATATCATGAAAAATGTGATTATACTTATGCAAACAACCACAGAAGAAGAAGTAAGAAGTAAACAAAGCAAATACAAATAAAAATAATGTCAAATCAAATAGTAGGGGAGAATACTAGTAATGGATCAAATAATTAGGCATAGCAAAAAATATGATAATTAATATACTATGCAAGGTAAGCAGTGGGAATGAGATATCAATGAACAAGAAAACAAAGAACATGTAAACAACAAAAGTTTATGGAGATAAAGAACCTCACAGAATAACAACAACCTACATCAATGGTGACAAAGGTTACAAATATACAAGGTATTAGTATGTGTTCATAGAGCTTTAAGGTCAACCATACAGGTGATTAAGTCTAAATAAGGGTTCCGCATTTGATACCAATTAAATATTCCATATGTAAGAAAAATTACACAAAGGTCAATTATTCTTCTGACTCAAATAGGTAACCAGGAGCAAGGTAAGGGGTCAAGATGCCAAACAATGAAAACTCTTTATATCCTACATTCCAATTTGGCCAAGCCAACCTTATGAGCTTGAATTAAAAAAATAACACAACAAAAGTACAAAACAACATGCTAAATTCAACACACAACAAACGCAACCAACATTAAGAAAGAACAAGCTTCGATAAACATACTAGTAATGGTATGCCTTACAGGGTCATGTCTAGAATAGCAACAAGCATAAGCATGGAAAACAACAAGCAACATGTGAGACAGAAATGCATACTAGAACAACAAAGGATTTCCAATCACTTCAGGATTTCATATGTGAGAACATAATCAGTAGATGATAGTTGTACTCTCATAGCATACGATCATATAAAACATAGCAAACAAAATAAAGAGTCTAATAATCTATACACAACTAAGGTAAGGAGATACAGACTCCTTAGAAATTCATACCAAACTCACATATAAATAAAAGATAGAATTAATATAAATTAATTAAGAAGTAGGTAAATTAATTTAATATAGCAAAAGCAATGAATATAAAGTTATAGGAATGCTACAAGTAAAGGAAAGAAAGCATGCAACTAATAAAACAAAAAACTTTCTAATCAGAGTCTAGATTTAGTATATTTTCACATACTTATAGAAATTTAGATTATTCGATCTAACACAATAATCTAATCATGTATAAGGACATTGAAGGAGTAAAAGACTCGACACAAAATCAGGTTAAGGAGATACTGACTCCTTAAGGACTCGTCCCAAACATGCCAACAATAGAGTGATAAATACTAGACAGATAACACAGTAGAAAGTAATATTCAAAAAGCTTGTAATAAGTAATAAAAGCTTTCTAACTAGAGTTTAAGCCTTCATATGTAGGGAAATACATAATTTAAACTCTGATTGTACTAGCCAAACATTAGAGCATGCATAACACTATATATAATGAGGTAAAATCACATAGAACCCTTGGCTATATGGAAACCACTTGGCAGCAAACAAATCCATAATGTAATAAAACAATTACAACCCTAATAGAAGTAAAACATCCATTACCTCTATTAGTTAGGACTACTATCCAAACTGGCTATTATTTCCCTTGCTTGTTGCACTCACAACAACCTGGTTTGATAAAGGGATTGGACTATGATAGAAGACATGGACTTTCTTATGGCGAGAAGAAGTTGGTGGAACAGGAAATGGAGGGGTGGTGGCTCATTTCATGGCTCTTTTCCAAATCCAGCACCACCCTATATGGGGTAACATGAGTACCTAATAAATTCCATGAGGCACATAGTCAAGCCATAAACCATATAAATAGGGTGCAGTTAATCCATGTATTGTACACAATCAAATATATGAGAACTTAAAAAAAGTTCAACTTAACCCATTCTAACATTCTTGTTCTTATATAAGAAAAATTTGTACGGAGGAACTACCAATCAATACACAACTCATAGCCTCACAAGCTCTTTATATAAAAAAAATTGCACGAGGGCAACTACCAATGGTCATATGGCTCATAGCCATACAAGCTCCTCACATAAGTCACTTGCAAACACCACCTTGAGTACTGACCAATCAAGAGCATGGTTTTTCCCACATAATCACGAATCATTAATAGAAAGCAATACTTAAGGTAGTAGTGATATGTAAATAGAAAAAAAAGAGATATTAATTTGATAGTGCTCCGTTACATATTTTCTAGATACCAAACATAAAGAGATGGATATTTATAGAAGAATACCAATGACCAGACCATTTTGCTATGGTCCTTTCGACCATCTTATTGTAGCCTTATGGAGGGATATGGAGAGGTCCTTGTCGAAGGGTGTGGTAAGGTGCCAAAATTTATGTTTTTGTTTCCAAAAAGGGCCTAGTAATTTTGATAAATACTGACACAAAATTGAACAAAAATTCACCATTTACGACCTAGCTTGCATACTAAACCAACCCCATGGTGTGTGAAAGCATGCTTTAAATCATAGTATTTCTAACTATTTGTATGTATGCATTTTTAATACGAGGAACCAATCTTGCATTGATGAAGATATAAACACTAAGTAAAATATTCTATTTGATTTATTTTTGTCTCCACCTTTCGTTTGTTTTACTATTATGTTTTTTTACTGCTTTACTTATGCTATGTCCAAGTTGGGGGATAGTCTGCTAAAGTTGTTGAATCCTAACCTTGGGTCATTTATTGGGTAGTGGACTTTCTTAAATACGTTTTTATAGAGATTCCAAGAGCCGATAAATAATCAGGGAAAGGAGATATAGATTCTTGAGGACTCGCCTCTAACTCACAGGTAGTAGAAATAGTAAACAGAGAGAAAGAAATAGTTACATAGATACACAAAGCAGCATACAACAAGCATAACAAGTGGTTTGATATAAAGTAGAAAGAAAGGCATAGAAGAAACAAAAAAGTGAGATAGAAAGGGAAGAAGAATTTCCAATCACAATCGGCTCCTTATATGCATAAGCATATTTGGCTCTAACCTGATTGTACTAATACTCTAAGTAAGCATACAAACAAAAAGATATAATGAGCTAAACCCACATTGAAACCCTATCTATGTGGTTACGTCATCCAATTTCTTATGGCCATTACTCATCACCAATAATTTACTAAGGTAAATAAACAATTTACAACTCTTTAAAAGTATAGATATAAATACTTTTACTAGTTAGGACACTTAATGTAACTTTCCTATCCTACTCATGCACATTATCTCCACATCAACTAATGATCCTTAATAAATATGGCTCTCCTCTAGAGCTCCACCACCATATGATGTGATAAAACAATTTTGAATATGAAAATTCAAGTTTTAAAACCGAAAATATTTCCCTGCATTTTTTTATTTAAGGAATCATTTTTTAAAAGGGGATATTTATAGAAAATCCTTGGCAGCACAGCACCTCGCCAACCACGTAGGTGAGTAGGCTAGAAAGCACCAAAAAGTCATATTTTGCTTCAAAAATAAGTAGTTTTTACAAATACTCATAAAATAACACTAAAACAAAACAAAACAAATGCAACCTAGAATGAATACTACATGAATCAACCCCATGTGGTGTGTGAAAACATATGGACATAAAAGTGTTGTAACTAAGTGAATGTGTGTAATAATGAACTATAAGTAACTAACCTTAAGTAGAGGAAGAAACAATATTAAGTCAAAAAAACAAACTTTGTATTTTGCATACGGGAATGCCAAGAAACATTAGGAGGACTTATAGAACTTACATTTTCACTAATAAAAATAGAACCTTTATTATAGTAGCAGAAGATATTAGTATAGGTAGGGTAGATTTAAAAATTATACGCAAGGATTCTTATGATATTAATAATTTAACCAATTAAAGATAAGTAATTTGATACATTTGAAGTAAGAACAAAGTTGACATTATGGTCTTCCAAGCCCTTCTCTCAACAGATCACTTAAAAATATTTGAGTGTCCTTGTAGAACACACAGATCAAAAGGCTTCAACCTTTATCCCTAAAAGTGTTTTTATGCACCACCTATATTTCTTCATCAAGATCATATCACAAGACCTAATCAGAAATTTGTCACGAAAATATTGTAAGTATTATTTTCTCTCTCTCAATGAAGAGTATAATCTTCCCCCAAATTCTAATAGAATTGAATAATTCTTGTTCCCATAAAGTGGCACATTAATAGAGCTTTTATAGGTGGGTGTCTACTAGCACAACTTTAGTAGGAAACAAACTACCAATTCTACTCAACTTAAAGTATTTTGGTCATAACCAATTTGTGTCGAACCAATTTTCTCACCAACACTTAGTGATACATGACTAAAAACACACATTTCTTGTGATTTATTGGAATTAAAAGAATGAATAAGCTTTTTAATATAAAATTTTAACCAAGTATTTTATAAATTGTGTTTTTTAAAATCACGGGTATTTTTTTATGTATTTCATGTATTTTTGGATATAAAAGATTCAAATGACAAAAGACTAATCAAATCTCAACACAAGGGGTATACTTGTCATATATTTAAGGACCTAAATGCAAACATTTATACAAGATACATCAAAGAGGTGTCAAAATATCAAAGTGTCAAATTTAAGGATGTGATATGGCATTGACACATGTTCATCGTGACACAAAGCCCTCAGGTTGATTTGTAAAGAATTGGAATTAGATTCATGCCATGGCATGAATCTATCTATGTCGCAACTCATGAACTTGGATTTATAGTCCAACACCTGATTACAAGCTCATGTTTATCCAAATAATTCCAGATTTGTGTTAATAGCATTTTAATTGTTTTAAACTTCTTCATCCTTATCCTAACTATATTTTAATCATATGTAAATCTTTTAGTATAAGTATGTAACTAGGGTTAACTACAAAATTAGCCATAGATTAAGTTACATATTACAGACATAGAAACATGCAGAAAATATGTATGTCTATAGAGAAATTAAAGGCTAGAGATAAGATAGGAATTCAAAGAGGCAATTAAGGAGTTGTAATCAGCCATTGATATCAATCATAAGCTTTTTCATCTTATTTGTTATTTTCTATCTATTTTAATTATGATTCAACCAAGCTAATTTATTTATGTGCTTGTGGGAAATTTAAGCTCTAGAATATGATTTAATTGATAAAATGTTATAATGATTGTTAGATAACATCCTTGAGTTTTTGATGTGTTCAACTCCATGATTAAATTCCAAGACTATGCATGCATGAATTAGAGTAATGAACTAATTTACTTCATGTGTATGTTTAATGCTAGTTTAAGATGTTACTATATTATCCTAAGAATATATATGTTTTCTTGTGTGACACTCAGGAATACTTACCCCTATTTATTTCATCAGTTATGTTATTCACTAATATTTTTATTTGAAGTGGTAATTTATTGCTTTGTGAGTATCACAGTTAGAGTTGATATCTTGATTAAAGGTTGCTAGGTATTGTGATCTTGCCAAGTTTAGTTCTCTATTTTTTCATACTTAATGCGATGAATGAATTTTATCTAGCCATATATGGGTTGGAAGTCATTGCCGACTAGTGCATAGGTTTCACAAGCAATTGTTGTTAAATCAAGGATAATTATAATATTGATTTATGATATAATTCGTTAAATAATAGGTTGGTAGTAAGAATTGTTTCATAATCACATATTTCTCTTGATATGGGTGCTCATGTATCTTATTTATTAATTTATATTTTATTTGTATTTTAAAAACCCTCATTATTAATTTATTAATAAGCGAATAATTATTGATATTTATTATAGCATTCTTGGTGGGTTCGATAATCTTTGATCTTAAATTACTCATCACTTGTATAGTTAGATCATGTATACTTGTGTGTTTATGTCAAGTTTTTAGCACTATTGTTGGCGATTTATTTTACAATTTTGTCATTAATTATTAATTTTTTAAAAATAAAAATAAAAAATATTATTTTTTAGTTTATAATTATTAGTTTTATTTCTATCTTTTTATTTTATTATTATTTTACTAACTTCTTATTTTATTCTATCTTTTTATTTTATTATTTTCTTAGATTTTATTTTTTAGAATTGTATTTCACAAACTTAACTTCTCTTTTATTTTTATGTTACTTTGTTTGTTTTTTATTTATTTTTATTATAGTTTAACTTGTTTTTAGATATTTGTAGTTTACTAACTTTATTTTTCTTCTATTTTCTAGGATGTGAATGCAATAAAGATATTCCTTTAACCTAGAGTCAAAATGGTCACTACAACTAGATACATTAGAATTCACTTCTTCAAGTGAATCTGAAATTGAATACAAAGAGTTGGCACCAATAGACCCAAAGAATTAGTTGTCCCCAACTTAGAGCATCCATCCTTATGTATTGTGTATTAAAACTTGGAGATAGGATTTGAGCTTAGATCTGGACTAATTCATCTTGTACCTACATTCAGGGGCTTATCAAGAGAAGTCCCTAATGACACTTAAAAGAGTTTCATGTAGTATGCTCTACTATGAAACAAGTTGGGTAAGTGAAGAGAAAATTAAATTGAGAGCATTCCCCTTCCCACTTATTGATAGTGCAAAGAAATGGCCCTATTATCTCCATTTACTTACTATCTCTACATGGTATAACATGACCAAATTATTGTTGGAAAAGTACTTTTCATCTTTTAAGGCTACACAAATTAGAAAATAAATTTGTGGCATAAGATAAATAAACCCTATATGAATATTGGGAGAGATTTAAGAGGTTATGTGCAATCTGTTTTTACTAGCAAGTTAGTGAACAATTGCTTCTCTGATATTTCTATAAAGAATTGATGCCCATGGAAGTTTACTCTCATCAATTTGGCATCCATGGTAACCCATAATGAAAGGTAAATGGGGTAAGCACCAACCCTACTCTTGGGGTTTTAGCTAATAATTTAACTAATTTCGTGCAACAATTAACTAGTGGATATGTTAAGGCTTGTGGCATATGTTCTTTAGTGGGATATCACACTGATATATGCCCTACTCTTCAAGATAATAATTTTGAACAAGCAAATATTATTGGAGGCTTTAACCAACAGAGGCCCAAGTATGATACCTACTCTAACAAAGATAATCCAATATGGAGGGATCATCTAGATTTTAGCTATGCAAATAATAGGTCTACTACATTCCCAACAACTAACAATGTCCACTTGGATTCCCAATTTCTAATCCATCTTAGCAGTACCAACCTCAAAAAGCACCTGAAGGTAAGTTTCTAGAGGATATGGTTCTTGCTTTAGCTAATCATAATTGAAAGATATATGTGAGTGTTGGCGATATTCATGAACAAAATACTTAAGTGTAAATTAGTCCCTAGCCATCATGATCCCTATTTAAAGTTGAATAAATTTTTGAGCTTCAAGTCAATATATTTCAAGCATATACTCATCCTTATGCACGTTATAATATGTGTTATACACTTAGGAATATTTAGTATATACATTAGTTAGTCAACAGATTAATGGGTTAATTGATTGAATGAGTTAGATTAATCGAGCATTGATCTAATAGAACCTATGTCCTTCCAAATTTATTTTCAAATTAGGGTAGATTGATAGAGGGATGGATCAATTAAAGTATGATCGAATATGATATACATGTTATTAAGTTCATTTTACTTTTTACTAGATCAATCGAAAAGGATTTTGATTACACAACCTTAAAATCTGATTGTTTAAACAAGCCACTTTTTTATTTTACCATATTATCCTTACTAATTATTGGCCTATAAATTATTTTATGGATAGATTGGTAATTAGAATTTAACCTAACATTAGGGTTCCATCTTTCCTATGTAAAGAACCTAATGCTCCATATTTTTATTGACCACATTCATTATATATTTCTAATTATTTTTGCTCTTTCTCTAATTATTTTGTAAAAAATGAATCATATTTTGTTTAGGCTTATTTCTTTAATTAATCTATCCAACATTATGTGGTTATGTATGACTGATAAATATGCCTATTTAATTTATGATATTATGATTACATGTTCATATAGCTTCTTCATATTTAGGTTCTTGAATATTTGGATCAAATAATTTTGTATGTGATCATACTTATTTGATTTGATTACTTAACTTTGAAGAAGCTATCTTTATTGAAATTGTGCTTAACTTCTCTTATAGGGTTTCTAAATGATTTAAATTAATTAATTTATTCTTAAATCTTCTAGGTGAGGCTTTTCATTTTTGAATCTACTTTAGGACACACTTTTCACTTGTGTTATTGTGCTGGCTTTTTAGGTACTAGTTGAATGAGTTTGATTTCTCGTGTGGCTTGAGTTTATCAAAATGTTGGTTTAGATCTTTACACCTATCTTATGAATACTATGAAAGATGCAACAACTTATTAGTACATTACCTTAGGGGCATTATCTTGGAGGGTAATTTATGTTCCAACCTTGTAATTGAATGTTGATTTTAGTTAGGTGGTCTGGTGGATTGATGGTTTTTCTCTTTGGTCATTGTTGTGGCCTAGTTTATTTCTACCTAAAATAGTGTGTATCAAGTTCTTATTTATTTATTTTTTATATTATTTACACTCGATTTCATGTTTAGTCACTTGTGATTTTTTAATTAATTAATTTAAAAAATTACCTACTCACTCCCTCAATTTATTTAGATCCATAACTTTAAAACTTTTAATTGGTATAAGGGCAGGTCACTAGATATACTTAGTGTTTTCCTAAGACCTCATTATGGATCATTTGAGAGAAGGTTTGTCTACAACCTGTGCACCTTTCTTTGATGGGTCTAATTTTCCATATTGGAAAGCTCGTATGAGCACCTTTTTACCTTCTATAAATGAGCGTGTGTGGACTACTGAAGATAATATCGTCACAGTTTATCCTAGGAATGAATGCACTACTAAAGATAAAGCTAGTAGTAATTGGAATCAGGAAGGAACTAATGCTATCTTTAATGCTGTGTTTGCTGATGAGTTTCATTGTATCTCTAATGTTGATACTACTAAGCATGCATGTGATATTTTATAGGTTTCCTATAGGGACACCACCCACATTAAAAGAACCAAATTTTGTGTGGTAGGCACTGGATTTGAAAACCTTAGGATGGAAGAAGATGAAAACTTTTCCAAATTTTATGCTAAATTATGTGATATTGTTAACACCTCTTCAAATCTTGGAAAGTAAATTGAGAAATTCAGGTCAGTTCGAAAAATTATTTGCTCATTACCATATTGTTTGCATGCAAAGTTCACCACCATTGATGAAAATAAGGATGTAGACACATTACTTTCACGAATCAATCAAATTTATCAAATAAAAATATCAAGTAATATGCCTCTTAAAAAATGTGGGAAAATGCAATGATTTTTTAAGGAATTACTTCTATATTTTTTTACATTAAACTATTTTTTCACAGCTGTTTAGGCTTTTTGGGTCATAGTATATAGATTATACTATTCATTTTCCTCCCTTTCTTTCTATTTTATTCTTTCTTTATATTATTTTTTATATGAAAATTCATTTTTTTAAAGAGTGGACCTATGTACAGATTGTACATTTTTTATATGGTAAGGTGAGTGGTTAATATTTGGCTTCTCTATTTGTATTTGTGTAGGTAACCCTAAATATATCTCTTTTTTAATAGAAGTCATGCATGAATGAAGAAAGACATATACTATCAATTTTTACTTAAATAATTTAATTTAAGCAAATGAAAAATAAATTTATAACACTTTATTAAGATGTAAAAATCTACACATTCAATGCTAAGTCCTATAGAGATTATCTAATAATGCTGAAAAAATAAGAAAAGTGTTTAGAGTAGAAAAAAATAATATTGATCACTTATAATAAAGAATAATGGGCTCAAAATATTTCTCACAAGGTTGTCTACACTATTTGATTCCTAAATACCGATTTTAGGTTTAATATAATTTTCATACCTTATCAAGAAATACTAGTCATGACAAAAACTAACTAATTACTATATAATCCATGTTATGTTTTTAAAAATTAATCCAACAGTGCAAAAGACTTAACTATTTATTTAAATTTGATTTAAAGAAACGTTAAAATTTTGTGAGAAAATTTTTAAAACTAATCCTAACATTCTAAAAATTACTAAACCACATAAAGAAAATAAAATCAAATACAATAAAAATGAAAATGTGAACATAAAATTTTTTATAATTGTTAAATTTTTTGAAATTAAGCATCGTAACTTTTGACCACCCCAAACCTAGAACATACATTGTCCTCAATATAACAATTGTAAATTAAAGATAGAGAAAAGAGAGAAGAAAAGTTACCTATTTCCTGAGAATGTGCAATTAGTGATGGAAAAATGAAGGTGCATCCAACATGTTCATCATTAAAGTTCACACAGATAGATCCTTGTGAACTTCTAATATCTCAATAAATATTTGTAGTTTTAACAATTTCAAAATTATTGACATGCAATTAAACTAAAATAAATGAAATTAATAAAAGAAAATTACATAAAATGATAAGTTGCCTTACATCCAGCGCTTAGTTTAACGTATTAACAATATGTAACTTGGGGGATTTCATTTTAAGTAAATTCAATGTATCCACATCATTGAGTCAATCAAAACAATAGGTAGGATAAAGGTTGTCTATCTATACTTTATAAGTCATGCCTTATGGATTTTCAAAATTTTATTTACTTTAAAACTAGAGATATGATTGTGAGTTTTAGATAACCTAGTTCTTGGTGTAAGTTAAATAATTAAGGCATCAAAACACATTTGTACCTAGATCTAGCAAAGAAACTACCTCCATTTATCATATATTGTAATTAAAAACTTTGAAGTTTTGGAGATAGCTTCAAAAGCTTTTTTTTAAAAACTAATCTAACACTAAGTATTAAAAATAAATACTAAATAATAAAAATAAAAATTGAGTAAAAGAAACAAACAAAAGAAAATAATAAAAGAAAAATAAACAAATAAAAAAATAAAGTAAAATAAAAATAAAGTTAGTAAAATAAAGGAAAGAAAAATAGAATAAAATAATTATATAGATTTTACAATACATATAATACAAACAACTTTTATATAGATTTTGATACATATAATTATACAAACGTAAACTATATATATTTATAATACACTCTATATATCATATAATACAAATACATTTTTTTGACAAATAAATATATATAATTAAATTATATAGAATAAATATTTATAATACACTCTATCTAATATATAATACAAACATATTTTTATACAAATAAATATATATATATATTATTAAATTATACAAAATATAATATACTCTATTTAATATTTAATATAAACATATTTTTATACATGTTATATCATTCTATATTTACTAGTTAGTACAAAGAATTACTATATAATAAATAAAAAAGAATAAACTAAAATTAATACAATCTAAAAAGTTAATTATTGTTAAGTTAATCTCTAAGTTAAATAACATAATCACTATTAACCAAGAGTGCTCCTTATAAAAAATGGTGGGGTAAAGCCTTCTAAAAAACTTCCTTCTAGACACAGTAACGTTCATAAGAAAGAGAAGTGGCATAGAGACTTCCAAGAACTAGTCTCTTAAACAAAACTCCCTTAGATTTTTACTTTTCATGGTACTAAAGAGTTAGTTTTTTTTAAATTAAAATTAAAAGTAAAAGTAAAAAATTAATTAATTGTTTTTCTAAATTTTTAAATTTTTTTAAAAATAAATTAAAAATTAGAAGAAAATTAAAACATAAAAATTAAAAGTTAAAAAAGTTTTTATTTTTTTATTTTTTTTAATTATTTTTTTCTAAAAAAATCACAACTATTTACAACACAGAATTTTTTTAAAATTTTGATAAATAATTTGAAAATGCTATTTTTTCCCTCACAACGATGCTAAAAACTTGATGAGACAAAATCAAGTCCCCAACAACGACGTCAAAAACTTGATGAAAGAAGACCGACATCGAGTTAACAATAATGATCTTGCAGATAGATTTATTTTATATTTATAAAACTCTCATAAGTGCACGAATCATTTTGTAGAAAATGACAAGTATACTCCCAATGTTGATCTAAGGAAGGAATATATGTGATTTTTAATTTATTATTCAAACTTTTAAAAACGAAATTAAATCCTAAAATCCTGTCACAATATTTTTATTTTTTATGTTTCCTAATCTAATAACATAAAAAAATAAACATAGATATGAATTTAATAAAAAATAATGTAAAATTTTTTTATTCATAATATTGGAGTATTTATGGATGTAATTATTAAGTTAATTATGTTTGCTCATATTATTTAGGGTATTAAAGATATAAATTGATATTTATTGATATTTTTCTTTTTGGTATAAAAGTGTCCTTAGGTAGGGCCCAAATTCTTTTCTTTAATATTAATTAACTAATATCCTTCGGTGGGCCTATTAATAAATTAAGTTTTAAATTTTAGATTTATTTTTCAGAAAGTTGCAAACTATCTAATCACAACATTAGGCAGAGTTAGTTAATTAGACTTTATTCAAGTGTCCAAATTAAACCTAAGAATTTAGTTATCCGAGTACTAACTTTTATGTTTTAAAACCATTACTGAAAATATGTCATCAGTACATTTTTAAATAATAGTTCTTATAAAAACTTTTAAAAAAGAGCTTCATTCTTCCTATGGGGTGATTGTACCAACAAATAAAAGAGACCTACCCTCAATTAGACAGAATAATTAAACTTTAAAATCTAATTTTCAAATTTAAGTTTGTAATGAAAAATAATATATTTCTCTCTAACATCCTTAATATAAAATATTGAATAAAAAATCAATTTATTTGGTAGAAATGTTCTATCTATTTAATATTTCGCAAGCATAACAACTTTATCATTATATCATATTTACCAATAGCTAGGCATGTTAAATTTAATCAAAGACAAATTAAATATAGCATATAAGAATAAAACATAAAAATAATTGTAAAGAATTCATTTAACATTATATCTCAAAAGAATCCTTACATAACTGTGATGCTAATTCCGTCTATAAAAGCATAACTAGTTCTCGAAAAGTGAAGAACTTTAAAACTAAAACAAACTAAAAAATATAAGAAAGATTTCTAGAGAGAGAAAGAGGGATTTTTAGGGATGATTTTTAGGGATGATTTTTAGGGATGATCTTATAGATGAGGAAAAGGCTAAAAAAAGTTGGAAAATATCTAAAAAATTGTTTTCGGATGCATTTGAAAAGGTTGGCATGCTTGTGGGGGGCGAGATTTACGATAGAAGGTCATTGGCGCCTACTAGAGACTCGATCCGCGCATGTGCTAGACGTGTGCTGGCTATGCGTGAGACTCGACATTTTTGTTTTTTTGACTGTTTTGGCCCATTTTGTCCAATTGTTTTTGACTTTTTTTCATTTTATTCTCAACATATTTGTGATGTATTGCCTCAAGTATTTTTCTTTGAGTCATTAAGTTATTTTTAAACAAATATACCTGAAAAACAATAAAAAAATTTGTGATTCTGAAAAGATAAATTTATATTAAAATATGATAAAATCATACAAATATAATCTATTTAATCAATGAAAGTACATTAAATCATGGTAATTTTAGTGCCTTTTAAGCATTCATCAGTCATCATCTTCAAAAGAAATGCAATTTGTAAAACTTACTAACCCCCTTCTTTAAATGCTACACATACACCTTGAGCATCAAAGATTGCATTTGTATGTCCTTCTAACTCTAATCCTACTATTACTTATGCACAAAGAACCATCGTACTAATAATAGATATAACTATTAAGTTTATGCTTGTCTGTCATCATTATGGTAGGAAATTTCATATTAGACCAAAGTGTAAATTTTTGTTGACTGATGCCCATGACATTAATCATTTCCCTGCTTCTAGTTATAGGACTCATTATTATCATCCAACTATGAATACTATGTCAAATTATTCTACTAGAAATTATGATGTTGTCATCATCCTACCATGCATGTTGCATTTTCAATTACGATGAAAGTGAAATCTAAAAGTAATGTTATGTCTAAGAACATGCCTATGAAAACTAAGGTAGTTGAGTTCCAACTCAAAGAAATAAAGAAGCCAAGATTCAAGAAATGTTGGGTTAGGAAAGATTGTCTCTTTTTGGCCACCAAATTGTCCTTTATTGTTCACCTTTGTACTTTTTTTGAATGTTTAGTGATGACTTGTAAAATTTGGCATAATTTATCATTTCTGAACTTTAAACTTTCGTCTAATTTTATTTATTTTCATTGAATTTAGACTTCATTATTATTATTTAAATTTTATTGCAAATTTGAAGATAATAAATATCAAAAAGTTTAGAAGCATATCAATTTAGGACTCTCAAATTTATAGTTATATATATATATATTAAAGTAATGAAAAGAGGAAAAGAGGAAAAGAGGATGTGGGATTTGAAAGATATATATATATATATATATATAGATATATATAAAGAAAAGAAGAAGTTATATATTATATATATAATATAGAAAATGGTGTGGGAGAGAGATATTAATATATAAAGCAAAAGACGAAAGATACATACATTGCATCATGTGAACAGTCATTGCCCGGGGTGGATGGAAGACTAGAATCTAATACGGTTCCGGGGCCCATGCGTGTGGGATGATGAGGCGAGAGGTCTCGATTTTTCTACATCAAAGCCATACATACATACATATATATAGGCCAAAGAGAACAAAAAAAGAGAGGAAATAGACGGCGACAATACAGAAAAAATAAAAAAAGAAACATCAATAAAGCAGAATAACATAGGAGACGACCACAGTTTGGAGAAGAAGAAAGCAAAATAAAAAAAGGAAGCAGATGAAGTAACAGGGAGAAACGCAAAAATTGGGAAAAGGAGAAAGAAAACATAGGAGAAGACACGAAAGTAGATTCTTTTTGTGAGTCTATTTTCTTTAAATTCTTCTCAGAAAATTATGGTGAATTCGTTTATGTTTAATTTAATTTTTAGCATGAACTAATTTATCTTTATTCTAGGAAAAAGATGTAATTTAATTCCAAACTATGCTTGATTTTTTATGTTAATTTGAATTATTTCTCTTCATATTTGTCTGATTTATTCTGAGTTTAATGCTTTTAATTAACTGGCCATTAATTAAATGATTTTAGTCTTGTAATTTACTACTGAAAGAGGGAATTATAGGATAGATCTGGAATATTTTGACATAGGTAAATATAGAGATCGAAAGACTTATGTGAATCTGTGTAGTTTTAAAAATCATTGGTCTTAATGATTTCTTGCTTTATTAAATTGTATATTCTTGTGTAAATTAATGAACAAGATTATTTCCAATTGTCTATCGAAAAAGGCTTTCGAATATTTTTGAAGATTGCTAACAAACAGAGAGAATTAAATTCAATTAACTAGATGAGTAAAGTATAGGGAAGGATTAGGTGAAATCGATTTCCTATAAGTTTTTTTCCAATTAATTTTATCTTTGAATCATATCTTTATTTTATTTTGTGCATCTTTCTTTATATTAATTTTATTTTAAATTTCAATTACAAAAACCTGAGTGAATTCTCTTGATAAAATTAAGATTAATATAATTTTGGTATTTGTGAAAAATAAGTTACCAATCCTTGAGGACGATACTCTTCTTATCACTTTATTATAAAACTATGATACTGTGCATTTGTAGTTTTGCATCGATTATGTTTTT
Organism: Hippophae gyantsensis; assembly: GCA_030763125.1. NCBI lineage: Eukaryota > Viridiplantae > Streptophyta > Magnoliopsida > Rosales > Elaeagnaceae > Hippophae > Hippophae gyantsensis. The sequence goes on along the minus strand of CM061035.1, from coordinate 39,684,833 downwards.
GGCACCGTTGCCAAGGATTGATTTTTTCTTATTTTTGTCAATATCGATACAAAGTAATATTGATTTTAGTTTAGAATTATATTTTATTTTTATTGTACTTTTTTTCTAGGTGTGTTTTTTATGTTGGATGTGCCATGCTAGAATTCGAAATATTAGTCCTTTTGATCTAGAGATTGAAATAACTTTTAGATCACAAAGAAAGAAGAAAGTACTAGCCATGGTTGAAGAAGAATAGAATGCACAACCACACACCTTGATGGATTATGTAAGGCCAATTGTGAATGACAACTACTTAGGTGTAAGACACCAAACCATTAATGCCAATAATTTTGAGCTCAAACTGGCATTGATCAGCATGGTACAACAAGCCCAATTTAGCGGATCACCACTTGTTGACCCCAATAATCATTTGGCGATGTTCTTGGAGATTTGTGACATTGTAAAGATGAATGGTGTTATTGAAGACGCCATTAGAGTAAGATTGTTTCCTTTTTCATTGAGGGACAAGCCTAAAGGTTGGCTACAATCTTTACAACTAGGAAGCATCACTTGTTGGCAGGACATAGCAGAAACGTTTCTTGCTAAATTCTCTCCACCTACAAAAGCAGCTCAATTCAGGAGTGAGATTGGTCAATTCAAACAAACTGATGTTGAGATACTCTATGAAGCATGTGAAAGGTATAAAGATATGATTTGGCATTGCCCTCAGCATGGATTGCCAGATTGGTTGCAAATTCAGATGTTTTATAATGGGTTAAATGGGAAAAGTAGAACCATAGTTGATGCTACCTCAGGTGGAACTTTGATGTCAAAAACACCTGAAGGTGCTACTTCTCTTTTGGAAGAAATGGCCTCAAACAACTATAAATGGCCAACTAAAAGATCTATGGTTAAAAAAGTTGCCGGGATCCATGAATTGGAGCAATTTGCTACCCTTTCAACTCAAGTAGCTTCTTTATCTCATCAGATTTTTGCCTTGACAACTCAAAGAATACCACAAAGTGAAAAATATGTTGCAACTTCAAGTATGATAGTACCGATGAATGAATCGAGTCAAGAGTAGGTTCAATACATCAAAAATCGAAACTACAATTATCGTGGTGCTCATTTGCCAAATTACTACCATCAGGGGCTTCAAAATCATGAAAATTTATCTTATGGAAACACAAAGAATGTGTTGCAACCTCGTCCAGGGTTTAATAGTCAACCAAGTGAAAAGAAGATGTCACTTAAAGATGTCATTGTTTCCTTTGTTGAGGAAACCAAATTAAGGTTTAAAAAGAATGATTCGCGACTAGATAACATTAAGACTTATTGTAACAATATGTGAGCCACATTGAAAAACCTTTAAGTGCAAATTGGGCAACATGTCACAACCATAAATGCTCAACAAAGAGGAAATTTTACTAGCAATATAGAAGTGAATCCAAAGGAACAATTCAATGCCATTACACTTAGGAGGGAATAAAAATTGAGATATCACCATCAAAGGAAACTGAGTCCACCCCTACAGCTCCAAACAATGGCCAAAGCAATAATAAAGTAGAAGAAGAGGAGACTATTGAGGATATACTAATAGAGGCTTACATGCCTCCATCAATTTCATTTCCTTACAATCCTCCTTTTCTCTCTATTCCACTTCCTTATTCTCAACGTTTTAAAAAAAATAGAAAAAATAAGAGGTCAGAGAGAACAAAAAAAGAGAGGAAAGAGATGGCGGTAATACATAAAAAATAAAAAAAGAAACAACAGTAGAGCAGAATAACAGAGGAGACGACCACAATTTGGAGAAGAATAAAACAAAATAAAAAAAGGAAGTAGACGAAGTAACAGGGAGAAACCCAAAAACTGAGAAAGGAGAAAGAAAATGCAGGAAAAGACCCGAAAACATATTTTTTTTGTGAGTCTATTTTCTTTCAATTCTTCTCAGAAAATTATGGTGAATTCTTTTATGTTTAATTTAATTTTTAACAAGAACTAATTTATCTTTATTCTAGGAAAAAGATGTAATTTAATTCCAAACTATGCTTGATTTTCTATGTTAATTGGAATTATTTATCTTCATGTTTGTCTGATTTATTCTGAGTTTAATACTTTTAATTAACTGGCCATTAATTAAATGATTTAGTCTTATGATTTACTATCAAAAGAGGGAATTATAGGATAGATCTAGAATATTTCGGCATAGGTAAATATAGAGATCGAAAGACTTGTATGAACCTGTGTAGTTTTAAAAATCATTAGTCTTAATGATTTCTTGCTTTATTAAATTGCATATTCTTGTGTAATTTAATGAACAAGATTATTTCCAATTGATTATCGAAATAGGCTTTTGGATATTTTTAGAGATTGCTAACAAACAAGAGAATTAAATTCAATTAACTAGATAAGTAAAGCATAGGGAGGGATTAGGTGAAATCGTTTTCCTAGAAGTTTTTTTCCAATTAATTTGATCTTTGAATAATATTTTTATTTTCTTTTGTGCATCTTTCTTTAAATTATTTTTATTTTAAATTTCAATTACAACAACATGAGTGACTTCTCTAGATTAAATTAAGATTATTATAATTTTGGTAATTGTCAAAAATAAGTTACCAATCCCTAAGGACGATACTCTTCTTATCACTTTATTATAAAACTTCGATATTATGGACTTACAATTTTGCACTGATCATTTAGTTAATCTTAGATAAGCATCTTTAGAATTTTTTTTGTTTGTCACTTATTTTTATTGATATTTCTTTAGTTTTAATAAAATAAAAAAACAAGGGGAGTGGATTTGTTTTAACAATGAAATAGACCTACATACTACTTTTTTGTTACAACTTGATTCATTCTAATTGAATTTTTACTGAGTAATTGAGTATTTTGACTGGTGCATTTACATAATATTTTTCATCTTGGTGATTGATGTTGCTTAGAATTTACTTACACACTCACTCAACACATATGTATATGATGACTCTATGAAAGTAGAGTTATTAGTGCACTTTTTTACTTAATATTTACTCGATTTTTCAATAAGTAGTACTTTTGGGGTTAAAAATATTAAAATATAAAATTTCAAGTGAAAGGGGAGAAAATATATTTTTGGGATTTTTTTGGATTTTTTAATGCAGTACCAATTAGAAGATGCCATGTGGACACCAAACAAACAAAGTTGACCAAACATTCCATATGGACACATGCAAGAAAAGAGGACCAATTGCACAAAACTGCATGCCATCTATTGTCACCTAATTTGTCCATTCTTCCCATCGGGGTGCCAAACAATCCATAACCACAACCAGTCCACCCATGCCATGCATCGCGTGCTGATATGACTAGTAAATTCTCGTGCAAGTTGTTTTATTTCTATTGGCCATTGCCTTTACTTTTCCTTTTTTTCATCTCAACCCTTGATATGAAGTTGATTTGGCAGTTCAGATTTCACATGATCTTAATTTAACCCTCTAATTTCTCCACAGACCCTAATGAGTTGAAAATGACCTATTTTAATCATTTTTTGGAGTGAAGAAGTGAGAAAAGTACAAAAAAAAATCAAAAAGAATACAATTTTGGTGGATATTTGATGACTTGCATTATTTAACAAAATTTATCACTTATTAAATTTAATTTTAATCTAATTTAATTTAATTTTTATTGATTTTACACTTCATCATTATTATTTAAATTTTATTGCAGAATTAAAAAAAATAAAGATCCAAAAATTTAGAAACATATTGACTAAGGACTTTCAAATTTAAAAGAAGATTTATTTAAATCTAATATATATATATATATAAATAAAAAATCGGAGGAATGGAAGTTGATATATATATATATAGAAGTTGAGGAGTATGGGATAGGTTTATATATATATATATAAACAAGGGACGATGCAGAGAACAAGAGGGAGAAAAGGAAGAAGGCAATAGATAGGAGAACAAAAAAAATGGAAAACAAAAGTAGCAGAATGGGAAACAAGGAGTAAATAAAGAAAAAGTTAGGAATGAAGACAAAAAACTGAGAAACACGTAGAACAGAGAAGAAAAATCTAGAACAGATTATTGCAAAAGTAGATTCTTTTTGCGAGTCAATTTTCTTTCAATTCCTCTCAGAAAATATGGTGAATTCGTTTATGTTAAATTTAATTTTTAGCATGAACTAATTTTTCTTTATTCTAGGAAAAAGATGTAATTTAATTCCAACTATGCTTGATTTTCTATGTTAATTTGAATTATTTCTTTACATGTTTGTCTGATTTATTCTAAGTTTATTGCTTCTAATTAACTGGTCATTAATTAGATTATTTTAATCTTGTGATTTACTATTGAAAGAGGAAATTATAGGATAGATATGGAATATTTTAGCATATGTTAATATAGAGATCGAAAGACTTGTATAAATCTGTGTAGTATTAAAATATTTGGTCTTAATGCTTTCTTGCTTTATTAAATTCCATACTCTAATATAAATTAATTAACAATAATGTTTCCAATTGACTATAGAAAGAGGCTTTTGGATGTTTTTTTGGAGATTGCTAATAAATAGAGAGAATTAAATTTAATTAGCTAGATGAGTAAAGCATAGTGAGGGATTAGGTGAAATCGATTTATTAGAAATTTTCTTCCTATTAATTTGATCTTTGATCAATATCTTTATTTTTTTCATCATTTTCTTTAAATTAATTTTATTTTAAATTCCAATTACAACAATTTAGTGACTTCCCTAGATAAAATTGGGATTAGTATAATTTTGGTATTTTTCAAAAATAAGTTACTAATCCCTGAGGACGATACTTTTCTTATCACTTTATTATAAAACTACGATATTATGCATTTGTAGTTTTGCACTGATCAAGATTTTGACGTCGTTGTCATGAATTGAATTTTTCTTATTTTTACCAATATTGATACAAAGTAATATTGATTTTAATTTAGAATTATATTTTATCTCATTTATATTTTTATTTATATTTTTATATTTTATATTTTTTTTCTAGGTGTGTTTTTGACCTTGAATGCGCCGTGTTAGAACTCAAAACATTGTTTCTTTTGATTCAGAGATTGAAAGAACTTTTAGATAATGAAGAAAGAAGAAAGTACTAGCCATGGATGAAGGAGAACAGAATGTACCGCCATGCACCTTGAAGGATTATGTAAGGCCAATTGTGAATGACAATTACTCATTTGGCAATGTTTTTAGAGATTTGTGACACTGTAAAGATGAATGGTGTTACTAAATACATCATTAGACTAAGATTGTTTCCTTTTTCATTGAGGGACAAGGCAAGAGGTTGGCTACAGTTTCTACAACCGGGAAGCATCACTAGTTGGCAGGACATGGTATAAAAGTTTCTTGTTAAATTCTTTCCACCTGAAAAAATATCCCAACTTAGGAGTGAGATTGATCAATTCAAACAAAATGATTTTGACACACTCTCTAAAGCATGAGAAAGGTATAAAGATATAATTTGGTGTTTCCCTCAACATGGATTGTTAGAATGGTTGCAAGTTCAGATGTTCTATAATGGGTTAAATGGGTAAACTAGAACTATAGTTGATGCTGTTTATGGTGGAACTTTAATGTTAAAGATAACTGAAGGTGCTACTTCTCTTTTGGAAGAAATGGCCTGAAACAACTATCAATGGCCAACTGAAAGATATATGGCTAAGAAAATTGTCGAGAATAATGATTTGGAGCCATTTTTTATCCTTTCAACTTAAGTTGCTTCTCTATCTTATCAGATTTCTGCCTTGACAACCTAAAGATTACCACAAAGTGTAGAATATGTTGCAAACCCAAGTATGATAGTTCCCATGAATGAAGTCAAGAATATGTTCAATACATCAACAATCAGAACTAAAAATATTGTGGTAATCTTATGCCAAATTACTACCATCCATGCGTTCGAAATTATGAGAATTTTTCTTATGGAAACACAAATAATGTGTTGCAACTTCTTTAGGGTTTGATAGTTAACCAAGTGAAAAGAAGATGTCACTTGAGGATGCCATGGTTTCCTTTGTTGAGGAGACCAAAACAAGGTTTAAAAAGAATGATTCACAATTGGATAACATTGAGACTCATTGTACCAATATGGATGGCACTATGAAAAATCTTGAAGTACAAATTGAGCAACTAGCCTGATCATCAATGCCTAACAAAGAGGAACTTTTACTAGCACTACAAAAGTGAATCCAAAGGAACAATGCTAGGCCATTACACTTAGGAATGGAAGAGAAATTGAGAGGTCACCATCAAAGGAAATCGAGTCCACCCCTACAGCTCCAAACAATGGCCAAGCAATCATAAAGTATAATAAGAGGATTTTGTTGATGATATACTAAGAGAAGCTGACATGCCTCCATCAATTTCATTTCTTGACAATCCTCTTATTCTCTCTACTCCACTTCCTTATCCTCAATGCTTTCAAAAAAAAATTAGATAAGAAATTTTCTAAGCTTTTGGATATCTTTAAGAACATTCACATAAATATTTTTTTGTAGATGCCAAATTATGCCAAATTTTTAAAGGACATTATTTCCAAGAAAAGAAGGTTGGAGGAGTTCGAAATATTGAAGCTTTCCAAATAATGTAGTGCCATTCTTCAAAATAAATTACCTCAAAAATTAAATGATCGAGGGAGATTCACTCTACCTTTCCCTATTATAAATTCATTTTTTGATAAAGTTTTTTATGTGATCTTGGTGCTAGTATTAATCTTATGTCATGTCTATTTATAGGAAATTGGGACTTGGAGAGATGAAACAAACAACAATTTCTTTGCAACTAGCAGATAGATCCATCAAGTATCCATGAGGAATCATAGAAGATGTATTGGTAAAGTTGGATAAATTTATTTTTCTTTTTGATTTTGTGGTGTTAGATATGGATGAAGACCAAGATGTCCCACTAATTCTTGGCCAACCATTCTTGGCTTTGGGAAGACCTTTAAAGGATGTTCAAAAGGATGACTTAACATTGAGAGTGAACAAGGAAGATGTTATGTTTAACATCTATGAAGCCATGATATTTCCAAAAGATCCAAGCACTTTTTTTCGGGTATATATCATTGAACAATGTGAAGTAGAAGCCTTTCAAGAAGATATGCCAGTCGATCACCTAGAAAGATGTATCACCACTTTATCTCATGCTTATGATCTTAATAATTTTCTTGTTTGTAAATTTTATTTACCTTTTGTTATTGAAGAATTTATCCACTATGTATTTACCTTGGAAGCATTGTCACAGGTTACATCATTTAGCAAAGAAGTGGAGAGGTTGGAGCCAATAGTAGCAAAGACGGATTATATAATCTCTATAGAAAAAGTGCAGCAAAGTACAACTCTAGAGTTGAAGCAATTGCTTGAGCATCTTTGCTATGCATTCTTGGGTGATTGTTACACCTTTCCAGTGATTGTTGCAACATCACTTACACCCAAACAAGAAGAAAAATTGCTATGTGTGTTAAAGGAGCATAGAATAGCTTTAGGATGGACTATATCTGACATAAAAGGTATAAGTACTTCCATTTTCATTCACAAGATATTAATGGAAGAACTTTACAAACCATAAATTGAGTCCCAAAGAAGATTAAATCCAACAATAAAGAAAGTTGTGAGAGTTGAAATTCTAAAGCTTTTCAATTTTGGAGCTATTTATGCTATTTTAGATAGCTCATAGGTAAGTCCAGTGTAGGTTGTACCAAAAAAGAGTGGAATGGCGGTGGTGAAAAATGACAACAGTGAGCTTATTCCTATAGTAACAATCATGGGTTGACGTTTATGTATGGATTACCACTAGTTGAAGAAAGCAACAAGGAAGGATCATTTTTCACTTCCATTGATTGATTGGATGGATATCCCTATTATTGTTTCTTATATGGTTATTTGGGGTATAACCAGATTGCCACACATCCTAAAGATAAGGAGAAAACTACATTCACATGCCCTTATGGAATATTTGCTTCTAGAAAGATGCCCTTTGGATTGTGCAAAGCCCCAACAACATCTCAACATTGTATAATGGCTATCTTTTCATATATGATGGAAGATATAATGGATATTTTCATGGATGACTTTTTAGTTGGAAAAACATCTCATCTCCCTATTGAGTTGGAGCATAAAGCTTATTGGGCTATAAAGAAGTTTAATTTTGATTTGAAGGAAGCTCAGGAAAAGAAACTTCTTCAATTGAATGAGATGAATGACTTATGAAATGATACATATGAAAATGAAAAGTTCACAAAGAATGCATAAAGACGTGTCATGACAAACAGATTCTTAGGCATGAGTTTTCTCTAGAACAATAGGTTTTGGTTTTCAGTTCATGATTAAAACTCTTCCTAGGTAAGCTAAGATTAAGATGGACAGGTCCTTATACATTTGAATTTTTTTCACTTTTGGAGCAATAGACTTGAAGGACAAGGTAGGAAATATATTCACAGTTAATAGTCAGAGATTGAAGCACTATTCTGGAGAACAAGTGGGGAGGAATTATGTATTTATTCCTTTTCAAAATTCTAATTGATGAAGATTGAAAAGTATGGCTTTAGACTATAAAACAAGCACTTATGGGAGGTAACCCATAAAACTTTCTTTTATTATTTATTTTATTTTATTTTTTATTACTATTTGAATAATATGGATTTTGATGCTGGTTTATTATGCAGGAATAAAAAGCTAAAATTACACACTAATGCGGATCCACCATAAAACCAGGGAAGTTATTTTCATTTCTTTTATCTATCTAAGTTTTGAATTACAATAAGGACTTTGTTTAGTTTAAGTTTGGGGGTATCAACACCTATAGTCTTGAGTTGTTGGATTTTCTTTTCAAGCATGTATTTGAGTATGATTGAATTCGCAATGACTTTGAAATTTGTGATTGAGGATGGGTTTAAGAATTTTTTTTCAAAATTTACTATTATGTGAGGCAGAGTTTTGTGTGTACTTTGATTTAAATCTTCGTCCTTGAAAATAATTGAGCATATAGTAATTTTTTCTCTACTCCATTTTGCATATGAAAAGAAGGAATTGAATTAACTGGGTTAGGAAAGTTTAATCTTGCTTTGCTCTAGAATTCGTTTATGGATCCTTGAGGTAAAATGGTAGTTGATACCAAATATTAGAGATTAGAGAAATGATCTAGGAAATGTTTTTGTCACAACCAAAAAGCTTTCCCAGCCGTCCTAATTATCACACCATTATTGCATGGTTTATTCCCATATTCAACCCTCTTGAGCCTTATTTTACATAAGCCTTATTTGTTTTTTAACTATATAAACCATTCTCATTCTAAGCTTGAAAAGCTATGAACTTACCTGAAAGTTTGAGAAAATACTTTGGTGAAAATTTGCATTTAAAAAGAAAGTTAGTTCAAATTAAATAATCCATATTATGTTTACTCTATTTGATCAAAGTGTGAAAAAATGAAAGGCAAGAATCGAAAAAGGGTTAAAGTGGTTGAAATTAGTAAAGACTATGAGTATCAAGGCAACCACTTCTTTATAAAAAGAAAAAAAGAAAATAAAAAACACTCCACTTATTTACTATGGCAACAATATTGTCCTCAATATGAGCATATTGTCAATAAAGAACTATGGTGTGAATCCTGTAGATATTTTTTTATTGTTTCTTTCTACCAAGTATTTTCCCAGTTTTGCTTTGATTTTCAATATCCATTTCTTTCTTAGCCCTCACCTTATAGCCTGTCATTACAACCCTAATTAAAGATCTTTTGATCTCTAATTTTGGTAATTGATTACATTAGTGGAGAGGATTTTTGAAAATTGGACTTATGGAGTTAAGTTTTGAGAGAATTCTTCTGATTTCAGTTGAATTGACTATTTCACACACACATTCAAGGACCTAGCTTTAGGATGAAGTAAATGCTTAACCCTTGCTTGACAAATTGCAATATTTTGATTGATTTTCTTGCTATCTTTGATATAAAAAGAGTAAGTTATTAGTGATGAAATCTATATTCAAATCATGGCTTGGATAGTGATGATAGTTATCTATAAGGTCTTGTTGACAATGTCTACATTTGTATTTTCTTTTATTTTATTTTCTTTTTTTTTAGGACAAACAAAGTTTTAAGTTTGGGGGTGTTTGATGACTAGCATAATTTGTCATAATTTGTCACTTATTAACTTTAAATTTTAGTTTAATTTTATTTAATTTTTATTGATTTTATACTTCATTATTATTATTTAAATTTTATTATAGAATTGAAGAAAATAAAGATTCAAAATTTTAGAAGCATATTGACTAAGGACTCTTAAATTTAAAAGAAGATTTATTTAAATCTAATTTAAATTAGGATGTATTTATTTAAATTAAATTTAAATGAATATTTTTCAAAAATAAATAAATATGTATTTATGTATATATGTATGTATGTATGTATGTATGTATGTATGTATGTATATATATATATATATATATATAAACAAGGGACGGTGCAGAGAATAAGAGGGAGAAAATGGAGAAGGCGGCAGAGAGGAGAACAAAAAAAAAAGGAAACAAGAGTAATAGAACGAGAAACAAGGGTAAAAAAAGAAAAAAGCTAGGAATGAAGTAAAAAAACTGAGAAACATGCAGAACAGAGAAGAAAAATCTAGAATAGATTAATGTAAAAGCAGATTCTTTTTGCTAGTTAATTTTCTTTCAATTCCTCTTATAAAATTATGATGAATTCATTTATATTAAATTTAATTTTTAGCATGAACTAAATTTTCTTTATTTTAGGAAAAAGATGTAATTTAATTCCAAATTATGCTTGATTTTCTATATTAATTTGAACAACCAGATATCATTAATGGATGATAAGGACAGTGCTATGAATGAATATGTATTACCTTTGTTGGAAGGTCTAAATCCAAGTATTATAAGGTCAAAAATTCAAGTTGATTAGTTTTAACTAAAACTAGTGATGTTTCAAATACTACAAACAGCTAGACAATTTAGCGAATTACCAACAAAGGATCCTTATTTACATATTATATTGCTTATTGATGTTAGAGATTCATTTAAATTCAGAGGTGTGATTGAGTAGGCATTTAGGCTTAGATTATTCCTATACTTTTTATGAGACAATGATCAAGCTTGAATAAACTCTTTGCCACCTGATTCAATTACAACTTGGAATGATTTGGTGGAGAAATTCTTGATGAAATACTTCCCACCAACAAGGAATACCAAGCTTAGTAATGATAGTTACCTCCTACCAATAGTATAAAAGGGAATATTTATAGCTCAAGTTTCATCTTTAGTGAATCTTTTGAAGGCTCAAAACTTGCCAACGAGTATAGACCTGGTCTAATATTTAGGGGTGTCATGTGTCTTTTGTGATGGATCTTATTTGTTTGATAATTGTCAAATTAATACTAAATCAACATTCTATGTGGGTAATATGAACCAAAATAATCCATACTCGAACACATATAACCCAGGATGTAGAAAACATCCAAATTTCACTTGGAATAACAACAATTAAGGTGGTAAGTAATTCAATCGTCAATTAGTTCTATCACCTAATTTTCAATAACCACAATAATCACAAGCCCAAGAGAAGAGGCCACCTACTAAGGATAATAGAAATGCTTTCGTGGGGATGATGAAGAATTTCATTTAGTCAGTAAATATAAAAGTATCTACTCAAGAGTCTTCAATTCAAATTTAGAGAACCAAATAGGGCAACTTGCCCAAGCCATAAGTCAAAGACCTCATGTTAACCTTGCAAATGACACAATTATAAACCAAAGAAGATAAGTTAAGGAGCATTGTAATGCCATAGCCTTGAGGAGTAGTAAAACTCTAGAGGAGGAACATGAGACTCAAAAGGATGAGAAGGAATAGGAAGCGAAAAAGGATGAAAAGGAAAAAATGGATGAACAGATCACTGGAAAAAGAACAATTCAAGAAAAAAAAGAGAAACCTCTACAAATCCACTATTCCTTTCCCTCAAAGACTGCAAAAGTCTTGGTAGTCTTTAAGAAGTTGCACATAAATATACCATTTGCAAATGCACTTGAACAAATGCCTTCTTATTTCAAATTTCTAAAGGACATGTTGTCTAAAAAATGGAGGCTTGGTGTAATGAAAAAATAGCTTTACTGAATGTTATAATGCCATCCTTGCTTCAAAACTACCCCAAAAATTGAAAGATCTAGGTAGCTACGACATTCCTTGCACAATTGGAAACATCCACTTTAAGAAAGAAATATGTGACTTGGGGTTAAGCATTAACTTTATGTCATTATTGGTCTTCAATATATTGGTGGTTGGTAAATCCCAACCTACTTCAATATCATAACAAATGGTAGACAAATCAACTAAGTGACCTAGGGGTATGGTAGAAGACGTGCTAGTAAAAGTAGACAGGTTCATATTTTTGGAAAATTTTATTCTGGTAGACATGAAAGAGGAATGTAAAATTCCTATCATACTTGACCATCAATTCTTAGCAACCAAATGTGGACTCATTGATGTACAAAAGGGTGAGCTTATAATGATAATGAAAGATGAACAAGTGACATTTAAAGTTTTTAAAGCATCTGGACCCTCTAATATTGATAATGCTAATGAATGATTTAGGATAGATGATAACTTAAAATAATCTATTGAGTTGCCTACACATAAGACTATTACACATGATACTATCAACAATGAAGTAAACTCACCAAGAAACAACTTAATCTATTTTAATTTTGAAAGTTTGGAATCTGTGATTGATATTGTTGATTTTGTGAACTATTTGGAGGCTACACCTCTCATGTGTATACCTAATGATATTATGAAGAATTTTGAGAGAGGATCTAAGCTCATAACATCTATTAAAGAGCCACCAAGGTTAAAACTCACAGCTACCCTAACATCCCCAATTAGTGGGCAAGCAGAAGAGTCCAATAGAGAGGTGAAAAAGATGCTAGAAATACATAAATTAGCACCATGCTTTTAAACCAAAACATAAAGATGCCAAAAAGTACAAAATAATATAAAATATGGCATGATAAGAGAATTTAGCACCAATTTTTTAAACTGAAACACAATATTATTGAACAAATGGAGACTCAAACTATTTCTAGGAAAACTCAAGAGTAAATGGAGATAAAGAGATGTAACTTAGGACTTGACAAGATCATATAGTCAAGGATGTTAAAAATGACGCTAGTTGGGAGGCAACCTAACGTTATTTTATTTATTATTTTATTGTCTTTATTTTGTAGGTGAATAAATGTAGAGAGAAATGGTGCAACAAGAGAGATGACAATGTGCAATTTAAGTTTGGGGGTAGGAACTTCATTCTTTGCTTTAGTATTTAGTATGAATTTTCAATTTTTTGGAAATTTTATTTATTTATCTTTTTTATTTTTAGTATGTTTTGAATCATAATTTAGGTAGAAATTGATAAATATATGAAAACTAAATGCATGCATGCATGCTTGATATGAAACATTTGAACTCAATGATACAAATTAGTTGTAATGACTAGGATAAGGAATGTAACATGTTTTTTTAGGTACTTACATTAATTAAGTGATTTGCATATTAGTTTGGACTAGATTGATTCAAATTTTTATGCACATGTTCATGATTGACTTTGATGTGCTTATTGAAAGAAAATTTGTAGTGAGTTATGCAAGTTGATAAGATCTACCATGTTTAAGAACCAATTTGATCATCCCTTGAGGCAAAATCCTAAATAGTATTTGGCAAGAGAGATGATTCCGACTTTATTTAGATCAATTGAGCATTTCAAGCTGACCATTGTTAATATATTTAGTCACCTATTTGGAAATTATATGTTATGCTATAGAGTAAGGTGAAATATAATGGACCATATGAAAAAAAAGCTCACAACACAATTATTCCTCTAAATAAAAGCAAAATAAAATTGAAAAAGACAAAGATGTAAAGTAAAAGAATATGAAAAGAATTATAAGATAGGGTGTACTAAAATATCAAGTAAAAGCTCAATTGTAGTTAAAAAGTGTGTGATGAATAAAAATAAAGCTAAGGTGTAGAAAGAGCCTAAATGTCTTCATTTATCGACCCCCACCTAAGCCTTTCATTACAAGCATGTAAAGCCCTTATAGATCTTTAGCTTAGTGCAAATTTATATTAGTTGAGAGGGATGTGAAAAATAGAATTATGAGACTTGTTCTAAGATTTAATTTATTAACATGCTCATATAGATTGATTTCATGAGTGCATTAGATGATATCATGTGCAACACACATACATAAATCATAAAATCGTGCATATCCTTTTTTGATGGTATGTTAATTGATGAATATGTGAAACTCCTGGTCATAGAATGGTATGACTTTTGAGAGGTGTATTTTTTGCTAAATATGCTTGTATTAATAGATATATATTTACAAATATATTGCTTAGTTAGACTTGGCTTTACTTGAGGACAAAAAAAAAGTTAAGTTTGAGGGTGTGATGACTCTATGAAAGTAGAGTCATCAATGTACTTGTCTACTTAATATTTACTCTTTTTATTCAATAAGTAGTACTTTTACAGTTTAAACTATTAAAATATGAACTTTTTGGTGAAAATGGTGAAAATATATTTTTGGAAATATTTTGGAATTTTTATGTATTCTTTATGAATTTTTAATACAGAACCAATTAGAAGATGCCACATGGATGCCAAGAAAACATAGTTGACCATGCATGCTATATGGACGTAGGCAAACTAAGAGATAAAATCACGCAATGTCACATGTATCGAGTAATACAGGTCCATGCCACGCATTGGCATGTCATTCAATTCGAGTTTCACCTCGTGGTCAATATGTATTCCATGCATGATCACCTGATTCATCCATTCTATCCACCACACCATATAATCCATAATTGCGATCAGCCCACTAGTGCCATACCTCTTGCACTCATTTTTCTAGTGAATTCGCATGCCATGTATCACATTCCTATTGGCTAACATTGTTAATTTTCCTTTTTATCTCATTCCTTAATCTGAACCACATTTAACCCCCTAATTTCCCCATAAACTCTAATGTGCCAAAAATTACATATTTTTTTATCAATTTTTGGAGCTAAGAAAAGATAAAAATATAGAAACATTCAAAAGGAGATACAATTTTGATAGAGATTCAAGAGGAGATCGGTGCTACAATTTAAGAGATTGATTGTATTTCTTCTTCTTCTTATTTCTTTATCAAATTTTATGTCTTTCTTTAGAAAAATATGAGCTTTCTGAACAAAATTATTTCTAGCTAATTTATTAATCCAAGGGTCTTATGAACCTAATTTTCAACATGTAACGATCTAATATTTTACCCCAATTATGATTTCAATTTAATTGTATTATTTAACCTAATTTTTATGCTATTAATTGTTTGACTAAAAATTTATTTATGAAGGTAATTAAATAGATTTGAGAGAGTTATTTAATTATTTATCTTGATTGAATAACTTGCATAATATTTTGGCATGTATGATTTTTATGTATGTGATCCATAATTGAGGAACTTAATGATAGTATACAAGTTAATTGACATGAGAATATGATTAGGTTAATTACTATATAGTGTGTGGTTTACTTGATAGAGGAATACATATTAGGTTAGATTCGATACATCATGTAATTGATTGGTAATTATAGTGGGGATTTTAGTAATTCACATGTTTAGAAATTGGGTGATTAAGTATTCCTAGATAATTTCTCATATATCTTCTTAGCTGCCAATTCTAAATTTATTAATAGCTGCTATTTATTTTTAGTTCTTTTAATTTTGCTATCTAAAAACAAAAAAAAATTGAATTCTATTTTTTTTTGTTTTAAAAATTAGTTTTTAATAACATAATCTCCATAAGGAACAATCTTTTCTTATCATTATATTACTTGTTGCAATACACATACTTGCATATTCATTGCATATAATTTGTGTCGATCAGTATATCGTGGTTGCAATTTATGATTACTTTCGCAAGATTTCAAGGCTTGAGCTAACCTTGACTACAAGGTAATATTTGAACTAAAATTTTCACCTATTTTGAGAGTGCTACCTCATAACTAGTGTGAAAGTCTTCATACTAGGCTTATGGCTGATTCATAATTCCTTAAACAAAAAAGAAAGGAAAATAAAACATAAAATTCTTTACATGCATAAAAAGAAAGAGCGAAAAGTTGGTTACACAAAAGGAAAATAAAAATTAAATAACAAATCCTTATATATAAAAGGAGGAATAAATATTTTAAATTATCTCTTGGTAGATATTTTTTATTTTGTAGAATTGAGCATTCAATTGCAGTTTTTCAATGATTGGTGATATTCTTTCCTTGGTATCTTACATGATTGATCATAAATAATTTGAATGACATGCATTTGAAGTTCAAACATGTATCGTATTTTTGGTGACTATTGATATGTCACTATATTGGTTAGTATGTCCGTGTTTCTTATGAAAATATTTGTCTTCAATGGATTGTCAAAATTTGAACAAAGTTAACTTCTCAGTTAAGTTTTCTATTTTAATCATGTTTAAATAAGTCTACCACTCTCATTCAAAAAGAAAAAAATTTATGTATCTCAAATTTGATAAATTTTTATTTTATTCTAATTTATTTTGGAGAGTCATGAAACTTAGGGGGAATTCATTCATTGCATACATCACATTTATGCTCATTTTGTATTTAAGCTTCAAAGTTAAATTAAAATTTTGTATGACAAAAAAGGGGGAGAGTGGTTATAATGGGAGAGGTTCCACTTAGCAGGAGAACACATTGATATAGTGTTCTAGTTATTAATTGATTTGTCACATAGGGGAGTAATCTTAATATTTAAATGTTCTATATGTTGTTACTCACTTCTTATGTTTTTTTGTTCACTTTACTACTAATTTACACATTGAACTAATGAACAATAAGTCATTCTAGACAAATTGTGTGCCTATCTATTTTTTGGTTTTTCAGTATATGTATGAACCATCAAGATTCAAGAAAAGATGGTTTAATCAAATCATAGGATAGTACCACTATGTAAAAACATTATTTTTCCTATGAGTCTCATGTAGGGAGAGAGTTTTTTGTCACATGAACATGCCAAAGGGGGAAATTGTAGGATATATATAAGTCTTTGCGATATTCGTCAACAAAATATTTAAATGTAAACTAGTTTCTAAGTGCATTTTTATGATCATTGTTCAAAGTCGAAGAAACTTTTGAGCTTCCAATCAACATGTTTTAGGTATATACTTTTCCTTCTACAATTGGAATATTTGGTATATTCATTAGTCGATCGATGGAGTATGTGGTCGATCAATCGAATAGGTTAGATTGATCAATAGTTCATCTTGTATGATTTATGTCCTCACAGGTTGATTTTCAAATTGGGGTAGATCGATAGAGGACTAATCGATCAAGATTTGATCTAACATGATCTATCTTATCTTGATTTTGTTTTAATCATTGCTAGATTGATTGAAAAGGATTTTGATCAATTAACCTTATTAGTTTGATCAATCGAGGTGGAATTGGATCCTGAGATTAGCTAGGGCTTCAACTTAAAATCTAATTGTTTAAATGAGCCTCTTTTTTTTCTTTTTGCATATTGCCCTTATTAATTATTGGTCTATGAATTATTTTATGGACATATTGGTATTTGGACTTTAACATAGCATTAAGGTTTCATCTTTCCTATACAAAGAACATAATGCTCCCTATTTTAATCAACCACATTCATTATTTTTTTCTAATTGTTTTTACTCTCTCTCTCTTTCAAATTATTTTATAAAACATGAATCATATTTTTTTGGTTAGTTAATCTATTAAAAATTTTATGGTTATGTTTGATTGATTTATAAGCATATTTAGTTTATGATATTGTGATTAGATATTCATATAACTTCTTTTTGATTAGGTTCTTAAATGTTTGGATGAAATGAATTTATGTGTGATTATAATTATTTGATTTGATAATTTAACTTTCAAGAAGCTATCTTTATTGAACTTGTGCTTCAACTTCTGTTCTAGGGTTGTTAGATGATTTAGATTAAGTGATTTACTCTTGAATATTCTACTTGAGGTTTTTTATTATTGAAACTACTCTAGGGCACACTTTGCACTTATGTTATTGTGCTGAATTTTCAAATGCTAGTTGAATGAGTTCGATTGGTCGTGCAACTCCAGTTTATCGAAATGTTGGTCTAGATCTGTACACCTATCTTATGGAGACTGTAAAAGAAGTAATGGCTTGTAAGTAAATTATTTTGGGGGAAATATCTTGGAGGGTAGTTTAAGTCATAACCTTGTAATTAAACATTGATTTTCATAGTGAATAGTTAAATGGTCCAATGTACCAGTGATTTTCCTCTTAGGTCTATGTTATAAACTAGCTTATTTCCACCCAAAATATTGTGTGTCAAGTTATATTTATTTTTTCTTTATATTATCTACATACGATTACATGTCTAGCTATTTGTAACTTTTTAATTAGTCATAATTCAAAAACATTACATATTCACCCCCGTTTAGTTAATTAGATATGTAGCTTTTAAATATTCAATAATGCTAAATTTATGTAGGATACCAAGATTGAATTTATAACCTAGAGACTTATAAGAGCCAATTAACCATAATTGTGGGAAAGATTGAAGCACAATTATCTATCAAACTTCTCTCATAAACTTTGATCAATCCTAATGGGATTGTCAATGTTAGTGCTGTAAAAATTGGCAAATGATAGGAAGGTCTCACCCAAGACCTTTCAAGTGATTTCAACTTCAACTAGAAGTTATATCAGTCGAGCTGATGATCTTAAATCAAGCGCTACATGGGAGACAACCCATTGATTTCATTCATTTTATTTTTATTTATTTTAATTTTTGTAATATTTTGTGTGTAATGAGGACATTACCTAACTTACATTGGTAGTGGATATGCATTATTATCAAATATTGTTTCTATTTAAAGTTTTACTTTTATTTTACTTACTTTCCTTTTTTATTAGTATTTTTATTTTAGTTTTAGTTTTTATTTTTAGACGAAACTGAATTTAAAATTTTCAGTACACTAGTTTTAGGTTAGATTTTAGGGAATAATTTTCAGAGTGCATCACGACATGATTCTATGTGCATTGTAACTGTGTACATTTTAAAAACCAACACTCCCCCACCCATGTAAAAAATCAAATAAAAAAATTATTTAAAAAAAAACTAAAGCATACTTACACTCTCCTTTTTCTAAACTAAAAATTCAATTTTTACTCAAAAATACCATTCTTCTTCCTAAATCTTTATATCTACATCAATATTAAAGCTTATTTAGGATCTTTTTGTAGATTTTTCACATAAAGATCAAATTTTTTTGGTTTCCTAATATCATCCTCAAAAAAACTCAATCATCTTGAAGTAAATGCATTAAATTCTCAAGTTTTATTTGGTTAATGTTGTGGTTAAGTTTTTGGAAATAATTTTGTATCAAACGTGTGGAATTTTGAGATTTAAGGAAGCAAACCTAAATATAGTGATTATTTTTTAAAGATTATTGTTATATTTTCTTACACTATTGAATAAAAAATGGTGCCAAAAAAAATCTCTAGTAAGGAAACCATAGTGTCTAAAGAGTGAGATAGAACTAGGCTTGTAAGACTTGTGGCTCAAAAGAGATTTGAAAAAGCTGCAAGGGTGAATAAAAATTTTAGTGCGGAAAGGAATATTGATTTTAGAAAAGACCTATTATCTAGTTTAAATAATGTGATAGAAAACCTAAGATGGAAAAGAATTGTTTAGAGTCTTAAAGCTTATATTGTATCCATTTATGAGAGAATTCTATGTTAATGTGCCTGAAGTTGTTAATGATAGGACCATGGTTAGGAGAATTTCTATACCTTTTAGTGCATCCACCATAAACACTTATTATGGTTTAATGGATGCAACTCAAAGGGAGTATGATGTTTATTTAGAGCACACAGATTATAAAGAAGTAATGGAGAGCTTAGCACTAGAAAGAGGAGTGAAATATGCCCAACGAGAGACATAAAGGATTTGACACTAAAGTAATAACTAACATCTCCCCTTTTTGGCAATATTTCCTTTATTTAAAATTGATAACAACTAGCCATTATAATTCAATTCATAAAAAAAGGGCTTTATTACTCTTCACAATTCAAACCTCAAAAAGCATGAATGTTAGGAAAATTATGAATCAAAGAATAAGGTTGTCCATAAAAATATATGAGTTAGTTATTTTTCCCTCAACGCATTACAATACTTTGTGTTAAAGCTAGTGTGAGAATACATGCCTGTGATATTCTACTACAACCTAGTGACTTATTAAAGGATATGTTTGATAAGTTATAAGAAAAAGGTTGATAAAATGGAGGCCTATCAGATACAACAATAAGAGTGGCTCAAGGGATATATGTGGTATTAGTCCAATTATATGAATATCATCTATGGGATACAATGGTTGGATCTTGCTCAATTTGATTATGACTGTAGTAAGTTAAATGGAGCTACGAAGTATTCAGGGACAACTTTTTCTTCCAGCCACCAAAAAACACTAAAGAAGACACACTAGAAGAAATGGAGGACTAGATCTCCACAATCTCAATTATTCCTTTGATTTCTTAGTTTACGGTTTAGTTTATTTTCTTTCATTTTATTTATTTCTTTTCATTTTTATTAGTATTTAATGTAATTTTTCTTTTATTTTTCAATTCTGTTATATATTGTTTTGAACATCTTAACTCTATTTTGGTGATATTTTTTAGGTATATTTTAATTCTTATGACTAGAAATGATACATACGATGAATTCAGAATATGAACTTAATGCTCAAAATTTCACAATTCACCATTACTAGCAAGGTAACTCTTCTTTCTATCTTCTCTTTTTAGATAAATTACGGATAATGTATATTTTAGGTTGGGGGTGGGAATGTTCCTTCTATATTTCTACTAAGAGTTCAATCAAAATTCTGACAATTTTTCAAAATTTTTGTTTTTATTTGTTTTGTTAAGTGTTTTGAATCAATTTATATGTCAATGATAGGAATATGATTGTGTAATCAAACTTATGGTTGGCAATAAGAATGATTGAGTAATCAAAGTACTTAAGACTATTTTGTGTGTGAAGTTTTCATAGATATATTGAAGGTCTCAACAAACTCTAGAAATTACTTTGAAAAATACTCAAGGAGAAATTATAGAATATACAGTGTTGAGGAAAATATTTAAGCCATTGTTGGACCGTTTGAGCCTTTTCAGGCATAATAATTGTATATTCATCATTAGTATCCCTTTTGAGCTAATATGAATTATAAAACTTTTATTTCTTTAACATGCTATTACCTACCCTTATATGACCCAAGAAAAATATTATCCTACCTTTCTACTTTTTAAGAGGACTTAAAATAAACATATATTTGATATGAACTCTCTTGAAGAAAGGGTCAAAATTTTAGTAAAAATTTACTACAACCCATAAAAAAATATTGAAAATAAAATTTTGGGAGATGTAGAAAATAAAAAAAACAAAATGGTGAAAGGTTGGTAATGTAATTTTGTATCTTTTTAGTTATAAAAAGAAGAAAAATTGAGAAGAAGAGAAAAAAAAAAGAAGAAAAAATATAGTATATTGATATTTAATACAATGTAAAATTGTGCACATAGTATACTTGCTATGGATACGAATATAAATATGACATGGATAAGTTACGTAACGTGTGGAGCTATTTTAGAACTTAAAATGGTGGTGTTTGAATTTAATTAAGTTCTCTTATTTTTGTCAGTCACCTTCCCGTTATTTAATAACACCACACCTTAGCCTAACATTATAACCTTGACAAAGATCTATTCATCTAAAGTATTATGACTTTTCTACATTAGTGTAGAGTGAATTTAAGGGTAATTTTATGGATTTTTTTATTACTATGCTTACACACATCATATTTTCACAATCTAGAGACCAATAATATTGTTCTACGAAGGTCATGCATAAGATTATTTGGCATGATGATTATATGTTTATGGATAGATGGTTATATAAGAGTTGATCACTAAAGTGAAACTAATATTTGAATTTATTTTTGATAAAAAGTGAGATTTAAATAATCTATGTATTGATATCATGGGCAATCTTTAATACAAATGTATAATTCATTCAATGTTAGAGTCTTTGTTAATTTTTTATTTTATTTTAGTTTTAATTTATTTTAGTTGTGATGTTTACGCGTATCATCACTGAAAATGCTCATGAGACTGTAACTCATCCATTAGGGCACATTAGGGGTTCAAAGGGTCAATCTACAAAAATGATTTAGTTAAGTTTAATTTAGTTTATAATTATTTATTTTCTTTCTAAGAACATCTTTTGAGTGCTTATCTTGCAAGAGACTAGACAAAAGCTGGTTAGGAGTTGTGATATGTGCCTAAAAATCATGCATATCTTATGATTTATTGGAATTATTAAAAGAATAAATTAGGTTTTAATATCGAATTTTAACCTAGGTCTTTTATAAATTGTTTTTCAAAATCATAAGATATGTTTTTATGTATTTTAGGTATTTTTGACTTAAAAAATTCAAATGACAAAAGACCATTCAAGTCTCACAATTAGGGATATACTTCTCATACATGGAAGGATCTAAATGTAAACATTTATGCAAGATACATCAAAATGGGGTCAAAACATTGAAGTGTCAAAATTAAGGGCATGTTACAACATGAGTATATGTGTACCATCATATAACACTCTCAGGACAATTTGCAAAGAACAAGAATTAGAGTAACACCACAATATGAGTCTATGTATGCCATGGCCTGTGAATTGTGATTTGCATTCCAATGTCTGATTACAAGCTCATGTTTATCCAATCAATTCTAAATTTGTGTAAATAGCATTTTAATTGTTGTAAATTTCTTCAACCTTATCCTAACTACATTTTAATCATATATAGCTAGGGTTAATAACAAAGTCATCCACAGATTAAGTTACAGATTGAAAGAGAAATATATAGAAAACATGTAGGTCTATAGAGAAATTAAAGGCTAGAGGCAAGATATAAATTCAAAGAGACAATTAAGGAGTTATAATCAGCCATTGATATAAATTATAAGCTTCTTCATCTTCTTCTTCTTCATAATCTTTATTATTTTGTATTTATTTGAATTATTATTCTACATTGCTAATTTATTTTTGTGCTTATGGGAAAATTTCAAGCCCTAAACTATGATTTTAATTGATAAAATGTTATAAGGATTTTTAGATAACATCCTTGACTTTTTAGGTGTCCAAGTGTATGATTAAATTTGATGGCTATGCATGTATAAATTAGAGTAATTAACTAATTTACTACATTAGTATGTTTAATACTAATTTAAGATGTTACTAGATTATCCTAGGAATATATATCTTTTCTTGTGTGATAGTCGAGAATACTTACGTCTATTTATTTCGTCAGTTATGGTATTCTCTAATATTCTTGTTCGAATTGGTAACTTGTTGCTTTTTGATAGTGTGACAAGTAGAGTTGATACCTTTGTTGAAGGTTGCTAAGAGTTGTGATCTTGCAAAGTATAGTTATCTCCTTTTTCATACGTAACGTGATGAATGAGTTTTATTTAACAACTATGACTAGGTTTATATTCTTAGTTAGGATTGATTTACGATGGTAATCTACTTCAATTAAAAGTAAAAAAAGGTGGGTTGGAAGTTTTTGTCGACTAGTGCTCATATTTTTCATGCTATTGTTGTTAATTCAATGATAGTTCAAATATTGATTTATGATATAATGAATTACATAATAGACTAGTGGTGAAGACTGTTCTATAATCACATATTTCTCTTGATCTCTATGCTCAAGTATTTTATTTATTAATTTATATTTTATTTTTATTTCAAAACTATTTTCAAAACCCCCATTATTAATTTATTAATAAGCTGATAATTATGATTTCAATTTAATTATACTATTTAATCTGATTTTTATGCTATTAATTGTTTGGCCAATAATTGATCGACAAAGGCAATTAAATATATTTGAAAGAATCATTTAATTGTTTATCTTGATTAATTAACATGCATAGTTTCTAAGCAAAAATGTAGGACTCTTATGTATATGATTCATAATTGATGAGCTTAATGAGTAGTATGATATTTAATTGACATGAGAGTGTGATTAGATTAATTACTATATGGTGTGTAGTTTACTTGAGAGATGAATACATGCTAGGTTAGATTCAATTGATCATGTAATTGAATGATAATTATATTGGAGGGATTTTAGTGATTCATATGTTTAGAAAATTGGGGATAAGTATTTCTAGATATTTTCTCATACAACTTCTTAGCTAAAAAATATGATTTAATTAATTATTGCTACTTATTTTTAGTTCCTTTAATTTTGCTTTCTTAAAACATAAAAACACCAAAAAAATTGATTTTTATTTGTTTAATTTTAAAAATTAGTTTTTAATAACACAATCTTGGTGGGAGCGATCATTTCTTATTGTTGTATTACATGTTATGATACGTATACTTGAGTATTCAATGCACATAATTCGTGTAAAAAAATACATGTAATCCAAGGTGGAGAAATCATCCCAATTTCTCATGGAAGGAAAACTATAACCCTAGCTGTGCCAAAACTACAAGCGAGGCCAACCCTTCACTCCAACCATGCGACCCAATCTACCTAATAAGCTAACCAAGGAGGACATTTTGAATGTCTTCATTCAAGTGAGCATAGATAATCAAGTGAGAAATAATCAAAGGTTGGATTCTCTAGAGGCATCCTTGAAAAAGGTGAAAATTCTTGTAAGGCAACTGGTTGAGCATATGCTAAGGCAAAAGAAAGGGAATCTTCTTTATCAATCAAAGTAATTGAAGGCTATTACATTCCTTCGAAATGGTAAGGTGATGTGTTGTGTGTTTTACAACACACAAAAACGTGCAAGTATACATGGTCACAAGTAATAATATTTGTAAGTAAAGATCGTTCCCACGAGGATTTGTTACTATAGTTTGTTGAGTACTAAAATTTTATCTTTCTGATTTTATCCAAAACAATCGTTGTTTAAGAAAAAAGTAATAAGAAAATAAAAGAAATCTAGGATTGCAATTTTTCACCAAACTAATCCACTCAAATCATGTTATTTTCTTTTGATTTATATTTTTTAGTACATTTAATTTGTCAACCGAAAACTTCTTTTTTTATTATTCATACATCTCTTCCGAGCTCCGTATAAACACACCTCGTTAAATTAATTCACTATATCTCTATGAGAATTAAATTTAATAAGATTCATTAAGTTCTAAGTTTTCAAATGGCCACACATACAATTAGGGTATATTCCTATCCTTCATCATACATGTCATTCTATTTACGAGCAATATACACACAAATGCCTCTTCCAAGTTTATTCATGTGCCACAGATCGTTTTGATAAAATTCATAAATAATCAAAAAGCATTAAGCACCAAATAGAACGAACAAATCGAACGTCTTATAAATCTATCAAAAATAATTAAAATCAAAGCTTCATAAATTTAGATCAAATGCAACCCTAGAAAAATTAAATTACTTCATAAAATTAAAAATAAAAATAACAACACATACAGAAAAATTAGAAGAAGCAGAAATAAAATTAAAACATCTCAATAAGAAAATATTTGGCACACGCAAAACACAACAAAAGCCAAAATATGGCTTCTGCGTGTTTTGCCGTCCAAAACCGAGCAACACAAGAAAACTAAACTCTACCCAAAACTCCAAAACTTATCATCTTATCACCTATTTACAGCTAAAAAATACATCAAAAAAAATATTAAAATTTAATACACGCGGGGGACATGGAAGTGTGGGGAAAATAATAAATTACACTGGGGGACAAAAATTGTATCGAAAATGGAATCGAAAAAGTGAGTGGAGATGCTGCGCGTTTCTGTTTTATTTTCCTTCCACGCTACCACGTGTCGCGTTCTGATTCGCGAAAACAATTAGTGGGACACGTGGCAGCATCTCATTCGTTGAAGGGAATGGGTGCATGCAGAACTTGTCGCACGGGATTGGGGGGCGCGAGAAAGTGCGGCAACGGTTGGAATGGGGGGTTGATTCAGCGCAGTCGCGCTCATTGTAACATGCCACATGTCAGAAGATTATTTGCTGAAATATTAAGTGGAACACGTGGCAGATTATGGTTCGTAGAATAACCGGGCACGAAGGTGGGGGACAGGTCTGCACGGCGTCAGACGGGTGGGTCCCATGCTGCACGTCGGCCTGCGCGGTAGGTGGGCCCCACTCGGGCGCCGAGCCGCACGATAAAGGAATTCCCTACACCCACTCTCCTTGGTCGGGTTGAAGTGCACGCGTGCATCCGAACCGTTGATGCGTTGATCTGATGGTCCACGATGAAGCGTGGATAACACCGCGTGGAATTTCTCTCCTGCGAAAAAAAACTAACTTTTATTAATTATATTTTCACCCACAAATATATTTCAAATTACATTTTAAACTTTGTTTAATTGCAATATAGCCCTTTTTGTAATTTAAATTAAATTTTAAACTTTTAATAATTGAAATTAAGCCCGATTTTAATTTAAATTATATTTTCAACTTTTATAAATTGCAATTAATCACTCTTTTATTTGAATTATATTTTTGGACAAAAATTTGTCATTTAAGAACGTTTTCGATACAATTTATTTAATTTTCTTACAATATATATAAAACAGTAAATACTAATTTATTAAACTAAAATTAACTAAAAATAGTGCGAACGTAGCAATTATAATTAATAAAATAGGTGAAAATAACTATATAAAATACAGTTATCATGATGATGAAGATTTTGCTAAATTTTTTGATGATTTACTAATAATGTAGGAAACACAGGTGGTATGCAATTAGCTTCCAAAGGACGTATGGACATAAATGTTAAAATAGTGGAGCCTTTTGAAGGGAGTTTAGGAGATCCAAATGATCCTTCTACGTTGCACTAGTCACTTGAGCCGTACTGACTTTCTATCCCATTTCCACACCATCCAAAGGATAATGAATAGGATAAACTATTTTTTGATTTGTTTATTA
This sequence comes from Hippophae gyantsensis, assembly GCA_030763125.1. Classification (NCBI taxonomy): domain Eukaryota; kingdom Viridiplantae; phylum Streptophyta; class Magnoliopsida; order Rosales; family Elaeagnaceae; genus Hippophae; species Hippophae gyantsensis. Next base: position 39,657,782 of record CM061035.1, on the reverse strand, counting down.
TGCTTTCTAAAGTAAAAATTAACTTAACTTACCTCCCTTTGATGTCATTAGTGAGGGTTTTACTAGTTTTGTAAATTTTGTAGACGTAACTTTCATATTGTAATCTCTTTGCTATTACAACTTATTAAAACAAGTATCAAGATCACATGTATCATATCGTGATTATAGTACTTCAAAAACATAAATTATGGTACCATTGCATACATATTTAAGTGCATTTCATATAGCCTATTGATTGAATCAACAATGATATTGCCTGATGAAGACATTAGACTTTTTATTTTGAGGGATCAACCCCTATAGTAGAAGGATCAATCCCACTATAGATCGATTTGTGATTGATTCCACTATTGATTGATCAGCGGTCAATCCCATTGTAGATCTATTTGTAACTTTTGAAGGATCGATCTTATTTTGATTCTTAATAATTCATATTCAATCTATATAAATTTCAAAAGGAGGTATGGAGAGAGTGATTGATCCCTACTTAAGATAGATCAAGCCCTCATCTCATTGGAGAAATTTATTTTTTGGAAGGATCCATCCATCTCATAGTTAGCAGCCAACTACATGTAAAATTATGCCACATAAAATAAGTGATGCTTTCTCTTTAGGTTTTCTATAAATAGATTACTCATCTTTCACAATCATAAACACACAACTATATAGTAGTTTTATAAAGTACAAGATTTTTACATTTAGTTTCTCTATACTTTGCTCCTCTTCATTTAGGCTTAATTTCATGATCTCATCTATCATATTTACATGATAATGCTTTCTTAGATTTTTGCCTTTTTTATTAATTTTGGATCCTTGATTTTGGAACTCTCCTTATTCTTATTCTAGGGTCTTGCTATGATTTTTGTTTGGATCTACTTATCTATTTGGAGCATATAATAGGATTATTCTATGAATTATTCCATCTACAAAACACATAGAAGTTGTGTTATTTGCGATAACATTTCATCTTATTCCATGGACGAGTTTGATTGCTTGAGGAGAGTTGATCAAAATTTCAGTCAACATTTGTTCACCTATCTTGGATATATCGTGAAGAAGAGAATGGAAACTTCGTAAGTAAAGTACAAAAAGGCGTTGTCACTAAAAGAGTAGTCTAAGAGCTCTTGTACTTGAACATTATTTTTCATAGTGCATAGGTTAGGTGGTCCTATTGGACTGGTGGTTTTCCTCTTAGGTCGTACTCACTAACAAGAATGACAAAAAAATAAAAACAAAAAAATAGAAATCAAACTATCCTAAATCATTTTCTTAGATTAACACAGTTGCATTTAGCATGTGCAACAAGCCTTTAAACCCCTAGGTTTTCTTAGTAGATGAGTTCAAGCCTCATGACAGTTTTCATTTATGATATCCACAAACATCAAATGTAAAACAAAAATTGAAAATAAAAACAAACAAATAACTTACAAACAAATGAAGTCTAACAACAAAGTAAAAAGAATAATGAAAACAAAACATCTCATGCTTTAAAATTTCATTTTAGTCTAAAATTAAAATCTTTAACGTAAGTCATTTCAATATTCTAAACATCCATGATTTATTATAATGATTAGTTGAAAATCACTTTCATATTCAAATAAAAAATGTATCAATATTAATTTATTCAATCTTCGTGTAAGAAATTTTAATTTGCTTCAACTTTAACATTTCAAGGCATACTCTCAATAACAACGATCCTATTGATTCAAGTAGTCATTAAAATCTTTATGCGAATAGAGTTTATATATAGAAATGAAGTAATAGGTTACCATATGTTTAACAGAATGAAAAACTCAAGGTAGTGCATCATGTTGATATCATGAAAGGAATCAAATGAAAGGATTTATAAACAAATCACATTATTTTCTTACATCAATAAAATTCATCAAATAAAAATCTCAAGTAATATTCCTTTTAGGTGATGAAGAAAATGCAATGATTTCTTAGGGAATTATGTCCTATTATTTTTCTTTCTTTTTTTTATTCAACTAATTTTCACAACTTTGAAGATAATAGGTTATAGTATATAGTTTATACTATTTATTTTTCTCATTTTTTTCTATTTTTCTCTCAAACCCTACATTTTCTTCCCCCTCCCAAACACACTTAATTCCTTAAAAACTCCCACATTTCTTCAATCGTTTTCACAAAATCTTTCTAAAAATCAATTTCCTAACCAATTTCCACCATTCTATCAAGAAATTTTCAAAATTTTCATGTTCCATCAAGATGCTCATCTTCACAAAAGGGGTGTTCTTCAAATCTTCAACAACAAAAATAGTAAGTCTTTATAAATTTTGGAATTTAATTCTTTAATTTAAATTTTTTTGAATTTGTGAAGTATTTATTGTTAATAGAGTCCAAAACCCTCTTTAGGATAAAGAGAGGGTTATAAATTATTTGGATTAAAAGTGTGTGGTTTAAATTTTTTGTGAATCCCTGTTTAGATATTGTGGTAAAAAAATTTAAAATAGCACCTACGAGGTCTAGGAAAGGAAATATGATTTCAATTTTTTGAGATTTTGATGAATCAATTTTTTTTGTTTTGATACTAAAGTCCGTTTTAAAAAAGCGACGAAAGTTAATAAATATTTTATTCTAGAAAAAGGGATGGAAAAATTTTGCTAAGGAACAAGAGGTTGCTAGTGAATCATTAGTTCAGGAGTTTTATCCAAATTTCCCTAACACTATTGATGATAAATTTATGGTTAGGAATGTACTAGTTCCCTGTGGACCTAATGATATAAATGCTCACCTTTATTTAGTAAATGTTGGAGAAGGTGAATATGAGCAATATCTTAGTCATGTAGATTATACTATAGTATTAGAAGCCTCGACTATACAAGGTATTGAATGGATTGCGGGTGGTAAACATAAAGGTTTTGAAGCCAAGTATTTGGAAAAATATTCAAGAATTTGGGGATACTTTGTTTATTCTAGGATGATGCCTACCTACATTATAGCACCGTTGATAGAGAGGGAAATTTTGTTGTATGTAATTGCATCTAAGATGCTCATGGATGATGGAGCAATAATTCAATAAAGAATTAAACTGTTTGAAAGTGCTCATCATATGGGTTTCTTTTTTCCCAACTAATAACTACTTTATGTAATAAAATGGGGGTATCCCATTCAAAATGTGAGATTGTTATACAACCACATGAATTATTAAAGATGACTTATTTTAATGAGCTTACTTCGGCTATGAACATCATTCAAAGAGAAAGGAGAGCCATTCCTCCATCAAAAGTGTTTATAAAGGAGATATTTCATAATTTTTGTGAGAAAATGACCTATATAGAAGATTACCAATAAGCTTATTTTACCCAACAAGTAGCATTCCTAAATAACTGGCATCGTAATCAAGTGAAACACAATTAATTAATGTATAAAATGAATCGATTATAGTTAAGTCATCTCAAGATGGATACAAGTCCCTTAACAATACTCGAATATGACTTCAATTTTATACCACCAAAAAGATCATGACAATAAAAACTTGATGATCATGGTTTGGATGACAAGGAGAAAGAGCTCTAAATGATCTAGAATTTTTTTATTTTTATGTGATTTCTTTATAAATCATTTTATTTGATTTATTTTATGAGATCAATATTATTGAGAGTATGCCTTGTGAGGTTGGAGTTGAAGTGAATTAGAATTCCTTAAGGTTAAATTAATATTGATACATTTTTTATTTGAATATTAAAGTGATTTTCAATTAATTATTATAATAAATCATATATGTTTACAATATTGAAATGAATTATGCTATAGATTTTAATTGTAGACTTAAATGAAATTTTAAAGCATGAGAAGTTCTATTTTTCTTATTCTTTTGTAATTTTTTAACTTTGTTTTTAAACATTATTTGTTTGTGTGTTATTTCTTTTTTTATTTGCAATTTTTATTTTACATTTGATGTTTATGTGTATCATATCTTAAAACAGTCACAAGACTTAATTGCCCATTGGGACAACCTAGGGGTTTAAAGGCTTACTGCATATGCTAATTGCAACTATGTCAAACTCTATAAATGATTTAGGATAGTTTAATCTAGTTTTTTTTAGAGTTTTTCCTTTCTTGCTAAGAGACTGGCAAGAAGCTGGTTGGTAGTTGTGATAAGTGCTCAAAAGCAATTAATATATAGCAATTTTATGCATGTTTAATGATTATATAGATTTCTATTTGTTTGTTTTACTATCATTTTATGCAAATCTATCTTTTCAAAATCCCTGGTACATTTTTTTTTGTTTTTCAGGTATTTCTTGTATTAAAATAAAACATTTGTAAAACATTACATATGTTTTAGAATTGAAAAAATACTAGGAATTTAGGGATTAAAAGTGATGTAGATTAAGGTGTACCATGGCATGAAATTATTGTGAGCCACAACATAAGGGCATTGGAAAAAATCAAACGCATCCCAAAATATGATGCAGGCCATGGTAAGAGAATATTATGTTCTACACTATGAAGAAAGTGGATCGTGCTCAAATTGTGCACAAGTTGTGCATGCTGTGGCTTGGAATAATTGTATGTCGAGGAACCATGCCAAAAAAAACCAATTTTTCCTCCTTTCCACACCCTATAAATAGAACTCGATTTCTTTTGTAAAATATATTCCATTAGCTCTCTTCTAGCTGCTTTCTTACATTTCTTAGCTTTCTTTAGCTTTTCTTTTAGTTGTTTAAAATTCTTCTCTCATTTGAGAGTTGAACAAATTTAGTTCATGTAATGGTTTTAGTTTCAATTTAATAAAGAGCGTGGCAATTTTGTTTGGAGATTTTTCAGAATAGAAGCAATTCTAAATTTTTTTATTGAGGTATATTTAAATATATTCTTTTCATATTATGTCTAAAAATTATCTTATATGTTATATGTTTAATTTATTGATCATTTATTAAATTATGCATACCTGACTATAAATATTATGTGATATTAGTAATGTTGTTACACTTGTGAAATATTAAAGAAGATTAACTATTTTTATAAAATGAATTAAGTTTTATTGCTTTATCAAGATTAAAATAAAGTTTGTAAATGATAAATATATTGATGAAATATTTTTCATAATAAATAAGAAAGTAAGATTTAAGATTTAAAATATCTGAATCTGATTTCAGGTAATGTTTGTGGATATTAGATATATACTATTTAAATCTGATCTCGAGGCATGCTTTATTTCAAAGATTTTTATTATCATTTTAAAATATGAAATTGTAGACTTAATTAATATTCTATTTTTAAATACAAGCGAGAATTAATAATCTTAATTCACATGTTTAATAATATAATAAATATTGAACAAACATAATTAACTATCATGACTGGATGTTTAAGTTATTTAATTTCATTTTTAAAGAATTTTTTTTAATAATTTAAAAACCACATGATTTTTTTTAAACCAGCCTTATAAATATACTTATTATTGTACGCAATAACTTTTGTACATAAAGTTTTTGGCACCATTGCTGAGGAACTGGTGATAGCAACAAAAACTCGCCTAATTTTGTATTATCAAGTTTTTGGTGCCAAAAAATTGATGCATGAAATATTTTGTGAACAAATTTTGTGTGATTTATAAAATAGATCATAAGTGCACGAATCACTTATAGAAAATGATTACTATACTTTCAAGGTTAATCTAAAGGGGAATCATGTGGTTTTTAAATTATTCAAAAAATTCTTTAAAAACAAAATTAAATAACCTAAACATCCTCTCATGATTATTTTTGGTTGGGTTTCTAAACTAATGACATAAAAATCAAAATAGGTTCAATCAACATTTAGGCAATTAAACATTTATCATTCTATGGATAATTTATGGGATATATTAGTCAGTTAATTATGCTAGCTTAATATTAAGTAGGTTATTAAATATATGAATTAAGATTATTAATTCTCTCTTGTATATAAAAATAAAAGATTAATTAGGTGTATCATTTATTATTAATTAAAATAACTTACTCCATTTAGTTAGGTCTAATAGTTAATTTTAATTAAATTTTGCTTCCTTTTTATGTTATGGTAGACCATTTAATTTTCACATTCTATTAGGTCTAACAATTTAAAATCACATCAATGTGTCTAAGTTAGGTTTATGAATTAAATATCTGGAATTAACTTTTAGATTTTAAAACTACTATGAATGATATGTTGCTAATATATTTTTCAATAATAATTCTTATAAAAATCTTTGAAATAAAGCATGGCTCGAGATCATATGTAGATAGTAGATATCTAATATCAAGTAGTATTACTTTAAATTAGATTTACATATTTTAAATCTTAAATCTAACCCTCTTGTTTATTATGAAAAATTCTTCATCAATATATTATTAATTTACAAACTTTGTTTTAATCTTGATAAAGAAGTATCACATAATTCATTTTATAAAAATATTTATTCTACTTTAATATTTTACAAGTGTAACAACATTACTAATATCTTATACTATTTATAGTCAAATATGCATAGTTTAATAAATGATCAATAAATTAATCATATAGCATATAAAACAACACATAGAGGTAATATGAAAATAATACATTTAAATATATAAAGTTTCTTCTGTTTGGAAAAACCTCCAAATAGTATTTCCATACTATTCATTTAACTAAGACTAAAACTATTAACTGAACCAAATTTGTTAAACTCTCGAATGAGAGAAAAACTTCAAACTACTAAAAGAAAAGCTAAAGAAAGCTAAGAAATGTAAGAAATCAAATAGAAGAGAGATGATGGGATATATTTTACAAAAGAAATAGGATCTTACTTATAGGATAAGGAGAGGAGAAAAGGTGGATTTTTCAGCATGGCACTGCAGCATACAATTTTTTCACTCCATAGTGTACACAATATGTACACGGTTTGAGCACAATTTACTCTCTTCGCACCGCAACACACAATATTTTGATGCCATGGCCAGCATCATTTATATTCTATGGGTCATGTTTTATTCTTTCCTTTGGCCTTACACAATAGCTCTCAATAATTTCATGTCATGGAACATCTCAATCTGCATCACTTTAGAACCTTGTTCCTTGTATTTTTTTAATTTTAAAACATACGTAATTTACAAGTTTTTCTTTTAATTTTTGAAGTTGTAATGGAGTGCTTCAAGTATAATTCTTCAAGTTGATTTATTTTAATACAAGAAATACCATAAACAACAAAATGTGCCTGTGACTTTGGAAAGATAAATTTGCATAAAATTGACAGTAAAATAAGTAAATACAAATCTATATAATCATTAAACATGCACAAAATCATAATATATTAAGTGTTTTTGAGCACTTATCATTGACCTATGTTATTTCGACCTCAATCTTGTGTCATTTATTTAATTCCACATTTATTGATACGTGAATGCATGTCTAGCCATTAGGATTAGTTTAATGATTTGGATTTTTAAAGTTTTTAAAAGTAACCTATTCACTCTCTATAGGGTTATTATCTCCTTTTAGAACTTTCCATCGATATTAAAGCCTACATTCATCACAGTTAGTGATTTTGATTCTTAAGGATGAATAATCTTACTTATGGACCAAATGAAAAAAAGGTGGGTCATTTATTAAACCCCCACTATTTGATGACTATAATTACCCTTACTGTAAAGCTTCCATATAAGCCTTTCTCAAAACAGATGAAAAAAGTGTTAGATGCTATTAGTGATGGTTGTAAACCACCTTCAATAATGAATAATGATGTAACAACCATAACACCATGAAAAGATTGGACCACTAAAGAACACACCTTTAGTGGGGCAAACCAAAATGGTCTAAGCTCAATCTTTGCTACAATATTGATAGATGATTCCTATCGTATATCTAATACCTAGACTACTGATAAGGCAAGAAATGCAATTTCCCTTGCTCATAAGAATACTTCCTATTTGAAGAAAACAAAACTAAGATTACTATCATGTCATTTTGATTCCTTAAAAATGAGGAACAATGAAACCTTTGGTCAATTCAATGCTCGCTTTTGTGATATTACTAATTCTTTCTCTAACATTGGCGAGAAAATGCAACAACCTATACTCTTAAGAAAACTTCTACGCTCCTTCATAGAAGACTACAAGATGAAAGTTACAACTATAGAGGAAAGCGAGAATGTGGGCACACTAAACATTGGTGAAATTTTTAGGTCAATCTAAACATGAGAGTTTAGTCTTGATCCATCCAAGAAAAACAAGGATGTGGTATTGAAAAACTCCAAAAAAGAACATCGTTGATAGTGATGAGTCACTAATCTTACTAGTATGCAATTTTAAGAAGTTTCTAAGAAGAAAGGATCAATAGAATAATCAATATAGCAAGGGACAATTTAGTTGTTTTATGGATCGAAGGTGAATGGAACTCAAACCTACTAGCTTTAATTGTAAGAAACCTAAATCCACTAGTCCTCAATGCTTGGCTTGTGGTGGTTTTTGTCATATTTCTGTAGAGTGTGCTAACAACAAAAAGAAAGCTTGAAAAGTCTTTAATGCTATACACAATGACAAAGAATATGAGTAGGATAATGCTACTAACTCAGAGAATGATGACACCAAATATCGTCCTTTCACTATAACTACCAAAGCAATCCACAATGACTCTAATGCTAGCTCGGATGAAGAAAACGAGGGAGTAAACTCTTCTCTCTTCTGTCTAAGTTTAAAGTATCAAATTTTGATGAATTATTCATGGATTGTCTAGGTACTAATAAAAAGATAGATAAGCTACTTATTGAAGTAACTAAACTTGATCATATCATCAATGTTAACAAAACAAATTCCTTTATCATAGAGAAAGACAAAAATGAATTGTCTGAACATATTAATGCTTTAAATTTGAGTCTTGTAGGAATCAAACAAGAAAACAATAAGCTTAGGTAAGAACTTAGTGTTTTTAAATAGACGATGAGGAACTTGACCACAAGTGCTAAAAAAATGAACAAAGTCCTAAACTATGTAAAGCCATATGGATATAAGAGAGGTCTTGGATACGTAGATTAATAGTCAACATCTTCATCATCCAAAACTCAATATGTGAAACCTGTTGTTACTCTAGTGAGGAAGGTAAACTTAGCCTATTTATTCCCATCTATCACCAGTATGGTAGGAAAGGACATATTAGGCCAAGGTGTAGATTTCTTTATACCTATGATTCTATCATGAATGCTAATGTTTCTAGTACACCTCAAAATATTTCCAAACATAGATTTTCTATTGTAAGAAACACACAAAAAGAGGAACCCAAGAAATCAATTTCTCAAATTTCCAAACCTATTCTACCAATTATTTCAAAAATTAAAAGAGGATGGGTTAATAAGTCTGAGTTACATTACTTTGTGTCCCACATAGTATTTTAAGAAAAATCAAATATTTATTACTATTTTGATAGTGGATGCTCTATGCATGATTGGGAACTATTCCATGTTTAAAACTTTTGAAGAATCCAATAAAATGATATTTAACTTCAGTGATGGTAAACCATATAGAATTGTTGGCAAAGGTTCCGTTCAAATAGAGACTATCCCAAACATGAAGAAGTTTTATATATTGAAGGACATAAGGTAAACTTGATTAGCATAAGTAAAATATATGACAATGATTTCAAAGTACAATTTTTTTATTAATTATTGCATTGTAATAGATCAAAAGGGTAAATGTATGATTAAGGAAATTAGGTCATATGACAATTTTTACTAGATTGACACATCACCTATAATATCATGTAACTTAGTTAACAATGATTCAACTAACATGTGGCATGAAAAGCTAGGTCATATAAAATTTAAAGACCTTGTTAGATAATGTAAAACTAAGGTTATGCATGGTCTACCAATTTTTCAAAAATTGAAACATGTATACATGGATGATAAGTGCATGAAAAACACTAATATTTTGTGATTTTATTGTATTTAAATGTAAAGAAATAGATTTGATTATGCCTGTTTATATCATTATTTATGAAAATCTATATATTTGAAATCACATGTATTTGTTGTTGCATTTTTAGGTGTTTATAGCTTTAAAATATATTAACTTGTCAACATATGAAGAACAACACTTGAAGCACTTAATTTGTACCCTTGGAGCTTAAAAGAACAAGGCATGTAAGCCTTACATTAAGAACCAATCAGTGTGTGTCAGTATCTTAAAAGAACATCAACATGCATGTATACATGGTCACAAGTAGTAAGTGATAAATACGATATCGTTCCCATAGAGATTTGTTACTAATCTTTGTTAAGTACTAAAATTGTCTCAGCCTAATTTTATCCAAACAATCGATATTTGGATAGAGTTAAACTAAACTACTTCTAAACAACAATATATGAAATTAACACTTGAAGAAAACTCTAGGATTTCAATTTCACTAAATTAATCCACTTGAATCATATTATTTTCCCTAGATTTATGTTCTCGCATTTAATTTGTCAACCAAGAACTCCTAATTTATCCACATGTCTCTTTCAATAACAAATAGAAAGATCACACTAAATTATTTCACTATATTCCTATGAGAATTAAATTTACCAAAGATTCATTAAGCTCAAAGTTCTCAATAGCTACACATACAATAAAGGTATATTCTTATCCCATACACACACAAGCACGCACACATGCACACACACACACACACACACATATATATATATATATGTTATTCTATACAAGATCAAAACACAAAAATTCCTTTTCTAAGTTCATTAGGGTTCACAAATCAATTGATTAATCTTCCAACAATCAAAGGCATTAAGCACAAATAGAATAAAAAAATTAAAAGCAACATCCCACAAATCATTCAAAAATAATTAATTCAAGCTTCATAATGCAAGCTACATTGCAAGCATAGAACAAATAATTTAGTTCGTAGAAAATATTGAAATCACAATCCATGAATATTTAGACATTTAAGAAAAAATAAATCAAAAGACAAAAGGATTAGAAGAAACTCTTTAATGATTCCTTAATCTCTAAGAAATATTCCACTTCAAAGTCTTGCACAATAGTCTTCAAGAATGCCTCAATATTCAACTAAAAAAATACATTTTTTTCTCTTCATTTTGCTCTCTATGTATTCTCTGTATTTTCTCAGTAACAGAACAACAACAAAAATATGGCTTCTACTTTCTAATTTCTTTACTCTTTGTTTATTCTAAAATACACTCAAAAATTCCTCAAAAGAGGTGTGCAAAAAAGGGTAAAAAAATGTGCAAAAGAAGCTAGGTTGCTAGAGAAATTTTTGAATTTGTTCTACACTATGCATGACATATAGCGAGCTTTAATTCATTGGTAGGAGAATCGGACATGTGGCATATGTTGGTTGGGTGAGACGCAAGGGTGTACGGAGCATCGGTGGATTACATCAAAGGGAATTCCCCACACTAGGCTATATAGAACAACTGGACTCCCCTCGTGACTCTCTTGCTTGGAGAGTGAAGAACACGCATGATTCAAACCATTTATCATTTGATCAGATGGTGGGTGACGCATGTTGTTTAATCTGAATGTGAGACTCATTTTTTCTTGTGGTGGGCTATGTGGACAGTTGGGCCCCACTCTATGCGTTGGGCTATGCGCAAGAGTTGGATCCCACTTCATGACTCTCTCGTTTGGAGAGTGGAGAACACCCACGATCTGGATCATTTATCATTTGATCTGATGGTGGGTGATGCACATTGTTCCATCCAAGCGTGAGACTCATTTTCTATGAAAAAAATTAAATTTTCAACTTTTTTTATTTGCATTTAAGTCCTTTTTAATTCAAATTGTTTCCTTTTCTCTCAAAATATAACTTCTTACAAAACTAACACCAAATAATAATTTAGAAACTTAAAATTAACTAAAAATATTAAGAACATAGCAATTATAATTAATAAATTGGACAAAATAACTCTAAAACATAGAGTTATCACACCCCCAAACTTAAGATTTTGCTAGTCCTCGAGCAAAAGAAAAGAAATAAAATAAGGATATATGCACTGAAAATAGTGATTTTCAAAACATTTCCCATTGGTCATATTAATAATATAACTCAAAGAAATACAAGAATTTTATCTAAGCATTCAAAGCAATTCAAGAGTATGTCACATTTTCACATAATTCATCACATGCAATCCGGATGAGTTTATGCAAATATGGAAGCAATTAATATTAATGAAATCACAAACCTCATAAGTTTGTTTTTCAATTCTCTCTCCACTAATGTAGACAAACACAAAACCAAAGATCAATAGGACTTTATTAAGCTTGTAATGTATGGCTTAGGTAAAAGTAGGATAAAGCACAATATTTGGCTCAAATTTTCCCTAAACATTTATATCATTGTAGGATCATAACAAGGCCCTTTCTAACATCTTAGTGAACACTTCCAAAGTTGGTATTTAACTTCTCATGCCACAATATCTTTTTAATTTTTTTACTAGGCTAATATATAGGTGACAAATAAAAGTCAACAGAAAGGCTCAAATGGGGTACACTATGGATAAAACATGTAAAGTTGGATAGAAAGGCTCAAACGATCCAAAGATGGCCTAAATCATTTCCTTAGCTAAGTGTTGTCTAGGATTGTTCCTAGAGAGAAAATCAAACAAATTCTAAGACATGTGAAACCAAAGGAGATCAATAGAATTGAATATTCACATAAACCTTCTCTAAATAGACATATTCTTGTCAAAATGAAACTTACTCAAAAATTACACACAAACATAGACAATATTCACATTTTCAAAGAGCTATGCATCAATCCAACCAAATAAATAAAAATAAATCACCACGAAAAGCACAATATATTCTCATGTTTCAATCAACCAAACAAACAAAGCCGCACAAGAAACAATACCAAGCAAATAATTCAAATAAGTTCGATCTCTTCACCCCCAAACTTAATATGCACATTTTCCTCAATGTGTAAAAATTAAAGAACAAACGAGATGGGTTAAAAGAAACTTCCTTGGTTGGTGAGTTGGCTTGTAAGATTGAAATAAAAAAAATAGCTTCACTTTCTCCAATTTGCACCTACCAAACAAAATAACAAAATAAAGAAATATTCAAACTAATACGTGTATAACTAAGTAAAATAAATAAAAACTAAAATAGTTGGGTTGCCTCCCAAGAAGTGCTTGATTTAGAGTCATCGACTTGACTTCCTATTTCTCTACTTTAGGTAGGGTCAGATAACAAAACAGTGGACTTTTGACCATCAATGTCACCTCCCCAATAATATTTGAGTCTTTTCCTGTTCACTTGGAAAGTCCTTTGTGATTCTTCGCCTTTAATCTCAATAGCTCTATATGGGTACACTTTGGTAATAGTGAAAGGACTTAACCACATAAATTTGAGTTTTCCTAGGAAGAACTTCAAACAAGAATTGAAGAGAAAAACTTTTATCCTAGTTTAAAGTATTGATGCAATATCTTGTTTTTATGCCATCTCTTCGTCTTCTCCTTATAAAGCTTAGCATTTTCATATGCTTGTAGACAGAACTCATCCATCTAATTAAGTTGTAGAAGGCACTTTTCACCTGTGGCTCTCAAGTCAAAATTCAGATTCTTGATTGCCCAATACGCGTTATGCTCTAGTTCAACTGGAGATGACAAGATTTCCCAAAAACTAACCGATATGGAGACATCCTAATGGGTGTCTTATATGCTATTTGGTATGCCCAAAGTGCATCCTCTAATCTCTTAGACCAATCCTTCCAAGAAGGATTTACTGTCTTCTCAAGGATCTTCTTCACCTTACTATTTGAAATCTCAAATTGTCCACTTGTTTGAGGAAGATAGACGGTTGCGATCTTATGAGTGACCCCATATTTGGCAAGGAGGGATTCAAAATATTTGTTGTAAAAATGAGTTCCCCCATCACTGATGATTGCCCTTAGAGTGCCAAAATGAGTAAAACAATTTCTTTAAAAAATTCAACTCCACCTTGAAGTCATTGTTAGGCAAGGAAACTTCTTCCACCCACTTAGAAACATAATCCATAACAACAATAGTGTAGAAGTTGTTGTAGGAAGAGATAAAAATTCCCATGAAATCAATACCCTAAACATCAAATATTTCCACCTCAAGAATGTTTTTTATTTCATTTTTGACACACTTGAGCCCCCATATAGTTACGAAGGAGGACCGAACAACATAGAAAACTAAGTTCCAACTTTGTTTAAGATTTTTTATTTTTTTATTTTTTATTTTTATTATGTTTTATATTTTTTTAGAATTACTGTATTTTATTTTATTTTATTTTATATTAATGTGAACCATGTTTATTTTATTTTGACGTGTTATTTTAATGATGTTTATTAATATGTGATTTATGTCTAGTACACAGTATTCTATTCATGTGATATAACTGAGTTAGATGTTGGATGCACTATCAACTAGCCACATCTCTTGTGTAATCAAAATGAGCTAAGATAAGTGGGTCACTTTTATTCTTTATCTTTAATTTACATTTCATACATTGAGGATTGAAATTCAAGTTATCCTTTGTGTCTTTATTGGCATTCCCTTGTGCAAAACACAAATTCTTTTTATTTTTCTTAATGCATTTGTCTTCCTCTATGTAAGATTGGCTACTGACAATCAGTAATACATAAAGCACATAGTTGGGTACACTTTGTAAGTTAGCTTGCTAACATAAACGATGGGGTTGGTTTTTGTAGCGTGCATGCTTGGTTGAGTGTTATGGTTTTTATTTTCATTCATTTATGAGTATTTGTTGAAATGTTTTGATAATTTTTAAAAAGAAAAATCACCTTTTTGGTGAAATTTTAGGTGCGTCGTCAAACCCTTTGTCTGGTGGTCAGGGAGGCCTCAACAAGGTACACCTAAACTACCCAAAATTTCTACAAATACCTCCCATTTATTCTTGTTTGTATATGAGAAAAATTGTAGTGAAGCTCTATGAAATTGACATCTCATTTTTCTAATTTTGGGTCACTATTATATTAAATTTTTTTCTATAATAGTGATTCATGAATATGTGAGCACAAGTGTGATTTTGAGTGGTGAGTACTCAAGACAGTGTTTTCTAGTAAGAGTAAAATAATGTTCTTAAGTTGCAAGTACTTCAGACTATTTTAGTAGTGATGTGTGAGGAATATTGGCACTGTTAATATGTTCCCTATGATTATGGATGATTGCACTCTATGAGAGTATAATCATCATTTACAGAATATTTTCCCATATAAGAGGTCTGAAAGTGATTGGAAATCCTTTTTAGCTTTTCAGTATGTATGTTTGATTTACGTGCTATTTGATGCTTGCTTTTTTTTCTATTGGTAATCTAGACAACAATCTTTAAGGCACACCATCTCGAGTGTGTTTATCGCTAATTGATATTTTTTATCTGTTAGTTGTCTTTGTCGTGTGTTGAATTAAGTATGTTATTTTGTACTACTATAGTACCATATGCTTAATTCACATTATGAGTCAAGTTTGGCCTAGTTGGAATAGAGCTTATAAAAAGAATCCATTGGTTTGCATTTCAATCACTCACCTAGGTCACTGTTGTTTATTTTAGTTAGAAGAACAATTGACCTATATGCAATTGTTCCTATGTATGGACATATCATTTGGTATCAAAGTAGGTCCCCATTTTTTTGGCTTAACCACTTAGGTGCTCGATTCTAGAGCTCCATCTATGCATATATTGTATATTTATGCCTTTGTCTCCAGTGGAGTGGGCTGTTCTTGATCTATGACATTTCCTATTTATTGTTTGCATGTTCCTTATTTTCTTGTTCATGTGTGTCTCTTTCTCACAACTTGTTTGTCTTGCATAGTTTGTTAATTTCCTTACTTGTTGTTATGCTTGATTGGTTGAGCCTTTACTAGTATTCTCCTCTACTAGTTGCCTTTACATGCCAATTTTATGGGTTCTTTTCTTTCTTCTTCTTCTATTTCTTTTTTCATGAGTATCACATCATATGATTTCATCATGTAGTGTCAAAGTTTTAGGATTTTACTTTCTACAGTCTTATCATTCATATGCTATGTCTTATAGACTATATCTCCTCTATTTTACTAGCTTGGTCTTTCTTGTACCTAGTATGTCTAGTGTTGGTTCTCATTTTGTCTTCTATAGTTAAAGTTTTATTTTTCCTATTACTCCTTGTCTTGTAATTTAGATGTCTATTAGGAGAAAATTAAGGTGTGTTACAAGTATGAGTACATGAGTATTTCTCTGTACTATGCTTGTTAGTATTTTTCGCGTGCATCTATATGTCAAGACTAGTGTGTTTACCTATCTTTAGAAGAGTTGAATTACATGCATTACTATGATAACACTAGTGTGTTTAGTTGGCATTCCTAGTGTTTGGAGTGTTGACCCTATCTAAGCATGTCACTTGCTTCGAGGTTTGAACTTGAGCATTCCTCACATGCTTAAATGTTTTAGTAGCATCCCATTTTCTTCTCTCTCTTAGAGGTGTTACTTTTGTTACTCACTAGTTAGTTAGTTTCTTTCCTTCTTTTGACTAGTGGTGATTGAGTGTTACTAATGATCTCTATAGAGGCAACACTATATAGTTTGTGCCGTTGATCTCCCTTGAGACACTAGTGTACTTCCTTACTTTGGTATTGTTTGTTTTATACTATGTGTAGATGCTTTTTTTGGGATAGTTTTGAGAGTGTTGGATGTGTAAAATCTTTACTATCTAACATGCATACATTTTGGGGGAGAGGTATGTGTCAAATGTGTGATGTTAGGGGGAGTGTGGTGTTTGTTTTACATTCTTGGTGTTTGTCCTATTTATGAGTTTTTGTTATGATGTTATGTTCTTTTGATGATTCCTTATTCTTGAGATCACTTTGTATGAACCATGAATAAATAGGACTGTGAGTATAAAATGTTTCATGCATTGTATGCAATCTTATGTTTTGCATGTCATCCTATATGTTTACCAGTCTTCTTACTTTGAAGTTTTTACTGCATGTTTCTTGCATATAGTAGTTGGCTTGGTATTTGTGGTCAAAATGCACAACACAAATTTTCATTGGTAGATTATGATGTGTTTCCTTATTTGTGCATATAGTATAGGGTGAGTTTACAAGATTGAATCTACCCATGTGTCATTAGGGGAAGACAATTGAGCCACTAAGAGTGTGTCAACTTGGAAGATAGTTGGGCTTTTAGTCAACTTCTTCTTATAGATTTGCTGGCATGTGTTTGTGGCATTGGTGTTTGACTATCCATCATGTCGATGTGTTGTAAACACATTACGAAGTCCCTTATGCCCTTCCATAGCACATAGAGACGTAGGGCTTTGTGTTATGTATCACATCAAGGAGATGTTTTCTATCTGTAGTTTTCTTGGTTTATATGTGCATTCAGTTTGTTGATTGTTTCAAGATTTTACCTTATTGTTGCTTGGATATTGTTCTATGTTTGTTTTCAATGACTATTAGTGTTGCTGATGCACAAAAACTTGATAGTCATGTTTTATGAAAATTTATAAATTGCTCGCTAGTACACAAATCACTTTGTAAAAAGCAATAAGTATACTTCCAAATTTAGTCAAAAGATAAGCTACGTGGTTTTTAAATAATTCAAAAAAAGTTTTGAACATGAAAAATAAACATAAACATCATGTCATAGTTGCTTTGATTTGAAAATCCTATTCTAACAACATTAAAAGAAAAAATAGATTTTATTCAATAAGTATCAAGTAGATAAATACTTAATCATTCAATAGAAACTTTATGAGATATATTAGTTAGTTTATTATGTTTGATCAATATTAATTAGGTTATAAACATATAAATTGATATTATTGATTTTTTCTTTTTGTACAAAAATATCCTTAGGAGAGGATCACTTTGTTAAAAAAAACCAATTAATAACCTAAGGTGGGGATCACCAACCGATTAATATTAAGTTACTAGTTATTTCTAGGTAAGTAACAAACCTTTTAAATCATTACTTGAGGTGAAGCACATAATTTATGTCAAAGTTGGATTTAGAATTGATGGATATGAGAACTAACTTTCAGATTTTGAAATCTATTATGAAAAATATGTCATCAATATATTTTACAATAATAATTCTTTAAAATTTTTTGAAATAGAGTATGATTCTAAATTAGATCTAGATAATCAAATGCTAATCTAACATTTATATTTAAAATCTATTGCGAAAAATATATCATCAATATTTTTTTTTGTAATAAACTTGCTATAATTCTTGAATGAAAAAATAAAAATGGATTTATGGTAATTTTCAACAATATTGCATAAAAATAGAACATAAAATTAATTTGAAAATTAAAGAATACAATTAAAATTAATACCTCAATTGTATCTTTCAATATATAGAACTTCAATGTTGATCTGTATATGGAAAACCTCCAAACATATCTACCTAATCTACTTATTGAATCGAAAACTACTACATAAAACTAAAACTTGTTCAACTCCCAAAATTGAGAGAAGAATTTTAAGAATAACAGTAAAGATAAATAAGAACTTAGAAATGATAGTTGAGAGGGATATGTTTCTAAAAGGTTGAGTGGTCCTTTTATAGGTGAGAAAATGTTACAAAAAGGAGAAAAAAGTGGATCGTATGGTCAAGCATCGCAACATACTTTTTCACCACCGTGGCATGTATCAATCTAGTATGTGTTTCAATTACGATCCAAGGCACTCGCACCACTGAACACATTAATCACCACAACAGTATGCATTAAACTAATTTTCTTCAACTTTCTTCACATTTCACCCCCTTACATTTGTTTGGAACATATGTAAGATTTACATATGTTATTATTTTATTCTTCATGATTGCAATAGAGTGCTTTTAGGTATGATCCTTCATATGTTGATGTTTTTAATCAATTTAAAGCTATAAATACATGAAAAATAACAAAACATACCCATTATTCTGATAACGTATATTTGTTAAAATAATGATAAAATTATGCAAATACAAATCTATTTTTGACACTAAAGTTAAAATAAAGCACATAATATTGAGTGCTTTTAAGCACTCATCAGTTGCATGCATTTCTAGTTGAAGTATTTCTTGCATAAAGAGGTGTGGTATGTTACATATTGTGAATATGTTTGGTTTAACTTTTCATGTCAAAAAGGGGTAGAAGTTTGCACAACTTATTTTTGTTTGTGCGTTTGTGTTTGTTTGTCAACATGTTGTTTATTGCATGGGATGATAAATGTAGTTTTCACTTTATTTGAGTTTCTTGATATGTAAACACTTTGGGGTAGTTTTTTTATATGTTTACGTAGAGTTTTCATATTTGTTTTGCATGTAGATGGTGTTTGCCTATGCAGCTTGTTGAGTGTGTTTTCCTATTGGTGTGTACCTATGTAGGGTGACACGATAGTATCTAGATAGATAACATGTTTTTTGTGCATGATACATTCATGGGATATGTGTTTGTTTCTTGTGTGTTGGATATAAGCATAGATTGAGACCATCAAGTTTCAAACTTGTAGAGTACATATGAGTTGAGACCTTTACGTTTTAGATTAATGTAGTGTTGATAGTTGATTAGAGAAGATGGACGAACCACATAAGATGGTTGCACTTGGACTAAGTGTGTTTTTGTGTGTTGGGTGTGCGTCGATGTTTTATTCATGGAAAACACATCTTTAGGTAATATTTATGATTATCTCATGCTTGATGTGTATCTGTACTTAATTATGCAATGTCTTTCCACAAAAAGCCAACGAGGGAGATTGTAAGTCCTATTGTCCTTTGTGTCTTTGTTGGCATTCCAGTGTGCAAAACATAGAATCTATTTATTTTACTTGGTGCATTTGTCTTCCTCAATGTAAGGATGATTATTGATGATTAGTTATATAAACATGCATATAGTTAGGTACAAATGTGAGCATGCTTAAACATACCATGGGATTGGTTTTCGTAGTATGCATGTTGGGTTGAGAGGAATGGTTTTTATTTTGTTTCCTTTAAGGGTATTTATGGAAAATTAGATGGAAATTTTTAAAATGAAAAATCACTTTTTTGGTGAACTTTTGGGTGCTTCATGAAGCCCTCATTGGGTAGTTAGTGAGGATTATTGGCAAGGCCTCAGTGAGATACCCCTAGACTGCCTAAATTTTTTGCACTTACCTCCTTTTTCTTCATGTTTCTTAATGAGAAAAACCATAGTGAAGCTCTATCAAATTGACATATCAATTTTTTAATTTCTTGTCTTATTATCTTGAGTGTTGGTTCAAAAATAGTCATTCATGATTGTGTGAGAAAAAAAAACGCTTTTGAGTGGTGAGAATTGGAAAAAATGTTTACTAGTGAGAGTAAAATAGTGTTCTTAAGTTTTGAGTAATTAAGACTATTTTACTACTAAGGTGTGAAAAATACTATGCTCTTAGGATTAGGGATAAGTTATCTGTGAGTACCTAAGATGGTGATTTCTAATGGCTATGGTTGAGGGGGCTCCTTTATTGGTGTATACATTATTGATCATTACTAGTTGATTGCACTACTATGTATTGTGTTGGCTCTTTAGGAAAGTCAAATCCATGTGTCAGATCAAGTTATAGTAGAGGCAGCAAGCAAGAGTAGCAATAGGCAATTAGGGTGGGTGATCCCAAATCATAGAGGTATATTCCTTCATAATTTTATTGAGTTGTATTTGTTTATTATTTTTAGTAGATTATTTGTTGTCGAAAGGTTGTTGATGAGTGATTGAAAAGTACTAATATTACATGATTTATTTGAACATAAATGTTATAAATAGATTTGAATATGCATGATTTTATAATTATTTAAAGCAAATCTATGTTTTTGGGATCATAGGTATGTTCTATTGTTTTTCAAGAATTTTTAGCTTCAATTTGATTAAATTGATCAACACAATAATAATCCTACATGAAGTGAGCAAGTTGCACTTCTTATTACACATGCCACAACAAGTAAAGAACAATATGGTATGCGTGTAGTAACTTGGGACATGGTGCTAATACATGTCCTTATCAATCAAAAGCTACAACTGGACCCAAGCAGGTCAATGTATTAGGGGATACTAATGAAGTACCCCAATGCAAATACTTATAATCTTGGATGGATGAATCAACCCAATTTCTCCTAGAGGAAAAACAACTCTCCATTTGCTCAAAGATCAAATCCATTGGGCCAACAATTCCACCAACAATTGCAAAGGAATCCTCCCAACAAGCCAAATTTGGACGAAAACTTGAAATCTTTCATTGAAGTTAACAGAGACAACCAGTCAAGGACAAATCAATGATTGGACTCTATTGAAATTTCCATTAAGAAGATGGAAATATAGGTGGAGAAGTTAACCAAGCAGTTACAAAAGAAAGGCAAGGAATAAAGCTACAAAGGAAAGAAAGTAAATGAACTTTATAATGAGGGGATATTGAATTTACATAAATTATGAAATCCCCCAAAGAAACGTCTCACTAAAAATGAAAAAAATCCTGGATGGAAGGTAATCCATTATTTATTTATTGCTCTAATTTTAATTTAAGGGTGGTTAATTTAAAAAGGAGGGGAAAAATCCCAAACTATGAACAAAGTAAAACAAAGAAGGCTGCACCACAACATGAATTAATTATGCACTGTGGCATGAGGTTATAAATGTGTTAATGAATAACAATCAAATCCCTATCAATGGTGCCAAAATCTTGATGAGGACACAAGACCGACATCGGGTTAGCAATACTGATCTTGTGGACACTTTGTTTTATATTTGTAAAACTCTCTCAAGTACATGAATCATTTTATAGAAAATGAAAAGTATACTCCAAGGTCAATCTAAGGAAGGAATATATGTGGATTTTAATTTATTATTCAAACTTTTAAAAACGAAATTAAATCGTAAATGTCCAGTCACAATATTTTGATTTTTGTTTTTCCTAACCTAATAACAAATCTATAAACATAGATATGATTCAATAAAAAATTATTCAAATTTTTATCATTCATAACAGTTGAGTATTTGTGGATATAATAATTTACTTATGCTTGCTCATATTATTTAGGTTATTAAAAATATTAATTGATTCTCTTTTTTTTATATGAATACCACCTTTGGTGGGATTATATATTCTTTTTTAATTAAAAAATAAATTAACACCTATGGGTAGGTTCAATAATTAATTTGGTTTATTAAATTAATTCTTTTTTTCCTAAGAGATTGAAAATGAACCATTTAAATACCACCTTTGGTGAGATTAGACATTTTAAACTTTATTCAAGGTGTCCAAATTAAACATAACATATAAGAATAAAACATAAAAAATAACTGTAAGGAATTTATTTTAAAATTATACCACAAAAGAATCCTTACAAAACTTTTATGCTAATTCTGTTGTTGAAAAACCCCCAAACGGATTTGCATTTCCGTTTATTGATTTAAAAATTAAAAATCTACAAAAGCAAAACTAGTTCTTCTCAAAAAGAGAAGAACTTTAAAACTAGAAAAACTAAAAAAAGCTAAGAACTAGAGAGAGAAAGAGAAGAGATTTTTTGTGATTTGGGATTAGAGGAGTTTTGAGGGATGATATTTACAATGGGGGAGAAGGCCCTTTTATAGATGAGGAAAAGGCTAAAAAAAGTGAGAAAGTATCTCAAAATTGTATTTTGGATGCGTTTCGACAAGTTGGCATGCATATGGGAGGCGAGATTTATGGCATATGGATGTTGACGCATGTAGGATAGGTGTAGGAGTGTGCTAGCTGATAAGAGTCAACATATTGCATTTTTGTTATGATTTAAAGGTTGATATTTGTGTGAAAATTGCGTTTATTTGATTATTTAATCCACAAATGTCATTTCACGGGTATTTCGTGTTTAAAGTGCAATTAAAGGTAAAATCATAATTTTAGAGAAGTTCGGGACAAATTTCAATGACCGGGATTGAGTACAAATAAAAAGAAAACAAAATTTCAAAATTTGGAATTTCGCCGCCGGCGAGAATATTCTCGCCGCCGGAGAAAACCTTACGGAGAAAATGTTGAAAATCATACAGGGAGCACGGATTTTGGCACAGTAATCTCTCCGCCGGCCAAGTGAATATCACTACCGGCCAAATCAATCTCGCCGCCGGCCAAATCAATCTAGCCGCCGGCCAAGTGAATCTCGCCACCGACCACAATAATTTAGCCGCCGACGAGATTAAGCGGAACCAAAATTGTAAGTTTTCCAGAAATCTCGCCACAAGGAACAATTACTGGCCGGGTCAAGTAGTTTCGTCCGAAAATAGATTTTTTGGTTGTTTTGTTCCAAAATTGCCCCCCAAACCCTAGATCTATATATATAATATGATGGAAAAAGAGGGGGATGGCAGAGAAAACAGATCTGAGTCATTTTTAGAGGAGAAAAGGCAATTTTGGAGAGAAAGTTTGGAGAAGCTTGAAGGATCATCACCATTATTGCTACCAAGTCTTCATCTTCTAGAGTTTTTCATCTCTTCTCCTTAGCCATTCATATGTCGCATTTTATTCGCATTTGTTATTCATGAATTCAATTGAAATAATGGTTGTTTTTATTTCTACCTTTATAGAACTAATTCGCTTTTTGCTAAGGCTTTATGATGTAGTTAAATCAAGGAAATACTGATTTATTTTGTTATTGTTATATGAATTCATTGTTTTCAAGTTGAGTATTTATTTCCATGCTTAATGCTTTTAAATTTGTGATCAAGATTTAGATCATTTGTTGCATTATATTGAGAGCGAGAGGAGATGTGTAATGAATGCTTCTTGTGATAAATATCGTATGTTGAATGCGAGTTTGACACCTAATGCATGATGTATGTGGTTATTCTAGAAATTCCATAAATCATAATGTGCTTATTTGTGATTAAATCTTCATAGAAATATAGTTGGTTTTCATAGATAAGTAATTCTAATATAACTTAAGAGAGAGTATTAGATAAGTTTGGGTTTTTCAACCATCACTTTTAGCTTTGATTCTCATATAACATGACTTGAAATCGGATTGAATTGATTTAGCGAAATCAAATGCCTTAGCGTTTTTAACCATTTGTGAACAACATTAAATTTTGTTATTTACGTTTAGTTTTATGTTAATTTGCTTTTAAAACAATTTCAACAATTCAGTTTTCAAATAAAATTAGGGTTAGTCAATTTCGGTACTTAGTAACGCCATTCCTTGTGGGTTCGATATCCGTACTTTTGTACACTTTATTACTTGAACGATTCATACACTTGCGAAAAATAGCATCAAGTTTTTGGCGCCGTTGCCGGGGAATGGTTTGATTTTATTAATATCGATACTACCTAATCTTAGTTTTAATTTGAAGTTAATTTGCTTTATCTTTCTTTCATTTTTAATTTTATTTATTTTGCTGTTTTATTTTATAAATATATATAAAAAAAGTAACTTTGTGTTGTTTTTGTTAGTTGATTTTCTGGTTGTAGGATTTTTGTATTAGACGTACAAGAAGCCTTAACCTTCTTCCATTTGATCCGGAGATTGATCGAACATATAGGCGTCTAAACCGAGAGAGAAGACGTTCAACCTCAGCTCCTAATAGACAATCAACCATGGATCCACCATTTGTTGAGGGAGGTGGAAATCAAGCATGGGCCTTTGAAGGATTATGCTACGCCCTAATGTTCTTGGAACTATTTTGTGTATAAGTAAGGAGGCCGACTGTTCAAGCCAATAACTATGAGATAAAACCATCTTTTATCCAAATGGTTCAATCAAATCAGTTTGGGGGAATGTCAAAAGATGATCCAAATGCACATATTTCTTACTTTCTGGAGGTGTGTGATCTTTACAAGATAAATGGTGTGTCTCGAAGATGCTATAAGATTGAGGGTTTTTCCTTTTTCACTAGATAAAGCCAAGGAGTGGCTAAACTCATTACCACCAGGATCAATTATGACATGGAATGAATTGGTTCGAGAAATTCTTGTCCAAGTTCTTTCCTCCCGCTAAGACGGAAAAAATTGAGGAATGAAATCACATCTTTACATAATATGACCAAGAATCATTGTATGAAGCTCGGGAAAGATTCAAAGAAATCAAGCCGGGAGGAAATGCCCATATCACAGGTATACCAATTTGACTACAAGTCTCTACATTTTATAATGGGTTGGTTTCAAACTATCTAGGGCAATGATTGATGCTAGTCCGAGGGTCTTTAATGGGAAAACATCGGAGGATGCTCATGAGTTGTTAGAGATTATGGCGCAGAAACAACAATCACAGGGTATTCAAGAGGTAATTGCAAAAGACCAAAGAATAAGGCATGAAATTGATTCAAGGAATGCTTTGTCTCAAGTTGTCGCTTCTTTCAAGAAAAATGGATTCTTTGTCATCCATGTTAGAATCCAAACCAACCGCACAATGTGATTTTACGTGGTGGAAATCATGCTAGTATCGAGTGCCAAGTTGGAAATCCATTTGCTTCAACAATGGCTGAGCAAGGCAACAGTGTTTCAAATTTCCAAAAACCTCAACATAACCTGTATATTCGAACACCTACAACTGTGCTGGAGAATCATACAAATTTGTCGCGGGGAAATAACCATAGGGAATTCAAATCGCCATCATCTTCCTACCAACCCCAAAGAGAAGAAAAACAAACAAATTTGGAAGAAATTTTGGGAAAGTTCATTGATGAGAGACGAGCAAATTTCGTAAATCAAGAGGCAATCAACAATGGGGACATCCAAAACCAACTAGGGCGACTTTCAAAGCAGACATGAGAAAGGTCTTAAGGATCACTACCTAGTGACATAATAAATCCCACAGAACATGCAAAGGCTATCACATTGAGAAGTGGTAAAGACCTTGAAAGGCAGAGGAAATCGGAGAAAAAGATGGAAGAATCTAAAGAAAATCCATCAAGATCCCAAGATATTCAACCTTCCACATATGCAAAATATGATCCTCCTATCCCATATCCAAAAAGATTGAATAAGAAAAAGCTTGATAATCAATTTCATAAATTTTTGGATATTTTTAAGAAATTGCATATTAACATTCCTTTTGCAGAGATGTTGGAACAAATGCCGAAGTATGCAAAATTCATGAAGGAAATTCTATCAAAGAAGAGGAAGCTAGGAGATTATGAAACTGTCATGCTAAATGAGGAGTGCTAAAGGCAGCTTCTTCAAAGAAAACCGCTACGTAAATTGAAAGCACCTAGCAGTTTTACTATACCTTGTACTATAGTGAGTTGTGAATTTTGATAAAGTCCTATGTGATTTAGAGCAAGCATTAACTTGATGCCACTTTCTGTTTTCAGAAACTAGGCCTGGGGAGAAAGTGAAGCTCACTTCAATCTCTTTTACAATTAGTGGATCGATCTAAGTGAAATATCCTCTAGTGGGTACTGAGGATGTTTTAATTAAAGTCGACAAATTTATTTTCCACAGCCGTAGATTTCATGGTGCTTGACATGGAGGAAGATAGAGAGATGTCGTTGATATTGTGGGAGACCGTTCTCGGGTAACCTGAAGAACATTGATCGATGTTCGAAAGAAGGAAAGCTCTCATTCTACGGGTGCAAGATGAACAAGTAACTTTTTGATGTTTTTGAAGAAATAAAATTTCCAAGTGATGTGTACATTCTTTTTTCAAATTAACACTCTTGACGGGTTAATCTCGGAAATTTTAAGGAGAGAACTCCATTGGCTACCACTAGAAGCTTGCCTTGTGAAACTGCCAACATTGAGGAGGAAGATGAGGGGATGAGACAATTTTCCGACCATCGTTGCGACAAGACTCTAATGAATATTCAAGAAAAGGTGCGTTGATGAAAAATTTAAGCGAGTTGGGAACAAATGAAACTCCAACCTTAGTGGTACAGAATGGAGCCAACAAGATTGAGCTAAAGCCAATACAATCCCATCTAAGAAAAAAAAATCTTACGTTCACTACCGACAAGGGCAGTTTCACCGCCGACGGAAATAAGATCTCTCTTTCCTTTCTTACATTGAGGACAATTTAAGGTTTTGGTTGGGGGTGCGGTAAACGGTAAATCTTTTCTCCCCTTCATTTTTAGTAGTTTTATTTGTGTGTTTAGTTGTGTTTAATTTTGATTTTCCATTTATTTTTCTGCATTTTGATTTAATTTTTTTTTATTATTGTCTTATTTTGATTTTGATTTTTTATTTTAATTTGCACGTTGATGATAATAATTTGATTGTGATAACAAGTAGCTGTTAGAAGACATTAAATTTTGCTTCGGTTTAAAGAGAATTTCAAATGTTGATTTTACCTAGTTGGCGACTCTTTTGGTATGTGGTGTGATTTGGTTGATTAGTCTAAATTCTTAGAGAAGTCTTATGTGTGAATTTTTCATGGACATTTTTGTGATCTCAACAAACTCTAGAACTCATTTGAAAACCTCTTGAGGCGAAATAATTTGGAATTGCACTATTTAGGATATGATGTAGGTCATTTTTGGATCGATTGTGCCATTTTTAAGCCCACCTTTATTATCCTTATATCACTAGTAACCTCTTTGAGCCTATTTAAATATATTGTTAGCCTTACTTTTCTTTCTTTTTTGCCTTATATAACCTACCTTCTATTGAGCCGAAATAATATATATATATATATATAATTCCTACCTTATTTGTTAAGAGCACTTAATTTTGAACACAAACTTTTCAAGAGGAATTGGAGAAATCTTCCACATATATTGGAAGAAATTGGTCGTGTCTTGCTCTTTCAAGAGCAATTGGAGTAAGGATGCAAAAAAAAAAAAAGAAGAAGAAGAAGAAAGCCTTCACATTCTAGTAAATAAAAGAGTGTTAGTGATGGATGTATTGAGGTGAAAGATTGAGGAAGAACTTTGTTTATCCGTGAAAAAAATGGGTTATGATCGGAAGAAACAATTTAAGGTTAAATGGTGTTACTCTTTACTTAATTGGTTGTGTTTAATCTAATAAGTGCCCTTATTTGTATTTTGACACTTCCCTGCTCTTTCTTAACCAAATACCTAAGCCTAACATTACAAGCCTCATAAAGTCCTATTGATCCAAAGTGGTGTATTTTTTCCTTCACAATAGTGAGAGAGGTTTGAAAAGTGAGCCTATGGAGTTTGAGATTTCACCTTTTTGTTTGTGGGCAATATTATGCATAATATTATCCGGGCATTATGGCTATTGGTTTGTGGTTTGATGGATGTTTAAGAGTCAATAACAAAAGTGAAATTGGCATTTGAGATTTCTTAAAGCTTAGGTGACATTTAATTATTCTATATGTTGGGTGTTATTCACAATTTTGAGACATTTGTGCAAATTATTTGTTATGTGATTTTATTGTTTTAAGTTAGGATAGTTATAGGTAAGATGTTTGTGGGTATCATCAATCGAAGCCCTCACGAGACTACAACTCGCCCCTACTAGGGCCGCTATGGGTTTAAAGGCTTATTGCATACGCTAATGTAATGTTGTAAATAGAATAAATTTCCTTTGAATTTTTATTTTTAATGTCTCCTTGAAATTATTCATAGATCGCTTTTTCTTGCTAGAGACTAGCAAGAAGTCAGGTTAAGGGGGTTGTTGATAAGAGTCAACATATTGCATTTTTGTTATGATTTAAAGGTTGATATTTGTGTGAAAATTATGCGCTTTATTTGATTATTTAATCCACAAATGTCATTTCACGGGTATTTCGTGTTTAAAGTGCAATTTCGGGTAAAATCATAATTTTGGAGAAGTTCGGGACAAATTTCAATGACCTAGATTGAGTACAAATAAAAGAAAACAAAATTTCAAATTTTGGAATTTCTCCACCTATAGAATATTCTCATCACGGCGCTTAAAACCTTACGGAGAAAACGTTGAAAATTATGCAGTGGAGCACGGGATTTTGGCACAAAGCAATCTCGCCATCTACTAAGTGAATCTCGTCACCACAATAATCTATTGCCACAAGATTGAGCCGGAACTAAAATCGTAAGTTTTCAGAATCTGCCAAAACTTGTGAGAACAATTTACAAGGCCGCAAGTTTCGCTCGAAAACGATTTTTGGTTGTTTTGTTCCAAAATTGCCCCCAAACCTTAGATCTATATATATAATATGATGGAAAAGAGGGGGATGGCGTAGAGAACAAGATCTCAGTCATTTTTGAGTAGAAAAGGCAATTTTGGAGAGAAAGTTTGGAAAAGCTCGAAGGATCATCACCATTGTCAGTACTAAGTCTTCATCTTCAAGAGTTTTTCATCTCTTCTCCTTAGCCTTCATATTCTCGTGCATTTTATTCAGATTTGTTATTCATGAATTCAATTGAAATAATGGTTGTTCTTATTTCTGCATTTATGAACTAATTCGCTTTTGCTAAGGCTATGATGTAGTTAAATCAAGGAAATCTCGATTTCTTTTTGTTATTGTTATATGAATTCATTGTTTTCAAGTTGAGTATTTATTTCCATGCTTAATGCTTTTAAATTTCTGATCAAGATTTAGATGATTTGTTGCATTATATTGAGACCGAGAGGAGATGTGTAATAAATGCTTCTTGTGATAAATATCGTATGTTGAATGTGAGTTTGACACCTAATGCATGATGTATGTGGTTATTCTAGAAATTCCATAAATCATAATGTGCTTATTTGTGATTAAATCTTCATAGAAATATAGTTGGTTTTCATAGATAAGTAATTCTAATATAACTTGAGAGAGAGTATTAGATAAGTTTGGGTTTTTCAACCATCACTTTTAGCTTTGATTATCATATAACATGACTTGAAATCGAATTGAATTGATTTAGCGAAATCAAATGCCTTAGCGTTTTTAATCATTTGTGAACAACATTAAATTTTGTTATTTACGTTTAGTTTTATGTTAATTTGCTTTTAAAACAATTTCAACAATTCAATTTTCAAATAAAATTAGGGTTAGTCAATTTCGGTACTTAGTAACGCCATTCCTTGTGGGTTCGATATCCGTACTTTTGTACACTTTATTACTTGAACGATTCGTACACTTGCGAAAAGGAAATTAATAAAGGGGTCATAAATGTTTTTTGGATTAAATTGTGTTGTTGAATTTTGGTGAAACCCTGCTTAGATTTTGTGGTTGGCACCTACGAGTTATAGAAAAGGAAATAAAGTTTCAAATTTTGAAGATTTTTCCAATTAAAAATTCTCAAGTTATTATGCTAAAGTTATGGAAATTAATAAGCGGTTTATTCCAAAACGGGGATTTATGATATAATAGCAGTACTAGACTGGTTGTAAGAGAATTAGAGGCTGCTATTAAATCTTTAGCTTGAGAATTTTACGGAAATGTTTATGACACTATTGATGATAAGGCTTTTGTTAGGAATGTGCCATTGTTGTGTGGACCTAATGACATAAATGGTCTTTTTATTTAGTACATGTTGGAGAGGTGAGTACGAATAATATCTTAGAAATATAGATAATATTGCAATATTAGAATCCTTGACTTTTCAAGTTGTTGAATTGATTATTGCTAGTAGGAAACATAAAGGTTAAAAAAAGTATTATGACAAAATTTCAAGAAATTTGCAATACTTTATATGTTCAAGGATGATGCCCACTAAGGATCCTAGCACTATGGATAGAGAGAAAGAGAGCTATTTGTTGTATGAAATAGCATTTAAGATGCCCATAGATGTTGGAGCAAAATTCACTAACGAATTAAGATGCCCATTGAATTATTGAATATGACTTAATTTGATGAACTTACATCTAGTATGAAGATTGTTCCAAGAGAATGGAGAGCCATTCCTCCATAAAGAATATCAATGAAAATTCAATTTCAAAAGTTTGTTGAGTTAATGAGATACATGGAAGAATACCAACAAGTTTATTTTACCTAACAAGCAACATTCCTAAATCAACAACATCGTGATCAAGTAGAACATAATCAGTTAATGTATGGAATGAATTGATTACAATTACATAATCTCGAGATGGATATGATTCATTTAATAACACCTGAGTACCCTCATTATGAATTTAATTTAATACCACTAGAAAGATCACGACAACAAAAACCTGAAGATTAAGGTATGAATCATATGGAGGAGGAGATTAAAATGCTCTGAAATTTAATTTTATGTATTTTTGTTTTGTTTTTTTTTTGTTTTTAAATTTTAGTTGTTATCTATTTATTTTTGGGTAATGTATTTGTTTCTATTTTATTTTGTAAACATTATTTAGATATTTTAATTTTATAACTATTTGTTGAATTTGTGAGAAGTACACATCTGTATAATTTTAGTACTTTTAGATTGATGGATGCACTTGCACTTTCATACCAATTCTTTAAACAAGTTCAATGAGGAACTTTTACCTCCTTACTCTATGTTTTTGAATTATAATTGGTACATTGAGGGCAATGTAAATTCTAAATTAGAGGTAGGAAAAGTTACAATTATGAAATTATATGGTTAAAGTGAAATGTTATGCTCACATTTTTACATTTTTACATTTGTTTTTATTCATATTTTTTTGTGTGCTTTTATTCAATTTTGAATTAAGAAGTTTTGTTTTATTTTTAAATTTTTCGTACAAAATTATCTTGTCTTTTATAGTTAATTTTAAGAAAATGATTAAGTTTTTATATTGTTAGATTAATTTCAAAAACATTTTATGGAGTAATATGATAATTAGTAGTTTTTGTCATAATTAGTATTTCATGATAAAATGTTCAAATTTTGATATACCCAAAATCAGTGTTTAGGAATAAAACAGTGGAGATTACCCTTGTGTGAATATATTTTGAGCCATTATCTTCCCATTCTGAGTGATAATATTTTTTCTACTCTTTAAACACTCTTCTTTTCAATTCTAATTGTTAGATTATCTCTATAGAATTTTGCATTGAATGTTTGGATATTTACATCTAAATAAAGTGTTATATATTTATTTTTATTACTTAAATTGAATAAATTAAGTAGAAATTGAAAGTATATGTATTTCTATTCATTCATGCATGACTTCTAAAAAAAGAGTCATATATGGGGTTACCTAAATCAATAAAATAAAAAGCTACAAATTAGCTACTCACGTATCATTTAATATATGTACAATCTATACACGGGTCCTTTCTCTAAAAAAAGGAATATCTCTAAAAAAGAGAGGTAAAAGAAAATATAAAAAAAAGAGAAAAATGAATAGTATAAACTAAATACTATAACTCATTATCCTTCAAAATTGTGAGAATTGGCTGAATAAAAAAGAATAAGAAATAAATCCAAAAAATTCATTGCATTTTTTTCATCTCCTAAAAGGCATTACTTGATATTTTTATTTGATGAATTTGATTTATGTATGAAAATAATTTGTGATTTTTTTATAAATCCTTTCATTTTATTCCATTCATGATATCAATATGATGCACCATTTTGAGCTTTTTATTCTTTAAACATATGTGAACTATTAGTACATTTCTATACATAAACTCATTTGCGTATACCTTTGAATGAATGCTTGAACCAAGAGAATCAATGTTATTAAGAGTATACCTTGTGAGATTAAAGTTGAAATGAATTAGAATTCTTCACACTAAGATTGGGTAAATTTTATATTGATACATTTTTATTTTATTATGAAAGTGATTTTCAAACTAGTTATTATAAAAATCATGAATGTTTAGAATATTGAAATGACTTATGCTATAGAATTTAATTGCACACTTAAAAACTTTTAAAGCATGAGAAGTTTTATTTTATTATTTTTTGTAATCTTTTTTACTTTATTTTAAATTTGTATTTGTTTAAGCATTATTTGTTTGTTTTTATTTACTTTCAAATTTTTGTTCTACATTTGATATTTATGGGTATCATTTGTGAAAACCCTCACAATACTTAAACTCATCCACTAGGGAAACCTAGGTGTTAAAGGCTCGTTGCATATGTTAAATGCAACCGTATCAATCTACCAAAATGATTTAAGATAGTTTAAATTCTAGTTCTTGTTTTCAGTTTTTTTTTTCATTTTTGCTAAGAGAATTTTAAGAAGCTGGTTAGGGGTTGTTATTAGTACTCCAAAACACTTAATATATTGTGATATTATGCATGTTTAATGATTATATATATTTGTATTTTCTTGTTTAATATCATTTTATGCAAATCTATCTTTCAAAACATAAGTACATTTTGTTATTTTTCACGTATTTCTTGTATTAAATAAATCAACTTGAATAATTGTACTTGAAGCACTCCATTACAACTTGGAAGATTAAAGGAAACATTTGTAAAACATTATTTATGTTTTAAAATTTTGAGAAGAAATTACATGGAACATTAGAGTTCCCTTGATATAGTTAGAAGTGTGCCAAGGCATGAAAACTTTGTAAGCCACAACAGTAAGGCTAAAGGAAAAGATTAATACGTCCCAAAGTCAATATGGGCCGTAGTGTGAAAACTTTGTGTTCAACAACGTGAAAAGAATGGATCATGCTCAAACTATGTATAGGTTTTGTATGCCGTGGAATCAATAAAATGTGTGATGTGGGACTAAGTAATAACTTTTGCCTTTTACTCATTTCCTCATTCTATAAATAAACCCTATTTCTATTATAAAAATATGTCCTAGAATCCAACAATTTTATGTGAAGTTATTTCTTAGCTTTCTTTATTTTTATTTTTATTTTTTAAGTAGTTTAAAGTTCTTCTCTCTGTTGGGAGTTGAACAAATTTAGTTAATTTAATAGCTTTAATTTCAAATCAATAAATAGGGCAGCAATTATGTTTGAAGGTTTTCCATAAGCAATTCTAAGAATTTTATTGAGGTATATTTAAATTGTATTCTTCTTAGAATATCTCTAAGTGTTGTTTTTACATGCTATATGTTTAATTTATTGATCATTTATTAAATTATGCATGTCTGGATATAAATAGTATATGATATTAGTAATTATGTTACGCTTGTGAAATATTAAAATAGGTTGACATTTTTATAAAATGAATTAAATTTTATTTCTTCATCAAGATTTAAACAAAGTTTTTAAAAGAAAAATATATTGAGGAAGTATTTTTCATAATAAACAAGAGAGTTAGATATAAAATTTAAATTATCTGAATCTGATTTAGAGTCAACTCTTCGATTTTGGATTTGATTGATCAGATCTTTAGAGAACTCTATTTCAAAATTTTTTATAAGAATTATTATTGAAGATATATTGACGATAAATCCTTCAAAATAATTTGAAAATCTAAAAGTTAGTTTTCAAATACTTATCAAATTTTTAATGCTATTACCATTATACCAAGCAACGATGCAAGAACTTGATGTACCAAAATTAGGCATACAAATTTTGTATGATTTATAAAATAGCTCACAAGTGCACAAACTACTTATAGAAATTGATAAGTATACTTCTAAGTTCGATCAAAAGACAAATCATGTAGTTTTTAAATAATTCAACAAATTCTTAAAATGAAAATAAAACCTAAACATTCTATCACAAAGTTTTGGTTTGTAGATCTAAACTAATGACATAAAAATAAAGATAGATTCAATAAACATTTAGGTAATTAAAATTTTACCATACATTTGAGAATTTATGTGATACATTAGCTAGTTAACTATGCTTCCCCAATATTAAGTATGTTATTAAAAATATGAATTAAAATTATTGATTCTTCCTTTTTTATAAGAAATTATCTAAGACATGAATCAATTTTGTTATTAATCAATTATCAATTAAAGTCTTTTGGCCATAATAAGTAATTGATAGCTAACTAAATTATGTTTCAATCCAATGGAACTAATAAACCATTTTATTGATGCTTTTGGTAGAGCTATCAATTTAAACTCTTATTAAGGTGTCTAAGTTATGTTAATAATTTAAGTACCTCGAAACTAACTTTCAAATTTTAAAATAGAGTTCTCTAAATAGATCTTATAAAAATATTTAAAATAGAGTTCTCTAAATTAGATCTAGAATATTTCATCTAACATCTAAGAGTTGACTCTAAATCAAATTCAAATAATTAATCCTAAATCTAACTCTCTTATTTATTATGAAAAATATTTCATCTAACATATGTTTTAATCTTGATGAAGAAATGAAACTTAATTCATTTTATAAAAATGTTTAATCTACTTTAACACTTCACAAGCATAATAAAATTATTGACATTCCATATTATTTATAGCCAAACATGCATATTTTAATAAATGATTAATAAATTAAACATAGCATGTAAAACTATACATAAAAATAATTTGAAAACAATACATTATACCTTAATAGAATCTCATTATCATTTTTGTTATTGAAAAACTCTAAACAAAATTGTCAAAATTGTTTATTGAATTGAAACTAGAATTATTACATAAACTAAAGTTATTCAACTTTCAAATGAGAAAAAAACTTGAAACTACAAAAAGAAAAGCTAAGAAAGCTTAAGACACTAAGAAATTAGCTTAAGAATGAAGTTGAGGGATTGGATTACAATAGAATTTGGTTCCTATTTATAGGTGTTGAAAAGAAGAAAAATATGGATCAAATGACTGATACCATTGCACACGATTCTTTCATGTTGTGGCATACATAGGTTGTACATGTTTTGGAGCTCGATCCACAACACTTATGTCGTAGCATATAACATTTATATGTCGTAGCCTGCATCAATTATGGGATGCGTGATTCTTAATCCTAAAAAAATAACAAAATATACATGTGACTCCAAAAAGATATATTAGTTTAAAATGGTAGTAAAATTAAGAAAATAAAAATCTAATTAATCACTTAATGTGCATAAAATCATGATATATTAAGTACTTTTGAGCACTCCTCACTACCCCAACAAGCTTCTTGCTAGTCTCTTAGCAAGAATGGCAAGAAGTTAAAAATAAAAAGTAGAATAAAATTAAAATTTTCAAAATTATTTTCTTAGATTAACACGGTTGCATTTAGCGTATACAACAAGCTTTTATACCTCTAGGTTTCCTTGTGGACAAGTTTAAGTCTCATGAGGGTTTTCAGATATGATACCCATAAAAATCAAATTTAAAATGCAAAAATTAAAAATAAATAAATAGCACATAAACAAATAAAATTGAAAAGAAATTAAAAAAATAGCAAAATAAAAAGAATAACAAAGCTTCTCATGATTTTTAATCTCTTCTAAGATTACAATTAAAATCTAAAGCTTTAGTTATTTTAATATTCTAAACATTCATGGTTTATTATAATAATTAGTTAAAAATCTTTTTCGTAGTCAAATCAAAGCTATATCAATATTAAATTTACCCAATTTTAGTGTATGGAATTCAAATTTGCTTTTACACTATCCTCACAAGGCATACTCTCACTAACACTGATCCTGTTGGTTCAAGCATTAATTCAAAGGTATATGCGAATAGAGTTTATATTTGGAAATGAACTAATGGGTTCACATATGTATAAATAATTAAAAGTTCAAAGTGATGCATAAATATTGATCTCATGAAAGGGATTAAATGAAAGTATTTTATAAAAAAAGTCACATACTACTTTCATACATCAATCAAAGTCATGAAATAATTATCTCAAGTAAGGTGAAGAAAATGCAAATGACTTCTTGAGAAATTATTTCCTATAATATTCTTTTTCTATTTAACCAATTCTTACAACTTTGAAGGATATTATGTCATAATATTTAGTTTATTCTATTATTTTTTCTCTCTTTTTTTTAGAGAGATGATCCATATAAAGAATCTACATATTTTTTGTAGGAAAAAAAATCAAAAATACCCCTAAGGTTTTCAATATCTTCAAAAATACCCTTAACGTTTACAAAAAAAGCTACAATACCTCTGAGGTTTAAGGTATCTTCAAAAATTCCCTTATTATTTAACAGAAGTTAAATAAACCATGAAAAATCAGCAATAGTAGTGAAAAAAGTTTATTCTGCCCCTACCTATATAGCTTTTTGAATGTTACCGTTGCAAATATTTATCAAAAATACCCCTGCTATAATAATTAATTTATCTTCATCAAAAATACCACTACTGCAATAATTAATTTACCTTCATTAAAAATACCTCTGCTATAATAATTAATTTATCTTCATCAAAAATATTCCTACTTCTCAATAACATGATATAAATATTTTTCAAAACTACCCCTACTTAATAACTTGCTATAAATATTCATCAAAAAAACCCTTAACTTTAAATCCAAAGTACATTATTAAATACATATCATACATTCACATCCACATTCACATACTATATTTACATGCTCAATAACAGTTGATATTCACATTTCACGTTCACATTTAAATTCACATTCCATACTAACGTACTCAATAACAGTTCACATCCACATTCATAATCTATATTACAATCTAAATTCTTACAATATCTAAGAGAGGGACACCATAAATGAGTTTAAATACACAAAAGCTACAAAGTTCATGTCATGTCCCCCAAAACTAGTGTATACATGAACTTTGAGTTACAAAATATTTCCTTCCAAATCATATTCATTGTCCCATTTACTTACATATTTTAAACTAAAAAATATAGAACAAATCAAAGTTCCATTTCAGAAGGCTCACTTTGACTTATTGATTCTTCCATCTTCTGTTTCTTGTTAATTGCATCACCACTATCTATCACTTATTTTGATGTAGATAAGCTAATAACACATCTCCTAAAACAAGGGTTGGCATTTGGTATTGGAATATGAGTATCAACAACTGCCATTGATCATAGGTTGGTTCTTAAAATCGTATGACAATATTGCCTTATTTTTGAAAAACTACCAATATTGTCACCCAATTCTCATCACAAGCAAATTTTCATGCGCTATACATTGTCAAGTCAGGTACAGATATACCTCATCTTCTTTTACACTCAACAACAAATACAAGGATACTTACATTAGGGTTTCCCATGACTAAGTCCTTTAATTGAGAAACTAACCAAGAGGATGTTGTAGATCTTTGTTTTTCAACTTTTGACAACAATGCCCCCTTTTATTGTCTGCTAGCTCAAGTGTCTTAATCATAAAGGTTTTCTTATCAATTTCAACAGAAGCGTCTATCCTCTAACCACAATCATGTGCTTTACACTTTACAGTTACTCAAGTTTTTTTCAAATTTAACCTTCTCACATTGAAACCCGAATTGAAAAATGTACTCTTGTAAGATAGCTTTAAATTCTTTAGGATCCTTAAATGTATCTCTGACTTTGAAGTCAATGCTTCCATCACTTCTTCTCTTAAATTCCCTACCTTCATACTGTCTATTAAATTTTCTAGCACTTTTTTCTTGACAATCTTCTAAGTCAATATCACTAATGTGATGGGAATTTTCAACCCCTAAGTCCTGAAAACTATCATTAGTATTATGAATTTCATCAACATCTTCATCATTTCTAATATCATCATACCAATCAGGATCCTCCTCATCATTGCTCAAAAAAATTTCTCATCTCCATTATAATTTTCATCTTCAACTTTAATAATTGTTCCTACTTTATAATTTTTCAACCTTTCACAATTCTTTAAAGGTTCACCCTCGTTTTAGCTATGATTTGACTCAAATAAATCAAGGTTAATTTCATCAATGTCAAAGTGAGGTGGTTCATTTGCTGGTTCAAAAGGTGGTTCACTTTGTGATTGGTTTGGTAATATAGCTGGTGTTTCCTTGAAACTCTGATAATCTAACATGACGGGTGAGAAAACCACTTCCAAAGGATTGAATTCTATAAACAAGTCTGGCCTTTTCTTTTTATTATCCCTATAATCCTTCATCAATTCTTCTAATTCATTATCCATTTTTAATACACTTCGTTCATCATTACCAAATTTCTATGCTTCAATCCTAAAGTCTTCTTTTTTAAGAATTAACCTTTCATTCATAATAGCCCTTTTAGCATCATGGAAGCAACAAATGAGACTATATTCATCAACAGGTATATGACCAACCCATCTAATTTCACCAAATAGATGGACATATACACTAGCTTATTCACTCATTTTTATCGCCTTATATAACAATCAAAAGTATTTTCAAAAAATGTGTTACTTATGAACATTAACACATAATATTAAACATATGATCATGAACTTGATACAAAACAAAGCACACAATATTATGTCCACAAGCTTCCATTTTCCTCATTTTGGTTGTTTCCCTGCTATCATAGTTTTGTTTATAAGCATTATTATGTTAAATCATAATTGTTGAAAAGATAATCCCAGAATCTGATTTTTTTATATATCATCCCAAAACACAACACACAAAAGATAAACCCTAAACAATATTATGGTTATAAATATAAAAACTCATCAGCTAGCAAACAAAATAACCACACAACTAGAGTATTTGAGCAAACTACCACACAATGGGTTCTAAAATACATATCAAAAACCAGATTATACTTCATTAAAACAAGTAAAATGTTGTCAAACAATGGGTTCTAAAATACAAGTTAAAAGAAGATGAAATATAGAATCAAATATGGTGAAATGATATTCCACTCCAATACGTGCAAGTGTGCTTAAAACCATATTTTTATCCAAATGAACCAAATACAGAATATATATGTAATAATAAGAAATCAACCAGCTTATACTTGTTATTCTAGAATGATAGGTTTAGATGGAAAGATGGGTCACGTTAGGGCAGTAGGTGACACATTGTATTTTCACATGAGGATGGGTAGCGTAATGGATATAGTGAAATGATAGGTTCATGTCCAATGAGGGTAAGAGTGAGGGTGGTTCACAAGATAGCTGTGAAGGTGGTTCACAAGGGTATTTATGATAACAGTGAGGGAGTTGGTGAGTGGAAGGATATCCGTGAGGTTCAGGGAATGGGTGACTAGAACGAGTCATCCAGTGAGGGAGTGGGTGACTAGAATAAGGTGAACGGTGAGGTTGGAAGAGTGGTAGTAAGGTTGAGAAACGAGGAAGTAAGGTTATGTGAAGAAGAAGAAGAATCAGGTTAGGTTGCATGTATAGCAAGGAATAGAGATGCGGGAGTTATATATATATAAGGGGAGATTACCATTTTCCCCTAATCTTAAATGGTGATATAACGTTAAAAACATTGGAGGGAATTTTTGATATTAATTAAATGTCAGGAGTAATTTTGAAGAAAAGCAAAACCTCAGGGGTATTTGTTATAATATTCCTATTTTGTATGATAAAACGAGTGGCTAATTGGCCTTTTCATTTATTGGTTTAAGTAACCCCAAATATGTGTCTTTTTCTAGAAGTCATTCATGAATAAAGAGAATGGCATGTACTTTCAATTTCTATTCAAGTCATTCAATTTATGTAATAAAAAGAAATATATGATACTTTATTAGATATAAAAATCCTAAAATTTATTCTAAAGATCTATAGAGATCATCTAGAATTTAGAATTTATAAGAAGAGTGTTTAAAACAGTAGAAAAAAATATCATTACTCAAAATGGGAAGATAATGGCCCAAAATATATTTTCACAAAGTAATCTCTACTATTTGATTCTTAAACATCGATTTTGGGTTCATCACTCAAAATTTTATCATGAAATACTAATTATGACAAAGACTAACTAATTATCACATTACTCCATGAAATGTTTTTGAAAATAATCTAACAATTTCTTAAAATTTACTAAAAGACAGGATAATTTTGCAAGAAAAAAATTTAAAATTGACCAAAAATTACTAATCCAATAAAAATAAATTAAAGCACACAAAAAAATTTAAAATAAAAACAATATTAAAATGTGAACATGTGAACATACAAATATTTCAATTTAGCACAATTTTAAAATGTAACTTTTCCCACTAATGTAATAATTGTAAATTACAGATAAAGAGTAATGGATAGAAAAGTTACCCATTTGTTGATCATGTCCAAGAGTTGGTATGGAATTTTAGGTATATCCATCAATCCAAACATTTCAATTTTACACAGATGAAAACTGTGTACTTCTCATAAATTTCAACAAATAGTTGTAAAATTAACAATTTCAAACAATGGTCACCTGATAGGAAATAAAATAAAAATAATAATTAACATAAAAATGCAATATCCAAAGAGAATAAAAACTAAAGTTCTTAAATAAAATAAAATAAAATGCATAAAAACTAATAAAATTTTGGATCAAATTTAGAGCTTCTCCTTTATGTTGTTCGAACCTTGCTTTTTAGTTTATTGTTGTGATCTTTATAGAGGTACAAAAGTGAAATCATAACGAGGATACTCAAGTGTTACTAAGTGGCTTGTATACATCATGAGATTATTTAACTACAACTGGTTCATTTCATACATTAATCGATTATGTTACATCTTATCACGATGTTGTTGACTTAAAAATGTAGCTTATTGGGCATTAGAGACTTTCTAGTGTTCTTTTATATAGCTAAATCTTCACCAAAATTATGAAATTTTTATTTCATGGATAGTTTTGATGGAGGAATGGATCATCTTCTCTTGGAACAATATTCATACCAAAAGTGAGCTTATCAAAGTATATTATGTTCAATAATTCATCAGTTTGCAAAATAATTTCACCTTTTAAGTAAGGTACCCCTACTTAAATAAATTAGTGATTAACTGGTGATAAGGAAACTCAAATGGTGACTATTTATAGATAACTTAATCCCATGGTGAATTA
The DNA here is from genome assembly GCA_030763125.1 of Hippophae gyantsensis. Lineage (NCBI taxonomy): Eukaryota > Viridiplantae > Streptophyta > Magnoliopsida > Rosales > Elaeagnaceae > Hippophae > Hippophae gyantsensis. The sequence goes on along the minus strand of CM061035.1, from coordinate 39,616,262 downwards.
TGTTCCCTACATCCATAGGCATCTTGGATGCAATTAGAAATAATAAAATTACCCTTTCTCTATCAATAATGTTATAGTGTCTTATGGGCATCAATCTTGAGAACACAAAGTATTGCCAAATAAAAGTAATTTTATCCAAATACATTGCTTCAAAACCCTTATATTTATCACCAGCCTATATCCATTCAACTCCTTGTATAATTAAGGTTTCTAAAATATCCATTCAGCACCTTTCTCATTATTATTGGATGTACTAGTATAATCCACATTATTTAAATAATGCTCATGCTTACCTTCTCCATAATTCAATAAACTATAGTGATCATTTATATCATTAGGCCCTAATGAGACAAGTACATCCCATATAGAAACATGATTATCAACAGGGTTGAAAAAGTTTGCATAGAATTCTTGAACAATAGATTAAATAGCAACCTCTGATTCTTTTACAAAAAATTTCCATCCAAGGCTTCTATGACATCTGTAATCCTCTCAAGCCCAACATTAAATTCCATCACCCTCTCACGCATATCTATTAACTTCTACTTTTTCAAAACGAATTTTTGCATCATAACTAGAAAATTTAGACCTATCATATTCTTCAATGATTCTAGATGCTAATGTACAACAAACTAGGGATTTTGATACTATTCACTTGATAGGTGATATTGGAAATTAAATCATATCAAGATCAACTACTCAAACATCAAAGAGATAGAGATCCACCTATATATGAACAAGTGGTAGAGGAGCTATAGATGATATTTTTGGGGTACTGAAATGGAAAATATACATGCTTTTAAACCATCTCATCAAGATTTATTTGAAAATGATATGCAAATGAGAACATGAAACTTGGAACAACAAATAAAAACTATGAATGAACATCAAGAAGTAATGTTTTTGATGATTAAATACATTCATTCACATTACGGGTTTCCACCTTCAAGACATTGATTTAGTTTTTTTGTCCTATTTTAATTTGTGTTTGGAAGTCAATGTATTTTTGTTATTTTGATATTTAAAATGTAATAGATATTTGCTTGGGATGTATTCAGATCTTATTATCCAAAACACTATATTTTTTACATTTGATAATTTGTGTTTTATCTGTATGTTACTTATTTTCTTGAGTTTTCTATAAGATTTTACGTCCATTTTAATTGAAAATGCAACATTTTTTTTATTCTTATGACAAAAAGAGGAAGAAAAATATGAATATTAAATTTGGAAATGTTTTATGAAATATTACACATAAGGGAAGTAGTGTCTTTTAGTTTCTAATTTATAATTACTTACTCTTATGAATATTCTTCACCTTTTATATTGGTATACAAGCTAAACTAATACACAATAAGTATTTTGGGACAAGTTTTGTTTTTGTTTTTTTGTGTACACATGAGCTTTTGAGATTCAAGCAGAGCTGCTTTCACTAGATCATAAGATAGTACCTTTATCTAAAAACTTTATTTGTCCTATGAGCATATGTAGTGAGATTGTAAGGTTTATGCGAGTGTTGGCATTATTTGTTAACAAAACATACACATGTAACTTTAGTTTCTAGGTACGTCCTTTAAGGAATATTTTCAAGAAACTATCAAGCTCCAGCGATAACAATTTTAGTATATCTATGTTCTAATGGACATATGTTTTCATATTAAACACAAAAGAACATTTGAGATTAGGCTACTCAATCAATTGAGACATGACTAGATCAATCTAGCTATGAAGATTGATCGAGAATCGATCTACTCAATTTCAAAAGAGTTGGATTAATTTTTTCATTATTGGATAGATCTAGAATTCATTGGATCAATTGAGCATATGTTAGATCGATCGAGCAACCAGGGCTTTGATTTTAAAACCATTTTTTAGCTTGAATTAAATTAGCTTTTTAATATATTGTCCTTTTCCTTTAAAACTCTTTTAACTGATTTTGTGGACAATATAGTAATTTCACTTTGACCTAGTGCTTCAAAATATACTATATATACAAACTAATCACACAACTTTATTTAACCACGCAAGAGCATTATTGTGCCTTATTAAGCATTATTTTCTTTATCATATTCTCTCTCTCTCTCTCTCTCTCTTATATTTTTCGAAAATTATTCAAGTAGGCTTTTTTTGTCCAGTTAATTTGTCAAACATTTGTGGTTGTGTTTGATAGATTAATAAGCTTACAATATTTTTGATATTATACTTAAATTGTTTCTTCTAGGGTTCCTAGTTGATTTTGATTTATCTTATATATTTGTTAAATCATCTAGTTAGGGTTATTCACACATTTGCACTAGTGTTATTATGCTAACATTTTAGATACCAGTTCTACGGGTCTGATTAACTCGTATGACTAGAGTTCATCGGAATGTTGGTCCATATCCAAACACCTTTCTTATAGAGACTATGATGAAAGTAGTGGCTTGTAAGTAGATTACTTAGAAGAATTATCTTGGTGGGTAGTTTGAGTCCTATCCTTGTAATTGGACCTTATGTTTTTAGAGCGGATTGTTAGATGGTTCGGTTTACGTGTGGTTTTCCTCTTTGATCATTGATGTGACTTAGGTTGTTTCCACCTTAAAATATTATGTGTCAATCTTTATTTATTTTTACTTTAGTTTATTTACATGAAATTGCATATCTAACCATTTGCAAAAATATTAATTTATCATATTTTCCTTGATTATGTTCACCTTTCTTTAGATAATTAGGCCTGTGACTAAAACAAATAAGCTCTAACGTATCAAGTAGAAAAATAAAATGATAAAATAAATATAAAACAATACATGTTTTTAAAAATTATTACTAAATACATAGTAAAAAATAAATAACATGATGATATACATGTTAATAAAATAAAATAAATTAACCAGAAACTATTTATTATACAAAAATACTAAAAAAATAGTAAAAGAAATAAAATGATCAAAGTGCTAATAAATAAAGAAAAGAATTAAAAATAAACAAAAAATGAATTGTTTTAAAGAAAATAATTTTTTTAAAAAAAGAAAACTTTTAACTTTTATTTCAATTAAAAAAAGTTTTTCTTTAAATAAAAGAAAAATATTTTAAATATCTAAAATTAATTAATAACCTAGATATTTTTAAATTTTAAATAAATATCACAATATTTACAATACAAAATGTTTTTATGATTTTGATAATGACAATTTAAAAACATTTTTCCTCCCCAACAACGGCACCAAAAAGTTGATGCTTGGAAAGATTATTTAATTTTTAGTGTTGTTATTAGTATACCTAGCAACGGAACCAAAATTAAGTGTATAAATTTTATATGATTTATAAAATATCTTGCAAGTATACGAATCAATTATAGAAAATGACAAGTATACTTTCAAGGTCGATCTAAGAAGAAATCATGTGATTTTTGAATAATTGAACTAATTCTTAAATACGAAAAAATAAAACCTAAAGAATCTGTCACAAAATTTGGGTTTGAAGATCTAAACTAATGATATTAAAATAAAGAAAGACTCAATAAATATATAAACAATTAAACATTTATCATACATTAGAAAATTCATAAGATACATTAGCTAGTTAATTATGCTTGTTCAATATTAAGTATGTTTTTAAAATATAAATAAAGATTATTGATTATTCCTTTTTATAACAAATTATCCCAAATCAGGGATTAATTTTTTTATTAATCAATTATCAATTAAAGCCTTTTGACGAGGATGAGTAATTGATAGTTAACTAAATTATGTTTTATTCCAAATGAATTAATAAATCACTTAATCAATGTTTTTGGCAGGACTATCAATTTAAACTCTCATCAAGGCATCTAAGTTAGGTTAATGATTTAGGTATTTAGAAACTAACTTTCAAATTTTAAATCTTTTATGAAAAATATGTCATTAATATATTTTTCAATTATAAATCTTATAAAAATATTTGAAATATAGTTCTCTAAATCAAATCTATAATATTTCATCTAACATCTAAGAGTTGACTCTAAAATAGATTTAGATAATTAAATCCTAAATCTTACTCTCTTGTTTATTATGAAAAATAATTTATCAATAAATTTTTATTTTACAAACTTCATTTTAATCTTAACGAATAAATAAAACTTAATTCATTTTGTGAAAATGTTTAATTTGCTTTAATATTTCACAAGCATAATAACACTACTATATCCCCATATTATTTATAGCCAGGCATGCACATTTTAATAAATAATCAATAAATTAAATATAGCATGTGAAACAAGACAAAAAGATAAATTGAAAATAATACATTATACCTCAATAGAATCTCAGTATCGTTTTTGAAAAACCTCCAAACAAGATTACTAACACCGTTTTTTGAATTAAGAGTAGAATCACTACATAAACTAAAATTGTTCAACTGTCAAATGAGAGAAGAACTTGAAACTAGTAAAAGAAAATTTAAGAAAGCTTAAGAGACTAAGTAATAAGCTTATGAATGAAGTATGGGATAAGGATTACAATTGAATAAGGGTCATATTTATAGGTGTAGGAAAGGAGAAAATTATGAATCAGATGACTGGCACTACAACATATCACGTAATGGCATACGCAAGCTGTACAAATTTTGAAAATTGATCCACTACACTTGTGCCACGGCATGCAATAGCTCATATCAATTTTGGGATGCGTGATTCTAAATCTTTTTTGCCCCGCATCACAGCATATAAAACTTCTATGTTGCGACCCATGTTGTTTTGAAAACTTGGAATCCTTATATTTTTTGTACATCTTTTTTCATATTTTGGAACATATGTAATGCTTTACATATGTTATATTTTAAGCTTTTAAAGTTGCAATGAAATCTTTCAAATGTATTCTTGAAGTGTTTGATCAATTAAATCTTTTTTAAGCTAAAATACTTGAAAAATAAAAAAACAATATGCATGATTTCGAGAAAATAGATTTTTTTATAATGATAGTAAAACTAAGAAAGTACAAATCTATTTAATCATTTATTTATAATTATGAGTGTTGGCGATATTTCTGAACAAAACTTTTAAATGTAAACTAGTTTTTAGGCCCGTTTTCCTATCTACTAGTCATGCCCAAGAAACATTCAAATATTCAAGTTAATATGTTTTAGGTTTATACTTATTCTTAGACATGTTAGAATATATATTATACACTTAGGAACTTTGGTATATATATTGGTCGATCGATCAAATTGGTAGGTCAATTGATTGAAGTGGTAGGTCTATCAATCAAAGTGGTAGATAGATCTAGGATTGATCATGTACGATCTATGTTCTCTTAGGTTGATTTTCAAATTGGGGTATATCAATTGAAGTTGTGTTCAGTTGATCAAGAGTCTATATTGATAGAGGATCGATTTTATTTGATCTACATGGTCCCAATTTTTATTAATCTTTGCTAGATTGATGGACCTTATTGGTTCAATCAATCGGGCTTAGACTTGATCGATCGAACACATAATTTTGAACTTAAAATCTATTTGTTTACTCGAGCCAAACTATTGTTTTAAAATATTTCCCTTGAACCTATCATTAAGGTTTCATCTCCCCTATATAAATAACGAAATGCTCAGTGTTTTAAACAACCAAAATTTTCTATTATTCAAATTTTTTTTTACTTTCTCTCTCAATTTTTTTTATAAAAACTAAATTATATTTTATTAGGATCGCTCTTGAATTAATTTATTTATCATTATGTCATTATGTTTGATTGATTTGAAAAAGGTTGCAACCTGGTATGTAACAAGGTAAAGAGATAAAGACTCCTAAAGGACTTATCCCCTCAAGCTGTAGAGAAATAAAATAATAAAATATATTAACCAAAATTAGGTAATAAATAAAAATATTCTAAGCAGAAGAATTAATCATATGCAGAGTAGAAGTAAGAAATAATTAAAAACAGTAGTAAACTATTTTCCAATCAAAGTCTTGACACAACATATGTTATCATAAAATATCAAGACTTAGATTGTACTTGCAAGTCCCATTGTACTCGTGTTTGTGTGTTGACTTTCTTATACAAAACATAGTATCTATTTTATTTTACTTGGTGTTTTGTTTTCCTCTATGTAAGATTTGTTACAGTGGATCAGTAATGCACAAACTCAAATTTTTAGGAACACTTTGTATGCAAGCATATTACACACACCAAAGTGTTGCTTTTCATAGTATGCTTGCTAGGTTGAAAGTGTTGGTTTTTTATGGGAAAGCTTATAAGAAAGGTGATGTTGTCACTTGTGCTTTTGGTTCATTTCGAGTGTAGGTATTTATGGTTTCTACTCGACAATTTTTGGAATGAAAAATGTGAATTTTATCACCTTAACATGGACCTCACTATCACCTTCACCGCTACCCTTTGCGATTTGGTTTTTGATATGGTAAGCGAAGTGGAAATTTTGAGTGCTATAAGTACCCCTTATTTCTCTTATTTCTTACCCACATTTTTATTACCAAAATTCTACCAAAATTTATACCGAGATTTATATTGATTTTTGAAATTGTTTTGAAGAGCTTATATTTGAGTGTAAGTCATTTAGTGAGCTTGGTTATCAAATCATAGTCTATGTGCATATGTGGTTTAATCTGTGTCTCTTGTACACAATTTGACATTTATGGTGGATTGTGTGTCCCTCAAAGTTGTAAGTAGTTACACTTATTATTATTGATTGGGGGTTACCAGTCCTACACATTGGTTGGTGTAGGTTCTAGAGGAGAGTCAAGTTCAAGTGTTAAATCAAGACATTGTGGATGGAGCAATATGCAGTTAGGAGAGAGATCCTAATTGATAGAGATAATATGGTCTCTATGGGTTTACCTCATTACATCACTTCTTATGCATAATATGGTCTCTTTGGGTTTACCTCATTACATCACTTCTTATGCATGATCCTATATTGAGCTAGTACAATTTAAGTATAAAGTGCATATGTTATTGATTAGTGTTAAAATAGTACTAAAATTACCATGATTTACTGTATTTTAATTGATTTAATAGATTTATATTTGTCAGATTTTATCATATTTTTATATAAATTTGTTTTTTCAAAATCACGAGTATTTTTATTGTTTTTTAGGAATTTTCGTTCAAAATAATTTAAAGACTCGAAGGAAAATATTGGTTGCAATACATCATAAATATGTTGACAAAAAAATGAGGAAAATTCAAAAAAATGGAAGAAAAAAATTGACAAAATTGGTCAAATTAGTCATGTGCATGCTCAGTCTATCTCACAAGTAGCCGCGTTCTTGCCAGTGCCCAACCATATAACTCTACCCACACGCAATCTAACCTATTTGTCACACATCTAACACCCATTTTCAAGATAATTTTCCACTTTTTTATCCTTTTCCTCACCTATAAAAGGACCATCTCCCCTATTGTAAAAAGCATGCTTCAAAATTTCAACTCTTTTGTTTCTCTCTCTAGAAAGCTTTCTTAGTTTTTTTTAGTTTTAAAGTTCTTCTCTTTTTGAGAAGAAATAGTTATTCTTTTATAAATTTCTAGTTTTTGATTCAATAAACAGAAATGCAAATCCATTTATAGGTTTTCCAGAAACAGAATTAGCATCAAAGTTCTATAAGGATTCTTTTGAGGTATAATTTTAAAATTAATTCTTTACAATTATTTTTATGTTTTGTTCTTATATGTTATATTTAATTTTTTTATGATTAAATTTAACATAGATGGCTATTCGTAAATATGATATAATAATAATGAGTTATGCTTGCAAAATATTCAATAGGTAAAATATTTCTATAAAATAAATTAGTTTTGTTTTTTTCAAGATTTTATATTAAGGATGTTAGAGAGAAATATATTATTTTTCATTACAAACTTAAATCTAAAAATTAGATTTTAAGGTTTAATTTTCCGGTCTGATTTAGAGTAGTGTTCTTTTATTTGTCGGTACAATCTCCCGGTAGTTAGAATGAAGCTCTATTTCAAAAGTTTTTACAATAACTATTATTCGAAAATGTATTGACAAGATATTTTTAGTAATAGTTTTAAAACTTGAAAGTTAGTACTCAGATAATTAAATTCTTAGGTTTAATTTGTACACCTTTAACAAAGTTTAAAATGTTTAACCATACCAAAGGGGGAATTTAAATGGTTCATTTTCAATCTCTTAGAAAAAAGGAATTAATTTAGTTAACCAAATTAATTATCGACCCCACCCATAGGTGTTAATTGATTTGTTTAATTAACAAAGAATATCTCTCCCCATCAAAGGTGGTATTTATATGAAAAGATAGCATCAATAAATAACAACTTATATCTTTAATAACCTAAATAATATGAGCAATCATAATTAACTTAATTATTATATCCATAAATACTCCACTATTATGAATGATAAAAATTTGCATAATTGATTATTGAATCCATATCTATGTTTCTTCTTATGTTATTAGATTAGGAAACACAAAAAAAGAATCAAAATATTGTGATAGGATGTTTATGATTTAATTTTGTTTTTAAGAGTTTGAATAATAAATTGAAAACCACATATATTCCTTCCTTAAATCAACCTTTGGAGTATACTTGTCGTTTTCTATAAAATGACTCATGCACTTGCAAGAGTTTTACAAATATAAAACCAAAGTATCTGTAAAATCGATATTGCTAACCCGATGCCAATTCTTTTCATCAATTATAACATACTATAGCCCAAACTTTGATTAGAAAGCATTTAATATTTTCCTTATTTCCACTAATTAAATAATATTTTTTGCACTTAGTCATCTGCTTAATTGATATTATATTTTTTGTGCTTCTTCTGTATTATTTGTTTTAGTGTGTTCTTTTCTATTTATATGAGTTATAATTTAGTCACTAAGGGATCTAAATCTCCTGAATCACCTTACCCTAGTAGTGTAACAGGTCTTTGACTCTTTTAGTACTCATAAAATAGCTTATCATACAAACAACTTATCAAGTAACGATGTAAACCCATATAGAACTACTATCTATATGGTAGAATCCTTGGGTTACTTATGGAAATCACTCGACAACAAATAATTCACTAATAAATAAAACCACAAATACCTCTATCAGTTAGGGATTCTGTCCAAACTGCCTATTGTTGTCTTGCATTGTTGCCTCCATAAGGACTTGGTTTGACTCACGAACCCGACTCTCCTTCAAAACCAACACCATGACTTCTGTCTAAACTACATATTGTTGTCCTCACTTGCTGCCTCCAAAATGACATGGTTTGACTCATGAACCCGACTCTCCTTCAAAACCAACACCACCCAAATATGGGATGATTTTTAACTATAGATTAGTAATGTGTAGAGTAAAGTACCCCAACCCTTAAGAGCCACTCACATAAATGTATCACAATTATTGAAACACTTTCTAGATAATTAGTGACCACAAAATTCAAAATGATAGAAATTTTGATAAAGTTCTTGCAGATTTCTTGAATTAATTAAAGTAACTAGTAGGGGTATAAATAGCACATTAACAGCCATCGAGCCACCTTGTCAACCACCTCACTATGGACCTGACTAGCCACCTCGCCATAAGGTGTAGCAAGCTGCCAAAAATTAATTTTTTTTGTTTCAAAAATTGACAAATACCTCACCCAAAACAAACCAAAATATGGCACTCCCATCCTAGCATGCATACTAAACAGCCAACCCTATGTTATGTGAAAAACATACTCTCAATCACACTATTCCTAACTATGTATGTGTGTACATTATTGATCTATAGTAGCCAACCTTACATATAGAAAGATAGAATACTAATTAAAAAAAATAGACATTGTGTTTTACACAATAGAAGCCAACACATATACACGTAGTACAAATGAACTTACAATCTCCTCTTTTAACTTTCTATGTCAAAACATTGCACAAATGAGTATAGACCCACATCAAATATGAGATGATTATGAAGATGAGCTAAAGATGTTTGTTCCTATGAACAAAACATCGATTTATACCCAAACCTAAAAAGCACACCTAAACCAAGTACATCCATCTTGTTTGCTCTATCCATCTTCAAAGACCCAACTGAAACACAAGGGCATCACTACAATAGCACACAATATATCCAAAGCTCGATGAATTCAAATGACATCTATAACTTACATACACGAAACAAACACATACCCCATGAACGTTCCATATAGAAATAGCATGTATTCGATCCACATACATAGGCAAACATTGATAAGAAAATCACATGCAAAATACATAACTCTCCCTGACTTCATGAAACACTTCCCTAAGTGAATGCAAATTAGGCAATAAGATGATGTACAATTCTACACTCACTACCCAGGCAACACACAGTATGGAAATAAACATTCTAAATGTGCACGTAAACTTCTCCCCCTTTTGACATATAAAGTTAAACAAACATAACCTTAAATGAGAGAGAGAAGGCATATGAAAATTGTATAATCCTAACATTGACATAAAGAATAAAAATAGGAAGGAAAATAACAAAGCACAAATTTTTTCAAGCTCAAATAAATCTAACGAACATATGAGTTAGTCTCTTTGGGAGAGATACAAACACCAATAGCCTTTCTTAAGGATTCAAACCTTTGAAAGTCTAAAGGTTTAGTAAAAATATTAGCAACCTAACAACCAATGTTGATATGTTTCAAGGACAAGGTGTTCAATCTACAAAATCTCTTACAAAATGATGTCGGATATCAATGTGTTTGGTCCTTTAATGTTAGACCAAATGTTTAGTGATGCAAATAGCACTAGTGTTCTCATGTGTAAAATAATATTTTTAACCATGATACCATAGTCTGATAACATTTTCTTAATCCAAAGTAAATGTGAACGACACAAGTTAGCATCAATATACTTAGCCTTAGTAGTGAAGAGGGATATTGAACTCTACTATTTACTATTCCAAGAAATCAAGGAATTACCAAAATAGAAACAACCCCTATATATACTTTTCCTATGATTATTATACCCAGCCTAGTCATCTTTAGAAAACCCAACCAACTCTGTAGTAGTATCTAAAGGATAGTATATACCAAATTCAAAGGTGGCCTTAACAGGTATCTAGGACAAACTGTTAGACTAGAAGGAGATCTTGGGCACCTCGTAGTCAGATATAAGAGACTCCCAATCATACTCCTATATAAGGTTTGTTCAATTTCCTTCCCAGAAATTTTTTGATTAAATTAGAGGGTGGTACTCATTGAAGTCTAAGTAGTAGTAGCATTATCCAAACCAAATTTATTAACCAATTTCTTAATGCACTTAGCTTGAGATAGAAAGATCCCATATTTAATTCGTTTGATTTGAAATATAGGGAAAAGCTTTATCTCCCCAACTAAACTCATCTCAAAGTCACTCTGCATAGTGGCAGCAAACTTTTGATCTAGATCATCCTTAGTAGGCTCAAAAAATGATGTCATCAATATTGACTTGGGAAATAACCATTCACCCTAAATTCTTCAAACAAATAAGATTTTGGCACCATTTTCTCTCTAAAATCCATTATTAAGGAGAAATGTGGTAAGATGCTTATACCAAGCACTGGGATCTTGTCATACAATTCTTTATTTAGTCCTATTACATGACTTGGAAAGTGTGGGTCTTCAAACCTTTTAGATTGTTCCCCATAGACTTCTTGTTTGATAAGCCCATTTAGAAAAGTACTCTTGAAATCCATCTTATATAACTTAAACCAAAAGTAAAAGGCAAGGAGTAGTATAACATACTCAAGTTAGGCAATGAAGGAAAATGTTTAATCGAAGTCTATTAATTCAATCTAGGTATAACCTTATGCAACAATGTGAGACTTGTTTCAAGCAATAACTCCATTTTCTTCTTCCTTGTTTTTGTATAGCCAACGTGTACCCAGTGCATGTCTTAAACCAAGTACCAAATCATTTCTTTGAAACTGATTAAGTTTTTTCTATATAGAGTTAACCCAATGCATGTCCAATAGAGCTTCCTTAACATTTTTAAGAAGTATAGTAAAAGTGAAGCACATGTAGTTAAAGGTATCCTATGACTCACATTTTGTCTTACCTCTACCTTCAAATCTACAAATAATGTCATCCATAAAATGTGCTTTCTTTACCCATTTAGGAAGGGAATAGTCTTCTTGTTCATCATATTTTGCATCTTCAAAAGTTCTAGGAGGGCCTGTAGTAGAAATAATGAAAGATGTCTCAACATTATCAGTAGTGATTTTGGTAGCGTTCCAAACTCCAAATATCTCATTATAATCAAATTCAACAAGTTTAGCTGCTATGGATTCTTCTATCACAACATTGATATATTCCATTATAATAGAAGTTCTTAGGTTGTAGACACACAGTAATCATAGTTGTTATTGAATTATCCTAAAAAAATATTGAGATCAATTTTGGCCTCAAACTTATCTAGAATCTCATTGCCCTTGAGAATATAGCAAGTACTACAAAAAAAAAAGAGAATGTGCTCAACATTCAGTTTCTTTCCATGTATAAGCTCATAAGATGACTAACTCTATTTTTCCTTTCAACTATGCCATTTTGTTGAGGGGTCTTTGGAGCTGAAACCTCATGTTGAATTCTTATTTTGTCATAAAAAATGCTAAATATAGAATTGTCTTCCATGGTCACTCCTGATTTTGATGATTGTACGAATGGATTCAAATTTATAATTCTATAGCTTAATACACAAGGATTTGAACCTATCAAACACTTTATATTTTTATCTCAGAAACATAACCGAGGTGTATTTGGAGAAATCATCAACTATAACTAGAATATATTTTTGCCTACCAATGCTTTTAGTTTGAACCAGACCTATCAGATCTATATGAAAAAGTTGAAATGGTTGTATGGTACACAAGTGTTGATTCTTCTTGTGTTGGCTTTTGCTTGGCTAGCCTAACTGACAAAGACTACATATGTGCTCAGGAATGAAGGACAAAGATGGAAGACCTAGATGAATTTAAGTTTTGAAATTTTCTTCAAAAATTTGTAGTTGACATGACCCAATCATTTATGCAACAACTATTTATTACTTATACTCAACTTGTCAAACGCCACTTCAAGAGGAGCTCCCACATGTTAACAATTATCCTTAGATCAGATGCTTTTGACCAAGGTATTACCTAAATCATCATACATAATGTAGTCCTTTTGTACTTGTTATCACATATATGGCTAACACTAATAAGATTAGCCTTGAGTCCTTCCACATACAGAACATCCTTAAGCTTAGGAATACCATGAGTGTTGATAGATCCTCCACCATAGATCAATGCCTTATTTCCAATACCAAATGTAATAGATCCATCCTTAGTGAGAATTAACTTAGTAAAGAATGACTTATCCCTAGTCATGTGTCGAAAGAAACTACTATCAAAGTACCAATAACTATTTAAACCTTTAGGGTAATGTGAACTATATTACAATTCATATTTTGATCGTTAGTAGTAATACAAAGAGAAGAATTAAATTCATTTAAAATCATCATGGTATCATTTTGTAAAGTTACAGGTTCCCTAGTTAAAAAGACCAAAAAAATCAACATTTTTTCCACATGACTCTAAATTACATGAAAATGACTTTGGAGTACATTGATCTTTGAGAGAGCATCTAAATCTCTATCCTCAATTAACTTTTCAAGCTTACTTATACAAGAAAGACACTTCTTGTTATCATGGAAAAGTATATGAAGATACTTAATGTGATTATCCAAATTTAACTTCAAGTTGTTCACAACCTTTTCACCATCCAAGGTGAGATTGAGAAATTGATCAAAAAGATCCTAATGGTCCCTATCTATTTTAGCAATATTATTATGGATCTTGGACATAAATTTCTTCAACATTAGATTATCTTGTAGGGAAAACATGTTATTATCACAAGCATTAGTCCAATAAGAGGAACTAGATGGGGCATTCTCAAAGTGAGAAAGCCATAATAACAAAACATGCAGGAGTGTAGCCATTTCCTTTTCAAAAGATAAAACACTCGTCTAAAAATTGCATCCATCATCGATTAAGGACCAAACATCATTGTTTGTAGATCTCAAGTAGGAGCACACTTGAGATCTTAATAAATAACATAATCTATTGAATTAAGGTGGTCCACTGACCAAACATCTCATACCATCCATTAAAAGAGATTTAATATAATTAAACACACAGAGTAAGGGGAAAGGATTAACACTAAAGCGATTAAGCCCAAATATAGTGTACCCACTCTAATAACAATTGAAAATGTTTGCAACTTGATAGACAACAAGTTAAAGAGATACATACTTTTAAATGACTTATTCTCTCAAGCATCAAAAAACAAAATAATATAATAGACTAACCAAAATTAGGTAATAAATAAAAATATTTCAAATAGAAGAATTAATCACATGTACAATAAAAGTAAGTAACATACAAAAACAATAATAAATTGCTATCCAATTAGAGTCTCGACGCAAGATGTGTTAGCACACAATATCAAAATTCATATTGTACTCATAACATATCGGATCACATGAACATAATCAAGTAACAAGATAAACCCAAAAAGAAATTCTACCTATGTGGAAACATCTTGCTTATGGAAATAGTTAGACAGTAAACAATTCACTAAACAATAAAGCAATTACAACTCTGAAAGAAATAAAACCATTAATACCTCTATTAGTTGGGACCTCTATCCAAATTGCCTATTATTACCCGTCCTTGCTGCCTCCATAATGAGTTGGTTTGACTCATGAACCTGGCTCTCCTCCAGATCCAACACCACTCAAATTTGTGTGATCAAAAATTGTAGATACATATTATGTAGAGTAAAGTACCCAACCCTTGAGAACCACTCACATAGAGATAATTTCACAAATTTTGTAAAAAAAACCACTCATAATATTTTAAGCTTACATAAAAGTAACACAATTATTGAAAAACTTTCAAAATAATTAGTGAACGAGGAAATCAAACGACAGAAATTTTTGTAGAGTTTTTATTAGATTTTTTAAATTAATTAAAGGAATTAATAAGGGGTATTTATAGCATATTACCAATTGTTGAGCCACCTCACCAAGGGGTGTGGCAAGGGGTAGGGCAAGGTGGTGTGTTGAGATGCCAAAAATCAAATCTTTTTTTTCATAAAATGCGAAGTAATTTCCATAAATACCGACATATGAAACAACCCAAATTCTAACACTCATAGCCTAGCATGCATACTAAACAACCAACCCCATAGGGTGTGAAAAATATGGTTTCAATTATAGTTCCTAACTATGTGCATGTATGCATTAATAAACCATAGTAACAACCTTACACAGAGGAAGACATAACGACAAGTAAAATAAACAGATATTGTGTTTTGCACACGTGAAGCCAACACAAACACAAAGTACAAACAAACTTACATGATTAATCATGTTTATATAGCTTCTTCTTGATTAGGTTCTTGCATGTTTGAATCAAATAATTTTGTGTGTGATCATAATTATTTGATTTAATTTTTTAATTGTAAAAAAGCTATTTTATTGAACTTGTGCTTAATCTATTTGTGCTATGGTTTGCTAGATGATTTATTTAAATTAATTTATGTCTTGATTAATGAAGGGTAATTTAAGACAAAGACTTTAAATTGGATAATGATTTTCATACGGGATAGTTAGGTGGTCCACGTAAAATATCACGTATCAAGTTCTTATTTACTCTCACTTTATATTATTTACACACAATTTCATATGTGGCCTCTTATCAATTTTTAACCAGACCTAATTTAAAAAATAACCTATTCATCCCCTTTTGGTTAATTAGATCTATAATAATAGTGGGTCACTAGATATACATGGTGTTTCCTAGATTCTTGTTATGGTTCATTTAAGAGAGAGTTTGTTTACAACCGATGCACCTTTCGTTAACGGGTCTAACTATCCATATTAGAAGGCTTGTATGAGAGCCTTTCTACATTCTCTAGATGAAAGTGTATGGAATTTTGTTATTTATGATGGGGAACCACCTACGGTTAAAAAAATAATATTATCTCTATTAAACCTAGTAGTAACTGAAACCAAAAAGGAATTAATGCTACTTTTAGTGCTATATATGCTGATGAGTTTCATCATACTTCTGATGTTGATAATACTAACATGCTTGGGAGGTTACCCATGAGGGCACCAATCAAGTTAAAAGAACAAAACATCGTATACTAGGCACTAGGTTTGAAAAACTTATAATGGAAGAAGCTAAAACCTTTTCTGAATTCAATGTTAAATTATGGGATATTGATAACACCTATGAAAATCATGGAGAGAAAATTGAGAAATTTAGATTGTTTCAATAGATACTTTTCTCATTACCAAATTGGCTCCACACAAAAGTCACTACCATTTGTAAAAGTAAGGATGTTGACACCATCAAAGTAGAGGAACTTGTTGGATCACTTCAAATCTATGAGATGAGATTTCAAACTTCTACAAAGAATAAAGGAGTCACTTTCAAAATTACAATGACTGATGATGGTAACAATGACAATGATAAAGGTGATGAAGAGTTGATACTTATAGCCTAAAGGCTCAATAAAATCTTCAACCAAAACAACTCATAGATTAATTGGAAACCAAGCCATTTTAAGGATCAAAAAACAAAAGAACTCAAACCTATGAGTTCAGAATATAAGAAAACTAAACCTACTAGACAATAATGCTTTAAATGTAATATGATTGGTCACTTTACTATTAAGTGTGCAACAAAAGGAAGAGAACTGAAAGGAAGCCATGAAAAGCCTAATAATTGGAGCTAAAAGGCTAAACAAAGTTATTGATTATGGAAAACAATTTGGAGACAAGATAGGGCTAGGCTATGTAGATGAACACTCTACGGCATCATCTTTAAAAATAACACCCTTTGTAAAACTCTCTAACCTTTCTTCTTCACTTGATATACGTGGCCCTAGTTATAAGAATGAGAGTTTCATACCTTCAAAATAAAAAACTACATTCTCAAGGCCTTCTAAATCTACATCTACTATTACTACTTATGCACAAAGAACCATTGCACCTATTGCAAAAATGTTAAGTTTGTGCTTGTCTACCATCATTGTGGTAGGAAAGGTCATATAAAACCAAAATATAGGTTTTTTATGAATTCTCCTAAATTTAATAATCGTTTCCATGCTCAAAAATAGGACTCATTATTATCAACCAACCACTAATATTATGTCCAATAATTATACTAGAAAGCATGAAGTTATTGGTTTAAAGAGACAAGTGAAATTCAACACAAATGATTCTAGGACTAATTATCATTAACCTACCATGCATGTTGTATCTTCATTTAGGATGAATGTGAAATATAAAAGTAAGTCCAACAATATGCCAATGACAACAAAGGTAGTTGATCTCCAACCCAAAGATATAAAGAAACCAAAATTCGAAAATGTTTGTGTTAGGAAAGATTGTCTCTTTTCGATCACTTGATTATCCTCTATTGTTCACCTAGGAACTTTTGTTTGAGTTCTTAATAAGCCCTATATGAGTATATTTAGTAGGTTTATTTTTTTATTGATGTTTATTTAGTTTAAAAAAAATAATAAATAATAAAGGAGCGTAGATTTTTCTTAACCATGAAATGGACTTTATATACTACTTTCACTTCCTAAATTCTCTTATTCAAATTGACTTTTCATTGAGTAATTGAATATTTTAACTTGTGCATTTATGTACTTCTTCACATCTGGTGATCGACGTTGACAAGAACTTACTCACAAACTCACTAAACTCATATATATATCATACTTGAAGTTTATGATTGCTTTTTTAAGATTTAAAAGCTTGAGCTAACATTGACTGTGTGTAGCTACTATTATAGGCAGAGAGGGCTACCTCATAACTAGTTTTAAAGTCATCATACTAAGTTTCTATCTTATGCATGACTTCTTAATAAAAGACAAAAGAAAAGAACAGAAAAGGAAATAAAAAATAAATATCTTTTCATGCACAAAAAGAAAGTGTAAAAATTGGTCATACAAAAAGAAAATAAATAAATAAATAAATAACCAATCCCTATATATATAAAAAGGGATATAAAAATTAGTAGATATTTTTTATTTTGTGAAATTTAGGATTCAAATGTAGTATTCCATGATTGGTGATACTCTATTCTTTAAATCCTCCCTGCTTGATCATAAATGAATTACTTGATATACTTTTGAAGTTCAAACATGTATCTTATTTTGGGTGATTGTCAACATGTCACTATATTCTTAATGTGTCTGTATGTTTTTGTTAATATACCTATGTATACAATGGATAGTCCAAATTTGAGCAAGAATAATTTCTCAATTAAATGTTTTGTTAAATTGATGTTTAAATAACTCTACTACCCTCGTTTAAAAAGAAACAATTTATATATATATATATATATATTAGTTTTTATAAATTTTTGTTTTACTCTACTTTATTTTAGGGAGTCATAGAACTTACGAAGAGTTCATTGATTGCATTCTTGCTCATATCAAATTTAAGCTTCAAAGTTATGTAAGTCCCATTGTACTTATGTCTGTGTGTTAGTTGTCTGTGTATAATACATGATGTCTATTTTCTTTTTGCTTTATATATTTTTCTTCCTCTATGTATGGTTGGTTATTGTGAATTAGTAATTCACACACACACACATAATTAGGTATATTTTGTACCCCAATCATGTTTACACACATCACGAGGTTGGTTTTTGTAATGTGCATGCTAATTTGAGGGTTGTGGTTTTCGATGAGTGAACTGAAATTATCACTTTTGTTTTTAGTTCTTTATTGTATGGGTATTTATGGATTGTACTAAGAAAATTTTGGAACAATAAAAAGTGACTTTTAACACCTTGCCAACAAGCTCGCTATAGACCTCGCCTCCACCTTTGTCACCACCCTTGGCAAGGTGGCAATTTCAAGTGCTATAAATACCCCATCATTTCTCTTATTTCATACCCATTTTTTAAGAGCCAAAACTCTACCAAAATCCATACTAAGATTTATATCTATGTTTGAAACAATTTTGGAAAGCTTACATTTGAAAGTGGGTCATTTTGTAGTTAGTTATCTATGTGAGTATGAGGTTTGACTATGCATCTCCCATGCACAATTTGATATTTGTAATTAAGTGTGTATCCTATAAGGTCGTGATTTGATACACATACAGTTACTAATTATTGGTTACCAATCACACTATATGAGGTGGTGTTGGCTCTACAGGATAGCTTAGTTCGAGTGTTGAACCAAACAATTTTACAAGTAGCAGTAGGCAGTTTGGATGGAGGTCTTAGTAGATAGAGGCAATAGTTGTTTTACTATCTATTAATGTTATAACTTGTTTATTGTTTAGTGAATTATTTGCAAATGAGTGGTTACCTTAAGGAATCCTAAGGATGTTATCATATAGATATGGTCTCTATATGGGTTTACCTCATTATATTGATTGTTATACATGATCTAATATTGTGTTAGTACAATCCATATTTAAGATGTGTATGTTTCAAAATACTATAAACTTAAACTTTAATTAGAAAACATTTAATATTTACTTACTTTTTGTTTGATAAATAATATCTATTATTAAAGTCATCTACTTTTCATATTATATTTTTATGCTTCTACTGTGTGAACTATTTAAGTGTTATACTATTTTTTTATTATGAGTTAGGTTCAAGTCCTTTAAGAGTCTACTTCTCCTATCCCTGATAGTGTATCAGGTTGTGGACTCTATCATTTGTCATTAGAACATGTGCACCTTTTTGGGCTTAACTGCCCCAATGTTGATTTTGATAACTTGTTGTGTCACACATATACATTCTTTCTGATAGAATCAAGAAAAGGAGGTAATGTAGGTAGACCTCCCTTTTTTGATGGGATAAACTATGCCTATTGGGAATCACAAATGAAGGCCTTTTATGATCCAAAAAAGAATGAGTGTAGTTCCTTATTAAGAATGGTTGGCATATCCAATCAAAACCCCTCCTTATAACACTGTGATTCTTAAACCCATGATTGAGTGGACTAAAGATGAGAATAAGGAATATAAATGGAAGAATTCAGAGTTGTACTTTTCTAAAACACGCATGGGACATTTTGGAGACCACTCATGAAGGTACTTCAACTATAGAAAGATCTCGAATTTTAAAGTTGAATAGAGATTTTTAACTCTATATCATACAAGAGGATGAAGCTTTTGACATGTTAAATGCACTTTTTTCAAACATTATCAACTATTCCAACAACTTAGGTAGACCTATTGGCAAGGAAAAGCATATTGAGAATCATTACTAGCCTACCCTATAATTTTCATGCCAAAGTTACCATGTTTGAGTCCACGTACAAGTTGAGTGACTATAATGTTAATGAGTTAGTTGATGACTTGCAAGTCTTCAAACTGTATCACATGTTACCAAGATAAAAACAAATTTCCTCCTAGAGAGGTAAGTGTTTGGCCCTCAAAACAACCAAAGGTAGTGGTCTAAGTAAAAATTGTAATGTCATAGTTTATTGTAAATATGATTCTGATCTCGATGAGGAGGGAATGGCCTTAATTTTCTAGAGATTTACCCAATTCTTCTAAAGGAAGAAATAAGCATCTAGGTTTATTGAAAGAGATACATCTAGTTCTAAAGCCTTAAATTCTACTAAATTTGATAAAAACTCAACAAATGAATCTGAGAATCCAAGTAAAGGACTTGAATAAAATTAGATGCTTTGAATGTGAGAAGCTAGATCACATTGCTACAAGGTAGTATTTTCTGGAAAAAAAATTGCATAGGCAAGTGTGCTATGAAAGCTGAGGTTATTATTTTGGATAATACTTGCAGTGAAGATGAGGATGACATTAACTTTTTTACCTTCTCTACTTTAAGCAATGTAATTGATCCTTTCACTACCACCTTAGAAGTTCAAGAGGCTATAGTTGAAACTGATGATGATGAAGACGAATATGATGAATTACTTAATTCATATATTGCAGTATTATTGGAGCACATCATAATAGAAAAGGCTAAGAAAAAGGCTTTAAAAAGCCTAGATGAAAAGGACCGCAAAATAAGTGCTATGAACTTTTGGGGAAAGAGACATTTAGAATTTACAAGAGTAGTTTGACGCAAATCTTGAGAAGATGAAGATACTTGAGAACAATTGGAGTGTTCCACCTCTGATAAAGCTACTCCTTTATATGTTAATCATGATCCATCGAGTGATCCATTGGATGAATTTCAATAGTTGAAAAAGTAGATAATTATTTCTAAAAGTGCCAAAGATTATCTATCTTATGCTCTCACTAAGAAGGAAGTTGAGGTTGAACAACTAAATGAGAAAATCAAATTTCTAAACAGTTTTGTAACATATCATGAAAACTTCCTTAATAAAAATGAAAGGTTGATTAAAACTTTGAGCAACAAGCTTAGTGTCACTAAGAAGGAACTAGCTCACTCTACCTCAACTCTTAACAAGATGATGACTCGACTAAATAAATTAAATGAAACCCTCAATAGTTCAAAGACGTTTGTAGATAAACATGGCATTGGTTATGATGAAGGGATTTCTACCTCAATAGTAGGTACTAATTTGTTTGTAAAGTCAACCAATTAGGATTCAAAGTTAAAGGCTTATTCTACAAACCCAAAAGGTAAGTTGGTTGTTTTGTTTTAGCCAGTTTCCTCTAGCAAGGTGAACCTTTCACCTAAGGATAACACTTCCCTTTACTACTATCATTCCCACTTATCATCACCATGATGAGCTTGGGCACTTGAGACCACACTAGGAGAAAATGACCTTTCATCCTCATAGGAAATTCAATGTGAGTGTTTCCTCTTCTTCTCCTCTACATAATACTCCTTGGAGTCAAGAACCCTATTTTCCTGACTCCACTGTTCTTACTTGTTATTGTTGTGGCCAGTGGCCATATTGCTAAGAAATGTCCTAGATTTATGAGGAGTAAAATTCAAAGTCTTCTACCTCACTCTTCCATATCTTCTTTATCTATATGTAGCTACTGGACTCATTTGAGTATGTTTATATAGGTTATAATAATTCTGGCTCAAAAAGGCCACCTCGCTCTATTTATATGATGACTTGACTAATTTTAGAAGAGACGTTAAATAAAACAAACAACAAGTTCCATACTCCTAATGCTCATATGAGTCATAGACTATCTCTAAGTTTTGTTACCCCTTACAAATTCTTTAAATGGAGGGTTGTAGTCTAATCACTATTTTTTGGGTGATCTATTGAGAATAAGTTGCTTACTTTCTTTTCTCTTTATGTTTCTCATATTTCTGTTTATGAATATATGTCTTTTTGTTTGTGTTCATTTGTTTGACTCTTTATCTTGTCTTTCTCTTACTATTTCCTGAGTGTGCACAGTATGTTAATTATCATATCTATTTCTTTACATGTCTGAATTATCCTTTACTAGTTTTCTCATATACTAATTGCTTTGACATATTCCTTATATGCTTTTATCTTCCATACTGCCTTGCTCTTTCCCATATGGCCTTTTGAATATACCTTATGACATATGCTCACAATGTGGAGTCAAAGTATATGGATTATACTTTATGCAATCTTATCTTTCATATTCCATGTCATATAGATTGCATATCACCCGTTTTGCTAGGTTCAACTTTATTGTACCTAGTATGTTGTTTTTTGTTCCTTTGTTTGTCTCCTATTGTTGAATGTACTTATTTTTCTTCATCTTCCTTCTCTTTTGAGGCACTTTCCCTTCTTCTTAAGCATTGTTCTACATTAATACCTTTCTTGTCATCTCATATGATAGTTATATTTTTTGTGTTTCGTGAGACTAATGGATTTTCTCTTTGCTAATCTATTGCATGTAAAATGGATTTTAGAGGGATCATGCTGATGTATGTTTGGCATGTATTTAACCTGAATTGAAGTGTAGATGTTTTTACATATGTAATCCTTGGGAGCTTGTATGGCTAAATTTTTCTTGTTTTTCATATCTAAAATGAAATTTTCTTTTAAACATGCCATATCTTTGTTCATTCGTATGGTTATTTTAAGAATCTTGTAACGTTCTCTTGCCTTGATGATTTTTATATCTCTAACAAGTTTTAGAATCCACATGTAGTGTCTCTCGAGGTAAAATCCCTGGTGCTACTTAGATAGAAAGATGATTTAGGCCACCTTTGGACTGTTTGATCCTTCTTGCCACCCTTATTTATTTATTCACAGTTTCCCCTCTCTAACCTTTTTGTTATACCTTCATTTCTTTGCACCTACTAACATATCTTAAATTTTAAATCCCACTTACCTAGCACTCCTTTTCTTGAGTTTCAACTTTAATTTGTTGAATGTTATTGCTCTGGGATTGTTTGTGTTACTCTTGAGCATAAAGAAAAAAGAAAAGAAGAGAACAGAAAGAAAAGGAAGGAAAAAAATAAAGAAAAAAAAAGGAAAAAAAAAGAGGTTTAATGAATAATGGATAAATTACAAATGAAAAAGATCCTCTATTTCTGAAAATTACAAGTATTTCTAAATTGATAAGTACAAGGAAGAGATCCTCTCTTTAAAGGATTACTTTTTATGATTATGAGCTCTTTGCTTAAAGTGAAAGTATGTTTGTCTAAAGTTATGCCTTTACTTAAATGTTTATTTTCTTCTACCTAAACCTCAGCCTTTTTTACAGGCTTTAAAAGTCCTTTTGATTTCTTCTAATCTTGCACTTACATTAGTGGAGAGAAAGGCTATATGAAGACTTATGACGGTTTGTTCAAATTCAGTCTATATTTTGAAAGTAAACAAATTTTACATATCACACACTATACATGACATCAAAAATTTAGTCATACCCTTACATGAATACATCATATATTGATGGACATGTGGATATTTACGTTGATTACATTGACTATTCTTTATAAACCCTCTAATTCAATGAACATGTTTTGGTCGCTTCCCTTATTCTATATTTATTGTTGTCTTTTATGTATACATGCTTCTATGATGGGTGTGTGTGCGAGTATAATACATAACATATTTATTGTATTGCATGCATACTTTTAAGGGGATAGATGTGTGTCTTGTGTATGCTGTAAAGGGAAATTTTGTGTTTTTCTTTCTTCCTATTACTTGTCGTATTTATGAGTCATTGTTTCTTCTTGTTCATATGATACTTCCTTCTCTTTGACATCACTTCATATGAACTATGCATAAATAGGAATATTAGTATAACTTGTTGCATATGTATCTTGCAATCCCCTCCCATTCACATATCATCCTTTGTGTCTACTTGTTTACCTATTGTAGTGAGTTATTGCATGCTTCTGTCATGTCGTTCTTTGCCTAGTTTATGTTGCTGGAATGAACGACATATGTTTTGGTAAAGTGAGATGCCTTTTGTATGATTCTCTTTGAAGTTCTCTATGCATACAATTTATTGACTATTGTATGCTTTTATGTTTCGTTTATCTCAGGATTATTCTTTGTCTTTTTCACATGACTGCATGTGGTACTCCTTATCATGTTTGCTTTAATCTTATCTATTGTGTTGCATAAGTGTTAGGATTATAATATAGTTATATATATGTTTTCTCCCTTATATAGGGGTGTACCTTTGACTTTTAGTGTTATACTACATATTGTTGTCTCATTTGCATGCATTCAAGGGGAGTGTTACATGAAGTCAATGGGAGTTGTACATGTTTACTTATGTTTATGCATATCATTGTGTGGCAATGTAGGGGTAATAGGGTAGCATATGATTTGAATTCACGTTATTTCTACCTGATACATTCATGAGGTATTTATTTATTTTGTGTGTACAGGTTACAAATGTAGAGTGGAGTTTTTCTATTGTATGCAGTATGTTAATAATCCCATGAAGATTGGATGAGTTAATTCATGAAGTTGGATGGAGCACTCAAGATAGATGCACTTGGTGTAGGTGAGTCTTTTGGGTTTTGGTGTGTGATGGTGTGTCATTCATAGGAATAAACAACTTTAGGACGTCTTCATGATCATCTCATAGTTGATGAGTTTTGGTATTTAGCTATGCAGTGTTTTGACACGGAAAGCCAAAGGCAAAAATCATAAGTCTTATTGTACTTGTGTTTGTGTGTTGGCTACCCGTGTCTAAAACAGGGTGTCTGTTTTCTTTTTAATTAGTGTATTTTTCTTCCTCTGTATGTGGTTGGTTACTGTGAATCAATCATTCACACACACACATATTTAGGTACACTTTTATGCAAGCATGTTTACACACACCATAGGGCTAGTTTTCATAGTGCGAAGGCTAAGTTTGGGGTTGTGGTTTTCGATAAATGAGCCAATGTTGTCACTTGCATATTTAGTTTGTTTTTGGTGTAGGTATTTATAGATTGTACTCAAAAAAATATGGAATGAAAAAATACACCTCACCAATAGGCTTGCCATGGACCTCACCACCACCCTTGGTGAGGTGGCAATTCTAAGTGCTATGAATACCCCCCTCATTTCTCTTATTCCTTACCCATTGTTTAAAAGTTGAAACTCTACTAAAATCCACATTAAGATTAATATCTATTTTAAAAATTATTTTGAAGAGTTTACATTTGAGGGTGGGTCATTGTATGGCTAGTTATCAAATCATTATTTATGTAAGTACATGGTTTGATTGTGTGTCTCCCACGTGTGATTTGATTATTTTGGTGGACTATGTATCTTGTGAGGTTGTGATTTGATACAATTCTAGTTACTGATTATTGGTTATAGATCACACTACACTTGGTGTGTTTGTGGAGGATAGCTAGGTTTAAGTGTTGAATCAAATAGCTGCACAAGCAGAAAGTGAAGAGCATTAGTAGGCAATTTGGATGGAAATCATGTCTGATTGATGTAATAATGGTTTTATTGTCTATTAGTGTTTTAAATTATTTAGTGTTTAGTGAATTATTTGCTACTAAGTAGTTTTCTTAAGGAACCTGAGAATGTTACCATATACATATGATATCTATACCTTGTTATATTGATCGTTATATAATATATGTTATTAAATTCAACTACATTTGATATTATATTTTTTGTGCTTCTACAGTGTGAATTGTTTAAGTGTTTTATTGTTCTATTTCTTGCGTGTTAGGTTTAAGTCCTTTAGAAATCTGATTCTCCTATCCCCAGTAGAGTACTAATCCATAAACTCTTTCATTAAATTATCTTTTCATATGAAAAAAGGGAGATAGTGGTTAATAAAGGGAGGGATATATCACATAAAGGGAAACACAATGATTAAGTGCTCAATTTGTTATTGCACATAGAGGGAGATCTCTTAGCGATTAATTGTTCAAATTCATATCTCACATAGGAGAGAACTTTTAATTCTTAATAGTTCTATCTGTTATTGCTCACTGATTATGTTTATTTCTTCACTTTACTATTACTATGTACATTGAGCTAATGAACAATGAGTCATTTGAGACAAGTTGTGTGCCTATTTGCCTATTTGATTTTTTAGCATACATATGACATGTTAAATATTTAAGCGAAGATGGTTTCATCGAATCATAGGATAGTATGATTATGTAAATTTATTTTTCCTATAAGTGTTATGTAAGGAAAGAAAGGTTTTATTTCACAATTATGCCAATGGGAGATATTTTAAGGTTTAAGAGTGTTAGTGATATTCGTGAACAAAACATTTAATTGTAAACTAGAGTCTAGAAGCCTTTTCATGTCCACTATTGAAGCCAAAGAAACTTTCAATCTTCAAGCTAATATGTTTCACGTATGTAATTATTCTTAAATAGGTTAGAATACATATTATACACTTAGAAACTTTGAAACATATATTAGTCGATTGATCAAAATGGTAGATCGATCGTGTATGATCTATGTCCTCTCAGATAGATCGATCAAAGTTATATTTGATTGATCGAGAGTCTAGATCGATCAAGTATCGATTGTGTTTAATCTTTCCAATCTCAAGTTTTTATTAATCGTTATTGGATCGATCGAAAAGGCTTTCAATTGATCTATCTTATTGGTGTGATCGATTGAACCTGGACATGATTGAACAAGCGCATTGGTTTTCAACTTAAAAAATATTTTTTTACTCAAACCAAATATGTTTTCCATATTCTCCCTATTATTTATTGCTCTACGAATTATTTAATGGACAAAATGATAATTGTTTTTGACCTAGCATTAAGTCCGTTCGACCAAATCTCAATTGTGTAGCCTTGGTTAACTCATCCCAGGTGAGTGGTCCATGAAATTTGGTAAGCTATCGATGCTAGTGCAAGGCAATGCCTGCTTCCAGATGGAAGGAAGCCAACTGCACTTTGCTATTCAGGTACAATGTAAGTGAATTCAAAGTATTTCTCTACCTTAAATCTAATCGGTGGGATCCTCACCAGCAAATTCTAGGAAAGATGGCTTCAGGTCTGGGTGAGGGTGATCTTGATTGGATCAAGAAGTGTATGGATGAGGATGT
This sequence comes from Hippophae gyantsensis, assembly GCA_030763125.1. Classification (NCBI taxonomy): domain Eukaryota; kingdom Viridiplantae; phylum Streptophyta; class Magnoliopsida; order Rosales; family Elaeagnaceae; genus Hippophae; species Hippophae gyantsensis. The sequence continues at coordinate 39,588,868 of CM061035.1, read as the reverse complement.
GAGGGTTCATCCCTTACAAATGGGTTGATCTCAAGTATGCTACCAGATGCGCGCATGGCCTATAGCTCGATAAGCATGACCTATAAGGTAGCACCAACTTGATTGAATCAAGTCTTGTGTGGTGCTAGAGTTTCCATGACATATTGCAAAACTCGGCGTTGGACTTTCTCTATGTATCCATGGCTCAAGTACCAATGTTATGTATAATTTGAGAGAGGAAGAGTTGAAATTGGTAAATTCTTCTATATCTTTTATTGATCTTATTGAGGCTATATATAGCCTTATAAGGAATAGGGAAAATAAAAAAGACACTAACAAACTTTGAATTTCTAACAACCTACGTGGTTCCTTTTAACACACGCTAGATGCCTGCTTCACTATGCACTAATGTGCGCCAGCATAACCAACTCTGCTCCTACATACGCACACTCCAGCCCTGCCTAACCAACTCTACACATCTATATCATAACCAACTCTGTGCCCACATGTGCGCGCTCTAGCCCTGCCTTACCAACTCTACCCATATGAGCAGCCTCAAGGTGCATGCCATGGCTACCACATATCACTTTCTTGACCATATTCATCATCAACTCTAGTTTACTGAATGCCCGTTGGAAACAAGAAAACCTTTCCAATCTGTCATGTGAATCCTCTCATTTTAGATTTTTCTCTACACATGTCCACACATGCATTGATGTAGAACATTTTACAATCATAAATTTCTTTTTTTCTTTTCTAGGAAGCTTAAATACTAGCTATTTTCTATGTTTGTTATTTCCTTTTTTCCATGATTACTTATGATTGATTCACCCTTCCTTATTGTATAAAGTCACCTCCTGTCCTCTTTCATACAAAGCAAGCTTCTATGTTTACAAAGATTCAATGACTATTGAAAGGTTCAACTTTTCTTCTAATTTTAAAAAAAAATTATCTCTCTTTTATCCTTTTCAATATCTATGTGTCTTGGCATAGTTCCATGCACCTAATCTATTAAGATTCATAATATCACCCCTTATCTCCTAATCCAAGTTTTAAATAAACTTGACAATCAGTCTCCTACAAATATTTGTATGAAAAATCATAAACAGATCATTGTTTTCTACTCTCTTCTTAATCCTCAAATGATTTTATCTTTCCTTTCAATCCTTATTATAAACAGCTAGTTTTGTTTCATAAAATTCCTAGAAAATGAAAATTTAAGGATTTTATGAATAGGCTATTCTAATAGTTATACTGTTATTTTTCATTTCTTGGTTCAAAATGGACTCAACATCATATGCAATTGAAAGCACCTCTGAAAAATAGTTGGAATGCTCCTCCTACCTAGCCATGATAACCCAAACCCAAAGAATGTGTAGCAACCTAACCTACATAAGTTTTATGTATCTAGCTCTTGGGATGATGGTGTCTAGGCTACATTTCTTACCCTATTGGCTAAACTCTTAGCTAATAGAGAAATGGATCCATTTCCTGTCCAATCCATGTATGATTCAGCTGTAAACCTATCACTTATTGTCAAAGCCTTTATTGTGGATAGAATGAACAATATCTTTTGCCTTTAATTCTAGCATAAAGCTAACTACAATAGATTTTGGAGGTTAAGAGTTTGGCATGTTAGAGGTTATCCTCCACTTCTCTAGTAGAAATATACTTCTATACTACTGATTTTTGGATCCAAATTCATAGCTTGGCACCAATCTGCATGTGGAAAGAAAATGCTCAAACAATAGGAAATCTGATGGGTAATGTATCTGAAATTGATATTTTAGGTAACAATAATCTCATCATTGAAAAATATGATAGGATCAGGGTTCAAATTAGTGTTGATTCTTGCATTAAAGATGGGTGTTTCTATACAAAAAGTTATGGTAGCCCTGACTACTCCTTTAAATGTGGTTCACACAATAGGAAATTTGATGAGTAATGTCTCTGAAATAGATGTTTTAGGTAACAATAATCTAATAATTGAAAAATATCATAGGATTAGGGTTCAAATTAGTGTTGATTCTTGCATTAAAGCTGGGTTATTCTATACAAAAAGTTGTGGCAGCCCTGACTACTCCTTTAAATGTGGTTCTCTTTTGCAGAAAGAGGAATCCTACAATGAAGTTCAAAAGGTTTTCATCTTTGACAATGGTATTAAAATTCCTATTTTTGGTATCCGGCTAAGAGCACAACTAAATAAGGAGCCATCTCTATTCCCTTATCTGAGAAGGAAATCCCCTCTGCCTGGCTACCCTAATGATATACCTATTGTTAAGATGGCCTTCTTAAACCCTCTTTAACCAAGAACAGCTAGACATACTTCTAGAAACACAAACTTTTCTCCTAATTTTGAACTTGTGGCTACGAATAATTGCTCACTAACTTTTTCCTTCTATGCAGATGACTCTCTATTGAATCTTAACAGGTTAAATATATATGCCATGAGTTCTATGATTATTCCTTCTACTACATCTCAAATGGCTCCCTTTGTGTTTGCTAATCTTGCTCCAAATTTCTCACAGGCTTAGGGTTAGGAATTTAGCAATGCTTGGAGTCCCTTAACTCATAATATACCACCTCAACCTTCCTTATCATTATCCTTAAATTATCCCCATTACACAATTAGCACTATCGCCCAAACCCTAGGCATGAATTCCCCAGTAACTTTATCATCCACAACCCTTCCTTCACACCATACCAATGAAGACCTATAATGCATTGTTGCCTAAATTCTTAATCCATATTCATCATTAAATTTCACCCGATCCCCCACATCCTACTTCACTACCATTGTTGATGTGCCTACATTAATACTGTTTATTTTTCCTATATCCTCTAGTCAGCACCTAAACTATGTCCCAACTGATATTGATAAATCCTTGTCCAAAGCTAGAGGTAAAAGCCCTATTGATTTGGCGGTAAATAATTTTGTAACAACCAAGCCAAAAAGAAAATACTAAAGGCGCTAAGGACCTTGAAATTTACAAAATTCTGAATCTAGTTCCACCCTAAGTGATGCAAAAAGAGGAAAACTTGGTTTCAACGCTGGTTTGAGCAATAAAAAAATTATACCTACTGAAGTTACTCAAACTATTTCTATTACTATTGAAGATATTTTTAATTTAAGGGTTTTAAAAGTTAATCTCCCTCGTTCTACTTGTGGTGATTCTATTTTTCCTTCACCTCCTAATGCACAAAATATCATTTTAGATGCTATTTGTACCACTCCTTCAAGAATGGACAATAGTGAGCCTACCACTCAACCTTTGAACATATCATCCACAATGGTAACTTCTCCTTCGATCCAAATGGCTGAGGAAGTGGCCCTTGTCTAGCTCCCAAGTCCTAAATGGGATTTATATCCTAGAACTACCATGGATTAGTTAAATCCTCAACTTTTAATTAGCTATGTAGATTAATTAGAGTTTATAATCCTGAATGTATTTTTCTTTCTGAAACTAAAAGTAGCAGTGAATTTTTTACTTCATCCAACAAAGACCAGGCTTTTTTAATAGCTTTAGTACTCTTGTAGTGGATAATGCTAGTGGTTTATTTATCATACGGAAGTTAGGAATACAAGTTTCTATAACTGCTTTTGATCATCATATCATAACCTTGGAATTTTGTAATGTTGCTGCTAATGGAAAAGTTCTTAAGGATGATTTCTGAACAAATCTAACTGCTCTTATCTAAACATCTAATTCTCATTGGATTTTTTTAAGTGATTTTATTGAGGTTTTATGTCAAAATGAAAAAAAGAGGTGGCTGACCTATGATTCTTGGCCAAATAGATTGCAAGATTCTATTAATTCGGTGCAAGCTATCGATCTTGGTTATTCTAGTCTACCTTACACTTAGAACAATTAAAGAAAAGGAAGACATGATATTAAAAAAAGGATTGATAAAGTTCTAGGATATTCTAATTGGCTCTCTTTTTGTTACTAGTTTAGTAAGGAATCTACAAATTAGAGCTTCTGATCATACCTCTATTCTTCCCAATTTGTATGCCCATACTACTCATCTTGCGAAGCCCTTTAGATTTATTGCTACCTAGTTTTGAGATCTTTCTAGCAAAGATTTTTTTACTCGGGCTTGGAAACTCAAAGATCATCAAAAGGTACAAGCTACCTTTCATGCAAATTCTATTCAAATGGTAAATGATTTTACTTGGTGGAACAAAGATCATTTTGGTTACTGTGAAGATAGATTGAAAATAAATGAGGATATTTTACTTAAAGTTCAAAGTGGCTTAATCCTTGATGCAAATGGTATTTATGAAAAAGATTACTCCTTGACATTGAAGAATATCAAAACAAATTAGAAAGCATTTGGAGAAAAATCAAGGGAAACTTGATTATTTGAAGGAGAACATAACAAAATTCTTTCACACTTTAACAATGATTAGAAGAAGACATAATACTATACAACATATTAACAATTCTGATGGTAGATGGTTAACTAATAGATTTGATATTGGCTCCTATTTTATTAATCATTTCAATGAAGTCTTTTACTCCACTTCTAATCACAATAATGACTATTTAGATTCATAATTATCTCAACTTTTCTCATAGTGTATTTCTCTTGAAGACAGTATTTCTTTGTGTGGAATCCCTCATCATAAATAAATAAAAAGATGTTTTATTTGCTATGGGCTCATTCAAAGCACCTGACCCAAATGGTATTCCTACTTTTGTATACAAAAATTACTAGGACATTCTAGGTATAAGTTTAATTGATGTTGTGCATAATTTTTTCAAAACTGGTTTTCTAAGTCCGAAGTTAAACAAGACTTTCATTACTCTTATTGATAAAGTGGATGACCCTCCTTTGGTGCATCAATTCAAATCCATCAACTTATGTAATCTTATCTACAAGGTCATCTCCAAAATAATATCAAATAGACTTAGAGGTAAACTTAAAAAATCATTTCACCTTTTAGTCATCTTTTATTCATAATAGATGGATTTCTAATAATGTCATTTTTTCCCAAGAAATTATCCATAACATTAAAAGGAAAAGGCCAAAGGTGGTTTATTGGGAGTTAAATTGGACATGTAAAAAGCTTATGATATCATGGAATGGAATTTTATTATCAAAATTATGAGGTATTGGGCTTTTCTAAACAATTTGCAATTTGATCGTATCCTGTTTAAATTCAGCCTCATATTCCCTGTTATTAAATAGTATCCGTTTTCGAAATATTATACCTCGAGATCTTAGAAGGAATTGGATTATTCTTCAAAATTGGATCTAATTATTTTCTTCATCATTCTTGTAACTTCAATGCACCCATATATTTTAATTATTATTTTTAGAGCAAAGAATGGCTAGATATAATAATATTGATCTTAATACTTTGATTATTTGGCCAATAATTATATGATTTGAGTTTGTTTGACCAAATAGGTTGCTGAATTAGTCATAAAATTATTATCACATGAATTGAAATAGTACGATAACATGATTGATAATTGTGTGACATGTTACATGTGACCACAATTGATGTGTGAATGAAATAGAATGACAATGTGTTTATTTGCACATAATCCAAAGCAATACTTGACAAAGATAAGAGCATTGATAAGTGCTTGAAAAGCACTAAATATTACGTGATTTATTTACACTTTAATGTCAAAAATAGATTTATATTAGCATAATTTTATCATTATTTTAACAAATTCATATTTTCAAAATCACAGGTATGTTTCATTCTTTTTGAGGTATTTTTGGTTTTAAAATGATTCAATTGATAAACACTTGAAGAATTGTACATGAAAGAACATAATTGCAACCAAGAAAAACAAAAGAATAAACATATGTAAACCTTAGATATGTACCAACCAAATGTAAGGGGTGAAATACAAAAGAAATTTGGAGACAAAATCAATAATGTGGGCCACAATGGTGATTAATATGTGTCATAGTGTGAGTCTCTTGGATCGTAACTAAACACGTACCTGAATCAATGCTTGTCACAGTTGTGGAAAAAGTGAACCACAACAAACAGCCTCACGATCCACTATTTTCTCCTTTTTTTAGTGTTTTTCAACCTATATAAACCCTTATCTATGTTATAGACACACCAAAACTCAAGAATAATTCTAAGTTTCAAAATATTCTCTGTGAGAATTTTGTTATAGTTTTTAGGTATATATTTTTAGTTTAATGTAGTAGTTTCTGATCCACTATGTACTTTGAAGGATACATTTAAGATATAAATTTTAAATATATTCTTTTATTTTTATAAATTAATTTTTTGTACTCTTCTGAATGTTATTTTTAATTTATTAATTATTTATTAAATCTAAGCATGCCTGGTTGAAAATTATTGTGTGATATTAGTAATATTATCATATTTGTGAAATATTAATTTAGGTAAATATTTTTATAAAATAAATTAATTTTTATTTCTTCATTCAAGACTTATACAAAGTTTGTTATAGAAAATTATACTAACGATGTATTTTTCATAATAATCTTAAAATATGAAAGTTAGTTCTCAAATACTTCAATCTTAAATACAACTCTGACACCATGAATGAGAGTCTAAATTATGTGCTCCGTCTAAAGCAATGATTTAGATGGTTTGATATTTCTTTAAAATAAATCATAATTTAATATTAATCAATTAGTGATCCTTGCCAAAGGGTATTAATTGATTTTTATTAACATAGAATATGATCCCCATCTAAGGATATTTTCATACAAAAAGAGAAAAATCGGTAAAATTAATTTATATCTTCAATTACCTAATTAACGTTAAACAAGTCAAATTAACTAACTAATATATCCCAAAAATTCTCCATTTAATCATTAAATGTTTATCTATCTAATATTTGTTGAATTTAATTTACCTTTAATTTTATGTCAATATAATAGACTTTTTAGAACCTAAACAATTGTGACAAAATGTTTAGGTTTATTCTTCATTTTTAAGAATTATGTTGAATTGTTTAAAAACCATTATTTCTTCTTTAGATTAACCTTGGAATTATACTTCTTGCTTTTTACAAAGTGATTTGTGTACTTACGAGCTATTTATCAAATACAAAATTTGTGTAGTAATAAAAACCCAAGCTTTTTAAATATACAAAATCGGTAAAATAGCGTTTTTAAATTTTTTTATCAAAATCCTTTAAAACTTTTGTATTGTAAATATTTGTTTTTTTTATTTATCCAAAAAATTCAAAAAAATTTGCAAATTAAAAATATAAAAAAAATCTAAGTTATTAATTGACTAAGATATTTCCAAAAAAAAAATTAAATCTTAAAACATTTGATGAATTTAAGATTTTAAATAAAAAATGGGGCAAACTTTTCCTTTTTTATTTATTTTAATTCAATTCTTTTTAATTTTTAATTTCTTAATTTAACTTAATTTTATGTTATTTTAATTTTTACTTCTTTTTGTTAAATATTTTGTTTAGTATTTCTGTGTACTAACATATATTGTATGTCTTATTAACTTGTTATATTTATTGTGTCATAAATTGTATGTATCATAAATTGTTTGTATTAAAAACTTGTATGTATAATTTCTTGTATAGTAAATTGTATGCATCATTAATTGTTTTCATTATAAACTATTTGTATTATATATTGTATATTTATTTTATCTTTTTATTTTTCTACTTGACAAGTGTTCTTAATTTGTATTTTCATAGTTTAAGCGAGGTAGGAGATCCTCAGAGTATCCTCTTACACCTTACATAGATAATGTTAACAGACCTAGAGAATTGTTGAGAAGGCTGCATACTGAGATCCAACAACCTTCTGTTGTACAAAACTTTGAACCAAACCTATACCCTCCTAGTGAACCTATAAATATGGGGAAAAAAATCCACAACCTAGGGAAATTACCATAAAAGAGTATGCAAGGCTAGTTATTTGAACTACTACTACCTCAATCCAATTGGGTGAGGCTACAAGGAATAATGAATTGAGAAAAATTCATTTTTTCATGTTACCTTCTTTTTATGGACTGCCTAGTGCAAACTCTCGATCTTTCATTAGGGACTTTTATTCAACAGTCCAAAATTTCCATCTCAGTGTACTCATCGAGGATAACTAAGAATGTAGTGTTTACCCTATACCCTCAAGGATAGGGCCAAGACTTGGCTAATTTCTCTCCCCCAGGTTCTTTAATGACCTCGGATAATGTATATAACAAATTCATGGAAAGATTATATTTCCATCATAAAACATAATAATTGAGAGAAAAGATAGTTATTTTCTCTCAAATGGAGGGAGAACCTTTCTACGAGGCTTACAATAGGCTCAAAAGTTTCCTCACTTAATGACCTCATCATAGCTACCATTTGTAGCTGCAGAATCAATTTTTCTATGATGGATTGATACAACAATGTCAGTTCATCGTCAATAACAAAGTAGGAGGAGCTATGGGAGAAAAGACTACCATAAAGACTTATAATCTCTTTGAGAGGTTGGATGCTAATTCTTATCTGAAAAGCTCACAAGTGAGAAGGGTTGGAGTCTATGAAATAGACTCAAGTATAGATATATCGATGCAACTTGCATAGTTGACCAAGAAAGTTACACTTCTCGCTACATAATCCACTCCTAATAAAGAATAATATAGAGTACGTAGTACATTGAGGCATGGTGTTGATACCTACCCATACTAAAAGAGAAGCTACTACAGTACTTGAATAGGTCAATGCATTGAAGGGGTACCAATAAAAACCCAGGTATAACCCTAATGCAAACACCTACAATCTAGGGTGGAGAAACCATCCAAATTTCTTCTAGAGGCAAAATAACCCTCCATTTACCTAGAACTCCAATCCTTAGGCCCAACAGTACCATTAATAAGTGCCACAGAATCCTGCTAACAAACCAACTTAGGAGGATAACTTGAGTGCTTTCATTCAAGTAAGCAAAGACAACCAATCCAAGAACAATCAAAGGTTGGACTCCTTGGAAGCATCTATGAAGTAGGTGGAGATACAAGTATACCAACTAGTTGAACACTTGTAGAAGTAAAGGAAAGAATAGTTACATGGTCAAAACAACAATTGAACTCAATGGCGTGGGGACATTGAGTCTATTAAAAATGAAGTCCCTCAAACAACATCTTATTAAAGGAAATAAATATTGTCATAGATGGGAGGTAACTCGTTATCCTTATTCATTTTATTTTAATTTATTTCATATTTATAGTTGTTTTAATTTTAATTACTAACTATTTTAAAAGCCTATATTAGTTATAATTATAATTATAAATATTTTTATTTTTGTTTTATTATGAATAAATTATTATTTTGATTTAAGTATTAGATTAGTTATAATAATAATAATTTAAAATATATGTATAAAAAAGGGATCTCAAATTGAAAAATATTAGTGTGAAGAATAGTTACACGCATCATGGCACGAATTTGACTTCGTTGCAACACTGGTGGTTCTGCACAAAATTGGATGAAATTTCAAAAGCTCATGCCCTAGCATGCATTAACCTGTGCCACAGCCTACATATAATTATTTCCTATAAATACTAGTCCTCATGCATTCCAAACCCATTTTCTTTCAAATTCTCTCATCTTCTTCACAAAATCTTAATTTTTCTCTCCTCCCAATCACCCAATAATAATCAAAAATCCTATCTTTTTTGCACAATCTTAAAATTTCTTCATAAATATCCTATTCCTATCCATTTACTTTCCATTCCATTGAAAATTTTGGAAAATCATATCAAGTTTTTGAATATTCATCTTCTTCAAATGGTTGTTCTTCAAAGGTTTCATTTTTTCCAACAACACAAGTAAATAAAAAAAAATTAGAATAAGTGTTGAAATAATTTCTCTGATTTTGTTGATTATTTCTTTAAAATTTTAGATTAAAAAGAGTTTCAAACCCTAATTGGAAAAAGTGAGGGTGAGGAAAATTTTTGGATTAATTAGTATTGTGTTGTTTGAATTGTTTGGATTATATATGAACCCCTAGGATTTTGAAATTTATTTGATTTAAAATGGCACCAAAAAGGAGTAAGGTTGAAAAAGGAAAAGATGTAGAAACCCCTGCAAAGTACAATAAGGCCAAATTTTCTACTATTGAGGCTAGACTCAAATTTGATAAGGCTGAATAAGGTGGCTAGGATAAAAAAAAGTTTAGTAGGGATATGGATTTTGAAAAGGGGAAAATTGCCAATTTGAGGGCATTACTGATGTAATAGCAGCATTAGAATGGAAACAGTTCGGTAAAGAACCAGAAGCCACTATAGAATTTATTATTCAGGAATTGTATGCCAATGTTCCCAATGTTGTTGGTAATAAGGTTAAATTATAAGGTGTACTAATCCCATTTGGATAGTATGATATATATGTGCATTATGGTTTGATAAACATAGGCTAGAGTATGTATGAGACTTATTTGAGCAATATGGATTATGCTACAGTAATAGAAAGCTTGGTAGTAGAAAGGGCTAAGTGGGGTTATACTACAAGAAACCAAGAGGCTTTGAAGCTAAGTATAAGGAAAAGGATATATTATTCTATGCTATAATATCCATAATGACTACGAATGTTGGAGTTATAATTCACAATTGGATAAAATTGTCTGCTAACAACCACAGATTGAGTCACTTTTTTCCTCTAGCTCGTTACTGCTATATGTACAAAAGTAGGGATGAAATACCCAAAAGGTAAAGTGTTGCTCTATCAGATGAATTACTAAATCTATCATAATATAATGAACTCACCTCGAGTACTAATATTACTTAAAGGGAGAGGAGGGATGCTTCCTTGTAAAACATAACAATGGAAAAATATGACGAGTTGGAGTATAATCAATAGTATTGCAATCAACTGGAGTATAATCATACCTTTTATTACTTTAAATTGAAGTGTTAGAAGGTATAATCACACCTTCTAACACTTAAACATCTCGGGGTGGATTCATGTCCATTTAAGAGTGATGAGTGCTCAAAAAGCACTAAAATTACCATGATTTTATGCACATTAATTGATTAAAAATATATATATTTATATGATTTTATCATATATTTATATAAATTTGTCTTTTTTCGGAATCACGGATATTTTTATTGTTTTTCAGGTATTTTTCGCTTAAAAACGCAACTTAAAGACACAAAGAGGAATACTGGAAGCAATACATCACAAATATATTAATAAATAAATGGGGAAAGGTCAACAAATATGGAAAAATTGGACAAAATGGGTCAAAAGGGTCAAAAATGTCAAAAAGGAGAAAATCGCGCCGCAGCCTCAAGGCGCCCCAAGGCGCGCCCTCTCCACTCGCGCGCCCTTGCCTCTTTCCGCGCGTGCCCCCTGGCGCCCAGCTGCCCTCGCGCCGACGCCCATTTCGCCCCATTTTTCACGTGCGACCACCCCATGACGTCATCCTGCCGTCATCAATGACCTCAGCATTTGCACTCCGCGTTTTCACATTTTTTTAACATTTTTTCACTCATTTTTTCTCTCCACCCTCAGCTATAAATAACCCCCTTCCCTTCACTTCAAAACACACGTTCAACACACCCTTCTCTCTTCTTTCTTTCTCTCTTTTCCTAGATCTTTAGGTTTTTTAGTTTTTCTTAGTTTTTAGTTAATTTCTCTTAGTTTTAGAGTTCTTCCCTTTTTGGGACGAACTAGTTATGTTTTTGTAATTTATTAGCTTTTTGATTCAATAAATGGCAGTGCAAATTCCGCTTCGAGGTTTTGTACCACCGGGAATAGCATCGAAGTTCTCAGAAGGATTTTATTTTCTTCTACGCTTATTTTTTATGCTTTATTCTTACATGTTATATTTAATTTGTCCGTGATTAAATTTAACTCTATTTGTGTTTATAAATATGATGTAATAAGAACGTTGTTATCCTTCGGAAATATTAAATAGGTAAAAATCTCTAAAATGAATTTATTTTATTTTTATTCAAGATTTTATATTAAGAATGTTAGAGAGAAATATATTATTTTTCATTACAAACTTAAATCTGAAAATTAGATTTTAAGGTTTAGTTATCTGGTCTGATTTAGAGTAGTGCTCTTTTATTTGTTGGTACAATCGCCCGGTAGTTAGAGTGAAGCTCTATTTCAAAAGCTTTTATAAGAATTATTATCTGAAAATGTATTGACAACATGTTTTCAGTAGTGGTTTTAAAACTTGAAAGTTAGTACTCGGATAACTAAATTCTTAGGTTTAATTTGGACACCTTGAATAAATTTTAAACTGTCTAACCCTACCAAAGGTGGCATTTAAATGGTTCATTTTCAATCTCTTAGAAAAAGGAATTAATTTAATTAACCAAATTAGTTATCAATCCCACCCATAGGTGTTAATTGATTTGTTTAGTTAACAAAGAATATCTTACCCCACCAAAGGTGGTATTCATATAAAAAAGAGAGAATCAATAAATATCAATTCATATCTTTAATAACCTAATTAATATGAGCAAGCATGATTAACTTAATTATTATATCCATAAATACTCCACCATTATAAATGATAAAATTTGCATAAATGTTTATTGAATCTATGTTTATTTTTATGTAAGTAGATTAAAAACACAAAACCCCAAAATATCGTGACAGGATGTTTAGGATTTAATTTCGTTTTTAAAAGTTTGAATAATAAATTAAAAACCACATACATTCCTTCCTTAGATCGACCTTGGGAGTATACTTATCATTTTCTACGAAATGATTCGTGCACTTGCGAGAGTTTTATAAATAGATAAAACCAAATGAACGGGCAGGATCGGCGATGTCAGTTCTGCCCCGATCAAAGAGATCCCAAGAATCAAGGGTTTGAGTTCATCTTTATGCCACCTAAACCATCACAACCTGAAGAAAAGGAGGGAATGACATGGAGGATTGAGCTCTAAACTTGCTTTGGGGTTTTTATTAATTTTATTGCTTTTATATATTTTGTTTTTATTTGTTTTTGCTTTTGGATATTATGTTTATTTTTTATATTGTTATTTTATGTAATTTGTTTTACTTTAGTTTATTTTGTTTTCTTGTTTATGTCAATTTTGTTTATTTTATTTAGAATTGCTGAAATTATAACTGTTTGTTGATATATGTGAGAAGTACACATCGTTCTATTTATGTGGTTAAAATGTTTGAAATGATGGATGCACCAGAATTTTCACATCAATACTTGATCATATATAGCAAATCTATAACTTTTCTCTTCTTTATTCTTTATCTTTAATTTTACATTTGTTACGTTAAGGATAATGTAGATTCTAGGTGAGGGATGGAGAAAAAGTTACATTACATAAATTTTGGGCAATTTTAAATTTTTATTTAACACATAATTTTATTTACATTTATTTTCTTTTATTGGTTTAGGGATAGTCAAGTTAAATTTTTAAACTTTTCTTGCAAAATTATTACACTTTTAATTGATTTTAAGCAAATGATTGAGTCTTTATACTACTAGATTAATATTTTGAAAATATTATAGATTAATGTGATAATTAGTTTATTTTTATCATAATTTGTGTTTCATGATAAAATGTTGAAATTAATATAAATTCAAAATTGGTGTTTTGGAAACAAATAGTAGAGACCACCATCTTGTGAGAATATTTTGAGCCTATTATTGTTCCATTCTAAGAGTTGATATTTTTTCTATTCCTTTAAGCACTCTTCTTATTATTTCAAATTGTTAGATGATCCCTATAGGTTTTGCATTAAATTTTAGGCTTTTTATATCTGATAAAATGTTATATAATTATTTTTTATTTCTTCAATTGAAAGACTTAAGTAGAAATTGAAAGTGTGTACCTTCTTCACTCATGCATGACTTCCACAAAAAGAAATATATATGGGCTTCCTTAAAGCTAATACAAAAGAAATCCAAAATTAGTCATTCACTAAAGTCATATAAATATATATATATATATATGGGTCCACTCTCTATAAAAAAAGAAATAAAGAATATATATTAAAAAAATAAAAAATAGAGTATAGAGAGAGAGAGAAAATAGTATAAAGTAAATACTATAACCCAAAAGTCCTTTAAAGTTGTGAGAAATGACTATTACAAAAAAAACAAAACAAAAGATAGGAATAAATCCCCTTGAAGTTATTGCATTTTTATTTGATTATTTTAATTGATGCGTGAAAATAGCATTTGATTTCTTTATAGATCCTTTCATTTGATTCCTTTCATGAGATCAATGTTACGTAATATTTGGAACACTTCCTTCGTTAAACATATGTGAACCATTAGTTCATTTATTTATATAAACTCTATTTGCATATAATTTTGTTTCAGTGCTTGAAACCATATGATTAGTTTAATATTGAGAGTATAACTTGTGAGGATTAAAGTCGAATCAAATTCCTATTCCTAATACTGAAATTGGGTAAATCAATATTGATACAATTTTGATATGGAATATGAATTTTTGAATTTCAACTAATTTTTACAAAAAACTATTAACGTTTAGAACGTTAATTAAATTATGCTTTGTATTTAATTATGAATATAAAAGAGACTAGAGCATAAAAAGTTTTGCTATTTTACTTTGTACTTTGTTATTTTTTGTTTTAATTTTTACTTTGTTAAATTTAATTTTTGTTTTGTTATTTGTTATTTATTTTAATTTTTTCATTTAATTTGATGTTTATAGGTATCATCACTGAAAGTTTTCATGAGACAAACTCGTCCATTAGGGGTTTAAAGGCTTGTTGCATATGCTAATATAATTGTGTCAATCTACCAAAGATATGATAGTTTAGTTTTATTTATTTTATTTTTTTGTTTTCTTTGGTAAGAGAGTAGCAAGAAGCTGGTTATGGGTTGTGATAGGTGCTTGAAAAGCTTCAAATATTATGTGATTTATTTTCACTTTAATGTCAAAAATTATTTATATTCCATAATTTTATCATTGTTTTAGAAAATCTTTGATTTTGGAATCACGGATATGCTTTGTTGTTTTACATATATTTTTTACTTCAAAATAATTCAATTGATAAACATTTGAAGAATTGTACTTGAAAGTACCTAATTACAACCAAGAAAAACAAGAAAATAAACATTTGTAAACCTTACATAGGTACCAAACAAATGTAAGGGGGTAAAATACAAAAGAAATTTGTAGACAAACAAAACAACGTGGGTCGTGACGATGATTAATGTGTGGCACTGTATGAGTTTCAATGAATTCTCTTTGAGAATTTTGTTATAGTTTTTAGGTTTCTATTTTTAGTTCAATGTAGTAATTTTTGATTTAATAAATAGTATAGATAGATCTGTTTGAAGGTTTTTTAGATACAAATCAGTACTAGAAATGTGTACTTTGAATGATACTTTTGAGCTATAAATTTTAAATGTATTCTTTTATATTTAGAATTAATTTTATGTACTATTCTGAATGTTATTTTTAATTTACTAATCATTTATTAAATTTAAGCATATCTGGTTGAAAATTACTATGGGTTATTAGTTATGTTGTTATGCTTGCAAATATTAATTTAAGTAAATACGTTTATAAAATAAATATATTTTTATTTTTTCATTCAAGATTTAAACAAAGTTTATTACAAAATATATATTTACTATATATTTTTCATAATAAAATGAAAATATGAAAGTTAGATTTAGAATTTGATTTTTTATTGAAAAATATATTGACGACATATTTTTCGTAATAGATTTAAAAACTGAAAGTTAGTTATCAAATATATCAATCTCAAATTCAATTTTGACACCTTGAATGAGACTATACATTATGTGCTCAACCTAAAGCAAAGATTTAGATAGTTTTCTATTTTGTTAGAAATAAATTATAATTTGATATTAATTAATTTGGGATCCCCACCTAAGGATATTAATTGGTTTTTATTAACAAAGAATTTGATCCCCACCTAAAGATATTTTTATACAAAAAAATAAAATATCAATAATATCAATTTTTATATTCAATAACTAATTAAGTTGATCAAGCATAATTAACTAACTAATACATCCCATAAATTATCTATTTAATAACTAAATATTTATCTACCCAACATTTGTTGAATCAATTTTATCTATAATTTTATGCCAATAGAATAAACTTTTCAAAACCCAAACAATTGGGAGAGAATGTTTAGGTTTATTTTTTTTATTTTTAAGAATTATGTTGAATTATTTAACAATTATGTAATTCCTCTTTAGACCAACCTTAGGAGTATACTTCTCGCTTTTACAAAATGATTCATGCACGTGCAGCTATTTATCAAATACAAAATTTGTGCGTCAAGCATGTAGCCAATCAATTAGATAGAGAAACCATTCAACGATTTTGATATTGCATATGGAGTAGTTAGGGGATTCATAGATCACAAGTCCTCAAACATTGTTTACTTAAATCACTATTTGTTGTTTTGAATCAATTTTAGGTTTAATTAATAGTTTAAATAAATTTCCATTATGAATTTCTCAGAGAGTATTATGATTGTTGCATATTGGTACTTGTACTTAATTACAAAAGATGAATCACTCTCAGTGGGATGATACTCATGCTTAACACGGTTTTTGACTCGAATGACCCGTATACTTATGATATCATTATCAAGTTTTTAGTTTCATTTTTGGGAAGTGCAATATGTTTTATAATTAATATCAATATTCATAAGTTTAGACAATTTAATATTTTTACTTTAGTTTTGCTATATGCCAAGAGAGATAGGCACAAATCTTGAATCTTTTGATCCTAAGCTAGAGAGAAAGACTACACCAATCTCAGCATGGATCTGTGAAAATTTTAGGAGATCAATGGGACATCATGGTCTCTAAAACTATTTGAAACATTGTAGTACCATAAGTGGATGGAGTTTGATCATCCATCAATAACCCCCATCAATGAAAAAAACTTTGAGCTAAAACCAGTTGTGATCCAAATGGTACATGCTAATCAATTTTGAGGGCTAGATAATAAGGATTTTAACTCCCACTTAGCCATATTTTTTGAGCCATGTGACACATTTAAAATGAATGGAGTTTTTGAAGGTGCCATGCATCTTCATTTGTTCCCCTTCTCACTTAGGAACAAGGTAAAGGCATGTTCCCCTTAGATGGCCTACCAACATATATGACGTTGTGAGAATTTTCTAGCACTTAATTGAGAGAATTTTGTGATAACAAAATTCAACCCAAGGCCATAGTGATTCGAGAAGGAGTTCTTGATAGAAAATTATTATTCTTCAACAACAGACTTCAAGCAATAAAGTGTTCCAACTAGAAAACTAGAAGAAGTTTTTATCTATTTGGAGTTTGCAAGAATTTCCACCAATTCTTTTCTTACTTACTAGGAGACAAGGCTCGATACCCCAAAAGTTCTAACTATTTGTTCTCAAGCTACAAAAGTATGTTTTTGTTGTATTTTATTATAATTAAATTATTAATATCATAAGAGCTTTGTTGGAAAAAATGTTGTTACCTAATACCAATTGCTTTCACATTTTTCATTATTAAAAATTAGACTTTTTTTGAAGAAGGAATTTTCAAAATCAACATAAAGTACCATGCACAAAAGAGTTATATAACCTCCATTCTTTGCCAAAGGAAATCTTAGTTTCCTACTTGTAACACGTGGTGCTAATTCATCTAGGCTCCAACTTTAACTTGACATTATTATTAAGATATGTTTGGATTAGTCTACTCTTTCCCAACTCTTATGGTTCTTTTCATCTAAGTTTGGAAGTTAGATTTGTTAAGGTATCAAGATTTTAGCTAAGTGTGGTTACTGGAGCTTGATAAAGGAACGTATTCACTCTTAACCTTGTTAGAATAATGGGTCAAGTTTTAAAGGTCATTTTTAATGCAACAGTTGTTGACTTTTTAAGGAGCCTAGTTTTCAAGTTCTCATAAGAATGCTAGTATGTTTTGTTTGGGAAGCCCTATCTTGAGATTGATTGATTAAATTTATGCTCTTAGTCACTTGGCTCATCTTTTTAAAACAATGAAAATGCGGGACCCACCTTATTATCACTATTTTAAGAAAGCTCTAGGAAAAGTTGGAGGGTTAAAAAAGATTCACTTAAATTCTAGTTTTCTTAGACATAGCTTTTATAAATAGTTAGTATATAATTGAGTAACAACTATAATCCTAGTTTCAAGGGCCCACATGAATATCACTATTTTAAAAAGCTATCATTAAAGGTTAAAGGGTCAGAATAGAGCCACTTAAATTTTACTCTTTAGACATAATTTTTCTAAATAGTAAGTACCCAATTAAGTAACAACTATTATCTTGGATTATCACGTCCTAAGTACGCTGATTGCCTCAGTGTGCACTAAAATAGGTCATTCGACGTGAACTTTCCTAGTTTTCATAGTGTGGACACAAGTGATCTTTTTGATTTATTGATTGCCACACATATTGAGTATAATAAATACACAAGTATACATATCGAAAAAAGTAATATAATGATAAGAAATTTTCACTAAGATTATTTTATTATAAACTAATTTTTAAAACTAAAAAAATAAAAATCAATTTTTTTTGTGTTTTTATATTTTAAGGAAGAAAAATTAAAATAACTAAAAGTAAATAACAATAATTAATTAAATCAGATTTAGAAACTAAGAATATATTTGAGAAAATATCTAGGAATATTTAATCCCCTAATTTTTTAAACATGTGAATAATCAAAATCCTCCCAATATAATTATCAATTAATTACATGATCAATTGAATCTAACATAGCATGTATTTCTCTCTCAAGTAAACTACACATCATATAGTAATTAATTTAATCACACTTTCATGTAATTTAAATTACATACTACTCATTAAGTTCATCAATTATAGATTACATACATAAGAATCATACATCTCTACATAGAAACTATGCATGTTATTTAATCAAGATAAACAATTAAACAATTCTCTCGAATATATGTAATTACTCCTATAGATAAATTGTTAGCCAATCAATTAATAGCATAAAAATCAAATTAAAACAAGCAAAATTAACAACACCAGCTAATCATTGCGCAACACATGGCTGGCGGGATTAACTAGGCGAATCAAAGAGTGATGCATGGTACGGGAGACCGGTCCAAGTTAATGCTTGCTAAGTCAACGTCATGTGACACAATGTGATTCGTGGTAATAGATGGCGTGGCACACTGGTGGAATGATTGGATGAGTATATTGGCAACACATGATGTGAAGGTTTAACTGTGCTTAAACTCGAAATGAATATCATGCTACACGTGGCATGCGCTACTTTTCTCCTCACAAGTGGTGATTTACGATTTGTTGTCCCTACTTATATGGCAAGCCACGCGGTAGCTTCTGATTGGTCATGCGTAAAAAATTTGTAAAAAATCCCAAAAAAATGCAAAAATTATATTTTCACCCCTTTTCACTAAAAATTTTATATTTTAATTTTTTTTCCCCAAAAATACTATTTATTAAATAAAAAAAAGTAAACTGTACACCCCCAAACTTAACTCTTTTCTTGTCCTCAAGTAAAGCTAAGTATAACTAAATAAAATAACATGCATATTTCATGAAAACTATCCCTCTCTAAAGTCGTACAATCCTATGATAAGGAGGTTCACATATTCATCAATAATTGTTTCTTCAATACAAGGATATGCAAGGTTTTTGACAAATTGATTCATCTATGTGTGCTACACATGATATCATCCAATGCACTCATGAAATCAACATATATGAGCATGATAATCAATTCAATCTTAGAGCAAGTCTCACAAGTCTATTTTTCACATCCCTTTTCACTAATATAAATATGCATTTAGCTAAAGATCAATAAGGCTTTTCATGCTTGTAATGTTAGGCTTAGGTAGGGGTCAATAAATGAAGACATTTAAGCTCTTTCCACACCTTATCTTTCTTTTTGTTCATCATACACTTCTTAATTGTAATTGAGGTTTCACTTGATATTTTAGTGCACCCTCTCTTATCATTCTTTTCACATTCTATTATTCCACATCTTTTTTTTTTGTAACTTCACAACACCCCTAAACTTATTTTCAATTCTATTTTTTAGAGGGATAATTGTGTTGTGAGTTCGGCTTCTTTTCTCTCCCTTTTTTTATAGAGTTCATTACATTTCACCTTACGCTATTGCATAACGCATGATTGCATTTTTTTTTCTTTTTATACATGCTAAAGGTGCAAGTATAAAGATAATGCTTATTAATTAGGAATAAAATATGGCTTAAAGATATGAATGGTTCTTTGTTAGGCTCAAATGGGTGACAATGGATATTAAAAATGGTTAGCTTGAAAGGCTCAATCAATCCAAATAAGGCCTAAATCATTTTTTTTGCTAAATACTATTTAGAATTTTCCCTCAAGGGATGATCAAATAGATTCTAAAACTTGGTAGATCTCATCAACTCATATAATTCACTACAAAATTTCTCTCAATAAGAACACCAAAATCAACCATGAACATGTACATAAAAAATTGAATCAATGCAATCAAAACTTGCAAGCATATCACATGATTAATGTAAGTATCTTAACAAATATGTTATAGTCCTTATCCTATTCATGACAACTAATTTTTATCATTGAGTTCATATGTTTATATAAAAAATGCATGCATTTAGTTTCCATATATTTGTTAATTTATACCAAAATCATGATTAAAAACATCCTAAGAATTAAAAGAATTCCTTAAAAAATTTAAAATACATAGTAAATACTAATGTAAAGAATAAAGTTCCCTCCTCCAAACTTAAATTACACATTTTTCACTAAAATGCTCAATCTTGTTGTGCCATTTCTTTCCACATTTATTCACCTACAAAAAAATGAAAATATAAATAAAATAATATTGGGTTGCCTCCCAACCAGCGTCACGTTTAACGTCATTGACTAGATGGTCATATCAAGTCCTAGGGCACATCTCTTTGTGTCCATTTACTTTTGACTTTGCTTGGAAATAGTTTCAGTCTTGATTTGTTCAATAATACTTTATCTTCTGGTTTGCAAACATGGTGCTCAATTAATCTCTTCTCTTGCCATATTTTTCTTCTTTTTGAACTTTTTAGCATTATTATAAGCACTGCACCGTAACTCATCCAATTTATGTATTTCCAACATATTTTTCACCTCTCTATTAGACTCTTTTCCTTTCCTACTTAATTGGAGATGGGAGCGTAAAAGTGTGAAGTCTAAACTTGATGGCTCTTCAATTGATGGTTTGAGCTTAGATCATGTCTCAAAATTTTCCATAATTTCTAATGATACACACATGAGAGGCACGTCTTCCAAAAATTTCACACATTCCACAATATCAACCTTTCATTCCATACTTTCAAAGTTAAAACAGGTTGAGTTATTTTCTGGTGAGTTTATGTCCTTGTTCATAGCATTATGTGTTAAAGTTGTAAGTGTGGTCAACTTAATAGATTATTTTAAGTTGTCCCCATATTCAGTAACATTTATCCTTAAGCATTCATTAGCACTATCAATGTTAAAGGGTTCAGATGTTTTAACAACTTTAAGCATTACTTGTTCATCTTGCACTCTCATTATAAGTTCACATTTTTACACATCAATGAGTGCTCTTCCAATTGCTAAGAATGGATGACCAAGTATGATAGAAATTTCACCGTCCTCTTCCATGTCTAGCATAATAAAGTCTGTCAGAAAGATGATTTTTTTTCTACTTTTACTAGCATGTCTTCTACCGCACCTCGATGTCTTTTAATTGACATGTCTTCCATCTGCAATGTTACTGAAGTAGGTTTGGCTTTACCAATCTTCAATCTCTAGAAGACCGATAATGGCATCAGGTTAATGTTGGAACCCAAATCACATAAGTCAAAACTACTTGGATATTTCAATTTTTGGGGTTGTTTTATAGTAAAGATGGCACTACAACCACCCGTCAAGGTTATAGTGGATTTCTAGAGGTTTTTTTTTCTGTGGTTGAATTATTTTCTTTCAATTACTCTCTTTATCCACTAATTCCTCCTCATCCTTTTTAGTTTACAGTTCTTCCTTATCCTTTTGATTCTTACTTTCCTACTCTAAAATTTTACCACACCTCAAGGCTAATGATTTACAATGGTCCTTCTCTTCTCTTCTTAGGTTTACAATTGTGTCACTTTGAAGGTTATCTTGAGGCCTTTGGCTTATAACTTGAGCAAGTTGTCACATTTGGTTCTCTAAATTCCTAATTGAAGCCTATTGAGTGGAAACTTTTGTATTTACTAATTGGATGAAGTCTTTCATCATCCCCATTAAGGCATTTATATTGTCCTCAGTAGGAGACTTCTTTTCTTGGGCTTGTAATTGTTATGGATGTTTGAAACTAGGTGGTGGAAAAATTAATGATTGAATTAATTACCACCCTAATTGTTGGTATTCCAAGAGAAATTTGGATGTTATCTCCAACCTAGGTTATGCGTGTTTGAGTATAGATTATTGTTTTGATTCACATTATCCATATAAAATACCGATTCAGTATTATTTGGAAAATTATCAAACAAATGGGCTCCATCACAAAACACACATGACACCCTTGAATCTTGGATCTAGTTTATACTCACTAGTGAGTTTTGAACCTTCAAAATATTTACCAAAGATGACACTTGGGTTGTAAGTGCCATGATGTCATTTACCTCAAGCATTCCACCTATTCTTCTTGTGGCTATCATTTTGTCCATTGAACATTGATAATTATAGCTAGTCATTTTCTACTCTATGCTTCTAATAACATTAAAGAATGTGCTAAATTAAAAATAAAAAAATAACTAAATTAATTAATTAAAGTTAAAAAATAAATTAAATAAATTAACCAAAATAAAGAAATTAATAAGTCAGCAAAAGAAAATAAGTAAATTTAAATTTAAATTAAATTTAAGAAAAATAACTAAAATAAAAAAAATTAATTTCTAATAATTATAATCCTCGACAAAAGCTTGATTGCCACACAAATTGTATATGCAATGAATTTTCAAGTATACGTATCACAATAAGTAATATAATGATAAGAAAATATCGTTCCCGTGGAGATTATTTTATTAAAAACTAATTTTTAAAACTAAAAAAAATAAAAATATTTTTTTTTTGTGTTTTTATATTTTAAGGAAGCAAAATTAAAATAACTAAAAGTAAGTAACAATAATTAATTAAATCAGATTTAGTAACTAAAAAGATATATGAGAAAATATCTAGGAATACTTAATCCCCCAATTTTCTAAAAATATGAATAACTAAAATCCCTCAATATAATTATCAATTAATTACATGATCATTTGAATCTAACTTAGCATGTATTCGTCTCTCAAGTAAACAACACATCATATAGTAACTAATTTAATCATACTCTCATGAAATTTAAATTGCATACTACTCATTAAGTTCATCAATTATGGATCACATACATAAGAATCATACATCTCTCCCTAGAAACTATGTATGTTATTTAATCAAGACAAACAATTAAATAATTCTCTCAAATAGATTTAATTGCCTTTATAGATAAATTGTTGGCCAAACAATTAGTAGAATAAAAATCAGATTAAATAATATAATTAAATTATAATTATAATTATAATTGGGATAAAATATTAGATCATCACATGGTAAAAATTGGGTTTATAAGATCCATAGATTAATAAATTAACTAGACATAGTTTTGTCCATAACACTTATGTTTTCATAAAGAAAGACATAAAAATTGATAAAGAAAAGAGTAGAAGAAGAAATACAATAAATTGCTTCAATTGTAATACTAATTTTCTCTTGAATCTCTACCAAAATTATATATCGTTTTGAATTTTTTTTGTATTTTTCTCTCCTTTTAGCTCCAAAAACTAATCAAAATTATGCTAATGGAGGCTCATTAGGGTTTATGGCGTGATCAGGGGATTAAATATAGCTCAAGTGCAATCTAGACTATCAGATCAGCTTTAAATCAAGGGTTGAGATCAAAATAAGAAAAATTAACATCAACCAATCACAGCACGACACATAGCACACATAATTTACTGGGTGAATGAGAGAGTAACGCGGGGTAGGGAAGACCGGTCCAAGTCAACGTTTTCTGAGTCACCATCACGCGACGTAATGTTATTGGCGGTAATGGATGGTGTGGCATTCGAGTGGAATGGCTGGACGAGTAGGTTGGCGACACATGGCACACGCTACTTTGCTCCTCACATGCGACAATTTACAATTTTTTTCCTACTTATATGGTATCCACTTGGCTTGCCAAGTCAGCTCATTTGCCTGCATGGCATTCCACGTGGTAGCTTCTAAATGGTCTTGTGTTAAAAATTCATAAAAAATATATAAAAATTCCAAAAAGTTGCAAAAATTATATTCTCCCATTTTTTTCACTAAAAAGTTTATATTTTAATATTTTTAGCCCCAAGAATACTATTTATTGATTTAAAGAAGTAAATATTAAGTAAAAAAATGCACTAATGACTCTACTTTCATAGAGTTATCATTTACTCCTGGAGTACTTTTTGGATAATCAAGCTGAACTCTAAGGGCTAAACCCTAGCAAAACTCGTCCTTCTTGGGTATTCTCTAGGTGGTTGATTCTAATTTTTGGAGTGAAAGTTTTCATAGATTCTACTCACTTGGAGCTGAAGTGGTTACTAACCCCTAAGGTGAGAGGTAGTAGTCTGAAAGGTGACAATCTGAAGCTAATGTGGCTACCAACTTTCTTGAGTTTACTCTTTGTAAAATATATTGTAAGTAGCAAGATGTTGGATCATCTCATACAAAGGATGTTTAGAATCTGCTACATAGTGAACACTTACTTCTAGATTCCATTTTTAATTGTGGACTTCAATGTGAATTTCTACCCTATTTGAGGGTGTCTATATCTAAACGAGTACAAGAGTGCTCTAGGGATGTTGAGGACACTAAATTGATGTGCTCTAGAGGTAATATTTGACCATGCTTTTAAGATTAATATTTATAGATCTAGGACTCTTCCCTGATGATGAAACATTCTTTAATTTGTTGGAGAGATGAAGCTAAATTACTTGTTGATTATTTTCTAATCAATAGTTGATTTCTAGAATGATTGGTAAATCATATTTTTGGAACTCCAACTTCGAGAAATTTAGGGATGGGTGACCCCTTAGAAAGTGTCTCATTATGCTTCTAATCTAGATGCAATATAGGTCACATCTCTTACAATTGTAGCAAAAAGTTGCTTCTAGCTTTGCATAACCTAGATAGCAGTGACCTAGTATACTCATCCTAGAGACAATGATTCTAGATGTTGTCGCTCGATAAGCAGTGTATCTGTCCCATTAAGTATGGCTAGATCCACAGTTCGGAGAACGTTGAGCTAGATAGTGCAACCTAGAAGGAAGCTTGTCTAGATAGCACAACTAAGAAAGTGGCAATCTATCAAGTTCGATGCACCTTGAGTGGAAACTTTCTAGACTATTCATCCTAGATGGCGATGTCCTACAGAGAAAAATCTTAAGGGCGATGATCTGGATAGAATAGCCTTTGGGATGCGATATGTCTTGCTAAGGCCTAATCTTGCATAAATATACTCTCCTAAAGTTATAGAAGGTCAATGCTAGTTGAGGTTTGGTAGACTAGGCTATTTTGCCAAGATGGTTTACTTGACTATTCTACCCTACTGACCTACCTAGCTAGCTATCCAATTGCATTGTATGCTAGAATACATCTTCTAGGTGGATGACCAAATGCATACACTACTACAAATTCGATGACACTTGGAAGAGCAAGTGTTATAAGATTGTAAATAAGGCGTGGAAGGAATACAAGACTTCCACATTGGCAAGAAATTATGTGTTTCCATATTTGGAACCACTTGATGAAGTAGAGCTCTACAAAATCCCTGAAGGACACCCCTAGATTACACCTCAAGTTTGGAAAGACTTTGTGGATTATAGACGTACGGATGAATTTCAAATTATTAGGGAAGAACATCAAAATATACAAATGCATAACATTCTTCCTAACTGTACTAGGAGGTCTTCAAATCCTGAAGTTATATAAGAATGGTATTATTAATTTGTGTTAATTTATAAATATTTTTATATTTATTTTCCTCAATTTATTTTCATGTCATGGTTAATAATTTTTTCATAATTTATGTAGGAAGCTGAATTGGGTAAATCGGTTACTCAATCTAAATTGTACATAGAAACAAAGACTCCCAAAATGAAGAAGTCAAGACCGATGACTAAGTGAGGAGAAGAACAACTAAATAAGTTGGTTAGTAATTTTGGTTGACACAAAGTCCATATGATTTTTAATAATTGATGTAATAATATATGATATGTTTATGTGCTTTATTATTTATAGAGAGTTGTTCAAGAACAAATATCCATGGGTGAAATAATCAAAGAGCCTAGGAGAGATGCTATATATCATGCATTCGGACGCGAGAATCCTGGTTGTGTTAGGGGAGGTAGCCAATATGATAGTTATATGGAGTATTTTAACATTCCAAAACAAAAGCCTCAGATGGTCAATAAAGATAAGTACACTAAAATTGAAGAAGAACTCAACTCCTTTAAGGCCTTAATGATAAGTGAGATTGTCATTTTAAAAGAATATCAATCACAACATATGTCAGTAATGGCATCATACTACAATCAGGGCAATCTCATAGCGCTCAACCTATATCCATTATGGGATATAGTCATCATATTGGTCCTCCCTTTATGTCAGGAATGCAGATGCAATCAAGTAATGGTTCACATTCTCCAATGCAATCTGTGCATTCTTACCATCAATCACATCACGATGAACTTTTTGATGAGAATATATTTCTAATAGCTACCCCACATGGGAGTCCTCCTATATTTAATGAATCATATGTGGTAAGATTTTAATTTTTGGTGTAGATAATCTATTATTTTTATTTTTTATATATAATACTTAAATTTTTTACAGAATATGAAATGTTTGTTGAAACATCCTTCATCAACGGACTTTGTTGCTATTGGAATGGTACAATAATTGAGTGATGATTGGATGATTCATAATCAATATTTGCCTAATCATTGACAAATAGTAATTGATCAATCATTGTTCCATGATTGTCCACTACATGTGCCTTCTGATGCTACCATAGTCCAAGAGGCAATTGGACAATATGTGGCTTGGCCGTCAATTCAAATTGTTCTAAATTTTGACGTGGTACTATTTTTTAACTTAAAAGATAACACTTTTTTACTACTATTATTTTATTATATCTTTTATTGTTACTAATATACATAATATTGTTTTTAGTCTATTATACCAGAACTCTAAAATGCAACACATTAAGAGATACGAAGCAAGTATCTATCTAGTGCTAAATCTATGTCTAGTGGCCAATCATCGCACACTAAGCCATTCAAGAAGAAGCCTTGGAAAAAGTATAGTTATGATTATGCTTTAAACTTCAGCAGAAATCTTGGTGCTTTGATGACTATTGTTGTGAGGGCATCTAGCATAAATGATGGATGGACTATGCCACTTCCTATAGAAATTTATGGTGTAGACCTCGGCCAAACTTATATATCGATCGAGTGCATATTGCAATTATTTGAATATCAAATGATTGATTTAAGTATAATTCAAGTGTGGACATGGTGATTCCTCAATCTGATCATTTTCTTTCATTTATGTAGAACATATATAATTATATTTATATTATCTAATTACTTATATATATTTATTTTATATAGGGCGTATTATTATCGACTTCAACATAATTACTCATCACATTTAGCAATGTTCTATGATTCTTCATATGCCAATCAATATCAAAAGAAGGATGTTAGCATCAGAGCTAAACAATTATGTGATAAGGCATTAACGCTTAACAGAAATCAAAAGTTGATAATCCCTTGGCCACTAAGTTTTGAACAAGGCCAAGATCATTGGATGTGGGTAATCCTTGATCTGTTCAATAATCATGCTTGGTACTGTGACTCAGCTTCTGATTACTCTACGAAAATAGAGTCATTAGCGTACTTTTTTACTTAATATTTACTTGTTTTATTTAATAAATAGTATTTTATGGCTAAAAAAATTAAAATATAAACTTTTTTATTGAAAAGGGGTGAAAATATAATTTTTGGAAGTTTTTGGGATTTTTCTGGAATTTTTATGGATTTTTTATGAATTTTTAACGCAGGACCAATCAGAATCTACCACGTGTCATGCCACGCAAGCAGAGGAGCTGATTGGGAAAGCCATGCGGACTACATGCAAGCACAGAGAGTGAATCATGCCACACCGCGTGTGAGGAGAACGAAACAAGCACAACGTGTTAGCACATCATTCAATCCGAGTTTGGAAATCGGTCAACGCGCCATGACATATGTCACTATGCCATCCGTTCTTGCAAATCATGTTGCACCACGTGTTGATGACTCAGCGAGCATTGACTCTGACTGATCTTCCCTGCCATGCGTCGCTCCCTGATTCGCCCAACGAATTTTGGATGCCACGTGTTGCGCTACGATTGGCTGAAACTGTCAATTTTACTTGTTTTGATTGTAGCCCTTAATTTGAAGTTGATCGGATGGTCCAGATCGCACCTGAGCTTTATTTAAGCCCTTAATCACTCCATAAACCCTAATTTTTCTCCATTAGCATAATTTGGTTAGTTTTTAGAGCTAAAAAGAGAGAAAAATTCAAGAAACGACACAATTTTGGTGGAGTTTCGAGATGAAATTAATTCTACAATTTAAGAGATTGATTGTATTTCTTTTTCTACTCTTTTCTTTATTAATTTTATGTCTTTCTTTATGAAAAATATGAGCTTTATGAACACAATTATGTATAATTAATTTATTAATCTAGGGATCTTATGAACCCAATTTTCACCATATGATGATCTAATATTTTTTCCCAATTATAATAGTAATTTAATTATATTATTTAATCTGATTTTTATGCTATTAATTGTTTGGCCAACAATTTATCTATAGAGGCAATTAAATAGATTTGAGAAAATTATTTAATTGTTTGTCTTGATTAAATAAATGCATAGTTTCTAGGCAGAGATGTATGATTCTTATGTATGTGATCCATAATTGATGAACTTAATGATTAGTATGCAATTTAATTGACATGAGAATGTGATTAAATTAATTACTATATGATGTGTAGTTTACTTGAGAGAAGAATACATGCTAGGTTAGATTCAATTGATCATATAATTAGTTGATATTATATTAGGGAGATTTTAGTGATTCGCATGTTTAGAAAATTGGGAGATTATATATTCCTAGATATTTGCTCATATATCTTTTTAGTCACGAAATCTGATTTAATTAATTATTGCTATTTACTTTTAGTTATTTTAATTTTGCTTTCTTAAGATATAAAAACACTAAAAAAATTGATTTTTATTATTTTTAGTTTTAAAAATTAGTTTCTAAAAAAATAATCTCCGTGTAAACGATCTTTACATATTATTATATTACTTGTTACGATACGTATACTTGCGAATTTATTGCACACACAATTTGTGTGGCGACCAAGTTTTTGGCACCGTTGCCGGAGATTATTAATATTAGAAATTGATATTTTATTATTATTATTAATTTTATTTTTTCTTTTTAAAAAAAAATTCTTAATTTATTTTTCTTTACTTTAATTTTAATCTAAATTTATTTATATTCTTTTAGGGACTTAATTATTTATTTATTCTAGTTAATTTATTTATTTATTTTTTTTTACTTTAACTTATTTATTTAGTGGTTAATTTTTTTATTTTTTAGTTTTTATTTAGATATATCTTTTAGTATTGTAGAAACATAGTTGAGTCTATTGTATAAGTAGAGTTCGTGAGGAAAAAATCTTACCTTAAGATCTTGAAATTGAGCGTACTTTGATATCAATTAGAAAACAACAAGTCACCCAAGAGGAAGAATTGGCTAATCCATTAGAAATAAACAATAATGAGCTAAACTTGAATAATCAAATGTTTTTGATAGATGATAGAGATAGAGCTATGAATGAATATGCAATACCTACGTTGGAAGGGTTGAATCCAAGTATTACAAGGCCAAACATTCAAGCTAATCAGTTTGAATTAAAGCGAGTGATGTTTCAAATGCTGCAAATAGTTGGAAAATTCAGTGGATTAACAACAGAGGATCCTCATCTTCATCTCAAATTGTTTATTGAAGTTGTAGATTCATTTAAGTTCAACGGTGTGACAGAGGAAGCATTTAGGAATTCTTGATTCCATTACAACTTGGAATGGTTTGACGGAGAAATTTTTGATGAAATACTTCCCACCAACAAAGAATGCCAAGCTTAGGAATGACATTACTTCCTACCAACAACACAAAGGAGAATCTCTATATGAAGCATGGGAAAGATTCAAGGAATTTCTAAGAAAGTTCCCTCATCATGGTATTCCTTCTTGGATTCAAATGGAAACTTTCTACAATGGTCTCAATGCTCAAACAAGGACTATCGTTGATGCATCGGCTAATGGAGCTTTGTTAGCCAAATCTTACAATCAAGCTTATGATTTACTTGAGAAAATGGCTAGCAATAATTATCAATGGCCAATGGATAGAATGACAGCCACAAGAAAAGTAGCTGGAATGCATGAGGTAAATAATACCACAACACTTACAGCTCAAGTGTCATCTTTGGTTAATCTTTTGAAGGTACAAAACTCGCCAGCGAGTATAAACCAAGTCCAAAATTCAGGAGTGTCATGTGTGTTTTGTAGAGGAGCTCATTTGTTTGATAATTATCCAAATAATCCTGAATCCATTTGCTATGTGGGTAGTGTGAATCAAAACAATAATCCATACTCAAACACATATAACCCAGGATGGAGACAATATCCAAATTTCTTTTGGAGCAATAACAACATTGAAGATGGTAGTCAATTCAACCATCAATCATTTCCACCACCTAGTTTTCAACGACCACAACAATCACAAGCCAAAGAAAAGAAGCTACCTACTGAGGACAATACAAGTGCTTTAATGGGGATGATGAAAGAATTCATCCAAACAGTGAATACAAAAGTGTCAACTCAAGAGGCTTCAATTCAAAATTGGAGAACGAAATGGGGCAACTTGCTCAGGCTATAAGTCAAAGGCCTCAAGGGAACCTTCCAAGTGACACAATTGTAAACCCAAGAAGAGAAGGTAAGGCCCAATGCAACGCCATAGCCTTAAGGAGTGGTAAAACTTTAGAACAAGAACATAAGACAAAAAAGGATGAGGAGAAACAGGAAATTAAAAAGGATAAAGAGGAATATCAAACTAAAAAGGATAAGGAGGAACGAGAAACTAAAAAGGAGGAGAAATTAGTGGATATAGAGAGTAATGGAAAGGAAATAATTCAACAAAAAAAGAGCAACCTTTACAAACCCATTATTCCTTTCCCTCAAAGACTGCAAAAGCAAAAGTCAGATACATAGTTTTCAAAATTTCTAGAAGTCATTGAGAAGCTACACATAAACATACCGTTTGTAGAGGCACTTGAACAAATGCCATATTATGCCAAATTCATGAAGGATATACTATAAAAGAAAAGACGGCTTGGAGATCATGAAACAATAACCTTGAATGAAGGTTGTAGTGCCATCCTTAATAGAAAACTACCACAAAAACTGAAAGATCCAGGTAGTTTTGACATCCCTTGCACTATTGGGAACATCCGTTTTGGCAAGGCACTATGTGACTTGGATTCTAGTATTAACCTTATGCCATTATCGGTCTTCAAGAGATTGGGGGTTGGTAAAGCAAAACCCACTTCGGTAACATTACAAATGGTAGATAGATTGATTAAGAGACCTCGAGGTATGGTAGAAGATTTGTTAGTAAAAGTAGACAAATTCATCTTTCCAGCAGACTTCATTGTGCTAGACATGGAAGAGGACCATGACATTCCTATCATACTTGGTCATCCATTCTTAGCAACCGGAAGGGCCTCATTGATATACAAAAAGGTGAACTTACAATGAGAGTGCAAGATGAACAAGTAATATTTAAAGTTTTTAAAGAATCTGAACTCTCTGCTATTGATAATACTAATGAATGTTTAAGGATAAATGTTACTGATTGTGGGAATGGCTTAAAAGAATCTATTGCGTCACCCAAACTTAAGACTTTAACACATGTTACTGTAAACAAGGACATAAACTCACCAGAAAATAACTCAACCTATTATAACTTTGAAAGTATGGCATTGAAGGTTGATATTGTGGATTGTGTGAACTTTTTGGAGGACATATCTCTCATGTATATATCAAAGGCGATAATGGAAAATTTTGAGATAGAATCTAAACTCAAACCATCAATTGAAGAGCCAACAAGTTTAGACCCCACACTTCTACCCTCATATCCTTAATCAAGTATGAAAGTGAAAGAGTCTAATGGAGAGGTGAAAAAGCTATTAGAAATACATAAATTGGATAAGTTATGGTGGAGTGCTTATAAGAATGCCAAGAAGTTCAAAAGGAAAACAAAAATATGCCATGAGAAGAGAATTGAGCACTATCCTTGTGAGCCAAAACATTAAGTATTATTGAACAAATCAAGACTCAAGTTTTTTTCAAGCAAACTCAAAAGTAAATGGATACAAAGGGATGTGCCTTAGGACTTAATAGGACCGTCTAGTTGGGAGGCAACCCAACGTTATTTTACTTATATTTTCATTGTTTTTGTTTTGTAGGTGAATAAATGTGGAGAGCAATGGCACAACAAGAATGAGCATTTCAGTGAAAGATGTGGTGTGCCATAATTAAGGGAGTTTTTCTTTGACCTTTTCATATCTGTATGTGCACATTGGGGACAATGTGTAATTTAAGTTTAGGGGAGGGAACTTCATTCTCTACATTAGTATTTAGTATGAATTTTAAATTTTTAGGGAATATTTTTTAAATTTTTAGGTTCTTTTTAATCATGATTTGGATAGAAATTGATAAATATATGGAAACTAAATGCATGCATGCTTGATATGAAACATAGGAACTCAATGATAAAAATTGGTTGTCATGACTAGGATAAGGAATGTAACATATTTGTTAAGATATTTATATTAATCATGTGATATGTTTGCTAGTTTTGATTGAATTGATTCAATGTTTATGCACATGTTCATGATTGATTTTGGTATGTTTATTGAGAGAAAATTTGTAGTGAGTTATGTGAGTCAATTAGATCTACCAAGTTTTAGAATCTATTTGATCATCTCTTGAGGCGAAATCCTAAATATTATTTAGCAAGAGAAATGATTTAGGCCTTATTTGGATCGATTGAGCCTTTCAAGCTAACCATTGTTAATATATTTAGTCATCCATTTGAGCCTAACAAAGAACCTTTCATATCTGTAAGCCACATTTAATGCCTAACTAATAAGTATTACCTTTACCTTTGCACCTTTAGCTTGTATGAAAAGAAAAGAAAGATGCAATCATGTGTTATGCTTTAAAGTAAGGTGAAATGTAATGCACCCCATAAAAAAGAAGAAGCAAAACTCACAACATAAGTATCCCACTAAAGAAAAAGAAAATAGAATTGAAAATAAATTTGGGGGTGTTGTGAAGTAACCAAAATAAAAGAGGAAAAAAAGAGAAAAGATATGTGAAATAAAAAAATATCAAGTAAAAGCTCAATTGCAGTTAAAAAATACATGATGAAAAAAAAAAGATAAGGTGTGAAAAGACCCTAAAATGTCTGCATCTATCGACCCCCACACCTAAGCCTTACATTACAACCATGGAAAGTCCTTATTGATCTTAAGCTAAGTGCATATTTATATTAGTTGAAAACAATGTGAAAAATTGACTTATGAGACTTGTTCTAAGATTGAATTGATTAACATGCTCATATAAGTTGATTTCATGAGTGCATTAGATGATATCATGTGCATCACACACACACGAATTAATTTTTCAAAAACCATGCATATCCTTGTATTGATGGAACATTGATTGATAAATATGTGAACCTCTTTATCAAAGACTTATATGACTTTTGAGAGGGAAAGTTTTCGTGAAATATGCATGTACTAATAGAAGTATATTTATGAATATACTACCCAAGTTACTTTATTTAGTTATACTTAGCTTTACTTGAGGACAAGCAAAGATTTAAATTTAGGGGTGTGATGACTCTATAAAAATAGAGTCATTAGAGTACTTTTTTACTTAATATTTACTTGTTTTATTTAATAAATAGTATTTTTATGGCTAAAAAAATTAAAATATAAACTTTTTAGTGAAAAGGGATGAAAATATAATTTTTGGAATTTTTTGGGATTTTTTTATGAATTTTTAACGCATAACCAATCAGAATCTGCCACATGTCACGCCACGCAAGCAGAGGAGCTGACTGGGCAAGCCATACAGATGCCATACAAGCACAGAGAGCGAATCACGTTGCGCCGTGTGAGGAGAACAAAACACGCACCACATGTCAGCACGACGTTCAATCTGAGTTCGGAAATCGGTCAACGTGCCACGACATGTGTCACCACGCCATCTGTTCTTGCGAATCACGTCGCACCACGTGTTGATGACTTGACAAGCATTGACTCTGACTGGTCTCCCCTACCATGCGTCGCTCCCTGATTCACCCAATGAATTTCTGATGCCATGTGTCGTGCTGTGATTGCCTAAAACTATCAATTTTGCTTATTTTGATCGTAGCCCTTGATTTGAAGCTGATCGGATGGTCCAGATCGCACCTGAGCTTTATTTAAGCCCCTAATCATTCCATAAACCCTAATTTTCCTCCATTAGCATACTTTTGGTCAGTTTTTAGAGCTAAAAAGAGAGAAAAATTCAAGAAACGATACAATTTTGGTGGAGATTCGAGAGGAAATTAATTCTACAATTCAAGAGATTGATTGTATTTCTTTTTCTACTCTTTTATTTATTAATTTTATGTCTTTCTTTATGAACACAATTATGTGTAATTAATTTATTAATCTAGGGATCTTATAAAGTTAATTTTCACTATGTGATGATCTAATATTTTTTCCCAATTATAATATTAATTTAATTATATTATTTAATCTGATTTTTATGCTATTAATTGTTTGGCCAACAATTTATCTATAGAGGCAATTAAATAGATTTGAGAAAATTATTTAATTATTTGTCTTGATTAAATAACATGCATAATTTCTAGGTAGAGATGTATGATTCTTATGTATGTGATCCATAATCGATGAACTTAATGAGTAGTATGCAATTTAATTGGCATGAGAGTGTGATTAAATTAATTATTATATAGTGTGTAGTTTACTCGAGAAAGGAATACATGTTAAGTTAGATTCAATTGATCATGTAATTAATTGATATTATATTAGGGGGATTTTAATGATTCTTATGTTTAGAAAATTGGGGGATTAAGTATTCTTAAATATTTGCTTATATATCTTTTTAGTCACAAAATCTGATTTAATTAATTATTGCTATTTACTTTTAGTTATTTTAATTTTGCTTTCTTAAGATATAAAAATACCAAAAAAATGATTTTTATTATTTTTAGTTTTAAAAATTAGTTTCTAAAAAAATAATCTCTGTGGGAACGATCTTTACTTATCATTATATTACTTGTTACGATACGTACACTTACCTATTTATTACACACATAATTTTTGTGGCGACCAGCTTCCATTGAACTGAGTAAAGATACAAAAGTAGTTGTTGAAATGTAAGAGTTATAGTTAGCTATTTTTCTTCTCTTGTTTTTTTAATATTAGTTCGAAGGAATAAGGTTATTATTATATCACTCGGATGTCGATGTGGTAATCTCTTTTTGATAATTTACAAGAAGAATGGACAGAACACTTTGCTCAAACATCAGGAGAAGAATATAATCTTGAATAACATAGGACAACACCATGATAATATTTATAATGATTTAATTTCTCCATTCGTATGTCTCTAAAGTTTAGACTGCTTGTTTGATGAATGTTTACGTGTTCATGTATGTAGGGGAATGAATTGTTATATGGACCAACTACTTTTTGCCCAGTTTTTTTATCACTATGTTGGTGATTCTAAGCCAACCAAGTTTGCTCACACAATCCAATTATACTTTGACGATATTATTTTATTTGTAATTTAAGTTAATTATATATATGTGTGTGTGTAATGTATATACATTATTTGTTTTTGTAATAAATTTAATTATCAAGTAATTAATTATATTTAAATTTTCAATTATTTGTATTATTATTTATATTTTGGTTTTTTAATGCTATATTGAATATAGGTTTGTAGAGTGAAAAATGGGAATAAAAAAAATCAATACACACAAAGTCGATTCACGCATTAAACTGACTTTAATAGTCCATTTTGTAGTAGTGCTATTTTGGGTGGCTTCACCCAAGTTAGCTTGATCAAGCTCCTCTTGGGTGGCCATGTCTTCTTGATGCACAATAAGTGCATATGTGTTTTTAGTCTTCTTTTTCAGCTTAGTTATTGGAACGTGCCTCATTATGGGGTCTAGCTTTTGCCAAGGCACCATAAAGATTGTCTCGTTGGGATCTTCATGTTTTCTCATGATCTGGGTGGCCATTATTGGTGGTTCCATTGTCCAGTAGCATGCTAGGCATGAGTATTGGCTCCCGAGAGTTGATTGGCTCCTTCACACGTAACGGTTGTGGGGAGTTGTCAAACACATGTTGTAACTCATTGTAAAATCTCAATGGATCAACGAGATCAATAGAAGGAAAAAGGTAATGAACGTGATGAATAGAATGAAGAATGTGAAGAACACTATGAATGGTCTTAGTTTGTTCATTAGCTTAGATGAGTTAGAACATCAAAAAACTTTCCATAGATTACAAAAAATATTGAATTTGATTTATACGATCATTGTGTTTATCGGCCAAACTGTTGATTTGGATCCTAAAATAGATGAGTATACTATAAGAATGAACAACACCAAGGGTATCATATCCATTTTTATGTTTAAGTCAATTCTTAAAAGATTTAATCGAAGAAAAGTTCAAAAAAGATATAAGTTTTTAGTTGAAGGGACAGAGGGCAAACCTTGAAATATGAATGGAGGTGCATATTTATAGGCTTGGATTAAGGGGCAATAACGTAATATTATGTTGATTTATAATATATAAATAATATATTATTTTAGTAATAATAGATATATTAACGATTTTTAATATATGAAGATAATAAATCATTAACATATTCATTATATTTAAATTAAAAAATAATTACTAATAAATACTTTCCACCCCCTACTGTCATCCTTTGCTGACAATAAAAACCTTACAAAATAAAAAAGTTTCTTTTTTTTACGAGAAACTGAACGAAAACTAAAAAAATCATGAATGACTCACTAAGCATGGCCTAATTGCTAATGATAAACGAAAAGACTTTTATTGATTCAGAATAGTGAAGATAAATGAGAATACATCTTAAATATTTCCACAAGTGATCAAGTTCAATTAAAAATTTATTGGAATGTCGGAGGAATAGCAGCTGGTTGATGGATTCAAGGGCTCAATATAGGCCTTAAGGGTCCAGAAAAAGTCCAGAAAAATTCAACTGGCTTTCTATTATGGCCAACATAATCCTAAGATGATTTATGAGATTTAAGGCTTAGTTGATGGTGAAAAGTTGGAATTCTGGAGATGTTGAGGCTTCGGAGGGCTAAAACTAAGATAATTTTTGTACAACGTTTGAGAATTGAGATTGAATTGTTACTGTATTTTTTTAGAAGGGAAATGGTAACTATTTATAGGTGTAGGGCATGGGGTTTCTCAATTTTTTTTCATTTAATTATTTTGATTTTTAATTATATATACTAATTATTTTGTCTAGTCAATGCTTAATAATTTGGAATAATCTCTTCATATTTTTCTACAGTAAATGACATATCTCAACCATTTTATATGTGACATGTGTACCTTTTGCCAGCCACATTTTCAAGAAATAATCTTGTTTTATTCTCTATTTTTAAAATTTTACGCCATTCTTTGTGCTGGAACGACTAATAAAATAGTGAAAATCATATTTCATAGACTTACGCACGAGTATGTGCTAGAAGTGTAGAAATAAAGATTTAAGAAAATATAAATAGTATAGTTGTTTACCAAGTGTACAAATAAGATTGCAATGGCTTTTCTTTTCATGAGAAAACTGTCTCAAAGTCTTAAAAATTGTTGGAAAACAACCAACTATCAAAAACTTAAAAAACTTTAGTTATTCGAATGCCAGTCAATAATAAAGAATCAAAAACAAAGCATATTGAAATCATTGTGAGTTAAAGAAATTACATCTTTTCAATTACCTATTAAAACGTGAACATTGAAACTTTTATCATCAGATAAAACAAAACAGTAGCACCAATAACCACCCCAGGTCCAGCCATCATGGTGTTTAATGTCCCTTTCTCCCTTGTACTCTTTTACTAGTTCACAATGCATGATCTAAAAATTTAGTACCATTCTCTCACTCACAATGATAACTATAAGCATCAAACTCAAATTACCTAAGAAACATTTTGGCTAATACAACTAAAAAACAATTGACTTATTAGTCTACAACAACAGAATTCTTCTATTGCTGTTTACACATTTCCTCTTCAAGATCAACAATTTCGAAATAATTCCACCAGCATATATATTTCTGTCGGACAAATGATCAAAATACAAAACTAAAAACTAAAAACTAAGAATGAAAATCATGCCCAAATTGCAAGAGTAGACATCAATCCAGCTCCAAGGAAGAGCATAAAGTAAGAAACTATTTGAAGCCTAAAATTACAGCTCATCCTTTTACTCAGAAAATCAGCAGCAATTAGATCCACTAATGCCATGTACACCAGAATTCCAGCAGACAAACAATCCAAAATACCTTCGGTGATCAGAGCCCCCGAGCTGTATGGGTTGTAAAATGAAGCAACAGCAGTCCCAATGGCAATTCCCACCGGAGTGGTAATGGCAAAAAAAAAGCCATTACTGAGGAAGAGAAATTGTTGAATTGAGCCTGGGAGATGCATCCTCCAAGTGCAAATCCTTCGAAGAACTGATGAAAGAATAATGCAGCGATCAAAGGTCCTATGGTACATGGACTTTGTGAAACTCCAAGTGATAGCCCAATTATCACTGAATGTGATACAATCCCAAGTTCCAGAATCTGCACAAGAAATTCAGAGAAAAGAAATCCTGGTCAACATTCTTAGTTACTATAATATCAAAGGAGATCATATCTACAATGAAAGATGCATATCATGCATGACTGGCTAACGACTATATTATGTCAAAAGCATCGAATTCACTCTTTGAAAAATTATTTTCAAACAATGTCCAAGAGTATGGAAGACAATCCAACGTCAAAATCACATTTTGAATCTAGTTAGACTATCAAGAGCAAATTAACAAGCAGGAAGGAAAAGATCATAGAGAAAATCAAAAGTTGACGCATGACAAAATTTAATTAATTTTGCCTATTTAAAATGGAAAGAAGTAATAGAATCTTCAACAATATAAAAAAATTATTGATTAATTCCAACTAAATTTTTTAATCATGTGTGCTCACATGTTAGTTGACACATGAAAAAAGTTAGTTAATTTTATTTTTTATAGTCAATTTATAATAATAAAAAATAACAAGACTTCTAAGAACATAAAAAATAATTGATTAATTATGATAATTTTTTAATTATGTCGTATCGTATTATCATATTAAAGATTATCAACCTTATTAAAAGTATCAAAATTGACAATACTTTCAAGTGAAACTTTTAGAAGTTGGGACATTTAGCATTTTTGTTACACCTCTTACATTAACATCTCACAATTTTGAAATTTTAGATATTATAAATTTATGTGATAGATATTAAATAATGTGGCAGAATTTGATTAAATAGTCTACTGTGAGAAATAAGTTGTATACGTGATATGTTAGTAATATAAAGATAGAATGTGATCAGCATAAAGGTAAAAATCCCAGTTGACATAGCGCCCCAATTAAAAACAATAATTAATAAAGAAACAAAAAGCAGAAACGAAACCAAAAAAGAAAGCGCCAAATACAAATGAGAAATTACCTGGGAAACGACAAAATGTCGTACGCTTCCATCTTCTTCCCCATATCCAAACCCATAAGAATGTACATGTTCATGCCCATGCCCATCTCCTTGAGCTCGAGTTTGTTCACTCACTTGACCAGCACATGCACCCTGTTCATGAGGATGGTTGTGTCTATGGTGCGCCACGTGCGCATGCATTCCTACAATGTGCATTCCTCCACTTTCCTCTTCTCCAAACACTTTCACATTCCATTCCTTACGTTGAGCAGGAACAATACCCGACTCTGAACCCGTATCTTCCGATCCAACCAGAATTTGTTCCTCATTCGACCGATTCAACCCTTGTTTCCTCTCAAAGTACTGAGTGCCCACAAAGTCAACAAGCAAAGTTGCAAGCGCGGCCATCATTACGAAGAAGCCTGAGAATGGAAATTTGGACCAGGGGTTTTCGGGTAAACACGGGTTGGATAGAGCATCCGACCCACTCGGTAACATGTGAACAAACCCGGTTGCTAGAATTACGCCGGCGGCGAAAGCTTTGGAAGCGACAAAGAGACTGCCATCTGTCCGAAGGAAGCGTCGGTGTCTCCCGACAAGTGGGATTGCGACTCCGATTACTCCAGCGACGAGGATCGAAGCTATGGCGACGAATTTGAGACCAAATGCTGCCGATTCGTCTCGGCAAACTTCTAACTCGGCGCTTTCACAACTTGTGCCGTTCATTGAGTCTGAGATTGCCTGCAAAATGGAGTCTTTTGCAGAAAAAGAAAATTTCCAAATTCAGAATAAATCGTTGTCGATGAACAGCCAAAGTAAAATAGTAATTAAATGCGAAATCTGAAAAATTGTCGAATTATAAGCAATTTAGATAAATACCCATAATTTCAAATCTCAGAATTCGTAGACAATAAGAAAAATTTGAGAAATACCTGATAAAAGAGGAGCCTTGGCTCGAATAGAAAGCACAGCCCAGATATCCTGAGAATACAAAAATAATAATAAAAAAGAGCAATAACCATCAATCTAGAAAACTCTTAAAAGATTTTGCAAAAGATAATATCAAAGTCTGGTATCAAAAATCAAACCTCCAGGAATAACATGGAAAATAAAAAGGGAAGATGAGAGGTTTTTGATGTTATTTCAAAAGGGTTTGAAGTATACAAGAGAATAACAGGAATAGGAACATAAATATATACATTAGTCTATCCATACAGCGCTTATTATCTTTTTACGCAAACCTCCCAAGTTCCCCCATACGCAGAGAAAAATAGAAAAAAGGAGGATGAAGAGATAGTGTCGACATTTTTTCAAGAAATAGAATGCAAGTGTGTAACGAAGGATGAAAATTTCATAGACAATCTTGAAGATGTACTCCATTTTCATTCTTAAAGAAATACATATAAATTTTCTTTTCTTTTATACATTAATTCTACTTAAAAATATAAAAAAATGTAAAATTTACGCATATTAAAAATAATGAGTAAAAATATATGAATAATTAAAAGTGTTTTTATTCGTATCTTGAAAATATTTATATTTCAATAAAAATATAATCAACTATTATGTATAAATAAAATGGGATTAATTTATCTGATTAAAATAATTAAACATTAAATCTCTTTATTTAATGGATCAGGGATAGTATAGATATCCTTTTTATTTCATATGTAAATTTAATTGGATTATTTTTGGATAAGATATTATAAATTTTATCGTTATAAAAATTAAGTATATTTAATCTCATTATTATTAAAAATTAATATTTTAATGAATAATTATTTAAAAACATGCTATTTAAATTTAGAAATAAAGTGCAAGTTTTATACTAAATTTTTTATTATTATATATTAAAAGATTAAATTAATTAACTTATAAATAAAAAAATTAAATTGATTAATTTTATATAATAAAAATACCCATAAAACTATTACCTCTTTATTTAATTATTTTTTAGATTTTTTTTAAAATTAAAATAATTTCTAGATGTATTTAATTTTAAATCTATTTTACTTTGTCAATATAATTTATTTTATCATAATAATTATATAATTATGTATTTTTTAATAATTAGTTTAAATAATTATAATAAATATTTTAATTACTGGATAATTTTTTAAATTATTGATTAAATATTATATATATACGTATAATTATAAAATCATGAAAAATTATATATCAATAAAATTTTAATAAATCTCTAAAAATATTAAAATAATTAATTATTTATTTTTTGAATAATTATATATATATATATATATTAAATAAATATTTATTCAAAAATAAATATTTAATTATTTTAATATTTTTAGAGATATATTAAAATTTTATAATTTAATGATATATAATTTTTCATAATTTTTTAAGTAAAATTTAAAAATATCTTATATTAAAATTTAATTGTGAATAGTTTAAGGACAAAAATTCTTAGAGGTTCCATAATTTTTATTATATATATTTCTCTAATAATTATTGAATTATTTAACCGAAATAACATCTTTTTTAAAATTAATATGTTAATATTGTAATTTATGATTTAAGTAAAAATAATTTTATTATTATAAAAATTAAATATATTTAATTATATGATTTATTAAAATGAATATTTTTAATCTTAAAAATATTAAAAATAAATATTTATAATAATTAATTTTCATAAATAAATAATTAATTTAAAAATTATGAAAATAAAATATTCTTTTATATATAATAATAAGATTATTATAACCTTTTTCAAAAATTTAATATAATAATTATTAAATTTAACTACTTAATTTTGCAGCTTAACTTCTAATATTTTAACAAATACCAATATTTTAATCCTTCTGTGTAACTCGGGAGTTGATGTTCTAAGTGCTACTTTTTGCCACCAAATGAGTGCACAAATGTCACCATATATCCATTTCGTTATACCACTTTTTATATATTTGTTTATTATTATTATTATTTTGCTAATATCTTCTGACAACTTTTTTATGGTTTTACATTCATTAATTGGATTGGATGATTGTACATAAGTAAGAAGGATAATAATATTGGGAGTGGATTGGATTATTGCTTGATTTTTCTTTTATGCATCTTTAGTTAATTTTAAATTTTAATTTTTAAACTTGATTAAATATATCAATAATCCACATTATTATAGACTATTAAACAAAATTTTTAAAATTCATAAGAAAAAAAAAATCAACAGAGAAAAATAATCAGAGGATCCACTCTCAATTAAATTAGTAAATTCATATTTCCAAAGCAAAAAATAATGATGCTAGAATATTTAAATATTTTATCACATAATTTAATGCTTTAAAATTTTAAAAAATATAAATATTGTATTAATATTAACAAAATTTGATATGATAATAGAATACACTTTATATTATTGTATTTGATAATGAACTAACATTATATGTCGAGTATAATTACCAGAATGCTTGATTGCAAGATTTTGATCAGGAATTCATTTCATATTTAATACAGTTTGTAACTTCATTGTTATTAATAGATTTTTTGTTTTAAATAATTATTTAGTTATTAGTATCTCATAATAACAACAAAATATACACCGCTAGATTAGCAGAGAGTTGTGTTCTTTAAATGAGACACGGTAGGTTGTGGTTTGGTTTAAAATATTTAGGAGCTTTTAATTTAGATATGGTTGCTAAGTAATGTTAAGGATTAATTAAAAATCTTGAAACTTTGTTTGCACAAATCTTCAAGCATCGGTATTTTAAAACGAGTTCTTTCCTCACGGTCGGTATTGAATCCTATCCTACTTGGCTTGGAGGTGTTTCTTGGATCTCGTTCTCTTCTAT
This sequence comes from Hippophae gyantsensis, assembly GCA_030763125.1. Lineage (NCBI taxonomy): Eukaryota > Viridiplantae > Streptophyta > Magnoliopsida > Rosales > Elaeagnaceae > Hippophae > Hippophae gyantsensis. Next base: position 39,545,108 of record CM061035.1, on the reverse strand, counting down.
TAGCTAGTGATTAGTGGTTAGTTAATAGAGAATATGTAATTGATATTTGCGACATTCCTAAACCACGTGCTTTTGTGTAGGGTGTCCCAAGTTATTAATGTTGATCAAGGGTGTTAGAGGGTCTCATGTTAACCAACTTTTTGGATAGAGTGATGACAATAGGATACTTGGGATAAAGATTTCTCCTCATATAGATTATGAGCTTGTTTAGAGCTCTGGTCCATGCTGAAGTTTAATTCTGTTGGCTCGTGTTCTCTGAACACATAGACTTACAAATTATTTGAAAACTACATTAAAAGATATGATATTGATGAGTGTCGTATTTGTTCTGAGACTTAAGTTAGTTTTTGAGAGAGAAATTAAAATCGGAGAGAATTTGAGTGATTAGCTCAAACGATATGTTATGCATATTTTTTTTCCTTTTATGAAGATCTATTTAAAAATTTTGACAAATGACATAAACATAAATAATTATTATCGATTAATTAATATAAAAATTATAATATTTAAATATTAAATTAATTAAATATTTATAATACCGGTGGGTAGGCAGTCTTGTTAACTCACCGAGGTACTACAACTCAGTGACAATTGGCTTTGAAGCATCTTGATTGAATTGTTCAACTGCTACCCAAAATATTTTCATGCTTAATAATCTTGAGGTCACAAGCTTTTCAACGTTACTAACCATGCTTAAATTAGAGTTTCGATTAAAAAAATTATGATCAATCAAAGTTTAGGAAAAAGTCAACTATAGATCTATGAGTTTGACTTCTTAAATCTGATATGTTTTGAGCCTTAATCAACTAGATCCTCTCCTCATCTATGCCCTTAGATCACTAGTTGATGGGAGTTAAGACTAGACCTAGAAGTCTATATATGAACCCATCCACACTGAGTTTCTCTCACAACTTTATTCTAAGCTTTGTGGAGGAGGATTGAGAAGAGTTTTCTACTTCAACCAACTCTTGGTGAGTGGATGAAAGTCTTTGTTTTTCTAACTTTTTTCTTCAATTGACCTTGAATATTTGTACGAATTCTTGGAACTTGAAGAACACCAATACCCTTAGATTTTTTCCTTTTCTTTCTTTGTAAATCTAGATTGGTAGACTAGAAAAGTTTTCAAAGAGTTTTCTTTTCTTTTTTCAAATGCTAGCAGTCCATGTCCTACTTCTATAAATTTTATAAGTCTACTCCTTGGAATACCATGATTAGCGATAGGGCACATACATATTATCACAAAATATGATCCATGAAAGATGATCAAAATGAAAGGAATTTTGGCACCAAGAGTGCATACCCAAATGAAAGTGGCTCGTAGTACCAAGGGCACGACAAAAGGATCCCAAATATTGGCTAGGATAGGACAAAACAAAAGAACCATTGTAAGCTAAGATAGTGAACCAATAAAGAAATACAACCATCAAAATAATCAAGAAGCAAAGTGATCCGACAAGTAACCTAGCACAACTGGTCAATAGGAGGTTTCGCTAGCCATCTACCCAACTGACTAGTCGGACAGGCTATGTGGAGTCTGCTACAACTCCCTTTGCTGGCCTTGGTGGTGGAATCTGGTCTAGCTCCCCTCTTCCTCGTAACCCCATCATTTTTATTGGTAGTTCTAGTTCTATTTTTGACCTAAGTCTAAACCTAAGTACAAGGTTAACTCCTATCTAAGTCTAAACTTGAGGACATACTAGAATTTGAACCTAAGTCTAAACCTAAGTACATGGTTGACTCTTTAGTGGCAATCACTATAAATCCATTATGGATAAACTAAGGGAGATGTTTAAGATTCTCGATGACATTGGGATCATTCTTCTAGAGTGTGATGTTAATCCTAGCAATATCCCTTCTAGAGGGTTCATACTATTTATTGATCAACTTTTTACTAATCTTAGGCTCTCATTTCTACCATGGTTTGAGAATTTCTCTGTAGAATGGGTGCATCCCTAGGACAATTTCCTTCTAATTTTTGGAAAAATTTATGTCTTGTTATATCTTGTGATAAGAGCATGGTAGATAGATGACTCTAGCGGAATTTTGATCACTATATTATGTACAAATTGGGAGTGGATGTTGGTTCAATATCAGAGACCATATGACAATCATAGATTCATTAAGGATTTTCCCAAGTCTATCAAAGGTTGGCACCTCATATGGTTCATCACGACTAGCATTTATGATGTGGCATGTCCTAATCTTAGCCCTATGCCCATTGATTTTGTGCCTAGTGGTGAGCGGTTTGTATGCATCCAGCTTTCTGATATAAGGTCACTTTATTTTATATTTATTAATGTTTGGTATTAAATATGTAACAGACATGCGACCTAATAAGTATAGGTATCCCGTTAGGGTAAAGCGAGGACATAAAGCTAGCTCAACAAAAGGCTTACACCTAAGAAACTTGGAAAAGCACACCAACCCAGTATAAAAAGTATCTCGTCATCAAACAACGAGGTTTTGGACATCAATACTTGGTAAAGTTATGATATCCCTGGTATCGAGGTCGTCATCCATGGATGACCTGTATATAAATGTCCTTCCCTTATTTGTAAATACTTGTAACGAACAATCTAAATTCTGTAAACTAGTTTGTATTAACCAGATCACTAATACGTACCCCGCTATGTACGTAAAGATATATATATATACCCTTTAAAAGAGGAGGATAAGAAGGATAGATATTCAGTCAATACTATTTCTTCTCACTAAAAATCACTAAAATCAGATACCTAAATTCTCTTGAAACAATTAACATTTCTCTCTTGGTTGTAGTATACTGTAACAGAGTCAAGTTCGTTAACAAAAGTGACAATTCATTGAAGGACTATTTGCTCTACCTTCCAAGGAACATAGCCATGAGAGGCTAATTATAGCTGAGAGGATTGTATTTTGGGGTTTGCAACTTTTCTCATCTATTCATGAGACTTTGAATGGCCCTCATCATAAAGATAAGTACTTTGTAAGATATTTTTTGTGGTTGGTAGATAACCTCACATTACTTACCCCCCTTTTTTGTTTTGCTTTATGAGATGACTTCCCAGCATATTTCTTTGCAAAAAGGCTTGGTCTATAATAATTTTCAATTTATAAACTAACATCTTGAAGATAAAAATTAGAAAGAAGATGGGTGCATACTTGTGAGGAAAAGAGTATGTCAGGCAACAACTCACCATGCCGAGGTGACTGTAAAGATTGAGGTGCCCGACATGACTTTGGTTATAAAGGATGAGGGTCTACACACAAGCTTACTTCATGTACTTTTTCCAAACATTTTCTTTAAAGCCCTAGTAGTAAGAATAAGATAATTGACCAAACTTGGCATTAGGAGGTTAATAGAAAAGTCTAGGAGACTTAAGATTGCTTTTGAAGAATACCTTATTAAAGCCTAAACTTTTCTTGATCCCATGGAAGATGTTGCCTAGGCACCATATCTGAAAAGACCTAAGCCTTAGCCCACTTGAGTTAGCTTAGGAATACAACTGATGGATTACCAATGCATTAGAGAATATAAGCTAGGCCTATAAAGCTATTGATAAGGCTCTTGAGGTTACCAAGGGTAAATTCTAGGAATAGTTAACCAAAAAGAATTTTGAATTGCAGGGGCTAGGTTCCAAGATCTATATGCTAACTTCCTAACTCAAAGTATTGATTGAGCTGGCAATAAATGAGTACCTTTTTCATTCCCTATTTACTTTGCAATTTTTGTTTTGCTTGTTTATACAGAACCTATATATCCCTTGTAACTGACTTGGCATTCATTTATTGAACTTGGAACATGAGCATACCATTAGCACTTATGTAATCCTCATATAACACACTAAGTGCTTGAGCGACCTTGAAAGGTCACACTTGTTATTTTTATGAACTTGGGATATCACATTTGTTATTTTTGAGACCTTGGTAACAATTGATGAATACACTCAAGGACTTGGTTATCTTGGAACTTAACAAGAAAAACTCAACATTTATTGGAAATTCCTCAGGAGTAAAATGATGGGACCAAAATGAGTTAGCCCTAAATATCTTGGACGAAGTTGGAAATAGCATTTAGTGTAGATCTAAGAGAGTCCCGTAAGGCACTCTATGAGATGGGAAGTAGTGGAGGCAGGATTAATCATGTGCAATGCAAGATGAACAATAGACCAAAATGTTGGTTAGTAAGCTAGTTGACACCTACTTATCAATGATATGGAACAACAACACCCATGGAAGGGCATAAAGGCACAAATTCATAAGGTGGATGTGGCATGACAAACGACCAATTGGGCTACTGTCAGTTGGTCAGCCCCGCCAATGATTTGATCTATGGCAACTACATCTTGGCGATTGATGGTTGGCATTTAGGTGATTTATTGGGTTCTATGGGATGTAGCCATGGTGATCGAGCCGACGATCACTTCTTGTCCATACCACAATGTCTCCCTAAACTCTAATGTTTTGATATTTTTCTACCTACTTAACTTTTTTCACAATTCCAAATTTTTTTATTCCTCTTTTTGTGAATCCAATTTTTTCTAAAACTATTTTTCTTTGAATCCAACTTTCTCTAAATCCAAAATTTTTATAGATGTTTTGTTATTTCCCAACCTTTTGGAATTTTCTAGTCTTCCAAAATTCTTGGGAAGTCTTCTGATCTTCCTAAGTTTCTTAAGAAATTTTGGTCTTCCCAAGTTCTAGGAATTTTTCAGGTCTTCACAAGTGCCTCAAGAAAGTTTTCCATCTTCCTAAGTTCTAAGGAACATTTAAAGTCATCCTAAGTGCCTTAAGATTTATTTTAAATGGTATGCATAGACTCTCAATCTCTTAGCCCTCTAGCTTCGCAAGCTTCATAAGTGAGTGAAACAATGACCATTGTCTAGATCCCACTCTTGGGATGGTGTGGCCTCTATTGTTTTCCTTAAGAAATTGTATTAGTCTGAGTGATCTCATCACAAGTCCCACATCTTTGGAATTGTAGGCATGTTTTTAACTCATGCGAAGTAGTTTCCCTTCTGTGAAGGAGATTGTGCCCCGTATCATCCCTTGAATAATATTTCACATTTCCAATATCTTAATCCTGGATTATGATTGTTATGGGTGCCAGAGGGGTTATTTCCCAACTCTATTTTAAAAGTTTTTAGTTACAAATTTAATTAACTAAAAGGGGATGAATAGGTAATTAATATAAATATGTCAAATTAAAATTTCATAGACGATTAGCCATGAAATCGCATGTAAATAAAATAATATGAAAATATAGATTAACACACGATATTTTTTAGATGGAAAAATCTAGGCCAAATAACAACCAAAGATGAAATCATAGCTCCACCAGACCACCAAGCTATTCACTTTGAAAATATGTTCAATTACAAGAGTTGAACTCAAACTACCCATCATAGATAATTCTTCCAAATAACTTACTTACAAGCTTCCATTTTCCATTTCCTTACAAGATTTCATTTGAAAATATATTCAATTATTTGTATTATTATTTAAACTTTGTTAAACAGATTTTGATTTTTTTATGTTATATATGATCGAATACAGGTTATTAGTAGAGTAGAAAATAAGTACAATATGTAAAAAAATCAATATATATTTTAAAGTCGATTTAATGTGTGAATTGACTTTAAACATAAAATCGGTTCAGCACGTGAACTGATTTTAAATTTTGATTCTTTCAATTTAAAGTTGGATTTTAACCGACTTTAATAACCCGCTTTGTAGTAGTGTGTCTAAGCTAAGTGAAGTATACAAATTTATTGAGTGTGATTGCATATATATATATATAAAGGAATTGTGGTATAAATGTAGACATTCAAGATACTAATAAATACTAGAAGGATGTGTTCTTCTTGGTGTCTGATAAATAAGGAGGAGGTTGCACCCAACATCCCATTATGTTTACATGGGGGATCCCAAGGTGATTTTGAAGAACAACACCTTCTTCATTACTAATTTGATGTGTGAGGTGATAGATAGAGAGGCATCACAAAGATCCAACAATACCTCTTCGAACCCACTCCTTGGAAAAATTTCCTTAGTGTTGAGAGGCTAGTGGGAGCAAGACTATGGAAGCCCAGAATGACCAAGATATAGTGGAGTGGACACCAAATGTTTCTTAAGATAACCGTGACAAAGAGATTCAACATGTGTGGGACAGATAATGGCTATCTTATGGATAGTACTCTCTTTATTGTATATTTATTGGACCATTACAATAGACATGTTAATACATTACTGGCTTCAAATATGACTATATATAAGTGAAAGGTAGACCTCTGTCTCTTATATTGGGGTCCATATGACTGCTTGTGAAGCTATAATCTAATTCAACTTATTTATATATTAAATATATTATATCTTTTAATATTCTTGTAATTAATTGTGAAAATAGAACCTAATTAGTTATGATATTTGGATGAAAGAATATGAAGAGCATGAGTCTATACCATGGTGTCATCTTCAAAGTTCATAATTGAGAATGATAATATGTGGAAGACAAAAGGTCTCTATAATATTTAATAACTTTAATTAAATTTTATAATTAATTATAAATTTAAAGAATACTAAAAGATATATATATATATATTGAATACATTGATATACACATTATTTGTCTACTTCTTATATATATATATATATATTGAATACATTGATATACACATTATTTGTCTACTTCTTATTTCGTCCTCTAAAATTTTGAGATTATTGTAAGTCAGTTTTGAAAAATAAAACAGCAAAATTCATTTAATAAATTTTTATTATAACTATTTTTTTCACTTTCTTTTATCATACATGTTACAATAATAGAGTGTGCATGTCATAATTAATTATATAATATTACTATCATGCAAATTAAGCCAAGAATATAATGATTTAGGAAATTTAATGCATATACTCATAACTAATTAGATTTTTACAACTACGTAGAAGTTAAGAGATTCCAAAAGGTGGGATACCTTTAATGCATACATAGTTGAATTAAATTATAGGAAGAAAATTATCAATAGTTGAAGTAAAATAATTTAGTAAATATCTTATTGGTCAAAATTTTTTATTTATTATTCTCGTAATTATAAATTTAATTATAATTCTTAGTATTTATATAACATAAATATTATTACCTGCATTTGATACTCAATTTATTTTGAAGTTCTTTTATTCATAATCTTTTCATGATGTATATTTCTCTCATAATATTTATCATTTGTTCACAATTTAGGTTATTGTTCACTCTTTTATTACAAAGATAATTATACTACAACACATCTGTTGATAATCTTATAACTATTCTAAATCTATGAGTTTGGATGTTTAATAGAAAAATACAATAATATTCTTAAAATGAATTTTTGACTTTCTTAAAACCTAAAACAATGATATATCACAAAATGATTGGTTACTTTTTTCTAAATTTTTATTTGTGTATATTTATTGTTCATTCTTATTCTAAATTTATATGTTTTTAATAGAAAAATATTCTTTGTGAAATAATAAACAACATGATTAACATTAAAGCAATATTCCAAAAAGTAAATATTTCATTATATAAAATATCAAATAACCACATTATCATAATTAAATTTTATCATTGGTTCACACTTGAGATTTTTTTTCCATCAAAAGTCAAGTAGTAATTCAATAATGAGGATATGCATTATACATAAAGAGTATGTGTCTGTTCATTCAATATGAAGAAACTATAGATCTGTTGAATCAAAATAGAGACCTTGAGTCCATGATTTTTAAAAACCCATTCAATTCTTAGTTTCCATATATTCCACCAAGCTATTATGACTAAGGAAATATGATTTTTTTTCTACCCCCTCCATGTGTTGTAACAAAAAGTCAAAACTCTAAATAAAAGAAAAAAAAATGAACTTTTTAATAGCCAAAGCTAGAGCTGGGTGAGAGAAGATTCCCTTGGTGGAATTACATCCAAAGAATAAGTGTTGCACCATCTCATTTTTAAGATGGAAAATATGAAAAAAAAAAATTGGAACTTATACTGCCTTTGTAATCAAAATGCTCTATATACAGGTAGGATGTTATTCAAGCATTTCCAAAGAAATAATTTTCGCTTGCTAGGTAGCTTTAACTTCCAAATCATTTTCTATGTCTTGGCATTCACATTGTTTGCTAGTTATGTAAAAGAAGTGCATAGCCCAACATTGTCTACTTTACAAAAAAGAAGAAGATACATTACTATACAATTCAGTAGCAACTTGATAACCTCACTTGATCGTGTAGGAAGAGTGAGAGTTGAAATGCTAAAGTAGCTTCTCTTACATCACTAATAGGAGCGTTTAAGATTGGTTCGACATTAATAGGCCAGAAGACACTTTTTACCTTACCCAGGTCAAAACTATATCATTCTCTTGTCATAAGGTCTTTCACAAGGAGCACCTTTCCATTAGGTATAATAATAGACTTGCATCTCACATGATCATTCAACCACGTGTCTTTCCAAATTTCAAGAAGGCTATTTTTCCCATCACTCCACTGTAAACCTTCTTATAAGAGTTTACTGGCTTCAAAAATGCTTCTCCAACCCCACAAAGGCTCTATACCCAATTTAGCCTCTAAAATCTCAAAATCAGAAAAGTATTTATGTTTGAGAATTTGGTAAAGAGAGTCTGAAGTAGTACAGAGCCTCCAAGCCTATTTTGCAACAAGATTGAGGTTGTACAATCTTAGATCTTTAAAGCCGAGTCCTCCTACTAGCTACTTTCCTTGGAGCTTTGACAATACCATCTAACAAGATTTAGTCCTTTTTTGGCTCTTATATTAATGAAGCTGAAAGGTTTGACTCTACCATTTCCATTTAAGGATGGAAGTCATAATTACTTATCCATTCCTCCCATGTGGAATGGAAATAACCATAAGATTTTCTCCAAAGTTGTTTGAGCTAAAAAATATTGAAGACTTTTGGGTATTAAGCTCCTGGTCTAATGCCTTCCCAAATACACCAAGTAGATACTTGACATGTTCTAGTTCGTCTATGCTTGCTGATGATATAAAATTTATCTAGTTTTTCATTTTATTATAAATTCCCCGACAACGGAGTCAAAAAATTGATGTGCTAAAATTTGGTGTACAAATTTTGTATTATTTATAAAATAACTTGTAAGTGTATGAATCACTTATAAAAAATGATAAATATACTTTTAAGGTTGGTCTAAAGGGAAATAATATGGTTTTTAAATAATCAACAAATTCTTAAAAATGAAAATAAACTTAAAATATTTTGTCACAAAGTTTTGAGTTTTTGAAGGATCTAAGCTAATGACATAAAAATAAGATAGATTCAACAAATATTAGGAAAATAACATTTATACTCAGTGAAGAATTTATAGAATATATTAACTTTGTTAATTATGTTTGCTTAGTATTGATTATATTATTTAAATATATGAATTAAGATTATTGATTCTCTCTTGTATATACTAATAGCACCTTCAGTCGTGTCTATGATTTGTTATTAATTAAAATCACTTGCTACCTTCAGTTGAGTTTAACAGTTAATTTTAATTAAATTATTGTTTTTTTAATAGATTAATAAACTATTTAATTACCGCCTTTGGTCAAGTCTAAAAATTTAAACTTCATTCAAGGTGTCAAAGTTGGATTTAAGAATTTAAATATCTGAGAAATAACTTTTAGATTTTAAAATTAATGTAAAAATATGTCGTCAATATATTTTTAATAGTAATTCTTGTAAAAATATTTGAAATAGAATTTACACTCCATGTATACATATAAACCAAATCAAAGATAAAAGAACATTACTCTAAATTAGATCTAAATAATCAAATCTTAAATATAACTTTCATATTTTAAGTTTATTAAAAAATATTGACATTACTATATTTTCTATAATAAACTTTGTAGAATTCTTGTACAGAGAATGATACTTAATTTTGTAAAAATGTTTACCTATTTTAATATTTTATAAGCATAACAATTTTACTAATATCCTATAGTAATTTTAGCTAGACATGCTTAATTTAATAATATGATCAATATTTTAAACATAGCATTAATAACAACATATAAATTAATTTAAAAATAGAATAATATATTTAAATTATACTACAAGTATATCCTTCCAAATACAAAGTCTCAATATTGTTTTTGTAACTAATAAACCTCAAAATAGAATTGTCAATTCCTGTTTATTGAATTGAGACTAAACTATTACATAAAACTATAATTATGTTCGACTATCAATTGAAAGAAGAACTTAAAACTAAGAAAAAAGCTAATATGCCTAAGGATAAGCTGAGAACGATTTGAGAAATGGATGAAAGCGATAAGGAAATGAAATAGAATGAAATTGAGGTCCAATTTATAGGTAAAGAAAAGGAGAAAATGATAGATTAGAAGACAGTCACCATGACATAACTTATTTTCATGCCGTAGAATGATACAAGCTATGATTGGTTGGAATATGATCCATTAAACATGTGACATGGCATAAAACATTTTCACGTAGTAACCCTCATCAATTCTGGAACGCATGATATTCAGTCCATTAGCCTCATACCGTAATACTAACAAATTCCATGTCGCTTCCCACATCCTTATAATCAACTTTGAACCCTTTATTTTCTTGTATACCCTTTTTTCATTGTTTGAAACATATGTAATGCTTTACATATGTTATTATTTTTAATCATCAATGTTGTAATGGAGTACTTTCAGATATATTCTTTGAATGTATGATCAATCAAATCATTTTGAACTTCAAATACCTAAAAAATTAACAAACATACCTGTGATTATGAAAAGTTGCATTTGTTTTTAAAATAGTAAAAAAAAAGCAAATACAAATTTATTTAATCATTTAACATGCATAAAATTAGATATATTTTTATTTTTCAAGCACTCATCTATACCCCCAACCAGGTTCTTTCTAGAGGTACAAAGGTGAAATCATAATGATGATACTCGAGTGTTACTAAATGACTTGTATCCATCCCAGGATGACTTGCTTGTAATTAGTTCATTTCATACATTAATTGGTTATATTCCACCTAATCATGATGTTGTTGATTCAGGAATGAAGCTTATTGGCCACTATAGACTTGCTGATATTCTTCCATATAACTCAATCTTTTATCAAAATTATGAAATTGTTCTTTCATGGACAATCTTAATGAAGGAATGATCCTCTTTCCCTTGGAACAATATTCATACCAAAAGTAAGTTCATCATAGTATGTTAGGTCCAATAATTCACTAGGTTATATAAAAACTTCATCTTTTGAATGGGATACCCCAATTTTCTTACATAAAGTAGTGACTAACTAGACAAAAAAGAAATATAGACGGTGACTCTTTGTAGATAAATTTATCCTGTGATGAATTAAATTTCCTACATCCATAGGCATCTTGAATGCGATTACATATATTAAAATTTCCCTATCTTTATCAATAATATTGTAATGTTTGGTGGGCATCAGTCTCTAATATATCATTTGGCTCAAACGGGACTAGTACATTCTTTACTAAAGTTTTATTATTGATAGTGTCAGGAATATTTGCATAGAATTCCCGATCAATGGATTGAATCACAGCATCAGGTTATTTTTTTAAAATTTTTCCAATGTAGAACTGCTATAACATCTATAACTCCCTCAAGTCCAACATCAAATCCTATCCCCTTCATAGGTATAAATCCTCTATTCACTTCTACTGCTTTTTCAAAGGGAATTTTGGCCATATAACTTGAAAATTTAAATCTATCATATTCTTCAGAAGTGGAAACCTTTTTTCCCTTATTATCCTACCTCTTTTTGTTATCATTTTTAAAAATTAAACAATACCTAAAATTTACTTGTGTTGTTGTGAATTGAAGAACACCCATCTTTGAAGATGAAAATTGCTTCATATTGTTGAAAAATTTTGAAAATTTCTTTGTGAAATAAGTAGAAAATGGCTAGAAAAATGGTTTTGTGAAAGACTCTTAAAGATTATTGAAGAAAGGTGGGATATTTAAGAGTATTGAAGTGTTTGGTGGGAGAGAAAGTTTAGGTTTTGTGTGAAAAATGTGAGAAATGAGAGAAAATTAAAGAAGTTTTATGTGGGGAGGCTTTTCTGTACAGAAATTGTACACGGGCTACAACGCATGAAAAAGCATACCATTGTGCCCATTTTAATTCAGTAACCCCATGCTGCAGTGTAATAAAAAAACAAGGAAGAACATGATTCAAATTGTTTTTCTCATTCAACTTAACATTAACTCCCCCCATTTATATAATTTTATTAACAAAATAATCATGTATTAATCTATAAAATAATAAATTATCCATAAACAATTAAAAGAAAAAATAACAAATAAAATCATTTATCTATGAAATTAAATTAAAGTAATAGCAAAATAAAATAATGTGTTATCTTCCATCCAAGACTATATTTATTATCTTTAGTGAGACATTGTTGATTTTATCTTTTTGCAAACTCAATATCCCCATTTTTTGAGTTTTGAAGATTCCTATAGGTAGGAACAATTACACGAAAGCCAATTTCTCTTTTGACTCAAATAGGTAATCGGGATCTAAATGAGGGGTGAAAATGCCAGCCTATGGAGTATTTTTGTGAGCTCCAAACCAATTCATCCAAACAGGCCTTACAAATGTGAATTATGCAAATAATACAACGAAAGTACAAATTAACATGTTCAATTCCAAACGCAATAAAAACAACCGACAGTTAGAAGGAACCAACTGTGGTAAACACACTAGTGATGGAGTACCTCAAAGGATCCTATCTAGACTAACAACAACCACAAGCATGATAAACAACTAACATCATGTGAGGAAAGAAAGTATACTAGATCCTTAAAGGATTTTCAATCACTTTAAGACTTCATATGTGGAAATATATTCAATGAATGATGATTGTACTCTCACAGCATGTGATTAAACAAAACATAAGAAATCATGATAAAAAGTCCAACACCTAGTACACTACCAGGGTAAGGAGATATATATTTCTTATAGACTCATAGTAAACTTGCATGCACATAATAGATAGAAGTAATATAAATTAATCATGAAGTAGCTAGATTAATTTAATCCAATATTAGTAATGATTAGAAAGCTATATGCATGCTACATAAAAAAGAAAGAACTTATTCATTCTTTGCTTAAATTTTGCATGAAAAAATGATGTATTTCAATTACTTTCCTATGGCCACTAAATATTAGATTTTTGGGCCCAAAATTTATTGTCTTCTTTATAGGCTTTAGCTAATTTAGATAACAAGCCTTGATACAAAGCAAGGTCAACTAACTCTTATTACTCTAGATCATGAAGTTGACTTCTAAGCATGTCAATTTAGGGCCTTGAATTCACCCTATTTTGACTCCAAGATAATAATGCTACTATAAATAGACTCAGGTTCAAAATGAACCAAGCCAACCTGTCTAGTTTGATTTGGGGCCTTTAATTCACCCCATTTTGACTCCAAGATAATAATGCTTCTGTAAACAGACTCAGGTTCAAATCAAGGGTTGAAATGAAAATGAGAAATTAAACAGCATTGACTAATGGGATTATGACATATGATACGAGAGAATCACTGGACAATCAGCACGCGACGCATGGCGTGACAAACTGGTCGAATGTGTGTTGAGTCAAAAACGCGTACTAATGACTTTAGTTTCATAGAATCATAAATTTATGCTCTCGAATTGGAATTGCATTCTCGATTCAAACAAAGTATTTCTCATCTGCAATTACTTAGCTTCTGATCAACAATATACAAAGATGAAACATGAACCATGAATATTCACATTCCAGGCTCTTTGAATTATCTTTTCACAATCCTTTAATCCAACGATTTTGGAAGACAAATCTACTTTGCAATTTAGGTACATCTTTAGCAAGAGGAACATAAAGCATTTTGTGGTCAGCCATCCATGAGGTTAGTGCTCTATCCAGTCATTCTTTAATCATAACCTTATCAACGCACCGTCTTTTCCAAGTGAAAGGAATACCAATAAAACCCAAATCAATCAAGTTATTACCATAGAAAAAATCATTAAAATCTTCTAATGATGATTCAATTCGAATATTGCCACCTACTTTCTCATGATTTCCAAGAATATCATTAAAATCTCCTAGAACCAACACCCTTTAATGCTCTTGGTTCACCTCACTAAGGATTTATCATTGTTTCCTATGCAGTGTCATTTATGGAAGCATATAAAGCAATGATTTCCCAAGAAAAAGAGAAATAGGGAGAGAGATAACAACTTATATGAAGTATCTTGCAAGTATGCGTAACTCAACATCAATGCTGTTTTGCCACATCAAATATATACCCTCACTGCGCCCTAAGGGGTTGACCGCAAAAAGGTGATCAAACTACAACTTCTTTCTAGCTTCAACAATGAAATATTCTTGATTTAATATTTCCAATAGGGCAAGTAACTTAAGGGAATAGAGGCGACCAACATCCTAAGTTTTCAAAACCGCCAAGGCATTCCGTAAGCCTCGACAGTTCCATGAGACTATCATCAAGATGGAGGAACAAACAATGGAGATGAAGATAAAGAAGAGGAAAAAGGTCAAGAGTTAAATGAGCTATGTGTACCTACTAAGCTACCACATCGTCATGCTAAGGTTTTGAGATTGGGTTTTTTCACTCGGCCTACTTAAACCAGAAAAAAGGTTTATTTAATAAGTGGAGACTCACTCATGATTTCCTCTTCAAACTCGACAATGGGCTCTATTTGTTCCAGTTTCTCTTAGTCTCCACACTATGTTTGTTATTATCAGAGCCTAAAATCTCTTGAAGTTTAGTGTCATTAAGATTCCTCTTAAGAAAATTTTCTGCTAATTCACTAAAGCTTTTATTTGCAAGCCTATTTAAGAAACAATCCATTTCAAACGTGGCTAAACAAACACGTTTTTAAAGCCTTGGACCCAATCTTTAATTTTTGTTGTAGAGTGTTACTATTTTAACCATTTCATTTAGAATGAGAGACATTACAAAATTTTTTGCTAACTACTCCATATCTTCAATAGACCAAAATCCATTTTTTAAAGCATTAGTCACCCCTCATTTGGCTTCATCTCCTTGCTTAGCATCGATACCTTCTATTATTATAATCATAGTTGAGATAGCCTGAGTGTTAGCTTTGATTATGACCCAACTGTCCTGATAGGCCACGATTGGGTTAGCTTCATTTTTGTAGGGGGTGGGGGGAGCACTACTTCAACACATTACAATTTTTGTTTATGTTTTTCTTTTCTTTTCGCGTAAGGGCAGTTCTAAGTTGTTGGGGGAGCAGTTCCACGACTATAACCCATGGATAGTGGGTAGCATTTTTAATTGTTTCTTGGTGTATAAACAAGAAGGAAGATAATGGAAAGGGCTGAGAAGATTAATGAAAACTCTGGTTCATTCTCATCCAAAGAGAACCCCCTTGTGTGTCTATTGTGCTTGAACTGATTGGGACCTATCATTGATATTAGAGTCTGCATGACAATGGTCACTAATAAGGAGAGAATTGAGCAGTTGGAAGTTGGGCTTGGTGGAGTACAGGAGGGGTTACACAGGATGGAACTCGACATGGCTGACATGCTTCATCATGTCGAAGAAAATCTCAACCACCTCACCGATGTCTTGCATGCA
The DNA here is from genome assembly GCA_030763125.1 of Hippophae gyantsensis. NCBI lineage: Eukaryota > Viridiplantae > Streptophyta > Magnoliopsida > Rosales > Elaeagnaceae > Hippophae > Hippophae gyantsensis. The sequence goes on along the minus strand of CM061035.1, from coordinate 39,529,472 downwards.
AACCACGAGATAATTCGACATGGATAGTTGGTTGTATCCTCCGAAACAGCGAAGCTTGAATTTCCTCAATTTTCAAGAGATAATTCGACGGAGTAATTTAATCATGTGAACCAATTTTTTGAGTTTTAGAATACTCCTCTAGCCCCTACTATCATTTGGAAGGAGAGGCCAACCAGTGGTGGTAGTAGATCCGTAGAACTTTCTAAGAAGAAGGACGAGTGGTATTGTAGGCAAATTTTGAAGATGAACTTTGGGCTCGTTTTGGGTCTTTGGAGTGTGAAGATTTTGATGAAGCACTTTGAAGGATACAACAGGATGGTTCTTTGCCTGATTACCAATGGGAATTCGAACACTTGGGAAATTGGGTACGAGGTTGGACACAAAGGGCTCTTGTGGGAACATTTATGGGTGGCTTAAAAACGGACATCTCAAATGGTATTTGAATGTTTAAGCCTCAGACATTAAAGAAGGCTATTAGCTTCGTGCGAATAAAAGACGATCAACTATCAAGACAAGGGATATGTGTACATCCTCCACCACCAGTGAAAACCCCATTAGCTCTTCTGCCAATTACCCGAGCATCACTAGCCACACCTGCATCTCCGATTCGATGACTAACTTGGGATGAAATGCAGTGGAGGTGAGCTCAAGGTTTATGTTTTAATTGTAATGAGCACTTTATTGTAGGTCACTAGTGTCAAGGGTCACAACTATTCATGCTAGAAGGACATGATGACAGTGGCAACTATATTTGTGATGTTGCACCCATACTAGCAACAAACAAACTTCAAAGGGGTTCGGTTCCACCAAAAAATGGCTAGACAAGAAAAAAAACTAAAAATGTTTCCAACTGTGGACCTTGAGAACTAGGATCCACTGATGAGGGATGTATTAATAGGCTATGATTGTAACTGGTTTGCTATTTTCTTTTCTTTTCATGTAAGAGCAATTCTAAGTAGAGGGTGGAGCAGTTCCACAATTGTAAATCGTGGATAGTGGGTTATCATTTTTAAGTTGTTTCTTGGTGTATAAATAGGAAGGAAGACAATGAAAAGGTAAGAGAAGATTAATGAAAATTACGATTCATTCTCACCCACGGAGTCTTGGTGCTTGAACTGATTGAGACCTATCAAGTCCAAGTTTGCACCAGTTGTGTCAATAGTGTTTGAAGGCTTTTGTTGTATTGGGCTAAGAGCCAAACTTGTTGAGGGAGTTTCATTTATACCCTTGTCAAAGCCTTCCTATTTAGTTAACAATGCATGACTCTTGAGGATTCAAAAACTTGACTAAGAGATGGGATTCAACTTTAATCTATGGCTCGTATAATCGAACTTCCACACCTAGCGGGGAAGTGGTGTATGCTTCATCGGTGAAAGAGAACTATTGGGTACAATTTCTTAACACACCATATAGAGAAAACATCGATGAATTGCTCATATAAGAAGGATACCCAATATTCTGATTAGTTGTCTCTGGCTTGGAAGAGCCCAACCATCAAAGGGTAAGTTATATCAACTTCTACTTTCAACCTTAGCGTGCTCTGTTAGAAATATCAACATCCTCTAACACACATAATCCCCTTCCACAAACTTCAACATATTCTAGGTCCATTTTATTCAAAGGCAACCCAGTAATCTGAATCAAAAAAGCTGTAGTGGTAAAATCAAGTTCAACTAAAGTTTTCTCAGGGGGCCATTCTTTGATTAGCTACAATACTTCTTTCACATTCCATGGCACCCATTTTAGGATTCCTTTCCTTTTTTATTTCTTAGAGTGAAGATAAATTTATTTTCTTCAACCCATTGAACCAGTAACTTACCATCAAGAACTCAAGGCTTCTTAAGTAATTCTTCCATTGTTTTAGCACTGAAGTTTCCGCTGAAGAAGACTTTTCCAATTAGAACTCTGTCAAAAATCATGAGAGAGATCTTTTTGTGTCCCTTGACTATCGAGTTGTTGTAAATCCATGCTTAGCCGGTCTGATCTACTCACCAATGAGGCTATCTTATGCTCCATGTTAACAGTATTGCTAGATAGTAAATACACCAATTACATATGAGCTTATTGTTGTTATTAATGCACCCACAAGAAGATGTAAGCGATGTAATAACTCACTACAGAAGTGATAACACTAGTTTAAACTCAAATCTTTTCGATTGAAGACTTTAGTTAAAAGAGACCCAAGAGAATGGTACCCATAGATGCTTCACTTTCCTAAGTATAATGAATTTGAGAATGAAGTAGGTACGAACAAATGCTACAAAAGCGACACAACTATAATGTGTTCCGATCAGGGTAGGGAAATATGAAAATGAAGAGGAATAAGCTGCAGAGGAAGAGGGAAAATCAGGTATAATTCTTCATTCTTTATTTCATTTCTTAAGGGCTATATATAGCTTAACATTTCAGAGATAAACGAAGAGAAAAATTGTGTGAATGTAGTGCACTAATGTGCTAACAGAATTATGAAATTTTAACAGAATTGTGCAGTGGTTCCCTCGTGCCCATGTCTTGGCCGCCCTGTGCCGAGTTGCGCCCATCGAGTAATTCTACTGTGCCTCTCAGTTTGCCTGCTGAAGCGTCTCGCAGTGGCTGAGCTGATTTTGTTTCTATCATTCCTTCCTCTCTTTTAGAATCCTTGTCCACAAGGATGAACTTCTAGTAAGACTTATAGAAACGTCTTTCATTTTCCCAGGTTGCTTCGGTGTTTAGGGCTCTAACCCATTTGATCAAAATTTCGATTTTTGATCGGTACCTTCCTTTTCGGATCACTCGATGATCCAAGACGGCTTCAAGTTATGGCATAATTATTAAGTTATCAGTTGTGGGTGGTAGTTGATGATTGATAGGTATTGAGGTCCCAATATGCTTCCTTAGTAGGCTGACCTGAAGCACATCATGTACCTGAGAGCCCGGGGGTAGTGCCAATAGGTAGGCTACTGAACCAATCCTTTTCGTGATCTAGTAGGGTCCAAAAAACCATAGAGCTAGCTTCATGATTGAGCAAAATGCAATAGAAGTTTGTCTGTATGGTTGTAGTTTTAGGTAAATATAATCCCCTTCAACGAAAGTGATCTCTCTTCTATATTGATCGGCTTGGCACTTCATCCGATTTTGAGACTATATAAGGTTACGACGTAGTTCTCTAAGGATAGTGTCACGATCATGCAAGTGCTCATCTACAGTTTGGATGTTTGAGGTACCTGGAATGTAAGCTATAAAATGGGGAGGAGGGATTCCATAAACAACTTCAAATGGAGTGGTTTTGGTGGAGGAGTGTATTGAGGTGTTGTAGCTGAATTCAGCCCATGGTATCCACTCAACCCACAGTTTTGGTTGATCACCAGCAAAGCAACGTAGGTACTGTTCCAAAACTCGATTGACCACCTCAGTCTGACCATCGGTTTGTGGATGATAGCTAGAACTCATACACAGTTGTATACCTTATAACTAAAATAATGCCCTGCAAAAAGAGCTGATGAAGAATTTATCTCGATCACTCACTATAGAAGTGGGAATGCCATGCAGTCGAACTACATTAGACACAAATATTTTGGCAACACCTAGGGTAGTAAAAGGATGCTTCATAGCAATGAAGTGTGCATATTTTATCAATCAATCTACTACCACCATAACCACGGTATTGCCTTTGGAAAAGGGAAACCCTTCAATGAAATCCATTGAGATATCAGACCATTTCTTGGTGGGAATTGGCTGGGGTTGTAGCAACCCTGCAGGTGTCATACAATCATTTTTGAACCGCAACATATGCCACATTCTTGCAAGAATTATTTTACCTTATGGTACATGTTTGACCAATATAAATTCTACTTAAATCTAGATAGTGTTTTCTGAAATCCCAAATGTCCTCCAATAGGTGATGAATGACACTTTATCAAAAATTATGGTATCAGGGTAGACTTGGAGCTTAGGTAAACCTTTCTCTTTTTGAACTAAACACCATTACGATAATATAGGTGAGGAGTATTTGTTGAGGCAATCGTGTTTCTCAACTTATCATAAAAAGGGTCTTGTTAAACTTCTTGTTGGAGTGTTGGCCACCAAGCTGCTAAAGGTTGTGAAACAGATAGGTACTGAAATTTTACTACTCTGGATAAGGCTTCTTTGATTGGTTAGCATGGTGAAGGGTTTTCCTAATAGGTAGGGGCGCTATAATCTAATAGCCTTGACCATAGCTAACATTTCCTTCTCATAAGTTGACAAGGCTAGGGCCGATCCCTTGAGTACTGCACTAAAATATTCCACTAGCCTATTCTCTTGGCTGAGGATTGCCTCAAGACCAATGCCACTAGCATCATATTCAATCATAAACCATTGTGAGAAATCAGGTAGGCATAGGATAAGAGGAGATTTGAGAGCCTTTTTGAGCTACTGGAAGGCCATCTCAACTGCCTCACTCCAATGGAAGCCTTCTTTCCCCAACAGTTTAGTTAAGGGTGCAGCTAATCCTCCAAAGTGTCAAATGAATTTCTTGTAGTAGCTTGCCAACCCAAGGAATCCTCAGACACCTTTAGCTGTGGTTGGCATAGGCCCATTCCCTAACAACATGAATTTTAGCAAGGTCCACTGAGACTCCTTGCTCAGAGATAAGGTGGCCCAGGTAATCCACCTGTAGCACACCAAATTGACACTTGGATTCTTTTACAACTAATTGGTTATCGATTAGCAACTGAATGACAGATTGTAGTTACCACTTATGCTCCTCCCAAGATTTTGAATACACCAGAATGTCATAAAAAAAACCAAGACAAATATTTTGAGGAAAGGTCGAAAGAGATCATTCATGAGGCTTTGGAAAGTGGCTGGCACATTAGTGAGGCCAAACGAAATTACTAGGAACTCATAGTGACCCTCATGTGTCCTAAAGGCAATTATATGTGTATCCTTCTCTTGAACTCTTATCTGGTGGTGTCCTGAATGCAAATCTAGCTTAGAATAAACCTTAAATCCCTTGTAGTTCATCTAACAACTCATCAATGATAGGTATAGGGTATTTGTCTTTGATAATAAGGGCATTTAGAGCTCGATAATCCATACAGAATCTCCAGGTTCCATCTATTTTCTTGACAAGCAATACTGGTGATGAAAATGGGCTATTACTGGGTTTTATCAATTGGGATTGCAAGAGCTCCTGTACTATCCTTTCAATCTCAATTTTTTGATAGTATGGGTAACAATAGGGTCTAACATTCATTGGTTCAGAGTTAGTTTGTAGGGAAATTCGATGATCGTGTATCCATGCAGGAGGTAAGCTAACAGTCGATTGAAATTTTTTAGGAAATTTAGTCATTAGCTTACTTATCTCATGAGAGTATATCTGGGGAGGTTTTTGATGGTTGGTTATTGGTCTTTTTTTCAGGAGTAACCCCACACCTTGTAAACTCTGGCATTCCTTAGGGGTTAGGGCTGTCACATTGGCTCTTCCCAACCCCTGGAAGGTGTGTGAAGTTCCTTCTAAATTGAAACTTAGGGTAAGCTTTTTGTACTCCATCTGAATAGGCCTGAGGGTTTCCAACCATTGAACCCCTAGAACCAGTTAACATGCTACCACCGGTAACACATAGTAATCAGCCTCTACCAGATGTCCCTGAATGATGAAAGTGAGGTTGCAGCATTTTCCAACACACTCTAATTTCTCATAGTTAGCCACCATCACTTCCAGTTTCTTTCACATGGCTATAGGTAAGCCAAATTGGGTAGCTAAGGCTTGATCGATGAATTTATGGGTACTGCCCCCATCTATCAGTACCAACACATTCTTATTTTTTAGTTTTCCCATAATACGTAAGGTTTGATGATGTTCAATTCCTGCTATAACATGGAGGGAGATTTCAAGTAGTATTACCTAGGGGTCCATCAAGAATGTGGATTCCTTACACTCTTCTATATCATTTTGATTCAAATATTCCATCATAAAGAGTTGTGGCCAACAGCAAATTTATCATCACAGTAGTAACATAATCCCTTCTCTCACCACTCACGTGCCTCTTGGTTGGTCAGCTTTCGAAAGATTATGGGTTGAGTGGAGCCACCTCGTTGAGCAAGAGTAGGTCCTAATAACCCCACGTTGGTGTTAGTTGCTAGTTTGGCGGTGTTGACAGGTAGCTGATGACAAGGGATGGTCGTAGATTTCTTCTATAAGAAATTTCTTTCCTCAATTAATCATGCCATACCAATGGCATCAGCTAGAGTTCTTGGTTGCTTGATTTTAACATCAATTCGAATCTCATCCCTTAATCTTACAATGAAGCAGCCAATTAGAAACTCTTCAAGTAATCCATCCACACAATGAGAGAGTTTCTCAAAGGATTCCTGGTATGCTACCACACTCGTAATGTGTCTAAGGTGAGATAGTGCCTCTGAAGGGTCCTCATAGTCTGTAGGTCCAAACCTTAGTTGTGCAGCTTTAGTGAACTCCTCCCAGGTGAGAGGTCCATGAAATGTTGTGAGCCACCGATGCCACTGTAACGTGATGCCTTCCAGGTGGAAGGAAGCCAGTTATACTTGTTGGTCAACAATTATATTAGTGAAATCGAAGTACTGCTAGGCCTTATAAATCCATCCTATGGGATCCTTCCTAGTAAACCTTGGGAAGGACAGCCTCAAGTGGGAATGATTGTTCTCCGTAAATGATTGTGAAGTGTGTGGTTGAGATTGGTTGGTTTCGTCTCTAGCAAAGGAGTTATCCCCAAGAAAGTTATGAGTTACATGCTTTGCTTGCAACTTAATAAGCACTGCTTGTAAAGTGTTATCATGACGTGCAATAGTCACTATTACGTCATTATGAAATTTGACATTGGATTTTCCTCGAGTATCCATTCTCGTAACCGGCTTTCATACCACTGTTATGATTAGGGCAGAGAAAGACGAAAACCAAGAGGAAGAGGGAAAATTAGGTATAATTCTTCATTCTTTATTTCATTTCTTAAGGGCTATTTATAGCCTAAAATTTAGAGATAAATGAAGAGAGAAATTGCGTGAATGTAGTGCGTTAATGTGCTAACAGAATTCTGACATTTTAACATAATTGTGCAGTGATTCCCTCATGCCCGTATCTTGGTCGTCCTACGCTGAGTTGCGCCCATCAGCTACTTTTGCTGCGCCCCTCAGTTCTCCTACTGAACCATTACGTAGTGGTTGAGATGATTTTGTTCATATCATAATGAAATGCAAACTTTAGATTATCATTACTAAGATCAGAGAAGCAAACATTGACAAAAAATGAGTTAGTAGTATAAGCATAAATGGTATGGAGATGATGATTCCTTTGCAATCATTTGACACTTAATAGTGTATATGAACGGGTTACACATATTTTTTAATTTATATTCCCAACATTAAAAGGATTTTTCAACATTTTTTATTTCACACTAAAATATCAAAAGATTTTAACTTTAATTATTTAAACACTATATCATATATTTATTTTTTAATATTTTTAATTAAAATTAATTCTTTATATAATAAATAATAAACAGAATAGCTTAATTTTTTAAAAAAACAAAAAACTTTCATTAATTGAATTAAACAAATAAAGAAAATCCAATTACATAATCAATTACCGTTAACTTATATAATGTGAAACAGTCCAAAACCTAGTACATAACTATAGGAAGGAGATATCGAATTCTTAAGACTCACCCAAAACTTGCAAACAATACAAATGGAAAGCAAAAAATATGATGCAAGTAAATAAACAAGAAGAAAGAAGCAACCAAAAATGTTAAACAATCTTCGACATATTCAACAAACATGAAAAGTAGAATAGAGATACAAAAGCTAAGCACGTGATAAATAGAAAGCAATAAAGAAAGAAAGGTTTTTTATTCAAAATCAAATCCTTCTATGTAAGAAGATATTCAGATGAAATCCTGATTATAATAACACTGTATGCGATCATATAAAAACATCAATATAATGTAGTAAAACCACTAAATTAGGATTCACACATACTACCTATGTGTTACTTATAGAATCCACTCGACAACAAGTAATTCACTATCTAAGCAAATAAAAAATTCACAACCTAAACGAGATATTAGGTTATACATTTCATGTTGGAGCACTATGCTTAATTCTGCTTAAATTTCCTCCATATGCTATCTTCACAGCAATTGCGATCCAAATTTGAATCTGTCTCTTCTTTAGAGCCTTACCACCACATGATATTGTACAACCACCAATGATTAGTACTTGTGCATCCTTGGATAATGGAAAGCCCATGCACATGTAACTAAATGCAATCTACAAGTTGATTGTCAATTCAAAATTTAATTAACCTAACCCAAAAATGATTTTTTGCAAACCACTTGATGCAAAACTTTTAATTGCTTGCTAGTGCACAAATAATTAGCATACTAATGATATGTTTATCCTAAGGTCGTCTCTAAAGGAATTGACAGATGTTTTAAAGCGTCAAATTATTTTCTTATTTAGCTAAACAATCTCAAACATTTTAACAAGTGTCGATTGAGAGAGATTGTGAATTCTAAATTAATTAAATAACTAAAATAAAGCAAATGAATTGAAACCAAATATATATGGATGAACGAATATGAAAATTAACCAGTTATCTATTCATGGAAATAATGAATTAAATTATTTTTAAAAAGTTACTATTATTGATTTTTTTTTCTTTTAAATAATGAAGCCTCCAATGATCATGGTGAGCCCCATAATTCTTAATTAACCAATAACTTCTTATATTAGGCTTGAAATTGATTAATTGGTAAACCTGAACGAAATATATAAACCATCTAATTTAAGCCAAATCAATAAAATTATATTAGATTCATGTTCATAAAATTGATTTTCTAATCATAAAAACAAAACTAGAATCCCATATACAAAATTTAGCCTAACATAATTAAATTAACCAAAATAATTTAATTACAAAATACATATTTAGATTACAAAGAGAAAGAAGATTTAAGAATAAAAATACCCTTTCTTAATCTATGATCTCTAAATCCTTGAATTAGTTTCTTGTCTTCTTCAAATTCTTGAAAATTTCACAAGTGGGAGTTTTTTTTTCTCTCTATTTTCTATGTTGTATAGTGTTAAATACAACTATGATGACTTGGTATGGTTGGAATTAGTTTAAGAGTGGTTTATAGTGTATTTATAGGTTAAGTTTTTTTATAGAAACACATTTTGTACAAGTATTAGGGTTTTGGCCATTAAACGCATATGGGCCTCGGCATGGAATAGTTGGCACTACAGTGCGATAGGAAAGTGAGATCCTTTAGTGCAACCTGAGAGCACTATGGCACAATATGTTTATTTCTATGCCATGATGCATGTTAAAATTCTAGAAACCCTAGTTGCAACCTACAAGCACCTCACTATAACATGCATGTATTTGGGTCATAGCGTGCAATGGTATTCTATTTTTTGGTATTCTTGTTCGTTATAACTTGCCTGAGTTGTCATTTATCGCCCCTTTTCACTCTTTTTGCTCATGTTCATCCAAGATTCTTTGAAAAGAACATTAACATACAAAACAAGAAAATACCCTCCAAAACAACATAATACTAAAATAAAAAAATAAAAATAAAGCTTAAAAATATAGCAATTTATAGGTCAAAATATTGTTCATCACCACTCCATGAATCACCAATATTGAAAATCCTAAAAGTATTGATGATACGGAAGTAAGAAAACTATTTTCAAACTCCAAATCTGAGTTTGAAAATTGTTTGAGTTTTTGAATGTTTTCTAATTAATTCTCACAACACAAAATGATGGGGTATTTCTAGAAAAATCTTGGCTTATCGGGCACATCTTAACCATCTCACTAAAAAAGTGAGTGATCCCTTGATAACCACATTGGAAAGGGTAATAGCCACAGTGGTGAGGATAGATTCCATAAAATCTCACTGGCTATCTCACTAACCACTTGATCAACAACTACAATAAGTACCTCAATTAGCTCTTCAAAACTTTTTTGTTTTAAAAATTTCCCAAGTATTTCTCCACGGATACTTGTAGACTAAAAGAAAACAAATTAATGCATAAACATAACTTAATGTGCGAACTACATGTTCCAAATCCCCCGATCTTATGCGTAACATGAAAACATACAAAGTGTTTTGACTATATGAGTGCATGCAATATTGTTGTGATAGTAATTGACCTTACATAGATAAAGAGAAAAACACTATGTTAAATAATACAAGCTCCATGCTTTGCACACAAGAATACTAACAATGCTAGGATCAGAATTACAATCTCCCTCTTTGGCTTTACATGGCGAACAATGTACAACTAAAAAAGACTCAACATCAATAAATGAAACATTCATGCAAGATTTCCTAAAGAAGTTTATTGTCATGAATAAACTTCAACATAGAACCCAGACACCCCTAAAAAACCTTCTCCAAGTGCATCCTTCTTGTCATGCTCCATTAATCTATATGATTTAACACATCCATCTTGATGCCCACTTCATATTGCATGTTTGAACTCTTACTCCACTTGAGCTTCATAATCTCTAGCTGCATGTATCATGCACACATGAAATAACACATACCCATGAATGTGTCATGCATACATATATGTTGTCTAACCAAATACTATCATGTTATGCCTAGGTTGGTACACACCAATAGGCTAAGTGTAAACAAATATGCAATAGAGAAACACACAACATAAGATAACTCCCCATGACTTTATGCTACACTCTCCATATATGTATGCAAGTCTAGAAATCATAATGTAGTGTAAACCTATACTCATAGCCCATGCAGCAAACAAAAAGTTGTACAAAAAACTTCTCCCTTTTTTTGACATAGAAAATCAAAGGAACATCACGATATGAGGGAGAGAAGGCATACATACATGCAATAATCGTAGTCACTCGTGCATCAAGCTGAGATAGATAAGTGCAATACACATGACATTATGTAACATATGCATACAAATCATAACATGTACAAAAATATGCTGAACATGGACATATAATTAATGATGAATAATAAAGACATTAATGAAAAACTAACACACAATTCATTGATAAAATTTAGATTACATTTTATTTTCCATTATTTTTTATTTTATAAAATAAACAAAAATAAATTGACTAAAAAAGTAAAACAAAAATACCATGACTCTCCTCCATCCTCTCCCTTATGATTTGTTGAAAAAGAGGCATGAACATCTAAGAATAGGTAGCTAGGCATCATATTTAGAGAAGTTATTTAAAGATTGTTTTGAATTACATATGAAGTGATTAGTGAATTCTAAAATTCTAAGTTTTTCTCATTATTGAAATAGTACATTTTGTATCGCTTTAGTTTAATAATAGTATTAATGATTGCGCAATTTTCCCCAATTGTTAACCTAAATAGGATTGCAAATATTTATTTCGAGTACTCTTCTACAAAATATCCCACTCCTAATAGATTAATACTTGTGCTTTAGCACTATATAACTTGCATGACTCTTTTACTTAGGGACCACGTGTCAAGTTTTTTGTGTTGTTGTCAAAGAGTGGCAACTATTTCATTAGTAAATATAATAATACCAATTTAAGTATTTTAATTTCCTTTTAGTGTTTTTCTTAGGTCTAGGTTGGCTCATGAGCAACTCACTCCCTAAGACCTTGAATTAAAAGAACTCTATGAAAGTTGAAAAAGGGAAAGTGTCAAAATCAAGAAGCAATTCCAATGGTCAACACGACCAACCAAATCCCAACTCCTTCTTGCATCATTACTTGCTATTGGACAACATTATTTTAGGGAATATGTAGTGCCTAGGGTAAACAGAATTCATTCAATAGTTAGAAGGCCAGGGGTTAAAGCTAATAACTTTAAGATCAAGCTCACCACTATCCAAATGGTTCAATCTCAAGCCCAATTTAAAGGTGCTCCCATTTATGACTCAAAAGCCCACATCGCAAATTTATTAGAAATTTGTGACACATTTATACATAATAGAGTCTCTAACAATGCTATTTGTCTTTTCTTATTCCCATTCCTTTTAAAGGGAAAGGTAAATGCATGCCTCAATTCCTTATATGCTAACTCCATTGGTACTAGGGAAGATTTAGTACAAAAGTTTCTAGCCAAATATTTCTCACCATCGAAAACAACCAAGATGAGAATGACATCACCTTCTCTCTTCAAATAGATAGTGAAACACTTTATGAAGCTTTGGGATAGGTTCAATGAGTTGCTCAAAAAATGTCCATACCATGGTCTACCCAAATGGCATCAAATGTAAACATTTTATAATGATATTCTAGTGTAGAAACGTACAATTATTGATGCAGCTGCTAAAGGAGCTTTAATTGGTAAGAATGAAGAAGAAGCATTCCAACTCTTGGAAGACATGACATCAAATAAGTTCTAGTGGTATAATGAGAGAGTACCTTATAAAAGAGTAGTGCGAGTTTGAGAAATTCCACAAACCAGTAAACAACCTAGATAAAGAGTCAACAACTCCTAGAGATTAACCCCCAACTTGCATACAATGAAAATAAAGCAGAGAAGCAAATAAAAGGGAGAGTTATGAAGCAAGTAGATTAACAAGTAGAAAAAATCTAAATTGGAAAACAACCTAAGTAGAATTAGTAAGAGAATATAGAATAAAATAATTAGTAGTAGACAAGGAAAGAGGTGCTTTTCAATGTGGATGAAATCATCATATGTTGGCATATACTTGGCTAGGATTGTGATTGTACTAACTAAAATACAAGAGCATGAAAAAACATCAATAAAATGAGATAAACCCACATAGACCACTACCTATATGGTAAAATCCATGGGCTACTTATGGCAACCATTTGACAACAAACAATCAAACAATACATTAATATTATAAAAATAGTATACAAATTGACATAAATATAACTCAAATATCTCTATGACGTGATTTAAAACATGTAAATATAAGTGATAATGTACAAGTGATAAGTAAATTGAAGAACTAGGGTTGTCATACTCACGAGGATCGGTAATAATTTCTACTATTAATTATTATTTTATTAGTGAGATAATTAAATTAGAAAATAAGGTTTTCAAATTGTTTTCAAGAAAAATAACATAAAAAATGAAATAAGTTACAGAAAGATTATGAGACATATGTAATTATGGGATTGTCCTCAACACTGGCCTAAAATTATATTAAATATGTCATTAAATGTAAATTAATTTTTTAAGTTTTAAGTTATTTTCATAATTGAAAATCATTCTTGAATTCTTAACTTTAGCTTTAAAAATCTAGGTTCACTTATTATTTCTAGTCTTTTTCTTATTGTGTATTTGATTAAAGGTATGCTTATTAACCAGCCTAAATCCTAAACAACCTAGAGATATGCTTACTAGATTTAATTCATTCATCACATTAAGTTCTAAAAAGATGAGGGTTCACGACAAAAGGTAACCTTGAATAATATTTTACTTTATGGGATGTTGTTTTATATTTATAAGAGATAAAAATTGAACCTGGTTGTAAATGCAATTGTTGGCATTTTGGTGGAGATAAAATTAGTGTGCACCACTTGTCAAAGGATAGGATAAGTTGTGATGAGAATAAGCTATGATGAGAATAAACTACAATGGGAATAACCTATGTCCAATTCCTTTTTAACTTAATCCATCTATCAAATAACAATCATAAAAATCTAGAAAATCTCAAAAAATCCAAAAAAACTAATATTTTCCCAATAAATATAAAATAAATATTTTAACTCATTATAATAATAAAATATATATAACTTTAAAGGAATTAATATATAAAAATGTATATAAATACTACTTACCACTCTATCAGTCAGGACGTCTGCCCCCATTGCTCTTATGATTCCTTCGCTAACTGCCTCCGCATCAACTGTGATCCAAGTCGGATTAGGGTATCCTTATGAACCTTACTACCTTAGTGGTATGATCAGTCACCAATAGTCAACACAAGTGAATCCTAAGGGAAGGAAAAACAAAGTCTCAAACCTAGTAATATAAGTCTCAGGTGTTAACTTACCAAATCAACCAAACCCGATAAAATAGATTTTGTTGAACACTCTCACGAACTACTAATACTAAAATCTCACCCATAGTATTAGTAATACAGAATCAGAAAACAATTATACTTTTGAAAATAATAAGTTTCAAAAATTCCAGAGTATAGCTATGTTTTTCTAATTACTCAAACAATTAAGATAGGGTGATGGCCAGACCCTCAAAAAGCACACTAAAATTTTATTTTTGATTCTCTAAAATTACTAAGTAAATTTTCAAAAATACAGGTAAACCAACATAAAAAAACCATGAAAAATCACCCAGCATATATACTAACAAACCAATCCCTGTGGTATGTGTAAAACATGCAAGCAAACAAAGTGTAAAAAACTATGTGTGTGTGGAATACTCACCATTAATAAGTGAGCTTACATAAAGGAAGAAAAAGAACTAAGTAAACAAAACAAACTCTATGTTTTACTTATGAGAATGACAACAAGAGTCAAAAGACTTATAAGACTTACAAACTCCTTCTTTGGATTTTCGAGGAAAAATACTACACAACTAAATGTACTCTCATCCCAAAAGGAGAAAATCATACAAGATGTACTAAGAAGTTTGTTCCCATGAACAAAAAATGACTCACAAGCAAGACACCCCAAAACATGCATATACCGAGTGCAACCATCTTGTTGTGTTGTAACCATCTTCAAGAGTCAACACATCTATATTGCATGCTTGAACTCCAACTCTAATAGAGCCACAAGGTCTCAGGCTACACTTGTATCTTGCATACATGAAACAACACATATTTTGAATGCATCATTCAGATCTTTGTTTACTCTAACTAGAAAAAGCTATGGTGTAACCCCTACACTAGTACACATCAATATACTAGACATAGTCAAACATGCAACAAACAAAGCCATTATTCACACGACTCCCCTAACTTCATGCTACGTGTATGCAAGTCAGGCAACAAATATGTAGTGAATCATATGCTTACAACCTATGCAACAAACAATAATGTAACACATAACAAGTTGTGCAAAAAACATACCCCTTTTTGACACATAAAGTGAGAAGAGCATCCCTATATAAGGGAGAGAAGGTATACAAACATTCAATAATCCTAACAATCATGAAACTAGTAGAGAAGATTAATGTGATAGTAACATGGAAACACAAAACAAATCAACTTTAAACAACAAAATAAAGTGTTGAACACACCAACACAATAAATTTCATTAAAATTTTTTGTAGTACATTCTACAAAGATATTATTATTTTTTGATTAAATAAAAGACTAAATACATCATAATAGAATAATAATAATAAACTCAATACTCTCCTCTATCCTTTCCATAATCATCAAGAGTTGTGCAACAGGAAGAGCCATCAAAGTCTTTATTGTTTGGGGGATGGGTATGATTTTGTTGGGCAAGGAAGGTCCAAAATATCTAGTTAAAAGAACCCAAATGCTCAGGTTCTTTTATAAGCCTAATTAGAAGCAACAAACTCCCTAATCATGGACTTCATGTTATGAGTAAACGAGAAAATTTCTTGACATAAAAGAGAGATCTCTAAAGGAGAAGTCTTGAAAAAAGAAAGAGGATGAGTAGAAGTAAAAGGACAAGAAACTAATTGAGAGACATCATGAGAGGAAGTATAAGAAGGAGTAGAGCATTCGAAGTAAGAAGTATAGTTAGAAGCAAAGTGAAAAGCACAAATAGTGCATGCCTTTGCCTCTAGCAGTACCAACAATAGTAGAGAACAAGGAAGTGCCCCACTAAGTGATCAAAGAAGGATGATGAAGAGTGGAAAGATAAGAAGTAATAGAATAAAAAAGGATGGACCTATATATCATACCTGTATGGTCTATAGTCTCATGGTTGAGAATAGCACAAAGGAAGCGACCATGAGAGGCACTTATAGAAGTGAAATGAGTGCGAGAATGTACTACAGTGCTCATAATATCACTAAGTCATCATCGATGGGAATTATCCCTTACTTGGTTTACTATTGAACCCAGGATGAGCGTGTTAAAATAACACCCAATGAGAGGGTGGCGAGGCAAAGTGACCCATGGTGGCTAGCCCAAGAAGAGAGATAAAGAGAGCATAAGAGCGTAAAAACCTCCCTTTTATTTTTAGAAAAATAAGAATTAGCAAAGAAAGGAACATGCAATGGAAAACTACATGAAAAGACAGAAAAGAAACAATATGTTCAACAAAAAGGGATCATGAAAACAAGTGATCAAATTGCATCCCTTTGTTTAGTAAAGAATTTATTAGGGGCAACAGACTCAAAGTGTAGTCTCTTATTTACATAAGCATGCATTGTATATGGAACATGGGGTACTTTTTGTTTTGAAATTTGAAAGAGTCTAATACCCGACATAGAACCAAGGAAGGGAGATTTTGACTCCTTAAAAACTCATCACAAACTCACAAGCACTAAAAAGTAAACATGTACCAGATAGATCACAAAAGTAATAAATTAATCACATAGTAGGTAGATTAATTTAAAAAAAGAGAGAGATAATAATCAAAAAGCAATAGGCATGCTATAAGATAGAGAAAAGAAAACATGTAACAAAAAATATCAAAAATATTTCTATCAGAGTTTAAATCTTAGTATGTTAGTACATAGCAACGAAGCATACATAACATCAAAAGTAACAAGGTAAACTCATGTAGAACCCCTATCTATATGGTAAAATCCTCAATTTCTTAGGTTAACCACTTGATAGTAAAAAATCCTCTAAATAATAAACAGATACAACCTGACAAAAGTATAAATGCAAATACCTCTGTAAGTTAGGATCATACTGCCCTAATTTCCTATTGCTTCCTTCACTTGCTACGTCCATAACTTCTTGATCTAACAAATGGATCCAACCCTCCTTCAGAGCTAACACTGCCCATACCAATGTGATGGTAACTAGTCATCTATAACATGTATAAGAATGTGGGAAACACCTCAACCACAACAATTAATGATGCTTATTTTCGCAAGTGTACGAATCGTTCAAGTAATAAAGTGTACAAAAGTACGGATGTCGAACCCACAAGGAATGGCGTTACTAAGTACCGAAATTTACTAACCCTAATTTTATTTGAAAACCGAATTGTTGGAATTGTTTTAAAAGCAAATTAACATAAAACTAAACGCAAATAACAAAAGTAAATGTTGTTCACTAATGATTAAAAACGCTAAGGCATTTGATTTCGCTAAATCATTTCAATCCGATTTCAAGTCATGTTATATGAGAATCAAAGCTAAAAGTGATGGTTGAAAAATCCAAACTTATCTAATACTCTTTCTCAAGTTATATTAGAATTACTTATCTATGAAAACCGACTATATTTCTATGAAGATTTAATCACAAATAAGCACATTACGATTTATGGAATTTCTGGAATAACCACATACATCATGCATTAGGTGTCAAACTCGCATTCAACATACGGTATTTATCACAAGAAGCATTCATTACACATCTCCTCTCGGTCTCAATATAATGCAACAAATCATCTAAATCTTGATCAGAAATTTAAAAGCATTAAGCATGGAAATAAATACTCGACTTGAAAACAATGAATTCATATAACCATAACAAAAGAAATTAGATTTCCTTGATCTAACTACATCATAGCCTTAGCAAAAACGAATTAGTTCATAACGGAAATAAGAACAACCATTATTTCAATTGAATCCATGAATAACAAATATGAATAAACTGCAGAAAATAAAAACTAAGGAGAAGAGATGAAAAAACTCTAGAAGATGAAGGCTTGGTAGCAACAATGGTGAAGATCCTTCAAGTTTCTCCAAAATTTCCTTCTCTTCTCCAAAAATGCCTTTGAACTCTCCTTTCTGTCGTCCCCTCCTTCTCCATCATAATGTATATATAGATCTAGGGTTTTGGAGGGCAATTTTGGAACAAAACAGCATAAAAATGTTTTTTCGAACGAAACTTGCCTTCGGCCGAAAGTTATTCTACTTGTGGCGAGATTTTTGGAAAACTTACGATTTCGGTTCCGCTAAATCTCGCCGACGGCGGTATTATTGTGGCCGGCGGCGAGATGCACTTGGCCGGCGGCGAGATGCACTTGGCCGGCGGTGATATGTATTTGGCCGGCAGTGAGATGTACTTGGCCGGCGGCGAGATTGATTTGGCCGGCGGCGAGATTGCTTTGCCAAAATCCGTGCTCCCTGCATGATTTGAAATTTTGTTTTCTTTTTATTTGCACTCAATCCCGGTCATTGAAATTTGTCCCAAACTTCTCCATAATTATGATTTTACCTGCAATTGCACTTTAAACACGAAATACCCGTGAAATGACATTTGTGGATTAAATAATAAAATAAAACGCAATTTTCCCACAAATATCAACCTTTAAATCATAACAAAAATGCAATAATTTGACTCCTATCAATGAACAAACATTATCTTAGGAATCTTAAGATAATACCAAGATCAACCCAAACTCATAGTTTTGCTCACAATAGGATTGTAAAATAGTCTTAAGCTGTCATGCTAATTTATCACAAACACTATCTTACAAAAATACCAACAAAAGCAACAAAACAAAAATGCAACACTCAACTTAGTAAGCATACTAAAAAAACTAACCTTATGGTATGTGTAAACATGTTTGCTTACAAAGTGTAGCTAACTATGTGTGTGTATGTGTGTGTGCATTAATAATTATCAATATCCAACCTTACACAAAGAAAAAAAATACACGAAGTAAAATAAATAGGCTCCGTGTTTTGCACACAGGAATGCAAACAAGGAATCAAAGGACTACAAGACTTACAAAATTCTTGAAAAACCACTCAAATGATCCATACATACACAACTAGGTAGAGTATTAGAAGAAGAAGTACTTTCCATACTATGCCTTATGTGCATAAGACACCGAGTTCAAACATACTTATGTAAATGGCAATAGCTACACTACAATAATACAAAGAATGGTGAGAAAGGAGGACATTTTATTGTAGTACTCCAATCATAATTAGGACACTACCTAGCAATGTGGCCAATAGTGCTATTGAGATGACAAATATGTCTTGAAGGGTAAGAGAATTGGGGTATCTGACTCTGAGGAGCACCATGAGGAAGAAAAGAGGAAGAGATGCTAACATTAATTCTCATACGAGGATGTGAAATTAATATCTCATAGTGACATCTCATGTGCCTAAGCTCACTACAAAGGTGATAGATAAGAGAAAAAGTGTGTAGTAAGGGGAAAAAGACCATCATCGGCATGATAAGAAGAGGCAACAAGAGGTTAGATGTTCACCTGGTTGGAGGAAGGAGCAAGGATATGACAACCACCTTACCTTTACGGGCAACAATGACAAAATTTAGCTTAGGGTTAGCCATAACAAGTTTGATTAATTTTGGGAAAGAACTATTGATAACAATAGATGAACCTTTTTCAAACCCAAGTTCTCTCTTATTTCTTAAGGATTTTCTACTGTTAAGGATCACATCTAGCTTTCTAGTTCCCATCATAAGCTTATGAATCATTCTCAAAGAGCGAGCTAGTTCTTCTAGGAACTTCACAAGCTTTTATCCTAAAGCTTGGATAAGGTCTTCTTTCTCTAAGTTAAATAACATAATCAATATTAACTAAAATTGCTCCTGGGAAATAATGGTGGGGAAAGGCCTTCTTAAAAATCATCCTCATAGATAGAGCAACGTTTACAAGAAATATTAGTGGCACAAAGGCTTCCAAGAACTAGTCTCCTAGACATAACTCATTTAGATCTTTACGTTTTGTGCTATTAAAATCTAAGTTAATTAAGTTAATAAATTAAGTTAATTAAGTTAATAAGTTAAGTTATTGAAAATCTAAATTAATTAAGTTAATAAATAAGTTAAGTTAAAAATAGAAGTTAATTAGTTTTTTTATTTATTTTTTAAGAGCTCATTATTTAAATTTTTTATTTTAAAAGAAATTTAAATTTAAATTTAAAATTAAAAGAAAGTTAAAAATTTAAATCCTAAATTAAATTTTTTTTGTTTTACTGTTCAAGAATAGTAACAGTTTTTTTTTTTGAATTTTAAATCTTAAATTTTAAATTTTTGTTTTACTATTCATGAATAGTACAATTTTGTTTTTTAATTTTAAATCACAAATCTTAAATTTAAATTTTAAAATGTTTGTATTGTTCACAAACAGTAACAATTTTTTTAACACAAAAGAAAAAAAATCACAATTATTTATAGCACAAAAAGTTTTCAAAAGTTTGATAAATAATTTAAAAATACTATTCCTTACCCGGCAACGGCGCACAAAACTTGATAAGCACAAGACCAGCATTAGAAATATAGATCTTGCAGAATCTTTTTTCTTTATTATTTGTAAAACTCTCTCAAGTGCACTAATCATTTTATAGAAAATGATAAGTATACTTTCAAGGTCGATCTAAGGAAGGAATATATGTGGTTTTTAATTTATTATTCAAAATCTTAAAAACGAAATTAAATCATAAACATCCTATCATGATATTTTGCTTTGTTTGTTTCCTAATCTAATAACATAAAAATATAACATAGATATAGATTCAATAAACAAGAATGCAAATTTTTATCATTCATCACAGTAGAATATTTAAGGATATAATAATTAATAATTTTATGCTTGTTTATTTTATTTAGGTTACTAAAGATATAAATTGATATTTGTTGATTTTCACCTTTTGGTATGAAAGTGTCCTTAGGTAGGGCCTAAATTCTTTTGTTTAATATTAACTAACTAATATCTTTATACTGGGCCTATTAATTAATTAAATATTAAATTTCATTTTTATTTCTAAAAAAATAGCAAACCATCTAATCACAAGTTTAGGCGGAGTCTAATAATAAGACTTTATTCAAAGTGTCCAAATTAAACCTAAGAATTTAATTATCCAAGTAATACCTTTCAAGTTTTAAAACTATTATTGAAAATATATCGTCAATACATTTTCGAATAATAGTTCTTATAAAAAACTTTTGAAATAGAGTTTCATACTAACTAACAAGAAATTGTATCAACAAATAAAAGAGCACTACTCTAAATCAAACCGGATAATTAAACCTTAAAATTTAATTTTCAGATTTAAGTTTGTAATGAAAAATAATATATTTCTCTCTAACATCCTTAATATAAAATTTTGAATAAAAAAAATCAATTTATTTTATAAATTGTAAGCATAACAATGTTATAATTATATCATATTTACAAACAGTCAGTCATGTTAAAAACTAAAAAAATGAAAAATTTATAGAGAGAAAGAGCACATACAATTGTGTATTTTAGAATGGGGGAAGAGGGTCCTTTTATAGGTGAGGAAAAGGCCAAAAAATGGGGGAAAATATTTCAAAATTTGAATTTGGACGCGTTTGGACAAGTTGGCACGCGTATGGGGCACAAAAATTTTGGCAAACTGGCTGTTGGCACAGTAGATAGGGGTTGGGCACCGGGAGACACGCGAGGAGTATGCTGACACTTGTGGAAATCAGCACAGCTGACACACGCTCAGCACATGCTCGACACACGGCCAATACATGCCACACCAATTTTCGCATGCACCAACACACACACGCACCAAACGCATGCCTGCCACAATTTTTGCACCCTACACGTGTGCTAGCCTATTCAAACACGTCAAAATTCAAATTTTGAAATATTGTCTCACCTTTTTTCGCCCTTTCCTCACCTATAAAAGGATCCTCTTCTCATCTCTTTCTCTCTAAAAAGTTTTCTTAGTTTTTAGTTTAAGATTTCTTCTCTTTTTGAGAAGAACTAGTTATGTTTTTATAGATTTTTAGTTTTTGATTCAATAAATGGAAATGCAAATCCATTTAGAGGTTTTCCAACAACATAATTATCATCAAAATTTTGTAAGGATTCTTTTAAGATATAATTTTAAAGTGAATTCTTTACAATTATTTTTTTATGTTATATTCTTAAATGTTATATTTATTTTGCGTGTGATTAAATTTAACATGGCTAGCTATTTTTAAATATGATATAATAATAACGTCTTTATACTTGCGAAATATTAAATAGGTAAAACATTTCTATAAAATAAATTAATTTTTTTTATTCAAGATTTTATATTAAGGATGCTAGAGAGAAATACATTATTTTATATTACAAACTTAAATTTGAAAATTAGATTTTAAGATTTAATTATCTCATTTGATTTAGAGTAGTATTATTTTATTTATTAGTACAATCGCCCGTTAGTTAGAGTGAAGTTCTATTTCAAAAGTTTTTATAAGAATTATTATTCGAAAATGTATTGACAACATATTTTCATTAATGGTTTTAAACTTGAAAGTTAGTACTCGAATAATTAAATTCTTAGGTTTAATTTGGACACGTTGAATAAAGTTTAAAATGTGTAACCTCATAAAAGGTGGCATTTAAATGGTTCATTTTCAATATCTTAGAAAAAAAATTTTAATTTAATTTAATTAACCAAATTAATTATCGATCTCACCCATATGTGTTAATTACTTTGTTTAATTAACAAAGAATATCTAACCCCACCAATGGTAATATTCATATAAAAAAGAGAGAATCAATAAATATCAATTTATATCTTTAATAATCTAAATAATATGAGCAACCATAATTAACTTAATTATTATATCCTTAAATCCATTGTTATAAATGATAAAAATTTGCATTATTATTTATTGAATCTATATCTATATCTATGTTTATTTTTTATGTTTTTAGATTAGGAAACAAACAAAACCAAAATATCGTGATAAGATTTTTAGGATTTAATTTTGTTTTTAGGCTTTTGACTAATAAATTAAAAACCACATATATTTCTTCCTTAGATTGACCTTGGGAGTATTCTTATCATTTTCTATAAAATGATTTGTACACTTGCGAGAGTTTTACAAATAATAAAACAAAAGTATCATAAGTTCGGAATTGCATTGCCAATCTTGTGTTCATTTGTAGTCTATGTGCTTCACCGGCCATGGTCGCATGGGGATGATGAGACCCCGACGAGCACACCTAAATTTCATTTTTTGTTTCCTCAAAATTTTCAAGTAAATTTCCAAAAATACCGCCAAACTAACTTAAGAAAAACATGAAAAAAACCTAGCATGCATACTTACAAAGAAATCCATGTGGTTTGTGTAAAAAATGCAAGCAAACAAAGTGAGACGAACTAGGTGTGTGTGCAGTACTGACCATTAGTAACTAATCTTACATAGAGCAAGACAAAAAATTAAGTAAACAAAACAGATTTCATGTTTTGCTCATGGGAATTCCAACAAGATTTAAACACTTGTAGGACTTAAAGAGTCAATGAAGTCGATGTAGTTTCTAGTTTGGCTACACATATGTTGACCTTAATGTATAACCAAAAAGCACTATAGCTTCATTGGCTAAGAATGTTAATTCATTGGGAATTAAAATGGTTCAAAATATCAGTATAATTTGTGAATTTTGTAATAAGAGCCATGGTATTGAAGTTGGTGTCCATAACAAAGTCAGGAAATTATGTGGGAAACTTCAACAAATATGGAATCCATACTTTAATACCTATAACCCAAAATAGAGAAATCATCAAAATTTCTCTTGGAGAATTAACAATCCAACGGGTAATCACATTACACAACCTCAATTCAACCCACTCGGGTTTACCCAACTTCACCAACAACCACCAGTCAAAGAATCAAAGCTAGATATATTGAAGAGCTTAATGGAAACTATGACTACCTCAGTCAAAAATGTTATCCAAGATATGAATAAGATCAATGCAAGGATAGATGCTATGACCTCTAAGGTGGATATCTTGGTAGCAAAGGAAGTTAATTTTAATGCTAGTTTGAGGAATTTAGAGATACAAATGGAGAAACTAGCACAAACCTTACAAACTATACACCAAGAAATGTTAATAAGCAACACCCAAAAAATATCCAAAAAGAGAAAGCCATGAGCATTGTAAAGTAATCATGACAAGGAGTTGTTTGGTAGTTGGAGGCATGGCAGGGAAAGTTATTGACAAGAAAGAGAAAGAGAATGAGGAAATGGTGAGGTGTAGTAAGGAAGCCAAAGAAGGAGAAGTATGCAAAATAAAGAAAGTAATACCTACACCCCATCTATTCCTTTTCCTCAAAGGGTACATAAGTAGAATTCGGATAGGAAATTCCCTAAGTTTCTTGATATCTTTAAAAAGCTTCACATAAACATCCCCTTCACCAATTTATTAGAAAAAATTCCCTTGGATTTGGTTCATGAAGAAGATACAATCTAAGAAAAGAAAAATATGAGATTGTGAGACCATTTCCCTTACAAAAGGATGCATTGTAGTTATTGATAGGAAACTACCACACAAGTTAAAGGACCCTGGTACTTTTCATATTCCATACACTATTTGGGAGCATCAATTTGTAAAAGCCTTATGTAATCTAGGAAAAAACATCAATCTTATACCTTTGATAGTTTTTAAGAAGTTAGGATATGGGAAAGTAAAACTAACTTGGGCTACACTCTTAATGGCAAACTGATAATTGAAGAGGCCAAGATGGGTGATTGAAGATGTGCTTATAAAGGTTGAAAAATATATATTTCTTACTAATATTATTGTTCTAGACATGGAGGAAGAAAAAGACATCCTTATCACCCTTGGTCACCCTTCCCTCACCATCAAAAGAATTTTAATCGACATTTAAAAAGGCAAGGTTACTATAAGGGTCACAACAAAAGGTAACCTTCAATGTCTTTATATCTATGCAATTTTAAATTTCTAATAATGATGTTGATGAATTATTTCAATCTTATGTATGTAATGAGATGATAAATGGTATGCTTATGAACTTAACTTATAAGGATGATATATAATATACTTTGGAGAATTCATGTGAAAGTTAGAATTATGTAGCAACTTTATGTGAAGAAAATTCCGAAAAGAGAGTTTGATGGTTACTTCTCTAATGCCATTGAAAAATTGTAATGGATGATTTTGGTGATGGTAGTGATATTATATACTTAGATAAGCTTACTAGTGATTCTCATATGCATGAAATAGCTATCTGAGTTGCAAAATTTTAGGAGGCTATACCTCCCATGTTCCATGTTAGATTCTAATGCAATTATTGAGTGTGTAAAAGAAAGATCTAAGCTTAGGCCATTAGTTGAATATCCACCAATACTAGATCATAAACTACTACCATCTCACCTTCAGTATGTATACTTGGGTGATAGTGAGATCTTAATAGTGATTATTTCCTCAAAACTAGATGATGACCATGAGAAAAAGTTAGTGGGTATTCTGAATAAGTGTAAAGGATCAATTAGGTGGACCATTTCATATTTTAAGGGCATTAACCCCTTAGTGTTCATGCATAAGGTCATTATAGAGGAGAGGGTAAAGCTAGTTTTGGATTCCCATAGAAGATTAAACCCCATTATAATGGAAGTAGTAAAAAATGAGATACTTAAATTGTTAAAAGTTGGGATTGTTACCCTATTTTTGATAGTGAATGAGTGAGCCTCATTCAGTAAAAGAAAAAAATAGGAGGTATGTCAATGGTGGCTAATGATAAGAAAGAATTAATTCCCACACGAATAGTTACAAGCTAGAGAGTGTGTATAGACTATAGGAAGGAAAATAAGGGAACTAAAATATATCACTTTTCACTCCCTTTTATTGATCAAATGTTAGATAGATTGATGGGATATTCATTCTTTTACTTGTTGGATGGCTCCTTGGGATATAATAAAATACCCATAGCACTTGAGGACTAAGAGGAAACCACATTCATTTTCCCTTATGATAATTTTGCTTTTAATAGGATGCCACTTGAACCTTACAATGCTCTCGAAACATTTGAAAGATGTATGATGTATCTTTTCTGATACATGGTAGAAAGAATCTTAGAAGAATTCATGGATAACTTCATATTAAAGTAAGGTATAATACTAAGTCATATGGTATCATCAAAAGGATTGGAAGTGGATAGAGAAAAAATTGAAGCCATTGAAAAGATACTTCCACTAAAAAATGGCAGACGCATTAGAAGCCTTATGCCATGCTATGCTCTATAAAAGATTTATATAGGACTTTTCCAAAATCTCAAAACCTTTGTACAATTTTTTTAAAAAGATGCGCTATTCTTATTTGATCAAAAGTGCATATATAAATTTGAGACATTAAAAAGGAGCTTGGTAATGTCACCAATAGTTGTAGAACTAAATTGGGAGGATCCCTTCAAATTAATGTGCGATGCAAGTGATTCTTTTTCATGGGAACCATTTTATGGAAATGAAGAGGTAAAGTGTTTTATGATATATACTATTCAAGAATTACCCTCAACTAACCCCAAGTAAATTGTGCCACAACTAAGAAGGAGCTTTTCGAAATTGTATTTGTGCTTGAAAAGTTTTAGGCTTACTTATTTGGCACCAAACTTGTCAGTCTTGTAGTTCTTTGTGTCTTTATTGGCTTCCCGTGTGTAAAACACAGAGTTTGTTTATTTTATTTAGTGTTTTTGTCTTCCTCTGTGAAATGTTTGTTACTACTGATCAATAAGGCACACATGCAAATAGTTAGGTACACTATGATTAAAGCATGTTATACATATACCAAGAGGATGGTTTCTTTGTATGCATGTGTGAGTGGCGGCTTTTGTTTCATTGTGGGTATGGGTATTTATGGAAATTACTCGACCATTTTGGAAATGAAAATTTTAAATTTTTTGGAACATCGATGAGGCCCTCGCTTGACCCCTCATTGGACCCATGGTGAGGTGGTCAATAAGGCTTGGATAGGGTAGCCATTGGTGCCTTGGTTTCTTCTATAAATACCCCATATTTTGGAATTTCTTGCCAAAATTTACTTGAAAAATTGCTTCTATATCACAAATTACTTTGAGTGTATTTCAATATCTTTGCTACATTGTTGTAGGTAAAATAATGTGCTTCAGTGTTGAGAGCTTTTGGTTATTTTATAAATATTGTGAGAATAACACTATGAGATTGGATTGGGCAGTATTGTTTTGTTCCCAAATTGGTAATTATTTGTGATATGTGGTTGAGTGTATTTCCCACATTGGTTGTTAGCGACAGTTGAGTGTAGTTCCCACAATTGGTCATTCAATATCTATTCACTTTATTGATATTCAATTATTAATCATACTATATTGGATAGTGTTGACTTTAGAGGAAATTAGGATTCATATTTCAATCCAAGTTGTTACAAAAGTAGCAAACAAAGGTACTAAGAGGTAGGTAAGGCTGAGGTCCCTACCGATAAGGGTATTTGCATTTATATTCTATTAAGTTTTATGTATTTTATTGCGTAGTGGATTTGTTTGCTACCGAGTGGTTTTCATAGCAATTCAAGGATTTACCACATAGATAGAAGTTCTATGTGAGTTTGCCTCATTATATCTAGTGTTGTGTATGCTCTATTGCTTAGTTAGTACAATATGAGTTTAAATTTTGTATGTTTCAACATATTGAGATTTAAACTCTTATTACAAAGCTTTTAATATTTATTGCCTGCTTTTTGATTACTAATCAACATATATGTTATTATTGTTTACTAGTTCTATTGCTATGTGTTAAGTGTTTATCTTCAATTTCTTGCAAGTTAGGGACGAGTCGTAAAAGAATCACTATATCCTTACCCTAATTGTGTACCTAGTCTTGGACTCATTCAATTGGAATAAGAGCTAGTGCACCCTTTTGGGGCCTAACTACTTCAGTGTTGATTTGTTTAACTCAGTTTCCACACATGCACAAGTCTCTCTGATACTATTCATTGGGTTGAACGATGCCTATTGGAAATCTCAAATGTATGCCTTCTTATTGTCCCTAAGAGACCATGTTTGGTTTTTTGTTGAGAATGGCTTGATATATCCAACTAAAACCCTCCATAATAACACTACTCTCTATAAACCTATGATTGAATGGATAAAAGAGAAAAGCAAGAGGTTGAGAGGAATAGTAAGAGGTTATATGCTATCATCAAGGCTATAATGCCTAATTAATAAGGAAGAATTCAAAATTGCCCAACCTCCAAGCAATCATGGGATATTCTACAAACTATATATGGGTACCTCTGTAGTTAAGAGATCCAGGATTCTAAAGTTAAGTAAAGACTTTGAACTTTATATTATAGAAGAGGATAAAACCTTTGACAAGCCCTATGCTTGGTTTTATAACATTGGTAGTTGTTCTTACAATTTGGGATGACAAATTAGCAAAGAGAAACAAATTGAGAAGATTATTGCTAGTCTCCCTCATTAGTTTCATGCCAAAGTAATGGTGATCAAATCTATATACAAGCCACTCACCACAAATGAGTTGGTTGGTGATTTGTAAGTCTTGAAACTTCATCACCTTTTACCTAGACAGAACCAAATTTCTATTGAAAAGGGTAAGAGCATTGCTTTCAAAGCTACTAAAGGGAGTGGATCTAGTAAAGAAGAGAAAGTTTAAGCATTAAAGGCTCAAAATCAATAAAAATTGATGAAGAATCTAATAACAAGGTTGATTGATCTAGTAGAAGCCATATCAACAAAATAAAGTGCTTGAGTGTGGGAAGCTTGGTCATATTTCTACAAATTGTTTTTCTAAAGAAAAACACATGAATAAACATACAATGAAAGCTAAGGTTACTATTTTGGACACAACCAATAGTGATGATAGGGATGACAATACATGTCTAGCCTTTATGGCTTCAAAAACTATCATAGATCCTCCGACTACCACATTAGATGTTCAAGAGGGAACCTATAAAAGATGATGAAGATGAGCAAGATAAATTGTGAAATTTTATTTATTTAGTTATGGATCTAATTATCTGATTAGCGAAATAATGAAAAATTAAAATTTTGTAAGTGACCAAGCATGCAATCACATGTAAATAAAGTAATGCAAAAAATAAAGATCAACACATAAGGTTTTTAGGTAGAAACAACCTAGGCTACACCAATGACCTAAGAGGAAAATCATCAGTCCATCGAAGTACATAACTATTCACTATCAAAAATAAGTATCCTATTGCAAGGCTAGGACTCAAACTACCCACTAAGGAAATGCCCCAAGTAATCTACTTACAAGATGTTGCTTTCATCATAGTCTTTACAAGAAAGAAATTCAGATCCATACCAACATTCTACAAACTCGAGTCATATGAAAATTTAACCCATAAACACAAGTATAAGTGTGTGTCCTAGAGTAGATATACTATTGAATAACCTTAACTAGTTGAATTAAACAATATATCATATAAATAAAAAATAACTAGTAAATCTAAAGTAATCAAGTTAAAAATGAAATATCTCAATTATCGTAGGTTTTTTTAATCCATCAAATACAACCACAAATATTTGAAAAATTAACCTAATGATAAATCCTACTTCAATAGTTTTAGCAAAATAAGAGAGACAATAAAAGATGAAGAGAATAATCACAATTAAGCTCTTGTGTGGTTGGTCTCAATTGTGTGCATAGGTTTATATTTATAGAATATTTTGTAGCACTTTAGGTCAAAGTAAAATTACCATCTTTTCCATAAAATTAGTTAAATGAGTTTTAAGGACTAAGGATGATATAGTAAAAGGTCAATCCAACTTGTATTAGAAATAGGTTTTAAATCAAATCCTTGGCCACTCGATTGATCTAATCAAGTTCTCAGTCAATTGAGTACAAAGTTTGATCGATCAAATGGCCTCTCAATCGATCCAGTGTATCAATTAATTAATTCTAAAAAATGATGAATCTAGTCATTAATCTTGATCGACTAGTGCTTGATCAATCTGTTGTAATTCCTCGATTGATCTAGTCATATAAATATTTAATTCAATAGGTAATACAACTCAATCGATCTAATCACTATTTGATAAATCGAGTAGCCTATTTTCATATTGTTCCTATGTGTCTAATAATACAATCTAACATGTATGCAAATAGAGATTTATCTGAGATATGATTATTGAGGCTTGGTAGTTTCTTCGCCTTGAAAATATTCTTCTATGACATACTTAGAAACTAAAATTACAATTATATGTTTTGTTCATGAATATCACCAACACTCACATAAACCTTAGAAATTTCTCGACACTTAAAATGGATCTTATTATAGCATAATAAATCTTAGAAAGCAAAGAGAAAGCCTTTGGAAATCCTAGAAGAAAAAGAGCATGAGATAAGAATTTTGAAGGTTGCTCTTGAGGAAAAGAAGTTCTAATTGATGGTGAACAAAATGACCTTACTAATAGATGTGAGGTTATTCACAAGAGATACTTTGATTTTCAAGAAAGGTTCAATATAAAACTTGAAAAGATGAAGAAACTTGAAGAGTAGCTGAAATGTTCTACATTTGGTAGAGCTACTTCTCTATAGGTCAATCCTAATCCCTTGTATAATTAGTGTGCTAAAATTTCTCATATGAAGAAGCAAATCTTAGCCCTTGAAAATGTCGAGGATTATCTGGCTTATACTCTCACTATAAAGGAAGCTAAGGTGGGACACTTGCATGAAAGAGTTGGAATCCTCAATAATTCTACATCTTACCTAGAATATTCCTTTAGGAAAAGGAAGATTTGATCAATACTTTAAAGGATAGACTCAGTGTGAGTAAGAATAAACTCGCTTAATCTTTCTCTACTGTCAATAAACTAATGACCAATTCACAAAAGTTAAATGAAATCATCAGTAGTATAAAGTCATATGGTGATAAATAAGGAAATGGGTGTGATGAAGGGGAATCTACTTCAACAACGGTTGCACCAAAGTTTGTTAAGTCAACTACTTGAGAACCAAAGTTGAAATTCGTTGCTTCTATCTCAAAAGGTAAGTTGGTTGTTATGTTCCATCCTATTTCTCCTACCTCATCTAAAGCTAGTTCTTTTTGATACTCTAGTAGTTGTCTATTATCCCTACCTATCATTTCTCCTATGTGTCACCACTGTGGTGAACATGGGCATTTGAGACCCTACAATAAGAAATCTTCTCATCCACATATGAGAGTTGATGTTAGCACTTCTTCCATTTCTCCTCCTTATACTACTCCTCGAAGTCAAAGACCTAGATTCTCTACCTCCTTGGCATGTTTGTGTTATCTTTGTGGAAATACTGGCCACCTTGCAAGGTAGTGTCCTAGATCTATGGCTAGTACTTCTCGAAGTCTTGCACCTTACTCATCCCCATGTCCTATGCCAAGATGTAGCTATTGTGGCTCATATGATCATCTATAAGAAAGATACATTATGCATATCAGGCATAAAGTGAAAAGAAACAATGCTTCTTCAAAAATCCTACTAAGTCGTGTTTATATGGATCACTTGATAGGATTTTCTAGAACTTCTAAACTAAATAAACCTAGAGTTCCATACACTCCATATGCTCACATGATATGGAGATTACCTCCTAACATTATTGCCCCTTATTCTAAATAGAGGGATGTAGTTTGATCATTATTTTTGTTGATATGTATGGGATTAAGTAGTTTATATCTTTTCTCCTTTATGATTTATAGTCATTATGTTCCTGCATTATGTGTTTTATGTTGTCTTTTTTATATTCGTCAATGTTATTTTCCTTACCTTGTTTCTTTAAAAAGTAAAAATGTTTGTGTTTAGTGGATTGACACTCTCTTTCTCTCTTTCTTCTCTCCTGGGAACTTTTTGTGTCTTTTTTGTCATTCCTCACCACACCCTTTTCTAGGGGCTCATCTTACCTAGGTTTTAAAAACTCGTGAAAGGATTTAGCCAAGAAATCTAGCTAGGAGGTCAGTAAGGTATATAGACCCTATAAGAACCTCCCCTTATACCTACCTTAGATTTTGTATCGCTTTTTTTCTTACTATACTAATACTTTTACCCTTATTTTCTTACTAAAAATAGCAACAAAGTGTACTAGAAGTTAAAAGAAGTCAAAGTAGATAGAGCCTACTGGCCCCTTGAGTCGGGCGCCCATTCTTTATGAGTATCCTATTAATATCCATGACTTTCCAATTATTGAGGAAAGATATGCCAACTTTTCTTAGATTTTCCTATATTTTCTTACTTATTCTTATGATAATGATTTTTTAAGTAGTTCTATGCTGCCTCATCTTTTGTTGTCTCCACTAACTTCTCTACCAATCTCGTCCTTAGAGAGCATAGATTCACTTTTTTTAGAGATGATATTTTTACTGTATTATCTCTTCCTAATGTTTAGGACCCATCTTTCCCCATCATCCCTTTTGAATTTTAAAATATAGCTTTTACTTATCTTCCTAATGAATATGATCTTATGAATGAATGCAACATAGTTAAGATGGAAAACTAGTTGGTTAGGCCTACCCATACTTATAATGGTGGTGCTCTTATTGTTAATAAAGATGCCCCTAATCAGAATTTGAATGATGTTGTTAGTGCTTCCATTTATCCCTATTCCCATCATCATACTATCAATACATACAAAGGACACTTTCTTTGTGATATTCTAAAAGGTGAGACTATAGATCTCACTTGTATGATTATAGGACCATTGTTTTTCATACGATTGCTACTTCTCAATCTTTGCTCCACTATCCCTCATTGATTTCTAGGTGGGATTCCATAATTTTCCATAATATCTCTTTTTCTTGTCCTAACAAAGTCTCTTTCACTCTAGCTATTTCATTATAGTCATAGATCATACCCTCAATAATGAGTCTTTTAGTGTAATGAACAATCTCCTTATTGAGTTACACTTATTCAACCAGAATGACATGGTTATGTAGAGGGTTTAGGCACTTTTTCAAGCTATAGTGACTTCTTACCACCTTTTTTCATGACCACATACTCAAGGCTCACCTATTTCTTTTGCCTCTATTAGACCTCGACCTAGTAGTTCTCGAGGCAGTACTCACTCTGGTAAGTCCTATCTTGGTCCTTTCTCCTCCCTTTTTAGAAATTTTAGTAGAGATGAAACATACCTTGCTATTACCCAAGTTGTTTACAACTACTTTATCCCTCCACTACCTATATAACCTACTACCACTACAACTTTTGGCCAGTCCTCATGCAGTGGTGTCCATTAGAATGATGTTGCTATAAAGGGAAATAGAGAGTACTGAGCTCTTTTTCTTGTTATTTTAATTTATTTTACTTTTTAGTTACTGAAATAAAATTTGTAAAGTACTGTAAGTGTAATAAGAATGAGTTTAGTGTGTTTTTTTTATCTCTGTTACTAAATGTGTTACAACTTGTTTGTTGGCTTATATCTTCTCTACTGTGTTACATGAGTGTTCAAATTATTACATACTTGTATGCTTTCTCTTCCTCTTATAAGGGTATTCCTTTGACTTTCTATGTCAAAAAGAGGAGGAGAAATTTTTGTGCAAAATTTTTTTATTTGTTTCCATCCTATGTATTGAATTGGTGGTAAGTGTAGATCGCACTCCATCTTGTCACCTAACTTACACTTATTTAAGGGAATTGTTTCCTCAAGTGAGAAGGAATTGTGTACATTGCATGAGTTTTTATTGCATGGTTGTATATGTTTAACCTATTAGTGTGTACCTATATAGTGGTAACACAATAGTATTTGGATATGTGGTTATTTTGTGTATGCAAATTACAGTTGTAGATTGAAGTCATTGAGTTTCATTTGTGTTGTGTGTGTAGTTTCATTTAGACCCTTGCATTTCAACTTAACATAGTGTGGATGAATTGATCCAAGAAGATGGATGCACTTTAAGTAAGTGTATTTTTTGAGCATTGGGATGCATTGATGTTTTGTTCATATGAACAAACATCTTTACATCGTCTTCATGATCATCTCATGTTTGATGTGCATCTATACTTAGTTGTGTAGTGTTTTGACACGGAAAGTCAAAGGGGGAGAATGTAAGTCTTATCATCCATTGTGTCTTTGTTAGATTTTCGTGTACAATATATATAGAGTTTGTTTATTTCACTTATTGTTTTTATCTTCCTCTGTGTAACGGTGGTTACTATTGATCAGTATTGCATATAAACACATAGTTAGGTTCATAGTGATTGAGTGATACTAGGTTGAGTGATAGTTTTTATTTCATTATAGGTGAGGATATTTAGCAAAATTACTATGCAATTTTGGAAATACAAATTTTAAATTTTTGGCAACCCGGCGAGGCCCTCGTTGGGCCCCTCACCGAACCCCTAGCAAGGTTGTTAGTGAGGACCTCAATAAGGGTGTCCATTGGTGCCTTACACTACAAGGCTTTGAAGCCTCATTTATTTCTAGGTAGTCTCCATCTACATTAGTAGAGAGGTGTGACAATAGTGGAATTATGAAATTTGACTGACATGTGTTGATTGATAACCGTGTGATCCCTTTTATATTCATTTATGTAATCTTTAAGGGGGATACATTTTTATCAACCATGCATGTGGGGGATAAATCATGTTCATTAGTAAATGCACATATCTTGTTAGTATGTTCAATAAATAAGTTGTCTCTACATTGTTTGAAGACAAGCAAACAGTTAAGTTTTAGGGTATTAATAGTCATTCCAAACTAACTATCAATGAGAGCTCAAATGGATGAGATGTAGCATTTTCATTAAAATTATGAAAAATTCCGCTCGATCGATGATCGAGCTTTGCTCCACTTTGATCATGGATTCTCTGATAGATTTTCTTTTCGTATCTCAATCAATCCATAAAAGTCTCGACCAATCAGCAAAGGTCTTGTTCAATCGAGCTTCATAGAAGCATTGCTCGAGGGATCTTGGGTTGGACCGATATCACACTTAGATCAATCAACCAAGGGTCTTAATTAATCGAGTGAGCTAGTGGCTTCTAGAACAATGTCATTTCTTAACTCTTATTTTTAATCTTGACTATTTAATTGCATGGGTTGTAGTTAAAGGTAAAGATTAGGTTGCTCTTAACTCTATTAAAACTAGTTTGGAAAACTATAATTCAATTCCATATTGTCTATGTTTCAAAGCGAGGAGAACAACCATTGAGAGCTATTGGAAGATGTTGAGGATTGATCAAGACCAAAGCCTAGTTTCATCATAGAATTTTGTAACTCCTTATTTCTTGATTTAGATTCTCTCCATGAACTCATTTAATTCATAATTTATCATGTTTAGAACGATAAGTACCTAGGTTTCTTAGTTAGGATTTTGGTTGAACCTAGTCACATAACATGTAATAAAAAAAAATTTATTTAAGCTATTTTTCTCTTTAATTTATATCTTAATTAACCTTATACTTAATGCTTCAATCAATTGGCTTGAAAAAGTAGAATATTGATTATTCTTTGATTAATTATACATTGGAATACTATGAAAGCACGACTAATATATATGTAGCATGATTTCATATGAGTTCAATTTTCATGTAAGTGAAATAGCATGAGAAAGTTAGTGTTTATGCATAGTCATATATGATTGCTTCAAAAAAGTCATCGACACCACAGAGCATGTAGCTAGGCATCTTATTTAGAAAAGTCATTTAAAAATTGTTTTAAGTTGCATGTCAAGTGCTTATGGGATTTCAAAATCCTAAGTTTTTCTCATTGTTGAAATCATACATTCTGTATCGCTTTAGTTTAATGGTAGTATTAATTATTACTCAAAATTTCTCCTATTGTTAGCCTATATAGTATTGCAAATACTTATTATCGATACTCTACCTCAAAATATCCTTCTCCTTAAGGATTGATACTTGTGCTTATATTACTTGCATGATGTATATACTTGAGGACCACATTTCCCTATTTTTAGCTTAAGAGACTCTTTCCAAGGCCACCATAGAGACTGAGATGCTTAAGGTTGACTTGGGAAAAATGGAGACATATATTGATGAGCAATATGCTCTTGGCATAACTAATAGGCATGAATATATCAAAGCTCGTATGGCATTACTAGATGTAGAGCTTACTAATTCTTTCGATGAAGAGATGGAAATTCTTGTGTTGACAAAGAACCATGAACCCATTACTGTGACTTCACTTCAATAAAGGCATTTGGATAAGGGCGTTATTTTATCTCTTTAATGTGTAGTGAAGTAGCTTCTAGGGAGCAATAGTGATGAGGAAGACGAAGCTCTGACCTCTTGAGTTCACTCCCTACTTCGAGCTATCTTTTGTAAGTTTTCTCTTTTTATGGATGCCCTTAGTTTTAGGGTGAAAATTGTAACTTTCTAAAAAAAGTTTACTGCTTAGAGATAGCTCATTTTGAATGATTAGTGTTTTCATTTTCTTGCATTCCTCGTGCTAGCTTGTCTTTCTTTGATACTTTCTTACAGGGCTATTTTTAGGAGTTTGTCATTGATGTCAAATCAGTCTAGAGGTTAGCTCCCAACATCAAATTTGTTTTGGGTATAATTCCCTTAGCTTTGATCTTATTCAAGAGGCTCAATTTAAGATGGAACTTGTGTATGGGATTTATCCCCTTAACATCTATACTTGTAATTTTGTGAGCTAAGGAAATTGTCTAAGAGCTTCTTTTTGTTTTATAGAGATCTCTAAAGGCTAGGATATTTTCCTAGATCTCTTTGTGGGACTTGGTTCCTTAGAGATTTGGATGCTCCTAGAATCTATTTGTAGGACTTAGGTTCTTACTTGAACTTTTTTAGTTCGTAGGGACTTTCTTCTACCTTAAGGCCATCTTTGAGAATTGTTCCCTAAGCTTCAAAGTTGTTTGATTAAGCTAAGAGGATCTTATATTTTACTAAATTTTAAGCCAATGACCATGTCCAAAATCTTTGTTAAAAGTGATTATGTGTTTAAATGTAATCTGTTCAAGGTTAGGAGTTGGTCCTAGAACTTATTTGAATAATCATCTTAATTTTAAGCTAAGGATGATGTCTAAGAGCTTCATTGGTGGGAACTTAGCGTAACATGCTTTGAAGTGGTCTGTAGAGGCTAGAAGCTAGTCCTATATCCTTTTGAAGGATCACCTTCATATTGACCCTATCTTAGCTTGATGGAATTGATTCCTTCGGTGGACTATTGAAAAAAGACTCATTTGATCTAGATGTAGTTTATCAGTTGTAGTGTCAGGTGTTAGATTTTCTTTTCCCACGTGTTTTGGGGGTATGAGCTTACGAGCAACCTTCAAGATAGATTTAAGGTAGCTATTTTTTTTGTATAGGTCTAAGGATTACTAGGTTGTCTCACTCTATAGCCCCTTACCCAAGTAATTATCCTACCTTGGATAGTCATTTAGTCGTAACTATGGTTCATTTGTTTGTGGGATGTTGTCCTCTCATTTGGAAAATCATGAAGACTAGTTTCAACCCTATACTTTGCCAACTTTATTGACAAAGCTATTAGAGGTGCTAAATTAACATATTGGTCCTGGGTGTTACATTGGAGACTTATTTTAAGAGCTCTTTAGAGGAAGTATGGAGCTTCAATTTGAAGGCTTGCTTGTATTCCACCATGTAGGAGGTCTAGATAGAGTTGTAGTAATGAGCTATTCGAAACTAATATTCTACCAATTTAGCAAAATTTGATCTCTTTTTTCTTCTAAGAGGTCCAGATGGAGATAGGGAGTCTGATTATTGATCTCCTGTGGTCTTAAGACTTTAGTTTACAAATTGAGAAAGTGAACTTCAAATGGAGTCATATCTACTATGCGTAGACCAGTGAGAAAGAGTTCCCATTGTGAGGCTTATTTAGTGTTTTTGAGAGCCATAGGACCTCTAAGAGCTTATCTACCCATGTTCTTTTTGTAGATGAGAGTTTTTTAGAGTATATCAAGTATAGATGTTTTGGTTGGTTCTAGTTGTCCATTACCCTAGGGTGTGTATGAGTTGTGGTTTGAAGTTGAATCTTCCATTCCTCACAATATTCTCTAACTTTTCTATGAAATAGCTTGGCTCTATTATTGATGATTATTACTTATGGGACACCATATATATGGATAATTGATGTCCATTGGAATCTGATTAGATCATCCTATTTTATTTCACTGTATGCTCTAGGTTTTACCCATTTTGAGAAGTAGTCAATAGCTACAAGGATAAATTTGATTTAGGATCTTGTTGTAGGGAAATGTACTACTATATCAATACCACATTACATGCAAGGCCAAAAGCTCACTAGGATGGTGAGATCTTCAGTTGGCTAGTAGAGAATTGGCATAAATTTTGGCATTGTTGATAGCTTCGTGCATATACTTCAAATATCTAGTGCAGCATTGGCCAATAGTATCCTAAGAATATCACCTTTTGATCTAGGGATCTACCCTTAGAATTATTTCCACATGATCATTCGTTATCTCAATTTGGATTAGTGCAGCATCTTTAGGTGTGAGGCACCTAAGAAGAGCTATATTTTGGAGGATCTTCTATATAATTTTCTTGTAATTACTGTCTATGAAGCTAGCTTTTGCCTTAGCTTTCAAGCTTTGTTCTTATTTTTGGTAATATCCCTTGGATGATGTAATTCTAATAAAGTTATCATGAATCATATATAACTATGCGTAAATATTCCTTAGGAAGATCTATATGAATGAGGATGTACTAAGAGAGATACTCAACTTGTATAAGTCTCCTATAATTAATTTTGACTAAAGAAGCTAGGCTGGCTAGAGCATCTACACTTGTGTTCCGTTTTCTGGGAAGTTGTTCTACCTTAAAGTACAATAGAGTTGAGAGGATGACAACAATAATTTGTGGGTACTTTGCCATGTTGGGGTCCTTGATTCCTTAGTGTTGTAGATGCCTTTTACCTAGTTTACTACTAGTTGAGAGTTTACTTCAGTAGCTCACACATTTTTGGTTAGCTTGAGACATGATATAAAAGCTTTATACTTATATTTGTTTTGTGTAATGTGGAATTTGAACCTTAAAGATTTTTTTAGGAGGTTGTCATCTAGAATTCTTAGCAAAGTTATAGCTCAGCTTCCTCTTGCACATGAGGAACAATCTATTACAAGTGTCCAAAGCTCAATATTTGAGTCAGGTTACCCCCATTCTCTAATAGTGTTCGTACTTGGGTAGAAGGTTTCAAGATATAAAGTCTACTAGAATATGAGCTTTAATTATTTTCTAGGTGAAACTTGATATCTTATTAGTTGCTCAACTTTAATGCATATTTCATC
The DNA here is from genome assembly GCA_030763125.1 of Hippophae gyantsensis. Classification (NCBI taxonomy): domain Eukaryota; kingdom Viridiplantae; phylum Streptophyta; class Magnoliopsida; order Rosales; family Elaeagnaceae; genus Hippophae; species Hippophae gyantsensis. Next base: position 39,490,434 of record CM061035.1, on the reverse strand, counting down.
ATTCTTTCAAAAGCATATAGTTTGTGGAGTAAAGCCCTTGTAGGGTTGAAGGTGAGCATTAGCTATGAAGCTTAAAATAAGGATGGAGCTTCTCTACTATTGTTACTAAGTCAAGGCCAATTTCTCCAATAGTAGATACCACGTTTCAGCATCTAGGGGGACCATACTTATATAGTAGATTGGCTTGTGAGCTCCTTTAGAATCTTTGAAAGGAACTTCACACACAACATATTCTGATACTGTAAAATTTAAGAACAATTGCTCTACTTGATCTAGCTTGACTAGAATTGAATAGGATGTTATATAGGCTTTCAACTTTTGGAAGGTTTGCTCACAAAACTTATCTCGTTTGAAATAATTAGCTCCAATATTTTAAAGAAAGGTAGGCATTTATCTATGCATCTAAAGATTAACTTATTGATAAATATTACTCTTATAGTGAGTATTTGAACCTCTTTCTTTGTTTTTGGAAAAGGCAGTTTAACTAATGCCTTAATCTAATACGATTTAGCTTCATAACCTATTTTAGTGACTATATTGTACAGGAACCTACCTACTTTGACCCCAAATTAGCACTTCTTTGGATGGAGCCTCATTCAATAATGTCTGAGGATGATAAAACAATATCTCAAAATGATTGACATATGTGTTTGCTTTCTTTGATTTTTTGAGGATGTCATCTATCTATGTTTCCATTATTATTCCAAGACACTCCTTAAACATCTTGTTCACCAGCCCATTGTTACCTTGTATTCTTTAACACAAAGGCATTACATTATAGTAATAGCTACCCCTTTTGATGATGAAGGATGTCTTTCATTTTTCATCAAGGTGCATTCAAACTTGATTATATCCAGTGAATGCAACCATGAAGCTAAGAAGCTTATATTTAGCTCTTGCACATAGTACTTATTCTATTTTAGGTAGTGAGAAGCTATCCTTATGATAGGAATATTACAGAGAAGAGAGGAAGAAGAGAGAAACTGAAGGACAGAGGGAAGGGTTTAAATATATTTTCTAATATCCTTTATTGAATTCAAGAGGCTTTATTAATAGCTTTACATGGATGGAATTGTAAGTACAATATTCTAACTGATTCTGACATTCCTAACTGAATTATTATCCTTCCAGCAATGCATTTATTTGGTGGTCCTTATGGTACCCATTATCTGCACTTGAGTGGCATTCGTGGTCCCCATCTGCACCCACGTGCACCTACTTATGCATGCAATCCTACAACCTTGTGTGTTCTTCTCGTCTATTATAGTGTGTGCTATCATGCATCCTCGCGTGTTCTTCTCACCTAGTGTGTGCCTAAGAGCATTTCGAGCAAATGTTGCTAGTATGATTTCTCCCTCCCTTTGAGAATCCTTGTGCTCAAGGATGAAGTAAGGGTAGGATTTCAAAAAATGCCATTCATTTCCCACATGGCTTCTTCGGTTAGAGCTCCTTTATATTTGACCAAAATTTCAGCTTTGGGTTGATATTTGTTCTTCTTAATCACACAAAGATCTATAATGGCTTCAGGCTAAAGGCATGATTGTTGCATGATCAAAAATTATAAGTAGTTACACTGAGCTTGGTGTAACTATTCCCACGTGTTTCTTCAACATACTAACATGAAATACATCATGTAGTTGAGAGTCAAGAGGAAGAGCCAATCTCTATACTACTTTCCCTACATCCTCAATAATTTTGTAAGGTCCAAAGAAGCATGGGGCCAACTTCATAGATGATCGAAAAGCTATTGAGGTTTGCCGATATGGTTGTAATTTCAGATAAACATAATTCACTTTGAGGAAGGAGAGCTCTCTTCTATGTTGATCGGGCTGAAATTTCATTCGATTTTGAGCTTGTATTAGGTTGTTACGTAAATCATGCATGATGATATCTGGATCATACAAGTAGTCATCCACAGCTTGAATGTTGAAAGTACTTGGAATGTAAGCTAACAGATGTGGGGGTGGGATACCATAAACTACTTCAAATGGAGTTGTTTTGGTTGGTGAGTGTGTTGTGGTGTTATAGCTAAACTCAAGCACATGGTATACATTCAACCCATTACCTTGGTTGATCCCCAGCAAAGCAGCGCAAATATTCTTCCAGTGTGTAGTTAACAACCTTAGTCTGGCCATCCGTTTGTGGATGGTAGCTAGAGCTAATGCATAATTGGGTTCCTTGTAGCTGAAACAATGCTTGCCAAAAAGAGCTAATGAAAACCTTATCTCGATCACTCACTATAGATGTTGGAATGCCATGTAAGTGCACCACATTGCTACAAATACCTTAGCTATAATTAGGGTAGTTAAAGGGTGCTTCATGGCAATGAAGTGGGCATACATTGTCAATCGATCCACTACCACAATAATCATTGTATTTCCCTTTATGATTGGTAGCCCTTCAATGAAGTCCGTTGATATTTTAGCCCATATCTTGGTAGGGATTGGTAAAGGTTGCAGCAATCCTACTAGTTTCATGCAATCAGTTTTGAAGCATTGACATACTTCACACATACGTAGGAACTCCTTTACCTTTTGGCGCATATTGGACCAATAGAAATTCTGCTTGATTGGAGATAGTGTTTTATGGAACCCAAAGTTCCCTCCAATTGGTGATGAATGGCAATCAGGTAGGATATTTGGATTTAAAGAAGAGTATAAGCTCACGTAAACCTTGTTCTTTTTGAACCATACTCCATCACGTTGACACATCTTGAGGGCACCTGTAGAGGAATTTTTGGCTATCAGCCTCTCATAAAAAGGGTCCGGTATAACCTCCTGCTTGAGGATTGACCACTAATCTACTTAGGGTTGGGAAATAGATAGGAATTAGAACTCTATTGCTCTTGACAAGAAGTCAGCAACATGATTCTTAGTTCCCTTTTGATACTCAATTTCATAATCATAGCCATGGAGTTTAGGTAGACAACATGCCTGTGTTGTTGTTGTTATTCATTGCTCCAGTAAATACTTAAGACATTTTTTATCTGCATGTACAATAAATGGTCTTCCCAGCAAGTATGGGCACTATAGCTTAATAGCCTTAACAACAGCCAGTATTTCCTTCTCATAGATAGATAGTGCTAGGGTTGATCCTTTGAGTGTAGCACTAAAATAAGCCACTAGCCTATATTCTTGGATAAGAACTACCTCAAGGCCAATGCCACTAACATCACATTCTATCACAAAACGTTGTGAGAAATCTGGTAAACGCATGATGGGAAGGGCGATTAGAGCCTCCTTTAGTTCCTAAAAAGCCATTGTTGTAGCCTCATTCCATTGAAACCCTTCCTTACTCAATAAACGAGTTAAAGGTGCAAATAAACCACCAAAATGTGAAATGAACTTTTGATAATAGTCTACCAATCCCAAGAATCTTCCAATTCCTTTTGCTATGGTTGGTGTTGGCCATTCAATGACAACACAGATTTTTGATGGATCAATTGAGACACCTTATTCTGAAATCAGGTGGCCCAAGTATTCTACCTGTAATACACCAAATTGACACTTATATTGTTTATCAAATAAACTATTAGTCGTTAGTAATTGTAGGACAGTTTGTAAATGCAAACTATGGTCCTCTTATAAGCTGGAGTGTACTAGGATATCATTAAAAAAGACCAGCACAAATTTCATGAGGAAGGGTGGAAAGATATCATTCATGAGACGTTGGAAAGTGGTTGTGGCATTGGTAAGCCCAAATCGCATCACTAGGAACTCATAATGACCTTCATGTGTTCTAAATGCTATCTTGTGGGTGTCATCTTCTTGAACTCTTATTTGATGGTACCCTGAATGAAGATCTAATTTGGAATAAACTTTGGCTCCATGGAATTCGTCTATCAATTCACAATGACAAGTATAGGGTACTTGTCTTTGATAGTAATGGCATTCAAAGCTTGATAGTCCACACAAAATCTCCAGGCTGCATCTACCTTTTTTACTAACAAAATTGGTGAGGAGAAGGGGGCTATTTTTTGTCCTTATCAATTGGGATTGCAAGAGTTCCTGCACCATCTTTTCTATCTCAATTGTTTTTATAATAAGGGTAGAGATAGGGATGAACATTCACTCGTCTAGAGCTAGGTATCAAGGGAATTTTGTGGTCATGTATTCTCTTAGGAGGTAAATAGGTGGAAGATTAAAATACCTAAGGGAACTTAGCTAATAGTTTACTTATCTCAGGAGGGTATGCATTAGTTTTATCCTTGTGACTGATAACTAGCATTATCTGGAGGAACATCCCTATGCCTTGTAAGCCATTACATTCTTTATCAGTTAGAGCTACAATGTTAGCTCTCCCTAGTCCTTGGAATGTAAGAGAGTTTCCTTCTGTAGTGAAGATAAGGGTCATCTTTTTGTAATCCATTAGGATGGGGCCAAGGGTTTCAAGCCATTGACTCCTAAGACCAGTTGGCATGCTACAACTAGAAGAACATAGTAGTCAGTAGTCACTGGGTAACCTTGAATGATGAGAGTGAGGCTACAACATTTTCCAACAAATTCTATTTTCCCATAATTTTCCACTAATACCTCTAGTTTCTTACCCTGGGTTATTGGCAATCCAAACTGAGAAGTTAAGGCTTGATGAATGAAGTTATGTGTACTTCTTCCATCTATCAGTACCAATACCTTTTTATTCCTCACTTTTCCCATAATACATATAGTCTATCGGTGTTCAGTTCCTATTGTGGCATGGAAGGAGATTTTGGGTATGGCTTCTAGCTCTTCTTGTTCTGGTTTAGTTTCCTCATAGTCATTTGTATAAGTATGGGCCAAATTTCTATCATAAATAGCTGGGGCCTAGCATAGTGATGACCAAAAGCAACTTTTTCATCACAGTAGTAAACACAATCCTTTCTATCGTCATTCTCATGCCTCTTGGTTGGTAAGTCATCGAAAGAATATTGGTTGAGCTGGGATAGGGTGCTATGTAGGTGGTGGTCCTAACACACCAGCTATGGTGTTAGTTGGTGGTTTGGGCATTAACCTAGCCACACCAATGGCATTAGCCAATCTTCTAGGTTGCTTGATTTTAACATCAATACTAATATCATCTCTCAATCCAGCTATGAATCAACCAATTAGAAATTCCTTAGGTAAACCATCTACCCTATGAGAAAGTTTTTCAAAGGATTCTTGATATACTGCAACACAAGTGGTGTGTTTCAAGCAAGATAATGCCTCTTAACGGTCCTCATAATCAGTGGGTCCAAATCTTAGTTGTGTAGCCTTGGTAAACTCTTCCCATGTGAACAGCTCACAAAATTTTGTCAGGCATCGATGTCGTTGTAACACAATGCCTTCCAAGTGGAAGGAAGCCGGCTACACTTGATTGTTGGAAGCAATATTAGTGAATTCAAAGTATTGCTCTACTTTGTAAATCCACCTTGTAGGATCCTCACCAGGATACCTAGGGAATGATAGCTCCAGGTGGGGGTAAGGGTTCTTAGAGTTTGATCGAGAAGTGTGAGGGTATGGGAGCATTATTTCATCTCAGGAAAAAGGATTACCCTCAGGTGAGTTATGAGTAGTGCGTAATACCTGTAGCTTGATGAGAACTATTTGCATGGTGGAACTCAACATTGGACTTGCCTCGAGTATCCATAGTGGGAATCGGCTTTGATACCATTGATAGGAATATTGCAGAAAAGATAGGAAGAAGAGAGAAACTAAAGGAGAAAGGGAAAGGTTTTAATATATTTTCTAATATCCTTTGCTGAATTCAAGATCCTTTATATATAGCTTTACATAGTTGGAATTACAAGGACAATATTCTAATTGATTATGATATTTCTAACTGAATTATAATTCTTCCAACAATGCATTTATTTGGTCGTCCCTTTGGTGCGTGTTGCCTTCACTTTAGAGCGGTTTGTGGTCGCCCTCTACGCCCATGTGTGCCTACTTATGCATGAGGTCCTACAACTCACACGTTCTTCTTGTATGATATCGTACGCATTGTCATGCATCCTCGCCTGATCTTTTTGCCCTATGTTGTGCCTAGGAGCATTTCGAGCAGATGTTGCTCGTATCACCTTAGGAGTTACCTTGTTCAAGTCTGCAAAGTCAATGCAAATTTTCTTCTTTTTTATTTGACTGGAGTGTATGTTAGATTCAAATATAGCTTATGGAAAGCATTTTTAGGATCTATCCTTAGACTTTCCTCACAAGATATAGAAAAACAGACTCGATGCTATTTAAGGAAACTGAACTGTTCTTCCTCATTTTTGGGGCTGGGTTAATTTCCTATCTTAACATTTTTGGTGACATCGAATGGATGTATAGAGACTTGTTTTAGCTTCTCTTCCTTTGGTTGCATCCTTTGGGCATTGTCCTTTCAGGAGCTAGTAGAAGATAAGCTTCATTCTTTCTCTTGTTAGCTTCTAAGAGCTTAGGAAGCTAAGCTCCTCTTTATTGGGAACAACATCTTCCCTTGCTATAATTGATATTAGGAAATAGGATTTCTACTTTTTGAAGAAGCCATATAGCATTCTCTTGAAATGGCTTATTCGCCATGGAGATATTTTATTCTTGTTTCAGTTAGGTACTTAAGAAGTTGGTGTAGTGTCGAAGGTACTACTTTTAGCTCATGAATCCATGGGCGAGCTAATATCATGTTGTATAGAGAGTAGATGTCAAGAATCTTGAAGTTGTTGGTTAGTTTCTTTCCTTCGACATAGATAGGGAGTTCAATATTGCTATAGGTTATGGAAATTGACCCATTGAAGCCAACCAGGGAATGGTTGTATGTTTTTGTAATAGACTTATCTTTAAGGCCCATATTCTTCTAGGTGTTGAGAAAGATGATATTTGAAGAGCTTCTTGATAACTCTATGAAAATTGAGTTATTTAGTCGTTCCAAACTAATTATTTTTCTTACTTTGGAGTGAATATTAGCAAAAGGACCTATCTTTTGTTTAAATATGCTAATGTAGGTGGAACGACATCAATTAGAGGTCAAATGGACAAGTTATTGCACTTTTAGTAATTATGAAGACATCCACTCAATCAAATGAACAAGCTTTGCTCAACTTTGATCAAAGGTTCTCAAGTAGATTTTCTTATCACTTCTCAACTAATCCACAAGGGTCTCAATCTATATAACTTTGATCGAGCATGAATCGAGAGCCTTTGAGTTGGAACAATATCACACTTAGATCAATCGATCAAGGGTCTCGATTGATCGAGTAGCCCAACAATGTCCAAAATAGTGTCATTTTTAACTCCAATTTTTAATCTCAACCATTGGTTGCATGGATTACATTTAATGGTTATGATTATGTCATTTTTAATCCTATTAACATCAATTTGGAAGAGGAAAAGTCATTTCAAGTTTTCTACAATTAAGAGCAAAAAGAACAACCATTCTAGAGCAATTGGAGAGACATGATATTATTAGGTGGAAACAACCTAGGTCACACCAATGCCTAATAAGAATACCACAGATCCACCGGGCCACCTAACTATCCACTATGAAAAATAAGGTCCAATTATAAGGCCAAGTCTTATGCTACACACCAAGATAAAGCCCCCAAGTAATCTACTTACAAACTGTTACTTTCATCATATTCTCTACATGAAAGGTATTTGGTTCTAGACCAACATTCCAAAAACTTGAGTCACATAAGCTATCAAACCTATTCTACTAATACCTTAAATGTTACCATAATAAAACAAGTGCAAATGTGTGTCCTAGAGCAAATTCAATAATGAACAATCCTATCAAGATGATTTAATAATATATCAAATAAATTGAAATCAACTAGTAACTCTAGAATAGATGTTTAAACATAATATCACAAATATTGTAGGCTTATTAATCCATCAAACATAACTACAAATGTTTGATAAATTAACTCAATGAAAAAACCTACTTGAATATTTTTTTGCAAAACAAGAGAGAGAGAATAAGATGAAGAGAATAATGCTCTTGTGTTGTTAAATTAAAGCTGTGTGCTTATGTTTATATGTATAGAATATTTTGAAGCACTAGGTCAAAGTAAAATTACTATGTTTTCCATAAAATCAGTTAAAAGAGTTTTAAAGAGAAAGAACAATTTAGTAAAAAAAATAATTCAATTTGAGTTAGAAAAAGATTTTAAAGTCAAAGCCCTAGCTGCTCGATTGATCTAACACATTCTCAATTGATAGAGTACATAGTTCTATCGATTGAATGCCCATATCGATCAATCCAATACAGTGGTCAAAACATGTTTGATCGATCCAATCGATTCTCGATCAATCTAGTGTAATAATTAATTTTAAGATAGGATTGATCGATCTAACTAATAAATCGATTAATCTAATGCTCAATCGGTTGACTATTAATTACTCGATTTATCTATTCAATGAAATAATTAATTCGGGACTTTTTAAAACTGAGTAGATCAATTCTTGATCGATCTAAACAGCCTAGTCTTAAAATATTTCTATGTCTAATATGAAATCTAACATGCATAAGAATAGAGATATATATGAATTGTGATCATTGGAGCTCGATAGTTTCTTCGACTTTAAAATATTCTTGAATGACACACCTAGAAACTAAAATTATATTTGTATGTTTTGTTCACGAATATCGTTAACACTCATGAAGACCTTACAAAGATTGATCAAGATTGGAGCCAGATTTCATCATAGAATTATGTAACTCTTTCTCTTTTGATTTGCATTCTTTCCATGAACTCACTCAATTAATTATTGAACATGTTTAGAATGATAAAATGATAGGTTTGGGATTTAGGATTTTAGTTGAATTTGGCCACGTAGCATGTTATCAAAACAAGTTTATTTATATGATTTTCCTCTTTAGTTGATGCTTTAATTAATCTTATACTTAATGTTTCAATTAACTGGACATTGATTGCATGATGTTGAGATTTATGTTCTAGCTTGAAAAAGTATGCATTGGAATAGTGTAAAAGTATGACTAATGGATGTGTAACATGATTGCATGTGATTTAATTGTTATGTAAGTGAAATAGAATGAGAATGTGATAGTTTATTCGAAGAGACATAGTCCACAAGTATTCGGGTTAGGAAAGTAACATAGTTCTAAAGCACAAGTATCATTCTCGAGGAGTGAGGTCTTTCGTAGTAAAATACTGGTACTAAGTAATTGTAATACTACTTAAGCTAACAATAAGAGATATTCTATCAATAATTAATTATTACTATGAAATTGATGTTATTTTGAATGTATGGTTTAATTAATGAGAAAATTTTGGATTTCGAAATCTCCTAGCTATTTCACATGCAATTTAAAAAAAGGTCTAACTAACTTATGTAAATATGATATCTAACTACATGAACTTAAATTTTGATGACTCTTTTCCAAGAAATCATATGACGTTTCATAAACATTCATAGTTTTATGCTATTTCACTTTCCTGACATATAAACTTACATGTAATCTTGCTACACATACATTAGTCAAATATTTGTACTATTCAATGCACATTTTAACTATTCTAAGAACAATCATCATTCTAAGCATACAATATGACATAGATGAGTTCATGGAAAGAATACAAATTAATTAAAAACGAATTACAAAATTCTATAAGGAAATCTTGCTCAGAACTTGATCAATCTTTAACTCCTTCTAATTGCTCTCAATCGTAGATGGGACGGGATAACTTTAATTTATTAGAGTTAATAATAGCTTTATTATCTTGATAGCTTGCTTATTTAGTTGAAAAATCTACATAATGTGCTTAAATAGTCTTTAATTGTGTCTTTTTGGATCTAAGTGTGCTCTTAAGTATACAATATGAATTTAGCTTCTATTTCATTGAAATAATTAATATTTTAAAGTTTATTCAAGAAAATTATATTTTCTTATTTTGTAGGAATTAAAGAGAACAAAAAAAAGTGGTTCATATTTTGCTACAGCTAGCCAGGATTTGAGCAGCTAAATAATAAAATATAAAACAAGGTACAATTATAGAGGAGTCATTTAAAGGATGAAATTGGACACTAATAACTCATTTTTAGATGGTATATTTGGGAGTTAGCATAAGAATGCCACCTCACTTTGTTTCAACCTAAAAATCAAGTTATAAATATAAGAATTAATTGAAGGAGCTGAGAGAGGTAAGAGAGAGTAGAATTGGTGGATCTAGATTTTGAAAACTATACGTCTTATTTTCTTCTCTGAAGAAGAGACAAAAAGAACGTACAGGAAGGATAATCAAGGCAAGCTTGGCAAGGAATTTTAGAGAAGACAAGAGGAAGTCTTCTTTTTATGTTCCATGATCCAACTAATATAGGTCTAAAGCTGATCCAATTGGTTTAAGAATCATATTTACTTTGATCTAGTAGCTGAGATTGAAAGTTAGATTTAAAATACCATTGATATGTTAAATTCTTCCTACTCAATTGATTGATACCCTTGCTCGATCAATCTAATGATGGAATTTTCCAACCAGAGAACACTCGATCAAAGTTTGAGTTGTAAGGTTTATGTGAGTGTTGGAAACATTTGTGAACAAAATATATAATTGTAATTTTAGTTTCTTGTGTGTCATAGAACATTTTTAAGGAGAAGAAACTAGCAAGCCTTAATGATCAAATCTTAGGTATATCTCTATTCTCATGCATGGTAGATTGCATATTAGACACATAGGAATAATATGAAAATAGGCTACTCAATCGATCGAGTAGTAACTAGATCAATTAAGCTATATTATCTATTGAATTAATTATTTATATGACTAGTTCAATCAAGGAACTAATGATCGATCTATCAAACACTAGATTGATCAAGATTAATGACTAGATCAATTCTTATTATTAAGAATTAATTAATTGATACACTAGATCGATCGAGAGAACATTTGATAGATCAAGCTATGTACTCAATTGAGCGCTTTATTAGATCAATCGAACAACCGGTGCTTTGATTTTTAAACCTATTTCTAATATGAATTGAATTGAATTTTTACTATATTTCCCTTATTTCTTAAAACTCGTTTACCTAATTTTATGGAAAAGATGGTAAATTTACTTTGGCCTAAAGTGCTTTAAAATATTTTATAAATATAAACCTAAGTACACAATTGTGCTTATTCTATTCATCTTTTACTCTCTCTCTTATTTTGCTAAAAATTTTCAAGTAGGCTTTTTAATTAAGTTAATTTACCAAACATTTAGGGTTGTGTTTGATTTTGTGCTTTTAATTGATTGTTCTAGAGTTACTAGTTGTTTTCGTTTTATTTGATATATTGTTTAGATCAATTAGTCAGGGTTGTTTATTATTAAATCTACTCTAGGACACACACTTGTACTCATATTTCTATGCTAACATTTCATGTGACAGTGGTGCAGGTTTGATAAACTTATGGAACTTGAGTTTGTCGAAATGCTGGTACGGATTTGAACACCTTTCTTGTAAAGACTATGATGAAAGTATTGGTTTTTAAGTAGATTACTTGGGGGAATTACTTAGGTGGATGGTTTGAGTCCTAGCCTTGTAATTGGATACTTATTTTTCATAGTTGATATTAAGTTGGTCTGCTAAACAGTTAGTTAGTCCAATGGATGGATCATTTTCCTCTTAGGTCATTGGTTTGGCCTAGGTTGCTTCCACCTAAAACTCTTGTGTGTTGATCTTTATTTTCCGCATTACTTTATTTACACTTGGTTATATGCTTAACCACTTAAGAAATTTTAATTTTTTATACTTCCACTAATATTCTGCTAATTAGATAATTAAATTCATAACTAAATAAACAAACTTTCATCACCAGATACACTTAATATGCCTAGAACCTTGTTATGGATCACTTAAGAGAGGTTTCATCTACAACCCATGCACCTTACTTTGATGGGTCCAATTACCCTTATTATAAGACTCGTATGAGAGTCTTTCTATGGTTTATAGATGAAAGTGTCTGAAACTTTGTGCTTTATGGTTGGGAACCACCTAAGGTTACCAAATATTGCACCAGTGAAGATAAATTGGTAGTAACTAGAATCAAAAGGGTATTAATGATATTTTGAGTGTTATGTCTACTGATGAGTTTTGTTGTATTTCTCATGTTTAAACTGCTAAGCATTCTTGGGTTATTTTGGAGGTTACCCATGATGGTACCTCACAAGTTAAATGAATAAAACTCCACATGCTTAATACTCAATTTGAGAATATTAGGATGAAAGAAGATGAGAATTTTTCTAAATTCTATGCTAGATTATATGACATTACTAAATCCTCTACCAATCTTAGAGATAAAATTGATGATTTTAGGAGAGTTTGAAAAATTTTCTACTCATTACAAGATCACTTCCATGCAAAGATCACTATCATTGATGAAAATAAGGATGTTGACAATATGAAAATAGAAGAACTTGTTAGATCACTTCAACCTTTTGAGATGAGCTCCCACAAGGAATAAAGGTTTTTTCTTTCAAAACTATTATGATTGAAGAAGGTGACAATAAAGATACAAAACTAGCACTCTTGACCAGAAGAATGAATAGAATCTTCAATAGAAAGAATCCTCAAAAGAAAGGTCAACCAAGCTATTAAAAGTATCAAAATTTGAGAGAACTCAAATCTATGATTTCTGATGGTAAGAAAACTAAACCAACTAGACCTCAATGCTTTGAATTTATTGGTTTTGGTCACTTTGTAGTTGACTTTGAAATTAAGTAGAAAAACACTAGAAGAGCCTTCAATACCATATTTATTGACTCTAAAAGTGATAATGATAATCCAATTAAACTAGAAAACAATGACTCCAATTTCCTATCTTTTATTGCAAAGGTTGGTAGATGCTCTAGTAAGTCATATATTAATTCATAGATTGAGGAAAATGATTCTAAATTCTTACTTAAATATTTTAATGTCAATAGTATTGCTGAAGTGCTTAGAGATTTAATAATATACAAAAGAGATAAAGATAAGTTTCTTGTAAAAGTAACTAAACTCAATGAAAAATTGAAATCTTATGAAATAAATTCATTAGTACTATAAAAGATAATCCTGATCTATATGAACATTCTAATATTTTCAATTCACGTCTTACAAGTTTAGAATATGAAAAACAAAATTTGATGCAAGAATTCAAATAATCTAAGGAAGTTATGGAGAGAATAACAATTGGAGCTAAAAGATTGAACAAAGTTCTTACCTATGTAAAACATTTTGGAGATAAGAGAGAGCTAACCTATGTAGTTAAGGATTCTATGCCATTATCTTAAGAAACAAATAAGTTTGTAAAACCCTCAATCCTTTCTTCCTCATGGGATACAAATATAACTTCAACATCAAAGACTAATATGGTAAGACCTCTTAAACCTACTCCTAGTGTTATTCATTATGCACAAAGAACAGTTGCACCTTGATTGAAAAATATGTTAAGTTTGTGCCTATTTGTCATCCTTGTGGTAAGGAAGTTCATATTAGACCACATTGTAGACTTCTTGTGAGATGTCCATATTTTAATAATGCTTTTCATGCATAATATTCAAGAATTAATTTTTATCATCCATACATTAATGCTAAATCACCATCAATGATGAAAAAGAAAAGAAAAAGTAAAAATAAGGATAAATCCAAAAACTTATCTAAGTCAATTGAATCCAAACCCAAAAATATAACAAAGCCAAAATTGAAGAAAGTTTAGATTAGGAAAGATTGTCTTTTTTTTCAATCAACTAACCGTCCTTCTCTTCACCTAGGAATAATCTATCTATGCTTGATTGACCCTAGGTGAACATGTTAGTTTGATCGCTTGCTTTTAATTTTATTTTTTGTTTTTTTGTTTATTTAGTTCTTAATTTTTATTTAAAAAAATCACTCAAGGAAGTAGAATTTTTTAGCATCGAAATAAATTAACTACAAATATCATTTAAAATCACAAAATTTTTTTTTTTAACTTGATTGATTATTCATTATGTTATTGAGTATCTTGTCCTTTGCATTTATGTTTTCATACATCTAGTTATCGATGTTAACAAGAACTTACTCACACACTCACTGGACCCAATTGTATGCAATGACTAGAATTTATGATTGATTATGTAAGTATTTAGGGACTTGAATAACCTTGATTGCTAGAATTATGTTTGAGATCTTTCTTTCACTTTATAAAATAATACTATGGACAGAACTAGTGTGAAAGTTATCATACTAGGATTTTGGCTTGTGCATATTTCCTTAAAAAATAATAAAATTAATAGAAATGGAAAGTAAAAAAGAGTTTATATGGAAAAAACGAAAGAGCCATAAATGGTTACACAAAAAATAAAAATAAATAATCAATCCCCCACATAAAAAATAATACGATAGGGGAATACAAAAAATATACTAAGCACTTTTTTGGGTGTTTATTTAAAATTTTTGTATTAGTATAGAACTTAGGTAGTGTTTTTAAACTTTTTTGGTTTTTGATACTCGATTGATTGATGATGAATATCGATCAATCGATTGGGTTTAGTGCATATACACCTATTCTTTTTCATCCACTCCCCCACACAAACTGTACCCCCTTTTTGGCCCATTTCTTATTTGTACTCAAAATCACACCTAAATCACTCTTTTTTGTCCTTAATTCACTCTTAATTTATTACTAAACTCTTCCCTAGCATCAATCATTACAAAAAACATCAAATTTGTGCAAAAATCACAAAAAATTGAATTATGCATTTTCCCTCTTTTTTCTACCAAACACCCCTTATGATATTTTTTTATATAATTCCTTCCTAAATTTTGTACCCCAATCTATTTCTAAAATATTTGGAAAAAATTTGGTCACTTTTTCAATTTACAAGAGGGGTATTTTGGTCATTTTGGTTTTATGCTCGATTTTCTACAATCGTTGTGAGATGATGCAAACTATCTCCAGCTACTCCTGCTCCTTTTTCATCCCAATGGTGGGATGATAAATCAGAATCAAGGTATACCACATTTTTTCTAGATGCTCTATTTTATATGAATGTAGGATTACATGGATAGAATTTCCTGAGATCGGTATTACCCGAGCCATTACAGCTCTAGGATAGGTGTCCCTATTTGATCCTATTAAATTATGTTGCTCACCGATAGTGCATGAATTATATGCCAACATAGATTCCATAATTCGTAACCTAGAGCTAATAAGTAACAAAGTTTTTGATAGAAGTAAAACTGTTGATATCTTGGCCTAGAGGATCAACAATTTTTTAGCCATCTAAAATACTCGGGACTCTGGTTTTAAGATAGATTGGTTTATTTTTTTCATTGAGGATATATTTTCCAAACTTTCTTGTTCACCAAATATCAATTTTAGTACAAAGTGACTATTTATACTAG
Organism: Hippophae gyantsensis; assembly: GCA_030763125.1. Lineage (NCBI taxonomy): Eukaryota > Viridiplantae > Streptophyta > Magnoliopsida > Rosales > Elaeagnaceae > Hippophae > Hippophae gyantsensis. Next base: position 39,475,137 of record CM061035.1, on the reverse strand, counting down.
GTGAGTTCACACCCTTTTATCGGGTGTTAAACAAAATGGTTTTTGCTAGCCTACTACTTTCAAAGCACTTTGCTGATATTGGTCACCTACATGCAAAAAATTTGTATTGCATTGGAAAATGGATTGCATTTGATGTAGGATCAATAATTCAGGATGAGATTATAAACCAATTTCAGATCCTCAACCAAAGAATTGAACTTTCATATGGCTATCTATCACTCAACTAATTTTGGCTACTGATGTACAACAAAATAAGGCATTCTAACACTATCTACTAGATGGGTGACATTGGAAAATCAACCATTTCAAGATTATCTACTCAGACTTCAAAGAAATAGAGGCTTGTTGATGTTTATACCAATGGAGAAGGAGCCCTAGAATTGGTACAAGTAGTGGAGGAGCTATAGATGACTTCTTCGGGGATGAAGATATGGAAAATATACTTGGTCATGAACTGTCTCATCAAGAATTATTTGATTATAAGGTGAAGACGAGATTGAGAAACTTGGAATAGAAAGTGGATAAAATGGATCAAAGATTGATAAGAATTAATGGATCCCAAGCTAAAATACTTTCCATGATTAATAAAATCCATTCACACTATGAGTTTCCTCCTCTAGGAACTTGTTTAATTTTATAATATTTAGATATTATGTCCTATTTTATTATTGTGTTTGGAAGTAAATTTAGTTTTTTTCAAGTGTAATTGAAATGGTTTGTAATGTGAAAAATTATATAATTCAATGCACTTTATGATTGATTCATCTGTCTATGTTTATCTCTAGCATGTTTTTGTTTATTCGTATGACGAAAGGGAGAAAAATTGGTATAAAAATTTTAAACTCAAATTGAAACATCAAAAAAGAGAATAGTTAATTTACAGGGAGATTTGTTTTTTGAATTACTTTGAAGTTTTCGGATATTTAACATAGAAGGAGTTGCTTTTAATTTCTATCATTTGTTTAATCCTTTTTTATCATTCTTTGTTTTTCTATTATTAGATACACTGAACTATTATGAATGAGTCATTTGGGACAAGTTGTTTGCTTGTTGGTGTTTTTTGTATTTTAGTGTAAACATGAGCTTTTGAGATTCAAGCAAAGATGGTTCCAACAACTCATAGGATAGTACCACTATTTAGAAATTTAATTTTCCTATGAGCATTAGATAGTGAGAGAGATATTTTGTCACACAAATATGCCAAAGGGTGAAATTGTAAGTTTTATGTGAGTGCCGGCGATATTCATGAACAAAATATATGATTATAATTTTAGTTTCTAGGTGTGTCTTAGAAGAATATGTTCAAGCCAAAGAAACTAAACAATTACATCTCAGGTATATTTTTATCCCCATGCACATTAGATTGCATATTAAATACATAGGAATAATATGAAAATAGGCTACTTGATCGATCTAAAGTAATGACTAGATCAATCGAGCCATATTCCTTGTTGAATTAATTATTTATATGACTAGATCAATCCAGGAATTAATACTCATCGATTGAGCACTAGATCGATTGAGATTAATGTCTAGATCAATCCATATTTTTGAAAATTAATTAATTGATACACTGAATCGATTGAGAGGACATTCAATCGATCAAACTATGTACTCGATAGATCGAGCACTTTATTAGATAGATTGGGTGACCAAGGCTTTGATTTTACTATATTGTCCTTATTTCTTAAAATTCATTTAACTAATTTTATGGACATAATGGTGATTTTACTTTGACTTGAAGTGCTTAAAAATATTCTATAAATATAAACCAAAGTACACAATTGAAACTAACCACTTAAGAGCTTAATTGTGCTTATTCTCTTTTTTTTTATTCTTTCTCTTATTTTGCTAAAAGTTTTCATGTAGGCTTTTTCATTATATTAATTTATTAAACATTTCTGAGTGTGTTTGATGGATTAACAAGCCTACAATAATAATTATGTTATTATGCTTTTAACTGATTATTCTAGAGTTGCAAGTCGTTTTTGTTTTATTTGATATATTGTTTAGATCAAATAATTAGGATTATTCATTATTTCATTTGCTTTAGGACACATACTTATGTTTATATGCTAAATTTTAAAGTGATAGCGCTACAAGTTTGAGTAACTCATGGGACTCGCATTTTTCGGAATACTAGTCCAAATATAAATGCCTTTCTTGTAGAAACTATGATGAAAGCAATGAATTATAAGTAGGTTACTTGGAGGGAATTACCTAGGTGGATAGTTTGAGTCCTAGCCTTGTAACTAGATACTTATTTTTCATAGTTGATAATTAAGTGGTCTGATAGATAAGTGGTTTTCGTCTTAGGTCATTAGTGTGACTTAGGTTGTTTCTACCTAAAAATCTTGTTTGTTGATCTTTATTTTCCATATTACATTATTTATACATAATTGCATCCTTCGTCGCTTAAAATATTTTAATTTGTTACACTTCTGCTGAAATTCCACTAATTAGATCCATAAATAAATAAATGAACTTTCATGAGTGAATCTCGTTTGATCAAGTCTATTTTGGATCGATCGAAAATCTTGTGGATCAATCGAGTTGTGATGATAAAATCTTCCTAAGAACCCTTGATAAAGGTCGATCAAAGCTCAATCAATCGAGTGAGTGGCATTTATTTAATTTCTTTAAAAAAATTTATATCTCGTTCATTTGAGCTCACACTAATGTCGTTCCTCCTACATTAGGATATTTATACATAAGATGAGCTTTTAACTAATATTCACTCCAAATTTAGACAACTAACTAGTATCAAATGGTTAAATAACTCTACTTTCATAGAGTTATCAACACCTTATAAACTTAACCCTTTGCTTGTCTTCAAGTAAAGTAAAGTAAACTTATTGTTTTATTAAACTAACAAGATATGCATATTTACTAATGAACTTGATTTAGTTTCCACTTGCATGGTTGGCAAAAAATGTATCCCCCTCAAATATTGCATAAATGTATAACAAAGGGATCGCACGACTATCAATCAATGTTAACGCATTTCAACATAGGAGTATGCATGGCATTTGTGATAAAACAACTTTGTGTGAGTGTTATCAAATTATGTAACTCACTATATATAAGATAGGCTTATGCAAACAATATTGGTATAGAGTTTCAAAACACATTTCATAAGTACACACTTCCTCACCAATGTAGATGTATATCAATTTGCAATCAAAAGAGGTTTACATGCTTGTAATGTAAGACTTAGGTTGGTCTAGATATATGAAAATATTTATGAAATAGTACTCCCTAAGCTTACTTTATCATTCATGTGCAATTTAAACTTTTCTTCATTGTGCTCTACTTCACAACTATTTTTGAACTACTTAATCTCTCAATAAGCACAAGCTAAGGGTGTGGTGAAAGTGAGATATATTATGATGCTTTTTTGATAAGTTAAGACGTGAGTTAAATGAAGAATTCGTATATATTAAAATCAAATAGGTATGACTAAGGACATAATATATAGTTAGCTTAAAATGCTCAATCAGTTCAAATAAGACCTAAATAACCTATTTAGCTTAATATCATGTAAAATTTTGCCTCAAGGGAAAATAAAATGAATCCTAAAATATATACAAAACACATGGCATATAGCATCATTTATTAAAAAAAATTCAATAGCCACATCAAGAATAGTCAATGACTATGCACATCTAGGTTAGTGTTTAACCCCAATAGAGGAGCCATATTGTTGAGGAGTGTGAAGCAAGGTTGTATAGTTGATTCCATAATGGAGGCTAAATATGTTGCCACTTGTGAAGCAATCAAAGAAGGCATATGACTCCATAGGTTCTTGATGGATTTATAAATTATTCATAATATGGACTAGTTACTAACACTAATACTATGATAATAATGGAGCAGTGTCTAACTAAAAAGAACCATGATCCGAGAAATTATACATCAAGGAGATGTAGCAATCAAAAAGATAGCTTCTAAGAAAAATCTTGGTGACCTACTCACCAAGACACAACCTACCATGTTTTAAAGGTTTAGCTAAAAGGGATGAAGAAAAAAGACATGTCCCATCTGCACTAGTAGGAGATTATTATGAGATTGCCTAAAATGTAAAGTAGTTTGTATTGAAATTCATGCTAAAATTAGAATAAATAATAGGAACATTCATTTATTTAGATGTGCTACTTCATTTCAAATAAATTTGTGATTATTTATGTATGCTTAAAATTTAGTATCTCAACGTACATATAAAAGATTGGATTTAAGTGAAATAATCAAATTATCGATAAAATATTTTTGATCTATAATTTGCTATACTTTTAAGCACAGATTTTGTGCTTTATTTTAGAATTGTGTTATTTTGGAAGATATTTTTATGTTTTGTAGGTTAATGATCATTTGGAAGAATGTGGAGCTAAAACAAGCAAACAGAGTGAAATCAGTGTGAGAAATCGAAAAACTCGAACAAGTCGAATCGAACGACGATTAAGGCATCATGAAATTATTGTACACTAAAGCCCAAACATATGCATATCGAGATAGGAAGCTCTCAGATAATAACTTGGTAGACAGGTTGAATTTGTGCACTTAAGCACACAAATAGAATGTCACAACATAAGTATCTCGGGTTTGCATTGAGGATTTGATTTTTATATCGTGCCATGGTGTAGATAAAAGCGTGTCACAACCTACATGTATTGAGTGGCTAGAAAACCTAATACCCATATGTAACATGTTTTACTCATTATTACCCAAAACATAACCTATAAATACACACTCTAAACTCTAAAATTACTCTTAAACATAAATAGCCACTGTAGCAAAAAAATACCATTCAAAAACATATGAAATAGAGAGAAAACTCCTCTTTGTGAAGATTTTCCTAGGATTTGAATAAGGGGATCATCCAATTCAAGGATTTGGAGATTGAAGATCAAAAGGGAGTATTTTAATTGTTAGATCCTTTTTCTCTCTATATTATGAATGTCTTTTGGAATTGAATTAGTTTTAATTAATTTAATTATGTTAGGCTAAATTTAATGTATAGGATTTTAGTTTTTCTTCCATGAATGGAAGAAAAAATTTATGAATTTATTTAAATAAAAGTTTATTTATTTATTGTTCATGTTTCTTGATATTTTTTATTATAAATTAATGATGAATCAAATTTTGATTTATGATTAAAAACAATATTTTAGAACTACGGATAAGATACATCTGTGTTTAGTTGTGCATTTATGAACAAGAGTCTAATTTAATTACATTGATTATTTATTTCCCTTAGATTTACCAATTAACTCATTCAAGCCCTATCCAAGAAGTTATTGGTTAATTGAGAATTGTGGGGGTCACCATGATCATTTAGGGGTCTCTTATTTAAAAGAAAAAAATCAATAAGTTTAACTTTTGAAGTCATATCATAAAATTCACTTAATTAGTTCTTTCCATGAATGGATAGCTAGCTAATTTTCCATATTCTTTCATCCATATACATTCCAATATAATTTATTTCCTTTATTTTAGCTATTTAATTATTTTGGAATTTATAATATTTTTTTCAACCAACAATTGTTAAAATGTTTAGGATTATTTGTTTAGCTAATTAAGAAAATAACTTGATGTATTAAAAAAACTACAATTCCTTTAAAGACCGACTTGGGGATAATCGTATCATTAGTCTACTAGTGATTTGTACACTTGAAAGCAATTAAAATTTGTGCATAAAGTTTTTGGCATCAAGTGGGAATTAGCATTTTAAATTATTTAATTGCTTCTTTTTAGTTAGTTTTTTTTTTGTGATTTTATTGGTATATTTTTCTTGTTGAATTATTTCCATTCTTTTTGTTTCTTACCAATTTAGTTCTTTTATTTACTAGTTTTTAGGGGGTTTATTCTAAGGTGCTTTGATTTCTTTGTTGTTTTGTAGTAAATTCAAGGTAGGAGATCTCTTAGAAATGACCTCGAACATTTCATAGACAACATCAATAGATCAAAAGAGCACTCAAGTAGGTTGGATACTGAAATCCAAGAGCCACTACAATATCCATTAAACATAGGGATGCTATACCAAGAAAAATGGCTATGAAGGAGTATGCAAGGCCAATCATTGGAAATGCTACTTCTTGTATACAATTGGGGGAGGCAACTAGGAATTATGAATTAAAAAATATTCATTATTCCATCTTACCCTTATTTTATGGTATTCTTAACGAAGATCCACTAACTTTTATCCATAATTTTTATTCAACTGTGCAAACATTTCTTTTGAAAGGGCTCAACAAGGACCAACTAAGGATGAGGTATTTCCCATATACGCTCAATGATAGGGAAAAGGCTTGATTGGGAGGGAGTCTACAACAAATTCATGAAAAAGTTCTATTTCTATCAAAATACTTTTGATTTGAGAACTAAGATTGCTACTTTTTCACAGGTGGAAGGAAAGGCATTCCATAAAGCTTAGGATAGGTTCAAGATATTTCATATCCCATGCCTACACCACTACTTCCCACTACTGCTATAAAACAAGTTTTTCTATGACGGGTTGACACAATAGTGATAGTTTATAATTGATAATGCTATAGAAGCAATTATAGGAGAGAAAATAACTTTTGAGACTTATGAGCTCTACGATATTTTGGGTGCTAATTTTAAAAAAAGAGTGCTAGAGTGAAAAGAGCTAGAGTAAATGAGATAGGCTTTAGGAATGATATCGCTATGCAACTTGGAGTTGATCAACCAAGTCGCATTTCTCACCACCAAAAATGCACTAAACAAAAATGTATGTGGAGTTTCTAGTACTTATAGAGATGGTGCTAATACTTGTGCTTTTGTTGTTGATTTATATGAAAGTATTAGTCAAGAAAATTTGCACTCAGTAAAGGGGTACAAACCTAAACCTAGGAATGACCCCTACACAAACACATATAGCCCAAGGTGGAGGAGTCACCCTAATTTCTCTTGGAAGGAAAATAAAAGTCCCACCTATGGCCAAGATCACAACCAAGGCATACCTTTTCACGAAAACATGCCACATTATCCCCCTAATAAGCCAACTTTGGAAGATAACTTTAATGCTTTCATTCAAGTGAGTAGATATAACAAAATGAAAAACAATCAAAGGTTGGACACTTAATAGGCATTTATGAATAAGGTAGAAGTGCAAGTAGGGAGACTCGCTGACCAAATATAGAGGTAAGAGGAAAGGAAACTTCATAGTCAACTAGAACAAATGAATGATATAATAGTCCATAAAAGTGGTAAGGTTTTAAACAATACTTATTTTCCTAAAATTTCTCTAATGATTTTCCACCTAATATAGAAAATATAGATGGGGAGCAAGCAAATCCCAAGGGAAAGCTAAGGAAAATGAAGTCTCAAAGCCTTCTGAAGATAATAAGGGGAGTCTAGGAGAGTCAATTGTCCTTCATACCCAAAATATTTCTAGGACCTAGTTTCCAAAGTGAAAGATTTAGGAAGTTTCAACATCAATATCACTTTGGGAGACAAGAAGGTGTCCACCATTATGCTAGACTTAGAAGCAAGCATCAATGTCATGCCATATTCAATATACTTACAACTAGGTATAAGGGAGCTTAAATTAACAACTGTGTCCCTTCAATGTATTGATATGTCTATTAGACAACCAAAGGAAATAGTTGAGGATTTATTGGTACAAATAAAGAGTATAATTGTATAGGTCGACTTTCTAGTAATAGAGATTGAAGGTACCCCATCTTTGGATAAGGAGCATACCATTCTTTTTTATAGGCCATTTGTGACCATAGCTATCAAAATTATTGATGTTCATAAAGGAAAGCTAACCATGATAGTCTTAAGAGAGAATATAAATTTTAACATGTTTAAAATTTAACCACTCAACCTATTTCTATTGTAAATGAATCTGCTGCTACTAATTCAATTGACTCACATGTTTATGACATTTGTTTGCATGAGAAAATAGATAATAATATTGATGATTCATTTACAGATAGGAGGGTGAAGGAAACAATAATAGATTCAGTTCAGGATGATGACTAGAAAGAATGCATCAAGTGTTGCCATGAAAAAGACATGAGTTATAAGTCCCCTTATCTTAGAAAGAATTTCTATATCTGTAATACTTGTTATAAATCTTTTTAAAGTACGTATAAAGACTTCTTTTGATAAAGGCCAAGACAAAGGAGAGAACAAGCACTTCAAGGATACACTAAAACCTCCTTGAGAAGAACAAACAATATCATACCAAGACATTAAAGAAAGAACTTTGGTGGGAGGCAACCCACTATTTTAGGTAATATTATTTTTTTTCTTTTAGATTAGTTAATTTTATATTTTCCCTTTTGAATGCTTGAATATATGTGTAGTTGAAAACATTGAGGACAATGTTTAGTTTAGGTTTGGGGTGCAAATAAGTCCAACAAAATTTTTTTGATACAAAACAATCATATTTTTAGTCAATTTTTGATGATTAATTAAGTCTTTCTACATTGTTTTTGTTTGATTTCTTACACATGCTCAAGATTTATTGTAAAAGTTAGTTCCTATTTGTAGTCTATATTTCATGCTTGGAATATTGATATTAAGATGAACCTAAATTGGGTGACAAGAAATCAAATAGTAAAGACTAAATTGTGATATTATTGAGCCTATAACGTTTTATTCTAAGAGATAATATCTCTTTTACTCCTTTAAAAATTTTCCCTATGATTCTAAATTGTTAGATGATTTCTATATGTTTTGCATTGGGTGTTAGGATTTTAAACAATATAATAAAGTCTCATTTGATAATTTAATTACTTTGATTGATTGACTTGAGTAGAAATTAAAAGTGTGTACCTATCTTCATTTCATGCTTCACTTCTAGTGCAAAATGATATATTTCGGGGTCCATTAGGGGAAAAAGAAAAAGAAAAATAAGAAGCTATAATATCTATGATCGTCACACACGAAGTGTATATAATAAATACACGAGTATACATATCACAACAAGTAATATAATGATAAGAAAAGATCGTTTTCATGGAGATTATTTTATTAGAAACTAATTTTTAAAAATAAAAAAAAACAATTTTTTGTTTTTTTTTATATTTTAGGAAGCAAAATTAAAATAACTAAAAGTAAATAGTAATAATTAATTAAATCAGATTTTATAACTAAGAAGATATATGAGAAAATATCTAGGAATATTTAATCCCCTAATTTTCTAAATATGTGAATCGCTAAAATCTCCCAATATAATTACCAATTAACTACATGATCAATTGAATCTATCCTAATATGTTTTCCTAGCAATTAATTTAATCACACTCTCATGCCAATTAAATTTCATACTACTCATTAAGTTCATCAATTATGGATCACATACATAAGAATCATACATTTCTACCTAGAAACTATGCATGTTATTTAATCTAGACAATCAATTAAATAATTCTCTCAAAATTATTTAATTGCCTCTATAGATAAATTGTTGGCCAAATAATTAATAGCGTAAAAATTAGATTAAATAATATAATTAAATTAAATTTATAATTGGGGTTAAATATTAGATCATCACATGATGAAAATTGGGTTCATAAGATCCCTAGATTAATAAATTAATCATACATAAATGTGTTCATAAAGGAAGACATAAAAATTGATAAAGAAAATAGTAGAAGAAAAAATACAATAAATCTCTTGAATTGTAGTGTTAATCTCCTATTGAATCTCTACTAAAATTATATCTACTCTTGAATTGTTTTTGCATTTTTCTCTTTTTTTAGCTCCAAAAATGACCAAAATTATGCTAATGACGGCCCTTTGGATTTATGGGGTGATTAAGAGTTTAAATATAGCTTAAGTAAAATCTAGACCATCAGATCATCTTCATATCAAGGGCTAAGATTAAGACAAGCAAAATTGACAAAGCCAATCAATCACATCGCGACACATGGCATAGAGAATTCATTGGACTAATCAAAACGTGACATGTGGCAGGGGAAAATTAGTTCAACTCAATGCTCGATGAGTCAGTGACACACGACATGACGTGATTCATAGAAATGGATGGCGTGGGGCATTGGTCGAACGTAGGGAGCAATCGCGTGGCAACACATGGTAGTGCGATTTGACCAATCTCCAAACTCAGATCCAATGTTATGCTAACACGTGATGTAATGTGATATTCCATTTCTGCTTATGTGGCATCCATGTGGCTTGCCTAGTCATCTCATTTTCTTACATGGCATTGATGAGTGCTCAAAAAGCACTAAAATAACCATGATTTTATGCACATTAATTGATTAAAAATATATATATTTATATGTTTTATCATATATTTATATAAATTTGTCTTTTTCGGAATCACGGGTATTTTTATTGTTTTTCAGGTATTTTGGCTTAAAAACGCAACTTAAAAACTCAAAGAGGAATACTGGAAGCAATACATCACAAATATATTAATAAATAAATGGGGAAAGGTCAACAAATATGGAAAAATTGGACAAAATGGGTCAAAAAGGACAAAAATGTCAGAAAGGAGAAAATCGCGCCACCGTGCCATCGCCGCCTACCCCGCCTCCGCATTGTTCATCCGCTACAGCCTTGTTCATCCGTGCCATCGTTCATCTCATACAAGACTGTTCATTCGTAGGCACTGTTCATCCGCTGGAAGCTGTTTCATCCGCTACAAGACAAGTGCCCGTCATGTTGACGTCATCAAATGACGTCAGCAATCACTAATCCGCGTTTTTACATTTTTTTTACATTTTTTCTCTCCATCCTCACCTATAAATACCCCCCTTTCCTTCACTTCAAAACACACCTTCAAAACACACTTCTCTCTTCTTTCTTTCTCTCTTTTCTTAGATTTTTAGGTTTTTTTTAGTTTTTCTTAGTTTTTAGTTAATTTCTCTTAGTTTTAGAGTTCTTCCCTTTTTGGGAAGAACTAGTTATGTTTTTGTAATATATTAGCTTTTTGATTCAATAAATGGGAGTGCAAATTCCGCTTGGAGGTTTTCCAGCAACAGGAATAGCGTTGAAGTTCTGTAAGGATTTTATTTTCTTTACGCTTATTTTTTATGCTTTATTCTTACATGTTATATTTAATTTATCTGTGATTAAATTTAACTCTGTTGGCTGTTTATAAACATGATGTAATAATAACGTTGTTATGCTTGCGAAATATTAAATAGGTAAAAATCTCTAAAATGAATTGATTTTATTTTTATTCAAGATTTTATATTAAGAATGTTAGAGAGAAATATATTATTTTTCATTACAAACTTAAATCTGAAAATTAGATTTTAAGGTTTAGTTATCCGATCTAATTTAGAGTAGTGCTCTTTTATTTGTTGGTACAATCGCCCGGTAGTTAGAGTGAAGCTCTATTTCAAAAGTTTTTATAAGAATTATTATCTGAAAATGTATTGACAACATGTTTTCAATAGTGGTTTTAAAACTTGAAAGTTAGTACTCGAATAACTAAATTCTTAGGTTTAATTTGGACACCTTGAATAAAGTTTAAATTGTCTAACCCCACCAAAGGTGGCATTTAAATGGTTCATTTTCAATCTCTTAGAAAAAGGAATTAATTTAATTAACCAAATTAGTTATCAACCCCACCCATAGGTGTTAATTGATTTGTTTAGTTAACAAAGAATATCTAACCCCACCAAAGGTGGTATTCATATAAAAAAGAGAGAATCAATAAATATCAATTCATATCTTTAATAACCTAATTAATATGAGCAAGCATAATTAACTTAATTATTATATCCATAAATACTCCACCATTATAAATGATAAAATTTGCATAAATGTTTATTGAATCTATGTTTATTTTTATGTAAGTAGATTAAAAACACAAAACCCCAAAATATCGTGACAGGATGTTTAGGATTTAATTTCGTTTTTAAAAGTTTGAATAATAAATTAAAAACCACATACATTCCTTCCTTAGATCGACCTTGGGAGTATACTTATCATTTTCTACGAAATGATTCGTGCACTTGCGAGAGTTTTATAAATAGATAAAACCAAATGAACGGGCAGGATCGGCGATGTCGGTTCTGCCCCGATCAGGCATTCCACATGGCAGCTCCTGATTGGCCTTACATTAAAAATTCAAGAAAACTCCATAAAAATTCCAAAAAAACCCCAAAAAATTCCAAAAATTATGTTATCACCTCTTTTCACTAAAAAGTTTATATTTTAATATTTTTGGCCCCAAAAACACTATTTATTGATTAAAATAAGTAAATATTATGTAAAAAAGTGCTCTAATGACTCTACTTTCATAGAGTCATCACACCTCTCACCATATATAGTGTCGACATCTTAAACAGTATAAATCAGCATACAATATACTATTCATTGAACAGTACAAGCAACTATGCACAGTAAAACCTTAATTATAAAAGAAAGGCTTATTTTCAGTTCAGGGGCATCGTTGACAACCACACATATACACTCTCATAGCTCTCTCATATTCAATCATCCTCTCTAATATTCCTTTCTTTTTGTAATCTTCATATAACCTTTATAACCTTTCGATAATTTAAGTAAGTTTTTATTTTCTTTTATTTTCTATATTTCAATTTTAATATTTATATTTTGTTTGTAATACTTATGGCTGGCTAAGCTGGCTAAGCTACCTAACTTAATAATATAATATGCTTGTTTATTAGTCTTATGCTTTTATTCTTTAGTATTAATTCTCTAGTTAACTCCACAGATTCTTGGTGCACTTATGGTATCAAAGCTAAGGGGGTGTTTTAAGTTTCTCATTACAAACCATAGTACTTATTTTATATGATTCTTGAAACCTTATATTCTAGTATAAGACTGTTGGAACCTTGTATGTTAGTATATTTGTAGCAAGCTTTTAGCCATGGATCCAAAGGAAGGATAGTAAGTCCCGAGTGAAGAGGCAGTAAAACTTGGAAGAGTCGGTGGTAATAGTTACAAATGTAATAACTATAAGATAAAATAGTAGTATATTTGCTAGATAAAGGCTAGTGGAAGCCAAAACAGTAATAAAATAACAATTATTTTCTATATAAAAATTTAACATATTTCCTTGACTTAATTTCAAAAGTATAATTAAGTATTTTCATAATTGATTAAAGAAAGTAATATTAAATATTAAGATTGATCATTAATGACTAAGAATATTATATTGATGATTAGTTTTAAACATAAGTTTTACAAGTTTAAATTTTAGTTTTAAATTTTAAATGCCTAATTTTAATTTTCCTTCTTCTTCATCACTTTCAACATCATCATCTTCATCCTCGAAGAATAAAAAATATTATCAATATTGAACAACTCACTATTGAAAATTTTTCAAAACAAATTGATAATTTGAGGATCCCCAGGATTCACAAAGATCAAATTTACAAAACAAAGACGATGAATCTTTTTGAGACCGATTACACAATCAAAATAGTGGAGAGAAATATCAAATTATCTTGTCCTTTTGAAACCATAGAACTGTTTTCAAAAAACTCATTACAAAAATATATTGATAAACACTTCAACTATGTTCATATCAGATTACTCCAAGTTGGATTAAAACCCTTGACCAAAGAATGTCTAAAGACATCAATCCTAGTAGCTCTTTGAGATGCTAGATTCAAGAATTTCCAGTATTCTCTATTGGGAATAGTTGAGTCGAGTCTCTGTTTAGGATCGATATCATTTGACTATTTTCTTAATTTATAGTCTTCTTAAGTGACCAAAACATCATGAAGGCACTTATATTACAAATCCAAACACACAACTATGATATGATCTCAGGATCTATCCTAGTTGTGTTAATATTTAGAGTTCATTACAAATCAATGGTATTTGCATTCAACACTGGACACATACACCATTCCAAAAAAAGAGAAAAACTCTTCTTACAAATGGATATCTCAATATCCAATAAAATTATTCTAAAACCTATTACATGGAACCATATCACCTTACCAGATGAATAGCGCCTTGAATGTGTGACTTAACCAGAGTCAGAACCACAAGAACCTGAGCAAAATACCTAGCTTAGGAACACAACCCAATATAAAAAGGGTAGTGTCATGCTTAGCTTTGATAAAGCCACTAGTTCTAGGTATTCCTCTACTTTGTCAACCGATATCTCAGACCTATCCTCTCTCAACCTACCACTTAAAACCAAACCTAGGTCTTCTACATCAGACATACGTAGACCAAAACTCAAAGGAGTAGACTTTAGCACACCAGTACCACAACCAATCTACACTATTGAAAAAAACTAGGAGATGAGCAATTCACCACCATTATCACAACATGCTTTAGTCATAACATAGAACATGGCCCAAGAATAAGACTTAAATGGATTGGAAAAGGAACCATACCTATTAGACATGAAACTATTGCAATTAGATCTTAATCAAATTCACAATTGTCATAATAAAAGATGGTACCTTAAATTTTTTTCTAATAAAGAAAAAGAAAGCCTTTTTCAGATGTACTCAACTTTTCAAAATCTTCCAATCAACATATCCAACACCTAAAAAAATTTCTATCAGATCAAGCAAGATGGTCTGGCCTTATCAGCTAAAAAGATGACTCTCTTCCAAACAAATATCAGGTTCCTTAGGCATAATGTCACCAATGGAACCAATATCCCTATCGAAAGATCCCTATAGTTTACTATCAAGTTTCCTAACATAATCTTAGACAAAACAAAGCTTCAAAGGTTTCTCGGAAGTCTAAATTATGTTCTTAACTTCTATACAAAAATCATCAGATTGCCAAAAGCACTTCGCAAATGGCTCAAGAAAAATCCTGAGCCATAAACGGATGAACATACCAAAATTGTGCAACAAATCAAAGCACAAATCCAAACCATTCCTGGTTTACATCTTGAAGACCCTAATCTTCCCAAGATTGTAGAAATAGACGCTAGCGAAGTTGGCTATGGAGGAATTCTAAAACAAGTCCAAAGGAATAAAGAACTAATCATTCAATTTGTCTCTGGCCATTGGAATGATTGTCAAAAAGATTATTCAAATATAAAAAAGGAAGTATTAGCAATAGTTACATTTCAAAATTTCAATCTGAATTATTAAACCAAAAGTTGTTTACTCAAAATTGATTGCAAATATACAAAAGCAATTTTACAAAAAGATGTTCAAAACATTGCAAATAAACAAATTTTTGCACGGTGGCAAGCTATATTAAGTGTTTTTTATTTTGATATTGAATTTATGAGAGGAGAAACCATTTTTTTATGAGATTTCCTAACTAGTGAATTGATCACCACAAAAATTGTGTGTACAATGAATATGTATGTATACGTATCACAACAAGTAATATAATAATAAGAAAAGATCCTTCCCACGGAAATTATTTTATTAGAAACTAATTTTTAAAATTAAAAAAAATAAAAATCAGTTTTTGTGTTTTTATATTTTAAGGAAGCAAAATTAAAATAACTAAAAAGTAAATAGCAATAATTAATTAAATAAAATTTTGTAACTAAGAAGATATATGAGAAAATATCTAGGAATACTCAATCCCTTGATTTTCTAAACATATGAATTGCTAAAATCCTCCAATATAATTATCAATTAACTATCTGATCAATTGAATCTATCCTAGCATGTATTCCTCTCTTAAGTAAGCTACACATGATATAGTAATTAATTTAATCAGTGATGCCAATTATATTGCATACTACTCATTAAGTTCACCAATTATAGATCATATACATAAGAATCATACATCTCTGCCTAGAAACTATGCATATTATTTAATTAAGACAAACAATTAAATAATTCTCTCAAATCTATTTAATTGTCTCTATATATAAATTGTTGGCCAAACAATTAATAGCATAAAAATCATATTAAATAATATAATTAAATTAAAATCATAATTGAGGTAAAATATAACATCGTCACATGGTGAAAATTGGGTTCATAAGATCCCTAGATTAATAAATTAACTACACATAATTGTGTTCATAAAGCTCATGTTTTTCATAAATAAAGACATAAAAATTGATAAAAAAAAAAGAGTAGAAGAAGAAATACAATCAACCTCTTGAATTGTAGTACTAATCTCTTCCTGAATTTCCACCAAAAATGTATCTTCTTTTGAATTTTTCTATATTTTTCTCTCTTTTTAGCTACAAAAACTAATCAAAATTATGCTAATGGCAGCTCATTAGGGTTTATAGGGTGATTAGGTGCTTAAATATAGCTCAGGTCCAATCTAGATCGTCATATCAGCTTTATATCAAGGGCAGAGGTCAAAACAATCAACATCAATAGCACCAGCCAATCATAGTGTGACACGTGGCACATAAAATTCATTGGGAGAATTAGAGCGTGACACATGGCAGGTGAGACTGGTCAGAGTCAATGATCACTGAGTTAGTGCCACGTGGTGCAATATGATTTACGGTAACCAATGGCGTGGTGCATGGGTGGATCGTAGGCCACATTGTAGCTTATGATTGGCTCTCCGTTAAAAATTGATAAAAAAATCCCAAAACATTTCAAAAATTATATTTCACCCCTTTTCACTAAAAATTTTATATTTTAATAGATTTGGCCAAAAAATACTATTTATTAAATAAAAAAAGTAAATATTAAGAAAAAACGTGCGCTAATGACTCTACTTTCATAGAGTCATTTGGAATTTCTTCAAAATAGGTAACATATGGCCAAAAAGAAAAAAGACAAAGAGGCAAAAGAACCTCCTCCTAAACCTTTACCAAAACTACTCTCTTCCTCAAAACCTATTATTACATGGTCCCATGCAACCCAAACAAAACCTCTCAAAAGACTCATCTAATGAGAAACAAAACTAGGTTCATGATCCTTGGTGCACTTATGGTATCAATACTTATTATTGTTTGATTCCAACCATTTATATGAGTACTGGGGAGTTAATATAATATACTCATATAAGTGTATGAAGGATCTGATGAGTTAATCAAATAGGTAATACTAAAAAATAAGAGCACAAAACTAATGAAAAAGCATATTATATTGATAAGTTAGGTGGCTTAGCCAACCTTAAGTATGACAAACAAAATATAAATATTAAAATTGAAATTGAAATATAGAAAATAAAAGAAAATACAAACTTACTTAAATTATCGAAAGGTTATGAAGGTTATATGAGGGTTACAAAAGGAAACTAATTTTAGAGAGGATGCTTGAATATGAGAGAGCAATAAGAGTATATATGAGTGGTTGTCAGCAATGCTCCTGAACTAAAAATGAGCCTTTCTTTTATAATCGAGGTTTCACAATGCATAGATGCTTATACTATTTAATGAATAGTATCTTTGTCTGCTATTTTATACTATTTAAGATGCTGACACTATTGGTGAACAGTGTTCTGTTTGTCACCTTTTACTATTTAGTGAATAGTGTTATGTCTCTCTATAATGTCTTTTGTAATTGAATTAGTTTTAATTAATTTAAATATATTAGGCTAAATTTTGTGTATGAGATTTTAGTTTTGCTTCCATGAGTAGAATAAAACTTTTATGATTTTATTTAAATAAAAGTTGATTGATTTCTTGTTCATAATTCTTGATATTTTTAATTATAAATTAATAATAGATCAAATTTTGATTTATGATTAAAAGATATTTTTTAAAACTAAGCATTTGATACATCATCTTTTTTTGTTATGCATTTATGAACAAGAGTCTAATTTAATTACATTGATTTATGTTAAATTAGGTGGTTTATTTATTTCCCTTAGGTTTACCAAATAACTTATTCAAGCACGATCTAGGAAGTTATTGGTTAATTGAGAATTTTGATTGCTCACCATAATTATTAGGGTTGTCTTATTTAAAAAGAAAAGATCAATAATTCTAACTTCAAGTCATATTGTGAAAATCATTTAATTCATTCTCTCCATGAATGGATAGCTAGCTAATTTTTCATATTCATTTATCCATATTTATTTGATTATAATTTATCTACTTTATTTTAGGTATTTAATTATTTTAGAATTTACAATCTTTCTTTTAACCAACAATTATTAGAATGTTTAGGATTGTTTGTTTAGCTAATAAGAAAAAATTTAACATTTTGTAAAAAACTTGCCAATTCTTGTAGAGACTAACCTTAGGATAATCTTATCATTAGTCTA
The DNA here is from genome assembly GCA_030763125.1 of Hippophae gyantsensis. Lineage (NCBI taxonomy): Eukaryota > Viridiplantae > Streptophyta > Magnoliopsida > Rosales > Elaeagnaceae > Hippophae > Hippophae gyantsensis. The sequence continues at coordinate 39,457,041 of CM061035.1, read as the reverse complement.
CTATTGATTCGTATACTCACGAGCAATTAAAATTTTTGCATCAACTATCCATGGTAATTAATTAAAGTTTATGTAATGGGATCTTTATTAACTAGGTCAATAATACAACCAATATCCATTTAGAATGGAGTGACCCTTATCAGGAGTCACTGATATGAAGACATTTAGTTTGAAATACTTTGTATAATAGTTGATTATATAGTACTAGACCAGACATATTAGAAACACTGTTAATATATGTTTACTTGCAGTTTTCTCTATTTCATATGATGACCATGTGCTAAATGATCTTAATCATGAGTAATTTAATTGGCTCCTTGTTACAGCACCTTGTTATTTGACATACTTGGTGATGCCCAAAAGTTTGGGTTAAGATATTTTATATCTTGATATCTAGGTGTCTATAGTAGGCTGGGAGTTTACCTCACAAGACCTGGAATCCCCTTTATCTATATGTAGATGTTAAATGAAGTTGTCTTATTTAGCAATGCAAGCTTGGATGTTTACACACAATCTATAAAATGATTATATATAGTTATTCATATGTATTACAATTACTCAAGGGGAAGATGTAATAGATGAGGTAAAGCAAACTTAATGATCTCGATCGTATTACGAACTAGCTATGTAGGATTAAGCTAAACCTAATGATTATATTAATGTATTACTCATATACATTATGTTAGGTAAATAATAGCTATGATATTTGAGATTTTTCTGTCTCAAGTTTATGTTTCATTAACTCTTAAATTATATAAAGACCTATTACTAGTTAAAGGATTAATTAATGTATCAATGTTTTATTTAAGCTTCAAATCATAGTTCCATTAGTCTCTGAGTCTTCTCTTTAACAATGATTGAACAATGTTGCCTTCGAGATAATTTAGTTTGGAATTAATTATTTCATATTATCCAAAATACACATTTATTTATTATGGAATTTTATGATGGTCATAAATGTCAAATAATTACGTAAGGATAAAATAGTAATTCAGTATAACTACATTAATCCAATTAATTAATTAAATAATATTTAGTTAGGCTAAATAATTTTTTAAATTAATTAAAATATTAAAGTGTATAATTTAAATTTTTAGTAGTCATTTAAATACTTGTGAGATAAGAAGGGCATTTTAATAATTATCAAATTAGATTTTATTTTGGATTAATTATTGAAACAATTTTAATTTGAAATTAAATTATAGTACACAATTAGGAATAGGACTCCTACATATGGCATGGATAAAGCGAGATTCTCATTAAAGCACACAATTTGATTGTGTGTACGATTCTTGATTGGAGATAATTTAAAGATCTAATCTAAATCAAACTAGGTTAAATGAAGACTATTTAAATACACCATATTCCATCCTCCCCTCCCCCCTAACATATGGCCAGCCAAAACATAGGAAATTGAGGTAATTTTCTAGAACTCAATTGAGAGAATTTTGGAAGAAAAAAAATTCAACCCAAAGACATAGTGATTCAAAAAGGTGTTTTGATATCAAATTATGGTTCTTCATCAATAGATTTCATGCAATAAGGGGTTCTAGGTTGAGAACTAGAAGCAATTTTTGATCAACTTGGAGTTTGCAAGGATTCCCACCAATCATGTTCTTGTTCATTGGGAGATAAGGCTTAAAATCCTTAAAGATTCCAACAATTTACTCAAAAGCTATAAAAGTATGTTTCTTATTCTCCTTTATTATAATAAATTACTAATATCATAGTGTTTCTTCTTCTACTTTATTATAATAAATTATTAACATAAGATCTCTATTGGAAAAACTTTTATTGCCCAATACTAATTACTGTAGTAATTTTCTTGGCTAAAAATTTTATTTTTATTGAAAAAGAATTTTCAAAACCAACACTATGGAGATAGTAAAGGAGGGCAACTTATTACCAGTTAGGATAGGTATCTGATGAATGTATGAGAGTAGAGTCATTAGCATACTTTTTTACTTAATATTTACTCTTTTATTTAATAAATAGTAATTTTGGGGCTAAAAATATTAAAATATAAACGTTTTAGTGAAAATGAGTGAAATTATAATTTTTGGGATTTTTTAGATTTGTTTTGGAATTTTTATGGAGTTTTTATGAATTTTTAACACAGGACCAATTAGAAGATGCCATGTGGCTTGCCATGCAAGCAAATAAGTTGACTGGGTATGCCATGTGGATGCCACACAATTAGGGACAATGAAAGATAGATCGCAACGTATGAGGAGTGACATAGTGTATGACATGTGTCAGCATGACGTTCAATACGAGTTTGGAGTGTGGTCAAACAACACTGTCATGTGTCGTCAAGTGATTGCTCCTTGTGATCCACTAGCATGCTAGGCCATCTACATCCATAAATCACATTGCACCACATGGCAATGACTTAGCATGTGTTGACTCAAACTGATCTCCCCTTCCATGCATCACTTTCTGATTCGCCAAGTGAATTCTGTTTACCACTTGTGGCACTTTGATTGGTTAGCGTAGTTAATTTTTCTTGTTTTGATCTCAACCCTTGATCTAAAGCTGATCTAACTATTTAAGTTCTACTTGAACTATATTTAAGCCCCTAATCATCCCATAAAACCTAAAGAGTTACCATTAGCATAATTTTGGTCAGTTTTTGGAGCTAAAAAGAGAGAAAAATACAAAAAAATTAAAAAGAAAATACAATTTTAGTGAAGATTCAAGAGGAGATTAGCACTATAATTCAAGATGTTGATTATATTTCTTCTTCTACTCTTTTTTTTATCAATTTTTATGTCTCTCTATGAAAAATATGAGCTTTATGAATACAATTATGTGTAGTTAATTTATTAATCTAGGGATCTTATGAACCCAATTTTCACCGTATGATGATGTAATATTTTACCCCAATTATAATTTTAATTTAATTATATTATTTAATCTAATTTTTATGATATTAATTATTTGGCCAATAATTTATCTATAGAGGTAATTAAATAGATTTTAGAGAATTATTTAATTGTTTGCCTTGATTAAATAACATACATAGTTTCTAGGCAGAAATATATGATCCTTATGTATGTGATCCATAATTGATGAATTTAATAAGTAGTATGCAATTTAATTGGCATGGAAGTCTGATTAAATTAATTACTATATGATGTGTAGTTTACTTGAAAGATGAATACATGCTAAGTTAGATTCAATTGATCATGTAATTAATTAATAATTATATTGAGGGAATTTTAGTACTTCACATGTTTAAAAAATTTGGTGGATTAAGTATTCGTAAATATTTTCTCATATATCTTCTTAGTTATTAAATTTGATTTAATTAATTATTGCTATTTAATTTTAGTTATTTTAATTTTGCTTCCTTAAAATATAAAAACAAAAAAAAATTGATTTTTAATTTTTTAGTTTTAAAAATTAGTTTCTAATAAAATAATCTTAGTGGAAACGATCCTTTCATATCATTATATTACTTGTTGTGATATGTATACTTGCATATTCATCGCACACATAAACTATTGCAAACTTTTTATCATGGTATTCCTTCTTGGATTCAAATGAAAACTTTTTGAAATGGTCTCAATGTTCAAGCAAGAACTATTGTTGATGCATCTGCTAATGGAGCTTTGCTAGCCAAATCTTACAATCAAACTTATGATTTACTTGAAAAAATAGCTAGTAATAATTATCAATGGCTAATGGACAGAATGAAAGCCACAAGAAGAGTAGCCAAAGTGCATGAGCTAAATGATATTACAGCACTTACAGCTCAAGTGTCATCTTTGGTTAATCTTTTGAAGGCTCAAAACTCGCCAGGGAGTATAAACCAAGTCTAAGATTTAGAAGTGTCCTGTGTGTTTATAGAAGAGCTCATTTGTTTAATAATTGTCCAAATAATCCTAAATCTATATTTTATATGGGTAATGTGAATCAAAAAAATAATCCATACTCGAACACATATAACCGAGGATGGAGACAACATTCAAACTTCTCTTGGAATAACAACAATCAAGGTGGTAATCAATTCAACCATCAATCATTTCCACCACCTTGTTTTCAACAACCACATCACTCACAAGCCCAAGAGAAGAAGCCACCTACTGATGACAATACAAGTACCTATGATGAAAGACTTCATCTAACCATTTAATGAAAAAGTGTCAACTCAAGAGGCTTCAATTCAAAATTTGGATAACCAAATGGGGCAACTTGCTCAGGCTAAAAGTCAAAGGCCTTAAGGTAACCTTCCAAGTGACACAATTGTAAACTCACAAAGAGAAGGTAAGGACCAGTGCAATGCCATAGCCTTATGGAGTGGTAAAACTTTAAAACATAAACATAAGACAGAAAAGGATGAAGAGAAACAAGAAATTAACAAGTATGAGGAGGAACCAGTGGATAAAGAGAGCACTGAAAAAAGAAATAATTCATCCAAAGGAAAATAACCTTTACAAACCCACTATTCTTTTTCCTTAAAAACTGTAAAAGCAAAACTTAGATACACAATTTTCAAAATTTCTTGATGTCTTCAAGAACCTTCACATAAACATACCATTTTCAAAGGCACTTGAACAAATTTCGTCTTATGCCGAATTCATAAAGAATATACTATCAAAGAAAAAGAGGCTTGGAAATCATGAAATAATAACCTTGACTGAAGGTTATGATACCATTCTTGATAGAAAACTACCACATAAACTGAAAGATCTAGGTAGTTTTGACATCCGCTGCTCTATTGAACATTTGTTTGGGCAAGCCACTATGTGATTTGGGTTCTAGCATTAATCTCATGACATTATGATTCTTCTAGAGATTGAGGGTTGGTAAAGCTAAATCCACTTCAGTAACATTTCAAATGATAGACAAGTCAATTAAAAGACCCCAAGGTGTGGCAAAAGATGTGTTTGTAAAAGTAGAAAATTCATCTTTCCAGCAGACTTCATTGTGCTAGATATGGAGCTTCGTGACATTCCTATCATACTTGGTCATCCATTCTTAGCAACCGGAAGAGCACTCATTGATGTACAAAAAGGTGAACTTACAATAAGAGTACAAGATGAACATGTGACATTTGAAGTTTTTAAAGCACCTAAACCCCCTGATATTGATGATGTAAATGAAGGCTTAAGGATAAATGTTACTGATTGTGGGGACAACTTAAAAGAATCTGTTGAGTTTTCCACACTTAAGACTTTAACACATGATGATGTAAACAAAAACATAAACTCCCCAGAAAATAACTCAACATATTTTAACTTTAAAAGTATGGAATCAAAGATTGATATTGTGGACTGTGTGAACTTTTTGGAAGACACTCCTCTCATATGTGTATCAAAGGCGTTTATGGAAAATTTTGAGATTAGATATAAGCTCAAACCATCAATTAAAGGGCCAATAAGTTTAGACCTTACACTTTTATCCTCTTATACCTAATCAAGTATGAAAGTAAAAGAGTCCAATGGAGAGATGAAAAAGATGTTGGAAATACATAAATTGGATGAATTATGATGGAATTCTTATAAGAATGCCAAGCTAAAGTGTTACTATACAACTCAAGACTCAAATTATTTTCGGGAAAATTAAAGACTAGATGGCCAGGTCCATTCATCATCACTAAGGTAACCAACCATGGAGCCATTGAATTAGAAAACAAAGATAAAGAGTGATTTATGGTTAATGAGCATAGGGTGAAGCACTATTTGAAGATCAATTATCAAATAAAACATATGTGATAACCTTAGTGGATACACCTTAGGACTTGATATGACCATTTAGTCAAGGACGTTAAACGTGATGCTAGTTGGGAGGCAACCCAACATTATTTTACTTATATTTTCATTGTTTTTTTGTTTTGTAGGTGAATAAATGTGTAAAGAAATGGTACAAAAAGAATGAGCATTTCAGTGACATATGTGGTGTGCCATGATTAAGGGAGTTTTTTTTCTTTTACCTTTTCATATTTATATGTGCATATTGGGGACAATGTGTAATTTAAGTTTGGGGGAGGGAACTTCATTATCTACATTAGTATTTACTATGCATTTTAAAAATTTTAGGGAATTTTTTTAATTCTTAGGATGTTTTTAATCATGATTTGGGTAGAAATTAACATATATATGAAAACTAAATGCATGCATGCTTGATATGAAACATATGAACTAAATGATAAAAATTATTTGTCATGACTAGGATAAGGAATGTAACATATTGGCTAAGGTATTTACATTAATCATGTGATATGCTTGCTAGTTTTGATTGGATTGATTTAAATTTTTATACACATGTTCATGATTGATTTTGGTGTTCTTATTGAGAGAAAAGTTTTAGTGAGTTATGCGAGTTGATGAGATCTACCAGGCTTTAGAATCTATTTGATTGTCCCTTAAGGTGAAATTCTAAATAGTATTTAGCAAAAGAAATTATTTATGCCTTATTTGGATCGATTGAGCCTTTCAAGCTAACTATTGTTAATATCTGTAGTCGCCCATTTGAACCTAACAAAGAACATTTCCTATCTTTAAGCCACATTTTATACCTAACACATAAGAATTACCTTTAACCTTGCACCTTTATCTTGTATAAAAAAATACAATCATGTGTGATGCTATAGAGAAAGGTGAAATGTAATACACTCTAAAAAAGAGAGAGAGAGAAAAATAAACAAAACTTACAATACAATTATCCCTCTAAAGAAAAAGAAAATAAAATTGAAAATAAATTTAGGAGTGTTGTGAAGTTACAAACAAAGAAAAAAATTTGGAATAAAAGAATTTGAAAAGAATGACAATAAAGGGTGCACCGAAATATCAAGTAAAAGCTTAATTATAGTTAAAAAGTGTATGATAAACAAAAAGAAAGTTAAGATGTGGAAAGAGCCTAAATTTCATCATTTATCGACCCCCCACCTAAGTCTTACATTACAACCATGTAAAGTAATTATTGATCTTTAGCTAAGTGCATATTTATATTAGTGGAGAGGGATATGAAAAATAGGCTTATGAGACTTGTTCTAATTTTGAATTGATTAGCATACTCGTATAGGTTGATATCATGTGCAGCATACATATACACTAATCAATTTATCAAAAACCTTGCATATCCTTGTATTGATGGAACGTCGATTGATGAATATGTGAACCTTCTTATCATATAATTGTACGACTTTTAAAAGGGATAGTTTTCGTGAAATATGCATGTATTAATATATATATTTATGAATATACTACCTATGTTATTTTATTTAGTTATACTTAGCTTTAGTTGAGAACAAGTAAAGAGTTAATTTTAGGGGTGTGATGACTCTATAAAAGTAGGGTCATTAGCGCACTTTTTTACTTAATATTTACTTTTTTATTCAATAAATAGTCTTTTATGGCTAAAAATATTAAAATATAATTTTTTTAGTAAAAAATGGTGAAAATATAATTTTTGAGATTTTTTGGAATTTTTATGAATTTTTTTGAATTTTTAATGCAAGACCAATCAGAAGATGCCATGTGGCCTGTCACATAAGTGAAGGAGCTAACTGAGCAAGCAACACAAACTCCACACAAGTAGGGACAATGAATTATAGATTATCGCATGTGAAGAGTGATGCAACGTATTACACTAATGAACAAAATCAGCATCGGGTTAGCAATATTGGTTTTGAAAATACTTTGGTTTTATATTTGTAAAACTCTTGCAAGTGCACAAATCATTTTATAGAAAATGACTAGTATACTCCTAAGGTTGATCTAAGGAAGGAATATATGTGATTTTTAATTTATTATTCAAACTTTTAAAAACAAAATTAAATCATAAACATCATGTCACGATATTTTAATTTTTTTGTGTTTTCTAATATAATAACATAAAAACAATAAACATAGATATGGATTCAATAAACAATTATGCAAATTTTTATCATTCATAACAATAGATTATTTATGGATATAATAATTAAGTTAATTATATTTGCTCATATTATTTAGATTATTAAAGATATAAATTGAGATTTATTGATTCTCTCTTTTTATATAAATACCACTGTTGGTAGGGTTAGATATTCTTTGTTAATTAAACAAATCAATTAGCACATATGGGTGGAGTCGATAATTAATTTGGTTAATTAAATTAATTATTTTTTCTAAGAGATTGAAAATAAACCATTTAAATACCACCTTTGGTGGGATTAAATATTTTAAACTTTATTCAATGTGTCCAAATTAAACCCAAAAATTTAATTATCTAAATACTAACTCTCATCTTTTAAAACCATCACTAGAAATATGTTGCCAATACATTTTTGAATAATAGTTCTTATAAAAACTTTTGAAATAGAGTTTCACTCTAACTACCGGGCGATTGTGCCAACAAATAAAAGGGCACTACTCTAAATCAGACCGGATAATTAAACCTTAAAATCTAATTTTCATATTTATGTTTGTAATGAAAAATAATATATTTCTCTTTAACATCCTTAATATAAAATCTTGAATAAAAACAAATCAATTTATTTTATAGAAATGTTTTACCTATTTAATATTTCGTAAGCATAACAACGTTATTATTATATCATATATACAATTAGCCAATCATGTTAAATTTAATCACAAATAAATTAAATATAACATATAAGAATAAAACATAAATATAACTTTAAAGAATTTATTTTAAAACTATACCTCAAAAGAATCCTTATAGAACTTTGATGTCAATTCTGTTTCTAGAAAACTTCCCAATGGATTTACATTTCGATTTATTGAATAAAAAAACTAGAAATTTACAAAAGCATAACTAGTTCTTCTCGAAAAGAGAAGAACTTTAAAACCAATAAAACTAAAAAAAACTAAGAAAGCTTTCTAGAGAGAGAAAGAGAAGAGTTGAGAAATGTGAGATTTTAGGGATTTTAAGGGATCTTAAGGGATGATTTTTACAATATGGGAGCGGGTTCTTTTATAGATGAGGAAAAGGCTATAAAAAGTGGAAAAATATCTTGAAAATGGTCTTGTACGTGTTTAGACAAGCTGGCACGCATGTGGAGGTACTGGCACGTGTAATTAGGCCTAGATGAGTGAGGGTTGCGACAAATGGTGTTGGTACGGGTGGGACTCAATGGATGCACACGGACATGCTTAGTATGCAAGTGATTACACATGAGACATGGCATGGCGCTCGTGGCTCAGCCGATTGGGGCATTTTTGATTGTTTTGACAAATTTTGACCCATTTTGTCCAATTTTTTCATTTTTTTTGACTTTCCTCATTTTTTCTCAACATATTTGTAATGTATTGCCTGCAATATTTTTCTTTGAGTCTTTAAATTATTTTTGAACAAAAATACCTAAAAATTAATAAAATTACCCATGATTCTGAAAAGATAAATTTATATAAAAATATGATAAAATCATTCAAATATAAATCTATTTAATCAATTAAAATACATTAAATCATAGTACTTTTAGTGCTTTTTAAACACTCATCAAACACGAGTCAGTACGACATTCAATCCGAGTTCGGAGCATGGTCAAACAAAACCACCATATGTTGTCACGTGATTGCTCCCCGTGATCCACCAGCATGCCATGCACGCCATTTATATTCATGAATCACATTGTAACGCGTGGTAATGACTCAAAATTCATTGACACAGATCAATCTCCCTTACCGCATATCGCTTTCTAATTTTCCCAGTGAATTCCGTGTGTCACGTGTCACACTTTGATTGGTTGGCATAGTTAATTTTTCTTGTTTTATTATCAAACCTTGATCTAAAGTTGACTTGACGATCCAAATTCCACTTGAGTTATATTTAATCCCCTAATCACCCCATAAACCCTAGTGAGCCGTCATTAGCATAATTTTAATAAGTTTATGTAGCTAAAAAGAGAGAAAAATATTGAAATTTTCAAAAAGAGATACAATTTTAGTGGATATTCAAGAGAAAATTAGTATTACATTTCAAGAGATTGATTGTGTTTCTTCTTCTACTCTCTTCATTATTAATTTTATGTCTTTCTTTGTGAAAAATATGAGTTTTATGGGAAAAAAATTATGTCTACTTAATTTATTAATCTAGAGATCTTATGAACCCAATTTTCACCATGTGATGATCTAATATTTTACCCCAATTATGATTTTAATTTAATTATATTATTCAATCTAATTCTTATACTATTAATTGTTTGGCCAACAATTTATCTATAGAGACAATTAAATAGATTTGAGAAAATCATTTAATTGTTTGTCTTGATTAAATAACATGCATAGTTTCTAGGCAGAGATGTATGATTCTTATGTATGTGATCTATAATTTATGAACTTAATGAGTAGTATGCAATCTAATTGACATGAGAGTGTGATTAAATTAATTACTATATCATGTATAGTTTACTTGAGAGAAGAATACATGCTAGGATAGATTCAATTGATCATGTAATTAATTGATAATATATTGGGTTATTTAGTGATTCACATGTTTAGAAAATTAGGGGATTAAGTATTCGTAGATATTTTCTCATATATCTTCTTAGTTATTAGATTTAAAAATTAGTTTTTAATAAAATAATCTCAGTGGGAACGATCTTTTCTTATCATATTATTACTGGTTGCGATATGTATACATGCATATTCATCGCACACAATTCATGTGGTGATCAATATTGTGACTTGTAAAAGTGTTTATGTTTATACTTTTATCGAGTTGTATATAGTTAACTTACTTTTTAGTGAATTACTTTCTGCTTTGTAATTTCCTATAACAATCTAATGATACCACATAGAAGTTGGATCCTATATAGGTTCATCTCATTACATATTGTGTTATATTTGATTGCATATTATGAGAATATAATCATTATTAGTTGAATATATTCGCATATAGGATGTCTTGAAGTAATTGGCAATCATTTATAACTTATCTAGTATGTTTTCCCGATCCATATAACGTGTGATATTTGCAATTTTAATGCATGTTATTAGTCTGGACAAGAGCCGTTAAGGCATACCATCACTAATGTGTTTATCGTACATTATTATTCCTTATCTGGTGGTTGTTTTTGCGATGTGTTGAATTAAGCATGTTATTTTTATTGTATTTTCATTTACCTATCTATTTAATTCATGTTGTAAGACATGCTTGATCGAGTTGGAGCATAGCTCGCTAAAAGATTCTATGAGTGGTTGTACCTACCCCCTTCTAGGTCCCAAATATCAATTTTGATATTCAATTCAAAATTGTCATGACGTATGAAACTTTAGAAAGAACCATCATTTATAGTTTTACTTTTATATCATTACAATAGAAAATCTATTATTTGGGTAAAAAAAGAAATTCTATTATTTTGGTCAAAATTTTTTTCCTTGTAAATTTCAAATTTATCTTAAAAATAATTTAACAACAAAATATTTTCTCGATTTTTCATGAAAATTGAAAACGGTCGAGTCATGAAAGCATTACGATGATGAAATATGATTTTATATCGAAAATTTGAAAGGAATTAGGGACAAATTTTTCTTTTATAAATAACAAATTTTTTTCTTCTAATATTGGTATACTTGGAGTTATTTCAAAGAAAAAAAATTTTGTCATTGAAAACTAATAAGTTGTCCCACAAGTTTTGTGCTTTCATGTAATTTGTAAGGACAAAACTTTTGGGATAAATTTTTAGTTTTCACCGATAATTTTTTCTTTTAAACAACTCAAAGTATACAATCTTTCTATTTTTGTGACAAATTTAGTGTCATTGAGAGACAAATTTTTTTTTCCATAATTCCATTCATTTTTGGTTTGAAAATGCATTTCATCATTCATGAAATGATTGGCAAAATATTTTATCATTGATCATTTTAAGGATAAAATTGTTATTTTTAATAGTAAATAAGTTTGTCTTACATAATTAATTTTTTTTATGATATAAAGTAGCACAAAAGTTAATCAAGATTATAAATAAAAAAAAATCAACAACAAAAATGATAAAATAATTCTTCGTTTTTTCCTTCTTCTTTATCATCTCTATTTCATTCTCAAATCATTATAACTCTCTCAAATTATTGAAATTAGTCAAGAGAGCGATGCTAAATTGGTCAATTAATTTTGCTAAGTTAGATGTTTTAGTCTATTAACTTTTAAGTGGTTACTGTTAAAATGTTGTTAAATTTTCTTAAATGTCTACAAATGACAATTAATTATGAAAATGGTAGTGAAAAAAGATTTTATCACCATTATTTCATTATTTGAAAACTCTCGTGAAAGTAAACTGATTTCAGATAAATTCTTATTGTCGAGCGCTTTTCAATGTCATAAATATCATTAACAGTTCCGATGTGTTTTTAAAAATTCAATATCACTCTAATCATCAAATAGACTTGATCCAACTTTGCTAATTTAGTACACTTCTAAAGCACTACTTTACTAACATGGTGTACTTTAAAATATTAATAAAAAGTTACTTAACTTAAATGTCCAAATTAACTATCAAAGTTGGTGGAATCATAGGATATTTTCCCATTCCTAGCTCAAATCTCTTTAAAAGAAATACCAAAGGCATAATCTCCGACAGTTTTTTTAAGTAACATATATCAAATACTTATATTAAGTTCACTAATACATACATTTGTCAATTCAATAATAATTAGTAAATTTGAATTATCCTAATTTATTAAAATTATTTTTAAATTTTTACAAAAAAAAAAATAGCAACCTAAATAAAAATATTCTATATATATTAATTAAAAATAAAGATTCAAAAAATATAAAAAAAAAATATACTCCAAATATACTTATTCTCTTAATCTCGTATAAATTATTCAACCAAGAATTTCAAGACCCATCTCCATGATGAAACCCAAAGTTTTATTGAACTTCATTGTCGGCAAGGGACCCAAATGTCCTCTCTCATCACACTTACTCTATCGTTCTCCCTCTACGTGGCGTCTTTGAAGCTTCATGAGCCACAAAGTAGTAGACCATTTTTCTACCTTTCGTGTTTTGTTTGTTGTGTAAAATTTGAAGAAAATACATGTTGGAACATATGTCACTTTCAGTGGTGCCTTTTCTGATGTTAGGATTTTGTGCAAAGAAAAGACCCTTCTAATCACCATGATTTCGAGGAATGGGATTTTAGATTTTCATTCAAACTTTTTCCCCCTAAATCCACTTTAGGGTTGAATTTATTTTATTTACTTTTTTGTTTTTATGATTGGTAAAAAATATCATTTATATTATAAAACATAAAAACAAAACATATCCTTAAAAATTATATCAAAAATTATAATTTAATAATATTAAATATATCTAAATAATATTTAATATTAAACAATGTATTAGACCTTTTTAGTTATAAAAATTCATTATTTTTATATTTAAAATTTTTAATGATATTATTTTATTATTAAAAAAATACTAAAATGATAGTTGTACTAAAAAAAAATGATATCCAACTAAAAGCATTTTATTCCCTATCTAATTTCCTTTCAATAGAGAGGATTATGACTTAAGACTTCGAGATGGAGAGAGCAAAGAGAAGCGGCTAGGGACGAATTTATGAATTTAGTATTTATTTTATCTTTATAACATTTTTTATTTGATTTTTTTTAAAAATATTTTATAATTTTTTTAAGAGCAAGAAATTCCAAAAAAATTTAAAATATAATATTTTTAAAATTTATAACAATAAAATAAAACGATTAATATTAAATAATTTTTAATTAAATATCATTTAATATTAAATAATTTTCAATTAAATATCGTTTAATATTAAATAAATATAAATAATTATAATTTAATTTAAATAATATTAAAAATAAAATAATATATCAAATATCCTTAATATTAAAAATGTATCAGATTAATATAACCTTATTTTGTTGGCATAAGTATTAAATGTATCATTTTTATTGTTTTCTATGATTTTTTTAACTTTAATTTTTGAGTTATTATTTTGCTAATATTAATTTTATTTTTTATTTTATTAATTTTTTTTACAGAAAATATATCTATTTAAGATAATTGAGCCCAAAGGAAAAGTAATTGAATTTATGACGTGAATGAGGGTGTTGCATGTTTAAGCTAATTCAATGACCTTATTAATAACTACACTTTAAAAAATATAACAAAAAATATTTAAAATTAAGTTATTTAAAAAAGAAAATGATTAATGGTAACATAAATGACGCGTCACCAATATAATTCAACGTTTTATTCAAAACATTATGATACTTATATCAACTATATTGTTACCCTTATTTTTTTTAGTCCGATATTCATGAAAATATATTTTATTTTTTATCTATTAAATATAATAATTAAAATTTATTATTTTAAAAAAATATTATTTGATAGAAATAATAAAATTTTATCACCTTTTAATGAAAATAATAAATTTATATTACTTTATTTAATAAATATAAAATTAAAATATAATTTTATTAAAAATGATGATTAAATTATCATTCCGCGTTATTTAAAAATAATGCATAACAATTTTGATATTTTTAAAAACTCGGTATTGGTATTAGGGTTGCCCAAAAACCGGGCCAGACCGATTTAAACCGAAAAATCGGTCCAAATTAGACCAAATTGAGCAGTTTTGTAAATGAAACGGTCCGGTCCGATCCGTATTAAATAAAACCGATTTTAAAATGGTCTGGTCCGGTTATAAAATATTATAAACCGGTTGGACCGGACATGATCGATTTTATTAAATAAATAATTTCTTTTATTTAAAATATTATAAACCGGGGTATATATATATATTTTGTTTTCGAGTTAAGGCATTCAGCCGTAACTCGTTAACGCTTAACCCTAACCCTAGAAATCAAAATCTCATTTCCTCTACGCTCGCCTTCACCACTTCGCCGTCTACGCTCTGCTTTTGCCACTTCTCCATCTACGCTCTGGGTTTGGCCGTCGTCGCTTCCACCAGCAACTAGCCACCTTTCCTTGTGTTGATTCCACCAGTAGCTAACCATCGTTCCTCGCGTTGCTTCCACCAACAGCTAGCCATTGTTCCATGTGTTGCTTTAACCAGTAACTAGCCACCTCTCCTCGCGTCGCTTCCACCAACAACTAACAACCTCTCCTTGTGTCACGTCATGTCATGACAACAATGGACGAAAATCACGAAATAGGTATGTGGTCTAATACTACTGGAGTACTGGTAGTCTGCTAGTAGTTTTTTCTTGAATAAACTGAATAGTAAGTCTGAAGTCTGAACTCTGAAATCTGAATGGTATGTCGTTTTTTTGTTAGTCTGAACTCTGAAATCTGAATGGTATGTCGTTTTTTTGTTAGTCTGAAATCTGAATGGTATGTTGTTTTTTTGTTAGTTTGAACTCTAAAATCTGAATAGTATGTCGTTTTTTGTTAGTCTGAACTTTGAAATCTGAATGGTATGTCATTTTTTTGTTAGTTTGAAGACTCTGAAGTTTGAACAATTTTTTTCTCACAGAGTTCATTTTTTTTAAATGGTGGAAACTAATTAATACTGTTAGAACTTATAACTTTAGTTAAATTGTTCGTACATTGCCCCTATTTTAAAACTTAATTATTTTGATTAAGTTCTCTTTATAGATTAAATATATATAGTTCATTTTATTAATGTTTGATCATTATGAATTTCAAGAGGTACAGGTCTACCTCCAAGAATAAAAAACCTATGTCATCAAGAATATGTACATCTACATAACTCATTTTTCAGTTTAAGCTAATTATAATCATCAGGATGCATTCCACCTTTCTTATACCCATCATGATCTTCTGTTAGAAGGTAGAGTTATTTTTTGCCTGTTGGATCTGATTCCAATTACCATTAAATTGTTATCAGTATTTGTTTGATCTAGAAAGTTAATTTAACTTGGAGCTCAAATTCATGTACTGATAGTCTAGTAGTAGTTTTTTCCTAAATAAATTGAATGGTAAGTCTGAAGTCTGAACTCTGAAATCTAAATGATATGTCGTTTTTTTGTTAGTCTGAAGACTTTGAACTGTGAACTCTGAAGTTTGAACAATTTTTTCTCACAGAGTTCATTTTTTTTAAATGGTGGAAACTAATTAATACTGTTAGAACTTATAACTTCAGTTAAATTGTTCGTACGTTGCCCCTCTTTTAAAGCTTAATTATTTTGATTAAGTTCTCTTTATAGATTAAATATATATAGTTCATTTTATTAATGTTTGATCATTATGAATTTCAAGAGGTACAAGTCTACTCACGAGAATAAAAAATCTATGTCATTAAGAATATGTACATCTACATAACTCATTTTTCAGTTTAAGCTAATTATAATCATCAGGATGCATTCCACCTTTCTTATACCCATTATAATCTTCTGTTAGAAGGTAGAGTTATTTTTTGCCTGTTGGATCTGATTCCAATTCCCATCAAATTGTTATCATTATTTGTTTGATCTAGAAAGTTATATAAACTTGGAGCTCAAATTCATGTACTGGTAGTCTGTTAGTAGTTTTTTCCTGAATAAACTGAATGGTAAGTCTGAACTCTGAAATCTGAATGATATGTCATTTTTTTGTTAGTCTGAACTCTGAAATCTGAATGGTATGTCGTTTTTTTGTTAGTCTAAAATATGATCTTTAAAAATTGCCTTAGTATAATCACAGTTCATAGAATACATTGATCTTTACAATTAAATGTGTTTTGTTATTAACATGATTTGTTAATATAAATTTTTATATATTATTTATATATAATCTGTATTTTTGTCATAAAATGTACATAAATTGTGGTTTTTTTGTTTTATAGGTTCTTATTAAATCATATTAGTTCTTAATTTTTAAAATGTACATAAACAATGTTTAAATTAATATTGTTATAGATTGCATAAAGTTTCTGAATACCAAACTGTATTATTAATTCATTAACGCCTGATATCATATATGCAGGTAATGCAACTATAAACTAAATATTTATGCAGATAATTATATTTTAAATGTAACTAATCCACAAAGTTAATAAATAATAAAAAATAGTTTTTATTAGCATTCAATTGTACAAAATTACCATCTTTGTAATGTAGTGGCACCAAACATTTTGTGAAGCCCTCAAATTCAAGGTAATGTCCTGGATTGTTGTTGAGTGAGACTGTGAGACTGTGAGGCTATGAGTCGTGTAAATGTTATTTAAAAAAAATTCACAAAATGTCCTTCACTATAGGTTTATTTTATAATTAAGCTTAGCTGAAAATAAAAATAAATTCTTTAAACTTTCTATAATCTATTAATTATGTAACCTTCAAATATTTTCACATATATGTGAAATATCAGTCTTGAAATATTATTTGTTACACTTTGATGACTGATATTATGTTAGTTTTGAAATGATTTTTGATTAAGTACAAAAAATAATATTTTAATATATTAAGAATATGTACTAATCTAAATTCTATATATAGATGATGATGTACATGAGTTTATTGGACCAAGTCAATTTACACATTTTACTATGTCTATGATTGAAGACATTGAACCTGAAATTCATCCGAATGAAATGGAAAATCCACCACAGAATTTAAATGACTCATCTTCAAAAAGGGGAATAGAAGTAAGTAATGTTCACCCCGATAACGAATCTGATATGAAGAAACCAAAAAATTTTAGGTCAGAAATATGGAATCATTTTTGATATATTTTACCCTATGATGTGGAAAAAGCTAGAGCTACATGTCATTATTGTAAAAAAAGTTATGTTTCTCATCCCACAAGGAATGGAACTACTTCAATGATACATCACTTCAAAAATTTATGTAATAATATTCCTAAAGAAGTAGATAAAGGACAAAAGATGTTAAGTTTTCAAACACAAAAAGGAGAGGATGATAGGACAACTCATAAATTAGTTGTTGTATCATTTGATGCAAAACGTGCTAGAGTTGCTTTGGCAAAAATGATTATTATTAATGAATTGTCTTTTAGGTTTATTGAGGGTGAGGGATTTAAAGATTTTATATCTAAAATTTGTCCTAAGTTTCATGTGCCATCTCAGCAAACAATTTCTAGAGATGTGTTTCAACTTTATTTAGATGAGAAAAAAAGTTTGAAGAACTTTTTCACAAGTGAAAAGCAAAGAGTTTGTCTTACTAGTGATTGTTGAACTTCAATTCAAAATATTAATTATATTTGTCTAACCACTCATTATATTGACAAAGATTGGAAATTATAAAAGAGAATTATAAAATTTTGTCAAGTTGAGAATCATAAAGGTGATACAATTGGGAGAGTGATAGAACAAAGTTTACGTGATTGGGGTATATGTAAGGTATTCACCATAACACTTGATAATGCTTCCTCAAATGATACTATTGTGTCATACTTGAAAAGGAAGCTAAAAAATTGGAATGATGGACTTGTTTTGAGTGGAGAGTTCTTTCATGTGCGATGTTGTGCTCACATTTTGAATTTGATTGTAAGAGAAGGACTTAAAGATCTTCATAGTACTATTATGAGTATTCGTTGCGCTGTGAGATATGTTAGATCCTCTCCTTTGAGATTACAAAAGTTTAAAATGTGTTCTATTAAAGAAAATATTGAGTCCAAAGGAAGTGTCGTGCTAGACGTGCCTACAAGATGGAACTCCACATATCTAATGTTAAAATCTTCTTTATATTTTCAAAAAGCATTTGATCGTCTTGAAGAAGAGGAAGGAACAAACTTTATTTCTTATTTTCATGAGGAGTGATCGAATGTTGGGCCACCAACATTAGATGATTGGAAGAATGCTAGTGTTTTTGTCAAATTTTTGAAGACTTTTTATGACTCTACTTTAGCATTCAGTGCATCTTTATGTACCACTTTAAATTTATATTTTACAGAACTACATAACATTCAATCTCAAATATTTACATGGTGTGGTTCTGATGACTTGTTGTTGAAAAATATGGCTATTAGTATGAAAAAAAATTTGAGAAGTATTGGGGAAATGTAGACAAGACTAATAAGATGTTGTATGTTGCATTTGTACTTGATCCAAGGTACAAATTAGAGTATTTGGAATTCTTATTTGAAGAGATTTATGATTTAGAAATTGTTCAAAAATTGAGAGATAATGTCAAAAATACTTTTATGGATCTGTTCAAAGCTTACTATGTGTTAATGCATGGAAAATATTTTCAATCTAATGTGACTCAATCACAAGATGTAATAGGAAGGATTCCTTCATCTCAGGAAGCAAGAAAGTTGAAATTTCTTAAACGCTTAGAGGAGAAAAATAGTTTGGAGTTGAAAACCGAGGTTGAGAAATATTTGAACACCCCATGTGAAAATGTCATGTTGGATAAGTTTGATATATTAAAATGGTGGAGGGCAAATTCTTTTAGGTTTCTTATCATCTCTCTCATTACACGTGATGTGTTAGCAATTCAAGTTTCAACTGTTGCATCAGAATCAGCTTTTAGCACATGAGGGCGCATTCTTGATCCATTTAGGAGTTCTTTGAATCCTAAAATGGTAGAGACATTAGTATGTAGTCAAAATTGGTTTTGTTCTTCCATTAATAATGACAATGTCCTCTTACCAGAATACAATGATGACCTAGAGATTTATGAAGATGTTGATTTTGTTTGATTGTAAAGTTCATTAAAGACACTACAATGATCGTTGATGATTAATAATGGGTAAGTTTTAAATATTATTATCTAATGATGTATTGTTGTTGATTGTGAGTTTTGATGTTTGTATATGTTTAAGAATTCTTTGTAAATGAGATATTTGGAATTCATTTCTTCATGTCTAATCTTTTTTTATTTTAGATTTTGATAACATCTTATTTATGTATTTATTTATTTAATAATAATATCTATCTATGTATGATTATAAATGAGCATTATATTTGATTGCATCCTATTAAATTATATCATATAAAACTGAATCATATTTATTTATTATTAATTGTTAAAAACCGTTAACCAAACCGGACCAAACCGTTCGATTATAATATTTTAGATAGCCGAAGGTCCGGTCCGGTCCGGTTTCAACTATATGAACGGTCCGATTTGGTTAAATTTTTTTAGGCAAAATCGAACCGGACCAGACCATAGACATCCTAATTGGTATTATTCGCAATTTCTTTAACAAAGTTCTTCCGTAATTATACATCTGAGGGAACAAATTAACCGTCTTACCCTTTATTCAAGTGGAGCTAGGGCCTCACATTTATTCAAAATTTCACACCCACCAATATTATTTTGTTTGTTTCTCACAGACCCATCACATGCCAGTACGTGTCCCTTGATAATTTTCCCCTATCCCATTCTTATAATAAAAATGGGTAAAAAGAATATCTTTAGCAAGAAAAAAAAAGTAAAAATCAATTTGTTTTTGGTTAATTGTCTATTAATCACATACGAAAGTTATTAAGAAATTTCATCAATAATAAAAATTATGTATCAAGTATCATTCTACCTTAACAATAATATTATTTTAGCTTTTAATGATATTTTTTAATTTCAACTATATATTAATATATACAAAACTGTAAGGAGGTTACTTTTTTAATAAACAATTCATTTATTGTTCAAATAAATTTAATAAAAAGACCCCATTCAAGATATAAGACTCATTAACTATTTAACCATTATATTCAAATTAATATAAAATTTAATCAAAAAATACTTAGCTCAAAAATGAGCTATCAAATCTGTATTACTAGTAACTAAACGTAAATTAAGATGAGATATATCATTAGTTTATATTTGAAAAGATGCTTAGTGTTTTAAGGTTTTAGGAGAAGGGTTTAAAATGAAGATAATGTCCAGCTAATTTATTCCTCTCATAAATGAGATATATATAAACGTACAAGGGATAGATGTTATATTACATTAGTAGGTACTCTCTTAATACGTCATAATCGATCTAAACATGACATTTTTACAACAATAACCTATTCAATGAAGCCTGGTTGTTGTCCTAACAATCAAGTCGCTAGAGTTTGTACATCCCTTACATGGGTGAGGGGTAGAATCATAGAAAGCCACCAGGTTACTTGACACCAATGTCCGCATAGTCAGGTCTAAGGGTGGAGTGCTCCAAAAGAAAATCAATATACTCCAGAATTAGGCCACTATATACAAAGTACTCAATACACAGGGCTCTCATCCAAGCGAGGTAACTCACGTCACTAGGATAGTGACCCTTATACACGTATCATTCCTAACATTAACTCTCATATTCCCTAGAATTTTGGAAATATTAGGAAATATTCCATGTATTTAATTTTTGATTTTTAATTTACAAATTGTTCATGTTCCACCCTTCCTCTATAAATAGTAAAAAAATTAACTTTTTACTCATTGAAGTTTTACTTAGCCAAGTTTTTCTCTAGAAAATCTCAATCCAACACAATTTCTTACCTTATAATTCTACATAACCAGCCCGCTTGAACAACACTTAGTTTGGATTTCAGACTGCTTGGCTGGCTACTTCTTTAGAAAAATCACTTCATTTGGGCTACGCTATGCTTCCTCATCTTCCTCACAGGGACTAATGCTCATCATTTGCTTCCTCTTATCAATAGGGACAAAAGTACCCAACCCCAACAAGAAGTGTGACAATAAGGGTGAGCCTACCCATCGAACTAAGGACAAGTATCTAATTAAGAAATTCCAAGTGATCTAACTGCTAACAACCTGATGAAGATCAAGTAGAAAATGGTATCTCATCTTGTATAGGTCTAATGCATGTACCTTACCATTTATATGTCGCCTGATGATCCTCCGGTGGGATGGTGGGTAATACATTTGGCACCCTTTAAAATAGGACTTCAATGCCTGTTCCCAATAATAGAAACTCATGCCCTCAATAATTTTGATATCAACCTCACCCAAGTTAATCCCAAAGGATGACAAACTCTCTTGTGCCTTTCAATCATCATTGGTGAACACATGGTGGATCTAACAAGAAACAAGATCAGGTGTATGTATTGTTTAAAGAGAAATGGCCTAGATAAAGGTAGGGTGTATATTTCATCCATTTTTGGGAACGAACTACATCTTAAACTTCTTGATAGTACCTTGGGTTGGAAGGATAAGTATTTTTACATTACCGAGGACATTTGGAGTGATGGGGTCAACTTACCTTGTACTTGGAACCATCACTTTAGCACCTCCCAACCTCGTACAAGTGAGTTAATAAACAAGTTGGGTCCTAATGGTAAGAAAAAGATAAGGACAATTGAGCTTTAGAATACTTCAAACGAGAGCTATAAGAACATCTTAACTATAGCTTGTTTGAAAAAATCTGGGGTCTTGAGAGACTATATTGACGAGTACATAGGTTGTCCTTCTATAATGAGGTAAATGTCATTTGTTGTAACTCAGATTGTGACTAACTTTTTATTTGTCTTTGTAGGCATAGACTGCTTGAATGTGGATCTTGAAGACCTAATCAACACCTTTGGTGTTCAGGATCTAGTACCTGCGTACCCTTGGTCTACCCCCAGCTCACCATCTCTTACAAGGAACTCTACTCCTCTAGACAAAAAGCCGGTCGAGATGCCTCCACCATTCACAATTTCTAGCATTCCCAGCTCATCCTCTCAACCTTTCGAGGCTAAGGCTTCTAAGAAGAGGAAAGCTAGTGAGGACCCAACTCTCCTGATCGAGGCTATGGATTTGGACGACTTCGAGTTTGACAAAATCGTTCTAAGGGAAGTCATGCTTCTTGACACCCTAGTGACATATTTTGATAAGGGAATTTTTGGATGCCCTGAATTGTAAAAGGACCTCTATCATCACTTCGAAAGTGATGCTGAATGGACTAGGGTCAAAGAAGCCTGCAAGCTTGAAGGAGGGACTAACAGGACGATGATGGTTGATCTTCTGATCGAGGTGAATTTACCCATTTCTTGATTTATAACTTGTTTCACACTTGTAATATTTTTGCTAACTTAGTTGTTTGTTTTAGGTCTTTTCATTTGCTAAAGAAGATGATTTGTCGCTCAAGGCGTACAAGGGTGAAGTGCAAGCAATTTTCTTGTAAATAGTTAAGTACCAGAAGGCTGTGGAGGATAAGGATGCTTTCTTCATTGAGTATGGGGCCAAAATCCTAAAACTAGGGGGTGACCTACTCGACAAGACCAAAAAGCTGAAGAAAGCAGGTAGTTACTACTTTGAGTAGGGTTAGAGAGCAAGCCATTTTAAACAAGCATCCAAAGAGGCTGAAGAGACAATGAGCTCACTAAAGGATCAAATGAGCTCGTTGTCTGACCTGGTGAAGATGTTCAAAGTGGAGTGTACCAAGGGTTGTAAATAACAATAATTAATTAAATCAAATTTGGTAACTAAGAAAATATATTCAAAAATATCTAAAAATACTTAATCTCTCAATTTTCTAAACATGTGAATCGCTAAAATCCCCCCAATATAATTATCAATTAATTAGATGATCAATTGAATGTAATCTAACATGTATTCTTTTTTCAAGTAAACTACACATCATATAGTAATTAATTTAATCTCACTTTCATGCCAATTAAATTGCATACTACTCCTTAAGTTCATCAATTATGGATCATATACGTAAGAATCATACATCTCTACCTAGAAACTATACATGCTATTTAATCAAGGAAAACAATTAAATAATTCTCTCAAATATATTTAATTGCCTCTATAGATAAATTGTTAGTTAAACAATTAATAGCATAAAATTTAGATTAAATAATATAATTAAATTATAATTATAATTGGAGTAAAATATTAGATCATCATATGGTGAAAATTGGGTTCATAAGATTCCTAAATTAATAAATTAACTACATATAATTGTGTTCATAAAGGTCGTATTTTTCATAAAAAAAGACATAAAATTTGATAAAGAAAAGAGTAGAAGAAGAAATACAATCAATCTCTTGAATTGTAGTGCTAATCTTCTCTAAAATCTCCACTAAAATTGTATCTCCTTTTAAATTTTTCTGTATTTTTCTCTCCTTTTAGCTCCAAAAACTGAGCAAAATTATGCTAATGGTGGCTCCTTAGGGTTTATAGGGTAATTAGGGGCTTAAATATAGCTCAGGTATAATTAGGACCGTCAAATCAACTTCAGATCAAGGGTTGAGATCAAAACAAGCAAAATCATCAACACTAGCCCATCACAATGCAACACGTGGCACACAAAAATCGCTGGGTGAATCAAAGCGTGACGCGTGGCAGGGGAGATCGATTTGAGTCAATGCTTGCTAAGTTGGCATACGGGTGGAATGGTTGGACAAGTAGAGTGGTGACACGTGGTAGTGTTGTTTGACCGCGCTCCTATGTCGAATTGAATTTCATGCTGACACATTGCACGTGATTTGTCCTCCTTATACACAATGTGACGTGATTTGTTGTCCCTACTTGAATGGTGTCCATGTGGCTTACCTAGTCAACTCTTTTGCTTACGTAGTAGGCCACGTGGCATCTCCTGATTGGCTTTATGTTTAAAATTTATAAAAATTTCAAAAATTATATTTTCCTCATTTTCACTAAAAAGTATATTTTAATATTTTGATCCAAAAAATACTATTTATTGAATAAAATAAGTAAATATTAAGTAAAAAAAGTGCGATAATGACTCTACTTTCATAGAGTCATTACACCCTCAAACTTAACCCTTTGCTTGTCCTAAGTAAAACCAAGTATAACTAAATAAAATAACATGGGTAGTATATTCATAAATATACTTCTATTAGTACATGCATATTTCACGACAACTATTTCTCTCAAAATTCATACAATCCTATGATAAGGAGGTTCACATATTCATCAATCACCGTTCCATCAATATAAGGATATGCAAGGTTTTTTGACAAATTGATTCGTGTATGTGTTTCATATGATATCATCCAATGCACTCATGAAATCAACCTATTCGAGCATGCTAATCAATTCAATCTTAGGACAAGTCTCACAAGTTTATTTTTCACATCTCTCTCCACAATTTAGCTTTCTTTTTTTTCATCATGCACTTTTTTAACTCCAATTGAGCTCTAACTTGATATTTCAGTGCACCTTCTTTTGTCATTCTTTTTATATTCTTTTATTCCACATTTTTTTTCTCTTTTTTTCGTAACTTCACAATACGCCCAAACTTATTTTCAATTCTATTCTTTTTCTTTAAAGGGATAATTGTGTTGTGAGTTCTACTTCTTCTTTTTTTCTCTTTTTTTATAGAGTTCATTACATTTCACCTTACACTATAGCATAACATATGATTACATTTTTTGATTATATTTTTTTCTTTTCATACAAGTTAAAGGTGCAAGGATAAAGGTAATGCTTATAAGTTAGGCATAAAATGTGGCTTAAAGATATGAAAGGCTCTTTTTTAGGTTCAAATGGGTGACTACGGATATTAACAAAGGTTAACTTGAAAGACTCAATCAATCAAAATAAGGCCTAAATCATTTCTCTTGATAAATACTATTAGAATTTTATCTCAAGGGATGATCAAATAGATTCTAAAACCTGGAAGATCTCATCAACTCACACAACTCACTACAAATTTTCTCTAAATAAGCACACTAAAATTAATCATGAACATGTGCATAAAAATTTGAATGAATTCGATCAAAACTAGCAAGCATATCACATGATTAATGTAAATATCTTAACAAATATGTTACATTCCTTATCCTAGTCATAACAACCAATTTTTATCATTGAGTTCATATGTTTCATATCAAGCATGCATGCATTTAGTTTTCATATATTTATCAATTTTTACTCAAATTATGATTAAAAACATTCTAAGAATTAAAAAAAATTCCTAAACAATTTAAAATGCATAGTAAATAGTAATGTAGAGAATGAAGTTCCCCCTAAACTTAAATTACACATTGTCCCCAATGTGCACATATAAATATAAAAAGGTAAAAGAAAAGAAAACTCCCTTAATCATGGAACACCACATCTGTCGTTGAAATGCTCATTCTTATTGTGTCATTGCTCTCCACATTTATTCACCTACAAAACAAAAACCATGAACATATAAGTAAAATAACGTTGGGTTTCCTCCCAACCAACGTCACATTTAACATCCTTGACTAGATGATCATATCAACTCCTAAGGTACATCCACTAAGGTTATCACAGATGTTTCATTTGATAAGTGATCTTTGTAATACTGTTTCACCCTATGCTCATTAAACATAAATGGCTCTTTATCTTTTTTTCTTCTAATTCAATGGTTCCATAGTTGGTTACCTTAGTGATGATGAATGGACCTGACCATCTACTCTTTAATTTGCCCATAAATAATTTGAGTCTTGAGTTGTATAGTAACACTTTCTGACTCAGTTCAAAGATATTGTGCATAATTTTTCTTGTCCTGCCATCATTTTGTCTTTTCTTTATAAAGCTTGACATTTTCATAAGTATTCCACCGTAATTAATTTATTTGAAGCATTCTTTTCTCACCAGCTACATCTATGGACATATTAAACTGTTTTAATACCCAATATGATTTGTGCTCCAATTCTAATGGTAAATGACAAGCCTTTCCATAAACTAGTTTATACGGGGTGGCACCAATTGGTGTTTTAAATGAAGTTATGTATGCCCATAAGCATCATCCAACTTAGATGATCAATCCTTCCTAGAGATGTTCACAGTTTTCTCCAAAATTCTTCATTTTTCTATTGGATACCTATAGTTGCCCACTTTTGGAGGGATGGTAAGGGGTAGACACTTTATGCTTAATCCCATACTTAGATAATAAGGAATTAAATGCTTTATTTCAAATGTTACTTCCTCAATCACTAATAATGATCTTAGGAGTTTCAAACCTAGTAAAAATGTTTTTCTTCAGAAATTTCATGACAACTTTAGCCTCACACTTCTTGCTAACAATGGATTCTACCCACTTTGACATATAATCCACTCCTAAAAGTATGTATTTGTTACCAAAGGATGGGGAAATGGTCCCATAAATTCGATGCCCCACACATCAAACAATTCCACTTGAAGTATACTATTTAGAGGCATTTCATCTCTTTTTGAAATATTACCTATGCTTTGACATCAGTCATATATCATTACATAATTGTAAGCATATTTAAATATTGTGAGCCAAAAATAACCTGATTGAAGTACCTTAGTTGTTGTTTTTGTTATCCCAAAGTGACCATAGTCTGAGCTATGGCAATGGTAAATAATACTTTCAACTTCATCATTAGGGACACACCTTCTCAAAATATCATCACCACATTCTTTATAGAGGTAAGAGTCATCTCAAAAATACTGTTTAATGTCATGGAAGAACTTCTTCTTTTGTTTCTATGTGAGGTTCAATGGATGAATGTTGGCAACAAGAAAATTTGCAATGTCTCCAAACCATGGGACTTCTATTTGAGCTATAAAAAATAGTTGCCCATCTAGAAAATATTCCCCAATCACCATATTATCATCCATTTTTGCTTCCCTCTCTAGTCTTGAAAAATGGTTTGCTACTGGATTTTCTATTCCTTTTTATCACAAATTTCCATGTCAAATTCTTGTAGAAGGAGCACCTATCTTATCAATCTTAGTTTGGCATCCTTCTTTGTCATGAGATACTTTATTGCAGAATGATCCGTGTAGATAGTCACTTTGGTGCCAACCAAATAAGATATAAATTTCTCAAAGACACATGCAATGGGAATGATCTCTTTCTATATAGTAGCATAATTCATTTGAGCCTCATTCAGTGTCTTGATTGTATAGTATATGGCACGAAACATTTTGTCTCTTTGTTATCTAAGAACAGCTCCAATAGCAAAATCACTTGTGTCACACATAAACTCAAAGGGCTTGCTCCAATCTGGTGTGACTATAACTAGTGTTGACATTAGTCTCTCTTTAAGCACTTGAAATGATGTTAAGCATTTATCATCAAACTTGAAAGGCATGTCATTTCCAAAAGATTACACAAGGGTTTAGAGATTTAGGAAAAATATTTTATGAATCTACGATAAAAACCTGCATGCCCAAGAAAATTCCTTACTCCTCGTACATTGGTAGGTGGTGGTAGTTTCTCAATCACTTCTATCTTAGCTTTACCCACTCCAATACCATTAGTTGAGATTTTGTGGCCCAATATTATACCTTCATGTACCATGAAATCACATTTTTCCCAGTTTAAAACCAAATAAATTTCTTCACATCTTTGTAACACTAGGGAGATATAGTGTAGATATTCATCAAATGAGTTTCCAAAGATTGAAAAATCATCCATGAATATTTCTAGAAGCTTCTCCACCATGTCTGAGAAAATGGCCATCATGAAATGTTGAAATGTAGCAAGTGCATTGCATAATCCAAAAGGAATTCTCCTAAAATCAAACGTTTCATAAGGACGTGTGAAGGTGGTCTTTTTTTGGTCTTCAGGTGCCATAACAATTTGGTTATAGCCAGAGTATCCATCTGAAAAGAAAAAGAAAGAATACCCAACTAATCGATCAAGCATTTGATCCATGAATGGGAGAGGAAAATGATCCTTCCTTTTAGCTTTATTTACTTTACAAAAGTCCATACATACTCTCCATCCAATGACAATCTTATTAGGTATTAACTCGATGGACTCATTTTCCACCATACTGATTCCTCCTCTCTTTGGTACACATTGGGCTGGACTTATCCATTCACTATTTGATATTGAGTAAATAATGTCCATGTCTAGCCACTTGACAATTTCCTTCTTCATCACTTTTTTCATAATGGGATTTAAGTGGCATTGTGCATCCCTGGTGGGTTGAGCCCCATCCTTTAGCAAGATTTTGTGCTTGCATATAGATGGGCTTATGCATTTTATGTCGACAATAGACTAACCTATATCTCTTTTGCAGTTCCTTAGCACCTTTAGTAGTGCTTCCACTTGCTCCATACTTAGAATAGTCAAGATTATGACTAGAAGTGTCTCGTTATCACCCAAAAATGTATAATGAAGATGAGAAGGTAATGGTTTAAGCTCTAAATTAGGTGGCTCCTCAATGGATGGCTTCAACCATGAGCTTATTTCAAGACATTCCACAAGTGCATTTGATACACACATGAGTGACATATCCTCTAAAAAGTTCACACAGTTAACAATATCAACATTTGATTCAATATTTTCAAAATTAAAACAGGTTGAGCTATTTTCTATTGAGTTAATGTCCTTGTTCATAGCATCATGTGTTAAAGTCATAAGTAGGGGTGATTCAACAAGTTTTGTTAAGCTACCGATATGAATTTGTGCACCTACATGAGTGTCATGGTATTTATTAGTATACGTGTTTATAGAATTAACAAGAAAAGACTATAAAGCATCAATAAGGCATATGTCATAAAGCACATAAGTGGTTAGCTCAACAGTACTATCTATTTGAAAGCAATCACTACCATTTTTAGCATTAGAAAACTTAATTTCTTTAAACACATTAAATGTCACTTGCTCATCTTGCACCCTTATTGTAAGCTCACATTTTTTTACATCAATGAGTGCTTTTCCAGTTTCTAAGAAAGGATGACCAATTATGATAGGAATATCACGATCTTCCTCTATATCTAGCACAATAAAGTATGCAGAAAAGATGAATTTTTCTACTTTTACTAGTACATCTTCTATCACACCCTAGGGTCTTTTAATTTACCTGTCTACCATCTACAATGTTACTAAAGTAGGTTTAGCATTACCAACTCCCAATCTCTGGAAGACTAATAAGGGCATGAGGTTAATGCTAGAACTCAAATCACATAGTACCTTGCCAAAACAGATGTTCCCAATAGTGCAAAGGATGTCAAAACTACCTAGATATTTTAGTTTTTGTGGTAGTTTTCTATCAAGGATGGAGCTATAACCTTCAATCAAGGTTATTGTTTCAAGATCTTCAAGCCTCATTTTCTTTGATAGTATATCCTTTATGAATTTTGCATAAGATGACATTTGTTCAAGTGCCTCTACAAAAGGTATGTTTATGTATGGCTTCTTGAAGACTTCCAAAACTTTTAAAAACTGTGTATCTGACTTTTACTTTTGTAGTCTTTGAGGGAAATGAATAATGGGTTTGTAAAGATTGTTTTTCTTTGGTTGAATTATTTCCTTTCTAGTGCTCTTTTTATCCAATAGTTCCTCTTCCTTGTTTATTTCTTGTTTCTTCTCATCCTTTTCTGTCTTATGTTCATGGTCTAAAGTTTTACCACCCCTCAAGGCTATGGTGTTGCACTAGTCCTTACCTTCTATTTGTGGGTTTACAATTGTGTCACTTGGAAGGTTACCTTGAGGCCTTTGACTTATAGCCTAAGCAAGTTGCCCCATTTGGTTTTCCAAATTTTGAATTGAAGCCTTTTGAGTGGACACTCTTCTTGTGGCTGTCATTCTATCTATTGGTCATTGATAATTATTGCTAGCCATTTTCTCAAGTAAATCATAAGCTTGATTGTAAGATTTGGCTAGCAAAGATCCATTAGCAGGTGCATCAACAATAGTTCTTATTTGATCATTGAGACCATTGTAAAAAGTCTCCATTTGAATCCAAAAAGGAATACTATGTAATGATTCTCCTTTGTATTGTTGGTAAGAAATAATATCATTCCTAAGCTTGGCATTCTTTGTTGGTGGGAATTATTTCATCAAGAATTTATTCGCCAAACCATTCCAAGTTGTAATGTAATTAGGTGGAAAAGAGTTTAGCCAAGCTCGAGAACGGTCTCATAATGAGTAAGGGAAAAATCTAAGCTTAAATGCCTCCTTGGTCAACACTTGTTGCGTGTTTTTCAACACACGAACTCCTGCAAGCATACACGGTCACAAGTAATAAAGATTTGTAAGTAAAGATCGATCCCACGAGGATTTGTTACCATAGTTTGTCGAGTACTAAAATTATATCTTTCTGATTTTATTCAAAACAATCGTTGGTTAATAAAAAAGTAAAATAAGAAAATAAAAGAAATCTAGGATTGCAATTTTTCACCAAACTAATCCACTCAAATCATGTTATTTTCTTTTGATTTATATTTTTTAGTACATTTAATTTGTCAACCGAAAACTTCTTTTTTATTATTCATACATCTCTTTCGAGCTCCGTATAAACACACATCGTTAAATTAATTTACTATATCTCTATGAAAATTAAATTTAACGACATTCATTACGTTCTAAGTTTTCAAATGGCCACACATACAATTAGGGTATATCTCTATCCTTCATCATACATGTCATTCTATTTACGAGCAATATACACACAAATGCCTTTCTCAAGTTTATTCATGTGCCACGGATCGTTTTGATAAGATTCGTAAATAATCAAAAAGCATTAAGAACAAAATAGAACGAACAAATCGAACGTCTTATAAATCTAACAAAAATAATTAAAATTAAAGCTTCATAAATTTAGATTAAATGCAACCCTAGAAAAATTAAATTACTTCATAAAATTAAAATAAAACTTATAACAACTACAGAAAAATTAGATGAAGTAGAAATAAAATTAAAACATCAATTAAAACAATTATTTGGCACATGAAAACACAACAAAAGCCAAAATGGCTTCGCGTGTTTCTTGCCGCCCAACACACAAATACAATAAAAATTACAAACCGAAAAAAACTAAAACACTCTAAAAATTTTCGAAAATTAAAACTAGATCTCTACTCCAAAACTACTCCAACTAAACTTTTACAACTAAAAAACTATCTCCTATTTATAGAAAAAAATACATAAATAAAATATTAATTTAAAATCTACGCGGGGAGCAAAATGGTGTGGCGAAAATATTAAATTAAACGGGTGGGGGGACAAAAAGTGTATCGAAAATGGGATCGAGGGAGTGGGTGGAACGCCAGCGCGTTCGTTTTAATTTTTCTTCCACGGCGCCACGTGTCGCGTCTCGGTCGCGGACACACCAGTGGGACACGTGGCAGCGTCTCATTCGTTGAGGGGAAACGGGCGCACGAAGATTTGTCGCACGGGATTGGGGGCGCGGCAACGTTGCGCAACGGCCATAACGCGTGTGAGATTCTCGTGCTTTGCGTCCACCGATATGTGCCACGCGTCCGGCGATGATTCGTTCAAGGAAAAGGGTGGGACACGTGGAAGACTTTGATTGGCTCAGGGGAAGATTGCACGTGGTTCAGCCGCACAGAACAACGCCCTTTGGCAGACGTGTGACCGACACGTGGGTCCCACCCCGCACGCCGGCACAACGCGGCGAGTGGGGCCACCGACACGCCGAGCCGCGTGAAGGAATCTTCCACGCATCCACCGCTTTGGCCTGGGTTTGATATACACGCGCTCAATCCTAGCCGTTTATGATTCGACGGACGGTCCACGTTGCACGCGTGGATGATGACGCGTGTATTCTTCTCTCTCGCACGAATATTAAACTTTCTTTAATTATATTTTGACCCACAAATTTAATTCAAATTACATTTTAAACTTTCTTTAATTACAAATAAGCCCTTTGCTAATTTTAAATTAAATTTTTCAACTTTTAATAATTACAATTAAGCCCAAATTTAAATTTAATTTATATTTTCA
Source organism: Hippophae gyantsensis (assembly GCA_030763125.1). NCBI lineage: Eukaryota > Viridiplantae > Streptophyta > Magnoliopsida > Rosales > Elaeagnaceae > Hippophae > Hippophae gyantsensis. Next base: position 39,424,593 of record CM061035.1, on the reverse strand, counting down.
ACTTTTATAAATTGTAATTAAGAACTCTAATATTTGAAATTACATTTGTGGACAAAAATTTGAAATTAAGAACGTTTTCGATACAATTTATTTATTTTTCTTATAATATATAAAAAACAGTAAATATTAATTTATTAAACTAAAATTAACTAAAAATAGAGAGAACACAGCAATTATGATTAATAAAATAGGTGAAAATAACTATATAAAATACAGTTATCAACCTTCAATCAAGGTTATTGTTTCAAGATCTTCAAGCCTCATTTTCTTTGATAGTATATCCTTTATGAATTTTGCATAAGATGACATTTGTTCAAGTGCCTCTACAAAAGGTATGTTTATGTATGGCTTCTTGAAGACTTCCAAAACTTTTAAAAACTGTGTATCTGACTTTTACTTTTGTAGTCTTTGAGGGAAATGAATAATGGGTTTGTAAAGATTGTTTTTCTTTGGTTGAATTATTTCCTTTCTAGTGCTCTTTTTATCCAATAGTTCCTCTTCCTTGTTTATTTCTTGTTTCTTCTCATCCTTTTCTGTCTTATGTTCATGGTCTAAAGTTTTACCACCCCTCAAGGCTATGGTGTTGCACTAGTCCTTACCTTCTATTTGTGGGTTTACAATTGTGTCACTTGGAAGGTTACCTTGAGGCCTTTGACTTATAGCCTAAGCAAGTTGCCCCATTTGGTTTTCCAAATTTTGAATTGAAGCCTTTTGAGTGGACACTCTTCTTGTGGCTGTCATTCTATCTATTGGTCATTGATAATTATTGCTAGCCATTTTCTCAAGTAAATCATAAGCTTGATTGTAAGATTTGGCTAGCAAAGATCCATTAGCAGGTGCATCAACAATAGTTCTTATTTGATCATTGAGACCATTGTAAAAAGTCTCCATTTGAATCCAAAAAGGAATACTATGTAATGATTCTCCTTTGTATTGTTGGTAAGAAATAATATCATTCCTAAGCTTGGCATTCTTTGTTGGTGGGAATTATTTCATCAAGAATTTATTCGCCAAACCATTCCAAGTTGTAATGTAATTAGGTGGAAAAGAGTTTAGCCAAGCTCGAGAACGGTCTCATAATGAGTAAGGGAAAAATCTAAGCTTAAATGCCTCCTTGGTCACACCACTGAACTTAAATGAATCTACAACTTCAATCAATAATATGGGATGAAGATAAGAATCCTCTGTTGGTAATCCATTGAATTGTCTAACTGTTTGTAGCATTTGAAACATCACTGGCTTTAACTCAAACTTATTAGCTTGAATGTTTGGCCTTGTAATACTTGGGTCTAGCCCTTCCAACGTAGGTATTTCATATTCACTCATAGCTATATTTCTATCATCTATCAAAAGCATTTGATTGTTTAAGTTTAGCTCATTATTGTTTATTTCTAATGGATCAGCCATTTTTTCCTCTTATGTGACAACTTGTTTTCTAATTAATCTCAAAGTACGCTCAATTTCAAAATCTAAAGGTAAAATTTTTCTCTCATGAACTCTACTCATGCAATAGACTCAACTATATTTCTACAATAGTAAAGGAGATGTCTAAATAAAAATTAAAAAAATAAACAACTAAATAAATAAATGAAAGTTGAGAAAAATAAATAAAAGAAATTAACTAAAATAAATAAATAATTTAGTAAAATAAAATAAGTAAATTAAAATAATAATTAAATTAAAGAAAAATAAATTAAGAAGAATAACTATAAGAAAATAAATTTCTAATATTTATAATCCCCGACAACGACGCCAAAAACTTGATCGCTACACAAATTGTTTGTGGAATGAATACGTAAGTATGCATATTGAAATAAGTAATATAATGATAATAGTTCACACATATATTATTTTATTAAAAACAAATTTTTAAAACTAAAAAAATTAAAAATCAATTTTTTTATATTTTATATTTTAAAGAAGCAAAATTAAAATAAGTAGAAATAATTAATTAAATTAGATTTGGTACCTAAGAAGATATATGATAAAATATCTAAGAATACTTAATCTCTCAATTTTCTAAACATGTGAATCTTTAAAATTTCCCAATATAATTATCAATTAATTACATGATCAATTGAATTTAATTTAGCATGTATTCCTCTTTCAAGTAAACTATACATTATATAATAATTAATTTAACCACACTCTTATGCAAATTAAATTGTATACTACTCATAAAGTTCATCAATTATGGATTACATACATAAGAATGATACATCTCTACGTAGAAACTATGCATGTTATTTTATCAAGGCAAACAATTAAATAATTCTTTCCAATATATTTGATTGCCTCTATAGATAAATTGTTGGCCAAACAATTAATAGCATAAAAATCAGATTAAATAATATAATTAAATTAAAATTATATTTGGGGTAAAATATTATATCATCATATGGTAAAAATTGGGTTCATAAGATCCCTAGATTAATAAATTAACTACACATAATTGTATTTATAAAACTCATATTTTTCATAAAGAGAGACATAAAAATTGATAAAGAAAAAGAGTAGAAGAAGAAATATAATCAATCTCTTGAATTGTAGTGCTAATCTATTCTTGATTCTCCATTAAAACTGACCAAAATTATGCTAATGGCATCTCTTTAGGGTTTATGGGGTGATTGGGGGCTTAAATATAGCTCAGGTACAATCTAGACCGTCAGATCAGCTTCAAATTAAGGATTGAGATCAAAACAAGCAAAATCACCATTTCCAACCAATCATAGTATGTCATATGGCACACAAAATTCACTGAGAAAATTAGAGCGTGGCGCATGGGGGGGAGATCGGTCCAAGTCAACCCTCACTGAGTCAGTACCATATGGCATAACATGATTTACAGTAATGGATGGTGTGGCATACAGGTGGAACAACTATACGAGTAGGGTGGTGACACATAGAAGTGTTGTTTGACCGCGCTTCGAAGTCGGATTCAATGTCATGCTGACACATGGTACACAGTTCATACTCCTCATATGCAGTGTAACGTGATTCATTGTCACTGCTTGCGTTGCATCTGTGTGGCTTACCCAGTCAGCTTATTTGCTTGAGTAGCAGCCACATGGCTACTCTTGATTGGCCATATATTAAAAATTCATAAAAAATCCATAAATATTCCAAAAAATCCCAAAAATTATATATTTCTCTACTTTTCACTAAAAAGTTTATATTTTAATATTTTTGGCCCCAAAAATACTATTTATTGAATAAAACAAGTAAATATTATGTAAATAAGTGCGCTAATGACTCTACTTTCATAGAGTCATCAATTCGGGAAAGACATTAGTCCACTACAAAGTGTTTTTCCCGTAAAACTTGAACGAGGTGAAAATAGCGAATTGAGTGACCTGTTCAAAAGTGGAATGTTTGATAACCTTGATGCCCAAGATGAGTTATATCATCACTTTGGGGTGCCTGTTGATCGGTCCACCATTTATGCAGCTTGTAAAAGGGAAAAAGGATAGTAAGATGTTTGCTTGACGTAAGTGAACTCTTAGGAATTTTTAGGGGGATAATTGGTAATGCATACTTTCTAATCAACTCTCTTATTTTATTTGTTTATGCAGGCTATATCGATTACCATGGACTCAGAGCAAGAAACGGAGATTTGTCAAGAAAGTTTCGAGTTTGTTGATCAAGAACTATGCAACTTAATGTCTCACTATGAAGCCATGGAAACATATTTGAAGAACATTTGTGTTTAGTTGACCCTAACACTCATTCAACATGATAAGTACAAGGAGGAAAAGGAAAACCTACATAAACTGGCTGAATATTGGAAGCAAAAGGCACTGTAGAAGAATGCACACAAGGCTTTCATGTTTGAAAGTATCGGATCACACCTTCACTAATAAATAAAACCCATTTTATTTGTTATTTGGATGACTTTGTATTTTCTTCTTTTTTTCGGGTGTAAGTTGAAACAATAAAACAAGATGTTAACTAATTGTTCCCCCAATTTGCGCTCTCTCTTTTTGAAAAAGAAAGTCCCTTTTAGATGGACTCAAGTTCCCTTCTTAGGATGGATGACATGCCACTTATCTAGCATCCCAAGTGGGGGGTACATTTGGGCACCTCACTCCTTACTTGGGGGTTATCACATTGATTTTTTTGTGAGATAGGAGACATATAAGGATGAAATTGAATCCTACCCCCACTTGTTCTTCCCAAAGAAGGGATTCACTTTGGTGAACTCGAGACTCTTTCTTAGGATAGGCGACATGCCTATTATCCCATATCCTAAGTGGAGGGATCCTTTTGGATTCCTCACTTCTTACTTGGGGGTTATTGCATTGACTTTTCGCAAGATAGGAGACATGTTAGGGTGAAATTGAATCCTACCCGCACATGTACTACCCAAAGAGGTGATTCACTTTGGTGAACTTAAGACCCTTTCTTAGGATGGGCGACACACCTCTTATCCTACATCCTAAGTGGGGAGGTCCATTTCGCTACCTTACTCCTTAGTTGGGGGCTATTGCGTTGATTTTTCGTGAGACAATGTAAACTTTAAATGTTCTAGTACACTTGAATGAACCAAAAATAAACCCTTTTGGAATTTCATACATAATATTTCTTTAAATGTTCCCTATTCTAGCTTAGCTCCTCCCTTATACCATTTCTTTCTGTCCAATAGGACCTTCTTGGAGTGATATCATATATTTGATATGGGCCTTCCCACGTTGTGGTAAAATTTTCATAGGTAGCTTCAAATTTCTTCCCCAATGCGTTTCATAGGATCCAATCCCTTATACTAAATTTCTTGTATTTAACGAATCTGTTGTATGACCTTTGAAATTTTATTTTTTGTGATTCAATTTGTATTAGGGAATTGTATCTTTTTTCTTCCACTACTACGCCAAAAATGACTTTTAATGTTGGTTATAAATGCGATGACTTAAAATGTAAAGTCGGTTCAACGCGTGAAATGACTTTACGTTTAAAGTCAGTTTATGCATTGAACTGACTTTAAATTTTTTTTCTTTTACAAAATTTACTCATTTTTTATTATACTCAGATTAAAACTTGTATTCAAAATCATTACATAATAGCAGAAAAAACCAAAATTTGTATAACAAATAGTTTACATAATACAAATATTGAAAAATTAAATATTAAATAATTACTTGAGAATTAAATTTATTACAAAAAAATAATTTATATAAAATACATATATATTTAACTTAAATTATAAATAAAATGATATCTTCTCTTTTGTCATGATTTTTGTGATATTCCCACTTTATTTCAAGGAGAGGAAGCTTGGTTGGCTTAGAATCACCAACATAGTGACCAGGAAACTGGGCAGAAAACAACTGGTCCATATAACAATTCATTCCCCTAAATACATGAGCTCGTAAACATCCATCAAATAAGTAGTCCAAACTTCAGAGACATAGGAATGAAAAAATTAAAGTATTATAAAAATTACCATGGTGTTGTCCTATGTTATTCAAGATCATTAGATTCTTCTCATGATGTTATAATTTGAACAAAGTGTTCTGTCCATTTTTCTCGTAAATCATCAAAATTTGTATATCATGCCCCACTTGTTCCAACCAAAGAACTATATGTAATTAAATTCAAAATAAGAATATAATATCACGAATTCACAAAAAATAACTTATATATGTTAAAAGATTAGTAAAAGAGATTACCACATCGACACTAGAGTGATATAATAATAACCTTATCCCTTCGAAATTATGTTAGTATTGTATTAATCTTTTGTATATAAATATGAAGCTATTTGGAATCAAGCTGGTATTTTTAATGCTATAATGAGCTCTAAATATGAAGTCAAGTGTAACTTTGATTTGTTACTTGGGTTAGTTGAGTTTTGGTGCCCATAAACTTATGAAACAACTATTTTTTGCCCAACCAACCCAAGTAACAAAATAGAGTTACACTTGACTTCATATTTAGAGTTCATTATAGCATTAAAAATACCAACTTGATTCAAGATAGCTTCATATTTATAGACAAAAGATTATTGCAGTGCTAATATGATTTTGAAGGGATAAGGTTATTATTATATCACTCCGAGGTCAATATGGTAATCTTTTTTACTAATCTCTTAACATATATAAGTTATTTTTTGTGAACTCATGATATTACATCGGAATGATGATTCTTGGTGGTTTTCTTGTACTTGGTTGGCTAGTGACTAACATGATGTTGTCATACAAGGGAACTAGGCAAGAGATATGAGATGAAGTTTGAGAAAAAAATAGGTCCATATAACAATTTAGTCCCCTAAATACATGAGTATATAAACATCCATCAAACAAGCTGCCCACACTTCAAACACAAGGATAGAGAAATTCAATCATTATAAAAATTACCATGATGTCATATGCTATTCAAGATCATCATAATCTTCTCCTAATTCTTCTTATGATGATATAGATAAAGGATTACCAACATCCAATGATCTTGGCCTTGTTCAAACCTGATTTCCATATAGATCAAGGATTACCAACATCCAATGATCTTGGCCTTGTTCAAACCTTACTGGCCAAAGGATTATCAACTTCTAATTTTCGTTAAGTGTTAATGCCCTATCACATAATTGTTTAGCTCTGATGCTAACATCTTTCTCTTGATATTGATTGACAAATGAAGAATCATAGAATATTGCTAAATGTGATGAGTGAATAGCTTGAAGTCGATAATAACATGCCCTATATAAAAGAATTATATATAAATAATTAGCTAATATAAATATAATTATATATCTTCTACATAAATGAAATTTATTTACTGATTGAGGACTCACCTTATCCACACTTGAATTATACTTAAATCGATCATTTGATATTCAAATAGCTACAATATGTACTCGATCGATATATAGGTTTGGCCAATGTCTACCCCATAAATTTCTATAGGAAGTGGCACAATCCATCCATCATTTATGCTAGATGCTTTCACAACAATAGTCATCAAAGCGCCAAGATTTCTGTTGAAATTTATAGCATAATCATAACTATACTTTTCCATGGATTCTTCTGGAATAACTTAGTGTGCGATGATTACCCATTAGACATAGATTTACCACGAGATACTTTCTTTGTATCTCTTAAATGTGTCACACTTACTAATTCCAGTATAATAAACTAAAGAAGAAGTATTATATATATTAGTAACAATAAAAAAATAATAATATAATAGTAGTAAAAAAATATTATTTTAAGTAAAAAAATAGTACCATGTCAAAATTAATCACAACTTGACTTGACGGCCAAGCCACATATTGTTCAACCGCTTATTGGATTGTGGTAGCATCAGAAGGCACATGTAGTGGATAATCATGGAGCAATGATTGATCAATTAATATTTACCAATAATTTAGCAAATATTGATTATGAATCATTCGATCATCGCTCAATTGTTGTACCATTCCAATAGCAACAAAGTCCATTGATGAAGGATGTTTCAACAAACATTTCATATTCTGTAAAAACATTTAAGCATTATATACAATAAATAAAATATATAATAAAAAATAAAAATAATAGAATATCTATATAAACTTTAAATCTTAACACAAATGATTCATCAAATAGAGGAGGACTCTCATGTGGGGTAGCTATTGGAAGTATATTCTCATCAAAACGTTCATCGTGATGTGATAGATGGTAAGAATGTACATATTGCATTAAAGAAAATGAACCACTACCTGATATATGGCATGCCCTGATTGTAGTATGTTGCCATGCCTAACATGTGTTGTGATTGATATTATTTTAAAGTGGCAATTTCACTTAACATTGAAGCCTTAAAGAAGCCGAGTTCTTCTTCAATTTTACAGTACTTCTCCTTAATGACCATTTGAGGCTTTTGTTTTGGAATGTTAAAAAAATCAATATAACCATCATATTGGCTTCCTCCCCTAACATGACCAGGATGCTTGCATACAAATGCATGATATATAGCATCTCTCCCTAGCTATTCGATTATTTCACCCCTGGTTATTTGTTCTTGAATAACTCTCTACAAATAATAAAGAAAATAAACATATCATACATTATTACATCAACTAGAAAAAATCATAAGGACTTTGTATCAAGTTAAATTACTAACCAACTTATTTAGTTGTTCTTCTCCTTGTTTAGTCATTGGTTTCCACTTTTTCACTTTAAGGGTCTTTGTTTCTATATACAATTCAGAATAAGTATCCGGTTTACACAATTCAACTTCCTACATAAATTAAATAAATTTATTAACCATGACATCAACTTAAATTTGAGGAAAATAAATATAAAAATATTTATAAATTAACAACTTAATAATACCATTCTATGTCTAATTTCAAGATTTGAAGACCTCCTACTATGGTTAGGAAGACATTATGCATTTGTATATTTTGATGTTCTTCCCTAATAATTTGAAATTCATCTGTACACCTATAATTGACGAAGTCTTTCCAAACTTAGGGTTCGATCCAGGGGTGTTCTCCAGAGATTTTGTATAGTTGTGCTTCGTCAAGTAGTTCCAATTATGAAAACAAATAATTTCTGGCCAATCTAGAAGTTTTATATTCCTTTCATGCCTTATTTGCAATCTTATAACACTTGCTCATTCAAGTGTCAGGGACTTTATAACGATTATGTAAAAACACACTACAAAAGATGAGATATAATACAAAAAAGATATAATATATGTAATTAGTTATAAAATAAAAGAGACTTACACAAATTGTTTTCCATATTTTGAACTTTTCAACTTCGTCAACCTTAGTCCAATCATTTATATTGATTGGTATACTTGACTTCACTAGTCTACCAATAGAGGATTTTAATTGTTGGCCATTTTCCCATAATAGATTACCAGTAGCATCAAAAAGAATGGGTACTCTATCATTTGGGTTAAGTGGGGCATCAGGTATATTCGCCCAACCGACATTGCTGATCCTGCCAATACTTTGATTTTATATTTATAAAACTCTCGCAAGTGCACGAATCATTTCATAGAAAATGAAGTATATTCCCAAGATCGATCTAAGGAAGGAGTGTATGTGATTTTTAATTTATTAATTAAACTTTTAAAAACAAAATTAAATCCTAAACATCCTGTCACAATATTTTGGGTTTTGTGTTTTTAATCTAATGACATAAAAATAAACATAGATACAAATTCAATAAATATTTATGCAAATTTTATCATTTATAATAGTGGAGTATTTATGGATATAATAACTAAGTTAATTATGCTTGCTCATATTATTTAGGTTATTAAATATATAAATTGATATTTATTGATTCTCTCTTTTTTATATGAATACCACCTTTGGTGGGGTTAGATATTCTTTGTTAACTAAACAAATCAATTAACACCTATGGGTGGGGTTGATAACTAATTTGGTTAATTAAATTAATTCTTTTTTCTAAGAGATTAAAAATGAACCATTTAAATGCCACATTTGGTGGGGTTTGACAGTTTAAACTTTATTTAAGGTGTCCAAATTAAACCTAAGAATTTAGTTATCCAAGTACTAATTTTCAAGTTTTAAAACCACTACTGAAAACATGTTATCAATACATTTTCAGATAATAATTCTTATAAAAACTTTTGAAATAGAGCTTCACTCTAACTACCGGGCGATTGTATTAACAAATAAAAGAGCACTACTATAAATCAGACGGGATAACTAAACCTTAAAATCTAATTTTCAGATTTAAGTTTGTAATGAAAAATAATATATTTCTCTCTAACATTCTTAATATAAAATTTTGAATAAAAATAAAATCAATTCATTTTAGATATTTTTACCTATTTAATATTTCGCAAACATAACAACGTTATTATTATATCATGTTTACAAACAGCCAACAAAGTTAAATTTAATCACAAACAAATTAAATATAACATGTAAGAATAAAGCATAAAAATAACTGTAAAGAAAATGAAATCCTTACAGTACTTTGATGTTATTCTTGTTGCTGGAAAACCTCCAAACGGAATTTACACTTCCATTAATTGAATCAAAAAACAAATAAATTACAAACACATAACTATTCTTCTCAAAAAGAGAAGAACTCTAAAATTAAGAAAAACTAACTAAGGAAAAACTAAAAACTAAGAAAAACTAAAAAAACTAAGAAATGAGAGAAAGAAAGAGAAGAGAAGATGTGTTTTGAGGTGTGTTTTGAAGTGAAGAGAATATGGGTATTTATAGGTGAGGAGAGGAAGAAAAAATGATAAAAAATGGTGGAAACGTAGAGTAGTGAATGATGACATCATTGACGACATCATGTTGATGTGAGGCGCGGCGGTGCGCGCGGATTGGGGCAGATGGGTGTAGTGGCGCACGCTGACTGGATGCTGATGGGCGCAGGCACATGCGGAGTGGAGCAGGGGCGCACGCGGCATGCAACGAATAGAGAGTTGTCGCGCGCGGCCTGGGCTTTGTGCTGGCGCGGCTAGGCGTGTTGGCCGACGTGGCTACGTGCGCGATTTCCTCCTTTTTGACATTTTTGACCCATTTTGTCCAATTTTTCCATATTTTTTTACTTTTCCTCATTTATTTTATGAATATATAAGTGATGTATTGCCTCCATTATTACTTTTTGAGTTTTTAAGTAAAAATACCTGAAAAATAATAAAAATACTCGTGATTTCGAAAAGATAAATTTATATAAATATATGATAAAATCATATAAATATATATATATATATAGATATATTTAATCAATTAATGTACATAAAATCATGGTAATTTTAGTACTTTTTGAGCACTCATCAATCATCAGTGTGACTTATCTTGGATAAATTTACAAGAATAAATCCAAAATCGTCTATTTTATATCCAACATTGATAACATCTTTGACCCAATCACACAAGTATACTATTTCATGGAAGACCTTATAATCAAGTTCCCAAATTTCTTGAATTATACCATAATATGTTCTATTAGAAAGTACAGGATTACCATCTTTTGAACTAGAAAATTGCATAGTTTGTGCAACCATCTTCACACCACTATTTTGATTTACTCGAAATTTGTCCCTTTCTTGAGTTGTAAACCTTGATCCATTAATTGTGAAACTATAATATGATTTGACATCGAATTTCGAACCATGTGTAAGCCATTCTAAACTTTCTATTATTTTATGATTAGGTTTGTTGAGTTCAACATGAATCTATGTATACAAAAACATGAAATGTGTTTAAAACAAAGTTTTAAAACATTGCATAGAAGTACTAATGAATTCTTGTATGTGACACTTACATGGTTACGAAACCAATTAATGAGCTCTCGCTTATGTTCATCATACAACCATTTTTCTCCTCCCTTTTTGTATAACAAGGATCGATCTTTAGTAAGTTTATATGTATTATGTAATGTTATTAAAGATATATCAATTAGATATCATTAATAGTTAAATATAAAATAATTTTATTTTAAATGAAAAGGTTGAACATGTCATCACTTACTCTATGTACGGTTGTGTCTCCTTATTATTTACCAAAATGGTTCGGTGTGCTTTTTCCCATCGACTACAATCAATAAACAATTTCTTACTTCCACTAAGCATAGGGTTACCTACTTGGATCATGTGACGTTCTAAGAACAACTTGTGCATAAGATTCCCAATTTCAGTGCAACCACTAAAGTATTCAGAAAAAAACTTAATGGCCTCTTCAGCAATGTAACGTTCCATCATGCATCCTTCAGGTCGATTTCTATTATTTACATATCTTTTAAGGAATTGCATGTAACTCTCAAAAGGATACATCCACCTTAAGTAAGTAGGACCACACAATTGAACCTCTCGAACTAAATGAATACACAAGTGAATCATTATATTGAAGAAAGAAGGAGGAAAATATTTTTCAATTAGACACAAATTCTCTACAATATCTTTCTATAAAGGGGTTAACTCACCAATTGATATATATTTCTTGCATATTGTATTGAATAATGAACAAAGATGAATTATTGATAATCGAATATGTTTTGGAAGAATTGATCTAATAGTAACCGGTAATAACTATTGCATTAAGTTATGACAGTCATGTGATTTCAATTCATAAAGTTTTTTATCGATGATAGACACAAAATTTCTTAAGTTGGATGAGTAACCATCAAGAACTTTCACACCCGCCAACCATTTACAAAACACATCATTCTCTTTTATTGACATTTTATATGATGCTAGTGGCAAGTATGTTCGATTCTTATCATTTTCCACCCTTGGTGCTAATTCTGGTCATATGCCTAGCTTCTTTAAATCCAGTCTTGCTTTAATTACATCCTTCATTTTTCCAAGTATATTAAGTAATGTACCAATCAAGCTCTCAGATGCATTTTTCTCAATATGCATGACATCTAAGATGTGACGAATCCACCTGACCATTTGCTTGAGGTCTATAAGGAGTGGAATATGACAACTTAACACCCATTTCATTGCAAAAATACACCAATCGTTGACTTGTGAATTCGATACCATTATTTGTGACCAGTTCACGAGGAAAACCATATCGACATATTACATTCTGCCAGATAAATTTTTGCACGTCAAATTTTAGGATTCTTGCCAATGGCTTAGCCTCTATCCATTTAGAAAAATAATCAACTTCCACCATTAGGAATTTTCATTATTCTGGGGCAAGAGGTAATGGGCCAACAATATCCAACCCCCACTTTTGGAAGGACTATAGGCTAGTAATGGACTTCAGGTGACTGATAGGTTGGTACGGGACATTAGCATGTCTTTGGCACCTATCACATTTTTTGACATGGTCGATGCTATCTTTAAAAAGAGTAGGCCAATAATAGCCTTGTTGGATGATTCTCTGAGAAAGGGTTTTACCTCCTAAATGAGCCCCACATCGTCTCTCATGTAATTCGCTCAAAAATATTTGCTCTTCTTGATTAGGTAGGAATTTTAACCATAGTCCACCATAATATTTTCAATAGAATGCCCCCTAAACCACAATGTAATTCTTCAATATTGTCATAACTTTGTGTGCCTTATCCTTGTCCTTAAAGAGAGTATCATGAACGAGGTACTCCATGTATAGAGCTAGCCAAGAGGTGTGTGTTGAGAAGTTGGAGCTCAATTGAATTTTATCCTTACCCTTATCCCCTATTATGCTTGGCCCCGAAAAACATGACATAGGGATGACTCTTTTCAACTCCAATCTCACTACAGATGACAAAGTAGCAAGGGAGTCTGCTTGTGCATTCTCCACTCTCTTTATTTGCTTGATATTGATTGTTTCTAAAGCTACGCTTGCTTTTTTTACATCCTTCATATAAAGCTCCATCCTTTCTTCCTTAGCCTCAAACTTATTATTAACTTGATTCATTACAAGTGGTAAGTCACTATGGACCAACACCCTTTTGGCTCCTAAGGTCATCAATTGGTAGAGACATTTCTCTATTAAGCCTTCAGTGGGAGTGAATATCACAATTCCAATCCTTGATCCTCTTGAATTGCTTGCCCCATCAACGTATGCCTTCAAAAGACTTAGAACATGTATTGTCATCATCGAAATTGATACCACAACCTCTAGTTCATATGTGGGCTCTTGAGTCCACTCAGCAATAAAATCGGCAAGAGTCTGTCCCTTGATTCCCAACAAGGTTTTATAATGTATCTTGAACTTGCTTAATTCAATTGCTATTTGAGAAAGATGACAAGATTGGTCTGAATTTCCTAGGATATTCTTCAAGGGATATGATGTAAGGACGACTATCTTATGTGCTCTAAAGTAGTGTCTAAGTTTCTATGTAGCCATTCTTATTATGAATGATGCCTTATCTAGTGAAGGATATTTTTGTTGTGCCCCTATCATGGAGTGACTCACATAGTATATGAGATGTTGTCTCCCTTCCCTATTAACCACAAATACAACATTAGCTGCTTTATTTGTGAAAGCCATGTACATATGTAGCACCTCACCTGTTGTAGGATTAACTAAAAGAGGCACTTTCCCTAAGTATTCTTTGATGGATTGGAAAGCTCTTTCACAGTTTGTATCCCACACATATTCCTCATTTTTCTTTAACAACTGAAAAAATGGTAAGCACATCTTCGTACAGTTGGAAATGAAAAAGTTCATTGTGGTGATGCGACCATTTAGTTGTTGAACTTCCTTAATAAAACTTGGAGATCTTATGTTTATCAAAGCCAAAATTTTGTTAGGATTAGCTTCTATCCCTCTTGATGACACTAAATAACCTACAAACTTCCCTAAGGTTACTCTAAAGATACACTTCTTTGGGTTGAGTCACATCTTATAACCTCTTACTATGGCAAAAACCTATGCTAGATCAGAAAGATGGTACTTGGCCTATTTAATTTTGACCATCATGTCATCCACATATACTTCTATATTTTGACCTATTTGATCCTTGAACATCCTATTGACTGGCCTTTGGTAGGTAGCCACTGCATTTTTTAAAACAAAGGCGTCCTTGTATAGCATTATGTCCCTTCTTCTATGATAAACGTTGTTTTTTCTTCATCTCTAGGATGCATGTACATCTGATGGTAGCCTGAATATACACCCATGAAGCTCATTGTTTCAAAGGCAGTCGTGGCATTGACCAACTAGTCAATGTTTAGCAATGGGAAGCAATCCTTTGGTGTTGTGTTATTAAGGTCTATAAAGTCGACACACATTCTATGCTCTCTCCCACCTTATTTGCAAACACAATGTTCGATAACCATGTTGGATAATCAACCTTGCGAACCCAACCTACAATTTTTAAGGAATTGACCTTCTTCTTGATGATATCACTTTTATTACAGGTGAATATATGCTTTTGTTGTGGAACTAATTTCCTAGTATGATCGACACATAATTCATGAGAAATTATTTCAGGATCGATGCCAAGCATGTCTTATAGCTTCCATGCGAAAAGGTCTACATTATCCTTTAAGAATTCAATAAGTAAAGCTCTTAACTCGTGGGCCAGTTTAGAACTAATTTTTACATATTTATCCACTCCTAGCCCCTATGTAAACTATTTCAAACTTGCTGCATTATCCCCTAATTTGAATAGTTTATGTTCTTTGGTTGCTACCTTGATGCATGGGGTAATGCGTTTTTCATGGTGGAATTGTAATAACTCCTTGCCTTGTCTTACTCTCCTCTTATCTCTCTTATCCCCTTAACCATGTGATATTTGACAAGTTGAGGATACATGGAGGAGATTGCCCTCATCTTATGGATCCATGGTCTACCCAAAATTGCGTCGTAAGATGTGAGGGTGTTCAACATGACAAAATTTGTAAGGATGATTGCTCCTTCCATAGAGACTGACAAATGTATAGTCCCTACTAACATGGTCACACTACCGTTGAAACCTACCAATGGTATCTGCTGTTGCGTTATCTCTTTGGGGTCTATCCTCATATCCAACAACGTGGATAAATATAGTAAATCCGAAGAGCTACCATTATCCACTAGAATTATATGAACCTCATAGTGTGTGATCTTGACAATGATAACCAATGGGTCATCATGGTGTGGCAGAACCTCCCATCCTTAAAAAATGATAAGATGGAAAGATCCTTCATGCTTCAGATTGTATACAAGTCAATTTGTGTCCCTTGCTTCTCAAGTATACCTCTTTCTTAAGTTACTGGAATGACCCGACATGGTCGGTTCTCCATGAATAGTATGGATTATGTGCATATCTTCTTGAGGAGGTTAATTTGGTCTATTAGTGTCCTTGAGGTCAGGATTTGGGGGAATAAACACGCTTTAATTAGTTGGGTTATTCATTCCTCTATTTCCTTCTCGTGGAGCCCCATTCCTGTCAACCATATCCCTCAGATATTCTTCTGATATTAGATGTTCGATTTCCTATTTAAGGTATCAAAAATCCCTAATCCAATGCCTAGTATATTTATAGATTGCTCAATACTTGTTGGGGTCCCTAAGCGGAGCTTTCATAGGTTGTAGCTAGTTTACACGATTGATACGCTTCATGCATTATATAGCCTCAGCGAACGAGACATACAATGAGGGACCTTTGAAAGGGGACAACACCTTCCCTAAGTCCCTAGCCTCCTCCTGGGTGTGATCATGGGTTTGAAACGAGGAAGAT
Organism: Hippophae gyantsensis; assembly: GCA_030763125.1. Taxonomy (NCBI): domain Eukaryota; kingdom Viridiplantae; phylum Streptophyta; class Magnoliopsida; order Rosales; family Elaeagnaceae; genus Hippophae; species Hippophae gyantsensis. Next base: position 39,408,517 of record CM061035.1, on the reverse strand, counting down.
TAGGATGCTTGTCCCCATAAGGCCTCATATCTTCTTCCCTTTTAACTAGGATGGGGTTGGCTATAGCTTCATTTACCAATCCCTTGGTAGACTTCATCTTTCTTTCCACATTAACAAACTTCTGGGTCTTTTTGTAGACCATTTCCAGATATTGTAATGTGGTCTTATTCAATTCGATGAACAGACTTGTGTCACGCTTGATGCATTTTTGGAAAGTTTCAATGGCAATGGAGTTTGGACATTGTAAAATTTCCATTTTTTTCTTTTTAAACCTCCTCATATAAGTCTTGGGCTCGATCATCTCATCATCCTCTTAGATGATTGAAAACAAATGATATGACTCCTTCTGAATTCGCTTATTGTGTGTGTAGTTGGTAACAAATGCTTTCACCAATGCGTCAAAACTTTTTATACTCTTGAAGGGTAATTTAATAAACCACTGTTATGTTGTCTCTTAGAAAGTAGTAGCGAATAACTTGCAATACATGGCTTCTTTCTTGTTTTTTAGGAGGCTCACAGTGGCCATGGCCATCTTAAAGTGAATAACATGGGCCAATGGGTCTTTTTTTCCCCTATAAGCGAGACACTTGGAGGCGATGGAATTTGAGGGTGATGTTGTCAACTCAAGGACATCTAATAAGGGTGATGTCGATAATTGATCACACATTGTTTTGATATTGCCCAAGGGCCTTAGTTTTTCTTTACCTTTGAACCGATCATTCATTCTCACTTCCATTTCTCCTCTATATTTTCTGAGTTTGCCTTCAGTCGACTGAGCGGTATCGGACATCCTACACTGGTAGCATTTCCCAAGCCTAAACATCCTAGAAATTGAAGGGGTGCATTTTGTGCCACATGTTCATAGGTTGGTAGGGCCATGTAGGTGAACCCTAGAATGGCTTTAGGCATCGGACTTGTAGGTACATGCTATTCCTCGATTATATCGGGTCGACATTAGTGAGGATCTTGTGATGCATACTCCATTATAGGTGGACAACTGACCATTACAGGTGGCCCAAAGGTATTGAATGAATTTTCAACTTCCGAATAATCATCCTATACCAACCTCAATCTAAGTGTCTTGTTGTCTTTTTGAGACTTAATCAATGCTTGTTGCAGTTTTGTTACTTGTTTCTAAAGACTCTCTAATATGGAATCTTTTTTGCAGGATGTACTTTCAGAACTATACTTAATTGAGCTAGAGGTTCGCAGAATTGTCCTAGTTGCGTCATTGCAAACTGAAAGACCGCTTGTTGTCATTGACCAGAGGTCGTGCATGGCCATATTCTTGGCCATGATGCGACGCTCGGATTGGTAAGGAGTGATGTATTTGATTATTGAGGTCGAAGTCTGGAGTTAGGCAAGTAGGGATGTTAGTTTATTCAAGACGAGATTGCGGGCTAGCCATATCGAGCAGATTGAATATCCTTACGACACGAACTGTTTCTCCAGAGTGTGTAAGATGCAAGGTCTCAAATGCTAACTAGGAATTAGAAAGATTTAAGATCCTATGGTGAGTGTTAATTGTTTGGAGAGATACTTAGTGTTTTAAGGTTTATTGAGAGAGGTTTAGAATGAAGATAATACTCAAATATTTTATTACTTTCATAAATGAGATATATATAAACATACAAGAGATAAATGTTTATATTATATTGGTAGGTACTTTGTCAAGAAGTCATAGTCGATCTAAACATGACATTTTTACAACAATAACTTGTTCAGTAAAGTCAGATTGTTGTCCTAATAATCAGGTCACTGGAATTTGTACATTCCTTGCATGGGTGAGGGGTAGAATCATGGAAAGCCATTAGGTCACTTAACACCAATGTTCGCACGGTCAGGTCGTTAGGCCGACTGCTCCATAAGAAAATCAATATACTCCAAAACCAGGCCGCTATATACAAGGTACTCAATACACTAGGCTCGCATCCAAGCGATGTAACTCAGGCCTCTAGGATAGCGACCCTAATACACCTATCATTCCTAATAGTTTATAATATAATTCATTAATTTTGTAAATCATATATTTCTCTACTATTTTTTTTGGATGAATTTAGATAATAATGAGATATGATATCACTTTGTCTCTAATAAGATTAAATAGGATATAAATTAAAAGAGATGAGACATAAACTTTAACCAATAAATTTATTAAAAATATTAAATAAAATAAGAGATAAAATAAAACAATCTATTTAACATATCTACTAACACAAAAAAACAATGTAAAAAGAAATTGTAAATTGCAAATAATAAAACCCGTTGGAATAGAAATAGGGCTTATACTTATATAATGCTTCAGAAATAGAAAGAAAATGGAAGGTATCCTATCTTAGAAGTTGTTGAGCGTCAGAACTTTGCCAAAGGAATGGAATGGGACCCCTTCTCCATTTCACTTTAACCCAAAACCCCCCGTAGGTCTTGATTGGGAAGGAAGTAATTAGTAATCCATTCAAGTCGGTCTTTGATAAACTTCGAATATAAAAAAGGATACGCTCCTTGGCATAAGTCCCACATCGGATGATGGTCCATTTGTAGCACAAAAGTAGTGAATTCTCTTGCTGCAGCAATATTTGAGCGTTTGGACAGAACTCGAGGGCCGGCCGCTGCAGAGCAACAGGGCATAGCAACTATTACCATAGTAGTTGCATGAATCGAAGCAAATCTCCACGGTGAAATCCTTTGTTGGAAAGCTTGCTACAATAGCTTCAGCCTGATCGATCCGCCTTATGACTTCTGAAAGAGAAATAGAAAATAATCAATCAACTTTCGATCGGAATACGGATGAGATCAAAAAGGCCAACTTTAAAAGTGTTATTAATAATAATAACTAATAAAATTTTATAAAATAATACTGTAAATAAAAATTAGATTATAATAATAATGCACCGTATTCAATTAAAATAGTTTATCATAATTCATGTTGAATGTAAAAATTTCAACAATGATTATTGTTTTTATTAAAAATATAATATCTCAATGATAAGACTTAAAATGTATTATGAATAATATCTTCGTAACATTAATCAAAAACAAAAAAAATACTCGCTATAATATCCGCCCAAATAAAAACCCACCATCATCCTCTCACTATCTCTGTCTCTCTCTTTCTAGCGTCATCTTCCTCTTAAAATCCCAATTCCAAACTGTAACCAGTCACTACCCCATTTATCTGCATCAATTGTTTCTCTCTATCATTCACCCATTAACCCAATGTTTGAAGGCTCTCTATCTACCGTACCTTCGATCTGGGCTTTTATGAACAGTTGGTTAACACCCACTGTACTCTTTGTTCTTCTCAACCTTATGATTGGCACCATTGCCATTGCTTCAAGCTTAGGCACCCAAAAACGCCATGAACAACATCAAAACCAACAACATGAACAACATCAACAGTACCCACAAGCTAGACAACTAGCTAGATCTCCTTCTATGTTACAGAGACTCAAATCTATCAATTTTTACTCCCATAGATCCCAAGAATCAACTGCTGCTTATGAAAGAAGCCCAGAAACAGAAACCCATTACACATTTGGATATACCCAAGAGCTAGAGCAACTAAAACTCACAAGATCTCCATCCATTTTAAAGAGGCTTAAGTCCTTTAATCCCTACAATTACATTCCTCATGAATTCACCACTCCTTCAATCTCCTCCGCAATCAACGCCACAGCTACAACTTTACCAGAAAAAACCCATGTACGAGATCAACAGAGGAAGTGGCCAGAAGGAGAAGAAGAAATCGAAGAGGACCATTTTCCATACGAAGATGAGGAACAAACACAAAATTTTGACGAGATTTACACTCATCTAATGGGCGGACAGATTATTAGAAGCAACTCCGATACTGCACCGATGGCCGGTCAGGTGGCCAAAAAGTTACCTAAGAAGATGAAGAAGTCGGCGAGCTCCAAATCGGCATTTGGACATTTTAAGGAGGAAGATATTGTCGAACAACGCCGTCCGGCGACCGTGAGGGAAGGGAAGGTTTCCAAAGTGACTGTGGCTGACGAAGAGGTTGATGCCAAAGCTGATGATTTCATCAACAAATTTAAGAATCAATTGAAGTTGCAGAGGCTCGATTCTATCGTTAGGTACAAGGAGATGATCAACAGAGGAAGTGGCCCAAGTGGGAAGTAATGTACTAAGCTTTCTCTTCTCTTCCCTTTTTTTTTTTCTTAATTGATCGAGTTTTTATTTTGTTATTTTTTAATTAGTGTCTGCGTTTGTCGGATTAGAAGCACGGGATATTGGTTTGTTGTAACTTATTTCAAACTCAGTAGTAACAACTTCGCCCAATTGTCAATTGGGAAAATTGCTTTATAAATTTCTAGCAGTTTTCTTTCTTTTCTATTTGTTTGTTTGAGGGGTAAGAAAATCCAATTTCTCAGTTGTCAAATTAGTTATAATTAATGTACATCATTTTTAACTTATTATTTTATTTTATATTAAAAATTATGTTAATTTTTTGAGTTTTATAGTCTTAATTTACCTCGTAATATTAAATATTACATCAAAAAATATTTTTTTTATATAATAAAATATTCTTTTTATTTTCTATTATCAAATATTATATTCGATTAATTAAATAATTACATATTAATATTAATAAATTAATAATAATTAAATAAATAATCAAAATTATTAAAAAATTAATAATCCACTAAATAAAATATTATATTTACTACTTAAATTAAAAATTATATTTAATTATAAGTACATAGATAAATATCAATTTAATTAATTATTATATTCATCCTATAAATACTTAATTAATGTATTTTTAAGTATTTTATTTTTGATTTATTTATGTAAAAAAATAAGAGAATAAAATTTTATTCAAATATTTGAATTATTATAAGTTTAGGTGAATTTATTTGAAATAAAAACTATAAGAAAAAGATCTTAAGAATAAGAATATGGATATAAAAAGGGAGAAAAATATCAAAATCAAGATTCATGATCTCAAAATATTTTAAATATTTTTAGTTAATATTTTAATAATATTAGAGGATTTAGAAATAATTTATTCGATTATTAAATCGTTATTTTAGTTTATATTATATTTTTAGCTCTATTTTGTATTATGTACTTAATTTTAATTTATTACATGTAATAAAACTTCAACAATATTTTTACAATTTTTTTAAATGATTATTTTAGTTTATATTATATTAATAAATTTTTTAGTTATATTATATTATATATTTAATTTTAATTTTTTATATGTAATAAAAAATTAATAATATTTTTAGAATCGAAAAATGCAACGTGTGATGAACAGTGTAACATTAAATTTAATATGACATTATCCATCGCATCAAATTTGATGCAGAGTTTGAGCAACTCTAGACCAAATTTTGCATGAAATTTGGAGTTATAAAGCTAAGTTCGAGATGTATTAAGAGCAAGATGGACATCATTCATGTGTTTTTGAAGTAGTTAAATTTTTTAGACATAAATGCTATGTTTTATTGGATGGAATAAAAAGAAATTAGAATTGATTCCTTTCATTTATGTGTTTGATTGGATTGAAAAATAAGTGAGGAATTGAATCGTTCTCTCCCCTCTAGGAATCATGATTCTATTCTCATCTCAATTTTTTTTTCCAATTTTACCCCAATCCCAAATATAACTCTAAACCCAAATCCCAAATCCCAAAACCTTAAATCCCAAATCTCAAAACCCTAAATCCCTAAATCCCAAATCTCAAAACCCTAAATCCCAAATCCTAAAACCCTAAATTCTAAAACCCTGAATTCCAAAACCCTAAACCTAAAACCTTAAATCTTAAAACCCTAAACCCCAAATTTCAAATTTAAAAAACCCTAAATCCAAAATCTCAAATCCCAAAACCTTAAACCCTATTTAGAAAAATAATAATTTTAATCCTAAATCTTAACCCACAAATATAATCCAAAACCCTAAACCATATTTAGAAAAATAATAATTTTAATCATAAACTTTAACCCATAAATTTAACCCTAAACCTTAAATCTTAAACTCTAAATCCTAAATCCTAAACTCTAAACCCTAAATCTCAAATCCCAAAACCTTAAACCCTAAACCCCAAATCCTAAATCCTAAATCTTAAATCTCAAATTCTGAAACCCTAAACCCTATTTAGAAAAATAATAATTTTAACCCTAAACATTAACCCACAAATATAACCCTAAATCCTAAATCCTAAATCCCAAATCCCCAAATCCTAAATCCTTAAATCCCAAATCCTAAACCTCAAAACCGTAAACCCTATTTAGAAAAATAATAATTTTAATAATATTTTTTTAAGTAATAATTATTTAGAAAAATAACGATTTCAATAATGTATTTTGTTTGACGAAAAAATAATAATTAAATGATATCATTTAAATTTTACTAAATATCGGGGTATTAATGTAATATACAATGTTTTCCATTCCATTCCAGTTGTAAACCAAACACTGTAATATTGATTCCTTCTCCAATGATCAAACCAAACAAAATTGTTTCAATTCCATTCCGATTCCGATTCCGATTCTGATTCCATTCTGTGAACCAAATGCCACTAAAGAGTCTCGTTTACTTGCCATCTGAAAATGTGGGTTGTAGAAGAGAGAGATTGAGGGAGGTAGCTAGTAGATGAAGTCATTTCTATACTACACTCATAGATTCTAAAATAAGTGGTTGGAAAGAGGGTCAGGTTGTACATGTCAGATTGGCTTTGTAAAAATTTCATTGGATATCATTGGTGTACAGTGTGTTAAGGTGATAGTTGTGGTTGCACATGAGAGATACTACTTTAACCTTTTGGGTACAAACAATGTGAATTTTTGGGTCTTTTTTACATTATTTTAAAAAATATTATAAGAGAATTTTTTAATATTTTGTTCTCCTGATCTCATGTGAATGCTAGTAGAGCCAACAAGTAAACAAAAAATTCTCTCCATCGAGCCTTATCATATGACCTTATAGGATGAAAATGTTATAAAATGGAATTCCATTAAAATATTTTTATATTTGTTTTAGAAGTGTAATTAAATTAAGGAGAAAATGAAAAATAAAATTTATAAAATTAATGAGATCTATATAATTATAATTTAATTTAAATGGTGTTAAAAATGAAAAGATATGTCAAACATTTTTAATAGTAAAAATATACGAGTTGAATATATTTGTTACTTTGTTGATATAAGTTTTAAAAGTATCATTTTTATTGTTTTATTATGATTTTCTTTTAACTTTTAACTTTTGTGTTATTATCTTGCTAATATTAATTTTTTTTACAAAAATATATCTATTTAAGATAATTGAGCCCACAGGTATAGTAATTGAATTTACGACGTGAACGAGGGTGTTACATGTTTAAGCTAAGTTAATGATCTTATTAATAATTATCTTTTAAAAAAGTTAACAAAAAAATTTAGTTATTTAAAAAAAACTAATGAAGGTAACTATAAATGATGCATCATCAATGTTTTTACCATTGGAGAGCCATAACTCATTGGTTATGGCTGAAAATTGGTAATTATGATGATGCTTTGATGGGAAGCACGTATATAAAAAAGGTGTTATGGTTCCTAAGCTTAACACATAATTTCAAGGTAATACATCATCTAATTTGAATGTTGTTCAGAGCTTAAAAGTTTCAAACACAAAGACCAAAATAGTTTTTGATTGTTTTGGAGCTTGAAGAACAATTTCAATGACTGAAGGTAAGATTTTTGATTTATTTGTTTTCGATCCCTTTAGTTTGTTTATTCAACATTTGGTTTTATAAAATTTGCTTACATTTGGTATCCGAGCATCGTATTACCTCTGTCTTGATCAGCTTATATTCATCTCTATTTTGCTCTATTTTACCGAGAACCTTAAAATTAGGTTTTTTATTTGACTCGATTTTGATGCTAATGGAAATTATAAATTATTTCAATATTGATATTCCAATGATTTTATGAATTAAAATGTGAAAAACTATGAAGAACATCATTCCAATTTTCCTTTCGTGTTCATTGTAATGATATAATTAAATTTTTATTTAAAATAACGTTTTTTATTCAAACTGAGACCATGAATCACTTAAAAATTCAATTATGAGAATTTTGATAAAATAGAATACCAGTTTTCAATGCCAAAATTGCAAAAAAGGCCAAGGCTCCATTTGGGTTGAAATTGGGTTACGTGACCCAACTAGAGGTAAAAGTTTAGCGAGATGACTCTTTGTTTTTGGCCATGAAGAGGAAATGACATGTCATTTTTTCAAGAAAAAAATATGCCATTGCTAAGACTTGAACCTAAGTCTCTTTGGGTGATAATCAAGTGTCCTGACCATTGGACTCCAATGATTTTTATGTATCTTATATACATGGCTTCTTTTTATTATATATTCAGAATTTATTTTTATTTTTGGTTAATTTTGATATTGAATTAAAAAAATATAATTTTAATGCGATTAATTTATTTAATCGAGGTTATTTATATGTAGAATATTTATTATACATGTGACATTTGTTTAAATAATTTTTGGCACATTAAAATTTATTTATGATTAAATACATTATGTTTAAATTATTTGTTTTGGTATTTGTATGTATATATTATGCATATGAAATTTGGTTAAATAATTTATGCATAATGGAATTAATTGTTAATGGTTCTAATCAATGCTTATATTATTTTGCTTGTATACCTTATTATCATTTATTTATACATGAAATCTTAAGATATATAATATTTGTACATTTGAAATTAAATTAATATTTCTTATGGTTTTATGCAATAATTGAGCCTAAAAATTTAGTTAATGTTTATGTATTTCATATAGTTTAATTAATTAAGGAGTAGCCACCTCATCTTTGATTAATTAAAACTATAATAAAGTTTTAGAAAATAAATATTAATCGTGATTAATCATATGTGATATAATAAATATTATCTCATAGGAATTTTATATTATATTTGGTGTGATTAATTAGGATAGAATATCAAAATATATTTTCTAATTTATCCACAAGGATTAGGAAAAGGAACATAATTAGATAGTTTTATCGTAAAGTTAAAATGAATCTGATTGAATTAGAGCTTTGATCCATAGGCAAGTTTTATGTCACTAGATTCATGTTTTTCCATGATTTACATTGGTAAAGAATGACTTTAATTTAAGTCTTAAATTTTAAGAAGCATATAATCTTTAATCGTAGCTTCTCAACCTATGATTTTTTTTATATTCGTTATGACATTCCCAAATTGAAAGGGGATAATTGTAAAGTATGGAAAGAAATAATTCTCCTTCATCTAAGATGGATTGACATTGACTATACTATTAGGAAAAATGAACCATCTAAAATTACTGAAACCATCACTCTAACGAATATCACGTTTTATGCAAAATGGGAACGATCTAATCGCCTTAGCATGATGTTCATTAAGACTAAGATCTCTGTTGGTATTCATGATTCTGTTGATCAAAATAACATTGTTCGAGACCTGCTAAAAACTATTGATGATCATCCCGTCACTTCATATAAGGCTTTGGCAAGCACCCTTATTGTGAAGTTCTCTTCCTTAAGACTCACCAGTGTGAAAGGTGTGTGCAAACACATAATGCAAATGTGGGACATTGTAGCTCAACTAAAGAATCTTGAGGTTGAGTTGTCAGAATCTTTCCTAGTGTACTATATCCTTAGCACTCTTCCTCATCAGTACGGGCCATTCAAAATCTCGTACAACACACACAAGGATAAATTGTCAATCAATGAACTAATGACCATATGTGTTCAAGAGAAAGGGAGGCTTGTTATGGATTTTGGTGAAAGTGCAATGTTGGCTATAATATGTGGGAAAGACAAATCTCAATACAAATAGAAAGGGAAAGGGATATTAAAAAAGAAGCCAAGTGTTTCTTTTGTAAAAAAAAAGGGACACATGAAGAATGAATGTATCAAATTCCAAAAATGGATTGAGAATAAAGGTAATCCAACCTTGTTTGTTTGTTATGAATCTAATATGGTTAATGTTAATATTAACACCTAGTGGATTGATTTTGGATCTACAATCCATGTTGCAAATTGTTTATAGGGTATGCGAAACTTGAGGAAGCCAGTAGGAAGTGAGAAATAAATCTTATCCGGCAATAAGATGGGCTCACATGTGGAGGCTGTAGGGACATGCATTTTGATTTTAAGTAGTGGTTTTGTTATACAATTAGAAAAGACATTTTATGTTCCAAGTTTCTTTAGAAATTTGATTTCGATTTCAAGACTTGTACCTTCTGGTTATTCCTTTCACTTTTCAGAAACATATTTAAGTTTATTTAATAAATTTGATTATTTTGGGAATGATATTTTGTCTAATGGTCTTTACTGCATTAATTTAGGAAATAATGTCACTCATAACGTTATGCATGTTCAAGTTGGCACTAAAAGGTATTGACGAGGAATCTTCTACATTATGGTATAGGATATTAGGACATATCTCCATAGAAAGAATTAAAAGATTAATGAAATATTGGGTACTTAGTACTCTAGATTTTACTGATTTTATGACATGTGTGGACTGCATTAAGGGAAAACATATTAACAAGTAAAAGAAAGGTGCCAATAGGAGTTAAGGCATATTAGAAATCATACATACTGATATATGTTGTCCAGACATGGACATACAAGGTCAGAAATATTTTATCACTTTTATTGATGATTTTTCTCGATATATGTATCTCTACATGCTTCATAATAAGAGCAAAACATTAGATGCCTTCAAGATCTTTAAGACTGAAGTAGAGAAACAATGCAGAAAGAAAATAAAGCTCATGAGATCAAATAGAGATGGTGAATATTATGGTAGATATATTGAAAATAGACAAGCACTAGGTCTATTTGCTAAGTTTCTTCAAGAGCATGGGATAGTTGCCCAATATATTATGCCTGGTTCACTAGACCAGAATGGTGTGGTAGAAAGGAGAAATTGAACATTATTGGACATGGTACGAAGTATGCTTATCTACTCTAGTCTTCTTAAATTATTGTGGACTAGAGCTTTAAATACGGGTGAGTATATATTAAATTAAGTTTCAACTAAGGCTATCTCAAAGATGCCATTTGAATTATGGAAAGGTTGGCGACCGAATTTGCAACATATGCGCGTTTAAGGATGCCAGTATGAAGTGATGATTTATAATCCACAAGAGAATAAGCTAGACCCAAAGACCATTATTGGGTATTTCGTTGGTTATGTCAAACGATCTAAGGGCTTTATATTTTATTGTCCATTTCACAACAATAAAATTGTGGAGTCAAGAAATGCAAAGTTTCTTGAGTATGACCAGATTAGTAGGAGCGATCAAATCAAGAACATAGTTTCATATATTGACCATTTAGAGTCTCAACTTTCCATTTTAGGGGATAGATTGGTTGTTGTTCACAACACCCCTCAAGTACAAGCTGGTGTTGAACAACCAATCATTGAAATTCTACAACTTGTTGACAATATTCCAATAGATCAGACTGTTCAAAAGATTCCTAAAACTTCTGAACAACAAATTGAACCTCATAATTCCCAAGAAGACGATGATGTGACATTAAAAAGATCTATTAGAAATAAAAGGTCGATAATTTCTAGTGATTATGTTGTGTATCTACAAGAATCTAACTGTAACATTGGGGCTGAGAATGATCCTGAATCCTTTTCACAAGCCATGAGTTGCAAAGAGTATGAATTTTGGTACAATGATATGAAGAATGATATGAGTTCCATGAAGAGTATTAGAGTCTAGAACCTTGTCGAATTTCCTAATGGTGAAAAAGCCATTGAATGTAAATGGGTTTTTAAGACAAAGAAAGATCATTAGGTAACATTGAGAGACACAAGGCCAGATTAATTGCTAAGGGATTCACTCAGAAAAAAGAATTGATTATACAGAGACTTTCTCCCCTATATCTAAGAAAGATTCCTTATGCATTATATTGGCATTAGTAGACCATTTTGACCTTGAGATGCAAAAAATGGATGTGAAAACAACATTTCTCAATGAAGATCTAGAAGAAGAGGTTTATATGAAACAACCCGAAGGATTTTTCTCTAGTAATGGTGAGCATTTGGTTTGTAAGCTTAATAAGTCCATATACATATTAAAACAAGCATCCTGCTAATGGTATTTTAAATTCCATGGAGTAATTTCTTCATTTAGATTTTTTGAAAACCCCATGAATCAATGTATATACCAGAAGGTTAGTGAAAGTAAGATATGTTTTCTGATTTTATACGTGGATGACATTTTTCTTACAACCAACGATAAGGATTTGCTACACGGGGTAAAACAATTCCTTTCTAAATATTTTGATATGAAAGATATGGGTGAGACATTTTATGTCATTGGTATTAAGATCCATAGAGATAGACTTCCGAGGCTCTTGGGTTTGTCTTAGGAAACCTATATTAATAAAGTTTTAAAGAGATTTCAAATGAAAAATTGTTCACCAAGTGTTGCTCCCATTATGAAGGGCGATAAGTTCAATTTGGACCAATTCCCAAAGAATGAGTTTGAAAGAAAACAAATGAAGAAAATTCCATATGCTTATGCTGTCGGAAGCTTGATGTATGCTCAGGTTTGCACAAGGCCTAACATTGCATTTGCTATTGGAATATTGGGATGATATCAAAGTAATCCAGATTTGGACCACTGGAGAGCTACAAAGAAAGTAATGAGGTACCTACAAGGGACCAAGGACTATATGCTTATATATAGACGAATCGACGATCTGGAAGTGATTGGCTACTTTGATGCAGACTTAGCTAGCTGTGTTGATTCACACAAATCAACATATGGTTACATTTTCATGCTTGCCGGTGGAGCCGTGTCTTGGAAGAGTGTGAAATAGTCCTTGAATGGTACTTCCACTATGGAGGCCGAGTTTGTATCATGCTTTGAGGCTACATCACATGGTGTATGATTGAATAGTTTCATTTCTAGGCTTAGAGTGGTTGACTCTATTTCTAGGCCATTGAGATTGTACTGTGATAACTCAGCTACTGTGTTTATAACTAAGAATAATAAGAATGGTATTCATAGTAAATACATCGACATCAAATACTTGGCCATAAGAGAACGTGTTAATGAAAAGAAAGTGGTCATTGAGCACGTTAGTATTGAGTTGATGATTGCTGATCCTTTGACTAAGGGCATGCCACCTCTGAAATTTAAAGATCATGTAAAGAAAATTGGACTTGGTTTATTTGTAAAGGTATATATATAGTTTATTACATTGTAATACATGGAAGATAATACTCTCTCTTAGATGACCTATTGTCATGATTCATGTGTTTATTTTTTAAGAAAAATAATCAATGAGATTAAGTTGAATGTTTGGACCAAGTAGGAGAATGTAACTGATTTGTCCATTCTCTAATTTTCAATTTTCAATCTGTTTTTCTTTAATGGATCATTCAAGTATGGTCCAAACCTTTCTGCCATTGAAGAGTCATAACTTATCGGTTATGGCTGAAAGCTAGTAACAGTGTCAATGCTTTGATAAGAAGAACGACTATAAAAAAAATGTTATGGTCCCGAAGCTCAACACACAATTTCAGGATAATACACATCTAATTTGAGTGTTGTTGAGAGCTTAGAAGTTTCAAACACAGAGAACAAAACAATTTTTGATTATTTTGGAGCTTGAAGAACAATTTCAATGAATGGAAGTAAAATATTTGTTTTACTTGTTTTCGATCCCTTTATTTTGTTTATTTAACATATGAATCGATAAATTTTACTTACATATTTTTCAACGTTTTATTCACAACATTATAATACTTATATCAATTATATTGTTATCGATATTTTTTTGATTTCGATACGTATGAAAATATATTTTATTTTTTATCTATTAAATGTAATAATAAAAATCTCCTATTTTTAAAAAATATTATTTTATAAAATGAATAAATTTCTTCATTTTTAATAAAAATAATAAATTTATATTACTTTTTCAATAAATACAGAATTAAAATATAATTTTATTAAAAATGATGAATTTAAATTATCATTCCTCGTTGTTTAAAAATAATGTATAAGAATCTCGATGTATTTAAAACCTCCGTATTGATATTATCCGCAATATCTTAAACAATTTGTTTAACAAAGTTCTTCCGTAATTATACACCCGAGGGAACAAATTGACCGTCTTACACTTTATTCAGGTGGAGTTAGAGAGCCTCACATTTATTCAAAATTTCACATCCACCAATACTACTTTGTCTGTTTCTCACAGACCCATCACATGCAAGTACGTGTCCCTTGATATTTTCCCCCGTCCCATCTTTATAATAAAAATGAGTAAAAAGAATATCTTTAGAAAAAAAAAGGTAAAAATCAATTTTTTTTTTATTAATCGTCCATTAATCACATACCAAAGTTATTAAGAAATTTCATCAATAATAAAAACTAAACTATGTACCAAGTATCATTCTATCTTAATAATAATAGTTTTTAATTATATTTTTTTTTAATATTTTAACATTGAATAATAATTCACAAAACTGAGAAAAAATACCCCAAAAACAATGGAAAAATGGATAAAATTGTCCAATTATATGCATACCATGTCGAGCCCCACGAGCATCAGCGCATGTCACGCCGAGATCCATGCCCATCCAGTCCCGCGCACACCATGCCAAGATCCATGCCCTTGTCTGTGCTTATCTATCGGCACTAGTGCCCAATCGTGTGCACCTCCCCCACACGGGTGCCAGCCTGTCTATAACACGTCCTACACCTATTTTCAAGTTTTTTTTTCACTATTTTAGCCTTTTTTTCACCTATAAAAAGACTCTTTCTCTCAATCTCAAAACATCCCAAAAATCACAAAGTTCTCTATCTCTCTAGTTCTTAGTTTTTTAATTTTAAAGTTCTTCTCTTTTTGAGAAGAACTAGTTATGTTTTTATAGATTTCTAGTTTTTGATTCAATAAACGGAAATGTAAATCCATTTGGAGGTTTTCCAGCAACAAAATTAGCATCAAAGTTCTGTAAGGATTCTTTTGAGATATAATTTTAAAATTAATTATTTATAGTTATTTTTTATATTTTATTCTTATATGCTATGTTTAATTTTTTACTTATTAAATTTAACATGGTTGGTTGTTTGTGAATATGATATAATAATAACGTTGTTATGCTTACAAAATATTAAATAGGTAAAGTATCTCTATAAAATAAATTGATTTTGTTTTTATCCAAGATTTTATAATATAGATTTTAGAGAAAAATATATTATTTTTCATTAAAAACTTAAATCTGAAAATTAGATTTTAAGATTTAATTATCCGGTATGATTTAGAGTAGTGTTCTTTTATTTGTTAGCACAATCGCCCACTAGTTAGAGTGAAGCTCTATTTCAAAAGTTTTTATAAGAACTATTATTTGAAAATGTATTAACAACATATTTTCAGTAATTGTTTTAAAACTTGAAAGTTAGTACTCGGATAATTAAATTTTTAGGTTTAATTTAGATACCTTGAATAAAATTTAAAATGTCTAATCCCACCAATGATAGCATTTAAATGGTTCATTTTTAATCTTTTAGAAAAAATGAATTAATTTAAATAACCAAATTAATTATCGACCTCACTCATAGGTGTTAATTTATTTTTTTAATTAACAAATAATATCTAACTCCACCAAAGGTGGTATTCATATAAAAAAAGAGAATCAATAAATATCAATTTATATCTTTAATAACCTAAATAATATGAGCAAGTATAATTAAATTAATTATTATATCCATAAATACTCAACTGTTATGAATGGTAAAAATTTGCATAATTTTTTATTGGATCATATCTATGTTTATTTTTTTTGTTATTAGATTAGGAAACACAAAAGTTAAAATATCGTGATAGGAATTTTACGATTTAATTTTTTTTTAAAAGTTTGAATAATAAATTAAAAATCACATATATTCCTTCCTTAGATCGACCTTGGGAGTATACTTGTCATTTTCTATAAAATGATTCGTGCACTTGCAAGAGTTTTACAAATATAAATCCAAAGTATTTGTAAGATCAGTATTGCTAACCCGATGCCGATTTTGTCTTATCAGTCAGTTGATATGAGAGAGAAAAATGTTGGCCTCTATATAAGAAGGCGCTTGGGTTGAGCCTTTTCCCCATTTCCTGCACATCAGACAAAAAATAAGAGAGAAAATGCTCTATCACATCAGCTCGAGAATATTTTCAGTTCGGTGGTAAGAATTCAACTCAAACTATAGCTTGTTTGCTCAAGTTTTTATAATAAAAGCCTTAAGAATCTACAACATCCCCTCCTCGGTTCAAATAATGATTCCACTAGAAGGGGCTTGTCACAACGACCAACCTCCATTTGGGTGGACAGTTTTTTATGAAATGTCACTATGGTTGGAGGTGAGGTTTCACTCGTACCCTCTCATAAGGAGATTTTTAGTTAGAACTTAGCTTGTGTTGGGACAATTGATGCCTAATGGATGGAGGTATTTACTCTGCCTAACATTGATATACTAGGAGCGTAGGGTGGATTTAGAGATGCTTGAGTTTAATGAAGCTTACATCTTAAAGTAGAACTCCACAGACTTGAGCAGGGTATACATATTTGTGAAGTAGGACTAGGGGAAAAATGTGGCCCTTCCTGAGAATGAGAAGAATTAGAAGAATACTTCTTCTATGTCTTAGGCCGATAGGAATCCCCCACTAGAGAAACAAGGCTGATAAGGAGCATTTGGAATGAATCTAAGGTCGTGATAAGGAATATGGGTTCCTTCATCACGACATTGAGTCTAGATGCAAAGCAACAATTGGTTGATATCCATAGCTATCTCCTTAAAAATATCTAGTGGAGGTATTTGCTAAACACCCTGCGTTTTGTTACATGCATGTTGATGAGACATGGTTTGGTGGATCCCCCCTTTAGGATTATTCTTAAACCCTAAGCTCTTCCTAAGCATTGAATGCCTCCCATAGACTTTAGGAGAAGGTTTGAGGTGGTTACTGATGATGGTGAACTAGCCTTGAGATTTCAACTTTTTTTGTGTTATGACATGATGATAATAACATCTCCTCACTCTTGTTTTGTAGGTACCATGGAGTTTACTTCAGCCCAACTCTTGTCTCGATTACAAAGTAAGGTTACTTCATCTAGGGAAAGCTCCCAAATGGGTACATTTCTTGTTCCTTGGAGGGACTTATCTAAGGGTAAGAAGATGAGTAAATCCTTTGGGTAGGAAGGTCGCTCTATGCCCTCTAAAAAGAAGAAGAAAGTTAACATTGATGAGCCCGTGCTCAGCCCAAAGGCTTTGAACCTAGCCACCCTATACAAGATTTGAGGAAAGGGAAGGGTGCCCTTATTGATTTTACTTGATCCATCTTCTTATTAAAGCTCACAAGAAGCAGCTTGAGGCCATCTATAAGGATACAGGCTCTAATGATGTCATCCATTTCCACTTGTATCAGATATGTTGACCCTACCTCACCTTTTGTGTTTATGGATTATTTTTATAAATTTGACCTTATGACATATTTGTTTGACCTTGTGCCTTTCTTTTCTTTTAGTTATAGCTGCTCTATGATTTTGATAGGGCTCAAAGTGTAGGGAATTTGAAGGATGAACTGGTACAAGAGAAACAGAGCCATATGTCTACTCGGTCCAGGTACGTCGTGTTGTTGACGAGGACAAACAAGTAGGAAGAAGAGGCCATTGATAAAGAGGAAAAATTGAATAAGGCCGCCATCAAGCTGAATGAGTATGGCAAGCACCTTACTGAGCTCAAGAAAGCTCAAAGGCGAGCAAAGGGTGAGATCGAGGAGGCCCAGAAAATAGCCAAGGCTACAATTAAGAAGGCCCAAAAGGAAAAGGCCAAGCTTGATACCATGGCCAAGCAACTTAATTTGAGTGTCAAGATGGGGTACGAGCTGGCCATGGAATCCTTTAAATTGGTGGCTAATAAGAGGAACCTGGGTGAGTACTACTATCGCATTCTGAATGTCCTGGTCACTCCTCCATATATGCCTACTAACTCTATGAAAATAGTCATTAGCACACTTTTTACTTAATATTTGCTTATCTTATTCAATAAATATTATTTTTAGAGTTAAAAATATTAAAATATTAACTTTTAGTGAAAAGGGTCGAAAATATAATTTTTGGAATTTTTTTGGATTTGTATGAGTGTTTTATTAATTTTTAACCTAGGACCAATCAAGAGCTACCACATAGCGCCATGCAAGCATAGGGGCTGATTGGGAAACCCACGTGGATGCCACTCTAGCAAAAATGACCAATCATAGATCACTATGTGTGAGAAGTGATGCAGCACCTCAACACATGTCAATACAGCATTCATTCAAACTTTATCTCGCTTGGTCAGCGCACTCACCACTCGTCTGGACCTGATTCATTCAACTGTTCCAACCTTGTACCATGACATCTATTTTTGCGAGTCACATTGCATCAACTTGCACTAACTTGGAAATCGTTGACCTAGATTGATCTCCCCTACCATGTGCCACTCTCTGATTTGCTGGTGTTGTTAATTCAGCTTGTTTTGATCTTAGCTCTTGATTTGAAGCTGAACTAATGGTGCAGATTTCACCTGAGCTATATTTAACCCTCTAATCACCCCATAAACCCTAACAAGTCATCATTAACACAATTTTGATAAGTTTTTGGAGCTAAGAAGAGAGAAAAATACAAAAAAAAATTGAAAAGGAGATACATTTTGCTGAAGATTCAAGAGGAGATTAGTACTAATATTCAAGAGATTGGTTGTATTTCTTCTTCTACTCATTTTTTTATCAACTTTTATGTCTTTTTTTTATGAAAATATGAGATTTATGAATAAAATTATGTCTAGTTAATTTATTAATCTAGGGATCTTATAAACCCAATTTTCATCATATGATGATCTAATATTTTACCCAATGTAATTAATTGATAATTATATTAGGGGTATTTTAGCTATTCACATGTTTAGAAAATTTAGAGATTAAGTATTTCTAGATATTTTCTCATATATCTTCTTAATTACCAGATCTGATTTAATTAAATATTGTTATTTAATTTTAGTTATTTTAATTTTGCTTCCTTAAAATCTAAAAACACTAAAAAAATTGATTTTTGTTTTTTTAGTTTTAAAAATTAGTTTGTAATAAAATTGATAAGAGTCAAATTATTGCATTTTTGTTATGATTTAAATGTTGATATTTGTGTGAAAATTGCGTTTATTTGATTATTTAATCCACAAATGTCATTTCACGGGTATTTCGTGTTTAAAGTACAATTTCAGGTAAAATCATGATTTTGGAGAAGTTTGGGACAAAGTTCAATGATCAGGATTGAGTGAAAATAAAGAGAAAACAAAGTTTCAAAATTTGGAAATCCCACCGCCGGTTAGATTATTCTCGCCGTCGGCAAAAATCCTACAAAAAGCATGGCGAAAATCTTCCCGAAAGCACAAATTTTGGCAAATTCATCTCGTCGAAGACCAAATGCATCTAGCCGCCGGCCACATTAATTTGGCAGCAGGCCAAAATCAGAAAACCAAAAATTTTATTTTCTAGAAATCTCGCCGCGACGAGAATAATGTCGCCGCCGGCGAGTTTCGTCCGAAAACATATTTTTTTGGTTGTTTTGTTCCAAAATTACCCCTAAAACCCTAGATCTATATATACAATATGATGGAGAAAAGGGCCACGGAAGAAAGTGGAGTTCAAAGACATTTTTGGAGGAGAGAAAGAAATTTTGGAGAGAAAGTTTGGAAAAACTTGAAGGATCTTCACCATTGTTTCTACCAAGTCTTCATCTTCTAGAGTTTTTCATCTCTTCTCCTTAGTTTTTATATTCTGCAGTTTATTCAGTTTTGTCATTCATGGATTCAATTGAAATAATGGTTGTTCTTATTTCCGTTATGAGCTAATTCGTTTTTGATAAGGCTGTGATGTAGTTGAATCAAAGATATCTGATTTCTTTTGTTATTGTTATATGAGTTCATTGTTTTCAAGTTGAGTATTTATTTCCATGCTTAATGCTTTTAAATTTCTGGCCAAGATTTAGATGATTAGTTGCATTATATTGAGACTGAGAGGAGATATGTAATGAATGCTTCTTGTGATAAATACCGTATGTTGAATGCAGATGTGAGAACTAATGCATGATGTATGTGGTTATTCTAGAAATTCCATAAATCGTAATGTGCTTGTTTGTGATTAAATATTTATAGAAATATAGTTGGTTTTCATAGATAAGTAATTCTAATATAACTCGAGAGAGAGTATTAGGTAAATTTGGGTTTTTCAACCATCAGTTTTAGCTTTGATTCTCATATAACATGACTTGAAATCGGATTGAATTGATTTAGCGAAATCAAATGCCTTAGCGTTTTTAATCATTTGTGAACAACATTAAATTTTGTTATTTGCGTTTAGTTTTATGTTAATTTTCTTTTTAAACAATTTCAAAAATTCGGTTTTTAAAAAAAATTAGGATTAGTCAATTTCGGTAGTTAGTAACGTCATTCCTTGTGGGTTCGATATCCATACTTTTGTACACTTTATTACTTGAACGATTCGTGCACTTGCGAAAATAAGCATCAAGTTTTTGGTGCCGTTACCGGGGAATGGTTTGATTTTATTAATATCGATACTACCTAATCTTAGTGTTAATTTGAAGTTAATTTGCTTTATCATTGTTTCATTTTTAATTTTGTTTATTTTGCTGTTTTATTTTATTTATCATAAAATAAAAAAAAGTAACTTTGTGTTGTTTTTGTGCTAGTTGATTTTCTGGTTGTAGGATTTTTGTATGAGACGTACAAGAAGCCTTAACCTTCTTCCATTTGATCCGGAGATTGGTAGAACATATAGGCGTATAAACCGAGAGAGAAGATGTTCAACTTCAGCTCCTAGTAGACAATCAACCATGGATCCACCATTTGTTGAAGGAGGTGGAAATCATAGAGCTTTGAAGGATTATGCTACGCCTAATGTTGCTGGAACTACTTTGGGTATAAGGAGGCCAACTATTCAAGCTAATAACTTTGAGATAAAACCATCCTTTATCCAAATGGTTCAAACAAATCAGTTTGGGGGAATGTCAAAGGATGATCCAAATGCACATATTGCTTACTTTCTGGAGGTGTGTGATCTTTACAAGATAAATGGTGTGTCCGAAGATGCTGTAAGATTGAGGGTTTTTCCTTTTTCACTTCGGGATAAAGCCAAGGAGTGGCTAAACTCATTACCACCGAGATCAATTACAACATGGAATGAACTGGTTTATAAATTCTTGTCTAAGTTCTTTCCTCCTGCTAAGATGGCAAAATTGAGGAATGAAATCACATCTTTTACACAGTATGACCAAGAATCATTGTATGAAGCTTGGGAAAGATTCAAAGAAATGTTGAGGAAGTTCCCACATCATGGTATACCAATTTGGCTGCAAGTCTCTACATTTTATAATGGGTTGGTTTCAAACTATCGAGCAATGATTGATGCTGCAGCTAGAGGGTCTTTAATGGGAAAAACACCAGAGGATGCTCATGAGTTGTTAGAGATTATGGTAGAAAACAACAATCAGTGGCATTCAGAGTGGGTAATTGCAAAAAGACCAGCAGTAGTGCATGAAATTGATTCAGTGAATGCTTTGTCGGCTCAAGTTGCTATTCTTTCAAGAAAGATGGATTCTTTGTCAACCAAATTCGAATCCAAACCAACTGCACAATGTGATTTATGTGGTGGAAATCATGCTAGTATTGAGTGCCAAGTTGGAAATCCATTTGATTCACCAAATGATGAGCAAGCAAATTATGTTTCAAATTTCCAAAAACCTCAACATAACCCATATTCGAACACCTACAATCCAGGTTGGAGGAATCATCCAAATTTGTCATGGGAAAATAACCAAGGGGGATTCAAACCGTCATCATCTTCCTACCAACCCCAAGAGAAGAAACAAACAAATTTGGAAGAAATTTTGGGAAAGTTCATTGATGAGACAAGAGCAAATTTCAGAAATCAAGAGGCAATCAACAGGGACATCGTAAACCAACTGGGGCAGCTTTCAAAGCAGATCGCAGAAAGGTCTCAAGGATCGTTGCCTAGTGACATAATAAATCCCACAAAGCATGCAAAGGCTATCACATTGAGAAGTGGTAAAGAACTTGAATGGCAGAGGAAATGGGAGAAAAAGATGGAAGAATCTAAAGAAAATCCATCAAGTTCCCAAGATGTTTAACCTTCCCCATATGCGAAATATGAGCCTCCTATCCCATATCCTCAAAGATTGAATAAGAAAAATCTTGATAATCAATTTGATAAATTTCTGGATATTTTTAAGAAATTGCATATTAACATTCCTTTTGCAGAGATGTTGGAACAAATGCACAAGTATGCAAAATTCATGAAGGAAATTCTATCAAAGAAGAGGAGGTTGTGAGATTATGAAACTGCCATACTAAATGAGGAATGCAGTGCAGTTCTTCAAAGAAAACTACCATAGAAATTGAAAGACCCAGAGAGTTTTACTATACCTTACACTATAGGAAGTTGCAATTTTGATAAAGTCCTATGTGATTTAGGAGAAAGCATTAATTTGATGCCACTTTCTGTTTTCAGGAAACTAGGCCTGGGAGAAGTGAAGCCCACTTCAATCTCTTTACAATTAGTGGATCGATCGGTGAAATATCCTCTAGGGGTAATTGAGGATGTTTTAATTAAAGTCGACAAATTTATTTTCCCTGTAGATTTCGTGGTGCTTGACATGGAGGAAGATAGAGAGATACCGTTGATATTGGGGAGACCATTCCTTGCAACTAGAAGAACATTGATTGATGTTCAGCAAGGAAAGCTCATTCTACGGGTGCAAGATGAACAAGTGACTTTTGATGTTTTTGAAGAAATAAAATTTCCAAGTGACGTACATTCTTGTTTTCAAATTAACACTCTTGACAGGTTAATCTCGGAAACTTTTGAGGAGAGAACTCTATTGCTACCACTAGAAGCTTGCCTTGTCAAATCTGCAACAATTGAGGAGGAAGATGAGGGGATGAGACAATATTCCGAATTACTGGCAGCACCTGATGAATATTTGTACAGTGATGAAACATTTAAGGAGTTGGGAACAAATGAAACTCCAACCTCAGTGGTAAAAAATGGAGCCAACAAGATTGAGCCAAAGCCAATGCCATCCCATCTAAGAAAAAAGAAAAAAAAATCTTACCTTCACCGCTGGCGGAAAGGAGATCTCTCTTTCCTTTCTTACATTGAGGACAATGTAAGGTTTTGGTTAGGGGTGCTGTAAACGGTAAATATTTTCTTTCCTTCATTTTTAGTAGTTTTTTTTGTGTGTTTAGTTGTGTTTAATTTTGATTTTCCATTTATTTTTCTGCATTTTGATTTAATTTCTTTTATTTCTTTATTGTCTTATTTTTATTATTTTTTATTATTTTTTTTAATTTTATTTTTTTTTCTCATTTGCATTTTACTTGTTTTAATTTGCACATTGATGATAATAATGTGATTGTGATAACAAGTAGCTTTTAGAAGACATTAAATTTTGCTTCGGTTTAAAAATAATTTCAAATGTTGATTTTACCTAGTTGGCGACTCTTTTGGTATGTGGTATGATTTGGTTGATTAGTCTAAATGCTTAGAGAAGTCTTATGTGCGAATTTTTCATGGAAATTTTTGTGATCTCAACAAACTCTAGGACTCATTTGAAAACCTCTTGAGGCGAAATAATTTGGAATTACACTGTTTAGGATATGATGTAGGCTATTTTTGGATCGATTGTGCCATGTTAAGCCTACCTTGTTATCCTTATATCACTAGTTACCTCTTTGAGCCTATTTAAATATATTGTTAGCCTTACTTTTCTTTCTTTTTGCCTTCTATAACCTACCTTTTATTGAGTCAAATATATATATATATATATATATATATATATATAATTTCCTACCTTATTTTTTAAGAGCACTTAATTTTGAACACAAACTTTTCAAGAGCAATTGGAGAAATCTTCCACATAAATTGGAAGAAATTGGTTAGGGGTTATATCTTTTCAAGAGAAATTGGAGAAATCTTTCACATATATTGGAAGAAAGTGGTTGGCTTTTCAAGAGAAATTGGAGAAATCTTCCACATATATTGGAAGAAAGTGGTTGACTTTTCAAGAGCAATTGAGTAAGGATGAAAAAAAAGAAGAAGAAGAAGAAGAAGAAAGCCTTCACATTTTAATAAATAAAAGAATGTTAGTGATGGATGTACTAAGGAGAAAGATTGAGGAAAATTTTTGTTTATCTTTGGAAAAATGGGTTAGGATAAGAAAAAACAATTTGGGTTGAATGGTGTTACTCTTTTACTTAATTGGTTGTGTTTAATCTAATAAGTGCCCTTATTTGTATTTTGACACTTCCTGTTCTTTCTTAACCAAATACCTAAGCCTAACATTACAAGCCTCATAAAGTCCTATTGATCCGAAGTGGTGTATGAAACTTCATTAGTGGAGAGAGGTTTGAAAAGTGAGCCTATTGAGTTTGAGATTTCACCTTTTTGTTTGTGGATGTTATGTATAATATTATCTGGGCATTATGGCTATTGGTTTGTGGTTTATTGGATGTTTAAGAGTCAATAACAAAAGTGAAATTGGCATTTGAGATTTCTTAAAGCTTAGGTGACATTTAATTATTCTATATGTTGGGTGTTATTTACAATTTTTGAGACATTTGTGCAAATTATTTGTTATGTGATTTTATTGTTTTAAGTTAGGATAGTTATAGGTAAGATGTTTGTGGGTATCATCACTGAAAGCCCTCACGAGACTACAACTCGTCCTACTAGGGCTGCCTAGGGGTTTAAAGGCTTATTGCATACGCTTAATGTAATGTTGTAAATAGAATAAATTTCTTTTGAATTTTTCTTTTAATGTCTCTTTTGAAATTATTCATAGATCGCTTTTCTTGCTAGAGACTAGCAAGAAGCTGGTTGGGGGTTGTTGATAAGAGTCAAATTATTGCATTTTTGTTATGATTTAAATGTTGATATTTGTGTGAAAATTACGTTTATTTGATTATTTAATCCACAAATGTCATTTCACGGGTATTTTGTGTTTAAAGTGCAATTTCAGGTAAAATCATGATTTTGGAGAAGTTTGGAACAAAGTTCAATGATCGAGATTGAGTGAAAATAAAAAGAAAACAAAGTTTCAAAATTTGGAAATCCCGCCGCCGGCTAGATTATTCTCACCACCGGCAAAAATCCTACAGAAAGCACGGCGAAAATCTTCTCGAAAGCACAAATTTTGGCAAATTCATCTCGCTGCCGGCTAAATGTATCTAGCCACTGGCCACATTAATTTGGCAGCCGGCCAAAATCAGAAAACCAAAAATTTTATTTTCCAGAAATCTCGCCGCGACGAGAATAATGTCGCCACCGGCGAGTTTCGTCCGAAAACACATTTTTTTTGGTTGTTTTGTTCCAAAATGACCCCTAAAACCCTAGATCTATATATACAATATGATGGAGAAAGGGGCCATGACAGAAAGTGGAGTTCAAAGACATTTTTGGAGGAGAGAAAGTTTGGAAAAACTTGAAGGATCTTCACCATTGTTGCTACCAAGTCTTCATCTTCTAGAGTTTTTCATCTCTTCTCCTTAGTTTTTATATTCTACAGTTTATTCAGTTTTGTTATTCATGGATTCAATTGAAATAATGGTTGTTCTTATTTCCGTTATGAGCTAATTCGTTTTTGCTAAGGCTATGATGTAGTTGAATCAAAGAAATCTGATTTCTTTTGTTATTGTTATATGAGTTCATTGTTTTCAAGTTGAGTATTTATTTCCATGCTTAATGCTTTTAAATTTCTGGCCAAGATTTAGATGATTAGTTGCATTATATTGAGACTAAGAGGAGATATGTAATGAATGCTTCTTGTGATAAATACCGTATGTTGAATGTAGATGTGAGAATTAATGCATGATGTATGTGGTTATTCTAGAAATTCCATAAATCGTAATGTGCTTGTTTGTGATTAAATCTTCATAGAAATATAGTTGATTTTCATAGATAAGTAATTCTAATATAACTCGAGAGAGAGTATTAGGTAAATTTGGGTTTTTCAACCATCAGTTTTAGCTTTGATTCTCATATAACATGACTTGAAATCGGATTGAATTGATTTAGCGAAATCAAATGCCTTAGCGTTTTTAATCATTTGTGAACAACATTAAATTTTGATATTTGCGTTTAGTTTTAAGTTAATTTTCTTCTTAAAATATTTCAACAATTCGGTTTTTAAATAAAAACAGGATTAGTCAATTTCGGTACTTAGTAACGCCATTCCTTGTGGGTTCGATATCCGTACTTTTGTACTCTTTATTACTTGAACGATTCGTGCACTTGCGAAAATAAGCATCAATTATATTAGGGGTATTTTAGCTATTCACATGTTTAGAAAATTTAGAGATTAAGTATTTCTAGATATTTTCTCATATATCTTCTTAATTACCAGATTTGATTTAATTAAATATTGTTATTTAATTTTAATTATTTTAATTTTGCTTCCTTAAAATCTAAAAACACTAAAAAAATTGATTTTTGTTTTTTTTAGTTTTAAAAATTAGTTTGTAATAAAATAATCTCCATGGGAACGATCTTTTCTTATTATTATATTACTTGTTGTGATATGTATACTTGCGTATTAGAAATTAATATTTTTTATGTTAGTTATTTTTATTAATTTATTTTTCTTTACTTTAATTTTAATTTTAATTTACTTATTTTTTTTATTGACGTATTTAATATTATGCATAACATCCACAAACAAAAAGGTGAAATCTCGAACTCCATAGGCTCACTTTTCAAACCTCTCTCCACTAATGAAGGAAAATACACCACTTTGGATCAATAGGACTTTATGAGGCTTGTAATGTTAGGCTTAGGTATTTGGTTAAGAAAGAACGGGAAGTGTCAAAATACAAATAAGGGCACTTATTAGATTAAACACAACCAATTAAGTAAAAGAATAACACCATTTATCCCAAATTGTTTCTTCCGATCATAACCCATTTTTCCACAGATAAACAAAGTTCTTCCTCAATCTTTCACCTTAGTACATCCATCACTAACACTCTTTTATTTACTAGAATGTGAAGGCTTTCTTCTTCTTCTTTTTCTTCTTCTTTTTTTTTTCTTTTTTTTTTCTCTTTTTTTTTTTACTCAATTGCTTTTTGAAAAGCCAACTACTTTCTTCCAATATATATGAAATTTGTTTTTTTTCATCACCCTTACTCTAATTGTTCTTGAAAGGACATAACCCCCAACCAATTTCTTCCAATATATGTGGAAGATTTCTCCAATTGCTCTTGCAAAGTTTGTGTTCAAAATTAAGTGCTCTTAACAAATAAGGTAGGAATTATATATATATATATATTTTGGCTCAATAAGGGGTAGGTTATAGAAGGCAAAAAGAAAGAAAAGTAAGGCTAACAATACATTTAAATAGGCTCAAAGAGGTAACTAGTGATATAAAGATAACAAGGTAGGCTTAAAATGGCACAATCGATCCAAAAATGGCCTACATCATATCCTACATAGTGCAATTCCAAATTATTTCGCCTCAAGAGGTTTTCAAATGAGTTCTAGAGTTTGTTAAAATCACAAAAATGTCCATGCAAAATTCACACATAAGACTTCTCTAAGCATTTAGACTAATCAACCAAATCATACCACATACCAAAAGAGTCGCTAACTAGGTAAAATCAACATTTGAAATTCTCTTTAAACCAAAGCAAAATTTAATGTCTTCTAACAGCTACTTGTTATCACAATCACATTATTATCATCAACGTGCAAATTAAAACAAGTAAAATGCAAATAAAATAAAAATAATAATAATAACAATAATAATAATAAAATAAGACAATAAAGAAATAAAATAAAATAAAAAAATATTAAATCAAAATGCAGAAAAGTAAATGGAAAATCAAAATTAAACACAACTAAACACACAAACAAAACTACTAAAAATGAAGGGGAGAAAAGATTTACCGTTTATCGCACCCCCAACCAAAACCTTACATTGTCCTCAATGTAAGAAAGGGAAGAGAGATCTCCTTTCTCGGGCCGGTGAAATTCACGGTAGTGAACGTAAGAAATTTTTTTTTTAGATGGGATGGCATTGGGTTTAGCTCAATCTTGTTGGCTCCATTGTTTACCACTGAGGTTGAGTTTCATTTGTTCCCAACTCCTTAAATGTTCCATCACCGCATAAATATTCATTAGTGTGCCAAGAATCCGAACATTGTCTCGTCCCCTCATCTTCCTCCTCAATTGTTGCAGATTTCACAAGGCTAGCTTCTAGTGGTAGCAATGGATTTATCTCCTCAAAAGTTTCCGAGATTAACCCGTCAAGAGTGTTAATTTGAAAACAAGAATGTTCATCACTTGGAAATTTTATTTCTTCAAAAACATCAAAAGTTACTTGTTCATCTTGCACCCGTAGAATGAGCTTTCCTTACTGAACATCAA
Source organism: Hippophae gyantsensis (assembly GCA_030763125.1). NCBI lineage: Eukaryota > Viridiplantae > Streptophyta > Magnoliopsida > Rosales > Elaeagnaceae > Hippophae > Hippophae gyantsensis. Next base: position 39,379,994 of record CM061035.1, on the reverse strand, counting down.
TCAATGTTCTTCCAGTTGCAAGGAACGGTCTCCCCAATATCAATGGTATCTCTCTATCTTCCTCCATGTCAAGCACCACGAAATCTACAGGGAAAATAAACTTGCCGACTTTAATTAAAACATCCTCAATTACCCCTAGAGGATATTTCACCGATCGATCCGCTAATTGTAAAGATATTGAGAAGTGGCTTCACTTCTCCCGCACCTAGTTTCCCGAATGAAAGTGGCATCAAATTAATGCTTGCTCCGAAATCACATAGGACTTTATTAAAATTGCAACTTCCTATAGTACAAGGTATAGTAAAACTCCACAGGTCTTTCAATTTCGTAGCGGTTTTCTTTTGAAGAAGCTGCCTTACTCCTCATTTAGCATGATAGTTTCATTATCTCCTAGCCTCCTCTTCTTTGATAGGATTTCCTTCATGAATTTTGCATATTTGGGCATTTGTTCCAACATATCACCAAAAGGAATGTTAAATATGCAATTTCTTAAAAATATCCAAGAAATTTATCAAATTGATTATCAAGCTTTTTCTTATTCAATCTTTGAGGATATGGGATAGGAGGCTCATATTTTGCATATGGGAAGGTTGAGTATCTTGGGATCTTGATGGCTTTTCTTTAGATTCTTCCATCTTTTCTCCGATTTCTTCGATTCTCAAGTTCTTTCCACTTCTCAATGTGATAGCCTTTGCATGCTTTCTGTGGGATTTATCAGTGTCACTAGGTAGTGATCCTTGAGACCTTCTCTGCAATCTTCTTTGAAAGCTGCCCGATTGGTTTTGGATGTCCCCGTTGATTGCCTCTTGATTTAAATTTTCTCTTGTCTCCTCAATGAACTTTTCCCAAAATTTCTTCCAAATTTGTTTGTTTTTTCTCCCGGGGTTGGTAAGAAGATGATGACGGCTCAATCCAGCGGTTATTTCCCCATGACAAATTTGGATGATTTCTCCAACCTGGATTGTAGGTGTTCGAGTATGGGTTATGTTGAGGTTTTTGGAAATTTGAAACATAATTTGCTTGCTCAGCATTTGGTGAAGCAAATGGATTTCCAACTTGGCACTCGATGCTAGCATGATTTCCACCACATAAATCACATTGTGCAGTTGGTTTGGATTCAAATTTGGAGGACAAAGAATCCATCTTTCTTGAAAGAACAGCAACTTGAGCCGACAAAGCATTCACTGAATCAATTTCATGCACTACTGTTGGTCTTTTTGCAATTACCCGCTCTGAATGCCACTGATTGTTGTTTTCTGCCATAACCTCTAACAACTCATGAGCATCCTCCGGTGTTTTTCCCATCAAAGATCCTCCAGCTGCAGCATCAATCATTGCACGATAGTTTGAAACCAACCCATTATAAAATGTAGAGACTTGTAGCCAAATTGGTATACCATGATGTGGGCACTTCCTCAACATTTCTTTGAATCTTTCCCAAGCTTCATACAATGATTCTTGGTCATATTGTGTAAAGGATGTGATTTCGTTCCTTAATTTTGCTGTCTTAGCAGGAGGAAAGAACTTGGATAAGAATTTCTGAACCAATTCATTCCATGTTGTAATTGACCCTGGTGGTAATGAGTTTAGCCACTCCTTGGCTTTATCCCGAAGTGAAAAAGGAAAACCCTCAATCTTACAGCATCTTCGGACACACCATTTATCTTATAAAGATCACACACCTCCAGAAAGTAAGCAATATGTGCATTTGGATCATCCTTTGACATTCCCCCAAACTGATTTGATTGAACCATTTGGATAAAGGATGGTTTTATCTCAAAGTTATTGGCTTGAATAGTTGGCCTCCTTATACCCGAAATAGTTCCAGCAACATTAGGCACATCATAATCTCTCAAAGCTCTACGATTTCCACCTCCCTCAACAAATGGTGGATCCATGGTTGATGGTCTATTAGGAGCTGAGGTTGAACGTCTTCTCTCTCGGTTTAGACGCCTATATGTTTTATCAATCTCTGGATCAAGTGGAAGAAGGTTAAGGCTTCAGACGTCTCATACACAAATCCAGCAACCGAAAATCAACTAACACAAAACAACACAAAGTTACTTTTTTTATATTTATAAAACAAAAGAGGAAAATAAACAAAATCAAAAATCAAAGAAAGATAAAGGAAATTATCTTCAAATTAAAACTAAGATTAGGTAGTATCGATATTAATAAAAACAAACCATTCCCCGACAACGGCGCCAAAAACTTGATGCTTATTTTCGCAAGTGTACGAATCGTTCAAGTAATAAAGTGTACAAAAGTACGGATATCGAACCCACAAGGAATGGCATTACTAAGTACCGAAATTGACTAACCCTAATTTTATTTGAAAACTGAATTGTTGAAATTGTTTAAAAAGAAAATTAACATAAAACTAAACGCAAATAACAAAATTAAATGTTGTTCACTAATGATTAAAAACGCTAAGGCATTTGATTTCGCTAAATCAATTCAATCCGATTTCAAGTCATGTTATATGAGAATCAAAGCTAAAAGTGATGGTCGAAAAACCCAAACTTATCTAATACTCTTTCTCAAGTTATATTAGAATTACTTATCTATGAAAACCGACTATATTTCTATGAAGATTTAATCACAAATAAGCACATTACGATTTATGGAATTTCTGGAATAACCACATACATCATGCATTAGGTGTCAAACTCGCATTCAACATACGGTATTTATCCCAAGAAGCATTCATTACACATCTCCTCTCGGTCTCAATATAATGCAACAAATCATCTAAATCTTGATCAGAAATTTAAAAGCATTAAGCATGGAAATAAATACTCGACTTGAAAGCAATGAATTCATATAACCATAACAAAAGAAATCAGATTTCCTTGATCTAACTACATCATAGCCTTAGCAAAAACGAATTAGTTCATAACGGAAATAAGAACAACCATTATTTCAATTGAATCCATGAATAACAAATATGAATAAACTGCAGAAAATAAATGCTAAGGAGAAGAGATGAAAGAACTCTAGAAGATGAAGGCTTGGTAGCAACAATGGTGAAGATCCTTCAAGTTTCTCCAAAATTTCCTTCTCTTCTCCAAAAATGTCTTTGAACTCTCCTTTCTGCCGTCCCCTCCTTCTCCATCATAATGTATATATAGATCTAGGGTTTTGGAGGGAAATTTTGGAACAAAACAACATAAAAATGTGTTTTCGAACGAAACTCGCCGGCGGCGAAGTTATTCTCTCCGCGGCGAGATTTCTGGAAAACTTACGATTTCGGTTCCGCTAAATCTCGCCGGCGGCGGGATTATTGTGGCCGGCGGCGAGATGCACTTGGCCGGCGGCGAGATTGCTTTGCCAAAATCCGTGCTCCCTGCATGATTTTCAACATTTTATCAGTAAGGTTTTCGCCGGCAGCAGGAATATTCTCGCCGGCGGCGAACTTCCAAATTTTGAAATTTTGTTTTCTTTTTATTTGCACTCAATCCCGGTCATTGAAATTTGTCCCAAACTTTTCCATAATCATGATTTTACCTGCAATTGCACTTTAAACACGAAATACCCGTGAAATGACATTTGTGGATTAAATAATAAAATAAAACGCAATTTTCACACAAATATCAACCTTTAAATCATAACAAAAATGCAATAATTTGACTCCTATCAACGTATTTATTTATTTTAATTAATTAATTAATTTTTAAATTTAAATTATTTATTTTTAATTTAGACATATTTTAGTGATATTAGAAGTATAGTTGAGAAAATGGCTAGCAATATTTATCAATGATCAATAAAATGATAGCCACAAGAAGAGTAGATGGAATGCATGAGGTAAATGATATTATGACACTTACAACTCAAGTGTCATCTTTGGTAAATTTTTTAAGGTTTAAAACTAGCCAACGAGTATAAATCAGGTCCAAGATTCAAGGGTATTGTGTGTGTTTTGTGATGGAGCCCATTTGTTTAATAATTGTCTAGATAATCATGAATCAACATTTTATGTGGGTAATGTGAATCAAAACATTAACCATACTCAAACACATATAACCCATGATAAAAACAACATCAAATTTCTCTTGGAATAACAACAATTAAGGTGGTAATCAATTTAATCATCAATCATTTCTACCACCTAGTTTCCAACAACCATAACAATCACAAGCCAAAGAAAAGAATCCACCCATAGAGGACAATACAAATGCTTTAATAGGGATGTGAAAGACTTCATCCAATTAGTAAATATGAAAGTGTCCACTCAAGAGGCTTCAATTAGGCTTAAAATAACCTTCAAAGTGACACAATTGTAAACACAAGAAGAGAAGGTAAGGACCGTTGTAAATCATTAACCTTGAGGAGTGGTAAAACTTTAGAGTATGAAAGTAAGACTCAAAAGGATGAGAAGAAATAGGAAATTAACAAGGATGAGGAGGAACTAGTGGATAAAGAGAGCACTAAAATATAAATAATTCAACCAAAGAAAAAAATCTCTACAAACCCACTATAACCTTGATTAGAGGTTGTAATGCCATCCTTACTAGAAAACTACCCCAAAAATTGAAAGATCTAGGTAGTTTTGACATTCCTTGTACAATCTGGAACATCCACTTTGAGAAAGCATTGTATGATTTGGATTCCAGTATTAACCTCATGCCATTGTCGGTCTTCTAGAAATTGGGGGTTGGTAAAGCTAAACCCATTTCAGTAATACAAATGGCAGATAGATCATTTAAGAGACCTTGGGGTGTGGGAGAGTAAAAGTAGACAAATTCATCTTTTCGGTAGAGTTCATTGTGCTAGACATAGAGGAGGACCGTGACATTCCTATCATACTTGATCATTCATTCTTAGAAATTGGTAGAGCACTCATTGATGTACAAAAATGTGAGCTTACAATGAAAGTGCAAGATGAATGAGCAACATTTAAAATTTTTAAAGCATCTAAACCCTCTAGTATTGATAATGCTAATGAATGCTTAAGAATAAATGTTACTGATTATAGGGACAACAAAAAAGAATCTGTTGAGTCGCCCACACTTAAGACTTTAATACATAGTACTGTAAGCAAGGATATAAACTCACTAAAAAATAACTCAACCTATTTTAACTTTGAAAGTATGGAATCAAAGGTTGATATTGTGGACTGGCTGAACTTTTTGGAGGATGCACCTCGCATATGTATATCAAAGGCGATTATGAAATTTTTTTGAGAAAGGATCTAAAGCTCAAACCATCAATTAAAGGGCAAACAAGTTTAGACCTCACACTTTTACCATCCCATCCCCAATTAAGTAGGCTAGTGAAAGAGTTTAATAAAGAGGTGAAAAAGATATTAGAAATACATAAATTGGATGAGTCACGATAGAGTGCTTATAATAATGCCAAAAATCTCAAAAAGAAAAAAATGGCATGAGAAGAGAATTGAGCACCATGTTTTTGAGCTAGAACATAAAGTATTATTGAAGAAATCAAGATTCAAATTATTTCCAGGAAAAATCAAATTTAAATGGGCACAAATGGATGTTCCTTAGGACTTTATATGGCCATGTAGTCAAAGATGTTAAACATGATGCTGGTTGGGAGGCAACCAAATGTTATTTTACTTATATTTTTATTGTTTTTATTTTGTAGGTGAATAAAATGTGGAGAGCAATGGTGCAACTAGAATAAGCATTTCAAAGATAGATGTGGTGTGCCATGACTAAGGGAGTTTTCTTTCCTTTTACTTTTTCATATTTATATGTGTATATTGGGGACAATGTAAAATTTAAGTTTGGGGGATAGGACTTCATTCTCTACTTTAGTATTTACTATGCATTTTAAATTTTTAGGGAATTTGTTTTATTTTTTTATTTTAGGATGTTTTTAATCTTGATTTGTGTATAAATTGATAAATATATGGAAACTATATGCATGTATGCTTGACATGAAACATATGAACTCAATGATAAAAATTGGTTGTCATAACTTGGATAAAGAATGTCACATATGGGTTAAGCTACTTACATTAATCATGTGATATGCTTATTAGTTTTGATTAAATTAATTCAATTTTTTATGCACATGTTCATGGTTGATTTTGATGTGCTTATTGAGAAACAAATTGTAGTGAGTTATGTGACTTGATGAGATTTACCAGGTTTTAAAATTTATTTGATTATCCCTTGAGACAAAATTTTAAATAGTATTTAGCAAAAGAAATGATTTTGGCATTCTTTGGATCGATTGAGCCTTTCAAGCTAACCATTATTATATCCATAGTCACCCATTTGAGCCTAACAAAGAACTTTTCATATCTTTAAGCCATATATTATGCCTAACCAATAAGTATTATCTTTATCCTTGCACCTTTAGCTTGTATGAAAAGAAAAAAAAATACAATCATGTGTTATGGTATAGAGTAAGGTGAAATGTAATATACCCTATAAAAAAAAGAGAGAAAAAAAAGAAGAAAAACTAACATCACAATTATCCCTCTAAAGAAAATGAAATAGAGTTGAAAATAAGTTTAGGAGTGTTGTGAAATTAAAAAAGAAGAAGAGAAGATGTGGAATAATAGAATATGAAAAGAATGATAAGAGAGGGTGTACTGAAATATTAAGTAAAAGCTCAATTGTAGTTAAAAATTGCATGATGAACGAAAAGAAAGCTAAGTTGTGGAAAAACCTAAATTTCTTTATTTATCGACCCCCACCTAAGCCTTACATTACAAGCATGTAAAGTCCTTATTGATCTTTAGGTAAGTGCACGTGAAATATAGACTTATGAGACTTGTTCTAAAATTGAATTGATTAGCATGCACATATAGGTTGATTTCATGAGTGGATTGGATGATATCATATGCAACACACACAGATAAATCAATTTGTCAAAAACTTTGCATATTCTTATATTGATGGAACATTGATTGATTGTGAACCTCCTTGTCATAAAATTATACGACTTTTGAGGGGATAGTTTTTTCTAAATATGCTTGTATTACTAGATATATATTAATGAATATACTACCCATGTCATTTTATTTAGTTATACTTGGCTTTACTTGAGGATAAGTAAATAGTTAAGTTTGGGATGTGATGACTCTATGAAAGTAGAGTCATTAGTGCACTTTTTTACTTAATATTTGCTTCTTTTAATAAATAAATAGTATTTTTGGTGTTAAAAATATTAAAATATAAACATTTTAGTGAAAAAAGGGTGAAAATATAATTTTTGAAATTTTTTATGAATTTTTAATGCAAGACCAAACAGGAGCTACACATGGCACTACACGAGCATAAAAGCTAACTGGGTAAGCCACGTGGACACCATGCCAATAGAAATGACCAATCGTAGATTGCCATGTGTGAAGAGTGATACAGTGCCTCACCACGTGTCAACACAACATTCATCCCAATTTGTCCCACTTGGTGAATGCACTCGTCATGTGTCTTGACCGGATTTGTTGATCCATTCCAATCTTGCACCATGACATATATTTTTGTGAATCATGTTGCGCCAACTTGCACTGACTTAGAAATTGTTGAGCTGGATTGGTATCCCCTGCCCCACGTCGCTCTTTGATTTGCCCACTGAATCCCACGTGCTACGTGTTTGATTATGATTGGCGGGCATTGTTAATTTTTCTTGTTTTGATCTCAACCCTTAATTTGAAGTTGATTTGATGGTGCAGATTCCACCTAAGCTATATTTAACCCCCTAATCACCCCATAAACCCTAACGAGCTCTCATTAGCACAATTTTGTTTAGTTTTTGGAGCTAAGAAGAGAGAAAAATATAGAAAAATTCAAAAGAAGATACAATTTTGGTGGAGATTTAAGAGAAGATTAGTACTACAATTCAATAGATTGATTGTATTTCTTCTTCTACTACTTTCTTTATCAATTTTTATGTCTTTTTTAATGAAAATATGAGTTTTATGAATAAAATTATGTCTTGTTAATTTATTAATATAGGAATCTTATAAACCTAATTTTCACCATATGATATTATAATATTTTACCCCAATTATGAATTCAATTCAATTATATTATTTAATCTGATTCTTATTGTATTAATTATTTGGCCAACAATTTATTTATAGAGTCAATTAAATATATTTGAGAGAATTATTTAATTGTATATCTGGATTAAATAACATGCATAAATCCTAGGTAGAGATGTATGATTCTTATGTATGTGATTCATAATTGATGAATTTAATAAGTAGTATGCAATTTAATTTACATGAGAGTGTGATTAAATTAATTACTATATGATGTGTAGTTTCTTGAGAAAGGAGTACATAATAGGTTAGATTCAATTGATCATGTAATTAATTGATAGTTATATTGGAGAGATTTTAGTGATTCATATGTTTAGAAAATTAGATGATTAAGTATTCCTAGATACTTTCGCATATATCTTCTTAGTTTCCAAATATGATTTAATTAATTATTGTTATTTACTTTTAGTTATTTTAATTTTGCTTCCTTACAATCTAAAAACACAAAAAAATTGATTTTTATTTTTTTAGTTTGAAAGTTAATTTGTAATAAAATAATCTCCCACTATTACAAAAGGAGCAATTAAGTCGGTATTTAAAGTCAGTTTTTGGGAAAATTTGATTTATAAATTATTTTAAGTCGATACGTTGAAAGATTGACTTAAAAATTTTTAAAAAATAGAGTCGATCCTATGTGCTAATCGACGCTACAAGTGCCTTAAGTCGGTTGACATGTAGAACCGACTTAAAATCCTATGTGTCAATCGACTTAAACAATTATAGAAAAATAAAATAGTAGCGTCGGTTGACATGTAGAGTAGGTTCTATATATCAATTGACTTAAAAAATTACAGAAAAATAAAATAGTAGTATCGATTGACACGTAGAACTGATGCTACACGTAGGATTTTAAGTCAGTTCTACATGTCAATCGATGCTACACGTGGCTTAATTCAGTTGACATATAGAAGTGACTTAAAATCCTACTTGTAGCACTGGTTCTATGTGTCAATCGACTTAAAAAATTATAAAAAAATAAAATAGTAGCATCGGTTGACATGTAGAACCAACGCTACATGTAGGATTTTAAGTCGGTTCTACATGTCAACTGACACTACACATGGCTTGAGTCGGTTGACAGGTAAAACTGACTTAAAATCCTACATGTAGTGTTAGTTCTACATGTCAACCGATGCTACTATTTTATTTTTTTATAATTTTTTAAGTCGATTGACACGTAGAAACCATGCTACAAGTAGGACCCATGCTACACGTAGAACCCATTCTACATATCAACCGATGCTACTATTTTATTTTTTTATAATATTTTAAGTCGATTGACACATAGAACCCATGCTACACGTAGGATTTTAAGTCAATTCTACATGTCAACCGACTTAAGCCATGTGTAGCATCGGTTTACATGTAGAATCGACTTAAAATCCTACATATAGCGTCAGTTCTACATGTCAACCAACGCTACTATTTTATTTTTTTGTAATTTTTTAAGTCGGTTGATACGTAGAACTGGCACTACAAGTAGGATTTTAAGTCGGTTCTACGCGTCAACCGACTTAAAACCACATATAGCATTAGTTGACACATAGAACTGACTTAAAATCCTACGTGTAGCGTCGATTCTATATGTCAATCGATGCTACCTTATTTTATTCTCTCCCCCATTTACCGACAATGTTAGCACATGTTTCCCTCTTCCCTATAGAGAAAAACCGTCCATTATCTTTATTTTCTTTCTCCTTTTCTGGCCACTTTTGACCATCATTTCCAGCACCATCAGTTTGGTTTTCTTCCTCTCTAATTTCTCTTCTAGATCCACTATTTTTTTAGTATAATACTCAAATTTTTCATACCCATTTTTCTTCACTTTCTCATTTACTCTTGTAAGTATTTCTATGAATTATTTTACACTTATTATTCATATATTTGTGTTATGTAGGTTGTGTATTTTTATCTAAGCTTAGAAGAGAAGAAGGTATTTTATTCATTTATTTATTTTAATAATTTTATGTATTTAGGTTTCTCATATATCTTAATTTATTTTAAACTTAAAATTTTTGAAAATTATTTACATGTACATGAAGTATATATAATGTATAATGGGTCTATTAATATTATTTTATTTAAAATTTAAGTTAAATATATATATATATATATATATATGTGTGTGTGTGTGTGTGTATGTATTGTATGTAAATTATTTTTTGTAATAAATTTCATTCTTAAGTAATTAATTAATATTTAATTTTTTAATTATTTGTAGTATTTAAACTCTTTTAAATAGATTTTGGTTTTTTTTGCTATTATGTAATCAACTATAGGTTCTGAGGATAGTAAAAAATGAGTAAAATGTGTAAAAAAAAATACAAAATTTAAAGTCGGTTCACAGTTTGAACTGACTTTAAACTTAAATTTGGTTCACACGGTGAACCAACTTTAAATTTTAAGTCTCCCATTTTAAATTCGGTTTGCCTAACTGACTTTAAAGGTATATTTTGGCGTAGTGTTCGTGAGAACTATATTTTCTTGTCATTATATTACTTGTTGTAATACATATACTTGCGTATTCATTACACACAATTCGTGTGTCCGATCACCTACTCCATCTCAAGAGGGGGGAGAGGAAGAGGGGTTGGACTCTAGTATGAGTGAGGATGGGCCCAAGGTGACATATACGGGGGAAGGGCATAAGGATCATTAATTTTATGGGCCTATATTCTCTTTACCTTTTGAGCTCAAACTTTGTAATCCATACTCTATTAAATGAAAAATCAATTTTATTAATGAAAAATAAATTTGTCTGAATCATTGTATATTTATGATTTTGACCTACCTATATGTTTTTGGAACATGTGTCATCTTGTTTTTTCTCAATATCACCCCTTATAAAAATGTGGTTAAGGATACTTGCTTAATTCGTGCAATATAAATTTTTTCTAATTCCTCCACCTTTTTTGGTCAAACTTTATGGATTCTGATTAGACTAATAGATTTTTAGTTCGAGCTTTGAGAGTGGAAATTGGTAGGCTTAATAGTGAGGTTAGGGAACTAAAAGCCGAGGTGCTCAGACTCGAGGGAAAGCTAAGTCCATTCGAGGAGAACAAGTGTGAACTCGCTTCTTGTAAAGAGCAGTTAATCCAAATTAAATCTCAAGAGACGAGGACCCTAACTTAAATGGCCACTCTCATAGATAGGGAATCCTATTGGGTGAATTTCTATATGAAGCAATTTGAAAGGGTGTTCCTCAAGGTGATGGAAGTCACTGAAGAATTGGAGTGTGTAGTGCTCATGATGAGGTATACTCATCCTGAAGTGGTGATCCATGCACTGAAAAAAATCATTGAGATTTAGGTTGAGCTATTGCCTCTAATGGAAGAAACTGATTATCCAGACACCAGTCGCATGTCCAAGCATCTAAGGAGTTTTTAACCCTCTAAGGGGCTGAACTTTGTATTAATAAGTTTTTCAAAAGATTTGTAATTTCAAATAATAAAAATATTCTTGATAGCATGAACTTGCAATGCTCGAACATTGTATATTTTTTATTAATGCACGAAACCTACAATTTTTGGGGCACACTGCCTATTTTTAACCAAGGTGATCAATCTATAACGTAAAACGATAGGAGATGGAACTCTACCTAGTTCCTGACCGAGGTGCTCATCTCTCCCTTCAATGTTAGAGTATTGACCTTGTTCCTGACCAAGGTGGATAACTCATGAATTTTTCAAGTGTCAGGATGTTCTACCTGGTTCTTAACCGAGGTGATCAACCTGTAACGTAAAATAGTGATAGAGGGAGCTATACCTGGTTCTTGATTGAGGTGCTCATCTCTCTCTTCTTTGTTAGAGTGCTAACTTGGTACCTAACTGAGGTGGACAACTCGTGACTTTTGCAAGCTTTAGAGCATTCTACTTGGTTCTTAACCATGATGATCATCCCATAACGTAAAATGATGGGAGAGGGAGTTGTACTTGGTTTTTGACTGATGTGTTCATCTCTCTCTTAAATGTTAGAGCGGTTATCTAGTTCCTGACTGAGGTGGGGAACTTGTGACTTTTGCAAGTGTCAGGGCACTCTACCTCGTTCTTAACCGAGGTGATTAGCTCATAACATAAAACATTGGGAGACTTCTGATAAAGAACCATTTGTTAAGGGGATCATTCCATAGATATGCATGTGATGATGGTACATGAAAGTGAAAAATTAATAAACATTAGAAGTATTATTACTTCAAGTTTATGGAATTCTAGCTTATGCCATCCTTAGTTCCTTCAACACTTTTCAATAAGTAGGCTCTTCTTGGAGTGGTCTAGGTTATCTAATAAGGTCCTTCCCAATTCACACCCATTTTACTAGCTCTCCATTCCTTCTTATTAGGGAAGACCCATTTGAGAACCCAATAACTTGTGGAAAATACTTTGAAACATACAACCTTGTTGTAATAATCTCACTTCACATAGTTAATAAAGATAACTCTAGTTGAGAGTAGTTATCTAATGGTATCATGCCTATGATATATATATAGATACTTATCATTGTACATATTGCTCTATGCCCTGCGAATTATTGATTGACTATCATAATGAATGCAAACTATAGGCATAAGCTTCTCCCACTTTGGAATGTACTCTAAATAATTGTGTAGCCATTTGGCCTCTTTCCCAAATTTATTCAAAATGATGAATTTAGACTACATCGTGGATCTATCAATACACATATATTTTTAGGACTTCCATGAAATAGGTGCACCACTCAATGTGAACACATATCCATTAATACACTTTGAGTTTTTCATATCAGATATTCATTTTCCATCACTATATCCTTCTAATACAGTTGGATATCTTAGGTAGTGCAATCTATAGTTACAAGTGTATTTTAAATATTTGAGTAGTCTTTTAATACTTTTATAGTAATCAGATCCTAGATTTCTACTGTATATATCTACTTAATATACTTCCTATGTAAGTTATATATGATCTTATACAACACATTAAGTATATAATGCTTCTTATCACACAAGAATGTTCCAATTGAAACATTCTTATCTTTATTCTTGGATAGGTGTAGATTTACATCAATCGATCCTCTAACAAATTAAGAATAATCATTGTCAAATTTGTCAAGTATTTTATCAACATAGTGACATTGAATTTGAGACAAACCCCAGAGAACAAGTTATGAAATCCACAAAGAACCTGCATTTAAGAACCACAAGAACACATCTAGAAACCCAAAAATAATGTATGGTGATGTAACCCCAGAAACCTAAATTTCAATTTGTAACAAGGACCTTAATCCATTGGCTATTGAAGAGCCAAGAAAAAATGGTATCATTGTGGGATAGGAAGCCACAAGGTTTTCCAAGCCTTGATAAGCTATTTTGAATGCTACAAGGTTTCCTAAGCCTTGATAAGATAGAGTTCATGTTAGAAACAAAAGAAGAGCTTAAAGCTCACAAATTTTCTAAATTTTAATTTTAGAATTCTATATGTAGGAATTATTGCACAAAGGTCAATTGTTCTTTCAACCCAAATAGGAAACCATGACCTAGATGAGGGGTGGAAATGCTAAGACATCGAATCTTTTTGCGAGTTATATTCCAATATGGCCAAGCATGCCTCACAACATGAATTAAGCAGATATCACAGTGAAAGTACAAAACAACATGCTTAATTCAACATACAAGAACATTCAACAGATAAGAAACAACAATTTGTGGTAAACATACTAGTGACAGTGTGCCTCACAAACTTCTATCCATACTAGCAACATGCATTAGCAAGACAAATAACACACATCATATGAATAAGGCATACATATTGGAAAAGCTATAAAGGGTTTTAAATCTCTTCAAGACCTTATATGTGGGAACATATTTGATAAATGATGATTGTATTCTTATAGTATGTGATTATACATAACACAATATACCAATTGACATAGTCTGACACCTGGTACACGATTAGGGTATGAAGATACTGACTCCTTAGAGACTTACACCAAACTTATAAGTAGGAAAATTAATTTAAATTAGTAGAACCAATAAATAGAAAGCTATAGGCATGCTACAAGTAAAGAATTAAAACATGCAACTATAAAATTCAAATAAGCTTTCTAATCAAAGTCTAAATTTAGTATGTTGATACATATGTGATATAAACTCAGATTTTATTAAGACAATAGTTGTTTATGCATAACAACAAATATAATGAGGTAAATCCACATAAAATGTGGTAACATCCTCAGTTTTCTTATGACAACCACTTGGTAGAAAGCAATTAACTAAAATAGCATAAAAGATACAACTCAATAGAAAAGTGTAAACGTAAATATCTCTATCAGTCGAGCCCTACTAACTTAACTGCCTATTGCTACTCTTGCCTACTGCCTTCTACAATAACTTGATCTGACACATGGATTTGACTCTCATCTAGAGCCAACATTATATAAAGTAGTGCAATCAGCTACCAATGATTAGCAATAGGAACAAGATATTGTATTGTCAATGTGGAAAACCACTCAACCATGATAACTCTCAATCATTGTCTGAAGAAACACTTAATAATCCCAAAAGTACAATATTGCTTACACCACACTAGTAAAGTAGTCTTAGACACTCATAGTCTAAGAATGTTATTTTACTATCACTAGAAAACATCACCTCGAGTTCTCACCACTCAAGAGCATGATTTTTCTCACACAATCAAGGATGAATAATACAAAAAAACACTCAAGGTTATAGTGATTTGTAATAAAAAAATGAGACGTCAATTTGATAGAAATTTGCTACATTTTTCTTATTTTAGAACACAAAGAGAGTGGGTCCAATAGAGGGGTATGTCGAGGCCCTAAAAAGTTCACCAAAGAATGTGATTTTTTGTTTTAAAAAATTATCAAGTAGTTTTGAACAAATACTCACAATCACAACGAAACAAAAACCACAACACTAAGCAAATCATGCACACTACGAAATCCAATATCGTGGTATGTGTAAACATGCTAGCATAAAAGTGTATCTAACAATGTGAATGTATGCATTATTGATCATTAGTAACCAAATTTACACGAACGAAGATAAATGCACTAAGTAAAATTAATAAACTCCGTGTTTTACACATAGAAATGCAAAAAACAAACTCAAAGGACAATAAGACTTAAATATTTCATCATCAAATTGATAACATATGTTTATAGCCAAAAATATAAAGCACTAATCCTAACTAATAAAGGAAAACAAAATCCTAGAAATAAAAAAGATTCTTACAGATAATGCATATCTATCTAAATTGTTAGGTACAAATTGCGAGGTATTTATGGCCTAGTAAACGTGAGAATTAGAAACATTGTATTTCTATATGAATTATAGACCGTTAAGTAAGATTTTCAAATAATTTTCAATAATACCAAAAGGATATCAAACGAAAAATATATGATATTATTAGTGGATGTTGTTCAGGATATCTTTCTAAATTGGTGATTCTTTTAAATTGCTTGCAAGTTACTCCAAAGCCAGACACTCCACCATAGGCGATGGTTTGATCATATCTTTGGCATTTACTGGCCTTAATTTTTGTACACTTGGTAAATCTCGGACATTTTAATGTTTCTTGGACCATATCATTATGCCATTCTTCAAGAGGATTCATCCTCAAATCTTGAGTAATCGATTTCAAACTTCATATTTTTGTTGCTTTTTTCCTTCACACTCTTTCTTTCTTTGTTTGGCTCTTTATTTATTTTTTTTTTTGTAATAAGCCAAAAATTCCTTTTAGCTTTGATTTCTGTAATCAATCGGATTTTTTTTACTCAAGCACAAACTAGTTCAATAACAAGACAATTGAGACATAAGAACAAGAACTGATAATTAAGAAACAAAAATTGAAAACAAAGGGATTAGAATATGAATTTTTAAAACTAGAGCTCTAATATCAACTAATGAAAATCTCATAGCACAAGTCTTCAAACCCAAAGACTTACGTGTTTGAGAACCTCAAGAACACATCTAGAAAACTAACAACAATATATGAGATCCAGTGCAAGAAAGTTAAATTTTAAATTGTAGTAAGGACCTTGACCCATTTACTATAGAAGAGACAAGAAACAAAGGTGTCATGGTGGGATAGGAAGCACCATAATATTTTTCAAACCTTGATAAACTATTTTGAACTCCACAAGGTTTCCTAAATATTGATAAGTTCAATTTCATGCTAGGAATAAAAGAAGAGCTTAAAGTGTACAACGTTTTTGAATTTATTTCATCACCAAACTGTTTACAAATGTATAGATAACATATATGTATAGCCAAAAATATAAAGCAATAATACAAACTAATAAAGGAATAACAAAAACCCTAGAAATAAGAAAGATTCTTAAAGACAATGCAAATTTGCTTAGATTTCTTAATACAAATTACGAGGCCTTTTTGGTCTAGTAAATGTACGAATTGAGAATATTGTATTTCTTTATACATTATAGCCCCTTAAGTAAGATTCTTAGATAAGTTTGAACTGTCTATATTGGATAACATATGAGAAAGATATGACATTATTAGAAATAGTCGTTAAGGATAATTTCCAAATTTCTTGCAAGTTATTCCAAGCCCAAATACTCCACCATAGGCTATTTTTTGATCAAATATTTGACATTTATTGGCACACTCTTATCCCACTTATCAAATCTTGGATATTTAAATGTTTCTTGGACTATATCATTCCCTAATTCTACAAAAGGATTTGTCCTCAAATCCTTAGCAATCAATTTTAGACTTCATATTTTGTTTTCTTTTCTATTCACACTCTTTCTTTCTTTGGATCTTTAATTTTTTTTTTGTAACACACTCATCCTTATATTAAAGTAATATTTTTGTTAAGTGTATATTCTTAGTGTTATTATGATTTTACCCTCAATATTACAAAAATGTCCAAACTCTTAAAAAATTTCAAGCTATGTGACAAGGGAATTTATGTATTTTATAATTATTTTTTTAGTATGAGGTGTGTTTGGACATATCAATCGACCTGGAGTCTGACTCAAGCTTAGAAGATAGCTTGAGTCCAAAAGACAGCTCATGTTGTAAGATGAGTCACCTTCAAAGACCTGCCTTTGTCTGCTCTCATGAATACACTCGTGGGAGAGACTTGTCCTATGAAGCTTTGGCATCTGGAGGGTTGACCACCAGTTCGAGCTATGTGGTGGTCGAACTTAGTCTATAAATATGCTTGCTTTTACTTGTATGGCCCTCCTGACACACTTATATGTGTATACCCTATGTAAGTGACACATGTACATGTAAAAATCTATATATACATGTACTCCCTAAGAGATCCACACATTCCATCAATTGCTCTAACTTATCTCTAGTATCTCTCTCTAAAAATCGAACAAATCCTAACATTTTGGCACCCACCATGGGGCTTAGATTCTAAGGTCAAGCTTTGCCTTTGAGCTCTATACTTTTAAGGATTCACTCTAAATTTTGAAAGAGACTTAAGAGACTTAAAGCCTATTCCACGTACCCTCAGAATCACAATAACCATGGTAGGAACTCGCATTGAAGGACGATTGAGACAAGAAAATGAAGAAGTAGTGGTAGCAATGGATAACTCCTTGCCAATCCATGATGAAGCTAGAATAGACACCGACCCCTACAAGAGTTGGCTTGTCAACTTCTTAAGTTATGAAGAGGGCTCGAGGAGACCTTGTGATGATCACACCATTGACCCGGTCGATGAAAATAGACTAGATCACGTTGTGCCAAAGCATAACTAAGGAGAATGAAAAGTTGGGGGTGATCCCTTTTCTAGTTTAGTAGTACCTAGTAATAAGCAATGGTCACTAGAAAGAAAAAAATTGGGAGAGATGGTTCCAAGCTTTGGAAGAGGTCAAGAAAAAGCAAGACCAAGCCTTGAGAATGACCAATGAAATACAAGTAAAGGGTAAAGCCCCCTATGAAGTAGATAGGGACTATAAGAAACTATATGTCTCGCCATTCTCTAATGAAATAGAGAATGATGAACCATTAGCCAAGTTCAATTCTCCCAAGTGTCCTGACTATCAAGGAGCTAAGGATCTTTTGACTCATGTTCAACACTTCAAGATGGCCATGGCCTTTATGAGCCTTACGCAAGGCAAAATAGATGCCATTATGTGTAAGGTGTTCACTACAACCCTCTATGATGGCACCTAGAAATGGTTCAATAACCTAGCATCCCATACCATAACCTCATTCTCACAGTTTGCAAGGTTGTTTATCACCAAATTACGCCTATAAAAAGCCTATAAGGAAAGAGTCTTACCACCTCTTCTTCATCATTTAGGAAAGGGGTGAGTCTATCAAAGCATACATGAAACAATTCAAGCAAGAAAAGTTAGAAATCTATGATTTCCCTAACTCTATCGGTATAGGCTTAGGTGAGGTCTCCTAAAAAACTCCAATTTATTTATAGAGCTAACTAAGGCGATCCCTCAAACTTTAGAAGAGGCATATAGGGAGGCAAGAAAATTCATCAATCTCGAAAGAGAGCTAGGCCTAGTCAAGGGTGGTTAGGCCAATGTGGAAATTGGAAAAAAGAAGAAAGAAAGTTAAGTCCTGACAAGACAAATCAGGGTAACATAATCAACAAAAACATGTTCTTCACACCAAACAATAGGGACACTAGCCAATGGTCTAGGAACAGGGGACTCTAGGGGATGTAATTGTCTCTCTTTAGGGGCCTACCCTTGAGAGTAGATCTGGCTCAAGTAGTGTTAAGGATGTAGGAGGAGCCAAATGGTAGGTGGCCCTTAAAAATGAAGCCTCCCCTTAGAGACACATCTAAATGGTGTGCTTTCACAAAGATGTGGGTTATGAGATAAGAGAATGCATTAACCTCAAAAAGGAAATGGACGAGTTGTTAGCCAGAGGATATTTAATAGACGTTATGGAAAGCAATAATGGAAGAAGAGGGTGTCAAAATGGATGTAAAACACCGAGGCCACAAGCTCCCTCAAATAATAGGAGATACCCTCATAATGAGCCAAACATCAAGACTATCCATACCATACATTGAGGCCTCAGGATCAAAGGGACCTCTAGTAACTTGTTCAAGAGGTACACCATAAACATGTACAGTGCCTTGAACATATACACCTTAGAAAAGGTGAGGTCCTTTATGGAAATTGTCTTCACTAAGAAATATGAGACCTCATCTCACCATGAAGAACCTTTAGTGATCACTCTGAGAATAGGGTCCTACGATGTTTATCGGATCATGGTTGACACTGGAAGCTCCATGGATCTTCTCATTCTGTCCATAACAAGAGCTCAAGGCATAAAATAAACTAATATTGTAAGGAAAGAGCTACCCTTGGTTGGATTTAATAGTAGCACCACTTATACAGTCGGGACCATGGTATTACCTATCATGGCCAAAGGGACAATAGTGATGACTAACTTTGTGGTAATTTATTTCCCAACTCGTTACAATGCCATTTTTGGAAGCCCATGGATACACAAGATGAAAGAGGTCCCATCCACTTTCCACCAGGTGATCAAATTCCTGGCTGAGGAAGGTATGGAAGAGATAAAGGGAGACCAACAAAAGGCCAAGATTTTTTATAATGCCACCATGAAACGGGTCATTTCGAAGTAGCTATCACAACAAGAATTCTCTAGAAAGAGGCCAAGGGGTAATATTCTAGCACAATCTATCAACACAACTGAAGTATGAGACCTATCAATGAGAGATAAGGAGGAGAATCACCTTTTAAATCTAAGTGTAGATTTGACAACAGAGATGGAAGAACAACTGACCTAATTACTCAAAATGAACTCTGATGTTTTTACATAGACCCCTATAGGCATGCTTGGGATTGACTATGGAGTTGTAACCCACTAGTTAAATTTTGATTCGAAGGCTAGAACTATCCAAAAAAGAAAGAGAAAGTTTCCCAAGGACAAAAATCAAGTGATTAAAAGCCAAGTCACCACCCTTAAGGAAATGGAGATTATAAGGGAAGTTAGCTACCCTACTTGGTTATCAAACGTGGTGCTGGTGAAAAAGGCATACGGATCACCTTGTATGTGTATGGCCTTTATGGACTTGAACGAGGCATACCAGAAATATTTTTTCTCCCTCCCTAGTATCGATTAACTAGTTGACGTTACCACCGGTTTTAGATTAATGAATTTTTTGGATGCCTACTCTAGTTACCATCAAATTAGGATGCACCTGGAAGATGAGGAGAAAACATCTTTTATCACCAAAGAGGGGACCTTCTGCTATACTAGAATTCCTTTTGGATGAAAAAATATGGGTACCACATATCAATGCCTGGTCAACAAAATGTTTGTAGATCAACTAGGAAAAACTTGGAGACATATGTGGGTGGCATAGTGGTAAAGTCAACTTAGCCACTAAACCATATCAAAGACTTGGAAGAGATATTAGCTATAATCTGAAGGTACATTATGAGGCTAAATTCTAAGAATTATCTTCAGTGTTGGCTCTAGAAATTTCTTAGGCTACCTCATATCTGGCCAAGGAATTTAGGCTAACCTAGACAAGATACAGGCCCAATTGAGTATGAAACCTCTTAACAATCTAAAAGGGATCCAACAATTGAATGAAAGGATAGTGGCATTAAATAGTTTTATCTCTAAATGTATAGACAAATTCTTACCGTTCTTTAAAATGCTAAGGAAAAACACGTCAGTTTTCTAGGATGAAAATTGTGATATAACTTTTGAAGGAATCAAGCAATACCTTAACAAACCTCATATCCTTTTCCACTCTCTCCTAGGAGAGACACTCTATTTATACTTGGTTATGGCCCCCCAGACTTACAGTGTCATACTTTAAGTCAAAAGAGACAAGGTCTAACACTCCATCTATTACATCAGCCAAATCTTGACAAACGTCCAAAAAATATACCCAATGATTAACAATTTAGCTTTTGCCTTGAAAATTAGCGCATAGAAGCTCAAGCATTACTTTTTCTAACACACACTGATAGTACTCATCTCACATCCACTCAAAAGCATTTTGGAGAGGCTAGAAGTTTTGGAAAGATTGGAGAATACAGTTGGGAGTAGGGGTGTCCATAAATCAGACCGGACCAAACCGAACGGTTTTACTAATCAAACGGTCCGGTCCGATTTGTATTAATTTTAAACCGTTCAAACCGGACCGGACCGGTTTAATAATATATTAAAAAATTTACATTATTCTTCATTAAATTATAAAAAAATCGAACCAAACCGGGAATAAAACTGGACCGAACGGTTTTATAAGTCAAACGGTCTGGTCCGGTTTTTATTTCTTAAAACCGTTTCAAACGGTCCGATCCGGTTAAATTTTTTTTAGGAAAAACCGAACCGGACCGGACCATGGACACCCCTAGTTGGGAGAGTAAGACATTAAGTACAAGGCTAGAGTAGCCATCAAAGGTCAAGTAGTGGCTGATTTTGTGGCAGAATTCAGTGAGACACTGGAGGTCATCAGTGATACGGCATAAGAAGAGGTGTGTTTTCTGAATCAAAAAGAGATACCGACCTTAAAAGTGCTCATTGATGGCTCGTACAACATCAATGACGTTGGGCTAGGACAAATTATTTTGAGTATGCTATTAGGTTGGATTTATAGGTAACCAATAATGTAATAGAGTATAAGGCAACTATATTTTTGTTTATGACATCAAAGAAACATGGGGTAGAAAAGATCACCTTCCTTATACTCTCATCTTACCATCTTGGGACGTTTGAAGCCAAAGATGGTAAGATGAGAAAATATATAGAGAGGAAAAAATAAGAGTGCTCAAAATTTTCTAGCTTCAAGATCTAGCAAATAACCAGAAATGAGAATGGCCATACTGATGCTTTGGCCACACTAGCGTTCATTCAAGAGGCCAACCATACTTGAGTGTTGTCTATAACAATCATGGTAGAAGCAAGTTTGGAAGAGGCTAAAAGAATAGTTGGGTGTGTAGATGCTCCTACTAACCCATAGTTTACCCTGATCTTTAACTTCCTAGAAAGGGGAGACCTACCCAAGGATTGAAAACTTATAAAGGAAATCAAGGCCAAGGTGGGATGATACTTGATTGAAGTTGATAATCTATACAGAAGAACCGTACTTGGACTAGGGATATTATGCATAGCCATTGAGGGATCTGAAAGACTAATGTTTGAAGCACATGAAGAGGAGTGTGGCTCTCATTCAAGTGGAAGGAGGTTATCCCAATGGATTATGAGGTAGGGCTCTTATTGGCCCACTATGCTAGTAGATTGTACAAAATACATTTAGGAGTGTTATAAGTGCCAAAGATTGTCCCCATTGTCACACACACCCCTAAACACTATGATAGGGGTGGTAAGTCCTTGTCCCTTCTACAAGTGGGGGCTTAACATAGTAGGAAATCTACCTCAAGAAAAGGGTCAAAGGAAGTTTTTACTAGGGGCCAATAATTACTTTTCCAAATGGATTGAGGTGGAGCCTTTTGGAAGAATACGGGAGGAAGAGGTTATATGATTTATCTAGAATTCTAGAATTTGTTAGCTTAGTATACCCAAAGATCTTGTTGCCTATAATGGGAAGCATTTTATAGGTCATAACATCAAGAAGTTCACCATCAAATACAACATCAAGATGTGTCACTCAACACCGTATTATTCCCAAGCCAATGGTTAGGTATAATCTTCCAACAAATTAATAATCAACCTACTAAAGAAAAGGTTGGAGGCTGTGAAAGAAAGATGGATTAAGGAGCTTCCTAGGGTATTGTGGGCTACTAGGACTAGTCCTCGAGATAGCACTAACAAGAAACCTTTTCCCCTAGTATATGGTACTGAAGTAGTGATATCAAATGAGGTTATAGTACCCACTATGAGGTAGGTCCTAATAGAAGAAGAAAATGATGCAAGTAGGGCATTCAAACTGACCATCGCTGAGGAAAAAAGGAATGAAGCCTTAAGAAGAATAATCAATCAAAAATGGAAAGTATCAAATTATTACAACAAGGCTGTGCATTTCAAAGCTTTCTTCATATGCGATTAGGTCCTAAGAAGGATCTTCCCTAACAAGAAGGAATGTATGGCTAGAAAAATGGATTCAAATTGGGAAGGACCATATCAAATAGTTGAGACAACACCATAAAGGGCCTATTTATTGAGAATCATTGAAGTAGCTGAGGATGGCATAAGTTGGAATGCCTAACATTTTAAAAAAATATCACTTCTGATATATCTTAATTTACTACTTTCATGTACCATCATTATATGTATACATATGAAGTGAGTTCTTTCAAGAAATGGTTCTCTTCTAGAAGTCTCCCACTACTATACATCATGGGTTGATCACCTTAGTAAGGAACCACGTAGAGCACCCTAACACTTGCAAAAGTCACGAATCGATTACCTCAGTCAGGAACCAAGTAGAATACTCTAACACTGAAAGGGAGAGTTGAGCACCTTGGTTGGGAACTAGGTAGAACACTCTCTCCGACTACTAAACATCACTAGCTGATCACCTCAGTTAAGAACTAGGTAGAATGCCTTGACACTTGCAGAAGTCATGAGTCCATCACCTCAGTCAAGAACCAGGTAAAACACTTTGATATTGAAGGAAGAGTCGATCACCTTGCTCAGGAACTAGGTAGAATGCTCTCTCCCACTAATACAC
The DNA here is from genome assembly GCA_030763125.1 of Hippophae gyantsensis. Taxonomy (NCBI): domain Eukaryota; kingdom Viridiplantae; phylum Streptophyta; class Magnoliopsida; order Rosales; family Elaeagnaceae; genus Hippophae; species Hippophae gyantsensis. The sequence goes on along the minus strand of CM061035.1, from coordinate 39,356,354 downwards.
ATCATGGGTTGATCATATTGGGCAAGAACTAGGTAGAGTGCCTCGACACTTAGAAAGTTCATGAGTTGATTACCTCGGTTAGGAACCAAGAAGAATGCTCTCTCCCACTTATACATGCCACAGGTTGATCACCTTAATTAGGAACTAGGTAGAGTTCCCTAACACTTCTAAAAGTCACGAGTTGATCACCTTGGTAAGAAAATAAGTATATTGCCCTAACACTTATAAAAAAAAGGGAGGAAGAAATGCATATGAAAATGGAAATATACATTACTCTGGCATAGTAGGTGCACTCTATTGAAAACATATTTATTGTTTGAGCTTATAATGAAAAAGTTAAAAATTCCCATTTTCCAAAAGTTAAAAATTCCTTAGATACTTCACACGATTGGTGTCTAGGTCATATGTTTCCTCCACCAAAGGCAACAGCTCGGCCTAAATCTTAATACTTTCCTTGTGTGTGTTGGCCACAGTTTTTAAAGGGACCAAACTTAATGCTAGATGGCACGCTCATATTATTAGATGACCCCTATGGTCCTTCTCTCTCGACCTTGAGTTTGGGATAACTACTCTTTACAAAAGGCAAGCTTACACTTGGCCTCCACATAAAGTTTTAACTTATCCTCGAGTCTAGACACCTCAATTTTTAATTCTCTTCCCCAGGTCTTAAACCTACCATTTTCTAATTTCAAAGCTCGAACTGAATGTTTGTTAGCTCAGTTAGAATCCATAAGGTTCGAGCAAGAAAGATGGAGAAGAAGTTGGTAACTATTTCAATAATATTATCTAAATTTAACAAGTTTCCCAAACCCCCTTTTATAGGGGATGATGTTGAGAAAAAGTCTGGTAACATATGTCCCAAAAATAGGTAGGTAGGTCAACATCATAAATAAACATTGCAAGTGATGTAAATACACAATTATGCAAGCAAATTGGTTTTCATTGACAAAATTCAAACTTACAGAAGGTTAAGCTTGCAACCACACAAGTGGAAGTGGTGTTAAGCTTGAAAAAAATATAAAAAGCATATGAGGCCTCGGATCTACTTCATTAAGAGATTCAAGCCATAAAGATCAGTGGTTCTCAACCCTACCTTCTACACCTCTCACCTCGAGCCCATCACCATTCTCACCGGAGTTTGAGTCCTTTTCCTTGTCCTCTTCTTAGGATTGAATAGGCATGTATTGGGGAGTGACTGGGATATCCAAAATTTATTAGTAGTACTCCTCCAAGTTCTTCTTCTTGGCCTCCATTTTGAAGGAGTCCATGGCTAACTCATACCTTATCTCAACACTCAAGGTGAGTTGTTTGGCCATCGTATCAAGCTCGGCCTTTTCCTTATCCTCTATCTCGACCAATCTATGATTACATGGCTTAATCTAGTCCTTTGACTTTTATTTGGGCCTCATTGAGCTCAGAAAAATGCCTCAAGTTTTTACTTTAGCTCGACTAGAGCCTTACACAGTTTCTCCTCCTTATCTATGGCTTCGCCTTCCCACTTATTGGCCTTTGCTAGCAGCATTATGTACTTGGCCTGAATGGAGGCATGTCTCTCTTTTTATTATGTTAGTTAAAGCTTCAAGGGCCTTACACTTTGGGCCTTGTCCAACCCATAAATAAGTAGAAACTAAAAATAAAAATCAAAATGTTGCGAGGTCAAACATAAGAAATATACGTTGTAACAAAAAAGTATATATATAAGAAGTGAGGTTAGATTAACACACCTAGTACATGAGCCAACTAATCACAACCTTAGAGCTTGTGTCCTCACAAATGGAATTGAGCTACTTCTAATGCACCATAAAAGAAAGGTGGCACATATAGTGGTCGAGCTACTCTGGTGCCACACCCTGATATAGAGGCACCCCATCCAAATTAATAGTGAGATCATTGAAAACACCCTTGCCCTTTCTAAAATCCCTTACATGTTGGTCAAGTTCTTGGGGACCCAAGTTGGGAAGTGGTGAAATGTATTGATCATGGGACATGGATAAAGGCTCAAACACATTCAAAGGCTTCAGCTTGAGCATGAGTTCATTGATGGTCACTTTCCTCTACCAACTAGATAGGATAGAGAGGCCTTCTTACCCAGAAGACTTGCTCCTCTTCTTCCCTTTATAAGAGTCCTTTCCAAGTATGGGAGTTGTAGTCTTTTCATAGCACACCCCTTGGTAAACGACTTTACTCTTAAGTCAAGTTAGGATAGACACAACATTGAACTCCATAGTATCTACAAAATAAGGTGAAAGAGGTGTTTGTATTATTGGGTCAAGTCTATATAAAAAAAGGGGGAAAAGGTTCAAATATCAGGGCTAGTTCACTATCATACGTAACCACCTCAAACCTTCCCCTATAATCTGTGGGATGGGTCTGCACTTAGACGGGGTGCAAGGTTTATGAATGATCCTATAGGGGGATCTACCGAGCCTTGCCTCATCAACCCATATGCGACAAAGTGCGGGGCATTTAATAGTTACTCCAATGAGGTTTTCTTAGGTAGATATTTCTTGATATTAGGAAAGTGTTGCTTCATGTCCTCACTTAAGGTCGTTATGAAGGAATCCATATTCCTTATCACAACCTTTGTGTCAATACAGGTGCTTCTTATTAGTCTGGTGTCACTAATTGGAGTCCCCCACCTACCTGAGACATAGAAGAAATATTCCTTCCAATTCTTACCATTCTTAGAAGAGGCCACGTTTATACCCTGATCTTGCTTCACTAACATGTATACCCTTTTGGGTTTGTAGGGTTCTGTTTCAAAACATAGGCTTCATTAAACTTAGGCATCTTCAAATCCACCTTGAATTCTTTACATATCAGTGTAAGGTAGAGTAGGTACCTTCAACCATTAAGAGGTTGAGCTTGGGATCTCTTCTCTATGCATGGTCTCTATAAAAATATCAAAAAACATAAAAAATGTAAGGCACAAGAAGAAGAGATTACCTAGGGTCAAATTCAAATAAAAAGGAGAACGATTCTTTAAAACCAACCTAAAAAGAAAGTAAAAATATGTTAGACTCAAAGAGTTTTTTACATTAAAAACTTGAGTAAGTAATCTACATGCTGACCTAGCCTTTTACCATAGAACTGGAAAAAATTTATGGCTCAAGTTGAGGTGATGGAGCATTATTTTCCTGATTTTTGTCTAATGTGTAGGAAATGATAAGATATAGGTCAGCCCAGGCACCCTCTTATATGGAGACCTGAATTTCTCTCTCCAATAACTGACATGCATTTATTAGGGGAGCTGAACGGTTCAAATCCACTAACCAAGTATTACTCTTCCATCATAGTTTGAAACTCGAGCTAAAAGAGTAAGTGCACTGGATGTTTGGACATATGGATTGATCTGGAGTTCAACCCGAGCCTAGAAGACAACCTAAGTTGTAAGATGAGTCACCCTAAGGTTATATCTTTATTTACTCCCATGAATACACTCGTGGAAGAGACATGTCATATAGAGCTTTGGCATTTGGATGGTTGACTACCAATTTGAGCTAAGATGTGGTCGACCTCAATTTATTAATATGCTTGCTTTTACTTTTATGCCTTTCTTGACAAACTCATATATGTATATCCTATGTAAACGACACTTGTACGTGTAAAACTCTATATATACATGGACTCCCTAAGAGATCCACACATTCAATCAATTACTCTAACTTCTCTCTAGTTTCTCTCTCTAAAAATCAGACCAATCCAAAAAAGGTGTTACTACTTTTATTTCTTAAGTAACACATAGAAATATAATTAAAAAAAGGGTCAAGTTGAATCAGTTAGGACACTTTCCCTTTTTACACTCTTCGTCTTAGAAGGAAAAATATCCATGCTCATAATCAAAAAGCTTTATTTGATAAGCATAACCATTTTCCTAGTTCAATGAGTAGTTTTTCTACTCTCTCACTTTATACTAGAGCATAAAAACATCAGAGTACTTAGGGAGAACAAAATAGAAAAACAGAAAAGGATAATAGGTAGTGTTTGGAAGTGGCTCAAAGAAATAGAAACTGGAGAAATTTCAGAACAAATTGTACCTGGAGTTGTATCTCTTTAAAAAGGTATAAATGTCTATTTATTATAAACTCTATGGTTTTTCATTTTGAGTTTTCTACCCAAAGTTATACATGTTTAATTGAGGGTGGTTCTATGGAAATCAAGATAGAAATCCTATTTGTAACCAATATGTATTTTTATTATTTAAAATGATTTTGTAAATTGGAATTAGGTGCGATATGTCTTGTTTTTTTAAATATTTCACAATTTATCATTATGATTTTTCTAGACAAGGTTATAGAAATTTAATTCTTAGTATATTTTGTGGAAGTTACGCTGAAAAATCATGTTTTAAACTGATTAGTATTCTATGTTTTTGGAATTGTTTTACACATATGATAATTGAGTGTGTTATATCTTTTTTTAAATATTGCATTGTCTAGTATTTGAATGTTTTATAGACGACATGAATTTAAAAATTTATATCAAAAGATATATTTGAATGTATGAGGATAGGTCTAGAAGTACCCAAAAACTGTTTAATTGAAATGATCAAATGGAATCAATTACTAACGACCCTTGTTTTTAGGATTTTATTTGTAGAGTATTTATTAGTTTGAATGAAAAAATCAATCTTTAGTGTTGTTCTTGTTTTTGACACAAGTGTGATTATATATGTAGAGTTGAGCAAGAAGACCCTACGAACAAACATTAATATAGTATAGTGAGTGGATATCTAGTTATTTTCTAAAACCTTGAAAGTGTTATTTTAAATTTCATGTATACTCAAGTAAATTCAGTTAGTACAAGTTGCATGTCTTTTAGAAGTGCATTAATTATTTAATTAGAACTTTGAAAAACATATTACATGATAGTTTCAATGTACTTTGAGTATGATATTACCATGAGTATATATGTTATTTTCAAAACTATCAAGTTAAAAGAAAGATAATTGGCAAGCAATTTCAACTTGAGATTATAACAATTTTGTTACTTATACTAGTTTATATACAAGCTTGTAAGTTTTGTAAGGTGGCATTTGATTCACGGAATGGAATCGAAATGCGAATGAGAATGGGAATGGATGGAAAGGAAAGGAAATAGTTTTGTTTGGTTTGACCACTGGAATCAAAGAAGGAATCAGTATTACATTGTTTGGTTTCCAATTGGAATGGAATAAAAAACACTATATATTACCTTAATACCCCTATATTTAGTAAAGTTTAAATAATATCATTTAATTATTATTTTTTTATCAGACAAAATACATTATTGAAATCATTATTTTTCTAAATAATTATTACTTAAAAAGAAAATATATTATTAAAAATATTATTTTTCTAAATAGGGTTTAGGGTTTTGAGGTTTGAGATTTAGGGATTTAGGGTTTAGAGTTTAGAGTTATATTTGTGAGTTAAGGGTTATATTTGTGAGTTAAGGTTTAGAGTTAAAATTATTATTTTTCTAAATAGGGTTTAGGGTTTCAGAATTTGGGATTTAGGGTTTAGAGTTATATTTATGGGTTAAGGTTTAGGGTTAAAATTATTATTTTTCTAAATAGGGTTTAGGGTTTAGGGTTATATTTGTGGGTTATGGTTTATGATTAAAACTATTATTTTTCTAAATATGGTTTTGGGTTTTGGGTTATATTTGTGGGTTAAGATTTAGGGTTAAAATTATTATTTTTCTAAATAGGGTTTAGGGTTTTCATATTTTGGTATTTGGGATTTGGGATTTAGGGTTTAAGGTATAGGGTTTTTGGATTTTAGATTTAGGGTTTAGGGTTTTGGGATTTGGGATTTAGGGTTTAAGGTTTAGGGATTAGGGTTTTGGGTTTTGGAATTTGGGTTTAGGGTTATATTTAAAGTTGGGGTAAAATTGGAAAACAAAATTGAGATGGGAATGGAATCATGATTCCTTCTTCTTTAGGAATCGATTTCATTTCATTCCCATTTTTCAGCCCAACCAAACACAAAAATGAAAGGAATCAATTCTGATTCCATTCCATCCAACCAAGCATAGCATAAATATTTTAGAATTGTTTAATTACTTTCCCATTAATACTCCAATATTGTTGGCTTTACTTAGCATTTAGAATATTTAGTTTTATTTGGTAAGACATAATGACCAATAAATGTGGTCTAGTTCAGCTCAGTATGATAATTACCAACTCAATATGATACTAGTTCAGCTCAGTATGATGTTACAAGTTTAGTATGATATGTGTAAATTCAGTTAAGTTAGTGCCCACAAGACATATGTATCAATAGAGCCTACTAAGCCACTTTAATGGTTATATCAAGTAAGTTTCTTACAAAAGGTGGTATTTAAGTCAAGATTTAAAGTCAATTTTTGGGGAAAACTAACATATAATGAATTTTAAGTCGATTTGTTGAAAAATTGACTTAAAACATGGAGAATGTAGCATCGGTTGACGTGTAGAACTGACACTATGTCCTACATGCAGCATCGGTCTTACATGTCAACCGATGTTAGGATGTAGCATCGGCTAACACATAAAACTGACGTTACACGTAAGACGTACCGTCAATCCTACATGTCAACCAACGATATCCACATGTAGCATCAGTTGACATATAGAATCGACACTACGTCCTACGTGTATTATCGGTCCTACATGTCAACCGACACTAAAAACATTTTTACTTTTCTTTTCTCTTTTTTCTCCCCCATCTAGAATGTATTTTTCCAACACTGTGTAATTAACTCAAAACCAAACCGACTACACTGCTCCTCCATTCTTTCTTATTTTTCAGCCACCTCCAACCACCAACTCTAGCACCGTTTAGTGTGTTTTCTTCCGCTTCAATTTATCTTCTAGATTCCCTATTTTGTTGAGAAAAATACTCAAATTTTTTATATCCATTTTCTCACTTATAAAACATTTTTTTTTCTTCATTTTGTCACTTCATTTACTCTTGTAAATATTTTTATGAATCATACGTATTTATTATTCATATTTATTCATTTATTGTATATTATGTATTATTATTTATGTATATAAATTCATTAATATTTGTGAGTCCTACGTGATTTAACATAGATGTCCGTGTTTACAATCATATAAAAATTCAACTCGTAGATGAGTTTTGTAATACAAGAATATAACTTCTTTTTTGTTATTTGTGCAATATAAATATTCACGCATCACAATTAACATCTATTACAAGACAATGACCTTAATTTAGCTCTCCAAATAACTAATAGATATCTCATATTCAATTCCAATAACAAACTATCTCTAAACATTTTATAATCACTACATTAAAAAAATGGGAATTTTGTTTTTTTAAAGACGTGACATGGCTAAAATCTGCTCATTATACTGATCTTGATAAGAACCAGAAATTATTTTGGTCCCTTTAATGTTCTCAAATTTACTATCAATTTTAGACAAAGCCTTTGCCTTAAGCAAAAATTATTTTGGTCACCTTAATGTAATTACGAGAGTATAACTCATCTACGTGTTAAATTTAGGTTTTAAGTAGTGTAGTTATTTAAAAAATATATTAATCATAACAAAATTGTTATATAAATTTTGTTTTATATATCTTAAATTTAAAATTAACTCAAATGATGTGGCATATTATTATTAGTAATTACAATCAATCTAATATAATTATATTTATATGTATATATTTGTTATGTTTAGTTTTTATGTATTTATTTTTATATGATATTTGGATATATATTCTAATAATTAAGGAATTCATATATAATAATATCTGAAATATATTGGTTGGATACATATTTAATATGCTTAATGTCATTAATAAAAAATTGACAAATCTTGGATGTCAATGTGTAGAATTGAGAATAATTATATTTCTAGAGTTGAAAGTTTCTTGGAATTTGTTTGTAGAAATAGTAATAATGAAATTAGTATGATTCGATGTCCATGTATTAAATGTAAAAATGAGTGATTTCATGATGTTGACGAGGTTAAGTATCACCTTATCTGTAATGATATTCTTTTGAGTTATATATTTTGGTATTATCATGGAGAAAATATTGATAATACTCATGGGGAATAGATAAATAAGAATGTGAGTGGAATATATACATCTTATCATAATGTACAGACAGAAAATATGTTTCATGGTGTTAAAGATGAACTACATGAGGATGATCGTGAAACCTTTAAAAAACTTCTAAAAGATGTAGAAAAACTGTTGTATTCAAAATGCACAAAATACACTAAAATGTCATGATTGGTTCATTTGTACAATGTGAAGGAAAAAAATGGTTTTTTCTGATAAGGGATTTATAGAATTACTAAATGTACTAATAGATATGTTTCCTAAGGGTATTGATTTTTCATCTTCAACGTATGAAGTGAAGAAATCTCTTAGTCGATTTGGCATGGAATATCATAAGATTCATGCCTGTCCAAATGATTGCATTCTTTATAGAAAAGAATATAAGACATTAGATGATTGTTCGATGTGTAAAGAATTGAGATGGAAACTTGCTACAAATGAAACAACACCTAAGAAAGGCATTCCCGCAAAGGTTCTTTGGTACTTTCCTCTTATTCCTCCCTTTCAAAGGTTTTTCAAAAGTAAAGAGACATTAGAGATGTTGACTTAGCATTCAGTTAATTGATCTGATGATGGGGTGCTATGTCATCCTAGTGATTTTTCAAATTGGAAAGTAGTAGATAATTTATCCCTTCAATTTGCATCTAATCTGTATAATCTTCGTCTTGCCATTGTTGGTGATGGAATTAATCCATACAGTTCCCTTAGTAGTAGATATAGCTATTGGCCAGTAATTATGATAACATACAACCTTCCTCCCTAGTTATGTATGAAAATAAAATTCATGATGTTAAAATTATTGATCTCAAGACTTAAACAACCCGGAGTTGATATTGATGTATATTTGCAGCCTTTGATAAAGGATTTAAAGACGTTGTGGAATGATGATGTAAATGTTTACGATGTACATAAATAAGAACACTTTAACTTGATAGGGGTCCTTTTATGGACAATTAATGATTTTCTTGCCTATAGGAACTTATCAAGACATGCAACAAAAGGTTATATAGGATGCCCTATTTGTAGTGATGGCACTTCTACAACGTATCTTGTTCACGGATGAAAGATGTCTTATAAAAGACATAGAATATTTTTGCCATCTGGATAAAAGTTTAGATACCAAAAGAAACCTTTCGATGGTGAAGAAGATCATGATCCTACACCCCGACCTTTGCGAGGTGTTGAGATATTAAGGCAATTGAATGGTATGACATTCAAATGATATGAAAATATGAAAATATAATACTCACTAATGGTGGGAAACAAAAGAGGTCAACTAATAAAAGGGGTAAAAATGAAAATGTTACTGAATCAGTAGATCATGGTTGTTGGAATAAAAAATCAATATTTTGGGAATTACATTATTGGAAAGACTTACACATTCGTCACATCTTAGATGTCATGCACATTGAGAAAAATGTATATGAGAGCTTGATTGGTACATTACTTAATACACCTGGAAAAATGAAGTATGGAATTAAAGCAAGACTGGATTTAAAGAAACTAGGCATATGACCTGAATTGGCACCAAGGGTAGAAAATGATAAGAATCGAACATACTTGCCACCAGCATCATATACAATGTCAAAAAAAGAGAAGTATGTGTTTTGTAAATGTTTGGCGGGTGTGAAAGTTCCTAATGGTTACTCATCCAACTTAAGAAATTTTGTGTCTATCACCGATAAGAAACTTTATGGATTGAAATCACATGATTGTCATATCTTAATGCAATAGTTATTACCAGTTTCTATTAGATCAATTCTTCCAAAACATGTTCGATTATCAATAATTCACCTTTGTTCATTCTTTAATACAATATGCAAGAAATCTATATCAATTGGTAAGTTAAACTCTTTATAGAAAGATGTTGTAGAGAATTTATGTCTAATTGAAAAATATTTTCTTCCTTTTTTTGATATAATGATTCACTTATGTGTTCATTTAGTTCAAGAGGTTCAATTGTGTGGTCCTACTTACTTAAGGTGGATGTATACTTTTGAGAGATACATGGAAGTCCTTAAATGATATGTAAATAATAGAAACCGTCCTGAAGGATGCATGGTGGAATGTTACATTGTTGAGGAGGTCATTGAGTTTTGTTCTAAATACTTTAGTGGTTGCACTAAAATTGGGAATCCTATGCACAAGTTGTTCTTAGAACATCACATGATCCAAGTAGGTAACCCTATGCTTGGTGGAAGTAAGAAATTGTTTATTGATCGCACTCGATGGGAAAAAAGTACACTGAATTATTTTGGTAAATAATAATGAGGCACAACTGTACATAGAGTAAGTGATGACAAGTTCAATCTTTTCATTTAAAATAAAATTATTTTTTATTTAACTATTAATGATATCTAATTGATATATCTTTAATAACATTACAGAATGCATTTAAACTTGCTGAAGAACAATCCTCGTTATAAAAAAGAGAGGAGAAAAATGGTTGTATGATGAACATAAGCGAGAGCTTATTAATTGGTTTCACAACCATGTAAGTGTCACATACAAGAATTCATTAGTACTTCTATATAATGTTTTAAAACTTTGTTTTAAACACATTTCATGTTTTTATATGCATAGATTCGAGTTGAACTCAACAAACCCAATCATAAAATAACAAAAACTTTAGAATGGCTTGCACTTGGTCCAAAATTTGATGTCAAATCATATTCTAGTTTCACAATTAATGGATCGGGGTTTATGACTCAAGAAAGGGACAAAGTCTGAGTAAATCAGAATAGTGGTGTGAAGATGGTTTCACAAACTATACAATTTTCCAGTTCAAAAGATGGTAATCCTATACTTTCTAATAGAACATATTATGGTATAATTCAAGAAATTTGGGAACTCGATTATGAGATCTTCCATGAAACAGTATTCTTATGTGATTGGTTCATAGATGTTATCAATGTTAGATATAAAATAGATGATTTTAGATTTACCCTTGTAAATTTATCCAAAATAAGTTACACCGATGATCCTTTCACGTTAACAATTCATGCAAAACAAGTATTTTACGTGAGCGATCAAATTGACACAAGATGTTATGTTGTGTTAACGCCTCCACAAAAAGAGTTCTACCATTGTAATGCTTTAGAAGATGATGACATGCTTAATACATTATCCAATATTATTCATTTCTCAAACAAATTGCCTAATGTATGTGATGATCTAGTTGATGACCAGGATTCTTCGTCATGGACTCAAAGTGATTATGAAGGAATATATATATATATAGACGATCAATAACCTAATTAAACATAATGTATGTTCTATATTATTCTATTAACTCTTGCATGTTTATATGTTTGGACTTAAAATTGTCAATTAATTTCTATTTCATCATTGTTTGTAGATATTTCATGGATCCTAAGGTACCAGAGCTTGTAGATCCAAATGATCCATTAGGGCATTTTAAAATAAGGGGTTGGGTGAATATACCTGATGCTCCACTTAACCCAGATGATAAAGTACCCGTTCTATTTTATGATATTAGTAATCCATTAGGGAAAAATAGCTAACAATTGAAATCTTCTATTGGTGGACTTGTGAAGTCAAGTACACCAATCAATATAAATGATTGACTAAGGTTAACGATACTAAAAAGTTCAAAATATGGAAAATCATTTGTGTAAGTCTCTTTTATTTTATAACTAATTACATATATTATATCTTTTTTGTATTATATCTCATCTTTTGTAGTGTGTTTTTACAGAATCATTATAAAGTACCTAACACTTGGATGAGCAAGTGTTATAAGATTGCAAATAAGGCATGGAAGGAATAATACAAAATCCCTGAAGAACACCCTTGGATTGAACCTCAAGTATGGAAAGACTTCATAGATTATAGATGTACGAATGAATTTCAAGTTATTAGGGAAGAACATCAAAATATACAAATGCATAATATTCTTCCTAAACATACTACAAGGTCCTCAAATCCTAAAGTTAGACAAAGAATGGTATTATTAAGTTGTTAATTTATAAATATTTTTACATTTATTTTCCTCAAATTTAAGTTGATGTCATGGGTAATAAATTTATTTAATTTATGTAGGAAGCTGAATTGGGTAGACCGGTTACCCGATCTAAATTGTATATAGAAATAAAGACCCCCAAAACGACGAAGTCAAGACCAATGACTAAATGAGAAGAAGAACAACTAAATAAGTTGGTTAGTAATTTAACTTGATACATAGTCCTTATGATTTTTATTAATTGATGTAATAATGTATGATATGTTTGTTTGTTTTATTATTTGTAAAGAGTTGTTCAAAAACAAATAGCTAGGGGTGAAATAATCAAACAACCAGGGAGAGATGCTATATATCATGCATTTGGATGCAAGCATCCTATTCCTATTAAGAGAGGAAACCAATATGATGGTTATATGGATTTTTTAACATTCTAAAACAAAAGCCTCAGATCAGTTGGTCAGTAAGGAGAAGTATTATAAAATTGAAGAATTTAGCTCCTTTAAGGCCTCAGTGTTAAGTGAGATTGCCACTTTAAAAGAATATCAATCATAACACATGTTAGGCATGATAGCATACTATCATCAGGGCATGCAACCAACCATGCCAGTCATGCCACCATCCATGCCACCCATGCCACCCATGCAATCTCATGGCGCCCAACCTATATCCTGTATGGGATATAGTCATCCTATTAGTCCTCCCTTTATGCCAGGAATGCAGATGCAATCAAGTAGTGGTTCAATATCTCCAATGCAATCTATGAATTCTTACCATCCATCACATCATGATAAATGTTTTGATGAGAATGTCCTTCCAATAGCTACCCCACATGGGAGTCCTCCTCTATTTGATGAATCATTTGTGGTAAGATTTAAAGTTTATGTAGATAGTCTATTATTTTTATTTTTTATTATATATTTTATTTATTATATATAAAGATTAAATTTTTTACAGAATATGAAATGTTTGTTGAAACATCCATCATCAACTAACTATGTTGCTATTGGAACAGTACAACAACTGAGCGATGATCGAATGATTCATAATCAATATTTTCCAAATTATTGGTGAATAGTAATTGATCAATCATTGCTCCATGATTATCCACTACCTGTGCCTTCTGATGTTACTGATGTTACCACAGTCCAAGAAGTGGTTGGAAAATATGTGGCTTGGCCGTTGAGTCAAGTTGTAATAAATTGTGACATGCTTCTATTGTTTTACTTAGATAACACTTTTTTACTTCTAGTATATTATTATTATTTTATTATTACTAACATATATAATACCTTTTCTTTAGTCTATTATACTAGAATTAGTAAGTGCGGGACATTTAAGAGATACAAAGAAAGTATCTTGTGGTAAATCTATGTCTAGGGGGCAATCATCTCACACTAAGTCATTTAAGAAGAAGCCATGGACAAAGTATAGTTATGATTATGCTATAAACTTCAGTAGAAATCTTGGCTCTTTGATCACTATTGTTGCGAGAAATACTAGCATAAATGATGGATGGATTATGTCACTTCCTAGAGAAATTTATGGTGTAGACATTGGCCAAACATATATATTGATCGAGTGCATATTACAGCTGTTTGAATATCATATTATTGATTTAAATATAATTCAAGTGTGGACAAGGTGAGTCCTCAATCAGGAAATAATTTTCATTTATGTAGAACATATATAATTATATTTATATTATCTAATTATTTATATATATTTATTTTATATAGGGCATGTTATTATTGACTTCAAGCTAATCACTCATCACATTTAGCAATGTTCTATGATTCTTCATTTGTCAATCAATTTCAAGAGAATGATGTTAGCATCAGAGCTAACAAATTATGTGATAGGGAATTAACACTTAACAGAAATCAAACATTGATAATCCCTTGGTCACTAAAGTTTGAACAAGGCCAAGATCATTGGATGTTGATAATCCTTGATCTATATGGCAATTATGTTTGGTAGTGTGACTCAGCTTCCATAGAATTGAGTAAAGATACAAAAGCAATTGTTAAAATGTAAGAGTTATAGCTAGCTATTTTTCTTCTATTGTTCTTTGTAATATTTAATAAAAAACTAATTGTTTTAAAATTTGATAGGACATGAAAGCTGTGGAACAAAAGTAGGGGCATTGTCCTTAAAAATTCTCATAAGCTTATATGTGACAAAGTTATGGTATGTACAAGTGAATATTAATAATTTAATTAATTTTAATATTGAATAATAAAGATGTTTGAATATGGAAAATCATGTACACTTGCTTTTTATAGGTTCCACAATAAAATGATAGAGTCATGTGTGGTTACTATGTCATGAAGTTTATGAGCAAAATCATCACAAATATTAACATTCCAATTAAAGATGTAGTAATCTCTTTTACCAATATACCTTTTTAACATATATAAGTTATTTTTTTGTGAATTTATGATATTACATTCTTATTTTGAATTTAAATACATGTAGTTCTTTGGTTGGAACAACTTGAGCTATAACCCGCAAATTTTTGATGATTTACGAGAGGAATGGCCAGAACATATGGTTCAAATTATATCATCCCAAGAAGAATCAGGAGAAGATTCTGATGATCTTAAATAGCATATGACAACATCTTGGTAATTTTTATAAAGCTTTAATTTCTCTATTCTTGTGTCTGAAGTTTGGACAACTTGTTTGATGGATGTTTATCTTCTCATGTATTTAGGGGAATGAATTGTTATATGGACCTGTTTTTTACCCAAACTTCATCTCATCTCTCTTGTCTAGTTTCTTGGTATGACAACATCATGGTAGTCACTGGCTAGCCAAGTACAGAAAAACCACCAAGAATCATCATATCTTCAAGAGTAATTGTTGTTTCACCCCAAAAAATACAAAAGTATTAGTTTATGGGCACCAAAACTTAACCAGCCTAAGTAACAAATCGGAGTTACACTTGACTTCATATTTAGAGCTCATCATAGCATTAAAAATACCAACTTGATTCCAGATAGCTTCATATTTATAGACAAATGATTAATACAGTACTAATATGATTTCGAAAGGATGGGGTTATTATTATATCACTCTGGTGTCAATGTGGTAAGCTTTTTTACTAATCTTTTAACATATAAGTTATTTTTTGTGAATTCATGATATTATATTACATATAGTTCTTTGGTTGGAACAAGTCGGGCTATGATATGTAAATTTTTGATGATTTATGAGAAGAATGGACAGAACACATGGTTCAAATTATAACATCACAAGAAGAATCAGGAGAAAAATCTAATGATCTTGAATAACATAGGACTACCATGGTAATTTTTAAATTCTTTAATTTCTCTATTCACGTGTCTTTGAAGTTTGGGTTGCTTGTTTGATGGATGTTTATGTGCTCATGTATTTAGGGAAATGAATTGTTATATGGACCAGCTATTTTTTTGCCCAAACTTCATCTCATCTCTCTTACCTAATTTCCTGGTCACTATGCTGGTGATTCTAAACAAACCAAGTTTCCTCTCCTTGAAATAAAGTGGAAATATCACAAAATTCATTACAAAAGAAGCGACATCATTTTATTTGTAATTTAAGTTAAATATATATGTGTGTGTGTGTGTCTATATATATATGTATATGTATATGTATATGTATATGTATATGTATATGTATATGTATATGTATATGTATATGTATATGTATATGTATATGCATATGTATATGTATGTATGTATTGTATATAAATTATTTTTTGTGATAAATTTAATTCTCAAGTAATTAATTAATATTTAATTTTTCAATTACTTTTATTATTTAAACTTTGGTAAACAGATTTTGGTTTTTTCTGCTATTATGTGATCGAATACAAGTTCTAAGTATAGTAGAAAATGAGTAAAATGAGTAAAATGTGTAAAAAAATATAGAATTTAAAGTCAGTTCACTCGGTGAACCGACTTTAAATTTTAAGTCTGAGTATTTAAAGTCGATTAATAACCGAATTTAATGCATGATTTTGGCATAGTGGTTAGTACCTATGTTAAGTGTCTCCTCCACACGTGATCAAATCACTAGGTGCTCATGGCATAGTAAAAATCAAATTGCATTTCTCATGGTTATACTTTCTTTTTTTATATACTAACTATAGCATGTTACTCTATTCTAATGACCATACATATTATTTTCATTAGAATGTTATTTCAAGATCTCTCATAAGATAATACATTATTTTATCATGCATAATACCATATCAGCATGTTATGAATTCATGATCACCCATAATTAATTCATATGTATTTTGAATAATTATTATGTACAATTATTTTATTAAACATATCCACTCACTGAGCTTTGAAGGTCACCCTTTATACTTATTCTCCTCTCTCAAGTAACAACTTTTGAGGCCACATCACGTATGTTTGGAGGCATAGGATCATCTTTTACCATACAATATAGTTTGTTATTTGCAATTTCCCTTTGTATAATACATTCTAGTTTATTTGTTAGTACCAATGAGTAAGATTAAGAAGCTCTATGCTCTTTAAGTATATTATGTATCTTATAGTATGTGGTTATATTTTTGAAAATAAGTCACTTTCTGGATGTGTAAAGTTTATGAAGTTTGTTAGTTTGTTAAAAATCATCCTTTTGAATCTTTTGTCATGTTATTCCATTGATGATAATTCAATAATTAGGGGAGACTCTCCCCAAATTTTTTAAAAAATTCTTAAATGAAATCTTTATGTTTAACTAGAGTAAATTCAAGAATGCTAATTTTTATGTCTCTTAGGACATGTCACATGCTCTAGAGTTGAGTTGAGGTGGGTCTTGAAAATTTTTTTCTTTATTGTAATCAGCCAAAAATTACTTTTCATTTTGTTTTTCTAATTAGCCTAAAATTCTTTTTTGTTTTTGAATCAAGAACAAACTAAATCAAGAATAAAAAAAATTGAGACATAATAGCAGGAATAAGATTAAGAATTGAAAATCAAGAACAAATTAAGAGCTAAAAGAAAGAAAAAATAATGAAAAACAAAGGGATAGAAATTTGAATTTTTAAAGCAAGAGCTCTGATACCAATTGATGTCAATATCGTAGCACAAGTCTTTAAACCCAAAGACTACCTATGCTTGAGAACCTCAAGAATGTATCTAGAAACCCAACAACAATATATAGTATCCAACCCAAGAAAGATAAATTTTAAATGTAGTAAGGATCTTGACCCATTTGTTAAAGAATAGCTAAGAAGCAAAGGTATCATCGTGTGATAGGAAGCATCGCAAGGTTTTCCAAGTCTTAATAAGCTATTTTGAATGCCACAATGTTTCCAAAGCCTTGATAAGTTCTAATTCGTGTTAGGAACATAAGAAGAGCTTAAAGCTCACAAATATTTTGAATTTATTTTCATTATCAAGATGATTACATATGGATGGATAGCATATATTTATAGCAAAAAATATAAAGAACTAATCCAAACAAATAAAGGAATAACAAAAATTCTAAAAATAAAAACATTCTTAAAGATAATATAAATTTGCTTAGATTTTGTGTTGCTGATTACGAGGCCTTTTTGGCTTAACTAACATGCTAATTGGGAATTCTATATGAATTGTAGCCCATTAAGTAAGTTTTCCAAATATTTTGGAATTTTTTTAATTGAATATCAGACAAAAAACATACCCCATTATTAGTGATAGTTGTTTAGGATAATTTCTAAATTCCAAATTGAGGATTCTTTCAAATTTGTTGCAAGTTACTCCAAGCTAAAACACTCAACCATAGGCTAGAATATAATCAAATCTTGGACATTTTTTGGCCTCATTTTTTTCTCACTTGGAAAATCTTGTACATTTGAATGTTTCTTTAACCATATTAGACTCATAATGAGATTGCTAGATATCTTAATTCCCAAAATTACATCAGCTAATCTCATGTCTTTTATGTCAAACCTTAAATTTAACATATTCTTAGTAGATTTTTTTC
Source organism: Hippophae gyantsensis (assembly GCA_030763125.1). Classification (NCBI taxonomy): domain Eukaryota; kingdom Viridiplantae; phylum Streptophyta; class Magnoliopsida; order Rosales; family Elaeagnaceae; genus Hippophae; species Hippophae gyantsensis. The sequence goes on along the minus strand of CM061035.1, from coordinate 39,338,348 downwards.
ATTTGATCATAACTATCCACAATTAGCATGTCATTAACATAAGGGCACAAGATGACATGATCATCTTTAGTGTCCTTGATATCACCATCTTTGTTCTAACTATCTTCACTCCTAGTTGGAATTGGTAGGAATATCATTCCTTTAAATAACTCATATGGTTTATTTGTGCTTTCTTATGGGATATCTTATTTTAAAGATAATTAGCCAACAAAAATGACTTCGCCAAGCTTTAAGGTAACAAAGAACTTAATATTATAATATTCATAATTTATATTAAGGTGTGTTCTTCTCCGTTCAATAACAATATTGTGATTTTATTTATAATTTCATGTTGTGCATAGAATTCACTAAACAGTGCTTTATAGTCACTACCACAATCACATCACTTCACAGTACCTTGATTTTCATGTTGAGTTGATTCTCAACTTTAGCTTTATAAAGAATAAGTTTATCTATAGCTAAATCTTTGCTTTTATGCAAATATACATAGTAATATTTTGTGCTATTATAGGCAATAGTGATAAAATACTTATTACCATCACTTGTTCAAACAAATTCTAAATCACATAGATCATGTACTCCTCGGTGGATTCTCCCCTCTCCTAAATAATTGAGAAAAGGTGGTACAATTATTTTCTCAAGAGCTTGTTGCAAGCATAATTTGTGATGAATATTCTAGCGAATTGTGAGAAGGGGGTTATGGATCGAGGCGCCAAGTTGTTAAACCATTTCGAAGCACCTTCATAGAGGGTGGCAGCAAACAATTTGCACATCATGGCATCTCTTTTACCCAAGGTGAGGCTTATAGGAGCCATGGATATCTTGAAGTGCTGCACATGTGTTACCAGGTCCTTTGTTCCAAAATAATCAAGGAATTTAGGGGCATTGAACATAGTTGGTGCCTCATTGCTCTCTATCTCATCAGAAAAGGGGTACATACACAATTACTCACAATCCATGTCCATGTCAAAAGGGGTTTTACCTTTCTCATATTCTCATTTGTCACCTTCAAGGCTTGATCTTGCTTCTTATTGGCCTCCTCCAGTGCTTGAAATCGTGCCTCCTAGCTTTTCCTTTCCTGGATCCATTGTTCGTCACTAGGTCTTGTTGAGCTGGAAAGAGGGTTTCTTTCGTCTTCATCTTCCACTTGGTGTGGCTTGGGTTGGCCACGTCTAGCTATGTTTTTTGTTGATCAGATCATTTGTTTGGTTATTTGGGATCCTTCCCCCTGATTGGGAGCATAGCGACCTATTTTCTCTTCTGGTTTCTTCAAGTTCTCTTCTTAGTTCGAGGAGTTGGCTAGCTAACTCTTAGTGGTAAAGGTTATCTTCAACCCTGGTCTCATTGAGAGTGGGTGAGGCATTTCTTTGAGTCATCATTGTTTCCTCATTAGCTAACCTCGACTTTCCTCCAGCTTGAGTTCGTACCATGGTGATGCATGACAAATGTTTGTGAGTTTCCAATGTAGCTTGTGAATAGGAAACGTCTTATTTTTCAAGCTTTTCTCAAGGCTTAGAGTAAATCCCAAAGAATACGGGATCAAAAACTTAAGCTTGACCTCAAAATATGAGTCCCATAATGGGCGCCAAAATATTTGGGATTGATCCGATTTACAGAGAGAGAACTTAGAAAAAAGTCAAAATAATTGACTGAATGTGTGGATTTCATGAGAGGTCTATCTATTTATAAAACATTACATGTACAGGTGTCAAACACATAATGTGTACACATATATAGGTGTTAAGGAGATACAATCGGTATAAAGTTCAACATTATATGGATTGAGGTCGACCCTAGCTCAAACTTGTTGTCAGCCTTACAGGGGGAGTGTTTCCCTAGCATTGACCTCTTACTTGCTGATGCATTTCAAGTGTACATAGTCAAGTATGTCATTTAGAATATTCCATGTTATGGCTCGGGTTGTTCTATTTAACATGGGTCGTGCTACGAGTCGATCCATATGTACAAATAATTATTATATTATCATTTTCACTTATATATATATATATATTTTATTAGGGATATAAAAAAAAATTACATCAGGCTTGCTTGTGTTCTTTGTATATATTAGGGATATCAATGTAAGAAAAGCTGCCGAAAAAAAAAGGAATTACATAGGCTTGCTTGTGTTCTTTGTATTAGGCATATGTAATATTGTCTCATTAGAGGATGGCCAACATCAGGGAAACTGAAAAGGAAAAATTAATTGATGTGAGCATTCTGTGTTTTAATTGATTTTGATGATAGGGGTATCGAAAAAGGTACGAGTATTCCAGATTAGTTGATATTTTGTTTAGATAATGTATTTTATATTTTTATTTTCTTTTAATATTTTTTTATTAGATTCTTACTTATTTACTTAAAATAATTTTATATTTTATTAAAATTATTTGATTTAATTATTAAATTTTAAGAAAATTATTTTTATTAAATTTGTATTTAATCTACTTACTTTAAGATTTACTAATTGATTTGATTTATTTGATATATATTTTTTATTATTTAGTTATGATTGTTAATTATTAAATCTGTTCTAGATCACACACATACACTTATACTTTTAGTGTTAACGATGTTGCGGGTTAATCCGTGAACGTATTTAATTGAAGAGTTATTAAAAAATTGGTATGTATATTGCTTATATTGGTCTTGAAAATTATGAAAATAAAACATGGATTCGTAGATAAGGTACAATGGGACAATATCTTCGAAAAGATAACATAACATCGAGTTTTTACTTGTATCTTTGATTTTTATAGTGAAAAAGTTAGGTATATGATAGATGGATGGAATTTCTCTTAGGTAATGGGTGTGGTGTAAGTTATTTTTTATTTAAAAATTTTATGTATTATTTTCCTATTTTTTATTTATTTTTGATATACGATTACTTGTTTACTCATTATTATTAAATTATAAAATTATAATTTGAAAAAAATCTATTCATCCTTTTTACCTTATAAAGTCATTATTATAATTTTTAATATTATTATTATTATTATTATTATAAATAGTATATGGTTTTTTAAACGCGGGTACTTTCTTTTACTTTGTCGACTATAAGGTGACTGACAAATGACAAAAGTGACAAATGACAAAGTTGAAATTTGTCGGTAGTGGGTTAGTGAATGTGGGAATTTATAGTATATTTGTTATATATTATTAATAATTTAATTATATAATTTTTATATAATTATATATTTGTACGTAAAATTAGATGTTATTATATTATATAAAATAGTATAATTATGTAGAAATTTTATATTACAAGAGGATGTTGATCTAAACTGTATTGAATATTTAATTTTATGTATTATTTGATAACGATTATAATTTATAATTTATGATTAAATAATTAATATTTAATTTATAATTTTTTTAAAGATATTTAACTATACGTTTTATATGAATTTTTACTTTGTGATTTTTAAGAAAAATCGAAAATAACTTTCAAGTTGTTTAGCAATGCTTTACAAATTTTATGTTTTTAATCTTTTACTTCATATACTTATAAATACAAAAATGTTAAGACTTGATTCATTTTTTAAAAAAATATTGTTAAAATTAAAAAAATTATAAATCATAAAATCTAATTCAAAAATTTTATTTTTAAAAATTTTTATAAATCACCTCATATTTTAATAATTATTTAAAAAAAAGTAAAAAATTAAAATAAAAAATCGTTACAAAAATCACCTGAAAAAAAATCTAAAATCTAGAATTAAAATCTTTATCATATAAGCCTTTAACCTGTGTGAATATTTAATTATAATATTAAGTATTTTATTTTTTGTTTTATACAAATTTAAAAATATATATTTTTTAAAATGTAATGAAAATATAAAAAAAATCTAATTTAAATAAATTTTATAATAGAAAAATTATTATATTAAAATATTTATAATTAATTTTATCTAATTATATTATACAATTTATCACTAAAATTATAAAAATTAATTATAATATTATTCTATATATTTTAATCTAATATACCCCAAAAATCATAAATGCAAATTTGACTCTATCATTAGGATATGTGTTATTAGAGAAAAGATTAGGCTGTATTCTCCGTAAGTTATGTTTTTTTTTATAATAATATTATTATAATAAGAATAATTTATTAATAATTACTTTATTTAATAATATTGATACTAAAATATAATTAATATTATAATAAAACATATATTTTATATATTTTTATTAAAATAATAATAAAATTATTTTGATAATGTTGTTATTTATTTTTGGTGAAGTTTTATCCATTTGTATATTTCAATAAAGTAAATGTAATTTTTTTATTCTCGACAAAAAAAAATTAATGTAATTAATCTGATATTTTATTGAATAAATTTTTCTTACTTCATAACAAGTGTTCTTTGGTAACCGTGTGACTAAATTATGGAAAGGATCTTCAAATGGGTAGTATATTTAACAGCATTAATTTTAATTTTGTTAATATTATAATAAAAATGTATAATCTAATTTTAAATTTTACTACTATTATTATTATTATTATTCAATAAAATTTTATTAATAAAAAAAATTATATTAATAACTATTAATTAAAGCAATATTACCACCGTTTGAAGAATAGCAAAATAAACAAAACAATTGCATTGTATGTATTAAGGAACCACTTTAGGGGATCACCAAGCCTTGTCTCATACTCTGTTGGGCATCGTGGGTCCTAATTAATTACTTATTACCCCCACTCTCCTAATTATCAGAAACTTTTAATGCAGCTCGTTCATAGATGGTGAAAAATCTTTCAATTTACTGCTTGAAATGGATGCATTTATTATTATATAAATAAATTATTTTAATGTAATAATTAATAGTATATTTTTAAAATTAATCTTGTGTAACTCATATAAATTTTTCTCCCTAATGAAACGTTACTCGCTAAAATTGACCATGATATATATTTTTTAATAAAACAATAATTATTTTTATTTGAATTTATAACTTTTTTTAATTAGAAATAGATGCATTTGATTGGGTTTGGTACACTTGGCACCCCATGAGGTATACTTATATCTATAATACTTATTCTCTTATTAACATTAAAAAAGTACCAACATTAAAAAAAAAAGCACTTTTCACTGCACCCTTTTAAGAAATGATACCCTCTCCAATCTTATTAAAATAATTAAAAAATGAATAGCATGGGCTATGCATGCGAGAGCATTTGTAATCATTTTAACTATATACTTATCATTCTTCTCATGCTTTTTTTCCTCTCCAATTGATTAATGGTCTTTGGAGCCTACATGTCTTGAATACAAAAAAAAAAAAGGAATATTTAACTCTAAAAAGTCAATAAAAAAACTTGTTATATATATATATATATAATATTTTTAAGATTTATTGTTAGAACACATAATAAATTTTTTGATTATTTCTTACAAATTAATATTATAGGAGATTACAAACAAGAAAGATTAATCATTAGGAATTTGATATTGAACATCTACATTAAAAAAAATTTGGTTGATGCTTTGATTAGAGAATTAACCCTAAAATTAAAAAAAGATGAAAAATATTAACATAAAAATCAAGATTAAAGAAAACAAATTAAAAGTTATAAGAGATCAACTAGCTAGAGATTTTATACTTCATGTGCAGTAGATTCAACGTTACTAAATAAGTAGACCCAAAAATTATTTACCACTTATTTTATCGTGTGTTAATTGGAAATATTTATCCTACCAATAATTAAATGAAATTAGTTTATTTTTTAAAAAATTTATAAAAAAATCATTAATTTTTTTAGAAAAAGAGTAAAAATAGACCAACTCAAGGTTCTAAAAGAAAAAAAGTTTGATGAAAAAGCTCTTGGTTAGGAAAGAGCATTGATATTAAGTTAAATATATAATAAAACCAAAAAAATAGGAATACTCTTTGAAATCGGGGTAAATTATTCAACAAGAAAGATCATAATGATCCGCACAAGTAACTTGAATATAATTCATAAAGATAATAAAAAAATTGTCAATTATGAAACATCATTCATCGACATAAGTTAGAGGTCATTGAAAGTACCAAATAAGAATTTTTCCTACTGGAAAAAAAAGAAAACTAAGAACTACAAGTACATTTATTGTATAAAGGATAGAGATGGATCCACATCTCTAAATTCGAGAGGAAACATGTTGGTAACTAACTTTGAAAAATAAATAGTGTAGGCAACAGTTTTTAAAAGGAAAGAAGAGATAAGATAAGATGTAATCTTAATCCTTCCACATGTTTTTATTTCTAAAAGAAATGAAAAGATAAGATAATATATAATTATTGTCCTTCCACATATCTTTATATTAGGTACGAAAAATAATTGCTCTTATATCTTAAATAAAAGTGTGAATCATATTATTAGTTGAAAGCAAAAATTCATTATTCCATGTTCAAGGTAACTAATGGTCAAACGTGAAGTAGTAGAAGGTTGAGATGGGCCTATATTCATTGGAATAAGGTAAGATCAAACATAATTTCAGATTTTGTTTATTACGTATAATATTTAATTGTTTAAAATCTTAAACCCAAAAAATTAATTAATATTTATTTGTTTAAAATTTTTAAATCAAAAAAATAATCAGAGTCAAAATTACTTAATATCAGAACCACTTGAAATAAAACACATCAATAGATGGAAACATAACACCGATAATCAATAAAGAATATTTTTGATAATAAGTTTAAACTTTAAAGGTATTAAAGATATTTTATAAAAGTCAATTGTATATGTGAAGATATAGTAAAATTTAAGAAGATGAGTGAAATTTTTCCTTAATATTTTTAGATAAAATTACCATTATATTTTAAGCTATTTACATTAGCTGTCATTTTAGAATTCTTATCACATACATCAAATAAGGATCACATGTATTAAGAACTCTAGTCATATAATGATAAAATAATAACCACATTCAATAAAATATAAAATAATATATCTATACACCAATTTCAATTTGTAATATTATATTACTGTCTAAATTTTATTTTATTTTAAAATTTATATAATATGTAATTTTTAATTAAATATTTATTATTCAAACGAATTTTCAAAATGAAATAAAATTTTAAAAATATATACCTTATGATCAAAAAAATCTAATATAAGAGAACCTATGAGTCATATGCAACACACATGTATTATTAAAAAAACTTCATTCTATATCTATCTATATTATATATAAAAGTTTAAACTATACCTAAAATAATTGAATAAAAAATTCTTATATTTTTAAATAATGATACATATTATCCTTTTATATTTTATTTTAAATTTTAGAAAATATTAGGCTAAATACCTTAAGTAAAATGATTTCTATTATATTAAAAAGTTTAATTAATAATATTTATGGTAATAATTTTTTGATACATATATTTTACTTAAATTAAAAGTTTATAATAATTTTATTTATTTATTTATTGTCATAAAAATATTAAATATTATATAAAATTTAAAAAAATAATTTTTTTTAAAAAATAATTATTTATGTGGAAAGCAAAGCAAATCTTTAACAAATATAAATAAAGAGTAGATCGAAGATTTTAATAAAATTGACACAAACGTGACTTTTTGTTAAAAATAGCACGACTTGAAATGTTCACGTTAACAAAAGTGGCCTTTTTTATGAAGCAAATGTCACAAGTGATTTTATTTTTATTTAGTGAGCATAAATTTTATCAATGTAAATAGGTTTTAAATTTTTTTATTAATATATATAAATTTTGTATTAATTTTTAGACATAGATTATACTTACAAATATTATAAATATTTATGAAATATGTGATTTATTTATAATAAGATATGCAATACAGATGAAATTTATCAAAGATGTATAAAATTTTTAAAAAATAAAATAAAAATTTCATAAAATTTATAACTATAAAAATAATTATACCATTTCATACATTTTTACAATTAAAAAAAATTAAATAAATTATTTTTCATTGAAGTCTATTTAAAGTAAATTACGATCCTATTTAATATTAAATAATATTAAATTAAAATTCTATTAAATGTTAATAAAATAGTATTTTTATTGTTTTTTTTTTAAATTTCTCTAAAACTTTCCTATAACTCATGTAGTGGTAATTTGACTGGAAACATACCACCGCCCATGTGAGTAACTTCTCATTTGTCTAATAAGTGAATTCAGTTTTTTATCGGAAAAGATTAAAGTAATTTAGAATTCCTCTTTTCTTTTCGAGTTGATATTTTAATTATGAAAATATTTTCTTAAAATTCACTTTATTTATATCATTTAAACACTTTAATCAAATAACTTTATAATTATATATCATTTAAACACTTTAATCAAATAACTTTATAATTATACGACTAATGTTATTTTTCTACCTAAAAAAACACTTTATGATCACATAGTTTCATAATTATGTCACTAAAATGTTTCAATTTTAGACTATTTGTCACTTAAAACTACATTATTAAAATATCCTGATTACATAAACAAAATAACCCAAGAATTGATCACCAGTTAGTTATTTGATTTAATAACACTAAGTCATTCTTTCAATTTGATTTAATAAGTAACACTAAATCATTCTTTCAATAAAATTGCAAGTCACTTTTTAAACAATACAGTTATTTAATTAATAAAAATTACTGATGGATAGATAGTCTTTTCAAATAACACTACAACACTTCCTGCTTTCGGTTCTTCACCGACTTGGTCCGTGAAAAGGTTCAAAAAGATGGGGGAAGCGCAAACAGATACTAAAACATTTGGATGCAGTTTCCCGTAAAAAGTAAGAAAAGTGTTCAAATACAATCCCAAGATTCCAATTCATTCAACGAAAACAGGTTTTAAATTCTTAATCTAAACGCATAAATTTTTTGAAAAGAATTCCAATAAAACCTAGCTTGCAAATAAAATTCCTGGCTCAAGATCCCTTTTGTAATTTACATCTCGAGCATACCTAAGTATTTGGTAAGAGAAACTCCAAAAGGATGCTCAGAGCATTTGCAGTATTTTGAGCTATAAGAAAATCCATCTCCAGCTTTCAACAGGCAGATAAAACAAATTACCACTCATCCATCCATTCGATCTCCAAGGAACCAAAAATACTCCTCATCTCATCATTCAAGTATTCACATGATCCCACAGTTGAAATTGATGAGGTCAAGTAAGGGATTTGCCCGCCCATTCTCGTTCTCTCCGCTTTTGCTTGGCCTGCATCCTATTGAATTTTTCTATCCCTTTCTCCAAAAGGGGGTCAACAACAACATAGTCATCAGGGTTTTCCGAGCGAGACATGTGATCCTGCAAAATGATGCCAAGAAAGTTTGTTATGCCAATGAAAATATTTGGACAGAACCAAATATAATTGTGATAGAAAATATTTAAGAGATAAAGGGTATAGCTTTAATGAGTTTTAGCTGTGTTTCTTGTTTGGAATTTCAAAAATCAATTCAAAATTGAATTAAGACACCTGAAAATGAATCTTAATAAAGTACTAAAATTCACTATTTATATTGTTTTGAATAAATCAAAACATGGTTATGATTTCTGAATCAAACTGGTCAAACTGGTCTCTCTATCTGTTTAAAAACAAACCAGACATGCAAACTACCTTGCCACGCTCCGGAGGAAATTTTAGCTTCATAGTTGTCCAGTCTGACAAATCCTCGTCATTGCTACTGCCTCCAGATTCATTACTTTGAGGTTCAGGATTTCCAAATATGCCCTGTTTGAACTTCTCCAGTTTTGCTAGAACCTGAAGATAAAAAATAAAATAAAAAAAGACATCATTAAAGCGTAAGAGAGTGTAATGGAAGAATTAGCTCAAAAGAGAACTGTTGTGGTTGCACAAGAGAGAAATGTTTCATTGTAGCCCAAACATGTAAGACATTGTAGTCCAATATTTAGATAGTAGAAAGGCACATATGGCAGAAAGGGGCATGACATCATATAAAAAATCGATTGTCCTTGCAATAAGCTCCTTGTTTTGTATTTGAGCATGAGTTTGGCGTTTGCACCACCCCGAAACCATCCCCCACCATAAAAGGTCCTTGATATGAGACAAAACCCTTTCACTAGGCCACCAAAAGAAAAAGGAAAGAAAAAAAGCTACTCATAAATGTAATTAGGTATATAATAAATTACTAGGGTACATCCATGGCTAACAGATGGATAAAGAGAACTAGTTAACCAATTACATACTTCGTCTTGACGTCCTCGCAGTCTACGCTTCTTCAGTTTTTGCAACTGTCTTTCTCTTTCAGCTTCATTGAACAGTTGCAGGTCTGCATTAGCATTGGCAATGCGTTCAGCTCTGGCTTCTGATCCGATCCCCTTTTTCTTCATGGATAGCTTTTCAATTTTAGGTTGATCCTCATCAACATCTTCAGCATTGGATCTAATGAAAGAAAATAATGATAGCAATGTATCCAAGTTATCTTTGGATATCCAGTTATATCTAAAATCTTCCAGGAAAAATATAACCAATTCTACAACCAACCCCAATAAAAGTAGAAAATTAAAAATGAAATATCTAGGCAAAATGCAATCAAATAAGATATATACACCTTAAAAAAAAACCATTAAACTGCGAAAAAGAGGCTCAGTTACAAGCAGATGTGTACCTATATCTTGGAGGTGATGAGTCATTATCCTTTGGGCTAGCTCTCTCTGCATGTGTAAAATGATACCTTCAGAAACATGCATCAATTGAAAAGGTAACACTAATAAACCACAATAAAAATTACTAAGCATACAAAAAGAATAATGGAAGCACATACAATATGAAGATAGATCTCAAAAGTTTATTTAATTTAGATTATCATTAGTGTCACGTTTCAAGGTTTTGATGGTAAAAAGTTAAACATTCATTAACTATTAATCATTGCTCAACAGTTACTACTACTTAATTGTACCAATTGTCAGTTTTTGATGGACTAACGCCTCAGATTGTTAATATGAAGCTTGAGCATTTCATTCAGAATTATATAATTCAAGGAGAAAATGGAATTTGAAATTATAATGAAGTATCCAACATTATTTAGATAGATTTTAACCATACCCCTCAATATGACTGATGACTATAAAAATAATTATTAGTGCACTTTTTTATTTAATATTTACTTGTTTTATTCAATAAATAATATTTTTTGGATAAAAAATATTAAAATATAACCTTTTTAATAAAAAAAGGGTTGAAAATATAATTTTTAGAATTTTTTTGAATTTTTAACGCAGGACCAATCAGAAGCTACCACGTGACATGCCACGCAAGCAGAAGAGCTGACTGGGCAAGCCACGAGGTTGCCACATAAGCACAGAGAACAAATCATGTCACGTCACGTGTCAATACGACGTTCAATCCGAGTTCAAAAATTGATCAACGCACCAAGCCACGTGTCACCACGCCATTGCTCCGCATGTTCCACCTGTGCACCACGCCATCTGTTTCCGCAAATCACGTCGCACCACGTGTCGCTGACTCAACAAGCATGAACTCTGACCGGTCTCCCCTGACACGCGGAGCAATCTGATTCGCCCAATGAATTTCTCATGCCACATGTCGCGCTGTGATTGGCTGGAATTGTCAATTTTGCTTTCTTTTATCGTAGCCCTTGATCTGAAGCTGATCGGACGGTCCAGATCGCACCTGAGCTTTATTTAAGCCCTAATCAATCCATAAACCCTAATTGGCCTCCATTAACATAATTTTGGTCAATATTTGGAGTTAAAAAGAGAGAAAAATATAAAAAAATTAAAGAAACGACACAATTTTGGTGGAAATTCAAGAGAAAATTAATACTATAATTTAAGAGATTGATTGTATTTCTTTTTCTACTCTTTTTTTTATCAATTTTATATCTTTCTTTATGAAAAATATGAGCTTTATGAACACAATTATATGTAATTAATTTATTAATCTAAGTATCTTATGAACCCAATTTTCACCATGTGATGATTTAATATTTTATTCCAATTATAATTTTAATTTAATTATATTATTTAATCTAATTTTTATGCTATTAATTGTTTGACCAACAATCTATCTATAGAGGCAATTAAATAGATTTAAGAGAATTATTTAATTGTTTGTCTTGAGTAAATAACATGCATAGTTTCTAGGCAGAGATGTATGATTCTTATATATGTGATCCATAATTGATGAACTTAATTAGTATGAAATTTAATTGGCATGAGAATGTGATTAAATTAATTACTATAGTGTGTAGTTTACTTGAGAGAGGAATACATGCTAAGTTAGATTCAATTGATTATGTAATTAATTGATATTATATTGGGGGGATTTTAACGATTCGTATGTTTAGAAAATTAGAGGATTAAGTATTCTTAGATATTTTCTCATATATTTTTTTAGTTACCAAGTTTGATTTAATTAATTATTGATATTTAATTTTAGTTATTTTAATTTTACTTTATTAAAATATAAAAATACCAAAAAAAATTGATTTTTATTATTTTTAGTTTTAAAAACTAATTTCTAATAAAATAATCTCCGTGGGAACGATCTTTACTTATCATTATATTACTTGTTACGATATGTATACTTGCGTATTCATTGCGCACACAATTTGTGTGGTGATCAATGACTTCATAAGTTCCTTTTCTATTTCCAGGTTCTTCATATAATTTGCACTGAGTCACCAAAAACAAAAACAAAGAGTATCCTAAAATAAGGGGAAAATTGAAAGTTGAAACATGGGTCTTTATGTTTCCTACTGAGCAATATAAATTAAAAACCAAGATTGAGATCCCCACCATACTAACATGATCTCCACCTACACAGTGCAAAAAGCTAAGGTTATTGTCACGGACATTGCAACATGTTTGAAGGGATCACCACCAAAGTTGGTATAGATTCGACAGAAAGGAGTTTTCTTTACTACATACATACCTATGAATTCACAAACGTGCATAATCCACTTTGCATCTATGGAACCGTTAAGCTATCATAAGTACAACTTAAACCAAAATGGCATTTAAGTTGAAGAAGATGCTAGACTAGTAACTACAAAGATTACGCAAACACAATAACCTACACCACCAGCATTAGCACTCAAAAAGATGGGAAAAAAGAAAAAAGAGAAAGAAAAGAAAGGCTGAGTGGGCATGATTCAATGCATGGTTTTTCCTGTAATTTTGGGTTTGTTCAAAATAGGTAATAATGTTAATATTGTAAGTTTAATGCCTGTTTTGATGCAACCATCAACATAAGTCAATTCTATCAACTTTCATCATAAACAAGAGAAAGGAGACTCCATCGTCAAGATGGCATGCATAAGAATCACAACCAAAATATGCTTGGAAGAGTTTAGATACCATTCCACGACTTTGGCATTGGTGGGGGATATCCCAATTCTTTCTGCTTTCTAAGTATTTGCTGACGCATTCGTGCATCAAAGCTGGCATCATCATCATCACTATCATCAAGGGAATTGGAAAGTTCAGCTTCTGCATCTATCAGAGACTTTTCTTTCTTCAAGACCAAAGCTTGTCTGACAAATAATTGCACTTCCTTCGTCTTAGCTTCAGAACTCTGCATGTCAAAGTTTTGTGCACAATATCTTCTTCAATAAAATATTCATAGTATCACCACAATTAAATTTAAAACACTCATATCGAAGTAATGAATGCCTAGGTTCACAACAAAGGTTTTAGGTTAAGCTAAGTGTTGAAGGTAAACTACTTACAAAGCAACCTAGATACACTTACCCAAAACCTCGGGGGAGATTCAGTTATTATTCTAAACAAATAGAGAAACCAGTACTAAGATGAACTATAAGCCATATAACTCAAATAAAATATTAACATCTGATGAATTAATCAAGCTAAAAAGCAGCAACACAGCTTACTTGACTAGTTGGGGTTGGTTCCTTAAGGAGACGAGGGTCATCCAACACATCATGGCTGCTCTTAATTTTCCTCTTTACAGCTGCCAATTCTTTCTCTTCTTCTTCGGCTTCTTCTCCAAATGAGAGCAAGTTCAATTTTCTGATATATACACACACAACAGACATACAAAGTCACAATGCATAATCTTGAAATCCATTTATAAATGAAAATTCCATGACCACCAAAAGAAACGCTTACTTCACAGCTTTCTTCTTTACATCTTTATCGTTAGCATCACTTGCAGAATGCTCCACAGGCTTTGGAGTGGCTCGAGGAACAATATCATCAAATGGATTCCATAGTACCTAAAACAAAGTTTTTCCATTAGATATAACTACTCACATTCTCCAAACAAGAGCAGTTGATAACCATAAACTAAGAAACAAAAAAAATCATCAAGATCCATAAGCAAACGAAAGGCGGTTTCAACTACTAGACACCAAGAATGTCAGGTCATCACTCCAAACTAACCTCAATTGATAATATCATTGGAGATGGATCCACTGGACGATCATTTGCACCAGTTTCGATCTCCCCTAATCTGACAAGATTGAATACTGAATCCCCAGTAACCTTAAAATAAAAAAAAATTATGAAATTATAACTTCCACGCAATTTTTCAGGAAAAAGAAATTTTCATACGGAGAATCACCATTACCTTCCCAAAAATAGTATGCTTCTTGTCAAGCCAATCACACCGGTCTAAAGTCATAAAAAATTGACTTCCATTTGAATTTGGAGAGCTCGCATTGGCACATGCGACTAAGCCCCTATGCTTGAATCTCAAACGTGAATGGAACTCATCAGGAAACACACCACCATAAATACTCTCACCACCTAAAACATTAAAAATAAAAAATAAAAACAGAACACACACTCCATAACAAACCCTAATATACAATTCACCATTTCCCGAACAAAAACACAAACATTTACACATATGAAACAGCTTCAGGAAGTGTGTGAACCTGAGCCAGTGCCGGTAGGATCGCCACCTTGAACCATGAAATCTTTAATGATACGGTGAAAGATGGTTTTGTCGTAATAACCTTCAAGGCAGAGCTGGACGAAGTTACGAACGGCCTTGGGGGCCTCTTTAGGCCAGAGCTCGATGTCCAATGGCCCATGCGTTGTCTTCAACACCACCTTGCCTTTGGTCGGCGGTTCTAAGACGTATAACGTCGACATAGCTGTTATCTTCGGATTTCAAGAGCATAAGATTTGTGGACTCGCCGTTTCAAATTAGGTTCAGAATACCAATGAAAAGAAAGAGTCCGATAAAGCGAATATTATAACTAAAACACAATTATTTAATACATTTTTACTTTTAATCTTAATAAAATATATATAATTTTAAAAAATATACATTTATTTATATTATAAAAAATATATATATATTTTTTAATAATACTGAAAATAAAAATATATAGATAAAAAATATTAAATCATATTATTAAATTTTATTAAAATTAAATCATAAATTTATCACCACTTAAAAATAAATCCTTAAATAAATATTTATAAATTACACTTACTTTAATAATATAAATTAATGTCTAAAAACTCTAATATTTGCATGGATATATTGGTAAATTGATAATATGAATATAGACTTCGTCTAAAATATCAGTAATCTTTGAAAATATCGATGAAAATATTAATAAAATATTAAAATATTGATTTTAGTAATTTTATTTTGTTATTTTCTATAACATTGTTAAAAATTTAAAAATATTAATAAAAATATAGGTAAAAATATTAATAAAAATATAGGTAAAAATATTAATAAATATAAGGAGAAAAAAACGATGCAACAACAAATAACCATGCGATATGACATGATTCTTTTTTATTTTATATAATTGTGATGATCCAAATACATGATTCTGGAATATACTTGATAATTTTTAACATGGGTAACATCGATATTCATTTTAGAATGAATATCTTTGGTATTATAAAAATTAGATTAATTAAGAATTTTCTTTATATGGAGATATTTTAAGAGAGATGAGGCCATCTATACATGAGACATTAATAATTACAATCAAAATTATTATTACTTAATATCATGGTATGATTATTGTGTCTCTAATGATTTTGATGTTTTCGTAGCTTTAAAATTTGAGCCGATTAGATAAAGTTATTTTAATTAAGTATTTATATATATTTTTATTACATATAATTTAATGCATTTAGAGTTTTGTTTGTAATTTATATTTATATTTGTTAAATAAATATTCTACTTATATTTCGTTATTATTATATATCTATTATGTGTGTTACATATCTCATATATGTGTCATTTAACAAAAAGTTAGCTACAATGTATTATTATTATTTATTTTAATATGTTTTGAAATTTAAAAAAAATTACATCAATTTTCATAAATTTTCTTATACTATCCATCAATATTGACAATATCTTCGATATTTTCATAAAAGTAAAGTCTCGATATTTCCATCCTTGCTAAAAATAATATAAAATTTATATAATAGTAATTTTTTTATCTCAATAAGTACAAATAAAATTATGAAGGTAAAAATGGCGGACCACCCTTTTTCACTTTAATAATGGCGGATGATCCTTATAAAAGGTAAAAATCACTAACATTCTGTCACGTCATTTAAGATTCCAAGAGTATCTAAGATCTTCGAAAAGAAATACAACACATGCTAAGAGCTCTTAAGGAAGGGTTAAATTTTTCAAGTACCTCAATCATCACCAAGAAAGAACCTCAATAAGCTTAAACCATGATAGATGTTGATAAAGAACTCTTAACAGCTTTAACTAATCACATATCTATCAAGAACACCTCATTCGCATATCATAGGATCTCCATAACTTGTATAATAATCCACATGGTCTTAAGAACCTCAAAGAAATAAAGAGATCAACTCCTAGAGCCAATGACATTATTGTTCACTTAAATAATGTAGCATCTGACTTGCCTCTAAAAATGAGCATATAAGCTCTCAAAATCTGATACAACGTCCTCTCCAAAGTTGTATCACCAAGAAAACTTCTATCTGTACCCAATAAGATAATTATGTGGGACTCTCACTCCCTAATTGATCCTAATCCAAACAGCTAGCATTCCTTGTTATCAAAAGGATTAGGATTATCTATTAGGAATAATAAATAATTCATAAATAATTTTTTTAACAAATCTTAAATAAAGAAATAATCTTAATTTATTTAATATTAAAAATGTTCACCTTAAAAAATCTATAAAAACATAGTAACACAACTAAATTTCTATTATAAAAATCATACAGATATGCTTAAAATAAATTTCATGATCATTGGATTAAAATCAGCATTCATTCAAGAAATACAAAAAAAATTAATACTAAAATAAAATAATACAAATAAGATCTCGATACTAACAATGGATAATGTGTCATGCTCTAAAGTTGTGATTTTAACCTTCAAAGTAATCTTCAATTTTCAACAATCTTTTCTTCTTTCTTGATCTGAAAAAACTCCTTAATGTTGCTTCTTAGTTGTTCTTGTGTAATCTAAATTTTGTATAAAAATAAAACTATAAAACTATTCTATAAATGTAGATGGTTATAATAACATAACGTAAACTCTACAATAAACCTAAAAGGTGTAGTGTTTATTTATAAGAAAATACGGTGCACAGAGGGCTTCGGTATAATTTATGATCGCATACCATGGCACAACATATTCCTCGTTGAGGCATGGAGTTTGATCACCTCGCATAATATCAATAAAGAAGGTTTCACTGCGGCACAACATATTTCATGCCACGGCACGCAAAGCTCAACATGCCTAATAATTCATCTCGAAAAGTGTACATTACAGCACACTTTGTTTGTCTTGAATTGTGCTTTGTATACCTAACAAAATAGTTGGTTTTTAATGTAAGGCTTACATACCTTAATCTTTTAAGCTCTTAGGGTGAAAAACAAATGCTCCAAGTATTGTTCTTCTTGTGTTGACAACTTTATCTATTTTGAAGTTAAAAATCTTGAAATACATAAAACATGCATGTCATTCTGAATAGATAAATTTACATAAATAATCACATAAACATCTTATAATCAAACATATTCCTTTCCATTAAGCTTAAAAAATCATGAAATAAATTTTTTTTTCAAACACTTCTCACAACCCCCAACCAACTTCTTGTTAACCTCTAACAAGTAAAGCGACTTAAAAACTAAATAAATAAATAAACTAAATTATACTAAATTAAATCATTTTTGTAGAATAACACAGTTGTATTTAGCATATGCAACAAGCCTTTAAACTCCTAAGTAGTGTGAGGGCTTTCAATGATAACATCCACTGAGAATTCCATAAATAGGATGTGTATCTAGTATGTTTACACATACATCTAAAAAGTTAGCACATAAACACAAGTACAAGTGTGTATTATAAGGCAGATTCAATAATGAACAACCCTCACTAGTTGATTTAAACAATATATCAGATAAATCGAAAAATAATTAACAACTCTAGAACAATCAGTTAAAATCACAATAACACAATTATTATTGTAAGCTTGTTAATCCATCAAACAAAACCACAAATGTTTGATAAATTAACTTAATGAAAAAGCTTACTTGAAAACTTTTAGCAAAACAAAAGAGAGAATAAAAGATGAAGAGAATAGGCACAATTAAGTTCTTGTGTGGTCAGTTCCAAATGTGTGTTTAGGTTTGTATTTATAGATTATTTTCAAGAACATTAGGTTAAAATGGAATTACCATATTGTCCATAAAATTAGTTAAAACACTTTTAAGAAATAAGGGCAATACTGTTAAAAGCCAATCCAAATCTAAATAGAAACACATTTTAAAATCATATAAGTGGCTTCTCAATCAATCTAAATAAGTGCTCAATCAATTGAGTACACTGGTCAATCGATCTCAATCGATTCAGTCAACATTCAACTAAATATTCAAGAAGTGGATCAATTTAGTGATTTAAATCAATCGATCTAGTGCTCGATCGGTCGAGTAAATCCCTCGATCAAATGAGTCATGTGTGAAAATGAATTTAATTAAGTTATATTGCTCGATCAATGAAGTCATTACTCGATCGATCAAGTGGCCTAATTTCACATTGTCCCTATTGTGTTTAATATACAATCTAACGTTCACAAGAACAAAAAAAATTCTTCTAAGACACACATAGAAACTAAAATTACAATTATATGTTTTATTTCATGAATATTTTCAATACTTTACACCTCGCTTGTTGTCTCTGCAATAACCTAGCCTGACACACGAACATATCTCTCCTCCAAATATAGCACCACCCAATATGGTGTGATTAGTAATCATGAATCAATAATGTGAAAAGAAAGAAAGAAACCTTAAGGACCACCTCAATCACGAACCATAAATCATAGTGGAAAACACTTTCACCACAATCCACAAATCATCTACGTGTGATACATAATCATCTATGTATCATGAATAGTTAATGATTTCTTAACTCAATCTCATAATATTGTGTCTCACATAGAAAACAAAATAGTCTTGAGCTCAACACTCAAGCATGCTATTTTTCCCAGAACACTCAACCGACACATGACACACAACCACATAGGCTCTTTACCTAAATCCCACTTGCAAACACCACCTCAAGTACTTACCACTTAAGAGAATGGTTTTACTCAAACAATCACAAATCACTAATACCTAACACTCAAGGTAATAGTGATCAAAAAATAGAAAAATAAGATGTCAATTTGATAGTGTTCTACTACATATTTTCTCAATAAGAAATAAGAGGATAGGGGTATTTATAGAAGTTATCCAAGCTCACGACCAACCTCATGGTCCTCACCGATCACCTTTGCACAACCTTGTCAAGGGATGTGGCAAGACCCTTGTTGAGGAGTGTGGAAAGGTGCCCAAAAACATATTTTTTGTTTAAAAAATTGTTGAGTTCCTGACCCCTAGTGATTGCTTTAAGATAAATGTTACTAATAAACTAGCCAATGATGTACTTCATAACATATGCCCTAATGATGTTATAGAATATGTGCTTGTTAATTCTATAAACACATATGATGATGAGCACCATGATAATCACTTAGACACATACATTCATGATGATAATTTAACTAAATCTATTGAAACACCCACACTTGAAACTTTGACACATAATGCTATGACTAATGAAATAAATTCATTAGAAAATAATTCAACTTATTTTAATGATGAAACTGTGGAATCTGTTATGTGAGTTAATATTGTTGACTATGCAAAATAATTGGAGACTACCCCTACTATGTGTGTATTTAGTGTTATTGGGGTGATATGCTAGTTGTTGAGGCCTACCATATTTTAGAATTATTTGATCATCCCTTGAGGCAAAATCCTAAATAGTAATTGGCTTGAGAAATGATTTAGGCATTTATTGGATTGATGAAGCCTTTCAAGCTAACCATTATTCACATTCGTATTCACCTTTTGAGCCTTACTAAGAACCATTCATATCTTTAAACCACATTTTTAGCCTAACTAGTAAGTATTATCTTTACCCTTACACCTTTAACTTGTATGAAAAATGTAATCATATGGTATGCTATAAAGCAAGGTGAAATGCAATACACTCTACTTCTTCACATTTGTTAAAAAAACTCACAATTACCCCTTTAAACAAGAAGAATAAAATTAAAGATAAGTTTGGGAGTGTTGTGAGGCAGAGAGGGAGAGAGAGAGAGAAAGAGAAAAGAAAGTGAAAAAGAGATGTGAAATAAAAAAATGAAAAGAATGGTAAGATAGGGTGCACAAAAATATCAAATAAAAGCTCAATTGAAGTTAAATATTGCATGATGAATAAAAAGAGAGCTAAGGTGTGAAAAAAGCCTAAATATATGAATTTATCTACCTTTACTTAAGAAGCATGTAAAGCCTTATTGATCTTTAGCTAAGTGTATATTTATTGATCTTTAGCTAAGTACATATTTACATTATTAGAGAGAGGTGCGAAGAATAGACCTATAAAACTTATTCTAAGACTTAGTTGATTAGCATACTCATAAAAGTTGGTTTCATGAGTGCATTGTATGAGACCATGTGCAACACACACATGCATCAATTCATCAAAAAAATTGCATATCCTTATATTAATGGAATATTCGTTGATGGATATATGAACTTCCTTGTCATAGAATTGTACAACTTTTGAAATATATGTTTATGAATGTGCTATCCATATCAGTTTAGCTAGTTAGACTTCGCTTTGCTTGAGGGCAAGAAAAGAGTTAAGTTTAAGAGTGTGATAACTTTACAAAAGTGGAGTTATTTGGTCACTTCTTAACTACAATGGCAATGTAGGTGAAAAGATATCAAATAAATAAAAATAGGCAAAGATTGGGACAAATACAAAATTGACAAGGGAGTAGATCGATTGAGGATTTATCACTCGCTTGATCAAGAATAGGTTTGATCAATTGAGCATCAATGATTTTAATGCATCTGCTTTAAATTGAATTCCAAATTTCAATCTCAGTCCTTGGATCAAAGTAATACAAATCCTAATCAAATAAGGATCAATTTCAACCTATTTAAAACACCATAGGGAGGTCATAAATAACATACAATTAAGAATCAAAACCCTAGAAGTTTCCAAGAAGAGAAAAAAGTCCAAGAGGAGATTGAAGGAGGCATAACTTTGTGAAGGATTCAATAGAAGATTAGTGCAACAAATCAAGAGGTTGATTATATCTCTTCTTCTTCTCCTTTTTTTTATTAATTTTATTATATCTTTCTTTATGAAAAATTTGAGCTTTAAGAACATAATTATGTTTAGCTAATTTATTAATCTAGGAATCTTATGAACCCAATTTTCTACATGTGATGATATAATATTTAACCCTAATTATTTTTGCAATTTAATTATATTATTTAATTTGATTTTTATGCTATTAATTGTTTGATCAATAATTGATCTAGAGAGGGAATTAAATAAATTTGAGAGAATTATTTAATTATTTATCTTAATTAAATAACATGCATAGCTCTTAGGCAGAGATGTATAATTCTTATGTGTATGATCTATAATTGATGAACTTAATGAATAGTATGCAATCTAATTGACATGAGAGTGTAATTATGTTAATTACTATATGGTGTATAGTGTATTTAAGAGAAAAATGCATGCTAGGTTAGATTCAATTGATCATATAATCAATTAATGATTATATTGAGAGAATTTTAGTGATTCACATATTAGGAAATTGAGGGATTAAAGATTTCTTGATCATTTTCTCATATATCTTTATAGTTGTTGAGTCTTGTAATTTAAAAATAGTTGTCATTTATTTTTTTAGTTTTTTATAATTTCCTATTATCTAAATAGTATTCATAATAATTATATTGATACTCAGTTACAAGTTACACAACTCTTTATGGGATCGATATCCATACTTAGTTACATTATATTACTTAGACGACTCCTATACGTACGAATTACATTGTGTTGATCAATAGTATATAATAAAATTGCCCTTTCGCTATTAACAAGACTATAATGTCTAGTAGCCATCAATTGTGAACATAGAAAGTATTGCTAAATGTGGGAAATCTTATCTAAATACTTG
Source organism: Hippophae gyantsensis (assembly GCA_030763125.1). Taxonomy (NCBI): domain Eukaryota; kingdom Viridiplantae; phylum Streptophyta; class Magnoliopsida; order Rosales; family Elaeagnaceae; genus Hippophae; species Hippophae gyantsensis. The sequence continues at coordinate 39,315,864 of CM061035.1, read as the reverse complement.
GCTTCAAAGCCTTTATGTTTTCCATTAGAATAATTTCATTCAACCCCTTTGCTATAGTATAATCAACATTACCTAATATGTTTCATACTTACCCTGCCCAATATTCACTAAATAATAAGGATCATTTATATCATTTAGTCCAAATAGTACAAGTACATCATGTACCTTAACTACATTATCAATAACGTTAGGAACATTAGTATAGAATTCCCGAACAAGAGATTCAATAGCAGCAACAGGTTCTTTATAAACTTTTTCTATCCTAAAACTACTATGACATTAGTAATTCCATCAAATTAGACATTAGGCCCCAAATCAAAATCCATCCCTCTTTTAGGTATGAAACCTTTATTGACTTTTACAACTTTTTCAAAAACATAATTTGGCCTCATAACTTGAAAATTTAGCCATATCATATTCTTTAGAAATTGAAACCCCTTTCCCTTTATCATGTCTACCCCTTTTAGGTGCCATTTCAAAAATCCAACTATATCTAAAATTTCTAAGGTTCTCAAACATTCCAGAAAACAATACAAACCAAATTATTCCAATATTTTTTATCCCTCTTACTCTTAATTAGGGTTTAGAGCTCTTAAAATTTCACAAATAATCCAAATTTTTTTAGAGAACTTAATTTAAAGATTTAAATTCTAAAAATTTATGAATACTTACTAGTATTGTTATAGATTGGAGAAAATGAAGAACACTCATTTTTGAAGATGAGGATTTCTTGATATTGTTGATGATTTTTTAAAATTTCTTTAGGGAATGGGTAGGAAAAGGCTAAGAAAGTTATTTTTGTGAAAGGTTTTGAAAAATTATAGAAGAAAGATGAGATTTTTGAGGGTTTTGATGGGAGAGAAAATTTAGGTTTGTGAAGAACTTTAAAGACAAGAACTTTAAAACTAAAAAAAAATAAGAAATAGAGAAAAAGAGTTAAGAAACTAATTTATTGAGGTGTTTTTGGTGTGTTTTGTAATGGAGGAGATGAGGGTATTTATAATTGAAGAGAAGGGTAAAAAAGTGGAAAAAATGATAAAAATAGGAAGAATGCGTAATAAGTAGACGCTAATGTCATCGTTGATGCAAAATGGATAGGTACTGACACAAGTAGTGGCGCGCACGGGTTCAGACGAATGCGCGCACGAGTTCGGGCGTTGCGTGCAAATGGGTGTAGATGGGTAGGAGGATGCTCAACATGGTGTGGCATGCTATGCATATTTCTTAGCTCAGCTAGGCACGCTGCACGCGTTACTTGATGCGGCTGGCCGACTGCGAGGGTGATTTTGGCCTTTTTGACTTTTTTAACCTTTTTGACCCATTTTGTCTAATTTTTCCATCTTTTTGACCTTTTCTTATTTATTTTATCAATATATTTGTGATGTATTACCTCTAATATTTTTCTTCAAGTCTTTAAGTTATTTTTTTGAAGTGAAAATACTTTAAAAACAATAAAAATATCCGTGATTTCGAAAAGACAAATTTATATAAAAATATGATAAAATCATATAAATATAATTCTTTTTAATCAATTAAAGTACATAAAATTATAGTAATTTTAGTGCTTTTTAAGCACTTATCATATACACGAATCAAATGCATACCCCATGAACATATCATGTAAAAACAATGTCTATTCTATCCAAATACTATCATGTTTCCTTATACAGGTACATGTAATATAAATATGCAAACTCCCCTTGAACATATGCGATACTCCCTTTAAGTGTATGCATTTCAAATAATCATAATCCAGTGCAAACTACAGTCACCATCCTATGCGGTAATCCCATGCAGCAAACATCATGTTAATAGACAAATACAATGTATAAATAAACACAAGTTGTGCACACTTCTATCCCTTTTTGACATGGAAAGTCAAACAAAGCACACAAAGAGTATGCAACATACCACACCATTAAATGGAAGAGAGAAGTTAGACATAAATGCAATAATCCTAACACTTATGTAACACAACAAAGAAGATTAGAGAAAACACAATAAGAAGTAACACCTATAGTCACATAAAAAAACAAAGAACAACATTGAGGTAACACCAAGGTAAAAACATGCAACAAGAAACAAGCCGAATGCATAGACAAACCAAGAGAAGTATAGAGAGAAAATATCTCCCAAATGTGATATATATCATAGAGCCCCACGTCTATATGTACTGTGGGAGGGCATAAGAGGCTCTGTAATATACTTACAACACATCAATAGGATGGGCAGTCAAACATCAATACCACATAAATATATCAAAGAATTTATAAGAAGAAGTTGACTAGGAGTCCAACTATTTTCCTAGTTAACACACTCTTAGTGACTCAACTATCTTCCCCCAACAACACTTGAGTGTATTCAATCCTACAACCACACCATATACTATGCACACACATATAGAAAGACATCCCAGTGTACCAAAGAAAATAAGTGTCATGCATTCTAACGGAAAATACCAAGGAAACATGCAATATGTTCTTGCCGAACGAATTCTAGTAAACACATCAGATGGCATGTGAAACAATAAAATGACATCATACTATAATCCTATTTATGCATGTTTTGTTCAAAGTGATGTCAAGAAAAAAGAAGCATTGTAAGAACATATAGCATAACATACACTCATTAACAAGACATACACAAAGGATGCAAGAACAAACACAATATTCCCCAAGACATCATGCAACACACATAAGTCTCCCCAAAAATGTGAACATGTCAGGCAATAAACTTGCTATGCATCCTACACTCTCAAAACTCCCTAAAATTAAGGTATCTACACATAGTAGAACATAGATAATATAGAAGTAGGGAAGAATACTAAGAAAGTTGAGACAATCACAAACTCACACAAGAGAAACAAGATCGTAAGAGATAGAAACAATCAATCTCGTGAAATACAACAAACAAGTGAGATGATAAAGATTACCTTAAAGAAGATCATAGGCCAAAAATATAAGGAAGTGCCTCAAGCGACATCATCAGAACAAACTATACAGTGTTGCCTCTAGAGAGAAATGGCAACAAACTGCACACAGTTGCCTCAAAAGAGTTCATCAACAACACTCACATAATTGCTAGTTAAGAGAAGGAAAGAAACCAACTACTTAGTGAGCAACATAAGCAACACCCCCAAAAGAGAAGAAACAATGGATACTACTAAAACATCTAAGCATGAAAGGCTCAAGTTCTAATACAAAAACAAGAGACATGCTTAGATTGGGAGAACACACCAAACATCAGGAATGCCAACCAAACACATAAGTCCAGTCACAACAATGCATGTAAGTCAAGAGTCCTAAAGACATGTAAATAATTTATATGACATACAAATACAAATGGAAAACTAGAACAAGCATAGTATAGAGAAACACTCATGTAAAGAAGCTTGTAACAAGATCTCAGTTTTTTCTAAATATACATTTAAAGCATAAGAGAAGGAAAGGCATACAAAAGATGATCAGAAACCAATAGGAGACAAATAGAGAACCAAAACACAACATACTATATACAAGGAAGAATAACCTAGTAAAAAGAAGAGATGTAGTCTATATGACATGGCATATGAATGACGAGACTATAGATAGAAAAATCCTATTACTTCGTTATTACATGATGAAAACATATGACATGATGCTCATGCAAATAGAAACAGAAAAATAAGTAAGCAGTAAGTAAGACAAACACACATAAAGTGCATGTCAAAGCAACTAATAGAGGAGAATACTAATAAAGGATCAAAAAAATAGGCACGGTAATAAAAATGGAAATTAACACATTGTGCAAGACAAAAAAGTAGTGAGAAAGAGATATGCATGAATAAGAATACATGGAACATACAGATAACAAAGGTTCATAGAGATAAATAGCTTCACAGAACAACAACAACCCACATAATTGGTGACAAAAGGGCACAAATATACAAGGTGTATGTATGTGTAGATAGAGCTATAAGATCAAGCATCTAAGCTATTAAGCCTAAATAAGGGTGACCCGTTATGATAATAATTGAAAATTCCCATACGTAGGAACAACTATAGAAGGTCAATTGTTCGTCCGACTCAAATAGGTAACCGAGACCTAGATGAAGGATGAAAATGTAAACCTATGGAATCTTTTTGTGAGCTCTTTACAAATATGGTCAAATAGGCCTCACAAATGTGAATTAAAGAAGTTACATAATGGAATTATAAAACAACAAAAACAATCAATAGATATGAAAACAACAATATGTAGTAAACACTTTAGTAATGGTGTGCCTCACAAGCTACTATCTAGGCTAGCAATATGCATACATAGAAAACAACACACATAATGTGAAACAATCATACATATTGAAAAGCTATAAAGGATTTCCAATCAATTTAAAACCTCATATGTGAAAATATATTTGATAAATGATGATTGTACTCTCATATCATGCAATCAAACAAAACATAGCAAACCATAATAAAGAGTTTGACACCTAATACAATACTAAGGTAAGAAGATACTAACTCCTTAGAGACTCATATTTAGCTCAGATGCAAATAAAAGACACATGTAATATAAATTAATCAGAAAGTAGGTAGATTAATTTACCATAGCAAAAGAAATGAACAAAAAGCTATAGGTATGCTACGTATAAAGGAAAGATAGAATGTAATTATGCATAAAAAATTAGCTTTCTAATTAGAGTCTAGATCTAGTATGTTTGCATATACATGATGGAAGCTCAAGTTATACTAAAAAAACAATCTAATCATGCAAAACAACATTGAAGGAGTTCAATATCCAATACATACTCATGTTAAGAAGATACTAACTCCTTAAGGACTCATCCCAAACATGCAAGCAACATGGGGATAAACACTTGACAGATAATTATAAGAACATTGCAAATAAACATAGACAAGTAATATTAAAAAGTAGATGCAATATTTAATATTCAAAAAGCAAACAATAAATAATAAAAGCTTTCTAATTAGAGTTTAAACTTCAGTATGTAGAGACATAAGGGTTGTTTTGATTCCTATTGTAGTTGGAAACAAAATTAACAGATTCAGAGTTGTAAGGAAATCTCTTACTGGCATGATTTCCATTGCAAATTTCACATGTAACAAAAGGACTCTGAATAGAATAGACACCCAAAGTATCCATCTTCTTCACCAAAGCAGATACTTGTGCATTTTAAGCGGTCATAGCATCAATCTTGTGAATTCCAACCGCTCTCTTAGGCATCATCCTCTCTGATGGCCACTCGTAGATATTGAAAGCCATTTCCTCTAATAATTTGTAGGCTTCATCAATTGATTTTCCCATAAGAGCATCACCTGCTGCAGCGTCAATCATGTTTCTAGTTTGACCCATCAAACTATTATAAAATGTTTGAAATTGAAGCCACTTTGGTAAACCGTGGTGAGGACATCTTCGAAGTAGCTCCTTGAACCTCTCCCAAGCTTCATATAATGATTCTGAGTCAAACTGCACAAAAGTAGTAATTTCATTCCTCATCCTTATAGTCTTTGGTGGTGGAAAATATTTGGCTAAGAATTTTTGAGCCAAATCCTCCCAAGTAGTGATAGAACCACATGGCAATGAATTCAACCAACTCTTTGCCTTATCCCTAAGTGAAAAAGGAAAAAAAGTCTCAACCAGATAGCATCATCAGTGACTCCATTATGCCTAAAGGTGTCACAAATCTTTAAAAAAATTACTATATGGGAGTTTGGATCATCGTGGGGTAAACCACCAAATTGAACTGATGTTTGAATCATATGAATGATTGCAGGCTTAATTTCAAAATTATTGGCTTGAATTGATGGTCTTCTAATGCTTGAATTGATGGTCTTCTAATGCTTGAATGAATCCCGCCAACCATAGGCACTACATAATCTCTTAAAGATCTTGGTTCTTCCACTTTAGGAATTTCCTCATCTATAATTAGATTTTTTGAGGTTTCTTGCTTATTATTATTATTATTTTAATTTTAAAATAGTTCTCTCAATTTCTAGATCTAACGGAACTATGTCAAGATTTCTTTTGCGTCGCATACAAAGTCCCACTTAATCCAAAAATCTAAAAAATAAATCTAATAAAGTGAAAATGAAAATAAACATAGATAAACACACAAATCTAAGCAAATAACAATAAGCATAATTTTTTTTTGAACTAAAATCAGATTAATTGGTATTAATATCAACAAAAAATAGTAAAACAAATCCCCAGTAACGGCGCCAAAAACTTGTTGTCTCTTTTGGAGAATGTATAATCATGCAAGTATACATGGTCACAAGTAATAATATGATAAGTAAAATATCATTCCCATGGAGATTTTTTACTAGTGTTCGTTAATTACTAAAATTATTTCAACCTGATTCTATAAGGTACAGTCGATATTTTGATGTAGTTTGACTAACTAATTTTTATAACAGTTTATAAGAAAATTCTAGGATTGCAGTTTCACCAAATTAATCCACTTGAATCATATTATTTTCTCTTAATTTATGTTCTCGTAATTTAAGTTGTTAACCAAGAACTCCTAATTTATCCATATATCTCTTCCGAGCTCCATATAGACACATCTTGCTAAAATAATTCACTATATTCCTATGAGAATTAAATTCAACCAGATTTATTAAGTTCTAAGTTCTCAAATAGTTACACATACAATAAAGGTATATTCCTATCCCTTATATATATGTTATTTTATCACGAGCAACACACAAAAATACCTTTTCCAAGTTTATTTAAATGTCACAAATCAATTAATTAATCTTTCAATAATTAAAAGCATTAAGCACAGATAAAATAAACAACTTAAAACTGTTCCATAAATCATTCAAAAATAATTAATTCAAGTTTCATAATTTAAGCTACACTGCAACCCCAGAACAAATAAATTAGTTCATAGTAGAAATTAAAATTACAATACAACAATAATCAGACATTTCAGAGAAATAACATTTAAAAGAAAAAGATTAGGAGAAACTCTTTCACGATTCCTCAATGAAAAATAAATTTCTTCCTTTTTCTTGTTCTTCCCTGTCTTCTTTCTCTATATTTCCTAAGAAAATAACAACATAAAAATGTTAAAGAAAAGTTTCTACGTGTTGTAGAGAACACGCAGAGAAGAAACTAAAAATTGAAGTGAAATGAAAAAATGAAAAACTGAAAACTCTATCTCTCTCGTCTCAATTATATCACCCCAAACAATTATTTTTCATCAAAATGCATGTAGTGGGGGACAGAGATATATGGAAAATAACAAAAAGCAAACACGCATGGAAGACCGTTTTGTGTTTTATTTTTTTTCTTTAAATGCATGCCACGTGTCAGCATCTTATTGGCTACAAGAAATAACGAGACACGTGCCAGCCTTTCATTAGCTCTGAAGAACGAGCGCACGAGGATTACATCGCATGGGAGAAGTGCCTTCCAGACACGTAGGGGACGCAGACACGGTTGGAAACGTGTGCCATTTCTGTGTTTTTATTTTAACCAACACATGCCACATATCATCTTCTGATTTGCGCAAGAATATTCGAGACACATGGCAATGTATTATTTGCTCGAATGGCAGGGCACACGATGTGTATTTAGACCACATCGCATGGGACCATTTATTTTGGTAGACACGTGGGTCCCACTCTACATGCCAACCTACTCTGCAGGTGGGCTCCACTCAGTACCGAGTAGTGTGCCATCCAAGAAACTAGGTCCACTAGCTTTTGTCGTGCCTGGATTCCACGCACCTGATCCTGACTGTTGATTGGATGATCTAACGATGTGTGGCGTGCGTGGATAATAGAGCGTGTGTGGATAATAGAGCGTGTGGTCCTTTTTCCTACACAGAAAAACTAAATTTCCTTAATTGCATTTTGACCCTCAAATTTAATTCAAATTAACTTCTAATCTTTTGATATTTTCAATTTCACCCACTTTTAATTCAAATTATATTTTTAGCTTTTATTAATTGTAATTAAGTCCTTTTTTTGATTTAAATTCATTAATTTTCTTGAAAATATATTTATTAAAAAACTAATAGTAAATATTAATTTATTTAATTAAAATTAACTAAAAATAATAAAAACCTAGCAATTATACTTAATAAAATGGACAAAAATAACTCTAAAGTATAGAGTTATCAATGGCATTTAACATTGGCATATTTGTTTGATTTGCCTTTGCTCTTGCCTCTAGGTTTCTATTCTCTATACTATTTCCTTCCTATTGACTCTATGATAAGGGCTTGTGCTTCTGAATCTCTCTCCCTGTTTTGTTTCTCATATGACAACAAGGCTTCTACAACAACTTCAAACTCCATCTTGTCTTTTACATAAGTCAAAGTTGTTGTGAGATGATTAAATGATGAGGGTAGTTATGCCAACAACATCATAGCTTTCTCTTCATAACCGAAACTCACATCGAATCTTGCCAAGTGAGAAAGCTTGTTGTTGAAATTGCTAATATGTTGCATCATGCTCACATTATCTTCCTTCCTCATCTAATATAGCTCCATCCATAAATAAAATTTATTGGCAAGGTTCTTTGACATGTACACATTTTTTAGAGTCTTCTATGTTTCTTTTACAGTCTTACAATTTTTTGATTCAACATTTTGCAAGACACTGTCTGAGAGATTTAGACGGATTGTATTGGCTGCAATCTCATCTACCTCCTCCCATTGTTCCTCAGCAATGATTGTTGCCTTCTTTTCTTTTTCCAGTAATGCCTTATGGACCTTCTATTGAATGAGAATATCCTTCATCCTCATTTTCCATAAAGAGAAATTATTATTTACGTTAAATTTATCAATATCTACCTTCTGGCTTGACATTTATTTTCTTATAGTGTTTTTTTTACAAATAAATATGTCATGGACGAAATAAATTTTTTTCTTATGTGGCATATCAGTCTATGCTGCAACCACAAAGCATACTTAGAATTTTATTAGACCAACTCTGATACCAGTTGTTGGGTACAGTGGGTAAAAATAAAATAAATTCAACAGAATAAAATAATGATATCGATAATTTATCGTGGTTCACCCTTTAATTTGGGCTAAGTCCATGGGACAAACTTCGAAAAATATTTTTCCACTAATAAAACTAATGGGTACAAAGTGAGAGGCTATACAAAAAATTGAGATAAACCCAAAATAGAGACATATAAGCGTTTCCCAAACTCACTATTTTGTCACTCCCCTTTTAGAGAAATATCCCAAATATTTTTCTAAAATATTCTCTCCCACTCTCTTATACATACAACACTATTTTTCATCAAACAAAATTTTCCTTTGGCTTTGCTTATCTTCTTTTGGTGTGTTGATCTAAAGCAAAAACATTGCCTATTTATAGTCAAAATTTCATACCCCTTATATGGCTAGAAATTGGCCAAATAGCTAGCCAAATTTTTGCAACAAAAATATTTGATGCATTTGTCAAATGTGGTTGCACCTAACATTTTTTTTCTTCCTCTTCCTTGTGGGAGGGACCTACACATTATACCTTGAGATTTCTTACCTAATGAGAAGATATCAAGAACCGGGTGTTGAAAGGAAATTCTATTTTCCCTATGGAGCCTTCAATAAATAATAGACTTAGAATTTTGGTAATGATTTAGAAGAGGTTTCATATATAAGGATGGTGATCACACTAGAGAACATGTTTCCCCATAGCTTTATATGAAAACGATGTTTTACAATGATCACACTAGTGGCATATCTGTTGCTCTATCCCCTTAGATTTATTGATTATACTCTTCATTGTTTTTATTAGATGCCCTTATTTTTGGGGTATTGATTTGTATTAACATTAAGGCTATGCTGCATGGAGGTAAATTTTTATTTCAAATGAGTGTTATTTTCATTTTTCTTGCATTCCTCATATTGGTTTGGGTATACTTTATTTTCTCTACCAAACTTTTTGAAGATTAGTTCCATTTTGGGTGTAGTTCCTTGAGCTTCGAGTCTTTTTGGGAGATTTGTTCTCAAGATGAAAGGTGCATATGAGAGTGGCTTCCTAAGCATTAACACTAGCAATTTCTGTCAAGCTAAGGACTTTGTTTGAGTGCTTTGCAAATTGTAGATGATCCCTACAAGTTTAGGAGCTAATCCAAGAGCCTCTTTGTAGGATCAATTAAGGTTTGGAAGCTAATGATGATGTCCGAAAGCTTCATTATTGTGAGCTTAAGTTACGCTTTGTATTAGTCCTTTATAGCTAAGAGATTGTCCTAGAGCTTCTTTGAAGGATCTAGTTTGCATTGAACCTATTGCAGCTCAAGGGAGCTGGTCCCTTAGATGTATTTTTGATAAGGATGATGTCAAAGAGCTTTTTTAATTGAGAGCTTAAGGTAATGTGTTGAATTGTTCCCTAGAAGCTAGGAGTTGGTCCTATAACTTCTTTGAAATATCAGCTTCGCATTGAGCCTATCGTAGCTCATGAGAGCTGGTCCCTCAGATGTTTTTAAGGTAAGGACTATTTCTAAGAGCTCATTCAATGAAAGCTAAAGGTAATGCTATGAAGTGATCTTCCTAGAGGCCCTTTTCAGGTTAAGCTTCATATTGAACCTATCATAGCTTAAGAAAGCCTATCCCTTAAGTGGATTAAATCAAGATAAAGACTTAATCAGTCTAGGTGTCATTCCCAAGTGTTAGCTTCTTTGTGCATATGCTCTAGGGGTATGATTTCATGAGTGATCTTTAAGATAGATTCTGTGAAGCTATTTTATGTATAGGTTTAAGGATTAGTAGGTTGTTTCACTCTATAACCCCTCATTCAAGTAATCCTACTACCTTTGGCAGACTATTGGTTATAAGTTGTGTTTATTGGTTCAAAGGACATTATCCCCTATGTTACCAAATCTTGAATCTTGACTTTGTCCCTAGACTTAGTAGATGTAGTAGTGGTATCCATATTTTACATATAACTTTTCTAGTTGTGCTGAAGGCCACATTGTAGGAGTGTTATGTCAGCATCTTGTTCTTGGGATTACCTTAGGGAGTTGGCAAGGGAGATTTTTTGGTAGGAGTATGGAGTTTCAATTTGAAATTTTTATTGTATTCTACCTTGTTGCCTATACTAAAATCTAGTTTCCAAAATTGCTGACTTTGGAGGAAGCTTATTTTAATTATTTGTTAGAGTTCCTTGATTCCTTAAACACTATTTTTTTGAACTATTCACGAGTAAATGAATAATGAATGCATTAATGTTTAAGTTAAATGAAAAATTATGCCTTATTTCAAAGAAATAAAGTAGAAATTATTTAATGGTAATACTTTCTTAGGAAGATAACATTCTAGCTTCTTTCTAGTAGCCTTCCTATAGCTTCTTCAACTCATAGCCTTCATATAGACTCCTTGTTTGGATTATGCAATCACTTCGTGTGGTCCCTCTCATTTTGGGGCTAACTTTGCAACTGACTTATTTTTTATGTTAGGGAATACTTGGCATTGAATCCAATCTCATAGCCTTCATGTAGACTCCTTGTTTGGATTATGCAATCACTTCGTGTGGTCCCTCTCATTTTGGGGCTAACTTTGCAACTGACTTATTTTTTATGTTAGGGAATACTTGGCATTGAATCCAATCTCCTATTTTGAAACATGTGTGATTTACTTTAGAGTTGAAATATCGAGCTATTCAAAGCAGGTATTCCATTAAATTCAATAATGATTGATCTTGTCTTTATTCCAAAAGATCTAGATGTAAGTTTAGAGATAGATTATTGAGCTTTTGTGAGCATAGAACTTCAGTTCTTAAGTTTGGGAGTTGAATTTTGGCTAACTTCTATACTGAAGACTAGTGAGAAAAGAGTTTCCCCAATAGGGCACTTCTTAGTAATTTTGAGAGCCCATAGGACCTCAGAGAGATTTTCTAGTATATAGGGTAAAAATCATGAGAATTCTACCATGTCATCTATGTTTTTGAGAGTGTCTAAGACACTCAAGTAGAACCATAATATAGCTTAGGAGGTTCCCATAAGCTCTAGCATATTGATAGAAACTCCTTATATCTTTAGAGAGCTATCAGATAGCTCCTAAGGACTAGATAGGGTCTCCCACAACTTGATCATCATTGAGGATGAATATCTAATAATATAAACCCTCATGCATACTGAGTGGAAGCTCTTTGAAACTTTCCATGCTCACATTCCTATCAAAAGCACTTTGAATCACCTGAACCTGATAATCAACCTCTAAATCTCTTTAGGACCTCAAAGGACTTAAGATAGAAGCTACTAGAGCAACTCCATCCATGAAACTATTAAATAAGAACAACATAAATAAGTCTCCAAAAGGACTAACTTAACTTTAGAGACCTCATATAGCATGCTTAAGCTTATACAAAACTCAAGGAACCTCAAAGGAACTGTTTCATCGTACCTTATGACTAGGTTAAGCCACCATCTCACGATTCATTTACAAGATACGCATTACTAGTAATCCTTAACCAAGCATTACTCAATGTGTGGATACTAATTTATTGGGCTAGAGGGACAATAAGGGTGCATCGACTATTATGTCAGGCACAATGCCCCCTCTAACTCTCACTATGGAACTACTAATGCTAAACAATATTAGATTGATACCAAGGGTACTTTTGTGAATGTATTTTGTAGAATTTTCAGAGGGGGTTGAGGAAGAAGAAGAATAGAGAAGGAGGAGCTGATTTTCTTATATTTTTTGATATCCATTATTGAAATAACTATGGCTATAGATAGCCTTACATACACATGGGATTACAAGGAAATCATGCTAACCAATTATGACATTCCTAACTGAATTGTAACCCTTCCTATGCTACATTTGTCGGTGGTCCCCTCAATATGCATTGCCTGCACTTCAGTGCCATGCGTGGTCCCTCTCTGCGTCTCGGGCACCATATGTGTTGTGCCACATTGACCTTCTCTGCGCCAAGCAGCCCAAGAAACATATGCTTGTATTATTCCTTCCCTCTTTTATAATCCTTGTCCTTAAGAATAAAGTGGAGGTATGAATTAGTAAGATTACCGCATGTGCTTTAAGACAAAAGAAAAAAGTAACCTTGAATTGACCTTGGAGTAAGCCCATAGTTCTAGGAAAAGTTGCTTTGATGCTAAGGCCATGCCTACTTGTTATTATTTTCCATTCAATCGATTGCTCTCCAATTAGTTGTAGTTTGCACACAATTACCCCTTATCTTTAGAGACCACTGGCCATTGGTAAATTCCCTTCTCAATGTTGGCCTTAAGTTTTGGCTTGAGGGCTTCTAAAGCCTTTTATTCATATTCAGTAAGTCTTGGAAGATCAGATGATATTAGCACTTCAACCTTATTCCTTCCAAGCTCAACCCTTGCCTTCGCTTCAGTTCCAACATTTTGAATCCTGACAGTTAGTTCCTGAACTTCTTTGTCACTAAAACTCACAACGGTTCTTATTTTGGATAGCAAGGGAAGAATTGTGATACCAGTATGGCCAGTACATCTGATACGATGAGTGTACATTTTAATATTTCCTAGCATATCATAATTAATGACATGAGCCACATTTGGTATATCAATCCCACGCTTTGTAGCATAAGTTGTAGCAAGGACATTCTACCTCTTAGTTCGAAATCCTTCAAGATTGATTTATCTCTACTCTTATGATTTTCCACCATGTAGAGTAGTCACACCATAGCCTGCCTTATCCAAATTCTTTGTAACAAAATCTGCATTCTTCTTGGTATTAACAAAAGCAATGGCAGTCTTATCACCAAGTTTGAGTAACCTATTAAATTTCTCAAAGTCCTTGACCCTAATAACATTCTTGGTAATCAAATCGGTAGCCTTTTAACAGTACCAATTGTTACCATAACGGGATTCCTCAAGTACTTTATGGCAATGCGCTCCACAACCGGGGGCATAGTAGCACTGAACATATAAGTTATTCTATAATTCCTCTTGTCATCAAGCTCTTACTCCTCATCCTCAGGCTCAAAATCACTCAAAGGCATTGCATCCAAAACACCCACAACCTATGGTTCAAAACCCATATCAATCATTCTATTAGCCTCATCAAGAATAACATAATTACATTGGTTGAGAACATAATATCTCCGTTCCAAGCAATAGACCAACTACCTAGGAGTGGCAATTACCAATTCACATCCTTACCTAATCTTAAAACCTTGTTTCTCAATAGACTTCCCATCAACAATTGACACCACTTTCACACCTAAATAATGAGCGGATTTCACAGTCTCATCCTCAATCTGCCAAGCAAGATCATGGGTAGGAGCCAAAACAATAGCATAAGGTCCTTCAGCCTCATTCTCTTCACTAATAGGAGGTAGTCTAGAAATGTAAGTCAACATAAGAAGTACAAAAGTAGCAACCTTACTTGAACCAATCTCAACAATACCAATAACATCTCTCTTTTGAAGGCCAATAGGAATAACCACCATCTGAATTGGGGAAGACTTCTTATAACCAGCCCTCTCAATAGCTTTTAGAAGCTCAACATTCACTTTACTCTCAACCCAATTTGCAATACCTTCATAAATAGAGTTACAACCACAATGAGTCAAAAAAATCCCAACTGATTCATGTGTGCAAAACTTGAGTTTGGGGTGTCCATGAAACTACTTTTCCTTGATATTTTGTCTTCTCAAGAAACCCAATTGGCAATAGGTTCTTAAAATGGTCTTTAAGTGACCAAATAAAAGGGATTTTACTCTTAACTAGAACCTCAGCCATTGCTTTGAGTTCATTATTAGGCAATGCCACCATAATTCAAAAACTTGCATATGCAATAGACTTAGCTCTCTTCCCATCCAACTATGAAATACACCCTGTTTTGTCCTTACCTACTGATAACTGTATTTTATATAGTTATTTTTACCTATCTTATTAATCATAATTGCTATGTTCTGTCTATTTTTAGTTAATTTTAGTTTAATAAATTAGTATTTATGGTTTTTTTATATTTTAAGAAAATTAAATAAATTGAATCGAAAACGTACTTAATTGCAAATTTGTGGCCAAAAATATAATTTCAAATAAAAGAGTGCTTAATTGTAATTAATAAAAGTTGAAAATTTAATTTAAATTAAAATCGGGCTTAATTTCAATTATTAAAAGTTTAAAATTTAATTTAAATTATAAAAAGGGCTATATTGTAATTAAGCAAAGTTTAAAATGTAATTTGAAATATATTTGTGGGTGAAAATGCAATTAATAAAAGTTAATTTCTGTGTAGGTGAGAAGAAGCCACGCGCCCTAGTCCAAGCGCACAACGTGGACCGTCCGATCAAAGAAGTAACGGTTAGGATGCGCGCGTGTTATTCATACCCGACCAAAGAGAGTGGGCGCATAGTTTCTTCTATCGCGTGGCTCGGTGTGCCAGTGGGGCCCACCTACCGCACAGGCCGACGTGCAGAGTGGGACCCACATGTCGGCTGCGCAGAATTTCCCCCGAGGTGCATCACTCACCGTTGGATCGGTTGAAAGGTCCAGATTGAAGCGTGTGGAACCAAGCTGTCACGCACCGAACCGCTTGTCTAAAAATTATGTGCGATGCGGGTTATCCAAGCAGCGTGCACCCTCGAGTTTTATAGAATCAGAAGAAGCCATGTGTCTCCTAAATCTCCCAGCGAATAACATGACGACACGTGGCATGTTACAATGAGTACGAACGCATAGGATCACGCCCGTGTTGCAGCCGTTGTCTCCCGTGTGACAATCCTTTGCGCGCCTATTTCCCATAGCCAATGAAATGCTGCCACGTGTTCGCATTAAATCCTTGTAGCGAATCAGACGCTGACACGTGGCATGCACTTTGAATTTAAAATACAGAACGGCGCCTCTCTGTCTACGCGTGATTTTAATTAACGTTTTAAATATCGAAAATTGATACGCGTGATTTTTATTTTTCGATACAAATTTTGACTCATTTATTTAAAGAAAAATAAAATAAAAAATGTAATATTTTAGATGTATTTTTTAGCTATAAATAGGAGATAGGATGATAGAGTAAGAAAGTTTTTTAAGTTTTGGAGAGGTGATAATTTTTGTGTTGTTCGGTTCAAGACTGTGGAACACGCAGAAGCCATTTTTGGCTTATGTTGCATTCTATGTGTACCAAATATTAATGATACAAGATGTTTTAATTTCCTTTCTTCTTCTTCTTATTTTTCTGTATGTTTTGTAATTTTATTTTTAATTAATGAAGTAATTTAATTTTTCTAGGGTTGCATTTGATCTAAATTTATGAAGCTTTGATTTTAATTATTTTTTATAGATTTATAAGACGTTCGATTTGTTCGTTCTATTTTGTGTTTAATGCTTTTTGATTATTTACGAATCTTATCAAAACGATCCGTGGCACATAAATAAACTTGGAAGAGGCATTTGTATGTATATTGCTCGTAGATAGAATGACATGTATGATGAAGGATAGGAATATACCCTAATTTTATGTGTGACCATTTGAAAACTTAGAACGTAAAGAATCTTGGTGAATTTAATTCTCATAGAGATATAGTGAATTAATTTAACGAGGTGTGTTTATACGGAGCTTGGAAGAGATGTATGAATAAAATTAGAAGTTTTCGATTGACAAATTAAATGTACTAAAAAATATAAATCAAAAGAAAATAACATGATTTGAGTGGATTAATTTGGTGAAAAATTGCAATCCTAGATTTCTTTTATTTTGTTAACTCTTTTCTTTGTTCCAATCAACGATCGTTTTGGATAAAATCAGAGAGAAATAATTTTAGTACTCGACAAACTATAGTAACAAATCTCCGTGGGAATGATACTTTACTTATCAAATTTTATTACTTAAGACCGTGTATACTTGCATGTTTTATGTTCTCCAAAAGAGACAACACCTACCAGTAACAACAACAAAAATTCTAGAGTGAGGAATCCTATATTTAGTACTTTTTAAAATTTGGTTTCAAGATCTTGATTAAGATATGGAGGGTTCAGCTCAGTAAAAGAATTCAAAACCAAAGTTGAGCCAGTTATGGTGCTTAGACCTCCAACACCATCAGTTGCACCAATGCATGGTTGCAAAGAATCTCTACCCTTAAATGCTACCTAAAAACCCTCATAGCATTTTAGAACGTATGAATTTCTAGAATTCAGATGGATAGAAATTTTGGGCTCGATGTTCTCAGATAACATGAATTGGAACCCTTGTAATGCAATTTTCCATTCCTCAAACTGACATAGAGCTATCATCTATGGGTTTTAAGAAACTTGATCCTTCTCCATTATTTCTTCAAACACCTTGTCTGTGTACCCTGTATCTCCCCACTTCTCATACAATTTCACCAGGTTCTCAGTCCCAAGAACAAAATATGACTCATTATTGGCATGAATGTTATTTTCTAACCTTGAGTTTTGAAGACTTACAGCTGCCTTTAGAGTGGTTGGGGAAACATATTTTAGGGAAATACCCATATGGGTCATCTAGGTCTCAAAAATTGGTAAATGAGTGTGTTCGTAGAGCTTAATAGCCTGATTAGGCTTCCTTAGGTGACTGTCTCTGGGTTCTCTGATTGAACCTTCATTAGCGTGAATTGGCTTCAATCACGTGCAGTGTTGGCTAACAATGAATCTCTTATTAACATAGTGACATAATCTTTTTCTTCTTTGCTCACATGCCTATCGATTGATCGACTGATCCATTGCTCTGATTATTTTCAAAGAGGTGGATGAAGAAGAGAGGGAGTAACCAAGGTGAAGCTGGTTACCTGCATGTGTAGGAGCTATATGGCTAGATAATGGCCCAAATTCAAGCCTAATTGGAGGTAGTTCAACTGAAGGAAGGGACCTGGCTTCATAGGCCAGTTCATGGGCCTATCTGGAAGCCCAAGCGATGATTATCCATAGAAATTAAGCTTGGAGTCCATTACCATTTCTCTATAAAACCCAGGAACCAAATGGTTCTCTACAGTTTGGGATTCTCTTGGAGCATTCTCCGAACAAGCACCAGAGGTGAAGGATCCCGTGGTTGCAACTTCGAATTTCTCAAAGGTCTCAGACGACCCACTCATCATAACTATAAGAGAAAGTGTTGGTGGTGAGCTATGGGTGGTGAAAAGAGCTCTTAGCTTGATCAACACCTCTTGTAAGACAATGTTTAATCGCTCGGAGTTGGATTTAAATTGTGCTAAGGGGTTAGATCCCTCATCGGAGGTCTCTACATTGGATCGGTTTTGGTTGTCCATGGCTGGAACCAACTTTGATACCATTGTTATGTAGAATTTTCTGAGGGGGTTGAGGAAGAAGAAGAACAGAGAAGAAGGAGATGATTTTCTTATATTTTTCTGATATCCATTATTGAAATAACTATGGCTATATATAGCCTTACATGCACATGGGATTACAAGGAAATCATGCTAACCAATTTTGACATTCCTAATTGAATCGTAACCCTTCCTACGCTGCATTGGTAGATGGTCCCCTCAATTTGCGTTGCCTGTACTTTAGCTCCATGCGTGGTCCCCCTCTATGTCTCATGTGCCACATGCGCTATGTCATATGTGACCTTCTCTGTGCCAAGCAGTCCAAGCAACATATGCTCGTATTAGACAATTGCATGGATTATAGGGCATACCACCTAACAATCCAAAAGTATTCATGACTAGTATATACTCACTAATTAGGAACATGTGGATTAATTTACATAAAAATTATCTTTTATAGCCTAGATTTAGTTAAATTAATACATAATGGAAAAATAGTAAAAAAAAGCACTCAAAAAAATTGATTTGGTAAGCCAATATGGAAACCATCTTGGACTACCATATGACAAATCGTGGTAGCCACATTGGCATACCATGTGTTTTGTGTGGATAATAGAGGCATGACTTTGGGTGTAAGCCAAAAACCATAATTGCCTTTTCAGATATATTCCCAATTTGGATAGAAGATGATTTGGTTAAGCATTATATTTAATGAGAAAATATTTTAGATGTCAAATCCTATTAGATAAGAAAACTATGTTCCTATACAGATTGTAAGTTATGTAAACTATAGTTGGACTAATACATTAGCACCACACTCTTATATAAATAGATATTCGGTGCCTCATCATTCCTTAGCCTCATAGTTCAGTAGTCACAACTTTTTAGAATTGTGGACTTTTATCAAACATGCTCTTTGTTATCAGGTATTGGTATAACTATGTATTTCCCTACAAAGCTCAATTGAAGGTTCTTAGATCTACTTCGTACCTTCTCCACGCAAAGGTGATATATTTCCCTACAAAAATCAAGTGAAGGTTCTTAGATCTACTTCGTACCTTCTCCACGCAAAGGTGTTGTTTTATGAAATCCTAGTATGAGTTATTGACTACTTAGTAACTTATTAAAGGAACTAATATATGGTTTGTTAAATAAAGTTTGTAGGTTCAAAAAATTTAAAACATATTATTCTTCCGTTGCTTTAAAAATTAACCTACCAACAATGTTTCCAATTAAACAATATCACTATAAGGATAGTCTAATACGTACTTTGAACGTAAAAGTTAAATTTTCATAATTAATAGGGTAGTTGTCTTGTGGCCGTGTGGTTTCCTTGGTTCAGTTGACCTATATTGCTTTCAATTAAAAAAAGGGTGTGTTATGTGTTAAACACCCTGACTATCCCCAAAAAATGAGTAAGAATAGAGTGTCTAGTTGGCTCGGTTGATGTAAATGAGGTTGATGATGTACAAGTTGGTAGTAAAGGAGAAGATCACTCCTTGAAATTGAGAACCAACCTAATAGAAAAAGTTAGAGAACAAATGTTGCATTTCTTAAGATCCAAGTCTGATGTTTTAGCATGGAAACCTGGGGATATGCTTGGATTTGACCTCAAGATTATAATGCATAAATTGAATGTTGATCCTAAGGCTAGGCCTATCAAGTAGAAGAAAATAAAATTCCTAGGGAAAAAAATTGATGTAATCAAAGGTCAAGTAGATAAACTTAAAGAAACAAAGATTATCAGAAAGGTAGATTATCCTACATAGTTGTCTAATGTTATTTTTGTGAAAAAGGCATATGGCTCATCTCACACGTGTGTGACTTTCATTGGTTTAAATGATACCTCTCAAAAGACTGTTTTCCCTTACCAAGTATTGATCAGCTATTTGATGCCACTATAGGATTTAGTTTAATGAATTTTCTTGATGCATATTCTTGTTATTATCAAATCAGAATACACCCAAAAGATGAGGAAAAACATCTTTTACTATTAAATAAGGTACTTTTTATTATACTTGAATGCCTTATGGTTTGAAGAATGCTGGCACAACTTATCAACTTTTTGTCAAAAAAATGTTTGAACACCAACTAGGGAGAAATATAGAAGCATATGTAAATGATATGGTGATAAAGTTTGTACAACCTATAGACCACATCAAAGACTTGGAGGAAATATTTGGTATCATCTAAAATTATGGCATGAGACTTAATCCCAAAAAAGTATTTTTTGGTATTACCTCGGGAAAATTCCTAGGATATCTTATCTTGGTCCGTAGGATCGAAGCAAATACAAATAAGATATAGGCTTTAGTTAACATGAAACCTCCCAATAACTTGAACGAAATTTGGCAACTAAATGGAACAATTGTGGATTCAATAGATTTATTTCCAAATTTATCAATGAATGTCTTCCATTCTTTAAATTATTGAGGAACACATCAATTGTTTTAGAACGAAGAATCTGATAGAGCCTTCTAGGGAATCAGATAATACATAGGTGCACCTTCGGTATTGATCAGCCCACTCTAGGATAAACATTATATTCTTACTTAATTGTTACTCCTTAAACATCTAGTGCTAGACTCCTCATAGAAAGAAACAAGGTCTAACATCCTATCTACCATATTAGCTAAATCCTAACCAATTCCCATAGTAGATACCCCATAATTGAAAAGTTATCCTTTAGTTTGAAAATGGCAACACGAAAGCTACAAAAATACTTTGGCTCACACACCATAATAGTACTCATATCCCACCCACTAAATAATGGGTTAACAAAGCCAGAGGTTATAGAGAGGTTGGAATATGTTGCAATTAGGTTGGGAGAGTATGCTATCAAGTGTATGTCCAAGTCTTCCATAAAAGCTCAAGGCTTGGTAGATTTTGTTTTCCAAGTTTAGTGACTCCTATGAAGTTATCAAGAAAGAGGATGTGGCAAAATTATGTGGCAAGTACACAAAGAAAACTCCAATATGGCAAGTGTTTGTCGATGGTGCTCACAATTTTAAGGAGTAGGGCTGTGAAATGTTATACTAGACCATGATGGAAATTGTTTCGAATATTCTGTGAAAATGGATTTTCAAGTAACCAACAACATTATAAAAACATCTTTGGAGTCATGAACTCAAAGAAACTTGAAGAAAATAGTATCATGTTATAGAGTGACTGATATTTGGTGGTTAATCAATACTTGGGCACATTTGAGGCCAAAGATAGAAAAATGTGAAGGTGTGTAGAAAAACTAAAAAAAGAATGCTCAAATTTTGTTAACTTTGACATCAAACATATACCAAAAGGTGAGAATAAACATAATAATGCCTTGGCCACTCTCATTGCTATATATTTGACTAATAGTAGCTAAATAATCACTATAATAGTTCTCACTAAGGCTAGTATGGAAGAGGTAGAAAAGTCTGTTGGAATCATTTATGAAGTCACCAATCCATGCTTCACACATATCCTTAATTTCCTCAAAGATGGAGGCTTACCTAAGGATAAGAAAAAAAATAAAAGAAATCAATTCAAAGGTAGGGAAATACATGGTACATGATGGAAAGGTCTTCAAAAAGGCAACCTTTGGGCCTAGACTCGTATGCATTGCCAAATAATGCTCTAAATGAGTCATGTATGAGACTTACAAATAAGAATATGGATTTCATTCATGAGGCATAAAGCTATCCCAATGGATCATGGGACAAGGCTATCATTGGCCAACAATGTTAGCAAATTGTGTAAGGTACACCCAGGCATATGAGAAGTGTCAAAGTTTCACCTCATTGTTCCATGTACCACCAGCATGAATGATATGGATAATTAGCCCAAGGCCATTTTGCAAATTAGGACTTAATATAGTGGGAATTTTACTACAAGCAATGGGTCAAAATAAGTTTTCTTAGTCACCATAGATTATTTCACAATATGGACTGAAGTGAAGCCTTTATGAAGAATTGATAAGAGTCAAATTATTGCATTTATGTTATGATTTAAATGTTGATATTTGTGTGAAAATTGCGTTTATTTGATTATTTAATCCACAAATGTCATTGCACGGGTATTTCATTTTTAAAGTGCAATTTCAGGCAAAATCATAATTTTGGAGAAGTTTGGGACAAATTTCAATGATCGGGATTGAGTGCAAATAAAAAGAAAACAAAATTTCAAAATTTGGAATTTCGCGCCGGCGAGAATATTCTCGCCGCCGGCAAAAACCTTATAGAGAATACGTTGAAAATCATGCAGGGAGCACGGGTTTTGGCAAAGCAATCTTACCGCCGGCCAAAGCAATCTCGCCGCCAGCCAAGTGAATCTCGCCACCGGCCAAAGCAATCTCGCCGCCGGCCACATTAGTCTCGCCGCCGGCGAGAATCTACAGAACCAAAATCGTAACTTTTCCAGAAATATCGCCGTGGCGAGAATAATGTCGCCGCCGGTGAGTTTCGTCCGAAAACACATTTTTTGTGTTGTTTTGCTCCAAAATTGCCCCCCAAATCCTAGATCTATATATACAATATGATGGAGAAAGAGAGATTACGGCAGAAAGTGGAGTTCAAAGACATTTTTGGAGGAGAGAAAGAAATTTTGGAGAGAAAGTTTGGAGAAACTTGAAGGATCTTCACCATTGTTGCTACCAAGTCTTCATCTTCTAGAGTTTTTCATCTCTTCTCCTTAGCTTTTATATTCTGCAGTTTATTCAGTTTTGTTATTCATGGATTCAATTGAAATAATGGTTGTTCTTATTTCTATTATGAACTAATTCGTTTTTGCTAAGGCTATGATGTAGTTGAATCAAGGAAATCTGATTTCTTTTGTTATTGTTATATGAGTTCATTGTTTTCAAGTTGAGTATTTATTTCCATGCTTAATGCTTTTAAATTTTTGGCCAAGATTTAGATGATTAGTTGCATTATATTGAGACCGAGAGGAGATATGTAATGAATGCTTCTTGTGATAAATACCGTATGTTGAATGCAAGTGTGAGAACTAATGCATGATGTATGTGGTTATTCTAGAAATTCCATAAATCATAATGTGCTTGTTTGTGATTAAATCTTCATAGAAATATAGTTGGTTTTCATAGATAAGTAATTCTAATATAACTCGAGAGAGAGTATTAGGTAAATTTGTGCTTTTCAACCATCACTTTTAGCTTTGATTCTCATATAACATGACTTGAAATCGGATTGAATTGATTTAGCGAAATCAATTGCCCTAGCGTTTTTAATCATTTGTGAACAACATTAAATTTTGTTATTTGCGTTTAGTTTTATGTTAATTTTCTTTTTAAACAATTTTAACAATTCGGTTTTCAAATAAATTAGGATTAGTCAATTTCGGTAATTAGTAACGCCATTCCTTGTGGGTTCGATATCCGTACTTTTGTACACTTTATTACTTGAACGATTCGTACACTTGCGAAAATAAGCATCAAGAATAAGGGAAGATGAGATAATCTGATTCATATGGAAGAACATAACATGTCATTTAAATTTACCCAAGGAGCTTGTCAATGATAATTGGAAACAATTTACGGGTTGTAACATCAAAAAGTTTATATCCAAGTACAACATCAAAATGTATCATATTACCCTCTATTATCTACCTGTGAATGACCATGTAAAATCTTCATACAATTTGATATTAAGCAATTTGAGAAATTTAAGTAGTACTTATGAAAGAAAAAATAGATGAAGCTATAAAAAGAATGATTGAAAAAAAAGTTGTGTGGTAGATTACTACAAAAAAGCTATGCAATTTAAGTCATTCTCCTTGGATGATTGGATTCTCAAAAGAGTTTTCCCTAACAAAAAAGAGTGGATGGTAGGAAAACTATTTACAAACTAGGAGGGCTTATACTAGATAAAAGGAGTAACACTAGGTAGAGCCTATATGTTGAAAGACATTGAAGGTGTGGAAGAAAGTACAAGTTGGAATGCTCTACACCTAAAAAGGTACAATTTTTAATGTATAGCTTTTTATGTATTAGACTCAAGGTTCTATTTCATATGGACTAACTTTGAAATCAAAGTTTTTGTGCAATGTTAAGCCATAAAATGATCACCTTAGTCAGGAAACTAGGTAGTGCAATATGGAAACACAATCAAAGTACGAGCTGATACCTCAGATAGGAACTAGGTAGAGTGCTTGAGAAAAAGTTTGGTTCTAGAAAGCTAGTATCACTAGCTCTAGGAGCCAAACAAGATAAAATTAAGCCATAAGATAATCACCTCAGTCAAGAATCAGATAGATTACTATGGCATAATGTTTAAGTAATAAGCTAATGAAATTAGTCAACAACAAGGTAGAGTGCTCTTTCACAATGTTTATATCATATGCTTATCACTTCGATCAAGAACTAGGTAAAACACTCTAGCACAATGTTTAAGTCACAAGCTAATCATCTAGGTTAAGAACCAAGTAGAGAGCTCTAGCACTATTTAAAGCATGAGATGATCACCTCGATCAATAACTAGGTAGAGAGCTCTAGCACCATGTTTAAAACATGAGTTAATCATTTTGATAAAAAAATATGTAACGAACTTGGAAAAAGCTTGATCCTATGAAGCTGGTATCACCAGCTTTGGAACCAAGCCATCCTATATGCAAACCATGAGTTGATCCCTTCAGTCAAGAAATAGGTAAAACACTCTAATACTATTTAAAACACAAGCTAATCACCTTGGTCAAAAACTAGGTAGAGTGCTCTGGCATAATGTTTAAAACATAAGCTGATTACCTCAGTTAAGAATAAGGTAGAGCTCTTAAAATATCTTAATCCTAGGAAGCTGGTATCACATGTTCTACAATAAGCTAGCCCATATTCAAACCATGAGCTGATCAACTCGATCAAGGACCAGGTAGAATGCTCTAGGAAAGGATAAGAATATGAGCTAATCCCCTTCGTAAAAGATAAGGTGAAATGCTTAGGCTAAATTTTTTTAAACAAACTTATATTCATAGATCGAGCTTACGAAGAGAGGTAACAAGATTAAAAATAAATGGAGCTAAATGCCTAGAGAAAAAGATCACTCAAAAACCTTTAAGACGTTTAACTCCAAGACCACGGTCTTAATCCTTAGTGTTCTACACCAAAGGTAAAAGCTCAGCATGAATCTTGACTACCTTTCTACATATCTCCTTACCTACTTGAGTTGGAGATATGCTCACTCTCATACCCAATCCTTCTAATTCCTCAGAAACATTCATTACTTTGAGAAACATGCTCTCACCTCATTTCATGTAAAAATTGGCCCAATGAGATTTATTATCAACTAGGGAAACCATATTGGTCATAGTTTTCCTTTCACGAGCATGTGTCTGGAACAATTCTTCTCTATGAAAATCGAGCTCACACTTGAGCTCATCATAAAATAGAGCCTTATCCTTGACAAGGTCTAGCTTGGTCCTTAATTTGAGCACTTCATTAACAAGCCTAACATTCTCTTGCCTGGATTAAGATAAATGTCTCCTTGCCCGATCAACAGCCATGACACTCAAGGAAAAAAGATAGGGTTAATGCTCTAAACCTAACAAAATGATGCTCAAATTTTGTATTTATAAAATAGCTTACAAGTGCTCACATTGTAAGAAATGATAAGTATATTTCCAATTTTGGTCTAAAGAGGAATCATGTGGTTTTAAATAATTCAACAAATTCTTAAAAATAAAAATTAAACCTAAACATTATGTCACAAAGTTTTGAGTTTTTAAAATATCTAAACTAATGACATTAAATTAAAGATAAATTCAACAAACATTAGGAAAACAACATTTACATTCAATGGAGAAATTATGGGATAGATTAATTAGTTAATCATACTTGTTCAATATTAATTGGGTTATTAATGACATGAATTAAGATTATTGATTCTCTTATATATACAAATAGGAGATTGATTAGGTCAACTATTAGTTATTTCTTAAAATCACTTACCACCTTCGGTCAGATCTAGCATTTAATTTTAATTAAATTATGCCTCTTTTCTAAGAGATTAACAAACCATTTAGTTGTTGCCTTTGATTGGGTCTAACAAATTAAACTTCTATTCAAACTTTCTAAATTGGATTGTAAATCAATGAATCTAAAATCTAACTTTCATGTTTTAAAGTTATTATGAAAAATATGTCACTAATATATTTTCCAATAATGAATCTTATAAAACCTTTGAAATAGAATATTACTCTAAACTAGATTCAGATAATCAAATTCTTAATTCAAGAGTGTGATTCTAAATCAAATCTAGATTTATGTTTCAAAAACCTAATTTCATATAAATTTTGTAAAATTATTGAATATAAAATAACATGTAATTTTGTAAAAATATTTATCTGTTTTAATATTTCATAAGCATAACAACGTTATGAATACCTAATATTACGAATGAAGGAGGGAATATACTTTCAATTTTTTACTTAAATCATTCAACTTAAGTAATAAAAATAAATATATGACACTTTATCAGATGTAAAAATCCTAACATTCAATGTTAAACCTATAGAGATCATCTAACAATTTGAAGTTGATAAGAAAAGTGTTTAAAAGAGTAAAAAACATTATCACTCAAAATGGAAAGATAATGGCTCAAAACATCTCCACAAGGTAGTCTCCATTATTTGATTCTTAAACATCGATTTTGAATTTATTGTAATTCATTATTTTATCATGAAATAAATTATGACAAATTATCACATTACTTTATGATATGTTTTAGAAATTAATTTAACATGAAAAAACTTAATCATTTACTCAAAATTAAATAAAGACATGATAATTTTGCTAAAAAAATTTAAAATTTCATAAAGAAGTAGCTTTTTCCATCCCAAACCTAGAACTTACATAACCCTCAATGTAAAAATTACAAATTAAAGATAAAGAGTAAATAATATAAAATTTTTCCATTTGTTGAATATGCTCAAGTATTGATATGGAATTACAGGTGCATCCACCGTTCCAAACTTTTAAATTTACACAGATAGAATATTGTATACTTCTCACAAATTTTAATAAATAGTTATAGAATTAACAGTTTTAAACAATGTTCACATGACAATAAACAACATAAAAACAAATATAACATTCAAAAGCAAAAAAATTAAACTAAATTTCTCAAAACAAAACAAAATTAAACAAAACAAAAAATAAAAAATCATAAAAACTCTAGAACAAAGTTAGAGCTCAGTCCTTCAGGTCATCTAGATCTTGTTCTCCTAGTTGACATTATGATCTTTTAAGAGATTCAAAGTTCAAATCATAATATTGATACTTGGGTGTTACTTAATGGGAGATGGTCAAGTTGTAACCCATTCATTTCATACATCAATCGGTTATGATCCACCTGATCACGATGCTATCGATTTAGAAATTGAGCTTGTTGGGTAGTGTAAGCTTGCTAGTAATATTCCATGTAGCTCATTATTTCACCAAAATTATGAATTTTATCTTTCATAGTTAGCTTTGATGAAGAAGTGGTCTTTCTTTCCCGTTAGGCTATGTTGGTACCAGAGGTGAGTCCACTGAAATACACCATATTTAATGATTCACCAAGTTGAATTATAACTTCACCTTTTGAGTGAGGTTCTCCTGCTTTCTTACATAAAGCAGTATCTAATTAGGGAAAAAGTAATTCAATTGGTGACTGTTTGTAGATAGCTTGATCTTGTGGTGAATTATATTTCCTACATCTATAGACATCTTGGTTGCAATAGCATACAATGAAATTTCCCTCTCTCTATGCATTGAGTTGTAGTGTTTGGTGGGAATTATTCTAGAACACATGAAGTATTGCCAAAGTTGGGCAACCCTATCCAAATACTTGGCTTCAAAGCCCTTATGTTTCCCTATAGCAAAATTTCATTAAACCCCTTCTAAAGTTAAGGTTTCAAATATTGTAGCATAATCGACATTGCTTATATATGTTTTATACTCACCTTACCCAATATTCACTAAATAATGAAGAGCATTTATATCATTTAGCCCAAAAGGATTAGCACTTCCAATACTTTAACTACATTGTTAACAGAATTGAGAACATTAGCATAGAAATTTTGAACAAGTGATTCTATAGTAGCATATGGTTCCTTAACAAACCTTTTCCATCATAATGCTGCTATAATCTTAAAAATTCCCTCAAATTGAGCATTTGGCCCTAAATCAAAGTCCATCCCTCTTTTAGGTATAAAACCTTTATTTACTTCTATGGATTTTTGAAAATGTAACTTGGCTTTATAACTTGAAAATTTGGCCCTATCATAATCCTACGAAGTTGATACCTCTTTAATTTTACTATTCCTACCTTTTTTAGGTTCCATTTCAAAAAATCAACAATATCTAAATTCCAAAGGTTCTCAGATAATCTAGGTAAAAAAAATAAATTATACCAAAATATTTTCCTTTACCCTCTTAGACCAAATTAGGGTTTGAAACTCTTAATAATTCACAAATAATCTACAAAATATAGGGAATTTTAAGACATAAATTCTAAAATTTTATGACTACTTATGTTGTTGAGGATGAAGAAAATGAAGAAAACCCCTCTTGAAGATGATGAAGACATGTTGATTTTGTTGATGGTTTTTCAAAATTTCTTTATGGAATGGGTAGGAAATAGATTTTTGTGAAAGGCTTTGAAAGATTATGGAAGAAAAGTGTGATTTATGAGGGATTTTATATGTTTGAAGGGAGAGAACATGTTAGTGTTTATGAAGAAAGTGAGAAAATTTGAGGGAAAGTGGGTGTTTTTACAGAACTTTAGTAACACTTGCCTCGGCATAATCCTTTTCCTCTTCCACCAATTTTAAATAGAAACACTTATGCCATGACAAATTTTTCATATGGCCACGACATGCATAACTCTATAGCTAGAAATTTTTATAATTAATAATTGATCATAATATTAAAAATAGAATTCATAACGATGTATAAAATTAATAGAAAAATAGAAAAATACATTTAAAATTTATATGTCAAGCGTATCCTTCCAAATACAGAGTTTTAGTATTGTTTCTATAATTGGACAAACTCCAACAAGTTTGCTAATATTTTTTATTGAATTGAGAGATAACTACTACATAAACTTAAACAATGTTCACTGTAAATTGAGAGAAGAACTAAAATAAATCTAAAAACTAAAGAAAAGCATAAGAGAAAGAGAAGAGATAACAAATGATGGATATGGATTGGGATGATTTACAATGGGGGTGAAGGCGATTTTTATAGGTGTGAAAGAGGCTTCAAATAGGAGAATTTTGTGGATTAAAAATTTGAGCATGGCAGTATGATTTTCTTGGCACCATGGCATGAACCAACTTGTATATGTTTTTAATCAAGATCTGACTGCCTCTAGTCACGACATGGTAAAATTTCACTTTAAGCAAGCGTGTTGCAATGTTTCTCAAATTTCACTTCTATTTCACCCATTTATATTGGTTTGGAACATATGTAAGGATTATACTTTAATGTTTCAATAGAGTGCTTTCAGGTACTATTTTTCGAGTGTTGATCAGTTGAATCATTTTGAAGAAAAAAATACTTAAAAAATAACAAAACATACTTGTGATTCTGAGAAGATAAATTTGCTAAAATGATGTTAAAACTTATGAAAATACAAATATATTTTAAGATATGTAATGCATAAAATCACATTATATTTAGTGCTTTTAAATACTCATCACAAAACAACTAAAAACCCTCTATATCTATTTGCTTTAACAACTAAGCACCTTGCCTTTTATAGGGAAAGGTATTGGGATGAATAATTGGAAAAATATCAAAAATTAAATGTAATAGGTTAGCATTAATAAATGTATCATATAAATAAACATCCATGTCTTAGTATGTATATACGTATAAATACATGCCTAAATTAAGAAATATAATCACTAAACAATTATATCTTATAATTATTAAGAGGAATGTCGAGCATAGAAATAGCTTGAATATCTTAAAAAAGAGAGAAACACAAGAAAATGAAAGAGGTTGAGCTTTCCAAAAATAAAACAACTCGATCCTATTATAAAACTTGAACATCCCTAGGTTGTTGAGATTTGTCTCCCGCTTCAATTTCTTCCTCACCTCCTCCTCACTTTCCTTAGATACTTCAACATAAGCTTCGTATCTACTTCCTTAAATACCTCAACATGCCTTGTATTTCATTCCATTAACTCATAACATAAGACAACTTCTCCTCTTATCGATGGCCTCGCCCTTTTATTTGTTAGCATGGGTAAGTAACATAGCCATATTGGCACGAGTCAAAGCTTTTGCTTGAGTTGAGCCTAAAAAAAGAAAGGTGGATGATTAAGTGATGAATAAAAGAGATAAGTTGATAAAATACTCAACCAAAGTAATGGTTCAAAGTAATACTTACTTTAAAAAGCAGTGTACTCAATGACTCCTTTCCTCAAAGTTCGAACAATTGAAAAGGGTGTAGGCTAGCTCGAGGAGATTAATAAAAGTTCTTGATGATATGTAGAAGTGAGAGAAAGCTAGAAAAATACTCCTAAATTTTGGGAAGGAATAGTGTAAGAAGGAGTGGGTTCTTCCATTATAATGCCCATATGCCTTTCCTTTTTGGCTTAGGTTGGTGTACTCTCTTTGCTAGAGCTTTTGCTTCTCTTTTTCCCATCAAAGATCCTGCACTTGTGTAAGGCTTGTGCTTGTAGTAGTTGCTTGGCTCTTTTGATTAAAGTATCAAGTCAGCATAGCACCCATTTTGAACTCCATTATTGAAAAGAAAAAAAAAGTGTTACAATATCAAGAAAATAAACTAAGTACAAGATGATAAAGACACAAGTTAAAAAATAGAACACCATCATCTGGCACCACTTCAAATCCACTCCCAAAGTTAGTGGATGGAGTTCTATGTTGAGCTGGTGCTCAATGCTTATGGATCATCCTTATTGGAGGAAGGATCGAGATGCTCTCATTAATCCATATGCCATAAAGTGTGATGTGTTTAAGAGGTCCTTCCAAGATGCAGGCTTTGGCGGATAGTTTCAAATGTTAACAAGCCTTTGTTTAGCCTTAGGGGTCGATGTTTTTATGTATGAAGCCATATTTCTAATCACTAGCTTCATATTAGCCTAAGAACTCCTTATCAACTTGTCATCACTATCTGTTGTCTTCTACCGACCAGAAACATAGAAAAAATATTATTTTTGGTTCTTTTCACTATCGAGAAATATCACATTTATGCTTTGGTCTTATTTAATTGACATCTAAACCCTCCTCATGTCATTAGGGTTTTTCTTCAACATGTATGTGTCATTAAACTAGGGCATCTCCAACTCTAGCCTAAGTTCTCTGTATATAAGGGTGAGGTAAAGAAAGTACCACCACCTATAAGGAATCAATTGGCCTGGAGTAAGTTGTATCCTTATCAAGAATTTTCTAATGAAAGGATATTAAGGAAACCTAAGCTCGAGCCAAAGAGCCTTCTCATGAAAGGTTGGCCAACCTTCAGGTAGGGTCGTACTATCCAATAAGTCTAGGTTATGAATAATTATGTTGACAGAGGAAGGTATGTTATAAATTTTTCTAGGTCTCTTCTTTTCCCTTGGAGTTAAACCACTTGGAGGATATTTTTCATTCAAGCCTTTGGTTCGACCCATTAGCTCCCTAGTGCTTCCTTTTTTTTGGATTTCTTCCTCCATTCCCTTGGAATAGATATTTGAGTCTAAGGTATGCTCAGTCTAATGGTATATTGAGATGATGATGTGGTGATGATCTCGGCCATATCTTTTTCCTCAGATGTATTCACCTCCACGGTTGAGCCCAAGCTTACACTTTCCTCTTGAATCGAGTAAGTGGAATATTAAGGAATTTCCCAAGAAGATAACCCAAAGAAATGTGAGGACTCTACCTATTGCTCTAGTTGATATTTCTCTATGTATTGCTACATGAGAAGAAAAACACAAAACAAAATAAAGTAAGATACGAGAAGATAGGGAGTTACCTAAAGTTGAAGTTTTGAAAAGAGGCTGAGGAGTGAAATTAAGAATTGACCACAAAAGAAAATGTGAATTGGTTAGGTGCAAAGATAGATTTGTAAAAATTGAGCAGCTAATTATGATACCTAGCTAATATTTTTATTACCCAAGTAAGAAAACAATAAGGCATGAAGTGAAGTGACAGAGAAATTTTTGAAGAAATTTGGCTCAAACTTTCTTAAAATTATGAAAATGAATTCCTTGCCTCCCCTTTAATATAGAGGTTTAAATTTTCTCTCTCCAAAGAATTTATTGAGACGTGCAAAACCCTTTAAGATTTAGTGTAGTTTTAACTGCCAAGTTTTTACTTTTCCACCTCATTTGAAGAACGAAGCTAAAAGAGTAGGGGGACTTGATCATTGAGCATAAGTTATGACTTGGAGTCTAACCCTTAAAGTGCCCAAACCTTGGTACACAATCCTTGAGTCTTAAGGTAAGATTGCACGTAAAATTAGGATTTTACAAAGCATCCTTAGAAGTATAAAGCATCCAAGGATCAACCATCAATTTGATCCTATAACATGGTCGACCCTGTAGTAGTTTTTTCTTTTACTATTATGCCTTTCTAACATGCTGAGACATGTATCCCTTATGTAATCAACACATCTACAATAATGTTCTATATATATGTGAACTTGGTATCAAACCAGCCATATTCACTCTCATTTTCCAATATCTCTCTAGTTTCTCTCTCTAAATTAGATCATTCCCAATAGTCGCGTTTAATTACTCGATAGAAAACAATAATATTTTAATAAAAAATCATTAAAATAATATATTTATCCTTCATTGGCTCTTTTTACAAAGCTAATGGACTAAATGACATTGTTTCTAAACTAATGGACTAAATGGCATTTTTCTCAATAATAAAAGGATAAGAATAGGACTAATTCAGACACTTCTAAGTAGATAAATAATTAACAATCAATGGAGAATTTATGAGAATAATTTGTTAGTTAACCATGCTTGCTTAAAATTAACTAGGTTATTAAAGAATAAATTAAGATTATTGATTTTCCCTTTTATGTATGAAAAATTCTTCTAACGGGGATTAATTTCTTTGTTAATTAAACCAATTAATATCTTTTGGTAGGGATCAATAACTAATTAGATTAAATTATGTTTTTTTCCTAAGGAAATAGTAAAGCCATTTAAACTCTTATTCAAGGTGTAAAAGTGAGATCCTAAAAGCTAACTTTAATATTTTAAATCTATTACAAAAAATATTTTGTTAATATATTAATCAATAATAGACTTTGTATAAATCTTAAGTTTTCTATTTAAAATGAAAAATCCATTATAAAATCGTAAAATTAAATCTAATCAATTAAAATTCATCAAAGTCATCTCAACGTCCCTAATCATAATTATCATGGCCAAAGAAATAAGGTTTTAAGTCAAACCTTACAACATTGAAATCCTTTATTCATGATTATCTTATTTTCACCATAATTGTTTCAAACAACGTAGATGGGAAGTGAGGGAAGAGTAGGGGTGAGCTACACATAACTCAGTAGAAGTTTACTCTAAAATTTTATCATAATAAATAGATATTCATGATGCATTCTCATTTTAATAAATTTTCACAAGTGTAAGTACTCATCATTACTTCAATGTGGGGAGATTTCAATCATAAACCCAAGTATACATATACTTACTCACTTCTGGGGAACCAAATGAGTGTAAAGTCTAGTTATCCCAATGCATGCTCATAAAATTCAAAATATGTCATGTGGTACAAAACCAATGCATGATATGTAACCCCATATGCATTGATCATCCAAATACATGGGCACATGCACGATCCAACCCTAAAATGCATATGGGTCTACCTCTGACCCTATGTATAATCACAATACATAAGGCACATTTATCTATCAAATCACATAATATAGGCTTTCCTCTATGGGTAGGTCAACTCCAAACACAATGGGGTTCTAACTTTAAGGCATAGATAGTAAACATAATAGAGGGTCCAACTTTAAGGCCTGTGTGCAACCATAATAATCCATGGTCACATATAGACACTATAGATGAAAAAATTGAAAGATACGTGTATATGATGCATATCTATAGTCTGTTGAAAACTATTTGCTACAGCCAGTATCCCATGGGTACCATACTCTACTAGACCATGTATAGGTGCACTACTCACGTATAAAACAATTTTCATGATTCATACATAACATTCTTGGCTACCAAGTCATATTTTCACAATGTTCATTTTATAATAATATTTGATGCTCGTTTATTTATACAAAACGCTTTTCAATGTATGCATAATAAAACATTTATAATGAGTATCTCATTTTAAACAACTTTTAGAACATTGTAATATTAATAAAAAATAATGGCAACCAGTTTTTCACTTTTATCCATAATATATGATGCATGACAATTCATTTATAAAAATAATGCATGAATTTAAAAAAGTTAGAATAAGAACC
Organism: Hippophae gyantsensis; assembly: GCA_030763125.1. Lineage (NCBI taxonomy): Eukaryota > Viridiplantae > Streptophyta > Magnoliopsida > Rosales > Elaeagnaceae > Hippophae > Hippophae gyantsensis. The sequence goes on along the minus strand of CM061035.1, from coordinate 39,281,228 downwards.
TTGGCCTTATTTTGCTATCAAGGTTTTGAACCCAAACTCCTTGAAATTTCATCCATAAAATACCCTCCAAAATGTACCAAAAAACCCAAACATCCTAGAAAGAGGAAGTTCTAGTGAGAGAAGCTTTGATCGACACATGAATTGTGTGCATTGAATATGCAAGTATACGTATTGCAACAAGAAATATGATGAAAATAAAATATCATTCCACAGAGATTATGTTATTAGAAACTAATTTTTAAAACAAAAAAAATAAAAATAATTTTTTTTGTTTTTTTATATTTTAAGAAAGCAAAATTAAAAGATTATAAATAAATAATAATAATTAATTAAATTAGATTTGACAGCTAAGAAAATATATGAGAAAATATCTAGAAGTACTCAATCCTTCAACTTTCTAAACATATGAATCACTAAAATTCCCCCAACATAATTATCATTCAATTACATGATCAATTGAATCTGACCTTGCATGTATTCCTCTCTCAAGTAAACAACACATCATATAGTAATTTACATAATAACACTCTCATGTTAATTAAATTACATACTACTCATTAAGTTCATCAATTATGGATCACATACATAAAAATCATATATATCTGCCTAGAAACTATGTATGTTATTTAATCAAGGAAAATAATTAAATAATTCTCTCAAATTTATTTAATTTTCTCTATAAATAATTTTTTAGCCAAAATATTAATAGCATAAAAATCAAATTAAATAATATAATTAAATTGAAATCATAATTGGGGTAAAATATTACATCATCATATGGTGAAAATTGGGTTCATAAGATCCATAGATTAATAAATTAACTAGATATAATTTTGTGCATAAAGCTCATATTTTTCATAAAGAAAGACATAAAAATTGATAAAGAAAGGAGAAGAAGAAGTAATACAATCAATCTTTTAAATTGTAGTACCAATCTCCTCTTGAATATTTACCAAAATTATATCTCCTATTGAATTTTTCTGTATTTTTCTCTCTTTTTAACTCTAAAAACTGATAAATATTATGTTAATTATGGCTCATTAGAATTTATGTGGTAGTTAGGCGGTTAAATATGGCTCAACATATAGAATTAGACAGTCAGATCATCTTCAGATCAAGGGTTAGGATTAAAAAAAGAAAAATTAAAAACGCTGGCAAATAGAAAGAAGACATGTGGCACACAAAATTCAGTGGGCGAATCAGAACGCAATGCATGGAGAGGACTGGTATCGATCAATGCTCATTGAGTAAGTGAAACTCGATGATCTATGATTTTCTATGTTGGATAGTGTGGCATACAGTTGGAAATATTGAACAAGTATCATAATGACATGTGGCGTGAGAGTTGATCGTGCAATGAACTCGGAAGGAACGTGGTGCTGACACGTGTCAAAGTGCTACATCACAGGTGGCTTTGTATGACTCACCTACTCTAATTGCATGGAATCTACATGGATTTCTCTATCAGCTCCCCTACTTGCATGGCATCCATGTGGTAGCTCTTGATTGGTTCTACAATAAAAATTCATTAAAAGTTCAAAAAAATTCTAGAAAAATCTCAAAAAACTCCAAAAATTATATTTTCACCTTTTTTCACTAAAAGTTTTATATTTTCATATTTTTAACCCTAAACTACTTCTTATTGAATAAAACAAGAAAATATTAAGTAGAAAAAGTGCATTGATGACTCTACTTTCATAGAGTCATCACACCCTCAAACTTAACTCTTTTTTTGTCCTCAAGTAAAGCCAAGTCTAGCTAAAAAAATGACATAGGCAGTATATTCATATATATATATATATATATATATATATATATATATATTAATATATGCATATTTAGAGAAAACTATTACCCTCAAAAGTTGTACAATTCTATGAGAAAGAGTTTCACATATTTATCAATCAATGTTTCATCAAAACAAAGATATGCAAGGTTTTTGACAAATTTATTTGTGTATATGTGTTGTATATGATATCATCTAATGCACTTATGAAATCAACCTATATGAGTATGCTAATCAATTGAATCTTAGAAAAACTCTCATAAGTCTATTTTTGACATCCTTTTCCACTAATATAAATATGAACTTAATATGGACTTTACATGCTTGTAATGTAAGGCTTAGGTAGGGGTTGATAAATAAAGACATTTAGGCTATTTCCGCACCTTATCTTTCTCTTTATTCATCATGCACTTTTTAACCACAATTGAGCTTTAAGTTGATATTTTAGTGTCCCCTTTCTTATCATTCTTTTCATATTCTTTTATTTCACATATTTTTTTTAACTTCATAATACCCCCAAACTTATTTTTAATTTTGTCTTTTTTCTTTAGAGGGATAATTGTGTTGTGAGTTTTTATTTTTTTTTCTCTCCTTCTTGTATAGGGTGCATTACATTTCACCTCATTATATAACATTACACATGATTACATTTTTTTTCTTTTCATACAAGCCAAAGGTGCAAGGGTAAAGGTAATGCTTATTGGTTAGGCATAAAATGTGACTTAAAGATATGAAAGGTTCTTTGTTAGGCTCAAATAGGTGACTAGAAATATTAACTAAGGTTAGCTTAAAAGACTCAATCAATCCACATAAGGCCTAAATCATCTCTTTTTCTAAATACTATTTACAACTTTTTCTTAAGGGATGATCAAATAGATTTTAAAATATGATAGATCTCATCAACTCGCATAATTTACTACAAATTTTAACTCAATAAGAACACCTAAAAATTAGCAAGCATATCACATGATTAATGTAAGTATCTTAACAAGCATGTTACATTCCTTATCCTAGTCATGAAAACCAATTTTTATCATTGAGTTCATATGTTTCATATCAAACACGTATACATTTAGGTTCTGTATATTTATCAATTTCTAACCAAATCATGATTAAAAACATCCTAAAAATAAACACAATTTCCTAAAAATTTAAAATTCATACTAAATACTAAAGTAAATAATGAAGTTCCCTCCCCCAAGCTTAAATTTCAAATTGTTCCCAATATGCACATATAAATATGAAAAAGTAAAAGGAAAGAAAACTCCATTAGTCTTGGCATGCCACATCGGTCATTGAAAGTGCTCAATCTTGTTGCGCCATTGCTCTCCACATTTATTCACCTAAAAAACAAAAAAGAATAAAAATATAAGCAAATTAGCATTGGGTTGCCTCCCAACTAGCATCACGTTTAACGTCCTTGACTAGATAGTCATATCAAGTCCTAAAGTACATCCTTTGTGTCTATTTACTTCTGAGTTTACCCAAAAATAATTTGAGACTTGATTTGTTCAATAATACTTTATGTTTTGGTTTAAAAACATGGTGCACAATTCTCTTATAATGCCATATTTTTGTTTTCTTTTTGTACATTTTGGCATTCTTATATGCACTCCACAATAGCTCATCCAATTTATGTATTTCCAACATCTTTTTCACCTCTCTATTGGACTCTTTTGCTTGCCCACTTGATTGGGGATGGTGAAAAAAATGTGAGGTCTAAACTTGGTGAACTTTCAGTTGATGGTTTGAGCTTTATATCCTATCTCAAAATTTTCCATAAACACCTTTGATACACACATAAGAGGCATGTCCTCCAAAATGTTCACACCTTTGATTCCATACTTTCAAAATAAAAATATTTGAGTTATTTTTTGGTGAGTTTATGTCCTTGTTCATAGAATCATGTGTAATAGTCTTAAGTGTGGGAAACTCAACAAATTCTCTTAAGTTATCCTCACAATCAGTAACACTTAACTCACATTCATTAGCATTATCAATATAAGGGGGTTCAAATGCTTTAAAAACTTTAAACATTACTTGTTCATCTTGTACTCTCGTTGTAAGCTCACCCTTTTGTACATCAATGAGTGTTTTTCTAGTTTCAAAGAATGGACGATCAAGTACAATAGGAATGTTACGGTCCTCTTCCATGTCTAGTACATTGAAATCAACCGGATGGATGAACTTTTCTACTTTTACTAGCACATCTTCTACCACACCCCAAGGTCTCTTAATTGATATATTTTCCATTTATAATGTTATTGAAGTGGGTTTAGCTTTACCCATTGATGAGTGCTTAAAAAGCACTAAATTACCATGATTTAATGTACTTTAGTTGATTAAAAAGATTTATATTTATATGATTTTATCATATATTTATATAAATTTATCTTTTCATAATCATGGGTATTTTTATTGTTTTTTTAGGTATATTTGCTTCAAAAATAATTTAAAGACTTGAAGAATAATACTGGAAGCAATACATCACAAATATGTTAAAAAATGAGAAAAAGTCAAAAAATAGAAAAAATTACCCATTCACGTGGCAATTCCGTGCCCATTCATGTGTGTATCAGGCTGGATTCCTACGTGCATCAGGGCCTACATCAACACCCAGTCACGTGGTGAATCCTGTGCGTGTTAGCACATTTTCGACCTCGAATCTCGCCCAATTGCATGCTTTAGCGCCCCAAATGCATGCCATCACATCCAATCTGCATATATCATCATTTTTAAGATATTTTTCCACTTTTAGCCTTTTCCTCACCTATAAAAAACCCCTCTCCTCCATTGTAAAAAAAACATACCTTAAGAAATAATTTTCTCAGCTGTTTCTCTCTCTAGAAAGTTTTCCTTTTTTTTAGTTTTTACTTTTAAAGTTCTTCTCTTTTTAAGAAGAACTAGCTATATTTTTGTAAATTTCTAGCTTTCGATTCAATAAACAAAAATGCAAATCCGTTTGGAGGTTTTCCAGAAACGAATTAGCATTAAGGTTCTATAAGGATTCTTTTGAGGTATAATTTTAAAATTAATTCTTTATAATTATTTTTATTTTTTACACTTATATGTTATATGTAATTTGTCTTTGATTAAATTTAACATGGCTCGTTGTTTGTAAATATGATATAATAATAACGTTGTTATGCTTGCAAAATATTAAATAGGTAAAACATTTCTATAAAATAAATTGATTTTATTTTTATTCAAGATTTTATATTAAGAATGTTAAAGAGAAATATATTATTTTTCATTACAAACTTAAATTTAAAAATTAGATTTTAAGGTTTAATTATCCGATCTGATTTAGAGTAGTGCTCTTTTATTTGTTAGTACAATTTCCCGGTAGTTAGAGTGAAGCTTTATTTCAAAAAAAATTATAATAAATATTATTCAAAAATGTATTGATAACATATTTTCAGTAATAGTTTTAAAACTTAAAAATTAGTACTCGGATAATTAAATTCTTAGGTTTAATTTGGACACCTTGAATAAAGTTTAAAATATCTAACCCTACCAAAGTTAGCATTTAAATGGTTCATTTTCAATCTCTTAGAAAAAAAGTAATTAATTTAATTAACTAAATTAATTATCGATCATACCCATAGGTGTTAATTGATTTGTTTAATTAACAAAAAATATCTAACCTCACCAAAAGTGGTATTCATATAAAAAAGAATCAATAAATATCAATTTATATTTTTATAACCTAAATAATAGGAGCAAGCATAATTAACTTAATTATTATATCTATAAATACTCCACTATTATAAATAATAAAAAAATTGCATAAATGTTTATTGAATTCATATCTATGTTTATTTTTTATGTTATTAGATTAGGAAACACAAAAACCAAAATATCGTGATAGGATGTTTAAGATTTAATTTCGTTTTAAAGATTTAGAATAATAAATTAAAACCACATATATTTCTTCCTTAGATCGACATTAAGAATATACTTATCATTTTCTATAAAATTATTCATAAACTTGTGAGAGTTTTACAAATATAAAACAAAACTATTAACAAGATCGACATTACTGATCTTGTCTCATCAAGTTTTTGGCGTTGTTTCCGAGTAAGGAATAATGTTTTTAAATTATTTATCAAAATTTTGAAAGCATTTTGTACTGTAAATGATTGCGATTTTTTTTATTTATTTTGTGTTAAAAAAATTAATTGTTTTTAAAAAATTTTAAAATTTAAAATAAAAAAATAAAAAAATCTAAATTTTTTTGTATTTAATTATTTTCTTTTCAAAAAATATTCTTACAAAAAAAATTTAAATTTTAAATTTAAATTTTTGATTTGATTTTATTTTCTTTTAATTTTTTTAAGTCTTAATTTTTAATTTATTTTTTACTTTTTTACTTTTTAATTTTTTTTAATATTTTTTTTAATTTTTAAGTTTTAATTTATTTTTTTACTTTTCTTTATTTTCTCTTAATTTTTAATTTTTACTTTTAATTTTAATAAAAAAACTTAATTTATTAACTTAACTAACTTAGATTTTAACTTAACTAAATTTATTAATTTATTTAACTTAGATTTTAATAGCATGAAAAGTAAAGATGTAAGGGAGTTCTAACTTGGTAGCCTTTGTGCTAGCTATGAACATGTTTTGTTAATACAGATTATGTTATTTAACTTAGAAATTATAATAATAAAAAATATTCTAAAGCTATCTCCAAAATTTAAATTTTTTTAATACAATATGTGATAAAAGGAGATAGTTTCTTTGTTAGATCTATGTATAACTGTGTTTTGTTGCCTTAATTATTTGACTTACACCTAGAAGTGAGTTATCTAACACACACAATCATGTCCCTAGTTAAGTAAATAAAATTTTGAAAATCCATAAGGGATGACTTAAAAAGTATAGGTAGACAAACTTGTCCTACCTATATGTTTGATTGACTCAATGATGTGGGGAGATTGAGTTTACTTAAAATGAATTCCTCCAAATTACGTCTCGCTAAGACATTAAACTAATCGCTGGATGGGAGGCAACCCATCATTCTAGGTAATTTTCTTGTATTTCTTTTGTTTATTTTAGTTTAATTAAATGTGAATAATTTTAGAATTATTAAAACTAAAAATATTTGTTGAGATGTTAGAAGTTCACAGCAATCTATTTGTGTGAAATTTAATGATGAACATGATGGATGCACCTGCATTTTTCCATCACTATTTACACATTCTCAGGAAATAGGTAACTTTTTTTCTCTTCTCTCTTTATCTTTAATTTACAATTATTACATTGAGGACAATGTAAGTTCTAGGTTAAGGATGGTAAAAAGTTGTCATGCTTAATTTAAAATATTTTAACAATATAAAAAAAATTGTTCACATTTTCATTTTTATTGTGTTTGATTTTATTTTCTTTATGTGATTTAGTAATTTTTAGAATTTTAGGATTAGTTTTAAAAATTTACCACAAAAATTTATCATTTCTTTAAATCAAATTTAAGTAAATAGTTAAGTCTTTTGTACTGTTAGATTAATTTTTGAAAATATATCATGGAGTATATGGTAATTAGTTAGTTTTTATCATGACTAGTATTTCTTGATAAGATGTGAAAATTATATTAAACCCAAAATCGATGTTTAGGAATCAAATAGTGGAAACTACCCTTGTGAGATAATTTGAGCTTAATTTCCTTTATTCTAAGTGAAATATATATTTTTCTAATACAAACACATTTCTTATTTTTTCAAATTTTTAGATGATCTCTATAGGTATTAGCATTGAATGTATGAATTTTTTTCTCATCTTAATAGAGTGTCATATATGTTTTCTATTATTTTTAATTTGCTTTGATTAAATTATTTAAGTAGAAATTGATAGTATATGCCTTTATCTCATTCATGCGTGACTTCTACCAAAAAAAGACATATATGAGGTTACCTAAACCAAAATCAAACAAAAAAGCCACAAAATTAAGCACTCATCAAAATCCTACAAAAATGTACAATCTGTACATGGGTTCATTCTCTAAAAAAATATATATATTGAAAAATCTCTTAAAAAATTGAGAGATAAAAAATATATAGTATAGTATACATACTATAACCCACATAGCCTACAAAGTTGTGAGTAAAGGTTAATTACAAAAGAAAGTTATAAGAAGTAAATCCCTAGAATTTATTGCATTTATTTTTCCTACACTTCTAAAAGGCATATATCTTGAAATTTTTGCTTAATGAGTTTGATTGATGCATGAAAATAATTTTTATATATGATATCTTTATAATTTATATATTTGATTCCTTTCATGAGATCAACGTTAAAATAACACTTTGAGCCTTTCTTCTTTATAAATATCTGAACATATTAGTTCATTTTTATACATAAACTCTTTCACATATAAATTAGCATGAGTGTTTGAACCCATAGGATTCAAGTTTTTTGAGAGTATTGACTTGTGAGGAATAGAGTCGAAGGAATTTCATATTCTTGACATTAAATTTGGGTGAAATTAAATTGATACATTTTTTATATGAAAATGATTTTCAACTAATTATTACAATATCATGACTCTTTAAGAAGATGAAAATAACTTATGTTTTAGATTTTAATTATGATCTTAAAGGAGATTAAAAAGTATGAGACATTTTTGTGTTATGTTTCATTTTGTTTTCTTTTATTTTATTCTTAAGTTAATTTTTACATTTAGTTCAATGTTTGTGGGTATCATTATTGAAAACCTTCATGAAACTTAAACTTGTCTACTAGGGTAACCTAAGGGTTTAAAGGCTTGTTGCATACGATAAATGCAACCGGGTTAATCCATGTAAGTGATTTAGAATAGTTTAATTTTTAGTTTTTATCGCTTCTCTTGCTAAGGGACTAGAAATAAGTTGGTTGGGGGTTGTGATGAGTGCTTAAAAAGTACTAAAATTACTATGATTTAATGTACTTTAATTGATTAGAAAGATTTATATTTATATGATTTTATCATATTTTTATATAAATTTATCTTTTTAGAATAATAGGTATTTTTATTGTTTTTTTAGGTATTTTTGCTTCAAAAATAATTTAAAGACTCGAAGAATAATATTAGAGACAATGCATCACAAATATGTTAAGAAAAAAATGAGAAAACGTAAACAAAATGGAAAAATGGACAAAACTACCTATCTGCACGCATCACGCCAAAACAACACATGCATCCGCATCTAATCATGCCATAAGTCTATGCACATTCGCTCACGCATCAGCACCTACTTCAACACCCGAGCGTGTTAGCAAATTTTAGGCCTTGAATCCCAACCAATTGCACGTGTCAGCACCCCAAACGCATGCCAGCTTGTCCAATCTACTTATATCATCATTTTAAAGATATTTTACTACTTTTTTAGTCTTTTTCTCACCTATAAAAAGCCCCTCTCCCCCATTGTAAAAAAATTCATCTTAAGAAACAATTTTCTCAACTCTTTCTCTCTCTAGAAAGTTTTCTTTTTTTTAGTTTTTAGTTTTAAATTTCTTCTCTTTTTGAGAAGAACTGTTATGTTTTTTGTAAATTTCTAGCTTTTGATTCAATAAACAGTAATGAAAATCCGTTTGGAGGTTTTCTAGAAACGAAATTAGCATCAAGGTTTTGTAAGGATTCTTTTGAGGTATAATTTTAAAATGAATTCTTTACAATTTTTTTATGTTTTATTCTTATATGTTATATTTAATTTGCCTTTGATTAAATTTAACATGGCTCATTGTTTATAAATATGATATAATAATAACGTTGTTTTGCTTACGAAATATTAAATAGGTAAAACATTTATATTATTTTTCATTACAAACTTAAATTTGAAAATTAGATTTTAAGGTTTAATTTTCTAGTCTGATTTAGAGTAGTGCTCTTTTATTTGTTGGTACAATGGACCGATAGTTAGAGTGAAGCTCTATTTCAAAAGTTTTTATAATAAATATTATTGGAAAATTTATTAACAACATATTTTTAGTAATGGTTTTAAAACTTGAAAGTTAGTACTCGGATAATTAAATTCTTAGGTTTAATTTGGACACCTTGAATAAAGTTTAAAATGTCTAACCCCATCAAAGGTGGCATTTAAATGGTTCATTTTCAATCTCTTAGAAAAAAAGGAATTAATTTAATTAACTAAATTAACTATCGATCCTACTCATAGGTGTTAATTGATTTGTTTAATTAACAAAGAATGTCTAAACGCACCAAAGGTTGTATTCATATAAAAAAGAGAGAATCAATAAATATCAATTTATATCTTTAATAACCTAAATAATTGAAGCCTACATAATTAACTTAATTATTATATCCATAAATATTTCACTGTTATAAATGATAAAAAATTTGCTTAAATGTTTATTGAATCCATATCTATGTTTATTTTTATGTTATTAGATTAGGAAACACAAAAACCAAAATATTGTCAGGATGTTTAGGATTTAATTTCATTTCTAAGATTTTGAATAATAAATTAAAAACCACATATATTCTTTCCTTAGATCGACCTTGTCATTTTCTATAAAATGATGTACTTTAGAAATTTGGCATAAAGAGACATCTTTTCAAGTTCATATGCAAATGATATATTTATGTGCAGCTTCTTTCCAATAATTTTGAATATTGACTGCCTAACTTTTGCTTTTGTAGTCTTTGAGGGAAAGGAATAATGGGTTTGTAGAGATTGCTCTTTTTGGATGAATTATTTCATTTCCATTATTCTCTCTATCCACCATTTCCATCACTCTCTCTTTCCACTAATTTCTGGCTCTCTTTATCCACTAATTCCTTCTCATCGTTGTTAATTTTTGGTTCCTCCTTATCCTTTTTAGTCTCATCTTTCTCCTCTTCTTTTTTAGTCTAATCTTCCTCCTCTAGAATTTTACCATTCATCAAGGCTATAAACTTCCAACTCTCTTTACCTTGAGGCCTTTGACTTATGGTTGGGGCATGTTTCCCCATTTGTGTCTTAAAATTTTGAATCAAAGCCTCTTAAGTAGACACTTTTGCATTTACTGACTAGATGAAGTCTCTCATCATCCCCATTATAGCATTTGTATTGTCCTCAGTAGGTGACTTCTTCTTTTTGGCTTGTGATTGTTGTGGTTGTTGAAAACCAGGTGGTGAAAATGATTTTTGGTTGAATTGATTATCTCCTTAATTGTTGTTATTCTAAGAAAAATATAGATATTATTTCCATCCTAGGTTATATGTGTTTGAGTATAAATTATTGTTTTGGCTCACATTACCCATATAGAATGTTGATTTAGGATTATTTGGACAATTATCAAACAAATGAGCTCCCCTCATAAAACACACATGATATCTCTGAATCTAAGACTTGGTTTACACTTGTTGGCGAGTTTTGAGCCTTCAAAATATTTACCAAAGATGACACTTGAGTTGTAAGTGCTATGATATAATTTACCTCATGAACTTTTTCTACTCTTCTTATTGCTTTCATTCTATCCATTGGCCATTGATAATTATTACTAGCCATTTTCTCAAGTAAATCATAAGCTTAATTGTAAGATTTGGCTAGAAAAGCTCCACTAGCAAAGGCATCAATAATGATTCTTGTTTGAGCATTGAGACCATTGTAGAAAGTATCTATTTGGATCCCATGAGGAATACAATGGTAAGGACACTACCTTAGCAATTCTTTCAATCTTTCTCATGCTTCGTATAAAGATTCTCCTTCATATTATTGGTAAGAGGTAATATCATTCCTAAGCTTAGCATTCTTTATTGGTGGGAAATATTTCATCAAGAATTGTTTTGCCAAATCATTCCAAGTTGTAATAGAATTAGGTGGCAAAGAGTTTAGCCAAGCTCGAGCACGGTCTCGCGAAGAGTAAGGGAATAATATCCAACTTCAATAAACAATCAGAGATGTAGATGAGGATCCTGTGTTAGTAATCCGATGAATTATCCAATTGTTTGTAGCATTTAAAACATCACTCTCTTTAGTTCAAATTGATTAGCTTGAATGTTTGGCCTTGTAATACTTAGATTTAGCCCTTTCAACATAGGTATTGCATATTCATTCATAGCTCTATCCCTATCATCCATTAAAGGTATTTGGTTGTTAAAATTTAGCTCCTTATTATTTATTTCTAATGGATTAGCCATTTCTTTCACTTGGGTGACAACTTGTCGTTTTCTTATTAATCTCAAAGTATGCTCAATTTTGTGATCTAAAGGCAAGATTTCTCCCTCACAGACTTTGCTAACACAATATACTCAAATGTGTTTTTAATAGCACTAAAGAAGATGATTAAATTAAAACTAAATAAAAATTAAAAATAAATAAATAAAATAAAAAGGAAATTAACTAAAATAAATAAAAAATAACTAACTAACTATATAACTAAATAAATTAAAATTATGAAAAATAACTAAAATAAAAATAAAAAAATTAATTTCTAATATTTATAATTCTCGACAACGGCACCAATAACTTGATCGACACACAAATTGTGTATAATGAATACGCAAGTATATGTATCGTAATAAGTAATATAATGATAAGAAAATATTATTTCCATGGAGATTATGTTATTAGAAACTAATTTTTAAACAAAAAAAAATAAAAATCATTTTTATGTATTTTTATATTTTGAGAAAGCAAAATTAAAAGAACTAAAAATAAATAACAATAATTAATTAATTAGACTTGACAGCTAAGAAGATATATGAAAAAATATATAAGAATACTTAATTCCCCAATTTTCTAAACATGTGAAATATTAAAATCTCTCCAATATAATTATCAATCAATTACATGATCAATTAAATTTAACCTAACATGTATTCCTCTCTAAAGTAAACTACACACCATATAGTAATTAACCTAATCACACTCTCATGTCAATTAAATTACATTCTACTCATTAAGTTCATCAATTATGGATCACATATATAAGAATTATACATCTCTACCTAGAAACTATTCATATTATTTAATCAAGGCAAATAATTAAATAATTCTCTCAAAGCTATTTAATTGCCTTTATAAATCAATTGTTGACCAAACAATTAATAGCATAAAAATTAGATTAAATGATATAATTAAACTGAAATCATAATTGGGATAAAATATTAGATCATCACATGGTGAAAATTGTGTTCATAAGACCCCTTATTAATAAATTAACTAGACATAATTTTGTGTATAAAACTCATATTTTTCATAAAGAAAGACAAAAAAAATAGATAAAGAAAGGAGAAGAAGAAGAAATATAGTCAATCTCTTGAATTGTAGTACAAATTGCCTCTTGAATCTCCACTAAAACTATATCTCATTTTGAATTTTTTTTGTAATTTTCTCTTTTCTTAGCTCCAAAAACTGATAAAAATTATGTTAATTATGGCTCATTAGGGTTTATGGGGTAATTAGGGGGTTAAATATGGCTCAGGTGGAATTTAGACCGTTAGATCATCTTCAAATCAAGGGTTGGGATCAAAACAAGCAAAATTAACAACATTGGGGAATAGAAAGGAGACACATGGAACACAAAATTTAGTGGGTGAATCAAAGCGCGACACATGGTAGAGAAGTCTGGTATACGTCAATACTCGCTGAGTCAATGACACACGACGGTCTATTATTTTCTGTTGTGGATGGCGTGGTGTATAGTTGGAAGGAGTGAACAAGTAGCATGATGAAACATGGTGTGATCATTGATCGTATGGTAAACTTAGAAGGAATGTTATGTTGACATGTGTCAAAGCTCTAAATCACTTAGTACATGTAGCTTTGCATGACTGGCCTACTTTAATATTTTTAATCCTAAAAATACTACTTATTGAATAAAACGAGCAAATATTAAGTAGAAAAGTGCACTGATGACTCTACTTTCATAGAGTCAAGCTTGACAATGAGCTCGCTAGCTATGGTGGTGAGGTGGTGGCGAGATGGTAGTATGGAGATGGCGAGGTGTTGACGAGGTGTTAGCGATGTACAATGAGATTTCCCAATTTATCTTGTTTGATCCAATTTTATGCACTAAATTTTTTTGATATATACCTATACTTCAATATATTATCCAGATTTCTTTTTAAGGTACTTTAAGTACTTATAATTATAGGGTTTTACATTCTTGTTAGCCTCTAGGAAGGAAAGCAATAAAAACAAAAAATAAAATTAAACTAAAGTAAACTATCCTAAATCTTTTTTTTTTAAGAAAATAAGGTCATAGTATTTAGTTATACTATTTATGTTTTCTCTTTTTATACCTTTTTTAATTATTCTTTCTTTCTTCTTTCTTTTTTATGAGTGGACCCATATAAATGTGTATGATTTGATGAGTGACTAATTTAGCTTTTTATTTTTTTGATAGCTTTAGAGAATATATATATACATAAAGTCAAGCATGAATGAAAAAGGTATATACACTTTAAATTTTACTCAAATCATTTGATCTCAGTAATGAAAATAAATATATAATGCTTCATCTGATGTTAAAAATGCCTAATTTTCAATGCAAAACTTAAAGAGATCATCTAACAATTTGAAGTAATAAGAAAAGTATTTAAAGGAGCAGAAAAATATTATCATCAAAATTGAACAATATAGGCTCAAAAATATTCTCAAAAGATAGTATCCACTTTTTGATTCCTAAATACCAATTTTGGGTTTATATCAATTTCAACATCTAATCATGAAAAACACAAACTATGAATAAAAAAACTAATTCTCACAATAATCCATGAAAATGTTTAAGATGATAATCAAGTAGTGGAAAGACTCAATCATTCACTTCGAATTAACTAAAATAATGATAATTTCACAAAAAATTAAAAATTGACCTAAATGTCCCTAAACAACTAAATAAATCCAAACACATGTTTAATAAAAAAATTAAAAATGCCTAATCTCACATGTAACTTTTCTACCATAACCAACTTAGAATCTACATTGTCCTCAATGTTTCAAATGTAAATCAAAGATAAAAAATAAAATAAAATAAAAGTAGATGATGTGGTAAGTCATGGTGCATCCATCATCGTATCTAACACAATTATATCAAATAGACAAAAGGTTGTGTACTTTTCATAAATCACATCTTAACAAACAACTATAAACACTACTACAAAAACAACCTCTTAAGTCGGTTATTAACTGACTTAAAACGGGAGGACTTAAAATTTAAAGTCAGTTTTACCCGTGAACCGACTTTAAATTTTAAGTCGATCCTACATGTCAACCAAATTTAAATTTTAAGTCATTCTATGTGTCAACCGACTTTAAATTTTAAGTCAGTTCACAAGTAGAACTGACTTTATATTTTAAGCCAGTTCACCAGTAGAACCAACTTTAAATTTTAAGTCGATTTTCCAGTAGACACGACTTAAAATTTAAAGTTGGTTCACTTGTACAACTGACTTAAAATTCCATATCCCCTTTTAAACATATTTTGGTTATTTTTTGCTAGCTTTAGTGTATGTTTTTGATCAATTAATAGTAGAAAAAACCAAAATATGTTTAAAAGAATTCGTAAAACATTTTGTTAATTAAAAATTAAATATTAATTAATTACTTAAGAACTAAATTCATAACCAAAAATAATTTATATACAATGCATATATATATATATATTTAACTTAACTACAATATCAGTAAATATTATAAGATACCTATGTTATTCAATATCATATTCTTCATCTACATCTTCTTGTAATCTTATAATTTCAAGTATATATTCTACCTATTCTTCCCGTAAATCATCAAAAATTTGCATATCATAACCTTACTTGCTCCAATGAAAGAACTAAATGTATTTAAATTCAAAATAAGAATGTAATATCATGAATTCATAAAAAATAACTTATATATGTTAAAAGGATATATTAGTTAAAGAGATTACCACATCGACACCAAAGTGATATATGAATAACCCGATCCCTTTGAAATCATATTAGCATTGTATTAATATTTTTCTATAAAATATGAAGCTATATGGAATCAAGTTGGTATTTTTAATGCTATAATGAGCTTTAAATATGAAGTCAAGTGTAACTCCTAATTGTTACTTGGGTTGGTTGAGTTTTGGTACCCAGAAACTAATACTTTTGTATTTCCTTGGGGTGAAACAACAATTACTCTTAAAGATATGATGATTCTTGGTGGTTTTCCTATACTTGGCTTGGTAGTGAATACTCCCATAAATGACCAAGATGATCGCGTCCAAATGCATGATATATCTCATCTTTCCCTATTTGTTTAATTATTTCACCCCTAGTTGGCCATAAAAATACTATTTATTAAATAAAACAAGTAAATATTAAGTAAAAAGGTACACTAATGACTCTATTTTCATAGAGTCATCACACCCCC
The DNA here is from genome assembly GCA_030763125.1 of Hippophae gyantsensis. Taxonomy (NCBI): domain Eukaryota; kingdom Viridiplantae; phylum Streptophyta; class Magnoliopsida; order Rosales; family Elaeagnaceae; genus Hippophae; species Hippophae gyantsensis. The sequence goes on along the minus strand of CM061035.1, from coordinate 39,265,118 downwards.
AAAATTAAATATTTGCTTATCCTCGAGTAAAGCTAAGTATAACTAAGTAAAATAACTTGGGTAGTATATTCATAAATATACTTGTATTAGTACATGCATATTTCACAAAAAACTATCCCTCTCAAAAATCATACAAGTCTATGATACAGAGGTTCACATATTCATCAATCAACGTTCCATCAATACAAGGATATGCAAGGTTTTTGAAAATGGATTCGTGTGTGTGTGCTACACATGATATCATCCAATGCACTCATGAAATCAACCTATATGAGCATGCTAATCAATTCAATCTTAGAACAAGTCTCATAAGTCAATTTTTCACATCCGTCTCCACTAATATAAATATGCACTTAGCTTAAGATCAATAAGGACTTTACGTGGTTGTAATGTAAGGCTTAGGTGGGGGTTGATAGATGAAGACATTTTAGGCTTCTTTTTTTTCATCATGCACTTTTTAACTGAAATTAAGCTTTTATTTGATATTTTAGTGCACCCTCTTTTGACATTCTTTTCATTTTTTTTATTCCACATCTATTTTTTTTCTTTTTTTTTTGGTAACTTCACAATACCCCTAAACTTATTTTTAATTCTATTTTCTTTTTCTTTAGAGGGATACTTGTGTTGTGAGTTTTGCCTTTTCTTTTTCTTTACTGGGTGCATTACATTTCACCTTACTCTAAAGCATAACACATGATTGCATCTTTTTTTTTTCTTTTCATACAAGCTAAAGGTGCAAGGGTAAAGGTAATACTTATTAGTTAGGCATTAAATGTGGCTTACAGATAGGAAAGGTTAGCGTGATATTAACAATGGTTAGCGTGAAAGGCTCAATCGATCCAAATAAGGCCTAAATCATTTCTCTTGCTAAATACTATTTAGGATTTTACCTCAAGAGATGATCAAATAGAATCTAAAACTTGGTAGATCTAATTGACTTGCATAACTCACTATGAATTTTATCTCAATAAGCACATCAACATCAATCATGAACATGTGCATAAAAATTTGAATTAATCCAATCAAAACTAGCAAGCATATCACATGATTAATGTAAATATCTTAACAAATATGTTGCATTCCTTATCCTAGTCATGACAACCAATTTTCATCATTGAGTTCATATGTTTCATATCAAGCATGCATGCATTTAGTTTTCATATATTTATCAATTTCTACCCAAATCATGATTAAAAACAACCTAAAAATTTAAAATATTCCCTAAAAATTTAAAATGCATACTAAATACTAATGTAGAGAATGAAGTTCCCTCCCCCAAACTAAAATTACACAACATCCCCAATGTGCACATATAAATATGAAAAGGTAATAGAAAAGAAAACTCCCTTAATCATGGCACATCACATCTCTCACTAAAATTCTCATTCTTGTTGCGCCATTGCTCTCCACATTTATTCACCTATAAAAATAAACAATGAAAATATAAGTAAAATAATGTTGGGTTGCCTCCCAACCAACATCATGTTTAACGTCCTTAACTAGATGGTCCTATGAAGTCCTAAAGCACATCCCTTTGTGTCCATTTACTTTTGAGTTTTCATGGAAAAAGTTTGAGTCTTGACTTGTTCAATAATACTTTGTGTCCTGGCTTGCAAACATGGTGCTCCATTATTTTCTCATGCCATATTTTTTTTCTTTTTGAACTTTTGGCATTCTTATAAGCACTCCACCGTAATTCATCCAATTTATGTATTTCTAATATATTTTTCACCTCTCCATTGGACTCTTTCATTTTTATACTTGATTGGGGATAGGAGAGTGAAAGTGTGAGGTCCAAACTTGGTGGCTCTTCAATTGATGTTTTGAGCTTTTATCCTATCTCAAAATTCTCCATAATCAATAGAGCTCTCACGTGGCCTGGCGTGTCCTCTAAAAAGTTCACACAGTTTACAATGTCAACCTTTGATGCCATACTTTCAAAGCTAAAACAAGTTGAGTTGTTTTCTGGTGAGTTTATGTCCTTGTTCATAGCATCATGTGTAGCATTCTTAAGTATGGGTGACTCAACATATTCTTTTAAGTTGTCCCCATATTCAGTAACATTTATCCTTAAACATTCATTAGCATTTTCAATATCTGGGGGTTCAGGTTCTTTAAAAACTTTAAACATTATTTGTTCATATTGCACTTTCATTGTAAGTTCACATTTTTGTACACCAATGAGTGATCTTCCAATTGCTAATAATGGACTGAAAAGTATGATAGGAACGTCACAGTTCTCTTTCATGTCGAGCATAATAAAGTCCGTCGGAAAGATGAATTTGTCTACTTTTACTCACAGATATTCTACCACACCCTGAGGTCTCTTAATTGATCTATCTGCCATTTGTAATATTATTGAAGTGGGTTTGGCTTTACTAACCTCCAATCTCTTGAAGACTGATAATGGAATAAGGTCAATGCTAGAATCAAAGTCACATAATGCTTTCTCAAAGTTGATGTTCCCAATTGTATAAGGAATGTCAAAACTACTTGGATCTTTCAACTTTTGGGGTAGTTTTCTAACAAGGATGACACTACAACCTTTAATTAAGGTTATTATTTCATTATCTTCAAGTCTCCTTTTTTAGACAAGATGTCCTTTAGAAATTTGGCATAGGAAGGCATATGTTTAAGTGCATCTGCACATGACATGTTTATGTGAAACTTCTTGAATACTTCAAGAAATTTTGAAAATTGCGTATCTACCTTTTGCTTTTGCAGTCTTTGAGGGAAAGGAATAGTGGGTTTGTAGAGGTTTCTCTTTTTTGGCTGAATTATTTCCATTACTCTCTTTATCCTCTAATTCCTTCTTATCCTTTTTAGTCTTATAGTCCTCCTTATCCTTTTTAGTTTCTAGTTCCTCCTTATCCTTTTCAGTCCCATCTTTCTACTCTAAAGTTTTACTACTCCTTAAGACTAATGATTCACAATGGTCCTCACCTTCTCTTCTTGGGTTTACAATTGTGTCACTTTGAAGGTTATCTTAAGGCATTTGGCTTATAACTTGAGCAAGTTGTCCCATTTGATCCTCCAAATTTTGGATTGAAGCCTCTTGAGTTGACTCTTTTGTATTAAATGATTGGATGGAGTCTTTCATCATCCCCATTAAGGCATTTGTATTGTCCTCAGTAGATAGCTTCTTTTTTTAGGCTTGTAATTTTTGTGGTTGTTGGAAACTAGGTAGTGGAAATGATTGATGATTGAATTGATTACCACTTTGATTATTGTAATTCCAAGAGAAATTTGGATGTTGCCTCCATCCTAGGTTATATGTGTTTGTGTTTGAGTATGAATTATTGTTTTGATTCACATTACCCATATAGAAGACAAATTCAAGATTATGTGAACAATTATCAAACAAATGAGCTCCATCACAAAACACACAAGACAATTAATGCTAGCGAGTTTTGAACCATCAAAAGATTTACCAAAGAGGACGCTTGAGTTGTAAGTGATGTGATATCATTTATCTCATACATTCCACCTACTCTTTTTGTGGCTATTATTTCGTTCATTGACCATAGACAATTAATGCTAGCCATTTTCTACTCTATGCTTCTAATAGCACTTAAGGATATGTCTAAATTAAAAATAAATAATAAATAAAAATTAAAAAAAATCAACTAAATAAATAAATTAAAGTTAAAAATAAATAAAGAAATAAATAAAATAAAATAACTAAAATAAATAAATAAATAAGTCAGTAAAAGAAAATAAGTAAATTTAAATTTAAATTAAAGTAAAGAAAAATAAATTAAAAAAATAACTAAAATAAAAATAAAAAAATATTAATTTTTAATAATAAAAATCTCCGGTAACGGTGCCAAAAACTTGATCGCCACACAAATTGTGTGTGCATTAAACAAGTAATATAATGATAAGTAAAGATCATTCCCACATAAATTATTTTATTAGAAACTAATTTTTAAACCTAAAAATAATAAAAATCAATTAATTATATGATCAAATGAATCTAACCTATCATGTATTCATCTCTCAAGTAAACTACACACCATATAGTAATTAATTTAATCACACTCTCATGTCAATTAAATTGCATACTACTCATTAAGTTCATCAATTATGGATCACATATATAAGAATCATACATCTCTGCCTAGAAACTATGCATGTTATTTAATCAAGACAAATAATTAAGTAATTCTCTCAAATCTATTTAATTGCCTCTAAAGATAAATTATTGGCCAAACAATTAATAGCATAAAATCAGATTAAATAATATAATTAAATTAATATTATAATTGGGAAAAATATTAGATCATCATTTGGTGAAAATTGGGTTCATAAGATTCCTAGATTAATAAATTAATTACACATAATTGTGTTCATAAAGCTCATATGTTTCATAAAGAAATACATAAAATTGATAAAGAAAATATTAGAAAAAGAAATACAATCAATATCTTTAATTGTAGAATTAATTTCCTCTTGAATCTCCAATAAAATTGTGTTTTCTCTTGAATTTTTCTATATTTTTCTCTCTTTTTAGCTCTAAAAACTCCAAAATTATGCTAATGGAGGAAAATTAGGGTTTATGGAGTAATAAGGGGCTTAAATAAAGCTCAATTGCAATCTGGGCCATCCGATCAGCTTTAGATCAAAGGCTACGATCAAAACAAGCAAAATTAACAATTTTAGCCAATCACAACCCAACATGTGGCATCAAAAATTCATTGGGAAAATCAGGGAACGACACATGGTAGGGGAGACTGGTCACAATCAACGCTCCTCGAGTCAGCAACACGTGGCACAACTTGATTCGCGACAATGGATGGCTTGGCGTGTTGACCGATTTCTGAACTCGGATTGAACATCGTGCTGACATGTGGCATGTGTTTATCCTACTCACACGCGGTGCAACATGATTCGCTCTCCGTGCTTTCATGGCATCCGCATGGCTTGCCCAGTCAGCTCCTCTACTTGCGTGGCATGCCACGTGGCATCTTTTGATTGGTCTTGCGTTAAAAAATCAATAAAAATTCCAGAAAAATCCCAAAATATTCCAAAAATTATATTTTTACCCCTTTTCACTAAAAAGTTTATATGTTAATTTTTTTGGACATAAAATGACTATTTATTAAATAAAACAAGTAAATATTAAGTAAAAAGTATGATAATGACACTATTTTCATAGAGCCATCAATAAATAATAAAGTAATAAAATATATCATAAACTATTGCGTCAATATGAAAAAATCATAAAAAGGACTTTGTATCAAGTTAAATTACTAACCAACTTATTCAGTTGTTCTTCTCCTCATTTATTCAAGGACTTTATATTAATTAAGTGGTTCCAAGTATGGAAACACATAATTAATTTCTATCCAATTTGAAAGTTTTGTATTCTTTTCGTGCCTTATTTGCAATCTTGTAACACTTGTTTATCCAATAATCGGGGACTTGAAAACGATATTGTAAAAAAACCCATTTTAGAAGAGATATAATATATGTAATTAATTATAAAACAAAAGAGACTTACATAAATGATTTTTCATATCTTATACTTTTCAGCATCTTCAACATTATACTTTTATATTTAACACATCGACATCGAATCATATTAATTTCATTATTACTATTTATACGGGAAAATTCCAAGAAAGTTTCAACTCTAGAAATATTGTCATGCTCAATTCTATACTTTGACATCCAAGATTGGTCTATTTTCTATTGATGACATTAAATATATTAAATATGTATCCAATAAAATATAATTGTATTTGATGAGAGTCAAATTATGGCATTTTTGTTATGATTTAAATGTTGATATTTGTGTGAAAATTGCGTTTATTTGATTATTTAATCCACAAATGTCATTTCATGGGTATTTCATGTTTAAAGTACAATTTCAGGTAAAATCATGATTTTGGAGAAGTTTGGGACAAAGTTCAATGATCGGGATTGAGTGAAAATAAAAAAGAAAACAAATTTTCAAAATTTAGAAATCCCACCGCCGAGAGCACAAATTTTAGCAAATTCACCTCGCCATCGGCCAAATTCATCTCCCCACCAGCCAAATGCATCTAGCCGCCAGCCACATTAATTTGGCCGCCGGCCAAAATCAAAAAACCAAAAATTTTATTTTCCAGAAATCTCGCCGTGGTGAGAATAATGTTGCCGCCGGCGAGTTTCGTCCGAAAACACATTTTTTGGTTTTTTTGTTCCAAAATTACCCCCAAAACCCTAGATCTATATATACAATATGATGGAGAAAGAGGCCATGGCAGAAAGTGGAGTTCAAAGACATTTTTGGAGGAGAGAAAAAAATTTTGGAAAAACTTGAAGGATCTTCACCATTGTTGCTACCAAGTCTTCATCTTCTAGAGTTTTTTCATCTCTTCTCCTTAGCTTTTATATTCTGCAGTTTATTAAGATTTGTTATTCATGGATTCAATTGAAATAATGGTTATTTTTATTTCCGTTATGAACTAATTCGTTTTTGCTAAGGCTATGATGTAGTTGAATCAAGGAAATCTGATTTCTTTTGTTGTTGTTATATGAGTTCATTGTTTTCAAGTTGAGTATTTATTTTCATGCTTAATGCTTTTAAATTTCGGGCCAAGATTTAGATTGCATTATATTGAGACCGAGAGGAGATATGTAATGAATGCTTCTTGTGATAAGTACCGTATGTTGAATGCGAGTGTGAGAACTAATGCATGATGTATGTGGTTATTCTATAAATTTCATAAATCGTAATGTGCTTGTTTGTGATTAAATCTTCATAGAAATATAGTTGGTTTTCATAGATAAGTAATTCTAATATAACTTGAGAGAGAGTATTAGGTAAATTTGGGCTTTTCAACCATCACTTTTAGCTTTGATTCTCATATAACATGACTTGAAATTGGATTGAATTGATTTAGCGAAATCAAATGCCTTAGCATTTTTAATCATTTGTGAACAACATTAAATTTTGTTATTTGCGTTTAGTTTTATGTTAATTTTCTTTTTAAACAATTTCAACAATTCGGTTTTCAAATAAAATTAGGATTAGTCAATTTCGATACTTAGTAATGTCATTCCTTGTGAGTTCGATATCCGTAATTTTGTACACTTTATTACTTGAACGATTCGTACACTTGCAAAAATAAGCATCAGTATTAATCACCATTATGTTTCAGATATTATTATATATGAAGTCATAAATTATCAGAATATCTGTCAAAACATTATATAAAAATAAATATATAAAATCTAAAAAATTAATAAATTCACTCTAACATTAACAATATATGATATACAATAATTTTTATACATATATAAATGCATGTAATAATAATAAATATTAATAAACTCATTATACATTATATATATATTTAATGTACATGTAAATAATTTAAAAAAATTTAACTTCAAATTAAATTAATATATATCAAAAACATAACATAAAATTATTAAAATAAATAAATAACAAATACCTTCTTCTCTTCTAAGCTTCAATAAATAAATTCATAGTTTACATAACACAAAAATATACAAAAATAATCAATAACACATAATATACATTAAAATAAAAATATGAATAATAAGTGTAAAATAATTCATATAAACACTTATAAGAGTAAATGAAGTTACAAGATGAAAGAAATGAAAAAAATAGTGTTTGGTAAGTGAAAAAATGAAGGAAAATGGGTATGAAAAATTTGAATATTATGCTCAAAAAAATAGTGGATCTAGAAGAGAAATTGGAGAGGAAGAAAACCAAACTGATGGTGCCAAAAATGGTGGTTGAAAGTGGCCAGAAAAGAAGAAAGAAAATAGAGATAACAGACGGTTTTTCTTTGTAAGGGAAGAGGGAAACATGACCTAGCACTATCGGTAAATGGGGGAGAGAAAAAGATAAGGAAAAAAAATAACGTAGCGTCGGTTGACACGTAGAACTGATGCTGCACGTAGGATTTTAAGTCGGTTCTACGTGTCAACCGATGCTACACGTGGCTCGTGTAGGTTGACACATAGAACTAACATAAAATCCTATCTGTAGCATCAGGTCTACGTGTCAACCAATGTTATGCATGGCTTGCATTGGTTGACATATAGAACTGACTTAAAATACTACATGTAGCATCGATTGACACATAGGACCAATGCTACCATTTACGCATTGATTGACACATAGAACCGATACTACATGTAGGATTTTAAGTCAGTTATACGTATTAACTGACGCAAGCCACATGTAGCGTCGGTTGGCAAGTAGAACCGACTTAAAATCCTACGTGTAGCGTAGGTTCTACGTGCCAACCGACGCAACTATTTTATTTTTCTATAATATTTTAAGTCGGTTGACACATAGAACCGACTTAAAATTTGCTATAAGTCGGTTTTAAGCAAAAACAAACTTTAAATCCTAACTTAAATACCCTTTATTGTAGTAGTGAAATTTCACACTTCTATATAAAATAAATAGGTTAACATGAAACAAAATAATGTCAAATACATTAAATGTAGAATAATAGAAAATAGAATAAAAATAAAAACAAAAACAAGTAAATTAAAAGTTCTTAAAAACAAAATATATAAATATAAATAAATCTAGAACAAAGTTGGAGCTCAATCCTCTATGTCATTCGGTCCTTAGTCATAACCATGTGAAAGCTCGGGTGGTCTAAGAACATACTAGTATCTTAGATTCTCGGGTTCTCTAAATTGATTATAATCACCTCAGAGATGAGAGAGTTAACTGTTGCATTTCATGGATATTATGATATATTCATCCAGAAGTGATGTTTCCGACTTGTATATTTTGCATGTTGGTTAGTGTATTCTTAGACATAACTCTTCATATAATTCACATCTTCTCTTAATTGATGAAGTTCATCTTTCATGGAAACTTTTGAAGAAGAGGCTACCTTTTTTTCCTTTTGGGTGTCCTTCATACCAAGGGTAAGTTTGTTCATGTATGTTGGAGTCAATAATTCACCTAGTTGTGATAAACCTCATCCTTTGGATACTTCACCCCTACATTAACACACAAAGTGGTAAGAAGTTAGGGGAAGAAATAACTCGAATGATAATAGTTTGCATATATTCTTATTTATTGGTTAGTTATTGCTCCAACATCTAAACTCTTAGCGGATACTACTACAATGAGTAATATAGCTTGCTCTTTGTCCACAGGACTTAGTGTGTGGTAGGCATGATTCTATACAATAACAAATATTTCCAAATGTGGGAAACTTTAGTCAAATGCTTGGCTTTGAAACCTTTGTTTTTTCCATTGGATTATTCCCATTCATCTCCCTCTATAGCTACGGTTTCTATTATCTATGTATAAATTACATTGTCTAGATAAGTTTCATACTCACCTTAGTCCACGTCCGTTAAACCATAATAACAATTGATATCTGATGGGCCAAATGAGACTTGTACACCGCAAACCTTTTCCTTATTGTTAATATCATTGGGAACATATGCATAGAATTCCTAAACGATGGACTCAACATTAGCTTTTGGGATCTTAACGAATCATCCCCATCCAAGTGCCACTATTATATCTATAATCCCCTCAAAATGAAAATCTTGTCTAAGTTAAAATCTCATTGCCCTTTCTATGATAATTTTTTTGTTAATTCTAGTGGCCTTGTCAAACCTACGTTTAGCCCTTCCATTAGAAAATTTGGCTACATTATATTCCATGGGGACCTCTTTCTTCTTTCTTGTATCACCTCCATTTCTTTTAGAGCCATTAAATCAAGTTCTTAAAACTAGGGTTTTAATAAAATTCGAGAAATTTAAGCAAAAATTTTCTTGAATTTAGTCCAAAAATTTCCTTTCATCTTCTCGTAGACTAATTTAGGGTTTAATTCTCTTAAATCCAAAAATCTCAAAAATAATTCACAAAAATAATCCAACAATTATTCTAGAAATTTTTGGTTACTTACTTTTGATTTGTGTACCCCTTTGGTGAAGAAGATGAAGATTGGTGAATACCATTTTAAAAAGATGAAATTTTGAAGAGCTTGTGGAAGTTTTAAAAAAACAATCTCTTAAGAAATGGCTAGAAATCAATTTTAGAGATGAGAACTATGTGAAGAAATAGGAAGGATTTTAGTAAAAATGTATGCTTTTTGGGGGGATTTTGAGTGTTTGGTAGGAGAGAAAATTAGGTTGTGAGGTATAAGAAGAAAAAATGTGAGAGAAAATTTGGAATGAAACGCGTACGATTCAGTTTCTAGGGAATGTTGGCCACGATGCGAACATTTTTTTTTTCAAACCAAAAGTTCAAAGGCTAGTGGGTCACAACATACTAAAATTCATGTCGCGGTGCGATAATATTTTCTTCACTCCCGAATCTTATCATGCATACCTCATGCCGCGGCCATAAAAAGGCCATATAATGGCTTATATTTGTGTTTTAAAATAATAAATTAATAATATAACTAATCCATTACTAAGTATTAAATAAAATTTAAGTACTGAAAAAATATAATACAATAGAAGTAATAAAAATAAAAATAAAAATAATTATAACTATAAAAATAATAAATAAGTAGAAATGAAACAAAAAGATTAAGGGGTTATCTCTCATCCAGGACTTAATTTATTGTCATAACAAGATGTTTCATAGGGGACTTCCATTTTTAATAAACTCAATATCCCCACGAAATTGAGCTCACTTGTCATTCTGGCCTAGCAAGTGCTATCTTGCTTACCTTTATAAGTTTTTAGATAGTTGCTCCACTTGCATCTTCACCGTTTTAACGGATGTGTTCAACGAGTCCAAACTTTGATTATTTTTGGTTTGGTTGTGCTTTCTCTCTTGAATGAAGGCATTCGAGTTATCCTCTAAGGTTGGTTTGTTAGAGGATTTCACGGAACTTGTTAGCAGTGGTATTGCTAGCCATGTTGGTTACAGTTCTGGAAAAGGTGAGGATTTTTTTTTTCCTTTAGGAGAAATTAGGATGATATCTTCAACCAGGGTTATAAGTGTTTGCATTGAGGTCATACCTAGGTATAGGTTGGTACCCTTCTATTGCATTTACCTACTCAGGTCCTACAACATCTTCTCTATGGTAGGGATAATTATCAACACTATGTCCCAAATTACTACACACGCCACATTGTTCTCTGTTTGGAGTTCCTTGTGTAGCAAAAGTGTAACTTACTTGGTTAGTTGTGCAAGTTGCATAGATTCTTTAGTACCAAAATCTATTTCATGGACTCGGACTCTTTTTACTCTTGAGCTATTTTGTTAGGAATTAGAACCCAACATTTCTCTTGAGCTCTTTTATTAGAAATTAGATCCCAACATTTCAAAGAATGGTAAGTCCCTAAAGAAGTTTTCTCCCCCATAGCACCACCTACAGCATTATAAATGATGAATTGACATTGTTATGTCAATCATTATAGAAAAACTAGTTATACAGTTGTAGTGACCTAGAAAGTAGCAATCTTTGCTCTCAAGTTAGAAGTCTCTTGATGGGAAATTTTTTTTCCATAAATTTATTGTAGAACTCCTCCCAAATCATTAGAAAACCTAGAGGTAGAGACATTAACCAAGCCTTGGCTCTATCTGTTGAAGTGTATGAGAAACACCACATTCTAGACTGATCCTAATTAAGTCCACTAAGATAAAAAGTTTGGAATGTAGAGTAAAAGTCTATGATGAAAAACAAAGAGTCTTCATTAGGAAGTCTATGGAAAAAGGGTAACATGAAATAATGAATTTTTTGCAATTCATAATTCTGTGCTACCTCACCCAACTGAATAGAAGCAGTAGTAGTGCCAATGATTGGCCTTGCATGCACCTTTATAGCAATTTCTCTAAGTACAACAATATTCCTCATATTTATTTGTTCAACTAAAGGGTCTAGAATTGGTTCTAAAATAAGTCCAATAAAAGCTTCATAGGTTTCAAAACCCAGCCTTCTTACAGTTCTTTTGATTTGTTTATGTTGCTTATGAAAGGTTCGAGTGGCATCCGAAGGGATCTCCTACCTTGCATAAGCTAAAGGAAAAAAATTAAATCACTTGTCAAAATAATAAATAAACAATTACAAACAAATTAATAAAAGAAAAGAAAAGAAAATATACAAGAAATAAAATTTAGTACACGAAATTACTAAATAAAATAAATAACAAAAAAGAAATAAAAATAAAGTAAAATAAAAAATAACTAAAAGAATTAAAGTTAGTAGATAATTAAACAAAAATAAATAAATAAATAAAATAAAGTTAAAATAAAAATTTATAAAAAAAAAAATTAAAAAAGAAATTAAGTTAGTAAATAAATTAACAACTAAAAATAAGTTTATAAAAGAAAAGTATTTAAAATAAAAATAATAATAAACTAAAATATTATTTGAATTTTGAATTTTTATTTTTTATTTTTTACACTTTTTATGTATTTTTCTATTTTTATTTTTTATATTAAAAAAATTATAAATATTCACAAAAATCACAAAAAGAAAAATCACTAATATTTATAAAATGATATAAGATTTTGATAATAAAATTTTAAAATGTTATTCCTCCCCATTAATAGCCTCAAAAACTTAATGCATAAAAACTTGATGGTCAAAATTTTGTAAATTTATAAACAGCTCGTAAGTACACAAATCACTTATAATACACAATAAGTATACTCATAAGGTCTGTATAAAGAGGAACTAGGTGCTTTTAAATAACTCATCAAATTTCTTAAAAACAAATAGGAAAATAAAACCTAAAAATTCTATCCAAGTATTTAGGAATCACGATTTTCCCAATAAATGCGCATGGATACCTAATTCATCATTAACATATTTAATGCACAAAAATACTCTAGAATATTAACCTAGATTCCTATGGTAATTAATTTTCTAGAGATCTTTAAGCCTAAGCATGAAAATTTTAATACAAGTAACATGAAGTGTCTTCACTTCACAAGCATTTCACCTATAGTTCTTATTTGAATCCCTTAACTTAATTACAGCTCACATTCCTATGGCCATTCTAATTTAATTCTTAGGAACTAACCCACATTTCTATGGCCATTATAATTCAAATCCTTGGACCTACCCCACATTCCTATAGTAATTAGGGAACCTAAAATTCAAGTATAAGCATTCATAAAGACTATATATTTCAAATGAGTGTTCCCATTCTCATGCAAATATGTCATTTTATCCATGGTAACAACACATATTATTATTCCAAAGCACACATATTTCTAAATTTACCTAATTAGTAAACAATTAATTGAGAAAATTAAGCAAAAAAAAACAAACAAACCACATATAATGCACAAGAATACATTAAAAAATTAAACAAAATTATGGCATTAAATAAATGGGTTCCAGTGGAATCTCTAAGTTGGAAACTACTCCTTATGAAATTTATAGAAGAATTCTATAGAAATTAACATTAAAAATACAAAGAAAAAAAATAGAGACAAGGTGAAACAAGAAACTAGTTCTCATTCACACCAGAGTCCCAAATTAGAAAAATTAACATTTCCACTTTGGTCAAATATTATTATATTTTAATAAATAAGTCTTAAATTATGAGTTTGTGAAATATAGTATGACTAAAATATCAAATTTACATCCCTAAAACTTTTAAGTTTGGGAAGTATAGTATGACTAAAATATCATGTTTACATCCACAAATTTTTAAAATTTGGAACATTAAGTGTAATGAAAAAGACTTAAATGTAACACACAATAAACCTAGATACCAAAGTGTTTTGTTTTGAGTTTTGAGACCTTTGTTGAATGAGTTCAAAATGGATATCTTATAAGTTGTTAAGACAAGATTAAAATAGGATAAATAATAGCAGAAGCTTACTACCTTTGATAAAAGTGTATTTTAGTTTGCTGGATATTCAATGGGACAATACAAGTCCACTCTCTTTTCAAAAGGTCACCGAAATCCTTCTAGAAGATTTAGACCAAATTTTGAAAGATAACATTGGTATTTTGAAAATATTTATTTTTTACCAAAAATAACATCACTAAATATTTGAATAATTATTTTTTATTCATAACTACACCCTAGTAGAATACTTATGGAGCACAAGCTGAGATCAAGAAAGAATGGAATCAAAGTTGTTGCATTATTGTGGTGGTTATAACAACCTTTATACACATAATGATAGCTTGATGATCAAACCACTAAGGGAAATGTTACAATAATGCTATGCACACATTAGTTACAATACAACCTAAGTAACTTATAAGTAGGTATAGCAATAAACAATCTATACACTATAATCCCCCCTTAAAATAACGTTTTGAAAGAACCAAGAGTTTATGTCTCAATTAAGTAAAATATGGAGTAGAAAGTGCTTTAGTAAACACATCAGCTATTTGATCAGTTGTAGAAATATAACAAACATCTAGAAAATTCTTGCTAACCTGATCCTGAACGAAATCCACTTCAATGTGTTTAGTTCTTACATGTATGATGGGATTCTTAGTGAGAAACCACTTTTTTTTTCTTGATCCCTAAGAGATGATACTATCAACAAAATATACATAGAACTCGTTGGTACTTTTTTGATCATGTGGACATCCTATCCAATCTGCATCTATAAATGCAACAAGGTTCAAAAATATTTATTTGTGAAGAGACACTCTATGATCAAAGGTGTCTTTAGATATCATAACACTATTTTCATGACCAACAAATGCACCTCACTAGGAGATGCTAGGAACTGACACAACTTATACACCACAAAAGCACTTAATCTCAAGTCTAGTAATTATGCAGTATTGAAGTGCAAAAATAATACAATAAAACAAAGTTGGATCAAACAAAGGTATGCCTTCATACTTCCACAAAGTAGTACTAGAAATAGGAAATGATAGTAGCTTTGAAGAACTCAATCTAGCATTGTGAAGGAGAACACATATGTATTTTTCTTGTGATAAATGCAACTGACTAGCAGTTCTTAGTACTTAATACCAAGGAAAAAGGAGAAATAACCAATATCTTTTCAGGAAATATTTACATTTAACTACATGATAATTTGCTAAATGAGAACATTATCATTGCCTTAATGATAATATCATCAATATAGACAAGAATAATCACAATGGCATGCCCTTGATGAAAGAAGAACATTGAGGCATCACTTTTGGAACCAGGAAATTCTTTTTGGAGCAAAAAAGTGCTAAGCTTGTGAAACCAACCTATAGGGCTTGTTTTAGTCCATAAAGGTCTTTATTTAACTTGCACACCAATGGAACTCTATGCATAGATTTCACCTCAAAACCCTATAGTTGTTCCATGTACACCTCCTCCTTTAAATCCCTATTTAAAATGCATTATTGACATCTAATTTTCTTATAATTCAATCATGACTCAAGGCAAGAGTTAATACCACTCATTTTTTTGTGAATCTCACTACAAGACTGAGTGTTTCAAAGAAATCAATACCAACATTTTAATGAAAACCTTTTGTCACCAATTGTGACTACTTGTCCAATCCACCATAAGCCAAAAGTTTTACATGATACACCTATTTTTTGGCAATAACCTTCAAGTTAGGTTTAAGTACCATTAAGTCCCATGTCCCATTTTTGATAAGCACATCATATTTAATTTTCAATGAAGCATTCCACTTGAGAACACTAATGTCCTCTTAAAAACAACTAGGTTCAACTAAAATGGCAGCATAAAGTACTTTGGGAACCTTGATACTAGCTTTGTAATAAGTGATCATAGGATGAAAATTGTGAACCACTTGAGAGGAAGGAATACATTAGAGAAGACACAATCAGGTGAAATAGTCTGTAAAGATCATAGGGAGGTAAGGATGTGGATAAGTTGTCAGCCAAATTAACAAATTGGGAAGGATTATGAACTAGTGTAGGGTTTGAAGTTCTAGTAACTATTAAAGATAAAACACTGACATAATGAGCAGGAGAAGAAAACCTTGCAATAGCCATAAAAGATGAAGGAATTGATGTAATGGTGTGCTCTAGATCAAGAGTTAAAGGATGAAAGGAAGTAGCTTTAGGAGGCAACAAGTGAACTACAAGATCATGTCGACAACTATAAACTTGTTCTAAGGATTTCCTAACCAGGAAAGGAAAAGAAAACTCATGAAATTGTGCATATCTGCTAGTGAAAATTCTACCAAAGAACTACTCCAAACAAAAATAACCCCTATGTTGAGAAGCATAGCCTAAGAAGACACAATGTGTGGAACATGAATCAAGCTTATGCTTGACATGACCTTACAAGCAAAGAAAACTAGGCAATCAAAACTACAAAGGAAAGAATAATATGGACTTTTGATATACACAACCTCATAAGTAGAGATATGATCTAAAACTTTAGTAGGGAGCTTATTCTACAAATACACAATAGCACAACAAGTGTATCTCTAATATTTGATTAGAACACCTCCTTGTAACAGTAAGAACAAACAACAATCAACAATATGCCTTAACCTAATTTTCACTATGCCATTTTGTTCACTGGTATAGGGATAAGTTATGCAACAAATAATAGCCAAAGACTTCCAACTTGTAAAGATAAAGTGAAACTTATCACCCCTATCACTTTGGATAGATTTAATGGGTATATTGAACTATATTTTAGCCATTATTTTAAACAATTCCATAACAGTTTTAGTTTTCCACTTTGTAGTTAAGAAATATATCCATATGAAGCATGAATTATCATCAACTAATAACAAGAAATATTTTGCACCAAACATAAAATGATTAGGAGTAATCCACAGATCAACATATAACAAATCAAATAATTGAGAAGAACGTGTATGATTTGAGTAAAAATGCAGTTTGTGTGCTTTAGCTAAAGGACACACAATACAATTATACTCTAAACTAGCCTCAAAACATTGAAGATTATGAAAAGATACAACTTTATTAACTACAATAGAACTTGGATGGCCTAACCTGGCATGTCAATCAGGTAATGTGATAGATTGAGAGAACAAACTAGTAGTAGTAATAGAAAAAGTTTTCACCTAAGAATACAGATATACATGTGAAAGAGCTCTATTTATTATATATAGACCTTTCTCACACTTGCCTTGATAGATGACTTGTTGATTTAGGGGATCCTTAATACAAAAGAAGTCAAAATTAAACTCTACATAGACATAATTGCCAATGCATAGCCTATGAACTTATATGTGGTTAGTTGAAACCTTTGGTGTATGTAATAGATTCTTAAGCTATAAATCATGACTTTTACGATCTAGTTTGGACTAAACAAGACTTGAGATGGTAATTTTGGAACCATACCTATTGTTACTCCTTTATTGCCAATGAAAGGAACTAATGATGAACTTTATTTTCATCATTTGTCAAATGGTGAGTAGCTCCAATGTCTAAAAGCTAGGAATTATCACCACAAAATGAGGTAGCATCAGTAATCATTGATTTGCCAAGCTATCTTAATGAAGAACTAAGGGAATCAGTGAGAATATTGCAAAGCTGAAAATATTGAACAATAGTGGGACTACTTTTAAGGCAAAACTAACACTGAGGTATATCACCCCTTCCTCCATCTCCAGTTGGATCTACCTCCTCTTCCTTGATCACTAGACTTTGATATAACTCCTTTTTCTTACAAAAATTGATGTAGATTCCAAGCTAATTGTTTAGATATATGACTTGAAGAATTATTATCAACTGCAAAAGATTGAGTGGAATTGCTTATTTTGTTCATCTTCCAAAATTATCTTGAAGAACATGAAGTTCATCAACCTTTGATTGAGTAACATTGAGTTGTTCCTCCCTCATAAGCATGCTTTGTAGTTCAAAGATATTAGGTTCAATTTTTCCCATGTTAAGAGAGGTTATGAATCTATAATAATCTGAACCAAATCCACGTAAAATGTACCTGACAAGATATTTTTGAGGAACAGATTCACCAATTACACACAGATGATGAACTAGAGCTTTCACACTTGAAAAATACTCTTTCATATATAAAAAACCCTTCTTAACTTGATTGAGTTGCAATTCCATCACTTGAGCATGAGATAAGGAATGGAAAACTTCTGATATAGCACACCACTGATGAGTAGTTGAGGGAAGATGAGATATATAAAAAAGATTATCACTACTGATGGAGTTATAAATCTAAGATTTGAGAAGGTTTTTCATTTGATTCTAGGCAGACAAATGTGGATTCACCATAGAAAAACCAGGAGTAGGAGAAGAAATAAACTTTATTGGAATAGGCTGAGAAATATCAAGGAATTTGAGAAGGTGTAAAGGAATTGAAATACTGAGCAGAAACTGCTAGGGCATTACCATCAGAAGCAATAGTTGGTGACAAGGAAGATTCCATTTCATAAGGTAGGTCTCAAGATCAAGATGATGAATAGACTTTCATAAGGAAATCAAGAATAGCTCTGATACTATAGAATGCTCAGGAAGCACAAGTTGAGATCAAGAAAAAATGGAATCAAAGTTGTTGCATTATTGTGGTGGTTATAACAACCTTTATATACACAATGATAGCTTGATGATCAAGCCACTAAGGGAAATGCTACACTAATACTAAGCACACATTATTTACAATACAACCTAAGTAATATATAAGTAGGTATAGTAATACACTCTCTATACACTACTTCCTAGTCCATCTTCTTACAATAAATAGTCATAATGATATCTTTTTAATATTTAATTTTTTATTTACTTTTATTTTAAACCTTGAATTTTCATTTTTGAAAAAATAAATTAAATGTTTATTTTTGTTATTTTTTAAAAGAAAATAAAGTGTATATCAAATGCTAATTTTTTCCCTAAAAATTTGTCCCAAATCTTATAGATGAACTTTGGTGACCCTTTCAAAAGAGATAAATGACCTATAGTGACCCACCTAATAACTAGGAGAATAAAGTGATTTTTTGTCAAATATAGTTTTGTTACCCTTTATCAATTATAATATGCACTTTACTTTTAAAATACAAGTGTAAATACCAAGGTAAACTTCTTCTAAAGTCCCAAATGTAACTTGGTTCACTTCAACCCTAGAACAATAGTTTAAAGCAAAATATCACAAATGTTGTAGGCTTGTCAATCCATCAAACAGAACCATAAATGTTTGATAAATTAACTCAATGAAAAAAAGCCTACTTGAATAGTTTTTTTTGTAAAACAAGATAGAGAAAATAATATAAAGAGAAGACTGATCTTGTGTGGTTAAATAAAGTTGTGTGCTCAAGTTTATATATATAGTATATTTTGAAGCACTAGGTCAAAGCAAAATTACTATGTTTTGCATAAAATCAGTTAATTGAGTTTTAAAGAAAAAGGAAAATCTAGTATAAAACCAATTCAATTTGAGTTAGCAGTAGGTTTCAGAATCAAAGCCCTAGCCGCTCAATCTATCTAACATATGATTGATCGATCAAGTACTTAGTTCAGTTCATCCAACCAATTTTTGATCGATCCAATAAATGAAAAAATTAATTTAGGACTTTTTAAATTGAGTAGATCAATCCTCAATCAATCTACATTGCTCGATCGATCTAGACATGTCACTATCGATCAAGTAGCCTAATCTCAATATGTTCCTACATGTTTAATATGAAATTTAACATGCATAAGAATATAGATATACTTGAATTGTGATCGCTAAAGCTCGATAGTTTCTTCGGCTTGAAAATATTCTTGAAGGATAGCTAAAATTATATTTGTACATTTTTTTACAAATATCACCATTACTCATATAAACCTTACAATCTCCCCTTTTGGAATATTCGTGTGACAAAACCTCTCTTTTACTATATAATGCTAAAGTCAAAAATATAAATACCCAAACAACTTGTCCCCAAAGACACATTATTTATTAGTTCAATATACATAACAATATAAAAGGCAAAGAATATTCATGTGTGAGCAATCATCAGATAGAATTTAAAAACATAACTCCCCCTATGTGTAATATTTCAAAAATATTGTAAATTTTTCAATTTTGATTCTACCCTATTTAATATTCCAATTTTTCACCCCTTTTTTGTCATGCAAATAAACCAAACCAAAAAATAAGTGTTTCATATTCAATTAAAATAGATGTGAAATCTCATAGCAAATTCAAGAAAATAAGTAACATACAAATGAAACACAAACTATCAGATGCAACAAATGTAGTATATGATTAATATAATCTGAATACAGCTCAAGCAAATATCTATTACACTTTAAAATATGAAAATAATAAAATATATTGACTTCCAAACACAATAATAAAACCAAGACAAAATAGAAAAATAAAACAAAAATAAATCATTGTCTTGAAGAAGGAAACTTGTAATGTGAATGAATGTCTTTAGTCATGGAAAACATTGCTTCTTGATGTTCATTCATAGTATTTATTCATTGTTCCAAAGTTACTTTTCTTGCCCACATCTCATTTTCAAATAAGTCCTTATGAGATGGTTTAAAAGCCATTTTCTCCAACATCAGTGGATCTTTGTCTCTTTGATGTCTGAGTAGATTATCCTGAGATGGTTGACTTTCCAATGCCACCCATCAAGAAAATGGTATTAGAATCCTTCATTTATGGTACACCCATGGCTATTATCATTTGGGTGATGAGGTAGATATATAGAAGTACAATCCTAAGATTGGTTTATAATTGAACCTATATTGAATGAGATACCTTTTTCAATACAATATAATATCATTGCATGTAAATGTCCAATCTTAGAGGAGTGCTTGGAGGGTAATAGGTTTGCACATACTATTTTGTTCAACACCCGATAAAAGGGAGTGAACTCACCCAAGATAAAAAATTGTTTAGCATAGAGACCAACATCAAGTGAACCAGAAATTTCAGTTAACAAATCTTCATTAGCAATGCTATACCGTTCTAACTTAAAACCAAAATCCCCAGTGTTTGAAATGGACAAAAAAGTGTTGATTCTTTGAGCTGAGATATCAATAGTTTATTTTTGAATAAAACCATTATAGCTCATAGGTCCTCAGTGACAGATTTTGGGTCAATCTTTGCATATAATTAACTAACAAGGGATGAGCAACATTGGCTTATGTAAATAGAGATTTCCAACCTAAAGCCCTAATGGCACGGGTAATTTAAATTTCCAGAAATTCTATCCAGGTTCTCCCTCGTTCAAACAAAATAGGACATTTAGAGAAAAAAAAGTATGATAACTTGATTCTAATTCATCTTCCCACCATTGAGAGGAATGAAATGCTAGAGTACCAAGAGGAAGTTCACAACGTCTTGTAGACATTACAAAAATCGAGAACAAAACCCAAAATGATGAAAATACCCCTAAACTATGAATTAGCCAAACTACTAAAATTTTACCAAAAAAATACAAAATCAAGTTCAATGAAATAATTTTGGGACGAAATTGCATGAAAACCCTCAGAAAAGGTGTTTGTTTGGTGAGAAAGGGGAAAAGTTAGAAATTTTGGTTTTATTGATTTCTACTCAAATCCAATTTTTTTTTTGTAAGGATTTATGCTAGAAAAGATATTAGCAATCAATTCTAAGTGAATTAGGAAAAAAAACGAGTGGATCTGGTGTATTTTTGAGTGAACATTATAATGGGTCATATTAGGGTGTTTTAGGGTTCATAGGGGCTGATAAAAAATAAAGAGTGTATATAAAATGAACCCACTCGATTGATCGAGATTAATTTTGATCTATTGAAATTCATACTTCAATCAATCTAATTCATTATCAATCGATCAAATGACATAAATCCAAAAAAATGCAAAAATTTCTCCCTATATCCTATATTAACTCAAAAAATTTCAAATAATGACCCAAAATCAAAATAAAAAGAAAAAATAAAATAGAAATGAAAATACCTCCTTTTTTAAATAAATTTAGTAGATTCATTCAAACTTGAACTTCACTCCAATAATCAATTTTGAGATAAAAATAATTCTTTAACAAATTTAAATTATTTATAGTATGCATAAGTATTCTAATAAAACACACATAAATTTTTCAACTCATATGGTGACATATTGTCAATAGCTCAAGATGGAATAAATATTAAAAATACAACAGTATGTTAATTAGTTTATTTATGATTAGTTATGAAATATTTAAAGAACCGAGCATCACTTATTATGCAAAAAATTCAGTTGAATTCATACTTGCAATAATAAAAAATTTCTTACTAAAAGATTTAAATAAATTTTTCTTTTGAATTCTCTCTCATTATTCATGATCATGATTTATATGAGAGATTAGTTATTTATTTTTCTTTTTGTGTAACCAATTGTGGTCTTTCTTTTTGTGCATCCAATTATTTTTTATTCTTTATAACTATTTCCTTTTTCATATTATTTTTATTTTACGAAGGAAATATGCATGAGCCAATACACCTAGTATGATTACTTTCATACTAGTTGTGTGGTATCATTCTCCACTCATTGCAGTAGTTTCATACATTACAATAGGTAGCCCCCTCAAAACTAGGTGTCTTTCTATAACAACATTTTATACAGTGAAAGACAAAGTTAAACCATAATTTTTACAATCAAGGTTATCTCAAGTCCTAAAATCTCTCATAATTAATTATAAACTTCAAGCATGACATACTTATGTGTCTAGTGAATGTATGAGCGAGTTCTTGTCAAACATCAATCACCAAATATATGGAAGAATATAAATGCACATAACAAGATGCTCAATTGTATAATGAATAATTAATCAAAGTACATTAGATTATGCAAAATATTTATTTCCTTGATTCAAAATAATATTTGAAGTTTATTTTAATATTAAAACAAATCTACTCCCTTTATTTTTTGAATCTTTTTTAAATAAATGAAAACAAAAGCAAGCATCAAATTACTAAATTCAAAATTGAAAATAATTAAACTAAACAAACTAGCATGTTCACAAAGGTTCAAACAAGAACAAAATAAGAATTCCTAGGTGAGGGAGAGATATAGTCAGTTGACCGAAAAATGCAATCTTTTCTAACCCAAATTTTCTTAAATTTTTGTTTTGTAATATTTGGGTTTGGATTTGATTGATTTTATTATTTTTGAATTGATATTGGGTTTATCCATAGTTTTTTCCTTTATTATTTTTCTTTTTCATCATTGGTGTAGATTTAGCATACATGTATGGATGATGAAAATTAATCCAAAATATCTAACATGAAAGGCATTATTAAAATAAAGATATTTCACAAGAAATCTACAGTGTTATCTAATATGACCTTTCCTAGCATAGTTATGACAAACATGCACAAATTTAATATGTTTTGAAGTCACAAGTGCAACTATTCTTTGAGTATAATGAGTAATAGTAGAGATAGGATTAAAAGGTCTTACCAATTCAGTTCTTAATGTTGAAGATGAAGCATATGAAGAAGACATATCTGAAGGCTTTACAAATTCAGTTGATTTTAAAGAAGATGGCATAATATGCTCATCTACATATTCTAGCCATTTCTTGTCTTCAGCTGGATTTCCATAATCAAGAACTTTGTACAACCTTTCAACTCTAATTGATAAACTTTTTACAACTTCCTTAGATTGTTTAAGTTTCTGTACTAGATTTTGTTTCCCTTTTTCTAAACCTATAAGACTTGAATTTAAAATATTAGAATGTTCAGATATATCAATATTATCTTTTTTTAGTACCGATGAATTTATTTCATAAGATTTCAGTTTTTCAATAAGTTTAGTTACTTCTACAAGTAGCTTATCTTTATCTCTTTTGCATATTACAAACTCTCTAAACACTTCATTAATAATGTAGATATTAAAATATTTAAGTAAGAATTTAGAGTTACCTTTCTCATTGTCTAAGTCAATATCAAACTTACTGGATAGTCCACCAATTTTTGCAGCAAATGTTAGAAAATTAGCGTCACTATTATCTAATTCAAATGGATTATCGTTATTACTTTTAGAGTTAGTAAGTGTAGTGTTGAAATCTCTTCATTTATAGTATCATAGTCTCATAAGTTCGTTTAGACGAACTTTTTTCCCCTTGAAATTTACCTAGAAATACATCTTCAAAGAATGATACATTCCTTCATTCCATTATCATGTTCTTGTGTATGTTTGAGATCTTTAACTCACGCACAAGGAAATAATAAGCATTACTATTATGTGCATATCCAATGAAGATACAATCTATCATTTTTGTACATATCTTCACCTTCTTAGGTATAGGTATGGCTACTTTAGCAAGATACCCCCAGACTCATAAGTATTTATTACAAAGTATCCTTCCTTTAAATAATTCATACGGTGACTCATGTGCCTTTTTCTATGGGACCTTATTTAAAAGATAGTTAGTTGACAAATAGTTTCCCCCCACAAGTTCTTTGGTAACATAGAACTTAATAGCATTGCATTCATCATTTCTTTCAAGATATATTCTTATGCTTAACAACAACATTTTCCTTAGGCAGATAAAGGGCTATGGTTTCATGTATGATTCCATTTTGTGCATAAAATGCACCAAAAGAAGCTTCATACTCACAATTACAGTCATTTTGTAGTACTTTAATTTTCTTGTTGAGTTAATTCTCAACTTTTCTTTATAAAGAATAAAATTCTCTATAGCTTCATCTTTGCTTTTAAGCAACTACACATAGCAATATTTCATGCTATCATCGACAAAAGTAATAAAATAGTTATTTCCACCCCCTGTTTGAAGAAATTTTAAATTACATAGATCAATATGGATTTAAGTCATAGGGTTTAGTGTTCCTTTCAATTGAATGAAATGATGGCCTATTCATTTTTGCAACACAAGTCTCACACTAATTTTTTGAATCTATTTGGACTGTGGGTATGTGTTCCATGCTAATTAATCTACACAATATAGCGTAATTAACACGACCTAATCTACCATACCACAAGTTGGAAGACTCAAGCAAATAAGAAAAAGAACTAACTTTATTAATATTCTTAGCTTTTACAGTCATTACATACAGCCCATCAAATGCATGCCCTTTTTCCCACAAATAACCAACTTTTGGTCAAAATGACCTTATCAAATTCAAACATCATCTAAAAGCCATGCTTGTTTAGCAATGAGCCTAAAATAAGATTCTTACGTATGTCTAACATATAGAGTACATTCTTTAATGTAAGATCCTTCCCATAGGTCATCTTCAGTTTGACCTAGCCTTGCCCTTGAATGATTGATGTGATAGAATTTCTAATGAAGAGCTTCTCTCCATCTTTCACTGATTCAACAGTTTGAATAGCTCTTTATCTGAGCATACGTGTCTTGTTGCACCAGTATCAATCCACCATTCTCTTGAATTTTACTCGATAAAATTCACTTCAAAAAAGACAGCACAACGATCTATATCAAAAACATCCTAAGTGATGTCACCAACCATATTTTCTGAATGATTTCTATTTTTATTCATATTATTGTTCTTGGAGCTTTGGCTATGCTTCATAATATTGGCCTTTGCCCAGTCGAGGTGTGCCCTTTCCTTATAGAATCCCTATTATCTTCTTCACAGTTGAACCTGATGATCAAATTCTTTAAGTTTACCTTGTTTATCTAGTGTAAGGTAGGACTTAAATTCCCTCCACAAAGGGGGTAACTTCTCAATAATAGTAGCTACCTAGAATGCCTCATTAAGAATATCTTCATCATGAATCTTAGTAAATATGTCTTGGATTTCTCTCACTCGACTAGTCACTAGCTTGGAATCCATCATCTGATACTCTAGAAAGTGACCCATCACAAATTTCTTGACACCGACATTCTTAGCTTGATATTTCCAGTCCAAACACGGGTAGTAAGAATACATCAATGCTTCAATAACACTTGCAGACTATTCATCTTGCTCACCCTCAAGTTTCTGAACCTCCTCAATCAAGAATCTCACCAGATTCAAAGTGATAAGATAAACCATCATCTTATTCCTCTACCTTTTGAAGTTCAAACCATTAAACTTCTCTTATTTTTCGACAATAACATGGTTCAAAGGAACCAAAACCGACAACAATGGTGTAACACCATGAGTCACATAAGGCATCATTAATTAGTTCACATTAAAACCATCTATAATAGGGTCAGTAACATTGATAGCTAAATTCTCTTATTGGAAAGTAGGAGTGGTCATCTCAAACGTTATTTTTTATTTTTATTTTTTTAACCGAAAAACCACAATTAAAAAACAAAATTTAAAACCACCGAATAAATTTCAATTTGTAAAATGAGTTTGATTTAAATATCACAAAGTATACAAATAAACAAGTGACGTGGAAAAAATCTCATAATGATTGAGAGAAACAAGCTAAAATAAAGTAATTGGAAATTTTAAAAGGAGCAGCAAAACATCTAAAAATTTTTACTCGATTACTAATTAATAGTAACGAATATAATTAGAAAAGGAAAAGCACAACCGTAAAACCAAATTGAGATAAAGTTGGTATAAGTATTAATACACAAAAGATATAAGAATGTATAAAGAACTAAACTTATATGAAACTAACTATTAAACAAAGTAAAACCAAAAGAGGTACAAGTGAAGGAACAAACAATAA
This sequence comes from Hippophae gyantsensis, assembly GCA_030763125.1. Lineage (NCBI taxonomy): Eukaryota > Viridiplantae > Streptophyta > Magnoliopsida > Rosales > Elaeagnaceae > Hippophae > Hippophae gyantsensis. The sequence continues at coordinate 39,238,650 of CM061035.1, read as the reverse complement.
AAAGAAGACTGAAAAATACCTCAAATAGTTCTGATAAAGTAATTGACCCGATAATATGTAAAAAGGAAAATCATTTGACATAAGGGGAAAGTATGAGGAAAATTCTGGAGGTTTGCTTTTCTAACATTCCAAACAATATCCAATAACAAGATATATTATTAAAGAAAATCTTAATTAATAATAAAGTTAATTTTTCTATTTCCATACTTTTAATTTTTATTAAATTATTAAAATAAGTTTTAAAAAATTATAAAGTGAAAAATTAATTTCTTTTTTAAATCATAACATTTCCTTCACTATTAATTTTTAAAAATATATTTAATATTGCTAATGAGTTTTTAACTCATATTCATATAACCCACTTGGGTATAGAAAGGTTTGAATTTAAAGTCTCAATTAAGAATTTGTAAATAATATAATTATTAAAAAAATTAATATTTTGATGTATTATCAAAACTTTTTAACTTTTATTGCTAATATTTATTGATTAGAAAATTAATTAAATGATTAATTAGATTGAGAACAAATTTCTAAAAACTTTTTAAAAATTACTTATGAAAAATTGAAAATTTATTTACTTTACATATTTTAAAAAAAAAATTACTAACCATTTATATATTTAAAAAAAAATTTGTCATTCAACAAATAATTTCTCCAAATCAATTAATCCATAAATATTAATTTTTTATAATTTATTTTTAATATTTTTAAACTTTTATAAATTACTAACTGTTTCATAATGCAATGGTATAAATTAGTCTAATTTTTTAATTTTTATTTTAAAGTTATTTTTTTATCATTACTTGTGAAGAGTATCAAATTAAAATTTGATCTTTAACTTTATTACAAAATAAAAAATTAAAAGTTAGTAACTCTAATACGTGATCATTTGAGATAAGTAATAAAAAAATTATTTATTGTGTATTTCAATTTTATTTTCTAATTTGCATGCACATGCATATATATATATATTTAATTTATATGCATATATTTATTTTATTAGAAGAAAATAGAAATGATCATTCTTATTTTATTAATTTGATATAATTAATTATTTAATGTTAAAAATAAATAAATCAAAATTTTACCCATGATAACCTTCAAATTTAAATATATTAACTAACTATTATATATAACCTCTATTAAACGAAGAACATCAGACATTCTCAAAAAGCAAAGGATATTTGTAAAACAATATTAATCTCCTGAACATTATTATTGATATTTTTTCATGCTTTGAGATCTAATATTAAGTGCCTTTGACATTTACTTGTTTAATAAAATACCAACTAAAGGGTAATCCTATTGTAGTCAGGCAAACTCTCCAAGAGCAAAATAATTAGGTTAACAATTTTAATCAAGGATGGAGGCACGTGAGTCTCATGAGAGGCACGTGCCCTCTCTTAATTTTTAAAAATGTATTTTGTTAGTAATATTTATATATTTTAATATTTTATTATGTAAAATTTGATTTATGACTCCATGAAAACTATTTTTATTTTAAATATGCTTCTATATGAATTTATCTCGTTATATCGATTATTATCCATAATCTGATATTGTGTTAGTATAATATAAATTTATGTATGTTTTAACATATTATAAGATTAAACTTTGATTAGAAAACATTTATTATTTACATGATTTCTATTTTAACATATAATATATGTTATTAAAGTTTTCTTGTTTTTGATATTATATTATTTATACTTCTGGTGTATGAACTATATAAGTGTTATACTAATTTTCTTCTTATGAGTTAGGAACGAGTTATTTAAGAGCATGTATCTCATTACTGTATACTAGACCATGGACTTTTTCATATTTAGACAACTTTTTATTTGAATATAATCATTATTGATTTTTTCTTAAATAATTTCGTATTAAATTTATCTTTTATACTTGTTAAAGACTTTTATTTTAATTACATTTAATACTTGATATAAAATAACAAAATTTTAATATAAATAATTATTAAAATAATATTATTTGTCCTTAATTGACTTATTATTAAGGGATTAAATTATCTCATTTCTAATCTAAAATACTAAATAATAAAAACAACCTAATCTAAGTAACATGTATGACAATTCTTCCAGTATCATATTTTCATTTAATATCTAACATTTTTAATAGTAAATTTGACTTCTTTGTTATTTCATAATACAATTAAAGTATAATTTTATATTTTATTCTTATATTTATTCACAAATTCTATCCATATATGTTTCTTCTTTTACTTTTTACTTTTTGCTTAAAACATATATATAAATTTTTATTTTTTTTAATTATTATACTACTCATACATCAATAACTAATATTCAAACATTAAATCTTTTATATGCTAAAATGAACTTCTTAGCATGGAGTCACGACTAGTTAATAACTCATTTTTTGCTCGTTAATCACTGATAGCTTAAATGGTACTCCTTCTAAACAAATTTTTTATCTACATTGATTTTAATTACTTTGCTAATAATCATTTTTGTAATTCCCTAACGAAAATACCATAGAAGAGTTTGGCTACTTCATAACATAACTTCAACGCAAATCAAAATTTGAAAACACAAAAAAATAATAATCAAAATTTCAAAGGATTGAGAAGAGAAAACAATTTTATCCAAACAAAATTACTATTAAATTATAAATAAATATATATATTTTTAATAATGTTATTAAATATATTACATAATGTACATTAAATTGTTATTTTAATTTAAAAATAAATATAAATGTTCAATTTATAATAATTTAATAATTACGTAAAAATACTTTTTATTCTTCTAATTTTCTTAGTTCTAATTATAAATATTAAATTTTCAACAAATTCACTATATTAAAATTTAAATGTTGTATATCATATTTAATATATGATAATAATTCATAAATAAATTTCAACATTAATCTAATTTTATCTAATCCTAAAAAATTCGATGTATAAGGATTCAAATTAATTCAAATTGATTACTTATCAAATCAAATTTAGATCGAAAATCTTCAAATCCAATTCAAATCAGATCGAATTCAAATTAACCAAAAATATTTAATTTCAATTCGTTGTTCACCCCTATTTTGTACCATGATTTCAATTCATCATGCAATACACTACATATATGTTTGGTTTATATAACAGAAACATAATAAAAATAAAAATTATAATAAAAATTAACTTCAATTAAACCAATGATAGAGTTAATATATTCATTTGAATAATATAATCAAAATAATAATAAACATTAAAATAAAATTTACAAAATAAGAAATAAATTTATTTATTTTTAAATAAAATAAAATGCAAAAAATAATAAATAATTATACAAATGTGATGAAAATAAAATATTTTAACATATTCTTAAAAGTTAAAAAAATGAGCATAAAATCACTTACATTATATTCTAGAATAACAATTAAACTAAAGATATGATGAAATATTCTCATTATCATTTCTCTAGATATCAACCAAACATAATATTAGAGAATTCTAGCATAATAGAAGGAAGAAGGGGGGAAGACATGAAAGTGCTCGTAAGTGAAATATTCGTACTTAATAATATCATAGAAGAATATAGTAAATAAATCTAACGTAGCAGTTCTATGACCGAAAAAGCCATCTCAACAAGTCTTATTAGTTAAAAACCAACACGAGGACCGCCACATATCTCTCTATCTACTCAGATCCATTCTGTAGGATGACCCTCGATGCAACATCATTTGGATAAACAAATATCATGCGACATCAGGATTGAGGATCATAAAATACAAGGCAGATGGGTCTGCGGGACCTGCACAAGTTATAGATAAAATAAGAACCTTCTGGATAAAATTAAGCAAGTCCAGGGACAGCATATTCTCGCCTTTCTAATTCTTCAGTCCCTAAGGAACATCTTGGTATTTAACAATAAATTAATTTTGAACACCATGTCTAATTTCTCTCCAGAAAAAAAATGGATGTAGTTGATTAAGATGTTATGGATATGATGCCATCAAATTTCTTTGACATACATCAGTATCTAAAGCACATAAATGACACCATCTTTGAATCTTCTATCAATGTGGCTCTGTTAGCTTGTGTGAGGCATACAACTCTTTACAAACAAGTACTTCCAAGTAACCTAAGAAAAGAAATTGAACTCAAATAACACTTCTAAAATTTATAACAATAAAAATATCGCTTTAATATCATTGAAAAAGTCTAACTAGTCGACTTCATTGTTAAATGAGTCTAATTAACCAGAATTTAACACTAAACGAATTTAATTGATCAAAATTCAACTTTAAGCTGGTCAAATCAATCAGAGTTTAGGACCTACGAGTCTAACTGGTGGGAATTAAGCTTGAGTAGCATACAATTAACTGGCATTATATGTATAATGCTTGGACTGATCTTTCTCTTTATATTAAAAATATATGATCAGAGAATATAAAAGTGTTACTTTTGTGATTACAAATTTTAAAGTATTATAAATGTTATTTTCCCAATAACGAATACATACAAGGACTTTCAACAAAACCTGTGAGAATAGAACTGTAAGTTTTCAGAATGTGAGACAATTCCAAGAAATCCATTCACTTTTGAATCTAGCCATTCAACAAATTATGGGTCAGAAACTTCAATAAGTGGAGCTTGCTAACTGCACACACGAGTACTAACAAAATTAGCAAAAAAAACCATAAACAAATAACAAAAAGTACTAAGATAAATAATTATGTTGTTTTTTCCTCCCGTTCATCTAATGAACCAATAATACACTAAGAAAAACATAATTATACAAGACTTGATCATATACCAACTATCCGATTATCTTTCAAATGGTCAGCCTGCTTCAGTTTCTATAATGACATATAGGAAGAAAAGTAAATCCTTCACCATAGAAAAGAAATATGATAATGGTATAAGAAACAAACCCGAAACTTATAATCAGGTGAGAAACTGCCTCCAACAACAGGACTCCCAAGGCCTAAGCATCATCAAACTCGATGCTGTTCTTTATAAAACCATTTTTTTCATTATCATGCTTAAAATTAGCATTTTCCACAGCCGGTATTGCTTGTTCCTTTTCTTTATTCCACTGCTCAATTCTAGCCCTTCTTTCAATGCTACTTTCCCTAACTGGACTCCTGTTCCTCCTTCCAATGGGGCTTCTACTTCTTCCTGCTCGTCGCCCAGGACTACGGCTTCTAGGCCTCCTGTTTCTATCTAGGAATTGATTCTCTCTTTCATCATCTCTCTTGCGAGAACCACGACCACCATGTGGACTTTCCACATAACCACGATGCTTAGGAGGACTACGACTTCTGCTGTGCCTTCGACTGCTCCTACCAAATAGTCGCCTCCTCAACTCCCTAATGACATAAATAAAGAAATCAATCAAATTACAGAATTATAATGTCATAGAAAGATTTTCCAATGAAAAAAAATACTCGCCTACTAATTTTCTTCAAATGCATGAAGTTGCAGTATCCACCTCGATTGCATACATTCTCCTCATACTGCCTACATGTAGCTTCACGAAAATCCGTCACTGGGGAAAAGTCAACTATGATGGGACGACCTAGTAAATATTCATGAAATTTTCAAAAGTTTAATTCAATCTACAATTATTTTTATCAGGTTCAAGAAATAGTAAAACCAAGTAGAATCACCACCAAAACTAATGGACAAGACCATCCCCTGGGAACGAATTGCCATAAACAACAGTGAATCTTCCACAATCCAATATAGCAAACAAGAAATGCCAACTTGACTAGATTTAGACCACATATGACCTAATTCAAATCATGAATCCATTAAGCTTACTGAATTATACCAAGAACACTACCTGAACTGACCAAGCAACTATCAGTATGAATTCATAATCTAGGCTTCTCTTCGGCTATAACAATTGGCTAATTCGAAAATATGTCTTCATACATACATACAAAAATATTTTCAGCTTTACAAGCATGGAAACTCGCACTTTAAGCCAAGTTATACATAATTTCCAGAAAGAAACTCTGATGATTACTCAAAATTAGTTTCAATTTGAAATAATAAAGCAGGATATAAATTAGGAATTTATTATAATTTTAGAACTAGAACTTTTATAATTAGTGTTGAAAATATTATAATTGCTATTTACTTTAGGATAAACTAACATATATATCACCTAACTATCAAGAAAGTTACAAACATATCATTTAACTTCATCGAGTGATAAAAAAAACACACAAGTATAATTAGTGTTACAAATATACCACTACAATATATTTCCAATGATAGATTTATACAACTAATAAATTTGGTGATATATTTGTGCCAATAATGAATTTGGTGGCAGATTTATCATAACATTGGTAGATTTGTACCATTAATTATTCTTTAGTGTTATTTTTGTCACTCGATAAAGTTTAATAATATATTTGTAATTTTCACGATAGTTTGTCAGTATATTTGTTAATTTATCTTTTATTTCATTAGAACTAGATATTTAGATATACACCGAGTCTAAAGAGTATATTTAGGAAGAAGAAGTCTACTTTATGCCCAAACTAGCATTACGACTTCGTTTCGAATGATAAAAATTACTTCTTTTATACTCAGATTTACCAAGACATAAAAGGTAGACTCCACACACAAGAAAAGTCCGTAAAACATTTGTCTCATCTCTCGTCTCTCTTTCCCTTTCTCCTCGGTTTCGTTGCAGGCAATGATACTTGTCTGCTGCTGGTTATCATTGCAAATCTTGATCATTTCTCATAGGTAGTTTATATCCTCTCATGATTATCACTATTTCTCTCTCATCTAAGGATTTTATTTCAAACATCTCTCACATTTAATTTGAAAAAACTAGTCTAGCGTTCAAAAGAGGTGGTGAGCTCTCTCTGAAGTTTTGTTTGCTTATCTTACACTCAAGTTCCAAAAGGAAGAGAATATTGGCTGCAACGGGTTGGAATTGTGAACATATCTCAAGCTGATATTAATAAAAATGTTGACATGATAGTTGCCAGGTGCAAGATGCGTGAATATTTTGCAACCGGTCCTAACTATGGGCACTTGAGTAGCAAAATGGGTTCAGATTATCTTTCAAAACTTCTTCCCAGGGTTTTTCTCTCTCTTGTTTATATTCTTTAACTGAGCTTGTAATTTTAAAGTAGTAAAACATATATTCTATTTTCATGGAAGGTATCATTTTGATGGTGTGACCTTGTTTGTAGCACGTGGAGTCTGTAATTAGGTCTCAAATACCAAGCATCAAATCTAGGAACAACAAAAGCACAAATGAACTTGAATCAAAGTTGGATTCTTGTAGACCCATTGGGGTCGATGCAGGGGTAAGTTGATAATTATTTTTTAACTATTGTACATAAACCTAGCTCTTGAACTCGCATATATCCTCATATATCTACCGTGCTTCTTAACTAATGATTTAAATTGTACACTATTCTAGAACAATTGGATGGGGTAATGTCCATATCTACTTGTTCATAGCTTTGCCGCTTGCGTTTCCTTTTTTCTTTCTCAGAAGTCAAATTTTATAGGTTCAAAATATTTCTTAATTTTCACATGTAATTTTATAGCTAAGCTTAGTCCATACAATGGAAAGCTTAGAGGAGTCTGCTTTAGTTGGCATGTTGCTCTGCCATTTTGCTGTTGTTTAATTTTGTCAGCATAAATGCTTTGACTGAATTCTAGTTTACAATCCTCTCCATCTTCATATGTAATGCTTTACATCTATCTCTAGCTTTGTATGTAATGCATTATATTCACATTTACCTTTATATGTAATGTATTACATGAACCTCTATCTTTATACGTACATATATTACATCTACTTCTGTCTTTGTATGTAATATGATATATCCAACTATATCTTTGTCCATAATAAGTTACAACCACCTCCGACATTGGATGCCAAAGCTTCGACGGGGTCATCGTCGTCGTCAGTGGCTACCAGAGATGTGGTGGGGTCTTACCATATCCCATTTTGTTATATTTAGTTATGAAATAAGGATATTTTGGTCTTTATATTAGACAATTTGTTATAAAATTGTAAGTTTTGTGACGATTTGTTATTAGTTAAGAAAAATTGATCAATTTGTCAAAAATTAAGCTATTTAGGCTAAAAACTATAGAAAAGCCAAGTCCAATTCTTACTTTTATACCAAATTTTTAAGGGTAAAATTGTCTATACAAAATATTTATCTATACCAAAAATGATCGCAATAAATATATAAATGTATATTTATTTTTCATAAGCATGATGTATTCCATCTTGCTACAACGAGCAGACCCAATAAAATTTTCCTTTTAGAGAATATTTTTTAATTTACTTAATAGTTTAAGCAAAAAATTATTCAATTTGAAAAAAAAAATTATTGAAAAACCATAGATTCACTAAACCACAACCACCTATCGTCTTATCATCATTGTTGGCTATGAAGCTCATCGTCTATCAAGAATAGCATCGCTACCTAGTTTGATCACTGTGGATAGATACAAACAACACTCCTCTCATAACAACTCCATGAGGGGGGCCACTTGGGCTTCATTCATCATAGGTCAAGGAATCTTCATGTGTTGACGGTGTCGAACAGCATGACAACAGCGCTGCATGTAGATTGGACTCTTTTTACCTTACAGTCGTGGTGCTCAATGCGGTGTTTGATTTCATCGATCAATTTCCCCGTTAAATGGGTTAGGTAGTGGTGCTTTTCTTAAGGGGAATGTGAGCTTGATGGTTGATAATGATGATCAGACTATGATGCCTATGGTGAAAGGTGGTTATAGATAAAGATTTTTAATTACTTTCCCAAAATTCAATAATTTATTGTTCAAAATAATAAGTAAATCAAAATAAAAAAAAATTTCTAGAAAGAAAATTTTATTGCATTCATTTTCATAGAAATATGAACAATGGCGTGGTTGTGAATACATAATATTTATTATTGTTGTTTTTGGTTAAAAAAGTAAAAAAATAAATATTTTCATAAGGGTAATTTTACCCCTAAAATTTGACCTAAAAGTGTGAATTGTACTTGACTGACCCTTTTAGAGAAGGTTATGGACTTGCGGAACCTCACTCAATAACAACTCGACTAAGGTGTACTTTGACCATAACAAGGGGAGTTCTACACCCTTCATCCTTATATTTCCTACCATATACATAGAGCCTATCCTATTATAATTTAGAAGATTTGAATTTGATTATTGAATTATTCAGTTATTATGCAGTGTACTCCAAATTATCTCGCTTTATGTCCCACTTTCTTCTAACTCTCCTGAATTCTAATTTTTTTTCCTCCTCTCATTCCCACTTTCTCCACAAAAATTTCCCACTTTTTTTAGCATCTAATTTCTTTTAGAAATACCGAGATCTAGAGAGAATATTTTCTTTTTATTTTGAATTATTAAAATTTATTTATAGTAAAGCTCTAGACAATATTCCTAATCCAAGTAGAATTAGTTTTCTATTTTATATTCTCTCTTTTTCTTAAATAAGAGTCGCAACCAAATAAAACTACCACATCTTCCGAAATTAATGTAAATTCAATTTGTTTTATTATTTTTATTAATTAAATTATTATTTTTTGTGGGTGTACACTTTGAGTTCTTATAGGATACATTTAGGTGCTCTATAAATAGAGCTTCAAAAGCCTTGATTATTGAATTATTTAGTTATTACAGAGTTTACTCCCAATTATGCCTATCTCTATCCCTCTATCTTCTTCTAACTCTACTTCTACATTCTCAAGTTCTTCTCCTCCTGTCTTTCTACTCTCTCCCCATACTACATCAAAATAACTTCTGACTGAGAAAAAAATACAAAAAAGTAATTAGAATAATAGATACAATTGGACAACAGCTTTCTTGACATTGCATCCACTAAAAGGCAAGCCAATTACAATGATACAAATAGAAAACTTTAATTCAATCATGCCAAACCATTCAGGTTAAACTGGCTCTTTATTGAATCTCAAATCCATATGACCTGAAACCAGATTATTTATTAAATTTCTATTAATTAAACTTAATACTTACTGATTTAATCATATTCTTAGGAGAAAAATACCCTAGAAAGTCAGTTGGTAAGGTCATTTGAACACTTAAGAACATTGTCTTATGGTTGCAAAATTTAACCTATCTGTTAATGGAAAGGAAAAGGGAAAGGGAAAGGGGCAATAAAAGGACAATTTCCTACACCATTAATTTTTCCATTAACTTTGATATGAGTGTCATTTTCACATAAATAAATAGGTTAAAATGTACAATGTCAAAATGGCCATGAGAATTGTCTTTTAGACTGCCGCACAGTATTCTTAATTCAGAAGATAAGACATGATGTCTACATTAATGAATGATGTTAGGACAATCCCACGGGTTTGTCTTGAGTGGCAGCACAATTTAATGACAGAAAACAAGCACATAAAATCATAAAAAGATCCAAAATTGGTAATGTGGTTTTAACTCAATCTGAGGCTTACATCCACCGGAACTAGTGTAGCTCCAATCCACTAGCAACAATGAGTAATTCTTACAACAAATTCAGCCTTCTCACAACCACATCTTTCTGGCCTTGAACCAAGAAAGAATAACATGAATTATCAAGAAATGCTCTCTTTTACAAGCCTTTCTCTCTCTAAAATTTCACAGCTTATACAACTCGATTTCACACTCTACAATCATATGTTACATTTATATTTAGAACAAGTAATTGCCTCTTATTTATAGCAAAGAAACCACCTTTCGGTACAACATTCGATATATGATTATAGCCTTGCCGAGTAATGCACTTGCTACGCACATAGACCTAGTGACATGCCGCACGCCATGCGATGCACATTGCCTATGATGTGCGCATGTGCACGCGCAAGGCTAGCCTTTGCTGCAATTTGCCAAGCACTTGTTATCATATGCGCACATATTCGATAGTTGAATTGAATCTAGCAATGTTTGTTCCACCCATCATTCCCTAACCTTCACCAATCCTGAACAAGTTCATGAAATGCCTGAGCATATCTGATGGATTGTCTTCTATCGAAACCTTGGTCACTTTAACTAGCTCACTACTAATGATATTCCTGATGAAATGTAATCTTACATCGATGTGTTTTGTCCTCTCATGGAACACAGGATTCCTTGATAAGTAGACTGAAATCTAATTATTACACCTAACTGCAACAAATTCTTGTAACAATCCCAATTTATGAATGAATCCTCTTATCCATAGAGCTTCTTTAACTGCCTCAGTACACGCAATGTATTCTGCCTGTGGAAAGAGCCACAATTGACTGCAAATTTCTCTTCCAACTCATAGTGTTTCCAAATAAGGTGAAGACATGACCCGTAAGTGACCTTCTTAGATCAAGATCTCCTGCGAAATCAACATCTGTGAACCCTTCTACCTTTATCACTCCAGTTGGATTTCTTCTGTAAATCAAACCCACCATTAAAGTCCTCTTTAGGAATCGTAAGATTTACTTTACTCCTGCCCAATGTTCCTTCCCAAATTTTGACATAAACCTGCTTAAAACAACACTGACTGAATGAGCTAAGTCTAGTCTTGTTGCAATCATAGCAAACATAAGACCGCTAACAGCACTTAAGTAAGGCACACTTGATATTTATTTTATCTTTAGATCAGTTTTGAGAGATTGATCTGCAGAAAGTTTAAACTAGGATGCTAGAAGAGTTGAAACTGGATGACTGATTTCATTCCAAATTTCTTAAGTACCTTCTCATATCCCGTTTGAGTTATTAGCAACTCTCCTTTCTCTCTATTTCTTAAAATCTCCATACCAAGAATCTTTTTAACCTTCCTTAAGTCTTTCATTTCAAACTCAATTTTTAGAAGCTGTTTGAAATGCATCAAGCTTGCTAACAACATGTCATCTACATACAATAATAGATAGACTGTGTTCCCACTGACTTCATTTCTGAAATAAACACAAACATCATACTCACATCTTAGAAACTTTAAATCAATCATAAAGCTATCAAACCTCTTATATCATTGGCATGGGGGCTGCTTAAGTCCATACAATGATCTCTTCGAAAGGAAAACGTCATTCTCTCTTCCCTTAACCTCGAAGCCCTTTGGTTGCTTCATTTAAATGGTCTCTTCAAGCTCCCCATGTAAGAACGCAATCTTCACATTCATTTGATCCAAATGAAGATCAATTGGGTTACCAAGGAAAAAAAATTCTAATTAAAGTGTACTTAGCAACTGGTAAGAAAATCTCATTGTAATCTATCCCTTCTCTTTGTGAGAAGCCTTGAGCAACCACTCTTACCTTATACCTTGCTAATTCAACCCCTTCTATTCTTTCTTTAAATTTGAACACCCTTTTGATTCCAACCAATCTTGCTTTCTAGTTTCTTTACAAGCACCCATGTGCCATTTTTCAAGAGTGATTTCATTTCTTCCATCATTGCTTATTTCCACTGTCTTGCCTGTCTACGAAACATAGCTTTTGCATAATTGCAAGGCTCGATTCTATCAATATCTTCACTAACTGTAAGAGCATAGGCAATGAAGTCAACATGACCATATCTGAAGATTGGCCTTATCACTCTCCTTGGCTTATCCTTAGCCACTGAATAGTCCTAAAAATCTTGATGTTCAACACCTGTAACATCCTCATGTTCATTGGTAGATGACTCCCCAAAATCAACATTGATTGGATCAAACTCATTACCACCAAGTCTCTCTAGTACACCTTGATCTAACTTTACAACGATCTAAACTTCCATCAGAGCGAACATTGATCAAGTAAACCCATTTGCAACCCAAAGGAACTATAGTGGAAGGACAAGACTCAATAACCCATGTGTAATTGGCCTTCAGAGCAGCAATTTCTTCCTCTCCGAGTACAAACACTCGAGAAGAGTGACGTACCAAAGGCTCTGAAGGTGCTGCAACTAACTGATTCCAGTGCATGTTAGGATCAGATATCGGGTGAACCACAGGAAGAAACCGTGGGCAAAATTGTCTCGTATACACCATACCTGGTTTAAAACGAGAACTATTTTGAAGAAGATTTGAGAACTTTTGCTCAAAGGAGGGAAAGATCACAGTAGAAGAGAGCACAGATGACATAGGAAAAAAATGTTGATTTTCAAAAAAAATAACATTCTTAGAAATGCGTGTACAATGTAATGTAGGATCATAACAAACAAATCTCTTTCGACACACATTATATCTTAAGAATGCACATCTAACATATTGAACAGATAATCTATGTCGCTCATGTGGGGATAAATGAACAAAACATACACAACCAAAGATGTGAAGATTATCGTAACTAGGTTGCTTAACAAGCAAGCAAAAATAGGGAGACTTCATGTGTAAAACTTGGGAAGATAAACAATTAATCAAGTGAGTAGCTGTCTTTAGAGCCTCAACCCTATTCATGGATGGAATAGAATATTCTAACAAGAGAGTACGTACCATATCAAAAAGATGACGATTTTTGCGTTCAGCTACTACATTTTGTTGGGAAGTAGCAGAACATAAACGTTGATGGATAATACCTTTAGAAGCTAAAAATGCCTGAAACTCAATGGACAAATATTCATCACCAGAATTTGTGTATGTCTTGATATTTGTAGAAAATTGATTTTCAACATACGCTAAAAACTCAATGAAAGTACGAAAAATCTCAAATTTAGAGTGAAGAAAATAAACCCAAGTGAATATGCTATAATCATCGATGAAAGTCACATAATATTTAAATTTTTCATATGAACTAACTGAGAAAGGTCTCCAAACATCACTATGGATAAGATCAAAACAGTAAGAAGCTCTACTAGCATGTTAAAGAAATGAAAGAGTTACTTTTACCAAGTTTACAAGAATCACACTAAAAGATAAAGAAGAACATTCTTTATTACCAAAACAACCCGAGTTTAATACATGCGATAAGATTTGAGTATTAGGATAACGTAAACGATTATGTCACACAATACTCAAATCAGGAACATTATAACAAGTAAAAGATTTGATAGAAGAAACTAGATAAAGTGCTAGAACAGGTAAAAATAGTAGAAACAAGCACCCCACTTTAGGTCCCTTCGCGATCGACTCCCCATTACCTGATCCTACACAACACAATCATCACCAGAAAAATTCACAGCACAATTGTTATCAACTAATTGACCAACATAAATGAGATTCGTGAAAAACTGAGTTGCAAGAAATACATTGATAAATGTAAGAGGCATTTCCAACAACAGTGATTGGCAAAGAACTATCATTGGCAGTCTGAATGACAAATTGGCTAACATAGGGCCAGACATGAGACAAAGTTGTAGGAGTATTCGTCATGTGATTAGAAGCTCCCGAGTCTGCATACCATAGTAGAATTTTTACCTTGAAATCCCATCACAAATAATACTTAAATTAGCATCAGTTGGACCATTTCAAAAGGGCTGTAAGTTGCAACAAGAGGTGCAAGATCAAAAGCACTTGAGAAAGACCCATGTGCTACAAATGTTGTTGCTCAAGGAACAGCAAAAGAAGTCTGAAATGCTTAGGCCTAACGATTTTGGGGACGAATACGACATTCTTTGATAATATGACCTTTTTTCTTACAATAAACACAATATTTTTTAAGACAATTGACGATAATATACTCATATTCTTTGCAGTAAAAACATTACAGATTTTTAAAAGTCACAGTGATCCACATCCTTAGGTAGTATAATGTCGCGACCTTAAATTTCAAGTAGCGATCGTGCGGCACTTAGCATCGTCCTTTGCACTAAGTCTGCCTTTAAATCCGAATGAAACTCCAAAGAGACTAGAAAGAGAGTTTGTAAAAAATGCTTTGTATTGCTCTAAAGAGAGTTTATCTTACAAGATGCTAAGAATTCCCAAGATGAATACAAATGAAGACCAATGGGTCTATTTATAGTGTGGCTCCAAGCTTAAGGCTATGCCACAACTTTCTAGATCATTCTAAGCCTAAAATGTACAAGAGTGTTCTAGTTTTATCTACAATATACCACAAGGTTCTAGGACCTTCTAGCCAACTCTAAAGTCTTCTATGTTTGTCTAGCTCCTTCATACAAGTTCTAGGATGTTCTGTAAGCTTCCGGCGGCTTCTACATCCTTCATGAACCATCCACCACGTTCTAGAATATTCCAGCCCATTCTAGCACCTTCAAGCACATGCTAGTATACTCTGGAGCATTCTAGAGTCTTCAAGGTTTTAGTTGAGTCCATCCAACTCTAGCCCTTTCTAGACATCTCTAAGCCACTCTAGAACTTTCCATGTAGAAAAGTCTAGATCCTTTAAACAACCACCATTTATTTGGATTTTGCGGGACAATTTGAGCAGGACGTAACAATAAGCCATAAATGCAATCGCGAAACTACCATGAGATTGTTCCAAAATAGTTTGAATACTAAGACGTTCTTCGCAAAGTAACTCACCAATACAAATATCAAGATCTATTCAGTAGAAAAGAGCGAACCAATTTATATTCCGAGCATAGTTTCATAAGAAATTGATCACGTTGGCTAGTCTTGTGAAGATTCTGAATGGTTGAAAGAGCAACAACAAGAACGTCTACTGTAACCAAATCAATATATTCATGTCAAAGAGTCAAAAATGTCGAGTAATAATCTTGGGTAGAAAGACTACCATGTTGAAACATGGCAATCGCATGTTCCAACTGAAAACGGCAAACATCATTATCTTAATGATGAACTTTCTTCAAATAATTCCACATATATTGAGCAAAGCGATGAGCCCGTAAGTTAGTGACGATATGTGGCTCCACCGAACTAAGAAGCTAAGACATGATTCGAACATCAAGCACAACCCAAGAAGGAAAAGACACGACTTCCTTAAATTTGTCAGTGTCAAATGGTTATGCAACATTCGTGCCATCAATATGACCCCAAAGGTCTTTTCCCTTCAGGATAAGTTCAAACTGAAGGGCCCAGGTAGAGTAATTTTTGCCTGTAAACTTGATACACTGGTGTAGTGTCCATTGCAAATAAATGGAACCCGAGACAAAGCAAAAGAAACATTCAAAACAAAAATCAAAGGAATCGAGAGGACCTTAAACAGAGATTGTAGAACACCACTTTAGCAGAAAATGCCAAAAAATATCAATGAAGATTTTCCTAGAATAGAATACTAAAAAAATCAACTTTGCTTTGATACCATGTCAAAAATAAGTAAAAAATATTGTATGAAAATGACCAAATAATTGACCTTGTGATTTCTCTCTATTATATAGACTGTACAAAATAATTATATACATAGAAACAAATCTCAAAATAAATGAAATGAGTATGACAGCTATGGACAATGATTATGGACAACAAAGCTGTCTATATACAACTGAGCAAAGTTGTCTATGGACAACTATAGACAACTAAAATGAATACGGACAGCTAAACTGTCTGTTGACATTCTAATCCACTATCAATAGTGAGTAATCCTTACAACAAATTCAGCCCCTCACAACCACACATCTTTCTTGCCTTGAGCCAAGAAAGATTAACATGAACTCTCAAGAAATGCTCTCTTTTACAAGCCTCTCTCTAAAATTCCACAGGTAATATGACTCGATTTCACACTCTACAATCATATGTTATAGCTATATTTAGAAAAACATAACACAATGGAAAAAGCAAGAACACGTAAATGACATACAAAAAACAAATTTCGCAAGCAAAAGAAGGAAATAAAGCTCAATATTTGCAAATTATCATAGATTGAAGCAAATAATCAACTAAACCATAATGTTTACGAACAACAGAAACGACACCTCTAGCAAACACGACTATGAATTAGAGGTCTAGCTAAAAGGATACCTACTATAAGGGTTCAAACATCAAAGATGCCTTGTCCTCTCGAAGACAATGAAGTATAAAATAAGAAAGACTAGGACTAAGAATTCTTGTGCGGCAAACCTGCGTAAAATCTTCCGCTAAGATTTTGAAGTGCAGCAGCAGCATGCTCTTCCTCTCTGAACTGAGCATAGACATTTCCCACCTGCTCACAACACAAACATCAGATATCAACATCAAACATCTGAACCAATAAATAAAGAAACACAAGAATTTAAGCAAGAGAGGGAGAGAGAGAGAGAGAGAGAGAGAGAGAAAAGAAAGCAATAAACCTTTAACTAAAACAGAACAAGCAATAACATACCATATGATCAGCCAAATTATCACAGACATTCAAGCTCTCAATCTGCCCGTACTTGCTCAGCTCCTCAAATAAATCCTCGTAAAAATCCTAAACACAAACAACACCAGGACTTTAAATTGAAAACCCGATGATCAATCCACACCCTCAACTACGTAACTTCTAAAAAACTTAAATCAAAATATATTGTTTGACCTCGAAGTTGTCCTGGATCTTGCGGGGATCGAGGGCATCACCCTGAGGTTCAACGCCTGGGGTAGTAAGCATGTCAGGCCTTAGATACATGTTCGAAAGCAAAAGGGTTGGGCTAATGCTGGGCTTCGTGTGAAGCCTAGAGCAACGGTCGCCATGCCGGCATGCTCCGATCTTGAAGTAGAAGGGGCAGTTCACTCTGTCTTTCTCTGTTCCGAATATAGATGCTAAGTGCTCCGCCATTTCTGATCACTGGTCCTGGATAACTGAATTGCCGATCTCCTTTGTTCGTCGGTACTACTCACAGTTTCGGCTTTGCGTTTTTGTTCTAGGGTTTGAGGAGGAGAAATTACGAAGACATCCAAAATTTACTCGGACTTCCCGTTAAATGCCCTATATTTTAATTAAACATGGAAAGAATTTACAACATTACCCTTCTATCCATTCCACCCCAAATCACCCTTTTCATATGTCAAAAGTACCCGCAATTTCGGATAATCTGGACAATAACCGAACGGGTTTTATTTTGGATTGATATTTGGATTCGACTATATTGTTTTGTTTAAAAATTTTGGTTGGGGTTTTGGTTTCTAAAGGGGGAATTATATTTACGTATAAAAACACCTTTATTTTAATATTTACGGGAAAAAAATAAAATATATTAAGTAACATAAAATATTATTATTTTTAATTTATAATTTTTTTTATTTAAATATTTTTGAATAAATATAAAATAAAAAATATATTAAAATTCGATTTTTAAATCCCAAACAACTAATAATTACCTAATATAATATAATATTTTGATTTTAATTTCTATAAAACAACCTCACCCGATTGTTATTCCTTCACAAAACACAAATGTTAAATACAAATATATAATATTAGGGGTTGTAATAAACGCTTGAAAAGTACTCATATCTTATGATTTTAATGTACTTATTTAAAATAAATAGGTTTGATTATTGCATATTTATTTGATTATTTATACAAATCTATTTGTTCAGTATCATTGATATATTTTATTGTATTTTAAGTATTTTAGCTTCAAAAGATATAAATAAAATCAACACATGAAAACACAACCCTTGGAATACTCAAATAGTTCAAACTCTAGTTAGATTAAAAAGAATGCATTTTCCAAAAATATGCAACTTATTCTAATAGAATTTAGTTAAACTTGAATGATATTAAAAATAATGCTATTAAAGCTTTAAAAAAAACTAAATATTCATTCACAATATTATTTCACCATCGATTCTCTACGTGCACCATGGGGTCTTCGTGCTCAATACTTCTTATATCATCATACTATGTCAAAAACAAGAATAACAATGTAGCTTGTTTATATAATTCAAACCAAAGGATATTATAACATTGATAAAATATTGATTGTTAATAATTGAATCAGTTTATTAATCATTATCTTTTAAACAATTTCAGGATACTCCTAAACCCTATCCTCATAAATTCAAGTATAACTTCCGATAGAAATGTTCAAATGTATGTCTCTAAAAACTTACAAAAATTAAAAAATTTAATTTTTAAAATAAGGTATAACACACTCAATTATCTACTATAAAGCCCTTCCAAAAACATGGAATATCAATTATTTTATAACATGATTTTCAGCATAGTTTTCACAGAATATGCTCTTGGATAAATTGTTTTAGCTTTGTCTAGAAAAGTCAAAATGACAAACCATAAAATATATTTAAAACTAGATATACCAATCTTTAAGACAAGATATAACTCACCTAATTCTAATGTGTAAAACGATTTGAAATAACAAAATTATATATTGGTTTCGAACAGGATTTCCAACAAGATTTTCATAAAAAAAAACCCAGCTAAACATATATAACTTTATGTAAAATACTTGAAATGAAAAACTGTAAATTTTCACAAAATAAACTTTCATATCTTTTTAAAGATATGTGAAAGGTCTAATTTATTTTGCAAGTTTCCTAATTTTTAATTTTTTTACCAATACTAAGCATTATCTATTAACCATTTTGCTCTCCCTTTGTAACTCTAATGTTTTTTTACTTTAACCCAATGTTAGAGAGAAGAAAAATGACTCATAGAAGAAGTTAAATATCATATGCTCAACAACTATAACTAATTGATTGTGAGCAAGGACATTTTTCCTTCTAAGGGTTTGACAATAACAAGTATCCTAACTTATACATCTTGAATTTTTTTAACTTATATTGCCATGTGTCACTTAAGGAATAAGAGTAGTGACACCTCATTCTAAAAAAATAACTAAGTAAATAAATAATATAATAATAAAATGATTACATAAATATTGTTGAGAATAAAATGGTAATAATACTAGGAATATACAGTTAGTAATAATGGTATTTTTATGCAAGGATAGGGTGTTACAATTCTCCGCTCTTTTTTAGAATTTTGATTTCAAAATTCATATACCTTAGGGATATAAATAAGGGTATTGGATGCATAATTGTTCTTTAGGTTTCCATGTTGCATCTTTAACAATGTGATTTCTCTATAGTACCTTCACTAATGGAATGATTTTGTTCCCAAGAACTTGTTGTCTATGATCAAGTATTTTTAACAGTTTTTATTTATAGATCAAATTAGTTTTTACTTGTACTAGTTAGGGTTCCATGATATTGAAGGGGTCTAAGACATATCCACAAAGCATATAAACATAAGATATATCATGGATCCTTGAAAGGTCAGGTGGTAGAGTTAAATGACATGTCATATGTCCAATAATTTGACTGCTTGTCTTGAATCCTTCCTCAAGGAAATAGAAATCTTGATTACTATTTTGAAAGATAAACTCAACATGTGGGAGAAGGAATTGGCATATATCTCTATTACTATCGACAGAATGATTACAGGTTCAAGAATGTTAAATGAAATGATCAACAATATCAAGTTTTCTAATGGCAAACATGGCATTGGTTATAATGAAGGGGTTTTTACTTCTAAAGTAGGTTCCACTAAGTTTGTAAGAGCTTCTAATCAAGAGCCAAAAATTATATTATGTTTCTTCAGTCGAATTCTTTTAGTAGAGTGAACCCTTCACCTTAACTAGCTCTTTTTGTTGCTCTAGTGGTGGTCTATTGTCTCTACCTAATGTAATTCCTACTTGTCACCAATATGGTGAACTTAAGCATTTGAGATCACACTGTGGGGAATTGACTTATCAACCTTGTGTGAAATACAATATGAGTACTTCCTCTTTCTCTCCATCGTGTAATGCTTCTTAGAGTTAGGGATCCCATTTTCCCAGCTCCATTGTTTGTACTTGTTATCGTTGTGGCACTACTAGCCACATTACTAGGTAGTGTTCTAGGTATATGATGAATACCTCTCAGAGTCCTCCATCTCACTCTCCCCCATCTTTGTTGATTGGATGTAACTACTATGGATCATCTTTGCATGTTCAAGAAGAATGCATTATGCATCTGAGGCACAGTGTGAAAATAAATAAATATACCATAAAAAGTCTACCACATCCCGTTTATATGGATGACTCGAGTAGATTTTTAAGAAATTTTAAACAAAATAAACCACAAGATCTATATACTTCTCATGCTCATATGACTCAAAGACCATCTCTTAACTCAGTAGCCCTTCACAAATTCTTTAAATCGAGAGATGTTGTTTGATAACTATTTTTGGGCAATCTATTGAGGCTGAGTCATTTTCTTCCTTTCTCTCTTTGAATGTAGTTCTTTTGTATGTGAATTTATGTTATTTTGTTTGTTATATGCATGTTCTCTATTTTTTTATTCATGCATATCTCTAAATTTCTCTTTGTCTCTTTGTCTTACATTGTACTTTAACTATTTCACTTATTGTTATGCTTGGCTATTTGACCTATTACTAGTTGTCTACCCTAATTATTGCTTACTTTTTCTTCTTCTTCTGTGGCTATTTTCATGAGCATCATAGCACATGTTTTCATCATGTAGTGTCAAAGTATTAGGATTTTCTATCTACCATCCTGTCATTTTTATGTCATGCCATATAGAATGCATCTCATCTATTTTACTAGGTTCTCTGTTCTTGTACCTAATATGTTGTGTGTTGGTTCTCTATTTATTTCTTTTTGGTTTTTGTCCACCTTTTTCCTGATCATCCTTATGATGTGCTTTTATTGTTTCCTTGAATTTAACTGAGGTGTCATTACAAGATTGTATTCATGAGTATTTCTCTATTCTATGCATATTCTATTTGCCATGTGCATCAATATGTCTTATAAATTACTTACTTGTCTTTAGGACTATTGACCTATTTGCATTGTTGTAACTAAACATGTGTGTTTTATTTGCACTCTTGGTGTTTGGGATGTTGACCATGTCTAAGCATATCATTTGTTTCTATGTTAAAACATGTGCCTTTCTCACTTTCTTAGTGGTTTCAGTAGCATCCCTTGTCTTTTCCTTCTCTTAGGGATGTTCATTATGTTGTTCAATAATTATTTAAATTCTTTCTTTCTCTTAATTATGGATGATGTGAGTATTACTATTGATCTCATTTGAGGCATTTTCCCCTTCTTCTTAGAATTTGATCTACTTTGATACCTTTCTTTCCATCTCTCTTATTATTTATTGTTATTGTGTTTGGTGAGATTGAAAGCTTTACTCTTTGCTATCTTACTACATGTAAAATGAATTTTAGAGGAACCATGTTGATATATGGTTGGTATGCATTCATCTTAAATTGAAATATGGATGTTTTGACATGTGTATTTCTTAAAATTATGTATGATCTTATTCATTTTATCTAGAATGCACTTTTGCTTTTGCACAAACCATAACTTTGTGAATTTGTATGGTTACTTTATAATGCTAGTATGGATCTCATGTTTTGACAATTTCTATGTCTCTAACAAGGTCTAGAATCCTCTTTAGTGTTTCTTGAGGCGAGATTCTAGGTGACACTTAGATAGAGAAAGGATTTAGACATTCTTTGGATCATTTGAACTTTTCAAGCCACCAATGTTTACCTATCCTTAGTTACCCCTTTTAAGCCATTATATTATCCCTTCATTTCTTTGCACCTACATATTGGCTTAGCCTAAATGTATATTCTCACTTACCTTATACAATCTTTGTTGAGCATGTTTGTTTTACTCTCTTGGATTTTATAAAAAAATGAGAAACTTGAAAATAGATTGATGAATATAAAAAATAATATTGGGAGAAAATGGAGAAAAGGAAACGAAAATGAAGTATTGAGAATTGTTTATTTAGGAGACAAAAGGAAGGAAGAAAGAAAAGTAATATGATGAGGAGAATGAAAAGGAAGTAGTGCATAAATTACTGAATTTTGTGTACTGTTATCATAACATTATTGGTTAAAATTTTATAAGAAAAGAGAAAATAACTCTTGTTTGAGGATATATATGTCATGGGCATGAACTTATTTATTTGAATTGGATAGGAAAATGTGTGTTTGAGCCTAAATGTTACATTTTCCCTACGCAAACCTTAGTCTATCATTATAAGCTTTGAAAAACCTATTGATTTCATCTATGTTAGTGCCTACTTTAGTGGAGAGAGATGCTATATATGAACATATGAAGTTTAGTTCTACTTGAGTCTATATTTCTATTTGTTTGATTCACATAAGAATATCTTAATAGCATATAGAGTAAACAAGTTTAGCATATCATACCTAGAGCATGTCATCAAAAATTTAGTCATACCATTACATGAATACATCATGGATTAATGAAAATATGGATATTTTTGTTGAATGTATTGATTAATCTCTAAGGACTCTCTAGCTCTTTGAACATACTCAATTTGCTTATCTCTTTTTATATTGCTTATTTTTTTACTGTGTGTAGATTCTTCTATTTTGGGAAAGTTTTAACAGTAGAATGCATAAGATGTTTATCGCCTCATGCATACTTTTAAGGGGAGAGGTATGCGTCAATTGCATGTTGTCATGGGAAGTTTTATGTTTATTTTACTTCATATTCCTTGTCCTACTATGAGTTATTGTTGCTATCTTTTTCATGTGGTGTTTTCTTCTCTTTAACATCACTTTGTATAAAACGATGCATAAATAAGACTGTTAGTATAACATGTTGCATACATTGTATGCAATCTCTTGTTTCACATGTCTACCTATGTGTTTACTTGCTTTTCTGTTGCAATGATTTATTGTTTATTTCTTATATTACATGCTTTACTTTGTTATTGGCTTGGTGAAATTCTGTCTTTTTTGCATGATTGCATGTGTTTCTTCGTATTGTGATTGCTCTAGTCTTATCTACAGTGTTGCATGTATGTTATAATTACTACATTTTTGTACGCCTTATCTCCATCATATAGAGTTTTGGTATGTTTCATACTATATATGTGCTTGCTTTGACATTTTAGGTCAAAAAGGGCAAGAAAAGCGTGTACAACTCAGTATTTGTTGCCATATTATGTATTGCATGGGTGGTGAGTGTAGGATTGTACTATATATATTGTCACCTAACATGCATGCATTTAGAGGGAGTGTTGCATGAAGTCAGAAGGAATTGTATACTTTGCATGTGCTTTTTCCTATCATGTTTACCTATGTAAGAGTAGCATAATAGTTTGTGGTTAGACTATAAGTTATTTTTACATGACACGTTCACGGGTTATATGATTGTTTCTTGTTTGCAAGTTACAAGTGTAGATTGAAGTCATTGAGCTTCAATTGTGATGTGTGTAGTGGTGATGAGACCATCATGTTTTTAGAGTGATAGAGTGGATGAGTTGTTACATGAAGATGGATGGAGCACACATGATTTAGGTGTGTCTTTTGGTGTTAGGTATGCATTGATGTTTTGTTCATGGGAGCAAACATCTTTAGGTATCTTCATGATCATCTCATGACATACGTGAGTCTATATTTAGTTGTGCAATGTTTTGACACGGAAATCCAAAAGGGGAGAATGTAAGCCCCATTGTACTGATATTTGTATGTTGGCTTCCCATGTACAAAACTCGGTGCATGGTTATTTTACTTAGTGTATATGTCTTCCTTTATGTAACGTTAGTTACTACAAAGTTTATTTCTCCTTACTCTAGTTGTGAACCGAGTCATGGACTCTTTCACAAATCATCATTACAAGGTAAAGGGTACTTGTTGCATACAATCACCTTGTTAAGTTGTCTAAAATCAATAAACGATCTCATAATGCCTTCTTTTTTCTTTACAAAGAGAATATGACCATCCTAAGGTGATACACTTGGTTAAATGAAGCCTTTACCCCCCAAATCTTGCAATTGAATTTTCAACTCTTTTAGCTTCTTTGGGGCCATTCTATATGGTGCTTGCATTATATTGGTTTGTACTAGGTATTATGTCAATGGTAAACTCAACCTCATGATGAGATAGTAACCCCAAAAGATCATTTGGAAAGACATAAGAAAATTCATGGACTACTGGAATATCTTCCAACTTCACTTCATTTACTCTAGTATCAATAACATAAGCTAAATGAGATTTGTAACTATTTCTAAGCATTTTCTTAACATTAAGGAAAAGTACTAAAAAATTTGGAAGAATTTGAAGTTTTCCATAAAAGGTTATTTCTAGTTGATTAGGACTTCTAAACAATACTTCTTTTCTAAAACAATCAGCAGAGGCATGATATGTAGCTAACAAACTCATCCATAGTCTGGCATCAAAATCATGAATATCAAGGGGAATCAAGTTGGCTTTCAACTCATGGTTACCAAATTTTAAAACACTACACCTAAAGACATTTCTTGCTAATAATTAATGACCCAATAGAGTGGCTACCTCTATTGGGCTTTCTAATGGCTATAGTATTTTATTTGCATGCATTGAAAAAATGTGTGATACAAAAGAGTGCATGGAACAAAGGTTAATTAAAATATGAGAATTTTGATTAAAGATAGATAACGTACCCATGATGACATTAGGTGAAGCTTGTGCCTCTTTTTTTGTCAAAGCACCTCGAGATTTAGGGCGACTAATTTAGCCTTGTTGTTGACTTGCATTTGTTGTGGAAGGTTGAACTTAACTAGTAGATGCATTTACCCCACTTTGTTTTACTCTATGATCGATAGTGCATGCATTTTATCCTTAAGAAAACACTACCCTATGTGCCTAAGTGTTGGACTGAGTAAGAGATGGACAATCCTTCTTTGCATGTCCAATTTGACCACAGTGATAACATTCACCACTACCAATCCTACAAAGGCCTTCATGTCGTTTACCAAACATAGTGCACTGAGGATGAGTAAATCTACTTGTTGTTCACTATGATCCCTTTTGTCTATAAAAGGGCCTCAATTCTCTACTTTGATTGTTAAACCTCTATTATATTGTAGCTTGGCTAAAACAAGTACCTCGACCAATGTAGTCATAAGGTTTAAAACTACTTCTGGTACCTCTTGCCACTCATTTACTTGGTTTGTTTCTTTGGTAGTTTACTACTCGAGGCATCTTCTTAATAGTTCTTGTGTACACATTTGTCTTTTTATGTTTCTAAAACATTACTCTTGTAAAATAATACGCACCACTCATAATGTATCCTACATCAGTACCCCATATTGAGTATGCTTAGATGAGGAGATTGGAGTTCTATTTATTTCCCGAAGGCTATGGAAAAACCTATTGCATTTATTTGACTCAACTTCCACTAACCTAGGAGCATAATAAAAAAATTCAACAAATCACTACTCATACTCAACAATCCTTATAAGTCTTTGAATAAGTCTAAGAAACTCAACTTACTTTATGTCTCGGTAAAAACTTGAGAAATATTGATTATCATAATCTTAAAAACTAGCCCATGTTGTGGCTATAGGATAAACATATTGTCTTTAAAAAGAAGCCCGCCAATGGTAAGCACTACCTTTCAACAAGTATATTGCTAATGAAACTTTGCAATCCTCTGGACAAGCTATGATGATAAACATTCGCTCAATTTTAGTAATCCAGTCATCTGCAACTATAGCATCTAAAGTACCAAAAAAATCGTGTAGCACCTAGCTTAATAGCACTCTCAATGTTGTTATCTTTGTTAATAGGATTCTAACTTCTTTTCTCTAATAGGGTTGTAAGAACTGGAGCTTAGTTCACAGATAGGGTCTTGCATCTCTGATATATTGTTTTAACAAAGAGCAGCATTTACTATATGTGGTAAATATGGTGCAATATCTGGATGCTGTGGCACCCCAAGTGGATCAGCGTGCACTAGTGGGGCATTTACTATCAATGTCATCCTTTCAGATAGCAACTAGTTTATCATGGAAGAGTCTCTTAGGACGTGCATGACCTAAGCCAAGTGGATCCATACTTCTATCTAAACTTTACAACAAAGAAAAAGAAATATCATTAAAAGAGTACTAAGAAACCTAGTATCTATCTACACATAACATACTCAACCTACTTTGAAACCAAATTGTCAAGACCTATCCCATCTTAACCCTAAAGCATGTGACATGTCCTGAAAGACTATAATAACTAGTATTCTTGAATTGACTCTGGTTAGACTAGAATGTTTTATTTAAGAAGATTTAAAAGAAATTGGTAGAGTTTTCTCTAATTATTGGACTAACCTCCTTACAGATAAATAACAATAGTTATGAAAGGATATTTTCCACAAACTAACAAAATTCATACAATTTTATACAACCAAAAAGTGTCTTAAGATCATAAACATAACTATATACTTTAAGATACATATTATGCATAAAAATATTAGCTTTCTAGCCTTTGACACTAGTCTAGAACACATAAACCAAAATATAGTTTACAAATTGGAAAATAGATAGAACAACTTAGACTATATAGTAAAAGGTTGATCTTAATCCTCCAAACTCATATGATGTGTGATGAGTGCTCAAAAAGTACTTAAATTATCATGATTTTATGTACGTTAATTGATTAAATATATATATATATATATGATTTTATCATATATTTATATAAATCTATTTTTTCGGAATCACGGATATTTTTATTATTTTTCAGGTATTTTCGCTTAAAATAATAACTTAAAGACTCAAAGAAAAATACTGGAGGCAATACATCACAAATATATTTATAAATTAAATGAGGAAAAGTCAAAAAATATGGAAAAATTGGACAAAATGGGTCAAAGGAGTAAAAAATGTCAAAAAGGAGGAAATTGCACACGTAGCCGCCCAACAGCACGGTTGGGCGCACACAAAAACTTGATGAGCAAAAACTGGCATCGCCGATCCTGTCAATACTTTGGTTTTATATTTATAAAACTCTCGCAAGTGCACAAATCATTTCGTAAAAAATGATAAGTATACTCCAAAGGTCGATGTAAGGAAGGAATATATGTGGTTTTTAATTTATTATTCGAACTTTTAAAAATGAAATTAAATCCTAAACATCCTGTCACGATATTTGGGTTTTTGTTGTTTCTAATCTAATAACATAAAAATAAACATAGATACAGATTCAATAAATATTAATGCAAATTTTATCATTTATAATAGTGGAGTATTTATGGATATAATAACTAAGTTAATTATTCTTGCTCATAGGTTATTAATGATATAAATTGATATTTATTGATTTTTTTTATATGAATACCACCTTTGGTGGGGTTAGATATTCTTTGTTAACTAAACAAATCAATTAACACCTATGGATGACATTGATAACTAATTTGGTTAATTAAATTAATTTCTTTTTCTAAGAGATTGAAAATGAACCATTTAAATGTCATCTTTGATGTGGTTAAACAGTTTAAACTTTATTCAAGGTGTCTAAATTAAACCTAAGAATTTAATTATCCGAGTACTAACTTTTAAGTTTTAAAACCACTACTAAAAACATGTTATCAATACATTTTCAAATAATAATTCTTATAAAAACTTTTAAAATAGAGCTTCACTCTAACTACGAGGCGATTGTACCAACAAATAAAATAACACTACTCTAAATCAAACCGGATAACTAAACCTTAAAATCTAATTTTCAGATTTAAGTTTGTAATGAAAAATAATATATTTTTCTCTAACATTCTTAATATAAAATCTTGAATAAAAACAAAATCAATTCATTTTAGAGATTTTTACCTATTTAATATTTCGCAAGCATAACAACATTATTATTATATCATGTTTACAAATAGCCAGCAAAGTTAAATTTAATCACAGGTAAATTAAATATAACATGTAAGAATAAAGTATAAAAAATAACTATAAAGAAAATAAAATTCGTACAGTACTTTAATGTTAAACCTGTTACTGGAAAACCTCCAAATGAAATTTTCATTTCCATTTATTGAATCAAAAAGCAAATAAATTACAAAAACATAATTAGTTCTTCTCAAAAAGAGAAGAACTCTAAAATTAAGAAAACTTAACTAAGAAAAACTAAAAACTAAGAAATGGAGAGAAAGAAATAGAGAAGAAGATCTTTTTTTGAGGTGTTTTGAGGCGTGTTTTGAAATGAAGAGAATTGAGGTATTTATAGGTGAGGAGAGGAAGAAAAAATGGGTGGAAAAATGATTAAAAATGGAGGAAACGTGGAATAGTGAATGATGACATCATGGTAGGTGGGGTGCGGTGGCATGCACGGATTGGGTACAGGTAGTCACAGACTGGGCATTGATAGGCGCAGGCGCGCGCGGAATGGAGCAAGGAGCGTGCATAATGGAGTAGGGGCACTCGTAGGATGGCGTAGAGGCGCGTGCGGACTGGGTGTACGGCACGCGCGGACTAGGCGTTATGCTGGCATGTTACTTGGCGCAGCTGGGCGCGCTATGCATGTTGGCCGATGCTGCTGGGCGACTGCGTGCGCAATTTCCTCCTTTTTGACATTTTTGACCCTTTTTGTCCAAATTTTCCATATTTTTTTACTTTTCCTCATTTAATTTATGAATATATTTGTGATGTATTGCCTCCATTATTTTTCTTTGAGTCTTTAAGTTACTTTTTTAAGCAAAAATATCTGAAAAATAATAAAAATACACGTGATTCCGAAAAGATAAATTTATATAAATATATGATAAAATCATATAAATATATATATTTTTAATCAATTAACGTGCATAAAATCATGATAATTTTAGTGCTTTTTGAGCACTCATCAATGTGGCCTCAAAAGCTATTAGTAAGGGAGAAAAATAAATACAAAGTATGAGCTTGAAGCTTAATGAGCGGATAACTTTATAAAATAACTATACTTGGTACATATGCAAACTGCGTATGAAATGCTTATGAATTCTCATAAATTACAACAATGAATTCACTATCTTATAAGTTACTATAAAATAATATTTTGATGAAAATAATTTATGTCTGATCTTTAGAATATAATAACGTACTATTAAAAGTAGATAAATAAAAAATATAACCATGAGAAATGTATTTTGAATTATTATGTTAAGAGTATATAAAGATCTGGTCACACATGTAAGAGATGCTTAGCACTGGTGCAAGCTCTTAACTACACATGTGGGGAATATATTTGATGTAGCCATTAGAATGGCTTAATTGGCTCTATTTATATGTCATACACATATTGACTTCATTGAATTGATAGTTATCATAGTGAATTGAATCGATAATTATCATACTGAACTAAACTTGACCAAATATATTGGTCATGATGTCTTATCAAGTTAAACTGAAGAGTAAATAGATTATATTACCAAACTTTGGGATTGTTACAAATATACCATTGAACTTTCATTTGTTACTTCCATACCATCGAACTTTACATTTATGACAAATATTTATGAACTTAACGAAAGTTAATGGTTGATTATAAAATCCCTAAAACCCCCCAAATCAGACCCATTCATACACTAATTGAAGACGCACCCCGAGTGAAGACCTACACTCATCGAAGACCCATCCCCTTTCAATGATGGAGCATTAAGTAACATTGTAACTTTTTTTTTATTTTGACTATTTCTTCTATGACATGAATGGAACCTTAATCCAATATTTAAGAAATAAAAGCAATGCTCCAACGTTAACAAATTTGTTTATACACATTCTTATTCTAGGTTCAGATTATTTGGGAATGTGAATTAACTACAAAACTCAGCTCAGGCTCAAGGATATCCTCAACTCAAGTTTTACCCACATCTGACTTGGAATCAAAGAGATTTCTACCAAATCTTTCATAATGAAATTTGATACTCTTAAAAATTGTTCATTTCAAGTATATTTGGATTTTGGATTTTTTCCACTATTGCTGAAGTAGCATTTTTAATCCATGAAAACTACAATTACACATATATATTATTTCAGGTTTATCTTTAAAAATAATTTTTGAAGTGGGTAGGTCTTCGTTAGAGGTGGGTTTCTAGGATTGGGTTTTCGATTAAGGTATGAATGGGATCTGGTTAGGGGTTCTAGGGATTTTATAGTTAGTTTTTAACCCATGTTAATTTCATAACGTTGATGGTATATTTGTCATAAATGTGAAGTTCAATGGTATGAAAGTGACAAATAAAAGTTCAATAGTATATTTGTAATAAACCCTAAAGTTGGGTGGTATAAAATTTATTTACTCTAAAGATTACTTGAAAATTATATTTCTTTTAATTGTCTAAGTCACGTAATAAAACAAATCTAATTTCATAGTGTATAAGTTCTGGAAGTGCATTTAAACATACATGTGATGTTTTTCAAATTCTAGTTAAATTAACATGAATGCATTTTTCAAAAATATGCAACTTATACTAATTGAATTTATTTGAACATGAATGGGTTCAAAAATAATGCTATCAAAGCTTTAGAAAAGAAACTAAATACCCACTCATAATACTATTTCACCCTCGATTCTCTACGTGCATTGTATAATCTGCGTGCTCAACCCTTATATAATCATACTTGTGTTAAAAACAAGAATAATATCATAAATTATTTATATAATTTAAACTTAAAGGTTTTTTAAAAATGATAAAACATGAATTTTTAATAATTGGCTTAATTTGTTTGATCATTTTCTCTTTTTAACAATTTCATGATACTACTCTACCTATTCTCATAATTCAGACATAACTTTTAGTACAAATATCCAAATGTATTTATCTAAAAACATATAAAAACTAGAATTTTAAATTTTTAAAATAAGATATAACACACTCAATTATCTACTATAAAACTCTTCCAAAAACATAGAATATAGATTAGTTTATAACTTGATTTTCAACATAATTTTTACATAACATACTTTCAATTAAATTGATATAACTCTATTTAAAAAATTCAATATTACAAACCATAAAATATATTGAAAACTATATATTGCAAGCTTTAAAATAGAATATAACTCGCTAAATTTTAATTTTAAAAACATTTCAAATAACAAAACTACAAATTGGTTCTAACTAGATTTTCATAAAATTATACTTAGTTAAATATGTATAAATTTGCTTAAAAAACTCAAAATAAAAAATCATAAAATTTATCATAAAATAGACATTCACATATTTCTAAAGAAATATAAGACGATGTATAATTCATTATGAAAGTTTCTCAGTTTTCATTTCTTTCAACCACTACTAGACACTACTGCTATGTTTGGTTGGATGAAATGGAAAAGAATGAAAATTAATTCCTTCCATTTTTGTGTTTGGTTGGGCTGAAAAATAAGAATGGAATGGAATGGATTTCTAAAGGAGAAGGAATAAAAAATTCCTTCTCCTCCCTTAAGGAATCATGATTTCATTCTCATCTTAATTTTTTTTTCCAATTTTACCCCAACCTCAAATATAACTCTAAACTTAAATCCCAAAACCCTAAACCCTAAATCTCAAATCCTAAAACCCTAAATCTTAAATCTCAAATCCTAAAACCCTAAACCCTAAACCCTAAATCTCAAAACCTTAAACCCTATTTAGAAAAATAATAATTTTAACCCTAAACCTTAACCCACAAATATAACCCAAAACTCTAAATCCCAAAACCCTAAACTATATTTAGAAAAATAATAATTTTAATCATAAATATGACCCTAAACACCAAATCTCAAATCCTAAAACCATAGACCCTAAACCCCAAATCCTAAAACCCTAAATCCTATTTAGAAAAATAATAATTTTAACCCTAAATCTGAACCCACAAATATAACCCTAAATCCTAAATCTTAAATCCTTAAACCCTAAATCCCTAAATATCAAATCCTAAATCTCAAAACCCTAAACTCTATTTAGAAAAATAATAATTTTAATAATATATATATATTTTAAGTAATAATTATTTAAAAAAATAATGATTTCAATAATGTATTTTGTTTGACGAAAAAATAATAATTAAATGATATTATTTAAACTTTACTAAATATAGGGGTATTAAGATAATATATAGTGTTTTTCATTCCACTCTAGTTGTAAACCAAACACTGTAATATTGATTCCTTCTTTGATTACAGTGATCAAACTAAACAAAACTGTTTTTATTCCATTCTTATTTCAATTTCGATTTCGATTTTATTCTGTGAACCAAATGCCACCTATATATTATCCTTATCTGTTTTTCTATTTTGCTCTCCTTATATCTCTAATGTTTTGTTTTTTTCTCTAACCCAACATGAGAAAGACTAAAGATGAATAACAAATGTCTTGTGCTCAACAATTAGACCTAATTGATTGTGAGCAAGGACATTTGTCCTTGTAAGATAAAGGAAGATGTGATAAGGACAAGTATCTTAGCTGATTTATCTTGAATTTTTTAACTTATATTGGCATGTGTTATTTAAAAAATAAGAGTGGTGATAACTTATGTTAAAAAAATAATTAAGTAAATAAATATTATTATAATAAAATAATTACATAAATACTATTGAAGGTAAAACGGTAATAATATTAGAAATATATACTTAGAAATATTATTACTTTTAGTTAAGGGAGAGGGTGTTACAATTAGAACTATACAGCTATATGACTTCCTAACTTCATCACAATTGGGTTCAACAACACTACTGATCAAAATGTTAAGAACTTTCAACAACTCCTCCAACTGTAATTGCCCTTTAAAAAAATGGAGAATAGTATGGAAATGACTTATAGATAACAACATACTGAGGGTGATGAGAGTGACAAGAAAATGAGCTTGTCAGGGAGGGACAATAAGAAAAAGGGGTAAATGTGAGAGAGAAGAGTTATTATTATTATTATTACTATTTTAATTTGTTAACATTAGGGGTAAAAAAAGACATAAAAACTCTTCAAAAATCTCACAATTTAATCATCTAATCCTAAATTATTGTTATAAATAAAATATCATTAGTAATAATTTAAAACTAATTTGACCTATTAACAAAAATAATGATACTTATAATACTTAAGGTAATACTTTCAAGACTAAAGTATATTTTTAATCACAAATTAAGAACTACTTCAACACTTATATATAATATATGAATAAAATCAAATGTTATAAAATATTATATAATTTTTTACCCTCTCAATCTCAATTTTAGAAATTTACAAGGTAAATATACTTTTTTAAATCTCAACCGACTAAATATGAATACAAAAAATTATATAATATTTTGTGATCATAAATTCTATTATTTTATATTAACAATTATCACTTTATCTTAGTGAGAATGAAAAAAGAATCGATTAATCATATTTGAAGGTTAAGTTTATTTATATTGTACCATGAGAAATAAAACACCAGTATGAATAAGATATCAATTTATACTTTTCTTATTGAAGCAAAAAAAATGTACTTTTGCTATTATTCTCTTTTATTTCCTTATATATACTTTTATACGAGAAAATAATATATAAAAACCAAAATTGACATTTCACGATTTTACAGTTATTTCCATTAAAACATCAAATACTTTCGGATATTTTTGGAAATATTTAACCTAATTTTCATATTGATACATGTCAAGTACCGAAATTTCTATGAAATATCAAGGTATTTTCTTTTATGACAACCTCTAATTGCCATCTTTAAATTCCGAAGCAAATTAAGCTAAACTCTTTTTTGTCTCTGAAACGCCTAAGAAAACACAGCTTTCGACAAGAGCAAATAAGTGCCTCTTACAAATGAGAGTTTCAGAATATGCTTTCTGTCAAAGAGTAGAGGCAATCTTCATCCTACAAACTCCGACCAAAACTCCACGTACCAAACAATGAACATACCAGAAAACCCATACTAAAGACTTATCAAGGTTTGACTATTGGGACAAAAATGCCTCTTACAAATGAGTTTCAAAATATGTCAGAGTAGATGCCATCTTCATTCTGCAAACATAGTACGAAATTCCATGTACCAAGCAATGAACATGTCAAAACCCATTACTGAAGAACTCTCATCAAGATTTGCCAATTGAGACAAAATCCTCTATTCTTTCTAATGAATGCCATCCATGCTTGTGCCTGTGAGGGGAAGCGTACAGTGGCCATTCTGATGGGATCTGGAAACGACTGTCTGCAATGCCATGTCATAAAGTCCACATTAATAATTATAACATAGGAGGAACATAGAGAATAGTAGAAAAGTTCTCCTAAACCATTTGACACTAACACGAGAAATATCTGAAGCGAGGATGCATCATAGTCACAACCAGACAAAAACCGTTCAATATCTTCTGGAACTGCATTTCGAGGAATTCCTTGCAGTAAAACCTGAAATTAGGGGAAAAAAAGAAAAGAAAAAAGAGAGAAAGTGTAAAAGAGTATCATTTAGTAAATGTGCTACACACAAGGCAAGGAGGATTCAAACGAGAATTAATACAGCCTTATTGCAAAGCTAATGGTGTCGGATTTCCAAAAGACATTCTCCATACAGATACCAAGAAAAGTTAAAATTTTCATCTGAATCCAAAACAAAAAGGCAAATTTCAGTTATTACTGATACATATTTGATAAAGTGAGATGCACAGTAACTTCCAAATATCATTTTTATCCACTTGCGTGCACCCTCAAATCTCAAATTACTTTCTGTGCAACAGACAGGGCTAAACCTAGTTACATACCACAGGTAAGCTTGAAACAATCTCTGACCTAAAGGTCAAGCTTCTAATCTAGTTAACTTCGAATTTAACACAACACAAACAAGCAAACACATGCGTATTTACCCATTCCGAATTTGCAAAGAATATGAGAACCCCAATATATGTTAAGCATTTTTTTTTAATAAGATAAAAAACTTCATATTATATTAATTAAGTAAAGGTTTAAAGGTACAAAATGTATGGTAACCCACTTAAAAAAAAAGCACCACACTACACCAAATAATAGCTATAATCCCAATCCAAAGCAACCGTACAAAACCTAACTAGGACAACAAACTTCCCAATCAAAACTTGAGAAATTGGGAATAATTTTTTAATTCTTTAAAAACTGATGCTTAAGAAGTCACTAGAAATAAAACTTTATTCTACTAAAAAGTACCATATTTTCACTATCATAAAAAAAATCTTTTCGTCTCCATCCATAATACCTAAATGATTGCTCCCACCCCGCAGTTCCACAACACCATTGCCTTTACCTTTGAAACCTTACTGCTTCTCCTATAATTGTGAAAAGTTTCCATAATAAGGATTGACAAAATCCTAGAGTAGCCAAAGTATTCCCATATTGATCTGTAGTTTTGACCAAATAAAATAAGCAACTGTTCAATGTAAAAATAAATGATCAATATCTTCTTAAATCTTCTTGTAAAGCACACACTAATTAAGAGAAAAACTGAATTTAGAAAGTTTTAGTTGAACTCAATCATATGTGTTCACCTTCCCAAGACTAATCAAACTCTTCAAAAGCTTGATTTTATTTGGAACTAGGCAAGTCCACCCCAATGTAAAATGACCCAAAAATTGTCTATTGGAATCATCTACAATAAACTCAAAATAAAATTTACAAGAGAAGTATCCAGATGAATCAACAGTCCACATCCTTCTATCATTATTATTGGTTCTTAAGTTCACTATTTCCTACTCATTATCTTCAATTTTTCAATCACTCAAGTTCTTTCTAAACATGAGACTCCATCCTTGGAGTGAATGAAACCTACAACTAGGAGTATTCTTTTCCAAACCTAACCTATAAAAGCTTAGATATCTCCAAGCTAGAAGCCTAGCATTGAACTAAGATATCTCTTGTATTTAGAGTCCATCATCATCTTCATATTCTTCAATCTCATTCCCATCATTATCATCAGATTCTTCAATCTCATTCCCATCATCACAACCAGATTCATCACCAAAAGAATAATTCCCCTAATCATCAAAACGATTATCATTGGCATGTTCAAGTTGTACAAAACTTAACTCAAAATCATCATTTATACCAAGAAAAAAAATTCACCAACTTAAAAAAAATCAGCTACAAAATCAAAATAAAATCATTACGAAAATAAATCAATAAAATTAGCGAACTTAAAGCTTTTATAAATATAGAAATTGAAAAGGAAATTAAGAGTTATGATAACTAAGGTAATTGTGTAGTGTGATATAACAATTCATAAAAAAAGCTCATAATTGTGTAGTGTGATATAATAGTTGAAAAACAAATAAAACAAATCATAGAAGAAAACAACCAATAGAAAGGGAAAGAAAAAAAGTTAACAGAATTTGGCAACATAACAACAAGGAATAAGGAGAGGGGGGGAGGGGGGGGAACAAAGAAGAAAGAAAGGAGAGAAAATGGATATTTAGATAATAAAAAAGACATAAGAAACAAGAAAAAAGAAGAAAATAAGAGAAGAAAATAACAAGGAAATACTTGTTTGTGTCTCTTCAAATGCTTGTTGGATGGAAGAAGCCGAGAAGGAAAAAAAGAGTAGAGGAAGATAAAAATTGTTGAGAACTTGTACCATAAAAATAGTTTTTTTCCCACTTTTGCTTTCATTTTGGGAGTAGGTTATGATTTTATTAGCTTCTATTTCACTTATTGGAACGAAATACTAATGAACTTTGTCTAAGAGTCCAAGTGCTGATGTAATTTTGCTTTCAAGCCCACAATTTTTCTTTTCTTGGCATGAAACAAATGCTATAAGCCTTAATAGCATCAATAACTAGCATTAATGCTTGAATAAAGGCTTAAGCCTTAAGGTTAAAAGGTGTACAAAATTTTCAGCACTCAATAAGCTAGCCTTAAGGCTATCTAGGTGGCAAAATGCCCTAATACTAGCTTTGAGGTTAGCCTCAAAACATTTTTTGAAACCATGGTACGAACCACAACTCGCATCCCAATCATTCTCATGCAACCCATATCTACTTTTTATAACCCTATGCCAAAGAAAATCTTCCTCTAAAGGGAACCTCCAAATCTACTTCCTTAATAACACCTTGTTTATTTTGATGATGTTACCAATACCTAAACCCCCCATTTTTCTTCAATCATCTCCCAACTGACCAAAATACTCTTCCTTTCTTCACTAGTACTTTCCCACAAAAAATTCAACCTTATTTTCTTTCCTTTTTGTAACCCCCAAAGGTATTTTGAAAATTGATAAATAGAGAGTGTGAAGGCAAGACAATTGAATTTATCAAAGTCAACCATCCCCCTTTGGAGAAAAAAGTTTTCTTCCATCTTGCCAATCTTCTTTCAAATCCTTCAATAACCGATGAGCAGTAGAGGTGGTGTCAATTGGATGGTATGTTCCATTAACCCATGGTACAACCCACAAATTTTGTAAGCTCATCCCATCTTGTCCTACTTATTTTTTGGTGAGTTAGGAGGTATATAATGAGATATCTCATTTGTCTCAAATAGGCCTAATAAGACAAATAAAATTATAAAAACAATGGCCAAAAGGAAATATGATTATCTAATAACCATGAATCCATTAGAGACAACTTTAAATAAGATGAGATAACTTTAACTAATGAAACTATTAAATATATTAAATGGGATATGAGATAGTATGTGACAATCCATTTGACATATTTATTAACTCTGAGGGATAAACCCAAATATTTCAATTGCCAAGTTTCAACCCCACGACCCAAGAAATTTGCTAAAGCTAATAAGACAATTGATACTCAAAATATAACTTTTGGATATGTTTATCTTCAAGTTTGACACCTTAATCAAATTTATAATCTTCTCTTCATTGCATGAGGAAAAGAAGATAGTATCATCAGCAAATTGAAGGTGAGAGACTTCAACACTCTCTCTCCCTACACTTAGGCAATCTATCAAGTCAAATTTATTTGCTCTTTTCACCGATCTACTCAACCCATCAACTACCAAAACGAAAAGGAAAGGAGAAAATGGATCTCCTTACCTTAAACCTCTTGAAGCCTCAAAGAGCCCTCTTGGTCTCCCATTAATAATTACTAAAATATTCATAGAACCAAAGAAACCCTTGATCCACATTCTACATCTTTTCCTAAACCCTTTCTCTTTTAACACAAGATCCAAAAAATCCCAATCAACATAATTATAAGCTTTTTCAAAATCAATCTTGAAAATCAGAGCTTCTTCGTTACTTTTCCTATACTCCTCAATAACCATACTATCTACTAGAACATCTAAACTTTGTTTCTCTTTTACAAAAGTTGCTTGTTTAAGGGAAATAGTAGACTCAAGAACAACTCTCAACTATAAAGATAAAATCTTGATAATGATCTTGTATAAACTACTAAATAAGCTTATTGGCCTGAAATCCTTGACTTCAAGGTATTATCTTTCTTTGAAATTAAATAAATAAAAGTAGCATTAGTTTTTTTATTTACTCTGACATCAGTAAAGAATTTGCAAAACACCTCTAGCAACTCCTCTTTAACCATCTCCAAACACTTATGAAAGAAAGAAAAGTTAAACCCATCAGGACTAAAAACCTTATCTTGAGAGCAATCAAAGGTTGTTGTTTTAATTTATTCAAAAGGTTTTTCCAACCAATCACCCTTTCCTTTAGAATGCAACCCCAGTCATGAATTGGATGTCTTTACCTATCGAATTTAGAGAGTTTCTTGAAAAATTTTACCACTTTCCCCACCACTATGCTTCGATCTTCTTTTTCAATTTTTCCAATCATTTTGCTATTTTTGCTCCAATTGGCCACATTATGAAAAAAAAATTGAGTTTACATCACCATATTTAATCCATATGGCTCTTGATTTTTGTCTCAAAAAGATTTCTTCATTTACAATTAGATCTTCCATTTGAATTTTTAACTTGTTTAGCTCGACTTTCATAGAATCATTGAAACTTTCATCCAATTGACATCTATCTAAGGAAGAAATCTTCTCCAAGTTTTTCTTTCACCAAACTCCTTGTTCTATCTTTTTAACTTTCCTTTTAAATACTCTACCTTCTTCATAAACTTGCAACTACATCATCCCTAGACAAAATTTTCTCCCCACCATTGTTACACTATATTAAAAAAAATCTTTATGGTCAAGCCACACATTCTTTGATGTTTTGTTTTCGTGCTCAAAAGAACTAGACAATGGTCGGAAATAACTCTTACAAACCTCATGTTTAATATTATACCCCACTACCACTTCCCACATAGGTAAGAATAAAAATCTATTGATCTTGCAACAAACCAAATTGGATCTAAAGTTAGAACAAGTAAAACTTTCACTTATACAAAGAATTTCTTTCAACCTTGTCTCCCTTATAACAAATTTAAAATCCTTCTTACTTCTCGTCTCTCTTCCTCCACTTGATTTTTCTGAAGGAAATCTTATGACATTAAAATCACTCCCCAAACACAAATTAGGACTACAGAGGCCATACAATCCAACCAACTCTTTCCAAAACAATTTCCTCTTCTTTTTCTTACAAGGACCATAAACTCCTAATAACCATCAATCCTCTCCTTCTCTTGGTTTAATTTTGATTAAGATTGAAAAATCACCATCTATTCACTCCTCTACCTTCATATTTTTAGTGTCCCAAATAATAACAACACCCCCGATCCACCATAAGAAGGCATGTAAACCCAATCCTTGAAATGGAATCCTCAGATACCACCAATAATTCTCTAATCAACTCTCTCTCGTTTTGGACTCTTGAATTATAATAATATTAGGACTCTATTTTCTCACACACTCCTTTAGCACACCTCCTCCAATTATCGAAACCTCTACTCCAACTCAAAATCTTCATAAAGAAGATCCACCTAGTCTATTTTTGCCTCTTTCGTACCTAACCTCAGAAATCAAATTGCACAACTCTCTCAATCCTTTCTTCGCACTCTCTTCTACCCATGACTCCATTTTGCTTGAAACTAGGGTTAACCCATTTTTCATGTCAAATCCCCCAAGTTTATTTCATTTAATTGATATAAATATTCAATCTTTCTATCTGTATCCTCGATGTGACAAAGGTGCTACTTCACATTGTCAACAACCTTTCTTTAAAGCTATTGTACTTGATAACTTCTTTTTCAATTTGAGCCTCAGCCTTGGTAGGCGACTCGAAATTCGAGTACAACATTTAAATATGTACCAAAACCTCATCCATGATCTCCCCTTACATTCTTCATCACTACCCATCTTTTCTTCATCCCCAATCTCAAAGTTGGTATCACCATCAATCTCTTCAAGACCATTAATCCCCACTTCTTCGAAAACCTTCAAACCCTCTTAATCTACTAAAGAAAAATATTAGGAGATTTTGCAACACAATCTAAAATTTCTTCAACATTAGAGTTCATAACATCATCTTCAACATCAAGGACTTCCACCTCACTCTCATTTTCACTCTTTTCAGACTCAAATTCACTCCCACTAATTTCTTCAAACCTCACCTCAGTACCATCCAAAATAGGATTAGAATAATTCAAGCAGCAAGGGCTAAAAGTGTTTTTTGAAATACCAACTCATCATCCAATCCACCACACTGAATGGGATTGAATTTAAAAAGGAGATAACGCTTTGGCTTCAAAATGCCCCAATCTTCCTTCAAAAGTACCACCTTCTTTAACATTAGGATCCGAATCACTCAAAGCTTTTACAGACCCTGAAAATTCTCCAACTTCCTTTTTATTTGGTATCTCACAACTAGAGCTTCCAAACACTGGGATGTTTTCGACCAGACAACCAACATCTCTAAAGGATCCAACATTTTCTCTCTTGCTATGAGACATCAAAGTAATAATTCGTTTTTGAGCTTACACCAAGATTCCTTTTGTCATTGTTGATCTCCTGCTACCTCTTCATCCACAAATTCAACTATTCTCCCATCAATAGCTTATTTTTCTTCCAATAGCTCTACAGAGTCTTTCTTTGGGACCCAAATCTTCCACTCAAAGACCTTAACTTGTAACTTTTTAAGAACCCACTTTTTACGAAAAACATTACCCCTTGCATCCTCGACTCCAACTCGAGTAACCTACATCCACCCATGCATGGAACTACAAGTCCTTCGGTTTTCATTCGCAAACATAGCAAGAAATGATAAGACAACTCCTCTAGTTAAATAAAGAATTAAAATATTTATGTCCTCTCCCTTGTACTCAACTTAGCATACAACAAAACAGAGTAGTTGGTTGTCTTTCGATCAACTTCTCGCAATCCCCAAACAAGTCTCCAATGATAAGACAACTCCTCCAATTAAATTCTAGCCGACAATTTGTGTCTTACCATTTATGCAAAAGTTAAATGAAGAATTAAAATATTCGTGTTTACTCCCTTTTACTCTTAACTTTGCATACGAACAAAACCAGTAGTTGGTTGTCTTCCGATACTTCTAGCAATCCCCAAACAATTCTCCAATTCGTTCGGACACAGTGGCACAACACAAGTAAAAAGATAAACCTTTAAGAACTAACCTATCATTCAAGACAACTAGTTTTTCCCTTCTTAAACACGCTTCATCTCTCCCCCTTTCTAAGGTCACCAAGAGACACTTATCGAAGCATAATGTAAGATAGTTCTTCAAATTATCGAAACTCTTTGCAGACTCGAAAAACAATAAAGCTTTATAGACTATAAAAAGAAAAGGACAATCTACAAGTGAAGTGTTCCTCTAACCTTTTTTGGATATACAACCATGTCGAATATCTCTCAAACACACAAAAGTTTCAAACTCCAATCTCTTCTTACAAGCATAATACTTTTATCCCAAAGAATATCTTTTTCAACCATTGAACTTTTCTTAGCTAGAAGTTTGTTATCTCTCTGATTACCCCAAGATCTTCCATATAAGAAGATAAAAATCAACTCAGTTAATACTCTACACCCTTTCTTCCCGTTATCAATAAGGATAGTGATAATATCCCCTCTCCCATTTTTAACCATCTAAACAAAGTTCAAAAAATCAACTGTTGTTTTTACTAGTTGCAAAAGTAAAGCAAGAATTGTCTCTTTTAAGCTTCTTGAAAATGCTAGAATTATCCTCCAAAGCATAAATTTCCTTCAAACAATCAACAATCCCTCCTAAGTCTCCCAAATCACACATCAAGCAATGACTTACAGATCTCGACTTCTCACTGATAAAAACCATCAATCCAAGAGAAGATTCATCTATTTCAAGAAACCAATTTGAACCACTCTCGTTAAATGACCATATCGTTTAAAAGTCATATTCTCCTTAGGAAGCTCAAATGAACATTGAATAATTTTTTTAAGGTTTTTTGGCAACTTCTTCTGATAGGGAGAGGTAGTAGGGTTAGATGGAAAAGGGAACAGTTTGGGTGGGTGGTAGAGGTTGGGAAGAGTGAAGGTTGCATCACCGAAAAGACATGATTCCAATAAATGGAGATGGAGAGGTCCGTCGGAAAAGGGGTAATAATGGTTAGGCTAAGGTGGGTTTGAATGGGTAGAGGTGGAAGGAGGTAGTGGGAAGGGTTGGGCTTAAGTTATCGTGCGATGGGTGATAGGAGTTTTATCTCTAATCAAAACCATTAACAGTTGTACAAATTAGATGCATTTTTCAAAATGAGAAAATATACCCAAAAGATGATATGATGGTATTTCTTATCATGCATCTTAGCCTGATTACAATATGGTCTAACTCATTAGGAAGGAAGAAAACCTACAAACTAATTTGTAAATGAAAATGCAAAATTTACAGTATGATCAATATGGTCAATGACTCAATGGTATTTCTTATCATTCAACATCACCACGAAAAATAGTTTACAACACATAAAAATAAATGTTAACACAAAAGAGGGCCAACAAGAAGGTCCAAAAGTCACTTTCTAGTAGTTGATTGCATAGTTGTACATATGAATCCAAACAGCATATTAGGCTAACCATATAGCATTCAGCTACCAGCTTTCACTAATAATGCTACATCTTTATACCCTGAACCATTAAATAAAATGGCATTTTATTTTATTGGTTGAATAATTGAAATAACAAAGAAAATTTGATTGTCAATAAAAATAATAGAGAACAAGCATTTTTCAAAAAATTAAATCAAAATTGAGTAACTTTGCTCACAGTTTTCCCATAATAAGGTGTAAGAATATCCCATTGTGACCTATCAGCCTGAAAAAAACAAACGAAATCATGAGTTGAGTTTACCCCAAAAAAAATTACAATGATTCTTTCCACAGCAGCATTACCCTCTCCAATTTGTAGAGGCGACCCTTCCTAGCAATAACCTTGAATCCTTGATCATAGGCTTGGCGGGAGGGGAATTGAACCATCCTAGGGACAAAGACGACCAAATTCAATCACCTACCTAGAATAACATAAAATGACTTTAAAATATTAAATATACAAATGCCGGGTATGAGAATAACACTGCTTGTGACGAGTAGCTCCTGCTGTATTCAAATTTAACATCCTCTAAAGTCAAATCACACCCGTCCAGCAAATTCACGATATCTGTCTTCAATGTGTTTCTTGAAATGCCACTCATCCTCCCATATGCCAAGCCTGATATATAAATAGTCACTATGTGTATATATAATACATACAAACAGAAACCCCTATATATCATACATTACGTCGAATCCGTTCTACATTTTCTGATCAACCAAAAACGGAAAATGAAAGACCTAAGCATTTTCTAATTTCAAACCACGTACGGGCTTTTCTTATTCTCACAGGAATCAAGACCTTCACCGGCATATGATCGAAATCCTAATAGATATTCTCACTGAAATAAAATACTTAAAAGCAAGATTAACAGAAACGAGAATTTCCGTACCTGCGGCTGAAGATTTAAGAACCGGATCGGCCGGCGGTTCCTGAGGTTGTTGATCGGATTCGGTCGAGAATTGTCTGGGTGATTGGAAGTAAAGCAAGCGGAGAACGTTTCCACATTCCCCAAACTTACGGATGGCAAAGTTTGATCTGATTGCGTTTCTAAAGAGACCACCAAGATTTGACATTTTCGGTTTTCTTCTTTCGCCAAATGAAGTACAAGGTTTTGGGGCAACGTCGCAGAGAGCAGAATACTACTGCTGAAAGTGCGAGTAAGGCTGGAAAAGAACGCCCGAAAAAAGAAGGAATAATTGCTTGGGCCATACCTCTTGGGCTTTTATTTGTTTTGGCCCAGCTCACTTTTGTCCCACCATTAACTCATCCACAACACAGTTACATAAAACACATATAAAGCTTAAAGACTTTAACCTACACCTATAACCGTCACACATAAAACAAACCATATTCTATGAACATATCATGCAGAAACAACATGTAGTCTATTAGATATAAAAATTGATAGTCTAAATACAATCGACATATAATACAAATAAACATAATCTATATACAACACAAATATATAAACTC
Source organism: Hippophae gyantsensis (assembly GCA_030763125.1). Taxonomy (NCBI): domain Eukaryota; kingdom Viridiplantae; phylum Streptophyta; class Magnoliopsida; order Rosales; family Elaeagnaceae; genus Hippophae; species Hippophae gyantsensis. The sequence goes on along the minus strand of CM061035.1, from coordinate 39,193,701 downwards.
TCCTTAAGTGTATGTAACATTTTCCCTAAGTGTATGCATAACAGACAACCATAATACATGGAAAACTATACTTAACATCTCATCTAGCAACTAGCACGTGAATAAACAAATACAATGCATAAAGAAACACAAATTGTGCATAATTTTTCCTCTTTTCACTACTATAATATATGCTTTTGGTTTCAGGATTTTAGCCTCAATTTTTTTAAAAATCGAGATCATAAGATTTTGACCACAATTTGATAAAAAACGAGGCTATAGTGTATACATATAGCCTCGGTTTTATCAGTAATCATGGCTATAAGTTAAATTATAAAAAATATTTAAATATATATAAATAAATTTATATAGTTATGATTATTAAATAATTATGATTATAATTAAAATAATAGAGTTTTCAATATTAAAATATTGTGTCATTCATTTAAAACAAATATAAAAATTACTTTACAATTTTTTTTCTCTATTATTAATTTAATTTAATGTATTTTTATTTCTTTTATAATATATATATATATATATATCAAATTTTTTCACTCTTTTTTTTCTTAATTTCTAATTAATTTCGTCTCAATTGCTCGTACGCGCGCTTATAATTAATATATAATTTCTAATTAATATATATATATAATATATTAATTCCCATCCCAATCTCACCAAATGTTTTTCCTAAATCATTTCTGGCCTCTGATCCCGAGCTCACGTTGTTCGTCCCTCTCACCAAGCAGCGTCGCGCTGCGTCGTGCCTCAATAAATTGTCGACAACCTCCCCTAGTAACTCCTCCTTTTCAACACCTCGCTCCACATTTACAATAGCTCATTTCCCTAGCCTCTCTTCTTCTTTTCTTTCTATTTTTTTTGTTCATATTCCCTTGTTCGCACCTCGTCGGCCAACCGTTTATATTATCGTTGCTCGCGAGCCAGCTCCTGGTAAGTGTGATACCCTCTTTTTTTACAATATCAATTCATATATGTGTTGATTCTTAGTGGATTAGTTCTGTGCATAATTCATTTTAGTTAGAGTTATTTATTTCATGTATGAATCTATATTTCTTAGGATATATAATGAGTCATTTCTTAGGATTAGACAGTGTTATTTCTTTCTCCTGTTATCTGATAATTACCTCTGTATTTTTTTCATTGTATTGAATAAGAATAGAGTTGTAACATGCATAGGGATTTAAGATTTGACTATTGTTACTCATTTTAGATTTTGAAAGTATGTATATATACATGCCGAGCCTATATAAATTTTCCTTTACAAAAAAGCTAGTAGATTTGTTGTAGTTTATTCTCTTTTTAATTTGAATCAATATATATAAATTGTAGTTTACATAAAAAGCCTATTGTTGTTCTCTTTTTGAATCAATCAAAAAAATATTAAATTTTTACTTAAAATAAGACATTTTAAATTTATATTAATAAAAATAACATTTTTATTTTGAATATAAAAATATATGAGTTAGTATTTTATTATTATTATTATTATTATTATTATAAATATATGAGTCATGTATGTTTCTTAAGGAAAATACCCAAAATTCAGGGCACTCGTTAAACCAAGTTAGGTGTCTGTCTATCCATACATACGACTGTTGGTCATATTCTTCTAGGATTTTGGCATCCCTTTCGGCTGCCCAAACAGTTTGGTTTTTCTTTTTCAAGAACAAAGAAAGTGAAATTTAACTAATACTATATATTTGATGTTTATCCATTTATCCAATATTCCATTTTAGTTATTATCGATTATATATTTATATATACACACAAATTATATGCATAGTTAATGCAAATATTACTCTAGGCTAAGTTGATAAGGCTGGCTGGAATCAACCAAATGCAATGCACAAGAGAAAACAAACTATAAACGATAACAAAAGGCAATTCTGCAACGATTGAAATTAGGAAAATAATAGGGAATCTGCTAACCTTTACTTTTTCTTCGTATCAGACTCTTTGTCTGCTGCACTTAATTGCGTGCAACCCAACTGTATTGATTGTCCAAGCATTCATTAAATTATTATGTTTGTTCTTTTGCACTGATATTCTCTAAGCCAACTTTTATGTGTAGCCAAACCTTTTGCTTTCAAATTTTCAATAACATGATTCTAACTAACTTCATCATTGTACATGTGAGAAAATATTGGTGAGCATTTCAAGAGTTTCTTTTGGTGTTCCATTCGTTATAACATGTACTTCGCTAGCAAAACATTAAGAAAATTGCTTTGGACTCGTTTAGGTGTGTTTCTTTTAAAAATAATTTTAAGAGAAATGATTTGATTAAAAATAGTTTAAAAATAAATATTAAAGAATTTAGTATAAAATTAGATTAAAGTGAGAATTTAGTAATTAATTTAAAATATGAACGTAAATCTTAAACTAACTTTATCAAAAATAAGGATAATTTATTATCTTTAAACTTATAATTAATAATTCTTAAAATTTTAAAACCAATTCTTATAAATATCTTCGAATATACTTGAAATTGTTTTAAACCCTTTGAAATCACTTTTGATAAAACCTTATATTCTTAATGATTTATCAAGCACATTTGGATGGATTGATCCACATTTTTGTCATTTAACATTATGTTTTTATATTTTATATTACTAGACAAGTTTGTTAAAATTAATACTCTTAAATTGATTCGTATTAATATAATAGAAATGATTTAGGATATTCTTATATTTAGTTTGATGATTAATCTAAAATGAATATAAATCATTCCAACAGTAATATTAGTATTTTTGATATGAGTATTACTAAATAATAATGTTGATGCTGTTGTAATTGATATGAGTAGTACTAAATAATAATGTTATTATTGTTATTGATATGTGTAGTACTAAATAATAATATTACTATTGTTATTGATATAAGTAGTACTGATTTCGTTGAATTATCTCTCAATTTTTCGTTTTAGATTGAGTATCATAAATTTACTTAGAGGCTAGATAAACATTCCAACTTTCACTCTTGAATAGGTTGAAAAACGACTTATTATGGACCATTTGTTGTATATGTAGGAATAGATGTAGATTGAAGAACTTATTGTGGAAATATGAGGTATTACTTATATTCATGTAATTTGGATGTTGGTATGTTCATATATAGTAGATGCTTACATTCACAGGTACTGTCCCACTCTATTAAGGACCCTTCCTCTATCTCTCTGTTGTGCGTAATTGATATGGGTAGTACTAAATAATAATGCTACTGTTGTAACTGATATAGGTAGTACTAAACAATAATGATGTTGTTGTTATTGATATGGGTATTACTAAATAATAATGTTGATGCTGCTGTAATTGATATGGGTAGTACTAAATAATAATGTTGCTGTTGTTATTGATATGTGTAATACTAAATAATAATAGTACTGCTGTTATTGATATAGGTAGTACTGATTTCGTTGAATTGTCTCTCAATTTTTTTTAGATCGAGTATCATAAATTTAATTAGAGGCTAGATAAGCATTCCAACTTTCACTCTTTAATAGGTTGAAGAACGACTTATTATGGACCATTTGTTGTATATAGAGGAACAAATATAGATTGAAAAACTTTTTGTGAAAATGTGAGGTATTGCTTATATTTATGTAATCTGGATGTTGGTATGTTCATATATAGTAGATACTTATATTCACAGGTATTGTCCCACGCTGCCAAGGACCCTTCCTCTATCTCTTTGTTATGCGTAATTGATATGAGTAGTACTAAATAATAATGCTATTACTGTAATTGGTATGGATAGTACTAAATAATAATGTTGTTGTTGTTATTGATATGAGTATTACTAAATAATAATGTTGTTGTTGTTATTAATATGAGTATTACTAAATAATAATGTTATTGTTGTTATTAATATGGGTATTACTAAATAATAATGTTGATGTTGTTATTGATATGGGTAGTACTAAATAATAATGTTGTTGTTGTTATTAATATGAGTATTACTAAATAATAATGTTGATGTTGTTATTGATATGGGTAGTACTAAATAATAATGCTGATGCTATTATTGATATGGGTAGTACTGATTTCGTTGAATTGTCTCTCAATTTTCGTTTTAGATCGAGTATCATAAATTTACTTAGAGGCTAGATAAACATTCTAACTTTTACTCTTGAATAGGTTGAAGAACGACTTATTATGGACCATTTATTGTATATGTAGGATTGTATTCATGGAACCTGGATGTTGGTATGCTCATACTAGATGCTGGTTTTTTATGAGGAAATTAATGCATGCTGTCAAGGACGAAGATTTTGAAGAACAACATTACAATAGGACATATAAAATATTTTTAGATTGATTTAGATTGTAAACAACAGTATTAAAGTTTTTTCATGTATATTTTTATATTTTTGGAACACTTTAACTAGTTTTTATTATATGTGTTTTAGTATATTGATCTATTAAACTCTTAATGTAATATCTCTCTTAAGTTTAATATAATTAATCTTAATTTTCTCAATTTATTTTAATTTATATTTGAAAATTAGCTTAATTGAGATTTATATAGTCACGGTTTAATTGTAACCGAAACAATAGATATCATTTTGATTACAAGTCTATGGCATCAGTTATTAGAAAATCGAGGCTATAGGGTGTACCTATGGCCTCGGTTAATAGAAAACCGTGGTCATAGGGTGTACCTATGGCCTCGGTTATAAGTAAATCATGGTCATAAGGTGTACCTATGGCCTCGGTTATAAGTAAATCATGGTCATAGGGTGTACATATGGCCACGGTTTTCATCAAAAACTGAGGCCATAGGTCGTCACCTTTGATCTTTCTCACTTAGGCCTTGGTTCTTATAATCGTAGCCATAGACCTACGGTCACGGTTAAAAACCAAGGCCATAGGTACATATTGTAGTAGTGTTTTGACATTAAAAAGTTATGGCAAGCACACAAAAAGTATGTAACATACCACAACTCTATATAAAGGAGAAAAGTCAAACAAAAATGCAATAATCTTAACACTTATGCACCACAATAGAAAAGATTAGAGCAAACACAATAAGAGGCAACATATGCAGTCATGCAAAAAAGACAAAGAATAACACCGAAATAAGAACAAAGTACAAGCATGCAACAAACAACAAACATAATGCATAGACAAACCAAGAGAAATGCATCACCACAACAGAAAATATTAGAGCAAACACAATAAGAAGCAACATATGTAGTCATGCAAAAAAGAGAAAGAATAACACCGAAATAAGAACAAAGCATAAGCATGCAACAAACAACAAACATAATGCATAGACAAACTAAGAGAAATGCAGATAGAAAACATCTCCCAAATGCTATACATAGCATATAGTCCTATGTTTATATGCGTTATGGGAAGGCATAAGAGACTTCGTAATGTGATAACAACACATCAACAGGATGGGAAATCAAGCAATGTCATATAGATGTATCAGTGACTTTGTTAGAAGAAGTTGACTAAGAGCCCAACTATTTTCCAAGTTGATAGAGTCCTAGTGGCTCAACTATCTTCCCCTAAATAACAATGTTGTATCAATGTGTTAGTGAATCCCTAAGAGAAGTTGACTAGGAGTCCAACAATTTTCCAAGTTAACAAACTCCTAGTGATTCAACTATCTCTCCTAACAACACTTGGGTGTATTCAATCTTGCAACCTCACCCCATATTATGTACACATATATGGAAAGACATCCCAATCTACCAAAGAAAACATATGTCATGCATTCTAACAAAAATACGAGGCTATTAACTATATGTGATTGTTATGCATTTTTAGGTGATAACGAGATACCTCCAGTCATAATCTCTACTAATCTAAGTATGGAGCTAGTAGAAGCACTACTAAAGGTGCTAAGGAACTTCAAAATAGCTATAAGTTGGTCTATTCCTAATATCAAAGGCATAAGCCCATCTATATGCATACATAAAATCTCGCTAGAGTATAAAACTAAACCCATCTGGGATGCACAACATCGCTTAAATCCCATTATGAAGGAGGTGGTGAAGAAGGAAATTACCAAATGGCTATATATAGGCATCATTTACCCAATATCAAACAATGAATGGGTAAGCCTGATTCATTGTATATCAAAAGAAGGAGGTATCACTGTGGTGGAAAATGAGTCAAATAAATTAATACCTACTAGGAATGTCATGGGATGGAGAGTATGTTTGGATTTTTGCAAAGTGAATTGAGCCCATTCATGGATTAAATGCTTGATAGATTAGTTAGGCATTCTTTCTTTTTTCCTTCTAGATGAATACTTTGGTTATAGCCAAATTGTTGTGGCACCTGAAGACCAAGAAAAGACCACCTTCATAAGTCCTTATGAAACTTTTGATTTTAGGAGAATTCCATTTGGATTATGCAATGTACTTATGACATTTCAACACTACATGATGGTCATTTTCTCAGACTTGGTAGAAAAGCATCTATAAATCTTCATGGATGATTTTTTGATCTTTGGAAACACATTTGATGAATGCCTACACTATCTATACTTAGTGCTGCAAAGATGTTAAGAAATGAATTTGGTTTTAAACTAGGATAAGTGTCATTTCATGGTACACAAAGGTATAATCTTAGGCCACAAACTCTCAACTAATGGTATCTAGGTGGATGAAGCTAAGATAGAAGTGACTGGGAAACTACCTTCACTTACCAATGTTTGAGGAGTAAGGAATTTTCATGTGAATGTAGCCTTCTACCATATATTCATAAAATATTTTTCCCAAATCTCCAAAACCTTGTGAATTTTTTTGAAAAAAGACACGTCTTTCAAATTTGAGGATAAATGTTTAATGACATTCCATGTGCATAACGAGAAACTAGTGTCAGTTCCAATTATAGTCATACCAGATTAGAGCAAGCCCTTTGAGTTGATGTGTGATGTAAGTGATTTTGCTATTAGAGCTATTCTTGGATAGTGAAAAGACAAAATGTTTCGTGCCATATATTATGAAAGCAAGACATTCAATGAGGCTAACATGAATCATGTTACTATAGAGAAAGAGATCCTTGCCATTGTGTTTGCCTTTGAGAAATTCAGATCCTATTTGGTTGGAACCAAGTGAATGTCTAGATGGATCATTCTGCAATAAAGTAACATATAACAAAGAAGGATGCCAAACCATGATTGATAAGATGAGTTCTCCTTTTACAAGAATTTGACTTAGAAATCCTTGATAGAAAAGGAGAAAAAAATCAAGTAGTACACCATCTATCTAGACTAGAAAGGGAAGCAACAATGGATGTCAATATCATGATAGAGGAATCCTTTCTCGATTACCAACTCTTTTCAATATCTAAAATAGAAATCTCATGGTATGCAAACATTACATATTTTCTAGTTGTCAACATTCTTTCATCAGACCTCACATGGTAACAAAATAAGAAATTCTTCCATGACATTAAACTATATTTTTGGGATAACCCTTACCACTATAAAGAATGCAATGATGGTATTTTGAGAAGTTGTGCCCCTTATGATGAAGTTGGAAGTATTATTTACCATTGCCACAACTCAAACTATAGAGGTCACTTTGGGACCACAAAAACAACAATTAAGACTTCAATATGGTTATTTTTGGCTAACATTATTTAAACATGCTTACATTTATGTAAAGACATGTGACAGATGCCAAAGGATAGGTAATATTTTAAAAAGATATGAGATTCCCATAAATATTATACTTCAAGTGGAACTATTTGAACTTTGGGGAATTGACTTTATGGAACCATTCTCTTCATTTTTTGGTAACCAATATATACTTGTAGAAGTGAATCATGTGTGAAAATGGGTAAAAACCATACCCAGCAACAAATGTGATGCCAAAGTTGTCATGAAATTTTTGAAGAAAAACATTTTCACTAGGTTTGGAACTTCTATGATCATTACTGGTGATGGAGGTAGTCACTTTTGCAATAAAGCATTTAAGTCCTTATTGTCTAAGTTAGTTTTGGAGAAAAGTGTGAACATCACTAGGAAGGATTGGTAATTTAAGTTGGATGATGCTTTATAGGCATACATAATTGCATTTAAAACACCAATTGGTACCACCCTATATAAGTTAGTTTATGGAAAGGCATGTCACTGATAGGGCAGAACCGACATCGCCGATCCTGCCGATACTTTGGTTTTATTTATTTATAAAACTTTCGCAAGTGCACGAATCATTTCGTAGAAAATGATAAGTATACTCCCAAGGTCGATCTAAGGAAGGAATGTATGTGGTTTTTAATTTATTATTCAAACTTTTAAAAACGAAATTAAATCCTAAATATCCTGTCACGATATTTTGGGGTTTTGTGTTTTTAATCTAATTACATAAAAATAAACATAGATTCAATAAAAATTTATGCAAATTTTATCTGTTAAAACAGTGGAGTATTTATGGATATAATAATTAAGTTAATTATGCTTGCTCATATTATTTAGATTATTAAAGATATGAATTGATACTTATTGATTCTCTCTTTTTTATATGAATACCACATTTGGTGGGGTTAGATATTCTTTGTTAACTAAACAAATCAATTAACACCTATGGGTGGGGTTGATAACTAATTTGGTTAATTAAATTAATTTCTTTTTCTAAGAGATTGAAAATGAACCATTTAAATGCCACCTTTGGTGGGGTTAGAAAGTTTAAACTTTATTCAAGGTGTCCAAATTAAACCTAAGAATTTAGTTATCCGAGTACTAACTTTCAAGTTTTAAAACCACTACTGAAAAACATGTTATCAATACATTTTCAGATAATAATTCTTATAAAAACTTTTGAAATAGAGCTTCACTCTAACTACCGGGCGATTGTACCAACAAATAAAAGAGCACTACTCTAAATTAGACCGGATAACTAAACCTTAAAATCTAATTTTCAGATTTAAGTTTGTAATGAAAAATAATATATTTCTCTCTAACATTCTTAATATAAAATCTTGAATAAAAATAAAATCAATTCATTTTAGAGATTTTTACCTATTTAATATTTCGCAAGCATAACAACGTTATTATTACATCATGTTTATAAACAAATTTCAGAAAGTTAAATTTAATCACCGACAAATTAAATATAACATGTAAGAATAAAGCATAAAAATAATCGTAAGAAAATAAAATCCTTACAACTCGATGCTATTCCCGTTGTCGAAAACCTCCAAGATGAATTTGCACTCCCATTTATTGAATAAAAAGCTAATAAATTACAAAAACATAACTAGTTCTTCCCAAAAAGGGAAGAACTCTAAAACTAAGAGAAATGAACTAAGAAAAGCTAAAAACTAAGAAAAACTAAAAAATCTGAGAAAAGAGAGAAAGAAAGAGAGAAGTGAATGTGTTTTGGGGTGTGTTTAGAAGTGAAGAGAAGGGGGGTATTTATAGGTGACCATGGAGAGAGAAAGTGAGTGAAAAAATGTTAAAAATTGTGGAAAACGCTGAGTGCAATCAGCTGAGGTCGCTGATGACGCCACAAGGCCGCGCGTAAAAATGGGGCGAAATGGCAGCGGCGCGCGTGGAAGGCAGGCGCTGCTCGCACGGGCGCGCGCGGGAGTAGGAGAGACGCTCGCATGCGCGCGCGGACGTGGGGCGTGCTGCGCGCGGGTCTAGGCGCGGCTGGGCGGCGTAGCAGCACGATTTTCTCCTTTTTGACATTTTTGACCCTTTTGACCCATTTTGTCCAATTTTCCATATTTGTTGACCTTTCCCCATTTATTTATTAATATATTTGTGATGTATTGCTTCCAAGATTCTCTTGAGTCTTTAAGTTACGTTTTTAAGTGAAAATACTCGAAAACAATAAAAACACCCGTGATTCGAAAAAGACAAATTTATATAAATATATGATAAAACATATAAATATATATATTTTTAATCAATTAATGTGCATAAAATCATGGTAATTTTAGTGCTTTTGAGCACTCATCACAACCCCAACTACTCTTGCTAGTCCCTTAGCAAGAGAAGCGATAAAAACTAAAAATTAAACTATCCTAAATCACTCTCCGTAGATTGACACGATTGCATTTAGCCTATGCAACAAGCCTTTAAACCCTCAGATTGCCCTAGTGGACGAGTTTGAGTCTCGTGAGGGTTTTCAATAATGATACCCACAAACATTAAACTAAATGTAAAAAAATTAAAAGAAATAATAACAACAATCAACTTAAAACTAAAATTACAACAAAATCAAAAATTAACTTTTAAGAATAAAAGAAAACAACATAACACAAAAATGTCTCATACTTTTAATCTCCTTTTAATATCATAATTAAAATCTCAAGCATAAGTTATTTTAATCTTCTTAAACAATCATGATTTATTATAATAATTAGTTGGAAAATCATTTTCATATTTCATATAAAAATGTATCAATTTAATTTCACCCAATTTCAAGTGTCATGAATCCGACTGCTTCGACTCTATTCCTCACAAGTCAATACTTTCAAACACCGAATCCTATGGTTCAAACACTCATACTAATTTATATGCGAAAGAGTTGATGTATAGAAATGAACTAATATGTTCGCATATGTATAAAGAAGAAAGGTTCAAAGTGTTATTTTGACGTTGATCTCATGGAAGGAATCAAATGTATAAATTATAAAGATATCATATATAAAAATTATTTTCATGCATAAATCAAACTCATTAAGAAAAAATTTCAAGATATATGCCTTTTACAAATGAAGAAAGTGCAATGACTTTTTAGGGAATTACTTCCTATATCTTTCTTTTGTAATTAGCCTTTACTCACAACTTTGTAGGCAATGTGGGTCATAGTATGTAGATTATACTGTATATTCTTTCTCTCTATATTTTTCAATATATATCATTTGTTTAGAGAGTCAACCCATGTACAGATTGTACATATTTTTTTTTTTTGAATTTTGGGTAATATGGGTCATAGTATGTAGATTATACTATATATTCTTTATTTCTCTATATTTTTCTGAAGATACTTTTCAATATATATCATTTTTTAGAGAGTCAACCCATGTACAAATTGTACATTTTTTTTAGGATTTTGTGAGTGGTTAATTTTGTGGCTTTTTTTGTTTGATCTTGGTTTAGGTACCCCTGCATATGCTCTCTTTTTTGTAACAAATACATGCACGAATGAGATAAAAACATATACTATCAATTTCTACTCAAATCATTTAATCTAAGCAAAAATAATAATAAAAAATATACGACACTCTATTAAGATGAGAAAAAAATTCATACATTCAATGTTAATGCCTATAGAGATCATCTAAGAATTTGAAGAAATAAGAAATGTATTTGGAGTAGAAAAAATATATATTTCACTCTGAATAAGGGAAATTAGGCTCAAATTATATCTCACAAAGGTAGTCTCCACTAAAACAAATTCATAAACACCGATTTTGGGTTTAATATAATTTCTACATCTTATCAAGAAATACTAGTTATGACAAAAATTAACTAATTATCAAAAATAATTACATAATATTTCATGATATGTTTTTAAAAATTAATCTAACAGTACAAAAGACTTAACTATTTACTTAAATTTGATTTAAAGAAATGATAAGTTTTTGTAAGAACTTTTTTTTTTAATTCCAAAATTACTAAATCACACAAAAAAAAAATAATAAAAACCAAACACAATAAAAATGAAAATGTGAACATAAAAAAGAAAAAAATTATTATTTTTTTTATTTTTTATTTTTTTTAAATTGTTAAATTTTTTTAAATTAAGCATGGTAACTTTTCACCACCCCCAACCTAGAACTTACATTGTCCTCAATGTAACAACTGTAAATTAAAGATAAAGAGAAAAGAGATGAAATATTACCTATTTCTTAAGAATGTTGCAAGTAGTGATGGAGACATACATGTGCATCCATCATGTTCATTAAAGTGCACACAGACAGATCGCTGTGAACTTCTAACATCTCAACAAAAAAATTTAGTTTTAACAATTTTTAAAATTATTCAAATATAATTAAACTAAAATAAACAATAAAACAAAGAAGAGGAAATTACCTAAAATGATGGGTTGCCTCCCATCCAGCGCTTAGTTTAACGTCTTAGCAAGACGTAACTTGGGGATTTCATTTTAAGTAAACTCAATGTCCCCTCATCATTGAGTCAATTCAACCAACAAGTAAGACAAGATTGTCTACTTATACTTTTTCTACCATGTCCTATGAATTTTCAAATTTTTCTGTACTTAAAATTAGGGACATGCTTGTGAGTTTTAGATAATCCATATCTAGGTACAAATCAAATAATTAAAGGCATCAAAACACAATTGTACCTAGATCAAACAAAATAACTAACTCCTTAGATTGTAATTAAAACATTAAAATTTTGGAGATAGTTTCAGACTTTTTTTTGGTTTTTTTTTTGTTTTTAACTATAATATCTAAGTTAAAATAACATAATCAAGATAACCAAGAAGTGTTCCCAGAAAGAATGGTGGGACAAAGACTTAAAACCATCCTCCTAGACGTAGCAACGTTTCCGTGAAAGACTAGTGACACAAAGGTTTCCGTGAACTAGTCTCCTGCACGTAACTCCCAGATCTTTACTTTTCACGCAATTAAAATTAAGTTAATTAAGTTAAAATTTAAGTTAATTAAGTTAATAAAAAGTAGGTTAATTAAGTTAATGAAAATCTAAATTAATTAAGTTAGTAAATTAAATTAATATAAGTTAGTAAATTAAGTTACTAAAAACCTAAATTAATTAACTTAAACGAAAATTAAGATAAAAAAATAGTTAAAAAAAGCAAAATTTAAAAAAAATTAAACCAAAAATAAAATAAATTGAAAAAGTAAAAGAAAGATAAAAAATAAAAATAAAAGAGAAAAAAATTTTAATTAAAAATTAAGCCAAAAAAAAAATAAAAAAAATTGAAAAAATAATAATAATAATTGAAAAAGATAAAAGAAAAAAGAGAAAAAACAAAAATAAAATAAAAAAAAATTGAAAATAAAGTTTTTGATTTTTTTTTTTGATAATAAAAATTTATTTTGTAAATAAAAAATTTTTTTATTTTTTTTTTTTTTTTAATTTTTTTTAATTTTTTTATTCTTATTTTTTTATTAATTTAATTTAAAATTTATTTACTTTTTTTTTACTTCAAATTTCAAAATTCAAAATTATTTTATTATTCATGCTATAAATTTTTTTATTTATTATGAAATTGAAATTTGAATTTTTTTTTCACAAACAACAAAATTTTTTATTATTTTTATTTATTTATTTATTTTATTTTTTATTTTTATTTTAATAAAAAAAAAATCACAATTATTTACAACACAAAAAGTTTTTAAAATTTTGATAAATAATTTAAAAACACTATTCCTTCCCCGGTAACGACGCCAAAAATTTGATACCATCCCCGGAAATGGCGCCAAAAACTTGATCGGGGCAGAACCGACATCGCCGATCCGGCCCATTCATTTGGTTTTATTTATTTATAAAACTCTCGCAAGTGCACGAATCATTTCGTAGAAAATGATAAGTATACTCCCAAGGTCGATCTAAGGAAGGAATATATGTGGTTTTTAATTTATTATTCAAACTTTTAAAAACGAAATTAAATTCTAAATATCCTGTCACGATATTTTGGGGTTTTGTGTTTTTAATCTAATTACATAAAAATAAACATAGATTCAATAAAAATTTATGCAAATTTTATCTGTTAAAACAGTGGAGTATTTATGGATATAATAATTAAGTTAATTACGCTTACTCATATTATTTAGATTATTAAAGATATGAATTGATACTTATTGATTCTCTTTTTTTATATGAATATCACATTTAAGTGTTAGATATTCTTTGTTAACTAAACAAATCAATTAACACCTACAAGGGGTTGATAACTAATTTGGTTAATTAAATTAATTTCTTTTTCTAAGAGATTGAAAATGAACCATTTAAATGCCACCTTGGGCGGGTTAGATAGTTTAAACTTTATTCAAGGTGTCCAAATTAAACCTAAGAATTTAGTTATCCGAGTACTAACTTTCAAGTTTTAAAACCACTAATGAAAAACATGTTATCAATACATTTTCAGATAATAATTTTATAAAACTTTTGAAATGTAGAGCTTCACTCTAACTAATGCAAGGCGATTGTACTAACAAATAAAAGAGCACTACTCTAAATTAGACTGGATAACTAAACCTTAAAATCTAATTTTCAGATTTAAGTTTGTAATGAAAAATAATATATTTCTCTCTAACATTCTTAATATAAAATCTTGAATAAAAATAAAATCAATTCATTTTAGAGATTTTTACCTATTTAATATTTCTATAAGCATAACAACGTTATTATTACATCATGTTTATAAACAGCCAGCAGAGTTAAATTTAATCACGGACAAATTAAATATAACATGTAAGAATAAAGCATAAAAAATAACTGTAAAGAAAATAAAATCCTTACAGAACTTCGATGCTATTCCCGTTGCTGGAAAACCTCCAAGCGGAATTTGCACTCCCATTTATTGAATAAAAAAGCTAATAAATTACAAAAACATAACTAGTTCTTCCCAAAAAGGGAAGAACTCTAAAACTAAGAGAAATGAACTAAGAAAAGCTAAAAACTAAGAAAAACTAAAAAATCTGAGAAAAGAGAGAAAGAAAGAGAGAAGAGAATGTGTTTTGAGGTGTGTTTAGAAGTGAAGAGAAGGGGGGTATTTATAGGTGAGGATGGAGAGAAAAAGTGAGTGAAAAAATGTTAAAAAATTGTGAAAACGCGGAGTGCAATTGCTGAGGTCGTTGATGACGTCATGGGGGCGGCTGCGCGTAAAAATGGGGCGAAATGGCAGCGGCGCGCGTGGAAGGCAGGCGCTGTTCGCACGGGCGCGCGCGGGAGTAGGAGAGACGTGGCGTCTTCTTGTACGCGGGCGTGCGCGCGCGGTCCGGGCGCGGCCGGCGCGTAGCAACACGATTTTCTCCTTTTTGACATTTTTGACCCTTTTGACCCATTTTGTCCAATTTTTACATATTTGTTGACCTTTCCCCATTTATTTATTAATATATTTGTGATGTATTGCTTCTAGTATTTCTCTTTGAGTCTTTAAGTTACGTTTTTAAGTGAAAATACCTAAAAAACAATAAAAACACCCGTGATTCTGAAAAAGACAAATTTATATAAATATATGATAAAACATATAGATATATATATTTTTAATCAATTAATGTGCATAAAATCATGGTAATTTTAGTGCTTTTTGAGCACTCATCAGTCACTTATTACTAGAATTGGAACATAAAGCATATTGGGCACTAAAATAGTTAAATATGTTCATAGTTGTAGCTGGTGAGAAAAGAATGCTACAATTAAATGAATTGGATGAACTATGGTGGAATGCTTATGAGAATGCAACAATATTGAGTAGTTTCAATGATAGATATGGTATGCCAGAACTAATAGTGTTTTATTTCCTTTTACTTTTTCATATTTATATGTGCACATTGAGGACAATGTATAATTTAAGTTTAGGGGAGAAAACTTAATTCTCTACTTTAGAATTTATTATGAATTTTTAATTTTTAGAATTTTTCTATTTTTAGTATGATTTTAATCACGATTTGCGTAGAAATTGATAAATATATGAAAACTAAATGCATGCAAGCTTCTTATAAAATGTATGAACCCAATGATATATTTGTTGTCATGACTAGAATAAGGAATGTAACATGCTTGTTAAAATATTTACATTAATTATGTGATATGCTTACTAGTTTTGATTGATTGATTCAAATTTTTATTCACATGTTCATGATTGATTTTGATGATCTTATTGTGAGAAAATTTGGATCAATTGAGCCTTTCAAGCTAATCATTATTAATATCGGTAGTCACCCATTTGAGCCTAACAAAGAACCTTTCATATCTTTAAGCCACATTTTATGTCTAACTAATAAGCATTATCTTAACCCTCTCACCTTTAGCTTGTATTAAAAAAATTGCAATCATGTGTTATGTTATAGACTTAGGTGAAATGTAATGCACACTATAAAAAACTCACAACAATTTTCTCTCTAAAGAAAAAGAAAATAAATTTGAAAATAAGTTTGAGGGTGTTGTGAAGTTACAAAAAAAATGTGAAATAAACGAATATGAAAAGAATTATAAGATAGGGTATACTAAAATATCAAGTAAAAGTTCAATTGCAGTTAAAAGGTGCATGATGAATATAAAAAAACTAAGGTGTGAAAAGAGCCTAAATGTCTTCATTTATCGACCCCCACCTAAGCCTTATATTACATGCATGTAAAGCCCTTATTGATCTTTAACTAAATGCATATTTATATTAGTGTATAGGTATGTGAAAAATAGACTTATGAGACTTGTTTAATGATTGAATTGATTAGCATACTCATAAAGGTTGATTTCATGAGTGCATTAAATGATATCATGTGCAACACACACATGAATCAATTTGTTAAAAACCTTGCATATCCTTGCATTGATGGAATGTTGATTGATGGATATGTGAACCTTCTTATATTTGAATTGTACTACCATTATAGGGGATAGTTTTAACGAAATATGCATGTATTAATAGATATTTATTTATAAATATATTATTTATGTTGGTTTGTTTAGTTAGACTTGGCTTTACCTATGAACAAGCAAATATTTAAGTTTGAGAGTGTGATGACTCTATGAAAGAAGAGTCATTAGTGCACTTTTCTATTTAATATTTGCTTGTTTTAGTTAATAAGTACTATGTAGAGTTAAAAATATTAAAATATGAACTTTCTAGTGAAAAGGGGTGAAAATATATTTTTTGGAAAGTTTTTGGAATTTTTATGGATTTTTCAATGCAGGACCAATCAGAAGGCACCAAGTGGATGCCATGCAAGTAGGGAAGCTAATTAGACATTCCATGTGGATGCCATGTAAGCATAGAAAGCTAATCAAAGCACACCACGTACAAGAGGATGCAACCCATGCCACAATGCACTCACTCTGAGTTAATTAATTACTATTATTTATTTTTAATTCTTTTAATTTTGCTTTCTTAAAACACCAAAAATAAAAAAAAATTGATTTTTACTTTTAACTTTTAAAATTAGTTTTTAATAACATAATCTCTATGGGAACATTCATTTCTTATCATTATATTACTTGTTATGATACGTATACTTGCATATCCATTGCTTTGGAGGATTTCCACATTTATGTAAACTGAATATCCCTTCGTTATTGAGTTCATCTATTTTTTAACCTTGTAGCTATTCCGTGCCTTGCATCTACTAGTGTTTGATTAATTGCTGCTGATGCATATTTTCACAAGTGTACGAATCGTTCAAGTAATAAAGTGTACAAAAGTACAAATATCGAACCCACAAGAAATGACGTTACTAAGTACCGAAATTGACTAATCCTAATTTTATTTGAAAACCAAATTATTGAAATTGTTTAAGAAGCAAATTAACTTAAAACTAAACGCAAATAACAAAATTGAATGTTGTTCACAAATGATTAAAAACGCTAAGGCATTTGATTTTGCTAAATCAATTCAATCCGATTTCAAGTCATGTTATATGAGAATCAAAGCTAAAAGTGATGGTTGATAAACCCAAATTTACCTAATACTCTCTCTCGAGTTATATTAGAATTACTTATCTATGAAAACCAACTATATTTCTATGAAGATTTAATCACAAACAAGCACATTACGATTTATGGAATTTCTAGAACAACCACATACATCATGCATTAGTTCTCACACTCGCATTCAACATACAATATTTATCACAAGAAGCATTCATAACAAAATTCAATGAAAATTTATTCTATTTACAAAATTACATTAAGCATATGCAATAAGCCTTTAAACCCCTAGGAGGCCCTAGTAGGACGAGTTGTAGTCTCGTGAGGGCTTCCAGTGATGATACCCATAAACATCTTACCTATAACTATCCTAACTCAAAACAATAAAATCACACAACAATTAATTTGCACAAATGTCTCAAAAATTGTAAATAACACATAACACATAGAATAATTAAATGTCACCTAAGTTTTAAGAAATCTCAAATGCCAATTTCACTTTTGTTATTGACTCTTAAACATCCATCAAACCACAAACCAATAGCCATAATGCCCGGATAATATTATGCACAACATCCACAAACAAAAAGGTGAAATTTCAAACTCCATAGGCTCACTTTTCAAACCTCTCTCCACTAATGAAGGAAAATACACCACTTCGGATCAATAGGACTTTATGAGGCTTGTAATTTTAGGCTTAGGTATTTGGTTAAGAAAGAACGGGAAGTGTCAAAATACAAATAAGAACACTTATTACATTAAACACAACCAATTAAGTAAAAGAGTAACACCATTTAACCCAAATTGTTTCTTCCGATCATAACCCATTTTTCCAAAGATAAACAAAGTTCTTCCTCAATCTCTCACCTCAGTACATCCATCACTAACACTCTTTTATTTACTAGAATGTGAAGGCTTTTTTTTGTTTTTGTTTTTTTATTCCATCCTTACTCCAATTGCTCTTAAAAAGTTTGTGTTCAAAATTAGGTGCTCTTAACAAATAAGGTAGGAATTATATATATATATATATATATATATATATTTTGGCTCAATAAAAGGTAGGTTATAGAAGGCAAAAAGAAAGAAAAGTAAGGCTAACAATATATTTAAATAGGCTCAAAGAGGTAACTAGTGATATAAATATAACAAGGTAGGCTTAAAATGGCACAATCGATCCAAAAATGGCCTACATCATATCCTAAACAGTGCAATTCCAAATTATTTTGCCTCAAGAGGTTTTCAAATGACTTCAAGAGTTTGTTGAGATCACAAAAATGTCCATGAAAAATTTGCACATAAGACTTCTCTAAGCATTTAGATTAATCAACCAAATCATACCACATATCAAAAGAGTCACCAACTAGGTAAAATCAACATTTGAAATTATCTTTAAACCGAAGCAAAATTTAATGTCTTCTAAAAGCTACTTGTTATCACAATCACATTATTATCATCAACGTGCAAATTAAAACAAGTAAAAATGCAAATGAGAAAAAAAAATAAGACAATAATCAAATAAAAGAAATTAAATCAAACTGTAGAAAAATAAATGGAAAATTAAAATTAAACACAAATAAACACACAAACAAAACTACTAAAAATGAAGTGAAGAAAAGATTTACCGTTTACCGCACCCCCAGCCAAAACCTTACATTGTCCTCAATGTAAGAAAGAACAACGAGATCTTCTTTCTGCCGGTGACGAACGTAAATTTTTTTTACCTGATGGGTTGCCTCCCATTAAGCGCTTTAAGTTATAGTCATTAACTAGATTTTCTGTCATTCTTTACTACGGTTGTTGTAACTCTAGAGAATCTTTCTACGTGCTGAATTCTCCGTCAAAATATGGCTTCAACCATTGTCCATTCACCTTGAAAGTTCCCTTTGTTTCATGACTGATCTCAACTGCTCCATAAGGAAACACCTTGAAAGTTCCTGACCAACGAGATTTAAGCTTTCCCAGAAAAAGTCTGAGACGGGAATTATAAAGCAGCACTTTTTGTCCCACCTCAAAGTTTCACCTCAAAATGTGCTTATCATGCCAAACCTTCATCTTGTCCTTATATATTCGGGCATTCTCATAAGCATCATTCCTCATTTCATCCATCTCATTCAATTGCAACACCCTCATTTCACATGTTGCCTTAAGATCAAAATTCAGAATTTTAATTGTGCAATATGCCCGATGTTCCAATTCAACTGGAAGGTGACAAGATTTTTCATACACCAATTGGTATGGAGACATGCCGATAGGTGTCTTGAAATATGTCCTATAGGCCCAAAGTGCATCATCTAGTTTCCTTGACCAATCCTTGCGTGAGTTATTTACGGTCTTTTCAAGGATCCTCTTCAACTCTCGGTTTGACACTTCAACTTGTCCACTAGTTTGAGGATGGTAAGATGTTGCTATCCGGTGTGTTACTCCATATTTCTACAACAAAGCCTCAAATTGGTTATTGAAAAAATGCTTACCTCCATCACTTATAATTGCTCTAGGTGTGCCAAATCGGGAAAATATGTTCTTCTTGAGAAAATTGATCACAACCCTAGCATCATTGGTAGGCAAGGCAACTGCTTCCATCCATTTAGAGACATAATCTACACCAATAAGAATGTATTTATTAGAATGAGATGAAGGAAAAGGCCCCATAAAATCAATACCCCAAACATCAAATAAATCAATTATCAAAATATTATTTAAGGGCATTTCATGTCTCCGTGAAATATTTCCGCTCCTTTGGCAATCATCACACATTGAAATAAACTTGAAAGCATCTTTAAACAATGAAGGCCAATAGAATCTGGATTGCAAAATTTTTGCTGCAGTTTTTGTTCCACCAAAATGTCCTCCAACTTCCTTCGAATGGCAATGACGAAGAATGCTTTCCATTTCTTCCTTAGGCACACATCTTCTAATAATTTGATCTGCACAATGTTTATACAAATAAGGTTCATCCCAAAAATAATGTTTCAAATCAGAAAAGAATTTTCTTTTTTGTTGATAAGACATGTCAGGAGGTAAAATTTTCTTGACCAAATAATTTGCATAATTAGCAAACCATGGAGCCGTTTGGATAGCAAGCAATTTCTCATCAGGAAATGTTTCATTAATTTGGTCTTCAACCTCAAGGTAATCTTCCTCCAACCTGGACAAATGGTCAGCAACCAAATTTTCGGTCCCCTTTTTGTCCCGAATTTCTCAGTCAAATTCTTACAAGAGAAGAATCCATCTTAGTAATCGCGGTTTGGCATCTTTCTTGGCTAGCAAATACTTAAGAGCAGAATGATCAGTATAAACAATGATTTTAGACCTAATTAAATAAGATCTAAACTTATCAAATGCAAACAATACTACCAAAAGTTCTTTCTCAATTGTCGCACAATTAAGTTGTGCATCTGTCAATGTCCTGCTTGCATAATAAATCACATGCAGCAACTTATTTTTCTTTTGACCCAAAACAGTACCTATAGCATAGTCACTAGCATCACACATTACCTCAAATGGAAGATTCTAATCCGGTGCATAAATTATAGGGGTCGAAGTGAGCTTCTCCTTCAAAAGGTTAAAAGCTTGCAAAAAATCAAGAGAAAAATCAAACTGTGCATTTTTAACTAACAAACTGCAAAGAGGTTTTGTTATTTTTGAAAAATCTTTAATAAATCTTCTATAAAACCAAGCATGTCCCAAGAAACTTCTAACACCCTTTACAATTGTTGGAGGTGGTAATTTTTCGATCACTTCCACCTTTGCATGGTCCACTTCTATTCCCTTTGTTGAAATCCGATGGCCAAGAACAATTCCTTCTTGAACCATGAAGTGAAATTTCTCCCAATTTAGCACTAAATTTGTGCCTTTACAACGCTGCAAGACTAAAGAGAGATTATGCAAGAAAATATCAAAAGAATGGCCAAAAACAGAAAAATCATCCATAAAAACCTCAATAAACTTTTTGACCATATTAGAGAAAATCGCTATCATGCATCTTTGGAAAGTTGCAGGTGCATTACATAAATCGAATGGCATCCTTCTGTATGCAAAAGTACCATAAGGGCATGTAAATGTTGTCTTCTCTTGATCCTTTGGTGCAATTGCAATTTGGTTGTACCTCGAATATCCATCAAGAAAACATTAATAAGCATGTCCAGCCAATCTTTCCAACATCTGATCAATAAATGGAAAAGGAAAATGATCTTTTCGGGTGGCGTCGTTCAACTTTCGATAATCAATACACACTATCCACCCAGTCACTATCCTTGTTGGAATAAGCTCATTGTTTTCATTTTCTACAACTGTGATTCCTCCTTTCTTTGGTACACAATGAATTGGGCTTACCCAAGCACTATCTGAAATCGGATAAATTACCCGGGCATCCAAAAGCTTTATCACCTTAGCCTTGACCACTTCTTGCATTGTTGGGTTTAAGCGCCTTTGTGGCTGAATTGTGGGCTTGTAATCCTCATTCATCAAGATTTTATGCATGCAAACAGAGTTGCTAATCCCTTTGATGTCCACCATTTTCCATCCAATTGCCGTTTTGTGAGTCCGAAGAACTCCTAATAGATTGTTTTCCTCTTCATCATTCAAGGAATTGTTAATAATAATAGGAAAAGATTCAGAGTCTTCAACATAGGCATACCTTAGATGGGATGGTAATGGCTTTAGCTCAATCTTGTTGGTTTCCTTCTTTACCGTTGAGGTTGGAGTTTCATTTGTTCCCAACTTCTTGAATGTTTCATCACTGGACAAATATTCATCAAGTGCTGCCAGTAATTCGGAACATTGTCTCAATCCCTTATCTTCCTCCTCAATTGTTGCAGATTTCACAAGGCAAGCTTCTAATGGTAGCAATGCAATTCTTTCCTCAAAAGTTTCCGAGATTAACCTATCAAGAGTGTTAATTTGAAAACAAGAATGTACCACACTTGGAAATTTAATTTCTTCAAAAACATCAAAAGTCACTTGTTCATCTTGCACCCGTAGAATGAGCTTTCCTTGCTGAACATCAATCAATGTTCTTCCAGTTGCAAGGAACGGTCTCCCCAATATCAACGGTACCTTTCTATCTTCCTCCATGTCAAGCACCACGAAATCTATAGGGAAAATAAATTTGTCAACTTTAATTAAAACATCCTCAATTACCGCTCGAGGATATTTCACCGATCGATCCGCTAATTGTAGAGAGATTGATGTAGGCTTCACTTCTCCCAGGCCTAGTTTCCTGAAAACAGAAAGTGGCATCAAATTAATGCTTGCTCCTAAATCACATAAGACTTTATCAAAATTGCAACTTCCTATAGTACAAGGTATAGTAAAACTCCCTGGGTCTTTCAATTTCTATGGCAGTTTTCTTTGAAGAACTACACTACACTCCTCATTTAGCATGACAGTTTCATAATCTCCCAACCTCCTCTTCTTTGATAGAATTTCCTTCATGAATTTTGCATACTTGGGCATTTGTTCCAACATCTCTGCAACGGGAATGTTAATATGCAATTTCTTAAAAATTTCCAGAAATTTATCAAATTAATTATCAAGCTTTTTCTTATTCAATCTTTGAGGATATGGGATAGGAGGCTCATATTTCACATTTGGGGAAGGTTGAACATCTTGGGATGTTGATGGCTTTTCTTTAGATTCTTCCATATTTTTCTCCGATTTCCTATGATTCTTAATTTCTCTACCGCTTCTCAATGTGATTGCCTTTGCATGCTCTTTGGGATTTATTGTATCACTAGGCAATGATCCTTGAGACCTTTCTGCAATCTGCTTTGAAAGCTGTCCTAGTTGGTTTTGGATGTCCCTGTTGATTGCCTCTTGATTTCTAAAATTTGTTCTTGACTCCTCAATGAACTTTCCCAAAATTCCTTCCAAATCTGTTTGTTTCTTCTCTTGGGGTTGGTAGGAAGATGATGACGGTTTGAATCCCCCTTGGTTATTTCCCCATGACAAATTTGGATGATTTCTCCAACCTGGATTGTAGGTGTTCGAATATGGGTTATGTTGAGGTTTTTGGAAATTTGAAACATAATTTGCTTGCTCAGCATTTGGTGAAGCAAATGGATTTCCAACTTGGCACTCGATACTAGCATGATTTCCACCACATAAATCACATTGTGCAGTTGTTTTGGATTCGAATTTGGATGACAAAGAATCCATCTTTCTTGAAAGAACAATAACTTGAGTCGACAAAGCATTCATTGAATCAATTTCATGCACTGTTGCTGGTCTTTTTGAAATTACCCGCTCTGAATGCCACTGATTGTTGTTTTCTGCCATAGTCGCTAACAACTCATGAGCATCCTCCGGTGTTTTTCCCATTAAAGACCCTCCAGCTGCAGCATCAATCATTGCACGATAGTTTGAAACCAACCCATTATAAAATGTAGGGACTTGTAGCCAAATTGGTATACCATGATGTGGGCACTTCCTCAACATTTCTTTGAATCTTTCCCAAGCTTCATACAATGATTCTTGGTCATACTGTGTAAAAGATGTGATTTCATTCCTCAATTTTGCCGTCTTAGCAGGAGGAAAGAACTTGGACAAGAATTTCTGAACCAATTCATTCCATGTTGTAATTGATCCCGGTGGTAATGAGTTTAGCTACTCCTTGGCTTTATCCCGAAGTGAAAAAGGAAAAACCCTCAATCTTACAGCATCTTCGGACACACCATTTATCTTGTAAAGATCACGCACCTCCAAAAAGTAAGCAATATGTGCATTTGGATCATCCTTTGACATTACCCCAAATTGATTTGATTGAACCATTTGGATAAAGGATGGTTTTATCTCAAAGTTATTGGCTTGAATAGTTGGCCTTCTTATACTCGAAGTAGTTCCAGCAACATTAGGCGCAACATAATCCCTCAAAGCTCTACGATTTCTACCTCCCTCAACAAATGGTGGATCCATGGCTTATTGTCTATTAGGAGCTGAGGTTGAACACCTTCTCTCTCGGTTTAGACGTCTATATGTTCTATCAATCTTCAGATCAAATGGAAGAAGGTTAAGGCTTCTTGTACGTCTCATACAAAAATCCTACAACCAGAAAATCAACTAGCACAAAAACAACACAAAGTTACTTTTTTTTATGATAAATAAAATGAAAGAGCAAAATAAACAAATTGAAAAATTGCAAGAAATGACTAAAATAAATAATGCAAATGAGCAGCAACAACTCTAAATGAACACACAATTAACACAACCCAACAAGTTCAATTTAAAACAAAATTAAAAATGAAACAATGATAAAGTAAATTAACTTCAAATTAAAACTAAGATTAGGTAGTATCAATATTAATAAAATCAAACCATTCCCCGGCAACGGCACCAAAAACTTGATGCATATTTTCGCAAGTGTACGAATCGTTCAAGTAATAAAGTGTACAAAGTATGGATATCAAACCCACAAGGAATGTCATTACTAAGTACCGAAATTGACTAATCCTAATTTTATTTGAAAACCAAATTATTGAAATTGTTTAAGAAGCAAATTAACTTAAAACTAAACACAAATAACAAAAATGAATGTTATTCACAAATGATTAAAAATGCTAAAGCATTTGATTTCGCTAAATCAATTCAATCCGATTTCAAGTCATGTTATATGAGAATCAAAGCTAAAAGTGATGGTTGATAATCCCAAATTTACCTAATACTCTCTCTCGAGTTATATTAGAATTACTTATCCATGAAAACCAACTATATTTCTATGAAGATTTAATCACAAACAAGCACATTACGATTTATGGAATTTCTAGAATAACCATATACATCATACATTAGTTCTCACACTCGCATTCAACATACAATATTTATCACAAGAAGCATTCATTACACATCTCCTCTCGGTCTCAATATAATGCAATAAATCATCTAAATCTTGGCCAGAAATTTAAAAGCATTTAGCATGGAAATAAATACTCAACTTGAAAACAATGAACTCATATAACAATAACAAAAGAAATCAGATTTTCTTGATTCAACTACATCATAGCCTTAGCAAAAACAAATTAGTTCATAACGGAAATAAGAACAAACATTATCTCAATTGAATCCATGAATAACAAATCTGAATAAAATGCAGAATATGATGGCTAAGGAGAAGAGTTGAAAAACTCTTGAAGATGAACACTTGGTAGCAACAATGGTGATAATCCTTCAAGCTTCTCCAAACTTTCTCTCCAAAATTGTCTTCTCTCTTCCAAAAATGACTAAGATCTACTCTCCCTACCGTGGCCTCTTTCTCCATCATATTGTATAAATAGATCTAGGGTTTTGGGGGATAATTTTGGAACAAAACAACATAAAAAATGTGTTTTCGGATGAAACTCGCCGACGGTGACATTATTCTCGCCGTGGCGGGATTTATGGAAAAATTATAATTTTGATTCCACTGATTCTCGCCAGCGGCGAGATTTGCATCTACCAAAATCCATGCTCTCGGGAAGATTTTCGACGTGCTCTCTGTAAGATTTTCGCCGGCGGTGAGAATCATCTCGCCGGCTGCGGGATTTCCAAACTTTGAAGCTTTGTTTTCTTTTTATTTTCACTCAATCCTGATCATTGAAATTTGTCCCAAACTTCTCCAAAATCATGATTTTACCTGAAATTGCACTTTAAACACGAAATACCCATAAAATGACATTTGTGGATTAAATAATCAAATAAACACAATTTTCACACAAATATAAACATTTAAATCATAACAAAAATGCAATAATTTGACTCTTATCAACTTCCCTTGTATATCCATCTTATAAATTGAAATTTCTACAAAGTCCAACATTTGATTTATACTTGACCAATTGTCTCTACTCACTTGAATAAATTAATTCAAGTTTTCCTCCAAATTTAGCTTGTTGGGAGGGCTCATTTGTTGTCATTGGTGGAATTGTTGGCCTAATGGATTTGATCTTTGGACAAATGAAGAGTTGTTTTGCCTCTAAAAGAAATTGGGATGATTCCTTTAGACAAGATTATAAGTATTAACATTGAGGTCGTACCTAGGTCTAGGTTGGTATCCCCTACGTACATTAACTAGCTTGGGTCCAATGGAAGCTTTTGATTGATAGGAACAAGTTTTAGCACCATGTATCAAAGTACTACATATACCTCATTATTTTCATTTATTGTGGCCATATGTAGTTAGATGCGCAACTTGCTTGATCAACTGAGTAAGCTACCATTGAACTTTAGTACTAGGGTAAATTTCATAGACTTCAAATCTCCTCATTCTAAAGCTCTTTTATTGGTAATTAACACCCAACATCTTAAAGAGATTGCAAGTCTCTCAGGCTATTTTCTCTCCCATCACTCCACCAGCAACATTATCAATGGTGGACTCATATGGTTGTATCAATTCATCATAGAAAAATTGATTTTTAAGTTGTCATGGGTAGCTGTGAGATGGGTATTGAGTGAGAAATGTTTTGAACCTATCCCACAATTCATGGAAAGGTTCTTGATGACACTATGAAAGTAGAGTCATTAGCGCACTTTTTTACTTGATATTTACTTGTTTAATTCAATAAAATGTATGTTTGGCGCTAAAAATATTAAAACATAAAATTTTTAATGAAAAAAGAGTGAAAATATAATTTTTGGATTTTTTTAGGAATTTTTAATGCATAACCAATCAAATGCTATCACGTGGCCTGCCATGCAAGTAGAGGGGATGATTGGGTAAGCCACATGGATGCTATGCAAGTAGGGACAACGAATCATAGATTTCCATGCGTCAACACATCGTTCATTTCGAGTTTAAGCACGGTTAAACCTCCATACTATATGTCGCCAATCTACACCTCTAGTCGTTTCACTCGTACGGCATGCCATCCATTACCGTGAATCACATTGAACCACAAGGCACTAACTCAACAAGCATTGACTTAGATTAGTCTCCCTTGGCATGCATTGCGCTTTGTTTCACCCAGTAAATTCCGTTTTCCATGTGTCAAATTTTGATTGGCTGATGCTTTTAATTTTGCTTGTTTTGATCTCAGCCCTTGATCTGAAGTTGATTTGATAGTCTAGATTGCACCTGAGCTATATTTAAGCCCCTAATCACCCCATAAACCCTAATGAGATATCAATTGCATAATTCTTATCAGTTTTTGGAGCTAAAAAGAGAGAAAAATTTATAAGTAGATACAATTTTGGTGGAGATTCAAGAGAAAATTAGTATTACAATTCAAAAGATTTATTGAATTTCTTATTCTACTCATTTCTTTATCAATTTTTATGTTTTTTTTAAATATATGAACTTTATGGACAACATTATGTCTAGTTAATTTATTAATCTAGGGATCTTATAAACCCAATTTCCCCATGTGATGATAAAATATATTACTCCAATTATAATTATGATTATATTATTTAGTCTGATTTTTATGCTATTAATTGTTTGGCAAATAATTTATCTATAGATTTGAAAGAATTATTTAATTCTTTTTCTTGATAAAATAAGATGCATAGTTTACAAGAAAAAATGTATGATTCTTATGTATGTGATCCAGAATTGATGAACTTAATGAGTAATATGCAATTTAATTGGCATGAGAGTGTGATTAAATTAATTACTATATGATGGGTAGTTTACATGAGAGAGGAATACATGCTAAGTTTGATTCAATTGATCATGTAATTAATTGATAATTATATTGGAGGATTTTAGTTATTCATTTGTTTAGAAAATTGGGGGATTAAGTATTCATAAATATTTTCTCACATATCTTCTTAGTTACCAAATATGATTTAATTAATTATTACTATTTACTTTAGTTATTTTAATTTTGCTTCCTTAAAATATGAAAACACAAAAATGTTGATTTTTATTTTTTTAGTTTTAAAAATTAGTTTATAATAAAATAATCTTCGTGAGAACGATCTTTTCTTATTATTATATTACTTGGTGCGATAAATATACTTGCGTATTTATTGCACACATAATTTGTGTGGCGATCAATTCTCCCTCCATCAAAGAGAAAGTGGCAATTTTAACTTTCAACTATGATGTCTTCTGATGGGAATATAATTTTTCCATAAGTAGACTTCCTCCCAAGTCCTCAGGGAACCTGAAGGAAGTGATATTAAGCATGCCTCGACCATATCTTTAAGGGTGTACAAAAAATGTCTCAATCTGAGTTGATCCTTGATGCCTATAGCAAGGAGGAAGTTTGGGCTATAGAATAAATGTCCCTAATAAAGGACAATGAGTCTTCATTAGGTAGTATATGAAAGGAAGGAAGCTTGGAAAAATGATTGTTTTTTAATTCATAATTCCTAGCAGCCTCTCCTAGGAGGATAGATGTATTTGTAATGTCATTACTGACCTTGCAAACTCATTCATTGTGGTCTCTCTGGGTGATGGATTTCCCCCCACATTTAGTGGTTCAAGTGAAGGGTCAAGGTGAGGTTTAGAAATTTGCTTAATAAAAGGTTGTGGGATGTTAAAGTCTAACCTTCTTAATAGTTTAGAGGGTCAATGAATATTATTATTTAAAGGTGTAAGAGGGTGCCCTAAGAACCTCTTATCTCACATATACTAATAAAAATAGAATTTAATTTTACCTCTCAAGTTAAAAAATAAAAAGATAAATTAAATTTATAAAATTATAAAACAATACATATTCTTACACAAAAATACTAAACACATAACAAAGAATAATAAAATAATAAATATTATACATATATTAGTTGAATAAATGATACATGAAATAATTTATTACACACATGTTAAACAAATATTTAGAAGAAATAAAAGAGCAAAAGAATTAATTAAATTAAAATTAAAATTAAACAATAAAAAATAAAAAATACTTTAAAGAAAAGGAATTAATTAATAACCTAGAGATTTTAAAATTTTAAATAAAAATAAAATATATACAAAACAAAATTTTTTTAAGATTTTGATAAGAAAAATTAAAAAATACTATTTCTCTCCCACAATGGCATCAAAAACTTGATGCTTGCAAATGTTAACTACTTTTCAATGCTATGACCAATTTACTTGACAATTACATCAAAAACTTGATATGCCAAAATTAGGCTTAAAATTTTGTATAATTTATAAAATGATAAGTATACTTCCAAGGTCGGTCTAAAGAGGAATATGTGGTTTTTAAATCAGTCAACAAATTCTGTTAAAAATAAAATTAAATAACCTAAACATCTTGTCAAGATTATTTTGGATTGATTTTCTAAACTAATAAACTAAAAATAAAGATATATCAAATAAACATTTAAGTAATTAAACATTTATCATGTAATGGAGAATTTATGGAATATATTAGTTAGTTAATCATCCTTGTTCGATATTAAAGAGATGAATTAAGATTATTGATTCTTTCGTATACGTATGAATATATCCTAAGCTAGTGATCTTTTTTTTTTGCAAACCAAACTTTAACTTGCCACCTTCAGCCAGGTCTACAATTTAAACCTTAATTGAATTATGCTCATTTTCTAAGAAATTATTAAACCATTTAACTTTCCACCTTCGATTGGACCGAAAATTTAAACTTCATCAAGGTGTCTAAGTTATGTTTATGATTTAAGTATATGGGAATAACTTTTAAATTTTAAAACTATTATGAAGGATATGCCATCAATATATTCAATAATAATTCTTATTAAAATCTTTGAAATAGAGCCCACTCTAACTATACAGTTGATATGATCAAAATATTTAAGAGGGAAACTCTAAATCAGATTCAGATACTTTAATAAATGATCCATATATTAAACATATGACATGTAAAAAAACACCTAGAAATATTATGAAAAGAGTAAATTGTTAGAATTGTTTTAGAAAATCTCCACATAGAATTAAGTTTTATTGAATTGAAACTAAAATCTATTACATGAACTAAATTTGTTCCACTCTTGAACAAGAGAATAACTTTAAACTACTAAAAGAAAAATTAAGAAAAGCTAAGAAATCAATTACTAAGAGAGTTGATGAGATGAAAGGGATATATTTTTACAATATAAATATAGTCCTATTTATAGGGTGAGTAAAGGAGGAACAAGTGAAACTTTTAACTTGGTTCCACTGCATACATTTTATTCACACCATGGCATACCCAACCTATACATGGTTTATGCACGATCCACTATTTTCGTTCCATGACACATAATGCTTTCAGACCCCAACCTACATTGATTTTGGATACATTTCTTTGGCCTCAAGCCACAGATTACAATGTTTTCACACCAAAGCAAACTTCAAATTGCATTACTTTGAAACTTTAATTCCATGTAATTTATTTTTCCAATTTTTAAATATATGTAAAGTTTTACAAATGTTTTCTTTAAATCTTTCAAGTCATAATGGAGTGCTTCAACTATAATTCTTAAAGTCGAATTATTCTAATAGAAGAAATACTTGAAAAATAACAAAATATAGTCATTATTTTAAAAAGAGAGATTTGCATAAAATGACAGTAAACACAGGAAAATACAAATCTATATAATCATTAAACTTACAAAAAATTACGATATATTAAGTGCTTTTGAGCACTTATCACATAGTACCCTTTGAGTTCATCAATTATAGATCACACACATAAAAATCATACACCTCTACCTAAAAATTATGCAAGTTATTTAATCAAGTGATGAGTGCTTACAAAGCACTAAAATTACCATGATTTAATAGATTTATATTTGTATGATTTTATCATATATTTTATATAAATTTGTCTTTTGAGAATCACATGTATTTTTATTGTTTTTAGGTATTTTCACACAAAAATAATTTAAAGACTCGAAGAAAAATATTGGATGCAATACATCACAAAAATGTTTAAAAAAATGAGAAAAATGGATAAAAGAAGAAAACTACCTCAAATCCCACGTTAGAGCACGCCCATGCCGTGTCAGTGCCTGTGTGCACCATACCGCTCATGCCCTTGCACGTGATAATTCCGTGTTAGCGCGTGTCCCTACGCACAACATGTAGCACCCATGTTGTGTCAAAGCCCCCGCATGCATGCCATTTTTGTTCAAACGTGTCCAAGACTAATTTTTGAGATATTTTTTCACCTTTTTAGCCTTTTCCTCACCTATAAAAGGACCCTCTCCCCCATTGTTAAAAACACACCTAAAAAATCAACTCTTTTTTCTCTCTCTCTCTCTCTCGAGCTTTCTCTCTCAAAAAAGCTTTCTTAGTTTTTCTTTGTTTTTTAGTTTTAAAGTTCTTCTCTTTTTGAGAAGAAGTAGATATATTTTTTGTAAATTTCTAGTTCTTGATTCAATAAATAGAAATGTAAATCCTTTTGGAGGGTTTCTAGAAACAGAATTAGGGTCAAAATTGTATATAGATTCTTTTGAGGTATAATTTTTAAATAAATTTTTTACAGTTATTTTTATATTTTATTCTAATGTGTTATATTTAATTTTTATGTGATTAAATTTAACGTGGCTCATTGTTTGTAAATATGATATAATAATAATGTTATTATGCTTATGGAATATTAAATAGGTAAAATATTTATGTAAAATAAATTGATTTTCTTTTTATTCAAGATTTTTATATTATGGAGGTTAAGGAGAAATATATTATTTTCATTACAAACTTAAATCTAAAAATTAGATTTTAAGGTTTAATTATCCAGTCTAATTTAGAATAGTACTTTTTTATTTGTTTTTACAATCTACCGATAGCTAGAGTAAAACTCTATTTAAAAAGTTTTTATAAGAATTATTAATCAAAAATGTATTGACAATATATTTTCAGTAATGATTTTAAAACTTGAAAGTTAGTACTCGAATAATTAAATTCTTATGTTTGATTTGGATACCTTGAATAAAGTTTAAAATATTTAACCCCATCAAAGGTTGCATTTAAATAGTTCATTTTCAATCTCTTAAAGAAAAATGAATTAATTTAGTTAACCAAATTAATTATCAACCCCACCCATTGGTGTTAATTGATTTATTTAAATTAAAAAATAATATTTAACCCCACCAAAGGTGGTATTTATTCAAAAAAGAAAAAAAATCAGTAAATATAAATTTATATCTTTAATAACCTAGATAAAATAAGCTTACATAATTAACTTAATTATTATATTCATAAATACTCTATTATAATCAATGATAAATATTTACACAATTGTTTATTTAATCAATATCTATGTTTTTTTAATGTTATTAGATTAGGAAACAAAAATCAAAATATTATGATAGAATGTTTAGGATTTAATTTCATTTGTTAAAGTTTGAATAATAAATTAAAAACCATATATATTCCTTCCTTAGATCGACCTTGAGATTATACTTGTCATTTTTAATAAAATGAATCATGTACTTATGAGAGTTTTACAAATATACAACCAAAGTATTTGCAGGATCGGTATTGCTAACCCAATCCTAGTCTTACTCATCAAGTTTTTGACACCGTTGCTTGGAAAATAATAGTGTTCTTAAGTTATTTATCAAAATTTTGAAAACTTTTTGTGTCGTAAATAATTATGATTTTTATTATTTATTTTGAGTTAAAAAAAATTAAAAATTTAAAAAAATTGAAAGTTCTTTATTTATATAAATAACGAGCTCTAATAAATAAATAAATAATAATAAAATACTACACAAAAATTTAAAAAAATGAATTATTAACTTAACTGTTTTTTATTACTTTTTTTAATGATTAAATTTTTTAGATTATATTAATTTTAAAAAAACTAACTGCGTAATAGCATACAAAGTAAAGATATAAGGGAGTTGTGTCTAGAAAACTAGTTTTTGAAAGCATTTGTGCCACTAGTCTTTCCTAGGAACGTTGCTTTGTTTAGGAGGATGATTTTTAAGATGGATTTGATCCACCATTGTTTCCTAGGAGCACTCTTGGGTGATACTAATTATGTTATTTAACTTAGATATTATAATAAAATAAAATAAAAAAAATAAAAAAAAATCTAAAGCTATCTCAGAAATTTCAAAGTTTTTAATCACAATCTGTGATAAAAGATGGTAGTTTCTTTGTTAGATCTAGGTACAACTATTTTTTGTTGTCTTAGTTATTTTACTTGCACTTAGAAGTGGGTTATCTAAAACCCACAATCATTTTTCTTATTTTTAATTAAATAAAATTTTGAAAATCCATAGGGCATGACCTAAAAGGTATAGGTAGACAAACTTGTTCTACTTGTAGGTTTGATTGACTCAATGATATGAGGACATTGAGTTTACTTAAAATGAAATCCTCCAATTTACATCTTGCTAAGACGTTAAACTAAACTCCGCATGAGAGGCAACCCATCATTTTAGGTATTTTTCTTTTATTTGTTTTATTTCTTTTTTTTTGTTATAGTTTAATTGCATGTGAATAATTTTAGAATTGTTAAAACTAAAAATATTTATTTAGATGATAGAAGTTCACATCTATCTGTCTGTATGAACTTTAATGATGAACATGATAGATGAACATGCATTTCCCCATCACTACTTTCACATTCCAGGAAATAAGTAACTTTTCTTCTCTTTTATTTTTATCTTTAATTTACAAATGTTACATTGGGGACAATGTAAGTTTTAGGTTGAGGGTGGTGAAAAGTTACACTACTTAATTTTAAAAATTTTAACAATTTTGAAAATTTTTATGTTCACATTTTCATTTTTATTGTGTTTGATTTTATTTTCTTTGTGTGGTTTAGTAATTTTTAAAATTTTTGGATTAGTTTTAAAAAATTTCTCAAAAATATTTATCATTTCTTTAAATTAAATTTAAGTAAATAGTTAACTCTTTTATACTGTTAGATTAATTTTTGAAAACATATCATGAAGTATATGGTAATTAGTTAGTTTTTGTCATAAGTAGTATTTCATGATAAAGTCTGAAAATTATAATGAACCCCAAATCAGTGTTTAGGAATTAAATAGTGGAGACTACCATTGTGAGATATAATTTGAGCCTAATTTCCTTTATTGTGAGTGAAATATATTTTTCTACTCCAAACACATTTCTTATTTCTTCAAATTTTTAGATGATCTCTATAGGTATTAGCATTGAATGTTAGGATTTTCATATCTAGTAAAGTGTCATATGTTGTTTTTATTGCTTAGATTGAATGACTTAAGTATAAATTGATAGTATATATCTTTATCTCATTCATGCATGACTTCTACCCAAAAGAGACATATATGGGGTTACCTAAACAAAAATCAAACAGAAAAGTCACAAAATTAAACACTCACCAAAATCCTACAAAAATGTACAATTTGTACATGGGTCTACTCTCTAAAAAATATATATGTTGAAAAATATATTAAAACAAAGAGAGAGAATAATGAATAGTATATTCTATATACTATGACCCATATAGCCTACAAAGTAGTGAGAAAAGACTAATTACAAAAGAAGGTTATAGGAAGTAAATCCCTAAAAAGTCATTGTACTTTCTTCATTTCTATAAAGCATATTTAGTGAAATTTTTATTTGATTATTTTAATTGAGGCATGAAAATAATTTATGATTTATTTACAAAATCATAACATTCAATTCCTTTCACGAGATCAAAGTAATGCCCTATTTTGAGCCTTTCTTCTTCTATAAGTATACAAACTTATTAATTCATTTCTAAACATAAATTCTATTCGCATACACTTTAGTATGAGTCCTTAAACCCATAGGATTCAGTGAATTGAGAGTATTGACTTGTAAGGATAGAATCAAAGCGAATTCGAATTTCTAATACTAAAATTGAGTAAATTTAAATTGAAACATTTTTTGAAGTATGAAAATGATTTTCAACTAATTATTATAAACTATGAATGTTTAAGAAGTTGAAAATAACTTATGCTTTAGATTTTAATTATGATATTAAAGGATATTAAAAAGCATGAGACGTTTTTATGTTTTGTTTAATTTTCTTATTTTATTTTATTTTAAGTTAATTTTTTATTTTATTAAGTTTTTATTTTGTTATAATTTTAGTTTTTGAGTTGTTTATTTTTTATAATTTCTTTTTAATTTTTACCTTTAGTTAAATGTTTATGGGTATCATTATTGAAAACCCTCACGAGACAAAAGCTCATCTACTAGGGCAACCTAAGGGTTTGAAGAATTGTTGCATATGCTAAATGCAACTGTGTCAATCCACAAAAGTAATTTAAGAAAGTTTAATTTTTAATTTTTATTTTAGTTTTTACCGCTTCTCTTGTTAAGGGACTATCAAGAAGTTGGTTGTGGGTTGTGATGAGTGTTTAATAAGCACTAAAATTACCATGATTTAATTTACTTTAATTGATTAAATAGATTTATATTTTTATGATTTTATCATATACTTTATATAAATTTATCTTTTTGAAATCACAGGTATTTTTTATTGTTTTTCAGGTATTTTATTTCAGAAATAATTTAAAGACTCGAAGAAAAATACTTGATGCAATACATCATAAATATGTTGAAAACAAATGAAGAAAAGTAAAAAAAATGGAGAAAAGGACAAAATTGCCAAAATCTGGCATCACAACCCACCCAAGCTGTGTCAACACCTGCACGTGCACATGCCGTGGTAGCGCTTGTCCCTTCACTCACCATGCCGTACCCATATCTTGTCGGCGCTCCTACACACGTTCCATTTTTGTCTAAACACATCCAAGACCAATTTTTGAGATATTTTTCCACTTTTTTAGCCTTTTCCTTACTTATAAAAGGACCTTTTCCCCTATTGTAAAAAAACACCTAAAAAAACTACCTATTTTTCTCTCTCTCTCTCTCTCTCTATAAATATTTCTTAATTTTTTTAATTTTAAAGTTCTCTCTTTCAGAAGAACTAGTTATGTTTTTTTGTAAATTTTTAGTTCTTGATTCAAAAAATAGAAATGCAAATCCGTTTAGAGGTTTTCTAGAAACGGAAGTAGCGTCAAAATTCTTTAAGGATTCTTTTGATGTATAATTTTAAAATGAATTATTTATAGTTATTTTTATGTTTTATTCTTATATGTTATATTTAATTTGTTTGTGATTAAATTTAACATGACTCGTTGTTTGTAAATATGATATAATAATCACGTTGTTATGCTTACGAAATATTAAATATATAAAACATTTCTCTAAAATAAATTAATTTTGTTTTATTCAAGATTTTAAATTAAGTATGTGAGAGAAATATATTATTTTTCATTACAAACTTAAATCTGAAAATTAGATTTTAAGGTTTAATTATCCAGTCTAATTTAGAGTAGTGCTCTTTTATTTGTTGGTACAAATGCCCGGTAGTAGAGTGAAGCTCTATTTTAAAAGTTTTTAAGAGAATTATTATTCAAAAATGTATTGATAACATAATTTTATTACTTGAATAATTAAATTCTTAGCTTTAATTTGGACACCTTAAATAAAATTTAAAATATCTAACCCTACTAAAGGTGGCATTTAAAAAGTTCAATTTCAATCTCTTAGAACAAAGAAATTAATTTAATTAACCAAATTAATTATCATCCCCACCCATAGATGTTAATTGATTTTTTTAATTTACAAAGAATATCTAACCCTACCAAAAGTGATATTTATATAAAAAAGGGAGAATAAAAAATATCAATTTATATATTTAATAACCTAGATAAAATGAGTAAACATAATTAATTTAATTATTATATCCATAAATACTCCATTATTATGAATGATAAAAATTTGCATAATTGTTTATTGAATCCATATCTATGTTTATTTTATTTTATATTACTAGATTAAGAAACAAAAATCAAAATATCGTGATAGGATGTTTATGATTTAATTTTATTTTTAAAAGTTTGAATAATAAATTAAAAACCACATATATTCCTTCCTTATATTGACCTTGTGGGTATACTTATCATTTTATATAAATGATTCGTGCCCTTGCGATAGTTTTACAAATATAAAACCAAAGTATTTGGAGCTAACCCGATATCGTACCTACTCATCATCATGATAAATAATTAAATAATTTTCTAAAATTTATTTAATTACCTCTATAAATCAATTGTTGGTGAGATAATTACAAGTACAAAAATCAAATTGAATAATATAATTAAATTGCAATCACAATTTGGGTAACATATTAGATCATCGGGTATAGAAAATTAAGTTCATAAGACCCCTAAATTAATAAATTAGCTAGACATAATTAAGTTTGTGAAGCTCAGATGTTTCATAAAGAAAGACATAAAAATGATAAAGAAAGGGGGAGAAGAAGAGATTGACTCAATTGCTTTATTTGTAACACTAATATTCTCTTGAAATCTTGACAAAATTGTGTCTTATTTAATCTTTTTTTGAACTTTTTCTCTCTTTTCTCTCTTCTTGACAGTAGCTAGGTTTTAGATTCTTAATTGTGTGTTTAATTTGTGAAACATTAAGGTTAATTTAAAGGGAAAATGACTTAATATGGGCCATTAGATCAAACCCTAAAATATCCAAGGGCTGAGATTAAGAATAGGAGATAAGGATCATCAACCGAATCTACCCCAATTTCTAAGCACATTGTAGCCTTACATACATAGATATTCTAGCCGTAGATCACATAGCATAATGCCTTTTATGCCCACTGTGGCAGCATGATCATCGCTGATTTTTCTCCTCTATGTGCACCACAACACCATTTCATTCCCCGCTGTGGCATGATCTATTTTTCCTTGTTTTTGTCTCTTTTTCACCCATTTTCCATCTATATACCTACATTGAAAAAATTAAATAGAAATTAAGATTTTTCATGATATTAAAACACATAACAAGTAAATAATTGGTTCAAAAGTAGCTAAATAACTCTACTTTCATAGAGTTATCACACTCCCAAACTTCACTTTTGTTGCTCTCAAGCAAAACCAATTCTAACTTTCTATAATGATATGGGTAGCACATTCATAAATTCATATCTATGTTTAGCGAAAAATATCCCTCTCAAAAGCTGTACAATTCTATGACAAGGAGCTTCAGATATCCACCAATCAACATTCAATTAATACAAGGATATACAAGGTTTTAGACAAATTGATTCCTGTGTGTTGCACATAATGTTATCCAATACACTCATGAGATCAACTTGTATGAGCATGCTAATCATCTAAGTCTTAGAAAAAGTTTTATAAGTGTGTTTTTCACACTCCTTTTCTCTAATGTAAATATGCATTTAGCTAAATATCAATAGGACTTTGCACTCTTGTAATGTAAGGCTTAGGTTGGGGTAGATGAATGGAGACATTTAGGCTTTTTCCAAACCTTAGTTTTTTTAGTAATCATGCAATTTTTAAATACAACTGAGCTTTCATTTGATGCTCTAATGCACATTATCTTACCCTTCTTTTCATATCCCTTTATTCCATATCTTTTTTGTAACTTCACAACACCCCTAATTGATTCATTTAAGGGCTAAATCATTTCTCAAGATAAATATTATTTTGAATTTTGCCTAAATGTATTATAAAATAGATTCTAAAACAAGATAGACCTTATAAACTAGCATAACTTACCCCATATTTGCTCCCAATAAGAGCACCAATATAAATCATGAGCATGTATATAAAATTTGAATCAATTCAATCAAAATTAGAAAGCATATCACATGATTAATTTCAATACCTTAACGAGCATGTTACATTCTTTATCCTAGTCATGACAACCAATTCTATAATTTGGGTCATATGTTTCATATCAAACATGCATGCATTTAGTTTCCATGTTTTCATAAATCTCTACCAAATCATGATTAAAAACATCCTAAAAAGAAAAAAAATCCTAAAAAAATGCATACTAATACTAAAGTAGAGAACAAAGTTTCTTCGCTTACACTTAAATTGCACGTTGTCCCCAATGTGCACATATGAATATAAAAAGTGAAAGGAAAGAAAACTCTCTTAGCCTTGGCACATCACATCTTTCACTAAAACTACTCAATCTTGTTGTTCCATTGTCCTCCATATTTATTCACTTACGAAATAAAAAAATATATGTAAAATAATGTTAGGTTACCTCCCAACAAGTGCCACATTTAACATCCATGGCTCGATAGTTATGTCAACTCCTAAGGTGCATCCATTAAGGTTATCATAGATGTTTCATTTAGTAATATGTATCCATGATAGTGCTTCACTCTATGTCCATTAACCATGAACCATTCTTTATTATTATTCTCTAACTCAATGGCTCTATGTCTGGTTTCCTTAGGGATAATGAATGTACCAGGCCATATACTTATGAGTTTGCTTAGAAATAGTTTGAGTCTTGCGTTGTATAGTAATATTTTCTATTCACATTCAAAAATATGGTGAAAAATTCTCTTGTCGTGGCATATTTTTGTTTTTTTCTTATAAAGCTTAACATTCTCATAAGCACTATACCATAGCTTATCTAGCTCATTTATTTGCAACATTTTTCTCTCATCAATTGCATCAATGAACATAGTCAACTTTTTGAATGTCCAATATGTTTGTGCTTGAATCCTAACAGTAGGTGACATGCCTTTCCATATACTAGCCTATATGGGGTAGTACTAATTGGTGTTTTAAATGCAATTCTATACATCTATAAAGCATCATCTAACTTAGAGTCCTAATCCTTTATAGAATTATTCACTATTTTCTCCAAAATTCTTTCTACCTCTATATTGGACCTTTCTACTTACCCACTTATTTTGAGATGATAAGGAGCAAACACCTTATGCTCAATCACATACTTAGACAATAAAGAAATAAAGGCTCGATTGCAAAATTGACTACCTCTATCACTAATAATGATCCTATAAGTTCTACACCTCGTGAAAATGTTTTTCTTCAAAAATATCATGACAACTTTGGCATCACATTCATTGCTGGCTATGGCTTCTACCCACTTTGTCATGTAGTCCACACCTACTAGTATGTATTGGTTACCAAATGATGAAGGGAATGGTCCCATAGAATCAATTCCCTAAACATCAAATAATTCCACTTCAAGTACATTATTTACAGGTATCTCATCTCTTTTAAAAATATTACTTATCCTTTGGAAAATCTAAATAATGTAAGCCAAAAATAACTGGAGTGAAATACCTTAGCTGCTATTTTTTTGCTCCCAAATCCATAGTCTGAACTATAGAAACAATGAAGAATACTTCCAAATTCATCATAAGGGACACACCTTCTCAAAATACCATCACTATATTCTTTATAGAGGTAAGCTTCATCCCAAAAATACTATATAACATCAAATAAGAATTTCTTCTTTTGTTTCCATGTGAGGTCTAGTGGAATAATGATTATAGCCATAAAATTTGTAAAGTTTCATCTATGGGAAGTCAATTTGAGCAACTAAAAGAAGTTTATCATATAGGAAAGATTCATCAATCACCATTTTGTCATCCATATTAGCTTCCCTCTCCAATCTAGAAAGATGGTTTGCCACCTAATTTTTTGTCCCTTTTTATCACGAATTTCCAAGTCAAACTCTTATACAAGGAGAATCCATCTTATCAATCTTGGTTTGACATCCTTTTTTGTCATGAGGCACTTTATTGTAGAATGGTTTGTGTAGACAATCACTTTGGTTCCAACCAAAAAGCATAAACAATGCCTAGGAGCTCCTTCTCTATAGTAGCATAATTCATTTGAGTATCACTAAGTTTTTTTCTTGCATAATATATGACATGGAACATCATTTCTCTTCACTGGCCCAAAATAGTCCCAATAGCAAAGTCACTTGAATCACACTCAAATGGGTTTCTCCAATCTGATGCTACTATAACTGGTACTAACACTAAATTCTACTTAATCAATCAAAATGCTTCTAAACATTTATCATGAAGTGACACTTTTCCCAATTTAATACAAATTTGGTTTCTTCACATCCTTGTAGCACTAGGAAGAGATGGTGTAAACA
Organism: Hippophae gyantsensis; assembly: GCA_030763125.1. Classification (NCBI taxonomy): domain Eukaryota; kingdom Viridiplantae; phylum Streptophyta; class Magnoliopsida; order Rosales; family Elaeagnaceae; genus Hippophae; species Hippophae gyantsensis. The sequence continues at coordinate 39,152,315 of CM061035.1, read as the reverse complement.
CTCATCAAATGTGTTCCTAAAGATCAAAAAGTTATCCATGAAGATCTCTAAAACTTTTCTCTACCATGTCTAAGAAAATAGCCATCATATAGTGTTGAAATAGTGTAGGTGCATTGCATAAACCAAATGGCATCCTCATAAAAGAAAATTTTCCATAAGGACATGTAAAAGTGGTATTTTATAGGTCATTTGTTGCCATAGTGATATGTTATAAATAGAGTATCCATTTAGAAGGAAAAAGAAACAATGCCCGGTTAATCTATCAAGCATTTGGTCCATGTATAGGAGAGGAAATGGCACTTCCTTCTCAATTTATTCACTTTGTGAAAATTCATACATACTATCCATCCTTTGAATGTCCTTGTAAGTATTAACTCATTTAACTCATTTTCCACCACAGTGATCCGTTCTTTTTTTAGTACACATTGAACTAGGCTTACCCATTCATTGTCTAATATTGGGTAAATGATGCCCATGTCTAGCCACTTAATAATATTTTTCTTCACCACCTCTTTCAAAATAAGGGTTAACCGCCATAGTGATCCTTGATGGGTTTAACTCCATCCTTGAACAAGATTTTATGCATGCAAACATATAGAACTTTTGAATTTACTAAGTCTCTATAGTAGTGAATCTTCTTGCTTTATACTTCAGCTAGTAGAGATTATGATCGAAAGTGGCTCATTATCACCCAAAAATGTATAACATATATGTTTTGGTAAAGGTTTGGGCTTAAACTTGGGTGGAAACTCAGTGGATGGTTTAAACCTAGACTTATCTCAAGACACTCTACCATTGAATTAGATATACATATGGGAAGCATAGCCTCCAAAAATTTCACACAGTCAACAATATTAACTTACATCACAGATTTCATAGTTTTAGAATTAAAATAAGTGGAGTTTTTTCTAGTGAATTTATTTCATTGTTCATAGCATCATGTGTCAAAGTTGTAAGTGTGGGTAGTTTATCAACATGATACAATCATAAGTATATGGGTCATGCAAGTAACATAATGTACCAAAGTACAGATAACGATCCTATATGGAGTTGTGTAACTTATAAGCGAGTTTCAATATAATTATTACGAATAATATTTGGAAACAATAGAAAATTTTAAAAATTGGAAAAACAAAAACAACAACTTTAAATCATAAGACTTAACAAGTATGAATATGTATGAGAAAACAATCTAGGAATCTTTAATCCCCTAATTTCCTAACATATGAATCACTACAATTCACCAAACTATAATCATCAATCAATTATATGATCAATTGAATCTAACATAAAATTCATTCCTCTCTTATGTACACTACACACCATATAGTAATTAACCTAATTACACTTCTCATGGTGATTATATTGCATACTACTCATTAAGTTCATCAATTATAGATCACATACAGAAGAATCCAACATCTTTACTTATAAACTATGCATGTTATTTAATCAAAATAAACATTTAAATAATTCTCTCAAATTTATTTAATTGCCTCTATAGATCAATTGTTGGCAAAAAAATTAATAATAAAAACAAATTAAATAATATAATTGAATTGCAATAACAATTGGGGTAAAATATTAGATCATCATATGTAGAACATTGGGTTCATAAGACCCCAAGATTTATAAATGAGCTAAGCATAATTATGTTCTTAAAGCTCTGAGTTTTTTTATAAAGAAAAACAATAACATTAATAAAGAAAGGAGAAGAATAATAAGAAGAAGAAGAGATACACTTAATCTGTTGATTTTTAGCACTAATATTTTCTTGAGTCTTTCACAAAGTTATGTCTCCTTTAATCTCCTATTGTACTTTTTCTCTATTTCCCTATTCTTAAAAGCTAGTAGGGTTTTGTAATTCTTAAATGTATGTATTTTAGGACCTCCTTATCGTGCTTTAGATAGGCCAAAATTCATCCTTATTATATTAGGATTCATATTACTTTGATCCAATGGATGAGATTGAAAGTTGGAATTCAATTTAAGGCTAAAGCAATAAAGTCCTTGAAAGAAGCTCGATGTTTTGCAATTTTAGAAGACTATTTCTGAAATGCTTTCTTCTCAAAAGTTCTAACATCTAAGACGTTAAGATCCTCTAGTGTTGTTTGTGTAGCAATCTCAAGAAACGGTTCCTAGGATGCTTTTTTATTAGAGTTACTAGCATCTTTGTATATGATATAAATACTTTGTGATGTTTTAAGTGATTTTAGAGTATTAGCACCTAAAGGTAAGATACTAACATCTTGTGTTTTTTTAGGAGTCTCTAGAACCATTGGGCCAAAGTTGTGGCTGGTAGGCTATTGGAATATTTCCTCGTCAGAGGTATTAGTATCTATATTTGAGACACTAAGACTCTAGAGTGTTGTTTTTGGGTCACAATCATCATTTAGTAACTTTTTGATATCTTCCGTTGTGATTTCTTTAGTACTAATTTATGAAAAAGAAGAGGGTTTGATTTCTCTCTTCTCTAGAGTGGTTTGATAGGTTATTGGAGTATCGGTGTGAGAGATGGAGTTATGAAACTCTATCTTGTTTTTATTAGAGGTATTAGCTTATGGGTATAAGTCGCTAGTGTTTTGAGTAATTTTAAGAGATTGTTCCTGAAATGTTTCAGAGGTATTAAGGTCTCATTGTGAGATGCTAATACTCTCTAATTTTGTGGGTTTCTTTAGAACTATAGGTGTGGCTATAGAACCAGTGTTGTTGTGGGATTTATTAGTTTCAAACTCACTCATTTGATTCCTAATGGCTTCTAGGAATTCAATTTTGTTAGAGTTGGAGGAAACATCTATTTTTTGGTTTAGACATTCTAGCTTAGTAAACTCTTCTTCGAAGATAATAATTTTAAGGTTGATGGCTTGGTTTTCCTGAGGGTTCTTAAGTTGACAAGCTTCTACCTTGTTTTTTCCACATGAAAAATTAATAGGTCATAATGAAGGATTTTCAGCCTTGATTGTGCCATATAGGGTTTCCCATATTAGTGATTTCTTTTTAGTGTTAACAATGTCAATTGATTTAACTAGTTTAACAATGTTGGTTTTCTTCGGTGTTATGGCTTGTCTGAAAGGGTAGTTTCCACCCTTGTCAATGTAATATAGTTCAAGCCAATCAAAGAATAATATGTTTTGTTGGTTATGGTTAAAATACCTATGATGTTTTCTCGTGAAACTTTCTCTTTGCGTTTCAGAGTATATGTTAATAAACCAAGTTTTGATATGGCTATTGTATGAAGCATTGATGTCTATTCATATAAAAGCTATATCTAGTAATCTAAATTCTTTATCTATGATATTTGATGTATGGGTTATGTTTAGGTTATAGCCAATGGTGTTGAGGATGAAAGAGGTGATTTATTCATCTCCTGGTTATGTTCATTGATATAGATTGGGTGTGATACAGAGGTATCAAAGTCTATTCCTTTGAGTTTTTAATTAGGTATACCTTAAGTAGGATACCTAGGTTGGGTTTTGAAAGGTAGAGATTTTTGGATATCTCTTTCCTTGTTTTTTGTAGAAAGATTTGTAGATGAAATATTTTTTTTCTTTTTGTTTGGTTTTAATGGTTGTGGTTGTTCATTGGCCATGGTTTTAGCTATATGTTCCACATATTGTTTTGTAAGAATAGGGTCGTTTATTTTAATAAGCATGCCTAAAATTTGATTGTGTTCTTGGTTAATAAAGTTTTGTTAGAAGGGAGGTTTTGGTCTCTTTATGTGGTTTTGACAAAATAATATTTTTTAGGAGATTTTTGGTTTTTAATATATGTTTTTGTGTTACCAATTCTTTTTAAAGGTTTTTGAATTTCTTTAAAATATTTTTTGTTTTCAAAAGATTGTTGAGGTTCTTCAAAAGAGAAGTTTTGATTTTCAAAAGAGAGTTGGTTTTCTCTTTCATTGTTTTGAAAAAAAGAAAAAGAATCTACAAAAGAAAAAGAAGCAAAAGCTGAAAGATTATCAAAAGAAGCTAAACTAGAAAACGAAGATGTTTTAGAAAAATTGGTCATAATTTAAAATTTAAAATCTTAAAACTAACCATCAATATAATATTCTTAGTCTTTAACAATGAATTCTTAATTTTTAGTATTACTTTCTTTAATCAGCTATCAAGATACTTAATTGTATCTTTTGACAACATAAAAGAAGAAGAGAATATGAAGTAGTTCTATAGAAGATAGAATTAGTTGTTTATACTGTTTGAATTTTCATTTAACTATAATCACCTCTACTTTGATCATTTTACCAACCTAATGGGTTAAAGAAAATCATAAGTAATAGGACTCATTTTGTAAGAACTATATAGTTTCATTCAACTAATGGCTTATACTTGTACTTTGTCCCTTTTACCAAACTATTGGGTTGAAGGAATTCATACTAAATCTTATTGTGTGAGAACTATATCATTTTATTCAAATAATGGTTTATACTTACTTTATTCGTTTTACCGACCATATATGGGTTGAAGCTTCATAGGTAATAATCGATTACTATATAATTTAGTCTAACTAGTGGTCTATACATACTTTGATCATTTTACCGACCCAAAATTGGTTGAATCTTTATAGAAACTAATAATCATCTTTTCACCACATAATTTTATCCATCTTTCTATCCATACTTATCAGCAAAAGATTGGTATCTTATGGTTTTACCGTCTCACCCTCGAGACTTTCTATAACCAATCGATTTTGTGAATTAGTATAGATATAAAACATATTAAACATCTATAGTGATACAATAAGTTATGCCATAAATACTTATGATCGGTGCAAAACTATAAGTGCACAGTATCATAGTTTTATAATAAAATGATAAGAAGAGTATTGTCCTTAGGGATTGGTAACTTACTTTTGACAAATACCAAAATTATACTAATATCAATTTAATCTAGAAAAATTATTAAGGTTGTTGTAATTGAAATTTCAAATAAAATCAATTTAAAGAAAATATGCAAAAGAAAATAAAGATGTTCTAAAATCAAATTAATGGGAAGAAAACTTCTAGGAAATCGATTTAACCTAATCCCTCACTATGCTTTACTCATCTAGCTAATAGAATTAATTCTCTCTATTTGTTAGCAATCTATACATCGTTCTTGGTGATCGGCTGGAATATCTTGTTGAAAGATTTATACTTCACATTGTTCATTGATATCTACCCGAAAGCAAGTGCTTGGATCTTCTAGAAATCTCATCCAAAAGCCTCTTTTGATAGTCAATTATAAATATTCTTGTTCATTAATTTACATAAGAGTATGCAATTTAATAAAACAAGAAAGCATTAAGATCAATGATTTTAATGCTACACAGGTTCATACAAGTCTTTCGATCTCTATATTTACCTATGCCAAAATATTTCAGAATAAATCAAGTATAGTTTGAAATTAAATTACATCTTATTCTTAGAATAAAGAAAATTTATTTCTTGCTAAAATTTAAATTTAACATAAACGAATTCACCATAATTTTCTGAGAGGAATTGAAAGAAAATTGAATCGCAAAAAAAATTCTTTCGTTTCTTCACTTGTGTTTCCTTCTTTTTTTCTCTAATATGCATAACCCTTTTTTATGTTCTCTGTTCCTTGTCTCTATTTCTTTTTTTTTCTCATCCCTTCTCTCTATTTTTCAATTCTTTTTTAGTTTTCCATATGCTATCTATGGCCCATCTCCTTCTCTTTATATATATATATATATATATATATTAATATATTAACCCTTTACAACTTCTGCATAGTTTCTTTCTTGATATATATATATATATATCATCTCCTCTATTCTCTTTGTTGTATAAATATATATATTTAGAGAAAACTTAATTTAAATTTTATTTGAATAAATCTTTATTTAAATTTGAGAGTCCTTAGATGATATGCTTCTAAAATTTTGAACTTTCATTTTCTTCAAATCTACAATAAAACGTAAATAATAATAATGAAGTTTAAAATCAATAAAAATTAAATAAAATTAGACTAAAATTAAAGTTGAGAAGTGATAAATTATTCCAAATTATGCTAGTCATCAACTTCACATACTTCTTTGTTTTAGACACCAAGTAACTCTTTGCAAATTCAATATATTTACTTAATAATATATTATTATCATACTCTAAGGGCTTCACATAACCCTTGGTTTAATACCAAGTAACTCAGTACAAACTCATAAGTCAAACATACTAATATAAATAACAACACTATAATATGCCACATCTTCACATACCCTTTGGTTTTTATACAAAATTCAAGTACAAACGTTGAAGGTAAACATAATAATATAGTTAATAAGAACTATTACTACACCATATCTTCACATACCCGTTGTAAATCAATATAGTTAATTATAGCATAACTAGATTATAAACAGTATATAGAAACAAGTATCTACAATTTGAAATAACTCATTCAACATCCCACCTGGCTTTGATACCATAAAACCAACAAAAAGAGTAAAAAATTATTGAAGGGAAATGAAGAAGAGGCACGTATTTCATATATATATATATATATATATACACATTATCAGAAAGGATGTGTATGGAAGCTTGAGAGCTATGAGAATGAATGGTATGTTATGATGTGCCTCTAGCTAAGACAAAAGACTTCCTTTTATAACTAGACTGATGTACTGTTTGAGAGGCTTTTATTGTTTGTCAATAATATTTTGTTGCCAACTTTACACTGTAGAAGATGCTGGTACTATTATGAATAGTGAGCATCTTTTATTGTTTTATGAATAGTGGTTTGTCTGCACTGTTCTCTATTTGGGACCAATATCATTTGATTATTTTCCTCACTTTATAGTCTCCTTAAGTGACATAAATATCATGAAGTCACTTACATTACTGATTAAAATACTCAACTATGATATGATCCCAAGATCTCTCGCAGTTGCATTAATATTCAGAGTGTATTACAAAGTAATGATGTTTGGGTTCAACACAACACAACACAACATACCATTCACTCTCATTGCTTTCAAGCTTCCATACCCATCCTCTCTAATAATTATTTTCTTTTGTTATCACATAATCTTCAGCTATAATTATTTAAGAAAGTTTGTTAATTTTTTTTAATTTCCTATATCAGAAACGAAAGTTTTGTAAATATTTGAAGACTAACCATCAATATAATATCCTTACATACAAATTGTAAAATTTGCTAAGTATATTTCTAAACAAACCACTTAGACTATTATAACAGTTATGAAAGGATTTCATAACAAAAATTCTTATATTTTTGAACCAAAAATATTTTCAAAACAAGAATTCCATAATAAGAATTCTTTACAAAATATTTTCAAAAATTAGTTCTATGGAACTTGGAACCTAACCAAAACCCTATAATACTATCAGAGTATTTTGGATTCATCAAATCCTCAAAACTTCAATTATTGGAATCGTAAACCAGGGTTGTTCAGAACCTCATTAAAGCCATCAATAAACTAGCTAGGATTGAAAGAGGAACCCCTCGACTGGTTATCAATTATAAACCACTAAATCAAGCCTTAAATGGATTAGGTACCCTATTTCGAATAAACAAGATGTATTTCAAAAATTCCATTCTTCATCTATCTTTTCAAAGTTTGATATGAAGTCAGGCTTTTGGAAAATCCAAATCAAACCAAAATATAGATACAAAATGACATTTACTATTCCCTTTGGACAATATAAATGGAATGTCATGCCCTTTGGGCTCAAAAACACACCTTCTGAATTCCAAAGGATTATGAATGATATCTTTAATCCTTATGCAAAATTCTATATAATGTACATTGATGATGTACTCATATTCTTAAAATCTGTTGGACAACACATTTGACATCTCAAAACCTTCTTTCACATAATCAAGAAGAGTGGTCTAGCTTTATCAGCTAAAAAGATGACTCTCTTCCAAACTAGTATTAGGTTTTTTGACATAATATGTGTAATGGAACCATTATTCCTATCGAACAATCTTTTCAGTTTACTACAAAGTTTCTTGACAAGATCATTGATAACACTCAACTTCAAAAATTCCTCAAAAGCTTGAATTATGTTCTCAATTTTTGTCCCAACATTAATTGATTGGTAGAACCACTCTATAATAGGCTTAAGAAAACTCCTAAGCCTTGGACAGTAGTACACACAAAAATTGTACAAAAAATAAAAGCACAAGTCCAAAACATTCCTTGTTTACATGTTGTGGATTCATTACTTCCCAAGATAGTAGAAAATGATGCCAGTAAACATGGTTTTAGAGGAATCCTGGAAATATTATCAAAATAATTATTCCACTATCAAAAAAGAAGTGTTAGAAATAGTACTTTGCATTTCAAATTTTCAATCAGATTTATTAAATCAAAAGTTTTTATCAAGAATTGATTGCAAATCTCTTAAAGAAATTTTACAAAAAGATGTTCAAAACATTACATGAAAACAAAATTTTGCTAGATGGAAAGCTTTATTAAGTTTTTTTTATTTTGATATTGAATTTATTAGAGGAGAATCCAATTCATTACCCAAATTTATAACTAGAGAGTTCCTCTAAAATTGGCCATAATGTCTTAGAAAAGAAAGAGAAGGAGAAGAAGGAATCTCCTCCAAACCCTTCAATCAAAACCCTTTCTTCTTCAAAACAATCATCACATGGTCCCAAGCGGCCCAATTATCACCAATAGACGAGCCAATATCCTCAAATGAAGCTCCTCATCAAGAGATCCAAGATTGGATATTTAGCCTCAAAGAAACCCTAGAATATCTACATGCAACATATGACAGCTACCATAGCTTTGGAGTACCATCATCATCCGAACCAGAGACCCCAGTCTCAAAAGGTAAGGGGAAGGTAAAAATGGAAGCAAAATCTTCCAATAAAAAAATCATCATTACAAAACCTATAGATGGAAAACTTTCCACTACAGAGGTAAAGGCAATGCCCTCTTCTAAAATCATCCATGTACTAGGGAAAAGGGAAATTATTTCCTAATCTATTTCAAAACCCTTATTAGAGTATATTTTAAAACCAGACTCTTAGATGGTTATGACTATTGAAAAGGGATTCCAAGACAAATCCTTATTTAACTATACAAAAACATTTTTGCAAAACACAGTTTTACCGAACTATAGAAGTTTCTAAAACCCCGAAATACTATCAGAGTATTTTGGAAATTACTGGTATTGTGGAATTCAAAAATTTACTTTACCATAACCAAAATGATGCCTAATATTCAACAACCAAAATTCTCAAAGTCATATCTCCAGCAGATTGAGGACATGATATATTAAAACCTCTAGCTTTCTTAGTCAGTATTAACACAACCCTACCAGATTGTAAAACCTACAATTATTGGGACTATCGCTAGGCATGGTTCAATGCCTTTGTAATGCAAAACAAGGATAACCAATATTTGTGGTTATTCTTTTTCTTCAAAAAAACTATCAACCCAAAAATATTTCGAGCTTGGTTTCACAACTAGTTGAAATCTTTTGGTTCTGTTCTTACTATCCTTACTCCTTGAGTAAAGGAACATTATGAAACTTCTATTACCAATTTCAAACCCACACTAGAAGAGAAAAAATTTCCTCCTTTGTGTAATTTTGAATCAAAATTCTACCTTTCTTGTGTATGTTAATGGGTCTTAAAACCTAATAGATTTGAGGTTGTTACTAATACATGCCTATTCCACATAATAATGATGGTCGTCTGATGAATGCTTAAAAAACACTAAAATTACCATAATTTAATATACTTTAAATGATTACATGGATTTATATTTGTATGATTTTATCATATTTTTATATAAATTTGTCTTTTCAGAATCATAGGTATTTTTATTGTTTTTTAGGTAATTTTGTTCAAAAATAACTTAAAGACTCAAAGAAAAATACTATAGGAAATATATCATAAATATGTTGAGAAAAGAAGTGAGGAAAAGTAAAAAATATGGAAAAATTGGACAAAATGGGTCAAAATGGTCAAAAATGTCGAAATTCCCCACGCAACCACCCATTCACGTCGAAGTCCTGCGCGCACATCTAACACATGTCAGCACACGCCCGTAAGTAGCTGGCACACGCCCAGCACACTCCCAGCACATGCCGCACCGATTTCTACATGCACTTGTACACATCCACGCCGTGTCCTAGGCGCACTAACACATGAATGTGTTGTGTGCCGAGCACGTTAAAATCCCACACGCATGTTAGTCATTCCAAATGGGTCCAAAATTATTTTTTGAAATATTTTCCCACCTTTTTTTGGCCTTTTCCTCACTTATAAAAGAACCCTCTTCCCCCATTGTAAAAGTCACAATTTTCTCAACTCTTTTTCTCTCTAAAAAGCTTTCTCTTTTTGAGAAGAACTAGTTATGCTTTTATATATTTTTAGTTTTTGATTTATTAAACGGAAATGAAAATCCGTTTGGAGGTTTTCTAGCAACAGAATTAGGATCAAAGTTTTATAAGGATTCTTTTGAGGTATAATTTTAAAATGAATTCTTTACAGTTATTTTTATGTTTTATTCTTATATGTTATATATAATTTTTTTGTGGTTGAATTTAATATGGCTAGCTCTTTGTAAATATGATACAATAATAATCTTGTTATGCTTGCGAAATATTAAATAGGTAAAAAATTTCTATAAAATAAATTAATTTTGTTTTTATTCAAGATTTTATATTAAGGATGTTAGAGAGAAATATATTAACTTAATTATTCAAGATTTTTATAATAATAATAATGAGCAAACATAATTAACTTAATTATTATATCCATAAATACTCCCCTAATATGAATGAGAAAATTTGCCTGATTGTTTATTGAATCCATATCTATGTTTATTTTTTTGTTATTAGATTAGAAAACAAACAAACCAAAATATCATGACAGGATGTTTAGGATTTAATTTCAATTTGAATATTTTTAATAATAAATAAAAACCACATATATTCTTTCCTTAGATCGACCTTGGGAGTATACTTATCATTTTCTATAAAATGATTCGTGCACTTGCGAGAGTTTTACAAATATAAAACCAAAGTATTTATAGGATCGAAATTGCATGCCGATCTTGTTCATCATTGTCATTCACGATCCCCAAAACTATTTTATAACTAGCCATCAAACGATGGCTAACTAAAACCAGACATAGAGTAGCACATGTTGAAGAACTCTAGAATACTTCCTTGTCTTAACCCAAAAGGGCATATTCCAATGCTCTCATTTCCATAGCATAAACCCGAGAAGAACTCTTGGACATTATCTAATAGTTATCCGCGTCATCCTCTACCAAGAAGGAAGATTCAGACCAAATTGCATTAACAAACCCCACAACATCACTGTTATCACCAGTCTTCTGTGTATTAGGATTGCCACTAGCCACTGAAGAAGAAATATTATTTTGGACAAGAAAAAATTTACTTAAAAATATTTATGTAACAGACCTATGAGTCCATTTATGTTAAGGGTTAAAAGCCCAAATTTTGTATTAGGGTTAACAGTAGAATATGCTCACTATTCACAATAGTACTAGTATCTTCTACAGTATAAAGTTGGCTACAAAATATTGATCACAAATAGTAAAAGCATATCCAATAGTACATCACCCTGGTTATAAAAGGAAGGCTTATTCTCAGTCAGAGGCATAACATAACATACCATTCACTCTTATTGCTCTCAAGCTTCCATACCCATTCTCTCTGATAATTGTTTAAGTTTGTTTTAATTTCTTGTAATTAAAGTTTTTATTATATATATATCGTTGTTCGTAAATTCATGGTCAGCTAAGCTGCCTAATCTATTAATATAATATGCTTATTTATTAATCTTGTGCTCCTATTCTTTAGTATTACCTCTTTGATTAACTCCCCAGATCCTTGGTGTACTTATGGTATCAAAGCTAAATGGGGTGTTTTAAGTTGTTCATTACATACTATAGTTATTATTTTATATGACTATTATAATTATATGAAAGCTTGTATATTAGTATATTTGTAGTGGGCTTTGGCCATGGATCTGGAGGAAAGATAATAAGTACCATTTAGGAGGTGGTTCCATTAAGGCAATAAAACTTGGAAGAGCCAATGGTTGTAGTTGCAAATATATGAAGTATATAAGAACTAAGTGAAAGTTATAATAGTAATAAAATAAGAACTATTTTTTGTATAACATTTTAAGATATTTTCTTGACTTAATTTCAAATGAGTAATTAAGCATCTTGATAGTTAATTAAAGAAGTAATATTAAAGAATAATAATTCCTTATTAACAAGTAAGGATATTATATTGATGGTTAGTCATTATAAGTTTACAAAACTTTCATTTTACGTTTTAGTTTTCCACTTTCTACATCAAAATCATCATCTTCCTCTCTGAGGAACAAAAACAATATCAATAGTGATGAACTCACTATTGAAATATTTTCATAATCAATTGATACGTGGAGAATTCCCAAGATTCACAAAGATTAACTTTATAAAACAAGGATGATAAATCTTTTCAAAACTGATTACATTATCAAAACTGTGGTGAGGAATATCCAACTCTCTTCACCTTCCGAAAGCATTGAATTGTTTTCAAAATAATTATTACAAAAACATATTGACAAACATTTTAACTATGTTCATATAGGATTAATCCAAGTTGGATTAAAACCCTTGACCAAAGAAGGTCTAAACACATCAATCCTAGCAGCTCTTTGAGATTCTAAATTCAACAACTTTTAGGATTCTTTGTTAGGAATAGTTGAGTCAAGTATTTGTTTGGGACCAATATCATTTGCTTGTTTTCCTAACTTCATAGTGCCTTAAGTGAGAAATTTCATGAAGCCACTTACGTTACAGATCAAAATACACAACTATGATATGATCCCATGATATATCCTAGTTGCATTAATATTCAAAGTGCATTGCAAATCAATGATGTCTGTGTTTAACATAAGACACATTCACCATTCCAAAAGGGGAGGAACACTCCTCCTACAAACAGATCTCATAAGATCTAAAAACATTATTCGAAACCCTATCACATGGAACCAAATCACCTTACTAGATCAATGTCTCCTTGAAGGTGTGACTTAACCATAGTCTGAATCACAAGAACCTTAGCAATATACCTAGCTTAGAGATATAACCCAATTCAATGATGGTATTGTTAAGATCAACTATAGCAAAGCTACTAGTTCAAGGTACTCTTGTGCTTCGTCAACTGATATCTCAGACTTGTCATTTCTCAACCTACCTCTCAAAACGAGACCTACAAAATCTACATTAGATATACCTAGAACAACAATCAAAGTTGTAGAATATAGTACAATAGTGCCCCAAAAAGTCTACACCATTGACCCAACACTGGAGATGAGCGATTCATCTCTACCATCACTTACCATGTCTCAAGCCCCATAACTCAATATGGCCCAGGAACATGAATTAAATGGCTTAGATAAAGAGTTTAAATTTCTAGACATAGAAACCCTATGTTTAAACATTAATGCTCCATTAAATAGCCATATTAAAACTTAGTTTATTAAAACATACTATGAAAAACAAAGAGAAAGTTTCATGAGAAAATATCACAGGTATGTTAACCATAACCAACAAAACATATTATTCTTTGATTGTCCTGATCTATATTACACTAAAAATGGTAGAAACTATCCTTTCAAACAAGCCACAACACCAAAGAAAATCAAAATTGTTGAACCAGTTAAATCAATTGATATGGTTAATGTTGCGTGTTTTTCAACACACGAACTCGTGCAAGCATACACGGTCACAAGTAATAAAGATTTGTAAGTAAAGTATCGATCCCACGAGGATTTGTTACCATAGTTTGTCGAGTACTAAAATTATATCTTTCTGATTTTATCCAAAACAATCGTTGGTTAACAAAAAGGAAATAAAAGAAAATAAAAGAAATCTAGGATTGCAATTTTTCACCAAATTAATCCACTCAAACCATTTATTTTTCTTTTGATTTATATTTTAGTACATTTAATTTGTCAACCGAAAACTTCTTTTTTTATTATTCATACATCTCTTTCAAGCTCCGTATAAACACACCTCGTTAATTTAATTTACTATATCTCTATGAAAATTAAATTTACCGAGATTCATTACGTTCTAAATTTTCAAATGGCCACACATACAATTAGGGTATATCTCTATCCTTCATCATACATGTCATTCTATTTACGAGCAATATACACACAAATGCCTTTCTCAAGTTTATTCATGTGCCACTTGACGTTTTGATAAGATTCAGTAAATAATCAAAAAGCATTACGCACAAAATAGAACAAACAAATCGAACGTCTTATAAATCTAACAAAAATAATTAAAATTAAAGCTTCATAAATTTAGATTAAATGCAACCACTAGAAAAATTAAATTACTTCATAAAATTAAAATAAAAATTATAACAACTACGAGAAAAATTAGATGAAGCGAGAAATAAAATTAAAACATCAATTAAAACAATTATTTGGCACACGCAAAAACACAACAAAAGCCAAAAATGGCTTCATGCGTGTTTTTGCCGTCCAACACACAAATACAATAAAATTACAAACCGAAAAACTAAAACACTCTAAAAACTTTCGAAAATTAAAACTAAATTTCTACTCCAAAAACTACTCCAACCAAAACTTTTTTTACAACTAAAAACTATCTCCTATTTATAGAAAAAATACATCAATAAAATATTAATTTAAAATCTACGCTGTGAGGACAAATGGTGTGGCGAAAATATTAAATTAAACGCGTGGGGGACAAAAAGTGTATCGAAAATGGGATCGAGGGAGTGGGTGGAAACGGCCGCGTTCTGCTTTTAATTTTCTTCCACGCCGCCACGTGTCGCGTTCCGATTCGCGGACACAATTAGTGGGACACGTGGCGGCGTCTCATTCGTTGAGAGGAAACGGGCGCACGAAGATTTCTCGCACGGGATTGGGGCGCGCGCAACGTTGCGCGCGGCAGCCATAACGCGTGTGAGATTCTGTCCTTTTGGGTCCAGCGATATGTGCCACGCGTCCTCTGATGCTTCGTTCAAGGGAAAATTGGGACACGTGGAAGACTTTGGTTGGCTCAGGGGAAGATTGCACGTGGTTCGGCCCGCATTGACAACGCCACTTGGCGTACGTGTGACCGACACGCTGGGTCCATACATCGCACGCCGGCCTGCGCGGCAGGTGGGGCCCACTGACACGCCGAGCCGCGCGAAGGAATCTTCCCTGCATCCATTCGCTTTGGTCGGGTTTGATCTACACGCGCCAATCCTAGCCGTTTATGATTTGATCGAACGGTCCACGTTGCACGCGTGGATGATGACGCGTGTATTCTTCTCTCCTGCACGAATATTAAACTTTATTTAATTATATTTTGACCCACAAATTTCATTCAAATTACATTTTAAACTTTCTTTAATTACAATTTACCCCTTTTCTAATATTAAATTAAATTTTTCAACTTTTAATAATTACGATTAAGCCCAAATTTAAATTTAATTTATATTTTCAACTTTTATAAATTGTAATTAAGAACCCTAATATTTGAAATTACATTTGTGGACAAAAATTTGAAATTAAGAACGTTTTCGATACAATTTATTTATTTTTCTTAAAATATATAAAAAACAGTAAATACTAATTTATTAATCGAAAATTAACTAAAAACATGAAGAACATAGCAATTATAATTAATAAAATAGGTGAAAATAACTATATAAAATACAGTTATCAGTTAACACAAAAAAAAAGATACCAGTATGAAAAACCCCAAATGGTACAATTGAGGCTGAAAATATTCCATTGAGACCAATAGCTTTTCCATATGCTCAAACCACTATTGAGGCCTATCCCCTAAAAAACCCTCAGGAAGACCATACCATAAACCTTAAAAATGTACTTACCCAAAATAAATTTACCAACATCAGCCTAAGCACATTTGGTAAGCAATTTACTAGGATAGAGAAAAATCAGAAAACTGATACTCTCTCCAACTCCTATAAAGCTATAGATAGTAAAGGTTAAAACCCTATTTTCAAACCCTTCTAGGTCTCCAAATCAGCTCAGGAATAATTTTTATCCAAAATTGAGCTAATTAGAGGCATTCACAAGTCTCAAATTGAAATACAAAGCTCAAACTCCAAAATAGGTCCTATACTTGATCATCATGCATAACCTATTCAAGATGTAGTCTCCGAATTACTTTTTACAATATCACATCATTTTATAGGAGACTCTTCCCCTTTAAAAGATATAAATGCTGATCTTCTCTCTAACTTATATTGTGAGAAATGAGTGATTTTCAAATTTATAAAAGTACTTTTATTAGTAGAGTTATGTTAAGAGAAAATTCAAATCAACCTTTGTAGAAAGAAAATTTCTTAGTAGGACTTCCCCCACTTCTTGGCGACAATACCAAAAACAAAATTCGTGAAACTTATGGGAGCCACATCATTTCATAAGATCAACTAACCTACGGTGAATTGATCAACTTCGCAAAACAAAAAACAAGGTCTTCATGTCTACTAGGATTTGAAGATTCAAAAACATATGAAAGAGGAGCATAAAATCTCCAAATGGTAAATTGGATAATTCAACAAACAATTTGATAACTCTCTTCCCACTATCAAATACTGTCGTGGAAACTGCAGTAAACAAGTTTCAAAACCCTACAAGTATTCTTCAAAATATAGAAAACCTTATCAGACCGATATCAGAACGAAGGGGTATTATTTCTAAACAAACTACTCAGACTATTATAATTGTTATGCAAGGATTTCATAACAAACATAATGTATATATGGGGTTCTCTAATGCCCACAAAAAGAGTGAAAAATCAGTCATTCCCCAAATCATAATGTATATGTATGTATCTTTTTTAAGAAGTCAAGCATGAATGAAATAAGCATACATTTTAAATTTTACTTAAATCATTCAATCTAAGTAATGAGAATAGGTATATGATTCTTCATTAGATGTTAAATATAAATTCTAACATTCAATGAAAAACTTATAAATACCATCTAAAAATTGGAAATAATATGAAAAGTGTATAAAGGAATAGAAAAAATATTATCACTTAGGATAAAATGATACAAGTTTGAAAATACTATCTCACAAGGTAGTCCACTTTATTAGATTCCTAAACAAAAAATTTGGGTTTACCTTAATCTCAACATCCAAGCATGAAATACAAACTATGAATAAAAAAATCAATTCTCACAATATTCCATTACACATTTAAGATATTAAACAAACAATACAAAGACTCAATCATTCACTTTAAATTAACTAAAAGCAAAAAAATTTGCAGAAAAATTTAAAATGGACCTAAATGTTCCTAAACAACTAAATAAACTAACAAAAGCACACATGTTTAATAAAAAAATTAAAAATGCCTAAACTCATGTGTAACTTTTATTCCACTCCAATCTAGAATCTACGTCATCCTCAATATTTCAAATGTAAATAAAAGATAAAGATTAAAAAGAAAAAAAAATTACACATTTGCCTTAGCTCAGTGTGATCAAATAGGTTATGTGTTATGTCATGGTGCATCCATCATCTAAATCACATTTATCACATAGACAAAATACCGTGTACTTCTCATAAATCGCATCTTAACAAACAATTATGAAGTCAACACATCTAAATAAAATAAACATTATTTGCACTAACATAAAATAAATACATTAAATTAGAACAAAATAAAATATATAAAAATAAAAATGAAAGAAAAAAGTTTAGTGGGTTACAATTTGTAGAGTTTAATTTACTCAATGTCCCTCTTGTTGTTGAGTTTGTATCAATATATGCTTTAAAATAGACAATCTCTCCCAAGACTATCATTGATAAAGTCCCTATATGGAT
This sequence comes from Hippophae gyantsensis, assembly GCA_030763125.1. NCBI lineage: Eukaryota > Viridiplantae > Streptophyta > Magnoliopsida > Rosales > Elaeagnaceae > Hippophae > Hippophae gyantsensis. Next base: position 39,134,472 of record CM061035.1, on the reverse strand, counting down.
ACTAACAATTGTTTTCGTAGAGGCCATGAATAGACTATCAAGAAGTACACATGCTCCTCGTTTAATTTTAGGATTTTATGCACATTTACAATTACAAAATCTACAGGTATGATACAATTATCTCCTTGTACCCTTAAATCATTTACGATGTCCTTTGGATGTATTTGGAATTTATCCTCTAATTGTAGGGACGTCATTGTGGGTTTCAACTCACCCACTACTAGGTGCAAGTATAATAAATAAAGCATTAAATTAATATTTGTACTTAGGTCAAACATAAAATTTCCATTCCTTTTATCACCAATGTGATATTGATATTAAAACTTCTTGAACCATTGGAGGTATATTCAACATTATTTGTGTTTGGGGCATGAAGAAATAGGATTCGTAGAAGAAGAAGAGAAAATATACGTGGGCCTTATTTGAAATGCATTTTTTGGTTTTTTTAATTGAAAAATTCATCACGTGCTACAATGTAAACAAAAATATAACCCAACATATTCAAATGAAAACCCGTGTACAGTAGTGTAGAAAACTTTAATGTCACATCCTATATATACCTAAAGTTCTATGTCACAACGAGTATAACAACTACATCGCCACTATATATATATATAGACACACACTAAGTACTAAATTAAAATTAATACTAAATAATTTTAACAAGATAAAAAGAAAAGAAAAAAAGAAAAATAAAATAAAAATAAAAATAAAAATAAAATAAGAATAAACAAGAAGAAAAAATAATTAAAAAAATAAAAATAACTAGAAATATCATAGAAATAAAAAGAACAAAAATAAAATTAATTTAAATAAAGATTGACAATAAAATAAATGAATAAAATAAAATAAATAAAATAAATAAAAAACTAAAAATAAATTAATAGAAGAAAATAAATTGAAATAAAAATAAAAAAACTAACAAAAATAATGAGCAAAAATAAAAGAATATAATAAAAAGAATTAAAGTTAGTAGATTATTAAATAACTAAAACAAGTAAACAAAATAAAATAAAATAAACAAGAAATAAAAGTTAGTACATAAAAATACTAAATAAAAAGAAATAACAAGAAGGAAATAAAAAAAAATACAAATAACAAATAACAAATAACTGAAAGAAATAAAGTTAGTAAATAAATAGATAGCTATTAATAAGCTAATAAAAAAAGAAGTTAAAAAATATTAAAATAATTTTGTGAATTTTAAATTATTTTTATTTTTTAAACTTCTAGTAAGACTTTTTTATTTTTTAATTTGAACAATCCACAAATATTTACAATTGTTTTAAGAATTTTGATAATAAAAATTTAAAACATTATTCCTCACTAGCCTAAAAACTCAATGCACAAAAACTTGATAGTCAAATTTTATAAATTTATAAAAAGCTCGCAATTGCACAAATCACTTATAATAAGTGATAAGTATACTCTTAAGGTCGATCTAAAGAGGAATTACGTGATTTTAAATAATTTGTTAAATTTCTTAAAGACAAACATGAAAATAAAACCTAAACATTCTATCATAATATTTAGGTTTTGAAAATTTTAATATAATAAGATGTAATTAAAATAATAAAAGATAGGTTTTGAAAAAGTACATGACCTAGTATATAATCACGGTAAAAAGATATAGACTTCTAAAGGATTTGACCACTTATGCTCATTTTATTCTTTGTGATTGGATGCATGTAATAACCAATAGGAACTTTAAACTCAGAACTATAAAAGATAATAGTCATGGTACATATTCATTAAGAAATACTGTACCATTCTTTCATTTCTTCACTTTTTTCATGTTTTGCATTTTAAAGTTTTTTTTCAATGATTTTCCACAAATTAAAAATGTAACTTAATCTTCTTATACATTTTAATTAAATTGTAAATATCATAAGAATTTTAATGGAAAATGTTTTTGTAGTTTAATCCTATAAACTTATGTAATTTTTGTTTTAAAGATTTGGTTTTTATGAAAAAATATTCTGAAAAAACAATAGTATATACATTTGGGCCTCATATATCACAAATAGATTCTCCAAAGGTATATATGAAATACTATGAAATTATTATATTGCTCATCTTATGCTAAAACAATAAAAATGGTAGTGCATACTCAATATTGTTAGACAACAGAATGACTTAGCACATAACTCTCTACAAATTGTAGTGTTTTACTCCTTGCATTAAGTTGGCTTATATAGCCTTACAACATTGAGGAAAACAAATTTTTCCAGATACTGAGGAAGGAAAAATCAAAGATAAACAATAGAAGAAATAATCAAACTTTAACTACTTTCCTAATAAATAGGATTTATTCAAATTATAATGACTCAACATATCCTCCCTTAAACTAATGGCACAGTTGTAATCAGTTTATTCTAGCACTCTGCACATTCCAAGTCTTTCACATAGTGTTTAAAAAGCTTTAAGCTTTAATGGTTTTGTTATTATGTCTACTATCTGATTTTGATTGTTGTAATAGACAAGCTCTACTATTTCATCTTTGTTAAGATCACCAAGAAAATGAAAGCGAATATCTATATGCTTGCTTCGGTCATAAAGTACTAGATTTTTGTATAGCTTAATGGTGGAATTGTTATCACATTAAATGATAGTGCCCTCATATTAAGCATGACCAAGTTGTTTAATAATTCTTCGCATCCAAACTCCTTGACAAACACAAAAAACAATGGCTATAAATTCTGCTTTAGTTGTAGACAATTTCACTACTGGTTGCTTCTTAGATGACCATGAAACTACACAAGAACTGAGCATAAAATCATACCCTAATGTACTCCTTTGATCATCTACATCCCTTGCATAATTACTATCAATGAATTCTTCTAGCTTCTCTATTCCATTCCTTTTGTATAGCAACCCCATATTAACTATTCCCTTGAGATATCTGAGCACTTTTTTTATTGCTTGCATATGTAACTTTGTGGTACACTCCATGTAACGGCTTAGCAAGCTTATAACATACATAAATACATCAAGTAGCCAATTACCTATTTATACTAAGTTTCATCAACTTTAAATCCATTCTTATCCTTAGTTAACTTGCACCTAGGAACAATGGGATTTTTGGAAGGATTGCTCTCTCTCAATTCCAAATCTGTCCAACACTTCCTTTCATATTTTTTATGAATAGGATAAATTCCACTTTCATTTTGAACTACTTTAACTTCAAGAAAGTAATGCATCTTTCCTAAATCAAACATGTCAAACTCTTATTTCATAGATGCTTCAAATTCTTCAAACATCTTCCCATTATTACCAGTAAATATGAAATCATCAACATATAAACTTAATGATTAGAATATTACCTCATTCACTTTGTTTTACAAACAAATGTGTTCATGCAAACATCTTCCAAAACCTTGCTTGACAAAGTAAGCTTTAATTCGACTATACCATGCTTGGGAGGCCTGTTTGAGCCCGTATAAGGCTTTCTTTAATCTATAAACCTTCAACTCATCTCCTTTCTTCACATACCGTTGTGGTTGATCAACATAGACTGCCTCAGTTAGTTCCCTATCTAGGAATGCACTATTCACATCTAATTGATACACATTCTAGCCTCTTTGAGCTACAAGAGCAATAACCATTCGAATAATATCCCAACAGGCCACTAAAGAAAAAAATTCTTTGTGACCAATTTCATATTGTTAAGCATAACCTTTATCCACAAGTTTGGCTTTGTACTTCTCAACAACTCCATTTTCATTTAACTTTGTCTTGAAAATCCATTTTACTCCAATGGTTTTTTCTCCAACAGGTAAGGTGGTCAATTCCCAAGTGTTATTTTTGTCGATTGCTGCCATCTCTTGATCCATTTCTTTTCTCCAATGAGGACTTTTATTTGTTTCTTCAAAAGTGGTTGGATCAGCTTCATCAACAAATAACACCAAATTAGTTAGTTCTTCCTCTTCAGATAAACCTTCTCCACTGACAAAGTCTTCCATCCAAACAGGTTGGCTCCTTGTCCTTCTTGCTTATTAATCATCGGCCAAATTCTGACTTGAACTTGCTGAATTAGTTAGGGAAACAATAGCTTTTCCCTCATCATTTCCTATGGTTTCAACACTTTCTTCTATGTCACATTGGAAGGCATCATCACTACTTTCTTCCTTACTTTATCCCTAATCTAACACATTTAGTTTTACTGCTTCAACATTTCTTCCCCAATCCCAGCATTTGTCTTCTTCAAATTCCAAATCCCTACTGATTATAACTTGATTTGTTGAAGGATCATAGAGACGATAAGCTTTCAATTCTGCACTCATACCCAGCATGAAACACTTGATGCTTTTATCATCAAGTTTCTTCCTCTTTGCGTCGGGTAAATGGACATGAGGAATACAACCAAAGACTCTAAAATAGTAGACTATTGGTTTGTGGTTTTTCCAGGCTTTCTCGAGTGTCTTGTTTCTGACTGCTAATATAGGACTTCTATTAAGAACATGGACTGTCCAATTAACTACTTCAAGCCAAAAACATTTTTGAACATGCATCTCGGACAACATACTTTGAACCATATTCATGATGGTTTAATTCTTCTTCTTGACCATTCCATTTTGTTGAGGGGTATGGGTTGCTGTTAATTGTCTATTTATGCCATGTTTACTACTAAATTCATGCTATGTAAATTCTCCTCCTCTATCTGTTCGAAGACTTTGAATGAAGCAACTTGTTTCCTTTTCAACTGAGTTCTTGAATATTTTGAAAGCTTCAAGTGCTTGAGAATTCCCAAACAAAAAAACCCCCCACATTTTCTAAATATAATCATCAATGAAAGTGATTACATATTTCTTCCCACTATTTGAACATGATATGATAGGTCCACATAGGTGTGAATGTACTAATTATAGCTTGTGTGTTTCTTGCCATAGGCTTTTCTTTGGTATTTGTTTCCTGCGTTGCTTGCCTATCATGCAATCTATGCATAGCTTTCTTAACAAAGTCATTGAAGGTAATCCTTTCCCCATTTCCTTTTGTTGTAGGGTCTTTAATCCCTTGAAACTAAGATTCCCATAGCAACAATGCCATAAATATGTAATATCTTCAGAGCTAGTTTGAAAACAGGTGTAAATTGTAGGCATCTTGGTCACTAGAATGACAAATATTTTTTTGGTGGACATAGAAGTTTGGATGATCAGCCTTTTCCTTGGATGATAAATTCCACACACCCTTTCTTTGATTAAAATGGTAGCTCCCTTTCTTGCAATTGTCCAATGCTTAGGAGAATATTTTTTAACTCTGGCACAAAAAACACATCTGTGATGATTTGTGTGATTCCATTGACATTGCCCCTACCAATGACAGCCATTTTGTGTCATTTTCGAGCTTTACTAAAGGACAAAATTGATCATCAATATCAATGAAAAATTCCTTCTTTCCACTCATGTGATATCTACATTCTGAGTCGAGAAACCAAGCTTCCTATTTCTTTTCATCATTGTAGTAGTCATGTGCCATTAAAAGCTTTTCTTTACTATCAACCAATTTTGCATAATTGTTACTTCGGTCCAATTCAAGGCATTCATATTGAAAATGTCCCAATTTGTGACAATTGTAGCATTCCACTAAAGCTTTGTTAAATGGTTTTCTACCTCTTCCTCTTCCTTGACCTCAAAAGCCTCAGCTTCCTCTGCCCCTTGCTCCACTTCTATTTTCATGTGTCACCTTAAGAACCTGCTTTTCTGCTAGAGAAGGTTGCATTCTTTTTTGATGAACAAGAAAATTGCTCTGAAGCTCATCAATTTTCATGGTTGTGAGATTGTGAGATTCTTCAATGAAGTAGACTACATAGTTGAATTTTTATGTCATTGATCTTAAAATCTTTTTGATAATGACAATTGGTTCCATGATTTCACCCTGAGCTTTCGTCTTATTGGCATTGGTCAATTTCCAAGAAAATTATTGATCGACAGTTTCTCCTCCCTTCATCTACAGCGTCTTAAATTGTTTACGCAGGGCTTGTAACTGAGCTCGTTTCATCTTGGTAGATCCTTGATATTTCTGCTTCCTTAATTCCCAAATTCTCTTAGATGTCTCCTTGTTGAGGATGGTTTCATTAATGGTTCTATCAATAACTTGAAACAAAAAAATTGCACTTTTAAATCCTTGAGTTTTGCCTCTTCAATGGCTTTTCGATCTACTGTTGTGGAATGAATGCCATATGCAATGGTGGGAATGCTAGTTTAAATCAAGCTCCAATATTCCTTTGATCTCAGAAAGTTTTCCATCAATATGGACCAATGGTCATAAAAGCCATCAAACCGAGGTATGGCAGATTGAATAAAGCTTCCCTCTGTTGCCATTGTATCTCAAACTAACTATGTTTCATTCTTCTTATTTTTTTTCAATCTCACTAAGGAAGTTGCAGTTCCTTTGGCTCTGATACCAGAATTTGTTGGACGAAAGAATGACTTAGCCCATAACTCTCTACAAATTGTGGTGTTTTATTCCTTGCATTAAGTTGGCTTATATGACCTTACAACAAAGAGGAAAACAAATTCGTTCGAGGAAGAAACAATCAAAACAATAAAAAAAATCAAATTTTAACTATTTTTTTAATAAATAAGATTTATTCAAATTCTAATAACTCAAAAAAAATATATACCCACTTTTATTTAGGTATGTTGCACTCAAAATTACAAGTTGTTGATGAAAGTAACAAGTCTTAGTACTAAAGAGCGACATAAAGCAACGAAAAATGATTACTTGTCAGGATAAGCTTATATATGTTTTTTTTTTTTCAGTGTAGCAGATTATGAGAAGGAAGAATGGGTAATGTCATAAGTCAAGGTTGAAATACGATTATCTTATAGTTTAATGGGAATGAGTAGAATTACTAATAAAAGGTAGGGTAAATTAACAAATTTATGATTTGAAAAAATTAAAAATATATTATCTAATTTTATTAAATAATAAAAATAATATTAATTATTATTATTTATAAAAATTTATTATTATTTTAACAAATTTACCACAGATATTTTTATTATTGATACAAATCTAATACCAATTTTCTTATTAATAGTATAAATTAATAACCAATATTTTTAGTTGCACAAATCTATAAACAAAAATATAAAATAACTACTAAAAATAATATATTGATATACTTGTATCACTAATTATAGTTAAATATTATTTTTAATATTTAATAAAATTCAATATAACATTTATTATTTTTATGGTAATTCGATGTTATATTTATTAATTTATTTTACAATATATTTAATTAACTATTTGGTACAATTTATGTATATTTTGATGGTAAAAATTTCCACAAAATTAAATTGATGTTATTAATAAAATTCGAGTACTTGGAATTAGTATATTATTAAGTAGGTTGGCTTATGTAGTAGACACATACTTGACAAAATAATAGTATGTAATAAATTTATATTTGGTGGAGTATATATATATATATATACATTTTAGACATATGGATCGACATGGAGTCTCACCTGAGCCTAGAAAACAACCCGAGTCCAAAATAAAACTTGAGTTGTAAGATGAGTCACCCCCAAAGAATTACCTCTACTCGCATCCATGAATACACTCGTGGAAGAGACCTCTCCTGTCGAGTTTTGGCATCTAGAGGGTCGACCACTAGCCCGAGCCATGGGGTGGTCGATATTAGTCTATAAATATGCTTGTTTTCACTTTTATTCCCCCTCACACACTTATATGTGTTTATCCTATGTAACTGACACCTGTACGTGTAAAAATCTATATATACATGGACTCCCTAAGAGATCCATACATTCCATCAATTGCTCTTACTTCTCTCTAGTTTCTCTCTGTAAATCGAATCAATCCTAACATTTTGGCACCTACCCTTAGATAATGAGGTTAAGCTTTGGCTTCTGACCTCATACTTTCAACGATTCACCCTCGAATTTTGAAAGAAACTTAATAAATATCACACACACCTTCAGAATCACAATTATCATGGTAGGAACACACACTAAAGGATGATTGAGACAAACAAACAAAGAAGTAACGGTAGCAACAGATAATGCCTCGCTAATTCAAGACGAATCTAGAATAGAGACCGACCCTAATAAGGAGTTGCTTGACAACTTCTCGAGTTAAGAAGATAGCTTAAGGAAACTAGACAAGAAAATAGGACATTGTACTCATAGTTCAGTTTGAGACCTTCTGATGGTCACACCACTGACCTGGTCAGCAGAAACAGACCAGATCGCATTGTGTCTAAGCATAACCAAGGAGAATGCAAGGTTGGGGTGATCCCCTTTCCAATTCAGTAGGACCTAGTAATGAGCAATGGTTACTAGAAATAAAAATATGGGAGAGATGATTCCAAGCTTTGGAAAAGACCAATAGAAAGTAAGACAAGACCTTGAGAATGACCAATGAAAGACAAGTAAAGGGTAAATCCCTCTATAATGTAGATAAGGACTGATGTGTCTCAAAATTTTATGATGAAATAGTGAATGAAAAACCACCAGCCAAGTTCAATGCTCCCAAGTGTCATGACTATTAAGGAACTAAGGACCTACTGACTCACGTGTAACACTTCAAGATGGCTATGGTCCCTATGAGCCTTACGAAGGGTAAAAGAGACACCATGATGTGTAAATTTTTCGCTGCCACCCTATGTGATGATGCCCAGAAATGGTTCAATAACCTGACACCTCGCACCATAATCTCATTCTCATAGTTTGCAAGATTTTCTTATCACCAATTACACCTGTAACGAGCCACTAAGAAAGGAGTCTCACCACTTCTTCTCCATCATCCAGGAAAAGGATGAGTCTATCGAAGCATATATGAAACAAATTAGGGAAGAAAATTTATAAATATCTAATGGCCCTAGCTCTACCGCTATAGAAGCATTTAGGCGAGGTCTCCTAAAAAACTCAAATTTATTTATAGAGCTAGCCAAGATGATCCTATAAAATTTGTAGGAGGCATATGGAAGGCAAGAAAATTTTTCAATCTCGAAAGAGAGCTAGACCTAGTTAATGGTGGTTGGGTCAATGTGGAAATTGGAGCAAAAAAGGAAAAAAAAAAGGTTAAGTCCTAATAGACAAATCAAGGTAACAAAATTAAAAAAACAAGCACTTTACACTAAACAACAGGGAAACCAACCAAAGATCTCAAAATAAGGGACTCTAAAGGAGATTTTTATTTCTCTTTAGAGGCCTACCCTTGAGAGTAGATATGGCTCAAGAAGTGTTAAGGATGGAGGAGGAGCCAAATGTTAGGTGGTCCTCAAAAATGAAGTTTCCCATTAGAGACATAACTAAATGGTGTGCTTTTCACAAAGATGTTGGTTATGAGACAAGAGACTATAGACATCTTAAAAAGGAAAATGAAGGAGTTTTTGGCTAGAGGATATTTAAAGGACCTTGGGGAAAGCAACAACGGAGGAAGATGGTATCAAGGTGGACGTGAAGCACCAAGGCCATCACCTCTATCAAATAGTAGGATAAACCCTTACAATGAGCCTAGCATCAAGATTATCCATACCATACATATAGGACTCAAGATCAATGGGACCTCTAATAACTCGAGCAAGAGGTATGCTAGAGACCTATGTGTTGCCCCGTACATATACACCATGGAAAAGGTGAGGTTCCCTTTGAAAATTTTCTTCACTGAGAAAGACAAGATCATGTCTCATCATAAAAACCCCTTAGTGATCACTTTGAGAATAAGGTCTTGTGATTTCTACTAGATCATGGTGGACATTGAAAGCTTTATGGATCTTATCTTTCCATCCATAGCAAAAGCCCTAGGGTAAAAGAAATTGATATTATAAGGAGAGATCTACCCTTGGTGGGATTCAATAGTAGCACCATTTACGCAATTAGGATCGTGCTACTATCAGTCATAGCGAAAGGGACAATAGTGATGACTAACTTCATGGTAATTGATGTCTTACCTCATTACAATGCCATTTTGGGTAGGCCATGGATACACAAAATGAAGATGGTCCCATCTACCTTTCACTAGGTGATCAAATTTTTGATTGAGGGAGGTATGGATGAGATAAAGGGAGACCAAGAAAAGGCCAGGAGTTGTTACAATGCCACTATGAAGGGGGTTAACAATGATAATAGGGTTTTTCTGGAAGGAGGCCAAGGGGTAAAAGTCTAGCACGATCTATCAACACAACTAAAGTATGAGACCTATCAATGGGATAAAAAGAGGAGAATCACCCTTTAAAAGTAAGTGTGGATATGACAATATAGATGGAGGAGTAACTAACTCAATTCCTCAAAGAAAACTCTGATGTTTTCGCATAGACCCCTACAAACATGCCTGGGATTGACCTAAGAATTATAACTCACTAGTTAAATATTGATCCAAAGGCTAAATGTATCAAACAAAGGAAGAGGAAGTTTCCCGGGGACAAAAATGAGGTAACTAAAAGCCAACTCAACATTCTCAGGGAGAAAAAGTAAGAGAAGTCAGCTACCGTACTTGGTTTTCAAACATGGTGCTAGTGAAAAAGGTGTGCAAATCACCTCATATGTGTGTGGCCTTTACAGAATTGAATGAGGCATGCCCCAAATATTATTTCCACTCCCTAGTATCGATCGTCTAGTTGACGACACTACTAATTTGATATTAATGAGTTTTTTGGATGCCTACTTTGGTTACCAACAAATTAGGATGCATCCAAAAGATGAGGAGAAAACATCTTTTATCACCGAAGATGGGACCTTTTGCTATACTAGAATGTCATTCGTGTAAAAAAATATGGGTGCCACATATTAATTCCTCGTCAATAAAATGTTTGTAAATCAACTAGGAAAAAACTTGGAGGCATATGTGGATGATATGGTGGTAAAGTTAGTACAGTCACTAAACTTCGTCAAATACTTAAAGGATATATTTGCTATAACTTAAAGGTACGATATGAGTTTGAATCCTAAGAAGTGTGTCTTCAATGTTACCTCTAGAAATTTCTTAGGCTACCTCATATCTATTTGAGGAATTGAGGCTAACCTAGACAAGATACATGCCCTAGTGAGTATGAAGTCTTTTACCAATTTTGATGGGATCCAATAATTGAATGGAAGGATAGTGGCACTAAATAGGTTCATTACTAAATATACCGACAAGTTCTTACCATTCTTCAAAATGTTGAGGAAAAGCACATTAGTTTTCTAGGATGAAGATTGTGACAAAGCTTTTGAAAGAATCAATGAATACCTTAGCAAACCTTCAATCCTTGTCAGTCCGCTTCTAAGAGAGACACTCTTTTTATACTTGGTTGTGGCCCCCCAGAAATGCAATGTCATACTCTTAGTCAAAAGAGACAAGGTCTAACACCCCATCTATAACATCAGCAAAATTTTGAAAATGCCAGAAGTTTCAGGAAGATTAGCACAAATCATCATAGAGCTGGGAAAGTATAACATAAGTACATGGCTAGAACAACCATCAAAGGTCAAGTAGTCATTGATTTTGTGGCAGAATTTAGTGAGACAACCAGAGGTCATCATTAATGAGGCATAATAAGAGGTGTGATGTGGATCCAAAATATATGCCATCCTAGAAAGTATTCATGGATGATGCGTACAACTTCAATGACGCTGGGCTAGGGATGGTCAAAATTGATCATGACAAAAGTTGTTTCAAGTATGCTATCAGGTTGGGTTTCCAAGCAACCAATAATGTCACAAAGTATGAGGTGCATATATTTGGGGCCATGATGTCAAAGAAACTCAGGGTGGATAAGATCACCTTTCATAGTGACGCTTGACTAGTGGTCAACTAGTACTTGGGGACGTTTGAAGCCAAAGACTGTAAGATGAGAAAATATATAAAGAGGATAAATTAAGAGTGCTTTAAGTTTTCTTACTTTAGAATCAAACAAATAGCCAGAAATGAGAATGGTCACATCAATGCTTTGGCTATACTAACATCCGTCCAAAAACTAATTGGAATTGGGTTATATCAATAACAATCCTATAAAGACAAGTTTGGAGAAGGTCAAAATAATAGTTAGGTGTGTAAATGCTCCTACCAACCCATGGTTCACCCCGATCTTTAACTTCCTAGAAAAGGGAGACCTATATAAGGATCATAACCTTGTAAAGAAAATCAAGGCCAAGGTGGGACGATACTTGATTGGAGCTGGTAAGTTGTATAGAAGAATCACAATTAGAACTGGGCTCTTATGTATAGCCAAGGAAGGATCTGAAATAATAATGCTTGAAGAGCATAAAGAGGAGTGTGACTCTCATTTAGATTGAAGGAGGCTATCCCAACATATTTTGAGGCAGGGCTACTATTAGCCCACTATGCTAGCAAATTGTACAAAATACACTTAAGAGTGTGAGAAGTGCCAAAGATTTGCCCCATTTTCAAATATGGATCCAAACACCATGATAGGGGTGGTAAGTCCTTGGCCTTTCTACAAGTGGAGGCTTGACATAGTAGGACCTCTACCTCAAGCAAAGGGTCAAAATAAGATTTTACTAGTGGCCACTGATTACTTTTCCAAAATGTATTGAAGCGGAACCTCTAGGAAGAATATGAGAGGAGGAGGTGATTCGATTGATCTAGAAATCTATAATTTGTCAGTTCAATCTACCAAAAGAGCTCGTTATCGATAACAGAAGGTAGTTTATAGGTCATAACATCAAGGAGTTCACCATCAAAAACATCAAGATGTGTCACTCAACACCATATCATCCCCAATCCAATGGTCAGGTAGAATCTTCCAACAAATTAATAATCAATCTACTAAAGAAAAGGTTGGAGCATGCAAAAGGAACTTGTGGCATTATGGGCTGTTAGGAAAAGTCCCTATGGGAGCACTAATGAGACACCTTTCTCCCTAGTATATGGTACTAAACCTATGATCCTAACTAAGGTCATAGTACCCACTGTGAGGTTGGCCCTAGCAAAGAGCAGAATGCTACAAGTAGAGTAATCGATTTGACCCTTATTGAGGAAAAAAGGGATGAGGCCTTGAAGAGGATAATTGATCAAAAAAGGAAATATCATATTATTACAACAAGGATATGCATTTCAAAGCTTTAACCATGAGCAAGTGGGGTTCTTAGAAGGGTCTTTCCTAGCAAGAAGGAATGGATGATGGGTAAAATGAGTGAAAATTGGGAAGGACCTTATCAAATAGTTGAGAAAACACCAAGAAAAGCCTTCTTATTGAGAAGTATTGAAGGAATTGAAGATGGCAGAAGATGGAATGCTTGACACTTAAAAAAATACAACTTTTGATGTATCTTAATTTACTACTTTCATATACCATCATTGTATGTATACATATGAAGTGGATCCTTTCAAGATATGGTTCTCTCCTAGAAGTGTCCCACTAATACATGTCACAGGTTGATCACCTCAATTAGGAACTAAGTAGAGTGGTCTGGCACTTAAGGAAGAATCGAGCACCTTGGTTAGGAACCAGGTAGAATACTAATTCCCATTAATACATGTCATGAGTTAATCACCTCTGTTAAGAACCAGGTAGAGCACTCTCGCACTAAAGGGAGAGTTGAGCATAACATGCTCCATTTATTAAGCGACCCCTATCACCTTGAGGAATACCCCTTCAAATTACTTCAAAGCTCGAACTGAATGTTTGTTTTCCTAGTCATAATCCATAAGGTTTGAGCAAGAAAGATAGAAAATAATTTGGTAACTATTTTAGTGATATTGTCTAAATTTAACAAGTGTCCCTAACCCCCTTTTATAGAGGATAATGCTAAGAAATATTTTGGTGATACATGTCCCAAAAATAGATGGGCAGGTCAACATTATAAATAAATTCTACAAGTGATATAAATACACAATTATGCAAGTAAATTGGTTTTTATTGATAAAGTTTAAACTTACAAAAGGTTGAGCTCGTGACCACACAAGTGGAAGTGGTGTCGTCCTTAAACAAATGTAAAAATCATATGGGGCCTATGTTCTATTTCATCAGAAGGCTAGAGCCATAAAAGATCATTGATCCCCGACCCCACCTTCTATTCCTATCACCTTAGGCCTATCACCACTCTTATTAGAGTCTGAGTCCTCTTCCTCATCTCCCTCTCTTGAGATTAAGTAGGCATATATTAGGGAGTGATCGAGATATCAAAAATTTAATAGTAGTAATCCCTTAGGTCCCTCTTTTGGCCTCCATTTTGAAGGAGTCCATGGCCAAATCATACCCTATCTTGATGCTCGAGATGAGATATTTGGCCACTACATCGAGCTTGACCTTTTCCTTCTCTTCAATCTCAGCCAACCTATGATTACATTCCTCAATCTTGGCCTCGACTTTTCTCTAGGCCTCTTCAAGCTCAGCCAAATTCCTCGAGTTTTCATTTAGCTTAGTGACGACCTTAGATAGTTTTTCCTCCTTGTATACGGCCTCGCCATCCCACATGTTGGCCTTTGCCAGTAGTACTGCGTACTTGGCTCAAGTAGAGGCATGGCCCTCTTTTTCTTGTGCCAACTCATGCTTTAAATTCCCCACACCTCTAACCCTATCCAACCCATAAAGTAATTATAACTAATAAAAATCCAAATGACGTGAGGTCAAACATAAGAAATATACATAGTAATAAAAAATTATATACATAAGAAGTGAGGTAAGATTAACGCACCTAGTACATGACGTAACTAATCATAAGCTCAGAGCTCGTGTCCTCACATATGGCATCAAACTGCTTCTCATATGCCATAAAAGGAAGGTGGCACACATAGTGTTCGAGTTGCTCTAGTGACATACCTTGATATAGAACCACCCTATCCACGTTGGTGGTAAGATCATTGACAACATCCTTCCCCTTTCTTGAATCCGTTATAGGGTAGTCAGGTTCTTGAGGACCCAAGTTGGGAGGTGATGAAGTGTATTAGTCTTAGGATATGAATAAAGGCTTGAAGACATTCAAAGGCTCTAATCTAAGCATGGGCTCATTGATGGTCACTTTCCTCTTCCTTCTAAATGGGGGGGAGATGCCCTCCTACCCAGAAGATTTGCTCATCTTCTTACCTTTAGAGGATTCTTCCCTATAATGGGAGAAGTAGTTTTTTGGGTGCTCGTCCCCTAGGGAGCAACTTTACTCTTTAGTCAAGTTAAGAAAGACGTGGCATCAACCTCTATAGTATCTATAAAACAAGGTCGAAGAGGTGTTAGTATTATGGGGTCAATTAAAAAAACGGAAAAAGTTTAAATCTTAGGGCTAGTTCACCATCATCAACAACCATCTCAAACCTTCCCCCATAGTTTATGGGAGCGGTCTGGCGCTTGGAGTCGATGCGAGGTTTACAAATGATCCTATGAGAGGGATCTATTGAACCTTACCACATCAATCCACATATGACAAAGCGTGGGGTGTTTAATAGTTATTTCCACACGGTTCGCTCGGGTAGATATTTCTAGTTATTAGCTAAGCATCGCTTTGCTTCCTCACTTAAGATCATCATAAAGGAAGGGCTACGTTTATACCTCAGTCCTGCTTCACTAACATGTATACCCTCCTCGACTTTGTAGGGTTCTTTTTCAACACATAGGCTTTACGTTTAAAGTCGGTTCAACGGGTGAAATGACTTTACATTTAAAGTCGGTTCAAGCGTTGAAAAGACTTTAAATTCAATTTTTTTTACATATTATACTCAAATTCTACTCTACTAATAACCTGTATTCGATCACATATAGCAGAAAAAACTAAAATCTATTTAACAAAGTTTAAATAATACAAATAATTGAAAAATTAAATATAATTAATTACTTGATAATTAAATTTATTAAAAAATAATTTATATACAATACATATATATTTAACTTAAATTACAAATAAAATGATGTCGTCTCTTTTGTCATAAATTTTGTGATATTTCCACTTTATTTCAAGGAGAGAAAGCTTGGTTGGCTTAGAATCGCTAACATAGTGAGCAGGAAACTGGGAAAAAATAGCTAGTCCATATAACAATTCATTCCCATAAATACATGAGCATGTAAACATCCATCAAACAAGCAGTCCAAACTTCAGAGACATAGGAATGGAGAAATTAAAGCATTATAAATATTACCATGGTGTTGTCCTATGTTATTCAAGATTATCATATTCTTCTCTTTATGTTATAATTTGAACAAAGTGTTCTGTCCATTCTTCTTGTAAATCATCAAAAATATGCATATCATAGCCCCACTTGTTCCAACCAAAGAACTATATGTAATTAAATTCAAATTAAGAATGTAATATCATGAATTCACAAAAAAAGAACTTATATATGTTAAAAGATTAGTAAAAGAGATTACCACATCGACACTTGAGTGATATAATAATAACCTTATCCCTTCGAAATCATATTAGCATTGTATTAATCTTTTGTCTATAAATATGAAACTATCTGGAATCAAGCTGGTATTTTAATGCTATAATGAGCTCTAAATATGAAGTCAAGTGTAACTTTGATTTGTTACTTGGATTGGTTGAGTTTTAGTCCCCATAAACTTATGGAACAATTGTTTTTTTCCCAACCAACATAGGTAACAAATCAAAGTTACACTTGACTTCATATTTAGAGCTCATTATAGCATTAAAAATACCAGCTTGATTCTGATAGCTTCATATTTATAGACAAAAGATTAATACGGTGCTAATATAATTTCGAAGAGATAAGGTTATTATATCATCACTCGGGTGTCGATGTGATAATCTCTTTTACTAATCTTTTAACATATATAGGTTATTTTTTGTGAATTCATGATATTACATTGGAATGATGATTCTTGGTAGTTTTCCTATACTTGGCAAGCTAGTGACTACCATGATGTTGTCATACAAGGGAACTAGGAAAGAGAGATGAGATGAAGTTTGAGCAAAAAATAGGTCCATATAACAATTCATTACCCTAAATACATGAGCACATAAATATCCATCAAACAAAACATCCATCAAACAAGGGACTTCAGACACAGGAATAGGAAAATTAAAGCATTATAAAATTACCATTATGTTGTCATATGCCATTCAAGATCATCAGAATCTTCTCTTGATTCTTCTTGTGATGATATAATTTGAACCATATGTTCTACCCATTCCTCTCGTAAATCATCAAAAATTTGTAGGTCATATCCCGTCTTGTTCCAACCAAAAAACTATATGTATTTATATTCAAAATAAGAACGTAATTTCATGAATTCACAAAAAAAATAACTCATATATGTTAAAAATGTATATTGGTAAAAGATATTACCACATCTTCAATTGGAATTTTGATATTTGTGATGATTTTGTTCATAAACTTCATGACATAGTAACCACACATGACTCAATCATTTTGTTGTGGAACCTACAAAAAAGATGTGTACATGATTTTCCATATTCGAACATATTTATTATTCAATAGTAAAATTAATAAAATTATTAATATTTGCTTGTATATACCATAACTTTGTGCCATATAAGCTTATGAGATTTTTTAAAGGCAATGCCCCTACTCTTGTTCCACAGCTTCCATGCCTTATCAAAGTTTAAAATGGCTAGTTTTTTTATTAAATTTTAGAAAGAACAATAGAAGAAAAATAACTTGCTATAACTTTTACATTTCAACAACTACTTTTGTATCTTTAATCAATTCTATGGAAGTTGAGTCACAATACGAAACATGATTACTATACAGATCAAGGATTACCAACATCCAATGATCTTGGCCTTGTTCAAAATTTTATGGCCAAGGGATTATCAAATTCTGATTTCTACTAAGCATTAATGTCCTATCACATAATTGTTTAGCTATGATGCTAACATCCTACTCTTGATATTGATTGACAAATGAAGAATCATAGAACATTGCTAAATGTGATGAGTGATTATGTTGAAGTTGATAATAACATGCCCTATATAAAAGAAATATATATAAATAATTAGGTAATATAAATATAATTATATATGTTCTACATAAATGAAAGTTATTTACTGATTGAGGACTCACCTTGTCCACACTTAAATTATACTTAAATCGATCATTTGATATTAAAATAGCTATAATATGTACTCGATCGATATATATATGTTTGGCCGATGTCTACACTAGAAATTTCTATAGGAAATGGCACAGTTCATCCATCATTTATGCTAGATTCCCTCGCAACAATAGTCATCAAAGCGCCAAGATTTCTGCTAAAGTTTAAAGCATAATCATAACTATACTTTTTCCATGGCTTCTTCTTGAATGAATTAGTGTGTGATTATTGGCCTCTAGACATAGATTTGCCAAGAGATACTTGCTTTGTATCTCTTAAATGTGCAGCACTTACTAATTCTAGTAGAATAGACTAAAGAATAAGTATTATATATGTTAGTAACAATAAAAGAATAATAATTTAATAGTAGTAAAAAAGTGTTATCTTTTAAGTAAAAAAATAGTACCATGTCAAAATTTATCACAACTTGAATCGACGGTCAAGCCATATATTGTCTAGCCGCCTCTTGGACTGTGCTAGCATCAGAAGGCACAGGTAGTGGACAATTATGGAGCAATGATTGATCAATTACTATTCACTAATGATTTGGCAAATATTGATTATGAATCATCCAATCATCACTCAATTGTTATATCGTTCCAATAGCAACAAAGTCTGTTGATGAAAGATGTTTCAACAAACATTTCATATTCTGTAAAAACTTTAAGCGTTATATATAATAAATAAAATATATGATAAAAAAATAAAAATAATAGATTATCTACATAAACTTTAAATCTTACCACAAATGATTGATCAAATAGAGGAGGACTCCCATGTGGGATAGCTATTGGAAGTACATTCTCATCAAAACGTTCATCATTATATGATTGATGGTAAGAATGCATAAATTGCATTGGAGAAAATGAACCACTACCTGATTGCATTTGCATTCCTGGCATAAAGGGAGGATCAATAGGATCACTATATCCTATATAGCATCAATTATAACAATATATAACATACATTATGTTTAATTAGGTTATTGATCGTATACATATATTCCTTCACAATCACTTCGAGTCTATGACAAAGAATCATCGTCATCAACTAGATCATCACATACATTAGGTAATTGGTTTGAGAAATTACTAATATTGGATAATGTATCAAGCATAGGGTCATCATCTTCTAAAGCATCACAATGGTAGAACTCTTTTTGTGGAGACGTTAACACAACAAACCATATTGTGTCAATTTGATCGCTCACATAAAATACTTATTTTGCATGAAGTGCTAACATGAAAGGATCATCAGTGTGACTTATCTTGGATAAATTTACAAGGGTAAATCCAAAATCATCTATTTTATATCCAACATTGATAACATCTTCGACCCAATCACCTAAGAATACTGTTGCATGGAAGATCTCATAATCGAGTTCCCAAATTTATTAAATTATACCATAATATGTTTTATCAGAAAGTACATGATTACCATCTTTTGAACTAGAAAATTGTATAGTTTGTGTAACCATCTTCACACCACTATTTGGATTTACTCAGACTTTGTCCTTTACTTGATTCGTAAACCTCAATCCATTAATTATGAAACTAGAAAATGATTTGACATCAAATTGTGAACCATGTGCAAGCCATTCTAAACTTTATATTATTTTATGATTGGGTTTGTTGAGTTCAACTCGAATCTATGCATACAAAAACATGAAATGTGTTTAAAGAAAAGTTTTAAAACATTGCATAGAAGTACAAATGAATTCTTGTATCTGATACTTACATGGTTGCAAAACCAATTAATAAGCTCTCGCTTATGTTCATTATACAACTATTTTTCTCCTCTTTTTTTATAACGAGGTTTGATCTTTAGTAAGTTTAAATGAATTTTGTAATGTTGTTAAAGATATATCAAGTAGATATCATCATTAATAGTTAAATAAAAAATAATTTCATTTTAAATGGAAAGGTTACCTATCATCACTTACTCTATGTAAGGTTGTACCTTATTATTATTTAGCAAAATAATTCGGTGTGCTTTTTCCCATCGAGTGCAATCAATAAAAAATTTCTTACTTCTACCAAGCATTGGGTTACCTATTTGGATCATGTGACGTTCTAAGAAGAACTTATGCATAGGATTCACAATTTTAGTGCAACCACTAAAGTATTCAAAACAAAACTCAATGGCCTCTTTAGCAATGTAACATTCCACCATGCATCCTTCAGGTGAATTTCTATTATTTACATATCCTTTAAGTACTTGCATGTATCTCTCAAAAGGATATATCGAAGAAAGAAGGAGGAAAATATTTTTCAATTAGACACAAAGTCTCTACAACATCTTTCTATAAAGAGTTTAACTCACCAATTGATATAGATTTCTTGAATATTGTATTGAAGAATGAACGAAGATGGATTATTCATAATCAAACATGTTTTGGAAGAATCGATCTAAAAGCAACTAGTAATAACTATTTCATTAAGATATGACAATCATGTAATTTCAATCCATAAAGTTTCTTATCGGTGATAGACACAAAATTTTTTAAGTTGGATGAGTAACCATTAGGAACTTTCACACCCACCAAACATTTACAAAACACGTTCTTCTCTTTTCTTGACATTGTATATGATACTGGTGGCAAGTATGTTCAATTCTTATCATTTTCCACCCTTGATGCCAATTCAGGTCATATGCCTAGTTTCTTTAAATCCAGTCTTGCTTTAATTCCGTCCTTCGTTTTTACAGGTATATTAAGTAATGTACCAATCAAGCTCTCACATACATTTTTCTCAATATGCATACCATCTAAGATGTGACGAATGTGTAGGTATTTCCAATAAGGTAATTCCCAAAATATTGACTTTTTATTCCAACAACCATGATCTACTGATTCAGTAACATTTTCATTTTCACCTCTTTTATTAGTTGACCTATTTTGTTTCCCTACCTTAGTGAGTATTATTTTTTTCATCTTTCCATATGGTTTTAATGTCATACCATTCAATTTCCTTAATATCTTAACACCTCGCAAAGGTCGGGGTGTAGGATCATAATCTTCTTCACCATCGAACGATTTATTTTGGTATCTAAACTTGTGTCCAGATGGCAAAAATCTTCTATGTCTTCTATAAGACATCTTTTGTCTGTGAACAAGATAAATTGTAAAAGTGCCATCACTACATATAGGGCATCCCATATAACCTTTTGTTGCATGCCCTGATAAGTTCCCATAGGTAGGAAAATCATTAACTATCCATAAAAGGACCCCCTCAAGTTAAAGTGTTCTTCTTTATGTGCATCGTAAGCATTTACACCATCATTCCAAAATGTCTTTAAATCATATAACAGAGGCTACAAATATATATCAATATCAACACCGGGTTATTTCGGTCTTGAGATCAATAATGTTAACATCATGAATTTTCTTTTCATACACAACGAGGGAGGAAGGTTATATGTTACCATAATTAATGGTCAACAACTATATATACTACTAAGGAAACTGTGTGGATTAATTCCATCAGTAGCAATGGAAAGATAAAGATTGTGTGGATCAGATGCAAATTGAGAGGATAAATTATCTACTACTTTCCAATTTGGAGAATCACAAGGATGATATAGCACCCCATCATCAGATCGATTATCTGAATGCCAAGTCAACATCTTTGATGTCTCTTTACTTTTGAACAACCTTTGAAAGCGAGGAATCAGAGGAAAGTACCAAAGAACCTTTGTTGGCAAGCCTTTCTTTGGTGTTGTCTCATTTTTAGCATGCTTCCATCTCAATTCTTTACACATCGGACAATCATCTAATGTCTCATATTATTTTCTATAAAGAATGCAATCATTTGGACAAGCATGAATCTTATGATATTCCATGCCAAATCAACTAAGAGATTTCTTCACTTCATACATTGAAGATGACAATTCAATACCCTCAGGAAACATATCTATTAGTAAATTTAGTATATTTAGTAATTTTAGTAATTTTAGTAATTTTAGTGTATTTCTTGCATTCCAGATACAACGGTTTTTCGGCATCTTCTAGAAGCTTTTTAAAGGTTTCAGGATCATCCTCATGTAGTTCATCTTCAACACCATGAAACATATTTTCTGTCTATACATTATGATAAGATGTATATAATCCACTCATATTCTTATTTATCTCTTCCCCATGAGTATTATCAATATTTTCTCCATGATAATACCAACATTTATAACTCAAAAGAATACTACAGATAAGGTGATACTTAACCTCATCAACATCATGAAATTGCTCATTTTTACATTTAACATTTGGACATAAAATCATACTAATTTCATTATTACTATTTCTACAAGCAAATTCCAAGAAACTTTCAACTCCATAAATGTAGTCCTGCTCAAATCTACACTTTGATATCCAAGATTTGTCCATTTTCTATTAATGACATTAAGCATATTAAATATGTATCCAATCAATATATCTAAGGTATTATTATATATGAATTCCCTAATTATTAGAATATATACCAAAATATATATAATACAAAAATTTATCATTTTAATCATTTTAAAATTGTATTACTTTTACTAAATAAAATATAATTATTTATATGTAAATAAATTTATCCACATACGATAATTAATAATAATAATAAAATCTGCACGATATTATTGAAACTAGCTAATATAAAAGTCTATCTATTCTTCCAAAAGGCAAGAAAAGCACATTATTATTTATATTGGAGAAAAACTACCTAGAAAATCCACTCTTTAAAACAGAGACAACAATTATGAAAGTTTTTGTCATTTATCGCAGAGAGTAGCTACATAAGAAGTAGAGTATATAGTTTTGGTAGCTTTCTCTATATCTTCATAATAGACAGTAACTATTCTAGTCCCTCAAACCCACAATATCCAGATATTATTTCCCCTGACCCACCTAGAAAATCAGCCAAACAAATAATAACATACATAATACAAAAATTTATACAAAAAATAATGCAAAGTGAATAATAAGTGCATAGGATTAATAGAGATACTTACAAGAGTAAATAAAGTGACAGAATGAAGGAAATGAAGAAAAAAATAGTGTTTTGTAAGTGAGAAAATAGATATAAAAAATTTGAGTGTTTTGTTCAAAAAAATAGGTGATCTGGAAGATAATTTAGAGAGGAAGAAAATTCACTAAAGGACACTGGAATTAGTGGTCGTAGGTGGCCAAAAAATGAGAAAGAGTGGAGGAGGAGTGTCGGTCGTTTTGGGTTTTTGGGGCACTGTAAATAAAATATGTTGTGTTTGATGGGGAAGAAAGAGGAGAAAAGGAAAATATTCACGTGTGTAGCGTTGGTTAATGTGTTTAACCGACCATACACATAGGACGTAGCGTCGGTTCAACATGTCAACTGACACTACGTAAAATTACTCGTTAAATTTTTTTACAGTTTAAAATTGAAATTAAACAATACAATTTTTTTTTATTTTTTTTGGTCAATTATGTTTTAAGATTTTAACTATACACCTTTTATATTTTTTTGAAAACTTTTCTATATTTTGTTTTTCATGCAATTCAAATTCGATAACTACATACGAAAAACATAATACATAAAAGTATCCAAACAAATACACAAAAATTCTATAAATTTTAAAAACCAATTGACTAAAAAAAGAAGAAAAAATTATACTATCCAAATTCAATTTTAAATAGTTAAAATAAAATAATAATTCACCAAAAAAATAAAAATAAATTATATTGTGTAATTCCAATTTTAAACTATTAAAATAAAAAAATTAACCAGTAATTTTATGTAGTGTCGGTTGACATATTGAATTGACGCTACACGTAGAACCGATGCTACGTCCTACGTGTAGCATCGGTTCAACACGCTAACTAACGATAAAAACTCTATGGATAACATCGGTTTTTTAATGAACCAACTTTAAATACCACATTTTGTAATAGTGAGCCCAAGTCTAGAAGACAACTCTAGCTGTAAGATAAGTCACCCTCAATGACCTACCCCTTCAATCATCCATAAATACACTCGTGGGAGAGACCTCTCCTATCAAGTTTTGGCATTTGGAGGGTTGACCACCAGCCCAAGTTATGGGGTGATTGACTTCAGTCTATAAATATGCTTGTTTTTACCTTTGTGCCCCCATGACATACTTATATATGTATACCTTATGTAATCGACACTTGTACATGTAAAACTCTATATATACCTAGACTCCTTAAACAAAATATACTTTTTGAAGCACATATATGTTATGAGCTAATAAACTTGTAAGTTAGTTTATATATTTATTTATAGATAACTATTTAACAAAAATGATGAAATTGATACAAATATAAAATTTAAAATAACATTATAATTTTATTTTTTAGTTATATGTATAAAGTGTGTGCAAAATGTATATAAATATTTAATTGTTGAAACAAATACCAAAAAACATAAACCACTAACCTATAAAAAATAATTATCGACCAATATATTAATATTGTAAAAATAACTTAAGTGTAACTTTAATTATAATTTATTTCATAGTCATAAGTTTATAAAGATATGATACGTGTAAAGTGTTCTACATAAAGCGTAAGTATAAGTCTTAGTATTATCATTATGTGCATTATATTTAAAAATCTAATGTCTTAAATTTATATTATAAATTTAAAGAGTAATGATATTATCATTGTGTATAAACAATATTTAAAAAAATCAATTTTCTAATTTTATTCTTCAAAAAAAAAAGGGGTCGACGACTACGAAGTCGAACCATTACATTTAAAATTTTAATTTTTTAAATTTATAGTATAAATCTAAGAGTTTTAATATTATTATTGTGCATAAATAATACTTTAAAATCTAATTTTTAAAATTTTATTATGTAAATTTAAATTTAAAAAAAGACCTCGATAACAACTATAAAAAATTATTGAAATATAATTTAATTTATATATGAGTTAGACAAAGATAATAATTTAGGTGTAATTTGATTCTTATATGACTTAGACAAAGATAATAATTTAGGTGTAATTTGATTCTTATATGAGTAGACAAATGACATAATCATAACTACTTTTCATAAATTAAAATGTCTTATAAAAAAATCAAAAATTCAAATATTGGTATTATTACAATACATAATTTTAAAATTATTATTTTGTGTTTTTTTATTAGAAAATTGTGTTTTAAAAATCTACAAGTAAATTTAAAGTGTCCAATACAAAAATCAAAAGTTCATGTATTTATATTGCCATAATATATAATTTTGATATTATCATTTGTATATATATAATAATATGTAGTAAATGTAAAATGTCATATAAAAAAATAAAAATTTAAATATTAATATTATCATAATACATAATGTTAACATTATTATTGTGTATATTTTTATTAAAAAATAATATTTTAAAAATTTATTTTTAAAAATTTAATTTATCCAAAAAAGAAAAAAAAAACAAATTGAGAAGCGACCACGACTAACACTATAGAAAGCGGACCACGGCTTTATATATATACCATAGATAAGAGATGGAAGACGTATCAATTTATTAATCCATAAATTGATTAATTTTGATTGGAGTAATTTTTTTTTTAGCTTATGCTACTATATATATATATATATAATTTAGAGAAATAATGTTAATAAATGATTATGCGTTTAAATTTTCCAATAATTAGAGTATGTATTTTTAATTGTAATTAAATATTTATATTTTAAAATTATTAATTAATTTAAATTTTTATATTTATTGACATTTTAAAGGACTTTATTTAAAATTTATTAATATTATTTACATAAACCATTTATTATCAAAAGGGTCGCGTATGTATATATTTTCAAAGGATGTATCGGTAAAACTACTAAACAATCATATGTATTCCTTTAGATACAGTAATAATGGGAAAATCATAGCTACATTCATAGCACCACAAAGATAAGCGACTGTGGATCTTAAATTGTTGCCACTTTTGACTTATTTTTCTCTTACTTCCTATCGTGCCTGTAAACCCCTGCCACCAAAATAAGAAAAAATTGTGAGCTCATTAATAAATTAACTTTGGTCATCATATACCTTATATCATGGTCACCCTTTTATTGCAACATATATGGACAAATGTTTAGCCTTACGGAATGAAGCCATTCCATCCATACATTGGATTCAGGCCATAAAAATATTTGTCCTACAAAATAAATGAAATTAAGATTAAAACTTTTAAATAATCCAATAGGATAACATAAAGATGAAAACTTTGCTTTATTTTTTTGCCTCTTTAAATTTTTTTGTTTAGAAGTATACTAAGTTTTAAATATTGCTTATCAACTGTATGAATCATATTTGAGCAAAGAATGCTTCCTTTGTAAATATTGGGATAAGTATGCCTCCCAGATTCATTGTCCTTAAAAAAAAAAATTGTCATTCACAAATATCCATACAAATAGATTAATAAATTCTTTAATAAGATTTAGAAAAAAAACAAATAGGCAGCCATGTAGTATGCATTATTTTAAGAAAAAATTACCTAAAATCAAATAATTTTGGATAATATTTTATTTTTCTTTATCAAAATCACTCGAAAATAAGACTTATCACACACTAATAAGACTTACCTCAGAATAATTTTGGTAAAAAGAAAATCGTGATAAGTCATTTATCCAATGTGGGAAGCCTTATCACTCGTATCCAGTGTCGCGATAAGGCTAACCACAACAGGACAATATCTTGACACAATAATGATAAGCCTTATCATAGAACGATTTTAGTAAAATATGGAATATGTGTTAAGGTATTAATCTAATGTGAGAAGATATTGACCCAATGTAAAAAGGGTTATCACGTGCATTTAGTGTCGTTATCACGACGAGGTAATGTTTTATCACAACAGTTATAAATCTTATTAAGGATTTTGGTGAAAAATAAATCTAATTTGAATGTCCTACTAATTTGATAAATCACTTTTACTTTAATTATATATATAGCTTGCGTGTAAATATAATAAACTCACATTTGTAAGGTTTGTTGGATGAGGTGGGCAACCAACTTTCTTTTGATTACCATGCTGATCCTATGATAAAATTTAAAGTGAATTGAACATAATTTTTATCAATAAATAATTAAGTAAAATTTGAAAATGTAAAACAAACCAAGTTCAAAAAAATGAAACCTGCTTTATGATTTGACAATCGTGACAAACTTCTAGGTTTGGTAGGCTTTTTCCTTGTTTTTCTATACCATGTTTATATCTGAAGTTGCTTACACCTTTAGCTCGTGCAATTGGAGGACACTCATCAATACTAATATTTCTTAGGGATTGATCACATTTTGACTTAACTTTCCCATCATATATGTAGTTTCTTCATCAAATTCAAGAAACTTCGTGGCTTCAGCTAGTTTGACAATCCATGTTCCAATATTGGATAATGAAGTTATAGACTGAAAACATGCCTTTCTTCACGCGTCAACTCACTCATGTGTACTGATTGAGCATATTTAATTTTTTCTTGTAAGTCATGTCTGTAATTGTGATACGATTAATTTTGAGAGAGAAAAAGAGAGATAGAAAGAGAGGAAGTTGGCTTAATTCATCATAATATATCCCTATGTTTCTCGGTTATCTTATAGTCTTATAAGAGCAAGAGAGAGCTAAGAGAAAATGATAGAAAAGCAAAGCAAGGAATAAAAGAAGGGTTCCAGTGGAACGAGGTTGCAGCTAGTGCCTTCCAACAATTGAAGGAAGCATTAATTGCCCCTTCCATTCTAAAGCTACCAAATTTTACTCAACGTTTTGTCATCGAATGTGATGCAAGTGGTATAGGCCTTGGGAAAGTTTTGACACAAAAGAATCTTCCAGTGGAACTTCAATGCTACTCTCAAGGGATTAACCTTAGCTATGTCAACTTACGAAAAAGAAATGCTAGTAGTAGTTAAGGCTATTAGGCTCTGGAGACCCTATTTGCTAGGGAAGCCATTCACTTTGCGCATGGATTAGAAGAGTTTGAAGTACCTCTTAGAACAAAGGATCACCATACCACAGGCACCCTGGTTACCTAAGTTACTAGGCTATGACTACGAGATCAAATATAAGAAGGGCTTAGAAAATCAAGCAGTAGATTCCTTGTCCCGAGTAGTAGAGTTCCAACTTCTTTCCATTTCTTAACCTCAAGATGCTTGGTGGCCCATACTCCAAAAAGAAGTTCAACGAGACCCTTTTTATGAGAAACTCCAAGCCAAAATCTCCTTTACTGCTATACATAACTTATATCAACGAGATAGGGTATGGTT
The DNA here is from genome assembly GCA_030763125.1 of Hippophae gyantsensis. Classification (NCBI taxonomy): domain Eukaryota; kingdom Viridiplantae; phylum Streptophyta; class Magnoliopsida; order Rosales; family Elaeagnaceae; genus Hippophae; species Hippophae gyantsensis. The sequence continues at coordinate 39,106,261 of CM061035.1, read as the reverse complement.
CAGAAGAAATACAGTGTACCTAAATCCATAGTCCTCCCTAGTTCCCCATATACTAGTCATTCGTCGTCCATAGGGGGACACTTTGGCTTTCACAAGACACTCTCTCGTATTAAACAGAATTTCAACTGGTCTAATATGTAGAAGGGAGTAAAAGAGTTCCTACGCTCCTATGAGGTATGCCAAAGGTGTAGGAATGATTGCATGTAACCAGTAGAGCTACTGCAACCCCTATCAATTCCTACCATAAGTTGGAATAAAATTTCAATGGATTTAATTGAAGGGTTACCTCTCTCAAAAGGAAATACCGTGATTATGGTAGTGATTGATTTCTTGACGAAGTATGCTCATTTTACTACCCTGAGACATCCCTTCATTACACTAACAATTACCAAGGCATTTGTGGCCAATGTGGTACGTTTGCTTGGCATTCCCACATCAATAGTGAGTGATAGAGATAAGATATTCATCAGCTCTTTTTGGAGAGCCTTATTCCAGCTACAAGGTACCAAACTTTACATTAGTTCGAGTTACCACCCTCAAACTGATGGCCAAACGGAAGTGGTTAATTGTACCTTAGAGTAGTATTTATGCTACTTCGTTGGAGACCAACCAAGACACTGGATAGAATGGCTGCTTTGGGCTGAATTCAATTACAATAGCTCAGTTCACTCATCAACTAAGATGACTCCATTTGAAGCAGTCTATATCACTCCACCACCACTCCTATTGGCTTATATTCCTGGAACTTCCAACATTCAGTTGGTGGATGAATACTTGCGAGACCAAGACCAAATGATGCATGATCTGTGCCAGAATCTCTTACAAGCAAAGAACCGCATGAAATGACAAGCTGATCGACATCGATGAGAGGTGACTTTTGAGGTAGGAGATTATGTGTACCTTCATCTACAGCCTTATTGATAGACCTCAGTGGCTTTTCGAGCTACCATGAAATTAGCCCCACATTTCTATGGGCTTTACCATGTAACAGCTCGAATGGGAGTGATGGCCTACAAGCTTGCCCTCTCCTCTGACTCTCAAATTCACAACGTCTTCCATGTCAGCCAACTCAAGAAGTACCTCAAAATCCACACACCAACCTTCACCCAATTACCTCATCTCTCAGATAATTCTACAGTCACTCCCCAACTAGAAGCTATTTTGGAGCGTAGGGTGATCCACAAAGGGAAGTATCGGCCAATGTCAGAAATCCTCATGAAATGGGTGGGGGCACCTGCCAAGGATGCTACTTAGGAGAATGAGTGGTGGTTCTCTAAGACCTACCCTACATTTATCCTTACAGACGAGGATTCTCAGGTAGGGGGAGTTGATAGGTGCATAGTGCGCCAAGCCACGTGCAAATGGGCACGTGTGTGCATGGGTGAGCGTAGAGGTGAAGCTACGATGACTAGAGTAGGGTTTGGCTCGTTCGAGAAGGGGGACCACTCTCATCATGAAGGGGGGCCAATAATCAATTAGGAACAGTATCCAACACCCTCACTGATCACACTTACGACCCACAAAATGGACCAAACAGTATCCACCACCCTCAAGTTACCAAACTATTTGATGAACTTTCTATAGTAACTTGCCAACTCGAGGAACCCTCTGAATCCCTTGGCTGTAGTTGGTATCAGCCATTCCATCACTGCACGAATTTTTGTAGGATCAACTAAGACTCCTTACTTAGAGATCAGGTGGCCCAGGTATTCTACCTACAAGACCCCAAAGTGACACTTAAAGGGTTTAGCAAACAAACTGTTAGTTACTAGTATCTGGAGAACAGTCTGCAAGTGCAAGATATGATCTTCCTAAGTTCGAGAGTACACCAAAATGTCATCAAAGAAAAATAATATAAATTTCCTGAGATAGGGTCGGAATAGGTCATTCATTAGGCTTTGGAAGGTGGCTGGAGTATTGGTGAGGCCAAATGGCATCACAAGGAACTCATAGTGACTTTCATGTGTTCTAAAAGTAGCTTTTGCAACATCATCCTCATGAACCCTTATTTGATGATATCCTGACCGTAAATCTAGCTTGGAGTATACTTTGGCCCCATGTAACTCATCTATAATAGGTATGGGGTACTTATCATTGATAGTGATGGCATTAAGAGATCTACAGTCAACAAAAAATCTCTAGGCTCCATCTGCCTTTTTAGCCAACAAAATTGGGCATGAGAATGGGTTGTTACTAGGTCTGATCAAGCCTGACTATAAGAGTTCTTGCACCATTCTCTCTATTTCAGCCTTTTGATAATAAGGGTAATGGTAGGGTCGCACGTTTACTGGTCCTGAGCCTGGTGTAATGGTATGTGGTGATAATGTGATCTCTTTGGTGATAAGTTGGATGGAGGTTTGAATACCTAAGGAAATGCAACCAATATTTTTTGGATCTCAAAAGGATGAGTCTTGGTTTGTTTACTGAAGTTGTCATTGAGAGTTATTTGAAGAAATAACTTGGTTCCTTGTAGATTGTTAACCTCATTGTGGGTTAGGGCTACAATGTTGGTGCATTCTAACCCTTGAAATTTGTGAGTAACTTCTTTTGTCTTAAAGCTGATGGTAAATTTCTTATAATCCATCTCCACCGGGCCTAAGGTTTCTAGCCATTGAACCCCTAGAACCAATTGGAAAGCTGTAACTGGAAGGACATAAAAGTCTACTATGATTTGAAACCCTTGGATGGTAAGGTTAAGGTTGCAGCATTGGCCAGCGCATTCTATCTGCTCATGATTAGCCATCATTACCTGTATTTTATTTTCCTTAGTTATGGTTATTCCCAATTGAGAGGTTAGGGTTTGATCAATGAAGTTATGAGTACTTCCCCCATCAATCAACATCAATACCTTTTTATTTTTCAACTATCCCATGATATGCATAGTTTGTGCATGTTCAGCTCCTACGATTGCATGGAGTGATATCTCAGGTAACACTTCAGGAGATTATATTTCCAATTGGAATTCTTCCAACTGATCTATGTGATCCAGGTAAGGCTCTTCTATCATAAACAGCTGAGGCCATGCACATCGATAACCAGCCACAAATTTCTCATCATAGTAGTAACATAGCCCTTTGTCTCGACCTTCACATGCTTCGTGCTTAGTGATTCTATGAAAAGTAGTAGGTTGAATGGATGTTGCTGAATTTGGTTGATGTTGGGGTGATGGTCATAACATACTAGTACCGGGGATAGGTAAGGTTTTTGTTGTCACTGAAGTTGCTTGGTAACATTGATATTAAGTTGTTTTCCTCTGGAGTAAACTCCTCTCTTCGATCAATCTTGCCACCCCTATAGCATCATCCAAGATTTGAGGTTATTTAATTTTGACATCAATCTTGGTATCATCTCTTAGTCCCATAATAAAACAACCTATTAGGAATTCCTTGGTCAAGCCATCCACCCTATGAGATAGTTTCTCAAATGCTTCTTGGTAAGCAACTATACTTGAGGTGTGTTTTAGCCTAGACAGTGCTTCTGAAGAATCCTCATAATAATTGGTTCAAACCTTAGTTGTATATCTTTAATGAACTCTTTCCAAGTGAGAATTCCACAAAATCTAGTGAGCCATCGATGCCATTGCAAGGCAATGCCCTCGAGGTGGAACGATGCCAACTGGACTCGTTGTTCCAATGAGGTTTTTATGTACTCGAAGTACTGCTCAGCTTTGTATATCAACCTGGTAGTTTCATCACCAGAAAACGTTGGAAATGAGAGCTTCAGGTGAGAGCAATGGTTTTCAGGAGAGTTTTGAGAGATGTGTGGATAGGGGTTTTCTTCTTTGGCAAAAAGGTTAACCTTAGGAAGGCTGCGAGAGGCGTGTAATGCCTATAACTCGGTTAGGACAGCTTGTAGGGTGGTGCCTACCTGGTCTAAACCAGTCTCATATCGAGCAAGGGTTTCCATTACTTCGCTACAAAATTTAGTGTTGGATTTTCCCCTAGTATCCATGTCTTTGATACCATTAACACAATTAATTTTGAGAGAGAAGAAGAGAGCTAGAAGGAGAGGCAATTGGCTTAATTCATCATAATATATCCCTCTATTTCTCGGCTATCTTATAGCCTTACAAGAGCAAGAGAGAGCCAAGAGAAAATAAAAAAATAACCAAAAATGATAGATAAGAAAAGCACATAATAACAAAATCTGCTCCAGCCATTTCATGGGTGGTGAGTACGCTTAGTAAGGGTGGTGGATACTGCTCCTAATCGATTATTGGCCCCCCTCATGATAAGAGTGGTACCTATCCTCCAAGGAGCCATACCCTACTATGGTCATCGTAGCTTCTCATCTGTGCTCACACATGCACACGGCTTGGCACAGTATACACCTATCAAATTGTTCCATGTGATACATTTTTTTTTGCACTTTCAATTCACCTCTTTAAAATATATTGGTCTGGTATATATGTAAGAGTTTTCATATCTAGCACTTTTAGTGCACAACAACACAAAAATCCTATAGATTCAAACAACTTGCAAGAAGAGGATATCATAGAAGTGGTAAAATCATATTGAATTGTAAGCACTTTCATAACCTTCTTCAATTGTTGAATAAATATAATTTTCTCCTTCATTACATATTTCTGTTCTCCTCACCTTAAGATTGTATTTTAGCTGATTTTCAATAAAAGTGAACAATTTTAATTATGTAATCATTAGCTGCATGCATAAGCATTCCACAGTTTACTTCAAGATGAGGCTGCCCATTTTTGCAACGAAAATCCTCTCCTATTTCATCTAGCTGCATAACTTCAATTTTTTCCTTATAATGATGCATAAAATAGATAAGATTCATTATTTTGGTGAAAATTTGATGAAAAATATTGTTTGTGCTCTCATTTCATCGAGTAGATTTAACATTTATAGAAAAAAATATCTAAACTAAATGCAGGACACCATTTTTTTAAATGAATAGAACTTCTTCAACCATAAATGATCCTCAAGATTGAACTGTTTGGTCATAGAATCCTATGCATGTTCCCCAAAATTTTGATTCACTAAGGCTATAGAAACGTTTTTGGAACTCTGGATTAGCATAGTAACTTACAAGATGTTGTGTAGAATATTTTGAGATGTACCAAGTACATAATCGGTGACATGTATTAAGAAATACTATTTCAGTTGCATTTGCCATAGCCTTGCCTTCATCAGTGAAAATAGTTTTTGGTGGTCTTTTTTCCATTGCTTCCAAAGAGGTTTCAAATTAACAACCAAACAAATGAGCAAGTGGTTTCATTTAGTAGAAAAGCACATCCAAATAAGATGTTTTTCCAATGATGTTTGACTCCTACAAATGGAGCACAAATTAAATTGTATTTTTCTATTCTAATTGTTGTATCAAAGCATTCAACATCTCCAAAATAATCATAATCTAATTTTGATTGGTCATTGTTGAGATTCAATGTGTTTCCAGAGAGAGATTAGAGAGAAGTTAAGACAATTGGCTGAATGTGTGGATCTTCATGAGAGATATATCTATTTATAGAACATTATAGATACATGTGTGAGGTACATAATGTGTACACATATTAACATGTTAGAAGGGTATAATTGGTATAAAGTACAATATGTTATAGGTTGAGGTCAACCTGAGCCTTGGCTGATCATTGAGCTCGAGCTGCTCATTGAGCTCGAGCAGGTCATTGAACTCGGGTTGGTCTACAGGTGGGACGTTTGGGATGTTTCATCCTCCATCTCGGGTCGGTGCCTTTGTTTGTATGGTTTGAATGGATTGGGCACCACACCAGTCCAGATGTCTAAACATCTTGTCCCCTAACTCTTTCAACACGAGCTCTGGTCTGAGGTGGAAGAGTAAATACCAGGTATAGGATACAAATCGTTCATCTCCCTTAATAAATGCGTGTGAGTTGATTGGAGAGAGAAACCAAATGCCTCTATATAAAGAGATGCTTTAGGCTAGGACTTATCATTATTACCTACAAAATTGAGAAACAGTGAAGAAAAATGCTCTTTCATCTCACCTTGAGCTTGTAAAAGATTTTTAGTTCGGTAGTAAGAGTTCAGGTTGAGCTATAATTTTCTTTTTTCGAGTTTTTTAGAGTTCAAGCATTGAGAACCTAACAATTTTCTACTTTATTTTCAGGTCGGTTGTACCGATCAAGTTTTTGGTGCCTTTGTCGGGGATTGATTTTTTCTTATTTTTTCCAATATAGATACAAAGTAATCTTAGTTTTAATTTAGAATTATATTTTATTTTTATTTTTATTTTTTTCTAGGTGTGTTTTTGATATTGGATGCACCATGTTAGAACTCGAAACATTATTCCTTTTGATCTGGAGATTGAAAGCCTTTAGATCACGAAGAAAGAGGAAAGTACTAGCCATGACTAAAGGAGAACACAATGCACCGCCACACACCTTGAAGGATTATGTAAGGCCAATTGTGAATGATAACTACTCAGGTGTAAGATGCCAGACCATTAATGCCAATAATTTTGAGCTAAAACCTGCTTTGATCAACATGGTGCAACAAGCCCAATTTAGCAGATCACCATTTAATGATCCTAATATTCATTTGGTGATGTTTTTGGAGATTTATGACACTATAAAGATGAATGGTGTTACTAAAGACACCATTAGACTGAGATTATTTCCTTTTTCATTAAGGGATAAGGCTAGAGATTGGCTACAATCTCTACAACCATGAAGCATCACTAGTTGGCAGGACATGGGAGAAAAGTTTCTTGCTAAATTCTTTCCACTTGCAAAAGTAGCTCAACTCAGAAGTGAGATTGGTCAATTCAAACAAAATGATTTTGAGATACTCTCTGAAGCATAGGAAAGATATAAAGTTATGATTTGGAATTTCTCTTAACATGGATTGCCAGATTGGTTGCAAGTTTAGATGTTCTATAATGGGTTAAATGGGAAAATTAAAACCATAGTTGATGCTGCTTCTAGTGGAACTTTGATGTAAAAGACACTTAAAGATGCTACTTCTCTTTTGGAATAAATGGCCTCAAACAACTATCAATGGCCAACTAAAAGATCTATGCCAAAGAAATTTATCGGTATTCATGAATTGGAGCCATTTGTTGCCCTTTCAGCTCAAATAGCTTTTCTATCTCATCATATTTTAGCCTTGACAACTCAAAGAATACCACATAGTTTAGAATATGTTGCAAATTAAAGTATGAAAGATCCGATGAATGAATCAAGTTAAGAGTAGGTTCAATACATCAACAATCAGAACTACAAATATTGTGGTGATCCTATGCCAAATTACTACCATCCAAGGCTTCGAAATCATGGGAATTTTTTTATGGAACACAAAGAATGTGTTGTAACCTCCTCTAGGGTTGGATGGTTAACCAAGTGAGAAGAAGATGTCACGTGAGGATGCAATGGTTTCCTTTTTTGAGGAAACCAAAGCAAGGTTTAAAAAGAGTGATTCACAGATGGATAACATTGAGACTCATTTTAACAATATGGGATCCATTATGAAAAAACATTGAAGTGCAAATTAGGCAACTATCCACGACCATCAATGCTCAACAAAGATGAACTTTTCCTAGCAATATAGAAGTGAATCCAAAGGAAAAATGCAAAGCCATTACACTTAGGAGTGGAAGGGAAATTGAGAGATTAGCATCAAAGGAAACTAAGTCCACCCCTACATCTCCAAACAATGGCCAAAGCAATAATAAAGTATAAGGAGAGGAGATTTTTGATGATATATTAAGAAATGTTGACATGCCTCCATCAATTTCATTTCCTGACAATCCTCCTATTCTCTCTACTCCACTTTCTTATCCTCAACACTTTCAAAAACAAAAATTAGATCAACATTTTTCTAAGTTTTTGGATATTTTTAAGAAAATTCACATAAATATTCATTTTGTAGATACTTTGGAATGGATGCCATATTTCTGAAGAACGTCATTTCCTAAAAGAGAAGGTTGGAGGAGTTTAAAACAATAAAGCTTTTTGAAGAATGTAGTGCCATTCTTCAAAAGAAATTACCTCAAAAATGAAAAGATCCAGGGAGTTTCACTTTGCCTTGCTCTATTGGAAATTCATTTTTTGATAAAGTTTTATGTGATCTTGGTACTAGCATTAACCTTATGCTACTTTCTGTTTATATGAAATTGGGACTTGGAGAGATGAAACAAACAACAATTTCTTTGCAACTAGCAGACTGATCCATCAAGTAACCACAAGGAATCATAGAATATGTATTGGTAAAGGTGGATAAATTTATTTTTCCTACTGATTTTGTGGTTTAGATATGGATGAAGACCAAGATATCCCACTAATTCTTGGTAGACCATTCTTGGCTATGGGAAGGGCTTTAATGGATGTTCAAAAGGGTGAGTTAACATTGAGAGTGAATAAGGAAGAGGTTACATTCAACATCTACAAAGTTATAAGATTTCTAGAAGATCCAAGCACTTTCTTTCAGGTAGATGTCATTGAGCAATGTGTAGTAAAAGCCTTTCAAGAAGATATGTTATCCCATCACCTAGAACGATGTATAACCACTTCATCTCATATTTATGATTTTAATAACTCTTCTATTTGTGAACCTCATTTACATTTTGTTAGTGAATAATTTCTCCACTATGTATTTTCCTTGGAAGCATTGCTGCAGATTACATCATGTAGAACATAAATGGAGAGGCTAGAGCCAATGGTAACAAAGACGGATTCTATAATCTCTACATAAAAAGTGTAGAAAACTACAACTCTAGAGTTGAAGCAATTGCCTGATCATCTTCACTATATGTTCTTGGGTGATAATTACACCTTTCCAGTGATTGTTATCGCATCACTTACACTCGAAAAAGAGAAAAAGTAACTACGTGTGTTAAGGGAGTATAGAACATCCTTGGGATGGATTATCTCTGACATAAAAGGTATACGTCTATCCATTTTCATACACAAGATTCTAATGAAGGAACCTTACAAACCATCAATTGAGCCACAAGGAAGATTAAATCTAGCAATGAAGGAAGTTGTGAGAGCTAAAATTTTGAAGCTTTTTAATGCTTGAATTATTTATGCAATATCAAAAAGCTCATAGGTAAGTCCAGTGCATGTTGTACCAAAAAAGGGTGTAATGACGGTGGTGAAAAATGAAAACAATGATCTTATTCCTACAAGAATAGTCTCATGTTGACATGTATGTATGGATTGCCACAAGTTGAACAAAGAAACAAGGAAGGATCATTTTCCACCTCTATTCATTGATCAAATGTTAGATCGATTGGCCAGATATCCCTATTATTGCATCTTAGATGGTTATTCTGGGTATAACCAAAATACCATAGCCCCCAAAGATCAGGAGAAAACTACTTTCACATGCCCTTACGAAAAATTTTCATTTAGAAGGATGCCCTTTGGAATGTACAATGACCCAGCAAAATTTCAACATTGTATGATGGCTATCTTTTCTGATATGGTGGAAGATATAATGGAAATTTTCATGGATGACTTTTCAGTTGGAAAAAAATTTTCATCTCCCTGTTGAGTTAGAGCATGAAGCTTAATAGGTGATAACTGTATTTTATATAGTTATTTTCAACTATTTTATTAATTATAATTGCTAGATTCTCTCTATTTTTAGTTAATTTTAGTTTAATAAATTAGGATTTACTATTTTTTCTAAATTTTAAGAAAATCAAATAAAATGTATCGAAAACGCTCTTAATGGTAAATTTTTGTCCAAAAATATAATTTCAAATAAAATAGTGATTAATTGCAATTTATAAAAGTTGAAAATATAATTTAAATTAAAATCGGGCTTAGTTGTAATTATTAAAAGTTTAAAATTTAATTTAAATTACCAAAAGGGCTAAATTGCAATTAACCAAAGTTTAAAATGTAATTTGAAATATATTTGAGGGTGAAAATATAATTAATAAAAGTTATTTTTCTTCGCAGGAGAGAAGTTCCACGCGTCAACATCCACGCGTACAACGTGGTCCGTCCGATCAAAGCATAAACGGTCAGGATTGGCGCGTGTAGATCAAACCCGACCAAAGAGAATGGATGCAGGATTTATTACATCGCGTGGCTCGGCGTGCCAATGGGGCCCACCTGTCGCGTAGACCGGCGTACAGGGTGAGACCCACATGTCGGCTGCGCAGATTCCCTCGAGGCGCATCGATCGCCGTTGGATGAGTTGAACGGTCCAGATTGAAGCACGTTGAACGAAGCTGTCACGCACTGAGCCGCTCGTCTACAAATCTGGTGTGACGCGATACATCTAAGCCGCGTGCACCCTCGTGTATCAATGGAAAATAAGCAGCCACGTGTCTCATAAATATTCCAGCGAATCACATGGTGACACGTGGCATGTATTTGGTGAAATAAAAACGTAGAAACCGCGCCCATTTCCAGCCGTTAATTGATTCCAACGCGAGGATTCGTGTGCGACGCGTTCTTCATGCGCTCGGCCTTACGATCGAATGAAAAGCTGCCACGTGTCGCTTTATTTCGCTCAGCAAATCACATGGTGACACGTGGCATGCGTAAAAAGAGAAAAAAAAATCAAAAAACGCACAGAATGTTTTCACGCGTGCTTCCCATACATTTTTGTCCCCACTTTTAATATAAAAAAAATATAAAAAAAAATAAAAAATAAGAATTGAAAAGGGGGATATATTTTTGTACGCGTTATTTGATTTTTTGGGATTTTTTGAATGGAAGTTTAGTTTGGTTTTTCCTCTCTCAGTCTTTTTTGGGTGTTCTCGTAGTTCTTGCGAATTTTCTTTCTTGTATCATTTTCAGTTTCTTTCTTCTTTGCGTGTTACACAAAAACACGCAGAGTGTTTATTTAACATTGTATGTTGTATTTTCTTAGGAAAATTACAGAGAAAGAAGACAACAAAGAAGAAGAAAAGGGAAGAAATTTATTGTTCATTGAGGAATCGTGAAAGAGTTTTTTCCTTATCTATTTTCTTTTAATTTTTGTTTCTCTGCAATGTTTTTATTTTTGTTGTGTTGTAATTTTAAATTCTGCTATGAACTAATACATTTGTTCTAGGATTGCAGTGTAGCGTAAATTATGAAACTTGAATTAATTATTTTTGAATGATTTATGAAACTGTTTTAAGTTGTTTATTTTATCTGTGTTTAATGCTTTTAATTATCGGAAGATTAATTAACTGATATGTGACACTTAAATAAACTTGAAAAAGGCATTTTTGTGTGCTGCTCGTGATAAAATAACGTATATACATAAGGGATAGAAATATACTTTTATTGTATGTGTGACTGTTTGAGAACTCAGAACTTAATAAATCTGGTTGAATTTAATTCTCATAGGAATATAGTGAATTATTTTAACTAGGTGTGTCTGTATGGAGCTTGAAAGAGATATATGGATAAATTAGGAGTTCTTGGTTAACAACTTAAAACACGAGAACATAAATCAAGAGAGAATAAAATATTCAAGTGGATTAATTTGGGTGAACTGCAATCCTAGAATTTTCGTACAATCTGTTAAAAAAATTAATTAAGACAAACTGCAACAAATTATTGATTGTTTGGATAACCTCAGGTTTAAATAATTTTAATAATCAACAAACGCTAGTAATAAATCTCCGTGGGAACGATCTTTACTTACAAATATTATTACTTGTGACCGTGTATACTTGCACGAGTTTGTGTGTTGAAAACCACACAACAAGTTTTTGGCGCCGTTGCCGGGGATTTATTTTATTAATTTTTGTTGATATTAATACCAATTAATCTGATTTTAATTAAAAAAAAACAATTTTATTTGTTTGATTGCTTACTGTTACTTGCTTGGATTTGTGTGTTTATTTATGGTTTAAATTTAATTTATATATTGTATTAGATTTAATTTTGGATAGAGTGGGACTTTGTATGCGACGCATAAGAAATCTTGACTTAGTTCCATTAGATCTAGAAATCCATAGAACTATTTTGAACTTAAAGAAAAATAACAAACAAGAAACCTTAGAACATCTAGCTATGGACAATGAAATTCCAGAAGTAGAAGAACCAAGATCCTTAAGAGATTATGCAGTGCCCATGGTTGGCGGCATCCATTCAAGCATTAGGAGACCTTCAATTCAAGCTAATAATTTTGAAATTAAGCCTGCAATAATTCATATGATTCAGACTTCGGTTCAATTTGGTGGTTTACCCCACGATGATCCAAACTCCCATATATCAAATTTTCTTGAGATTTGCGACACATTTAGGCATAATGGAGTCACTGATGATGCTATTCGGTTGAGACTTTTTCCCTTTTCACTTAGGGATAAGGCAAAGAGTTGGTTGAATTCATTACCATGTGGTTCTATCACTACGTGGGAGGATTTGGCTCAAAAAAATTTAGCCAAATATTTTCCACCGGCAAAGACTGCACGGATGAGGAATGAAATCACCACTTTTATGCAGTTTGACTCAGAGTCATTATATGAAGCTTGGGAGAGGTACAAGGAGCTACTTAGAATATGTCCTCACCATGGATTACCGAAGTGGCTTCAAGTTCAAACATTTTACAATAGTTTGATGGGTCAAACTAGAAACATGATTGACGCGACAGCAGGTGGTGCTCTAATGGGGAAATCAATTGATGAAGCATACAACTTATTAGAGGAAATGGCTTCAAATAGTTATGAGTGGCCATCAGAGAGGATGTTGCCTAAGAAAGCAGCTGGAATTCATGAGATTGATGCTATGACTGCTTTAACTGCACAAGTATCTGCTTTGGTGAAAAAGATGGATACTATGGGTGTCCATTCTATTCAAAGTCCTTTTGTTGCATGTGAAATTTGCAATGGAAATCATGCCAGTGAGAAATGTCCTCATAACTCTGAATCTGTTAATTTTGTTTCCAATTATAATAGGAACCAAAACAATCAAAACAATCCCTATTCCAACACTTACAATCCAGGGTGGAAGAATCACCCTAATTTTTCTTGGAGTAATAATCAAGGCCAATCATCTTCTATGAAGCCCATTCATCCACCAGGTTTCCATAATCAAGCCCCACAACAAGAGAGAAAGCCTTCATTGGAAGATATGTTTGCTCAATACATGGCTAAGAATGAGGCTATTCTCCAAAATCAAGCAACATCTATTAGAAATCTTGAAGTTCAATTGGGTCAATTAGCTACTGCTGTCAACAACCGCCCTCAAGGAGTTTTACCCAGTGATACCGAAGTCAATCCAAAAAGGGAAGGAAAAGATCATTGTAAAGCAGTTACATTGAGAAGTGGAAAAGAGTTAGAAGAAATACACAAGCCCATTTCTCCGCCAACTCTTATTGTTGAAGCTATTGACCCAGAAAAACAAGATAGTGGAGAAGAAATAGCTGAAGAAAATGAAGCATCAACAAAACCCATAATGAAACCAGTTTTAGAAAGTCTCAAGTTGTATAATCCACCAATTCCATTTCCTCAACGCTTCCATAAGCAAAAGCTTGATAAGCAATTCTCCAAGTTTCTTGAAGTATTTAAGAAACTTCATATAAACATTCCTTTCACTGATGCCTTGGAGCAAATGCCTAGCTATGTGAAATTTATGAAAGACATTTTGTCTAAGAAGAGAAGGTTAGGTGATTTTGAGACAGTTGCTCTCACAGAGGAGTGTGGTGCCATTCTTCAGAAGAAGCTACCACCTAAGCTTAAAGACCCAGGAAGTTTCACCATTCCTTGTACTATTGGTGAGAAATTTTTTGGTAGAGCTCTGTGCGATCTGGGTGCAAGCATTAATTTCATGCCACTATCCATCTATCAAAGACTTGGATTAGGAGAAGCACAACCGACCACTGTAACTCTTCAACTTGCAGATAGGTCTCTGAAACACCCAAGAGGCATTATAGAGGATGTACTTGTCAAGGTTGACAAGTTTATCTTTCCTGCAAATTTCATAATTCTTGACATGGAGGAAGATAAAGAAATTCCTATTATTCTGGGGAGACCATTTTTAGCTACTGGTAGAACTTTGATTGATGTTCAAAAAGGTGAGCTCACCATGAGAGTTCAAGACCAAGAGGTAACTTTCAATGTCTTTAAAGCTATGAAATTTCCAAGAGAATCTGATGATTGCTTTAGAGTTGACATGGTGAATGCGTTAGTTGAAAACAATTTCAGGGAAAACTTGAGTACTGATGCTTTGGAACTTGCACTTGTTAATGACAATGTTATTGATAACTTTGATTCTCTTGAATATCTCAAGTTACTTGAAGCATCTCCACAACTCTTTAGTCCGCAAACTGAAGAAGAGGCATCACAAGTTGCAACACCATCTAAGTTTACCTATGTGAAGCCATCTATGGAACAGAAACCATTATTAAAGCTTAAGCCACTACCTAACCATCTAAGGTATGCTTATTTGGGCGAAATGTCTACAATGCCTGTGATTATTTCAGCATCTCTAGATGATGATCAAGAAAAGAAGCTGTTAAGAGTGTTGAGAAATTACAAGTTAGCATTAGGGTGGTCGATAGCTGACATTAAAGGAATTAGCCCTGCAATATGCATGCACAAGATCTTGTTTGAGGAAGATTTCAAGCCTACTATTGAGCATCAACGTCATTTGAATCCAATCATGAAGGAGGTAGTAAAAGATGAAATCATTAAGTGGTTAGATGCAGGTATTATCTATCCTATTTCAGATAGCTCTTGGGTCAGCCCAATTCATTGTGTTCCAAAGAAAGGAGGAATTACAGTGGAGACTAATAGCAATAATAAGCTGATTCCTACAAGGAAAGTGACGGGTTGGCGGGTATGCATGGATTATCGGAAGCTCAACAAGGCCACTCGAAAGGATCATTTTCCCCTTCCATTTATTGACCAAATGTTAGACAGATTGGCAGGACATTCTTTTTATTGTTTCTTGGATGGATATTCTGGATACAACCAAATTGCTATCGCACCTCAGGATCAAGAGAAGACCACTTTCACTTGTCCATATGGAACTTTTGCTTTCCGAAGAATGCCGTTTGGATTGTGTAATGCTCCAGCCACTTTTCAAAGGTGTATGATGGCTATCTTCTCAAACATGGTGGAAGATTTTATTGAGATATTTATGGATGACTTCTCAGTGTTTGGAGATTCATTTGATATGTGCTTACATAACCTTTCTTTGGTCCTACAAAAATGCGAAGAAACAAATTTGGTTTTAAATTGGGAAAAGTGCCACTTCATGGTAAAAGAAGGTGTGGTTCTTGGCCATCTAATTTCATCCAAAGGAATTGAAGTGGATAGGGCAAAGATTGAAACCATTGAGAAACTACCGCCTCCAACATCAGTGAAAGGAATTAGAAGCTTTCTTGGTCATGCAGGATTCTATAGGCGTTTCATAAAATATTTTTCCAAGATATCTAAGCCTCTTTGCAATCTTTTGGAGAAAGATACAAAATTCACATTTGACGAAGAGTGTTTTGAAGCTTTAGGGGTTTGAAAGAAAAGTTGATCACGGCTCCCATCATTATTGCACTAGATTGGAATGTACCTTTTGAGCTCATGTGTGATGCCGTTGATTTTGCGGTAGGAGCGGTTTTAGGACAACGAAAAAGAGAGTTTTCCATGCCATATACTATGCCAAAGAAACTTTGACCGAAGCACAACTTAATTATGCTACCACTGAAAAAGAATTACTTGCTGTTGTATATGCTTTTGAAAAGTTTCGATCCTACCTAATCGGAACTAAGGTGACAGTTTATACTGATCACTCTGCTATAAAATATCTTATGGCTAAAAAAGATGCAAAACTGAGATTGATTAGATGGATCCTCCTCTGCAAGAATTTGATTTGGAGATCAAAGATAAGAAAGGAACCGAAAATCAAGTTGGTGATCATCTATCGAGATTGGAGAATAATGATGGAGCCGTGGACAAGACTATCATTGGTGAGACTTTTCCGATGAGCAACTATTTTCCTTTGATCATAGAAGTGTGCCATGGTACGCGTACTATGTTAATTACATCGTAAGCATTGTGCTCCCACCTGAAATATCTTTCCAACAGAAGAAAAAATTCCTACACGATGTTAAGTACTATTTATGGGATGAGCCTTACTTGTTTAAGCATTGTGCAGATCAAATTATCAGAAGGTGTATCCCAAAGGAAGAAATTGAAAATATACTT
This sequence comes from Hippophae gyantsensis, assembly GCA_030763125.1. Taxonomy (NCBI): domain Eukaryota; kingdom Viridiplantae; phylum Streptophyta; class Magnoliopsida; order Rosales; family Elaeagnaceae; genus Hippophae; species Hippophae gyantsensis. Next base: position 39,090,169 of record CM061035.1, on the reverse strand, counting down.
AAACATTGTCATTCTTCAGCCTATGGGGGCCATTTTGGAAGAGAAAGAACATCGGCTAAGGTTCTTCAATCTGATTTTTACTGGCCAAATCTATTTAAAGATGTACATTTCTTTGTCTCACAATGTGACAGGTGCCAAAGAGTTGATAACATTTCTAAGAAACATGAGATGCCTCTAAACAACATTCTTGAGGTAGAAATATTTGACGTTTGGGGAATTGACTTCATGGGGCCTTTTATCTCTTCCTACAACAACCTTTACATTCTGATTGCTGTTGATTATGTTTCTAAGTGGGTAGAAGCGATTCCCTTGCCTACCAATGATTCCAAAGTGGTGTTGAATTTTCTAAAGAAAAACATTTTTACTCGTTTTGGCACCCCGAGGGCAATCATAAGTGATGGTGGAACTCATTTTTGCAACAAATCTTTTGAAACCCTCCTTTCCAAATACGGTGTCACTCACAAGATTGCAACTGCTTATCATCCTCAAACAAGTGGACAAGTCGAGATATCAAATAGAGAGGTGAAGAGGATTTTGGAGAAGACAGTAAATCCTTCAAGGAAGGATTGGTCTAATAGGTTGGATGATGCACTCTGGGCATACCGAACAGCATACAAGACACCCATTGGGATGTCCCCATATCGGTTGGTTTTTGGGAAAGCTTGTCATCTCCCGGTTGAATTAGAGCACCATGCGTATTGGGCTATCAAGAATTTAAATTTTGATTTAGGCGCTGCTAGCGAAAAACATCTCCTACAACTCAATGAGATGGATGAGATTCGTTTACACGCATATGAAAATGCTGAGATTTATAAGGAAAAGACGAAGAGGTGGCATGACAACAAAATCTTGCATCGACACTTTGAACCAGGACAGAAAGTATTGCTCTTCAATTCTCGTTTGAAGTTCTTCTCAGGAAAATTGAAATCTAAGTGGTCAGGGCCTTTCATTATTACCAAAGTACACCCATATGGGGCTGTTGAGATTAAAGGTGAAGAATCACAAATTACCTTCCAAGTGAATGGGCAAAGACTCAAACATTATTAGGGGGGTGACATTGATCGTCAAAAGTCCACCATTTTCTTATCTGATCCAACCTAAAGCAAGGAGAAAGGCAGTCAAGCTGATGACTCTAAATCAAGCGCTTCTTGGGAGGCAACCCATGTGTTTTAGTTTTTATTTATTTATTTATTGTATTTTAGAACATGTATTAGTTGCATATTTCTTCATTCTGTTTCTTTGTTTTGATAGGTGCAAATCGGAGGAGGTAAAACAATTTTGGATTTCAATCTCACAAGTCAACTTACCATTCAGGGAAGTTTCTTTAAACACATTTCCTTTGTTCTTTAATTTCCACACATTGGGGACAATGTGCATATTAAGTTCGGGGGTGTTGAGATTAAATTTATTTGAAATACTACTTGATATTGTTGCTTGTCTAGTTTTGTTTGTTTGGTTGATTGAAGATATGTTGCTATGAATAGTGATTTATTTTGATTTCTTGTATTTAAATGATGCATAGCTCTTTGAAAAATTTGAATATTGTTTAAGTGATAAATAATTTTTACGTATGTTTCGTTTTTACAAGAATAAATATTCATGAGCACTAGTCTTGATTTTTGAGTTGCTATGATAATTTAGAGAAGGTTTATGTGAGTATGGAATTCGATTGATTTTTGTGGTGTCACAATTTTTAGAATTTGTTTGATTTTCTCTCGAGGCAAAATTATAGATGACATGTAACTAAGAAAATGATTTAGGCCATCTTTGGATCGTTTGAGCCTTTCTATCTACCTTCACATTCATTATCCATAGTATACTTCTTTTGAGCTTCAAAGTTTATATATATATTTTTCTCATTTCAAAAGCCTATCTAAAGAAATATATATATGTTTGTTGATATACCTATTGTTCTTATCTCACTAACATTTGACAATTGTTAGTAAATATTTAAAGATATATCGAAAAAAAAGGAATACTAAAAAAAATGAAAAAGAAAAAAAAAAAGATTATTGTATGTGATGATAAATCCCAAATTGGGTAGTAATTATTGTGATGATAGAATTATCTTTTTCAATCCTGAAATGTTATGCTCGGGAAAAGTTTTAAGCCAAATATTATCCTTCATCCTACCTTTACCTAAGCCATACATTACAAGCTTAATAAAGTCCTATTGATTTTGTGTTTTGTGTTTGTCTACATTAGTAGAGAGAGAAATGAAAAATAAACTTATGGGATTTCTGATTTCATTAAAAATTTGTTTGATTTTATATTTGTATAAACTGATCCGGATTGCATGTAATGAAATATGAAAAGACTTTACACACACACTAAAATTCATTGTGAAAATGTAATATACTTTTAAATTGATTTTGATACTTAGATAAAATTCTTTTATTTCTTTGAGTTATGTAATTTCAAAAGACAAAAGAAATATTTTTAAAATCACTATTTTAAATGCAGTTATCTTTGTTTTATTTCCTTCCTTTTGCTCGAGGACTAGCAAAAACTTAAGTTTGGGGTGTTGATAATCAGTATTTTATATAGTTATTTTCAACTATTTTATTAATTATAATTGCTAGATTCTCTCTATTTTTAGTTAATTTTAGTTTAATAAATTACGATTTACTGTTTTTTCTAAATTTTAAGAAAATCAAATAAAATGTATCGAAAACGCTCTTAATGGTAAATTTTTGTCCAAAAATATAATTTCAAATAAAATAGTGATTAATTGCAATTTATAAAAGTTGAAAATATAATTTAAATTAAAATCGGGCTTAGTTGTAATTATTAAAAGTTTAAAATTTAATTTAAATTACCAAAAGGGCTAAATTGCAATTAACCAAAGTTTAAAATGTAATTTGAAATATATTTGAGGGTGAAAATATAATTAATAAAAGTTATTTTTCTTCGCAGGAGAGAAGTTCCACGCGTCAACATCCACGCGTACAACGTGGTCCGTCCGATCAAAGCATAAACGGTCAGGATTGGCGCGTGTAGATCAAACCCGACCAAAGAGAATGGATGCAGGATTTATTACATCGCGCGGCTCGGCGTGCCAATGGGGCCCACCTGTCGCGTAGACCGGCGTGCAGGGTGGGACCCACATGTCGGCTGCACAGATTCCCTCGAGGCGCATCGATCGCCGTTGGATGAGTTGAACGGTCCAGATTGAAGCACGTTGAACGAAGCTATCGCGCACCGAGCCGCTCGTCTACAAATCCTATGTGACGCGATACATCCAAGCCACGTGCACCCTCGTGTATCAATGGAAAATAAGCAGCCACGTGTCTCATAAATATTCTAGCGAATCACATGGTGACACGTGGCATGTATTTGGTGAAATAAAAACGTAGAAACCGCGCCCATTTCCAGCCGTTAATTGATTCCAACGCAAGGATTCGTGTGCGACGCGTTCTTCATGCGCTCGGCCTTACGATCGAATGAAAAGCTGCCACGTGTCACTTTATTTCGCTCAGCAAATCACATGGTGACACGTGGCATGCGTAAAAAGAGAAAAAAAAATCAAAAAACGCACAGAATGTTTTCACGCGTGCTCCCCATACATTTTTGTCCCCACTTTTAATATAAAAAAAATATAAAAAAAATAAAAAATAAGAATTGAAAAGGGGGATATATTTTTGTACGCGTTATTTGATTTTTTGGGATTTTTTGAATGGAAGTTTAGTTTGGTTTTTCCTCTCTCAGTCTTTTTTGGGTGTTCTCGTAGTTCTTGCGAATTTTCTTTCTTGTATCATTTTCAGTTTCTTTCTTCTTTGCGTGTTACACAAAAACACGCAGAGTGTTTATTTAACATTGTATGTTGTATTTTCTTAGGAAAATTACAGAGAAAGAAGACAACAAAGAAGAAGAAAAGGGAAGAAATTTATTGTTCATTGAGGAATCGTGAAAGAGTTTTTTCCTTATCTATTTTCTTTTAATTTTTGTTTCTCTGCAATGTTTTTATTTTTGTTGTGTTGTAATTTTAAATTCTGCTATGAACTAATACATTTGTTCTAGGATTGCAGTGTAGCGTAAATTATGAAACTTGAATTAATTATTTTTGAATGATTTATGAAACTGTTTTAAGTTGTTTATTTTATCTGTGTTTAATGCTTTTAATTATCGGAAGATTAATTAACTGATATGTGACACTTAAATAAACTTGAAAAAGGCATTTTTGTGTGTCGCTTCGTGATAAAATAACGTATATACATAAGGGATAGAAATATACTTTTATTGTATGTGTATTGTTTGAGAACTTCGAACTTAATAAATTCGGTTGAATTTAATTCTCATAGGAATATAGTGAATTATTTTAACTAGGTGTGTCTGTATGGAGCTTGAAAGAGATATATGGATAAATTAGGAGTTCTTGGTTAACAACTTAAAACACGAGAACATAAATCAAGAGAGAATAAAATATTCAAGTGGATTAATTTGGGTGAACGCAATCCTAGAATTTTCGTACAATTTGTTAAAAAAATTAATTAAGACAAGCGCAACAAATTATTGATTGTTTGGATAACCTCAAAGTTTAAATAATTTTAATAATCAACAAACGCTAGTAATAAATCTCCGTGGGAACGATCTTTACTTACAAATATTATTACTTGTGACCGTGTATACTTGCGAGTTTGTGTGTTGAAAACCACACAACAAGTTTTTGGCGCCGTTGCCGGGGATTTATTTTATTAATTTTTGTTGATATTAATACCAATTAATCTGATTTTAATTAAAAAAAAACAATTTTATTTGTTTGATTGCTTACTGTTACTTGCTTGGATTTGTGTGTTTATTTATGGTTTAAATTTAATTTATATATTGTATTAGATTTAATTTTGGATAGAGTGGGACTTTGTATGCGACGCATAAGAAATCTTGACTTAGTTCCATTAGATCTAGAAATCCATAGAACTATTTTGAACTTAAAGAAAAATAACAAACAAGAAACCTTAGAACATCTAGCTATGGACAATGAAATTCCAGAAGTAGAAGAACCAAGATCCTTAAGAGATTATGCAGTGCCCATGGTTGGCGGCATCCATTCAAGCATTAGGAGACCTTCAATTCAAGCTAATAATTTTGAAATTAAGCCTGCAATAATTCATATGATTCAGACTTCGGTTCAATTTGGTGGTTTACCCCACGATGATCCAAACTCCCATATATCAAATTTTCTTGAGATTTGCGACACATTTAGGCATAATGGAGTCACTGATGATGCTATTCGGTTGAGACTTTTTCCCTTTTCACTTAGGGATAAGGCAAAGAGTTGGTTGAATTCATTACCATGTGGTTCTATCACTACGTGGGAGGATTTGGCTCAAAAAAATTTAGCCAAATATTTTCCACCGGCAAAGACTGCACGGATGAGGAATGAAATCACCACTTTTATGCAGTTTGACTCAGAGTCATTATATGAAGCTTGGGAGAGGTACAAGGAGCTACTTAGAATATGTCCTCACCATGGATTACCGAAGTGGCTTCAAGTTCAAACATTTTACAATAGTTTGATGGGTCAAACTAGAAACATGATTGACGCGGCAGCATGTGGTGCTCTAATGGGGAAATCAATTGATGAAGCATACAACTTATTAGAGGAAATGGCTTCAAATAGTTATGAGTGGCCATTAGAGAGGATGTTGCCTAAGAAAGCAGCTAGAATTCATGAGATTGATGCTATGACTGCTTTAACTGCACAAGTATCTGCTTTGGTGAAAAAGATGGATACTATAGGTGTCCATTCTATTCAAAGTCCTTTTGTTGCATGTGAAATTTGTAATGGAAATCATGCCAGTGAGAAATGTCCTCATAACTCTGAATCTGTTAATTTTGTTTCCAATTATAATAGGAACCAAAACAATCAAAACAATCCCTATTCCAACACTTACAATCCAGGGTGGAAGAATCACCCTAATTTTTCTTGGAGTAATAATCAAGGCCAATCATCTTCTATGAAGCCCATTCATCCACCAGGTTTCCATAATCAAGCCCCACAACAAGAGAGAAAGCCTTCATTGGAAGATATGTTTGCTCAATACATGGCTAAGAATGAGGCTATTCTCCAAAATCAAGCAACATCTATTAGAAATCTTGAAGTTCAATTGGGTCAATTAGCTACTGCTGTCAACAACCGCCCTCAAGGAGTTTTACCCAGTGATACCGAAGTCAATCCAAAAAGGGAAGGAAAAGATCATTGTAAAGCAGTTACATTGAGAAGTGGAAAAGAGTTAGAAGAAATACACAAGCCCATTTCTCCGCCAACTCTTATTGTTGAAGCTATTGACCCAGAAAAACAAGATAGTGGAGAAGAAATAGCTGAAGAAAATGAAGCATCAACAAAACCCATAATGAAACCAGTTTTAGAAAGTCTCAAGTTGTATAATCCACCAATTCCATTTCCTCAACGCTTCCATAAGCAAAAGCTTGATAAGCAATTCTCCAAGTTTCTTGAAGTATTTAAGAAACTTCATATAAACATTCCTTTCACTGATGCCTTGGAGCAAATGCCTAGCTATGTGAAATTTATGAAAGACATTTTGTCTAAGAAGAGAAGGTTAGGTGATTTTGAGACAGTTGCTCTCACAGAGGAGTGTGGTGCCATTCTTCAGAAGAAGCTACCACCTAAGCTTAAAGACCCAGGAAGTTTCACCATTCCTTGTACTATTGGTGAGAAATTTTTTGGTAGAGCTCTGTGCGATCTGGGTGCAAGCATTAATTTCATGCCACTATCCATCTATCAAAGACTTGGATTAGGAGAAGCACAACCGACCACTGTAACTCTTCAACTTGCAGATAGGTCTCTGAAACACCCAAGAGGCATTATAGAGGATGTACTTGTCAAGGTTGACAAGTTTATCTTTCCTGCAAATTTCATAATTCTTGACATGGAGGAAGATAAAGAAATTCCTATTATTCTGGGGAGACCATTTTTAGCTACTGGTAGAACTTTGATTGATGTTCAAAAAGGTGAGCTCACCATGAGAGTTCAAGACCAAGAGGTAACTTTCAATGTCTTTAAAGCTATGAAATTTCCAAGAGAATCTGATGATTGCTTTAGAGTTGACATGGTGAATGCGTTAGTTGAAAACAATTTCGTGGAAAACTTGGGTACTGATGCTTTGGAACTTGCACTTGTTAATGACAATGTTATTGATAACTTTGATTCTCTTGAATATCTCAAGTTACTTGAAGCATCTCCACAACTCTTTAGTCCGCAAACTGAAGAAGAGGCATCACAAGTTGCAACACCATCTAAGTTTACCTATGTGAAGCCATCTATGGAACAGAAACCATTATTAAAGCTTAAGCCACTACCTAACCATCTAAGGTATGCTTATTTGGGCGAAATGTCTACAATGGCTGTGATTATTTCAAAGCATCTCTAGATGATGATCAAGAAAAGAAGTCATTAAGAGTGTTGAGAAATTACAAGTTAGCATTAGGGTGGTCGATAGCTGACATTAAGGGAATTAGCCCTGCAATATGCATGCACAAGATCTTGTTTGAGGAAGATTTCAAGCCTACTATTGAGCATCAACGTCATTTGAATGAAGGAGGTAGTAAAAGATGAAATCATTAAGTGGTTAGATGCGTGTATTATCTATCCTATTTCGAGATAGCTCTTGGGTCACCTCAATTCATTGTGTTCCAAAGAAAGGAGGAATTACGGTGGAGACTAATAGCAATAATAAGTGATTCCTACAAGGAAAGTGACGGGTTGGCGGGTATGCATGGATTATCGGAAGCTCAACAAGGCCACTCGAAAGGATCATTTTCCCTTCCATTTATTGACCAAATGTTAGGCAGATTGGCGGGACATTCTTTTTATTGTTTCTTGGATGGATATTCGATACAACCAAATTGCTATCGCACCTCGGGATCAAGAGAAGACCACTTTCACTTGTCCATATGGAACTTTTGCTTTCCGAAGAATGCCGTTTGGATTGTGTAATGCTCCAGCCCACTTTTCAAAGGTGTATGATGGCTATCTTCTCAAACATGGTGGAAGATTTTATTGAGATATTTATGGATGACTTCTCAGTGTTTGGAGATTCATTTGATATGTGCTTACATAACCTTTCTTTGGTCCTACAAAAATGCGAAGAAACAAATTTGGTTTTAAATTGGGAAAAGTGCCACTTCATGGTAAAAGAAGGTGTGGTTCTTGGCCATCTAATTTCATCCAAAGGAATTGAAGTGGATAGGGCAAAGATTGAAACCATTGAGAAACTACCGCCTCCAACATCAGTGAAAGGAATTAGAAGCTTTCTTGGTCATGCAGGATTCTATAGGCGTTTCATAAAAGATTTTTCCAAGATATCTAAGCCTCTTTGCAATCTTTTGGAGAAAGATACAAAATTCACATTTGACGAAGAGTGTTTTGAAGCTTTCCGGGGTTTGAAAGAAAAGTTGATCACGGCTCCCATCATTATTGCACTAGATTGGAATGTACCTTTTGAGCTCATGTGTGATGCCAGTGATTTTGCAGTAGGAGCGGTTTTAGGACAACGAAAAAAGAGAGTTTTCCATGCCATATACTATGCCAGCAAAACTTTGACCGAAGCACAACTGAATTATGCTACCACTGAAAAAGAATTACTTGCTGTTGTATATGCTTTTGAAAAGTTTCGATCCTACCTAATCGGAACTAAGGTGACAGTTTATACTGATCATTCTGCTATAAAATATCTTATGGCTAAAAAAGATGCAAAACCGAGATTGATTAGATGGATCCTCCTACTGCAAGAATTTGATTTGGAGATCAAAGATAAGAAAGGAACCGAAAATCAAGTGGCTGATCATCTATCGAGATTGGAGAATAATGATGGAGCCGTGGACAAGACTATCATTGGTGAGACTTTTCCTGATGAGCAACTATTTTCCTTTGATCATAGAAGTGTGCCATGGTACGCAGACTATGTTAATTACATCGTAAGCATTGTGCTCCCACCTGAAATATCTTTCCAACAGAAGAAAAAATTCCTACACGATGTTAAGTACTATTTATGGGATGAGCCTTACTTGTTTAAGCATTGTGCAGATCAAATTATCAGAAGGTGTGTCCCAAAGGAAGAAATTGAAAATATACTTAAACATTGTCATTCTTCAGCCTATGGGGGCCATTTTGGAAGAGAAAGAACATCGGCTAAGGTTCTTCAATCTGATTTTTACTGGCCAAATCTATTTAAAGATGTACATTTCTTTGTCTCACAATGTGACAGGTGCCAAAGAGTTGATAACATTTCTAAGAAACATGAGATGCCTCTAAACAACATTCTTGAGGTAGAAATATTTGACGTTTGGGGAATTGACTTCATGGGGCCTTTTATCTCTTCCTACAACAACCTTTACATTCTGATTGCTGTTGATTATGTTTCTAAGTGGGTAGAAGCGATTCCCTTGCCTACCAATGATTCCAAAGTGGTGTTGAATTTTCTAAAGAAAAACATTTTTACTCGTTTTGGCACCCCGAGGGCAATCATAAGTGATGGTGGAACTCATTTTTGCAACAAATCTTTTGAAACCCTCCTTTCCAAATACGGTGTCACTCACAAGATTGCAACTGCTTATCATCCTCAAACAAGTGGACAAGTCGAGATATCAAATAGAGAGGTGAAGAGGATTTTGGAGAAGACACAGTAAATCCTTCAAGGAAGGATTGGTCTAATAGGTTGGATGATGCACTCGGGCATACCGAACAAAGATACAAGACACCCATTGGGATGTCCCCATATCGGTTGGTTTTTGGGAAAGCTTGTCATCTCCCGGTTGAATTAGAGCACCATGCGTATTGGGCTATCAAGAATTTAAATTTTGATTTAGGCGCTGCTAGCGAAAAACATCTCCTACAACTCAATGAGATGGATGAGATTCGTTTACACGCATATGAAAATGCTGAGATTTATAAGGAAAAGACGAAGAGGTGGCATGACAACAAAATCTTGCATCGACACTTTGAACCAGACGAAAGTATTGCTCTTCAATTCTCGTTTGAAGTTCTTCTCAGGAAAATTGAAATCTAAGTGGTCAGGGCCTTTCATTATTACCAAAGTACACCCATATGGGGCTGTTGAGATTAAAGGTGAAGAATCACAAATTACCTTCCAAGTGAATGGGCAAAGACTCAAACATTATTAGGGGGGTGACATTGATCGTCAAAAGTCCACCATTTTCTTATCTGATCCAACCTAAAGCAAGGAGAAAGGCAGTCAAGCTGATGACTCTAAATCAAGCGCTTCTTGGGAGGCAACCCATGTGTTTTAGTTTTTATTTATTTATTTATTGTATTTTAGAACATGTATTAGTTGCATATTTCTTCATTCTGTTTCTTTGTTTTGATAGGTGCAAATCGAAGGAGGTAAAACAATTTTGGATTTCAATCTCACAAGTCAACTCACCATTCAGGGAAGTTTCTTTAAACACATTTCCTTTGTTCTTTAATTTCCACACATTGGGGACAATGTGCATATTAAGTTTGGGGGTGTTGAGATTAAACTTATTTGAAATACTGCTTGATATTGTTGCTTGTCTAGTTTTGTTTGTTTGGTTGATTGAAGATATGTTGCTATGAATAGTGATTTATTTTGATTTCTTGTATTTAAATGATGCATAGCTCTTTGAAAAATTTGAATATTGTTTAAGTGATAAATAATTTTTACGTATGTTTCGTTTTTACAAGAATAAATATTCATGAGCACTAGTCTTGATTTTTGAGTTGCTATGATAATTTAGAGAAGGTTTATGTGAGTATGGAATTCGATTGATTTTTGTGGTGTCACAATTTTTAGAATTTGTTTGATTTTCTCTCGAGGCGAAATTATAGATGACATGTAACTAAGAAAATGATTTAGGCCATCTTTGGATCGTTTGAGCCTTTCTATCTACCTTCACATTCATTATCCATAGTATACCCCTTTTGAGCTTCAAAGTTTATATATATATTTTTCTCATTTCAAAAGCCTATCTAAAGAAATATATATATGTTTGTTGATATACCTATTGTTCTTATCTCACTAACATTTGACAATTGTTAGTAAATATTTAAAGATATATCGAAAAAAAAGGAATACTAAAAAAAAATGAAAAAGAAAAAAAAAAGATTATTGTATGTGATGATAAATCCCAAATTGGGTTGTAATTATTGTGATGATAGAATTATCTTTTCCAATCCTGAAATGTTATGCTCGGGAAAAGTTTTAAGCTAAATATTATCCTTCATCCTACCTTTACCTAAGCCATACATTACAAGCTTAATAAAGTCCTATTGATTTTGTGTTTTGTGTTTGTCTACATTAGTAGAGAGAGAAATGAAAAATAAACTTATGAGATTTGTGATTTCATGAAAATTTGTTTGATTTTATATTTGTATAAACTGATCCGGATTGCATGTGATGAAATATGAAATGACTTTACACACACACTAAAATTCATTGTGAAAATGTAATATACTTTTAAATTGATTTTGATACTTAGATAAAATTCTTTTATTTCTTTGAGTTATGTAATTTCAAAAGACAAAAGAAATATTTTTAAAATCACTATTTTAAATGCAGTTATCTTTGTTTTATTTCCTTCCTTTTGCTCGAGAACTAGCAAAAACTTAAGTTTGGGGGTGTTGATAACTGTATTTTATATAGTTATTTTCAACTATTTTATTAATTATAATTGCTAGATTCTCTCTATTTTTAGTTAATTTTAGTTTAATAAATTAAGATTTACTATTTTTTCTAAATTTTAAGAAAATCAAATAAAATGTATCGAAAACGCTCTTAATGGTAAATTTTTGTCCAAAAATATAATTTCAAATAAAATAGTGATTAATTGCAATTTATAAAAGTTGAAAATATAATTTAAATTAAAATCGGGCTTAGTTGTAATTATTAAAAGTTTAAAATTTAATTTAAATTACCAAAAGGGCTAAATTGCAATTAACCAAAGTTTAAAATGTAATTTGAAATATATTTGAGGGTGAAAATATAATTAATAAAAGTTATTTTTCTTCGCAGGAGAGAAGTTCCACGCGTCAACATCCACGCGTACAACGTGGTCCGTCCGATCAAAGCATAAACGGTCAGGATTGGCGCGTGTAGATCAAACCCGACCAAAGAGAATGGATGCAGGATTTATTACATCGCGCGGCTCGGCGTGCCAATGGGGCCCACCTGTCGCGTAGACCGGCGTGCAGGGTGGGACCCACATGTCGGCTGCACAGATTCCCTCGAGGCGCATCGATCGCCGTTGGATGAGTTGAACGGTCCAGATTGAAGCACGTTGAACGAAGCTGTCGCGCACCGAGCCGCTCGTCTACAAATCCTATGTGACGCGATACATCCAAGCCACGTGCACCCTCGTGTATCAATGGAAAATAAGCAGCCACGTGTCTCATAAATATTCTAGCGAATCACATGGTGACACGTGGCATGTATTTGGTGAAATAAAAACGTAGAAACCGCGCCCATTTCCAGCCGTTAATTGATTCCAACGCAAGGATTCGTGTGCGACGCGTTCTTCATGCGCTCGGCCTTACGATCGAATGAAAAGCTGCCACGTGTCACTTTATTTCGCTCAGCAAATCACATGGTGACACGTGGCATGCGTAAAAAGAGAAAAAAAAATCAAAAAACGCACAGAATGTTTTCACGCGTGCTCCCCATACATTTTTGTCCCCACTTTTAATATAAAAAAAATATAAAAAAAAATAAAAAATAAGAATTGAAAAGGGGGATATATTTTTGTACGCGTTATTTGATTTTTTGGGATTTTTTGAATGGAAGTTTAGTTTGGTTTTTCCTCTCTCAGTCTTTTTTGGGTGTTCTCGTAGTTCTTGCGAATTTTCTTTCTTGTATCATTTTCAGTTTCTTTCTTCTTTGCGTGTTACACAAAAACACGCAGAGTGTTTATTTAACATTGTATGTTGTATTTTCTTAGGAAAATTACAGAGAAAGAAGACAACAAAGAAGAAGAAAAGGGAAGAAATTTATTGTTCATTGAGGAATCGTGAAAGAGTTTTTTCCTTATCTATTTTCTTTTAATTTTTGTTTCTCTGCAATGTTTTTATTTTTGTTGTGTTGTAATTTTAAATTCTGCTATGAACTAATACATTTGTTCTAGGATTGCAGTGTAGCGTAAATTATGAAACTTGAATTAATTATTTTTGAATGATTTATGTAACTCTTTTAAGTTGTTTATTTTATCTGTGTTTAATGCTTTTAATTATCGGAAGATTAATTAAGCGATATGTGACACTTAAATAAACTTGAAAAAGGCATTTTTGTGTCTTTGCTCGTGATAAAATAACGTATATACATAAGGGATAGAAATATACTTTTATTGTATGTGTATTTGTTTGAGAACTTCGAACTTAATAAATGCAGTTGAATTTAATTCTCATAGGAATATAGTGAATTATTTTAACTAGGTGTGTCTGTATGGAGCTTGAAAGAGATATATGGATAAATTAGGAGTTCTTGGTTAACAACTTAAAACACGAGAACATAAATCAAGAGAGAATAAAATATTCAAGTGGATTAATTTGGGTGAACTGCAATCCTAGAATTTTCGTACAATTTGTTAAAAAAATTAATTAAGACAAAATGCAACAAATTATTGATTGTTTGGATAACCTCAGGTTTAAATAATTTTAATAATCAACAAACGCTAGTAATAAATCTCCGTGGGAACGATCTTTACTTACAAATATTATTACTTGTGACCGTGTATACTTGCACGAGTTTGTGTGTTGAAAACCACACAACAATAGGTTGTGAAGAAGTTTAATTTTGATTTGAAGGCAATAGGGGAAAAATGAATTCTTCAATTGAATAAGATAGATGAGTTCTGAAATGATGCGTATGAAAATGAAAAGATCTATAAAGAACACACAAAGAAATGGCATGATAAATAGATTCTTAGGCATGAGTTTGGTCTAGAACAATAGGTTTTTCTTTTCAATTCATGACTAAAACTCTTCCCATGTAATTAAGATCAAGATGGATAGGTCCTTATACAATTGACAAAATTTCCACTTTTGGAGCAATAGAATTAAAGGACAAGGCAGTGAATATATTCAGAGTTAACGATAAAAGATTGAAACACTATTATGGAGAAAAAATGGAGAGGAGTTGTGCATTTATTCCTCTTCAAAATCCTAATTGATGAAGATTGAGAAGTATGGTTGTAGACTATAAAACAAGCACTTATGTGAGGCAGCCCATAAAACGTTCTTTTATTATTTCTCTTATTTTATTTTATTTTTTTATTATCTATTTGAATAATTTCGATCTTGATGTTGGTTTATTTTTTCAGAAAAAAAGAGTTAAAGATTACTAACTAAAGAGGATCCACCATAAAAATAGATAAGTTTCTTTCATTTCTTCAATCTGTACCACTTTTGATTTACAATGCAGACATTGTTTAGTTTAAGTTTGGGGGTGTCAACTCCTATAGTCTTGAGTTGTTGAATCATCTTATTAGGCATGTATTTGAGTATGATTGAATTCGCTATGACTCTAAAATTTGTGATTGAAGATGGTTTTGAGAAAAACATTTCAAAATCTTCTATTATGTTAGTTAGAGTTTTGTAAGTACTTTGATTTAAATCTTTGTCCTTGAAAATAATTGAGAACATAGTAAATTTTTCTCTACTCCATTTTTCTTATTAAGAGAAGGAGTTGAATTAATTGGGTTAGGAAAAGTTTAATCTTACTTTGCTCTAGAATCTGTTGATGGATCCTTGAGGCAAAATCCTAATTGATACCAAGTATTAGAGAAATGATCTTGGAAATTTTTTGTCATAACCAAAAGCTTTCCCATCAATCCTAATTATCACACCATCATTGCATGGTTTATTTCCATAGTCAACCCCCTTGAGTTTTATTTTACATAAGCCTTTATTTGTTCTTTTAACTACATAAATGATTCTCATTCTAAGCCTAAAAAACCATAAATTTACCTTAAATTTTGAAAAATACTTTGGTAAAAATTTGCATTTAAAAAGAAAGTTAGTTCAAATTAAATAATTCAAATCATGTTTGGTCTATTTGATCAAAGTGTGAAAAAAAAAGTGAAAAGGAAAGAATCAAAAAAGGGTTAAAGTGATTGAAATTAGTAAAGACTATGAGTGTCAAGGCAACCACACCAAAAAAAGAGAAAAAGAAGAAGAAGAAGAAAATAAAAAAGCACTCCACTTATTGAGTATCAAGGTGAAAAGAAAAGGAAAAAAAGAGCACCACCCTTGTTGAGTATGGCAATAATATTGTTATCAATATCATCATATTGTCAAGAAAGTGCCAAAGTATGAATCCTGTGGATATTATTTTTATTGTTTTCTATTTATCGAGTATTTTCCTAATTTTTTTTCCATATCTATTTTTTCTTAGCCCTCACCCAGTGGCCTATCATTACAACCTTGATTAAAGACCTTTTGATCTCTAAATTTGGTATTTGATTACATTAGTGGAGAGGATTTCAAAATATTGGACTTATGGAATTATGTTTTGAGAGAATTCTTTTGATTTCAATTGTTCTACTTTTATCTGCATTTTCTGGTAGTTTTGAGTGAAATTGATTATTTCAAAGACACACTTAAGGACTTAGCTTTATGTTGAAGTAAATGCTTAACTCTTGCTTGAAAAATTGTTTAATTTTTGATTGATTTTCCTACTATCTTCGATGTGAAAAGAATAAGTTATTAGTGATGAAATCTAAATTCAAATCATGGCTTGGTGAGTGATAATAGTTCTCGATAGGGTCTAGTTGATATTGTCTATATGTGTCTTTTATTTTGTTTTCTTTTTATTTGAGGACAAACAAAATTTTAAGTTTTAGGGTGTTTGATGACTTACATAATTTTACATAATTTATCACTTCTCAACTTTAACTTTAGTTTAATTTTATTTATTTTTTATTGAATTTATACTTCATTATTATTATTTAAATTTTATTGCAGATTTGAAGATAATGAAGAACCAAAATTTTAGAAACATATCATCTAAGGACTCTAAAATTTAAATTAAGCTTTATTTAAATTAGGTTTAAATATATATATATATATTAATGAGACGAAGGAGCAAAGAAACATGATATATATAGGATATAGGAAATTAAAAAGGAGGAAGCGTATATATCTATAAATGAAAAGAAAAGGGGGAGTAGGGGAAAAGAGAAAAACAAAGCAATGCCACAAAAAAAACAAAAAGAAGAAAGAACAGTGACGCAAATGGAAGAAAAATAGATTGGAGCGCAACAAAAAAAATGTGAAAACATATTATTTTTACGAGTCAATTTTCTTTCAATTCTTCTCCTAAAATTATGGTGAATTCGTTTATGTTTAATTTAATTTTTAACATTAACTAATTTATCTTTATTCTAGGAAAAAGATGTGATTTAATTCTGAACTATGCTTGATTTTCTATTAATAAAATAAATAGCCTTAGTCGGTTATATTTGAATTTCTATTCCTAGGATATTTTCAATTATTTTTTAATTTGAATTTGTTAATACATACCTCTATCAAAAATTGTAAGTCTACACTGGGAGATTTGATAGGATAAAAAGTCCAACACTAAATCAACAAGCGGGTTAGAGTTGTCTCAACTTTAAAAATTCTCATGCCCTCAATACGACACCGCTATGACACCACTAGGGGTTGAGGGTGATAAAATTCTCAATACCCAACTAAGACATGCACCCCTACTAAGTAAGGGAATAATAAGCATCCCAACAGATGAGTCATATGCCTTAAAAGTCAAACCATCAAGTGGTCCATAGAATTTGGATGAAAGAATGCACACAAGTCATAGGCTCTATAGTCCAAACTAAAACTGACATAGAGGATAACTTAACTTGGTCTAATCGCCTCTTAATCAGCCATAGACCTTGAAAAGGGCCATGGCTCGAGAGCTCTACCGTGGGACTAAGCATAATAAAATCCTTATTGTCCCACCAAGGCATACACCCTTGCTAAGGTAGTGAATAAGAAAACATCCTAATAAGTGAGCTCTGTGCCTTAGGGCCTAGATCACCAAATAGTCCACAAAATTTGGTAGCATTAAATTACAATAAGGATTCATCCTAATCATAATCTATATAGTTTGGGACATAACTAACACAAAGAACAACTTAACTTGGTGTAATTACCTTTTAGTTGACCATAGACTATAAAAGGGGGATATGGCTCGAGAGCTTCTTCACCCTAGGTTTGTTTGCAAATCTTAATGTTCCACCAAGGCATACACCCTTACTAAAGCAATGAATAAGAAGCATCCCAATAGGTGAGATGTGTGCTTTTAGGGTCAGGCCACCAAATTGTCTATAGTATCTAGGTGCGTTAATTTACGAATCAGACACAACTATGTAGTCCATACCACAACTAACACAAAAAAAGCCTAACAAGTTCCCTATCACCCTCTAGTTGGCCATAGACATTAGAAAAAATCCATGCCACCCTAGATCCAGGGACTATATCAAATTCTTACACTAGACTCAGGTTTACAAAGATTTCAATAATGAGACTATAGATCTCCAATGAAACAACGATTAAAATTTCCCTAAGTTGAGAAGTATCTTATGCTTAGACCATTTGAACAAATTCAACGACTCCAAATAGGTTGTTGATAGAACAAGGGGCTTAACCAAGCAACACTATGACCAATAAATCGCTCAAACTATAGAAACATTTCAAGCAAATATGGTAAGGCCTAAATAGAAAAGTAAGGCTAGGGGTAATCAAGTTGAAAGTCATCTAAACTTCAAGCCACAGACTGCCTAACCAAATGAAAGCATAGATTAGAGATTGAACCATCATTTGGTCAAATATGCTAGGACCAAAAAGTACAATTGACTAGGAATATGGTTGGTGGGATAAGAGTGTGATTGACCCGCCAGGAAATGCTCAACCAAAAAGGTGACCCGATGGGCATAAGTTATAGGTCAAGAAAATTCCCCACACACCTCAAGTCCAAGGTCCACACTACATCATATGCTAATATATCCTTATAAAATCACATGTCAACTCAAAGGTCCACAGTCTCACAAATAGATG
This sequence comes from Hippophae gyantsensis, assembly GCA_030763125.1. NCBI lineage: Eukaryota > Viridiplantae > Streptophyta > Magnoliopsida > Rosales > Elaeagnaceae > Hippophae > Hippophae gyantsensis. The sequence continues at coordinate 39,072,123 of CM061035.1, read as the reverse complement.
AGACAACGATTAGGTTCAGAACTAATGTTACAAGTAGAAGTAGAAGATAAAATATACGTAAAAGGTAAAGTGAGGAAATGAATACAAGAGCCAATGAAATTATACTAGCGTAGTTATGTCTAGAAAGTCTATATAAAAATTTGAAGTATGAGAATAAGAGTAAAGCACTAAGTGCATACATTTTAGTGGATGGATATATCAAGTCCAGACTATAACTAACCAAGAGAATAGCTTAACTAGGTTCCTATCACACTTTAATTGGCCATAGATCCTAAAAGGGATCCATGGCTCAAAATCCATACCACTATATGTATAAGGAATTATTTCAGGTTCCTACACCATGCCAACAATGTAATCTTAGGTATATAGGATTTCAACAAAGCATACAATCATACTAAGGTAGTGAATAAGAAACATCTCCACAAGTAAGCTTTACACTTTCAATGCCTAGGCCACCGAAGGGGCCATAAAGCCCTATTCACTGTCCCTTTAGGTTGTGCTACCATCATAAGAGTCCTCCCAAAGAATGGATACCCATTAGGATGCATCTTAGCTCATCCTTCTTCTCCAAGTACCTTCCCTAAAGGTTTAACCATATATCTACATTCTGGAAAAAGTCCAATAACAAGTCAAGTGTATAATTTGTTAAGTATACCAAAACTTGAGGTGGTCAAGATATGATCCCCATTTCCTAGACTTCCCAAAAGTATTTGTGCATCTATGTCACTTCATTTCAATGAGAAATTACATCACTTCATTCCAATGAGAAATTACATCACTTCATTCCAATGAGAAGTGGGAGTGCATGAGTTAGAAAAGGGTTACAAAGAAAATTCCAAGTGCTAGAGAGTAAGGGTACCCATAAGAATAATATCAGAGTTCCCCATACTTCTACAAATCCTTCTAGAAAGAAGAAAGTCATGTCATGAAAAAATCCCACTAAGATTCTAGAACTTTCATCATTAATGTAACCAAAAGGATTGCATTGATAGGAAAGACTTAACCCATCAATCTCTTTGGACCTTCCAAATTGAAACTTCACCTACCAAGGGATCGTCGACCAGAGGACTACCAACCAAGATGTCACTAGCTTAGATGTCATTGAATAAGACTTTGTTGGCCAAAACCTTATTGGCTAGGACTTTATTGGCCAGGATGTTGTTGGCCAGGACTTTACTAGTTATAACTTCATTGGCCAAGGCTTTGTTGGCTAGAACTTTACCAGTCATGACTTTTCCAACTAGTACTTCATCCGCCACGAATCTGTTATGTCCAAGAAAACCCATGAGCATACACCCATGGCTAATAGATCTGCTCTTGATGGTTGAAAAATATCAAAGTATAGCTTCCAATTTATGGGAAGATGGAAGGCAATTAAGGATGGGACTTCAAAGGCTCAGAAAATTCATCTCACACACATTTTCTACTAGTATTCTGGTAAGCATAACTCAATAGAAAGAACATGTAAAACAAAATGTAACCCCAAAGTTAACTTTATAAGTTCCACCATTTGCTTTGACATAACTTCCTAACCAAAGGTCCGAATGAAAATATGAATGCATTGCCAATGACAATACATCGATGTTCATGTTTTGAATGGCTAAAAATGGTATGAAGTCCCTCGCTCAACAAGGTAAAAAATCACATAAGAGTGAGCTTAGTACTGCCAGTGTGATCAGAAGAGGTATTGAACCCAAGTATCGACATAAATTACAATCGGACCTTCATACCCAAGGGCCAAAAGGTATGGGTGGCTAATGTTGGGGTAGTTTTTTACATCTCACACGGAAGTCAAAGAGTGATCCTAGTTAGCAAAGAACCTTATAGATCAATCCCAATAAGCATTGATCCATCAAATAAGTATGACTACAAAATAATTATCCTAAAGAGATAAAGATCCAACAATTATATTTTTGTTATCCTAAAGAGATAATTAATGCTAGATGCCTAAATGCTACAACAAGTTAATATTATCCCGACAAGGGACAGCCATCAAGTGAATTGTTTTCTCTATATATACTCATACACACACAATCACAAAGAACTTAACTTGAACAAGAATCTCATAACAAAGAATCATAGCAAAACATTCTATTTCCTCATAATCATAAAGCGAGGTCGTTTATCTCCTCTAACCTTCATCATATTGTTACTAACTTAAGCATCGAAGGGTCAAAGACTACCGCCCAGAGACATGATGATCCGAGGTCCTAATAGTTTGTTCATCTCGTAGATCCATCGGAAGACAATCCTACCTGTATTGATAAAAATTGGCATTAAGATTAGTTGATTTAAATGATGCAATCATAGATAAAATTATCCCATTATTCCATCAATATTTTCATAAATTGAACATACCATTAAAGGAATGATATTTTAAAACTATTTTATACAATATTCAAAATATTTTTGATATTTTTATGGAAATATCCAAAAATATTAAAATTTATCGATATTTTTCTAAATTATTTTGTAATTTTTTAAATATCGATGAAAATTTTAGAAATATCAAAAACAAATTGATATGTGTACATTACAATATTTTGGTGGTAATATCGATAAATCCAAAGTATCAATGTCAAATTTTGGTTAATTATGGTTGTTTTTCTTCTAAAATATTAATTATGTCAATTTTTGTTCAAACTCTATTATATTTTCCCAAATGTCTATAGAAATATCTAATATATATAGCTAATATCCCATATGTGTTTCATTATTTTCCCTTTCTTATAATCTATTTACCTTTCTATTTTAGGGTTGTATTATATTAAATTTCATAAATAAAGATTTTGTTTATATTTCGTAATTATTATATGTAAAACATGTATGTCATATTTGTCATAAATATGACATTTAAATTAAAAAATCAATTTATTATATTTGTCATAAATATGAAATTTAAACTTTAAAATTAGTTTATTTAGTATATTTTTTTATTATTATTTATCAAAATTTTATAAAAAAATATTAAAGTTTATCAACAGTTTTCAAAATATTCTTAAATTTTCATGTATATTGATAATATTTTAAATGATTTTTCCAACATGTAATAAAATATCTTAATGTAATTATTTCAAAAGAATAGAATAATAACAATAGTTTGGTTGGGTTAAGAGCATGATATTATCATAATTTTGAGTAAAATAACATTTTAATCTCATTACTTTCAACTAAAACGTTATAGCTTATAATTTTGTAGAAAACATAAATTTTTACTAGAAATGTATGAGATTAAAACACACTTTATATGAGATTAGAGTTCTTAAATTGAAATAAATAAAATTAAAATATTTGGCCAAAAGTTGTGACGACCATTTTATCTTCTCCTTTTCATTTCATTATTTTACTAACACATTGATGTACAACTTGAGTAACAAGATACAATCTTAAAATTAAGAATTCTAATAAGATGATTTTGATTATATTGATAAATTATGGTGTAAATATGTACAGAGGTTGATTAGCTTTTTAAAATTGAATATTTAAATTGTTAATTTTATTTCATTGTAATTTAGTCAATAGTTATGTAAACATGACAATATAATAATAAATAATTAATTATTATGTTATTTTTTCTTTTTTTAGTTTTAATAAATTTATTTTAAAAATGTTTAAATAATTATTCATGTTAAATTCTTTTTTGTAGAATGCAGATAAGAAATAAAAAAATTTAACTATTATCTTAATGGTATCACTTTCTTAAAATTAATAGACTAAATTATTATGAAAAAAATTAATGGATATAAGTATTCAAAATGTAATGGCTAGTGAATTTATTCAGCATTTGACCCATGAAAAAATTAAAGTGCCTTTAGAATTTGAAAATTCACTCAGAAATATGGTAAATATGGTATAGTGGGTGTTATTCTTCACAATTAAGCAATGTTTGAGTCTCTATATCTCTATTTATAAAATTAATTAGATAAAAAAAATTCAAATATATAATTAGTAGAATTAGCTTTCTGTAATTTATGAGTAATATTGTTATAAATAATATTGTTTTGACAAAAGCGAATTGTAGCGCTCGTGGCCTAATGGATAAGGCGTTTGACTTCTAATCAAACGATTGTGGGTTCGAGTCCCACCGAGCGTGTGTTATATTTATATTCTGTTGACCCACCAAATTGGCAAAAATTGAATTGAAGAAAAGAAAAAGAGTTTTGCCAAAACTAATAAAATATATTTGAAATTAAGTATTTTTCAATAAAAATTTCTCAAATAATTTACACCCATATCATATTATTAGTTTTTGCAAACCTCCGTATTTATTTTTTGATTTGATTAGGTATCATATAAAAGATAGAAAAAATAATAATGTTTTATTTTAAGGGAACCTAATTTTAAATTATTCTCCCTATTTGTTTTCTTCTTCTATGCTTTATCCCCACACAAGTAAACAAAATTGCACAGTAATGAAATAAGGGGCGTGAAGAGCTAACATGCAGACCATTAACATAATCTTTTCCTATTACTTCTCTTCAAAAAAAGACAAATAAAAAAAATGAACAAAGCAAAAACTACCTTTATGGCTTCTTGTAAGACCCTAACGAACTCTGGGTTACCTTTTCTTTTTAGTACAACCTCGTCCTGTTCTCTCAACAGATCTCCAAAGAGGTTTTCGCTGCATGATGTCAGCACATGTTATGCTCAAAATTTAAAATTAGCATTTCTCATGATAGAAGAAGTGCTCACATGTTATATGATAGAAGTGCTAAAATGAGAGCATATTGAGAGGGAGGGAAAAAATAAAAAATGAGTTTGCATGCTTTTTGTTTTAAAAAATAAGATTGACTACATGCCTAGACTTCAAACTGGTAGTCTACTAGTAGCAAGATTAACCAAGTGCGTTTGCATGATTTTATTTCAATAACTAGTAGAATTTTTCCTTAATTAGCACTTTAACCCTCCATGCTATGCATCTTGCTAACTGCTATATTAAGTAAATTCAGTCTTCAACAAGAATCCTGAAACAGTGTCAATTATAATGCTCATACAGCGTTTCATACCAGACCTTCAAAACTGGAAACACAAAAGCCACAACTATAGGGTATATCTTGCAATTTTAGATCAGAATCCAAGAGTTGAAAAAGCTCTTCCCTTGTACATGAATATAAATCAGCCTAAATCCCTTCAGCAGGGTTATATGCAGATCGCAGGTAATGTCTTGTCTCTTGTTACAAATACTGAATTTTATATGCAGATCGCAGGTAATGTCTTGTCTCTTGTTACAAATACTGAATGATTGTAATGTATTTTGTATCTTAAGGAATGTACATGGTGCTTTTATATAGGATAAATTAGATGTGGCTAAAGTCCATAACATGATATATATTAACAGATATGATATACATTAACAGCCCCCCTCAAACTCAAGGTGGATGTAAGACCAGCTTAAAGTTATCAACCAAATTATGAGTGCGTTCCTTAAGAAGTACCTTGGTGAAGATATCTGCAAGTTGATCGTTATAGGAGACGAGAAAAAGCTTGAGAGCATCCTAGACAAGATGAGAACGAATAAAGTGACAATCAATCTCGATATGTTTAGTCCGTTCATGGAAGACATCATTGTGAGCAATATGAATGACACTCTAATTGTCACAATAAAGAGGAGTAGTAGAGGATGTGGACACACCCAAATCCTTAAGAAGCCATCGTAGCCAAAGGAGCTCAAATGTAGTATCAACAAGAGCACGATATTCTGCTTCAGTACTGGAACGGGTCACGAAAGTTTATTTCTTACTTCGCCAAGAAATCAAAGAAGAACCAAGGAGAAAACAATAACCTGTAGTGGACCTACGATCAATGGGATCATCTGCCCAATCAACATCAAAGAATGCATGGAGTACAAGAGGAGACTGAGCTCCAAAGGAGCTCAAATGTGGTATCAACAAGAGCATGATATTTTGCTTCAGTATTAGAGCGGGTCACGAAAGTTTGTTTCTTACTTTGCCAAGAAATCAAAGAAGAACTAAGGAGAAAACAATAACTTGTAGTGGACCTACGATCAGTGAGATTACCTGCCCAATCAACATCAAAGAATGCATGGAGTACAAGAGGAGACTGAGCTCCAAAGGAGCTAGAGCGGGTCACGAAAGTTTGTTTCTTACTTCGCCAAGAAATCAAAGAAGAACTAAGGAGAAAACAATAACTTCTAGTGGACCTACGATCAGTGAGATCACCTGCCCCATCAACATCAGAAAATACATGTAGTACAAGAGGAGATTGAGCTGGGCAGAAAAGGCCATGGAAGAGAGTGCCCTTCAAGTATCGTAGACTGCACAGAGTAACACAACAGTGAGTCGATCGTAGAGTAGACAGATACTGGCTCACCTGATGAACAACATAAGAAATGTCTGGATGAGTAATTGTGAGATAAACCGGGCTTCTAACCAATCGTCTGTAAAGAGAGGGATTAAACAATTATTTTCCCCCCTAGGGTGTCAAATGCACATTAAGTTCAACTGGAGTGTCAACAATCTTGTTGTCAGTGAGTCCAGCTCAAGATAAAAGGTCAGATGCATACTTGGCTTGAGTAATATAAAGACCATCTATGGAATGAGTGATCTCAAGAACCAAGAAATAACTGAGATGTCCAAGGTCTTTCATCTCAAACTACTGACTAAGAAACTCCTTGAGTTCTTGAATGCCATTGAGGTCATCACCAGTTATGATCATATCATCCACATATAGGAGAAGCAAAATGGTGCCTTTATCATTGCGATGAAGAAATAAGGCAGAATCATAAGGACTGATAGTGTAACCCAAGTTAAAGATGGTGGAGTTAAACTTGGTAAACCATGCTCGTGGAGGTTATTTAAGGCCATAAAGTGCACGTCGAAGGCGAAAAACCTTGTTTGTTTCAATAGAAAGACCAGAATAAGATCATATAGACTTCTTCATATAAATCCCCATTAAGGAAGACATTTTTAACATCCATTTGATAAAGGTCCCATTTACTGGCAACTGGAGCAAAAGTATCTTCATAATCAATCTCATACTCTTGTGTAAAACCTTTTGTAACAAGACGAGCCTTGTAGCACTCGATGGACCCATCAGAGCGAGTCTTAATCTTATAGATCCACTTACAACCAACCACAGACTGACTAGGAGGGAGAGTAGCTAGATCCCATTTCCTCTTTTATTGTAATCTGCCATAAAGGGTCAATAGATGCATCATGATAGGTGTGAGGCTCATGGAGTGTAGCAAGGGTAGTATAACAATGCTATTCAAGTAAATGTGCAGGAATGGATCTTACTCGAGTTAAGTGGCGAGGTGGAATGTCTTGTGGAGGATCTTCAAGCGGAGCAAGAACAAGGGACCTAGGCTCAAGGTGGGGTAGCTCATCATCAACTTGTTTATCTACAACCTATCTACGATAATCATAAAAAATATTTGAAGATTGAATGGAGAAGTCCAAAGAAGGATCAAGAGTATTTGTAGAAGGAATAAGAGGCTTATCTAGAAAGATTTCTAAAACAAAAGAGTTAGTTAGGAAAGAATGAAAGTGAGGGAGTTCAAAAAATAAGCGGTGTTCCCAAAAGACAACATTACGGGAAACACGATGACGATGAAAGACAGGGTCATAGCACCGATACCCTTTTTGAGTTTCACCATATCCAAGAAAACAACAAAGTCTAGATGGAGGCTCAAGTTTGTAATGCTCATGAGGCCGAAAAAGAATGAAACAAGTAGATCTGAGAGAGCGAAGGTAATGATAGTCAGGGGATGACCCAAAAAGGCGCTCATATGGAGTTTGATTATGAATGACAGCGCTTGGAATGCGATTAATGGCATGAACAACATGAATAGTGACTTCACCCCATAATGGGGCAGGAACTTTGGTAGAAAGAAGAAGAGCATGGATAGTGTCAATAATATGACAAAGTTTTCTTTTAAATCAACCATTTTGTTGAAAGGTGCCTGGACAGGTTAGATGATGTACAGTGTCATAGGAATGTAATAGAGCTTGAAAAGCATATTGAGTATATTCAAGAGCATTATCAGATCGAAAAGTTTTGATATGTTTGAAGAATTGTGTTTCAACTATTTTGGCAAAGTTACTGTATATTGGTAAGATTTTAGAACGAGATTTCATAGGAAAGATCCAACTATAATGAGAATAATCATCAATAAAAAAACAAAATAACAAGATCCACCAATACTAGTAACAGGAGAAGGTCTCCAAACATCAGAATGAATTAACTAAAAAATATTATTAGAGATGAATTCACTATTATTGAAAGGTAAAACTGGCTATTTTCCTAACTAGCATGAAGTACAATCAAATTTGTCTTTGGACATAGAACCCAAAAGACCTTTAGAAGTTAGCTGTTGTACCCGAATGGATGAGGCATGACCAAGACGAGAATGCCAAAGTGTGAGAAAAGGTAAGGCAGCAACTGCAGCAGCAACAGAGATAGGAGCAACAAGTGGAAGATGAAGATTGTCCCCGGGAAACATATGCCTAACCCTAGGACCAATTCCAAGCTCTTGCCCCGTCCTCAGATTCTACACAATACACCCAGAATAGTAAAAAATAAGGCGATATCCTAGTACAGTTAATTGTCCCACATAGCACAAATTATAAGATAGGTTAGGTACATAGAAGATCCCAAGAATAGAGAGAGCAGTGAGAAGAGATGCATTATCAGCCATATGAATAGCCTGAGTTATGATCTTATGCAAAAGTCAACCTTATAAAAAAGTCAATGGATAAAGTCAACCCTTGACCAAATCAACTCTAGTAATGGTCAACTCTGGTCAACAATGATCAACGATGGTAGTATGATGTCACAGAACCTGAGTGGCATGTGAGGCACGTGAATCTAACACGTGACGGCGCGTGTAGGCTTCGATGCTTGTGAGACTTCCATGATTGTGTAGATTTGGGCGAACCGATCATAGTAGTACCTGCAAAAAGGTTATCGAAGAAAGATGCACGGTGGAGACGATGATTGTAGTTGTCTGTATGGTGCAGGACTCCTCAACGACGGTGGCTACAGGCTTGGAACCCAAGGACAATAGCTGAGAGATGTCGGAGGTTCAAGAGAGTGGCTGCAGCGGCTGTTGTGACGGCGGAAGCGATAAGGGCGGAGTAACACCAGAAGAGACAAGACTGCTAAAAGAAAATTCAGAGCAGTGGCTTTAATACCATGTTAAAAATACTGAATGATTGTATTGTATTATATATCTTAAGGAATATACATGGTGTCTTTATATAGAAGGTACAAGTAAACTAGATGTGTCTAAAGCCCATAACATAATATACATTAACATCTTTGAAATCTAATTCACCTTTCCAGAGTTATCTTTTCCACTGTCTTGATTTTTGATACATACTTCAATTCAACCTGCTTGTATTGGTTTACGAAGAATGTCAAAATTACCAGATAACGTGGAACTCCATTGACAAGCAACTTTGTTGTAAATTAGCACTTGTGGAAGCAAAGATCGGCTCCAATTTTGGTTGCACAAATTAATAATAATGGGTAATAGCAAAATAATAAGCAGTAAGAAAATTAATGGCACACAATGATTTAAGTGGTTCAACTTTTCAATGTGAAAAGTCTACTCCACTGACGACGGCGCACTGAGGAAAATCCACTAATAATCAAATGTAGATACAACCACCAATTTCCAGAGAGCTTCACAAATTATACCAAAATTCATAATCAACCCACAAAATATCCCCTCTAATTTACTGGTAATATATAGCAAGATAAATTTAACAAACTTGCTATTAAATCAAATATTACCGTACAAATGAGATAAAAATAATTAGCAGCAGTGGCGACACGAAACTGTGGAAGAAAAACAGCAAGCAAAATTTTTCTTCTTCTTCTTTCCAATTGTCGCAGTTGTTATATCCCTTCTCTACAATTTTTTTTTGTCTGCTCTCTGTTTTGTTTTTCTCGACTGCTGCAGATTTTCTCTTTTTCTTCGACTTGCTGTTTTATCTCTGGTGGCTGCTATATATCTTCACGCAGGAAACTTAGTTATATATATATAGGAATAGGCTAAGGGTTTAATTTGGCCAGATGGGATTTGGGCTCATTTTTTTTTTTGTTTTGTGCCAAACATAACAAACTCAGATTGAGATTTCTCCCCTTTCTCAATAGATGCCTTCTCAACATCCATACTGCACGGAAACATATGAAAATAATAACCTGAAATGTATAGCTCTCACATCCATAAATCCATGACCTAAAATCTAATGTTTTGAATCACACCAAGCGCGAAAGAATCAAGAAACCAATGTGCATGAACTCTGAATAACTTGATTTTAGTCCATATCTGAATATATTATGTTGGTATCCTCAATAAGATTAAGATTTGATGCTGGAACAATTTTGCGGCATCAAGCAAATGTCAAAATAAGAATAACAGGTTCTTTTACAATATCATATTGATGTGGAATGAGATTCTTGATTCCCATCACATATACATGAATATAATAGAAAAAATGTAAATCTTTAAGCACACAAAATATAATCAGCAATAATCAGGTCAAATCTAAAATGAAAATCCCTGATTTCAAGTATTAAAATTCATAGGGCACTGTAATTTTTTTTAATAAAAGATTAAAAAATATGCAAAGTTATTGGACATTTTTGCATTGAATCCAACACTTCTACACCCTCAGATAAGCACTAATGTTACAAGTTCCTCTTTTAGAATTGTATAGCTAGTTATTTTACCTGTGGCAAATTCAGCTCATGCATAGCAAGCTCAACAGCTTTATTTCCACCTAATAATTTTGGATGTGAACAATTTATATAATCCATCTGAAAGGGAACCAAAAAGAAGTTGATCAGTCAGCAGAAAAAACCAAGCAGTAGAGTACATCAGACATAAACGACATGACGGGCAAGTTACAATCAGGAAAGAAAAAAGGAAAATAACAGTGAGTCTCTGTTTGACTTCATAACAAGATGACCTAATTTAATATGTCAAACTCAGTTATATAGTCCTCACACTATTAATGTAGGAGTCCTGACCCTTAAATAACATGTATAGATTGTACATGATTGAATAAATCTTAAAATAGCATATATGAGTATATTAACATGCTAGACTAATTCAAATGGAGCTTCAATACATCAACATAGTATGAATATCAAATCAAACTCACACGTGAAAATTTAGTTGCCCTACTTATTTTACACATAGGAAAAACGAAAAAAAAAATAGAAAATGTTCCTTTTTGTCATTTGACATGAACGGTTAAGGGTGCCTTTACTATAAAGTTCCATTTGTGTAATCAAATGCAACAGAAAATATATATTTATGTTGTGTTCCTTCAACTAACGGTAGAGAACTTTTACCACAAGCTGAAAAGAAAATCTAGTCAGTTTACTGATGGGTGAGCAGAAAGATTCTCTATAATAACATGCTACCAGAAAAACGACGTCTAAAAATTACAAAGTAAACATTGTTGAATTCAACAAATATTACGACTCATTAAACAAATACTGCACCGATGTCAAACGCCTACCAATATACACGGTGCCTACCAAGCAGTTGTAAACCATATAATTCAATCATGGTGATTGTTGAAATAATAATTAATGTTTGTCTATATATATAATGTACATACCCGATACAAATTAAAGAAAAAATATATTGAAGAAAACATTTATTTCTTTTTCTGATTGTTACTTCAAATATTGGTTTCTTCATGGTATCAAAGCCAAGTCGTTGCTTTATACAAATTTGAAACTTTTGTTTTCTAAAACAAAGATTTCTTTCTCTGAAAATATTTGTTCTCGTGAATTTTTTTTTCAACACCCGTACAAATATTAATTACAAACATCATTTTTGAAGCGGTATTTGTCTCACCTAATTTTACTAGATTACTTTAAACACAATTCTGAACATTTTGGTAAAAATAGGGTAGAAGAAAAGTGCAACATATGCCCCCACGTGCCACCTGAAGGAAAGAAAACATTTTCACGCACCTCCACGCGTCGTCACGCGCCATCAGGAGGTTGAAGACGATGATGTGCCAATCAGCTCGGCTCGGCTCAAGAGCGTAGCCGGCCCGCACCTCGGATCGTGAACGTAGCCGATCCGCATCTCGATTTGGCTCAGGTTGGTTCGGTTCACCAGCGGTTCGATCTAAACTCGATTTTTCACAGTTTTTCATTTTTGGCCAGTTCGGTCTATTTTAAAGGTCTGAACCCGATTTTTTTCCTGGTTCTGGATTTTTAAAACCGATTTGGTCCAGTTTTCAAGTTTTTAAACCAATTTTTTACCCAATTTTGTGGTTTTTTATCCAGTTTAGTCCATTTCTTTATAAAAAAAACAGTTTAGTTCTTGAATATTTTTTTAAAAAATTTCAGTTCTGAAATTATTACACCATTTTCTAGTTTGTTTACCATAATATCATGACAGAGGGTACAGTTTCATTACCTATGGAGCAATCAACTCCGGTTATTGTACAATCTGTTCATTCTGAAGGTGTTTTTAATGCTGAAATTGTTCTTACTGAGACTAATTATGATGTTTGGTCTCAAATAATAGAAATGCATATTGTAGAGAGAGAAAAACTCTCTTATATTCATGATAAAAATTTGCAACCCAAAAAACATCAAACAATTATAACAGATGGTATGCAGAAAATCAAAAAGTGAAGAGATGGATACTTATATCAATGAGTCCAGAAATCATGAAACGATATTTACGCATACCTATTTCTCTTGAAATTTGGGGTGCTTTGGCAAAAGCATTCTATGATGGAAGTGACGAATTACATGTATTTGTCTTAAACCAAAAATCCTTTACTTCCAGACAAAATGAAAAATCACTTTCAGAGTATTATGGAGAGTTGATTGAAATTTTCCAAAAGTTAGACCATCGTGATAAGGTGGTCATGAAAGACCCTCATAATCTAATATCATATCAAGAGTCTGTTGAAAGACTAAGGATACATATTTTTCTTGCTGGATTAGATGATGAGTTTGAGCAGGTTCGTGGAGAAATTTTGCGAAAAGAAACTATCCTAGATTTAGAAGGAAAAATCTGGAGACGTTGACGCTTCCGCCATGATATCTAAACATCGTTCTTTTTTCAATCAGCAAGAACGAAGGGTGACTGATAAATCATCATTTAAATGTACCCATTGTCATCAAAAGGGTCATACTAAAGAACGATGTTTTGAACTTGTGGGATATATTGACTGGTGGGATCACAACCGTGACTCACGGAAGAAAAATCCACGACAGATGTCTACTACTACCATTGCTAAAACAACAAAAGATCATGTTGCAAACTCCTCAGCAAATGTTGGTAAGATGTTTAAAGCTTTTTCTCCTATTTTTAATAATACATGGATAATTGATTCGGGTGCAAATGATCATATGACATTCGATTCTAGATAAATCTCAAAACCATCATCACACAAAACTGTTTGCACTGCCAATGGTAACACAACCCCAGTCATTGGGGAAAGATCTTTTTTTCTCACTAGTACTTTGAATTTAGACTCAGTACTAGTTGTTCCCTCTTTAGAGTATAACCTTATATCTATTTCTCAAATAACCACTGCTTTATCTTGTTTTGTTATTTTTTGGCCTAGCTTTTGTGTGTTCAAGGACATTCAAACAAAGCAAACGATTGGTCGTGGTGTTAGGCAAGGAAACCTGTATTATTTGGACTTGGATTCAACAAATCATGCATTGGTAGCAACTGGATCTAAAAAGGATGAACCAAATATATGGCTATGGCATAGGAGATTAGGTCATGCTTCTTTTGAATATTTAAAGAAATTATTTCCAAGTTTATTTTTGAGCTTAGATCTTTCTACTTTAAAGTGTAATGTCTGTGAACTAGCAAAAAGTCATCGTTCCTCATTTCCTATAAACCTTAAATAAAAGTCCATTTTCGTTTATGGTTATACATAATGATGTATGGGGTCCTTCCAAAGTCTCTACTTTGGGTGGATCACGTTGGTTTGTTACATTTATTGATGATTTTAGTAAGATGACTTGGGTCTATTTAATGAAATCTAAAAGTGAGGTAAACGTATTATTTAGAAAATTTCATAAAATGGTTCGTACTCAATATAAAACACAGATTCAAGTTCTACGAAGTGATAATGTAGAAGAATATAAAAGTTCTGAGCTTCAAGAATATCTTAAAACAGAAGGGATTATTCATCAAACTACTTGTGTTGATACACCTCAACAAAATGGAGTTATAGAAAGAAAAAATCGACACTTGTTGGAAGTTTTCCGTGCCTCATTGATCGAAGCTAATATGTCATTATCTTATTGGGGAGAAGGAATTACTTCTGCTGTATATTTGATCAATCGGGTACCTTCCAGTCCCATTAACTTCCAAACACCACTACAAGCCATCACTGAAGCAATTTTTGCACTAAGTGTTCCAAATTTACCTCCTTACGTCTTTGGTTATGTGGCATTTGTACACCTACAACAACAACGTAGCAAGTTGGATCCACGAGCAATACGTTGTGTTTTTATGGGATATGCCATACAACAAAAAGGGTATCATTGTTATCATCCTCCTACAAAACAAATGATTACCACCATGGATGTTATTTTTCATGAAGATACAATGTATTTCTCTTATACACCTGAATTTCAGGGGGAGTACAACCATGCTGAAATTTAGACCCTTACATATAAATTGTTTCCTTATGAAGAAAGACAAATTATATCTGAGGAAAATACAAATAACTTGAATTCAGATGGTAATAACTCTCAATATAGAAAAGACTCAAGGGAAATGGAATCAAGTCCTCATTAACTTCAAGATCATCAAGCAAGTTCCTTACTACCACTAAGTGAGTACGAGTTTCCTTCTCCACAAGCTGCTGATATACCTAACCAATCGTTTGCAGAGGATGTTCCACCTATTGAACCAGCCAGAAAAATACTTCCATCATGTCCTAATAGAGGTATTCCTAAAGCCATGTATGAACCTGAGATTTCTAGTAAAGTCAAATATCCCATGAGTAACTATATGTCTAAACATCGTTTGTCAAAATCAAACGTATCATTTGTGAATCAATTATCTGCTGTATCTATTCCTAATAGTGTGTAGGAAGCTTTAGCTGACCCAAAATGGAAAGATGCTATGAATGAAGAACTAAGATCCTTATAAATAAATAGAACTTGGGAACTTGTTGATCTTCCACCAACAAAGAAAGTTGTTGGATGTCGATGGATTTTTTTAGTAAAGTATCAAGTAGATGGTATGATTGAACGCTATAAAGCAAGATTGGTGGCAAAAGGATACACTCAAACATATGTGATCGACTATACAGAAACATTTGCACCTGTAGCCAAAATTAACATTGATCGGGTCTTGGTATCTCTAGCTACAAATTTAAATTGGCCATTATATCAGTTTGATGTAAAAAATACCTTTCCACATGGACATTTAATTGAAGAAGTCTATATGGATTTACCACCAGGAATCAAGAAATCCAAAATCCATGATGAAAAGGTGTGCAAATTAAAAAAATCACTGTATGGATTGAAACAATCCCCAAGAGCATGGTTTGGTAGGTTCACAAAGTCAATGAAGGAATTTGGCTACAAGCAAAGCAATTCAGACCATACTTTATTTCTAAAAAGAGGGTATGGTAAGATCACTGCACTTATTGTATATGTTGATGATATGATAGTAACAGGAAATAATCTTAAAGAAAGGGAAGCGCTACAAACTTATTTGTCCAAAGAATTTGAAATGAAAGACCTTGGTTCCTTAAAATATTTTCTTGGGATTGAGGTTTCTCGATCAATAGAAGGAATCTTCTTATCTCAAAGAAAGTATGCCTTAGATTTATTAAAAGAAACTGGTATGTTGGCATGTCAACCAGCTAATACACCAGTAGAGGAAGGATTAAAGTTATGTATCAAGGTTGATCAAGTTCCAACAAATAAAGAAAGATACCAAAGGCTTGTTGGAAGGTTGATGTATTTGGCACACACAAGACCAGATCTTGCCTATGCTTTAAGTATTGTCAGCCAATTTATGCATAATCCTGGAGAACAACATATGAATGCAGTTATTCGTATTTTGAGGTATTTAAAGTCTGCTCCTGGAAAAGGAGTATTGTTCACTAAAAACTCAGAGTTTTCTAAAATTGAAGTATATACTGATATTGATTGGGTTGGATCAATAAATGATAGATGATCTACATCAGGCTACTTCAATTTTGTAGGGGGAAACCTTGTAACATGGAGAAGTAAGAAACAATATGTTATTTCCCGTTCAAGCATACAGGCTGAATACAGAGGCATGGTACTTGGGCTTTGTGAGGCCTTGTGGTTACAATCTCTCTTAAAAGATTTGGGATATCCTGTTAAAGAATCAATTAAGTTATTTTGTGACAATAAAGCAGCATGTGATATTGCTCATAATCCAGTTCAACACGATCGTACAAAACATGTTGAAGTTGACAGATTCTTTATTAAGGAAAAGTTAGAAGAAAATTCATTAGAATTACCAAAAATTAAGTGAGAAGATCAATTGGCTGACATCCTCACTAAAGCAGTCTCATATCGAGTATTCACAGAAGTTTCAGTCAAGTTGGGCATGAAAGACATCTATGCACCAACTTAAGGGGGAGTGTTGAATTCAACAAATACTGTAACTCATTCAACAAATACTACACCGACGCCAAACGCCTACCAATATACATGGTGCCTACCAAGCAGCTGTAAACCATGTAATTCAATCATGGTGGTTGTTGAAATAGTAATTAATATTTGTCTATATAAACAATGTACATACCCGATACAAATTAAAGAAAAAATATATTGAAGAAAATGTTTATTTCTTCTTCTGATTGTTTCTTCAAATATTGGTTTCTTCAAACATTTACTATTTAAGACAGAAACATAGAAATTACAAAGTCAGCTTTTACAAAAATTTAAATTACAAGGAATAACAAAAAGATTTAACTTTAGTATAAAGATCAAGTTTTCTGTATTTTGACTTAACTAATAAAATTTCAAAGAGAATTATATTTAGAGATAGTGTCGCATATGTTCACCAAAATTCTTACCTCCTATGTTTGGATTTTCATATAAACCCAGGCATATCATAACCATTCATTTATCTAATTAGTGCGGATAGAAAAAATAGAAAACTTGTTTATCAAGCAAAAGAGAGTTACCTCTATTTCGATGAGATTCTCTATCATCCTCTCAGCTGGCTTTACTCCACGTAAAAAGTTCACCACAACTTCGTCCAGATGCTTTCTTAGTAATGGAAATCTTTGCAAATCCATTCCCTCACAATCATGGCATATCTGCGGGAAACAAATTTAACTTCCTAAGTTCTGGATATTGCAGTGCCCAAATAATATGTGATTTATATATCCTATGCCCTGCAATCAAAAGCATTTCATTTTTCACCTTCACCATTTCATCATAAACAAACTGCATACACTGAATACTAGGGTCTAATAATCTAGAAATATGTCTTCTAACCAAGACTTCAAAAGGGACCTGAAACATCAGGTGACAAGTTACAGGCCAATAAAGAGCATGCCATAAAAAATATATGAGATAAGTTATTCTAGAATGAAAATGTTAATGAAAAGAGCATTTTATATTATCACAATACTCACCTCAGGCACAAATAAAGCATTCTTTAAACCAGTGACATTTTGAATAGCCATTTGAATATCATAATTAGTTAGATCATCACAGGGGTCCACTTCCTACAATGTTCTTTGCCAATATATGGTCACATGTTACAATTGAAAGTAGCAATTTCATATTATAACCACAAGAATAATCACGTGTATTATTCATGAGATCAAAGAAACAGTTTTCTGTTTGGTGTCAGAATCCTAAGGAACCTAGGCATAAGTTCAATTTTGTATAATAAAGTTACGAATTCAATTATGTGTCAATGGACATATTAGTTGTCCATAACAGCTTTGTTCTGCACTATTGATAGCTTAGTTGTCCATAACAATTTTGCTGTGATTTATTGTCCATATTCATTTAGTTGTCTATTCATTTTTAGTTATTCACAACTGTTCATAGCTGTTGTCTATAGTTATTTTAGCTGTAAATACCTGACCATAAATAGCTGTTCATAGCTGTCCATAAATAGCAGTCCATGGTTGTCCACAACTATCTATAAACAACTATCCACAACTGTCTATAACTATACATAGCTATCCATAGATAGCTTTGTTGTATTTTGTTGCTTTTTTATATTTTGTAAAGTCTATGGATAAAAAAAAATTAGAAGACCAAATCATTCGGTCATTCTCATACAACATTCTTTACTTATTTTTGACATAGTATTAGAGCAAGTTTGAAAAGTTTTTGGTATTCTATTTCTAAGGAAATCTTCATTGATATTTTGTAGCTTTTCTGCTAAACAAGTATTCTTTGGCAATCTTTGGTTAAGGTCCTCTTGGTTTCTTTAATTTTTGAATATTTCTTTTGCTTTGTCTTAGGTTTCATTTACTTGCAATGGACACTACACCAATGTGTGTTATGTTTATAGGAAAAAATTACTCTACCTAGGTTTTCTAGTTTGAACTTTTCCTCAAGGGAAAAGACCTTTGGAGCCATATTGATGGCACAGATGTTGCACCAACATCCAACACTACCAACTCTAAGGAAGTTGTGTCTTCTCCTTCTTGGACTGTGCTTAATACTCAAATCATGTTTTGGCTTCTTAGTTTGATGGAGCCACATATTGTTACCAATTTGCTGGCTCATCGCTCTGCTCAATCCATGTGGAATTATTTGAAAAAAATTTATCATCAAGATAATAATGCTCACCGCTTTCAGTTGGAACATGCGATTGCCATATTTGAACATGGTAGTTTTTCCATCCAGGACTATTACTCGACATTTTTTACTCTTTGGCATGAATATGTTGATTTAGTTACAACAGATGTTCTTGTTGATACTATATCAACTATTCAAAATCTTCACAAGACTAGCCAACGTGATCAATTTCTTATGAAATTATGCCCGTAATATGAATCGGTTCGCTCTTCTCTATTGAACATATCTCTTGTTCCTTCACTTGATATTTGTTTTGGTGAGTTACTTCGCGAAGATCAATGTCTTAGTACTCAAGCTATTCTGGAACAATCTCATGGCAGTTCCATGATAACAATTATGACTTATGTTGTCTAAGGATATAGATCACCTATACCTTCTAAAAATCTACAAGGTTTCTGCTGCAAATAATATGGGCATATTGCTGCCAATTGTCCTAAAAAAATATTGTTCTTATTGTAAGAAAAAAGGTCATAGTATCAAAGAATGTCGTATTCACCCCTAGAATCGTTAAGCCCAAACATTTTAGACTTCTATTGTTGTTCCTCCAGTAATGACTATTGTAGCATATGGGTCTTCCTCAAGTGCTTCTCCTAATCTTGCACCTCTTGTAGCAACTTACTGCACTCCTGAAATGGTGCAACATATGCTAATTTCAGCATTATCTACAATGGGATTTCAAGGTAAAAATTCTACTACACTTTTGTATATAGACTCGAGGGCTTCTAATCATATGACGAATACTTCCACAACTTTGTCTCATATTCGGCCTTATGTTGGCCAATCTACCATTCAGACTGCCAATGGTAGTTCTTTTCCAATCAATGTTATTGAAAATACTTCTTCTACATTTACATATGTGTTTCTTACTTCTCCATGTTCTACAAACCTCATCTTTATTGGTCAATTAGTTGAAAACAATTATGTTGGTAACTTTTCTGGTGATGGTTGTGTCGTGCAGTACCAGGTAACAAGGGAGCCGATTGCGAAGGGACCTAAAATGGGACGCTTGTTTCCATTACTTTTACCTATTCCAACACTTTATCCAATTCCTTCTATTATGTCTTTTGCTTGTAATAATATTCTTGTCTGAGTATGGTGTGGCATCGTCGTTTAGGTCATCCTAATACTCAAATCTTATCTTACATATTGAACTTGGACTTTCTTGGTAATAAAAAATGTTCTTCTTTATCTCTTGAGTGTGATTCTTGTAAACTTGGTAAAAGCAAAACTCTTCCATTTCCTTTGCATGCTAGTAGAGCTTCTCATTGCTTTGATCTTATTTATAGTGATGTTTGGGGACCTTCCTCGATTACTTCACATGAAAAGTTTAAATATTATATGACTTTCATTGATGATCATAGTAGATTCACTTGGGTTTGTTTTCTTCGCTCTAAATTTGAGGTTTTTCATACTTTCATCGAGTTTTTAGCATATCTTGAAAATAAATTTTCTACAAATATTAAGACATTACGCACGGATTCTGGTTGTGAATATTTGTCCACTGAGTTTTAGGTATTCTTGGCTTCTAAAGGTATTATCCATCAACGTTTATGTCCTGCTACTCCTTAACAAAATGGAATAGCGGAGCGCAAAAATCGTCATCTTCTTGATATGGTATGTACTCTCTTGTTAGAATCTTCTATTCCATCCATGTTCTGGGTTGAGGCTCTAAAGACTGTTACTCACTTGATTAATCGTTTACCTTCCCAAGTTTTACACATGGAGTCTCCCTATTTTCACTTGTTTGCTAAGCAACATAGTTATGATAATCTTCGTATCTTTGGTTATGTTTTGTTCATTTACCACCTCATGAGCAACATAAATTATCTACTCAATCTATTAGATGTGCATTTTTAGGATATAATGTGTGCCAAAAGGGATTCGTTTGCTATGATCGTACATTACATCGTACACGTATTTCTAAGAATGTTATTTTCTTTGAAAATTAACATTTTTTTCCTGTGTCTTTTGTCCCCTCTTCTTCTACTATAGTCATTCCCTCCTTTGAGCACCAGTTCTTACCTCTTCCTCAAAATAGTTCTCGCTACAAACCAAGAATGGTGTATACAAGAGAATCCCACCTACAGTCCCTTCCGGTGGCTCACCCGATATCTGATCCTACCATGCACCAAAGTCAGTCAGTTGTAGCACCTCTAGAGCCTTTGGTACGTCGCTCTTCTCAAGTATTTGTACCCTAGGAAAGGTATGGTTTTTCGCCTAGTAATTCTATTTCAGTTTTTACTTCTGCATTTTCTAATTTTGATATTCCCACATGCTAGTCACATGTTGTTAAGCATGATTATTGGCACCAAGCTATACAGGAAGAAATTGTTGCTCTAGAGGCCAATCACACCTGGGACATTAAGTCTTTTCCTTCTACTATAGTTCCTCTGGGTTGTAAATGGATTTACTTAGTAAAGGTTCTCTCTGATGAAAGTTTGGATTGTTATAAAGCTCGGCTTGTTGTCCTTAGGAACAAACATGAATATGATGTTAATTATGAGGAGACCTTTGCTCCTGTGGCTAAGATGACTATTGTTCGAACGATTCTAACTCTTACTACTTTCAATGATTGACCACTACATCATATGAATGTTAAGAATGTTTTCTTTCACAGAGATCTTAATGAATGTATTTATATGAAGCCACCTTCGAAATTGTTTTCTTCTCTGGCCTCCAATGTGTGTAAACTTTGTAGCTCTCTTTATAATCTTAAACAAGTTCCACGAGTGTGGTTTGAAAATTTTCAAACCACTTTATTATAATTTTCTTTCACGCAGAACAAGTATGATACTTCATTATTTCATCGAAAATCAGACATTGGTATTGTTGTTCTTTTGGTTTATGTTGATATATTTTTATTCTACTTTACTTGTAAAACTCAAGAGCCATCTTTCGAAATTCTTTCATATGAAATATCTTGGATCTCTTACGTAATATTAATAATATACTAATTAAATGTACTAGTGTGTTTTGAATTTTTTAATTAAAAATATAATTTTTTTAATATTTATAAAGAAAATAATATTATATAAAAAAATGTTGATATAAGGCAATATATATTAATTTTACCATATAATTAAAATTAAAAATAATGCAATAAAATTACACTTCTTCTAAAAGAAATATAATATTTTCTTAAAGAAATATTCTATTAATTTCAATAATTTCTTAAAATGTAGATAAAATAATTTTATAAATATAAATAATTATTCAAATTTTAGGATATTAATAACACAATAATATGCATTTAAACTATGAAATGCATACAAAAACTTGGGACGTGGAAAACATCTTAAAGTATTATGGCGAATATTTTTTTCTTGAGATGATAAAATATATTTATTCTCTTAAAATTTTATTGTGTTATATAATTCATTTCTTTAATATTTAATTATTTTATAACTCTTTGATTATTTAATAATCAATTATTAAAGATATTTTTTTATAGTTGGATTTTAGAAAGAAAAAATAAAAGAATTTATAACAGTGAATGCAATTTTAACGATTTTTAGATCATTATGTATTATTATTAAATATTAAATTAATAATAATAGTTTAATAAAATAAAGTCAAATAAATTGACATAAGATTAATAACATTAGATAATAATATGTGTATTATTAAATAATTGGATAAAATTCTCTCAAATAAAATTTTTTAATGATAAAATTGTTCAAAATTATAAATGACACGTAGAAAAATATATATAGTAATATAATAATTGATTAAATGTCTGTTTATAAATTTTAAAACCTTAAAAAATATAATATAATACAATTTTTATAAATTCATAACCAAAATTAACTTACTTGGATCTATAAAAAATAGTTTTGATTTCAATTTAATAGGTTGGTTTATCGGTTATTATATATAAAAGTAATGTGTTGTGATTGGTGAGAGTATAAGTAATAAAAATAGAAAAACTATTCATTGCTTTTACATTAAGTAATAATGTGATATTTCAAGTTAATAACATATATATTTCAAGTTAATAACATATAAGATTATTATAGTTATTTAAAAAAAACACAACTAATGATACTTGATAAAAGAGAATAAGCAATATGATTAGTAGGAAGGAAGTGCGAACAACAGATCAAAATCATCAGTATTTTACTAATTTGAATCTGATCTGATCTGAATAAGCTTTGAAAATTTTCAATTTAATTAATTCGATGACGTAATCAATATGAAATAATCTAAATCCGAGCAAATTTTATTTTTTCAGATTAAATAAGGTTAAATTGATGTTAAAACTTATTTATAAATTATTGTCATATAAAAAAAATATTTAAATTTTAAATTGATATATCTCTGTTAAAATTAATTAATTATTTATAAACATAATTAAAAAAATCAAAACAATAAGACATGTGCTTGAGTAATTATTAAATTATTATACAGATTTAACATTTATATTTATTTTTTAAATTAAATTAGTAATTTAATATAATTGTGATATATATAATATTTAAATACAACATATTTAATACAATATTTAAATATAACATATTATAATATAAATATGTATTTATTTATAATTTTAATAATAATTTGGTCTAGATTAAATTACAACGGATTATAAAATACGTAAATCTGAATCCAAATCAAAATTTTAGTTTGATTGAATTATTTATTAACTTTTAATGGAAAATATAAGCAAATAATAATTAATAATATATCCCAATTATGTTTTTGGGTGGTACGTGTCTCTCAATTTATGAAAGTTACAATTAAGTTTAATTTGTTATTACTAAATTGAAAATGGTTAGTTTATTAGGCATGTGTGTATTTAGTAAAAGGTTATGTATTGTGATTTAATAAAATTCTCTCACCAATTTCCTTCTATTTTTCATTAATGAGCCTCGTCTGCTTCCAACAGAACCCATTTTCATGACATTTTACACCTCTCTATCATATTTTCTTACATGAATTTGTCCTATCTCTCTCTGCTAAATTGAAAATCAAATATCATGCAAATGTTATTGTAACAATGATGTATGTGAGGCCATGTATATATTAAACAAATAGAAATCCTGAACAAAGATAATATGGATGCGAGTTCGTTCATCAAGCTGTTCTATTTGAGGAGTTGAGTCATTTTTTCTCTTTTTAGGGTACGTGTCAAAAACATCCCTTACATTAATTAAAATGGGTCACTTAATCTCTTTAAAAAAATATGTTTAATACTCCTTTACCTTTGGTAAAAGTTACTACATTAGAATAAATTTTACTATTTATTCAATTTTTTATTATAAAAATACCATATGTAATACACGTATTGTCTTCTTCCTAAAGGTAGCTATGATAATTTAAATTTTTAATAATAAGAATGAAATCAGCAGAGAGCAGAAGAAAATGAGCCCGAGTCTTTCCTATCATCCATAGAATTATTGGAATCAAAGCAACGCATTCTGCAAATGCACTTAACACGGAATGTGAATGATGGAAGGATAAGTCGTCTTATGGGTATCTGGATCCATATGGTAAGGAGGAGGTAAAGTTTGTTTCCAATTTGATAGAACTGGTTGATTTGGCCATTGAAGGTGATAATAATTAATAAAGAATAAGATTGGAAATTTGTTCCTCAAAAAGGACGAGTTTGACAATAATACTTGTGTTGTAAATCGTAGGTTTATTAGATTTATAATAGCATAGTTTACGCGTTTACTGTTGCTAGGTGATTTTCCCTAGTCATGTTACGATGGTTTGGTAATTAAGGTTGTTTTTGAATTTTATTCGAAGAATAGATCAATAAGGAAAATGCCGTTTGGATCGTGCAATCTGTGACATTTCAATGTCATATGATGATTATTTTCTCAAATATGGTGGCAAAACATCTAAAAATCTTCATGAATGATTTTTTGATCTTTGAAAACTCATTTGAAGAATGTATACACTATCTCTTCTTAGTGCTATAAATATAAAGATGTGAATAAACAAATTTAACTTTAATTAAACTGGGAGAAATATTATTTCATGTTACATGAAGGTATAATTTTGGACCATAAAATCTCATTTAATGGTGTTGAGGTGAATAAAGCTAATATACACGTGATTGAAAAACTACCACCAGCTACCAATGTAAGAGGAGTAAGGAGTTTTCTTAAGCATACAAGTTTTTATCGTAGATTCATAAAAGATTTTTCCCAAATCTCCAAACCCTTGTGTAATCTTTTGGAAAAGGACATGCCTTTCAAGTTTAATTATAAATGTTTAACAACATTTCAAGTACTTAAAGAGAGACTAGTGACAACATTAGTTATAGTTACACCGGATTGGAACAAGCCCTTTGAGTTAATGTGTGACGCAAGTGATTTTGCTATTGGAGCTGTTCTTGGACAACAAAGAGACAAAATGTTTCGTGCCATATACTATGCCAGCAAGACATTGAATGAGGCTCAAATGACTTATACTACTACAAAGAAAGAGCTTCTTGCCATTGTATATGCCTTTGAGAAATTTAGATCTTATTTGGTTGGTACCAAAGTGACTATCTACACTGACCATTCTGCAATAAAGTATCTCATGATGAAGAAGGATGTCAAACCAAGATTGATAAGATGGGTACTCTTTCTACAAGAATTTGACTTGGAAATTCATGATAGAAAGGAATAGAAAATCAGGTAGCAAACCATTTGTCTAGACTAGAAAGGGAGCGAAAATGGATGAAAATATGGTGATTGGGGAATCTTTTTCAGATGAGCAAGTATTTTCTGTAGCTCGAGTAGAAGTCCCATGGTACGGAGACATTGCAAATTTTCTCGCTGCCAACATTCTTTCATTAAACCTCACATGAAAAAAAAGGATTAGTTCTTCCATGACATTAAACAGTATTTTTTGGATGACCCTTACCTTTATAAAGAATGTGGTGATGGTATTTTATGGAGGTCACTTGGGTAGCACAAAAACAACATCTAAAGTGCTTCAAGCTTGTTATTTGTGGCTCACACTATTTAAAGATGCTTACAATTATGTAAAGATGTTTGATAGATGTCAAATGATAGGTAATATTTTAAAAAGAGATAAGATGCCTTTAAATAGTATACTTCAAATGGAACTGTTTGTTGTTTGGGACATCAAATTTATAGGACCATTCCCTCCATTATTTGGTAACAAATATATACTTGTAGGAGTAGATTACGGGTCAAAGTGGGTAGAAGCCAGTGTTAGCAACAAATGTGATGCCAAAGTTGTCATAAAATTTTTGAAGAAAAACATTTTCACAAGGTTTGGAACTCCTAGGATCATTATTAGTGATGGAGAAAGTCACTTTTGCAATAAAGCATTTAATTCCTTATTGTCTAAGTATGTGATTAAGCATAAAGTATCTACCTTCTACCATCCCCAAACAAGTGAGCAAGTAGAGGTATCCAATAGAGAAGTGAAAAGAATTTTTGAGAAAATTATGAACATCTATAGGAAGGATTGGTCATCTAAGTTGGATGATTCTTTATGAGTGTATAGAACTGCATTTAAAACACCAATTAATATCACCCAATATAAGGTAGTTTATGGAAAGGCATGTCATATACCACTAGAATTGGAGCACAAAGCATACTGGGCACTAAAATAGTTGAATATGTCCATAGATGCAGCTGGTGAGAAAAGAATGATTCAAATAAATAAATTGAATGAATTATGGTGGAATTCTTATGAGAATGAAAAGCTTTACAAAGAAAAGACAAAAAGATGGCATGCCAAGAAAATTGTGCACCATATCTTTGAACCGGGTCATAAAGTGTTATTGTACAACTTAAGACTCAAATTGTTTTCGAGCAAATTAAAGAGTAGATGGTCAGGTCCATTAATCATCACTAAGGTAACCATCCATGGAGCCATTGAATTAGAAAACAAAGATAAAAAGTGATTTATGGTTAATGGGCATAGGGTGAAGCATTATTATAAAGATCAATTATCAAATGAAACATCTATGATAACCTTAGTGGATGCATCTTAGGATATGATATGACCGTCTAGTCAAGGACGTTAAACGTGACACTGGTTGGTAGGCAACCCAACTTTATTTTACTTATATTTTCATTGTTTTTTTATTTTATAAGTGAATAAATGTGGAGAGCAAGTCACAAGAAGAATAAGCATTTCAATGACAGATGTGGTGTGCCATGATTAAGGGAGTTTTTCTTTTCTTTTACTTTTTCATATTTATATGTACACATTAGGGATAATTTGTAATTTAAGTTTGGGAGAGGTAACTTTATTCTCTACTTTAGTATTTAGTATGCATTTTCAATTTTTAGGGATTCTTTTTAATTCTTAAGATGTTTTTAATCATGATTTGGGTAGAAATTAACAAATATATGGAAACTAAATGCATGCATGCTTGATATGAAACATATGAACTCAATGATAAAAATTGGTTTTCATGACTAGGATAAGGAATGTAACATATTTGTTAAGATATTTACATTAATCATGTGATATGCTTGCTAGTTTTGATTGAATTATTTCAAATTTTTATGCACATGTTCATGATTGATTTTGGTGTGCTTATTGAGAGAAAACTTGTAGTAGTTTATATGAGTCAATGAGATCTACCAAGTTTTAGAATCTATTTGATCATCCCTTGAAGTAAAATTCTGAATAGTATTTAGCAAAAGAAATTATTTAGGCCTTATTTAGATCGATTGAGCCTTTCAAACCAATCATTTTTAATATCTATAGTCACCCATTTGAGCCCAACAAAGAACCTTTTATATCTTTAAGCCACATTTTATGCCTAACCAATAAGTATTACATTTACCCTTGCACCTTTAGCTTGTATGAAAAGAAAAGAATACAATCATGTGTTATGCTATAAAGTAAGGTGAAATGTAATGCATCCTAGAAAAAAAAGAGAAAAAAACTCACAACACAAATATCCCTCTAAATAAAAAGAAAAGAAAATTCAAAATAAGTTTAGGGGTGTTGTGAAGTTACAAAAAAAAAATAAAAAATATGGAATAAAAGAATATTAAAAGAATGATAAGAAATGGTACACTGAAATATCAAGTTAAAGCTCAACTGTAGTTAAAAAGTACATAATAAATAAAAAGAAATCTAAGGTGTGTAAAGAGCCTAAATGTCTTCATTTAACGATCCCCACCTAAGCCTTACATTACAAGCATGTAAAGTCCTTATTGATCTTTAGCTAAGTGCATATTTATCTTAGTGGAGAGGGATGCAAAAAATAGACTTTTGAGACTTGTTCTAAGATTGAATTGATTAGCATGCTCATATATATTGATTTCATGAGTGCATTGGATGATATCATGTACAACACACACACACGAATCAATTTGTCAAAAACCTTACATATCCTTGTATTGATGGAATGTTGATTGATAAATATGTGAACCTCTTTATTATAGAATTGTATGACTTTTGAGAATGATAGTCTTCATGAAATATGCATGTATATATATATGAATATACTACCCATTTTATGTTATTTATTTATACTCGGCTTTGCTTGAGGACAAGTATTATACACGGCTTTGCTTGAGGACAAGTAAAGAGTTAAGTTTAGGGGTGTGATGACTCTATAAAAGTAGAGTCAGTAGTGCACTATTTTACTTAATATTTACTTGTTTTATTCAATAAATAGTATTTTAGGGTTAAAAATATTAAAATATAAACTTTTTAGTGAAAATGAGTAAAAATATAATTTCTGGAATGTTTTTGGGATTTTTTTGGAATTTTTATGGATGTTTTATGAATTTTTAATGCATTACCAATAAGAACCCACCACATGGCACCATGCAAGCAAAGGAGCTAACTGGGCAAGCCACGCAGACACCATGCAAGTAGGGACAACGAATCGTAGATCGCTACATGTGAGGAGTGATGAACCACGTTCTATATGTCGGCACGACGTTCATTTTGAGTTTAAGCACGGTCAAACCTTCACGCCATGTGTCACAAATATACTCATCCAACTGTTCCACCTGTGCACCATGCCATTCATTACCATGAATCACGTTGCACCGTATGGCGCTAACTCAATAAGCATTGAATCAGACCAGTCTCCTCTGCCACACATCGCTTTCTGATTCGCCCAGTGAATTCTTTGTGGCACGTGTTGTGCTAGGATTGGCTGGCATTGTTAATTTGGTCGATTTTGATCTCAACCTTTGACCTAAAGTTGATCTGATGGTCCAGATTACACCTGAGCTATATTTAAGTCCCTATCTCCCCAAGTCGCCATTAGCATTTTTTTATTAGTTTTTGGAGCTAAAAAAGAGAAAAATACAGAAAAATTCTAAAGGATATACAATTTTGGTGTAAATTCAAGAGAAAATTAGTATTACAATTCAAGAGATTGATCGTATTTCTTCTTCTACTCTATTTTCATCAATTTTTATGTCTTTATTTATGAAAAATATGAGTTTTATGGGCAAAATTATGTCTAGTTAATTTATTAATCTAGGGATTTTATGAACCCAATTTTCACTATATGATGATCTAATATTTTATCCCAATTATAATTTTAATATAATTATATTAATTAATCTGATTTTTATGTTATTAATTGTTTGGCCAACAATTTATCTATAGAGACAATTAAATATATTTGAGATAATTATTTAATTGTTTGTCTTGATTAAATAACATGCATATTTTATAGGCAAAGATGTATGATTCTTATGTATGTGATCCATAATTTATGAACTTAATGAATAGTATGCAATTTAATTGGCATGAAAGTGTGATTAAATTAATTATTATATGGTGTGTAGTTTACTTGAGAGAAGAATACATACTAAGTTAGATTCAATTGATCATATAATTAATTGATAATTATATTGGGGGGATTTTAGTTATTTACATGTTTAGAAAATTGAGAGATTAAGTATTCCTAGATATTTTCTCATAAATCTTCTTAGTTATCAAATATGATTTAATTAATTATTACTATTTACTTTTAGTTATTTTAATTCTTCTTCCTTAAAATATAAAAACACAAAAAATTGATTTTTAAAATTTTTAGTTTTAAAAATTAGTTTCTAATAAAATAATCTCCGTGGGAACGATCTTTTCTTATCATTATATTATTTGTTGTGATACATATAATTATGTGTTCGTTGCACATACAATTTGTGTGGCAATCAATGATGAATTGACACTGTTATGTCAATTCATCATAGAAAATTTGGTTGTATAGCTACAGAAGATAATTATGAGGGGACATTGAGTGAGAAAAAGTTTGAACCTATCCTATGCTTCGAGGAAAGATTCTCGCGCTACTTGAGAGATAGTTGCTATCTTAACTCTTTTCTTTGATATCTTTTGGTGAGAAAATAATTTTCCCATAAACTTGTTATAAACATCCCCCCACGTCATAAGGAAACTTGGGAAAAGTGACATCAGCTATGCCTTGGCCTTGTCTTTTAGGTTGTATTGGAAACACTTCATTCTAAGTTGATTCTTGGTGAGTATACCAAGGGAAAATGTTTGGATTGTTGAGTAGAAGTCTCTAATGAAAGACACTTAGTCTTTATTAGGTAGTCCATGGAAGGAAGGTAACATGAACAAAATGAATGTTTTTTAATTCATAGTTTCCAGCAACCTCACCCAGTTGGATTGAGGTAGTTGTAGTGCAATTACGACCTTTCAAACTCCTTCATTGTGGTTCCCTTTGTGGTGGATTTTTCTCCATAATTAAAGGTTCAGGTAAAGAGCCAAGGTTAGGTTCACAAATTTACTCAACAAAATGCTACGGGATCTCAAAGTCTAGCCTTATGGGTGTTGTACTAAGTCTATCTATATTATTATTATTGTTGTTGTTATTGTTGTTGTAGTAGTATGGTATGAGATGGTACCCTAAGGACCTCCTATCTCACATAAACTTATAAAAGTATAATTTAAAATCACCTATCATGTAGAAAAATAAAAAGATAAAATAATATATAAATATGTTACATGTTTGTACACAGAAGTATTAAACATGTAGAAATTAAAAGAAATAAATTGTACAATGATATACATGTTAGCAAAAGAAAATAAATTAAATTTATTACACAAAAATACTAATTATGAAATAATTAAAAGAAATAAATATACAAGTAAAAATAAGCAAATAAAATAAAAATATTGAAATTTAAAAGAAAAAAATTGGAAAAATAATTAAATAAATTAAATTAAATTTATATAAAAATTTTAAAAGATCTTTTACTTTTATTTTAAAATTATTATTTTTAAATAAAAATGAAATAAAATTTGAAATTTAAAATATCGGAATTAATTGATAACCTTAATAGTCTAAGTTTTTAAATAAAAATCATTATTTTGATAATTAAAATTTAAAAATGTTATTCTTCCCAATAATGACATGAAAAACTTTATGCTTGCAAAAATTATCTTAGTTTACAGTGTTGTTACTAGTTTTACCTTGCAATTACATCGAAAGCTTGATGTGTCAAAATTAGTGATATAAATTTTGTTTGATTTATAAAATAGTTCGTAAGTGCACGAATCATTTATAAAAAATGATAAATATGCTTTCTAGGCCTGTTTAAAGATGAATCAGGTGGTTTTTAAAAGATCATGTCACGGTTGCTTTGGTTTGAGATCTAAACTAATGACAAATAAATAAAGATAGATTCAAGAAACATTTAAAAAATTAAACATTTACAATAAAATGCAAAATTTAGAGGATATATTAGCTAATTAATTTTGCTTACTCAATACTAAGTAGGTTATTAAAAATATGAATTAAGACTATTGATTCTCTTTTTTTTTGTAAGAAAATATCTTAATACAGGGATTATCTTCGTTGTTAATAATAAATCAATTAATATCCTTAGGTGGGCCCTACCAATTGATTACTTATTAAATTTTGCTTCTATTTTAAGAGATTAAAAACCATTTAATTTATCTCCTTAGGTGGGGCCTGACATTTTAAACTCTAATCAAGGTGTATAAGTTAGGTTTATGATTTAAGTATTTGAAAGTTAACTTTCAGATTATAAAGCTGTTATGAATGATACGTTGTCAATATATCTTTCAATAATAATTCTTATCAAAATCTTTGAAATAGAGTTCTCTAAATCAAATCCAAAATAATTCATCTAACATCTAAGGATTGATTTTAAATCAGATTCAAATAATTAAATCTTAAATCTAACTTTCTTATTTATTATGAAAAATACTTCATCAATATATTTTTATTTTATGAACTTGGTTTTAATATTGATGAATAAATAAAACTGAATTCATTTTATAAAAAAAAATGTTTAATCTACTTAAATATTTCACAAGTACAACAACATTACTAATATCCCATTCTGTATATAGCTAGATATGCATATTCCAATAAATGATCAATAAATTAAACATAGTATGTAAAACAACACATAAAGATCATCTAAAAAGAACACAATTAAATATACCTCAACATAAATTCAGCATTGTTTATGTTATGAAAAACCTCCAAACAAAATTGCCTTACTGTTTATTGAATTGAACTAAGCCTATTACATAAACTAAAATTTATTCAACTCTCAATTGAGAGAACTTAAAACTACTAAAGAAAAGCAAAAAAAGCTTAGAAATAGTTGAAAAGGAATAGAAGGGATGAAGGATGATTGATACAATGCAAATGGGGTCCTATTTATAGATACATAAAAGGAGAAAAAATGAGGATCATAAGTCTGGTGCTACGATACATAATTCTTTACACCACAACATACACATGTTGTTACACAGTTGGGACTTGATCTAATTAACTTGCACTGTGATACATAATATTTTCACACCATGGCCCGCATATAATCTAGGATGCATTATATTCAGTCTTTTAGT
The DNA here is from genome assembly GCA_030763125.1 of Hippophae gyantsensis. Lineage (NCBI taxonomy): Eukaryota > Viridiplantae > Streptophyta > Magnoliopsida > Rosales > Elaeagnaceae > Hippophae > Hippophae gyantsensis. Next base: position 39,039,525 of record CM061035.1, on the reverse strand, counting down.
CTTTTGTTGTGGCACATAAAACATCCATGCCACAACATGCACTATGTTGATCAACTTTAAACCCATATTTTCTTTTATCCATTTTTTTGAACATATGTAATACTTTACATATGTTATGTTTTATGTTTTAAAGTTGTAATAGAGTACTTCAAGTATAATTCTTCAAGTGTTGATCAATTTTATCTTTTTTTGAAGCAAAAATTCTTGAAAAATAACAAAATATACCTGTGATTTCAAAAAGATAAATTTGTTTAAAATGATGGTAAAACTAAGCTAATACAAATCTATTTAATTGTTAAACATGCATAAAATTATGATATATTGAGTGCTTTTGAGCACTCATTAGTGATCCTCTAAAGAGTGTCTAGGAAATGTCCCCAACTTCCAAGGACCACTTCAAAATAAGTTACCTTAAGCTCTTCCCAAGAAGTTTCGCAAATAAGCTCAAAGTTAAGGGAATTGTAAACAAAATAGCTTTGAAGCTGAGAATTGATCTCCCAAAACCTTTCCAAAAAAGCTAAAAGTTAGGAAATTATATTCAAAATAGCTTCAAATTTGGGAAGTAGTCTCCAAAAAAATAAGCTTATCGCTAAGGGAATTGCAACCAAACTAACTCCCCAACTCCCACAAACCTATAATAGGTTCAATGTAAAGTTAATCCCCAAAAACAATTCTAGGACCAGTTCCTAACCTCTAGGGATCACTTGAAAGTGTTACCTTAATCTCCCAAATAGAGAAAATCTTGGACGTAGTCCATAGCTTGAAAATATATAAAGGACCAACTCCCACGAGCTACGATGGGTTAAAAGCAAGGAATCCTTCAAAGAGGCTCTTGGATCAATTCCTAGCCTTAATAGACTTGGTCAAATCATGACCTTAAGCTCTCACAAAAATAAAAAAAGTCCTAGATATGGAATCTAAACGAGTTGAAAAGCTCCAAAATAGGTTTGAAGCTAAGGGAATTGCACCAAAATAGCTTGAAAGATGAGAATCGATCTCGAAACAGCTTCCCAAAGGAGCTTAAAGCTAAAGGAATTATACTCTAATGAATGCTCAAAAGTCCTTAATATATCATGATTTTTTATATGTTAAATGATTAAATATATTTGTATTAGCTTAGTTTTTCTATTATTCTAAACAAATCTATCTTTTCGAAATCACGGGTATGTTTTGGTGTTTTTTAGGTATTTTAGCTTCAAAAGGATTTAATTGATCAAACACTTGAAGAATATATCTGAAAGCTTCCATTACAAATTTAAAATATTAAAAGATAACATATGTAAAGAATTACATATGTTCTAAAATATGGAAAAATATGTACAAAAAAATATAAGGGTTTCAAGTTTCAGAACAACGTGGACCATGACATGGAAGTTTTATATGGCGCATTACTAGGCAAAAGGATTGAGAATCATGTCCCATAATTGATACCGACTATGGCATTGAAGTGTTGTATGCCGCAACATAAGTGTAGTCAATCAAGCTCTAAACCATGTACAACTTGTGTATGCCACGATGTGAAAGAATTATATGTCGTGACACCAATCATGTAGTCCATATTTTTCTCCATTCTTGCTTCTATATTTGGGACCCTAAATCTATTTTAATTAATATCCCACGGCTTCATTCTTCAGTAGATTTCTTAGTTCTTTAAGCTTTCTTAGCTTTTTTAGTAGTTTCAAGTTCTTCTCTAACATAAGAGTTAACAATTTAAGATATAAAGTAACTCTAGCTTCAATTCAATAAATAGTATTGGAAGTTTTGTTTGGAGGTTTTCCAGAACAAAAACGATACTAAGATTTTGTTGAGGTATATTTAAGTGTAATCTTTTCAAATTATCTTTACATGTTGCTTTACATGCTATGTTTAATTTATTAATAATTTATTAAAATATGTATGTTTGGCTATAAATAATATAGGATATTAGTAATAGTGTTCCTACTATGAAATATTAAAGTAGGTTAAACATTTTTATAAAATGAATTAAATTTTATTTCATTATCAAGATTAAAACAAAGTTTGTAAAATAAAAATATATTGATGAAGTATTTTTACAATAAACAAGAGAGTTAGATTTATAATTTAATTATCTAATTCAGTTTTAGAGTCAACTCATTACTACAAAATGTGACATTTAAGTCAATATGTAAAGTCAATTTTTGGATAAAACTGACGTATAATCAATTTAAAGTCAATTTGGTGAAAAAATGATGCTACATGTAGCGTCGGTTCTACGTGTCAACTAACGCTATCTACGTAATTAATTTTTTTTAGCCAATTATTATTTTATTTGAACTGTTTAAAATTGAATTTGGATATATATAATATAATTTTTTCTTCTTTTATTTAGTCAATTGGTTTTTAAAATTATAGAATTTTATGCATTTGTTTGGATACGTACTTAATTTTATGTACATGTTTTTCATACGTAGTTATCGAATTTGGATAGCATGAAAAATAACACAATACAGAAAAGTTTATATATGAGCAAAAATATAAAAGGTATATATATAGTTGATTATGTTCTTAAAAAATAATTGACCAAAAAAATAAAAAATAAAATTGTATTCTTTAATTTTAATTTTAAAAACTGTTAAAATAAAAAAAATGCACTTGGACACATAATTAATTTTATGTACATGTATTTCTTACGTAGTTATCGAATTTGGATAGCATGAAAAACACAATACATAAAAGTTTTCAAAAAAATATAAAAGGTATATAGTTAATTAAAATCCTAAAAAATAATTGACCAAAAAAATTAAAAAAATTATATTGTTTAATTAATTTCAATTTTAAAAACAGTTAATTAAAATAAAAAAAATACATGTAGATAGCGTCGGTTGACGTGTTGAGCCGACGTTACACACGTGGATAGCGTCGGTTCTATGTGTCAACCAACTCTATCCATGTGTGTAGCGTGAGTTCAACACGTCAATCGATGCTATCCACATGTATTTTTCCATTTCTCTTCTCTCTTCTCCATCAGAACATTATTTTCAATTTGTGCAGCACCCAAAAAAACTCAAAACCGAGCTCACCTCTACCACTCTTTCTCATTTTTCGGCCACCTCCGACCACCGTTTCCAATGTTGTTTAGTGAGTTATCTTCCTCTCCATATTATCTTTCAGATTCCCTATTTTTTTGAGTGAAATGCTTAAACAATCTATACCCATTTTCTCACTTATAAAACACCATTTTTTTCTTCATTTCCTTCATTTAGTCACTTCATTTACTCTTGTAAGTATTTTTATTAATCCTATGCACTTATTATTTAGTTTGCGTTATTTTTTGTATAAATTTTTGATTTATGTATGTTTTGTATTATGCTTGTTAATATATTTTTGGCTGATTGTTTGTAGAAATAATATATGGATGTTGTGGGTTTGAGGGACTAGAATATTTTCCGTATGTGGATAAATTTATTTACATATAAATAATTATATTTTATTAAGTAAAAGTAATACAATTTTAAAATGATAAATTTTTGTATTATGTATGTTTTGGTATATATTCTAATAATTAGGGAATTCATATAAAATAATGCTTGAAATATATTGATTGGATACATAATTAATATGCTTAATTAATGTCATTAATAGAAAACAAATATTGGATGTCAAAGTATAGAATTGAGCAAGACAACATTTCTGGAGTTGAAATTTTCATGGAATTTACTTGTAGAAATAGTAATAATGAAATTAGTATGATTCGATGTCCATGTGTTAAATGTAAAAATGAGCGATTTCATGAAGTTGACGAGGTTAAGTATCACCGTATCCGTAGTGGTATTATCTTGAGCTATAAATATTGGTATTATCATGGAGAAAATATTGATAATACTCATGGGGAAGAGATAAATAAGAATGTGAGTGGATTGCATACATCTTATCATAATGTACAGACAGAAAATATGATTCATGGTATTGAAGATGAACTACGTGAGGATGATCCCGAAACCTTTATAAAACTTCTAAAAGATGCTAAAAAACCGTTGTATCCGAAATGCAAGAAATACACTAAAATGTCAGGATTGGTTCGTTTGTATAATGTGAAGGCAAAACATGGTTTTTCTGACAAGGGATTCACATAATTACTAAATCTACTAATAGATATGTTTCCTAAGGGTATTGAATTTCCATTTTCAATGTATGAAGTGAAGAAATCTCTTAGTCTATTTGGCATGGAATATCATAAGATTCATGCTTGTCCAAATGATTGCATTCTTTATAGAAAAGAATATGAGACATTAGATGATTGTCCGATGTATAAAGAATTAAGATGGAAGCATGCTACAAATGAGACAACACCTAATAAAGGAGTGCCCGCAAAGGTTCTTTGGTACTTTCCTCCAAATCCTCGCTTTCAAAGATTGTTCAAAAGTAAAAAGACAACAAAGATGTTGACTTGGCATTTAGATAATCGATTTGATAATAGGGTGCTACGCCATCCTTATGATTCTTCAAATTGGAAAGTAGTAGATAATTTATCCCCTTAATTTGCATCTGATCCATGCAATCTTCATCCTACCATTACTACTGATGGAATTAATCCACATAGTTCCCTTAGTAGTATATATATTTGTTGGCCAGTAATTATGGTAACATACAACCTTCCTTCCTAGTTGTGTATGAAAAGAAAATTCATGATGTTAACATTATTGATCTCAGGATCGAAACAACATGGTGTTGATATTGATCTATATTTGTAGCCTCTGATAGATGATTTAAACACGTAATGGAGTGATAGTGTAAATGTTTACGATACATATAAAGGAGAATACTATAATTTGAGGGGGGTCATTTTATGGACAATTAATGGTTTTCCTGCCTATGGGAACTTATCAAGACATGCAACAAAAGGTTACAAGGGATGCCCTATATGAAGTGACGGCACTTCTACAACTTATCTTGTTCATGGATGAAATATGTCTTATAGAAAACATAGAATATTTTTGCCATCTGGACACAAGTTTAGATACCAAAAGAAATCGTTCAATGGTGAAGAAGATCATGATCATACACCCCGACCTTTGTGAGGTGATAAGATATTAAGGCAATTGAATGGTATGACATTCAAACGATATAGAAAGATGAAAAAAAGAATACTCACTAAGGTAGGGAAACTAAAGAGGTCAACTAATGAAAAGGGTGAAAATGAAAAAATAGGAGAATCAGTAGACCATGATTGTTGGAATAAAAAATAAATATTTTGGGAATTACCTTATTGAAAAGACCTACACATTCGTCATATCTTAGATGTCATGCACATTGAGAAAAATTCATGTGAGAGCTTGATTGGTACATTACTTAATATACTTGGAAAAATGAAGGATGTAATTAAAGCAAGATTGGATTTAAAGAAACTAGGCATATGACCTGAATTAGCACCAAGGGTGGAAAATGATAAGAATTGAATATACTTGCCACCAGCATCATATACAATGTCAATAAAAGAGAAGGATGTGTTTTGTAAATTTTTGGCGGGTGTGAAAATTCTTGATGGTTTCTCATCCAACTTAAGAAATTTTGTGTCTATTACCAATAAAAAACTTTATGGATTGAAATCATATGACTGTCATATATTAATGCAACAGTTATTACCAGTTTCTATTAGATCAATTATTCCAAAACAAGTTCGATTATAAATAATTCATCCTTGTTCATTCTTCAATACAATATGCAAGAAATCTATATTAATTGGCGAGTTAAACTCTTTATAGAAAGATATTGTAGAGACTTTATGTCTAATTGAAAAATATTTGCCTCCTTCTTTTTTCGATATAATGATTCACTTGTGTGTTCATTTAGTTCGGGAGGTTCAATTTTGTGGTCCTACTTACTTAAGGTGGATGTATCCTTTAGAGATATATATGCAAGTCCTTAAAGGATATGTAAATAATAGAAATCGACCTGAAGGATGCATGGTGGAATGTTACATTGCTGAAGAGGCCATTGAGTTTTGTTTTGAATACTTTAGTGGTTGCACTGAAATTAGGAATCCTATGCACATATAATTCTTAGAACGTCACATGATCCAAGTAGGTAACCCTATGCTTGGTGGAAGTAAGAAATTGTTTATTGATCGCACTCGATAGGAAAAAGCACACCGAATCATTTTGGTAAATAATAATAAGGCACAACCATTTATAGAGTAAGTGATGTTTAACCTTTCCATTTATGCAAAAATTATTTTTTATTTAACTATTAATGATGATATCTACTTGATATATCTTTAATAACATTACAGAATGCATTTAAACTTATTGAAGATCAATCCTCATTATAAAAAAAGGAGGAGAAAAATGGTTGTATGATGAACATAAGCGAGAGCTTATTAATTGGTTTCGCAACCATGTAAGTGTGATGCATAAGAATTCATTAGTACTTCTATGCAATGTTTTAAAACTTTGCTTTAAAAACATTTCATATTTTTGTATACATAGATTCGAGATGAACTCAAGAAACCCAATCATAAAATAACAAAAAGTTTAGAATGGCTTGCACATGGTCCAAAGTTTGATGTCAAATCATTTTCTAGTTTCACAATTAATGGATCGAGGTTTATGACTCAAGCTAGGGACAAAGTTCGAGTAAGTCAAAATAGTGGTGTGAAGATGGTTGCACAAACTATGCAATTTTCTAGTTCAAAAGATGGTAATCATGTACTTTCTGATAGAACATATTAAGGTATAATTCAAGAGATTTGGGAATTGGATTATGAGGTTTTCCATGAAACAGTTTTCTTATGTGATTGGATCGAACATGTTATCAATATTGGATATAAATACATGATTTTGGATTTACCCTTGTAAATTTATCCAAGATAAGTCACACTGATGATCCTTTCACATTAGCAATTTATACAAAACAAGTATTTTACATGAGTGATCAAATTGACACAAGATGGCCTGTTGTGTTAACTCCTCCACAAAAAGAGTTTTACCATTGTGATACTTTAGAAGATGATGACCCTATGCTTGATACATTAATCAATATTAGTAATTTCTCAAACAAATTTCCTCATGTATGCGATGATCTAGTTGATGATGATGATTCTTCGTCATTGACTCAAAATGATTGTGAAGGAATATATGTATACGATCAACAACCTAATTAAACATAATGTATGTTCTCTATTGTTCTAATAAGTCTTGGATGTTTATATATATGTATGTTCCTAAAATTGTCAATTAATTTATATTTCTTCATTTTTTGTAGAAATTTATGGATCCTCAGGTAACAGAGCTTGTAGATCCAAATGATCCATTGGGGCATTTGAAAAAAAGGGATTGGGCGAATATACCTAATGCTCCACTTAACCACCCAGATGATAGAGTACCCATTCTATTTGATACTATTGGTAATCCAATAAGGGAAAATGGCCAACAATTGAAATCCTCTATTGATAGACTTGTGAAGTCAAGTATACCAATCAATATAAATGATTGGACTCAGGTTGACGAAGCTGAAAAGTTAAAAATATGAAAAACCATTTGTGTAAGTCTCTTATATTTTATAACCAATTACATATATTATATCTTTTTTGTATTATATATATCTAATCTTTTGTAGTGTGTTTTTATAGAATCGTTATAAATTCGATGACACTTGGAAGAGAAATTGTTATAAGATTGCAAATAAGGTGTGGAAGGAATACAAAACTCCCAGATTGGCAAGAAATTATGTGTTTCCATATTTGAAATCACTTGATAAAGTAGAGCTCTATAAAATCCCTGAAGAACAACCCTGGATAACACCTCAAGTTTGAAAAGACTTCGTAGATTATAGACGTACAGATGAATTTCAAATTATTAGGGAAGAACATCAGAATATACAAATACATAATATTCTTCCTAACCGTATTGGGAGGTCTTCAAATCCTAAAGTTAGATATAGAATGATATTATTAATTTCTGCTAATTTATAAATATTTTAATATTTATTTTCCTCAAATTGAAGTTGATGTAATGGTTAATAAATTTATTTAATTTATGTAGGAAGCTGAATTGGGTAGACCAATTACCTCATCAGAATTGTACGTAGAAATAAAGACTCCCAAAATGAAGAAGTCAAGACCAATGACTAAGCGAGGAGAAGAACAACTGAATAAGTTGGTTAGTGATTTCGGTTTACACAAAGTCCATATGATTTTCAATAATTGATGTAATAATGTATGATATGTTTGTTTGCTTTATTATTTGTAGAGAGCTATTCAAGAACAAATATTCAGGGGTGAAATAATCGAAGAGCTTGGAAGAGATGCTAAATATCATGCATTCGGACACGAGCATACTGGTTGTGTTAGGGGAGATTGCCAATATGATGGTTATATGAAGTATTTTAACATTCCAAAACAAAAGCCTCATATGGTTAGTAAGGAGAAGTATAGTAAAATTGAAGAAAAACTCAACTCCTTTAAGGCCTTAATGTTAAGTGAGATTGTCACTTTAAAAGAATATCAAGTCCAACATATGTCATGCATGGCATCATTCTACAATCAGGTCATGCCATATTGGCCAGGCATGCAACCATCCATGCCAGGAATTCCACCATCCATGCCAAGCATGCCACCATCCATGCTAGGCATGCCACCCATGCAATCTCATAGAGCTCAACCTATATCCAGTATGGGATATATTCATCCTATTAGTCCTCCCTTTTATGTCAAGAATGCAGATGCAATCAAATAGTGTTTCATTTTCTCCAATGCAATCTACATATTCTTACCATCAATCACATCACGATGAATGTTTTGGTGAGAATGTACATTGAATAGCTACCCCACATGAGAGTCCTCCTCTATTTGATGAATCATATGTGATAAGATTTTAATTTTTGGTGTAAATAAGCTATTATTTTTATTTTATATTATATGTTTTATTTATTATATATAACACTTCAATTTTTTACAGAATATGAAATATTTATTGAAACATCCTTCATCAACGGACTTTGTTGCTATTGGAACGGTACAACAATTAAGCAATGATTGGATAATTGTTGTTTCCTTTAAGAGAACATAAAAACGTACAAGTATACACGATCACAAGTAATAAAATTGATAAGTAAGTTATTGTTCCCACGGAGATTTGTTACTACAGTTTGTTAAGTATTAAAATTATTTCAATCTGATTTTATCCAAAGAAACAAAAGTTGATGGAGTACTAACAAATATTTTTATAACAAAAAATATAAAAACATTCTAGGATTGCAGTTTCACTAAATTAATCCACTTGAATCATATTATTTTCTCTTGACTTATATATTTTTTTTTGTAAATTTAATTTGTCAACGGAGAACTACTAATTTCATCCATATGTCTCTTTCGATAACAAATAGACATATCTTGCTAAAATAATTCACTATATTCCTATGAGAATTAAATTCACCAAGATTTATTACGTTCAAAGTTCTCCAATAGTTGCACATACAATAAAGAATTTTCCTCTCCTTTCATCATACATGTTACCCTAAACACGAGCAATATACATAAAAATGCCTTTCACAAGTTTATTTAAGTGTCACAGATCAATTGATAAATTTTTCAATAATCAAAAGCATTAAGCACAAATAGAATAAACAAATTAAAAATCTCATAAATCATTCAAAAATAATTAAATCTAAGCTTCATAAATTTAGCTACAATGCAACCCTAGAAAAATTAAATTACTTCATAACAAAAATTAAAATTACAATACGTAAATATTAAATCATTTAAGGAATATTAGATGATGAACAAAGAAAGAAAATTTTGAATCAGTTTCTACTTTCTAAATTTTTGGCCCATGCAGAAACACAACAGAAGCCAAAAATGGCTTCTATGTGTACTACATTTTTCAAGACACGCGGGAGACAAATATTACATCAAAAATATTAATTAATACACGTGTGGGAGACATTCTTGAGACACGTAGAAAGAATATGGGCAATCAAAAACCGAGGACAGCATGTGCGTTTCTCGATTTTTTATTTCAAATTAGCATGCCACCTGTCAACATCTTATTCGTTGAGAGAATAAACGAGACACGTGGTAGCGTATAATTCGTGGAGAGGATAGGATGCACGTGGACTAGGTCACACTAGAATATTTCCAGCAAGACACGTGGGTTCCATAGAAATAGCTACAAAACCAAGCACCAATTCTACATTTTTGTTTTAACCAACACGTGTCACGTGTCAGCTTCGGATTAGCGAAAAGATTAATCAAGACACGTGGCCTTTTCTGATTCATTGGAATAGGAGGACACACTCAGATTGTATGGAAAGTGTCGTAGGGGAAAGCTTCTTGTGCAAACATGTGGGTCCCACTCAGTGCTCCGTGCAGCGTGTAATCCAAAAAACTGGGCCCAATCGCCTATGTCGCGTCTGGCCCACACGCACTTAATCCTAACAGTTGATTTCCTGATCGAAAGATGTGTGTTGCACGTTGATGATGGCGCGCGTGGCCTCCTTTTTCTACGCAGAAAAATAAGTTTCTTTAATTGCATTTTAGCCCTACAATTTAATTCAAATTAACTTTTATACTATTGTTAATTGCAATTAAGCCCTTTTTTCTAATTTAAATTAACTTTTAAAGTTTTGTTAATTGCAATTGAGCCCTATTTTAATTCAAATTATATTTTAGACTTTAATAGCAATTAAGCACTCTTTTGATTTAAATTATATTTTCAGACATTTATTATTTGCAATTAAGTCCTTTTTTGATTCAAATTCTTTAATTTTCTTAAAAATATATTCCTTAAAAAACTAACAGTAAATATTAATTTAATTAAAATTAACTAAAAATATCAAGAACATAGTAATTATAATTAATAAAATGGACAAAATAACTGTATAATATACAGTTATCAATGATTCATAATCAATATTTTCCAAATCATTGACGAATAGTAATTGATCAATCATTGCTCCATGATTGTCCACTACCTACGCCTTCTGATGCTACCATAATCCCAGAGGCGGTTGGACAGTATGTGGATTGGCCATCGATTCAAGTTGTTCTAAATTTTGACACTTTAATATATCTTTTATTTTTACTAATATACATAATACTTCTTCTTTAGTCTATTATACTAGAACTCTTAAATGCGGCACATTTAAGAGATACGAAGCAAGTATCTCGTGGTAAATCTATGTCTAGTGGCCAATCATTGCACACTAAGTCATTCAAGAAGAAGCCTTGGAAAAAGTATAGTTATGATTATACTTTAAACTTCAACAGAAATCTTGGCGCTTTGATGACTATTGTTGCGAGGGCATCTAGCATAAATGATGGATGGACTGTGCCATTTCCTATAGAAATTTATGGTGTAGACCTCAGCCAAACTTATATATCGTTCGAGTGCATATTGAAACTATTTGAATATCAAATGATCGATTTAAGTATAATTCAAGTGTGGACAAGGTGAGTCCTCAATCATTAATTTTTTTCATTTATGTACAACATATATAATTATATTTATATTATCTAATTACTTATATATATTTATTTTATATAGGCCATATTATTATCGACTTCGACATAATCACTCATCACATTTAGCAATGTTCTATGATTCTTCATATGTCAATCAATATCAAGAGAAGGATGTTAGCATCAGAGCTAAACAATTATGTGATAGGGCAATAACGCTTAACAGAAATCAAAATTTGATAATCCCTTGGCCACTAAGGTTTGAACAAGGCCAAGATCATTGGATGTTGGTAATCCTTGATCTGTTCAATAATGATGCTTGGTACTGTGACTCAGCTTCTATAGAACTAAGTAAAGATACAAAAGCAGTTGTTGAAATGTAAGAGTTATAGCTAGCTATTTTTCTTTTATTATTCTTTGTAATATTTAATAAAAAACTAACCGTTTTAAATTTTGATAGGGCATGGAAGTTATGGAACAAGTTTAGGGGCATTTCCCTTAAAAAATATCATAAGCTTATATGGCATAAAGTTATGGTATGTATAAGCAGATATTAATAATTTTATTAATTTTACTATTGAATAATAAAGATGTTTAAATATGAAAAATCATGCACACTTGTTTTTTGTAGGTTCGATAACAAAATAATGGAGTCATGTGTGGTTATTATATCATGAAGTTTATGAGTGAAATCATCACAAATATCAAAATTCAAATTGATGATGTGGTAATATCTTTTACCAATATACAGAAAAGATTTTAACATATATGAGTTATTTTTTGTGAATTCATGAAATTACATTCTTATTTTGATTTTAAATACATGTAGTTCTTTGGTTGGAACAAAACGGGTTATGACCTTCAAATTTTTGATGATTTACGAGAGGAATGGGTAGAACACATGGTTCAAATTATATCATCACAAGAAGAATCAGGAGAAGATTCTGATGATCTTGAATAGCATATGGCAACATAACAGTAATTTTTATAATGATTTAATTTCTCTATTCCTATGTCTGAAGTTCCTTGTTTGATGGATGTTTATGTGCTCATGTATTTAGGGGAATGTATTGTTTTATGGACTTGTTTTTTGCCCAAACTTCATCTCATCTCTCTTGCCTACTTTCCTTATGACAACATTATGGTAGCACTTTATTAATCTTTTGTCTATAAATATGAAGCTATCTAGAATCAAGCTGGTATTTTTAATGCTATAATGAACTCTAATATGAAGTCAAGTGTAACTCCAATTTGTTACTTGTCTTGGTTGAGTTTTGGTGCCCTTAAACATATGGAACAATTGTGTAATACGTTTATGGGCACCAAAACTCAACCAAGCCAAGTAACAAATCAGAGTTACACTTGACTTCATATTAGAGCTCATTATAGCATTAAAAATATCAACTTGATTCCAGATAGCTTCATATTTATAGACAAAAGATTAATAAAGTGCTAATATGAGTTTGAAGGGATAAGGTTATTATTATATGACTTGGATGTTGATGTGGTAATCTCTTTTACTAATCTTTTAACATATATAAGTTCTTTTTTGTGAATTCATGATATTACATTCTTATTTTGAATTTAATTAATTACGTATATTTCTTTGGTTGGAACAAGTGGGGCTATGATATGCATATTTTTGATGATTTACAAGAAGAATAGACAGAACACTTTTTTTAAATTATAACATCAAGCGAAGAATATAACCTTGAATAACATAGGACAACACTATGGTAATGTTTATAATTCTTTAATTTCTCCATTCATATGTCTCTGAAGTTTAGACAACTTGTTTGATGGATGTTTGCGTGCTCATGTATATAGGGGAATGAATTGTTATATGGACCAACTACTTTTTACCGAGTTTCCTTATCACTATGCTGGTGATTCTAAGCCAACCAAGCTTGCTCGCAAAATCTATTACACTTTGATGACATCATTTTATTTGTAATTTAAGTTAACTATATATATATGTATTGTATATACATTATTTTTTTGTAATAAATTTAATTATCAAGTAATTAATTATATTTAAACTTTCAATTATTTGTATTATTATTTACACTTTATTAAATAAATTTTGGTTTTTTTAGGCTATATGTGATCAAATACAGGTTATTAGTAGAGTAGAAAATGAGTACAAATATGAAAAAAAATCAATATATATTTTAAAGTCGGTTCAACACATGAACCGACTTTAAATTTTAAGTCAATCAATTTAAAGTAGGTTAAAAACCAACTTTAATGGCCCGTTTTGTAGTAGTGACTCTTACATGTTAAATGAATATTCTAGATTTGCTTCAAAGAACTCTATTTAAAAGATTTTATAAGATTTATTATTAAAAAATATATTGACAACATATTTTTCATGATTGATTTAAAATCTGAAAGTTAGTTTCTAGATACGTAAATTATTAACCTAACTTAGATACCTTGATGAGAAATATATTGATAAAGTATTTTGATAGCCCTATCATAGAATGTTTATGTTTTATTTTTGTTATTAAGAATTTGTTGAATTATTTAAAAACTATATGACTCCTCTTTAAACTGACCTTGGAAGTATACTTATCATTTTCTATAAGTGGTTTGTGTACTTACGACCTATTTTATAAATCATACAAAATTTGTACATCTAGTTTTAACACATCAAGTTTTTTGCGTCATTGCTAGGTATACTAGTAATAGCACTTAAAACTACATAAACTTTGCAAGCATCAAGTTTTTTTTAAATAAAAAAAGAAATTTTAAATTTTAAAATATCTAAAATTAATTAATAAACTAAATATTTTAAAATTTTAAATAAAAATCATAATATTTATAACACAATTTTTTTTAAAATTTTGATAATGACAATTTAAAAATTCTATTCCTCCTTTAATGCTTGCAAATGTTATCTAGTCTTTAGTATTATTAATAGTATACCTTGCAATGATGCCAAAAACATGATATGTCGAAATTAGGCATATAAATTTTGTATGATTTATAAAATAGTTCACAAGTATACAAATCACTTATAGAAAATGATTAGTAAACTTCCAAGGTCAACATATAGAGAAATGATGTGATTCTTAAATAATTCAAAACAATCCTTAAAAATGAAATTAACAATCTAAACATCTTGTCACGATTGTTTTATAAATTCTCCACTGTCATAGATATGAGGCGAAAGCCACTAGCCTTCAACCCAAAATCACAAAAAAGAGGGAAAATTATAAGAAAAGAGCAAAGAGCCTTGATAGCTTCTTCACTGAGATTACCAACCATGTTGACATAGAATAGATCGATTTCTAAGGATAATAAAAAAGAAGAGATTAAAGAATTCATCACAAGAATAAAAGAAACTAAACTTCAAGGAAATCAAAAGAAAAATCTCAATAGTAGCTCCCCACACTCTAGGGACTTAAGGGTTATTATCAGTCACCTTTATAAGACTTTTCCAAATGCCCCCAACAAAGAAGAACCTTGTCTTCCAATTCTTGTCCTTATTGGGAAAATCTTTTACTATTTTTGAATTAGGAATAGTGAGCACATAGTATCTTGATGGTGTAAGGAAAAGGGAAGTAAAGCCCTAATTCCATACAAACTTCATACATATAGTAGAAGTCAATGTCAAAGCTATAAGCTCTCTCATCAGGCTTCACAACGTTATGAATCATATAGTCAAGAACTCTGTATTTGTTTATGATAGTAGGAAGATCCTACTCCTAATTAATAGAAGAAAGAATCTTAAAAACCTCAAGGTAAAGGACCTTTCTGTCTTGAACAAGGGTAGAACCCTTGGGGGAAGAGTCATTAGTGGCTCAATATAGAGTGGATCATAAGAAGTGACCAGAGCCTAGAAAGCTTTCGTGATTAGTGAACACTAACCTTAAAAATTGATAAGTAATCAAGAGAAAATGCATAGGAAGTCCAAATGGAATGCTAATATAATCTTGAGATTGAAATTCACAGAGATATTCTAAAAATAAAAAATTAGTACTATGAACCCTAGAAGCCTTTTAAGTCTTATTTATAAGTTGGGTTCCTCTCTCCTCATATAGATTTAATGTACTAGCTCCATGCTTACACAATGAGTAACAACTCTTGAAAAATAGCTCGTCTATTCACCTTATTAGATCTATATAAATGGCTATATTGTCCAAGTAAACTCTCTTAAGATGAAAAATAATAGCAAAACAAAAATTCTCTAGTCCCAAAAGATAATGATAACTGTATTTTATACAGTTATTTGCGTCTATTTTATTAGTTATAATTGCTAATTTTTTTACATTTTTAGTTAATTTTTAATTAATTAAATTAATATTTAGTATTAGTTTTTAATAAATATATTTTCAAGAAAATTAATGAATTTTAATAAAAAAATGGACCTAATTGTAATTATAAATAGCTTAAAATTTATTTTGAATTAAAAGTGGGTGAAATTGAAAATATCAAAAGATTAGAAGTTAATTTGAATTAAATTTATGGGTCAAAATGCAATTAATGAAAGTTGAATTTTCTGCACAAGAGAAGGAGCCACTCGCGCCATTCACAACGCCCAACACCCACCGTTCGATCGTTCAATCAATTGTCAAGATCTGGCGCGTGCAATCCAAACGCGACAAAAGAGAGTGGACCCGGTATTCCTGAAGCACGCGGTTCAGCACCGAGTGGGGCCCACTTGCAGCGCAAGCTGGTATGCAAGGTGGGACCCACTTGTTGGCTGCACAGAAGTTTCACCCGAGGCGCATCGCTCACCGTTAGATCAGTTGAACGGTCCAAATTTAATCGCGTGGAATCAAGTTGTTGCGCACCTAGCCTCTCGCCTACACTCCCGTGCGACGCGTGTTCCCTCAATATTCCAACCAATAATATGACGACACATGGCATGTATTTGGTAAAATAAAAACACATAAACGGCGCCCATTCACCAGCTCTTTCTGCGTCGCCACGTGTCGAAGCCAATTTTCGCGCACTTCCATCGCGCGAAGATCTTGTGCGACGCATTCCAGCTATTCTCCATGCGCCCGTTCTTCCCACCGAATGAAAGCCTGCCACGTGTCTCTTTTTTATCTTGTAGCCAATTAAATGATGACACGTGGCATGCATTTAAAGAAAAAAATTCAAAAAATGTAGAACGGTCTTCACGCGTGTTATTTCTTTTAATTCGTCCCATGTATTTTTGTCCCCCGCATTTTGATAAAAAAATAATATTAATTGTATAGGGGGATATATTTAGACGTGAGGAAAAAAATGGGCAAGTTTTAGTTTTCTGTTTGTCATTTTTTCCATTTTCACTTCAAGCTTTAGTTCTCTGCGTGTTTTCTACAACACGTAGAAACTTTTATTTAACAATTTTTATGTTGTATTTTCTTAGGAAGTAGGGAGAAAGAAGACAATGAAGAAGAAGGAAAGGGAAGAAATCAATTTTTCATTGAGGAATCGTGAAAGAGTTTCTCCTAATCTTTTTTCTTTTAAATTTTATTTCTCTGAAATGTTTAATTGTTGTTGTGTTGTAATTTTAATTTCTGCTATGAACTAATTTATTTGTTCTAGGGTTGCAGTGTAGCTTAAATTATGAAACTTGAATTAATTATTTTTGAATGATTTATGGAACCGTTTTAAGTTGTTTATTTTATCTGTGCTTAATGCTTTTAATTATCAGAATACTAATTAATTGATCTGTGACACCTAAATAAACTTGGAAAAGGTATTTTTGTGTGTTTCTCGTGATAAAATAACGTATATATATAAGGGATAGGAATATACTTTTATTGTATGTGTAACTATTTGAGAACTTAGAACTTAATAAATCTGGTTGAATTTAATTCTCATAGGAATATAGTGAATTATTTTAACGAGATGTGTCTGTATGGAGCTCGGAAGAGATATATGGATAAATTAGGAGTTCTTGGTTAACAACTTAAAATACGAGAACATAAATCAAGAGAAAATATAATGATTCAAGTGGATTAATTTGGTAAAACTACAATCCTAGAATTTTCTTGCAAACTGTTATAAAAATTAGTTAGTCAAACTGCATCAAATTATCGACTGTTTGGATAAAATTAGGTTGAAATAATTTTAGTAATTAACGAAAACTAGTAACAAATCTCTGTGGGAATGATATTTTACTCATCATATTATTACTTGTGACCGTGTATACTTGCACGATTTTATGTTCTCAAAAAGAGACAACAGATAACATCCACTTCACCTCAAAGATAAGATGCTCAATTAGCATTCCAACCTCCCTTAGAAGTTGAGGATTAGGGGAAGTCCATAGAGGGTAAAAATACCAATATCTTACTAGATCATTTAAGAAGCACAACATAAGTTGTAGATCCCTAGAAGCTTCTAGTTGATAGAGACTTATTATATATCTATAGAGCTACAAGATATCTCCAAATACTCCTAACATCTAGATTATCAACAGGATGAGCCTCTGTAGACTTAGACCCTGATAAACACTAATAAAGAGCTCTAAGAAACTTATAAAGCCATATATGTGTCAGGAACAACTTATTTACATAGCATAAGACCTCTATGGACCTTCAGGATAGTCAGTTTCATCTTAGGGACCTCACAGGACCTAAGATATCAACTCCTAAAGAAAATGGAAATATCCAAAATGTTCTTCAATTAAATAACACAACATCTGAACTATCTTTATAAATGTGTGTACCAACTCCCAATATCCAGTATAGTGTCTTCTTCAGAGTTTTATTATCACAAGGAATTTTTCGTCTACCCAATAGGATAATTAAGTGGGATTCCTACTCCTTATCTAATCTTAATCCGAACTGCTAGCATTCATGATTGTTAAAGGATTAGGATTATAAACTCTTCAAAAAATTTTCATATAAGTCACTATAAAAATTATATTACGATCTCCAACTAAGGTACTTTGAATAGCCTAGGAAATTCTTTGAATAACTCTTATTTCATATACAATCACGATAGCCCTAGAAGAGACATACTTAGCCCTACCTTCATCTTCATTGATCGCCTACCTAACTTGAGCATTAGGGTCCAGTTAGAAGCACCACCTCTTTTGTGCGGTCTTCCATTGGGTTTTAAAATTTCCTACTCTTTTTCAAGTCTTACAGAAACTATGCATAAACCCTCGTCAATAGTATCCTAGCTTGAAGTAGCTTATGAGAATCTTGTGAATGAATATCTTAATTCAGCAGACTTTACAACTAACATTGGTGTGGCTTGGGCCCATAGATTTGAGTCTTCTAAGGGGATATTTAGGAAAGTATATCCCAATCTAGTACTCCCATTTTATCATCTACTAGAATTTTTAGTAGCTTCATTTGAGCATGAAGAGTATAACAATGCCTCTGACGTTGAGGAAGGTGATTTCTTGTCTAAGGCGATGCATCTAACTCCTATGAAAACCAAGAATATTATGGAGTCTTATCCCTTATAAACTTATGAGACTCAGGATACATACCCCGTCACTGATGATCCCAGATGATGCCGAGGAGGGCAAGCTTCATAGGCCTTATGAAGTTTTTGTTCTTCCTTTAGACTTTGCTTGTAGTTTTTTATTTTATTCACATGCTGAAGTATAGTCACTTGACACTTAGTATGTAGGTCTGGAAGAATTTCTTTCATTTATTAATAAATAAGAATTTGCATTAGTTTTCATCATTCTCTAGACACTTTTGTGCTCCAGAATTGTATATTTTTTTTATTAAATTATTTTTGACAACGTGGTCACATACTTTGTGCTTGGCATTTGTTTACTTGACAGCATTTCCCATTGAGCCAACACTTTGTAAATTATTCTACGACATAAAGTAAATTTTTATGAGGCTTCAAGCTAAGTTGGTGAAGTGGAGAATTCATTAATTTCTCTTGGGATACACTTAATGACTTTTTGTAATTTATTGGAGAGTAAGATTCTGATAGTCATCAATCCTTGTGCTAAAATCCCTTGAGTTTGGGCAAAAAAGGCTAAGAAAAGACAAGGTAATTTGTGAAGTCCTTGCTCGGGAAAGGAGGAATATAATGGTTCATGAGTAAGGGTTTTACTTTAAATAGAATGAGTCCTTTTGGGTGAAATCCAAATAGAAAAACCATAAGGGCCTAGTGATGAGCGCAAGATCGGCAATGCAAATATCGATTATGCAAAATACTTTTTGTTTTATAATAACTCTCGCAAGTGCACGAATCATTTTATATAAAATGATAAGTATACTCCCAAGGTCGATCTAAGGAATAAATTTATGTCGTTTTAAATTTATTATTCAAAATCTTAAAAATTAAATTAAATCCTAAACATCATGTCACGATATTTTGGTTTGTTTGTTTCTTAATCTAAAAACATAAAAAAAATAAACACAGATATGGATTCAATAAATAATCATGCAAAATTTTATCATTCATAAGAGTGAATTATTTAAAGATATAATAATTAAGTTAATTATGCTTGCTCATATTATTTAGATTATTAAAGATATAAATTTATATATATTGATTCTCTCTTTTTTATATGAATGTCACATATGGTAGGGTTAGAAATTCTTTGTTAATTAAACAAATCCATTCACACTTATGGGTGGGGTCGATACCTAATTTGGTTAATTAAATTAATTCTTTTTTCTAAGAGATTTAAAATAAATCATTTAAATGTCACCTTTGGTGGGGTTAGACTTTTTAAACTTTATTCAAAATTAAACCTAAGAATTTAATTATTTGAGTACTAACTTTCAAGTTTTAAAACCATTACTGAAAATATGTTGTCAATATATTTTTGAAATAATAGTTCTTATAAAAAACTTTTGAAATAGAGCTTCACTCTAACTGTCAGGCGATTGTACAAACAAATAAAAGAGCACTACTTTAAATCAGATCGAATAATTAAACCTTAAAATCTAATTTTCAGATTTAAGTTTGTAATGAAAAATAATATTTTTCTCTCTAACATCTTTAATATATAATCTTGAATAAAAACAAAATCAATTTATTTTATTGAAATATTTTACCCATTTAATATTTTGTAAGCATAACAACGTTATAATTATATTATATTTATAAATAACCAACTATGTTAAATTTAATCACAGACAAATTAAATATAACATATAAGAATAAAAAGACAACTATAAAGAATTCATTAAAAGAATCCTTATAGAATTTTGACGCTAATTCTATTATTGAAAAACCTCTAAAAGGATTTGCATTTTTGCTTATTGAATCAAAAACTAAAAATCTATAACAACATTGCTAGTTCTTCTCAAAAATAGAATAACTTTAAAACTAAAAACTAAAAAAAAACTTTATAGAGAGAGAAAGAGCTGATAAAATTGTGTTTTACAATGATGAAAAAATGGTCCTTTTATAGGTGAGGAAAATGCCAAAAAAAGGAGGGAAAATATTTCAATATTTGAATTTGGATGTGTTTGGATAGGTTGGCATGCGTATGGGTGCAAAATTTCGGCAGATAAGCGGTTGGCGCAGCAGACGAGAATTGGTGTCGACGCAGATGGACGACTATGAGCTGGATTTCGACCTTTTTGACATTTTTAACCCATTTTGTCCAATTATTTTTCCATCTTTTTTACTTTTCCTCATTTCTTTTCTCAATATATTTGTGATGTATTGCCTCTAGTATTTTTCTTCTTGTCCTTAAGTTATTTTGGAATGAAAATACCTAGAAAACAATAAAAATACCCATGATTCCAAAAAGACATTTATATAAAAATATGATAAAATCATACAAATATAAATCTATTTAATCAATTAAAGTACATTAAATCATGGTAATTTTAGTGATTTTTAAGCACTCATTACCAAGACCCAAAGTGAAAAATATCATACAATGTGTTAGAAGGGATGCTAGAGATGGTATAAAAGCATGGCCCAAATAGAAATGTGGCCGATAAAGATGTTGGGACCTCTACACGGGATGTGATAATCATCAATCCCTTGAGTTGAAATTCTTTGAGCTTGGGCAAGATAAGGTAAGGCAAGATATATAAGTTGTGCCTGTGCAACCCCACATTTCTTGGAAAATGTGGAGTATAACGATTCTTAAGTAAGGGTTTGATCGCTACACACGAAGTGTGTGCAATGAATACGCAAGTATACGTATCACAAAAAGTAATATAATGATAATAAAATATCGTTATTACGAAGATTATTTTATTAGAAACTAATTTTCAAAACTAAAAAAAATAAAAATCAATTTTTTGTGTTTTTATATTTTAAGGAAGAAAAATTAAAATAATTAAAAGTAAATAATAATAATTAATTCAATCAGATTTAGTAACTAAGAATATATATGAGAAAATATTTAGTAATACTTAATCTCTTAATTTTCTAAGCATGTGAATCACTAAAATCCCCCCAATATAATTATCAATTAATAACATGATCAATTGAATCTAACTTAACATGTATTCCTCTTTCAAGTAAACTAAACATCATCTAGTAATTAGTTTAATTACACTCACATGTCAATTAAATTGCATATCAATTATGAATCACATACATATGAATCATACATATCTACCTCAAAACTATGCATATTATTTAATCAAGACAAACAATTATATAATTCTCTCAAATCTATTTAGTTGTCTCTATAGATCAATTGTTGGCCAAATAATTAATAGCATAATTAAATAATATAATTAAATTAAAATCATAATTGGATAAAATATTAGATCATCACATGGTGAAAATTGGGTTCATAAGATCCATAGATTCATAAATTGAGTAGACATAATTTTTTTCATAAAACTTGTATTTTTCATAAAGAAAGAAACTATTAGTAAAGAAAAGAGTAGAAGAAGAAATACCATCAATCTCTTGAATTGTAGTACCAATCTCCTTTTGAATATCCACAAAAATTGTATCTCCTTTATTTTTATTTTTATGTGCTTTTCTCTCTTATTAACTCATAAACTCATCAAAATTATACTAATGATAGCTCTTTAGGGCTTATGTAGTGATTGAAAGCTTAAATATAGCTCAGGTGCAATCTGGGCTGCCAAATCAGCTTCAAACGTGACACACATAATTTATTGGGTTAATTAGAGTATGACATGTGGCAAGGGAGACCTGTTTGAGTCAACGCATACTAATTCAATGCCAAATGGGGCAATATGATTCATGGATGTAGATGGCATGGTGCGCTTCGAACTCGGAATGAACATCGTGTTGACATGTGTCATGCACTGTGTCACTTCTCACATACGGTGATTTAAAATTTATTGTCCTTACGTGGCATCCGTGTGGCTTTTAGTCAGCTTCTCTACTTTTGTGGTAGGCCATGTGGTAGCTTTTAATTGGTCATGCGTTAAAAATTCATAAAAAAATTCATAAAATTCCAAAAAAATCACAAAAAATATATTTTCACCCTTTTTCACTAAAAAATTTATATTTTAATATTTTTAGCCCCAAAAATATTATTTATTGAATAAAACAAGTAAATATTAAGTAAAAAATGTGCTAAATACTTTACCTTCATAGAGTCATAAAGGTTCCACTCTAGATATTATAAGACCTTTTGGGTGAAGGACCAAGAGTAAAACCTTGAGGACCTAGGCCGAAAATGGATAATATGGTGACCTAGAATTTGAGCAGCCTTAGTGGCCAAGAATTTTTGTGAAGTTGCATTGCAATGTATATCCAAAAATATTATGTAAAGCACCTAACGGATTGACTATGGCAAAAGAAAAACAACAAAATATAGCATGGGAATGCACCAAGGAGAGGGAATCAAGGAAAGATCAAAAGTTGCTTCTAACTGGTTCATTGAGGTTAGATCGATTGGATAGTAAGTCGATCGATCAATGACGAGTAGGGATAGACAAAAAATAAAAGAACCAATCGAGGCAATCGTAAATTGAGCCTTATGAGTTGGTTAATATGGGTCTAGTTGGTTCGGTTTGGCCCTAGTGTTTAAAAACCGATTAAATCGATTTGGTGTTAGTTTTTTATAAAAGAATTAGTAAAATCGAATCGAACTACATAATTATGAAAAATAATATTAATATTATATATATATATATATATATATATATATATTATAATTAACATTAATCATATGAAAAATTCATTAAAAAAATTATAAATATATATGTAATGTAACCTAACCCTCACCTTATCTATTTGGTCTTTTCCTACCCAGCCTTCCTTGACCCTCTTTGCCATCTGTCTGACTATCTCTTAGCTTCTCATATCTCGCATCACGTTATGCCTTTATCGGGTTCAAGCATCAGCTCAATAGTTGCCCACTACCATTCGTCGCTAGCCTAACTCTTCTCAATCTTATTGCTATTTTTGCAGTAGAAAGAGCTAGTTATTATGGAGAACTTGTTATTTGAGAACTTCTCACCATTTGTTGCTATTTGTTTATATGTTTAGTTAGTTGTGTACATATTATTAGCACTTGCATTCTTCATTTCTTTGTCACATTTGAACTTGGTTTTTGAGTGGTTTTGACATACATTTTTGTGGTATTGAGAACTAGTTATTTGACAACTTCCTACCACTAGCTGCTAATTGTTTGTATGTTTAGTTAATTGTTTGCATTTTACCAGTACTTTCATTCTTCATTTCTTTGTCATATTTGAACATGGTTTTTGAGTGGTGTTGATATACATGGTTTTCCATAAGTGTTCATGGGTAGGGGTAGATCTACCTACTGGTAAGAAGGGGAACATGCCCTACCTTAACTTTGACAAATAAATTTTTAGGTGTAATATTTATAAAATTATAGATAAATTAATGTATAAAATAAAATTGTGTCCCACCTAAATTTTTAATTTTAAGACTTTAACACTCAATATATTAACAAAATTCAATAATATGAACATATATTTACTAAAATGACATATATATATAACATCTTTTTTCAATTAAAATGAAGTTATAACTGAAAAGTAATTGGTATTATTTTTATTATATATATTGTGCCTCTCTTGCTTGTAAATCCTAAATCAACTAATTTTCATGGGTATATATTTATTTTTAAGTGTTCATGGGTATATATTTTTGATAAGTTGTTAGTGATTATTGTCAAGTGTTCATATATATAGATAAGTTGTAGGTGGTAACAACACCCTAATTCATTAGAAGTTTGATCCCAAACTAACAAGACAAGCATTGACAGAAATGATTATTATAGATGAGCTTCCATTCAAATTTGTTAAGGATTTTGAAATTTTTGTAGAGTCAATACTCCTTAGTTTTAAATACCTTCTTGAAGGACAATTACTAAAGATGTCATGGAAGTTTACTTGGAGCAAAAAAACATTTAAAATTTTTATTGAGTATAAGTAAGAAGTAAGATAAACGTTTCTTTAATATTTGATATTTGGAAATAAGTGACAAGTAACTATTATATGGTTTTCAATATTCACTTCATAAATGATGATTGGAAATTATAAAAAAGTATCGTTAACTTTTTTCAAGTTTTTTATCACAAACAAGACTCGGTTGGGAAGGCAGTGGATAGTTGTTTGAAGAAATGGGGAGTTGAAGGTGTTTGCACCCTAACAATTGATAATGCAAGCTATAATGGGGCTGCTATTATGTGGTTCAAAAATAAATTGAAGACTTGGAGTGGTTTGATTTTGTGTGGTGAGTTTTTGCATGCCATGTGTACTACCCACACAATGAACCTGATTGTTGGTGATGGTTTGAAAGATTTGCATGGCTAGGTCAATCATATAAGAAATGTAGTGAGGTATGTGAGATCCTTTCCTCACCATTTACAAAAATTTAAAGATTGTGCAAGACATGAAGGTATTGAATTTAAGAGTCTTCTTAGCTTGATGTAAGCACTAGATAGAACTCAACATTTTTTATGTTAGATTTTGTAGTAAAATTTAAGAAAACCTTTGATATGTTGAACTTTATTGATTATACATATAATAGTTATTTCCTTGGTGGTAGTGAAGAGAATCATGAAAGTCCTCCAATGGACATTGATTGGAAGAAAACATCAGTATTTGTAAAGTTTGTTAAGAATTTTTACTATGCCACTTTGAATCTTAGTGCTACTACACATGTCACAGCCCATAAATAAGCACATTATTTGAATAGTATTGAGGTTGAGATGTTGTCTTCTACTAATTCTCAATTGAAATTAATGGCTAACAATACAAAATTAAAGTTTGACAAATATGATCCAGAGGCCATGAACAAGCTTGTATATGTTGTTGTTGTGCTTCATCCTTACTAAAAGCTCAAATACTTGAGTTTTATTATTTCAATATAGCCATGAATTTGATGTGGCTAGAAAGCTTGTAGAAGAAGTGAGAGATGCATTGTTAAAACTTTAAGCATATTATAATGAAAGTTCCCAAAATTCTTGTGTCATAGGTTCATTATCTGCTAGTTCTTCAACACGTCGGTCAAAAAGGCCAACAACTTAACAAAAAAGGAAAGAATAATAAATATGTGGGCAAAGTAGATGTGTTATTTTTAGAATAATAAAAGGAGGAAAGAAAGACGGATAACCTAATTGATCTTGATCATTATTTGAATAAGCCTTGTGAGAGGGATACAAACAAAATAAAGGATGACTTTGAAATTTTGAAGTGGTTGATGAACAAAATCAGCATCGAGTTAGCAATACTGATTTTGCAAATACTTTGGTTTTATATTTATAAAACTCTCGCAAGTGCACCAATCATTTTATAGAAAATGACAAGTATACTCCCAAGGTTGATCTAAGGAAGAAATATATATGGTTTTTAATTTATTATTTAACCTCTTAAAAATGAAATTAAATCCTAAACATCTTGTCATGATATTTTGATTTTTTTTGTATTTCCTAATCTAATAACATAAAAACATAAACATAGATATGGATTCCATAAACAATTATACAAATTTTTATCATTCATAACAGTGGAGTATTTATGGATATAATAATTAAGTTAATTATGCTTACTCATATTATTTAGGTTATTAAATATATAAATTGATATTTATTAATTCTCTCTTTTTTATATAAATAATCTATTTCAAAAGTTTTTATAAGAACTATTATTCAAAAATATATTAACAACGTATTTTAATAATGATTTTAAAACTTGAAAGTTAATGCTCCGATAATTAAATTCTTGGGTTTAATTTGGATACCTTGAATAAAATTTAAAATGTCTAATCCTACCAAAGGTGACATTTAAATGGTTCATTTTCAATCTTTTTTTTTAAAAAATTAATTTAATTAACCAAATTAATTATCGACTCTACCCATAGTTGTTGATTGATTTCTTTAATTAACAAATAATATCTAACCCCACCAAAGGTGGTATTTAAATAAAAAAGAGAGAATCAATTTATATCTTTAATAACCTAAATAATATGAGCAATCATAATTAACTTAATTATTATATCTATAAATACTCTACTATTATAAATGATAAAAATTTGCATAATTTTTTATTGAATTCATATCTATGTTTATTTTTTATGTTATTAAATAGGAAACACAAAAAAATATATATCGTGACATGATGTTTAGGATTTAATTTCGCTTTTAAAAGTTTGAATAATAAATTAAAGACCACATATATTCCTTCCTTAGATGGACCTTGAGATTATACTTATCATTTTCTATAAAATGATTCGTGCACTTGCGAGAATTTTATAAATATAAAACCAATGTATCTACTAGACTAGTATTGCTAACTTGATGCCGGTTTTTTCTTATTAAGTTTTTGGTGCCATTGCTAGAGAGAGAATAACGTTTTTAAATTATTTATCAAAATTTAAAAAAAAATTGTTGTAAATAATTGTGACTTTTTTTATTTTTAATTTATTTTAAAAAATCTAAATAACAGTAAAATGTTAAAAAAAATTAAAAATCAAGAACTATTGTTCTAAATACTATTTCGTGAATATAAATATTTACTCTCTATAATTTAATCATGTATATATGATAGATAGAGTGTTTTATAAATATATATAGTTTAAGTATGTATAATTATATGTATCAAAATCTTTATAAAAGTTGTTTGTATTATATATATTGTAAAATCTGTATGATTATTTTATCTTTTTTAATATTTTCTTTATTTTACTAACTTTATTTTTATTTTACTTTTTTTCTTTTATTTGTCTATTTTTCTTTTATTGTTTGCTTTTGTTTCTTTCTTTTACTTAATTTTTATTGTTTAGTATTTATTTTAATAGATAGTATTAGATTAGTTTTAAAAAAAATAAAACAAATTATAAAGCTATCTCAAAAAATTTAAAATTTTTAATTACAATCTGTGATAAAGGAGGTAGTTTCTTTGCTAAATCCAAGTACAAATTGGTTTTTATGCCTTAGTTATTTAACTTGTACCTAGAAGTGGGTTATCTAACACTCACAATCATGTCCTAAGTTTTAAGTAAATAAAATTTTGAAAATTCACAAGGCATGACTTAAAAAGCATAGGTAGACAATTTTGTCCTACCTGTAAGTTTGATTGACTCAACGATGTGGGGACATTGAGTTTACTGAAAATGAAATCTCCCAAGTTATGTCTTGTTAAGACGTTAAACTAAGCGCTGGATGAGAGGTAACCTATCATTTTAGGTAATTTTCTTTTATTTATTAAAATTATTTTGTTTATTTTAGTTTAATTGCATGTGAACAATTTTATAATTATTAAACCTAAAAATATTTGTTGAGATGTTAGAAGTTCACAACGATCTGTCTGTATAGACTTTAATGATGAACATGATGAATGCACCTGCATTTCTCTATCATTACTTACATATTCTTAGAAATTATGTAATTTTTCTTCTCTTTTATCTTTATCTTTAATTTACAATTGTTACATTGAGGATACTGTAAGTTCTAGGTTAAGGGTGGTAAAAAGTTACCATGCTTAATTTCAAAAATTTTAACAATTTTAAAAAACATTATGTTCACATTTTCATTTTTATTGTGTTTGATTTTTTTTTTTTTTGTATGGTTTGGTAATTTTTAGAATTTTAGGATTAGTTTTAAAATATTTCTCACAAAAATTTATCATTTCTTTAAATCAAATTTAAGTATATAGTTAAGTCTTTTGCACTATTAGACTAATTTTTCAAAGCATATCATAAAGTATATGGTAATTAGTTAGTTTTTGTCATAAGTAGTATTTCATGATAAAGTGTGAAAATTATAATGAACCCAAAATCAATGTTTATGAATCAAATAGTGGAGACTACCCTTGTGAGATATAATTTGAGCCTAATTTCCTTTATTCTCAGTTAAATATATTTTTTTTCTACTCCAAACACATCTCTTACTTCTTCAAATTTTTAGAAGATCTTTATAGGTATTATCATTGAATGTTAGGATTTCCACATCTAGTAAAGTGTAATATGTTGTTTTTACTATTAGATTGAATGACTTATATAGAAATTGATAGTATATGCCTTTTATCTAATTCATGCATGACTTCTACTAAAAAAGAGACATATCTAGGTTTACCTAAGTAAAAATCAATTAGAAAAGCCACAAAATTTAGCTACTTAACTTATCATACCAAAAAAATGTACAAACTATACATGGGTCCTCTCTCTAACAATATATATATTAAAAAAAGAAATGAATAGTATAATCTATATACTATGACCCACATAGCCTATAAAGTTGTGAGGCTAATTACAAAAGAAAGTTATAGGAAGTAAATCCATAAAAAGTCATTGTTCTTTCTTTATTCTATAAGGCATATATCTTGAAATTTTTATTTAATGATTTTGATTGAGGCATGAAAATAATTTTTTAATTTATTTACGAAATCCTAAACATTTGATTCCTTTCATGAGATTAAATTTATGCACTATTTTTGAGCCTTTCATCTTTTATAAGTATGCAAACTTATTAGTTCATTTTTAAACATAAACTCTATTCGCATATGCGAACTTATTAGTTCATTTTTAAGCATAAACTATATTCGCATACGACTTTAGTATGAGTCCTTGAACCAATAGGAATCAATGTTTTGAGAGTCTTAACTTCTAAGAATAGAGTCGAAGCGAATTCGAATTTCTAACACTAAAATTAGGTAAATTCAAATAAAAACAATTTGAAATTAAGTATGAAAATGATTTTCAACTAATTATTATTATAAACTATGACTATTTAAGAAGTTGAAAATAACTTATGCTTTAGATTTTTATTATGATCTTAAAGAAGATTAAAAAGTATGAGACATTTTTATGTGTTTATTCTATTTTGTTTTGTTTTTTTTTCTTGTTTTTTTTAAGTTAATTTTTTATTTTCTTATAATTTGATTTTTTGATTTTTGTTATTTCTTTTTAATTTTTACATTTAGTTCAATGTTTGTGGGTATCATTACTAAAAACCCTCACGAGACTCAAACTCGTCTACTAGGGTAACCTAGGGGTTTAAAGGCTTATTGTATACGCTAAATGTAACTGTGTCAATCCACGGAAGTGATTTAGGATGGTTTAATTTTTAATTATTATTTTAGTTTTTACCGCTTCCCTTGTTGAGGGACTAGCAAAAAGCTAGTTGAGGGTCGTGATAAGTGCTTAAAAAGCACTAAAATTACAATGATTTATTATACTTTAATTGATTAAATAGATTTATATTTGTATGAATTTATCATATTTTTATATAAATTTTTATTTCCGTAATCACGAGTATTTTTATTGTTTTCAGGTATTTTTATTCAAATAGGTTGAGAAAAATACTAGCGGTAATACATCACAAATATGTTGAAAAAGAAAATGAGGAAAAGTTAAAAAAATGGAAAAAATGGAAAAAAATGGTTTAAAATGTCGAGTCTTGCACACACCTGCACCAAGTCCCACGTGTGTCAGTAAAAGACCATGCCTGTCCAATACGCCTTGCACGTATGTCAAGCTGAGTCCTGCGTGTGCCCGTTCCCATATGCATGCCAACGTGTCTAAAATGCATCCAATACCCATTTTCAAGTTCTTTGTACACTTTTTTAGCTTTTTTCTCACCTATTAAAGGACTTTCTCCCCCATTGTAAAAATGATCCCTCAAATCCCTCAAAATATCTCTCTTTCTCTCTAGCTTTCTCTCCCTAGAAAGCTTTCTTAGTTTTTTTTTATTTTTTTTGTTTTAAAGTTGTTCTCTTTTTTAGAAGAACTATTTATGTATTTGTAAATTTCTAGTTTTCAATTTAATAAACAAAAATGAAAATCCGTTTGGTGGGTTTTCCAAAATTGGAGTTAGCATCAAAGATCTATACGGATTCTTTTGAGATATAATTTTAAAATGAATTATTTACATTTATTTTTATGTTTTATTCTTATATGTTATATTTAATTATTTTGTGATTAAATTTAACATAGATGACTATTTGTAAATATGATATAATAATAACGTTGTTATGCTTACAAAATATTAAATAGGTAAAACATGTCTATAAAATAAATTGATTTTATTTCTATTCAAGATTTTATATTAAAGATATTAGAGAGAAATATATTATTTTTCATTACAAACTTAAATCTAAAAATTAGATTCTAAGGTCTAATTATTCGGTCTGATTTAGAGTAGTGCTCTTTTATTTGTTGGTATAATTGCCTCGTAGTTAGAATGAAGCTCTATTTCAAAAGTTTTTATAAGCACTATTATTCAAAAATGTATTGACAACATTTCAGTAATGGTTTTAAAAACTTAAAAGTTAGTACTCGGATAATTAAATTCTTAGGTTTAATTTGAACACCTTGAATAAGGGGTTATCTAAATTAAAAAAATAAAATGCCAAAAATTAGCTACTCTCGTATCATACAATATATGTACAATCTGTACATGGGACACTTCTCTAAAAAACGAATTCTCTAAAAAAAGAGATAAACGAAAAATAAAAAAAGAGAAATAGCTAAACACAAAAGAATATATATATATATATAAGAAATAATTCCTTAAGAAGTCATTGTATTTTCTTTATCTCCTAAAAGGTATTGCTTGATATTTTTTATTTGATGAATTTGATTCATTTATGAAAATAATATTTGAGTTTTTTATAAATCCTTTAATTTGATTCCATTCATGAGATCAATATGATGCACTATTTTTTTACCCTTTTTCTTTAAACGTATGCAAACTATTAGTTTATTGCTATACATAACTCTTTCGCGTATACCTTTGAATGAGTGTTTGAACCAATACGATTAGTGTTATTGAGAGTAGACCTTATGAGGTTAGAGTTGAAATGAATTAGAATTTCTTACACTAAGATTAAGTAAATTTTATATTGATACATTTTTTATTTAAATATGAAAAGTAATTTTCAACTAATTATTAAAATAAATCTCATATGTTTACAATATTGAAATAACTTGTACTATAGATTTTTATAGTAAACTTAAAATAAATTTTAAAAGCATGAAAAGTTTTGTTTTTCTTATTGTTTTTAATTTGTTTTTAATTTGTTTTTAATTTGTTTTTAAATTCTATTTATTTATATGTAATTTATTTATTTTTGTTTTACTTTTGATGTTTATAGGTACCATACCTAAAAATCCTCATGAGACTTAAACTCATACACTAAGGAAACTTGGGGGTTTAAACACCTGTTTCATACGTTAAATATATAACCATGTCAATCTACGAAAATGATTTAAGATAGTTGAATTTCTAGTTTTTGTTTTTAGTTTTTCGCTATTCTTGTTAAGAGATTAGCAAGAAGCTTGTTGGAGAATTATACTTGAAGTAGTTAATTATAACTTGAAAGATTAAAGGAAACATTTGTATAACATTACTTATGTTTTAAAAATTGGAAAAAGAAATTGCATGGAAAATTATGGTTTGGTTCCATTGATGCAATTTTAAGTATGCCGCGGGGTGAAAAACTTTGTAAGTTGCGGCGTGAGGCAAAAGGAATGTGTCCAAAATCAATGTAGGCCCCCATCATGAATGCTTTGTGTACCACGACGTGAAAATAATGGGTCATGCTCAAATCGTGTACAAGCTGTGTATGTTGCGACATGAATAAAATGTGTGCCAAAGCACCAAGTTAAAAATTCCACTTTTTTCTCCATTCCTCGCCCTATAAATAGGACCCTATTTCCATTATAAAAAGATATTCTAGGATCCTACAGCTTTCTTTAGTTTTTTATTTCTTTTAGTAGTATAAAGTTGTTCTCTCATTTGAGAGTTCAACAAATTTAGTTAATGTAATAGTCTTTAGCTTCAAATCAATAAACAGAGTAACAATTCTATTTGGAGGTTTTGTAGAAACAATTCTAAGGATTATGTTGAGATATATTTAAAATGTATTCTTTTCAGAATATTTATAAGTGTCATTTTTATATGTTATATGTTTAATTTATTGATCATTTATTAAACGGTAAATATCTTGTTATAAATAATATGGGATCTTAGTTGTTACACTTTTGAAATATTAAATAGGTAAACATTTTTTATAAAATAAATTAAGTTTTATTTCTTCATCAAGATTTAAACGAAGTTTGTAAAAGAAAAATATATCAAAGAAGTATTTTTCATAATAAACAAGAGAGTTAAATTTAATGTTTAAATTATCTGAATATGATTTAAGGTCAACTCTTCGATTTTGGATTTGATTATTCGGATCTATAGAGAGTTCTATTTCAAAAAACATTATAAGAATTATTATTGAAGATATATTGGCGATATATCCTTCATAATAGTTTAAAATTTCAAAGTTAGTTTCTAGATACTTAAATCATAAATCTAACTTTGACACCTTGATGAGAGTTTAAATTGTCGACCCAACCGAAGGTTATAATTAGATAGTTTGTCAATTTCTTAGTAAAGAAGCATTATTTAATTAAAGTTTAAATTGTCGAACCGATCGAAATTAGTAAATTAAAGTTTAATTAACAAAGAAAATGATCTATGTCTTAGGATATTTTCATGCCTATAAGAAAGAATCAATAATCTTAATTTATATCTTTAATATCCTACTTCATAATGAACAAGCATGATTAATTAACTAATATATCCCATTAATTCTCTACTACATGATAAATGTTTAACTACTTAAATGTTTATTAAATTTATCTTTATTTTTATGTTATTAGTTTAGAACCTCAACCCAAAACAATCAGATTTGTTGAATTATTTAAAAATCATAAGATTATCTTTAGACCAACCTTAGAAGTATATTTGTCATTTTCTATATGTGATTCATGTACTTGAGATCTATTTTATAAATTATACAAAATTTGTACGCCTAATTTTGACACATCATGTTTTTGGTATAATTTCCAAGTAAATTAGTAATAGCATTGAAAACTAGTTAACCTTTGCAAGCATCACACATATGAAGCTCGAAGACTTCAATCTATGCTTGTAGCTACACACATGAAGCAAATATATACCCCACGAGTGTATCATGTAGAACCAATGTGTTACCCCTACACAAGTAAGCACCTGTAGGAAAATCATATGCATACTACACAACTCCCTCTAACTTCATGCAACACTCCCCCTAAGTATGTCCATGTCAGGCATAAGATGCAGAGCAATCATGGAAAAAACACAATTGTTTTCCCTTTTGACATAAAAATTCAAAGCAACACCTTTACATGAGGGAGAAAAGGTATACAAATAGGAAATAATTATAATAATAATGCAACACTATAGGTAGACATATACCTCTCCTTCAAAATAGAAGCATCTTCATATAGTAGAAAACATGTAATATAGAAAGAGGAAAGAAAATTGAGCAACTTCAAAGAACAAGAGTATCCTTAGATTAAACAATACACTAAACGTAAAGATCAACATATCCATCAATCCAAGATGCATTTATGTAAGGGTATGACTAAATATTTGATTGCATGCTCAGTGTGTTTTATGCTAATTTTGTTTACTCTATATGTCATTAAGATATGTTTATGTGAACTAGGTAAATAGAAATATAAACTCAAATTGTACCAAACTTCATAAGTCCACATTTAGTCTCTCTCTCCACTAATGTAAGTGCTAATTAGAAGAAAACAATAAGTCTTTCAAAGCTTGTAATGATAGGCTTAGTTAAGGGTAAGAGAGAAATGATATTTTTAGGCTAAAAAAATCTTTGACAAACCAAACCCTAACCTATGGGTTCAAGTCTACAAAAGAAATATACCCTCAAACATGGGTTCTTTTCTCTTTACTTCTCAAATTCATTCACAAATAATAATGTTGTGAGAACATTACATAAAATTTAGTCATTTTCACCCCTTATTTTTTCATATTTATCATTTTATTTTCCTTTTCTTTCCTTTCCCCCTTTTTTTAAAAAAATCAATACTTCATTTCCTTTTTCTTTTCTCCATATCCTTTTTTTTAAATAAAATTATAACTGAATAAGATAAAGCAGACTTTTTCACACCATACAAGTTCAAAATAGTGTACAAGGTATGTGGGATAAACATTTTAGCTCTAATAATAAGTAAGTGCAAAGAAAAGATGGATTAAAATAAAGGCTCAAAGGGGGTAAAGAAGGACAAGTAAACATTGGTGGCTTGAAAGGTTCAAATGATCCAAATCCAGCCTAAATCCCCTCTCTATCGAAATAGTACCTAGGATTTTGCCTCAAGAGACACTAAAGTGGATTATAGAGTTTGTTAGAGAGAGATACAAATCATAAAAGCAAAAATTCACATAAGCCTCTCAAAATAACCATACAAATTCACATAGTTATGACATGTGTGTGAGAACAAGTTCATTTCAAATATAATATAAAAATTTAGCCATACATACGCTCAAGAAATACACAAGTCTTCAATTTAAGTCAAAAGCATACCAACCATAAAACATCAATGGTCTCTAAAAAAAAGTTCAATTCATATCCAAAAAATTGAACATAAGCCAAACATTAAAGAGTAACACATATAAGAATTGAGGAAAGACAAGAAGATAACAACACCATATGAAGTTATTTAGGCTCATAAAAATCTAAAGAACACAAGAGTATACCCCTCAAAGAGAGAGAGAGAGAGAGAGAAACTCCAATAGACTTTCTTAGGAATTCAAACCTTTGAAAGTCTAAAGGTTTAGTAAAAATATCAAAAATTTGGCGATCAGTTTTGATACTCTACAAGGTTAAAGTGCTTGATTCTATAAGATCTCTTCTAAAATGATGTCGAATATCAATGTGTTTGGTCCTTGATATTGGATTAGATTTTTTGAGATGTATATAGCATTGGTGTTGTCACAATGTAAAAGAAGATTTTCAACCTTGATACCATAGTATGATAACATTTCTTTATCCAAAGTAATTGTGAACAACATAATCTAGAAGCAATTTATCCAACCTCGATAGTTAAGAGAGAAATTAAAATGTACTTTTACTATGCCATAAAATCAAGGAATATTTCATATAGAAACAACTTCCATATGTACTTTTCTATCATCATTACATCCATCATAATCGAAATTAGAGTATCCAACCAACTCTGTAATAGAATCTAGAGGATACCGAATACCAACTTATGAGGTACCCTTGACATATTTGATGATTTTTTTAACTTTCACAAGATGTGATTCTTTGGGGCTAGCTTGGTATCTACCATATACTCCTACACTAAAGGAGATGCCAAGGTAGCTCACAATTAGATATAGAAGACTCCTAATCATACTCATGTACAAAGTCTGCCCTACTTCCTTTCCAAAATAATCTTCATGAAGCTTAAGAATTGTACTCATAGAAGTTTGAACAGGAGTGGTAGTATCTAAACCAAACTTCTTAACCAATTCCTTGGGGTACTTAGCTTATGATAGGAAGATCTCATCCTTCATCTATTTGATTTGAAATCTAAGAAGGAACTTCAACTCTTCAACTAAACTCACCTTGCATAGTAGCATTGAATGTTTGAGCTAAATTATATTTAGTAAATACAAAAATGATGTCATCAACGTAAACTTGAGCAAAAACCACCCACCTTGAATTCTTAAAATTAATAAAGTTTTGTCACCACCTCCTCTTAGAAAATCATTATTGAGGAGAAATATGGTAAGACACTCATAACAATCATGGGTAGCTCATTTCAACCAACACAATGCTTTCTTTGGTCCCATCTCATGGTTTGAAAAGTTAGGGTCTTCAAACCCTTTAGGTTGTTCCATATAAACCCTTTCTTTGATGAATCCATTTAGAAAACACTCTTGATGTACATCTGATATATCTTAAACCTAAAGAAACAATCAAGACCAATGACTAGTCTAAATGACTCAAGATGGACAACATAGACAAAGGTTTCATCGAAGGTTATTCCTTTAATCTAAATATATCCTTATGCAACAATATGGGACTTGTTTCAAGTAATAATCCCATTTTCATCTTCCTTGTCTTTGTACAGGCAGCAGGTACCTAATAACATATTTTTCAGAAGGTCTAAGAACCAAGTACTATACATCATTTTGCTAAAATTGATTAGGTTCTTCCTACATGGAGTTGACCTAGTGTATATCTTATAGTTCTTTCATAACATTTTTAAGAAGGATTGTATAAGTGAAACATATATAGTTTAGGGATTCATGTAGCTGACGTCTCATCTTAACTCCACCTTCCACATTATTGATAATGTTGTCTATAGAATGGGAATTCTTAGCCCATTTAGGAAGTCATCTTTCTCTTATTTAGTGGTTTTATAGGGTTCTATAGAAGTAATAGTGGAAGGTATCTCAACATGATTCGCAGCATTTTTGGTAGTGTCCCAAACTCCAAATATCTCACTATCATTAGATTCAATAAGTTTGGTTGCTCTAAAGTCATCTATCACAAAATTGATCCATTCCATTACAGTTAAAGTTCTCGCGTAGTAGACTCTATAAGTGCAACTCTTGCTAGAATATCCAATGAAAATTTTGAAGCCACTCTTTACCTCAAACTTATCACTTATCAATATTTTCTCTATCCCTGAGAATGTAACATGTATTTCCAAACACAAGAAAGTGCTTAACATTTGGTCTTTTCCCATGCATAAGTTCATAAAAAGATGAATAGGTGTTGGACCTCAGGAAGTAATGATTCAATGTATGGAAAACCGTTAATAGCTTTAGCCCAAAAGTTTTTTGCTAACTTTTTACTTTCCATCATGACTCTTGCCATCTCTTGAATAACTCTATTTTTCCTTTCAATTATAACATTTTTTTGAGTAGTATTGGGAGTAAAAAACTCATGTTGAATTCCTATTTCATCATAAAAGGCACTAAATTTAGAGTTTTTGAGTTCTCTTCCATAGTCATTTCTAATTTTTATGATAGTTCCAATGGATTCAAATTTCTTATTCTATAGCTTGATACATAAGGATTTGAACTCTTTAGAGGCTTCAGATGTTTCTCTTAGAAGCAGAAACCACGTGTATCTTGAGAAATCATCAACAATAACCAAAATATACTTACTCCCCCAAATCCTTTCAATTGGAATAGGACCCATCAGATCCATATGGAGAAGTTAGAGTGGTCTCGTGGTAGACAAGCATTGATTCTTCTTATGTTAGCTTTTGCTTTGCTTGCTTAGCTGAAAAAGACCATATATGTGGTCAGGAATGGAAGAGATAGGAGGACCCAAAACAAATTTAAAGTTTAAAATTACTTTTAGAAATTTATAGTTGACATGACCCAGTCATTGATTCCACAATTCTTTTGTACTTGGGCTTAACTTATTACACACAACTTTAGGAGGGATTCTCACACAATAACAATTATCCTCAAATTTGATACCTTTGACCAAAGTTCTATCCAAATTTTCATAGATAGTGTAGTCCATTTGTAAACTTAACAACATATTTTTTTATCACAAATTTGGTTGATATTGATAAGATTACTCTTGAGTCCTTCCATATATAGGACATCCTTAAGCTCAAAAATACAAAGTTTTGATAGATCCTTTACCATAGATTAAAGCCTTATTTCCATCATCAAAAATAACAGATCCATCATCAGTGAGAGTTAACTTGGTAAAGAATGACTAATTTTTGGTTAAATGTCTAGAGTAACCATTGTCAAAGTACCAACAATTGGAAGCTTGAGCCTTCAAGGCAATGTGAACCACGTTGCAATTGAAATCTTGATCATATATAGTAATATCAAGAGAGGATTCAAACTCATTTAAAATCATTATTGCATCATTCTTAAGGTTATAGCTTCACTAGTTAACATGACATAAAGTTTCAATAATTCTTCCACATAACTCAATATACCCCTATCATGACTAGGAGAATATTTTTGAGAGTTGGAGGCAAAGACATAACCTAAGTAGCAAGAAAAGGGGGAGAGAGACATGATCTGAGCACTCAATGCATTGACGATGGTATAATTATCAAAAATATCAACAAAAAGAGAACGTTTCTAAACAGTAGCTATAGTAGAGAAGGAGGGATGAATTTCTTTAAGTTTTAATAACTTGTCAAAACAAATATCTCCAAAGGTCCACCTATTACCACCTTTAAGAGATTCTTTAATTTTTATCTCCAAGTTATACTATCGAAGAGAGTCTCAACCATTTTATATTTTTCTAGTAGGTTGGATTCAAGAAGAATGACTTCAACAGTATTAGCATAAACCCAAGCATGAATTTTAGTTAGAGCAACATCACAATCTTCCAATAAGGACTCTAGAATAGACTTTTCATCTTTCAAGCTACAAGCATCTTTCTTAATTTTGTAGATGACATATGAATTACATGAAGATGACTCTGTAGTACGTTGATCCTTTAGAGTATTAGATTTTATCTCCTGAATTGACTTTTCAAGCTCATTTATACTAGCAAGACATTTTTCATTATCACGGAGAAGAATCTGAAGAGACTTAATGTGATTCTCCAAATTTAACTTTAAATTATTCACAACTTTATCACCATCCAAGGTGTGATTAAGCAATTGATCAGAGAGATCCAAGTGCTCCTTATCTTTTTCAACAATATTACTATGGATCATGGACATAATCTTTTTCAACTTGAAATTATTGATAATTGTTTAAAAAAACACTAAAATCACCATGATTTAATGTACTTTAATTAAGTAAATAGATTTATATTTGTACTATTTTATCATATTTTTATATAAATTTGTCTTTTCAAAATCACCAATATTTTTCTTATTTTTCAGGTATTTTCGTTCAAAAATAATTTAAAGACTCTAAGAAAAATAATAAAGACAATACATCACAAATACCTTCAGAATAAAATGAGGAAAAGTAAAAAAAATAAAAAAAAATTAACAAAATGGGTCAAAATGGTCAAAAATGGTAAGTCCTGCACGTGCATTACATGTAAATCCAACACACTCATGCTAGCCTGTCCAAACGCTTCCAAAGTAAATTTTTGAGATATTTTCTCACTTTGTTTTTGCCTTTTCCTCATCTATAAAAGAACCTTCTCCCCCATTGTAAAAATCATCCCAAAAATCACAAACTTCTATCTCTTTCTCTCTTTCTATATTTCTCTCTCTATAAACTTTATTTTTTAGTTTTAAAGTTCTTCTCTTTTTGAGAAGAACTAGTTATGATTTTATAGATTTCTAGTTTTTGATTTAATAAAAAGAAATGAAAATCTGTTTGGAGGTTTTCTAGCAACAAAACTAGCATCAAAGTTCTATAAGGATTCTTTTGAGGTATAATTTTAAAATGAATTATTTATAGTTATTTTTTATGTTATGTTTAATTTGTCTATGATTAAATTTAACATGGTTGACTATTTTTCAATATGATATAATAATAATGTTGTTATTCTTGTGAAATATTAAATATGTAAAACATTTCTATAAAATAAATTGATTTTGTTTTTATTCAAGATTTTATATTAAGAATGTTAGAGATAAATATATTATTTTTCATTACAAACTTAAATATGAGAATTAAATTCTAAGGTTTAATTATCTGGTTTGATTTAGAGTAGTGCTCCTTTATTTATTGGTACAATCGCCCGGTAGTTAGAGTGAAGCTCTATTTCAAGTGTTTTTTAAGAACTATTATTCAAAAATGTATTGACAACATATTTTTAGTAATGATTTTAAAACTTGAAAGTTAGTATTTTGATAATTAAATTCTTAGGTTACTTTGTATACCTTGAATAAAATCTAATTAACTAACTTTCCCTAAAGTTGTGATTAGATGGTTTGCTAATTTCTTAAAAATAAAGTTGAAATTTAATAATAATTAATTAATAAGTCTCGCCTAAAAATATTAGTTATTTAATATTAAACAAAACAATTTGGGGATTTTGTCTAAAAGAGTCATATTTTTTATAATAGTTTAAAAAAGGGCTAAGATTGGTTTTAGTTTAAAAAATGGCAAATTTTAACCTTAAACTTGAAAACATATTTTTTAGTCAATTTTATTTAAAAATAAATAAAAATATATATCAACTCTATTTTACAAAATATAATTATTATAAACATAAAAAATTATTAACACTTTATAAATTTATAATTAATTTTAAATACACAAATTTTTTTATCATATTATATATTAAAGTTTTATTTTAAAAATAAAAATAATTTATTTTATAATAAAATAAATATAAATTTATACGAAAATATTATTCTAAGGAGTTTGATAATGTATAAATAATATAATACATTATCATTATTATTATTAAATATAATTATATTTAATAATTAATTATAATATTAATTATAATTATGATATAAAAAATAATATTCATAAAAATAATTAAATTATTAAAAAAATTGAGAAACCTTTATATCCAACTTTCTACAAGATACAAATACAAATATAGAAAATTTTGACGCAAATTTTACGCCAAAATATTATCTAATATAATATTATAATAATTATTTTTATTATTAATATTATAAAATATATCTAATTAATTATATTTAAATATTTAAATAAAATTATTATTAATAAATATTTTTTATCTTAATAACAATTAAAATTATAATAATATTAGAGATATGTGTTATAATGTAATATTTTTTTTTAATTTTTTAATCTTAAATAATTTATTTTTAAAAAAATATCAATAATTTTTTATGAAAATATTGTAACTATTTAGTAAAGTTTTTAATAATTTAAAATTTTATAATTTATCATTATTATTTTAAATTATTTTATAATAAAATTTTGATAAGTTATTTGTTATAAAAAATTATATATTTTTTATTATATAAATATAAATTATTTTTATTTATAATAAAAATAAATTATTATTTATTAAAATTTGTTGAATGGGGATATTTTATTTTTGTTTTTTTAAGAAGATAAGAAGAAGAAAAAGTGATTGAGAAATAGGAGAGGAGAGAAAAAAAATGTTTAGTGCTTTGTTTGTTCGTGAAAGAGAAAAAAAAAGGTGGCTGAAAAATATGAGAGGAGAGAGAAAAAAAATACATTACCTGCAAATTGTTGAATAGGTTTCAATTTACCCTTTTTTAAATTAAAACAAATCCGAACCCTTTTTTAAACTATTATAAAAAATATACCCTTTTTAGACAAATCTCCAAGAATTTGGACCGTGCCTAAGGATACTTTCATATCAAAAAGAAAAAATCAACAAATATCAATTTATATCTTTAATAACTTAAATGATATGAGTAAGCATAATTAACTTAATTATTATATCCATAAATACTCCACTATTATGAATGATAAAAAATTTCATTATTGTTTATTAAATCCATATATATATGTTTATTTTTTTATGTTATTGGATTAGGAAACACAAAAAATCAAAATATCATGATAAGATGTTTAAAATTTAATTTTCTTTTTAAAAGTTTGAATAATAAATTAAAAACCACATATATTCCTTTTTTAGATCGACCTTGGGAGTATACTTGTCATTTTCTATAAAATGATTCGTGCACTTGCAAGAGTTTTACAAATATAAAACCAAAATATCTGTAAGATCAATATTGCTAATCTGATGCCGGTCTAATTACTTCATCAATTATCATATACAAGTTGGTTTTATGATTATTGTAGGGAGAATTGTTCATTATCACTAGTATCAGTCCAATAAGAGGAACTAGAAGGGATACTCTCAAAGTGAGAAGCCATAAAAGTAATCATATTTCTTTTACAGGAAGTCCCATACTTCGTTGACAATCGTAAAATTGGCAATAAGAGTAAAATCCTCTATAGTAACTAAGTTAATGAAAAGATGTAACCCTTGAAAATTTAAATTGCTAAGATGAAGCCCCTCTTTGTTTTAGACATTGAATGGTTTAGGTTCAACAATACCAGTCTTAGACATGTCCAGCCATCTCAATTAAGTACCAAACATCATTATTTGTAGATATCAAGTAAGAACACATTCGATATCTCTAGTAAAGTAGTACAAACCATTGAATTGAGATGCTCTATTGACCAAACCTCCCATATTATCCATTACAAGAGACTTAATAGAATTAAACACATAGAGATAGGAGATAGAATCAACACCAGAATGATTAAGCTCAAACAGGGTGTACCTACTCTAATATCAATTAAAAGAGTCCACGATTCGATACATAACTAAGGTAAAGAGATACAGACTCCTAAAGGGCTCATCATCACAAGTAATAGAAAAGATAAAAGCTTAAATAGAATACTTAACAGAAGCAATGATAATATAATATTGAATAAATAGATAATATTCAATAACAAATATTATATGATTACTGGAAAGTAGATAAGGAGTATAAAAACGTTTTAATCAAAGTTTAAATGATAATATGTTGTAACATACACAATTTAAACTCAGATTATACTAGCATAATAATAGAGCATACATAACTCATGATATAACGATGTAAACCCATATAGAGACCGTATCTATGCGATAATGTCTTCGGGTTACTTATGGCAATAACTCAGCAACAAACAATTTACTAATAAATAAAATAGTTACAATTCTAATAAAATAAAACTACTATTACCTCTATCAATTGGGACCTTTGTCCGAGCTACCTTTTGTGGCTTTTGTTTGGTGCTTCTCCAAGGACTTCGTTTGACACATGAACCTAGCTTTTCTCTATAGTCGATGCGACCCAATGTGATGTGATCAAATACCATATAACAATAATGCGTAGAATAATATAACACAATCCTTGAATATTACTCACATAGAGATGTACTTACTCACTTGGTAAAAATAGTTACTCTTACTATTCTATGCTTACACAAACGTATCACAATTATTGAAGCACTTTCTGGATAATTAGTGAATATAGAATTCAAACTAATAGAAATTTTGATAGAGTTTCAGTAAGTTTTTTGAATTAATTAAACAATTAATTAAGGTTATTTATAGCATTTTATTAGCCATTTTGCCATAGAACTCGCCATGGATATTATCAGCCACTTCACCAAGAGTAGTGGCAAGGGGTGGTGGTGGGGTGCTGAAAAAGATAATTTTTTGTTTCCAAAAATGTCAAGTAAATCCATAAATATCCATACTCAAAACTAACCAAACATCGTCACTTTCAACCTAGCATGCATATTAAAACAACCAATCTTGTGATGTGTGAAAAACATGATTTCGATCACATTGTTCTTAACTATGTGTTTATGTGTATTATTGATCTATAATAACAAACTTTACATAGAGGAAGATAGAACACTAAATAAAAATAAACAAACATCGTGTTTTATACACGGAAAACCAACATAGAGAAACTTGAATACAACGTGACTACATGCTCTATTCTAGATGTAATGTTGGTTTAATCGCTCGGAGCCATGTAACAAATTACATCTATTTT
Source organism: Hippophae gyantsensis (assembly GCA_030763125.1). Classification (NCBI taxonomy): domain Eukaryota; kingdom Viridiplantae; phylum Streptophyta; class Magnoliopsida; order Rosales; family Elaeagnaceae; genus Hippophae; species Hippophae gyantsensis. Next base: position 38,995,490 of record CM061035.1, on the reverse strand, counting down.
GGCGCAACCTAGATAGTGGTGACCTAGAATACTCGTCTTGGAGGCAATGGTTCTAGATGTTGTTACTCTATAAATGACAAATATGTCCTATTAATTTTGGCCTAGATGTTGATAACCTAGACCCCTAGTTTGGAGATTGATGAGCTAGGTAATGTGACTTGGAAGACAACAAATCGCTCCAGCGTTTAAGGACACGGTGGCTTCGAGACGGAGACTCTGAGCCACGACCATGGCAGATGAGGAAGAGAGGCTTCTAGAGACTCAACTGGAGCAACAATTGCAAGAGCAAAGAGATTCTTTTAGTGCCCTCAAAGACGCCCTTGCCTCTGACCCTTCCAATCCCGATCTTCTTGCCGTACGTCCCTTTTAGATCATTAGCTAAGCTTCTCCGTTTATTGTATTTAGAATCTATGTCGAGAAAAATCTGGGTTAATCGAGGAAAATTCAATTACTTGGAAATTGTTATTTGCTTCATTACAAATTCAAAGACTTGGATATGTTGCAGTTGTAATTTTTATTTTTTTTTAATAATTTTTTATTTACCTTTTTGGCTTATTCAATTTTCGAAAAATATATATTCATCACTTGCAAGGTGCGCTATTTTCTCGATATTTTAGCAGTCCAGCTACGAACTGAAGTTTGGGCCTTAAGTTATTTTAATGTAATAATTGAATCATCTTCCGGTTATATTGGATGAAGTTCCTTTAATTTGATCCAGTACTCCTGTAGTTTGTCTTTAATTAGTTGCAAGCTTGATGTTATCAAATGTAGAGATTCACGATGATTGGTAGCTAATTAACTGAAGAATCACAGATACAAAAACTGCAAAATGCTGGTCATAGACTCATAGACAGCATTAGACAGATTGGTGTGTGTAAATCGATGTAGTTACTGATAAATCATGTTACCCGAACTTAAAACTCATTTTGCTCTTGCACACAATATCACACCTCTAAGTGATTACTGATTAGATAAAAACCCTGGTTCCCTCACTTGAAGATGTTAAGAAATGGACTCCCTTGTCGGAGTCGGAGTCCCTGTAACTCGAGACTGAAGTATCCAATGACCTAAACAATTCTGATTAGAAAACATGTTACAGCACAGGAACTTAAACCCTTTTTATTCTTTCAATGCGTATGCAAAGGTCTGAGTTTATAACTCTACTTCGAATGGTCTATATTCTGTAAGTGTTGACGAGTTTTACAATGTTTAAGCTTTTGATTTGTTCTCCTCCCATTTTAAGTTTTTAATGTGTATTGCATATCAGTTTATTCATAGTACAAGCATAAGATTTAAAGCTATAATGCATGAAAAGGCTCCTAAAACTTGTACATACCTTTGTAATAATCTCAGGTACAGGATGAGCTTGTTCAGGCTATTAAAGATGTTGAGGAAGGTCTTCTTAACTTAAAGCGTGCGCGGCTACTACGAGAAGTTGATTCAGCACTGCATAGTTTTGATAATTCTGCAAAGGATGTCAAGGCAGAGACTCTTGATCCGGAAGATGTTGAACCTGAACCTTTGGAGGAACAAAATTTCACACTTGGATCAAAATGTAGATTCCGTCACAAAGATGGACGTTGGTATAATGGTCAAGTTATTGGGTTGGAGGGTTCTAATTTTGCCAAGATTTCTTTCCTCACTCCTACATCTGAAAACATGCTGGTTTGTACAATATCTTGTCTCATGTATATCCTTAAGAAATTTTTTTGATATTTCTTTTAAGGAATACTCCCTTGTTATTTTGCTAGAAGTTGCTTTTTTGAATCCAAGTTTGGTCTTTCTTGCTTCTATAAAAGAAACTCACATATGAGCATTGCGGTATTTTTTTGTCCCAAGTTCCAGAAAAATATATGCATGGTGCTTCTGCCCTTTGATTTTGTTAAATAAGACGTAGTATGATAAACGATAATACTTGTTTAAAGTATCAGCAATAAAGATTCTATGAAGCCCAATTCTCTTCATCACTGGCTCACTGCAATGTCAATATGAATGAGGAAGTTTCAAGGATGTTAAGAGTTCAAACGGTTATCATGTATAGCATCAATGTTGGTGCTTATCACCCTGATAAACTAACACTAGATCATTCAAAACTGCAGATTTGCAAGTTTTTTCTACAGCAAAGATGTCGGTTTGGTAGCAACTGCCGCTTATCACATGGTATGTGGGAGATTCATATAGTAACTGTACAATAAAGCTGATCATAACAGGCCACCCCCTTTTTGGTAATTATACTATTGTTGTCATAGAAGATGAGATAGATTGGGTTTTATGTGTACGTCTTAATCTCTAGAAACTATATTTCAGAATTATGAAGGCATTTCCATTTCATTCCTGTAGTTAACTAAATTACATAGTTTTGCTTCAGTGTGAAATGCTAAGCACTCAATCAATCTTTCAGCCCCCCAAAAGATATATTAGGCAGTTACACAACCGAGTTCTTGACTTACTTTCCTTTTCCTTTTTTTTAATTGGAAAAAGGGTTTATAGATTTACTTGAGAAGTCTTTGTGGGCACCTGTTGTTAACTACTCTTGGCTCGACTTTTTTGAAATTCTTTTCCTCACTTTATTGTGCTAATTTCACAATAGACGTGCTTGCCTTTGCGAACTACTAAGAAATTTTGATTAACTGCTTTATAGTATTTAATCCAATCATTTTCTCTGTTCTTGGTTTTTAGTTGATTCTAGTTTTTCTGCGCAGGAATTGATGTATCATTATCCTCCCTGAAAAAGTACATCCCAGCAATATGGGAGCAGTCACTGGTGGGGTCCAATATTTTGGCAGTCTCTGATGGTGAGGGTGGTCTCTGGAGAGAAGCAGAACTTGAGTCATGGGATGATGTACAAGGGGTAGGAAAAGTTGTTTTCCGAGATGATGGAAGTTCTTCAGAACTAGGGGAGGAAGCTTTAATGTTATCAGAGTATGCTGAAATGAGCGAAGAAGATGAAAGTGATTCCAGTTTGGAGCAATCAGAGTCTATTGATGAAGAAGACGAAGGTCCACAAGGTTTAGGATTTTTGGAAAGCAGCAGCGTGCACAGGGGCATCCAGAAAGAAACTGCCATATTTGCCAAGTGGGAGAACCACACTAGAGGTATAGCCTCCAAGATGATGGCCAAAATGGGCTACCGCGAGGGAATGGGTTTGGGTGTTACAGGGCAGGGAAGAGTAGATCCTATCACTGCAAAGGTTCTTCCCCCCAAACAATCTCTTGATCATGCTGTCCAGTCTTTTAAAGAGAAAGAGAATGAAGAAACCCAAGGAAAGAAGCGGAGCAGAGGCGGTCGGAAAAAACAAGTAAAAAAGCTAGCAGCATTGGTACAAGCTGAAAAAGAGGAAGACGAGTTGGCTCCAGACATCTTTAGTCTTATCAATCATCAACTTGCCATGCATGGTGAAGCTTTGAATGGTGGATCAGCAAAAAAACATCAAAACAAAGGTTCAGCAGAAGGGAAAAAAGTTGATCGGAGGGCTTTGGTTGCTTATGAGGATGAGGTGAAGGAGTTGAGACTGAGGGTTGAAAAGCTAGAAGAAATGGTGAACAGAAACAAGAAGGAGAAGGCAGTTTATGAGGCAGCTATGAGGAAATTGGCCGAGACTCGGAAAGCTTTGGTGGAGGTAGAGACCGCTCATGCATCTGCATCAAATGCAGTCGTCAGCAAAGAAAAAGAGAAGAGATGGCTCAAGTTCTAAACTTCTAAATTCTTCTCACCGATTATATGCTTCATTTTTTTTAATTCAATGATTCCTAGTTTTAAAAGGAAAAGTGTTGGGACGATGTTTATGTTCAATGAATTGAGTACATGTTTTGCAAAACGAGGAAAGGGAGTGATGCTTGTAGTTATCAAATCGCATAGGAATGAGAATTGACCCAAATACATTCCCAATTCTAATAATAAATTCCTTTTTCCTTAGCGAAAGTATTTTCTTTTTTATCTCAAAGTTTGACAAAATTACTCCTAAAAGTTTAACAAAACTACAATTATTAAATTTAACAATTATAAAAGTAAATTGTTGAACTCTTTCTTATCATATTAAGTTGCTCACATATTCACTTATAATTTTTAGTTCAATTATTTACAAATTATTAATTTGTTTATTTAAGATTTAGGCAAAAATATAACACAAGTTATATCTAGAGAGAGCACACTCTTAATAGAAGAGAGCTCTTTTACTGGTTATCACATGTTGAAAGAAAGAAATCAATAAAGAAAACTTACAGAAAGAAGACATGATAGCTAGGGTTTTAAGTAAATTAATTTCCTTGTAATATTTTTGCTACAATTTGTTCAGCATCGTAAATTTGTTATATTCTCAATTCTTTTTATCAAACTGAAATAAGTAAAACTTATAGTTCTTTAAAAACACTACTTAATTCTATAAAAGATAAAACTACTTTATTGAAGAAGTCCTCGTAAAAGATTTATTTTCATATTTAGTATTTGGAATACTTTATTTTAAAAGAAACATTTTTATTGTAGAAGAAAATGAAGATAAATGAAATTTTATGACTTTTTACCCTTTTTTTATAAGCTTCTTGAATTTTTGATGAGCTTAGCTTAATTAAGGATTGTTACGAACAAATAGAATTTTAGTGTTAGGCAATAACCAAAGGAGGAGGGGAATCGAAATTCAAATGTATTATAAAACAAAAGAAAAAAGAGTAAAAAAAGTCCTAATATAAAGGTGTAACATATTACATTTTATGGGTTGTTGGAAGTACGACAAATGTAATAGATTACGTACAAATATAGATGTAGATATAATATATAACATATCATATAAAGATAAAGACAAATGTAATTCATTAAATGCAAAATTATAGGTATATTTAATTATTACATATAAAGGTAGAGATGGAGTAACATTTTATATATGGTAAATCCCAAAAATGATAAAATTTTAGTGACATCAAAAAATTAATCATTATAGATGTAAATATAGAGATAATGTAATATATTACACCCAAATATAGAGATAAATATGATACATTACATACAAATATAAAAGAGAATGTAAATCTTCAAATAACAAATAAACATTCTTCAAGCCCTAAGATAAAATCTGAAGATAAAAGTGTTAAGTTTTTGAAACGCAAGAACAAAAACAACTAACAAATGCAATGTAAACTAACTACAACATAAGGCATAATGCATTTTTACGTGGCTTACATCAAAATGTGTTACCACTACTTCACAGGAAAGGCCAAATCCCTATCAATCCACTAAGATCTTGAACAAGCAATACACTTTCACATAGTTCTTGTTAGCAACTTATAAGAGTCAAATTATTGCATTTTTGTTATGATTTAAATGTTGATATTTGTGTGAAAATTGTATTTATTTGATTATTTAATCCACAAATGTCATTTCACGGGTATTTTGTGTTTAAAGTGCAATTTCAGGTAAAATCATGATTTTGGAGAAGTTTGGGACAAAGTTCAATGATCGGGATTGAGTGAAAATAAAAAGAAAACAAAGTTTCAAAATTTGGAAATCTCACCGCCGGCTAGATTATTCTCGCCGTCGGCGAAAATCCTACAGAAAGCACGGTGAAAATCTTCCCGAGAGCACCAAATTTGGCAAATTCATCTCGCTGCCGGCCAAATGCATCTAGCCGCCGGCCAAAATCGAAAACCCAAAAAAAAAACAAAAAAATTATTTTCCAGAAATCTCGTCGCGGCGAGAATAATGTCGTCGCCGGCGAATTTCGTCCGAAAACAGATTTTTTTGGTTGTTTTGTTCCAAAATTGCCCCCCAAGCCCTAGATCTATATATACAATATGATGGAGAAAGAGGGGGACAGGAGAGAGAACAGATCTGAGTCATTTTTGGAGAGAAAGTTTGGAGAAGCTTGAAGGATCATCACCATTGTTGCTACCAAGTCTTCATCTTCAAGAGCTTTTCATCTCTTCTCCTTAGCCTTCATATTCAGCATTTTATTCAGATTTGTTATTCATGAACTCAATTGAAATAATAGTTGTTCTTATTTTCGTTATGAACTAATTCGTTTTGCTAAGGCTATGATGTAGTTGAATCAAGGAAATCTGATTTCTTTTGTTATTGTTATATGAGTTCATTGTTTTCAAGTTGAGTGTTTATTTCCATGCTTAATGCTTTTAAATTTCTGGCCAAGATTTAGATGATTAGTTGCATTATATTAAGACCGAGAGGAGATATGTAATGAATGCTTCTTGTGATAAATACCGTATGTTGAATGCGAGTGTGAGAACTAATGCATGATGTATGTGGTTAATCTAGAAATTCCATAAATCTTAATGTGCTTGTTTGTGATTAAATCTTCATAGAAATATAGTTGATTTTCATAGATAAGTAATTCTAATATAACTCGAGAGAGAGTATTAGGTAAATTTGGGTTTTTCAACCATCACTTTTAGCTTTGATTCTCATATAACATGACTTGAAATCGAATTGAATTGATTTAGCGAAATCAAATGCCTTAGCATTTTTAATCATTTGTGAACAACATTAAATTTTGTTATTTGCGTTTAGTTTTATGTTAATTTGCTTTTAAAACAATTTCAACAATTCGGTTTTCAAATAAAATTAGGGTTAGTCAATTTCGGTACTTAGTAACGCCATTCCTTGTGGGTTCGATATCCGTACTTTTGTACACTTTATTACTTGAACGATTCGTACACTTGCGAAAATAAGCATCAGTAACTATTTTTCCTCACACTACAACCAACAACTTCTCGAGTTTTTGGATTTTTGGACAAACTTACAATAACATTTCAATTATTCTTAAGTTATCAATCCCTTTTATAACCTAATATGTGTATGTTATTTGTAATTATAGCCTTACACTTTTTACATAAAAGAAATAATCACATATGAAAGCCTTACAAACTATCAGTGGAACTAGCCACTAAAAACGTGCATATGTATAAGCAACAATATGCCTTCACCAACATGTGTAGAGAGTATTAATCATTTGGTCATAAACTCCACAAATTTCTACCTAGATTGAATAAGATTCAAAGAGTATTCAAGATCATTAGGCCCCTACCATTTCAGCACACCTTCATTCACCTTTCACCAACTCTGTTCAAATCAAAACATAACTTGAATTTGGTTAGAGGTACAACCTTTTTGAGCATATCAGCTATATTTTTAGCAGTAGAAATCTTAATGACACACACCTTTCTCTCAGCAATTATATCTACTCATCAAACTAGTGCATAAGCTAAATCTAGACGTGTACAAATCATAGCCAACATTAGACTACCTACAACACTTGTATCATGTATTCTTGACATGTAGCTTCTTGCATCTTCATTCCCTAAACAAAGGGTACTTGAAAGCCTAAAATGCACAAAAGGTGCTTGAAAGCCTAAAATGCACAAAAGGTGCTTGAAAGCCTAAATTGTTACTGGTTTAGCTTCAATCATTTCATATTTGGTTAGCACCTTCTATAAGTAACTTCTTTGTGAGATCACAAACTTTTCCTCATGTATATTTTTGTTAATTTCCATCCCCAATTTTTTCTATCAATTCCCAAATCTTTCATCTCAAATTCTAAAGCTAGAACTCTCTTTACATTTCTTATCTCAATAAGATTTTCACTACCAAATAGCATATCATCTACATATAGTAGTAGAAACAATTTCTTCTCTATCAAGCTCTACCTTGATGTACAAACAAGAATTGAACTCACATTTTTCAAACTCAATAGAAGTTTTAAATGTGTCAAGCCTTCTATACCATTGATGTGGAGACTACCTAAGCCCATATGAAGACCTTTTTAACAAACACACAAAGTCTAATTTTTCTCTTTGCAAATACCTTTTAGGTTGTTTCATTAATATCTTCTCTTCCAACTCTCAATGCAAGAAAGTTGTCTTTACATTCATTTGTTCCAAATGCATATCATAATTGACCACCATGGATAGCAGCAACTTAATGGATGTATACTTAACTATAAGAGAAAATATTTCATTGTAATCAACACCTTGTACTTAGGTATAACCTTGAGCAATGAGCCTAGTTTATACTTCATTGGTTCACATTCACAATGCCATCCTTCAATTTAAAGAGCCATCTACACCCTACAATTTTAGCACCAATTGGCTTAGGTATTAACATCTAAGTTCTATTATGAGTAAGAGACTTATACTCTTCATCCATAGCCATTGTCCACTTACAAGCATCCTTACAAGTAACTTCACCTTTGTAAGAAGAAGGTTCATTAAAACAAGGAACATCACTAGCTACCAGTACCTATTTAATGATATCAACATCAACAAATCTAACTGGCTTTTTGATTTCTCTTCCTACTTTATCACGAAACAATTGATAGTTATATGCATAGAAACCAAGTTGCCTATAAGTTTTTATCACTGCATCAAAACCCACATCTTTAGACTCAATATTCAGTGGATCAATATATGGCCCTTTGCAAAGCATTAACATTATTAGGCTCACTCTTAACATCAAGAAATTCAGTTTCACTAGTCCCTACCTCATTAATATTTTGTTTAACAACATCATTCAATGTATTATTACTATACAATGGATCAATATTCAGTAGATCAATATCTGACCCTTCATTATTGTCTTGCAAAGCATAAATTATGATTACTCTCAACATTAGGAAGTTTAGTTTCATTAATCTCTACTTCAATAATACTTTGTTTAACAACAACACTCAATGTCTTATTACTATGCACATTATCAACACCATAGCAAAATGAATCTTCATCAAAGATTACATCTTGACTAATCTAGGTTTTCTTAAAGCTTAGATATCATAACTTATACCCTTTTACATCCTGAGGGTACCCAAGAAATATACACTTTCTTGTTCTGCAAATTACTCTTATTGACATGCACATAGGCCATACATATAAACACTTTCAAATAAGCATAAGTTGTAGGATTACAAAGCTAGATCATATGGTGTTTTAAAATCAATTCTTCTAGTTGGACTCTTATTGATTAAATGAGAGGTAGTATGAATAGCTCATCCTCAAAAGTGTTTAGGTAAATTGGAATTTGATAGCAAACATCTCAGCACTTCTAGGAGTGTTCTGTTCAATCTCTTAGCTACTCCACTTTGCTATAGAGTAAGCCAGATTTTTCTATATCTTTCAATACCATGGTTCATATAGACCTCTATGAATTCATTGTTGTAATACTTCATTCCATTATTTGTTCTTAACACTTCAATTTGCTTCCCAATCATGTTTTTAACTAACATTTTCCATTGTTTCAACTTGAGAAGACATCATATTTAGTCTTCAAGAGAAAGACCCAATTGTTCTTCAAAAAATCATCTATGAAAGTTAAGAAATACCAAATTCCACCTAAAGTTAAAGTTGAGGTAGGTCTTCATATTTCTGAGTGGATGTAGTCCAATATACCTATAGTGGTGTGAGCAGCTATCGAAAACTTGCCTTCTTTTTGTTTACCTGCAAGGTAATGTTCACACAACTCAACATCAATAGTTTTATCTCCACCAAGTAGTCCCCTTTTATCCAAATCTTGAAGTCTTTTATCACTGATGTGCCTAAAGCGTTTGTACCATAATGTAGTTTTACCTTTAGTTTCTTTAACAACACTAGCAAGATTGCTACTTGTGTGACCCACAAGAACGTACATGATATTCCTCTTGACTACTTTAAGAATGACTAGGAAGCCTTCAAGACTTTCAATCTACCACCTTCAATCTTGATATTATACTCCAATCAATCCAAAACTCCAACATAATTTAAATTATTTTTAATTTCAAGTATAAACTTGACATTAGTAAACACTTTTTTAACACCATCACTTAACCTCCTTGTGACTTTACCTACACCTTTCACTTCACATTCAGAGTTATCACCCAATAGTATGTGAACACACTTTTACTTTTTTAATTTGATGAATCGTGATTTCATAGGGCATATGTGAAACAAGCATCCTAAATCCAAGATCCATTCATGATTTGATTTGGAAGTTGAAATTTCAAGTACTACATTTCCATGCATCATCAGAATTAGCCATAATATCAAGATCTCCTTTACTTGAGTTTTCAAATGCTTTTTAAGAATAGGTTAGTCACATCTAAAGTGACCTTCCTTTTGAAAAGCCCAACAAATATTTTCTCTTCTCTTAAATTTGATTTCCCTCTTGATAACTTTCTTCTTATGCCTATTTTCTTTCTTAGTGGACCTACCTATGACATAAAGAGACTTTCCATAGCTATTTTATTTCTTATCTAATTTACCCAAATCATTTTTCTCACCTTTCAATTTTGCATCTCTTACTAAGGCAACCACAACAGTACAAAAGTAAGTTCATCCTTACCATATTGTAAGGCATTGTTGACCTTTCTATACCATTCAAGCACAAAATTTAGTAATATAATTGCTTGATTTTCATCAAATAGATTCTCAAAAAAGTTAGCAAGTTCAATTACATGTCATATGTTTTAGTCAATCAAGATTCTTTTCCAAGCTCTTCGATGTACCCATCCTAAACCTAAAGAGCTGAACCTTCAAACTTATTCTACTTGACAAAGATTTGATAAGAAGCAATTCATCAAGTTTCTTCCAAATTTTCAAGGTTTTTTTTTCTTTGTTCACTTGCCTAATCACATTACCAACAAGATTAAGAATTATGCTTGTGTATGCTTTCTCGAGTAACTTCTTCTTACTTAGCTTGGGATAATTTTTTGGATATTCAAGACTTTCAATAATTCCTTCAACCATATCTTATTGCACCAATGAAGATACATCTTCTATTTTCACATCCCAAAATTTCCAATGCCATTAAATATTTTAATTTCATATTCAGTATAACTCATTTTCTTGTATTTCATTTGATAACTATCTTTAAGATTTGTTTTCTTGTATGCTAAGTTAAGGTTTTAAGTTGATTAGGCTCAAAAACACAACATCTATAACACATTCCAAAATTTAAGGCATGAACAATGGCTCTGATACCATAATTGTTAAGTTTTTGAATTATAAGAGCAAAAACATTGAATAAATGCAATGTAAACTAACTACAACACAAAGCACAAAGTATTTCTACATGGTTAGCATCACAATGTATGATTACTACTCCATAGGTAAGGCCAAATCCCTACCAATCCACTAAGATCTTGAGCAAGTAATATACTTTGACATAGTTCTTGTTAGCAACTAATATTTTTCTCACACTATAACCAATAACCTCTCAGATTTTGGATTCTTGAACACACTAACAATAGCCTTTCAATTTTTCTCAAGTTATCAACCCCCCTTCTAACTTGACATGTGTATGGTATTTATAATCATAGACTTATACTTACTCCTTACATATAGAAGTAATCACATATGTAATCCTTACAAACTATCAGTAGAACTAGATGCGTAAAATGTGTGATGTATAAGCAACAATCTGCCTTTACCAACTAGTGTAGAAAGTATTTAATCATTTGAGTCATCAATTCCAAAAACAAAATAGATATAAAATAAACTCCATTTTAAGCTCCCATTAAACTTGGATAATACATAAAAAGCATACAACTTCTAGTCCAAAGTTTGAGGTACAAAAACACTAGCTAATAAAACATTGAAGCTATTAACAAAGGAATAAAAATGTATTAAAGAGGTTGAAAGAAACAAATTGACCCTATTGATGGCTTTATGCCATTTATTTTTCTCTTTTTTAGAATGATCATGTCTTTCTTGAACCATAAACAACATAAAATAAAGATACCAAAACAATGGATCAACATTAAAAAACAATTTCCAAAAAGAGAGCAATAAATCTTTAAAAATCAACAAAGTAACACCTTAGTAGAGGCATTCATATTTTCTCATCCATTTAAAGTGTTACATATGCACTCTAAGTGAATCAAATAGGAGGATACACATTTTCATTATGTGGAACAAGACAATAAGTGTACAAAAATGGAGATGGAAGACTAGGATTTAATGGCTACACTGTTGAGAAACAAGGATGAAGCAACTATAAGTAGTTAGTGCCTCATAAGAAGACCAAGAAGCCATTGAGAACTCCCTAAAACAACACCAACACCACTTTGAGTCATTGAAGAGTAATACGGGAAAAAAGTTTAACTTTCGTTAGTAAGGTGATAAGAGAGTGTGGGAGAGATGATTGGAGATGTGAGAAGAATAGAAAATGAGAGAACAAAAAGGGAGAAATGTGTAGTTTTTGACAACAGTGTTAGACCTGATGGGGGAATAGGGATTTTTGGGTGATGTGAAAAGAGGGGAGAAAAAGATAGGAGTGATGAAAGAAAGGTAAGTTGAGAAAATGGAGAGATAATAAAACTCTTAATTGCTTGGACGGTAGACAACCTAAGGGAGAGATAACAAAATTGTAAAATTAATCTCAAAATGATACCATATAGTGAAATTAGTAATAAAGTTCACTCAATCTAGAATGACTCTAGAGAAAATCATTAAATCAGATATAATGGTGATAAAATATTCCTTTAAATATAGATCAAATCTTTATTTGAAATTCAAATAAAACTAACAATAATAAAATATATTATTTGAGTTATCATAATGTAATATTTGACATTCATATCATAACAATAATATATATTAAGATAATAATAATAGTAATTGTGTTGTAATTATAAGATTATTATGTATACTACGTAAAGTAAAAACGTTTGAAAATACTCTTACTTCAATAAAAAAATGTATACATTAGTTCCTTTATTTCACGAGAGTATATCATTAACCTCGCACTTCTTGAGAAGGCAATATTAATTAAAAATAATGTACATGCTAATCACATTTGAATTGTGGGGATAAAATAGTCATTATAAATTCCTAATTAACATTTAAATAAAGGATGAATATAAACTCCCTATTCTATAACACCCTCCTATTTTCTCACATAAACACCCAACTTTCCTTCAATGCTCCATAAAGAAAAGGGAAAAGAATATTAAAAAAAAATACCACACAGATCCCTTACATTAAGCAAAATATATCCTTTAATCCCTCTAAAAAAGAGTATTATATAATCATTTACTTTTTATAAAAGTAATAAAGAATGGAAAATATTACTTTTTATCAAAACCCCTATTAAAATAATATTATTTACTTGTCTTTTATTTTAATTATAAAAATAAAAGGGTAAAATGGATTTTTTGCAAGAGTTTTTTATTTAAAACAAAGTCAACAATCCCATAACCCCTAATATCCTCTCTTTTTTTCTTCAGACCCCTCCTAGTCCCATCTCCCATCATATCGTGAGAAATCTTAACACCAAAAATCCTTTCTTTAAACCCTTCCTAATCCCATTTCCTTCCATATCTTTTCTTCATTTCATATTTTTTTTTCATTTTTATTCCTTGACTGATGCGCTAAAGAAGGTTTTAGAAAAGGAGTCTCTATTGTGAAACGATAAAAGTGATGAGTTCCTGTTGAGGAAAAGTGGGAAATTGGTGATCCATGGTAAAGAATCTTTGTCTCTATTTTTTTACTGATGTTTTGGAATGTGTTGCTTGGATTTAGGGCTTTGCTATTGTTTATTATTTAGGCTTTTGTTGTTATATGTATTGATTTTATCCTTATTCAATTAAAATTTGGTGTCATTGAAATGTACACTTTTCTTCTTAAAAGTTAAAAATACTTGAAGGCCTTTATCCATTCTTGTCATGCTTACTACTGAACTTTTAACAATTTTTTAACAAAATTGTAAGAAAGACAAATAATACTACTACAATATTCTTATATTGTGATGATATTAGTACAAGATTCTTATATTCTCTCTTATTCTTAAAGTGTGAAATAAAGGGAATGCTTTAAGCTTTTGTTGAAGCATTAATTGTATGTGAACTAAAACTAAATAAAAATTATTGTGCTTGTTATATCAGATCCAAAAGGCAAGTATTTCTCAATGCAGTTGCAGATAGATGGAAACTTTATAGATATTGTTGGCAACATTGTTTACACAGGGAGAATGATAGATTATTTATACTATTGTCACATGAAAAGAATGAATATATGGGTCTTTAAAGAACTAGCTGTGGATTTTGGTTTAGAATTTAACGTTGTTAACTTTTACTATATGATACCCAGAACTAATGGTAACAAAGGCATGTGTGTTATCAATGACCAAAGTGATTATAGGAAAATGGCTTACCATGTACCACTCTTTCAACCTAGAAAGATTGATGTTTATATGAATGTAATTTTTGATGATATTAAAGAGGATGGTGATGAGGGTGAAAATGATGGTGAGGGTGATAATGAAGGTAAGGGTGAAGGTGACAGTGAGTTTGAGTGTGTTAAAAATAGTGAGGGTGACTATGAGTTTGAAAGTGTTGAAAATAGTGAGGGTGATGGTGAGCTTGAGGATGATCGTAATGATAAGGGTGAGAGTTTGGATGAGTAAGGGATATTAGTTCAATTTGAAGGGAATGACAGTTACATGGAACATGAAGATGACAAAGACATTCATATCCTACAAATAGGTGACATAAACCGATATAATGTTGCATTAGGAGTGTAAATGGTTTTTGGTAATGTCAGTTATTAAAAAAGCTATAAAGATGTACTAGATAAGATATGGTAGGAAACTGAAGTTTAAACAAAATGATGCACGTACGATACATGTAGTATGTAAAAAGGATAGTGTTTATAGAAGATGCATGCACATGAACAATTGTCAACAGAAGCATTCATGATAACTTATTTTCATAGTGAGGACTTTCATAGTTGTTCAAGGAATGATGGTCTGACTTCAATTATTAAAAGCTAATTTATAGTTTTCTTGAATTCACTAATAAACCAAAAGCAAAGTATTCAAGAGTCCCATACGTGGTTAGAGAGAAATAAAATATTGAAATCACTACAAATCAAGTAAAAAAGGCAAAACAAAAGGAATTACTATTGCTCCATGGAAATAAGGATGAGCAATACAACAAATTAAAGACTTATACTAAGGAATTATAAAATACAAATCCTTGCACAACAACCATGCTTGTCTTAGAGAAGGGAAAAGATGGTGTTGTAAGGTATGTAGCTTAATAGTGTCATTATTTTATATATGCAATTTAATAGTTTCATTACTTTATTTGTTTTATTTTTATTTATTCAGTTTAATAGGTAAATTATTCTGGTATTTTTTTTTATTTTGTTTAAAATATGTTCAAAAGATTTTATGTCTGTTTAAGTGGAGTTAATGAAGCTTGGTTAAGTAGGGTTAAGGAAGGTTGGTTAAGTGTAAGGATGTCACTTAAAAGGACAGAATACATGAATACTTTTATGTGTTGTTGGGTTTAATGGAGAGAGGTGTATATATCCAATAGCATATGCAGTGGTAGAAACAGAATCTACAAACACTTGGAAGTGGTTTGTCACATTACTTTCCAAGGATTTGGGGATTAATGAAAATCATATTTGTACCATAATTAGTGATGACATGAAAGAAATTGAAAAGGTTGTGAAATTAGTGGTACCGAATATAGATTTTTGACTATGTGCTAAATATATGTGTCAAAACTTCAAAAAGTATAAGCATGGAGAGGCTTTAGTGGACTACTTTTGTGGAGCTTATAAGCATCCATCATTTTTGAGTTTCACAATTAGATGAATGATTTGAAAGAAAAAGTTTAAAGCATACAAGTGGTTGGATGCTAAGGACCCAAAGGCTTGGAACATGGCACATTATTGACATTAAATTTGAAGAGGAGTTTGAATTGTTTGATGAATGTTCATCTATGAACATTTATACTCACTATATGAAGTGATTGAAAACCTAAGATTTTATGTCATGCTTGTTGAAAATGATTGTGATACTTGGTGTAAAGCTTGTATGCAACTAGTACGTGGTCATAGGTTACTTACTAGGTGTAGTGATAGAATGTCTATGCCTTTATGTAGTATGTCTATGATTTTATGTAGTGTAGTGATATAATGTCTATGATTTCATGTAATGTAGTCCATGATTTTATGTGCTTGTTGTAAATAGATGTGACTTCGGTTGTAAAAGACACACGATGGTATATCAAGTAGTCATAGATTTGTGACCTACCTTCATGTATGGTATAGGTTACTAAAGAATTAGTTTTTTGTAACTAGTAGTTAAGTAAGGGCTAGGTGAAAAGAATGTATTTAGCTTGTAATCTTCTTTTCTTGTTAGTTTTCATAGTTTATGTTTTTCCAAGAAAAAGTATTATTCATTGAAGCCTCTATCTTTCTTCATTCTTGTACTAATATTGTTTAGTTCTTTTAAACATTTTATTATATTAGAGCTTTGCAATCCTTATAGGAAGAAAAATGAAAAATGACTTCAGAAATCCAATTGAAGAAATATAAAGAAACCTAAGAGCTGTAGAACAGTAAAAAGAATTGTTCACTTTTCATAATCATATATCATCTATCAAGTTTGATAAAGATAACCTAACCGAATGAAGAAAGTAGATGATCAGAGTTCTTAGAAGTCATGAAAGTGATGGATTCATATCTAATGTATTACCATGTCTTATGAAGATCAACGATGATGGAACTATTAATGAAAATTTTAAATACTAGGTAAGGTAAGATCAGATGATTGCTTCTTGGTTAATTATTTCCATGATCCAAGACTTGATCGAGAAAGTGAGTGATTGTGACACTAGCTATCAGATATAGATAGTTCTTGAAATCCATTGTGTTTCACAATCGAGGGCTAAGATTATGCAATACAAGGTAGAGTTAAATTCCATCAAGAAAAAGGGTACGTAAATTAGTGATTACATTAAAAAAATCCAAACCCTTACTTCATAATTTGGATCAACTGTTTCCATATTTAGTGATGAGGATCAAATACTTTCCATTTGCAATGTCTTGGATGGTGATTATGATTATGTTGTAGCAACTGTGTAAGAAGGTGTAATTAGTGTTCAAGAATTTACTCACAAGCTTCTTGCTCAAGAAGGGAAGCTAGAAAGAAGAAATGTTGAAGTACACTTGCTACTTGTTGAAGGATTATATTGTCCCACATCGACTAGGTGTTCAGTTGTAGTGCAGTTTATAAGTGTGGACAACCCTTAACTCAATGAGATCTTATTGGGTTGAGTTAGGCCTTGGGCTTATATAACATGGTATCAGAGTTAGGTCCTGAGTTCATCGTGGTTTGTGGCCTTCGTTGCCCTTGTCCGATGTGAAGGGGGGTGTTGAAGGATTATATTGTCCTACATCGACTAGGTGTTCGACTGTAGTGCAGTTTATAAGTGTGGGCAACCTTTAACTCAATGAGATCTTATTGGGTTGAGTTAGGCCTTGGGCTTATATAACACTACTCACAGCAAATGTAAATATTGCTTGTCTCAAAAGGGAGTCTTGGAATACCCTCAACAAGTGCTAGTGTTGTTAATCAAATTTCAAGTATTCCTATGAGCTAAGTCAAGCAAACTTTCCTTCTCTAAATTCTACAAATACTAACTATAATGGAAACATTGTTTTTAATGTTTCTTATTATAATCAAGATTCTACGATGAATGGAATAAATGGAATTAGTATGAATGGAATTGATTTTGGTTTTCAACAACCCATGGAGCAACAAATGTTTTTTCAGAATCATTTTTTTATCCCTACAAAAATAGAAACAAAGGTAGAAGTTTCAACAATTGCTCAAAGCCGCAATACTAAATTTATGGAAGAAATGGACATGTTGGATCATGTTGGCACAGGTTTAATCAATCATTTTCTACTATTACCAATCAAAAAGGGCAAACTCCTTTTAATCAACTTCCTTACCTTTTCTCTTTCTCTCAAAACTCATCTTATCAACCTTCAGTTAACATGGCACAACACACAAATCCTATTATACAAACACTAGGTTTTAATCAATCCTTTTCTCAAATAAACTCTATAGTTCTTGTGCAAAATTCAGTTTTTCCATAATCTTGTTCTTCTTTACAACTAACTATTCCTAATGTGCAATGCCCAGATTACACTAAGTCTACCAATGGAAACTCAATAGTTCAAGCTCATACACATTCAAATATTCCCTCAGTAACGTATGTTGCACAAAACAATTTCCTAATTTCTAGTGACCATGTTTGGTATCTAGTTTCAAGAGCCTCTCTTTATGTAACCTATGATCTAGCCAATCTAGCTACAACCATAGAGGCTAATACTCAACAACAACAACTCCTGGTGGGCAATGGTTATGCCTTGAAAATTTCAAACATTGGTGTGAACTCTTCATTTAGTAAAAGTTCCAACATAAACTTCCTTTTAAAGAATATGATGCATGTTTCTAAGATAACAAATAACCTTCTTAGTGTTTCTCAATTCACTAAGAATAATTCTGTTTTCATGAAATTTCATCCTGAATATTGCTTTGTGAAGGACAAAGTAATAGAGGCAATGTTTTTTAAAGGAAGGCTTAACAATGGTCCATATACCTTGAACATCTCTCTCAACAACAGAACTTAGGATCACAACTTGTTCAAACAGGCTTATACAGCTTAGGTTCAAGTCACCAATTCCTCTTATTCTTCATCATGTTTTTGATTTGTGATGTAAAAGACTAAGACATACTTATGCCATGATAGTTAAAACAATTCTTAGCAGCTTTGGAAATTTTTCAAATGTACTTTGTGATCAAAGTCTTGTGTGTTCATCTTGTCAATTGGAAAAGTGTCATAGACTACCCTTTACTTCATCAATGAATAAAAGTTCTATTTTACTTGAAAAAGTGCATGAAAATGTTTGAGGTCCCTCACCCATGTTATCTTCTAATGGTTTTAGTTGGTATGTCTTGTTCATTAATGACTATTCATTATATTCTTTGATATATTTTCTCAAAGCTAAATCTGGTGTAAAGCAAGGTTTTATTCTGTTCAAAAAATGAAACAAAATTGTTAACCGACCCTCAAATAAAGGAGCTTCAACTGATGGAGGTGAAAATTTTGATGCCATCAATCAAATAAAACTACTTATGGGGTTAGACGACAAATTTCATGTCCCCATACACCAAAAAAAATGGCTTGGCAAAGAGGAAACATAGGCATGTTACTGAGATGGGGCTTACATTACTTGCACAAAACTCCATGCCTTCAAATATTAAGATGATGCCTTCTTTACTTCTGCTTTTCTCACAAATAAGTTACCTACATTAAATCTTGATCTCAAGAGTCCTTATGAAGTATTGACATCCAAACCACTAGTTTGTTGTAGCTAAGAACAAACTAACTACTACTTAAGTAAAGGTTAGGAGAAAAAGAATGTATTCGGCTTGTATTCTTCTATTTTTGTTAGTTTTCATAGTTTATGTGTAAAAGTTTTATAGAAACTAAACAATCTTTAACAAGAATGAAGAGAGATAGAGGCTTCAATGAATAATATTATCTATTTCATTTCATTATTTTTCAATTATAAAGTTTTAATTTATGTTTAACATGTTCACTATTTATTATAGCATAGTCTCACTATGTGATGCACAGTAGAGATTTTTAACTAAATTTTGAAAGTAATAGAAGAACCTATCATTAATATGTTCCATGATAAGAACATATATTAGCGACAGATTCATATTGAAAAGAGAACAGGTGTTACGGTGAAGGCATCCAATTGGCCTACACATGATGGAGATATACAACTCAAACACTCAAACTTCTACTGATTGTAGTGTTAAAAATATTGGGGTTATATTTATGAGGTATCCTTTGATCATAACAAAATGGTTAGTGTAGACTTGTTAAAAAATGCACCTGTAGAGAATAAGATCTTTTAGGGATTTCATGTTGTCATGCAATGAGGTGTATAATTTGTAGTAATGATGATCCTATGACGTATGTGGATGAAATTTTCAAAAGACATTGTTTTGAGATTTCATATAGGTAAACACTTTTACTTTTGATCTTTCATAATTTTCCATGTTATTATATTTGTTTAACTATTTAAGCACTTACTAATTTGTTACGTGCAGGCCTATTATTCACCCTATGCCAACTTGGAGTTTTTGGGATACAAGTAAGAATGTTGAACAAGCTTATTGCTGAAAAAATTATGAATTAGAGGAAGCAAAAGGATCATATGATTCAAGGAATATGAGAAGCTCCAAACAGATTGAAAAAGGTTCTTGTTATCACTTACGAGTTCTAAAGAACTTGGAGATAATAAAAAAGATGTAAAAGGAAAAAAGAAGAATACATTCATGCCCAAACTGAAATAGTAAAAACTAGTCATTTTTTAATTTAATTTATATTTTATTAATTGATTAAGTGCATATGTTAAATTGATTTCAAAGGTCAGAAGTCAATGCCCAATTGCCACTTTAAAACTCAACAAAAAGATATTGGGACTCAAGTAAGTGTGAATTGTGGACATACAAGTGAATAGAATGCAAGATTTAAGAATACTATGCAATAGGGAACGTATAATGAATACATGAACATGTAATTTTATGGTTTTTGGGAGAATTCTATTATGTACATATGGATAGATTATAAGTTATTTTGACATGGTGTAATATGTATTTTGTGTAATTCTGTGGTTAGGGTAAAACATAGCAGCTGTATTTTATGCAATTTTGTGGAAAGGGTAAAACATAGAATAGGGGTAGCAATAGACATGGCAATTATACAGGGTAATTTTTGTTTACACAAATTATTACTTAAACGGTAATATTTGTAAACTAAAGTGTTATTTGTAATTATTTTATTTCAATTACAATGTTATATTACAATTTAAATGTCAAAAATTTATCATCACTATTTGTTTGCACCAATTTATGTCCACTAGTTGTTTCCTCCTGTTTATATCCACTAGCTATTTGCACCAATTTTAAACTCGATCAAATGACAAATGACATAAATTTCTATATTTCATTAAGAATGCAAACTCTACCTACATTACATATATTTTACAAAAAAACTATCAAGTATTTGATCCATGGGAGAGAAAAATGATCCTTCTTTGTAGCTTTATTTACTTTACGAAAATCCATACATACTCTCCATCCTATGATAGTCCTAGTAGGTATTAACTCATTGGACTCATTTTTTACCATAGTGATTCCTTCTTTCTTTCGTACACATTGGATTAGACTTACCCATTCACTATCTGATATTGAGTAAATAATGTTCATGTTTAGCCACTTGATAATTTCCTTCTTCACCACTTCTTTCATAATGGGATTTAAGTGACGTTGTGCATCCCTGGTGGTTTTAGCCCCATCCTATAGCAAGATTTTTGCATAGATGATCTTATGCCTTTGATGTCAAAAATAGACCAACCTATAGCTCTTTTGAAGTTCCTTAGCACCTTTAGTAGTGCTTCTACTTGCTCTTTACTTAAATTAGCAATATATTATGACTGAAAGTGTCTCGTTATCACCTAAAAATGTATAACGAAGATGAGATGGCAAAGGCTTAAGCACTAATTTGTGTGGCTCCTCAATTGATGGTTTCAACTTTTAGCTTATTTCAAGACACTCTACAAACATTTAATACACACATGAGAGGCGTGTCTTCTAGAAATTTCACACAATTCACAATATCAACCTTTGATTATATACTTTCAAAGTTAAAATAGATTGAGTTATTTTCTGGTGAGTTTATGTCCTTGTTCATAGCATCATGTGTTAAAGTTTTGGGTTGGGGTGATTTAACAAGTTTTGTTAAGCTACCGACATGAATTTGTATATCTTTATGAGTGTCATGGTATTTAATATCATGTGTGTTCATAGAATTAAAGTGTCACTAGGGCATATGTTATAAAGCACATCAATGGTTAGCTTGTCGGTACCATCTATGCGAAAGCAATCACCAGCATTATCATTATCAAAAAATTTAATTGCTTTGAACACATTAAATGTTACTTGTTCATCTTGCACTCTTATTATAAGCTCATATTTTTATACATGAATGAGTGTTTTTCCACTTGTTAAGAAAGGAAGACCAAGTATGATAGGAATGTTACAGTCCTTTTCCATGTCTAGCACAATAAAATCTATCAGAAAAATGAATTTGTCTACCTTGACTAGCACATCTTCTACCACATCTCATGGTATCTTAATTGATCTATGTGCAATTTGTAATGTTACTGAAGTGGGTTTGGTAAAATCTCTAGAAGACCAATAATGACATGAGGTTAATGCTAGAACCCAGATCACATAGTGCCTTCCCAAAATGTATGTTCCCAATAGTGCAAGGATAACACTACAACCTTTAGTCAAGGTTATTGTTTCATGATCTCCAAGCCATTTTTCTTTGACAGTATATCCTTTATGAATTTGGCATAAGACAACATTTGTTCAAGTGCCTCTTCAAATGGTATGTTTATGTTCAACTTCTTGAAGACATCAAGAAATTTTGAAAATTGCTCATACAACTTTTGCTTTTGTAGTCTTTGCGGGAAGGGAATAATGGATTTGTAGAGATTTTTTTCTTTGGTTGAATTATTTTCTTTTCAATGCTCTCTTTATCCACTAGTTCCTTCTCATCCTCGTTAATTTCCTACTTTTTCTCATCCTTTTGAGTCTTAATTTCACTCTAAAGTTTTACCACTTCTCAAGGCTAATGATTTACAATGGTCCTCACCTCCTCTTCTTGGGTTTACAATAATGTTACTTTGAAGGTTATCTTGAGGCCTTTGACTTATGGCCAAGGCAAGTTTCCCTATTTGGTTCTCCAAATTCTGAATTGAAACCTCCTGAGTGGACACTTTTGTATTTACTGATTGGATGAAGTCTTTCATCATCTTCATTAAAGAATTTGTATTGTCCTCAATGTGTGGCTTCTTTTATTGGGCTTATGATTGTTGTGGTTGTTGGAAAATAGATGGTGGAAATGATTGATGGTTGAATTGGTTACCACCTTCATTGTTGTTATTATTCCAAGAGACATTTGGATTTTGTCTTCATTCTAGGTTATATGTGTTCAAGTATGGATTATCGTTTCGATTAACATTATTCATATAGAATATTAATTTAGGATTATTTGGACAATTATCAAACAAATAGACTCCACCACAAAACACACAAAACACCCGTAAATCTTGGACATGATTTATACTCGTTGGCGAGTTTTGATCCTTAAAAATATTTACCAAAGATGACACTTACCTCATGCATTCCAACTATCCTTCTTGTGGCTATCATTATGTCCATTGATCATTGATAATTATTGTTAACCATTTCCTCAACTATGTTGTTAATAGTATTAAAAAATGTGTTAATAAAAATTAAAAAATAAACAACTAAATATATAAATTAAACTTAAAATAAATAAATAAATAAGTAAAATAAATTAACTAAAATAAATAAATAAATAATTTAGTAAAAAATGAGTAATATCTAATATTTATAATCCCGATAAAGGCGCCAAAAACTTGAACGATACAAAAATTGTGTATGCAATAAATACACAAGTATACATATTGTAACAAGTAATATAATGATAAGAAAAGATTGCTTCTACAGAGATTATTTATTAAAAACTAATTTTTAAAACTAAAAAAAATAAAAATCAATTTTTTTGTGTTTTTATATTTTAAGGAAGCAAAATTAAAATAACTAAAAATAAATAGCAATAATTAATTAAATCAGATTTAGTAACTAAGAAAATAACTAAGAATACTTAATCCTCCAATTTTCTAAACATATGAATAACTAAAATCCCCCAAAATTATCAATTAATTACATCAATAATTAAATCTAACTTAACATGTATTCCTCTCTCAAGTAAACTACACATCATATAATAATTAATTTAATCACACTCTTATGCCAATTAAATTTCATACTACTCATTAAGGTAATCAATTATGGATCACATACATAAGAATCATACATATCTGCCTAAAAATTATGAATGTTATTTAATCAAGACAAATAATTAAATAATTCTCTCAAATCTATTTAATTGCCTCTATAAATAAATTATTGGTCAAACAATTAATAGCATAAAAATTAGATTAAATAATATAAATAAATTATAATTATAATTAGGGTAAAATATTAGATCATCAGATGGTAAAAATTGGGTTCATAAGATCCCTAGATTAATAAATTAACTATACATAATTTTATCCATAAATCTCATATTTTTCATAAATAAAGATATAAAAATTGATAAAGAAAGAGTAGAAGAAGAAATACAATCAATTTCTTGAATTATAGTATTAATTTTCTCTTGAATCTCCACCAAAATTGTATCTTTTTTAGAATTTTTATATATTTTTAGCCCAAAAAATTGATCAAAATTATGCTAATGGTGGCTCATTAGAGTTTATAGGGTGATTAGAGGCTTAAATATAACTCAGGTACAATCTCAACAATTAGACAACGACGCGTGGTAGGGGAGATCGGTCTGAGTCAATGCTTTTTAAGTCAGTGCCATACAACGCAACATGATTTGCGATAATGGATGGTGTGGTGCACAGGTGGAACGATTGGACGAGTAGATTGGCGACATGTGGCATGAAGGTTTTACCATGCTTAAAGTCGAAATGAAAGTCGTGCCGACATGTGGCATGTGGTTTGTCGTTCCTCACACACAACGATCTATGATTCTTTGTCCTTGCTTACATGGCATCTATGTGACTTGCATAGTCAGTTCCTTTTCTTGCATGGTGCCACATGACAAGTTTTGATTGGTCTTGCGTTAAAAATCCATAAAAAAATCTATAAAAATTTCATAAAAATCTCAAAAATTATATTTTTATCCCTTTTTACTAAAAAGTTTATATTTTAATATTTTTAACCCCAAACATACTATTTATTGAATAAAATAAGTAAATATTAAGTAAAAAAGTGTGCTATTGACTATACTTTTATAGAGTCATCAATCATTAATAATGCTACTGGAGGAGCGATGGGAGAAAAAACTACCTTTAAGACTTGTAATCCTTTTGTGCTAATTCTCAACAAAAGAGCTCCCGAGGGAATATGGTTGGAGTCCATGAAATAGACTACGATACAAAATTAAAATGCAATTCAATTGACTATATGCAAGTTATCCTTCTTAAAATACATGCCATCATAAATAAAGAACAATGTATAATGTGCACTAATTTGGGACATGGCATTGAAACCTATCCTTATACTCGAGTAGATCAATGTATTCGGAGAATACCAACCAAGACCAAGGTATAACCCCAATGCTAATACTTACAATACTGGGTGGAGGAATCATCCTAATTTTTTTGGAGGTAGAACAACTCTCCATTTTCCTAAAGCTCAATAACGAGGGGATATTGGGTTTACAAAAAGATGAAATCTTCTAAGCAATGTCTCACTCAAGACAATAAAAATTAGTCATAGATGGAAGGTAATCCATGATTTTATTTTATTGCTTTTATATAAATTTAGGTCATTTTATTTTTACATACATTATGTGATTATTTAATTTTTTATGGTTATTATGAGTATTTATTTTTATTAATACATATATATATATATATAACAATTTGATGTGCACCACGGCATACTTTGTTTTACACCACTATATGCTTTTACCTACGCTGTGGCATTAAAGCTCTAACAAAAATTTGAAACGAGGTTAAAACTTTGGCCCCGTAGCATGCGTATTCCTATGCCATAACCCACGTAGAAATTTTGGACACAAAACCTTTCCTATATGATTTTTCTCCCACTTTTCTCTCATTTTCCCACATTTCTCAAAAAACCTAACTTTTTCTCCCACTAAACACTCCTAATACCCTTAAAAATCCCACCTTTCTTCAATAATTTTTCAAAATCCTTCACAAAAATCACTTTCCTAACAATTCCTTACTCATTCCACAAATAAATTTTCAAAAAATTCAAACAATATCAAGAAATCTTCATATTTAAGAGGAGTGTTCATTGTTCTTCAATCCACAACAACACAAAGTAAGTATTCATAAATTTTTAGAATTTAAGTCTTTAAATTAAATTCTTTAAAATTTGTAAAGTGTTTATACTTGAGAGAATTACGGATGTTATAGCATTTCTAAGATGGAAAAGATTCGTAAAAGAACCGAAGGTTGCTATTGAATCCATTTTTCAGGAATTTCATGCCAATATTCCTAATGATGTTGATAATGAAGTTAAAGTGTAGGATATACTCATCCCGTTTTGACCAAATGATGTAAATGCTCACTATTTTTTATGAATATTGGAGAAAGTGAGTATGAGAATTATTTAAACCTTAACTATTCAAGGTGTTGAGTGGATATATGTTGGTGATAAGCATAAGGGATTTGAAGCAAAGTATTTGGATAAAATTGTTCAAATTTGGCAATACTCTATGTGTTTAAGACTGATGTCCACTAGACATTATAGTATTTTTGATAGAAAAATGGCTATTTTACTATATGTAATCACATCTAAGATGCTTATAGATGTAGGGAATATAATTTATGATAGGATAAATTTATTTGTAAACAATCATTGTTTAAGTTTCTTTTCTCCCCAAATAACTACTATTTGATGTAAGAAAGTGGGGTTTCCTTACTCAAAAGGTGAAGTTATTTTAAAACTAGGTGAATTATTGAACCATGCATATTTTGATAAGCTCACTTCTGGTATGAATATTGTCACAAGAGAAAGAAATGTCATTCTTCCATCAAGATTATCTATGAAAGAACAACTTCATAATCTTGCAAAAATAATGAGTAATAGAGAAGAGTACCAGGATGCCTATTTCACCCAACAAGTTACATTTCTGAATCAACATCATCATAATCAGGTGGAACATAATAGATTAATGTAAGAAATAAATCGTTATAATTGAGTCATCTTAGGGTGGATACAAGTTACTTAGTAATACCTAAGTATTGACATTATGATTTCACTTTTGTACCTCCACAAAGATCATAGCATCAACTTGAAGAATAAGGTCCGAACCACATGGAATTTTATGTTAAGAACTTTTATTTTTATTGTTTTTGGATATTATATATTTTTTTGTTTTATGTTAATTATTTTATTTTATTTTTTTGTCATGTAAACATTATCGAGAATTTTTAAATTTTACGACTATTTGTTAAAATTTGTGAGAATTACACAATTTTCTATCTGTGTAATATTTATATTAATGGACACCTGTCTATATCACCTCTTGAATAGGATAAAAAAATAGGTAACTTTTTATCCATTATTATTTTTCTTTAATTTACAATTGTTACATTAAGGGCAATGTAAGTTCTAGATTGAGGGTGGGAAAAGTTACGTTATAAAATTTTACTTAAATGAAATTTTTATATGCTCATATGTATACTTTTTAGTATTGTTTTTACTTTCTTTGTTTTTTGTGTGTTTTAATTTATTTTGATTATTTTAGGAAATTTTAAGATAATTTATTTATTTTTTATAAAATTATCATATCTTTTAGTTAATTTAAAAAAAATAATTAAGTCTTTACATTGTTAGATTAATTTCAAAAATATTTCATAGAGTAATGTAATAATTGGTTAGTTTTTGTCATAATTATTATTACATGGTACAATGTTAAAATTATAATAAATCCAAAATCGATGTTTGAGAATCAAATAGTAGAAACTATCTTGTAAGAATATATTTTGAGTCATTATCTTCCATTTCTAAGTGAGGATATCTTTTTTCTACTCTTTTAAACACTCTTCTTATAAATTTTAAATTACTAGATGATCTTAATAAGTCTTTGCATTAAATGTTAGGATTTTTACATCTAATAAAGTGTCATATATTTATTTTTATTGCTTAAACTGAATGACTTAAGTACAAATTGAAAGTATATGCTATTCTCTTCATTTATGAATGACATCTAAAAAATAAACATACACAAAGAAAAAAGCCACAAATTAGCCACTTACTTTATCAGACAAATTATGTATAATCTGTACATGAGTCTTTTCTCTAAAAAATGAAGAAATAAGAAAAATAGAGAAAAATGAATAGTATAAACTAAATACTATGAGCCAATATCCTTCAAAGTTATAAGAATTGGGTAAATACAAAATAAAAATATAGGAAATAATTCCCTGTAAAGTCATTTGTATTTTCTCCATCTCCTAAAGTTGTAGTCCTTGAGATTTTTAGTTGATGAATTTGATTGATGTATGAAAATAATATATGATTTATTTATAAAATTATCTCATTTGATTCCTTTCATGAGATCAATATTATCCACTATTTTGAGCTTTTTCTTCTTGAAGCATATGCAATATTATTAGTTCATTTCTATACATAAACTTTATTTGAAAATATATTTGAATGAGTGTTTAAACCAATAAGATGCCTTGTGAGGTTAGAGTCGAAGCAAATTTGGATTCCTTATACTAAGATTGGATAATATTGATACATTTTTTATTTGAGTATGAAAGTGATTTTCATCTAACTATTATAATAAACCATAATTTTTAGAATATTAAAATAACTTATGCTATGAATTTTAATTTTAATCTTAGAAAAGATTAAAATGCATGAGAAGTTTTGTTATTCTTTTTACTTTATTTTAAATTTTATTAGTTTATGTGTTATTTATTTGTTGTTATTTGCTTTTAATTTTGATGTTTGTGGGTATCATATCTGAAAACACTCACGAGACTTAAACATGTCTACTAGGAAAACTTAGGGGTTTAAAGACTCGTTGCATACGCTAAATACAACTGTTTCAATATCTGAAAATGATTTAGGATATTTTTATTTTAGTTTTAGTTTTTAATTTTTCACCATTCTTGCTAAGAGACTAGCAAGAAAATAGTTAGCGATTGGGATTAGTGCTCAAAAGCTCTCAATATATTGTGATTTTTACATATTTAATGATTGAATATATTTTTATTACTTAGTTTTACTATCATTTTAAACAAATTTATCTTTTCGGAGTCACGAGTATATTTTGTTGTTTTTCAGAAATTTTAGCTTCAAAGAAAAGATAAAATTGATCAACACTTAAAGAATTATACTTAAAGCACTCCATTACAACTTTTAAACTTAAAAGATAACATATATAAATTATTACAAATGTTAAAAAAAAGATACAAGAAAATATGGGTTTGAAGTTGATCATAACGGTGCATGCCACAGTATGGATGTTTTATGTGCCATGACATGAGGCTAACTGACTGAATATAATGCGTCCTAAATTCTATTCGGGCCACAACATGAAAATGTTGTGTGCTACGACACAAGTTAATTGGGTAGAGTCATAACCATGTAACAGCCTGTGTATGTCGCGGTGCCAGACTTCTGATTCTTTTATTGCTCCTTTTATGCACCTACAAATAGACCTTATTTGCATATTATCAATCATTCATCATCCCTTCTAATCCTTCTCAGCTCTTTCTAAGCTTTTTATATTTCTTTTTAGTAGTTTTAAGTTCTTCTCGCAATTGAGAGTTGAACAAATTTTAGTTTATATAATAGGTTTAGTTTCATTCAACAAATAGTACAATAATTCTATTTAGAGGTTTTCCATAACAAACAATACTGAATTTCTATTGAGGTATATTTAAATATACTATTTTTAGACTATATTTATGTGTTTTTTTTACATGATATGTTTAATTTATTGATCATTTATTAAAATATGCATGTTATGGTATAAATAAAATGAGATATTAATAATGTAGTTACATTGGTGAAATGTTTAAGTAGATTAAATATTTTTATAAAATGAATTAAATTTTATTTCTTCATCAAAATTAAAACAAAATTTGTAAAAGAAAAATATATTGACGAATAATTTTTCATAATAAACAAAAGAGTTAAATTTAAGATTTTATTATTTGAATTTGATTTAGAGTCAATCTTAAATTTAAGATATTAGTAATGCTATTATGCTTGTGATCTATAGAGGTTAAAAGCTAGTCTTGGAGCCTCTTTGAGGGATCAAATTTGAGTTGAACCTATCATAGCTTTGGGAGAGTTGGTCCTTTTGATGGATTGAAGCAAGACAAGGCTCATATGGTCTAGGTGTCATTCCCAAGTATTAGCCTTTTTTTCATATACTCTGGGGGTAGGAGCTCATAAGTGACCTTCAAGATAGCTTCAATGAAGCACTTTTTTGTATAAGTCTAAGCATTAGTGTGTTGCCTCACTATTTAACACCTTACATATGTAATCTTGCTGCTTGTGGCATACCATTGATTTATAAGTGGGGTTTATTAGTTTAGAG
The DNA here is from genome assembly GCA_030763125.1 of Hippophae gyantsensis. NCBI lineage: Eukaryota > Viridiplantae > Streptophyta > Magnoliopsida > Rosales > Elaeagnaceae > Hippophae > Hippophae gyantsensis. Next base: position 38,965,438 of record CM061035.1, on the reverse strand, counting down.
GATATTTTTCCTTCCATTTCCAAATCTTAAAGGTTGGCTTCATCCTTGGACTTACTAGGTGTAGTAGTGGTATGCACATTCTGACTCCAGTAGTGTTGGAGAAGTTGTAGGAGGGAAATATCAGCATCTTGCTCTTAGGCATTACCTAGATGAGTTAGCAAAAGAGCTTTTTCGAGAGTAAGTGGAGCTTTCATATGAGTTCTTCTATCCTACAATGTTGGCCCCACTAAAATATAGTGTACAAAGTGTATTGCCTTTGGAGGAAGTTGTTTTTAGTTATTTTCTTGGTTAGACATTATTTTGTGGAACTATTCTTTGATAAATGAATAAATAATACATTAATGCTTAAATTGAATGGCTTATAGTACATTATTTTGGAAAATAAAGTCGATCACTCTAATTTTAATGATATTTTTCCTCATGCAAATAACATTCCAACTTATTTCTAATTACATTCCTTCAGTGTCTTCTAGCTCGTAGGCTTATCGTCTAGGAATTAGATCAATTTGTATAGCCCCTCCCATTTTGGAGCCAATTTACCAGCTAATTTTTCCTTTGTATTTGGGAATACTTGACTTAGAATCTAGTCTCCTATTTTGAAACTCATGTGATTCACTTTGGAGTTGTAGTATCGAGAAGCCCAAAGTTGATATTCTATTAAATTCATTAGAGTTTTGTCTAGTATTTCTTCTAGATGGTCTAGATTTAAGTTTAGAGACTCATTATTGAGTTCCTATGAGTTTAAAACTTCATATCTTACTTTAGGAAGCTAAATTTTAGTTAGAGTCATAGTTTTTGTGGCATAAACTAGTGAGAAATGAGTTTCCTTTGTAGGGATTTTCTTAGTTGTAATGAGGGCCTATAGAACCTCATGAAGCTTATACATATATATTCTTTTTGTTGGTGAGAGTTTCTTTTTTAGTATGTCAAGTAAGGATTTATTGGTAGTTTCTTCTTGCTCGTTACCTTATAGATGTCAAGGAAGTGAGGTTCAAAGCTGGATTTTCCATTCTTTACAAAATGTTCTAACCTTGCTTCTAGATAGAATGGTTCCATTGTTGATGATAATTATTTGTGGGACTCCATATCAGTAGATGATTATGTCTATAAGAACTTGATTATGTTGTCTTGTTTGATTTTGCTTTAAGCTTTAGGTTCTACCTATTTGAAGAAGTAATAAATTGCAACCAATATTATTTTCATTTGGGATCTTGCTGTAGGAAAAGGTTATCCTATGTTGATACCTCATTGCATGAAGAGCCAAGGGCTCATTAGGGTGATGAGGTCCTTAGCTGGCTATTGAATAATTGGTTCAAACTATTGACACTATTAACAACTTCTAGCATATATTTTTGCTTCTTAGGTGAAGTTTTGGCTAGTAGTATCCTATGAATATAACCTTTTGGGCTAAGGATCTTCCTCTAAAATGGTTGCCACATGATCCTTTGTATATGTCAGCCACAATCATTCTTTATGTGTAAGGCATTTTAGTATAACTCTTATATAGGATCTCTTATATAATTTTTTTGTTATTACCGTTCAAGAGGTTGATTGGTATCTTAGATTTCAAGCTTCATTATTATTTTCTAGGACATTTTCATGGAGAATATAATACATGATTGGAGTCATCCATGAGTCATGATCGACTATATGGGAGGATTCACATGGACTTAGGATTGTTTCCAGATTAGCTTTGTTGAAGTTGATTGGAGCTCCTTATTTCAATACAAATTCTACTTGGAGGATCTGAGTTATATGAGACTTTTCTTGTCTTATATAAGCCTTCACAAATGAATTGGAGCTTCCTAGGAGGCTATGACCTCTGTGTATTACTTCAATGATGGAGGTTGGCTTGGGAGTTTTTAGTAGGTGTTCACCTTTTTTTTCCTTCCAGGCTATTTGTTATGCTTTACAAATTATTTCAAGTAGCCTCTTTGTTTGAGCTTTTGCACCTCTCATTTGAGGGAAAAACAATAATTAATGCTATGCTCCATATCTTGTTGGAAAGCATAGTAAGGAATTATAGAGCTTTTCTCTTTGGAGTGATCGCTCATCTTTCTTAACTATTGGACATATTCTTTGCCTTCCAATCTTAGTACCAGTTCAAATTGGGCGATAGTCAAAGGAACTAATATTCTATCACTCAGTCTAGCTTTGGCATCCTCTTTTATACTTTAAGGTTCCAAGCAGTAGTTTCTTTTCTTTGAAGATGGTGGAGATTTGTTTCTATTATCAGATGAGCTCTTTTGATGCTCATATTCCGGTATATAGTCTTTGTATGTTTCCCCATCTTCCTCTATGGAAATATACTATAACTTTTTTAGACCTCATCAAGGCTACGAGTCTCTTTCTTTGGTAGAGCTATTCTTAAGCTACTCCTATAGAGCAACCTTTTTTCTAAATGCTTGGATGGTGATGTCCTTAGAGAAATAAGATATTTCAACCTTAGTGGAGTAAAATCATTAAAGGTAGTTTCAAAGGGATTCAGTTTTCTTCTAAACCATGGACCAGAGATCTTGAGCCTCTTTCCTTATCTTTCTACTACTAGCAAATTAATTGATGAATACTTGACCCAACTAGGGGAAAGAATCTACACTTTATGAGGGAAGTTTATAAAACCAAGTAAGTGCTAGTCCCATGAGACTAGATGTAAATATTTTGCACATCATTTGATCCAGTATCTCCTCTAGGACATAGATGGCTATCATCTTCTATTTATAGTTGGAGCAAAGAATCTTCTTGGATGCTCCATTGTAGAAATTATATCTATAAAGGGGGTATGAGATAGATTATTAAGGAGCTCCTTATCTACCCTTATAGGAACTAGTAGGACATTACTATGAGTCCCTCTTAATATGCTAGCAATCACTCGTGGGCTAGTTCCCTCTTAAGTTTTTTATTTTTAAGATGTTGATCACCCTCTATAGAGGAACTAGTGCTTCAATTAGAATTATATGAATCTCTAGGTATGTGTTGACGTTCACAGGTTTCTTATTAGCATGTATGTGAATTGTTCAAGAGCTTCACATGTGAGCTGAGATGCTAGAGTAGTATCTACAATCATGCTTTCAAGATGCTGATTACATTGTTCTAGAGTTTTTATTATTTGGTTCGTTGAAATAAATTGATCTAAGATCTTCTTGGTGATATCTATTTGAGAAGCCATATTAAGTGGTAGAGCCTGATCATCTTTCTGTGTAGGATTTAACTATTCTTAAGACTGGTTATCTTTTGAGAACAATGCTCGTGCAATTGGTGCTAATACCATAAAGAATTACACCTTTAAAGATATTTATTTTATGGTTTTTCTAAGATCTCAAATTTGATCAAAAGCATATAAGATGCTAAATTGTAGATGTAGATTTCTACTTAGTTTCTTTAGGACTTGAAAAAGAGTAGCAAACATTATAACTTAAAGTAAGACCACACAAAGAGGGTGATACTTTCAATTGGATTATGATGCTCATGTTAGTTAGGTGGTCAATGGAGGAGAAAATATGGCTGAGTATATTCTTCTAGGGTTTCGAGTACTCATGATTATATATGAAATTAGAGTTATTCTTAGAATTACATAAGAGATTCAGTGTACCTTTAGTTTGAGATTGTATTATTATCTTATAAGGAATTGTATAAGTGACTTTGGAAATATTTGGAGATAATCCTAATACTTTGTTAGCTAAGAATGCTAGTTGTTTGGATTAGGATCATATGAGGAGTAGGAATCCTACATAGTTATTTAGTTGCACACAATGAAGAGTTCCCTTGATGATAAAACTCTAGAGAGGAAGTTATACTATATGCCAGGAGTTAATATGATTCTATCTATAGACAAATGTTGTGTTGTGCAATATCATGGAGATTGCCATTGGCTCAAAATTTTTATCTCTTAGGTCATTTGAGATCCCTAAGTTAATGGAGGTTACTTTACAAACATATATAGGTCCTGTGATATGTGAAGGAGTTGTTCTTGATTAATATGTAACATGTGAAAGCTATTAGGAGCTCTCTATTTGCATCTATCAGGGTCTAAGCCTATCGAGGTGATGATCGAGCCACTTGGAGAATCTTGTTCATTATTAGAAGCTATAATAACTCTATAGAGATTGACATGTTCTTGAAAAGTAATAAAAATAACGTAATTTATATGTACTTTAGTGTCTAAATAGATTTGTATTTGCATAATTTTATTATTATTTTAGCAAATCTATCTTTTCAAAATCAAGGGTATATTTTGTTTTTTTTCAAGTATTTTAGCTTCAAATTGATTTAACTGATGAACACTTTAAGAAGAATACCTTAAAGCACTCAATTGTAACCATAAAGAATAAAAGAATAACATATGCAAGTCTTATGTATGTTCCAACCAAATGTAAGGGGTGAAATACAAAACAGGTTTTAGAAGTGCAAAATGACACAGGCCGTGGCAAAAGTTAATATATGCCATGATGTTGGAGAATTGAATCGTGATTCAAACGAATACAAAATAAATGCATGTTGAGGAGCAAAAAGAATGCATGTCGCAACGCCTGACCATAAGATCCACATTTTCCTCTCTTTTATAGCATTTTCTAAATCTATATAAACCTCCTGCCATTATATTCAACACATTAACTCATAGAGTTTTCTTAGTTTTAAAAATAAATTCTCTTTGAGAATTTTGTTATAGTCTTAGTTTTTATTTTATGTAGTAGTTCTTTCAATTCAATAAACAATATTAGCAAATCTGTTTTGAGGTTATTCAGATAATATATTGGTACTGAAATTATATACTTAGAAGAACACGCTTGAGGTAAATTTTTAAATGTATTTTTCTATTTTCAAATTAATTTTATGTATTGTCTAATGCTATGTTTAATTTACTTATCATTCATTAAATTAAGCATGTCTAGGTGAAAATATTATAGGATATTAATAATCTTTTTATGCGTGTGAGATATTGACATAAGTAAAATATTTTTATAAAATAAATTAAGTTTTATTTTTTCATTTAAGATTTATGTAAAATTTATTATAAAAAAATATGTTGACAAAATGTTTTTCGTAATAAATTTAAAATATGAAAGTTAGATATAAGATTTGATTATCTGGATCTAATTTAATTGTAATTAAATTGTCGGTCCGACCGAAAGTGACAAGCTAATTTTAATAAATAAAGAATAATGGCCCAATCAAATATTTTATTTATACATAAAAGAAAAAATCAATGATCTTAATTTATATCTTTAATTTAATATTGAGCAAACATTATTAATTCACAAATCTATCCCATAAATTCTCCATTGAGTGTTAAATTTTATTAGTTTGATGTTTGTTAAATTTATCTTTAAATTTATGTTATCAGTTTAGATATTTTTAAAACCCAAACAATTGTAACATGATGTTTAGGTTTATTTTTCATTTTTAAGAATTTTGTTCAATTTTTAAAAACCACATAATTCCCTTTTAGAATGACCTTAAAAGTATACATGTCATTTCTACAAAGTAATTCGTACATTTGCAAGCTATTTATTAAATATAAAACTCGAGCATCAAAGATATAATGACCTTCTGTCAGTATCCAAACGCCTCTTGGAAGCTCCCAATATGTGCTAAGCTCTTTTTTGAGGATTCTAAGTATTCTTAGGATCTTAAATGATGTGATAGGTGATAAGTGCTCAAAAAGTACTAAAATTATATTGATTTTATGCACGTTAATTGATTAAAAATATATATATTTATATGATTTTATCATATATTTATATAAATCTCTCTTTTCGGAATCATAGGTATTTTTATTGTTTTTCAGATATTTTCACTTAAAAAAGTAACTTGAAGACTCAAAAAAAATACTAGAGGTAATACATCACAAATATACTCATAAATTAAATGAGGAAAAGTCAAAAAAGATGGAAAAATTGGACAAAATGGGTCAAAAGGGTCAAAAATGTCAAAAAGGAGGAAATCACGCACCTAGCCGCCAAGTAATGCCAGCCAATATGCACAGTGCGCCCAACCGTGTCCAGTAACGCTCGCATCGCACCAGCACAACGCCCAATCCGCGCATGCCTTCTCGCCATCCCGCGCGCGCCCGTACCCAACCCACGCGCACTTGCACCCATCAGTACCCATTCCGCGTGTGTCGCCGCGCCCCACCTACCAGTTGATGTCATCATCACCTACTACGCATTTTCTCCATTTTTAATCATTTTTCCACCCAATTTTTCTTCCTATTTTTACCTATAAATACCCCAATTCTCTTCATAAAAAAACACACCTAAAAACACATCTTATTTTCTCTTTCTTTCTCTCAATTTCTTAGTTTTTAGTTTTTTCTTAGTTAGTTTTTCTTAGTTTTAGAGTTCTTATCTTTTGGAGAAGAACTAATTATGTTTTTGTAATTTATTTGCTTTTTGATTCAATAAATGGAAGTGTAAATTCCGTTTGGAGGTTTTCCAGCAACAAAAATAGCATCAAAGTACTGTAAGGATTTTATTTTCTTTATAGTTATTTTTTATGCTTTATTCTTACATGTTATATTTAATTTATCTTTGATTAAATTTAACTTTGCTGACTGTTTGTAAACATGATATAATAATAACGTTGTTATGCTTGCGAAATATTAAATAGGTAAAAATCTCTAAAATGAATTGATTTTGTTTTTATTCAAGATTTTATATTAAGAATGTTAGAGAGAAATATATTATTTTTCATTTCAAACATAAATTTAAAAATTATATTTTAAGGTTTAGTTATCCAGTCTAATTTAGAGTAATGCCCTTTTATTTGTTGGTACAATCCCCCTGTAGTTAGAGTGAAGATCTATTTTAAAATTTTTTATAAGAATTATTATCTGAAAATGTATTGACAACATGTTTTGAGTAGTAGTTTTAAAACTTGAAAGTTAGTACTCGGATAACTAAATTCTTAGGTTTAATTTGAACACCTTGAATAAATTTTAAACTATCTAATCCCACCAAAGGTGGCATTTAAATGGTTCATTTTCAATCTCTTAGAAAAAGGAATTAATTTAATTAACCAAATTAGTTATCAACTCCACCTATAGATGTTAATTGATTTGTTTAATTAACAAAGAATATCTATCCCCACCAAAGGTGGTATTCATATAAAAAAGAGAGAATCAATAAATATCAATTTATATCTTTAATAACCTAAATAATATGAGCAAGCATAAAAACTTAGTTATTATATCCATTAATACTCCACTATTATAAAAGATAAAATTTGAATAAATATTTATTGAATCTGTATCTATGTTTATTTTTATGTTATTAGATTAGAATCACAAAAACAAAATAAATAAATATCAATTTATATCTTTAAAAATGAAATTTAATCCTAAACATCCTGTCACGATACTTTGGGTTTTTGTGATACTAATCTAATAACATAAAAATAAACATAGATATAGATTCAATAAAAATTTATGCAAATTTTCTCTTTTATAATGGTGGAGTATTTATGGATATAATAACTAAGTTTATTATGCTTGCTCATATTATTTAGGTTATTAAATATATAAATTGATATTTATTGATTCTCTCTTTTTTATATGAATACCACCTTTGGTGGCGTTAGATATTCTTTGTTAATTAAACAAATCAATTAACACCTATGGGTGGGGTCGATAACTAATTTGGTTAATTAAATTAATTCATTTTTCTAAGAGATTAAAAATGAACCATTTAAATGCCACATTTGGTGGGGTTAGACAGTTTAAACTTTATTCAAGGTGTCCAAATTAAACTTAAGAATTTAGTTATCCGAGTACTAACTCTCAAGTTTTAAAACCACTACTGAAAACATGTTCTTAATACATTTTCAGATAATAATTCTTATAAAAAATTTTGAAATAGAGCTTCATTCTAACTATCGGGAGATTGTACCAACAAATAAATGGCACTACTCTAAATTAGACCGGATAACTAAACCTTAAAATCTAATTTTCAGATTTAAGTTTGTAATGAAAAATAATATATTTCTCTCTAACATTCTTAATATAAAATCTTGAATAAAAACAAAATTAATTCATTTTAGAGATTTTTACCTATTTAATATTTCGCAAGCATAACAACGTTATTATTATATCATGTTTACAAACAGTCAGCAAAGTTAAATTTAATCACAGACAAATTAAATATAACATGTAAGAATAAAGCATAAAAAATAACTGTAAAGAAAATAAAATCCTTACAGTACTTTGATTATATTTCTGTTGCTGGAAAACCTCCAAACGGAATTTGCACTTCCATTTATTGAATAAAAAAGAAAATAAATTACAAAAACATAATTAGTTCTACTCAAAAAGAGAAGAACTCTAAAACTAAGAAAAACTAAAAACTAAGAAATGGAGAGAAAGAAAGAGAGAAAAATATGTGTTTTTAGGTGTGTTTTGTTATGAAGAGAATGAGGGTATTTATAGGTGAAGAGAGGAAGAAAAAGTGGGTGAAAAAATGATTAAAAATGGATAAAATGCGTAGTAGGTGATGATGATGTTAGCTGATGTCAACTGGTAGGTGGGGTGCAGCGGCACACGAGGTCATGTGCAGAAAGGGGCAGGAGCGTGCGCAGCGCGCGGGGGATGGGGAGAAGGCACGCACAGACGGGGCGTTGTGCTAGCGCGGCGCGCGCATTGCTAGGCGCTGTTGGCCGGCACTGCGGGGCGATTGCGTGAGCGATTCCCTCCTTTTTGACCCATTTTGTCCAATTTTTCCATCTTTTTTTACTTTTCCTCATTTAATTTATGAATATATTTGTGATGTATTGCCTCTAGTATTATTGTTAGTCTTTAAGTTACTTTTTTAAGTGAAAATACCTGAAAAATAATAAAAATACCTGTGATTCCGAAAAGACAGATTTATATAAATATATGATAAAATCATATAAATATATATATATTTAATCAATTAACGTGCATAAAATCATGGTAATTTTAGTACTTTTTGAGCACTCATCAACATGATACTAGTGATTTTTACCCTCTACAAGGCCCTTTCTCAATTGATCAAATTGTTGCGATTTCCAACTCGAGAGCACTCTTGTGAAGCTTGATCGATCTCAAGTGAAGTTCGATCGTTCAATTGCTTTGTTTCAATTTTTAATTCGAGGGCACTCAATCAAAGCTCGATTGATCGGATGCCCTGTTTCTCCTCTAAATACATGTCTTTGTCTCTCTTTGCTCAATTTGGTCATAAACACCTATATAAAACATAATAAAATTAAAAAATTCATAGGAAACACTAATTCATTATAAATATGTGAGAATTGATGTACAAAATGATATTAATCATATGACTCAACGATTCTCATGAAAGACTTAAATTCACCTACCTAAGAGACACTAGTGTTGTTAGTTGCCTGATTGGTGGACTTTATGTACTTTTACACTTCTTTTTTCTAGGAAGTTATAGAGCTCATAATCGACTCATAGACTTTTGCCTTCTTATGTACTAGATCCATCCATTGCTAGCAGTAATCTCTTACAACTCAGGACAGCTTGGTAGCCTTGTTAAACTTCTTATAGACGTCACTAAATCTCTTCAAAGTCTTCTTAACTGGACAACTTGTATGTCAATATGCCATTTTCAGGTAGAAAATAGGCAAGCATACGAATCCCATTAGAAAATCACCAAGTTATTTATGTCCATCAAAGTTGCACTAACCATTTTGCCTAGTCCTCTTATTCTATTGAAGTTGTACAAGCAATTTTACCTAGTCCTCCTCAGATGTTCTATTCAGACAATCACTTAAGAATCTTATGAATCCATGTCATCGAGAAGACTAGAAATCTAGGTACTCAAAGATTTTACATTCAGAAATCTTGGTCATCCATTCAAATACTGGGCACCAAGCTTGATCCTTTTCGATTATACTCCAACAATTGATTGAATGGACTTAATATAAATAAGACTAATGGAGGCTTGATCTAAATATAGGTTCATTAGACCCATGACCCAAGGGTTCAAATCAAATGAGAATTGAGGATTTAATCATATAACTATCAAGATTTTGGAGTCAAAATTCATAAGTCTGCATTTTCTTTTCTGCTTGAAACTTTGACCAACCATAACTTTTCAACTTAGACTTTGTTTGATGCATGAAAATAGCATTACAAATATTGAGATGTCAAGATTTCAACTATGTAGAGAGACATGGATACTAGATGCCAAGATAGTTAAACATCCCTATCACGATACAACTACAATGTCGTATCTAACTGAAATAGCTATACCATCTAACCCACTAAAGTAGCCTACGAGGCCTAAGGGGTTGATCTTAGAGGAAAATTTCACTATGTATGCATAACACCTTTAATTGGTCCACATCATCTATGACTGATCAAAGGGGTAGTTAGCGTAGGGTCAAATTGCACAGTTAGTAAATAGGTTCGAATTTGAATAGCAAGCATATTCATAGTATATTTCTTCTATAATATAATTATCCAATAAATAATTAAGATATTATCATATTTTAAGAGGTTAAAATATATATTCTTAAAGCTTATTTGTATAAATTTAACCCTTATAAATAGCCTCATAATATAGTTATAAGTTACACTTTTTAAATTTTTACAACTATTTCTGTTAAAACTCTCTTAGAATATTAACTTAGATATCATAGTGGATTTGACACACCAATGTCATTCTTTTTGAGTGTTTCTTCATCTATTTCATAATTGAGTTGGCATATTAGTGGTGAACACAATGAACATATAAATCATCTTCAACATTATATATAAAAATAGTGAATTTTTTTAGTGGCATCGTTCTTTCTCTCTTTTTTAATTTTTGTTAATTTTTTAATACATCAATAAATACTAAAATATCCCTATAATATATATTTTTTATGAATAGTTGTGTTTGGTAGTTTGATTGAGTATTTACTTTACATTTTTATATCTTTGGATAATTATTTTAATCAACTTAAGAGTGACAATTCATGCTATTCATGCTAACCCATTTGATAAATGGATCGGATTCGATCAATTCATTTAGGAACAATTCATATTTATGTTGAATTAATCATTTTCTTGTCTCTTTTTTCATATATTAAAAAAATATTCAACTAATATATATCATTTTAAATGCAAAAAAATACTTATAAAAAGCTTAATAAATTTAATCACATTTTATCTATCGTGTTCATTTCATATTACATTCTAAAATAATAATAATAATATATTAATTAAATAAGTTTATTATTGTTTTATATTTGATTTATTTGTTAATTAGAGTTATACAAGTTTTATCAATATGGTGTGATTGATTTTTTTTTAATTTGATATATCCATAAATTTACATGTCATAATGTATTTGTTTTTCAACATGAGTTACTTTATTGAAGGTAAAACAAATACAACTCACAGGGTATTGAAAACAAAGTACCAATTCAAGGTCAAGCTCTAAATAAGCTTGATAAAACAACATCAAGTAATTCTCATATTTTAAATGAAACACAAATATGAAGTTGAAGTTGTAAAGTTAACAAATATGCTTCCTACCTTCATGTATGTATTATAATCTTCAACCATTCATGATCAAAGTGATCAAAAAGGAAAGCTAAATAATTAAACTTACGATTAAAGATAATAGCAAACGAAAACCACTAATTTTTTGGGGAAATTTTTGGAAAGTTCTGTAAATCAGAGTGGTGCAACGTAAAGTGAATCGTGGTGACGGTTTGGTTTCATCAGAACCGTACGTCGGTTCTGAAACCGAACGAGGTTCTTGATGGAAGAACCTTAATAAAGCATCGGGTCCTCTCACTATTAACTACAACAATTTAGATACACCATTAATACGTAGAGAATAAGTGTGAGAAACCAGTGAGAGCATCAAATTGAAAATCCATTGGAATTCCTGTGTAAGTGCTGAAATTTGATCAATGGCAGAAGGTATGTTTTCAATCCAATTTTGTTTCCACTGCATTTAAATTATACGTTCATATGGTTTTCTGAACATTTCTGGATTGAATTATGATCTTACATTTGGTATCAGAGCCATTTTTGAAAACATCTCTGTTTTGCTCTGTTTCATGAGGAACTGAAATTTTGGGTTTTTTATTTTGCTTGTTTTTAATGCATATGGAAATTATAAATTGTTTCAATATTGATTTTAGAGTGATTCTGTGAAATTTAAACTTGAAAAACAATGAAGAAAATAAATCCAATTTACTGTGGATATTTATTTGCTTCATTAATTAACTTTTTATTTAAAATAATGTTTTTACTTCAAATTGAGACCATGAATCACTCAGAAATCGAATTATGATAATTTTGATAAAAATAAATCCGGATTTCATTGCCGAAATAGAAAGATATGATTGGGTATCTGTTAGGGTCAAAACCGGGTCAGGTTGACCCGGCTGGAGGTTAAAGATGAAGTTTATTAAAAAAAACCTTTAGAAATCGCGTTGGGGGACTCAAACCCTGGTCCTGCATGAGACATTAAGAATCGAACCCAGACTTCACTAGTGGGCATAAGTGAGGCTTTCCACTAGGCTGCAACAATTGTTGCATCAAACTTAGTATCTCACTTAATTTTAAATAAGTATTCAGAATTTGATTTTATAAAAAAAAACAAATTCCGAATATAATTTAAATTTATGTTTATCATATGTATAATATTTATTATACATGTGATATTTATTTAAATAATTTTTGCACACTATATATATATTTAAATACATTATGCTTAAATTATTTGTTTTGTATGTGTAAATTTTGTAATTAATTATACATATGAAAATTTGGTTTAATAATTTATGCATAATGGAATTAATTATTAATGGCTCTTATGGATTTAATTAGTGCTTATATTATTTATTTTTACTTGTATAATTTATTGTCATATATGCAATTTAAGATAAATAATATTTACACATTTGAAATGAAATTAATATTGTGTATGGTTTTATGCAATAATTGAGCCTAAGGATTTAATTAATATTTAAGTGATTCATATAGTTTAATTAATTAGGGAGTAGCCACACCATCTTTAATTAATTAAAACTATAATAAAGTTTATTTAGGATCACATTTAGAAAATAAACATTAATTGTAATTAATCATATGTGATATAATAAATCTTATCCCACATGAATTTTTATTATATATTTTTGTGTGATTAATTAGGATATAATATCAAATTATATTCTCTAATTTACCCACAGGGATTAGGAAAAGGAACATAATTTGATAGTTTTATCGTAAAGTTAGGATGAATTTAATTGAATTAAAACTTTAGCCCACAGGTAAGTTTTATGCCACTAGATTCATATTTTTCATGATTTACATTGGTAAAGAATGACTATAGTTTAGGTCTCAAATTTTAATAAACATATAATCTTTAATTGCAGCTTCTCAACATATAAATTTCTCTAATATCCGCTGTGACATTCCCGATCTGAAAGGGAATAATTATAAAATATGGAAGGAAAGAATTCTCCTTCAACTAGGGTGGATGGATATTGATTATGCTATTAGGAAAAATGAACCATCTAAAATTACCCAAACCAGTACTCGAGAGAATATCATGCTTTATGAACAATGGGAATGATCTAATCGCCTTAGCATGATGTTCATTAAGACTAAAATCTCTCCTGGTATTCGTGGTTCTATTTATCAGCATAACAATGTTCAAGACTTGCTAAAGGCCATTGATGATCAATTCGTCACTTCAGATAAGGCTTTACTAAGCACCCTTATTATGAAGTTCTCTTCTTTAAGACTCACCAGTGTGAAAGGTTAGCACGAGCACATTATGCAAATGAGGGACATTACAGCTCAACTTAAGCATCTTGAGGTTGAGATGTTAGAATCTTTCCTGGTGCATTATATCCTTAACACTCTCCCACATCAGTACGGGCCATTCAAAATCTCGTACAATACACATAAGGATAAATGGTCAATCAATGAACTAATGACCATGTGTGTTCAAGAGGAAATGAGGCTTGTTATGGAATTTGGTGAAAGTGCAATGATGGTTACAACGTACCAGAAAGGAAAATCTTAATACAAGCATAAAGGAAAAGGGATAATTCCACCTCAGGCTGATATTAAGAAAGAATCCAAGTGTTTCTTTTGTAAAAAGAAGGAACACATGAAGAAGGATTGTATCAGATTCCAGAAATGGCTTGAGAATAAAGGGTATGCGAAATCTAAGGAAGCTAGTGGGAAGTGAGCAATACATCTTATCCAGTAACAAGATGGTCTCACATGTGGAGGCTGTAGGGACATGCAATTTGATTTTAAGTAGTGGTTTTATTTTAGAATTAGAAAATACCTTTTATGTTCCAAGTTTCTCTAGAAACTTGATTTCAATTTCAAGACTTGTACCTTTTGGTTATTCCTTTCACTTTTCAGAAACATCTTTCAGTTTATTTAATAAATCTGATTGTGTTGGGAATGATATTTTGTCTGATGGTCTTTACTGGATTAATTTACAAAATAATACCACTCATAACGCTATACATGTTCAAGCTGGCACTAAAAGGTGTATTATTGACGATGACTCTTCTACATTATGGCATAGGAGATTATGACATATCTCCAAAGAAAGAATTAAAAGATTAGTGAAAGATAGGGTACTTAGTACTCTAGATTTTACTGATTTTGAGACATGTGTGGATTGCATTAAGGGAAAGTTTACTAACAAGTCAAAGAAAGGTGCCAATAGGAGTTCAAACATATTAGAAATCATACATACAGATATATGCTGTCCAAACAATGACATTCAAGGTCAGAAATATTTTATCACCTTTATTGATGATTTTTCTCGATATATGTATCTCACACATCGGATAATATTTAGCTTAAAACTTTTCCGGAGCATAACATTTCAGGATTGAAAAAGATAATTCTATCATCACAATAATTACAACCCGATTTAGGATTTATCATCACATACAATAACCATTTTTTTTCTTTCTTTTTTTTCAGTATGCCTTTTTTTTTCCGATATATCTTTAAATATTTACTAACAATTGTCAAATGTTAGTGAGATAAGAGAAATAGATATATCTACACACACACACACACACACACACACATATATATATATATATATATATATTTTTTTGGATAGGCTTTTGAAATGAGAAAAATATATATATAACTTTGAAGCTCAAAAGGGGTATACTATGGATAATGCATGTCATGGTAGATAGAAAGGCTCAAACGATCCAAAGATGGCCTAAATCATTTTCTTAGTTAAATGTTATCTATAATTTCACCTCGAGAGAAAATCAAACAAATTCTAAAAACTGTGACACCACAAAAATCAATCGAATTCCATACTCACATAAACATTCTCTAAATTATCATAGCAACTCAAGAATTGAGACTAGTGCTCATGAATATTTATTCTTGTAAAATGAAACATACGTAAAAATTATTCATCACTTAGACAATATTCAATTTTTTTTTCAAAGAGATATGCATCATTTAAATCGAAGAAATAAAAATAAATCACTATTCATAGCAACATATCTTCAATCAACCAAACAAACAAAACTAGACACGCAACAATGTCAAGCAGTATTTCAAATAAGTTTAATCTCAACACCCCGAAACTTAATATGCACATTGTCCCCAATGTGTGAAAATTAAAGAACAAAGGAGATGTGTTAAAAGAAACTTCCCTGAGTGGTGAGTTGACTTGTGAGATTGAAATCCAAAATTGTTTTACCTCCTCCGATTTACACCTATCAAAACAAAGAAACAGAATGAAGAAATATGCAACTAATACATGTTCTTAAATACAATAAATAAATAAATAAAAACTAAAACACATGGGTTGCCTCCCAAGAAGCGCTTGATTTAGAGTCATCAGCTTGACTGCCTTTTTCCTTGCTTTAGGTTGGATCAGATAAGAAAATGGTGGACTTTTGACGATCAATGTCACCCCCCCAATAATGTTTGAGTCTTTTCCCGTTCACTTGGAAGGTATTTTGTGATTCTTCACCTTTAATCTCAATAGCCCCATATAGGTGTACTTTGGTAATAATGAAAGGCCCTGACCACTTAGATTTCAATTTTATTGAGAAGAACTTCAAACGAGAATTGAAGAGCAATACTTTCTGTCCTGGTTCAAAGTGTCGATGCAAGATTTTGTTGTCATGCCACCTCTTCGTCTTTTCCTTATAAATCTCAGCATTTTCATATGCGTGTAAACGAATCTCATCCATCTCATTGAGTTGTAGGAGACATTTTTCGCCAGCAGCGCCTAAATCAAAATTTAAATTCTTGATAGCCCAATACGCATGGTGCTCTAATTCAACCGGGAGATGACAAGCTTTCCCAAAGACCAACCGATATGGGGACATCCAAATGGGTGTCTTGTATGCTGTTCGGTATGCCCAGAGTGCATCATCCAACCTCTTAGACCAATCCTTCCTTGAAGGAATTACCGTCTTCTCTAAAATCCTCTTCACCTCTCTATTTGATATCTCGACTTGTCCACTTGTTTGAGGATGATAAGCAGTTGCAATCTTGTGAGTGACACCGTATTTGGCAAGGAGGGTTTCAAAAGATTTGTTGCAAAAATGAGTTCCACCATCGCTTATGATTGCCCTTGGGGTGCCAAAACGAGTAAAAATGTTTTTCTTTAGAAAATTCAACACCACTTTGGAATCATTGGTAGGTAAGGGAATCGCTTCTACCCACTTAGAAACATAATCCACAGCAACCAGAATGTAAAGGTTGTTGTAGGAAGAGATAAAAGGCCCCATGAAGTCAATTCCCCAAACGTCAAATATTTCTACCTCAAGAATGTTGTTTAGAGGCATCTCATGTTTCTTAGAAATGTTACCAACTCTTTGGCACCTGTCACATTGTGAGACAAATAAATGTGCATCTTTAAATAGATTTGGCTAGTAAAAACCAGATTGTAGAACCTTAGCCGATGTTCTTTCTCTTCCAAAATGGCCGCCATAGGCTGAAGAATGACAATGTTTAAGTATATTTTCAATTTCTTCCTTTGGGACACACCTTCTGATAATTTGATCTGCACAATGCTTAAACAAGTAAGGCTCATCCCATAAATAGTACTTAACATCGTGTAGGAATTTTTTCTTCTGTTGGAAAGATATTTCAGGTGGGAGCACATTGCTTACGATGTAATTAACATAGTCTGCGTACCATGGCACACTTCTATGATCAAAGGAAAATAGTTGCTCATCAGGAAAAGTCTCACCAATGATAGTCTTGTCCACGGCTCCATCATTATTGATGAGTGCTCAAAAAGCACTAAAATAACCATGATTTTATGAACATTAATTGATTAATATATATATATATTTATATGTTTTATCATATATTTATATATATTTGTTAAATGATTCGTGCACTTGCGAGAGTTTTATAAATACATAAAACCAAATGAACGGGCAGGATCGGCGATGTCGGTTCTGCCCCGATCAAGTTTTTGGCGCCGTTGCCGGGGATGGCGATCAAGTTTTTGGCGCCGTTGCCGGGGAAGGAATAGCGTTTTTAAATTATTTATCAAAATTTTAAAAACTTTTTGTGTTGTAAATAATTGTGATTTTTTTTATTAAAAAATTAAAAAAAATAAAAAATTTTGTTGTTTGTGAAAAGTAAAAAAAAAAAATTCAAATTTCAATTTCGTAATAAATAAAAAAAATATAGCATGAATAATAAAATAATTTTGCATTTTGAAATTTGAAGTAAAAAAAAAAGTAAATAAATTTTAAATTAAATTAATAAATAAATAAGAATAAAAAAAATAAAAAATAAAAATAATAAAAAATAATAAAAAATAATAAAAAATAATAAAAAATAATAAAAAATAATAAAAAAATAATAAAAAATAATAAAAAATAATAATAAAAAATCAAAAAATAAAAAAAATCAAAAAAATCAAAAAAATCAAAAAAAATCAAAAACTTTATTTTCAATTTTTTTATTTTTATTTTTATTTTATTTTTGTTGTTTTTTCTTTTTCTTTTTTTTCTTTTACCTTTTCAATTATTTTTTTCAATTTATTTTATTTTATTTTTATTTTATTTTATTTTTTGGCTTAATTTTTATTTTTCTCTTTTTCTTTTTATTTTTTTTTATTTTTCTTTTACTTTTTCAATTTATTTTATTTTTGGTTTAAATTTTTTTTTTTTTTTTTTTTTTTCAAATTTTTTTAAATACTTTTTTTTAATTTTCGCTTAAGTTAATTAACTTAGTTTTTTAGTAACTTAATTCACTAACTTAATTAATTTAATTTACTAACTTAATTAACTTAGATTTTCATTAACTTAATTAACCTACCTTTTTATTAACTTAATTAACTTAAATTTTAACTTAACTTAATTTAATTAACTTAATTTTAATAGCATGAAAAGTAAAGATCTAAGGAAGTTCTGCCTAGGAGAGTACTTCTTGCAAGCCTTTGCGCCACTACTCTTTCCTCGAAACGTTGCTCTGTCTAGGAGGACGGTTTTTAAGGCTCCTTTGCCCCACCATTCTTTCCTGAGCACTCTTGGTTATCTTGATTATGTTATTTTAACTTAAAAAAAAAAAAAAATTAAAACTATCTCCAAAATTTTAAAGCTTTACTTACAATCTAAGGAGTTAGTTGTTTTGTTTGATCTACGTACAATTTTGTTTTGATGCCTTTAATTATTTGACTTGTACCTAGACATGGATTACCTAAAACTCACAAGCATGTCCCTAGTTTTAAGTACGAGAAAAATTTAAAAATCCATAGGACATGAAAAAGTATAGGTAGACAACCTTGTCTTACTTGTAGGTTTGATTGACTCAATGATGAGGGGACATTGAGTTTACTTAAAAGGCAATCCCAATTACGTCTTGCTAAGACGTTAAACTAAGCGCTGGATGGGAGGCAACCCATCATTT
Organism: Hippophae gyantsensis; assembly: GCA_030763125.1. Lineage (NCBI taxonomy): Eukaryota > Viridiplantae > Streptophyta > Magnoliopsida > Rosales > Elaeagnaceae > Hippophae > Hippophae gyantsensis. Next base: position 38,946,573 of record CM061035.1, on the reverse strand, counting down.
TAGGTAATTTTTTTGTTATTTGTTTTAATTTTATTGTTTATTTTGGTTTAATTATATGTGAATAATTCTTAAATTGTTAAAACTAAAAATATTTTTTGAGTTGTTAGAAGTTCACAGCAATCTGTCTGTATACACTTTAATGATGAATATGATGAATGCACTTGCATTTCTCCATTACTACTTACACATTCTCAAGAAATAGGTAATCTTTCTTCTCTTTTCTCTTTATCTTTAATTTACAGTTGTTACATTGAGGACAATGTAAGTTCTAGGTTGGGGGTGGTGAAAAGTTACCATGCTTAATTAGAAAAGAAAAAAAAAAGATTTAACAATTTAAAAATTAAAAAAAAAAAAAAAAAATTATTAATTTTTTCTTTTTTATGTTCACATCTTCATTTTTTGTGTTTAGTTTTATTTTTGTTTTGTGTGATTTAGTAATTTTGGAATTAAAAAAAAAAAAAAAAAAAAAAAAAGTTCTCCCAAAAATTTATCATTTCTTTAAATCAAATTTAAGTAAATAGTTAAGTCTTTTGTACTGTTAGATTAATTTTTGAAAACATATCATGAAATATTTTGTAATTGTTTTTGATAATTAGTTAATTTTTGTCATAACTAGTATTTCTTGATAAGATGTAGAAATTATATTAAACCCAAAATCGGTGTTTATGAATTTGTTTTAGTGGAGACTACCTTTGTGAGATATAATTTGAGCCTAATTTCCTTTATTCAGAGTGAAATATATATTTTTTCTACTCCAAACACATTTCTTATTTCTTCAAATTCTTAGATGATCTCTATAGGCATTAATATTGAATGTATGAATTTTTTCTCATCTTAATAGAGTATCGTATATTTTTTATTATTATTTTTGCTTAGATTAAATGATTTGAGTAGAAATTGATAGTATATGCTTTTATCTCATTCGTGCGTAGTTACAAAAAAAAAAAGAGAGACATATCTGGGGCTACCTAAACCAAGATCAAACAAAAAAGCCACAAAATTAACCACTCACCAAAATCCTAAAAAAAAATGTACAATACGTACATGGGTTGACTCTCTAAAAAAATGATATATATTGAAAAGTATCTTCAGAAAAAAATAGAGAGATAAAGAATATATAGTATAATCTACATACTATGACCCATATTACCCAAAAAAAAGTGTACAATCTATACATGGGTTGACTCTCTAAAAAATGATATATATTGAAAAATATCTTCAAAAAAATATAGAGAGAAAGAATATATAGTATAATCTACATACTATGAACCACATTGCCTAGAAAGTTGTGAGTAAAGGCTAATTACAAAAGAAAGATATAGGAAGTAATTCTCAAAAGTCATTGCACTTTCTTCATTTGTAAAAGGCATATATCTTGAAATTTTTTCTTAATGAGTTTGATTTATGCATGAAAATAATTTTTATATATGATATCTTTATAATTTATACATTTGATTCCTTCCATGAGATCAACGTCAAAATAACACTTTGAGCCTTTCTTCTTTATACATATGCGAACATATTAGTTCATTTCTATACATCAACTCTTTCGCATATAAATTAGTATGAGTGTTTGAACCCATAGGATTCAGTGTTTTGAGAGTATTGACTTGTGAGGAATAGAGTCGGAGCCACTTCGCATTTATAACACTGAAATTGGGTGAAATTAAATTGATACATTTTTGATATGAAATATGAAAATGATTCCCACTAATTATTATAATAAATCATGATTGTTTAAAAAGATTAAAATAACTTATGCTTGAGATTTTAATTATGATCTTAAAGGAGATTAAAAAGTATGAGACATTTTTGTGATATGTTGTTTTCTTTTATTCTTAAACGTTAATTTTTGATTTTGTTGTAATTTTAGTTTTTAAGTTGATTGTTGTTATTATTTGTTTTAATTTTTACATTTAGTTCAATGTTTGTGGGTATCATTATCAAAACCCTCACGAGACTCAAACTCGTCACTAGGGCAACCTAGGGGTTTAAAGGCTTGTTGCATAGGCTAAATGCAACCGTGTCAATCTACGGAAGTGATTTAGGATAGTTTAATTTTTAGTTTTTATCGCTTCTCTTGCTAAGGGACTAGCAAGAAGTTGGGGTTGTGATGAGTGCTCAAAAAGCACTAAAATAACCATGATTTTATGAACATTAATTGATTAATATATATATATATTTATATGTTTTATCATATATTTATATATATTTGTCTTTTTCGGAATCACGGGTATTTTTATTGTTTTTCGTGTATTTTGGCTTAAAAACGTAACTTAAAGACTCAAAGAGGAATCTTTGGAAGCAATACATCACAAATATATTAATAAAAAAATAGGGAAAGGTCAAAAAATATGGAAAAATTGGATAAAGTTGGTCAAAAAGGTCAAAAATTTCAAAAACGAGAAAATTGCGCCGCCCTTACCAGTTGCAACGCAGCGCGCTACAGCAGCGCGCATACAAGAAGACGTCCGCGCGCATCGGCCCGCCAGATCTGGTTCGGCGCCGCATACTACAGATCTCACTATCGCGCCGTGCGCGCGCTGCCGCATCGTATCGGCGCATCGCCAGTGCCCTCATGCGCTGACGCCCATTTCGCCCATTTTTCACGTGCAGCCGATGACGTCATGCGACGTCATCAATGACCTCAAAGATTTCCACTACGCGTTTTCACATTTTTTTAACATTTTTTCACTCATTTTTTCTCTCCATCCTCACCTATAAATACCCCCCTTCCCTTCACTTCAAAACACACCTTCAAAACACCTTCAAAACACACTTCTCTCTTCTTTCTTTCTCTCTTTTCTTAGATTTTTAGGTTTTTAGTTTTTCTTAGTTTTTAGCTTTTTTAGTTAATTTCTCTTAGTTTTAGAGTTCTTCCCTTTTGGGAAGAACTAGTTATGTTTTTGTAATATATTAGCTTTTGATTCAATAAATGGGAGTGCAAATTCCGCTTGGAGGTTTTCCAAAGAACGGAATAGCATCGAAGTTCTGTAAGGATTTTATTTTCTTCTGATTATTTTTTATGCTTTATTCTTACATGTTATATTTAATTTGTCTGTGATTAAATTTAACCGTGTTGGCTATTTGTAAACATGATGTAATAATAACGTTGTTATGCTTGAAATATTAAATAGGTAAAAATCTCTAAAATGAATTGATTTTATTTTTATTCAAGATTTTATATTAAGAATGTTAGAGAGAAATATATTATTTTTCATTACAAACTTAAATCAAAATTAGATTTTAAGGTTTAGTTATCCTGTCTAATTTAGAGTAGTGCTCTTTTATTTGTTGGTACAATCGCCTAGTTAGAGTGAAGCTCTATTTCAAAAGTTTTTATAAGAATTATTATCTGAAAATGTATTGACAACATGTTTTCGGTAGTGGTTTTAAAACTTGAAAGTTAGTACTCGGATAACTAAATTCTTAGGTTTAATTTGGACACCTTGAATAAAGTTTAAATCTGCTAACCCACCAAAGGTGGCATTTAAATGGTTCATTTTCAATCTCTTAGAAAAAGGAATTAATTTAATTAACCAAATTAGTTATCAACCCCACCCATAGGTGTTAATTGATTTGTTTAGTTAACAAAGAATATCTAACCCCACCAAAGGTGGTATTCATACAAAAAGAGAGAATCAATAAATATCAATTCATATCTTTAATAACCTAATTAATATGAGCAAGCATAATTAACTTAGTTATTATATCCATAAATACTCCACCATTATAAATGATAAAATTTGCATAAATATTTATTGAATCTATGTTTATTTTTATGTAAGTAGATTAAAAACACAAAACCCCAAAATATCGTGACAGGATGTTTAGGATTTAATTTCGTTTTTAAAAGTTTGAATAATAAATTAAAAACCACATACATTCCTTCCTTAGATCGACCTTGGGAGTATACTTATCATTTTCTACGAAATGATTCGTGCACTTGCGAGAGTTTTATAAATAGATAAAACCAAAGTAACGGGCAGGATCGGCGATGTCGGTTCTGCCCCGATCAATTATTCTCCAATCTCGATAGATGATCAGCCACTTGATTTTCGGTTCCCTTCTTATCCTTGATCTCCAAATCAAATTCTTGCAGTAGGAGGATCCATCTAATCAATCTCGGTTTTGCATCTTTTTTAGCCATAAGATATTTTATCGCAGAATGATCAGTACAAACTGTCACCTTAGTTCCGATTAGGTAGGATCGAAACTTTTCAAAAGCATATACAACAGCAAATAATTCTTTTTCAGTGGTAGCATAATTCAGTTGAGCTTCGGTCAAAGTTTTGCTGGCATAGTATATGGCATGGAAAACTCTCTTTTTTCGTTGTCCTAAAATAGCTCCTACTGCAAAATCACTGGCATCACACATGAGCTCAAAAGGTAGATTCCAATCTGGTGCAATAATGATGGGAGCCGTGATAAACTTTTCTTTCAAAACCCGGAAAGCTTCAAAACACTCCTCGTCAAATGTGAATTTTGTATCTTTCTCCAAAAGATTGCAAAGAGGCTTAGATATCTTGGAAAAATCTTTTATGAAACGCCTATAGAATCTTGCATGACCAAGAAAACTTCTAATTCCTTTCACCGATGTTGGAGGCGGTAGTTTCTCAATGGTTTCAATCTTTGCCCTATCCACTTCGATTCCTTTGGATGAAATTAGATGGCCGAGAACCACACCTTCTTCTACCATGAAGTGGCACTTTTCCCAATTTAAAACCAAATTTGTTTCTTCGCATTTTTGTAGGACCAAAGAAAGGTTATGTAAGCACATATCAAATGAATCTCCAAACACTGAGAAGTCATCCATAAATATCTCAATAAAATCTTCCACCATGTTTGAGAAGATAACTATCATACACCTTTGAAAAGTGGCTGGAGCATTACACAATCCAAACGGCATTCTTTGGAAAGCAAAAGTTCCATATGGACAAGTGAAAGTGGTCTTCTCTTGATCCTGAGGTGCGATAGCAATTTGGTTGTATCCAGAATATCCATCCAAGAAACAATAAAAAGAATGTCCTGCCAATCTGTCTAACATTTGGTCAATAAATGGAAGGGGAAAATGATCCTTTCGAGTGGCCTTGTTGAGCTTCCGATAATCCATGCATACCCGCCAACCCGTCACTTTCCTTGTAGGAATTAGCTCATTATTGCTATTCGTCTCCACTGTAATTCCTCCTTTCTTTGGAACACAATGAATTGGGCTGACCCAAGAGCTATCTGAAATAGGATAGATAATACCTGCATCTAACCACTTAATGATTTCGTCTTTTACTACCTCCTTCATGATTGGATTCAAACGACATTGATGCTCAATATTAGGCTTGAAATCTTCCTCAAACAAGATCTTGTGCATGCATATTGCAGGGCTAATTCCCTTAATGTCAGCTATCGACCACCCTAATGCTAACTTGTAATTTCTCAACACTCTTAACAGCTTTTTTTCTTGATCATTATCTAGAGATGCTGAAATAATCACAGGCATTGTAGACATTTCACCCAAATAAGCATACCTTAGATGGTTAGGTAGTGGCTTAAGCTCTAATAATGGTTTCTGTTCCATAGATGGCTTCACATAGGTAAACTTAGATGGTGTTGCAACTTGTGATGCCTCTTCTTCAGTTTGCGGACTAAAGAGTTGTGGAGATGCTTCAAGTAACTTGAGATATTCAAGAGAATCAAAGTTATCAATAACATTGTCATTCACAAGTGCAAGTTCCAAAGTATCAGTACTCAAGATTTCCTTGAAATTTTTTTCAACTAACGCATTCACCATGTTAACTCTAAAGCAATCATCAGATTCTCTTGGAAATTTCATAGCTTTAAAGACATTGAAAGTTACCTCTTGGTCTTGAACTCTCATGGTGAGCTCACCTTTTTGAACATCAATCAAAGTCCTACCAGTAGCTAAAAATGGTCTCCCCAGAATAATAGGAATTTCTTTATCTTCCTCCTTGTCAAGAATTATGAAATCTGTAGGAAAGATAAACTTGTCAACCTTGACAAGCACATCCTCTATAATGCCTCTTGGGTGTTTCAAAGACCTATCTGCAAGTTGAAGAGTTACAGTGGTCGGTTGTGCTTCTCCTAATCCAAGTCTTTGATAGATGGATAGTGGCATCAAATTAATGCTTGCACCCAGATCGCATAGAGCTCTACCAAAAAATTTCTCACCAATAGTACAAGGAATGGTGAAGCTTCCTGGATCTTTAAGCTTAGGTGGTAGCTTCTTCTGAAGAATGGCACTACACTCCTCTGTGAGAGCAACTGTCTCAAAATCACCTAACCTTCTCTTCTTAGACAAAATTTCTTTCATAAATTTCACATAGCTAGGCATTTTCTCCAAGGCATCAGCGAAAGGAATGTTAATATGAAGTTTCTTAAAAACTTCAAGAAACTTGGAGAATTGCTTATCAAGCTTTTGCTTATGGAAGCGTTGAGGAAATGGAATTGGTGGATTATATGACTTGAGACTTTCTAAAATTGGTTTCATTATGGGTTTTGTTGATGCTTCATTTTCTTCAGCTATTTCTTCTCCACAATCTTGCTTTTCTGGGTCAATAGCTTCAACAATAAGAGTTGGCGGAGAAATGGGCTTGTGTATTTCTTCTAACTCTTTTCCACTTCTCAATGTAACTGCTTTACAATGCTCTTTTCCTTCCCTTTTTGGATTGACTTCGGTATCACTGGGTAAAACTCCTTGAGGGCGGTTGTTGACAGAAGTAGCTAATTGACCCAATTGAACTTCGAGATTTCTAATAGATGTTGCTTGATTCTGGAGAATAGCCTCATTCTTAGCCATGTATTGAGCAAACATATCTTCCAATGAAGGCTTTCTCTCTTGTTATGGGACTTGATTGTGAAAACCTGGTGGATGAGTGGGCTTCATAGAAGATGATTGGCCTTGATTATTACTCCAAGAAAAATTAGGGTGATTCTTCCACCCTGGATTGTAAGTGTTAGAATAGGGATTGTTTTGATTGTTTTGGTTCCTATTATAATTGGAAACAAAATTAACAGATTCAGAGTTATGAGGACATCTCTCACTAGCATGATTTCCATTGCAAATTTCACATGCAACAAAAGGACTCTGAATAGAATGGACATCCATAGTATCCATCTTTTTCACCAAAGCAGATACTTGTGCAGTTAAAGCAGTCATAGCATCAATCTCATGAATTCCAGCAGCTTTCTTAGGCAACATCCTCTCTGATGGCCACTCATAACTATTTGAGGCCATTTCCTCTAATAAGTTGTATGCTTCATCAATTGATTTCCCCATTAAAGCACCACCTGCTGCAGCATCAATCATGTTTCTAGTTTGACCCATCAAACTATTATAAAATGTTTGAACTTGAAGCCACTTCGGTAATCCGTGGTGAGGACATCTTCGAAGTAGCTCCTTGTACCTCTCCCAAGCTTCATATAATAACTCTGAGTCAAACTGCATAAAAGTGGTGATTTCATTCCTCATCCGTGCAGTCTTTGCCGGTGGAAAATATTTGGCTAAAACTTTTTGAGCCAAATCCTCCCACGTAGTGATAGAACCACATGGCAATGAATTCAACCAACTCTTTGCCTTATCTCTAAGTGAAAAGGGAAAAAGTCTCAACCGAATAGCATCATCAGTGACTCCATTATGCCTAAATGTGTCGCAAATCTCAAGAAAATTTGATATATGGGAGTTTGGATCATCGTGGGGTAAACCACCAAATTGAACCGAAGTCTGAATCATATGAATTATTGCAGGCTTAATTTCAAAATTATTAGCTTGAATTGAAGGTCTCCTAATGCTTGAATGGATGCCGCCAACCATAGGCACTGCATAATCTCTTAAGGATCTTGGTTCTTCTACTTCTGGAATTTCATTATCCATAGCTAGATGTTCTAAGGTTTCTTGTTTATTATTTTTCTTTAAGTTCAAAATAGTTCTATGGATTTCTAGATCTAATGGAACTAAGTCAAGATTTCTTATGCGTCGCATACAAAGTCCCACTCTATCCTAAATTAAATCTAATACAATATATAAATTAAATTTAAACCATAAATAAACACACAAATCCAAGCAAGTAACAGTAAGCAATCAAACAAATAAATATTTTTTTTTGAATTAAAATCAGATTAATTGGTATTAATATCAACAAAAATTAGTAAAATAAATCCCCGGCAACGGCGCCAAAAACTTGTTGTGTGTTTTACAACACACAAAAATGTGCAAGTATACACGGTCACAAGTAATAAGATTTGTAAGTAAAGATCGTTCCCACGAAGATTTATTACTAGCTTTCGTTGATTATTAAAATTATTTAAACCTGATGTTATCCAAACAATCAATAATTTGTTGCAGTTTGTCTTAATTAATTTTTTTTCAACAGATTGTACGAAAAATTCTAGGATTGCAGTTTACCTAAATTAATCCACTTGAATATTTTATTCTCTCTTGATTTATGTTCACGTGTTTTAAGTTGTTAACCAAGAACTCCTAATTTATCCATATATCTCTTTCAAGCTCCATACAGACACACCTAGTTAATATGATTCACTATATTCCTATGAGAATTAAATTCAACCAGATTTATTAAGTTCTGAGTTCTCAAACAGTCACACATACAATGAAAGTATATTTCTATCCCTCATGTATATATGTTATTTTATCACGAGCAGCACACAAAAATACCTTTTTCAAGTTTATTTAAGTGTCACATATCAGTTAAATAATCTTCCGATAATTAAAAGCATTAAACACAGATAAAATAAACAACTTAAAACAGTTTCATAAATCATTCAAAAATAATTAATTTGAGTTTCATAATTTACGCTACACTGCAATCCTAGAACAAATGTATTAGTTCATAGCAGAATTTAAAATTACAACACCACAAAAATAAAACATTGCAGAGAAACAAAAATTAAAAGAAAATAGATTAGAAAAAAAACTCTTTCACAATTCCTCAATGAAAAATAAATTTCTTCCCTTTTCTTCTTCTTTGTTGTCTTCTTTCTCTGTAATTTCCCTAAGAAAATACAACATACAATGTTAAATAAACGCTCTGCGTGTTTTGTGTAACACGCAGAGAGTAAAGAAAATAAAAATGATACAAGAGAAAAACAATATATGAAGAACTGCGAGAACCAGAATGAAAGAAGAAAAAAAAGAAAAACTTCGAAACTAAACTTAAACTCCCCACTCAAAAACTAAAAACGCGTACAAAAATATATCCCTTTTTCTTATTATTTTTTTTTTATCTTTTTTTTTCTTTTTTTTTATTTTTTTATATTTTTTTTATTAAAAGTGGGGGACAAAAATGTATGGGGAGAAACACGCGTGAAAACATTCTGCGCGTTTTTGATTTTTTTTTCTTTTTACGCATGTCACGTGTCACCATGTGATTTGCTGAGCGAAATACAACGACACGTGGTAGCTTTTCATTGGGTCGTAAGGCCGGGCGCATGAAGAACGCGTCGCACAAGAATCCTCGCGTTGGAAGCAATTAACGGCTGGAAGTGGGCGCGGTTTCTGCGTTTTTATTTCACCAAATACATGCCACGTGTCACCATGTGATTCGCTGGAATATTTATGAGACACGTGGCTACTTATTTTCCATTGAAACACGAGGGTGCACGCGGCTTGGATGTACCGCGTCACACAGGATTTGTAGACGAGCGGCTTGGTGCGCGACAACTTCGTTCAACGTGCTTCAATCTAGACCGTTCAACTCGCTTCAATTTGGACCGTTCAACTCATCCAACGGCGATCAATGTGCCTCGAGGGAATCTGCGCAGCCGACATGTGGGTCCCACCCTGCACGCCGGTCTGCGCGGCAGGTGGGCCCCATTGGCACGCCGAGCCACGCGATGTAATAAATCATGCATCCATTCTCCTTGGTCGGGTTTGATCTACACGCACCAATCCTGACCGTTTATGCGTTGATCAGACGGATCACGTTGTACGCGTGGATGTTGACGCGTGGAACTTCTCTCCTGCGAAGAAAAATAACTTTTATTAATTATATTTTCACCCACAAATATATTTCAAATTACATTTGTGTAATTGAAATTAAGCCCGATTTTAATTTTAATTATATTTTCAACTTTTATAAATTGCAATTAATCACTCTTTTATTTGAAATTATATTTTTGGACACAAATTAGCCATTAAAAATGTTTTAGATACAATTTATTTAATTTTCTTAAAATATATAAAAAACAGTAAATACTAATTTATTAAAATAAAATTAACTAAAAATAGAGAGAACATAACAATTATAATTAATAAAATAGGTAAAAATAACTATATAAAATACAGTTATCAGGTGATAAGTTCAATTTGGACCAATGCCTAAAGAATGATTTTGAAAGAGAATAGATGAAAAAAATTTCATATGTTTCAACTGTTGGAAGCCTGATGTATGCTCAGGTCTGCACCAGAACTGACATTGCATTTGTTGTTGGGATGCTAGGGAGATATCAGAGTAAACCAGGTGTTGACCATTGGAAAGCTGCAAAGAAAGTGATGAGGTACCTACAAGGAACCAAGGATTATATGCTCATGTATAGACGAACCGATGAATTGAAAGTAATTGGCTACTCCGATGCAGACTTTGCTAGCTGTGTTGATTCATGAAAATCAACATCTGGTTACATTTTCATACTTGTCGGTGGAGCTGTGTCTTGCGAAATAGTCCTTGACTGCTACTTCCACTATGGAGGTTGAGTTCGTATCATGTTTTGAGGCCTCATCGCATAGTGTATGGTTGAAGAGTTTCATTTCAGGGCTTAGAGTAGTTGACTCTATTTCTAGGCCATTAAGATTGTATTGTGACAACTCAACTGCTGTATTTATGGCTAAGAACAACAAAGTGGTAGTCGTAGTAAGCACATCGACATTAAATACTTGGCCATAAGAGAACGTGTTAAGGAAAAGAAAGTGGTCATTGAGCACGTAAGCATTGAGTTGATGATTGCTGATCCTTTGACTAAAGGCATGCCACCAATGAAATTCAAGGATCATGTAGAGAAAAAGGGAATTGGTTCTACTTTGTAAATGTATATATACGATTTATTAATGAAACTCTTATATATTGTGATATTTTCTCATATTTATATGCACCTTAATTTATTTGAGAAAATATATATTTTATTGGACCAAGAATAAATATAGGATTTATTCATTAAGTTTTGTTACCACATAAAGTATAGTACTTGAGAAACTAAATACATTGTAATACATGGAAGATAATACTCGCTCTTAGAGGACCTATCGCTATGATTCATGTATTTTGTTACTCAAGAGAATTTCGCTTAACGTTTGCACCAAGGGGGAGAATGTAAATCAGAGTGGTACAACATAAAGTGAACCGTGGTGACGGTTCAGTTTCGTCAGAACCGTACATTGGTTTTGAAACCGAACAAGGTTCTTGATGGAAGAACCTTAATAAAGCATCGGGTCCTCTTACTATTAACTGCAACAATTTAGATACACCATTAATATGCAGAGAATAAGTGTGATAAGCCAATGAGAGCATCAAATTGAAAATCCATTGGAATTTCCGTGTAAGTGTTGAAATTTGATCAATGGTAGGAGGTATGTTTTCAATCCAATTTTATTTCCACTGTATTTAAATTATATGTTCATATGGTTTTCTGAACGTTTCTGAATTGAATTGTGATCTTACAAGTTCATCTTATGTATTTATTTTTATATGGTTACGAGATCTGACCATCTTGAAAATCCATGCGTTAAGTGTATCTCACGAAGTGTCAATCTCATTGAGGACTTCTAACGAGAATATTATGAGCATCACATCAAAAACATGTTAAAAGATGGAAGAAAAGGACATGGAGACAGATGAACCACTCTATGAAGCAAGGACAACGCCATACTTAAGTGAGAGGGGACACTATCCACTCAACTTTTTGATACATATTTTTTTTTGTTATATTTATAAATATGTACTTTTATTTTACAAAAATATATACTAATAACCCTCTATTAAGTTTATTATTAGAATATTATTTTTCTTTTATTTTCTTGTATTATGTATGCATTTACATTTCCCTTATATTTTTCACTTTTTATCTATTATTATATAATTTTTAATAACTAGATTTTAATAGAGTAATAATCTTCTCATTATTTTTAAGGAAATTACATCAAATAATATCTAAATGTTATATATAATAACAAAAATAACACTTTGATAATATTGAATGGTTTAATTTGACAAAATTCAACATTGATGAATAAGTTTAAATGACTATTGTTCAATTTAAACAATGTCCAATTAGACGACGTTTAATGTGAAATAATGAATCAGACTTATTTTAACAGTAAAAATATATAAACTAGACATAAGTGTGGTATTATTTTTTTAGTTATAAGTTTTAAATATATAATTTTGTTATTTTCTTAAATTTTACTTGTTTAATTTTCTTAAAAAATATTACATTCTGTTTCGCATATATTTTAACCATTTTATGTTATACCACATATAATTATATAAATATTCATTATTATTTATACCATATAATACCGATCTTATCTATTTCTCTTTTACATACTTGAATTTTTACATATTTATTATAATTTTTTTATATTTTTTTATCTATCTGCATATATATTAAGTTATATTATCTAATTTTGTTATAACTTAATTTACATAGTTTTGAGTTTTATTTTAATTAAATAAAAATATATATTTGACATATAACATTTAAATTTATAAATTTTTGAAACATGAATCTTTTATCAGGTTATTTTATAATAATTTCGTTAAAAAATTCATAAATTTTACATTAAGTTTATATATGGTGCCCCTATAAATATTAATCCCTGCTGCATCTCAGCTATGAAGCGATACAAAATTGCAACATGCTACAAGAGTACACAATATGGAAACATAGGAGCCACCGTATGAGGCAATATAAAAACACAAAACGCTACAAGAGCACACAAAGCCCATAAAGAGACCTCAAAAGGGAAACCAAACGGGAAGGTGGTTTAATGAAATAGGAAAATAAAGATAAAGAAAAAAAAAGAGAGATTAAAAAGAAAAATCCAACCAAAGAAGCATAGGAAAGAAGATGAAGGAATAGAGAAGTTGGATAGAGCAGTTTTAGAGAAAAATCCGCATTTGTATAAAAAAAAGAAAGAAAAGCCATTATTAAAGCATAAAACGACACCATTAATGATGATATCTTCAACCCAAGACACCGTAAAAGAGTGTCACAAGAGAACCAACAAATGGGTACAGATCCAACTAAGTTTTGGACAAGACAAAGGCAAAAGAGGGTCAAACAGAACAATTCTTCGTAACATCAAAAAAAAAAAAATCCATAAAAAGGGTACTCAAAGCTCAAGCAAAGGTGGTAGAAAGAACCCTTGGAAAAGGGTGGGAGGCACACCTAGTGGGAGGGAAAAAAAACCACAACGTAATTTGCACATATTAGCAAGTTATTCCATAATTATTTTATGGTATCATATTTTTAATTTAATATTAACATTTTACTTTATATATATAATATGATACTTTGATAGATGTATCTTAGCTTTTAGTTTTTGGGTGAATTTATGCTATTTTTAAGCAAATTTAAGAAAACATTGAAGATAAGAAAATTGTGGAATATTTTGATTTTTTTATTTGTTTTGAATAATAATTATACCACTCACATATTTATATTTAAATTTTTTTATATACATAAATTAACTACATATCTTCAAGTCACAAAGTTATTGGTGGAATATTGTAAAGTTTTATTTGACAAAAAAAATCATTTAAATAAAGTGGGTAAGTGACCGTGGTTGTATTTTAATTATATTATATATATTTAAATAATTTAATTTAAAAATATATTTTCAACACAAATAAATTAATTAATATACTAGTTATAATTATCTTAATTGCAAAAATTTCTAATACTTATTATTTTAAAAGAAGTATTTAATAAAAAGAGACTAAAATTAATTACCATACAATTATTAACGTTAAATAATTATAAATAACAATATTTTTAAATTACAATAAAATTTAATATAGTCAAAATTAGATAAAATTAGATAACAAATATTGTTGAGTTTTAACAAGAAAAAATTGAAAATAACAGAAAATAAGGTTTTATACTTTTTATCTAACACAAATTATCTCATATTTTAAAATAGTTATATTCTAAAATATTTATTAAATTAAGTTAAAATTCATCAAATATGTTATCATTGAAAACATATTAACAAGAAGAAGTTTGGTCACATCTTCAAATTATTTCAAATGAAATTTCATCGTAAACATTTTTAGATGCGTCGTTTTTGAAAAACGACATCTTATGTATTATTTTGTGGGAATTTTTGTTTTCTGTTTTATCCTTTCAATTTGGACTAAAGGTGGCTCTTATTAATTTACTTCCTTAGATTGTGTGACAAATAATTATTATCTATCTTTAAAATATACAATTATTATAAGATTCTTGTGATCGTGAAGATTAGAGTTGAACAAGACCTAAAAACCTCCTATTCAACCCAAATTAAAAAAGTAGGCCTTTATTTCTTTATTTCGATTACCAAACTTTAAAAAAAAAAAGAGCTTATATTTAAAATAAACTTAATGGGTTTACTTGACATATCAGTGGCACAATTTTTCAATTAAAAAGTTGTGATGTTTAAATGTTGAATTTTAGTGGTTGTTTGAGTAAATTTTTTATTTAAAATCTCTTTTTTTTTTTAAGATCGGATTGTTATTTGGATTCTTTTAATAAATGGGTTTAATCCAGCTGCTGATGATGATATTGCAATAATTACAAAGTGACTTTTATTTTATCTCCCTAAAAAAGGAATTTTATTTTTAATTCTCAGGATCTACCATTCTCCTCCTCACTATGCTTAGTGTATTTTGACACGCGCAAATTGGCACGTACCAAAAATCCATTCTTTGTGGCTAAAAGCCTCTCTCAGGATTTCATCGTCCTCACTACTCGGCCATAACTAATAACTTTCACCTACAAAAATGTAACTTTCACCTACATTCGGATTCTTCATGTATTTTTCTCTTACTTTCTCTGTTCTTTGTTGTTCTTCACGCTTTTTATATAAAACACAATAACCCGTTTGTTCTTTGATTACGATGCTCACTATTTAGCTTTAGCTCAATCTTGTTTGTTTATTGTTCTTTATAATAGAATCAACCATGCATAACCCTTCAACTGTAATTCAAGAATCCAGTTCGATCTGTGACTTCGAATCCCAATATGGTCGTTTTATCTTCCGTTCGATGTTTCAAAACTTGGTCTTAGATGGGTCTTCTTCTTTTCTCTCCAATTTTTTGTATTTCGATGGTTTTGGGGGTCTAGCTATTAGGAAAAGATCTAAGGTGAGTGCTTCACTGAATTGGAGTAGCACAAATAGTTCGGGTATTGGGAAAATATTTTCTGAGTTTAATAGAGCTATTAGGTTCCATTGTGAGAGAATCCCAATTGGGTTCGCTTCGCTTCGGATTGATCCTGGGAACAATGATGGTTCTGGTGGGAATAATACCGCTGGAGAGAATAATAATGGTTTAAGGGTAAATAGTTGCGGCGTTATGAACGACGATGATTTGGCCTTGAATGTTAATGAAAGAGAGAGCCCCAAAAAGGTTCTTATTTTGATGAGTGACACAGGTGGTGGACATCGTGCTTCTGCAGAAGCTATAAAAGCAGCTTTTCATGAAGAATTTGGTAATGACTATCAGGTCAGTGTTAATGTGTTAATGTTTTAGAAATGCAACACCAACATCTTTTCATTGCAAAACAATGTCAAGAGGGAAATGCAAGTTATAGTTTTGAAAGTTGAATTCTTCATTGTCTTAAATGTGATATATAAATATATGTGATTGAGTGAGTAATGCAGTTGCTATTGAGGTTTAATTTCGTTTTTAAGGGAACTATGACAACGTAGACTATGAACTTCCTTCGTTTCCCATAATTTTTGTGAAATCTAGAAAGGAAGCTGCTGGAAAGAAAGAAGTGAGTGGTGCATATCTATTTGTTGGTCATGGTTTGTGTGCTAAGTGTGTGTATAACAGGTGTTTGTCACTGATTTATGGACGGATCATACTCCTTGGCCATTTAATCAACTTCCCAGGAGCTATAATTTCTTGGTTAAACATGGGCCCTTATGGAAGATGACATATTATGGAACTGCACCTCGTCTTGTGCATCGTACTAATTTTGCCGCAACTTCAACATTTATAGCTCGGTAAGACTTGTTCACTTTGTTAGACAATTAGACATTACCCAATTCATTAGAGTTTTTCAAGTTTTGCTAAATGAAGATATAGATAGTTCTTATTCAATTTACTAACCCATTATGCTTGTTTTGCTTATCTTAATCTTTGATAATATGTTAGTCAGAGTCAAGGAGTTTTTTGTTTTTTTAAATTATATATCTTTTCTTTTCTAAGCAGTCTAACTTTCTAATATCTTGTAAATTTTTTTATTCCTTAGAGAAGTTGCCAAAGGGTTGATGAAATACCAGCCAGATATTATTATCAGTGTCCATCCGCTTATGCAACATGTGCCACTTCGAGTCTTGAGGTCTAAGGGTCTGTTGGAGAAGATTGTTTTTACCACAGTTGTCACAGATCTGAGCACTTGCCATCCTACATGGTTGGTTATAAAAGCATATTGTATCTTGATTTTGCAAATGTCTTTGCATAGATTTAATATTGCATGTCTTCACACTCAGGTTTCATAAGCTTGTAACGAGATGCTACTGCCCTACTGCAGAGGTAGCAAAAAGGGCACTAAGAGCTGGACTCCAGCCTTCCCAAATCAAGGTTTATGGTCTCCCAGTGCGACCTTCATTTGTTAAGCCTGTTAGGACAAAGGTATACCTTATAAATTAATGAAGAATTTTGAGATTAATGCTTTATTTCATTTACTGTCTCTGCTTCATTAGATAAAGTTTTATGAGGAGTTTGATGTAGCAGAAATGCTAGGCAGCTGCAGGTTCCTCTGTAAAAGGAGTAGTATGATTTTGTTTTACATTTTAATTGCCCTGTTATTGCAGTGTTCCTATGTTTGTTTTTCTTGCCTGATTTTAAACTTGATTCTATTGTTTTGACAATCCTTGTTTTGCTCCACGCATATTAATCTTCTCTTAGCGAAGTATTGAGTGCTTTAAAAGTTTTTTCAATGTTAGGGTTTTCTGTAAGTTGTGAAGCAACTTTAGCTTAAAAGGAATAATAAGAATAACTAGATGTCATTGAGTTCTATTGCTACTATGTACATGCTCATATCCGCATGATTTTCAAAGGGACAAACTTTTACTTTTCATTTTGTGTGAACGTTGCATATTCTGAGTAGAAACATTTTTTTGAGGCTTGTTCAATATTTTTTTCCAAGTTGCTATAAGTGGCTCCTCATAATTTCTTTTGTAATTCTAATCTCCATATAATTAAAAGGGTTCAGGTCTCTATAAGTCCTGTAATTCTTCATAAGGTACAGTTTAGTCTAATAATTTTTAGGTTATACCCGTAGAGTCCAATAACTCTCTAAAAGTACCAAAAAAAGGCAAAATGTCAAATATTACTAAAATGTGGTCACATGTCAAGCACATGAATTTTTTTTAAGGATATTATCGGAATTGCAATATTTTGAACTAAAAATGATTTTTTAATTAGGTGAAGAAAATGTATATCAAGTCAACTTCCTACATCTTCCAGATTCCAATTGCATCCATGAAGGTCATAATCTCTACATTACGAAACATTTTGACTGGAAGCTAAGTGAATTTCGAAAGGAAAAAACAGAGATTTAAAAAAGATCCACATGGCAATTTCATCTATATAATGGATCTTGATCACTAAAAATCAAATTCAAAAAAAGAAGCAAGAGTTAAAAGAGACAAAACCAAACATTTGATTCCAAAAGGAAAGGTTCGCTGTAGCAAAGGGAAAAATATTTTGATACTATCTAAACCTCTGATTCCAACATGTTAATAAATCATTTTTAATTTAAAATATTACAATTCCGATAATACCCTTAAAAAATTTATTATGTGTCTAACATGTGACCACATTTTGACAATATTTAACATTTTGTCTTTTTTTTTTAGCTTTAGAGAGTTAATGGACTATATAACCTAAAAGTTACAGGATTAAAGTGTATAAAGAATTATAGGACTTGTAGAGGCCTAAACCCTAATTAAAATCTATTAGTTTCATATACTTAAGATATTACATTTTATGAATAAAATTTAAATTTATGTGCATTCAAAGTTAATCTTACCACCAAGTGGAGGTAGCAACTAGCAAAGACATCTTTATTTCTTGTAAATTAATTTGATTACATTTGATTTTATAGTGGTTGGTGATGATAATTGTATGGTTTATGCTTATCAGATCAGATTGTCACTATAGCTGATGGCACTCACTAAGTATTTAGTCTTACCTTGCTAACTTTAGGTTGAGCTTAAAAGAGAGTTAGGCATGGATGAGGATCTTCCGGCTGTTCTGCTGATGGGAGGTGGTGAAGGGATGGGTCCTATTGAGGCTACTGCCAAGGCACTCGGGGATGCTCTGTATGATGAGAATATTGGTGAGCCAATAGGTCAAGTTCTTGTGATATGTGGTCGCAACAAAAAGCTTGCAAACAAATTGCTATCAATTAGTTGGAAGGTCCCAATCCAGGTTTTACCTTTTTCCCAAATCCCAGCATTTGGTTCCATTTTCTTCTATATCCATATCTGTGAAATATTGATGACTATTGGCTAATTGTTTTCCTCTTCCCTAAGCTCATTGATGGACGTGCCCATTTTGGCAAAGAAAGCAGCCTACAACCCTCTACTTCTCCACTTTCAAATTATAATGAAATTTTCATATTGAATACAAGCCGTTAAATAATTCAATTATACTGGAATATTTGTCTATCATATATGTAGAGGTTGCCCTGTTGCAGTATCTAAGATACAGAATTGAATAGTTCCATAATATTCTTTATTTCTTGCTTTTAGGGTCATATTGTTGGTCTTGCGATTCTTTGATAAAATTGCCAGGAAAAAAAAAATCAAAAATTGTATTTTTCGTAGGGGTAAAATTGAAATTTTTGAAAAAGCAAAAAACCCAAAAAAATATAAACAACCATCTCACATCCTCTTCCTCACGATCTTAGACCACCCCTCAACCTCTCTTTGTTCCTCATCCATCTCGCTCAAACCTCCATACCTATCAAGCTTCAAACCTATGGCAATTAGGGTTTGCCATTTTACCCAGAAAAATTAAAACCTCCATTGCCATTATACCTAGAAACTAAGTAGCTCATTATAATGTTAGTGCCTCAGCTCTTGAAAAAGTCTAAACAATGCTTGGGAATTATTGAGCAATTCCAAGTTAGATTCGGATCATCATATATTTAACAAGACAAATTCCCTAGTTACATGATATCCTATTTGGAGAAATTAAACCCATTTGATTTGGATCAGATTCTATTTAACAAGTATTGAGCCCGACAATGGAGGGAGAGTTACAATTTAGCTCTTGATATTTTTTAAAGTGATTTTGCAGTCCAGATGGAGATTTTGAGATTAAACATTTTAAATTTTGAAATATTGGACTTACTGTAGCATATTACTTACTATTTGTTTTGGTTTTTGGTTCTGAGACAGAACGGAGAGAAGAGAGAGAGATTGAGAGTGAGAAAGTTGCTTCTTTTTTTAATTTTAATAATACAATTTATTGACTTTTTTTGGAAAAATTGTCCTTTATTGACCCTATTTAAAACTTACCGGACTAGAGTGCTATATCAAAGAATCTTAGGTCTAATATGACCCTAAACACTTATTTATTGGTATAACCAACATGCATTTTCTGCCCATATGTTCATTTGTGAATCCCTATGTGCTGGCAAGTGACAACCATGTTCCTCCCATATCACACACTAGATAGTTATCATATGCATTTACTTTGTACATGCTTGTGTACAGAGATAGCCAGAGAAGTTGCTGAAATTGATAAATATCGCAGGTGAAAGGATTCATTACTAAAATGGAAGAATGCATGGGAGCTTGTGATTGCATTATTACGAAGGTAAGTTACTTGTAGAATTCCTTTGTAAAAAAATAGTAATGAAGAAAATGACAAGTATAATAATCTATGTTCATCTATTTTCATTATTGACCTCTCATATTAAACACACTTTTCTCTCTTTAAACCTCATCCATTCCTTCTCCTTTCTTATACTCTCTCATCTAATCCAGCTCTATCTTTACACTCTCTTCTATTCCATCTCTCAACCTTAAAACGTTCTCTCTTCTTCCTCTGTTTTCTCGGCGCATAAATAATATTTATAGCACTTATATACTATAAAAGACTTTTACGTCAGTGGCATCTTAAATTTTTTAATATGCATTCGGTTGTCAAACGTATCAATTTTTATCAAATTGTTTTTATAAATTTGCATTAAATTGGAGTGTCAATTGCCTAAACTCATGTCTATGTCATGTCACTTGGACACAGATACTTTACGAAAATTGAAGAGTTCATATAACATAGGTTATATACTTGTTATGTTGTATATATTGGGTCCTTGAGATTAAGGGTTTTTCCAATTTACATCCTATTGTATTCAAATAGGCTGGACCAGGAACTATTGCAGAAGCCATGATACGAGGTCTTCCCATTATTTTGAATGATTATATTGCTGGGCAGGTAATCTTGGTTTAAACTGTTTAGTCTTTTCTTCTACTTCAACCATATTAGTAGTGTTAATTAGTTCGCATTTTGATATAGGAAGTTGGTAATGTACCTTATGTGGTGGAAAATGGATGTGGGAAATACTCTAAATCTCCAAAAGAAATAGCAAAGATTGTTGCTCAATGGTTTGGTCCAAAAGCGGACGAACTCAAGGCAATGTCGCAAAATGCATTGACATTGGCAAAGCCTGAAGCTGTATTCAAAATTGTCCGCGATCTTCATGAGCTTGTTAGACAAAGAAGCATTGTACCCCAGTTTTCATGTACAGCTTAACTTCCATTGCTCAGTAGTCAAATTTTACTGCGAGTATGTCTTTGCTCACGATTCTTTCCGCAGAATAAATTTGATTATTCTGAGGTAAAACTCCTGCCTGTATTATTCCCATTCCTTTGCTCTGCGAAGACATACTTTGAAAATGATTTCCATTTTTAGCCATGAAATTGACTTGTATTACATCCACAAACCGATAAAAGCTACATTTTTGTTAGTTTATGAGCATGACACCCTAAGCTTCTCTCTTTTTTGTCAAAGCTTTTAAGGTGCCTTTTTCCTTCATGTGGAGTACCTCTTCAATAGATTTATTTGTTAATTTCTTTTTTTTTCTCCTTTAAATTAAACGTTTTATTAGTAATAATTGTTGATTTTGCTCATACTTTTAACACCCTTTCCTTTTCTATAAAAATAAAATAATAGATGAACTTATCCTTCACGTCTATGCAACAATTTCTTGTTATCACTAGCGAAGATTATGTTGTTTATTTATTTTAAAAAAAAAATTGTTACTAAGCCGCGAGAATTTTCAATCAACTGATTTTTGAAAGGAAACAATTTGCCGTAATCCGCTGTGAACGACAGAAGAATTTATATGCTTCTTTAATTCATTTTTTTAGCATGTTGTCGTTTTTAGGATCCACGCAACTGCGGAACGAGAGTCATTTTAGAGGCTAGAGCTTTTTAGCCATTCTTCGATACGATTCATACGAGCATATAATACGAATCATTAACGGAAAATAATTGAAGTTTTTCCTTTTCCTAATCTCTTCAAAAAAAAAAAAAAAATTGGTTCTAAAAGAATATAATAAAGTTGTATGAGAAATATTTTGCTTGGGGAAATACTTTCTTTCATGGCCATGCATCAACCCGCTGCAATATAATTGTTTTTTTATTAACAAATATTATTACCATTATTTTATTAGACCAACTCCAACTTTAGCAGCATTTTGCACCATTTTGCTGTAAAAGTTACATTAAATTTTTAATTTTCTTGAATCCATTAAACTAATTATTAAAATAAAAATATATTCCTTTAAAAAATAAAATATTTCTTTTATTTTTTGTTATAAAATAAATATTTAGTAATTTTTTATTAATTTTATATCATATACTTAATTTTAATTCATTATATGTAATAAAAATTTAGCAATATTTTTAATTTTTTTTATTTTTTTGTTATAAAATAAATATTTAGTAATTTTTTATTAATTTTATATCATATACTTAATTTTAATTTGTAATAAAAATTTAACAATATTTTTAATTTATTTTTATTTTTTGTTATAAAATAAATATTTAATAATTTTTTATTAATTTTATATCATATACTTAATTTTAATTCATTATATGTAATAAAAATTTAACAATATTTTTACTAAAAAATACGTGAATAGTATCGTTTAAATTTAACTAATATTATTTTTCTAACTATTTTTATGTGAAATTTGGTATTAGAGCTTGGATTAGAGTAATTTTTACACCAAATTTTACGTCATTTTAATAGGATTGTGAAGGGTTAGAGAAGTCTTTTGTTTATTGTGCAAACTTTCAATTATAATTTATTTAACTCTAAATATTTTAAAGAAAATTCACAAAAGTACTGTACCAAATGTAGCATGGATTTAGGATTTTTGGAGGTTACGTTTCAAATATTGTACCAAATTATGTGATTTAACCCTTTTTTAATGCTTACTACTTACATTCTAAATTGTAACACTACGTATATTTTTACGTTTAATTTAAGATAAATTTTAAATAATTTGAAAGAATGTTATCGTAAATATAATTAAGTCAATATAACTATATCTAATAAATTTATTATGTGAATTATAATTATTATATATTTATAATACATAATATAATAATGTTATTATAAATTATACTATGGATTTATTTCTATTAGAAACTAACCACACTTAATGATTTTTCCATATTATGTTTTATTTGTTTAGTAAATCAATATTATATGCGTGAAAGTATCAAACCAGATGTTAAATTGTGGTTAAACAACATCATTTCTGAGGGGATTATTGAAAAAATAGTAAAACTATGATGAAAATAGTTAGTTAAGAACCCAGACATTATTATTGAGTCAATTGTTCAATAATTCTATGCCAATGTTCATGGTGTTAATAATAGGGTAATGATTAAAGTTTGATATCAATGCATTTTATGAAGAAAGAGACATGGCCCAGGTGAATATATAAATCATCTAGATATTGTGGATTACAAAGAGGTAATAGAAACCGCTATAGATAGGGCTAAATGAGAATTTTTCAATGAAAGACACAAAACTTTCAAAGCCAAGTACTTATTTAGAGTCACCCATATTTGGCAATATTTAGTCTGTTCTAGATTCATGCCCACCGTACATTACAATACCATAGATAAAAAGGCAGGCTATATTACTCTTCTCTATAACATCGACTACAGGCATGGATGTTGGGGCAATAAATAACCAAAGGATAAGACTTTTTGCAAACAATCACCGTTTGAGTTATTTCTTCACCCAACTCATTACAACTATGTATGCTAAAGTAGGGGTAAAATTCTCAAAGGATGAGGTTTTGCTACAAACGGGTGAATTATTGACTCCCACCTATATAAGAAAACTCACTTCTAGGACAAAAGGCACCAAAGGGTAGTCTCTTAAAAAAAAACTTCAATGAAAGAAAAAGTTCAACATCTAAGACAAGAGGTGAATTATATGAAAAATGATGTCCAAGAATACCATGCTCAACATGGAGAATATGCAAGTAGGTAGAACCACTTTTAGGGTGAATTCATACAATCTATCATAGAGATGCAAAGTTTACATCTCTCTCATACAGAAATTGATTATAGTTAAGCGAGGGTGCTTGAGAATCCTAGATATGATTTTGTTTTCAAACCACCTGAGCACCTATGTGGTTACGAAGGAGGATTGGATAACATGAAGGATGGAGTTCCAATTTTCATTCTAGATTTATTTATGAGCTTTATCTTTACGTGCTTTATTTTACGTACTTTTATGTTATTTTGTTTTTGTTTTTTTGTTTATTATGTTTTGTGTTGTTTTATAATTGATGTATTTTCTTTTCTTTTATTTAATTATTATTTCCTATGAACAATGTTTATTTTATTTACAAATATTAATTTCATAACTATTTTATCATATATGGTTTATGAAAAGTACACAATATTTCTATCATATGATATAACTGAGTTAGATGATGGATGTTCAATTAATAACCACATCATCTCCTTAATCACATTGAGTTAATACCATTGGATAACTTTTATTTTCTTTTTCTTCTTTATCTTTGATTTACGTTTAATACATTGAGGACAATGTAGATTTTAGGTTAAAGGTGTAAGAAAAGTTACGTATGAAATTATGCATTTTTAAATTTTTTATTAAGCATGTGTTTGATATTATTTAGTTTAGTTAGGGATTAGGGATATTAGATTCATAAAAATTTTGATTCAAAACTATCATGCTTTTAGTTAATTTAAAGTGAATAATTGAGTTGTTACATCGTTTGTTTGATGTCTTAAACATATTTATGGATTATTATAAGAATTAGTTTTTTTATTCATAATTTGTATTTCATGCTTGGATGTAGAATTAGTAATTTGTGTCGTAGCTCGGTTGACCAAATCAAACCTGAATCGAACACAAATCAAATTAAATTTGGATAAATTCAGATAACCCAAAAAACTTGAGATGGGTTTAAGCTAGCTCATTAGCCTAAAATAAAATTAAAAAATAAGAAGCACTAGCACGTTACAACTTATACCTTAGGTTAAGAACTTAAAATTAAAGAAAGTAATTTCTTCTTATATCATATTGCAATTCTTACGAGAAATAACTTTTCTTTCAAAATAAAACAGAAAATCATTACTTCAAAATTCATTTAGGTTCTGAATAAGTCATAGTTTGTTCATTTTGTTTTTTTATTTTAGCAAACACAATCACAAATAAAATTTCAGCTAAGAAAGAAATAATGTAAAAGCAATAAGAAAATTATGGTTTGAAAAGGGGCTATATGAGTAACTATTATATTATATTCATAACTTGTGAGTTAATGTTGGTAAATTTATATTCTTAAAGAGAGAGTTAGTTATTGTACACCTAGAACAAAAGTGTCCTATTATACATGATAAAGATTGATTGTATATTCTAACTTTTGGTTAATTAATTAATTTATTATTTTAGCTTTTGGTTATTAACTTAAAAACATAATTCATTTTAAGTGAAATAAGCAATATGGAAGTGGATAAAGATGACATAGATAACATAATGGAAATCACGGGAGAGGAAGATGAAATAACCACTAACATTCTTCCAAATTCAAAGAAGCATAATATGATGTCAAAAAGATTATAGATATGGGAACACTTTGATACTCTCTCTTTGACTTCTCTTAATATTCCATGATAGAAGTGCAAGTATTATATAATCAGGTCTATCAAAATTGATTTGAGAATGAAACAGGTACTTTCACATGCCATTATAGTAAGTATACTATGAGGGACACACACAATGTGGGTCAGATGCTTATTATTAGTTATTGTAACATAACATATGTGTGTGAGGAGTTGTATTATCTCCATGGGCTTTGTTGTGTGTATGACTTGTTCATTCAATATTAATTTATCTATTGTTCAAAAGACTAGTTGTTGTAATATTATTTCCCTCATTTTTGGTGTTTCATGTAATGTTATTTGAGCTAATGTGATTTAGTCATTAAATATATTTTTTATTTACAAACAAAGGTTCATTTAACTAAAAAAACATGCAATTAATAATTCTGGCTTGTTTATGTTTGGTTTAGATTCGAGCTCATCTTTGTTGACCCGAATTAAATTTGAATTTAGCTAGGGTTAGATCAATTTGAGTTGGCTTAGTTCGAGCCAGCTAGGTAACCATACTTGTTTAGAAGCACTTAGGTTAATTAAGAATAAATTCATATTATTGATTTTCTTTTTAGTATAAAAAATATCTTCGATCAGGCCATTCTTCTTTGTTAATCAAATCAATTAATGTCTTCAGTTGGGTCATTAACTAATTTGATTAAATTATGTCTAATGCCTAAGAAAATAACAAACCATTTAATTCGATGTCTTCGTTCGGGTCACCAATTTAAAGTCTTATTCAAGCTGTCCAAATTAGGTATAGATGATGTGTCTAAAACTTAATTCTCATAATTTAAATCTATTATGAAAAATAAATTGTCAATAAATTAATCATAAATAAACTTTGTAATGAATATTGAATAAAGAAATACTCTGTATTTATTAAATATTAAAAATGTTCACCTAAATAATCTAAACAAACATGACAAAAAATCTAAATTTCAATTATAATAATTAACAAGAGATGCTTAATTAATTTCACAATTAGTGGATTAAAATCAGCAAATTCAAGAAATATATAAAGAGTAATCTAAAAATTTAAAAATACAAATTATATCTCAATATCTGGATGATATATCCTACTCTAAAGTTATGAAAGTTATGATCTTGATCTTTAAAGTATTCTTCAATTTTTAGTTATCTTTTCTTCTTCTTATTCTAGAAAATCTCCCAAATGTTGCTTCTTTTTTGTTCTTATCTAATCTAAATTTTGTACAAAATGTAAAAACTACTCTAAGATCAAAACGTAGACGGCTAGAAATTCTACATGAAAAACTATATGAAACCTAAAACGAGTACTATTAATTTATAAAAAAATCAATGTACAAAGGGCTTTGGGCCAAATTAATGTTTGCACGTCATGGTACAACAATGTTTTCCACTACGATACAAAGTTATATTAATTCACACAATTCCAACCTGAGAGGGTCTCATCATGGCACATCATATTCCATGATGTGCAATAGAAAACTTAATTTTCCTAATAATTCATCCCAAAAAGTGTGCACTATGGTAGTTATTTTCTTCATCGTGGCACACTTTTCATTTCATGAAATTTTCCTTATTTCAAAATGGTTGGTCCTTGATTTAAAACTTACATGCTTTAATCTTTTAAGCTTTTAGGGTGAAAAATAAGTTCTCTAAGTGTTGTTCTTTGTGTGTTGATAAATTTATCTATTTTAAAGCTAAACACACCTTAAATATAATAAAACATACATGTAATTATGAAGATATAGATTTGCATAAATAATGATATAAACATGATATAATCAAATCTATATATTATAATTATTCATAATAAAATCATAAAATATTAGTGTTTTTCAAGCATTTATCACAATCCCCAATCTGCTTCTTTCTAGCATCTAGCAAGTAAGATGACTTAAAAACTAAAAACAAAAATAAATAAACTAAACTATCGTAACATAAATCATTTTTGTAAATTAACATGGTTGCATTTAGCGTATATAATAAATCTTTAAATCCTTAGGTGGTTCTAGTAAACGAATTAAAGTCTCATGAGGGTTTTCAATGATAATACTTACAAACATCATAACATGCAAAAAATAAAAAAATAAAAAATTCACATGACAAAGCTAAAAATAACAAAATAAAAACTAAAGTTAACAAAAATCTCATGCATTAGTTTCTTTTCAGTTCATAATCAAAACCTTAAGTACAAGTTAATTCAGTATCCTAAAGAATCATAGTTTATTAATCAAAGCAGTTACACATCGCAAATTCATGTTCCATTTAAAAACATATCAACTTTGAATCACCAAATCCTAGTGTTAGGAATCCAAATTCACTTCAACTCCAATCCTCACAAGATATACTCTCAATTTCACACTGATCCTATGGGTTCAAGAACTCAACAAGGTATATGCGAATAGAAGTTATGTAAATAATAAAGAAAAAAAAAGGTTTGTATATGTCTATAACAAGAAAAGCTCAAATGCACATAACATTGATCTCATGAAAGGAATCAAATGCTAGGATTTATAAATATACCATATTATTAATCTCATAGTTCAATTAAAATCATCAAGCAAAAGTATTAAACTTGTGCCTCAATATGAATGAAATTGCATTCACTTCAATGGGATTATTCCTTATTTTTTGTAATAACTATCTCACTATTTTGAAGAACTTAGGGTCATAATATATAATTATACTACTTGTTTTTCCCTTTTTTATTCTATTTTTTCTTTCTCTTTTTTAGAGAATGGACACATATACATATTTTGATAAGTGGCTATTTTGGATTTTTTTTTGTTCTAAAGGAACACCATATATATATTTTTTTACTAGAAGTGAAGCATGAATGAAGATATACACACACTTTAAATCCTACTCAAATAATTCAATCTAAGCAATGAAAATAAGTATATGATACTTCATTACATATTTAAAATCTTAACATTCATTGCGAAACCAATAGAGATCATCTAATAATTTAAAATAACAAGAAAAATGTTTAAATGAGTAGAAGAAAATTCATCACTCAAAATAAAATGCTTATAGGCTCAAAAATATCACAAGGAAGTCTTCACTATTTCATTCATAAATACTCATTTTGGATTTATCTCAATTTTAACGTCCAAGTAGGGGAGGTAACTTGTGCGAGCTAGGCCAGTTCGAGCTGGCTCGAACTAAGCCAACTCAAATTGATCTAACCCTGGCTAAATTCAAATTTAATTTGGGTCAAAAAAGATGAGCTCGAATCTAAACCAAACATAAACAAGCCATAATTGTTAATTGCATGTTTTTTTAGTTCAATGAATCTTTCTTTATAAATAAAAATATATATTTAATGACTAAATCTTATTAGCTCAAATAAAATTACATAAAACACCAAAAATGAGGGAAATAATATTACAACAACTAGTCTTTTCAACAATAGATAAATTAACATTGATTGAACAAGTCATACACACAACAAAGCCCATAGAGATAATACAACTCCTCACACACATATGTTATGTTACAATAACTAGTTAATAAGCATCTGACCCACATTGTGTGTGTCCCTCATAGCATACTTACTATAATGGCATGTGAAAGTACCTGTTTCATTCTCAGATCAATTTTGATAGACCTGATCATAATACTTGCTTCTATCATGGAATATTAAGAGAAGCCAAAGAGAGAGTATCAAAGTGTTCCCATATCTACAATCTTTTTGACATCATATTATGCTTCTTTGAATTTGGAAGAACGTTAGTGGTTATTTCATCTTCCTCTCCCGTGATTTCCATTATGTTATCTATGTCATCTCTATCCACTTCCATATTGCTTCTTTCACTTAAAATGAACTATGTTTGCAAGTTAATAACCAAAAGATAAATAAATAAATTAACCAAAAGTTGAATATACAATACATATTTATCATGTATAATAGGAAACTTTTGTTCTAGGTGTACAATAACTAACTTTCTCTTTGAGAATATAGATTTACCAACACCAGCTCACAAGTTATGAATATAATATATTAGTTACTATTATACCCCTTTTTCAAACCATAATCTGCTTATTGCTTTTACATTATTTCTTTCTTTTCTAAAATTTTATTTGTGATTGAGTTTGCTAATATAAACCAAAAAAATGAACAAATTATGACTTATTCAGAACCCAAATGAATTTTGAAATAATGACTCTCTGTTTTATTTTGAAAGAAACGTTGTTTCTTGTTAGAATTGAAAATATTGGGACCATAGGCTTCCTAATGCCTATTGTCTTGTATCAATCGAAGTCTCAATTAGGAAGTTAGGACAAGTCAAAGTTTAGGGAAAAATGTCAACGCCAGATACAAATTTGACTTCCCAAATTTAAAATTTTCTTGGCTTGAAATCTCCTCTATGTCTGGACTAGTGGGTCACTAGATGGATGTGATGTTGAGATTGAGCCTACCTATCTATACATGAATCGGGTCATTCTCAACTTTTACCATCTTATTTCTTCAATCAAAGGTTAGAACTTTGTGGTGGAGGAACTTGATAACAAATTTATGCTTCAGCCAAGTCTTGGTTAGTGTTTGATGGCCAGGATTTCTATATGACCAGAATCTTTGGATGGAAAACTCTTGAGTATCTAGACATCTAACCTCCTTGATGATAATGGCAATTGATCCAGAAAACTAGAAGTAAATATTTATGATGTTTCAAAGGAACCAGATAACTAGGTGAATTTTTTGGTGCAACTTTTGATGGAACGAGAAGACCAGGAATGACTTCATGATTTTTTTCCTTTTTCTTTTTTTTCATGCCTTGTAGACATGTCATCAAGTCAGGTTATTTCCCAAAAGAATTTAGCTACCATTGCATTTTAGCTTATGTCTTAACACCTAGGTAGTGGCTCCAGGAATTAAAACAATAGAGGAAGTATGGTAGAAAGGACAAGGGACAAACAAGGTTGTAGCTTTCCAGACCAAAGTGACTATGGTAGTGACAATGCCTAATATGGCCCGCATCCCGTTTCTAGCTAAGGATATTATCATAGAAGAAGATGTTCCATACTTAAATCCTATTCATATACCATCCTTGTTTCTTTTCCTATCATGAATAAGATTGGATTATTATGTAATTATTCATGTAGCTTAGGGGAAAAGTCTAAAATATTTAGAGTAGTAGTTGGATAATTTTTTAATGAGACATTATTTTGTCTTCAATCCTTGAAGGATATCGATTAGCATCCTATTAGAAAGGAATCAACTAATAAGTTTATTGGATCAGACCCTTGAGGAGAATAGGCATATTTTAGACATTTTGGAAAATGGTAGCCTAATCCAAAAGGCCACTGAGAAGGCTTAAAAGGTTATTGAGGCTATACTGACTTTAGGAATAGATGACTTGAAAAGAGCTGGAATGAGAGAGCTTGAGGACTAAGAACTAGAAACCCTTTGTCCCAATTAAAAAATTGGTTGAGAATATTTTGAATGAGTACTTGTACTCAAATGACTTTGTAGCTAACAAAGGTGGTTCTTGGGCCTATAGTTTTTAGTGAGCCAAGATGGGGGTAAAAAAAGTGCACCCTAAGTTAGATCTCTCTCTACACTACCTTTTGGATTCCCTAGAGACTGTGATAGAGCATGGAAGTTATAATAAAAACTCAAACATCGAGGGGAGTGAGACCCAATTTGGAGAAATTCCTTAAAAGTTTACCAATGCTAGGAATGCCACAAAGCCCTTAGCGATAAGTAGAGTCTAGAAGGTACAATATGTGATACTAATCTCAGTCATTTTGGCTGATGATATCGATGATAGTAATGGAATAGGACTTAGGTTTTTCTTTCTTTCTATTTTTCATTCACTTAGCAATTAATTTGTTGGCCAAAGTGTAGTCATTTGGTCCTTATTTTTATAGCTCTAAAAGCATCATTCTTTAATGAATGATATGAACTTGGAAATTTTTCCTTGGACAATTTTCTTCAAACATTCTTGCATTTTTTTTGTTGTAAGTTAAGTCACTTACTTTTTCTTAATATTGCTTACTTTTTGTTGATATTGGGCCTACATTTTTTGTTGTTGTAGGGCATGCATTTTTTGTTGTTGTGGGGCACTCATTTTTTTTTATTAGCATGTCATTACATCGAGATAACACTTAGCTACATACATTGTTAGGATTTGGACCATAAGTGTTCACTTTGTACTTTAGTGACCTCAGTAATTCCTTGGAATACTTAATAACTTTTGAAATATTTTTCGGGAGTTGGATGATGGACTAGGAGGAGTTATCCCTAGTTACCCAAGATGAGCACAACATTAGCCCACGATACAGATCCAGAAAAGTTCCAAAGGACACCCAGTGAGACAAGCACTAGAAAAAGTGGGAGCAAGTACGGGTGTTGCAATATGGCATATGAACCATGGTGCAATTGATGGATGGATGGTCGGCTTGTCTTTGGAGCCTACTATCTCGCAACCCTTTTATAGTCTAAATGTGTAATAAGGGTATATATGGTGGTTAGGTTTAGTTGTATATTTCTTAGAATATTTGTAGTTGATACCTTAGTTTAAGTGACATGAAACCAATCTTAAGATCATGATATTTCTAAATGTATGTCCTTTGCCTGAATTCAACCTTCAGATTGTAAGATATGAGTAGTCAAAGTTGTAAGGGTCATACTGAGAATGTATGGACTATGTTGATTAACTAATCGACTGGTTGGTAGGCCAACTAGTTTGGAGATTGGCTAGTCGAAAGATCCTTGCCTTGAGGATCTCAAATGTTAGAGAATTGGTTTATATTAGGGTAAACTAGGTCCATTTGTGCTATGTTCTCACGAGCCAATTTTTGTTGACCTAAATTTTAGATTTGGCACATGAAGGCACAAGCTTGTTCTATAAAGTCCAAATTTTGGCAGTAAGTAGATCATATGATGAGATTTCCAATGGTTATCTTGGATTTTTCATATGATTCATTGATTTTTGAGATATGAAAAAATAGCTTGGCATTGACACGAAAGATGGCTGGTCAAGTGGTTGGTGGGACTCTATTAGTGGTGATTATAATGAATGATGGTTTTTATGTTTTAGTCCTTTAGGGTAAGGGTTAAACAATTGATGATTCTACCCTGGCAGTGCAGCAATACATTCCTGGTGCTACTATGTTTAGACATTGATGCTTGCTACTCTTTTGTTGTCTTTAATTTTTTTTGCTAAATATTTTTTTCTTAGTGCCCTAGTATATTACCAAGTCTTGAAATAAATTTTAAAAATCTACTATTCTCTTCTTGAAAATAAATCTAAATATATGGGTGGTCTACCTATGAGATAGTGCCCTACTCTATAGAGTGGTCTCTCACGAGATGGTGCACTACTATATGGAGTGGTCTACTCATGAGGTAAGGCCCCACTTTGTGGAATGGTTTACTTATGAGGTAGCGTCCTACTATATGGATGGTCTACTTATGAGGTAGTACCCTTCTCTATACAAGGGTCTACATATGAGGTAGTTATCTACTTTGTGGAGTGGTCTACTGATGTGGTAATGATGTGCTCTATAGGTGGTCTACTTATAAGGTAATGCATTACTTTATGGAGTCTACCATCTCCTAATCCCTTGTTTAGCAAAATATTTTAGTGTGATAGGCAATGAGTATTTTCTGAATGCTAATTTGTAGCTTCCATCTTTTTTGTTGAAGGAGTTGTGTGATTGAGTGCTCTAATCACAAGCCCCATATTTTTGAAGGGCTCCTATGACCTTTAGCAATCTCATTCAAGTTCCTAATATCTACTGTGTATGTTCTAGGGTTTGAAGGGGTAATACTTCCCTTCTTCCCATTGTGAGCTTATCCAAGTTCCAATGCTTGGATCCTAGATTGTAGTCACTAGGGGTGCTAAAGGGGTTGTGTGCCCGCTTCATTTTCCATACAAGACTTAGGTTATTAAGACATTGATGCCATTGTCTAGATCCTAGTGGGTTCCAAATGGGTTTTATACTGGCTTTATTTTTTTCATAGGACTAAGAAATGAGACTTTAATTCCATTGCTTGGATTTTAGACCTTAGTGATTGTGGGCACCAAAGGGGTTATGTGCCCGTTTTATTTTATGCATAGAAATTTGTCCATTAAGACACTAATGCCACCATTGGGATCCTAGACTATAGTGGCTATAGGAGTCGAAGGTGGTATGTGATGAGTGCCCAAAAAGCACTAAAATAACCATGATTTTATGTACATTAATTGATTAAAAATACATATATTTATATGTTTTATCATATATTTATATAAATTTGTCTTTTTCGGAATCACGGGTATTTTTATTGTTTTTCAGGTATTTTGGCTTAAAAACCCAATTTAAAGACTCAAAGAGGAATACTTGAAGCAATACATCACAAATATATTAATAAATAAGTGGGAAAAGGTCAACAAACATGGAAAAATTGGACAAAATGGGTCGAAAAGGTCAAAAATGTCAAAAGATCGGAAATCGCGCCCATTGCCAGTACAGCCGCCCAGCGCCGCGCCTTGCTGCCATGTGCTTCCCGTCCGCGCGCGCCCCATCGCGCGACGCTCACGCGCGCTGGCAATGCCGCTGACCCCGCGCGCCGGCCTCCGCGCCCAACGCCATTTCGCCCCATTTTTCACGTGCGGCCACCGCACGTGACGTCATCGGCGTCATTAATGACATCAAGAATTCCAATACGCGTTTTTACATTTTTAAATATTTTTTAACATTTTTTTAATCATTTTTTCTCTCCATCCTCACCTATAAATACCCCCCTTCCATTCACTTCAAAACACACCTTCAAAACACACTTCTCTCTTCTTTCTTTCTCTCTTTTCTTAGATTTTTAGGTTTTTTTAGTTTTTCTTAGTTTTTAGTAACTAGTTATGTTTTTGTAATTTATTAGCTTTTCGATTCAATAAATGGGAGTGCAAATTCCGCTTGGAGGTTTTCCAACAACGGGAATAGCATCGAAGTTCTGTAAGGATTTTATTTTCTTTACAGTTATTTTTTATGCTTTATTCTTACATGTTATATTTAATTTGTCTGTGATTAAATTTAACTGTGTTGGCTATTTGTAAACATGATATAATAATAACGTTGTTATGCTTGCGAAATATTAAATAGGTAAAAATCTCTAAAATGAATTGATTTTGTTTTTATTCAAGATTTTATATTAAGAATGTTAGAGAGAAATATATTATTTTTCATTACAAACTTAAATCTGAAAATTAGATTTTAAGGTTTAGTTATCCTATTCGATTTAGAGGAGTGGTCTTTTATTTGTTGGTACAATCGCCCGGTAGTTAGAGTGAAGCTCTATTTCAAAAGTTTTTATAAGAATTATTATCTGAAAATGTATTGACAACATGTTTTCAATAGTGTTTTTAAAACTTGAAAGTTAGTACTTGATAACTAAATTCTTAGGTTTAATTTGGACACCTTGAATAAAGTTTAAATCGTTTACCCCCACCAAAGGTGGCATTTAAATGGTTCATTTTCAATCTCTTAGAAAAAGGAATTAATTTAATTAACCAAATTAGTTATCAACCCCACCCATAGGTGTTAATTGATTTGTTTAGTTAACAAAGAATATCTAACCCCACCAAAGGTGGTATTCATATAAAAAAGAGAGAATCAATAAATATCAATTCATATCTTTAATAACCTAAATAATATGAGCAAGCATAATTAACTTAGTTATTATATCCATAAATACTCCACTGTTTTAACAGATAAAATTTGCATAAATATTTATTGAATCTATGTTTATTTTTATGTAAGTAGATTAAAAACACAAAACCCCAAAATATCGTGACAGGATGTTTAGGATTTAATTTCGTTTTTAAAAGTTTGAATAATAAATTAAAAACCACATACATTCCTTCCTTAGATCGACCTTGGGAGTATACTTATCATTTTCTACGAAATGATTCGTGCAATTGCGAGAGTTTTATAAAATAAATAAAACCAAAAGTATCGGGCAGGATCGGCGATGTCGGTTCTGTCCCGATCAAGTTTTTGGTGCCGTTGCCGGGGATGGTATCAAGTTTTTGGCGCCGTTGCCGGGGAAGGAATAGTGTTTTTAAATTATTTATCAAAATTTTAAAAACCTTTTGTGTTGTAAATAATTGTGATTTTTTTTATTAAAAAATTAAAAAAAATAAAAAATTTTGTTGTTTGTGAAAAGTAAAAAAAAAAAAATTCAAATTTCAATTTCGTAATAAATAAAAAAAATATAGCATGAATAATAAAATAATTTTCCATTTTGAAGTTTGAAGTAAAAAAAAAACTAAATAAATTTTAAATTAAATTAATAAATAAATAAAAATAAAAAAAATATAAAAAAATAAAAAAATAAAAAAAATAATAAAAATAATAAAAAAAATAAAAAAAATAAAAAAAATAAAAAAAACAAAAAAAATAAAAAAAATCAATAAAAAAATCAAAAAAAATAAAAAAAAATCAAAAAAATAAAAAAAATCAAAAACTTTATTTTCAATTTTTTTTATTTTATTTTTGTTGTTTTTTCTTTTTCTTTTTTTTTCTTTTACCTTTTTCAATTATTTTTTTCAATTTATTTTATTTTATTATTATTTTTTTTTTTTGAATTAATTTTTATTTTTTCTTTTTTTATTTTTTTTTTTTTTTTTTCAAATTTTTTTTTTAACTACTTTTTTTTTAATTTTCGTTTAAGTTAATTAACTTAGGTTTTTAGTAACTTAATTTACTAACTTATATTAATTTAATTTACTAACTTAATTAACTTAGATTTTCATTAACTTAATTAACCTACCTTTTTATTAACTTAATTAACTTAAATTTTAACTTAACTTAACTTAATTAACTTAATTTTAATAGCATGAAAAGTAAAGATCTAAGGGGAAGTCTAGGAGACTAGTTCTTGGAAGCCTTTGTGCCACTAGTCTTTCCTGGGAACGTTGCTCTGTCTAGGAGGATGGTTTTTAAGGAGCCTTTGCCCCACCATTCTTTCCTGGGAGCACTCTTGGTTAATACTGATTATGTTATTTTAACTTAAAAAAATTAAAAAAAAAAAAAAATTCTGAAACTATCTCCAAAATTTTAAAGCTTTAATTACAATCTAAGGAGTTAGTTGTTTTGTTTGTTCTAGGTACAATTGTGTTTTGATGCCTTAATTATTTGATTTGCACCTAGATGTGGGTTATCTAAAACCCTCAAGCATGCCCCTAGTTTTTGGTACAGAAAAATTTGAAAATCAATAGGGCATGTTTGAAACAGTATAGGTAGACAACATTGTCTTACTTGTAGGTTTGATTGACTCAATGATGAGGGGACATTGAGTTTACTTAAAAGGCAATCCCCAAGTTACGTCTTGCTAAGACGTTAAACTAAGCGCTGGATGGGAGGCAACCCATCATTTTAGGTAATTTTTTTGTTATTTGTTTTAATTTTATTGTTTATTTTGGTTTAATTATATGTGAATAATTCTTAAATTGTTAAAACTAAAAATATTTTTTGAGTTGTTAGAAGTTCACAGCAATCTGTCTGTATACACTTTAATGATGAATATGATGAATGCACTTGCATTTCTCCATTACTACTTACACATTCTCAAGAAATAGGTAATCTTTCTTCTCTTTTCTCTTTATCTTTAATTTACAGTTGTTACATTGAGGACAATGTAAGTTCTAGGTTGGGGGTGGTGAAAAGTTACCATGCTTAATTAGAAAAGAAAAAAAAAGATTTAACAATTTAAAAATTAAAAAAAAAAAAAAAAAAAAAATTATTAATTTTTTCTTTTTTATGTTCACATCTTCATTTTTTGTGTTTAGTTTTATTTTTGTTTTGTGTGATTTAGTAATTTTGGAATTAAAAAAAAAAAAAAAAAAAAAAAGTTCTCCCAAAAATTTATCATTTCTTTAAATCAAATTTAAGTAAATAGTTAAGTCTTTTGTACTGTTAGATTAATTTTTGAAAACATATCATGAAATATTATGTAATTGTTTTTGATATTTGTTAATTTTTGTCATAACTAGTATTTCTTGATAAGATGTAGAAATTATATTAAACCCAAAATCGGTGTTTATGAATTTGTTTTAGTGGAGACTACCTTTGTGAGATATAATTTGAGCCTAATTTCCTTTATTCAGAATGAAATATATATTTTTTCTACTCCAAACACATTTCTTATTTCTTCAAATTCTTAGATGATCTCTATAGGCATTAATATTGAATGTATGAATTTTTTCTCATCTTAATAGAGTGTCGTATATTTTTTATTATTATTTTTGCTTAGATTAAATGATTTGAGTAGAAATTGATAGTATATGCTTTTATCTCATTCGTGCATGACTGTTACAAAAAAAAAAGAGACATATCTCGGGCCACCTAAACCAAGATCAAACAGAAACGCCACAAACTTACCCACTCACCAAACTCCAAAAAAAAATGCACAATCTGTACATGGGTTGACTCTCTAAAATATACATATATTGAAAAAAAAAAAATTAGAGAGATAAAAAAATATAGTATCGTCTTCATACTATGACCCACATTCCCTACAAAGTTGTGAGTACAGGCTAATTACAAAAAAAAAAAAAGATATAGGAAATAATTCCCTAAAAAGTCATTGCAATTTCTTCATTTGTAAAAAGCATATATCTTGAAATTCTTTCTTAATGAGTTTGATTTATGCATGAAAATAATTTTTATATATGATATCTTTATAATTTATACATTTGATTCCTTCCATGAGATCAACGTCAAAATAACACTTTGAGCCTTTCTTCTTTATACATATGCGAACATATTAGTTCATTTCTATACATCAACTCTTTCGCATATAAATTAGTATGAGTGTTTGAACCCATAGGATTCAGTGTTTTGAGAGTATTGACTTGTGAGGAATAGAGTCGAAGCGAATTCGGATTCATGACACTAAAATTGGGTGAAATTAAATTGATACATTTTTGATATGAAATATGAAAATGATTTTCAACTAATTATTATAATAAAATCATGATTGTTTAAAGAGATTAAAATAACTTATGCTTGAGATTTTAATTATGATCTTAAAGGAGATTAAAAAGTATGAGATATTTTTGTGATATGTTGTTTTCTTTTATTCTTAAATTAATTTTGTTGTAATTTTAGTTTTTTTGATTTGATTGTTTTTATTTTTACATTTAGTTCAATGTTTGTGGGTATCATTACTGAAAACCCTCACGAGACTCAAACTCGTCCACTAGGGCAACCTAGGGGTTTAAAGGCTTGTTGCATAGGCTAAATGCAACCGTTTCAATCCACGAAAGTGATTTAGGATAATTTAATTTTTAGTTTTTATCGCTTCTCTTGCTAAGGGACTAGCAAGAAGCTGGTTGGGGGTTGTGATGAGTGCCCAAAAAAGCACTAAAATAACCATGATTTTATGTACATTAATTGATTAAAAATACATATATTTATATGTTTTATCATATATTTATATAAATTTGTCTTTTTCGGAATCACGGGTATTTTTATTGTTTTTCAGGTATTTTGGCTTAAAAACGCAATTTAAAGACTCAAAGAGGAATACTTGAAGCAATACAT
This sequence comes from Hippophae gyantsensis, assembly GCA_030763125.1. Lineage (NCBI taxonomy): Eukaryota > Viridiplantae > Streptophyta > Magnoliopsida > Rosales > Elaeagnaceae > Hippophae > Hippophae gyantsensis. The sequence continues at coordinate 38,907,655 of CM061035.1, read as the reverse complement.
CACAAATATATTAATAAATAAGTGGGAAAAGGTCAACAAACATGGAAAAATTGGACAAAATGGGTCGAAAAGGTCAAAAATGTCAAAAGACGGAAATCGCGCCCGCCTACCGCTGACCCGGCCAGCCCACGCCATGCCGCGCCGTACTAGCCTAGCATCTTATCCGCGCGCGCCCCATCGCGGGCATCTTCACGCAGCCTTGTGCTGTCAAGGCATTGACAGCCCAGCGCGCGGCCAGCGGCCCCCCTCCGCGCCCAACGCCATTTCGCCCCATTTTTCACGTGCAGCCGCTCGTGACGTCATGCTGACATCATTAATGACATCAGCAATTCCAATACGCGTTTTTACATTTTTAAATATTTTTTTAACATTTTTTTACTCATTTTTTCTCTCCATCCTCACCTATAAATACCCCCCTTCCCTTCACTTCAAAACACACCTTCAAAACACACTTCTCTCTTCTTTCTTTCTCTCTTTTCTTAGATTTTTAGGTTTTTTTTAGTTTTTCTTAGTTTTTAGTTAATTTCTCTTAGTTTTAGAGTTCTTCCCTTTTGGGGAAGAACTAGTTATGTTTTTGTAATTTTATTAGCTTTTCGATTCAATAAATGGGAGTGCAAATTCCGCTTGGAGGTTTTCCAGCAACGGGAATAGCATCGAAGTTCTGTAAGGATTTTATTTTCTTTACAGTTATTTTTTATGCTTTATTCTTACATGTTATATTTAATTTATGCAGTGATTAAATTTAACCGTTGTTGTTTAGTAAACTTGATGTAATAATAACGTTGTTATGCTTGCGAAATATTAAATAGGTAAAAATCTCTAAAATGAATTGATTTTGTTTTTATTCAAGATTTTATATTAAGAATGTTAGAGAGAAATATATTATTTTTCATTACAAACTTAAACCTGAAAATTAGATTTTAAGGTTTAGTTATCCTATTCGATTTAGAGTAGTGCTCTTTTATTTGATGGTACAATCGCCTTAGTTAGAGTGAAGCTCTATTTCAAAAGTTTTTATAAGAATTATTATCTGAAAATGTATTGACAACATGTTTTCGGTAGTGGTTTTAAAACTTGAAAGTTAGTACTCGGATAACTAAATTCTTAGGTTTAATTTGGACACCTTGAATAAAGTTTAAACGGTCTAACCCCACCAAAGGTGGCATTTAAATGGTTCATTTTCAATCTCTTAGAAAAAGGAATTAATTTAATTAAGCATATTAGTTATCAACCCCACCCATAGGTGTTAATTGATTTGTTTAGTTAACAAAGAATATCTAACCCCACCAAAGGTGGTATTCATACAAAAAAGGGAGAATCAATAAATATCAATTCATATCTTTAATAACCTAAATAATATGAGCAAACATAATTAACTTAGTTATTATATCCATAAATACTCCACTATTTTAAATGATAAAATTTGCATAAATATTTATTGAATCTTTGTTTATTTTTATGTTAATAGATTAAAAACACAAAAACCCAAAATATCGTGACAGGATGTTTATGATTTAATTTCGTTTTTAAAAGTTTGAATAATAAATTAAAAACCACATACATTCCTTCCTTAGATCGACCTTGGGAGTATACTTATCATTTTCTACGAAATGATTCGTGCACTTGCGAGAGTTTTATAAATAGATAAAACCAAAGTAGCAGGCGAGGATCAGCGATGTCGATTACTTGCCGATCAAGTTTTAGTAGCGGATTCTTGTGGAAGGAATAGTGTTTTTAAATTATTTAACAAAATTTTAAAAACTTTTTGTGTTGTAAATAATTGTGATTTTTTATTTTGATAAAAAAAAACAAAAATATATTAATTTTTTTTTGTTGTTTGTGAATAGTAAAATAAAAACAAAAATTAAAATAAAATTAAAATAAAATTAAAAAAATTTAAAAAAATTTAAAAAAATTTAAAAAAATTAAAATAAAATTAAAATAAAATTAAAAAAATTTAAAAAAATTTAAAAAAATTTAAAAAATTTAAAAAAAATTAAAAAAAATTAAAAATAAATAAATAAAAAAAAACTTAAATAAATTTAAAAAAAAATAAAAAATAAAATAAAAAATAAAAATAAAAATAAAAATAATAAAAAATAAAAAAAATAATAAAAAAATAATAAAAAAATAATAAAAAAAATAAAAAAAAATAAAAAAAAATAAAAAAAATAAAAAACTTAATTTTTCATTTTCATTTAATTTTAAGTTTTTTTGATTCTTATTTTTTTTTTTTTTTTTAAATAAAAAAATCAATTTTTTTTACCTTTTTCAATTTTATTTTATTTTATTTTCCCTTTTTTTTAATTTTATTTTATTTTATGTATTTTACCTTTATTTTTTTTCTTTAACTGTTTTTTTTCTCTCTTAATTTTCATTTAACTTGATTAACTTAGGTTTTTACTAACTTAATTAACTTAGCTTTTTAATTAACTTAGATTTTCATGGTGAAAAGTTACCATGCTTAATTAGAAAAGAAAAAAAAAAGATTTAACAATTTAAAAATTAAAAAAAAAAAAAAAATTATTAATTTTTTCTTTTTTATGTTCACATCTTCATTTTTTGTGTTTAGTTTTATTTTTGTTTTGTGTGATTTAGTAATTTTGGAATTAAAAAAAAAAAAAAAAAGTTCTCCCAAAAATTTATCATTTCTTTAAATCAAATTTAAGTAAATAGTTAAGTCTTTTGTACTGTTAGATTAATTTTTGAAAACATATCATGAAATATTATGTAATTGTTTTTGATATTTGTTAATTTTTGTCATAACTAGTATTTCTTGATAAGATGTAGAAATTATATTAAACCCAAAATCGGTGTTTATGAATTTGTTTTAGTGGAGACTACCTTTGTGAGATATAATTTGAGCCTAATTTCCTTTATTCAGAGTGAAATATATATTTTTTCTACTCCAAACACATTTCTTATTTCTTCAAATTCTTAGATGATCTCTATAGGCATTAATATTGAATGTATGAATTTTTTCTCATCTTAATAGAGTGTCGTATATTTTTTATTATTATTTTTGCTTAGATTAAATGATTTGAGTAGAAATTGATAGTATATGCTTTTATCTCATTCGTGCATGACTGTTACAAAAAAAAAGAGACATATCTGGGGTTACCTAAACCAAGATCAAACAGAAAAGCCACAAAATTAACCACTCACCAAAATCCAAAAAAAATGTACAATCTGTACATGGGTTGACTCTCTAAAATATACATATATTGAAAAAAAAAAATTAGAGAGATAAAAAAATATAGTATCATCTTCATACTATGACCCACATTCCCTACAAAGTTGTGAGTACAGGCTAATTACAAAAAAAAAAAGATATAGGAAATAATTCCCTAAAAAGTCATTGCAATTTCTTCATTTGTAAAAAGCATATATCTTGAAATTCTTTCTTAATGAGTTTGATTTATGCATGAAAATAATTTTTATATATGATATCTTTATAATTTATACATTTGATTCCTTCCATGAGATCAACGTCAAAATAACACTTTGAGCCTTTCTTCTTTATACATATGCGAACATATTAGTTCATTTCTATACATCAACTCTTTCGCATATAAATTAGTATGAGTGTTTGAACCCATAGGATTCAGTGTTTTGAGAGTATTGACTTGTGAGGAATAGAGTCGGCAATTCGGATTCATGACACTAAAATTGGGTGAAATTAAATTGATACATTTTTGATATGAAATATGAAAATGATTTTCAACTAATTATTATAATAAAATCATGATTGTTTAAAGAGATTAAAATAACTTATGCTTGAGATTTTAATTATGATCTTAAAGGAGATTAAAAAGTATGAGATATTTTTGTGATATGTTGTTTTCTTTTATTCTTAAATTAATTTTGTTGTAATTTTAGTTTTTTTGATTTGATTGTTTTTATTTTTACATTTAGTTCAATGTTTGTGGGTATCATTACTCAAAAGCCTCACGAGACTCAAACTCGTCCACTAGCGCAACCTAGGGGTTTAAAGGCTTGTTCCATAGGCTAAATGCAACCGTTTCAATCCACGAAAGTGATTTAGGATAATTTAATTTTTAGTTTTTATCGCTTCTCTTGCTAAGGGACTAGCAAGAAGTTCGTGAGGTTGTGATGAGTGCTCAAAAAGCACTAAAATAACCATGATTTTATGTACATTAATTGATTAAAAATACATATATTTATATGTTTTATCATATATTTATATAAATTTGTCTTTTTCGAATCACGGGTATTTTTATTGTTTTTCGTATTTTGGCTTAAAAACGCAATTTAAAGACTCAAAGAGGAATACTTGAAGCAATACATCACAAATATATTAATAAATAAGTGGGAAAAGGTCAACAAACATGGAAAAATTGGACAAAATGGGTCGAAAAGGTCAAAAATGTCAAAAGATCGGAAATCGCGCCATTGCCATGGCTAAATACAGCGCCAGCGCCCCGGCGCCGCGCCTGCCCATCCGCGCGCGCCCATCGCGCGCATGGCACTGTTTCACGCGCGGCCAGCGCGTTAGCGACAACCCGCGCGGCTGTGCGGCCTGCAGCCTCCGCGCGCCCAACGCCATTTCGCCCCATTTTTCACGTGCACCGCCTCAGACGTCATGCCGACATCATTAATGACATCAAAGAATTCCAATACGCGATTTTACATTTTTAAATATTTTTTTACTCATTTTTTCTCTCCATCCTCACCTATAAATACCCCCCTTCCCTTCACTTCAAAACACACCTTCAAAACACACTTCTCTCTTCTTTCTTTCTCTCTTTTCTTAGATTTTTAGGTTTTTTTAGTTTTTCTTAGTTTTTAGTTAATTTCTCTTAGTTTTAGAGTTCTTCCCTTTTGGGGAAGAACTAGTTATGTTTTTGTAATTTTATTAGCTTTTCGATTCAATAAATGGGAGTGCAAATTCCGCTTGGAGGTTTTCCAGCAACGGGAATAGCATCGAAGTTCTGTAAGGATTTTATTTTCTTTACAGTTATTTTTTATGCTTTATTCTTACATGTTATATTTAATTTGTCTGTGATTAAATTTAACTGTGCTGGCTGTTTAGTAAACATGATGTAATAATAACGTTGTTATGCTTGCGAAATATTAAATAGGTAAAAATCTCTAAAATGAATTGATTTTGTTTTTATTCAAGATTTTATATTAAGAATGTTAGAGAGAAATATATTATTTTTCATTACAAACTTAAACCTGAAAATTAGATTTTAAGGTTTAGTTATCCTGATCGATTTAGAGTAGTGCTCTTTTATTTGATGGTACAATCGCCAGGTAGTTAGAGTGAAGCTCTATTTCAAAAGTTTTTATAAGAATTATTATCTGAAAATGTATTGACAACATGTTTTCGGTAGTGGTTTTAAAACTTGAAAGTTAGTACTCGGATAACTAAATTCTTAGGTTTAATTTGGACACCTTGAATAAAGTTTAAACTGTCTAACCCACCAAAGGTGGCATTTAAATGGTTCATTTTCAATCTCTTAGAAAAAGGAATTAATTTAATTAAGCATATTAGTTATCAACCCCACCCATAGGTGTTAATTGATTTGTTTAGTTAACAAAGAATATCTAACCCCACCAAAGGTGGTATTCATACAAAAAAGGGAGAATCAATAAATATCAATTCATATCTTTAATAACCTAAATAATATGAGCAAGCATAATTAACTTAGTTATTATATCCATAAATACTCCACTATTTTAAATGATAAAATTTGCATAAATATTTATTGAATCTTTGTTTATTTTTATGTTAATAGATTAAAAACACAAAAACCCAAAATATCGTGACAGGATGTTTAGGATTTAATTTCGTTTTTAAAAGTTTGAATAATAAATTAAAAACCACATACATTCCTTCCTTAGATCGACCTTGGGAGTATACTTATCATTTTCTACGAAATGATTCGTGCACTTGCGAGAGTTTTATAAATAGATAAAACCAAAGTAACGGGCAGGATCGGCGATGTCGGTTCTGCCCCGATCAGTATGTGCCTATTTTTTTCTATACAAGACTTAGTCCATTAAGACAATGATGTTAAGGGGTATAGTGTGCCTAGTTCCTAGTAATACTTGAGCGTCGGTGATCTCTAGATAGGAGGTCATACTATCTCAAGTGTGATCCTTGTGGCATAACATGCCTTAAGTCTTATCTTAAAAGTGTGATTTCTCTGCACTAACTTCCCATGGATGGGGTTATGATTATTGCTTGGTATTTGGAAACAAGTGTGACCTTTCTTATCCAATACAGGATCGAGTGATGCTATATGTCAAGCCCACATGGAGTAGTGGTTGCTGTATAGATCTTAGGAAAGGTATGGCCTTCTAATACAGAGTAGGCATGAATGATGCTATGCACTGAGCTTATATGGGATAATGGTCACTGTATGAATCTTAGTAAAGGTATGGCCTTTCATGTCCAATGCAGGCCTGAAGCTACAATTGATCTTTGTTACAAGTTTTGTTAACCTGAACTCCAAGTAGTAATGTTTTTTTCTAATTCTTATTGATGAGTGCTCAAAAAGCACTAAAATAACCATGATTTTATGCACATTAATTGATTAATATATATATATATATATATATATATATTTTATCATATATTTATATATATTTGTCTTTTTCGGAATCACGAGTATTTTTATTGTTTTTCAGGTATTTTGGCTTAAAAACGTAACTTAAAGACTCAAAGAGGAATACTAGAAGCAATACATCACAAAATATATTAATAAATAAATGGGGAAAGGTCAATAAATATGGAAAAATTGGACAAAATGGGTCAAAAAGGTCAAAAATGTCAAAAAGGAGAAAATCGCGCCGCCGCGCCCCAGCGCCCAGCCGCGCGCAGCACGCCCAGACCCGCGCGCGCCGACGCCCATTTTTCACGTGCAGCCGCCCCATGACGTCATGTTGACGTCATCAATGACCTCAGCATTTGCACTCCGCGTTTTAACATTTTTTCACTCATTTTTTCTCTCCATCCTCACCTATAAATACCCCCCTTCCCTTCACTTCAAAACACACCTCAAAACCATTCTTCTCTTCTCTTTCTTTCTCTCATTTCTTAGTTTTTAAGCTTTTCTTAGTTTTTAGTTGTTCTTAGTTAATTTCTCTTAGTTTTAGAGTTCTTCCCTTTTTGGGAAGAACTAGTTATGTTTTTGTAATTTATTAGCTTTTCGATTCAATAAATGGGAGTGCAAATTCTGTTTGGAGGTTTTCCAGCACCGGGAATAGCATCGAAGTTCTGTAAGGATTTTATTTTCTTTGCAGTTATTTTTTATGTTTTATTCTTACATGTTATATTTAATTTGTCTGTGATTAAATTTAACTCTACTGGCTATTTGTAAACATGATATAATAATAACGTTGTTATGCTTGCGAAATATTAAATAGGTAAAAATCTCTAAATTGAATTGATTTTGTTTTTATTCAAGATTTTATATTAAGAATGTTAGAGAGAAATATATTATTTTTCATTACAAACTTAAACCTGAAAATTAGATTTTAAGGTTTAGTTATCCGGTCTGATTTAGAGTAGTGCTCTTTTATTTGATGGTACAATCGCCCGGTAGTTTGAGTGAAGCTCTATTTCAAAAGTTTTTATAAGAATTATTATCTGAAAATGTATTGACAACATATTTTCGGTAGTGGTTTTAAAACTTGAAAGTTAGTACTCGGATAATTAAATTCTTAGGTTTAATTTGGACACCTTGAATAAAGTTTAAACTGTCTAACCCCACCAAAGGTGGCATTTAAATGGTTCATTTTCAATCTCTTAGAAAAAGGAATTAATTTAATTAACCAAATTGGTTATCAACCCCACCCATAGGTGTTAATTGATTTGTTTAGTTAACAAAGAATATCTAACCCCACCAAAGGTGGTATTCATATAAAAAAGAGAGAATCAATAAATATCAATTCATATCTTTAATAACCTAATTAATATGAGCAAGCATAATTAACTTAATTATTATATCCATAAATACTCCACCATTATAAATGATAAAATTTGCATAAATGTTTATTGAATCTATGTTTATTTTTATGTAAGTAGATTAAAAACACAAAACCCAAAATATCGTGACAGGATGTTTAGGATTTAATTTCGTTTTTAAAAGTTTGAATAATAAATTAAAAACCACATACATTCCTTCCTTAGATCGACCTTGGGAGTATACTTATCATTTTCTACGAAATGATTCGTGCACTTGCGAGAGTTTTATAAATAGATAAAACCAAAGTAACGGGCAGGATCGGCGATGTCGGTTCTGCCCTATCACTTATCATGAGGTAGGTTATTGATGAGTGCTCAAAAAGCACTAAAATTACCATGATTTTATGTACATTAATTGATTAAAAATATATATATTTATATAATTTTATCATATATTTATATAAATTTGTTTTTTTCGGAATCACGGGTATTTTTATTATTTTTCAGGTATTTTCACTTAAAAACGTAACTTAAAGACTCAAAGAGGAATACTAGAGGCAATACATCACAAATATATTAATAAATAAATGAGGAAAGGTCAACAAATATGGAAAAATTGGACAAAATGGGTCAAAAAGGAGGAAATCGCACCGAGCAGCTGCCGCCTACGCCCGCGCCCAATGCCGCACCAGTCGCGAGCGCCTTGCTCCAGTTCTGCATGCGCCTGTGCGCGCCACTGGTGCCTTCTGCACACGCCGCTGCCATCTCGCCCCATTTTCGCGTGCAGCCTCCCCCTCATTGCATGTTGACGTCAACAATCACCACTCCTCGTTTCCACCATTTTTTAACATTTTTTCACCCATTTTTTCTCTCCATCCTCACCTATAAATACCCCCCTTCTCTTCACTTCTAAACACACCTCAAAACACATCTTCTCTTCTCTTTCTTTCTCTCATTTCTTAGTTTTTTAGTTTTTCTAGTTTTTTTTTAGTTTTTAGCTTTTCTTAGTTAGTTTTCCTTAGTTTTTAAGTTCTTCTCTTTTTAAGAAGAACTAGTTATGTTTTTGTAATTTATTTGCTTTTTGATTCAATAAATGGGAGTGCAAAATCCGTTTGGAAGTTTTCCAGCAACAGGAATAACATCGAAGTTCTGTAAGGATTTTATTTTCTTTGCAGTTATTTTTTATGCTTTATTCTTACATGTTATATTTAATTTGTCTGTGATTAAATTTAACTGTGCTGGCTATTTGTAAACATGATATAATAATAACGTTATTATGCTTGCGAAATATTAAATAGGTAAAAATCTCTAAAATGAATTGATTTTATTTTTATTCAAGATTTTATATTAAGAATGTTAGAGAGAAATATATTATTTTTCATTACAAACTTAAATCTGAAAATTAGATTTTAAGGTTTAGTTATACAGTCTGATTTAGAGTAGTGCTCTTTTATTTGTTGGTACAATCGTCCGGTAGTTAGAGTGAAGCTCTATTTCAAAAGTTTTTATAAGAATTATTATATGAAAATATATTGACAACATGTTTTCAGTAGTGGTTTTAAAACTTGAAAGTTAGTACTCGGATAATTAAATTCTTAGGTTTAATTTGGACACCTTGAATAAAGTTTAAACTGTCTAACCCCACCAAAGGTGGCATTTAAATGGTTCATTTTCAATCTCTTAGAAAAAGGAATTAATTTAATTAACCAAATTGGTTATCAACCCCACCCATAGGTGTTAATTGATTTGTTTAGTTAACAAAGAATATCTAACCCCACCAAAGGTGGTATTCATATAAAAAAGAGAGAATCAATAAATATCAATTCATATCTTTAATAACCTAATTAATATGAGCAAGCATAATTAACTTAATTATTATATCCATAAATACTCCACCATTATAAATGATAAAATTTGCATAAATGTTTATTGAATCTATGTTTATTTTTATGTAAGTAGATTAAAAACCCAAAACCCAAAATATCGTGACAGGATGTTTAGGATTTAATTTCGTTTTTAAAAGTTTGAATAATAAATTAAAAACCACATACATTCCTTCCTGATCGACCTTGGGAGTATACTTATCATTTTCTATGAAATGATCCGTGCACTTGCGAGAGTTTTATAAATACATAAAACCAAATGAACGATAGGAGCGGCGATGTCGGTTCTACCCTATCAAGTTTTTGTCTGATTCTCAATTGATATTAGGTACTTTTGACTAAGGGTAGAAGACTTGGAAAATGAATGGTAGAGTTAGTACATAAGTTTCAAGGTGGTTACATTGTTTGAATGTCTTCTCTAGGTGAACCACGAATGGAAGAGGTAGTTGACTTTGTGTTCGAATGAAGAAATGGTCAACGAATGTGGATTTTCCAATCCCCCCACATGTATACATGGATTAATTTTATAAAGGCACTTATAGTGTACCATTTACTTCTCACATTCTTTTTGGATAGTTAAGTTGAACTCTAGTGGTTGGACCTCAGCCAATCTGGATCTTCTTAGGTAGCTATAGGTAGTTGAAGTTGACCTTTTGAGTGCATTTGACTTGGAGTGAAAAAATTTGTAAGTTCTGCTCACTTGGAGTTATAGTGGATCTCAACCCCCAGGGTTGGGGATGGTAGTTTGGAAGATGATAATCTGAAGTTGATGCTACTCTTCGACCTTTCTGAGTGTGTTCATTGCAAAATATTTTATGACTTGTAAAATTTTGGGTCAATAAACACCAAGGATGTTTGGAATCTTTTTTGTAGTAAGCTCTTGTTCTGGATTTTATTTTTGTTTATGGACTTATCTGGAAACCCTTAGACATTTTTGTAGGATATTTTAAGAGTTGGATAGTGGGTTAGGAAAATTTGACACCAACTAGCCAGGATGACCACATCATTACCTCGCGATGTGAATCCATAAAAGTTTTGAATGGTGCTTAACCGAACAAGTAACGATGGAAGTTGGTTGACTGTTCAGTCAGATTCTATAGGATGTAGTCGTGACAAGGGTGTCCTACCAATCATGGATTCGGTGGGGTCTAATGATTGGTGATCCCTCCTTGTTGATATAGATCACATGTTTGTGCAGCCTCCAATAAGTTTATTTATAGCTTGGCACATTCTAGATAGCAACAACCTAGACTTCTTATCTTTAGGTGTTGACTTTGGATGACACTACTTAGAAAGTAGTGAATATTTATCATCAATTGTGACATGGATCCACAGTCACTTGATGTGGTCTGGATCCGTATTCATCAATTATGGCATGGATCCACAGTTTGGAGAATGGCAAGGTAGATGGTGCAACCTAGAAGGTAGCTCATCTGAATAGTAACCTAGAATGTAGCAATCCATCAAGTTTGACATGGCCTTGGTGTCGGCATCCTAGATTATGCAACTTGGAAGGTAGCATTCTGGAAATCATAACCTTAAAGGTAGCATTCTAGACAATATAGCCCTTTGAGATACAACCTGTATTACTAAGGTCTAATCTTCCTTCATATGTGAATCTCTTCTCTCCTGGAGCGATGCCTGTCTAACAAGTGTTTCTATGGACATCTACCTCAAGATCAATGACATCATCGATGTGGCTATTCTAATCTGATTGTGCTGGTCATCTAGCCTTGTGGTGGTACCTCAAGGCAAGCCAAGAAACTATGGTTTAAACAAAAAAATGCATAGACAATTAGAACTACTAGGAAATGGTTGATATCTTTTCTTTCTAGAGTTGTATAAGCTTAATACTAGCTGATGTCTAGTAGACTAGGCTGGTCTAATTAGATGTGCTATCTATCTATTCTTCCTAGGAAGCCTACCTAGCTACTTTGCTTCGTTGGCCTACTAGACTGACTATCATTTCATATGATGACACGATTTAAAACATGCAAGTATACGAGATCACAGACAAGTAATAAGTAATTTTAAGAACAAGAGTTTTCGTACCCATAAAGATTGGTAACAATATTTACTTCTAATTATTAGCTCATTTGTAAGTTAATTAAAATTAGGAAAAAAATTGTTTTTTGGTTTTATAAAATGAAAATTAAATCTATCAACTAAAGACTAATAAAGATCAAAACAAAATATAAATATTACAATAAAGATATAAATAAATGAACGATTATAGGATCATTCTCCACCATTAGAATGTACTATAAATCAATAAAAGTATATACTAATCACATATTCTTTGATTATGTCAACTTAGAGAAATTCACAAGCTCAAAGTCTCAATCTCTTCTTACTTATTTGTTAAATTAAACAAGCTCTTAATCCAAACTCTTTTTAATACACAACCTAGAATAAACTTTTTAAATTTAATTTATCAAAAGCAATTAATTTCAAGAAACATATTGGATCAAAATTAAACAAACAAGTTCGATTTAATTATCTTTAGTATGAATTCTTATTGTAAGCAATTTATCACTATTTATTTAAATTATCAAGCGATTAAGTACCCAATCAACAAAATTGGTTAATAATGAATTAATTTGATTATTCAGTTGTACATTTAAATAATCAAAAAAATTCATACAAAGATTAAAATTGAGAATTAATGCATAATCAAAAAGAATATATTAATAGAATTTTATAGATCTTATTAATATTACAATCCATGTCTAAGGCTTTAAAATCACCCACAACCAAATATAAAATTAGCTATTTATGAAAAATAATAAATTCAAAATATTATTTATAATAACATTAAAAGAAAGAAGAATAAATCTTAGGGTTGTTGTCTCTAATTATGATCTTTACTTCCTTTAATTGCCTCTTGAATATTATTCTTAATTCTTGTCTCAAGTTATTATTATTCTAAATCTATATCTAAATATATGTATTATGATATTCTTTCTTATTTTGTATATTGTTATTTTGTATTTATAAGAGATAAAAATTAAATCGAGATGTAACTAGGATTGTTGGTATTCTAGTGGAGATAGATTAGTGTGCACCACATGCAAAGGAATTGTTAATCTTCAAGCAAAGTCAATGTTTATAATTAAGAGAATAAATTTTCTGATATTATATCTCAGGGGTTAAGTATTACAATTTTAAATTCTAATAAATGTTAGATATTGCATTTAATTACCCCTTTGTTACAACTATTGTACAATATAACCATTCTCAAAGTGTGTATGTGATATAGTATCAATTTGTAATAGTCAAATCATATAATTTAGACAAGTTAAAACATTATTCTTCCCTATAAAATATTACTATACTTTTTAGAGTTGAATTGGATATTATAGGCTTTTCTTTAAAATAGTATCTCCACTCACCAAAAATATTTCCTAAAATTAAAATGTCTTTCATTTGGTTATAATATGACTATGCTAGTTGGTTGAATCAAATGAAAGGAAAAAAAAAAGAAAAGAAAAAAAGTTCAAGAGTCTATGGAGTAAGAGAAAGAAACCTATAAATAATACTTTTTGATAAAATAAGATCAAATTTTAGTGTTTTGGACCCAAACATCATTATTAGTTTTTTTTTTTGCTACTTTTTTAACATACATAGTTCTTTTTATAATTTTTTTTATTGTACTCTTATTATTATTATTATTATATATGTTAGGCATTTAATCAATCATTACACAATTGACACTTTTAAATTTTAATGTAGCATTTGCATATAATCTAACTTTTGTTGGCTCAAATGGTAAGAAGTGAATACAAATAAGTGGTTCATTTAGGATTAAATTGGTTCACTAAAAGGATTTTTCTTGAAGGAACAACAATAGTAAAGGTATGCCGATTTAACCAAAGAAGTTAATTATATTGCTTTAATCATTTTTAATGAAATGTATTTAGCGTTTGTCTTGATAAACTTAAAGAAAAGTTTTAGCAACCTTTTCTTATTCATTAAAAGTATAGCAAAGTTTCAAATAATTCACAATATTTTTGACAAGTTTATGCATATAAATTATTCTATCATCAATTTAGCTATTGTGTATGTAAGTTTGAGCAAATTTATCATAAAATTGCTTTCACTTAGGAACAAGGTCAAGACTCTATCAACATTTATTATCTTTTTTTATCTAACATTATTTAGTTAATTTAATCACATATGTTAGAAAATAAAAGAGAACATGTGATTGTTTCCAAGCTCGTATATTAATCCTAACTATCCTAAGAAATCCAACAAATAAATACTAAAAACAAAAAAAATTTATGCTACCTAGAGCATTCTAATCTTAAAACATGATGAACCTAATAAAGAATTAATATATATATAATGACATGTTAACACTCCCCCATATCTTATTCTTCCATTGTCCTCAATGTAAGAACATGCATATATATAATATAAAAATAAGTAAAAAGGGAGTAAAAAAAAATCTAGTAGGTTGTCTCCCATAAAGCACTTGGTTTAACGTCTTTACCCTAATGCTACCACTTTGATTATCAACCATCATCAAAGATTTTGAAGTGTATGATATCAAACTTATGAGCTAGTAGATCATTATTTACATCATTTTACCTTCATGGTAGTCTCCTTTTAAGCATACTAGACACATTTTTCCGAACACCTATCTCTTTGTTTTCCTTAAGCTTGTCCTTGGTAAGAAAAGCTTCTTTAAGGTAATTTTCATACCAAAGTTCCTTCTTAATATCTTTCATAAGAGGTATGTGGATTTTCACCTTATGAAATGTTTCCAAATTTTCTTTTCATGATTCTACTTCGTTGAATTTCCATGACGGAGAAAGATAAAGTAGTATCATCAGTAAAAAAGAAGGTGCAAATACTACCTTTGGTGCCACATTGGATTCTTTGGGGGTGATGGTCTTTTCCTCCTCACTAGTCTTTTCTTGGGATATATCATTTGTATGGATTCATTGAGGCTCCTTTAATTGCTTACCACTTTCCTTGATAATGGCATTGACAGTGTCTCTAGGTTTAACATCTATTTGGGGTGGGAGCTCAATAACTATTTGTGTTTTTATTCTTTCCACTACTATGATCAACTGGCCAATTTGAGTCTCATGGTTTTTATATCAATATTAGTTTCTTGCTAAAATTTAGCATTATCAGTAGCCATAGTAGTTATGAAGTCTTCCAAAGACTTACCTTGATTGGGTATAGTGGGTTGTGACATTGAAAATTGAAAGCTAGGTATGATATTGAACTCCTCTACTAGATTTCTCATTGAAATTTGGTTTATCTCTATCTCAAGATTTCATTGAAATTTCTTATTCTTGATAGCTTGATATGCTTGGTTTTCTTGCTAAAATTTCAAAGTGTCAATAGCTTGGGTATTGATGATCCCACCATCCTACATTGTACATGTTAGAATATGGATCATACCTAGTTCTCGAGCTTTCAAATACACTCGTAACATTATTGTAGTCCCAATTGCCTTGTTGATGCTCAAAGTATGGTACATGAAATTCTTTGCATGTAGGGTATGTTGTATTCATATTCCCTTGATATTCAACACTTAAAAAAAATAGTAAGCATAAATAAATAGATAACTAAAATAAAATAAATAAACTAAACTTAAAATAAATAAATCTAAACTAATAATAATAAACTAAAAAAATAATTGAATTTTAAAAAATAAATAAATAAATAAATAAATAAAAACTATAAATTATTAGAAGAATTGTTGAATCAATCTCTCACAACATTACCAGGAACTTGACATTATTGAAAACAAGTAAGTACGTGATTATGTACAAGTGATAAACAATTTTAAGAATAAAGATTATCATACATACAAGGTTTGGTAATAATATCTACTATTACCAATTCGTTGTAAGTTAATTAAAATTAAAAAAAAAAGGATTTTTGGTTTTATAAATTGAAAATTAAATCTATCAATTAAAGATTAATAAAAATAAAAATAAAATATAAAGATTACGATAAAGATATGAATAAAAGAACAATTATAGGATCAGTTTCCACCGGTACAATACATTACAAATCAACAAAAACATATCATACCAACTTAGATAAATTAACAAGCTTAAAAATCTTGATCTCTTCTTACTTATTTGTTGAATTAAACTATCTTTTAATCCAAATTATTTTTAATAGACAACCTATAATAATCTCTCTAAATTTAATCTAACAAAAGCAATCAATTAATTTAAGAAGCATATTAGATCAAGGTTTAACACACAAGCTCGATTTAATTATTTTGAGTATTAATTTTCATTGTAAGCAATTTATTACAAGTTATTTAAATTGATTAAACGATTACGTATCCAATCAATTAAATTGATTAATAATGAATTAATTTGGTTATTCAATTTTACACTTAAATAATCAAAAAAATTCATAAAAAAATTAAAATTGAGAATTAATACGTAAGCAAGAAGAATAAACGTAAAGAATATTACAGATCTTATTAATATTGTAATCCATGTCTAGGACTTTAAAATCACCCACAATCAAATATAAAATTAACTATTTATAAAAAATAATAAAATCAAAATATTATTCATAATAACATTAAAAGAAGGAAAAGAAATATTAGGATTGTTGTCTTCAATTATGATCTTCATTTCCTTTGATTGCTTATTGAATCTTCTTAATTCTTGCATTCATCTTTTATTATTCTAAATCTCTATTGATATTATTTCTTATTTTGTGCGTGTTATTTTGTATCTATAAGAGATAAAAATTAAATTAGGATATAACTTGTATTGTTGGTTTTCTGGTAGAGATAGGATTAGTGTGCAACACATGTCCAATTGATAGGATAAACTACAATGATTAAAAGGATAGGATAAACCACAATGGTTGAAAAAGATAAAAAAATCTGCAAAATAAATCCACTTCGTTTCTAAGTTAATCTACTTATTAAATAAAAAATCCATAAAAATCTCAAAACATTTAAAAAATTAATTTTTTAATAAATATAAAATATATAATTTTAGCTTCTTATAGTAATAAAGTATATATAAATATAAAAGATTTAATTTCTAAAAATGTGTATAAAATAGTACTTATTATAATGTATATTGGAGTGCATCTTCTAAGTGGGTGACTAGATGCCTATTTTGGGTGGACTCTACCAAGCTAACCTAGTCAAGCTTTTCCTAGATGGCCATATCATCTTGATAGTCTTGTGTGGCTCCTATTCTGACAAGATGAAAAGTCTACTTTCCTTAGTTGGTTGGGTGACTAGAGTGTAGCCTAACCTAGGATCTAATTCTTGCTCATGTGCTTAAATGGGTTTCTAATTAAGGGTTTGTTGCTTGATGGTGATCTAGGTAGCTGTTGATTGTGACTCAGAATTAGGATAATTGGACTTCTTTTGAGTTTTCTCAGTCTATGGAAGCAATGGACTGTTAGTCCTTGGCCCTAATTGGATCACCAACTTGTTACAGGAGCGGTACATTGTCAAAAACATATTGAGAACTCATTTTAGTGACTTAGTACAAAGAATGGGTCTTTTAAGGAAAATATGGATGAAGAATGCGAATAACATGATGAAGAACGTGAAGAACACGATGAATATTCTTGAGTTTTTTGTTAGTTTAAATTGACTAGAACACCAAATTCTTTTCCCACAAACAACATTGGTTATTAAAGTCGATTTTTGTGCTCATCACGTTCTTGCCACATCAATCATGCAAGTCACTAGCAAACACGTTAGATGAAACGACATCATGGGATGTATATCTATTCCGAACTTAAAGTAAGTTTTTGTATGAATAAGCTTAGATTAGAAAGGATTTGGAGAATTTGAACATTCGTTTATACATATCTTTTTGAGGTGAAATGTGCTTATTTATATACCTTGGTCAATGACAATCATAAAAATAACTTATACTTATTAATTAATATTTAAATTAATTATTTAATATATTAATGTTGTTTCATAAATATATATTTAGGTCATTAATATATATTCTTATCACTTGTTATGAATTTAAATTGAATTGAATATACAATTATACCATTTGACTTGAGTATTTATATATATTACAACTAATTAAAATTATAAAATATCAATTTTTAGTTAAATACAATCACAATCACGTAGATTCGATTATACTTATCAATAATATTATATTTGTAATTTATCTTGAATTTGTATTGGATTTTTTCTTTTGAATTTTTAATAGTAACCTTAATCAACCATATAAAATCATACTAAGAGTATTTTTTTATCTAATATAATATAAATAATATCTATAATTTTTAGGAAATTAAAAATAAAAATAAATAGATTTTATATCAAGTATTTTGCGAGATATCGAGGATATTTAATAACAAGAGCACCTGTCACTTGACCGTTGCGGGCTCCACCGCTAACGTTTTCTGACTCTAAAAAAATAATAAAAGCGGTTGAACATTCAACTCTTCTTTTCATAAAAAAAACAAAAAAAAATAAAAAATCAGCGCTTCTTTTCTTTTTTCCAGGAGCCCTTTTTCTCTTTAAAAAAAAACATTTATTTAATACAAATTATAATATTATTATAATTAATATAAAAATAAATGTTAGTATTTTAATAAATAATTATCATATATATATTAGAATATGTGGTGTAAGTAAATGTTTTTTTTTTCTTTTTTCTTTTTTCTTTTTTCTTTCAAGAAACATACAATTTTTCCCCAGAAGCTTTGACACCCACAATTCCACAAATACATGTCATATTCTCACGCATTTGACATTCTTTCCCTAAAATCCATTTTACACCAGAAATTTCCGAAAAAAGCCTTCCCATTTTCTTGCTCGGTTCTCTCTTGTTGTAGAGTTGGAACTTGCAAGATATGTTGAATTTTTAACACATTTTGAACTACCCTATGCATTTATTGGGCTAATATTCAAGTTTCTTGTGATTTTTCCATTAATAATTTGATTTTGGGTTATGGGTTGGAGATACCAAGCAGGTCTGGGTTTGATCGGTACCGTCGTCTTCATATGGGTGGCCTCTGCAGAGATTACTCAGGTTTGGACTTCTTCATATGTCAACCCTCTGCTTTATTAATGTTTTTGTTTCTTTTTATCAATTTTATCTACCCTTTTAAAGATAGGTTTTGTTTGCTTCAATGAAAATTAAGGATGAGAAGATGTAGAAAAATTAAACTATTGAAACATCAATTCATTATTTTGAAACTCAAATTAGCTAAAAACTAACTTCTGAGATTATTATTTTTGGATTGCTCCTCTATATTTTTGTTTCTATTATGTTTACTATGATCAACTTCTTTGGGAAATATTTTTAGGGCGGAAATCAAATAAAAATCAAGGATACACCAATTTTCCCCAACTTTTTTCAATTCTACGCTTTCATCCCATACCTATATTTTTTCGTTAGATTGATAGATACTTTTAATTTTCACAAATTTAATCCTAAATTTAGTCAAAAATGATTAAATATTAAATTTGAAAAGTTAAAGTCTAATTATAAAAAAAATAGTAATTTTGTTAAATTTGATTTTTTTATTTTTATTTTTTACTACATTTGTTAAATTTAAAAAGTTAAAAGACCAAATTATAATGTTAACTACGTTTTATACTCATAATGTTTAAGTAGTTGCAACTTGCAAGTATGCTCACAATGTTATGTGTAACTTGCAGTTTAATTTTTAATAGAATTATATTACGTGTATTCTGCGTACATTTTCTTGCAGGCATAATTGTAACTACTTAAATGTTTTGGGCACTTCTACAACTCACCCCATACGTTGTAAGCATAAAACGTAATTAATCGATTAAGAAAATACACTCTGAATGGATATGATACAATTCTGTTAAAAAATTAAACGAAAATTATCGATTGGGCATATTTTTATCATTACACATAACGTTTTAGGTATAATTATTACTACTTGAATGTTTTGGGCATTTTTTCCATCTCACTCGATATGTTGTAGGCATAAAACATATGTAACCTATTAATCTTATTAAAAGAAAAAGGTTAGGGACGAAAGTGAATTGGCAAAAGTTAGGGACCACAGCTACTATTGTTCCAAAAATCAATGTTTGTTAATTTGTTCTTGTTATTTGAAATAATCAGAGAGCTGTATTTCCTTCTTTTTCTTGTGTATTTAACCTCTCTTAGATTTCCTTAGACTTTGGAGATATTGTGTTCAGCAAAAAATAATAAATTTACTCTGCTTATGTGCTGCAGAAAATTTTCTCGGAATACAAACAACCTTTTGTGCTTACTTATCTGGGGCTCTCTCTTATGGTCATATATCTACCGTTAGCAATTATAAAAGACTGGATATGCACCTTAATGAGCCCAACTTTATTTAAGAACTTTTACAGTTACGGTGATGGCTCTTCAATTGGGAGTGATATCCCTCTTAGAATGAATGATATGCATGAGGATCGTGATAATGATTTGAGGAGATTCCTAATCACTGAGAAAGATCTCAATGATAGCGAAGAAGGGTTACTATCAGATACTCAGATTGATACGTATGAGCCTTGCTTGCCTGATCAGAGTTCCAAGCTTAGTTCGTGGGAAATTGCAAAATGCAGTCTGTGTCTTGCTCCAATTTGGTTTCTTACTGAGGTAAAATACGTAGTTTTTAATTCATATATCTATTGAAATCAGATATATGTGTGCAAGTGCAACTGTGCATTGATCATTATTCCTTTGTGTCAATATTACCAAAGTGGTTTACATGGTTGTATCACTTGACATGTAGAATGTTAATGACTCTCATGCTATGTTACTTAGACTCTTCATTTTTTATGAAATATCTGTGTCAAGGCGACATGGCATAGATATGGACATGGTTGTGGGTAATTGGATAATGGATTTGGCAGTGGGTACTTGGATACTCTAATTTGGAGTAAATTTACATAAAACTTAGAAAAATTGACATGTGACACTTAAATACGTATCAAAAACTTTATGACTCTCGGTGTCTTTAAAGAGTCAGTGTAACGTAACTCTATTAATGGTTGAGAATGCATTTTCAGATTCACATTAACATACAATGAATTACCTTTTCAGTTTTATTCTGTTTTGATGAGCTTTTATGATATGTTAATTCTGTTCATGGAACTTGTATTAAAGCTGTGCTTGACTTGGTATGATTTCTTTGTAATGCACAGTATTTCTCAAACTCTGCACTTGCGAATACTAGTGTTGCAAGCACCACTGTCTTAACTTCTACATCGGGGCTCTTTACCCTTTTCTTTGGAGCTTTACTTGGTCAGGACTCCATAAATATGGCTAAGGTGGTTGCCGTTTTCATCAGCATGGCTGGTGTCATCATGACTACAGTTGGGACAACTTGGACATCAAATGAACTATTGAACATCTCTGAGTAAGTTCTAGCTAAGTCAAGCGAGAAACTTTAATTTTAGATATGAGATTGAAAGCTGTCTTATTTACCATGCCTCAAATAGCATGCATACTTTCCAAGAAGTAGTCATTATTATTAATTAGGAATGAACTTCAAATACCTTTTAACATTATGCAGATTTTTCTTTTTATTTGATTTTCTTTACCATAATATTTGAAAGTGTATTGTTCTTGTTGCTAAGGACTAGAAGGCACTCTCTTATTGGAGACATGTTTGGTCTTCTCTCGGCAGTGTCATATGGCTTATTTACAGGTATTTTGACATCTTATTTGGATAGTTTCTTGCAATTCTTTATACTTTTAAGTTTTTACTCATGGTTTGTTTCAAACAGTGCTGCTCAAGAAATTTGCTGGATCAGAAGGAGACAAGTTGGATGTGCAAAAAGTCTTTGGATGTATTGGTCTCTTCACGCTTCTTGGTCTTTGGTGGTTTGGTAAGTGGATTATAATTTTCCTTTATTTTCTCTAGTTTTCATTGCCAATATTGTCATGATAGTTATCATAAGACCCCACAAATAAACCAATATCTATTAGTAATTTAACTATAATTTTTTTGCCTCTCTCACATCCATTCATTCTCTGTTGGTGCACAGACTTAATGGAAATGATTTCTATGATTTTGTCAAAGGCTATACATGTCTCTAATAAGTTCCTTTCCTGAGGCTGGCGATTTTGCTTCTTGCAGTTTGGCCACTGAGTGCTCTTGGAATTGAACCTCCTTTTAGTTTTCCACATTCGGAGTCTGTCGGGGAAGTTGTGCTGTTAAATGGCTTTGTGGGGAGTGTCCTTTCTGATTACTTTTGGTAAGTCAAGTTGAAACGGCCTCTCTATGCACAATGGTTGGTTTGAAGCCATAATGAGTCCTTAAGTGCTCAAAAAGAGCACTGCTTTTTGTTACAAGATACAACAAGTCACAATTGAGATGGATCCGGGTTATGTTTATCACATATTTTGAATTGTAGTGAACGCCACCATTTTTAAATTACGGTGACAGTAATATTTGGCACACACTTGATCATTATGAAATTATGGTTCTAAAAATGGATAGAATAAAAGTTTCATTAACAATTTTGCCGTTTCAGTTATTGTATTAACATCCAAAAATCAAAATCAATTACAGGGCTCTTTCTGTGGTTTGGACTTCTCCACTAGTTGCAACACTGGGCCTATCCTTGACAATTCCCCTTGCAATGATAGCTGACATGGTATTACAAGGACGACATTACTCGGCTATATACATGCTTGGCTCCGTTCAGGTATGCTTTCTTTTAGTACACATGTTTACCATTTATTATTTTAGAATTTGAAATTTGAACTCATATTTTGTTGGAGCATGATTCTCAGATGATTTAGGGTATGCTTGATGGGCTTCTATTAAAAGTAGTTTCAGATAGAAGTGAAAAGTTCTTATGATAGTTTTCTTGTTTGTTCTTGAAGCCTCTTTTTACTATCATAAACGATTTTATAGGGTCTTAGAAGCTGAAACAAACATATCCTTCGTTAAGTTTCGGTATAGTATAAGTCAAGTTTAACCCATGGATTCATTCAGGTTTTTGTTGGATTTGTCATGGCAAATGTTTCTGACAAATTTTTATGCAAGACCGAATCATGACGGCAGTACATGAATATCCGAGAAGCATAAGCTTGTATATAACACTTAAAATACACAAGACTTCAGAGGCTGCTTGATGGTGTTTCTTCCTTAGTATCATTCATTATTACTCTAACACTTTGGTTTTCTTTTCCTTTTCTTTTAAAATTATGTTTTCATAGTAGTTTGTTATGTGTTCAAGGCAATGATTAATTTGTTCTGATATGTGGCTAGGAGATACATTTACTCTTTGTAAGATTATTTTGGACTTGGGAATATATCCTCTACACCTTTTCATCCTTGGCACTTTTAATCCTAACCAAGAAAGTTTTATATGTCACTCAATATTTGAGCTATCTACATACAAGGAGCCTATTTTGATTAAAACACAAATAATGTTAGTCTTGAAAATACAAAGATACCTGTCCCATATACAATTTATCTCAAGTATTCATTAACTGTAATATAATTGGCTTGAATTAGTCAAATATTAAAATAGCGTTTCAATTGATAGCATATATTAATAGTCAACATTACCTAAATGGTTGGTAAAATGAGTTTCATTTTTGCCGGCTTATAATTAAGCAATAAGCCTAGATATATATATAGTTTCGTTGCATTAGGCGAAGTCGCCTTCCTTGTAATTAGCAACATTGAAAATTTCGCCAATATATAAGGAACAATGGAACATTAAAAAGCAATAAAAAATTTATTAAAATATTCTCATGATTATCAATTTGTTGTATACATTAAGGTATCAATGATAAATTGAATTTGTTCTGCGCGACTCATGAGCGACAATCACCATAACTTTTATACTCCACGTTTTGTTTTTTAACATACCCAAATCTTTATTTTGTAATTTAAAACTCATTCAATAACATTTGTATGTGCAATGGTTTGAAAAGAAAAAAAGTAAATGCAGGTGATGACTGAGAGCTGCTGTTGGGCGTTGATGTTGTGTCAGAGAGATGATCTTATTATAATACATCATACACTATCGAATCCGTTAAACATGCCTGGCTTCTTAGTTTGATTATAAAAGTTTTCGATAATTGTCGCTCAAATGTCGCCGGTAGTAAGGCGCGCTTTAGAACAATTCTGATATATAAAATCATTTTATATATAATTATTTATGTATTATTTTTTTGAGTAATTATCATTAACCTTTCTTGTCTTTTATCCTTGTATCAATTAAATTTTGAAGTTTTAATTTGTTTTAGTGAGGTCTCTTTTTTATTTTGGATTAATTCACAAATTACATTAACTTTATATCCAATGAAATATTTTTCTTTTTTATATTTTTATACCAAATTATGGTTAGATTATTTTGATTTTCATTAATTATATATTGAATTAATTTTAGTGGATCATATATCGAATATAATTTAATATTTTATGGGTTAAATTTATTTTCTAACCAATAATTTAATTCTTATATTTCATTAGTTTGTTCTAAATCTGATATGTTTATGTTTCAAATTGGTTTCTAAGTTTAAATTGTTTTTATCATATCTTTTTTTTTAAGTTCTTTTTTTTTTATTTTTGAAAAATAATCAATTAATTTTTTTAAGTTTTCAATTATTTTTGATCTTCTTGTGCTAATAACAAAGTTTTCTTTTATATACTTTCTTTTGTTTCTTGTTTTTCTTTTCTTTTTATTTTACTTTTATATAAATTAGTTTTTGATTTCTTTTCTTCATTATATTTCTGTTTCATATTTTAAGCAAATTATTAAATGATTAAAAAATAAATGAATAAATAATCAAGATCCTTGGTATCCTCACGCTATGTAATTGTAAGTGACCAGATAAATATAGGCTCACCTTGATCTTCCACTTCGAGGTGTCTTCTTTGATCATCACACAAATTGTGTATGGAATACACAAATATACGTATCGCAATAAGTAATATAATGATAAGAAACGATTGTTTTCACATAGATTATTTTATCAGAAATTAATTTTTAAAACTAAAAAAATAAAAATCAAATTTTTATGTGTTTATATTTTAAGAAAGTAAAATTAAAATAACTAAAAGTAAATAAAAATAATTAATTAAATTAGATGTGAATAACTAAACCTCCCTAATATAATTATCAATTAATTACATGATCAATTGAATCAAACTTAACATGTATTCCTCTCTCAAGTAAACCATATAGTAATTAATTTAATCACACTCGCATGCCAATTAAATTGCATACTAATCATTAAGTTCATTAATTATGGATCACATACATAAAAATCGTACATCTCTGTCTAAAAACTATGCATGTTATTTAATCAAGACAAACAATTAAAAAAATTTCTCAAATCTTTTAATCCATAAATCCCTTCGCAGGAGGGATATGTCTACATACAAATTGATAAAGAAAAGAGTAGAAGAAGAAATAAAATCAATCTCTTGAATTGTAGTACTAATTTTCTCTTGAATCTCTACCAAAATTGTATCTTCTTTGGATTTTTTTGTAATTTTCTCTCTTTTTAGCTCCAAAAAATGATCAAATTTATGCTAATGGAGGCTCCTTAGGGTTTATGGGGTGATTAGGGGCTTAAATATTGCTCAGGTGCAATCTGGACCGTCAGATCAACTTCAGATCAAACGTTGAGATCAAAACAAGCAAAATTAATAGCGTTAGCCAATCACAACGTGACACATGGCACACAAAATTCATTGGATGAATCAGAGTGTGATGCGTGGCAAGGGAGACTAATAAGAGTCAATGCATGCTAAGTCAGTACCACGCGGTGCAATGTGATTCACGGATGTAGATGGCGTGACGCACTGGTGGATCGTGGGGAGTAATCGTATGATGACACGGGGCAGGGTTGTTTGACCGCGCTCCAAACTTAGATTGAATGACATCCTGGCACGTTGTCCCTACTTACGTGGCATCTGTATGGCTTTCCCATCTAGCTCATTTGCTTGCGTGGTAGCTCCTGATTGGTCCTACATTAAAAATTTATAAATAATCCCAAAAAAATTTAGAAATTATATTTTCATCCCTTTTCACTAAAAAATTTATATTTTAATATTTTTAGCCCCAAAAATACTATTTATTGAATAAAATAAGTAAATATTAAGTAAAAAAAATGCACTAATGACTACTTTTATAGAGTCATCTCACCCCAAACTTAACTCTTTGCTTTCCTCAAGTAAAGCAAAGTATAACTAAATAAAATAACATGGGTTGTATATTAATATATATATATATATATATATATATATATATATATATATATATATATATATATATATATATATATATATATATATATATATATATTAATACATGTATATTTCATGAAAATTATCCCCTTAAAAAGTTGTATAATTCTATGATAAGAAGGTTCATATATTCATCAATCAATGTTTCATCTCGTTTGTGTATGCTGCATATGATATCATCCAATGCACTCATGAAATCAACATATATGAGCATGCTAATCAATTTAATCTTAGAATAAGTCTCATAAATTTATTTTTCACATCCCTCTCTACTAATATAAATATGCACTAAGCTAAAGATCAATAAAGACTTTACATGCTTGTAATGTAAGGCTTAGGTGGGGTTCGATAAATGAAAGCATTTAGGCTCTTTCCGCACCTTAGCTTTCTTTTTATCTATCATGCATTTTTTAAATGCAATTGAGCTTTAACTTGATATTTCAATGCATCCTTTTTTATCATTCTTTTCATATTCTTTTATTCCATATTTTTTTTGTAACTTCACAACACCCCAAACTTATTTTCAATTCTATTTTTTTTTCTTTAGAGAGATAATTGTGTTGTGAGTTTTGCTTCTTCTTTTTTTTCTCTCTTTTTTATAGGGTGCATTACATTTCACCTTACTCTATACCATAACACATGATTGTATTTTTTTCTTTTCATACAAGCTAAAGGTGCAAGGGTAAATGTAATGCTTGTTGGTTGGACATAAACTGTGGCTTAAAGATATGAATTATTCTTTGTTAGGCTCAAATGGGTGACTACAGGTATTAACAATGGTTAGCTTGAAAGGCTTAATCGATCCAAATAAGGCCTAAATCATTTCTCTTGCTAAATTCTATTTAGAATTTTTCCTAAAGGGATGATCAAATAGATTTTAAAACTTGGTAGATCTCATCGACTCGCATAAAGTACTACAAATTTTCTTTCAATAAGAACACCAAAATCAATCATGAACATGTGTATACAAATTTAAATCAATTCAATCAAAACTAGCAAGCATATCACATGATTAATGTAAATCTCTTAACAAATATGTTACATCCCTTATCCTAGTCATGACAACCAATATTTACCATTGAATTCATATGTTTCATATCAAGTATGTATGCATTTAGTTTCCATATATTTTTCAATTTCTACCCAAATCATGATTAAAAGCATCCTAAGAATTTAAAAAAATTCCTTAAAAAATTGAAAATGCATACTAAATACTAAAGTAGAGAATGAAGTTCCATCCCCCAAACTTAAATTACACATTGTCCCCAATGTGCACATATAGATATGAAAAGAAAAGAAAACTCCCTTAATCATGGCACATATAGATATGAAATGCTCATTCTTGTTGTGCCATTACTCTCTATATTTATTCACCTACAAAACAAAAACAATGAAAAATATAAGTAAAATAACGTTGGCTTTCCTCCCAACTAGCATCATGTTTAACGTCCCTGACTTGATGATCATATGAAGTCTTAGGGCACATCCCTTTGTGTCCATTTACTTTTGAGTTTGCCTAGAAATAGTTTGAGTCTTGATTTGTTCAATAATACTTTATGTTCTAGTTCGTAAACATGGTGCTCAATTCTCTTCTCTTGTCATATTTTTGTTTTCTTTTTGAACTTTTTGGCATTCTTATAAGCACTCCACCATAACTCATCCAATTTATGTATTTCAACATCTTTTTCACCTCTCTATTGGACTATTTCGCTTGCCTACTTGATTGGGGATGGGGCGGTAAAATTGTGAAGTCTAAACTTGGTGTTGCATTGGTCCTTAACTTCTCTTTATGGATTTAAAATTGTGTCACTTGGAAGGTTACCTTAAGGTCTTTGACTTATAGCCTGAGTACGTTGCCCCATTTGGTTCTCCAAATTTCGAATTAAAGCCTCTTGAGTTGACACTTTTGCACAAAATGATTGGATGAAGTCTTTCATCATCCTCATTAAGGAATTTTTAATGTCCTCATTCGGTGGCTTCTTCTCTTAGGCTTGTGATTGATATGGTTGTTGAAAACTAGGTGGTGAAAATGATGGACAGTTGAATTGATTATCACCTTGATTGTTGTTATTCCATGAGAAATTTGGATATTATCTCCATCCTGAGTTATATATGTTCGTGTATGGATTATTGTTTCGATTCATATTACCCACATAGCATATAGATTCAGGATTATTTGGACAATTATCAAACAAATGATCTCCTTCACAAAACACACACAACACTCTTGAATCTTGGACTTGGTTTATACTCGCTGGCGAGTTTTGAGCCTTCAAAAGATTAACCAAAGATGACACTTGAGTTGTAAGTGTTGTGATATCATTTACCTTATGCACTATGGCTACTCTTCTTGTGGTTGTCATTTTGTCCATTGGCCATTGATAATTATTGCTAGTTATTTTCTCAAGTAAATCATAAGCTTGATTGTAAGATTTGGCTAGTAAAGGTCCATTAGTAGATGCATCAACAATAGTTCTTGTTTGAACATTGAGACCATTGTAAAAAAGTCTCCATTTGAATCCAAGGAATACTATGATGAGGACACTTCCTTACCAATTCCTTGAATCTTTCCCATTCTTCATATAAATATTCTCCTTCGTATTATTGGTAAGAAGTAATGTCATTCCCAAGCTTGGTATTCTTTGTTGGTGGGTAGTATTTCATCAGGAATTTCTCTGCCAAACCATTCCAAGTTGTAATGAAATCAAGTGACAAAGAGTTTAGCCAAGCTCGAGCACGGTCTCGTAAAGAGTAAGGAAACAATCTAAGCCTAAATGCCTCCTTGGTCACGCCACTGAACTTAAATAAATCTACAACTTTAATAAACAATTTGAGATGAAGATGAGGATCCTCTGTTGGTAATTCGTTGAATTGTCCAACTTTTTGTAGCAGTTGAAACATCACTGGCTTTAACTCAAGTTGATTAGCTTGAATGTTTAGCATTCTAATACTTGGATTCAACCCTTTAAACATAGTTATTTCATATTCATTCATAGCTTTATCTCTATCATCCATCAAAAGCACTTAATTTTTCAACTTTAGCTCATTATTGTTTATGTATAATGGATTAGCCATTTTTTTTCTCTAGGGTGATAACTTTTTGTTATCTTATTGACTTCAAAATACGCTCAATTTTGAGATCTAAAGGTAAGATTTATTTCTCACGAATTTTGCTTATGCAATAGACTCAAATATATTTATAAAATCACTAAAAAAGATGTCTAAATTGAAAATAAATAAAAATTAAAAATAAATAACCAAATAAATAAATTAAAATAAAGAAAATTAAATAAGTAAAGAAAATTAACTAAAATAAATAAATAGATAAATAAATAACTAAATATACAACTAAAAATATTAAAATTAAAATTATGAAAAATAAATAAATAACAATAACTAAAATAAAAGTAAAAAAAATTAATTTCTAATATTTATAATCCCCGGGAACGGCGCCAAAAACTTGATCATCACAAACATTGTGTGTGCAATGAATATGCAAGTATACATATCGTAACAAGTAATATAATGATAGGAAAAAATCATTTCCAAGGAGATTATTTTATTAGTAACTAATTTTTAAAACTAAAAAAGATAAAAATCAATTTTTTTTTGTGTTTTTATATTTTAAGGAAGTAAAATTAAAATAACTAAAAGTAAATATTAATAATTAATTAAATTAGATTTGGTAACTAAGAAGATATATGATAAAATATCTAGGAATACTTAATCTCCTAATTTTCTAAATATGTGAATAACTAAATCCCCCAAATATAATTATCAATTAATTACATGATCAATTGAATCTAACTTAGCATGTATTCCTCTCTCAAGTAAACCATATAGTAATTAATTTAATCATACTCTCATGCCAATTAAATTACATACTACTCATTAAATTCATCAATTATGGATCACATACATAAGAATCATATATCTCTACCTAGAAACTATAATTGTTATTTAATCAAGACAAACAATTAAATAATTCTCTCTAATCTATTTAATTGACTCTATAGATAAATTGTTGGCCAAATAATTAATAGCATAAAAATCAGATTAAATAGTATAATTAAATTAAAATTATAATTGGGGTAAAATATTAGATCATCACATGGTGAAATTTGGGTTTATAAGATCCCTAGATTAATAAATTAACTAAACATAATTTTGTTCATAAAGCACATATTTTTCATAAAGAAAGACATAAAAATTGATAAAGAAAAGAGTAGAAGAAGAAATACAATCAATCTCTTGAATTGTAGTACTAATTTTCTCTTGAATCTCCTCCAAAATTGTATTTTTTTTTATTTTTTTTGTATTTGAACTCTTTTTAGCTCCAAAAACTTATCAAAATTATGCTAATGGTGGATCCTTAGGATTTATGGGATGATTAGAGGCTTAAATATAGCTAAGGTGCAATATGGATCGTCAGATCATCTTCATATCAAGCGTCGAGATAAAATAAGCAAAATTAACAATGCCTACCAATCATAGGGTGACACATGGCATATAGAATTCATTGGGCAAATTAGAGCGTGATGTATGGTAGGGGAGACCGGTTTGAGTCAATGCATGCTGAGTCAGTGCCACATGGTGCAATGTGATTCACCGATGTAGATGGTGTGGCACATTGGTGGATCACGGGGTGCAATCGCGTGATGACATTTGGGAGGGTTTTTTGACCAGTAATGACTGTACCTAACTGGAGTCAAACTTTTGAAGTAATGTGTGATGCCAGTGGCTTTGCAATTGGAGAAGTGTTAGGAAAAAGCGAGACAAACTATTTTGGGCCATATACTCTACAAGTCGGACATTGAATGAAGCCCCATTGAATTATAGAAAAACTGAGAAGGAGATGCTTGCATTGGTATTTACTTGTGACAAATTTTGGTCTTATCTCATTGGTATAAAGGTGATAGTGTTCACTGATCATGCAGCACTTCATTATTTGTTTCGCAAGAAGGATACTAAGCCTAGGTTGATTTGTTGGATCCTTCTTCTTTAAGAATTTGATTTGAAAGTTCAAGATAAGAAAGGAAGTGAAAAATGTAGTTTTTGACCATTTCTCTCAGTTGGATCAAGAGGAAATAAAACCAGATTTAGTGATCTAAGAAGAATTCCTTGATGAGTAGTTGTTTGCATGTGAGATCAAGCTTCCTTGATATGCTGATATTGTAAACTACCTAGCTTGTAGGGTATTGCCACCAGATCTTATTTACCACCAACGTAAGAATTTTTTGCATGATGTGAAATATTATCTTTGGGATGAGCCTTTTCTTGTCAAAAGATGCCTTGATCAAATCATCCGAAGATGTGTGCCTAAAAAGGAGATGAAAACCATTCTCCATCATTTCCATTACTCATTATATGGAGGACATTTTGGAGTAACATGAACTGCAGCTAAGGTACTTCAAAGTGGTTTATTTGTGCTCCCTATTTTTCGTGATAGTTATACTTTGGTAAAAACTTATGATTGGTGCTAACATATGGGAAATATTTCAAGGCGTTAGGAGCTACCATTGAAAAATATTTAGAGGTTGAATTATTTGATGTTTGGGAAATTGATTTTATGGGTCATTTTCTTCCTTCTTTTGGCTTTGTTTATATCTTGTTAGTGATGAGTGCTCAAAAATCACTAAAATTACCATGAATTTATTCACATTAATTGATTAAAATATATATATTTATATGTTTTATCATATATTTATATAAATTTATCTTTTTCGGAATCACGGGTATTTTTATTGTTTTTCAAGTATTTTCGCTTAAAAACGTAACTTAAAGACTCAAAGAGGAATACTGGGAGCAATACATCACAAATATATTAATAAATAAATGAGGAAAGGTCAACAAATATGGAAAAATTGGACAAAATAGGTCAAAAAGGTCTAAAATGTCAAAAAGGAGGAAAACGCGCACGGTGCCGCCCAGCCCACGCACACCAAGCGGCGCCGGTCACGCGCGCGCACGCACGCCCGGCGCGCGCGCCAGACCCGCCTGGCGCCGGCGCCCGTGGCGCCATGCTCCAGTCTCGCGAGCGCCTTGCTCCCGTTCCGCGCGTGCCCCTACTGTCCGCGCGCGCCGCTACCATCTCGCACCATTTTCGCGCGCAGCCGCCCCCCACATCATGCTGACATCATCAAATGACATCATCAATCACTACTCCACGTTTCCACCATTTTTTAACATTTTTTCACCCACTTTTTCTCTCCATCCTCACCTATAAATACCCCCTTCTCTTCACTTCTAAACACACCTCAAAACATACTTCTCTTCTCTTTCTTTCTCTCCATTTCTTAGTTTTTTAGTTTTTTTTAGTTTTTAGTTAGTTTTTCTTAGTTTTAGAGTTCTTCTCTTTTTGAGAAGAATTAGCTATGTTTTTGTAATTTATTAGCTTTTTGATTCAATAAATGGGATTGCAAATTCCGCTTGGAGGTTTTCCAGCAATGGGAATAGCATCGAAGTTCTGTAAGGATTTTATTTTCTTTGCAGTTATTTTTTATGCTTTATTCTTACATGTTATATTTAATTTGTCTGTGATTAAATTTAACTGTGCTGGCTATTTGTAAACATGATATAATAATAACGTTGTTATGCTTGCGAAATATTAAATAGGTAAAAATCTCTAAAATGAATTGATTTTGTTTTTATTCAAGATTTTATATTAAGAATGTTAGAGAGAAATATATTATTTTTCATTACAAACTTAAATCTGAAAATTAGATTTTAAGGTTTAGTTATCCGGTCTGATTTAGAGTAATGCTCTTTTATTTGTTGGTACAATCGCCCGGTAGTTAGAGTGAAACTCTACTTCAAAAGTTTTTATAAGAATTATTATCTGAAAATGTATTGACAACATGTTTTCAGTAGTGGTTTTAAAACTTGAAAGTTAGTACTCAGATAATTAAATTCTTAGGTTTAATTTGGACACCTTGAATAAAGTTTAAACTGTCTAACCCCACCAAAGGTGGCATTTAAATGGTTCATTTTCAATCTCTTAGAAAAAGGAATTAATTTAATTAACCAAATTAGTTATCAACCCCACCCATTGGTGTTAATTGATTTGTTTAGTTAACAAAGAATATCTAACCCCACCAAAGGTAGTATTCTTATAAAAAAGAGAGAATCAATAAATATCAATTCATATCTTTAATAACCTAAATAATACGAGCAAACATAATTAACTTAATTATTATATCCATAAATACTCCACCATTATAAATGATAAAATTTGCATAAATGTTTATTAAATCTATGTTTATTTTTATGTAAGTAGATTAAAAACACAAAACCCCAAAATATCGTGATAGGATGTTTAGGATTTAATTTCGTTTTTAAAAGTTTGAATAATAAATTAAAAACCACATACATTCCTTCCTTAGATCGACCTTGGGAGTATACTTATCATTTTCTACAAAATGATTCGTGCACTTGCGAGAGTTTTATAAATACATAAAACCAAAGTATCGGCAGGATCGGCGATGTCAGTTTTGCCCCATCAGTTAGCAGTTGATTATGTGTCAAATTGGGTGGAGGAAATTGCTAGAACAACAAATGATGCAAAGGTAGTGCTCAAATTTTTTCATAAGAATATATTCACATGATTTGGCACTCCAAGAGCAATTATTAGTAATGAAGGGATCCACTTTTGCAACAAGTTGTTCAACAACCTTATCTTTAAATATGATGTGAAACACAAGATAGCACTTTTCTACCATCCTCAAACTAATGGCCAAGATGAAATTTCAAATCAAGTAATCAAGAATATCCTTGAGAAGATGGTCAACACAAATAGAAAGGATTAGGCAAAGAAGCTTGATGATGCTTTGTAGGCATATCGTACAAATTTTAAAACACCCATCATGATGCTTCCTTATTGATTAGTGTTTGGAAAAGCATGTCATCTCCTTGTTGAGTTGGAGCATAAATCTTATTAGGTTGTTAAGAAGTTTAATTTTGATTTGAAGGCAACAGGGTAAAAACAACTTTTTCAATTGAATGAGATGGATGAGTTATGGAATGATGCTTATGAAAATGCAAAGATCTATAAAGAACAGACAAAGAAGTGTCATACAAACAGATTCTTCCCGGGTAAGTTAAGATCAAGATGGACAGGTCCTCATACAATTGACAAAGTTTCCCCTTTTAGAGCAATAGACTTGAAAGACAAGGAAGGGCATATATTCAGAGTTAACGGTCAGAGATTCAAGCACTATTATGGAGAAAAAGTGGAGAGGAATGATGTATTTATTTCTCTTCAAAATCCTAATTGATGATGATTGAAAAGTCTGGTTATAGAATATAAAACAAGCGTTTATAGGAGGCAGCCCATAAAACTTTATTTTATTCATCTATTTTATTTTATTCTATAATTATTTATTTGAATAATTTGGATTTTGATGCCGGTTTATTTTGCAGGAATAAAAAGCTAAAAATTACAAACTAATGCTGATCCACCATGAAATGAGGGAAGTTCCTTTCATTTCTTTAATTTGTCTCACTTTTAAATTACAATGAGGATGTTATTTAATTTAAGTTTGGGGGTGTCAACTCCTATAGTCTTGAGTTGTTGGATTCTCTTATAAAGCATGCATTTGAGTATGATTGAATTCGCTATGACTCTGAAATTTGTGACTGATGATGGTTTTGGGATTTTTTTTTCAAAATCTGCTATTATGTTAGGCAGAATTTCGTGGGTGCTTTGATTTAAATCTTTTTTCTTGAAAATAATTAAGAACATAGTAAATTTTTTTATCTACTCCATTTTTCCAATGAAGATAAGGAGTTGAATTAATTGGGTCAAGAAAGTTCAATCAGGCTTTGCTCTAGAATCCACTGATGGATCCTTGAGGCAAAATCCTAGTTAATACTAAATATTAGAGAAATGATCTAGGCAATTTTTTTTGTCACAAACAAAAATGCTTTCCTAGCCATCCTAATTATCACGCCATCATTTCATGGTGTATTCTTATAGTTAACCCTCTTGAGCCTTATTTTACATAAGCCTTTATTTGTTCTTTTAACTACATAAACCATTCCCATTCTAACCTAAAAACCATGAATTTACCTTAAATTTTGAGAAAATACTTTGATGGAAATTTTCATTTAAAGAGAAAGTCAGTTCAAATTAAATAATCCACATTATATTTGCTCTATTTGATCAAAGTGTGAAAAAAGAGAGAAAGTAAATGGCAAGAATCGAAAAAGGGTTAAAGTGGTTGAAATTAGTAAAGACTATGAGTATCAAGGAAATGACACAAAAAAAGAAGAAAAAAAACAAAAGAGCTCTCCACTTATTGAGTATGGCAATAATATTGTCATCAATATGAGCATATTGTTGAGAAAGAGCTATGGTGTGAATCCTATGGATATTATTTTTATTGTTTTTTTCTACCAAGTATATTCCCAGTTTGCTTTGATATTCCATATCGATTTCTTTCTTAGCTCTCACCCTGTGGTCTGTCATTCCAACCCTGATTAAAGATATTTTGATCTCTTATTTTGTTATTTGATTACATTAGTGGAGAGGATTTTTGAAAATTGGACTTATGGAATTAAGTTTTGAGAGAATTCTTCTGATTTTAGTTGTTCTACTTTTATTTGAATTTTCTAGTGGTTTGGAGTTAAATTGACTATTTTACACATACACTCAAGGACTTAGCTTTGGGTTGAAGTAAATGCTTAACTCTTGCTTGAAAAATTACTAAATTTTTGATTGATTTTTTTTTACTATTTTCGATGTAAAAAGAGCAAGTTATTAGTGATGAAATATAAATTCAGATCATGGCTTGGTGAGTTATTGTAGTTCTCCAAGGGATCTAGTTGATATTGTCTATAGGTGTCTTTTATTTTATTTTATTTTTGTTTAAGGACAAACAAAGTTCTAAGTTTGGGGGTGTTTGATGACTTGCATAATTTGACATAATTTATCACTTCTCAATATTAAACTTTTATCTAATTTTATTTAATTTTTATTGATTTTACACTTCATTATTATTACTATTTGTCCTTATGTTTTAAAGCTATTTTAAATATTTTCAAGGACATATTTCTAATAGATATTTGATTTAGGGTTTCTAATTATGTTATTTAATCATACTATTTGCTCGTAATTTTGTTAACCATATTTAAAAATTCTTTTCTACATCTTCATATTTCTCTCATTATTTTGAAAAATATTTTCAAGTAGGTTTTTTCATTGAGTTAATTTTTCAAACATTTGTGATTGTATTTGATGAATTAATATGCCTACAATATTTGTGATATTGTGCTTTAAAATTATTGTTCTGGGTAGTTAGTTGATTTTGCTTTATTTTTTGATATATTAAATCATATAGTTATTATTATTCATTATTGAATCTACTCTAGGACATACACTTGCACTTGTGCTATTATGCTAATCTTTTAGGTACTAGTTAATTAGGTTTGATTGCTTATATGACTCAAGTTATCAGAATATTGGTCTGAATTCGAATACCTTTCTTGTAGAGACTATGACGAAAGCACCAGCTTGTAAGTAGATTACTTGGGAGCATTGCCTTAGTGGATAGTTTAATTCCTAGCCTTGTAATTGGATCTTATTTTTCATAGTGGATAGTTAGGTGGTCCAATAGATTAGTGGTTTTCCTCTTAGATCATTGGTATGGCTTAGGTTTTTTCCATTTAAAAATCTTGTATGTTGATCTTTATATTTTTAAACTTCTTTATTTAAATTGATTGCATGCTTGGCCGTTCTATGTATTTTTAGTTTTTTATACTTTTGCTGATATTCTTTTCATTCACCTTCTAGTTAATAGATATCTAAATAAAAGAGAAACTTTTATATAATATTAGTCCTTAAGAAATATCTAAAAAATTTATTATTTGTTCTCA
This sequence comes from Hippophae gyantsensis, assembly GCA_030763125.1. NCBI lineage: Eukaryota > Viridiplantae > Streptophyta > Magnoliopsida > Rosales > Elaeagnaceae > Hippophae > Hippophae gyantsensis. The sequence continues at coordinate 38,870,752 of CM061035.1, read as the reverse complement.
TAATAAACTTTGAACTGATAACATATATTATAAATTTCTTTATAACTTTTTAATAACTAAATATTACTTTTTATAGCTATAATAATTTAATTATAAAGACCAAAAATATCTTGATGTATATCTACAAAGATATTCATCTTTGTCATCTATAATTGCTTTTAGAACTGCTTCCCAATATTTATGTGAAACATCTATTTCTATTATTATTTTATCCTCTAAACTTGGGTGATATTAAGTTGGTAAGTTTTTTACATGTGCTTTTACGTTGTTCATGTACTGTGTATTTATCAATTTCCAAACTTAATCTTTTTAAGTTTAATTTGTAACTTTTTTTTTTGCATTTCTGCTAAATTTTTAATGTATGCTTCTGTATAAGTCGAGCATCCTAAAAATCTTTGCAATTTATTTTTATTTTTGATTTTACTTGAAAATCCTTGTATACTCTTTAACATATAGGGTTGGAGATAGTATTTTGAACTTCTATTTTTAATCCTAAATATTTAATTTTTTGTTGATCTATTACAACCTTTCTTTATGATAGGACAAGTCTTTCATTCTTGTGATATCTAAGCAATGATTATTCAAGTAATTACTAAATACTAAAATATCATCGATCTATATATAATAAATTTTATGTAGTTTTTTAAAGATAATATACTCTACCTTTGAAAATCATGGTGTTTGTTTTAATCCAAATAGTACAACTATCCATTCAAATTGTCATTGTGAGCAACTATATGCTGTTAATACTCGAGAAATATTTATTTCTTTTTATTAATGATAGTAATTCTTTTTTTTAAGAATAAAATATCCATCATTATGGTTTCTTTATTCAAAGCTTTGAAGTTTATTATCGTTCTCTTTTTTCCTTTTCTTTTCTCAACTTCTTTCTCAACTAAAAATGTTGGATTTGAGTGAGGTGAATTACTGAGTATTATGGCTTTTAATTTCAAAATTTGTTTAACTTGTTTTCCAAATTCATCTCTATTTTATGGAGTATAAATCATTGGTTTTACTCTTATGATTTTGTTTGGGTCTTTGGGGTTTATGCTTGCTATTATTTTAGACATATCGATTTTATGATCTAAACAATTTTTTGAACTTACTGTTTGTAACAATTTTCTTATTCCTGTTAAGGTTTTATCTTCCTGTATTTCATTAAGAAATGAGTTTTGTTTGTCACCATGTTTTTCGCTTTCTATATTGTTGTATAAAAGTTGAGTTTGATAGAGTCATTTTTTTCTTATTTTTGACATATAAATGGTTTCACCATCTTGTGTTATTAAACTTGTTTTTTCTAAATGTTGCAAGGGTTGGTAAAGGTTTAGGAAGTTATTTTTTATTAATAAATCAACTCATATTTCTTGTTGAGATATAGTAGGAATACGAAATTTCTTGCCTTTTATCATTAAATCTGTATCTTTTAAGACTTTATTAAGATTTATTGTAGTATTGTTAACAATTTTTACAATTAAATTTTTAGTGCTTGTTTTCATATTTTTTCTAGGAATACATATTTTCTAGCTACACATATACTAGCTAGTGTATCTACATATGTATATTAATGGTAACTTGTGTAGCCTTTAAATTTCAATCCTACCTTAACATAGATACCATTTGGATTTGTAATACTATACAAATCATTCATCTTCCAATGAATATTATTTATATTTTGAGTCTGTTATTTCCTTCTCAGTTTCTTCTAATAGATAAATACTACAAGTATCATCTATATCTGATTTCTCTATTGGTTATAATTCCATCTAAAAAGCTTATTCTAAGATTTTTGCTTTCTATGAAAATTTATTTTGAATTCTTTTTTATATTGAATCCTACTTAGGGAATTCATTAGCATAATGTCCTTCCTAATTGTAGATCTAACATTTGTATTTTTTTTCCTAATAAGTAATAATTTTTGTTTTCTATTGATTTATATTTTTTTCTCCTAAAATATTTTTTCCTATAGGTTCTTTGTTATATATAGTCTTATATTTTTGTAATTCTTATCTTTGAAATTTATATCTTTTGAATGTTTATATATAATTTTTAATTTTATACTTTTACTTATAAGATTTTATGTTACATTTATATTTTTTTGACCTTCTAAAATATGTTGTATCACAACATATATTATCATTTTCTCTTATTTGTTTATACTCATGTATTTCTTGATATTTCTTGATTATTTAATTTTTAAGATTTCAAGTTCTTTCTTCTAAAGTGTCCGAGTCTTATATTTTTGTAATTCTTATCTTTGAAATTTATATCTTTTGAATGTTTATATATAATTTTTAATTTTATACTTTTACTTGTAAGATTTTATGTTACATTTATATTTTTTTGACCTTCTAAAATATCTTGTATCACAACATATATTATCATTTTCTCTTATTTGTTTATATTCATGTATTTCTTGATATTTTTTGATTATTTAATTTTTAAGATTTTAAGTTCTTTCTCCTAAAGTATCTGGTATAGTTTCTCATTTCTTTTATTCCATTCTTTCGTTATGGTTTTGTGTAATGTTTCCAGGTAATTTCTAAAAAGTATTTTCTCGTAATTTTCTTACATAGAGGGTGATGACTTAAGATAATACATTTCATATTCATAAATAAAGGAATCTACATAACACATGTCACATATTTTCATAAAAATAGTTTCCTTAATTTTGAGGATGATGAATCTTTAAATCCACCTTTTTCTTAGAGATTTAATCTTAATTTTTGCATTTCTTTAAATTTATTTTTATTAATTATCATTTTTTGTTAAAAATATCCCGAGATGTCTTATATTTTTATTTATATTATTTATTGATTTCTTAGTATTTATTGATTTTTTATTTTTTATACTATTTTTATGCATAATTTTCGTTAATTTTAACTTCCATTTATGTTAGAAAGTGTTTGTGATATTTTTAAAACATCAAAGTTATTTTGTGATATTTCTTAAAAACTTGAGAGGTGTTATTGATATTATCTTTATTTTTCCCATTTCTAAAAATTTTATCTAATTATTTACTTTAGTTATAATATTTCTGTATCTTAAAAATGATTTTGCATAATCATCTTTAAATAGGGTTTATTTATTTTTTTCTAATCTAATTATCTCTAAATTATTTCTTTGTTTAGCAAATAATCTTTCATATTCAAAAACAAGTATTTACTAAATGGACTTAATTCCTTTTCGTATGTACATGTACTTTTTGTTGTCACTTATTAGTTCTAGACAATTTTACTTTACTTTCGAAATTTCTAAAATAAGTTATAATTATTTCGGAGAAATGAAAATTTTGTATTTTATTATCTTTAACGTGTTCTATAACTCAAAATATTTTAAAAACTAAAAAAATTGACTTTCTTAAAATTTATAATAAAAATATCATCTAAATAATATTAAATGAAATTAATTGAAGGATGTTTAACATTTAATATATGATATAAAATAAGAGATTATTTTTATGTATAAAGTTTTGTAGGTGCTGTGGTTTTATTGTTTTGCCAAGTATTTTAGAATTATTTTGGAGACATTAAAAAATATTTAAAACTGCCATAAAAAAGTTTTGCTAAAATATTAAAATATTAAGTGAAAAAACAATGTTTTATATTGAAGTGTAATTAAAGGATCGTGTTGAAGTTAAATTTATTTGATATACGTGGCAATTATAACTTTGTTATTTTAGAATAACAAATTAAAAAATAACTCAAATATTTTATATACTTACAAATGATTTGATTGATGACCACAATATTTATACATTTAGTCGCTACTATTGTACATTTAGCAGAATGCACTATCGCATAAATGGTCATTGCAAGTTCTACATCAAAAACATACGAAACCCCAAGCGAGATTAAAAAATATCATTTAAAAAATGATCTTAAGGTCTGAAAAATATTTGCACATCCAAATCGGCCTGATGATCCAAAAGTAATACAATCTGTATTGAAATTTATCCATAGACCCTATTGTCGGACACTTAGTTTGCACAGGTGTTTTCTTGTATTGTATTTCACATGGAGTTGCACCGTGATAAACCTGTCTCACAATTAAGTTACCAAAATGTGATAAATGCAAAACTAAGGGTAGCCTATTTATCCCAAAATGACAATCATTTCTAGTTGTCTATATGACCAAGATGATAGAAACAATCCATACTTTCCATTGAGTTATGACCCAAAGTCAACTGCCATTGAGTCTTTCTATAGATCAAGGATGGAAGATTCTGTATGGGGTTGCTTATAAAAAAAGGAGCATAAAAGATCCTAGAGAGCACATATAAAATGACAGTTGAAAAAATGTGAGATATATTTTCCTCTACTAAACCACACAAGGGGCATCTAAAAGGGAATGACCATCCCCTCTTCTTTAACTAGAAAACATTGGGAAGTTTGTTATGAATAGCTCGTCAAAGTAAAATAGATCGTAAGGGATGTGTGAAAGAGGCCTAGATAGCCTTGTCCTTACTCTTTAATTCTACAACCACATGTAGCGTATCATAAGATTCATTGGTCGTGACTCCTTCCTTAGATGAGCACATCCAAACTCTAGTGTTTGTATTAGTCTTAATAACTCTCAATCAAATCTCCAAAGTCATATCGGGGTAAAAGTTCTCCAAGCATCCGTGTGTAAATAATCTCCCATTAACAAAAGGATTGGTGGATCTACTGGGGGGTGTTCATCCTTTCAATTAGAGGATCGAGTACCAAGCCAATTTTCTCTCTAAATCCATACTATAAAGTTTTTGCTGACTAACCATTTAGATTCATTCAAAAGTGTCAAATAATGAGGTCGTAAACCCATCTAGACAAAAGTGTGAACATAATAGCTCTAGCAACTTCCTCCCTATCCAAGTAGTGTTTGCATAAATAAAGCAGCATACTAGAGTTCTCTATAATAATCTGCTAGGCAAACTTTATTAACATAGCCTTATTTAAAATATTAAGTTTTCGTAACCTGAGACCTCTTTCCTCTAGTGGACAACAATAATCACTCCAAGAAATATGGACCAATTTAAATTTATTTGTCTTTTCTAACCAGAATAAATTATAGATGGTAATTTTTGACCATTTCTAAATCTAGAAGGAGTGGAGGAACATACTCTGAATGATTAAAGAAATCAATCATCTACATATTGCCAAAGAGAGTGTCAGCCATTTCCATGCTTTGATCCTTGCGTGTATTTTACCAACTAATCCTTGAAACCAACAATTTCTTGGATTCCCTGAAAGAGATTGACACCTAGGTAGGATATAGATGAGTCCCTTATTTGCATCTCAATTATTTTCTAAAGACACAAGCAATCATTATGTGGTACCTCTTTTCCAAAGTAAATAACTCTCACCAACTGCATCTATAGACATATTCAACTATTTCAATCCCTCATATGCTTTGTGCTCCAATTCTAATGGTAAGTGACAAGCCTTTCCATAAACTAGCTTATATGAGGTGGTACCAATTGGTGTTTTAAATGTAGTTCTATACGCCCACAAAGCATCCTCCAACTTAGACGACCAATCCTTCCTAGAGATGTTCACAGTTTTTTCCAAAAATAATTTCACTTCTCTATTAGATACCTATACTTGCCAACTTGTTTGGGAATGGTAGGGGTAGATACTTTATGCTTAATCCCATACTTATACAATAAGGAATTAAATGCTTTATTGCAAAAGTGACTTCCTCCATCACTAATAATGATCCTAGGAGTTTGAAACCTAGTGAAAATATTTTTCTTCAAAAAATTCATGACAACTTTGGCATCACATTTATTGCTGGCATTGGATTTTATCCACTTTGACACGTAATCCACTCCTACAAGTATATATTGGTTACCAAAGGATGGAGGGAATGGTCCCATAAAGTTGATGCCTCAAACATCAAATAGTTCCACTTAAAGTATAATATTTAAAGGCATCTTTTCTCTTTTTGAAATATTACCTATCCTTTGACATCTGTCACACATCTTTACATAATTGTAAGCATCTTTAAATAGTGTGGACCATAAATAATCAAATTAAAGTACTTTAGCTACGATTTTTGTGCTCCCAAAGTGATCTCTAAAGTTTGAGCTATGGCAATGGTAAAGAATACTTTCAACTTCATCATTAGAGATACACTGTCTTAAAATACCATTACCACATTCTTTATAGAGGTAAGGGTCATCATAAAAAATATTGTTTAATGTCATGGAAGAACTTCTTCTTTTGTTTCCATGTGAGGTTCGATGGAAGAATGTTGGCAACGAGGAAATTTGCAATGTCTCCATACCATGGGACTTCTATTTAAGCTATAGAAAATAGTTGCTCATCTAGAAAAGATTCCCCAACCACCATATTATCATCCATTTTTTCTTCCCCTTCTAGTCTAGACAGTGGTCTGCTACCTAATTTTCTATTCCTTTTTTATCACAAATTTCCAATTCAAATTCTTGTAGAAGGAGCACCCATCTTATCAATCTTGGTTTGGAATCGTTCTTCCTCATGAGATACTTTATTGTAGAATGATCCGTGTAGATAGTCACTTTAGTGCCAACCAAATAAGATTTGAATTTCTCAAAGGCATATGCAATGGCAATGAGCTCTTTCTCTGTAGTAGCATTATTCATTTGAGCCTTATTCATTATCTTTCTTGTATAGTATATGGAATGAAACATTTCATTGTCCAAGAACAGCTCGAATAGCAAAATCATTTGCATCACACATCAACTCAAAGGGCTCGTTCCAATCCATTGTTACTATAACTGGTGCTGACACTAGTCTCTCTTTAAGCATTTGAAATGCTATTAAACATTTATCATAAAAATTGAAAGGCATGTACTTTTCCAAAAGATTACACAAGGGTTTGGAGATTTGGAAAAAAATATTTTATGAATCTACGATACCATTTGCTTTATCCATCTCAATACCATTAGTTGAGATTTTATGGCCCAAGATTATACCTTCATGTACCATGAAATGACATTTCTCCCAGTTTGAAACCAAAATGTTTTATTCACATCTTTGTAACATTAGGGAGAGGTAGTGTATACATTCATCAAATGAGTTTCCAAAGAACAAAAAATCATCCATGAAGATATCTAGATGCTTCTTCACCATGTCTGAGAAAATAGCCATCATGTAGCATTGAAATGTTGTAGGTGCATTGCATAATCCAAATAGAATTCTCCTGAAAGCAAAGGTTCCATAAGGACATGTGAAGGTGGTCTTTTCTTGGTCTTTAGGTGCCACAACAATTTGGTTATAACTAGAGTATCCATTTAGAAGGAAATAAACGAATGCCCAACTAATCGGTTAAGTATTTGATCCATTAAAGGGAGAGGAAAATGATCCTTCATTGTAGCTTTATTTACTTTACAAAAATTCATATATACTCTCCATCCCTTGATAGTTCTAGTAGGTATTAACTCATTGGACTCATTTTCCACCACAGTGATTACTCCTTTCTTTGGTACACATTGGGCTAGACTTACCCAGTCACTATCTAATATTAGGTAAATAATGCCAATGTCTAGCCACTCAAAAATTTCCTTCTTCACCACTTCTTTCATAATGGGATTTAAGCAGTGTTATGCATCCTTGGTGGGTTCAACCCAGTTCTCTAGCAAGATTTTATGAATGCATATAGATGGGCTTATGCCTTTGATATCGGCAATAGACCAACCTATAGCTCTTTTGAAGTTCCTTATCACCTTTATTAGTACTTCCACTTGTTTCATACTTAGATCAGTCGAGATTATGACTAGAAGTGTCTCGTTATCACCTAAAAATGTATAACAAAGATGAGATGGTAAAGGTTTAAGCTCTAATTTAGGTGGCTCCTCAATGGATGGTTTCAACCGTGAGCTTATTTCAAGACATTCCATAAATTTATTTGATAAACACATGAGAGGCGTGTCCTCTAAAAATTTCACATAGTTCACATTATCAACCTTTCATTCCATATTTTCAAAATTTAAATAAGTTGAGTTGTTTTCTAGTGAGTTCATGTCCTTGTTCATTGCACCATATGTTAAAGTCTTAAGAGGGGTTGGTTCAACAAGTCTTGTTAAACTACTGGCATGAATTTGTGCGCCTATATGAGTGTCATGGTATTGATTAGTATGTGTGTTCATACAATTAACAATTACATTCTCTAAGGTGTCACTAGAGCATATGTAATAATGCACACAATGGTTAGCTCATTGCTACCATCTGTTCGAAAGTAATCACTAGCATTATCATCATCAGAAAATTTAATTGCTTTGAACACATTAAATGTTACTTGTTCATATTACACTCTTATTGTAAGCTCACCTTTTTGTACATCAATGAGTGCTTTTACTCTTGCTAAGAAAGGACTACCAAGTATGATAGGAATGTCACGATCATCTTCCATATCTAGCACAATGAATTCCATTGGAAAGATGAATTTGACTACTTTTACTAGCAAATCTTCTTCCACACCCTGAGTTCTTTTAATTGACATGTCTGCCATCTGTAATGTTACTAAAATGAGTTTGCTTTACCAATCTCTAATCTCTAGAAGATCGATAATGACATAAGGTTAATGCTAGACCCCAAATCATATAGTGCCTTGCCAAAATGGATGTTCCCAATAGTGCAAGGGATGTCAAAACTACCTAGATCTTTCAATTTATGTGGTAGATTTCTATCAAGAATGGCGCTACAACCTTCAATCAAGTTTATTATTTCATGATTACCAAGCCTCATTTTCTTTGGTAGTGTATCCTTCATGAATTTGGCATAAGATGACATTTTTTCAAGTGCCTTTACAAATGGTATGTTTATGTGCAACTTCATGAAGATATCAAGAAATTTTGAAAACTATGTATCTAAATTTTTCTTTTTTAGTCTTTGAGGGAAATGAATAGTGGGTTTCTAAAGGTTGTATTTCTTTGGATGAATTATTTCCTATTAAGTACTCTCTTTATCCACTAGTTCCTCCTCATCCTTGTTAATTTCCTGTTTCTTCTCATCCTTTTTTGTCTTATGTTCCCACTCTAAATTTTTAGCACTCCTCAAGGCTAATGATGTATAATGGCCTTCACCTTCTCTTCTTTGGTTTACAATTGTGTTACTTTGAAGGTTATCTTGAGGCCTTTGACTTATGGCCTGGGCATGTTACCCTATTTGGTTCTCCAAATTCTGAATTGAAGCCTCTGTAATGGGCACTTTTGCACTAAATGACTAGATGAAGTCTTTCATCATCCCTATTAAGGCATTTGTATCATCCTTAATAGGTGGCTTTTTCTCTTGGGCTTGTGATTTATGTGGTTGTTGAAAACTAGGTGGTGAAAATGATTTACAGTGGAATTTATTACCACCTTGATTGTTATTATTCCAAGAGAAATTTAGATGTTGTCTCCATCCTGGGTTACATGTGTTCGATTATGGATTTTTGTTTTGATTAAAATTACCTACATAGTTTATAGATTCAGAATTATTTGAATAATTATCAAACAAATGAGTTCCATTATAAAACACACACGACACTTCTGAATCTTGGACTTTGTTTATACTCACTGACAAATTTTGAGCCTTCATAAGATTAACCAAAGATGACACTTAAGCTATAAGTGTTGTGATATCATTTACCTCAAGCATTGTTGCTACTCTTCTTGTGGTTGTCATTTTGTCCATTGGCCATTGATAATTATTGCTAGCCATTTTCTCAAGTAAATCATAAGCTTGATTATAAGATTTGGCAAGCAAAGTTCCATTAGCAGATGCATCAACAATAGTTCTTCTTTGAGCATTGAGGCCATTGGCATTATTTGTTGGTGGGAAGTATTTCATCAAGAATTTCTTTGCCAAACCACTCCAAGTTGTAATGGAATCAGGTAGCAAAGGGTTTAGCCAAGCTCGAGCATGGTATCGTAAAGAGTAAGGGAATAACCTAAGCCTAAATGTCTCCTCGATCAAACCACTGAAACTAAATGAATCTATAACTTCAATAAACAATTTGAGATGAAGATGAGGATCCTCTGTTGGTAATCCGCTAAATTTTCCAACTGTTTGTAGCATTTGAAACATCACTCGCTTTAATTCAAACTGATTAGCTTGAATGTTTGGCCTTGTAATACATGGATTCAGCTCTTCCAACGTAGGTATTGCATATTCATTCATAGCTCTATCTCTATCATCCAACAAAAGCATTTGATTGTTCAATTTTAGCTCATTATTGTATGTGTCTAATGGATTAGCCATTTTTTTTCTCTTGGGTGACAACTTGGTGTTTCCTTATTGACTTTAAAGTATGCTCAATTTTGAGATCTAAAGGCAAGATTTCTCTCTGACAAACTTTGCTCATGCAATAGACTCAAATGTATTTCTATAATCACTAATAGAGATATCTAAATTAAAACTAAATAAAAATTAAAAATAAATTACTAAATAAATAAATAAAAATAAAAAAATTAAATAAGTAAAAAAAATTAACTAAAATAAATAAATAGATAAATAACTAACTATATACCTAGAAAAAAATTAAAATTAAAAATAAAATTATGAAAATAAATAAAGAAAAATAACTAAAATAAAAGTAAAAAAATTAATTTCTAATATTTATAATTCTTAGGAATGGTGCCCAAAATGTGATTGCTACACAAATTGTGTGTGCAATAAATACGCAAGTATACGTATCACAACAAGTAATATAATGATAAGAAACGATTGTTCTCATAGAAATTATTTTATTAGAAACTAATTTTTAAAACTAAAAAAATAGAAATCAATTTTTTTATGTTTATATTTTAAGGAAAAAAAATTAAAATAACTAAAAGTAAATAGAAATAATTAATTAAATTGGATTTGGTAACTAAGAAGATATATGAGAAAATATCTAGGAATACTTAATTCCTAAATTTTCTAAACATGTGAATAACTAAAATCTCCCTAATATAATTATCAATTAAATACATGATCATTTGAATCTAACTTAGCATGTATTTTTCTCTTAAGTAAACTACACACCATGTAATAATTAATTTAATCACATTCTCATGCCAATTAAATTGGATACTACTCATTAAGTTCATCAATTATGGATAACATACATAAGAATCTTACATCTTTGCCTAGAAACAATGTATGTTATTTAATCAAGACAAATCATTAAATAATTCTCATAAATCTATTTAATTTCATCTATAGATAAATTGTTGGTCAAATAATTAATAACATAAATTGTTGCCTCTATAGATAATTCTCTTAAATATTTTAATATTTTTAGCCCCAAAAATATTATTTATTGAATAAAATAAGTAAATATTAAGTAAAAAAGTACGCTAATAACACTACTTTTATAAAGTCATCAGATATCTAGATATTTTCAATAAGAAAAGTCTTTAAAGGAGAAAAAAAATTATCACTAAGAACGGGAAGATAATAGCTCAAAATATATTCTTCCAAGATAGGTTGCACTATTTTGATTCCTAAATACTGATTTTGGGTTCATTGCAATATCAATATTTTATCATGAAATATTAATTATGACAAAAATTAACTAATTATCATATTACTCTATGATAGGATCAAGAAATTAATCTAATAATGAAAAAACTTAATCATTTCTTAAAACTAAATAAAAGACAAAATTTTATCTGAAATTTTTTAACACTAACCGAAAATTCCTATTCTAATAAAAATAAATAAAAGCACCCCAAAACAAGTAAAATTATAAACAATGTACAAATGTGAACATATGTTTAAAAAAATTCAAATTAGCACAATTTTATAATGTAACTTTTCCCACCTGTAACCTAAAACTTACACTACTCTTAATGTAATAATTAGAAATTAAAGGTAAAGAATAATGTGGATAGAAAAGTTACCTTTTGTTGATCCTGTTCAAGAGTTGTCTGAAATTGTAGGTGTGTCCATCAATCCAAACATTTAAATTTTACACAAATAAAACTATATAGTTCTCGCAAATTTTAACAAATAGTTATAAAAATAACACTACTACAAAAATGGTCATTTAAGTCGAGATTTAACGTTGGCTTTTGAAAAAAACCCTCTCCTCCATCATAAAAATCACACCTTAAGACATAATTTTCTCAACTTTTTCTCTCTCTAGCTTTCTCTCTATAGAAAGCTTTCTTTGTTTTTTTTAGTTTTAAAGTTCTTTTTTTCAGATGAACTAGTTATGATCTTATAGATTTCTAGTTTTTGGTTCAATAAACAGAAATGCAAATCCGTTTGGAGGTTTCCAACAACAGAATTAACATCAAAGTTCTATAAGGATTCTTTTGAGGTATAATTTTAAAATGAATTCTTTATAGTTATTTTTTATATTTTATTCTTATATATTATGTTTAATTTGTCTGTGATTAAATTTAACATGGATGACTCTTTGTAAATATGATATAATAATAACGTTATTTTGCTTGCAAAATATTAAATAGTTAAAGCATCTCTATAGAATAAATTGATTTTATTTTTATTGAAGATTTTATATTAAGGATGTTAGAGAGAAATATATTATTTTTCATTACAAACTTAAATCTGAAAATTAGATTTTAAGGTTTAATTATTCGATCTGATTTAGAATAGTGCTCTTTTATTTGTTGGTACAATTGCCCGGTACTTAGAGTAAAGTTCTACTTCAAAAGTTTTTATAAGAACTATTATTCAAAAATGTATTGACAACATATTTTCAATAATGGCTTTAAAATTTGAAAGTTAGTACTTAGATAATTAATTTCTTAGGTTTAACTTGGACACCTTGAATAAAGTTTAAAATATCTAACCCCACAAAAAGTGGCATTTAAATGGTTCATTTTCAATCTCTTAGAAAAAAATAATTAATCTAATTAACCAAATTAGTTATCAACCCCACCCATAGGTGTTAATTGATTTGTTTAATTAACTAAGAATATCTAATCCCACCAATGGTGAAAATTATATAAAAAAGAGAGAATCAATAAATATCAATTTATATCTTTAATAACCTAAATAATATGAGCAAACATAATAACTTAATTATTATATCCATAAATACTCCACTGTTATAAATGATAAAAATTTTGCATAAATGTTTATTGGATCCATATCTATGTTTGTTTTTATGTTAATAGATTAGGAAACACAAAAACCAAAATATCGTGACAAGATGTTTAAGATTTAATTTTGTTTTTAAGAGTTTGAGTAATAAATTAAAAACCACATAAATTCTTTCCATAGATCGACCTTGGGAGTATACTTATCATTTTTCTATAAAATGATTCATGTACTTGCGAGAGTTTTACAAATATAAAACAAAACTATCAGCAAGATCGGCATTGCCGATCTTGTTTCATCAAAAAGTACGGGGTGTACTAGTCCTGTTTAGCCTATCTAATATAAATGCTTGTAATGATTTGATGGATATAGTCTAGGGTGAGTATGAAAACTATTTGAGTAATGTGGACTATGTAGATGTAATATAAGGTCTAGAAGTAGAGAGGGATGAGTGACATTATTGATGAGTGCTCAAAAGTACTCAATTTATAGTGATTAAATAGATTTGTATTTGCTTATTTTTGCTATCATTTTAAATAAATCTATCTTTTTAGAATCACAGGTATATTTAATTACTTTTAAGGAATTTTAGCTTTAAAGAAAAGATAAAATTGATCAACACTTGAAGTACTCCATTAAAAATTTAAAACTTAAAAGAGCACATATGTAAAGTATTATGTATGGTCAAAAAAAGGGATACAAGAAAATATGGATGTGAAATTGATCAACATAGTGCATGTTGTGGCATGGATATTTTATGCGCCGAAGTGGGAGGCTAACAAACTGAATATAACGCATTCCAAATTCTATGCAAGCCATAATGTGAAAATGTTATGTACCTGGTGCGAGTAAATTGGATAATGTCAAAACTGTGTAATAGCTTGTGTATGCTACAGTGTGAAGAATGATGTGTCGTGGAACCAAACTTCTAACCCTTATTTTTCTCTTTTTATCCATCTATAAGTAGAACCCTATTTGTATTGTATCCATTATACCTTATCCCTCTTCACTTTTAATCCTTCTTAGCTTCTCTCTAAGCTTTTTAACTTTCTTTGATTAGTTTTAAGTTTTTCACTCAATTGAGAGTTGAACAAATTTTAGTTTATGTAATAGTTTTAATTTTAATTCAATAAACAGAATGGTAATTATGTTTAGTGGTTTTCTAGAATAGAAACAATACTAAATTTCTATTGAGATATATTTAAATGTATTCTTTTCATATTATATTTATGTATTGTTTTACATGTTATGTTTCATTTATTAAAATATGCATGTTTGGCTATAAATGAAATAAGGTATTAGTAATGTTGTTATATTTGTGAAATATTAAAATAGATTAATTTTTTTTTTCATAAAATGAGTAATTTTTATTTCTTCATTACTATTAAAACAAAATTTGTAAAAGAAAAATATATCGACAAAGTATTTTTCATAATAAATAAGAGTTAGATTTTATATTTAATTTTCTGAATTTGATTTAGAGTCAACTCTTAGATGTTAAATTAAAAATATTATGGATTTGATTTAGAGTGCTCTATTTCAAATATTTTTATAAAATATTATTATTAAAAAATATATTACCGACATATCCTTCATAATAGTTTTAAAATCTGAAAGTTAGTTTTCAGATATTTAAATCATAAACCTAACTTAGACACCTTGATAAGAGTATATATTTTCAAACCTTACGTAAGGATACAAATTAAATGGTTTGTTAATCTCTTAGAAAAAGAAGCATAATTTAATAATTAATCAATTGATAGGCCCCACCTAAGGATACTAATTAGTTTATTATTAACAATGGGAATGATCCCTGCCTTGGGATATTTTAATACATAAAAGGAGAATCAATAATTTTAATTCATATTTTTAATAACTTACTTAATATTAAGCAAGTAAAATTAACTCGCTAATATATCTCACAAAGTCTCCACTACATGATAAATATTTAATTGCCTAAATATTTATTGAATCTATATTTATTTTTTATGTCATCAGTTTAGATCTCAAACCAATACAAAGAAGACAAGATTTTTAGATTTTTATTTTCGCTTTGAAGAATTTGTTAAATAATTTAAAAACTATATGATTTCTTTTCAGATAGACCTTGAAAGTATATTTATCATTTTCTACAAATAATTCGTGGATTTACAAACTATTTTATAAATTATACAAAATTTGTATGCCCGATTTTGGCATATTATATCTTTGGCACAATTGCAAGGAAAAACCATTAATAGTACTAAAAACTAAGATAACCTTTGCAAACATCAAATTTTTGGCGCCGTTACATAGAAGAAATAACATTTTTTGAATTTTTATTATCAAAATCTTAAAATATTTTTGTGTTATAAATACCATGATTTTTATTTAAAATCTTAAAATATCTAGATTATCAGTTAATTTTGGATATTTTAAATTTCAAATGTTCTTTTATTTTTATTAAAAAAATAATTTTTGAATAAAAGTAAAAGGTCTTTAAAAAAATTATTAACTTTCTTTCCTTTAATGAAATTTTATTCTCTTAAAACAATTCCTTTATTTTATGTTGAATTTTTTATTTAATTTTATTTTCCTTTTCTTTATTTATTAACTCTTTTATTATTTTATTTTATTTTACTTTATCTTTAATTATAATTTAATTTGTTTTACAAACTTGTGTGTATTATTTAATTTTTGTTTTTTTATACTTCTTATGTGCTTATATTAGTATTAAAATTTCTGTACTGCTTTGATTAGTGTTTTTAATGTACAAAAAGTAAAGAGATCTTTGAGAACAATTTTCAAAGAAAAGATGGACATTTATAAGGAGGAAGAAAAACAACTCTAAGTGCAAGTAGGCAAGTAGAAAATGGAGTATTCATTCCCATTTATAGGTAATATTACTTCATGCATCCAACTGGGAGAGGTAGCAAGAAATTATGAATTGAAAAAATATTTATTTCTTTGTCATCTTCATTTTATGGTATCCTTAACAAAGATCGTTTAAATTTCATTAGAGATTTTTATGCAGTCGTACAAACATTTACAATGCAAACACTTAATGAAAACTAGCTCTTCATAAGGTGTTTTCCTTACACACTTAAGGATAGAGCTAAGTATTGGTTGCAACCATATTCATTGATTACTTGGGAGGTAATCTACAATAAATTCATGGGTAGGTACTATTCCTATCATAATACTATCGAGTGGACGGGAAAAATAGCAACATTCTTCCAAATAAATAGAGAGTCCTTCCATGACGCTTAGGATAGATTCAAACTCCTTTTAAACTAATGCCCACAACACAACCTTCCATTACAAGTACATAACTAGTTCTTCTATGAGGTACTAACACAACAATGTTAGTACATTGTTGATAATGCTATAGGAGGAGCTATGGGAGAAAAGATGGCAGAGCAAACTTTGGAGTGTTATGAGATGTTATTTACTAATTCCCAACGAAAAAGAGTACTAGAGTATGAAGAGCAGGATTCAATGAAGTTAGCTCTAAGAATGAAACGGCCTTGCATCTTGCAGAGTTAACTAAGAAAGTCAACTCCTCATAACCCACCAAATTTCAAATAAAAAAGTATGTGGAGTTTGTAGCATAGTTGGGCATAATTTTTTTAAGTGTTCAAACAATTACCCATTAGATCAATCTTATAAGCCAACTTCGAAAGATAAAAAATGATTGAAGTCAAATTTGGATAGTTAACAGAATGCTTGCAAAAAAAAGAAAAAAAGAAAGAAAGTGAAGTTAATAAAGAAGATGAAGTTAAAGTCTCCCAGAGTAGAGAGACAAGTTCCAACAATGTTCAACTTTCTGAGAAAAGAATTAGGGAATCAATTGATGCTCCTAAAAATCAAAAGACGATAGGATCGTACAAGCCACCAATACCATTTCCACACTAGCTAAAAGAATCTAAAGAAGATAAGCAATTCTCTTATCTATTTAATATAAATTACATTTATTAGAAGTGATCAAGAATATGTCCTCATATACTAAGTTCTTTATAGAATTAAATACTAAGAAAAATATATATGAGCTTAATGAAATAGTTGTGGCATCAAAAAATTATAGTGCAATGGTATATCACCAATTACACCTAAAGTTAAAAGACCTAGGTAGTTTTATCATAAACATCACTATAGGGGGATAAAAAGGTGGCTAAGGCAATCCCAAACTTAGGTGCTAGTATAAATATAGTGTAATACTCTATCTTCTTACAATTAGGGTTAGGAGACCTTAAACCTACAACCATTTCCCTTTAACTTGCAAATAGATCTATTAAATATCAAAAGGGAATGGTTGAGGATGTGCTTATATAGGTAGATAAGCTTATAATACCTATTGATTTTGTGGTTCTCGATATGAAGATTTTGATTAGAAGACTGAGGGATACCATGAATTAATAGATAATTCTAAACTAATAGGAAACCCTTGTATACCCTTAGAGCTACCTAGTTCCCTGGGGAAGAGGCCATTTCATCGAAATTAGAATTAAAATATTTGCCTAAGCACCTAAATTTTTTGATTTTGGGAGAAGGGAAAGCTTATCCTGCCATTATTTCATCTTCTTTGATCAAAACTAAAGAAAATGAACTTGTTAAGATGCTTAAGAAATTTAAAAAGACTATAGGTTAGAGTATCATGAATATTAGAAGTATTAGTCCAACTATATGTATGCATAATATCAATTTAGAAGACAATGCTTAACCTACTAGAGAGGCTTTGAGAAGACTAAGCCCAATAATGCAAGAGGTAGTGAAAAGAAATTTTTTGAAACTCTTAGTAGTAGGAGTCATTTATCCTATTACTGATAGTAAATTTGTTAGTCTTATGCATGTTGTACCAAAGAGATCTAGGATAACAGTTGTCAAAAATGATAAAAATGAGTTGGTATCCACTAGAATGGTCACCGGATGGAGGATATGTATAGATTTTAAGAAGCTAAATTTATACACTAAAAAGGATCACTTTCCTCTTCCATTCATTGATCAAATTCCAATAAGACTAGATGGGCATGAATTTTACTACTTTCTAGACGAACTTTCAAGTTATTATCAAATACCCATTGCACTAGAAGATATGGAGAAGACCACCTTTACATGTATTTTTGGGACATTTTATTTTAGGAGGATATCATTGGGGTTATGTAATGCCCCATCCACCATGGAAAAGTTCATTGAGGAAAAGAAAAGGTTATGGAACTCTTGTAGGTAATACTTTGTAATGAACCTTAGCTATTTAGGATTGGACAAGATCAAATAATCCAAAGGTGTGTGTATGAAAAAGAACATAAGAGCATCTTAGCCTTTTGTCATGATTTTCATTGAAGATTACATTTTAGATGTGACAAAATGGCTCTTAAGGTATTACAATCTCATTTTTATTAGCCAACTCATTTTAAAGATGCTCATATGTTTTGTGCATATTATGATAGATGTTAAATGATAGGTAATATAGGAAAATGAGATGAAATGCCTTTTACATCTAATTTAGTTGTTGAACTTTTTGAAGTATGAGAGATTAACTTTTGGGTCCTTTTCCTCATCTTCTTGATATGAATATATTTTGGTGGTTGTGGATTATGTGTCCAAGTGGGTAGAAGCTATACCCACTAAAACTAATGATGCCAATGTTGTTGTTAAATTCTTGAAGGAGTTAATTTTTAGTAGGTTTAGGATGCCTAGAGCAATAATACGTGATAGAAGGAGCCATTGTTTCAACAAAATTTTTGATGGGGTACCAAAGAAGTTTAACATCGTACACAAAGTGGATATTCTGCATTATCCACAAACTTCTTATTAAGTGAAAGTGAGTAATAGGAAAATCAAATGGATTATGGAATGCATTATGATACCTTCAAGGAAGGACTGAGTAATCAAATTGAATGATGCCTTATATGCATACCGTACAAAACACTCATTAGAATGAGCCCTTATCGAATAATCCTTTGGAAAGTGTGCCACCTACTCATTGAACTTGAATACAAGGATTATTTGGTAATTAAAGAGCTAAACATGGATTTATAAAAATTAGAAGCAGTGAACTTGAAGAGATGAAAACACAGCTTTTGAAAATGCAAGATTGTATAAAGAATGTACAAAGCGCTATCATGACAAAAAGCTAGTTCATAATTCTTTTATTCTTGGAATAAAGTTCTTTTATTTAACTCTAATCTAAGATCATTTCTAGAAAGATTGAGATCAAGATGGGATGGACCATACAAAATTAACCATTTTTTTCCACTTGGAGCTATAAAGTTTATGGATCCAAAAACCCAAACAAAAATAAAATCAATGGGCATCGTGTGAAGCCTTATTTAGGAGGACACAAGACAACACACATTGAGTCCATATTGGTGAACTATTTTTAGCATCATATGGCATCTACGTCTAGATAAGTAAAATAAACTAAGTACTGGATATGAGGCAACCTATCATTATAAGTAATATTATTTTGTTTATTTTTGTTTTATGTTAATTATTTTTATTTCCTTTAATGAGAACATTATTTAGAATTGTTAAATTTTATACCTATTTGTTGAAATTGTTAATGAGTACACAGTTTTTATCTATGTAAAATTTAAATGTTTGGATTGATGGCTGCACCTGCAAATCAATACCAACTCTTGTGCGGGATCAATAAATAGGTAACTTTTCTCTCTATTAATCTTTATCTTTAATTTACAATTGTATATGGAGGGCATCGTAAATTTTAGGTTGAGGATGTGAAAAGTTACATTATGAAATTATGCATAAATGAAATTTTTTATATGTTCACATGTACATTTTTTAATATTATTTTGAATTTCTTTTTTTGGGTGTCCTTTAATTTATTTTTATGTTTTAGGAAAATTTAGAATAATTTTAAAATTATCATGTCTTTTAGTTAATTTTAAGAAAATGATTTAAGTCTTTGGATTGTCAGATTAGTTTCAAAAATATTTCATGGAGTAGTGTGATAATTAGTTAATTATTGTCAAAATTATTTTTTCATGATTAAATTTTGAAATTGTGATGAACCTAAAATTGGTGTTTAGAAATTAAGTAGTGGAGATTAAATTATGAGAATATATTTTTTAGCCATTATCTTCTTATTTTGAGTGATAATATTCTTTTCTACTCTTTTAAACATGTTTATTGTAAATTTTAAATTGATGATCTCCATAGGTCTTTCCATTGAATGTTAAAATTTGTAAATCTAATTAAGTGTTATATATTTATTTTCATTACTTAAATTGAATTATTTAAGTAGAAATTGAAAGTATATGCCTTTCTATTTATTCATGCATTATTATAACTTCTAAAAAAAGATATATATGAGATTACCTAAACCAATAAAAGAAAAGGCCACAAATTAGCTATCCATTTTATCATACAAAAAATTCATAATCTATAGATTGGTCCTTTGTATATATAAAAAAAGAGAGAAAAATGAATAGTATAAACTAAATACTATGACTCAAATATACCCTATAAAGTTGGGAGAAATTGTTTAATACAAAAGAAATGATAAGAAATAAATCCCCAAGAAGTCATTTGCATTTTCTTCATCTCTTAAAGGTATATAACTTGAAATATTTAGTTGATGAATTTTATTGACGCATGAAAGTAATATGTGATTTCTTATAAAATCATTTCATTTGAACAATATTATGCACTACTTTGGGCCTTTTCTTCTTTAAACGTATTCAAAATTATTAGTTCAATTCTATTTGCATATACCTTTGAATAAGTGCTTAAACTAATTGGATTAATGTTATTGAGAGTATGCCTTGTGAGGCTAGAGTCAATTGAATTCAGATTCCATACATAAATATTGGGTAAATTTAATATTGATACATTTTTTATTTGAATAATGAAAATGATTTTCATCTAATTATTATTACAAACCATGAATGTTTTAATAATAAAATAACTTGTGTTATGGATTTTAACTGTAATATTAGAAAAAATTAAAAAGCATGAGAAGTTTTGTTATTGTTTTACTTTGTTTAAAATTTTATTTATTTATATGTTGTTTATCGGTTTTTAATTTTGATGTTCATAGATATCATATCTGAAACCCCTTACGAGACATAAACTCATTCACTAGGGAAACCTATGGATTTAAAGGCTTATTGCATATGCTAAATGTAACCATGTCAATCTATGGAAATGATTTAGGATAGTTTTATTTAGTTTTTATTTATAATTTTTAGCCATTCTTCTTAAGAGACTAGCAAAAAGCTGGTTGGGGTTGTGATGAGTGCGCAAAAGCACTCAATATATCGTGATTTTATGCATGTTTAATGATTAAATACATTTGTATTTGCTTAGTTTTATTATCATTTTAAACAAATCTATATTTTTAAAATCATGGGTATATTTTGTTTAATTTTAGGAATTTTAGCTTAAAAAAAAAGATAAAGTTGATCAACATTTCAAGAATTATACATGAAACACTATATTACTACCTTAAAACTTAAAAGATAACCTATGTAAAGTACACCATATGTTCAAAAAAGAGGATACAAGAAAATATGATTTTCAAGTTGATTATAATAGTGCATGTAACATCATGGAGGTTTTATATGTTACGGTGTGAGGCTAACAGACTAACTATAATGCATCCCAGATTCTATGTGCATTGTGGGGCAAAAATATTGTACGTTTTGGGGTGAGTTAATTGGAACATATCCAAACCTTGCAACAGACTGTGTATGTCACGGTATGATGAATTGTGTGCCGTGATGCTAGACTTTTGATCCTTATTTTTCTCCATGTATGCACCTATAACTAGGATCCCATTTGCTTTGTATCAATTATCCCATATCATTCATCCTTTCTAATCCATCTTAACTTTTTTCTATGCCTTTTAACTTTTCTTTTAGTAGTTTTAAGTTTTTCACTCAATTGAGAGTTGAACAGGTTTTAGTTTATGTAATAGTTTTAGATTTAATTAAATAAACAATACATTAATCATGTTTGGAGGTTTTCTATTAAGGTATATTTAAATGTATTCTTTTCATATTATCTTTATTTGTTGTTTTACATGCTATGTTTAATTGATTGATCATTTATTAAAATATACATGTTTGGCTATAAATAAAATGGAATATTAGTAATGTTGTTACGTTTGTGAAATATTAAAGTAGATTAATTTTTTTTATAAAATTAATTAAATTTTATTTCTTCATCAAGATTAAAACAAAGTTTGCAAAAGAAAAATATATTGACAAAGTAGTTTTCAAAATAAACAAGGGAGTTAGATTTATGACTTAATTATCTGAATTTGATTTAGAGTCAACTCTTAGATTTTAGATGAAATATTATGGATTTGATTTAGAGAACTCTATTTCAAAGTTTTTGTTAGAATTATTATTGAAAGATATATTGATGACATATCTTTTATAATAATTTTAAAATCCAAAAGTTAGTTTTCAGTTACTTAAACAATAAACCAAACTTTGACACCTTGATAACATTGTTAGGCCTCACCTAAGGAGAAAAATTAAATGGTTTGTTAATCTCTTATAAAAAAAAGCCAAATTTAATAACTAATCAACTGGTAGGCCCCCACCTAAGGATAATAATTGATTTATTATTAACAAACATAATGATCCCTATCTTAGGAAATTTTCATACAAAAATGAAGAATTAATAATCTTAATTTATATTTTTAATAACGTATTTTGAATTGAGCAAACATAATTAACTTGCTAATATATCACATAAATTATTCATTGCATGATAGATGTTTTTTAAATCTATCTTCACTTTTTATGTCATTAGTTTAGAACTTAAACCAAAAAAATCGTGATAGAATGTTTAGGTTTTTTTGTTTTTAATAATTTTTTGAAAAATTTAAAAACCACATAATGCCTCTTAAGATTGACCTTGGAAGTATACTTATCATTTTCTATAAGTTATTTGGGCATTTATGTGCTATTTTATAAGTTATACAAAATTTATTCGCCTAATTTTAGCACATCAAGTTTTTGGTGTAATTACAAGTTAAAACTGACAATAGCATTGAATACTAGGATGACCTTTGTAAGCATCAAGTTTTTGACAATGTTTTGGGAGGGGAATCGCTTTTTAAAATTTTTATTATCAAAATCTTAAAATCATTTTATGTTGTAAATAAAGTTATTTTTAATTAAAATCTTAGAATATTTAGGTTATAATTTAACTTTAGATATTTTAAATTTTGAATCTTCTTTTGTTTTTATTAGAAAATAATAAAAGTAAAAGATTTTTTTAAAAAATTATTTTTAAATTTAATTTTTTTCTTTTATTTATTTAATTATCTTACCAATTCATTTTCTTTTAATTTTGATTTTCTTTTCTTTCATTTATTTATTTTATTTCACTTGCATCTATATTTCTTTTAATCAGTGGATGTTTAGTATTTTTGTGTAGGAATTTAATTGAATTTATTTTCTTTTGCTAACATGTGTATCATTGTACCATTTATTTCTTTTAATTTCTACATGTACTTCAGTTTACAACATGTAATATATTTGTATATTTATTTTATCTTTTTATTTTTCTACTTGAGAGGTGATTTTAAATTATGCTTTTATAGTTTTAAGCGAGATAGGAGGTCTTTAGGGTACATTCTCACACCATATAATAATAATATAAATAAACATAGTAGACTATAAAAAAGGCTCAACTTTGAGGTGCCACAGACTTTTGTTGAGAAAATTTATGAACCTAACCCTGACCCTTTACCTGACCTTCAATTATGAGGGAAAATCCACCACAAAGGGAAACCACAATGAAGGAGTTTGCAAGGCCAACAATTGGCACTACAACTACCCCAATCCAACTGGGTGAGGCAGCTTGAAAATATGAACTATGAAACATTCATTTTTTTGTGTTACCTTCCTTCATTGGACTACCTAATGAAGACTCATTGTTTTTCATTTGGGACTTTGACATAACAATTCAAACATTATCCCTTAGTGTACTTACCGAGGATCAACTTATGAGGTTTTACCTATACCCTAAAAGATAGGGCTAAGGCATTGCTAATGTCACTTCCCTTAGGTTCCCTGATGACTTGGAAAGATGTTTATAACACATTTATGCAAAAATTCAATTCCCATTAAAAACATCAAAGCTAAGAGCTACGATAGTAACTTTCTCTCACATGGAAGGGGAACCTTTCCATGAAGTATGAGATAGGTTTAAACTCTTTCTCATTGAATGCCCTATCACCATTATCCTCTATAGCTATAGAACCAATTTTTCTATGATGGATTGGCACAACAATTTCAGTTCATCATTGATAATGCTACTAGAGGAGCTATGGGGGGAAAAATGCCTTAGAGGCTTACAATATCTTTGAGATGTTGGGTGCTAATTCCTAACAAAAAAGCTCATAAATGAGGAGAGTAGGAGTCCATGAAATAGACTTCAGTACAAAAATTCGAATGTAGCTTGGTCAATTGACCAAGCAAGTTATGATTCTTACAACACATACCACCATGAATAAAGAATAATGTGATGGGTGTAGTAATCTGGGATATGGTGTTGAAACCTATCCCTATGAAGGAGAGTCTAATTCTAGACTCGATAGGTCAATGTATTGATAGGATACCAACCAAGACCAAAGTATGATCCCAATGCTAATACTTACAATCCTGGGTGGATGATTCATCCTAATTTCTTTTGGAGGTAGAACAACCTTCCATGTTACCAAAGCTCAAACCTATTATACCAACAATTCCATCAAAAAATGCACAAGAATCCTCCAAACAAGATAAATTTGGAAGAAAAATTAAATTCATCATTCAAGGTAGCAGAAACAACCAATCATGAACTAATGAAAGGTCGGACTCTGTAGAGATTTTCATTAAGAAGATGGAAGTATATGTGGAGAAATTAACTGAGTAATAGTAGAAGTAAGGCATGGAATAGCTACAAAGGCTAAAAAATCAACGAAACTCAATAACGAGGGGTTATTGGGTTTAAGAAAAAATGAAAATCCCTCCAACAACGTCTCACTCTAGATGATAAAAATTAGTCCTTGATAGAAGGTAACCCATTATTTTATTTTATTTCTTTTAATTAATTTTATTTTGTATGGTTATTATATGTGTTTATTTTTATTAGAAAGAGGAAGTAAACGTTAAAACAAGTGAGAAAAATAGTTTGATGCACGTCATGGTATGCTTTGTTTTGAAACGAGGCATGGGGTTCTTTGTTTCAAAATGTTCAAAATTAAAACATTCATGCCACGACATGAATATTACTCTACTGCGGTATGCGTTTATTTTCTAGGCTTAAATATCTTTCCCTATGTAAATTATCTCATTTTCTCTCACTTTCTACACAAAAACCCAAATTTATTTCCCATGAAACACTTCAAATACCCTCAAAAACACCTTTCCTTAATAACTTTTCAAAATTCTTCATAAAAATCACTTTCCTAACAATTCCTTACTCATTCCACAAAGTAATTTTCATAAATTTCAAACAATATAATGAAATCTTCGTCTTCAATAGGGGTGTTCTTCATTGTTTTTCAATCCAAAACAATATAAAGTAAGTATTCATACATTTTAAAAGTCTTTAAATTAAATTCTTTAAAGTTTGTGGAATATTTGGGATTTTTAAAGAGTTCCAAAACCCCTAATCGGGATAAAGAGATGTTAGAAAAATTTGATATAATCTGTGTTGTTATCTAGATTTGTTGTGAACCTCTAAATTTTAGATATTATTTGAGATTTGAATGTGGCTTCAAAAAGGAGGAAGAAAGAAAAAGAGGTATCCACTTCTGAAGGGTATGATAGGTCTAATTTCTCTAGTTTGAGGCCAAAGTCCGCTTTGAAAAAGTGGCATAAGTAAATAAAGGATTTATATGAGAGAGGGGGATAGATTTTAAGTCTAGACCTAAGGGAATTAAAAATTTCATAGCAAGCCTTGAATGGAAAAAAAATTGTAAAATAACTAGAGGCTATTTTTGAATCCATTGTTCGGGAATTTTATGTGAATGTTCCCAATGCTATTGAAAATCAAGTTTTAGTAACGAATATACTAGTTCCAATTGGACCTAATGATATTAATGCTCACTAATATTTAGTGAATATGAGAGAAGGTGAGTATGAGCATTATTTAAATAATGTAGATTATACTACAGTTTTAGAAACCTTAACTATATAAAGTGCTAAATGGATTTATGCTAGTAATAAACATAAGGGTTTTGATATAAAGTATTTGGATAAAATTGCTCGTATTTGGCAATAATTTGTGTATTCAAAACTTATCCCCACAAGACATTACATCATTGAAGACAGAGATAGGGCTATTTTACTATATGCATCCAAAATACTTATGGATGTAAGGAACATAATTCACCAAAGGTTTGAGTTTTCTACATATAGTCAACGCATGTATTTATTTTTCTCCCAGTTAATCACTACTTTATGTAAGAAAGTGAGGGTATCTCATTCAAAGGCAAAGTTCTTATAAATTCCAAATTCTTATATGATCTCTATGGGTCTTTGCATTGAATGTTGGGATTTTTACATCTAATTAAGTATCAAATATTTATTTTTATTACTTAAATGGAAGTATTAAGTAGAAATTGAAATTATATACCTAAATCGATAAAAGAAAAAAAGTTTCAAATTAACCACTCACTTTATTGATGACTTGCATAATTTGGTATAATTTATCACTTCTCAACTTTAAATTTAGTCTAATTTTATTATGTTTTATTGATTTTAGACTTCATTATTATTGTTTAAATTTTATTGTAGATTTTAAGAAAATTAAGATTCAAAATTTTCATATCATCTAAGGACTCTCAAATTTAAATGAAGACTTATTTTAATCAGATTTCAATGAAGATTTCAATAAACAAAAGGATAGAAAAAAAATGTTGAAATGGTTTGTATGCAGTTAGCACTTGTTATATATATATGATAAGGGAACAACTGTGTAGACTGAGAACATAAACAAAGAGGAAAAAATGGTGCTGAGGGAAGAAACAAGAAAAAAAAGAAAAGACAAAATGGAGAGGCGATGCTGGAAACAAAGAAAGAAAAGGAAAAATAAACCAGAAGAATATCAGACAAAAACAGAAGAGAAAGCTAGACAGTGCACATAAAAGCATATTTTTTAGCATTCACTTATCTTTCAATTCTTCTTAGGAAAATTATGGTGAATTCATTTATGTTGAATTTAATTTTTAGCATGAACTAAATTTTCTTTATTTTATGAAAAAGATGTAATCAAATTCCAAACTATGCTCCCTTTTCCATGTTAATTTGAATTATTTATCTTCATATTTGTCTGATTTATTATGAGTTTATTACTTCTAATTAACCAATCATTAATTAGACTATTTAAATCTTGTGATTTACTATCGAAAGAGGGAATTATAGGATAGATCCAGAATATTTTAGCGTAGGTAAATATAGAGATTGAACGACTTGTATGAACCTTTGTATTATTAAAATCATTGGTTTAATGCTTTCTTGTTTTATTAAATTGTATACTATTGTGTAAATTAATGAAAAAAATGTTTCCAATTGATTGTCAAAAGAGGCTTTTGGATGTTTTTTGGAGATTGCTAATAAATAGAGAGAATTAAATTTAATTAGCTAGATGAGTAAAACATAGTGAGGGATTAGGTGAAATCGATTTCGTAGAAATTTTCTTCCCACTAATTTGATTTTCGAACAACATCTTTCTTTTCTTTTGCGTATTTTCTTTAAATAAATTTTATTTTAAATTTCAATTACAACAAACTTAGTGACTTCTCTAAATAAAATTGAGATTATCATAATTTTGGTATTTGTCAAAATTAAGTTATCAATCCCTGAGGATGATATTATTCTTATCACTTTACTATAAAACTATAATACTGTGCACTTGTAGTTTTGCACTAATCAAGTTTTTGGTACTACTGTCGAGGATTTATTTTCTTCTAATTTTTTCAATACTGATACAAAGTAATCTTGGTTTTAATTTAGAAATGTATTTTATTTTCTTTATATTTATATTTATATTTTTATTTTTTCTCTAGGTGTGTTTTTGACATTGGATGTGTCGTGCTAGAACTTGAAACATTATTCATTTTGATTTGAATATTGAAAGAAATTTGTGATCACAAAGAAAGAAGAAAGTACTAGGTGTGGTTAAAGGAGAACAGAATGTACAACCACACACCTTAAAGGATTTTGTAAGGCCAATTGTGAATGATAATTACTCAAGTGTAAGATGCCAGACCATTAATGCCAATAATTTTGAGCTCAAACTGGCATTGATCAGCATGGTGCAACAAGTCCAATTTAACGGATTGCCACTTGATGATCCCAATATTCATTTGGTGATGTTCTTGGAGATTTGTGACATTGTAAATATGAATGATGTTACTAAAGACACCATTAGACTAAGATTGTTTCCTTTTTCATTGAGGGGAAAGGCCAGAGGTTGGCTACAATCTCTACAACTGGGAAGCATCACTAGTTAGCAAGACATGGTAAAATAGTTTCTTGCTAAATTCTTTCCACTTACAAAAATAGACCAACTCAAGAGTGAGATTGGTGAATTTAGGCAAAATGATTTTGAGACACTCTATGAAGCATGGGAAAGGTATAAAGATTTGATTCAATGTTTCCCTCAACATGGATTGTCGGTTTGGTTGTAAGTTCA
Organism: Hippophae gyantsensis; assembly: GCA_030763125.1. Taxonomy (NCBI): domain Eukaryota; kingdom Viridiplantae; phylum Streptophyta; class Magnoliopsida; order Rosales; family Elaeagnaceae; genus Hippophae; species Hippophae gyantsensis. The sequence goes on along the minus strand of CM061035.1, from coordinate 38,842,115 downwards.
GATGTTCTATAATGGGTCAAATGGGTAAAATAGAACCATAGTTGATGTTGCTTTTGGTGGAACTTTAATGTCAAAGACAATTGAGGGTGCTACTTTTCTTTTGGAATAAATGGCCTCAAACAACTATCAATAGCCAACTGAAAGATCTATGGCTAAAAAAGTTGTTGTGATTCATGAATTGGAGACTTTTGCTGCCCTTTTAGCTCAAGTTGCTTCTCTATCTCATTATATTTCAACCTTGACAACCCAAATAATATCATAAAGTGCAAAATATGTTGCAAATTCAAATATGAAAATTTTGATGAATGAAGCAAGTCAAGAACAAGTCCAATACATCAATAACTAGAACTACAACTATCGTGGTAGTCCTATTCCAAATTACTACCATCCAAGGCTTCAAAATCATGAGAATTTTTCTTATGGAAACATAAAGAATATGTTGCAACCTCCTCCAAGGTTTGATAGTCAACCAAGTGAGAAGAAGATGTCACTTGGGGATTCCATGGTTTCCTTTGTTGAAGACACCAAAGCAAGGTTTAAAAAAAATGATTCACGGTTGGATAATATTAAGACTCATTGTAGCAATATGGGATCCACTATGAAAAATCTTGAAGTGCAAATTAGGAAACTAGCCATGACAATCAATGTGAAACAAAGAGGAACTTTTCCTAGCAATATAGAAGTGAATCCAAAGGAATGATGCAAGGACATTACATTTATGAATGGAAGAGAAATTGAGAGGTCACCCTCAAAAGAAACTAAATCCACCCCTACAGCTCTAAACGATGGCAAAAAAAATAAAGTAGAAGAAGAGGATATTGTGGATGATACACTAAGAGAGACTTACATACCTCCATCAATTTAATTTCCTAACAATCCTCTTATTCTCTCTACTCCACTTCCTTATCTTCAACGCTTTCAAAAAAAATTAGATAAGCAATTTTCTAAGTTTTTGGATATTTTTAAGAAAATTCACATAAATATTTTTTTTGCAGATTCCTTGGAACAGATGCCAAATTACACAAAATTCCTAAAGGACATCATTTCCTACCACTTCCTTACCTCAAAAATTCAAAGATCCAAGGAGTTTCACTTTGCCTTGAACTATTGGAAATTCATTGTTTGATAAAGTTTTATGTGATGTTAGTGCTACCATTAATCTTATGCTACTATTTGTTTATAGGAAATTGGGGCTTGGAGAGATGAAATAAACAACCATTTCTTTGCAACTAGCAGACCGATCGATCAAGTATCCACGTGACATGATAGAAAATGTATTGGTAAAGGTGGATGAATTTATTTTTCCTACTGATTTTGTGGTGTTAAATATAGATGAAGACCAAGATGTCCCACTAATTCTTAGCTGACCATTCTTGGCTGTGAGAAGGGCTTTAATGGATGTTCAAAAGGATGAGTTAACATTGAGAGTGAACAAGGAAGAGGTTACATTCAACACCTACCAATCCATGAGATTTCCATAAAATCCAAGAATTTTCTTCTAGGTAGATGTCATTGAGTAATGTGTAGTAAAATCCTTTCAAGAGGATATGACGAATGAGCACCTAGAATGATGTATCACCACTTCATCTCATGCTTATGATTTTAATAACTCTATTGTTTGTGAATATGAGTTACCTTTTGTTAGTGAATAATTTTTCCACTATGTATTTTCCTTAGAAGCATTGCAGCAGGTTACATCATTTAGCAAAGAAGTGGAGAGGTTGGAGCCAATGGTAGCAAAGACGGATTATGTAATCTCTATAGAGAAAGTGTAGCAAACTAACTCTACAAAGTTGAAGAAATTGCCTGAGCTTCTTTGCTATGCATTCTTAGGTAATAATTACATCTTTCCAGTAATTGTTGCAGCATCACTTACGCCCAAAGAAGTAGAAAACTTATTGTGTATGTTAAGGGAGTATATAACAGCCTTGGGATGGACTATCTCTGACATAAAAGGTATAAGACCTTCCATTTTCATGCACACGATTCTAATGGAGGAAATTTCCAAACCATCAATAAAGCCCCAATGAAGATTAAACCCAACAATGAAAGAAGTTATGAGAGTTGAAATTTTGATGCTCCTCAATGCTTCAATTATTTATGCTATTTCAGACAGCTCATGGGTAAGTTTAGTGCAGGTTGTACCAAAAAATGGTGGAATAATGGGGGTGAAAATTGACAACAATGAGTTTATTCCTACAACAACAGTGATGGGTTAGCATGTATGTATGTATGTATTATTACAAGTTAAACAAAGCAATAAGGAAGGATCATTTTCCACTTCCATTCATTGATCAAATGTAATATCGATTGGATGGATATCCCTATTATTGTTTCTTCGATGGTTATTCGGGGTATAACCACATTTCCATAGCCCTCTAAGATCGGGAGAAACCTACATTCACATGCCTCAATGGAACATTTGCTTTTAGAAGGATTTCCTTTGGATTGTGTAATGCCTTAGCCACATTTCAACGTTTCATGACAACTATATTTGCTGATATGGTGGAAGATATAATGGAAATTTTCATGGATGAATTTTAGATTTTTGGTACATCTTTTGATCATTGTTTACATAATTTATATTTTTTTTGTAGAGATGTGAAGATAAAAATATTGTCATAAACTATGAGAAGTGTAATTTCATGGTAGAAAGGATTGTGCTTGGGCATAGAGTGTAAGCTAAAGAAATTGAGGTTGATCGAGCTAAAATTACAACCATAGAAAAACTATCACCTCTAAAGAATGTGAAGGGAATCAAAAAAATTTTGGGACATGTGGGATTTTATAGAAGATTTATAAAGGATTTTTTAAACTCTCTAAACCTTTATTTAATCTTCTTGAAAAAAGTTCTGTTTTTTGACTTTAAGGATGTTTGTTTATAGGTCTTTAATGTAATCAAGGAGAAACTGATTTCAGTACTAGTAATGATTATACCTTATTGGAGTCAACCTTTTGAAGTAATGTGTGATACAAGTGACTTTGCAATTGGAGCAGTGTTAGGAAAAAAGTGAGACAAATTGTTTAGGGCCATATACTATGCAAGCTGGACATTGAATGAAGCCTAATTGAATTATACTACAACTAAAAAGGAGATGCTTACTTTGGTGTTTTCTAGTGACAAATTTTGATCTTACCACATTGGTACAAAGGTGATAGTGTTCACTAATCATGCAACACTTCATTATTTGTTTTGCAAGAAGGATGCTAAGCCTAGACTGATTTGTTGGATTCTTTTTCTTCAAGAATTTGATTTGCAAGATCTAGAAAAGAAAGGAACTAAAAATTAATTTGTTGATCATCTCTCTCAGTTGGAGAAAGAGGAAGTAAAACCAGATTTAGTGATCCAAGAAGCATTATTTGATGAGCAGTTGTTTGCATGTGAGATTAAGCTTCTTTGGTATGCTGATTTTGTAAACTACATAGCTTGTAAGGTATAGCCACCAGATATTACTTACCAATAACATAAGAAGTTTTTGCATGATATGAAATATTATCTTTGGGATGAACCCTTGCTTTTCAAAAGATGCCCTGATCAAATCATCTGAAGATATGTGCCTAAAGAGGAGATGCAAGATATTCTCCATCATTGCCACTCCTCATCATATGGAGGATATTTTTGAGTAACAAAAATAGTAGCTAAGGTACTTCAAAGTGGTTTCTTTTGGGTCTTTATTTTTTTTATAGTTATACTTTGGTGAAAACTTGTGATCGATGCCAACGTATGGGAAATATTTCAAGACATCAGGAGCTACCATCAAAAAATATCTTAGAAGTTGAGTTATTTGATGTTTAGGGAATTGATTTTATGGGTCCTTTTCCTCCCTCTTTTTTCTTTGTTTATATCATGTTAGAAGTTGATTATGTGTCAAAGTGGGTGGAGGCAATTGCTACAACAAAAAATGATGCAAAGATAGTACTCAAATTTCTACATAAGAACATATTCATAAGATTTGTCACTCCACAAGATATTATTAGTGATGAAGGGAACTACTTTTGCAACAAGTTATTCAATAACCTTCTCTCTAAATATGGTGTGAAGCATAAGATAGCACTTGCCTACCATCCTCAAACAATGGCCAAGCTAAAATTTCAAATCGAGAAATCAAGAATATCCTTGAGAAGACGGTCAACACCAATAGAAAGGATTGGGAAAAGAAGCTTGATAATGCTTTGTAGGCATACCTTACAGCTTTTAAAACACCTATCGGGATGTCTCCTTATCGATTAGTGTTTGGAAAATCATGTTATCTCCCTATTGAGTTAGAGTATAAAGCTTATTGGATCATAAATAATCCACATTATATTTGCTCTATTTGATCAAAGTATGAAAAGAAAAAGAAAGTGAAATGTAAGAATCGAAAAAGGGTTAAGGTGGATGAAAATCATAAAAGGCTATGAGTATCAAGGTGGACAAAAAAAAAGCATTCCACTTATTAAGGATAGCAACAATATTGTCATCAGTAGGAGCATATTTTCGAGAAAAATCTATGGTGTGAATCCTATGGATATATTTTTTTATTATTCTTTCTTCAAAGTATTTTCCCAGTTTGCTGTAATTTTCCATATCCATTTCTTTCTTAGCCCTCACCCTATGGCCTGTCATTACAACCTTGATTAAATACCTTTTGATCATTGATTTTGGTGTTTAATTACATTAGTGAAGAGGATTTATGAAAATTGGGCTTATAGGCTTATGTTTTGAGAGAATTCTTCTGATTTCAATTGTTTTATTTTTATCTAAATTTGCTGGTGGTTTGGAGTTAAATTGACTATTTCACACACAGACACACACACTCAAAGACTTACATTTAGGTTTAAGTAAATGCTTAACTCTTTCTTGACAAATAGCTGAATTTTTGATTGATTTTCTTGCTATCTTCAATGTAAAAAGAGTAAGTTATTAGTGATAAAATCTAAATCCAGATTATGGCTTGGTGAGTGACAGTAGTTCTTTATGGGGTCTAGTTGATATTGTCTATAGTTTTCTTTTATTTTCTTTTTTTTAGGACAAACAAAGTTCTAAGTTTGGGGGTATTTGATGACTTGCATAATTTGCCATAATTTATTACTTCTCAACTTCAACTTTAGTCTAATTTTATTTATTTTTTATTTTTTAGACTTCATTATTATTATTTAAATTTTATTGCAGATTTGAAGAAAATAAAGATCCAAAATTTTAGAAGCATATCGTCTAAGAACTTTCAAATTTAAATAAAGATATATTTAAATCAAAATTAAATTATGATTTATTGAAATCAAATTTAAATAAAGATTTGAATAAACAAAAGGATAGGTAAAAAAACACTGAAATGGTTTGCAAGCAGTAGGCAAGTCTTATATATATATAAATCAAAAAGGAACATCTACGTAGGCAGAGAACAAAAACAAAGAGGAAACAAATGCCACTAAGGGAAGAAACATAAAAAAAAGAAAAGGAAAGGGAGAGGCGGCACTGGAAACCAAGAAAAAAACTAGAAGCAGATCAGGGAAAACAAGAAGAGAAAGTTGGACTGCACGAACAAAAGCATATTTTTCAATGTTCACTTTTCTTTCAATTTTTCTCAAAAAAATTATGGTGAATTTTTTTGTGTTGAATTTAATTTTTAGCATGATCTAAATTTTCTTTATTCTAGAAAAAAATATGTAATCTAATTCCAAACTATGCATGCTTTTCCATGTTAATTTGAATTATATCTCTTCATATTTGTCTGATTTATTTTGAGTTTATTACTTCTAATTAACCAGTCATTAATTAGATTATTTTAATCTTGTGATTTACTATCGAAAAAGGAAATTATATGATAGATCTAGAATATTTTAGCGTAGGTAAATATAGAGATCGAAAGACTTGTATGAACCTATATAGTATTAAAATCATTGATTTTAATGCTTTCTTGCTTTATAAAATTACATACTCTTATGTAAATTAATGAACAAGAATGTTTCCAATTGATTGTCGAAAGAGGCTTTTGGATGTTTTTTGGAGATTTTTAACAAACAGAGCAAATTAAATTAAATTAGATAGATAAGTAAAACATAGTGAGGGATTAAGTGAAATCAATTTCCTATAATTTTTATTCCCATTAATTTGATTTTTGAACAACATATTTATTTTCTTTTGCGCATTTTCTTTAAATAAATTTTATTTTAAATTATAATGACAACAACGTTATTGACTTCTCTAGATAAAATTGAGATTAATATAATTTTGGTATTTCTCAAAAGTAAGTTACCAATCTCTGAGGATAATACTCTTCTTATCACTTTATTATAAAAATACGATAATATGTACATGTATTTTTGCACCGATCATTTATTATATAAAGAATTTACAATATGTGCATCAGTGCTCTCTATATATGAAAAAATATCTCTAAAAAAGAGAGAAAAATCAATAATATAAACTATATAGTATGACCCATATATACCCTAAAAAATTGTGAGGAATTTCTAAATGCAAAAGAAAAGATAAAAAATAAATCCCTAAGAAGTCATTTGTATTTTCTTCATCTCTTAAAGGCATATAACTTGAAATTTTTATTTGATGAATTTTTTTGATACATGAAAGTAATATGTGGTTTCTTTATAAATCCTATTATTTGATTCTTTTACTGAGATTAATATTTTATACTATTTTGAGCCTTTTATTGTTTAAAAATATGCGAAACTATTAGTTTAGTTCTTTACATAAACTCGATTCGCATATAATTTTGAGTGATTTATTGAACCAATAGGATGATTGTTATTAAGAGTATGCCTTGTGAGGTTAGAGTTGAAGTAAATTTAGATTCCTTACACTAAGATTGGGTAAATTTAATAGTGATACATTTTTTATTTGAATACGAAAGTGATTTCCATCCAATTATGATAATAAACCATGAATGTTTAGAATATTAAAATAACTTATGAATTTTAATTGTTATCTTAGAAATAATTAAAAAGCATGAGAAGTTTACTATTCTTTTTATTTTGTTAATTTTTATGTGATTATCTTTTTAAATTATTTTAAATTTTATTTATTTATATTGTTTATTTGTTTTATAATTTTCTTTTAATTTTGATGTTTATAGGTATCATATTTGAAAACTCTCACGAGATTTAATCTCATCCACTAGGGAAACCTAGGGATTTAAAGGCTTGTTGTATATGCTAAATACAACTGTTTCAATCTACATAAATGATTTAAGATAGTTTTACTTTAGTTTTGTTTTTAGTTTTTTTGCTATTCTTGTTAAGATACTAGCAAGAAGTTGGTTAGGGGTTATGATGAGTGCTCAAAAGCACCCAATATATCCTAATTTTATGCATGTTTAATGATTAAATAGATACATATTTTCTTAGTTTTACTATCATTTTAAACAAAATCTATCTTTTTAGAATCACATGTATATTTTGTTATTTTTTAGGAATTTTAGCTTCAAAGAAAAGATAAAATTAATCAACACTTAAAGAATTATAATTGAATCATTCCATTACAACTTTGAAACTTATAAGATAACATATGTAAAGTATTACATATGTTCAAAAAAAGGGATACAAGAAATATAGGTTTATAGTTGATACAAACTGTGCATACTGTATTATGGATGTTTTATGTACTATGGTACAAGCCTAGCAGATTGAATATAACGCGTCCTAGATTCTATATGGATCGTAGCATAAAATTTTTGTGTACCATTACACAAGTTAATTGGATTGTGTCCAAACCGTATAACAACATATGTATGTTGTGGCATGAATAATTGTGTGCTACGATGCCAAACCTTTGATTCTTATTGTTCTCCTTCTATGCACCTATAAATAGGACCCCATTTACATTGTATCTATCATCCCTTATCCCTCAACCCTTCTAATCCTTCTTAGCTTCTCTCTAATCTTATTAGCTTTTCTTTTAGTAGTTTTAAGTTCTTCTCTCAAGTGATGGTTTGACAAATTTTAGTTTATGTAATAGTTTTAGATTCACTACTACAAATAACACCTTTTAAGTCAATTATTAACCGACTTAAAAGAGATTTTAAGCTATTTAGGTGAACTGACTTAAAACAAGGGGACTTATAATTTAAAGTCGATTCTACCCGTGAATCAACTTAAAATTCTATATTTCTTTTAACATATTTTGGTCATTTTTTGCTATCCTTACTACCTATTTTTGATCACATAATAGCAGAGAAAACCAAAATATATTTAAAATAATTTTTAAATACTACAAATAATTAGAAAACTAAATATTAATTAATTACTTGAGAACTAAATTTATAACAAATAAATAATTTAAATACAATACGTATATGTATATATATATATATATTTAACTTAATTACAAATAAAGTGATGAAGCCTCTTTTGTCATGGATTTTGTGATATTCCTACTTTATTTCATAGGAAGAAAACTTGGTTTATTGCTTAGAATCACCAGCAATGTCCCATTGATAATGACCAGGGAACTCTCCATTAAGATGAGATGGAGTTTGGACAGAAAAAGGTCCAAAAGTACTTAACTCTATCAGGTCCATACCACAATTCATTCCCCTAAATACATAAGCCCATAAACGTCCATCAAACAAGCCCATACTTCAGAGACATAGGAATAGAGAAATTAAAGCATTAAAAAATTACCATGGTGTTGTCCTATGCTATTCAATATCATCATATTCTTATTATGATTCTTCTTGTGATCTTATAATTTCAAGCATGTGTTATTCCCATTCTTCTCATAAATCATCAAAAATTTGCATGTTATAGCCCAATTTGTTCCAACAAAAGAACTACATGTATTTAAATTCAAAATAAGAATGTAATATCATGGATTCATAAAAGATAACTCATATATGTTAAAAGAGTATATTCCTAAAAGAGATTACCACATATTTAATTGACATGTTAATATTTGAGATGATTTCACTCATAAATTTCATGACAAAGTAGTAACCACACATGACTCCATCATTTTGTTACCTACAAAAAAAATGTACATGATTTATCAATTATTATTATTCAATAGTAAAATTTATTAAATTATTAATATTCACTTATACATACCATAACTTTGTCCTATATAAGCTTATGTGATTTTTAAGAGCAATGCCCTTACTCAAGTTTCACAACTTTCATGCCCTATAAAAGTTTAAAATAGTTAGTTCTTTATTAAATATTACAAAAAACAAAAGAAGAAAAATAGCTAGCTATAAATCTTACATTTCAACAACTGCTTTTGTGTCTTTACTCAATTCTATGGAAGTTGAGTCACAATACCAAACATAATTACTATGTAGATCAAGGATTATCAATATCCAATGATCTTGGCCTTATTCAAACGTCAATGGCCAAGGGATTATCAACTTCTTATTTCTATAAAGTGTTAAGGCTCTATCACATAATTGTCTAGCTCTGAAGCTAACATCATGCTCTTCATATTGATTGAAAAATGATGAATCATAGAACATTGCTAAATGTGATAGATGATTAGCTTGAATTCAATAATAACATGGCCTATATAAAAGAAATACATATAAATAATTAGATAATATAACTATAATTATATGTTCTACATCAATGAAAGTTATTTAATAATTGAGGACTCACCTTCTCTACAATTGAATTATACTTAAATCGATCATTTGAAATTCAAATAGTTGCAATATGCACTTGATCGATATATATGTTTTCCCAATATGTATGCAAGAAATTTCTCTAGGAAGTTGTACAATCCATCCATCATTTATGCTAGTCTCGCCATGAGATACTTGCTTTGTATCTCTTAAATGTGCCGCACTTACTAATTCTGGTATAATAAACTAGGAAAAGGTATTATATATGTTAGTAGCAATAAAAGAATAATAATATAATAGAAGTAGTAAAATAATTTTATCTTAAGTAAAAAAATAATATCATATAAAAATTTATCACAACTTGAATCGACGGCCAAACCACATATTGTCCAATAGCTTCTTGAACTGTAATAGCATCAGAAGGCACAGGTAGTGGACAATGATGAAGAAATGATTAATCAATTACTATTCACCAATAATTTGGAAAATATTGATTATGAATCATTTGATCATCACTCAATTGTTGTACCACTCCAATAGTAACATAGTCTGTATATGATGGATCTTTCAAAAAACATTTCATATTCTATAAAACTTTTAAGTATTATATGTAATAAATAAAATATATAATAAAAAATAAAAAATAATATACTATCTACATAAGCTTTGAATCTTATCACAAATTATTCATCAAAAGAAAGAGGACTCCCATATGGGGTAGCTATTGGAAGGACATTCTTATCAAAATATTCATCATGTGATGGATGGTAAGAATGCACAGATTGCATTGAAGATATTGAATCACTACCTGATTGCATCGGCATTCCTGACATAAATGAAAAACCAATAGGATGACTATATCCCATAGAGGATATAGGTTGGGTACCATGAGATTGCATGGGTGGAATGCATGGAATGGATGGTGGCATGCCTGGTGACATACCTGACCAATAGGGCATGCCTTGATTGTTGTATAGTGCCATGCCTAACATGTGTTGTGATTGATATTGCTTTAAAGTAGCAATCTCACTTAACACTGAGGCCTTAAAGAAGTTCAATTCTTCTTCAATTTTATAGTACTTCTTCTTACTAACCATCTGAGGCCTTTGTTTTGGAATATTGAAAAAATCCATATAACCATCATATTGGATTCCTCCCCTAACATGACCAGGATTATAGCTAATTTTTATAATTTTTTAAGTCTGTCTATGAGCATACCGACTTAAAATTCGTTATAAGTTAGTTTTGGGCAAAAACCAAATTTAAACCCCTACTTAATTGCTCTTTATTGTAGTAGTGATTTAATTCAATAAACAATACGATAATTCTGTTTGGAAGTTTTCTAGAATAGAAACAATATTGAATTTCTATTAAGGTATATTTAAATGTATTTTTTTTAGATTATCTATATGTGTTGTTTTTCATGCTTTGTTTAATTTATTGATCATTTGTTAAATTATGCATCTTTGGCTATAAATAAAATGGGATATTATCAATGTTTTTATGCTTGTGTGAATATAAAAATAGATTAAATATTTTTTTATAAAATAAATTAAGTTTTATTTCTTCATCAAGATTAAAATGAATTTTGTAAAAGAAAAATATATTAAAAAAAGTATTTTTCATAATAAACAAGAGAGTTAGATTTAAGATTTAATTTTCTAAATCTAATTTAGATCAACTCTTAGATGTTAGACGAAATATTATGGATTTGATTTAGAGAATTCTATTTCAATGTTTTTATAAGAATTATTATTGAAAGATATATTGATGACATATCTTTCATAATACTTTCAAAATATGAAAGTTTCTTTCAGATACTTAAATCATAAACATAACTTCAACACCTTGATAAAATTTAAATTATTAGGAGAAAGAAGCATAATTTAATAATTAATCAATTGGTAGGCCTCACTTAAAGATATTATTTGGTTTCTTATTAACAATCAATTGGTAGGCCTCACCTAAGGATATTAATTGGTTTATTATTAATAATGAGAATGACACCTACCTTAGGATATTTTCATAAAAAAAAGTATAATAAGTAATCTTATTTCATATTTTTAATAACCTCTTTAAGATTGAGCAATCATACTTAACTAGCTAATATCTCAAATAAATTCTCCACTGCATTATAAATATTTAACTTCCTAAATGTTTATTGAATCTATCTTTATTTTTATATCATTAGGTTAGATCTCAAACCAAAATACTCATGATAGGATGTTTAGGTTTTTATTTTTGTGTTTAAGAATTTTTTGATTAATTTACAAACCATGATTCCTCTTTAGACCGACCTTTGAAATATATTTATCATTTTATATAAGTGATTCATGCACTTGTGATCTATTTTATAAATTATACAAAATTTGTATGCCTAATTTTGGTACATCAAGTTTTTGGTGTAATTACAAGGTAAAATTGATAATAGCACTAAAAACTAAGATAATATTTACAAGCATCAATAATACTAGTGGGAAACCAAAGGGCTTTGAAGTTAAATAATTGGATAAATTTCTTTGCATCTTGCAATATTTTGTCTACTCCAAACTTATGTATACTATTCATTATAGTATTGTAGATAGAGAGGGTTATATTACTTCATGCTATAGTATTCACAATGACTATAGTTGTGGGAGTTATAATTTACCATAGGATAAAATTGTCTGCTATCAACCACCATTTGAGTTACTTCTTCCTCCAACTCGTAATTTCTTTATGTTAAAGCGGGGGTGAATTACCCAAAAGGTGAGGTGTTACTTCAACCTATTGAATTAATAAATCTAGCATATTGTAATGAACTCACCTTGGCTATAGATAGAAGCAAAAGGGATAGATAGTCACTTCATCATCAAATATGTCCAATCCTACAATATCTAGCATGTTGAGTTTACAAAACACTAGCAATGTTACGAGGTTTATTATAGCCATGTGTTCTATGAAATTCATTGGTTAATACTTAACCATCTTGAGGTGAATTCATGTCATTAAGAGAACTCAAAAATCAAGGGTATGCTTCTATTTTTACACCACTCAAACAACCAAATTCGGAAGAAAAGACCAGAAGAAATGGAGGATTGAGCTCTAACCTTATCCCATAATTTTATGTGTTTTATTAGTTTTAATTATTTTTATGTATTTTGTTTTAGTTTATTTTTTAATTGCATTTGTTTTGGATTTTATTTTATTTTTATGTTATTTTATATTCTATGTAATATTTTTTACTTTATTTTATTTCCTATTTTTGTGAACAATGGTTATTCATTTAGAACTATTAAATTTTACAACTTTTTGTTGACATGTGATATATGTGAGAAGTACACAACTTTTTGTCTTTGGGTTTTAAAATGTTTGAGATGATAGATGCACCTCATTTTGCACATCCATTCTTGATCACATTGAGAAAATATGTAACTTTTCTCTTCTTTATCTTTATCTTTTAATTTATATTTGTTACATTGAGAACAATGTACTATGTTAGGGGAGGGAAAAGTTATATTATAAATTTTAGCAACTTTTAAATTTTTTATTAAACAAGTATTTACATTTACATTTATTTTTATCAATATTTCATTTATTTTACTTTATTTATTGGTTTAGAGATAGTTATATTCAATTTTAAAATTTTTTTCTTACAAAATGATCATTATTTTAGTTGATTATAAGTAATTGAATAAGTCTTTTTCACTATTGGATTAATTTCTTGAATATGTCATAGAGTAATATGATAATTAATTTTTTTATCATAATTTGTATTTCATGATAAAATATTGATGTTGAGATAAACCCGAAGTTAGTATTTAGGAATCAAATAGTGGAAAGTACATTGTAAGAATATTTGGAGCTTTTATCATTTTATTCTAAGTTATAATATTTTCTTCTCCTTTAAACACTCTTCTTATCAATTCAAATTGTTAGATAATCTCTATAGATTTTGCATTGAATGTACAGATTTTAAACATATGATAAAGTATCATGTACTTATTTTTATTGCTTAAACTGAATGAATTGAGTAAAAATTAAAGTGTATGCTTATTTCCTTCATGTATGACCTCCAAAAAAGATATATATATATATATATATATATATGGTTTTCTAAAGCGAATACAAAATAAGTCAAACTAGCCATTCACCAAATTATAAAAGTATATATATATAATATGTACATGGATCCACTCCGTAAAAAAAGAATAATATTATAAAAAAGAGAGTATATAAAAAAAGAATAGTATAAACTAAATACTATGACCCAAAAGAACTTCAAAGTAGTGAGAATGGCTATTACAAAATAAACGAAAAAATAGGAAATAAATCTCCTTGAAGTCATTTCATTTTCATTAATCTATAGAGACATACACTGGCTATTTTTACTTGATGATTTTAAATTGATGGATGAAAATAGTATTTGATTTTTTTATAAATCCTTTCATTTGATTCTTTTTATGAGATCGATGTTACACACTTTTTTGAGCCTTTATTCTTAAAACATATGCACACCCATTAGTTTATCTCTTTACATAACTTCTATTCACATAAAACATTGATTGAGTGCTTGAACCTATAAGATCAGTGTAATATTGAAAGTATGACTTTTGAGGATTAGATTCGAAGTAAATTCAGATTCCTAACATTGAAACTGGGTGAGTTAATATTAATACATTTTTTATCATAAATATGAATTTATGATTTTCAACTAATTTTTATAATATAGTATGATCCTTTGGGATGTTAATTTAAATTATTCTTTAGATTTTAATTATGAAATTAAAAGATACCAAATCATAAGAAGTTTTGTTCTTTTAATTTTTATTTTGTTAATTTTCATTTTATTTTTTACATTGATCATTTTAGTTCTTGTTTTGTTATTTGTTTGTTTGTTTTCATTTTTGTTGTCATTTTAAATTTTTTTTCATTTAGTTTGATTTTGTGAGTATCATCATTGAAAGCCCTCATGAGACTTAAACTCGTCTGATAGGACAACCTAGGAGTTTAAAAGCTTGTTGCATATGCCAAAACGTGCCAATCTACGAAATGATTTATGTTAGTTTAGTTGTATTTATTTTAGTTTTTGTTTTTAGTGTTTTTCTTTCCTCGTTAGAAATTAGCAAGAAGTAATTCATAGTGTTATGAGTGCTTGAAAAAAACTAAAAATAAATAACTTATTTTTATTTTAATGTCAAAAAAATATTTATATTTGCATAATTCTATCAATTATTTTAGCAAATCTATATTTTTAAAATCATGAGTATGTTTTGTTATTTTTCAGGTATTTCTGACTTCAAATTGATTAAAATGATAAACACTTGAAAAATTTAGAACCTAGAAGCATGAAAGAACAAATACATGTAAGCTTTACACATAAATCCAACCAATTTTGTAAGGGGTGAGACACAAAAGAATTGGGGAAATGTAGATCAATGCAAGCTGCGATGAAGAAATATGTATGCTATGATGCAACCTTCTTGGATCATGATTTTCTACATAATATAACAGACGCGGGCCATAGAATGGATAGAAGTGGGTCACTATACACGTTAAAATTTCCCTCATGATCTACTACTTTCTTTCTCCCTTTTCTTAGTGTTTTTGTTGCTATATAAACAACCCTTACTTCTCTTACAAATCACCCCACAATACACACAACACAATCAAAGTTCATCTGATTTTTGAGATAGCTTTTGTAGTTTTACTTTTATAGTAACTTAGGAATTTAGTTAGCTCCAACTTTATGTAGTAATATCAACTCAATAAATAGTATAGGTAGATCTATTTGGAGGTTTTTCATATGAATAAGAGTGCTAAAATTTTGTATAGTAAAGGATTCATTTGAAATATAAATTTTAATTATACTCTTTTATTTTTAGAATTGGTTTTATATATAATTCTAGGTGCTTTTTTAATTTACTAATCATTTATTAAATCTATGTATGTCTAGTTAGATTTTACTATAGGATATTAGTTATGTTGTTATGCTTGTGAAATATTAATTTAGGTAAATATTTTTATAAAATAAATTAAGTTTTATTTCTTCATTCAAGATTTATACAAAGTTTAATACAAAAATATATATCAATGACATATTTTTTGTAGTAAATTTAATATAAGAAGTTAGATTTTAGTATCTGATTATCTAAATCTAATTTAGAATTATAATCTATTTCTAAGATTTTTATAAGATTTAGTACTAAAAAATATATTAAAGACATAGTTTTCGTAATAGATTTAAATGGTGTGTTAATTCCTCGAGAATAAAGTATAATTTAATCCTATCAATTAACTAATCCCCACTAAAAGACTTTAATTGGTATCGATTAACAACAAAATTGATCCCCGTCAAAAGACTTTGTCTTACAAAAAAAGAAGAAGAATCAATAACATTAATTTATAAATTTAATAAGCTTATTAATTTTGAGTAAGTATGATTAACTAACTAATATTTATCTGTCAAATATTTATTGAATTGATTATATTTTTTAATTTTATGTTATTAGTTTATACTTTTCAAAACAAAATAAATATGATAAAATGTTTAGGTTTATTTTTCATTTTTAAGAGTTTTGTTGAATTATTTAAAAATATGTAATTTCTCTTTAGCCCGACCTTGGAAGCATACTAATTGCTTTTTAAAAAGTGATTTGTGCACTTGCGAGCTATTTTAAAATACAAAATTTATGCATCAAACATCACATAGTATACAAATCAATCATATATAGAGAAAAGCTATAAAGGATTTTTAATCATTTCAAGACCTAATATGTGGGAACATATTTGGTAAATGATGACTGTACTTTCACAACATGCAATTATAAATTATATAATAAATCACAACAAAGAGTTCGACATCTGGTACATTATCATGATAAGGAGATACTAACTCCTTAGAGACTCATACCAAACTTGCATGCAGAAATCACGTATAAGTAATATAAATTAATCAAGAAGCATGTAGAATAATTTAATATAGTAAAAGCAATAAATAGAAAGCTATGGGCATGTTATATAGAAAGGAAATAAAGCATGCGACAACATATAACAAACAAGCTTTCTGAATAGAGTTTAGATCTAGTATGTTGTTACATACATGATTTAAACTCCAATTATCCTAATACACAACAATAGTAAGTAAAACAGTAAATAGAAAGCAATAAATGTATTAAACATTATTCACAGACAACTATAAATAAGAAGTAGATATATTATATAGTATTCAAAAATAAAGTAGTAAATAATAAAAGCTTTCTAATCAGAGTTTAAACTTCAATATGTAGAAGCATACATAATTTAAACTCTTATTGTATTAGCTAAACATTTTAAAATGCATAAAACTAGATATTATAAGATAAACCCACATAGAACCCATATCTATGTGGTAACATCCTTGGGGACTTATGACAACCATTCAAAATCAAATAAATCCACTAAACAATAAAACAATTACAACAATGACAGAAATAAAACCACCAGTACTTCTACCATTGTAAACCTCTATTCAAACTATCTATTGCTGCCCTCACTTATGGCCTCTACCATGGCTTGGTTCGACACACCAACCAAACTTTTCTTCAAAGCCAACACCACTCGATGTAGTACAATCAATAACTAATAACTTGTAAAGTGAATCAGAATTTGAACAACCAAACGTGAAGACCACCTTCAACCATGAACAACCAATAGCCACTATAAGAAACACATTCAATCATGAATCACAAATCATTTACATGGGACACATAGTCAACTACGTATAACATACAATAAATAATTTGAGAAAGTTGCATAATAGCCACTTACCAGTTAACACAAGGCTTACCATCACACATGCTCATCACCTAAGAAAAAGTTTCATCCTAGTAACTACAAGCCGAAACAAGGCTACACAACCAGATATGCTCCTCACATAAAATCTATTCACAAACACAGTATTAATTACTCACCAATAAAGAGTATGGCTTTGCTCACACACTCAAAAGTTACTAATAAAAAACAACACTCAAGATAATAATGATTCGGAAATAGAAAATGAGATGTTAATTTGATATAGCTCGACTATGATTTTTTTGGATGAAAAACACAGAAAGAATGGGTTATTTATAGAAATTACCCAAGCTCACAACCACCTTTGCTAAGGCCTCATCAACCACCTCATCG
Organism: Hippophae gyantsensis; assembly: GCA_030763125.1. NCBI lineage: Eukaryota > Viridiplantae > Streptophyta > Magnoliopsida > Rosales > Elaeagnaceae > Hippophae > Hippophae gyantsensis. The sequence continues at coordinate 38,824,419 of CM061035.1, read as the reverse complement.
AGGGGTACGATGGGAGGTCTGATAGGTGCCTCATCAAGATGCCAAAAAATCCAATTTTTTGTTTCCAAAATTATCGAGTAATTTTCATAAATAACTACATCCAAAATGAAAAACACGAGCGATAATGTTAGCATGCACACTACGAAAACTAAACCCATAGTGTGTATTAACATGGTCGTATATAAATTATACCTAACTATGTGTGTATGTGTGCATTACTAATCATCTGTAACTGACCTTACACAGAGGAAGACAAATATACTAAGTAAAACTCTATGTTTTCTACACGGAAAGCCAACAATGACATAAAGGACTATAAGACTTCTAATATTAAATAAAAAGATTTCTAATATTAAGAAAATTACTTTTATAATAGATATTTTATCATTATTTTTTTTTGTAACTTATTAGAAAAAAAATACATGCTCTCTTTAAAAACATTTTCAAAATTCAAGGATTCAATTCTTATTATATTGCTTTTGGTCAAAGAGTTCTTATAATAATAACTTTATAATTAACAAAAAAATTATGATTAATTTTGAACATCTAATCATAGGGGTTAAAATGGTCTTTTGAAAACAAACATGCAAACTTACTCTTTCTTTAATATTTAATAGTTTGTCTTAGTCTTAGCATTAGTATATACATAATATCAAGAAAGAGATGGTGATTATAGCTAATGATCTATGATCAAGGATGCCAAAAGTTTACGTAAGCTTAAAAACATCTATCTAATAGTGGTAAATATATTATAGGAAAAGAGGTAAAGAGTTAGGTTACACTTGACCAATCAATTTTAAACACATCGGGGTTAAAAATGATATTTTGCAAACAAACATGAAAACTCATGAAAAATTCCAACAAACATGAAAACTCACACTTAGAGGTGTCCAAAAATAGGACCAAACAGAATTAAACCAAAAAAATGGATCGGATCGTACCAAATTGAACAGTTTTATAAATCAAATGGTCTAGTCTTGCTTGTATTAACTAAAACTATTTAATTTACCTGGTGTATTATATATATAACAAAACATCCATCACTCTCGCTCGTGAACATGAACGCAAACTGATTTCCCCTTCGAACCCTAATACCCTATCTACATCCTCGTCGTCGCCTCCAACATAGCCAACCATCTTGTGACACCATTTATCGCACTACAGAACCATATTTTCTTCGATTCATCTACCTCATTGATCTTCTAAACATAGGATTCCAAATAGATTTGAAGCGTGAGTGAGCAAGTGAAAATGGTCGAGGAGAATATGGTACACTCATCGTTGGTGAGATATGCTTCCATGCTCTCATTGCTCACTTTGTGCCCTCCTTTTATTCTTCTACTGTAAGCTTTAGAACTTAAATTTATTTCTCGATTTCTCTGTTTAGTGTCATTATTGAATTGGGTTTTGTAAAGAAAGATTGTATTTAGTAGGTGATAAGTTTTCATTGTTTTCTATGTTCTTTGAGGAGATAGATAGTTTGGAATCCAAAATGATGCTTTTGATTTTAGTTTAATTATTTTTTTTGCAATCTTTCATAAATTTAAGAGTGTTTAAGGAAACATTTTCTTACTCATTTCAAGCTTCTAAATATTTTGATTTTGCCCGTTCATAAGATTTTATTGTCAAACAATAAAACATGATTCTTAGGAAATGTTGTTCATGTTCCACTCATTTGATTCTATGCATAGAGCATTAGTTAGTTTATCTTTGAATTGTTACCTAATCTTTTGCTTCAAAGAAGTGGTGTTACAGTTATCTGTCTATGGTGAATTGTCCTATCCCTCATCCTGCAAACTGAAAAACCTTATTTGTTACATCTAGTTAATATCCAGTTTCCATATGTGATATCCTTTGGTCACACTATCAATTTCTATTCCACCTATTTCCTGTTTAGAAAATTATAAATGCAGATTTATGAGTTGTTGGACTTATATTCCAAGCAACTATTTATGTATTATTAATCGGATCAAATCATTGAAAATCGTTAACCAAACCATTCTATTATAATATTTTTAATAGCCAAACAATCTGATTTGGTCCGATTTGAGCAATATGAATAGTCCAATTTGGTTAAATTTTTTTTACTCAAAACCAGACCGAATTGGAAAGTGGAAACCCCTAGCTACTTACACCTGTATAATAATTATAAAATTTCATAGCACCCTATTAGGTAGGAATGGAAATTTACATAGTAGTTTGATTAATTAAATTAAATTCGAATTGTATACATATCAAATGAATTTTGGTTCAAATTTGAGTCAATTAAATAACACAAAAAAATAAAGATGGATTGAACTAGGCTCAAGCCAGTCCGTTAGCTTGAAATAAATTTTTAGAAAAACTATAACACCTAAATGTTACAACTTACATGCTAGATTAAAAACTTTGAATTGAAGAAACGTCTTTCTTCTTAATTCCCAACTGACACAATCTCATTCTCTCAATTTTTTACTTCTCTAGAAACCAGTAACAAGTCACCCAAGAGAAAATTGAGCGTACTTTGAGATCAATTAGAAAAAAAACAAGTCACCCAAGAGGAAGAAATGGCTAATCCATTAGAAATAAACAATAATGAGCTAAATTTGAATAATCAAATGTTTTTGATAGATGATAGATGATATAGATAGAGCTATGAATGAATATGCAATACCTACATTGGAAGGGCTGAATCCAAGTATTACAAGGCCAAACATTCAAGCTAATCAGTTTGAATTAAAGCCAATGATGTTTCAAATGCTACAAACAATTGGAAAATTCAGTGGATTACCAACAGAGGATCCTCATCTTCATCTCAGATTATTTATTGAAGTTGTAGATTCATTTAAGTTCAATGGTGTGACAGAGGTGGCATTTAGGCTTAGATTATTCCCTTACTCTTTGCGAGACCGTGCTCGAGCTTGGCTAAACTCTTTGCCACCTGATTCCATTCCAACTTGGAGTGGTTTGGCGGAGAAATTCTTGATGAAATACTTCCCACCAACAAAGAATGCCATGCTTAGGAATGACATTACTTCCTACCAACAACACAAAGGAGAATCTCTATATGAAGCATGGGAAAGATTCAATTAATTGCTAAGGAAGTGCCCTCATCATGATATTCCTTCTTGGATTCAAATGGTAACTTTTTACAAGGGTCTCAATGCTCAAACAAGGACTATCATTGATGCATCGGCTAATGGAGTTGCGCTAGCCAAATCTTTTAATCAAGCTTATGATTTACTTGAAAAAATGGCTAGCAATAATTATCAATGGCCAATAGACAGAATGACAACCACAAGAAGAGTAGTCAAAATGCATGAGGTAAATGATATCACAACACTTACAGCTCAAGTGTCATCTTTGGTTAATCTTTTGAAGGTACAAAACTCGCCAACGAGTATAAACCAAGTCCAAAATTCAATAGTATCATGTGTGTTTTGTGGATGAGCTCATTTGTTTGATAATTGTCCAAATAATCATGAATCCATTTGCTATGTGGGTAATGTGAATCGAAACAATAATCCATACTCAAACACATATAACCCAGGATGAAGACAACATCTAAATTTCTCTTGGAGCAATAACATTCAAGGTGGTAGTCAATTTAACCATCAATCATTTCCACCACCTGGTTTTCAACAACCACAACAATCACAAGCCCAAGAGAAAAAGCCATCTACTGAGGACAATACAAGTGCTTTAATGGGGATGATGAAAGAATTCATCCAATCAATGAATACAAAAGTGTCAACTCAAGAGAATTCAATTCGAAATTTGGAGAACCAAATGGGGCAACTTGCTCAGGCTATAAGTCAAAGGCCTCAAGGTCACCTTCCAAGTGACACAATTGTAAACCCAAGAAGAGAGGATAAGGACCAATGCAATGCCATAGCCTTAAGGAGTGGTAAAACTTTAGAACAAGAAAATAAGATAGAAGAGGATTAGGAGAAACAGGAAATTAAAAAGGATAAAGAGGACTATCAAACTAAAAAGGATAAAGAGGACTATCAAACTAAAAAGGATAAAGAGGACTATCAAACTAAAAAGGATAAGGAGGAACCAGAAACTAAAAAAGAAGAGGAGGAATTAGTGGATAAAGAGAGTAATGGAAAGGAAATAATTCAACCAAAAAAGAGCAACCTTTACAAACCCATTATTCCTTTCCCTCAAAGACTACAAAAGAAAAAGTCAGATACGCAATTTTCAAAATTTCTAGAAGTCTTTAAGAAGCTACACATAAATATATCATTTGCAGAGGCACTTGAACAAATGTCATCTTATGCCAAATCATGAAGGATATACTATCAAAGAAAAGAAGGCTTAAAGATCATAAAACAATAACCTTGACTAAAGGTTGTAGTGCCATCCTTAATAGAAAACTACCACAAAAACTAAAAGATCCAGGTAGTTTTGACATCCCTTGCACTATTGAGAACATCCGTTTTGGCAAGGCACTATGTAACTTGGGTTTTAGTATTAACCTTATGCCATTATCGGTCTTCAAGAGATTGGGGGTTGGTAAAGCAAAACCCACTTCGGTAACATTACAAATGACAGATAGATCAATTAAGAGACCTTGAGGTGTGGTAGAAGATTTGTTAGTAAAAGTAGACAAATTCATCTTTTCGGTGGACTTCATTGTGTTAGACATGGAAGAGGACTGTGACATTCCTATCATATTTGGTCGTCTATTCTTAGCAACCGGAAGGGCACTCATTGATGTATAAAAAGGTTAACTTACAATGAGAATACAAGATGAACAAGTAATATTTAAAGTTTTTAAAGAATCTGAACCCTCTGATATTGATAATGCTAATGAATGTTTAAGGATAAATGTTACCCATTGTGGGAATGGCTTAAAAGAATCTGTTGCGTCACCCAAACTTAAGACTTTAACACATGTTGCTGTAAAAAAGGACATAAACTCACCAAAAAATAACTCAACTTATTATAACTTTGAAAGTATGGCATCGAAGGTTGATATTATGGACTGTGTGAACTTTTTGGAGGATGCATCTCTCATGTATGTATCAAAGGCGATAATGGAAAATTTTGAGATAGGATCTAAACTCAAACCATCAATTGAAGAGCCACCAAGTTTAGACCCCGCACTTCTACCCTCATATCCTCAATCAAGTATGAAAGTGAAAGAGTCCAATGAAGAGGTGAAAAAGCTATTAGAAATACATAAATTGGATGAGTTACGGTGGAGTGCTTATAAGAATGCCAAGAAGTTCAAAAGGAAAACAAAAATATGGCATGAGAAGAGAATTGAGCACCATGCTTGCGAGCCAAAACATAAAGTATTATTGAACAAATCAAGACTCAAGTTGTTTTCAGGCAAACTCAAAAGTAAATAGATACAAATGGATGTGTCTTAGGACTTAATAGGACCATCTAGTCAAGGACGTTAAACGTGACGCTAGTTGGGAGGCAACCCAACATTATTTTACTTATATTTTTATTGTTTTTGTTTTGTAGGTGAATAAATGTGGAGAGCAATGACGTAACAAGAATGAACATTTCAGTGAAAGATGTGGTGTGCCATAATTAAGGGAGTTTTTCTTTACTTTTTCATATTTACATGTGCACATTGGGGACAATGTGTAATTTAAGTTTAGGGGAGGGAACTTCATTCTCTACATTAGTATTTATTTTTAATTTTTAGGGATTTTTTTTTAATTTTTAGGTTGTTTTTAATCATGATTTAGGTAGAAATTGATAAATATATGGAAACTAAATGCATGCATGCTTGATATGAAACATATGAACTCAATGATAAAAATTGGTTGTCATGACTAAGATAAGGAATGTAACATAGTTGTTAAGATATTTACATTAATCATGTGATATGCTTGCTAGTTTTGATTGAATTGATATGCTTGCTAGTTTTGATTGAATTGATTCAACTTTTATGCACATGTTCATGATTGATTTTGGTGTGCTTATTGAGAGAAAATTTGTAGTGAGTTATGTGAGTCAATTAGATCTACCAAGTTTTAGAATCTATTTGATCATCTCTTGAGGCGAAATCCTAAATAGTATTTAGCAAGATAAATGATTTAGGCCTTATTTGGATCGATTGAGTCTTTCAAGCTAACCATTGTTAATATCTTTAGTCACTCATTTGAGCCTAACAAAAAACCTTTCATATATGTAAGCCACATTTATTTCCTAACTAATAAGTATTACCTTTACCCTTGCACCTTTAGTTTGTATGAAAAAAAAAGATGCAATCATGTGTTATTCTTTAGAGTAAGGTGAAATATAATGCACCCTGTAAAAAAAGAGAAGAAAAAAAATAGAAAAGAGATGTGGAACAAAATATATATATATATATATATGAAAACAATGTCAAAAGTGGGTGCACTAAAATATAAAGTAAAATCTAAATTCTAGTTAAAAAGTGCATGATGAAAAAAAAGCTAAGGTGTGGAAAGACCCTAAAATGTCTACATCTATCGACCCCCCACCTAAGCCTTACATTACAACCATGTAAAGTCCTTATTGATCTTGAGCTAAGTGCATATTTATATTAGTGGAGAGGGATGTGAAAAATTGACTTATGAGACTTGTTCTAAGATTGAATTGATTAGCATGCTCATATAGGTTGATTTCATGAGTGCATTGGATGATATCATGTGCAGCACACACACACAAATCAATTTTTCAAAAACCTTGCATATCCTTGTATTGATAGAACGTTGATTGATGAATATATGAACCTCTTTATCATAGACTTGTACGACTTTTGAGAGGGAAAGTTTTCATGAAATATGCATGTATTAATAGAAGTATATTTATGAACATACTACCCAAGTTATTTTATTTAGTTATACTTAGCTTTACTTGAGGACAAGTAAAGATTTAAGTTTGGGGGTGTGATGACTTTATGAAAATAGAGTCATTAACGCACTTCTTTACTTAATATTTACTTGTTTTATTTAATAAATAGTATTTTTATGGCTACAAAAAATAAAATATAAACTTTTTCGTGAAAATGGGTGAAAATATAATTTTTGGAATTTTTATGGATTTTTTATGAATTTTTAACTCAGGACCAATCGGAAGCTACTGCGTGGCATGTCACACAAGTAGAGGAGTTGACTGGGCAAGCCACGTGGATGCCACGTAAGCACGTAGAGCGAATCACATCACGCCAAGTGTGAGGAGGACGAAACATGCACCACCAATCAGCACGGCATTCAATCAGAGTTTGGAAATCGATCAACGCACTATGACATGTGCCACTCCATCCGTTCCCGCAAATCATGTCGCGCCACGTGTTGATGACTCGGCGAGCGTTGACTTTGACCAGTCTCCCCTACCAAGCGTCGCTCCCTGATTCGTCCAATGAATTTCTGATGCCACGTGTCGCATTGTGATTAGCTGAAACTATAAGTTTTGCTTGTTTTGATCGTAACCCTTGATTTGAAGCTAATCGGACAATCCAGATCACACATGAGCTTTATTTAAGCCCCTAATCACTCCATAAACCCTAATTAGCCTCCATTAGCATAATTTTGGTCAGTTTTTAGAGCTAAAAAGAGTGAAAATTTAAAGAAACAACATAATTTTGGTAAAGATTCAAGAGGAAATTAATTCTACAATTCAAGAGATTGATTGTATTTCTTTTTCTACTTTTTTTTTATTAATTTTATGTCTTTCTTTGTGAAAAATATTAGCTTAATGAACACAATTATGTATAATTAATTTATTAATCTAGGAATCTTATGAACCCAATTTTCACCATGTGATGATCTAATATTTTTTCCTAATTATAATATTAATTTCATTATATTATTTAATCTGATTTTTATGCTATTAATTGTTTGGCCAACAATTTATCTGTAGAGGTAATTAAATAATTTTAATTAAATAGATTTAAGAAAATTATTTAATTGTTTGTCTTGATTAAATAACATGCATAGTTTCTAGGCAGAAATATATGATTCTTATGTATATGATCCATAATTGATGAACTTAATGAGTAGTATGTAATTTAATTGGCATGAGAGTGTGATTAAATTAATTACTATATGATGTGTAGTTTACTTGAGAGAGGAATACATGTTAGGTTAGATTCAATTGATCATGTAATTAATTGATATTATATTGGGGGGATTTTAGTGGTTCACATATTTAGAAAATTGGGGGATTAAGTATTCATAGATATTTTCTCATATATCTTTTTAGTCACAAAATCTGATTTAATTAATTATTGCTATTTACTTTTAGTTATTTTAATTTTGCTTTCTTAAGATATAAGAACACCAAAAAAATTGATTTTTATTATTTTTAGTTTTAAAAATTAATTTCTAAAAAAATAATCTCTGTGGGAACGATCTTTACTTATCATTATATTACTTGTTACGATACATATACTTGCATATTCATTACATACATAATTTGTGTGACGATCAATTTGCATAATTTTGATAAGTGTTTGGAGCTAAAAAGAGAGAAAAATACAAAATAATTCGAGAGAAGATACAATTTTGGTGAACATTAAAGAGAAAATTAGTACTACAATTCAAAAGATTGATTGTATTTCTACTTTTACTCTTTTCTTTATCAATTTTTATGTCTTTCTTTATGGAAAATATGAGTTTTATGGACAAAATTATGTCTAGTTAATTTATTAATTTAGGGATCTTATGAACCCAATTTTCACCATGTTATGCTCTAATATGTTACCCCAATTATAATTATAATTTAATTATATTATTTAATCTAATTTTTATACTATTAATTGTTTGACAAACAATTTATCTATAGAGACAATTAAATAGATTTGACATAATTATTTAATTGTTTGTCTTGTTTAAATAATATGCATAGTTTCTAGGTAGAGATGTATGATTCTTATGTATGTGATCCATAATTGATGAACATAATGAGTAGTATGCAATTTAATTGGCATGAAAGTGTGATTAAATTAATTACTATATGATGTGTAGTTTACTTGAAAAAGGAATACATGCTAAGTTAGATTCAATTGATCATGTAATTAATTGATAATTATATTGGGGGGATTTTAGTTATTCATATATTTAAAAAATTGGGGGATTAAGTATTCCTAGATATTTTCTCATATATCTTCTTAGTTACCAAATCTGATTTAATTAATTATTGCTATTTACTTTTAGTTATTTTAATCTTGCTTGCTTAAAATATAAAAGCACAAAAAAGTTATTTTTATTTTTTTTAGTTTTAAAAATTAGTTTCTAATAAAATATCTTTATGGGAACAATTATTTATTATCATTATATTACTTGTTGCGATACTTATACTTGTGTATTCATTGCACATACAACTTGTATGACAATCAAGTTTTTGGCGTCGTTGTTGGGGATCAAGTTTTTGGTGCCGTTATTTTTCTTAATTTTAATTTACTTATTTTTTACTCACTTATTTATTTATTTATTTTAGTTAATTTCTTTTATTTATTTATTTTTTAAGTTTAATTAATTAATTTAGTTTTTATTTTTATTTTTATTTAGTTTTTATTTAGATATCTCCTTTAGTATTGTAGAAATATAGTTGAGTTTATTGCATGAGCAGATTTCGTGAGTGAGAAATCTTACCTTTAGATCTTGAAATTGAACATACTTTGAGATCAATTAGAAAACAAGTTGTCACCCAAGAGGAAAAAATGGCTAATCCATTATAAATAAACAATAATGAGCTAAATTTGAACAATCAAATACTTTTGATGGATGATGGAGATAGAGCCATGAATGAATATGCAATACCTACGTTGTAAAGGCTGAATCCAAGTATTACAAGGCCAAACATTCATGCTAATCAATTTGAACTAAAGTCAATGATGTTTCAAATGCTATAAACAGTTGGACAATTTAGCGGATTACCATAAGAGGATCCTCATCTTCATCTTAAATTGTTTATTGAAGTTATAGATTCATTTAAGTTCAATGGTGTGACTGAGGAGGCATTTAGGCTTAGATTGTTCCCTTACTCTTTACGAGACCATGCTCAGGCTTGGCTAAACTCTATGCTACCTTATTCCATTACAACTTGGAATGGTTTGGCAAAGAATTTTTTGATGAAATACTTCCCACCAACAAAGAATACTAAGCTTAGGAATGGCATTATTTCCTACTAACAATACGAAGGAGAATCTTTATATGAAGCATAAAAAAGATTCAAGGAATTACTAAGGAAGTGTCTTCATCATGGTATTCCTTCTTGGATTCAAATGAAGACTTTTTACAATGGTCTCAATGCTCAAACAAGAACTATTGTTGATGCATCTTCTAATGGAGCTTTGCTAGCCAAATCTTACAATCAAGCTTATGATTTACTTGAGAAAATGGCCAGCAATAATTATCAATGGCCAATGGATAGAATGACAGCCACAAGAAGAGTAGCTAGAGTCTATGAGTTAAATGATATCACAACACTTACAGCTCAAGTATCATCTTTGGTTATTCTTTTGAAGGCTCATAAATCGTCAGCGAGTATAAACCAAGTTCAAGATTCAAGAGTGTCGTGTGTGTTTTATGGAGGAGCTCATTTGTTTGATAATTTTCCAAATAATCCTGAATCTATATGTTATATGAGTAATTTGAATCGAAACAATAATCCATACTCAAACGCATATAACCCAGGATGGAAACAACATTCCTATTTTTCTTGGAATAACAACAATCAAGGTGGTGATCAATTAAACCATTAATCATTTCCACCATCTAGTTTCCAACAACCACAACAATTACAAACCCAAGAAAAGAAGCCACATATTGAGAACAATACAAATTCCTTAATAGGGATGATGAAAGACTTCATCAAATAGTAATTACAAAAGTGTCCACTCAAGAGGCTTCAATTAGGAATTTAGAGAACCAAATGAGACAATTTGTTCAGGCCTTAAGATAACCTTCAAAGTGACACAATTGTAAATCTAAGAAGAGAAAGGAAGGATCGTTATAAATCATTAGCCTTGAGGGGTGGTAAAACTTTAGAGCAGCAAAGTAAGACTCAAAAGGATGAGGAGGAATTAATGGATAAAGAGAGTATTAAAAATGAAATAATTCAACCAAATAAAAATAACCTCTACAAACCCATTATAACCTTGACTGGAGGTTGTAGTGTCATCCTTACTAGAAAACTACCCCATCTATTGAAAGATACATATAGTTTTGACATCAACTTTGAGAAAGCATTATGTGATTTAGGTTCAAGCATTAACCTCATGCCATTTTCAGTCATCCAAAGATTGGGGGTTGATAAAGCTAAACTTACTTCAATAACATTACAAATAGCATATAGATCAATTAAAAGACTTTGGGGTGTGGTAGAAGATGTGTTAGTAAAAGTAAACAAATTCATCTTTCTGATAGACTTCATTATGCTAGACATGGAGGAGGACCGTGACATTGCTATCATACTTGATCGTCCATTCTTAGCAATCGGAAAAGTACTCATTGATGTACAAAAAAGTGAATTTATAATAAGAGTGCAAGATGAACAAATAATGTTTAAAGTTTTTAAAGCATATGAACCCACTGATATTGATAATGCTAATGAATGCTTAAGGATAAATATTACTAATTATGGGGACAACTTAAAAGAATATGTTGAGTCGCCCACACTTAAGACATTAACACATGATATTGTAAACAAGGACATAAACTCACTAGAAAATAACTCAACCTATTTTAACTTTGAAAGTATGGAATCAAGAGTTGATATTGTGGATTGTGTGAATTTTTAGAAGAACGTGCCTCTTATATGTGTATCAAAGGAAATTATGAAAATTTTGAGATAAGATCTAAGCTCAAATCATCAATTGAAGAACCAACAAGTTTAGACCTTACACTTTTATCCTCTCATCCCTAATCAAGTATAAAAGTAAAAGAGTCTAATGAAGAGGTTCAAAAGATGTTAAAAATACGTAAATTGAATTAGTGCTTAAAAGAAAGCCAAAATTTCAAAAAGAAAACAAAAATATATCATGATAAGATAATTGAACATCATGTTTGCAAACTAGAGCATAAAGTATCATTGAACAAATCAATACTCAAATTGTTTCATGAAAAACTCACAAGTAAATAGAAACAAAGGAATGTACCTTAGGACGTGATATGACCGTCTAATCAAAGACGTTAAATGTGATGCTGGTTGGGAAGTAACCCAACGTTATTTGCTTATATTTTCATTGTTTTTGTTTTGTAGGTGAATAAATGTGAAAAGAAATGGTGCAAAATGCTTGAATGAATTCCAAAAGCTCATTCAATGAACTCTTTGTCACACTATAGTCACTTTATATATAATTAGTCATCAGCAACCAACAATAGGCTGAAATGTCTCTCCATGTGGGGAAATTGGCAAGCAACTCAAATTTTCATTTGATTTATAGTAAAGCATCTTCTGCACATAAAACATCATATAACATTGAGAAGCTCTGACAGTCCCTTCATCAACCTCAGTGACCCAAGCATCATCACACTTGTACCATTGGCTAGTCAAGCGCAAATAAGTTACATAATGACCAGATTCGAGTGTTCCAGAGTGAGTAACCACGGCAAAAACCTCAAAATCTGTGGAAATATTAGACTCATCTCCCTCAAAAGCAAAGATCCTATTCCCAAATCTGTTTCTAACAATGGAGGATGATAGATATGGTGTCAAGTCTAATGAGAAAGGAAATTGTAAATAGCTATCAATTTTTCTAGCCATTTTTCTGATCAGCAAGTGCTCAAACCGTTTAATATGTAAACATAACACCAATGGGAGCTTTCTGATGGAAAGTTGTTTAGACGAGTCACGCCTTTCTTGACAGTTCTGACAATAAAGTTTCTGATCTGAGCCCAACTTCTCAGGTTTTGTAAACAAATCCAAACAACCTACAAGAGTAGATGTACTGCTACTTTCATTTAGCTTGACAGGCTTGTTTGCTGCATCAGTGCTTGTACCTAAATTGAGTGAAATGTCCACACATGGGTCATAAGTTGTTGATGTGAATCCACATGTCATACATGTGACGTCTGATCTTAATAGTCCCGAGAATGCTCTATGAGCAATACATTGGCAATCTCCAGTATCTGGAAAAAAGATGAGTGCATTATATAGGTGGAAGTTCCAAGCACATATAGAAACAGAAAAAAAATAATGACTACGCCCAGAAATAACGCACTATCATACTCAAATTCTCTGCTGCTATTTTTTCATTTTTGTTTGTAATTTTTTAAAAATGTTTAAGAAGATTGTTACAATGAGTATAAATGTCGCCCAACATTTTGCATAGAGCCATGGTGCTTGAGCTGAACTAAGCAAGAAACAAAAATACACTTGATGCATCTCAGTATAGATAGGATACCATCATCCTTACAACTTATCATATAGTACCCCTGATATGACTAAATAGCAAAAACATATATGACAGCAACTAATTACCTCTATTTCGGTTCTGTGTTTTGCTCTCTTTCTCATGAATACCATCTAATACTGAAATGAAGAACTCATGAGCATCCTGCTGCTCATAATTTGCTAGATTTGCTGAATGCTGCCACCAACTTGAAGTAAAAAATAAGGTTTCATTATTTCAGAACAAGTTGACTTGGACATCAATTATATATAAATTTACCTAGAAAAACTAACACAAACAAGAAATGAGACCCCAAAACATAAACAGGTGTTGCAAACGCGAACTTGCAAACTTTGATTGACAGTGAGTTCAAAAATTTAGGCAAAACCAACAGAACATATTTAACAATGATTTCTTTCCCCAAGAAAAATAGCTTTTAGATTTGTTTAGATTATATGAAAGTTTCAAATTGAAACAACTAACAAGCAATAAGAGATCATTCAGAGCCCTCAAACGAGTTTCAAAAGCCAAAGTTTCAGTCGCATTCACTTATAGTTCGTTGCCTCAGGCAGATAAATTTACAATCAAGCTAACAAAACAATAACAAGCAGCAAGCACTAGAAAAGCAAGTTATGTTGAAATAACAAATGCATCAACAGAGCAGTTGCAGACCTGTAAAGAAATTGAGCTGGGCTATAAGGAGTTTGATCCCCAGAGAACAGGGCAGAGAAAATACCATCAATATCACAAGCCAAACACTGATTATCCAACAATCTTTTCTTGCATGTTTCACTGTTATGCTGATTGCTCAAGAAATAGTTCTTCACAGGCGGTGCATGTAGCAATGCCTGAAGTACAGAATTCATAAAACAAGTATTCCCCAAATTATTTAAGCCCCTTAAAACTAATGGATAACACGATTTGGCCCTCTGATCTCGCATAAAAATCAACTCTTTCAATTTTTTCAATTCTACCAATCCTACCCCTGAAGCCAACATCTTCCTCTTACATAATCTCTCACCAATACTCTCAATACCATTTTTGATATTTGACCTTTCATTGATGTGTTTGGACATTACAGCTTTATCAAAATCGGGATCATACACTTGATCACAACACATATAACAATAAAGCTCGGCCCTTTCAATGTCCACAGCTATCTCATGACCAAAATGATATTGGGTATGCATGAAAGCATGATCTGAGCAGGAAACTGAAGAGCAAATCAAACAAAAATAGAATCTACCTCGATACCCATTACAGGAATCGCATCTGGGTATCTCTGTATTGGGCTTTTCAACTCTTGTCCTTCCATTTGGGTAAGTCTTGAGGCACTTCTGGAGGGATTTATAGCCATTCAACCCGTATCTGAGCTTGTAATCTGAAAGATGCTTACAGAGTTCTGGGTTTGAGTACGATAAAGAAGTTCTCGTAGTCGAGGCCATTTTGAGAGGGAAAAAAACATAAAACAAGCTCGTGTATGTTAAAAAGGACACAGATTTATTAACAAAATATATTCCAGACTAAAAAGAGGATCAGAAATTAGATTAGAAAGTTCTGGTTCTGGAAACAAAAATATTCCAGCTTGGATGTGTTCTTGAGGTTTGATCTTGACGAGAAAGAGAAAGAGTAGGCTTAAGGCTCTGTTTGGAAAAGGAAGAAGGAAGAAGGTGTATTTGGTCTTTTGATCATATGGACCGACTTATGGAGTCGACAGCCTACAGTACAGTTTTTTCGTAGGAAAATAATGCAAAATAATTATTCGCAAAAACAGTAAGGAAAAATAACGGTTCCATGTGTAACATATATCATAACTGTTATAATTTGGGAAACAATTATCCAACTTATTTTATTTATATTATTAAAATATTTTAATCACATAATTTTTATAAAAAATATATAAATTATTTATAAAATTAAATAATTAAAATATTTAAATGAGACAAAAAAAAATGATGTCAAATTTAATTTTCTCTTTAATTTTAAAATTTGTAAGTAAGCCTCTTAACAACTATTTCAAAATTATATATAATTGTATCACTAAAAATTTATCAAAATTTGAATTTTTAATTTTTAATTAAATATTATATTTATTACTTAATATTAAAAAATATATATATCACTAAATATTTATCAAACTTTGAATTTTTAATTTTTAATTAAATATTATATTTATTACTTAATATAAAAAATAAATAATTTTAATTAAAAAATTTAAAATATATGATCAATATAATTGTGTAATTTATAAGTTTTAGTTTTATAAGAAAACAACGAGGATAATTAAATAACCATGTTTTTTAAAATTCTAGTTTTAATTTTAAAAAATTATAAAAAATAACATTCTTAAAATTTATAATAATAAAATTAGTATTATAATAATATTGAATTAAATTTAATTAGACAACATTTAATACTAAATGAGTAAAAATAATCATAATTAAATTTGAACGATTTCAATTAAACAATATCTAATATGAAAATAATGTTTCAGACTTTTTTTCAAATAAAGAAAATTTATGAATTTGATATTAAGGGTGTTTTTTGAACATAATGATCGACTTAGAGCCCACCCTTGAACTACCTGATCCATTATGTGAATTTCTTGAAACTATAAGATATGTTCGCACCTAAAGTAATATCTTAGGGTGTTTTTACATATCTAGAACATTCTGAAGTATTAAAAGACTGACCATCAATCGAGTCTGTCATTAATGCCGAGCCTAAGTTAGTTTATGTTTTTCCTTACATACCCCTTAACACGATATGACGCTTATCCCCATATAATTGACACGTATACATGTAATGTTTTATATATATGTGAACCTAATATAAGATTTATACAATTTTTTCTAATTTTATGACTTCTCTCTAACATTTTATCATCTCAAAAATTTGGCACCCATCGTGAGGCTCAAGATTTAAGGGTCGAGCTTTTATTTCTGACCCCGTGTTTACTAGGATACACCCCGAGTTTTGAAAGAGAAACCTCGTGAACAAACACTTTATCTAACGATCTTTTAGAATCACATTCATCATGGTTGGAACATAAGCTAAGAAAAGGTTGAGGCTAACAAATGAAATGGCTTCACATGATAACACCTTACCAACCCACGAAGAAGCTCAAGCTAAACTAAGAGCTGAATAGGAAACTGAACCATTGGCAGATGTAACAGTTGAGGTTGACCCTCAACAAGAGTTGGCTCAACAACTTCTCAAATTGAAGAGAGAGCCTGAGGAGATCATGGGAGAAAATATAGCACTATGCACGCCAACATATTCGGCTGCCCCTTTGGGTCAAGCTAATAATCTGGTTGAAGATATTGGACAAGATCCTATAAGAAATGAACCTACTTGAGCTAAAAATGTAATAGATGGTGTCCAATAACATAATACTGGAATTGAGGCATAACCAGTCCAAAGGCAAAATGTAATCAAGCACACGACAATGAGTAGTTATTGGAAGAGTGAAGGATGTGGGATAACGCTTCCAATCCTTAGAAGAAACAAATAGAAAAAAGACAAGACCCTCAAAGAAACTAATAAAAGACAACACAAGGGTAAATCACACTATGAGGTGGATACAAACTATGGACAACTATGTGTCTCCCCTTTCCATGACGAAATAGAGATTAGTGAATCGCCCACCAAATTTAAGTCCTCCAAGTGTCTAGACTACCAAGGAATAAAGGGGAGACAATACATGGCCCCTATGAGCCTCACCCGAGACAAAAGAGATGCTATGATGTGCAAACTCTTTGTAGACACTCTATGTGATAGCGCTTAAAAATGGTTTAATAACTTGGGGCCCTATACCAAAACCTCTTTCTCTCAATTTGTTAAGTTGTTCATTACCAAATATGCTAGTAAAAAGCCCATGAGGAAATAGTCTCATCACTTCTTCTCAATCACTTATGGAAATGGATAGTCAATAGAAGAATACATGAGAAGGTTTAGAGAATAAAAATTAGATGCCCCAGTTTAACTAAAATTGAGGCATTCAGACAAGGTATATTGAGAAATTTTGACTTAATTGTTGAATTAACCAAAATCATGCCACATACAATGGAAGAGCCTTATGAAAGCCTAGAAAGTTTGTTAATCAGGAAAGAGAGTTGAAATTAGATAAAAAAACAAGGCTATCATAGAAGATGCACCAGAAAAAGAAGAAAAATGAGGATAATCTCGGACAAAGAAAATCAAGACAAAGTGGTTAACGAAAACAAACATTTTTTCCCTAAGTTATAAAGGTGGAGGCCAATGGTCAAGAAATCATGGACCTTGGGGTAGTGATTTAAAAGTATATTGGGCTTAAGCTGTGTTGAGGATAGAGAATGAGAAATATGTTAGATGGTCATCGAAGATGAGGGCACTTCTTAGAGATACATCTAAATGGTATTCCATTCATAAGGATATAGGCCATGAAACCCAAGAGTGTAGGAATTGAAAAGAGAAATAGAGGATTTATTGTCTCGAGGATACTTGATTGACCTTATAGGAAATGAAAATAGAAGATCAAACTGTCAACCCCAATGTGAAACTTTAAGATGCTTCACTAATTAATAGGATAGAGCCACTCAATAAAGATATTGTGAAAACCATTCATACTATACATGGAAGACATGGGCTTAATGAGACCTTCAGTAAGGCATGCAAAAGATACACGCGAGACTTGTATGGGTCTTATCATTTTTATAATTTTCATAAGGGTTCATCCTCTATATCAATCACCTTCTCTAGTAATGATGAGACCTTAGCTTCTCATGAAGACCCTTTGTGGTCACCCTATGAGTAGGGTCATGCAATGTCTAAAAAATCTTGATCGATATCGGGGGTTCAATTAATGTTCTTTTTCTTGCAAAAATGAAAACACTAAGTGTAAAAGATTGCAACATCATAAAAGAAGGACTTACCTCTAGTGGGATTCAACAGTAGTGCCAACTATGCTGTCGGAACCATGATGTTACCTATCATGGAAATTGGGTCAATAGTTATGGCTAACTTTATGGTGATTAATGTTCCAACCCAGTATAATAATATTCCTATAGGGAAACCATAGATACAAAAGATGAAGACAGTTCCATCTACTCTCTAACAAATCATTAAATACCCAACGGAGAGGAAGGCATGAAAGAGATAAAGGCAGACCAAGAGAAAGCTAGGAGTTGCTATAATGCTACATTGAAAGATGTGATTTTATAGTAACAGTTATAGTGTGGGTCTCATCAAGAAACACCCACGGGTAAGTGCCTAATAGAATCAGTCAATTCAGGTAGAGTTCAAGATTTACAAATTGGAGACGAAGGGGAAGACCATTCTTTGAAGTTAAGCACCAACTTAACAATGAATGTTAGAGAACAACTGTCACATTTCTTAAGAACCATCTCTAAAGTCTTTACATGGAAACCTACAAATATTCCTAGAATTGATTCAGGAATCATAACCCATAGATTGAATGTTGATCTAAATGCTAGACCTCTCAAACAGAAGAAGAGAAAAAAATTAGGTGATTAAAGCTCCAGTTACTACCATTAAAGAGACAAAGATTATTAGAGAAATAGATTTTTCAACCTAGTTGTCAAATCAAAATGCACCCATAAGATGAGGAAAATACATCTTTTAATACTAAAGAGGGGACTTTCTATTACACTCGAATGCCTTTTGGTTTAAATAATGATGGAGCTATATATCAACATCTCACAATAAGATGTTTGCTAACCAGTTGGGAAGGAACATGGAAGCATATATGGATGACATGGTGATCAAATCAACATAGCCTATAGATCATGTCATGACGCAGAAGAAATATTTGTTGTTATTGAAGAGTATAGCATGAGAATTAATCCTAAAAAGTGTGTTTTTGGTGTTGCCTCTTGAAATTTTATGGGATAACTTGTATCTTCTCAAGGAAATGAGGCTAATCTAGACAAGATTCAAGCCTTGGTTAATATGAAGCCTTTTAATGACTCCAAAGGAATCCAACAATTCAATAGAAGAGTTATGGATCTAAAAAGATTCATCTCCAAATGTACTGAAAAATTCTTACCATTCGTTAAGATGCTGAGAAAGAACACATCGATGATCAGTACAAGAGGCATGTTCAAGTATTAATTGATTCCTTGCAAAGCACTATTACAAGGAATCAATCAATACTTGGGCATGTCTCCTGTACTGGTTGGCCCTACCCTAGAGGAAAAGTTGTATTTCTATTTGGCTATCACCCTTTAGACTTGTAGTGTCCTACTCCTAGAAGAAAGAGAAAGGTTCAACACCCAATCTACTATATCAACTAGATCTTGACAGATGCCTAGAGTAATATCTAACAATTGACAAGTTAGCTTTTGCTTTAAATATGGATGTACAAAAACTAAGACATTATTTTGGATCACAAACATTAGTAGTACTCACCTATCAACCATTTAAGAATATGTTGACTAAACTAGAGGTAACAGGGAGACTAGCCCATATTGCAATAAAGTTGGGAGAATATGATATCAAATATATGTTTAGTACCTCAATAAAAGCTCAAGCATTAGCAAATTTTATTGTTGAGTTAAGTGAATCATCAAAGGTCACCACTGATGAAGTAAAGGTTGAAGTATGTAGCATATATGTAAAATAAATTCCAACCTGACAAGTATTTATTGATGGTGCTCATAATTTCAAAGGTGCGGGACTAGGAGTTGTTATAATAGACTATAGTGGAATTTTTTTTGCATATGTCGTGAGGATGGACTTCCAAGTAAGCAATAATGTTATAGAATATGAAGCAGTTATCTTTAGTGCTATAACTTCAAAGAAACTTATAGCCAATAGTATTATCCTACATAATGACTTACGATTGGTGGTTAATCAATATTTAGGTACATTAGAACTCAAAGATAGTAAGATGAGAAGATATGTAGAGTGGTTAGAAAAGGAATATTCTAAATTTTTGAACTTTGAGATCAAACAAATATCAAGAAATGAGAATGGCTATGTTAATGCTTTGGCCACCCTAGACATTATACATGAAGCTAATAGTAGTAGAGTGATTTCTGTAACAATTATTGCAAAGGCTAGTTTAGAAGAAATAGGAAAAAATTGTGGGAAATATAGGTGATGTGAGTAGCTCATATTTCACACCTATTTTTAATTTTCTCAAAGATAGTGGCCTACGTAAAGATTAGAAGCAAATAAAAGAGGTTAACACAAAGGTTGAGAAATACATGATATAAAATAATAAGCTATATAGAAAGAAAACCTTGGACTTGGACTTTTAGCTAGAAAGTGCTATGAGAGAATCATGTTTGAAGCTCATGAAGGAGAATGTGATTCTCACTTAGGAGGAAGAAACTATTGCAATGGATTATGAGACAAAGTTATTATTGGCCAACAATGTTAGCAGATTGCATAAGGTACACCCAAGCATGTGATAAATATCAAAGGTTTGCTCAATTATCTCATATGCCGTCAACAATGATGATAGGGATAATTAGTCTATGGCTTTTCTACAAGTGGGGACTGGACATAGAAGGGCCCTTACCATAAGTAGTGGGTCAAGATAAGTTTTTATTAGTCGTCAGAGAATATTTTTCAAAATGGATTGAAGTAGAACCTCTTAGAAGAATAAAGGAAGAATAGGTAATTTGGTTCATATGGAAAACCCTAATTTTTCACTTCAGCTTGCCCAAAGAGCTTGTCATCGATAATGGTAGGTACTTTATAGGAAGTAACATCATAGAATTCACTACCATTACAATACATGGCTTTAAATCATTCTCTCTGGATGATTGGGTTTTGAGGAAGGTTTTCCCTAGCAAGAAAGAATGGATGGCCAAAAAATTGAGCATAAACTGGGTAGGCCCATATAAAATAAGAACAATGACACCAAGTGGAGCTTATTTGTAAGGGTAGCAACTAGAATGCTCGACATCTAAAAGATTACAAATTTTAATGTATTTTCAATGTATGCTTTAGTTTCAATATATCACCTAATGTATAAAATATCTTTGATGATCAGAGTGCTCCCACTTAACATTTCATGTCCTGTGCTGATCACCTCAATCATAGACCACATAAGGCACGCTCGCTTAAAATTTCATATCATGAATTGATCACCTCAACCAAGATCCAGATAGAACGCTTTGATAATGTTATAAAGAGTTAATCACCTAGGTCAATAGACCAGATAAAGCGCTCTTGCTTAAAATTTTGTGTCGTGAGCTGATCACCTCAATCAGGAACTAGGTATAGTACTATGACAGATGTTATAAAGAGATTATCACTATGATTATTTACTTGGTAGATCGCTCTTCCTTAAAATTTCATGTCACAAGCTGATCGCCTTGATCAAGAACTAGATACTGCACTCTAACAGATGTTATAAAGAGTATATTAACTCGATCAATAGACCAAGTATAGTCTTCTTGCTTAATATTTTATATCACGAGATAATCACCTCGATCAGAAACCAAGTAGAGCACTCTAATAGATGTTATAAAGAGTTGATCACCTTGGTCATAGACTGGGTAGACGCTCTTGCTTAAAATGGTTGAGTTTTCAACTACAAGTGGAGCCAATTTCGTGAAGGGGAACTTTACTATGAAATAATATATTACATTGATCGAGCTTATAAAGCTAAGCTTGAAATTACATTTTTTTGTATATAAAGCTTGATGATGAAGAGGCTTTCTTAAAAGTTCTTGATATGTTTGGATGAGTGACGAGTACCATCATACCGAAGGTCTTTTCTTCAATAGGACAAAAAATATTTAGCTTCTTCATAATCTTAGAGGCCCAGCATCTTGTCATTAGTTTCTTCCAATAAAATCGAGCACTTATAACTCCACCCTGAGTTATCTACATATTATGGTAAGGCAAAGCCAGTATCTCCATCTATTAGGCATCAATTTTCTTGGTGTGAGCTACATTCTCATTAGGAATTTTTTGATAAATGGATAAAGGGGAAACCTGATCCCGAGCCATAAAGCCTCTTCGTGAAAGGATATCTACCTAACATGAAGGAACGTATTATAAAAAATACCCTGAGTAAAAATCATTATTTGAATAGAGGGTAAAATGAATACATTCATCTAAGCCTCTCCTCATCCTTTAGAGTTAGGTTAGTCATCTCAACTTTAGCCTCTCAACCTTTAGTTTGACCAGTGGGTTCCTTGATCCTTTTTTTTTGAACTTTTTTCTCTATGTCATTGGAATAGATATTTGTGCTTGTGGTTTGCTAAACCTGATTGTAGGAATATTTTCAAGTAAACATGAAGAAGTAGTAGGAAGCTCATATATCTCTTCATCACTTGAGGTGCTTGTTTTAGATATGGAGCTCGATTCTTCATTTTCCTCTTATCCCAAGTAGTTCGGATATTGATGGCTCTCCCAAGAAGAAGCGCCAAAGGAGTATGAAGGTAAAATACCTTCCTTGTAGCCCTTAATGATACCTCTTTATGCATATTCACTACAAGAAGCTACAGAAAAGGAAAAAAATATATGAGGAAATAAGAGTTACCTAAAGTTGAGTTTTTAAAGTAAAAGGTAAGGAGTGAATTTAAAAACTGACTTGAAAAGAAATCAGAAAATGGTTAAGCACAAAGACAAATATCTAAAGCCCGAGAAAAAATATTGATATATAGTTGAAGTGTACATCATCAATCAAAATGTGACATGCCACTTTTGATGTTAGGATGGTCATTTTCATATGAAAATGCAAACTCATTTTCATATTTAAGACTCATATACGTAGGAATAGTTACATGAAGGTCAATTGTTCTTCTGACTTAAATAGGTAATCGGGACCTAGATGAGAGGTGGAGACACCAACCTATGGAATCTTTGTGCAAGCTCTATATCAAATCATGCAAGTTTTCCTCACAAACGTGAATTAAGAAACTTACACAGTGGAAGAAAAAGACAACATGTTCAATTCAACATATAACTAAAATACTCAATATATACAAAAAGAACAATCTACAGTAAGCACACTAGTGATGGTGTAACTCACAAGCTTCTATCTAGACTAGCAACAATCATATGCATAGCAAACAATTAACAGTATATGAGACAAGAATGCATACTAAACAACAAAAAATTTCAACCACTTCAAGACTTCATATGTGGGAATATATTTGGTAAATGATAATTGTACTCTCATAGCATGTGATTAGTCTAAAAATAGTAAATCAAATAAAGAATATGATGCCTGGGATATAGCCAGGGTAAAGAGGTACATACTCCTTATAGACTCACGTCAAACTCACATACACATAATAGACATAGGTACGATAAATTAATTTGTGAACATGCAGATTAATTTACTATAATATAAGTAATGATTAGACATCTATATGCATGTTACAAAGAAAGGAAAGAAAGCATGCAACATGTCTTACAAATAAGCTTTCTAGTCAGAATATACTTCTAGTTAGTTAGAATATATATGATAGAAACTCATATTATACTAATATACATACTAATTAAGCATACCAACATTGAAAGAGTCCAAGACCTGATATGCAATCAGGCTAAAATAAATGCTAACTCCTTAAGCACTCAACTCAAACGTGAAAATCATAAGGAGGAAAACATATGATATATAAACACAACTGTAATACATATAAAAAAATAGGCAATATAGTAAGGCAATAGATATAGAACTTAGTAAATGAAAAGCAGGTTATAAATATCAAAAGCTTTTTAATCAGAGTTTGAACTCCAGTATGTAGGAATATACACCATTTAAACTCTACTTGTACTAGCCATACATTTAGACATGCATAACACCAAATATAATGAAGTAAACTCGTATAGATATCTCATCTATGTGATAACATCCTTATGTTGCTTATTGTGACTAACCAATAGTAAACAAATCTACTATGCAATGAAATAGTTACAACCCTAATAGAAATAAAATCCATATTACCTATATCAGTTGGGACCTCTATTCAAACTACCTATTACTACCCTTACTTGGTACCTCCATAACTACCAAGTTTGATACACCAACCTAACTCTCCTCTAAAGCCAACACTACTCAAAGTGGTGTGATTAGTAATTGAAGACCAATAATATGTAAAGTGATTAAGAAAAAGCTTCACGAGGGAAACTACTAGCTGACACATAGCTCTACATTTAAAATCCTACTCCCTAACACCACTCTGGGTACTCATCAATCACTAGCACAATATAGCTCCCACATTCATGAATAATTTTTATCGAACAACACTAAAGGTATTAATGATACAAAAATAGAAAAATAAGATGTCAATTTTACTGAACTCTACTAAATTTTTATAATTACTAAATAAGAAAAAATAAGGAGTGTTTATAAAGCCTTGGATGGCCACCTTGCCAACCACCTCACCAAAGATGGTGGTGAGGGTGGTGGTAAGCTTAGTGGCAAGATACTAAAACTGATATTTTTTGTGTTAAAAAAATACCAAGTAAATTCCACAAATACCTACACCCAAAATGAAACAAAAAGATGAGTGACAATGTCGGGGAGCCAGCGTGCACACTACAAAAACCAACACCATAGTGTGTGTAAACATGTACGAATAAAAAGTGTTCCTAACTATGTGCCTGCATTACTGATCTACAATAACTAACCTTACATAGAGGATGTTAAAAAATTAAGTAAAATAAAATAGACACCATTTTTTGCACACAGGAAGTCAACACACAGACAAGAGTAAAACATAACATACACATATGAAAATGAAAATTCATTTCATTTTCCAAGAATATGGTAGGATAGACATGTGGCTAGCCAAATAGACTTGAGTTGTAGGCCAAGCAATCATGCTCTATTTTTCGCCCATGGTTTGACATTGAGCCCAAACCTACATTCCATTCTTTGCCAACACATCATCCTATCCTTGCACATCAACTGAAAGGCCCATAATCTAACAAATAGATGAGACCACAACAATTTTGCAAAAATAATACTACAACTAGAAAGAAAGTGCAAAAGGTAATACAAAAATAGGTAAAATGGAATATATGCATGCAAGTCTAGAAATTCTATACAAAATAGTCAAGTTTGCAGTAAAAAGTAAACCCACCAAGTACATGTACTTCATTCTAGAGATATATCAAGTATATACTAACCTAAGTCTATGAAAAGTAAAAGAAAATGTGCTAGTTTTTGAACCAACACCTTCAATCTTCATTGTTGCTAGAATGTCCAGAACCATCATCCTCTCAGCCAAAGGTGACCATATCGTAATGAGAAGCACGTAACTCTAGATGAGCCATCTAAACCACCTCTTTATGGTCTAGAAGTGGTAAGCCCTAGAATACATGGTATCTCTAAAGTATGTAGTAGAGTCACGATACTCAACAATAACCTGAACCTTAGCTACCCCTATCTCAATAGTGAGCACTCATATTTGCTCTTAAGCTAAGTGTAAGTTTTCAAATAGCTCATTGTCCCATTTCTACTCCTCCACCCAAGAATCCTTTCCTCCACTAAGGAACCTTCCAATTAGTCAATTTCCTTCTAGGTCACCTCCTAAGCCGCCACTACCTTGCCATGTATCTTTGCAGTAGTAGAAGTTGCTAGATTTGGCTCCTCCAATTGTATCTTTACCTCACATGGGTAGCTTTAAAAGCATCCCTAATGTTAACTACCTATGAAATGCCTCTTTGGTAGCTGCCAAACTCCTCTCCAAATTAATAAGTACAATAATGGCCCATTTTATATCCTTACTAAATTATCATGATATGCTCACCAAAATATAGATATAAGCTTATCCTTTAGCCTGATAGGCTCTAGAGCATCTGGAATATTAGAAGGCCCAAGAAGCCTCACAATATTCTTATCAATGCCAATAGGCTCTAGTGTCTTATCCACTACTGGATCAGATGGAATATCAATGGGTTCTTTAGGGGACTCCATCCTTTTAGAACATGGGTTGACAATAGTCACCTTAGAATGGGCAGCTCTCTTCCTCTTAAAAGCCCCTAAATGCCAGACCATCCTGGTCTATATTGGAGCCTCTTTTGAGCTAGAGTCTTTTAGGAAGCAAAATAGCCTTCTTCATTTTTCTCTTCCTTCCATAAGGATGTTTGGAAATCATGCCTAAGAAAAATAAAAAGTGAACACAATGATTCAATCACCCAAGACTAATAGCACAAGAATAACGAACTATAAAAGGCATATATTGTCTAAGTCTACGGGGCTATTACCCTTCAAACTAACTATCGTCATATTTAGACTCCAATAAGTGACTCATTCAAGAAGAATGAGTGTGTTTCTATGGTACCTTAACACATGAATATAGTGAAGAGAATTAATGAAGTCCTTGTGTTTAGGTGTGATGTCGCCTTATGCCCAATGCACTTCAACAAAGGTAAAGTCAGGACAAAGTAAAACATACAATAGAAAGACTAAGTCTTAAACACCCTACCATTTCTCTTAATCATCACCCTCTATAGTTTTTTGGTAACTTTTCAATCAAAATACAACTATCGAAGGTCTTAAAATGAAACCAACGCCTACTACCTCTTGTAGTTATGAGTAGTAGCAATACTTGATCTCTTAACTATCACTTCTCTACCATGCTCCTTCCAAAACACCTAATAAACTAACAATATCCTATAATAGTTAGAAGTAAATTGTATTAGATCTATGCCAACATCAACAAAGAATTTTTGCACCATAGGAAAAAAAGGGAGTCATAACCTAGCAAAAAATGTGATCAGTGGGTCTAGAAGCTAATTCATCATCTTAAAGTTGCAATAGTTCAAAGAAAAGAAATTTTATCATCTCAATCAATACTCTATCGTTATAAGCAAATGAAATTTGGAATATTGGCACATAAGTCATCATTGTTCATTGACCCAAATCATGTCAAACAAATTCCTAAGCAACCTTCATGAATAGAATCGAAGGAACCATGATATTGGGATGGCCTGAGCTCATTGCCCAGCATAACCTGCTCCCATCCACCATAGGCCAAAGGACCACTAGCCAGAGGATTTCTAGCTAATTGAGTGCTACGTAGACCATTTCCAGCTAGATAGGTGCTAACTAGGACATCACAGGCCAAGCCACCACTGGCCAGAGTGATGCACAAATTTTATATTTATAATGCTTTCAAGTGCACGAATCACTTATAATAAGCAACAAGTATTCCCAAAGTTGGTCTCTCAAGAAATTGTAGTGCTTTTAAAAATTTAAATTATTTTATAATATAGTTAAGAAAAAGGAATATCCTAAACACTATAATAAATGTTCTTTTACAGTATCGAATCATAAATTCTAAATTACTTTATACCTGAAAAAAACAAGTAAGTCAAAGTAAGAAAATGAAAGCAAATAAATAAAAGCAAGTAAATTAAACTAAGCTGAACCTAGGATGATGGATATATATATCTGATTTTAGGTAGCATAACTTTTCATGGACATAACTAATCAAGTGATTTATGTATAAGCTAGATTTACTGATTTTTTTAAAATAAGTGAACTCCCTGTAATCATGGTTAGGTCTCAATGATATTAAATTAATCAACCCTTCTTTAGTCGGGGTTGAAATTGATTAATTGGTATACTAAAGAAACATATATGAACCAAAATCCTTAATTAATTAATAACTTTCTTAATCAAACATTATATTTAATTAATTGATAAATCTAAGGTAGATATATTCTTTAATTATAAATCAAGATTTGTACCATCATTAATTTATAATTAAAGATATTTTTTAACCATCTAATTTAAAATAAATCAATGAAATTAAATTAGACCCTTATTCATTATGCATAATTAAGAATAGATGACATGTCTAATGCTTAATTCTAAAATGTTTTCTTTAATCATAAATTAATACTTGGGCCATCATGAATTTATGATTAAAGATCTAAAGATTACGAACAAGAAATAAAATTAAAACTTCTATTTATTTAAATCACATAATTTTTCTTCCAATCATTGGAAGTAAAGACTAAAATCCTACATTACATAATTAACAAATCATATTTAACTTAACAAAAATCAATTTAACTACAAAAGACATTAGGTTACAGAAAGAAATAAAATATATAACAATTAGAAATACCCCTTCTTATTGAAGACGATTCTAGATCTCTAAATAAGTTGTCACTGGCTTATCCAAATCCTTGGATCTTGTTTACAATTATGAGGTTCTTTTTTTGTATCTATATGTGATGGTGGAATAAGTTTTGAAAATGATCCAAATTCTATAGTAAAATATAGCTGCCTAAATTACAAAAAAGTTGAATAACCTAGAAAAAATAATGTTATTTTATACGAAAATTTGTGTGTAGAAGGCATGGGGCAAAAATTATGTTCGTGCACTATGACAAATGTTTTTCCCCACTGTGGCACAATGTTCAATCACTTTGCAAAAATTCAACCCGAGAGGGTCTCGTCATAGCAAATCAAACTCAACATGTCAAATAATTCATCTTGAATAGTGTATTTTAACCTTGTAAACCTGGGTTTACATGACTTAATATTTTAAGCTCTTAGCATTCAAAATAAATTCTCTAAGCATTGCTTTGCTTATGTTGATAATTTTTTTCTATTTTAAAGCTAAAAACACCTAAAACATCATAAAATATAGCCATGATTCTGAATAGATAGATTTTCATAAATAATAATATTAATATGCTATAATTAAACCTATTTATTACAATTAAGCATAATAAATTCAAAAACTATGAGTATTTTTCAAACATTTATCACAATCCCAACTAAGTTCTTGATAGCCTCTAGTAAATAAAGTAATCTAAAAACTAAAATAAATAAATTAAACTATAATAAACTTTGACTCACCCAATCCTAGTGTTAGGAATCTGAATTCACTTTGACACTAATCCCCAAACTCTATGCTCTCAATATCACACTAATCCTATGGTTCAAGCACTTAACAAGGTATATGCGAACAAAAGTTATATAAAGAATAAAACAAAAATGTTCTTATTTAATAAACAAGAAAGGCTTAATATTGCATAACATTGATCCCGTGAAAGAAATAAAATGGTATTATTTATGAAGATATCACATTACTAATTTCGTGTTTCAATTAAAACCATCAAGTAAAAATTTCAGGTATGTTCCTAAAATGAATGAAAATACAATTAACTCCGAGGGAATTATTCCTATTTATTTGTAATAATCGTTTCACTACTTAGAAGAATTTAGAGTCATAGTATTTAGTTATACTATTTTTTTCTCTCTTTTTATTTATTCTCTCATGTTTTCTTCTTCTTTTTTATGTTTTCTTCCTCTCTCTCTCTCTCTCTCAATCTCTCTCTATCTTTGTCTCTCTATTTTTTTTTTGTATTTTTTGAGAGAATGGATCGATATACATATATGTGTTTTGATAAGTGGTTACTCTTATTGCATCCATCATCTAACTTAGTTTCTATCACACCGAGAATATCATTGTATACTTCTCATGAATTACATGTTACCAAATAGTTATGAAATTAATAGTTCTAAATAACATAAACTTTGTTCACAAAAAAAGGAAAAAAAAATAAAATACATTAGATTGAAAAAAATAAAATAAGAACAATTAAATTATTAGAAAACAAAAAATACTACCAAAATTGATAGGTTACCTCCCACCAAGGGCTAGTTTAACGTCTTAACTAGATGTTATTGGAGGTTATGCTTTATAGACTTTGATTTACTTAATATCCCTTTTTCGTTGAGTATGTGTATGAATGTGATTTGAATGACTAAAAATATGTAAGAATATATGATCATGTATAAGCGATAATTAATTTTAAGAACAAGGTTTGTTGTACTTATGAGTATTGGTAACAATATCTACTCCTAATTACTACCTTGTCAGTAAGTTAATTAAAAATAGTAAGAGGAGGATTTTTTTTGTAAATTGAAAATTAAATCTATTAACTAAATATTAATAAACATAAAAACAAAATGTAATGATTATGATAAAGATCTCCACCAAACTGTATTGCAAATCAACAAAAGCATATCCCAATCTCTATTCTTTGATTATACCAACTTAGAAAAGTTCATAGGCTTGAAAGTCTTGATCTCTTCTTACCTATACGTTGAATTAAACAAGGTCTTAATACAAACTATTTTCAATAGATAACTTAGATTAAGCTTTCTAAATTTAAACTATCAAAAGCATTCCATTTCGATAAGCATATTAGATCAAGTTTAAACACATAAGCTCGGTTTAATTATTTTGAGTATTAATTCTCATTGTAAGCAATTTATCACTAGTTATTTAAATTGATCAATAGATTATGTACCCAATCAACTGAATTGATTAATGATGAATTAATTTGATTATACAATTGTACACTTGAATAATCAAGAAAATTCATACAAAGATTAAAACTGAGAATAAATACATAAACAATGAGAATAATTGAATAAAGATCTTATTAAATATTAAAATCCATGTCTAGGGCTTTGAAATCTCACACAATCAATTATAAAGTTAACTACTTATGAAAAATAATAAATTTAGAATATTATTCACGATAACAACAAAAAAGGAGAAGAAATGTTAGGATCTGTGTTCTTAAATATGATATTCAACTCCTTTATATTTCCTTTAGAATCTTCTTCTTACTTATTGCCTCCAGCTTAATTCTATAAACTCTATATTTAAATCTCTCTAAATTTGTGTTATGATCATCTCTCTCTATTTTTTTATGGTATTGTTTTATATTTATAAGACGTAAAAATCAAATCAGAATGTAACTAGGATTGCTAGTATTCTAGTGGAGATAGGATTAGTGTGCATCACATGTCATAAGGATAGAATAAACTGTGATAGGAATAAGCTACAAAATGTATCCATTTACTTTCTATGTTAATCCACCTATCAAATAAAAAAATCACAAAAAATCCCCAAAAAATCCAAAAAATATAGAAAATCAATATTGTCCCAATAAATATAAAATAAATAATTTTGGCTCATTATAGTAATAAAACATACATAAATATATAGGAATTGATATCTAAAATGTGTATAAATTAGAACTTATCAATAGTCTCTCCCAAGACTGTCATTGTTAGACTTCCATCATGAACATCAACAATTTTCTTGGTTGAGGCCATGAATGGCCTACCAAGAAGTAGATTGTGCTCCTTGTCCAGTTTTGGGGTTTCATGCACATTTCAAATCGTAAAATCCATAGGTATGATAAGATTGTTTACCTGTACCATTTAATCCTTTACCATAACTTTTGGATATATGACAAAAATATCAGTTAAATGTAGGGACATGCTTGTGGGTTTTAAATTATACACCTCTAGCTACAAGTATAAAGATTAAGGCATTAAATTAATGCTTGCACCTAGATCTAGTATAACATGTATCTTCTTTTTATCACCAATGGTGATATTAACATTAAAGCTTCCAAAATCTTTGGAGGTAACTTAGGAATTATTTGTATTCCCTATCTTATTAGGTAAATATTTAGAAAAATTAGGGAATTTAATGTCTAACAACTCATCATTGTGAAGAGATGTAATAGCCTTCACATGTTCATCTCGATAGGGCAACTCTTCTCTAGCTTATTTTTGTAAATGCTCAACTAGTTGCTCTACTTGCACTTTCACTCTTTTCACTGGTGCCTCCATAGCGTCCAACCTTTGATTATTTTTCATTTTTTGTCTTTGTTAACTTGGATGATAGCTTTCAAGTTATCCTCTATGTTTGATCTATTTGTCGGATTATGTGACATGTGTTGGTTGTATTGCTAGCCTTACTAGTTTGGGTTTTGGGCATGGGTAGGGTTATATGCCCTCCAAGATAAATTGGGGTGATTTCTCCACCCCTGATTATAAGTGTTTGTATAAGGGTCATTCTTAAGTCTTAGTTGAAAACCTTCCATTACATTTACTTGTTCAGGACCTATAAAATATTCTCTTTGATAAGGGCATATGTTAGGACCATGGCCATAATTACTACACACTCCACAAACTTCTCTGTTTAGAGTGTTCTTAGTGGCAAGAAGTGTAACTTGTTTGGTCAATTATGCAAGTCGTAAAGACATTTCAGTACCAAAGTCTATCTCATTACCTCTAGCTCTTCTCATTTAGTACTCACTTTTTGAGAATTAGTACCGAACATCTCATAAAGATCATCAGTCTCTAAAGCTATTATTTCTCCCATAGCTCAACCTATAGCATTGTTAACTGTGAATTGGCACTGTTGTGTCAATCCATCATAGAAAAAAATATTTTATAGCTACAATGGGAAACTATGGTGTGGGAATGAAGGGAGAAGTAATTTCAACCTATTCCAAGTTTTATGGAATTTTTATCCTTCCATTTGAGAGGATGTAGCAACTATATTTCTAAAATAGTAATTTTTATGATGAGAATGGTATCTTCCTTAAATTTATTATAGATTCCCTTCCAAGTGATTAGGGAATCTGGTAGGAGAGTTGTTAGCCAAACCTTAGTGAAAGTTCATTTATTTATGGATCTAAATATTTAGCCAATGGAAGTATGTAAATTAAAAATTTAATAAGTAGCCAAACAACCAATCATATGTATCTAAAGTAATGTGGAAAAAAATATCAACAAACGAGAATTTTAGGTGGAAACCATTGGTTCACCAGACCACCTAAACATCCATTATGGAAAAATAAGTATCCATTTATAAGGCTAGGACTCAAGCTACCCATCCAAGTAATGCTCCCAAGTAACCAATTTACAAGTTGTTGCTTTCATCATAGTCTTTATAAGATAGGCATTTAGAATCGGATTAGTGTTCTAATAAACTCGAGTCCCACGAGTTAATCAAACTCACACTGCTATCATTTGAAAATTTAGCACATAAACATAAGTGCAAGTGTGTGTCCTAGAGCAGATTCAATAATTAACAACCTTGACAAGTTGATTTAAACAATATATTAGATAAATAAAAAACAACTAGCAACTCTAAAACAATTAGTTAAAAGCACAATAACACAACTATTATTGTAGACTTGTTAATCCATCAACCACAACCACAAATGTTTAAGAGATTAACTTAATGAAAAAGCTCACTTAAAAACTTTCAACAAAAATAGAGAGAATAAAAGATAAAGAGAATAAGCACAATAGTTCTAGTTTGGTTGTTTCTAAAAGTGTGCTTAGCTTTATATTTATAAATTATTTTGAAGGACATTAGGTTAAAGTGTAATTACCATATTGTCTACAAAATTAGTTAAAATATATTTAAGAAATAAGGACAATATGGTAAAAATCCAATCCAAATCGTTTCAAAAATACATTTTTAAAAAATTGAAAGGTGGCTACTTAATCGATCGAGTACATTGGTCGATCGATTGAACATCCACTTGATTGATCTAGAATACATTTAATTAATATTTAAAAATAGGTGGATCGATCGAATATATCCTTTGATCGATCTTGTCATATACTAAAATAGATTAATCAGGTTTATTACTTGATCGGTCCAGTATACACTAGATCGATAAAGTGGTTGAAATTTATGTTTTGCCTATTATGTCTACTATGCAATCTAATGTGAATGATAATATAAATATACTTGATATATGATCCTTGAGGCTCGTTAGTTTTTTTAGCTTGAAAATATTCTTCTAAGACACACCTAGAAACTAAAATTACAACTACATGTTTTGTTTACAAATTTCGCCAACATTAATATTATCCTTACAATGTCTTCATTTGGCATATTCATGTGAGAAAACCTCACTACATAACACTCATAGGAAAAATAAATTTTTACATAGTGGTACCATTCTATAATCCAGTGAACCATCTTTGCTTGAATCTTGTAAGCTCCTATTTACGCTAAAAAATGAAAACATAAACAAGCAAACGATTTGTCCCAAAAGACTTATTGTTCATTAGTTCATTATATATAACAATAAGAAAATGTGGAATGTTCATAAGGGAGTAATCATTATATAGAAATTAAAAAAATCACTCTCTCGATATGTAATATCTCCAAGGTGGATTTTCAAAGTAATTCTCCTCCTAAGTTAGCTTTCTCTTTTTTGTAGATTTTTAATTAATGTTCCAATTTTCTCCCCCTTTTTGTCATACAAATAAAAAATATAATCATAAAGTAATGACAATAGGTTAAGCAAGCAAGCACTGTATTGAATAAGTAAAAATAGAAGTACATATTCTTAAAAGCTCAAAACAGAGAGCTAAATAGAGAGCTAAAAACAATATGTTTCACAAAAAATGAGTAAACTCCTCCTAAGTTCTACGACTCCTTCAAATAAATTAGAATATAAAATTTATAAAAACTGATTTATATATATATATATATATAATTTTTTTAATTGAAGGTAGTAGACATAGGTTAATATGACTACAACTATACACATAAATGATAAAATTAATTTTGTTTAAAGTGTGAATGATCGCCACACACTAAGTGTGTACAATGAATACGCAAGTATATGAATCACAATAAGTAATATAATGATAAAAAAAGATCGTTCCCATGTAAATTATTTTATTAGAAACTAATTTTTTTAAAAAAAATCAATTTTTTTTGTGTTTTATATTTGAAGGAAGGAAAATTAAAATAATTAAAACTAAATAGAAATAATTAATTAAATAAGATTTTTGGTAACTAAAAAGATACATGAGAAAATATCTAGAAATACTTAATTCTCCAATTTTCTAAACATGTGAATCGCTAAAATCCCCCCAATATAATTATCAATTAATTACATGATCATTTGAATCTAACCTAGCATGTATTTCTCTCTCAATTAAAATACACCCCATATAATAATTAATTTAATCACACTCTCATGTCAATTAAATTGCATACTACTTATTAAGTTCATCACTTATAGATCACGTACATAATAATCATGCATCTCTGGCTAGAAACTATGCATGTTATTTAATCAAGACAAATAATTAAATAATTCTCTCAAATCTATTTAATTGCATCTATAGATAAATTATTGGCTAAAAAATTAATAGCATACAAATCAGATTAAATAATATAATTAAATCACAATTATAATTGGGGTAAAATATTAGATCATGACATGGTGAAAATTGGGTTCATAAGATCCCTAGATTAATAAATTAACTACACATAATTGTGTTCATAAAGCTCATATTTTTCATAAAGAAAGACATAAAAATTGATAAAGAAAAGAGTAGAAGAAGAAATATAATCAATCTCTTTAATTGTAGTGCTAATCTCTTCTTTAATCTCCACCAAAATTGTGTCTTCTCTTGATTTTTTTTTGTATTTTTCTCTCTTTTTGGCTCCAAATATTGACCAAAAGTATGCTAATGGAGGCCACTTAGGGTTTATAGAGTGATTAAGGACTTAAATATTGCTCAAGTATGCCACAGCCCGACATATAGCATCAAAAATTCACTGGGCAAATAAGAGAGCAACGCGTGGCAGGGGAGACCAGTCAAAGTCAACACCTACTGAGTTAGCGACATGTAGAGTGCCTTGATTCATGGAAAAGGATGATGTGGTGCATGGGTGGAACGTGCAGAACAATGGCATAGCGACCCATGGCATGGTACATTGACCAATATCCAAACTCGGATTGAATGTCGTGCTGACATATGGAACACATTTCGTCCTCCTCACAAGTGGCGTAGCGTGATTCACTCTCCGTAATAACATGGTGTCTGTGTGGCTTGCCCAGTCAGCTCCCCTGCTTGTATAGCAGGCTACGTGATAGCTCCTGATTGGTCCTACTTTAAAAATTCATAAAGATTCTAGAAAAATTCCAAAAATTATATTTTCACCCCTTTTCACTAAAAAATTTATATTTTAATATTTATGTCCCCAAAAAATATTATTTATTTAATAAAACAAGTAAATATTAAGAAAAAAAAAGTGCACTAATGACTCTATTTTTATAGAGTCATCGGTGACTATCCATTGACAACATAAAATATATGTAGACAAGCCACACAAACATACTAACACATGGTGACATATCGATAATAACCAAAAGCAAAATATGTGTTGGAACTGCAATAGGATGTCAATTTGTTCATTTATGATTAGTTAAGAAAGATTCAAAAGAAGGAGTATCACCTATAATAAAACAATTATAGTTGAATTCATACTTGCACAAAATAAAATTTACTTACCAAGAGAGAACTTTACTGTATCTTTTTGTGCATGCAAAATCTTTTGTATTTTTCTTTTTTCTTTTAATATTATTATTATTTGTTAAGGAAATATACTTGAGCCAAAATCCTAGTACAATTACTTTCACACTAGCTATAAGGTAGCCCTTTCTTGTCACTATGGTAGCTTCACACATCATAACAGGTAGCCTTCTCAAAACTAGATGTCTCTATATAGCACCATTTTATATAATGAAAGACAAAGTTCAGTCATATTTTTCATAGTAAAGTTTTATCTTATGTCCTAAAATATCACATAATTTATTATAAACTTCTAGCATGATATACTTATGTGCCAGTGAGTGTGGATATGTTCATATTGACATCGATCACTAGATGTTAGAAATGTAAATGCACAAGTCACAATATCTATTTGCACAATGCATAGTCGAAAAAAATAAATATAAGTGGAGTAACTAATGATCATGTCAATGTTAAAGCATGTTTACTTCCCTCATTTTTTTATTTTTTTAGACTAAAGAAACATTAATAAAAATAAAACTAACAAACAAAATATGTTTACCTATGGTCAATTAAGCACTCAAACAAAAGTATCTAGATGAACAATAAATGATAGTCAAGTGACCAAAAAGTGATAATCTTTCCTTACCAAAACTTTCTTCAAGTTTGGTTTGTTTACACCTATGGGTTGGAAATCAATTACCATAATTTTCATTGGCATATACTTGGACTTGCCTTTAGATCTCACATTTATCCTAAATGAAGATGCAACATGCATGATAGGATGATGATAATTTGTTCTAGAAATAAATGCATTGATTTCACTTGCCTCTTTGAGCCAACTGCTTCATGCTTTGTAGTAGGATTTTTGAACATGTTACCATAATTTCCATTCATCCTAAAATATGGTGTTACATGCATAGATGGATGATGGTTATGAGTTATACTATATGAAGCATGGAAATTATTATTACATTTTTAAATATTCATTAAAAATATACACTTGAGCCTAATATGACCTTCCCTACCACAATGATTACAGATAGGCACAAACTTAATATATTTTTCAATCACTAGTGCATCTATTCTTTGTGTATAATGAGTAAAATTAGGAGTAGGGTTAGAAGGCCTTATAGATGTGGTTTTTGATGTTGAAGCTGTATGTGTAGCCTATGAAGAAGGGTTGGAAGGGTTGGAAGGTTTTACAAACTCAATTGTTTTTTGAAGATGATGGTGTAGAATCTTCATCTACATAGCCTAGTTCTCTCTTATCTCCAACAAGTTTTCATAATCTAGAATTTGTTTTAGCCTTTCTACTCCAATGGTTAACCTATTCACAACTTATTTTTATGGTCCAAGTTTCTCCATTAGATTCTTATTTTCCTATTTAAGATCTACAAGACTTGAATTCAAAACATTAGTACGCTCAAGAAGTTCAATTCTTTCTATTATATTTGAAGGGTCAATTTCAAGGGATTTAAGTTTATTTTTAAATTTAGCTACTTTCCTTTTGCTTCTTACATAATATATGAACATTTCATCATAACTAGTGACATTAAATTTATTGAGAATAAATTCAACGTCATTTTTCTCATCTAAAATATCACCCTTAATAAACTTATCCATAACAAGGTCCTAAGAAACACTAAGTGTATCTAGTGACCCACTCTAATACCAAATGAAAGTTTGTTTAGTTATGGATCTAAATATCTACTTAGCAAAAGTATGGAAAATTAAAATTTTGCAAGTAACCAAACAACCAATCACGTGTATGTAAACTAATATGGAAATCAAAGTATCAACACATGAATTTCTAGGTGGAAAACCCTAGGCCATACCAATGACTTAAGAAGAAAACCACCGGTCTACCTAACTATCCACTATGAAAAATAAGTATCCAGTTACAAGGCTAGGACTCAAACTACCCACCTAGGTAATGCCTCAAGTAACTACTTACAAACCGCTGCTTTCATCATATTCTCTACAAGATAGGTGTTCGGATCCCCACCAACATTCCAACAAAGTAGAGTCTCACAAGTTAATCAAACCCGCATAGTTGTCACCTAAAAATTTAGCACATAAACACAAGTGCAAGTGTGTGTCTTAGAGAAGATTCAATAATAAACAATCTTGACTAGTTGATTTAAATAATATATCAAATAAATCAAAAACAACTATCAAATCTACAATAAACAGTTAAAAGCACAATAACAGTAGACTTTTTAATCCATCAAACACAACCAAAAATGTCTAACAAATTAAATTAATGGGAAAATCCCATTTAAAAGTTTTAGAAAAACAAGAGAGAATAAAAGATGAAGAGAATAAGCAATATAGCTTTTGTGTGGTTTTCTCTAAAAATGTGCATATAGGTTAAAATTTAATTACTATATTATCTATAAAATCAGTTAAAACATGTTTAAGAAATAAGGAAAATATGGTAAAAGCTAATCCAAATCATATTAGAAATATGTTTTCAAAACATCTGAAAGTTGGATGCTCGATTAATCCACTTAATTACTCCATCAATTAAGTACATTGGTCGATCAATTGAATATCCACTCGATTGATATAGAATACATTTAACCAATATTTAAAAACAAGTGGATCGATCAAGTATATCCCTTGATTGACTAGTCATATATTAATATCAGATTAATTAGGTTTTTTACTCGATCGATCTAGTATACAATTGATTGATCGAGTGGCTCAAACTCATAATTTTTCTATTGTATCTAATATGCAGTCTAATGTGGATGGCAATAGAAAATACCTGATATTTAATTTTTATGGCTCGATAGTTTCTTTGACTTGAAATTATTCTTCTAAGAAACCTAAAAACTAAAATTACAATTATACATTTTTCTCACGAATATCGCCAACACTAATATAAACCTTACACTTTGCCCTAACTTTGAAGGTATATGGGGAAACACCTCATTTTTAGCTTGTCCTCGGTAAGCCCATGCAAATTAATGTCTACATAGTTGAGTAAAAATCTCTAATGAAGGTCCAAGCAATTTCATTAGGAATCCCATGGAATGATGGTGATGAATGCTTGAAAAACAGTAATATTACATGCTTTATATGCACTTAAATGAAATAAATATATTTGAATTTGCATGATTTTACCACTATTTAAAAAAATCTATATTTTCGGAATCATTGGTATATTTTGTTATTTTTAGGTATTTTTAGCTTCAAATTGATTCAAATGATAAATACTTGATAAATCATACCTAAAGCACTCATTCATAACTTAGAATAATAAACACTACTATAATAATGGGCATTATGTTAGGGTTTAAATTTGGTTCTTGAATCACTAGCTGCTCCCTATTTCTCTCTCTCCTCACATGTCATTGACACGTATTGTCCATTTTCGACCATATCTGACCACCATTTTTGGTGCTGTTACTTGGGATTTGATCCCCTTCACTTACCAACCTAGATCCACCCATTTTTAGATCATAACACTAACTATTTTCTTACACTTTCTCACTTACTAAACACATTTTCTTTCATTTTTTTTGCTTGTTTGATTCTTATAAGTATTTCTATGAACTATTTTGTACTAATTATTCATGTTTTTATATTTTTATTTTATCTTTGTGAATTTAAATATCGTTTTTTATAATTTTTTATATATATCATGTCTTATTGATTATTTATATATATTTTTTGTGTTATACAGGTTGTTCATTTTTGTCCCAACATAAACAATAGAAGGTATTTTTTTTCTATTTACTTTGAATAATTTCATATATATATATTCCAAATTTAAAACTTACTTTTGTGAACTTATTCTTACATGTACTATATAATATATTTTATAAATATGTTGCTATATATTTATTTATTAGGTTGTTATATAGGTGTTTATAATTTATATTATTAGTTCATTAATTACTAAGTTTTTATAATTTATATTAGATTGTTTATATGCGAAAAGAATATTATATATTGTTAAAGTTACAATGAATTTATTAATTATTTTATTTTGTATATTTATTTGTATATGATGTTTTGATTGATATTCTAATTTATAAACTTCATATAATAAATTATGAAATTTATTGGTGATTAATATCTATATTTATTGGGTACATAATTAATTTGTTTAATGTCCTTAATAAAAAATTGACAAATCTTGACTGTCAAAGTATAAAATAGAGCACGACTATATTTATGGAGTAGAAACCTTCTTTAATTTCGTTCATTGAAATAGTAATAGTGAAATCAATATGATTTGATGTTATGCGTTAAATGTAAAAATGAGAAATTTCATGATATTGATGAGGTTAAGTATCACCATATCCATAATGATATTATTTTTAGTTATAAATGTTGATATTATCATGGAGAAAAGATTGAAGATACTCATAAGGAAGAGATAAATAAGGATGGGAGTGGATTGCATACATCCTATCCGGATAGGCACTCCAAACATAATGTGTAAATATAAAATATGTTTAATGCTATGAAAGATGAACCATATGAGTATGACCTTGAAACTTTAGAAAAACTTTTGTAAGATGCCAAAATGCCATTGTATATAAAATGCAAGAAATACACTAAAATATTGAGATTGGTTCATTTGTACAATGTGAAGACAAAAAATGGTTTTTTGGATAAGAGATTCATAGAATTGCTAAATGTACTAATAGATATGTTTCCTGAGGGTAATGAGTTTCCCTCTTCAATTTATAAAGTGAGGAAATCTCTTAGTTGATTTAGCATGGAATATCATAAGATTAATGCTTGTCTAACTGATTGTATTCTTCATAAAGAAAGACTATGAGACATTAAATAATTATCCTGTGTGTAAAGAATCAAGGTGGAAACATGCAACAAATGAGACAACACCTACGAAATGTGTGCTCCCAAAGGTTTTTTGGTACTTTCCTCCAATTCCTCATTTTCAGAGGTTGTAATAATTTGAATTTAAATACATGTAGTTCTTTGGTTAATATATTTCATAATAACTATGAAGTAAGCTTTTTTCATTTACATTTATGGAATCATAATACTTATTAGGTTCTATTTGATATAATCACATTTTCAACTTATTGGCCTCAAAGATCTTAGATTTAATATTTCACATAGCAAGCTATGTCAATTTTTTAAGCTTCTTCATTTGAGGCCATGAAAATAGTGAGATACATGCTACTTGTATGCTTGTTAAATAACTAATACACTGATATTTTAACATATATTTTATTTTTTATTGAATTCATAATGTTAAATTATTATTTTAAATTTAAATAGTTGTAGTTCTCATATTGGAGTAAAATAGGCTACGATATGAAATTTTTTGAAGATTTGATAGAAGAATGAGTGGAACACATACTTCAAATTATAAGTTCACAAGAAGAAATGGAATAGCATAGGTATCTTATTATTATGCACTTATCTTGTAAATAGTAAGACATATAGTAATGGATATAAGCAGTTTCATATTTAATACACCATGCACATATATATTTGCTCATAATATTTAGTGATATTGCAATTAAGTTAAATTTGTATATATGCATTGCATGTAAGTTATTTTTTATTATAATGGTTTTTGAGTAATTAATATCCAGTTTTTAATTGAACAAAAGGTTTTAAAAACTCTTTTAAACATAATATGGTCATTTTTTTACTGCTATATGATTTAAAATGTTTAGGAGGCTAGCATAAAATAGCCAAAAATATATTTATGAGTTATATCATTTTAAGTCGATTCTAGGGTAGAACCAACTTAAAATTTTAAGTTGGTTGATTATAGGACCGACTTAAAATTTTAAGTCACCTCGTTTTTAGTGGATTAAAAACCAACTTAAAAGCCCTTTGTTGTAGTAGTGAAAAGAAAAAATACATGTAAGCCTAACATATGATCCAACACTTTTGTATGGGGTGAAAAAGAAATAAGAAAGTGAAGAAAAATAGTTTGAGTTGGGTCATGGCATGGATAAGTGATGGCAATGATGTGATCCTTTATGGACAAATTAAGGCAAACCAAAGCAATATAGGTAGTGATGTGAATAAAATGTGGATTATGTCATGTCGTAATTTCCTTTTTAGGATCCACTTTCTCTTCTTTCTTTAGCTATATAAACACTCATTCTCTTAGGTATCAAACACGCCAACAACAATTGATCATCATCAATTTTCAAC
This sequence comes from Hippophae gyantsensis, assembly GCA_030763125.1. Taxonomy (NCBI): domain Eukaryota; kingdom Viridiplantae; phylum Streptophyta; class Magnoliopsida; order Rosales; family Elaeagnaceae; genus Hippophae; species Hippophae gyantsensis. Next base: position 38,781,859 of record CM061035.1, on the reverse strand, counting down.
TTAGCTTTAGTAGTTTTCTTTCAAGTTTCTCTCAATTTTTGAGAGTTACATAATTTATTTTTATGTTTAGTTTATACACAATTTAGATTAAATTATCACAAATAAGAGATAGTAATAGGGAGTTATTCTAGCTCAAGCTATATGAAATCATTGATGTAATCAAGGGAATATTGTAAAGATTAATACCTCTTCTATAGAGTAGGAAACATCTGTCCATCTATCTTTTGAGTATAAATCCAATCTGTATTCTTATTTCTTTTCAGGAAATAATGCTATATTTCTTGAATTTGTTATAAATAATTTATTGACCATTTATTTTAACATGTTTGGATGATTACAATAATGTGATTTTAGTTGATATGCTTATTTAGATTATTTAGGAAAGTATTTTTAATAGTTATAAAATAGATTATTTTTAATTCAAGATTTTTACAAAGTTTATTATTGAAAAATATATTGACGATATATTTTTATAATAGATTTAAAATATAAAAATTAAGATCTAATTTAGACAGCTTGAATAGAAGTATAAATTGTCGACTTGACCAAAAGTTTCAAGTAAAATGGTTTGTTAATTTCTTAGACAATAAGAATAATTTAATTAAATTAAATGACAACTCAACCAAAGCTGTTAAGTGATTTAATTAATAACGACTAGTGACCCATGCAACCAAATGCACTATTTATACATATTAGAAAGAATGAACAATCTGGATTTATATTTCTTTAACTTATTAATTCAACCAAATAAAATGAACTAGCTAAATATCTCATTAACTCTCTACTAATTTATTAATAGAATATATGCTTGTAATTTGTGTGAACCAATCTATCTTTTGTCCTTTTATTATTTTTGTCATTAGATTAGATTTTTCAAAACCAAATAATGTGATAGAATATTTAGGTTTATTTTCGTGCTTGTTTTTGATATATTTTTTGAATTGTTTAACACCATGTAGTTCCTTTTTAAACCGGCCTTGGGAGCATGCTTATCTCCCTTAACGAGGTGGTTAATAAGGCCTTAATATGGTATGCCTGGATTTTCCAAAATTTTCTCATCCACTCCTCTTATTTCTTATTCAAAAACATTTGTTGCAAAGCTTTGTCAAATTGACATCTCATTTTTTGATTTTGGATCGCTATTAACTTGAGTGTTTGTTTGGTATTAGTGATTCATGGTTATATGAGAAAAACCATGCTCTTGAGTGGTGAGTACTCGAAGCGATGTTTGCTTGTGAGAGTAAAATAAAATTTTTAAGTTGTGAGTACTGAAGACTATTTTACTAGTGGTTTGTGTGCAATATTGTGTTCTTGGATTGGGCTAAGTTATATCTAGAAGTTCGCAAGAGAGTGATTGCTAATGGTTATGGTTGAGTAGGATCCCACATTATTGTGTGCATTGTTGATTATTGGTAACTGATTGCATTGTTATATGTAGTGACGGCTCTAGATAAGAGTTGGATCTATGTGTCTGATCAAGTTTGAAAGTTTCTTTTTTAGTTAGGACCAAATTAGCTAGAGAAGGTCAATAGATAATCAATGAAATTATGATAAATTAATTTTTTTGTAGACGATTAGGCATCCAAACACATGTAAATAAAGTAATTTGGAAACATAAATTAACACACGAAATTGTTAGGTGGACACAACCTAGGCCACACCAATAACCAAAAACGAAAACCATCGGTCCACCGGATCACCTAACTATCCACTATGGAAAATAAGGTCCAATTACATGGCTAGGACTCAAAATACCCACCAAGGTAATGCCCCCAAGTAATTTTATTACAAGCCACTACTTTCATGATAGTGTCTACTAAAAAGGTGTTCGGATCTGGATCAATATTCCGAAAACTTGAGTCACATAAGCAATTCAACCCGTTCAATTAGTACCTGAAAATTTAGCACAATAATATGAGTGAAAATTTATGTCCTATAATAGATTCAATAACAAAAAATCCTAACTAAATGATTTAACAAATATATCAAATAAATCAAAATCGACGAGTAATCCAAGAACAATCAGTTTAAAGCCCAATATCATAAATATTGTAAGCTTTTTGATTCATCAAACCCAACAACAAATGTTTGAAAAATAAACTGAACAAAAAAGCCACTTGAATAGTTTTAGCAAACCAAGAGAGAGAGAGAGAATAAGATAAAGAGAATAATGCTCAATAATGCCCTTATGGGGTTAACAAAATTTTGGGCCAATGGTAAGATTAAAAAGATGTGATATTTGAAGCTCTATAGTTTCTTTGGTTTGAAAATATTCTTGAAAAATATACCGAGACACTAAAATTACATTCAAATGTTTTGTTCACAAATATCGCCAATACTCTTAAACTTTACAATCTCTCTCTTTGTGATATTCGTGTGAAATAACCTTTCTCTCAATACATAATGCTCATTGGAAGAATAAAATTTACATAGAAAAACTATCCTATGATTCCTTGAACCATCTTCGCTTGAATCTTGAAAACTCATGTTTACACTAAAAGAAAAAAACATAGACACAAAAACAACTTGTTCCGAAAGATTCATAGTCCACTAATTCAATGTATATAGCAATAAAAAAGAAAAGAATATTTATAAGAGTGAGTAATCCATAGATAGAAAATTTAAGTATGCTCTCCCTATGTGTAATATCTCCAAAGTGGTCACCCTAAATTACTTTTCTCTTTTTGTAGATTTTACAATTAAAGTTCCAATTTTTCTCACCTTTTTTGTCATATGAATAAACAATATAATCATAAAGTAATGATGAAAAGGTTGACCAAGCAAGAAATGTATTAATGATTGAAATGAGGAGTATAATTCTAATGATCTCAGTAACAATCAAAATAGATAGCTAAAAATATTATGTTTCTAAAAAATGAGTGCTAAATCACGAAATATGAGTGCTTTTCAAGAACTTATCATAGAGATGGAGCAACCAAGATGTTTCTAGCTAGAGTACCATTAGCCATGTCTCCATCTAAGCTCTACTCAGATACCAACTCATGCTACCCATGCCAACCCTTATCTATCTTGATGAGCACCAATGATGGCCAGATTTGACCCTGGGCATTGATAAATCTAGTATCTATCACTTCTTGTGTAGGAAAGTGTGGTATGAATGTTGGGGAGTTTAAAAATTTTTGTTTGGTGAGAAAATAATTTTTCTATACAAAATGAAACCTAACGGTAGAAAAATAAATAAAAAGGTTGGAAGAAAGTACCTTAAAGAATGGTACTCTCTTCTCTTCAATCATCTTTATCTCTCAAAAGTTTGAGCCCCAAAGAATGAATTATAATTATGAGAAGTCTAAGATATTGAGGAGCTTATATATATAGAGGTGGAGAAACAATCTCATCCATCCCTCAAGGCCCACATCCAAGGGTCACCTTTTCTTAGCCAAGCCTAAGGGCTCTAAGACTAAAGATTCAAATTTTGAGTTTCCCTCAAAAAAAGGGAAGGGTTGACTTTGTAGGTGGCAACATTGACTTGGACATAACTCCCTAGATGGGAGTCCATATATAAATCAAGAAATGTTGTTAGCAAGGAAGCTACCACCCACATTTTGAATGGTTAGATATGGCATAATGGATAGGGGAATTTATAGAAAAAATTAGCCTCTTGAACCCTTTGCTGATCACCCTTACCAACCTCTTTTCAACCATCCCACCAACCAAAATTGAAAGGGTAATAACCATTACCGATGAGGGTAATATCCATTACAATGCTCGGTAGGTAAGAACATCGATAAGCCTTACTAACTACATTTTTGATCCCACATCTAGAATTCTGATAAGAAAGCCAAATCACTCATTGAAAATCACATAAAGAATCATTTTAGATACCGAGAAACATCGAGTCCCCTCCACACAACAACAAACAAAGTCCCAAATAGGAAAACATAACAAAAAACACCCAAAAATGCCAACTATATTCAATTAAGAGAGTGAGTGTGTGTAATATAAATATACGAAACGATATCCTTAGTGACATTGAGCCACCAATGATAGTAAAATAAAATAGAATACAGACATTGTGTTTTACACCCTAGAATTCCAACACCAAAATGACAAGAACTACACTTAGCATACAAACAAATAGGAAAAATATCAATAATACCCTCAAGGTTTCTATATTGTTATAATTATCTCAACTTTTTAAAAAGGATGAAGGGTATCTCAAGTCTGGTGCCTTTAACAAAAGTGCACTTTAGACTTATACCTATTAGGTGAGACAATACAAGTCCACTATCTTTAACAAAAGTGTCGTGGAAGTCCATTTTATAAAAACCATGTCAATCACGCATGGCATAAGTCAAATGTCTCGATGACATATGTAACTCTTGTAGTCCTTTGAGTCTTTGTTGGCATTTTCATATGCAAAACATAGGATCTATTTATTTTACTTAGTGTATTTGTCTTCCTTTGTATAAAGTTGGTTACTAACGATCAATAATGCACACATGTACATAGTTAGGTATACTTTGTATGTAAGCATGTTTACACACCCCCACAAGGCTGGTTTTTGTATTGTGCATACTGGGTTTAGCATTGTAGTTTTTTTTGTGTTTGTTAGTATTTGTGGAAAATTATTCAGCAAATTTTAAAATTCAAAATCACAGTTTATGAAGAATTTTTCGGTACCTCAATGGACCCCTAGTCGGATCCCTTCTTAAGGCCATGATGGGTGGTCAATGAGGGTGGTTACCCAGGCCTCAACATGGTACCCTTAGATAGCGTGTCAAAAACATTTGTAGAAAAGTTTTGTCAAATTGACATGTCGTTTGTCTAATTTTGGATCACTAATATCTTGAGTGTTCGTTTGGTATTAGTGATTCATGGTTGTATGAACAAAACCATGAACTTAAGTGTTGATTACTCAATGTGATGTTTACTTGTTAGAGTAAAATAGTATTTTGAAGTTGGGAGTACTTAAGACAATTTTACTAGCAGGTTGTGAGCAATATTATGTTCTTGGGATTGGGCTAAGTTATATCTATGAGTTTCCAAGAAAGTGATTGCTAGTGGTTGTGGTTGAGTTGGCTCCCACATTGTTGTTCGCATTGTTGATCATTGGTAAATAATTGCATTGTTGTGTGCAGTGTTGGCTCTAGAAAAGAGTTAGATCCATGAAAGTTTCTTTTTTGGATATGAACCTAATTAGCTAGAGGGGTGGATGGATAATCAATGAAATTATGAAAAAGTAAAATTTTTACAGACGACTATGGATGCAATCACGTGTAAATAAAGTAATGCAAAAATATAAATCAACACATGAGATTTTTAGGTGGAAATAACATAGGCCACACCAATGACCAAAGAGGAAAACCACTGGTCCACCAGACCACCTAATTGTTTACCATGAAAAATAAGGTCCAATTACAAGGTTAAGACTCAAACTACCCATCAAGGTAATTCTCCCAAGTAATCCACTTACAAGTTGCTACTTTCATCATATTCTCTACAAGAAAGGTGTTCGGATCTAGACCAATGTTCAAAAAACTTGAGTCACATAAGAAATCGAACTTGTTCAATCAGTACCTGAGAAGTTACATCAATAATACAAGTGCAAATTTGTGTTCTATAGTAGATTCAATAATGAACAATCCTAACTATATGATTTGACAAATATATCAGATAAATTAAAATCAACTAGAAAAGCTAGAAAAATTAGTTTAAAGCAGAATATCACAAATATTGAAGGCTTGTTAATTCATCAAAAACAACCACAAATTTTTGACAATTTAACTCAATGAAAAATCATACTTGAATAATTTTAGCAAAACAAAAGAGAGAGAATAAAATGAAGAAAATAATGCTCAATAATGCACTTGTGTGGTTAACAAAGTTGTGAGCCAATGGTATGATTAAATAGATATGATAGTTAGAGCTCAATAGTTTCTTCAAATTGAAAATATAATTGAAAGACATACCTAGAAACTAAAATTACATTCAAATATTTTGTTCATGAATATCGTCAACACTCTTAAACCTTACAATCTCCCTCTTTGAAATATTTGTGTGAAAAAACCTTTCTTTCACTACATAAGGCTTATAGGAAGAATACAATTTTTACATAGTGGAACTACCTATGATTCGTTGAACCATCTTCGTTTGAATCTTGACAACTCATTATACTAAAATACAAAAACATAGAAACCCAAACAACTTGTCCCAAAAGATTCATAGATCACTAGTTGAGTGTATTTAGCAATAAAAGAGTGAAGAATATTTATAAGAGTGAGTAACCAATAGATAGAAAATTTAAGTATGATCCCTCTATATGTAATATGTCCAAACTGCTCCCCCTAAATTAACTCTCCTCTTTTTGTAGATTTTTCAATTAAAGTTCAAATTTTTATCCCCTTTTTTGTCATATGAATAAATAATATAATCATGAAACAAAGATAAAAAGGTTGAGAAAGCAAGCAATGTATTTAATGATTGAAATGAGGAGTACACATTCTAATAATATTAGTAACAATCAAAACAAAGAGCTAAAAATAATATATTTTCCAAAAATTATTGAACTCCCCTTAATATCTATGACTTTTCTAAATAAATTAGAATAAAACAAAAAAAATTAAAAATTGATATATATATATATATATATATATATATTTTAATTGAGGGTAATAGACTTAACTTAACATGATTACAATAGTACACACAAATAATGAAATTATTTTTTGTTAAAGTGTGACAACATAAATATATGTATACAAGTCACACAAACATACAAGTCGATATAGTGATATATCGACATCACCGAAAGTGAGATAAAAGTCAAAACTGTAATAGTATGTCAATTAGTTCATTTATGAATAGTTATGAATGATTTAAAGGAAATAGTATCCCCTATCATAAAAAAATTGAAATTAAATTCATACTTTTCTAAAATAAAATTTACTTACCAAGAGAGAACTTTAATCTATTTTGTTTTGTATTCATCTCTTGTATTATCATATTTATTTTATTATTGATATCTCAATTTTTATTATTTTCTTAATATATCTATTTCCTTTATCATATTATAATTTTTGAAGAAAATATGCCCAAGTCAAAATACCTAGTATGATGACTTTCACACTAGTTGTGAGTAGCCTTCTCTAATTGCTATGATAGCTTTCATACATCATAGTAGGTAGCCTTTCAAAACTAGGTGTCTCTCTAGAGTAGCATTTTAGAAAGTGAAAAATAGATCTCAACAACAACTTTGTAGTTCCCTAGAATTTCACAATATCCATCATATACTTCAAGCATGACATACATATATGTCCAATGAGTATATAAGTAGGTTCATTTGTGTAATGTATAACTAATCAAAATAAATATGAATAGAGTATGTATTAAGCTAGTCAAAGTCAAAGCATGTTTACTTACCTCATTTGTTTTTTGAAACTAAAGAAACATCAATAAAAATAAAAATAAAAAAACAAACAAACGAAAGATACCCATCTAGGGTTAATTAAGAACTTAAATAAAAGTATATAGGTGAATAAATGACGAAAAAATGACCAAAAAGAAACTTAAATAAACTCATTTTTTTAAAATTAAAGAAACATCAATAAAAATCTTTCCAAACCCAAACTTTCTTGAATTTTGATTTCTCAATATCTTTGCATTGGAAATCAACTTCCTTAGTTATCATATGCATATTCTTGGACTTACCATTAGATTTACCATTCATCCTAAATGAAAATGCATCATGCATGATAGGATGATGGTAATTAGTCCTAGAATTACGACATATAAAACCCACTCGCAAACACAACCGCTAGTACTCACCACTCAAGAGCACGATTTTGTATACATAGTCATAAATCATTAATAACAAACAAACCTCAAAGTAATAGTGATAAAAATATAGAAAATGAGATGTCTATTTGATAGAGCTTTCATACCTTTATTTGAATACCAAACATAAAGTGGGGCTATTTATTGAAATCATCCAAGCTCATGGCCAACCTTATCGAGGTGCCAAAAAAATATCATCTTTATTTCCAAATTTTTTGAGTAATTTTCATAAATACCCACACCTAAAAGAAAAAAATCATGAGCAACAACACCACCATGCTCACATTCTCACTTGCAAAAAAACATAACACTTAACCTAACATGCACACTACAAAACCAAACATATGGTGTGTGTTAATATGCTTGCATACAACATGTACCTAACTATGTGTGTGTAAGTATTATTGATCACTAGTAACCAACTTTACACAAAGGAAAACATATACACTAAGTAAAATAAATACACTCTATGTTTTGTGCACAGGAAGCCAACAACGACACAAAGGACTACATGACTTACATCATTATCAAGGATAGCACAAAGGAAGTGTCATCTATACTCAATAACAGTATGATGAAAGAAATAAGGATGAATGACTATGCTAACAACATCATTGTGGTGATGACTAAGTGCATCTTTATTAATAGTGAAGGCACCTTCACCATAGGTGTGGTCAGACCCAACTAACTAGTTTGCATCTCATAGATGTCATGCTCAAAAATGAGTACTTGAAAAATATTAATATTACATGATTTATTTGTACTTAAAAGTTATAAATATATTTGAATATGCATGACTTTATCATTATTTAAATAAAACTTATGTTTTCATAATCAAGGGTATGTTTTGTTCTTTGTGAGGTATTTTTAGCTTTAATTTGGTTAAACTGATCAACACATGAATAATCGTATTTGAAGTACTCATTTTCAAATAAGAAGATTAAAAGAACAAAACATATAAACCTTACATGTAATCCAACCATTTTGTAAAGGGTGAAACAATAACGTGGAAATAGGTAATATTGGCCGTGGCATAAAGAAAAGTGGGAAAGGGTCCACTCTTTGTTGTCCAAAACTAAAACCATTACAATTTTATCTGGGTCGCGGTAGTGGAAACATTAGGCCACAATGCAACCTTCTTGTGAATTGATTTAATGCATACCAAATGAGATGCGGGCCATGAAGAAGGAAATATTGTGCCACAATGTGCAATGATTTTTCCCTCACGATCCCTTTTTCTCACCCATTTTTCAACTATAAATAAGAGTTGTTTTCTCCTATTTTAGACACACTAGAATCACTCATCAGCATCTATGATCATATAGAATATTTAGCAATAGTTTATTTTTCAAGTTATTCACACAATATGAAATCGTTGTTGTAATTTTGAAAACAAATTGTAAAGATTAATACCACTTTTATGGAGCATGACACATTCATCCATCCATCTTTTGGGTATAAGTCTAATTTACATTTTTATTTATTTTCAATAAATAATATTGTATTTCTTGATTTTTTTATAAATAATTTACTGATCATTCATTATTTTTAACATGTATTATGATAATGAGATTTTAATTATGTTGATATATTTGTTTAGATTATTTAGGAAAATATTTTTACTCATCATTAAATATAGATTATTTTCTATTCAAGAATTTTATGAAGTTTATTATTAAAAAATATATTTATGGCATATTTTTTATAAGATATTTAAAATATGAAAATTAGGTTTGAGATACATCAATCTAAATCTAATTTAGATAGCTTAAATATGAGTTTAAATTTTTGATATGATCAAAGGTGTCATGTTAAATGGTTTGTTAATTTCTTAAAAAATAAGTATAAATTAATTAAATTAATTATTGGCTCAACTGAAGGTATTAAGTGATTAAATTAATAATGAATAGTGATTTGACCGAAAGCATTACTTACACTTATAAGGAAGAATTAATAATTTAGATTATATTTCATTAACCTAATTAATTTTTTCAAACATATTTAATTAGCTAAATATCCATTAACTCTCCATTGATTTATTAATTGCATATTGCAGAATGATTAGGTTTATTTTCATGTTTTTTTTTAAGAAACTTTTGAATTATTTAAAAACACATAGTTCCTATTTAGACTGACAATGGAGGTATACTTGTCGTGTTTTACTAAGTGATTCATACACTTAAAAGTTATCATAAAAATCATACAAATTTTTTGCATCACTCAAGCACTAGAGAAAACTCAAAATGAAGATAAGGAAAAGTGAGGTTCTCAAATTTGAAGGGAATGATTAGGAAAGAAGGTTCCTTAACATAAGAGAGAGATAGTAATCTAATGACATCTTCTCTAGAAAAGTGAAACTTTACCCTCTAAGGATGAGGTCGATAGAAAATTCATTAGCATCAAAAGTGGATAGGGCAATATTAAATAATAAGAACAACTACAAAGAGAAATCTAAGAGAAATAGGAAAACCTTTATGAATAGCCAAAAATTCATAGATAAAAATAGGTCACTCATAGAGGATGGGTGCATATCTAGAAGGCTCATAATACTTGAATTGTTTCAATTTTCTCACTCCTCAAGGGTATTTTGAGGCCATTATTTTAAGAGATACATGGTAATGGGTGTATATATAGCAAGGAGAGAAGGCTAACAAGTCTGTGGTGTGAAGAAATGAATATAAAGGGGTTGTTTATTTAAGAACATGCACAGCTCTTTACCATCTCATCAGGGTGCTCAATGAGACCCTTAGTGAGTGTGTAAAAAAAACCTTATTAACCAACTTAGTAAGGGGGTGATGAGCACAAGATGCATCACGAGAAGAGAAAAAAATATAGTTCCAAACCACCAAGTTAAAGCACATAAACCATATACAAAAGAGTTACAAGACAATAGAGAGAAAAAAATAGTCAGCTCAATCCCAAACAAATCACCATAAATAATGATCAAGCTGCATTCCTACATTTAAAGAACTTATTATGGGCAACAAAGTCAAGGTGTGGCCTTTGGTCATATGAGCATGTGAATATAGAACTCAAGGTACATTTTGTATTGGAATCCTTGAAAGACTAGTCAGGTGATCCCCATACACACAACTAGGTGGACTCTTAGAAAAAGGTTTATTTCTTTCTATACTGTGTCTTAGATGCATAATGTATCAAGTTTGAACATGCTTAGATGATCCATCATAGCTACATCCTGATAGAATAGATGGTAGAGAGTGAGGAAGATAACTCAAAAAGGTACTCTGCATATATATAGGAGACTACCTAGTAAGATAGCCAACAATGCGACATTGATGGAATAGATGTGTAGAAGAGTGAGAGAATCTAAGTCTCTAACTCTATGGAGTAACATGCAAAGGCCAAGAAGAGAAAGAAGCACTCATATTAACTCTCACTTGAGGATGAGAAGTTAATTTCTAGTAATTGGGTCTCAGGTTCCCCCGTTCACCACAATGGCGAAAAGAAAGAGAAGAGGTAGGTATGAGCAAGTGATCATTACTGGAGTAATGGGAAGAACTAGCATTAGGTGAAGTGTTCACCTTGCTAAAGGAGGGAGGTTAGGATGTAGCAACCAACTTACCTGTGGGAGTTGCTATAATGGACTTCAACTTGGATTCTTGTGTTGTAGACTCAATAAACTTTGGCACAACACCTTCTGAAGTAAAAACCTCTCCTTTATAACCAATTTCTCTTTTTTTTCAAAGAACTTGGTGTTATTAATGATCTCATTAAGTTGATGAGAACTAGTCATCAACTTGCTAACCACAAACAAGGATTGAGTATGTTCCTTCTTGATCACAAAGATATTATTATTTAAAGCTCTAATCAAGACTTCTTTTTCTTAAAGGAATGATTCCATATAAAAATTAGAATTATTAAGAATATACTCTAGCATGTAACTTCTCAAATTTTGCTTTCTTCTTAGTAAGAGTATACGCTAGATACTATTTATCACTTTTTAGTATAATGATTTGCTTCTTTAGTTGAGAAATTTTAGAAGTCTGACCAAATGAGGGATAAGATTAACAATTAGAGGAATGGCTCTAGCAATAGCAAAATTCTTTAACTGCTCCTCAAGACTTTTCATTTTATCATAATTTACATTAAATCTTTCTTGCAAATCATAGTATATTTTCTTTATGACCTCACATTTATTAGTGAGATCACTTAAATCATTGTCACTTAAGGACTTTCTACCTTAAGAGTGGCCTTTAGCGTGCTGATCTCACGCTCTTTCTCTTTAAGGATTTCCAAAGCCTTTTTTTTCATTTTTTCTAACTTTATGTGCTCTAACATGTGCTCATTGTAGGTATCGAGTAATTCATCTTGTTTATCATCGTCATTAGCAAACACCTCTTTTACTTTTAAGGTAGAAGTTTATGGATATTGAAAATTTCTCGAAGCCATGAAGGCTAGGAAGTTACTGTGATCCTTATCATCACTACTAATATAGTTTGAAAGGGTAATCTTAGCCTTCATCGTAAGCTTTTTTGGGAATTTTTTGTTAGAAAAGCAGTTTGGGGCATGATGATTGCAAGGGTTATCTAGTTTTTAGTGCTATTACTAGTATAACTAGCAATAATGCCAAAAAATTAATATGGAAAAATTAGGCATGCAAATTTTGTACTATTTATAAAATAGAAATGATACCAAAAACACGATGTGGAAAAATTAATTTGACAATGCAAAGACTTAATCATTTTCTTAAAATTAACTAAAAGACATGATAATTTTTGTAAGAAATTTTTTTAAAATTTAACAAATTTCTAATCCAATAAAAATAAATTAAAGCACACCAAAAAAATAAAAATAGAAAAAATATGAAAATGTGAAAATGTGAAAATGTGAACATATAAAAATTTTAATTTAACACAATTTTATAATGTAACTTTTTTAACCCCCAATCTAAAACTTACATTACCCTCAATGTAATAATTATAAATCAAAGATAAAGAGTAATGGATAAAAGTTACCTATTTACTAATCCTATTGAAGAGTTGATATGGAATTACAACTGTATCCATCAATCCAAACATATAAATATTACATAAATGAAAATGGTGTACTTCTCACAAATTTTAACAATTAGCTATAATATAAACAATTCTAAATAATGTTCACATGAAGGGAAATAAAATAAAATAAAAACTCAACTTCTTAAAATAAAAACAAAAACAAAATACTTAAAACTAAAACAAATTCTGGATCAAATTTAGAGCTCTTCCTTGATGTCGTTTGGACCTTTTTCTTCAAGTTGTTGTTGTGATCTTTATTGAGGTACAAAAGTGAAATCATAATGAGGATACTTAGGTGTTACTATGTGGCTTCTATCCACCATGAGATTACTTAATTGCAGCCAGCTCATTTCATACATTAATCGATTATGTTCCACCTAATCATGATGTTGTTTATTCAGGAATGCAACTTATTAGGAAAAATAGGTTTGTTGTTATTCTTCTGTATAGCTCATTTTTTCACCAAAATACAAAATTGTTCTTTCATAGACAATCTTGACGGAGGAATAACTCTTCTTTCTCTTTGAACAATATTCATACTTGAAGTAAACTCTTCAAAATATGTGAGGTTCAATAATTCACTAGTTTGTATACCAACTTCACCTTTTGAATGGGGTACCACTACTTTCTTAAATGAATTAGTGATTAATTGGGGGGGGGGAAGAAATACATACAGTGACTGTTTGTAGATAACTTTATTCTTGGTGAATTACATTCCTTACATCCATAGGCATCTTGGATGTGATTACATATAGTAAAATAGCCCTATCTCTATCAATAGTATTGTAATGTCTATTGGGATAAGTCTTGAGCACAAAAAGTATTGTCAAATACGAGCAATTTTGTCCAAATACAAGATTCAAAACCCTTATGTTTATCACAAGCATATGTCCATTTAGTAACCTGTATAGTTAAGGTTTCTAAAACTATAGTATAATCCACATTATTTAAATAATGCTTATACTCACCTTCCCCAATACTCAATAAATAATAATGAACATTTATATCATTAGGCTCAAATGGAACTAGTACATTCATTACTAAAATTTGATTATCAATAGTGTCAGGAAAATTTGTATAGAATTCCCAAACAAGAGTTCAATAGCAACCTTTGGTTATTTTACAAACTTTTTCCATCCAAGGCTTGATATGACATTTGTAATCCTCTTATGTCCATCATTAAATTTCAGCCCTTTCTCATGTATAAATCCTTTATTAACTTCTTATGCGTTTTCAAAGAGAATGTTTTCCTCATAACTAGAAAATTTAGACTCATCATATTCTTCAGAAGTTGAAATCTCCTTTTTGCCCCTACTTCTTTTTGGTGCCATTTTCAAAACTTAAACAATATCTAAATTTTAGATAGAAAATTTAAGACAACAACACAGTTTATTCCAATATTTTTTTATAATCCCTCTTTATCTAAATTAGGGTTTTATGGACTGAAGAATGTAAGTCTTGTTGTATTATATGTCTTTGTGTTGACTACCCATGTATAAAACATGATGTTGACAATTTTACTTAGTGTATTTGTCTTCCTTTATATAAAGTTGGTTACTACAGATCAGTAATTTACACATACACATAGTTAGATACACTTTGTATGCAAGCATATTTACATACAGTACATGGTTGGTTTCTGTAGTGTGTATGCAAAGTTATATGTTGTGGTGCTCATGAGCCAATGTTGTCACTTGTGTTTTTGGTTCATTTCAGGTGTAGGATTTATAGTTTTTATGCAACAATTTTTGAAATGAAAAAATGTAATTTTTTTGCCATAGACCTCCCTACTGCCCTCCACCACCCATGGCGAGGTGGAAAATCCAAGTGTATAAATACCCACCATTTCTCTTATATATTACCCATTGTTTAAGAGTAGAAACTCTACCAAACTTCACACCAAGATTTATATATTTTTTAAATTATTTTGAAGAGCTTATATTTAAGAGTTGGTCTTTTATAATTATTTATCAAATTGTTATCTGTGTGAGTATGTGATTTTCCTATGGGTCTCCCATACCTGATTTGATATTTGTAATGTACTTTGTGTCTCATGAGGTTAAGAGTAGTTACAACTCTAGTTACTAAACAGTGGTTTCCAATCACACCATATTGGATAGTATTGGATATAAAGGACAACCAAGTTCGCATGTTGAGCGAAATAGTTGTAGAATCAGCAAGTAAAGAGCCGCAAAAGGAAACTTGGATGAAGGTCCCATCTAATAGAGGTAATAGTGATTTTATTGTCTACTAGAGTTATAACTTGTTTATTGTTAGTGAATTATTTGTTGCTTAGTGGTTTTCATAAGCAACCCAAGGATGTTATCATATAGATACGGTCTCTATATAGGTTTGCCTCATTACATTACTTGTTATGCATGATCCTTTGTTGAGTTAGTACAATTTAAGTTTAGCTGATAATATAGCTTAAACTTTGATTAGAATACATTTATTATTTTCCTACTTTCTGTAGATTATATAACATATGTTGTTTTTAGTCATCTACTTAACTGATAATATATTGTTTAGGCTTATGCTATATTATCTATTAAGTGTGTTATTTTCTATTTGTGTGAGTTAGTGTTGAGTCACTAAGGAGTCTTATTTTCTTTACCCTGACAGCGTATTAGGTTGTTGACTCTTTCAAAGAACAATGAAGTACACCCTTCTTTGAAAATGAAGATTTTTGAAAATTTCATTATGAAATGGGTAAGAAATTGTTAGGAAAGTGATTCATGTGAAAGATTTTGAAAAATTACTAAAGAAAGGTGAGATTTTTGAGAAATCGTGACAATTTATGTTTTACTGTGTTAAGTATAATCCCTTGTCTTGTAGACTATGTTGATATTTTTTTAGAGAACTTAATTGCTCATTGCAATAGTTATTTTTCTTTTAAACTTTTGTTCCTATTTTTTTCTCCTTACTTTTTTATTTTTCTATTAGATATATACTTTTTATTTCTCTATAAAATATATATTTTTTGAATAGTGCTTAATGGTAATTTTTTTACTTTGAAAAATATTAATAATACATAAATTGCACTCACTTTATTTATATTGTGATAAATAATAAAATTATTTAAAAAATGGATAAATAATTCAAAGAATTTCCCATAGGCTGTAAATAAATAGATCATAAACTAACCATGTTTGTTACAATTAGCATTCCTATTTTTCAATCATTTTCGTTATTGTTCTTGTATTAATGCTTTTAGTTTTAATATAACACATGTACATATGTAAAATAATCATAAGTTACCTGATATTTTTATATTTTTGTCTCTTTTTAGATAATGACTGTGTATAATAATGAATGTATATCATGCATAAAAAGAAAAGATCATTCCATTGGAAAAAAGATCATCTGCCTATTGAGTTGGAGCATAAAGTTTATTGGGTTGTAAAAAAGTTTAATTTTGATTTAGAGGTAACAAGGGAAAGGAACTTCTTCAATTGAATGAGATGGATGAGTTCTGCAATGATGCATATGAAAATGCAAAGATCTACAAAAAATGGACAAATAAGTGGCATGACAAACATATTCTTAGGCTTAAGTTTGCTCTATGACAACATGTTTTGCTTTTCAAATCATGACTAAAACTCTTCCCAGGTATGTTAAGATCAAGATGTACAGATCCTTATACAATTGACAAAGTTTCCACTCTTGGGGCAATAGACTTGAAGGACAAAGCAGAGAATATATTTAGAGTTAATAGTCAGAGATTGAAGCACTATTATGGAGAACAAGTGGAGAGGAATTGTGCATTTATTTCTCTTTGAAATCTTAATTGATAAAGATTGAAAAGTATGGATGTAGACTATAAAACAAGCGCTTATGGGAGGCAACCCATAAAACTTTCTTTTATTATTTCTTTTGTTTTATTATTTATTACTATTTGAATAATTTGGATTTTGATGCTGGTTTATTATGCAGGAATAAAAAGCTGAAAATTATAAAATAATGCGGATCCACCATAAAACCAGGGAAGTTCCTTTCATTTCTTCAGTCTGTCTCACTTTTGAATTACATCGAGGACATTGATTAGTTTAAGTTTTGGGGTGCCAACTCTTATAGTCTTGAGTTGTTGAATTTTCTTAACAAGCATGTATTTGAGTATGATTGAATTCACTATGACTCTGAAATTTGTGATTGGGGTTATTTTGAGAAATTTTTTAAACATCTGCTATTATGTATGGTAGAGTTTTGTGGATACTTTGATTTAAATCTTCATCCTTGAAAATAATTGAGCACATAGTAAATTTTTCTCTATTCCATTTTGCCTATAAAGAGAAGGAGTTGAATTAACTGGGTTAGGAAAGTTCAATCTTGCTTTGCTCTAGAATCCGTTGATGGATCCTTGAGGCAAACTCCTAGTTGATACTAAATATTAGAGAAATGATTTAGGCAATTTTTTGTCACAAAAAAAAAACTTTTCCAACCGTCATAATTATCATGCTATTATCGAATGGTGTATTCCCATAGTCAATCCCTTTGAGCCTCATTTTATATACATCTTATTTGTTCTTTTAACTACATAAAGCATTCACAACCTGAAAAACCATGAACTTACCGTAAATTTTGAGAAAATATTTTGGTGAAAATTTTCATTTAAAAAGAAAGTTCAAATTAAATAATCCACATTATGTTTGCTCTATTTGATTAAAGTATGAAAAAAATAAAGTGAAAGAAAAGAATCGAAAAAGGGTTAAAGTGGTTGAAATTAGTAAAGACTTTGAGTATCAAGGCAACCACATCTTCAAAAAAAAGTACTCTACTTATTGAGTATGACAAAAATATTGTCATCAATATGAGCATATTGTCAAGAAAGTGAAAAACAAGAATCGAAAATGGGTTAAAGTGGTTGAAATTAGTAAAGACTATGAGTATCAAGGCAACCACATCTTCAAAAAAGAAAAGAAAGAAAAGAAAAAAAAGTACTCCATTTATTGAGTATAAGAACAATATTATCATCACTATAAGCATATTGTCAAGAAAGAGCTATAGTGTGAATCTTGTGGATATTCTTTTTATTGTTTCTTACTACCAAGTATTTTCTTAATTTGTTTTGATTTTTTATATCCATTTCTTTCTTAGCTCTTACCTTGTGGCCTATCACTACAACCTGATTAAAGACCTTTTGATCTCTGATTTTGGTATTTGATTACATTAGTGGAGAGGATTTTTGAAAATTGGACTTATGGAGTTAAGTTTTGAGAGAATTCTTTTGATTTCAGTTGTTTTACTTTTATCTGAATTTGCTGGTGGTTTAGAGTTAAATTGACTATATCACGCACACACTCAAGGACCTAGTTTTAGGTTGAAGTAAATGCTTAATTCTTGGTTGACAAATTGTGAAATTTTGATTGATTTTCTTGCTATCTTCGATGTAAAAAGAGTAAGTTATTAGTGATAAAATCTAAATTCAGATCATGGCTTGGTGAATGATAGTAGTTCTCTATAGGATCTAGTTGATGTTGTCTTTAGTTGTATTTTCTTTTTGTTTTAAAGAAAAACAAAGTTCTAAGTTTGGGGGGTGTTTGATGACTTCCATAATTTATCATTTCCCAACTTTAAACTTTAGTCTAATTTTACTTATTTTTTATTGAATTTAGACTTTATTATTATTATTTAAATTTTACTGCAGATTTGAAGATAATGAAGATCCAAAATATTAGAAGCATATCATCTAAAGACTCTCAAATTTAAATTATGTTATCTTTAAATATATATGTATATATATTTATAAAAGGAAGTTTTCTTTCCATTAATTTGATTCTTAAACAATATCTTTATTTTCTTTTGTATATTTTCTTTAATTTAATTTTATTTTAAATTCCAATTACAATAACCTTAGTGATTTTTCTAAATAAAATTGATATTAGTATAATTTTAGTATTTGTCAAAAGTAAATCATCAATCTCTGAGGACGATACTCTTCTTATCACTTTATTATAAAATTATGATACTGTACACTTACAATTTTGTACCGATTGAGAAAACCTTGTACCGATTGAGAAAACCTTGGACGATGTATCAGAATGTAAGGTAGAAAGCTCCATAATATCAATTAACATGGTGAACACTATCAATCCTTCGTTATTTAAAACTGCTATTGGTATTGTTTGTATTTGTTGAACTGACATATATTTTTGCTATGGAGATTGTGGTATTTATTTCCTCAATTGAAAATGTGTTGTTTATATAGTCTAATTATGTCAACCATCTTAAATTTAATATTTAGTATGTTGTAATTATATGTATATATAAGGTATAAAAGGACATGGTCTCCGTACATATACTTTGACCTTTTATTCTAATTTTAAGATCTACATAATTTTATTTGTTAGTCTCGTACTTGAATTATGTAATTGAAGAAATGCATCATGTGCTGCATACAGGTAAACTTAATACTCTTTCTGATTTTTTATTTAGTCCGTAAGCAAGTACGTGTACATTCATACGTACTAGTATTTTATACATTTACTTGACTTTAAAAATTTAATTGTTTGTTTAGGATGATTCATATTGACTCAGTGTCTAAATGGCTTACATGCTGATGAGATTGGACTTGAAAAAACAATACGAGTTATGGAATTTTTGGCTTATTTGACTAAGTTAATTGTATGGAAGTAATTTTTAGAAATAAATAAATTTCTTAATTACAAATTTAAATACCATTATATATACAGCAGAAAAACTTAAAGGGACCTTTTATTGTTGTTGCTTCTGTCTCTGTCATGAGCTCGTGATGTTGCCCTTAGCCCTTATGAAGGTTCTGCTATGATGGAAGTTAACATTGTTGGCTAAGATTTGCCTTTGTTTTGTCTAGTATACTATTAGTTTCCTATCCTTGGTCATTGCTCTGGACATGACTTATATCTGGTAGTCCTGTGAGTTACACTGAATGTCTTGCTAATAAGATATTGTGTTAAATTTTAATTCTTTTCATGTAATAAATATTAGCAAAATCATTCACTGCATTGGTGCCATTTTAATATGCAGGAAAAATGTGTAAATGTTAGGCTGATGTCAAGATTGAAAAAGGGAATTGGTGGAAGCAATGCAAATACAATAAAAGAGCACATTAGAAATGAGTCCCTAAGTTTTAACATTGATACGTTGATTATATGCTTATATAAATCTTTCTCTAGGACTTTTGTGGGGTTTTATATTCTGTTTTATCTAAATAATTTTTTAAATAACAGGTCGAATAATAAAAAAATGTGCTTATTATGGATAAGCTTGATGTGATGTCAGGTAGGGGTGGGTACCACTACAATCAAAAACTAAAAAGTCATATATTATAGCTTGATTCTCAGCTTGGGTAATCCTACTAAACGACAGGTTTGTTTTCTTTTTCCTGCAATACGGCTTCTTGAAATAATTGCTATAGTTACTAGTTTTTATGTTGCTTCCTACTTGCTATAGTTACTAGTTTTTATGTTGCTTCTTCTGGTCACGTGATGGTATGTTATTGTTTGGGTTCTTATTTTTTTCTGAAATAGGATGAACACTTTGATAGTTAAAATATCAAAATAACCTTGATACACCTACAAACTCCCATAAACCCTCAAACTGATATATTTCTTTTTCTTTTTTTCTTCAAAGGCTCTTAGGACTTTGTTTTTGCTTTTAATTTTAACAAAAGCACAAGTAATTAGCCTCATCTTTGCGCGGTAGTGGAACTTAAATGAAAGGTCACATTGTTTTGCGTTTGATTTAGAGTTTTGGACCACTTAGCAAAATTGAAATTTTTTGTTTTCATGTTGTTATCTTGAGATATTTAGGATGACATTGTTTGATTTTATTGTTTGTCCTCAAAATGGATTAAGAGATTCTAATTCTAATTCTAAAAATCTTCACCAAATATCAAAGGTTGGGAAGTCAACCAATATTGTATGACATAAGAGTTTGGTGAGAGACTTGATAGACAACAATTACTTCAGCAATCATCGTCTGTTTTATTAGGTTATAGGTCTTAGTGGTTCAGGTTTGTGATTCTGTTTAATTCTTCCCCTATTGATAATATGGCATGCTATCACAATTGAACATATATGTATTATGATCTATTCTTCAGCTCCTCAATGCTCGTGACATGGCTCAAAAAACATTAATAGGGCAGAATTAAATCAAATATAGGACTGGCATTCATTTTCTAACCAACAGGTACCAACAACTTCTCATGTATAAAAGCCAATATTATCATCATTAATTCATGTGGTAATGCTCCTACTATTATAATATCTATAGGTTCAAAAGCACCTCATTTTTCATTTGTTAACAGCAGATATCAATTGCCCATGTTAGTCCCTAACTGGAATCGACTTTTCCCATGCATTGTTTACATTGGTAGAAAAGTAATAAATGCTTCACTTCACCATAATTATATAGTTGGTTTTCAGTCTAATCCATCTTTAGTCAGCTTATTTGATTATTATTTCAAGTGGTCATTAAATGATTTACTCATTATATGGTTATTTGGCTGATATGTATACTGATATATTTTTGAATACTAATAAAGCACTTAATGGAGACTTGGTAGAAATCTATTCATTTATTAATAGTGTAGCTTTAATTAATTCAACATATAATCACATATAGTTTTGTTTGACAGAACACTAAATGTAGTTAAAAAATATTAATTCATTTTACTTGTTGAATTAATATAAATATCTAGTATCAACACTAGTATATTCACCTTGAAGTAAATTACCTTCAGCTCAAACTATTTGAAGAACATCAACCTTATCACCATAAAAAAGATATCAATTCCATATTAAGATCTTTGTACAAAGAAATGATTCTTGGTTTAGCATTTTCACCAAATCTGAAGATACATGTAATATGTGTAATATTTAACCCTTTAATATTTTTTTTAATTGGTAAATAATGATTTCATTCAATCATATATATATATATATATATATATATATATATATATAGTTTCTACTTTTATGTGAATGACTCTTTTTTTTATTATTAATATGAATGAATGTTATATCACTTAGTTTGTTAGCCTTTTAAGATTAATTTAAGGAATATATGGTTTGAATATATGATTTCAAATTAAAGATATAACAATATGATTAGTTGAACCACACAAGATTAAAGTATGTAACAATATTTTAGCTTATAGTTTGTTGACAATGAAACCACACATATTTGTAATAGTTCATCAAGCACATAATTAAAACAATATTTTATTTAATGTGATTTAAACTTTATGTTTGATTTATTTGTTTTTAACATTTTTAATAATATTTAGTATAAGCTAATACGTAGGAGTTTATTAATATGAGATTATATTAACATATTTCATTTTAGCAAAACAAAATAAGACATTTGGTTCAAATAGTGAACAATTTTAGATTGAAAATTACATTCAACTTGTAAATCATCTGGATTATCCAATAGTCCCTATCTATTTTGCTCCGAAGTAGTTGGCAAAAGCAAGGATTTTCTGTTGATTACATTAACATATTTTTAGAAGTTGTTATATACTATGACATTGATCTTGTGAAGATTTTAAGGTCATTGAAGGTGATTATCTAATCTGATCTAGTTCTATAGCATAAAATGATACATTGGAGAAACTTTATCACTAACTATTAGACAATAGTTAAAGTGATTGAGAAAATTAGCATCAGCAAGTTGATTATTTTGTAGGGAGCAAAATGTTAATACGTCATATTGAACTTATGAAAGATAATATAGATATATTTGATGATCTAATGGACAATATAAGTGTTTGCATGTAAACTAGGATTTGGCTTGAAAATGCAATGAAGGAACTTAATGATATCATTAATTTTTGTATTGACATGTATACCTTTATGAATAATTGATACGTCGGATCGATCGAACTATGTACTTGATCGATCGAACGCATTTGGTTAGATCGATCGAGCACTTGAAGCTTTGATTTTAAAACCTATTTTTAATATGAATTAGATTAACTTTTTACTAGATTGTCCTTATTTCTTAAAACTCATTTAACTGATTTTATGGATAAGATGGTAATTTTACTTTGACTTAAAGTACTTCAAAATATTCTATAAATATAAATCTAAGTACATAATTAAAACTAACCACACGAGCTTGATTGTGCTTTTTCTCTTCATCTTTTGTTCTCTCGTTTTGTTAAAAAAATTAAGTATGTTTTTTCATTACAAACATTTGTGATTGTGTTTGATGAATTAACGAACCTATAATAATGTTAGGAAAGATTGTCTCTTTTCAGTCACCTGATTGTCATTTATTGGTCACCTAGTTATTTTTGTTTGAGTGCTTAATTGATCTTAGAAGATCACTTTTAATTTGTTTGTTTGTTTGTTTTTATTTTTATATTTCGTCAGTTTCAAAAAAATAAAAAGGGAGGGAAGTAGACATGCTTTAACATTGACATAATTATTAAATACTCTATTCATATTTGTTTTGATTGTCTATATATTATAGAAATAGATATTTTGCTTGTGCATTTACATATTTATTATTATAGGTAATTAGCTAACAAAGTTGTTTTTGAGATCTATTAATTAAAAGGTTATCGTGTGATATGTGAAGCTATTGCAGTGAAAGAGATACCTCATAACTAATGGGAAAATCATCGTATTAGATTTTTAATTCGTGTATATATTTTTTAAAATATTAATAATAATAATAAAGGAAAAAATAAAAATACAAAGGTTTGCATGCACAAAAAAAAAGTCACAAATGATTATACAAAAAATATATATAACCAATTCTTCACAAAAAATACGAGATAAGTTATTTTAAAATATCATAAATAAAAAAATTGACATCTTATTACAGTTTCAATACATTACTTTTTGGTGATTGTCAATGTCTCACATGTGTTTGTAACTATAAATGTTGTTATATATGATAATTTGATATAACTATATAAAAGTAATATATGTATGTGTGGACGTACCCTTTTGGACAATCATGAACATATTTGACAACAGTGGAACAAATTATATATGTAAATATATACAATGATTATATGTTTGAATAATACGTCAAATATGATAAATTATGAAATTTGGTAATGAATATCCATGTTTGTACAATTATTAGACATCGTATTAATTATAAAATTTAAAAGTCCAATAAATATTAACAAAACATATGAAATATTAATTAACTCATAATATGTTAGTACTTGGTATTGGTTCAAAAATTATTTGCATAATTTCATTACATGTTGTACGATTATGTCTAGGGTGTCCACATCACAAAAAAGTAATACTTAATCTATGAATCTTGGCTTTGCATCTTTACCTGATCTCTTGAATTGATAAATAATGATTTCATTTAATCATATATATACATAAGTGAGCTTTTTTTATTATTATTAATATGAATGAAAGCTATATCACTTTGTTTGTTAGCATTTTAAATTGATTTAAGGGGGTTATAGTTTGAATATATGATTTCAAATTAAAGATATAATATTATGATTAGTTGAAACACACAAGATTAAAGTAACCCTATGCTATATGTATTAATATTTTAGCTCGATATATTGGATTCATATTATAGCTAATTATAATTTTAATTTAAAACTATTTTATATAATTTTCAAAACTAAACACATATGTGATATAGCATGCTAGATGGGTAAAGGTCAAATTTAGGTTTCAAACTTGACTTTTCTACTAATCACATAAAAGACCGAAGGTACTAAGATTTCTCATGAGATTAGTACTCTAACCACATTGTGGAGTCTCACATATGGGATTTGCAAATGAGACATTTAAAATGCAAACTTAATAACAATGAACAGCTTCTTGCTACATAAGATCATAAAATTACTCACTAAAAAAATCACAAAATTAATGTTTTTCCATTGGTCATCAAATTACACTAACATTAGGTTCCACAATAGCAGTCTTCTGTTAATATGTTTAGGTATCAAAATTAATGGTAAGCAATGCCACCTCCAGAATACTCAACCTCCTAAAAAATTGGATAACCGAAAGTTAGAACAACCTAGTCTTTAGCTGTAATGGACATCAGTCATCCATAGTACAATATTTATGCTAGAGTTAAGTTGGCAACAAAGATAATACTTAAAACAATGGGGATGAGGACCAACTTGACATAAGAACAACCCATAAATAATGTCTCCACCCAAAAACCTTAACAAAAGCACAACAATAATTATAAGAGACTAGGCAATGTCTCGTTTTCAAAATGTCGTGATGGCATGTTTGGTACACCATATTGAATAGATTAAATATTAGATTAAAATGTATTGAATTGTATTGTAACTAGTTTGTATAATGTTTGATAATAATTTGTATAATATAGTCGGATAAAATTGATAATAAATATTTTAATAAAATAATTTATATTAAAATAGTATGTAATTTGCTTTATCTAGTTTTCTTAAACATAAAAAAAATTTCATTATAAAAAATTTATTTTTTATATTTTCTTAAATTTTAAAAATAAAAATAAAATTATTTTTAATTTGAGATTAAAAAAAGTTAAGACACATAATTTTACATTTAAAAATTCAAACATACTAAGTTTAAATATCCAATATGATTTAGATGCATACCTCACTAAGAAACAAAATTTCTACATAACCATAATAGATGTGTAGGAAGCAACCATAATCCTTGGTGAGTATATCGAGGAAGAATGTTGAGTAAAAGTCCCTAATGAAAGAGAATGAGTCTTTATTAAACAGTCTCTGGAAGGAAGGTAACATGAAAAGATGAATGTTTCACAAAGTCCACCATTCTTGACAATCTATTGGCTCTATTAATGTTATTATTATACGATGTGAGAGGATACGCTAAAGATCTCATTTTTTGCATAAACTTATAAAAACAAATTAAAATTACCTATCAAGTAGAAAAATAAAAAGATAAAATAAATATATAAATATATGAAACAATTTATATTTGTACACAAAATACTAAACACGTAATAAAGAATAAATAATACAATGATATACGTGTTAGTAAAGGAAAATAAATTATACAAGAAACAAAAAATAATAATAAAAATGGTAAAATAAATAAAATAATAAAAGAGTTAATGAATAAAGAAAAGAAAAATAAAAATAAATGAAAGAGAATTATTTTAAAGTAAACTTTTTTATGCGTCAAACTTTGTATGATTTTTAAAATAGTCTACAAGTCCACAAATCATTAAAAAAACTTGATGTGTCAAATTTAGGTGTACAAATTTTGTATGATTTATAACGTAGCCCACAAGTGCACAAATCATTATAGAAAATTAATTATATTTGTTCAATATTAAATAGGTTATTAAAAATATAAATTAAAATTATTGATTCTTTTTTTTATAAGAAATTATTCTAAGGTAGTAATAAATTTTGTTCCTAACCAATTATTAATTAAAGTCTTTTGTGAGAATCAATAATTGATAGTTAACTAAATTAAGCTTTATTCATGAAGACTTAATAAACTATTTAATTGATGCTTTTGGCTGTGCTATCTAATTGATACTTTTAGTGGGATTATCAATTTAAACTCTCATCAATGTGTCTAAGTTACGTTAATGATTTAAGTATCTAGAAAATAACTTTCAGGTTTTAAATCTATTATGAAAAATATGCCATCAATATATTTTCCAATAATAAATCTTATAAAAATCATTGAAATAAAGTTGTTTAAATTAGATCCAAAATATAATTAAGGTCCTATTTATATGTGTTGGAAAGGAGAAAAATATGGATAAGATGATTGGCACCGCATCACACAATTCTTTCATACCATGGCATGCATAGGTTATACACCTTTTGGAACTCAAACCATTACACGCGTACCGTGGTATACAAAATTTTCATGCCACGACCCACATCAATTTTTGTGATGCATGATTCTCAATCCTTTTGCCTCGAGTCGTGGCACATAAAACTTTCATGTCGTGACCCACGTTGTTATGAACAAATGGATGCCTTATTTTCCTTTTACATCATTTTTCATCATTTGGAACATGTGTAATGTTTTACATATATTATCTTTTAAGCTTTTAAAGTTGTAGATATATTCTTCAAGTGTTTAATCAATTGCATTTTTTGGACATTAAAATACCCGAAAAACAATAAAATATATCCATGATTTTTAAAAAATAGATTTGTTTAAAATGATAGGAGAATTAAGCTAATACAGATCTATTTAATCATTTAACATGCATAAAATCATGATCTATTAATAGCTTTTGAGCACTCATTAGTACAATGTGTTCAGGCTTCCCACACTGGAAGCATTTAATTTTGATGGCATGGTTCCTTTCGTGTTTCTCTAATTAACTTTTAGAGTCCTCGTTATTCTTCACAAATCTTGAGTTATCTCTTCTAACTACACTAGAAGAGCTCTTATTTTCGAAGAACCTAGTAAACTTCTTGGCCAGTAGTGCCATCTCTTCTTCATCAGGACTTGAGTCTTCATCATTGTTACAGTAGTACTCGCATCTTTACTGGAACCACTATCCTTAGTAGTTTTGAGAGCGATGCTCCTTCCTTTACAAGCAATTTTTTTATTTTGTATAGGGAGTAGGTGATAATGTTCGAAGACTTAAAGGTCACCTACCAACTCATTCGTAGTGAATTCTCCTAGCTTATACATTGATTCAACCACCATGACCTTGGTATGAAAAAGGTGTGGGAGACTAGCAATTATTTTCTCAATCTATTTCTCTTCATTTATTGGTCTCCCTAGATTATATGAGTTGTTGATGATTTTTGAGAAACAATCATAAATTTTTTTGAACATCTCATCTTCTTCCATTATACAGAACTTGAAGTCTCTGTTCAGCTTCAAAATCATGAATCACTTCACCATAGTAGTACCCTCAATCATTGCCTCGAGTATGTTGATAAAGCTCTGAATCCTTCTATATTTATAAGGAGTTACAGCTCTAATGATAACATACAATCATTTTTTGTTCCATTCAGATTCTTTATTTTCTTCTTTGTTTCGGTCTATCATTGGCTTTGGAATGATAGTATTATTAGGAAGGGTCTTGGTTAGATACGTCCAGCCAGTTTTTTACAATAAGCCAAAGATGGTCCCCTAGCAACCACAAGAATGCCTACATCTAGGACTTCCAATAAGTGTAATTCAACCCATTAAAAAGTGGAGGCCTACATACATTACCTCATTTTCTCAAATCCATTAGTGAGAAAGTGTGTATGTAAAGTGAGTTTTCAACATCAGAACGGTCAAGTCCAACAGGGTGAACCTGCTCTGATTACAATTGAAATAGTCCAACACCCGGTACACAACTAGGTTAAAAAGATACTGAATCTTTAAAGACTCGTTCTAAACTCGCAAGCAGTAGAAAGTAAACACGTAGCAAATAGATTAAAATGTATTGAATTGTATTGTAATTAGTTTTAATGTTTGATAATAATTTTTATAATATAGTCGGCTAAAATTGAGAATAACTATTTTAATAAAATAATTTGTATTAAAATAGTATGTAATTTGCTTTATCTAGTTTTCTTAAATGTCAAAAAAATTTCATTATAAAAATTTATTTTTTATATTTTCTTAAATTTTAAAAATAAAAATAAAATTACTTTTAATTTGAGATTAAAAAAAAGTCAACACATAATTTTACATTTGAAAATTCAAACATACTAAGTTTAAATATCCAATACAATTTAGACGCATACCGCACCAAGAAACAAAATTTCTACATAACCATACTATTTTTATTTTGTACGATATGTTTTGACTTCATAACTAAACACATGATTGTATTATAAGTCAGGGTCTTCAGTACTGTGTAACAAAGATGCCACGAAGAATTTAATTACAAGTTTATAACTATAGTCATTCACAACGCTGACATTGAGGGAATATACTCAACATAAAGGAAAGAAGACCTAGGCAATATAGTTATGGAAAACAATCGTAATTGTACCTGAGGAGGAGGCAACGAGGAAACCCAGTCTAATGCATGTGTAGGAAGCAACCCTAAAGTGTTCAGCTATGGTGAATAAACAACAAAGAATAAGTCGAACAATAAATCAATTTTGGTGCAAAAATGAAAAATATGATAATGTTGTCTATATTTTCATAGAGTATTAGATACGGTAGCATCTGAAATAGTTATAGGATGAGAAGAAAAATCATCTTTCAAACACCTAGAGCTAGACCACCCAAATTAAGGGCAATAACTTTGGGCCGAGGAGTTCCACCCTATTGTCTTTGTAAGGCTCAAAAACTACAAAATTTAAAAAAGGAAAAGCATGAATTAGCTCATAAAAATAAATAAAAATTAACAAAATGAAATTTCAAAGGAAAAATTCAGGTGATGTGATAATATTGTATCACTGTTAACCAAAGAAAAACCAACATGTAATAGGTTGAGCTAGATAAGATAATATATCTTACGTAGTTTGTATTATAGACATGTTAGACCAATATACAAAATGAATAACCGTGAAAAGAACAAAGACACAAAATTCTCTTACTTAGAAACTTGTAAATAACAATGTTACCTTACTCTTGATCGATATAGGACTTAACACTCTTAATAGACAAGTAGTCGCAAAATCATTCCATTAAAATTGATAATGTGCTCAAATCCAATTCTCCTATAAATATCTGAGCAAGTTAAATAAAAAGAAAGTCAAAATTACAAGTAATGTAATTTAACTAATTTATCCTTTAACGTACACTGCAGTCACACTTGTTCAAACTACAGGTGTGCCATTACTTGACAGGCTTCTAAGCAACTCAATATAGACCAAACCTCACTTGACCAAACAAGACTACAAATTGAAGAGTTACTTGATAGACTCTTCGCAAATCAATATAGATCAAACCTAAAGACAACACATTGATGATTGAACTTCATATGTCATGTTAAAATCCTTAACTTACTCCAATAGTTAAAGTGTAAAACTGTTTGAAGTCGAGCATAATTTAACTCATTCTTTACATATCAAGCCATTGAATTGCAGGCAATAAACAACAGAGATTTCACAGAATGAAGGGATGAAAAACAACAAGCTGTAAATGAAAAATTAGCATCAAATTACCCTTTCCTACACCTTGCAATGCACTTATTGGCTGCCAAAGAGCAGAAAACGTAATCCCAATGTTGAACAGAAGAACTGTGCTCCTAGCCATCCCCATCATAAAGCCCATCATTAGAAAATTCTTAAAAGTTGTTTGTGACACCTGCCGCGCTTTCTGTTGAAGAAAAATGGATCATTATAGCTTTGTCCAGCCTAAGCAACCTAAATTACTACAATTCCAATTAATATGTTAAATCCTCCAACATAAGAGACTTTATTAAAGAACAATAGATATTGGAGATAACGATTTGGTTAGTTACGATTTATTAAAGAGAGAGAAAGTTTTAGATCAAAAATTACAATTGGATTGAGAATTTTGTCTATGTCATGTAATAGTTTATAAAAAGGTAAATTATAAATTACAAATTCATTTCTTCTTCCACCAGCTTTTAATTAGCACCTAAGTTGTGTCATTAGAACTTCGAAATGAGTAAAAAAAATTTAATAATTTATTTTTATTATAGATGAAAAAATTATAAAAGCTTTAATAAATAATAATTTATTTTTATTATAAATAAAAAATTATAAATTTGTAATAAAAATAATTTATATTTATATAATAAAAAATCTATAACTTTTTATTTATAATAAAAATAAATTATTATTTATTAATTTTTTATAATTTTTTCATTTATAATAAAAATAAATTATTAAAAATTTTACTAAATAGTTACATTAATTTTTCATAAAAATTATTGATATTTTTAAAAAATAAATTATTTAAGATTAATCTGAATTTAAAATATTACCATTTATAATTTTTAAATATAAATAAATTATATATTTATTAATATGAGATAAAAATTTAATTTTTATTATTATTTTGATTTATATTATGAAATACAAATATTATTTTTCATTCTTTATTCTTTTTATTTTTTTGATTATTGTCTTTAATCAAACAATTTTATAATAGTTTTTGAAGTTATAAAAAATTAAAAATCGTAACGTATTGTGATATTCAATTAATATCATAGGGTATTTGTAAAAATAAAAAAAGATTATATTGTAACACATATCTCTACTATTATTATAATTTTAATTATTACTAAGACAACAAATATTTATTATTAATAATTTTATTTAAGTATTAAAATATAATTAATTAGATATAATTTATATATTTTATTATATTAATAATAAAAATAATTATAATAATATTATATTAGATAATATTTTCACGTATTGTATCTTGTAGAAAGTTGGATCAAGAGGTTTCACAAATTATTTTAATAATTTAATTATTTTTTATATCATAATTATAATTAATATTATAATTATTTATTAAATATAATTATAATTATATTTATTAATAATAATAATGTATTATATTATTTATGAATTATCAAAATACTTATCATATCATTTTTAATATACGTATAAATTATATTTATTTTATTATAAAATAAATTATTTTTTATTTTTAAAATAAAATTTTTAATATATGACAAGATAAATATAATTATAAAAGAGATTTGTGTATTTAAAATTAATTATAAATTTATAAAATGTTAATATTTTTTTTATGTTTATAATACCTATGCTTTAATTTTTTTTTAAAATAAAATTTACTAAAAATTGGGTTTTAAGTTTAAAGTTAAGTTTTTTTTTATTTTTAAACTAAAAAACAAATAATCTTTTTTTTAAAAACTATTACGTGCTATATGCCTATTATAGTAAAAATCCCATTGGACTAGCTACTTGGCTTCAAAATAAACAAAAAATTGAAAGCATGATTCAAATTAAAGAAAGCCTTAGATTAAGGTTGCATTTGGGTCATCTGCTTGTCGTTTGATATTCTGCTTGGTTGGATTTTAGTAATAGGTAATTTATGTAATTGGACTCTGAAGGTTTTGAATTAATGGTTTCAGTTCTATTCTTTATACTTCAAATTTATCGATCTTGCATGGATACAGGTTTAAAGATTCTGGTAGTAGAGTTCAGAGTGTAGTTTTGTTTAGGGAAACATTTTGCATAAAACAGGACGGTTAGTTTTGCATTGAAATATTGGGTTAGGCTCTAATTGATATATTTTGATGTAGAGTCGATCTCAAAATTAGAAAAACTGATTTACCTACAACAGTTCTAGTCTTTTGTTATTTTATTGATATTGGCCTACAAATTTTATTGCTTTTAGGAAAACATGGCATTATTGAAGCTTCTTGAAGACAAGAAAGCATTCTATATAAATGATTTGGTTTAAAACTTCGGTGAAATTTTATTCTTTTATTTGAATTTTTAATTTCTTCCAAAAATTGCTTCTTCTTTTTTTGGTTTCTCACAGTAAAGTGTTTGAATTAAGCATAATAGAGTTTGTCTTTTGAAGACACATATTTATGTATTTAGTTTCATTATTACTTTTTCACTTGACTTTGTCTTTTGTTACATATATAAACACTTCAATGCAACCATTACATGCTATCACAAGTATAAGTTCATTTTTGACATAAGTTTTATTATTGGAATGATAATCACAGTTTTTCATTGCTACTTATCAAACATGAAATAGTTTGTGTAATTACTATCCTTTGTCATATCTATGTTCATTATGTTCGAATCATATTGTTTAATAGAATTTGACTCAAAAATTGTATTAATTATTGGTTATTTTCTTTTTAATAATATGGGTCAACCTCTCATTTACCTTGTATCTCTGGAAGCCCATACCAAGTAGGCCCATTCTCTCGTTGCTGAGAATGTTTGATAAAAACCACAACACTTTTGAAGTGGTAAGTAATGTCTTATTTATAGCAATAAACATATCATATGAGTTAATTACATATCAATTACAATGAATGTGAAATTTAAATAAAATGGAAAGCATATACAAGGAAATCTCCTAGAATTAAGGTTTAATGGAATGCACATATGTCAAGCCTTAGAATAAGGAAAAATATCCTAAACACCCCCGCAAGCTGAGCATCGGATTGGAACAGACGTGAAGCTTAGAACAAAAAAAGTCAAAAAGCAATCAAGGAAGACTTTTGGTGAAGATATCGGCAACTTGCAGGTGAGAGGGAATATACTGAGTGAGAATTTTTCCAGCAACAACAAGTTCCCAAAGGAAATGATAGTCTAACTCAACATGCTTGGCCCGCTTATGAGAAAAGAGGTTGAAACTCAAAAAAATGGCACTTTTGTTGTTGTATAAAAGGAGAGGCTATTGTGGAGTGGAGATTTATTGATCACGAAGAAGATGCATAACCCAAAGAATTTTAGTTGCAGTGGATGCAAGAGCACGATACTTAGTTTCACAACTAGAGCGAGAGACAGTAGGTTACTTCTTGGCTCTCCAAGAAACCAAGTGGTGCGGAGATAAATGGAGTAGCCATAGGTAGATCGATGAGTGTCAGAGAAA
Organism: Hippophae gyantsensis; assembly: GCA_030763125.1. Taxonomy (NCBI): domain Eukaryota; kingdom Viridiplantae; phylum Streptophyta; class Magnoliopsida; order Rosales; family Elaeagnaceae; genus Hippophae; species Hippophae gyantsensis. Next base: position 38,748,615 of record CM061035.1, on the reverse strand, counting down.
CCCGCCCAATCTGCATTAGAGTAAGTAACTAAGGCACCAAGACTAGCAGAGCGCAAAAATTAAGGCCAAAATGAAGGGTGCCTTTGACATAGCGAAGAATACGCTTAACAGTAAGAAAGTGATCCTCTGTTTGAGCATGTAGAAACTGGCTAAAAGAGTTTACAACATGGGAAATGTCAGGCCGCGTAATGGTGAAGTATTGGAGGGCACCAATAAGAGACCTATAGAAAGTATCATCCGAAAAAGGTGTACCATCAGTAGAAAGGTACTGTGCAACAACCATTGGGGTATGAAATGGTTTGCTGTCAAGTAATTGAACATGAGTAAGAATATCTTGTGTATACTTCAGCTAACTAATGAACAAGCCATTGGCAGTTGTTGAAGCTTCAAGACCAAGAAGATAACTGAGGGGGCCCAAATCTTTAGTGGCAAATTCAGAATGAAGCTTGCAAGTGAAGCTGTTAAGGATAGATGGGTTATTGCCAATGATAATGATATCATCAACATAAATAAGCAAGTAGATAATGTTAGACTGCTTATGGAAAATAAAGAGAGAAGTGTCAGCACAACTATAGGAAAAACCAAGTGAAAGAAGAAAGGAGCTAAAACGTTGAAACCAGACATGGGGAGCTTACTTAAGGCCATAGAGGGATTTCTTCAACTGACATACATGATTAGGAAAGCAAGGATCAATATACCCAGGAGGTTGTTCCATATAAACATTTTCAATAAGAGTACCATTAAGAAAGGCATTATTGACATCAAGTTGGAAAAGTGGCCATTTATTGGTGATAGGAATATAAAGCACAACACAAACAATGGTAGCCTTGATAACAAGGCTAAAAGTTTCAATATAGTCAAGACCCCAGGTACCTGAGTATATCCTTTTATGGAAAAGCCAGCTCCTTCCTCTTCTTGAGAGTCAAGAATTGTTGAAATATGTTGATGGAACCCTTGTGCTGCCAACCCGTTTTGAACCTGCCAACTCTACCACACCTAATACCAAATACCTGGCATGGAAAGTTGCATATCAACTTCTACTCATTCTCTTACTTTTCACCCTCACCGAAGAAGCCATAGCTAAGGTTGTTGGTCTCTCCACTATACGTAACATCTGGCTCACTTTGGAGAACAATTTTAGCCATCGCTCGAAGGCACATGAATTATGTCTCAAGGATGATTTATAGTTGATGAAACACGGTCATTTCAGTAACCACGGTAGAAATTTTTCCAACCGTAGGCAATCCAACTCTGGGCAGGGATGTCGCCCACCGCGACTCCAAACCAATTGCTCAAAATGATTCCTCTACTCATCTTACCGAAGCATTCAACACCTATTGTTCTCTCCTGGACCTGAGGCGTGTGATTATTTTTTGAACACTAGGGCTTCGGCACATATGACCACAGATTTCCTTGTATATGCTTTCCATAAAAGGTAGTTTGAGGAAGAAAGCTTGATAGTGATCATGAGGATTAAAATGTTGAAAGGAAGGAGATTGGGATTAGAAGCCATTGGAAGTAAAAATAATAATAATAATTAAAAGGTGGAACAATGGTTGTTAAACCAGAGACTGTTTTGATACCATGAGAATGTTTGATGAAAACCACCACACTTTTGAATTGGTAAGTAATGTCTTATTTATAACAATAAACATATCATATGAGTTAGTGTCATATCAATTACAATGAATGTGAAATGTAAATAAAATGGAAAGCATGTACAAGGATATCTCCTAGAATTAAGTTTTAATGGAATGCACATATGTCAAGCCTTAGAATAAGGAAAAATATCCTCAACAGTTGCGAACATTACCTTTGTGCGTGTTTATCATGAAGCTTGGATTTTTGTTCTTGCTAGTTATTAGCCAAGGATATTTCATTCTTCATATAAATTTTAAAATCAAGGTTCAGTTTTGTTTAGTTAATTCTTGAATCTATATTCTTTTTTGTTATGAAGTTATTCAATCTATTTGATTTTTTTAGTTTAGCTTTGAGTGCATGTCAAGCTTATGTTGAACTTGTTTCATATGTCTGATGCTTTGATTGGTGTAGAGTGTAAAAACAGATCCTATTGTTGTGCATGAATAAAGTGATTTTGTTTTTATTGCATTTGTATAGATTGTATATTTCTCTCAATGCAAAAGCATGTAGACATGCCTCGGTGCTTACTGGCTATTTAGAACCCTAAGTAGTTGAATGTTGAACATTGGTTGAAAATAACGAATATAGTTTTTAAAAGAAAATTTGAATACATAGATTCATTGCCTTTTTCATCAATTTTCATATATAAAACTATTGAATCAAAACAAGAAAAAAGATGCATGAGATGAATTTCTTTATTCAATAAATTGAAATGAGTATTCTTTATAAGTACATAAAATTATTCGAGAAATCGTATGTACTTATAAAGAAGTGATAACTTCCAAAGGTAGAAGTATTTTAAAACATAGCAAAATGGTTATATGGTTTCTAGGCTTCTAACCTTTTAGCCACCAACAATTTGCTTTAGCTTTGTGAATGCCTGTGGTTGGAAGGAGAGAGAATGTTGATATACATTACTTTTTAAATTATTTACGCATAATAATCTTTGGCTTATTCAAAACTTAGTCTTAAAAATATTCAAAATTAATTTTGGTTAGGAAAAGGGAGACTTGAGAGACCGAGAAATCGTGAAAATTTATGTTTTACTGTGTTAAGTATAATCCCTTGTCTTGTAGACTATGTCGATATTTTTTACAGGACTTAATTGCTCATTGCAATTTTCCTTTTTCTTTTAAACTTTTACGCCTATTTTTTTCCCCTTACTTTTTATTTTTCTATTAGATATATACTTTTATTTCTCTGTAAATATATATACTTTGAATAGTGTTTAATGGTAATTTTTTTTACTTTGAAAAATATTAAGAATACATAAATTACACTCAATTTATTTATATTGTGATAAATAATAAAATTATTTAAAAAATGGATAAATAATTCAAAGAATTTCCCATAGGCTCTAAATAATTAAATCATAAACTACCCATGTTTGTTACAATTGACATTCCTATTTTTTGATTATTTTTGTTATTGTTCTTGTATTAATGCTTTTAGTTTTAATGTAACACATATACATATGTAATATAACCATAAGTTACATGATATTTTTATATTTTTGTTTCTTTTTAGATAATGACTATGTATAATAATGAAAGTATATCATGCATAAAAAACAAAGATCATCTCCATGTTGAGTTGGAGCATAAAGTTTATTGGGTTGTAAAAAAGTTTAATTTTGATTTAAAGGTAGCAAGAGAAAAGAAACTTCTTCAATTGAATGAGATGGATGAGTTCCTGAATGATACGTATGAAAATACAAAGATCTACAAAAAATGGACAAAGAAGTGACGTGACAAACATATTCTTAGGCGTAAGTTTGCTCCATGAAAACAGGTTTTGCTTTTCAATTCATGACTAAAACTCTTCCCAGGTATGTTAAGATTAAGTTGGATAGGTCCTTATACAATTGACAAAGTTTTCACTTTTAGAGCAATAGACTTGAAGGACAAGGCAAAGAATATATTCAGAGTTAACAGTTAGAGATTGAAGCACTATTATGGAGAACAAGTAGAGAGAAATTGTGCATTTATTTCTCTTCAAAATCCTAATTGATGAAGATTGAAAAGTCTTGCTATAGACTATAGAAAAGCACTTATGGGAGGCAACCCATAAAACTTTATTTTATTATTTCTTTTATTTTATTATTTATTACTATTTGAATAATTTGGATTTTGATGCTGGTTTATTATGGAGGAATAAAAAGCTGAAAATTACAAACTAATGTGGATTCACCATAAAATCAGGGAAGTTCCTTTCATATCTTCAATCCGTCTAAATTTTGAATTACAATGAGGACATTGATTAGTTTATGTTTTGGGGTGTCAACTCCTATAGTCTTGACTTGTTGAATTCTGTTATCAAGCATGTATTTGAGTATGATTAAATTCGTTATGACTCTGAAATTTGTGATTGAGGATGGTTTTGAGAAATTTTTTTAAAATCTGCTATTATGTTTAGTAGAGTTTTGTGGGTACTTTGATTTAAATCTTCATCCTTGAAAATAATTGAGCACATAGTAAAATTTTCCCTACTTCATTTTAGCTTTAAAGAGGATTTGAATTAAGTGGGTTAGGAAAGTTTAATCTTGCTTTGCTCTAGAATCCGTTGATGGATCCTTGAGGTAAAATCCTAGTTGATACCAAATATTAGAGAAATGATTTAGGCATTTTTTTGTCACAACAAAAAAGCTTTCCCAACCGTCCTAATTATCACACCATTATCGCATGGTGTATTCCCATAGTCAACTCCCTTGAGCCTTATTTTATATACGTATTATTTGTTCTTTTAACTTTATAAAACATTCACAGCCTCAAAAAACCATGAGCTTACCTTAAATTTTGAGAAAATATTTTAGGGAAAATTTTCATTTAAAAAGAAAGTTCAAATTAAATAATCTACATTATGTTTGCTCTATTTGATTAAAGTGTGAAAAAAATAAAGAAAGTGAGAGACAAGAATAGAAAAAAAGGTTAAAGTGATTGAAAGTAATAAAGACTATGAGTATCAAGGCAACCACATCTTAAAAAAAATGTACTCCACTAATTGAGTATGACAACAATATTGTCATCAATGACAATCTTGATTAAAGACCTTTTGATCTCTGATTTTGGTATTTGATTATATTAGTGGAGAGAATTCCTGTAAATTGGACTTATGGTGTTAAGTTTTGAGAGAGTTTTTTTGATTTCAGTTGTTCTACTTTTATCTAAATTTGCTGGTAGTTTGGAGTTAAATTGATTATTTCACACACACACTCAATGACTCAGCTTTAGGTTGGAGTAAATGCTTAACTCTTGCTTGACAATATTATTTCCATTTCATTCCCAACTTTAATGAAAAGTCACAATGTTTTGCATTTGATTTAGAGTTTTGGATCACTGAGCACATTTGAAATTTTTTGTTTTTATGTTGTTATCCTGAGATATTTAGGAAGTCAATGCTTGATTTTATTGTTTGTCCTCAAAATGGATTAAGAGATTCTAATTCTGACGAATCATCTAACTAGGTAAAAATCTTCACCAAATATCAAAGGTTGGGAAATCAACCAATATTGTATGGCATAAGAGTTTGGTGAGAGACTTGATAGGCAGCAGTTACTTCAGCAATCATCGTCTGTTTTATTAAGATTACAGGTCTTAGTGGTTTAGGTTTGTGAGTATGTTTAATCCTTCCCCTATTGATAATATGACTTGATATCACAATTGAACATATATATATTATGATCTATTCTTTAGCTCCTCAGTGCTCGTGACATGGCTCAAAGAACATTAATAGGGCAGAATCAAATCAAATATAGTACTGGCATTCATTTTCTAACCAATAGGTACCAGCTCCTGTATAAAAGCCAATATTATCATCATTACTTCATGTGGTAATGCTCTTACTGTTATACTATCTATAGGTTCAAAAGCACCTCATTTTACATTAGTTAATTCGTTAAATGGAATCAACTTTTCCCATGCATTGTTTACATCGGTAGAAAAGTAATAAATGCTTCACTTCACCATAATTATATAATTGGTTCTCAGTCTAGTCCATCTTTAGTCAGCTTATTTGATTATTATTTCAAGTGGTCATTCAATGATTTACTCACTAAATGGTTATTTGGCTGATATGTATATTGATATATTTACGAATACTAATAAAGCACTTCTTTTAATCAGCTTACTGGAGACTTGGTAGAAATATATTCTTTTATTAATAGTGTAGCTTTAATTAATTCAACATATAATCACATATAGTGTTGTTTGACATAACACTAAATGTAGTTTAAAAAAATTAATTCATTTTACTTGTTGAATTAATATAAATAGCCAGTATATTCACCTTGAAGTAAATTACCTTTAGCTCAAAATATTTGAAGAACATCAACCTTATCACCATAAAAAAGATGTCAACTCCGTATTAAGATCTTTGTAGAAAGAACATGATCTGAAGATACATGTGGTATGTATAATATTTCATCCTCTAATATTTTTTTTGAATTGGTAAATAATGATTTCATTCAATCATATAGAAATCATATATATATTTGTGTGTGTAGTTTCTACTTATATGTGAATAAGCCTTTTTTTTGTTAATATGAATGAAAGCTATATCACTTAGTTTGTTAGCATTTTAAGATTGACATAAGGGGGATATAGTTTGAATATATGATTTCAAATTAAAGATATAACAATATGATTAGTTGAACCACACCAGATTAAAGTATGTAACAATATTTTAGCTTATTTATAGTTTGTTGGACAATGAAACCACACATATTTGCAATAGTTTATCAAGCATATAATTAAAATAGTTGTTTTATTTAATGTGATTTAAACTTTATGTTTGATTTATTTGTTTTTAACATTTTCAATAATATTTAGTGTAAACTAGTACATTGGAGTTTATTAATTTGAGATTATATTAACATATTTCATTTTAGCAAAACAAAATAAGACATTTGGTTGAAATAGTGAACAATTTTAGATTGAAAATTACATTCAACCTGTAGATTATCTGGATTATCCAATAGTCCCTATCTATTTTGCTCCGAAGTAGTTGGGAAAAGCAAAGATTTTATGTTGATTACATTAACATATCTTTAGAAGTTATTATATACAATGACATTGATCGTGCAAAGTTTTTAAGGTCATTGTAAGTGATTATCTAATCTGATCTAGCTCAATAGCATGAAACGATGCATTGGAGGAACTTTATCACCAATTGGTACCCAATAGTTAAAATGATTGAGAAAATTAGCATCATTATGTTGAGTATTTTGTAGGGAGAAAAATGGAAATATGTCATATTGAACTTATGAAAGATAATATAGATATATTTGATGATCTAATGGACAATATAAATGTTTGCATATAAACGAGGACTTGGATTGAAAATGCAATGAAGGAACTTAATGATATCATTAATTTTTGTATTGAGATGTATACCTTCATGAATAATTGATACATCGGATCGATGGAAATGACATTTGATCGATCGAGTGCATTTGGTAAGATCGATCAAGCACTTGGAGCTTTGATTTTAAAACCTATTTCTAATATGAATCGGATTGAATTTTTACTAGATTGTGCTTATGCTCTTCATCTTTTGTTCTCTCACTTGTTTTGTTAAAAATTTTTAAGAACATTTTTTCATTACACACATTTTTGGTTGTGTTTGATGGATTAACAAGCCTATAATAATGTTAGGAAATATTGTCTCTTTTTAGTCACCTGATTGTCATTTATTGTTCAAATAGTTATTTTTGTTAGAGTGCTTAATTGATCTTAGGAGATCATTTTTAATTTGTTTATTTTTTTTATTTTTTAGTTTCAAAAAAATAAAAAAGGAGAGAAGTACACATGCTTTAACATTGGCATAATTATTAAATTGTCTATTCATATTTGTTTTGATTCTCTACACATTATACAAATGGATATTTTGACTTGTGCATTTACATATTTATCATTAACGTGAGTACTGAGGACTTTCCTAAGAGCAAGAGCCTAATGGAGAGGAGTAAAGGTCTAACCTACATATTGATTTACTTACAATCCCTTTATGCATGATCCCTACAAGAATATAAAAAAAGTGGGATAAAGCATATAAGAAGCAAAAAATGAGCAAGAAAATAACCTAAGTCGAGGAAGGAAAGGGGTAGTATTAAAGAACCAACTTGGTAAGAATTAGGCTTTGTTAGACAAGAGGAAAATTTCATTAAAGGTTCGGGAAAATACTATTGGTGTCAACCTAAAAGCATTACCAAATAAGCTATGAAGTACTAAAGCATAAGATGAAGCGACAAATAGATTTTAACAAGATTTGAGTACATTTTCTAGTGATTTTGATTAATGAATTCCTTGTCTATCCCCCTTAATATAGGATTCTAGATTATCTCTCTCTAATTAATTGACATGTTAAGAGGTCCCTATAACATTGTTTGGAGCATGCAAAATTGGATGTGGATCCCCTTTTGATGATTCGCTTGCCATGTATTTTACTATTTCACCTCATTTGAAGAACCAAGCTAATACTATATGGGGACTTGATGTTTAAGCATAAATTATGACCACATGATCGGACTATATAGTGCCTAAAATTTGAACCTTGCACATGACATAATCTCACCATATGTGGTACCAAAAGCTCAACCTCAAGCCTGGACTTACAAGGTGGTGGTGCTTAAAGTAGTTATAGCTTTTACTTTTTTAATCTTTTGAAACAATTTAATATGTACCCTCTATGTAATTGACACTTATCCCTATAAATTTCCTATATATATAATCATGATCTTTAACCACACACATTCACTAATATTTATCACATCTCTCTTTTTTGTCTTTCTAAATTTAAACCATCCCCAATAGATGTCATCCATATAAAACACTAAGAATATCACTTGTACATCATTGATGAGTCAGTAGACACAAGGCTTATTGGAATTTTGAATGAAGCCAAATTATTTTATGATTTTATAATTCCATGATCTCAAGGTTTGCATAATTCCATAGATTGATCGTTAAGTTTGCAAACCTTTTTCTTGTGGCCTTTGACCATGAATCTTTCTCATTGGACCATGTAAATTTTCATTTGAAGATTTTCATTAAGAAACATTATCTTGATGTACACTTTCCAAATCTCTTAATCAAGAGAGGTAGTAATGGACAAGAGTATATGAATGGGTCTATGGTTGCTATTAATGGAATTTTTTTTTATCATAGTCAACTCTTTCCTTTTGGGTAAAACTCTATGACATTAGTCATTCTTTGAAAGTCTCCACTTTCATATCTACTCCTATTTTCTTTTCAAACAACCATTTACATCCATTGCATCATATCTCATCGGGCTTCTCCATAAGTTCCTAGAATGAGTTGGAATACTTGGACTCTATCTTTTTGTCCTTGTTAGTATCGTTCATCACTTATTTATATGAAGATGGACCATCAATATGACTATCAGGCACAATAGCTTGTGTCTTACCAAATTTTGTGGAACAATTGGGCAATCTGATTGCCCTCACACTATGATGAAGTTGTAGTTAATCTTAACTATTAATAGTGGCATCTATGACTAGTTGAATATCACTTTTAATTGATGTTTTTATGATCATATCATATTGTAATTCCTCTAGTAGTACCATGCTATAATGCTTGAAGTAATTCATGTATTCATTCTAAAGAAATATAGAATATTTTGAAACAAATACATTTTGTCTTGATGAATATATGTAAGTCCCATTGTACTATGTTTATGTGTGCTCGCTTCCCATTTGCAAAACATAGTATCTATTTTTTCTACTCAGTGTTTTCTCTTCCTCTATGGAAGTTTAGCTACTGTGGACAAGTACCACACACACATAGTTTGGAAAACTGTGATTAAAAACATGTTTTCACACATAACAAGGTTGGTTATTTTTAGTATGCATGCTAGGTCGAGAATGGTGATTTTTGGTCCATCTTGGGTGTAGGTGTGCGTGGATATTACTCGACATTTTTGGAAATATAAAAATATCTTTTAGCATCTCACCAGAAAGCTTGCTAACAAGCTCACCACCACCCTTGCCACCACATTTGGGGAAACTCTACCAAATTTCATATTGAGATTTATAAATAACTCCCACCTTTCTCAACTCCTTACCCATGTTTTTAACGCCAAAAATCTACAAAAATTCATATTAAGATTTATATCTATTTTCAAAATCATTTTGTAGATATTACTTTTATGCATGGGTCATTCAGTGAGTTTAGTTTTCAAATCGTAATATATATGCGTACATGGTTTAACAGTTTGTCTTCTATATACGATTGAGTTCATTGGAAGATAGTATGTTCTTTGGTATGCTTGATATTAAGAGTGATGCTTAAGGTGTGTCATTCTATATATTTCATGATACTAATCTATTGCCACTAATCATACCATATTTGGTGGTGTTGGACAGGGAGGAAAACCTGATTCGTGTGTTGAACCTGGTCGTTACGAAAGCAGCAATCAAGAGTGGCAATAGGCAGTTTGAACTAAGAACCAACTTGATAGAGGTAGTAATGGCTTTATTTCTTTCAAAGTTATAACTACTTTATTATTTAGTAAATTTTTTATTACTGAGTGGTTGCCTTAAGCAATCCAAAGATGTTACCATATAGATATGGTCTTTATATAGGTTTACCTCGTTACATCACTTGTTATGAATGATCCATTTTTGTGTTAGTATGATATGAGCTTAAAATGTGTATGTTACAACATACAATAGCTTAATTTCTAATTAGAAAGCCTTATTATTTTCTACCTTCTGCTTGAAATTTGATATTTGTTGTTAAAAGTTATTTCCTTATTTTATATTTTATTATTTTTTTCTGCTAAATTTTTTGCTTTAGTGTTCCCTTTTCTATTAGAGTGAGTTTGGCTTTATCTCCTTGCCCTGGTAGTGTTACAGGTTATAGACTCTTTCAATTGGTATTAGAGTAAGTGCACTCTTTTTAGGCTTAACTGCTCTGGTGTTGATTCTGTTAAGTTCTCGAGAGAAGAACATACAGTTTATTTCCAATGGATTAAGGAGAATGAGGGAATGTCTATAGACCACCATTATTTAATGGCATAAAACTATGCCTATTTGAAATCACAAATGAGGGCCTTTTGTGGTCCTAAAGGGATTGTGTATAGCTCCTTGTTGAGAATGGCTAGACCTATCCCACCAAAACCCTACCCGACAATACTGTGATTCAAAAACCAATGATTGAATGGACAAAAGAAGAATCTAAGGAGTCCAAATGGAATAGTTATGGTTTATATGCTATCATCAGTGTTGTGACTCTTCATAGGTATAGAAGGATTCAGAGTTGTACAACATGAAAACAAGCTTGGGATATTTTTGAGACAACTTATGAAGGTACATCTATTGTTAAGAGGTTTAGAATACTTAAGTTAAATAGAGACTTTGAACTATGCATTATGTAAAAAGATTAAACTTTTGATAAGTTTTATGAATAGTTCTCAAACATTTTTAACTATTCTTACAACATTGGTAGACCTATTAGCTAAGAAAAATAGATTGAAAAGATCATTGCCAGTCTACCTCATAGGTTTCATTCTAAAGTTATTTTTTTTAGTCAATGTACAAACCCAGTGAGTTCATTATGAATGAGCTAGTTAGTGACCTATAAATCTTCAAACTGCATCATTTGTTACGAAGACAAGAACAAATTACTTTCGAGAAAGGGAAGAGCTTGGCTCTCAAAACCACCAATGAAAGTGAACCGAACAAATATGTTTGTACCATGATTGGTGGTAATGATTACTCTGATCTTGATAAGAAGGAAATGGCTTTCCTTGCCTAGAGATTCCATAGTCATTTAAAAGAAGAAACCATTCCAAAGAGATACTTCATATTCCAAAGCCTTAAAATCTATAAAAGAAGATAAAGACTCAAATAATGAATCTAAAAAAGTCTAGCAAAGGCCACTTGAACAAAATCAGATGCTTTTAGTGTGGGAAACTAGGTCACATTGCTACAAAGTATTTTTAGCAACAAAATCGCATAAACAAGAGTGCTATAAATGCTGAGATTACTATTTTGGATAGTTTTAATAACAAAAATGGGAAATAACTAACTTTCTAGCCTTGGTTTCCCCGGAAGTGTCATTGATTCTTCGACTACTACCTCAAATGTTCAAAAGGTGACAGCTGAAGTTGATGATGATGATAAGCAAGCTGAATATCTTCACTCCTAAAATGCACTACTATTGGAGGACTTCAAGTTTGAAAAATAAAGAAAATAGCCTTGGGTAACCTTCAAGAAAAAGTGCATGAGATATGCACAATGAAGTAAAGTCTATAGGAAAAGTCCTCTATTGATGGACAATAACATGATCTCACCAAAATTTGTGAGGTTATTCAAATGAGATATTTGGATTTGCTTAAGAAATTTAATGAAAATCAAGAAAAAGTAAATAAACTTAAGAAACAAATGTAGGTTCCCATCTCTTGTAAAGTTATACCAAGATTGAAGGATTAAAGAGCCAGATTATAGTCATTGAGAGTATAAAGGAATGAATGGCCTATTCTCTTATTAAAAAGTAAGATGAGATTGAACAACTAAATGAGACAGTTGTGAGATATGCACAATGAAGTAAAGTCTAGAGGAAAATTCCTCTATTGATGGACAATAACATGATCTCACCAAAATTTGTGAGGTTATTCAAATGAGATATTTGGATTTGCTTAAGAAATTTAATGAAAATCAAGAAAAAGTAAATAAACTTAAGAAACAAATGTAGGTTCCCATCTCTTGTAAAGTTATACCAAGATTGAAGGATTAAAGAGCCAGATTATAGTCATTGAGAGTATAAAGGAATAAATGGCCTATTCTCTTATTAAAAAGTAAGATGAGATTGAACAACTAAATAAGACAGTTGTGATTATGAACAATTACGCAGCTTATCTTGAATTATTTCTCAAAGAAAAGGAAGTTTTGATTATTACTCTAAAAGACAAACTGAGAGTTAGTGAGAAGGAATTGACTTACTTTACTTTCTATTTGAACAAAATGATAACTTGCATGGTATTGGTTATAGCAAGAAGCGTTCTACTAATTTTGTGAAAGCTTTTGATCAAGATCCAAAGTTGAAGTCACTTGCCCCTTACTTGAGAGGTAAGTCTATTATGTCCCCTTAACCAAATTCCTCTAGCAAGGTGAACCCTTCACTTAAAGCTAGCTCTTTCCATCACTCTAGTGGTCGTTCATTGCCTCTACTTATTTTCCTTCCTACTTGTCAACATTTTGATGAACTTGGGCACTTGAGACCCCATTGCAAGAAATTGACTACTCATCCTCGTGTGAAAGTCAATGTGAGAATTTATTTCTCCTATCCTCCACATACTACTTCTTAGAGTTAGGAACCTATATTGTTGATGAGTGCTCAAAAAGCACTAAAATTACCATGATTTTATGCACATTAATTGATTAAAAATATATATATTTATATGTTTTATCATATATATATTTAGGAACCTTTATTCTTACAATTGTGTTTTGATGCCTTTAATTATTTGATTTGTACCTAGATGTGGATGATTTGAAACTCACAAGCATGTCCCTAGTTTTAAGTACAAAAAAATTTAAAAATCCATAGGACATGACTGAAAAAGTATAGGTAGACAATCTTGTCTTACTTGTAGGTTTGATTGACTCAATGATGAAGGGACATTGAGTTTACTTAAAATGCAATCCCCAAGTTACGTCTTGCTAAGACGTTAAACTAAGCGCTGGATGGGAGGCAACCCATCATTTTAGGTAATTTTTTTTATTTAATTTTTATTGTTTATTTTAGTTTAATTATATGTGAATAATTTTTAAATTGTTAAAACTAAAAATATTTGTTGAGTTGTTAGAAGTTCACACCAATCTGTCTGTATACACTTTAATGATGAATATGATGAATGCGCCTACATCTCTCCATTACTACTTACACATTCTCAAGAAATAGGTAATCGTTTCTTCTTTTCTTTATCTTTAATTTACAGCTTGTTACATTGAGGACAATGTAAATTCTAGGTAGGTGGTGGTGAAAAGTTGCACTGATTAATAAGAAAAGAAAAAAAAAGATTTAACAATTTAAAAATTAAAAAAAAAATTATTAATTTTTTCTTTTTTATGTTCACATCTTCATTTTTTGTGTTTGGTTTTATTTTTGTTTTGTGTGATTTAGTAATTTTGGAATTAAAAAAAAAAAAAAAGTTCTCCCAAAAATTTATCATTTCTTTAAATCAAATTTAAGTAAATGTGAACCCTTAACCAAATTCCTCTAGCAAGGTGAACCCTTCACTTAAAGCTAGCTCTTTCCATCACTCTAGTGGTCGTTCATTGCCTCTACTTATTTTCCTTCCTACTTGTCAACATTTTGATGAACTTGGGCACTTGAGACCCCATTGCAAGAAATTGACTACTCATCCTCGTGTGAAAGTCAATGTGAGAATTTATTTCTCCTATCCTCCACATACTACTTCTTAGAGTTAGGAACCTATATTGTTGATGAGTGCTCAAAAAGCACTAAAATTACCATGATTTTATGCACATTAATTGATTAAAAATATATATATTTATATGTTTTATCATATATTTATATAAATTTGTCTTTTTCGGAATCACAGGTGTTTTTATTGTTTTTCAGGTATTTTCACTTAAAAACGTAACTTAAAGACTCAAAGAGGAATACTGGAAGCAATACATCATAAATATATTAATAAATAAATGGGGAAAGGTCAACAAATATGGAAAAATTGGACAAAATGGTTCAAAAGGGTCAAAAATGTCAAAAAGGAGAAAATCGCGCCGCCAAGCGCCGCTCTGCCCGCGCTGAGCCTCACGCCAGGCCAGACTGGCACGCTGGGCCAGCGCGCGCGAAGACGCCACGTCCATACAGACGTCACAAGAAGATTTGCACCACGTCTCAGCACAGACGTCGCGCGCCCATCCTGGGCCTAGCGCGCCGCGCGATCTCTCCCCTCCCGCGCTTCTACGCGCGCTCGTGCGCGCCCGCCCTCCGCACGCGCCACCGCCATTTCGGGCCCATTTTTTTGACACAACCGCTCATGTCATGCGCCGACGTCATCGTATGACGTCGTGATTACCACTCGCGTTTTCACATTTTTTTAACATTTTTTCCCCACTTTTTCTCTCCATCCTCACCTATAAATACACCCTTTCTCTTCACTTCATACCACACCTCAAAACCATTCTTTTCTTCTCTTTCTTTCTCTCATTTCTTAGTTTTTAATCTTTTGTTATTTTGTTTCTTAGTTTCTAGTTGTTCTTATTTAATTTCTCTTAGTTTAGATTTGTTGCCTTTTTGGGAAGAACTCGTTATGTTTTTGTAATTTATTAGCTTTTTGATTCAATAAACGGGAGCTGCAAATTCGCTTGGAGGTTTTCCAAGAACTGAATAAGCATCAAGTTCAGTAAGGATTTTATTTTTCTTTACGCTTATTTTTTATGCTTTATTCTTACATGTTATATTTAATTTATGTTCCGTGATTAAATTTAACTCGTTGGCTATTTATAAACATGATGTAATAATAACGTTGTTATGCCATAAATATTAAATAGGTAAAAAATCTCTAAAATGAATTGATTTTATTTTATTCAAGATTTTATATCAAGAATGTTGAGAGAAATATATTATTTTTCATTACAAACTTAAATTTGAAAATTAGATTTTAAGGTTTAGTTATCCTGCCTAATTTAGAGTAGTGCTCTTTTATTTGTTGGTACAATCGCCTTAGTTGTGAAGCTCTATTTCAAAAGTTTTTATAAGAATTATTATTTGAAAATGTATTGACAACATGTTTTCGTAGTGATTTTAAAACTTGAAAGTTAGTACTCGGATAACTAAATTCTTAGGTTTAATTTGGACACCTTGAATAAAGTTTAAATCGCCTAACCTCACCAAAGGTGGCATTTAAATGGTTCATTTTCAATCTCTTAGAAAAAGGAATTAATTTAATTATCCAAGTTCGTTACCACCCCCACCCATAGGTGTTAATTGATTTGTTTAGTTAACAAAGAATATCTAACCCCACCAAAGGTGGTATTCATATAAAAAAGAGAGAATCAATAAATATCAATTCATATCTTTAATAACCTAATTAATATGAGCAATAATTAACTTAATTATTATATCCATAAATACTCCACCATTATAAATGATAAAATTTGCATAAATGTTTATTGAATCTATGTTTATTTTTATGTAAGTAGATTAAAAACACAAAACACCAAAATATCGCGGACAGATGTTTAGGATTTAATTTCGTTTTTAAAAGTTTGAATAATAAATTAAAACCACATACATTCCTTCCTTAGATCGGCCTTAGAGTATACTTATCATTTTCTACTAAATGATTTCGGTACTCATGAGTTTTATAAATAGATAAAACCAAATGAACGGGCAGATCTACGATGTCGGTTTGCCCCGATCAAGTTTTTCACCGGGAAGGAATAGCGTTTTTAAATTATTTATCAAAATTTTAAAAAATTTTTTCAGGTTGTAAATAATTGTGATTTTTTTTTATTTTGATTAAAAAACAAAAATAAATTAAATTTTTTTTTGTTGGTTGTGAATAGTAAAATAAAAACAAAAATTTAATAAAAATTAAAATAAATTTTTTTTCTCTCATAAAAATATATATATATATATAATAATAAAATTGTTGTTCGTAAATAGTAAAAACAATAAATAAATAAAAATTAAAATAATTTCAAAAAAAAACAAAAAAATTTCAAATTTCAAATTTCATAATAATAAAAAAACTAGGAAAATTTAAAAAAATTACAAAATAAAAAAATAAAATAAAACTTACCGTTCAAAAATAGTAAAAAAAAAATAAAAATAAATAAAAAAATAAAATTAAAAATTAAAAAATTAAAAAATTAAAAATTAAAAAATTAAAAAAATTAAAAAAATAAAAAATACTTAATTTTTAATTTTCATTTAATTTTTAAGTTTTTTTAATCTTAATTTTATTTTTTAAATAAAAAATAAAAAAAATTCAATTTTTATTTTTTTTACCTTTTGTAATTTTATTTTATTTTCCACTTTTTTTAATTTTATTTTATTCTATTTTATTTTTATTTTATTTTATTTTATTATTTTTTCTTACTATGTTTTTTTTTTTCTTAATTTTCATTTAACTTAATTAACTTAAGTTTTTACTAACTTAATTAACTTAGCTTTTAATTAACTTAGATATTCATTAACTTAATTAACTTAAATTTTTATTTAAATTAACCTTATTAACTTAGCTTTTTAATTAACTTACATTTTCATTAACTTAATTAACTTAGATTTTTACTTAACTTAACTTAATTAACTTAAAGTTTCATTAACTTAATTAACTTAAATTTTTACTTAACTTAACTTAATTAACTTAATTTTAATAGCATGAAAAGTAAAGATCTAAGGGAGTTCTCTAGGAGACTAGTTCTTGGAAGCCTTTGTACTAGTCTTCTCAGAACATTGTTCTCGTTTGAGGATGGTTTTTAAGGAGCCTTTGCACCACCATTCTTTCCTGAGCACTCTTGGTTAATACCGATTATGTTATTTTAACTTAGATATTATACTTAAAAACCAAAAAAAAAAAATCAAACTATCTCCAAAATTTTAAAAGTTTTAATTACAATCTAAGGAGTTAGTTGTTTTGATTGATCTAGGTACAATTGTGTTTTGATGCCTTTAATTATTTGATTTGTACCTAGATGTGGATGATTTGAAACTCACAAGTATGTCCCTAGTTTTAAGTACAAAAAATTTAAAATCCATAGGACATGATCAAAAAGTATAGGTAGACAATCTTGTCTTACTTGTAGGTTTGATTGACTCAATGATGAAGGGACATTGAGTTTACTTAAAATGCAATCCCAAGTTACGCCTTGCTAAGACGTTAACCTAAGCTACTGGATGGGAGGCAACCCATCATTTTAGGTAATTTTTTTTATTTAATTTTTATTGTTTATTTTAGTTTAATTATATGTGAATAATTTTAAAGTGAGAAAACTAAAAATATTTGTCGAGTTGTTAGAAGTTCACATGTTAACTGTCTGTATACACTTTAATGATGAATATGATGAATGCACCCTGCATTTCTCCATTACTACTTAACATTCTCAAGAAATAGGTAATCGTTCTTCTCTTTTCTCTTTATCTTTAATTTACATTGTTACATTGGAGGACAATGTAAGTTCTAGGTCAGTGGTGAAATGTTACCCTGCTTAATTAAAAAAAAAAAAAAAAAGATTTACCAATTTAAAAATTAAGAAAAAATTTATTAATTTTTTCTTTTTTATGTTCACATCTTCATTTTTTGTGTTTGGTTTTATTTTTGTTTTGTGTGATTTAGTAATTTTGGAATTAAAAAAAAAAAAAAAGTTCTCCCAAAAATTTATCATTTCTTTAAATCAAATTTAAGTAAATGTGAACCCTTAACCAAATTCCTCTAGCAAGGTGAACCCTTCACTTAAAGCTAGCTCTTTCCATCACTCTAGTGGTCGTTCATTGCCTCTACTTATTTTCCTTCCTACTTGTCAACATTTTGATGAACTCGGGGCACTTGAGACCCCATTGCAAGAAATTGACTACTCATCCTCGGTGAAAGTCAATGTGAGAATTTATTTCTCCTATCCTCCACATACTACTTCTTAGAGTTAGAACCTATATTAAGATTGATGAGTTGCTCAAAAAGCACTAAAATTACCATGATTTTATGCACATTAATTGATTAAAAATATATATATTTATATGTTTTATCATATATTTATATAAATTTGTCTTTTTCGAATCACGGTGTTTTTATTGTTTTTCGGTATTTTCACTTAAAACGTAACTTAAAGACTCAAAGAGGAATCTTAATGGAAGCAATACATCATAAATATATTAATAAATAAATGGGGAAAGGTCAACAAATATGGAAAAATTGGACAAAAATGGTTCAAAAGGGTCAAAAATGTCAAAAAGGAGAAAAATCGCGCGCCAAGGCCGCCCGGCCGCTAGCGCCAAATATGTGACTACAAGACGCTGCCGCCTACCAAGAAGACGCACGCCCGCTGGCAGATCGCCGCTGCGGCACGCTCATACCGCCCGCGCATCGGCGCGCCCCATCCCGTGCGGCCACGCGCGCTGCAGATCTCCCGCTTCGCCGCGCACTGTCTTCTACGCGCGCCCGTGCGCGCCCCAGCTGCCCTCTCGCACCGGCCACCGCCATTTCGCCCATTTTTGCACACAGTAGCCTGATTGTCTCATCAGTGACGCCATGGCATGAAGAATTACCACTCCGCGTTTTCACATTTTTTAACATTTTTTCCCCACTTTTTCTCTCCATCCTCACCTATAAATACACCCTTCCTTCACTTCATACCACACCTCAAAACCATTCTTTTCTTCTCTTTCTTTCTCTCATTTCTTAGTTTTTAAGCTTTTCTTAGTTTCTTTTTCTTAGTTTCTAGTCGTTTTAGTTAATTTCTCTTAGTTTAGAGTTCTTCCTTTTGGGAAGAACTAGTTATGTTTTTGTAATTTATTAGCTTTTTGATTCAATAAACGGAGTGCAAATTCCGCTGAGGTTTTCCAAAGAACGGAATAGCATCAAGTTCTGAAGGATTTTATTTTCTTTACGCTTATTTTTATGCTTTATTCTTACATGTTATATTTAATTTGTCTCTGTGATTAAATTTAACTCATATTATTTATAAACATGATGTAATAATAACGTTGTTATAAGCCATGTAAATATTAAATAGGTAAAAATCTCTAAAATGAATTGATTTTATTTTTTATTCAAGATTTTATATCAAGAATGTTAGAGAGAAATATATTATTTTTCATTACAAACTTAAATTTGAAAATTAGATTTTAAGGTTTAGTTATCCTGGCCTAATTTAGAGTAGTGCTCTTTTATTTGTTGGTACAATCGCCGTAGTTAGCTGAAGCTCTATTTCAAAAGTTTTTATAAGAATTATTATTTGAAAAATGTATTGACAACATGTTTTCAAAAGAGTGATTTTAAAACTTGAAAGTTAGTACTCGGATAACTAAATTCTTAGGTTTAATTTGGACACCTTGAATAAAGTTTAAATCTGTCTAACCCCACCAAAGGTGGCATTTAAATGGTTCATTTTCAATCTCTTAGAAAAAGGAATTAATTTAATTAACCAAGTTAGTTATCAACCCCACCCATAGGTGTTAATTGATTTGTTTAGTTAACAAAGAATATCTAACCCACCAAAGGTGGTATTCATATAAAAAAGAGAGAATCAATAAATATCAATTCATATCTTTAATAACCTAATTAATATGAGCAAGCATAATTAACTTAATTATTATATCCATAAATACTCCACCATTATAAATGATAAAATTTGCATAAATGTTTATTGAATCTATGTTTATTTTTATGTAAGTAGATTAAAAACACAAAACACCAAAATATCGTGACAAGATGTTTAGGATTTAATTTCGTTTTTAAAAGTTTGAATAATAAATTAAAAACCACATACATTCCTTCCTTAGATCGACCTTGGGAGTATACTTATCATTTTCTACGAAATGATTCGTGCACTTGCGAGAGTTTTATAAATAGATAAAACCAAATGAACAGGCAGGATCGACGATGTCGGTTTTGCCCCGATCAATTGTCTAACTCCATTGTTCATGTTTGTTATCTATGTGGCATTATTGGCCACCTTGTTAGGAAGTGTCCTAGTTATATGAGAACTACTACTCGAAGTTCTCCACCTTATTCACCCCATCCCCTATGATAGGCTATTGCTATTGTGGTTCATTTTAGAATCTATATTACGTTACATTATGCACCTAAGATACAAGGCGAACAAAAAAAGTCTGCTTCAAAAAGCCCACCTAGTCCTATCCATATGGGCAACTCAATAGCATTTTCAAGAAATAATAAACCAAACAAACCTCAAGTACCATATACTCTGCATGTTCACATGACACAAATACTATTTACTGAATCAGTTGCCCCTCACAAATAATTTAAATGGAGGGATGCTATTTGAACAATATTTTTAATTGATCTATTTGAGGTTAAACTATTCATTTCTTTTCTCTCTTATGCTTGTAGTTTTTCTCTATGTATCTTTTTTTGTTTGTCTACATGTTTTATCTTCCTTCGATTACTTTTGAAAAAAAATAAAAAAAATATTATGTTTTTTTGTATTAACATTCTTTTTTTCTCTTTATTCTTTCTTCTAGGAATTTTTCTATAAATATCCCTGTCCAATTATCATATTGTTGAAATGAATCTTTTCATGCGACCACTGTGTTTTTATGTTGAGATGTTTTTGACATAAATGAATGTGTGGCTATTTTGACATGTGTATTACCTAAGAGAATTTCTAATTGAATTCTTGTGTTGAATTTAAAATGTATGACTAAATTCTTATGATGAATTTAAAATGAACATTTTCTTTAAATATGTAATAACATTGTGAATTTATATGGTTATTTTGATAAGTTTGTGTGGATTTATTGTGTTGGTAATATGTATGTCTTGAACAAGCTCTAGAATCTATTCTAGTGCCCTATGAGGCGAAATCCTAAGTGCTTCTTAGATAGAAAAAGGATTTAGGCCATTATTGATTCTTTTGATCCTTTCTTTCCACCAATGTTTTCTTATCCTCAGTTTTCCCTCTTGAGCCTTTTTGTTATAACTTCATTTCTTTTCACCCACTCGCTTAACAAAAATAATAAATCTCACTTATGTTGCACACCTTCAATTGAGTTTCAATTGTTACTTAATGAACTTATTTGTTTTGGGACTGCCTATTTTTTTTACCCTTATGTTCATAAAAAGGATGAAAAATAAAAATAAAAAGAAAGAAAAAGAAAAAGAAAAATGAGAGGTTTCAGCAAATGAATGCTAAATTGTAAAGGAAAAAAATCTTATGATTCGAGGAATATAAGTGATAAGAGTCAAATTATTGCATTTTTGTTATGATTTAAATGTTGATATTTGTGTGAAAATTGTGTTTATTTGATTATTTAATCCACAAATGTCATTTCACGGGTATTTTGTGTTTAAAGTGCAATTTCAGGTAAAATCGTGATTTTTGAGAAGTTTGGGACAAATTTCAATGATCGGGATTGAGTGCAAATAAAAAGAAAACAAAGTTTCAAAATTTGAAATTCCGCCGCCGGCAAAAATCTTAAAGAGAATACGGCGAAAATCATGCAGGGAGCACGAGTTTTGGCAAATTAATCTTGCCACCGGCCAAAGTAATCTCACCGTCGACCAACATAGTCTCGCCGCCGGCCAAGTGAATCTCGTCGCCGGCCACATTAATCTCACCGCCGGTAAAAATTAGCGGAACCAAAATCGTAACTTTTCCATAAATCTCACCGCGGAGAGAATAATGTCACCACCGGCGAGTTTGTCCGAAAACACATTTTTTATGTTGTTTTGTTCCAAAATTTCCCCCAAAACCCTAGATCTATATATACAATATGATGGAAATAGAAGAAAATGGCAGAGAGAGCAAATCTAAGTCATTTTTGGAGGAGAAAAGACAATTTTGGAGAGAAAGTTTGGAGAAGCTTGAAGAATCATCACCTTTGTTGCTACCAATTCTTCATCTTCAAGAGTTTTTCATCTCTTCTCCTTAGCTTCTATTTTCTGCATTTTATTCAGATTTGTTATTCATGGATTCAATTGAGATAATGTTTGTTCTTATTTCCATTATGAACTAATTCATTTTTGCTAAGGCTATGATGTAGTTGAATCAAGAAAATCTAATTTCTTTTGTTATTGTTATATGAGTTCATTGTTTTCAAGTTGAGTATTTATTTCCATGCTTAATGCTTTTAAATTTCTGGCCAAGATTTAGATGATTTGTTGCATTATATTGAGACCGAGAGGAGATGTGTAATGAATTCTTCTTGTGATAAATACCGTATGTTGAATGCGAGTGTGATAACTAATGCATGATGTATGCGGTTATTCTAGAAATTCCATAAATCGTAATGTGCTTTTTTGTGATTAAATCTTCATAGAAATATAGTTGGTTTTCATAGATAAGTAATTCTAATATAACCCGAGAGAGAGTATTAGGTAAATTTGGGTTTTTCAACCATCACTTTTAGCTTTGATTCTCATATAACATGACTTGAAATCGGATTGAATTGATTTAGCGAAATCAAATGCCTTAGCATTTTTAATCATTTGTGAACAACATTCAATTTTGATATTTGCGTTTAGTTTTAAGTTAATTTTCTTCTTAAATAATTTCAACAATTCGGTTTTCAAATAAAATTAGGATTAGTCAATTTCGGTACTTAGTAACGCCATTCCTTGTGGGTTCGATATCCGTACTTTTGTACACTTTATTACTGGAATGATTCGTACACTTGCGAAAATAAGCATCAATAAGTGTATGAATATTGATATGTAAAAGGAAAAGAACATGAGTTTAAAGGTTTACTATTATGGTTGGAAGCTCTTTGTTTATTTATAATATTTGTTTTTGTTGACTAAAGGTGTGCTTAAAGCTATAAACATCTCTTCTCAGCTATCTAAACCTCAACCTTTTATTACAAGCTTTGAAAGACATTTTGATTTCTTCTAGGTTGGCACCTACATTAGTAGGGAAGAGAGAGAGAGGCTGAATACAGACATATGAATTTTGGTTATACTTGAGTCTATATTTCTATTTTCTTAATCCATATAAGCATATCTTGATGGTATATAGAGTAAACAAAGCATATCACTCATAGTGCATGTCCTCGAATATTTAGTCATGCCCTTAGATGAATGAATTTTGGATTGATTGTCATATGGATGTTTATGTTGATTTTATTGGTTGTTTTTCACTTTTGTTTTGTCCTATAAGATCCACCTTGACATATAGCTCACTATTTTTCTTGCCATCACCTCAAAAAATAGCTCACCAAACACTTCTATAAGGTGGTTGGCAAGGTATGCAGTGAGGTATCCCTAAGCCTATATAAAGTATGCCTTACGACCTACTTTCTTCACCCTTTAGAATAATTTCCTCTTATTCTCACATTATCAGTATATCGAATCTTCTAGTTGTTAACAAATATGGCTCCAAAGCGTACCAAAAGTTGTAAGAATTCAACATGACCTTTGCCGGCCAATTCTTCTAGCATTGTACACATTCCTGTAGAGTTCCCCATTAATATTCATAAGTGTCCTAAACTTGAGCAAAGGTTTTCTTACTATTCCTTATTTTCACTCTATTCTCTAAATTATTACTATAATGAAAAGTTTTTTAAGGAATTTTATGTGGCCTTTCCTCGTGTCTCTACTATTGACTTCTTTACCTTTTTGTCCTCAGAGGACATAGAGTTACCATTTCCCATAATGAGTATCCTAAAATTAAGAAATTTTTTGCTTGCTATTCCTAGTTTTCACTCTATTCTCTAAATTATTACTATAATGACAAATATTTTAGGGAATTTTATTCGACCCTTCCTCTTGTCCCTAATACTGACTTCTCTACCTATTTTTTCCTCAGAGGACGTTGAGTTACCTTTTCTCAAGATGTTATTCATAGCTTATTATCTCTTCTTATTGTTTAGTTTTTGACATTCCATGTCATCCCTTTTGAATTTGAAAATATTGATGCCACCTATCTCTCGAAATTTAATGATGTGAATACTCGTAACACTATTGAAATGGTAACCCAGTTGGTTGAGCCAAACCACACATTATTGGTAATGCCCTTGTTGTTAACTCTTCTACCCCAAATTGTTCTCTTAATATTATAGTAAGTGACATTATTCATCCACGTTTCCATCTTCATACTCGTGCTAAGGACACTTCCTCTATGCGATTCTAAATGGTGATATATATAGATCTTGGTTGTATAATGTATCAAACTATCATTTTCTATACCATTGCTTCTCTTTCTTCTATACTCCAGTATCTATCTTTGATTTCCAAATGGGGTCCCATTATTTTTCATAACATTTCTTTAAACATTTTGAGTAGGCATGTTCTCACTTGCACTACTATTGCTAACCTTAAGTCTAACTATTCTTCCTCTTCTTCCATGAAAACTAAGCTTACTTATTATGAATCCACTCTTGTTTCTTCTATGCGTTTTATGCCTATCTCTATAGATGTAGAGTCCACCCACATTTTTCTAATATTATTCAAGAGTTACACCTTTGAATAGGAAAATCTTTTATATGCATCATTTGGAAGCTTTTGCTTAGGGGTTTCAGCTTCTTATCATCTTGTTGTACCACCTTTTCATGGCTAACTCATATCTTCTGCCTCTATCAAACCTTGACCACCTCTATCAGACATTCTGCTCTATAGTATCATCCCATGGGTCTTTGTTCAACATGTTTACTATGTATGGTGGATATGAGTTCAATTTTCCATTTGAGATTGACCACTATTTTGATCAATTTTCTAATAACTTTCTCAACCTACAAAAAATTACACCTTCACCCATTGACCCTTCTGATGCTAGATAGTCTTCTTGTAATTGTGTTCAAGGAAATGATGGTACTGGAGAGGAAGGCCGAGAGTGTTATTATATTTTTTGTCCTTTTACATTCAATTATTTTCTAATAATTTAGTTTATTTCTGAACTTCTTTATGTAAAATAGAGTTTTTTAATGAATATGAGTTTTATGGTGTTATTTTCATTTGTGACAAATTATTTTTGCCTCCACGTTAAATCTATTTGCCTTTTTACATTTTTATTAGATTTATTATATATTTTTATTCCCCCCTCCTACATATAGTGGTGTTCCTTTAAATTTTTGTGTCAAAAGGGGGAGAAGTTTCCATATGTAACTGTGTTTGTTCCTATTATGTATGCTGCATGGATTGTGAAAGTATGATAGCATTACATACTATTGTTGGACTTGCATTCATCTAGAGGGAGTGTTGCATAGAGTCAAGGGAGTTGTACATTTATTCTTGTGGTTGTACCTATTGTTATGTACCTGTGTAGGGGTAACATGATAGTAGGTGGTATTGGACTACATGCTATTTTTGCATGATATGTTCATTGGTGTGTATGCTTGTTTCCTATGTGCAAGTTCCAAGTGTATGAGGAATTCTTCAAGATTATTATTTATTGGGGTGCAATTTTACCGAGACCCTTGTATTTTAGAGTGACAAAGTGGATGAGTTGATACATGATGATAGATGGAACTCGTGAGATGGATGGATTTGATTTTGGTGTGTCTATCAGGTTTGAGTGTGCTTTAATTTTTTGTTCATGGGAATAAACATCCTTAGGTTATCTTCATGATCATGTCATGACAAATGTGGGTAGGCATTTAGTTGTGTAGTGTTTTGACATGGAAAGCCAAAAGGGAAGATTGTAAGTCCCATTGTACTAGATTTTGGTGTGTTGGCCTCTCGATTGCAAAACACAATATTTTTTTTATTTTTACTCAATGCTCTATCTTTCTCTGTTTAAGGTTAGGTACTATAGTTCGGTACCACACACACGTATACATTTTTAGGAACACTATGATTAAAAGCATGTTTCTATATACCACAGGGTTGGTTATTTTAGTATACATGCTAGGTCAAAAGTGGTGGATTTTGGTTCATTTGAGGTATGGGTATTTGTGAATATTACTTGGAATTTTTAGAAATAGAAAAATATTATTTTTAGCACCATGCAAACAAGCTTTCCAATAAGTTCCCCACCACCCTCCCATCACATTTGGTAAGATGGTTGGCAAAGTGGCCTATCAAGACTCTATAAATACCCCCATTTCTCTCAACTCTTTACCCATGTTTTTAGTGCTAAAACTCTACCAAGATTCTAACTAAGATTTATATCTATTTTTTAAAATTGTTATGGAGAGCTTACTTTTGAGTGTGGGTCATTCAATGAGTTTGGTTATCAAATCATAGTCTATATTGCATATGTGGTTTGGTAGTGTGTCTCCCATACACGATTTTAGTTCTTTGGAGGATACTATATCTTTTGGTACCCTTGAGATCGAGAATGATCATTAAGCTGTCTCATTCTATATATTTCAATATACTGATTTGCGGCTACTAATCACACCATATTTAGTGGGGTTGGTTGTGGAGGAGAGCCTAGTTCATGTATCAAACATAGTCATTGCAAAAGCAACAAGTAAGAGCAAAAATAGGCAATTTGAATAGAAGTCCTAACTGATATAGGGACCAATGGTTTTATTTCTTTGAGAGTTGTAATTCTTATATTGTTTAGTGAATTGTTTGCTGCTAAATGGTTACCTTAAGTGACCCAAGGATTTTACCACATAGATATATTCTCTATATGAGTTTACCTCATTATATTTCTTATTATGCATGATCCATTGTTGTGTTAGTACAATCTTAAAGTGTATATGTTACAACATAATGTAGCTTGAACATTAATTAGAATGCATTTATAGTTTTCTACCTTCTACTTTAAATATGATAACTGCTGTTAAAAGTTATATGCTTGTCTAATATTTTGTTATTTATGATTTTACAACATTTTT
The DNA here is from genome assembly GCA_030763125.1 of Hippophae gyantsensis. NCBI lineage: Eukaryota > Viridiplantae > Streptophyta > Magnoliopsida > Rosales > Elaeagnaceae > Hippophae > Hippophae gyantsensis. Next base: position 38,721,523 of record CM061035.1, on the reverse strand, counting down.
TTGCATTAGTTTCCCTTTTCTATTAGAGCGAGTTGGGGTTGAGTTGTTAATGAGTTTGTATCTCTATAGCTAGTAATGTATCGGGTCGTGGACTCTTTCACTATAGAAAAAATTTCATCTTGTTTCTATCAAGTATCCTACAAATAGGCCTACTTCATATTATGGTTCCAACTTCCTGGTTTTTTTCTTTCAGAACATGAGATGGGAATCTCCAGTGGAAAGGTGTCATAAACTAGGTTTATGTTTCATAATTCAATTGGTGTCTTAGGCACTGATGATACAAAGTTGATGCATTCAAATTTTGTATGATTTATAACATAGCCCACAAGGCATGAATCACTTATAAAAAATGATAAGTATCTTTCAAAGCCCTGTCTAAAGAGGAATCATGTGGTTTTTAAATTATTCGACAAATTCTTAAAATGAAATTGTAAACCTAAATATAATGTCATGATTGTTTTGATTAAGTATCTAAACTATTGGCATAAAAGTAAAAATAGATTCAATAGAACATTTATCATGCAATGGAGAATTTTTAGGATGTGTGTGTTAATTAATCTTGCTTTCTCTATGATGACTCTATGAAAATAGTCATTTGTGCACTTTTTACTTAATATTTACTTGTTTTATTCAATAAATAGTATTTTTGGGGATAAAAATATTAAAATATAAACTTTTTAGCAAAAAGGGTGAAAATATAATTTTTGGAACTTTTTGGGAATTTTGTGAAAGTTTTATGAATTTTTAACACAAGACCAATCAGAAGTTAAAACATGTAATATGACAAAAGAAGAGGAGATGACTGGAAAAACCACGTGAAAGCCATGCAAGAAGAGACAACAAATTATAAACCGCTGCATGTGATGATAGTAGTAACACGTGACACTTGTTAGCACGAGCATTCAAGTTCGTAGCGCGGTCAAACCTTCATGCCATGTGTCCTCATGTGATTGCTCCCCATGTTCCACCCATATGTCACGCCATCCATTACGACGAATATTATTGCACGCGTGGCATTGATTCATCATGCGTTGACTCAAACCAGTCTCTCCTACCACGTGTCATGCTTTGATTTGCCTAGTGAATTCCATGTGTCATGTGTTAAGCTATGATTGGCTGACATTGTTGATTTTTCTTGTTTTGTTCTCAGCCCTTGATCTGACGTTGATCTGATGGTCCATATTGCACCTGAGCTATATTTAAGCCCCTAATCATCCCATAAACCCAATAGAAGCCATCATTAGCATAATTTTGATATTTTTTGGAGCTAAAAAGATAGAAAAATATAGAAAAATTCAAAAAGAGATACAATTTTGGTAGAGATTCAAGAGTAGATTAGCACTACAATTCAAGAGATTGATTGTATTTCTTCTTCTTCTATTTTCTTTATCAATTTTTATGTCTTTCTTTATGAAAAATATGAGCTTTATAGACACAACTATATGTAGTTAATTTATTAATCTAGTGATCTTATGAACCCAATTTTCACCATGTCATGATCTAATATTTCACCCCAATTATAATTTTAATTAATTATATTATTTAATCTTATTTTTATACTATTAATTGTTTGACCAACAATTTATCTATAGAGGCAATTAAATATATTTGAGAGAATTACTTAATTTTTTATCTTAATTAAATAACATGCATAGTTTCTAATCAGAGATGTATGAGTTAATATTAATTAAATTATGCTTCTTTTCTAAGAGATTAATGAACCATTCAATTGATGTGTTTGGTTGGATCTAACAATTTTAACTTTGATCAAGGTGTCTAAGTTAAGTTAATCATTTAAGTATCTAGAAACTAACTTTTAGATTTTAAAACTACTATTAAAAATACATTATCAATATATTTTTATATAGTAATTCTTGTAAGAAAATTTGAAACTTTTTTTCACTCTAACTATACAATTGATATAGATCAAAGATTTAAGAGCACTACTTTAAATGAAATTCAAATAATTAAATCATAACTCTAACTCTCTTGTTTATTATTAAAAATACTATGTAGATATATTTTTCTTTAAGAAACTATTGTTTAAATCTTGATGAAGAAATTAAATTTAATTCTTTTATAAAAATGTTTTAGCTACTTTAATAATTGACAAGCAAAATAACATTACTAATATCTCATACTATTTATAGCCAAACATGCATAGTTTAATAAATAGTCAATAAATTAAACATATAACACGTAAACCAATACTTCTAGATCATTTGAAAAGAATATATTTAAATATACTTCAATATAATTCTTCAAAATTGCTTCTATTCTGGAAAACCACCAAACAAAATTATTGCACGGTTTATTGAATTGAAAATAAAACTATTACATAAACTATATTTGTTTCACTCTTAATTGAAAGAAGAACTTTAAACTTAAGAAAGAAAAGCTTAAGAAACTAAGAAATATAAAGGATTAGGATATTATTGGATTCATATTTTTACGATATAAATAGGGTCTTAATTATAGGGTGAGGAAAGGAGAAAAATGTGGAAAAATTAGCTTTGCGCCACAGCATACATATTTTCCATTTCATAATATACACAACCTATACATGGTTTTGGGTATAATCCACTATATTCATATCATGGAACACAATGTTTTTACGCCACAACCCGCATCATATTTGGAACACATTTGATTTTTCACTTTTGCCTTGCACCACAGCTTGCAATCTATTTATACCATGACATATTTCAATCTGCATCATTTAGAACCCTTTTTCTTGTATTTCCTTTTCCAAATTTTAAAACATATGTAAGGATTTACACATATTTTTCTTTTAATCCTCTAAGTTATAATGGAGTGCTTCAAGTAAATTTCTTCAAGTTATATCTTTTTAAAATACAAGAAATACTTGAAAAACAACAAAATATAAATGTGATTCTGAAAAGATAGATTTGTGTTGAATGATAGTAAAACAAGCAAATACAAATTCTACATAAACATTTAACATGCATAAAATCATGATATATTAAGTGTTTTTTGAGCACTTATCACATCCTCCAACCTGTTTCTTGCTAGTCTCTTATCAAGAGTGGCGAAAAACTAAAAAACTAGAAATTAAACTATCCTAAATCATTTAGTTAGATTGAAACAGTTGCATTTAGCATATCCAACAAGACTTTAAACCCCTAGGTTACCCTAGTGGATGAGTTTAAGTCTTGTGAGGGTTTTCAAATATGATATCTACAAACATCAAATGTAAAACAAAAATTAAAAACAAATAAAAACAAACAAATAACATATAGCAAAATAAAATGTATAACAAAAGAATAAGAAAGACAAAAATCCTCATAGTTTTTAAAATTTATTTTTTAAGTTTATAATTGAAATCTATAGCATAAGTCATTTCAATATCCTAAATATTCATCATTTATTATAATAATTAGTTGAAAATCTATTTCATATTCAAATAAAAAATGTGCAAATATAAAATTTACCATTTTCAATGTAAGAAATTCGAATTTGCTTCAACTCTAACCTTACAAGCATACTTTTAATAACACTGATCCTATTAGTTCAAACACTTATTCAAAGGTATATACAAAATAGTGTTTGTATAGAAATGAACTAACAGTTTACATTTGCATAGAGAATAAAAAGCTCAAATGGTGTATCATATTGATCTCATGAAAGAATCAAATGAAAGGATTTTATAAAGAAATCACATATTATTTTCATACATCAATCAAATTCATCAAATAAATATCTCAAGTAATGCCTTTTAAGAGAGGAAGAAAATGCAAATGACTTCTTGGGGAACTATTGCTAATATTTTTTTTCTTTTCAATTTAGCTAATTCTCACAACTTTGAAGGATAATGGATCATAGTTATACTATTCATTTTTCTCTCTTTTTTTTATTTTTCTTTTATCTCTTTTTTTATTTTTTTTAGAGATATTCTTTTTTTAGAGAAAGGACTCATGTACATATCATAAATATATTATATGATATAGTAAGTAGCTAATTTGTAGGTTTTATTTTTTTTTATTTTTTAGGTAACCCCATATATCTTTTTTTTTTTAAAAGTCATGCATGAATAATATAAGCGCATATACTTTAAAATTCTACATAACTTATTTAATTTAAGCAATAAAAAAGAATATATGACACTTTGTTAGATGTAAAAACATTCATTGCAAGAACCTATAGAGATCATATAACAATTTATACTTGATAGAAGAGTGTTTGAAAAGTAGAAAAATATCATTACTCAGAATGGGAAGACAATGGGTCAAAATATATTCTCACAAGGATAGTCTCCATTATTTGATTCCTAAAGACTAATTTTAGGTTAATTTTAATTTCAATATTTAATCATGAAATACTAATTATCACAAAAGTTAACTAATTATCACATTACTCTAGAAAATATCTTTAAAATTAATCTAACAATGCAAAAACTTAATCATTTTTTTTAAATTAACTAAAAATACATGATAATTTTGTAAGAAACATTTAAAAATAAAAAAATTCCTAATTAAATAAAAATAAAAGCACACAAAAATGTAAACATGTGAATATAAAAATTTCAATTTAGCACAACATTTTATAGTCTAACTTTTTCCTATGTTTAACATAAACCTTACATTGCTCTCAATGTAACAATTAATAGCTCTTTCTCTATCAACTGTGCTATAATATTTGGTGAGCATCATCCTAGAACAAACAAATTATTTCCAAATTCTTCAAATTTTATCAAAATACTTTACTTCGAAACCTTTATGTTTATCACTAGCTAAAATCCACTCAGCACCTTGTATAGTTAAGCCTTCTAAAACTGTAATATAATCCACATTATTAAGATACTACTCATACTCACCTTCTCCAGTTTTCAATAAATAATAGTAGGCATTTATATCCATTGGTCCACATGGAACTAGTACATTCCTAACCAAAACTTTATCATGAACATTGAGAAAATTTGAATAGAATTCCCGAACAAAAGTTTCAATAGCAATATCTGGTTCTTAATAAGTGATATTTTATACACATTTTTAATATCAATTCATTTAATTTTATGTGTATTTTATTAATATAATGAGCCAAAATTATTTATTTATATTCATCGGAAAAATATTAATTTTCAAGATTTTTAAGTATTGTTTATGATTTTTATTTGATAAATAGATGTATTTATAAATATATGTGGATGCACTTAGATGAAACAATGCCTAAACAATGCCCCTTATAATTCAATATTATGACATGTGGCACTTCCTTTGAGCAAGAATCTAGCACCGCGACTCCTTTTACTTTGCATATAATTAATTTTAATACAACTTAAAAATATACTAGTTTTCTCAATATAAATTACAAAGTAATATCCTATAAAATACACACAGTATCAAAATTGCATAAAAATTAAGAAATTATAGAATTAAGTTGGAGGCAATAATTGTTTTCATGAATTTATTTTTTACCTTGAATAGTTAATTTATGATTGATTATGGGTAATTTCAAAGCCCTAGTTATTGATTGCAATATTTAATAAATTCTGCAATATTTTATTCAAAAATTCTTTTTGATTACTTATTAATTTGTAGATTTAATTGTTGTATGAATTTATTTAATTGTACAATTAAATAATCAAATAAATTAATTGTTAATCAATTTAGTTGATTATGTATGTAATCACTAAATCAATTTAAATAATTACTGATAAATTGCTTGCAAGGAGAATTAATACTCAAGATAATTAAACTGAGTTCGCTACACGCGATGTAACATGATTCGCGATAACAGATGACATGGAACATAGGTGAAACACGAGCAGCAATCGAGTAGTGACACATGGTTGTGCTATTTGACCGTGCCTGAACTCGAATTGAACACCGTGCTGACACATGGCATGCAGTTTGTCCTCCTCACATGCGGTGATCTACGATTCATTATGCCTACTTATGTGGCATCCGTGTGGCTTACCCAATCAACTCTGTTGTTTGTATGGAAGGCGACGTGGCAACTTCTAATTGGTCATGCGATAAAAATTCATAAAAAATCCATAAAAATCCCAAAAAAATCCAAAAATTATATTTTCACCCATTTTCACTAAAAAGTTTATATTTTAATATTTTTCCCTAAAAATACTATTTATTGAATAAAAAAGTAAATATTAAGTAAAAAAGTGCACTAATGACTCTACTTTCATAAAGTAATCACACCCCAAACTTAACTCTTTGCTTGTTCTCAAGTAAAGCCAAGTATAACTAAATAAAACAACATAGGTAGTATATTCATAAATATACTTCTATTAGTACATGCATATTTCACAAAAAGTATCTCTCTCAAAATTCGTACAATCCTATGATAAGGAGGTTCACATATTCATCAATCAACATTCCATCAATACAAGGATATGCAATTTTTTTGACAAATTGATTTGTGTGTGTGTGCTATCATCCAATGCACTTATGAAATCAACCTATATGAGCATACTAATCAATTTAATCTTTAGAAAAAGTCTCATAAGTCTATTTTTCACATCCTTCTCCACTAATATAAATATGCACTTAACTCAAGATCAATAAGAACTTTACATGGTTGTAATGTATGGCTTAAGTGGGGGCGATAAATGAAGACATTTAGGCTCTTTCCACACCTTAGTTTTCTTTTTGTTCATCATGCAATTTTTAACTACAATTGAGCTTTAACTTGATATTTCAGTGCACCCTCTTTTTTCATTCTTTTCATTTTCTTTTATTCCACATCTCTTTTCTCCCTTTTTTATGGTAACTTCATAACACTCCTAAAGTTAATTTCAATTCGATTTTATTTTTATTTAGAGGGATAATTGTGTTATGAGTTTTCCTTTTTTTCTTTTTTTTATAGAGTGCATTACATTTCACCTTACGCTATAGCATAACACATGATTGCATTTTTTTTCTTTTCATATAAGCTAAAGGTACAAGTGTAAAGGTAATACTTATTAGTTAGGCATTAAATGTGGCTTAAAGATATGAAAGGTTCTTTGTTATGCTTAAATGGGTGACTAAAGATATTAACAATGGTTAGCTTGAAAGGCTCAACCAATCCAAATAAGGCATACATCATTTCTCTTGCTAAATACTATTCATAATTTTGCCTTAAAGGATGATCAAATAGATTTTAAAACCTAGTAGATCTCATCAACTCGCTTAACTCACTACAAATTTTCTCTCAATAAGAACACAAAAATTAATCATGAACATGTGTATAAGAATTTGAATCAAACTAATCAAAACTAGCAAGCATATCACACGATTAATGTAAATATGTTAACAAATATGTTACATTCCTTATTCCTAGTCATGACAACCAATTTTTATCATTGAGTTCATATGTTTCATAACAAGCATGTATGCATTTAGTTTCCATATACTTATCAATTTCTACCCAAATTATGATTAAAAGCAACCTAAGGAAAAAACATTTCCTAAAATATTTAAAATGCATAGTAAATACTAATGTAAAGAATGAAGTTCCCTCCCCAAACTTAAATTACACATTGTCTCCATTATGCACATATAAATATGAAAAGGTAAAAGAAAAGAAAACTCCCTTAATCATGGCACACCACATCTATCATTGAAATGCTCATTCTTGTTGTGCCATTGCTCTCCACATTTATTCACCTACCTAACAAAAACAATGAAAATATAAGTAAAATAACGTTGGGCTTTCTCCTAACCAGCATCATATTTAACGTCCTTGACTAGACGATTATACCAAGTCCTAAGGCATATCCTTGTATGTCCATTTACTTTTTAGTTTTCCTGGAAATAATTTGAGTCTTGATTTGTTCAATGATACCTTATGCTCTAGTTCACAAACAATGATACTTTTTGGCATTTTTATAAGTACTCCACCGTGACTCATCCAATTTATGTATTTCCAACATCCTTTTGACCTCTCTATTGGACTCTTCTACTTTCCTAAGTAACTAGGGATGGGATGGTAAACGTGTGAAGTCTAAACTTTATGGCCCTTCAATTGATGATTTAAGCTTAGATTCTATCTCAAAATTTTCCATAATCGCCTTTGATTCCATACTTTCAAAGTTAAAACAAGTTGAGTTATTTTCTGGTGAGTTTATGTCCTTGTTTATAGCATCAAGTGTAATAGTCTTAAGTGTGGATGACTCAACAGATTCTTTTAAGTTGTCCCCACATTCAGTAACATTTATCATTAAGCATTCAATAGGACTATCAAGATTAGGGGGTTAAAATGCTTTAAAAACTTTAAAAATTACTTGTTCATCTTTCACTTTCATTGTAAGTTCATCTTTTTGTACATTAATGAGCGCTCTTCTAGTTACTAAGAATGGACGACCAAGTATGATAGGAATGCCATGATCCTCCTCTATGTCTAACATAATGAAGTCTGTCAGAAAGATGAATTTGTCTACATTTAATTGACCTATCTACCATTTGCAAAATTACTGAAGTGGGTTTGGCTTTACCAACCTCCAATCTCTAGAAGATTGATAATGGCATAAGGTTAATACTAGAACCCAAGTCACATAGTGCTTTCTCAAAATGGATGTTCCTAATAGTGCAAGATATGTCAAAACTACCTAGATCTTTCAATTTTTGTGGCAGTTTTCTATTAATGATGGTGTTACAGCTTTTAGTCAAGGTTATTGTCTCATAATCTCTGAGCCTCCTTTTCTTTGATAGTATATCCTTCATGAATTTGGCATAAGACGAAATGTTTTCAAGTGCCTCTACAAATGGTATGTTAATGGCAGCTTTTTGAAGACTTCCACAAATTTTGAAAACTACGTATCTAATTTTTGCTTTTGTAGTATTTGAGAGAAAGGAATAGTGGGTTTATAAATGTTGTTTTTCTTTGGATCAATTATTTACTTTTTGGTGCTCTCTTTATCCACCAGTTCCTTCTCATCCTTGTTAATTTTCTGTTTTTTCTCATCCTTTTATGTCTTATGCTCATGTTCTAAATTTTTCCCACACCTTAATGCTATAATGTTGCACTGGTCCTTACCTTCTCTTCGCAGGTTTACAATTGTGTCACTTGGAAGGTTACCTTGAGGCCTGTGACTTATAGCCTGAGCAAGTTACCCCATTTGGTTCCCCAAATTTTAAATTAAAGCCTCTTAAGTGGACACTTTTGTATTTACTGATTGGATGAAGTATTTCATCATCCCCATTAAATCATTTATATTGTCCTCATTAGGTGGCTTCTTCTATTGGGCTTGTGATTGTTATGGTTGTTGAAAACTAGGTGGTGGAAATGATTAATGGTTGAATTGATTACCACCTCGACTGTTGTTATATGTGTTCGAGTATGGATTATTGTTTCGATTCACATTACCCATATAGCATATGGATTCAGGATTATTCGGACAACTATCAAACAAATGAGCTCCTCTATAAAACACACACGACACTTATGAATCTTGGAGCTAGTTTATACTCGCTAGTGAGTTTTGAGCCTTCATAAGATTAACCAAAGATGACACTTAAGCTGTAAGTGTTATGATATCATTTATCTCATACACTTCGAATACTCTTCCTATGGCTGTCATTTTGTCCAGTGGCTATTTCTCAAGTAAATCATAAGCTTGATTGTAAGATTTGGCTAGCAAAGCTCCATTAGCAGTTGCATCAATAGTAGTTCTTGTTTGAGCATTAAAATCTCTGTAAAAAGTCTCCATTTGAATCCAAGAATGAATACTATGATGAGGATACTTCTTTAGCAACTCATTGAATCTTTCCCATGCTTTATATAAATATTCTCATTCGTATTGTTGGTAGGAAGTAATGTCATTCCTAAGCTTGGTATTCTTTGTTTGTGGGAAGTATTTCATCAAGAATTTCTCTACCAAACCTTTCCAAGTTGTAATGGAATTAGGTGGTAAAGAGTTTAGCCACCTAATTCCATTGCAAAGAGTAATGGAACAATCTAAGCCTAAATGCCTCCTCGATCACACCACTGAACTTAAATAAATCTACAACTTTAATAAATAATCTCAGATGAAGATGAGTATCCTTTGTTGGTAATCCGCTGAAATTTCCAACTATTTGTAGCATTAAAAACATCACTACCTTTAACTCAAACTGATTAGCTTGAAAGTTTGGCCTTGTAATACTTGGATTTAGCCCTTCTAATGTAGATATTGCATATTCATTTATAGTTCTATATCTATCATCCATCAAAAGCATTTGATTGTTCAACTTTAGCCCATTATTGTTTATGTCTAATGGATAAGCCATTTATTCTTCTTGGGTGACAACTTGTTTTCTAATTAATCTAAAAATAAGCTCAATTTCAAGATCTAAAGGTAAGATTTCTCGCTCATGCAATAGACTTAATTATGTTTCTACAATACTAAAGGAGATGTCTATATAAAAACTAAATAAAAATTAAAATAAATAAATTAATGTTAAAATAAATTAACTAAAATAAATAAATAAATAAGTCAGTAAAAGAATATAAGTAATTAAAATTAAAATTAAAGTAAAGAAAAATAAATTAAGAAAAATAACTAAAATAAAAAATTATTAGTTTCTAATATTTATAGACCTTGACAACTACGCAAAAAACTTGATCACCACACAAATTGTGTGCAATGAATACACAAGCATACATATCACAACAAGTAATATAATGATAAGAAAAAATTATTTTATTATAAATTAATTTTTAAAACTAAAAAAAATTAAAAAATCAATTTTTTTATGTTTTTATATTTTAAGAAAGTAAAATTAAAATAAATAAAAGTAAATAGCAATAATTAATTTAATTAGATTTGGTAACTAAAAAGATATATGAGAAAATATCTAGAAATACTTAATCTCCCAATTTTCTAAACATGCGAATTACTAAAATCCTCCCAATGTAATTATCAATTAATTACATGATCAATTGAATCTAACCTAGTATGTATTCCTCTCTTAAGTAAAGTACACACCATATAGTAATTAATTTAATCATACTCTCATGTCATTTAAATTTCATACTACTCATTAAGTTCATCAATTATGGATCACACACATAAGAATCATACATCTCTTCCTAGAAATTATGCATGTTTTTTTAATTAAGACAAACAATTAAGTAATTCTCTCAAATATATTTAATTGTCTCTATGGATAAATTATTGGTCAAACACTTAATAGCATAAAAATAAGATTAAATAATATAATTAAATTATAATTATAATTGCGGTAAAATATTAGATCATGACATGGTAAAAATTGGGTTCATAAGATCCCTAGATTAATAAATTAACTACACATAGTTATGTCCATAAAGCTTATGTTTTTCATAAAGATAAACATAAAAATTGATAAAGAAAAGAGTAATAGAAGAAATACAATCAATCTCTAGAATTGTAGTGCTAATCTACGCTTGAATTTTCACAAAAATTGTATCCCTTCTTGAATATTTCTATATTTTTTGATCTTTTTAGCTCCAAAATATTGATCAAAACTATGCTTATGGTGGCTAATTAAGATTTATGGGGTGATTAAGAGCTTAAATATAGCTTCGGTGTGACCTAGACCTTCAGATCAGCTTTAGATCAAGGGATGAGATCGAAACAAGCAAAATCAACTATGCTAATCAATCATAACGTGACACATGTCACACAAAATTCACTAGCAAATAAGAGCACGAGGCGTGGTAGTGAGAGAGGTTCGAGTCAATGCTCACTGAGTTGATGACATGCGGTGCAATATGATTCACGGTAATAGATGGCATGGCGCACGGGTGGAACATAGGGAGCAATCGTGTGGCAACACGTGGCAGTGCTTTATGATTGCACTCGAACTCAAATTGAATGACGTGTAGACACATGGCATGCAGTTCGTCCTCCTCACATGCAATGATCTATGATTCGTTATCCCTGCTTGCATGGTGTCCATGTGACTAGTCGAGTCAACTCCATTACTTATGTGGCAGGCCACGTGGCAGCTTCCGATTAGCCCTACGTTAAAAATTCATAAAAATTTCCAAAAGTTTTATTTTCACCCCTTTTCACAAAATGTTTATATTTTAAAATTTTTTGCCTCAAAAATACTATTTATTGAATAAAACAAGTAAATATTAAATAAAAAAGGGTGCTAATGACTCTACTTTCATAGAGTCATCACTAATTTGCTTCTTTAAAAATTTATGCTTTTGATAGACTAAATTTAGAGAGTTTCTTATCTATTGAAAAGATTTGGATTAAGAATTGTTCAATTCAACAAATTTGTAAGAAGAGGTGGAGATTTTTGCTTTTGTGAATTTCTTTAAGTTGGTATAATAAAAAAATAAAATAATCGGGTATGCTTTTATTGATTTACAATACATGCTAGAGGTGAAGAATGATCCTACAATCATTCTTTTATTTTAATATTTTTCATAATTTTTATATTTTGATTTTATCTTTATTAATCTTTATTTGTTAGATTTCTTTTTAGTTTTAATAAAAACTCCCATTTTTAATAAAGAAGAGTTAGTTTTCAAAATTCTTTGTAGAAAAGACCCTTACATGTTATATACTAAATAACGATATCTTAAGCAAGTTAAAGTAATGTTTAAATTGATTGTTCATATGAATTGCATAAATTTGTGATGTTGTTGTCTAGGATTTTCATTAAATTAACTCTTATTTATTTTTATTTAGTTTTAATTATTTTATATATAAAAAATATAAAATAATTGAAAAAATTTTAAAATTAAAAAATTAAAAAAAATTAAAAATTAAAAAATAGAAAAATTTAATTAAAAATACATTTTCTTTTTTTATTTTTATTGTTATTTTGTTTATATTTGTTCTTGTTTAATTTTTACTTAATTTGTTTATAACCTTTATTTGCATTTCAATGTCATAGTGATTGAATTCAAGCTATAATTTGAGATCAAATTCACAATTTCTTGAGCAAGAAATTCTGTTGGATCTTCCAAGTTAAAATGACTCATCGGATGATTCGGATCATTCTATCCATGTAGAAATGGTTATGAATAATCCCAATCAAGATCTTAGAGAGATGTTAGTACTGACTTTAGATTAACAACCATTATGCATTCAATACGATGAAAATGGTGATGCTTTTGAATTGAAGTCTAACATGATTTATCTCTTGCCTACTTTTTGAGGTCTAGCTAGTGATGATCCAAACAAGCATGTAAATGAATTTCATGTGGTCTATTCTAGCATGAAACTTAATGGGACTACGAAAGAACAAGTAAAACTTATAACATTCCCATTCTCTTTAGCAAATAAAGCTAAAGAGTGGTTGTACTACTTACCATCTAGGATAATAAATAGTTGGAATGAGATGAAGTAGCTCTTCTTTGAGAAATATTTTTCAACTTCTAAGGCCACTCTAATTAGAATAGAAATTTGTGGTATTCAATAGTATAATGGGGAGAATTTATATGAATGCTAGGGATGATTCAAGAAATTATGTGAAAGTTTCCCTTAACATCAAATAAGTGAACATATCTTAATCTAATACTTCTATGTAGGGATTGATACTCATGGGCAGATACATGATAGATGCAACAAGTGGTGGAGCTTTAGTTAATAGTACTCCGAAATTGCAAGGAATTTGATCGCACTATGGCTACAAATGCTTAATAGTTTGGCACATGTTCCAACTCACCATAAAAAGGTCAATGAAGTAATAGTTTCTACTAGTATTGAGCAAAACATGAGCGCTCTCACTTCAATTGTGCAATAACTAGCAATTAGAAAAGTTCTAGCTCATGGAATTTCACTAACATTAGACACCTAATAGACATATGTCCTACTATTCAAGATCCTAATATTGAATAAGAAAATGCTCCAAGAGGATACCAAGGAAAACAAAGATAAAAATATGATCCCTACTCAAACACTTAAAATTCTTGTTGGAAGGATCATCATAACTTCATCTATTTTGGAATCAATAAAACAACTATCCCTGGTAATCCACTAGTTTTCCTTTTCCAAGAAGCCAATAACCGTATCAAGTAAGACCATAACATTCCTTGATTTCAACAATACAATACGGAGTTCCAACAAGAAACTATAAAGTTCCAACATGATACTATGAAGTGCTAACAAGAAACACTCATGCTTTAACAAGACACAAAATCTGCTATGAAGGACCTTGAAAATGGATCCAATCAGTTAGCTACTAACATTGGTAAACTAGAAGCACAAGGATTTGGTAAATTTTTCCTCTCAATCAAGGGTCAAATCTAGACAAAATGCCAATGCAATATCATTGAGAATTGGTAAACATATTGAAGAAGCTTACAAGGAACAAACCAAAGAAAATGAGACTAATGATAAGCTAATTTAAGAAAAAATAAATAATTCTGACAAAGAGGAAAACCATCTAATCACCTAAGGTACAATCTATAGTTCCAATTCCTACTCATGAACCCCCAATTTCTTTTCCTGGTAGATTTGCAAAATCCAAGAAAGAGGTACATGGTAAGAAGTCTTGGAAACTTTTTGAAAAGTACAAGTTAATATTCTACTGTTGGATGCCATCAAGCAAGTTCTATACTTTGCTAAATTTCTAAAGGAATTATGGACCAATGATAGAAACCTCAAAGACAATGAAGTGGTGAATGTGGGAGAGAATATATTGGTAGTCTTACAAAGAAAACTTTAACAAAAATACAAGGATCCAGATAGTTTCACTATACTATGCGTTGTAGGTAATAAAAAATTTGAAAAGGTTATGCTAGATCAAAGAGATTTAATTAATGTTACACCTTGCTCAATTTATTCTATGTTAAATATTTGACCCTTAAAGAAAACAATGTAGTTATCCAACTCATCGATCGATTTAATGCTTATCCCAAGGGATTTTTGGATGATGCTTTAGTGCAAGTTAACAAGCTTATCTTTTCAATCAATTCTTATGTGCTTAATATAAGAGATGAGTCCACTCCCTTGCTTTTGGATAGGCCATTCATGAGAACCTCTCTAACAAAGATAGATGTGCACTCTAGAATACTAACTATGGAGTTCAATAGAAAGGTTATTCACTTCAAAATATTTCAAGCAATGAGGTACCCTAATGATTATAATTCTTGTTTTTTATTGATATACTTGACTTTTTAGTGACGCAAATGATTGATTTCAAAAGTAAGGACCGATTAGAGGTTTCCATATGATACATTATGAAAACTAAAAATTTAAGTATCAAAGAAAGGGATATTGATAAAGTAGAAGAATTGAAAGGTATTGTCACCTCTCTTTGCTTTTCTCCAGAGATAAACCCAAGGTATAATATTTCCTATACTTCACTTCATATGTCTAATGAGAAACTTTTTCCTTCCATTGTACAAGCACCCACCTTAGAGCTCAAACCTCTAATGGAGAGATGCTTACCATGATTATATCATCTAAGCTTTTAGCTATTCAAGAGGAGAGTTTAATCCATGTTTTGAAAGAATAAAAATCTGAGAATGGATGGAAATTACTAAAATTAAGGGAATTAGTGCCTCTATATGCATGCACTAAATATTACTTGAAGATGATGCCAAACCCACAAGAGAGCCACAAAGGTGATTGAATCCCTTAATGAGGGAAGTGGTTAAGAAATAAGTTATCAAGCTATTGGAAGTTGGTGTAATTTTTCCAATTTTAGATAGCAAGTGAGTTACAGTGGTTAAGAATTATAATAATCATTTGATTCCTACTCAACTCTAAATTGGGTAGCAGATTTGTTTTGCTTTCAGAAGATTAACTCTATGACTTGTAAAGATAATATTTCTTTACCTTTCATTGATGAAAATCTTGAGAATTTAGCAGGCCATACTTACTATTATTTTATTGATGATTTTTTAGGTTATAATTAGATTGTCATTGCAATAGAATACCAAGAAAAGACAACGTTTACTTGCACTTTTGGAACTTTTGCTTATAAATGCATGCCATTTCGCCTAATGCTCTAGCCACCTTTCAGAGGTGCATGATAAGTATATTTTTCGATTGTATAGAAAGAATTATAGAAGTGTTTATGGATGATATTACTCTATATGGAGATTCATTTGATATCTACCTCTGTATTTTCACATTAATTCTAGAGAGATACATATAAACTAATCTTACACTAAATTGGGAGAAATGTCATTTTATGCTAGATCAAGGTGTAGTTCTATGGCATGTAATATCATCTAAGGTAATAGAGGTTGATGAATCTAAGATATATCTTACTCGTTCCTTACCACCTCTCACTTATGTGAAGGAGATTCATTCATTTCTTAGCCATACAGGATTCTATCAAAGATTTATATAGAATTTCTCAAAAGTAGCAAGGGAAACCTTTATGCTAGCTCCTCCAAAAAGATGTGGTATTTGTTTTTATTGATGAGTGCCTCAAATCATTTAATAAATTGAAAGAAATTTTAACAATAACACCTATCATCAAGCCACTTGATTAGAGTCTACCATTTGAGCCGATGCATGACTTAAGTGATTATACAGTTGGACATATTTTGAGACAAATGGTTGGAAAGTTACCAAATGCTTGATACTATGCATCATTAACTTTAAACGATGCTTAACTCAATTACTCTACAATGGAGAAAGAGCTCTTAGCAGTGATTTTTATTTTAGAAATTTTTTGATCATATATGATTGGAATAAAGTAACTATTTTCTCTGATCAAGTAGATTTTAGGTACTTACTCAGGAAGAAAGATGCCAAATTAAGGCTAATAAGGTAGATTCTTCTTCTACAAGAATTTTACCTTGAAAAAAAAGACAAAAAATGAAGTGAAAATTAGTAGTAGATCACCTTGGTAGATTAATTCAAGAAGAGGAATCACTTCTAATAAGAGAGGACTTTTCAGATAAAAAACTACTTGATATCATAAATTTTACTCCTTGATATACAGATAGAGTGAACTAGTTGCTCAACAAAAAGTTTCAATAAGAACTATCACAAGTAAGATAATTCAAACTCAAGAAGGTTTCTAAACAATATGTGTGGGATGACCCTTACCTTTAGAAACAATGCCCATACCAATTGATGAAAATATGTGTACTTGACATTGAGTTTACTTCTACTCTAACTTTTTGTCATTCGTATGCATGTGGGGGACACTTTGGAGCAAAATGAACCACTTAAATATTCTTAGAGAGTGGATTCTATTGATCAACATTGTTCAAGGATTCCATAACCTTTTGCAAAACATGTGATCGTTGTGAAAGAACAGCTAACTTGAGCCCTAGGAATCAAATGCCACAAAATTCCAATTCATAGTGTTGAAATAGTTGACGATTGGGTTACTAGATAATGCATTATAGGCATACAAAATTGCATTTAAACCTCTAATTGGGATGTCACCATTCTATGGTTACTTGATCTATGGTTTCCAATAACATCACATTGGCTGGTATTGGTTGTGGAGGACAAATGGTTCATGTGTCAAACCAAGTCATTGTTGATGTGTTAAGTGAATAGAAATAGTAGAAAGTTTGGATAAAGATCATAACTGATAGAGGTAATAGTGATTTTAATGTCAATTAATGTCATAGCTTGATTATTATTTAGTGAATTATTTATTACTAAGTGGTTGCCTTAAGCAACCTGAGGATGTTACCATATAGATAAAGTTTCTATATGGGTTTATCTCATTATATCTAGTGTTATACAGGGTCACATGTTGAACTACTATAATCTGAGTTTGTTGTGTATATGTCATAACATATTGGAGCATAAAGTTTTATTAGAAATAATTTTTGTTTACTTTCTTTTTGCTTTGATATATAATATCTATTATTCAAATTATATGCTTTGTGATATTATACTATTTATAATTTTGTTTGTGACTTGTATAAGTATTTATATTCTTGTTTGTATGAGTTACGATCGAGTCCTTTAGGAGTTTGTATCTCCTTACCCTAGTCATATCCCGAGTTATGGACTCTTTTAATTGGTATCAAGATGGGTGTACCCTTTTAGGCTAAACCATTCTAGTGTTGATTCTATTAACTAATGTGTTCATGCATACACATTCCCTCTTATGGAGTCAAGAGAAGGAGGTAATATAGGTCAACCTCAACTTTTCAATGGGTTGAACTATGCCTATTGAAAATCGTAAATAAAGGCCTTCTTATGGTCCTAAGGAGATTATGTGTGAATCCTTATTGAGAATGCCTGGATGCATCTAACCAAAATTGTACCTGATAACACTCAATTCCTAAACTAAATATTGAGTGGAGTAATGATGAAATTAAGGAATATAAATGGAATAGCAAGGGACTTTATACAATAATCAAGGTTGTTGTGCCTAATGAATTTTGAATAATTTGGAGTTGTACTTCTTCAAAATAAGCATGGGACATTCTAAAGACTACTTATAAGGTACTTTGCTATAAAGAGATCTAAAACTCTTAAATTAAATAGAGATTTTGAACTTTATATCATGTAAAAGGATGAAACTTTTGACAAGTTTTATGCACGATTCTCTAAATATTTTAATTGTTCTTACAACACGGGTAGGCCCATCAGTGAAGAAAAATAGATGGAAAACAATCATAGCCAATCTACCTTATAGGTTTCATGCTAAAGTTACTCTACTTGAGTCAATGTACAAACCTAGTGAGCTCTCCATGAATGAACTAGTTGGTGACTTGTACGTCTTTGAATTGCATCACTTGTTACTAAGACAAGAATAAATTGTCTCTAAGAAAGGTAAGAACTTGGCTCTGAAAACAACCAAATATGTTAGTGCTATGGTTTACGGTAATAGTGATTTTTATCCCGATGATAAGGAAATGACATTCTTTACCTATAGATTTACCAGATTCTTTGTAAAGAAGAAACCATTATCTGGATTTACTAGAAGAGATATTGAGTTCTAAATCCTCAAATTCTTCCAAAGCTAATGAAGACTAAGAAAATGAATTTGAGAAGGCGAGAAAAGAATACTTGAGTAAAATTAGATGCTTTGAATGTAGGAAGCCATGTCGCATTACTACAAGGTGCTTTCAGAAATAAAATTACACGAACTAGCATGCTATGAAAGTTAAGGTTACTATTTCAGATAGTATTGGTAGTGAAGATGAGGATGACATTAACATTCTTATTTTCTCTACTTCAAGCAATATTATTGATCCTCTGACTGCCACAATAAGAGTTTAAGAGGCTGTAGCTAACACTGATGATGATTAATGCACTCTAGTTAGAGCATATCAAATTATAAAAAGCTAAGAAAAAGGCTTTGGAGTGACTGGACGAAAAGGAACACGAGATAAGTGCTCTAAAGAAAACTCTTGAGAAAAGGAAGTCCTCAACTAATGATCAATAACATAATCTCACTAACAATTGTAAGGTCATTCAAAAGAGACATTTAGATTTGAGAAAAAAGTTTGACGTAAATCTAGAGAAGATAAAGATACTTGTTGAATAATTTAAGTGTTCCACCTTTGATAAAACTACTCCTCTGTTTGTCAACCATGATTTCTCAATTGATCAGAAGGATGAAATTGAACAATTGAAGAATCAAATAATTGTCCTTGAAAGTGCCAACGAGTATTTGACTTATGCTCTGATTGAGAAAGAAGTTGAAGTGGAACATATGAATGCGAAAGTTGGGATTCTCAAAAATTCAAAGGCTTACTTAGAATCTTTCCTTAAGAAAAAGGAAGATTTGATTATAAATTTAAAATGTAAACTCTGTATGAGTGAAAAGGAACTGGCTTAGTGTTCCTCTATTGTCAATAAAATGATTTTTGGCTCCCATAAATTAAGTGAAATTATCAGTAATATAAAGATTTTTTGTGATAAATGTAGTATTGGATATAATGAAGGGGTTTATACTTCTACTTTTATTGCTCCTAAGTTTATCAAGTCTATTGATCAAGAGCCAAAGTTGAAGTCTGGTACAACAGACCTAAATGGTAAGTCAATTGTTTCGTTTTTGAGTGTTTCCTCTAGCAAGTTAAACCCTTCACGTAAGGATGACTCTTCCTATCGCTCCAGTAGTGGTCTATTTCCTCTACCTATTTCTATTCCCACTTGCCACCATTGTGTTGAACTTCCACAATTGAGGCCACACAATAGAAAATTGATGTCTCATCCTCGTATGAAAGTCAATTTGATCTTTTCCTCTTCCTCTCCTACGTGTCCTACTCCTCGAAGTCAAGGACCCAATTTGTTTAACTCTATTATTCATACTTGTTATTATTGTGGCATTACTGGTCACATTGCTAGGTAGTGTCCTTGATTTGTGAGAAGTATAACTCAGTCATCCATGTAACTCTTCCCCATCTTCTCTACCACGATATAGCTACTATGACTCATCTAAGCATGTTCATGCATAATGCATTATGCATGTAAGGCACAAAGTAGAAAGAAATAAATTTAATTCAAAATGCCCATCTCTTCCTACTTATATAAATGACTTGTCGTAATTTTCTAAAAATTATAAGAAAAATAGATCACGAGTTTCATATACACATCATTCTCCATTACTGCAAACATTATCTCCAAGTTATATTGCACCTACAAATTCTTTAAATGGAGGGATACAGTCTGATAACTATTTTTTGGTGATCTATTCTGGTTAAGTTACTTACTTTCATTTTTCTCTTTGTTTGTAGTTTTTTTGTATGTGAATTTACGCTTGTTTGTTGTCTACATATGTCATGTTTTCCTATTCATGCATACCTCTACCTTTCTCCTTGTTTCTTTGTCTAACATAGCGCTTTAACTGTTTTACTTGATGTTATGCTTGACTATTTGATCCGTTACTAGATTTCTTTATTGCTTACTATTTACTTCTTCTTCTATGGATGTTTGCACGAGTATCATGTCATATGTTATCATCATGTAGTGTCATTGTAGTAGGATTTTCTTTCTACTATCCTATCGTTCTTATGCCATGACATATAGAATGCTTCTCATCTGTAATACTAGGTGTTTAGTTCTTGTACCAAGCATGTTCTGTGTTAATTCTCTGTTTATCTCTTGGTGATTTATGTCCATGTGTTATCTATCTTTCACCTTCTTGTCCTTCTATTGTGCAGTTACTTCTTTGAAATTAATTGAGATATCTTTCTTACTTGTATCTTTGTGTGTCATTCTTTTTTAGGCTTGCTCTAGTTTTCTTTGTGCCTCTACATATCATATAGAGTTTTTACCTATCTTTAGGACTTTCAGCATACTTATAATGTTTTAACTAAACATATGTGTTTTGTTGGCACTCTTATTGTTTGAGTTATTATATATCCCTGCATAATAATTCTTGTGTTTTTGTGTTGAAACTTTTTTCTTTCTCACATGCTTAGTTATTTTAGTAACTTTCCTTGTTTCTTCTTTCTCTTAGGAGTGCTGCTTGTAATGTTCACTAGTTAGTTTTTTTATTTCTTTCTCCTGACTAACAATAATGTGAGTGCTATTGTTTATCTCTTTCGATATTTGACCTATTTTGAGTCTATTCTTATCATCTCACATGTTAGTCTTTCATCTATGTTTCATGGGACTAACAACTTTTATCTCTGCTACTATTACATGTAAAATGAACTTTAAAGGGGCCATGTTGATATATGTTTGGCATGCTTTTGACTTAAATTGTATGATTGCTTAGACATATGTATTTTATGAGAGCATGTATGGCTAAATGTTTCATATTTGTTTTATCTCAAAAGAAATTTTCTTTTACGTATGCCATATCTTTGTGAATTTGTATGGTTATATTGAGAAGCTTGTGTGAATCTCCTACTTTGATGATTTGTATTTCTCTAACAAGCTCTAGAATCCACCTTTAATGTCTCTCAAGGAAAAATTCTAGGTGCTACTTGGTTAGAAAGAGGATTTAAACCATCCTTGAATCATTTGTTATTTTCTTGCCACCATTGCTCTCATATCTTTAGTCTCCCATATTTGAGCCTTTGTGGTATCCCTTCATTTCTTTGCTCCTAAATACTAACCTAGCCCAAAGATTTATTCCCACTTACCTTATCTACTCTTTGATTGAGCTTGTATGTTATAGGTTTTCCAATTTTACCCTTTTGGTTTCTATGAAAAAAGGGAAACGGGATTGAAAAAGAAAAAATGGTGATAATAAAATGTTGAATAAATAAAAAATGTGAAAAATGGAGAAAAGGAAAAGGAAAAGGAAAATAAGTATTGAGAGTTTTTGTAAAAATAAAGGAGGAAAGATGAAGAAAAGAAAAAGGAGGGAAAAGTGAAAAGATGATGATGAAGAAGCAATGTTGCTTAAACATCTATTTTTTTGTGTACTACTCTTTTAACTTCATTGGTTGAAGCTTTAGAAGTAAAGAAAAAGAACCCATGTTTAAGGGAATTTTTGTGTTATGGATTTGGACTTATCTATTTGATGGGATCAACAAAGGTGTATTAAAGCCTAAATGTCTTATCTCCCCTACCCATACTTTGGCCTATCATTATAAACTTTGAAAGACGTATTGATTTCTTCTAGGTTAGCACTTACATTAGTAGGGAGAGAGAGAGACAGAGAGAGAGAATAATTGTGTACATATAATGCTTAGTTTAACTTGAGTCTATATTTTAATTAGCTTGGTTAGCATAAGCATATCATGATGACATATAAAGTAAATAAATTCTACATTTCACACACAGTGCATGTCATCAAAAATTTAGTCATACCTTTACATGAATGCATTATGAATTGATAGCTATGTGGATATTTGTGTTGAATGTATTATTTATCCTCTATCAACCCTCTAATTCATTGAATATGCTTTTTTCTTCCCTTGCTTTTTATTTCTTATTGTCTACTGGGTAGATGCTTCCATATTGGGGGTGTTTATGATTAGAATGCATATCTTGTTTATTATTTCACATGCATACTTTTAGAAAGATATAGGAAGTAATTCCGTAAAAAGTCATTGCACTTTCTTCATTTATAAAAGGCATATATCTTGAAATTTTTGCTTAAGTTTGATTTATGCATGAAAATAATTTTTATATATGATATCTCTATAATTTATACATTTGATTCCTTTCATGAGATCAATGTTAAAATAACACTTTGAGCCTTTATTCTTTATACATATGCGAACATATTAGTTCATTTCTATACATCAACTCTTTCGCATTTAAATTAGTATAAGTGTTGGAACCCATAGGATTCAGTGTTTTGAGAGTATTGACTTGTGAGGAATAGAGTCAAAACGAATTCGGATTCCTGACACTGAAATTGGGTAAAATTAAATTGATACTTTTTTGAAAAGAAATATGAAAATGATTTTCGATTAATTATTATAATAAATCATGATTGTTTAAGAAGATTAAAATAACTTATGCTTTAGATTTTAATTATGATCTTAAAAGAGATTAAAAAGTATGAGACATTTTTGTGTTATGTTTCATATTGTTTTCTTTTATTTTATTCTTAAAAGTTAATTTTTGATTTTGTTATAATTTTAATTTTTAAGTTGTTATTTTTATTATTTCTTTTATTTTTTACATTTAGTTCAATGTTTGTGGGTATCATTACTGAAAACCTTCACGAGAGTCAAACTCATCCACTAGGGCAACCTAGGGGTTTAAAGGTTTGTTGCATAGGCTAAATGCAACTGTATCAATCCACGAAAGTGATTTAGGATAGTTTAATTTTTAGTTTTTATCGCTTCTCTTGCTAAAGGACTAGTAAGAAGCTGGTTGGGGGTTATAATGAGTGCTACAAAAGCACTAAAATTACCATGATTTTATACACGTTAATTGATTAAAAATGGAGGAAACACGGAGTAGTGAATGATGATGTCATATTGCTGACGTCATGGTAGGTGGGGTGCGCGGATTGGGTGTAGATAGGTGCAGGCATACGCGGCATGGGTACTGATGGGCGCGCGTCGAATGGAGCAGGGGCAATCGTGGATTGGTCATTGTGTTGGCATGGCGCGCTCGTTGCTTGGCGCGGCTGGGTGCACGATTTCCTCCTTTTGACATTTTTGACCCATTTTGTCCAATTTTTTCATCTTTTTTTGACTTTTTCTCATTTAGTTTATGAATATATTTGTGATGTATTGCCTCTAGTATTTTTCTTTGAGTATTTAGGTTACTTTTTTAAGCGAAAATACCTGAAAAACAATAAAAATACCTGTGATTCCGAAAAGACAGATTTATATAAATATATGATAAAATCATATAAAAATATATTTTTTAATCAATTAGCGTGCATAAAATCATGGTAATTTTAGTGCTTTCTGAGCACTTATCAGTTACAATTATAAATTGTAATCTTCAAGTTTCAAACATTTTGATGTAGTGATGTTGAGACCCTTGTGTTGTAGAGTGATAGAATTAATAAGTTGATTCATGATGTTAGATGGTGCACAAAAGATCACTTGGTATAGGTGTGTCTTTTGAGTTTTAGAATGTGTTGTTGTGTTGTTCATTGGAACAAACAACTCTATGACATCTTAATGATCATCTCGTGTTTGAGATTGTCGGTATTCAACAAGAGAGCATTCGAATGAGCCAACGTTATTACTCTTGTTTGGCTTGTTCCAAGTACAAGTATTTTTAAATTTTACTTGACATTTTTGGAAGCAAAATATATCATATTTTACACATTATGTGGTATATCTAATTGTTATAAATACCACCTTATTTCTTTTATTTCTTATCCTAATTTAAGAACCCTATTTTTGAGTGTGAGAAGCTTAGTGAGTTTAGTAATCAAACTGTAGGCTGTGTACCTATATGGTTTAACTATGTGTCTCCCATACATGGTTTGATTGTAGTGGTATACTGTGGGTCCCTTGGAAGTACGAGTTAATACACTTCCAATTACTTGATCTGTGATTTCTAATCACATCACATGGGCTAGTGTTGGATATGGAGGATAGATGTATTCATGTGCCAAAACAAGTCATTGTGGAAGCAGCAATTAAATAGCAATAATAGATAATTTGGATAGAGGCCCAGGTCGATGGAGGTTATAGTGGTTTTACTATTTATTAATGTTATAACTTCTTTACTGTTTAGTGAATAATTTACGGTTGAGTGGTTGCCTTAAATAACCCAAGAATGCTATAATATAGATACGATCTCTATATGGATTTATCTCATTATATTGAGTGTTATGCATGATCACATGTTGAGCTATTATAATCTAAGTTTGTCGTGTATATGTTGCAAACTGATTACAAAGCATTTGTGTTTACTTTCTTTTTGCTTTGACATATTATAGATGTTATTTAAGTTATCTGTTTTTTGAAATTATATTATCTATGATTCTATTGTGTGATTTATATAAGTGTTTATAATCATGTTTATGCATGTGATCTAGGACCGAGTCTTTTAGGAGACTATATCTCTTTACCTTGGTCGTATAGTGGGTTATGGACTCTTTCAACTATCTTTATTTTTTATGCTTTAATAGTTTAACATGTTTTATGATGCATGTTTTAGGATTAGTATGCTCTAGGTAACATAAATTGTTTTTTTCATTTTTAGTATTTATTTGCTACATTTCATAGGGTAGTTAGGATTAATAAAAGGGCTTAGAAATCAATCACATGTTTTAGAAATTAACTAAACAATGTTGGGTCAAAAAAGATAATGAATGTTGATAAAGTCTTTTTTTGTTCCTAAGTGACTGTAACTTCATGATAATTTTGCTCAAAATTTATATACACAATAGCTAAATTGGTGGTATAAGAATATATATGCACAAACTTTTGAAAAATATTATGATTCCCTTGGAACTTTGCTATACTTTTAATGAATAAGAATAGGTTGCTAGAATTTTTCTTTAAATTTATCAAAGTGAATGCCAAATCTATTACTTGAAAAGTGATTAAGACAATATGATTAATTTCTTTGGCTAAATTTTCGTGCCCATAATGTTATTGTTCTTTCTTTAGATAACCAATTTTAGCCTACATGAGCCAATTATTTGTACCCACTATTTACACTTTGAACCAAATACATTGGCGATATCCTATAGTTCAAACACAAGTAGAGTTGCACTAAAAGATAATAGATTCTATAAAAAATTTAAAATAAGATTTAAGAGTATTGTGCTATAATTGATCAAATGCCTAACATACAGAAGCAACTTCTACTACAATATGTTCCAAACAAATAAGAAAAGAAGCCAATAATGATGTTATTATTATTATTATATTTATATATGTATATATATATATAATATAATAAGAAGACAAGATGAAAAGAATTATAAAAAAGGTTGTGTGTTATTAAAAAAAAGTGGCATAAATAAAAGAAAAGAGCCAATATTGATGTTTGGGTCCAAAATAATGAACTTTAGTACTATTTTATTGATATAATTGATCTTATGAAAGTATTATTTATATGTCTCTTTCTCTTACTCTATGCATTCATGAAATTTTGTTTCTCCTTTTTTTGTTATTTTATTTGATTGAACTAATAAACATAGCCACATATTATAGCTAAATGAAATACCTTTTGATTTTAAGCAATACTTTTGGTTAGTAGAGATAATATTAAGGAAAAGCCTATAGTATCCAATTCAACTCTAAAACAATAATGATGTTTTATAGGAAAGAATAATATTTCAACTTGTTTATGCTAAATGAATTGATTATTACTAATTGATGCTACATCACACACACACTTTGAGTAAGATTATTATGCAATAGTTGTAGCAAAGAGATGATTATAGATAATATTTATTAAAATTTAAATCCATAATATTACTAAGCCCCTGAGATAAAATGTTACAAAACTTATTCTTTTAAGTATGAATGTTAACTTTACTCGAGAACAAGCAGAGGTTGGGGATTTGGATAAGTGATATTTTATACACATTTTTTAATATAAATTCATTTATATTTATGTATATTTTATTCATATAATGAGCCAAAATTATTTATTTAGTATTTATTGAAAAATATTAATTTTCTATATTTTTTTGGATTTTTTATGATTTTTATTTGTTAGATGAATATACGTGGATGCACTTAGAAGAAAAATCCAAAAACTTTCTTATGCATCATGCATGAACAATGCCCCTCATAATTCAATATTGCAACATATGGCACTTCCTTTGAGTAGTGTCAACATTAGATTCCAACATCGTGATTCCATCTATGTGTATACTTCGTATATAGTCATTCCTAATACAAATCAAAAAATACATTACTTTTCCCAATATAAATACAAAATAACACCCCAAAAATAAAGGCAGTATAAAAATTGCACAAAAATTAAGAGACAAATTCAGAAAAACACATAGAAATTATAAAATTATGTGAGAGACAACAATTGAGAACAATAGGATTCATGAAGCAATTAAAGGAATTGAAGAACATAATTAAAGGGTGCCTTAAGATTTTTTCCCCTTTCTTTTATTATTTTCATGAATAATTTCTTAATTTATTGTTTTCGATGAAGAGCTAATTTTATAATCAATTGTGGGTGATTTTGGAGCCCTAGATATAGATTGAAATATTTAATAAGATATGCAATATTCTATTCAACTATTATTTTTGATTATATATTAATTCTCTGTTTTGAATTTTTTATGAATTTATTGGATTATTTAAGTATACAAGTAAATAATTAAATTAATTCATTACTAATTAATTTAGTTGATTGAGTAAGTAATCACTTAATCAATTTAAATTAATGCTTTTGATTGGGTACGTAATTAAACTAAGCTTGTGTGTTTTACTTTGATCCAATTTACTTCTTTAAAAATTAATATTTTTGATAGATTAAATTTAAAGAACTTATTTTAAGTTGTCTATTAAAAAGAGTTGGATTAAGAGCTTGTTTAATTCAATGAATCTATAAGATAAGGTGGAGATTTTTTTTTTGTAAATTTCTCTAAGTAGGTATAATCAAAGAATTCGATAATAGGATATGCTTTTGTTGATTTGCAATACATAATAGTGTGGAGAATGATTCTGCAATCGTTCTTTTATTTGAATCTTTATCATAATTTTTATATTTTATTTTTATCTTTATTAATCTTTAGTTGTTAGATATAATTTTTAGTTTAGAAAACAAAAACCTTTTTTAATAAATAGGATTTAATTTTCAAAATCGTCTATGGAAAAAAACCCTTCCTTTCCATATACTAAATAACAATATCTTAAACAATTTAAAGTAAAGCTTAAATTGACTATTCATTTGAGCTGTATCTATTCTTCTACAAACTTTTTCTAGCCTAGGATTGCTATTATATTAATAATCTTCTCAATTCCATCATTAAACACCTTCTCTTTTTTCGGTTAAAGACCTTTATTTACTTCCGCCGCTTATTCAAAGTGGAATTTGGCATCACAACTAGAGAATTGTGAATTATCATAATCTCCAAAAATTGAAACCTCTTTTCCCTTCCTACTTCATTTCGGTCCCATTTTCAAACTTAAAACAATTCTAAATTTCACAAGTTCATTGAAATTCCAGACAACAATATAGATAATCAAATATTTTTCCTAGCCTCTCTTTTTTCTAATTAGGGTTTTAGTACTCTGAAAAATCACAATAATCTTCACAAATTTCTAAGAATTTAATTAAAGACTAAAACATTAATATTTTATGAAAACGTATTTGTATTGTTGTGGAAAGAAGAACAATGATGAACACCCTTTTTGTTGAATATGAAAATTCTTGATTTTAATGTAATTGAAAATTTCTTTGTAGGTTTGGTAGGAAATTGTTAAGAAAGTGATTATTGTTAAAATTTTTGAAGAAAATTTGAAAAAAGTTGGGATTTTTGAGGATTATTGTGGTGTTTGGTTGGAGAAAAAATTGGGTTTTTGTAAGAAAGAGTAAGAAAATGTATGATTTTTGTGTAATAAAAAAGGTTTGTTGGTAAAAATGTATACGTGAGCTGTGGCATAGAAGTTTTTTTGATTGTTGTAAATTTTACCTCGTGCCATAGTACACAAATTTTTCATGTTGCATTGTGCCCTAATCTGCATTTCTCACTTGTTTTCCCTTCCTTTATTTTATGAAAAAAATCTATTTATTAACCACACAATTTAAAAAAATCATAAAAAATGAAATTTAAAATAAATTAAAGCAATAAATAAATAATGGGTTACCTCCCATCTAAGACTATTTTTATCTTCTTTAGTGAGACGTTGCTAGAGGGATTTCATCTTTTTGTAAACTCAATAACCATTCATTATTGAGCTTGTTTTGTTTTCTTACCTTGTAACTATTCCTTGCTTTGCTTCTATAAGGGCTCGGTTAACTGATCTATGTGTATTTCCATCCTCTTAATGGAAATTTCTACATAGTCCAACCTATTGCTATTTTTGACTAGTTGTCTCTACTAACTTGATTGAATGAATTCAAGTTGTCCCATAGGCTAGGCTTGTTGGGAGGATTCTTGGGCACTTTTTGGTGGAATTGCATGCTTGGTGGGTTTGCGCTTAAGTTAAATAGAAGGTTATTCTACCTCTATGAGAAATTAGGACGATTCCTCCTCCGAGGATTATAGGTATTAACATTGGAATAATACCTAAGTTGGTATCTCCCAATACATTCACCTACATGAGTCCAGCTATGACTTCTATTTGATAAGGATAGGTATCAATACCATGTCCCAAATTACTGCACACGCCACATTCTTCTTTATTTTTGATGGCCTATGTAGTAAGAAGCCCAACCTGCTTGGTTAGCTAAGCAAGCTACATTTGAACTTCAGTGCCGATATCAATTTCATGGACTCCAGGTCTCCTCACTTTGGAGATCTGTTGTTAGGAATTAGTACCCAACATCTCAACAAGATTGTAAGTCTCTAAGGATTTTTTTTTTCATTGCTCCACTAGCAGTATTATGAATGGTGGACTGACACTATTGTGTCAATCCATCATAGAAAAATTAGTTTTATAGCTATAATGGGTAGATGTGGTGAGGACATTGAGTGAGAAAGAGTTTGAACCTAGGTTCTCCCTACATCTGAGAGAAAGTGGAAATCTTACCTCTCAAATTTTATGTCTTTGTTGGGAATAGAATTTTCCTATAAATGTGTTGTCGACTTCCTCCCAAGTCATCAAGGAACTTGAAGGAAATGACATTAGTCATATATATCTTGGCATTATCATTAGAGGTGTAGGGGAAACACTTCATTTTGAGTTGATCCTTGGTAAGTACATCGAGGGGGAATACCTGGACTATATAATAAAAGTCCCATAAAAGATAGAGAGTCTTGGTTAAGTAATCCATGAAAAGAAGGAAGCATAGAAAAATATATGTTTTGCAATTCATAGTTCTTAGCAGCATCACTAAAGTGGATAAAGGTAGTCGTAGTGCCAATTATTGACCTTGCTTGTGGTCTCTTTTCATGGTGGATTTTCCCCACGTGTAATGGTTATGGTAAAGGGTCAAGGTTGGGTTCATAAAGTTGTTTTACAAAAGGTTGTTGGATGTCAAAGCCTAGCCTTTTTTATAGTCTAGATGGTCTATGCATATTATTATTGAGACGTCTGAAAAGGTACCCTAAGGACCTCCTATCTCACATATACTAACAAAAATAGAAAATAACAATAAAGTTATAAAGAATAATTTAATAAAAGAAAATATTTTTTTAAAAGAAGTTTAAATTATTTATTTATTTATTTGTTTGTTTATTTTTATATTTAATTTTAAATATATATAGTTTTTTAAAAAGAAATTTCAAATTTTAAATATCTAAAATTAATTAATAACCTAAATATTTTAAAATTTTAAATAATATTCCCTATATTTACAACATAATTATTTTTTAAGATATTGATAATAAAAAATTTAAAACGCTATTCTTTACAATCAACGGCGCCAAAAACTTGACACGCTAGATATTTATGTATAAATTTTGTATGATTTATAAAATAGCTAACAATTGCATGAATCACTTATAGAAAATAATAAGTGTACTTCCAAGGTCGTTCTAAAGAGGAATCATGTGATTTTTAAATTATTCAATAAATTCTTAAAAACAAAATTAAAACATATACATATGGTCACAATTGTTTTAGTTGAGTTACTAATACTTGTTCAATATTAAGTAGATTATTAAATATATGAATTAACATTATTGATTCACTCTTATATATATAATAGAAGACTAATTAAGTCTATTATTTGTTATGAATTGAATTCACTTATGGTCTTCGGTCAGGTCTAGCAGTTAATTTTAATTAAATTATGCTTCTTTTCTAAGAGATTAATGAACCATTCAATTTTCGTTCCAACAATTCAAACTCTTATCAAGGTGTCTAAGTTAGGTTAATTATTTTTATCACAAAACTAACTTTCAGATTTTAAAACTACAACTAAAAATATGTTGTCAACATATTTTTATATAGTAATTCTTGTAAAAATATTTAAAATAGAATTTTCACTCTAACTATATAATTGACATAGATCAAAGATTTAAGAGCACTACTCTAAATCAGATCTAGATAGTTAAATCATAAATATAACTTTCTTGTTTATTATGAAAACTTCTACGTCGATATATTTTTCTTTAAAAAATATTTGGTTAAATCTTGATAAATAAGTTAAACTTAATTCATTTTATAAAAATATTTTTCCTATTTTAATATTTTACAAGCGTAACAAAATATCTAATATCTCATACTATTTATAGCTAGACATACATAGTTTAATAAATGAACAATAAATAAACATATATCATGTAAAATAACACTTAAAGATTATGTGAAAAAGAATACATTTAAATATATCCCAACAAAATTCTTTAGAATTGTTTATATTATGGAAAACCTTCGAACATAATTATTGCATTGTTTATTGAAATGAAACTAAAAATATTACTCAAATTAGATTTGTTCAACTCTCAATTGAGAGAGAAGAACCTTAACTAATAAAATAAAAACTTAATAAACCTTAAGAAACAAATAAATATAAAGGATTAAGAGATTATTGGATTCATATTTTCACAATAGAGATAGAGTCCTATTTATAGGGTGAAGAATAGAGAAAAATGTGAAAATATTAGCTTGGTACCAAGACATACATCTTTTCCATGCCGCAACATATCCACTATACTAGTGCCATGGCACACAATGTTTTCATGACACACATCCCACATCATATATAAGAGACATTTGAATTTTACCTTTTGCCTTATGCCTTGCGCCCTAACTTAGAATATATTTATGTCATAGCACACTTCAATCTACATCACTTAGAAGCCATTTTCTTGTGTTTCCTTTTTCAAATTTTAAAACATATGTAATGCTTTACATATATGTTTTTAATCTTATAAGTCATAATGGATTGCTTCAAGTAAATTTCTTCAAGTTGAATCTTTTTAAATATAAGAAATACCTAAAAAAATAACAAAATATACCCGTGATTTTGAAAATATAGATTTGCATAAAATGATAGTAAAACAAGAAAATACAAATCTATATAATCATTTAATATGTATAAACTCATGATATTTTTAGTGTTTTTGAGCACTTATTAGGAACTTGCAACTTAGATAGAATCACATTAAAGAAATACATTAATGTTTTAAGGATGTATCCTTAGAACATTGTGGGCAACGATTCATAACTCTCATAATAGATCTTACCGTGTTCAGTAAGGTCCTATATCTCCTTTGTAAAACATAATTGGGCTAGGTGTTCCAAGTGCTATGAGTTGTGATTCAAAACCATACTCAATAAGATAGTCCTAGACTTGACGTCCATGTCAAATACTTTTCACCTTAATCGAATCAAAGTATCTTTAACTACTTACCTAACTGCTTTTCAACTTTCGTGCAAAATTTCTTGAACTTTCTAAAAGTTTTGGACTTTGGTGCATTAGGTATAAGTAAACATATCTCAAGTAGTCATCTATGAAGGTGATATAATGTCACTAGTAGTGATGAAGTGTTCATAGACTATGAAAGATGCAAAAGGGAAGTAGCTTAATTAAAAGATAAACTTAATCCCTTGAAATAAACTCATTAATTATAGACAATAAAAAATTGATCTATCTGAACGTACTAGTACTTTGAATTCAAGTTTTGTAGATTTTAAATAGGAAAGTAAGAATATAATGCAAGAACTTGAACAATCAAAAGTAGTTTTGAAGAGGTTAATCGTTAGAGCTGAAAGGCTAAACAAAATTCTAGATTATGAAAAACTTGTTGGGGATAAGAGAGGACTATATTATATAGATGAGGATTCTATGTCATCATCTTCAAAAAAATTGGGCTTGTAAAGAATACTATGGTAAGGCCTTCTAATACTACTGCTAATGTTACTCATTATACACAAAAAACAGTGGCACTTGTGATTGAAAAATCTATTAAGTTTGTGCCTATTTATCATCATTGTGGTAGGAAAGGTCATATTAGACCCAAGTGTAGATTTTTGATGAATGCTTCTAAATCTAATAATACTTTCCATGCTTGATGTAGTAAGACTCATAACCATCATACATCTATACTTCTTGCATCATATTCTAGGATGAATCGATATTATGGTAATATGTTCAAAATCCTACTATAAATCATGAAATTATTGGCTCAAAAAAACAAGTGAAATTCAATGCATTTAACTCTAGGACTAATTATCATTATCCTACCATGCATGTTACATTTTCATTTAGGATAAATGGAGAAAATAATGGTAAGTCCAAGAATATGCCAATGACAACTAAGGTAGTTTATTTCCAACCCCAAAGGTATAAAGAAACCAAAATTCAAGAAAGTTTGGTTTAAGAAAGACTTTCTTTTTCTAGTCATCTAACCCTCATTTTTTAGTTTGATTTTTTTTTTATTGATGTTTCTTTAACTCCAAATAAAAGAAAAAAATAAAAAAAATGAGGGAAGTAGACATGCTTTAACATTGACATGATCATTATATACACTTTTTATGATTGGTGGTTCATAGGATTAAAGGTCTCTCTTGGTAAGTAAATTTTATTTTGTGCAAATATGAATTCAACTATAAACTTTTTATGATTGGTGGATCATAGGATAACACCACTATGTAAGATTTAATTTTCCTATGAGCAATATGTAGTTAGAGTGAAAGAGATAGAGGTTTTTCACACATGAATATGTCTAAAGGTAGATTGTTAGTATTGGCGATATTCGTGAAACAAAACATTTAATTGTAATTTTAGTTTTTCGGTGTGTCCTAGAAGAATATTTTAAGCCATAGAAGCTACCGCACCTCAACGATCACATATCAAGTATAATTTTATTCCTGTGCATGTTTGATTGCATATTAGACATGAAAGGGAAAATATGAATTTGAGCCATTTAATCTATCAAATGTATACTGGATCAATCAAGTAATAAACCTGATTAATCTAATTTTAATATATGACTACGTTGATAAAGGGATATACTCAATCGATCCACTTGTTTTAAAATATTGGTAAAATGTATTATGGATCGATTGAGTGGATATTCGATCGATTGACTAATGTACTCAATCAATCGAGTAATTAAGTGGATCGATTGAGCAGCCAGTTATCTGATTTTAAAATATATTTTTACTATGAATTGGACTAGTTTTTTATAGTACTTTTCTTATTTCTTAAAAGGGTTTTAACTAATTTTATGAACAACATGATAATTCCACTTTAACATAAAATATTTTATAAATACAAACCTAAGCACACATTTGAAACTAACTACACAAGAACTTTTGTGCTTATTCTTCTTTATTTAGTTAATCTATCAAATATTTGTGGTTGTGTTTAATTGATTAATAAGCCTAATTGATTTATAATATTTTGATCTTATGTTCTTATAGCTTCTTCTTTATTTTTTTCTTGAATTATTGGATTTTATGTGTATCATATTTTAATTATTTGGTTTGATTATATATTTTAAAGAAGCTATCTTTATTGAACTTGTGTATAAATAGATTAATCTAGAGTTGCTAGTTGCTTTTGATTTATTTGATATATTTGATATATTGTATAAATCAACTAGCTAGGGTTGTTCATTATTCAATCTACTCTAGGACACACATATACACTTGTGTCTATATGCTAACTTTTTCGGTGATAGTAGTGCAAGTTTGATTAACTTGTGGGATTTGAGTTTATTAAAATGCTAGTTCGGATTTGATCCTTTATCTTGTAAAGACGATGGTCAAAGCAACTACTTGTATATAGGTTACTTGGGGGCATTACATGGGTGGGTAGTTGGAGTCCTAGCCTTGTAACTAGATACTTATATTTCATAGCAGATAGTTAGGTGGTCTAGTGGACCGGTGATTTTTCTCTTAGGTGATTGGTGTGGCTAGGTTGTTTCCACCAAAAAATCTCTTGTGTTGATATTTTTATTTTTGCATTACTTTACTTATACTTGATTAGTTGTTTGGTTGCTTATGAAATTTTAATCTACCAGACTTCTATTGACTAGATAATTAGATCCATAACTAAAAATTTACTTTCATAGGGATTCAAAATTCAATATGTGTCGCAATGAAGATTAAAGCATGCCACAATCATGATGCTTGTAAAGGTTAAGTAGTTTTTAGTGCTATTATCAATTTACCTAGAAATTACACCAAAATTTAATGTGCCAAAATTAGGCGTACAAATGTTTTATAATTTATAAAATAGCTTACAAGTGCACAAATTACTTATAGAAAAATACAAGTATACTTCCAAGGTCGTTCTAAAGAGGAATCATGTGGGTTTTAAATCATTTAAAAAATTCTTTAAAACGGGAATTAAATAACCTAAACATCCTATCACTATTGTTTTGGGTTGAGTTTCCAAACTAATAACTTAAAAATAATTATACTTGTTCGATATTAAGTAGGATATTAAAAATATGAATTAAAATTATTGATTCTTTCTTGTAGGTATGAAAATAACCTAAGGTAGGGATAATTTTCTTTGTTAATTAAACTTTAACTTGCCACCTTCAATCGGGCCAATAATTTAAACCTTAATTAAATTACACCTATTTTATAAGAAATTACTAAACCATTTAACCCACCTTTGGTAGGGTCAATAATTTAAATTTTACAAGATTTTTAAGGTAGGTTTATGATTTAAGTATCTAGAACTAACTTTTAGATTTTAAAACTAAGAAAATATAAGAAATCAACTACTACGAGAGCTGACATGATGAAAGGGATATATTTTTACAATAGAAATAGGGTCCTATTTATAAAGCGAAGAAAGGAGGAAAAGTGGAATTTTTATCTTGGTGACATGCCATACATTTTATTCATACTGCGACATATATAGCATCTGCATGATTTGAGCACGATCCATTCTTTTTGCATTATGACACACAATGTTTTCATGTCATGGCCCATATTAAATTTGGACATATTCTATTGGCCTCTCATTCTAACTTACAATGTTTTCACACCGTGACACACTTCAAACTACATCACTTTGAATCCTTAATTTTCATGTACTATTTTTTCAATTTTTAAACATATTTGTAATGTTTTACAAATATTTTCTTTTAATCTTCCAAGTTGAAATGGAGTGCTTTAAGTATAATTCTTCAAGTTGATTTATTTTATTACAAGAAATATCTGAAAAATAACAAAATATATACGTGATTACAAAAAGATAGATTTGCATAAAATGATAATAAAATAAGAAACTACAAATCTATATAATCATCAAATATGCATAAAATCAAGATATATTAAATGTTTTTGAGCACTTATCACAATCTACAACCATCTTATTGCTAGTCGCTTACCAACAATGGAAAAAAGCTAAAACCAAAAACTAGAAATTAAACTATCCTAAATCATTTCCACAGATTGACACGATTACATTTAGCTTTGCAACAAGTCTTTAACCCCTAGGTTGCCATAGTGGATGTGTTTAAGTCTCATGAAGATTTTCAAGTATAATAACTACAAATATCAAAAGTAAAACAAAAAATAATAAACAAATAAAATTTAAAAACAAAGTAAAAATGATAAAAGAATAAAACAAAACTTCTCATGCGTTAAAAATTTCTTCCAAGTCTACAATTAAAATCTATAGCACAAGTTATTTTAACAGTCTAAAAATTCATGATTTATTATAATAATTTCTTTGAAAATCACTTTCATATTTAAATCAAAATCTATCAATATAACATTTACCCAACCTCGGCGTAAAGAATTGTAATTCGTTTCATCTCTAACCCACAAGGTCTCTTAATAACATTGATCCTAATTGGCTCAAGCACTCATTCAAATATATATTCAAAAGAGTTTATGTATAAAAATGAACTAATAGTTCGGATATGTATGAAAAATAAAAAGCTCAAAGTGGTGTATCATATTAATCTCATGAAAGAAGTCAAATGAAATGATTTTTAAAGAAATCACATATTGCTTTCATACATAAATCAAATTCATAAAATAAAAATATCAAGTAATGTCTTTTAAGAGATGAAGAAAATGAAAATGAATTCTTGAGGAATTATATCCTATATTTTTTTATTTTGTATTTAGCTAATTCTCACAACATTAAAGGATAATGGATCATAGTATGTAGTTTATACTATTTATTTTTCTCTTCTTTTTTATTTTTCTTTTCTCTTTTTCTTAGAGATATATTTTTTAGAGAAATGACCTACATACATATTATACATATATTTTAGGATAGGAAAGTAGCTAATTTGTGGCTTTTTTATTTTATTAAAGCATATACTTTCAATTTATACTTAACTTATTTAATTTAAGCAATAAAAATAAATATATGAAACTTTATTAAATATAAAAATCCAAACATTCAATGCAAAGACCTATAGAGATCATCTAATAATTAGAATTGATATGAAGAGTGTTTAAAGAGAAGAAAAATATTATCACTCAAATGAGAAGATAATGGCTCAAAACTACTTGATATGAAGAGTCTCCACTATTTGATTCCTAAACACCGATTTTGGATTCATCGCAATTTCAACATTTTATCATGAAATATAAATTGTGATAAAAACTACTTGATTATCATCCATGAAATGTTTTTGAAATTATTCTAACAATGCAGATACTTTATGATTTTGTTAATATTTACATTATAATACATGATAATGTTTTAAAAAAACAAACCAAGTATTCCTATTTCAATAAAAGAAAATAAAAGCACACAAAAATTCAATAAAATCATATATAAAAATGTAAACATGTGAACATAAAATTTCAATTTTTGTACATAGTTTTATATGAACGTTTTATACCCTCAACCTAGAATTTACATTGCCTTCAATATAAAAATTATAAATCAATGATAAAGAATAAAGAGAAGGAGTTACCCATTTATCTGAATTTGCTCGAGAGTTAGCATGGAATTGTAAGTGCATCCATCAATCCAAACATATTATAATTACACAAATGTATACTAATCACAAATTTAATAAATACTTATAAAATTAATATTTTCAAATAATGTTCACAACATAGAAATTAAAATTACCTATAACATAATAAAACTTAAAAATAAATACATTATCTAAAATAAATAACAACTAAAGTTTAAAAACAAAATAAAACCAAAATAATACATAAAAATAAATAAAATGTCAAATCATTTTAGAGCTCTTCCTCTATGTCATCTGGATGTTGATCTTCAGTTTTTGCTGTTGTGATCTTTCTAGCGTATAAAGCTGAAGTTATAATGAGGATACTCAAGTATTGTTAAGTGACTTGTATCTACCCCGAGATGACTTAATTGTAATCATTTCATTTCATACTTTAACTGATTATGTTCTACTTAATCACAATGCTACTAATTTAGGAATGTTGTTTGTTGGTATTCTTCCATGTAGCTTATTCTTTCACTAGAGTTATGAAATTGATTTTTGATAGAAGATCCCTTAGGAATCCACTTGAACCTTTCATATACAATGTCAATAGATATAAAGCTATGATGGTTCGGTACTAAAACCTTGGAACCTTTTGTTAACCTTAATTTAGAGCCACTTTTAGACCCTATTTTAGAATAAGAATATTTGGGAGATAATGTTATACCTAGTGGCGTTGTTGTGAAGGATATGTAAGGCTAATCATTGGTACTATTACTGCATCTATGCAACTAGGTGAGACAACACAGAATTATATTTTGAAGCAAATACATTATTTAGTGCTACTCTCTTTTGATGGGCTCCCTAGTGACAAAGAATCTTCATCTTTCATAAGAGATTTTTACTCCACTATCTAAACTTTCCCTCTTATTGGACTTAATGAGGATCTATCAAGAATGAGGTGTTTCCCTTACACATTCAAAGATAAGGCCAAGGATTGTTTAATGACACTCTCACCACGTTCCTTGATAACTTGGAAGGAAGTATATAATAAATTTACGGGAATTTTATTCCCATTAAAAGACTTATTTGAGAGAAAAGATTGATGCTTTCTCCCAAGTGGAAGGTGAACCATTCCTCACTTAGTGCCCACATCATAGCTACCCACTACAACTATAAAACCAATTTTTCTATAATGGTTTCATATAATAGTGTCATTTCATCGTTTATAATGCTATAAGTAGTGCTATTAGGGAGAAAATCACCTTAGAGACATATAACCTCTTTAACATGTTTGGTGTTAATTCCTAACAAAAGAGCTCAAGAGTGAGAAGAGCTAGAGTTCATGAAATAGACTCTGATACTAAAGTATTTATATTGCTTGCATAATTGACAAAGCAAGTTGTGCTTCTCGTTACACAAAACATTATAAACAAAGAGCCATGTAGAGTGTGCAGTAGTTTAGGTTATGGTGTTGATACCTATCCTTATTAAAGAGAAGTTATTATAGAACCTAAACAAGTGAATGTAATGAAGGGCCACCAACTTAGATCATGATATAGCCCTAATGCAAACACATATAAGAAAGGGTGGAGAAATCATCCTAATTTTTTTAGACGACAAACTGTCCTCCCTTTTCCTATAACTCAAACCAGCAATACCACCCCTAACAAGTTCCATGTAATCCTCCAAAAAAACCAACCTTAAAGGACAACTTGAATGCTTTCATTCAAATGAGCAAGGACAACCAAACAAAAATAATCAAATGTTGAATTTGTTGCAAGCATACATGAAAAAGGTGGAGATACAATTGGGACAACAGTTGCTTGGTCAAAATGAAAATGAACTCAATGGCAAGGGAACATTGAGTTTATTAAAAATGGAAGTCCCCTAGTAATGTTTTTCTTAGATGATAAATTAAGTCCTCGATGGGAGATAACCCATTTAACTTTCTTCTTCCATTTTAATTTATATAGATTTTTATTTTTATTAGATATAATTATTTTATTTTTATTTTGTTGTAATTTCTTAGTATTTTATTAGTTATAGAATTATTTAAAGAAAATAAAATTGTGCCACAACATGGCCTTTTTGTAAGCCATGGCATGGGGCATTCGG
Source organism: Hippophae gyantsensis (assembly GCA_030763125.1). NCBI lineage: Eukaryota > Viridiplantae > Streptophyta > Magnoliopsida > Rosales > Elaeagnaceae > Hippophae > Hippophae gyantsensis. Next base: position 38,681,282 of record CM061035.1, on the reverse strand, counting down.
GATAAAATTGGGGAGTGAAGAAAATAAAATTGAAACACGATAAGAAGTCTTGTGCACTATAATACACTGGTCTCGAGTTGTTTTAGCTAGGTTATTTTTTCTATCGCCCTACAGCATGAACTAACATGTGCCACAACTTGTATATAATTTTTACACTAAAAACTATGGCCTAATGTACCAAACCATACAAATATCAAATTTTCTCCTCTTCTTCCTCACAACCCCTATTTTCTCTCATACTAAGTACACCAAACACCCCCAAAATAACACATTTTTCTCAAAATCTTTCCAATTTCTTTGCACATTTCTCATTCTTAATTGATTTATAGGAATTTCTTAAAAATGTTTTTTCAAATCTTTCTCATATTCTTCAAGAGTTCATCTCCTTAAAGTGGAATTCACAAATCTTCTTCTTTTTCAACAAGGGGTGTACAAAATCATAGGTAAGTGACCAAAATTTTGAAGAATAATTACTTGGATTATTTTTGTGAATTTTTTCTTAAATATTTGGATTTAAAGGAACCAAAATCTTAGATTGGTAAGCAGAGGGTGAAGAGAAATTTTTGGATTAATTTCTAGAATTTTGTTGCTTAAATTTTTGGAAATTTTGTAGATATCCTAGTTTTAAGGACTTGATTATTGTGGCTCCAGATTGAAAGAATGGTGACACAAGAAAGAAAAGAAAGTCCATATATAATATACTAGAGCTAAATTTTCTAGTGCAACGCTAAACTATGGTTAAACAAGACCACTAAAATTAACAAAAACTTTATAGTAGAATGGGGAATGAAGTTTCAACTTAGACAAGATCATCATTTTGTAAAGATTACTAACAAACTAGCAATACTTGGATGAAAAAGGTTTGTTAAGAGCCCAGATGCTACTATTGAGTTCATTTTTGGGGGATTCAATGCAAAATTTCCCAATGGTGTCAATAATAGGGTAATAGTTTGGGGTGCACAAGTCCCATTTGGCATCTTTGATATCAATGCTTATTATGGTTTAGGACGTGTTCCAAATTAAGTATAAAACTTACGTAGATAATGTAGATTATAATGATGTAATAGAAACCATAGCTGTAGAGAGGGCTGAATGGGAATATTCCAATTGAAAAACCAAAGGTTTCAAATATTTGGAAATATTTTGTCTATTCTAGAATCATGTCATTCACACATAATAGTTTTGTAGACAAAGAGTAGGTTATATTACTCTTGTAGAAGCATCCACTAAGAGCATGTATGTTAGAGCAATAATTAACCAATGGATAAAAGTATTTGCAAATAATTACTATTTGAGTAATTTCTTCCCCCAACTCATTAGTGCTTTGTATGCTAAAGTAGGGGTGAATTTTCCAAAAGTTGGAGTTTTTCTACAACCTGATGGGTTATTGACTCCAGCATACATAAGAAAACTCACTTATGTATGAAAGGCACCCAAAAGGGCAATGGGGAACATCTTCTTGAAAAAATTACATGAAAGATGAAGTTCATCAATTAATTGAAGTGGTGAATTATATAAAGAATATGTCCAAGAATACACTACCTAACATACTAAATTTACAAGTGGGCAGAACAAATTTCAGGGTGAATTTGTACAATCTCTCTTAGTGATGCAAAGGTTATATTCCAGAATTTATTATAGTCAAGTGAGAGTACTCGACAATCTAGGATACGATTTTGTTTTTAGACCATTTGAACCACCACATGTATTTTATTATGTATATTTGGGTTTTATTATGTTTTCTATTGTTTTAGATTTAATATACTTTGTTTCATTTTTATTTTCTAATAATGTTAGCCATGTTTATTTTATTTAGAAGTTTTATTTTCATAATGTTTATTAATATATTAGTTATGAGAGGTACACAATATTTTGTCTATGTGATATAATTGAGTTAAATGATGGATGCATCATTACTATCCATATCACCTACTTGATCACATTGAACTAAGATAAATGAGCAACTTTTCTTTTCTTTTACTTCTTTATCTTTGATTTACACTTGATATATTGAGGACAATGTAAATTCTAGGTTAGGAGCAGAGGAAAAGTTACATATGAAATTAAACATTTTTAAATTTTTTATTAAAAATTTGTTTGTATTTATTTGTTTATCAGTTGTTTAGGCACATATAAGTCCACTTGGAAAATGTTTTTTACAAAATTATCATGCCTTTAGTTAATTTAAATTGAATAATTGAGTCTTTTCATTGTTAGATTGATGTCTTAAGCATGGTCATGGATTATTGTGAGAAATAATTTTTTTATTCATAGTTTATGTTTCATGCTTCGATGTAGAGATTAAGATAAACCCAAATTTTTATATGATCTCTATAGGTTTTCCATTAAATGTTAGGGTTTTTAACATCTAATGAAGAATCATTAACTTATTTTCATTATCTAGATTGAATGATTTTGAGTAGAAATTGAAAGTCTAAACTTATATTCACTCACACTTGACTTCTAAAAAAAAGAAGATATATATGGGGTTCCCTTAGAACAAAAAGATCCAAAATAGCCACTCACCAAAACACACTTACATATTTGGGTCCATTCATTAAGAGGGAAAAAAGGGAGAGAAAAAAAAAGCAATAAAAAAGTGAGAAGAATAAATAATATAACTAAATATTATAAAGTTTTTCAGAGAAGTGAGATGATTATTACAAAAAAAAAAGGAAATAAACACCCTTGAAATCAATGCATTTTCATTTATCTGAGGCAAATACTTAAAATCTTTCCTTGATGATTTTGATTGATGTATGAGATTAGTAATGTGATATCTTTATAAATACTATCATTTGATTCTAAAAGAGTCGAAGACACGATACACAACTAGGGTAAGGTGATATTGACTCCTTAAAGACTCCTCTCAAATTCGTAAATAATAGAAAAATAAACACTTAACAGATAATCAAAACAACAATATATAAATATTATAGATAAGTAGTATTATAAATAAGATATATTATTCAAAAATTAGAAAGTAGGCAACAAATAAAGAAAGCTTTCCAATAAGAGTTTAACCCTTAGTATGTTGTAACATACACAATTTTAACTTAGATTGTACTAGCCAAACACTAGAGCATGCATAACAACAGATGTAATGAGGTAAACCTATGTATAACTCTTATTTATGTGGTAAGATCCTCACGTTGTTATGGGAACCACTCGACAATAAAAAATCCACTAAGAAATAAAATTGATATGACTCTAACATAAATAAAACCACAGATACCTCTATTATTCAAGACCTCTATTTGAACTACCTATTTCTTCCCTTACTTGCTGCCTCCATAATGACTTAGTCCAACACACCAAACAAAGTTTCCTCCAAAGCAAACACTACTCAATGTAGTGGGTTCTATAATCAAAGATCCATAAAGTGTAATGGAAAGTAAACAAAAAATCATGGTAACTATTGTCAACATAAACCATAAATAACCAATATGGGAAACAAATTCAACCATGTACCATAAACCATCTAAGTGGGAAATACATTCAACCATATACCACACACATTCAATGATTTGAGAACACAATAAAAACTACCCAACTTAATCTCACAAAGTTGTTCTCATATAAATTGTAAAATATTCAAGAGTTTCCAACACTCAAGAACACTATTTTATTCATATAGATATAGAACAACTATTGAAATATAATCAAAATAATTTATGATACAAAAAGAAATTTTTGGTAGAGTTTTGATGCATAAAAAATGGGTAAGAAGAGTCAAAATAAGGGGTATTTGTTGAAAAACCTAGCCACTAATGGCCATCCTCATCGAGGCCTTACTGAAGGTCCACATCGACATGTGAGACCTTTGTCGAGGTCCCCGTAAAGGTGCCAAAATTTTGAATTTTTTAATTCAAACATTACCAACTAATTTTCATGAATATTGATGAGTGCTCAAAAAGCACCAAAATTACAATAATTTTATGCACATTAATTGATTAAAAATGTATATATTTATATAAATCTGTCTTTTGGAATCGATGGCGAAAAGCGCATCGCGATTCTGTAAATACTTTGGTTTTAATATTTGTAAAACTCTACCATGAAATTACACGAATCATTTAATTAGAAAATGATAAGTATACTCCCAAGGTCGATCTAAGGAAGGAATGTATGTGGTTTTTAATTTATTATTCAAACTTTTAAAAAGCGAAATTAAATCCTAAACATCTGTCACGATAGTTTTGGTTTTTGTGTTCCTAATCTAATAACATAAAATAAACATATCTGAGATTAATTAAATATAATCTAAAAAGAATAAACATAGATACAAATTGAATAAATAAATATAATCTGATTCAATAAATATTCATGCAAATTTTATCATTTATATTAGTGGGTATTTATGGATATAATAACTAAGTTAATTATGCTTGCTTTCGTATTATCTAGGTTATTAAAGATATAAATTGATATTTTATTGATTCTCTCTTTTTTGTATGAATACCACCTTTGGTGGGGTTAGATACTCTTTGTTAACTAAACAAATCAATTAACACCTATGGGTGGGGTTGATAACTAATTTGGTTAATTAAATTAATTCCTTTTTCTAAGAGATTGAAAATGAACCATTTAAATGCCACCTTTGGTGAGGTTAGGCTTGATTTAAACTTTATTCAAGGTGTCCAAATTAAACTTAAGAATTTAGTTATCCAAGTACTAACTTTCAAGTTTTAAAATCACTATTGAAAACATGTTGTCAATACATTTCCACATAATAATTCTTATAAAAACTTTTGAAATAGAGCTTAGCTCTAACTCTTGGGCGATTGTACCAACAAATAAAAGCACTACTCTAAATTAGACGGATAACTAAACCTTAAAGTCTAACTTTCAGCTTTAAGTTTGTAATGAACCATAATAACATTCTTTCTAACATCCTTAATATAAAATCTTGAATAAAAATAAAATCAATTCATTTTAGAAATTTTCACCTATTTAATATTTAGCGAAGCATAACAACGTTATTATTATATCATGATTATAAAGCAGCTATAGCAGTTAAATTTAATCACGGACAAATTAAATATAACATGTAAGAATAAAGCATAAAAATAGCGTAAAGAAAATAAAATCCTTCTGAGAACGATGCTATTCTAGTTGCTAGAAAACCTCCAAAGCGGAATTTGCACTTCCATTTATTGAATCAAAAATCTAAATTATTACAAAAACATTACAAGTTCCTCTCAAAAGAAGAACTCTAAACCTAAGACAATTGAACTAAAAACTAAGAGAAAAACTAAGAAAAAGCTTAGAAACTAAGAAGAAACTAAGAAAACTCAAAAACTAAGAAATGAGAAAGAAAGAAAGAGAGAGAAGTGAGGTTTTGAGGTGTGTTTTGAAGTGAATGGAAGGGGGTATTTATAGGTGAGGATGGAGAGAAAAAATGATTAAAAAAATGTTAAAAAAAATATTAAAAAAATAAAAAACGTGTTTTGGACTGCTGAGGTCATCAATAGCGTCGGCGTGACGTAGTGGGGCGGTATGCCGTGAAAAATGGGTCAAAAACGCGTTGAAGGCGCGAGCTATTTGGCTGGCAGCAGCGCTTGTGAAACGATAACCAGCGATCTTTGTAACGCGTGAGCGATAACCAGCCGATTTTGGCGGGTAGTCTTTGTAGCCCATGTAGCCAATGGCCTTGTTACTGCTTTTGACATTTTTGACCTTCGACCCATTTTGGCCAATTTTCCTATTTTTGTTGACATTTTTCCACTTATTTATTAATTTATTTGTGTTGTATTTCTTCAAGTATTCTTCTTTGAGTCTTTAAATTGCGTTTTTAAGCCAAAATACTGAAAAACAATAAAAATCCCCATGATTCGAAAAAAGAGAAATTTATATAAATATATGATAAAACATATAAATATATATATTTTTAATCAATTAATGTGCATAAAATCATGGTTATTTTAGTGCTTTTTGAGCACAATCACAACCGTGCGACATTCTTGGTCCATAGCGAAAGCGATAAAAACTAAAAATTAAACTATCCTAAATCACTTCCGTGGATTGACACGGTTGCATTTAGCCTATGCAACAAGCCTTTAAACCCACAGAGTTTGCCCCCAAGTGGGCCGAGTTTGAGTCTCGTGAGGGTTTTTGAATGATACCCATAAAACATTGTACTAAATGTAAAAACAAAGAAAGCAATAAAAACAAACAACTTAAAAATTAAATTTACAACAAAATCACAAATTATCAACATCTACTTAAAAATGTCTCATACTTTTTAATCTCCTTTAAGATCATAATTAAAATCTCAAGCATAAGTTATTTTAATCTCTTTAAACAATCATGATTTATTATAATAATTAGTGAAAATCATTTTCATATTTCATATCAAAAATGTATCAATTTAATTTCACCCAATTTACGATTGTCATGAATCGAATTAAACCCGACTCTATTCCTCGCAAGTCAATACTCTCGAAAAACTTGAATCCTATGGGTTGAAACACTAAATACTAATTTATATGCGAAAGAGTTGATGTATAGAAATGAACTAATATGTTAGCGCATATGTATAAAGAAGAAAGGCTCAAAGTGTTATTTTGGCGTTAATCTCATGGAAGGAATCAAATGTATAAATTATAAAGATATCATATATAAAAATTATTTTCATGCATAAATCAAACTCATTAAGAAAAAATTTCAAGATATATGCCTTTTACAAATGAAGAAAGTGCAATGACTTTTTAGGGAATTACTTCCTATATCTTTCTTTTGTAATTAGCCCTACTGACTTTCTAAGCAATGTGGGTCATAGTATGTAGATTATACTATATATTCTTTCTCTCTATATTTTTGAAGATATTTTTCAATATATATCATTTTTTTTTTTTAGAGAGTCAACCCATTATGCAGATTGTACCACATTTTTTCTTAGGATCTTGGGTAATGCGGGTCATAGTATGTAAATTATACTATATATTCTTTATCTCTCTATTTTTAGAAGATACTTTTCAATATATATCATTTTTTTAGAGTCAACCCATGTACAGATTGTACATTTTTTTTTAAGGATTTTTGGTGAGTGGTTACTTTTGTGGCTTTTACGTTTGATCTTGGTTTAGGTAACCCCGAGATATGTCTCTTTTTTTGTTTTTATATGATCATTACCTGAATGAGATAAAAGCATATACTATCAATTTCTACTCAAATCATTTAATCTAAGCAAAAATAATAATAAAAAAATATACGACACTCTGATTAAGATGAGAAAAAATTCATACATTCAATATTAATGCCTATAGAGATCATCTAAGAATTTGAAGAAATAAGAAATGTGTTTGGAGTAGAAAAAATATATATTTCACTCTGAATAAAGAAATTAGGCTCAAATTATATCTCACAAGGTAGTCTCCACTAAAACAAATTCATAAAAGCTGATTTTGGGTTTAATATAATTTCTACATCTTATCGAGAAATACTAGTTATGACAAAAATTAACTAATTATCAAAAATAATTACATAATATTTCATGATATGTTTTAAAAATTAATCTAACGGTCTGAAAGACTTAACTATTTACTTAAATTTGATTTAAAGAAATGATAAATTTTTGTGAGAATTTTTTTTTTTTTAATTCCAAAAATTACTAAATCACCTGAGGAAAATAAAACCAAACCTGAAAAAATGAAGATGTGAACATAAAAAAGACAAAATTAATAATTTTTTTTTTAATTTTTTTTTAAATTTTAAATTGTTAAATCTTTTTTTTTTTCTAATTAAGCATGGTAACTTTTCACCACCCCCGACCTAGAACTTACATTGTCCTGATGTAACAATCGTAAATTAAAGATAAAGAGAAGAGAAGAAATATTACCTATTTCTTGAGAATGTGTAAGTAGTAATGGAGAAATGCAGGTGCATTCATCATATTCATCATTAAAGTGTATACGAACAGATTCTTTGTGAACTTAACAACTTCAACAAATATTTTTAGTTTTAACAATTTAAAAATTATTCACGTATAATTAAACTAAAATAAAAAATAGAAATTAAACAAATTAAACAAATAAAATTAAATTACCTAAAATGATGGGTTGCCTCCCATCCAACGCTTAGTTGCGTCTTAGCAAAGGCGTAACTTGAGATTGCCTTTTAAGTAAACTCAATGTCCCCCCTAAATGAGTCAATCAAGCTTAAACAAGTAAAGGCAGATTGTCTACCTATACTTTTGATCATGTCTGTGGATTTTAAATTTTTACGTACTTAAAACTAGGGACATACTTGTGAGTTTGAATCATCCATGTCTAGGTACAAATCAAATAATTAAAGGCATCAAAACACAATTGTACCTAGATCAAACAAAACAACTAACTCCTTAGATTGTAATTAAAGCTTTAAAATTTTGGAGATAGTTTCAGAAATTGTTTTTTTTTTTTTTTTTTTTTTTTTTAAGTTAAAATAACATAATCAGTATTAACCAAGAGTGCTCCCAGGAAAGAATGGTGGGGCAAAGGCTCCTTAAAAACCATCCTCTGAAGCGACAAGCGTTCCCGGAAAATGAGTAGCACAAGGCTTAGGAACTAGTCTCTGACAGAACTCCCTTAGATCTTTACTTTTCATGCTATTAAAATTAAGTTAAGTTAAAATTTAAGTTAATTAAGTTAATAAAAAGGTAGGTTAATTAAGTTAATGAAAATCTAAGTTAATTAAGTTAGTAAATTAAATTAATTAAGTTAGTAAATTAAGTTACTAAAAACCTAAGTTAATTAACTTAAGCGAAAAATTAAAAAAAAGTAGTTAAAAAAAATTTGAAAAAAAAAAAAAAAAAAAAAAAAAAGAAAAAAGAAAATTAAACCAAAAATAAAATAAATTGAAAAAATAAAAGAAAAAAAAAAAAAAAAAAAAAAAAAAAAAAAAAGAAAAAAAAAAATAAAAAAAAAAAAGAAAATAAAATAATAAAATAAAATAAAATAAATTGAAAAAAATAATTGAAAAAGGTAAAAAAAAAAAAAAAAAAAGAAAGAAAAACAACAAAATAAAATAAAAAATAAAAATAAAAAAAAATTGAAAATAAAGTTTTTGATTTTTTTTTTTGATTTTTGATTTTTTGATTTTTTGATTTTTTGATTTTTTATTATTATTTTATTATTTATTATTTTTTATTTTTTATTTTTTATTTTTAATTTTTTATTTTTTATTTTTTTTTATTTTTTTATTTTTATTTTTTTATTCTTATTTATTTATTAATTTAATTTAAAATTTACTTACTTTTTTACTTAATTTCAAATGCAAAATTATTTTATTATTCATGCTATATTTTTTTTTTATTCACGAAATTGAAATTTGAATTTTTTTTTTTCTTTTCACAAACAACAAAATTTTTATTTTTTTAATTTTTAATAAAAAATCACAATTATTCTTATAAAAAAGTTTTTAAAATTTTGATAAATAATTTAAAAACGCTATTCATTCCCCGGCAACGGCGCCAATAACTTGATCGCCATCCCCATAGTAGCGCCAAAAACTTGATACCATCCCGACAGGCGCCAAAAACTTGATACCATCCCGGCAATGGCGCCAAAAACTTGATGGCGGCAAGCATCGCCAATTTCATGAAATACTTTGGTTTTAATATTTGTAAAACTCTACATGAAGTGCGAATCATTTTAAGTAGAAAATGATAAGTATACTCTAGTCGATCTAAGGAAGGAATGTATGTGGTTTTAATTTATTATTCAAACTTTTAAAAGCGAAATTAAATCCTAAACATCCTTGTGCGATAGTTTTGGTTTTTGTGTTCTGTCTAATAACATAAAATAAACATATATCTGATTAATTAAATATAATCTAAAAAAGAATAAACATAGATACAAATTGAATAAATAAATATAAATACTGATTCAATAAATATTCATGCAAATTTTATCATTTATATTAGTGGAGTATTTATGGATATAATAACTAAGTTAATTATGCTTGCTTTCATATTATCTAGGTTATTAAAGATATAAATTGATATTTTATTGATTCTCTCTTTTGTATGAATACTCACCTTTGGTGGGGTTAGATACTCTTTGTTAACTAAACAAATCAATTAACACCTATGGGTGGGGTTGATAACTAATTTGGTTAATTAAATTAATTCCTTTTACAGAGATTGAAAATGAACCATTTAAATCTGCCACCTTTGGTGAGGTTGAAACGATTTAAACTTTATTCAAGGTGTCCAATTAAACTTAAGAATTTAGTTATCCGTACTAACTTTCAAGTTTTAAAATCACTATTGAAAACATGTTGTCAATACATTTCCACATAATAATTCTTATAAAAACTTTTGAAATAGAGCTTGGCTCTATAGAGGCGATTGTACTGACAAATAAAAAACCTCTTACTACAGAATTAGGCAGGATAACTAAGCCTTAAAGTCTAACTTTGATTTAAGTTTGTAATGAAAAATAATATAATTCTCTCTAACATCCTTAATATAAAATCTTGAATAAAAAATAAAATCAATTCATTTTAGAAATTTTCACCTATTTAATATTTGTAGCGTAACAAGCGTTATTATTATATCATGATTATAAGCAATGCCTTATGAGTTAAATTTAATCACGGACAAATTAAATATAACATGTAAGAATAAAGCATAAAAATAAGCGTAAAGAAAATAAAATCATTCCTGAACTTGATCTTTATTCAGATTTGCTAGAAAACCTCGTAGCGGAATTTGCACTTCCATTTATTGAATCAAAAAATCTAAATTATTACAAAAACATTACAAGTTCCTACTCAAAAAGAGAAGAACTCTAAACCTAAGACAATTGAACTAAAAACTAAGAGAAAAACTAAGAAAAGCTTAGAAACTAAGAAAGAAACTAAAGAAAACTAAAAACTAAGAAATGAGAGAAAGAAAGAAAGAGAGAAGTGAGGTTTTGAGGTGTGTTTTGAAGTGAATGGAAGGGGGTATTTATAGGTGGTGAGGATGGAGAAAAAATGATTAAAAAAATGTTAAAAAAATATTAAAAAAAATAAAAAACGTGTTTTGGACCTGCTGAGGTCATCAATGACGTCAACTGACGTCATGGGGCGGCTGCACGTGAAAAATGGGTCAAAAACGCGTTGGGCGCGCAACTGGGCGGCTGCTGGGCGCTGCGCGCGCGCGTGAACAGTAACCCGCGCGCAGTGCTGCGCGCATGAACAATAACCCGCGCGCAGTTTTGGGCGGAGCTGGGTGCTGGGCGCAGCGGCCCGGGCGTAATTTCTGGCTTTTTGACATTTTTGACCTTTTCGACCCATTTTGTCCAATTTTTCCATGTTTGTTGACGCTTTTTCCACTTATTTATTAATTTATTTGTGATGTATTGCTTAGTATTAACCTTTTAGTCTTTAAATTGCGTTTTTAAGCCAAAATACCTGAAAAACAATAAAAATACACGTGATTCCGAAAAAGACAAATTTATATAAATATATGATAAAACATATAAATATATATATTTTTAATCAATTAATGTGCATAAAATCATGGTTATTTTAGTGCTTTTTGAGCACTCATCAGAATCACGAGTATTTTTATTATTTTTCAGGTATTTTTGCTTAAAAACGTAACTTAAAGACTTAGAGAGGAATACTGGAAGCAATAAATCACAAATATATTCAAAAAATAAATGAGGAAAAGTCAACAAATATGGAAAAATTGGACAAAAAGGTCAAAAATGTCAAAAAGGAGGAAATTGCCCACACAGCCGCGCCGGCCAACACGCGTAGTGCGCCCACCCGTGTGCATCACCCATTCCGTGCACAACCGCTCACATTAGTGCCCGGTCCCGTGCGCTGCAATTCCCTGTCCGTGCGTCCTTACTCCTTTCTGCGCGCGCCCCTACTCCACTCTACGCGTGCTGCTACCCATCTGTGCCCAATCCGTGTGCGCCCATATGCCCCATCCGTGCCCACCAACTTGCCCCATATCATCATGATGTGAGCAGTATGATGTCATCATTCATTACTCCACATTTTCTCCATTTTTAATCATTTTTTCACCCACTTTTCCTTCCTCTCCTCACCTATAAATACCCTCATTCTTTTCACTTCAAATCACACCTAAAAACACATCTTCTCTTCTCTTTCTTTCTCTTCATTTCTTAGTTTTTTAATTTTTCTTAGTTTTTAGCTTTTCTTAGTTAGTTTTTCTTAGGTTTAGAGTTCTTCTCTTTTTGAGAAGAACTAATTATGTTTTTGTAATTTATTTGCTTTTTGATTCAATAAATGAGAGTGCATATTTCGTTTGGAGATTTTCTAGCAATAGAAATAGCATCAAAGTATTGTAAGGATTTTATTTTCATTACAGTTATTTTTTTATGCTTTATTCTTACATGTTATATTTAATTTGTCTGTGATTAAATTTGACTTTGCTAGCTGTTTGTAAACATGATATAATAATAACGTTGTTATGCTTGTGAAATATTAAATAGGTAAAAATCTCTAATATGAATTGATTTTGTTTTTATTCAAGATTTTATATTAAGAATGTTAGAGATAAATATATTATTTTTCATTACAAACTTAAATCTAAAAATTAGATTTTAAGGTTTAGTTATCCGGTCTGATTTAGAGTAGTGCACTTTTATTTGTTGGTACGATCGCCCAGTAGTTAGAGTGAAGCTCTATTTCAAAAACTTTTATAAGAATTATTATCTGAAAATGTATTGACAACATGTTTTCAGTAGTGGTTTTAAAACTTGAAAGTTAGTACTCGGATAACTAAATTCTTAGGTTTAATTTAGACACCTTGAATAAATTTTAAATTGTCTAACCCCACCAAAGGTTTAAATCAAATTTAAGTAAATAGTTGAGTCTTTTGTACTGTTAGATTAATTTTTGAAAACATATCATGAAATATTTTTGTAATTGTTTTTGGTAATTAGTTAGTTTTTGTCATAACAAGTATTTCTTGATAAGATTTGGAAATTAAATTAAACCCAAAATCGGTGTTTATGGATTTGTTTTAATGGAGACTACCTTTGTGAGATATAATTTGAGCCTAATTTCCTTTCTTCAGAGTGAAATATATATTTTTTATACTCCAAACAAATTTCTTATTTCTTCAAATTTTTAGATGATCTCTCTAGGTATTACCATTGAATGTATGAATTTTTTTCTCTCATCTTAATAGAGTGTCGTATATTTTTTTATTATTTTTGCTTAGATTAAATGATTTGAGTAGAAATTGATAGTATATGCTTTTATCTCATTCATGCATGATTGCTACAAGAAAAAGAGATATATCTGGGGTTACCTAAACCAAATCAAACAGAAAAGCCACAAAATTAACCACTCACCAAAATCCTAAAAAAATGTACAATCTATACATGGGTTGACTCTCTAAAAAATGATATATATTGAAAAGTATCTTCAGAAAAATATAGAGAGATAAAGTATATAGTATAATCTACATACTATGACCCACATTACCCAAAATCCTAAAATATGTACAATTTGTACATGGGTTGACTCTCTAAAAAATTATATATATTGAAAAATATCTTCAGAAAAATATATAGAGATAAAGAATATATAGTATAATCTACATACTATGACCCACATTACCTACAAAGTTGTGAGTAAAGGCTAATTACAAAAGAAAGATATAGGAAGTAATTCCCTAAAAAGTCATTGCACTTTCTTCATTTGTAAAAGGCATATATCTTGAATTTTTTTCTTAATGAGTTTGATTTATGCATGAAAATAATTTTTATATATGATATCTTTATAATTTTTACATTTGATTCCTTCCATGAGATCAACATCAAAATAACACTTTGAGCCTTTATTCTTTATACATATGTGAAAATATTAGTTTATTTCTATACATAAACTCTTTCACATATAAATTAGTATGAGTGTTTGAACCCATAGGATTCAGTGTTTTGAGAGTATTGACTTATGAGGAATAGAGTCAAAGCGAATTCGGATTCATGACACTGAAATTGGGTGAAATTAAATTGATACATTTTTTATATGAAATATGAAAAAGATTTTTGACTAATTATTATAATAAATCATGATTGTTTAAGAAGATTAAAATAACTAATGCTTTAGATTTTAATTTAGATTTTAATTATGATCTTAAAGGAGATTAAAAAGTATTAGAATTTTTTGTGTTATGTTTCATGTTGTTTTCTTTTATTTTATTCTTAAAAGTTAATTTTTGATTTGGTTGTAATTTTAGTTTTTAATTTTTTTTTACATTTAGTTCAATGTTTGGGGGTACAATTACTGAAAACCCTCACGAGACTCAAACTCATCCACTAGGACAACCTAGGTGTTTCAAGGATTATTACATACACTTAATGCAACTGTGTCAATCCACGAAAATGATTTAGGATAGTTTAATTTTTAATTTTTATAGCTTCTTTTGCTAAGGGACTAGCAAGAAGCTGGTTGGGGGTTGTGATAAGTGCTCAAAAAGCACTAAAATTACCATGATTTTATGCACATTAATTGATTAAAAATATATATTTATATGATTTTATCATATATTTATATAAATCTATCTTTTCGGAATCACGAGTATTTTTATTATTTTTCAAGTATTTTCGCTTATAAACGTAACTTAAAAACTCAAAGAGGAATACTGGAGGCAATACATCACAAATATATTCATAAAATAAATGATGAAAAGTCAACAAATATGGAAAAATTGGACAAAAAGGTCAAAAATGTCAAAAAGGAGGAAATCACGCATACAGCGGCCCAGCCACGCCGGCCAACGCGTGGCTCGCCGAGCAGCAGCGCGCGCCTGCTCTCCATTCCGCACGCACCCCTGCTCCAGTCTGCATGTGCCGCTGCCCATTTGCGCCCAGTCTACGTGCGCCCATATGCCCCATTCGCGCCTGCTAACTTGCCCCATATCACCATGACGTCAGCAGTATGGCGTCATCATTCACTACTCCACATTTTCTCCATTTTTAATCATTTTTTCACCCACTTTTCCTTCCTCTCCTCACCTATAAATACCCTCATTCTCTTCACTTCAAATCACACCTAAAACACATCTTCTCTTCTCTTTCTTTCTCTTCATTTCTTAGTTTTTTTAGTTTTTCTTAGTTTTTAGCTTTTCTTAGTTAGTTTTTCTTAGGTTTAGAGTTCTTCTCTTTTTGAGAAGAATTAATTATGTTTTTGTAATTTATTTGCTTTTTGATTCAATAAATGGGAGTGTAAATTTTGTTTGGAGGTTTTCCAACAACAGAAATAGCATCAAAGTACTATAAAGATTTTATTTTCTTTACAGTTATTTTTTTATGATTTATTCTTACATGTTATATTTAATTTGTCTGTGATTAAATTTAACTTTATGATTTTGTTTTTTTTCAAGATTTTATATTAAGAATGTTAGAGAGAAATATATTATTTTTCATTAGAAACTTAAATCTGAAAATTAGATTTTAAGGTTTAGTTATCCGGTCTGATTTAGAGTAGTGCTCTTTTATTTGTTGGTACAATCGCCCGGTAGTTAGAGTGAAGCTCTATTTCAAAAGTTTTTATAAGCATTATTATCTAAAAATGTATTGACAACATGTTTTTAGTAGTGGTTTTAAAACTTGAAAGTTAATACTCAGATAACTAAATTCTTAGGTTTAATTTGGACACCTTGAATAAAGTTTAAACTGTCTAACCCCACCAAAGGTGACATTTAAATGGTTCATTTTCAATCTCTTAGAAAAAAGGAATTAATTTAATTAACCAAATTAGTTATCAATCCCAACCATAGGTATTAATTGATTTGCTTAGTTAACAAATAATATCTAACCCCACTAAAGGTGGTATTCATATAAAAAAGAGAGAATCAATAAATATCAATTTATATCTTTAATAACCTAAATAATATGAGCAAGCATAATTAACTTAGTTATTATATCCATAAATACTCTACTATTATAAATGATAAAATTTGTATAAATGTTTATTGAATCTGTATCTATGTTTATTTTTACGTTATTAGATTAAAAACACAAAACCCCAAAATATCATGATAGGGTGTTTAGGATTTAATTTCATTTTTAAAAGTTTGAATAATAAATTAAAAACTACATACATTCCTTCCTTAGATCAACCTTGGGAGTATACTTATCATTTTCTACGAAATGATTCGTGCACTTGCAAGAGTTTTATAAATATAAAACCAAAGTAATGGTAGGATTGGCGATGCCGGTTCTGCCCATCAAATATCCACACCCAAAACAAAACAAAACAAAAACATGCCACTCACAACCAAGCATGGATCCTAAGAAACCAACCTTGTGGTGTATGTATAAGCTGCTTTCAATCATAGTGTAAAAGGAAGCCAACATAGACACAAAGGACTACAAGACTTACAATGTCCCTCTTTTTCTTTCCATGTAAAAGCACTACACAACGTATCAATTATGAATAATTATGTAGATGACCTAAATATATTTGTTCCCATGAACAAAACATTGACACACATCTAACACAAAAAAAACACATATACTCCAAGTACATCCATCTTCTTTGATCAATTCATCTACGGTCTAACAAGTTGAAAATATCTAGCAAGTGAAAATGCAAGGGTCTCAATACAATAGTACATAGTACATCTAAAGCTCAAAGATTTTAATCTACACATGTAACCTGTATAAGTTAAACAAACATAAACCCCATGTATGTATCATGCAAAATTAATATGTACTCTATCCAAATATTATCTTATTATCCCTACATAGTTACACACTAAATATATAAATTCATGTAGTAGAAGCATAAGCAACAAACATAATTCCCCTATCTTCATGCAACTCCCCTAAATGTATGCAATTCAGGAAATAAGATGCAATGTAGTCCTACATTCACCACCCATGCAACACATAGCATGGCAACTGATGAGTTCTTAAAAGCACTAAATATAACGTGATTTTATGCACTTTTTAAATGTTAAAATAGATTTAGATTAGAAAAGTTTTATTATCTTTTTAGAAAATCTATCTTTTTGAAATCATGGGTATATTTTGTTATTTTCAAGTATTTTTAGCTACATAAATATTCAACTGATCAACACTTGAAGAATTGTACCTAGAAGAAATCCATTGTAACATTGAAGCATAAAATACTAACATGTGTTCCAAAACAATGTAAATAATGTAATCCAAAGAGGGCTTCTAGAAGTTCAGAGGCATATGAGCCACAATGTGGTATTTTGCATGTCGTATTTTTAGAGTAATGGATTAAAAATTTCAAACACGTTTAGGGTGTTTCATGTCATGGCATAGAATCAATAAATGTCATAGTTCCTGACTTAAGGATCCATTTTTCTCTCCTTTTTCTCACCTATAAATATGACCCTTCACCTATTACAAATCATCCATCATCCCATCAGCTTTATTCTTTGCTGATTTCTTACTTTTCTCTAACTTTAATTTTTTTTCATAGTTTTCAAGTTCTTTTATTAATTTGAGAGTTGAACAATTTTAGTTTATGTAGTAATTTTCTTTTTTATTCTATAAACAGTGTTGGCAATTCTATGTGGAGGTTTTTTAGAAATAGAAATGATATTGCAATGTTGTACTTGAAAGGATACACTTGAGGTACAAAGTAAATGTATTCTTTTATTAACTATATATGTTATTTTGAATGCTAAGTTTAATTTACTTTGATTAAATTAATAATGTTTGGTTGAAAATATAATGGGATATTAATAATGTTGTTAAGCTTTTGAAATATTAAAGTAGGTAAACATTTTTATAAAATGAACTAAGTTTTATTTCTTCATCAAGATTTATACAAAATTTTGTTAAAGAAAAGTATAACATCTTAGACATGGTGGAAAAATTCATTGAGGTATTTATGGATGATTTTTCTATTTTTGGAACCTTATTTGATGATTATTTGCATAATTTGACTTTAGTTTTAGAATGATGCATTGAATGTAAGTTCACACTTAGGAGAAAATTCATTTTATGGTATAACAAAGAACTATGTTAGGACATGTAATTTCTAACAAAGGAATTGAAGTTGACAAGGCAAAAATTAAGTTGATTGCAAATTTTCCACACCTTACATCTGTTAAGGGGATTAGAAGCTTCTTAGGATATGCAGGTTTCTATAGGCTATTAATTAAAGAATTTTCTAAAATAATTCATCCTCTATGTATTTTGCTATCAAAATATGTCTATTTTGATTTTAATGATGATTGCCTTATCAGCTTTAATACTTTGAAGGATATCTATCCCTAATATATTTGCACCTAATTCGTCTCTACTATTTGAAATAATATGTGATTCTTCTTATTATGCTATAGGGGTAGTTTTGGGTCAGATAGTGGATAAGCATTTGCATGTCATATGTTACCCTATCAAAACATTCAATGACACCCAAATTAATTATTTCACCACTGAAAAAAAATTCTTGAATTTTTGCATGTCATAGTAGGTTCTAAAGTAATTTGCATTTTGATAATGCTACTTTAAGATATCTATTAAGTACACTTAATTCTAAGCCAAGATTAATTAGCTGGGTTTTACTCTTATAAGAATTTGACCTAGAAATCAAAGATAAGAAAGATAGTGAAAATTTAGTAGATGATCGTTTGTCTAAGTTAATTTCTAAAGTCAATTCTCTTGATGGTGAGAGTAAAGAAAAAATTATTAAAACTTTTCCTAATGAACAATTATTTTTAGTAGGTCCAAACCCATGGTATGCTAACATAGTAAATTATCTTGCTATTGTTGTTTCGAAACCTAACATTTCTTATTAGGAAAAGAAAAGTTTCTACATTATTATAGGCAATACTTGGGATGATCCTTGTCTATTCAAGATAGTCATGATTAAATCATCCAGAGATGTGTACCTGAAGAGGAAAATAAAAGCATTCTAGTATTTTGTCATGAACTTTACTGAAAGGGCCATTTTGGTGGTAAGAAGACAGCCCTAATGTATTATAGTGTGGATTTTATTGGCCAACTCTGTTTAAAGATGCTCGTATGTTTTGAATGCATTGTGATAGATTTCAAAGGACATGTAATATAAGCAAATGAGACTAAATACCTTTGACATCTAATTTAGTTTTTCAACTTTTTGATGTATGGGAGATTAATTTATGGGTTCTTTTCCCCTATATTTTGGCAATGAATATATTCTGGTTGCTATTGATTATGTATCCAAATGGGTAGTAGGTATACCCAATAAAATTAATGATTCTAATTTTTTGTGAAATTCTGGAAGGATTCAATATTTAGTAGGCTTAAGACACCAAGAGATTTAATTAGTGATGGAGGGAGCCTTTTTGTAATAAAATTTTTGATGGGGTATTGAAGAAGTATGACATCACATATAGAGTGGCCATCCATATCATCCATAAACTTTCAATCAAGTGGAAGTAAGTAATAGGAAAATCAAATAGGTTCTAGATCGTACATGTACCCTTCAAGGAAATAATAGGCAATCAAGTTGAATGATACCTTATGGACGTACCGTATAGCATGCAAAACACCCATTTTAATAAGCCCTTATCGATTAATATTTGGGAAAGCGTGCCACCTACCATTGAACTCAAACATAAGGCTTAATGGGAAATTAAAGAGTTAAATATGGATTTAGATAAAGTAGGAAAGAATCACATACTCAAACTTAGTGAGCTTGAAGAGATTATGAATAAAGCCTATGAAATGCAAAGTTATAAAAAGAGCACACTAAGTGTTATCACGTAAAAGGCTAATTCATAAGTCTTTTCTTCCTAAGAAGAAAGTTCTTTTATTTAACTCTCATTTGAGATTGTTTCTAGGGAAATTACAATCAAAATGGTGTGGACCATATAAAATTACCCAAGTGTTTCAACATGGAGAAATAGAGTTGATGGATCCTAAGACTCAAGGAACTTTCAAGGTAAATGGGCATCGCATAAAGCCTTATTTACAAAGAGAACATTGACTGCATATGAATATCTAACCCTTAACACTATGACAATGGTCATGCTTGCTAAGAAGTTAAAAATGGCACTTAAATGGGAGACAACCCATTTTCTTAGGTAATATTATTTTCTTTATTTTAAATTACTTTTGTTTTTGCATTTTATTTGCTTTTTTTTACGAATTTTTCATCTTAGGTAATTTATTTTATTTTAGCATGTTTTATTTCCTACTTATGTGAACTTTGTTTATTTTATTTAGAATTGTTAAAATTTATAATTATTTCTTGAGAAGTGTGAGAAGTTCATATCATTTTGTTAGTGTGATTAAATGATTGAAATAATGGATACACCTGAATTTCTACATTAATACTTGATCATATATACAGTAAGGGTAACCTTTTTCTTCTTCTTTATCATTAATTTGTAATTGTTACATTGAAGACAATGTAAATTCTAGGTTAGAGGTGGAAAAGTTACATTAGTTACATTACATAAATTTTTGCAATTTCAAATTATTTTATTAAACATATGTTTAAAATTTTCAATTATTTTTAATTTTTTATCATTTCATTTAATTTCTTTTATTTTAGTTTATTTATTGGTTTAGGGATAATTAGGTTCTTTTTAAAAATATTCTTGCAAAATTATTATGTATTTAGTTCATTTTAAGAAAATAATTAAGTCTTTGTACTATTAGATTAATTTCTTGAACATATCATAGAGTAATTTGATAATTAGTTTTTTTTTTCAGAATTTGCATTTCATGATAAAATATTGAAATTGAGATAAACCCAAAATTGGTGTTGGGAATAAAATAGTGTAGACCACCTTGTGATAATATTTTGAGCCTTTATCTTTTCATTCTAGGTGATAATATTTTTTTACTCTTTTAAACACTCTTCTTATTATTTCAAATTGTTGGATGATCTCTATAAGTTTTTGTATTAAATGTTAGGATTTTTACATTTGATGAAGTGTCATATACTTATTTTTGTAACTTAAATTGAATGATATAAGTAGAAATTGAAAGTGTATATCTTCTTTATTCATGCATGACTTACAAAATAGATATATATATATATATTGGCTTTCCTAAAGCCATTACAAAAAGAGCCAAATTAGCCACTCACAAAATCATACAAAATATGTACAAACTGTACATAGGTCAACTCTTTTAAAAAAAGAATATATAATAAAGAAGAGTGAAAAATCTATAATATAAACTAAATTATATGACCCAAAAGTGCTTCAAAGTTGTGAGAAATGGCTATTACAAAAGAAAGGAAATAAATCCCCTAGAAGTCATTGCATTTTCATTCATATCTAAAAGGTATATACTTTATATTTTTATTTGATGATTTTTATTGATGCATGAACATAGTATTTGATTTCTTTATAAATTCTATCATTTGATTCATTTCATAAGATCAAATATTATGCACTATTTTTTAGCCTTTTCTTCTTTAAATATATACAAACCTATTAGTTCATTTATTTACATAAACCCTATTCGAATATTGCTTTGATTGAGTGCTTGAACCCATAGTATCTGTATCATATTGATCGACACACGAATTGTGTGCAATGAATATGCAAGTATATGTACCATAACAAGTAATATAATGATAAGAAAAAATCATTCCAACAGAGATTATGTTATTAGAAACTAATTTTTAAAACTAAAAAAATTAAAAATCAATTTTTTTGTGTCTTTATATTTTAAGGAAACAAAATTAAAAGAACTAAAAATAAATAACAATAATTAATTAAATCAGATTTGAAAACTAAGAAGATATATAAGAAAATATCTAGGAATATTTAATCCTCTAATTTTCTAAACATGTGAATCACTAAATTCCACTCAATATAATTATCAATCAATTTCATGATCAATTGAATCTAATCTGGCATGTATTCATATCTTAAGTAAACTACACACCATGTAGTAATTAACCTAATCACACTCTCATGTCAATTAAATTGCATATTACTCATTAAGTTTATCAATTTTGGATCATATACATAAGAATCATACATCTCTGCCTAGAAACTATGCATGTTATTTAATCAAGATAAACAATTAAATAATTCTTTCAAATCTATTTAATTTCCTCTATAGATGAATTGTTGGCCAAATAATTTATAGTATAAAAACTAGATTAAATAATATAACTAAATTGAAATCATAATTGGGGTAAAATATTAGATCATCACATGGTGAAAATTGGGCTTATAAGACCCTTAAATTAAAAAATTAGCTAGAAATAATCAAGTTCATAAAGCTCATATTTTTAATTAAGAAAGACATAAAAATTGAAAAACAAAGGAGAAGAAGAAATACAATCAATCTCTTAAATTGTAATACTAATCTCCTCTTGAATCTCCATCAAGATTGTATATCCTTTTGAATTTTTCTGTATTTTTCTCTCTTCTTGGCTCCAAAACTAATAAACATTATGTTAATTTTTTGCTCATTAGGGTTTATGGGGCAATTAAGGGGTTAAATATAGCTCAAGTGGAATCTAGAATATCATATCAGCTTTATATCAAGGGTTGAGATCAAAAATGGAAAAATTAATAGTGCCAACCAATAGGAGCATGGCAAGTGGCACACAGTATTCATTGGGCGAATTAGGGAGCAACGTATGTCACATGAAGATTGGTCCAATAAATGAAAGTTAAGTCCTCATCACATGGTGAAACTTGATTCACGGTTACGAATTGCGTGGCATGATAGTGGAAGGATTGGACGAATCGCTTGAAGACACGTGGTAGAACCTTTGACTATGGGATGAACTTGGAATGAACATCATACTGACACATGGTTTAGCACTACATCACACTACACACGTGATGATCTGCAATTAGGTCTCTCTACTTACATGGTGTCTACATAACTTGCCCAGTCAACTCATATACTTGTGTGGTGTATGTATGGTAGCTTCTGATTGGTCCTACGTTAAAAATCCATAAATATTCCCATAAAATTCCAAAAATTACATTTTCACCCATTTTCATTAGAAAGTTCATATTTTTTTAACCTCAAAAATACTACTTGTTAAATAAAATGAGCAAATAGTAAGGATAAAAGTGCACTAATAGCTCTACATTCATAGAGTCATCACATATTGAGAGTATATCTTGTGAGGATTATAGTTTAAGCAAATTTGGATTTAAAACATTGAAATTAGGTAAATTAATAATGATGTATTTTTTATGTGGACTACGGATATGTGATTTTCAACTAATTTTTATATTAAATTATGATTGGATATTAGTTTAACCTATGCTTTAGATTTAAATAATGAACTTAAAAGATACTAAAAGTACGAGAAGTTTTGCTATTTTACTATTTTTTTTCTTTTGTTTTAAATTTTTACTTCCTAAAATTTTAGTTTTTATTTATTTGTTTTGGTTTTTGTTGATTCTTTTAATTTTTGTATTTTAATTTGATGTTTGTGGGTATTATCTTTGAAAGCCCTCACGAGACTTAAACTTGTCTATTAAGGTAACCTAGGGGTTTATAGATTTGTTGGATACGCTAAATGCAACCATGTCAATCTATAGAAATGATTTAGAATAGTTTACTTTTATTTAATTTAGTTTCATTTTTAAATTTTCACTTTCCTTGCTATATACTAGCAAGAATCTGGTTCGATGTTATGATGGGTGCTTGAAAAGCACTATATATTATATGGTGTGTGTGCACTTTAGTGTCAAAATATATTTTTACTTGCATAATTTCATTATTATTTTAGAAAATCTATGTTTTTGGAATCATGGGTATATTTTGTTGTTTTTCAAGCATTTCTAGCTTCAAAAATGATGGAATGGATAAACACTTAAAGAATTGTACTTGAAAGCAATCAATTTCAACCAAGAATAATAAAAGGATAATATATATAATCCGTACATATGAATCAACCAAGCTTGTAAGGGAATGAAACAAAAAGAAGTTGAAAAAACATAGTTCAACGCATGTCATGGTAGTGAAATTTGTTTGCCATGACGTGAGTTCTTCGGATCATAATTGAAGCACGTACTAGATTGATGTAGGCCACGAAGATGGAAAATGCATGCTACTACATGTGACTATATGATCCACTTTTTCTCCTATTTGCAGCATTTTCTCACCTATATAAAGGAACCCTTAGCCCTCTTTACAAATCATCTCTTTCAACAGCTCCATTTCTTTTGGTTTTCTTAGTTTTCTATAGTGTTTCTTTAATCTCAATTTAAGAGTTGAACAAAGTTTAAATTTATGTTTATTTTATAAATAGATTAGATTAGATTATCACAAATAAGTGGTAATAATAAGAGCTTTTCTAGATAATAAATTGCTACAGAAGTAATCTAAAAATACAATTGAGGTATTAATTTTTATTGTATCTTATTTATAGATTTAACTTTTTGTATCTTTCTGAATATGATTTTTATTTACTTTTCATTTATTAAATGTAAACATGTCTAGATGATTTTGATAATGGGATTTTAGTTATATTATTATGCTTGTGTCAATTATTTAAGGGAATATTTTAAATAATTATTAAACATAGACAAAA
Source organism: Hippophae gyantsensis (assembly GCA_030763125.1). NCBI lineage: Eukaryota > Viridiplantae > Streptophyta > Magnoliopsida > Rosales > Elaeagnaceae > Hippophae > Hippophae gyantsensis. The sequence continues at coordinate 38,656,835 of CM061035.1, read as the reverse complement.
TTCTATTAGAAAATTTTACCAAATTTATTATTGACTGTAATAGATTTAAAATATGAAAATTAGGTTTTAGAAATATGAATCTAGATCTAATTTAGAGTCATACTCTATTTCCAAGATTTTTATAAGAATTATTATTGAAAAAAATATATTAATGACATATTTTTCGTAATAAATTTTAAAATCTAAAAGCTAAGTTAAGATTCATCGTTCTAAAAATTGATTTTAAGATTTTATATAGTAGTTTAACTTGTTAGACCCAACCAAAGGTAGCTAATAAAATGGTTTGTTGATTTCTTAGAATAAAAACATAATTTAATTAAAACTAACTGGTAGACATAACCAAAGACAATAAATGATTTGAATTAATAATGAATATTAGACCCTCACAAATGGTACTATTTGTATAGATAGGAAAGAATCAATAAATTTGAGTTTATATATTGTTAACCTTATTAATTTTACAAAACATAATAAACTAGCTAAATATCTCATTAAATCTCCATTGATTAATGAATTGCATATCTGCCTATAATTTGTGTAAACCAATCTATCCTTTATCTTTTATTGAATTATGTTACTAGTTTAAATTTTTCAAACCAAAATAATTGTGACATAATGTTTAGATTTATTTTTCATTTTTAAGAATTTTGTTGAATTATTTAAAGACACATAGTTCCTCTTTAGACTGATATTAAAAATATATTTATCACTTTTTACATTGTGATTCGTGCACTTAAAAGCCATTTATCAAATAAAACATTTGTACACCATCATGCCCCACTATAGAGAAGGATAAAGTAAACAAACAAGCTGCACATATTTAAAAAAAAAGAACAAAGTAACAAACCACACTCATTCCTTAAGCATACATTATCTTCCAAATTATATTTTAATAAATAAATTAAAACAACAAGAAACGAGTTCAACACTCTTCGTTGTTCTCTCTTACAACATCATCCTCGTGGATTCCACTGCTCAAGGACTGGCTGAAGTTAGTAGGGACAGAAGGTGGTGTAGTAGGCTGTGGATGAAGATCAGAGGTAGAAAACTAGTCAAAAGAAACGTCAGGTTCATCTCCACCAAAATATCTAAACATGGAGGCCAAAGAGCCAAGGGAAGTAGCATCATCCAAAGAAGAAGAACATCTACATCCTAAAAGTTGATTTTGTCTAAGGAAAGAGATAGGGGAGATCTATAAATACGTAGTGGTACAACAAAGTGATAAGTAGGCATCACAACCTGAGCATATGCTTGAAACCTTGGCATGTCCATGATATTTTGGTTAAAAATATGCATCTTTTGAAGAAGTTTATTCATTATATTAAGAGACTCATCACTGGCAAGAACATAAGTAGATGGAACAGATGAAATGGGAATGGAGTTACAATGTATGGACTAAGCAATGTTCTGAGAAGAAGAAGATGAAAGGGTAACTGATGAACGCTACGAGCCACAACTAGAAGAAATAGCAAAAGTGAAAGAGAAACCTTCTATGAAAAGAAAAAGGGATATTATGAAAAATTATGGACCCCACCTAGAAATCAAAAAAGGATAATGGAGTGAAAGTTTCCTCTACATAGAGTGACAATATGGTGATGATAACGAGGATGAATGATAGCTTTTACAACATCATAACATCCTTAAGATGATGACCAATGGAATCTTTACTAATAATAAGAGAACCATCATTATAAGTATGGTCGTTCATCTACACATTTATATTCATTATGAAGAAAAACAGAATCAATATTTTCAAATTCAAAAGGGATGATGGGGAACAAATCCTTGTATGGATTATCTTATTGTAAGCAATGATGGAGACGATAAAATATAGAATGTAAAATAAAAAATAAAGATTTATATTTTATAGTCAGATAAAATAGTGATTTCAATCAATATTTCATTTTTTAAACTATATACATTATTTTAATAAATATATAAGAAATTAACATATAATTTTTTTATTGATTTAATCATATTTCAACTCAAATTATTCACAAATGATATATTATGTAATATATATTTTATACTTCAAGTTTTTATTTTATTAAAATATTAATAATTTTTTTTATAAAAACTATTTAAAATATTTATTTAAATTTAAAAAATTTAAAATTTTATAATTTATTCTTGTTATTTTAAACTACTTTATAATAAAATTTTATCAATATTATTTAACATAAAAGTAGTATATTTATTATTATTATTATTGGGTTCCTTTTTATCCCATTGATAAATTAAGATAAAAATAACATATTTAATAATTAAAATATATAATTTAAAATTTAAAGAATGATTAAAATTTAAGGTTTAATATATTTTTAATTATTAAATTTTATTTTGTTGTTGGTTATTTTACATTTATATCAAAGTAACGTCGACATGTGTTGTCATTTTCTACTAGCATGCTCCTTATTCTTTTTGCCCCAACTTGATGGGTTTATGCGTTGCCCATTGGATCCGGAACTTATTGCTCCAATTATTGTTGACGTGGAGGAGTATTAATGATGTACATATCATATATTGGTTTGAAGTTGAATTAAAATTAAAACCGAATCAATAGTTAGTTTTTAAACAAAAACCTATTAAATTCAATAAATTTTATAAAACCAATCTAAATCAAATCCTTTGTAACGGTAGATTGCATCTTGTGTTTTAGTTTTTTTTTTAAACAAGCATCAATTTTTTTAAATATTTATTTTAATAATTAAATAATTTTTATAATAATTTTTATTTTAATAATTGATTAAAAATAAGATATATAAAAATTTGAATTTTTTGAAACAATAAATAACCGATCATAATGATGTAATTTTAAGTAGCAAAAAACTTATAAGACTATTAATTTTGTTATTATTTTTACTTTTATACTTAATAAAATGATTATATTTAAAAATATATATATAATATAATGTAAGTACAAGTCGAATCAATTTTTATAAAAAATTATTATTAAGAACCGAACCAAATCATCATGAATCGATTTTACAATTTACAAATTCGAACAAACCCAATGATAATGAGAACATAGAGTAACATGTGTTAAGTTAGTTTGAATTATATGAGTTAAATCAATTTAATTCAATTTTAAACAACATTTAATATAATGTATATTTACATCTAACATCAAAAATGAACCAAAAAAAAAGTTTATCAATTTTTCTTGATGTAACAAATCCTTAAAGAGGATTATTTGATTAGAAAAATTGATGAAAACAATAAAATAGGAAATGTAAAATAAAGAATAAGGATTTGTATTTTATAATATAAGGTGGGATATAATAAGAATTGTAATCAATATCTCATTATATGTAATTATATACATTATTTTAAGAAATATAAAAAAATTAAAATATAATTTTTTTATTGATTAAATTGTATTTAAACTCTAATTATTCATGTATTATATATTATATATTATATATTTTTATTTTATTAAAATATTAATAACTTTTCTTTTATAAAAATTATTTAAATTTAAAAAATTTAACATTATATAATTATTTTATAATTTATTTTTTTTAATTTAAATTAGTTTATAATACAACAAAATATAAAAAATAATTCATTTTTTAAATAATTATGTATAAGTAATATAGATAAAAATTAAATATAAATTTATATATTCTAATAATTAGATAAATGCATATAATTTTTTAATTATAATAATTATAATAATTATAATAATTATAATAATTATAATAATTATAATAATTTAATTAATTTATTATTTAAAAAATAATAAATAATATTATTTTAATAAATTTTAATTAAAATATTAAAAAATTAAATTAAATTATTAAAATATGATAAAATATAACTTATTAATAATAATAATAATAATATTTGAATATATATCTTTATTTTCAAAAATTTAGAAATTAATAAAATATTTAAGATAAAAATAATATTTTAAAAAAAAATTATATTAATTATTATTTTTACAATTTTAATTATTTAATTAAAATATTTTTTTATTAAATAAAAAAATATATAAATAAAATTTAAACTTAAAGTTAGGGAATTATATAAGTTGAGTTATATTTAATCGGCGTTTTTGTTGATGGATTGAAAACTATTTTTTAGATACACGGACACCGAACTTAATAATTTGTTTTGTTGGGTTGGGTTGGGTTGGGTTAGTGTTATTGAATTTTAAAATTTATTATAAAGTATTTTTAACAGACTGTGGAAACAAAACGTGTAAATTTTATCGATATAAAACTTTTCTTCTATTCAAGTGCTCAAGATCAATTTAATCGAAAAAAAGAAGTCGTCCAAGATCAATTAATTTGAGTCTTATGCGAAGATCGGAACGCAAGAGAGAAGGAAAAAAGATGAAGTTGTTGACCGGCATCCTCTATCTTATCCTCACCTGGGCAATACTCAAAGCTTTCCATTCAATTTCAAGAAGGAGATCAAGGTTGACCAAGCTTCCCCCAGGCCCAAAACCATTGCCCGTAATCGGAAACCTTCACCTACTTGGTGAAAAACCTCACAAATCTTTAGCCGAGCTTGTCAAAATCCATGGCCCTCTTATGAGCCTAAAGTTAGGCCGTGTTACCACCATAGTTGTTTCTTCATCAACTATGGCCAAGGAAGTCCTCCAAACCCATGACCACCTCCTCTGCAACCGAACCATCCCAGATGCACTTCATGTTCACGGACATGAGAATATAGGCCTACCCTGGATTCCAGTGTCCCCTTTGTGGAGAAATTTCCGAAAGATATGCAATACCCAGTTGTTTGCCACCAAAGTACTTGACACCAATCAAGACATTAGGCGCAAACAAGTTCAAGCCTTACTTGCTAATGTTCATAAAAGAAGCGTAAATGGGGAAACAGTAGATATTGGCGAAGCAGCTTTCACAACCACACTTAACTTGTTATCCAACACCATTTTCTCTATTGACTTGGCGGACACAGATTCTGAGACGGCTAAGGAGTTTAAAGAGATTGTGTGTAACATTATGAGGGAGGCTGGGAAACCCAACTTAGGGGACTATTTTTTTTTCCTGAAAAAGATTGATCTACAAGGTATAAGGAAGCGTATGAAAGTTTACTTTGCGAAAATATTGGACCTATTTCATGGCATCATCAAGCAGAGATTGCGATTGAGAGAATCTGCTGCTCACGTTAGAAATAATGATGTGTTGGATACCCTTCTCGACCTTACTGAAGATAACAGCGGAGGAATCAACTTAAATCAAATCGAACATCAACTACTGGTCATTGCTCATCTCTGTTTATTTTCTTTATTTATTATGGTATCTAAATGTTAGGTTTTTATATGTTTCGATAGTTGTATACAGTATAAGATTTCACTGCAACTATGAACCATGTCATTAGTGCTGCAGTGTTCTGTTTCTGGACAGATTTGAGCCGGGGTGGGGACGCATAGGTCCTTTTTTCATAATTAAAAAGAAAAAGTACACTTATAGGAAATGTGATGTAAATGAAGGATTCATAATTAGAGTTTATTGTATCTAATAATTTTGAGTGCATTTTAATGGTTGTTTCTCTGTTGACAAGAAGAGAAAATAGAGAGGAGTAAACGTAATTTTGGCTTCGGATATTTCCTTCATACAACTATTGGTACTGTAGGTGTATAAATCTATTTCAGTTATAAATTATTATGCAGTTATGATCTTGTGTTTTATCAAATTCCCTAAATTAGCATTATATCTAGCAGGTTCTATTTGTAGCTGGCAATGACACAACTGCAGCAACAGTTCAATGGGCAATGGCAGAGGTATTGCGCAATCCCGAGGTTTTGTTGAAAGCCAGAGCAGAACTAGAGCAAATACTTGGCAAAGGCAACCCAGTTGAGGAATCAGACATTCCTCGATTAACATATTTACAAGCAATAGTAAAAGAAACATTCCGATTGCACCCTGTAGTTCCATTGTTACTTCCACGTAAGGCTGAAGCAGATGCAGAGATTGGAAGCTTTATAATCCCAAAGAATGCACAAATCCTTGTCAATGTATGGGCTATTGGCAGGGATCCAAGTAACTGGGATGATCCAAATTCATTTATGCCAGAGAGGTTCTTGGGATCAGAAGTTGATGTTAGAGGCAGGAATTTTGAGCTAACACCATTTGGTGCGGGACGCAGAATATGTCCTGGATTGCCTTTAGCTATGAGATTTTTGCACGTAATGTTGGGTTCCCTCATCAACTCTTTTGATTGGAAGCTTGTAGATGGGAATGGACCAGAAGATATTAACATGGAGGACAAATTTGGTATCACCTTGGAGATGGCTCAACCCTTGAGAGCTATTCCTATTCCTTTCTAGGGCTTGTTTCCGTAGTCTATAGCACCTTAGACTTCTGGACCCTGCAATTCAATATGCATTTTAAAGTGGACCACAAGATGTAAGGTACGGATGGGTTAAATGAGTTCGTTGTTGTGTATTATTGTTTAATTTAAATAGCCTATAATTTTTATTCTATTTCTCTTATAAGAAGATTATGCACGTGGATGATATTAATTTTATCTATTTTTCTATTGAATTGAAGTTAGATCAAATGAAAAGGTAATTATTTTAATACCTTTAATTTTTATTATACACAGTTTTAACTTTTATATTAGAAACTCAGACCTAACTCAATTCAATAAGATCTTATTAAGTTAAGGATAGTTCAAGCTTATAAATAGCTTTGTTGTTTTATTCTTGGTCGATGTGAGACAAGGATACATAATAGCTCCCCTTCATACGGCGAACAAAGGTGGACATTAGTGTCACGATGAGATTGTAGTAGAACTCAATTAAGTACAAGCACATAGAGACTAGGCCCAATTTTGATACCATGTTAGAAATTCAAGTATAACTCAACCTAATAAGATCTCATTAAATTAAAGGTTTTTCAAGCTTATAAGTAGCTTTACTGCTTTGTTCCTAATCGATATGGGACAAGGATACTTAACATTCTAAATTCATTATTCTGACATTGGTCAATATTTTTATTTATCTAAAATTCAAAACATTATATTATTTTGATAAATGTAAATTTATAACTGTGTAGTTGTGGTAAAAGATTTCAATACCTATAATTCTAAAAAATAATTAAAATTAACTACATTAGAAGTTGAATAGTCTTTAAAACCAAAAACTTTTGAACGTTTTATTACAATTTAAAATGAAGAATTAAAAACATCTATAATTGAAAACGTTTTTAAATGTACCTGTCTTTTTGCTTACCAAAAGGTTTTATAAACGAGCGTTTTTTTTATTATAAAAAAAATACGTACTCTACGTTTAATGTTTCCTCTTCATCTTCTCCTCCCAAAGCGCTCAATATTTATTGTTAAATTGAAAACTACCTCTTTGATTTCTAGCAATGAAAGATTCTTATTCAAACTTATTTTTCTTATAGGTCAGCTGATTGTATTGTCATTTGAGAGAAAGAAAACAAAATCATGATCCTGGATACTCTTTGTTCTTCAATTACGTTTTAATCCATATACGTTTTTCATCTAAAAACAAATACAAAATATTTATTTATTAAAGCATAAAATTTTGATTTGGGATCTGCTAGCAGACTTTAAATAAAATACAATATATATTGTATGGATAATTACTCTTGGAAGCATCTATTTAGATTTTAAAAAAATTAAAAATAGAACAAGGTGTAAAAAAGTATTATTTAAGATATCTCATTTGTTTCAAATGTGTTTAAATGAGACAAATAAAAATAATAAAATAATAAAAAATATGATAAGTAATAATTTATAATATAATTTTAATAAAAAAATAATATATTATATATTTAAAATTATGTCTATTAAAATTATAATCTAAATAAGATAAAATTAAATGTGATGATATTTAAATGAAATATTATAATATGTATAATTTACTCATTAGAAATATTAAATAAGACATAAAATAAGATAATATAATTTATATTTTTACTTTGGTATTATATTAACTACTAATAAATATTATTTATGGGAAATAAAAAAAATGAAATCAACAAGAAGATTTCCACGAAGAATTCTATTTCCCCTATGGATCTACGCCATTTTATAGAAAATTTTATTTTTGCTAAGTATGGCGTGGATTATTATTATTATTATTATTATTATTAACTTTTTTTTTTGTGGCTTCTGTTTATCGCTCACCATCTCTTATGATTGGATTTCACAATAGCTTTTTATCAGGATATACATCAAGGGTTTAAGAAAATCAAAACAAAGATTGCAGTCTCTCTCTCTCTTCTTTTATTTATTTTGATATTATATAATATAATCATCATTTTAATACATAAAAATTATCGGTAGAGTTTCATTTTTAATGTCATCCCAAATAATATATATTATGGATACATATTCAACGGATTTTATAATTACATTGAACATATTTATAATTTTTATAATATTTGAAAAATATGTTTATTATGTATTTGAATGTTTATTTTATAATATAAATATTTTTAAAATTTTATACATGTGAAAATATATCAATATAAAAAAAACTAATTTAAAAATATTTATTAAATATATGTTTAAAAATTGAACATGATCTAAGAGGAACTAAAATTGAAACTAATAAAATAAATAAATGCATATGAAATGTAACCTAAATATTTTTTTGCCCGAGAAGTTTTGGTCAATTTTTAAGTTTTCGTTGAGATATCAAATATTTTTATTTATTTTATAGATATTCATATATATAAATTTTTATATTGATAATCGATCAAAAGAATCTAATTAACATATTAAATTATATGCGAAGAGTTATCGTTTGGTCTTTCATACAAGTGATCTATGATTTGAGTTTTAAGTGACTTACAACACTCTTCACAAACCACAAATCTCTTAGTATTATGAACTGTGAGTATAGGTCTCACTAAAAAAATATTCTATGGTTGGGAGTTGCATACAACGTGGCTTTTTTGACAAAAATATATTCTACATTTGTTTTTTATAGTATTAGCATGCTTTTTCTTCTCTAAGTTATTAGATAGTGTGTTTTATATCTTTTTGGTTACCCAAAATTAATTCTTAAAAGGGAAATTATTTTTACCCACTTGATGCTTACTATTCATAATTTTATTGGCTAATGTGGGTAAGTAATATTATAATTATTTTATCATTTTATATTATAATTATAATTTATATTAAATTAATAATTAACTCTAAAAAACATGATAACACTACTTTTTTCAAATAATAAGTTCATATCTAATGAGCAACTAACTGTGATAACACTACTCTTTTTCAAATAATAAGTTCATATCTAATGAAAATCTCAAGCAACTAACTGTGGATATATATATATTCTAACTGTGAGCAGGCACTTTTCATCTCAAGATGATTAGATTGTTTTATATCCTCTTTGATATGCTAGACTAATTTTAAAAGGAAAATAATTTTTACTTATTTGATGCATATAATTATTAATATATCATAATTTTATAAATTATTATTAATAAATAATATTATAATTATTTTATATTTTTAATTTAATTTATAATCAAAATAATTAATACATCATTTAATATATGAAAACTCTTTTTCACATAATTATTTCGTACCCAATGTATATCTTATCATATTCAAAGGATATTATTACATTGGCTTTGAGAATTATGAAACGGCAATGTAAGTGTGACATTTGGAATGAATCTTTTACAACTATCTATATTCCTGGAATCTACTTATTCTTATTGACAGTTTAATTTATTTTTATAAAGCTTTACATATGTGAATTCTATTAGAAATTAATTTTAGAAGATTTTATTATATATATATTTTTATTTTATTTTTTTATATAATTAACTCATATATATATATATATATATATATATATATATATATTATTATAAATAAGACATTACTTACTATTTTAAAGTGGTGATTTTCATCAAACAATATCAGAACATTTTCTAATTTAACAACCATCGTTTCATTTTATTTATTATTTTTTTTATTAATGGCTTTCGATCCCAACCTTCTTCCTTTCAACACTTTAATCCACATGATCACCATTAAACTATCTTTCTCAAACTACCTTCTATGGAAAAGTCAACTCCTTCCGCAATATGTTGATGAAACCCTTGTGGCGCCAACTCGTTTTGAACCTACCAACTCTACCACACCTAATACTAAATACCTGGCGTGGAAAGTTGCAGATCAACGTTTACTTAGTCTCTTACTTTCTTCCCTCATCGAAGAAGTCATGGCTGAGGTTGTTGGCCTCTCTATTGCACGTGACGTCTGGCTCAATTTGGATAACACTTTCAGCCATCGATCGTAGGTGCGTGAACTACGTATCAAGGATGATTTATAGCTGATGAAACGCGACTCTAAACCAGTTGTAGAATATGCTCGAGCTTTCAAGGCGCTGTGTGACCAACTCCACGCCATCGGACGGTCCGTCGACGACACCGAAAAAGTCCACTGGTTCCTCCACGACCTCGGCTCTGATTTCTCCAGCTTCTCCATTACGTAGATGGCTCTCACTTCACTCCCCTGTTTTTCAGATATGGTCTCCAAAGCCGAAAGCTTTGAGATCTTCTAATGATCCTTTGGACCTTCTTCCACCACTATTGCGACATTCACCGTCGTCAATCAGGGCCACACTGCTAACCATGGTCACCACTCTTCAAATCGAGGCAACCAGTAGGGTCATTTCAGTAACCATGGTAGAAACTTTTCCAATCGTGGGCGCTCCAACTCTGGATAAGGACATCATCCATCTCGTTGCTAGATCTGCCGCACAGAGGGCCATTTGCTGATCGCTGCATCCGTCGATATTCTAGGAATGATTCCTCTACTCATCTTACCGAAGCCTTCAGTGCCTCTTGTTCTCTATCTAAACCCGAGCCATCTGATTGGTTTTTGGACATTGGAGCTTCGGCCCATATGACCACAGATCCATCTACTTTGGATCAGCCCATTAAATACATGGGTAAGGACTTTGTGATTATAGGAAATGGTGCATGTCTACCCATAACCCACATCGGTACCCTTTCTCCCGTTCCAAATATTCATTTATTAGATGTGTTAGCTGTTCCTTATCTTACCAAAAATCTTCTTTCAATTAGTAAATCAATGTCTGATTTTCCTCTTTCCGTTACATTTACTAATAATTCTTTTACTGTCCGAATTATCAAACTAAAAGGATGGTGGCAGCCGGTAAAAGAGATGGCGGCCTATATGTGCTGGAGCGCAGAAATTCTGCTTTTATTTCTATCCTTAAAAATAAAGCACTACATGCTTCCTATGATTTATGGCATGCTCGCCTTGGACATGTAAATCATTCTATCATTTCTTTTTTAAATAAAAAGGACATCTTTATCTTACGTCTCTATTGTCATCTCCCACTTTGTGTAATACATGTCAACTTACAAAAAATTATCGTTTGCCTTATTCTCGAAATGAACATAGGTCGTCTCCTGTGTTGGATCTTATTCATTGCGACATTTGGGGTCCTTCCCCTGTCAAATCAAATTTGGATTTTGCCTACTATGTTCTTTTCCTTTGTGATTATTCTCGGTTCACTTGGCTTTATCCTTTAAAATTTAAATATGATTTTTTTGATATTTTCCTCCAATTTCAAAAATTTGTGGAAAATCAACATTCCACTCGTATCAAAATATTTCAAAGCGACCGCGGAACTGAATTTACTAGCAATTGTTTCAAAGCTCACATACATACCTCTGTTATCCATCATCAACTATCCTATCCTTATACACCCATCCAAAATGGTCGCGCTGAAAGAAAACATCGCCATGTAACTGAGACTGGCTTGGCCCTTCTTTTCCACTCTCACCTCTCTTCTCGCTTCTGAGTTGACGCCTTCTGTACTATCGCTTACATCATAAACTGGTTGCCCACACCACTTCTTGGAGGTAAGTCACATTTTGAACTTCTTTATGGTTCTTCTCCGAATTATGAGAATTTTCATCATTTTGGTTGTCGTGTTTATCCTTGTTTACATGCTTATATGCCTCACAAACTTTCTCCTCGCAGTATTCCTTGCATTTTCTTGGGCTACAATCCCTCTTACAAAAGGTTTCGTTGCTTTTATCGCATCACCACTAGGCTTTATACCACCCCACATACTCAATTTGATGAAAATCATTTCCCTTCTCTCGATAGTTCTCAAGCCCAACCCCTCTCTTATCTCCATATTTCCAACTTTTTGGAACCATTTCTCCTTCCTAACAACCCACCCTCATCTTTTATTGCACCACGTTCCCTGCATGTTCCTCAATCCGGTTCTTCCCAATGTATTATTTGTACTAACCTTGTGGATGATTCTGTGCAAAATGTTGATTCTCTTGTAGGTCCCTCTTCGCCTCACCCGGCCCCTAGTCCACCTTCAACTGAGATTGCTACTGAGATCATTTCAGATCCTTCTACTCCTGCATCTTTGTTGGGATCTCATTCTATGCTCACACGAGCTAAATCAGGGATTTTCAAGACTCTTCATCCGATGAATCTTGGTATTCTTGGATCAGCTGGCCTTCTTCCTACTCTTCTTGCCTCTACTGAGCCTCAAGGATTCAAATCTGCTGCTAAGAATCCTACCTGGCTTGCAGCCATAGATGACGAAGTCCAAACTCTCCAACAAAATCGCAATTGGGTTTTGGTTCCATGCCCTCCCAACACCAATATTGTGGGTTTCAAATGAGTGTTTTGAACCAAATATCTGCCTGATGGATCCATTGAGCGTTTCAAAGCTTGGATCGTTGCCAAAGGATATACTCAGGTACTTGTTCTTGATTATACTAACACTTTTAGCCTTGTTATCAAGGCTACCATTGTTCGTGTTGTGCTTTCTATTGTTGTCACCAACAGATGGCCTCTTCGCCAACTTGATGTCAAGAATGCCTTTCTTAATAGTACTCTCACTGAAAATGTTTATATGGAGCAACCTCCTGGGTATATTGATCCTTACTTTCCTAATCATGTATATTAGTTGAAGAAAGCCCTTTATGGTTTTAAGCAAGCACCTCGTGCCTAGTTTCAACGTTTCAGTTCATTTCTTCTTTCACTTGGTTTTTCCTGTAGTCGTGTTGATACTTCTCTCTTTATTTTTCATAAGCAGTCTAACATAATCTATTTGCTTCTTTATGTTTATAATATCATTATCACTAGCAACAACTCATCTCTCCTTAATAGCTTCACTTGCAAGCTTCATTCTGAGTTTGCCACTAAATATTTGGGCCCTCTTAGTTATTTTCTTGGTCTTGAAGCTTCAACAAGCACCAATGGACTCTTCATTAGTCAGCTGAAGTATGCACGAGATATTCTTACTCGCGCTCAGTTACTTAACAACAAACCAGTTCACACTCTCATGGTTATTGCGTAACACCTTTCTATTGATGGTACACCTTTTCGGATCCTACTCTCTACCGGTCTCTTGTTGGTTCTCTCTAATACTTGACCATTACGCGGCCCGACATTGCCCATGTTGTAAATTCTATTAGCCAGTTTCTATATGCTCCAACAAAGGATCATTTTCTTGTTGTTAAGCGTATTCTTCAATATGTTAAAGGCACCCTTCATTTTAGCCTTCAATTTTGCCCCTCTGCTACTCTTGGAGCCTTAGTTGCGTACTTTGATGCAGATTGAGAAGGTTGTCCTAACACTCGTCGCTCTACCTCTAGCTACTCCATTTATCTCGGCGCTAACTTGGTTTCTTAGAGTGCCAAGAAGCAACCTACTATCTCTCGCTCTAGCTATGAATCTGAGTATTGTGCTCTCGTGTCCACTGCAATTGAACTTCTTTGGGTTATGCATCTTCTTCGTGATCTACAGATATCCACTATCCAGCAGCCTCTTCTTCTATGCGACAACAAAAGTTCCATTTTTTGAGTTCCAACCTCGTTTCTCATAAGCAGGCCAAACATATTGAGTTAGACTATCATTTCCTTCATGAACATGTTGAGTTAGACTATCATTTCTTTCATGAACTTGTTATTGCCGGCAAACTTACACTCAGAATGTTCCCTCTCACCTGTAGGTTACTGATATCTTCACCAAAAGTCTTCCTCGACCATTTTTTTTAACTTTTTTTGTTCCAAGCTTCACGTCTGTTCCAATCCGATGCTCGACTTGCGGGGGAAGGGGGTGTTGAGGATATTTTGCCTTCTTCTAAGGCTTGACATATGTGAATTCAATTAGACTTTAATTATAGGAGATTTCCTTGTATATATTTTTCATTTTATTCACATATATAATTAACTCATATAATATGTATATTGTGATAAATAAGACATTACTTATCACTTCAAAATGTGTTGGTTTTCATCAAATATTCTTAATTTTTATTTTATATAAATTTAATGATATTTTAACTTAAATTTTTTATTTTCATTATTTTACCTAAATTAATTTTCTTTTTCTCATATATATATACCCTCAATTTGCTATAGTTTCAATCATTTTAAAATTTTAATCATACAATAAAATGAGATGCATAAAAATTCCATACAAACATATTTGAATAATAATTATTCGTAAATTGATTTAAAACTTTAAGAAGCATATATTTTATATTAAAAAGCTACAAAATCTAAACTTTGATAGTTGATCTTGTAGCTACGAGGACAATATCACCCTTAGTCATTTTTTAATAACTTTTTATTTAATTTCTGTTAATTTTTTTTATACTAATAATTAGCAAAATGTCACACACATATATTATAATTAAGAAATTTATCTTCTTTTTTTTGTTTTGGTTTCTTCAAAATAATTTTTTTTAATATTATTCTAAATTGAGTTTAATTCGTAATAAAATTATAATGGTATGATATTTTATAAATTAATTTTCTATTTTTTTAAATATATTTCAAAGTTTAATGAAATTTGCAATGTTATTTGCTCTAGAGATGATATTTTAAAAATATATTATACCTCAAGTTAAGTTTGCGATATAGTAAAAAATTTGAAAATGATATTTAAGTTAGGAGTATTGGTGAGGTAGTAAATCAATTAAAACACGTGATAAAAATAATATTTTCACGCGCAAATCACGTGCAAATAGCTAGTAGGACTTAAAAAGCTTGTATTTGTCTATTACTTGATGAAAGTGATGTTTCTTTCTAGTCATGGTTTTCAACACCCTTATCCCATTAATGATAGAGTTACTTGATGAGTTTTAAACACAAAAGTCAGCTTAAAGCTTCATTGATGATACATTAGTGTATACATGGTGAAGAACAGATTTCATAAATTTTAAAGTAATGGGTGTAACTGCATTGATGAAAAGGCTGATCAGAGTCCTTTATAAAAAATGAATGAAATTGAGAAAATACCCTCCTCCGTGCATACTATTCTGAGAACAACGGAAAACGAAGCAGAATTTAGTTCTGATTTGATTTCCCTTTTACCTTAGAGAATATCATATGCTAAACGGGTTCTTTTCATAGTACAATGTCATCAGGAAAACACTAACTATAAAGGTGCTAGGTATTATAAAGATGATTTGAAATTGTAATGTTGAAAAAGTGTGCATGTATTTCGGTCATCCATGGAACTCATAAATCTTGTAGGTTGTGCAAAATTTGCTTTTGCCAAGGTTTTTGGGTTTAGGGGAATTTTTAAGCACCAATTCTTTTAAACAAAGCTGATAGATATTGGGCTTCTAACAGAATAACGATCAGAAATCCATTTCAAATATCCTTGAGCAAACTCAGATTTTCCAACATCCTTTGTTCTTCTAAACGAAATTGAGTAAGTTTCCTTCTCTTTCAACTTTGTGAATTTGATTGTATTAGGTTCTACACTTACAGTTACTCCAAGGGGAGGAACAACCTTCACTGTGTAACTTGAATAAGCCTCACCAATTATTGGATATTAGTCTTTAATTCAAGGAATAAAACAAGGACCTTAATTTAAGGAATAAAACAAGGATCTTAATTAAAGGAATAAAACAAGGAATCCTTAATTCAAGGAGTAAAACAAGGAATCCTTAATTTAAGGAGTAAAACAAGGAATCTTTAATTCAAGGAGTAAAACAAGAAATCCTTCATTCAAGAAATAAATCAAAGAATGCTTAATTTAAAGAGTAATTGAAGGAGTAAAATTTTCTTATAAATAGCTATACAATTGTAATGAAAACATGAAGAAAATAATACAAACTAGAGAACTCTTTTGTGTAGAGTTATTTCTTGTTTTTTTTTATTATTATCTTAGCATCTTCAATCTTTGAAATGGCTGAAGACAAGCCGCTAGGATCAGAAGCTGAAAGTTCATCGGTGCTTTCCTTCATGAATATGCATGAGGTGGATGTCAACACAAATCAAAGATTAAGCTCAAACTTATTGAATGAGTTTAATTACTTGCCTTAGTCAAGAGCAGTGTCTTTGGCTCTAGGTAAAAGGTCCAAGTTGGAGTTCATAAATAGAAGCATCGAAGTACCTAATGTTTCCTCACCAACCTATGAATCCTGGCTTAGTAAGGATCAGTTGGTTATGTCATGGCTCCTAAATTCCATGGAACGTAAATTAGCTGAAATATTTAGTTACTCTGAATCTGCATACCAACTATGGGAAACGGTAAAGCAAATGTATGGCAGTCAAAACAATGTTGCACGAGTTTTTCAATTAAAGAAGGACATCTCAGATCTGCAACAAGATGGAAAGTCTTTTGTACAACTCTTAGGAAGCATGAAAAGCATGTGGAATGAGTTGGAATTATATCGTCCTCATACAACTGATGTAGCTCTGCTACGAAAGAGAGTAGAAGAAGATAAGATATTTCAACTTCTATCTAGTCTCGATTCAACATATGAAGATATACGATGCCACATACTCATGAATACTGAACTTCCTTCCTTCACTAATATATGTGCGACAATTCAACGTGAAGAAGTAAAGAGGAAAGTCATGAACAAGGGTACAATGGCTACTGCACCTGAGGCAAGAGCCTATCTAACCAACGAGAGGAGGTACAAAGGGAAGCATCCAAACTTGAAGTGTCAACATTGCAACCATACGGGTCATATTAAGGACACATGTTGGATTCTACATCTAGAATTAAAACCTGATTTTATAAAGGATAAGGGTTTATAGAAAGTGAATCGTACAACACACCGTGCAAATCATGCTTTTGCCTCTACCTCTAATGGGTCTGATCCATTCAATAACTTCAAAGCGAATCCAGTTGAACTTATGAATGAGTTTATGTTGTATATTCAAAGCAAGACAGGAGGAGCTAGAATTGACTGTATGGATAGCTAGAAGAAGGAAACTCGACAACATTGTTAGGCAAGTTTGCGGGTTTCTTGGTAGATACAAAACTCATACCACAAGAGGACATGCAAGGTATCATAAAAGCCTTTAAAACTGCTCTTAAAATAAATATGTTGCATGATTTTTGGGTTGTACATTCAAGTGTCATAGATCATATGACAAACCATGTGTCAAAGTCTCATAAGTTTGAAAAATTAGCAAATCCTTCTCAAGTTTCAATTACAAATGGTGAGAATGTAAAGGTTTTAGGAAAAGAAAAAATAAAATTAATGTCAGATGAAATCAAGTCGGTGGTTTTATATGTACCTTCCTTTCCCTTCCAACTTCTATCTGTAGGAAAAATCACAAATACCTTGAATAACTTAGCTATTTTTTCTCCTCACAATGTCATTTTTCAGGATTGTACCACCAAAAAGACGATTGGTGAAGGGTTTTACTTAGATGGTCTCTATTACATATCCAAGAGCAATCCCAGAGGTTTTCAAGCCAAGTTTAACCCTATCCAAGATAATCAATTATGGCATCAACGTTTAGCTCACCCTTCTCCACCAATTTTGTCAACTTTATTTCCAAACTTAAGAAATGATGCAATTGCATGTGAAACTTGTCACTTGTCTAAAGCCACTAGATTTCCTTTTAATTCTTCCTTGTCTAGGGCTAGTAAGTGTTCTGAACTAGTTCATTCAGATGTATGAGGACCAACTAATGAATCTTTTGATGGTTATAAGTATTTTGTGATTTTTGTTGATGATTTCTCTCAAGTCACATGGTTATATCTTTTAAAGTCTAAGAATGAAGTTATGGAAGTATTTAAGGACTTTCATAATCTTGTTAAAAATCACTTCTCCTCTAAAATTCAAACATTAAGGTCTGATAATGACACCGAATACATGTCCCATATCATGAAACAATATTTGAGCATTCATGGCATTATGCATCAAACAAGTTGTGTTGGCACACCTCAACAAAATGGTGTAGCTGAACGCAAAAACCGGGACTTACTTGAAAAAACTAGAGCATTAATGCTACAAATGAATGTACCAAAGAGATTCTGATCCCAAGGGGTTATGGCAGCTGCTTACATCATCAATAGATTACCTAGTCGAGTCTTGGATTTCAAGTCTCCCCTAAAGGTCATGAAAGGAAGGAAAATTAACCTCTCACATCTTAGAGTCTTTGGCTGCATCTGTTTTGTACATATTCAATCTCATCATCGAGATAAATTGGATCCTAGAGCTGTTAAATGTATTTTTCTTGGTTAGTCATCTACACAAAAGGGATATAAGTGTTACGATCCCCAACTTAGGAGATTAATTGTGACTAAAGATGTTCGATTTTATGAAACTAACCCTTTTTTCAGCAAGTCACATGAAATCACAAGTCAAGGGGATGACATCTTGGATATATTTCCATTACCAAGAATCGAACTTGAGGCTCCACAACAACAAGATCTCAGCCATGTCAACATTGATGCATCTCTCACTGAAAGTAACAATGAAGGGTCTCGTCTTAATGGTACACTGTATGAAGATGGTGATAATCAAGATGATCCTCACAATATGGTACAAGATATGAACGAGTGTGAGATAACTCCTCCTGCTCTATGACGTAATCCAATGTGTGTTAGGCAACCTCCCACAAGACTTTAAGACTTTGTCACCTACAAACCCACACATCCCATCTCAAATTATGTGTCATATAAGAGAGTGACACCAACCCATGCCGCATTCCTCAACATTATATCAAATTATAGTGAGCCTCAAAACTTTCATGAGGCCAACAACCAAGAGGTGTGGAAGGAAGCCATGCAAGAAGAACTTAAAGCCCTAGATCAACACAACACATGAAGCATCACTAAACTTCCAAAAGGCAAGAAATTAGTGGGTTGTAAATGGATCTATAAGCTCAAATTCAAGTCAGATGGATCAATTGAGAGGTATAAAGCAAGATTGGTGGCTCGGGGATTCACTCAAACATTCGAGGTGGATTACAAAGAAACATTTGCACCTGTTGCAAAAATGAACACAGTAAGAGTGCTACTGTCCGTGGCTATAAACAAGGGGTGGTCCATGTACCAAATGGATGTGAAGAATGCATCTTGCATGGTGATCTCAAAGAAGAAGTCTATATAAAATTGCCACCCGGGCATCCTCAAAGCAATGAACTGGATTTAGTGTGCAAATTGCATGAATCCATTTATGGTTTGAAACAGTCCCCATGAGCTTGGTATGCCAAGCTAAGCTTAGTTCTCACTAGTGTTGGTTTCAAAAGCAGCAATGTCGATTCCTTACTATTTGTTCGCACAGGAGCTATGGGCAAATTGGTTGTGCTGATTTATGTAGATGATCTGATAATTACAGGTGATAATGCTGACGAGATTTTCAACCTCAAACAGTCCCTTAGACAAAGGTTTGCAATTAAAGACCTTGGGATATTGAAGTACTTTCTTGGTATAGAAATGACAACCTCACACAAGGGACTCTTTCTTAACCAAAGGAAAATATGTCCTAGATTTGCTCAAGGAAGCTAACATGAGCGATGCTAAACCAGCCATTACCCCTCTTGACAGCAAGCTCAAACCTAGCTTAAAGGGCACGCCACTCACGGATATAAGTTATTATCAGCGACTGGTTGGTAAGTTGATCTACCTAACAATCACCAGGCCTGACATCACATATTCTGTAAGTATTGTGAGCCAATTCATGCACTCCCTGACACTTGAGCATTTGACCCTTGTTAAAAGGATCTTACGCTATTTAAAAGGATCAGTGGGTCGTGGTATCATCATGAAGAAGAATGACAACACACAAATCATGGGGTATTGTGATGCTGATTGGACAGGGAATGCAATCGATCGCAAGTCCACCACTGGCTACTGTACATTTATCGGTGCAAACTTGGTCACATGGAAGAGTAAGAAGCAAACTATCATCGCCAGATCAAGCGTTGAAGCTGAGTATCATGCAATGGCTTCAACTGCGTGTGAGTTGATATGGCTTAAAGGTCTTTTGTGTGATTTAGGTGTTCCTACAACTCTTCCTATGTCCTTATTTTGTGACAATCAGGTAGCCATGCATATAGCATCAAACCCAGTGTTTCACGAGAGGACAAAACACATTGAAGTTGATTGTCATTACATTCGTGAACAAGTTCAATCATAGGTGATTCAGACACATTATACAAGAAGCTTCGATCAACTGACTGACATCTTCACCAAGCCCTTGGCTTCTCATCAGTTTCAACGACTTTTGTCCAAGCTTGGATCCATAAACCTTCTCGATCCAGCTTGAGGGGAAGTATTGGATATTAGTCCTTAATTCAAGGAATAAAACAATGACTTTAATTCAAGGAATAAAACAAGGACCCTAATTCAAGGAATAAAACAAGGACCCTAATTCAAGGAATAAAACAAGGAGCTTAATTCAAGGAATAAAACAAGGAGCTTAATTCAAGAAGTAAAACAAGGAATTCTTAATTCAATGAGTAAAACAAAAAATCCTTAATTCAAGGAGTAAATCAAAGAATGCTTAATTTAAAGAGTAATTGAAGGAATAAAATTTTCTTATAAATAACTATACAATTGTAAAGAAAATATGAAGAAAATAATACAAACTAGAGAACTCTTTTGTGTAGAGTTATTTCTTGTTTTTTCTACACCAACATTTGTCACCTGCATAGTAAAATTCTGAGGACTAGATCCTAGTTGGATTGAAAATGAAGGATAGTTTAGCTGTGCTTCAGGTATGTTTTTCTTCTTTGAGCAGTTAACCTTTCCTTGCAGGAAAAGCCCTACGTGCCTGTTTGTATAATTCAAACCGCACAAATAAGAAATGTAATCATGGGGTTTGATATCATATACAAGACCTGGATCATTTGCCTTTGAGGGGTTAACATGGCCTGCACCTATGGCAAAGAGGTTAGCAGGAACAAGTCTTTCATCAAGGATGGGCCGACCTTTGAGGTTTCCTGGATTGGCTGTAGTCATTATTGCAGACTTGATAACTGCAGGAGACCAATCTGGGTGGGAGCTCTTAAGCAAAGCTGCCATGCCACTTAGATGTGGGCAAGACATTGAAGTACCTGACATCATTTTGAAGGTATATTCAGTATTTGAGTTCTGATCAAGAGGGTGGTGGTAAGGCCAAGCTGCTAGAATGCTCACTCCGGGTCCGATTATGTCTGGCTTCAATATCCCTGGAGTTGATGTACATGGTCCTCTAGAAGAGAAGGAAGCAACCATAGGAGCTGATGTGTTTTCGAAGGAAGTGCCTTTGAAGATGACTTTAGCCTCTGGTTTAGTGGTTGAGTTTAGGTAAGATATGATTTTCAACCCTGCAGCATAACTGACATGGATTGAAGGAAGACCATGAGCTTCTGCTACTGTACTGAATCCTTGACGTTCTTGGTTCATGAGCACCATGGCAGCCCCACCAGCTCTTTGAACCGTGTTGGCTTGGGTTACTCTTTTTAGAACGGAACTTCTCTCACATACCACTATCTTTCCTTTAACATTAATATGATCTAATGATCCGTCTGCTCATGCTCTACCCCACGAGTAGCTGCTATTTGGATTTGGGTAAGCCAATGGCAATAGTTTTGAGCTGAGACTTTTTGGCCAGAAAATGGCTTCACCATCTAATTGATCAGTTCCATTTCCAAGTTGAAGTGTGGCATTTATGTTTCTATTAGTGCTGCTTGCTCCAACAGATAGAATTCAAGGAGCTGCATTGGCTACAGTATGTGGCCCTGGACCAGCATTGCCAGCAGAACAGCTTGTGAAGATACCCTTTTGCATTGCACTGAAAGTACCCATTGCAATTGGGTCATAAAACAAAGCAGTTTGACTTACAACAGCAAGGGAAATAGAAAGCACGTCGACACCATCTTCAATTGCAGCATCAAGACCGGCGAGTACATCACTCTCTGCACACTGATATAAACCACATACTTGATAAATGGCCAAGTGAGCATAAGGGGCTATGCCAACAGCAGTGCCATTGGCATTCCCAAAGACACTGGCGTTTTTCACAAAACTCCCTGCAGCTGTGCTAGCAGTGTGAGTGCCATGGCCTAGCTGATCAATTGGTGCAAAAACTCTCAAAGTCTCAGCTTCACCAGAGTTAAGAAAACTCCTTGCTCCAATGATCTTGTTGTTGCAAGCTGACGTCCCTTGAAATTCACACACCCCTTTCCATTTAGCTGGTGGAGAAGGCATGCCTTCATCACTAAACGAGGGATGATTAGGCAAAATTCCGGAGTCTAAAACTCCAATGATAACACCCTTCCCATAATTTGATTCTTTCCAAAACCCAACGTTCTGTTGCAAACCCAAGAAGCTAGGACTGAGTAGTTTGCAAAGTCAGCTTGGTTTCTGGATGAATTCATGCCAAACCTTCTTTGTTTTCCATGGCCTTAACTTGCTCTGCTGTCAGTTTTGCTGCAAATCCAGAAAATACATGTTGATAGGAATAAACCAGGCGTGGATGGTGGTCTGAGTCTGCATGGTTAATTGGCAAAAATGAATTATACCAACTATCCAAATCATCTGTTTGCATAGAAGCTCTGCTCTCTGGACTTTTTACGTGAACAATGTATGT
Organism: Hippophae gyantsensis; assembly: GCA_030763125.1. Taxonomy (NCBI): domain Eukaryota; kingdom Viridiplantae; phylum Streptophyta; class Magnoliopsida; order Rosales; family Elaeagnaceae; genus Hippophae; species Hippophae gyantsensis. Next base: position 38,634,025 of record CM061035.1, on the reverse strand, counting down.
CTCTGAGTTGCTCAATGAAGCATTCTCTATTATTTCCTGTGTTGATGAACGATTAAAAATCATAATTATTATAATAAAGAGGAAAGGTAACGCCATGGTTAATGAAAAGCTATGTTTTGACTACGATTTCTTTCTTAATTTATGTTCTTAGGTACCACAATATATTACTGTATATTTATAACAGAGGGATCTAACCAGTTGGATTGTTCGAAGTGTTTTACCTTGTTTGAAGGTTTTAAGGGGTTAAATGAACTTTTGGTGCTTCAAAAGGTTGGTTTGGGAAATCGGAAGTCTCCGATGGTTCCGAAGATGATGCTTACCAGTTTCTGTGTAACTTCGCCATATCGATTGCCTAAACGCATTTTATATTCATCTCTTCTCAACATATTTTATCAAACACAAATATTAATATTATTTTATTTTTAGATATTCTTTATATATTATCATTATTCCCTTTATTTTTAAAATATAAAATGAAGTTTGTCAAAAGATTGTTGATATGTTGTGATATTGATAGTGTGCTTCAGGCGAGACAATACCTCTTAGGGGTCCTCGTAAACAATGGGTCCAAACCTTAGTTGTGTAACCTTAGTGAACTCTTCCAAGTGAGCGGCCTATGAAATTTTGTGAGCCATTGATGCCATTGTAATGCAATGCCTTTTAAAGGGATGGATGCTAGCTGCACTTGTTAGCCGGGAGTAGTATTAATGAATTCAAAATATTACTCAGCCTTATAAATTCAACTGGTGGGATCCTCACCAACAAACTTAGGGAATGATAGCTTTAGATGAGGGTGAAGGTTCTCGGGGTTTGATCGGGAAGTGTGAGGGTGTGGGTGCATGGTTTCGTCTCTAGCAAAAGAATTGACCTCAGGTAAGTTACAAATTGTGCGCAATGCATGTAACTCGGTAAATACAGCTTACATTGTGGTTGGTACCTACTTAGTCGAAACTTGTCTCATGTCATGTTAGGGTTTTCATGACATCATTACAAAACTTAACATTAGATTTTCCCCAAGTATTTACAGCAGGAACTGACTTTGATACTAATATTACGAATAGTTACAAAGAGGAAGAAGAAGATAGAAAAATAGAGAGAAAAAAGGCTGATTTGTTGTATATTTTTCTAATATTTTTTATTGAATTAATTATATATAGTATTATATGCACATGGATTACAAGAAAATTAGGTTAACTAACTCTAACATTTTTAACAGAATTCACCGATCCCACTCACACATCCAGCCTTCATTGTTACCCACACCTCTGTGCTCTCGTATGTCACATGCATTTGGCGCTGCACCCATGAGAGCCCAAGTTGTTACACAGTTCGTATCATAATACTAATGATACAAATATACGTAATATTTCAATGATATATATTTGTAAGCTTAATCAAAAATAAATATAAAAAGTATTTGTACTTTTGAGCTCATATCCTAACAGATACCATTTTTATTGCAATCAAGAACAAAAACCACCAGCAATTGCTTTCAGATTACAAAAATACACATGAGCAACACAATCAAGAATTCAAGTTGAAGTAGAAGAAATTCACAAGCCAATTTAACATGATTTGTCCTCAAAAAGTATAAAGCTTACATCCATATGGAACTAAACTAGTTCCAATCCACTCTTATTGATGAACTGTCCAAGTCCAATAATGTCATCTCCATCTATAAAACCAGCACAAACTATTAACCACTAATAACATATAAAATAATATATTAAAAGTTTACCTCGTTGTATCAGTGAAGGGTCTAATTTATGGAAGATTAACTAAAATAGAAATGGATCACGTTAAATGTTCGAATGTTTGAACGTGTTTTTTTCAATTTTTCCTAATTTCTTTTATCCTAGTCATGGATCATTTCGTCATATTTCCCGACAAATATTCACATTCACGTGACACAATCACACCTACCTTTCTTCCATAAGTCGTTAAGTCGCAACCCAATACCCAAATCTTTTCCAGTTTAGTTATTCCAGATTCGGCGATGGAGATGACTTCTCAGGAGCTCCGCCAGTTCAACGGTAGCGACCCGTCAAAGCCCATATACGTGGCTGTCAAGTGTCGAATCTTTGATGTTACCACCGGTAAATCTTTCTATGGTCCTGGAGGTCCCTACGCCATGTTTGCTGGGAATGACGCTAGCAGAGCTCTAGCCAAGATGAGCAAGAACAATGAAGATGTATCGCCCTCGCTCGATGGCCTTTCCGAGAAGGAGATCGGTGTTCTCAGTGATTGGGAGAAGAAGTTTGAAGCTAAGTACCCTGTGATTGGTCGTGTCGTTACTTGAAATTCTGTAGCTTTATTTAAGATTATGTCTATGTATCTATCTGTGCTTTTAAGTACTTTTGAAGAATTTGGGTATCTGTAATGTTGGTGCAATTTGGCAACTAACTGATGAATCTGATCTTGAAGGCCGTTTATGTTTCTGAAAGGGTAAATAAATGATAAGACAGATATTGATTGATAATTACATGTATATGGGTTTTCTATGGCTGAGCTTGCTGTGCTTTTTTTTTTTGTTGGTGAAAACTGAGTTTGCTGTACTTGGTTTCATGTCTTTGCTGATGACTTCTGTGATTGTGAATTGAATGGCTATGCATGTTTATACAAATAGAATCTTTTTTATGCAAATTTTCTTGATAACTAGATGAATATCTTACTTGTTGAGGTTGGTGACAGTTCTGTCCTAATTTTCTATCCTTTTCTATCATAATTTTGCCCAATTATCATCCCTGTCAATTTGAAGTAGATACATTTTGCAGATTGGGAAAATGATTGTATTAGTCTTGTTATTTTGAAGTTGGTCACTTATAGTTTCAAAATTATGAAAAATGAGTACTTATAGTTATGCAATTATGTAAGAGGAGCACTTATAGTTCGTCAGCCATTAAAGTAGCGGAGCACTTTATTTTACTCCTCTGTCAGGGATTCATATTAAATGGAAAAGTACGTTGCTTTTCTTGGTTATATTTTCTACTTTCTAGTCAATGCTCCTTTTTTTGAATTTTGATGGCGTGTGCATTCTTCACCTATAAGTCTGCCATTTTTTTGTGCTCATAACTTATGCTGCTTGTACTACTGTTTTTTCTAGCTTAGGGCTGGTGCTGAATGCAAGATGTGAAGATGCATGTGAATTTATCGGTAACTTTATAGGAATGTTGACAATTAGAAATTCAGTATACCAATGAAACTCAATGGACCTCAAATTGTAAGAATGGTAAAGGCCATTTGGTTTCAGTTTTGAGAGGTTTCTTTCCCAAAAGGGTCAAGTACGTACCGATTAAGTTGGGTTTAGGTCTTTTCTTTTTATTTGATCGACTAACATCTGCATCGATATGTGCAGTGCTTTAGCAGAATGCTTGTCATTGAAATCCATGGTGTAAGTGCATTATTTTCAGGCCAAAAAATTTGAAAAAGCAAGAAAAGTATAGGGCAGAGAACATTTGTAAGTGAAGGATTAGTATCCTATAATAGTCCTAAGATAAATGTAGTAACATGAGTTGTGGGCATACCTAATGTAAATTTTGGAGGATATCAATGTGCATGTCCTGTGCTTAGATGCTTCTTGCATACAATCTAAAAGGGCAAGTCATTTATGTTATGATTTAGCATCACGAGTTTGCATTATAGTGATTGCTGCATGTTAGTAGAACTTGAGCTACTGATTCTTGTTGCTTGTATTGAATATTCTTTGACTAAAAAGGAGAATCTGAGTCTCATACCTCTTGATTTCTTGTCCATAGAATTATTTCCTTATTAGTCCTCACTCTAAGGAGAGATTCTTGCATATAACGGGGATTGACACCTGGTGGAAAGTGAACCCGACTCATCTTATCATTTTTATAAAAATGGAAAAGGTATAAGCAGGTGTTCTGACTCCTTGTTTTCTGTTCCTACTTTTTCCTTTCTTGATGTCCAAACCGAATTATGTTTCCCAAATCAAATTGGGAAATATTACAGTAGTTGTCTTCTTTTGCAAAATATAAAGGATGAAACTATAGAGATAATGTTTGGACTTGTGGAGGTACTTGAATTTTTCATATATTTTTATCTGGTAATTAAGGAGTTGGGGAGGAATTAAAACCTGAGCAGTTTTTTGGGAAAAATATGATTTATACCCATGAGGTTCTTCTTTTTCTTCTTTTGTTTTTTATTTTTTTATTTTACAAATACCCTTTAATATTTGAAAATATGTCTCTAATGACACCATTGTTAGGCATTGTATCTTAAATAGTCCCTTTTTAAGTAACAACGTTAACTTTTCTATCCATTATTTTTCACATTTTTTTTTCTTTTTTTTGTTAAATTATAGAAATATCCATAAAAATAATAATAAAATAAAAATATATTTACTCATTTATTGTATTTTTATGGTTAAAAAATAAAAATCTACCCTAAATAAAAAAATATAAAATTATAATAGTCTATTTAAATAAAAAATAGTTTTGAAAAATTAATCTAATGTTATTGATATTTTTAGGTGTAAATTAGTTCACACCTTGTGACACGATAAGAGGTTCTAGTTAACAAATAACTCCTAAGCCAGTTTAGTAAGTATTTAATCAATATATGAACATCAATATATGATAAATATCAAATAAGATAAACAATCGACATATAATCTCTTAATTATCCAATAAGGAGATAATTTTGAAGATATAGCTTTGACACTAAGATATGACTATCGTCATGGGTAAGGGTCACCGACAAATATATCTTTTCTTGTATATTTTTTTTCATATATCTCTGATAACTAACTCGAATATTACTTTAATAAAGATACACTCTTGAATCTAGACTCTTTCTCCCTAAATCTTTCTCGTCTCTTTAAATCACAAGATAAGATATAAGATTGTGCTCTATTAGTTGAATAAAACATGGAGAGAAAAAAAGAGTTAATAGTGTTCTCTCGAGTTCTGAACTAAACATTTTTTGAAGAAAAAACCTTAAAAGTTTAGAGACAACTTCTCCAAAAGATGTTCACATCCTGCACGATCTCTAAGAGACCACACTTTATGTCCTTCCAAAATGAATCAACCTCTCAGTTTAGACATCCTTGCGACATCTTCTAGTGCCCATAGTGCACATGATTCTATCCACAATCATGCAGGCTCCAATTAGAGACGTGACTTGCCCGACAAGCCCTAAGTCCACAGGTTGAATAGACAGGGTCGACCCATACAATCCAAAGCCACCCAATCATAGAGGCTCAAACCCTGTCCATCTGTCTCTCCATCTTGGACTACTTGGGACCTACTCACCCAATTATACATGAGTTCCTTGAACCCATAGGCAGGGTCATTATATCCAAGAAATTCACGGCGACATTGTGACTTTGATGGTCGATAACAACCCCCCGAAAAATCAACACGACGACATACATACAATATGTTATCTCAAAATCGATTAATAAGCTGTCCAACTATAAGAAGTGCAGTAAAGGTTGAACAAGGACATGCTCCCAAACCTAGTTGTTTCTACTGAGTCTAGATTCATGTCACAAGTTATGGCCATCCAACTTTCAGATAAATTCAAGATGCATAATGTTAGTTCCTGTGATGGTAGCAAGGACTCGTTGGAGCACCTTCAAAACTTTAAATATTAGATATGCTTATAATGATGCAGTCAGGTGTCGAGCCTTCCATCTCACTCTAATCAATAAAGCCTAGGCTTGGTATTATACCTTAGACCTAGCACAGTTGATTCTGTAAGTCCCATACCTTAGACCTAGCATAATTGATTCTATAAGTCACATATCTTAAACCTAGCACAATTGATTATGTAAGTCTTGCAGTCCTTTAAGTCTTTGTTAGCATTTCCTTGTGCAAAATATAATGTCTATTTATTTTACTTAGTTTATTTGTTTTCTTCTGGTTAAGGTTGGTTACTGATGATCAGTAATGCATGCATGCACACACACACACACACACACATAATTAGGCTCACTTTGTATGTGAGCATGTTTACACACACCTTTGGGTTGATTTTCATACTATGCATATTAGGTTGAGTGTTGCAATTTGTGTTTCGTTATACTTGCGAGTATTTGTGGAAAATTAATCAGTAATTTTTAAAATGAAAAATTGTATTTTTTGGTACCTCGATGAGTTCTTCGACGACCCCCTCAGTGAGCGTTGAACAAGTGGTTGGTAAGAGCTAGTTAGGAAGACTAGATGGTTGGATTTTTCTATGAATACCTCCATCTTTTCTTTTTTTTATTCAAGAAAAACATAATGAAATTCTGCCAAAAATTTCTCAAATTTTTTGTTATGTTTCACAATTCACTTTGAGTATATTTTAGTGTTTGTGCTACGTTTTTGTGTGAGGTGAGAACTTAAAAAGCTTAAAAGATAATATATGTAAAACATTACACATGTTCCAAATGATGTGAAAGGAAAATAAGGCATCCATTTGTTCATAACAACGTGGGTCACGACATGAAAGTTTTATGTGCCACGACTCGAGGCAAAAGGATTGAGAATCATGCATCACAAAATTGATGTGTGTCGTGGCATGAAAATTTTGTATACCATGGTACGCGTGTAATGGTTTGAGTTCCAAAAGGTGTACAACCTATACATGCCATGGTATGAAAGAATTGTGTGTTACGGTGCCAATCATCTTATCCATATTTTTCTCCTTTCCAACACATATAAATAGGACCTTAATTATATTCTGGATCTGATTTAGACAACTTTATTTCAATGATTTTTATAAAATTTTTTATTGAAAAATATATTGATGACATATTTTTCATAATAGATTTAAAACCTGAAAGTTATTTTCTAGATACTTAAATCATTAACCTAACTTAGATATATTGATGAGAGTTTAAATTGATAGTCCCACCAAAAGTATCAATTAGATAATCCAGCCAAAAACATCAATTAAATAGTTTATTAATTCTTCATGAATAAAGCTTAATTAGTTAACTATCAATTATTGATTCTCGCAAAAAGACTTTAATTAATAATTGGTTAGGAACAAAATTGATTATTACCTTAGGATAATTTCTTATAAAAAAAAAATAATCAATAATTTTAATTCATATTTTTAATAACCTACTTAATATTGAGCAAGTATGATTAATTACCTAATGTATCTCATAAATTATCTACTGTATGATAAATGTTTATTGAATCTATCTTTATTATTATATCATTAGTTTAGATATTTAAACTCAAACTTTATGACAGAATGTTTAGGTTTTATTTTCATTTTTAAGAATTTTTTTAATTATTTAAAAATCACATGATTTCTCTTTAAACCAACATTGAAAGTATCTTTGTCATTTTCTATAATGATTTGTGCACTTGTGGGCTACTTTATAAATCATACAAAATTTGTACACCTAAATTTGACACATCAATTTTTTTTAATGATTTGTGGACTTGTAGACTATTTTAAAAATCATACAAAGTTTGACACATAAAAAAGTTTACTTTAAAATAATTATCTTTTATTTATTTTTATTTTTATTTTCTTTATTCATTAACTCTTTTATTATTTTATTTCTTTTACTATTTTTTTAGTATTTTTTGTTTCTTGTATAATTTATTTTTCTTTACTAACATGTATATCATTGTATTATTTATTATTTATTACGTGTTTAGTATTTTTGTATACGAATATGCATTGTTTCATATATTTATATATTTATTTTATCAAGAAATGAGTTCTTTAGGGTATCCTCTCACATCATATAATAATAACATTAATAGAGCCAATAGACTGTCAAGATTGCTAGACTTTGTGAAACATTCATTTTTTCATGTTACCTTCCTTCTAGAGACTGCCTAATAAAGACTCATTCTCTTTCATTAGAGACTTTTACTCAACATTCTCCCTCGGTGTACTCACCAAGGATCAGAGTTGCTTCCTACACATGCATTATGGTTATGTAGAAATTTTGTTTCTTAACGAGGTGTGCGTCTAAATCATATTAGATATTTAAACTTAATATGTTTGAATTTTCAAATGTAAAATTATGTGTCTTAATATTTTTTAATCTCAAATTAAAGTAATTTTATTTTTATTTTTAAAATTTAAGAAAATATAAAAAATAAAATTTTTATAATGAAATTTTTTTGATGTTTAAGAAAAAACTAGATAAAGCAAATTGCATACTATTTTAATATAAATTATTTTATTAAAATATTTATTATCAATTTTATCCGATTATATTATACAAATTATTATCAAACATTATACAAACTAGTTACATTACAATTCAATACATTTTAATCTAATATTTAAACTATTCAATATGGTGTACCAAACATCACGATATTTTGGAAATAAGACATTGCCTAGTCTCTTATGATTATTGTTGTACTTTTGTTACGGTTTTTGGGTGGAGACATTATTTATGGGTTGTTCTTATGTCAAGTTGGTTCTCATCCCCATTGTTTTAAGTATTATCTTTGTTGCCAACTTAACTCTAGCATAAATATTGTACTATGGATGACTGATGTCCATTACAGCTAAAGACTAGGTTGTTCTAACTTTCGGTTATCCAATTTTTTAGGAGGTTGAGTATTCTGGAGGTGGCATTGCTTACCATTAATTTTGATACCTAAACATATTAATAGAAGACTGCTATTGTGGAACCTAATGTTAGTGTAATTTGATGACCAATGGAAAAACATTAATTTTGTGATTTTTTTAGTGAGTAATTTTATGATCTTATGTAGCAAGCAACTGTTCATTGTTATTAAGTTTGCATTTTAAATGTCTCATTTGCAAATCCCATATGTGAGACTCCACAATGTGGTTAGAGTACTAATCTCATGAGAAATCTTAGTACCTTCGGTCTTTTATATGATTAGTAGAAAAGTCAAGTTTGAAACCTTCTAAATTTGACCTCTACCCATCTAGCATGCAATATCACATGTGTTTAGTTTTGAAAATTATATAAAATAATTTTAAATTAAAATTATAATTAGCTATAATATGAATCAAGTATATCGCTCTAAAATATTAATACATATAGGATAGGGTTACTTTAATCTTGTGTGTTTCAACTAATCATACTATTATATCTTTAATTTGAAATCATAAATTCAAACTATAATCCATAAATCAATTTAAAATGCTAACAAACAAAGTGATATAACTTTCATTCATATTAATAATAAAAAAGGCTCACTTATGAAAATGCCAAGCTTTACAAAGAAAAGAGAAAACGATGGCATGACAAAAAAATTGTGCACCGTATCTTTGAACCAGGTCAGAAAGTGTTACTGTACAACTCAAGACTCAAATTATTTCCGGGAAAATTAAAGAGTAGATGGTCAAGACCATTCATCATCACTAAGATAACCAACCATGGAGCCATTGAATTAGAAAATAAAGATAAAGAGCGATCAATTATCAAATGAAACACTTGTGATAACTTTATTGGATGCACCTTAGGACTTGATATGATCGTCTAGTCAAAGATGTTAAACGTGACGCTGGTTGGGAGGCAACCCAATGTTATTTTACTTATATTTTCATTGTTTTTGTTTTGTAGGTGAATAAATGTGAAGAGCAATGATACATAAAGAATGAGCATTTCAGTGACAAATGTGGTGTGCCATGACTAAGGGAGTTTTCTTTTCTTTGACCTTTTCATATTTATATGTGCACATTGGTGACAATGTGTAATTTAAGTTTGGGAGAGGGAACTTCATTCTCTACATTAGTATTTAATATGCATTTTAAATTTTTAGGTTGTTTTTAATAATGATTTGGATAGAAATTGATAAATATATGGAAAATAAATGCACGCATGCTTGATATGAAACATATGAACTCCATGATAAAAATTGGTTGTCATGACTAAGATAAGGAATGTAACATATTTACATTAATCATGTGATATGCTTGCTAGTTTTGATCGAATAGATTAAACTTTTATGCACATGTTCATGATTGATTTTGGTGTGCTTATTGAGATAAAATTTGTAGTGAGTTATGCGAGTTAATTAGATCTACCAAGTTTTAGAATCTATTTGATCATCCCTTGAAGCAAAATCCTAAATAATATTTAGCAAGATAAATGATTTAGGCCTTATTTGGATCGATTGAGCCTTTCAAGCTAACCATTGTTAATATCTTTAGTCACCCATTTGAGCCTAACAAATAACCTTTCATATCTTTAAGCCACATTTAATGCCTAACCAATAAGCATTACCTTTATCCTTATACCTTTAGCTTGTATGAAAAGAAAAAAAATATGCAATTATGTGTTATGCTAGAGTAAGGTGAAATATAACGCACCAAAAAAAAGCGAAACTCACAACACAATTATCCCTCTAAAGAAAAAGAAAATAGAATTGAAAATAAATTTGGGAGTGTTGTGAAATTACAAAACAAAAAGAGAGCAAAGAGATGTGGAATAAAAAATATATATGAAAAGAATATCAAAAGAGGGTGCACTAAAATATCAAGTAAAAGCTCAATTGGAGTTAAAAAGTGCATGATGAAAAACGAAGAAGCTAAGGTGTGAAAAGACCCTAAAATGTCTGCATCTATCGGCCCCACACCTAAGCCTTACATTACAACCATGTAAAGTCCTTATTGATCTTAAGCTAAGTGCATATTTATATTAGTGGAGAGGTGTGTGAAAAATTGACTTATGATACTTGTTCTAAGATTGAATTGATTAGCATGCCCATATAGGTTGATTTCATGAGTGCATTGGATGATATCATGTGCAATACACACACACAAATCCATTTTTCAAAAACCTTGCATATCCTTGTATTGATGGAACGTTGATTGATGAATATGTGAATCTCTTTATAATAGACTTGCACGACTTTTGAGAGGGATAGTTTTCGTGAAATATGCATGTACTAATAGAAGTATATTTATGAATATACTACCCAAGTTATTTTATTTAGTTACACTTAGCTTTACTTGAGGACAAGCAAAGATTTAAGTTTGGGGGTGTGATGACTCTATGAAAATAGAGTCATTAGCGCACTTTTTTACTTAATATTTACTTGTTTTATTTAATAAATACTATTTTTATGGCCAAAAAAGTTAAAATATAAACTTTTTAGTGAAAAGGGGTGAAAATATAATTTTTGAATTTTTTTATGAATTTTTAACGCATGACCAATCAGAAGTTTCCACGTGGCATGCCACACAAGCAGAGGAGCTGACTGGGCAAGCCATGCGGATGCCACAGAAGCATAGAGAGCGAATCACGTCGTGTCGCGTGTGAGGAGTATGAAGCATGCGTCATGTGTTAGTACGACATTCAATCCAAGTTCGGAAAGCGGTCAACGCCCCATGCCACATGTTACTCTGCCATTGTTCCGTGCCTTCCACCTGTGAGCCACGCCATCCATTCCCGCGAATCACATCGCGCCACATGTTGTTGACTTGGCGAGTGTTGACTATGACCAGTCTCCTTTGCCACGCGTCGCTCCCTGATTCTCCCAATTAATTTCTAATGCCACGTGTCACTCTATGATTGGCTGAAACGGTCAATTTTTCTTGTTTTTGATCGTAGCCCTTGATTTGAAGCTGATCGGAAGGTCCAGATCGCACCTGAGCTGTATTTAAGCCCCTAATCACTCCATAAACTTGAATTAGCCTCCATTAGCATAATTTTGGTCAGTTTTTAGAGCTAAAAATATAGAAAAATTCAAGAAAGAGGAAATTAATACTACAATTCAAGAGATTGATTGTATTTTTTTCTACTCTTTTCTTTATTAATTTTATGTATTTTTTTTATGAAAAATATGTGCTTTATGAACACAATTATGTGTAATTAATTTATTAATCTAAGGATCTTATGAACCCAATTTTCACCATGTGATGATCTAATATTTTTTCTCAATTATAATATTAATTTAATTATATTATTTAATATGATTTTTATGCTATTAATTATTTGGCCAACAATTTATCTATAGAAGAAATTAAATAGATTTGAGAGAATTATTTAATTATTTGTCTTGATTAAAGACCATGCATAGTTTCTAGGCAGAGATGTATGATTCTTATGTATGTGATCCATAATTGATGAACTTAATGGGTAGTATGCAAATTAATTGGCACGAGAGTGTGATTAAATTAATTACTATATTGTGTGTAGTTTACTTGAGAGAGGAATACATGTTAGGTTAGATTCAATTGATCATGTAATTAATTGATATTATATTGGGGGGATTTTAGCGATTCACATGTTTAGAAAATTGGGGGATTAAGTATTCTTAGATATTTTCCCATATATCTTTTTAGTTACCAAATTTGATTCAATTAATTATTGCTATTTAATTTTAGTTATTTTAATTTTACTTCATTAAAATATAAAAACACCAAAAAAATTGATTTTTATTATTTTTAGTTTTAAAAATTAGTTTTTAATAAAATAATCTCCGTGGGAACGATATTTTCTTATCATTATATTACTTGTTCCGATACGTATACTTGTGTAATCATTGCACACACAATTTGTGTGACGATCAATTAACAATCAAATTAAACATATGAATATATTGAAAAAATTTCATTATCATTTCTATTCTTGTAAACCAAACATACATGATTTATTTCCAATAATGGGACATAACTTCAAGAGTTTTTTGGTTAATAATTTGGTTTGAAAGTTAATATGGATTATGAAATTAATTATTCCCTTCGGGTATTTCATCCCAACCATATTGTAATTCCTTGGACTGCTTTTCTTTGTCTTATTGTAATTTTTTTCTTTCCTTTTTTCTTAATTTGGATTACAAAGAAGTTTGTTTTCCAACTCTATTCACATTTAGAAGTCATTAGTTTTGTATTTTCCTATTTTATCATTTTGATTTTAACAATACGGTTTAACCAGAGAGGAAGAGTGAGAGAGATAGAAATAGGGTATTTTCCTCTTTTATTCTTAAATATGAAAACTACAAAAGTTCTATCATTCATTCAAATGAAACTCATCAATACACAATCAAAGACTAAATAAACACTAATCACATGCCGGGAAAATGATGGATTTTCTAACAATGCCAATATATTATTGCGAGCTTCCTCTTATTGCTCATCTTTGAGTATCTCCGCTACCAATTATGTTTGCTTGGATATATATATCAATGTAGCTCCATATTTGACAAAATATTTACATATTGTCAAGTGTATGCATATATGAGAATTAAATAAATTCACAAACACATATCTATTGGAAAACATCATAACCAAGAAGTTGATATAGAACCACAAAAACAAAACTCACTCACATCCTAAAGAGTCGATTGAAAATCTGCATTAGGTACACAATGACCTAGGGGTGAAAGGTCACCACTTCAAATTCCCACTAAAATGGAATTAGGTAGAAAGCACACAACAAATAAGCAGTAAAGAAAAAAATTAGAAAGAAAAATAACATAACATATAGAGATAAGGAAAGTTGTAAAGCAAGAAAAACATGTTCCAATAAATTCAAAACCTTTGATGTATAAACATATTCGACAATCAAGTTATTGTATTAAATTAGCATGTGATCATACAGACACATCAATATAATGTAGTAAAACCATATAGGATCTAACACCTATGTGGTAGCATCTATGGGTTACAATGTAATGAAGATCGAGGTGTTGATCAAGTTGATGTTTCCAAATATTCTCAAGATCTTTTACAAGAAAATGATGGTTCAATGACTAGGGGTAGATTTGGAATATCAAGTTGGATGCAAGGATTACTTTAGGAAGAAATTTTTGTTTTAATTAATTGTGGACCTTTTATGTTTAGGAATTTTTGTTTTAGTTAATTGTGATTTTTTTATGTTTTATTTATCATTAGTCTTTTAGTCTTTTATTTTATTTTCAAGGATGGATTAGGCCCAACCCAAAACTAAATAGGCTCATTAGGATTGAATTACGCCTAGGGTTTATCTTTGGTTTGAATTGGTGTTTTGTCATAAGGGTTGTATAAAAATGCAACAACCTTGTCATTTGGAGGAACGAATATCATTAGTGAAAAGTATATTTTAGAAATTTTTTGCTTTGCCTTCTTGTGTTCTTGATTGAATGCTTGAATTTAACTTATCAAAGGGATCATCTTTTGTGTCATCTCAAGATTGAGGTTTAAAGTACTTTGTTTCCTTATGGTTCTAATCTGATAATTTTCAATACATTCATAGCAATTCACCATTCATATTCTTTTGAGTTCGTGGGTTCCTAGGGTTATTTGCTTAGAAGGTCTGCATCATTTGGTATTAGAGCTTTGGTTACTAAAAATAGGGTTATCTATTTGATCTTTGTTTGTTTCTACGTCTTTTCAACAAAAAAAATCATCATTTTATGTGTTTGATTGTTTTTGAAAGTTTATAAGATATTGATCTAATTAACCTAGAGGGGTGAATAGGTTATTCTTAATTTTTACCAATTTATAACTTAATAACCTAAAAAAAATGGCCAGACATGCAATCATATGTAAGAATAAAATGCGAAAATAAAATAATAACACACAAAACTTTAGGTGGAAACAACTTAGGCCATAACCATGACCTAAGAGGAAAACCACCAGTCCACCAAACCACCTAACTTTCCACTATGAAAATCAAATGTTCAAGTACAAACTCGATATTATGCTACCCTCCTTAGGATACTACCTCAATGTACTTTACTTATGAGTCTCTGCTCTGTTTTCACAGTTTTTAATATTAGTGTAAGCGGTTTCTAGACCAATTTTCCAATAAGCTCCCCGCCAATCAGATCGTTCACAAATCAACTGCAAAAAGAGTTAGCACAAAAACACAAGTGCCCGTGTGTGTTCTAGAATAGATTTAATAATGAATAATCCTAACTAGATGATTCAAAATATATGTCACTTAAATTAAATCAACTAGCAAATTCTAGATCAAAAATTACAATTATCAAATCATTAAACTCTACTAAATTTTTTTTTGACACCAACCATGCAGAAATAATACAAATCAATATATTAATTATATCACAGTTCTCGGCCGCCACATTAATATACATAAAAATTAAGTTCTTCTTAACTTTACTACCCTACACTCTCACGTTCCATGTTCATTACTAAACAATTTGCAATAGAAATTCAAGTCCAACAAACAACCCAAAAGCTAACAAAAAGTAAAATTCAAATTAACAAGATTAAATAACCCAAAAGAACCAAAACCATAAAGTATAAGATAAAATTTTAAATGCATAGAATGATGAATATAAGAATTTAAAAATCAAATATTAATTAATTATCTTCACTTTAATTCATGACATTCAAAAACAAACCAAAAACAACCATATATTTACCTTTGATCAATTAGCTTCATTCACTTTTCAATATCAAGAACTTCCAGTAGTTTTCAAAGGATCGGCAGATTGATAGTTTTTTTTAACCCTATTCGACAGCTTCAACAATTCTTTTTTTTGGCAGATTGATGTTACTTTCTTCCTACTCCCATAAACCATAATGTATCTATATATAGAAAATAATAATACCTAATATTATTAGGGTTAAATTTATTTTGGGCTTAATTTTTCAAAGTCCATTAAAAACCTTAATATTATCAAAAAATAATTTCTTAAAACACATCTTAAAAATATTAAAACACATCTAAAATTATTTAATTAATAATTTCATAAATTGATTCAAGTTTAAATAAATATATTAGCACAAAAAATAATTTTAGATTTATGAACATGTGTTATTAAATACATGAATGCAATACTATGTGTGATAGTTATAAAAGATATACCTTGAGTATGATTATCTGAAACTTGAGCATTTGTTCGGCTTTTCTTGACAGACTTGTTAGTAGGCCTAAAAATAAAATTACAGGTAAATATTTTGTCCATGAAAATAGCCAACACTCATAGTCCTTACAAACTTCCCTTTTGGCATTTTCGTGTGGAAAACATCTCACTCATAACATGACACTTATAAAAATAAGATAAAAATACAATGATGTCCCAGACTCCATAGTGGAACTATCCTATGGTCCGGTGAATCCATCTTTGTTGCAACTTCATAAGCTTCTAAGTAACTGAAAAGACATAGGCAAAGCAAACTTGGCTTGAAAGCCTCATTGAACATTAGTTCAGTTTACATACAAATAAGCGAAGTGTAAAGAATAATCATGTAGTGTGCATTCATACCAATCAAGCTTAATTAAATATGTTCTCCCCCTATATGCATAGAAAAATAAAAACATGGAAGTAAAATACATTATTCTCTCCCTCCTTTTGATATACAAGAAGGACAAAGAAATGAATTTAAATTCCTCCTAAAGATATAGCAATGTAAAAGTAGAGTAATGAAGAAGTGCAATGTGCTTGAAACTCCCTTTAAGTTCTATAACTCTATAACTTAAAAACCAATTAAAAAGGTAATAAATAAAAATAAGAAGTAAATGAATAAAAATATGATTTTTTTTAATTTTCATAAATAGCCACATAAGGTATTAAACTCATTTAATCACAAACGAGCACACAACCAATTGAGAACTCATCATATTGTAACCCCAATTTTGATTATTTATCATATAAATAAATAAGTAGAATAGAAGAGGTGCACAAGCACACTTCGTACATATAATGACATATTGACATTTATCTTATTATGCATATAGGGGGAGAACATACTTAATTACGCTTGATTTGTATGAATGCATACTACATGACTATTCTTCACACTTCGTTTATTTCTATGTAAACTAAACTAATGTACAATGAGGCTTTCAAGCTAAATTGTCATATGCTTTGTTTATGTCATTTCAGTTACTTACAACCTTGTCAAGTTGCAGCGAATATGGATTCACCATACCATAGGATAGTTCCACTATAGAGTCTAGGAAATCATTGTATTTTATTTTATTCCTATAAGTGTCATGTAGTGAGTGAGAGGTTTTTCCACACGAAAATGCCAAAGGGGGAGTTTGTAAGGACTATGAGTGTTGGCTATTTTCATGGACAAAATATTTATCTATAAATTTTTTTTAGGCCTGCTGTCAAGTCTATCAAGAAAAGCCAAACAAATGCTCGAGTTCTAGATAATTGTACTTCAGGTATATCTTTGATAATTACGACAAATAGGATTACATTTATGTATTTAATAGCACATACTTATAAATCTGAAATTATTTTTAGTACTAAAATATGGAATAATATATGTGATCGGGCAGAATCGACATCGCCGATCCTGCCGTTCATTTGATTTTATTTATTTATAAAACTCTCGCAAGTGCACGAATCATTTCATATAAAATGATAAGTATTCTCCCAAGGTCGATCTAAGGAAGGAATGTATGTGGTTTTTAATTTATTATTAAAACTTTTAAAAACGAAATTAAATCTTAAACATCCTGTCACGATATTTTGGGGTTTTGTGTTTTTAATCTAATAACATAAAAATAAACATAGATTCAATAAAAATTTATGCAAATTTTATCAATTATAATAGTGGAGTATTTATGGATATAATAACTAAGTTAATTATGTTTGCTCATATTATTTAGGTTATTAAAGATATGAATTGATATTTACTGATTCTCTCTTTTTTATATGAATACCACCTTTGGTGGGGTTAGATATTCTTTGTTAACTAAACAAATCAATTAACACCTATGGGTGGGGTTGATAACTAATTTGGTTAGTTAAATTAATTCCTTTTTCTAAGAGATTGAAAATGAACCATTTAAATGCCACCTTTGGTGAGGTTAGACAGTTTAAACTTTATTCAAGGTGTCCAAATTAAACCTAAGAATTTAGTTATCCAAGTACTAACTTTCAAGTTTTAAAACCACTGCTGAAAACATGTTGTCAATACATTTTCAGATAATAATTCTTATAAAAACTTTTGAAATAGAGCTTTACTCTAACTACCGGGCGATTGTATCAACAAATAAAAGAACACTACTCTAAATCAGACCGGATAACTAAACCTTAAAATCTAATTTTTAGATTTAAGTTTGTAATGAAAAATAATATATTTCTCTTTAACATTCTTAATATAAAATCTTCAATAAAAATAAAATCAATTCATTTTAGAGGTTTTTACCTATTTAATATTTCGCAAGCATAACAACGTTATTATTATATCATGTTTACAAACAGCCAGCAGAGTTAAATTTAATCACAGACAAATTAAATATAACATGTAAGAATAAAGCATAAAAAATAACTGTAAATAAATTAAAATCCTTACAGAACTTCGATGCTATTCCCGTTGCTGGAAAACCTCCAAGCGGAATTTGCACTCTCATTTATTGAATCAAAAAGATAATAAATTATAAAAACATAACTAGTTCTTCCCAAAAAGGGAAGAACTCTAAAACTAAGAGAAATTAACTAAGAAAAGCTAAAAACTAAGAAAAACTAAAAAATCTAAGAAAAGAGAGAAAGAAAGAGAGAAGAGAATGTGTTTTGAGGTGTGTTTAGAAGTGAAGAGAAGGGGGGTATTTATAGGTGAGGATGGAGAGAAAAAGTGGGTGAAACAATGTTAAAAAATTGTGAAAACACGGAGTGCAATTGCTGAGGTCATTGATGACGTCACCATGACGTCATGGGGGCGGCTGCGCGCAAAATGGGGCAAAATGGGCAACGGCGTGCGCGGAGGGCAGCTGGGCGCGCAGGGGCATGCGCGGAAGGTATGCGCTGCCCGCACGGGTGCGTGCGGACGTGGGTGTGCTGCGCGCGGCTAGGCGCTGGCGCGCGCGGGGCTTGAGGCGGCGCGATTTTCTCCTTTTTGACCCATTTTGTCCAATTTTTCCATATTTGTTGACCTGTCCCCATTTATTTATTAATATATATGTGATGTATTGCTTTCAATATTCCTTTTTGAGTCTTTAAGTGACGTTTTAAAGCAAAAATACCTGAAAAACAATAAAAATACCCGTGATTCCGAAAAGACAAATTTATATAAATATATGATAAAATCATATAAATATATATATTTTTAATCAATTAATGTGCATAAAATTATGATAATTTTAGTGCTTTTTGAGCACTCATCAATATGCTAAAATATATTAGATAAGATATACTCTAAAATAATATATGCTAAAATATATTAGATAAGATATACTCGAAAATAATATATGCTAAAAGATATTAGATAAGATATACTCTAAATTATAGTGAAATTTTTTAGCATAAAAGATAGCATAAAATCTATTTTAAAAGAACTCTTCTTTAAATAAGAGTCTTCTTAATTAGTGAGTATTATTAATCCTATTTGAAATAGAAAAGATATGTATCAATCATATATGAGTTTTCTTAATTAATGAGTATTACTAATCCTATTTGTAATAGAAAATATATTTATCAATTACATAGGATTAAGGGTTTTAATTTTTCCTATAAATAAAACTCATTGCTCATTATTTCAATCAACCACACAAGAGCATTACTCTATTCTTTTTAATTTCTCTCTCTTGTTTTACAAATATAAGATTATAATTCTTTAGGCTTCTTTATTTAGTTAATCTATCAAATATTTGTGGTTATGTTTGATTGATTAATAAGCCTAATTATTTTATGATATTTTGATAATATGTTCTTATGACTTCTTCTTTATTTTTGGGTTGAGTCCTTAAGGAGTCAGTATCTCCTTAACCTAACTGTGTAACGAGTCTTGGACTCCTTCTTAATAGTCATGGATGTTTAGATTATGTTTTAGTAAGCCTACCTTTTATCTGCATACATGCTTGGTATGAGTCTCCAAGGAGTGTGTATCTTCTTACCTTGGATGTGTACCAAGTGTCTAAATTTTTATTAGGGTTCACTATGTAGTTTGATTTCACGTTGTGAAAGTACAATCATCATTTACCAAATATGTTTTCACTTATAATGCCTTAAAATAATTGAAAATCCTTTTAGTTTTTCCATATATATGCCTGTATCACAAGCTAAGTAATGTTTGCCATATATGCATATTTCTAGTTTAGATAGGAGCCTATGAGGCACATAGTTAGTAGTGTGTATTTTGCATATAATTATTGTTATATCTGCTAGTTGTTTTGGTTATGTGTTGAATTTAGCATGTTGTTTTGTACTTTTATAGTGTTAATTGCTTAATTCATATTGTGAGGCTTCTTGGTTAAATTAATATAGATCTCTTGAAAAGATTCTATATGTTGGAATTTCCACCCCTCATCTAGGTCTCAATTATTTATTTGAGTCAAAAGAACAATTGGCCTTTGTGTGATTGCTCTTGTGTATGGGATTCTTCAATTGATATCAAAATGGGTCAACCCTATTTAGGCTTAACCACTTGGATAGTTGATCCTAGAGCTCTATCTACATATATAGTATGCCTTTTGTTACCTATGGTGTGGGTTGATGTTGATCAGTGAGGTTGTGTATCTACATGAACTATTGTTTTCTACATGTTCCATGTTTTCTTGTTCATGCATATCTTTTTCTCTCTCTACTTCTTTGTCTTGCATAATTTTTTAATTGATTTACTTGCTCTTATGCCTTACTATTTAATTCTTTACTAGTGTTCTTCCAATCTAGTTTATTTGACATGTTATTTATATGTATTTTCCATGCTTACTTCTTGCTTCTTTTTCTATGACTTTTTGCATGAGCATCACATCACATATTTGCATGCATGTTGTGTCAAAGTATTAGGATCTTTCTTCTTATAGTCTTACCATTCATATCTTGTGCCATATAGAATGCATCTCTTCTATTTTACTATGTTCTTTCTTATACCTAGTATGTTGAGTGTTAGTTCCCTATTTGTCTCCTATTGATTATTGTTCATCTTTTTCTTGTACTTCTTTCTCTTGTGCTTTGGATGTTTATTTGGAAAAAACTAAGGTATTTTACAAGTCTGTGTATGTGAATTTTTATTAGTATTGTGCTCGTTCAGTTTTTCCATATGCATTTGTATGTCATATAGATTGTTTACCTATCTCTAGGAACCTTGGCTTACATGAATTGTTGTGTCTAGATTTGTGTGTCTTGTTTGTATTCCTGGTGTTTGGGGTGGTAACCATGTCTATGCATGTCTTTTTTTTGTGTTGAAACCTAAGCTTTTCTCACATGCTTAGATGTTTTTATAGTATCCCTTATTTCTTCTCTCCCTTGGGGGTATTTCTTGTTTTGATTACTAGTTAGTCAAGTTCTTTCCTTCTCTTGACTAGCAATAAGGTGAGGGTTACCTATGATCTCTTTAAGGAAACTATGTGTATTTTGTTTCCTTTTCTCTCTCTAGAGGCAACACTATATGGTTTGTGTTGATAATCTCTCTTCATGCACATATATGTGTTTCAAATTTTAGAAGTACAGGAAAAATATCCTAAGTTTAAAGAATTACCTCTTATTTTCGTGACCATTGTACTTAATGTGAAAGTTTAGATGTCTGAAGGTATGCCTAAACATAAATATATTTTATCTTCTACCCAATCCTTGACCTTCAATTACAAGCTTTAAAAGACCTATTGATTTCTTCCAAGCTTGTACTTATATTAGTGGAGAGAGAGACTAAAAGTGGACATATGATGTGTGGTTTTACTTGAGTCTATATTTCTATTTGCTTGGTTTACATAAGCATATCATGATGGCATATAGAGTAAACAAGTTTAGCATATCATACACAGAGCATGTCATCAGAATTTAGTCATACCCTTACATGAATGCATTATGGTTTGATGGACATGTGGATATTTACATTAATTGTATTGACTAATCTTTAAGGTCCCTCTAGTTCTTTTAACATACTTTGTTTTTTTCCCTCTTTAGGTATTAATTTTTTTTCTAATGTGTAGAGACTTCTATTTGGGGAGAGTTTTGAGAGTTGGATGCATAACATGTTTATTACCTCACATGCATGCAATTAGGGGGAGATGTGTGTGTCAATTACATGTTGTCAGGGAGAAGTACCATGTTTGTTTTGCATCCTTATTGTTTGTTCTGTTTATGAGTTTATCTTATGTTTTTTAATGCTTCCTTCTTGTTGACATCACTTTACATGAACCATGCATAAATAGAACTATTAGTATGATATGTTGCATGCATAATTTGCAATCTCCAATTTCACATGTGCTCTTCTTATGTGTTTTCCTGTTTTCTTGTTAAAGTGATTTGATTCATGTTTATCACATGTAGTTGATAGCTTGGTATTTGTTATTAAAATGTATGGCACATATTTGCCTTAGTAGACTAGGAATTCTTTTAATATATGTGTGCATAGCATGTGGCGATGTTACAGGACTAAATAAACCCAAGAATTGTTAGGGGAAAATGGTTGAATCCCTATGAGTGTGTCAGCTTGGAAAATAGTTGGACTTCTAATAAACTCCTCCTAGGGATTCACTGACACATTTAAGTGGCATTGATGTTTAGGGATAGATTGTTGAGTCATTAGAAGTGTGCCAACTTGGAAGATAGTTTTAATTAAAAGTCAACATCTTCTTTCAGATTTGGTGACATACTTATGTGCGATTGATGTTTGATTGCCCATCTTGTTGATGTGGTATATGCATATCGTGAAGCTCTTTATGCCCTCCCACATCACATCTAGACGTGAGACTCCATGTTATGTATCACATTAAAGAGATGTTTTTTTATCGGCACTACTCTTGGTTTTTCTGTGCATTCAAGTTGTTTATCACATGCTTTTCCCTTGCTATTGTCTCAATGTTATTCTTTTTCTTTGTTCCTTGATTGCATGTGTTGTTTCCTTTTGTGTTTTCTCTAATTTTATTTTTTGTGTTGTATGAGTGATAGAATTATTGCATTTCTATTTAACTTCATTCCTTTATATATAGATGTATTATGTTTTATACTATATGTGTGCTTATTGTGATTTTCCATGTAAAAAGGGGGGAGAAGTGTGCAGATGTTTGTTTATGCATTGTGTTTGTTTGTTTGTACATTGTATTTATTTGGTTACATGCTAGTTACTGCATGGGATGGTGAATGCAGTTTGCACTGAGTCATGGTTATTTGATAGGCATAACTAAAAGGGAGTGTTACATTTGTTTAGGGGGAGTCTGCATACTTATGATCATATTGATGGTGCTTAGCCTATTGGTTGTGTAAGGATGACATGATAGTATGTATTTAGACTACAAAGTGTTTATGCATGATATGTTCATAGAGTATGTGTTTGTTTTGTGTGTGTAGGTTGCAAGTGTAGAGTGATGTCTTATTACTTCAGGTATGTTAAGTGTAGTGGTTTTGATATCCTCATGTTTCAAAGTGACAAAGTAGATGAGATGTTACATGAAGAGGAATGGAGCACACAAGTTGGATGCACTTGCTTTAAGTGTGTTTTTCATGTTTGGGTGTGCTTCAATGTTTTGTCCATGGGAACTAGGTAATCATCATGATCATCTCATAATAGATATAAGAATGTATTTATTTATGTTGGGTTTTGACTTGAAAAGCTAAAGGGGAGATTGTATGTCCCGTTGTTCTAGTGTTTGTGTGTTGGCTTCCTATGTACAAAACACAATCTTTACTTTATTTTACTCGATATTATTTCATCCTTTATGTAAGGATGGTTACTGTGAATCCATAATAAACACACGCACATTGTTAGGTACACTTTGTATGCAAGTATGTTTACTCACACCATAAGGTTGGTTTTCATAGTGTTCATGCTAAGTGAAATGTTGTTTTTTGGAAAGCGAGCACGCGAGTAAGCTAACATTGTCACTTGTGTTTTTGGTTTGTTTTGGTGCGAGTATTTATGGAAAGTACTCGATAATTTTTGCAACAAAAAAATGTGACTTTGTAGCACCTTGCCACCAAGCTCGCCACCACTCTTACCACCAACCTTATCAAGGTCATTGGCGAGGTGGCTAGTGAGATGGAAAATCTGAGCTCTATAAGTACCCCTCATTTGTTATTATTTGATATCCAAAATATGCAGTAGAGATCTATCAAATTGACATCTCATTTTTCTATTTTTGGATCACTAATACCTTGAGTGTTTTTTGATATTAGTGATTTGTGATTATGTGAACAAAATAATGCTTGTGAGTATTAAGTACTCTATACGCGTTTGTAAGTGAGTTGTATGTGAGCCATATATCTGCTGGGAGTTTCTTGGATGCAACTATTTATGAGTACCTCATTATGAGAGTAGGCTAAGTTAAATGCTTTGAGTTCTCAAGAGATAGGTTGTTTGAGTTTGAGGGTTCTCTTCAATATTGGGAGTTGTTACACTTCTGGTTACTAATCCATGGTTTCTGATCACACCACATTAAGTGGTGTTGGATTTGATGGTGAGTTGAGTTCGTGTGTCGAACCAGGTTATTGCAAAGACAATAAGTAATAGCAACAATTGGCAGTTAGGACGGAGGTCTTAGTTGGTAGAAGTAATAGTTGTTTTATTTCTTTAATGAAATGTTGGCCTTGGAAGTGAGCTGAGTTTGTGTGTTAAGCTAGATTATTGCAAAGGTAGCAAGAAAGAGCAGTAATAGCCAATTAGGACGAAGATCCTAGTAAGTAGAAGTAATATTGGTTTTGCTTTCTTTTAGAGTTATAAGTGATTTATTATTTAGTACATTGTTTGCTGCTGGGTGGTTGCCTTAAGCAACCTGAGCATTTTACCACATAATTAGGGTTTCTATGTGGGTTTACCTTGTTATATCCAAACTTATGCTTGCTTGAATGTGTGGCTTTAGTACAATAGGAGTTTAAATGGTGTATGTCTCTACATATTGAAGTTCAAACTCTAATTATAAAGCTTTTAATATTTATCACTTGCTTTTTATTTACTGGATTCTATATATGTTGGTTTATTATATTGTCTGTTTGTATTTATTTATACTTTAACTTTGATTATTTGTTAGGTGTTTTTATCTCCAGTTTTTTAAGGTAGGAGTCAACATCTCCTTAACCTGATTGTGCATCAAGTCTTGGACTTTTTCTTAGTAGACATGCATGTTTAAATTATGTGTTAGTAAAATATACTTTTTATCTGCATACATACTTGGTATAAGTCTCTAAGTAGTCTTTATCTCCTTACCCTGGATGTGTACTAGGTGTTTGACTCTTTATTTGGTTTTGCTATGTATGTGTGATTTCATGTTATGAAAGTACAATCATTATTTATCAAATATATTTCCACATATGAGGTCCTAAAGGGATTGGAAATCCTTTTAGCTTTTGGTATATATGTCTATATCAAAAGCCGAGTATTGTTTACTTGTATGTTTATTGCTAATTTGGATAGGAGCCTATGAGGCACACCATCACTAGTATGTATTCTACCGATTGTTATTATTGTATCTGCAAGTTATTTTTGTTTTGTGTTGAACTTAGCATGTTATATTGTACTTCCATTGTACTAATTTCTTAATTCACATTATGAGGCCAGCTTAGCCAAATTGACATTGAGCTCGTGAAAAGATTTCATGGGTTGGCTTTTCCACCCCTCATCTATGTTTCGGTTATCTATTTAAGTCGGGAGAACAATTAGCTTTCAGGTAATTGTTCCTATGGATGGGATTCTTCATCTTCAATCCATAACAACACAAGTATTCATAAATTATTGGAATTTAAATCTTTAAATTACATTATCCAAACCCTAAGTAGTACAAAGAGTGGTAAGAAAAATTTGTTTTGTTATCTACATTATCTATGAACTTTTGAATTTAGGTATTGTTAAATTTTTGAAATAGCACCAAAAAGAGATAGGAATAGTAAAGGAAAAGTGGTTTCAACTTATGAAGAGTATGATAGGGCCAAATTTTCAAGTTATGAAGCCAAAATATGCTTTGAAAAAGCTTCATAAGTGAATAAAGTTTTATACCTAAGAAGGGATGGAATTTGATGCTAGAATTGAGCGAATTACGGATGTCATAGTAGTTATAGGATGGAAAAAGTTTGTAAAAGAACCTAATGTTGCAATTAAATCCATTGTTTAGGAATTCTATGCAAGCCTATGGTGCCTAACAAGTTGTATTCCTGAATCAACAAATAGTGATCAGGTGGATCATAACCGGTTGATGTATTAAATGAACCGATTGTAACTAAGTCATCTATGATTGGATACAAGCCATTTAGTAACACCCAAATATCATCATTATGATTTCACCTTTATACCTCTAAGAAGATCACAACAACAACTTGAAGAATAAAATCCAAATGACATAGAGAAAGAGCTATTAATTTGATCTTGAGTTTTTATGAGTTATGCATTTTTCTATCTTATTTTATTTCCAGAAGTTTTGTTGTATTGTTTTTGGATATTATATTTACATTTTTCTTATGTTAATTATTTTGTTTACAATTGTTACATTAAGCGCAATGTAAGTTCTAAGTTAGGGGTGAAAAAAGTTACATTATAAAATTGAGCTAAGTTGTAATTTTTATTTAAATATATGCTCACATTTTTACATATTTTTTGTGTCCTTTAATTTATTTTTATTAGTTTAGAATTCTTAGTTTAATTTTAAAATCTTTCTTACAAAACTATCATGTAATTTACTTAATTTTAAGTAAATGATTAATTCTTTGCACTGTTATTTCTTATACATTTCATGGAATAATGTAATAATTAGTTTTTTTTGTCATAATTTGTATTTCATGATAAAAATTTAAAATTATGATAAACTCAAAATCAGTATCTATGAATCAAATAGTGGAGACTATCTTGTAAGAATATTTTGAGTCATTGTCTTTCTATTTTGAGTGATAATATTTTCAACTCTTTTAAGCACTCTCCCTATGAAATTAAAATTGTTAGATGATTTCTATAGGTTTTGCATTAAATGCTAAGATTTTTACATCTAATAAAGTGTCATATATTTATTTTTATTACTTAAATTGAATGAATTAAGTAAAAATTGAAAGTATATGTCCTCCTTCATTCATACAACCAATACAAAAGAAAACGCCAAAAATTAGCCACTCACTATATCATACAAAAATATGTACAAATTGTACATGGGTCCTCTCTTAAAAAGAGAAAATCTCTAAAAAAAGAGAAGGAAAAATAAGAAAAATGAATAGTGTAAACTAAATACTATGACCCAAAAATATCTTACAAAGTTGTGAGAAATAGTTAAGTACAAAAAAAGATAGGGAATGAATCCCCAAGAAACCATTTGCATTTTCTTCATCTATTAAGGACATATAACTTGAAATGTTTATTTGATGAATTTGATTAATGCATAAGAATAATGTGAGATTTCTTCATAAATCCTTTCATTCGATTCCTTTCAAGAGATCAATATTATGCATTACATTAAGCCTTTTATTATTTAAAAATATGCGGACATATTGGTTCATTTCTTTAAATAAATTATATTCGCATATATCTTTAAATGAGTGTTTGAACTAATAGGATTAGTGCTATTGAGAGTATGCCTTGTGAAATTAGAGTCAAAATAAATTTGGATTCTATACAATGAAATTGGGAAAATTTAATATTGATAAATTTTTTATTTAAATATCAAAATGATTTTCAACTAATTATTATAGTAAATTATGAATGTTTGGAAAATTGAGATGACTTATGCTATGGATTTTAGTTGTCAACTTAGAGGAAATTAAAAAGCATGAGAAGTTTTGTTATTATTTTTATTTTGTTATCTTTTTCATTTCTACTTTGTTTCATATTTTATTTTATTTGTTTATGTGTTATTTTTTTATTTTAAATTTGATGTTTGTGGGTATCAACTTTGAAAGCCCTCACAAGACTTAAACTCGTCTACTAGGGAAACCTAGGGGTTTAAAAGCTTATTGTGTATGTTAAATACAATTGTATTAACCTATGAAAATGATTTAGGATAGTTTAATTTTATTCTAGTTTTTGTTATTTGTTTTTGCCTTTCTTTCTAAAAGACTAGAAAAAAGCTAGTTGGGGGTTGTGATGAGTGCTTAAAAGTACCTAATATATCGTGATTTTATGTACTTTAAATTTTGAAATAGATTTGTAATTGCATAGTTTTATTATCTTTTAAAAATATTTATCTTATCGAAATCACGAGTATGTTTTGTTGTTTATCATTTATTTTAGCTTCAAATGATTTAATTGATCAACACTCAAAGAATAGTACCTAAAAGTACTCCGTTATAGCATTGAATCTTAAAAGAGTACATATGTTCCAAACCATTAAAAAGGGTGTACAAGAAAAAAAAACATGTCCCAATTGTTCAGAGGAATGTAGGTCGCAACGTGCAAATAATAGGTGCATAGCGCGGGTGAAGTGGATCGCAACCAAAGCTCGTATATTTTGTCTCATTACATGGCATGGAAAATAATTGTGTTACGATGCCCCCCTATCTGATCCACTATTTTTTTTATTTTTCCTCACCTATAAATTGGACTCCAATTTCTCATTTATAATAATCCCTTTCAACTCTCTCTTGCTTTCTCTTAAGAGTTCTTTAGCGTTTCTTTTCTTTTAGTAGTTTTAAATTTTTTCTCTCAATTTAAGAGTTGAACAAATATAGTTTATGTAGTCATTTTAGTTTCAATTCAATAAAAAGCGTTGGCAATTCTATTTTGAGGTTTTCTAGAACAGAAATGATACGAGATTCTATAAGGATACAACTGAGGTATAATTTGAATGTATTATTTTCAAATTATCATTATGTGTTGTTTTGCATGCGATATTTAATTTACAAATCATTTACTAAATTAAGAATTTCCAACTATAAGTTTACTATTTTTGGATTTCAATTGGGAAGTGAATATCAATTGGAATGTGATGGGAAAGGAGCCTAAGTTTAAGGGTTCACTATTTGTGGTTTGAACTCATTTCTTTATTGTTTGTATTTAGTTAATTAAAGGTGTTTTCAAGCCCAAAACATTCATATCTCACCTACCCTTACCTTAACCTATCATTACAAGCTTTAAAAGACCTATTGATTTCAATCTAAGTTGGCACTTATGCTAGTGGAAAGAGGGTTTAAATGTGAACTTATGAAGTTTGGTGCTATTTGAGATTATATGTTTAATTTCATTGTTCACATGAGCTTTTATTGATGGCATATAGAGTGAACAAGTTTGGTATAGCACACATAAAGAATGTCATCGAAAAATTTAGTCATACCCTTACCTGAATGCATCATGGATTGATATGTTAAGTTTATTGGTCAATCTATAAGGACCCACTAGTTCTTTGAACATATTTAGTTTTCTTTCCTCTTTCTTTATTCATGGTTTTACATCCTATTGTTTATCCTATTTATGAGTTTATGTTTTGCTATATGTTCTTATGATGCTTCCTTCTTCTTGACAACACTTTTGTATGAACCATGCATAAATAGGATTGTTAGTATAACTTCTTTCATGCATTATATAGAATCTCTTATTTCACAAGTCTTATTGTGTGTTTACTTGCTTTCCTATTCTAGTGAGTTATTGCATATTTTTTGCTTATAGTTGATAGCTTGAAATTTCTTGTTGGAATGCATGACATATGTTTTCTTTGGTAAACTAGGTTGTCTTCCCGTATGTGTGTCATAGTATGGGGTGAGGTTACATAATTGAATACAACCAAGCGTTGTTGGGGGAAGATAGTTGAATAACTAGGAGATTGTCAACTTGAAAAATAGTTAGACTCTTAGTCAACTTCTTCTTAGGGATTTACTGACACATTTATGTTGCATTATTGTTTTAGTGAAAGTAGTTGAGCCACTATGAGTGTACCAACTTGGAAAATGGTTCGACTCTTAATCAACTACTTCTTACAAATTTGGTGACACATCTATATGGCATCAATGCTCGACCGCACATTCTTCCAAATGTGTAGTATGCATAAGATGCATATGTATGTGTAATACCAGTCTAAGATTGTTAGTATATTATGATAATATAATTATTGATATTATTATTCAATTTTGTTTCTTGATTCTTTGTGACATTGTGATAAGTAGGGTTCATACCTTCGTTAAAAGGTTAGTAAGAATTGTAACATCATGTAGTTTAGTCATTACCTTTTTAGAACATAATGGATTGAATGAGTTATCTAGCGATATGACTAGGAAGTTCACAATATAAGTTGGTCAATAAGTGGACCATTAGTCAATTACAAAGTAAGAAAATATGGATTACGAAGCCACTACTACAATGAAGAGATTTTAAGTCGTTTCGGTGAACCAACCTAATTCGAGGTGATTTCAATTTTTAAGTCAGTTCACGAGTAGAATCGACTTTAAATTTAAAATCAGTCATATATGTCAACAAACTTAAACTAATAAGACTGTCCTACGTGTTAACCAACTTGAAATTTTAAGTCGGTCCTACATGTTAGCCGACTTAAAAATTAGAGTTGATTCTACTGGTGAATCGACTTAAAATTTTAAGTTGACTCTAAGGTAGAACCGACTTAAAAATTATATAAACCTTTAAACTTATTTTGGTTATTTTCTACTAGTCTCCCTACATGTTTTAAATCACATAACCATAGAAAAAACTAGAATATGTTTAAAAGAGTTTTTAAAAAAATTTATTCATTTAAAAACTAAATATTAATGAATTATTTAAGAACTAAACTTATAATAAAAAATAACTTATATACAATACATATATACAAATTTAACTTAATTACAATGTCACCAAATATTATAAGTAAATATACATGTGCATGATATATTAGATATAAAATTAAATATATCCATTATTATATGCAATTTTACAAGATAATCACATAAAAATAAGATACCTATGTTATTCAATATCATCATATTCTTCTTGTAACCTTATAATTTGAATAGCATGTGTTCTGCCAATTCTTCTCGTAAATCTTCAAAACAATTCCTATTATAGCTCATTTTACTCCAACCAAAGAACTACATGTATTTAAATTTAAAATAACAATTTAATATAACGAATTCCTTAAAATAACTTATATGTTAAAAGAGTGTATTAGTAAAAGATATTACCACATCTTTAATTGACATGTTGATATTGAGATGATCTCACTCATAAATTTCATAACAAAGTAACCACACATAACTCCATTTTGTTACAAAACCTACAAAAAAAGTGTACATCGTTGTTCAATTCGAACATCTTTATTATTCAATTGTGCAATTCATTAAATTAATAAAATTCATTCTTAATTTTCACTTACATGTGCCATAACTTTATCCCATATAAGCTTATGTGATTTTTTAAGGATAATGCCCTTACTTTTATTCCACAACTTCCATGCCCTATCAAAGTACAAACCATTTTATTATTTATTCAATATTAGAAAGAATAATAGAAGAAAAATAACTAGTTATAACTCGTACATTTCAACAACTCTTTTTATGTCTTTATTCAATTCTATGGAAGGCTAGTCACAATACCAAATATAATTACCATATAGATCAAGGATTACTAACATTCAATGATCTTGACCTTGTTCAAACTTTAGTGGTCAAAGGATTATCAACTTTTGATTTATTTCCCTAAAGTGTTAATGCTCTATCACATAATTGTTTCATTCTTATGCTAACATCACGCTCTTGATATTGATTCACTTATGATGAATCATAAAACATCAATAAATGTGACAAATGATTAGCTTCAAGTTGATAATAACATGCCTTATATAAAAGAAATATACATATAAATAATTAGATAATATAAACATAATTATGTGCTCTACATAAATGAAATTTATTGATTGATGACTCAACTTGTCCATACTTGAATTATACTTAAGTAGTTCATTTGAAATTCAAATAATTGTAGTATGCACTTGATCGATGTATAAGATTTTCCAATGTCTACTCTAGATATTTTTTTAGAAAGTGGTACAGTCCATCCATCATTCATACTATTTTTGCTCGTAACAATGGTCATCAAAGAACCAAGATTTTTACTGAAGTTTATAGCATGCTCATAATTATACTTCTTTCATGGCTTTTTCTTGAATGACTTGGTGCATGATGATTGTCTACTAGATATAGATTTTCCACGAGATACTTCTTTGCATCTCTTAAATTTATGGCACTTACCAATTTTGGTATAATAATCTAAACAAGAGGTATTATATTAGTAACAATAAAATAATAAAAATAAAATACAAGTAGTAAAAAATACATATAATGTCTCATACATGTATGCATCCATCTTTTTTCTTTACACACCAGACAATCATCTAATGTCTTATATTCTTTTCTATAAAGAATGCAATCATTTGGATAAGCATGAATCATTTGATATTCCATGCCAAATCGACTAAGAGATTTCTTCACTTCATACATTGAAGATGGAAACTCATTACCCTCAGGAAACATATCTATTAGTACATTTAGTAATTTTGTGAATCCCTTTATAGAAAAACCATGTTTTGCCTTCACATTGTACAAATGAATAAATCCTGACATTTTAGTGTATTTCTTGCATTCTGGATACAACATCTTTTCAGAATTTTCTAAAAGTTTTTTTAAATATTTTAGGATCATCCTCATGTAGTTCATCTTCCACAACATGAAATATATTTTCTGTTTGTACATTATGTCTAGACTGCCTATTCTAATAAGATGTATATAATCAACTCACATCCTTATTTATCACTTTCCTCTGAGTATCTTCAATATTTTCTCCATGATAATACCAACATTTATAAATAAATAAAATACAACTACAGATAAGGTGATACTTAACCCCATAGACATCATGAAATTTCATATTTTTGCATTTAACACATGAGCATCAAATCATACTGATTTTATTATTACTATTTCTACGAGCATATTCCAAGAAAGTTTTAACTCCAAAAATATAGTCTCCTCAATTCTATACTTGGACATCCAAGATTTGTCCATTTTCTATTAATGACATTAAACATATTAAATATGTACCCAATAAAATGTAAATATATTGATCATCAATGTATTTCAGAATTTATTATATATGATGTTTATAATTAAATTATTAGAATATCAATCAAAACATCATATAAAAATAAATACATAAAATTCATATAATTAATAAATTTGTTATAACAATATATAATATTATTTAATACATATAATAATAAGTTCAAAAAAATTTAAATTCAAAATAAATTAATATATATAAAATATAAAATTTAGGTAATTGAAAAATAGTGAAATTAAAAAAAAGGCTTTACAAAACGGCCTATAAAAACATTGTTACAGTTTGATTCCTAAACTCAATTGGTAGGACTTTTAAAGCCCACTTCTTTCCCATACTATAAGTGAAAAGAAAAATTTAAAGACTACCATTTAAGTAGCCAAAGGGAGACTTACTATATCCATGTATATTATGTCCCCTATCTCTATTAATATGAAGAAATTATTCAATTATTGTTCACTAATAATAGTAAAATAACTAGCATATAGTCAAAAGGAAATTCTGACTCAACATCATTGATGAAAGAATCCAATTCTAATAAGTTCTTATAAATTTTTAAGTAGAATCAGAAAAGATTAAGCACCTTCAAAATTTATGGGGGCTACTTTTGAAGTATCAAAAGAATGCTACTAACATGTAGGAATAATAAGACCCATTTTTGTATTTCCCTTCATAAGGAAAAGGTATAAAAAGATAGAATCAAATGGATCACTGTCTATTGATGAGTGCTCAAAAAGCACTAAAATAACCATGATTTTATGCACATTAATTGATTAATATATATATATATATATATATATATTTATATGTTTTATCATATATTTATATATATTTGTCTTTTTCGGAATCACGGGTATTTTTATTGTTTTTCAGGTATTTTGGCTTAAAAACGTAACTTAAAGACTCAAAGAGGAATACTAGAAGCAATACATCACAAATATATTAATAAATAAATGGGAAAAGGTCAACAAATATGGAAAAATTCGACAAAATGGGTCAAAAGGGCCAAAAATGTCAAAAATGAGAAAATCGCGCCGCCCGCAGCCCGCCAGCCACGCCGTGCCGGGCCGCCGGCCGCGCACGCCCCACGTCCGCGCGCATCAGGGCGCGCCCAGTCCCAGTTCCACGCGCGCCCCTGCACGCACAGCTGCCCTCCGCGCGCGCCGACGCCCATTTCGCCCCATTTTTCACGTGCAATCGCCCCATGACGTCATGCTGACATCATCAATGACCTCAGCATTTGCACTCCGCGTTGTCACATTTTTTCACTCATTTTTTCTCTCCATCCTCACTTATAAATACCCCACTTCCCTTTACTTCTAAACAGACCTCAAAACACATTCTCTTCTCTCTTTCTTTCTCTCTTTTCTTAGATTTTTTAGTTTTTCTTAGTTTTTAGCTTTTCTTAGTTAATTTCTCTTAGTTTTAGAGTTTTTCCCTTTTTGGGAAGAACTAGTTATGTTTTTGTAATTTATTAGCTTTTTGATTCAATAAATGGGAGTGCAAATTTCGCTTGGAGGTTTTCCAGCAATGGGAATAGCATCGAAGTTCTGTAAGGATTTTATTTTCTTTACAGTTATTTTTTATGCTTTATTCTTACATGTTATATTTAATTTGTCTGTGATTAAATTTAACTGTGTTGGCTATTTGTAAACATGATATAATAATAACGTTGTTATGCTTGCGAAATATTAAATAGGTAAAAATCTCTAAAATGAATTGATTTTATTTTTATTCAAGATTTTATATTAAGAATGTTAGAGAGAAATATATTATTTTTCATTACAAACTTAAATTTGAAAATTAGATTTTAAGGTTTAGTTATCCGGTCTGATTTAGAGTAGTGCTCTTTTATTTGTTGGTACAATCGCCCGGTAGTTAGAGTGAAGCTCTATTTCAAAAGTTTTTATAAGAATTATTATCTGAAAATGTATTGACAACATGTTTTCAGTAGTGGTTTTAAAACTTGAAAGTTAGTACTCGGATAACTAAATTCTTAGGTTTAATTTGGACACATTGAATAAAGTTTAAATTGTCTAACCCCACCAAAGGTGGCATTTAAATGGTTCATTTTCAATCTCTTAGAAAAAGGAATTAATTTAATTAACCAAATTAGTTATCAACCCCACCCATAGGTGTTAATTGATTTGTTTAGTTAACAAAGAATATCTAACCCCACCAAAGGTGGTATTCATATAAAAAAGAGAGAATCAATAAATATCAATTCATATATTTAATAACCTAAATAATATGAGCAAGCATAATTAACTTAGTTATTATATCCATAAATACTCTATTGTTTTAACAGATAAAATTTGCATAAATGTTTATTGAATCTATGTTTATTTTTATGTAAGTAGATTAAAAACACAAAACCCCAAAATATCGTGACAAGATGTTTAGGATTTAATTTCGTTTTTAAAAGTTTGAATAATAAATTAAAAACGGCATACATTCCTTCCTTAGATCGACCTTGGGAGTATACTTATCATTTTCTACGAAATGATTCGTGCACTTGCGAGAGTTTTATAAATAGATAAAACCAAAGTACGGGCCGGATCGGCGAGATCGGTTCTGCCCGATCATCTATCACACACCCCTGTTTCTTTTCATTTTTCCCATTTGATCACAACCTTTGATTGGACCTATGAAAAAATCGAAGGCGTTATATTACATTCGTGACTCGAAGGTACTGAAAGATGAAAATTAATTTTATTTCAAAATATCTAATTTTGAATAACTAATTTTGAATAATAATATATAAAAAACTATAAAAATATAATAAGAGTTAAGCTAAATAGAAAAGAAATAAGTGAAAGACAATTTTCCATTTAATCGAATTAAAATTGAATGAATTCCGGAGTATTCAATAACTTTCACGAGTATGTATACAAAACATCTCTCGTCCCCTATGTAAGAGAGAATTTAATATAATTAGATTATCTCTTCAACTATCCAATAATTTGTAGACATTCCACTAGTAGGGGAGGGGCTATTGTATCAAGATTGATTAGTTCTTTTTCCCTACTAGTGAAACCCTAGTGCAAGTATTTACATCATTTTAGAGAACCCCAAATGCTTTAATATATATATATATATATATATATATATTTGTATATATATTAAAGCATTTGGGGTTCTCTAAGAAATTAGTTAAAATAATTAAATACATTTTCTTCTTTTACGCTTGAATAAAAATAAAAAACTTACATAAAACAAAAATATATACAAATAATCAATAACACATAATATATATAAAAGTAAAAAAAATAATTTTATAAAAATTAAATAAAAATATAAAACATCAATAATAAGTGTAAAATACTTCATAGAAATACTTACAAGAATAAAACAAGTGATAAAATGAAGGAAAAATGTGTTTGGTAAGAGAGAAAATGAAGAAAAATGGGTAGTAAAATATTGAGTGTTATGTAAAAAAAGGGTGGATCTAGATTAGAAAGTGGAGAGGAACAAAACCCAACTGATGGCGCTGAAAATGGTGGTAAAAAATGGCCAAAAATGGATGAAAATAGTTGGAGGTAATGCACGAACGTGAGAGAAAATAAGGAGACAGCATCAAGAACTGTCGGAATAAGGAGGGAGGAAGAAGAAAAGGAAAAAAGACATTTAACGTTGGTTTGATGTGTCAACTGATACTACACGTGGCACGTAACGTCAATTGCAAACGTCAACCGATGCTACGTATCATGTTTTGTGTCGGTTGACAAGTAGAACTGATGCTACGTACCATGTTTTATGTCGATTGAACATGGCATATAGCGTCGGTTGACATGTACAACCGATTCTATATATGGACTAGCATTTTTTGTATACAACTGATGCTATATGCCACGTGTAGCATTGGTTAAAATGTAGAACTGAAGCTATTTTTCGTATTTTTTTAGTATTTTCTAATTTTAAGTCTATTTGAAGTAAGTATTTTACTTGAACCGACTTCAAATTTTAGTTTATAAGCATATTGAATTATAATGAATTCAAAGTCAAATTTTTCATAAAACCAACTTTAAATCCCAACTTAAATACTCTTTATTATAGCAGTGAGTCTAACCTTAGATTCCTAGATTTTCCAAGCTAAAGTTAAGAATTCAAGGATATTTCTAATATTGATTCACAATATAATGGTAAGGATAATCCCATTGTAAGATTGAAGACTTAATTGTAATTTTACATGAAAGGTGATACTTTTTCCTTTGGGTCTTTCTTGGTTGATCATAAATGATTTAGTTGGTATATTTATAGAATTCAAACATGCATACTATTTTTAAGTAAATGTCAATATGTCATTATATGTGCTAAGTATGCTTGTGTGCCTCTTCTACTCTACTTGCTTATATTTATACAATAGATAATTAAAATTTGAGAAAAAAATGAGTCCTTAATTTGATGTGTGATTGTTTGTGATGACATGAGTTTAATACCATATGTGGCTATTTATAAAAAAAATCAGATTTTAATTTTTTTATCTTCTCTTTAATTATTAACTATTTAATTGGTTTTATATTTAGAGAGTCATATGATTTAAGGGGAATTATTGTATTGAGGGGGAGTTTGAATTTTTTGCTTTTACATTGCAATTTTATTTAGGGTGAGTTTAGCCCTCATAACATCTTTGTATAAATAATTTCCTATTGTTTCTTACATATGAAATTTCTTACATTGCTTTGTCCCTTTCGTATGTCAAAAATGGAGAATGATTACTATTACACATATAGCAGGATAATATGAACTACATGCACTACATGATTTATCTCTACCCTTTGCTTATTTTTATGAAACTGAAATAATGTACAATGAGGCTTTCAAGCCAAGTTGTAGTATGTCTTGTCTATGTGGTTTTAGTTACATACAAGCTTGCTGAGTTGCAGCGAAGATAGCTTCATCGAATCATAGGATAGTTCCACTATGGAGTCTAGGACATCACTGTATGTTTACTTTATTCTTATAAGTGTCATGTAATGAGAGAGAGGTTTTGCCACACAAAAATACCAAAAGGGGAGTTTGTAAGGACTATACGTGTTGGTTATTTTTGTGTACAAAATATTTACATGTAATCTTATCCTTAAGCTTTTTATCAGGTCTCTAAAAGATATCATGTCTTTTAAGAAATGCTCAGATTTTAGACAATAGTAATTAAGATATATCTTTTATAACTATCCCATATAGAATTTCATACATATTTAAGTGCATTTCATATATGCTCTTGTTTGGATCAATTATGATATTACATGATAAATATATTAGCCTTTTTAGATAGAGGGATCAATCCTCCTAGTAAATGAATCAATCCCACTATAGATCAATCTATAATCAATCACATTTCAACCCCCCCTTCTCTGCATAAAAAATTGAGCATACCTTTTTACACTAAGGGATCGATCCCCCTTATTGACATATCATTCCCTTTTGGAAGGATCAATTTGATTTTGATCCTTTTTTGATCCCTTGTTATGTTGGTGTAACTTATTTTTGGGAGAGATCAATCCACCTCATTTCCCATTATCGAAAAGTGATGTATGTCATCTTTTCTGATTCATTTTTTAATCCCATTCAATAGCCAACTACCTATAGGATTGTGCCACATTAGATATGTGAAGTTTTGTACTTTAGTTGTTCCATAAATATGCCACTCTTCTCTTACAACTAAGCACACAAACTATGGAGTGTCTTTTAAGGAGAATAAGGTTTAACAATTAGGTTTTTTTTCTTCTCTTTTGCTCCTCTTTAATTAGGCTTAACTTCATCTCATCATATATTTTCATATGATCATGCTAATATAGAATTGAGCCTATTTGTTTCATATTTTTATGTTCATAAATCTTCGGTATTGTATATTTAGACTAGATAATTGTGTGTGATTATGACTATTTTATTAAACTTTTGCTTCATCTACTTGCTTTAAATTTGCTAGTTGATTTGATTTAATTGATATATGTTATGAATCTAGTCAGGATTATTCAGTATTAAATCCCTTCTAGAACAAACACAATAACTTGGGTTTTTTTGTGTTAACCCAAGTTGTAGTTGTTCCAAGAACATGTTTGATTGACGAGATGATTAGAAAGTTGGTCTGAATACTACTTATGTTAATCTTTAAAACTATAAAAACAAAGCAGGGGCTCGTAAGTTAGGTATATTGGGACAGTATCCTAAGAAGAGTATCATAAGACTGAGTTTGTACTTGATTGTTTGGTTTAGATATTGGAAAGTTAGGTGATCCGATGGATTGCTAGTTTTTCTTTAGGTCATAGTCATAGCCTAGGTTGTTTCCACCTAAAAATATCGTGTGTTATTTTTAATTTTTTCACTTTACTATTTACACGTGATTGCATGTGTTACCGCTTTGTTTAGGTTACTATATTATAAATTTATAAAATTAATTAGATCCGTATTATAAACTATTAAAAGAAAATATATATTGAGTATCATTGACGACTTATCAAGGAAGGTTTGGATTTTTATACTGGAAAATAAAGATGAAACATTTGAAAAATTGAAAACTTGGAAGGCATTGGTGGAAAATTAAACATGTGAAAGAGTCAAGGTGCTAATGAATGATAATGGATTTGAGTTTTGTAACTCTAAATTCAATAAATTGTGTGGAGATTGTGGCATTCAGAGACACAAAATAGTGTCAAGAACTCCTTAATATAATGGGTTAGTAGAAAGAATGAACAAAAACATTATGCGCAAGGTAAGGCTTATGCTATCCTACTCAAAGATACCAAAAAGCTTTTGGGAAGAGTTTGTGCAT
Organism: Hippophae gyantsensis; assembly: GCA_030763125.1. NCBI lineage: Eukaryota > Viridiplantae > Streptophyta > Magnoliopsida > Rosales > Elaeagnaceae > Hippophae > Hippophae gyantsensis. The sequence goes on along the minus strand of CM061035.1, from coordinate 38,594,499 downwards.
ACTACAACATTAATTGATAAACAGATCACCCTCGTCAACAATTAATCTTAAGACACCAAAAGAAGTATGGAGTGGTAGGTCTGTAGATTACAATAATGTCAATGTATTTAGGTGTGTAGCTTTCTCACATATCAATGAAGAAAAGTTGAGACCAGAGTAAAAGAAAGTTCTTTTCTAAGTTATCCAAATAGGGTGAACGATTTTAGGCTCTAGGGTCCAAAAAGAAGAAAATGTTTTAATAGTATGAAGGTAACATTCTTGGAGAATGCCACACTTGCTAGTACATTAGAAAGAAATTTGGAGTTACAAGCAAAGAATAGTGTTAGAATAGAGGTAATGGAGGATATGGAGGCATTGGATACTATACTTAGAAGTGATACTCAAGAGCAAGGTTTAACTCATGAGGTAACTAACATTGAGGCACTTGATTTACATTTAGTAAAAAATATAGAAAAAATAGTGCCTAGGCCTATCCTTCAGTTTGACCATGTTAATCTCATAGGATATGCAGTACAAGTAAGTAATGATCTTGATAACTCAAAACCTAAGACATACAAAGAAGTTATGGAAATCCTAGTTGCTATGAAATGGAAATAAGTAATTATTGAGCATACGAGTTCACTTATGAAGAATCAGACACGGATATTAGTTGTGAAATCACTGAAAGCAAGATTAGTTGGAAGTAAGTGGGCGTTTAAAAAGAAGGAAGGGATATTAAGTGTGAAAGCTTCAAGGCATAAAGCAAGAGTGCTTGATGAGACAAGATTGACATAGAGTTAGCAATACCGATCTTGCAGATAGTTTTGTTTTATATTTATAAAATTCTCGCAAGTGCATTAATCATTTTATAGAAAATGATAATTATATTCCCAAGGTCGATATAAAGAAGAAATATATGTGATTTTTAATATATTATTCAAACTTTTAAAAACGAAATTAAATCCTAAACATTCTGTCACGATATTTTGATTTTTTGTATTTCCTAATCTAATAACATAAAAAAATTATTAAATCCTAAACATCCTGTCACGATATTTTGATTTTTTGTATTTACTAATCTAATAACATAAAAAAAGTTAACATAGATATGGATTCAATAAAAAATAATACAAACTTTTATCATTCATAACAATGAAGTATTTATGGATATAATAATTAAGTTAATTATACTTGTTCATATTATTTAGGTTATTAAATATTTAAATTGATATTTATTGATTCTCTTCTTTTTACATAAATACCACATTTGATGGGGTTAGATATTTTTTGTTAATTAAACAAATCAATTAACACTTATGGGTGGGTTCGACAATTAATTTCGTTAATTAAATTAATTTCTTTTTTCTAAGAGATTAAAAATGATCCATTTAAATGCCTTATTTGGTGAGGTTAGACATTTTAAACTTTATTTAAGGTGTCTAAATTAAACCTAAGAATTTAATTATCCAAGTACTAACTTTCATGTTTTAAAACCATTACTGAAAATATGTTGTCAATACATTTTCGAATAATAGTTCTTATAAAAAATTTTGAAATAGAGCTTCACTCTAACTACCGGAGGATCGTACCAACAAATAAAAGAGCACGACTCTAAATCAAACCGGATAATTAAGCCTTAAAATCTAATTTTCATATTTAAGTTTGTAATGAAAAATAATATATTTCTCTCTAACATCCTTAATATAAAATCTTGAATAAAAACAAAATCAATTTATTTTATAGAAATGTTTTACCTACTTAATATTTCATAAGCATAACAACATTATTATTATATCATATTTACAAACAACCAACCATGTTAAATTTAATTATAGACAAATTAAATATAACATATAAGAATAAAACATAAAATTAACTGTAAAGAATTCATTTTAAAATTATACCTTAAAAGAATCCTTACAAAACCTTGATGCTATTTTCATTTCTGGAAAACCTCCAAACGGATTTGTATTTCTTTTTATTGAATCAAAAACTATAAATCTATAAAAGCATAGCTAGTTTTTCTCAAAAAGAGAATAACTTTAAAATTAAAAAAAACTAATAAATCTTTTTGGAGAGATAAATCTAGAGAGAGAAACTGAGATTTTTAGGTGTGATTTTTACAATGGGGGAGAAAGTTCTTTTATAGGTGAGAAAAAGCTAAAAAAGTGAAAAAAAATATCTTGAAAATGGGTATTGGACGAGTTATGGACAGGCTGACACAAGTGTGGGAAAAGGTGCACGTGGTTGGGTGTTGATGTCGGAAGATGGGCGTAGACAGGGGTGTGGATCTTGGCGTGGTACGCACGGGACTCTGTAGTTACGCACGGGGCTCAACATGGCATACCCATGACTGGGCAATTTTCGTCGCGTAGACTAAAATAGTCTGCAAGATAGTGGAATAAGATATTTAATATGTTTATGCATAAGTGAAATTTTACGGATGTGAATTTGATGCATGTGTCTATTATAGAAGAGAAAGAAGTGGGGATATGAACCATGTGTTGCTTTATGTACTCACTACAAGCAAAGATATTGATAATGTGCTTCACTTCAAAGAATTTCTTAAATCATAATTTGAAATGAAAGATTTGAAAAGTGTTAAAAAAGATCCCAGGTATGGCGCTAAAAAGATACAGAGTGCAGGGTAAACTGTTTATATCATAGTCAAATTATATTGAGAAATCTATGGGAGAATTGATATGTATGAATGCAAGCCTATATCCATTCAACTAAATGGACACTTCAAATTTTCTACACAATAAAGCCTTAAGACTAAAGATGAAAGAATTGAAATTAAATGTATACACTATTCAACTACTGTTGGAAGCCTTATGATAGGGAAAAGACCTGATCGAGCTCACCCAAGGTGTGTAGTGTAATCGATATATGGCATGCACAGGTATTATATGGATATTTAGGTATCTTATGGATATACCACGAAATTAGGATTGGTGTTTGAAAAAGGACATGCACACTCAAAGCGTGTAATGGGCTCCATAGATTCTGACTTTGCAAATGAAATCAATAAAGGATCAGTAATTGGGTATGAATTCACCCTTTATAGAAATGTGGTTAGCTGGAAAAGCAATCTCCAAGTAATGGTGTATCGATATATGGCATGCTCATGTGTTATATGGATATTTAGGTATCCTATGGATACCACGAAGTTAGGATTGGTGTTTGAAAAAGGACATTCATACGTAAGGCATGTAATAGGTTCCATAGGTTTAGGCTTTGTAAATGACCTCAATAAAATCAGTGACTAGGTATGAATTCACTCTTTATGGAAATGTGATTAGCTGGAAAAGTAATCTCCAAGTAATGGTGTCCTTATCTATAACAAAGGTTGAGTACATAGCTTGTGCAAAAGCTGCGAATGAGGCATTATGGTTAAAATTTATGGTATATGGAAGTGTTCAAGGATAGAGTAAACGTAATGTGTGATAATCATAGCGCAAACTACCTTAAAAACTAAGTGTTCCATGAGTGAATGAAACACATAGATGTAAGGTTTTATTTCGTAATGAGTGATGGCCTAGTAAGCATTGAGAAGATACCTATTTATGACAATCAAACAAACATGCTTACAAAAATAATCACATCTAGCAAGTTCAAGCTTGTGCAGGCCCTCCTTAATCGAGACACATCTACGTGGCTTATGCGGCCAAGTTCCTAATCACGAAATCAACGTATGCGGAACAAATTGCCCTAATCTTATTCGATGATTGTAACTTAATGTTAAATAAGAGAAAACACAACAGGTCGTTGTACGTGATAGGCAATATTAATAAAACATATATCAACTACATTCTAGTCGATTCTAGGTCTGTAGTGAATCTCTTGCCATTACGCACTCTAAAAAAAATCAGGCACATAAAAATAGTAACATTTAGTAAGTTCAAGCATTATCTTGACTTTTTGGTCTAATACTTAAGCATAAGTTTATGTTGGAGATGCAAAATAATTCATGTTGGACTCCCACTTGTCTCATGGTGGAGACTTGTGAAAAGTGAGAACAAATAGGATGCAAGTTCAACTGTCAAGTATGTAAGGGTGCCAAAAGGAAAGAAATTGTATGTAAGGATGTCAAAAAGGAACCAATAGTGGACTGGTGTAAATAGAAAGAAGCAGGATCTTGATCCAATACATGCATGCAGACAGTATCACCAACTTGAGGCCTCTACATATAGGTTTAACTAATGTATTCTTTTCTCTATAATTCTTGGAGGGAGACAGTGAGTGCAATCTTGAAGAATAGTTTCTCTTAGACACTGCAAGTATGCATGAGGGTGTTACAACTCGAGTAGCTTGTGCTGGTTGTATAGATGGGCATGGTATTCTTGTAATTGGACAGTTCATCAATAAGATTGAATTGTAACTGGATTAGTTCCATGTAGATGTAAGTTTCACACTGTGAATACGAACCACATTAAATTGGCTTGAACAAAAATCCAGGGCTCTGGTTCGAAGGTGTCTCTTACTGCAACTTGATTTCTTGATTGTATTTCTCATGTGCATGTGTATTCTAGAAGTGAATTGCTGGTGGTTTTGTTCTCGATTGCTACATGTGTGAATTTTGTTAAGTTTTAAAGGGTATTATTTTAGTTAATTTAAAAAATAAATAAACATCTGCCAGCTTGAAGCTCATAAAATTAAACATTAACCCCCCAAAAAAAATCACAAGTTAAGCTATTTTTGTTTTGGTTATGCATGTTACTTAAAAGCTCAAAAGTTTGGGGAAGCAAGCATTCGGTCATTCAATAACTAACCATAGATAAACTGCTGAAAAAGCCGTAATATCCAATATAAGTTAATGACATTAGTATTGCCATCATTTCCTCTTACTACATGGAATACAGTAACTCTCACATATGGATTTGCAAATGAGACATTTGACGAATGGCCAAAAATCTATTGGGTATTCATAATTTAAAAGATAAGAGCGAATGTGTGATTCTGAATGTTAAAAGGCAATAATTAGCCATATTCAATCTTAAAATGCAAACATAATAACAATAAGCATCTGCTTGGGAGATAATAAGTAAACACTAACAACAACAAAATCACAAAGCAAAGGTTTCCCCATTGGCCATCAAGTTACAGACATTAAGTTCTACAAAAGCAGCCTTCAGTTTATAGTCATCAAAATTAATATCAGACCTCCTCGTCCCATAACAACACATAAACCAAGAATAAGCTTCCCAACTCGCAAATGTCTCTCACTGGTACACTACAAAGGATCAATGTAAAAGAATGCCACCACCAGAATACTCAACCTCCTGAAATATTCCAAAAAAAACGTTAGAAGAGGCCCTGTATTATAGAGAACTTATGTTTTGGCTGTAATGAACATTGCAAGTACAATGCAATGAGTAAAATGGTTATAACCATGGAGAATGAGAACCAATCTGACATTAGAACAGCTTATGAATAATCTTTCTTCTCTATAACCAGAAATACCAAGATCACATCAATAATCTTTTAGACTAGGCAATGTCCTGTTTCTGGAATGCATAAGACTCAGACAAATTTAACTATAACTAGCTATAGTTACAGCCACTGACAATGCTGCCATGGCTGGGTTACTTGTTTATAGCAAAGAAAACCTTTGTAATCTAGCTAAGGAAAACAATCATAATTGTATTTGTACCTGAGCAGGGAGTAATGAAGAAACCCAATCTGATGCATGCGTGGGAAGCAGCCCTAAAGTGTTAAGCTTCCATGAAAGAACATTTAAGAATGAGTCAGACAATAAATTCATCTTGGTGCAACAATGGAGAAAAAGAAAACTCGAGACTTGAGTATATTTGCTAAGAGTTGTAAATTAACAGTGTTTGCATCCATAAGAGATAAAAGGTGGAGAAGAAAATTCACCTTCCAAACACCAAGAGCTAGTCCTCCCAAATTTAGGGCAATGAAGAGCAACTTAGGAGCAAGAAGTTCAACTTTATTGTCTTTGTAAGGCTCAAAAACTGAAGAGTTAAAAAAAATTAAAAAAGTAAAAGAAAAAAAAGCAAGAATTAGCTAAGAAAGCAAATAGATATGACCTGAATGGAAATAGCAAGCAAAGGATCATGTGAGATAATATTTTATAACCAAACCAAAGAGAAACCAGCCAAGTAATGGGTTGATCCTCAAACTTTTAAAATGTATCATTTAGTCTGAAACATCCAAAACTTCATTCATAAGTCCCTAAACATTAAAGCGTATGATTTAGTCATCAATCTTTTAAAATTTCAAATATAGGACCTATCTTGACAACTAATATATATTTGTGATTTAATCTTTTAAAACCTTGTAGTCGTGCATAATTTAACTCATTCTTACACTTACAACATATGTTAACATGAAGAGATGAAAAACATCGAAAAACTGTAAATGAAAAAGTTGCATAATATTACCCTTTCCTACACCCTGCAATGCACTTATTGGTTGCCAAAGAGCAGAAAAAGTAATCCCAATGCTGAACAAATGAACTGTACTTCCAGCCATCCACATCATGAAGCCCATCATAAGCAAATTCTTGAAAGGGGCCTGTGCTACCTCCCACGCTTTCTGTTGAAAAAAAAGGGGATTGTTATAGCTTTTTGTCCAGACTCAGTAACCTAACTAAACTACTACAGTTCCAATCATATGTTAAACTCTCGTTTACTGAACCAGAAACCAACACAAGGGATTACACTGCTTAATCTGAAAAAAGCCCAAATCGAATGGAAGCTGAGTTTGAGATCAAATGAAAATTTTCAATTTAACAGAAAAGATATTAGGGGAAAACAAGGTGGTTGATATCGATTTTTGGGAAATATAAAAAGAAGAATAAGAAGATTTAGGATTAAAAAAACTACAATTGGCTCCCGAATAAACAACAAATTAAAAGCTGGAGATTCTAAAGCGTATTGGAAAAAAAAAAAAAGAGGAAGGAACCCTAAATTCACAAATAAAACAACCCAAGAGTAAATCTCGAACTGGGAAGAATAGGATTACCAACCTGGGCTTTCCAATTAGATTCGGCATCTTTCTTCTGTTTACTGACCGCAGAATCATCCTAAATAAACAAGTACATCGCAAAAACAAAATTAGACACAAAAAATAAAGCACCGACACAGAGAATTGAAAAAAGAGAAGGAAGAAAAAAACCTGATCCAGAGAGGCACGAGAGAAACCAGGGGGATCAGGGATGTCACGAGACGAAGAAGAGGTGGAGTGGTCTGTGAAGTCAATGGCCCATCTTCGACCCCCACCCATCACTCCCTTCCCTTTCTCCATTATCCTTCTCTTCTTCTTTGGGTCTCAACTCTCAACAATGCTCCCCTCCTATCACATGAGCTGCTACCAAATAAGTGAATAATATCGAATAGTTATTAAATATGCTCATATGAATTTAGATTTGTGTATCAAAATATATTGACTGTTGTGCGAAAAGTCAATCAAAATATATATATGATATTCAACCTTTAAAAAAGTAATTAATTAATAACAAATTTCATTATTTTAATTTTTATATTAATTATTACTTTAAAAATAATATTTAATTAAAAAATTATTAAAACAACATTATATATATTTATTATATTAAAATTTCAATAATTTTTTTATATAATTTTTTATTACAATTATATAATAACTAAAATATAAATTATATTTAAGTTACTTTTATTTAATTTTAAAATCAGCCGAAAGCAATGGGAAGAGCTCCTATAAATCAAACAAAAGCAAATTATAAGAAAAGGCCTACATAAAGTATTGAGCTAGAGAAAAATTGAGCACCTACTTTATAAGAGAATACTTCAACCCCTTGGATAGCTCATAAACCTTCTATCTTCACTAATGTTTCAATGTTATATTAAAAAAAGGAATTTTGGATACTTTTCATAAAATACAAGTTAATATAATGTTATTAAATGTCATAAAATAGGTGCCCAAGGTAGATTCGTTAAGAAGTTTTACCCAAATGCAAGTTAAAGGTCACGAGGTGGTTTGTTTAGGGGAGAATGTCTCAGCTGTTTTCCAAAAAAAATTACCCCTAAAGTATATAAATCTTAGTAGTTTTACTATTCCATGTAATATAAAAACCACTAGTTTGAGATATAACTTAGATCAAGAAGGAGTATCTATTAATGTTATACCTTATTCTATATATGCTTCACTTAACATTAGTCCCCTTAAGCACACTAGTGTGATTAGAAAGTAGAAAGCTAGCAAATAGGTCTAACACAGATCCAAAATTTATCTTGGAGCATGTATTGGTACAAGTCAATGAGACAATTTTCCTTACTAATTTTTATATCCTTGACATGTAAGATGAAACTAATAGTTTATCTACCTCTCTTCTATTGGGTAGACCATTCATGAAAAACTACTCGCACTAAAAATGTTATAAACAATAAGACATAACCATGGAGTTTGATAGAGAATCTATATGTTTCAACATCTTTAGATCAATGAGGTACCTTAATGATATTAATTTTTGCTATTATATTGATGTTATAGACTCTTATGTGGAAAGTGAATTTGAGTTTGAGCAAGAGGACACCTTGCAAATAGCCCTAACACACAATTTGGATTCTAAAGATATAAGAAAAACCATTAGTGCAATACAACTCAATGAACACATGGAAACTACAATGATATCCTTGAAATCTCTTTCCAATGTGCCACCAAGGTACAATCTAGGCTTTATTCCTTTATTGATTAACACTAAGAAGTTATCACCTTTTGTTGTGTAGGCACCCACATTAGAAGTAAAGTCTTTCCTATCACATGTGAACCACACTTATTTTGGAGACAACAGCACACTGTCAATTATTATTGCGAACAACTTGTCTTATGAAAAAGTGGATAAGTTTCACAAAATCTTGAAGGATCACAAGACTGCTATAAGATGAAACATTACTAATATCAAATGTATAAGTTCATCTATATGCATGCATAGGATACTACTAAAGGATGAAGCTAAACCAACAAGAGAGGCACAACGCCTACTCAATCCCCAGTGATGGAGATAGTGAAGAAAGAAATACGCAAATAACTAGGTGTAGGAATGATCTACCCCATCACTGATAATAAATGGATAAATCCAGTATAAGTGGTACCAAAGAAGTTTGGTATAACACTAGTTAAGAATGATGAAAATGATTTGGTACTGAAGAGAATCCAAACAGGTTGGAGAGTATGCATGGACTACAAGAAGGCCAATACCAATACCAAGAAGGATCATTTTTCTCTATCCTTCATTTATCAAACGATAGAAATGTTAACAAACCACTCTTTTTATTTTCTCTTGATGGTTATTCTAGTTAATACTAGATTGCTATAGCATATGATGAGTAAGAGAAAACCATATTTACCTACCCTTCCAAACCTTTCCCTTTTAAAGGATTCCATTCAATCTCTACAATGCTCCAACCACCTTTCAAAGATGTATGGTAAATATATTTTTTGAATATATAGAGAATATTATAGAGGTCTTTATGGATGATTTTATGGTGTATGTTGATTCATTTGACCTAAGCTACCTAACCTAACACTTATCTTTCAAAGAGGTGTAAAGATTAATCTTCTATTAAATTGGAGAAAATCAATTTTATGGTAGACCATGAGATTGTCTTAAGGCATATAATCTCTTCTAAGGGAATAGAGGTATATAAGGCTAAAATTGATATAGTGAGGTAGGTTTGTTCTTTTCTTAATCATGCATGTTTTTATAGGAGGTTTGTCGAGGGCTTTTCAAAGATTGCAAGACCACCGTGCACACTACTACAAAAAGACACTACCTTCACATTTGATGAAAACTGTAAGGAAGCTTTCAAAAAGCTAATGGAGCTACTCACCACAGATCCAGTATTCATTTAGGCACCTGATTGGAATTTCCCATTTGAGTTAATGTGTGACATTGGTGAATGTGCAGTTGGAGCAATGCTAGGGCAACGAATTAGCAAACAACCACATGTTATCTATTATGCCTTCAAAACCCTTAATTACTCCACCACTAAAAAGGAATTGGTTATAATTATTTTTACTTTATAAAAGTTTAGATCATATTTAATATGTACTAAAATAAATGTATTTTATAACCATGTAGCTCTTAGGTACTTGCTAACAAAAAAGGATGCAAAACATAGGTTGGTGTGGTGGATTCTCTTGTTACAAGAATTTTCCTTGGAAATATAGGTCAAAAAAGGAAGTGAGAACTTAGTGACCGACCACTTGAGTATAATTATACAAGAATTAGACTTCCTGATGCTTATTTTCGCAAGTGTACGAATCGTTCAAGTAATAAAGTGTACAAAAGTACGGATATTGAACCCACAAGGAATGTTGTTACTAAGTACCGAAATTGACTAATCCTAATTTTATTTGAAAACCGAATTGTTGAAATTGTTTAAGAAGAAAATTAACTTAAAACTAAATGCAAATAACAAAATTGAATGTTGTTCCCAAATGATTAAAAACGCTAAGGCATTTGATTTTGCTAAATCAATTCAATCCGATTTCAAGTCATGTTATATGAGAATCAAAGCTAAAAGTGATGGTTGAAAAACCCAAATTTACCTAATACTCTTTCTCGAGTTATATTAGAATTACTTATCTATGAAAACCAACTATATTTCTATGAAGATTTAATCACAAACAAGCACATTACAATTTATGAAATTTCTAGAATAACCACATACATCATGCATTAGTTCTCACACTCGCATTCAACATACGGTATTTATCACAAGAAGCATTCATTACACATCTCCTCTCGGTCTCAATATAATGCAACAAATCATCTAAATCTTGGCCAGAAATTTAAAAGCATTAAGCATGGAAATAAATACTCAACTTGAAAACAATGAACTCATAGAACAATAACAAAAGAAATCAGATTTTCTTGATTCAACTACATCATAGCCTTAGCAAAAATGAATTAGTTCATAATGGAAATAAGAACAAACATTATCTCAATTGAATCCATGAATAACAAATCTGAATAAAATGCAGGAAATAAAAGCTAAGGAGAAGAGATGAAAAACTCTTGAAGATGAAGACTTGGTAGCAACAATGGTGATGATCCTTCAAGCTTCTCCAAACTTTCTCTCCAAAATTTCCTTTTCTCCTCCAAAAATGACTCAGATCTGCTCTCTCTGCCGTCTTCCTCTTTCTCCATCATATTGTATATATAGATATAGGGTTTTGGGGGCAATTTTGGAACAAAACAACATAAAAAATGTGTTTTCGGATGAAACTCACCGGCGGTGACATTGTTCTCGCTGCGGCGAGATTTCTGGAAAAGTTATGATTTTGGTTCCGCTGATTCTCACCGGCGGCGAGATGCACTTGGCCGGCGGCAAGATTACTTTGCCAAAACCCGTGCTCCCTGCATGATTTTCGCCGTATTCTCTATAAGGTTTTCGCCAGCGGCGGGAATCTTCTCACCGGCAGCGGAATTTCAAATTTTGAAACTTTGTTTTCTTTTTATTTGCACTCAATCCCGATCATTGAAATTTGTCCTAAACTTCTCCAAAATCATGATTTTACCTGAAATTGTACTTTAAGCACGAAATACTCGTGAAATGACATTTGTGGATTAAATAATCAAATAAATATAATTTTCACACAAATATCAATATTTAAATCATAACAAAAATGCAATAATTTGACTCTTATCACTTCCTACTATTACAAGAACATTTTTGGACGAGCAATTATTCTCTATAGAAGACTCACCACTATGGTATGTTGACCTCGTCGACTACCTCGTAGCCAAACTACTTCCTAGCAATCTAACAATTACAAAAATAGAAGCTTAGAAAGGAAGCAAGGTATTATTTATGGGATGATCCATGCATAAGGAAACATTTCCTAGATCAATTGTTAAGAACGTACATACTTGAAACTTAATTTCACTTTATACTCACCTGTTGCCACACTTATACATGCGGAGGACACTTTGATGCCAAGAGAATAGATTTCAAAGTTCTTGAGAGTGGATTTTATTGGCCCACCATGTTCAAGGATACATATATTGTTTTTAAAGCTTGTGACTGCTGTCAAGAAATAGGTAATCTAGGGCCTAAAGATCAAATGTCCCAAACATCCCTACTTTTTAATGAAAGTTTTGACATTTGAGGTATTGATTTCATGGAACCCTTCCCTTCCTCTAATGGATATTCATTTTACTTATTATGCATTATTTCTCTAAATGGGTGGAAGCTAAGGCACACAAAATTAATGACTATAAAATGATTGTAGATTTTGTGAAGTTGTTAATTTTTGCTAGGTTTAGGACATCAACAACGATCATTAGCAACGATGGAGTGTACTTTTACAATAGGATTTTCAAGGCCCTACTGAAAAAGTATCATGCCAACCATAGAGTTTCTACACCATACCCTTTATATACTAATGGGAAAGCTAAGGTCTCCAATAAAGTGGTCAAATCCATCCTAGAAAAAATAGTGAAACTCAATAGAAAGGATTGGAGCTCGAGATTAGGTGATGCACTTTGAGCATACATGACAACATATAAACACCAATTGGGATGCCACCATTTTGGTTGGTGTATGATAAATCTTGTCATTTTCTAGTTGAGTTGGAATTGGAGCCTTTTAAGTAGTCAAACAATTCAACATGGACTTAGAGGAATTAGAAGATCATAGAAAGTTGCAACTAAATGTGCTAAATGAGATCCACAACAAAGCCTATGATAAAGCATGGATTTACAAGAAGAAAATTGAGGCATCAAATGATAAGATGATATTAGGAAAGAACATCCAAGTTTAGCAAAAAGTGCTCTTATTTGAGTCCCATCTCAAGTTGTTTCTAGGTAAGATTCTTTACTGCTAGATTAGGCTTTTTATTATTACCAAATTGTGTGGTCATTGTGCACTGAAAATCTAGAGTGAGAAACCAGAAAGGAATTCAAAGTCAATGGAAATTGGTTGAAAACTTATTAAGAGCCAACTCTATGAGCCAACAACATAAACAATTGAGATATAGCTAAGTCAGGCTAACGACTAATCACTACACTTAAATATAATAAATAGATTTGAATATGCATGATTTTATCATTATTTGATAAATTGATAACACTAGAAGAATCATGCATGAAGCACTCATTTTCTCCTTAGAAGAATAAAAGAACAATACATGTAAGGTTTATATATTATTCAACTAGTTTATAAGGGGTGAAACAAGATAATGAAGTGAAGCATTATAGGCTGCAACATAGACTATAGTGGACCATGGTGCACTCCTCGTTACTTAAAATCAATTTCATGCACTTTGTGTCGAGTCACATGCAAATGAATGCTTTAGGCATTATTCTTCAAGTGTTATCAATTTGAAGTTAAAAATCCCTGAAAAATAACAAAAAATACCCGTGATTATGAATACATAGATTTGCATAAATGATGATAAAATCATGCATATTAAAATCTATTTATTAAATTTTACTAGAAATACATAAATTTGCATAAATAATGATAAAATCAAGCACTTATCACAACCCCCAACCAGCTTTTTGTTATAACCTCCAGCAAGGAAAGCAAAAAAAAAAAAACTAAAACTAAAAATAAACAAACTAAATGAGACTAACCTAAATCATTTTCATAGATTAACACGGTTGCATTTAGCGTATACAACGACATAAAAACCTTGATAATCAAATTTTGTAAAATTTATAATAAGCTCGCAAGTGCACTAATCACTTGTAAAAAGTGATAAGTATACTTCCAATGTCAGTCTAAGGAGGAACTATATGAACAAACACGAAAAATAAATCTAAACATTTTGTCACATTATTTTGGTTTTAAAAATATTAATCTAACGATAAAAATAATAATAAAAGGATAGTAGACAGATTGGCTCACACAAATTACAGACAGATATGTAATAAACAATCCATGAAGAATTAAATAAAAAAATTAGCTGGTTGGCTATGCTTGGTATAGTTAATTAGGTTTATGAAATATAAATTCATATTATTGAATCTCATATATATGCATAAATAATGTCTTTAGTTGGATCACTATTCATTATTAATTAAATCACTTAACACCTGGAGTGAGGTTATGAGTTAATTAAATTAAATTACTCCTATTCAAACTGTCTAAATTAAATCTAAATTGATGTATTTAAAACTTAATTTTCATATTTTAAATTTGTTACAAAAAAATATATCGTTAATATATTTCTCAATAATAAGATTTGTAAAAAACTTGAAATATAAAATAATCTATTTTTCAATAATAATTAAAAATATTTGCCTAAATAATCTACAAAACATATCAACATAACTAAAATTATATTATCACAATCAACCAGATATGCTTAAAATAATAAATTATAAGTAAATTATTTTTAACAAATTCAAAAAATACAATATTATTTACTGAAAAGGATAAGAATACATATCAAATTAATACCCTAAAGATAAACATACGGATGTGTCATACTTCATAGAAGAGATTTTGATCTTTACAGTATATCCTAGATTACAACAATGATTTTATATAACTTAATATGGAAAATCTCTCTTTTACTACCTCTTATTTGTGATTACCTTATCTAAATTGCATATAGGCCAAACATAAAAACTAAGAAAAATAAAAAGAAGCTCTGACGGCAAAGCTATGAAAACAAAAACTAAAATTGTACATCTCTCTGTTAAAACTTATACATATAAGCTCTTATTGATACTTGAGGTTGGAGACTGAGGGCTTCGGATCAGAAAAATCATTGAACACCATATCTCATTTATCCATGTCGTGGTCTGTAATATGTTTACCTAATTTCAAATAGAAAGGATTGGGCTGTAGCCCAACATTTCTCTGCCACTGTCCAACACAAATAACATGAAATTGATTTTAAACAGTTAAGAGTGCGTTGCGGCCCACTCTAGTCCATGCCATGACTAGCAGTGCTTCACTTCATTTCTCGTTTAACCCCTTATAAACTAGATGGATCACATATAAGCCTTACATGTATTGTTCTTTTATTGTTCTAAGGTGAAAATGAGTGCTTCAGGCATGATTTTTCAAGTATAATCAATTTATTAAATTGAACCTAAAAATATCTAAAAACAACAAAAAATTCTCATGACTCCGAACACATAGAGTTGCATAAATAATAATAAAATAATACAAATTTAAATTTATTTATTATATTTAAATACAAATAAATCACAAAATATTAGTGTTTTTCAAACACTCATCATAATCTCCAACCACTTCTTGTTAGCCTTCTAGTATTGAAAGCGGTAAAAAAACTAAAAATAAAAATAAATAAACTAAATTAAACTAAGATAAATTATTATGTAGATTGACATGATTGTATTTAACGTATGCAACAAGTCTTTAAGTCCTTAAGTTGTCCTAGTAGACAATTTTATGTCTTGTAAGGGATTCTAGGGTTGATACTCACAAATATCCCTAAATGAAAAAACTAAAAAGAAATAACAAAATTTTAAAACAATCAAATAGCAAATAATAAAATAAAAACTAAAATTAACAAAGTAAAAACTAGAATGAAAAATAACAAAAATTCTCATGCTTTAATCTCTTTTTAGTTTATAATCGAATTTCAAGCATAAGTCAAATTAATATTCGACCATAAAACAATATATTGTAAAAATCAATTACAAATTACAAATTCATGTTTGATAACAAAAATATATCAATATTGACTAAACCAATCTCAATGTTAGAATTTGAATTCATTTTGACTCTAATCTTCACAAGTTATACTCTCAAAATTACACTGATCCTATAAGTTCAAGCACTCAACAAAGAAATATGTGAATAGAAGTATGTAAAGAAATGAACTAATGGGTTCATAAATGATTAAACAAGAAAGTCTCAAAAAATGCATAACTTTGATCTTATGAAGGGAATCAAATAATAGGATTTATTAAGAAGTCACACATTATTCTTATGCATAAATTAAAATCATTAAACAAAATATTGAGAATATGCCTTAGAGATGAATGAAAATGCAATGACTTTAAGGAGATTTATTTCCTATTTTTTCTTTTGTAATAGATATTAAAATTTTAAGAACTTTTAGTTTTAGTATTTATTTTTCTCTCTCTTTGTTATTTTTTTTCTCTTTTTATAGAGAGAGAACCATGTACAAATGTGTATTTGGTAAGTTGTTAATTTTTGGCTATTTTTTATTGACTATAGGGAACCGTAAATATATCTCCTTTTTCTTTGGAAGTCATGCATGAATGAAATAAGCATACACTTTTAATTTCTACTTAAATAATTTAATATAAGCAATAAAAATAAGTATATAATTCTTCATCAGATGTTAAAAATCCTAACAATCAATCCAAAGTATATAGAGATCATTTAACAATTTGAATTAATAAGAATAATGTTTAAAAGAGTAGAAAAAATGTTATTACTCAGAATAAAATGTTTACATGCTCAAAATATTCTCGCAAGGTAATCTCCACTATTTGATTCCCAAACACTAATTTCAGGTTTGTCTCAATCTCAACATTCAAACATGAAATACAAACTATGACAACAAAAAAATAATTATCATGTACAATATTTCATGACATGTTTAAGATATTAATCTAATTGTGTAAAAGACTCAATTATTTACTTTAAATTATATGAAAGCATGGTTATTTTATAAAAAAATTAAATTGAACCTAAATAAAAGCAAATAAATGTAAATACATGTTTAATAAAGAAAAATGCCCACATTTATGTAACTTTTCCTCCAACCCAACTTAGAATCTACTTTATCCTCAATATATCAAATGTAAATTAAAGATAAAGATAAATAAATGAAAAGTTGTACATTTACTTTAGCTCAATGTGATCAAGTAATGATATGGTAAGGGGATTACGAATTTCTCCGAGCTATATGCCTCCATATGAGAATCAAGATTCATATGCAAGATTTTGGGGCACTCCTCCAACTCACATATGATGCCATTGGGCATGACTTGGAGGTTGGAACCAAAAATATCCGAGATCGTAAAGATTAATTCATTCCTCGAAAATCAAATGATTATTAAAGTACAAACCCATGGTAGTTCCCATAAACAACAAAAAAATTGCCAACAAAAGGTTATGTGTAGAGATGAAAATAATGGTTTCAACAAGAAAATAAAGGCCTAAGAAAATGATTCATTTCTTTCATTTCAATCTTTTTCTTCCAAAAGAGAAATCTTGAAAAATTCATCAATAAATGATGAAAATTTCTTGTGAAATGTGGATGGGGAAGTAATGATATGGTAAGCCAGTGCATCCATCATCTAATCATTTTAATCTCACTGATAGAATGTTGTGTACTTTTCATATATCATATTTTAACCACCAGTTATAAATTTAAAAATTCTAAATAAAATAAATATGGGTTCATATAAATAGGACATAAAATAACTAAAACAAAATAAATTACATAAAATAAAAAATAATAGAAAATAAAAATAACTATACTAAAAAAATATGTTACCTAAAATAATAGGTTGCCTCCCATCAAGCACCATTGTAACATCTTAGCAATATGTAGTTTCCATATGGTGCTTAATCTTGTACACCTGTATGAACTTAATGATCGTTGAATTGTGTCCTCTTTCCAAATAGGGATTCACACAATACCCATTTACTCAGAATGTTGTTTGTGTCTTAGGATCTATCAACTTTATTGCTCATGTGGAAATACTTGGGTAATTGAGAATAGTCCACCACATCTTGATCGAAATTTTAATGGAAACAATCTCATATGAGAATTAAATAACAGAACTTTCATTGTAGGAAAAAGAGACTTACAATCATGATAGCGTTTAGTAAGCTCTTTGTATATCTTTGCATTTTCATAAGCTTCATCCCTAATCTCTTCAAGCATACTAAGTTGTAGTAACCGTTTCTCTAAATCCATATTTAGTTATTTAATTTCTCAATAACCTTATGCTTGAATTCAATTGATAAATGGCATGTTTTCCTATTGATTAACTGGTAAAGGCTCATCCCAATAGGTGGTTTGTAAGCTGTGCGGTATGCCTGTAAGGCATCATTCAACTTGATTACTCAATCCTTCCTTAAAAGGCGCACAATGTATTTCAAAATCTCTTTCATTTTCCTATTACTCACCTTTACTTGACAGAAAGATTATGGATGATATAGAGTGGCCACTCTATGTGTGATGTTATACTTCCTCATTACCCTATCAAAAAGTTTGTTGCAAAAATTTCTCCTTCCATCACTAATTATTACTCAAGGTGTCCCAAACCTACTAAATATCGAATCCTTCAAGAATTTCATAACAATGATAACATCATTTAGTTTAGTGGGAATAACTTCTACCCACTCAGACACATAATCAACAATGACCATAATATATTCATTACTAAAAGATGGGTGATGAGTGCTCAAAAAGTACTAAAATTACCATGATTTTATGCACGTTAATTGATTAAAATATATATATATTTATATGATTTTATCATATATTTATATAAATCTAGCTTTTCAGAATCACATATATTTTTATTGTTTTTCAGGTATTTTCACTTAAAAACGTAACTTAAAGACTCAAAGAGGAATACTGGAGGCAATACATCACAAATATATTTATAAAATAAATGAGAAAAAGTCAACAAATATGGAAAAATTGGACAAAATGGGTCAAAAATGTCAAAAAGGAGAAAATCACGCACGCAGCATTCCCATTTCGCGTGTGCCTAGTCGTGGCGAGCAGCCGCACGCAGCACGCCCATTCCACGTGCCCCTGTGCCCATCAGTGCCCAGTCCGCACGCCCCTGCTTCAATCTTCACGTGCCGCTGCCCATCTGTGCCCAATCCGCATGCACCGTTGCGCCCATCTACCCCAATACGCGCGAGCTGCCGCCCCTCACGTCAACATGATATCAGTAATGATGTCATCATTCACTACTCTACGTTTCCTCCATTTTTATCATTTTTTCACCCACTTTTTCTTCCTCTCCTCACCTATAAATACCCCCATTCTCTTCACTTCAAAACACACCTAAAAACACATCTTCTCTTCTCTTTCTTTCTCTCAAGTTCTTAGTTTTTAGTTTTTTTAGTTAGTTTTTCTTAGTTTTTAAGTTCTTCTCTTTTTGAGAAGAACTAGTTATGTTTTTGTAATTTATTTATTTTTCGATTCAATAAATGGGAGTGCAAATTCCCTTTGAAGGTTTTCCAGCAACAGGAATATCATCAAAGTACTGTAAGAATTTTATTTTCTTTACAGTTATTTTTTATGCTTTATTCTTACATGTTAGATTTAATTTGTCTGTGATTAAATTTAACTTTACTGACTGTTTGTAAACATGATATAATAATAACGTTATTATGCTTACGAAATATTAAATAGGTAAAAATCTCTAAAATGAATTGATTTTATTTTTATTCAAGATTTTATATTAAGAATGTTAGAGAGAAATATATTATTTTTCATTACAAACTTAAATCTGAAAATTAGATTTTAAGGTTTAGTTATCCGGTCTGATTTAGAGTAGTGCTCTTTTATTTGTTCGTACAATCGCCCGGTAGTTAAAGTGAAGCTCTATTTCAAAAGTTTTTATAAGAATTATTATCTGAAAATGTATTGACAACATGTTTTCAGTAGTGGTTTTAAAACTTGAAAGTTAGTACTCAGATAACTAAATTCTTAGGTTTAATTTGGACACCTTGAATAAAGTTTAAACTGTCTAACCCCACCAAAGGTGGCATTTAAATGGTTCATTTTGAATCTCTTAGAAAAAGGAATTAATGTAATTAACCAAATTAATTATCAACCCCACCCATAGGTGTTAATTGATTTGTTTAGTTAACAAAGAATATCTAACCCCACCAAAGGTGGTATTCATATAAAAAAGAGAGAATCAATAAATATCAATTTATATCTTTAATAACCTAAATAATATGAGCAAGCATAATTACTTAGTTATTATATCCATAAATACTCCACTATTATAAAAGATAAAATTTGCATAAATGTTTATTGAATCTATATCTATGTTTATTTTTATGTTATTAGATTAAAAACACAAAACCCCAAAATATCGTGATAGGATGTTTAGGATTTAATTTTATTTTTAAAAGTTTGAATAATAAATTAAAAACCACATACATTCCTTCCTTAGATCGACCTTGGGAGTATACTTATCATTTTCTACGAAATGATTCGTGCACTTGCGAGAGTTTTATAAATATAAAACCAAAGTATCGGTAGGATTGGCTATGTCGGTTTTGCCCGTCAAGTTTTTGGCGCCGTTGCTGGGGAAATAATGATGACTCTATGAAAATAGAGTCATAAGCACAATTTTTCACTTAATATTTACTTTTTTATTTAATAAATAGTATTTTGTGGCAAAAAAAAATTAAAATATAAACTTTTTAGTGAAAAGGGGTGAAAATATAATTTTTGGAATTTTTTGGAATTTTTCTGGATTTTTAACGCAGGACCAATTAGAAGTTGCCACGTGACATGCCACGCAAGCATAGGAACTGACTGAGCAAGCCACGTGGATGCCACTTAAGCATAGAGAGCGAATCACATTGCGCCGCGTGTGAGGAGGAGAAACATGTGCCACGTGTTAGCACGACGTTAAATCTGAGTTCAGAAATCAGTCAACACGTTATGACACGTGTCACCACGCTATTGCTCGAAGCGTTCCACCCATGCACCATGCCATCTGTTCCCGAAAATCACGTCGCGCCACGTGGTGCTGACTCGGCGAAGGTTGACTCTGACCGGTCTCCCCTGCCATGCGTCTCTCTCTAATTCGCCCAATAAACTTCTAATGCCACGTGTCACGCTTTAATAGGCCAAAATTGTCAGTTTTGCTTGTTTTGATCGTAGCCCTTGATTTGAAGCTGATTGGACGGTCCAAATCGCACCTGAGCTTTATTTAAGCCCCTAATCACTCCATAAACCATAATTTGCCTCCATTAGCATAAGTTTGGTCAGTTTTTAAAGCTAAAAAGAGAGAAAAATACATAAAAAATCAAGAAACGACACAATTTTGGTGGAGATTTAAGAGAAAATTAATTCTAAAATTCAAGAGATTGATTGTATTTATTTTTCTACTCTTTTCTTTATTAATTTTATGTCTTCCTTTATGAAAATATGAGTTTTATGAATATAATTATGTGTAATTAATTTATTAATCTAGGGATCTTATGAACCCAATTTTCACCATGTGATGATCTAATATTTTTCTCAATTATAATGTTAATTTAATTATATTATTTAATCTGATTTTGATGCTATTAATTGTTTGGCCAATAATTTATCTATAGAGGCAATTAAATAGATTTGAGAAAATTATTTAATTGTTTATCTTGATTAAATAACATGCATAGTTTCTAGGAAGAGATGTATGATTCTTATATATGTGATCCATAATTGATGAACTTAATGAGTAGTATGCAATTTAATTGACATGTGAGTGTGATTAAATTAATTACTATATGGTGTGTAGTTTACTTGAGAGAAGAATACATGTTATGTTAGATTTAATTGATCATCTAATTAATTTATATGATTTTAGTGATTCGCATGTTTAGAAAATTGGGAGATTAAGTATTCCTAGATATTTTCTCATATATCTTTTTAGTCAAAAAATCTAATTTAATTAATTATTGTTATTTACTTTTAATTATTTTAATTTTGCTTTCTTAAGATATAAAAACACCAAAAAATTGATTTTTATTATTTTTAGTTTTAAAAATTAGTTTCTAAAAAAAATAATCTCCGTGGAAACGAACGTTATTTATCATTATATTACTTGTTATGATACGTATACTTACGTATTTATTGCACACATAATTTGTGTGGCGATCAAAGAATAGCATTTTTAAATTATTTATCAAAATTTTAAAAACTTTTTGTGTTGTAAATAATTGTGATTTTTTTTATTTAAAAAAATAAAAAAATTTGTTATTTGTGAATAGTAAAAAAAACAAAAAAAATAAATGAACTTACCGTTTATGAATAATAAAAAAATTCAAATTTTAAATTTCATAATAAATAAAAAACAATTATAGCGTGAATAATAAAATAATTTTGAATTTTGAAATTTGAAGTAAAAAAAACATAAATACATTTTAAATAAATAAATAATAATAATAATAAAAATATAAAATTGATTTTATTTAATTATTTTCTTTTAAAAAAATAATAAAAAAATTAAAATATTTATTTTATTTAAAAAATAATTTTTTTTTCAAAAAAATCAAAAACTTTATTTTGAATTTTTTTATTTTCTTTTATCTTTTTCAATTATTTTTTTGTTGGAATTTTTAATTTAATTTTTTTCTCCTTTTTATTTAATTTTTTTATTTTTCTTTTACCTTTTTCAATTTTTTTTATTTTATTTTATTTTATTTTTGGCTTAATTTTTAATTTAATTCTTTTTTCTATTTTTTTTATCTTAATTTTCATTTAACTTAATTAACTTAGGTTTTTACTAAATTTTCGTTTAAGTTAATTAACTTAGGTTCTTAATAACTTAATTTACTAACTTATATTAATTTAATTTACTAACTTAATTAACTTAGATTTTCGTTAACTAAATTAACCTACCTTTTTATTAACTTAATTAACTTAATTTTAATAGCATGAAAAGTAAAGATCTAAGCGAGTTTTGTCTAGGAGATTAGTTCCTGGAAGCCTTTGTGCCACTAATCTTTCCTAGGAACGTTGCTCTATCTAGGAGGATGGTTTTTAAGAAGCATTTGCCCAACCATTCTTTCCTAAGAGCACTCTTGGTTAATACTGATTATGTTATTTTAACTTAGATATTATACTTAAAAACAAAAAAACAAAAAAAAAATTCTGAAACTATCTCCCAAATTTTAAAGTTTTAATTACAATCTAAGGAGTTAGTTGTTTTGTTTGATCTAAGTACAATTGTGTTTTGATGCCTTTAATTATTTGATTTGTACCTAGACGTGGATTATCTAAAACTCACAAACATGCCCCTAGTTTTAAAGTACAGAAAAATTTGAAAATCCATAGGACATGACAGAAAAAGTATAGGTAGACAATCTTGTCTTACTTGTAGGTTTGATTGACTTATTGATGAGGGGACATTGAGTTTTCTTAAAATGAAATCCCCAAGTTACGTCTTGCTAAGACGTTAAACTAAGCGCTGGATGGGAGGCAACCCATCATTTTAGGTAATTTCCTCTTATTTGTTTTATTCACTTCATTTCTATGTTTATTTTAGTTTAATTACATTTGAATAGTTTTAAAAATTGTTAAAACTAAATTTTTTTTGTTGAGATGTTAGAAGTTCACAGCGATCTGTCTGTGTGCACTTTAATGAACATGATGGATGCACTTGCATTTTTCCATCACTACTTGCAACATTCTCAAGAAATAGATAATATTTCCTCTCTTTTCTCTTTATCTTTAATTTACAGTTGTTACATTGAGGAAAATGTAAGTTCTACGTTGGGGGTGGTGAAAAGTTACCATGCTTAATTTAAAAAAAAAAGATTTAACAATTTTTAAAAAAATAAAAAAATAAAAAAATAAAATTTTTTCTTTTTTATGTTCACATTTTCATTTTTATTGTGTTTGGTTTTATTTTCTTTGTGTGATTTAGTAATTTTTAGAATTAGTTAAAAAAAATTCTCACAAAAGTTTATCATTTAAGTCTTTTGCACTGTTAGATTAATTTTTGAAAACATATCATGAAATTATTTTTTGGTAATTAGTTAATTTTTGTCATAACTAGTATTTCTTGATAAGATGTGGAAATTATATTAAACCCAAAATCGGTGTTTATGAATTTATTTTAGTGGAGACTATCTTTGTGAGATATAATTTGAGTCTAATTTCCTTTATTCAGAGTGAAATATATATTTTTTCTACTCCAAACACATTTCTTATTTCTTCAAATTTTTAGATGATCTCTATAGGTATTAGCATTGAATGTATGAATTTTTTCTCATCTTAATTGAGTGTCGTATATTTATTATTATTATTTTTGCTTAGATTAAATGATTTGAGAAGAAATTGATAGTATATGCTTTTATCTCATTCATGCATGACCGCTACAAAAAAATAGAGATATATCTGGGGTTACCTAAACCAAATCAAATAGAAAAGCCACAAAATTAACCACTCACCAAAATCCTAAAAAAAATGTACAATCTGTACATGGGTTGACTCTCTAAAAAATGATATATATTGAAAAGTATCTTCAGAAAAATATAGAGAGATAGAGAATATATAGTATAATCTACATACTATGACCTACATTACCCAAAATCCTAAAAAATGTACAATCTGTACATGAGTTGACTCTCTAAAATGATATATATTGAAAAATATCTTCAGAAAAATATAAAGAGATAAATAATATATAGTATAATCTACATACTATGACCCACATTGCTTACAAAGTTGTGAGTAAAAGCTAATTACAAAAGAAAGATATAGGAAGTAATTCCCTAAAAAGTCATTGCATTTTCTTCATTTGTAAAAGGCATATATCTTGAAATTTATTTCTTAATGAGTTTGATTTATGCATGAAAATAATTTTTATATATGATATCTTTATAATTTATACATTTGATTCCTTCCATGAGATCAACGTCAAAATAACACTTTGAGCCTTTATTCTTTATACATATGCGAACATATTAGTTCATTTCTATACATCAACTCTTTCGCATATAAATTAGTATGAGTGTTTGAACCCATAGGATTCAGTGTTTTGAGAGTATTAACTTGTGAGGAATAGAGTCGAAGTGAATTCGGATTCATGACACTGAAATTGGGTGAAATTTTGATACATTTTTTATATGAAATATGAAAATGATTTTTGACTAATTATTATAATAAATCATGATTGTTTAAAGAGATTAAAATAACTTATGCTTGAGATTTTAATTATGATCTTAAAGGAGATTAAAAAAGTATGAGACATTTTTGTGATATGTTGTTTTCTTTTATTCTTAAAAGTTAATTTTGGATTTTGTTGTAATTTTAGTTTTTAAGTTGATTGTTTTTATTATTATTTTTTATTTAGTTCAATGTTTGTGGGTATCATTATTGAAAAACCTCACGAGACTCAAACTCGTCCACTAGGGCAACCTAGGGGTTTAAATGCTTGTTGCATAGGCTAAATGCAACCATGTCAATCCACGAAAGTGATTTAGGATAGTTTACTTTTTAGTCTTGATCGCTTCTCTTGCTAAGGGACTAGCAAGAACCTGGTTAGGGGTTGTGATGAGTGCTCAAAAAGTACTAAAATTACCATGATTTTATGCAT
The DNA here is from genome assembly GCA_030763125.1 of Hippophae gyantsensis. NCBI lineage: Eukaryota > Viridiplantae > Streptophyta > Magnoliopsida > Rosales > Elaeagnaceae > Hippophae > Hippophae gyantsensis. The sequence continues at coordinate 38,569,256 of CM061035.1, read as the reverse complement.
GTTAATTGATTAAATATATATATATATTTATTTATATGATTTTATCATATATTTATATAAATCTGTCTTTTCGGAATCACGGGTATTTTTATTATTTTTCAAGTATTTTCACTTAAAAACGTAACTTAAAGACTCAAAGAGGAATACTAGAGGCAATACATCACAAATATATTCATAAAATAAATGAGGAAAAGTCAACAAATATGAAAAAATTGGACAAAATGGGTCATCTATAAATACCCCCATTCTCTTCATAACTAAACACACCTCAAAACACATCTTCTCTTCTCTTTCTTTATCTCATTTCTTAGTTTTTAAGTTTTTCTTACTTTTTAGCTTTTCTTAGTTAGTTTCTCTTAGTTTTTAAGTTCTTCTCTTTTTGAGAAGAACTAGTTATGTTTTTGTAATTTATTTGTTTTTCGATTCAATAAATGGGAGTGCAAATTCCCTTTGAAGGTTTTCCAGCAACAAGAATATCATCAAAGTACTGTAAGAATTTTATTTTCTTTACAGTTATTTTTTATGCTTTATTCTTACATGTTAGATTTAATTTGACTATGATTAAATTTAACTTTACTGGTTGTTTATAAATATGATATAATAATAACGTTGTTATGCTTGCAAAATATTAAATAGGTAAAAATCTCTAAAATGAATTGATTTTATTTTTATTCAAAATTTTATATTAAGAATGTTAGAGAGAAATATATTATTTTTCATTACAAACTTAAATCTAAAAATTAGATTTTAAGGTTTAGTTATCCGGTCTGATTTAGAGTAGTACTCTTTTATTTGTTGGTACAATCGTCCGGTAGTTAGAGTGAAGCTCTATTTCAAAAGTTTTTATAAGAATTATTATCTAAAAATGTATTAAGAACATGTTTTCAGTAGTGGTTTTAAAACTTGAAAGTTAGTACTCAGATAACTAAATTCTTAGGTTTAATTTGGACACCTTGAATAAAGTTTAAACTGTCTAACCCCACCAAAGGTGGCATTTAAATGGTTCATTTTGAATCTCTTAGAAAAAGGAATTAATGTAATTAACCAAATTAATTATCAACCCCACCCATAGGTGTTAATTGATTTGTTTAGTTAACAAAGAATATCTAACCCCACCAAAGGTGGTATTCATATAAAAAAGAGAGAATCAATAAATATCAATTTATATCTTTAATAACCTAAATAATATGAGCAAGCATAATTACTTAGTTATTATATCCATAAATACTCCACTATTATAAAAGATAAAATTTGCATAAATGTTTATTGAATCTATATCTATGTTTATTTTTATGTTATTAGATTAAAAACACAAAACCGCAAAATATCGTGACAGGATGTTTAGGATTTAATTTCATTTTTAAAAGTTTGAATAATAAATTAAAAACCACATATATTCCTTCCTTAGATCGACCTTGGGAGTATACTTATCATTTTCTACGAAATGATTCTTGTACCTGCGAGTTTTATAAATATAAAACCAAAGTATCGGTAGGATTGGCGATGTCGGTTCTGCCCGTCAATGGGGAAAAGGACAAATAAAGTCAATTCATCATACATCAAATAAATCAACATCTAAATTAGATGTCAAAGGCATTTCATCATGTTTTTTCTAAATTACATTTTCTTTTCCATCTATCACAATGTATGCAAAACATATAACCCTTCTTAAACAGAATTGGCTAGTGAAATCCAAACTGCAATACCTCTAAGGCCGTTTTCTTACCACTAAAATAACACCCATATTGAAGTTTATTACAAAAGGTTAGAATTTTCTTATGTTTCTTATTAAGCACACACCTTTAGATGACTTGATCTTAATAAATCCTGAAAAGATAAAGGTCATCCCAAAAGTATTGCTTACAAGAATGTAAAAACCTTTTATTTTTCTAAAAAGAAATGTTAGGTCTCAAAAAAATAATAGCAAGATAATTTACTATATTAGCATATCATAAGTTTAGACCCATTGAAAATAATTGTTCATCAAGAAAGGTTTCAACAATATCTTCTTTACTTTCCCCTTCAATGTCGAGGTTAATTTTTGGAGATAAAAATTTGAATTTTTTGGCATCTTGGCCAGACTAAATTCCCAATAAGGTGGCTGGTGAGGACCTTTGATAAAGCCTCGATGAAGTTTGTTGTGAACTTAGTTAAGTTTTATAAATACCTTTATTTCTTCTTTTTTGTCCAAAAACATTGTAGAAGAGATCTATCAAATTGACATATCGATTTTCTATTTATGGATCACTATTACCTTGAGTGTTATTTGATATTAATGATTTATGACTGAGTGAGAAAAATCATGATCTTGAGTTATGAGTACTTGAGAAAATGATTATGAGTTGGTTTTTAGTGAAGAGCTTATGTAGCAATGAGTTGTGCATTGGCTAGTAGTTCCCAGGATGTAACTTTCTCTTAGGTGAGAAGCATATGTAGTAGTGAGCCTTATATCGACCAATAGTTTCTAGGATGCAACTTTCTCAAATCATTAGTTGTGTGCGGTACATGATTGAATGTGTTTCCCAAATTGATGATTTATGGTACATGGTTGAATGTGTTTACCACATTGATTATTGGTGATGGTTGAGGTAGTTTCCATAAGGGATTGTTCTTAATTTCTTACGTTATTATCTTTAGTTACTGATCGCTCTACATCGTGTAGCGCTGGCTCTGGAAAAAATTTGGGTTCGTGTGTCATCCTAAGTCATTAAAATGGCAGGAATCAAAGGTAGTAATAGGTAGTTCAAATAGTGGTTCTAGCTAATAGAGGTATTGGTGCTTTTATTTTTGTTAGGGTTGTAGTTGTTTTATTGATTAGTGGATTTATTTACTATTGATTTGTTTCCATAAGTAACCTGAGGATGTTACCACATAGGTAGAGGTTTTATATGGGTTTAACTCGTTATATCTATTGTTATGCATGATCAGCTATCATGTAAGTATATATCTAAGTTCCTATCTTATATGTCCCAACATACTAGATTAAGACTTTTATTAGAAAGCTTAGGTGATTTATGTTGTTGCATGCTTTATTTCCTTTCCTTGTAGCATACCTATAACTTACTACTTATTTATGTTATTGTATTAAATTAATCTACCTACTTCTTGCTTAATTTTTATTGCTTTTGCTTATTATTTACATGCTACTTTAGTGTGAGTCTCTTAGGGGTTTGTATCTCCTTACCCTAGCCGTGTACTAAGTGTTGGACTCTTTTAATTGCTTTTTTATGTTTTTTGTGATCACATGCTATGAGAGTGCAATCATACTTTACCAAATATGTTCCTATATATGAGGTCTTAAAATGATTAGAAATCCTTTATTGCTTTTCAATATGTATTCCTAGTCACATGTTGTATGTTGTTTGCCATGTTTTTACATGTTGCTAGTCTGAATAGGAGCCTATGGGACATATCATCACTAGTGTGTTTATCACAGATTGTTCTTTATAATATATTGGTCGCATTTGTTGTTTGAATAATTAAGCATCTTGTTTTTTTCTTTTGCTATGCTATTTGCTTAATTCACATTCTAAGGCTTGGTTGTCGAATTGGTATAGAGCTTGCAAAAACATTCCTTTGGTTGGAATTTTTATCCCTTATCTAGGTCCCTGATGCCTATTTAGGTCGGAAGGTAACAATGCAATCATCCTTAAAATAAAAATAGACATCTTTTGGCAGCAAGTTACATAAAGGACGATTTATTTTAGAAAAATATTTAATAAATTGCCTATAGAAACCTACATGTCCTAACAAGCTCTTTATCCCCTTAACATATGTAGGGGATGATGGTTTAGCAATCAACTTAACTTTTGTTTTATCAATCTCAATTTCTTTGTTAGAAATTACATATCCTAGTATAGCCTTTCTGTTCGACCATAAAATGACTTTTTTTCCAACTAAGTGTGAGATTACATTCAATGCCACGTTCTAAAACTAAAGTAAATTTATGTAAGAAATCATCAAATAAGGTTCTAAAAACTGAAAAAAAAAATCATCCATAAATACCTCAATGAATTTTTCCACCATGTTTGAGAAGATTGACATCATACATTTTTGAAACGTGAAGGGGTATTGCATAACCTGAATGGCATACTTCTGAAGCGAATGTCCCAAAAGGATATGTTAAGGTGGTCTTCTTATAATCCTTTGGTGTATAATAGGTAACTGATAATAACATGGAAGACCATCCAAAAAATAGTAAAATTCATGCCCAACTAATCTTTCTATCATCTAATAAATGAATGGAAAAGGAAAGGGATCCTTTTTAGTGTATAAATTTAGTTTCCAAAAATGTATACACATCTTCCATTCTATTATTATCTTAGTGGGTAATAATTCATTTTTATCATTTTTAACCATTGTTATTCTTGATTTCTTTAGTACTATATGAATCAGACTAATCCACTTTTTATAGGCAATTAGATAAATGATTTCTACTTCTAAGAGTTTCAAAATTTTCTTTTTAACTACCTCTTGATCTATAATCAATTAGATAAATGATTTCTACTTCTAAGAGTTTCAAAATTTTCTTTTTAACTACCTCTTGAATGATTCGGTCTAGTCTTCTTTGGGTCTCTCTCATCGATTTAACATCATCCTCTAGGTTAATCCTATTGATATGAAGAACCAACAGTAGGTCGGTAATACTGATCTTGCAAATACTTTGGTTTTATATTTGTAAAAGTCTTGCAAGTTCACAAATCATTTTATAGAAAATTACAAGTATACTCCCAAGGTCGATCTAAGGAAGGAATGTATGTGATTTTTGATTTATTACTCAAACTCTTAAAAATGAAATTAAATCTTAAACATCTTGTCACGATATTTTGGTTTTTATGTTTCCTAATCTAATAACATAAAAATGAACATAGATATGGATTCAATAAAAAAGCATACAAATTTTTATCATTCATATTAGTGAAGTATTCATGGCTATAATAATTATGTTAATTATGCTTGCTCATACTATTTAGGTTATTAAAGATATAAATTGATATTCATTGATTCTCTCTTTTTTATATGAATATCACCTTTGGTGGGATAACATATTTTTTGTTAATTAAATAAATCAATTAACATCTATGGGTGGGGTCGATAATTAATTTCGTTAATTAAATTAATTCTTTTTTTTTCTAAGAGATTGAAAATGAATCATTTAAATGCCACCTTTGGTAGGGTTAGACATTTTAAACTTTATTATAGGTGCCCAAATTAAACCTAAGAAATTAACTCTCTGAATACTAACTTTCAAGTTTTAAAAACATTATTAAAAATATGTTATCAACACATTTTAGAATAATAGTTCTTATAAACTTTTTTGAAATAAAACTTCACTCTAACTACCAGGCGATTGTACCAACAAATAAAAGAGCACTACTTTAAATCAGATCAGATAATTAAACCTTAAAATCTAATTTTTAGATTTAAGTTTGTAATGAAAAATAATATATTTCTCTCTAAAATTCTTAATATAAAATCTTGAATAAAAAAAAATCAATTTATTTTATAAAAATATTTTACCTATTTAATATTTCGTAAGCATAACAACATTATTATTATATCATATTTATAAACAGCCAGTCATGTTAAATTTAATCATAGACAAATTAAATATAACATATAAGAATAAAACATAAAAATTACTGTAAAGAATTTATTTTAAAATTATATCTTAAAAGAATCTTTACAGCACTTCGATGTTAATTCTGTTGTTGGAAAACCTCTAAACGGATTTGCATTTCCTTTTATTGAATCAAAAAATAAAAATCTATAAAAGCATAGCTAGTTCTTCTTAAAAAGAGAAGAACTTTAAAACAAAAAACTAAAAAAAACTAAGAAAGCTTTCTAGAGAGAGAAAGTTAAAGAGAGAAAAAGTTGAGAAAATTGTGTCTTAAGGTGTGATTCTTACAATGGAGAAAAGAGGATTTTTATAAGTGAGAAAAGGCTAAAAAAGTGGAAAAATATCTTCAAAAATGATGATAGATGCATAATGGATAGGCTGACATGTGTGTGGGGCTCTAACGTGCATGATTGTTGGGATTTGCGTCCAAAAATTCGCTAATGCATATGCAATTTGAGGTGTGAATGGGTGCTGATGCAGGCATTGACGCATACTAGAATTTAGCATAATGTGCGCACAAATTTGCACTATATTGCAGTGTGAATGGGTGCGACTACATGCGGGATAAGTATGATGCACTCGCGATTGGGCAGTTTTGTCCATTTTTCCATTTTTTTTACTTTTCCTCATTTTTTTCTCAACATATTTGTGATGTATTGCCTCCATTATTATTCTTTAGGTCTTTAAATTAATTTTGAAGCAAAAATACCTAAAAAAATAATAAAAATACCCATGATTCCAAAAAGACAAATTTATATAAAAATAAAATAAAATCATATAAATATATATTTTTAATCAATTAAAGTACATTAAATCGTGGTAATTTTAGTACTTTTTAAGAATTTATCACCTATGCATACACATAGTTGGACTAATGGCTCTAATATCCTCGATACTCCAACCTATTACCTTTTTTGAATTTCTTAAGCACCTTAATAAGTTATTTTGCTTAGGTTTTGGTCAAAGTTGATGAAATGATAACCAGATATATTTCCCTTTCTCCCAAAAATAAATATTTTAGGTGCGTTCTATCTTAGGTGAAGGGCCTCTTTCCTAGGTGGGTTCTAGGTTGATCTAAGGATGTATTAGGCTTTCCTATTAGTTTAGCACTATCTAACAATTTATGATTCTCCTTAGTCTCCTCATCTAAGTCCTTTTATACCTTATAAACTGTAAGAGCAACTTCTAATTTGTCTTCAAATTTCTCCTCATCCATAGAATCAATATTAAAACATTCATCAATAGAAAAATAGAAGGAATAGGCAAATATTTCAAAACTTTAAAATGAACAACTCTCCCAAGACTTTCATTATCAAATTCTCATCCTAAACATCAATAATAGTCTTGGTAGTAGCCATGAATGGTCTACTAAGAAGTATTGTATGTTATTTGTTCAAGGTTGGTTTTTTTATATCTAGAACCACAAAATCAACAAGTATTATTAATTTATATACCTTTACTAGCAAATCCTCAATTACACACTTCAAATATTTAATAGATCTATCTACAAGTTGAAAGGACATGAATATAGGTTTCAAGTCTCCTAAACCTAGTTGTAAGAAAATAGAATATGACATTAAAATAATACTAGCACCTAAATCAAGCATTGATTTAGCTACCTTCCTATCCTCTATAGTGATGTTAATGATAAAACTTCATGGATATTTCAACTTTGCCGATAGTTAATGCTGAAGCACAACATTAGAAACATCTGATACCATAACTTTCTAATTGAGATCATACCTCCTCTTTTTAGTATTCAATTCCTTGAAGAGCTTAGCATAGGTGGGCATGATCTTGATCATATCTAATAAAAGTAAATTTATATTAACCATAGTGAAAAGATCAGAAAATTGCTTATCCTGCTTTGATTCTTTCAACCGATATGGGAATTTTATTGATGGCTGGTGTAGTTATGATGTCTTTTTCATTTAGGAATGTCAATTGACTCCCTACATCTTTCCTCATAAGGTTTATCATGATTGGCATTTGTCCCTCTGCCTTGTTAGGAGACATTTTTTCACCTTTTTTATTACCTATACTATAATGTAAATCATTAGAAATTTTAGATAAAATGTGTTAACTACCTTATTGCTTTGAAGGATTATGACATCCTTTGCTTGTTCTTCTTGATAAGATAGCTTTCCTTTTTCTTACTTCTACATATATTTTACTAGTTTCCCAAAGTGAGGCTCAACCCTTTTTAATTAAGCCTCTAAGGAATCTAACCTATGATTATTTATCATTTGGTTATCCATACTAACATGAATAAAGGCTTTCAAGTTATTGATGAGTGCTCAAAAAGCACTAAAATTACCATGATTTTATGCACATTAATTGATTAAAAATATATATATTTATATGTTTTATCATATATTTATATAAATTTGTCTTTTTCAGAATCACGGATATTTTTATTGATTTTCAGGTATTTTCGCTTAAAAACGTAACTTAAAGACTCAAAGAGGAATATTGGGAGCAATACATCACAAATATATTAATAAATAAATGAGAAAAGGTCAACAAATATGGAAAAATTGGACAAAATGGGTCAAAAAGGTCAAAAATGTCAAAAAGGAGGAAAACGCGCACAGAGCCGCCCAGCCCGCGCTCACCAGCACCCAGCCACACGCACGCAGCACGCAGCACGTCTAGTCTCACGCGCGCCATGCTCCAGTCTCGCGCGCGCCTTGCTCCTGTTCCGTGCGCTGCTACTGCTCCCGCACGCGCCCCTACTACTGTCCATGCGCACCCCTGTTGCTGTCCGCGCGAGCCGCTACCATCTCGTGCCATTTTCGCACGCAGCCGCCCCCACGTCATGCTGACGTCAGCAATCATCACTCCGCGTTTTCATCATTTTTTAACATTTTTCCCCCACTTTTTCTCTCCATCCTCACCTATAAATACCCCCTTCTCTTCACTTCTAAACACACCTCAAAACACATTCTCTTCTCTCTTTCTTTCTCTCTTTTCTTAGATTTTTAGTTTTTCTTAGTTTTTAGCTTTTCTTACTTAATTTCTCTTAGTTTTAGAGTTCTTCCCTTTTTGGGAAGAACTAGTTATGTTTTAGTAATTTATTAACTTTTTGATTCAATAAATGGGAGTGCAAATTTCGCTTGGAGGTTTTCCAGCAACGGGAATAGCATCGAAGTTCTATAAGGATTTTATTTTCTTTATAGTTATTTTTTATGCTTTATTCTTAAATGTTATATTTAATTTGTCTGTGATTAAATTTAACTCTACTGGCTGTTTATAAACATGATGTAATAATAACGTTGTTATGCTTGCGAAATATTAAATAGGTAAAAATCTCTAAAATGAATTGATTTTATTTTTATTCAAGATTTTATATTAAGAATGTTAGAGAAAAATATATTATTTTTCATTACAAACTTAAATCTGAAAATTAGATTTTAAGGTTTAGTTATCCGGTCTGATTTAGAGTAGTGCTTTTTTATTTGTTGGTACAATCGCCCGGTAGTTAGAGTGAAGCTCTATTTCAAAAGTTTTTATAAGAATTATTATCTGAAAATGTATTGACAACATATTTTCAGTAGTGATTTTAAAACTTGAAAGTTAGTACTCGAATAACTAAATTCTTAGGTTTAATTTGGACACCTTGAATAAAGTTTAAACTGTCTAACCCCACCAAAGGTGGCATTTAAATAGTTTATTTTCAATCTCTTAGAAAAAAAATTAATTTAATTAACCAAATTAGTTATCAACCCCACTCATAGGTGTTAATTGATTTGTTTAGTTAACAAAGAATATCTAACCCCACCAAAGGTGGTATTCATATAAAAAAGAGAGAATCAATAAATATCAATTCATATCTTTAATAACCTAAATAATACGATCAAGCATAATTAACTTAATTATTATATCCATAAATACTCTACCATTATAAATGATAAAATTTGCATAAATGTTTATTGAATCTATGTTTATTTTTATGTAAGTAGATTAAAAACACAAAACCCCAAAATATCGTGACAGGATGTTTAGGATTTAATTTCGTTTTTAAAAGTTTGAATAATAAATTAAAAATCACATACATTCCTTCCTTAGATCGACCTTGGGAGTATACTTATCATTTTCTACGAAATGATTCGTGCACTTGCGAGAGTTTTATAAATACAAAAAACCAAATGAACGGTAGGATCGACGATGTCGGTTCTGCCCGATCAAGTTTTTGGCGCCGTTGCCTTTTTTATTTATTTTATTTTTCTTTTATTATTTTTATTTATTTTATTATTTTTATTTTTATTATTTTTATTATTTTTATTTTTATTTTTATTTTTATTTATTTATTTATTTAATTTAAATTTTTTTTTACTTCAAATTTCAAAATTCAAAATTATTTTATTATTCATGCTATAATTTTTATTTTATTTATTATGAAATTGAAATTTGAAATTTTTTTTACTTTTCACAAACAACAAATTTTTTTATTTATTTTTATTTCTTTTTATTTCTTTTTAAATAAAAAAAATCACAATTATTTACAACACAAAAAGTTTTTAAAAATTTGATAAATAATTTAAAAACGCTATTCCTTTCCCTACAACACAAAAAGTTTTTATTTATTATTTTTATTATTTTTTATTATTTTATTTTATCTTTTTATTTTTTTTCAATTTTTTTATTTTATTTTATTTTATTTTAATTTTATTTTTGGCTTAATTTTTAATTTAAAATTTTTTTTCTTTTACTTTTTCAATTTATTTTATTTTTGGTTTAATTTTTTTCTAAATTTTTTTTAAATATTTTTTTATCTTAATTTTCGTTTAAGTTAATTAACTTAGGTTTTTAGTAACTTAATTTACTAACTTATATGAATTTAATTTACTAACTTAATTAACTTAGATTTTCATTAACTTAATTAACCTACCTTTTTATTAACTTAATTAACTTAAATTTTAACCTAACTTAACTTAATTAACTAAATTTTAATAGCATGAAAAGTAAAGATCTAAGGGAGTTCTGTCTAGGAGACTAATTCCTGGAAGCCTTTGTGCCACTAGTCTTTCCTGGGAACGTTGCTCTGTCTAGGAGGATGGTTTTTAAGGAGCCTTTGTCACACCATTCTTTCTTGGGAGCACTCTTGGTTAATACTGATTATGTTATTTTAACTTAGATATTATAGTTAAAAACAAAAAAAAAACCGAAAAAAAAAGTCTGAAACTATCTCCAAAATTTTAATGTTTTAATTACAATCTAAGGAGTTAGTTGTTTTGTTTGATCTAGGTACAATTGTGTTTTGATGCCTTTAATTATTTGATTTGTACCAAGACATGGATTATCTAAAACTCACAAGCATGCCCCTAGTTTTAAAGTACAGAAAAATTTGAAAATCCATAGGACATTACTGAAAAAGTATAGGTAGACAATCTTGTCTTACTTGTAGGTTTGATTGACTTATTGATGAGGGGACATTGAGTTTACTTAAAATGAAATCCCCAAGTTACGTCTTGCTAGGACATTAAACTAAGCGCTGGATGGGAGGCAACCCATCAATTTAGGTAATTTAATTTTATTTATTTAATTTCTATTGTTAATTTTAGTTTAATTACATATGAATAATTTTTAAATTGTTAAAACTAAAAAAATTTGTTGAGATGTTAGAAGTTTACATCAATCTGTCTGTATGTACTTTAATGAACATGATGGATGCACCTGCATTTCTCCATCACTACTTGCAACATTCTCAAGAAATAGGTAATATTTCCTCTCTTTTCTCTTTATCTTTAATTTACAGTTGTTACATTGAGGATAATGTAAGTTCTAGGTTGGGGTTGTGAAAAGTTACCATGCTTAATTTAAAAAATTTAACAATTTAAAAAAAAATAATAATAATTTTTTTCTTTTTTATGTTCACATTTTCATTTTTATTGTGTTTGGTTTTTATTTTTTTTTGTGTGATTTAGTAATTTTTGGAATTAAAAAAAAAGTTCTCACAAAAATTTATCATTTCTTTAAATCAAATTTAAGTAAATAGTTAAGTCTTTTGTACTGTTAGATTAATTTTTGAAAACATATCATGAAATATTTTGTAATTGTTTTTGATAATTAGTTAATTTTTGTCATAACTAGTATTTCTTGATAAGATGTAGAAATTATATTAAACCCAAAATCGGTGTTTATGAATTTGTTTTAGTGGAGACTACCTTTATGAGATATAATTTGAGCGTAATTTCCCTTATTCAGAGTGAAATATATATTTTTTCTACTCCAAACACATTTCTTATTTCTTCAAATTCTTAGATGATCTCTATAGGCATTAACATTGAATTTATGAATTTTTTCTCATCTTAATAGAGTGTCGTATATTTTTTATTATTATTTTTGCTTAGATTAAATGATTTGAGTAGAAATTGATAGTATATGTTTTTATCTCATTCGTGCATGACTGTTACAAAAAAAAAGACATATCTGGGGTTACCTAAACCAAGATCAAACAGAAAAGCCACAAAATTAACCACTCACCAAAATCCTAAAAAAAAATGTACAATCTGTACATGGGTTGACTCTCTAAAAAAAATAATATATTGAAAAATATTTTCAGAAAAAATATAGAGAGAAAGAATATATAGTATAATCTATATACTATGACCCATATTGCCTACAAAATTGTGAGTAAAGGCTAATTACAAAAGAAAGATATAGGAAATAATTTCCTAAAAAGTCATTGCACTTTCTTCATTTGTAAAAGGCATATATCTTGAAATTTTTTCTTAATGAGTTTGATTTATGCATGAAAATAATTTTTATATATGATATCTTTATAATTTATACATTTGATTCCTTCCATGAGATCAACGTCAAAATAACACATTGAGCCTTTCTTCTTTATACATATGCGAACATATTAGTTCATTTCTATACATCCACTCTTTCGCATATAAATTAGTATAAGTGTTTGAACCTATAGGATTCAGTATTTTGAGAGTATTGACTTGTGAGGAATAGAGTCGAAGAGAATTCGGATTCATGACACTGAAATTGGGTGAAATTAAATTGATACATTTTTGATATGAAATATGAAATTTTTGACTAATTATTATAATAAATCATGATTGTTTAAAGAGATTAAAATAACTTATGCTTGAGATTTTAATTATGATCTTAAAGGAGATTAAAAAGTATGAGACATTTTTGTGATATATTGTTTTCTTTTATTCTTAAATGTTAATTTTTGATTTTGTTGTAATTTTAATTTTTAAGTTGATTGTTGTTATTATTTCTTTTAATTTTTACATTTAGTTCAATGTTTGTGGGTATCATTACTGAAAATGCTCACGAGACTCAAACTCGTCCACTAGGACAACCTAGGGGTTTAAAGGCTTGTTGCATAGGCTAAATGCAACCGTGTCAATCCACGGAAGTGATTTAGGATAGTTTTATTTTTAGTTTTTAACGCTTCTCTTGCTAAGGGACTAGCAAGAAGCTGGTTGGGGGTTGTGATGAGTGCTCAAAAAGCACTAAAATTACCATGATTTTATGCACATTAATTGATTAAAAATATATATATTTATATAAATTTGTCTTTTTCGGAATCACGGGTATTTTTATTGTTTTTCAGGTATTTTCGCTTAAAAACATAACTTAAAGACTCAAAGAGGAATATTGGGAGCAATACATCACAAATATATTAATAAATAAATGAGGAAAGGTCAATAAATATGGAAAAATTGGACAAAATGGGTCAAAAAGGTCAAAAAGGAGGAAAACGCGCACGGAGCCGCCCAGCCCGCGCGCACCAGCACCCAGCCACACGCGCACCGCACGCAGCATGCCCAGTCTCGTGTGCGCCCCTGCGCGCCCTTGCTGCTGTCCGTGCGCGCCGCTGCCATCTCGCGCCATTTTCGCGCGCAGCCGCCCCCACGTCATGCTGACGTCATCAAATGACGTCAGCAATCACCACTCCGTGTTTTCATCATTTTTTCCCCCACTTTTTCTCTCCATCCTCACCTATAAATACCCCCCTTCTCTTCACTTCTAAACACACCTCAAAACACATTCTCTTCTCTCTTTCTTTCTCTCTTTTCTTAGATTTTTAGTTTTTCTTAGTTTTTAGCTTTTCTTACTTAATTTCTCTTAGTTTTAGAGTTCTTCCCTTTTTGGGAAGAAATAGTTATGTTTTAGTAATTTATTAACTTTTTGATTCAATAAATGGGAGTGTAAATTTTGCTTGGAGGTTTTCCAACAACGGGAATAGCATCAAAGTTCTATAAGGATTTTATTTTCTTTACAGTTATTTTTTATGCTTTATTCTTAAATGTTATATTTAATTTTTCTGTGATTAAATTTAACTCTGCTGGCTGTTTATAAACATGATGTAATAATAACGTTGTTATGATTGCGAAATATTAAATAGGTAAAAATTTCTAAAATGAATTGATTTTATTTTTATTCAAGATTTTATATTAAGAATGTTAGAGAAAAATATATTATTTTTCATTACAAACTTAAATCTGAAAATTAGATTTTAAGGTTTAGTTATCCGGTCTGATTTAGAGTAGTACTCTTTTATTTGTTGGTACAATCGCCCGATAGTTAGAGTGAAGCTCTATTTCAAAAGTTTTTATAAGAATTATTATCTGAAAATGTATTGACAACATATTTTCAGTAGTGATTTTAAAACTTGAAAGTTAGTACTCGGATAACTAAATTCTTAGGTTTAATTTGGACACCTTGAATAAAGTTTAAACTGTCTAACCCCACCAAAGGTGGCATTTAAATGGTTCATTTTCAATCTCTTAGAAAAAAAAATTAATTTAATTAACCAAATTAGTTATCAACCCCACCCATAGGTGTTAATTGATTTGTTTAGTTAACAAAGAATATCTAACCCCACCAAAGGTGGTATTCATATAAAAAAAAGAGAATCAATAAATATCAATTCATATCTTTAATAACCTAAATAATACGAGCAAGCATAATTAACTTAATTATTATATCCATAAATACTCCACCATTATAAATGATAAAATTTGCATAAATGTTTATTGAATCTATGTTTATTTTTATGTAAGTAGATTAAAAACACAAAACCCCAAAATATCGTGACAGGATGTTTAGGATTTAATTTCGTTTTTAAAAGTTTGAATAATAAATTAAAAATCACATACATTCCTTCCTTAGATCGACCTTGGGAGTATACTTATCATTTTCTACGAAATGATTCGTGCACTTGCGAGAGTTTTATAAATACATAAAACCAAATGAACGGCAGGATCGGCGATGTCGGTTCTGCCCGATCAGTTATCCCATAAGGTTGATCTAGTGGGTAAGGTTGATTTGCATATGTAAGATTATTTCATTCCTAGAGCCAACTTCATTGACTCTTACGATCCTTAGTCTAGCACTATTTTGTCGAGAATTCATACCTAACATCTCATATAGCTCATAAGTTTAGTTTATTCTCTTTTCTCTCATTGATCTTCTTACAACATTATCAACCATGTACTAACACTATTTTTTTAATCCATCATAAAAGAACTAGTTTTGTAACTATAGTGGAAAGCTATGATGTAGGTATTGATTCAAAAGAAGCTTGAATTTTTTCAAAGCTTTATGAAAGGGCTCTCCATCCATTTGGAAGAATGTTGCTATCTTTACCCTTAGAATAATGTTGCTATCGTTACCCTCAAGTCAGTAGCCTTTTGATGGGAATAGAACCTACTCATAAATTTGTTGTAGACTACCTCCCAAGTAGTGAATTAACCCGGTTGTAGAATCATGAACAAAGACTTAGCTTTAGCCTTGAGAGTGTAAGAAAAACACCTCATCCTAAGCTGGTCTTCATTAGGTTTCTTTGATCTGAAAGCTCGAAATCATTAATGGGGTTTATAGGTTTCCAAGATATGGTTTTTGTCAAGGTTTAAGATTTAATATATTTTGCTTTTATTGCACACGACTTTGGGAAATTGGGTTTTGATTTTCTGTATCCATTACGAGCATATATGTTTTCATAAATTGAAGAGCAATACTTGTGCAGTTGAATAAATGGTATAAGCTTTGCCTTTGTAGTTATGTGGCTTTTCACAAATTGCCTATACTTTCTTAAGCATTTTTGGATTTCCTGGTTGTGGTTGTATAATTTTGCTTCTATAATACAGTGTTCTTTCCCTTATTTCTTTTTTCTGGCATAATTGTAGATCCATTTATGGGATTTTAGATGGAGTTACACTTCAAAAGAAACTATAAAGAGGGTCTAAGCCCAAATACTGTCCTCTGGCATTAGAAATGGTGATTATGTCAACATAATCTTCCCTACTAGTATATTATACATTTTGATTAATAGTGATAGCATAAGCATGTAAAAATATAAATTTTTTTGTATAAAAGTATTAGCAAAGCTGTGGAATTGAAATGTATTGAGATATTTTGTAGCTTTAAAAGATCACATCCATTTGGCTGATCTTTTTGTAGAGGTTAGTGAATAATTGGTCTGAACAATGTTGTGGAAAACATATTTTTTCTTTCTATATATTATTGTTATTAAAATTCAATATTGAATAAGTCCAAATTTACTCGTGCTATATTATTGTGTAGTATTGTTACTATGAGTTGATGAAATGGTGAGCAAATATAATTTTCATTTGCTGCTTTGCTTTATGGAATTGTTTTTGACATCCTCAGGTTTCTAAAATCTCAATATCATCACCAGCGTATAATTTTTCAATCTCATTTATTTTTTTTGTCTGACTTGTGGGTTAGAAAATTAAAAATTTATCAAGATTTCTAGCATTCATTGTCAACTATTGACTAAAGTCCTTTTTGAATCAAGTTTAGACTTGAAGATAACATTGGGAAAGAAACAAAAAGATGGAAAATCAGAACCTCTACAACCATTAATAGAAATCCAACGCATTCACATAGATTGGCTTATTGATAAATATGGAGATGACTATAAGGTAGTTTATATTCCTTTTTTTCTCCTCGAATTAATAGATTTTTTCCTTCCTTTGCTCACAAGCTCTTTTACATGTAGAGCATGTTTATGGATACAAAACTAAATGCAATGAAACATTCTGTTGCAACATTCAATAACTAGCTTGTACCTTTATATTTCAATATCATTGGTACCTGGTACCTGGTACCTGGTGTTAGTGCCTGATGCTGGTGCTGGTGCCTAGTGCTGGTGAAACATGATACATTATCTTCTTTATGGTTGCCACCATAAGCATCCCATGGATGGTTTGCATCTTGTTTTCCCTCTTGCTGCAATGTTTGTTCTTTGTGTACCAGTATGTTATTATTCCTTATTTGTTATTTTTTCTCATAGCGATGAACCCATTACTAAAAATTCTTATTTATAATTTTTGGGACGACTTTGATTTGATTAATGGAACACAGGTTTTAAGGAGATTGGTGAATGATGAAACCTTAAGGAGGTTGGTGAACAAAATGTCATAAAAGTGAAAATTACCCAAGCTGCTCAAGAATGCATCAGTAAGCTACATCACTTACCTATAACTTTGCAATGTTGCTACAAAATAGGTATACTCAAGACTCACGATTCTAGATTTCTATACACAAAAATGGCAACATCCTAATTTCATTAGGTTTAACATGGGGTAAAAGACTCTTTAAGGAGTACTATGAGTCTCTCTGTTTCTATTTCTAGGACTTTGTAAAAGCAATTTTGACAATTATAGGAAATGTTTTGTCAGAAATTGTTTTTGTCTAAAACAATTTTTAACTTAAGTACAAACAAACATACTCAATGTTGCGGCATATGTGTTGTCTTACGTTCTTAGGTTGTTCTCCAGCTTCATCATCTTCTAGTGTTTTTTCAATTGTTTGAGTAGATTGCTTCTTTGGTATCAACAATTGATAGATAGGGGCAAATTGATGTGTCTTGGTTAGTAGTGAGTGGCATACTAGGTCCTACAATTGATTCATGTTTCTAGCTAGCTCTAGTAATAACCTGTAGCATAAAATGTTCAAAACATCAACTTCTATTGGTCATATTTCTGTTGCTCACTTTAATCCTACTGTCATTATTACTTTTGCTATTTTTTGCAAATTTCCTCTCAAATAGGTACACAATATTTAGTCTTTTGTTTTTGAGATCATCATCTCATTTTTATTAATGTTTGTTATTACTGGTGTGGCTTAATCTAATTCCGTTCATGTATGGCAGCGCAACAATAATGGCTATACATTATATATATATATATATATATATATTAAACTTTCAGGAAGAAAAGTGTCATTCCTAAACTTGTTTGTGTCTAAAATGTTGTTTTCCAGGAAGGAAGGGTTGGTTGCCTTGGTTGAATACAATGAGAAGAAAACATTTGAGGTGAAGCTTAAGGATATGAAATATGTCTTGACAACTCAGATAACAGAGGGAATTGATGTTTCTAAAGTCATAGAAAACAATGAAGTAGTGTGTTAAAGATGCCAAATTACAAGACGTTGAGATTGTTCGAATTTTTTGGGATGTCATTGTGGGTGCTGTTCAATGGTCTAGGAAGAACCAATAGTAGAATGATAATTATAATCTTTTCCAGGTATAATTTAGAGCCCATTTTTGTCCCATTGTATCGAGCTAAACTGATGAAATTGTTTCTTGAAATTGTAAGGTCTTTGTAAATAATTGTAATAGTAAAAAGTCATTTTGTAATAGTAAGGTTATTATTCATCGTCAAGTTTTATTATGTTTTAGTGTATAAACTCTCAAATGTAATTGCACTTTTAATTTTAATATAACATGATTTTTAATATTGTAATTAATAAATTTATTGTAATTTATATTGATTTTTAATATTGTAATTAATAATTACATTTTTATTTAAATTTATGGCCATAAGGTATGTTTATGGTATCCGTTATTAAAAAAACCGAGGTCATAAGTAATAGTATATGGTCTCTCTCACTTAGGCTTTGGTTCTTATAACTATGGCCATAGATCTATGATCACGGTTAAAAATCGAGGTAATATGTATGCACCTAGATTTTGAAAATAAACTATCCCTATATTGTATACTGATGATGATGGTGGTTATTTCTATTCATAAATTTTATTATGTGGCATGCATCATAAATATTGTTCATAATATTATTTTAGAGTAACTCTTACTGAGTTACTTATAGCTCATCCCTTTTCCCTTTTTCCTCAGATTAGGTTTCAATAAAACGGCTCGTATTTTGACGTTGAAGAAGAAGTAGAATACAAATTTTTCTTTTACTTTGTTCATTTCACTTTATATCTTGTATTTTGGAAACATTATTGAGACATGATATAAGATAACTTATCTTTCAATTGTTCTTTCTTGTTATATCAATATTTTCAAGAATTTAAATTAAGTTTTTGATAAATTTGTGATGGAATAAAGATATCTCAAATTTAATATAAATTTTATTTAATAAAATTTGATTTAAAAATACATATCCTTTCTATCTCATGTACACACTTATTGGGGCATGATAGGAGAGATGCATGATAGTTACATAAATCAAAAGAGAGGTCAATGATAATTACCTCTCTCACACACACACATATAAGGATAAGATTAGTTGTAATAATTTATTACATAATTCTATTTCAATCGTTAATATTTAAAATAATGATTTTCTCTATCCTTTCTCTTATAAATCTCAATGGATCAGATATGATGATTTAGTATTATTTTAGACATAATGGGTAAGTAGGTAACATAAGAAATATACAAACTAGTTTGTAATAAATTGCTTACATAAAAAAATAAAATTTTTGTTTTCAATAAATTGCTTACTAATAATTATCATCAATGGCTCAAAGAATTGCCTCACATATGGTGTTCAATGACATGAATTAGTGAGAGCTAGAGTGAGCATAACAAGAGAAGCACATCGAGCATGGACATTGAGAAAATTATTTGGGAAATTAAAAAAAATTCTAAAATTTATAATAATAAAAATAGGAGGTTGGTTCATAGCTTTAAGAAAGGTATACAAAAGTACTATATTTTCAATAAGGTATACCAGAAGTCCTATTGTTTTCAAATAAGTTTAATTTTGTCTAAAATGATCATAAAAAGACAAGTTTGATCAAGTTTGACCAATATAAAACATTAATGAATAAGGTTTTTTTAAAAAAACAATTGTAAACTTACTATTTTATCATTACCAATTTTCACGTCCATTCCCTTTCACATTTTAAAAAAAGACTAATGATACGCCTCTGTATAATTTTGATACTAATCTATACTTTTTCAAAGAGTTACGGTACCAAGTAAGACTTTTACTCATAAAAATAGGACCTTAATTTCCAATAACATTGAATAGAGTTTAACATTAAACAGGTCTAAATAGCCAGAGTTTAACTTGAATGTCATTCAATTGGTTATAGTTCAACTTGAATGATTCTAATTAGATGATATTTAATACGAAATGATGAGCTAAATTTTTTTATTGGGTTCATAACACCATGGGTCGAATAATTTTCTAAAAAACCAGTTTAGTTCTTAAATTTGTGGGTTATGTATCTCAAGCTTGATATATGAATGCTTAAAATGTACTAAAATTATCATGATTTAATGTACTTTAATTTATTAAAAAGATTTATATTTATATGATTTTATCATATTTTTATATAAATTTTCCTTTTCGAAATCACTAGTATTTTTATTGTTTTTTAGGTATTGTTGCTTCAAAAGTAATTTAGAGACTCGAAAAAAATAATTAAGGCTATACATCACAAATATGTTTAAAGAAAATGAGGAAAAGTCAAAAAATGGAGAAAAGGACAAAGTTGCCAAAATCACGTGCGTAGCCGTGCCCATCAAGTCGAGATCCACGTTGACGACAAGATCCACAATCAAGCTGAGTCTTGCATGTAGTCGTGCTCATGTTACGTTGAAATCCAAGCTTATGCCAAGTCCCACGTGCCAATGCATGTCATCTTTAGATCCACACCACATCGAGATCTGCGCCCACACCGAGTGCCACGGGTGCCATTTTTTTCCAAATGCGTCCAAGATCAATTTTTGAGATATTTTTCCTTTTTTTATCCTTTTCCTCACCAATAAAAGCTCATTCTCCCCCATTGGGAAGAACTAGCTATGTTTTTGTAAATTTCCAGTTCTTGATTCAATAAATAGAAATGCAAATTCGTTTGAAGGTTTTCCAGAAACAAAATTAACATCAAAGTGCTGTAAGGATTCTTTTAAAGTATAATTTTTAATGAATTATTTACAGTTATTTTTTATGTTTTATTCTTATATGTTATATTTAATTTTTTTGTGATTAAATTTAACATAGTTGGATGTTTCTAAATATGATATAATAATAATTCTATTATACATACGGAATATTAAATACGTAAAACATTTCTATAAAATAAATTGATTTTATTTTTATTCAAGATTTTATATAAGGATGTTAGAGAGAAATATATTATTTTTCATTACAAACTTAAATTTGAAAAGTAGTATTATTTTATTTGTTGGTAAAATAGCCTAGTAGTTAGAGTAAAGCTCTTTTTCAAAAAGTTTTATAAAAATTATTATTCAAAAATGAATTGATAACATATTTTCAATAATGACTTTAAAACTTGAAAGTTAGTACTCAAATAATTAAATTCTTAAGTTTAACTCAGACACTTTGAATAAAGTCTAATTAACTAACTTTGCCTAAAATATGATTAGACGGTTTGCTATTTTCTTAGAAATAAATTTTGAAATTTAATACTTAATTAATTAATAGGTCCCCGCCTAAGGATATTAGTTAATTAATATTAAGCAAAAGAATTTGGGCCCCACCTAATGATACTTTGATACCAAAAAGAAAAAATCAACAAATATCAATATATATATATATTTAATAACCTAAATAATATGAGTAAACATAATTAACTTAATTATTATATTCATAAATACTCTACTATTATGAATTATAAAAATTTGCATTATTATTTATTAAATCCATATCTATGTTTATTTTTATGTTATTAGATTAGGAAAACACAAATACCAAAATATCGTGACAGAATTTTTAAAATTTAATTTAATTTTTAAAAATTTAAATAATAAATTAAAAACCACATATATTTTTTCTTTAGATCGACCTTAGGAGTATACTTCTCATTTTTTATAAAATGATTCATACACCTATGAGAGTTTTACAAATATAAAACCAAATTATTTGCAAGATTGGAATTGCCTGTTTTGCTCATCAAGTTTTTCGCACCATTGACGAGGAAGGAATAGGTTTTTAAATTATTTATCAATATTTTGAAAACTTTTTGTGTTTTAAATAATTTTGATTTTCTTAGGGAGTGTGCTTGTCATTTTCTATAAAATGATTCGCGTATTTGCAAAAGTTTTACAAATATAAAACCAAATTATTTGCAAGATTGACATTGCTAGTTTTGCTCATCAAGTTTTTGCCACCATTGACGGGGAAGAAATAGCATTTTTAAATTATTTATCAAAATTTTGAAAACTTTTTGTATTGTAAATAATTGTGATTTTTTTTTATTTTAAGTATAAAAAAATAAAATAAAAATTAACTTTAATTTATTTAATTATTTCTTTTCAAAAAAAAAAATTAAAATTTAACTTTTAATTTTTAAGTTTTAATTTTTAATTTCAATTTATTTATTTATTTTCTTTTAATTTTTAATTTAAATTTAAATTTTTTTAATTTTTTAATAAATTTTTTTAATTTTTAAGTTTTAATTTTCATTTACTTTTTAATTTATTTTTTTAATTTTTTTAATTTTCTTTTAATTTTAGTAATAAAAAAATTAATTTATTAACTTAATTAACTTAAATTTTCCCCTAACTTAATTTATCAATTTAATTAACTTAGATTTTTACTTAACTTACTTTACTAAATTATTTAACTTAGATTTTCGCTTAACTAAATTTATTAACTGAATTAACTTAGATTTTAATAGCATAAAAAGTAAAATCTAAGGAAGCTCTGTCTAGGAGACTAGTTCTTGGGAGCTTTTGTGTCATTAGTCTTTCTTGGGAACGTTGTTTTGTCTAGGATGATGATTTTTAAGGAGGCTTTGCCCCACCATTCTTTCATGAGAGAACTCTTGGTTAATAATGATTATGTTATTTAACTTAAAGATTATAATAATAAAAAATTTCTGAAGCTATCTCCAAAATTTCAAAGTTCTTAAATCACAATCTATGATAAAAGGATATAGTTACTTTGTTATATCTAGGTACAACTTTATTTTGATGAATATTTTCAAAGTTGGATGGATTATTACTGGGTAATATAGTTTGAGAATCTTAAGATAAATTGACACTATAATTGGGAGAATTGAATCTACACAAAGACATTTTGTTTGTAGAGATGGTGTATCAGACTGAGAATAAACAGAAATAGAAATAATTTTTTATAGAAATAGTTGGTAAGCTTGTCATAGTATATGACTGTTAATAATTATTATCTTGTGTGGTGGAAAAAGGAAATATTGATTCATCAAAGACTGTCTAGATATGATAATTTTTCCTTCTTGAGTGAGGCATTTATATCCTTTGTGATAGAGGCTATGCCCAATGAAAACAATAGGAATGGATTTGAAATCAAACTTGTTTTGATTATATTTTGGAGTAAGAGGAAAGCATTTGCACCCAAATGTTTTTAGAAAGTGATAATTAGATTTGGTTTGAAAAAAATACCTCCAATGGACTTCTTTGATTAACTACGGTATTTGGTTATCGATTTAATAGATATGTTGCTGCATAGAATGATTCATTCTAATATCTTAGTGGCATGCAAGATTGAGTTAGCATGCTCAAACCCATTTCAACTATTTTACTATGACGTCTCTTAGCCAAACCATTTTGTTCAGTTGTGTAAGGAAATTAAAATTGTCTCTAAATACCAATTGTTTCTAGCATGGAATTCAAGCTTCCATACTCTTCCCTTCAGTTAGATTAGAAGCACTTAATTTTGTAGCCAATCATTAACTCTAACTTGGCTTTAAATATTAACAAAGCCTTTGTAGAATCAGACTTTGCTTTCAAAAAATAAATCCAACTGAATCTTGAGAACTTATTAGTAAAATGCATATACCATTAGTATCCAAGGCTAGACATATAAGGTGATGGTCCCTACACATTAGAATGCACTACCTCTAGAGGTGTTTTAGCTTTATTCAAAGATGGTACAAAAGGTAAGTTATGAATTTTGCCTAATTGGTAGGCACAACAAACAAATAGAATGCTATTTGTACTTGAAACAACTCCTCTAATATTACAATTTTTCATTACATGTTTGGTAGTGTGAAATTAGGGATATCCCAAACTTTTGTGCCATAGCTCTATTCTATTACTTTTATTACAAGTACTAATATTGAAATTAGAATCAACACTAATGTTACCTTTCATTCACTAATGTGTGCTTGTGGCTTTCTTGATGAATACCAATACTACAACTGAAGAGGCTTTTGAATGGAAACATCAAATGCATAAAGTCCATTTCTAGGACTCCCTTACATTAAAATTAGGCCCGTAGCATTGTATTTTACATATGCATGATCAAAATTAAAATCCATGCATATATTATTATCTTTTGGGAAATGAGATACACTTAGAAGATTCTTAGTGATAGATGAGACATGCAACATGTTTTTCAAAATAAATTGTGTGCCTTGGTTGGATGAAGGAGAGATTGATAACATACCAATGTTAGCAATCTAAACTTACATGCCATTGTCCACTTGAAGTTTTTCATTTCCAATAATGTCAAATTTGATAGCCAGATTTAGAGGATCTACAGTTACATGATGAATGACTCTATTGTCAGGACACCATATTAGATTACACACTGAGTTGACATATGTCATATTAGTAGTACGTTGTATTCCCTTTGCTTAAATTGGCATGGAATCTTGTGAGTAGCATATTGCTTGGGAAGTAACTTGATTTTCTTGAATTTGAGTCATGTTAGTATTCTGCAAAGGTTAAGGATATGGATTCATATGAGCTAATTGTGCTTGAGGTTGTGACTGATTGATATTAGGATAAACATATTTATGGTAGGGTTGAGATATATGTATAGATTTTTGAAATGGCTAAGTCATTGGTCTTGGTTGATTCATTGGTGCTTATTTGTACATTTGGTGAGGTTGATTTTGAAATGACTAGAAGGGTTGGCTATTTGGTTGACTAAAGGTAGATAAGTTGTTATCAAATCTATGCCAACATTTATTTGCATAGTGATATAAACTCCAACATATTTGGAATTAGGGTCTTGAATTCGAGAAAATTCTTCCCCTTCTTCTGTTGAAGTTTTAATAGTCATGAAAACCAATTGTTCCAGAGTACAAATTCTATCTTTGATCAAGATTTCCAGCCAACATTTGAGGTGGATATGTAGGTAATGGATTGTATGATGCTTGTGAAATATTTAATAGTTTCATATTACCCTAATTAACACATGATTGGAATGTCGTGAAGAACTACCATTTGAGTTTCATTTTAAGGATTCATTGAATTAGATGAAGTACCAGAAGATACTTTCCCATTGGGTATAGGAAGAATTTCTACATTGTTTACTCATGCAAGATTTGTACTTGTCAATAAAGAACTACTCATACTCCTTCTTTGAGGTGTACTCTCATGACAGAGAAGTTTATGCAATACTTCTTGAAGGGTCACATTACTTTCTTGCACATTCAACACCACCTAATTATACTCCCCATCGAGTCCATTCAATATTGTCATAATTTGATATTATTCGAACACATTGCATATAATAGAGATCATTTATGATGCCAATGTTGCCTATATTGTACATATTCACTGATGGTTGATCCATCTTTCTTTGCTAAACTTATTTTAGCCTTGAATTCCATGACTTTAGCTCTTGAATGAGACAAATAACCTTCAAGATATAACCAAATTTCATAGATGGTGTCATAGTCTGAAACATTATTTACAAATTTATTTTCCATTGTACTTACCAACCAAGATCCAAACATTTGATCTTGAAGCAACTAGAACTTGTTTTCACAATTTATCATGCCATTTGCATCAAATTTCTTAGGACACTTGATAGTACCATCTACATATCCTTCAAAGTCATAACTTCTAAGAATTCTCATTGTGTGTTTCTTCCATACATTGTAATTGTCTTTATCTAATTTTATAGTTGATAACTGGTTGTGTAAAAGGGAAATAAAAACATGAGGCATA
Source organism: Hippophae gyantsensis (assembly GCA_030763125.1). NCBI lineage: Eukaryota > Viridiplantae > Streptophyta > Magnoliopsida > Rosales > Elaeagnaceae > Hippophae > Hippophae gyantsensis. The sequence continues at coordinate 38,543,480 of CM061035.1, read as the reverse complement.
AATTTATGAGCAATAAAACATGCATTTTCCCCACTTTCTCACGTGTCTCCTCTTTTTTTTCTCTCTCTTATCAATTAACTCACTTTTTCCCAATTATTTTTATGTTTCTTGACTATTTTCTTTTTTACTCATCTCTTTTTTTCCACTATCCATATCACTTACATCTTTTACTTGCTCCCTTTCTTTTGATTTCTCTTTGCTCAACTCGTCCTTTTCACTTATCTCTTTTTTGAGCTATCGATTTTACTCTTTTTTTTTCTTCACTCTCTTTTTGTATTGATTCACCCTCTTTCTTGGCTCATTCATTTTTTTTTAATTCACTTTCATTTTTTCTACTCCATCTCTTTATTTTACTCAATCTTTCATTTTGCAATTAATTCAACCTCCTTGTTTATCTTTTACTAATGATAGTTCAATTTATTAAGCATAACATCTAGTCAAGTATGGACTCTTTTGGGATTCCTCTATTGCAATTTAGTTTCAAAATTGTGCATATGGTCCCTCATGTCACCCAAATATATATTTAGGCTCTCAACGTGTTGTTGAACGACTTGAATTTTAAATGCTAAGAACTCTAATATTAAACAAAACATTTTTGGATGGTAAAACAACTTTTGGACAGCAATCTAAATTTGATCACAAATTGGACATCAAAAATAATTATGGTAGAAAACAATTTTGGTAAAAAATTGGCAGCAAAAGCACTTTTGGAGCAAGTAAAATTTTTACAAAAAACTTTTTTTATAGCAAAAATTGTTGAAGAAATTTAGACAGTAAAAATAATATTAGATGAACCAAAAGTCCCTCAAATTTTTGGCTCATAAGAGTTGGAAAGAGTGAAATTCTAGGTACTTTAAGCACAATTTTTAAATCTAAATAAAATCCTATAATTAGGTATTATCTCCTCAAAATGAGGAGTTGATATAAGATAGAATTTTCAAGAAATAGACTTTTGAAATTTTGGTATTACCCTCTTTAAAAAAATAGGATTAAATTTGAATTCAAACTCTATTGTCTTAGAATTTTATGGTAAAGAAAATTGTCGCAACCAATGAGCATAATTTTAAGAAAACAAGTCCTTTCTAGAAAATGATTGAAAAAAACAATTACACTAAACTCCTTTTCTTGCTCTTTGTTTGGCCTCTTTTCTCTCTTTATGTTTTTTTTAAACATTCTTTTCTTTTATTTTTTTTATCCGATCTTTTTTAACTCAAACTTCGAATGAGAACTAAAGATGAAACATTTGACAAGAAGAAGGAAAAAAATATGACAAACAACAACTTGTATAGAAATAAGAAAACAAAAACTAACAAAAATGACGATTACGAAGAAGAAGAACAAAATACTTGAAAGAGCACAAAGAAGTTAGAAACTACAAAACAAGAAAATAAGAAAAAGAAATTAATAGGATAGAAATCTAAATTTTTAGAGCTCTAGCTCTGATACCAACTGATGCAAACAAAAAAGACAAGAGACTTGAACCTATGAAAAAAATGGTGAATAAATCCCAAAAAATCTTAAAATAGAGCCTCAACCCATTAGCTATAGAAAAAGCAAAAAACGTTGGTATAATAATGGTAGGACCTTGACCTGAGACTACTATTGAGCCACAGACCTTGGTATAAGGATGCTACAGTAGGTACCAACATTTGAAAAGTGTATGGTTTGTGTTAGGAACATAAGAATTAAGTGTAACAACTTAGAAATTTTCTCAATATCATTCATCATAAAAACATTTCATGGGTAGCAAACCGACATATATATATATATAGCCTAAAAAGAAAAATCCTAACAATAAATCCTAATGACTAAAGATTGGGATAAATAAGAAAAGATAACTAAGAAACTAATTGAAGTAAATGAACTAACAACCACACCTTGTCTTGGTCAGCCACTGAGGGGATAAATATCCCAAAGTGGTGCAGCCTTATCATAAACCAATAGCCTATATCTCTAATAGAAAACCACCTTAGCTGGTCTTTATGGGATTTATCCATTAGGTGAAGCCCTCTAAGGAATTAAAAGTCTAGTTAAACCGATAACTTTATGAAAATAGAGTCATTAGCACACTTTTTTACTTAATATTTACTTATTTTATTCAATCAATAGTGTTTTGGGTAAAAAATATTAAAAATTAAATTGTTTTAATGAAAACGAAAAACAATGAAAATATAAGTAAAATAACGTTGGGTTGCCTCCCAACTAGCGTCATATTTAACGTCCTTGACTAGACGGTCATATCAAGTCCTAAGGCATATCCCTTTGTATCCATTTACTTTTGAGTTTGCCTGGAAACAACTTGAGTCTTGATTTGTTCAATAATACTTTATGTTTTGGCTTGCAAGCACGGTGCTTAATTCTCTTCTCATGCCATATTTTTGTTTTCCCTTTGAACTTCTTGGCATTCTTATAAGCACTCCATGGTAACTCATCCAATTTATGTATTTATAATAGCTTTTTCACCTCTCCATTGGAATCTTTCACTTTCATACTTGATTGAGGATATGAGGGTAGAAGTGCGGGGTCTAAACTTGGTGGCTCTTCAATTGATGGTTTGATTTTAGATCCTATCTCAAAATTTTCCATTATTTCCTTTGATACATACATGAGAGATGTGTCCTCCAAAAAGTTCACATAGTCCACAATATCAACCTTCGATGCCATACTTTCAAAGTTATAATAGGTTGAGTTATTTTCTGGTGAGTTTATGTCCTTGGTTACAACAGCATATGTTAAAGTCTTAAGTTTAGGTGATGCAATAGATTCTTTTAAGTGATTCCCACAATCAGTAACATTTATCCTTAAACAGTCATTATCATTATCAATATCAGAGGGTTTAGATTCTTTAAAAACATTAAATATTACTTGTTCATCTTGCACTCTCATTGTAAGTTCACATTTTTGTACATCAATTAGTGCTCTTCTGGTTGCTAAGAATGGACGACCAAGTATGATAGGAATGTCATGGTCCTCTTCCATGTCTAGCACAATGAAGTCCGTCGAAAAGATGAATTTTTCTACTTTTACTAACAAATCTTCTACCACACCTTGAGGTATCTTAATAAATCTATCTGCCATTTATAATGTTACTGAAGTGGGTTTTGCTTTACCAACCCCCAATCTCTTGAAGACCGATAATGGCATAAGGTTAATACTAGAACCCAAGTCACATAATGCCTTGCCAAAACAGATGTTCCCAATAGTGCAAGGGATGTCAAAAATACCTGGATCTTTTAGTTTTTGTGGTAGTTTTCTATTAAGGATGGCACTACAACCTTCAGTCAAGGTTATTGTTTCATGATCTTCAAGCCTTATTTTCTTTGATAGTATATCCTTCATGAATTTGGCATAAGAGGGCATTTTTTCAAGTGCCTCTACAAATGGTATATTTATGTGTAGCTTCTTGAAGACTTCTAGAAATTTTGAAAACTACGTATATGACTTTTGCTTTTGTAGTATTTGAGAGAAAGGAATAATGGGTTTGTAAAGGTTGCTCTTTTTTGGCTGAATTATTTCCTTTCCATTACTCTCTTTATCCACTAATTCCTTCAACTCCTTTTAAGTTTATGGTTCCTCCTTATCCTTTTTAGTTTGATAGTCCTCTTTATCCTTTTTAATTTCCTGTTTCTCCTCATCCTTTTCTGTCTTATGTTTTTGTTCTAAAGTTTTACCACTCCTCAAGGCTATGTCATTACATTGGTCCTTACCTTCTCTTCTTAGGTTTACAATTGTGTCACTTGGATGGTTCCCTTGAGACCTTTGACTTATAGCCTGAGCAAGTTGCCCCATTTGGTTCTCCAAATTTCGAATTGAATCCTCTTGAGTTGACACTTTTGTATTCACTGATTGGATGAATTCTTTCATCATGCCCATTAAAGCACTTGTATTGTCCTCAGTAGGTGGCTTCTTCTCTTGGGCTTGTGATTGTTGTGGTTGTTGAAAACCAGGTGGTGGAAATGATTGATGGTTGATTTGACTACCACCTTGAATGTTGTTATTGCTCTAAGAGAAATTTAGATGTTGTCTCAATCCTGGGTTATATGTGTTTGAGTATGGATTATTATTTCGATTCACATTACCCATATAGCAAATGGATTCAGGATTATTTGGACAATTATCAAACAAATGAGCACCTCCACAAAACACATATGACACTCCTGAATTTTGGACTTGGTTTATACTCGTTGGCGAGTTTTGTACCTTCAAAAGATTAACCAAAGATGACACTTGAGCTGTAAGTGTTGCGATATCATTTACCTCATGCATTCTGGCTATTCTTCTTGTGGCTGTCATTCTGTCAATTGACCATTGATAATTATTGCTAGCCATTTTCTCAAGTAAATCATAAGCTTGATTGTAAGATTTGGCTAGCAAAGCTCTAATAGCCGATGCATCAACGATAGTCCTTGTTTGAGCATTGAGACCATTGTTAAAAGTTTCCATTTGAATCCAAGAAGGAATACCATGATGAGGGCACTTCCTTAGCAATTCCTTGAATCTTTCCCATGCTTCATATAGAGATTCTCCTTCGTGTTTTTGGTAGGAAGTAATGTCATTCCTAAGCTTGGCATTCTTTGTTAGTGGGAAGTATTTCATCAAGAATTTCTCTGCCAAACCATTCCAAGTTTTAATGGAATCAGGTGGCAAAGAGTTTATCCAAGCTTGAGCACGGTCTCGCAAAGAGTAAGGGAATAATCTAAGCCTAAATGCCTCCTCTGTCACACCATTGAACTTAAATGAATCTACAACTTTAATAAAAAATTTGAGATGAAGATGAGAATCCTCTGTTGGTAATCTACTGAATTATCTAACTATTTATAGCATTTGAAACATCACTAGCTTTAATTCAAACTGATTAGCTTGAATGTTTGGCCTTGTAATACTTGGATTCAACCCTTCCAACGTAGGAATTTCATATTCACTCATAGCTCTATCTTTATCATCTATAAAAAAACATTTGATTATTCAAGTTTAGCTCATTATTGTTTATTTCTAACGGATTAGCCATTTCTCCTCTTGGGTGACTTGTTGTTTTCTAATTGATCTCAAAGTATGCTCAATTTTAAGATTTAAAGGTAAGATTTTTCCCTCACGAACTTTACTCATACAATAGACTCAATTATGTTTCTGTAATATTAAAGGAGATGTCTAAATAAAAACTAAACAAAAAATTAACAAGTAAATAAATAAAGTAAAGTAAAAAAAATAAATAAATAAGTAAATAAAATAAATAAAAGAAATTAACTAGAATAAATAAATAAATAAGTCCCTAAAAGAATATAAATAAATTTAGATTAAAATTAAAGTAAAGAAAAATAAATTAAGAATTTTTTTTAAAAAGAAAAAATAAAATTAATAATAATAATAATAAAATATTAATTTCTAATATTAATAATCCCCTACAACGGCGCCAAAAACTTAATCGTCACACAAATTGTGTGTGTAATAAATACGCAAGTATACGTATCGTAACAAGTAATATAATGATAAATAAAGATCGTTTCCATAGAGATTATTTTTTTAGAAACTAATTTTTATAACTAAAAATAATAAAAATCAATTTTTTTTTGTGTTTTTATATCTTAAGAAAGCAAAATTAAAATAACTAAAAGTAAATAGCAATAATTAATTAAATCAGATTTTATGACTAAAAAGATATATGAGAAAATATCTAGGAATACTTAATCCCCCAATATAATATAATTTAATTACATGATCAATTGAATCTAACCTAGCATGTATTCCTCTATCAAGTAAACTACACACCATATAGTAATTAATTTAATCACACTCTCATGCCAATTAAATTGCATACTACTCATTAAATTCATCAATTATGGATCACATACACAAGAATCATACATCTCTGCCTAGAAACTATGCATGTTTTTTAATCAATTAAACAATTAAATAAAGATCGTTCATCACATGGTAAAAATTAGGTTCATAAGATTCTTAGATTAATAAATTAATTACACATAATTGTGTTTATAAAACTCATATTTTTCATAAATAAAGACATAAACTTAATAAAAAAAAGAGTAGAAAAAGAAATATAATCAATCTCTTGAATTGTAGAATTAATTTTCTCTTGAATCTCTACCAAAATTGTGTCATTTCTTGAATTTTTCTGTATTTTTCTCTCTTTTTAGCTCTAAAAACTGACCAAAATTATGCTAATGGAGGCAAATTAGGGTTTATGAAGTGATTAGGGGCTTAAATAAATCTCAAGTGCAATCTGGACCGTCCGATCAGCTTCAAATCAAGGGCTAAAAAAAATTGACATTTTTAGCCAATCACAACGCAACACGTGGCATCAGAAATTCATTGGGCGAATCAGGGAGTGACGCGTGGTAGGGGAGACTGGTCAGAGTCAATGCTCGCCGAGTCAGCAACATGCGGCACGACATGATTCGCAAGAATGGATGGCATGGTGCACGGGTGGAACGCACGGAGCAATGGTGTGGTGACACGTGTCATGGCACGTTGACCGATTTTCGAACTCGGATTAAACGCCGTGCTGACATGTGGAGCGTGTTTCGTTCTCCTCACACGCGGCGCGATGTGATTCACTCTCCGTGCTTGCGTGGCTTGCACAGTCAGCTCCTCTATTTGCGTGGCATGACACGTGGTAGATTCTGATTGGTCCTACGCTAAAAATTCATAAGAATTCTAGAAAAATCCCAAAAAATTCCAAATTGGGGGGGATTTTAGCGATTCTTATGTTTAGAAAATTGGGGGATTAAGTATTCCTAGATATTTTCTTATATATATTTTTAGTTACCAAATTTGTTTTAATTAATTATTGCTATTTAATTTTATATATTTTAATTTTGCTTCATTAAAATATAAAAATACCAAAAAAATTTGATTTTTATTATTTTTAGTTTTAAAAATTAGTTTCTAATAAAATAATCTCTGTGGGAACAATATTTTCTTATCGTTATATTACTTGTTGCGATATGTATAATTGCGTATTCATTGCACACAAAATTTGTGTGGCGATGAAGTTTTTGACTCCGTTGTCGGGGATTATAAATATTAGAAATTAATAATTTTTTATTTTATTTTTATTTTTTTTCTTTACTTTAAATTTAATCTTAATTTACTTTTTTTCTTTTAGTGACTTATTTATTTATTTTTCCTAGTTAATTTCTTTTATTTATTTTCTTTACTTATTTATTTATTTATTTTACTTTAATTTATTTATTTAGTTGTTAATTTATTTATTTTTTACTTTTTTATAGTTTTTATTTAGACATCTCCTTTAGTATTGTAAAAACATAGTTGAGTCTATTGCATGAGTAGAGTTCGTGAGGGAGAAATCTTACCTTGAGATCAATTAGAAAACAATAAGTCACCCAAGAGAAAAAATGGCTAATCCATTAGAAATAAACAACAATGAGCTAAATTTGAACAATCAAATGCTTTTGATGGATGATAGAGATAGAACTATGAATGAATATGCAATACCTACGTTGGAAGGGCTGAATCCAAGTATTACAAGGCCAAATATTCAAGCTAATCAGTTTGAACTAAAGCCAGTGATGTTTCAAATGCTACAAACAGTTGGACAATTCAGCGGATTGCCAACAGAGGATCCTCATCTTCATCTCAGATTGTTTATTAAAGTTGTGGATTCATTTTAGTTCAATCGTGTGACATATGAGGCATTTAAGTTTAGATTATTCCCTTACTCTTTGCGAGACCATACTCGAGCTTGGGTAAACTCTTTGCGACATGATTCCATTACAACTTGGAATGGTTTGGTGGAGAAATTCTTGATGAAATACTTCCCACCAACAAAGAATGCCAAGCTTAGGAATGACATTACTTTCTATATGAAGCATGGGAAATATTCAAGGAATTGCTAATGAAGTTCCCTCATCATGGTATTTCTTCTTGGATTCAAATGGAGACTTTTTACAATGGTCTTAATGCTCAAACAAGGACTATCATTGATGCGTCGGCTAATGGAGCTTTACTAGCCAAATCTTACAATCAAGCTTTTGATTTACTTGAGAAAATGGCTAGTAATAATTATCAATGGCCAATGGATAGAATGACAGCCACAAGAAGAGCAGCCAACCAAATGCATGAGGTGAATGATATCATAGCACTTACAGCTCAAGTATCATCTTTGGTTAATATTTTGAAGGTTCAAAACTCACCAACGAGTATAAACCAGGTCTAAGATTCAGGAGTGTCATGTGTGTTTTGTGGACGAGCTCATTTGTTTGATAATTGTCCAAATAATCTTGAATCCATTTGCTATGTGGGTAATGTGAATCGAAACAATAATCCATACTTAAACACATATAACCTAGGATGGAGACAACATCCAAATTTCTCTTGGAGTAACAACAATCAAGGTGGTAATCAATTCAACCGTTAATCGTTTCAACCACCTAGTTTTCAACAACCACATCAATCGTAAGCCCAAGAGAAGAAGCCATCTACTGAGGACAATGCAAATGCCTTAATGGGGATGATGAAAGATTTCATCCAATCAGTAAATACAATCAAGAGGCTTCGATTCAAAATTTGGAGAACCAAATGGGGCAACTTGCCCAAGCCATAAGCCAAAGGCCTCAAGGTAACCTTCCAAGTGACACAATTATAAACCCAAGAAGAGAAGGGAAGGACCATTGCAGTGCTATAGCCTTGAGGAGTGGTAAAACTCTAGAGGGAGATGAGACTCAAAAGGATACAGAGGAATATGAGACTAAAAAGGATAAGGAGGAAGCAAAAAATAAAAAGGATGAAAAGGAATTAGTGGATAAATAGAGTAATGAAAGGGAAATAATTCAGCCAAAAAAAACAACCTCTACAAATCTACTATTTCTTTTCTTCAAAGACTACAAAAGCAAAATGTAGATACACAGTTTTCAAAAATTTTGATAATCTTCAAGAAGATGTACATAAACATACCATTTATAGAGGCACTTGAACAAATGCCATCTTATGCCAAATTCATTAAGGATATACTATCAAATAAAAGGAGGCTTGGAGATTATGAAACAATAACCTTGACTGAAGATTGTAGTGCCATTCTTGATAGAAAACTACCACAAAAACTGAAAGATCCAGGTAGTTTTGACATCCCTTACACTATTGGGAACATTCGTTTTGGCAAAGCACTATGTGATTTGGGTTATAGCATTAACCTCATGCCATTATCAATCTTCCAAAGATTGGGGGTTGGTAAAACCAAACCCACTTTAGTAACATTGTAGATGGTAGACACGTCAATTAAAAGACCCCAGGGTGTGGTAGAAGATTTGCTAGTAAAAGTTGACAAATTCATCTTTTCGGTAGACTTCATTATTCTAGACATGTAAGAGGACCATGCCATTCCTATCATACTTGGTCGTCCATTCTTAGCAGTTGGAAGAGCACTCATTGATGTATAAAATGGTGAACTTACAATAAAAGTGCAAGATGAACAAGTAACATTTAATGTGTTCAAAGTAATTAAATTTTATGATGATAATAATGTTGGTGATTGCTTTCGAATAGATAACATTGATGAGCTAACCACTGATGTGCTTTATGACATATGCCTTATTGATGCTTTAGAGTTTGTGCTTGTTAATTCTGTAAACACACATACTAATGAATATCATGACACACATGCAAGCACACAAATTCATGTCAGTATTTTAACAACACTTGTTGAATCACCCCCACTTATGACTTTAACACATCATGCTATAAACAAGGACATTAACTCAATAGAAAACAACTCAACTTGTTTTAATTTTAAAAATATGGAATCAAAGGTTGATATTGTGAACTGTGTGAACTTTTTGGAGGACATGCCTCTCCTGTGTGTATCAAATATAGTTGTGGAATGTCTTGAAATAAGCTCATGGTTGAAACCATCCATTGATGAGCCACCAAAATTAGAGCTAAAACCTTTACCTTCTCATCTTCATTATACATTTTTGGGTGATAAAGAGACACTTCCAGTCATAATCTCGACTGATCTAAGTATGGAGCAAGTGGAAGCACTACTAAAGGTGCTAAGGAACTTTAAAGAGCTATATGTTGGTCTATTGCTGACATCAAAGGCATAAGCCCATCAATATGCATGCATAAAAGACTTAACAAATATCCCTAGCAAATTGAAATTATAAAAATACCCAAGAATTAAATTACATTAACAATTAACAAAAAATTTGACAAAATAATTCTAATAATGTAATTATTTGTATTTGATGAATATTCCAACAACCTGAGTACTCTACAGCTCCAAATGAGCAAAAGGACCATTTGACCCTTAGGTGAGAAAATAACCTTTTTGCTCTTTAAGAGTAAAAGCTCCATAGAATCTTTAATTGTGACCATGGTCTCCCTTGTTCAAATAGAGAAAGAGTTTGGCACTTGGGATAAAACAAGGGTAAGGAGATAGAGACTTCTTAAAGACTCACCTTCATAAGCAACAAAATAAAAAAAAGGAGAGATAATAAATACCACAATTAGGAAAGAAAGCATGCTATATAGAAAGTAAAAATCTTTACAATTAGAGTCAAAAGCATATATATGGAAACATACACCATAGTGAGTTGTTACACATTATCACATATAGTTGGTGGCTTTGTATTTGTCGTTGAAATGCATGATATATTTTTTTTGGTAGGCTATATATGTGCATAGTATGGGGTAAGGTTGTAGGATTGAGTACTGATGAGTGCTTAAAAAGGAAAAAAATATCATTATTTAATGTATTTTAATTGATTAAAAAAATTTATATTTTTAAGATTTTATCATATTTTTATATAAAATTCTTTTTTCGAAATCACGGGTATTTTTATTATTTTTTAGGTATTTTTGTTCAAAAATAACTTAAAGACTCAAAAACAAAATACTGAAGGTAATACATCACAAATATGTTGAGAAAAAGTAAAAAAATGGAAAAATTGGACCAAATCGGTCAAAAGGATCAAAAATGTCAAAAATGCCAAGTCCCGTACGCGATCCACCCACAGCCAACACGCGTGAGTACACGTAACCAGCACACGCCCAACACATGCGCATGCATAGCCAGCACACACCCACAAGCGCGAGTGAGCACACTCCCGCGTGTGCCAATGCTCGTCTACTGCAAATCGTGCCCCCATATGCGTATCAACCTGTCCAAACGTGTCCAAAATCCATTTTTAAGATATTTTCCACTTTTTTTGGCATTTTTTTCATCTATAAAAGGACTTTGTCCCCTTTGTAAAAATCCAAAAATCACAAACTTCTCTCTTTCTCTCTAGCTTTCTTTCTCTAAGAAAGCTTTCTTTTTTTAGTTTTAATGTTTTTCTCTTTTTGAGAAGAAATAGTTATGTTTTTATAGATTTTTAGTTTTTGATTCAATAAATGAAAATGCAAATCCTTTTGTAGTTTTTCGAGCAACAAAACTAACATCAAAATTCTATAAGGATTCTTTTAAGGTATAATTTTAAAATTAATTCTTTACACTCATTTTTCATGCTTTATTCTTATATGTTATGTTTAATTTTTCTGTGATTAAATTTAACATGGCTGACTATTTGTAAATATGATATAATAATAACGTTGTTATTCTTGCGAAATATTAAATAGGTAAAACATTTCTATAAAATAAATTGATTTTTTATTAATGATTTTATATTAAGGATGTTAGAGAGAAAAGTATTATTTTTCGTTACAAACTTAAATCTAAAAATTAAATTTTAAGGTTTAATTATCAGGTATGATTTAGAATAGTCCTATTTTATTTGTTGGCATAATCATCCGGTAATTAGAGTAAAGCTCTATTTCAAAAGTTTTTATAAGAACTATTTTTTGAAAATGTATTAACAACATCTCCTTATAGGTTTATTAACACATATGTGACATTGGTGTTTAATTTCCCATCTTGTTGATGTGTTGTATGCACATTGCGAAGCTCCTTATACCTTCCAACAACACGTATAGATGTAGGGTTCCATGCTATGTATTGCATTAGGGAGATATTTGTTTTGTACACTACTCTTGGTGTGTTTGTGCATTAAGGTTTTGGTTTGTTAAATGATTTTAACTAGCTATTATCTTGGTGTTATTCTTTGTCTTTTTTGGTTGACTACATGTGTTTCTTCTTTTTAGGTTTGCTTTAATCTTCTCTATTGTGTTACATGAGTGTTAGGATTATTGCATTTCTATTTAATTTCTCTCCTTCATATATATAGATGTGTTATGTTGCATATTGTGTGTAAGCACTTTGACTTTTCATGTCAAAAGGGGGAGAAGAATAAGTATGCACAACTTGTGTGTGTTTGTGCACTATGTTAATGTGATGTTTACTACATGGGATGGTGAATGTAGCTCTAATATGCATACACTTAGGGGGAGTGTTGTATATGTTCAGTGAGAGTTTGCATATTTTGTTGCATGTAGATTCTGTCTGTTTATTGTACATGTTAAATGTGCTTAGCCTATCATTATATACCCATGTAGGGGTAACATTATAGTATTCTCATAGACTACAAGTTGTTTCTACATGATACATTCATGAGGTATATATTTGTTTCATGTGTGTAAGTTACAAGTGTAAATTGAAATCTTCCAGCTTCATATGTTTTATGTGAAGTGGTGTTGAGGTTCTTATGCTATAGAGTTTCAAATTGGATGAGTTGGTACATAGAGATGGATGAAGCACACAAGATGGATGCACTTGGTAGGTGTGTCTTTCGAGTTTAGGTGTACGTTGATGTTGTGTTCATAGGAACAAACATCTTTTGGTCATCATCATGATTATCTCATAACAGATATGAGTATGTATTTAGTTGTGCAATGTTTTGACACGGAAAGCCAAAGTGGCAGATTGTAGGTCCCATTATACTTATGTTTGTGTGTTAGCTTCCCATGTACAAATATAATGTTTGTTTTATTTTACTCAATGTTCTATCTTCCTTTATGTAAGGTTGGTTACTTCGGATCAAAAATGCATATACGTATATAGTTAGGAACACTTTATATGCAAACATATTTATACACACCATGGGGTTAGTTTTCATAATGTACATGCTAGGTGGAGTGTTGGTTTTCGACAAACAAGCGTATGAGCAAGCCAACGTTTTCACTTATGTTTTTGGTTCATTTTGGGTACAGGTATTTATAGAAAGTACTTGGTGAATTTTGGAAAGAAAAAAATGTGAATTTTTACCACCTTTCCATCACCCTTGGCGAGGTGGTTGGTGAGGTGAAAAATTCAAAAAATGTAGATTATCTTTGGCAAATTGACATCTCATTTTTTCTATTTTTGGATCATTGATACCTTGAGTGTTATTCGATATTAGTGATGCATGATTGTGTGAGAAAAATCGTGCCTGTGAGTAGTGAGTACTCATCATTGTGTTTGTGATTGGGTTTTATGTGGGCAGTTTGTCGGTTGGTAGTTACCCTTGTGAAACTTTTACTTATGTAAGGAGCCTATGTGGCTATGAGCCGTGTATTGGCTAGTTGTTGCATTCATTCAATATTTTCCTTTTCACTTTACACATTAGAGGTCTTTGGTTAATTATCACACCACTTTAGGTGGTGTTGGCTTTGGAAGAGAGTCGGGTTCATGTGTCAAATTGGGTCATTGTGAAAGCAACAAGCAAGTGTGGTAATATGTAGTTAGGACAGAGGACCTAGTTGATAAAGGTAATAGTAATTTTATTCTTTTAGAGTTGTAACTGATTTATTATTTGGGTAATTATTTGCTACTGAGTGGTTGCCTAGAGCAACCTAAGGGTTACCATATAGATAAGGTTTCTATGTGGGTTTACCTTGTCCTATTTGTTGTTATACATGATCTACTTTTGTGTTAGTATAATCTAAGTTTCTATTCTATATGTTCCATCATACTAAATTTAGCCTATGATTAGAAAGCTTATTTGTTTTTGCATAGTTGCATGCTTTCTTTTCTTTCCTTGTAGCATGCCTATACCTTTCTAATTATTACTTTTTCTTTTTGAAAATGGATTTTTAGTATAAGTCTCTAAGGATTATGTATCTCCTTATTTTGGTAATGTACTAAGTGTTGGACTCTTTATTAGGGTTTGTTATGTAATGTATGATTGCATGCTATGAAAGTACAATCATTATTTATCGAATATGTTTCTACATATGAAGTCTTGAAGAGATTGGAAATCCCTTAAAGCTTTTCAATATGTATGACTGTCTTACATGTTGTTTGATGTTACTTATATTTATGCATACTTCCAGCCTAGACATGAACTTGTGAGGTACCCATCACTAGTGAGTTTACTGCATCTTCTTCTTTCTTACTGCATGTTGTTTTTGTTAGGTATTGAATTGAGAATGTTGCTTTGTACTTCCACTGTGTTAATTTCTCAATTCACATTATGAGGCATGCTTGGTTGAATTGATATAGAGCTCACAAAAAGATTCCAAAGGTTGGCATTTGCACCCCTCATCTAGGTCTCGTTTACCTATTTGAGTTGGAAGAACAATTGACCATCGTGTAATTGCTCATACATATGGGAATCTTCAACATATGTACCATGTATTAATAACATGTTTAGTATTTCTGCATACAAACATGTAACATATTTTTTTGTATTTATTTTTACTTGATAGATGGTTTTAAATTCTACATTCTTAAGTTTATATGAGGTAGGATGTCCTTATGGTACCCTCCAACATTGTATGATGATAACGAAAATAGAACTAGTAGATGGTCAAGAAGGCTAGACTTTGAGGTCCATAGCCTTTTGTTAATAAAATTAGTGAACCAACCCTTGACCCTTTACCTGAATTATTAATTATAGGGAAAAATCCACCACCTCGAGAAACCAATATGAAGAAGTTTGTAAGGCTAATAATTGGCACTGCAACAACCTCGATCCAACTAAGTGAGGCTACTAGAAACTATGAATTGCGAAATATTCATTCTTCCATATTACCTTCCTTTTACAGACTTCCCAATGAAGACTCATTGTCCTTCATTAGGGATTTCTACCCTATAATCCAAACTTTCCCTCTTGGTGTACTTATCAAGATCAATTGAGAATGAGATGTTTCTCTTACACCTTGAAAGACAGGGCCAAAATTTTTCTAATATCTCTTCTTGCAGATTCCATAATGACTTGGGAGGATATTTACAAGAAGTTTATGGGAAAATTCTATTGCCATGAAAAATGTCAAAAATGAGAAATAAGATAGCAACTTTCTCTCAAATGGTGGGAGAAACTTTCCATGAAGTGAAGGATATGTTCAAACTTTTTCTCACTTACTACCCCTATCATAGTTATCCTCTATAATTGCAAAAACAATTTTTTCTATGATGGATTGACATAGTAGTGTCAGTTAATCATTGACAACACTATATGAAGAGAAATGGGAAAAACGATGGCCTTAGAGACTTATAATCTCTTTGAGATGTTGGGTACTCATTCCTAAAAAAAGAGCTCCAGAGTAAGAAGAGCCAAAATCCATAAGTAGAATTTGGTACTAAGATTCAATTGTAGCTTGCCCAACTGACCAAGCAAGTTGCACTCCTTACAACACATGCCAAGTCAAACAAAGAACAATGTGGTGTGTGCAACAATCTAAGACATGATGTTGAAACGTGCCCCTATCAAGGAGATACTATTTTTGGATTCGAGCAGGTCAATACATTAGAGGGTACAAATTAAGGAATCATCCCAATTTCTCAAGCAGGCAAAGTAACTCTCTTTTTGCCCAAACCTTAAACCCACCGAGCTAGTAATTCCACCAGCAAATACCCATGAATCCACTCGATAAGAACAATTTGGAGGACAACTTGAATTCATTTATTCAAGTGAGCAGACAATCAAGCACGAATAAATTAAAGGTTGCACTTTATATAAGTTTCCATTAAAAACAGGAAGTAAGGCAAAGAATAGCTAAAAAAAGTCATAAGAAAAGTAAAAAAACTCAATAACAAAGGGATATTGAGTTTAGTAGAAGATGAAATACCTTAAGCAATATCTCGCTTAAGACGATAAAATTAGTCCTAGATGAGATGTAACCTATTACCTTATATTATTTTGCTACTTTTAAATTTTGTCATTTTATTTTATTTTTTATTTTAGTTTCATGTCTTTTATTTTGTGTTATGTTTTTATTTTTACTTATTTATTTTGATATAGAAAAGGGGAGTAAAATAGTTTAACTTGCGCCATGACATGAATTTTTATGTGTTGCGGCATGGGTGCCTCTGAAATAAAACACAAAGGGAAGAAAGAACATTCACATCACAACATCAATTTATTGGAACTACGGCATGGGGGGAATTGTTGGAAATTTGAAATGAGGATTATCATTGTCATCAAGACATGCTTTTTCCCACATCGCATCATGAGATGATTTTATGGAATTAAAACCCTTAATGTGAACTTTCACCCCACTTTCTCTCCACTTTCTCATTTTTTCTCTCAAAACCTAAATTTTCTCTCTCCCCTAACACACATAAACCCTCTCAAATCTCACCTTTCTTCAATCCTTCTTCAAAAATTCTTAATAAAAATCAAACTCCTAAACAATTTCTACCATTCCACTAGGAAATTTTCAATTTTTTTCAAATTCTTTCAAGGATTTCATCTTCACAAGAGGTTATTTATAATCTTCAAATCCACAACTACAAATAGTAAGTATTCATAATTTTTGGAATTTAAAGTCTTTAATTTAAATTCTTTGAATTTGTGAAATATCTATAAATTAAGAGTCCAAAACTCTATTTAGTACAAAGAAGGGTTAGAAAAAATTTGAATTATGCTATATTGTTGGATTTTTTTCTTATGAACCCTTAGTTTAGATATTTGTGGAAAATTTTGAAAATGGCACCTAACTGGAGTTGGAAAGGGAAGGAAGTTTCTACTTCTGAGGATTTTGAGAATGATATATTCTCTAGTTATGAAGCAAAAGTCTTATATGGGAGAGTAATAGAAATAAATGAAGGATTTATCCCATAAAGGAGGATGAAATTTAATTCAAAACTCGAGGGTATTTTTGATGTCATAAAAGACTTAGGATGGAAAAATTTTGTAAAACAACCTGAGGCTACTATCAAACCTTCATTTTGGGAATTTTATGCAAACATTCCCAATGCGGTTGAGAAGATGGTTAAAGTAAGGAATGTATTTGTCCCTTTCGGGTCAAATAACATTAATACTCACTATTTATTAGTGAATATTGGAGAGGGAGTTTATGAAAATTATCTTAATAATGTAGATTATAATATGGTGATTGATGCTTTAACTATTCATGGTGCTAAGTGGATTTACATTGGTGACAAACCAAAAGGTCTCAAGGCAAAGAATTTGGAAAAAAATTCTAGAATTTGACAATGCATTGTATGCTCAAGATTGATTCCTACCAGGCACTATAGAATGGTTGATAGAGACAAGACCATTTTATTGTATGTAATCACATCTAAGATGCCCATGGATATAGGGACCATAATTTACAACAAAGTCAAATTATCTGCTAACAACCACCATTTGAGATACTTCTTTCCCCAACTAATAACTACTTTATGTAATAATGCAGGGGTACCTCACTCAAAGAATGAAGTGATTTTAAATCCCAGAGAATCATTGAACCTATCATAGTATGATGAAATCACCTCTAGTACAAACATGGTCCAAAGAGAATGAAGATACGTCACTCTTTTGAGACTTTGAGTAAAGATCAACTTCATAATCTTGAGGAGAGAATGAGTTATATAAAAGAGTACCAGGATGCTTATTTCACTCTACATGCTATATTCTTAAACAAACAACATTTTGGTCAAGTGGAGTAGAATAAATTAATGTACAAAATGAATCGCCTACAATTGAGTCATCTCGCGATGGATATGAGCCACTTGCCACCACCCGAGTATCAACACTATGATTTTAATTTCGTGCCTCCATAATGGTAACAAAACCAACCTGAAGAACAAGGGTCGGATGACATGGAGGACGAGCACTACTTTATGATCCAAAATGTTTTGTTTTTATTTTATTTTTGCTTTGCTTTGCTTTATTTAATGTTGAGAACTTTAATTTTTGGTCTTTTTGGAAATTGTAATAATTATTTTTTGTTATTTTATTTTCATTTTTGTGAACATTATTTAGAATTATGAATGTTATAACCAATTGTTGAAGTGTGTGAGAAGTACACAGTTTTTATCTATTTATAAATTATTGGATTAATGGATGCACTTGGATACCTATACTTAAATAGGATAGGCAATTAGGTAACTTTTTTGCTCTCTTATTCTTTAATTTACAGTAATTACATTGAGAATAATGTAAGTTCTAGATAGGGTTAGGAAAAAGTTATATTGTAAAGTTTGTGCTTAACTGAAATTTTTATATGTTCACATGCATATTTTATTTTTTTAATATTTTTTTTTATTTTCAGTTATTTTTTGTGTTCTTTAATTTATTTCTACTGCTTTAGGAACTTTTAGGATAATTTTAAATTTTTTCTTGTAAAACTATCATGTATTTTTGTTAAATTTAAGAAAATGATTAAGTCTTTGCATTGTTAGATTAATTTCAAAAACATTTCATGGAATAATGTGCTAATTATTTAGTTTTTGTTATAGTTAGTATTTCATGAGAAAATGTTGAAATTATGATAAAACCAAAATCAATTTTTAGGTAATAGTGAAGACTACCTCATGAGAATATATTTTGAGTTATTATCTTCCAATTTTGAGTGATGATATTTTTCTACTTTTTTAAACACTCTTCTTTTAAATTTTAAATTCTTAAATGATCTCTATAGATCTTTGCAATGAATGTATGATTTTTACATCTAATAGAATATCATATATTTATTTTTATTGCTTAAATTGAATTAGTTAAGTAGAAATTTAAAGTATATGTCTTTCTCTTCATTCATACATGACTTCAAAAAAGAGACATATATGGGGTTACCTAAACCAATACAAAAGAAAAGGCCAAAAATTAGCTACTCATCATATCATTCAATATATGTATAATTTGTACATTTTTCATTTCTTTAAAAAAATATCTCTAAAATAAAAAATAAAAAAGAGATAAAAATTAAGATAGAAAAAAATGAATAGTATATAGTACATACTCTCACCCAATATCCTTCAAAGTAGTGAGAATTGGTTAATTACAAAACAAAAATATAAGAAAATAATTCCCTAAGAAGTCATTTACATTTTAATCATCTCTTAAAAGGAATATTGCTTAAGATTTTTATTTGATAAATTTAATTGATGTTTGAAAATAGTATTTGATTTTTCTATAAAATCCTTTCATTTGATTCCTCTCATGATATCAATATTATGCACTATTTTTGAGTCTTTCCTCCTTTAAACATATGCAAAACTATTAGACCATTTTTATACATAAATTATATTCGCATATATCTTTGAATGAGTGCTTGAAATAATAGGATCACTGTATTTTTATGAGAGTAAGCCTTATGAGGTTGGAGTCAAAGTAAATTCGGATTCCTTACACTAAGATTGGGTAAATTTATTATTGATGCATTTTTTTATTAAAATATGAAAGTAATTTTCAAGTAGTTATTATGATAAATCATGAATATTTAGAATATTAAAATAATACATGACATAGATTTTAATTGTAATCTTAAAGGAGATTAAAAGGCATGAGAAGTTTTGTTATATTTTATTTTTATTTTTTACTTTGTTTTAAATTTTATTTGTTTATATGTTATTTATATGTTATTTGTTATTTTTTTAATTTTTTACATTTTAATTTATGCTTGTGGATATCATATTTGAAAATCTTCAAGAGACTTAAGCTCATCCACTAGGAAAACTTAGGAGTTTAAAGGCTTGTTGCATATGCTAAATGCAACTGTGTAAATCTATGAAAATGATTTAGGATAGTTTAATTTTGTTTTTAGTTTTTAGTTTTTATTTTTTTCATTCGTCCTAAGATACTAGCAAGAAGTTGGTTGGGGGTTGTGATAAGTGCTTAAAAACACTCCATATATCATGATTTTATGCATGATTTATGATTAAAAAGATTTGTATTCACTTAATATTTTTATAATTTTATACAAATCTATCTTTTTAGAATAATGAGTATATTTTGATATTTTTTAGATATTTTAGCTTAAAAATATGAAATTGCTTAATACTTAACGAAATACATTTGAGGCATTCCATTGAAATACTCAAAACCAATAAAAAAAATGATACAAGAAAATAAGGGAACATAGTCATGCAGAATTGTGTGTGTCAGGGGTCGTAGTGTGGAAAACATGTGTGCCATAGTGCGAGACGCTCGGATTGTGTGTAATGCATCTGTTAATTACATGCATGTCGTGGTGCAGCCTATTGTGTACCGCGATGCCAACTTGTCTGAGAAAATTTTCTGAACCTACAAATACGACCCTATTCCACTGTATTAATCATTCCTTATCCCTCATCCTTCTCATTGCTTTCATTTATTAAGTCTTTTTATGCTTTTTAACATTTATTTTCTTAGTTTAAATTTCTTCCCTCAACTGAGAGTTGAAAAAAATTTAGTTTATGTAATAGTTGTAGATCCAATTTCATAAAGTTTGGGAATTTCTTTTGGAGATTTATCATAAATAATTCAAGAAGACTCTATTGAGGTATATATATGTATTTTTTTCAGTTATTCTTTATGTGTCATTTTTACATGCTATGTTTAAGTTTTTAATCAATTATAAATTGATCATGTCTAGCTAAAATTATAATGGGATGTTAGTAAAATTGTTACACTTGTAAAATATTAATTGTTAAAATATTTTTACAAAATTAAGTATTATTTTCTATTGAAGAATTTTATAAAGTTTATTTCAAAAAAAATTATGATGTTAAAATTTTTGATATATATCTAAAATATGAAAGATAGATTTAAGATTTAATTATCTAAATATGATTTAGAGTATTAATCTTTTATTAGTTATTTGGTTCACATGTGTAGTTGGAGTATAAACTCTATTTCAAAGATTTTTATAAGAATTATTATTGAAAGATATATTGATGACATATCTCTTATAGTAGTTTTAAAATATGAAAGTCATTTATCAGATAGTTAAATTCTTAAACATAACTTTGACACCTTGAATGAAGTTTAAATTTTCATGTCTCACTTAAGGATTTTAATCGGTTTATTATTGATAACGAGAATAATCCATGTCCTAGGATATTTTCATATAAAAATAAAAGAATCAATAATCATAGTTCAAATCTTTAATAATCTATTTAATATTGAGCAAGCATAACCAAGTAGCTAATATATCTCATAAATTCTCTATAGCATGATAAATGTCTAAATGTATGAATATTTGTTGAATCTATTTTATTGTCATTAAATTAGGATTTCAAACCCAAACTTTGTGACAGAGATTTTAGGTTTTATTTTCATTTTTAGGAATTTGTTGAATAATTTACAAACCACATGATTCCTCTTTAGACCGACCTTGGGAGTATACTTATTATTTTCTATAAGTGAATTGTGTACTTGTGAGGATTTTATAAATTTTAAAAAAATTGTACGCAATAACTTTTGTGCATCACCTGACGAGTGTAACTTCTAGCCAGAGTTGAAACCACTTGAAAGGTCTAGATTGGGACTTTCTGGTTACTTGCCAATTTTTACAATAACATTATTGATAATCTCCTTAAGATTTATCATAGTTTGTGAGGGGAGCTTACCAAATACTTATGCATCAATCTTTCCCATAGTTGTGGCCAATTGGCTCATCTGAGTCTGTAGGTTATGAATTGAAGCCTTGGTATCCTACTAAAATTTACCATTATGATTAGCTAAAGCGAGAACCATATACTCTAGAGATTTACCTTGAGGTTGTTGAGGTGGATACTGCTGAAATGGCCTAGGATTTAAGAATTAGGTGGACATTGTTGATTGTTTAGGAATGTTGTGGGCCTATTGTTTGAATTGCTAAAATTTGGATGATCCCTCCATTCTGCATTATAGGTGTTTAATAATGGATTATAGATGAGATTTTATGCTTGAAAGTCTCTAACAATAATGGCTTGCTCAAAATTATTGTCTTGAAAAGTAGGGCACATGTCAATGAGATGTCCTGCTAAAGAACATATGCTACAAGCCTTACCCGTCCATTAGTTAACTTTTGAACCAAAGTAAGTAGATTATTAACTTGAACCTCAAGATTAGGATTAGCTTACCTTATTTACCTTTGTAAGTCTTTTAGTCCTTTGTATTTTGCTAGCTTCCCTTTATGAAAAACACAGAGTTTGTTAGTAGATTGTTGTTTTATATCTACTGGTTGTTTAGAGACAACAAGTGTGGGCAACAATAGGCAGTTAGAGCATAAAGGTCCTGATTAATTGAGGTATTTACATTTGTACTTTATTGAGTTGTAATTGTTTATTGTTTCTAATCAAGTTTTTGCTATCGAGTGGAAACCCAAGGATGTTACCACATAGGTAGAAGTTCTATGTGCATTTACATTGTTATATTTTGTGTTATGCATGATTAGCTGTTGAGTTAGTATAATTTGAGTTTCATCCTTAGTCTCCCCACTAGATCCTTTATGTTAATCCTTCTTTTCTTTACACCTTTTTATTATCCAAGTCCAAATGAGTATCACACTTATCTTATACACTCTATGTTGAACCTGTATGTCCTTTATCCACATGGGTATATAAGAAAAGAGGAGAAGGAGATGAAGAAATGAAAATGAAAATGAAGTATTGAGAATGTAATACAAAAAAAGTGGGAAGGGAGAAAAAAAAGAAAATGAAATTGAAATGATGATAAATATGGTGTGATTGTATGAAAAAGAAGTGGTCCATAAATTACTAAATTTTATGCACTATTCTCATAAAATTATTGTTTATGAATGATGTTTGCAAATTGATGAGAAAAGAACCCTTGTTTGAGGATATTCTTTATGTGGAATTGTAGCCATAAGTTTGTGCTGAGCTTGTCATAGATGTGTTTGATCCTTAAACTATCAAAAATATCATTTCTTTCCTACCCTTACTAAACCTATCAATACAAGCATTGAAAGACCTATTGATTTCTTCTGAGTTAGCACTTCAATCAGTAAAGGGAGAGACTAAATGATGACTTATGAATTTTGGTATATTTTGAGCTTATATTTCTATTTTCTTGGTTCACATAAGCATTTCTTGATGGCATACAAAGTAAATAAGTTTAGCACAACACATACTGAGCATGCAACCAAATATTTTGTCACACCCTTATATGAATGCATATTGTATTGATAGCCATGTGGATGTATAAGTTGAGTGTATTTTTTATTCTCTAATAACCCTCTAATTCTTTGAACATGCTTAGTTTGCTTCCTTCTTTATGTATTACTTATTTTTCTACTTTGTGTAGATAATTCTTGTTTTGGGGGAGTTTTGAGAGTATGATACATAACATGTTTATTTCCTTACATTCATACTTTTAAGGGGAAAGGTGTATGTCATTTTCATGGTGTTAGAGGGAGTCCTGTGTATGTTTGGCATCTTTTTTGTTTGTTCTATTTATGAGTTTATATTATATTGTTGTGCTCTTATGATGCACATTCTTCTTTACATCACTTTATATGAACCATGGATAAATAGGGCTATTAACAAGACTTGTTGCATGCATTATTTACAATCTTTTGTTTCATGTGTCTTCCTATATGTTACTGTTGTAGCAAGTTATTGTCTGCTCATCGATTGTAGTTGATAGCCTGGTATTTTCATTAGAATGCATTACATATTCTTTCTTTGGTAAACTGGGATGTCTTTTCATATGTGTATGCATAATATGGGGAGAGGTTACATGATTGAATATAACCAAGTGCTATTGGGGGAAGATGGTTAAATCACTAGGAGTGTGTCAACTTGGAAGATGATTGAACTCCCAGTTAACTCCTTCTTAGGGATTCGCTAACACATTTAAGTGGAATTCATGTTTAGGGAAGATTGTTGAGTCACTTGGAGTGTGCCAACTTGAAAGATAGTTGAGCTCCTAGTCAACATCTTGTTTTGGATTCATTGACAATAGAGTATGCAATATACCACAATATTATAGGAAGGAGAGAAGTCAAATAGAAATGCAATAATCCTAACACTCATGCAACATAGTAGAGAAGATTTAAGGCCAATACAAAAAGAAGCAACATATGCAGTCAAGCGAGAAATACAAAGAAAAACATGAATACAATAGCAAGGTAAAAGCATGTACCGAACAATAACTAAAATGCACCGAAAAATCAAGAGTAGTGTATACAAAAAAATCTCCCTGATGTGATACAAAGCATGAAGCTCCACATATATACGTACTATGAGAGGGCATAAGGGGTTTTGCAATGTGCATACAACACATCGATAGGATGGGCAATCAAACACCAATGGCACTTAAATGTGTCAACAAATATGTAAGAAGATGTTAACTAGGAATCTGGCTATCTTCTAAGTTGGAACACTCCTAGTGACTCAACAATCTTCCCCCAAAAATCAACGGCACTCAAATGTGTTAGTGAATCCCTAAGAGGGAGTTGACTAGGAGTCCAACTATCTTCCAAGTTGACACACTCCTAGTGATTGAACTATATTCCCCCAACAACACTTCGATGTATTCAATCCTGTAATCTCACCCCATACTATGCACACATATACGAAAAGACATCTCATTCTATCAAAAATAACATATGTCATGCATTTCAACAATAAAAACCAAGCTTTAACTACATGTGATAAAAGTACAATAACTCACTACAATAGAATACAAGTACAGACATAGGAAGACAAATGAAATATGAGATTCTAAATAATGTATACAACAAGTCACAATAACAATTCTATTTATGCATGGTTTATACAAAATGATCTAAAGAAGATGGGGCATCACAAAAGCACAACAACATAATATAAACTCATAAATAGAACAAACAAAAAAGATGCCAAACACATAGGACTCTCTCTTACACCATGAAAATGACACACATCTCTCCCCTTAAAAGTATGTATGTGAGGCAATAAACAAGTTATGCATCATACTCTCAAAACTCCCTCTAAACAGAAGCATCTACACAAAGTAAAAATATATATAATACAAAAAGAGGGAAGCAAACTAAGCATGTAAGAACCAAAGGGTTGTTAGAGATTAACCAATACACTCAATGTAAATATCCCTATGGCCATCAATCTATGATGCATTTCTATAAGGGTAGGATTAATATTTTTAATAACATGCTCTATATGTGTTATGCCAAACGTTTTTACTCTATATGCCATCAAGACAATCTCATGTGAACCAAGAAATTAGAAATATAGACTCAAATTGTACCAAACTTCATGTGTCCACAATTAGTCTCTCTCTCCACTAATGTAAGTGCAAGCTTGGAAGAAATCAATAGGTCTTTTAAAATTTGTAATGAAAGACCAAGGATAGGGTAGAAAAGAAGAGATATTTAAGTTAAGGAACACCTTTAGACAATCAAACTTTCACATTAAACATAGAGCTCACAAAAATAAGATGTAATTATTTAAACTTAGGATCATTTCATTACACTTCTCAAATTTGAAACATATAAATTTTCCCAATATGGGATCTTTTTCAAGTGTGTTTTAACATTTATTTAATGAACCTCCTCTTTTTCCTTTTCCTTTTCCTTCTTCTTTCTTTTTCATTTTTCATTTTTTTATTTTTCTTTTCAATCTCTTTCCACCAAGCTTGAGAGTAAGGAAAACAACCCCAAAGAAAATAAGTTTGATAACTCTGTATTTTAGAGTTATTTTGTCCAATTTATTAATTATAATTACTATGCTCTTAATGTTTTTAGTTAATTTTAAGTTCCTAAATTATTATTTAGTGTTAGTTTTGTAAGAAATTATATTTTTAGAGAAAATTAAATAATTTGAATTAAAAAGAGGGCTTAAATGCAATTAACAAAAAATTGAATTTAAAATTTTTTTTTGCACAGAAAGGGAGTACCATGCGTAGAATCGATCCACACGCCTCATGCACCATCAGATCATAAATTAAACGATGAAGATTAGGAGAGTGAGATGCAAACGTGGAGTGGAGAGTGGATGAGTGGGGTCCACCTATCTACGCAATTAACTTTCCCTGAGACACACTCTATGTCATCCACAGTCAGATCAAACCACGAATGGTCCAGATTATGCGTGCTTTCCACTCTCCCCATAAGAGAGTCACCTGTGGAGTCTAGTTGTTCTGCACAGCCCAGCACGCATAATTCTCCTACGTCACTATCCACTAAATCTACGTGCGCCCTCGCGTCTCGCCCAGTCTGAAGCCTCCGCATATCTGTTTAATTTTCCAACAAAATCAAAGCTCGCCACGTATCATGCGTAGTGTTAAAACAATGCAGAAAATTTCATATGCAGTCTAGCTATTTTGCACGTTTTGTCTCCCACTTTTTGCACGTGTGTTTGAAGAATATTTTGTCATGTATATTTTAGAGAACTTGGAGAAGCTAAAAGAGTTTTTTTTTTTGTTTTTGCTTTGTGTCTCTAAAAATAGAGAGAATACGGAGAATCAATTTTTTTGACTTGTGTTGTTCTTTTGTTAGGTAAAATATAGAGAAAGGAGACAACAAAGAAGAAAAAAGAAGGAATACCATTTTTTCATTGAGGAATCATGAAAGAGTTTCTTCTAATTTTTTTTTTATTTTTTTTCTCTGAAATGTCTAAATATTTTCGTATTGTAATGTCAATTTTTGCTATGAACTAAATTATTTGTTCTAGGGTTGCAATGTAGCTTAAATTATGAAACTTTAATTAATTATTTTTGAATGATTTGTGAGATGTTTTTAATTTGTTTATTCTATTTATACTTAATGCTAGATCTTTTGATTATTGGAAGATTAATCAATTGATTTGTGAACCCTAATAAACTTGGAAAAATAATTTTCGTGTTTTGCTCGTGGATAGAATAACATATATTTATATGGGATAGGAATATACCTTTATTCTATGTTAAATTTAATTCTCATAGGAATATAGTGAATTATTTTAGCAAGATGTGTCTATTTGTTATCGGAAGAGACATGTGGATAAATTAGTAGTTCTTGGTTGACAAATTAAATGCGAAAATATAAATAAAGAGAAATAATATGATTCAAGTGGATTAATTTGGTCAAATTGCAATCTTAGAGTTTTCTTGAAGTGTTAATTTCATATATTGTTATTTAAAATTAGTTTAGTTAAACTCTATCCAACGATCGATTATTTGGATAAAATTAGGCTGAAATAATTTTAGTACTTAACAAATATTAGTAACAAATATTTGTGGGAACGATATCTTACTTATCACTTATTACTTGTAACCGTGTATACTTGCATGTTCATGTTCTCTTAAGAGACCAACAAAGTTCAACAAGTCAAAGTTGAAACTCAACAAAAGGAGTGTCACGTAAGTGGGATTTAATATTTGAGTTAGGAAAGTAGGTACAAAGAAATGAAGGAATCATATAATGACTCAAAGTTGAAACTCAATCTAGGTTGAATGCATGCCAACCATATATCATCAATGGTTCCTAATAAATAAATTTTACATGCAAAAAGGATAGCAGGACAAAAGAATGTGCATAACTATCCTGGGATGAAAGTGAAAGAGAGAAAGAGAGAAAAAGAATTTCAAAAGGACAAATAAAATAACAAATAAAATGATAAGGATATGTGTCAAGAGAGATTATCAGCACAAACCGTACAATGTTGCCTTTAGAGAGAGAAAAGGCAGCAAACTGTACACAGTTGTTTCAAAAGAGATCATCGACAACACTCACATCGTTACTAGTCAAGAGAAGGAAAGAAATTGACTAACTAATGAGAAACCCAAGTAACACCCTCAAGAGAGTGAAGAAACAAGGGATGCTATGAAAACATCTAAGCATGTGAGAAAAGCTCAAATTCCAACACAGAAACAAGAGACATGCTTAGAAAGGATCAACACCCCAAACACCAAGAATGCCAACAAAACACACAAGTCTAGTTACAATAATGCATGTAAGTCAAGAGTTCTAAAGATTGGTAAATAATCTATATAACTTGTAAATGCACATGGAAAACCCAAACAAGCATAGTACAAAAAAACACTCATGTACTACAAATTTTAACACACATTAGAATTCTCCCAATAGATGTCTAAAGCATAATAGAAGGAAATGCAGGCAAAAGATGAACAATAATCAGTAGGAGACAAAGAGGACTAACACTCAACATACTAGGTATAAGAAAGAAGAACCTAGTAAAAGATAAGATATGCATTTGATATGGCATGGCATATAAATGACAAGAATATAAGGAGAAAGATCCTAATACTTTGACACTACATGCTAACAAATATGTGGCATAATGCTAATTAAAATAGCCACAAAAGAAGCAAGCAGTAAGTAAGGCAAACACAAAAAAGAGCATGTCAAGGTAATTAGTAGAAAGAATACTAGTAAATGATCAAACGATCTAACATAGTAGCAAGTAAAGTAATTAACATACTATGCACTATAAAGAAGCAAAGAGAGAGGAAGAGATATGCAAGAGCAAGTAAACAAGGAGCATGTTGATAATAAAAGTTCATGGAGATAAACAAACCTCATAGCATAGTAACAACTCATACCTGATCATGAATAACATCCAATAGATTAACACATAACTGATAATCATAGCAGTAGTACATATAATCAGTAATAGAATGTGATAACAATAAAAGCTTTCTAATTTGACCATAAACCTTAGTCTGTAGAAACATACACCATTTAAACTTTAATTGTACTAGCCACACATTCAAGCATGCATAATAATAGATATAACAAGGTAAACTCACATAGAAATTCTACCTATGTAGTAACATCCTCGTGTTGCTTAAGGAAATCACTCAGTAGCAAGCAATCCACTAAAAATAATAAATAGAAAAAACTCGATAGAAAAGTATAAACCAAAATACCTCTAATAGTTAGGATACCTAATCTACCTATCTATTTATACTCTTTCTTACTACCTTTGCAACAACCTAGTTCAACACATGAACTTGGGTTTCATCCAAAGCCCATACCACCCAAAGTGGTATGACCAGAAACCAAAGACCGGTAATGTGTAATGTGAATAAGAAAACGTTGCATGAATACATCCACTAACAAACATATAGATCACAGCCACACAGGGTCCTCACATAAGAAAAAGTTGCACAAAGGTAACTACCTACCAACACACGGCTCACATATAACCCACTCACAAACACCATATTGAGTACCCACTACTCACAAGCATGATTTTGCTCACACAGTCACAAATCACTAATATTGACCAATACACAAGGTTTTAGTTATCTTGAAACAGAAATATGATATGTTAATTTGAAAGAGCTCTACTATCTTTTTCTGGATGCCAAATAAG
The DNA here is from genome assembly GCA_030763125.1 of Hippophae gyantsensis. Taxonomy (NCBI): domain Eukaryota; kingdom Viridiplantae; phylum Streptophyta; class Magnoliopsida; order Rosales; family Elaeagnaceae; genus Hippophae; species Hippophae gyantsensis. The sequence goes on along the minus strand of CM061035.1, from coordinate 38,514,124 downwards.
AAGAAATAGAGGGTATATATAGAGCCACAAATGGCTACCTCATCAGTTGATGACTCTATGAAAGTAGAGTTATCAATGAACTTTTTTTCTTAATATTTGTTCATTTTATTCAATAAGTAGTACTTTTGGGGTTAAAAATGTTAAAATATGAACCTTCTAGGGATGAAAATATATACTCTTTTTGGAATTTTTAAGAATTTTTTATGGATTTTTATGAATTTTTTAACGCAGGACCAATCAGAAGAAGACATATGGATACCATGCATGAAAGGGAATTGACCAATCATCGCCATGTGGATTCCATGCAAGTAAGGGGAGCCAATCAGAGCATGTTACATATACCAGGTGATACTAAACCTACCACATGTTGACACAGTGTTCAATCTAAGTTTTTCCATACAATTAATGAGTGCACCATGCATCATCATGAGATTCATATATTCTTTCCATCGGGGCACCATGCAGTCTGGGTTAGCAAATCATAGTGTGCTATATGGTTCTGAATCAACATGAGTTAACCATGACCATTCTATCCCACCATAAGTCAAGGTTGATACGTCTAATGTTTATCCCATGCCACGTGTCTCCATCCCATTAGCTAGCACTTTTTAGTTTCCTTTTTTTCTTTTCAACCCTTCATTTGAGGCTCATATGATAGTCCATATACTATATGAGCATAATTTATCCCCCTAATTACCCCAAAAACTCTAATGGGAGATAAAAAAACATAAAAGTTCAATAGGAGATATAATTTTTGATGGAGATTGAAGAGGAGATTGTGATACAATTCAAGAGATTAATTGTATTTATTCTTCTTCTCTTTTCTTTATCAATTTCATGTCTTTCTTATTAAAAAATCTTAGCTTTATGAACAAAATTATGTCTAGCTAATATATTAATCTAAGAGTCCCATAGACTCAATTTTCTACATGTGATGATCTAATATTTATATCCCAATTATGATTTTAATTTAATTATATTATTAAATTTGATTTTTATGCTATTAATTATTTCGCCAATAATTCCTCTATTAAGGCAATTAAATTGGTTTAATAGAATTATTTAATTATTTATCTTGATTAAATAATATGCATAGTTTATAGGCAGAGATGTATGATTCTTATGTATGTGATCTATAATTGATGAATTTAATGAGTAATGCAATTTAATTGACATGAGAGTGTGATTGAGTTAATTACTATATGGTGCGTAGTTTACTTGAAAGAGTAATATATGCTAGGTTAACTTCAATTGATCATGTGATTTATTGATAATTATATTGGAGGGATTTTAGTGATTCATATGTTTAGAAAATTGAGAGATTAAGTATTCCTAGATATTTTCTCATATATCTTCTTAGCTACCAAATCTGAGTTAATTAATTATTGTAATTTATTTTTAGTTCTTCTAATTTTGCTTTCTAAAAATACAAAGTTTGACTTGGAGTCCAATTATCTTCCAAGTTGACACACTCGTAGTGATTCAACTATTTTCCTCCAACATCACTTGGGTGTATTCAATCTTGTAACATCACCCCATACTATACACTTACATGCAGAAAGACACCTATTCTACCAAAGAAAACATGTGTAATGCATTCCAACAACAAATAACAGGCTATCAACTACAAGTGATAAACATGCAATAACTCATTATAATTGGGATGTAGGTAAACATATAGGAAGACATATGAAATAATAGATTGCAAATAATGCATGCAACAAGTCATGCTAATAGTCTTATTTATGCATAATTCATAAAAAGTGAGGTAAAGAAGAAGGGAGCATCATAAGAACACAATAGCATAATATAAACTCATATGTAGAGCAAACAAAAAGGACACACACAGAACTCTCCCTGACACCATGAAAACGATATAGACCTTTGCCCCTAAAAGTATGCATGTTAGGCAATAAACATGTTATGCATCCTACTCTCAAAACTCCCTCAAAACAAAAGCATCTACACCAAGTAATTGTTCTCCCCTAGATCTACTTTTGTTAATAGATTGATAAGAGTATTGTTCCAACAAATAACTCTTCTATAAAGTTTATTAATATCCATGCTTATTAGGTTTCCCCCGTCTATCTGAATAATCAATCTTAACTCAGGAGGAAGAACCGGTAATAGACATAAAACCATCAACTCAGGTTCTATATTTGTTCAGCAATTACTTAACTATTGGAAAGTCTCTTTAAATGTGTTGTCGAGAAAGTAGAAGGCTTATTGATTATTTGTTCACTTGAACCAAAAGTTAAAATTTTGATATATAAGGATTTCATAAAAACTTCTTTCAAGGAATGGGCCAGACCAGGTCATTTTTCAAGAACAACAACTAAGGGGCCCAATACTACCAATTAGAGGTGGAGAACTCTCAAAAAGTATTTAGTGCCCATACTCGCCATCATTTTTCTTTGGCTGAGTGGTATATATTTCCATAGTGCTCATTTTTCCAATTATGAAGTATGGCTAAGCAATCCTACTCATATTGCACCTAATTCCCATGTGGTTTAGCCAATAATGGATCAAGAAATATTGAATGGTTATATAGGAGGGTGATTCCGAGGAATACAAATAACCTCTATATTTTTTCAACTTTTTTGAGCATCTAGAATAACTAGTAAATTACAACTCTATTGTACTACAATTGGTACATTAATTTTTGCAGCCTTAATTCTTTTTGCTAGTTGGTTCCATTATCACAAAGTTGCTCCCAATTTTTTGGTTCCAAGATGTAGAATCTATGTTGAATCACATTTAGTGGGGTTATTAGGACTTGGGTCTCTTTCTTAGGCATGGATGCTTCAAAATTTATTTGATTCATACATGTACTATTAATTTAACATAGATCCAAAATATTTCATTGAATTATTAAGAAAGAGATTCCCCATATCCCTTGGACATAGTTCCTAGATAAAAAGGAAAATAACTTATGGATCCCTAATACCCCTTCCAAGATTTTCAAATAAATCTTTATTTATTGAATATTAATTCATTTTAACATTCTTAATAATTAGAATTGTTGAAGTGCTCCAATTTCATATTTTTATTTGAAATAAAAAAATTATGGAATTCTAGAATCATGATTAGTATAAGCACTTCATGAATATCAATGATGGATCCAAATTACATAGAATTGTGAAAGTCAAAAAATATTTTGTATTGAGTTATACCATTTCATTAAATTGACAATTTCAATAAATTATTCATACTATTAACATAGTATGATGGCTGTTAGACAAGTATGCCCCCATCGTCAAGCGATTTAGGACATCTATCTTTCAAGAAGGTAGCAAGGATTCGACTTCCATTGGGGGCAAGATGCTACGAAAGGAAGTTAATCAAGGATTATCAATATCCTTATAATTGATTCTTCCTAGGTTGATGCCCGAGCAATTAATGGGGACAAATTATAAATTCATTGGCAATATGTTTATGCTAGTTCAAATTTAGATCAGCCTATACTCTATTCATTTTTTATAGCCAATTCTAATCTTACTATTGATCTAGATTTAGATCATAATCTATAAGTGTAAAGGTATAAGGAAAAGAGTAAGATAAACCAATGAGCAGTCACATAAAACTATAGAAGAACGTGCTCATATGGAAAATGATCCATATGCTTCACCTATTAGAACATTAATGTATGACATGGTTTGTATTAGACCATAAATTGCAAATGCAATAGGAGCTTTAAATAAGTACATGAGCAATTTAGTCAAGACACACTAGGAAGTTGTCAAATGGATTCTCCAATATCTACGTGGTACACATAAATATGCCATTGTGCTTCAAAAGTAGAGATATTATTCTAGAAAGCTATATAGATGCTTGATTGCCACACAATTGTGTGTGCAATGAATATGCAGGTATATGTATTGCAACAAGTAATATATTGATAAGAAAATATCGTTCCTACGGAGATTACTTTATTAGATACTAATTTTAAAAACTAAAAAAAATCAATTTTTTCTTTAATATTTTAAGTAAGAAAAATTAAAATAACTAAAAATAAATAATAATAATTAATTAAATCAGATTTGGTAACTAAGAAGATATGATAAAATATCTAGGAATACTAAATCTCCCAATTTTTTAAACATGTGAATCACTAAAATCCTCCCAATATAATTATTAATTAATTACATTATCAATTGAATCAAATTTAGCATGTATTTCTCTCTCAAGTAAACTACACACCATATAGTAATTAACTTAATCACACTTAATTCCAATTAAATTGCATACAACTAATTAATTTCATCAATTATGGATCATATACATAAGAATCATACATCTCTGCCTTGAAACTATGCATGTTATTTAATCAAGACAAACAATTAAATAATTCTCTCGAATATATTTAATTGCCTCTATAGATAATTTGTTAGCCAAACAATTAATAGCATTAAAATCAAATTAAATTATTAAATTGAAATCAAAATTGGGGTAAAATATTAGATCATCATTTGTTGAAAATTTGGTTCATAAGATCCCTATATTAATAAATTAACTAGACGTAATTTTGTCCATAAAACTCATATTTTTCATAAAGAAATACATAAAATTGATAATGAAAAGATTATAAGAAGAAATACAATCAAACATCATGAATTGTAGTACTAATTTTATCTTCAATCTCCACCAAAATTGAATCTTCTTTTGAATTTTTCTGTATTTTTTCTCTTTTTAGCTCCAAAAATTGATCAAAATTATGCTAATAAAGGCTCACTAGGATTTATAGGGTGATTAGGGGCTTAAAAGTAGTTTAGATGCAATCTAGACCATCATATCAGCTTTAGATCAAGGGTTGAGATCAAAACAAGCAAAATTAACAATGCTAGCCAATCACAGCACGACAAGTGGCACATAGAATTTATTGGGAAAATCAGAGCGCGATGTGTGACAGGGGAGAATGGTTTTAGTCAACGAATGCTGAGTCAAAACCACGTGGCACATTTTGATTCGTGGATGTAGATTGCGTGGTGTGCTAGTGGATGATAGGGAGAAATTACGTGATGACATGTGTCAGTGTTGTTTGACTGCCTTCTAAACTCTGATTGAACATCATGTTGACATGTGTCATGCACTACGTTCCTCCTCACATATGGCGATGTACAATTCTTTGTCTCACCTTGTGTGGTGTCCACGTGGCTTAGACAGTCAACTTTTCTCCTTGTGTGGAAGGCCACGTGGAAACTTCTGATTGGTCCTGTGTTAAAAATTCATAAATAAAATCCCAAAAAATTTCATAAATTATATTTTCACCCCTTTTCACTAAAATGTTTGCATTTTAATATTTTTAGACCCAAAAATAATATTAATTAAATAAAACAAGAAAATATTAAGTAAAAAAGTGCACTAATGACTCTACTTTCATAGGGTCTTTACACCCCCAAACTTAACTATTTTCTTGTCCTCAAGTATAGCCAAGTATAACTAAATAAAATAACATAGGTAGTATATTCATATATATATATATATATATATATATATATATATATATATATATATATATATATATATATTAATACATGCATATTTCACAAAAACTAACCCTTTCAAAAGTAATACAATCCTATGATAAGAAGGTTCACATATTCATCAATCAACGTTAAGGATATGCAAGGTTTTTGACAAATTGATTCGTGTGTGTGTGTTGCACATGATATCATCCAATGCACTCATGAAATAAACCTATACGAGTAGAACAAGTCTCATAAGTCTATTTTTCAATCGTAGAATAAGTCACATAAGTCCATTTTTCACATCCCTCTCCACTAATATAAATATACACTTAGCAAAAGATCAATAAGGACTTTACATGCTTGTAATGTAAGGCTTAGGTGGGGGTCGATCAATGAAAACATTTAGGCTCTTTCCACACCTTAGCTTTCTTTTTATTCCTCGTGCACTTTTCAACTACAATTGAGCTTTAACTTGATATTTTAGTGCACCCCCTCTTATCATTCTTTTCATATTCTTTTTTATCCACATATTTTTTTCTTTTTTTTATTGTAACTTCACAATACCCCGAAACTTATTTTCAATTTTATTTTATTTTTCTTTAAATCGATAATTGTGTTGTGAGTTTTGCTTCTTCTTTTTTCTTTTTTTTATAGGGTGAATTACATTTTACTTTACTATATAGCAAAACACATGACACTACTATAAAAATGGGCATTAAAGTCGATTCGCTGAACCGACTTTAAATTGAGTGACTTAAAATGTAAAGTTAGTTCACATGATGAACCGACTTTACACATACATTTTATGATTTTTTTTATTTTTATTCTTATTTTTCGTATTCAATATTCAATATATATAGCATAAAAAACTAAAATATAAATAATAATACAAATAATTAAAAATTTAAATATAATTAATTACTTGATAATTAAATTTATTACAAAAACAAATAATATATATACAATACATATAGTTAACTTAAATTACAAATAAAATAATATCATCAAAGTGTAATTGGATTGTGCGAGCAAGCTTGGTTGACTTAGAATCACCAGCATTATGACAAGGAAACTAGACAAAAAACAGCTGATCCATATAACAATTCATTCCTCTACATACATGAGTACGTAAACATCCATCAAACAAGCAGTCTAAATTTCAGAGACATACGAATGGAGAAATTAAATCATTATAAATATTACGATAAAAAAGATATTACCACAATGACATCCGAGTGATATAACCCTTCGACGAACTCATATTAGCACTTTATTAATCATTTGTCTATAAATATGAAGTTATCTGGAATCTCTACTAGTATTTTTAATGCTATAATGAGCTCTAAATATGAAATCAAGTATAACTCTAATTTCTTACTTGGCTTGTGTGAGTTTTGGTGCCCTTAAACATATGGAACACGTTCATGGGCACCAAAACTCATAAAAACCAAGAAACAAATCGGAGTTACACCTGATTTCATATTTAGAGCTCATTATAGCATTAAAAATACAAGTAGAGATTCCAGATAACTTCATATTTATATACAAATGATTAATAAAGTGTTAATTATTGTCATAAGGAAAGTAGGCAAGAGAGATGAGATGTAGTTTGGGCCAAAAATAGGTCCATAAAAGAATGCATTCCCCTAAATACATGAGCATATAATCATCCATCAAACAAGGAACTTCAGACATAGGAATAGATTGAGAAATTAAATCGTTAAAAAAATTACTGTTATGTTGTCATATGCTATTCAAGATCATTAGAATCTTCTCCTGATTCTTCTTGTGATGATATAATTTGAACCATGTGTTCTGCCCATTCCTCTCGTAAATCATCAAAAATTTGTTGGTCGTAGCCCGTCTTTTTCCAACGAAAGAACTACATGTATTTAAAATTAAAATAAGAATGTAATTTCATTTATTTACAAAAAATAACTCAAATATGTTAAAAAAAATTTGTATATGGGTAAAAGATATTACCACATCATCAATTGGAATTTTGATATTTGTGATGATTTCGCTCATAAACTTCATGACATAATAACCACATGACTCCATTATTTTTTTATGGAACCTACAAAAAACAAGTGTACATGATTTTTCATATTCGAACATCTTTATTATTCAATTATAAAATTATTAATATTCGATTGTACATGCCATAACTTTTGTCCATATAAGCTTATGATATTTTTTAAGGGCAATGCCCCTAAACTTGTTCCACAACTTCCATGCCCTATCAAGGTTTAAAATAGTTAGTTTTTATTAAATATTACAAAAAAAATAATAGAAGAAACTAATATGTAGCTATAACTCTTACATTTCAACAACTACTTTTGTATCTTTACTCAGTTCTATGGAAGCTGAGTCACAGTACCAAGCATGATTAATGAACAAGATCAATGATTACCAACATCCAATGATCTTGGCCTTGTTCAAACCTTAATGGCCAAGGGATTATCAACTTTTGATTTTTGTTAAGCGTTAATGTCATATCACATAATTGTTTAGCTCTAATGCTAACATCCTTCTCTTGATATTGATTGACATATGAAGAATCATAGAACATTGCTAAATGAGATGAGTGATTATGTTGAAGTCGATAATAGCACGCCCTATATAAAAGATATATATATATATATATATATATATATATATATATATATATATATATATATATATATATATATATATATAAATAATTAGATAATATAAATTCATTATATATGTTCTACATAAATGAAAGAAAAATAAATAGATTCAGGACTCACTTTGTCCACACTTGAATTATACTTAAATCAATCATTTGATATTCAAATAGTTGCAATATGCACTCAATCGATATATAAGTTTGGCCGAGGTCTACACCAAAAATTTCTATAGGAAGTGGCACAGTCTATCCATCATTTATGCTAGATGCCCTCCCAACAATAGTCATCAAAGTTCCAAGATTTCTATTGAAGTTTAAAGCATAATTATAACTAAACTTTTTCCAAGGCTTTTTCTTGAATGACTTAGTGCACGATGATTCGCCACTAGACATAGATTTAGCACGAGATACTTGCTTCGTATCTCTTAAATGTGCCACATTTAAGAGTTTTGGTATAATAGACTAAAAAATGTATTATGTATTTTAGTAACTATAAAAGATATAATAAAATAATAGTAGTAAACAAGTGTTATCTTTTAAGTTAAAAAATAGTACCATGTCAAAATTTAGAACAACTTGAATCGACGACCAAGCCACATACTGTCCAACTGCCTCTTGGACTATGGTAACATCAGAAGGCACAGGTAGTGGGCCATCATGAAAAAATGATTGATCAATTACTATTCTCCAATGATTAGGAAAATATTGATTATGAATCATTTGATCATCGCTCAATTGTTGTACCGTTCCAATAGCAACAAAGTCCATTGCGAAGGATGTTTCAACAAACATTTCATATTCTGTAAACAATTTAAGTGTTATAATAAAAAATAAAACATATAAGAGTTAACTTAAAAATAATAGATTATATACACCAGAAATTAAAATCTTACCACATATGATTCATCAAATAGAGGAGGACTCCCATGTGGGGTAGCTATTGGATGTATATTATTACCAAAATGTTCATCATGATTTGATTGATGGTAAGAATGCACAGTTTGCATTGGAGAAAATGAACCACTACTTGATTGTATATGCATTCCTGGCATATAGGGAGGACCAATAGGATGACTATATCCCATACTGGATGTAGTTTGAGCACAATGAGATTGCTTGGGTGGTGCCTGGCATGGATGGTGGCCTGCATGTCACGGATGGTGGCATGCCTGGCATGGATTGTGGCATGCCTGACATGGATGGTGGCCTGCATGTCATGGATTGTGGCATACCTGGCATGGATGGTGGCATGCCTGACATGGATGGTTGCATGCTTGGCCAATATGGCATGCCCTGGTTGTAGAATGATGTCATGCTTGACATGTGTTGTGATTGATATTCTTTTATAGTGGCAATCTTACTTAACACTGAGGCCTTAAAGGAGTTAAGTTCTTCTTCAATTTTAGTGTACTTTTCCTTACTTACCGTCTAAGGCTTTTGTTTTGGAATGTTAAAATACTCCATATAACCATCATATTGGCTACCTCCCCTAACACAACCAGGATGCTCGCGTCCGAATGCATGATATAAAGCATCTCTCCTAGGCTCTTCGATTATTTCACCTCTGGATATTTTTTCTTGAACATCTCTCTACAAATAATAAAGCACACAAAAGTATCATTCATTATTACATCAATTATTAAAAATCATTAAGACTTTTTATCAACCAAAATTACTAACCAACTTATTTAGTTATTCTTCTCCTCGCTTAGTCATCGGTCTTGAATTCTTCATTTTGGGAGTCTTTGTTTCTATGTACAATTTAGTTCGGGTAACATGTCTACCCAATTCAGCTTCCTACATAAATTATGAAAAATTTATTAACAATGACATTAAATTAAATTAAGGAAAATAAATTTAAAAATATTTATAAATTAAGAAAAATTAATAATACCATTCTATATCTAACTTCAGGATTTGAAGACCTCCTAGTACGGTTAGGAAGAATGTTATGCATTTGTATATTATGATGTTCTTCCCTAATAATTTGAAATTCATCTAAACGTCTATATTCCACAAAGTCTTTCCAAACTTGAGGTGTAATCCAGGGGTGCCCTTCAGGGATTTTGTAGAGCTCTACCTCATCAAGTGGTCCTAAATATGGAAACACATAATTTCTTGCCAATTTGAAAGTCTTGTATTCCTTCCACGCCTTATTTGCAATCTTATAACACTTAAGTTTCCAACTGTCATCGACTTTGTAACGATTCTGTAAAAACATATAACAAAATATTAGATATAATACAAAAAAGATATAATATATATATATATATATATATATATTGATTATAAAATATAAGATACTTACACAAATGGTTATCCATATTTTGAACTTTTCTGCATCGTCAACCTGAGACCAATCATTTATATTGATTGGTATACTAGACTTCACAAGTCGACCAATAGAGGATTTCAATTGTTGTCCATTTTTCCCTATTGGATTACCAGTACCATCAAATAGAACATGTATTCTATCATCTGGGTTAAGTGGAGCATCAGGTATATTCCCCCAACCCTTTCTTTTCAAATACCCCAATAGATCATTTGGATCTACAAGCTCTGTTATCCGAGGATCCATGAAATATCTGCAAACAATGAAGAAATATAAATTAATTGACAATTTTAGGAACATACATATATATAAGAGTTATTACAACAATATAGAACATATGTTATGTTTAATTAGGTTGTTGATCGTATACATATATTCCTTCACAATCACTTCGAGCCCATGACGAAGAATCATCATCATCAACTAGATCATCACATACATTAGGCAATTTATTTGAGAAATTACTAATATTGGTTAATGTATCAAGCATAGGGTCATCATCTTCTACATCATCACAATGGTAAAACTCTTTTTGTGGAGGCGTTAACACAACAGACCATCTTGGATCAATTTGATCGCTCACGTAAAATACTTGTTTTGCATGAAGTGCTAACGTGAAAGGATCATCAGTCTGACTTATCTTGGATACATTTACAAGGGTAATCCAAAATCATCTATTTTATATCCAACATTGATAACATCTTCGACCCAATCACACAAGAAAATTGTTTCATGGAAGATGTCATAATCCAATTCCCAAATCTCTTGTATTATACCATAATATGTTCTATCAGAAAGTACAAGATTAACATCTTTTGAACTAGAAAATTGCATAGTTTGTGAAACCATCTTCACACCACTATTTTTATTTACTCGGACTTTGTCCCTAGCTTGAATCGTAAACCTTGATCCATTTATTGTGAAACTATGAAATGATTTGACATCAAATTTTGGCCCATGTGTAAGCCATTGTAAACTTTCTGATATTTTATGATTGGGTTTCTTGAGTTCATCTTGAATCTATGTATACAAAAACATGAGATGTGTTTAGAGCAAAGTTTTAAAACATTGAATAGATCTAGGAACATACATGCATGAATTTTTGTTTGTGGCACTTACATGGTTGCGAAACCAATTAATAAGTTCTCGCTTATGTTCATCATACAACCATTTTTCTCCTCCTTTTTTTTATAACGAGGATCGATCTTGAATAAGTTTAAATGCATCCTGTAATGTTATTAAATATATATGAAGTTATATATCATCATTAATAGTTAAATAAAAAATGAATTTTTCAATCGTGAAACAATGAATATCACTTACTCTTTGTACAGTTGTTCCTCATTATTATTTACCAAAATGATTCGGTGTTCTTTTTCCCATCGACTGCGATCAATAAACAATTTCTTACTTTCACCAAGCATAGGGTTTCCTACTTAGATCATGTGATGTTCTAAGAACAACTTGTGCATAGGATTCCCAATTTTAGTGCAACCACTATAGTATTTAGAACAAAACTCAATGGCCTATTCAGCAATGTATCGTTCCACCATGCATCCTTCAGGTCGATTTCTATTATTTACATATCCTTTAAGGACATGCATATATCTCTCAAAAGGATACATCCACCTTAAGTAAGTAGGACCACACAATTGAACATCTCGAACTAAATGAACACATAAGTGAATCATTATATCGAAGAAAGAAGGAGGAAAATATTTTTCAATTAGACACAAAGTATCTACAACATCTTTCTGTAAAGAATTTAACTCGCCAATTGATATAGATTTCTTGCATATTGTATTGAAGAATGAACAAAGTCGAATTATTGATAATCGAACATGTTTTGGAAGAATTGATCTAATAGCAACTGGTAATAATTGTTGTATTAAGATATGACAGTTATGTGATTTCAATCCATACAGTTTCTTATCGGTGATAGACACAAAATTTCTTAAGTTGGATGAGTAACCATTAGGAACTTTCACACCCTTCAAACATTTACAAAACACATCCTTCTATTTTATTGACATTGTATATGATACCGGTGGTAAGTATGTTCGATTCTTATTATTTTCCACCCTTGGTTCCAATTCAGGTCGTATGCCTAGTTTCTTTAAATCCAATCTTGCCTTAATTACATCCTTTGTTTTTCCAGGTATATTAAGTAAAGTACCAATCAAGCTCTCACATACATTTTTATCAATGTGTATGACATCTAAGATGTGATGAATGTGTAGGTCTTTCCAATAAGGTAATTCCCAAAATATTGATTTTTTCCAACAACTATGGTAAGTCGGTTCAAACTATTTTTCATTTTCACCCATTTCATTAGTTGACCTCTTTCGTTTCCCTACCTTAGTGAGTTTTTTTTTCATATTTTCATATCATTTGAATTTCATACCATTCAATTGCCTTAATATGTCAACACCTCGCAAAGGTAGAGTTGCATGATCATGATCTTCTTCACCATCGAACGATTTCTTTTGGTATCTAAACTTGTGTCTAGATGGTAAAAATCTTCTATGTATTCTATAAGACATCTTTCGTCAGTGAACAAGATAAGTTGCAGAAGTTCCATCACTACATATAGGGCATCCCTTGTAACCTTTTGTTGCATGTCCTGATAAGTTTCCATAGGCAAGAAAATCATTAATTGTCCATAAAAGGACCCCCTTCAAGTTAAAGTGTTCTTCTTTATGTGCATCATAAACATTTACACCATCATTCCACAACATCTTTAAATCATCTATCAGAGGCTACAAATATATATTGATGCTTATTTTCGCAAGTGTACGAATCGTTCAAGTAATAAAGTGTACAAAAGTACGGATATCGAACCCACAAGGAATGGCGTCACTAAGTACCGAAATTGACTAACCCTAATTTTATTTGAAAACCGAATTGTTGAAATTGTTTTAAAAGCAGATTAACATAAAACTAAACGCAAATAACAAAATTTAATGTTGTTCACAAACAATTAAAAACGCTAAGGCATTTGATTTCGCTAAATCAATTCAATCCGATTTCAAGTCATGTTATATGAAAATCAAAGCTAAAAGTGATGGTTGAAAAACCCAAACTTATCTAATACTCTTTCTCAAGTTATATTAGAATTACTTATCTATGAAAACCAACTATATTTCTATGAAGATTTAATCACAAATAAGCACATTACGATTTATGGAATTTCTGGAATAACCACATACATCATGCATTAGGTGTCAAACTCGCATTCAACATACGGTATTTATCACAAGAAGCATTCATTACACATCTCCTCTCGGTCTCAATATAATGCAACAAATCATCTAAATCTTGATCAGAAATTTAAAAGCATTAAACATGGAAATAAATACTCGACTTGAAAACAATGAATTCATATAACCATAACAAAAGAAATCAGATTTCCTTGATTTAACTACATCATAGCCTTAGCAAAAATGAATTAGTTCATAACGGAAATAAGAACAACCATTATTTCAATTGAATTCATGATTAACAAATCTAAATAAAATGCAGAATATGAAGGCTAAGGAGAAGAGATGAAAAACTCTTGAAGATGAAGACTTGGTAGCAACAATGGTGATGATCCTTCAAGCTTCTCCACACTTTCTCTCCAAAATTGCCTTTTCTCCTCCAAAAATGACTCAGATCTGTTCTCTCTACCATCCCCCTCTTTTTCCATCATATTGTATATATAGATCTAGGATTTGGGGGGCAATTTTGGAACAAAACAACCAAAAAATCTGTTTTCGGACAAAACTCGCCGGCGGCGAAATTGTTCTCGCCGCGGCGAGATTTCTAGAAAACTTACGATTTTGGTTCCGCTCAATCTCACCGGCGGCTAGATTATTGTGGCCGGAAGCGAGATTCACTTGGCCGGCGGCTAGATTGATTTGGCCGGTGGCGAGATTGATTTGGCCGGCGGCGATATTCACTTGGCCGGCGGCGAGATTGCTGTGCCAAAATCCGTGCTCCCTGCATGATTTTCAACGTTTTCTCCGTAAGGTTTTCGCCGGCGGCGAAATTCTAAATTTTGAAATTTTGTTTTCTTTTTATTTGTACTCAATCCCGGTCATTGAAATTTGTCCCGAACTTCTCCAAAATTATGATTTTACCTGAAATTGCACTTTAAACACGAAATACCCGTGAAATGAAATTTGTGGATTAAATAATCAAATAAACGCAATTTCCACACAAATATCAACCTTTAAATCATAACAAAAATGCAATATGTTGACTCTTATCATACATCAATATCAACACCGGGTTGTTTCGGTCCTGAGATCAATAATGTTAACATCATGAATTTTCTTTTCATACACAACCAGGGAGGAAGGTTGTATGTTACCATAATTACTGGCCAATAGCTATATCTACTACTAATAAAACTATGTGGATTAATTCCATCAGCAGCAATGGCAAGACAAAGATTGCGCGGATCAGATGAAAATTGAGGAGATAAATTATCTACTACTTTCCAATTTGGAGAATCACAAGGATGACGTAGCACCCCATCATCAGATCGACTATCTGAATGCCAAGTCAACATCTTTGATGTATCTTTACTATTGAACAACCTTTGAAAGCGAGGAATCAGAGGAAAGTACCAAAGAACCTTTGCAGGCACGCCTTTCTTATGTGTTGTCTCATTTGTACCATGCTTCCATCTCGATTCTTTACACATAGGACAATCATCTAATGTCTCATATTCTTTTCTATAAAGAATTCAATTATTTGGACAAGCGTGAATCTTATGATATTCCATGCCAAATCGACTAAGAGATTTCTTCACTTCATACATTGAAGATGGCAATTCAATACCCTCAGGAAACATATTGACTACTAGATTTAGTAATTCTGTGAATCCCTTGTCAGAAAAACCATATTTTGCCTTCACATTGTACAAATGAACCAATCCTGACATTTTAGTGTATTTTTTGCATTTTGGATACAACGGTTTTTCGGCATCTTCTATAAGTTTTTTAAAGGTTTCGGGATAGTTAGGTTAAAATTTAAGTTAATTAAGTTAATAAAAAGGTAGGTTAATTAAGTTAATGAAAATCTAAGTTAATTAAGTTAGTAAATAAAATTAATATAAGTTAGTAAATTAAGTTACTAAAAACCTAAGTTAATTAACTTAAACGAAAATTAAGATAAAAAAATAGTTAAAAAAAAATTAAAAAAAAAAATAAACCAAATATAAAATAAATTGAAAAAGTAAAAGAAAAATAAAAATAAATAAAAAGAGAAAAAAAAATTTAAATTAAAAATTAAGCCAAAAATAAAATAAAATAAAAAATAATTGAAAAAATAATTGAAAAAGATAAAAGAAAAAAAAATTGAAAATAAAGTTTTTGATTTTTTTTTTTTGAAAAAAAAAATTATTTTTAAATAAAATAAATTTTTTATTTTATTATTATTATTATTATTTAAAATTTATTTAAGTTTTTTTTTGTTTTTTTTAAATAAAAAAAATCACAATTAATTACAACACAAAAAGTTTTTAAAATTTTGATAAATAATTTAAAAACGCTATTCCTTCCCCGGCAACGGCGCCAAAAACTTGATCGGGCAGAACCAACATCACCGATCGTGCCGTTCATTTGGTTTTATTTATTTATAAAACTCTCGCAAGTGCACGAATCATTTCGTATAAAATGATAAGTATACTCCCAAGGTCGATCTAAGGAAAGAATATATGTAGTTTTTAATTTATTATTCAAACTTTTAAAAACGAAATTAAATCTTAAACATCCTGTCACGATATTTTGAGTTTTGTTTTTAATCTACTGACATAAAAATAAACATAGATACAGATTCAATAAATATTTATGCAAATTTTATCATTTAAAATAATGGAGTATTTATGGATATAATAACTAAGTTAATTATGCTTGCTCATATTATTTAGGTTATTAAATATATGAATTGATATTTATTGATTCTCTCTTTTTTATATGAATACCACCTTTGGTGGGGTTAGATATTCTTTGTTAACTAAACAAATCAATTAACACCTATGAGTGGGGTTGATAACTAATTTGGTTAATTAAATTAATTCTTTTTTCTAAGAGATTGAAAATGAACCATTTAAATGCCACTTTTGGTGGGGTTAGACAATTTAAACTTTATTCAAGGTGTCCAAATTAAACCTAAGAATTTAGTTATCCGAGTACTAACTTTCAAGTTTTAAAACCACTACTGAAAACATGTTGTCAATACATTTTTAGATAATAATTCTTATAAAAACTTTTGAAATAGAGCTTCACTCTAACTACCGGGCGATTGTACCAACAAATAAAAGAGCACTACTCTAAATTAGACCGGATAACTAAAACTTAAAATCTAATTTTCAGATATAAGTTTGTAATGAAAAATAATATATTTCTCTCTAACATTCTTAATATAAAATCTTGAATAAAAATAAAATCAATTCATTTTAGAGATTTTTACCTATTTAATATTTCGCAAGTATAACAACGTTATTATTATATCATGATTACAAACAGCCAGCAAAGTTAAATTTAATCACAGACAAATTAAATATAACATGTAAGAATAAAGCATAAAAATAACTGCAAAGAAAATAAAATCCTTACAGAACTTCGATGCTATTCCCGTTGCTGGAAAACCTCCGAGCAGAATTTGCACTCCTATTTATTGAATCAAAAAGCTAATAAATTACAAAAACATAGCTAGTTTTTCTCAAAAAGAGAAGAACTCTAAAACTAAGAAAAACTAACTAAAAACTAAAAAAAACTAGAAAAGAATTAAAAACTAAGAAATTGAGAGAAAGAAAGAGGAAAGAAGTGTGTTTTGAGGTGTGGTATGAAGTGAAGAGAAGGGGGTATTTATAGGTGAGGATGGAGAGAAAAAGTGGGTGAAAAAATGGTAGAAACGCGGAGTAGTGATTGCTGACGTCATTTGATGACATCAGCATGATGTGGGGGTGGATGCGCGTGGATTGGGGTGTAGATGGCAGCGGCGCGCGCAGAAGGCACCAGTGGCGCGCACAGGCGCACGCGTAAGGTAGGAGCAGCGCGCGCAGGAGTAGGAGTAACACGTGCAGAACTAGAGCAAGGCGTCTTGTGATGAGCCGGGCGCGGACCGGGCGGGCGTGTTACGCATGGGCATGCGTAGCGGCGGGCTTTCGGCGGCACGATTTCCTCCTTTTTGACATTTTTGACCCATTTTGTCCAATTTTTTCATATTTGTTGACCTTTCCTCATTTATTTATTAATATATTTGTGATGTATTGCTTCCAGTATTCCTGTTTGAGTCTTTAAGTTACGTTTTTAAGCAAAAATACCTGAAAAACAATAAAAATACCCGTGATTCCGAAAAAGACAAATTTATATAAATATATGATATAATCATATAAATATATATATTTTTAATCAATTAATGTGCATAAAATCATGGTAATATTAGTGCTTTTTAAGCACTCATCAGTTACCCATGCCTATTTATTAAATAAACTAGCTCTTTCCAACCACCCTTGTTGATGGCTCATCGATATGCACAACGAGGCTCAATGAATGTTGAATTTTCTTGCTGGCCAATCATCGGACACTTATCGATTGGAAAATCCACGACAAGCTACAATAATCAATACGATTTTTCACAAAACAAAATTGGATTCGTTGCTACACCTTAAAAATATTATTAAAAATTCTCTTTAAGACACTTTAATAATTTATTACAAATTTTTGAGGTTTTATAACCTAGGAAACAAAAAGGTAAAATAAGATTTAAGTGTTATCTTTTAAAAATACTGGAATGAAAGTATTAACTTTTTGTGTATAGATCTTCCAATCAATGAAGGCATAGATTGACCAATGAGGTCTTTCACCTTAAGTTTTATATTATATCCATTTTATTTTATTTTATTTTATTTTATTTAATTATTTTTTTGCTAAACCTCTTTAAAAATTAAATTTCTTTTGCATACCATTTTAGAAAGGGTTAACAATTTTGTCGAACTCTCCAACCTTTAACTTAAAATATACTTGATTCCTAACCTTTGTTTCATACATTTTAGTCCCTAGCCTTTCAAAATTTAATAATTTAAGTTCAATTTAAAATAATTTGGTTCTTAACCTTTTCATGAAAATAAAATTTAGTCCTTAATTTTTTGACAAAATTGTCAAACTGGTCTGATAATTATTAAATTTTAAAAAATTGGGGATTAAAATGTATAAAAAAAAGGCTAGGGACAAAAATGTATTTTAAGATAAAAGTTAGAGACCAAAAGAGTTGTTAACCCTTTTAAAAATTAAAATAAAATTTTATAACAAACAAGTTTTCTAATTTTACGTCTTTAAAAAATTAGGAAAATTCTATTTACGTCCCACATATACAACTAAATACATACCCAAATATTTTATATTATTTAAAATAATAATAAAATATTACAATTCACCAAATACATCCCACACTTTTCATCTTTAAGTTAAAAAATAACTACTAATAATTTTGTCTACCTTTATCATCACCACCACTACTATAACCATCATTACAACTTTCAAACCTAAACTCAAATCATATAATTATTGAATTATTATATATTTTACTTACTTTAAAATAGAAAACTTAGACACAAATTTTGAACATTAAAGAAGAGTCAAAAGAGTTATATCTATAACTTTCATGATTTGTTTGCATTTTTTTATTTTGTGAATTGATAGATATTCGGCAAACCAAGACCATATATGTAAGACATGTTTAGTTACATATGCCAAACATATAAGAAATTTTTGGCACATTGAACATTTCTTATATGTAAGACCTAGGCTCGCAAAAAAAAATCACAAACATTATAGACATAACTCTTTTGATTCTTATTTAATATTTAGTATTTGAGTATCTAAGTTTTTCATTTTAAAGTAAGTAAAATATATAATGATTAAATGGTTATATGATTTGAGTTTAGGGTTGAAGGTTGTAATGGTAGTTGTGGACAAAATGGTTAGTAGTTGGTTTTTAACTTGAGATGTATTTGGTGGATTATACATGTTTTATTTTTATTATCATTTTATATATTTTAATCATTTTAAATCTTGTAAGGTATATATTTTGTAGTAGATGTAGGATGTGAGTAAAATGAGCCAAAAATTAACTCATGTTACTAAAATAAAAAATTAGAGTGAAATTGGCTTAGTATAGAACGTATATCAATGTAACTAATTTATTTCCTAATATCGTTAGGTGATGTCATGTTGAGGGGAGGAATTGTCGTTTTTACCCATGCACGTTATATTGAGAAGAGAAAGATCTTTTCCCTCATATAACACCAAAATCTCATATATATATATTCCAGTTATTTCCTCGTCATTTTTTATACTTACTTCTTTGATTTTTTGCTAATATTTCATTGTCCATTTCTGAATTAGTTGTTGTGTTCTTCCTTGTGCTACTAGTATGTGATTTTTTATCTTTTTAATGTGATGTTTTGGTGTATTTTTGTTCTTTTCATTATTTTTCATTGCTAAGTAGGCTAATTTTTGTTCTTTTTCATTTACTTTATTCATATGTTGTTCAAGATTTTTGTTTGATTATCTTGATTCATTAATCTCATTTTTGGTACAGTACATTTTTTTGTGTTTTGTGTCTTTTGGGTTGTGTATTTCTATTTTCGTTTCCCCTTTTTAAACTTATTCATTTCATTTGTCACTAACAAGTAAGTTTTTTCTCTGTATTTTTTATTGTTATTTGAATTTTTTATTATCTTGTGATGACTATGAAAGTAGAGTCATTAGCATATTTTTTTATTTAATATCTACTTGTTTTATTTAATAAATATTATTTTTATGGTCAAAAATATTAAAATATAAACTTTTTAGTGAAAAGGGATGAAAATATAATATTTGGAATTTTTTGGGGATTTTTTGGAATTTTTATAGATTTTTTATGAATTTTTAATGTAGGACCAATCAAGAGCTACCAAGTGTCATACCACGCAAGCGAAGAGCTGACTGAGCAAGCCACGTAGATTCCATGTAAACAGGGACAGCGAATCACATTACGCCGTGTGTGAGGAGGATGAAACACGTGTCACGTGTCAGCATGACATTTAATTCGAGTTCAGGCTTGGTTAAATAGTGTTGCCACATGTTGCTACGCCATTGCTCCCCACGATCCACCCTTGCGCCACTCTATCTATTTCCATGAATCACATTGTTCCATGTAATGTAGACTCAATGAATGTTGATTCTAACCGGCCTCTTTTGCTATGTGTCGCTCCCTAATTCGCCTAGTGAATTCCTGATGTCACGTGTCGCATTGTGATTAGCTAGCATTGTCAATTTTGCTTGTTTTGATCGTAGCCCTTGATCTGAAGTTGATTTGACGGTCCAGATCGCACCTGAGCAATATTTAAGCCCTTAATCACTCCATAAACTCAAAGTGGCCTCCATTAGCATAATTTTGGTTAATTTTTGGAGCTGAAAAGAGAGAAAAATAAAGAAAAATTCAAAAGAGGACACAACTTTGGTAGAGATTTAAAATAAGATTAACACTACAATTCAAGAGTTTGATTGTATTTCTTCTTCTACTCTTTTCTTTATCAATTTTTATGTCTTTCTTTATGAAAAATATTAGTTTTATTAACGCAATTATGTGTAGTTAATTTATTAATCTAGAGGTAATCTGATTTAATTATATTTTTTAATCTGATTTTCATGCTACTAATTGTTTGGCCAACAAATTATCTATAGAGGTAATTAAATAGATTTAATAGAATTATTTAATTGTTTGTCTTGATTAAATAACATGCATAGTTTCTAAGTAGAGATGTATGATTCTTATGTATGTGATCCATAATTGATGAACTTAAAGAGTAGTATGTAATTTAATTGGCATAAGAGTGTGATTAAATTAATTACTATATAGTGTATAGTTTACTTGAGAGATGAATATATGCTAGGTTAGACTCAATTGATTATTTAATTAATTGATAATTATATTAGGGAGATTTTAACGATTTGAATGTTTAGAAAATTGGAAGATTAAGTATTCCTAGATATTTTCTCATATATATTTTTAGTTACCAAAATCTAATTTAATTAATTATTGTTATTTACTTTTAGTTATTTTAATTTTGATTCCTTAAAATATAAAACATAAAAAAATTGATTTTTAGTTTTTTAGTTTTAAAAATTATTTTCTAATAAAATAATCTCTGTGGAAACGATCTTTTCTTATCATTATATTACTTGTTATGATATGTATACTTGCGTATTCATTACACACACTTTGTGTGTGGCGATTATCTTGTATATTATCTTGGGTTTCTAAAAGTTTTGTTTCTTTTTTTCATTTTGAATCTTTGTTATGTTTTTTGTTTTGTGTTTGATATGGATTTTTGTATTTTAATCAAATGTTTTGAATTTGATTTTATTGTCGGATGTCTAAAAAGAAAGGTGTTGTTACTAGTATAGCAAATCTATCTAAGAAGACTCTTAATCATATAGAGGATAATATTAGTAAGATTTAGGTTCTTCTTACAAATTTTTAATTGATACCTGTAACTTAGTTTACTATTGTATATTTATTAAATGTATGTTATTATTGCATTAATATTATGATGTTATAGATTATATTATTCTTTCTATGCTTCATGTTTATTTATTTTTTGAAATATCATATATTCTATAATATGTTTTGCACAACTTGCATTTTTTTCAATTTTTTTTATGTTTTATAATCCTTTGTAACGTACAATATTACATTGAAGTATAATAGTAATGTAATATCTTACAATATTACATATACATTGTTCTTTCATGTAATTATATATGTGGTTACATGTATATCAATAATGTTCAAATTACATTATTTGTATTTTTTTCGTTTTTAATCTTGTTGTGTTCATTTTTAATCTTGATGTATTTTATTATATATTTTTAGTCACATTTTTATCTGATATTGTTTTTTCATTCATTTTTAGGTTTCATACCTTAAAGATAATTTGTTGTTCTCTAACCTTCTTGGTATGAATGATGATTTTAATGTTTGTTATGGCTCTAATGCCACACCTTAAATAGTGATTACTCATATAAAGAGTGTATTGGACGAGACTCAGAAGTTACAATTTCAAGAGTCATGCTTTGGAAAATTTTATAATTTACTAAACTGTAGATTTAGTGGGTAGTTGATCAACTTGCTGCTATTAAGAAAATGTCTCCTTTGTAAATTTTTGTATAAGTATCAAGATGTAAAGGTTATCTCTCGCCAAATTTTGAATTGCTACTAGTCTAAAGTTGTTGAACAAAGATGAGTCTACTGATGTTGATAAGGATTCAACTTATTTTATTAACAAGTATATCAATAAGTTCTATTCCATCAAATATCTTAATTTTTTGGTGGATTGTATTAGGAAGCCTAATCCACACTCTGTTACTACTCGTAAGAATAAGGGTGGTACAAAATCAAAGAAGGTTGGTCTGAGCAGTAAGGCTTCCAAAGGAAAGCAAGTTACTGGTCATGAGTTTAAGTCTATTGAGGCTAGAGAAAAGGATGTTGTTTTGATCTGTTTGGTTTACTTTTTAGAGTGTAGTTTGCTTAGGAAGGTGAAAATTTATTTGTTTGTAGAGAAGCATTGCTATTGGCTAGTGATTAAGATAAGTTAAATTCTTATCCTTGGGGTGACATTGTGTTCAACTTACTATTTGACAACTTGAAAACGATTGTGTGCATATGGATAATGTGGCTTTAAGAATGGATCAATAAAAAGACAAAACTAAGCTAAAAAAAGAAGGACGATAAGTAATGTTACATTTTGATGAAAAATAATGAAAAATTATGTAACATATTACAACGATAGATTACATTGTTGTAACATGTTATATTTTTTGTTAACATCTATTATAACATGTTTCATTATGTAGAAATCTGATTTTAACATGATGTAACATGTTATATAACTTCTTACGTATAATATAATATGTTATATAACAAGTTATATTGTATGTAACAACGTACACAATATATGATGTTATTTGTTAAATAACTTTTGAATTAGTATGCTTGAGTTTATATTAATTTTATTTTGATAATGTTGCTTATTATGTTGTGTTTTCTTTTGGTAGGTTCACGTGAATACGGTGCTCGCACATGAGGATGCACCTTGCTTTAAATCTTTGTTATCACATGTCGAAGTAGTTTATTATAATGTGGTGGGCTTGTCTCAAAATTAAGCTTGTGATTCGCAAGATGAACATGTTAATGATGCTTTGTTAAAGGAGAAGTTAGAAGAGAATAAAAAAAAGTTTCGTGAGGAATGGTTGGATGAAGGGTTCAAGTCATCGAATGTAGACTTCAATAATTTTTATGATAAGTTGACTTCATATATTGATGATTAATTCAATCAGTAAAGAGCTTATTTTGATCGAAGGTTTGATGAGAATAGATCTGCTATTGATGGATTATGTGCAAATATTATAATGATTTCTTTGAGTTTTTCAACGTGGAAGTTGTAAATTATTGTTTGATATTAATATATTTTTTGTTTATTATATTACTAATCAATTTTATCATTGATTTGATTTTGAATTTTTTTGTTGATAGGCACAACATACTTTCAAATCATACAAGTCTCCGACTAAGGCTTGTACTACACCTATTCGGCCTACAAAGGGTGGCATTTGTGGCAGGGTTTCAAATGATGATGATGTAGACAAGCCATCTTTTGATCTCAATTTGGAATACTCACAAATTATTCTGAAGATTTATGTTCTCCCTCTTGTGATCCAAATATTGACAATGATACATTCTATATCTACTTTTGTGTTAGAGAGGGAAAGGAGATCAATTAAACTATCAAGAACTATTTCTAGTCTGTATGTTTGTCCGCCTAAGAATGATGTGTCTTTTGCTTATGGAAGAATACAAATGGAGCCTTCAATTAAACCTATGGGATCAAGTTCTCATGTTGATGATCCATATAGATTTACAGATATTTATGAGGATGATGATGCATTAGTGCATCCAAGTTTTCCTTATCAACCTCTTACTAAGGATTGGAAGAAGCATTTTAATGAATGTTTTAGAAATAAATATTCATATGTATTATATATATATATATGTTTGTTCTATCTTTATTGACATAGTTCCTTTTTGCAATTAGTGATCCAATTATAATCCAATATCGAGACTTGGCCATTGATAAGAAGGATTTCATTCTTCCTTTAGAAAGGGCTACGGGACTACTTCATGACATTATAAGTATTACAATTATTTTTATTTGAATATTATACTCATGAACTTTTTTTATTATATATTTTAATAATTGCATGTATTTTTTTGTTGTTTCGTAGCATTTGATTAGTATTTTGTATGAGATACGTGCATAGAGGTCTCAATTTCCTAACACTTTTGGTTTGAAGAATTATTCTACATTGGAGTATGAGATACCTATCTTGTCGTATTTTTTGGGGTATCATGGATATGGTGATAATCAACAAGTCGATCCATACACTTCGTGGCCAATATTTGTGGTTGATGGTGTTCCAAATCAAGCCAATGTGTAAGAATTTTTTATTCTATGTTGTTAATACTTTTTATTTATAATATCATTTTAATTCATCCTAATGTATTTTTTTGCTATTTTTATGTTGCAACCATGATTGTGAGGTTTGGTTCCTCAAAATTGTAGAGTTCACCATAAGTAGTCGGTTTTGATTATGTATTTTCATCATTACTTTTGAAGCTTCATTAAGCATTTACATATTTATGGTGAACTCTTCTTCAATATAAACATAAGTAGCTACTTTGAAGTAAGTGTTTGCAAATTTGTTGTGGTAATAGATTACAAGGTTTTGTTGCATGTGATAATAACAATAACAATGATGTGCCTTATTGTCATAAACCGTACCGACTATCGATTTTATTACTGGATCTTTATCTAAAACTATAACTAAATTTTCTTTTCTCTAATAGGTAGCTTTAATCTTTTAAAAAACCATTTTCATGTTTTTGTTGTTTCCTATCTACCACCCTAAATGCAACAGGGTATATCTGCATTACATTATTTATTACATTAGTAACTTATTATGTAACATGTTACATTATCAGTGTTGTATAAATGTAACAGTTACATATGGGAAGTTTTTTTTAAAATATGATTAAGTAAACAATAATTTTACTATAAAATCATTATTACTTGATTATTCCCATCTTTTGTAACTGCTACAAGTAATACCCTTCCTTCTCTTTCTTTGGTAAATTTTCCATGAACTACTAGTACTGGCCTCATGTATTTGTTGAATCCATTTATGCATTCTTCAATTTCCATGAATCCATACCTAAGTTGGAATCTACATAAGTTTTTATCTTAGTGTATGAATTTATGTTTTCCTTTTCTAACATGTAAAAGAATTCAGGTAGCTTACTATATGATTATTTAGGATCTCTTCATACTTGTTTTAATGCTTCTTGTTTTCCCATGATTTCTCTTTTGTAAGTGATTGTGACTCTTGATTTCCTTTTTATGTCACTTATAATTTCTTTTGGTCTTAATTGTCTACCTAGATCTTGGTAAAATTCTTTGATGTTGTCAGTTACATACTTGTACATGGTATGTTTGTCTCTTTGATCCTTGAACATATATGAACATGAATGATATTCATTGTAAGTGGTTACCTTGAATGAATCTAATTGTTTAATCTTATTTGCTACAACTCTCCAAAGACAATTTTTATCTTTGCATTTCATTCTAATGCTTGACTTGTTAGAGTTGCTAACCTTGTAATAGAACCTATTAGTTATTGCTAATGTCGACACATGCAGTTTGAGAGCCTCTTTGTTATCAAAAACCCTACCATTGTATAACCCTTCCTTGGTATCGGAATCTGTTGTTGAGTCATTCTCACTATCTGAGCTTGTTGTTACATAATCAGAATTTGAAGGTAAACTAATCTTTTCATGAATATCTTATTGGTTGTATGAGTTACATACAATTTATTGTACTCTTCATTATGTTTTCCAACATTTGTATTGATGAAGTGCTATACATCTTTATCATCTTCTAAGCTTAGGGCTATATGGATGCCCGTACATTTCATCTTGATGTCGATATCTCCAATTAGAAGTAATGCATCGCATATTCTTTCTTCAATTCTTTCAAAATCATATTTCTTTCTACGCATATACCTTTTGAAATACCATTCATATATTTTTTTTCTTCTTCATGAAATATCCATTTCCCACTATAAATAAGAATTATTCAATATTTGTCTCACATATTTAATGAATATTAAAAGTTACCTTATAATCATAATATTACTTAGACAATACTAAAAGAATACACATAAATTGAAAAAGATACAAATATTTAAACATGTTAATGCAACAAATATAACAAAAAATGTAACATATTACATTACATTCTATTTTAACGTGGTGTAACATGTTACATTATGTTATTTTAAAATGTAACATATTACATTCTTTCATCTGTTTTAAAAACAAGCATCTTTTTACATTAAAATAACATTTAAATAATAGACGAAATAAAATATACATAGATTTAGATATTTAAGATAATTTAAAATCATAAAAAAAATTTATGTAGAATGCAATTAAGATTCAAAAGACTACAATTCAAAGTATAATAAATGAATATATTTCAATTTTTGAAATATAATACAGATATAGATAATTTAGTGAAGAACGAAATTCTCCCTTACAAAGATTGATCTAACCTCAATTTGTATATGCTTGTTAATTGATTTGGTGGTTTTTGTAACATATAAGTGAAACGTGGGATTTAGTTACAGCATGTGGGCTGTTTGAACGATGAATAGAGGATAATTTGGGAAAATATCACTAAATATAATATAATACTATTTATGCCATTTTTTGAAAATTAGAAAGCGAAATAATAATGGCCTTTTTTTAACTAAGCTTCTCAAAGCCCATTTATAGTCCGGACTGACAAACGAAAAGAATAGGGGCTTGCATCTGTGACCAAACACCTAAAGCACTTTATTCTCTTATTCTCTTATTCTGGATTAGGGTTAAACTCTTTGACAAGCAAAGATTTTCCTAGGCGCCAACCAATTCTTGCAGTCAAATTTTATCAATCTCTCAGGACAAACAAACAGGTAAAACCAGCTTTACAATTTTCACCTTTTGGTAACACTACACAACAATGTGTTTGAGTTTGATGCTTCTTTGAATTTTCTCGCTCTAATCTCAGTTCTTCCTTGGATTAATTGTTGGAAACTATAAACTGGAAATTGAAGTTGACCACTTTT
The DNA here is from genome assembly GCA_030763125.1 of Hippophae gyantsensis. NCBI lineage: Eukaryota > Viridiplantae > Streptophyta > Magnoliopsida > Rosales > Elaeagnaceae > Hippophae > Hippophae gyantsensis. The sequence goes on along the minus strand of CM061035.1, from coordinate 38,486,410 downwards.
ATAGAACTCTTAGTTTTTGACGTTCAATTATGGCATTGAATTCAATCTTATAAACAAACTCATTTGAGAGCTGGATAAATGCAGCTAAAAAAATTCAATATTTGCTTCAAATATGGGGTTAATTCCCTTTCTTTTATGAATTTGTTGACACGGAAGTGAATTCTGAGGCTTTTGATGGATTCTTCAATTTTGCGTCATTTTATCAGAAAATTTAAACCATATTTGTTGACATGTTTTTGAAACTTGAATTTTCAGCATCCTTTTCTAATTTGGCATTTGAAGAAGTAATCATATGAATATATTAGATGGCGGGTTCAACATTTGAAAACTCATCGCAGAGTGTTAGGTTCCTTAGCTCTAATTTTACTTTGGTGCTGTGGCTGTTCATCATAAAACTAAATGTAAAGTATAAATCTTCTCAACTAAGATGTTGGGTTTTCTTTACTTTTCTCTTCTTGCCTAGTAATTCTCTTTTTATATATTTGTGTGTGTCTCTTTTAATCTATAGAAGTTCACCCATGTACATGTACATGGTGTGGGTACTCAAACGTTCTAATTTGATGAAAATTTATAGAAAATTAAGAAAAATAGTCTGGGTCCGACGTCCGTATATGTCTCCAAAAGTTTGAGTCTTATGGTGTAAAAGAGTAACTAAAATAGCTTTTAATTGTTTGGCATTAAATGATCAAAGAACGTTGCAAAAGTGAAACAAGCTATTGGCTTTTGGGAGAAATGTTAAAATTGACGTTATTAAGTTTTTTGTGGCTTACTGATATGTGGATATGACATCAATTTGATCTTGAAAAAATATTAGTATATTTAACAAAATATGCAATGATTTCTAAATTCATGTCAAAGAAAAAGTAATGTAATAACTAAAAGAAAATCAAATCCATGTTAGATTTTCTTTTATCTATAAAAAAAAATTGCCCATTTTGCACTGTTATTTGCAAACTATACACCATATTTTTTTTCTATGAACGTTTCTAATTTGACGTAGAATGGTTGCAATATTCATCTGTTATCTATTAAACTTTTCCAGGTTTAAATTTGGAAAAACTAATGCATCAAAAATGGTATGATTTTCATGTGTAAGTTGATTTACATAAAACTTTTATGGTAAGGAATGGGTACCCAAGCCACTTCAACAAATGATCGTTCAAGGACATACTGGACACCAACAATGGAACGATATTTTATTGATCTGATGTTAGAGCAGATGCATAGAGGAAACAGGATTGGCTACACATTCAACAAGCAAGCTTGGACAGACATGCTTGTGGTGTTCAATGCAAAATTTGGATCTCAATATGACAAAGATGTTCTTAAAAGTCGTTATACAAATTTGTGGAAGCACTTTAATGACGTGAAGAATCTTCTTGGTCATAATGGGTTTTCCTGGGATGAAACTCGTCAGATGGTGGTAGCTGATGACTATGTCTGGGATGCTTACATCAAGGTATGCAATGTCTCTTTTGATCCATAATTTTAAAAATATTCATGGCATGATTGAGATGATAGAAGGAACATGCAGGCTCATCCTGATGCTCGACCCTATAAAACCAAAGCAGTTTTGAATTTTAATGACTTGTGCCTGATATATGGATATACAACAGCTGATGGAAGATACAGTCGATCAAGTCATGATTTACACTTTGATGATGAAGGCCCCCTCATGAATACAGGTTTAATTTTTCATTTTTCCTTTGATCAACTTGAGGCTGATGTGGGGTTTATGCTGGTACTAAATTTTAGAAACCAGTTTTCACATATACATAGTTTGAACCAGAACTGGTTTTCATTTTCATCCTGTATCAAATAAATAGTGGCATTCCTTCAGTCCAGGTCAGAAAAGATTGTGTGTCTTTACCCCTCATATGAATTACAGCATTTACGAAAAGAACATAGAAATCGTCCTTTGGCCTTTTAGCGAATTTATTTCCGTGCAAGCCATAAAAATGTTTATTTCCCTTAAATTTCCTTTCTGCATAGCAGTTGTCGTAAGTATTGCCAAATATTACATACAACGTTGATCCATAAGTGTATAAATATCAAATAAGAGTGTCAATCGTATTTAAGTTAACATATTTTTTAAGCGTAAATATCATATATACCCTTTAGGTATTTCTAAATATGATACGGGTCCTAGATTAAAAAATAATATCCACAACATCCAATTTACAGTAGATTATAAAAAAAAAGGGCACATAAAAAGGGATAAAAAAAGTCATACTACATCATTTTCACATTAAAATACAACTTGTACTTGTTTAAAGAAATAAATGATTGATAAAATTAAAAGTAATAAATAAAAACAAAATAAAAAAATTGGAAGAAAACCATTTTTTAATAATTAATTTTTATTTCTTTTGTTTTACATATATATATATATATATATTTTGGTTAAAACCATGATATATTTATTTATTCTTTTATTTTTTTAGTTTAATTTTTTATGTTCTTTATATTTTGGCATTCACGTGAAGTAAAAAAATTTGTAATTAAGCAATACCTCAAGGTAGGTGTTTAATACAAAGCTTCTAATTTGAGATCTATTTGATATTTGAAAAACCTTGGGGGTTCTATGATATTTACCCTATTCTTTAACATTATGAAAACATTGTATTATATTGTCAAATTATTTATTTATAATAATAAGAAAACTAATATGTTTACAAGAATAAAAAAATTATCAATCAATTCTAACCAAAAAATAATGTGTCGTGTTCCTGCTGCGTACCGAGGTCCAAATTGCCACCCTAATATCAAAGCATGATCCTTTTATGGTGAGTCAAGTATGACCACTCTCAAAACTTGATTTCTGATAAGACCATCTTTATGGTGGTTGACTTTTATAAAAAAACTGACTTAATTGTTGCATGGATGGTCATTTATTATAATATAGCGTGATCAACTCTACATCCCTCATTTTGTAGCAGCTGGAATGCAAAACCTTGCTCCTTCAAGTAAGGAGCGTCCAAGGACAGATTGGACTGCAGCAATGGATCAATACTTCATGGAGCTTATGTTGGACCAAGTAGGAAGAGGCAATAAGGCTGGCAATGTATTCACCAAACAAGCATGGACAGATATGCTTGCAATGTTCAATGCAAGCTTTGGTCCTCTGCACGGAAAGAGGGTACTAAGGCATCGATACAAAAAGCTATGGAAGTATTACAGTGACGTAACCTTTCTTCTAAAGCAAGATGGATTTTCTTTGGATGAAACACATCAAATGATTGTTGCCGATTACAATGTTTGGGATGCTTATACCAAGGTATGGTAACATTAAGTTGTTACATCACTGATTTATTTGTCCATATCACTCCAGTTTTCAGTTTCAAGTTGTCGATTGATACAAAGTTCATGTAGGCACACCCACATGCAAGAGCATATAGAACAAAAGCCTTGCCGAACTACTATGATTTGCTCCTAATATTTGGAAATGATTTTGAGAATGGGATTGGTAATGATTTATTTCCAGAAAAGTGTCTTGAAGATAGTAGCCCACGAATAAAAGCAAGTGAGTTTCAGATCCATTTGACCAAGTTGCAGCTACTCTGTTTCCGTGTTGGCTTGATATTTTAAGATTTGACACAATGGTCGTGAATGTTTCTGCAACTAATTATTTTGCAACTAGAAATCAAATTGAATAACATTGTTATTATATGTTTAAATTTTCTAATAGTCTTGAAAATCAGATCAAATGAACACCTTGAGCTGTCTCGATCAGCAATAATGAAACTTACTTCCTTTAAAATAGTAAAGCCATATGCATTAGCTTGTGAAATTCCCAATCCCTTTATTAATCTTCCTTTTCTTCAATTTTTTGATTTTTTTCAAATGAGCTGTGTCATCTTCATGCAAATTTTTATGTCTGTAGGTGAGCGTAAGGGAAGTCAAACTTCCAATGTTAATGATCGTTCAAGAACATATTGGACACCGCCAATGGACCATTATCTTATTGACCAGTTACTAGACCAAGTACACAAAGGGAATAAACTTGGGCAGACATTCATAAGTCAGGCTTGGACTGACATGGTTACTTCCTTTAATACACAATTTCGATCTTGTTATGACAAAGATGTTCTGAAGAATAGGTACAAACATTTAAGAAGGCAGTATAATGATATAAAGGTTCTTCTTGAGCAAAGTGGTTTTTCATGGGATGACACTCGAGAAATGATTACAGCTGAGGATCACATCTGGGATGCTTATACCAAGGTAAATCTCGCTTGTGGATTAACATGATGTATTTTAGTGTCTTCTGCTGAGAGTATATAATGCACCCAGGCCCACCCTGATGCTCGTTCATATAGAGTTAAAACAATGCCGGGTTATCATAAATTGTGTGTCATATTTGGAGAAGAAAATTCTGATGGAAGATACAGCCATCTATCCCGCTATGCAGATCCCAGCAGTGAACTCCCTGTTTTGATCACAGGTATGCACTTGTTACCATTATGATAGCATATCAGAATATTCATTTGTTTTTTCTTGTGACATTACTTGGGTGCAGTTATTGTCAAATTTGTTGACCTCGTATATTGAAATTGATTGCAGTTGTGTTACTTGGGCAAATTTTATTGACACTCAATAATCAATATATACTTGCTGTAATATTAGAGCAGGTTCAGTTTATTTTGAATTACAGTGTTAGAAAAATCTTGGTTGTGCCCTCTGGGTCTTAAGGACAGTATCTAGGAAAGCATATTATAGAATCACTCTCAAATTCTCAAACGATTGCATTTACTAGTTTGACGTTCAACAAAGATGGGATCAACATAATCTTGAATGTTCCTGAGTACAAAATCTCATTTTTGGGTCAAATTCCTCTAATAGATTTTGCAGCAAGGTCTCATCAGCTCTTCTTTCACCTCATGGAACTCATGAAACCACTTACAAGTCGTAGTCAATATTATTTTTTTTTTTTTTAAATCTTTGTACTAAAAATTTATAACTAAATTTCATTTCTTTGGGGAAGCAACTATAAGCATGATTTGCACCAGAGAAACATAATTTTTTTTTTCCCAATTAGACTGGAATGTTATGCATTAATCAGAATAGTCGCAAGTCAAAATAAGATGTGTCTATTATTGGAACCAGATCTTGACTTTCATGATGGTGTGACTAATTCTGATAACACATCAATGGACTGTGTTTGTAGATGAGGAGAAAAATAGTCAATGCCCTGCAAGTGTTGATACTTCAAGGATTAATTGGACTCAACAAATGGATCGCTACTTTATTGATCTTATGTTAGAGCAAGCAATTGAAGGGAATAAGACTGGTCGTACATTTAATGAGCAAGCATGGGAGAACATGCGTTTATCATTTATTGGAAAATTTGGCTTCCAATGTGACAAGTATGCTCTACAAGAAAGGTATATGTGCTTGAGAAAACAGCATGATGATATCAACAATCTTCTCAATCATAATGGATTTACATGGGATGAAACCCAACAGATGGTAACTGCAGATGATGGAAATTGGGAAGCCTACCTTAAGGTTATTTTCTGTCTTCTTTTTTTTTTTTTTTTGCCTTTTTTTCTTTCTTTTCTCTGCATACATTTTACATTTTGACTAGGGTAAATATCACATACACCAGGTTAGAGAATATATAAATCAGCACTTAGGTCCCTCAAGCCAACTTTGACTAATTGACTCGGGTAAATTGGTAAAGATAATTTTTTATAAATTTTGAAAGATGGAAAACATTTTAAATATTATATAAATTATATATTCTTTTTTTTTATTTTTCTTCCCTTCCCCAATCTTTTTTCTCTTTCTTTCATGTTTCAAAATTGATATTTTTATTTTTAATAAATTACAATTGTATTATTTATAATTTGGGTGGGTCACTGCACAGACATTCTAGCTTTTGCAATTTGGGCACTCAAGTCTACTAGTTATTTGTATAAGCAGTTTAGTCCACTTGTTTTAAAAAAATGACAAAACAATGACAAAGCAGTGCAATAAGATCTAGTAGCTTTTTCCATGTTTGAAAGAAAATTTTGACATGAATAATTGTTAAAACAGTATGTAAGATAAAAAATTTAAAAATAGAAAATAATAAGAAAAACATTAAAAAAATAACTATTTGTACTTGTGGTGTCACTTTTTCAAAACTTGTGGAATAAACTACTCAAATAGTTAGTAGACCTAAGTGTTCCACTTGTAGCTAATGGACCATGGTGGGATTTATCTCATAATTTTTATCATGAAGTTTTATGTTTTTAAAACATTAAAATATATTTTTACTAATTTTCCCTCTAGTCAACTAGTCAAAGTTAACTAGAGGGACCTAAGTGATGATCCAGTGCACTTGAGGGACCTGAATGAACACAAGGGACCTTAGTGGTGATTTTTAATAATGTGAGGGACTGAATTGAATGTTCTTCAAACTTCAGGGGTGTATGTGATAATTACCCTTTTGACTAACTTGGACATAAAACTTCATGATATCGTAACCATGGTTCCATGACTTCAACCCCACCCGTCTCCCCAAAACCTCCACCAATAAGAATGTGTGTGTCGTCTGTGTGTGAGAATTTTGAGAACAAACCATATTGGCATGGTTCTAACATGTGATTCAAAATGAGATAGAGGGAGCTTTAGAATCAGGTGGGAGAGAATTTAGTTTGTCAAGTAATAGAATTTTGTTCAGATAACTTTAAGATGTTTTCTTTTTTTGGTCAAACTGTTCAAGAGAGCTTAAAGACTATATATTAAGAAGTTAAGGCTGAGGCAGATTATTTGTGTTAAAAGTATCAAAACCTGTTGCACTGTGTGATATCTTGCAGGAGCACCCAGATGCTATCTCCTATCGAAATACATGCCTTTTCAACTACATCAATTTGTCCAAGGTTTGTCAGAATGGGATCTCAGATGAAGGATTCAATTGCCAGGAAGTTAAAATTATAAGTTGTCAGGCTTTACAAATGGAGACTGATCCAAATTCCCCAGGAACCGATAGAGCAGCCCACAATCTTGAAGCATTAGGTGGCGACATTCATATGCTTGAGCTACATAAGAAACGGCCAACAGAATTATCAGAACGAGAACAGTCCAAAATGCAGAAAATTGACAACAATGTGGAGAAGGCTCTTTCTGAGATGGCAGGAGTTGTAACAGAACTGGTAAATAAGAAAGGGAACCAAAATAAATCAATAGAAAATGCAATTAATGTACTTCAGGAAGTACCAGAAATAGATGATGAGCTTCTTTTAGATGCATGTGATCTCCTGGAGGATGAGAAGAAGGCAAAGACATTCTTGGCACTGGATGCCTCACTGCGGAAGAAATGGTTGCTGAGGAAGCTGCGCCCCAGCCAGTAGTCTTCATTAAAGGGCAACTTCTCTTTTTAACTTAATCCCCTCCCCCCCCCTCCTTCCTTTTTGGATCGAATTGGAGGGTAACATTTGTTTTGTAATTTCATGCCTTCCTGTAGTTACAATATTTGAATTAGTTTAGGCACTAGAGAGAGAGAGTCTGCAGCGTTTTCCCTCAAGCAATAGTATTGGCAGATTTTAATGGATGAAGCTTTTATGCTGGTTTTCTTGAAAATGCAGCAATTACAGAGTGGAATCACGCATTCCAAATTAATAGAAAAAATATAAGATACATTACAAGTACTATATGCATCTTATGAAATGCAAGTACTTGTCCAAAAAGAATAATAATCCAATTACATTTTGAGTTCCATTACCATCTCGACAATAGGAATAAAAACATATGATAAAACCATAAAGCTATGTATTAATTAAAGTTACATTTTAGAAATGTGTCTGATATACTTGAATAATTAAATACAAAAGCTAAGAGACTCCGCCAATATTCAATGAATTATATCCTTAAAAGATTACATTACCTGTATACGAGTTAAAAATTATAAAATACCAAAATGAAAGGTGTAACATTAGAGTGGTGCAACGCAATGATGAATCGTGGTGACGGTTCGGTTTCGTCGAAATCAAATGAGGTTCTTGATGGGAAAACTTTTATAAAGCATCGGATCCTCTCACTATTCATTAATTAATTTAAATACATCATCAAAGCACAAAGAATAAGTATGAGAAACCAGTGAGAATATCAAATCAAAAATCTATTGAAATTTTTGTACAAGTGTTGAAATTTGATCAATGACAAGAGTTATGTTTTCAATCTATTTTGTTTCCGTTGTATTTAAATTATGAGTTCATATGATTTCCTAAACGTTTCTAGATTGAATTATGATTTTACATTTGGTATCAGAGCTATTTTTGAAAACATCTCTATTTTTGTTTCACGAGGAACTGAGATTTTGGAATTTTTATTTTGCTTGTTTTTGATGCATATGAAAATTATAAATTGTTTCAATATTGATTTTAGAGTGATTCTGTAAATTTAAACTTGAAAAACAATGAAGAAAATAAATTCAATTTATCGTGGGTATTCATTTGAATCATTAGTTAAATTTTTATTTAAAATGATGTTTTTAATACAAACTGAGACTATGAATCACTCGGAAATCGAATTCTGAGAATTTTGATAAAAATAACACCGGATTTCATCACCAGAATAGAAAGATACGACCGGGTATCCATTAGATTCAAAACCAGGTCAGGTTGAACCGACTGGAGATTGAAGATGAAGTTTTTTTTTTAAATGAGAGTTTAGAAATCGTGCTGTCTGGGGGACTCAAACTTAGGTCCTGCGTGAGGCAATAAGCGCCTCGTCTAGTGGGCTGCAACGATTGTTGCGTTTATTACTATATCATACTTAAATTTATGTATCAGATTTCATGGCTGGGAATGTAGTGTTCTGTCCACTGGACCATGATATAATGTTTTTAGCATATTTTTATATGCATTTGAAATTCAATTTTTATATATAAAAAATTTGAATATAATTTGAATTAATTATTTAATTTTTGTTTGTCATATGTATAATATTTATTTAAATAATTTTTGGGCACATTAAAAAAAATTATTTAAATACATTATGCTTAAATTATTTATTTTGGTATTTGTATCTGTAAATTTTGTAATTAAGTATACATATAAAAATTTGGTTAAATAATTTATGCATAATAGAATTAATTGTTAATGGCTCTTTATGGATTTAATTAGTGTTTATATTATTTATATTTTCTTATATAATTTATTGTCATATATGCAATCTTAAGATAGATAATATTTACACATTTGAAATTAAATTAATATTGCTTATGATTTTATACAATAATTGAGTCTAAAGATTTAACTAATATTTAAGTGATTAATATAGTTTAACTAATTAGGGAGTAATCACACTATCTTTAATTAATTAAAACTATAATAAGGTTTATTTAGGATCACATTTATAAAATAAATATTAATTGTAATTAATCATTTGTGATATAATAAATCTTATCCCACCGAAATTTTTATTATATTTTTGTGTGATTAATTAGGATATAATATCAAATTATATTTTCTAATTTACCCACAAGGATTAAGAAAAAGAACATAATTTGATAGTTTTATCGTAAAGTTAAGATGAATCTAATTGAATTAAAATTTTAGCCCGTAGGCAAGTTTTATGTCACTAGATTCATATTTTTCATGATTTACATTGGTAAAGAATGATTATAATTTAGGTCTCAAATTTTAATAAGCATATAATTTTTAATTATAGCTTCTCAACCTATAAATTTCTCTAATATCTGTTGTGACATTCCCGATCTGAAAGAGGATAATTATAAAATATTAAAGAAAAGAATTCTCCTTCAACTAGGGTGGATGAATATTGATTATGCTATTAGAAAAAATGAACCACCCAAAATTACTCAAACCAACACTCTAGAGAATATCATGTTTTATGAACAATGAGAGCAATCTAATCGCCTTAGCATGATGTTCATTAAGACTAAAATCGCGGTTGGTATTCATGGTTCTGTTTATCAGCATAACAATGTTCAAGACTTGCTAAAGGCCATTAATGATCAATTCATCACTTCAGATAAGGCTTTTAGCAAGCACCCTTATTATGAAGTTCTCTTATTTAAGACTCACCAGTGTGAAAGGTGTGCATGAGCACATTATGCAAATGAGGGACATTGTGGCTCAACTTAAGCATCTCGAGGTTGAGATGTCAGAATCCTTCCTAGTGCACTATATCCTTAACACTCTCTCACATCAGTACATGCCATTTAAAATCTCGTACAATACACATAAGGATAAATGGTCAATCAATGAACTAATGACCATGTGTGTTCAAGAGGAAGGGAGGCTTGTTATGGAATTTGGTGAAAGTGCAATGTTGGCAACAACGTACGGGAAAGGAAAATCTCAATACAAGCATAAAGGAAAAGGGATAATTCCACCTCAGGCTGATATTAAGAAAGAATCCAAGTGTTTCTTATGTAAAAAGAAGGGACACATTAAGAAGGATTGTATCAGATTCTAGAAATTACTTGAGAATAAAGGTAATCCAACCTCGTTTGTTTGTTATGAATCTAATATGGTTAATGTTAATATTAACACCTGGCGGATTGATCCTGGATCTACAATCCATGTTGCAAACTCCTTACAGGGTATGCGAAATCTAAGAAAGCCAGTAGGAAGTGAGAAATACATCTTATCCAGTAACAATATGGGCTCACATGTGAAGGCTGTAGGGACATGCAGTTTGATTTTAAGTAGTGGTTTTATTTTAGAATTAGAAAAGACCTTTTATGTTCCAAGTTTCTCTAGAAACTTGATTTTAATTTCAAGACTTGTACCTTTTGGTTATTCCTTTCACTTTTCAGAAACATCTTTCAGTTTATTTAATAAATCTAATTGTGTTGGGAATGGTATTTTATCTTATGGTCTTTACTGCATTAATTTATGAAATAATGTCACTCATAACGCTATATATGTTCAAGCTGGCACTAAAAGGTGTATTATCGACGAGGACTCTTCTACGTTATGGCATAGGAGATTAGGACATATCTCCATAGAAAGAATTAAAAGATTAGTGAAAGATTAGGTACTTAGTACTCTAGATTTTACTGATTTTGAGACATATGTGAACTGCATTAAGGGAAAGCAGACTAAAAAGTCAAAGAATGTGACTATAATGTTAGAGCCGAAAATGATCTTGACACATTTTCACAGGCCATGAGTTCAGAGGTTTTGAACTTATGGTACAATGCCATGAAAGAAGAGATAGATTCTATGGCGTTTAACCAAGTCTGGGATCTCATCAAGTTGCCTGATGGTGTGAAAGCCATTAGATGTAAATGGGTCTTCAAAACAAAGAAAGACTCCTAAGGCAACATTGAGAGACATAAGGCAAGACTCGTTGCCAAAGGATTCACTCAAAGGGAAGGAATCAACTACACGAAGACATTTTCTCTTATATCTAAGAAAGATTCACCCCATGTGGTCATGGCATTGGTTTCCCATTTTGATTTGGATTTGCATCAAATGGATGTGAAAATGGCTTTCCTTAATGGTAACCTAGAGGAAGAGGTTTATATGAAACAACCTGAAGGATTTTTCTCTAGTGATGGTGAGCATTTGGTTTGTAAGCTTAATAAATCCATATATGGATTAAAACAAGCTTTCCGTTAATGGTATTTGAAATTCTATAACGTCATCACTTTATTTAGTTTTGAAGAGAACGTCATGGATCAATGTATATACCAGAAGGTTAGTGGGAGTAAGATTTGTTTTTTGGTGCTATATGTAGATGATATTTTGCTTGCAGTCAATGATAAGGGTTTGCTACACAAGGTAAAACAATTCCTCTAAAAATTTTGATATGAAGGATATGGGTGAGGCATCTTATGTCATTGGCATTAAAATCCATAGAGATAGATTTTGAGGCGTCTTGGGTTTATCTTAGGAAACCTATATCAATAAAGTTTTAGAGAGATTTCGGATGAAAGATTGTTCACGAAGTGTTGCACCCATTGTGAAGGGCGATAAGTTTAATTTGGACCAATGGCCAAAGAATGATTTTGAAAGAGAACAGATAAAAACCATTTCATATGCTTTTGCCGTTGGAAGCCTGATGTATGCTCAAGTCTATATCAGACTTGATATTGCATTTGTTGTTAGGATGCTAGGGAGATATCAGAGTAACCCAGGTGTTGACCATTGGAAAGCTACAAAGAAAGTGATGAGGTACCTGCAAGGAACCAAGCATTTTATTCTCATGTATAGACGAACCGATGAACTAGAAGTAATTGGCTACTCCGATGCGGACTTCGTTGGTTGTGTTGATTCACGAAAATCAACATCTTGTTACATTTTCATGCTTATCGATGGAACTGTCTTGGAGGAGTGCGAAACAATCCTTGACTGTTACTTACACTATGGAGGCCGAGTTCGTGTCATGTTTTGAGGCCACATCGCATGGTGTATGGTTGAAGAGTTTCATTTTTGGGCTTAGAGTAGTTGACTCTATTTCTAGGCCATTAAGATTGTACTGTGACCTTAGCTGCTGTGTTTACGGCTAAGAACAACAAAAGTGGTAGTCGTAGTAAGCACATCGACATTAAATACTTGGCCATAAGAGAACGTGTTAAGGAAGAGAAAATGGTCATTGAGCACGTAAGCACTGAGTTGATGGTTGATGATCCTTTGACTAAAGGCATGCCACCAATGAAATTCAAGGATCATGTAGAGAAAATGGGAATTGGTTCCACTTTGTAAATGTATATATACAATTTATTAATGAAACTCTTATATATTGTGATATTTTCTCATATTCATGTGCACCTTAATTTATTTGAGAAAATATATATTTTATTGGACCAAGAATAAATATAGGATTTATTCATTAAGTTTCGTTACCACATAAAGTATAGTACTTGAGAAACCAAATACATTATAATACATGGAAGATAATACTCGCTTTTAGATGACCTATCGCTATGATTCATGTATTTTGTTACTTAAGAGAATTTTGCTTAACGTTTGCACCAAGTGAGAGAATGTAACATAAGAGTGGTGTAACGTAATGGTGAATCGTGGTAACGGTTCGATTTCAACGGAACTGTACATCGGTTACGAAACTAAACGAGGTTCTTGATGATAAAACCTTTATAAAACATTGGGTCCTCTCACTATTTACTAATTAATTTAGATACACCATCAAAACGCAAAAAATAAGTAAAAAACCAGTAAGAAGATCAAATCAAAAATCTATTGAAATTCTTGTATAAGTGCTGAAACTTGATCAATGATAGAAGGTATATTTTCAATCCATTTTGTTTCCGTTATATTTAAATCGTACATTCATATGATTTCTTGAATATTTCTGGATTTAAATTATTATCTTACAAAAGGTTCAAAATTTGTACCTAACTTTTTACTCAACCAATTAAAAAACAAAAGAAAAATTCGCTCCGTTTAATAGTGGATAGAATGAAAGACGAGGTTGTATTGTTATCATATATTTTCATAATGAAAAGCAATTCAAAGAAAATGTACTTAAAAAATTGAGTGAATAATACCACTAGTTTCTTAATTATATAAAGAATAACAATTTAATACCTTTATTATTATTTTTTTAGTAAATTAATCCATTTGTTTTGAATAAATGACAACCAAGAATCTTTTATTTTTATTTTTTCTTATATTTTCTTAAACACATTCTATTTAACAACAAACTACAATTACTATAAAATTAATACATAAATATATGTATATATATATATATATAATAAAAATAAAAAAAATCAAAATTTGATAATTTATCCTCCAATATCACATTTTCAAAATTGTTATAATATATCTATATATAATAAAAATAAAAAAATTCAAAATTTGATAATTTATCCTCGTAATGTCACATTTTTATAAAATGATTAAATTGTTACAAAAGTAACAAAATAACTAAAATATACTACTAAGTAAGAAATATTAAGTGCATTTGTCTAAAAAAAACGCAAGGGAAAAAAATTGTAACTGCTCAAATTTTAAACCATGGTAAAATTTTACTCATGGCTGTTCACTTGTCGCATCAATCAAACTATTTTACTTGCCTCGGAATAAAACAAGCAAACTTTTACCGTACATTTCCCGAAAGGACGAGTAACGTAGATCTGAGGATAAAAACCATGAGAACAAGCCAACTTTGCCGTACATCCCCAAAAGAACAAATCAACAAATTTTTTTAAATACGCATACGTACGCGTATAGTACTTGTTCTATACGCGAATTTTATAAATAGGCGCACACTGCCAAACTCAATTGAAATGCATCAGCTGTATCCATAATATGACTTCATTAGCAGATCCACGACACCATCTTGGACTGGTGGTACCTTTTCATCTTAAGCATCCTTCCAAATTACACCAAGTCATGAATAAATCCACTTGATTTCAAAACATACTTCATTTCATTCGCCTTCTTCTATCCCTATCTCTTTCTCTGCTTCTGTCCCTCTGATAGTCATCCCTGTCCATCCCCTTTTCACTATCAAAGTCGTAGACTCGATCTCTATCCCTGTCTTTATGTCTTTCTCTGTCCCTATCCAAATCATGATCCTTCTCCCTATCTCTATTTGATGACTTCCGAAGAGGGCTGGAACTCCTGCTTCCGCTGCGATGATGCTTCCTTGATGTCTCACGACTATCATCTCTTCTATCCTTCCTCTCTGCGGTTCCCAAAGATATAAATGTATAAGTTAATTCATGCATATGAACAGTTGACAACATAAATGAATGTGATATGACAATACTATCAATTCCAATTATCATGACAGCTCATCAAAATGGGATATAACCATTGGAGCCGGTTGGAACCAACATAGATGTCAAATAGATTATCCCATCCCATTTAAAATTATCCCGGATAGACTCATAATTATTATAATAAATAAACATGTTTCCTTTTTCTATTGTTTTTGTAATTTTACTTATCCCATTTAAGTTCATTTAGGACAAATGTGATATCCTGCTACGTAACCATTACCATTCTAACCCACAAAAAAATAACTGGGACAATATAGAATGAACTCACAAAATTCATGAGTCACATGTACACTGATGGGACATACCATCCCAATTGACATCTCTAAAACTCAATGTATGCTTTCCAATTACTAACTTTAGGTCCGTTTGTATGTACTTCTATTAAAGTAATTCAAACACAAGCAGTTTCCCAAAAAAAACTTTAAAGTACTTGCTTTATGTCCACAAGAACATTCTTTCTAAGCCCTAAAAACATTTATGGCAATTTTTTATATGTTTAATTCTGAAGAGCTTTTTTGTTATCAAAAGTGCTTTAACATGTCCTAGAAACTAAAACAAACATATATTCTAATGCATGAAACCCCATATTGTACAAACAAAAGACCTGATATAAAAAATAAAAAAGGTACATGGCATCAATTATGTCAGGTTGGATCACAAATAAGTACTCACTATTCATAGAAGCATCTGGATGAGAATCCGATAACCCATATTCAGACTCCAAACATTTTCTTTGAATTGATACTTTCCTCTCGATCTCTTCAGAATTCTTAATTCCCTTTTCCTCAAGAAATTCCCGGTATTCAATCAAAGCAACCTCTAGACGTCTCAACTTCTGCCTGTAGAATTGGAGTAAGAGCTACATGAGAACACCATAAAAACATGCATAGTAACTACTTACATACAACTCATACCAGGGTATGTAAACCAGTACTAGATAAATTAATCTAAACCCAAGAAATAAACCATCATCTACTGCCCTATTTTTCCTCTATTATCTTTTCCCTGGGCCATGCATGTTTGTCCAGCAGGAAAGGGGAAGCTCAAGAGTCAGGAGTAACCCATGGCATCTATTGACCAGGTCCAACCCCTTCCCCACCCACCCAATGGAAAAAAAGGGGAAAAGACAACCCTCCCCCTTCTACATGAGAACTATGGTGCAAGAACTTGACCTTTGTTCCTCACTCATTCCACTGTCAGGTTGGGATGGAACACTTGATTCAATTGCAAACTCCATCTCGTCAGCTTTATTGGGACTATCACCAGAATTCTCACTTCCTGAAGATGAGTAGCTTAAACCATGACCTCTAGCACCTATCTTTTGCTCATCATCACTATCACCCTCCTCTCGAGCCCATTTTGAAGCTGGTAAAACAGGATCATTTTTCTCTTTCTTGGTGAATACTTTAAGTTCAGGCTGTGGAATGGGGAGGCTCTGGGATAAAGGCATAGGCCCTTTCCCTTGCAAATCTGTCTCATCTTTGGCATAACGGTTCCACCCAGACAATTCCATGGGCTCTGTTTCAACATGCATTTCTCTCCTGGTACTAGTATATTTAACAGAACTCGAGTGATTATGAACATGTTTGAAGTCATCATCTAGCTCATAGCCCCTTAGCTTTTCTGCCTCTTCCAAACTTAGCAATCTCGCAACCATTGTATCTCGACCACCAACAAGAGACAATCCATTGTGTCTACAACGTCTTTCCAACTCTCCCAGAGGAAGACTCATCAGCTCCTGCATAGCTGCCCCTTTGCCCATTGCCAGAGCAGCATCTTGGCTGGTTTTACCCAGTTCAACTGTCTCTATAGAACTTGTCCTTTTCTCTATTTCCGGCGCATCATCACACACAGCATGAAAAGGGATCACACCAGAGTGTCCAGATCGGAGAAAAGTAGCTCTCAATCCATTCATATAAGCATCAGAAAAGAGAAACCAATCTGACCAGACTTGTAATACCTTCAGCACCCGTTCCTGCAGAAGCAAATGAGCAATTTTACAAGTATCAGGAGCAAAGTCATTTAAGACAAATGAAACTGCCACACCACACTTACCTTAAGGGCCTCAGCAGTGATCCTTCCTGTTATGCTACGATACAAATCATTGAAGCTCTCAAATATGTCAGGTAATGTTGCTTCAAATTTGGTACGGTAAGCAGATGCATTCTTTACAGGAGCACTACTATTGTGCAGTATATCAGAGACCAGCATGAGCCTTGCAACTTTAGTCGGGATTGGCGTCTCTTTAAGTGTCAAGGATTCTGTCAATACTTCAACAATCTGAAATGAAACAAAACCCCTGTGAGAAGTATATAATTATAGAATATGGCGTCTTCTTTATTTCTTTCCATTGTCTTCTAAGGATATGAAATGTATTTCCTTTCTACTTTGGATGATTGACACCAAAACGCCATAACTTGTCCCAATTTCAATTTAGCTTTTTATCTTCTAATTCTTCCAATTTAGTCCATAATATTAGCATTTGATTCTGTTGAGACCAAAAGTAAACTTGACTATCAAAAAGACCATCTGCATTAGTGCACAGTAGAGCCCTGAAAACCTATCCCTCACCTGCTATAAGAACATCATTCATGCTCCGTTTTGCCTAGGCATGTCCTAAAATGAAAGGACCACAAACGCAGCACCAACTTCAAATGTAGACCACACATCAGGGTCAACTCAATAAAGGATCCATGTGGGCTTTAACACATTGTTAATCATTTTTAACACCTTGTTTAGCATACCTCTTCAGCTGCATCAGCATTATCTAATGCAAATCCCATAGCTTCTTTTATCTGACTCCGCTCTAATGTTAATGCACGCAACATATCCTCAAACTCATCCCTCTGTGTATCTGTCAATGTCCGCTCTAGCTCTACACGCTACAAAAATTAAATAAATAGAAACAGTTAAACCATAAGAAAATGTGGAAGAATATTGACCTTCTCATGCAAGTAACAAATACCCTGCTTCTTCCCGCAGCATATGTTGAGCCAGATTCCTTCTCCGGGTCAGGAGTTTTTGCAGTAGGCAGTGGGGGTGGAATCCATCTGAAAGTTACAGATTTTTGTTTACAATCTAATAGCATAATCATCTCATAACAGATCTTAATTGGCAACAAAATTGAAAGATAGGTTCAGAATACCTTCCACTGCCAGTAATCATGATAAAAGGCTCAGTCCTCCACCTTTGAAGAGTGTCACCCTACATTTTGCAACATTCATAACAAATATGGTTGTAACCTTCAGAAAGATATGTGTTGGAAAAAGAAAAGGCCAGAAGTGAATAACATACTTGCTTAAGCAAATGATTCTTTTTCAAAGTAAAACAATTGAATGTACCTGTGCAAATGAATAGAGCCTCCAAACATAGTAGGTATGCTCTTTTGAACCAGGCTCAAACAAGAAGTTGAAGAGAGGATTACCTCTGCCTCTCTCCATAATAGCTTGTTCAAAAGCACATCCTCCATCTAATACATACAGAGCCATTGTGTCAATCACATGGTGAAGATGATCATCCCCGGGTGTAACCACCGTAATGTCAGGAACATTTGGAGTAAGAACCTAATTAATGGAATGCAAAGGTGAGAAACTTGAAGGAAAAAATGTTACAATAAAAAGGGGGGAAAAGAAAGTTGCACTTCACAAATCAGTTAGCTTACCAGTTCTGACTTCTGATTTGGGACAGATGTCACAGGTGGGCCCGATGGACCAGAAAGGATAATAGTCGCACCCTACCAGCAAGAAAAATGAAATACACATTAAATATAAAAAAAATAAAAAGGTGAGCATAGTTCTCTCCCTCCCCCCCCCAAAAAAAACAAGAAAAAAAAACTCCACCCAAAACCCAAAAAAAAAAAACCACACCCATAATCCAAGTGTACTCTAATCCAGTTAACAAAAGTTGGGAAGGTCAAATTCTTCTTCACAGCATGAATGCTAGAACAATAAATTGCAAAAGGGAGAAAGATGCATGAGATTAAGAAATACAATAATGCAAAAATATCAATTATATGTAACAAACCTCCTTACTCCTGATGGCCATATGTCCTGGTGGAGGAGCAGGCAGTGCTTGCGATGGAAGAGCAACAGACTTGCCCCATCCAATCTTCAACTCATATTCATAAACGATCACCCCTGCAATCCATTCAAATATAGATATGGAACACAAATATAAACGTGAAAAGCAATATCACGTATGATTGGTATCTATGAAGCTATAAGAAACCTTGCATCTCATCCTTGGCAGCCTGTCCATCAGCTCTATTCATGAAAGCTACAAAGCCACAATTTCTTTGGCGTCTTCGCTCCTCATCTGTTCGAGGCCACATTATCTTCACACTTGCTATGGGGCCAAATCTTCCAAAAGTCCGCAATAGAAAATTTTCATCAACCTAGATTAATTAATAAAAACAAGTAAATGAGATTTATGGGCCCTTTGTCCCAAAAGAAGTCGAGCAATGAGCTTTGAAAAGGCTAAATTAACCTTCGGCGAGAGATTCCCAACATAAAGATTAGTTGTTTGTGGATCACCATCATCAAATGATCCATACTTCCCACTTGGATCAAAGTCATCGGGCAGCTCATCAAAGCGACTAGATGGCTGAAAAAGAATAACTTAGCAAAGGAACTCAATATAAGTTTAAGACAAAGAAAAAACCGCATCACTCTTTATTTAACCCAAAAGAAAGAGTATCCCTCTCTCTCCCACCTTCTATCTCCCTCACTCACTAGCATGGTCTATGACAATACGTCAATACCTACTGTTTAATTACGTATGCAGAACTAGGCACATGCATTTAAAGGTATTCTGTTAATATATAGTGTGTGAATTCCTAAACATACAAGTATAGACAAAATTGAAGGTCATAACCTTGTTGGAAGTTTTGCAATAATTAATGGTTAAATCCATATAGGGACCATGTGCTATGAACACTGAATTTCAATGAACTATTTCTATATAGAAGCTATTCAGAAATACACTTACTACAGAACTTTCACTAGTGCGGCCATCATGCCAATGTTCCCGGTCCTGGTTTCTTCTCTCCCTCATCTCTTGCTCATGCTTGAGCTCCTCCATAAAATGATCAATATTTCGAGCCTTCCCCTTTTCTTTATCCCTAGGTTTCTCATTGTCCTCCTACAATGTGTGAAACAAGAGATAGTTTCAAGCAAACTGATCCAAATTGTAGATGAAACTGTAAAATTTTGTCATTAAACTGACCTTCTTCTCCAGTTCCTTCCCCTTGGATGCTAGAGGAGGTGGTAAAAAGGATGGCACATACCTGATAAAAAAATTATTGAAAAACTTTCTTGTCACTAAAGGAAAAGGAAGAAAGTGAAAATTAGATCTCAAAGATGGTGCAACTTGGTTCACAAAAAAGCAGGCATTCAGGTAATATATATATATATATATATACTGTTAACTGACCCAATCATTAATTTCCAAAGTTGAAAGGATAGTATTTACTACATGGTTTCCAGTTGTCAAAGTTCCAAAAAGACTATCCTAAGATTTTCACAATTTTAATCATTAAAATTAATATTCAATGGATACTAAAATGTAAGAATGCAATATAAGACGCCAACCTTTTCATCAAAAAAAAATACCAGCGGACCCCAGGCATCACAATAGTCTAACTAAATTTTTAGAGTTCGACGGGATGCAGGCAGGCAGCTAAATAGAAGCCAATAACGAGCGCCAATGTGCCTCAGTAGGCCAAAACAACACTCACAATAGACAATCCAGCATCATACAACAAATTTGATGCAATCATGCAATAAAAAAGCTCAACTTCTTATACCAGTAGTATCTAACCCTTTATTTTTAAATAGATGTGTTACTGCAAGACAAATCATCTCATACCTATCCATGAGTCATGCTCATAAAATTCCACAAGTCATGGACTACAGCATCTTCAAATGACCCATTAAACAATAAATTTGCAGAAAATTAAAATGAACTTTTGCCCAACTTCAAAGCATAACTCAAAATCTCATATCTCAGTTCCTAACTAATATATGTTTACGTACTAAATAGTAGCACAAGATTCCCATCGCCTGTTCAATGAAGTTGTATAACATTACACTTTTCATCCACAATATGTGCTACATAATATTCCATGCATGATAAATACTCTAAGTTATCTTGGAAAAGAAAGTACATGTAAGGGAGCAAAGGGAAAAGAAAAGAAAAACCCAAAATTACTTACATCATTATAAAGATCAAGAAAAAAATTTATCTTTAACTATGTGACAGATTAAAATCTTATTCACATAAATTGTAAATAAATTAAAGCAAGAAAAATTCTTCAACAATCATTGCATTAAATGACAAAAATGACAATCTCCAGTTTCTACTCTAAAAACCTAAGCAGCAAAAGACCTTTCATGCCTTTGAATGAGCACTGCATCGTCGTTAATCAAAAACATTTCTTTACCTACTTCCCTTCTTTGGAACAGATACCCCATCTTTGGACTTTTCACCTGCCATCCGCGAATGAATAAAAAGGTCCATACTTTTATTAATGTGTCCGAATAATGATAAAAACACATATCCATATAGCATGAAGCGAAAGCAAAAGAAAAAAAATTAGCCAAAAAAGGGAAATAAAACTTAAAAGTTGAACCTATCATAGCACTGGGGAAAATAAAAGCAATGCTTTGATTAGGCTAACCTTCCAAATCAATCTTCACTTTGCCATTAGGATCTATAGTTCCTCCTCTTATAAAAGCTTTTGACCCAGGTGTGCTATCTCCTTGAAAGGACTCCACAAACTCAGCATATAAACGTGCTGTTTCATCCTCAGCTCTCTAGGAGAAAAAATAACAAATACAAATTATGTAGATGTTAGGCAAAAATATCCAGAGTCATAACTAAATATAAAAAATAGTGTATATGTGCATCGTCTATGAAATTAGTAGCGCATACTTCCAACTAATCAATAACCCCACCTTTTTCTTTGCCTCCTCTTCCTCTCTATGTTTTTGGAAGGGCGTCTTTTTCCGCGTAATAGAGAAAGAACTCATGTTTGCATCAATGTCTGAAAAAGTTATCCACATAATGAGTCAACAGTACAAAGCCAAGGGTGGCTCAAGAGGGTGTGAGGCCCTAGGTGACAATTAAAAATGAGGCTCTTGATTAATTAGTATTAAATATTTATTAAAATTAATCACGATTAAAGTTTATTTAAAATGAACATATAAGTCTCTAGTCTAAATGAGCACTATATAAAAGTACTATAATAATGAATATATTATAATACCCCTACATTTGGATAAATAACAACCAAAAAGTTTTTTTATAGGATATTACAATTATTTCAACAAAAGTTCAGATTACATATAACATTACACTCATTTTCAGCTGTAGATTCCAATCCATAGAAGAAGATACAATATTACAAAGAAAGTTACACACCCTTTCAGTATTAAGAATATTAAACCAGCCGAGTGAATATGATATATTATAACAATTAATTTTTAATAATTTTCTGAATATATATTTCATAAGTACTTATTTTTATTTATTATTCCTGTTTTGGAACTTCGCATTCCAAGTTTTTGACAATTATTAACTTCATAAAAAAGGAAGAGGTAAATTAAGGGGATAACCTTCAAGTTTTCAAAAATTCATTTAGTAATATTACAAGCATTCAACAAATCCAGAAAAAATATTTGAATGTTCTGAAAAATAACACTTTTGAACGATACAAAGGTACATAAAGCATCGTATCAGATCACAGAACTAGCTAATATCATTTTCGCGTAAAAAAAAAGTAATATCACAGGATCATACAAGTTCCACAAATCTAAGAAATAAGAATATATAACGGAAATCCATTAAATCAAAATCTTCATGATACGACGAAAACCAGTTAATATACTACCTATCACCAAAAGCCAACCAAGCAGAATATCGAAACGACAAGTCAATGACCCAAATTAACCTTTTAAAAAAATGAAACTGAGAGAGATTTCTTTGGTTTAAATGAATCCTGAAACATATCTTCGGAGCACGACCACAAAATAACCCAAAATTGAGGGTATCTTACATATTATAGAATAGGGAGATGGACTGATGCAGAACGGCGAACGGCACTGTGGAGTCTATTGGCTCAGTGAATGCCGGCAAAGGGCTTAGCTAACTGCAGTTGTGGAGGATTCCTCACCGGCGGCGTTGGTGTGGACGAGGAAGAGAATGAAATTAGGGCATGTGGAATCGATTAGATTGGGGCTTTGGGCTGGGCGTCTTTTTTATGGGTTTTTTGTTTTTTAGTTAAATTTCTGTGCAATAAAATATTTTGTGAGATTTTAATCCAACAATAATTTGTCTGATAATAATTAGTATATAGATTGAAATAAAAAAATAGGTAAAAATAAAATATATTCATTATTAATTAATATTAAAAAATTTATTTTTTATAAATTAACGTAAATATATCATATTATTTTAAATTAAATTTATATTAATAATAAATTATACATTTAATTTAATAAAAAAATACATATAGTTTATTTCAACCAAACTCCCCAACAACTTATTAGTGATTAATTAAATTTTCAAACCATTTTATTTATGTCATATATTTTTTATAAAGTATATATTAAGTTAATTTTTAAAATTAAAATATTTTAATTATTAAAATATTTATTTTTTATAATAAAAATAGTATTTTAATCATATAATTAAGAATCATAATTATATAACAAAAGTATATTGATTTTAAAAATTGAATAATTTATATATTATTTTAACAACTAAGCAACTAAAATATTTAAATAATACAAAAAAAAATTATCTTTAACATAATTTTTGCTACCTTAATTGCATAAATAGAAGTAGCACTAGTAAAGTGTACATTTTCTAACAAAACAACAGGAAAGAAATTGTGTAATTACGAACCTCTAGTAAAATGGTGACAATTTTAGTAAATAATAATATAACCTTCGTATTCCTCTACAACAATCGAATTTCAATTGTTTATTGTAATTTTCAATTATATATATACAAGGTATCACAGGGGTGGTGGTAGTAAATAAAAATAAACTCACATGATTTTGTTGAGATTTTATTAATAATATATCTTTATTGTTAAATAAAATTTAGAATATATAATTCTAAATTTATTAATATTTTATCCAAATAAGTAAACAAACTATTTATATTATACACACAATAAAAAATATTATAACATATTTCAAAGATAACTCACAAATTAAAAAAAAATACAAATATTCGAAAAAAAAACTTTCAATTCACACTCAAACTAAAAATACAAAGACTTCTTTGCTTTTAATGAGTAATTAAACCAAATATAAAATATGCAATTTATAATTCTTAAAGATATAATCTATACCACATAAATATAAAACTAAGAAATAATTATAACCACACAACTATTATCACATTCTATACACTTCTCTTTTCTACATCTTTTTAATTTTTCTCTTTAAAAGATTTTTTCAACTATTCTATTTATCGAATTGTTGTTGATTTTCAACAAATTTTCTTCAACTATTCCATTTATTGAATTTGTATTGATCTTCAACATTCATAACATCTATAGCAACCAACAAAAAACAAAAGTATATATATATATATATACACACGGTACATACGGTATATATTAATATAAATAATTTTAATTTTAATAAACATAATCTAACTATATGTAATTAAATATTTTTCTTAATTTTATGAATAATTCATTAATTTAAATTTCTATGTTTATTAACATTTTTACATTTAAATTGTTCCATCCATAGATCAATATGATTTATCAATATTATTTGTCTATATATATCTTGTCCACTCCGATGGTAAATGATTTAAACAAATAATATTAACAAATCATATTGATTGTTAAATGAAACTATTTAAATGTATAGATGTTAATAAAAATATAAATTTAAATTAATGATAAAAAATATATTTAATTATAATTGAAAATATATATACTATTATATTATATTTATTCAAAATCCACGATGATTTGATAAAGATATTTCTCAAAATCATTTATATTAAGAACAATTTACATGTTTATATATATATATATATAAACTTATCTATGATTAAAATTTTAATATTAATTTTAAGTGAATGATTATAATTGATAGACTTTGGATGTATATATGAACATTTTTATTAAATTAAAACACTTTTTTTCATTTAACCCTTTATGAGTATTATTAAAATGATAAAAAATATAATACATATTATTCCTCGACAAAACATATAATAAGACCTACTGTTAATATCCAAACACAAAAATATTAACGAATAATGGGATATAACACTACCATGTTGCTATACAAATACTAGTTTCCCTGAGATGATGTAATCTACAACAACAAGAATAGTGAAAATCTATGTAAGAATCTTTTTTAAGCAATCAACTCGAGTAGAATACTATTTCTACGACACCAATGACGATCTAACGTGAAAAAGAGCCACCACATAAGTAAAATCTAACTCCAATCAAAACCTTCGACCTAAAAGTGGTGGCATATAACGCTACGTGAATAATTATCTTGGCTTTGCCTAAAAAACAAATGCAACCTCAAGTAGAATAATGAAACATTTAACAAAGGATCTTGACATCCAAAATATCCTTACACAACCTGTTAGATTAGGTGATCCAAAAGCGGTATCATCGGTGTTAACCTTTATATCCCAAAGGCGACAATCTCCAAATTACATTTATGATCCGTGGTAATCTTTGGAAGATCATAAAATCATCCACTGTAATTCACATGGATCCACGTTGTGATAGGCCCACTTCACGAATAAAACGTCAAATTATAGTAAATATGGAACTTATAGAAGTGCGTCTATTCTCGAAACGAGCATCGTTCTTAGCTTTTCATATCATTCATATGACTAAAATTATACATACTTTATATAGACTACCAAATTGTGACAAGGTTAAGCGACACATTATATATCCTTAAATTTAGAACGAAAACAAATAGTTAAATGATTTAAAAATAGTTTTCTTTGTTTTAAAGACTCAATAATTAAGTATAATCCATGGGGTAATGAACCTGAAGACAAACTGGTTACCATTTTCTTGCGTTATTCATGATCATAAGAGAAGAAGAAGAAAATTAAAATTCACAAAATATTAACTTTTTTCTACATAAATAAACACGATAAGGGATTATATATATTTTTCTATCAAATATTATCTCTTCATACTAGATATTATTGTCTTTATTTCTTCATTTGCAAATAATATTTAAAAAATAAAATAATAAAAGTGCTTAGAGCCTATCATTGTTTAATATTTATATTCACTTGGATGAGTATGGTAAAAATTATGAAACATCAATCATACAAAAAATGAATTTGAATCAAATACTCATCATCAAGAATTAATTATATTGGGGTTTAGAAGCAAAAACAAACTAAAAATCCAAAGGACTCTAAAGTTGATTTATCAACCCAAAATACATAATATAAAAAAATGCAATCAAAATAACATTAAATTTGAAAATTAAAACAACACAAATCTAATTATAAATTATATTTGTGCACCCGGGACAATAAAGCCATTTAAACTCTCTCATATGTTGTAATAAGTTTTGTACGTTTCTCATCTTTGATTACAAAAAAGAGTTGTTAATTGAAGCTTTTAAATACTTCACTTTGACTTCAATCTATATTATATGTGGAGAGAAAATTACATTTATAACAAATATAAAATGTAAAACAAGTAACTTAAAGTAATAGGTGGTTTAAAATAATACTTTCTTTTTCTTTTTCTAATAAGCATTTAAATTGATAACAATGGAGAATAAATGGAGATCGTTACTATTTAAATTCTTTAAATGGAAGACTATTATTTCAAATTATACTTAACCGATATTTAAGGGTAACTCCAAAATATTGGAAAGGTATTTAATTATCCATTAAATATATAAGGTTCAGGGAAAGAATTACATGACAACAATTTCAATTGCAACTAAAAAATTTATAATTGTATTTAATGAATTTGTCCAAGAAAATGCTTAAATTACCTTCGAGGAGTTGTTGAAAAACAATAGACAACGGTTAAGTGAAAATAAAATTACTATAATTATAATTTAATTAAGTTTTAAAACTGATACAAAATTAATATATATTTTTTTTTTCGAGATTACTTTAATAGAAACATAAACAAACAATCTAATAATTTCAACATTAAATACAAAAAATAGAGTGACATAAGGAATTAAACTAAATATTTGCTAGCTACGTAGCTAGATTGAGAATAAATTCCTAAAACGACACTTAATCTCTTTCTAGCTATCCATCTAAGTGACAAAAAATAAGTAATTTTAGTAAGAAAAATATCACAAACCAAAGCAATAACAAAACACTAAAAGTCAAACCATGACGATAAAATATAACAATTCCAGATATAAACATGCAAAGTCTAAAACTAAATTGTCGACACCACCATCTAATACACCAAGAATAAGGTGAAGACATATAAGCATCCAAATTTACCTAGATCTCAAACCTTCTCTTATTGTCAAAAGACACCAATTTATCAAATACACTTTTTGCAAATATTGCTAAATCAAGTGAAATGTACTATTGGTCAATTAGCTCAATGATATTTTGAACAAAAACAAGATCAAATTGATGCAATATGTTTCCCATCGTATCATAACCACAATTACAAATAAATTTCATACCAAAATAAATCATAATAAAACCACTCCAACAAAAAACAACCAAATAAAGAAACAAAATCACACAGTCATAAGAATAAATCCAAAAAGTACCAAATGACTTATGGATAGAGCCATCTCAGATTATAACATAATACGCAATTGAAAAATTAATCCAAAGAGAAGAACTCTTGGCAAAACTAAAACTAACCAAAAAATTAGCAATGCGGGAACTTACAGTTATTAATATTATGTTTCTTGAAAAGATTTCACTCAAAAACACCAAAAGAGTTATAATTAGTTATTTTTCTTTTATTTTTCCTTATAATATTTAATAAAAAATTAACTACTTTAAACTTTGATAGGACATAGAAGCTGTGGAACTAGAGTAGGGACATTTCGCTTAAAAAATCCTATAAATTTATATGGGACAAAGTTATGGTATGTACAAGCGAATATTAATAATTTAATTAATTTTATTATTGAATAATAAATAAATTTGAATATGAAAGACCATATACACTTGTTTTTTGTAGGTTCCATAACAAAATGATAAAGTCATGTATAGTTACTTTGTAACGAAGTTTATGAACGAAATCATCACAAATATCAACATTTCAATTAAAGATGTGGTAATCTCTTTTACCAATATACCTTTTAACATATATAAGTTACTTTTTGTAAATTCATGATATTACATTCTTATTTTGAATTTAAATGCATGTAGTTATTTGGTTGGAACAAGTCAGACTATGATATAATGATTTACGACAATAATGGGTAGAACATATGGTTCAAATTATAACATCACAAGAAGAATCAGGAGAAAAATATGACGATCTTAAATAGCAAATGACAACATCATGGTAATTTTTATAATGCTTTAATTTATCTATTCCTATGTCTCTGAAGTTTGGGCAGCTTGTTTGATGGATGTTATGTGCTTATGTATTTAGGAGAATGAATTGTTATATGAACCTTTTTTTTTTTGCCTAAACTCCATCTCATCTCTCTTGCCTAGTTTCCTGGTAACTATGAATAGCTCATGACAACATCATGGTAGTCACTAGCAAGCCAAGTATACAAAAACCACCAAGAATCATCATATCTTCAAGAGTAATTGTTGTTTCACCCCAAGAAAATACAAAAGTATTAGTTTATAGGTACCAAAACTCAACCAACCCAAGTTACAAATCGGAGTTATACTTGAATTCATATTTAGAGTTCATTATAGCATTAAAAATACTAGCTTGATTTCAGATAGCTTCATATTTTATTGACAAAAGATTAATACAATACTAATATGATTTCGAAAGGATGGGGTTATTATTATATCACTCTGGTATCGATGTGGTAATATCTTTTACTAACAAACTCTTTTAACATATATAAGTTATTTTTTGTGAATTCATGATCTTACATTCTTATTTTGAATTTAAATACATGTAATTCTTTGGTTGGAACAAGTCGAGCTATGATATGCAAATTTTTGATGATTTACGAGAAGAATGGGAAAAACACATAGTTCAAATTATAACATCACAAAAAGAGTCAGGAGAAGAATCTGATGATCTTGACTAGCATAGGAAAACACCACGGTAATTTTTATAATGCTTTAATTTATCTATTCTTGTGTCTTTGAAGTTTGGACAACTTGTTTGATGGATGTTTATGTGCTCATGTATTTAGGGGAATGAATTGTTATATGAACCTATTTTTTGCTCAAACTCCATTTCATCTTTCTTGCCTAGTTCCCTTGTCACTATGAATGGGACATTGTTGGTGATTCTAAGCAAACCAAGCTTCCTCTCCTTGAAATAAAGTAAAAATATCACAAAAGCCATGACAAAGTAGGCGACATCATTTTATTTGTAATTTAAGTTAAATATATACAAATATATGTATTGTATGTAAATTACTGTTTTGTAATAAATTTAATTCTCAAGTAATTAATTAATATTTAATTTTTCAATTATTTTTAGTATTTAAACTCTTTTAAACAAATTTTGGTTTTTCTGCTATTATGTGATTGAATACAAGTTCTGAGGATAGTAAAAAATGAGTAAAATGTGTAAAAAAAATACAGAATTTAAAGTTGGTTTATTGTGTAAACCGACTTTAAATTTTAAGTCTCCTAATTTAAAGTCAGTTCACCTAACCGACTTTAAAAGTATGTTTTGGCATAGTGGTTTATTACTATTGTGCTTGCTATCCTATGCACTTATGGTTGTTTTGTGCTTGCTATAATCGCACATTATTGTGTCTTTATCTCATTACTATTGTGTATCCTTTTAACTGATGTTCATTTTTCAGCTACCATTGTGTCCTATCATCATCATTACTATCATATATATTTTTTGACATATATAATAGAAAGGAGGGACAATCAATTTTAACTTAACCCTCTCAGATAATTTTCTTCCTCAAAGAAAATCAGGCCATGAATAATTAAATCAGGTAGTGAACTAAGACATTAGTCCATAGGAAAGGAAAGTATTATCGTTGCTCAGGGAATCAATCCATAATGTGTGTGTCTCAAATCATTTCAACCATTTATTAAGGTAACTTTCGGCTTTCTTATCTTTCTTGGCTAGGTTGGGCAACCTTTTTTCTTGCCTAGGATTCCCTAACATATTTTTGACCATAGGTTTGTAGATAATAGTTGAGGAAACTAGAGGTCTAAATTAAGTTGCTTCCCATTTTTAGGCCAAAATTCTTATTCTTGCAGTGACCATGTTCCCCTTTTTATTCAATCTCTCATTTTCACATAGGTTGTTGTTCAATTTATCATCATGCTTACTTGTTAAATGGACGATTTTAACGACCTTCGAGTTACCTATTCAAGTGATGATTCTACCTATATCGAGGGCTCTTATGACCCTAATGTGGGTAGTCCTAGTCATCGTAAGGGTGATAGGGACAAACAGGCTAAACCATAGACTCCCGCATATGCTAGTATTCATAAGGCCACTTTGGATCTTCTGGCCACTTCTCTTGAAAATAATATTCATTTACCTAAAGTTACTATTATTCGAAGGAAAATTCAACCAAAGATGCCAAAAAAACCATGACTTCCTACTGGCTGTACCAATGAAACAAAATTCCAGTGTGTTCACACCCTAAGTCAATTGACCTTTAACGATATAGACAGAATTCAGGTTAAATATTATTTTCCCCATAATTTTTCCATCATTCTAACTCCTCCTACAAAACTTACCACTATGATACCACCAATGAATTCATTACATTCCACAAGGAAGCCTTCAAAGTCAGGTTGAGGTTTCCTCTACCTCTATTAGTAGGAATGTTTTTAGGCTCGATGGGGTTAGCCTAGTCAGTTAAATCCCAATTCATAGAGAGTCCTATTATGTTTATTAGTGGTTGTTCTAAACTTGGCATTGAGTTAGGCATGCAAAAACTGAAGAATATGTATCTATTAATTAAAAAAATGTTAATAAGGGTAAGGTATACATATTAACCTATTCAAGACGCGGGTTAGTGCTCAAGCTCCCTAAATCCACTTTAGGATGAAAGGATAAATTCTTTTACATTTCTAGGAACTTGGGATATAGACAAGATTAAGAGACTTTGCATGTTCGTTTAAAGTTGGACACCTCTGACTTGCATTCCTTGGTTAATATTGATTATGTTATTTAACTTAGGGTTTAACTTGTTTTGTTTAGTTTTTTTGTATTAAATACTATGTAAATTTTCTCTAAATTTTTGTGTGGTTATTTTATTATTTTTCTTGACAGGTGTTTTAAATTTACACTTTCAATAGTCTATGCATGATAGGAAATCCTTAGGAAACCCTCTTACACTATATATAGATAATATTCATAAATTTAAACAACTGTCCATAAGGCTAGATTCAAACCATCAGCCTATTTTTGAGCCAAACACAGAACCAAGCCTTAATCCTTTACCGGAACCGAAAGAAATGGGAGAAAACCAACATGTTAGGGAAACCACCATGAAGGAGTTTGCAAAACCAGCGATTGGCACGACAACTACCGCTATCCATTTGGGTGAGGCTGCTCGAAATTATGAATTAAAAAATATTCACTTTTCTATGCTTCCTTCCTTTTATGGGCTGCCTAATGAAGATTCTTTTTCCTTCATTAGAGACTTCTATGCCACAGTCCAAACCTTCCCCCTTGGTATTCTAAATGAGGATCAACTTAGAATGAGATGTTTCCCCTACACCTTAAAGGACAAGGCCAAATCTTGGTTGATGTCACTCCCCCCAAGTTCTCTGATGACATAGGAGGACATTTATAATAAATTCATGGGAAAATTCTATTCCCGCCAA
The DNA here is from genome assembly GCA_030763125.1 of Hippophae gyantsensis. Classification (NCBI taxonomy): domain Eukaryota; kingdom Viridiplantae; phylum Streptophyta; class Magnoliopsida; order Rosales; family Elaeagnaceae; genus Hippophae; species Hippophae gyantsensis. The sequence goes on along the minus strand of CM061035.1, from coordinate 38,454,726 downwards.
AAAACATCAGAATTGAGAGGAAAGATTGCTACTTTCTCTCAGATGGAAGGAGAACCATTCCATGAAGCTTCGAATAGGTTCAAAATGTTTCTCACTCAATGCCCCCATCATAGATTTCCCCTGTAGTTGTAGAACCAATTCTTTTACGATGGACTTACGCAGCAATGCCAGTTCATTGTTGACAACACTGTAGGAGGAGTGATGGGAGAAAAGACTACCTTAGAGACGTACAACCTCTTTGAGATGTTGGGTGCTAATTCCCAACAGAAAAGCTCACAAGTGAGAAAAGCTGGAATTCATGAAATCGATTCCAGTAATGAAGTTCAACAACAACTTGTTCAATTGACCAAGCAAGTTGCCCTTCTCACTACGCAAACCAACACCAATAATGAACATTATGGTTTGTATAGCAACATGGGACATGGTACTGAAGCCTGTCTATATCAAGGAGAAGTAGCAGCTGGACTTGAACAAGCTAATGTATTGGAAGTATATCAATAGAGACCAAGGTTTGACCCCAATTCAAATACCTATAATCTTGGGTGGAGAAATCATCTGAACTTCTCTTGGAGGCAAAACAACCCTCCTTTTGCTCAAAGCTCAAATCAACCAGGCCTGCAATTCCACCAACCTATTCCAAGAAGCATTCCCAGTAAATCAACCCTAGAGGACAACTTGAATTCTTTTATTCAAGTTTGTAGAGATAACCAATCTAAAACCAATCAATGGTTAGACTATGTGGAAGCTTCTATCAAAAAGGTGGAAGTTCAAGTAGAACAGTTAGTTGAGCATTTGTAAAAACAAAGCAAAGACTAACTGAATGGTCAAATGGGATCAAATAAATTCAATGAAAAGGAGACATTGAGTTTGTCATTCTGCAATCTCCAAGCAACGTCTTACTAGAAGATGATAAATTTTAGTCCTACGTGGGAGGTCACCCATTATTGTATTTTCCTTTGTTTTAGTTTATTTTTAAAAATATGTGTAATAAAATTCAAATGAAATAAATTCTTTTGTTTCAAAAATTGTGTCCATTCTTTAAATTTAGCATAAAAAAATTTAACTTAGATTTTATCTTTACTTAATTAATTTAGATTTTCATTCTAATATATATATATAAAAAAATAAAAATAAAAAAATTAGATTCTCTGCACTTTTATGCTTTAAGCCTATACATTTTGTCTAGTGAGAAATCTTTCTTAGAGATTTATACTATTTTTTTAAGAGCTAAATGTTGATACACAATAGGAGGAGGATCAATTTCAACTACAAATAGCCATGGGAGATGCTGAAGATAGGCGAAAAATGATGAAAGACTATGCAATGTCAATCATTAGCAATGTAACTTCCGCCATACAATTACAAGAGGCTATAAGGAATTATGAATTGAAAAAGATTCATTATTCTTTATTTCCTTCCTTTTACGATGTCCCTAATGAAGACCCTTTTGCATTTCATTCGAGAATTCTATGCTATTGTCCAAACCTTTCCATTACAGGCAATTAATGAAGATCAGCTTAGGATGAGGTGTTTTCCTTACACCCTCAAAGATAAAGCTTGGTCATGGTTCATTACTCTACAATCAGGCTCTCTAAAAACTTGGGAGACAATATATGAAAATTTTATGGGTAGGTTCTATTCCCATCAAAAAACTGTTGATCTAAAGACGAAGATAACAACGTTTTCTCAAATGTATAAAGAGCTCTTTCATGAAGCTTGGGAACGATTCAAAATCCTTTTCATTCAATGTCCTAATTATAGCTTTCCATTACAACTACAGAACTAATTATTTTATGATGGATTGACACTGTTGAGTTAATACATAATTGATAATGTTGTTGGAGATGCTGTGGGAGAAAAACCTGCAAAGGAAACATATAATCTTTATGAACTATTGGGTTCTAATTCCTAACAAAGAAGTACTAGAAGGAGAGCAAGAGTCAATGAAGTTGGCTCTGCTAATGAGATGACCTTGCAACTTACTAAATTGACTAAGCAAGTGCAACTTCTCACTACCCACCAAATGCCAAATCAAGATGTTTGTGAAGTGTGTTTTTCAATTGGGTATGATACTCATAATTGTTCAAATACTTGTGATTCTAGTGTTGATGCCATGGAGGAAGTCAAATCCTTTCAAAGGTATCATCCAAACACTTATAATCACCATAACCATCATTGGAAACAAAAAAATTACCCAGCCTACACCCAATGTCAAACACTAAGGTCGAATAAAAACCACCCTTACCCACCAAGCCAATATTTTAAGCCAACCTTAGAGGATAGCTTGAATGCTTTTATTCAAGTTAGTCACGACAACAAATTGATGAATAATCAAAGGTTGAATACCATGGAGGCTTCGATTAAAAGGATTGAATCTAAAGTTGGGCAACTAGCTGAACAAATGTAAAAGAAAGAACCAAGAAAGTTGCCCAGTCAACCAGAACAAGTGAAAGATGTAAGAACCCTTCGAAGTGGTAAGGTAGTCAATACCAATTTACCTAAAATCTCTAAAGATCTACCTTGTAGTTCAGGTAATAAAGAAGGTGATATTCTAGTCTCGCAAAAAGGAGAGAAAAGTGTTAAACTTAACAAGCCTTTTGAAAAACTCATTGGGGAGTCATCTAACATCCCCAAAATTCAAAAGACAATAGAACAACACCAATTGCAAGTACCTTTTCCACACCGACTAAAAGAATCCAAACAAGATAAGCAATTCTATGATCTTTTTAATATGCTCTCTAAAGTAAATATCAATTTACCATTATTAGAAGTGGTCATAAATGTGACCTCCTATGCTAAGTTTTTCAAAGAGTTGAACACTAAGAAAAGGAGGTATGAACTAAATGAATGAGTAGTAGTATCAAAAATTTCTAGCGTTGTACTTCAGCATAAACTACCTTCTAAGTTGAAAGACCCTGGAAGTTTTATTATAAACATAACTATAAGGGATAAGAAGTTCGGTAAAGCAATGCTTGATTTAGGTTATAGTATAAATTTGATGCCCTACTCTATATTCTTACAACTCAATTTAGGAGATTTAAAACCCACAACTATGTCACTTCAACTTGTAGATAGATCTCTTAAGTATCCAAAGGGAATAGTTGAGGATGTGCTAGTACAAGTAGACAAACTGATAATACCTGTTGACTTTGTGGTTCTGGATATGTAAGAAAATCCAGCCTTGGATAGAGAGCACACAATATTGCTTGATAGACCATTTATGGCAACTATTAAGACTATTATTGATATCCAAGATGGAAATTTGACAATGACAGTCTTAGGAGAGACTGTTCATTTTAAAGTTTTTAATTCTTCACTTTTTCCTTCTATCTCTGTCATCGATGAAATATTTGATGTTGACCCTTTGGATGATCTTGTCCAAAGCACCTTTTCCTAAACCAGAATAGAAGACACGCTTGAAACTGTTCTTACACTTGAAGAGGTCGAAGAAGATTTAGATGAGGAAATTAAGGGGTACCTTGAACGACTCGACAATGATGAAGTAATGACAAAATCTAGTACACTTTTAAATCTGCCTAGTTCTTCATCTAGTAAAGAGGCCAATCCACCTAAACTTGAACTCAAAGACTTACCTGAGCACTTAAAATATGTGTTTTTGGGAGAGGGAGAAACTTATCCAATGATAATTTCTTCAGCCTTGACCAAAACCCAAGAAAAGGAACTTATCAAAGTGCTTAAATAGTTTAAGAAAGATATAGGCTGGATTATTGGGGATATAAGAGGCATTAGTCCTACGATTTGTATGCACAAGATCAACTTGAAGGATGGTGCTAAACCCATACGAGAGGCCCAAAGAAGACTAAACCCAAACATGCAAGAGGTAGTTAAGAAATATATTATTAAATTGTTAGAAGAAGGAATTATCTATCCTATTGCGGATAGTAAGTGGGTTAGTCCAGTGCATGTGGTACCTAAGAAATCTGGGATAACATTTGTTAAAAATGACAAAAGTGAATTAGTGCCCACTAAAATAATCACTGGATGGAGAATGTGTATAGATTTTAGAAAACTAAATTTATATACTAAAAAGAATCACTTTCCTCTTCCATTCATTGATTAAATGTTGGAAAGATTAGCTGGGCACGAATTTTACTGTTTTCTAGATGGATTGTTTGGATATTATCAAGTACCCATAGCACTAGAAGATCAAGAAAAGACCACATTTACATGTCCTTTTAGGACATTTGCTTTTCAAAGAATGCCATTTGGGTTATGCAATGCCCCCGCCACTGTCCAGAGATGCATGATGTCTATTTTCTCGGACATGGTGGAAAAATTCATTGAGATTTTCATGGACGATTTCTCTGTCTTTGGGAACTCATTTGATAATTGCTTACATAAATTGACTTTGGTTTTAGAAAGATGAATTGAATGCAATCTAACCCTTAGTTGGGAGAAAAGTCATTTTATGGTTCAACAAGGGATAGTGTTAGGACATATAATTTCAAACAAGGGTATTGAAGTTGATAAGGAAAAAGTTGAATTGATTTCCAAACTACCTACCCCTACATGTATGAAGGGGATAAAAAGCTTCTTAGGACATGCAGGATTTTACAAATGATTTATTAAAGATTTCTCTAAAATAAGTCGTCCCTTATGTAACTTGCTATCAAAAGATGTTTATTTTAATTTCAACAATGACCGCCTTATTTCCTTTAATACCTTGAAAGATAAACTAACATTTACCCATTTATTATGGCACCAAATTGGTCTTTACCTTTTGAAATAATGTGTGGCGCTTCCGATTATGCTATTACAGTAGTCTTGGGATAGAGAGTGGATAAGCGTTTGCATGTCATCTATTATGCTAGCAAAACACTCAATGACACCCAAATGAATTATACCACCACTAAAAAGGAATTATTGACTATAGTGTTTTCTTTAGACAAATTTAGGTCTTATTTAGTAGGATCTAAAGTGATTGTGCATTCTGATCATGCTGCTTTAAGATACATATTAAGTAAACTGAATGCCAAGCCAAGATTAATCAGGTGGGTCTTACTCTTATAAGAATTTGACCTAGAAATCAAGGATAAGAAAGGTAGTGAAAGCTTAGTAGCTAACCATTTGTCTAGGTTGATTTGTGACTTCAATTCTCTTAAAGATGAGAGTAATGAAGATATAGTCGAAATTTTTCCCGATGAACAGTTATTTTCAATAGGTTTGAACCCATGGTATGCTGATATTGTAAACTATCTTGCCATTGGTGTTTTGCTACCTAACACTTCATATCAAGACAAGAAAAAGTTTTTAAAACTATTAAGGACTATTTCTGGGATGACCCTTATTTATACAAGATTGGTCAAGATCAAGTCATCCGGAGATGTGTACCTGAAGAAGAACATAAGAGCATTCTAAATTTTTGTTATAAACTTCATTGTGGGGGCCATTTTGGTGTTGAAAAGACAGCCCATAAGGTATTACAGTCTAGATTCTTTTGGCCCACTTTTTTTAAAGATGCTCATATGTTTTGTGCACAATGTGATAAATGTCAAAGAACGGGAAACATAAGCAAAAGAGATGAAATGCCTTTGACATCTAATTTAGTTGTTGAACTCTTCAATGTATAGGGGATTGACTTTATGGGTCCTTTTCCCCCATCCAATGGTTTTCAATATATTTTGGTTATTATGGATTGGGTAGAAGCTATCCCTACTAAAACCAATGATGTTAATGTTGTTGTTAAATTCTTGAAGGATTTAATATTCAGGAGGTTCGGAACGCCTATAGCTATAATAAGTGATAGAGGTAGCCATTTTTGTAACAAGATCTTTGATGGAGTACTGAACAAGTACAACATCACACATAAAGTAGCTACTCCAAATCATCCTAAAACCTCTGGTTTAGTGGAAGTAAGTAATAGGCAAATTAAAGGAATATTGGAATGCACTGTGCGTCCTTCAAGGAAGGATTGGGCATTTAAGTTGAATGATGCCTTATAGGCATACTGCATCGCTTACAAAACACCCATTGGGATGAGCCCTTACCGGTTAATCTTTGGGAAAGCATGCCACCTTCTAGTTGAACTCGAACACAAGGCTTACTAGGCAATTAAAGAGTTAAACATGGATTTAGATAAAGTAGGAGAAAAACGGTTACTCCATCTTAATGAGTTGGAAGAAATTAGGAATGAAGCCTATGAGAGTGCCAAATTATACAAAGAGTATACTAAGCGCTATTATGACAAGAGGCTAGTTCCTAAGACTCTTCACTCTAGAATGAAAGTTCTTTTATTTAACTCTCGTTTGAGATTGTTTCTAGGAAAGCCGAGATCAAGATGGGATGGACCATTCAAAATAGTTCAGGTATTTGCACATGGAGTAGTAGAACTATTGGATTCCAAGACACAAAAAACATTCAAAGTTAATGGGCATCGTGTGAAGCCTTATTTAGAAGAACCAAACAACATTACTGAAATGGATTGCATTTGGATGAGTAATCCTTAGCACCATAAAGTTATGTCTTGCTAAGACGTTAAACTAAGTGCTGGATAGGAGGCAACCCATCATTTTAGGTAATTTTCTTTTATTTGTTGTATTTATTTAATTTCTATTGTTTATTTTAGTTTAATTACATGTGAATAATTTTAAAATTGTTAAAACTAAAAATATTTGTTGAGATGTTAGAAGTTCACAGCGATCTGTCTGTGTGCACTTTAATGAACATGATGGATGCACCTGCATTTTTTCATTACTACTTGCACATTCTCAAGAAATAGGTAATTTATTTCCCTTTTCTCTTTATCTTTAATTTATAATTGTGACATTAAGGACAATGTAAGTTCTTGGTTGGGAGTGGTGAAAAGTTACCATGCTTAATTTCAGAAAAAATTAATAATTTAAAACAAATTATATTCACATTATCATTTTTTATGTTCGATTTTATTTTCTTTGTGTGGTTTAATAATTTTTAGAATTTTAGAATTAGTTTTTAAAAATTTTCTCACAAAAATTTATCATTTCCTTAAATCAAATTTAAAGTAAATAGTTAAGTCTTTTGTACTGTTATATTAATTTTTGAAAACATATCATGAAGTAGTTTTTTGATAATTAGTTAGTTTTTGTCATAACTAGTATTTTTTTGATAAGATGTGGAAATTATATTAAACGAAAATGGGTGTTTATGAATTTTTTTTAGTGAAGATTACTCTTATGAGATATAATTTGAGCTTAATTACCTTTATTCTGAGTAGAAATTGATAGTATATGTTTTTATCTCATTCATGCATGACTTTAAAAAAAAGAGACATATCTAGGGTTACCTAAACCAAAATCAAATATAAAAGCCACAAAATTAACCACTCACCAAAATCCTAAAAAAAATATACAATCTATACATGGGTTGACTCTCTAAAAAATATATATATTGAAAAATATCTTAAAAAAATAGAGAGATAAAGAATATATAGTATAATCTACATACTATGATCCACATTGCCTATAAAGTTGTGAGTAAAAGCTAATTACAAAAGAAAGATATAAGAAGTAATTCCCTAAAAAGTCATTGTACTTTCTTCATTTGTAAAAGGCATATATCTTGAAATTTTTGCTTAATGAGTTTGATTTATGCATGAAAATAATTTTTATACAAGATATCTTTATAATTTATACATTTGATTCCTTTCGTGAGATCAACGTTAAAATAACACTTTGAGCCTTTATTCTTTATACATATGCAAACATATTAGTTCATTTCTATACATCAACTTTTTCGCATATAAATTAGTATGAGTATTTGAACCCATAGGATTCAGTGTTTTGAGAGTATTAACTTGTGAGGAATAGAGTTGAAGCGAATTCAGATTCGTAACACTGAATTTTGGTGAAATTAAATCGATACATTTTTTATATGAAATATGAAAATGATTTTCGACTAATTATTATAATAAATCATAACTGTTTAAGAAGATTAAAATAACTTATGCTTTAGATTTTAATTATGATCTTCAAGGAGATTAAAAAGTATAAGACATTTTTGTGTTATGTTTCATGTTGTTTTCTTTTATTTTAATCTTAAAGTTAATTTTTGATTTTGTTGTAATTTTAATTTTTAATTTGTAATTTTTATTATTTATTTTAATTTTTACATTTAGTTCAATGTTTGTGGGTATCATTACTGAAAAGCGTCACGAGACTCACACTCGTCCATTAGGGTAACCTAGGGGTTTAAAGGCTTGTTGGATACGCTAAATGCAACCGTGTCAATCCATAGAAGTGATTTAGGATAGTTTAATTTTTAGTTTTTATTGCTTTTCTTGCTAAGTGATCGGGCAGAACCGACATCGTCGATCCTACCGATACTTTGGTTTTATGTATTTATAAAACTCTCGCAAGTGCACGAATCATTTCGTAGAAAATGATAAGTATACTCCCAAGGTCGATCTAAGGAAGGAATGTATGTGGTTTTAAATTTATTATTCAAACTTTTAAAAACAAAATTAAATCCTAAACATTCTGTCACGATATTTTGGGGTTTTGTGGTTTTTAATCTACTTACATAAAAATAAACATCGATACAGATTCAATAAATATTTATGCAAATTTTATCATTTATAATGGTAGAGTATTTATGGATATAATAATTAAGTTAATTATGCTTGCTCGTATTATTTAGGTTATTAAAGATATGAATTGATATTTATTGATTCTCTTTTTTTTTATATGAATACCACCTTTGGTGGGGTTAGATATTCTTTGTTAACTAAACAAATCAATTAACACCTATGAGTGGGGTTGATAACTAATTTGGTTAATTAAATTAATTCCTTTTTCTAAGAGATTGAAAATGAACCATTTAAATGCCACCTTTGGTGGGGTTAGACAGTTTAAACTTTATTCAAGGTGTCCAAATTAAACATAAGAATTTAGTTATCCGAGTACTAACTTTCAAGTTTTAAAACCACTACTGAAAACATGTTGTCAATATATTTTCAGATATAATTCTTATAAAAACTTTTGAAATAGAGCTTCACTCTAACTACCGGGCGATTGTACCAACAAATAAAAGAGCACTACTCTAAATTAGACCGGATAACTAAACCTTAAAATCTAATTTTTAGATTTAAGTTTGTAATGAAAAATAATATATTTCTCTCTAACATTCTTAATATAAAATCTTGAATAAAAATAAAATCAATTCATTTTAGAGATTTTTAGCTATTTAATATTTCGCAAGCATAACAACGTTATTATTACATCATGTTTATAAACAACAAATGAGTTAAATTTAATCACAGACAAATTAAATATAACATGTAAGAATAAAGCATAAAAAATAACTGTAAAGAAAATAAAATCCTTACAGAACTTCGATGCTATTCCCGTTGCTGGAAAACCTCCAAGTGGAATTTGTACTCCCATTTATTGAATCAAAAAGCTAATAAATTACAAAAACATAACTAGTTCTTCCCAAAAAGGAATAACTCTAAAACTAAGAGAAATTAACTAAGAAAAGCTAAAAACTAAGAAAAACTAAAAAAACTAAAAAATCTAAGAAAAGAGAGAAAGAAAGAGAGAAGAGAATGTGTTTTTAGGTGTGTTTAGAAGTGAAGAGAAGGGGGGTATTTATAGGTGAGGATAGAGAGAAAAAATGGGTGAAAAAATGATGAAAACGCGGAGTGGTGATTGCTGATGTCATATTGATGACGTCAGCATGACGTGAGGCGGCTGTGCGCAGCTGGGCGCAGGCGCACGCAGATGGGTAGCAACTGGGCGCAGGCGCGCGCAGATGGGGCACTGCTGGGCGCAGGCGTGCATAGATGGGGCGCAGACTGGATGCAGGCACGTGCAGATAGGAAGCGGTGGCGCCGACGGCGTGCGCTGGCCGCGCTTGTGTGGCATTGGGAAGCTGGTGGCGGCGCGATTTCCTCTTTTTTGACATTTTTTACCTTTTTGACCCATTTTGTCCAATTTTTCCATATTTGTTGATTCTTCCTCATTTATTTTTGAATGTATTTGTGATGTATTGCCTCCAGTATTCCTTTTTGAGTCTTTAAGTGACGTTTTTAAGCAAAAATACCTGAAAAATAATAAAAATACGTGTGATTCCGAAAAGACAAATTTATATAAATATATGATAAAATCATATAAATATATATATTTTTAATTAATTAATGCGCATAAAATCATGGTAATATTAGTGCTTTTTGAGCACTCATCACTAAGGGACTAGCAAGAAACTAGTTGTAATGAGTGTTTAAAAAGCACTAAAATTATCATGATTTTATGCATTATAATTGATTAAAAAATATATATTTATATGATTTTATCATATTTTTATATATTTTTCTCTTTTCGGAATCACTAGAGGCAATACATCACAAATATATTCATAAAATAAATGAGGAAAAGTCAAAAAAGATAAAAAGAATTTGAAGAAAATGGGTCAAAAGGGTAAAAAATGTCAAAAAGGATGAAATCGTGCATGCAACTGCCTAGTAGCGCCGAGCAACACGTGCGCATCGCCCGCACAACTCCCAGTCCATGCTCGTCGCACGCCCATTTACTCCCCATCCGCGCACACCGCTGCGTCCACTGATAACTGTATTTTATATAGTTATTTTCATCTATTTTATTAATTATAATTGCTATGTTCTCGACTTTTTAGTTAATTTTAATGGAATAAATTAATATTTACTGTTTATTTTTTAAGGAATATATTTTTAAGAAAATTAAAGAATTTGAATTGAAAAAGTACTTAATAGCAAATAAAAAGTTTGAAAATATAATTTCAACTAAAATAGGACTTAATTGTAATTACCAAAAGTTTAAAACTTAATTTAAATTAGAAAAAGGGCTTAATTGCAATTAACAAAAGTTTAAAATTTAATTTGAATTAAATTGGAAGGCTAAAATGTAATTAAAAAAATTTATTTTCTGCGTAGGAAAAGGAGGCCACTCGTGCAATCACCAACACGTGACACCAACTATTCGATCAGGAAATAAACGACGAAGATGAAGTGCGTGGATCCAAACGTAACAAGCTCGTGTGGACGTGGGTTTTCTGTTTGCACGTTGCTCGGCACTCGTGTGGGGCCCACTTATCACACATGCCGGCATGCACGGTAGGACCCACGTGTCTCGCGTCCGTTGATCCCGTGCGGCGCAACCATGTGCAAGCTCTCCCTCCAACCCTTTGAAGTCTTCCACGTGTCCCACTATTTATTCCAGCCAATCATATACTGACACATGACACGTTTTGGTGAACACAAAAATGTAGAACCACGCACGCGTTTCTAGTAGCTTTCTATCCCCCATATGTCTTGGCACCGTTTATCCCGTGCAACACATTCCGCGTGTGCCCATTCATGACACCATATGAAATGCTGCCACGTGTCCCACTATTTCTTGTAGCGAATCAGATGATGACATGTGGCATGCAGGTTGAATTAAAAAGAAATCAAAAACGGCACACGCTGCCTACTGTTTTGCAGGATTTATTTCTTTTACATGCGTCTGCAAAAAGAATATTTCTTGTTTTCCACTTTAAATATTTTTAATATTTTATTAGGGTATAAATATGTGATACAGAGAGAAATGTAGGGGGTTAAACGGGTAGATAACACGCAGAAGCCATTTTGGCTTCTGTTGTGTTTCGACACAGATGATGTTTTAATTTTCTTTGTGTTCTTTAACTAAATATTCCTTAAATGTTTTAGTATTTTCGTTTTTTTAATTTTAATTTTATTTATGAAGTAATTTAATTTTTCTAGGGTTGCGTTTTATCTAAATTTATGAAGCTTGAATTTAAGTATTTTTGAAAGATTTATAAGACTTTTAATTTGTTTATTCTATTTGTGCTTAATGCTTTTGATTATTGGAAAATTTATCAATTGATCTGTGGCACTCAAATAAACTTGGAAGAGGAATTTTTGTGTATATTGCTCATGGATAGAATAACATGTATATATGAAGGATAAGAATATACCTTTATTGTATGTGTGGCCATTTGTGAACTTAGAACGTAATGAATCTTGGTGAATTTAATTCTCATAGGAATATAGTGAATTAATTTAGCGAGGGGTGTCTATACGGAGCTCGGAAGAGATGTATGGATAAAATTAGAAGTTCTTGGTTGACAAATTAAATTTACTAAAAAATATAAATCCATAGAAAATAATATGATTCGAGTGGATTAATTTGGTGAAAAACTACAATCCTAGAATTCTTTTATTTTGTTATAAAACTCTTTAGTTAACTTGTTCCAATTAACGATTGTTTTGGATAAAATCAGAGTGAAATAATTTTGGTACTCAACAAACTGTAGTGACAAATCTCCGTGGGAATGATAACTCACTCATCAAATTTTATTACCTGTGACCGTGTATACTTGCACGATTTTATGTTCTCCTAAAAGAGACAACACCCACCTACCAATAAAGTCAAGTGACGTCATCATTCACCTACTATGCGTTTTCCCCATTTTTTTTTTATCATTTTCCCCCAATTTGTTTTCCTCTCCTCACCTATAAATACCTTCATTCTCTCCATACCAAGACATACCTCGAATCATCTTCTTCTCTATTTCTTTCTTTCCATTTCTTAGTTTTTAGTTTTTTCTTAGTTACTTTTTCTTAGTTTTAGAGTTCTTCTCTTTTTTTGAGAAGAACTAATTATGTTTTTGTAATTTATTAGCTTTTTGATTCAATAAATGGAAAGGTAATTCCGTTTGGAGGTTTTTCAACAACAAAATTAGCATCAAAGTACTATAAGGATTTTATTTTCTTTGCAGTTATTTTTTTATGTTTTATTCTTATATGTTATATTAAATTTGTCTGTGATTAAATTTAACATTGTTGGGTGTTTGTAAGCAAGATATAATAATAATGTTGTTATGCTTGCGAAATATTAAATAGGTAAAAATCTCTAAAATGAATTGATTTTGTTTTTATTCAAGATTTTATATTAAGAATGCTAGAGGGAAATATATTATTTTTCATTACAAACTTAAATATGAAAATTAGATTTTAAGGTTTAGTTATCTGGTCTGATTTAGAGTAGTGCTCTTTTATCTGTTGGTATAATCGCCCGGTAGTTAGAATGAAGCTCTATTTCAAAAGTTTTTATAAGAATTATTATCTGAAAATGTATTGACAACATGTTTTCAGTAGTGGTTTTAAAACTTGAAAGTTAGTACTCGGATAATTAAATTCTTAGATTTAATTTGGACACCTTAAATAAAGTTTAAATTATCTAACCCCACCAAAGGTGGCATTTAAATAGTTCATTTTCAATCTCTTAGAAAAAAGAATTAATTTAATTAACCAAATTAATTATTAACCCCACCCATAGATGTTAATTGATTTGTTTAGTTAACAAAGAATATCTAATAATACCAAAAGTGGTATTCATATAAAAAAGAGAGAATCAATAAATATCAATTTATATCTTTAATAACCTAAATAATATGAGCAAGCATAATTAATTTAGTTATTGTTTGGAGAGAATTTGGGTATCTAATTTTAGTGATTTTTAGTGAGATAAGAATTGTATTTTTTCTGAATATCCGTCGTCCCTTCCTCTCATTTGAGAGATATATATTTATGTAAGCACCTTTATATACATAGTGGGGTGCGTAATAGCGACCCGGTTACTACAAACTAGTTTACAGAATCGAGATCGTTCGTTACAAGCATTTACAAATAAAGGGTATTTATATAAAGGTCGTTCATTGATGACGACCTCGATATCAGGGATATCATAACTTTACCAAGTCTTTGTCATCTCAAACCTCGCTGCTTGATGAAGAGATGCTTTATAGATTTGGTTGGCGTGCTTTTCCAAGTTCGTTGGGCATAAGTCTTTTGTGGAGCTAGCTTTTATATCCTCGCTTTATCCTAGCGGGTTACCTATATTCATCAGGTCGCATGTCCGTTACATATTTAATACCAAACATTAACTCCTCCATTCTCTTAATTTGAGAAATCAAGAGAATAAACTGGTCGCATATTCCTCGTATAGATAACGACCATTACTATTGCAAATTTATATTGTTTTATTTTTATTATTTTTATCTTTAATGAGACCTTTTAGTTTCTTGTTTTCCCTTTATAAATAGTAGGAGAATTTAGTTTTTACCTATTTTTAACTAAGTTTATCACTCAGAGAATTTTAGGTCGTGGATTATTTAGGTCGTTTTATTCTTTCAGAAGGCCGCTCAGAAAATTTTTTCTTTTCTTTTGGGTCCTCTTAGTTCGTGTATTTAACATCATCTACTGGGATTCAAGTTGTTATTACATCATTTACTCCTTGATTTTGATACGAACTTCTCTTTCTAGGTATTTATCCATCCTTTTCTTAATGTCACATAAGGGGAAAGAAGTGATATCTTCAAAGGGGGATCTTTCTAAAAATATTTCATCCCATCATATTCCCTCGAGGTCGTTATGAACTAAATGACCTGAAATGACAGAGAGTGGTGGTAATGGGGCTTCCCTGAGAATTGTTAAGGAAAGGGGTTCTTGCTCTTCCTACTTCCTCGGGGTCTAAAGCGGTGTCTACCTCATCCTCCAGGGGTTCAATTCCTATAATCAGGATTCCTGTGCCTATATCTACCAAGGTACCTTGCCTAAAAAAGAAAAGGGAAAATAAGGGCGAGCCTACCCATAGAACCAAAGATAAACATCAAATTGAAAAGATGCCTAGTGTTTTATTAGTTAAAGATTTGGAAAAAATTAGACAAACATACGACATACTAGGCCGGGTAGGGTTAATGCCAATACCTCCACATTTATGTGATGCTTATGATCCACCACCGGGGTGGTGGGTGATACATTTAGCGGCCTTTAAGATAGGGTTACGTTGCCCCTTTCCTAAATTAGTGGCCCGTGCTTTGAGTACCTTTGAGTACCTTTGATATTAATTTTGCATAGATAAATCCAAACGGGTGGTGAACTCTTTTATGTCTTTCTGTAGTAGTTAGAGAACATGCCATAGACCTAGAAAACGATGAATTAAGATGTTTATATTGTTTAAAAATAAACATGTTAGATAGAGGGAGGGCGTATATATCTTGCGTTATAGGTCACGGGTTGCATCTCAGATTGCCTGATAGCACCTCGGGGTGGAAAGATAAATATTTTTATATTACTGGAGATATTTGGGATGATGGGGTGAATTTCCCAATTCGACATACTTGGAACCCTAATTTTAACACTTCACAACCTCAGGCTAGCGAGTTTATGATTAAATTGGATATTAGTGGAAAAGAAAAAATAAGGCGGATTGAGCTACAAAATACCTCAAATGAAGGTTACCGTGATATCTTGTCTGTAGCTCGCTTAAAGAAGTCCGGGGTATGGTGAGGTTATACAAATGAATATCATGGTCGCTATTTTAGTATATATTTTGTTTTTGTTTCTATTTGCATAGTTGGTAAATTTGACTAATGTACATATATCTTACAGGGATGGATTATTCACACATTGATCTTGGGGATCTTATTGACACTTCAGGTGCACAAGAGCTAGCTCCTAGTTATTCGTGGCTTACGCGCATGACCCCATCACCTACACAAGAGGATCTGTTCGCTAACTTAGAGGTTGAAACTACTCCAGGGAATGTAATTCCTTCAAATAATTTAGATAACTCGAGCTTGACATCTCCTTGTGAACCAAGAACATAAAAAAAAAGGAAGGTTGGGGAATATACCCCAGGAATGAAGGAAATGGACATGAATGACTTTAAGTTCGATGAGGTCATTTTGAAAGACGCCGTTGTTTTGGAGACTCCTATTACTTATTTTAATGAGGGGATTTTTGAACGAACATAGCTTAAACTAGATCTGTATCATCATTTTGGAACAGAGATTGAGAGGGCGCAGGTGAGAGCAGCTCATAAGAGCGAAGGGGGACGCATGAGGGGTTAATTGCAGATCGCTTATTAGAGGTAAAAAACGTATTAATTTTATTCTGACTTTATTACATTTGTTTTAATTCGTGTTTTTTATAGACGGTGTGTTTAGCGAGAGAAGCTGAGCTATCATTACGGGGTTATAAACGCGAAGTACAAGCTAGTCGGTTACAAATAGCCAAATACGAGAAATTGGTAAAATACAAGGATAAAAAGATTTTAAATCTAGAGAATGCAGTGGTTGATAATGTGGAGAAATTATGAAAAGTAGACACGTACTATTTCGAGAAGGGTGAGGCTGCTAAATATTTTGAAAATCTAGCGAAAGAGGCCGATGAAAAGAACCTCGCACTTCAAGAGCAAATTTATGCTATGTCGACTCAAGTTAGTTCGCTATCCACATTAACAGATACATTAAGAGCGGAATGTACCAAGGCTTACCGTAGTGGTGCGAGCTTTGTAATTAATAACCTGAAACTACATGCTAAAAAACTAGGTTTGAATGCGCCTTATGTGTCATTGATGCAAGCTTTTCAGAGCAATAGGCCAAAAACACCTGGGGTTGCCACACCGTAAGATTCACCTTGAGATACTGCGGCCACCTCAAGTCATCAACGTGATGGGGTAGTAGTGGAAGATGCTACTCCGTGAGGTTTTTATATGTTTTTTGGAAGTTTATGTAAAAGAAATTTTGGAACTTGAACTCATTTAATTTTAAATGTTGTATTTATTTATATATATATGTTTGGTTTGAAATTTATATATTTATACTGTGTTAGTGTGGTATGTATAATTGAGAGGTTTTAAGGCTGTGTTTATCTGAATTTTATTTAACCAAGCGAGCAGACAATTGCTAAGAACTAACCGCAGTTCGTTTAACGTAATAGATTATAGTAGAGTAAATTTGGATGATTTGTTTGAAACGTCGGGGTTATTACCAACTAATAAAATACTTCATGTAGTAGGAGAGCAAGCTATTTCTACTCAAGGTGGAAAAGTAAGTTCAACCTTAGTTACTATACCTGCTACTATACCTGCATCACCTAATGTAAGAAAACGAGTTGTTTCCCCTAATCATTGCGAGGAGGTTAATCAAATTCCTCGAAAGGTCGCGAAGGGTAAAATGAAGGAAGTATGCACTACAATTATTAGGCCGTCTGTTTCTGTTATGAACTGATGTGTATTGAAAATTCGCTGTTGGATGAGGTATCCATTTTAAAGGATATTAAGCCGTTACAGAGTATATACCCTCCCTTGAAAGAAAGAGATGATTCAAATGGGGTGGAGAAGCTTTTCAAAGAAGGTATGTTTAACACACCTCGTGTGCAAGAAGAATTATATCATCATTTTTGGGGTACTTGAAGACCGTCCTCCTATTTACACAACCCGCAAGAGAGAGGGTGGGTCTGTGTGGCATATGATAGCAAGACGTATGTTCGATGTTAGTAATATTGTTTAAATATTTTAATATATATTGGTAAATATATACATATATTTCATTTGTAATTTTTTTTCTTTAGGCCATCGTTGCGGCAAAGGATGCAGAAATAGAAGCAAAATATGCGAAGAAATCAATGAATGTACAGAGCAAGAGTTACATGTATGAAAAGAACAATGTAAAGTTATGAAGAAATATTTAGCAAATGTGCGAGAAGATTTGAAGTTAGCACTTCTTGAACAAGAAAAATATAAGAATGAGGCGGATGGGTTATACCAATTAGTGGAATATTGGAAAAATAGGGCGCTTGGTAAGGAACATACATAAAATGTTCTTATGTTTGTGCGAGTTGTAATTTATTTGTAGTAATGTTTCAGCCATCTAAGAGTTTGTACGATGTGATTGTAATAATGATGAACAATGTGATGCGAATAAAATCTGGTAAGTATATTAGTCTCAAGATGATGTCTTTGCTACTGTATTTCACTTCTCGGGTGGGGGTGGGGGGGGGGGAGGGGGGGTCAGGGGACTCCTCCTCCAATCACGAGGCATAGGATATATCCCATATCTCGAGTGGGGGGTGATCGGGGCAGAACCGACATCGCCGATCCTGCCCGTTACTTTGGTTTTATCTA
The DNA here is from genome assembly GCA_030763125.1 of Hippophae gyantsensis. Lineage (NCBI taxonomy): Eukaryota > Viridiplantae > Streptophyta > Magnoliopsida > Rosales > Elaeagnaceae > Hippophae > Hippophae gyantsensis. The sequence continues at coordinate 38,436,784 of CM061035.1, read as the reverse complement.
TTTATAAAACTCTCGCAAGTGCACGAATCATTTCGTAGAAAATGATAAGTATACTCCCAAGGTCGATCTAAGGAAGGAATGTATGTGGTTTTTAATTTATTATTCAAACTTTTAAAAACGAAATTAAATCCTAAACATCCTGTCACGATATTTTGGGGTTTTGTGTTTTTAATCTACTTACATAAAAATAAACATAGATTCAATAAATATTTATGCAAATTTTATCATTTATAATGGTGGAGTATTTATGGATATAATAACTAAGTTAATTATGCTTGCTCATATTAATTAGGTTATTAAAGATATGAATTGATATTTATTGATTCTCTCTTTTTTATATGAATACCACCTTTGGTGGGGTTAGATATTCTTTGTTAACTAAACAAATTAATTAACACCTATGGGTGGGGTTGATAACTAATTTAGTTAATTAAATTAATTCCTTTTTCTAAGAGATTGAAAATGAACCATTTAAATGCCACCTTTGGTGGGGTTAGACAGTTTAAACTTTATTCAAGGTGTCCAAATTAAACCTAAGAATTTAATTATCCGAGTACTAACTTTCAAGTTTTAAAACCACTACTGAAAACATGTTGTCAATACATTTTCAGATAATAATTCTTATAAAAACTTTTGAAATAGAGTTTCACTCTAACTACCTAAGATTGTACCAACAAATAAAAGAGCACTACTCTAAATTAGACCGGATAACTAAACCTTAAAATCTAATTTTCAGATTTAAGTTTGTAATGAAAAATAATATATTTCTCTCTAACATTCTTAATATAAAATCTTGAATAAAAATAAAATCAATTCATTTTAGAGATTTTTACCTATTTAATATTTTGCAAGCATAACAACGTTATTATTACATCATGTTTATAAACGTATAGAGTTAAATTTAATCACAGACAAATTAAATATAACATGTAAGAATAAAGCATAAAAAATAACTGTAAAGAAAATAAAATCCTTACAGAACTTCGACGCTATTCCCGTTGCTGGAAAACCTCCAAGCGGAATTTGCACTTCCATTTATTGAATCAAAAAGCTAATATATTACAAAAACATAACTAGTTCTTCCCAAAAAGGGAAGAACTCTAAAACTAAGAGAAATTAACTAAAAACTAAGAAAAACTAAAAAAACCTAAAAATCTAAGAAAAGAGAGAAAGAAAGAAGAGAGAAGTGTGTTTTGAAGGTGTGTTTTGAAGTGAAGGGAAGGGGAGTATTTATAGGTGAGGATGGAGAGAAAAAATGAGTAAAAAAATGTTAAAAAAATATTAAAAAATGTAAAAACGCGTATTGGAATTGCTGATGTCATTAATGACGTCAGCATGACGTCACAGGGGCGGCTGCACTGTACCGCGGATGAACAGTACCCGCGGATGAACAGTATCCCGCGGATGAACAGTTCCGCGCGCAGCTTGGGGCGGAGCTGGGCGCTGGGGCGCGGCGGCACGATTTTCTCCTTTTTGACATTTTTGACCCATTTTGTCCAATTTTTCCTTATTTGTTGACCTTTCCCCATTTATTTATTAATATATTTGTGATGTATTGCTTCCAGTATTCCTCTTTGAGTCTTTAAGTTGCGTTTTTAAGTGAAAATACCTGAAAAACAATAAAAACACCCGTGATTCCGAAAAAGACAAATTTATATAAATATATGATAAAACATATAAATATATATATTTTTAATCAATTAATGTGCATAAAATCATGGTAATTTTAGTGCTTTTTGAGCACTCATCAGGGGGGTCAGGGGACTCCTCCTCCAATCACGAGGCATAAGACAAACCGCATCTCGTGTGAGGGGGTTAGGGGACTCCTCCTCCAATCACGAGGCAATAGGGTGTCTTACATCTCAATTAAGAAGGTCACATGACTTATCCTCACTTGTGGCATGAAATGAGATGCCCAAAACACTGCGAGCATATTTCGCATCTCGAGTGTGGGGGTCAGGGGACTCCTTCTCCAATCACGAGTTTAACCTTGAAAATTTTAACGGTTAGAAATTCATCTCATATATAAATATTTATCGTATCAAGCATTTACATATGATATTTTTTAAGAAGCTCTCTGTTCCAAATCAAACCTTCCTTTATGCCATCACCTTCTATCAAGTAAGAGCTTGCTGGTATGATGTTGTCTATTTGATATGGACCTTCCCATGTGGCAGCAAATTTTCCCGCGTTAACTTCCACTTTGTTACCCAATGCTCTCCGCAAGACCCATTCCCCGATATTAAAATTCTTGTGCTTGACGAATTTATTATATGTCTTTTAGAGTGTTCTTTTTTGCTATTCAAGTCTTATTAGAGCTTCTTCTCTTTTTTCTTCGGCTAACAACAGGTCTTCTTGTCGTAAACAATCGTTTCCTTCATGATCATTATCGGATCGAAGGGTAGGTTCTAATATATCAAGGGGTATAACTGCTTCAGTACCATAAACAAGAGAAAATGGAGTTTCTCCTGTTGCGGTTTTGGGAGTAGTTCGTGTGGCCCAGAGGGCACCAGGAAACACATCCACCCATTTTCCTTTAGCCTCTCCAAACGTTTTTGTAATATATTAATGAGGGTTTTATTAGATGATTCGGCCTGACCATTTTCTTGTGGGTGGTAAGGGGTAGAATGAGATAATTTGATACCTTTCTTGTCGCAAAAAGATATAATCTTTTGGCTGGTGAACTGTCTGCCGTTATCTGTAACCAATTCACGTGGCAGGTCGTATCTGCATATAATATTACGCCATATGAATCTCTCCACATCCGACTCTTGGATTCGAACCAAAGGTTCCACCTCTATCCATTTAGTAAAGTAATCAGTTATGACAATGATAAACTTTCTTTGTCCTGAAGCGATGGGTAACGGTCCCACGATGTCCAAACCCCATTTTTGAAATGGCTAGGGACTGATAATGGATCTTAAGTCCGTACCCGGATGGTGTGGCATATTGGCATGTCTTTGACATTTGTTGCATCTTCTAACATAGGAGATGCAATCTTTGAGAAGCGTAGGCCAATAGTAACCATGTCGAATAATCCTCTAAGAAAGTGCTCTTCCACCAAAATGAGCTCCACATTGTCCGTCATGTAAATCACCCAAGACCATCTGAGCTTGAACCATAGGTAAGCACTTAAGCCATAGACCACCTTGATTCTTCCTATACAAAGCTCCCTGAATGATAACATAATTGTTTGCTTTTGTCATGAGCTTACGAGCCAAGTGCTTGTCTTCGGGGAGTGTACCATTGATAAGATATTCTACGTATGGCGTCAACCAAGAATCATGAGTAGTATGCATGATGTTTTCTCGCGTTTGAAGTTTCACCTCACTTGGGTTAACACTAGGCCTTGATAAACTAGATATTGGTATAACTCTCTTTAAATCGGAGTTCACTACCGATTCTAACATAGCTAAGGAGTCAGTATGGGCGTTTTCTCCTCTTGGTATTTGTTTGATCTGGAAGGTTTCAAACGCAGCTTTCATTTTTTACCTCTAATGCATAAAGTTTCATTCTCTCCTCCTTGGCTTCGAAATTGTCATTGACTTGGTTTACCACCAGCTATGAATCGTTATGAATTAACACCCTTTTAGCTCTAAGGTTTAACAATTACTGTAATGCCAAAAGTAAGGCTTCATATTCCGCGATATTATTAGTTGCTTGAAAGGTGATTCAAAGGCATTGCTCTATCAAGGCTCCCCTCGGGGTGAAAATTACTATTCCAACTCCTGCTCCATGTGAATTGCTTGCACCATCGACATATGCCCTCCATAATTCTCCTTCCAGAGACGCTGTTTCTGTTGTGAGAGTTGGCCGTAGTATCTCATGTATGGAATTGCATTCTTGGGTAGTCTCATTCGTCCATTCTATAATAAAATATGCTAAGGCTTGTCCTTTGATCGCAGCCAAAGGTTTATAATGTATTTCAAACTCATTGAACTCAATAGCTATTTGAGAAATACAACCAGACAAATCGGGTTTGCCTAAGATGTTTTTCAAGGGGTAAGGAGTAAGGACTACTACCCTATGTGAACCAAAGTAATGCCTGAGTTTGCGGGCCATCATTCTTATAATATAGGCCATTTTATCTAGAGAGGGATATCGTTGTTGAGCTCCTGTTAATGAATGACTCACATAATAAACAGGGTATTGAGTTCCCCCACGGTCGACCACTAATACCGGGCTAGAAGCTTTGTCCGTAAAAGACATGTACATGTATAAGTTTTCACCCGCCGTTGAAATAACTAAAAGAGGTGCTCTCCCCAAGTAATATTTAATGGATTGGAAAGCTTGTTCACACTCGATATCCCATAAGTACTCTGTGTTCTTTTTAAGCAGTCGAAAGAACAGTAGGCATTTTTCGGTGCACTTAGAAATGAAACGGCTTAATGCTGCGATACACCCATTTAATTGTTGGACTTCCTGAAGACATGTTGGGGATTTCATGTTGATTAAAGCCGAGATTTTGTCCAAATTGGCTTCGATTCCCCTTGAAGTAACTAAATATCCCAAAAAATTCCCTGAGGCTACGCCAAACACACACTTTTTTGGATTAAGACACATCTTATAATTCTGAATTATACCAAAGACTTCTTGGAGGTCTTTAATGTGGTCTTCTACATATTTAGTTTTTACCAACATATCATCAACTATACCTCCATATTCTGGCCTATTTGGTTTTGGAACATCTTATTCATCATTCTTTGATATGTGGCACCAACATTTTTTAAACCGAAGGGCATCTTTGTATAACAAAATGTCCCTTCTTCCGTGATGAACGTTGTTTTCCCTTCGTCCCTAGGATGCATCTAAATTTGGTGATAGCTTGAATAAGCATCTAAAAAACTCATTGATTCGAATCTAGCCGTGGCATCTACTAATTGGTCTACATTTGGCAAAGGGAAACAATCTTTTGGTGTTACTTTATTCAAATCTGTGAAATCCACACACATCCTGTGCTCGCCTCCGGATTTGTTTACTAACACCACATTTGATAGCCATGTGGGGTATCGGACCTCTCGAATCCAACCTACATTTTTCAAGGAGTTAACCTTCTTTTTGATGATTTCATTCTTTTTTCTAGCAAACTTCTGCTTTCTTTGTTGGACCAGTTTTTTGGTATGATCTAAACATAACTCATGGGAGATGACATCTGAATCTATGCCGGGCATGTCCTCAGGTTTCCAAGTGAACAAATCTTTGTTAATTTCCAAGAGTTCTATGAGGGTAGTGTTAAATGAAGGAGATAGCGCACCATTAATCTTAACATATTGTTTGCTCCAAAAATTTCCTATAAGGATTATATCGTATTTGTCGTGAACCACCATAGTAGTTCGCTTATTTGTATGAACTTTTTTGAGTTTATGGAAGTGACTTTCATTCTTTAGTTGCTATTTCGAAGCTTGGGGTAATGCACTTTTCGAAGCTTGGGGTAATGCATTCTTCATGGCAGCTTTGTAGCAACTTCGTGCCTTATCTTGTTCCTCTTCAATTTGTCGTATCCCATTGGCGGTAGGATATTTAATTAGCTGATGATACGTTGAAGGTACTGCTTTCATCTTGTGTATCCATAGGCATCCCAAAATAGCATTATAAGATATGGGAGTGTTTAAAATGACGAAAGTTGTTAAGACTATAGACGCTTCCACTGACACTGGTAGGCGAATGGTTCCTACCGACATAGTCACACTACCATTGAAACCGACAAGGGGCATCTGTTGTGAGGTGATTTCTTTGGGATCTATGTTCATAACAAGTAGAGTAGATAAGTATAAAAGATCAGATGAACTACCATTATCGACCAATATCCTACGCACCTCACAATGAGCAATTCTCACTGTGATTATGAGAGGATCGTCATGAGGATGCAAGCATTCTTTGTCATCATAAGTAATAGGATACGACGATCCTTCCAATATCATGTCATATATTAAACGTCCCGTATCTCAAGCCTCTCTTGCATATCTTTTTCGGGAATTGTTAGAGTGACCAGCTATGGTGACACCACCATGTATGGTGTGGATTATCCGTACATCCCCTGATAGAATATGGTCTCCTCTATTTGACTCATTTCGAATTGGAATTGATTTATCTGTTGCCTTAATCCTTTGATCTGAATTTTCCCTCTGAATATCGTCTCTTGGATTCTTGTTTTTATCAACTATATCTCCCAGATATCCTTCTGAAAGTAAGTGCTCAATTTCCCATTTTAAATGACGACATTCCTGAGTCCAATGTCCCGTGTCTCTATGAAACACACAATATTTGTTGGGGTTCCTAAGAGGAGCTTTCATAACTGGTGGCCAATTTACATTATCGAGGCACTCCATACGACGCACCACTTCCACTAACTCCACACGTAAGGGAAGGCCGCGAAAGGGAGATAAATCTCGATTCCAAGTGTTAGGATTATGCTTTGGTCTAAAAATGGGTTTGAAATGGGAGAAATTGGTACGCTTGTCAGCCATAGGTTTTCTATCTTCTTCGTTTTTACTGAAAGAGGGTCGCTTTTGGTTTCTATTTACCGACAGTTTTCTCGACTTCATCTCCCTTTCAACATTAACAAAATTTTGAGTCTCTTCATAGACTATATCTAACGAGCGTGGCATGGCGTGGATTTTGTCAATTCTATGAAAAGGCCGTTATCATGCTTTATGCCCTTCCGAAAAGCTTCATGGCTATTGAATCGGGGCATTGAGTAATTTCTATTTTTTCCGTTTTAAACCTTGTCATGTGAGCTTCGATTGATTCATCCTCCTCTTAGATAATCGAGAATAGGTGATGTGACTCCTTCTTGATAGGTTTTTTACAAGCGTAATTAGTAATAAATATTTTGATCAGAGCATCAAAGCTAGCAATACTCTTGGAGGGTAGTTCCATAAACCATTGTTGGGCTGAATCTTGAAGAGTAGCTGCAAATAACTTGCAATGCATGGATTCTCTTTTATCTTTAGATAGGCTGACTGCAGCTATAACCATTTTGAATTGAAGAACGTGCGTAACATGATCTTTAGTCCCCTTATATGCGGGACATTTGGGAGCATTAAATTTGAGAGGGGGTATTGTTAATTCAAAGGCGTTAGAGAAATGAGACATGGATAGTTGATTACAAACATTTTCTATATCACCCCAAGGTTTTGTCTTTTCTTGTCTCGCAAATCTATCATTAACCTTGATCCACATTTTTTCTTCCATGTCTTTTAACATTTTTTCTAATTCTCCACTCGGATCACGTGGTGGAGTGGACTCAATTGTCGGTCTATATATTGGAAGATTTGGGTGAGACATCCCGCCTACGAGGGGAGGATCAGAAACCATATTTGGTCATTCCCTTACCGAACATTGATGAGGATTTGAAGTATGAGTCGTGTGTTCTCTTCTGAGGGGTTGATGTACCATCTAAGAATCTCGAGGTGTAAAAAGGGAACTTGTTGTTTCTGAGTAGGTGTCTCGTTCTAATCGAGATCTTAATTCTTTATTATCCTTTTGACACTCGATAAAAGCTTGCTGTAATTCTATGATTTGTTTTTGAAGTCCTCGTATCATTGCATCCCCTTCATAAGGAGGATTACAAGGCAAGTTTGACGATTGTACTTCGCTAGCCGAAGTGCGCCTCATGGCATGGTTTGATGGCGACCTGGTGGGTGAAGAATGAGGCGTCTTATTATTGACACATTCTAAAGCTTCTGGAAAGAGGTCGTTTGGTCCTGGGACCTGTGGGACAAGGTCGTTTGGTTGGATAGTGAATGGATGATCCATCTAAATATTAGACAATACCAGTAAATTCTCTTAGAATATAATTCTCAAATGCTAAAAAAATATGTTTCCCACAGACGACGCCAATTGTTTGGAGAGAATTTGGGTATCTAATTTTAGTGATTTTTAGTGAGATAAGAATTGTATTTTTTTCTAAATATCAATTGTCCCTTCCTCTTATTTGAGGGATATATATATATATATATATATATATATATATATATATATATATATATATATATATATATATATGTAAGCACCTTTATATACATAGCGGGGTGCGTAATAGTGACCCGGTTACTACAAACTAGTTTATAGAATCGAGATCGTTCGTTACAAGCATTTACAAATAAAGGGTATTTATATAAAGGTCGTTCATTGATGATGACCTCGATATCAGGGATATCATAACTTTACCAAGTCTTTGTCATCTCAAACCTCGCTGCTTGATGACGAGATGCTTTGTAGATTGGGTTGGCGTGATTTTCCAAGTTTGTTGGGCACAAGTATTTTGTGGAGCTAGCTTTTATATCCTCGCTTTATCCTAGCGGGGTACCTATATTCATCAGGTCGCATGTCTGTTACATATTTAATACCAAACTGTTATTATATCCATAAATACTTCACTATTATGAATGATAAAATTTGCATAAATGTTTATTGAATCTGTATCTATGTTTTTTTTTATGTTATTAGAAACGAAATTAAATCCTAAACATCCTGTCACGATAGTTTAGGTTTTGTGTTTCTAATCTAATAACATAAAAATAAACATAGATACGAAATAATTCTTTTTAGACTTGGACTACGATAGTTGACCACTTGGTTCTTTTTCTTTAACACTTGGCTTTTTGATGACTGAGACAGAAATAATTCTTTTCATGTTTTCAAGTGGCTAAGGAATCTGCGTGTGCATTGCGACTACTAGTACCTATGTAATCTTAAATGCCTTGAACTCTACCACCCATTCTTTGATTTCCATTAAGTACCTCTTCAATTTCTCCTCCTGGGCTTGAAAGTTTCCATTTATTTCACTAACCACCAATTACGAATCATAATGGATACTCATGTATTTGACCTCCAGTCCTTTCAATTCTTTTAAGGCTAATAACATCGCTTCATATTCGGCTACATTGTTGCTAGATGAAAAAGGTTATTCTTACACTTTGTTCAATCATGCCTCCTTCTATGTTGAATATTACAATTCCCATCCCTACACCTTTAGCGTTGCTAGCTTCATCCATATATACTTCCAAATACTTCTCATCTTCACATATCTCAAGAGCTTTTACCACTTGTATTGACCTTTCTTCTCCTATCCAATCTGCTATAAATTCGGCCACTGCTTGTTCTTTCATTGTTAGGCGACATCTGAAATGGATGTAAAACTCGCTAAGTTAAATAGAAATATGAGCCAATCTTCTTGATATTTTTGGTTTTTATAGCACACTTGTGAGAGAGTATGATGTAAGAACAATGATAGCATAGCTTCCAAAGCAATGCCTCAATTTTCTAGATGCCGACCTTAGGGTGAATGAAAGCTTTCCCAACATTGGGTACTTTTGCTCAGATTCCATCAATGCTTGACTGATGTAATAAATTGGCTATTGTTCATTTTCCCATTCTGTTACCAGCACATCACTTACTACCTTTATGGTAGCAGACAAATAGAAGTACAAAACCTAGCTTGGAGAATGACTAACCAATATGGGGGCCTTACCTTGATACCCTTTAATGGAATGAAAAGTAGCCTCTCATTCTTCAAACAAACTCCATATTTTTCTTAATAGCTAAAAGAGGGGCAAGCACTTGTCTATGCACTTTGATATAAACCTTTCTAGTGCTATTGTGCATCCATTCAGTTGTTGTACTTCTTTTATATTTCTTAGGGACCTTATATATGTTAGGGCTATTATTTTATCCGGGTTGGTCTCTATTCCTCTAACCAACACTAGGTATCCCAAGAATTTTCCCAATGTAATCTCAAAAACACATTTCTCTAGATGTAGCTTTATGTTATACTTTCTCCATACTCCAAATTTTTTTTCTATATCATATATGTGTTCCTCTTACTTATGAGACTTTTTCATCGTGTCATCCACCTATACTTCCATGTTTCTCCCCAATTGGTTCTTAAAAATTTTGTTGACCAAGTGTTGATAAGTTGTTTTTCTATTCTTGAGCCTAAATAGAATTCTAGTATAACAAAATGTTACTTCTTTCATAATAAAAAATATTTTCTCTTAGTCTTCAAGATGCATCCTAACTTGGTCATAGCCTGAATATGCATCCATAAAGTATGAGACTAAACCTTTTAGTAGTGTTCACTAATTAGTCTATGCTTGGTAGAGGAAAAAATCTTTTGGTGTGGCCCTGTTCACATCAGTGAAATCCATGCATATCCAGACATCTACTCTAGCTTTTGGGGCTAAAACAACATTGGAAATCCAAGTAGAGTGGTCGATCTCTCTGACCCATCCTACTTCTTTCAATGGACTAATTTGTTTTTTTTTCTTTTCTCTTGCAAACTTCTTATTTCGCTGTTTTATGGGTCTCACTTATGAATTGAGATTGATCTTATGGTTGATTACCTTTGGGGTAATACCTATCATTTCTATAGGATCCTAAGTAAACACCTCTTTGTTATTTCCTAAAAAAATCGTCAATCTTGCCTTTAGATCTTCTCCCAACGCATTACAAATTCTAACCAACTATCTTTCTTTCTCTTCTACTTGCATTGCCTTGACCTTTGAGCTCACGGTATTGATCAAGTCTAGTTTGATTGGGGCTTTAGGCCACTCAACCTTTGATTGCTATGTGTCTAGACCTCTTTGAAGGCTGAAACGTAGTATGTACAAGCTCTTTTTTGGTCGTCTTTTACTATTTCCACACTTGAGGTTGTTGTGTGCTTGATCATCTAGTGTAGTATAAAAGATACGATCTGTTGTCTGTATAGCCACAGTCTATGTAATATAATATTGTAGGGAGACATAATATCAAGTACTACAAAATTTATCAACATGATAGCCCCTAGTAAAACCCTGGGAGTCTTATGGTACTTACTGACATTGTCATACTCCCATTAAAACCCACCAGATGTGGTTCTTTCTTGGTTATTTCCATTGGTTGGACTCCTATCTCTCTTAACATAGCTAGTTACACTAGGTTGGACGAGCTGCCATTGTCAATCAACACCCTTCTTATCTCGTAGCTCGCCACTTGAATTGTGTTGACAAATGGATCATTATGCATAAGGAGTATCTCTCCTTTATCGAAGATAATGAGATGGTTGGGTCCTTGCTTCATATTGTGCACTAACTAGAGTGCACTTTTTCCTTCCTGAGCATGCCACTTTCAATAGTTCGATGTGAGGCCAAACATGTTTGGTTTTTTGTGTATAGTATGAACAATTATCACATTCCTCTCTATCTTCTCAAGTTTAACTTCTCTAAGTAGAGGTAATCTCGGTTGATTACCTCGGTCCCTGGATGGGCTTCTTCTTCAATCTCTCATTAGGTGATCATCATTCATGAGGTCCCTCAACTGGCCTTTAGACAAAAGTAACTCCATCTCATGCTTAAGGTGTCTGTAGTCACTTGTCTAGTGTTTGGTGTCCTTGTACAAGGAGTAGTACTTGGTGTGGTCTCTATTTAGAGCTCACATATGAGGTAGCCATTGGGTATGATCATTTCCTTCTATGTTTCTTACTACCATTCCAGGGATATACAAACGGGTGGTCCTCGGAATGGTGACAAAGACCTTTCCCACGGGCCTGTTTGCTTGGCTTCTTACCTTCATCGAGCAAAAAAGGGTTGAACAGGTCTACCATGACTATAGAAAAATGGTTTTATTTTCTTGTTATCTTTCATGGTCCTTCTCTACACTTGAATTTTCTTTTATTTCTCTCTCAAGATTTACAAACTTTTGGGCTTCCTCGTACACAGCCTCTAAAGACCTTGGCATTGTTAGTTGGTTCCGTAAAAAGTCCAGAGTTTTTGATGACTCCTTTTAAAAATGCCTCAATGGCTATATAGTTAGGAAAGCCAAAATTCTCTAACTTCTCTACCTTGAATCTTTTCATAAAGCTTTCAATTGTTTCCTTTGGTCCCTGAATGATGGAAAACAAGTGATGAGATTCTTTCTTTACAGGCTTGTTACTTGCATAATGAGTAATAAATGCCTTGATCAGCTCATCGATCTAACGATGCTTCAAGAGGATAGATCATTTGATCACTTATGGGTGTCATCTTGCAATGTCAAGACAAATGTCTTACACAACATTACGTCTCGTGTGTTTGTAGATAGGCAAAACGGTGCCATCGAGTGTTTGAATGAAAAAATGGGCTACTTGATCCTTAATTCCTCGATATGATGTGCATCGTGATGTAACGAACTTTCTAAGAGATATTGTTGTTTCAATCTCATTGCTAAAGGGAGAGGTGACCAGTTGGCCATACATTTCCTTAATATTGTATTATGCTTTTCTTGGTTTATGTTCCTTATGCTTATATTCTACCTATTTTCATGTTGGTTTCCCACTCTAGCATAGTTTTTGTGGCCTCTCTTACTAGAGTGTCTGGGTTGTCATGGAATTTCGAGTTGGTGCGGCCTCCTAGGTGTTGTTTTGAATTGGTCGAGGATGTTTTTCTAGGCTACTACCCTCATTATCGTTTAGGTTACCTGTGTTTTTCTCCAAATTCTTGTGAGGTGCTAGACTCCGCCTTTGGAATAGTTATTGTGCCAGCAGTTCCTTAGGTCTTGTTTGTCTTACTAGATCTAAAGCATTGTTTGTTGTAAAAACTCCAATCTATCTTTGGAGTAGTTGGTGTGCTAGTAGTTCCTTAGGTCTTGTTTATCTTACTGGATCTAAAACATTGTTTGTTGTAAAAACTCTAATCCGTCTTTGGAGTAGTTGGTGTGTCAACGGTTCCTTAGGTCTTGTTTGTCTTACTGGATCTAAAGCATTATCTGTTGTAAAAACTCTAATTACAATTGGACTACCTCTAGTATAATCGGACGATTGGGCATTGGTGGGATAGGGGGCTTTCTATTGTAATAACTACTTGATTCTACCGATGTTCTAAATAGCCAATGTTAAACTAGGAATTGTTTCCCTAATTGAGATGTACTAACCTTGAATTTTGATTATCTGATTGATCTCTTAGCTGTCAATTGTTAAGTGCACAAGGAACCATTATTTTCTATTCGAGACTTTTAAACTTATGTTCTCAAGTGAAAAATTATGCTACTTGAACTAAAAATTGAATCGATGGTGTGAAACTCTCTAGTTTTGAACTTACTCTTATGTATTTTTAGAAAGATAAGAAGTCTCAACGTTATTCTACGTTCAAAAAAACTTGGAGTCTCTTAGTGGATCCTAAAATATCTTAGAGAGTTCTACAAATAAAGTTACAACTAATGAGGGTCCATACTTCCTATGTAGGCATATCTCATTTGAAAAGTACTAAAATTAGGATGCGTATATATTGACTATATATGTTAATACGGGGTTGTTGTCGAGCTAATCTTGGACTAATTGTTCGAGTTGTTCCCATACTTCCCTTAGACTGATTATTCAGGCTATTTTTGGGCTTCTCTTGGACTGGTTGTTAGACTGATTATTCAGGTTATTTTTGGGCTTCTCTTGGACTGGTTGTTAGACTATTATTCAGGTTATTTTTGGGCCTCTCTTGGACTGGTTGTTCGAGCGGTTCTCGGGCCATAATTGAGCTACTGGTTACTAGACGCTCTACTAGAAGGTGTCAATATGGTCCTGAGACTTAGGAATGCTTGTACACCTTAGCATAAACTTCTTAATTTAAACCCTAAATTTTCAATAAGTTAATTTGACCCTCAGAATAAAAAGAAGAGATTAATTACTCAACACCACATCAACATCGGTATCAATGTGATCGTTTATTAGATGGATATGAGTATTCAAGGTATATTCATGAACATTTGAATTAAAAAGAAAACTGCAGTCCAATATCAACTATGAAAAGTTTATCTAAAATTTTAGGAACCTGTAATATAGCAAAGAAATAATTGTATATTAATATTATGCAGTGTGATTCTACGATAAGGAAAAAAATAATACAAGAAGCATAATAGCAATATTAAGTATAATCATCATCGCGATATATGATAATACATCATTATAACTGAGAAAATGAAGAGGCAGAGAATAACAAAATATGAACTTTCACATGGCTCCATCGGATAAATAACTTAACAGAAGTTTAAATGGCAGTACAGATTACAAAAGAACGCTAAGCTTTCCAACAAAGTAATAGATTTCCATTCCACAACTCATATATGTACGTGCAGAAAATGTAAGTTTCATAATCAGAAGCAAAACCCACAAAGATCTAAATTAAACACTTTCACTCCTATTCCTCAATGTGATTCAGATTTGCTGAATATCGAGCAAACTTAATAAATTACATTGGAGCGTCGTACTTGACTTAATGTGCCAGTTTCTTTAGATGTTGAAATGTCCGCTGTTTAATCCACTGTCGATCATATGGCAAGAAGGCCTGAATCGAGTGATCATAACTGTAAGCCAGAACCAGACAAGCAGTGTCAGTCACCACAATCATCAATACATATTCAAGGTTAAAAGTAGGAAGTCATCAAAAAAGTGAAAAACACAAGAAATTTATGTTTAAACATGAGTTGAAACTTGATCTATCTGCATGATAGTCACTTCAGATCATCTTCAACCATTTAACTTCTGCACCTAAAAACAAACAGCAATCTCTATTTTTATACAAAAGCACTCTCTAATCTGAACTCGCAGTCTACAGATTAAGATAAGGACCTCAACTTATTCCTAAGTAAATGCTTCAAATGGAAACAAATTTTGCTACTAGTGTTGCATATTAGAGCAATCGCATTTGCACCATGAGAAAAATCCAATTATTGAGGAAATTGAAATTTAATCAACAGCAGGTAAGGCTCCATAATGAACCCCCTAAAATTTTTATGTTAAATTCCCCAACTGGTGAGTACAGGATGACAATAAGAGTTAGGTATCGTGTGCACTATACACCATTTCTTTAAAAAAAAGAAAAAAGAAAGATTAACCTAGATTATCTACGTCCGCTTTTCTCCCAAAAATAAAAAAAAACTCTATCTTATTATCTTATCTATACTTCACAAATTAAGTCTACTTTGCTCCAAGGACTCACAAGATACAATAAAAATAGAAAAATGAAACACCTCGATACAATAAAAATAGAAAAATGAAACACCTCGATACAATAAAAATCAATGCAAACAACGCAACAAAACAAACCAACAAGCTAAGGTTCTTATGTCACAAATACCAAATCTTGGGCAGAACACAAAGAAAATAGATATAGCTATGATTCAGTGTGAGAGATAGAGATAGAGGAAGGGATACACTAGAGCACTCATGTCTGCAAGACCATCAATAAAATTGTAGAGATCTGCGATGTCATAAGTGAGGTTTCTAATTGCTGGATTCAATTCCCTCAGCTTCCTCTCATATAGTCCACAAATACCTGTAAATGCAAAATAGCACACCCTTAATGGATGTAATCCTTGTTTAATCTAGAAACCAACCAATAAGAAAAAGAACTGGAGAAAAATAATTGTTGTGTGATGAAAGTCCAAGTTTAATCCTAAATAGTTGTATGGGAAGAGTCATATGAAGAATTGAAAAAACCAAAGAATAAAGCTTGAATCGTATTACAGATGACTTTTGTTAAATCTTATGATGATTTGATGTATTTCATTTAATTGGTTTAATTATTCTTGTATTTTTTGTTTGAATGAATGAAATGTAAATTTTCTCCCAAAAAAAAAATCCTAAATTGAAAATAAATGAAGAAAACAAAAAATGGAAGTACGCAGACGAGCACACACATATATATGAAATGCTAGAACTTTCCTTTGTAGAAATTTATCAAGTAGATATTTCTAACCAGTGACAATCTGTGACCCATATGAACAAAGAAAACAAATGGTCACCCTGGACGGTCACAGCCCACAGTGAGTTGATTTAAGAGAAAAACTGTAGAGCCAATGGCTAGCTCAGCCTATTGTTACTTTTAAAGGTTTCTTTTATATTAGTCAGCACACAAGGAGAGTGAACTGTTCCATGGAAGACACAGTCAGCCTCTTGATAATGCATTGTTTTTAGTGTTTAGTACCCTATTTAATGGATTGATACTCGTTATATATCCCATGTTATTCAAAGCCCCAATTCAAGGATTTGTACTCTTTGTATCTAAATTGAAAATTTATTTAAAATTTTTGTAATGTACCTAACATGTGACATAAAATAGAGGATAACTTGGCCTTTGTTAGACTTTTTTATATATTTTCTTTCGACTACTTCTCTTTTTCTTTCTCTCTCCTTTGACTAATTCCTCACCAAATACCCTCATTCTCTCTTCATTATTTTGAAAATTTTCGCAAAAAGTTCATGTTTATCAGAAAACAACAGTAATTTCATCCAAGCCTTTTAAAGTCACAAGCCACTCTTCGCATCATTAGATTATCTAGACCTAATTGATTTGATGTGATAATATGCAAATACTTCTTACTATAATTGACTACACATATATCACCTAAATCATTTAAACTTAAAATCATTAGGAGCAACATCGGGATGGTCACCACTAACTCTTAAACATGGATTTTATGGAATATTTTGAAAAGTGAAGAGAAAGATGGTTGTTTGGTGAGGGATGAGTGGGAGAAAAAAGAAAGAGAAAGAGTGAGAGAAAAAGAGAAGATGAAAGAAAACAAACAAATAATTTTAAAAAGACAAAATTACCCTCTGCTTTATGTCACATTCTAAGCACATTACCAAAATTTCAAATTAAATTTTCAATTTGGTCAAAAAAGGGTACTAATCCTTTAATTGGGCACTAAATTAGCACATTTTAATAACATTAATGTAACAAAAGACTATTTTACATACCAAAAAGGCATAAGCCTTACTTTACCACATGAGGCTATAGCCTTAAAACTTTTTTTTTAACCTCACATCGAGGCGAGCTTGAAAATAGCCTTTTATAACAATGAATAACATGGAACATAATGGGTACCAACCCAACAACTAGGGTACCTGACACATTTTTGAATGTGTATGCAGGAGGAAGATGCATAGGAAGGAACACAATAGAGGATTTTCAAGAGGAACAAATATACACTCGTTCTGTACAACTACTAGCACATCAGGCAACAAATGAAAACGCCAGCAGTAAATATAAAAATTCTTTACGTGCATGTACTGGCAATTTAAATGAAGACTTTTAATGCTTTATATTTCAGGTAGCTAAGTTAAGACAACTCACCTATTAATTAACACATATTCTAATATCTGCTATATTCAAATAATTCATTATAAAGTTTGATAGTATTAGTCATTACAAAATCATGCTAACACTATATATCATTCCCCAATCCCTGTTACCCATATACATTTGATTTGTACTTGAATTGCATCGGCTTGTGCATTGCGAATTTTTTATACGTATTGTAAATGAGCCCTCCATAAAAACTACTAGTCTAAAAAATTTCCTAGCAATAACATTATTTACTAATTCTGTTACCACTTATAGTTTTTGTGTGTTCTTGGCTACATGATAGAAGCTTTCAGACATCAATTGTTCCCCCTTTCATAATCTACACCACTTCTCCTAAAGCACATCCCCATGTAACAATCAAATGTAGGGAAAGAAATTTAATCAACTGATTTCAATGTCACAAGATACTAAAATCTTTGTTAAATAAGTTAAATGACCATTAATAGATAAACATGCGCTTCATCTTTATGACATTATTACCAATATTTGAGTCAAAGTATATGGATGATGTCTCTGATCAAGACTTACTAGAAAAAAAAGAAATCATATGTAAAACATACCATCCATAGCTTGACTTATTGAGTCATAATTCATAAATGTTCTAGTCGCCTTGTTCTGAGAAGTTTGCATCAGAATAATAGTGTGCCTATTCGCCTACAGAATGGCAGCACACAATTTAGAGAACATAGTTGAAGAGAGAAAGGATAGATGTAAAATTCTCAAGCAATAATCAGAAGGGACAGCAAAAAATAATGTATGTATATGACACAGACATATTGATAGGAAAAAAATAACAGATATTTCAATGTTTTATAAGAATAGAAGAACAGAAACAGCACTTTAAGAATACGTTGGCAGTTTCAGTTTCGCTTACATGCAAGACAAGGCACTCGTGCAAAAATGTTTTCACTCTTCAATATAAAAGAATCAACCAGCTGCTTGACCAACCAACATTTCCACATATTACTATTATGATTTAAGGGTGAATTTTCTTTTTGGGTATAAAATGAGCATCCTCAATATAGGGAGGTGATACTCATTTCACAAGTTGAGTGTACCACAAAGTAATTACAAAATCAACAATTCAGGCAATGCACACCTAACCAGCTATAACCTCTTCAAATCTGAACCAGATAACAAAAAGACCAAACCATTCATAAGCAACCCCTGAAGGGATGACACGTGATTTCCAATAACATATATTAATTTCGAAAGAAATGTAGCTCAAAACAAGCTAATTTAGCTGAATTCCAATTTCTCAAGAAGGGGTTTACATTAACCATTAATGGATCTTGTATAATGATCATCTTGTGTGCTAACATATAAGCAGCAAATTGCAAATATTGCTCATTATTGAAGCTACCATGATACTCTGATACTAAATCATGTAACATACACACCACCAATCCAGAAACCAAATAACAAACAAACAAACATTAATGAAATATTTAAAACCCGAGCTTTAGATTAGGTTACAAAGAAAAGCTAGGCTTAATTTCTCTGTAGTGTTGAATTCCAAATAGAGCTAAAATTAAACACCGAGTTAAGCCTAACAAACTGATATTTAACTTCTAATTTAACAGATAATAATTTTTTATCCCAAATAAAATAATATACAAATCAACAAAAATTCGTTTTCTCCTCGACATTTCAGAAACAGAGAAGGGCATGAAAAGAGAAAACGGAAACAAAGTTAAACCCATAATTGGCATGGATAATAATCTTAACGCTCCTACAGTACATAGGATAACAAAACCGACAATCAAGCTTTGTTTCGTCAAAATTAATTCTAAAACATTATACTCAACGACCAAAGAGAAAAAAAGGAAGAGACTACAAAAAAGGAAAAGGAAAAGCTAGGAAAATAAGAGAGAAAACAAATGAATACCATGTAAAACGGTAAGGACCAAAACCTCACTGCAAGCTGATGGATCCGTAGCTGTAACGCGAGCAACGATGAGAGACAGACACAAAGCCAACGACTTTGAGAAAAGACATTGACTTAGAGCCGCGTCGGAGGTAGGGTCATCAAACGGGGTGGTCCGACCCAATTACATTTCGATTTGAAGTCTATAATATCGCGCATATACTATATAATTGAATTATTCATCCATAATTTTTTTTAAATAGCTATTATACTCTCATTTTGGAGCAAATAATAATAACATTATTCATTTTATTTCATTATCTTTCAATATAATCAACCTAATTCAAAATTTCAAAATTATTAGTAAATTTGACTCAAATCATTAAATTTATAACATTATTTACCTAATTTAATGCAAATATTTTAACCAACTAAATTTTAATTAACAATTTTATATTAAATTTTATAAATAAAACTAATTACATTGCAAAAAAAAAAATTTATCATATATTCTTATAATAACATTATTTAAAATAAATTGGTAATTATCATTTTTATAGGTTATATACTTTATTATTATTCTTGTTTAAATTTATGAATATAAATTTTTTAGAATTTTTTCACTAATTTAAAGAATAATTTAAGTTTAAGGATAGAAATTTAGATATTTTTAATTAGAATTTTGAATTGAAAAAATTAAATATAAAATTGATAATTTAATCTAATTAATAAGTATTATTTTATAAATATATAAATTTAGATTAATATTAGCTAATTTTTTTTGTAAAATCTTTAACAAGCTACAATCCCACCTAACCCTCTATGTAGTCCCGTTGTTGAGTTTATGTACTCTCTTTACGTAATAATATCGAAAAAATTGTTCAAAAATCATATTCTAAAAATGATTTTAGAAGTCGAAATTAAAAGTTATATGGAGTAATATGACTTTTGGTAGCTTTGAAAGCAGTGGAAGTGGAAAGGCGTGCATGGCTTAATTGCTAATGGATACTTGTAATATTAGGAGTTAGAAGAGTCGAAGAATCCACTAATAATAAGACTTAAATTACCATTATAAAACGTGCTTTGGGAGGAGAAGCAAGCACATCAAGCAATGCAATTCATGAGAGTTAGAGCTTTAGCAAGCCTAAGTCAATTAGCATGTGATAAAATGATTGGTTTTATTGTATGCGTAAAGAATTATGAATATTAGTAATTTTCGTATATAAAATATTTATTTATAATTATATTTTAAGTTCATTATCAAGTCTTTCGAGTAAAGTCGAAAAAACATTCGTGTTACAAATAATCGTATTTTAAATATATCATTCATAACTATTACACATAGTATTATACTCATGCATTTATTAGTATATGTTTACAACACTTAGAATTACTTTTTGTACTAAAGTAGCGTTAGATGACCGATTAATTAGGGGTATTGATCAATCGAGGTTGTTGATCGATCGAGCTTTGATTGATCGAGCTTTGATTGACTTCTATCAAGTCCCTCTCAGGTTATTTTGTATTTACTTAATTGATCGGCTTTTGATTGACTTCGATCAAGTACTCTCAAATCAAAATTCTTAATGCATTTCAATCGATCGATTGATCTACTGATAAACTAACCCGATTTAAAAATCATTTTTTAACTTGATCCTTATGTGAAATTATATAATACTCTTATTTTAATTAAGTGTTTTAAAACAACATAATGTTTTTCTAATCTTTTTCATTGAGATATAGGTTTAAGGTATCAAAATTATTTCTATATGCAAACCTTAGCTCACTTTCAAAATGGAAAGAATTTTTTTAAGAGAGTCATTGTCGTGCTCTCCATGCTTCATCACTCTGTAACTGTTATTATCAAATTTAGTTCTAGGTATTCTTAATTGTTAATTGATACACAAATCACTACTTAAATTACTGTTTTATTATCTATTCTAAAAATCTTAATTTCGTACTTGCTAATCTATGTTTTAAATTAGAATTACAATTTTTTTTATTGAAATCCATCTAGAATACACATGAGTACTTGTTTTTTTTGTACTAAACTTGTTTGAAGGTTTATTCATGAACATGTTTGATTTATAAGGAACTAATCAAAATGTTTATCAGAATCTGCTCACACTAATCTAGGAGGTTATTAAAACATAACAGAAGCTCGTAAGTAAAATACATTAGGTCATTATCCTTGGAAGCATAGTATAATATTGAGTTTCTACTTAAACATTAAATTTTGATAGTGATAGATTAGGTGGTTCAATTAGGCTATGGTTTTTCTCATAGTTGTGAACTGAGTTATTTTCACCTAAAAATCTTGTATGTTATTTTTGATTCCACACTTTATTATTTACATGCAATTGCATATCTTACCATTGTGATTAGGTTACGAATTTATAATTTGATAAAATTAAAAATAACTCATTCACTCATCTTAGATCTATTTGGTCTGTTTTAGAACTTTCAATATGACTGTATATTTTGAGGTCCAAATCTCTTCTATTGTGGTGCAGCCAAAAACAAATAACATTATGGATATTTTTAGGTTCTTTGTTTTAGGATGTATGTATGAGATATGTGAGTTCAATGTGATTTTAGATTTGTGTTATTTTATATTTCTAGTATTATTCTTGAGATATAGGGTGTATCAAATTATTGAAAAAATTATGTAAAATTTATCAATTAATTAGCTAAAGAAATTCTATTGGGTGGGCTAAAAGGATAATTATTTTATTATTTGTGGTTCTAGTCAGATTATGATAAGTAGGTTTAGGGAAGATATAATTATTTGAACTTTATATGTTTACACTGTGCCTTTCACATGGTTCCCGTAAACTCATGGGCTAGTACTAATTAAATGGACCCTATTCCTAAAGAAATCCTTAGAAAAGTGGCATATAAATACTATCGTTTGCTTTATGTTTAATTACCATTTTTTTCTAAGTAATTTTCCCAACAATTTGATATCAGAACCTTAAGGTTCTAATGAGTTTTGACTCACTCCAAAAAGACACATCCAAAATAAATGAGTTTTTTTATTAATAATTAAATATTAAATACTACTAATTAAAAAAATAAAAAGTAAATGGGGATTATTGTTTAGAAAATATAAAATAACATAAATACTTAGAATAAAAAAATCACGAGACAATATCAATGAAAGGAAAATATGCCATTAAAGGGATGTTACTCACCCTAAACACAGATTAAACTAGTATAATTATGATGTACTTATATTTTTTTAAATCTAGTAACGTGCACAACCTAGAATATTGTTCTTTTGAGAACTTTACCTTTAGAAACTTTTTATCGCCTAAGACTTCCTATATTTTCTTATGATTTAGTTAATTATAATATGATTAATAATTAACTCTAATTGTTAAATAACTTAATGATACAATCACATATTTAATTTAACAATAACATTAAATTTCAAAAAAGTCATAATTAAACTAATCAAAATTAATTTCGTTGACAATTTTTAACCCATATCTTTAATCATATTTGCAATAATAACCATAAGGTACTACTTGAAATAAGAACATTAATAATTATATATTAATATCTTAAACTATTATTTAATCATACATGCAATCAATTAGTTGTAAGTATTAATGAATCTCAAGCATAATAATGACATTAAAATATAGAAGAATAATTACTTAATAATATAAATCAATTAGAATCATTGTCGAGGACTTAAAAATTACTCTTAGTAACATATAGTTAATTAACATTCCATAAACACGATAGGAATTAAATAACAATTTATAATAATAATCTAAAAGGGAAGAGGAAACTTAGTATGATGATTGGTGATCACTAATCATCAATCTCTGCTTTTGTCTTTAACTTCTCTAGAACCTGTGTAGAGCTCTTGTCTCTCCATTGATATCCTCTATGTTGTGTTAGTTGTTAGTTTTCCCTTTTGATGACCTAATATATGGATTATATTGTGTGTTTCTCGAGTAAATTTGGTCTTTCATCTAATTTGCTCAATCCAATGATTGTGATTAAAAATTAGGGTTGAAAATCACTAATTTTATGTGTTGATTGTATATCTTGATCAATTGAGACACTTTTCGATCGATCAATCGAGACCCTTTTTACTCTATCAATCTCAATCAATCTTCGATCGATCGACTAGTCGTTAGATCTATCAAGCTTATTTCGCCATTTTCTAT
Source organism: Hippophae gyantsensis (assembly GCA_030763125.1). Taxonomy (NCBI): domain Eukaryota; kingdom Viridiplantae; phylum Streptophyta; class Magnoliopsida; order Rosales; family Elaeagnaceae; genus Hippophae; species Hippophae gyantsensis. Next base: position 38,413,637 of record CM061035.1, on the reverse strand, counting down.
TTGAAGGTTCTTGATCAATCATCGATCAAAGTTCAATCTATCGAGTACTTATTTTTGAAATAAACATATATTTTTGCTCATTTTGGTCTCGAACACCTTCAATATAACGAATAAACATATAAAAGGTATTTGGAAAATAAAATAAATGTAAATTTTGTTGAATTCAATACGTAAAATATGCATAATTTAGCTCTAATGTTCCAAAACTTGGTATACAAATTTTGTATGTTTTATAAATAGCTTTCAAGTGCACAAATCACTTATATAAAATGATAAGTATACTTTCAAGGTCAATCTAAAAAAGAATCACATGGTTTTTAAATAATTCAACAAATTTTCCAAAAAAATAAATTAAACCTTCACATTGTGTCACAACAATTGAGTTTTTTAAAAGTTTAAACTAATGACATAAAAGTAAAAATAAATTCAATAAACAATAGCCAAATAAATATTTACATTCAATGGAGAATTTATACAACGAATTAGTTAGTTAATTATGCTTGATTAATATTAAGTAGTTTATCAAAAATATGAATTAAGATTATTGACTCTCCCTTTTTGGTAAAAGCTTATCCTAAGGTAGAGATAAATTTTGTTAAAAATCAATTATCAATTAAAGTCTTTTGGCGGAGATCAGTAATTAATAGTTGATTAAATTATACTTTATTCTCAAAGAATTAATAAACCATTTAATTGATGGTTTTGGTAGGGCTATCAGTTTAAACTCTCGTCAAGGTATCTAAGTTAGCTTAATGATTCAAATATATGAAAACTAGCTTTCATATATAAAAACTATTATAAAAATATGTTGTCAATATATTTTTCAATAATAATTCTTATACAAATCTTTGAAATAGAGTTATCTAAAGATCCAAATAATCAAATCCAAAATAGAAAAGTTGATTCTAAATCAGATTTAGATAATTAAATCCTAAATCTAACTCTCTTATTTATTATAAAAAATATTTCATCAATATATTTTTCTTTTATAAACATTGTTTAAATCTTGATGAAGAAATAATACTTAATTCATTTTATAAAATTGTTTACATATTTTAATATTTCATGAGCATAACAAAATTACTAATATCGTATAGTATTTTCATCCAAACATGCCTAATTTAATAAATAATTAATAAATTAAGCATAACATATAAAATAATACATAAAGATAATCTAAAAAAAATACATTTTAATTATACCTCAAGTGTATCCTTACAGTGCCTTAGAATTTTTTTTTTTTTGGAAAACCTCTAAACAGAATTGCCAACACTATTTATTGAATCGAAAGTAAAACTACTACGTAAGCTATGTTTGTGTAGCTCTAAATTGAGAGAAGAACTTTAAAAAACTACTAAGAGAAAAAAAAGCTAGATAGAAACTAAGAATTCAGTTATAAAGAGAGTTGTGGGATAATTCTAAAAGAGAATTTGTGGTCCATTTTATAGGTGAGGAAAATGAGAGAATAGGGGATCAAAGAGGTGGGTGTCATGGCATGAGATAAGTTGTACATGCTTTGGCCTTGATCCACTTCACCTGTGCTATGATATACATTATTTCCATGCCACAACACTCATTGCTCTGAATTGGTGGAATCCTATTTTATTTTACATGCTTTTTAATGGTTTGGAACATATGTAAGCTGTACATATATTAATCTTTTATGCTTCAATGTTGTAATAGAGTGCTTTCAGGTATTATTTTTGAGTGTTGACTAGTTAAATCATTTTGAAGCTAAAATACCTGGGAAAAAATAAAACATACCCGTGATTCCAAAAAGGTAGATATGCTTTCAAATATAATAAAACTATATAAATACAAATCTATTTTATCATTTGAAGTGCATAAATCACATTATATTAAGGTGCTTTTAAATAGTCATCACAACCGTAGACCAACTTTTTGTTAGTCTCTTAACAAGAAAGAAAAAAAAAATTAAACTATTCTAAATCATATTCATACATTGATATGGTTACATTTAGCATATACAACAAGCCTTTAAATTCCTAGGTTGTCTTAATGGACGAGTTTAAGTATTGTGAGAGCTTTTAGAAATGACATCCACAAATATTAAACTAAAAATGTAAAAATTAAAAATAAATAACAAAAACAAACAATAGCATAAACAAGTAATAAATTAATTTTAAACAAAACACATCAATATAGTAAAAAGAATATCAAAACTTTTCAAGCTTCTAATCTCTTTTAAATTCACAACTAAAATCCATAACATAAGTTATATTAATATTCTAAACATTTACAGTTTACTATAATAATTAGTGAAAATCATATTCATGCTCAAATAAAAAATGTATCAATACTAATTTATCCAATTTCAGTGAAGGAAATCTGAATTCTCTTCGACTCTAACCTCATAAGGCATACTCTCAATAACACTGATCTTATTGGTTTAAGCATTTATTCAAAGGTATATGCGAATATAATTTATGTAAAGAAATGGAATAATAATGAGTTCATATATGTTTAAAGAATAAAAGACTCAAAGTAGTGCATAATATTGATATCATGAATGGAATCAAATGAAAGAATTTATAAAGAAATCAAATATCATTTTCATGCATTAATTAAAATCATTAAATAAAAATTTCAACTTACATTCCTTATAGAGATAAAGAAAATGCAATAGTTTCTTAGGGATTAATTTCCTATCTTTCTTTTGTATTTAGTCATTTCTCACAACTTTGTAGGATATTTAGGTGATTTTTCTCTCTTCTTTTTCTTTTTATTCTCTCTCTCTCTCTTTTAAGATATATATATATATTATAGAAAGGACCTATGTATAGTTTATACATATTTTTGTATGATATGATGAATGATTAATTTTTTACTTTTTTTTTATATTGACTTAGGTAACCCCATATATGTCTCTTTTTTGGAAGTTATATATTAATGAAAAATGACATATATTTTCAATTTCTGCTTAAGTTAATCAGTTTAAGAAATAAAAATATGATACTTTATTAGATGTAAAAATCATAGCATCAATACAAGATCTACATAGATCATCTAACAATTTGAAATTAATAAGAAGAGTGTTTAAAAAGTAGAAAAATATGATCACTCATAATAAAAAGATAATGGCTAAAAATATTCTCAAAAGATAGTCTCTATTATTTGATTCCTAAACATCGATTTTGGGTTTTATTGTAATTTTAACATTTTATCATGAAATACAAATTAGGATAAAAACTAACTATTTATCACATTTCTCTTTAAAATACTCAAGAAATTAATCTAACAATGCAAAGTTTTAATCATTTACTTAAAATTAAATAAAAGACAATAATTTTGCAAAACAATTTTTAAAATTAATCTAAAAATTCCTAATCCAATAAAAATAAATTAAAGCACACAAAATAATTAAAAATATAACAATTTGAACATATATTTAAGAAAAAATTTTAAATTAGCTCAATTTTATAAATATGTAACTTCTCCCAATCCCAACCTAAAATTTATATTTCTCTCAATGTAACAATTGTAAATTAAAGATAAAGAGTAAAAAATAGAAAAATAACATATTTGTTAAACCTACTTAAGTATTGGTTTGAAATTACAGGTGCATCCATCAATCAAAACATTTAAATTTACACAAAACTAATACTATGTACTTCTCACAAATTTTAACAAACTATTAAAAAATTAACAGTTATAAACAATGGTTTCATGACAAGAAACATAATAAAATAAAATAATTCATGTAAAACAAAAGCTAATTAAAATAAAGAAAATAATATTACTTATAATGATGGGTCTCCTCCCATCCAGTGGTTAGTTTAATGTCTCAATAAGACGCTTCATGTTGTTAAGAGTTATATATCTATATTTTGCCAATGTCTTATGTGTTGTGTTCTCTTTTTAAATAAGGCTTCACATGATACCTATTTACTTTGAACGTTCTTTGAGTCTTAAGATTCAACAACTTTACTGCTCAATGTGAAAACCCTTGGAAAATTGTGAATGGTCCACTCCACCTTGATTGCAATTTTCTTGGAAACAATCTTAAACGAGGGTTAAATAAAAGAACTTTTATTCAAGAAAAAAAAAATTTGCGAACTTGCTTTTTGTCATGATAGTGCTTTATATGCTCTTGAATAATGTTGCATTTTTATAAGCTTCGTCCTTAAGCTCTTCAAGTTTACTTAGCTGGAGCAAAAAATTCTCTCTTACTTTTTTTATATCCAAGTTTAACTCTTTAATTTCCCAATAAGCCTTGTGTTCAAGTTTAACGGGTAGATGACACGATTTTTTAAAGATTAACCCGTAAGGGATTATCCCAATGGGTGTTTTATATGCTATATGGTAAGCCTATAAGGCATCATTTAACTTGATTGCCTAGTTGTTCCTTGAAGGGTGCACAATGCATTCCAAAACCCCTTTGATTTGCCTATTACTCACTTCCACTTTACTAGAAGTTTGTAGATGATATGAAGTAGCCACCTTTTGTGTGATGTTATACTTCTTAAGTACCCATCAAAATATTTGTTGCAAAAAAGGAACCTTCCATCACTTATTATTGTACTAGGCATTCTGAACTTACTAAATATTGAATCCTTCAAAAATTTCTCATCAACAATAGCATCATTAGTTTTAGTGAGTATAACTTCTACCCATTTGGATACATAATCAATAATGACAAAGATATATTCATAACCAAAAGATGAGAGAAAAGGACTTATAAACTCAATCTGCTATACATCAAATACTTCAACAACTAAATTAAGTATCAAATGCATTTCATATCATTTATCTATACTACTTGTCTTTTGACATCTATCACAATGTGTGCAAAACATATTAGCATCTTTAAACATAGTTGGCTAGTAAAATCCAAATTCTAATACCCTAAGGGCCGTTTTGTTACCTCTAAAATGGCCCCCATAAAGAAACTCATGACAAATGGCCAAGATGCTCTTATGTTCTACTTTAGGCACACATTTATAGATGATTTGATCTTGAACAATCTTGAATAGATAGGAGTCATCCCAAAAGTATTGTCTGCAATAGTGTAACTACTTTTTCTTTTCCTATAAAGAAATGTTAGGTCTCAAAATGCTAAGAGCAAGATAGTTAACTATGTCAATCTACCATGTATTTTGACCTACTAAAAATAATTATTCATCAAGAAAAGTTTTAGCAATTCTTCTCTACTCTAACATTCAAGAGAATTGAATTCAGAAATTAACCTAGATAGATGATTAGTTACCAAGTTTTTACTACCTTTTTTATCTTTAATTTCTAGGTCAAATTCTTGCAAGAGTAAAACCCACCTAATTAATCTTGGCTTAGCATTAGGTTTACTTAGCAGATATCTTAAAGCAACATGATTAGAATGAATAATTACTCAGATCCTAGTAGGTAAGACCTAAATTTATGTAAAGAAAACACAACAGTCAAGAACTCTTTCTCAATGGTGAAATAATTTATTTTGGTGTCATTGACTATTTTTCTAGCATAATATGTAACATACTAACATTTATCTACTATCTATCCCAAAAATTCTTTGATTGCATAGTCAGAAGCATCACACATAATTTAAATGGTAGAGACCAATTAGGTGCCAAAATTATAAAGGCAGATGTTAATTTTTCTTTCGAGTATTGAAGAATACACGACATTTAATCATTAAAATCAAAGTAAACATCTTTTGACAACATGTTACATAAATGACGACTTATTTTAGAGAAATATTTAATAAGAAACTTCTAAACCCTTTAAAATATGTAGGAGTGATGATTTTGCAATCGATTCTATCTTTGTCTTGTTAACTTCAATTCCTTTGTTAGAAATAATATGTCCTAACAAAATCCCATGTTATATCATAAAATAATTTTTCTCCCAACTAAGTTTCAGGTTGAATTCAATATATCATTTTAAAACCAAAGTCAATTTATTCAACCCATCATTAAATGAGGTTCTAAAAATGGAAGAATCATCCATGAATACCTCATTGAATTTTTCCACCATGTTTGAGAAGATTGACATCATGGATCTATGAGACGTGACAAGTACATTTCATAGCCCAAATGACATTCTTCTAAAAGAAAATGTCCCAATAGGACATGTGAAAGTGGTCTTCTTTCCATCTTCTAGTGTAATGGGAACCTGATAATAACCTAAAAAACCATCTAAAAAATAGTAAAAGTCATGCCCGAATAGTATTTCGAGCATTTGATCAATAAATGGAAGAGTAAAGTGATCCTTTTTAGTGTATAAATTTGGTTTCCTTAAATCTATACACATTATTCATTCAGTGATTATTCTAGTTGACACTAATTCATTTTTGTCATTTTTCACAACTGTTATTTCGGATTTCTTTGGTACCACATGCACTGGACTAACCCACCTACTATCAAGAATTAGGTAAATAACTTATACTTTTAGGAGTTTAATGATTTCATTTTTAACCACCTTTTGCATGACTGGGTTAGGTCTTCTTTGGGCCTCTATAACGAGTTTAGCATCATCTTCAAGATTGATCTAATGCATATACATAGTTGGATTAATGCCTCTTATATCCCCGATACTCCAACCTAATACTTTTTTAAATTTCTTAAGCACCTTAACAAGTATCAAAAGAAGCTTGAATATGTCCCAAGCTTAATTCTACAGTCTTTGATAGGAATAGTACCTAACCATAAATTTATTGTAGACTACTTCCCATTAGTTAATGAACCCGATGTAGAGTCATGAATCAAGACTTAGCTTTATCGATGATGGTGTAAAGAAAATACCTAATTCTAAGATGGTCTTCATCCAATCTCTACAATAGAATTGTCTACACAGTAACATAGAAATTCTGTAATAAAGTTTAAAGGGCCTTCACCAAGGATACTATAAAATTAAAGTAATAAAGAATAATAAATATTTTTTTAATTCATAATTTCTTACAGCCTCTCCCATTTATATGCAAGAGCTAGTATTGCTAATGATAGGCAGTGTGTGCTTCTTTAACATGCAAAAAACTTGATCAAAACGTATTGTGTGCAATAAATATACAAGTATACATATCGCAACAATTAATATAATGACAAGAAAAGAAAGTTTTCACGGAGATTTTGTTATTAGAAACTAATTTTTAAAACTAAAAAGTATAATCAATTTTTTTTTGTTTTTTGTTTGTTTTAAGAAAGCAACATTAAAGAATTAAAAATAAACAACAGTAATTAATTAACTCAGAATTGACAGCAAAGAAGATAGATGAGAAAATATCTAAGAATACTTAATCTCCTAATTTTCTAAATATATGAATCACTAAAATCCCTCTAATATAATAACCAATCAATTACATGAACACTTGAGTCTAACCTAGCATGAATTCATTTCTTAAGTAAACTACACACTAAATAGTAATTAACCTAATCACACTCTCATGTCAATTAAATTGTATACTACTTATTAAGTTCATCAATTATAAATCACATACAAAAGAACAATACATCTCTACCTATAAACTATATATGTTATTTAATCAAGACAAACAGTTAAATAATTATTTCAAATCTATTTAATTGCCTTTATAGATCAATTGTTGGCTAAATAATTAATAACATAAAAATTAGATTAAATAATATAAATAAATTAAAATCATAATTGGGATAAAATATTAGATCATCACATGTAGAAAATTGAGTTTATAAAGATCCTTAGATTAATAAATTAGCTAGAGATAATTTTGTTCATAAAACTCATATTTTCATAAAAAAGACATAAAAATTGACAAAAGAAAGTACAAAAGAATAAATATAATCAATCTCTTGAATTGTAGCACTAATCTCTTTTTAAATCTCCACCAAAAGTGTATCTCTTTTTAAATTTTTTTATATTTTTCTCACTTTTTGGCACCAAAAACTGATAAATGTATGTTAATTTGGTCTCGTTAGGGTTTTTGGACCAATTAGGGGTTAAATTAGGCTCAAATGGAATCTAGACTATCAGATCAGCTTCAGATCAAGGGTTGAGATGAAAAGGGGAATTAAACAACATTGGCTAATGTAGTTTTAACATGTGGTAGAAGGGAAATCATTGGACAAATCAGCTTATGATGCATGATAGGGTGGACTAGTCATGGTTAACGCGCCCTGAGTCAATGCGACATGACATATTGTGATTTGTGGATATATAATGCATGGCACCCTGGTGGAAAGAATGGATGAATCACATATGACACATGGTGTGCCCGTTGACCACTCAACAAAACTTGAAACAAACGTTGTGTTGACACGTGGTAGCCCTACGACACCCGATGCACACAGCATGTTGTGACTGGCTCCCTTTACTTTCGTGGCATCCATGTGGCGAGGACTGGTCATCTTGCTTATGTGGCATCTTCTAATTGGTCCTGTATTAAATATTCATACAAGATCTATAAAAATTTCAAAAAAATATATTTTCACTATTTTTTACTAAAAAGTCCATATTTGAATATTTTTAACCCTAAAAGAATTACTTATTGAATAAAATGTATAAATATTAAGCAAAAAAGTATACTCATGACTCTACTTTTATAGAATCATCACTATTTATATTCAGTATTACACATGTCTACTTGCACTTGGGGTTATTCATCTTTCTCCTAATAAATATCCATCTTTCTTGATATTTGTTTAAATGTGTAGATGTTAATAATAATTACGAGTTTTTTTTCTCAAAGACCTCCTACCTTTTGTATATTAATAATGTAAAATAAAAATCAAGATAATAAATAACTTAATACTAATATATAAACATTATCATAAGTATAAAATTAAAAACAAAGAAAAATACACACTACACATTAGTTAGTAAAATAAAATATATTATAAAAAAATAATTTATTATACAAAAAATAATAAATAAAAAGTAAAATAAATAAAAGAATGGGTAAATAAATAAAAGAAAAGAAAATTAAAAATAAAAATAAAAGAAAAAGAATTGTTTTAAATCAATAAAAAGAAAATTAAATTAAATTTTTAAAAAAATTCTTTTAAGTTTTATATAAAATTTAAAATTCTATATTTTTAAATAAATAACATCTAAACTTTTTCAAATGTTTAAAAATTTTAATATATAAAATTTAAAATATTTAAAATTAATTAAGAGCCTTGTTATTTTAAAATTTTAAGTAAAAATTATAATATTTTTAACATAACTTATTTTAAGATTTTGCTAATAAAAATTTAAAAATGCTATTATTCCCGGTGTCAAGAACTTGATGTATCAAAACTTTGTATACAAATTTTGTATATTTTATAAATAGGTTGCAAGTTTACAAAACACTTATAGAAAACGATAAGTATAATACTAAGGTCGATTTTAAGAAGAATCACATAGTTTTTAAATAATTCAATAAATTCTTAAAAAAAATAAATTAATACTACACATTTTGTCACAACATTTAGGTTTTTTAAAGGTCTAAACTAATGACATAAACATAAAGATAAATTCAACAAACAATAAGAAAATAAACATTTGAATTTATAGGATAAATTAGTTAGTTAATTATACTTGATTAATATTAAGTAAGTTATTAAAAATATAAATTAAGATTATTGATTATCTTTTTTTTTTTTTGTAAAAAAATGTCCTAAGATTGTGATCAATTTTATTGTTAATCAATTATCAATTAATATCTTTTAATGGGGATTAGTAGTTGATAGTTGATTAAATTATCCTTTATTCTTAAGGAATTAATAAATCATTTAATTGATGCTTTTGGTGGGGTAATCAGTTTAAAATTTCATCAATGTGTCTAAGTTAGGTTAATGATTTAAGTATTTGAAAACTAACTTTCAGATTTTAAAATTATAATGAAAAATATATCGAAAAATTTGTCGATATATTTTTCAATAATAATTCTTATAAAATATTTGAAATAGAGTTCTTTAAAGATTCAAATAATCAAATATAAAATCAAATAGTTGACTTTAAATTAGATTCAGATAATTAAATCCTAAATCTTACTCACTTATTTATTATGAAAATACTTCGTCAATAGATTGTTATTTTACAAACTTCATTTAAATCTTGATGAAGAAATAAAACTTAATTCATTTTATAAAAATGTTACTTATTTTAATATTTCATGAGTATTGTAATATCCCATAGTATTTTCAACCATAAATGCTTAATTTAATAAGTGATCAATAAATTAAACATAGCATGTATAACAACACATAAAGATAGTATGAAAATAATATATTTAAATTATACCTTAAGTATATCCTTATCGAATATTAGTATTATTTCAATTTTTAGAAAAACTCCAAATAGAATTTCCCACACTGTTTATGAAATCAAAAGTAAAACTACTACATAAATTATGTTTGTTCGACTCTTAATTGAGAGAAGAGCTTTGAAACTACTTAAAGAAAAGAAAAGGTAGATAGAAACTAAGAATTCAACTATAAGGAAAGTTGTGGGATGATTCTAAAAGATAATATTGGGGTCCATTTTATAGGTTAAGAAAAGGAGAGAATAATGGATTAGATAGGTGGGCATTGCATCACACTTTTATTTCACACTGCAGCACAAGTTGTACATGCTTTGGCCTCAATCCACTTCACTTGTGCTACGACATACTTTATTTCCACACTATGACCCATGTTCTTTTGAACAACTAGGACCCTATTTTATTTTATGTCCTTTTTAATGGTTTAAAACATATGTAAACATTACATATGTCAATCTTTTATGCTTTAATGTTGTAGTGGACTACTTTCAGGTAGTATTATTCAAGTGTTGATCTGTTAAATCGAGTACTTTTTAGATATACATGTGATTCCAAAAAAGGTAGATTTCCTTTAAAAAATAATAAAACTATAGAAATATAAATCTATTTTATCATTTAAGTGCTTACTTAAAATCACGTTGTGTTAAGTACTTTTAGACACTCATGAAGCTCCTATCAAATTTTCCTATGCTTAATATATGCTAGTTCTCATGTAAAGTCATAATTAGAAACCACAAATACATTTTTACATATTTCAATTAAATATTTAATAACACTAACGTTCAAAAATCTAACAAATAGTAGTAGGGGACTATAACCATTCCTTCACTCTAGCATTCTCTATAATAACACAAATTTGAAAGGGTGTGTGAAGTAGCTTCATTATTGACAATCCAACCATGTAATTTAAATAAGTAAAGCCTACGTATATTCCTATAGAACATCACGATATTGCTAGAGTTGACTCTGGCACCATAGGTGTTTTCTTAAAATCAAATCTCTACTCATCAAATGTATTTTCTAAAATCAAAAGGTCTTCTATTTGTTGTAATGGGACTAATGCTTGCTTCATTTAGTCAAATGAAAGGCAAAAAGGAAAAAAATGCTCATGAGTATGTGGTGTAAGAAAAAAAGACCTATAAGGAATACTATCCTAAGACGAAGAATGAGTGAAATTTCTTTGTTTTGGACCCCAAGCTTCATTATTAGGATTATTTTTCAAACCTTTTCAATGAGTAGTCCCTTTTTTATATCTTTTCAACTTAATGTAATAACATCTATGAGTTGCTTAAAATAGTCACTCGGTGTCAAACAATTCACTATGTAAAGTAAATCAAAAGTTCATAACCTAAGGATTATAACCTTGCCTTTACTACTATTTGCATAGAAAATGTGATCCAACCAAGCTGGCTCTCCTTCGGAGCCCTATCACCATGTGATGTGTCATAATCGCTAACAAGACAAATATCTCTTATACTACTTAAGGTAAGGGTAACCCTATGCACATGTACCTATTTGCAACTATGTCTTGGTATTAATTCAATTTTAATTAACCCCTCCAAAAATAGTTTTGCAAAAACACCCAACGTATCAACAATATTAAAAACCATTTGAACTATTGATGACACATAATTTAAAAAACACATTTACATTGAGAATCTTTGGTTTAAAAACTGCAAGAGTTTTCCCACATTTTTTTATTTTTTTTTCAAAATTCCAAATGAGGGGAGCAACTTGTCGACCACATTAGGAAGGGTAATATACATCACGGTGAAAATAGTGGTCACAATTTATCACTAGCCTCTATGCTGACTACCTACCCAACACATCAATGAGCTCCAAAAACTAGTAGTTTTGTTTTTAAAAAATTACAAAGTAGTTTTTCAAAAATACTTTCAAATAAGCAAAAAAATAAATAAATAAATAAATAAAGAAGAAGAGCCCAATGGATAAACACAACCTAAACATGTCAGCTACATGCTCCAACCTCCAATGGGGTGTTTAACATGCAAACATACAAAGTGTAACCATTATGTGAGTGTGTGTAATACTGAATCGTTAGTCATTGACCTTATATAAGGATTCCAATGCACCAAGTAAAACAAAATTGACTTTGTGTTTTGCAAGACTTGCAAGTATACGAATAGATACATTATAGGAATTACAAGACTTGCGGTCTTCCCATTTGGCCTTTTGTGATAAAACACTTCATAAATAATATAGATACATCATCTAAACATAATGCAAGATGACCTAAAAAAGTTCATTTCCATGAACAAACTCCAATGTATAACCCAAATGATCGAACACAAATTATGTATAATGAATATGCAAGTATACGTATCACAACAAAGAATATAATTATAACAAAAGATCATTTGCATGAAAATTATGTTATTAGAAACTAATTTTTAAAACAAAAAAATAAAAGTCAATTGTTTTGGGTGTTTTTATATTTTAAGGAAGCAAAATTAAAAGAACTAAAGATAAATAACAATAATTAATTAAATCAGAATTAGGAACTTAGAAGATATACAAGAAAATATCTAGGAATACTTAATCTCCCAATTTTCTAAACATGTGAATCACTAAAATTCCCCCAATATAATTATCAATCAATTACATAATTTATTGAATCTAACTTAACATGTATTTCTCTCTCAAGTAAACTATACACCATATAGTAATTAATTTAATTACATTCTCATGTCAATTAAATTACATACTACTTATTAAGTTTATCAATTATGGATCACATACATAAGAATCATACATCTTTGCCTAAAAATTATAATGTTATTTAATCAAGACAAATAATTAAATTATTCTCTCAAATCTATTTAATTGCCTTTATAGATCAATCATTGGCCAAACAATCCAGAGCATACAAATTGAAATCATAATTGGGGTAAAATATTATATCATCACATGGTGAAAGTTGAGTTCATAAGACACCTAGATTAATAAATTAACTAGACATAATTTTGTTTATAAAGCTCATATTTTTCATAACGAAAGACATAAAAATTGATAAAGAAAGGAGAAGAAGAAATAAAATCAATCTCTTGAATTATAGTACCAATATCCTTTTTAATGTCCACCAAAATTATACCTCATTTTGAATTTTTCTATATTTTTCTCTCTTCTTGGCTCCAAATATTTATAAAAATTATGTTAATTTTGGCTTATTAGGGTTTATGGAAAAATTAGGGGGTTAAATTAGCCTCATGTGTAATCTAGATTGTCAAATCAACTTCAGATCAAGAGTTGAGATGAAAAAGGAAAAATTAATAACGCTAGCCAATAGAAGCATGCTACGTGGCACATGATATTCATTAGGTGCATCAGAGTGCAATGCATGGCAAGAAAGATTAGTCTCAGTCACCAGAACTTGAGTGATTGCCACATGGTATAACATGATATGCAGTTATGGATTGCATGGTGCATGAGTTGAAAGAATGGGAGAATCAAGTGATGACGCGTGTCAAGTGTGTTGACCATGTCACAAACTTGGAATGAACATAGTATTGACATGTGGCAAGGCTTTGCATCACTTTATACACCCGAATTTTCTTGATTGGCCTTTTCCACTTACATGTGGTCCACATGGTTTGCTTCATCAATTTCGCTGCTTGTGTGACGTCCACGTTGTAGCTTCTAATTAGTCATGTGTTAAAAATTCATAAAAACTCCATAAAATAATAAAACATTAAAAAAATTATATTTTCACCCATTTTCACTAGAAATTTTATAGTTTAATATTTTTAACCCAAAAGATACTACTTATTAAATAAAACGAGCAAATAATGTGTAAAAAGTGCATTGATGACTCTACTTTCAGAGTCATTACCAGACACTTCCAACTCAATTAACTGTAATGTATCCTTCTTGTTATGCTTCATACATATTAATGAATCAACACATCCATCTTGATGCACACTCCATATTTCATATCTAAACTCAAAGCTTCACCCGAGCTTCAAAGTATGTAGTTGTACATATATCCTGCATACACAAAAGAACATATCCCTATCAACATATCAAGTAGACTAAGTGTAGTATAAAAACAATAACTATCATGTGACCCATATATAAGTACATACTAATAGGATAAGCACAATCAAACACGAAACACATAAACAACATGACTCAAAAACTCCCCTTAGTTTCATATTACACTCTCCTATGTGTATGTAAGTCAGGAAAGCATGATATAGTGAAATACTACACTTACATCCCATGTATCAATCAATGAGTTATGCAAAAATACTTCTCACCCTTTTGATAAAAAAGTCAAAGGAATACTCATGCATCTAGCAGAGAAAAATTGAAGCAATAACACAACATGCAAGTCAACGCATATAAACTATAACACGTAAAAATTCAACAAAACATGCTTGAAAATACATATATAAACAATGTTGAAAGAGATATCCAATACCTAAAACCCAAAAATCTTTTCATTAATAAAATTTTTGATAACAATTTTGGATGAAAGCTACATCAAAAACAAAAAAAAAAATAAAAAAATCAAGAATCTGCTCCATCTTTTGCCTTATCCTCTAAGAAGGTTCTTTGAGTCCTAACTCTAGACTCCCTATTGTAAAATGGTGGTTTGAGTACATGGAAGTACTCATTTGGGTCAAGATTAGAGGTATCAATCATTTATTCAAAAGAATTAGTTGTTGGTGACAAATGAACTCATCAAAAAGGGCCACTTTGGCTAGCACCAACAATGTGGATACAATAGGCATCACCACACACCTATAGTTTGATAAAAGGGTGAGAGTTTCTAGATTATGGAGAACCATACCAAGAAGAGCAAGTCATTAATATGAAACAAGGTTTTTCTATAAAAGGCATACTTTTGATGATCTGTAGCATAATCATGAATCATTTTAGTCAATTTCATTGTGATCATAGCAAACTATTGATGAAGTAGAGAGAGCTCTAATGGTTGATGACTTTGGAGGGAAAGAAGTAAGAGGAATAGTAATAGGAGGACAAGGAAGAGATATAGACATTTTAAAATTTTAAGGAACTCATGAGGAAACTCTCCATTGAATATATTCTCCAACTCAAAGGGGATGAAAGAAAAAGAAGGATCATGTATATCAAAGGGGATATAATATTCTAATGACATCATTCCTAGAGAATATGATCTCAAATCCTTTAATAATAAAGAGATAGAAAAAGCACAAGTACGATGTGGAGCAATAGAAAAACAAAAAAAAAGCCTTCTATACAAAAGAATAATTAAAGATACATAGAGAGATCCAATAAAAGTATGCAAACCTTTCTCAAATAGTAGAAAAGTTGTCAATATGTATCTAGCACTTTCCGTTGAAATTTATAGCATGAGGAGAAGGGTCAGACAGCTCAAAAAAGTCTTCTTGGTTCACTCGAATGTCTATGTTCTTTCTTGAATGCTTGAGAGTTATTTTTAAAATAGGTAGATGATGACTCTATGAAAGTAGAGTCATTAGCATACTTATTTTACTTAATATTTACTTGTTTTATTCAATAAATTGTATTTTTGGGGCAAAAAATATTAAAATATAAACTTTTTAGTGAAAAGGGCTGAAAATATAATTTTTGGGATTTGTTTGAAATTTTTATGGATTTTTTATGAATATTTAACTTAGGGCCAATCAGGAGCTGCTATGTGGCTTACCATGCAAGTAGAGGAGCTGAATGAGTAAGCCATGTGGATGCCACATAAGCAAGGACAATGAATCACGTTCCGTCTCGTGTGAGGAGGACAAACTCTGTGCCATATGTCAATATGGCTTTCAATCAAAGTTCGGAGATCGGTCAAACTACATTACCATGTTTCTCCACGTGATTACTTCCCATGTTCCACCTATGTGCCACACCATCCATTTCCATGAATTGCATTACAACACATGGCGTTGACTTTGACTGGTTTATCCTACCACGCATTGTCGTGCTGTGATTGGTTGGTGTTATTAGTTTCACTTGTTTTGATCTCAACCCTTGATCTGAAGTTAATCTAATGGTCTAAATCACACTTGAGCTTTATTTAAGCTCCTAATTACCGCATAGACCCTAAGGAGACGTCATTAGCATAATTTTGGTTAGTTTTTGGAGCTAAAAAGAGAGAAAAATACAAAAATAATTCAAGAAGGGATACAATTTTGGTGGAGATTCAAGAGGAGATTAACACTACAATTCAAGAGATTGATTGTATTTCTTTTTTTACTATTTTATTTATCAATTTTTATGTATTTTTTATGAAAAATATGAGCTTTATGAATACAATTATGTGTAGTTAATTTATTAATCTAAGGATCTTTTGAACGCAATTTTCATCATATGATAATATAATATTTTACCCCAATTAAAACTTTAATTTAATTATATTATTTAATCCGATTTTTATGCTATTAGTTGGTTGACCAATAATTTATCTATAGAGGTAATTAAATTATTTGAGAGAATTATTTAATTGTTTGTCTTGATTAAATAACATGCATAGTTTCTAGGTAGAGATGCATGATTCTTATGTATGTGATCCATAATTGATGAACTTAATGAGTAGTATGCAATTTAATTGGCATGAGAGTGTAATTAAATTAATTACTATATGGTGTGTAATTTACTTGAGAGAGGAATACATGTTAGATTATATTCTATTAATCATGTAATTAATTGATAATTATATTGAGAGAATTTTAACGATTCGTATGTTTAGAAAATTGGGAGATTAAGTATTGTTAGATATTTTCTCACATATCTTCTTAGTTACTAAATCTAATTTAATTAATTATTGTTATTTAGTTTTAGTTATTTTAATTTTGCTTCCTTAAAATATAAAAACACAAAAATTAATTTTTTTTTAGTTTAAAAATTAGTTTATAATAAAATAATTTCCGTGAGAATGATATTTTATTATTATTATATTACTTGTTATGATACGTATACTTGTTTAAATATTAGAAATTAATAATATTTTATTTTAATTATTTTTCTTAATTTCAATTTTAATTTACTTATTTTCTTTTAGTGACTTATTTATTTATTTTATTTATTTTCTTTACTCATTTATTAAATTTTTACTCTAATTTATTTATTTAGTTTATTTTTAAAATTTTATTTAGTTTTTATTTAGACATCTTCTTTAGTATTGTAGAAATAGAGTTGTCGGTTGCATAAGTAGAATTAGTGAAAGAGAAATCTTACCTTTAGATCTTGAAATTAAGCGTATTTTGAAGTCAATAAGCAAACCTCAAGTTGTCACCCTATAGAGAAAAATGGCTAATCCATTAGGCATAAACAATAATGAGTTAAACTTGAACAGTCAAATGCTTTTGATGGATGATAAAGATAGAGTTATGAATGAATATGCAATACCTATATTGGAAGGGCTAAATCCAAGTATTATAAGGCCAAACATTCAAGCTAATTAGTTTAAGTTGAAGCCAATGATATTTTAAATGCTACAAACAGTTGGACAATTCGGCGGATTATCAACAGAGGATCCTCATCTTCATCTCAGATTGTTTATTAAAGTTGTAGATTCATTTAAGGTCAGTGGTGTGACCGAGGAGGCATTTAGGCTTAGATTGTTCCCTTACTCTTTGTGAGACCGTGCTTGAGCTCGACTAAACTCTTTGCCACCTAATTCCATTACAACTTGGAATGGTTTGGCGGAGAAATTCTTGATGAAATACTTCCCACTAATAAAGAATGCTAAATCTTACAATCAAGCTTATGATTTACTTGAGAAAATGGCTAGCAATAGTTATCAATGCCTAAAGGACATAATGATAGCCACAAGAAGAGTAGATGGAGTGTATGAGGTAAAAGATATCACAACACTTTGATCGGTGCAAAATTACAAGTGCATAGTATCGTAGTATTATAATAAAGTGATAAGAAGAGTATTGTCCTCAAGGATTGATAAATTACTTTTGAAAAATATCAAAATTATACTAATCTCAATTTTATCTATAAAATCACTAAGGTTGTTGTAATTGAAATTTAAAATAAAGTTAATTTAAAGAAAATGTGCAAAAGAAAATAAAGATATTGTTCAAAGGTCAAATTAATAGGAAGAAAACTTCTAGGAAATCGATTTCACCTAATCCCTCACTATACTTTACTCATCTAGTTAATTGAATTTAATTCTTTCTATTTATTAGTAGTCTTCAAAAAACATCCAAAAGACTCTTTCAACAGTCAATTGGAAACATTCTTGTCAATTAATTTACATAAGAGTATGCAACTTAATAAAGGAAAAAATCATTAAAACCAATAATTTTAAAACTACACAGGTTCATACAGGTCTTTTGATCTTTATATTTACCTATGCCGAAATATTTCAAATCTATCCTACAATTCCCTCTTTCATTAGTAAATCACAAGACTAAAATCATCTAATTAACGGTCAGACAAACATGAAGAGAAATAATTCAAATTAACATAAAACTTTATGCATAGTTTGGAATTAAATTACATCTTTTTCCTAGAATAAAGAAAAATTAGTTCATGCTAAAAATTAAATTAACATAAATGAATTCATCGAAAAGAATTTGCTTTCATGTCTTCTCTCGCGTTTTTTTTCTAGGTCTACATAGAATATTTTTTTATCTTCTGCGCCGTCTCACCTTTTCTTCCTTCTTTTTGTTCTCCCTATTCTCTTTATATACATATATATATATATCTAATAACTTACTCTTTTTTATATCGAAGATAGTAGGAAAATTAATAAAAAATTCAAGATTTAAGAATTTACTTCAACCTAAAGCTAAGTTCTTGTGTGTGTGTGTGTGAGATAGTCAATTTAACTCCAAACCACTAACCAATTTAGATAAAAGTAGAACAACTGAAATAAGAAGAATTTTCTTAAAACTTAACTCTATAAGTTCAATTTTCAGAAATCTTCTCCACTAATGTAATCAAATACCAAATTCAGAGATCAAAAGGTCTTTAATCAATGTTGTAATGACAAATCACAGGGTGAGGGCAAATACTTGGTAAATCAAAGCAAACTGGGCAAATACTCGATAAAAAAACAATAAAAAGAATATCCATAGGATTCATACCATAGCTCTTTCTCGACAATATGCTCATATTAATGACAATATTGTTGTCATACTCAATAAGGGTTATGCTCATTTTTTTCACTTTAATACTCAATAAGTGGAGTGCTTTTTTTTTTCTTTTCTTCTTCTTTTTTTGGTGTGGTTGTCTTAACACTTATAGTTTTTACTAATTTCAACCACTTTAACCCTTTTTTGATTCTTGCCTTTTCACTTTCTCTTTTTTTCACACTTTGATCAAATAGAGCAAACATAATGTAGATTATTTAATTTGAACTAACTTTATTTTTAAATGCAAATTTTCACCAAAGTATTTTCTCAAAATTTAAGGTAAATTTATTGTTTTTAGGCTTCGAATGGGAAATAAGGCTCAAGGGGATTAACTATGGGAATACACCATGCAAATATGGTGTAATAATTAGGACGGCTAGGAAAGATTTTTGGTTGTGACAAAAAAATTGCCTAGATCATTTCTCTAATATTTGGTATCAACTACGATTTCACGTCAAGGATCCATCAACGAATTCTAGAGCAAAGCAAGATTGAACTTTTCAGACCTAGTTAATTTAACTCCTTCTCTTTATAGGAAAAATATAGTAAAGAAAAATTGACTATGTGCTCAATTATTTTCAAGGAAAAAGTTTTAAATCAAAGTACCTACAAAACTCTAACTAACATAATAGTAGATTTTGAAAAACAAATTTCTCAATCACAAATTTCATAGTCATAATGAATTCAATCATACTCAAATACATGCTTGATAAGAGAATTCAACAACTCAAGACTATAGGATTTGACACCCCCAAACTTAAACTAAACAATGTCCTTATTGTAATTCAAAAGTGAGACAGATAGAATAAATGAAAGGAACTTCCTTGGTTTTATGGTGGATCCACATTAGTTAGTAATTTTTAGCTCTTTATTCCTACAAAAAAAAAACCAGCTTCAAAATCCAAATTATTCAAATATATAATGAAAAAATAAAATAAAATAAGAGAAATAATAAAAGAACGTTTGATGGGTTGCCTCCCATAAGTGCTTGATTTATATTCTATAGCAAGACTTTTCAATCTTCATCAATTAGGATTTCAAAGAGGAATAAATGCACAATTCCTCTCCACTTATTCTCCATAATAATACTTTAATCTCTGATCGTTAACTTGGAAAAAATAAAAAAAAATCAATCTCTGTCAATGGTGCCAAAAAATTGATCAGTGCAAAACTATAAGTGCACAATATAGTAGTTTATAATAAAGTGATAAGAAGAATATTATCCTCAGGAATTGGTAACTTTTGAAAAATATCAAAATTATACTAATCTCAATGTTATCTAGAAAAATCACTAAGGTTGTTGTAATTAAAATTTGAAATAAAATTAATTTAAAGAAAATGTGCAAAAGAAAATAAAGATATTGTTTAAAGATCAAATTAATAGGAAGAAAACTTGTATGAAATTGATTTCATCTAATCCCTCACCATGCTTTACTCATCTAGCTAATTAAATTTAATTCTCTTTATTTGTTAGTAATCTCAAAAAAAAAATTTCCAAAAGCCTCTTTCGACAGTTAATTGGAAACATTTTTGTCAATTAATTTATATAAGAGTATGCAATTTGATAAATCAAGAAAGCATTAAAACCAATGATTTTAAAACTACATAGGTTCATATAAGTCTTTCAATCTCTATATTTACTTATGCTGAAATATTTTAGATCTATCCTACAATTCTCTCTTTCGTTAGTAAATCACAAGACTAAAATTATCTAATTAATGACCAGTTAATTATAAACAATAAACTCAGAATAAGTAGAACAAACATGAAGATAAATAGTTTAAATTAACATAGAAAATTAAGCATAGTTTGGAATTAAATTACATCTTTTTTCTAGAATAAAGAAAAATTATTTCATGCTAAGAATTAAATTTAACCTAAACGAATTCACCATAATTTTCTTAGAGAAAATTGAAAGAAAATTGAATCATAAAAAGAATATGCTTTCATGTCTTCTCCCGTGTTTTCTTTTTCTTTTCTTTTTTCTGGTCTGCATAGAATCTTTTTTTCTCTTCCGCACCATCTCAAATTTTCTTCCTTGTTTTTGTTCTCCCTCTCCTCTTTATATATATAAAACCTATTCTTACGCCAACTCTTTATATATATATATAGTAATATTAATTTACATTTGATTTATAAAATCATCATTTTAATTATAAAAGTCCTTAGATAATATGCTTCTAAAATATTGGATTTTTATTTTTTTCAAATATGCAATAAAATTTAAATAATAATAATGAAGTCTAAAATTAATAAAAATTAAACAAAATAAGACTAAAGTTAAAGTTGAGAAGTGATAAATTATACCAAATTATGCAAGTCATCACACTTACAGCTCAAGTGTCATCTTTGGTTAGTGTTTTGAAGATTCAAAACTCACCATCTAGTGTAAACTAGGTCTAAGATTCAAGGATGTCTTATGTGTTTTGTAATGGTGCCCATTTGTTTGATGATTGTCCACATAATCTTGAATCGATCTTCTATATGGGTAATGTGAACCAAAACAATAATTCATACTTAAACACATATAAACCAGGATGGAGACAACATTCAAATTTCTCTTGGAATAATAACAATCAGGGTGGTAATCAATTCAACCATAAATCATTTCCCCCACCTAGTTTCCAACAAACACAACAATTACAAGCCCAAGAAAAGAAGCCACGTACTGAGGACAATACAAATGCCTTAATGGGAATGATGAAAGACTTCATCCAATTATTTAATATAAAAGTGTCAACTCAAGAGGCTTCAATTCAAAATTTGGAGAACCAAATGGGGCAGCTTACTTAGGCTATAAGTCAAAGGCCTCAAGGTAACCTTCTAAGTGAAACAATTGTAAACCCAAGAAGATAATGTAAGGACTATTGCAACGCCATAGACTTGAGGAGTTGAAAGAATTTAGATGAGGAACATGGGACCCAAAAAGATAAGAAAGAACTAGAAATTAAAAAGGATAAGGAGGAATTAGAGGATAAAAAGAGTAATGGGAAGGAAATTATTCAGCCAATAAAGAGTAAACTCTAAGAACCCACTATTCCTTTCCCTCAAAGACTGCAAAAGCAAAAGTCAGATACGCAGTTTTCAAAATTTATGGAAGTCTACAAGAAGTTTCACATAAACGTATCATTTGTAGATGCACTTGAACAAATGCTTTCTTATGCAAAATTTTTAAAGGACATATTGTCTAAGAATGCTAAATCAGGTTTTGATGAAGTATTTGTTTGGACAATTAACATATGAAATCTAAATAGAAATGGGTTTTGATGTTGTATTTTCTAGACTTCTAAATTGAGTTTCATTTGGGTGAGGGGTATATGATGGTCGTTCTTCACTCCATTTTCTTTGTGAGATATGGCGTTCTTCAATTCCTCTTCATCGCAAGCATCAAATAGGATGAAATCCAGTTCGTCGTAGTTCTTTGCGAGAAAGTGCCTCTGGTTTTTCTATGTCGAGAATGAAACTTTTAAAAATGGGCCCAAACTCAAAACAATTTTTAAACTTAAACCAATATCTACTAAACCCTATCTTTTATTTGCCTATATATATTACCCTTTTCTTCTCAGCTTTGTAGCCACAGTAGAACAAAAAAAAAAAGAACAGAGAACGTAGACACCAACAACTATGTGAGTAAATTGGAAGCTTAAAACAGAGACATTCCCAACCAGCCACTTCTAGCTTCGTTCCCGACTTGTCTCCAGCTTATTCTTCTTGTGCGCAACTATAACTGCACAAGTAGTGATAGCGACGACACTCGGTGTTGTGAGTCTCTCCAAATTTCAGCCTCCTCCGAATATAGATCGTAGAAACTGTCGCTAGATGAGAGTAGATTTTTTTATTCCATCGATGAAGTTTATGGTAATATCTGATTTAATAGTAAGTTTGTTAATTTATCTTACTTTATTTATTATAAGTAAATTAGAGGAAAATATTTTGGGTTGTTTTTTAGTAAATTTTTTGAAACTCTCTAAATATTGGTATTTGTATCTTTATTTGATTATTATTAGTATATTTGAAGCAGTATTTGTATACATTCAAAATGTCAAAAGGTACATCTTTACACAATCACCTTGATGAATTTAATAAAATTATTCGTGATCTAAAATATGGTGGTGTTAAAATTGACATAAGGATCAGGTTTTAGTTTTATTATGTTCTTTACCTTATTCATTTGAACATTTTTTTATACTATGCTATATGGACAAGACACTATTTCTTTGGAGGATGTCAAAGCAGCTTTGAATTCCAGAGAGTTGAAGAAAAATATGTCTACAAGCAATAATGATAATAGTAGTGGTTTATTTGTTAGAGGTAGAAATCAAGAAAAAGGCACAAGTAATAATATAGGCAACTCTATATCCAAATCTAGAAAAAGAAAAGAAAAATGCAACTACTGCCGTCAGGAAGAGCACTGGAAAGTAAATTGTCTGAAACTCAAAGGTAAAGGAAAATCTACCATAACGTCTTCTGTTACTAATGATGTTATTGGTGTAGCAGATAGTTCTAGTTCTGATGGTGAAAATGTTATATCAATATCTATTGGTTTTCCTAGAGATGTTTGGATTCTTGATGAGGGTGTTGTATTGATGAGAAACAATATGTCCTGCAAGGTTGTTGGTATTGGTACTGTCCGAATTAAGATACACGATGGTATTGTTAGGAATTTGAAAGATGTTCGCCATGTTCCAGATTTGAAAAAAAACTTGATATCTTTTGGTACTCTTAATTCACAAGGCTACATATATATAGCTAAAGGTGGAGTTTTAAGGGTTAGTAAGGGTACTCTTGTTGTTATTAAAGGGTAATTGTTGCGTGGCCTCTATATGATTTAGGATAGCACTGTTATTGGTAGTGTTTGAGTTTCGTCCTCATCAGATCAAGATTAAGATACTACTCGATTATGGCATATGCGGCTAGGGCATATGAGTGAGGCAGGGATGCCTATTTTGAGTAAGCAGAATTTGCTTGGTGGTCAAAAAACTGGGAAGCTTGATTTCTATGAGCACTGTGTCTATGGAAAGCATCGCAGGGTAAAGTTTGGTGAAAGGTACCGTTGATTATATCCATTTAGATCTTTAGAGTCCTTCTCGTGTTGTGTCTAAGGGTGGTGCTCAGTATATGTTGACTTTTATTGATGACTTCTCTCATCATGTTTGGGTGTATTTTTTGAAAAACAAGAATGATGTGTTCTTAAAGTTTGTAAAATTCAAGGCTTGTATTGAAAATCAAGAATTTGAGAAGTGACAATGGTTTGGAATTTTGTGAAAGTTAGTTTAATGAGTTCTGTGAAAGAAATGACATAGTGAGACACCGCATTATACGTCATACACCATAGTAAAATGGAGTAGAAAAATGTATGAATAGGACCAAATTTTTGAAGGATATATTGTCTAAGAAAAGGAGGCTTGGAGATAATGAAATAATAACCTTAACTGAAGGTTATAGTGCCATCCTTGCTAGAAAACTATCCCAAAAGTTAAAAGATCCAAGTAGTTTTGACATTCCTTGTACAATTGGGAACATCCACTTTGAGAAAGCATTATGTGACTTGGGTTCTAGCATTAACCTTATACCATTATCAGTCTTCAAGGGATTGGGGATTGGTAAAGCCAAACCCACATCAGTAACATTACAAATAGCAGATAGATCAATTAAGAGACCTTAGGGTGTGGTACAGTATGTGTTAGTAAAAGTAGACAAATTCATCTTTCTAACAGGCTTCATTGTGCTAGACATAAAGGAGGATCGTGACGTTCCTATCATACTTGTATGTCTATTCTTACAAACAGGAAGAGCACTCATTGATGTACAAAAATGTGAACTTACAATGAGAGTGCAAGATGAACAAATAAGGTTTAAAGTTTTTAAGGAATCTAAACCCCTTGATATTGATAATGCTAATGAATGTTTAAGGATAAATGGTACTAAATGTGGGGACAACTTAAAAAAATCTATTGAGTCGCCCACACTTAAGACTATTACATATGATGTTATGAACAAGGACATAAACTCACAAGAAAACAACTCAACTTGTTTTAACTTTGAAAGTATGGAATCAAAGGTTGATATTGTGGACCATGTGAACTTTTTGAAGGACATGCTTCTCATGTATGTATCAAAAGAGATTATGGAAAATTTTGAGATAGGATCTAAGCTCAAACCATTAATTGAAGACCCACAAAGTGTAGACCTTAAAATTTTACCCTCTTATCCCTAGTCAAGTATGAAAGTGAAAGAGTCCAATGGAGAGGTGAAAAAGATGTTGGAAATACATAAATTGGATGAGTTATAGTGGTGTATAAGAATGCCAAAAATTTCAAAAAGAAAACAAAAATATGGCATGTGAACTAGAACATAAGGTATTATTGAACAAATCAAGACTCAAATTATTTCTAGTTAAACTCAAAAGTAAATGGACACAAAGGGATGTGCCTAAGGACTTGATATGACCGTATAGTCAAGGACGTTAAATGTGATGCTGGTTAGGAGGAAAACCAACGTTATCTTACTTATAATTTCATTGTTTTTGTTTTATAGGTGAACAAATATGGATAGCTATGGAACAATAAGAATTAGTATTTCAACGACAGATGTGGTGTACCGTGATTAAGGGAGTTTTCTTTTCTTTAACATTTTAATATTTATATCTGCACATTGGGGACAATGTTTAGTTTAATTTTGGGGGAGGGAACTTCATTCTCTACATTAAATTTTTCACTATGCATTTTAAATTTTAGGAATTTTTTTAGGGAATACGTTTTTAATCATAATTTGGGTAGAAATTGATAAATATATGGAAACTAAATGCATGCATGTTTGATATGAAACATATGAACTCAATGATGAAAATTGGTTGTCATGACTAGGATAAGAAATGTAAAATATTTGTTAAGATATTTACATTAATCATGTCATATGCTTGCTAGTTTTGATTGGATTGATTCAAATTTTTATGCACATGTTCATGATTGATTTTGGTGTGGTTATTGAGAAAACATTTGTAGTGAGTTATGTGAGTTGATGAGATCTACCAAGTTTTAGAATATATTTGATCATTCCTTGAGGCAAAATTCTGAATAGTATTTAGCAAGAGAAATGATTTAGGCCTTATTTGGATCGATTGAGTCTTTCAAACTAACCATTTTTAATATTTGTAGTCACGCATTTGAGCATAACAAAGAACCTTTCGTATCTTTAAGCCACATTTTATGCCTAAATAATAAGCATTACCTTTATCCTTGCACCTTTAGCTTGTATGAAAAAAAATGCAATCATGTGTTATGCTATAGAGTAAGGTGAAAAGTAATGCACCCTAAAAAAAGGAAAAAAGAAAAAAAAAACTCACAACACAATTATCCCTCTAAAGAAAAAGAAAATAGAATTAAAAATAAGTTTAGGGCTTTTGTGAAGTTACAAAAAAAGAGAGAGAAAAGAGATGTGGAATAAAAGAATATGTAAAGAATGATAAAATAGGGTGCACTGAAATATCAAGTTAAAGCTCAATTGTAGTTAAAAATGCATGATGAACAAAAAGAAAGCTAAGGTGTGGAAATAGCCTAAATGTCTTTATTTATAGACCCTAAGCTTTACATTACAACCATGTAAAGTCCTTATTTATCTTGAGCTAAGTGCATATTTATATTAGTCGAGAGGGGTGTGAAAAATAGACTTATGAGACTTGTTCTATGATTGAATTTATTAACATACTCATATAGGTTTATTTTATGAGTGCATTGGATGATATCATGTGTAGCACACACACACGAATCAATTTGCAAAAACCTTGCATATCCTTGTATTGATGGAACGTTGATTGATGAATATGTGAACCTCCTTACCATAAGATTGTACAACTTTTAAGAGGGATAATTTTCATGAAATATGCATGCACTAATAGAAGTATATTCATGAATATACTAACCATGTTATTTTATTTAGTTATATTTGGCTTTACTTGAGGACAATCAAAGAAATAAGTTTAGAGGTGTGATAACTCTATGAATGCAGAGTTACTATCACACTTTTTTACTTAATATTTACTTTTTTATTCAATAAATAGTATTTTTGGGGCCAAAAATATTAAAATATATACTTTTTAGTAAAAAGGGCTAATAAAGAGTTTCCATATGGCTTGCCATGTAAGCAGATGATATGACTGGGTAATCCATGTGGATGCTACGTAAGTAAGGACAACGAATGACGTTACATCACATGTAAGGAGGACAAACCATGTGGCACGTGTTAGCACGACATTTAATCCCAGTTAGGAGATCGGTCAAATCGCACTATATATGTCTCCACATGATTACTTCCCATGTTCCACCTATGCACCATTTCATTCATTTATGAGAATCACGTTACGCCACATGGAACTAACTTAGTAAGCTTTGACTCTGACCAGTATCCCCTGCCACACTTCGCGCTCTAATTTGCTCAATGAGTTTTGTGTGCCATTTGTTGCATTGTGATTGGCTAGCGTTGTTAGTTTTGTTTATTTTAATCTCAACCCTTGATCTGACGATCTAGATCACATCTGAGCTATATTTAAGCCCCTAATCACCCCATAGACCCTAAGGAGCCATCATTAGCATAATTTTGGTCAGTTTTTGGAGCTAAAAAGAGAAAAAAAAATACAAAAATATTCAAGAAGGGATACAATTTTGGTGGATATTCAAGAGGAGATTAATACTAAAATTCAAGAGATTGATTGTATTTCTTTTTCTACTATTTTCTTTATCAATTTTTATGTCTTTTTTATGAAAAATATGAGCTTTATGAACACAACTATGTGTAATTAATTTATTAATCTAGGATCTTTTGAACCCAATTTTCACTTTGTGATGATATAATATTTTACCCCAATTATAATTACAATTTAATTATAGTATTTAATCTGATTTTTATGATATTAGTTATTTGGCCAACAATTTATCTATAGAGGCAATTAAATAGATTTGAGAGAATTATTTAATTGTTTGTCTTGATTAAATGATATGCATAGTTTCTAGGTGGAGATTTATGATATTTTTGTTTGTGATCCATAATTAATGAACTTAATGAGTAGTATGCAATTTAATTGGCATGTGAGTATGATTAAATTAATTATTATATGGTGTGTAGTTTACTTGAGAGAGGAATACATGATATGTTAGATTCAATTGATAATTATATTGGGGGAATTTTAGTGATTTACATGTTTAGAAAATTAGGAGATTAAGTATTCCTAGATATTTTCTTACATATCTTCTTAGTTACTGAATCTAATTTAATTAATAATTGTTATTTACTTTTAGTTATTTTAATTTTACTTCATTAAAATATAAAAAAAACAAAAAAATTGATTTTTAGTTTTAAAAATTAGTTTCTAATAAAATAATCTACATAGGATCAATCTTTTCTTATCTTTATATTACTTTTTACGATACGTATACTTGCGTATTTGTGTGTGGCGATCAGTTTTTGGTGCCGTTGCGGGGGATTATAAATATTAAAAATTAATAATTTTTTTTAGTTATTTTTCTTAATTTATTTTTCTTTTTTCAAATTTTATTTTTAATTAATTTATTTTCTTTTAGTGACTTATTTATTTATTTATTTTAGTTAATTTAATTTATTTACTTATTTATTTTACTTTACTTTATTTATTTAGTTGTTTATTTTATTTAATTTTTATTTAGACATCTCCTTTAGTATTGTGGAAACATAGTTGAGTCGATTGCATGAGCAAAATTCGTGAGGGAGAAATCTTACTGTTAGATCTCAAAATTGAGCATACTTGGAAGTCAATAAAGAAACAACAAGTTGTTACCCATAAGAAAAAATGGCTAATCTATTACACATAAATAATAATTAGCTAAACTTGAACAATCAAATGCTTTTGATGGATAATAGAGATAAAGCTATGAACAAATATGCAATACCTACGTTGGAAGGGCTACATCCAAGTATTACAAGGCCATACATTCAAGCTAATCAGTTTGAGTTAAAGCCAATGATATTTCAAATGCTACAAATAGTTGGACATACTTTGTGTGTGGTGATGAATAGATAAAGGTGGGGGTAGAAATATTTGGAAAATAGGGCCAAAAGTGTTTGAAGGTAGGAAAGTAAATAAATATTTTATGGATTGAAAAATGGAAGGGAGGATTTGTTTTATAGAGATTTCATGAGCTCTCTAACTTCCTAACTAACCTCCTTGTTGAGATCTCTCTGTGTGATTTATTTGACCATAACTGGTGTGCTAGAAACACACTTAGTAAGACTTTAACAAAGGGTCAACGAGGGTCAGTGAAGGACATGGCGAGCAACTAGAGAGGAGAAAAAAAAGAGTGAATGGATCTCATTTTTATAATTTATTTTTGCATTTTTTTCAAAATTATAAGTTTTAAAAACATTTAAAACATATACAAGGAAGAAAATAATCAAAGTAATCAAAAGAAAGCATGAGCGGGAAAGAGATAAAAACTATAAAAACCTAAAAATATTTCTTTAGAGAAACAAAAAATAAAAAGAGAAACTCCATCCTAGTTAATCACAACAAAAGTGATCAAACTGCATCCCTCCTTTTAGTAAAGAATTTGTAAGTGGTAATAGTACTAAAGTGCGATCTTTGGTTCACTTGAATCTACATCATATGATGTACTCGAGTGATCTTTTGTTATGAAGATCTAGAAAAACCTATCGAGTATTCATCATATACATGGATAGATAGGCTTTTAGTAGAAAGTTTTTCCCATTCTACAATGTGTTGTCAGTTCATAATTCACCTAAATTGATAGTACTTTAGTGAACCCTAGTAGTTTCAACCAAATTAATCTGATTGAGAAGATCATATGGATAATCTTCTAGAACTTCTCCTCTAATACCTAGGGAAATATCTTGAAATGTGACTAATAGTACTACAAACATAGTAAAATTGTGTAGAAGAGTTAGAAACATGAGGTCCTTGATTCCAAGGAGTAGCACGAGGAAGATAGGGGAGGTAAGCAGTATTAACATTACCTCTCACACGAGGATGACTAGTCAATCTCTCATAATGAGATCTCAAAATTCCCATGTTCATCATAATGGTGATAAAAATATATGAAACATATAGGAAAAGGCAAGAGACCATATTTAGTATAATGAGAGGGAGCAACAGAAGGTGAAGCACACACCTTGTTGGGTGAGCCTGGTTAGGATGAAGCCATATACGTAACCTTTTGAAGTGGTTGACATTATCTTCACCTTAGGATATGTGACCGCCGACACTTTCGTGTAACCCTTGGAGTAGTAGAGACCTCTTTAGTAAACCCAAGCCCTTGTTTATCACCAAGCGCTTTGGTTTTACTCATAATTTCCCTAAGCTTCTGAGTTCTCAGCATAAGCTCCTTAAATGTGCTTTTGGAGTGTTTCAAATCCTCTTCTAACTTTAACTATTTATCTCTTAATGCTTTGACGAGGTCATCATTTTCCTTGATATATGCTCCCTAGAATTTAGTAATACAACCAAGATCTTTAACTTATCGTCATAGTGTATCTAACTCTTCATCTTTTCTCAAAAAGAGTTTATGCCAAATACTCTTTGTCACTTTCTAGAAAAAATCACCTTCCTTTTAAGAAGTATAACTTAATCGACTTAATCAACAGATAAATTAGGGTTGATCATCCTCTAATTTTCGTGGCTTGACTCAATATTCTTCACTTTCTTCTCCAAATACTTCATTTTGGAGTTGTTCAAATTAAATTTAACTTGCTGGTCAATAGATTATTTTGAATGATCTCATATTTCTTTGAGAGATCATCTTGCTCTAGGTTGATCGAGGACTTCTTTTTCTCAAGTGCCACTTTTGGCATGCTCTGCTCTTTATTTGTTTCATTAGGCTCTCCAAAGCCTTTTTTTGAGATCTGATTGTAAGTATCCAAGTGATCTTCCTAATCATATTTATCTTCTTTAACAAACTTACCTTACCTCAAGGTTAGAGTGATGATGAATTTATGAAAGTAGTCATTAGCACATTTTTTTACTTAATATTTACTTGTTTTATTTAATAAATAGTATGTTTATCGTCACAAGAATTTAAATATAAACTTTTTAGTGAAAATGGGTGAAAATATAATTTTTGAAATTTTTAACACAAGAACAATTAGAAGATGCCACGTGGCATGCCACGTAAGTAGATGATATAACTGAGCAAGCCACACGGATGCCATGCAAGCACAGAGAGTGAATCATATTATGCCGCGTGTAAGGAGGACCGTGTTTGTAAGCCATGACACAAAGTATTATTGAACAAGTTAAGACTCAAAATTGTTTCCATGCAAACTCAAAAGTAAATGGACACAAAGGGATGTGCTTTTGAACGTGATATGATCGTCTAGTCAATGATGTTAAACCTATCACTGGTTGGGAGGAAACCCAACGTTATTTTACTTATATTTTCATTGTTTTTGTTTTGTAGGTGACTAAATGTGGAGAGCAATGGCGTAACAAGAATGAGCATTTTAGCAAAAGATGTGGATTTCACCAAAAGATATGGTGTGTCATGATTAAGGGAGTTTTCTTTTCTTTTGTTTTCATATTTATATATGCACATTAGGGACAATATGTAATTTAAGTTTTGGGGAGGGAACTTCATTCTCTACATTAGTATTTAGTATGCATTTAAAATTTTTAGGGAATTGTTTTTTATTTTTAGGTTGTTTTTAATCATGCATGATTTGGGTAGAAATTGGTAAATATATGGAAACTAAATGCATGCATGCCTGATATGAAACATATGAACTCAATGACAAAATTGGTTGCATGACTAGGATGAGGAATGTAACATATTTGTTAAGATATTTACATTAATCATGCGATATGCTTGCTAGTTTTGGTTGAATTGATTCAAATTTTTATGCACATGCTTATGATTGATTTTGGTTTGCTTATTGAGAGAAAATTTGTAGTAGTTTATGCGAGTCAATAGGATCTACCAAGTTTTAGAATCTATTTGATCATCCCTTGAGGCAAAATCCTAAATAATATTTAGTAAGAGAAATGATTTAGGCCTTATTTGGATTGATTGAGCCTTTGAAGCTAACCATTGTTAATATCTTTAGTCACCCATTTGATCCTAACAAAGAACCTTTCATATCTTTAAGCCACATTTGATGCCTACTTAATAAGTATTACCTTTACCCTTGCACCTTTATCTTGTATGAAAAGAAAAAAATGCAATCATATGTTATGCTTTAGAGTAAGGTGAAATGTATTGCACCCTATAAAAAAGAAGAAGTAATTAAAACTCACAACATAATTATCCCTCTAAAGAAAAATAAAATAGAATTGAAAATAAGTTTGGGGGTGTAGTGAAGTTACAAAAAAAAAGATGTGAAAAAAATGCAAATAATGTCAAAAGAGGGTGCACTAAAATTTCAAGTAAAAGATCAATTGCAGTTAAAAAGTGTATGATGAAAAAAAAAGCTAAGGTGTGGAAAGACCCTAAAATGTCTTCATTTATTGACCCCCCACCTAAGCCTTACATTACCACTATGTTAAGTCCTTATTGATCTTGAGCTAAGTGCATATTTATATTAGTGGAGAGGGATGTGAAAAATAGACTTGGGAGACTTGTTCTAAGATTGAATTGATTAACATGCTCATATAGATTGATTTCAGGAGTGCATTGGATGATACCATGTGCAGCATACGCACACGAATCAATTTTTCAAAAACCTTGCATATCCTTGTGTTGATGGAACGTTGATTGATGAATATGTGAACTTCTTTATCATAGAATTGTACGACTTTTGAGAGGGATAGTTTTCGTGAAATATGCATGTACTAATTGAAGTATACTTATGAATGTACTACCCAAGTTATTTTATTTAGTTATACTTAGATTTACTTGAGGACAAGAAAAGATTTAAGTTTAGGGGTGTGATGACTCTATGAAAGTAGAGTCATTAGTGCATTTTTCTTAATTAATATTTACTTTTTATTCAATAAGTAGTATTTTTATGGCTAAAAAAATAAAATATAAACTTTTTAGTGAAAATGGGTGAAAATATAATTTTTGGAATTTTTTGGGTTTTTCTGGAATTTTTATGCATGTTTTATGAATTTTTAACACAGGACCAATCAAAAGTTGCCATGTGGCATGTCAAGAGAGCAGAGGAGCTGACTGGGCAAGCCACGTGGATACCACACAAGCACGGAGAATGAATCACGTTACGCTGCATGTAAGGAGGAAAAAACATGTGCCATATGTCAACACGATGTTCAATTCAAGTTTAGAAATTGGTCAACGTGCCATGCCAGGTGTCTTTACACCATTGCTTCTCGAGTTCCACCCGTGCACCATGCCATCCGTTTCTACGAATCACATAGCACCACATTTCAATGACTCAACGAGCGTTGACTTTGACAGGTCTCCCCTGCCACGCGTCGCTCGTTGATTCGGCCAATGAATTTTCCCTACCATGTGTCACGTTGTGATTGGCTGAAACTGTTAATTTTACTTGTTTTGATCATAGCCCTTGATCTGAAGCTGATCTGACAGTCCAGATCGCACCTGAGCTTTATTTAAGCCCCTAATCACTCCATAAACCCTAATTGGCATCTATTAGCATAATTTTGGTCAATTTTTGGAGCTAAAAAGAGAGAAAAATACAGAAAAATTCAAGAGATGACACAATTTTGGCGGAGATTCAAGAGGAGATTAATACTACAATTCAAGAGATTGATTGTATTTCTTTTCTACTCTTTTCTTTATCAATTTTATGTTTTTCTTTATGAAAAATATGAGCTTTATAAACACAATTATGTGTAATTAATTTATTAATCTTAGGATCTTATGAACCCAATTTTCACCATATGATGATCTAAAATTTTACCCCAATTATAATTTTAATTTAATTATATTATTTAATCTGATTTGTATGCTATTAATTGTTTGACCAACAATTTATCTATAGAGGCAATTAAATAAATTTGAGAAAATTATTTAATTGTTTGTCTTGATTAAATAACATGCATAGTTTCTAGGGAGAGATGTATGATTCTTATGTATGTGATCCATAATTGATGAACTTAATGAGTAGTATGCAATTTAATTGGCATGAGAGTGTGATTAAATTAATTACTATATAATGTGTAGTTTACTTGAGGGAGGAATACATGCTAGATTAGATTCAATTGATCATGTAATTAATTAATAATTATATTAGGGAGATTTTAGTGATTTGCATGTTTAGAAAATTGGGGGATTAAGTATTCCTAGATAT
Source organism: Hippophae gyantsensis (assembly GCA_030763125.1). Lineage (NCBI taxonomy): Eukaryota > Viridiplantae > Streptophyta > Magnoliopsida > Rosales > Elaeagnaceae > Hippophae > Hippophae gyantsensis. The sequence continues at coordinate 38,379,041 of CM061035.1, read as the reverse complement.
TTTCTTATATATCTTTTTAGTTACCAAATTTTATTTAATTAATTGTTGCTATTTACTTTTAATTATTTTAATTTTGCTTAAATTATAAAAACACATAAAAAATTAATTTTTATTTTATTTATTTTTAAAAATTAGTTTCTTATAAAATAATCTCCGTGGGAACGATATATTCTTATCATTATATTACTTGTTTCCATACGTATACTTGCGTATTCATTGCACACATTTCGTGTGTGGTGATCAAGTGGAAGGGTCCTTAATGGAGTTAGATGTCAAAAAGGTGATAACATTACTTTTTTCTTATCTACACTATAACTACTATCTAAAATATTTACCTTGGCTTTCATGGCTCTTTTCCCTAAGCCATTCTACTTTGAAAAATAATGGGAAGATATATGTCTGGGCTTTCTACACTTAGAACTCTTTATCTAGTTAACATGCCCTCTACTATAAGGTTTATCACTTTATTAACATAGTCTTTTGTCTTCGTCCATTGTCTCAAGTCTCCTCTACTCAAGCTTTCTCTTCTCCTCCACTCGAGCTTTCTCTTTTGGTCCTACCAAAAGAGTTCTTCTTGCTTCGAAAGAACTAGGTAAAATTTTGACTAGTAGAGCCATCCCTTCCTCATCTAGTTTGGAGTTGTCATCGTTGGCTACAAATGAGTACTTCTCTTTGTTGCTTCAATTACCCTTAGGCAAAATATGGTGAATTTCAAATTCTTGAAGAACACCTATAAATTCATATATCTTAAGATCTTTTGGCTTGTTAAAGGTTTCAATTACAATTTTTTTCTCTCTGAATTAAGGAGGGAAATCTGCAAGAACTTTATCAATCTACTCCTCTTCATCAATTAGTCGACCCTGGTTGAAGAAGTGCTAACAAGATTAGAAAATCTTGCATAGAAGCTGTTGAAAGTCTCATATTCTTCCATCTCTAGAAGCTTGTAGTCTCGATTTAGGAAAATCAACCTTGATCTCTTTACTATAGAGGTCCTCTCATATGTAACTTCTAAAATATCCCAAGCTTCATTTGATGTCGCATAGGCTTGGAATATTTCATACTCATCGACATTGACAGCTTTGGTAATGGTTTACAGCCCTTTATTGTTCCAATCTGACTCCTTACTCTTTTATTTCGTTCATTCGATCATTAAATTTTGAATGACAGAGTGATGCACAAATTTTATATTTTAAAATAGCTCACGAGTGCACGAATCAATTTTAAAAATATAACAAGTATACTTCCAAGGTCGGTTTAAAGAGGAACTACATGGTATTAAATAATTCAACAAAAATCATAGAAACATAAAATAAACCTAAATATTCTATCACAAAATTTGGGATTGAAGTATCTAAACTAATAATATAAAATAATAAGAGGATAAAGGATAGATTGATTTACCCAGATTATAGGCAAACATGAAATTAATAAATCAATGAAGAATTAATAGAATATTTAATTATTTGATTATGTTTGGTATAATTACTTGGGTTAATGAAATATAAACCTAGATTATTAATTCTTTTTTATATGTGCAAATAACACATTTGGTCTGATTGTCAATTAATTTAATTAAATTATTCTTATTTTTTAAGAAATTAATAAACCATTTAACTTACCACATTTGGTAAGGCCAATAATTTAAACTTATATTTAAGCTTGTCGAAATTAGATTTTAGATTTATGTATCTTAAACCTAACTTTCACATTTTAAATCTATTACAAAAAATACGTTCTCAAGGTATATTTCAATAATAAATCCTATAAAAATCTTTGAAATAGAAAATAATTCTAAATTAGATCTAGATTCATTTTTTTGAAATTTTATTTTGATATTTTAAATTTATTATGAAAAATATGTCGTCAATATATTTTTTGATAATAAAATTTGTAAAAAATCTTCAATAAAAAATAATCTATGTTTAATAATTGTTAAAAATATTCACCTAAATAATATACATAAGTATATTAACATAACTAAAATCTCAATATCAAAATCACCCAGACATGATAAAAATAATAAATGATAAGTAAATTATTTATAACAAATTCAAGAAATACAACATTGATTACTGAAAAAAAAATAAGAATAAAGATTAGATTTATATCCATAAGATAGATGAACGGGTGTGTCTAGCTCGATAAAAGAGGTATTAACCTTAACAATATCTCCTAGATTTTAGGAAATATTTTGTATCGACTGATCTAAAATAACTCCTTATAACTGCCTTCTATTTGTGATAACTTGATCTAAACTTTTTAAAACTAAATATAAAATGTAAAACTCATTTAGCTCTCAAAATTGAGAGAATAATTGAAAGAAAAACTAAAAAAAAGCTAAGAGAAAATAGAGAAATGCTTAGTTGTTGTGGGATGATTTGAGAAATAGGGGAAGACACCTATTTATAGGTGATGAAACTGAAGAAAAATGAATGAAAAAGTGGATCGTGAGTGAGATTTCAACAAGTACCACGACACACTTTTATCACCATTGTGGCATGTGTGGATTATGTATGCGTTCAATTACGATTTGATAAGCCCACACTTCGGCACCCAAATTCCACCATCGCGGCCCATGCTATACAACTTGTCTCTAAATTCCTTTGTAATTCACCCCCTTACATTTGGTTGGTACATATGTTTTTTCATCTATTCTTCTTAGTTGACATTGAGTACTTTAAGGTACAATTCTTTCAAGTTTTTATCAATTGAATATTTTGAAGCTAGGAATACTTAAAAAACTACAGAATATACCCGTGATTTCGAAAATATAAATTTGCTAAAATAATGTTAAACATATGAAAATATAAACTTATTTTTGACATTAAAGTGCAAATAAATAACGTAATATTTGGTGCTTTTCATGCACTCATCACAAACCCCAAGTAGTTTCTTGTTAGTCTCTTAGCAAAAAAAAACGATAAAACCTAAAAACAAGAACTAAAATAAAACTATACTAAATCATTATTGTAGATTGACACGGTTGTATTTAGCACATACAATAAGCCTTTAAATTCCTATGTTGTCTTAGTGTACGATTTTAAGTCTCGTGAAGGATTTGAATGATAATACCATCAAACATCAAACTAAATGCAAAAAATAAACAAATAACAAAAAAATATATATAAGAACTAAAATTAAAAAAGTAAAAATTAACACAAAAAATAAAAAAATACAAATACAAAACTTCTCATGCTTTAGTCTCTTGTAAGTTTATAATAAAAATCCAAATCATAAGCTAGATTATCATCCCAAAAAATCATAGTTTATTGTAAAAATTAGTTGAAAATCACAAATTAATATTCCATATAAAAATGTATCAATATTGATTTATCCCATTTCAGTCTTAAGAATCCAAATTCGCTTTGACTCTAATCCTCACAAGTCATACTCTCAATATTACACTGATCTTATGGGTTCAAGCACTCAATCAAAGTTATATATGAATATGGTTTATGTAATGAAATGAACTAATAGGTTCATATATGTTTAAAGAAGAAAAGGCTTAAGATAATGCATAACATTGATCTCATGAAAGAAATCGAATGAAAGGATTTATAAAGAAATCAAATACTATTCTCATGCACCAATCAAAATTATCAAGTAAAAATATCAAGTATATGTCTTTAGAGATTAATGAATATACAATGATTTCAATGGGATTTATTTCCTATCTTTCTTTTGTAATAGTCATTCTTATAACTTTGAAGTACTTTTGGGTCATTGTATTTAGTTTATACTATTTTCTTCTATACTCTCTTCTCTTTCTTTTTATATATATATTCTTTCTCTTTTTTTAAAGAGTGGACCCATGTACATATTTGTGGGATTTGGGGAGTGACTAATTTTGGCTTTCTTTTCTATTGGTTTTAGGAAATCCTAGACATATGTCTTTTTGTGGAAGTCATGGATGAATGAAGAAGGCATACACTTTGGATTTATACTTTGGTCATTCAATTTAAGCAAAACAATAAGTATATGACATTTAATTAGATGTAAAAATCTTAACATTCAATGCAAAACCTATAGAGATCATCTAGTAATTGAAATTAAAAAGAAGAGTGTTTAAAAGAGTAAAAAAAATATTATCTCTCAAAATGGAATGATAATAGGCTCAAAATATTCTCATAAAGTAGTTTCCATTATTTTATTCCTAAACACCAATTTCGATTTTGTCTCAATTTTAGAATTTTATCATGAAAAATAAATTATGACAAAAACAAACTAATTATCACATTATTCCATAATATGTTCAAAATATTAATCTAATATGGCAAAGACTTAACTATTTTCTTAAAATCAACTAAAAGTCATGATAATTTTGAAAGAAAACTTTTATAATGTGAACCTAACTATTCCTAAACTAATAAAAAGAAATAAATAAAAATAAATGTAAATGTAAACACATATTTAATAAAAAATTAAAATTGCTCAAAAGTAATGTATTGTTGTTTTTCCTCCACCCCCAACCTAGAATCTATATTGTCCTCAATGTGATAAATACAAATTAAAGATAAAGAATAAAGAGGAGAAAATTTACCTATTTAATGTAAGTGATCAAGTATTGATGTAGAAATTCAAGTGTTTCCATCATTTCAAACATTTTAATCCACATAGATAGAATGTTGTGTATTCTCATGCATTTCAACAAAGAGTTATAATTTCAACAATTATAAATAAAATGAACAAAGTTCACATAAACAAGAAAACAAAATAAACTAAAGTAAAACAAATTACACAAAATATAAAATAGCATAAAAATCATAATATCCAAAATAAAAAGTAACTAAAATAAATTTCACAAAGAAAACTAAAATAAAATATATTAAAATAATAAAAACTCATAAAAACCCCAAAGTAAGTTTGGAGCTAAATCCTCTATATTATTTAATCATTTTTCTTCAGGTTGTGATTGTTCAGATTATGTAAAGATGAACTCATACCCTTGATTCTTTAGTTCTTTTAAATGGCTTGAATCCACCTCGAGATGGTTAAGTGTAAACCGATACATTCCATAAAAAATATAGTTATAATTAGCCTAATCACAGTGCTATCAATTTGAAAATGCAACATGTTATGTAGTACAACTCGGGCATATTTATCCTTGTAGGCAAATTTTTTGCTTAAGTTGCGGATTTCATCCTTTGTTTTCATTTTTGACGAAGAAGCATCCCTCCTATCCCTTGGGGTGATATTAGTACCTGAGATGAGTTCATCATAGTATTTCGATAGATTTAGTAATTGACCCGGATGAAACAAAACTTCAATTTTTAGATATTTCACCCCTAATTTTGCATATAAAGTAATAATGAGCTAGGAGAAGAAGTAAATCAATTAGTGGTTGTTAACCCATAATTTTATCCTATTTTGAATTATAACTCCAACATTCATAGTCATTATGGACATTATAGCATACAATAATATAGAACACTTTCCACCAACAGAGTTATAGTGGGTAATGTGCATAATCTTAAGCAGATAAAATATTGTCATATATGTGGAATCTTACCCAAATACTTAGCTTCAAAGCCTCTTCATTTTCCACTTGCATAACACTACTTAGGTCCTTCTACTGCTAAGGTTCGTATTACTACAGAATAATCCATATTACTCACCTTGGACTATATCCATCAAACCATAATGAACATTAATATCAGATGGCCCAAACAGGATTATACACCTCGTAGTTTAACCTTATTATTAACAACGTCGGGAACATTGGCATAAAATTCCCAAATAATAGATTCTATAGAGCCTTTCGGTTCCTTAACGAATCGTCTCCATCCTAGAGCTACTATTACATGAGTAATGTCCTCAAATTAGCAATTTTCCCCCTTACAAAATCCATACCCTATTATATTATAAAACTTTTATTTATCTCAATGGCCTTATCAAATCTGAGTTTGGCCTCAAAACTAGAAAATTTGGCCCTATTATACTCTACGGGGGTTTCAACATCTTTCCCTACTCCTTTGCAATGCCCTTTAAATCAAATAAATCTTAAAATCCAAGGGTTCATAGATAGTCTAGATAATTCAAATAACACAATAATAATTAATCCAAAAACATTTCTCGCCCTTACATTGTTTAATTAGGGTTTGGAACTCTTTTTAATCCAAAAATTTATAGAAGTAATCCACCAACTCACAAAAATTATTTCAAGACTTTTTCTAAATTTTTTTTATTACTTACTTGTGTTGGTGAAGAAGATGAAATCTTTGAAGAACACCTCTTTGAAGAAGATGAAGATTTGAAGATTTGTAGATGGTTTTCCAAAAAAAATCAATGGAATGGCAAGAAAAAGGATAAGAATAGGATTTTTGTGATGAAAATTGAAAGATTGTAGGAAAAAGATGACTTTTAAGATGGGAAGAGAGAATGTCAGAGTTTTGTAAAGAATATGAGAGAAAATGCAAAAAATGGGGTTGGAATGTGTTTTAAGGGTATTTTAGTGTAAAAAATAGGTAAAAGCATGCCACGGCGTGATATTTTAAATTTCCACAGAATACATTTCAAAACCACTTGTGTCGCAGTGCGAAACTATTCTTCACACCCTTATATTTTTCAAGCTAAGACCCCACTTTTTAGTTAACTAATAAATGAAATATTAATTTTTAGATTTTCTAAAAAATTTAAATTTTCTTAAATAAAACAAATTACAAATATTTACAATTTTTTTTTATAATAAAAATTTAAAATGCTATTGCCCCTAATAACGACGCCAAAAACTTAATGTACAAATTTTATATTTTAAAATAGCTCACAATCACTTTGTAAAAAACAATATGTATATTTTCCATATCAGTCTAAAAGGAAATTATATTGTTTTAAATAATTCAACATAATTTATAAAAACATAAAATAAACCTAAACATTTTATCCCAAAGTTTTGGATTAAAATGTTTAAACTAATAACATAAAATAATAAAAGAATGAATGATAGATTGGTTTACTCATATTATATGCATACATGAAATTAATAAATCAATAGAGAGTTAATGATATATTTAACAAGTTGATTATGCATGATATAATTAATTAAATTAATAAAATATAAATACAGATTATTGATTATTTCTTATAATATAAATAACACTTTAAGTCAGGTCATCAATTAATTTAATTAAATTATGTATATTTTTTTAAGAAATTAACAAACCATTTAACTTACCACATTCTTTTGAGCCAACAATTTAAACACCTATAAAAGCTTGCCTATATTAGATTTTAGATTCGTGTATCTTAAACAAAACTTTCAGATTTTATATATATTACAAAAAATATATTCTCAAAATATTTTTCAATAATAAATTTTATAAAAATATTTGAAATAGAATATAATTCTAATTAGATCTATATTTTTAAATTTAGTATGAAAAATATGTAATCAATAATAAACTTTGTAAAAAATCTTAAATAGAAAATAATTTGTGTTTTAATAATTATTAAAAATATTTACCTAAATAATTTACATAGGAATATCAACATAACTAAAATCCTATTATCACTATCAACTAGACATGTCAAAAATAATAAATGATCAATAAATTATTTATAAAATATTCAAGAAATATAATATTATTTACTGAAAATAAATAATAATACATATTAGATTTATATAAAAAAGATAGATAGATGGATGTACCCTGCTTGACATAAATGGTATTAAATTTCATAATATCCCTTAGATTTTAATAAAGATTTTGTATCGCTTGATTTGGAATGAATCCTTGAATTTTATTTGTGATAACCTAATCTAAATTATTTAAAAACTAAATATAAAATATAAAACTTGTTAAGTTTTTAAAATTGAGAGAAGAAATGAAATAAAAACTAAAAAAAGCTAAGAGACAACTGAGAAATGGGATGATTTGAGAAGAGGGTGAGAGTACCTATTTATAGGTGAAGGAACTAAAGAAAAATGGAGAAAAAATGGATCGTGGGTGAGATTTCAATAAGTGTCACGACACACTTTTATAACCACCACGGTATACGTTGATTCTATATGTGTTAAATTACAATCTGATAAGTCCATGCTGTGGTACACAAATTCCATCACCATGGCCCATGTTGTTATGCTTGTCTCCAAATTTCTTTGTATTTCACCCCCTTATGTTTGGTTGGTACATATGTAAGGCTCACATATGTTTATTCTTTTATTCTTCTTAGTTACAATTAATTACTTTCACATAAAATAATGTTAAAATAATGTAAATACAAATCTATTTATGACATTAAAGTGAAAATAAATCACATAGTATTTGGTTCTTTTCAAGCACTCATCATAGAGCCATCATCAAGAGTTTTTTAGGATAGGTCTATCTATGTCCAACTTGAAACTGATGGTGGTCTCATTACAACCAAAAGAAGGGATCCATTTGTAACTTCTAATAAGTATAATTTAGCCCAATAAAAAGTGCAAGTTTTCCTATGTTCTCTCTATCATCAGGATCCATCCTGGTGAATATGAGTGTGTATAAAAAGCAAGATAGAAAGAATCAAAACTAGGACAATTAAGCCTAAAGAGTGTTTACCCACTCTAATACAAATTGAAAGAGTCCAAGATTCGGTGCACAACGAAGGAAAAGTGATATAAACACTTACGACTCACCCTAATCTCGTAAATAATAAAAATAGGAAAGAATAATACAACTATAGCATGATAATTAGTGAGAAAGTCTACTGCTTGTTAAACGACTAGGATAAGGAGTCAATGACTTATGGAAACTCATTCTCAACTCACAAGTAATGGAAGTAAAGAAGTAAAGAAGTTAAGGTAAACACAGAAGTAAAGTAGCAAGATATAAAGTAGCAAAAGTAAATAAATAGATAAATAGGCTATTTAATTTTTACTACGTAGGATAACAACCGAAGTAGATAAAGTTGAATCAAGATAGCATGACAGAATTAATCATAAAAAATGCAATATACATTAAGAAGTTTTTTTCAAATCACAATACAATCCTTATATGTTGGCACATAATTGGATAGAATTGTGCTTCCTACTAACTAAATAAGAGAGAATGCAAGCATGGTGATATAACGAGGTAAACCTATATAGACCCTTACCTATATGGTAAAATCCTCAAGTTGCTTATGGAAATTACTCAATAGTAAACAATCCACTAATAGAGTACAAATAGTTTACAGCTTAATAGAAATATACCTCTATCAATCAAGACTTTTATTCTTATTGCTCATATGCTACCGTCGCTACCTATGTTTGCAACTATTGTTATCCAAGTTGAATCTAGCTCTCATTCGAAATGCTACTATCACTTGGTGGTATGAACAGTCACTAATGGTTAGTACAAGTGAAACGTGCAGGTATAGCTTATACAAAGCATAAAGACCTAACAAGCAATCTAAGTCTCAAGTGTTAATTTACTTTTAATTAATCTAACCCCAATAAAATCATGTTTTACTCAAAAAACTCATGAATCAATAATACCAAAAATAGACTCATGGTATTAGCAATTCATAATCAAAAAATAATGTACACTTTTGAAAACAACAAGTTTAGACTTCAACAAAGTTTCCCCACATTTCTCTAATTACTCAAAAATTTAATATTTATAAAAAAATCCAAGTAGTTGGGTACCTTGTTGACCACTCACCACCCTTCTCATCTCCTAGGCCTATGAGGCTCATTACCTAGGGTGGTGAGGGTAATAACCATTACCACTTGTTGGCTATGGGCGAAAAGAAGGTAGTGTGAACCTGGAAGGCACACAAAAAATTTCATTTTTTGTTTCTAAAAGTTGTAAAGTAATTTTTCACAAATATCCTCAAAACAATATAAAGAAAAACATGAAAAAAATAACCTAGCATGCATACTAACGGGCTTACCCCAAGGTGTTTGTAAAACATGCAAACATACAAAGTGTTCCTAATAAAATGAATGTGTACAGTATCGACCATCTGTAACTGAACATCTATAAAAAAGGACAAAAAACTTAGTAAAATAAAAATATTTTGTATTTTTCACACGGGAATGCTAATAAAGATACAAAGGATTTACAATCTCTCCCTTTTCCTTTTTATGGATGCATAAATAAATAGACACTCATCTCAACATGAAATAATCATGTAAGATGGCTAAAGATGTTTGTTTTGGTAATAAACAACGATGCACAACTTAAACACCTCCAAAAACACCTATACCAAGTACATCTATGTTGTTGTATTCCCACAATCTTCATGCATTAACACAGCTATGGTAGATATTTAAATTCCAATTCCAATAGGGACTTAAGGTCTTAAGTTATACCTATATCCTACACAAATGTAAAAAAAACTTATATCTATGAATGCATCATGTATATCTATATGTAGTCTAGCCAGAAAACTATCTTGTTATCCCAACACAGGTACACATTAATAGGCTAAGCCCAATAAAAAAAATATAATAGATAAGCACTTATTCACACAACTTCCTCTTACTCCATGCTCCACTATCCTGATGTGTATGAAAGTTAGGCAAGCAAGATGTAGTGCAACCTAACTCATATCCTATTTAGCACACATCAATTTAATAAACAATGAGTTGTGTAAACAAACTTCTCCCACTTTTTGACATAGGAAGTCAAAAGAACATTCCTACATAGGAGAGATAAGGCATACAATCATGGAATAATCCTAACACTCATAAAACCTATAAAGAAGACTAAAGCAATAACGCCAAGTCATAAACCAGCACAGAAGCCACATAATACAAAATAGAGTGCTGAAAGAATGACACAAACTTTTTGTTATAAAGTTTTTTTAGTATTTTTTATCTAAAAGAAAATAAGAAGTACATCAAAAAAGAAAGAATAACAAGAAAATTATCACTCTCCATTGAGTGTTAATTGTTATCTATGTAATATTTTTTGAACCATTTCTACTTTTATCTTTAGTTTTATGTTTTTGGTTTAGATTTCCCAAAACCCAAGAAATTGAGAAAAATATTTAGGTTTATTTTTTTGTTTTTAAGAGTTTTGTTAAATTATTTAAAATCACGTTTTTCTTTCTTAGAGTGACCTTAGAAGTATACTTATTACTTTTTATAAAGTGATTTGTGCACTTGTGAGTTATTATAAATTTTATAAAATTCGTCTATCAAGTTTTTGTGCGACAAGTTTTTGATGTTATTGCTATAGAGGAATATTTTTATTATGAAAAATCTTAAAATTGTTTTTGTTTTATAAATATTCATGATTTGTTTTATTTAAAATAAAAAACAATTTAATTTTCTTTTCTTTTATTTAATTAATAGTTTTTAAAAATTATTGAAAATAAAAATTCGAGAATTTTTTTAAATTAGTTATTAATTGACTTTAGATATTAATAAAAGAATTAATTTAATTATTAAATCAATTTTTTTTCTTTTATTTTAATTTTGATTTTTTTGTTAATTATTTTGTTTAGTATTTTTGTGTACTGATATGTATTTCATATATGATATATCTTATTAACTTGTTGTAATTATTTATGTAGCTTGTATTATTATATAATAAATGGTTTGTATCATATATTGTATATTGCATTTATTTTGTCTTTTTATTTACTTTACTTTTTTATATGTTATTGTTAAGTACCTATACTTAGTTGTATATTTTTTCTCTCTTTTTGTTTTTGTTCATACATCGGATAGTACTTATTTTAGTGCCAAGTTCTCTACTACCTTGATTCTTGTTTTTATTCTTAGTATATAAAGGTAAGACATCTTTGATAAATGAACTAGTACTTTTTATTAACACCTACATGATCATAACATTCTTAAGGAAGCTGTTCATTGATACTCAGGAGGAAGAGTTACAATTTCAAGTGTTAGTGACATGGGTGATGTTAGAGATAACTAGAAAATGGTGAAGGAGTATGCAAGGCCAATCATTAGCAATGCTACTTCTTGCATACAATTGGAAAACGCTACTAGGAATTATGAATTGAAAAAGATTCATTATTTCATGTTACCATCATTTCATGGTATCTCTTATGAAGACCCTTTAAAATTTTATTAGAGATTTTTATGTTGTTGTACAAAAATTTTCACTACAGTGAATTGATGAAGACTAGCTTATGATGAGATTTTTCCTCACACACTTAAGGATAAAGCTAAGTTGACTCCACAATCGGGTTCATTAACTACTAGGGAGCCAGTCTATAACAAATTCATGGGTAGGTTTTATTCTTATCAAAATATTTTAGATTTAAGGGAAAAGATAGTAATGTTCTTCCATATGGATGTCGAGCTCTTCCATGAAGCCTAAGATAGATTCAAACTCCTTTTGATCCAATGCCCATACCATGGTTTTCCACTACTGTTACAAAACCAATTATTTTATGATGGATTGATACAAAAGTGTGAGTACATGATTTATAATGGGACACGAGGAGTTGTAGGAAAAAAGACAATATAGCAAATTTATGAGCTGTATGAATTATTCAGTACTAATTTCCAACACAAGAGTCCTAGGGGAAGTAGAGTTAGAATTAATAAAGTTGATTATAGGAATGAAATAACCTTGCAAATTCTAGTAATTAAGCAAGCCAACTCATTATTACCCAAAACATGGCAAATCAAGAGGTATGTGGAGTTTATGGTACATTTGAGAATAACCCTAATGTGCCTTATATTACAAGCGATTCTAGTGCAATTACCTTGGAGGAAGCAAATCTTATGCAAGTGTATCATTATAACACCTACAATCCTAAATGGAAACAAACAATAACCAAGCATATATACAAAACCAAATACAAGGGTCATTTGCAAACCAACCTTACCACCAGATCAACCTTATAGGCCAGCTTTAGAAGATAACTTATATGCCTTTATTTAAGTCGGTATGGATAAAAAATTGATAAATAATCCTATGTTAGATTCCTTAGAGGCTTCAATAAAAAGTGAGCTCAAGTTGGATAGGAAGTAAGTAGGAGCCATGAAAGCTACCCAGTCAAGCATAAATATGAAAGGATGTCACCATCCTTCAAAGTGTAAGGTAGTTAACAAAATTTTACCTAAGATTTCTAATGATTTACCATTTAATGCAGGTAATAAAGAAGGTGAAAATATGGCCTCTAAAAAAGATGGGGAGAAAAGTTCCAATAAAGATAAACCTTATGAGGAAATAAATAGAGAGTCAATAGATACTCCTAAAATACAAATGACATCAGAGTCATACCAGCTACCAATTCCATTCCCTCATTGGCTAAAATAATTAAAGTAAGATAAGCAATTCTCTGATCTTTTTACTATACTTTGAAAGGTTAATATAAGTTTTACCTTTATCAAATGTGATCGAGAATATTCCATCCTTTGCTAAGTTCTTCAAGGAATTGAACATTAAGAAAGAAGGTATGAAATAATGAAAGAGTTATGGTATTATATATTGCTAGTGATCTGCTTCAGCATCGACTATGCCTAAAGTTAAAAACCATAGGAAGTTTTACTATTAACATCGCTATCAGGGATATGAAAGTAACTAAAGCAATGCTTAATTTAGGTGCTAGTATTAATTTGATTACATATTCCATTTTCTTGTAGCTAGGCTTGAAAGACTTAAAACCTACAACCATTTCACTTTAACATGCAGATGGATCTATTAAATATCTGAAGGAAATGATTGAGGATGTGCTAGTATAGGTAGAAAAATTAATAATACCTATTGATTTTGTGGCTCTAGATATGTAGAAAGTCCTAACCTTAGAAAAAGAACATACAATACTCGTCGGTAGATCATTCATGGAAACTACTAAGACTCTTATTGATATCTAAGATAATAATTTGACAATGATAGTCTTGGGAGAGACTGTACATTTTAAAGTTTTTAACTCTTCACTTATTCCTTCTATCTCTACCATTGATGAATTTTTTTAATATGGATTCTATGGATAGACTTGTTCATAACACTTTTTAGTAAGATAGACTAGAAGACAAACTACAAGTCACTCTTATAGTTGAAGAGGTAAAAAATGATTTATATAAGAAGACTAAAGGGTACCATAAGAGGATTTACCTAGTACCCTATCTAGGGAAGAGGCCATTCTATCTAAGTTAGAACTAAAAGATTTTCCTAAGCACCTAAAGTTTGTATTTATGGAAGAAGGGGAAATTTTTACAACTATTATTTCATCCTCTTTGACCAAAACACAAGAAAAAGAACTTGCAAAGGTGCTTAAGAAGTTCAAGAAGGAAATAGCTTAAAGATTAGGATTATTAGAGGTATTAATCAACTACGTATATGCATAAGATCAATCTGGATGATGATGCTAAACCCATGAGAAATGCCCAAAGGAGGCTAAATCCAATCATGCAAGAGGAAATTTTGAAACTCTTAGAAGTATGAGTCATTTATCCTATTATTAATAGTAGAAAGGTTAGTTCAATTCATCTGGTGCCAAAGAAATCTATAATAACAGTGGTTAAAAATGATAAAAATGAATTAGTGCTTACTAGGACAATCACAAGATGGAAGATGTGTATATATTTTAGGAAATTGAATTTGTACATTAAAAATGATCACTTTCCTCTTCCATTCATTAATAAGATGTTAGAAAAATTAGTTGGACATGATTTTTACTGGTTTTTTGGATTGTCTTTCAACTTATTATCATGTACCTATTGCACTAGAGGATCAAGAGAAGACCACTTTCACCTGTTCTTTTGGGACATTCAATTTCAAGAGGATTCCATTTGGGTTATGAAATGCCCAACCATGTTTCAGAGATGTATGGTGTCAATCTTCTCAAACATGGTGGAAAAATTGAATGAGGTATTTATGGATGATTTTTATATTTTTAGAACCACATTTGATGATTGATTGCATAAATTGACTTTAATTTTAGAACGTTGTATTGAATGCGACCTGACACTTAGTTAGGAGAAAAGTCATTTTCTAGTACAATAAGGATGTGTTAGAACATATAATTTCTAACAAAGGATTTGAAGTTGATAAGGCAAAAATTGAGTTGATTACTAAACTACAACCCCTACATCTATTAAGGGGATTAGAAGCTTCTTAGGACATGTAGGTTTCTATAGGTGATTTATTAAAGATTTTTTTCTAAATAAGTCATTCTTTATGTAACTTGATATCAAAAGATGTCTATTTTGATTTTAATGATGATTGCTCTATCGCCTTTATTACTTTGAGGGGTAAATTAACATTTGTCCTATTATTATGGAACCTAATTGGTCTCTCTCTTTTGAAATAATGTGTGATGTTTTTGATTATGCGATAGAAGTAGTGTTCGGATACCGAGTGAGTAAGCATTTACATGTAATATATTACACTACTAAAACACTCAATGATGCCCAAATCAATTATTCACCAGTAAAAAATAATTCTTGGCTATATTATTTTCTTTAGATAATTTAGGTCTTAGTAGGTTCTAATGTAATTGTGTATTATGATCTTGCTACTTTGAGATACTTATTAAGTAAGCCAAATGCTAAGCCAAGACTAATCAAATAGGTTTTACTCTTGCAAGAATTTGATCTAGAGATTAAAGATAAGAAAGCTAATGAAAATTTAGTAGCTAATCATCCATTTAGGTTAATTTTTAAATTCAATTATCTTGAAAGTGAGAGTAAAGAATATATTGTTGAAACCTTTCCTGATGAATAATTATTTTCAATAGGTCTAAACCCTTGGTATGATGACATAGTAAATTATCTTGCTATTGGTGTTTTAAAATCTAACATTTATTTTCAGGAAAATAATAAGGTTTTTACATTCTTTCAGACAATATTTCTGAGATGACCCTTATCTATTCAAGATTGGTTAAGATCAAGTCATTTGGAGGTGTGTGCTTGAATAAAACATAAGACAATTTTGGCCTTTTCTCATGAAATTCACTATGGGGGCCATTTGGTGGTAAGAAAATGGCTCTTAATGTATTACAGTATAGATTTTATTAGCCAACTCTATTAAAAGATGCTCACATATTTTACACGCATTGTGATAGATGTCAAAGGACTTGTAATATAGGCAAAGATGCTTGCATATTTTTAAGATGCTCACATATTTTACACATATTGTGATAATTGTTGAACTATTTAATATATGTGAAATTGACTTTATGGGTCCCTTTTTTGCATCTTTTGGTAATGAATATCTTTTGGTCACGATTGATTATATGTCCAAGGTGGGTAGAAGTTATACACATTAAAACAAATGATGCTAACATTGTAGTGATATTTTTGAAGGATTCAATATTTAGCAAGTTCAAAACACCTAGAGCAATAATTAGTGATAAAGGGAGCCATTTTCGCAATACATTTTTGTTGGGATACTGAAGAAGTATAACGTCACATACAGTGGCTACTCCATATCATCAACAAAATTTTGGTAAAGTGGAATTAAGTAATAGGAAAATCAAAGGAGTTTTAAAATGTACTGTGTGTCCTTCAAGGAGGAATTGGGCAATCAAGTTGAATGATGGCTTATGGGCATATCGCAAACCCATTGCTATGAGCCCTTACAGGTTAAATCTTTAGAAAAACATGCCATTTACCCATTGAGCTTAAGCATAAATTAAAAAGCTAAATATGTAAATGGATAATGTAGGAGAAAATTGGTTACTCCAACCTAGTGAGTTTGAAGAGATTAGGGATAATGCCTATGAAATTTCAAAGATATACAAAGAGCACACTAAGCACTATCATGATAAAAAGATAGTTCGTAAGTATTTTCTTCCTAGAATAAAAGTTCTTTTATTTAACTCTCGTTTAAGATTATTTCTAGGGAAATTGCAATTAGGGTGGATGGACCATGCACAATTACCCCATTATTTCCAAATGAAGTGGTGGAGTTATTGAATCCTAAAACACCAAGAACATTTCAGATCAATGGGCATCATGTGAAGCCCTATTTAGAAGAAAGACACAAAGTAGCTGACAATATTGAGTCCATACCAGTATACAAAGCCTAAGCATTATATGGACATTAAAATGGCGCTCGATAGGAGGCATGTTTTAGGTAATATTATTTTCTTTTATTTTAATTATTTTTGTTTTTGAATTTTCTTTTGTTTTATGTATTTTTCATTTTATGTAATTTGTTTTACTTTGGTTTTTCTTATTTAGTGTTTATGTGAACAATGGCGATTTTATTTAAAACTATTGAAATTTATAACTATTTGTTGAGATGTGTGAGAGTACATAATGTTCTGCCTATGTATGTAAAATATTGATATGATGGATACACCTTACTTTTTATATCATAACTTGATCATGTAAAGCAAATGGGCACTTTTCTCTTCTTTATATTTTTCTTAATTTGCATTTATTACATTAAAGGCAATGTAGATTCTATGTTAGGGTGGAGGAAAAGTTACATACATTTAAATTTATTTTTATTTTTATTTATTTGCTTTTACTTACTTTATTTATTAGTATAAGGATAGTTAGGTTCAATTTAATTTTTTTGCAAAATTATCATGCTTTCAATTGATTTTAATATCTTAAACATGTCATGGAGTAATATGATAATTATTTTTTTGTCATAATTTGTGTTTCATGATTGAATATTGAAATTGAGATAAATCCAAAATTGATCAAATAGTGGAAACTATCTTGTGAGAATATTTTGAGCCTACATTCTTTTCACTCTTAGTGAATACTTTTTTTTTACTCCTTTAAATACTCTTCTTATTATTTTAAATTGCTAGATAATCCTTATTGGTTTTATATTGAATTTTAAGATTTTTTCATCTGATAAGGTTTCATATACTTATTTTTATTGCTTAAATTGAACGACTTAAGTAGAAATTGAAAGTGTATACTTTCTTCACTAAGGAAAATTCTCAAGTTGAAATTGAAAGTAGAAATTAGAAGAATATGATAGGTCTAAATTCTGTAGTTTTGAGGCCAAAGTTCGCTCTGAAAAAGTGACCATAAGTAAATAAAGGATTTATACCTGAGAGGGGATAGCTTTCAATTCTGGATCTAAGAGAATTACAGATGTCATAACAAGCCTTGGATGGAAATTTTTTATAAAAGAACTAGATGGTGTTATTGAATCCATTGTTCAAGAATTCTATGTGAATGTTCCCAGTGCTATTTAAAATCAAGTTTTAGTAAGAAATATACTAGTTCGAATTGGACATAATGATATAAGGTGATGTTTGGTTCACAGAATGGAATGGGAAGGAAACAATATTACTATTATATTTTGTTTGATTTGACCATTGGAATCAAAGAAGGAATCAGTATTACAGTGTTTGATGTACAATTGAAATGGAATGGAAAATATTGTATATTACCTTAATACCCCTATATTCAAAAAAGTTTAAATAATATCATTTTTTTTATTTTTTTGTCAAATAAAATACCTTATTGAAATCATTATTTTTCTAAATAATTATTACTTAAAAATAAAATATATTATTAAAATTATTATTTTCATAAATAGGGTTTAGGGTTTATAGGTTTGGGATTTAGGAGTTTAGGATTTAGGATTTAGGGTTTAAGGTATAGGGTATATGATTTAGGGTTAGGGTGTAGAGTTTTGTGGTTTAGGGTTAGGATTTAGGATTTAGGATTTAGGATTTATGGTTTAGGATTTAAGGTTATAGTTGTGGGTTTAGGGTTAAAATTATTGTTTTTTAAATAGGTTTTAGGGTTATATTTGTGGGTTAAGGCTTCAGGTTAAAATTATTATTTTTCTAAATATGGTTTTGGGTTTTGGGGTTTAGGGTATAGGGTTTGGGATTTAAAATTTAGGGTTATATTTGGGATTAGGGTAAAATTGAAATTAAAATTTAACATTGGAATGGAATCATGATTCCTAACAGGGAAAGATAGAATCATGATTCTTTTTCTTTTAGGAATTGATTCCATTCTATTTCCAATTTATAGAACAACCAAACATCAAATTGTAAGGAATCAATTCCAATTTCATTCCATTCTTACCAACTAAACACCACCTAAATGTTTGTTCAATATTTGTAATTTTTTACTGTTTGAGCAAAGTCATGTTTTTGAGTGGTGAGTACTCAAGATGGTGTTTGATTTTGGGCTTTGGTTGAGGTAAATATCTTATTCCATTTCAAAATCATCTTATGTATATATCGAGATTTATGTTACATTCTTCTGATAGTAAAATAACATTCTTATGTTATGAATAATTAAGACTATTTTATTAGTGTGTTGTAAGCGATATTGTGTTCTTAGCTTGGGCAAAGTTATATATGTGAGTTCCCCAGATAGTGATTACTAGTGGTTGGGGTTGGGGTGGGTCCCACATTTGTGTACAAATTGTTGATCATTGGTTACTAATCACATCGCTATGTATGGTGCTAGGTCTATAGGAGAGTTAGATCCATGTATCGAATCAAGTTGTTGTGGAGGTAGCAGGTGAGAGCAACAATAGATAGTTAGGTAGAATGGCCCTGATTGATAAAGGTATTTGTGTTTATATTTTTATTGAGTTTATCTGTTTATTATTTTTAGTGAATTATTTGCTACTGATTGGTTGCTTATGGCAACCTGATGATTGTACTATATATGTAGGGGTTCTATGTGAGTTTATCTTATTATGTATATTGTTATACATGATTGTCTATTGTATTAGTATAATTTGAGTTTCTATTATGTATGTAACAACATACTAGATTTAGACTCTGATTAGAAAGCTTTTTTATTTATGTTGTTACATGCTTTATTTTCTTTGCTTGTAGCATGCATATAGTTTTCTGATTATTGTGTCTATTGATTTAAATTAATCTATCTTTTCTCTGATTAATTTTTATTACTTTTATTTACTATCTACTATCAGTTGAAATTTTATTGCTTGCATGTTTAGTGAGTCTTTAAAAAGTCAGTATATCTTTACCCTAGTAGTGTACTAGGTGTCATACTTTTTGATTAGTATCAAAGAAAGTTCAATTGCGTACGATCACTCCAGTGTTGATTATATTTAAACTTACCTTTTACACACACACACATACTTCTCTCTGATAGATTTGGGAGAAGAAGGCAATGTAGATTGGTCTTCTCTTTTTAATGGGTTGAACTACACCAATTAGATGTCCTAAATGAAGACCTTCTTGTGGTCACTAGGGGACTGTGCCTATTTTCTTATTGAAAATGGTTGGATGCATCTAACTAAAACCCTCCTAGATAACATAGTGATTCCAAAGCTAATGATAGAATGGACTAAGGAAGTGAGCAAAGAATCTAAATAGAATATCAAAGGATTATATGCCATCATTAGAGTTATTACTCTTGATGAGTAGAAAATAATTCAGAGCTACACTATGTTTAAAAGGCTTGGGTCATACTAGAGACGATGCATAAGGATACCTCTATGGTGAAAAGGTCCATAATTTAGAAGATGAATTGAAACTTCGATCTTTGTATCATAAAAGAAGAAGAGATGTTTGATAAGTATTATGCTCACTTCTCCATCATTGTCAACAACTCCTATAATTTGGGGAGATCTATAACTGAGGAGAAATAGATTGAGATAATCATTGCAAGTCTCCCAAGTAGTTTCTATGCCATGGTCAAGGTTATTAAGTCAATGTACAAACCAAGAGAACTCACTATGACTGAGTTGGTAGATGGCCTTCAAGTCTTCAAACTTTATCACCTACTCCCTAGAAAAAATCAAAATATTGTTGGTAAAGGGATGAGAATTGCTCTCAACAAACTTAAGAGTAGTGGTACGAGCAAGGATGCAAGTACTACAGTTGTCAATGATGAAGATTAAAGTCTTGATGAAGAAGACGTGGTGTTGCTTACTAAGAAATTTACAAGGTTCTTCCAAAATAAGAAGAGCTCTTTTGTGGAGTCAAAAGAGACATCTCGAGTAAAAAAGACTCAGAATTAGTGAAGAATAACAATGACTCTGATGATGTGTCAAAAAAATGGAAGGAGTCATGTTAATAAGATTAAGTGCTTTGAGTGTGGGAAGCCATGGCATATTTTTACAAACTGCTTCTCTAAGTAGAAATGTACAAACAAGCTTGCAATGAAGGCTAAGGTTACTGTTTCAAAAAATACTATCAGTGTGATGAGGATGATACTAACTTCATATCCATCATAGCTTTAAGAACAATTAATGATCCTCTAACTACTACCTTATAGGACCAAGATAAGTTGCTAGATACTTATAATGAGATCTTCTTAGAGCATATTAAGTTAGAGAAAAATAAGCAAAAGGCTTTGTAAAGCCTTGAAGAAAATAATTACTAGATAAGCATGAAAAAGGCTACTCCTAAGGAGAGGAAGTCCTCAATCGACAGTGATCAAAGTTATCTCACTAACAAGTGTGAGGTTATACATAAAAAGTATTCTAATTTGCAAGAAACATTTAATACAAATCATGCTAAGTTGAAAAGTCTTAAGGAGGAATTACAGAATTATACAATTGTTGGAGCTACTCCTCTATATACGAGTCCTAATCCTTCTTCTGATCAGACTTCTAAAATTTCTCACTTGAGGAAGTAGGGATTTATGCTTGAAACTGATAAAGAGTATCTAGCATATACTCTTACTGAGAAGGAAGCTGAACTTGAGCAGCTACATGCAAAAGTAAATATTAAATATTATTATTTAATCAACATCCTTCAACTTTCAAGTCTATCTAATTTCTTATTCCTTAGTTTTTTATTTTTTAGTTTCAAAGCTCTTCTTCCAACTTTGAGAGTTGAATATAGTTTAGTTTATATAGTATCTTTCTTTTAATTCAATAAACAGTATTGGTAAATCTGTTTGGAGGTTTTTCAGATATAGAAAGAGTAATAAAATTCAATACGTGAAAGAATACATTTGAAGAATAATTTAAATATATTCTTTTATTTTTAGATTAATTTTACTTGTTATTCTCAATGACATGTTTAATTTATTGATTATTTACTAAATTAAGGATGTTTGGCTAGAAATATTATGGGATATTAGTAATATTGTTATGTTTGTAAAATATTAAAGTAGCTAAATATTTTTATAAAATGAATTAAGTTTTATTTCTTCATCAAAATAAATGAAGTTTGTTAAAAAAAAATATATTGACGAAGTATTTTTCTTAATAAATGTTAGAGGTAGATTTAAGATTTAATTATTTGGACTTGATTTAAAGTAATGCATGGGGATGTTAAATGTGATTATCTAAATCTTATTTAGAGTCATACTCTATTTCAAAGATTTTTGTAAGATTTATTATTTAAAAATATATTGACGATATACTTTTCGTAATAGATTTAAAATCTAAAAGTTAGTTTCTAGATATTTGAATCAAAAACCTTTGACACCTTGAATGAAAGTTTAAATTATTAAGCTCGGCCAAAAGAGGGAATTAAATAGTTTATTAATCTCTTAGAAAAGAAGCATAATTTAATTAAAATTAACTGATAGACCCAACTGAAGGCATTAAGTGATGTTAATTAATAATTAATAGTATACCCGACCATAGGTGCTATTTTTATATAAAAGAGAGAATCAATAATTTTAATTCATATTTTTAATAACCTAATTAATATCAAGTAAACATGATTAACTAACTAATCTATTTCATAAATTCTCCATTGAATGAAAATGTTATTTGCATGTTATTTGTTGAATCTATTTTTAATTTTATATGATTAGTTTAGACTTTTAAGAGCCCAAATTTTGTAACAGAATATTTAGGTTTAATTTTTGTTTTTATAAATTTATTGAATTTTTTAAAATCCATGTGATTCATCTTTAGACCAACCTTAGAAGTATATTTATCATTTCTTATAAAATAATGTGTGCACTTGTGAGCTATGTTAAAATATAAAACTCAAGCATCAAGTTTTTAACTTGTGATTTTTATTTGAAATATTAAAATATCTAGGTTGTTAACTAGCTTTAGATATTTTAAATTTTAAATTTTCAAAAAAAATTTAAACTTTCTTTTCTTTTATTTTAAATTCAAAATAATAATAATAATAATAATAATAATAAATCAATAAATAATAATTTTGAAATTAAAAAATTTATAAACATAAATGTTTCAATTTTTTTTCTTTATTTAATTATTTTGTTAATTCTTTTTATTCTATTTTAAATTTAAATTTTATTTCTTTTAATTATTTACTTTCTTTTATTTTATTATTGCACTTTTATTTTATTTCTTTATTTTATGTTTAGTATTTTTATGTACAAACATGTAACATTTAATATACTCGACGTAATTATTGTATAAATTGTATCATAAATTTCTTGTATCATATACTATTTGTATTATAATTATTTCTCACATACTTGTATATTTATTTTATCTTTTATATTTCTACTTGAGAGGTGTTTTAATTTTTGTTTTAAATAATTTATACAAGGTAAGAGTCCCTTAGGGTATCATCTTACACCGTATGTGAATAATATTAATTGATCAAAAGCGCTATCAAGAAAGACAGACTTTGATTTCCATAAGCTTTTAATTGAGTAACACGTTAAACCATATCTAGACCTACCCTTTGAACATTTAAATATGTTGGAAAATCCACTCCAAGCTAAAGAGATTACTATGAAGGAATGTGTAAGGTCAATCATTAGCATACTATCTCAATCCAATTGGGCGAGGTTACTAGGAATTATAAATTTAGAAATATTCATTATTTTATGTTACCTTCATTTCATGGATTACCTAATGAAGACTCTCTGTCTTTTGTTAGGGACTTTTATTCAATAGTCTAGACTTTCACTCTCGATATACTCATCGAGGACCAACTTAGAATGTAGTGTTTTCCCTACACCCCAAAAGGCAAGGCCAAGGCTTGGTTGATGTCATTTCTCCTAGGTTTCTTGATAACCTGGAAGGATTTATATAATAAATTTATATAAAAAATTTATTCCCATAAAAAAACATCAAAGTTGAGAGAAAATATTTCTACTTTCTCTTAAAGGAGGGAGAACCTTTCCATAAAGCTTGGGATAGGTTCAAACTCTTTCTCACTCATTGTCCATATCGTAGATACCCTATGTAGCTACTGAACAAATTTTTCTATGATAGATTGACATAAAAATGTCAATTTATTATTAAAAATACTACGGGATGAGTGATGGGAGAGAAAGACTATCTAAGAGACTTATATTCTCTTTGAAAAATTGGGTGCTAATTCCTAACAAAAAAGATCCCTTATGAGAAGGGCTAGAGTCTATTATTGATTTCAATACATAGGTATAGATGTAACTTTCACAGTTGACCAAGCAAGTTACGCTTCTCACTAGATATGCCACTACCAATAGAGAACAATATGGAGCGTGTAGTACACTCTAACACGGTGCTGAGACATGTCCTTATCAAGGAGAAGCAATTGCTAGACCTAAATAGGTTAATGCATTAGGGGGATACCAACAAAGACCCAGGTATAATCCTAAGGCAATACCTATAACCCAAGGTGGAGGAATCATCCCAATTTCTTTTGGAGTATAAAAATACTCCTTTTGCCCAAAGCTCAAATCAATAGGGCTAACAATACCACTAACAATTACCTTAGAATCCTTATAAAAAACTAACTATTGAGGTTAACTTGAATGCTTTCATTCAAGTGAGTAGGGACAATCTAGAATAACTCAAAGGTTGGACTTTGAGGAGGCTTCTATCGAAAAGGTGAAAGTACAAGTTGAGCAACTAACAGAGCACTTGTAGAAGTAAGGCAAAGAATAATTGTCAAATCATAACAACAACTAAACTTAATGATATAGGGACAATGAGTTTGCTAAATGATGAAGTCTCCCAATCAACATCTCACTAAAGACGATAAACTAAATACTAGATAGGAGGCAACCGATAATTGTACATAATATTATTTTCTTTGGTTTAATTGTTTTTATTTTAGATACTATTTTCGTTTATATTTCATGTCATTTATTTCTATTTCTAATGTTTATTATATTTAGAATTGTTGAATTTTATAACTGCTTGTTAAGTTGTGTAAGAAGTACATAAAAAGCTATCAGTATGATCAAAATGTTTAGAATGATGGATGCACCTATATCTACACATTAATATTTGAGCACGTTCACCAAAAGGGTAACTTTTTCTTCTTTATTATTTATTTTTAATTTATAATTATTACATTGAGGGCAATGTAATTTATAGTTTGGGGGTAGAAAAAGTTACATCTATATAAATTTAAGAAAATTTAATTTATTATGAAAAAGTTACATATTTATCAATTTGAGCAATTTTAAATTTTATTAAACATTTGTTTATATTTCACTTATTTTTATTTACTTTTATTTTCATTTGTTTGATTTTATTTGTTTTTATTGGTTTAAGAATCTTAGGTTTATTTTTAAATTTTTCTTACAAAAATTATCATGTCTTTTAGTTAATTTAAAGCAAATGATTAAGTCTTTGCACTGTTAGACTAATTTCTTAAACATATCATGGAGTAATGTGATAATTAATTAGTTTTTGTCATAATTTATCTTTCATGATAAAATATTGAAATTACGATAAATTCAAAATTAGTGTTTAAGAATCAAATAGTGGAGATTACATTGTGAGAATATTTTGAGCCTTCATCTTTCCATTTTGAGTGATAATTTTTTTCTACTCTTTTAAACACTCTTCTCATTATTTAAATGTTAGATGATCTTTATAGGTTTTGTAGTGAATGTTAGCATTTTTACATATGATAAATTTTCATATATTTATTTTTATTGCTTAAATTGAATGATTAAGTAGAAATTAAAAATATATACCCTTCTTAATTCATGCATGACTTCCAAAACAGAAACATATATAGGGTTACCTAAGCCAATACAAAAGAAAGGCTAAAATTATCCATTCACTAAAATCATACAAAATATGTTCAAAAATATATGGGTCCTCTCTCTAAGAAAAGAGAAAGAAAGAAAAAAAATCAATAGTATAAATTAAACACTATGACCCAAAAACCCTATAAAGTTGTGAGAAATGACTAATACAAAAGAAATATAACAAACGAATACCCTACAAGTCATTTCTTTTTTTCATATCTAAAAGGCATATAACTTGAGATTTTTATTTGATGATTTTAATTGGTGCATGAAAATAGTATGTGATTTCTTTATAAATCCTATCGTTTTATTCTTTTCATGAAATCAATGTTATGCACTACTTTAAGCCTTTCTATTCATTGAACATATGCAAACTTATTAGTTCTTTTTTTTTTTACATAAACTCCATTTGTATATAACTTTGAATGAGTGCTTTGACCCATAGAATTAGTGTGATATTAAGAATATGATTTGAAAGGTTAGAGTCGAAATGAATTCAAATTCTAAAACACTAAAATTGGTTAAATTAATATTGATGCATTTTTTTCATGTGGGATATAAATATTATTTTCACCTATTATTACAATAAACTACAAATGTTTAAGACGTTAATTTGCTTATTCTTTGGATTTTAATTGTGAACTTGAAAGAGATTAAAAACATGAGAAGTTTTGCTATTCTATTTTGTTATCTTTTATTTTAAATTTTACTTTTTTATAATTTTTGTTGTTATTTGTTTGTGTGATATTTTTATGTTTTCTTTTAAATTTTGATATTTTACTTTGATGTTTATTAGTATCATATTTGAATGCCCTCATAGGACTTAAATCATCTACTAGGACTACCTAGGGATTTAAAGGCTTGCTACATATGCTAAATTCAACC
The DNA here is from genome assembly GCA_030763125.1 of Hippophae gyantsensis. NCBI lineage: Eukaryota > Viridiplantae > Streptophyta > Magnoliopsida > Rosales > Elaeagnaceae > Hippophae > Hippophae gyantsensis. The sequence goes on along the minus strand of CM061035.1, from coordinate 38,352,439 downwards.
ATGTCAATATATGAAAATGCTTGAAGATAGTTTAATTTATTTTTAGCTTTTGTTTTAGTTTTTTTGCATTTCTTTCTAGAGACTAGTAAGAAACTAGCTAGGAGTTATGATGAGTATTGAAAAACACTAAATATAACATAATTCTATGCATTTTAAAATGTCAAAATAAATTTATATTTGCATAATTTTTTCAAAATAGGGAGGAAAATGCAATTGTTTGAACATTATACATTTATGTTGGGCCACTTAAATAGGTTACATAAACTTGTGGGTTTGTGCAAAGTGAACTGAATCAATTGCTAAGGAAATCCCAAGAAATTGCGGTATATAAATACAATCATTTTCTCTAGGGTTTCTTTATCAATTGTTTGCTCTGGTTTTTAGCACCGTTTCTTTCTATTGTTTTCTCTCTTAAGCTTTCTCTCAATCTCTTGGTTCCATATTTAGGTGGTTCAATGAGGTCTTTAAAGTGTTCTTGAATTTTTAATCTCAAATGCTTGTAAGCTTATTTTTTGTTAGTCTAATTGCTTTGGTTTTATATAAGAACATTAGTTTTCTCATTGTTGTAATCTTGTACTCATACTTGGTTTTTTATAGTGATGAATCTTTTTCCATTCTTGTGAATGTAAAAAATGAATCACATACTATGTGTTCATTTTCATTTAATTTTTATTTATGATCACAACTACATTTTGCAATCTTCATTATTTTATTTTTAAAAAGTGTTAAGAATCTCTTAAAGGTCTAAAAAGCTTCTATTTTATTCATGTGATTTAAAGTAATTTTTCCAACAAACTTTGTATTCAAGAGCTGATATTAGTGAAATTTGAGACTTTGGGCGTGGACTAGACAATTTTCTAAACCACGTTAATTCCTTGTGTTTATGATTTGCTTATTTTATTTTTACATTTTTATTATGCCCAACTATTTAGTATAAAGGACTCTTGCACCCTATGACCAACTGTAGAGCTTAGCCTCGCTCATAGGGGTCCATTAACCAAAGCCCCAGCTAGCTATCCTAGACCCACTAGCTAGAGTTTTTTCTAGCTTGTGAAATGGCCCTCATCATCCCAATAAGAATATCATGTTATCCATCCCCTACCAACTCAAAGAGGTTAGCCCGAGAAGGTCGGTCTAAAGTAAGTTATCTCTAGCTTGAGATGTAACCCTTATTAAAATCCACTCTAAACTATACTAAAATAAGGGTACAACTTGAGCCAGGCATTGCACAAAGCCTATTCATATCATGCAAACCAATCAACCATAATACTGTTCGTAACAAGGATTTCATGTGCACCCAAGATTTAGTGAAGTTCTAATAAGCCATTTCCATGTGTACCATTTTCTTAGTATATATGGGTGAACAATAGATCTAAGATAGGACCATTGAGCCATCATAGGTTGTAACCCTCTTATTGGGATTTTCTCAAAAAATTTGATGCCCACTATAGGGTTTTCAGGCTTTTTTGACTATAAAAGAAAAGTTGAACCTTGTAGCTTTAGAAATTCAGAAATTCAGTCTGAAACTTAGAGGGTTTCAAGTCATTAGCTAGAACATGAACCCGTCTATCCAAATTTGATTATGTGCTCATGTAAGCAAATATGGTAGGACAGTCCCCATATAGTTGGAAATTGTGAGACTAGTCAGACAACCAACACCCAAGTTTGGGTTATCCAAATCGGGAAGACAACTCTCAGCCTCACCATGACCATTTCAAGCCCAAGGTTGAATTGAGTAGTCACTTCAATGTTGACCTCCCCAATCCACCTATACCTCACATGCCAGTCATTCTTGAGGCAGTATAAATGCAGTTGGAACTTTTGTAGTAGACTGTACTTCAGATTCAACAAGATAATCAAGATCTATGAGAGTGTTGGCCCACCATATATTTAGTGAACATAATCGGGTCCCATTTTACAAAAACCCAGACGGCCAGGAAAACAAGCTAAATGATGATGAAGGTAGAAGCTTTAAGGAAGCAATAACCCAGACCAATCATAGATCTCTCAGAGATATAGTGCCACTCAAGTGTCTAGTTAGACGAGATCTTGTTGTTCCAAAAGATCCCTAAGAAGCCAAGCTATAATGAGAGGCACATGTAGCAACTAAAAAACCAACTCAAAGAAGAAAGTCAAAAAGACCCAGTACGACATAGAGGAAGGTTGTAGCTAATTAGCCACCTCTTCTTTTAGTGACAAAATTGAGGCAATGATCTCTCTTCAAAAAAATTTCACACCATGGTGCTCATCATATCAAGGTAATAAAGACTCAGTAGCCCATGTTTTGCTATTCAAAAACTCAATGGCTCTAGTGTATCTACCGATGGACAAACATGATGCTATAATGTGAAAGACATTTGCTTAAATATTGCAAGATAACGCACAAAAGATGTTCATTGACTTACCCCCTTGAAGTATGTCCTGTTTTGGCAAACTGGTCAAAGCATATGTTAGAAGTACGCTAGCTACAAACCCATAAAAAGGAATCTCATCATTTATTCTCAATAGTTCTAGGTCCTATGGAAACAATCGAAAGTTTCATGAAGAGGTTCAAGGATCAATTAAATGTTAGAAATATCAGGTTGCTCAAACTCTATAGCAATTGAGGCATTTCAAAAATGGGTGCTAAGAAGTTTTGGCCTTTTGTAGAACTAATCAAAACAACATCAGGATCTATAAATTTTGTTTATAAGTAAGCCCAAAAATATGTGAACTAAGAAATAGAAATGGAAGTGAAATTAGATTTGGTGAAAGGGCAAAGAAAACAATAAGGGAAATAAGGAGATTAGGTCGGATCGAGGATGGGAGAGGCAAAACTCACCCCTTTTTATTTAAGAATATTAGAGTTGAGACATGTTGGGTCATAGGTGAGAAAGTCTAACACTTACAAATGACCAAAGTAAAGAGTAACAAACTTTTAGAGTATACAACCACTTGGCATAAAATAATCCACTAAATGAATAAAGTAGTATATAACTCAATAAAAATATAAACACAAATATATCTATCAATCAAAACATGATCTGTTCTAACTGCTTATATATTGCCCTTATAAGCTGCCTCCATAACTACTATTATCTAACACTAAATTTAGATATCCTCTTTAGCGCACCACCACCACCAAGGAGTGCGAACAGTCACCAACAGTTAGTATCATGAAACCTAAGGCCATAACCTATCCAAAGCTTAGGAACCTAAGTATATAATATAATTCTAAGTGTTAATTCACTTTTAATTAATCCAAACACTAATAAATTTTTTTTTTTGCTTAAAATACTCTCGAATCACTAATGTTAAAAATATACTTAAAGTATTGGTGACCCAGAATCAAAAAAGTTTAATCTTTTAAAAACTGTAAGTTTTAAAAACAAATAGGATTTTCCCACATTTTTCTAATTACCAAAATTTTTAGAAAAATATGGGTTTTATAAAAAATTACAAGCTGCCTTGCCTTTTCGACCATTCTCTGCCTTTCTTACCCCATGGTGGCAAGCAAAATAGCCATTATCTAACAAGAGTAATAGCATTACCCATTCACCAAGCAAGGGTGATGAAAGGGGCAAGACCCTAGTGATAAGTGTTATTTTATACATTTTTTTATATCAATTTCTTTATATTTATATATTATTTATTATTATAACAAGCTAAAATTATTTATTTTTTATTTTAAAAAAAATATTGATCTTTTAGAGTTTTTTAAAATTTTCTAATATTTTTATGGATTTTTTATGATGTTTATTTGATAGATGGATGTATCCAAAACAAAAAAAAAATGGATTTACTTAGCAACACAAGTAAACTCACACCATTCTCATTATGGCCGCGTGTCAAAAATATGAATTAGAACCACGATTTCTTATCTCATATGACGCAAGTGTCACCTTTTTACATTATCTTTATCTCCGATTATAATGAGAAGCGTGAATCTCACATAACATGCATGATTTTTGGCATATTAGTCTCGATACAACTTTAAAATAGATCAATTTTCTCAGTATAAATACAAAATAATATCCATAAAATATAAGGAATATCAAAATTACACGAAAAATTAAGAAAAAAAAATACAAAAATTATAGGATTAAAGTTGGAGGCAATAATTGAGAAGAAGAAGATTCAATAACGAATTAGAGAAATTAATGATCAGATTCAAGAACAAAAATCCTAAAATTTCTTCCCTTTTCTTTTATTGATTTCATGAATAATTTTCTGAATTGATTGTTTGCTATGAATAGCTAATTTTATAATTTATTGTGGGTGATTTTAAAGTCCTAGACATGGATTGTAATATTTAAAAAGATCTATAATATTCTATTCAACTTTTCTTTTTGATTATATATTAATTCTTAATTTTAACCATTGTATGAATTTATATGATTATTTAAGTATACAATTAAATAATCAAATTAAATCATTGTTAATCAATTTAGTTGAATGAGTATGTAATCGCTCAATCAATTTATATAATTACTGATATATTGCTTGCAATGAGAATTAATACTGAGGATAATTAAATTGAGTTTTTCTGTTTAACGTTGATCCAATTTACTTCTTTAAAATTTAATACTTTTGACAGATTAAATTTAGAGTCGATATTCTAGGTTGTCTATTAAAAATAGTTTGATTAAGAGCTTGTTTAATTCAACGAATTTATAAAAAGATGTTGAGATTTTTACATTTGTAAATTTCTCTAAGTTGGTATAATAAAATAATAGGATAATATAATATAATTTTATTGATTTGAAATACATTCTAATGGTAAAGAATGATTATACAATTGTTCTTTTATTTGAATTTTTATTATAATATTTTTATCTTTATTAATCATTAGTTGTTAGATTGAATTTTTATTTTACAAAACCAAAACCCCTAATTTTCAATAAATAGGAGTTAGTTTTCAAAATCCTAAGTGAGAGAGACCTTCACCTACAATATACTAATTTACAACATCCTAAAAAATTTAAAGTAAGGTTTAAATTGACTATCTATTTAACCACATCAATTTTCGGCACCATTTTCGTCATAGATTTTTTGTTCAATTAATTCTTATTTACTTTTATTTATTTTTAAGTATTATATATATAAATAAAAACAATTAATTTTTTTAAAAAAATAAAAAATAAAAATAGAAATTCTTATTATACATTAAAAAAATTATTTTCTTTGTCTTTATTTTTGTTCAATTTTTACTTAATTTTTTATAATCTTTATTTTCTTTTTAGGATTATAGTGAATGAACCCGCACTACAATCTGAGATTAAATTTATAATTTATTGAGCAGGTAATTCAAATAGATCTTCCAAGATCAAGCGAATCATTTGATGATTTCATTCATTCCATCGATATAGAAATGATTATGAATAATCCTAATCAAACTCTTAAGGTGATGGTCACATCGACTTTAGATCAATAACCATTATGTATTCAATACGATGAAAATAGTAATGCTATTGAATTGAAGTATGACATAATTCATCTCTTGCCTGCCTTTTGAGGTATAGTTGATGAGGATCGATACAAACATCTAAAGGAATTTCATGGGGTCTATTCTAGCTAGCATGAAACTGGATGGCACTACTAAAGAACAAATAAAACTTAGAGCATTTCTTTCTTTTTAGTTGATAATGCTAAAAAGTGGTTGTTCTATTTATCATGTGGGATTATAAATAGTTGAAATGAGATGAAACAACTCTTCTTGGAGGAATATTTTCTAGCTTCTAGGGCTACTCTAATCAAAAAATGAAATTTGTGTTATTCAGAAGTACAATGGGGAGAATTTATATGAGTATTAGGAGCAATTCAAGAAATCATGTTCAAGTTTCCTACATCACCAAATAAGTAAGCAGCTCTTAATCCAATACTTCTATGAAGGATTGATATCCATGGATAAAAGCATGATAGATGCAACAAGTGGTAAAGCTGTGGTTAATAAAACTACTTAAACTGTAAAGAATTTAATTGCCACTATGGTTGCAAATGCTCCACAGTTTGGTACCTGTTATAACCCACCATAAAAGGTTAATGAAGTCATAGTTTCTAATAATATTGAAGAACAACTCAACATTCTCACTTTAATTATGCAACAAGCAATCCGACAAGTTCAATCTTGTAGAAGTTGCACCAATATTAGACACCCAACAGACATGTGTCCCACTATTCAAGATCCTAGTGTTGAATAAGAAAATGAGATAGGATGATACCAAGGACAATAATGGAAAAAATATGAGCCTTACATTAACACCTATAATACTAGTTGGAGGGATCATACTAAACTTTAGCTACTCTGGAGGTAATCAAGCAGTTACCCCTAGTAATCCACCAAATTTTCCATTTCCAAGAGGCTAAAAACCTCATCAAGTGAGACCATAAAATCATCCTCCATCTCAAGCTAAATTTTTAGAGGATTTGATAAATATGATAACATGTAATATTGCTCAATTCCAATAAGATACTATCAAGTTCCAACAAGAATCACTCAAGTTTTAGCAAGTCAAAAAATTTGCTATCAAGAACCTTAAAAATGGAATCAATTAGTTAGCTACTATCATTGGGAGACTAGAAGCACAAGGATTTAGTAAACTTCCTTCTTAACCAATGGTCAATCCCCAAGAAAATTCCAATACTATATCATTGAGAAGCAGTACACATTCTGAAGAAGCTCATAGGGAATAAACCATAGAAAATAAGACTAAGGATGAGCTAATTCAAGAACAAACAAACTATTCTAACAAAGTGAAAAACAAGATAATCAATAGCAAGGAAGCGAAACAATCACATAAGGTACAATCTAAACTTCCAATTTTTTCTTATGAACCTCCTATTCCTTTTCCTAGCAAGTTTGCAAAATCCAAAAAGGAGGTATATATGCAAGAAGTCTTGGAAACTTTTCGAAAAGTGAAGGTCAATATTCCACTATTGGATGCCATCAAGCTAGTTCCATGCTATGCTTAATTTCTCAATGAGTTATGCACCAGCAAGTGGAAGCTTAAAGGTAATGAAGTGGTGAACATGGGAGAGAATTTTTTGGTAGTCTTATGAAGGAAACTTCCATAAAAATGCAAGGATCCATGTATTCTTACCATACCATGCATTATAGGTAACACCAAATTTGAAAGGGTTATGCTAGATCTAGGAGCTTCAACTTATGTTACTTTAAATCTTAGTACCCTTAAAGAAACTAGTATAGTTATCCATCTCATTGATCAATCTAATGCTTATCCAAAAGGAGTTGTGGAAGATGTTTTAGTGCAAGTTAATAAGCTTATCTTCCCGGCTGATTTTTATGTGCATGATATGAGAGATGACTCCACTATTAAGTCCACACTCTTTCTTTTGGGTAGAACATTCATGAGAACCGCCAAAACAAAGATATATGTGCACACCGGAACATTAACTATGAAATTTGATAGAGAGGTTATTCACTTCAATATCTTTGAAGCGATGAGGTACCCTAGTGACTATAATTCTTATTTTTTGTTAATGTACTTGAATATTTAATGCATCAAATGATTGATATTGAAAATACATACCTATTAAAGGATTCCATAAAAGACTGCATGAAAAAAAAAATTTAAGTGATGTAGAAGGGGATATTGACAGATTGGAGAAATTAAAGGAGATTATGACCTCTCTTGACTCTTCTCTAGAGATAAACCTGAGATACAATCTTTCCTATATTTATCTTCTCGTATCTAATGAAATTTTTTTGCCTTCCATTATGCAAGCACCCACCTTAGAGTTCAAACCTCTACCTAACCATCTCAAATATGTATACTTAGGAGACAGAGACATACTTCCCATGATTATAGCAACTAAGTTTTCAACTATTAAAGGAGAAAGTGTAATACTTGTTTTGAGAGAATACAAATTAGTGATTGAGTCAAAATTACCAATATTAAGGGAAATAACACTTTTATGTGCATGGCTAGAATATTTCTTGAAGATCTCGCAAAATCAACAAAAGAACCACAAAGGTGATTGAATTCACCAATGATAGAAGTGGTTTAGAGAGAAATTATCAAGCTACTAGAAGTTGGTGTAATTTTTCTGATATCACATAGAAAGTGGTTTAGCCCAGTCCAAATGGGTCCAAAGAAGTTACGATTTACAATGGTGATGAATGTGAATATTGATTTAATTCCTACCCAACTTCAACCTAGGTGGCGAACTTGCATTGACTTTCAAAAGATCAACTCTATGACTTTCAAAGATCATTTTCCTTTACCTTTTATTGATCAAATGCTTGAGCATTCAGCAAGACATACTCACTATTATTTTCTTGTTGGTTTTCATGTTATAATCAGATTTTCATTGCACCAAAATACTAAGTGAAGACAATATTCACTTACCCCTTTAGCACCTTTTCTTATAACATGTGCCATTTGGCCATTGTAATGCTTCCACCACCTTTTAGAGGTGTATGATAAGTATATTTTTTTATATAGAAAGCATTATAGAAGTGTTTATGGATGATTTTATTATATATGGAGATTCATTTGATAATTTCCTCAATAACCTTCCCATTAATTCTGAAGAGATGTATAGAAACTAACCTTGTACTTAATTGAAAATAAATGTCATTTTATGGTAGATCAAGGTATAGGTCTAAGACGTGTGATATCATCTAAGGGTATAGAGGTTGATAAATCTAAGATAGATCTTATTCATTCCTTACCACATCCCACTTATGTAAGGGAGGTTTATTCTTTTCTTGGTCATAGAGGATTCTATGGAAAATTTATACATGATTTCTAAAAAATAGCAAGGCCTCCATGTTAGTTGCTCCAAAAATTTGTGGTATTTGTGTTTAATGAAGAGTACCTCAAAGCATTAAACATATTAAAAGAACTCTTATCCATAGCACCTATCATTAACCCACCTGAATGGAGTCTACCATTTGAGCTGGTATGTGATGCAAATGAATATATAGTTAGAGCTTTTTTGGGAGAAAGGGTTGACAGGCTACCAAATGCCATATATTATGCATCACAGATGATAAGAGTCAAATTATTGCATTTTTGTTATGATTTAAATGTTGATATTTGTGTGAAAATTACGGTTATTTGATTATTTAATCCACAAATGTCATTTCACGGGTATTTCGTGTTTAAAGTGCAATTTCAGGTAAAATCATATTTTTGGAGAAGTTTGGGACAAATTTCAACGAACGGGATTGAGTGCAAATAAAAAGAAAACAAAATTTCAAAATTTGGAATTTCGCCGCCAGCGAGAATATTCTCGCCGCCGGCGAAAACCTTACGGAGAATACGTTGAGCAAAGAAATCTCGCCGCCCGCCAATGCATTCTCGCCGCCGGCAAAAATCCTACAGAATCTTCTCGAGAGCACAAAATTTGACAAATTCATCTTGCCACCGGCCAAATTTATCTCGCCGTCGGCCAAATGCATCTAGCCACCGGCCACATTATTTTGGCCGCCGGCCAAGATCGAAAACCCTAAAAATATTTATTTTCCAGAAAACTCGCCGCGGCGAGAATAACGTCACCGCAGGCAAGTTTCGTCCGAAAATAGATTTTTTGGTTGTTTTGTTCCAAAATTGCCCCTCAAATCCTAGATCTATATATATAATATGATGGAAAAAGAGGGGGACGGCAGAGAGAAGAGATCTGAATCATTTTTGGAGGAGAAAAGGCAAATTTTGGAGAGAAAGTTTGGAGAAGCTTGAAGGATCATTACCATTGTTGCTACCAAGTCTTCATCTTCAAGAGTTTTTCATCTCTTCTTCTTAGCCTTCATATTCTGCATTTTATTCAGATTTTTTTATTCATGAATTCAATTGAAATAATGGTTGTTCTTATTTTCGTTATGAACTAATTCGTTTTTGCTAAGGCTATGATGTAGTTAAATCAAGGAAATCTGATTTCTTTGGTTATTGTTATATGAATTCATTGTTTTCAAGTTGAGTATTTATTTCCATGCTTAATGCTTTTAAATTTCTAATCAAGATTTAGATGATTTGTTGCATTATATTGAGACCGAGAGGAGATGTGTAATGAATGCTTCTTGTGATAAATACCGTATGTTGAATGCGAGTTTGACACCTAATGCATGATGTATGTGGTTATTCCAGAAATTCCATAAATCGTAATGTGCTTATTTGTAATTAAATCTTCATAAAAATATAGTTGGTTTTCATAGATAAGTAATTCTAATATAACTTGAGAAAGAGTATTAGATAAGTTTGGGTTTTTCAACCATCACTTTTAGCTTTGATTCTCATATAACATGACTTGAAATCGGATTGAATTGATTTAGCGAAATCAAATGCCTTAGCGTTTTTAATCATTTGTGAACAACATTAAATTTTGTTATTTACGTTTAGTTTTATGTTAATTTACTTTTAAAACAATTTCAACAATTCAATTTTCAAATAAAATTAGGGTTAGTCAATTTCGGTACTTAGTAACGCCATTCTTTGTGGGTTCGATATTCGTACTTTTGTACACTTTATTACTTGAATGATTTGTACACTTGCGAAAATAAGCATCAAGTTTTTGGCGCCGTTACCGGGGAATGGTTTGATTTTATTAATATCGATAATACCTAATCTTAGTTTTAATTTGAAGTTAATTTGCTTTATCTTTCTTTCATTTTTAATTTTTTTTATTTTGCTGTTTTATTTTATAAATATAAAAAAAAGGGTAACTTTGTGTTGTTTTTGTTAGTTGATTTTCTGGTTGTAGGAGTTTTGTATGAGACGTACAAGAAGCCTTAACCTTCTTCCATTTGATCCGAAGATTGATAGAACATATAGGCGTCTAAACCGAGAGAGAAGACGTTCAACTTCAGCTCCTAATAGACAAATAGCCATGGATCCACCATTTGTTGAGGGAGGTGGAAATCGTAGAGCTTTGAGGGATTATGCTGCGCCTAATGTTGCTGGAACTATTTCGGGTATAAGGAGGCCAACTATTCAAGCCAATAACTTTGAGATAAAACCATCCTTTATCCAAATGGTTCAATCAAATCAGTTTGGGGGAATGTCAAAAGATGATCCAAATGCACATATTTCTTACTTTCTGGAGGTGTGTGATCTTTACAAGATAAATGGTGTGTCCGAAGATGCTGTAAGATTGAGGGTTTTTCCTTTTTCACTTCGGGATAAAGCCAAGGAGTGGCTAAACTCATTACCACCAGGATCAATTACAACATGGAATGAATTGGTTCAGAAATTCTTATCCAAGTTCTTTCCTCCTACTAAGACGGAAAAATTGAGGAATGAAATCACATCTTTTACACAATATGACCAAGAATCATTGTATGAAGCTTGGGAAAGATTCAAAGAAATGTTGAGGAAATGCCCACATCATGGTATACCAATTTGGCTACAAGTCTCTACATTTTATAATGGGTTGGTTTCAAATTATCGGGCAATGATTGATGCTGCAGCTGGAGGGTCTTTAATGGGAAAAACACCGGAGGATGCTCATGAGTTGTTAGAGGTTATGGCAGAAAACAACAATCAGTGGCATTCAGAGTGGGTAATTGCAAAAAGACCAGCAGTAGTGCATGAAATTGATTCAGTGAATGCTTTGTCGGCTCAAGTTGCTGTTCTTTCAAGAAAGATGGATTCTTTGTCATCCAAACTCGAATCCAAACCAACTGCACAATGTGATTTATATGGTGGAAAGCATGCTAGCATCGAGTGCCAAGTTTGAAATCCATTTGCTTCACCAAATGCTGAGCAAGCAAATTATGTTTCAAATTTCCAAAAACCTCAACATAACCCATACTCGAACACCTACAATCTAGGTTGGAGAAATCATCCAAATTTGTCATGGGGAAATAACCAAGGGGGATTCAAACCGTCATCATCTTCCTACCAACCCCAAGAAAAAAAACAAACAAATTTGGAAGAAATTTTGGGAAAGTTCATTGAGGAGTCAAGAACAAATTTCAGAAATCAAGAGGCAATTAACAAGGATATCCAAAACCAACTGGGGCAACTTTCAAAGCAGATTGCAGAAAGGTCTCAAGGATCGTTGCCTAGTGACACAATAAATCCCAAAGAGCATGCAAAGGCTATCACATTAAGAAGCGGTAGAGAACTTGAGAATCAGAGGAAATCGGAGAAAAAGATGGAAGAATCTAAAGAAAATCCATCAACATCCCAAGATGTTCAACCTTCCCCAAATGCGAAATATGAGCCTCCTATCCCATATCCTCAAAGATTGAATAAGAAAAAGCTTGATAATCAATTTGATAAATTTCTAGAAATTTTTAAGAAATTGCATATTAATATTCCTTTCGCAGAGATGTTGGAACAAATGCCCAAGTATGCAAAATTCATGAAGGAAATTCTATCAAAGAAGAGGAGGTTGGGAGATTATGAAACTGTCATGCTAAATGAGGAGTGCAGTGCAGTTCTTCAAAGAAAACTACCACAAAAATTGAAAGACCCAGGGAGTTTTACTATACCTTGTACTATAGGAAGTTGCAATTTTGATAAAGTCCTATGTGATTTAGGAGCAAGCATTAATTTGATGCCACTTTCTGTTTTCAGGAAACTAGGCCTGGGAGAAGTGTAGCCCACTTCAATCTCTCTACAATTAGCGGATCGATCGGTGAAATATCCTCGAGGGGTAATTGAGGATGTTTTAATTAAAGTTGACAAATTTATTTTCCCTGTAGATTTCGTGGTGCTTGACATGGAGGAAGATAGAGAGGTACCATTGATATTGGGGAGACCATTCCTTGCAACTGGAAGAACATTGATTGATGTTCAGCAGGGAAAGCTCATTCTACGGGTGCAAGATGAACAAGTGACCTTTGATGTTTTTGAAGCAATGAAATTTCCAAGTGAGGTACATTCGTGTTTTCAAATTAACACTCTTGATAGGTTAATCTCAGAAACTTTTGAGGAGAGAACTCCATTGCTACCACTAGAAGCTTGCCTTGTGAAATCTGCAACAATTGAGGAGGATGATGAGGGAGTGAGACAATGTTCCGAATTACTGGTAGCACTTGATGAATATTAGTCCAGTGATGGAACATTCAAGGAGTTGGGAACAAATGAAACTCCAACCTCAGTGGTAAAGAAGGAAGCCAACAAGATTGAGCTAAAGCCACTGCCATCCCATCTAAGGTATGCCTATCTTGAAGACTCTGAATCTTTTCCTGTTATTATTAACAATTCCTTGAATGATGAAGAGGAAAACAAGCTATTAGGAGTTCTTCGGACTCACAAAATGGCAATTGGATGGACAATGGCGGACATCAAAGGGATTAGCAACTCTGTGTGCATGCATAAAATCTTGATGAATGAGGATTACAAGCCCACAATTCAGCCACAAAGGCGTTTGAACCCAACAATGCAAGAAGTGGTCAAGGCTGAGGTGATTAAGCTTTTGGATGCCGGGGTAATCTATCCAATTTCAGATAGTGCTTGGGTAAGCCCAATTCATTGTGTACCAAAGAAAGGAGGAATCACAGTTGTAGAAAATGAAAACAATGAGCTTATTCCAACAAGGACAGTGACTGGGTGGAGAGTGTGTATTGATTATCGAAAGTTGAACGATGCTACCCGAAAAGATCATTTTCCTTTGCCATTTATTGATCAGATGTTGGAAAGATTGGCTGGACATGCTTATTATTGTTTTCTTGATGGATATTCGGGGTACAACCAAATTGCAATTGCACCAGAGGATCAAGAGAAGACAACATTTACATGCCCTTATGGTACTTTTGCATACAGAAGGATGCCATTCGGTTTATGTAATGCACCTGCAAATTTCCAAAGATGCATGATAGCAATTGTCTCTGATATGGTCGAAAAGTTTATTGAGGTTTTTATGGATGATTTTTCTATTTTTGGCCATTCTTTTGATAATTGCTTGCATAATCTCTCTTTAGTCCTGCAGCGTTGTAAAGACACAAATTTAGTGCTAAATTGGGAGAAATGTCACTTCATGGTTCAAGAAGGAATTGTTCTTGGCCATCGGATTTCAACAAAGGGAATAGAAGTGGACCGTGCAAAGGTGGAAGTGATCGAAAAATTACCACCTCCAACAACTGTAAAGGGTGTTAGAAGTTTCTTGGGACATGTTGGGTTTTATAGAAGATTTATTAAAGATTTTTCTAAAATAACAAACCCTCTTTGCAGTTTATTAGTTAAAAATGCACAATTTGATTTTTCTCCTGATTGTTTGCAAGCTTTTAACCTTTTGAAGGAGAAGCTCATTTCAGCCCCTATAATTTGTGCACCGGATTGGAGTCTTCCATTTGAGGTAATGTGTGATGCTAGTGACTATGCTATAGGTGCTGTTTTGGGCCAAAGGAAGAATAAGTTGCTGCATGTGATTTATTATGCAAGCAGGACATTGACAGATGCACAACTTAATTATGCAACAACTGAGAAAGAGCTTTTGGCAGTAGTGTTTGCATTTGATAAGTTTAGATCTTATTTAATTGGGTCTAAAATTATTATTTATACTGATCATTCTGCTCTTAAGTATTTGCTAGCCAAGAAAGATGCCAAACCGCGATTACTAAGATGGATTCTTCTCTTGCAAGAATTTGACTTAGAAATCCGGGACAAAAAAGGGACCGAAAATTTGGTTGCTGATCATTTGTCCAGGTTGGAAGAAGATTACATTGAGGTTGAAGACCAAATTAATGAAACATTTCTGGATGAGCAATTGCTTGCTATCCGAACGGCTCCATGGTTTGCTGATTATGCAAATTATTTGGTCAAGAAAATTTTACCTCCTGACATGTCTTATCAACAAAAAAAGAAATTCTTTTCTGATCTGAAACATTATTTTTGGGATGAACCTTACTTGTATAAACATTGTGCAGATCAAATTATTAGAAGATGTGTGCCGGAGGAAGAAATGGAAAGTATTCTTCGTCATTGCCATTCGAAGGAAGTTGGGGAACATTTTGGTGGAACAAAAACTGCAGCAAAAAATTTGCAATCTGGATTTTATTGGCCTTCATTGTTTAAAGATGATTTCAAGTTTGTTTCAATGTGTGATGATTGCCAAAGGAGCGGAAATATTTCACGGAGACATGAAATGCCCTTAAATAACATTTTAATAATTGATTTATTTGATGTTTGGGGTATTGATTTTATGGGGCCTTTTCCTTCATCTCATTCTAATAAATACATTCTTGTTGGTGTAGATTATGTCTCTAAATGGGTGGAAGCAGTTGCCTTGCCTACCAATGATGCTAAGGTTGTGATAAATTTTCTCAAGAAGAACATATTTTCTAGATTTGGCACACCTAGAGCAATTATAAGTGATGGAGGTAAGCATTTCTGCAATAACCAATTTGAGGCTTTGTTGCAAAAATATGGAGTAACACACCGAATAGCTACACCTTACCATCCTCAAACTAGTGGACAAGTTGAAGTGTCAAACCGAGAGTTGAAGAGGATCCTTGAAAAGACCGTAAATAACTCACGCAAGGATTGGTCAAGGAAACTAGATGATGCACTTTGGGCCTATAGGACAGCTTTCAAGACACCTATCGGCATGTCTCCATACCAATTGGTGTATGGAAAAGCTTGTCACCTTCCAGTTGAATTGGAACATCGGGCATATTGGGCAATTAAAATTCTGAATTTTGATCTTAAGGTAGCAGGTGAGAAGAGGGTGTTGCAATTAAATGAGATGGATGAAATAAGGAATGATGCTTATGAGAATTCCCGAATATACAAGGACAAGACGAAGGTTTGGCATGATAAGCACATCTTGAGGCGAAACTTAGAGGCGGGACAGAAAGTGTTGCTTTATATTTCCAGTCTCAGACTTTTTCCAAGAAAGTTAAGATCTCGTTGGTCAGGGCCTTTTCTAGTAACCAAGGTGTTTCCTTATGGAGCAGTCAAGATCAGTCATGAAATAAAAGGAACTTTCAAGGTGAATGGACAACGGTTGAAGCCATATTTTGATGCAGAGTTCAACAAGCAGAAAGACTCTCTAGAGTTACAAAAACCGTAGTAAAGAATGACAGAAAGTCTAGCTAATGAATATAACTTAAAGCGCTTAATGGGAGGTAACCCATCAGGTAAAAAAAAAAAAAAAATTTTAAGTTCGCCGCCGGCGATAATCGATTTAAATAGATTTTGGCCGCGGCTAGGTTAGTTTTCATGCAATTTTTTTTCCTTTTCTCTCGTCTCTCCATTTTCTCTCATCCCACCTCCAAATCTTCATCACTATTCATCATCAAAACACCAAATCCATCACCATATACTTGTTCCCATCGAGATTTGACGCAAGCTCATCCATCTTAGCCGCGGTTTTGGAGCGTTTTTGAGCAGATTTTGAAGCTGTTTTCGGAGCAGATTTTGGAGCTGTTTTGGAGCAGATTTTGAAGCTGTTTTTGGAGTATATTTTGAAGCTGTTTTGGAGCAGTTTGGAAGCTGTTTTGGAGCAGTTTGGAAGCTGTTTTTGGAGCAGTTTGGAAGCTATTTTGGAGCAGTTTGGAAGCTGTTTTTGGAGCAGATTTTGGAGCAGAGTTTTTGTTGGGCGTCTTGGATTTTGATTTTCCCTCTAAAAAGTGAGTAATTGTGGTACAAAGATTTGTTTATTTGCATTTCTGTTAGATTGCAAGGGATTGTTGGAGAATAAACTGAATTAGGGATGAGAAATTGCAAGCTAGGGTTTTGAATTTGAATATGATTTGGCAATTTGGGGTTTTTTGAAATTGAGGATATTTTGATTAAATTGCTGCATTTCTTGCATTAATTTCTGATATATAGAGGCATTGTGATATTGAGAATTGTCTGGATTGTCTAGATTGAAGTATATTGTGAAAATGCCTAAAAAAACCAAAGCCCAGAAGACTCATTCTTCTTCCTTTGATAGGAGTTTGTTTATATCCGAGGACGCTGCCAAGCATTTTGAGGAAAAGGTTGTTAAGAGGGCAATCATACCTCAGAGATGGTTTTTGATTGATCAGACTCCTTGTTGGAGTAATTATGTCCCACATCTTCAGGCTAGGAAGTGGGAGATTTTCTGTCATCCTATTAACGGGGGTTGCTTATCTTTGGTAAGGGAATTCTGTGCTAATGCTCAAGAGCGGGTGGATTATAAAGTATTTGTGCGTAGACAGTGGGTACTTTTCACCAAAGAAGTGATTAACAATTATTACGGTTTGCCAACAATGGGGGATGAGGAGGATTTTCTCCGATTGCTTTCAGATATTGACATGGCGACAGTTAGTGCTGCGGTTTGCAAGCCAGGTACAATATGGAAGATGTCGGGTGATGTGTATAAACATTTCCCCCGAAATGCTTTATTGGACGTGGTACGGCCTTGGTATGCTTTCATTTGTGCTAATTTATTGCCTACTACACACCTTAGTGATGTCACTAGAGAGCGGGCCATCCTACTTTATGCCATTGTGTCTAGGGCCTCTATTGATGTTGGCAGGGTTATCTTTGATTATATCATGCAGAGTGCGAGGGCCGCATATGGAGGCATTGGATTCCCATCTTTAATTTCTGCTATCTGTGCAAAAGAAGGAGTAACTTGGGATAAAAATGAGGAAATTGGTGGTGTGATGAAGCCTATTGATGGGCCAAAGCTTGCTGAGTTTTTGGGAATAGCATCACCTCCCAAGAAACGCACTCATTCTACTATTGGGGCCAGTGCGAGTTCCTCCCAACCGAGGGTTGAGACTGTTGATCACCGTTTGGACAAGATTAAGCGTGTTTTGGAGTACCAGGGAGAGCATATTGCTTATCAGAGTCAGTTACTCATACAACAGCGGAATTTCCAAACCGAAAGTACACAATTCCTTCATGACTACCTTCAACGGATGTCTATACAGTCTGGGCATGATATGAGTGGTTATCCCATGATGCCGATTTTCCCCCCTATGCCCGATGCACCTGTTTACATTGGGACTGATGATGATGATGATGATGAGGAGGAGTGATGTGTTATTTTGCTTTCAGTTGTTTTCAGTACTTCTTGTTATTTATTTTTGTATTTTCTATTTAGTTTCTGATATTCAGCTTATGGACTTTTATTGAGTGTTTTATTTTGTGTCATTATTATTATTATTATTATTATTATTATTATTATTTATTTTTATTTTTATTTATTTTTTTCTTTCTTCTCGTTTTATCTCTTGATGATTTAACAAATTATTGTCATTGTGATGGTGCACCTAGCTCTTTTTCTTTTTATGATATCGATGGCCATTTGAAGTTTCTCTTTCTTACATTGAGGACAATGTAAGGTTTTGGTTGGTGGTGCGGTAAACGGTAAATCTTTTCTCCCTTTCATTTTTAGTAGTTTTATTTGTGTGTTTAGTTGAGTTTAATCTTGATTTTCCATTATTTTTTTGTATTTTGATTTAATTTTTTTTTATTTCTTTATTGTCTTATTTTGATTTTGATTTTTTTATTTTAATTTGCACATTGATGATAATAATGTGATTGTGATAACAAGTAGTTGTTAGAAGACATTAAATTTTGCTTCGGTTTAAAGAGAATTTCAAATGTTGATTTTACCTAGTTAGCGACTCTTTTGGTATGTGGTGTGATTTGGTTGATTAGTCTAAATGCTTAGAGAAGTCTTATGTGCGAATTTTTCATGAAAATTTTTGTGATCTCAACAAACTCTAGAACTCATTTGAAAACCTCTTAAGGCGAAATAATTTGGAATTGCACTATTTAGGATATGATGTAGGCCATTTTTGGATCGATTGTGCCATTTTAAGTCTACCTTGTTATCCTTATATCACTAGTAACCTCTTTGAGCCTATTTAAATATATTGTTAGCCTTACTTTTATTTCTTTTTGCCTTATATAACCTACCTTCTATTGAGCCGAAAATATATATATATAATTCCTACCTTATTTGTTAAGAGCACTTAATTTTGAACACAAACTTTTCAAGAGGAATTAGAGAAATCTTCCACATATATTGGAAGAAATTGGTTGGGGGTTATGTTTTTTCAAGAGCAATTGGAGTAAGGATGCGAAAAAAAAGAGAAAAAAAAGAGAAAAAGAAGAAGAAGAAGAAGAAGAAAGCCTTCACATTCTAGTAAACAAAAGAGTGTTAGTGATGGATGTATTGAGGTGAAAGATTGAGGAAGAACTTTGTTTATCTGTGGAAAAATGGGTTATGATCGGAAGAAACAATTTGGTTTAATGGTGTTACTCTTTTACTTAATTGGTTGTGTTTAATCTAATAAGTGCCCTTATTTGTATTTTGACAATTCCAGTTCTTTCTTAACCAAATACCTAAGCCTAACATTACAAGCCTCGTAAAGTCCTATTGATCCAAAGTGGTGTATTTTTCTTCATTAGTGGAGAGAGGTTTGAAAAGTGAGCCTATGAAGTTTGAGATTTCACCTTTTTGTTTGTGGATGTTGTGCATAATATTATCTGGGCATTATGGCTAATGGTTTGTGGTTTGATGGATGTTTAAGAGTCAATAACAAAAGTGAAATTGGCATTTGAGATTTCTTAAAGCTTAGGTGACATTTAATTATTCTATATGTTGGGTGTTATTTACAATTTTTGAGACATTTGTGCAAGTTATTTGTTATGTGATTTTATTGTTTTAAGTTAGGATAGTTATAGGTAAGATGTTTGTGGGTATCATCACTGGAAGCCCTCACGAGACTACAACTCGTCCTACTAGGGCCACCTAGGGGTTTAAAGGCTTATTGCATACGCTTAATGTAATGTTGTAAATAGAATAAATTTCCTTTGAATTTTTCTTTTAATGTCTCCTTTGAAATTATTCATAGATCGCTTTTCTTGCTAGAGACTAGCAAGAAGCTGGTTGGGGGTTGTTGATAAGAGTCAAATTATTGCATTTTTGTTATGATTTAAATGTTGATATTTGTGTGAAAATTGCGGTTATTTGATTATTTAATCCACAAATGTCATTTCACGGGTATTTTGTGTTTAAAGTGCAATTTCAGGTAAAATCATAATTTTGGAGAAGTTTGGGACAAATTTCAATGAACGGGATTGAGTGCAAATAAAAAGAAAACAAAATTTCAAAATTTGGAATTTCGCCGCCGGCGAAAACCTTACGGAGAATACGTTGAGCAAAGAAATCTCGCCGCCGGCCAATGCATTCTCGCCGCCGGTGAAAATCCTACATAATCTTCCCGAGAGCATAAAATTTGGCAAATTCATCTCGCCGCCGGCCAAATGCATCTAGCCGCCGGCCAAGATCAAAAACCCTAAAAATATTTATTTTCCAGAAAACTCGCCGCGGCGAGAATAATGTCGCCGCCGGTAAGTTTCGTCCGAAAATAGATTTTTTGGTTGTTTTGTTCCAAAATTGCCCCCCAAACCCTAGATCTATATATATAATATGATGGAAAAAGAGGGGGACGGTAGAGAGAAGAGATCTGAATCATTTTTGGAGGAGAAAAGGCAAATTTTGGAGAGAAAGTTTGGAGAAGCTTGAAGGATCATTACCATTGTTGCTACCAAGTCTTCATCTTCAAGAGTTTTTCATCTCTTCTCCTTAGCCTTCATATTCTGCATTTTATTCAGATTTTTTTATTCATGAATTCAATTGAAATAATGGTTGTTCTTATTTCCGTTATGAACTAATTCATTTTTGCTAAGGCTATGATGTAGTTAAATCAAGGAAATCTGATTTCTTTGGTTATTGTTATATGAATTCATTGTTTTCAAGTTGAGTATTTATTTCCATGCTTAATGCTTTTAAATTTCTAATCAAGATTTAGATGATTTGTTGCATTATATTGAGACCGAGAGGAGATGTGTAATGAATGCTTCTTGTGATAAATACCGTATGTTGAATGCGAGTTTGACACCTAATGCATGATGTATGTGGTTATTCCAGAAATTCCATAAATCGTAATGTGCTTATTTGTGATTAAATCTTCATAGAAATATAGTTGGTTTTCATAGATAAGTAATTCTAATATAACTTGAGAAAGAGTATTAGATAAGTTTGGGGTTTTCAACCATCACTTTTAGCTTTGATTCTCATATAACATGACTTGAAATCGGATTGAATTGATTTAGCGAAATCAAATGCCTTAGCGTTTTTAATCATTTGTGAACAACATTAAATTTTGTTATTTACGTTTAGTTTTATGTTAATTTGCTTTTAAAACAATTTCAACAATTCAGTTTTCAAATAAAATTAGGGTTAGTCAATTTCGGTACTTAGTAACGTCATTCCTTGTGGGTTCGATATCCGTACTTTTGTACACTTTATTACTTGAACGATTCGTACACTTGCGAAAATAAGCATCAACAGACTCTAAATGATTCTTAACTCAATTACTCCACAATGGAAAAGAGATTTTAACTATGATTTTTACTTTAGAGAAAAATTTGATCATACATAATAGGAACTAAAGTAACTATTTTCTCTAATTATGCATCTCTTACCTATGAAGAAAGATGCCAAGCAAAGGCTAATAAGATGGATTCTTCTTCTACAAGAATTTGACCTTGAAATCAAAGACAAAAAAGGAAGGGAAAATATAGTAGCATATCACCTTAGTAGACTAATTCAAGAAGAGGAATCACTTCCAATAAAATAGGACTCTCTAGATGAGCAACTACTTGAGACCATAGTGTTTACTCCTTGGTATGCCGATATAGTGAACTACTTGTCACTAAAAACTTCCCACAAGATTTATCACAAGCTAGCAAATTCAAAATCAAGAAGGTTGCTAAATAATATGTGTGGGATGACCCCTACCTTTGGAAACATTGCCCAAACCAATTGATAAGGAGGTGCATATTGACACTAAGTTTACTTCTATTCTAACTTTTTTCTCATTCTTATGCATGTATGAGTCATTTTGGAGTAAAATGAACTGATCTTAAAATCTTAAAGGGTGTATTTTATTGGCCAACATTGTTCAAGGATGCCTTTACCTTTTACAAAACATGTGACTGTTGTCAACGAATATGTAACTTAGTCCCTAGGAATCAAATGCCATAAACTCCAATTCTTATTGTTGAAATCTTTGATATTTGGCTTACAAATTTTATGGAACCTTTTTCCCTCTTCTTATGGTTATATGTATATTTTACTTGCTGTGGATTACATATCTAAATAGGTGGAAGCTAAATCCACGAGAACTAATAACTCTAAAGTTTTTTTGGATTTTGTGAAGTTTAACATCTTTGCTAGGTTTGGAATAAGAGTTATCATCAGTGATGGTTGGCTACTTGTAATAGGAACTTTTGGGCCTTACTTAAAAAGTACAATGTCAACCAAAGAGTCACTATTTATTATCACCCAGAGACAAATGGACAAGCTGAAGTGTCCAATAGAGAGATCAAGACCATAATTCAAAAGACAACCAAACCTAATAGAAAGGATTGGAGCTTGAAATTAGATAATGCACTATGGGCATATAGAAGTGCATATAAAATGCCAACTGTGATGTTGCCATTCTTGTTGGTGCAAGGTAAACCTTTTCATCTACTACTTGAGTTAGTGCACCGAGCATTTTGGGTAGTGAAAAAATGTAACATGGACTTAGACGAAGCCAAAAGACATCAAAAATTACAAATGAATGAGTTAGAGAAAATTAGGAATGATACCTATGAAAGCTCAAAAGTCTACAAAGATAAAACAAAGGCATTTTATGATAGTATGATATCGAGGATAAAGTTCACCATTGGCGATAAATTCCTCTTATTCCATTCATGACAAACTATTTCTAGATAAGTTATGTTCTCATTTGGTCATTCCATTTATTATACTAATATTTTCTCTCATGGTACAGTTAAAATACTAAGCCCAAGTATAAAGAATTAAAAGTTAATGGATACAAATTAAAGCCACACTATGAACCTTTTGGACTAATCAATATAGAGATGGTGACTCTACATGAACCAATAGATTTTGACAGTTAAAGAAACATATGAGGCAGAGTAAGGCTAAAGATGCTAAACCAAGTGCTTTGTGGGAGGCAACTCCCCAAATATGTTTTCTACTCCCTTTTTACTTATTTTTACATTACATATATTCATGTACTTACATCAAGGACAATGTGAGAGTTAGGTATAGGGGAGTGTTAACACATCACTATCTTTATTATTTTATGCTTTATTAGTTTAGCATGTTTTTGGATTAGTATGCCCCAAGTAGCATAAAATTCTTTTTTTTTTGTTTTGTTTTTAGTGTATATATATTACATTCCTTAGAATAATTAGGGTTAATAAACAATCTTAGAATCAATCACATATTTTCTCTTTGTTTTCTAGCATCTTTATTGACAACATATTTTCAATAATGGTTTTAAAACTTGAAAGTTAGTACTCGGATAATTAAATTCTTAGGTCTAATTTGGACACCTTGAATAAAGTTTAAAATTTATAACCCCACCAAAGGTGGCATTTAAATGATCAATTTTCAATCTCTTAGAAAAATAATTAATTTAATTAAGTAAATTAATTATTGATCCCACCCATAGGTGTTAATTGATTTGTTTAATTAACAAATTAAAGTTTAAAAATTATGGACTAATTAACCTAGAGGGAGTGAATAGGTTATTTTTAATTTTTATCAATTTATTATTTAATAACCTAAACAAAGCGGCCAAGTATGCATTTGCATATAAGAATAAAGTGCCGAAATAAAAGAATAACACACGATATTTTTAAGTGGAAACAACCTAGCACACAACCATGACTTAAGAGGAAAACCACCGGTCCACCGGACCACCTAACTTTCCACTATGAAAAATAAATGTTCAAGTACAAACTTGGTCTTGCTACTCTCCCTAAGATATATCCCGAATATACCTTACTTACGTGCCTCTGCTCTGTTTTCATAGTTTCCAATACTAGCGTGAGCGATTTCTAGACTAACATTCCAATAAGCTTCTCGCAAATCAAATACGTTCCCAAATTAACTACAAAATGGTTAGCACAAAAAAAAACATAAGTGCCCATATGTGTTCTAGAATGGATTTAATAATGAATAATCCTAACTAGAAGATTCACAACATATGTCACTTAAATAAAATCAAATAGCAAATCTTAGAGCAAAAGGATTAAGCATAAGTTCAATAAAAATAGCTTCTTTAAAGATTAATAATCAAATCAAATAATTATAATATAAAATACACAATTATTTGATCTAATAATTCAAAAACAAAAATAAAGAAGAAGTTATAAAAAAATATGATCAAAATATCATAAACTAATTAGGCTTATTAATCAATCAAATATAACCACTAATATTTGATAGATTAACTAAATAAAAAGCCTAAAAAATTATGATCTTATATTTATAAAACCAGAGAGAGAATAAGAGGAAAAGAATAATGCTCTTGTGTGGTTGATTGAAACAATGAGAAATGAATTTTATTTATAGGAAAAATTAAAACCCTTAATCATATGTAATTGATAAATATCTTTTCTATTACAAATAGGATTAATACTCACTAATTAATAAGACTCCTATATAATTGATAAATATCTTTCTATTACAAATAGGATTAATAATACTCACTAATTAAGAAGACTGCTATATAATTGATAAATATTTTTTCTATTACAAATTGGATTAGTAATACTCACTAATTAAGAAGACTCCTATATAATTGATAAATATCTTTTCTATTACAAATAGGATTAGTAATACTCACTAATTAAGAAGACTCCTATATAATTGATACATATCTTTTCTATTACAAATATGATTAGTAATACTCACTAATTTATAAGACTACTATATAATTGATAAATATCTTTTCTATTACAAATATGATTAGTAATAGTCACTAATTAAGAAGACTCATATTTAAAGAAGAGTTCTTTTAAAGTAGATTTTATGTTATCTTTTAGGCGAAGATTTAAGCTATAATTTAACGTATATCTTATCTAATATTTTAGCATATATCTTATTCTATATTTTAGTATAAATATTTTAGCAACAAAAAATAATTCCAGATTAATAAATATGTGCTATTATATGCGTGAGTGCAATCCTATGTGTTATTATTATAATAGATATACCTGAAGTACGACTATCTAAAATTATGAGGTTTCTTTAACTTTGCTTGATAGACTTAATAGCTAGTTTAAAAATAAATTTACAGGTAAATATTTTGTCTACGAAAATAGCCGACACTTATAATCCTTACAATGAAGAATATCTAACTCCATCAAAGGTAGTATTTATATAAAAAAAAGATAGAATCAATATATATATATATATATATTAGTTTATATCTTTAATAACCTAAATAATATGATCACATAATTAGCTTAGTTATTATATACATAAATACCTCACTGTTATGAATGATAAAAAATTTCATAATTTTTTATTGAATCTATATCTATGTCTTTTTATGTTATTAGATTAGGAAACACAAAAAATCAAAATATCGCGACAGGATGTTTAGGATTTAATTTTTTTTTTAATTTTGAACGATAAATTAAAAACCACATATATTCATTCCTTATATTGACTTTGAGAGTATACTTTCGATAGTTTTACAAATATAAAACCAAAGTGTCTACAAAATTGGTATTTCTAACTCGATGTCGATTTTGTTTAATCAAGCTTTTGACGCCATTACTGGGGAAAGAATAACATTTTAAATTATTTATCAAAATTTTAAAAATTTTATGTGATGTAAATATTGTGATTTTTATTTTTAGAATTTAATTTAAAAAAATAAACTTTAATTTATTTAATTATTTTATTTTCTAAAAAAATTATAAAAAAATTAAAAAAAATGTGTAATAGAATGGAAAGTAAATATCCAAGGGAGTTCTATCTAAGAGACTTGTTCTTGAAAACCTTTGAATCACGAATCTTTCTTAGGAATATTACTCTTTCTAGGAGGATGGTTTTTAAGGAGGCTTTGTCCCACCATTCTTTCCTGGGATCACTCTTGGTTAATAATGATTATGTTATTTAGCTTATAAATTAACTTAAATTGTTTGTTTAGTATTTTTGTATTAAATAATATGTATATTTTCTCTAAATTTTTGTATAGTTATTTTATTATTTTTTTCCATTTTAATTGACAGTTGTTTTAAATTTACACTTTCATTAGTCTATGCATGGTAGGAGATCCTTAGGAAACCCTTTTACACCATACATAGATAATATTCATAAATTTAACAACTATCCATAAGGCTAGATTCTAACCATCAGCCTATTTTTGAGACAAATGCAAAACGAAGCCTTAATCCTTTACTCGAACCAATAGAAGTGGGAGAAAACCCGTATGTTAGGGAAACCACTATGAAGGAGTTTGCATAGCTAGTAATTGACACGGAAACTGCCTCTATCCAGATAGGTGAGGCTGCTCGAAATTATGACTTGAAAAACATTCATTTCTCCATACTTTCTTCATTCTACAGACTGCCTAATGAAGATTTTCTTTCCTTCATTAGGGACTTCTATGCCACAGTCCAAACCTTCCCCCTCGATATTCTAAACGAGGATTAGCTTAGAATGAGGTGTTTCCCCTACACTATAAAGGACAAGGGAAAACCTTGGTTGATGTCACTCCCTCTAGGTTCCTTGATGACCTGGGAGGACGTTTACAACAAATTCATGTTGAAATTCTATTCCCACCAAAAAACATCGGAGTTGAGAGCAAAGATTTCCACTTTTTGTCACATAGAAGAAGAACCATTCCATGAAGCCTGGGATAGGTTCAAAATATTCCTCACTAAATGCCCCTATCATAGCTTCTCCTACAGTTGTAGAACCAATTCTTTTATGATGGACTTATGCCGCAATGCCAGTTCATAGTCAACAACGCTTCCAAATGAGCTATGAGAGAGAAGATAACCTCAGAGATGTACAACCTTTTTGAGATGTTGGGTGTGAATTCCCATGATAAAAGATCATGAGTGAAAAAAGCTATAGTTCATGAAATCAATCCTAGCAATAGAGTTCACAGATAACTTGTTCAATTTACCAAGCAAGCTTCCCATCTCACTATGCAAACCAACACAAACAATGAACATTGTAGTTTGTGTAGCAACAAGGGATATGGTACTGAAGCCTATCCATATAAAGGAGAAGCAATAGTTGGAAATAAATAGGTTAATGTTTTGGGAGCATATCAACAATGACCAAGATTCAACCCCAATTCCAATACCAATAATCCAAGGTAGAGAAATCATCCTAACTTCTCCTGGAGGAAAAACAACCCTCCTTTCGCCCGAAGCTCAAATCAGCCAGGCCAGTAATTCCACCAACTCATTCCACGAAGCCTTCCCAGTAAACCAACCCTAGAGAAAAAATTTAATTAATTCTTCTATTCAAGTCTACAGAAATAACCAGTCTAAAACCAATCAATGGTTGGATTCTGTGGAAGCTTCTATCAAAAAGGTTAAAGTCCAAGTGGAACAATTAGTTGAGCATTTGTAAAAATAAAGCAAAGAATAATTGAATGGTTAAACTAAATCAAATAAATCAATGAAGAGGAGACATTGAGTTTTTCATTCTAAAATCTCCAAGCAACGTCTTACTAGAAGACGATAAATTTTATTCCTACGTGGGAGGTCACCCATTAATGTATTTTTTTCTTTTAGTTTGTTTTGTTTTTATTTTAAGAATGTTTGTAATAAAATTACAATAAAATAATATAAATTCATTTCTTTCAAAAATTGTGTCCATTCTTTAAATTTAGCATTACAAAAAAAGAGAAAAAAATTTAACTTAAGTTCCTTGCATCTTTTTTCTTTAAGCCTATACATTTTGTCAAGTGAGAAATATTTCTTAGAAAATTCTACTATTTTTCAATTTAGGAGCTAGATATTGATACGCAAGAGGAAGAGGATCAATTTCAACTACAAGTAGCCATGAGAGATGCTAGGATAGGCAAAAAAATGTTGAACGACTATAGAACGCCAATCATTGGCAATGCAACTTCTGGCATTCAATTACAAGAGGCTATAAAGAACTATGAATTGAAAAGGATTTTTTATTCTTTGTTTCCTTCATTTGATGGTATCCCTAATGAAGAACCTTTGCATTTCATTAGAGAATTCTATGTTATTGTTTAAACCTTTCCACTGTAGAGAATTGATGAAGACCATCTTATGATGAGGTGTTTTCCTTACACCCTGAAGGATAAAGCTTGGTCATGGTTCATTACTCTACATCCAGGTTCTCTAACAACTTAGGAGGCAATCTATGAATAGTTTATGGGTAGGTTCTATTCTCATAAAAACATTTTTGTTCTAAGGATGAAGATAGCAATGTTTTCTCAAATGGATGAAGAGCCCTTTCATGAAGCTTTAGAAAGACTCAAACTCCTTTTCATTCAATGTGTTTATCATAGCTTTCCATTACAGCTACAAAACCAATTCTTTTATGATGGATTGACACTATAGAGTCAATACATGGTTGATAATGTTGTTAGAGGATCTGTGGGAGAAAAAACCGTAGAGGAAACCTATAGAATCTATGAGTTGTTGGGTTCTAATTCCAAATAAAGAAGTACTAGAAGAAGAGAAGGAGTCAATGAAGTTGGATCCAAAAATGAGATGAACTTGCAATTTGTTGAATTGACTAAGATAGTGCAACTTCTCACTACCTACCAAATGACAAATCAAGAGGTATGTGGAGTGTGTTTTTCAATTGGGCATGATACTCGTAATTGTTCATATACTTGTGATTCTAGAGTGGATGCCATGGAGGAAGTCAATTCCTTTCAAAGGTATCATCCACACACCTATAATCACCCTAACCATCATTGGACACTAACGGACAGAACCAGCATCGCCGATCCTGCCGATTATTTGGTTTTATATTTATAAAACTCTCGCAAGTGCATGAATCATTTCGTAGAAAATGATAAGTATACTCCCAAGGTCGATCTAAGGAAGGAATATATGTGGTTTTTAATTTATTATTCAAACTTTTAAAAACGAAATTAAATCCTAAACATCCTGTCACGATATTTTGGGGGTTTTGTGTTTTTAAACTAATAACATAAAAATAAACATAGATACAGATTCAATAAACATTTATGCAAATTTTATAATTTATAATAGTGGAGTATTTATGAATATAATAACTAAGTTAATTATGCTTGCTGATATTATTTAGGTTATTAAAGATATAAATTGATATTTATTGATTCTCTCTTTTTTATATGAATACCACCTTTGGTGGGGTTAGATATTCTTTGTTCACTAAACAAATCAATTAACACCTATGGGTGGGGTTAATTAACTAATTTGGTTAATTAAATTAATTCCTTTTTCTAAGAGATTGAAAATGAACCATTTAAATGCCACCTTTGGTGGGGTTAGACAGTTTAAACTTTATTCAAGATGTCCAAATTAAACCTAAGAATTTAGTTATCCGAGTACTAACTTTCAAGTTTTAAAACCACTACTGAAAACATATTGTCAATACATTTTTAGATAATAATTCTTATAAAAACTTTTGAAATAAAGCTTCATTCTAACTACCGGGCGATTGTACCAACAAATAAAAGAACACTACTCTAAATCAGACCGGATAACTAAACCTTAAAATATAATTTTTAGATTTAAGTTTGTAATGAAAAATAATATATTTCTCTCTAACATTCTTTAATATAAAATCTTGAATAAAAAAAAAATCCATTCATTTTAGAGATTTTCACCTATTTAATATTTCGCAAGCATACCAACGTTATTATTATATCATATTTACAAACAGCGAGTAAAGTTAAATTTAATCACAGACAAATTAAATATAACATGTAAGAATAAAACATAAAAAATAACTGTAAAAAAAATAAAATCCTTACAGTACTTTGATGTTATTCTTGTTGCTGGAAAACATCTAAATAGAATTTGTCCTCCCATTTATTGAATTAAAAAGCAAATAAATTACAAAAACGTAATTAGTTCTTCTCAAAAAGAGAAGAACTCTAAAACTAAGAAAGAACTAAGGAAAAACTAAAAACTAAGAAAGAACTAAAAAAACTAAGAAAGGAGAGAAAGAAAGAGAGAAGAAGTGTGTTTTTAGGTGTGGTATGTTATGAATAGAATTGGGGTATTTATAGGTGAGGAAAGGAAGAAAAAGTGGGTGAAAAAATGATTAAAAATGGTGGAAATGCGGAGTAGTGAATGATGACATCATTGATGATGTCATGCTAACGTGGGTGTGGCAGCGCGCGCGGACTGGGCGCAGATTGGAGCAGGGGCGTGAGCGGAATGGGCGTGCTGCGCGCGACTGCTCGGCACGATTTCCTCCTTTTTGACATTTTTGACCCATTTTGTCCAATTTTCCATATTTGTTTACTTTTTCTCATTTATTTTATGAATATATTTGTGATGTATTGCCTCCAGTATTCCTCTTTGGGTCTTTAAGTTACATTTTTAAGAAAAAATACCTAAAAAACAATAAAAGTACCTGTGATTTCGAAAAGATAAATTTATATAAATATATGATAAAATCATATAAATACATATATTTTTAATCAATTAACGTGCATAAAATCATGGTAATTTTAGTACTTTTTGAGCACTCATCAGACACAAAACAATTACCAAGCCTACACCCAATGTCAAACACTAAGGCCAAATAAAAACCACCCTTACCTACCAAATCAATCTTTTAAGACAACTATAGAAGATAGCTTGAATGCTTTTATTCAAGTTAGTCACAATAACCAATTTAGGAATAATCAAAGTTGAGCACCATGGAGGTTTCAATTAAAAGGATTGAAGCTAAAGTTGGGCAACTAGTTGGAAAAATGCAAAGGAAAGAATCAAGAAAGTTGTCCAATCAACCCGAACAAGTGAAAGATGTAATAACCCTTTGAAGTGGTAAGGTTGTCAATAATAGTTTACTTGAAATCTCTAAAGATCTACCTTGTAGTTTAAGTAACAAAGAAGGTGAAATTCTAATTTCGTAAAAAGGATAGACAAGTGCTAAACTTGAAAAACCTTTGGAAAAACTCATTAGGGAGTCATCTAACATTCCCAAAATTCAAAATACAATAGAACCACACTAGCTGCAAGTACCTTTTCCACACCGGCTAAAAGAATCCAAACAAGATAATAAATTTTATAATATTTTTAATATGCTTTCTAAAGTAAATATCAATTTACCATTATTAGAAGTGATCATGAATGTGACCTCTTATGCTAAGTTTTTCAAAGAGTTGAACACTAAGAAAATAAGGTATGAACTTAATATACGATTAGTAGTATCAGAAATTTCTAGTGCTATACTTCAGCACTAACCTCCCCTAAGTTGAAAGACCCTGGAAGTTTTATCATAAATATAACTATATGGGATAGGAAGGTATCTAAAGCAATGATTGATTTAGGTGCTAGTATAAACTTGATTTCCAACTCTATATTCTTACAGCTCAATTTAGGAGATTTAAAACTCACAACTATATCCCTTCAACTTGTAAATAGGTAGACAAACTGATAATACCTGTTGACTTTGTGGTTCAATGGATATGCAACAAAATCCAACCTTGGATAGAGAGCACACAATACTGCTTGGTAAACCTTTTATGGAAACTACCAAGACTATTATTGATGTCCAAGATGGAAACTTGATAATGACAGTCTTAGGAGATACTGTTCATTTAAAAAAAATTTATTCTTCATCTTTTCCTTCTATTTCTACCATTGATGAAATATTCGATATTGAACCTTTGGATAATCTTGTCCAAATCACCTTTTCCTAAACTAGAATAGAATACAAGCTTGAAACTATTCTTACACTTGAAGAAGTCGAAGAAGATTAAGATGAGGAAACTAAGGGGTACCTTGAATAACTAGATAGTGATGAACTAATAACAAAATCTAGTACACTTTTAAATCTACTTAGTTCCCCATCTAGTAAAGAGGGCAATCCACCTGAACTTGAACTCAAAGACTTACCTAAGCACTTAAAATATGTGTTTCTGGGAGAAGGAGAAACTTATCCAATGATAATTTCTTCAACTTTGACCAAAACCCAAGAAAAGGAACTTATAAAAGTTCTTAAGAAGTTTAAGAAAGCCATAGGTTGGAGTATCGGGGATATAAGAGGCATTAGTTCTACCATGTATATGCATAAGATCAACTTGATGGATGGTACTAAACCCGTACGAAAGGCCCAAAGAAGATTTCTATAAATATATATATATAGGAGAGAAGAAAAGATGAGCGGCGAGAAAAAAAGAAAAAAAAGAATGGAAGAAAGAATATATATATATATATATATACACACACACACACACACATATATATATATATATATAGGAGAAATTTAGGGAATAGAGAGAGGAAACAAAACAAAGAGGGTAGCCAAAGAGAAAAAAAGAAGAAAAAAAACTAGACAACAAAAACACAAGAAAGAGAAAAGTAAATAGGGAATGCTAGAACATATTAACGTAAAAGAATATTGTTTTTTAGATTCAATTTTCTTTCAATTCCTCTCAGAAAATTATGATGAATTCATTTGTGTTAAATTTAATTTTTAGCATGAACTAATTTTTCTTTATTCTAGGAAAAAGATGTAATTTAATTTCAAATTATGCTTAATTTTCTATATTAATTTGAATTATTTTTCTCCATGTTTGTCTGATTTATTCTGACTTTAATGCTTATAATTAACTGGTCATTAATTAGATGATTTTAATCTTATGATTTACTATCGAAAGAGGAAATTATAGGATAGATCTGGAATATTTCGGCAAAGGTAAATATATAAATCGAAAGACATATATGAACGTGTGTAGTATTAAAATAATTGGTCTTAATGCTTTCTTGTTTTATTAAATTACATACTCTTTCCTAAATTTATGAACAAGAATGTTTCCAATTGACTATCAAAAAAGTATTTTGGATATTTTTTGGAGATTGCTAACAAACATAGAGAATTAAATTCAATTAGCTAGATGAGTAAGGCATAGTAAAGGATTAGGTGAAATCGATTTTCTAAAAGTTTTTGCTCATTAATTTGATTCACAAACAACATCTTTATTTTCTTTTGCGCATTTTCTTGAGATTAGTTTTATTTTAAATTTCAATTACAACATCCTTAGTGATTTTTCTAGATAAAATTGAGATTAGTATAATTTTGGTATTTGTCAAAAGTAAGTTACCAATCTCTAAGGACGATACTCTTTTTATCACTTCATTATAAAACTACGATACTATACACTTGTAGTTTTGCACTGATCAAGATTTTGGCACCGTTACTGGGGATTAATTTTTTCTTATTTTTGCCAATATCGATACAAAGTAATATTGGTTGTAATTTATAATTATATTTTATTTCATTTATATTTTTTATTTATATTTATATTTTTTTAAAATGTGTTTTTGACGTTGGATGCGCCATGCTAGAACTCAAATAATTATTCTTTTTGATTTGGAGATTGAAAGAACTTTTAGATCATGAAGAAAGAAGAAAGTACTACTCATGGCTGAAGCATAACAGAATGCATTGCCACGCACCTTAAAGGATTATATAAGGCCAATTATGAATGACAATTACTCATATGTAAGACGCCAGACCATTAGTGTCAATAATTTTAAGCTCAAACTTGCATTTATAATATGGTGCAACAAGCCCAATTTAGCGGACTGCCACTTGATGATCGAAATATTCATTTGGCGATGCTCTTGGAGATTTGTGACACTGTAAAGATGAATAGGGTTATTGAAGACACCATTAGACTAATATTGTTTCCTTTTTCATTGAGGGACAAGGCCAGAGGCTGGACTCTATCTCTACAACCAGGAAGCATAACCAGTTGGTAGGACATGGTAGAAAAGTTTCTAGCTAAATTCTTTCCACCTGCAAAAAATAGCCCAACTTAAGAGTGAGATTGGTCAATTCAAACAAAATGATTTTGAGACACTCTATGAAGCATGAGAAAGATATAAAGATATGATTCAGCATTGCCCTCAACATGGATTGTCGGATTGGTTGCAAGGTTAGATGTTCTATAATGGGTTAAATGGGAAAACTAGAACCATTGTTGATGCTACTTCTAGTGGAACTTTGATGTCAAAGATATTTGAAGGTGTTACTTTTCTTTTGGAAGAAATGGCCCCAAACAACTATCAATGCCCAACTGAAAGATATATGGATAAGAAAGTTTCCAGGCTTCATGAATTGGAGTCGTTTGCTTCCCTTTTAGCTCAAGTTGCTTCTCTATTTCATTAGATTTTAACCTTGACAACCTAAAGAATACCACATAGTGTAGAATATGTTACAGACCTGAGTATGATAGTTTTGATGAATGAATCAAGTCAAGAACATGTTCAATACATCAACAATTAGAACTACAACTATCGTGGTAATCTTATGCCAAATTACAACTATCTAGGGCTTCGAAATCATGAGAATTTTTCTTATGGAAACATAAAGAATGTGCTACAACATCCTCCCGGGTTTGATAGTCAACCAAGCGAGAAGAAGATGTCACTTGATAATACCATGGTTTCCTTTGTTAATGATGCCAAATAAAGGTTTAAAAAGAGTGATTCATGGATGGATAGCATCGAGACTCATTTTAGCAATATGTGAGCCACTATGAAAAATCTTGAAGTGAAAATTGGCAAACTAGCCACAACCATCAATGCCCAACAAAGAGGAAATTCCCCTAGCAATACAGAAGTGAATCCAAAGGAACAATGCAAGGCCATTACACTTAGGAAGGGAAGAGAAATGGAGAGGTCACCATTAAAGGAAACCGAGGCCACCCCTACAATTCCAAACAATGGCCAAAACAATAATAAATTAGAAGAAGAGGAAATTGTGGATGACACACTAAGAGAGACTAACATACCTCCATAAATTTTATTTCCTAACAATCCTCTTATTCTCTCTACTCCACTTCCTTATCCTCAATGCTTTCAAAAACAAAAATTAGATAAGCAATTTTCTAAATTTTTGGATATCTTTAAAAAAATTCACATAAATATTCCTTTTGTAGATGCCTTGGAATATATGCCAAATTTCTAAATGACATCATTTCAAAGAAGAGAAGGTTGGACGAGTTCGAAACATTGAAGCTTTCTAAAGAATGTAGTGCCATTATTCAAAAGAAATTACCTCAAAAATTAAAAGATCTAAGGAGTTTCACTTTGATTTGCACTATTGGAAATTCACTTTTTGACAAAGTTTTATGTGATCTTGGTGCTAGCATTAATCTTATGCCACAAATAACAATTTATTTGCAACTAGTAGATGGATCTATCAAGTATCCACATGGAATCATAGAAGATGTAATTGTAAAGGTGGATAAATTTATTTTTTTATGCTTATTTTGTGGTGTTAGATATGGATGAAGACCAAGATGTCCCACTAATATTTGGTCGACCATTCTTGACTACGGGAAGGGCTTTAATGGATGTTCAAAAGGGCATTGAGAGTGAACAATAAAGAGGTTACATTCAACATCTACGAAGCCATGAGATTTTCAAAAGATCCAAGCACTTGCTTTAGGGTAGATATCATTGAACAAAGTGAAGTAGAAGCCTTTCAAGAAGATATTCCAACTGATCACCTAAAATGATGTATCACCACTTCATCTCATGCTTATGATTTCAATAACTCTGCTATTTGTGAATCTGATTTACCTTTTGTTAGTGAAGAATTTATCCACTATGTATTTGCCTTGGAAGCATTACAATAGGTTACATCATTTAGCACAGAAAAGGAAAGGCTAGAGCCAATGGTAGCAAAGATGGATTTTGTAATCTCTATAGAAAAATTGCAACAAACTATAACTCCAGAGTTGAAGCAATTGCCTGAGCATCTTTGCTATGTGTTCTTGGGTGATAGTTACACCTTTTTAGTGATTGTTATGACATCACTTACACTTAAAGAAAAGGAAATGTTGTTATGTGTATTAAGGGAGAATAGAACAACCTTGGGATGGACTATCTCTGATATTAGAGGTATAGGTTTATCTATTTGCATGCATAAGATTCTAATGGGGGACCTTACAAACCATCAATTGAGCCCGAAAGAAGATTAAATCCAGCAATGAAGGAAGTTGTGATAGTAGAAATTTTGAAGCCCTTCAATGTTGGAATTATTCTTGATATTTCATGGATGAATTTTCAGTTGGAAAAGCATGTCATCTCCTTGTTAAGTTAGAGCATAAAGCTTATTGGGTTGTAGAGAAGTTTAATTTTGACTTGAAGGAATTAGGGGAAAAGAGGCTTCTTTAATTGAATGGAATGGATGAATTTTGGAATGATGCGTATGAAAATGCAAAGATCTACAAAGAATGGAAAAATAAAAGGCATGAAAAATAGATTCTTAGGTGTGATTTTGCTTCAGGGAAATAGGTTTTGCTTTTCAATTCACGACTAAAACTCTTCCCATGCAAGTTAAGATCAAGATGGATAGTTCCTTATATAATTGACAAAGTTTTGACTTTTGGAGCAATAGACTTGAAGGAAAAAGCAAGGAATATATTCAGAGTTAATGATTAGAGATTGAAGCACTATTATGGAGAACAAGTGGAGAGGAATTGTGAATTTATTCCTCTTCAAAATTATAATTGATGAAGATTGAAAAGTCTGGCTGTAGACTATAAAACAAGCACTTATAGGAGGTAGCCCATAAAACTTTATTTTTTATTTTATTTTTTGTTACTGTTTGAATAATTTGGATTTCGATGTTGGTTTATTATGCAAGAATAAAAAGTTAAAAATTAATACCTAATATGGATCCACCATAAAACCAAGGGGAAGTTATTTTCATTTCTTATATTTGTTTCACTTTTGAATTACAATGAGGACATTGTTTTGTTTAAGTTTGGGGGTGTCAACTCCTCTAGTCTTGAGTTGTTAAATTATCTTATAAACCATGTATCTGAGTATGATTTAATTCACTATGACTCTGAAATTTGTGATTGATGATGGTTTTGAGAAAACAATTTCAAAATTTGCTATAATGTTAGTAAGATTTTTTGGGTACTTTTATTTAAATCTTTTTCCTTGAAAATAATTGAGCACATTGTAACTTTTTATCTACTCCATTTTTCCTATAAAGAAAATGAGTTGAATTAACTGGTTTAGGAAAGTTTAATCTTGCTTGGCTCTAGAATCCATTGATGGATCCTTGAGGCAAAATCCTAGTTGATACCAAATATTAGAGAAATGATCTAGGCAAAATTGTTTTCATAACAAAAGCTTTCCCAACCATCCTAATTATCACACCATCATCGCATGGTGTATTCCCATAGTCAATCCCCTTGAGCTTTATTTAACATAAACTTTTATTTGTTCTTTTAACTAAATAATCATTCTCATTCTAAGCCAAAAATTTCATGAACCTTAAATTTTGAGAAAATACTTTGGTGAAAATTTGCATTTAAAAAGAAAGTTTGTTCAAATTAAATAATCTGCACTATATTTGCTCTATTTTATTAAAGTGAGAAAAGAAAAGAAAGTGAAAGGCAAGAATCAAAAAAGGGTTAAAGTAATTGAAAATCATAAACATGCTATGAGTATCAAGATGCTCAAAAAAAGAAAAGAAAACAACACTCCACTTATTTAGTATGGCAACAATATTGTCGAGAAAGAGCTATGGTATGAATCCTGTGGATATTCTTTTTATTGTTTTTTTTCTACCAAGTATTTCCCTAATTTTCTTTGATTTTCCATATTCATTTTTTCTTAGCCCTCACCCTATAGCCTATCATTACAACCTTGATTATTTATCTCTGAATTTTGTATTTCATTACATGGTGTAAAGGATTTTTTAAAATTAGACTTATAGAGTTAAGTTTTGAGAGAATTATTGTGATTTTAGTTGTTCTACTTTTATCTAAATTTGCTGGTCGTTTGAAGTAAAATTGATTATTTCACTCACACACTCAAAAACTTAGCTTTAGGTCGAAGTAAATGCTTAACTCTTGTTTGACAAATTATTGAATTTTTGATTGATTTTCTTGCTGTCTTCAATGTAAAAAGAGTAAGTTATTAGTGATGAAATCTAAATTAAAATCATGGCTTGGTGAGTGATGGCAGTTCCCTATAGGGTCTAGTTGATATTGTATATAAGTGTCTTTTATTTAATTTTATTTTTGTTTGAGGACAAACAAAGTTCTAAGTTTTGGGGTGTTTGATGACTTGCATAATTTGGAATAATTTATCCTTCTCAACTTCAACTTTAGTCTAATTTTATTTAATTTTTATTGATTTTAGACTTCATTATTATTATTTAAATTTTAGAAAAAAATGAAGGTCCAAAATTTTAGAAGCATATCATCTAAAGACTCAAATTTAAATGAAGATTTCCCTATATATATGTGTGTGTGTGTGTGTGTGAAATTGGGGGAACAGGGAGAGGAAATAGGGAGAAACAGAGAGGACGGCCAGAGAGAAAAAAAGAAGAAGTAAAAACTAGAGAACAAAAACACAGGAAAGAGAAAAGTAAACAGGGAATGCTGGAACATATTAACACAAAAGTAGATTCTTTTTGTGATTCAATTTTCTTTCAATTCCTCTCAGAAAGTTATAATGAATTATTTTATGTTAAATTTAATTTTTAGCATGAACTAATTTTTCTTTATTCTAGGAAAAATATGGTAATTTAATTCCAAATTATGCTTGATTTTCTATGTTCATTTGAATTATTTCTCTTTATGTTTTTCTAATTTAATTTGAGTTTAATGCTTCTAATTAACTCACCACTAATTAGATGATTTTAATCTTATGATTTACTATCAAAAGAGGCAATTATAGGATAGATCTATAATATTTTGGCATAGGTAAATATATAAATCGAAAGACATATATGAAAGTTTGTAGTATTAAAATAATTGGTCTTAATGCTTTCATGCTTTATTAAATTACACACTCTTGTGTAAATTAATGGACAAGAATGTTTCCAATTGACTATCAAAAGAGGCTTTTAGATATTTTTTGAAGATTGCTAACAAACAGAGAGAATTAAAATAAATTAGTTAGATGAGTAAGACATAGTGAGGGATTAGGTGAAATCGATTTCCTAGATGTTTTTTGCCCATTTATTTGATTCTCAAACATCTTTATTCTCTTTTGCGCATTTTCTTGAGATTAATTTTATTTTAAATTTCAATTACATCAACCTTAGTGATTTTTCTAGCTAAAATTGAGATTAGTATAATTATGGTATTTGTCAAAAGTAAGTTACCATTCCATGAGGATGATACTCTTTTTATCACTTCATTATAAAATTACAATACTATGCACTTACAGTTTTGCACTAATCAAAATCCATAGGTTGGAGTATCGAGGATATAAGAGGCATTCGTCCTACCATGTGTATGCATAAGATCAACTTTGAGGATGGTGCTAAACCCATATGAGAAGCCCAAAGAAGACTAAACCCAAACATGCAAAAGGTAGTTAAGAAAGAAATTCTTAAAATATTAGAAGAAGGAATTACCTACTCTATATCTGATAGAAAGTGGGTAAGTCGAGTGCATATGGTACCTAAGAAATCTGGGATAACAGTTGTTAAAAATGACAAAAGTGAATTAGTGCCTATTAGAATAATCACTAGATGGAGAATGTGTATCGATATTAGGAAACTGAATTTATATACTTTAAAGGATCACTTTCCTCTTCCATTCATTGATCAATTTTTGCAAAGATTAGCTAGGCATGAATTTTACTATTTTCTAGATGGATTCTCCGAATATTATCAAGTACCCTTAGCACCAGAAGATCAGGAAAACACCATATTTACATATCCTTTTGGGACGTTTTCTTTTTGAAGAATGTCATTTGCGTTATGCAATGCCCCCACCACGTTCCATATATGTATGATGTCTATCTTCTCGAACATGGTGGAAAAATCATTGAGGTTTTCATAGATGATTTCTCTATCTTTGGAAACTCATTTGATGATTACTTACATAAATTGACTTTGGTTTTAGAAAGATGCATTGAATGCAACCTAACCCTTAATTGTGAGAAAAGTAATTTTATGGTTTAACAAGGGATAGTGTTAAGGCATATCATTTCAAACAAAGGTATTAAAGTTGATAAGGAAAAATTTAAACTGATTTCCAAACTACCTCGCCATACATCTGTTAAGGGGATAAGAACCTTCTTGGGACATGTAGAATTTTATAGACGATTTATTATAGATTTTTCTAAAATAAGTCATCCCTTATGTAACCTATTATCAAAATATGTTTATTTTGATTTCATCGATGAATGCCTTGTTGCCTTTGATACCTTGAAAGAGAAACTAATATCTTTATTATGGAACCAAATTGGTATTTTCCCTTTGAAATAATCTATGACTCTTCTGATTATGCTATCAGAGCATTCTTGGGATAAAGAGTGGATAAGT
The DNA here is from genome assembly GCA_030763125.1 of Hippophae gyantsensis. Lineage (NCBI taxonomy): Eukaryota > Viridiplantae > Streptophyta > Magnoliopsida > Rosales > Elaeagnaceae > Hippophae > Hippophae gyantsensis. The sequence goes on along the minus strand of CM061035.1, from coordinate 38,312,203 downwards.
GTTTGCATGTCATCTACTATGCTAGAAAAACACTCAATGATGTCCAAATGAATTATACAACTACTAAAAAGGAATTATTAGATATCGTGTTTTCTTTAGAAAAAATTAGGTCTTATTTAGTAGGATCTAAAGTGATTATGCATTCTGATCATGCTGCTTTAAGATACCTATTAAGTAAACCAAATTCCAAGCCAAGATTAATCAGATGGGTCTTACTCTTACAAGAATTTCAGCTAGAAATTAAGGATAAGAAAGGTAGTGAAAACTTAGTAGTTGACTTTTTATCTAGGTTGATTTCTGACTTCAATTATCTTAAAGGTTAGAGTAAAGAAGATATAGTTGAAACCTTTCATGATGAACAGTTATTTTTAATAGGTCCAAACCCATGGTATGTTGATATTGTAAAATATCTTGCCACTAGTGTGTTTTGAGACCTAACACTTCATATCAGGACAAGAAAAGGTTCTTTAAAACTATCAATGACTATTTATGGGATGAACCTTATTTATACAAGATTGGTCAAGATCAAGTCATCAGTAGATGTGTACCTAAATAAGAACATAAGAGTATTCTGACTTTTGTCATGAACTTCATTGTGGGGGTCATTTTGGTGGCGAAAAGATAGCCCATAAGGTATTATAGTCTAGATTATTTTGGCCCACTCTTTTTAAAGATGTTCATATGTTTTGTGCACAATGTGATAGATGTCAAAGAAGATGCAACATAAGCAAAAGATATGAAATGCCTTTGACATCTAATTTAGTTGTTGAACTCTTTGATGTATGGGGGATTGACTTTATGGGTCCTTTCCCCCATCCAATGGTCCTTAATATATTTTGGTTAATGTGGATTATGTATCCAAGTGGGTAGAAACTATCCCCACTAAAACCAATGATGCTATTGTTCTTGTAAAATTCTTAAAGGATTCAATATTTAGCAAAATCTTTGATAGAGTACTGAAAAAGTACAACATCATACGTATAGTAGCTACTCCATATCATCCTCAAACTTCTGGTTTAGTGGAAGTGAGTAATAGGAAAATCAAGGGAATATTGGAATGCATTATGCATCTTTCAAGGAAGGAATAGGCATTTAAGTTGAATGATGCCTTATGGACATACCGTACAGCTTACAAAACACCCATTGGGATGAGCCTTTATTGGTTAATCTTTGGGAAAGCATGCCATCTTCTCGTTGAACTTGAACAAAAGGCTTACTAGGAAATTAAAGAGTTAAGCATAGACTTAGATAAAGCAAGAGAAAAATGGTTACTCCATCTTAATGAGTTGGAAGAAATTAAGAACGAAGCCTATAAGAATGCCAAATTATATAAAGAGCATACTAAGCGCTATAATAACAAGAGGCTAGTTCCTAAGACTCTTCACCCTGAATGAAAATTATTTGATTTAACCCTACTCTGAGATTGTTTCTAGGAAATTTGAGGTCAAGTTGGGATGGACCATTCCAAATAGTCCAAGTATATTCACATTGAGCATTAGAACTATTGGATTCCAAGACACAAACAAAATTCAAAGTCAATGGGCATCGTGTGAAGCCTTATTTAGAAGGACCACACAACATTGCCGAAATTGAATTCATTTGGTTGAGTAATTCTTAGCACCATAATGATGCGTCTCGCTAAGACGTTAAAGTAAGTGCTAGATGGGAGGCAACTCATCATTGAAAAGTAATTTTATTTTATTATAATAAATTTAGTTTATTTTACTAATTTGTTTTCTTTTATGAGCACTTTGTTTATTTTATTGTATAAAATAATTGCTTGTTAAAATGTGTTAGAGTACTGATAGGGCAGACCCGGCATTTCCAATCCTGCCGATAATTTGGTTTTATATTTATAAAACTCTCGTAAGTGCACGAATCATTTCGTAGAAAATGATAAGTATACCCCCAAGGTCGATCTAAGGAAGGAATATATGTGGTTTTTAATTTATTATTCAAAATTTTAAAAATGAAATTAAATCCTAAACATCTTGTCACGATATTTTGGGTTTTTGTGTTTCTAACCTAATAACATAAAAATAAACATAGATACAGATTCAATAAACATTTATGCAAATTTTATCTTTTATAATAGTAGAGTATTTATGGATATAATAACTAAGTTAATTATGCTTGCTCATATTATATAGGTTATTAAAGATATAAATTGATATTTATTGATTCTCTCTTTTTTATATGAATACCACCTTTGGTGGGGTTAGATATTCTTTGTTAACTAAACAAATCAATTAACACCTATGGGTAGGGCTGATAACTAATTTGGTTAATTAAATTAATTTCTTTTTCTAAGAGATTGAAAATGAACCATTTAAATGCCACCTTTGGTGGGGTTAGATAGTTTAAACTTTATTCAATGTGTCCAAATTAAACCTAAGAATTTAATTATTCGAGTACTAACTTTAAAGTTTTAAAACCACTATTGAAAACATGTTGTCAATACATTTTCAGATAATAATTCTTATAAAATATTTTGAAATAGAGCTTCACTCTAACTACCGGGAGATGTACCAACAAATAAAAGAGCACTACTCTAAATCAGACCGGATAACTAAACCTTAAAATCTAATTTTTAGATTTAAGTTTGTAATGAAAAATAATATATTTCTCTCTAACATTCTTAATATAAAATCTTGAATAAAAATAAAATCAATTCATTTTAGAGATTTTTACCTATTTAATATTTCGTAAGCATAACAACGTTATTATTATATCATGTTTACAAACAGCCAGCAAAGTTAAATTTAATCACAGACAAATTAAATATAACATGTAAGAATAAAACATAAAAATAACTACAAGGAAAATAGAATCCTTACAGTACTTTGATGCTAACTCTGTTGCTGGAAAACCTTCAAACGGAATTTGCACTCCCATTTATTGAATCAAAAAGCAAATAAATTACAAAAACATAATTATTTCTTCTCAAAAAGAGAAGAACTCTAAAACTAAGAAAGAACTAAGGAAAAATTAAAAAAAGAAAAAAGAAATGGGAGAAAGAAAGAGAAGAGAATATGGGTTTTGAGGTGTGTTTAGTTATGAAGAGAATGAGAGTATTTATAGGTGGGGATGTGAAGAAAAAGTGGGTGAAAAAATGATAAAAAATGGTGGAAACGCGGAGTAGTGAATGATGACATCTGTTGTCTTGTGAGACTAGAATATCACCTTCTTTGTTACCTGAACTACAAGGTAGATCGTAAGAGATTTTAGGTAAACTGGTATTGACTACCTTACCACTTCGAAGGGTTCTTACATCCTTTGCTTATTATGGTTGACTGGGCAACTTTCCTAGTTCTTTCTTTTGCATTTGTTCAGCCAATTGCCCAACTTTAGATTTAATCCTTTTAACTGAAGCCTCCATGGTGTTCAACCTTTGATTATTCATCAATTGGTTGTCACGACTAACTTGAATAAAAGCATTCAAGCTATCCTCTAAGGTTGGCTTAAAAGATTGGCTTGGTGGGTAAGGGTGGTTTTTATTCGACCTTAGTGTTGGACATTGGGTGTAGGCTAGGTAATTGTTTTGTTTCCAATGATGATTAGGGTGATTATAGGTGTTTGGATGATACCTTTGAAAGGATTTGACTTCCTCCATGACATTGACACTAGAATCACAAGTATTTGAACAATTATGAGTATCGTGCCCAATTGAAAAACACACTTCACACACCTCTTGATTTGGCATTTGGTAGGTAGTGAGAAGTTGCACTTGCTTAGTCAATTCAGTAAGTTGCAAGGTTATCTCATTATCGGAGCCAAATTCATTGACTCTTGCTCTCCTTCTAACACTTCTTTGTTGGGAATTAGAACCCAACAACTCATAAAGATTATAGGTTTCCTTTGTAGTTTTTTCTCCCACAGCACCTCCAGCAGTATTATCAACCATGTATTGACTCTGTAGTGTCAATCCATCATAAAAGAATTGGTTCTGTAGCTGTAATGGAAAGCTATGATTATGACATTGAATGAAAAGGAGTTTGAGTCATTCCCAAGCTTCATGAAAGGGCTCTTCATTCATTTGAGAAAATGTTGCTATCTTCGTCCTTAGATCAACAGTCTTTTGATGGGAATAGAACCTACCCATAAACATTTCATATACTGCCTCCCAAGTTTTTAGAGAACCCGACTGTAGAGTAATGAACCATGACCAAGCTTTATCCTTAAGGGTGTAAGGAAAACACCTCATCCTAAGTTGATCTTCATTAATTGCATGTAGTGGAAAGGTTTGGACAATAGCATAGAGTTCTCGAATGAAATGCAAAGGGTCTTCATTAGGGACATTGTAAAAGGAAGGCAATAAAGAATAATGAATCTTTTTCAATTCATAATTCCTTGCAGCCTCTTGTAATTGTATACCAGAAGTTACATTGCCAATGATTGGCACTGTATAATCTTTCATCATTTTCCCCCTATCTTCAGCATCCTCCATGGTTATTTGTAGTTGAAATTGATCCTCCTCCTATTGTGTATCAATATTTAGCTCTTAAAAATTAGTAGATATCTCTAAGAAAGATTTCTCACTTGACAAAATGTATAGGCTTAAAGCATAAAGGTGTAGGGGACCTAATTTGTTTTTTTACATATTTATTATTATTTTTAGAATAAAAAAAATTAAGTAAAGAGAAAATCTAAATATATATTTTTTAATACTAAATTTAAAGAATGGACACAATTTTTGAAACAAATGAATTTATTTCATTTGAATTTTATTACACATAAAATAAAACTAAAACAAAGGAAAATACAATAATGGGTGACCTCCCACGTAGGACTAAAATTTATCGTCTTCTAGTAAGACGTTGCTTGGAGATTGTAGAATGAAAAACTCAATGTCTCCTCTTCATTGAATTTATTTTACCCCATTTGACCATTCAATTAGTCTTTGCTTTGTTTTTGCAAATGTTCAACTAACTGTTCTACTTGAACTTCCACCTTTTTGATAGAAGCTTCCACAGAGTCCAACCGTTGATTGGTTTTAGATTGGTTATCTCTACAAACTTTAATAAAAGAATTCAAGTTGTCCTCCAGCTATTGTTTCTTCTTGATATGGACAGGCTTCAGTACCATGTCCCATGTTGCTATACAAACCATACTATTCATTATTGGTGTTGGTTTGCGTAGTGAGAAGAGCAACTTGCTTGGCCAATTGAACAAGTTATTGTTCAACTTCATTGCTGGAATCGATTTCATGAACTCCAACTTTTCTCACTCGTGAGCTTTTCTGTTAGGAATTAGTGATGAGTACTTAAAAAGCACTAAAATTACCATGATTTTATGCACATTAATTGATTAAAAATATATATATTTATATGATTTTATCATATATTTATATAAATCTGTCTTTTCGGAATCACAGGTATTTTTATTGTTTTTCACGTATTTTCGCTTAAAAATGTAACTTAAAGACTCAAAGAGCAATACTGGAGGCAATACATCACTTATATATTCATAAAATAAATGAGTAAAAGTCAAAAAATATGGGAAAATTGGACAAAATGGGTCAAAAAGGTAAAAAATTTCAAAAAGGAGGAACTCGTGCATGCAGCCGCCCAACCGCACCCAACAACGTGCACGCTGCGCCAGAACAACGCCCAGTCCGTGCGCGCTAGCTCTCCATTCTGAGCATGCCCCTACTCAACTCCTTGCGTGCCTGCACCCAGTCCGCACATGCCGCTGCGCCCATCTACCCTAGTCCGCACGTGTCGTCGCGCCTCACGTCAGCAATGACATCATCATTCACTACTCTGCGTTTCCACCATTTTTTATCATTTTTTCACCCACTTTTTCTTCCTCTCCTCACCTATAAATACCCTTATCCTCTTCATAACTAAACACAACTCAAAATACATCTTCTCTCCTCTTTCTTTCTCTCATTTCTTAGTTTTTTTTAGTTTTTCCTTAGTTATTTTTTCATAGTTTTAGAGTTCTTCTCTTTTTGAGAAGAACTAGTTATGTTTTTGTAATTTATTTGCTTTTTGATTCAATAAATGAGAGTGTAAATTTTGTTTGGAGGTTTTACAGCAAGAGGAATAACATCAAAGTACTGTAAGGATTTTATTTTCTTTACAGTTATTTTTAATGTTTTATTCTTACATGTTATATTTAATTTGTTTGTGATTAAATTTAACTTTTTTGGCTGTTTGTAAAAATGATATAATAATAACGTTGTTATGCTTGCGAAATATTAAATAGGTGAAAATCTCTAAAATGAATTGATTTTGTTTTTATTCAAGATTTTATATTAAGAATGTTAGAGAGAAATATATTATTTTTCATTACAAACTTAAATCTGAAAATTAGATTTTAAGGTTTAGTTATCCGGTCTAATTTAGAGTAGTGCTCTTTTATTTGTTGGTACAATCGCCCAGTAGTTAGAGTGAAGCTCTATTTCAAAAGTTTTTATAAGAATTATTATCTGAAAATGTATTTACAACATGTTTTCAATAGTGGTTTTAAAACTTGAAAGTTAGTACTCGGATAACTAAATTCTTAGGTTTAATTTGGACACCTTGAATAAAGTTTAAACTGTCTAACCTCACCAAAGGTGGCATTTAAATGGTTCATTTTCAACCTCTTAGAAAAAAGAAATTAATTTAATTAACCAAATTAGTTATCAACCCCACCCATAGGTGTTAATTGATTTGTTTAGTTAACAAAGAATATTTAACCCCACCAAAGGTGGTATTCATATAAAAAAAAGAGAATCAATAAATATCAATTTATATCTTTAATAACCTAAATAATATGAGCAAGCATAATTAACTTAGTTATTATATCCATAAATACTCCACTATTATAAAAGATAAAATTTGCATAAATGTTTATTGAATCTGTATCTATGTTTATTTTTATGTTATTAGGTTAGAAACACAAAAACCCAAAATATCGTGACATGATGTTTAGGATTTAATTTCGTTTTTAAAAGTTTGAATAATAAATTAAAAATCACATATATTCCTTCCTTAGATCGACCTTGGGAGTATACTTATCATTTTCTACGAAATGATTCGTGCACTTGCGAGAGTTTTATAAATATAAAATCAAATTATCGGCAGGATCGGCGATGCCGGTTCTTCCAGTCAAGTTTTTGGAGCGCACAGCCTGGGCATTGTGCTGGCACGACGCGCGCATTTTTGGGAACGCTACACGCATTGGACGGCACGGCTGGGCGGTTGCGTGTGCGATTTCCTCCTTTTTGACATTTTAGACCTTTTTGACCCATTTTGTCCAATTTTCCCATATTTGTTAACTTTTCCTCATTTATTTTATGAATATATAAGTGTTGTATTGCCTCCAGTATTCCTCTTTGAGTCTTTAAGTTACATTTTTAAGTGAAAATATCTGAAAAACAATAAAAATACCCGTGATTCCAAAAAGACAGATTTATATAAATATATGATAAAATCATATAAATATATATATTTTTAATCCATTAATGTGCATAAAATAATGGTAATTTTAGTGATTTTTGAGCACTCATCAATTAGCACCCAACATCTCAAAGAGGTTGTACATCTCTGAGGCAGTCTTTTCTCCCATTGCTCCTCCTGCAGCGTTGTCGACAATGAACTGACATTGTTGCGTAAGTCCATCGTAAAAGAATTGGTTCTGCAACTGTAGGGGAAAGCTGTGATGGGGACATTGAGTGAGAAACATTTTGAACCTATCCCAAGCTTCATGAAATGGTTCTCCTTCTATCTGAGAGAAAGTAGCAATCTTTCCTCTTAACTCTGATGTGTTTTGGTGGGAATAGAATTTTCCCATGACTTTATTATAAATGTTTTCCCATGTCATCAGAGAACCTGGGGGAGGTGACATCAACCAAGCTTTGGCCTTATCCTTTAAGGTGTAGGGTAAACATCTCATTTAGAATACCGAGCGGGAAGGTTTGGACTGTAGCATAAAAGTCTCTAATGAAAGAAAGAGAATCTTCATTAGGTAGCCCATAAAAAGAAGGAAGCAAAGAAAAATGAATATTTTTTAGTTCATAATTCCGAGCAGCCTTACCCAGCTGGATAGCGGCAGTTGTCGTGCCAATCACTGGTCTTGCAAACTCCTTCATGGTTTTTTCCCTAACATGTTAGTTTTCTTCCATTTCTTTCGGTTCTAGTAAAGGATTAAGGCTTGGTTCTATGTTTGTATCAAAAACAAGTTGATGGTTGGAATCCACTCTTGTTGATAGTTGTTTAAATTTATGAATATTATTTACATATTGTGTAAGGGGGTTTCCTAAGGATCTCTTACCACGCATAGACTATGTAAAGCGTAAATTTAAAACTCCTGTCAAGAAAAATAATAAAATAACTAGAACAAATTTAGAAAAAAAAATTTACATATTATTTAATATAAAATACTAAACAAAACTAGTTCAAACTCTAAGTTATTTTATTTATTTTTTTGTTTCAATTTGAAATTTGATTAAATTTTTTTTATTATTTTATTATTTTTTTATTTTTCATCTTTATTTTTTTTTAATTTAATTTAATTTTTAAAATTTTATTTAAAAAAAATCACAATTATTTACAATACAAAATGTTTTTAAAATTTTAATAAATAATTTAAAAACACTATTCCTTCCCCGGCAATGGTGCCAAAAACTTGATAGGATAGAACCGGCATCGTCAATCCTACCGATAATTTGGTTTTATATTTATAAAACTCTCGCAAGTGCACGAAACATTTCGTAGAAAATGATAAGTATACTCCCAAGGTCGATCTAAGGAAGGAATATATGTGGTTTTTAATTTATTATTCAAACTTTTAAAAACGAAATTAACTCCTAAACATCCTGTCACGATATTTTGGGTTTTTGTGTTTATAACCTAATAACATAAAAATAAACATAGATACAAATTCAATAAATATTTATGCAAATTTTATCTTTTATAATAGTAGAGTATTTATGGATATAATAACTAAGTTAATTATGTTTGCTCATATTATTTAGGTTATTAAAGATATGAATTGATATTTATTGATTCTCTCTTTTTTATATGAATACCACCTTTGGTGGGGTTAGATATTCTTTGTTAACTAAACAAATCAATTAACACCTATGGATGGGGTTGATAACTAATTTGGTTAATTAAATTAATTCTTTTTTCTAAGAGATTGAAAATGAACCATTTAAATTCCACCTTTGGTGGGGTTAGACAGTTTAAACTTTATTCAAGGTGTCCAAATTAAACCTAAGAATTTAATTATCTGAGTACTAACTTTCAAGTTTTAAAACCATTATTGAAAACATGTTCTCAATACATTTTCAGATAATAATTCTTATAAAAACTTTTGAAATAGAGCTTCACTCAAACTACCGGGCGATTGTACCAACAAATAAAAGAGCACTACTATAAATAAGATCGGATAACTAAACCTTAAAATCTAATTTTTAGATTTAAGTTTGTAATGAAAAATAATATATTTTTCTCTAACATTCTTAATATAAAATGTTGAATAAAAATAAAATCAATTCATTTTAGAGATTTTTACCTATTTAATATTTTGCAAGCATAACAACGTTATTATTATATCATGTTTATAAACAGCCAGCAAAGTTAAATTTAATCACAGACAAATTAAATATAACATGTAAGAATAAAGCATAAAAATAACTGTAAAGAAAATAGAATCCTTATAGTACTTTGATGCTAACTATGTTGCTGGAAAACTTCCAAACGGAATTTGTACTCCCATTTATTAAATCAAAAAGTAAATAAATTACAAAAACATAATTAGTTCTTCTCAAAAAGAGAAGAACTCTAAAACTAAGAAAGAACTAAGGAAAAACTAAAAACTAAGAAAAACTAAAAAAAGAAAAAATAAATGAGAGAAAGAAAGAGAAGAGAATATGTATTTTGAGGTGTGTTTAGTTATGAAGAGAATGGGGGTATTTATAGGTGAGGATGGGAAGAAAAAGTGGGTGAAAAAATGATAAAAAATGGTGGAAACGTGGAGTAGTGAATGATGACATCATTGCTGACGTCATCTTTGGCATGAGGCGACGGCAGACCGCGTCTTGTGAGATGGGAGCGAGGATAAGTACTGGTAGCGAGAACGGGAGCAAGAACGCTGTATTTGGATTAGGCCGGCATGCACGGAATGGGCATCTTTGTGGCGTTGGCCCGCGTAGGTAATGCGTTCGCGATTTCCTCCTTTTTGAACTTTTTGACCCATTTTGTCGAATTTTTCCATATTTGTTGACTTTTCCTCATTTATTTATGAATATATTTGTGATGTATTGCCTCCAGTATTCCTTTTTAAGTCTTTGAGTTACATTTTTAAGCAAAAATACCTGAAAAACAATAAAAATACCCGTGATTCCGAAAAGATAAATATATGATAAAATCATATAAATATATATTTTTAATCAATTAATGTGCATAAAATCATGTTAATTTTAGTCTTTTTTGAGCACTCATCAAGTACCTGTTTGTATGATTCAAATCTGATGTTGGATGCAACAAGCATTCTACATCAAAGTCCTTAACACATAAAGCAATTTGGTAACTTTTCTATCCCTTATTTTTCAACAATTTTCATTTATTACAGTGAAGAAAATGTAAAGTTTAGGTTGGGGGTAGTAGGATTTAAAAGTTACACAAACTAGGAAAAATTTAAATTTTTTATAAACAATGTGCCCTTATTTTGCTTATTTAGTTATATATTTTCATATTAATTGTTTCAAATAATTTATTTATTTTCTTTTATATGTGTGTGTTATTTTCTTTATTTGTGTTTTAGGTAAATTAGAATAGTGTTCAAATTTTTGTCACAAAAATAATCATGTCTTAAAAATTAATTTTAAGCAATGATTAGGTATTGTTTGCATTATTAAATTAATTTCCAAAAACATATCATGAAGTAATATGATAATTAGTAAGTTTGTGTCATAACTAATATTTTATAATAAAATGTTGAAATAAAACGAACCCAAAATCGGTGTTTAGGAATAAAGTAGTGGAGACTACCCTTGTGAGATATTATTTGAGCCTTAATTTCATTTCTTCCAAGTAAAATATTTTATTTCTACAATAATCTATGCTTAAAGGTTTTAATTATAAAACTTAAATGAAATTTTAAGCATGAAAATTCTTGTGTTTTATTTTACGTGTTCTACTTCTTTCTTTTTTTTCTTTTTTTTAAAAGATTGTGTAATTTAGTTTAATGTTTATAGGTATCATTACTAAAACTCTCACCAAACTTAAACTCATCCACTAGGAAAACCAAGGGGTTTAAAGACTTGTTGCAAATGCTAAATGTAACTATGTCAATTCACGGAAGTGATTTAGGATAGTTTAATTTTTACATTTTATTTTAGTTTTTACCTCTTCTCTTGCTAAGGGACTAGCAAGAAGCTAGTTGGGAGGTGTGATGAATACTTAAAAAGCACTAAAATTACCATGATTTATTATACTTTAATTGATTAAATAGATTTATATTTGTATGATTTTATCATATTTTTATATAAATTTTTTTTTTCATAATCATGGTTATTTTTATTGTTTTTCAAGTAATTTTGTTCAAAAATAATTTAAATACTCGAAGAAAAATATTAGGGGCAATAAATCAAAAATATGTTGAAAAAAATGAGGAAAAGTAAAAAAATGAAAAAATTGGACAAAATGGGTTAAAAAGGTCAAAAATGCCCTAATCTGCATTGAGCCACGTGCATCTGTCGAGTCTCGTGTGCAGCCATGCGCATGTCACATCGAGTCCAGCATGTGCCGGTGCCATACTGATATTGGTGACATTTTTGTTGCTGTAATCAAGGAAGTTGTACCCAATACATCTCTAGAAAAATCTAAAGTGATCAAGGCCTTAATTGTACATACTTGTAAAGAATTCAAACGTGACAATGGTATGATAATATGATATGATGGAAATGCTATAGTTTTTATTGATCAAGAAGGAAATCCCAAGGGAACTCAAATTTTTTGCACGATCGCCTGGGAATTAAGACAATTAAATTTTACTAAAATAGTTTCATTAGCACCTGAAGTACTATAATATAATTATATTATTAGAGTTTGAACAAAATCTATTCAATTAATTAGTAGATTGTTTATGTCTGATGTATATGCCTTTCATAATACAGAAAAATAAGAAAATAGCATGTTGATTATATCAAAATTTAGGTACAACAAAAATCTTAGTTTATCATGAGTAAAGACATTATTGCTGACATAAAAACCTCTATACGAAATGCTCACATGAAAAAAAAAAGTTTGAGTACCATCTATTAACATTAGTGAAAACATTGTTAAAATCCTTTTACAAGAAGGTTTTACTGAAAACATGAGAAACATCAGGAAAGCAATAAATATTTTGTTTTGTTTTAGCCTACGACATAAAAGGAATAGGAAAGGTCAATATAGAACTGCCTTAAATTTAAAATGAATTAGTCGACCAGATCTATGACTCTATTCAAAATATCAATGAATTCCTAGAATCTTGGGCAGAATTTGAATTGTAATTCTTTCTACTTCTCAAGGTATAATGACAGACCAGAAGGCTCGACTAGAATGAATTGGCGGAGAAATTTTGTGTTATATATGGTAATCCTTTTGATATCCAAATTTTATGGGAAAGTAGAACTTTCATATTGGTTAAAAAAAGATAAAAGACATTTATTTTCAAATATCACCCCAATCGTATTAGTTGATACTTCAAAGAATTTTACCTAAAATAAAAGAACATAAGTGGATTTAGGAAGGTATAATTACTGAATTACTTTCCAATGGTGTACACTAGATTTGTTTGAATAGTCCAAATATGATTCTAAGTTCTTTTTCAGGAAGGATTCTACATAATGTTTTTTTTTTTAATTTTTATACCTATATTACCAGGAAATAGAATAAAAATTGAAAGAAGTTGTTATGATTCAACTGAAAAACATATAATTTAGAGATTCCAAAACAAAAATTTGAATTATTTTTTTTTCATTTTCAACACATATTTCAAGGAGATAAATTCACAATTTCAAGAAACTTAGTTTATTCCATTCATAGTTAAGTTAAGGAATTAAAAGTATGAAAATAAGAGCCTTTGTTCATAAAATTTGTGAAAAATGTCGATTGATTTGGAGGCTGGAATGAAATATAGTAATTTGTTCCAATCCAAGACATAAACAAAGACAAGGATAATCTAACTTGTATTTAGGAGATGATAAAATATGGAAAAACCCATACCAAGAACCAGTTCATACACGAATAAATGTATTGGTTTATATGAAAATGCACATAGAATACCAAAAGGAATTATTCATGTTCAAGAAAATTTCAACAATACTATTGTAATTGTTACAAATGTTCAGAGTCGTGTCATTTCTTGGTCCTATGTCAGTACTTGCAGATTCAAGGGTAAAAGAAGAGGGACATCATTTTCTGTCCAAACTGTAGTAGAAAATGATATTTGGGAAGTAGTAAATCAAGGTATGCAATGAGCAGAAGTCATGATAAAATGCCTAGGTCATGGAAGAGATACAGCATTAAGAGCTATTCATTAAAGTGCTATATTATTAAGTTTCATATGAGATGTAACCCCTATGCCACATAATGGCTATAGACACCCTAAAAAGAGACATGTGTAAAAATAAACATTGAAGATGTTTAAAGAGACAAGAGAAATAAATAATTCAACGATTTGATCAACCAATATTACTATGATTTATGAGAAAGTAACAGTATCCATCGGAACACTACAGTCGAAGTGTGTTGAATTATGAGTAGACAATAAGCGTCTTTATTATGGAAGTTTTATTCTAGTCCACTTATGAAAGGGCAAGCCGATACAATAGGCATTGCAATGTGAAGAGCTTTTCTAGGAGAAATAGAAGGAAAATGTATTACACTTGCAAAATCTAAGAAAATACCGCATGAATATTCTACCACAGTAGGAATTCAAACATCTGTACATGAAATTTTAATGAATTTGAAAGAAATTGTTTTGAGAAGCAATCTATATGGAACTTGTGATGTGTCTATTTGTATCAATGGTCCTGGATATATAACTACTCAAGATATCATCTTATCGTCTTCAATGGACATCGTTGATAATACACATCATTCAGCAAACCTAACATAACCAATTAATTTGTTTATTGAATTACAAATCGAGCGGAATCATGGATATCTTAAAAAAATGCAAAACGACTTTCAAGATGGAAGTGATCCTATAGATGTTGTATTCATGCCTATTTGAAATGCAAATTATAGTATTCATTCTTATGCGAATGGGAATGAAAAATAAGAGATAATTTTCTCAAAATATAGACAAAAATAAGTTTAAGTCCTAAAGAAGCACTTCACAAGGCCTCTCAGAATTTGATTGACTTATTAATTCCTTTTTTACATGCAGAAGAAGAAAGCTTCCATTTAGAGAACAATCTATATGTGATTCCTAAAATTATTAATAGAACCTAGAAGAATCGAAGAATTACAAATGAATGTCCAAAAAGAACTTAATTGTGGGAACCAAAAAATTAACATTGCTATTATAAGAATTGAAAATCCTTATAGAGATCCTAATATTCTTTCAGAATTTATAGCTGGACAATAAAAGAATACAGTTTCATTTCCAAAAGCAATGAAAAGGCTACTAAATTAACTGAATAGGCGGGTACAAAAGGAATTCAAGTACAAATTACAGAGCGTATTGACGAAAAAGAAATTGCACGTGTCGAATGGATCAGAGAAGGTAGGGTTCCTTTACAAACCATTCAAGCCAAAATTGATTACTATTCATATATAGTTCGAACTATCTATGGGGTATTAGGCATCAAAATTTTGATATTACAGACGAAAAATAATAGGCTTTTACTTTATTTATCTTTAGTTCTATCCACCCTCTAATAAAAAAATGAATAATTAACAATTCTATAAGGTCGAATAAAAATAGATTAATTACTTGATATAATTTATATGCTTAGTGTGTAACTCGTTGGTTTTTTAGGATTAAGATAAAAGGGATCGACCCTTTATATGACATAATATGAACAAATAATTTATATAACTAATAAGCAACTCATCATTTCGCATTATCTAGATAGAAAGAAAGAACTAGTCAAGATATATTGGTCATATCATCATAGCAACTAAAATTTTATTTTTTAGCATAAACAAAAAAGAAAAACAAATCTGATTATGAATTGCGAAGCAAGAAAAGTATACAGATAAATGGAAAAGTGAGTAAACGATAAATGTAAGGTCTATGATTCATCTCATAAAGATAAATATAATAAATAATTATTACTAATTAATCCATAATTAGAAATTAGACAAATTGATTCATATAAAAAAGGAGCCTTGAGCTAATAAAGACTGAAAGGGTTGACTCAAGAAAACATTTCCTTCTTAGAGGCTCCATTGTAAAATCAGACCTAACCATTAATCGAGAAACGATGGGAATGAAAGAACCCTATGAATACATAAGATTATATTGAAAACGAATCCTAATGATTCATTGGGTAGATGGTGAAACAAGTCAAAAAGCAATTCATTCATTTTGAAGAGTAAGAGTTAACATTCACTTACGTAAATTTTTATTTTATTGGATTTCTAAATTTTAGTCGATATGAACAAGGAAAAACAAAATAAAGATTCGTTATAACCTTATAACAAAACAACTTTATCTATAACATCTATAAAATTATTCCTAAATAAAAAATTTCTATAAATCGATAAAAAAAATACATATTTAGTTATATATCAAAAAAAGATGTACAAATTTCTAATAGATTCGATAAAATTTCAAAACACCCTATGATTTAGTATATTACTCATTAAATACATATACTTTTAATTTTTTAGTTGTTTCATTCGTGAAAAGCTAGATGAGAAGAAACTCTCATGTCTGGTTCTGTAGTAGAGATGGAATTGGGAAAGAACCATCAACTATAACCCAAAAAGAACCAAATTTCATAAAAACCATATAGGGAGAATGAAAGGAATATCTTATTGAGGTAATCGTATATGCTTTCGTAGATATGATTTTCAAGTGCTTGAACCCGCTTAGATCACATCTAGAAAAATATAAGCAAGTCAATGAGCAATGACACGAAATGTGCATCGTGGAGGAAAATATGGGTACGTATATTTCTAGACAAAATGATTACAGTAAGACCTACAGAAACATATATGGGTTCGAGGAAAGGATCTCCCGAATATTGGGTGGGTGTTGTTAAACTAGGTAGAATACTTTATAAAATGAGCGGGGTAGCAAAAAACATAGCTAGAAAATTTATTTCAATAGCAGCATCAAAAATGCCTATACAAAGTATATTTATTATTTCAGGATAGTAATGGAAAGTAAAAGAAAAAGAAAATTTTGATAAAAAAGAATTTCATATTTCATTTTTTGTTTTGAACAAACAACATTTCTTTTTTTTTTTATTCACTCTTTGCTTAAAAAAAACATAGATAAAATAAATGATTCAACCTCAAAGCCTATTGAATGTAGCGGATAACAGTGGGGCCTAAAAATTTGCATGTCATGCCAAAAGCCATCGCCCGTCTACACAGCCACGCACATGCTAGGGCCTATTTTCCATAAATCCCACGTGCATGAGCACTCATTTCACCACAAACCTCGCCCATCAACGCGTACCAGTGCCCCCATACGCATACCAACCTATCTAAACACATCCAAGACAAATTTTTAAGATATTATCTCACTTTTATAGACTTTCCCCATTGTAAAAATCATCCCTCAAAATATCTTCTATTTCTCTAGCTTTCTCTCTCTAGAAAACTTTCTTAGTTTTTTTAGTTTTGAAGTTCTTCTCTTTTTGAGAAGAACTAGTTATGCTTTTGTAAATTTCTAATTTTTGATTTAATAAATGGAAACACAAATCTATTTGGAGGTTTCCAAAAACAGAATTAACATCAAAGTTCTATAAGAATTATTTTGAGTTATAATTTTAAAATAAATTTTTTACAATTATTTTGATGTTTTATTCTTGTATGTTATATTTAATTTTTCTGTGATTAAATTTAACATAGCTAGCTATTTGTAAATATGATATAATAATAATGTTGTTATGCTTGTGAAATATTAAATAGGTAAAACATTTCAATAAAATAAATTAATTTTATTTTATTCAAGATTTTATATTATGGATGTTAAAGAGAAATATATTATTTTTCATTACAAACTTAAATTTGAAAATTAGATTTTAAGATTTAATTATCCAGAGTAATTTAGAGTATTGACATCGTCCAGTAGTTAGAGTGAAGCTCCATTTCAAAAGTTTTATAAAAACTATTATTCGAAAATGTATCAATAATATAATTTCAATAATGGTTTTAAAACTTGAAAGTTATTAATCAAATAATTAAATTCTTAGGTTTAATTTGGATACCTTGAATAAAGTTTAAAATGACTAACCCCACCATAGGTGTTAATTGATTAATTTAATTAACAAAACTAATTATCGACCTCACTCATAGGTGTTAATTGATTTATTTAATTAACAAAGAACATATAACCCCACCAAAGGTAGTGTTTATATATATATAAAAAAGAATCAATATATATATATATATCAATTTATATATTTAATAACCTAAATAATATGAGCAAGCATAATTAACTTAATTATTATATTCATAAATATCCCATTGTTATGAATGATAAAAATTTGTACAATTATTTATTGAATCCATATCTATGTTTTCTTTATGTTATTAGATTAGGAAACATAAAATAAATCAAAATATCATGATAGAATGTTTAAGATTTAATTTCGTTTTTTAAAAGTTTGAATAATAAAAAAAATCATATACATTCCTTCCTTAAATAGACCTTGGGAGTATACTTGTCATTTTATATAAAATGATTCGTGCACTTACGAGAGTTCTACAAATATAAAATAAAAGTATCTGCAAAATTAGTATTCTTAACCCAATGCCAATTTTGTTTCATCAGCCAGCCTGTAATGCTCCTCAAAACTCAATTTGATTGTCCCGCATTGAGGCACACAAAAAACTTTGCAAAGGCGCACGTGTTACTGCATTTCTAGAAACTCCTTTTATTTTACAACCCTTTCATTGGTTTGGGACATATGTAAGGTTTAATATGTTAGTCTTTTATGATTTATGGGTGCAATGGAGTGTTTTAAGGTACTACTATTCAAGTGTTGTTCGGTTGAAGCATTTTGAAGCCAAAAATACCTGAAAATAATAAAATATAACCATGATTTGGTGGAAATTAAAGAAAGGGTAGTGAGCTTCAAAACCTTTAAGATCACACAAATACTACATAGTAACAACATTCATACAAATGCCCTAGCTGCCTTATCTTCTATGCACTAAAGGATTTCAATAGAATGATCACGACCTTTGCTATTATAGAACCAACTATTATAGGAATTAAGAAAGAGTTCAGTTCAATTAGCGTTTCAGATATATATAATCAATCATGGATTTAACTCTTATAGATTTATTTGAAGGATGAGGCGTTACCCATAGACAAAGAGAGACCAAAACATTTGAGATGAAGTCAAAGAGTTATGTCATATTACAAGATAAGTTCTACCAAAAGAATGTCAGAGGTCAATAGTTGTGATGCGTAAAGGAAGAAGAAATGAAATCATAAGAGAAGTCCATGAAGGAGAGTGTGGAACTCATTCAGGAAGAAGAAATTTGACCAATAGAATTATCATGCAAGGCTATTATTTTCAAGCAATGTTGAATGATTGCACTATGCATACAAAGAAATGTTAACAGTTGGAAGCAAAATAGCTAGCAAAATGTGAGAATATATGTATGGAAAAATGTTATTTGCTATTTTGGCCTTACCTAAGAGTTAGTTATTGACAATGACAGATAATTTATTGAAAAGTTCATCATCGCCTTCCATGAGGAATTTGGCATCAAACTGTGGTAATCCACCCCTTATCGACCCCAAGAAAGCAAACATGCATAATCTTTGAAACAAAATAATTGTCAATATTCTACAAAACCTAATGGAAGGAGCTAAGGGAAAATAGATAGAGAAATTACGCGGGGTATTATGGACAATAAGAACCTAACTGGGATCACTAATGGGAGAAACCCCACTTTTGGTAGTATATAGAACTAAGGCGATGATTCCTATGGAAATTCTATGGCCCACCTTGAGGGCTGAGATGGTAGGTACAGACAATGAAGAAAATAGACTTGTAGGCTTGGTATTATTGGAGTAGAAAAGGGGGAAAGAAAAGATTAAATTGGAGTAGCAAAAGAGGTGCATTCAAAACACCTTTAATAGGATTGTCAAGAGAAGAAACTTTGAGGTAGGGAACATAGTGTTGAGGAAAGCCTTAGAAAAAAAAGTAGAGAATGAAGCTGGAAAATTGGTGGCCATGTGGGAAAGACCATATAAAGTAATAAAGATAATGTCAATGGGAGATAATAGACTAGTGAATTTGGATGGAAATGAGGAAGATCTCAGCTGGAATGTGAATCACCCATAGAGATATTATTTGTAGTTATTTTGTCTATAAATTGTATTCATATTTTGGCACTTGATCAGGGTAGCACTCATAAGTTGCTTATTTTTCTCTAATCATATGACATATAATGTACAAATTCATGCCAGAAAAGAAGAGTTTGGTATTTTGGATAGTTTAGACACAGTTCATTTTATAAGTCTATGACAACCCTTACTCTACAAGAGCTCTTTTAGAGGGAGTTAGCCCATGGATTTCTACGTGGTATAGATTTGGGTTCCTGGCTCTTGGGCACCCCTGAAGCTCACCCCCATCGACACTCAGGGTACACTCTACCCACTCTTCACCACTAATGTGGAAGAGGAGTATTAAGGAACCTAAAGTTCCACATCAGCAAGGGACTCTACTTCTATTGCACTTATAAGTATATGGCAACCCTTACTATTCAAGAGCTCTTTTAGAAGGAGTTAGGCCATGAATTTCTTTATAAATTATCACTGTCGGAAGCAAAGTTCGGGTCCAATTTTGGTTGCATAAATATATAATAATGGGATAACAGCAATATAATAAGCAATGAGAAAAATAAATGGCATACAATGATTTAAGTAGTTCAACTTTTCAATATGAAAATCTACTCCACTGATGAAAACACACCAAGGAAAATCCACTAATAATCAAATGGAGATACAAATACCAATATTAAGAAAGCTTCACAAAATATACCATAAAACCCAAATATATCGAGAAAATATCTCCCTCTAATTTATGGGTAATATGTAGCAAGATAAATTAGACAAACTTGCTATTTAATCAATTATTACCATACAAATAAGCTTACTGCATATGGCCTTTCTTCAAATCTACTTTGCAAAATTTGAGATGAAAAAATGAGAGATTGCTTGGTTGAAAATGGAAAAATCAGCAACTGAAATTTTTCTTCTTCTTTTCACTCTTTAATTTGGAAGCTTGCAACTCTCACTGTTTTCTCTTTTGTTGTAGTGCTTATTCTCCACATATCAATATATATATATTACAAGTAGGATAGGGTTTTAATATATGGTTTTGGGTTTTGGGCATCAATGCTTTGGGCCAACATTCAACAAATCTTCATCTTGGCTTAAAACAGAAAAAATGTTCTTCAAATATGAAATTCCTTGGATTACCAAATAACCATCGCTCAAAGCCCCAAAGGGTGATCATCTACTGCAAACACCAATTAACTCTAAGCAATTCTTAAACTTGTTATATGGAACTAGTTTGGTTAACATATCAACTGGATTCTCTGTAGTGACAATCTTATTGACAATAATAGCACTTTAAGAGATAATGTCACGACCGAAGTGATATCTGACATCAATATGTTTGGTTCTTTCATGATACATGGTATTCTTGGTCAAGTGTGTGGCACTCTAATTATAACAAAATACAACAGAAGTATTCTGTTGTAAACCCAAATCATAAACTAAACCTTTAAGCCAAATGGCTTCTTTTATTGCTTCTACGGTTGTCATATATTCTGCCTCTATTGTAGACAAAGCAACTATAGATTGTAAAGTAGCCTTCCAATTAATGGCATAATGAGAAAGAATGAAGACATAACCTGTCAGAGATCTTCTTATATCCAAATCACCAGCATAATCGGAGTGCATATAACCAATAACACTACAACTGGTATTAGAACTTCCATCATATACTAAACCAAAATTAGATGTGCCTCTCAAATACAGAAGTATCAATTTCACTACTTGCCAATGACCCTTACCAAGATTACCCATATATTTGCTGACAATACTAACTTCATGTGAAATTTTTGGACAAGTACAAACTATAGCATACATCAAACTACCAACGGCACTAGCATATAGAACCTGAGACATGTATCGCTCTTCTTCTTCTGACTGTGGTGACAAATCCAAAGAAAGCCTGAAATGCACAACTAATGGTGTACTCATAGGTTTAGACTCTTTCATACCAAAGTGTTCAAGAACTTTTTCAATATAACTTTTCTAAGTCAAATAAAGCTTGCCTACTTATCTATCCTTGTAAATTTCCATGCCCAAAATTTTCTTTGCTGCACCCAAATCTTTCATCTCAAACTTACCATTAAGTTGAGACTTTAATTTCTGAATCTCAAAATTATTCTTAGAAGTAATAAGCATGTCATCAACATAAAGCAACAAATAGATGGATAAACCATCATGGAATCTTTTATGATAAACACAACTATCATAATCATTCCTAGAGTAACCATGATCAATCATAAAAGAGTCAAACTGCTTATACCACTACCTAGGGGATTACTTCAACCCATATAAAGAATTTTTCAATAAATAAATATTTACCTTGAATAACAAACCCCTCTGGTTGATGCATATATATTTGTTCCTCAAGCTCACCATGTAAGAAGGTTGTCTTGACATTAAGCTATTCTAATTCCATGTCAAACAATGCAACCATAGCAAGCAACACACAAATAGAGTTATGTTTTAAAACAGGTGAAAATACTTCATTGAAATCAATACCCTTCTTTTGACAATAACCCTTTGCAACAACACGTGCCTTAAACCTAGCTGTTTCAACCTCAAGTATACCTTCCTTTTTCTTGAAGACACATTTGTTTCCAATAATTTTCTGGCCCTTAGGTGGTTTCACCAATTCCCAAGTATGATTCTTATAAAGTGATTCAATATCTTCATTCATAGCAACCAGCCACTGAATAGACTCATCACAAGTGACAACTTCATGATAACTAGAAGGTTCATACACTTCAATAGACTATGCTATAAACAATGCAAAAGAAACTAAGTCTACATCTGCTTACCTCTAAGGGCGTTGAATCTCTCTTATTCCTTTACCCTTAGCGATACTATATGGTTGCTCATGTTGCTCTTCTACTACATCATGAACATAATCATCTATCTCATCCACATATGGCTGATCTGAAGTGCCCTTTTGCACTTGACTAAGAGCTCTACTCTCAAGTTCCACTTGCTCACTAACACATTGGTCTTTACCTGCAATACATTTTTATCTAATAAAGGAAAAATTATCCCTCATTTAGGAGTAAAGAGATCAAGGAACCCTACACATTTGAGATGAAGGAATAAGGGGCAATAAAAAACTATCTAGTCCAAGAAAGAAACCAATAATCTAAAAAAATTGGATTCCTTCTTTAGGGAAAAGTGTCTCATTAAAAGGTTAAAACCAACCTAGTGACACCCCTTGTATACAAATAAACTAATGCACCCTTCATTAGGAGTGAAGAGATTAAGAAACTCTTACCCATTTGAGATATGAGAATAAGAGGTAATAAAATGATACCGAGCACAAGAAAGAAGTAGAGAATCCAAGAACATTGGATTTTTTCTTTGAGAAAAAGTGTCTGGATGATAGGCTAAGACTAGCCTAATGACACACCCCATTTACAATAAACTAATGCAACCCTTATTTAGGAGTGAGAAGTGAAGTAACCATTAAAATTTTAGATACAGGTATAAGAGGATCCAAAAGGATGCCCTACCTAAGGAAAAAGCGAAGAATCCAATAATTTTGGATTCTTTCTATGGGGAAAGGTGTTTCAACAAAGGGCTAAGATCACTCTAGTGACAACCCTCATATGTGAATAAACTAATGCAACCCTTAATTAGGAGTGAGGATTGATGTAAGCATAAAGGACAACAAAAGGATGTCCAACCTATGGAAGAAGCTAATAATCCAAAAACATTGGATTCCATTTTTGGGGAAATATGTCCTGGAAGTGAGCTAAGATAGGCCTAGTGACACCCTCCATATGCAAATGAACAAAACAATCCTTAGTTAAAAGTACGGAGATCATGTAACCTTCACCATTACTAAGAATTTCATTGAGAACCAAGTGTGTGACACCAACCTAAACTTTGACATAAGTTTTCCCTAGTCATACCATTACAAAGAAAGTGCTATAAGCACTAAGTGTATGGCATCATCCCAAAATTTGGCCTCAATTCAGCCTGATTACACCATTATAAAGAAAGTACAAAGAGCACCAAGTGTGTGGAACCAACCCAAAATTTGGCATAAGTTTATTTTGTCACATCATTACAAAGGAAGTGTAGTAAGTACTAGTGTGTAACACTAGCCCAAAATTTGTTGTAAGTTCACTTTGGTCACACCATTACAAAGAAAGTGCAACGAGCACCAAGTATGTGGAACTAGCCCAAAACTTGGTGTAAGTTTGGCCTGGTTACACTATTATAAAGAAATTACAACGAGTACCAAGTATATGACAATAGACAAAAAATTTGGCATGAGTTTAACCTCATCACACTATTTCAAGTAAAGTTCAATGAGAACTAAGTGTGTGGAACCAACCCCAAAATTTGGCATGAGTTTGAGATGGTCACACCATTAAAAAGGAAGTGCAATGAGCATAAAGCGTGTGGTACCAACTAAAAATTTGACATGGTCACACCATTATAAGGTGTATGCAATATGCACCAAGTATGTGGTACCATCTTGAAATCTTAGGTAAATTCGACTTGGTCACACCATTGCAAAGAAGGTACAATCGGTACCAAGGGGTGGCACCAATCCCAAATAAACAAACAAGTAAAGTCATAAGCTTCACCTAACAAAAAAAGAACATGCAAGATGGAAGGCATGTAAAAAATGAAAAGATAAAAATCCATGAAATAAACATTCTAGCCTGGAATAAAATCAAGGAAATTCTCTTTAAAAATTACATATCCAAAAAGAGAGGCATACCTCTAATAAAAAGAAACCATAATTGAACTATAGAAATGGGCTAGTTAGTCCATGCTCCTAGGGACAATCTTTTGTCCTTAGGGAATCTATACCATTTTGGATCTCAACTGAATCATGATTGGTATGTGCATCAAGAGATCCATCTTTGGTCTAGGCCCTCGTATTCATGGTCTCCTCGGGCTAAAGGATGGGGAGTTCTAGTTATGGGGCATTAGGGGGCTTGTATTGGGTAAGTTGGTCCAAAGTTACCTTCAAATCCAACTCACGAGTGGCCTCCCGAAGGTTGCTTAGACCCTTTTGCACCATGAAAAAGATTCTCATGTGGCATCCTTAACGAGCTGCTTGTTGGCATTTTTGAGCTCATACAACTTCTCATTTAACTCATCAACCCATTAATTTTTGGCATAATACCTCTTCTAGAGTCAACTATTTTTGCAATATACATCATCCAACTCAATAAGCTATGATTGAACTTTGCCCGAAAGATAATGTAACATGATAATATATTTTTTCATTTTTGGCCTCTAGTTGGTTAATAGACTAAGAAAGCTTTTGAATCCTTTCTTTCCATGCACAACTTATAAGATCCCAAGTCTGAAAAAGTGAACTCTATAGGGAAGTTAGTTGGTAGCTTCAAATTTCCATACCAAAAATGGATTAAAGGTTCAAGAAAATACTTACATCCATCACACACTGAAAACCCATGAGGTATACAAAAACAGGCTCATAAGTTTGAGCTTTGTTAATTTTAGTCTCGTCATTTGAACCAAACAAGTAGTTATATAGATCATCTTGTTTTTCCCTATAGTCAAAGATGCCACCCTCAAAAGGGTTCACCGAGGTTTCCAAGAAGATGAATCTTACATATTAGGTATTGGCCTCATAATCATTACTATATTTATCATCTCATAAGTTGTATCATGGCTGGTGGATGTGATAGACTTTTGCTTTTTCTTAAGCAATTGCCTTTAGTGGGCTCAGAACACTTAACTATGAGCTTCTCTTTTTCAATGGTCTCATAAGCTACGACCTTGTTTTTATCCATGACAACCTCTAGCCTACTTTTGGTATAAGGAACCTTAGGGGAAAGAACGAATCTAGGCTTAGAAGCATTAGGTCTAGCCATCATTTGGTATAAATCCTTAATATTAAGTGCAAAAAAATCCACACCTATGAAAAATGAAAAGAATTGGAATAAATAATGATAAAGTAATAAAAGTAAAAGCTAGGACAGACTCATGACCTGACTTAGTAGGCACTGCCCAAACTTCAACAACCTCTAAATGGTTAGGGACAAAAATGTTTTCAAAGAATTGATTATGAATGTTAAAATCATAGATGAGCTTAACGATGTCCTTTTGAGAGGTCATTAGAACATTGGCACTAAAACCCCGCAATGAACACATAAAGAACTTCAAAACTTTGGGTATACCCTAAATTACCAAATAGATAGAAGAGCTTATCCTTTCAACCTGAAACAGAATTCAATATACTCAACACTATGTCCCTTGCAACATGGGATGACATATTAACTCTCCCCTCATTCCACACCATTTTTCTTGATGATATAGATCTTCTTCAACTTAGGCATACTGAGCTCCATGTCAAGTTCGATGATCACCACATAAGAAGTGTGTGCAATGAATACGCAAGTATACGTATCACAACAAGTAATATAATGATAAGAAAAGATCGTTCCCAAAGAGATTATTTTATTACAAACTAATTTTTAAAACAAAACAAATAAAATCAATTTTTTATGTTTTTATATTTTAAGGATCAAAATTAAAATAACTAAAAATAAATAACAATAATTAATTAAGTCAGATTTGGTAATTAAGAATATATATGAGAAAATATCTAGAAATACTTAATCCCCCAATTTTCTAAACATACGAATCGCTAAAATCCCTCCAATATATTTATCAATTAATTACATGATCAATTGAATCTAACCTAGCATGTATTCCTATATCAAGTAAACTACACATCATAAAGTAATTAATTTGATCACATTCTCATGCCAATTAAATTGTATACTACTCATTAAGTCAATTATAGATCACATACATAAGAATTATACATCTCTGCCTAGAAACTATGCATGTTATTTAATTAAGACAAACAATTAAATAATTCTCTCAAATCTATTTTTATTTAATTGCTTCTATAGATAAATTGTTCACCAAACAATTAATAGCATGAAAATTAGATTAAATAATATAATTAAATTATAATTATAATTGGGGTAAAATATTAGATCATTTCATGGTGAAAATTAAGTTCATAAGATCCCTAGATTAATAAATTAACTACACATAATTCTGTTCATAGATAAATTGTTCACCAAACAATTAATAGCATGAAAATTAGATTAAATAATATAATTAAATTATAATTATAATTGGGGTAAAATATTAGATCCCTAGATTAATAAATTAACTACACATAATTCTGTTCATAAAGCTTATATTTTTCATAAAGGAAGACATAAAAATTGATAAAGAAAATAGTACAAGAAGAAATACAATCAATCTCTTCAATTCTAGTGTTAATCTTCTCTTGAATCTCCACCAAAATTGTATCTACTCTTGAATTTTTCTATATTTTTCTCTCTTTTTATCTCCAAAAACTAACCAAAATTATGCTAATAATGGCCCCTTAGGGTTTATGGGGTGACTAAGGGGTTAAAATAGCTCGGGTGCGATATAGACCGTTAAATCAGCTTCAAATCAAGGCTGAGATCAAAACAAGAAAAATTGATAGTGTCAACCAATCACAACGTGACACGTGGCACACAAAATTCACTAGGCGAATCAGAGCTTGACACATGGTAGGGGAGATCAACCAGAGTCAACACTCGCTGAGTCAGCACCACGCAATACAGCATGATTCGTGGAAACGGATGGCGTGGCACACAAGTAGAATGCAAGGAGCAATTGTGTGGAGACATGTGGTAATACGGGTTGACCGATCTCCGAACTCAGATTGTACGACATACTGACACGTGGTAGTACGAGTTGACCGATCTCCGAACTCGGATTGTACGGCATACTGACACGTGGCACGCAGTTCATCCTCCTCACATGTGGCGTAACATGATTCGTAATCCTTGCTTGCATGGCATCTACGTGGCTTTCCCGATCAGTTGCTATGCTTGTGTGGCAGTCCACGCGATAGCTTCTGATTGATTCTTCTTTAAAAATTTATAAAAAATCTATAAAAATTTCAAAAATTATATTTTCATCTTTTTTCATTAAAGAGTTTATATTTTAATATTTTTTTATCTCAAAAATACTATTTATTGAATAAAATAATTAAAAATTAAATAAAAAAATACGTTAATTATTTTACTTTCATATAGTCATCGTTGACGCTAACTACAAACTACAAATAGACACAATAAGATTTTTCCTGAATTTGGATTGAACTTACCGGGGGCTAGCTTTATGGAGTCCAATAACATCTTTATCAATATGAATAAAGGAAACCTCAACCTGAATTTAAAGACCTCATCGTGAAAAGTAACAAATTGGTTAGGAGGGTCGTGGTGACGCATAACTTAATATCACAACTCAAATTACATACTATAATTATTTTTTTATTATATGAATGTATAATTAATGAATTATAATCAAATATTTAATATTAAAGTAATTGCGGTGGAGAAAACTAAATAATAAATATTAACTTATAGGTAATACAAATAATAGGCTATTTTTGTTTATTTTTAATTTAAAAAAGTTTGTAAATTGATATTTTACGATATATTTATATCGATATTTTCAAAATCTTTAATTAAGATTTTAAAAAATTACAAAATAACTTAGTAAACTATTGAAAAATTTTAATATTTTTTTATATTTCCATGGTAGTATCAAGAAATGTTGACATTTTTTTATGCTTTCAAGAAATAAAGTAATATTTTTAAATATTGGGAAAAATATTTTGAAAACAATATTTTCATATTTTTACATTCATTTAACGAAAATTTTGATGAAAATATCAAAATATTTTCAATTATGTGTATAACTGACATGATGTTTTAAAATAAATTTAAGTTTGTACAATTTATACATGGTATTTAAGGTCAAGATTTTACGATTCACCCATGTGACCTTCCAATTAAATATGAGTATAGAATTTTATTATTCTAAAAGTTAAAATTTTAATTTACAACTTTAAGAAATAAAATGTAGTAATTTATATTGAAAATTTGTGACTTTTAGTTAAAAAAAGTATTACTATTCAATATTATAATAGTTTATAAATAATTACATTCAAACAATTTATAAGTAAATAACTAAAATTAAAGATTAAATGATATATATACTATTAAGAATTGTTATTTAAAATGTAAGACGAGTGAGTATCCTTCTTACGACTAAGTAAATATCCTACTAAAAGTAATTGGTACAATGAACTTATAAATATATCATCAAATTATCATAAAAGTTATAAATATATTGTTTAATTTTATCGAGTTAAGAAAGTAGTGGTACAAATATATCATCAAACTTATTATTAATAATATAAATCTAATATTAAATTCTTTATTAATAGTACAAATCTAACATCAAATTCCTTATTAATTGTATAAATCTACTACCGAAAATATAACATAATGATATATTTATACAACTAATTTTATTTGAGTGATATTTGTCGCTCAATAAAATTAAATAATATATTTATAATTTTTGTAATATATTGATAGTATATTTATTAGCTTATTTAATTAATAAGATGTACCATTCTGTTCTAAAAATAAAATGGTATATCTTAAATTTAAAATATAACATAAATGATATAATGTAGCAACTATAGTTAAATTTATTAAATTATATTGACGAAAACAATTACATTAATTAAAATAAAAATATATTTATGTATAAGAGTGTTTATTATAAAATATATGAATACAAAATAAAGTTTATTCTTTGAAATTGAAATTATCCCATATTATTTAACATTTTTTGAAAACATTTATATATATATATATATATATATATTATAATTATATTATAATCAAAACTTACTTGCTAGTTTTTCTTTAAATATTGTTATATGAGTCTAATTATATATATATATATATATAACAATAATATTAGGTCATATCATTTATAATTTATAACAAACTTGTAATAAATAAATTTTTTGATTTATTAAGTCCTTTTGATCACTCCATTTCTTTTGGTGCCATATATAAAAAGATTTTTGCAAATTCCATTTTTGCATTTGCCAACAAGCAATTGAAAATTATCATAGAGTCGAAAACAATTTGTTTAAATCAGAACATCATGAACACGGGACAAAAGGTATCATTTTTTAAAAACATTTTACCATAAAAATAAACAAAATTTTCATGACAATAAGAGATTTGACACTAAACTCTTGTGATACTTCAATGAAAATCGTTGTTGCAAATGCAAGAATTTTGGTTCGAAACTTGTTTGCGTAATTATGGACTGACTTACGTGATGAAACAGAGGGGCCGTGACCACTACATCTTTCAAAAAAAAAAATTCGTTCATTTTGTTTATATGTTTATATATTTCTAATTATAAATACCAGTAAGTATTTTGGCTTTCTTATCAATAGAAAATATATTCAGCACCCTCTAATCGGCACGAAATATTACTTTGAAGTTGTTATCCCTCACAAGTCACACCAGTTCTCTAGTAGAATGGTAGAGGCATGACACTTGCTCAAAGAATATATTTTACAAATCTTCGTTCACAATTATCGTATAATAAAAAAAGACATGTCATCACTCTTGTTTAGACTACGGCAAGGCAAGTAAATATTACTTACACATAAAATATAAATTAAATAATAAGAAAAATAGTTTTAAGAAAACAACAAAAATAAGATATTTAAAATATATAACCACAAAAATAGTACCATTTATATCTAACTCGTATATTTTTATTACAGGAAAAAAAAATATAACACATTATTTTACATCGAACTTTATCTAATTTGATGTCGTTCAAATTAAATAACGTACATTTTGACTCATTTAGTATCGAACGTCATTTAATTGAACACTATTCAACGTTATTTTTATTGTTATAAGTTTTGAGACTTTATTTTTTGTAATTTTTTGAAAGTCTTTAACAGATTAGTGCTCCAAATTTTTTTTTCTAAACAAACTTTATATTTCATTTATTTAAGCAAAAGATACCAGAACAATTAAATAAATAAAATAAAAATACATCAAATTATCGTAAAAGTTAATAAAAAATATTTATAACACAATTCGAGCTTTATTTTTTAGCTTCTTCAATTCTTCAAACGTAGAAATGACTCTTCTTATTGATAAAATGACAAATCTTTAATCCAACTAAAGTATTCATATCTTAAGATATTCAAGTTTTGAATCGCATAAATATAAAAAAAAAATATAAGATCTAAATTAAATCTAGAAACAAAACATGTTCAAAATCACCTTACGTAGAAATCTAGTTGGAAAAAAAACCACACTAAACTAACATCTAAGTGTAACCCACGCATTATAATATGTATTTAGTGAAATAAATTAAATAAAATTTACGATTTATCAAAAGAAAAAGCTCCTACAATAAGAGACTTCACCGTGTAAAAAGGAGGAAAAGAGAGACGGTATACAACATGTTTTTTGCACGACGACTTCATGAGTGTAAGCAGATATTGCTCCAAATTGTAGCTCTAGTTTTGCTTACATTCAATTATTTTTCTTTCTTTTATTATGACCTGAATCTAATATTTTAATTGATGTGAAGAAATTAGATGTAAACTCTTCTTTAGTGTCTATTATTAATTTTTATAAAATTACTATTACATTCTCTTTTTTTTTTTAACTCTGTCCTTTGATTTTCAGTTCTGGTTCGGTACCTGAGTGTAAGTTGAGTCCCTAGCCAGGGTTGATTATATATAGGTTGGAAAAATAGATTTGATATTTAAACTTTGTAAACAGCGCAAAGCATATAAAATAGCAATATTTCTTTGTAATATAATAAAAAGCATCTTATCTATCTATCTATCTAAGCTTCATTTTTCCCATTCATAGGAACTAGTTGCAAGCTATCATCATCTCCATTGATGGTAAAATTCTTCGTCAAAAGATCAGAAGGGAGCAAAACCTCTGTTTGATCTGCCTTAGGAACCAAAAATATCAAAGCTAGTGTAGAAAACCTCAAAACATTTCTGATAAAAATGACCAACCACAAGTTTGTGAAGTTAGTCCTTGTGACATTAAATATGTGAAGAACTACTCCTCCAAGGCATTTGGAGGATACTTGGCCAAGGCTATCAATGCACATCAATAGAGCAAAGAATGTGCCTTCAATGCCTAAAGGGCAAAGCCTAGTACTCAAGACGATCATGGGAATCCATCGAATCCGACTTATGATTCGGGTAAAGCATTCTTCCATTATAATAAACAAGTAGTCAGGAATTCCAAGAATGAGATTCCACCTAAGGATAAAGATAAGATCCATCATTCCCGATATGCCATAGAAAAGTTGGGCAAAAAATAGGAGGTTTCTGAAGGGGTAGTTCTTTAGAGTCTTGTGATAGATTAGGACCCCTACCATTGAAGACATTGCACCTATGGCATGTATTATCCCTACCAACTCCTGCATAAAGAAAAGAAAAAAAAAAGGCTTGGCGATGATAAACATATTATTTGTAAGACTAGGTTGCAAAAACCAAGAGAAAAGTTTACACGGTGAGAGCGAGGGAGAAAGAGAGAGACCTGAGAGAATGCAGGACCAGCTTTAGAGTCAGTGTACCAATAAAACATACCTTCATGAGTGCTTATATTGAGTGCCAAAGAGAGAAACATGTAAAGTGAAGGTTTCGACACCTCAGGGCATTTGATTGTTTTATACATGCCTTTAATTGCCACTGCTATTTTCTCCATTGACTGCTATCACATACAAGTGTCACAGAAGTTTTAGTGTTTCTAAAAATTGCAAACATAATAGGATAAATTTAAAACTTGCAAATCTATCTATCTATTTATCACATATATATATATAAAAACAACCCTATAATTCTAGATTCTTATTATTATTTAAAATTTTTGATCATTTAATATTTTTTAAAATTAATAGATACATTTTAATAATTTTTCTATCCAAATATTATTTTACTAGATTCTTCTTTTAAATGACATTTGTTAATTGTCACTTTTATTTGTTAAAAAACAAACATTTTAATCTTATTTAATATTAAAATAATATTTATATTTGTTTCTAGCTTAGTTACAAAATAGATTTAAATAAAATCATTTTTAATATAAATAATGAAAACAACACTAATAATGACTTGCATGTTTAGCTCACCCTCTTGTATGTCCCGGATGTTTATACGGGTCGAAAATCATTTCTTGGTGTTATCTCAGGAAAAGTTATGCGAACTTTCCCATTGCATATATAATTAATATAAATTTGATGAGACTTTGATATTGTTTAATTTCTTGGGGTGCTTAAAATTTTAAATGCAAGATGGGATTTTAAATTTAAAAATAAGAAAATACTAAATTAACCTTAATAATGTACTAGTCGAGTTCGCTCCTTACTTGAACCGGAAAATGTGTAAATTATAAATCCAAGCATTATCTTAAGGGTTATTTGGGATTTGTTCTCTGTACGTAAGTATAGAGTGATAGTGCTCCTCCTATCATGTCCCCAAATAATCTGAGATAAGCTACTTAACTCAATTAAGGATTTTTTTTTTTTTCTAAAAAAAATAAAATTGAGTCCAAATTATCTACGGTTTCAATT
This sequence comes from Hippophae gyantsensis, assembly GCA_030763125.1. Taxonomy (NCBI): domain Eukaryota; kingdom Viridiplantae; phylum Streptophyta; class Magnoliopsida; order Rosales; family Elaeagnaceae; genus Hippophae; species Hippophae gyantsensis. The sequence goes on along the minus strand of CM061035.1, from coordinate 38,279,245 downwards.
ATTTATTATTCAAATCAAGCAAATCAATTTCAAGATTAATAAATTAAAAATCAAACCTTCTTCTTCTCAGTACGGTGGGTAGTGATGGTTCTATTTTCATAAATCACAAAGCCCAAAATAATCGTTAAAGCTGGTGGAATTGCCAAAAGACCCAACGCACACTGCCAACAGAGAGAGAGGAAGAGATAAATTCTCAATCAGAATTATCAACAAGAAGAAGAAGAAGAAGAAGAAGAAGAAGATGTGTACCTGAGGACCAAGATGATGAACAAAGAATCCACTAGATGAGTAACCAATCAAAGCACCAGCAGAAGAACAAAACCCACAAAGACTTTGCAAATCAGAAGCTAAAGATCTGACCTCGATGCTATTCCGAGCAATACAAGCATCGATTGTCACATCGGCAATCGCCATTGACCCCGATACGCTAATTAAACAACTCAACGCCACTATCGCAACTAAATTTCCACTCAGAGCCACCATTAACGCCGATAATGTTCCGAGTACACCAGCGACCACAAAGTACGGTCTCCGGCGATACCCTTTAACCGGAAAAACATCAGTGAAAAGACCCCAAATGGGTTTCATAATCCAAGGAATATAGTAGAGACTGATATAGAGCTGAACTATAGAAGGCTGAACTTTTTGGACGTCTTTCCAGTAATAGTCAGTGACTACTTTGAAAAACGAGCCATTGAAGCCTTGGCTTAAGCCGTAGATGAGAATTACTCCGAAGACAAAAGTCGGGTTTAGTTCCGAAGAAAGCATTTTCAGCCATTGAAAGGGTTGAAGGAAGATTGAGAAAAGGGTTTTTAGAATCGAAGTTTCAGAAGATGAATGGCGGTGGTCAAAGTCAATAATATTATTGCGTGAAATTAACAGTGATCGATCAGAAGGATCATCGGGAGGCTTTTCCAAGAGGTTTAAAGATTCTGTTGGATCCATTGAAGAGGTTTTCGAAACCATGGATCTGGACTTTGAAGCAGATAGAAGGTTTAGATTTGCTTTAGAGAAGTAATCCTTGTCTTCATCTTCAATGTCAAGGGGGGTTGGCATTTCTAAGAGAAACAATTAATTTATATATACACGAATCCAAAATGAAATATAATTTTAAATAAATTTTATTTTTGGGAGAAGTGGGAATAAAGGTATTGATTTCCATGTGCTACCATTTCTTTTCGGTTACGAATTTCCATATGGAAGCTGCATGAATTGCGATAGCTTTGGCAAATTTATTTCCATAAATTATTAATATAAGTTTGTATTTGTTTGTGTACGTAGCTAGAGATCAACGAGTAGTGTTAGAGAGATTAAGGTTACGTGTGAAGGCTCTTCTAATCGGTGAATTTAATAATATCACATCGAAATTTGGTGGGAGAGATTGATCTAATACCTCTATGGAAAATTTTCGATATTTTATAAGTGATGCTAATCCGGTCGAGTTGATTTTGTTGAACCTTCCTACACTTAAACAATAAGAGAGGGGATATTGATGGTATATTAGTAGATGCATGCTTAGTTACTCATCTTTTATCTCCTAGATTTTCCACGAGTTACTATTAATCATTTAGAATCTATATGTGCTAACCACCACGTCTTGTTATTTACGGGTGTATACGACATATTTAACCTAATCTAACGTATCCAAACTAACCCAATATGATATTTTTTATTTTAAGATTTTATGGGTTTTAATAGATTTTTTTTTTTACATAACTAACTAATATTGAGTTGATTTGGTTCTAACTTCTTTAAACCCATTAAAAAGCAAATTAATTCAATCTATATATTTTTATTTTTATTTTTATATTCTTAGTTAGAGTCTATAAAATTTATATAATTAATTTTTTTTAATCTTTAACTTTTTAAGTTTTAATTTCATTCTCCCCCATTGTCTCTTTACTTTATCATTATAATTTAATTTATTTAATTTATAATTTATGCTTTGTTTTTTCCTAATCTTTTAGATATGATAGGCAAATAACATAACTCAATGAACTCAACGGTGACATTAATGGTTTGAGTTATATATTAAATCATGTTTAATTTTAATATTTGTATTTTATAAACATATTAAAAACTTATTTTGCTTAGATACGGGAGCTTAGAACATGATCATAATTTGATTTATTTGTATTTTTTTTATGAATAATTTATGTGTTTTATTCTCATTTTCTATTTTGAAATAGATCGTATGTACTAGAGATTTGAATTTTTATATCTTACTTTGTTATTTATTATTATAATTTTAATTTCATTTAAAATGACAATCTTTTTCATTGCAAATAATATTTGAATTAAATTTTGTCTTCTAATTTGTTAGTGTGAGATAAATAGGTTTTATCTATGTTTGCCACTAGAGCTTGAATTTTTAAGCGAAATTCATGCAAAAACTTCTAGACTAGGTAATCTCTCTTCTTTTCCTTCTTATCATGAAAGATATTAATTTCATATTATTTAATTATTTATCCGTTATAATTTATAACTATATTATCTTCCATATTTTTATCATAAGTCTTCACTGCATGAACACATTATAGACTGCTTGAATATGAGAATTAGTTAATTTTATTGGATAAGTCATTACTATTCATTATTTAGGGGGGGTGTAAAATATAACTAACTTAACTTAATCTAGCATGTCCAAACTAACTCAACTTAATATTTTTGATTTTAAGATTTTATTGGTTTGTGTTGATTCTTCCTTTTACACAACCGATTAATATTGGGTTAATTTTATTCTAATTTCTTTAAACCCGTTAAAAAGCAAATCAACCAAATCTTTTTTATTTTATTATTTTTATTTTTATTTTTATATTCTTATTTAGAATCTATAAAATTTACATAATTAATTTTTTTTAATCTTTATCTTTTTAAGTTTTAATTTCCTTCTCCCCCACTCTCTCTTTACTCTATCATTGTAATTTAATTTATTTAATCCATAATTTACACTTTGTTTTTTCCTCTCTTAGACATGATAGGCAAATAACATACCTCAATGAACTCAACGACGACATTAATGGTTTGAGTTAGAGATTAAATCATGTTTAATTTTAATATTTATATTTTATAAACATGTTAAAAACTTATGTTTGCTTAGATCATGTTTAATTTTAATATTTATATTTTATAAACATGTTAAAAGCTTATGTTTACTTAGATATAGGAGCTTAAAACATGATCGGAATTGATTTATTTGTATGTTTTTTTATGGATAATTTATGTATTTTACTCTCATTTTCTTTTTTATATTAGACAATATGTACTAGATATTTGAATTTTTATGTCTTACTTTGTTATTTATTGTTATATTTTTAATTTCATCTAAAATGACTACCTTTTTCATTGCAAATAATATTTAAATTAAATTTTGTCTTCTAGTTTGTTAGTATGAGATAAACAGGTTTTGTCTCTGTTTGCCACTAGAGCTTGGATTTTTAAGCGAAATTCATGCAAGAACTTCTAGACTAGGTAATTTCTATTCTTTTTTCTTCTTATAACGTGAAATGTTAATTTTATATTATTTAATTATTTATCTGTTATAATTTATAACTACATTACTTTCCATATTTTTATTATTAGTGTCTGCACCACATAAACAACATTATGGACTGCTTGGATATGAGAATTAGTTAATTTTATTGGATAAGTCATTATTATTCATTATTGCCTATTTATCTTATTTTTAAATATTTCTTGCACTCTATAATTGATATGAATAATGATATTAAGTAAGTGATTGAAATTTAAATCTTTAAATTTAAAGATTATAATAAAATTAACAATAAAAACATTAGAAATTATAATACTAGAGTTAAAAAATTAACTAATAAACAAAATTCATTAACGAAAAAGGTAAAAAGATTTATCTACCTAACCTAAACCAAATCAATAAAATTGGTTCGGGTTAGATTGATTTTTTAAATTTATTAATTTGGATAGGTTATTATTTTCAAGAACCGATCATATTGGGTTGTTTTCGGTTTTAGATATGCACACCTTTACTTCTATTGCATTTAGACTGCTTAACACCTAGGCCAAAGAAAAAGTTTTTCTTTGAAACTTGGGGTTAAACCTACCTATGTGCAAGAATATGATGGAAAAAACTTCGAATATAGATGTAAAGGGATTGATCATCTTGGTTCTATCTTGAGTAAAAAAATCTCACATTATTGGTAAGACTTTATATTGTGGATGGAGGAATACTACAACTTATCATTACAGATGCAAAAAATTTGTATTCAAGAGGAATGTTACTGGAAAGATATGGCCAAAATAAAATGGCTCCTTAAAGGGGACCAGAATACAACTTATTTCATGCTAAGGTTGGTCAAAGGCAGAGAAGAATTAATGTAGATGACCTTCAGGACAATAATGGTAGATGAGTTATGGAGAAGTATGATTTGGAAATGGTTGCTTACTCTTATTTTGGCTCCCTATTCCAATCTTATGACCCTTGTACTAGTGCCTATTAACTGAAGAAATCTATGGCCTAACTCCCTCTAAAAGAGCTCTCGGAGAGGAAGTCATGAATTTCCATTTGTTTTTTTTAAATGAAGAAATCCATGGCCTAACTCCCTCCAAAAGAGCTCTTTGGGAGGGAGTTAGGCCATGGATTTCTTCATGGTATCAAAGCTAGGTGACTCAATCAGTACCTAGCCGGTTGTAAGGGATGGATCATGTGCTGGTGAGAGGGGGAGGCATTTCATATCCTCGGTCGGAAATCGATGTGAGGGAGAGTGTTGAAGTCCCACATCGACTAAGCGTTGGGTTTCTACTGCACTTATAAGTTTATGGCAACCCTTCCTCTTTGAGAGCTCTTTTTGAGGGAGTTAGGCCATGGATTTCTTCATTAACTAGGCTAGTTACTATTAAGGAAATCAAGAAGGCTATCATAGATCCACTCATTTAAATCCCCTGGCCCGAATGGTATGTTATCACTAACCTTTTTAGAAATACTGGTCTATCTGTCAATAAGTTCTTATAATGGCTGTTATAAGCTTTTTCACTACCATCTACACTACAATTAATTATACCCATATTGTTCTATCTCTTAAAGTAGAAGATCCTCGAGATATGATGCAATTATGCCCTATTAGTCTCTGTAATGTTATTTATAAAATTATTTCTGTGATCCTCTCTAATAGATTGGGCTCGACAATGTCTTCAATAATCAACCCAAGCCAGAGTGCTTTCATCTTTCAATGGTTAATCTCAAATATTATTATGATGGCTCATGAGCTATTACGTTATCAAAAGACCAGGAGAACATGTATGAATCATACTCAAGCACTCAAGCCAGATATTAACAAGGCATTTGATAAGGTCGAATGGAGTTTCTTAAGGCTATGATGGCTAGGTCGGGTTTTTTATGTCAACTATTACTCACTCACGTGTACTTAATGGGGAGCCAATCACTCATTTTTCTCTTAAGATAGGACTCCATCAAAGAGACCCCTCTCTCAGTATCTCATCTTAATTTATGTTGAAGGGCTTTCTAGGTTGTTGCATTAAGAAGAAAGCTATCAGTTCATTTCAAGGGTTAGGGTCTATCGGGTTGCACCTCTTATATCTCATCTTCTTTATGCTTATGATTTGATTTTTTGTAAAGGTTCTCTTTTGGAAATTCAAAGGGTCAAGGAAGTTCTTTGTATCGATGAGTTGGCTTCGAGGTAGATCGTGAATTATTTTAGATCTAATGTCTTGTTTAGTTCTAATAAGTGGATGTAAAATAAGGAAGCCATCCAGCAAGAGTTGGGTTTCTACTCTAAATCGGGGTTCTTAAAATATGTTATCTACCAGCTTTGTTTGGTAAGGATAAAAAGAGCTAATTGAACTACATTTTTTATAGGAACTATAATAAGCTACAATATGTTCTTCTTAAGGTTGTAGCTATTTCTATCTAATAAGTCCAAATTAGACTTTCAAATATTTAACTTTATTTTTTTATTTTTTAAAAAAATTAAATTATATCATTGTCAATATATTTATAAATAATGGTTATATTCAGTAGAAGATTAATAAAATTTAATCATTAATTACTAGTTTAAAATAAAATCTTATGTTATAAATTAGTACTTGCGGAAATAAAGTTTGGGTCCAATTTTGGTTGCACAAATATATAATAATGGGTAACAGTAAAATAATAAGCAGTAAAAAAATAAATGACACACAATGATTTGAGTGGTTCAACTTTTCAATGTAAAAAGTTTATTCCATTGACGACGACACACCGAGAAAATATCTACTAATAATCAAATGAAGATATAGACATCAATATTGAGAGATCTTCACAAAATATACCAAAACCAAATACACCTAAAAAAATAACTCCCTCTAATTTACTTGTAATATATAGCAAGATAAAGTAACAAACTTGCTATTAAATCAAATATTACCATACAAATGAGATTACTGTATATGGCTTTTCTTCTAATCTGCTCTGCAAAATTTAAGAAGAAAAATAGGAGATTCCTTGGTTGAAAATGGAAAAATCAGCAACTAAAATTTTTCTTCTTCTTCTCACTCTTTACTAAGACAGATTTGGAGCTCTCTCTATTTTCTCTCTTGTGGGAGCACTATCTCACAACTCTCCTAGGAACAAAGCATATATATAAAAGAAAGTGGAGGGTTTAAAAGCAAATGGGTTTTGGGCTTTAGGCTACAAAATTTGTTTTGGGCCAAGAAAATAACAAATCTCCACCTTGGCTCAAAACAGAAAACAAGTTTTTCAAACATGAAATTCCTCATATTACCAAATAATCATTGTCCAAAGCCCCAAAGGGTGATGATCTACTAAAAACACCAATCAAGTCCAAGCAATTCTTGAACTATTAAATGGAACTAGTTTGGTTAACATATTAGCTGGATTCTCAGTAATGACTATCTTATTGACAACAATAGCACATTGAGAGACAACGTCACGAACGAAGTGATATCTGACATCAATGTATTTGGTTATTTCATGATACATAGTATTCTTGGTCAAGTGTATCGCACTCTGACTATCACAAAATACAACAGAAGTATCCTACTGTAAACCCAAATCACAAACCAAACCTCTAAGCCAAATGGCTTCTTTCACTACTTCTACTACTACCATATATTCTACCTCTGTCGTAGACAAAGTAACTGTAGACTATAAAGTAGCCTTCCAACTAATGGCACAATGAGAAAGAGTGAAGACATAACTTGTTAGAGCTCTTTTTATACCCAAATCACCAGCATAATCGTAGTTCACATAACTGATAACACTGCAACTTGTATTAAAACTTCCATCATATACCAAACCAAAATTAGATGTGCCTTTCAAATACCGAAGTATCCATTTCACTACTTGCCAATAACCCTTACCAAGATTACCCATATATCTGCTGACAACACTAACTGCATGTGAAATTTTTGGATGAGTACAAACCATAGCGTACATCAAACTACCAACGACACTAGCATATGGAACCTGAGACATGTACCATTCTTATTCTTTTGACTATGGTGACAAATCCAAATAAAGCATGAAATGCACAGCTAACAGCGTATTCACAGGTTTAGACTCTTTCATACCAAAGCGTTCAAGAACTTTTCTAATATAACTTTTTTGAGTCAAATAAAGCTTGCCCCTTGTCTATCCCTGTAAATTTCCATGCCCAAAATTTTCTTCGCTGTACCCAAATCTTTCATCTCAAACTCACCACTAAGTTAAGACTTTAATTTCTGAATCTCAAACTTATTCTTAGAAGTAATAAGCATGTCATCAACATAAAGCAACAAAACTCATTAAACTGACTTTCATAAAATTACAAACCATTGTCAGTTCTCAAATGCTTGATTTTCTTGCCTATTTGATTTTTTATACAAGCCTTGAATTTCATAAATTTTGAGAATGCATCATTCTTATTCTTCAAAAAATACACCCAAGCATGATGAGAGAAGTCATCAATAAAAGTCAACATATATCGGGCACCACCCTTAGACACAACACGAGAAGGACCCTAAAGATCTGAATGAATATAATCAACAGTACCTTTCATTTTATGGATGATTATACTGAACTTGACCTTGTGATGCTTTCCATAGACACAACACTCACAGAAATCAAGCTTCCCAGTTTTTTATCACAAAACAAATCATGTTTGCTCAAAATAGACATCCCTGCCTCACTCATATGCCCTCACCGCATATACCATAATCAAGTAGTGTTTGAATCTTGATCTAATAAGGATTAAAATGAAACATTGCCAATAACAGTGCTACTCTAAAGCATATAGAGACCACATGACAATTGCCTTTTAATAATAACAAGAGCACCCTAACTCTTAAAACTCCACCTTCAGCTACATACTTGTAGCCTTGTGAATTAAGAGTACCCAAAGATATCAAGTTCTTTTTCAAAGTTCTAACAATATCATCGCGCATCTTAATTTGGACGGTACTAATACCAACAATCTTGTAGGACATATTGTTTCCTATCAAGATAACACCCACATCAATAGATTGATAAGAAGCAAACCAATCTCTATTGGGGCACATATGGTAAGTGCAACCCGAATCAAGAATCTAAACATCTCTAGAAGAACTAATAGATACTGATAGAACATTTCCACCATTGGCACCAGAACTATCTACAACACCAGCAACATTATTAGTACCAGAAGATGTTGTGGCATATTTTCCTTTACCTTTGAGTTTTGGACAATTTACTTTCTAATGTCTTTCCTGACGATAATAGTTGCATTTATCTTTTATTTTTCTAGATTTGGATCTAGACTTGCCTATATTATTACTTGTGCCTTTTTCTTGATTTCTACCTCTGATAAATAAACCATTTCTATTATCATTATTGCTTATAGACACATTTTTCTTCAACTCTCTGGAATTCAAAGCTGCTTTGACATCCTCCAAAGAAACAGTATCTCACCCATATAGCATGGTATCAACAAAATGTTCAAACGAATGAGGTAAAGAACATAATAAAACTAAGGCTTGATCTTCATCATCAATCTTAACACCACCATTTTTTACATCACCAATAATTTTAGTAAATTCATCAAAGTGATCGTGTAAAGGTATACCTTCTGACATTTTGAATGTATACAAACGTTGCTTCAAATGTAACCGACTTGTCAAAGACTTGGTCATATACAAATTATCCAATTTAAGCCATAACCTAGCAGGAGATTCCTCATCACTAACCTCGCATAGTACCTCATCAAACAAGGATAATTGAATTGAACTAAGAGCATTTTCCATCAATGCATCTTTTTCTTCATCAATCAATTTTTCTAGAAATTTATCCTTGCCTTCAAGTGTCTTAACAAGCTCTTCTTTAACTAATATGTCTCTCATCTTCATATGCCACAGACTGAAATCATTCCTATCATTTAATTTCTCAATTTTGTATTTTGCCGTCATGATAGAAAACCCAATATTAAATAAACAGAAGCACAACCCAAAAAATATGAAACCAATCAAACAACCAGAAGCTCAAAATAAATCCAAAAGAGCAAACTTGATCAGTTCCAATAAATAACAGAATAACCCAATACTTTGATACCAATTGTTATAAATTAGCACTTGCGGAAGCGAAATTTGGGTCCAATTTTAATAAGCAGTAAGAAAATAAATGGTACACAATGATTTAAGTGGTTTAACTTTTCAATGTGAAAAGTTTACTCCACTAACGACAGCACACCGAGGAAAAATCCACTAATAATCAAATGGAGATACAGATACCAATATTCAGAGATCTTCACAAAATATACCAAAACCAAATACACCCAGAAAATATCTCCCTCTAATTTACTGGTAATATATAGCAAGATAAATTAATAAACTTGCTATTAAATCAAATCAAATATTACCACACAAATGAGCTTACTACATATGACCTTTCTTATAATATGCTATGCAAAATTTGAGAAGAAAAATAGGAGATTTCTTGGTTGAAAATGGAAAAATCAACAGCTAAAATTTTTCTTCTTCTTCTGACTCTTTAATTAGGCAGATTTAGAGCTCTCTCTATTTTCTCTCTTGTGATAGCACTATCTCACATCTCTCCCAGGAAAAAAAGCATATATATATATATATATATAGAAGAAAGCTGAGGGTTTAAAAGCAAATAGGTTTTGGGCTAGAAAATCTATTTTGGGCTAGAAAATCTATTTTGGGCCAAATAAATAACATCTTAAAATATCACAAGTAGAACAAGTGGGATTTTTTTTAATATATTTACATAAGAATAAAGTAATCATAAGGGAATAAGAAAATAACAAAAAGTTAATTTTTTAAAATTAATAATTGAAACATGTGATTATGAAATTATCTTCATCATTAAATTACAATTAAATTTAACATGTTATGATCCAATCAATTTTTAAATCCTAAATTTATTATATAATTTTGAAATCCCTTTTTATTTTTCTTAATTTTGATATTAGGAATTTAAGTTCGTATAAAATTTCCTATTTTTTCTTACTTTTTAATTGATTAACAACTTGAGTATTAGTCATCCTAACTCTTAAACAATCTAGAATTATGACTACTAGATTTAATTTATTTGTTGCATTATAATCCAAAGAAGTAACTAAATTAGATGAAATTGATATTGTTAACAATATCTAATCTAAGCATTTAATTCCAATTGTAATAAAAATTACAAATTATAACTTCAATTATAAAAATTAGCAATTTCATACTAACTTCACAATCTAATAATAAACAAAATTAAATTTTGAACTAGTTGTACATCTAATAAAAGAATTAGTATGTTTTGACAAAGGAACATGAAATCAAACACATTAAGAAATTAATAATTGAAAATAATTTAAGACTTGAAATTAACCATAATCACAATGAATTATTTAGTTCGACATTAAATTTAACAAGTACAAAAAAAAAACTAAACAATTTATAATTATCAAGAAAAAAAGATACAAAAATCTTATTTTTTATGAGAAAGTGAAGCCAAATCAATTAGATACACCAATCTCCAAACTTGTTCTTGAATTTATCTCCAAAAGAGTAAGTCTTGTTGTACTTTTATGTGTATGGCTTCCTATATACAGAACACAATATCTGTTTTCTTTTTACTTAATGTATTTGTTTTCCTCTATGCAAGGTTGGTTACTACGAATCAGTAATTCACACATGCATATAGTTAGAAACACTTTGTATGCAAGTATGTTTACACTCAAAATGGGGTTGGTTTTTATAGTATGCATGCTAGGTTGAGAGTGTAGCTCACTTGCCAACGTTGTCACTTGTGTTTTTGTTCATTTTGGGTGTGAGTATTTATGGTTAACACTCTACAATTTTTGGAACACAAAAATATGACTTTTTAGCACCTCTTTAACACGCTCGTCATGGACCTCACTACAACCCTTGTCACCACCTTGGGAGAGGTGGCTAGCCAGGTGGTAAATTCAAGTGCTATAAATACCCCTAATTTCTATTATTTTTTACCCATCATTTAAGAGTCGAAACTTTGTCAAAATTCACATTGAGATTTATATCTATTTTTGAAATTATTTTGCAGAGCTTATCTTTGAGAGTAGGTCATTTTGTTGTTAGTTATCAAATTTTTATTTGTGTGAGTACATGATTTGACTATGTATCTCCCCATACGTGATTTGATATTTGGAGTGATTGTGTGTCCGGTGAGGTTTTTAGTTGATACGTTTTTAGTTATTGATTATTGGTTACTAATCACACTACATTAGGTGGTGTTGGTTGTGGAGGATAGCCATGTATGAGTGTTGAACCAAACAGTTACGGAAGCAACAATAGGCAATGTGGACGTATGTCCTAACTGATAGAGGTAATAATGGTTTTATTATCTACTAATGATGTAACTTGTTTACTGTATAGTGAATTATTTACTGTATAGTGAATTGTTTACTGTAACACATGGTTCAAATTATATCATCACAAGAAGAATCAGGAGAAGATTCTGATGATCTTGAATAGCATATGACAATATCATGGTAATTTTTATAATGCTTTAATTTCTCTATTCTTGTGTCTGAAGTTTGGGCAGCTTATTTAATTGATATTTATGTGCTCATATATTTAGGGGAATGAATTGTTATATGGACCTATTTTTTGCCCAAATTTCATCTCATCTCTCTTGCCTAGTTCCCTGGTATGACAACATCATGGTAGTCACTGGCCATCCAAGTACAGGAAAACTACCAAGAATCATCATATCTTCAAGAGTAATTGTTGTTTCACCCCTAGGAAATACAAAAAGTATTAGTTTATGCGCACCAAAACTCAACCAAACCAAGTAACAAATCGGAGTTACAATTGACTTCATATTTAGAGCTTATTATAGCATTAAAAATATTAGCTTGATTCCAGATAGCTTCATATTTATAGACAAAAGATTAATACAATGTTAATATGATTTCGAAGGGATATTATTATATCACTCTAGTGTCGATATGGTAATCTCTTTTACTAATATACTATTTTAACATATATAAGTTATTTTTTGTGAACTCATGATATTAAATTCTTATTTTGAATTTAATTACATATACTTCTTTAGTTGGAACAAGTCAGGCTATGATATGTAAATTTTTGATGATTTACGAGAAGAATGGACATAACATATGGTTCAAATTATAACATCACAAGAAGAATCAGGAGAAGAATTTGATGATCTTGAATAACATAGGACAACACCATGGTAATTTTTATAATGCTTTAATTTTTCTATTCTTGTGTCTCTGAAGTTTGGGCTGCTTGTTTGATGGATGTTTACGTGCTCATGTATTTAGGGGAATGAATTGTTATATGGACCAATTTGTTTTTTGCCTAAACTCCATCTCATCTCTCTTGCCTAGTTTTCTGGTCACTATGTTGGTGATTTTAAGCAAACCAAGCTTTTTCTCCTTGAAATAAAGTAAGAATATCACAAAATCCATGACAAAAGAGATGACATCATTTTATTTGTAATTTAAGTTACATATATATATATATATATATATTGTATATAAATTATTATTCTTGTAACAAATTTAATTCTCAAGTAATTAATTAATATTTAATTTTTCAATTATTTTTATTATTTAAACTTTCTTAAACATATTTTAATTTTTTCTGCTATTATATGATCGAATACATGTTCTGAGTATGGTAGAAAATAAGTAAAATGTGTAAAACGCCTGAACCGATTTTAAATTTTAAGTTTGAGCATTTAAAGTTAGTTTACCTAACCGAATTTAATGCATGATTTTGGCGTGGTGTTTACCTCATTATATTGATTATTATGCGTGATTTGATTTTATTGTATTTGCACAATCCAAGTTTAAAGTGTGTATATTTCAACATACTATAAGCTTAAACTTTGATTAAAAATCATTTATTATTCACTTACTTTTGTATGATGTAAAATATATGTTATTAAAGTCATTTGCTTTTGATATTATATTTTTTTGTGCTTTTATTGTGTGAATTGTTTAAGTGTTCTATTATTTTATTTCTTGCAAGTTATTGTGCAAGTTATTTCTTCAAAATACTCCAAGATAATTTTTATAATTTTTCTCTTTATTTTTTCTAAATTTCTCACTTTATTCTCTTCAAAAATTATATTTTGTGGAGATTTTATGGTCATATTAAGTTAGGGTCATCGAATGGAGCCAAATGGACGCTTCTTAGTGCTCTATATGTCACTATTTGGAATCAGCTAACAAGTAGTGCCAACTAGGTGATGCGCTAGGTGAGAAGGGGTTGATTGGTTGAATGACGCATCATTTGACTGGTTAGCTAAAGGAGCGCCAAACGATTGTCGTTTGGCCAACATTCAGTGGAACGACATGAAAGATAGGTGTCATTTGGTGATGTGTGACTCAAAAGGGCTTTGTTTTGGGTGCTTCTTTGCTTAGGACATCCATGACCTATCTAATTACATCCACATCTTATTCTAAGTACATCCATCTATCAAATAAAATTAATAAAAATCCATAAAATTTTCAAAAAGACCCCCAAAAATTCCAAAAATTCATATTTTCTTATGAAATATAAAATTAACAATTTATAACACATGAGAATAATAAAATAAGCATAAATATGCAGAATTTAATAACTAAAAATATGTATAAATTATCATTTCTTAAATTCTCCCACACCTACTACTTTTGCTAGGCCTTGAGTAAATCCAATACCCATTATAAAGAAAGCACGTTTTTTGACATTTTATCTCAGGGACTAAGCAATATTATGGTTTCAAATTCTAATAAACGGTAGATATTATCTCTAGTCATCCATTCACTCTAGTTCCTATATAATTATCATGCTCAATGTGTTTATGTGATCTAGCATCCATTAGCAATAATTAAACATATAACTTCAACAAGTTAGAACATTATTCCTTCCTATAAAACATCATTATTCTCTGAATATTTTAATTGGACATCATAAGCTTTTCATTTAAATTGTATCTTTACTCATTAAAAGTATTTTCAAAAATTAAAAGGTCTTTTATTTGGTTGTAATGTGGCTAGACATGTTGGCTAAATCAAATGAAATGAAAAAAGAGAAAAACAAAAAATTCATGAGTTCATGGAGTAAAAAACAAATCTATAAATAATATTATCTTAAGAACAAATATGTCAATAAAAGAGGGTTATATTTTATTGTTTTTAGACCCAAACATCATTATTAACTACTTTTCTTTCATTTTTGCCAACTTGTTTTTTATAAACACAACCTATTTTTATTTTTCTTTGCCATTTGTCCCCTTGTAGTCTCTTTTTTTTAAGTAATAATAATTTGGGGTACATATTAACATACACGTTGTTTTTCATATATTGGACATTTAATTGATAAGCACATTTTACACTCTCAATTCTTATTCTAACATTTTTATAGAATCAATTCTCTTTTTGTGTGACTCTACTTTTTCTTGAACTATGGTCAATGTATTTAGTTCAAATGATGAGTGTATACAAAGAAATAGCTCATATAGGCTCAAATTGGTTCACTAAAAGAGTTGTCCTTATAGAAAAAAAACATTATGGATAGAACAATTTAGCCAAAGGTTAATCTTATTACCTTAATCATTGTTTTAAGAAATACATTAGGATTCTGATCGATGCAAAACTGCAAATGCACAGTATCATAGTTTTATAATAAAGTGATAAAAAAAGTATTGTCCTCAGGAATTGATAAATTATTTTTGACAAATACCAAAATTAGACTAATCTCATTTTATCTAAAAAAATCACTAAGTTTGTTATAATTGAAATTTAAAATAAAATCAATTTAAAGAAAATACGTAAAATAAAATAAAGATGTTGTTTAGAGATCAAATTAATGGAAAGAAAACTTCTAGGAAATAAATTTCACCTAATCTCTCACTATACCTTACTCATCAAACTAATTCAATTTAATTCTCTCTATTTGTTAGTAATCTCCAAAAATATCCAAAAGCCTCTTTCGATAGTCAATTGAAAATATTTTTGATCATTAATTTACACAAGAGTATGAAATTTAATAAAGTAAGAAATCATTAAGACTAAAGATTTTAATACTACACAGGTTCATATAAGTCTTTCGATTTCTATATTTACCTCTGTCAAAATATTCCAGATCTATCCTATAATTCCCTCTTTTGATAATAAATCACAAGACTAAAATCATTTAATTAATAGTCAGTTAATTAAAAGCATTAAACTCAGAATAAATCAGACAAACATGAAAAGAAATAATTCAAATTAATATAGAAAATCAAGAATAGGTCAGAACTAAATTACATCATTTTCCTAGAATAAATAAAAATTAGTTCATGCTAAAAATTAAATTTAACATAAACAAATTCACCATTATTTTTTGAGAGAAATGGAAAGAAAATTGACTCGCAAAAAGAATCTACATTCATGTTAATCTGTCCCAATTTTTCTCTATGTTTTGCATGTTTTCTTCTTTCTTTTTCTTCGATATGTGGTGGCTGTTTTTTTTCGTTTTCTTTTTCTTTGTTTCATCGCTAGCGACTATCTCCTCTTTTTTGTTCTCTATTTCTGGTTTTTTCTACACAATCCTCTTTCTCGCCTACGACTCTCCTTTTCTTATATTATATATAACCCTATCTCGCCATTCTTTTATTTCTTTCTGTTTTGTTTTTTTTCACTCACTGCAGTTCTCACAATCTCTTCGTTTCCTTTGCCTATATATATATATATATATATTAATTTAAATCTTATTTAAATTTAGAAGTCCTTAGATGATATGCTTCTAAAATTTTGGATCTTCATTATTTCAAAATCCGCAATAAAATTTAAATAATAACAATAAAGTCTAAAATCAATAAAAATAAATAAAATTATATTAAAGTTTAAAGTTCAGAAATGATAAATTATGCGAAATTATGCAAGTCATTACATTCGCCTTGATAATCTTAAAGAAAATTTCTAACATCCTAATCGTATTCATTAAAATCATAACAAAGTTTCAATAAATTCATAATTTTCACAAATTGAAGCACATAAATTTTCATATCACCAACTTGTCTATTGTGCATGAAGGTTTTAAGCAATGTTATCATAAAGTTATCTTTACTTAGGAACAATATCAAGAATCTATAATCTTTCATTATCATTTAAAACCTAACATTGTTTGGCTAATTTTATTATAATGGTTAGAAAATAAAGAAATATTATATTATCAATTTCAAGCTAGTTATTGATTTTAATTAACTTAGATATATAATTAATAATCAACAAATTAAAAAAATATATATTTCTAAAATATATTAAACTAATGAAGTAAATAAAATAATACTAATAATAAAGATAAAGACATGTTTACACCCCTTCATACCTAATTTTCCTCAATATAAGTACATACATTAATATAATGTAAAAAAAATTAAGTAGAAGAGAGTAGAAAACAAATATGATGTGTTACCTCCCACAAAGAGATTAGTTTTACGACGTTAACTTGACACTATCACTTTTATCATCCACCATCATCAAAGATCTTGAAATATGTGATGTTGAATTGTTAAGTTAGCAGTACATTAGGCATTCCCTTACACCTAGGTGGTAGTCTTCTTTGAAGCTTACTAGACATATTTTTCCCACATTAATCTCTTTTTTATTCTTAAGCTTGTCCTTGGGAAATTTCTCCAAATTTTCCTTTTTATGATTATGCTTCATTGAATTATAGAATCTATTGAAAAAAGATAAAATTGTATCATCAGTAAAAAAAGAAAGGTTTGTATACTACCTTTGGTGCAATATTTGATTCTTAGGGGGTGATAGTATTTGATAACTCTATGAAATTAGAGTTATCAATGCATTTTTTTATTTAATATTTACTCGTTTTATTCAATAAATAATACTTTTGGGGTTAAAAATATTAAAATATGAACTTTCTTGTAAAAATGGGTAAAAATATAATTTTTGGAATTTTTATGGATTTTATATGAATTTTTAACACTGGACCAATCAGAAGCTACCACATTGATGTCATGCAAGCAGGGGAAGTGATGGGGAAATCTACGTGGATGTCACACAATCAAAGAGAGAAAATCCTACAATGCTACATATTCCATTATATTGGGCATGCCACGTGTCAGCATGACATTCATTCTGAGTTGGTCGCACGGGCCTTGCCACATGTTGTAAATTGATTCATCCATTCCTTCCACCGTCATGCCATGCCATCTACAACCGCAAATCATGTCTCACCATGTGGTTCTGACTCAGCTTGCATTGACTAAGACTAATCTCGTGTGCCATGCATTGTCCGTTGATTGGTTCTGCCTTTTCCTCATTCCATGTGGCACGTTCTTATTGGCCGGCATTGTTAATTATTTTTATTTTTCATCTCAGCCCTTGATCTGAAGCTAATTTGACGATTCATATTCCACACGTACCTAATTTAACCCTTAATTGCTTCATAAATCCTAATGAGTTGAAATTAATATAATTTTTATCAGTTTTTGGAGGCAAGAAGAGAGAAAAATAAATAAAAATTAAAAGGAGATACAATTTTTGTGGAGACTCAAGAGAAGATTGGTACTATAATTCAAGAAATTGATTGTATTTGTTCTTCTTCTCCTTTTTATCAATTTTTATGTCTTTATTTATGAAAAATATGAGTTTTACCCAAATTATGATTTCAATTTAATTATATTATTTAATTCAATTTTTATGTTATTAATTGTTTGGCCAACAATTGATCTATAGAGACAATTAAATAAATTTGAGAGAATTATTTAATTGTTTATCTTAATTAAATAATATACATAGTTTCTAGGCAAAGATTTATGATTCTTATGTACGTGATCAATAATTAATGAGCTTAATTAGTAGTATGCAATTTATTTGACATGAGAGTGTGATTAGGTTAATTACTATATGGTGTATAGTTTACTTGCTAGGTTAGATTCAATTGATCATGTAATTAATTGATAATTATATTGGAAGGATTTTAGTGATTCACATGTTTAAAAAATTTGGAGATTAAGTATTCATATATATTTTCTCATATATCTTCTTAGTTTTCAAATATGAGGTAATTAGTTATTGCTATTTATTTTTAGTTCTTTTAATTTTGCTTTCTTAAAATATAAAAACACCAAAACAATTAATTTTTATGTTTCTTGTTTTAAAAATTAGTCTCTAGTAACATAATCTCAGTGGGAACGATGTTTTCTTATCGTTATATTATTTGTTGAGATACGTATTCATTAAATATAATTCAAATTCGATTAGTATTTTCCTCTTCATTAATCCCTTCTTCAGATATATCATTTATATGGACTTTTTAGGGTTCTTCTAATTGCTACCACTATCTACACAACTATCTACGTTGATGGCATTGACGATCTCTCTAGATTTAACATTTGTTTGAGAGAGGAGTTCAATAGCTACCTATGCTTCTATTCTTTCGAAAACTACTATTGTTTGGTTAGTTGTATCTCAAGATTTCTCCTTGTAATTTCTTGTTTCTACTAAAATTTTAAAGTGTAAGAAACTAAAGAGCCTACTATGTTCTTAAGAGACTTACATTGAATGTTTGGAGTATGTTGTTATATTGGGAATGAAGGTGACATTTGGTTCACATAATGAAAAGAAATGGGAATGAGAATAGAATTAAATAAAAAGGAAACAATATTAATATTACATTGTTTGGTTTGACCATTGAAATCACAAAAATAATTAGTATTATAGTGTTTAGTTTATAACTAGAAGGAAATGAAAAACACTTTATACTTCCTTTATATCCTTATATTCAGTAAGTTTAAATAATATCATTTAATTGTTATTTTTTCGTCAGCTAAAATACATTATTAAAATTATTATTTTTCTAAATAATTATTACTTAAAAGTAAAATATATTATTAAAATTATTATTTTTCTAAATAAGGTTTAGGGTTTTAGGTTTTTGAGTTTTAGAGTTAAGGGTTTGGGGGTTTTGGGTTTAGGATATAGTGCATAAGTTTTAGGGTTTTAGGTTTAGGGCATAGGGCATAATGTTTAGGATTTAGTGTTTAAGATTTGGGGTTTAAGGGATTAGGGTTTATGGTTTGGGATATAGGGTATAAGGTTTAGAGTTTAGGATATAAGGTATAAAATTTAGGATTTATGATTATATTTGTGGGTTAGGGTTATATTAAAACCAAAAATTAGCATGAGAATGAAATAAGAATTCCATCATAATTCCTAAGGGGAGAAGATGGAATTTTTATTTCTTCTCTTTTAAGAATTGATTCAATTTCATTCCCAATTTATAGTACAACCAAACATAAAATTGTAAGGAATCAATTTTTTTTCATTCTCATTCCTACCAACTAAACATGACAAAAAAGTTAAGGGTGATGTTAAAATCAATTATAGATTTTCATATAAATAGTTTGGGTATTGATGATCTCACAATCTTACTTTATACATATTAAAATATAGATCATACTTAGGCCTCTAATCTTTCAAGTCCACTCATAACATTAATGTACTCTCAATTGACTTCTTGTAGTTCAAAATAAGATTCATGAAATTCATTAAATGTATAGTAATTCATATTCATGTAATCTAACTATAGTTCTATTCAACACTTCAAGAAAAAAATTAGTAGGAAAAAAAATTTGAAACTAAAGCTAAAATAAATGAAAATAAAAAATAAATTCACAACTAAAGATAAAAAAATAAAAATAAAAATAAAACTAGTAAATAATAAGAAAATTTTAAATCAATTTCCAATGATATGGTGCCAAAGTTTTGATCTATTTAAATTAGATTATCAAATATTTAACCTTACTTTTACTTTTTAAAAATTATGTTGTCATAAATATAATTGAAATTAAAAATCATCACTCGCAAAGGATTAATTAAGAAAATTTAATTATTAGTTACTAATTTAAAAATCTATTCATAAAATGTCACAAAAAGAACAAATGTTTGTTTTTGAATATTTTACAGAAAATAAAATAACATAGAAAAATAAGAATATAACAAAAAAATATAAATTTTTAGATTAATAAGATAAATATATGATTACGGGGTTATCATCGCTACTATATTACAATTAAATTTATTATATTATGATTCATTCAGTTTTTAAATTCTAAATTTATTATATAATTTTAAGATTTTTTTTTATTTTTAGAAATTTTAGTTTGCCTAAAATTTTGTATTTTTTTATTTTGTAACAATAGATTAACAACTCGATTATTAATTAACATAACTCGCGAACAAAATAGAATTATGACTATTAAATTTAATTCATTTGTTACATTATAATAAAAAATAATAATAACTAAATTATATGAAATTGATATGGTTAACAATTTCTAACCTAAGCATTTAATTTCAATTGTAATAAAATCACAACTTGTTACTTCTATTATAATCAGTACAGCAAGATGTAGCTCATCCCCACTTTCAGTAACTTCATGATGAAAGCTCTTATCTGGAATATCCGGGGTATAGCAAGATCTGAATCTCGTAGAAGACTGACTAATATTCTAAAAATCCAGTTTGCATTGCAGCCATTCTTGAACCTATGATAGAACATTCGAGGGCAGATTGGCAGAAAGATGGGCCTCCCTAATACCAGCAACAAGAGCACGGAGGACAGCAAAATCTGGTTGGAGTGATGAATTTGAATATCTAAATATTAGAACCTCAACTCAATGTTTCACGGCTGCCTATAGCCATTTCAGCCTTACTCCCTATTCTCTCTTAAATAAAGCTATGAAAAAACTGGAGTAATGTGGAATGACTTTTCCCATTCCTGTGAGCTGTAGAGTTAGTTATCCTTTATCATCCCTGGTATTCCTCCTCTCTATGAGATGTGGGATCGACCCCGCGAGCCCTTCCTGTTTCTACATCCTTTTGGATGATAAGGCGGTGAAATGCGTAGAGATCGGAAAGAACACCAACGGCGAAAGCACTCTGCTGGGCCGACACTGACACTGAGAGACGAAAGCTAGGGGATTAGATACCCCATCCTAGCCGTAAACGATGGATACTAGGCGCTGCCCGATTGGACGGAATACGAACGATTGGACTCGACCTAGGGTAGGGAAACATGCAAAGACAAAGACCAAGCCCCGGATGCCCCCGGATGCCCCTCTCCACGTGCGTGCAGACCTTCGGTTCCTTGATCTCAGGGTGGGACTTAACTAGGCCAGAGTACATTCCGAGTCCCTTCCGAGGCCAGAAGGCAATCAATTCGTTGCTCTTTCAGTCTCAGTTTCGGTCGAGCGGGAAGCGCATCTAAGCGGTTCCCAGTAAGCTCGTCTGCATAGTCTATATAGGCGGAGTGGACGAAGGCAATCTTCGAGTTTCGGCTCATTCAAGCCGTTCCGCAAGAAAGGGAATTGATGGGGTAGATTAAGAAGCTGCCTCGGGCTTAACGGGGGTTCTTGGTGATGCGAGTCTATAGGAGTGGACCGCCTTAGTCTGTTAAAGAAGTTCGAGTCAAGGTTGCTGCCCGAAAGTCAAGAGTCGAAGGCCTTTCCCTATTAGGTTGCCCTTTGGAATCGACCTATGGAACCATGCCAACAAGAAAGACAGCAAGGAGAAAAGCAAGACTCGAAGCGAAGACAGAAAGGCTGACAAAGGGGCTTACAAGAATGAACTGTTGAACTAGCTCGCGCGGAAAAGATATATCTGTTAGTAACGAAGAAAGTGCTAATCTCGCAGTCAACTGTTAAGAAGCGGCGGAGAGAGGTGTAAATCATGAATCAGCAAGCCTTCCAACAAAGGATTTCGCCGTGGAGATTTGGTGATAGGCCTGCGTTGGTACATAAAATAAAGACTTTCCAACCTGAAGAAGTAGACAAGATTGAAGCTCCTTACCTTTAGTACCGTACCCTACCCCCGAACCAGCAGCCTTCGGTGAGGATAATGTTTTTTTAAAAACCTAATTAAATTACTTTCAATGAAGTCAGTATTGTTGTGTAATTTCATAATCGAATCTATATTACACGATAAAGTACCTGGTGCCCATCGCTCTTTAGGGTTGCCATGACCTTGATCCGAATAGGGGTCGAAATCCATAGTTGCACCAAGAACAGGAACATCAGTGAAAACATTCTTCTGGCTCACGAGTAGGAATTTTTTGAGAATTTAAATTCTTAAAACTAAAATTGAGTAAAAAAAAAAATCTTAAAATTATGATATAAATTTAGGATTTAGAAACTGAATAGATTATCAAATATGTAACTTTACTTTTTATTTTTTAAAATTATAATTAAAGGAGTGTATATATAATTGCAAGTAAGAAGATTGATAAAAATTAATTATTAATAATTAGTTTAAAATAAAATCTTAAAATATCATAAATATAACAAATAGGATTTTTTAATTATATTTGCACAAAAATAAAATAATCATAAAAGAATAAGAAAATAGGAAAAAAGTATAATTTTTTAAAATTAATAAGAGAAACATATGACTAAGGGATTATCTACGCTACTAAATTACAATTAAATTTACTATATTATGATCCATTCAGTTTCCAAATCTTAAATTTGTTATATAATTTTAAGATTTTTTTTTGTTTTTCTTAATTTTGATTTTAAGAATTTAAGTTCGCCTTAAAATTTGATATTTTTTCTTATTTTGTAATTGACTAATAACTCGATTATTAATCTATCTTATTCTTGAATAACTTATAGTTATGATTACTATATTTAATTCATTTGTTACATTATAATTTTTTATTTAAACATTTAATTTCAATTGTAATAAAAACAATAACTTGTTAATTCAATTATAAAAATTAACAATTCATACTGAATTAATAATCTAACAATAAAAAAAATTAAATATTAAACTAATTATACACCTAATTCTAGAATAAATTAATATTAAAACTTTATTCAAATCATAACATAATTCATATTAAATCATAATTTAAGGCTTAGAATTACTCATACTCATAGTAAATTGATTAATTAGACATTAAATTTAATATATACAAAAAAAGATTCATAATTATCGAGAAAAGGGAGATATAAGAATATTATTTTTTTATAAGAAAATAATGGGAAATCAATTAGATACACCAATTTTTAAACTTGTTCTTGAATTTTTCCTTCAAAAGTTCTTCAAAATGCTCAAAGATAATATTTTTTTAAATTTTTTTGTTTTTTTCTCTAAATTTCTCTCCTTATTCTCTTCAAAAATTGATATTTTATGGGTAATTATATAGGTTTTAAATTAGATTTTATGATCAGATTAAATCAAGACTATCGAATGATGTCAAATGAATGCTCATCAGTGCATCACGTGTCACCATTTCAAATTAACAAGTGAACAGTAAAAATCATGCAACAAATTTAATGAGAATGGGCTAATTGGACAAACGACACATCATTTGGTTGGTTGGTTAAAGGAGAGCTAAACGATGTGTCGTTTGGCCCGCGTTTAGTGGAATGATGAGAGGAATGGGCATTGTCGGGTGAACAATGACTTAAAACGTTGTTAAATATAACGACGACTTATCTAAGTACATTCATATTACTATATATATCCACATCTTATTCTAAGTATATTCACCTGTCAAATAAAATTAAATAAAAATTTCAAAAAACTCATATTCTCATAAAATATAAAATAAACAATTTATAACACAGGAGAATAATAAAGTAAATATAAATATGTAAAGTTTAATAATTAAAAATATGTATCTATGCCAAACTTTTTTCTATGCAATGTTTCCTCTTACCTGTTGGGTTGTGTCTCAATGTTGAGAGAGTCATACAACGTTTTTGGTGGGGTACTATTGATAATTCAAGGAAGATCTATTAACTCCCTTGGAGGAAGTTGTGTGATATGCAAATTATCGGAGGGTTTGGATTTAAAGACTTGAGAGCTTTTAATTTGGCTATGCTTGGCAAACAATGTTGGTGTTTGGTTAAATACCTGAACTACCTCTTCGCCTAAATTTTTAAGAAGTATTTCCGCTGGGTTCTATGTTTAGTTCTAAGAGAGGTGTTTCTCCTTATTAGGCATGGCGAAGGTTATTGAAGATTAAGAATGTTTTAACTGGCACACGATAAGTGATCGAGATCGATGTTGGAATTTATATTTGGGATGAACCCTACTTAATAGCTCTTCTACCCTTCAGATTTCTCACGTCGAGGTCTAGCCATGCCCTATTCATTAGAGATCTCATTAACCCTATTACTAGGTGGTGGAAGATGAATCTATTTTCTCTCCTGAGGAAGATGCCATTATTAAAATATGCTTATCATGCAAGAAAGATTGTGTGGATTCTCTAAGATGATATTTGGTTATATAGTGGCCATTTGGTTAAGCCAACTTTTCTCTTCAACCCATACTAGTTTAAGTCCAAGTGTTTGGAAACAATTGTTGAAACTTAGTTAAACATTTTATTTGGCTAAGCCAACTTTTCTCTTCAACCCATACTAATCTAAGTCCAAGTGTTTGGAAACAATTGTTGAAACTTAGCTAAACATTTTATTTGGCGTGGTGTTCATGATATCCTACTTGTACAGTATGCCCTAAACAAGAGACATTGCTTAATACATGCCCTTTGTCCACAGTGTGATTTAGAGTATAGAACTGTTATCCATCTTCTATTGGGATGCAACAGTGTCAATCCCTAGTGTAATTGTCTTTCTTCTGGCGTTAACATCTCTCATTTTGTTGCATGTTCCTTTACTGTGAGTTTACATTCTCTTCTTACTGGGGCGAAAAGCCAGAAGAATGGTGATAACCTCATTACTGCTATGGCTAATGAACTTTAAAGAATTTAGAAAGCTCATAATGATATGATTTTTCGACACGCTTTTTTTTATTATAAGGTTGTTTCTTATATTAGCCTTTTTTATTCTTAATTATGTAAGTCTGATAATGATTTGTTTACTTTAATTTTAACTTTTTGAAGAATCACTTTGGTACAAAGGAGAAAAATTTAAAAAGGAGAATTTTTAAATTAGATGTTTTGACTTTTAATTTTTTATTTTCACAAAATATTTTTTTAAAAGAGTAATTAAGATCTCAATCACATTCATATAAATAAATACCGGAAGAAAATTATACTAATAATAATACAAAAAATTCTTAAATCTTTAATATTTTAGGAAAAGATCAAGAATTAGACAGCGTTGCCAATTAATATATAAATGATTTTAGTTTTAATGTATAAAATTAGGCAGCGTTCCTAGTGGCGGATTGCGGAGTTTGATACAAAAGCAGGTTATGGTCATTGCTAAGAGAAAAAAAATTAGCAATGTTCATGCCTCCTCTGTTATCGTCCATAGATTATAGCTTATGGTTTGAACTGTGAGTGACTCGGTATTAATGAATGGTTATATTTAAAGGGAGGCACAAATAAACCCTACCTAAGTGCCATACTCCATTATTAAACCTGTTAGGCTAATATAATAATCAATCAATCCTTGAGTCAATCATACCATTATTTCATCCATCTAAAACAACTTTATTTATGGCTTCAAGAAATACTGTGTGCCCCAAAGAAATGAAAGAATAAAAGTCCACATCTAAACAAATGATTTTAAAACTTGTTCAATATTTAATCGTTTATTTCCCAAAAAAAGAAAAGAAAAAGAACTTGCTCAATTTAAAGATATTAACTCCAGTTTTGAAGGATTATGGACATAAGCATTGAGACAACTCATAAATGACTTTGAATTTACCATGACTAATTACCACATACACTTTCTATGGATAAGGTGCTTCGTAGCTCATTCTTACTTGGTTTGAATATTTATAATTAGCATTCCAAACAAAAGTAGGGAGCTAAAGAAGATGTTATTAGCTTCCTGACCAAAAAAATAAAAAGGCAGTTTGTATGGCCGAAATTCGCAATTTATATGTATTTATTTCTTTCACCTTTGGCTGCAAAGGAATGTCGTCAAGCATGATGCCTGTGCAACTCTATACTCATGCTGCAAGTAGCTTCTGTATATCCTTCTGAAATGTTTATAAAAAAACAAAAATTAGAAGAACCAGCAAAATTGAACTCCAAGACTCTAGTTTATAGGGATCTAACATTTTATGAAAGATGATGATTACCTAGGCCTTCTCTACTAACATACCACAAGTATCATATTATATGACAACAAATTTTGGTCTAGGTTTTCAAACTCACATTTTGCACGCTGTGTTTATATCTATTGCCCTAAAATCAAATACTTTGGAATCGTTTTCATCCCCCACCCAAAAAAAGAGGCACTTTGGAATTGTAATATCAATCATAAACATTTATATATAGAACACTATCGAAAAGAAGTATCCCCAACTCAAACAATTACCAATTTTGCTTACAATTGCACACTTTGGGGAAATGACTGCAATTAAGGCTTATTAATTGCAAACATAAGAGTCCTAGTAGAACTTAAGAGACTCTAAATCACCAAAAAAAAAAACCACAATGTATACAAGGTTTCAAGAATTTAACTACAAGAGAATGCATTACTATTAAGTTATAATGCTCTTCTAACGCAGCATCATAATCTTGGATTTAAAATGGCGTTTGATTCACGGAATGGAATTGAAATGAGAATCGAATGAAAAGGAAACAGTTTTATTTAATTTGATCACTCAAATCAAAGAAAAAATCAGTATTATAGTGTTTCGTTTACAACTGGAATGAAATAGAAAACACTGTATATTACCTTAATACCCCTATATTCAATAAAGTTTAAATAATATCATTTAATTATTATTATTTCGTCAGACAAAATACATTATTGAAATCATTATTTTCTAAATAATTATTAGTTAAAAATAAAATATATTATTAAATTTATTATTTTTCTAAATAGGGTTTAGGGTTTTGAGGTTTGGGATTTAAGGATATGGGGTTTTGGAATTTAGGGATATGGAGTTTTGGGTTTGGGGTTTGGGGTTATATTTGTGGATTAAGGTTTAGGATTAAAATTATTATTTTTCTAAATAGGATTTAGGGTTTTGGGATTTGGGGTTTAAGGTTTAGAGTTTAGAGTTATATTTGTGAGTTAAGGTTTAGGGTTAAAGTTATTATTTTTCTAAATAGGGTTTAGGGTTTTGGGATTTGGGATTTAGACTTTAGAGTTTAGGGTTATATTTGTGGGTTAAGGTTTAGGGTTAAAATTATTATTTTTCTAACCAGGATTTAGGGTTATATTTGTGAGTTAAGGTTTAGGGTTAAAATTATTATTTTTCTAAATAGGATTTAGAGTTTAGAGTTATATTTATGGGTTAAGGTTTAGGGTTAAAATTATTATTTTTCTAAATAGGGTTTAAGGTTTAGGGTTTTGGGATTTGGGGCTTAGGGTTTAGAGTTTAGAGCTTAGGGTTATTTTTGGGGTTGGGGTAAAATTGGAAAAAAAAAATTAAGATGCGAACGAAATCATGATTCCTTATGTTCCTTCTCATTTAGGAAGGAATTCTAATTCCTTCTCTTTTAGGAAGGAATCAATTCTATTCTATTCTCACTTTTCAACCCAACTAAATATAAAATTGGAAGGAATCAATTCTAATTTCATTTCATTTCAGTCAACCAAACATGGGATAAGCATCGATCGGGGAAAAAAATGACTTTCATTTCAAAATGATTGACATGACTTAAAGTTTAGAATGAGCTTGAATATCATGATCAGTGAATCTAAAATAGATCTAAGAAGAAATTAAATTGACCCCTGAAGAACAATCAAATTTAGATGAAGAAGATGACTCATAGAAAGAGAGCCTATGAAAATTGAATATTATTCAAAAGCTGATTTATAGTACAAGCTAGTAAGGGTTGTAACAGACTATGAAAACTAGTGGCTAGGATTAGAACATGTGTACAGCTAAGATTATTAGTTAACAAACCAAAGCTACTCTAAATCTATGATTTAACATCTTCCCTCAAAACTAAGGATCTTCCAGGTCAAAACAAAATTTGACAGCAACTCAACCACTATAAATCATATACCAGCACCAGTGTAGTGTAATGACTGCTATTGATCTGAAGGCCTTGTTAAAACCTTTTGGTATTTGGTATGTAATTTTGAGTATTGGTATTTGGTATGGAATTGTACATAAACAAAAAGATTGAGTATTGGTATTTGGTATGTAATTGTACGTAAGAAAAATTGGAAAAGTATATGCAATTGTACATAAGAAAATTGGAAACGTATTGGTATTTGGTATGTCATCATCCATAAGAAAATTGGGAAAGTATTGAGTTATTTAAGACTACTATGACACTGTGAAGAAAGGGTCAAGTAGATAAAAGACAAAGTAGAGAGCACAGCTAGTGTAGTCAAAGACTTTAATGTTGGTAAGGGAGAGGCAATAGGTAGTGTACTAGATCAGAAGTAATATTAGGAATGGTAAAGTTAAGGAAACTCTAGTACTGGGCATTACGTTTTTTTTCCCTTCTCATCTGTTTCTATAAACCCCAAGAAATTCACGTACAAAATTCCAAAACCCAATAAAAGTGAGTGCGGGAAGCAAGCAAAAGAAAACAAAGGCAAAGTGATGGAAAGAAAAAAATTTGAAGTTACAGGTTTTGCTGTTGATGTCTTGTAGGCTCTTAATCTCTGCTTTACTTTGCGAAATCCCAAGCCAGATTTTCAACAAACACTCCTTCACACTTGTTCGCCTGTTTCTTTATTAACAATCTTAAGACTTTTCTTTATCAATTTTGATGGTGCAATTGTCATGCCATCGATAAAAGATTGCAAACCATAAACAATGATGACATGGTGTAATTGTTCCTTCCATACTAGGTGTCCATTATCATCCAATTTCACATTGAAATTGGGGTTAATGGGAAACATAAATTTCAAAAGAAAAGAAGAAGTAGAAAAATGAACTGATATCCAAAGCTGGTTCTGAGGAAGCTTGTAATGATATTGTGTCGCCCATTGTTGAAAAAGAAAGTCTGATTTTTAACCTAAAGCTCTAATAACATGAAGTACAATGAAGTTCTGATGAAGAAATGACTCAAAGAAAAAGCTCCGATCAAAAGTAAATATTATTCAAGACTATAGTGCCCTATTTTTAGTACAAGCTAGAAAGGCTATTGTAACAGACTATGAAAACTAATAGCTAGGATTAGAACACATGTACAACTGAGATTATTAGCCAACAAACCAAAGCTACTCTAAGTTTATGGTTTCACATCTTCCCTCAAAACAAAGGGTCTTCCAGCTCAACTTTCTCCTAGACTAAGCAA
Organism: Hippophae gyantsensis; assembly: GCA_030763125.1. Lineage (NCBI taxonomy): Eukaryota > Viridiplantae > Streptophyta > Magnoliopsida > Rosales > Elaeagnaceae > Hippophae > Hippophae gyantsensis. The sequence goes on along the minus strand of CM061035.1, from coordinate 38,249,596 downwards.
TTCATGGTTCAACAAACAACCCCTCAATATAATTTTGAGAAGACTCGAGTGTGCATTTGAGCATATGTTGCATTTATGTTAAAACCACAATGAACTGAAGTCGGATGGGAATTAGATACCTACTCATTTGAACAATGAAACTATCAGCCTAAGGCATGTCATTGACTTATCAACGTTTACGTACGATCCATAAATGTCAAGCTCGTCTGAATTGTCATAAAATTCAATTAAAAAGAGAGGACACACCTCAATTTGAAATGGGGATGTTGTTGGTGGGTATCTTTCGACAACTTTACCATTTTTGTCCACTAAAAATTTCTCAAAATTCCACTTGACGAGATCACCCAGAAAGCCTCCTGCACTTGATTTCAGAAACTGATAAACGGGAGCTGTATTGGGTCCATTCACATCAACCTGTCATTCACATTTTAATACCTCATGCACCCATCTTAACAAACCATGTCATATCAAAATGAAATAAGTTTATAAACCTTATCAAAGATTGGGAACTCAGCTTTAAATCTTGTACAAGCAAATTGCTTGATTTCTGGGTTTCTCCCTGGTTCTTGGCCTCCAAACTGATTGCAGGGGAAAGCTAATATCTCAAATCCTACAATTAAGTTGCACAGAAACAAGTTCCTTCAGAGGCTTAACATTTCCATTAAGTATAAGAGACTTGACTTTTACTTGTCAATCCTCCATATGAAATCCAAGTGACTTTACAGAGGACAAATAAATAGTTAGAAAATTTAAATTTATTACAATGGTGCACCATACCTTGAGTTTTGTATTTCTCGTATAAATGAGATAATTCCAAATAATTTGAGGTTGTTAAACCACTGAAATGAACAGAATATTAATTTCCTTAGTTGATTAAAAACACAAGCTTAATTTTGTATTAGAAAATAGACAAAACTCAGCTTAAAAATTAAAATTGATAGGTGTACCGTAAAACACGTCAATTATTAGTGAATACCATTTTGAAGCAACATTGACAATTAATAGAGCCTTCCCCTTGAATTTTCTTAGAGCAACATCTTTTTCATCGATATCCTGCATCAACCATCACTAAGCATTAGCACAACACACAACCAAATATAATTTTTTTTCCCTGTGTTGAATAAGTATAAAGCATGAGACATAATCATATATTGAGTTTCATTAATGATCTCATATTAAATATTAAAAGGACTGCAAATGTTGGCAATTTTGCGGACACAACTTACATATTGTAATTGCTAATTAGCAGAACTTCTCACAACAAGAATTCCAAGTATGCTTATATCGCATCACGGTTAAAATGCCATCGCATATATATTTATGTGCATGTCATGTAGGATTTCGCTTGAATCAATTATGATATGGCATTAATTTTTTTTAGGCCATTTTAGTTTGAGGATTGATCCCCTATGAATCCATCATAAACAAACCCACTCCGATCCTTCATGCGTAAAAATGCATAAAAGTTTGATCACCATTCAATCCTATTAAACTGTGTAATTTTTAGAAAATGATGTTTAAAGAGATCTCACCATAGAGGATTGATCCCCATCTCGTAGGCTTAACATATGTTATATGAACTCGGTGTGGGGGTCAAATAGAGATACGTATCTAGAGGTCAGACTTGTAAATTTAAAAATTCTAAGACGCGAGAATATGTGTTTAATTCTTAGACACGAGATTGGACACGAAAAATTAAAATAATAAATATATTTAACAAATACTTAGATAATGATGTTTACAAGTGTCAAGTAATTATTAGCACAAAAATTAAAGAAAATAAGTCAATAAAAAAATAAAATACTACCGCCTAGTCCCTACGGCCATATGGAAGAAAGAAGAAGGATTAATTCTTTTTAGATTTAAGGGCATTATAGGTATTGATGTGAGTTTGAATGCAATATTTAATATATAATATATATGGGGGCAAATTAAAAGGTGGGATACTTTATAAAAGATGTGGGCTAAGCACTTTTTATAATATAAAAATCCCAGCCTATATATATTTTACCCTAATTATCTTTCATGAATTGGTTGGATTTTCTTCTAACCACCACGCTTTTCTTTTCTCCTTTTAAATCTTTCAATTGTTAGACTCTGCTCGTAGTATCTTTCTTCCCTATCGTCTTCTCCTTCCTTTTTCGAGTCTGACTCCATACAGGCATGTCAGACACATATCTTGTACCGGTGTCAGTATCGTGTCGTGCTGACACCGGTACACTAGGACAAAGTGCCAAGTCAAGGTTACAGAAGGCGTAACTTTATTTTAAGAGGGATCAATCCCTCTCCTAGAGGATCGATCTCGCTGATTGGAATTGGCATTTTTGTCTCTTTTTTGCTATTTAAGTTGCAATCAGCACCCAACCATCAATTATGTTTTACCATATCAGATGGTGACGTTTTACATCTAGGTTTCCTATTTTTTAGGACCATTTTATTATAAGTACATCACTCATCTCTCTTTATTTTTTCATCACATGACAGAACAACTTTTGGAGTAACAGTTTCACAATTTGTTTTCTCTATTATCTGTTTGTATCACGCCTAGCTCAGCGGAGGATACAAGCCATTTCGAGATATCCACATGGGACACAGGGATAAGGCGTTGATACTCAAGCTAGTTTATATACTAGTAGGGCGACCCTTCATGACACGTGTTTGTTTCGCTCTCTCCAGTTCTAGAATCCAAGACCTAAAGAATTGTACCTGAAAGCACTCAATTGTAACTTAGAAGAATAAAATAACATCATATATAAGCCTTATATATGTACCAACCAAATATAAGGGAGTGAAATACAAAGAAATTTGGAGACAACCAAACCAATCACGGGCCATAACAGTGGAATTTGTATCGTGGCACGACCTTCTCGGATTATAATTGAATGCGTAACAGAATCGACGCGTGCTGCGACGGAGGAAAAAGTGTCCCGCAATGCATGACCTCATGATCCTCTAATTTCTCCTACTCTTAGCATTTTTTCAACTATAAATACCCCTCTTTTAGTTTTAAAACACAACAAATCATAAAAACATCTAATTTCAAGATAATTTTTGTAGTTTTTATTTTCTTAGTTATGTAGTAATTGTTTTCGATGTAATAAGCAGTATGGAGGTTTTTCAAATAATAGATCAATACTAAAGTTTTGTACATTGAAAGATACAATTGAGATATTAATTTTAATTGTATTCTTTTATTTTCGGAGTTAATTTTTTATATTATTTTAAATGTTATTTTTAATTTACTGATTATTTATTAAATCTAAGAATGTCTGGCTAAAAATACTATGAAATATTAGTTATGTTGTTATGTTTTGAAATATTAACTTAGGTAAATATTTTCATAAAATAAATTAATTTTTATTTATTCATTAAAGATTTCTGTAAAGTTTATTATAGAAAAATATATTGACGATATATTTTCGTAGTAGATTTAAAATATGAAAGTTAGATTTAGGACTTGATTGTCTAGATCTAATTTAGAATTTATATTCTATTTCAAAGATTTTTATAAGATTTATTATTAAAAAATATATTGAGAATATATTTTTCATAACATATTTAAAATCTGAAAGTTAGTTCTCAACTACATCAATCTTAAATCCAACTTTGACACCTTGAATGAAAGTCTAAATTATGTGCTCCACCTTAAGCAGTGACTTAAATGGCTTGTTATTTTCTTATAAATAAATCATAATTTAATATTAATCAATTGGTGATTCCTGCCTTAAGATATTAATTGGTTTTTATTAACAAAGAAAATTACCTTAGGATATTTTGTTGAAAAAAATCAGTAATATCAATTTTTATCTTTAATAACCTAATTAATGTCAAACAAGCGTAATTAACTAATTAATATCCCATAAGCTCTCCATTTAATATTAAATGTTTATCTGCCTAGTATTTGTTGAATCGATTTTATCTTTAATTTTATGTCAATAGATAACTTTTCAAATCCAAACTTTCTGACAAAATATTTAAGTTTATTTTTCGTTTTAAAATTTTTTGTTGAATTATTTAAAACCACGTAATTTCTCTCTAGATCGACCTTGAAAATATATTTATTGTTTTTTACAAAATGATTTGTACATTTGCAAACTATTTATAAATATATAAAATTTGTGTATTAAGTTTTTGTACATCAACCACCCTAAGCCTAATAATGTGACTGTGATACGACCAAAGAGTGCTCGTGGCTGTTGGGCGCAGAGATGGCTGCAGTGGGCGCAGCGCAAGTGGCGCATGATGTGCAGAGCTATGTGGGCAGCAAGGAACGCTGAACACATGAGTAGGGAGGGACCATTACAATTCAGTTAAGAATGTCAGAATCGATTAGCATGATTCTTGTAATCCCATACGTATGTGAGGCTATATATATAGCCATAGTTATTTCAAGAAGGATATCAGAAATTATAAGAAATCAGCTCCCCTCTTACTGTTCTTCTTTCTTCCCCAACCCTTCTGAAATTCTACACATATCTGTCATGTATTTTCATGAAAATCCTATACTTCATCATCGTACTAAGCATATTGACATAGATTGTCATTTCATTGGAGAACAAACTGCACGTAAGGAGTTGGTAGTTGAGTATTGTCCCTCAGAACAACAACTTGCACATTTACTTAAAAAAGCCTTGAGTAGGCAACGTTTTGTAGATCTTAGAGGCAAACTTTTGGTGTTTCAGCCACCTTAAGTCTGAGGGAGAGTGTTAAGCAGGTCGTTAGGAGGTTAGTAAGGGTTGCCACGTGTAATTATTGTATTGATGAGGGTGTAATTAACATGTGTATAAATAGGTATTACACAGATTAATAAGATTCATCTTTTCCCTCACTGTTTACTCTTTCTGTTAGTATTGTTTGCAAAACAGACATAAAAAATAGTTCATATAAAAACCTATACTCGAACTAAATTACGGTTCAAACAACCAAAGCTAAAACATTACTAAGTTGACAAACTGAAAAAGAAGACACGGGTATTTCATCAAACAATTACCTTGACGGTGAAGTCATAAAGACTCTTCTCCGTGGCTGCTCTTGCATAAACACCAGAAGATCGAAAGTTGAGCAAAAACCCACTAAAATTTGGTGATTGTAAAGAGAACCCATTTTGAAAAAAGGCTGATTTAGAGGACCCAAATGAGGATTTAATCGATGGGATTGAGAAAGTTATGGATGGCCTTGAAGGAGAAAATTTTGGATTTGCCTTTGAACGAATATAAGTATGTAAAGGAGCAGAGAAAGACATGGACGCAATTTCGTTCAGCTTTTGTTTGGTGGGAATTACAATTTAGCAATGAGAATTACGAAGAGCTCTAAAGTAGCTCGTAGTTTGCAAGTCAGAATTCGGAAGTATGTGTTGGTAGGAAATTCCTTTGGCAGATGTTGTTCCACGTGGTCCTTTGGTCTTATTTTCTTACAGATATATTTTTAGACTATTTTCTGGGGTATGGATATGTATTTTTTACAGGATAATTCTCTGTATCACAACCTTAAATTATTTTATATTAAATTTAATTATATTTATTAATAATATTATAATATATTATCTATAACTTATCAAAAAGTATGAAAAATAAATTTTTTACTTATTTTATATGTTCATAAAATTTAACATTAAAACTATCGTATTTATTTTAATTTTGTATTAAATTTTTTATTAACTTGTTATTGAAATTATTTATTTTTATTTTTATTTTTTTCCATCTAAGTTAACAGAATTGATCGCCATTAAAGATAGTTATATAATTTTACATACTTATTGTAAAAGAAAGGGTAAATAGTCTATAAAGTATGTAATCTTTAATTCATTTTATATAAAATCTTTAAATTTTGATCTATTTTATATAAAATAGTTAAAAAAAATTCTCTATTAAAAAATCTATTTACTCATAAGTTGTTTATACATAAATATTCATATTTTTATTTTGTAACAACCAATTAATTAACATGATATTAGTTATGTATAAACAAAATAAAAATGTGAGTATCTTTTAGTAAAAAAAAATTCAAATATATTTGTATAAAATGGATAAAAATTTAAATAATTTTTTTAAAAGATAATTTAAATATTTTTGTATAAAATACATCAAGGTTTAGATATGTTAAAAGATGATTTTCTAAGAACATAAAATTAAACGAGACATTAACTACTTACAATGGATGTTCACGGTCCGGTCTGATTTTGAGTAAAAATAATTTAATTAAATTAGACCGTTCATATTGTTCAAATTAGACCAGATCGTTTATATTGCTCAAACTAGACCAGACTATTATATTGCTCAAACTGGATCAAATCGGACCATTTAGATATTAAAAATGTTGTAACCGAACGATTTGGTTCGGTTTAGTTCGATTTGGTTAATGATTTTCAACTTGTTAGTCCTGTGATAATATTAGTCATGCTCACAACTTGTTGTACTTTAATATATACATCAATAGGTATTCAACCTATAAGGATATTGATCTTTTAGCTCTTAGGTACCATGTACTGGCATCACCAGTCTATTTAGATTTTGTAATGGAATCAGATGATTCATGGGCTGTGTAGATTAGTGCTATTCTAAATGGGGTAGAGATCGTGAAAATGGCAAATATTGGCAATTTGCAAATTGGAACTAGGGATGAGAATAGAAGTCTATGGATTTTAGTGGGTTCAATTTTTGGTGGTATTATGTTGATGTCCCAATCAACCAAAATTGGGGAAAAGAGCAAGACACAAACCCGTAATTTTTTTATGTTAGATAAAATTTGTGATTTGTACTGGAAAAAGGATCATGTTTTCAATAGAAGCACCAAATCAACTATAGCCTATGCCTTTGAATAAAAAGACTGACCACTTTAAATATTAAAAAATTATTGGAATGAAATAGAACTCATCGATTTCTCATAACGATCTCTCTCAGCAACAGAGCATATCAAGAGGTGCTCATTCTTCCAATAAATATCTACATATAAACAAATAAACAAAAATTATACTCAACATATCCCAAAATCACAAATCTGAAAGACAAATCCAGATCTTAAAATTGAAAGAATTTGTCGAGAAAATGGAAATAGAAACAGAGAGAGAAAAGAGAAGAGAAACCTAGGAGTTGAAATCCAACGAAAGGGAAAATGAAGAGAGCGGGTTGGAGGATGAGTGAGACCAAGTGATTCTTGAGGACCTTTGGAGATGGAACTGTTAAGATTAAAGCTAACACTGCCTCAATTACAACCATGTTCGTATTAGAAACTAGGGGTGTCTAAAAACCCTATCAGAAACTCAAAAAAAAAACAAGGCTTGACAACCAATCCAAAATACAGACAATGTCTCATACACGAAATTGTACTGAGAATGTTTGAAGAAGTCACACGAAATAGTTCGTCTATAAACTCAAACATATATCAGTTAGCTCACCACATACCTATTTCATCCATGGATGACATGACACGAGGAGAGGTCAACTGGCTGGTGGTAAAGACGACGCGAGGATGGTTGGGTGGTAGAGATGACGCGAGGATGGCTGGGTGGTTAGGTGTTATTGGAGGCGACAGCGGTTGACTAGGGTTTGCACTCACAATCTCGTCACGTAAAGGATGAATGAAATAGGGTAAGTTAGAATTTTTATATACGCTGCTTAATTAAAAAAATTATTTATTTATTAAAACCAATTTGATTCGGTTTGATCAGTTTATAATTTTTTATAACTGGATCGAACCGTTTGAAAATCGGTTTTACTTAATACAGATCAGACCAGACCGTTTCATTTATTAAACTATTCGGTTTAGTCTAATCTAGACCGATTTTTCGATTTAAACCTGTTCAACCCAATTTTTGGACACTCATATTACTTACCACCAGCAACAATCTCCCTCCACCAGGGACCAGACCACCCACCAGCGCTACCAACCTAGTCGCACACCACAATCCAACAGACATCACCATTTTTCTCTCGTCCAATCACCATGGGATTCCATAAGTCTTCAGCCATTATTTATTCATCTTAGGCTACAATCCCCTCACAAGTCACCAAGCAACCATTACACCAGTGAACTTGGTTTGGTTCGATAAAATTAATCTTAATCATTTAAAATTGATAAAATTAAAATATAATAAAAAATAATTGAAATAAACCAAGTTTTTAAAACTTTTTTAAAAGAATTAATCTTAAACATTTAAAATTAAAATTAAATTTTAAATAATTTATCAATTTTTTTAAGTAATTAGAATTACACTTAACTACTTTAAATTTATAGAATTAAAATATCGAGAAAAAGCAACATATGTTATTTTTGAATTTTTAAAATTTTCTTTAAATAATTAAAATTAATTAAAAATATTTAAAATTAATAAAATTAAAATATTAAATAAAAAAACTCTCAACTTCGAGTTTTGTAAATTTTCTTAGTTAATTGTTCAGATTTGTAAATTTTCATAGTTACTTGTATTCCTATAAGTAATTAAAATTAATAGAATTAAAATGCAAACAATAATCTTGTATGCTACTTTTGATATTTTTTATTTTCTTACTTATTTAGGTAACTTTAGAGAAGTAAGATTACTCTTAAACATTTAAAATTGATAAAATTAAAAAATTAAATAAAAATAACTTATCGGGATCCCCCACAGTAAATTACTTTTAGTTTTCCAAATTTTTTAACTTACATATATCTCTTAGAATAAGTGGAATTACTCTTAATTATTTAAAATTGATAAATTTAAAATGTTCAATAAAAATTAACTTACGTGAACCTCTATCATTAAATTATTTTTTAATTTTCTAAATTTTTATACTTATTCGAACTCATTTAGATAATTAAAATTAGTCTTAACTATTTAAAATTAATAAACTCATAATATTAAATAAAAAACAATTTATACGGATCTTTAATAGTAAGAAATTTTTGACTTTCCTAAATTTTCTTAATTATTCAAACTCTTTTAGATAAATAAAATTAATATTAACAATTTGAAAGTAATAAGATCAAAATATCAAATAAAAAGAAACTTACACAGAACTCCTCACAACAAATTATTTTTGACTTTCGTAAGTATTCTAACTTATTAATTTAAAATTGCAGAACTAAAATATTGAATAAAAATCAACTTATGTGGACACTTCTTAGTAAATTATTTTGAACCTATTTAGGTAATTAAAACTAGTTTTAACCCTTTGAAATATGTAAAATAATTTTTTTTAAAAGCAATAGTAAACTATTTTTAAATTGTATAAATATTTTTAGTTAAACCCTTTTGAATAAGTAAAATTAGTCTCAACAATTTACAAATCATAGAATTAAAATTTTGAATAAAAAATATCTTAAGCAGATCTCTAGTAGTAAATTATTTTTGACATTTTTATTTCTTACATACTCAAACCCATTTTCATAAATAAAATTACTCTTAATTATTTAAAATTAATAGAATTAAAATATTGAACAAAAATACCTCTCTTAATATGTTATTTTTGACATCTTTAAATTTTCTTACTTATTCTACCCATTTAAGTAATTAAAATTAATTTTAACTATATAAAATTGATAGAATTAAAATGTTGAATAAAAAAATTATTTAGACCACTCATATTAAGTCATTTTACTTTTTTAAATTTTATTAGGTTGAGTCTATTTTGGTAATTAAAATTTATCTTAAAAATTTAAATAAATAGAATTAAAATGTTAAATAAAAATCAACTTATGTTGACACCTTATAATAAGTTATTTTTGATTTTTTTTAATTTTTTTTAATTTTTTTTAATTTTTTAGATAAGTAAAATTATTCTTAACAATTCAAAATTAATAAAACTAAAATATTAAAAAAACTTCCGTGAACCCATCACAATAAGTTGTTTTTCACTTTTTAATTTTTTTTTACTCTAATAATCTTTTAAAATTGATATAATTAAAATATTTAAAAAACATAACGCAGAACCCTCGCACTAAATCCTTCTTTCTCAAACTTTTTTTCTTACTTGAATCCATTTAGATGAGTAAATTAATCATAGCAAAACAATTAAGTTTTTAATTGAAACTAGATATTATATTTTTTTTATTTTAATAAAATATGTTCAAATTATTAACTGTGTGCTTGATCAAGTAATTTAAAATCAATTTTTTATTTTAAAAATAAAAAATTATTTTAAAAAATAAATTAAGATATTTTATCATAATTTTAAATTATTAATTTTTAAAATAATATATTTTAAAAAATAAAATATTAAAAACAGCTTAAATTTGTTTTCCCTGTTTTTTAGAACAAGTTAAAAACACAGTAAGCATTATATATGAGACAGAGCCTACTTTTACGTCCAGTTCAAAATGTCCCTTAAAATTTAAAGAAATTGTGTTTGCTTAATTATCTAGACTTTTCTACAAGTTACTACACGAGAAAGTTTTAGAGTGGCCTGAAGATGTTTAGAGAGAGTTAGAGTTGGATGGACTCAACTCAAGTCTAGAAGACTCTAGAATGTTCCAGAATATACTAGCATATGTTGGAATGTGCTAGAAGGGGTTGGAATATTCTATAACGTGCTAGATGGTTCATGAAATATGTAGAAGTCTCTAGAAGCTTTCAGAACATCCTAGAACTTACATGAAGGAATTAGACAATCTTATAAGACTCTAGAGTTGGCTAGACTTGACTAGAAGGTCCTAAAACCTTGTGGCACATTGAAGATAAAATTATAATAATATTCTTGTACATTCTAGACATAGAAGGATCTAGAAACTTGTGGCATAATCTTAAGCTTGGTGCCACACTATAAATAGATCTATTGGTTTTCATTTGTATTCATCCTTGGGAAATTATAAGATAACCTCTCTAAGAGCAATACAAAGCATTCTTCACAAACTCTCTTGTGTTCTTGTTTTGCTTTTGAATCCTCTAAATCTCTAAGTCTCTTTCTAGTCTCTTTGGAATGTTTTGTTCATGTTGAAAGGTAGGCTTAGTGCAACGGACTGTGCTAAGTGTTGCACGATTGCTAGTTGAAGTCTAGGTTCATGACAGTTGGTATCAAAGCTTTCGGTTGAAGCTTTACTATCCTTGGCATAATGAAGAATAGTGCCCCAACTACACCAAGTGTGGACATTCCACCAATGGAACGTGGGTGTGAGGAAGTTCAGAAACCACCAACTAAGGAATCTTGAGCCAAGTTGAAAGATATAATATCTAGCTTGGAAGCACGTGTTGGGAGTGCTTAGGATAGCTTATAGGAGTTGTTCGACTGGGTGGACAACTTGGAGGAACGTTGCAACGACTTGGAGGCCAAGGATGTGAAGATCCATGCAAAAGTCAAGATGTCCCTCAATGAGCTAGATAGTGGGTTAAGGTAAGAGATTGATGGGTTGAAGGTCGAACTTGCCAAGGTACGAGATCTTGTCCAAAGAGAAATTACTAATGTCTTACTTAGAATTGAGGATATGAGTGGTGACCTAGCACTTTGCAAGCGGGCTGTGGCCTCGGGAACTAACTCAACCATTATCATTAAGGCCAAGAAGGTGGAGGTTCCCAAGCCAAAGACCTTCAATGGTGCTAGGAATGCTAGGGAAGTTGAGAACTTCCTATGAGGGCTTGAATAATACTTTAAGGCTACTGACATAACGGACCATGCTAGCAAGATCCGAACTGCTGACATGTACTTGTCCGACACTGTTATGCTGTGGTGGAGACGGAGGCATGGAGATGTGCAACGAGGGGTATGCAAAATTGACACCTTTGATGACTTCAAAAGGGAGTTCAAAAGCCAATTTTTCCTCGTAAATGCTGAAGAGGAGGCAAGGGGCCGACTACAACAATTGAAGTAGACAAGTAGCATAAGGGACTATGTGAAGGAGTTCACAACCTTACTGCTAGAAGTCCCTGACACATCAGAAAAGGATGCCCTATTCTTGTTCATGGATGGTCTTCAATCATTGGCTAACCTTGAGCTCAAGCGACGTGGTGTCCAAGACTTATCTTTGGCCATTGCGGGTGCTCAGAGCCTTATTGACTACTCCATAAACAAAGAGAGCTCAAATACTATAGATAGAAAGTTTAGTGGAGGAAAGAGTGGGGGGATGCCAGGCTAAAAGTCAGGGCCCCAAAAATCACAAAGAAGACTCCTTGTTCAAATTGCGAGAAAAAGGGAAAAAAAGGAGGATTATGGTGCCTCATAGTCCCATGTGATGTGTTTCATATGTAACGGACCGCATTGGGCACACGAATGTCCAAAAAGGAAGGCATTGAGTGCCTTAGTTACCTACATGCATGACTGATGAGTGCTTAAAAAGCATTAAAATTAGCATGATTTTATTCACATTAATTGATTAAAAATATATATATTTATATGATTTTATCATATATTTATATAAATCTATCTTTTCGGAATCACGGGTATTTTTATTATTTTTTAGGTATTTTTGCTTAAAAACGTAACTTAAAGACTCAAAGAGGAATACTAGAGGCAATACATCACAAATATATTCATAAAATAAATGAGGAAAAGTCAACAAATATGAAAAAATTGGACAAAATGGGTCAAAAAGGAGGAAGTTGCGCACTCAGCCGCCTAGCCGTACTGGCCAATGCGCGCGCCGTGCCAACTCTCCATTCTGCGCCCACCTACCTACTGACGTTAGCTGATGTCATCATCACCTACTACGTGTTTCCTCCATTTTTAATCATTTTTTCACCCACTTTTTCTTCCTTTCCTCAGCTATAAATACCCACACTCTCTTCATAACAAAACACATCTTCTTTCTCTTTCTTTCTCTCCATTTCTTAGTTTTTTTAGTTTTTAGTTTTTTCTTAGTTAGTTTTTCTTACTTTTAGAGTTCTTCTCTTTTTGAGAAGAACTAATTATGTTTTTGTAATTTATTTGTTTTTTGATTCAATAAATGGGAGTGTAAATTCCATTTGGAGGTTTTCCATCAACAGGAATAACATCAAAGTACTGTAAGGATTTTATTTTCTTTATAGTTATTTTTTAGTTTTATTCTAATATATTATATTTAATTTGTCTGTGATTAAATTTAACATTATTGGCTGTTTGTAAACATGATATAATAATAACGTTGTTATGCTTGCGAAATATTAAATAGGTAAAAATCTTTAAAATGAATTGATTTTATTTTTATTCAAGATTTTATATTAAGAATGTTAGAGAGAAATATATTATTTTTCATTACAAACTTAAATTTGAAAATTAGATTTTAAGGTTTAGTTATCCGGTCTAATTTAGAGTAGTGCTCTTTTATTTGTTGGTACAATCGCCCGATAGTTAGAGTGAAGCTCTATTTCAAAATTTTTATAAGAATTATTATTTGAAAATGTATTGACAACATGTTTTCAGTAGTGGTTTTAAAACTTAAAAGTTAGTACTCGAATAACTAAATTCTTAGGTTTAATTTGGACACCTTGAATAAAGTTTAAACTGTCTAACCCCACCAAAGGTGTCATTTAAATGATTCATTTTCAATCTCTTAGAAAAAAAGAAATTAATTTAATTAATCAAATTATTTATCAATTCCATCTATAGGTGTTAATTGATTTGTTTAGTTAACAAAGAATATCTAACCCTACCAAAGGTGGTATTCATATAAAAAAGAGAGAATCAATAAATATCAATTTATATCTTTAATAATCTAAATAATATGAACAAGCATAATTAACTTAGTTATTATATCCATAAATACTCCACTATTATAAATGATAAAATTTGCATAAATGTTTATTGAATTTGTATCTATGTTTATTTTTATGTTATTAGATTAAAAACACAAAACCCTAAAATATCGTGACATGATGTTTAAGATTTAATTTCATTTTTAAAAGTTTGAATAATAAATTAAAAATCACATACATTCTTTCCTTAGATCGACCTTGGGAGTATACTTATCATTTTTCTACGAAATGATTCGTGCAATTGCGAGAGTTTTATAAATAAAAAAACCAAATTATTGGTAGGATCGGCGATCTCGGTTATGCCCATCAAGTTTTTGGATCCGTTGTCGGGGAATGAATAGCTTTTTTAAATTATTTATCAAAATTTTAAAAAATATTTGTGTTGCAAATAATTGTAATTTTTTTAGTTAAAAAAACAAAAAAAAATTCAAATTTCAAATTTCATAAGAAATAAAAAAAATTAAAAATTTTTAAATTAAAAAAAATAATAATTATAGCGTGAATAGTAAAATAATTTTGAAATTTGAAATTTGAAGATGAATATTAAAAAAATTTAATAATAAAAATAAAAAAACAAAAACAAAAAAAAAAGTTTCATTTTTCATATTTCATAATAAATAAAAAAAGTTATAGCTTGAATAATAAAATAATTTTGAAATTTGAAATTTGAATAAAAAAGAACTTAAATAAAAATAATAAAAATAAAATTAATATTTAAAAAATAAAAATAAATAAATAAATAATAAAAAATTTATTTTATTTAATTATTTTCTTTTAAAAAGTTTTTCAAAAAAATCAAAAACTTTATTTTCAATGTTTTTTATTTTTTTTCTTTTACCTTTTTCAATTTGTTTTTTTTTTTTTGTTTGAATTTTTATTTTTAATTTTTTTAATTTTTTTAATTTTACCTTTTTCAATTTTTTTTATTTTTTTTATTTTTTTATTTTTTTTATTTTTTTTATTTTTTTATTTTTTTATTTTTTTTATTTAATTTTGACTTAATTTTTAATTAATTTTTTTTCTATTTTTTTATCTTAATTTTTGTTTAACTTAATTAACTTATGTTTTTACTAAATTTTCATTTAAGTTAATTAACTTAGGTTTTTAGTAACTTAATTTACTAACTTAATTAACTTATATTTTTATTAACTTAAATAACCTACATTTATTAACTTAATTAACTTAAATTTTTACTTTACTTAAACTTAATTAACTTAATTTTAATAGCATGAAAAGTAAATATCTAAAAAAGTTCTGTCTAGGAGACTAGTTCTTGGAAGCCTTTGTGCCACTAGTCTTTCCTGGGAACGTTGTTCTATCTAAGATGATGGTTTTTAAGGAGCTTTTGCAGCACCATTCTTTTCTGGGAGCACTCTTGGTTAATACTGATTATGTTATTTTAACTTAGATATTATACTCAAAAAAACAAAAAAAACAAAATTCTGAAACTATCTCCAAAATTTTAAAGTTTTAATTACAATCTAAGGAGTTAGTTGTTTTGTTTGATCTAGGTACAATTGTGTTTTGATGCCTTTAATTATTCGATTTGTACCTAGACGTGGGTTATCTAAAACCCACAAGCATGTCCCTAGTTTTAAGTAAAGAAAAATTTGAAAATCTATAGAATATGACTGAAAAAGTATGGGTAAACAATCTTGTCTTACTTGTAGGTTTGATTGACTCAATGATGAGGGGACATTGAGTTTACTTAAAATGAAATCCCCAAGTTACATCTTGCTAAGACGTTAAACTAAGCGCTGGATGGGAGGCAACCCATCATTTTAGGTAATTTCCTCTTATTTGTTTTATTCACTTCATTTCTATATTTATTTTAGTTTAATTACATTTGAATAGTTTTAAAAATTGTTAAAACTAAAAATATTTGTTGAGATGTTAGAAGTTCACAGCGATTTGTTTGTGTGCACTTTAATGAACATTATGGATACACCTGCATTTCTCCATCACTACTTGCAACATTCTTAAGAAATAGGTAATATTTCCTCTCTTTTATCTTTATCTTTAATTTACAGTTGTTACATTGAGGACAATGTAAGTTCTAGGTTGGGGGTGGTGAAAAGTTATCATGCTTAAAAAAAAGATTTAACAATTTAAAAAAAATAAAAATAGAAAAATAATTTTTTTATGTTCACATTTTCATTTTTATTGTGTTTGGTTTTATTTTCTTTGTGTGATTTAGTAATTTTTGGAATTAAAAAAAACATTTCTCACAAAAATTTGTCATTTCTTTAAATCAAATTTAAGTAAATAATTAAGTCTTTTGTACTGTTAGATTAATTTTTGAAAACATATCATGAAATATTTTGTAATTGTTTTTGGTAATTAGGTAGTTTTTGTCATAACTAGTATTTCTTGATAAGATGTAGAAATTATATTAAACCAAAAATCGGTGTTTATGAATTTGTTTTAGTGGAGACTACCTTTGTAAGATATAATTTGAGCCTAATTTCCTTTATTTAGAGTGAAATATATACTTTTTCTACTCCAAACACATTTCTTATTTCTTCAAATTTTTAGATGATCTCTATAGGTATTTCCATTGAATGTATGAATTTTTTCTCTCATCTTAATAGAGTGTCGTATATTTTTTATTATTTTTGCTTAGATTAAATGATTTGAGTAGAAATTGATAGTATATGTTTTTATCTCATTCATGCATGACTGCTACAAAAAAAAAAGATATATATTTGGGATTACTTAAACCAAAATCAAACAGAAAAGCCACAAAATTAACCACTCACCAAAATCTTAAAAAATGTACAATCTGTACATGTGTTTACTCTCTAAAAAAATGATATATATTGAAAAGTATCTTCAGAAAAATATAGAGAGATAAAGAATATATAGTATAATCTACATACTATGACCCGCATTACCCAAAATCTTAAAAAATGTACAATCTGTACATGGGTTGACTCTCTAAAAATTGATATATACTGAAAATATCTTCAGAAAAATATAGAGAGATAAAGAATATATAGTATAATCTACATACTATGACCCACATTGCCTACAAAGTTGTGAGTAAAGGCTAGTTACAAAAGAAAGATATAGGAAGTAATTCCCTAAAAAGTCATTGCACTTTCTTCATTTGTAAAAGACATATATCTTGAAATTTTTCCTTAATGAGTTTGATTTATGCATGAAAATAATTTTTATATATGATATCTTTATAATTTATACATTTGATTCCTTCCATGAGATCAACGTCAAAATAACACTTTGAGCCTTTATTCTTTATACATATGCAAACATATTAGTTCATTTCTATACATCAACTCTTTCGCATATAAATTAGTATGAGTGTTTGAACCCATAGGATTCAGTGTTTTGAGAGTATTGACTTGTGAGGAATAGAGTCGAAGCGAATTCAGATTCATGACACTGAAATTGGGTGAAATTAAATTGATACATTTTTTATATGAAATATGAAAATGATTTTCGACTAATTATTATAATAAATCATGATTGTTTAAGAAGATTAAAATAACTTATGCTTTAGATTTTAATTATGATCTTAAAGGAGATTAAAAAGTATGAGACATTTTTGTGTTATGTTTCATGTTGTTTTCTTTTATTTTATTCTTAAAAGTTAATTTTTGATTTTGTTGTAATTTTAGTTTTTAAGTTGTTTTTTTATTATTTATTTTAATTTTACATTTAGTTCAATGTTTGTGGGTATCATTACTGAAAACCCTCACGAGACTCAAACTCGTCCACTAGGGCAACCTAGGGGTTTAAAGGCTTGTTGCATAGGCTAAATGAAACCGTGTCAATCCATGGAAGTGATTTAGGATAGTTTAATTTTTAGTTTTTATCACTTCTCTTGCTAAGGGACTAGCAAGAAGCTGGTTGGGGATTGTGCTAAGTGCTCAAAAAACACTAAAATTACCATGATTTTATGTACATTAATTGATTAAAAATATATATATTTATATGATTTTATCATATATTTATATAAATCTGTCTTTTCAAAATCACGGGTATTTTTATTATTTTTCAGGTATTTTCGCTTAAAAACGTAACTTAAAGACTCAAAGAGGAATGCTAGAGAAAATACATCACAAATATATTCATAAAATAAATGAGAAAAAGTCAACAAATATGGAAAAATTGGACAAAATGGGTCAAAAAGGAGGAAATCGCGCAAGCAGCCACCCAGCTACGCCGGCCAATGCGTGCAGCGCGCCCAGCAACGTGCACGCGGCACCAACACAATGCCCAGTCTGCACGTGCCTCTGCTCCATTCCGCATGCGCCACCGCGACCACCTACCCGCTGACGTCAGCTGACATCATCATCACCTACTACGCGTTTCCTCCATTTTTAATCATTTTTTTCACCCACTTTTTCTTCCTTTCCTCACCTATAAATACCCTCATTCTCTTCATAACAAAACACATCTTTCTCTTTCTTTCTATCCATTTCTTAGTTTTTTTAGTTCTTTTTAGTTTTTAGTTTTTAGTTTTTAGTTTTTCCTTAGTTAGTTTTTTTTAGTTTTAGAGTTCTTCTCTTTTTGAGAAGAACTAATTATGTTTTTGTAATTTATTTGCTTTTTGATTCAATAAATGGGAGTACAAATTCCGTTTGGAGGTTTTCCAACAACAGGAATAACATCAAAGTACTATAAAGATTTTATTTTCTTTATAGTTATTTTTATGTTTTATTCTTATATGTTATATTTAATTTGTCTGTGATTAAATCTAACATTGCTGGCTGTTTGTAAACATGATATAATAATAACGTTGTTATGCTTACGAAATATTAAATAGGTAAAAATCTTTAAAATGAATTGATTTTATTTTTATTCAAGATTTTATATTAAGAATGTTAGAGAGAAATATATTATTTTTCATTACAAACTTAAATCTGAAAATTAGATTTTAAGGTTTAGTTATCCGGTCTGATTTAGAATAGTGCTCTTTTATTTGTTGGTACAATCGCCTGGTAGTTAGAGTGAAGCTCTATTTCAAAAGTTTTTATAAGAATTATTATTTGAAAATGTATTGAAAACATGTTTTCAGTAGTGGTTTTAAAACTTGAAAGTTAGTACTCAGATAACTAAATTCTTAGGTTTAATTTGGACACCTTGAATAAAGTTTAAACTATCTAACCCCACCAAAGGTGACATTTAAATGATTCATTTTCAATCTCTTAAAAGAAAGGAATTAATTTAATTAACCAAATTAGTTATCAACTCCACCTATAGGTGTTAATTGATTTGTTTAGTTAACAAAAAATATCTAACCCTACCAAAGGTGATATTCATATAAAAAAGAGAGAATCAATAAATATCAATTTATATCTTTAATAACCTAAATAATATGAGTAAGCATAATTAACTTAGTTATTATATCCATAAATACTCCACTATTATAAATGATAAAATTTGCATAAATGTTTATTGAATTTGTATCTATGTTTATTTTTACGTTATTAGATTAAAAACATAAAACCATAAAATATCGTGACAGGATGTTAAGGATTTAATTTAATTTTTAAAATTTTGAATAATAAATTAAAAACCACATGCATTCCTTCCTTAGATCGACCTTGGGAGTATACTTATCATTTTTCTACGAAATGATTCGTGCACTTGCGAGAGTTTTATAAATAAAAAAACCAAATTATTGGCAGAATCGGCGATGTCGGTTTTGCCCATCAATGACCAAGATGGAGGTGAAACGAACAAAGGTGCAAAGATGGGTTCTTTGCGGCTACTTGGTGCATTGCAAAGTGCCCCGATGACCCTCAAAGGCTTGATGTTTGTGGATGTGACCATCAATAGGAAGGTTGCCAAAGCTTTGGTTGACACAGGTTCATCTCATAACTTTGTTTCACTAGAGGAAGAAAATAGACTTAGCCTCAAGGTTGTTAATGGAGTAGGATCTCTCAAAGTAGTTAACTCAGCAGCACTACCTCTCCAAGGAGTTGCTCATGGAGTTAAGGTCAGTCTTGGTGCTTGGACTAGCCAAGTGGACTTATTGGTGGCACCTATGGATTATTTGTTGGTAGTATTCGGCATGGAGTTCTTGGACCATGTTAAAGCTCTCCTTGTCTCTTGTTCAAACTCTATGTGCATCATGGATGGATCAAAGGCTTGTGTGGTGCTAATGAAGATGACCGCCAAACCTACTACCCAAGTTTTCTCGACACTTCAATTCAAGAAGGGATTGAAGAGGGAGGAATAAAGTTACTTGTCCATCTTAAAGGAGTATGATGATGAGGAGGCATCATCACAGCCAAGCTTGCTTATAGAGGTGCAAGTTTTATCGGATAAGTTCTAGGACGTGATGCCTGAGGAATTGCCTAACGGTTACCTCCAAGGAGGGAGGTGGACCATGAAATTAAGTTGGAACCCGGCATAAGATCACCAACAATGAGCCCTTATAGGATGGAAAACTCAGAGTTGGCAGAACTATAAAAGCAACTCGATGAATTTCTGGATGTTGGCTTCATTAGGCCCTCCAAAGCCCCATTTGGTGCCCTGGTGCTCTTTCAAAAGAAGAAGGATGGCTCGTTACAGATGTGCATTGATTATCGAGCTCTAAATAATATCACGGTAAAGAACAAGTATCTTATCCCACTCATTGCTGACTTGTTTGATCAATTGGGTAACATAAGATACTTTTCAAAATTGGACTTGCTGTTGGGATACTACCAGGTACGCATAGCCAAAGAAGATGAGCCCAAGACCACACGTGTAACCAGGTACAATGCCTATGAGTTCCTTGTCATGACATTTGGTCTCACTAATGCACCTGCCACCTTTTGCACTCTCATGAACAAGATTTTCCATCCCTAACTTGATCAGTTTATGGTAGTATATCTTCACGACATTGTGATATATAGTTGGACTTTGGAAGAATATCTTGAGCACGTGAGGAAGGTGTTCGAGGTCCTAAGGGAAAAATAAGTTATATGTTAAGAATGAAAAATGTTCCTCTACCCAAGATGAAGTGATGTTTTTGGGGTATAAGATAAAGGATGGGAAGCTTATGATGGATAGAACCAAGGTGAAAGCCATCCAAGAATGGGAACCTCCTACTAAGGTCCCTAAATTAAGGTCTTTCCTTGGACTTGTGAACTACTACAGGAGGTTCATCAAGTCATACTCAGCATGAGCAACCCCACTGATTAACCTACTCAAGAAAAACAAGTCTTAGGAATAGACAAGTGAATGCCAAGTCTCATTCGAAGACTTGAAGAATGCCATCAGTAGAGAATTGGTGCTTTTCCTACTAGACCCCTCCAAGATGTACGAGCTACATACAGATGCTTCAGACTTTACCATTGGTGGAATGTTGATGCAAGAAGGGCGTCTAATAGCTTATGAGAGCCGTAAGCTTAATGACACTAAACGTCGCTACACGGTGTAAGAAAAGGATATGAAAGCTATCATCCATTGCCTAAGGGTGTGGCAATACTACTTGTTGGGTTCTCATTTTGTTATCATAACAGATAATGTAGCAATTAGCTAATTCTAGACTCAAAAGAAGTTGAGTCCCAAGCAAGCTCGATGGCAAGAATTCTTGGCAGAGTTTGACTACAAGCTCGAGTACAAGACTGGTAAGGCCAACGTGGTGGCTGATGCGCTAAGTCGAAAGGCAGAGTTAGCAGCCTTGAGTAGACCAAGCAGTCCCTTGCTGGAAAGGATAAAAAAAGAGTTGGAGCATAATGCCCTGGCTCAAAACCTCATTGCCCTTATCAAGGATGGAAAGACAAGACAATTTTGGTTGAGTGACAAACTACTCTAAACCAAACAGAATGACATCTATATGCCAAAGTGGGGGAACTTAAAGAAGGAGATAATCAAGGAATGCCACGATTCACTATAGGTTGTACACCCAGGCATGAGACGCACCCTTGCCTTGATCAAGTCCATTTACTACTCTCCTCAACTACGGGATGGTGTTGAAGCCTATGTGAGAACTTGTCTTGTATACCAACAAGACAAGAAAAAGTAGTATGCACCTGGAGGATTGTTAGAGCCACTACCTATTCCAAAGAGACCATGGGAGAGTGTCTCAATGGACTTCATCATTTACTTGCCAAAACCAGAGGCCTTTGGTAGTATAATTGTAATCATTGATCATTTCAGCAAGTATGCAACATTCATACATGCCTCAGCAAATTGCACTACGGATGAGACGACACGACTGTTCCTCAAGCATGTTATGAAGCATTGGGGAATTCCATCCAACATTATGAGTGATCAAGACCCATGATTTATTGGGAAATTCTGGACGGAGTTGTCCATACATTCAAGAGCGATGGGCAAATAGAATGTGCCAATGTATTATTGGAGCTCTACCTCAGCCACTTTGTTAGTGGCAACCAACATGATTGGGATAAGTTGCTGGATGTAACCCAATTCTCTTATAACTTACAGAGGAGCTAGTCCACTGGCAAGAGTCCCTTCGAGATCATTATGGGGTAACAATCCATGACTCCTTATGCTTTGGCCACAACTTATGAAGGAAAGAGTCTCGCTGCCTTCAAATTTTCTAAAGCATGGCATAAGAAAGCCGAGTTAGCCCGAGCCTATTTGAACAAGGCATCTAAAAAGATGATGAAGTGGGCCAACAAGAAAATGAGGATGGTCGAGTTTCAGGAAAGAGATTTGGTCCTTGTCAAGTTATTGCCCTAACATTTCAAGTCTCTGTGGAAGGTTCACAAGGGGTTGGTACGGAAGTATGAAGGGTCATTTCCAGTCCTTAAGCAAGTTGGTAAGGTGTCCTACCTAGTTTTTCATGTAAGCATGTTGAAGCCGTATCATGGAGACGAGGAAGGCACGAGTTGGGGAGAATAAAAAGGGCGCCCACTTCAGTAGTAACCTCCTTTGATAGAGAAGTGGACTCTATCTTGGCGGATCACCTAATCCGGCATAGGAATGTACCAAGCTATCAAGAATACTTGGTCAAGTGGAAGAATGCCCCAGACATAGAGGTAAGCTGGGAACCCGAAGACTCTTTATGGCAGTTCAAAGATTACATAGAGAGGTTCAAGCTTGAAGGCGCGACAAGGGCATTGCGAACTTGAGTGGGGGAGGTTGTTACGTCCCGCTCAAAATGTCCCTTAAAATCCAAAGAAATGGTACTTGTCTAAGGATCTAGAATTTTCTACAAGTTACTACATGGGAAAGTTATAGAGTGGCCTAGAGATGTCTAGAGCGAGCTAGAGTTGGATGGACTCAACTCAAGTTTGGAAGACTCTAAAATGTTCTAGAATACACTAGCATGTGCTAGAAGGTGCTAGAAGGGGTTGGAATATTCTATAATGGTTCATGAAGGATGTAGAAGTCTCTAGAAGCTTTCGGAACATCCTAGAACTTGCATGAATGAACTAGACAATCCTAAAAGACTCTAGAGTTGGCTAGACTTGACTAGAAGGTCCTAGAACCTTATGACACATTATAGATAAAACTAGAACAATATTATTGTACATTCTAGACATAGAAGGATCTAGAAACTTGTGGAATAATCTTAAGCTTGGTGCCACACTATAAATAGACCTATTGGTCTTCATTTGTATTCATGTTTGGAAAATTGTAAGATAACCTCTCTAAGAGCAATACAAAGCATTCTTCACAAACTTTCTTGTGTTCTTATTTTGCTCTTGAATCCTCTAAATCTGTAAGTCTTTTTGTAGTCTCTTTAGAGTGTTTTGTTTGTGTTGGAAGAGAGGCTTAGTGCAACGAATCGTACAAAATGTCGCACAATTGCTAGTTGAAGTCTAGGGTCGTGACACTACGATTATATTTCAAGCGAAATAGAGGTACTGAACATGAGCCAGTTTTTCTTATTTTTTTCATTATGTGATGGAATGTTATCATATTGTATACACTCAGTTTAATCTTTTGCATCTTTTATTAATTATTTCATTTTTTTTCTAACCTTGTTTTTTCCTTAAACTAATACAAAAATACTATTTATTATAATTTAATGGATATTTATTAATCTACCTATTATAATATAATTAACATATTATAATAATAGAATATAATTAATATACTATTAATAAATAATTTATACAATTACTTCAAAATTTAATCTTAACAATTTAATATACAATCTAATATACAATCTAAGTACATACTTACTTTTTATATAAAATAACATATAAATATAATATTATTCAAATTAATATATGTTATGACGCAACCCAATCAAACCCATCTAAAATTAAACTAAATTAAGATGTATAGATTTTTAAAGTTGTATACACACTCCGGAAAATAAGCTTAATTCAAGTAACATTATTATTATCATAAACTAAATCATTAAATTTTATTTAATAGTAATGAAAATAAAATATAACTAATAATAAGAATAAAATATATATTTCATGTAATTTTATTATGATAATAATAAAAATTATTGTGAAAATATTATTATATATTTTAATTTAACATCATTTTAATGATCTTCATTTTTATCATAGATTTTATTATTTTTTAACAATTACACTATATATATATATATATATAAAATAAGATTTGTACTCATGCTCTATTATTAATATATTATTTTAATTTTACTTTAATAAATTATTAATTTTAAATATTATTTAGTTTTTTAATTCATTAATAAATACTTAAAATTATAATAAAAGGATTGAAAAACAGATACAATGTAAGATGAAATATTTCATACTTAAAAACAATTTTATTTAACACATTAGAAAATATATATTTATAATTTTGTTCACTGTTTTTTTTAAAATAATGATCAAACATCTCATTATTTTTTAAAATTGTAGAAAATAATTTTTGGTAATGTAAAAATTGTTTTGAAGTTAAACATCAAATAAATCCTAAACTTTTCTCACATATTGAGTGTTAAAAATTAAAATTTAACATTTAGTTAAAGTATATTTATATTTTATTAATGTAATTTTTAAATTTGATATATATTATAACTAAATTTTTATTTATTAAAAAATGAGGTGGGTCATATGTGCCTCTCATTTTTACATACATATGTCCCTATTTTTTGTAAATTTAACTTGGTTTGAATATAACCTGAATGATCTGCCCTGTTCCAACTCAACTTTAAAGGCAATTAGGCTTAAGTAAGTTTTGTTTAGCTTGAATAATTTTAGGATGAGTTTAGGATCAAACATTTATATTATGAGTTCGAATTTAACTTGAAATATGAGTTAAATTTAAATTTTATAAAATAAATGTATATTTGAATACGTTAGATCATTATTTTATAATTTCTTACATCATTTAAACTTAAACACTAATTTAAATCAATTAGAAGTTTAAAAAAATCAAACCCAAATCTGCATGAATATTTTAAGATTAAAATTTAATTTTACATTTAATTTAAAATATTTAATTCAACTCAATAATACTCAACCTGAGTTCGAACAAGCTGTATGAATTTACATTCTTACTTTCATGCAACCTTTTTAACGATTGAGATTTTTTTTTCCTTTGTATTTTGAGAACTTGTTCGGAGAGGATTAGTGTCCTAACAAAGTCTTGTTATTGAAATAGTGTAAAGATAAAAAAGAATACAATCAAAATAATATTAAAAATGGTTCGAAGGATTACACCGTCCAGAGTTATTGAAATTTTAGAGGAGATTAAGCAACCAATTGTTTGGAGATAGATTAAGTATTAACTTATATGATAAAGAATAAATAAAATTTCTACCATCAAACTTTACAAATTATTATAAAAATATCATCGAATTTTAATTTATTACTTTTATACTATTAAATTTTACAATTGATACAAAAATGTTATTAATTTTTTTTGTTTACTTTCATACCATTAAACTTTATAAAATATTACAAAGTATCAATGACGTCAATCAATTTAATTACGGGAATTAATAATAAATTATACATATGTCGATGGTATTTTTATTACATTCACAAAGTTTAATGCTATGAAAGTAATAAAAAAGATCAATGATATTTTTGTAACATTTATGAAGTTTAATATTATGGAATAATAAATCAAAGTTTGATGGTAAAAAAATTTATTTATCCTATGATATATTTGAGTCATAACATTCCTCTTTATTTGACAGGCCCTGTTTTAGCACTCTTTCTAAATTATTGGGCTCTCGTTTATAGTCTAAGTAGAACTGGGATGAGCTATCATGACTTATGAGTTAGTAGATAGTTTTTAATGCCCATCAAGTAAAGTAAGATAGAATCTCATCAACTCAATATATAATAGATAACTTTTGAAAGACTTATAAAGTAAATATATATTTTTATGTCAGGTAGAAATGAAAGAAAGATATCTATATAATATTAGTGATAATATTGGAGTTAAGGAGGCTTGAACTAAGAACCAACTATTACAATATTGATATATGACCTCAATTTTTAACCGTGATCGTAGGTTTATGGTTACAATTAAGTTAGTGATGATATATGTCATAGTTCTGGAACATGTCAAGAAAAAAATGAAACTTATAAAAAATCGCAAGATATGGAAACAAATGCAAAAAATCATAAAGATCCAAACACTTTATTAAACACATACAACATCACATACATGAGTCATAAACTAAGCAACATATGCTACTCTAGAAGTCTTGAATTGATTCATGACATTGTGATCATTGTTAACTTCCAACCACTTTTGTATAAGTTGAAAAACTGTTTTGTCAAGTAAAAGTTGCCGATGACTTGCAACAACTGCTACTTTTTCAACTGCTTCAAATCCATCAGACTGTAAAGTTGAAAGATATTTGTTGTAAATTAGCACTTGCAGAAGCGAAGATCGGGTCTAATTTTGGTTGCACAAATTAATAATAATGGGTAATAGCAAAATAATCAGCAGTAAGAAAATAAATGACACACAATGATTTAAGTGGTTCAACTTTTCAATGTGAAAAGTCTACTCCACTGATGATGGCACACCGAGGAAAATCCACTAATAATCAAATGGAGATACAAACACTAATATTTGAGAGCTTCAACAAAAATACACTAATATCCAAGTCATACCTAAATATTTTCTGCATAGAATCACCAAACAAACCCAGCAAATAAATTACAAATTTATTTGATATTATCGAAGAAGAGAGAGCGTGGAGGTGGCGAAAAAACTATGATGTTCTTTGTCTCACGACTATTTCTTTTCTTCGGTTGCTGGTCTTCACGCAACTTCTATCTTCGGTTGCTGGTCTTCACGCAGCTTCTATCTTCGACTGCTGCTGAGGAATGGTGAACAGGCGTAGAACAACAATGAAAAATGACGCAGAGGGCTAGATTTATTATCTATTCTTCTCTGATATCAATTGTTGCTTCTTGCGGCTATTCACCCACCAAAATTACCTAAGCAAACTTAGTTAATATATATATATATATATGGAAAATTAATATAGGGTTTATTTAGTATTGGGTCTTAGGCCTGAAGTTTTGGGCCATTATATTAACAAATCTTCACCTTGGCTCAAAACAGAAAACCAATTCTTCAAATGAAATTCCTTGGATTACCAAATAACCGTCGTCCAAAGCCCCGATGGGTGATTATCTTCTGCAAATACCAATCAAGTCCAAGCAATGCTTGAACTTATTAAATGGAACTGGTTTGGTTAACATATCAGCTGGATTCTCTATAGTGACTATCTTATTGACAACAATAGCACCCTAAGAGACAATGTCACGGACGAAGTGATATCTGACATCAATGTGTTTGGTTCTTTCATGATACATTGTATTCTTAGTCAAGTGTATTACACTTTGACTATCACATAATACAACAGAAGTATCCTGCTATAAACCCAAATGACAAACCAAACCTCTAAGCCAAATGACTTCTTTCACTGCTTCTGCTACTGCCATATATTCTGCCTCTGTCGTAGACAAAGCAACTGTAGACTGTAAAGTAGCCTTCCAACTAATGGCACAATGAGAAAGAGTGAAGACATAATCTATCAGAGATCTTCTTCTATCCAGATCACCAGCATAATCGGAGTCCACATAACCAATAACACTGCAACTGGTGTTAGAAATTCCATCATATACCAAACCAAAATTAGATGTACCTCTCAAAAATCGAAGTATCCATTTCATTGCTTGCCAGTGACCCTTACCAAGATTACCCATATATCTGCTAATGACACTAACTACATGTGAAATGTCTGGATGATTACAAACCATAACGTACATCAAACTACCAATAACACTAGCATATGGAACCTGAGACATGTACCGCTCTTCTTCTTCTTACTGTGGTGACAAATCCAAAGAAAGCCTGAAATGCGCAGCTAATGGCGTACTCACAGGTTTAGAATCTTTCATGCCAAAGGGTTCAAGAACTTTTTCAATATAAATTTTCTGAGTCAAATAAAGCTTGCCCGTTTGTCTTTCCCTATAAATTTCCATGCCCAAAATTTTCTTCACTGCACCCAAATCTTTCATCTTAAATTCACCACTAAGTTGAGACTTTAATTTCTGAATCTTAAACTTATTCTTAGAAGCAATAAGCATGTCATCAACATAAAGCAATAAATAAATGGATGAACCATCATGAAATCTTTTATGATAAGCATAACTATCATAATCACTCCTAGAGTAACCATGATCAATCATAAAAGAATCAAACCATTTATACCACTATCTAGGGGATTGCTTTAACCCATATAAAAACTTTTTCAATAAACAAACATGATCTTCCTTACCAACAAACTCCTCTGGTTGATGCATATTTATTTGTTCTTCAAGCTCACCATATAAAAAGGCTGTCTTGACATCAAGTTGTTCTAATTCCATGTCAAACAATGCAATCATAGCAAGCAACACATGAATAGAGCTATGCTTCACAACAGGTGAAAATGCTTCATTGAAGTCAATACCTTTCTTCTAACAATAGCCCTTTACAACAACACGTGCCTTGAACCTAGCTGCTTGAACCTCAGGTATACCTTCCTTTTTCTTGAAGATCCATTTGTTTTCAACAATCTTCTGGCCCTTAGGTAGTTTCACCAATTCCCAAGTATGATTCTTATGAAGTGATTCAATCTCTTCATTCATAGCAACCAACCACTTAACAAACTCATCACAAGTGACAACTTCATGATAACTAGAAGGTTCATACACCTCAATAGACTCTGCCACAGACAATGCAAAAGAATCTAAGTCTGCATCTACCTACCTCTGAGGGCGACGAATCTCTCTTATTCCTGTACCCTTAGCGATACTATATGGTTGCTCATGTTGATCTTCTACTACATCATGAGCAAAATCATCTATCTCATCCACAGATGGCTGATCTGAAGTGCCCTTTTGCACTTGACTAAGAGCTCCACTCTCAAGCTCCACCTGCTCACTAACACCGTGGTCTTTATCTACAACAATAGACTCATTTTTCTTTTGCAACATGGAAAACTCATCAAACTTAACATCTCTACTAATCAAAAATTTAGGTGACTTGGGTTCAACACACCATAATCTATAACCCTTCACCCCAGAAGGATACCCTAAAAATATGCATTTTAATGCCCTAGGCTCAAGTTTACCATCATTAACATGAACATAAGCAAGACAACCAAAAACTTTCAAATCAGAATAATTAGCAAGAGTACCAAAGAATACCTCAAATGGAGTCTTCAACTCTATTGCAGTTGATGGAGACCGATTCACCAAATAGCAGGCATGGTTACAAGCTTCAGCCCAAAAAGATTTATCAAAGTCAGCTTGAAAGAGCATACAACGAGCTCTTTCTAAGAGAGTCCTATTCATATGTTCTGCTACTCCATTTTGCTGTGGTGTATGACACACAATGCGATGTCTCACTATGCCATTTCTTTCACAGAACTCATTAAACTGACTGTCACAGAATTCCAGACCATTATCAGTTCTCAAATGCTTGATTTTCTTGCTTGTTTGATTTTCTATACAAGCCTTGAATTTCACAAATTTTGAGAACGCATCATTCTTATTCTTCAAAAAATACACCCAAACATGACGGGAGAAGTCATCAATAAAAATCAACATATACCAGGCACCACCCTTAGACACAACACGAGAAGGACCCCAAAGATCTGAATGAATATAATCAACAGTACCTTTCATTTTATGGATGGATGTACTGAACTTGACCCAACGATGCTTTCCATAAACACAATGCTCACAGAAATCAAGCTTCTCAATTTTCTGACCACAAAGCAAATCCCGTTTGCTCAAAATAGAAATCCCTGCCTCACTCATATGCCCAAGCCACATATGCCATAATCGAGTAGTGTTTGAATCTTGATCTGATGAGGATGAAACTGATACATTGCCAATAACAGTGCTACCCTGAAGCATATAGAGGCCACGTGACAATTTCCCTTTAATAACAACGAGAGCACCCTTACTAACTTTTAAAAATCCACCTTCAGCTACATACTTGTAGCCTTATGAATCAAGAGTACCCAAAGATATCAAATTCTTTTTCAAATCTAGAACATGAAGAACATCTTTCAAAGTTCTAACAATACCATCGTGCATCTTAATTCGGCCAGTACCAATACCAACAACCTTGTAGGACATATTGTTTCCCATCAAGACAACACCCCCATCAATAGAATGATAAGAAGCAAACCAATCTCTACTGGGGCACATATGGTAAGTGCAACCTAAATCAAGAATCCAAACATCTCCAGAAGAACCAATAGATATTGATAGAACATTTTCACCATCGGAACCAGAACTATCTGCAACACCAGCAACATCATTAGTACCAGAAGACGTTGTGGTAGATTTTCCTTTACCTTTGAGTTTCGAACAATTTACTTTCCAGTGCCCTTCCTGACGGCAATAGTTGCATTTATCTTTTCTTTTTCTAGATTTGGATCTAGACTTGCCTCTATTATTGCTTGTGTCTTTTTCTTGATTTCTACCTCTAACAAATAAACCACTACTATTATCATTACTGCTTGTAGACACCTTTTTCTTCAACTCTCTGGAATTCAAAGCTGCTTCGACATCTTCCAAAGAAATAGTGTCTCGCCCATATAGCATGGTATCAACAAAATGTTCAAACGAATGAGGTAAAGAATATAATAGAACTAAGGCCTGATCCTCATCATCAATCTTAATACCACCATTTTTCAGATCACAAATAATTTTAGTAAATTCATCAAGATGATCTTGCAAAGGTGTACCTTCTGACATTCTGAATGCATACAAACTTTGCTTCAAATATAACCGACTGGTCAAAGACTTGGTCATATACAAATTCTCCAATTTAAGCCATAACCCAGCAGGATATTCCTCATCACCAATATTGTCTCTTTTAGAGAACATAAAACGTGCAAGCATACACAGTCACAAGTAATAAGATTTGTAAGTAAAGTATCGTTCCCACAGAGATTTGTTACTATAGTTTGTTGAGTGCTAAAATTATTTCTCTCTGATTTTATCCAAAACGATCATTGATTTAGAAGAAATTTAAGAAAAGAGTTAAATAATAAAATAAAAGAAATCTAGGATTGTAGTTTTTCACCAAATTAATCCACTCAAATCATATTATTTTCTCTTTATTTATATTTTCTTAGTACATTTAATTTGTCAACCGAAAAGTTCTAATTTTATCCATACATCTCTTCTGAGCTCCATATAGACACACCTCGTTAAATTAATTCACTATATTCCTATGAGAATTAAATTCACTATATTCCTATGAGAATTAAATTCACCAAGATTCATTACGTTCTAAGTTCTCAAATAGCCACACATACAATTAGGGTATATTCCTATCCTTCATCATACATGTCATTCTATCCACGAGCAATATACACAAAAATGCCTCTTCAAAGTTTATTTAAGTGCCACAGATCATTTGATAAAATTCGTAAATAATCAAAAGCATTAAGCACAGATAGAATAAACAAATCAAACGTCTTATAAATCTTTCAAAAATAATGAAATCCAAGCTTCATAAATTTAGATAAAATACAACCCTAGAAAAATTAAATTACTTCATTAATTAAAATTAAAATTACAGTAGTTAAGGAATTTTAGATGAAGAACACAAAGAAAATTAAAACTTCTCTTCCTTTAAATATTTGGCACACGCAGAACACAACAAAAGCCAAAAATGGCTTCTACGTGTCCTACTGTCCAGAACCAAGACTCTCCAAAACTTCCAAAAACTCTAAACTCTAAAAAAACTAAATTAACCTGATTTTTCAGCAATAAATCCTCTATTTATAGCTAAAAAATACATCTAAAATAATACATTTTTTTGGACACGCGAGGAACATTTACATCGAAATTAAAAACACACGCGTATCGCTATTCGATATCGAAATTGTTATTTTAATCTACGTGTGAGAGACAAAACAGAGGGCATCGTTTCTGGTTTTTTTTAATTCAAACCGCAAGCCACGTGTTAGATTCTGATTCGCTGCAAAAAATGGTGGGACACGTGGTAGCATCTCATTGGGTACCAAAACGGGTGCACGTGGAATTCTCGCACGGGATAAGTGGCGCCGAGAAAGTGGGGGAAGAGATTACACGTGGTTACGCCACACGAGATCAACGCCCGCGACACATGGGTCCCACCCTACACGCCGGCCTGCAAGGCAGGTGGACCCCTCGCTTTGTCGAGATTGCAACACACACGCACATCCTAACCGTTTCTTGTGTGATCCGACGGCTCACGTTGCGCGCATGGAAATGGCACGTGGATTTCTCTCCTACGCAGAAAAATAAATTTTCTTAATTGCATTTTCACCCACAAATGTATTTCAAATTACATTTTAAACTTTCATTAATTATAATAAGGCCCTTTTTCTAATTTAAATTAAATTTTAAACTTTTAATAATTAAAATTACGCTCGATTTTAATTTAAATTATATTTTGGATTTTTATAAATTGCAATTAAGCACTCTTTTATTTGAAATTATATTTTTAGACATAAAATTGTAATTAAGTACGTTTTCAATTCAAATTATTTAATTTTCTTAAAAATATATTCCTTAACAAATAAACAATAAATATTAATTAATTTAACTAAAATTAACTAAAAATGTCAAGAACATAGCAACTATAATTAATAAAATAAATGAAAATAACTATATAAAATACCGTTATCAACCAACTTCACGTAATACCTCATCAGACAAGGATAACTGAATTGAACTCAGAGCATTTTCCATCAATGCATCTTTTTCTTCATCAGTTAATTTTTATGGCAATTTATTTTTGCCTTCAAGTGTCTTAACGAGCCCTTCGTTAACTAATACGGCCCGCATCTTCATACGCCAAAGACTGAAATCATTTATACCATTGAATTTCTTAATTTCATATTTTGTCGACATGACAAGAAAACCCAATATTAAATAAACAGAAGCACAACCTAGAAAATATGAAACCAATCAGATAACCAGAAGCTCAAAATAAATCCAAAAGAGCAAACTTGATCAGTTCCAATAAATAATAGAATAACCCAATTTGTTGTAAATTAGCACTTGTGGAAGCGAAAATCGAGTCCAATTTTGGTTGCACAAATTAATAATAATGGGTAACAACAAAATAATCAACAGTAAGAAAATAAATGGTACACAATGATTTAAGTGGTTCAACTTTTCAATGTGAAAAATCTACTCTACTGACGATGGCACACCGAGGAAAATCCACTAATAATCAAATGGAGATACGAACACTAATATTTGAGAGCTTCAACAAAAATACACTAATATCTAAGTCATACCCAAATATTTTCTGCATAAAATCACCAAACAAACCCAGCAAATAAATTACAAATTTATTTGATATTATCGAACAAGAGAGAGCGTGGAGGTGGCAGAAAAACTACGATGTTCTTTGTCTCATGACTGTTTCTTTTCTTCGGTTGCTGGTCTTCACGCAGCTTCTATCTTCGGCTGTTGTTGAGGAATGGTGAATAGGCGCAGAACAACAATGAAAAATGATGCAGAGGGTTGGATTTATTATCTATTCTTCTCTTATATCAACTGCTGCTTCTTGCGGCTATTCACCCACCGAAATTAACTAAGCAAACTTAGTTAATATATATATAGAAAATGAATATAGGGTTTATTTAGTATTGGGTCTTGGGCCTGAAATTTTGGACCATTATATTAACAAAATTAAGAGAGCTTTTATAGAACCAAAGTGTGGAGATGACAAATAAAAAATAATTAACATTAACAATAACAATAACAATAACAATAATAATAACATTCTTGAATAAGAGAAAGTACGAAACTATGAATAATATATATGTCTATTTTGTATTAACTTATCAAATAACTCAAAGAAGGTTCATAGTATTTAAAACAGAATAGACTACTTACCACTAAGTGGCATATTTCAAACAATCCACTTTGGGGGATGTCTTTGAGCCACAGCTGCATTCATCATATGTAATGAGTACCATAAAAATTGTATATTTCTGACTGGTTTTTTAATTTTTTTTTTCATTTGTTTGATTTAAGAGCTAGTAGGATTTATCAAGGTAAATATTAAAATGATGAGAAATGTAGACAAAAATTGTTTAGCACTAACAGATCAAAAAATAGTTAATTTGCATACCAAACCTCAAATAGAGTGTCTTATGATGTGCCATAGATGTTATAAAAGCTGACACCATTTGGTAGTTTTGCATTGCCAAACACCTCGCAAGTACCAGCAGCCCATTTAAGAGTAGCCAAGTTAAATCGCAGGGCTACTAACTTTCCATTATAATTTAGCGACAGTTATATAAAATTTAACAATGACCAATGACTCTAGTTTAAGGGGGAGAAAAAGAAATGTTAGAGATTTAGATGAATGAAGATTATAAAAACTGATTACTTACGAAAGAAAAAAAAGCAATGACATGGAATGTTCTACTAAACTTTGTAAGGCAAATAATGCTCAGAAGTATACCTCGTTATTTCTCAATGCTTCTTGAAACAAATTGATACTTTTAATTGTACCATAGGATTCCAAGTCAACTTTAGCTTTCCCATCTTTGCAATGCTCATATGGTACCTTATTGTCGCAACCTTAAATTTCAAGTAACGATCGTGCGGTACTTAACACGGTCCGTTGTATTAAGCCTACTTTTCAACCCGAATGAAACACTCCAAAGAGACTAGAAAGAGACTTAGAGATCGATAGGATTCAAGAGCAAAGCAAGAACCCAATAGAGTTTGTATAGAATGCCTTGTATTGCTCTTTAGAGAGGTTATCTTACAATTTCCCAAGATTTCCCAATATTCCAAGGATTTCCCAAGATGGTTACAAATGAAGACCAATAGGTCTATTTATAGTGTGGCACCAAGCTTAAGACTATGCCACAACTTTCTAGATCCTTCTATGTCTAGAATGTACAAGATTGTTCTAGTTTTATTTACAACATGTCACAAGGTTCTAGAACCTTCTAGCCAACTCTAGAGTCTTCTAGGTTTGTCTAGTTCCTTCATGCAAGTTCTAGGATATTCTGTAAGCTTCTAGAGACTTCTACATTCTTCATGAACCATCCAGCACATTCTAGAGTATTCTAGCGCCTTCAAACATATGCTAGTATACTCTGGAGCATTCTAGAGTCTTTAAGGTTTGAGTTGAGTCCATCCAACTCCAGCTTCTTCTAGACATCTCTAGGCCACTCTAGAACCTTCCCATGTAGAAAAGTCTAGATCCTTTAGGCAAACACCATTTCTTTGGATTTTTAGGGACAATTTGAGCGGGACGTAACACCCTCCCCCACTCAAGTTCACGACGCCTTCGTCGCACCTTCAAGCTTGAACCTCTCTATGTAATCCTTGAATTGCCACAAAGAGTCTTCAGGTTCCCAGATTGCCTCTATATCTGGGGCATTCTTCCACTTGACCAAGTATTCCCGAAAACTTGGTACACCCCTATGCCGGATTAGGCGGTCTGCCAAGATAGAGTCCATTTCTCTATCAAAGGAGGTTACTACTACGGTAGGTGCCCTCTTCAATTCTCCCCGACTTATGTCTTCCTTGTCTTCATGATAAGGTTTCAACATGCTTACATGAAAAACTGGATAGATTTTAAGCTTCGGAGGAAGTTGTAATTTGTAGGACACCTTACCGACTTGCTTGAGGACTAGAAATGGCCCTTCATACTTCCGCACCAACCCTTGTGAACCTTCCGTAGAGATTTGAATTATTGGGGCAATAATTTAACAAGGACCAAATCTCTTTCCTAAAATTCCACCATCCTCCTTTTCTTGTCAGCCCACTTATTCATCTTCTTAGATGCCTTGTTTAAATAGGCTCAGACTAACTTAGCTTGTTTGTGCCACACCTTGGCAAATTTGAAGGCAGCAGGACTCTTTCCTTCATAACTTGTGGCCAAAGCATGAGGAGTCATGGGTTGTTGCCTCATGACGATCTTGAAGGGACTCTTTATGGTGGACTCGCTCCTCTGTAAGTTATAAGAGAATTGGGCTACATCCAGCAACTTAGCCCAATCATGTTGGTTGGCACTAACAAAGTACCTGAGATAGAGCTCCAACA
Source organism: Hippophae gyantsensis (assembly GCA_030763125.1). Taxonomy (NCBI): domain Eukaryota; kingdom Viridiplantae; phylum Streptophyta; class Magnoliopsida; order Rosales; family Elaeagnaceae; genus Hippophae; species Hippophae gyantsensis. The sequence goes on along the minus strand of CM061035.1, from coordinate 38,213,491 downwards.
ACGCGTTGGCATGTTTTGTTTGTCCATCGCTATGTGGATGAAAGCTTGTCGAGAAGTTCAAGTCTGATCCCAATAACTAGAACAATTCTGTCCAAAATTTTCCAGTAAATCGTGTGTCTCAATCACTCGTGATATTGGATGGAATTTCTCAATGCTTCACAACGTTCTTAAGGAACAACTGTATCGTCTCATCCACAGTGCAATCTACTAAGGCAAGTATGAATGTTGCATACTTGCTGAAGCAATCGATGATTACAATTATGCTACTAAAGCCCTCTGATTTTGGCAAACAAGTGATGAAATCATTTGAGACACTCTCTCATGGTCTCTCTGGGATAAGCAGCGGCTCTAGCAAACCTTCGGGTGCATATTGCTCTATCTTGTCTTGTTGGCATACAAGATAAGTCCTCACATAGGCTTCAACATCATCCCGTAGTTGAGGCCAGCAATAGATGGATTTGATTAAGGCAAAGGTGCATCTCATTCCTGGGTGTCCAGCCCATAGTGAATCGTGGCACTCCTTAATAAGCTCCTTCCTTAAGTTGCCCCACTTCGACACAAATATGCGATTCTTCTTGGCGTATAGTAGTCCATCACTCACCCAAAATCACCTTGTCTTTCCTTCTTTGATAAGGCAAGGAAGGATTGAGTTAGGGCATCATGTTCCAACCCTTCTTTGATCCTTTCTAGCAAGGAACTACTAGGTCTACTCAAGGCTGCTAACTCCGCCTTTTGTCTTAGCGGATCAGCCACCATGTTACTTTCGCTACACCACTCTGATTTTTCCATCTAATAAGGACTTATTGCTAGTGGCCTGGTGCCAGGTTCCAACTCAATTTCGTGGTCTACCTCTCTGTTTGGAGCTAACCGTTTGGGCAATGCCTCAGGCATCACATCATGGAACTTATCTAAGACAACTTGCACTTCCGTCAGCAAGCTTGGCTTTGGTGACTCCTCCTCCTCGTCGTACTCCTTTAAGATGGCCAAATAACACTCTTCCTCCCTCTTCAATCCCTTCTTGAATTGAAGTGCTGAGAGAGCTTGGGTAGTAGGTCTAGTGGTCCTCTCCGTCGGTACCACACAAGCCTTTGATCCATCCATAATGCACATGGAGTTTGAGCATGGCACAAGGAAAGCTCTAACCTGGTCCAAGAACTTCATGTTGAATACTACTGAGAAGTCATCCATAGGTGCCATTGATAAGTCCACTTGGCCAGTCCAAGCGCCAAGACTGACCTTAACTCCATGAGCAACTCCTTACAGAGGTAGTACTACTGAGTTAACTACTTTGAGCGATCCTCCTCCATTGACAACCTTTAGGCTGAGTCTCTATGCTTCCTCTAGTGAAACAAAGTTATGAGATGCACCTGTGTCAACCAAAGCTTTGGCGACCTTCCCGTTGATGGTTGCATCTACGAACATCAAGCCCTTGGGGGTCTTTGGGGTGCTCTACAATGCACCAAGTAGGCACAAAGAACCCATTTTTGCACCTTCGTCCGTCTCACCTCCATCTTGGTCATGCGTGGAGGAAACTAAGGCACTTAAGGCCTTCCTTTTCGGACATTCACGTCCCCAATGCGGTTTGTCGCATATGAAGCACGTCACACAGGGCTTCGAGGTACCACGATCCTCCCTTTCCTTCCCCTTATCTCGTGATTTGAACGAGGAGCCTTCTTTATAATTTTTAGGACCTTGACTTTTGGCATGGCCTCCTCCACTCTTTCCTCCACCAAACTTTCTATCTGTGGCCTTTGAGCTCTCTTTGTTTATAAAGTAGTCAATAAAACTCTTTACAACCGCAATGGCTGAAGATAAGTCTTGGACACCACGTCGCTTGAGCTTGAGGTTAGCCCAGGATTGGAGACCATCCATGAACAATAATAGGGCATCCTTGTCTAATGTGTTAGGGACTTCAAGCAGCAAGGTTGTGAACTCCTTCACATAGTCCCTTATGCTACCTATTTTCTTTAATCGTCACAATCGACCCCTTGACTCATCTTCAACATTTATAGGGAAGAATTGGATTTTGAACTCCCTTTTGAAATCATCAAAGGTTTCAATTATGCATACCCTTCATTGCACATCACCATGCCTCCATCTCCACCATAGCATAGCAGTGTCATACAAGTACATGGCAGTGGTTCGGATCTTGCTGGCATGGTCCGTTATGCCAGTAGCCTCAAAATATTGTTCAAGCCCTCATAGGAAGTTCTCAACTTCCCTAGCATTCCTAGCACCATTGAAGGTCTTTGGCTTGGGAACATTCACCTTCTTGGCCTTAATGATGGTGGTTGTGCTAGTTCCTGCGGTCATAGCCCGCTTGCAAAGAGCTAGGTCACCACCTATATCCTCCACTCTAAGCCACACATTAGCAATTTCTCTTTGGACAAGATCTCGTATCTTGGCAAGTTCCTTTAACCCATCAATCTCTTGCCTTAACCCACCATCTAGCTCGTTGAGGGACATCTTGACTGTTGTATGGATCTCTGCATCCTCGGCCTCCAAGCCGTTGCAACGTTCCTCCAAGTTGTCCACCCAGTCGAACAGCTCCCCTAAGCTGTCCTGTACACTCCCAACACGTGCTTCTAAGCTAGAAAGTATGTCTTTTGACTTGGCTCGAGATTCCTTTGGTGGTTTCTAAATTTCCTCATGCCCATGTTCCATAGGTGGAACATCCACGCTTGGTGTAGATGGGGCACTATTTTTCATTATACCAAGGATAGTAATGCTTCAACCTAAAGCTTTGATACCAACTGTCACGACCTTAAATTTCAAGTAGCGATCTTGCGGTACTTAGCACGGTCCATTGCACTAAGGCAACCTTTCAACTAGAATGAAACACTCCAAAGAGACTAGAAAGAGACTTAGAGATTGGGAGGATTCAAGAGCAAAGAAAGAACACAAGAGAGTTTGTAAAGAATGCCTTGTATTGCTCTTTAGAGAGATTATCTTATAATTTCCCAAGATTTCCCAATATTCCAAGGATTTCCCAAGATGGTTACAAATGAAGACCAATAGGTCTATTTATAGTGTGGTACCAAGCTTAAGACTATGCCACAACTTTCTAGATCCTTCTATGTCTAGAATGTACAAGATTATTCTAGTTTTATTTACAACATGCCACAAGGTTCTAGGACCTTATAGCCAACTCTAGAGTCTACTAGGTTTGTCTAGTTCCTTCATGCAAGTTCTACGATGTTCCGTAAGCTTTTAGAGACTTCTACATCCTTCATGAACCATCCAACAAGTTCTAGAATATTCCAGCCCCTTCTAGCACCTTCAAACACATGCTAGTATACTTTGGAGCATTCTAGAGTCTTCAAGGCTTGAGTTGAGTCCATCCAACTTCAGCTCTTTCTAGACATCTTTAGGCCACTCTATAACCTTCCCGTGTAGAAAAAGTCTAGATCCTTTAGAAAAACACCATTTCTTTGGATTTTAAGGACAATTTGAACGGGACGTAACATTATGCTCAGATATCATATTATAAATCAAACATAGTAGAGCAGAAAGTGAAAGAAAATTATTCATATTTTAGAACAATTTCTATTTATAAATAAACTTGGATACCAAAACTTTAGTGACACAAAACAATATTGGATAAATAAGGTAACGATAATATTTTAATTTATTACTTTTAAATTAATAAGAAAACATAGTATTTTATATTTATTATTTTCAACACTCATCCTCTAAACTAAAAATAGATAACATATATGTTTGTTTGGACAAATACACAAGACATTAAAAATAATTAGATGACAAATATCCCACAACATATGATTGAGTAGAGTTGTGCACATAAGTAGTTGCTTATCAAGATTAGCCTTGGAATCACAATAATATTTTCTTGTTTAAGTCAACCACTAATAAATAATTCATTACTATAATATTAACATATGACATCGATTTTTAACTATGATCGTAGGTCTATAACCACGGTTATAAAAATTGAGGTCTAAGTGTGAGAGATCATAGACTGTTACCTATAGTCTCGATTTTTAACCGAGGCCATAGAAATACCTTATGGCGCATTTTTTTAAAGACCAAGGGCACATGACTATTTGATCATGGTCTTATAATCAAATGACATGTCTATTGTCTCGGTTACACTTAAATCTTGATCATATACATCTCAATTAACCTTATTTTTCAATATAAATTAAAATAAATTGATAAATTAAGAAAATTAAAAGATTATATTAAAATTAAGAAAGAAATTACATTTAAGAGTTTATATATACACTAAAATATAATAAAGACTTACTATAGCTAGCTAATTAAAGTGTTTCAAAATATGAAATACATACAAAATATTTACTAATATTAATACTAATCAAATTGTTCACAATCTAAATCAATATAAAAGATATTTTGCATGACACATTATCATAATTTTCTTCAAAATCCTCTTCCTTGGTAGCATCTAGATGAAAGAAGAAGAAGAAAAATGCATCATTTAGAAGCTTAATTCCAAGTTTCTGCTAGCATGTTATGCAACTATAAAAGGAAAACCCATTAACATTCTAGAACCTCAAAGCATAAATTACCAAGTTAACAAAGGATTCACAATACAAGGGATAGCCACATTTAACAAGTAACGAGAATAAAATGTTTTGGTAATACAAAAGATTATTGCAATAGTATAAACCAAGATGTGTGAGCTGAAAGAGTTGAGAAATACTTTTAGGAATGCTCTTGAAGTCGTTACAACTCAGGTATAACTGCTTTAACAAGAATAAGCTACCAATGTCATCAGGTATTGCCCCATCACCTAGTTCACACCTAGAAAGATTTAAGATTACCAAAGAGCATAAGCCTAATAAATTTGGTTGTTGTAGTCATCTACATAAACTCATATTTAACTCTTTAAGGTTGCTCAGATGTATAAGAGAGGAAGGTAGTTTCCTTATAGCACTACAATTGAGTTTAAGTGTCACCAAACTCTTGAAATTTCCAATGTTTAAGCATAAACCAAGATGTTTTATGCAACATCATAAAACAAAACAGAAGCCCTCTGTCTCAAAAAAAATTGTTAATATCTCAGCTTGGTCTCAATCCATAATTTATCATAACTGAACAGGTAATGATTAAAGAGTTATTTAGATATAATAGAAAACGAAAAATAGAAACATAAAAACTAGAATAAACACCAATACACTTGTACATGATAGAAAATACCAACACAAACACTAAACATTCAACTCTTGAAAAGTTGGTTAGTTTTACTAGATGCAAATTTTTTATAAGCAATGCATACAACCAAGGCCTTATTCCGTAGAGATGGCGAGCTATAGCTGTAAGAATCGATTTGTGAATTTTGTCCACTCATTGTGCATCTCATCAAATTCACTATCAGTGTAAATTCCTTCATGATTAAGTTGTAATGTATACACATTTTAAATTATTGTTAGCTAGCCACCTACTTGATAAATAAAAAATTAAAATCAAAATTAAAACATGAAAAGAAAATACAAAAAATAATTTAAATTATTACCAAGTCAATCATAGAATCAAGTGGATTGACAATAATTATCCTTATAAACATAAGGATATAATACCCACAAGTTACCAAATCATTTTTCTTAGGACACTGTATATTAGAACAAAAATTCAATTGTAGGCTTAATATAATCTAATTAAAAAGATATTACATAGAAATGATCAATAAATAATCTAAGTACTTCTAGTGAATATAAATATATATGAAAAATCTAAAAAGGTTGAAATTATGGAGTTTAATGAACCATGCATTTATTACTTAATCTCATTCTATACCATATGGCAAACCTTGAGCCCTTCTATTTTGATGGCCATTCAACATAATATAAACCATATATAATGAAGGAAAAATAAATAAGAGTTATTTGTGAAGACAAATTAAAACTTAATGTTTTCAAAAACATTAAGTTAAAAAAAAAATATAACTTACTCTTTCACAATGTTTTCAATATCGAAGAACACTTCACCCCACATTGAATCCAAATAATAAATGGTATTTTTGAATGGCTCGTATATAATTAAAATCCAATGATACCTACATCAATTTATAATAAGGTATATATTGGTAAATGCCTTTGATTACATAACATAATTTTTCATAAAGGTTACAATAATCCACTTACCCTCCATTATATGGAATAATCTACTTATCTCCCTCTTGAGTATTTTGCATCCTTTCAAACACTTGTCACAGCAATTTGAGTACGTGTCCTCTTCTTCTTAATGACATACAACCAAGTTTGGTTAATGAATCTAATCACATTATTCAAATTTATTCTTTATCAACTCCTCATAGCATCGCCTATGAAAAAAGTTCACAATTTAATGACAAAATAATAATCATAAAAAAACATGTGAGTAACTTATAACTGATCATAAAATCAAATAAACTAACCATATCCACAATTTGAAAACTGAATAGCCAATTTCTATCTTGGTATAAAATTATTCTACACACTTAACTGGTAGAAAAATAGGTAATTCATTACCTAAGATGTGAACTTCCAATGGAACTTTAACAGCAAGATCATTAACCGAAGATGCAGATGAGCATGCAACTATATGAAATCTAAGATGTATAGGAAAACCACTAGTTTTGGTCATATGTATATGAGATTGGTTTTCTTGTTGGTGCACAAGTAGGCTTTTTAGAAGCTATTTTGTTTATCAATTTCTCCTTTAAGCTTCCCTTTTTGTTGCCACTGGTAATAGATAACTTCGATTTCTCCTTGCTTGAATCCTATTTATTCACAATATTAAGGAATCTAATAAAATTATAATAGATTTGTAAATTAATTAGCAATGAAAACAATATATAAAAGGTAAGGGATATATCCTTCCTAAATCCTTTCCTAATATAACAAGATGTGGAGACTAAGCAACAAATGAATTGACTATTTCCATAACTGTATTATGTTCCCTTGTTGGTATAGGTAAGGGACAATTCTTTTCAACATCATCCATAATGGAAACCTTCCAAGTCCCATTCAAAGGTTATCCAAGACAAGCACCACTAGATGAATCATCTACCCTCCTACGTGCCACAATACGAGATGGTGTCTCATATGTAAGTGATCGGGCAGAATCGACATCGCCGATCCTACCGATCCTGCCGATACTTTGGTTTTATCTATTTATAAAACTCTCGCAAGTGCACGAATCATTTCGTAGAAAATGATAAGTATACTCCCAAGGTCGATCTAAGTAAGGAATGTATGTGGTTTTTAATTTATTATTCAAACTTTTAAAAACGAAATTAAATCCTAAACATCCTGTCACGATATTTTGGGGTTTTGTATTTTTAATCTACTTACATAAAAATAAACATAGATTCAATAAACATTTATGCAAATTTTATCATTTATAATGGTGGAGTATTTATGGATATAATAATTAAGTTAATTATGCTTGCTCATATTATTTAGGTTATTAAATATATGAATTGATATTTATTGATTCTCTTTTTTTTATATGAATACCACCTTTGGTGGGGTTAGATATTCTTTGTTAACTAAAAAAATCAATTAATACCTATGGGTGGGGTTGATAACTAATTTGGTTAATTAAATTAATTCCTTTTTCTAAGAGATTGAAAATGAACCATTTAAATGCCACCTTTGGTGGGGTTAGACAGTTTAAACTTTATTCAAGGTGTCCAAATTAAACCTAAGAATTTAGTTATCCGAGTACTAACTTTCAAGTTTTAAAACCACTATTGAAAACATGTTGTCAATACATTTTCAGATAATAATTCTTATAAAAACTTTTGAAATAGAGCTTCACTCTAACTATCGGGCGATTGTACCAACAAATAAAAGAGCACTACTCTAAATTAGACCGGATAACTAAACCTTAAAATCTAATTTTCAGATTTAAGTTTGTAATGAAAAATAATATATTACTCTCTAACATTCTTAATATAAAATCTTGAATAAAAATAAAATCAATTCATTTTAGAGGTTTTTACCTATTTAATATTTCGCAAGTATAACAACGTTATTATTATATCATGTTTACAAATAGCCAGCACAGTTAAATTTAATCACAGACAAATTAAATATAACATGTAAGAATAAAGCATAAAAAATAACTGTAAAGAAAATAAAATCCTTATAGAACTTCGATGCTATTCCCGTTGCTAGAAAACCTCCAAGCGAAATTTGCACTCCCATTTATTGAATCAAAAAGCTAATAAATTACAAAAACATAACTAGTTCTTCCCCAAAAGGGAAGAACTCTAAAACTAAGAAAAGCTAAAAACTAAGAAAAACTAAAAAATCTAAGAAAAGAGAGAAAGAAAGAGAGAAGAGAATGTGTTTTGAGATGTGTTTAGAAGTGAAGAGAAGGGGGGTATTTATAGGTGAGGATGGAGAGAAAAAGTGGGTGAAAAAATGATGAAAACGCGGAGTGCAATTGCTGAGGTCATTTATGACGTCATGGGGGCGGCTGCGCGCAAAAATGGGGCGAAATGGCAGCAGCGCGCGAGGGCACCGGGGCTTACAGCGCGCGTGGAACCTGGATCGGGCGCGCGCCGATGCGCGCGGACGTGGGCGTCTGCCTTGTGAGGCCATGCGCGCTGGTCCGGGCGTGCGGCCAACACGATTTTCTCCTTTTTGACATTTTTGACCCCTTTGACCCATTTTGTCCAATTTTTCCATATTTGTTGACCTTTCCCCATTTTTTTATTAATATATTTGTGATGTATTGTTTCCAGTATTCCTCTTTGAGTCTTTAAGTTACGTTTTTAAGTGAAAATACCTAAAAAACAATAAAAACACCCGTGATTCCGAAAAAGACAAATTTATATAAATATATGATAAAACATATAAATATATATATTTTTAATCAATTAATGTGCATAAAATCATGGTAATTTTAGTGCTTTTTGAGCACTCATCATAACCCCCAACCAGCTTCTTGTTAGTCCCTTAGCAAGAGAAGCGATAAAAACTAAAAATTAAACTATCCTAAATCACTTCCGTAGATTGACACGGTTGCATTTAGCCTATGCAACAAGCCTTTAAACCCCTAGGTTTCCCTAGTGGACGAGTTTGAGTCTCGTGAGGGTTTTCAGTAATGATACCCACAAACATTAAACTAAATGTAAAAAAATTAAAAGAAATAATAACAACAATCAACTTAAAAACTAAAATTACAACAAAATCAAAAATTAACTTTTAAGAATAAAAGAAAACAACATAACACAAAAATGTCTCATACTTTTTAATCTCCTTTAAGATCATAATTAAAATCTCAAGCATAAGTTATTTTAATCTTTTTAAACAATCATGATTTATTATAATAATTAGTTGAAAATCATTTTCATATTTCATATCAAAAATGTATCAATTTAATTTCACCCAATTTCAGTGTCATGAATCCGAATTCGCTTCGACTCTATTCCTCATAAGTCAATACTCTCAAAACACTGAATCCTATGGGTTCAAACACTCATACTAATTTATATGCGAAAGAGTTGATGTATAGAAATGAACTAATATGTTCGCATATGTATAAAGAAGAAAGGCTCAAAGTGTTATTTTGACGTTGATCTCATGGAAGGAATCAAATGTATAAATTATAAAGATATCATATATAAAAATTATTTTCATGCATAAATCAAACTCATTAAGAAAAAATTTCAAGATATATGTCTTTTACAAATGAAGAAAGTACAATGACTTTTTAGGGAATTACTTCCTATATCTTTCTTTTGTAATTAGCCTTTACTCACAACTTTGTAGGCAATGTGGGTCATAGTATGTAGATTATACTATATATTCTTTCTCTCTATATTTTTCAATATATATCACTTGTTTAGAGAGTCAACCCATGTACAGATTGTACATTTTTTTTTTGAATTTTGGGTAATATGGGTCATAGTATGTAGATTATACTATATATTCTTTATCTCTCTATATTTTTCTGAAGATACTTTTCAATATATATCATTTTTTTAGAGAGTCAACCCATGTACAAATTGTACATTTTTTTTTTAGGATTTTGATGAGTGGTTAATTTTGTGGCTTTTTTGTTTGATCTTGGTTTAGGTAACCCCAGATATGTCTCTCTTTTTTTGTAACAGTCATACACGAATGAGATAAAAGCATATACTTTCAATTTCTACTCAAATCATTTAATCTAAGCAAAAATAATAAAAAAATATATACGATACTCTATTAAGATGGGAAAAAATTCATACATTCAATGCTAATGCCTATACAGATCATCTAAGAATTTGAAGAAATAAGAAATGTGTTTGGATTAGAAAAAATATATATTTCACTCTGAATAAGGGAAATTAGGCTCAAATTATATCTCACAAAGGTAGTCTCCACTAAAACAAATTCATAAACACTGATTTTGGGTTTAATATAATTTCTACATCTTATCAAGAAATACTAGTTATGACAAAAATTAACTAATTATCAAAAATAATTACATAATATTTCATGATATGTTTTCAAAAATTAATCTAACAGTACAAAAGACTTAACTATTTACTTAAATTTGATTTAAAGAAATGATAAATTTTTGTGAGAATTTTTTTTTTAATTCCAAAATTACTAAATCACACAAAAAAAATAAAAACCAAACACAATAAAAATGAAAATGTGAACATAAAAAAGAAAAAAAATTATTATTTTTTTTATTTTTTTAAATATTTAAATTTTTTTAAATTAAGCATGGTAACTTTTCACCACCCCCAACCTAGAACTTACATTGTCCTCAATGTAACAACTGTAAATTAAAGATAAAGAGAATAGAGAGTAAATATTACCTATTTCTTGAGAATGTTGCAAGTAGTGATGGAGAAATGCAGGTGCATCCATCATGTTCATTAAAGTGCACACAGACAGATTGATGTAAACTTCTAACATCTCAACAATTTTTTTTAGTTTTAACAATTTTAAAATTATTCACATGTAATTAAACTAAAATAAACAATAGAAATTAAATAAATAAAATAAAATTACCTAAAATGATGGGTTGCCTCCCATCCAGCGCTTAGTTTAACGTCTTAGCAAGACGTAACTTGGGGATTTCATTTTAAGTAAACTCAATGTCCCCTCATCAATGAGTCAATCAAACCAACAAGTAAGACAAGATTGTCCACCTATATTTTTTTTGAGTCATGTCCTATGGATTTTCAATTTTTTTTTTCTACTTAAAATTAGGGACATGCTTGTGAGTTTTAGATAATCCATGTCTAGGTACAAATCAAATAATTAAAGGCAGCAAAACACAATTGTACTTAGATCAAACAAAACAACTAACTCCTTAGATTGTAATTAAAACATTAAAATTTTGGAGATAATTTCAGACTTTTTTTTTTTTGGTTTTTTATTATAATATCTAAGTTAAAATAACATAATCAGTATTAACCAAGAGTGCTCCCAGGAAAGAATGGTGGGGCAAAGGCTCCTTAAAAACCATCTTCCTAGACAGAGCAACGTTTACAAGAAAGACTAGTGGCACAAAGGCTTCCAGGAACTAGTCTCCTAGACAAAAACTCCCTTAGATCTTTACTTTTCATGCTATTAAAATTAAGTTAATTAAGTTAATAAAAATGTAGGTTAATTAAGTTAATGAAAATCTAAGTTAATTAAGTTAGTAAATTAAATTAATATAAGTTACTAAATTAAGTTACTAAAAACCTAAATTAATTAACTTAAACGAAAATTAAGATAAAAAAATAGTTCAAAAAAACAAAATTAAAAAAAAATTAAACCAAAAATAAAATAAATTGAAAAAGTAAAAGAAAGATAAAAAAAATAAAAAAATAAAAATTTAATTAAAAATTAAGCCAAAAAAATAAAATAAAAATAAAATAAAAAAATTGAAAAATAATAATAATAATAATTGAAAAAGATAAAAGAAAAAAAAGAAAAGAACAAAAAATAAAAAAATTGAAAATAAAGTTTTTGATTTTTTTTTTAAAAAAAAGTTTATTTTTTAAATAATTTTTTTTTTATTATTTAATTTTTTTTATAAATATTTTTTTTATTTTTTTATTCTTATTTATTTATTAATTTAATTTAAAATTTATTTATTTTTTACTTCAAATTTCAAAATTCAAAATTATTTTATTATTCATGCTATAATTTATTTATTTATTTATTATGAAATTGAAATTTGAATTTTTTTTTTACTTTTCACAAACAACAAAATTTTTTATTTTTTTTATTTTTATTTATTTAATTTAAAATTTATTTACTTTTTTTTTTACTTCAAATTTCAAAATTATTTTATTATTCATGCTGTAATTTTTTTATGAAATTTAAAATTTTAATTTTTTTTATTTATAATGAAATTGAAATTTGAATTTTTTTTTACTTTTCACAAACAACAAATTTTTTTATTTTTTTATTTTTTTTTAATAAAAAAAAATCACAATTATTTACAACACAAAAAGTTTTTAAAATTTTGATAAATAATTTAAAAATGCTATTCCTTCCCCGGCAACGGCGCCAAAAACTTGATACCATCCCCGACAACGGCGCCAAAAACTTGATAGGGCAGAATCGATATCGCCGATCCTACCGATCCTGCCGATACTTTGGTTTTATCTATTTATAAAACTCTCGCAAGTGCACGAATCATTTCGTAGAAAATGATAAGTATACTCCCAAGGTCGATCTAAGGAAGGAATGTATGTGGTTTTTAATTTATTATTCAAACTTTTAAAAACGAAATTAAATCCTAAACATCCTGTCACGATATTTTGGGGTTTTGTATTTTTAATCTACTTACATAAAAATAAACATAGATTCAATAAACATTTATGCAAATTTTATCATTTATAATGGTTGAGTATTTATGGATATAATAATTAAGTTAATTATGTTTGCTCATATTATTTAGGTTATTAAATATATGAATTGATATTTATTGATTCTCTCTTTTTTATATGAATACCACCTTTGGTGGGGTTAGATATTCTTTGTTAACTAAAAAAATCAATTAATACCTATGGGTGGGGTTGATAACTAATTTGGTTAATTAAATTAATTCCTTTTTCTAAGAGATTGAAAATGAACCATTTAAATGCCACCTTTGGTGGGGTTAGACAGTTTAAACTTTATTCAAGGTGTCCAAATTAAACCTAAGAATTTAGTTATCCGAGTACTAACTTTCAAGTTTTAAAACCACTACTGAAAACATGTTGTCAATACATTTTCAGTTAATAATTCTTATAAAAACTTTTGAAATAGAGCTTCACTCTAACTACCGGGCGATTGTACCAACAAATAAAAGAGCACTATGATAACTGTATTTTATATAGTTATTTTCACCTATTTTATTAATTATAATTGCTATGTTCTTGAAGTTTTTAGTTAATTTTTGATTAATAAATTAGTAATTACTGTTTTTTATATATTTTAATAAAAGTAAATAATTTGTATCGAAAATGTACTTAATGTCAAATTTATGTCCACAAATATAATTTCAAATAATATAGTTCTTAATTACAATTTATAAAAATCGAAAATATAATTTAAATTAAATTTGGGCTTCATTTTAATTATTAAAAGTTTAAAAATTTAATTTAAAATTAGCAAAGGGCTTAACTGTAATTAATGAAAGTTTAAAATGTAATTTGAAATATATTTGTGGGTCAAAATGGCATTAATAAAGTTTAATTTTGTTGCGCAGGCTAGAAGACGCCACGCGCCCTAATCCAAGCGCCCAACGTGGACCATCCGATCAAAAAGGTAACGGCCAGATTTACGCGTCATTAGCACACCCGACCAAAGAGCGTGGGTGCAGGTCTCTATTTTTCACGCGGCTCGGCGTGCCAGTGGGGCCCACCTGCCGCGCAGGCCGGCGTGCAGGGTGGGACCCACATGTCGGTTACACGTCTGCCAAAGGGCGTTGTTCTGTGCGGCTGAACCACGTGAAATCGTTCCTCCAGCCAATTAAAGTCTTCCACGTGTCCCAATTTCCCCTTGAACGAATCATCAGCGGACGCGTGGCACATATCGGTGAACGCAAAAGCGCAGAATCTCGCACGCGTTCTAGCCGTTGCCCAACGTTGCGCGCGCCCCAATCCCGTGCGACAAGTCTGCGTGCGCCCATTCCCTTCAACGAATGAGATGCTGCCATGTGTCCCACTAATTGTGTCCGCGAATCAGAACGCAACACGTGGCAGCGTGGAAGAGAATTAAAACAGAAACGCGCAGCGTCCCACTCACTTTTTCGATCCAATTTTCGATCCAATTTTCGATACAATTTTTGTCCCCCACGCGTGTAATTTATTATTTTCGCCACACTTTTTTGTCCCCCGCGTGGATTTAAATTTAATATTTTATTGATGTATTTTTTTTGCTATAAATAGGAGATAGTTTTTAGTTGTAAAGGAGTTTTTTTTTTGGAGAGTTTAGTTTTGGAAATTATTTTGTGTTGCTCGGTTTTGGACGGCAAAACACGCAGAAGCCATTTTTGGCTTTTGTTGTGTTTTACGTGTGCCAAATATTTGTTCTAAGTGTTGTTTTAATTTTATTTCTGCTTCTTCTTATTTTTCTGTAGTTCTTGTAATTTTAATTTCTAATTTATGAAGTAATTTAATTTTTCTAGGGTTGCATTTGATCTAAATCTATGAAGCTTGATTTTAATTATTTTTTTGTTAGATTTATAAGACGTTCGATTTGTTCGTTCTATTTTGTGCTTAATGCTTTTTGATTATTTATGAATCTTATCAAAACGATCCGTGGCACATGAATAAACTTGAGAATGGCATTTGTGTGTGTATTGCTCGTAAATAGAATGACATGTATGATGAAGGATAGAAATATACCCTAATTGTATGTGTGGCCATTTGAAAATTTAGAACTTAATGAATCTTATTAAATTTAATTCTCATAGAGATATAGTGAATTAATTTAACGAGGTGTGTTTATACGGAGCTCGGAAGAGATGTATGAATAATAAAAAAAGAAGTTTTCGGTTGACAAATTAAAAGTACTAAAAAATATAAATCAAAAGAAAATAACATTATTTGAGTGGATTAGTTTGGTGAAAAATTGCAATCCTAGATTTCTTTTATTTTCTTATGTTACTTTTTTATTAATCAACGATTGTTTTGGATAAAATCAGAGAGATATAATTTTAGTACTCGACAAACTATAGTAACAAATCCTCGTGGGATCGATCTTTACTTACTAATCTTATTACTTGTGACCGTGTATACTTGCATGAGTTCGTGTGTTGAAAAACACACAACAAGTTTTTGGCGCCGTTGCCGGGGATTTGTTTTACTATTTTCATTGTTGATATTAATACCAATCAATCTGATTTTAATTCAAAAAAAAAAATTAAAAAAATTAAAAAAATTTATGCTTATTGTTCATGTTTATTTTTTTTTAAATTTTCTCGAAAGTTGAGATTTTGTTTGACACACAAATCTTAACTTACAAAAAGAAAAAAAAAATATTTACTTATTGTTTTTTTATTTTATTTTTCAATTTTCTAGTGGGTTGAGATTTTGTTTGACACACAAATCTTACCTCACAAAAAGGAAAATAAAATTTGTTTCGTATTGTTTGTTGTTTATTTTATTATGCAATTTTCTCGTGGGTTTGAGATTTTGTTTGACACACAAATCTTAACTCACAAAAAGAAAAAAAAAACTTATTTGCTTATTTTTGGTTGTGTAATTTATTTTTCAATTTTCTTATGGGTTGAGATTTTGTTTGACACACAAATCTTATCTCATCAAAAGAAAAATAAATTATTTATTTATTTATTGTTTGTTTATTTTATTTTTCAATTTTCTTGTGGGTTGAGATTTTGTTTGACACACAAATCTTAACACAAAAAAAAAGAAAAACAAAAAAAAATAATTTTATTTGCTTGTTGTTGGTTGTTTATTTATTTTATTTTTATTTTAATTTTCTCGTGAGTTGAGATTTTGTTTGACACACAAATCTTAACTCACAAAAAGAAAAAAAAATTATTTACTTATTGTTAGTTTATTTTATTTTATTTTATTTTATTTTTTTAATTTTCTCGTGGGTTGAGATTTTGTTTGACACACAAATCTTAACTCACAAAAAGAAAAAAAAAACAAAAAAAAATTTATGGTTCTTGTTTCTTGCTTAATTTATTTTTCAATTTTCTCGTAAGTTGAGATTTTGTTACGCACAAATCTTAACTTACAACAAGAAAAACAAATTGAGAAGTCAAGCTGAAGACTATAAATCAAGCGCTTCTTGGGAGGCAACCCATGTGTTTTATTTTTTTTATTTTTCGCATGTATTACTTTTTATATTATGTTATGTACTTTTGTTTTATTTCATTTTTTTTCGTAGGTGCAAATTGGAGGTAATGAAACAATTTTGGCTTAACCAATCAAACAAACCAGGAAGTTTCTTTAAACCCATCTCATATGTTCTTTAACTTTCACACATTGAGGACAATGTGTATATTAAGTTTGGGGGTGGTGGATATATTGAACCTAATTGAAATACTTTCTGGATGTTATTGCTTATGAATTTTTTTTTTGTTTGTTTGGTTTATTTAAGATATTTTGCTATGAGTAGTGATTTATTTTTATTTCTTCGATTTAAATGATGCATAATTCTTTGAAAATTTTGAATATTGTCTAAGTGATGAATAATTTTCACGTATGTTTCGTTTTTACAAGAATAAATATTCATGAGCACCTGTCTTGATTTTTGAGTTGCTATGATAATTTAGAGAAGGTTTATGTGAGTATGAAATTCGATTGATTTTTGTGGTGTCACAGTTTTTAGAATTTGTTTGATTTTCTCTCGAGGCGAAATTATAGATAACATTTAACTAAGAAAATGATTTAGGCCATCTTTGGATCGTTTGAGCCTTTCTATCTACCTTGACATACATTATCCATAGTATACCCCTTTTGAGCCTCAAAGTTTACATATATATTTTTCTCATTTCAAAAGCCTATCTAAAATATATATATATATATATATATATGTGTGTAGATATACCTATTGTTCTTATCTCACTAACACCAGCAATTGTTAGTAAATGTTGAAGGTTCTATCGAAAAAAAGGATTACTGAAAAAAAAAAAGAGTATGATGAAAAAAAAGAGATTCTGAAAAGAAAAGAAAGAAAAATATAGAATCTGAAAAAAAAATATAGTTATTGTATGTGATGATAAATCCCAAATTGGGAATGAATTATTGTGATGATAGAATTATCTTTTTCAATCCTGAAATGTTATGCTCGGGAAAAGTTTTAAGCTAAATATTATCATTTATCCTACCTTTACCTAAGCCATACATTACAATCTTAATAAAGTCCTATTGATTTTGTGTTTTGTGTTTGTCTACATTAGTGGAGAGAGAAATGAAAAATAAACTTATAAGAATTGTGATTTCATGAAAATTTGTTTGATTTTATATTTGTATAAACTGATCCGGATTGCATGTGATGAAATATGAAAAGACTTCACACACGTACTAAAATTCATTGTGAAAATGTAATATACTTTTAAATTGATTTTGATACTTGGATAAAATTCTTTTATTTCTTTGAGTTATGTAATTTCAAAAGACAAAAGAAATATTTTGAAAATCATTATTTTAAATGCACTTATCTTTGTTTTATTTCCTTCCTTTTGCTCGAGGACTAGCAAAAACTTAAGTTTTGGGGTGTTGATAACTGTATTTTATATAGTTATTTTCACCTATTTTATTAATTATAATTGCTATGTTCTTGAATTTTTTAGTTAATTTTTGATTAATAAATTAGTAATTACTGTTTTTTATATATTTTAATAAAAGTAAATAATTTGTATCGAAAATGTACTTAATGTCAAATTTATGTCCACAAATATAATTTCAAATAATATAGTTCTTAATTACAATTTATAAAAATCGAAAATATAATTTAAATTAAATTTGGGCTTCATTTTAATTATTAAAAGTTTAAAAATTTAATTTAAAATTAGCAAAGGGCTTAACTGTAATTAATGAAAGTTTAAAATGTAATTTGAAATATATTTGTGGGTCAAAATGGCATTAATAAAGTTTAATTTTGTTGCGCAGGCTAGAAGACGCCACGCGCCCTAATCCAAGCGCCCAACGTGGACCGTCCGATCAAAAAGGTAACGGCCAGATTTACGCGTCATTAGCACACCCGACCAAAGAGCGTGGGTGTAGGGTGGGACCCACATGTCGGTTACACGTCTGCCAAAGGGCGTTGTTCTGTGCGGCTGAACCACGTGAAATCGTTCCTCTAGCCAATTAAAGTCTTCCACGTGTCCCAATTTCCCCTTGAACGAATCATCAGCGGACGCGTGGCACATATCGGTGAACGTAAAAGCGTAGAATCTCGCACGCGTTCTAGCCGTTGCCCAACGTTGCACGCGCCCCAATCCCGTGTGACAAGTCTGCGTGCGCCCATTCCCTTCAACGAATGAGATGCTGCCACGTGTCCCACTAATTGTGTCTACGAATCAGAACGCAACACGTGGCAGCGTGGAAGAGAATTAAAACAGAAACGCGCAGCGTCCCACTCACTTTTTCGATACAATTTTTGTCCCCCACGCGTGTAATTTATTATTTTCGCCACACTTTTTTGTCCCCCGCGTGGATTTAAATTTAATATTTTATTGATGTATTTTTTTTGCTATAAATAGGAGATAGTTTTTAGTTGTAAAGGAATTTTTTTTTTTGGAGAGTTTAGTTTTGGAAATTATTTTGTGTTGCTCGGTTTTGGACGGCAAAACACACAGAAGCCATTTTTGGCTTTTGTTGTGTTTTACGTGTGCCAAATATTTGTTCTAAGTGTTGTTTTAATTTTATTTCTGCTTCTTCTTATTTTTCTGTAGTTCTTGTAATTTTAATTTCTAATTTATGAAGTAATTTAATTTTTCTAGGGTTGCATTTGATCTAAATCTATGAAGCTTGATTTTAATTATTTTTTTGTTAGATTTATAAGACGTTCGATTTGTTCGTTCTATTTTGTGCTTAATGCTTTTTGATTATTTATGAATCTTATCAAAACGATCTGTGGCACATGAATAAACTTGAGAAAGGCATTTGTGTGTGTATTGCTCGTAAATAGAATGACATGTATGATGAAGGATAGAAATATACTCTAATTGTATGTGTGGCCATTTGAAAATTTAGAACTTAATGAATCTTATTAAATTTAATTCTCATAGAGATATAGTGAATTAATTTAACGAGGTGTGTTTATACGGAGCTCGGAAGAGATGTATGAATAATAAAAAAAGAAGTTTTCGGTTGACAAATTAAAAGTACTAAAAAATATAAATCAAAAGAAAATAACATTATTTGAGTGGATTAGTTTGGTGAAAAATTGCAATCCTAGATTTCTTTTATTTTCTTATGTTACTTTTTTATTAATCAACGATTGTTTTGGATAAAATCAGAGAGATACAATTTTAGTACTCGACAAACTATAGTAACAAATCCTCGTGGGATCGATCTTTACTTACTAATCTTATTACTTGTGACCATGTATACTTGCACGAGTTCGTGTGTTGAAAAACACACAACACACTACTCTAAATTAGACCGGATAACTAAACCTTAAAATCTAATTTTCAGATTTAAGTTTGTAATGAAAAATAATATATTTCTCTCTAACATTCTTAATATAAAATCTTGAATAAAAATAAAATCAATTCATTTTAGAGGTTTTTACCTATTTAATATTTCGCAAGCATAACAACGTTATTATTATATCATGTTTACAAATAGCCAGCACAGTTAAATTTAATCATAGACAAATTAAATATAACATGTAAGAATAAAGCATAAAAAATAACTGTAAAGAAAATAAAATCCTTACAGAACTTCGATGCTATTCCCGTTGCTAGAAAACCTCCAAGCGGAATTTGCACTCCCATTTATTGAATCAAAAAGCTAATAAATTACAAAAACATAACTAGTTCTTCCCAAAAAGGGAAGAACTCTTTTGGGAAGAACTCTAAAACTAAGAAAAGCTAAAAACTAAGAAAAACTAAAAAATCTAAGAAAAGAGAGAAAGAAAGAGAGAAGAGAATGTGTTTTGAGATGTGTTTAGAAGTGAAGAGAAGGGGGGTATTTATAGGTGAGGATGGAGAGAAAAAGTGGGTGAAAAAATGATGAAAACGCGGAGTGCAATTGCTGAGGTCATTTATGACGTCATGGGGGCGGCTGCGTGCGAAAATGGGGCGAAATGGCAGCGGCGCGCGTGGAGGGCAGCTGGGGCTCGCACAGGCGCGCGCGAGAGCAGGAGAGACGCGCACGGGCGCGCGCTGATGCGCGCGGACATGGGGTGTGCTACGCGCGGCTGGGCGGTTCTGGGTGGCTGGGCGGTGCGGCGGCGCGATTTTCTCCTTTTTTACATTTTTGACCCATTTTGTCCAATTTTTCCATATTTGTTGACCTTTCCTCATTTATTTATTAATATATTTGTGATGTATTGTTTCCAGTATTTCTCTTTGAGTCTTTAAGTTACGTTTTTAAGTGAAAATACCTGAAAAATAATAAAAACACCCGTGATTCCGAAAAAGACAAATATATATAAATATATGATAAAACATATAAATATATATATTTTTAATCAATTAATGTGTATAAAATCATGGTAATTTTAGTGTTTTTTGAGCACTCATCAGTAAGAAAACAATTTCTTCCATGTATAGTATTAGAACAAACATATATACTATCACTCCAACACCACATAGATCAAAATGAAAATATGAAAATGATTATGAATATTGAAGATTACTTACAACTAATCCCATATGAAATGAAGGCACATCGGGAGGAATGAAAATTTGTTAGATATATGGTGTAGATGTAGGTGTTATTGGTTTTGTACATAGAGTCGTATTGGAACTATTAATTGGATGATTTTGTTCTAGATAATGGCTTGAATGTCCTACACTCCTATCTCCCAATAACTCAACTCTTAGTGCTTCCATCCCTGCCTTCATTATATTAAAGCTTGCAATATTTTCCTTCATTGACATCATCTCATTTAAGACTTTTACCATTTCATTGGAGGAATAATTAGTGCACTTTCTAGGCATGCCAAAATATTCAGTAGATGTTGTATGTTGGCAGCATCCTTTAAGACGACCTGGATGGTCCTTCCTCAATGCCATCACTATTGCATCCATACCCATCTTTTCTTCAATATCAATCTTATCTTTCATTTTACTCTAAAAATATTCACACATAAAATAATAAGTATAAATATAATCGGTTAATCATAATATGTTATCTAACATTTTAGATGAGGCGTGTAACCCTAGTCTTACAATCTAACAATGAGATGAATTAAGATGTACTAATAGACACATAGTGGCCACCAAATCTCAATACAAGTTCATGAATAATGACCAACTTGCATTACCCTTTTGTAATAAAGTAACCTAGTGAGTTTCTCTTGAAAATTTATAGATTTTTCTTGATGAAACAAAAACAAAGAGTTGCTTCAACTACTAATCAGAGAAAAGGTTAGCCAAATTTTTTATTAATATCTATTAAGAAAAAATATTTTATTAATTACCACTTTTTTCACTTTATCTTGAACTTATTTACTTTTGAACTCTCCTTTAGGGTATGGAGAATGAGTTACAAGAACATTGTATACCCAAAAAAAAAAGACTAATTATTTAAGAAATTTAATTTTAATAACTCACCAATTGAATTTTTAGGTTGGAAAACCACATCCTTCCTATATGATGGTTATATATTAACATAAAATATTAAATGATAATATTTATACTTTTGTGTTCAATAATATCTTGAATTTTTCAGATCGTGTGTAATTCACAAATACATGCCAATCGTTGTGTACCCATTCATACTTGTTAGGTAATTTGTATAGCTTCTTCTTATTCAATGAGTTCAAATATGGGTTAATGTATTTTTTTCTCAAATTCTTTTTGAATGTCTTCCATCCTAAAATGGGCGTCTTAATGCACTTCCTTTTGTATGCCATTGGAAGATTGTATTTTTTCTATAAATTCACACGAAATTAGTATTATAACTAAATAAGGAAGGAAAAAGTACAAGTGTAATATGTCTTCTTACAATCAATGTTGCCCATATCATATATTTTTTGCTTTAGAAACTTCCTTCCGCCAATCATTATAAATAATCATAATCATTTTTTTTCCTAACACACATATCTAACTAATCATTTTTTATCCTTTCTTTTCAATTGGGTTGCATTCATTATCAAATTTAATTGTAATTTTTTCTATGCACTTTGATATAGCAATTTTCTTCATCTTTGTTATACCTCTTTTCTTTTTAATTTTTTTTTCTTCCTTCTTTTGGATGGTCTTCCCTTATCAAAAGAGTTATGTTGGTTGCCAGCTCTTTCATATTTGTCACAATTGTCAACAATCTCATTAGGATTCATATACCTATGGACAAAAAATCCAATATATATATATAATTGAAAAGAAATAATAAAATTAGTATTACAAATGCAAGTTGTAAATAGAAACAAACATATAATATCTTTTAAGATGCGTACCTAACAAAAACATTGCAAATAAAAAAAATTAATTTCCTCAATCAACCCAAGATGGCTCACAATCATTACGCATATATATTAAATTATCATCTTTTTCAACATTTGCATCATTTAAGTTAGGTATATTGCTTGCAAAGGATCCATAATAAAAAAAACTTCATTTAATTATTCCTCTATGTTATAAAACTCTCGCTTAGGTGGTATCAACACAACTGACCACTTTGTGTCTGTATGATCTTCTATATAGAATACTTGGTTAGCATGGGAAGCCATAATGAATGGGTCATCTCGATGACCTATCTTACCAAGGTCAACAAGAGTCAATCCTAATTCTTTCTTACAAATTTCATTTTGATTATCCTCAACCCAGCCACACAAGAATATTGGAACACGAAACATATGGTATTCTAACTCCCAAAATTCTGAATAACTCCATAATATGTCCTTTCAGATGGTACCAGGTTCTTATCCTTAGAACTTTCAAATTGCAAAGTTTGAGCATTTAACATAACCCTGTTATTTTGATTAACATGAATTTCTCCCTTGCCTTTGTTGTAAATCGAAAACCATTTATAACATATCAAGGATACTTGATAACATCATAATGCGGCCCATTTGCTAGCCATCTTATAGCTTCTATGATGGAACTATTAGGGACACTTAACTCATCCATAACTTTATCTCAAAACCAATAAATAAAATTACGACCGTGTTCATCTTGAAACAATTTCTCTCCTTGTCTCCTATTCTAAGGATCTACCTTTGACATATCCATATACATCTTGTTAAATAAGAGTAATGTGAGTGAACATATGAAAAGATAATTTAAACAATTATGAAATGTATAATAAATGACATAATTTTTACCTTATGTATGGTTCAATCTCATTATTGTTTGTAAGTACCAAATGATGGCTTTGCTCCCATAGAACTTGTATGATAATTTCAACTGAACCTGAACTTATTAATTCACCAATATCCTCTAAACCAACACCCAATGAAAACCTAGGATGAGGAATTCCAATTGTAGATACACTAGATAGGTACTCAGAGTAAAACTCAATAGCTTCTTCTGCAATATAACACTCAACTATGCACCCCTTTGATCGATTACGGTTATGAACATAACCTCTCAAAAAAATCATGAATATTTCAAATGGATACATCCATTGCATGTATACATGACCACATAACTACACTTCTCTAACAAGGTGAATAGTTAAGTGAACCATGATATCAAAAACTGAATGTGGAAAATATTTTTCAAGTGAGCACAATGTCTCAATAAGTTCAACTTGTAATTTATTTAGCTCAGTTTCTAAAATTGTCTTCTTGCAAATGAAATTGAAGAAAAAGAAAAGATGAGTGATTTAATGATAAACATGTTTGGGAGAATTGATCTAATTGCCACAGGCAACAATTGTTGCATAAGAGCATGACAATAATGTGATTTTAAACCATATAACTTTAAGTCTTGCATTGATACTAGGTTTTTGACATTTGATGAGTAACCTTTGAAAAATTTCAATCTCAATAAACATTTGCAAAATGTTATCGTTACATCCCTAGAAAGTGTAAAATGAGCAAGAGGTAACTTGACCTGTGATCCCTTGTTAGGTGCCAATTATTTTCTAATTCCACACTCTTTTAGATCTAAACATGCAGCAATACCATCATTTGTTTTAAAGAAATATCAAGAAGTGTTCCAATTAAACTATCATGTACATTCTTTTCTATGTGCATCACATCTAACATATGGCATATAAGAAATGTTTGCCAATAAGGCAACTTCCAAAAGATTGACATCTTCTTCCAACATTTGTCACCATTGTCAATTTTTATCTTCTTCTTTGCAATCATTTTGAATTTTCTTTTTTGTAGACTACCTTTTTCTTTTTATGTTTCTTTTCCTATAATTTGTGTAACATTTCTTCTACCTACATTGGTACTAGAGTATCTTCTTCTTTATTATCACTTACAACTTTCTTTCGAGATTGAAACTTATTCCATTTTGATAAGAATCGGGTATGTTCAACAAAAGGAATCTTTTTTGAATGTAATAGATATTAAGCACCATTTTTCTCACTACATACTAGACATGCATTGTACCCCTTGGTCATATATCCACACAAATTTCCATAAGCCAAAAAATTATTTATTTTCCACAATACCACTACTTTAAGATTGAAGTAATCTTCTTTGTATGAGTCATACACATCAATTCCTTCATCCCAAAGTTTCTTCAAGTCATCAATAAGAGGCTCTAAGTTGACGTCAATGTCATTACCCCTCTTTTTTGGTCTAGAAATTAACATTAAAAGCATCATAAACTTCCTTTTTGTGTATAACCAAGGAGGAAGGTTATATGTGATATTAATCACTGGCCAACAACTGTATCTATTACTGTGAGGGTTAATCCTGTTAACAGCAATAACAAGATGCAAATTACTAGGCTCCTACCTAAAATCTGGCCATTTTTCATCTACTACCTTCCAACACGGGGAATCTATTGGATGACAAAAAATACAATCAATGAATTTGTTATTTGTATGCCACGTCAATACTTTGATGTCTTTTTACTTTTAAACATTCTTTTAAAATGAGGTATTGGCAGAAAGTACCAAAGCACTTTAGTTGGCACTCCTTTTACTTCATTACCATTTTATCTAGGCTTCCACCTTAAAGTACCACAACCTACACATTGAGTAGCATTTTGATATTGTTTCATATAAAGGATAAAATCATTTGGACAAGCATAAATCTTTACATACTCTATACCAGACTTACTCAATGTTTTTTTCACTTCATATGTACAAGTAGGAAACTCATTTATCTTTGAGAGAATTTCATGAGTTAACTTTAATATAGAGTGAACCCGGCATTAGAGAATTCATGCTTCGCTTTAAGATTGTATAAATTACCATTGCAGCCAACTTGGTAAAATTTTTGCAACCAGTATAAAGCGACTTCTCTGCATCTTCTAACAATTTGTTAAATTCATCAGGATTTATATTGGGTTCATTTTCTATTGCATTTACCATTTCAATGGGGAATCCTCCATATCTGTGGATCTAAATCGACAGTTCAATGGTGTATCTATTTCATCATTCTCTTGAATTAGGGGTTCTCTATGCATATATCAATTTGTATAAGTTTGAACAATCCTGTTACAAATAAGATGATCTCGTATATTATCAATTTTTTGAAATTATATGTTTATGCAATTATTGCAAGGAGATCGAATAGACTCATCATTTGCGGTAATCATCCAAGCAAAATTCAAAAACACTTCTACTCCTTCTAAATAATCTTATGAAAATCTTGGCTTAAGCATCCAAGACTTATCCATTCTAAATGACACAACACATGTGTTGGCTAAAAATAAATTTTATACTTCAAAGCTAGTTCATGAAAATTATAAGCCAAGTAAAAGAATTGAAACCAATTTAACCGATTGGTAATTAAAGCAAATAATGTTTGAAATTGATAAGTACAAAACTAAAAGGAACCAAAAAAACGAATTGTTAAAAACAAAAGTAGTAAATAAATAAAACTTTTAGTAATTTACTAATTAAACGTATAATCGGTAAAAAAATAATAATAATGATTTTTAATAATCAATCAATAAAAAGATAAAAATATTTACCAAAATGTTAGCTGCATTAAGTTGGATATGTCAAAAAACAAGTAAATAACATGCAAGAATTAGCCAAACAATATAAAGACATTTAATTAAAGCACTACCAAATTAAACAAAAATAAAAATTACTTATTCAAACAGATTAAGTGTACTACTCAATGAAACAAAGGAAGATAACAACGAAAACTTATATATATAAAAAGATAGAAGTTAAAGAAACACAAATGAATATGTAATAGAAATTATACTAAGAAATATAAAGAAAAAATACAATATACACAATAAGTGGAAAGATAAAAGATTCGTCAAATTGTTATGCCTTGACAACTCTTGCAAATGGAAACTTCATGCAAATAGATTAGGTATAGTGATTCTTTCCATATCACTATACACGATTGTGTATACACTTGTTCTTCAATGTACATATCACAAAGTGATTTCCATATAGATAAACATATCATTGTTGAATGAATTATTGGTAAGTTCAAAGATATTCATCATGTAGTCAAGCCTTAAGATATTATAAATGACCTAAAAATGAATTTAGGATTGCATTGTCATACTCTACTAACTTGAAAGCAAAGGAAGAAGCTCTTACATCTGTTATGAGATCACTAGAAGAATTTTTTCAAATGTTGCCTAAATTTTGTTTCATGCTACAATAAAAAAATCCAAGTACTATAATAAAGGTATATACCGACAAGGATAACACATTCAAATATATTTTCATTGCCTCTAGTGCTTATTGAATGGCTTTCCATTAGTTAATAAGACTAGTGTTAATTGTTGATGGAAACTTTTGACTTCCAAGCACAAAGGAATGTTGCTCATTGCAACAGGCAAGAATGGAAACAATCAAACATATCCATTATCTTTTGAAATAGTTGATTCAAAAAACAAGTCTTTATGGAAATGTTTTAAAAAAAATTAAACAAGTAATTGACAGTAACCATCAACTAGTTGAAGTTTTTTTTATCAACATAAAGTTATTGCAATGGCTATATCTACTCTCTTCCCTGATGCTATACATGGTATTTATGTTAACCACCTTTGTGAGAACTTGAAGAGGAAATCTGTACTTGTTGCTATTCGTACACTTTATGATAGTACTGTATATTCATATTGGTATATTGATTTTGATAATTATTTCTCCCAAATAAAGGCTTCAAAAAAGAAAGTAACAGATTTGTTGGAGAAGGCAAGCGTAAAAAATGGGCAAAAACACATTGTACAAGCAACATATACAATATAATGACAATAAATATTTCTAAAAGCTTGAATCCAGCTTTGAAAAACACAAGAGATGTTCCAATAATTGCATTGCTAGAAGAAATTAAAAAAAATGAAAATCTAAAATGATTAATGTCACAATGCTACTAGGCTAAGTGCATGGGCTAATGAGATTCTAACTAATCGACATACTAGAGCAAAGAAACATTATGTCATTCGAATTAATGTAGTAGAGTTTGTTATAACCCATGAAAATATCAATGAATAAGTAAATGCAAATATGGTATGATGAACGTCGAACTGCTATTGGACAAGTAAATATTGGGCTAAGTGCATGCGCTGATGAGATTCTAGTTAATCAACGTACAAGAGCAAAGAAATATTATATTATTTGAAAGTAGAGTTTGTTGTAACCCATGGAAATATCAATAAATAAGTAAATCTACTAACAAAATCATGTTCGTGTCGTGAGTTTGACCTTGAACATATGCAATGTGAACATGGTATGGTAATTTGTTGTAAATATAAAATCTCCTGGTATGAGATGTGCTTTTTCTACTACTATTATGACACACTTAGAATGGTGTATGCACAGTCTATATGCCCAGTAGGTGATATTTGATTAATTTGCCAATTTTTATATGATAATTAATGAATTATGTTAAGATTTTCTTGGTTTTAGTGGTATATTTCAAAATTAAGTCACACATAGTTTGTTTGGTTTTCATGATTTGATGTGTTTTTAACAATTTATAATTATAAGTGACATAAGAGATTGAATATTACCATCAAAGATTGAAAATATAGTCATTCTTCCACCAAATACGAAGGCATGTCTAGGACGATACAAAAAACAAAGAATGTGTCACACTACAGAGTATAAGTCACGTAAATACTCACGGTATTCTTAATATGGACATAATCGAAAAACATGTATATGTCCAATTAGTTGGAACATTGATAGAGAATAATTTATATAATTCATAATATTCTTTAGGTTTTGTTGAATAAAAATAATGATGATTTACCATTCTAAGAGTTACATGTTATATTATCTCTATTAATACCATAATAATGATTTTTTTGTCCTTTTTATATGCATGTGTATTATTCTTTATAATGCTTTTTATACAATAATGATTTTTTGTTCGTTTTCCCCCTTTTTATATGCATACAAAATGCTTTTTGATGCTTTGAAACTAAAGGAAAAATAACAATTAAGAAGACTCAAGATATGTGTTTTGAATTTTTTTAAAGGTAGTTGAACTTATGTCTAGTTCGACAAGATAGAGTTGGACATAAGTCCAACTAAAAACCATATAGCATATTTTGAGGACATAGATCCAATTATTCAAGTAGTTGGACATATGTTCAGTTCAACACAACGTAGTTGAACATACGTCCAATTAAATACTAAAGAGTACTAGTATTAAGGACATGTACCCAATTTCTCAAGTAGTTGAACATATGTCTAGTTCAACATAATAGAGTTGGACATAAGTCTAACTAAAAGCCAGAGAGCTTATTTTAAGGACATGGATCCAATTATTAAGACAGTTAGACATAGTACAGCTCAACAAAACAGAGTTAGACATATGTCAAACTAAAAACTAGAGAGCATATTTTGAGAACATATATCCAAATCTTTAGGCAATTGAGCATATATCTAGTTCAACATAATAGAGTTGGACATATGTCCAATAAAAATCGAAGAGTGTATTTTGAGGACATGTATCTAATTTTACACAAATTGGACAAATTTTCTATCCAAGTATATGATCCTTAAACAAATTTTCATTATCAAAAATCTTAATCCAAACTTTACATCAAAAATATTGAACAATTAAAAGTTAAATACATCAATAATATATAAATTCTTTAAAAATTAGTCATTAAATTCATGAGTGTAGACAATCATAAGAGAATAATGACACAAATATCTTCTAATATCTTCAACATTATACTTATTCATGATATTCAACTTCTTCCTTTTAATCACTAGCATAGCCAAACAAATGACACAAATATCACAATAAAACCTACAAACCAAGATATATTAAAATAGTTGAATAAAATATAACTTTCAAAACTAATAAGAATATTTAGTAAAATACACAATGTGTATTTTATTGTGGAACATCTAAAACACTTTCAATGATTCATTTTTTGCTTGAATCATATGAATCTTTCTTGTAACCCCAATATTCTAGCATTAGTAATATCCATGGCATAATCCTTGTAATTGGCCTAGATTTACTATGAATATTGGATTGTCTTTCACCATCGATAAAAGAATCATACACTTTGATCCTTTTGTTATCAAGCTCAATAGCAACCAAAATCCAATGCTTATTATTGAATATAATATGATAATACAAAACATTTATATCTGTCCAACAATGATGTTCATCTCTCATACCCTTAACTAACTTTAACAAATTAGGATAATTTGACATGATAGGAAATTTTCATCTTTTACCAACATTCTTCACAAAATCAACACAATAATGATGCACATAGCACAACAAAATGAACACTTAGAATGATAAGGTAAAGTACAACCAGTAAAAATGACACAAAAATTAATACCACAAAATAAGTGTCAAGACGTGTGTATCTCATGCTTGCAAAATACAATTAGTCATTCTCCCATATTCGAAAGTTATACATTAAAATATTGATGTGCTAAAACACCAGCACAAAAAAATTAAACATTCAATAAAACACATAAGTAAAAAGAAACAACACTACTTTATCTTGCATCATCATTGGGAACATCACCATCATAACATCCAACATCACTACTTGACAAATTACTGTTGCCTCTACTACGAACATGAGTTTATCCTTTATCATGAACACTATCAACCTTGAAAACCAATGCATTCTAACAAACCAAACAACTTCTTTCTTCACTTAATAATGATTAAAGAATATTATATGTTGATGCAAACAAGTGTGTTATTTGAACAAAATCCTCATCCTTCTCACGTTTATGGGGTAATAGTAAATAATGTAACTCAAGCTACTAAAAGAAAAAATAAAGTTAATTGACAACTATTTAAAACTGAAATATCCACACACAAAATATGATTAACTTATATTAGTATGATCAAATATAGCTCTTTGAATCTCTTCCGATCTAGCAACTATAGAACTTTTTAAATTCCTAAATCTTGAGATAATGTGACGATACTAATCTGTATAGAATGTTGTCGTTATAGGAATTGTTTCATAAATATTTGGTAGGGTATTTTTAGCACCTTGACTAACAAGGTCTTGATACTTTTTCAACTTCTTAACCAAATCAATGTACAAACATTCAATTGTCCTATCAAATACCTTATCACCACAAGATGTTTGATAAAATTCATAAAAATGCCATATAAGATAAAGAAGGTTATTATTGATATAGTTAGAAGGAGACAACCTATACAATCCAACATAATAAAAATAAAGTAACACTAATCTAAGTGCATCCTCATCCAAATTAATCTCTTTAGTCTCAATAGTTTCCTTGCCTTTCCTTCATTTTGGTCGACCATTAAAAGTACCCACTACTTCTTTCTTATTAATATATTCTAACTTTTCCCTCAAAATAGATAAAGTAACTTATGTATTTATCTTGAAAATATATCGTACAAAACATGTTATCATTACCTTCATCTCTTTCCCTTCTTCCAAAATTCAAGTCGGTAATGAATGCAAACTCCTTTTTTTAAAATCATAACACCTTGTCATTCATTTTAAACCATATTTCACCATCTCTTTTAAATCATGTTGTCTAATCAAAAGATGATGCATAAAAAAAGTAGAAAATTAAAGCAATTTAGTATCAACGAATATACCAAAACAACTATTCTTAAACATATATAATAGTTACTGTCAGTGATTCCTTAATAACTTCCATTGCCTTATACGGAATACTGAAAAAAGAGACTCGCGAAAAAAATTCATCTTTAGAATCTATTTTAATTTAAACTCCCTGTTTTCTTACAATAATTAGATAAAAATATAACTAGTACAAAATAAGATAATCAAATTTTAAATGCATAAAACGTAATTAAGCTCAAACTTGATCAAAATCATTATTTGATGTTTCCTTGCCATTAATTGTTTTAACTTCCTAATCATTTCTACAACCATAAATGAGAAAAAGAGTAAACATTATATATCAATATATAAATCGATGTAAGAAAATACTGACACTACTAAAATAGTGACATATAGTCTCGCTTAGTTTTTATAAAAACAGAAGCCATAGGGTTTTGGTCTCGATTTTTAAAAAAATCAAGGCCATAGATATACCCTATGCCATTGATTATTTAAAAACTAAGGCCATATGATATGTTTATGGCCTCATTTTTTTAAAAACCTAGGCTATAGATATACCCTATTAATTTTCTTTTTTTTACACCAAACACCAAATTTTTCTATCATATTTTTTTTTTATTTTTCTCTCTATTTTTTTCCTTCTTCCCTCTATCTTTTTTCTTCACTCCTAAGTGACCATATTCTACCAAAAGGTCTCTTTTTGTTTCCCACTTCGTTTCTCTGTCAAACCCTATTCTCCACTTCTTTTCCCACTTCTACACCAACGTGACATTTATTAACAAATAATAGGGTTATAAGAAATTACAAACCCAATCTTTATTCATCTTCTTTATCCTCTATTTGATGCTCATAAGGGTTACTCACGTACAATACATCTCCTCTACATCTCTTGCTTAAGAAACTTCGACCTGTTGTTTTCAAATGTCGAGTTGACTTGCATCCACAGTAGAAAAAAATCAACTTAGCGAGTGCATCCCATCTGCCATTAACTCTTCCTTTAAGTCATCCATGAGTCAATTTGGCAACCATTCTTGGTGCTCAATACAGACAGAGCTTTTACCATAGTTGTCTCTTGGCCACTGCTTGCAGCTTTCTGCTAACAGACGTCGCTAAACAGAGTGTTTGAATGTCTTATTTAATGGTCTTAAAGACAAGGACAAGTATTTTCTCATTGAGTAAGCTCGAGTCTGAACCCGAACCCAAACTTGGTGAGTTTGGTTTCAACGTGACATTCCCAGCCTCTATTCAAACCCTATATTTATTAATAATATTATGTTACATTTGAGAGTTTCCCACTTATTTTCTCTACTCAAACCCTATCCTTTACCATTGTGTGACATTCCCAACCTCTATTCCACTCTCGTGCGACATTCCTAGCCCTTGTCCTTGCCTTCAGAAGCTTCTTATCAGTATTACAGGTAACATCAACTCCTCTTTTCTATTTCTATTGCTATTGCTATTTAAAGTGAGTAAACCTAATGAATATTTTCTATTATAAATGACTCTCGGTACCAAATCTCGATCGGTAGAGGTTATTTCTAACTACTTGAAGGCTAGAATGTTCAGTATGTGATTTTTGTTTCTATTTCACTATGTAATTTGTTTGTCATTTTGTAGGACTTGAGTTGCAGGCTGTGAACATTTACTTGATAAATACTCAAATGTAAAACACATGAAATCAAAATAAATAAGGGAAATAGGTTAACGCAAGTTGTGTCTGATGACTCCATTGTTTGCAAGCTGAAAGACGTGAATTTTTTTACATTGTGAAGTTTATTTGAGCTTTGGATCATATATTGCAAAGAACTATCTTTGGATACTTATCTCCTAATTTGAGTGTTTTGTGTTACTTTTGTGTTTAGATCTTTATTAATGCTTATTGTTATGTATGATGTTTTCTCACAAATTTATTCTTGTTTACAATACATATGAACTATTTGACGAAATGCCTTTATAATTTTAGAAATGTATTTTTATATGTTTCCTTTAGTGACATTGTTTTTCTCAAATAAATGCTTGCTCAATGTTAAAAGACAAATCAATAGAGTCTTATATAATGTAATATGCTATGCATAAGCTAATCAAGCATATTACATTATATAATAAGCATAACATTTATTTGAGAAAAACAATGTGGAGTCTTATATAATGTAATGTGCTGGTGCATAGCATTTTCGTTTGTGGTACCAATAAAATAAGTATTGCTTTGTATGAAGATGAATCTGACCTTGATTTGGCATGGAAAATGTTGGATGTTGCAAGGGAAATTTTTGAAATTAATTTGCATCAAACTCAAAATCAATTCTCTGTGAACTTCTGAGAATCGTAGCTGTAGCGGTAGAAAGTCCTCAAAAAGAGAGTCCATATGTGCAGAGTTGTTCATATATGGGTATTGCAACTAGCTATGAAGGTCTTGACTCTCCAACTATATCAATTTCTCACTCAAATGGACCTTCTGGTGTCACACATTGGTGTAGTTCAGAAATTTAATAAGCAAATGGTGACAAATTCTAGCATAGCACAATCGAGTCCAATGAAAAAGGCAACTGATTCTTCAAAAAATAGAGACATCAATGCCTCTTGAATCTAAATTCTAGTGATATATATGGTATATGAAGCGACATGGTGTATGTTTATTACTAAATCAATCTGACTCCAAAATATTAGTACTGTGGTATTATGATAAACTATTAATTTTCTGAGATGAGAAGTGATAAATAGATCTTTACCATTTATGAGGCAACATGTATAAATTTGCGACATTGTTTTTCCTAGATAAATGCTATACTAATTATATTCTCATACAAATCAAGAGAGTCTTATATAATGTAATATGCCCATTAACTCCACATTGTTTTTCTTAAATAAATGTTATGTATTAGTTCACCAACATACCAGTGCCTATGCACCAACACACCAGCGCCTATGTAACAGCTCACCAGTGCCTATGCACTAGCTCACCAGTGCCTATGCATCAGCTCACCAGACACTAATGCTTATGCACCATCACACCAGCACACAAGTGCCTATGCACCAGCACACTAGCACACCAGTGTCTATGCACCAGCACACCAATGCCTATGCACCATTTTACCAGTACACCAATGCCTATTCACCAGCACACCAGCACCTATGCACCAGCTCACCAACATACCAACACCTATGAACCAACTCACCAGTGCCTATGATAATTTTCTTTTTTTTACACTTTTGGTGAAGTCGTTGTGGACTTGATTATGTTGATTTAAAGTACACTTATAAATGCTTGTAATAGTAAAAAGTTAATTTATAATAGTAAAGTTATTCTTCATAGTGATTGTAAATATTAGAATTAACTAGTAAGGTTTTATTATGTTTTAGTGTATAAACTCTCAAATGTAATTACACTTTTAATTTTAATATTATAGTTAATAAATTTATTGTAATTTATATGGATTTTTAATATTGTAATTAATAATTGTATTTTTATTTAAATTTATGGCCATAGGGAAAGGCTATAGACATATCCTATGACCTCGTTTTTTTAAACTGAGGTTATAGACATACCCTATAATCTCGGTTATTTAAAAACTAAGGTCATAGGTAATAGTTTATGGTCTCTTTCACTCAGGCCTCGATTCTTATAACTATGACTATAGACCTACGATCAAAGTTAAAAATAGTAGCCAAATACATTTATTGTAGTAGTGTGAACTAATTAAAGAAAATTTCATAAAGATCAGAACAACCAGTTTTATGCTTTATTGTTATAATACAATAAAAACATTGACAACTTCTACATTGTCTAACAAAAATGAACATAAATTTGGACATATTTCTAGCCAATCATTAGATAGTTTAACATATATTCAGCTAAAAAACAGAAAGATTAATAATTAATTATGAACAACGATTACTACTACTTCCTTTTTAATTTCTTCATACACTTGTGTACTCATCATCCTTACAACATATGTCCATTATCATACATCAAAGAGTTGGACATGGAATCTAATTTTCATAACTATTCACTTACTCAATTTTATAATGATATTTTGTAATATTTATAAAGTTTAATAATATAGAAATAACAAATCAAAGTTTAATGATATTTTTTAACAACCATCAAAGTTCGATGGTAAATAAATCTATTTACTAAAGATAACCTCCCAAGAAGAAAGAAACCTAAAGACTTTCAAGATCTCTAATTGTTTTAGATTGTGATGACTCTTAAGATCGAAACTTAAAAATGAAACTAGCTAACTAATTTAGTCATATAAAAATTTGAAGATTTTTTTTTGTAGTTTCAATTGAGCATTGGTTTGGTTGATTTGGCATTTTAAAAGAAAACATTACAAAATTAATATCACTTAAATTTATAGCAATAAAATAATATTTTTTAATATTAATTTATATTTTTCTTAATTTAAGATGAAGATATTATGTTTCTTATTTTAACCTCTAAAACTTATAATAATAAAATAATATTATAATAATATTGAATATGGTCAAATTAAATAGTATTTAGAAAAAATGATGTGTTAGATTTTTTTAAAAAAATATATATATATAAAGTACACTTAATAATATTTTTATAATTATAAATTTTAAAAATATTATTTTTATCATTTATTAAATTTTTGTGTGATGTTCTCAAGACATTGAACACGGGAATTAAACTTTAAAAAGAAAATATTGAGCACGGGAATTAAACTTTAAAAAGAAAATATTGAGCAATTAAAGAAAAGAAAAAGAGGATAGATATTAATATGTGTGTACGTGCAGTCTTTGGATTGAATTAATTCTCTTGGAGAAGTCCAACAGTAAGCTCAAATTCCCTGAGGCTTCAAAGTTCATTTGGTACTCCAAAAGTCATCGCTTTCTTTCTCTCCCCTTATAATTTGATCTTTCATCAGTATTTTCTCTCTCTCGCTGTCTTATTCCTGACTTAATTATTTCGATTCTTCTAACAAATTCTTGGTTCTTACTAATATTATCTCAGATTCAGTGAACTATCTTACTGATTTCTGTAATACTTTCTAATCCTGAAGTCATCTTCTTCTCTCCGTGTTTCTCTTATCTGGATTCTTCTGATCCTTTACTCTGTACGGACAATCCAACTGGGGATGTAAGTTCACATCCAACTTGTCTAATATTTTTAATTCAAGTTATTTCTTTATCATTTTTAGTCATTGCTGGTAAATTAAGATTCTGGGTGCTTCTTGCTTTTAGTTAATCTTGATGTATATATCTTTTCACATTGAGGTTAGTAATTATAACGTGTTTTTATGTTTAACTTATGCTTTAATGATAATTCTTTATTTTGGATCGAGATTTTGCTTCATCTATTTGAACTTCGATATCCATCTTTATGCAGATCTTGGTTTATGCTTGTTGATCTTGAAAGTGTATTATTATTTTTATTTTATTTCTGGTAATTTACTTGTGGACCATTTAATGAGGCTTTCCCGATTTGGATGTCGGCTGATTGTTTCATTCTATTACAATCTGAATTTGACGAGTATTAAGTATTATCATAAGAAAATAGTTGAGAGTTGACACTAATATAAGAAGAGGAATGCTAAGGATACATAAATTTGAACCCATTTTTGTACCTATACCCTTTACCCTTTATGTTGTGACACATGTCACTATTATCTAGAAGAAATGAATAATTTCCCCAATTTCCAAAGTAATTCATACACATGGCATAATATAAGGGATAAGGGTGCAAAGTGGGTGTAAATTTGTGTGTTATTACCATTCCTCATAAAAGAGACACGAAGTTGACACTCTATACTTGCTTTCATTTCCATAATGATAAGGAGTAGCTTATTTATTTCGGATCATTTGGATATTCTGTTTGATTTTCAGGAAAATGTTCATTGGAGGTTTTGTAGGGCTAAATTATGATTTCAATTTTTTTTAAATTAATGGGTCTGATCGATTTCTTAATTAAATTCAGATAGAAAATGGGAATCTATCTTAGCACCCCCAAAACTGAAAAGTCCTCTGAAGATGGTGGAAATGATCGACTTCGGTATGGACTATCATCCATGCAAGGGTGGCGTGCAACCATGGAAGATGCGGTGAGTAAATCTGTACTTGATGAGCTCTTTGCTCTCTCTAAATTAGAAACATATATTCTGAAAGTAGATTCTTTATTTACTATTTTCTCATTTGTAGTATTCGAAAAGAAAGAGAAGGGAAGGGATAAAGAGAGAGAGAGAGGGGGGGGGGAAGAGATCCTTGTCTTGGCATATCATTCTGAATATTTTTAATGAGTTTGCAGCCTCTTGTTATAGTCATTTTTTTTATCAAAAGATATATAGTGAGGCGACAAATGGTGTGGTTGGAAACTAGGACTTAAAGTGGGGAGGCCAAACACTTGTGCCGTTCAGCCACAACTTGTTGGCAAGTATTCCATTTTTAGGCATGTAGTACGGGATACTGTTGATTTGGTTATTTGAAATATTTGATGATCACATTGTTATGATTACTTGATTAGCAAAAATTTTGCTACTATTCCATATCTGCTTTTCTTTCATGAGATAGCATTTCTGAAATAGAGTTACATTGTAAATTTGGTTTATTTTAGTCTTGGCATTTTAGGAACTTCAATTTATATCAAAGTCTTTCTCTTTCTCTTATTGATAATTTTCTGTGTTTTTAATTTATTTTGTTAGCATGCTGCATTTCCTGATCTGGATGCATCAACCTCGTTCTTTGGTGTTTATGATGGTCATGGAGGTAAGACTTGGAAGGTTTAGGTATCTCTGTCTTTGCTAGATTCATGAAATAAAAAAAATATAGATATTGTTTTTAGAGTTTTGCAACCTTTCTAAAGACATTGTTCATTATTTTGCTTTATAAGTTCGAACAAAATAATTTAATCGATTCTGAGATGATAAATTGGCTTATCTATTATCTGATTGAGGTTTTTTGCATGTTTATATTACAATTGATCATTTGCTTATCAATGTGATGAGGTTTTTCTCTCTGAGTCTAGGTCAATTACTAAAAGCTTGGTAAAAAGTGTACGCCTAAGAAGTTTGATTATTTATTAGTATTCTAATGTGTCTTGAATTCCTCTCATGATGGAAAATTCAAAATTCAGGGGCTAATGGGGCCTGTTCCTTTTCAATTTAAATAATCAAATGCCCTGTTCCCAGTTGTGTGGAGAAACTTCTTTGAATAGAGCCTTGAGAATGGGGAAATTCTTTTGAATTTTAATGGTTGAAGTTCTTTGACATTTATATAAAACTGATCTAATTTCAAAAGGCTCTATGCGTGTTTAACATGCTCTTTAATGATTGCCCATTCCTCATTAACTTTCCTTATAATAGATGAAATTAGCTTTTATGCTCTTGAGCAGATCTGTACATATTCTTTGCATTGCATGGTAATAATAATTCATATTTTATAAGTGCCGTTGATTTTCACCATTAACTTTTCAGGTAAGGTAGTTTCTAAATTTTGTGCCAAGTATCTTCACCAACAGGTGCTGAGAAATGAAGCATATGCGGCTGGAGACATAGGAACCTCTCTTCAAAGAGCCTTTTTTAGGTTATTTTATTGAAAATTTACTTACCTTTTAACCATATTTTGAGTTGGCTAAATGAAATTGATGCGCTTTGAACTTAGGATGTCATCTCATTCAGTACATGAAGCACCCAGCTTCTGATTTATGTCAATTGTGTTCTTTCAAATAACATGCTGCGAGATATCAAATCACAATAATGGAGTATTGCTATCTTTCTTTGTCTTCTATTTTCTTGTAAATTGCGTCTAGCTTTGAAAAATTGCCATAAGTCTCTAATTACATGTCCAAAAGTTCTGAAATGTCGGTGCTATGTCTGGATTACTGGAATACTTTTAGAATTTTTAACAATTTTAGAATGTTAATAGTTTATGGTGCAATTTAAAAAGATTATAGTAGAAAATAGTTCTTGTACTGATAAAAATTATTTTTTTATTTGAGTTGTCCAGAATGGATGAAATGATGCGTGGCCAAAGAGGATGGAGAGAGTTAGCTGTTTTGGGAGATAAACTGAACAAGTTTACTGGCATGATCGAAGGGTTTATTTGGTCTCCAAGGAACAGTGAGGGTAATGATCAAGTTGATGATTGGGCTTTTGAGGAGGTAGGTGCAAGAGAAAAAAGTTTATCAAATTCATGCTGTCATCACTATATTGTTAGGAACCATTTAGACCAACTTTATACTATACTATCCAGTGCTAACTTGTTTGCTACAAGAAATATTCTTAGAGCATATGATTATCTTAAATAGAAGCCCCCCTATGTATTTAAATCTCTTTATATACTATTCCAGGTTATATAACATTGTTGTCATTATTTACTTTTCAACACAGCCTATGAGTGATTAGAAATCAATCTTAGTCTCCACTTGCTCTTCTTTTATTACTTCAATTCTATGTTACCTGCACTTGGCATTTTGCTCCCCACACCATGTTGACACGACACAACTTGGGTGCGGGTGTGGGATATGTGTTGGATTTGGTGAAAAAATTTCGGACAGGGTGGTCAATATTGTAGCCATGGTAATCGAAGGAAGAAAAGACGATGAAGAAAGAAAAAGATGCTGAAGAGGGAGACGAAAAGAAAATGAACGGGGACTGGAATAAACATATTAAATTAAGGCATATGTTTTATTTTAATCTATAATTGGCCTTGGCCCACTTTGAAGTTGCACTCTTGAAACTTCATTCTTAGCCTTGAATATCAACATTAATTATACTGTGATTTAAATATAACATAAACAAAATTAAAAAAAATTATATATTCTTTGAAAACATATATTATAAAAATAAATATTCATTAAATGATTATAAATTAATAATAATCTAAATATTCACGTTAAAATGCCTTTGAACAAGATAACAATGAAAAATATTATTGGAAATTGAGAATATAAATATAAATAAATCAAAATATTAACATTTATTTGAATTAAGATATGACATAACTATTACTTTAAGCATCTATATATCATATAGTGGACTGATATACAATAATTTATACAATTTGTTGTCCCTGTACCCGTATCCAAAACCTGAACAATTACTATCCATGTCTTAAAATTTAATAAATTGGTGAATCGGACTTCTAGACACGTACTTGTGTCAGATCCTTTTTTCTGAGTCCATGTAACATAGCTTCAATCAAGTCTTTCAATATGATTCTTTTTAATTATTTAAATTATGGTTAGCAGGGTCCACACTCAGATTTTAATGGTCCAACTTCTGGTAGCACCGCCTGTGTTGCACTTATTAGAGACAATCAACTTATTGTTGCAAATGCTGGGGATTCTCGATGTGTGATTTCTAGGAAAGGGCAGGTAATTTTGTTTTGTACATGTGTGCGGGTTCTAATTTTTGAACAAGAAATATATAATCTTATTTAAATTACTGATTAGATGATATATTGAAAGCAGGACTGATCATGACCAGAAAGACCTTTACATTTTATTTTGTGTAACATTGTACATCCTTACCCACTTTTGCAGGCGTACAATCTTTCAAGAGATCACAAACCTGAACTTGAGGCTGAGAAGGAGAGGATTTTGAAGGCTGGTGGTTTTATCCATGCAGGACGAGTTAATGGCAGTTTAAATCTTGCAAGAGCCATAGGTAACCTTTACACACCCCTAAGCTTTACCGGAATTACTTGGGCTTGTTGTGATCTGCTTCTGACTGAAATTTGTTGGAAATGGTCAATGGAAATTTATAGCGAGATTGATGCAACAGAGAAAATTTATGGGTGGAAAGTTTCCTGGTCTTCAAACTTTGATACGTTATTCGAATATTGTAGGTGACACGGAATTCAAGCAGAACAAATTTTTGCCAGCTGATAAGCAAATTGTAACTTCCAGTCCTGATATAAACACTGTATGTATATAGATCAAAAGGTTTACAGACTTATATTCATATCTAAATCTGGTGCGACATCTGTTTTCAATTTGTTGGATTTGATATAATGGTGGATTGAGGCGGTTTATATATTTATTTTTTATAGTAATTTCCTTCTTATTTATTTCTTTAGTTGTCAAGCTAGTCAAACCTCAATGTAAGCTTTTACCTTTTTCCTTGTATTTTTTATCATTTTTATTTC
This sequence comes from Hippophae gyantsensis, assembly GCA_030763125.1. NCBI lineage: Eukaryota > Viridiplantae > Streptophyta > Magnoliopsida > Rosales > Elaeagnaceae > Hippophae > Hippophae gyantsensis. The sequence continues at coordinate 38,172,175 of CM061035.1, read as the reverse complement.
TGTGTTATTAAATCTCAGGTTGAGCTATGTGATGACGATGATTTTGTTGTGCTGGCTTGTGATGGAATCTGGTATGCATTTATATATGCCTCGTCTTTTATTTCTAATAGCTGATGGAGTTCAGGTTGATGTTTGTATGAATGAGAACTAGTTTTGTTTCTGCGATAATTGCTCCAGGGATTGCATGTCAAGCCAGCAGCTGGTCGATTTTATAAATGAGCAGCTCAGCTCAGTGAGTGCATTATATCCCCCCCTCACTCTCCTTATTTTCCTCTACAGAAAAAGAGATTTTATTGTAATGTGCTGCTCATTTTACTTGCATGGTATCACAGAGTTATGTTTGCTTGTGCTTACGCTAAAAGCAGTTTTAGTCAAAAGCAATTTCAAGAAAATGCGCATATTTTTGCTTCTCTCAAGCACACAAAATGTGTTTCTAAGCCTTGAAAACATTTCTCAGATGTTTTTGTGTTTGCCTCAAAATCGCTTTTATAGGGTTTTAGGTTCGTTTGGTTATGCTTCCGAGGCCCTGTAAAAACGCTTTTAATAGTAAAAAAATGTGTCAAGATGAAACAAGATAAAAATATCAGAAATCCTTTCAGGCCTCAAAAATCACAGAAATGTTTTAGGAAACCATTATTAACATAAGTGCAAACAAACACACCTTAGAAGCATAAACATACATACATTTTTTCACCTTTTGATTCCTGGTTGAGGCATTGCTTGGTTCTCAATTTACTCATTCTGATAGTTTTGTTGTGACTAAATTTGCCAACTCTTGATTTAATAATGCAGGAAAGCAAGCTCTCTGTTGTGTGCGAGAGAGTTCTTGATAGGTGCTTGGCTCCATCAACATCCACTGGTGAGGGCTGTGACAACATGACCATGATAATAGTGCACTTTAACAAACCCATTCGGCGAACTGCATCTGCAGATGATCAATCTTCAACATCTAACGTGGAAGGTGAGCAGTCTTCCCCATCCAACACACCTGCTGAGCAGTCTTCTCCATCTGAGACAACCAGATGATCAAACCTCGACATCCAAAGAAGCCAAGACAGAGGCAAAACCTGGGGAGTCAGAATCAAAGATTGGAAAATTTGCTCTTTCTTTAACTGTAGATGTTCTGGTGTGAAAAAAAAAAAAGTATTAGCCTCGAGGAAAATTCGTTTTTGTGTTGATGTGTAACTGTAGTTTGAAAAATAATATTACGGTATCAATATTCGGTACAGATAAATTTTACTTTGGAAGTCCATGAACACTAAAAGTTTTCAATATTATTCTGTACGATATTGTTTTTACGGTATCAATATTTTTTTCATTTTCTTTGTTTGCTTGTTTGTTTTAGGGATGTCAATGCATTGGATTTGATCTAATTCATCTTTAAAAGATCTGAGTTGGTTCGATTTGGTTTGTTTGGATTAGGTGTTGATTAGTGTATCAGATGAATCATATTAGGTGTTCATCCATTGATATCTGGTCCATCTATCAATGAATATCCATAGTTGCACATTTTGATCTGAATCGATCCAGTTTAATGCATTGGATTTGAGAAAGAATGGCTTAAATATACCAATATTAGACAAAAAAACTTATTTTTTTCAAACTAGCATTTTTATAATCCAAAACGCGTAGTTTAGTTATTACACTAAATGACAATTTACAAAACTAACTTGAAAATCATATCTTCCAAAATTATCGCCCATTATTCACGCCATAAAATTAGTTACAAAATCCTATTGATTGCCTCCTAGTATCGTCCATCAAAAATCGTATCTTACAACCAAATCAGTTTGCCATCATCGCAGTTATCGGTTCGAATTTTCAAGTGATTTTAATTACAAAATACATTGAGAATATCGCCTTATTCAAAACCAAATTAGACCTCAAAATTACAATTATCAATTCATATTTTTCAATAATTTCAACTACATGACACAACACGGAGAAGTAATATTGTTATGAAAATCAATTTCGTAAATCAATACTGATACTAAAATCAATATAAATAAACAATATCAATGATTAAAATCAACTTTTAATACCAAAATTTAAAAATCGAAGCCGCAAAAGTGTTCTTGATTTCTTACTCTTGATATTTGTGATGATTGAACATAACCTATAGCGAAGAAGGAGACATAACGAGAATGCAATCTAAAATTAGTTCAAGTTCTACATGTAAGTGTTTTATCCATTGCCAATCCAATCGTCAATAATTGAACATGTTTTATTTGTTTCTAAATCTCTTAAACTGATAATTATTTTGAATCTCTCAAACTTGTAATATTTTTATAATTCATTGAATTGCTTGTTTTTAAATAGATATAATTGTAAATGCAATATGTGTTTTTGTTAAATAATGATGTAACATGTTATATTTTAAACATTGTTTGATGTAACTAGTTACATCATTTGAAAAACAACTCTAATGCAACATGTTGCTTTTTTTTGTTGGAGGTATTAAATCAACGGCTTACATTACTTTGTTTCTTCCTTGTTAATGTCATTTTTTATTATCTATTTTCCAACATTATTAATATAATGTAAATTTCTATATTCATTAAATAGGTGATAAAAAGATTGGAACACTTTTTATTCATAATGGGCAATGGATATTTTAGGAAGGAGAAGAAAAATATATAAATGGTATCCCAAAGGGGATATGCATAAAAAGTAATATGACTTTAGAGGAACCGAGGAAAGAAATATGTGATGCATTGCATCTAGATGTATATATTGACATCAAGATGAAATGTATGGACATTCATAACAGATGATAGAGATGTGGAGTACTTCATCATCCTGAATGTTGGAAAATATAATGAAGGGTACAACAAATTGTATGTAACTTATAAAATCCAATAAGATATCCAAGAAGAGATCAATCTAGCTTCAAATCATGCTTATGTAATAACAGACTCAGATAGTGGGATTGACTCAACAACAAATTTAGATATCGAGAAAGGTTTATTCAATGGGAAAGTTTTTGATAACAAAGAAGATCTCAAACTATATGTCTTAACATTAGCAATGATTAAGAGATTCCATTACAAAATTAGCAACTCTAACACTACAAGTATTAGAATGAGGTGCAAAGATGAAAATTGTCATTGGAGACTTGCATTAAACAATATTGGAAAATTAGATGCATTCAAGGTAACAACTTACAATGAAGATCGTTCATGTTCACAAATATTCAAGGATCAAAAAGGCCACAAATAAGTATAGCCAACAGCATTAAAAACTTTGACAAAGATCTAAGTAGACAACTGAGATCAAAAGAAATAATAGATAAGATAAAAAAGAAAATAGAAGTCACAATCACCCATAAAAGGGCGATCATAGGATAGAAGGAAGCAATAAAACAAGTACGAGGAGATACAAAAAGTTCATACAGTAAACTTCCTAGATTCTTCTATATGTTAGAAAAGACAAAATTAAATTCATACATTAAGATAAAAACAAATAAAAATTCTAACTTCAGGTATGGATTAATGGCAATTGGCGCATGAGTCAATGGATTCATCAACTATATACGACTAGTAGTAGTTGATGGGACATTCATCAAAGAGATATAAGAGGTATTACTTGTAGCAATTACAAAAGATGAAAACAATCAAGTAATGATGATTTATAGGTACATATCTTGTTTACGTAATTAATATAGAAATCATATTTAGTAAAACAAAACTTTCTAAATGTAACTTGTTGCATTTGTACAATACTCTTAATGTAACATGCTACATAATAGGTTACTAATTAATTATATAATGTAATACAAATTTATCCTATTTCATTTGGGATGGTAGATGAGGAAACCATGAAAGCATGGAAATGATTTTTTAGAAGACTAAATTTGCTTATTGGAGAAAGGAAAATTTTGGTTATTGTATCAGATCGAAATCTAGCAATAAAATCAACAATCGATACGGTATATGACAACAAGACACTTCATTGTTATTGTTATTACCATATGAAACAAAACCTTACAACAAAGTTGAAAACACCTACTTCAAACTAGCTGCTTATGCTTACAATGAAGAGGACTTCAATAAGAATATGTACATGTTTTATGAAGCTTCCAAAGCAATGATGAAATATCTAACCAAGACATACAACTCATCTTGGGCAAGATTCAAATGTCTAGCTCCAATTACAAGGTATGGCTTTACGACTTCAAACAATACTGAACACATGAATTCAATATTAAGGCATGCTTGAGACACCCCTGTAACACTTGTTGGGAGAGATATAAATATAACTCAAAGTTGGTTTGCAAAAAGAAAGCAAGTTGCTTCAGATATGAAAATACTAACAAAGTAGGTGTAAGATAAGATTGGAAAAAGAAAAATCAAGACAAAATAGATGAAAGTAATAGACATAAATAGTCAAATAGTACAAGTGAAGAGAGAGTTCAAACAGTCAAATGTTACATAATATAAAACTATATTATTGGATATAATATAACATGTTACATTGATCTTACAATACAATGTAATTTGGTATATAATATGATCAACATTTACTAACTTGAAATTTTTTTAATACACAGACCGTAAAAGTGCAAATTGTACCATTATATTAAAATCAATGTACCAAATTCAAACTACATCCATCAAACTATTATAATCATAAAAAAACACAAAACTAACATCCTCATATATTTGTATTTCTAAATATCCATCAATTAAGAATACAATATTGCAACTACAAATGAATTTTTACTATTTTTCTAGCTTCCAAATATGCACGGTCTAACATTCCATTATTACATACAAATTGTATACAATATTTATTTCTAATCTTGTTCAACGTCTATCCTTTTGTGAGAAATTTTTCAAATTTTAGCAACTAAACCCCACAGTCATGGCTACAAAATAATAATACAATAGGTTGTATGAAAATAAAATTATAAATAAAAAGTATTAACAAAATAAGATTAAATATAATCATTACACATTATCCTGTTTTGGATCACCTTCCACCACAAAAATTGGTTACAAAGTGTATGGATAGAACTAACAATTCTAACCATATCCATGATATCCCAAAAATACAACCAAATGGGTATCACAATCACTATATGATTACACTTCTTCTTCAAACTAAACGATTGCACTTCTCATTCAAATTAGATGTGTCCAAAGAATTATACAACTTGATGAATAGTTTGTCCAAATAAATTACACCATAGACCCAATGCTTATCGTGCATATTGATTGGTACATAAACATGTCCAAATCCTTCCAATCAATTGGAACATTTTCAAGTAAATTTGTTGACATTGTAGTAAATTGAATCAAATAGTTCTGTGATTAGCAATGATTAGTTTCATACACTCCTTCATCTAAACCTCCATCCTGATATTTCTTCTTATTCTCCGACAACTTCCCTCTCAACAATACATCATCCAAATGTTCATATTATGAACCTACAACTTGACTTTGGGGTAATCCTACCTTATCATAATACGTTCTTTGATATGAGAAAATAGAGATTTAAAACAAGGGCATCCTTATGTGCAAGTACTATGTTCACACTAACCTACCAATAAAAAATCATGTAATAAGCAACATTATCAAAATAAAATAACTAAAACCATGAATCATGCTAATGCAAACTCTATGTAACATGTTGCATAATATATGACATATAATGTACCATGCTACATAATATGTGTAAGTCCCGTTGTACTCGTGTCTATGTGTTGGTTTTTCCTATACAAAACACGATGTATGTTTTACTTTACCTAGTGTATTAATGTTTCTCTATGTAAGGTTGGTTACTATGGATCAATAATTCACGTAAGTATATAGATAGGTAGAATTTTTATGCAAACATGTTTACACACCCACGAGGTTGGTTTTCTTAGTGTGTAAGAGCAAGTCGAAGTTGTTACTTGTGGTTTTTAGCTTGTTTCAGGTACGGGTATTTGTGGATTTTACTCAATATTTTTGAAAACAAAATAATTACAGACCTCACCAGGAAGCTCGCTAGGGATCTTGCCATAGGTAGTAGCGAGGTGGTACTAAGGTGATGTCAAGGTGGAAATTTTGAGTGCTATAAATACCCCACTCATTTCTCTTTTCTTTACCCACATTTTTAGTGTAAAAAATCTAGTAAAATTCATATGGAGATTTATATCTATTTTAGAAATCATTTTAGTTAGATTATATTTGAGTATGAGTCATTTGGTGTGATTTGTGATCAAATTTTTTTTTGTGTGAGTATGTAGTTTGATTTTGTGTCTCCCATGTGTGATTTGACATTAGTAGTGGGCTATATGTCCTATGAGGTTATGTCTCCCATATTGATCTTTGGTTACCATTCACACCACATTGGGTGGTGTTAGTTGTGGAGCATAATTGGGTTCTAGTGTTGAATCGTATCATTGCAGATGCAATAAGAAAAGAGTTACAGTAGGCAGTTAGGATATAGGTCCTTAATAATAGAACTAATGGTGCTTTCACTATCTATTAGAGTTGCAACTTGTTTAATATGTAGTAAATTATTTACTGCTAAGTGGTTACCTTAAGCAATGATGACTCTATGTAAGCAATGATGACTCTATGAAAATAGAGTCATTAGTACACTTTTTTACTTAATATTTACTTTTTTATTCAATAGATAGTATTCAATAGATAGTATTCTTGGGGTCAAAAATATTAAAATATAATATTTTTAGAGAAAATGGGTGAAAATACATTTTTTGAGATTTTTTCTGAATTTTTAATGCAGTACCAATCAGGATCTGCCACGTGGTATACCACGCAAGCAGATGAGCTAATTGGGCAAGCCATATAGATGCCACGCAAGCAAGGATAGTGAATCACATTACGCCATATATGAGGAGGACAAAAAGTGTAATACGTGTCAACACGACGTTCAATCCGAGTTTAGTGTGCGGTCAAACATCACCAACATGTGTCACCACCTAATTGCTCCTCACATTCCACTTGTACCCCACGCCATCCATTTTTGTGAATCACGTCTCATCGCATGGCACTGACTCTGACTGGTCTCCTCTGATTTTCCCAATGAATTTTTTAATGCCACATGTCGCACTATGATTGGATAACTCTATTAGTTTTGCATGTTTTGATCATAGCCCTTGATTTGAAGCTGATCTGATGGTCCAGATCGCACATGAGCTATTTTAAGCCTTTAATCACTCAATAAACCCTAAGTGACTGTCATTTACATAATTTTGGTCAATTTTTGGAGCTAAAAAGAGATAAAAGTATAGAAAAATTCAAGAGAGGACACAATTTTGGTGGAGATTCAAGAGCAGATTAATACTACAATTCAAGAGATTGATTGTATTTCTTCTTCTACTCTTTTTTTATCAATTTTTATGTATTCCTTTATGAAAAATATGAACTTTATGAACACAATTATGTGTAGTTAATTTATTAATCTAGGGATCTTATGAACCCAATTTTTACCATGTGATGATTTAATATTTTACCCCAATTATAATTGTAATTATAATTTAATTATATTATTTAATCTAATTTGTATGCTATTAATTGTTTGGTCAACAATTTATCTATAGAGACAATTAAATAGATTTTAGAGAATTATTTAATTGTTTTTCTTGATTAAATAATATGCATAGTTTCTAGGCAAAGATGTATGATTTTTATATATGTGATCCATAATTTATGAACTTAATGAGTAGTATGTAATTTAATTGGCATGAGAGTGTAATTAAATTAATTACTATATGGTATGTAGTTTACTTGAGAGAGAAATGCAGACTAGGTTAGATTCAATTGATCATGTAATTAATTGATAAATATTTTGGGGGAATTTTAGCGATTCACATGTTTAGAAAATTGGGGGATTAAGTAGTCCTTGATATTTTCTCATATATCTTTTTAGTTACCAAATTTGATTTAATTAATTATTTCTATTTAATTTTAGTTATTTTAATTTTGCTTCCTTAAAATATAAAACAAACAAAAATTGATTTTTATTTTTTTAGTTTTAAAAATTAGTTTCTAATAAAATAATCTCCGTGGAAACGATATTTTTTTTATTATTATATTACTTGTTGTGATATGTAGACTTGCGTATTCATTGCACACACTTCGTATGTGGAAATCAAGCAACCAGAAGATGTTACCATATAGATACAGTCTCTATATAGGTTTACCTCGTTATATTGAGTGTTATGCATGATTTGATATTGTGCTAGTATAATTCAAGTTTAAGGTGTGTATGTATCAATATACTAAAAACTTAAACTTAGGTTAGACAGCTTTTACATTCTTTCTTGTTTTCTGTTTGATATATATAGTTTATGTTATTAAAGTTATCTATTTTTTATATTATATGTTTTGTACTTTGATTGTGTGAACTATATAAGTGTTTTACTATTCTATTTCTTGTAAGTTAGGGTAGAGTCTTTTTGGAGTCTGTTTCTCCTTAACCTGGTCATATGTTGGGTCATGGACTCCTTCACTTGGTATCAGAGTAGGTGCACTCTTTTGGGCTTAACTGTTCCGTGTTGATTTTATTAACTCGCTTGTTCATACATACACTTTTTCTCTAATGGAGTCAAGTGAAGGAGGTAATGTAGGTAGACCACTTTTTAATGGGTTTAATTATGCCTATTGGAAATCACAAATGAGGGCCTTTTGTGGTCCCAAGGAGATTGAGTGTGGTTCCTTATTGAAAATGGCTAGACCTACCTTACCAAAACCCTACATGATAATATTGTTATCCCAAAACCTATGGTTGAATTTACCAAGGATGAATCCAAGGAATCTAAATGGAACATCAAGGGTTTATATGCAACTATTAGGGTTGTGATGCCTGATAAGTTTAGAATAATTCAAATTTGTACTTATTCAAAGTAAGCTTAGGAAATTTTAGAGACTACTCATGAGGGTACATCAACTAGACTCAAGCCTAGATATATTCTTTTCCCTACCTATTCCTTGGCCTTTCATTACAATATTTGAAAGGCCTATTGATTTCTTTTTGGCGGGCACTTACAACAGTGGAAAAAGAGTCTATTTTTGGAATATTAAACTTGGTTTAACTTGAGTCTATATTTAAATTTTCTTGGTTCATATAAGCATATCATGATGGCATATAGAGTAAACAAATTTTTCATATCACACAGTACATGTCATCAAAATTCTATTCATACCCTTACATGAATGCATTATAGATTGATGGACATGTGGATATTTGTATTCAATGGATTGTTTATTCTTTACGACCCATTGATTTGTTGAACATGTTTTGTTTGCTTCCCTCATCATGTGTTTCTTGTTGTCTATTATGTGTAGATGCTTCTATGTTGGGGGTGTTTGCGAGTAGAATTTACAACATGATTATTGTATCGCATGCACACTTTTACGGAGAGAGTCGTGTGTTTTTTTACTTCATGTTGTTTGTTCTATTTATGAATTTTTGTTACGATGTACATTCATACAATACTTCTGTCTCTTTTGTGTCACACTGTATGAACCATGTATAAATAGGATTGTTAGTATAACATGTTGTATTGCCTAGTAATTATTTCTTGCATGTATGACATATGTTTCCTTTTGCAGACTAAGATGTTTTCTATCTATACTTATCTTTGGTTGCCCGTGCATTTAGTTTATTTCCTATTGAATGCTTTTACCCCGCTAGTGTCTTGGTGTTTCTATATGTCTTTTTATTTTGAAGCATATGGTATTTCTTATTATGTATACCTTATCTCCCTCATTTAGAGGTATTCCTTTGACTTTCAATTTCAAAAAAGGGGAGAAGTTTCCATGCACAACTATGTGTTTGTTGCCATGTTGTGTATTACATGGTTTATGAATGTAGGATTACACTACATATTGTTGTATTTCTTGCATATATTCAAGGGGAGTATTGCATGAAGTTAGGGAGAGTTGTGCCTTTTTACTTGTGTTTATGCCTATCGTTGTGTACCTATGTAGGGGTAACATGATAGTTTGTGCTTTAGCTACACATATATTTTTGCATGATATGTTCACAGGGTATGTGGTTGTTTTGTGTGTGCAGATTACAAGTATGGAGTGAATTCTTCGTGCTTCTAGTTTTCTATGATGTTGTGGTGCTAAGATCCTCATGTTTCAAAGTGAGAGAATGGATAGAGCGCATAAGATGGATGCACTTAGTATTGGTGTGTATTTTGGGTTTTGGTGTGTGTCATTGTGTTGTTCATGGCAATAAACAACTTTAGAACATTTTCATGATCTTCTCATGCTTGATAAGTTTATGTATCTAGTTGTGTAGTGTTTTTACATGAAAAACCAAAGGGGGAGAATGAAAAACTTGTTGTTCTTGTGTTTGTGTGTTGGATTCTTGTGCATAAGACATGGTGTCTATTTTACTTTATGTAGTGTATCTGTGTTCCTATATATAAGGTTGGTTGTCATAGTGTGCATGCTAGGTTGAGATTTTTGGTTTTCTATGAGGAGCGTGTGAGTGAGACAACATTGTTACTCATGGTTTATGGCCTATTTTGGGTATTTGTATTAGTAGATTTTACTCGACATTTTTGGAAACAAAAATGTCATGTTTTACACACCTTACTAACTTAAAACAACAATCATTTATAGTTATCCAAATTACCTAAATGATTAACTCATGCATTCCATAGATTTTTAACTTCTGCTCCAAAGTTTATCGCCATAACATCTGTCTATCAATTTAGAATAGTAGAGTCCATGCAAGGTTGCTTATTGAAATAATTATGCAAAAGATCCCAAGGGAATCTAGAGAGTGTCCCCTCTTCTTTGCTTAGAAGTTAGTGGGAAGTTTGTGCTAAATAATGCTATAGAATTAGATGGATCGAGAAGGTAGAATGAAAAGGGCCTAGGTGGCCCTACCCCAGCTTGTGAACTCCCCAACTAATTAAAAAGAGTTATATGCCTTACCAGTCATGACGCCGCCTTTAATTGTGCGAGTTTAGACTTGTGTGTCAATACATTTCATAATAATTGTCGATCACATCTCCAAAGTGATATTTGAAAAATAATCCTTAAAGTATGTAGAAGATGCCACCTATTTCTTTGCTTGTAATCCCCAACTAATACATTTATTAGCTAGTCAATAGAGGAACTATTCACTCTATCAATTAAATGAATTTTCATTTAATTATTAGTCTAAAATTGCATTGAATTATTCTTTCCAATGAACCATCTAGATACCTCCACTGGGTTAAACAATAGGGCTATAAGCTAGTCCAAATGTAGGAGCGAACGTAATAGCTCTAGGATGCGTCCTTCCTATCCAAGTAACATTTTCCAAATAGAGCAAATTTCTAGAGTTTCCTCTAATAAGTTATCAAGTGAACTTTTACAACATGGCCTTATTTAAAGTGTCAAGATCCTACAAACTAAGACCCCTTTCCTCTAGTGGCTGACAACAATTCTACCAAGAAACAAGGATTAATTTGAGTTTATCTTTTTTTTAGACAAAAAACAATTCTGAATAATCTTGGACAAGTTATCGAGAATTAATTTCTACCGTTAGTATATCTAAAAAGAGCAAAGCAATATGCTTTGAATCACCAAAGATATCAAACATTTGCACCATGCCCCAGAGAGTGTAAGCCCCCTTCTCAAATTGAACTTGGCACAAATTTAATTAGATATACCTTGAAACCAACATTTCTTCGGTGCACCTCGTAATAAAGTGACTCCCAAATAGGACATAAAAGCACCTCTAGTGCCCATGCCATTGATTTCTCGAAGAGATGAAACACTATTTTGGGAAACTCCCTTGCCAAAATAAATGAAGGATTTACCAACATTCCTCATAATTGACCATATCCATATGTATGAAAAGCTTTAGCTTACATTCAAAGATTTGATGGATATGCTTGACCAAAAATAAGCAAATAATCAACATATAAAACATAAGTTGGCACTATAGTTCCCATAGGCAAAGAAATTGGAAGAAATATGTCATAATCAACTAGAGACAAAATATACCTCCTAAGGAAGTCCTATACAATAAGAAAAAAAAAGTGGCGAAATAGGCCCCTTGTCAAAATCCTAAAGTACAAGACAAGTAACCTTTGGAAGAGCTATTAACCAATATTGAGACTTTGGCGGAAGTAAAAAGATAATGAATCCAACCCAAGAACAAATCATCAAAGCTAAAGCAATGTATCACCTTTAAGATGAAAGCCCAATGCATAGTGTCGAAAGCCATATGGATATCAATTTTAAGACCAATATTCTCAATAAGACTAGAGAGATGCATTACTTTAAAGCATTCGGAAAAATCCAACATAAAATTAAAAATGTTGTGACCTAAAATAAATCTAAACTAGTTCTGAGATAGAATTCGTGAGCCAATAACCCCTACATGTCCGATGATAATCTTCATGATTAGCTCAAACATAAAGTTGCCAAGAGTAATGGATCTATATTAGTCGATCTTATAAACCTATGAATGTCTAGGTACATGGATCAAAAGGTTTGAATTTAGAATTGGATGCATCCAACCAATCTTAAAATAGTATTGAAAAATTCATATTACATCATTACCAACAATGTCCTAGTAACGTTGAAAGAATTTACCAATTAAACTATTTGGACCAGGAGCATGATTGCACAAAATTGTTGTGTATAAATTTTGTATGACTTATAAAATAGCTCGTAAGTGCACAAATCACTTATAGAAAGTGATAAGTATACTTCCAAGGTCGATCTAAAGAGAAATCATATGATTTTTAAATTATTCAACAAATTCTTAAAAATGAAATTAACAACCTAAATATCTTGTCACAATTGTTTTGGTTGAGTATCTAAACTACTGACATAAAAATAATAATAGATTCAATAAACATTTAAGTAATTAAACATCTATAATGCAATAGAAAATTCATGGGATATGTTAGTTAGTTAATCATGCTTGTTCATTATTATGTAGGTTATTAAAGATATTAGTTAAGATTATTGATTATGCATTTTTATTAAGATAATATAATAAGGTAGGGATCAAATTCGTTCTTTAATAAGAAACTAATTAACATCCTAAGGTTGGGATAACCGATTGATTAATTATTAAATTTTGATTTATTCATAAGGAATTAATAAACCATTTAAGTACGGTCTAAGGCCGGGCATGTAAGTTAGACTTTCATTCAAGGTGTCAAATTTGGGTTTATGATTTAAGTATCTGACACTAACTTTAAGATTTTAAAACTATTATGAAAGATATGTCGTCAATATATCTTTAATAATAATTCTTATCAAAATCTTTAGAACAGAGCTCACTTTAACTCAACATTTGATATAGACTAAAAGATTTAAGAGCAATACTCTTAGTTAGATTCATATAACTTAAATCCTAAATCTAACTCTCTTGCTTATTATTGAAGATTCTTATGCGTAGGAACAATTCCTCGAAGGTCAATTGTTCTTCTGACTCAAATAGGTAATCGGGGTCTAGATGCGAGGTGGAAACACCAACCCATGGAATCTTTTTCCAAGTTCTATATCAATTTGGCCAAGTAGGCCTCACAACATGAATTGAGAAATTAACACAATGTAAGAACCAAATAACATTTTCAATTCGACACTTAACAAAAACATCCTAAAGAAAAGAAGAAGAAGCTGTAGTAGACACACTAGTGACGGTGTACCTCACAGGCTTCGGTCTTGGCTAGCAGTATGCATAAACATAGGAAATATTACATAGCATGCAAGACAGTTATATATACTAAAAAGCTATAAGGGATTTCCAATCTCTTCAAGACCTCATATGTGGGAACATATGAGGTAAATGATAATTGTGCCTTCATAGCATGCAATCATAAATTACATGACAAACCATAATAAAGAGTCCAACACCTGGTACATTACTAGGATAAGAAGATACAGACTACTTAGAGACTCATACCAAACCCTCTCTCAGGCATGCGCGAGAATCGGCAGATGGGGATGTCTCAGCGTAGATTAGGGCATTTTTTTTTCATTTTTTTGACTTTTTCTCATTTTTTTCTCAACATATTTGTGATGCATTGCCTCTAGTATTTTTCTTCAATTCTTTAAAAATATTTTGAACAAAAATACCTGAAAAATAATAAAAAATACTCGTGATTCTGAAAATACAAATTTATATAAAAATATGATAAAATCATACAAATATAAATCTATTTAATCAATTCAAATACATTAAATCATGATAATTTTAGTGTTTTTTAAACACTCTTCACAACCCCCAACCAGCTTCTTGTTAGTCTCTTAGCAAGATAATCGGTAAAAGCTAAAATAAAAACTAAAAATTAAATGATCCTAAATCACTTCCGTTGATTAACACAGTTGAATTTAGCATATGAAACAAACTTTTAAACTCCTAGGTTGCCCTAGTGGATGAGTTTGAGTCTCGTGAGAGTTTTCAATAATGATACCCACAAACATTAAACTAAATAAAACAATATTTAAAAAACATGTAGAACAAGTAAAATAAAACATAAATATTTTAATGCTTAAAATTTCATTTAATTATTATAATTAAAATCTTTAAGCATAGATTATTCTAATTTCTTAAACATTTATGATTTACTACAATAATTAGTCAAAAATCACTTTCATATTTTATGATAAATGTTTCGTTTTCACTTTACCCAATTTTAGTGTTTGGAATCCGAATTCACTTCGACTCTATTTCCTATATTTCTTTTGTACTAACCAACTCTTACAACTATTTAAGGCTAAAAAGGTCGTAATAGATTATACTATTTATTCTTTATCTCTCTATTTCTTTTAAGATATTTTTTTGACATATTTGTTTTAAAGAGTGGACCTATGAACAGATTGTACATTTTTGTAGGATTTTGGTGAGTGGTTAATTTTGTGATTTTTTTATTTGATTTTGGTTTAGGTAACCCCAGATATGTCTTTTTTTGTAGAAGTCATGCATGAATGAGATAAAGACATATACTATCAATTTCTACTTAAATCATTTAATCTGGGCAAATGAAAAATAAATATATGACATTATATTAAGATGAGAAAATTCTAACATTCAATACTAATACCTATAGAGATCATCTAAAATTTGAAGAAATAGAATAAGTGTTTTTGAATAAAAAGAAAATATTTCACTCAGAATAAAGGAAATTAAGGCTCAAATAATATCTCACAATGATAGTCTCCATTATTTGATTCCTAAACACCGATTTTGGGTTTATTATAATTTTCACATTTTATCATGAAATACTACTTACGAATTACCATATACTCCATGATATATTTTCAAAAATTAATTTAACAGTGCAAAAGACTTAACTATTTACTTAAATTTAATTTAAAGAAATGATAATTTTTTGTGTGAATTTTTTTAAAACTAATCCTAAAATTATATTAAAAAAACTAAACTACACAAAGAAAATAAAATCAAACACAATAAAAATGAAGTGTGAACATAATTTTTTTAAAAATTGTTAAAATATTTGAAATTAAGCATGGTAATTTTTCACCTTCTCTAACCTTAAACTTATATTGTGTTTAATGTAAAAATTTTAAATTAAAGATAAAGAGAAAAGTGAAGAAAAATTACCTATTTCCTGAGAATATACAAGTAGTGATGGAGAAATGCAAGTGCATCTATCTTGTTCATTATTAAAGTTCACACAGACAGATTGCTGTGAACTTTTAACATCTCAGTAAATATTTTTAGTTTTAACAATTCTAAAATTATTCACATGTAATTAAACTAAAATAAAAAAAGAAATTAAATAAAAAAATAAAAAAAATTACCTAAAATGATGGGTTACCTCCCATCCAGCACTTAATTTAATATATTAGCAAGACGTAACTTGGGGGATTTCATTTAAAGTAAACTCAATGTTCCCACATCATTGAATCAATCAAACCGATAGGTAGAACAAGTTTGTCTACTTATACTTTTTAAGTCATATCTTATAGATTTTCAAAATTTTATTTACTTAAAATTAGGGACATAATTGTGGGTTTTAGATAACCGACTTATAGGTGCAAGTCAAATAACTAAGGCATCAAAATAAATTTGTACCTACAACAAAGAAACTACATTCTTTTTATCATAGATTGTAATTAAAAACTTTGAAATTTTAGAGATAACTTTAGAATTGTTTTTTAAACTAATCTAACACTAAGTATTAAAATAAATACTAAATAACAAAAATAAAAATTAAGTAAAAGAAACAAACAAAAGCAAATAATAAAAGAAAAATAAACAAATAAATGAAAATAAAAAATAGTTAGTAAAATAAAGAAAATAATAAAATAAATAAAATAATTATATACATTTTACAATATATATAATAAAAACAATTTTTATACAAATTTTGATACATATAATTATACATAATTAAACTAGACATATTTATAATACACTATATCTATCATATAATATAAACATTTTTTTTACAAATAAATATACAAGATTAAATTATATAGAATAAATATTTATAATACACTCTATGTAATATATAATACAAACACCTTTTTATATATGTTTTTATAGTACAATATTTACAAGTTAATACACATAAATACTATATAATAAATAAAAGTAACAAATTAAAATTAATACAATATAAAGAAGTTAATCATTGTTAAGTTAATAATTAAAATCTAAGTTAAAAATTAAGTTAATAATTGTTATACTAAAAATATAAATTTAAAATTAAAAGTTAGAAAAGTTAAAAATTAAAAGAAAATTAAAAAAATTAAAAATTAAATGAAAATTAAAACTTAAAAATTAAAAGTTATTTTTTTTAAATTTAAAATTTTTTTTAAAAAGAAAATAATTAAATAAATTAAAGTCTAATTTTTTTAACTCAAAATAAATAAATGAATCACAATTATTTACAACATAAAAAGTTTTCAAAATTTTGATAAATAATTTAAAAATTCTAATCCTTCCTTGGTAACGGTGCCAAAAACTTGATGAATAAAATCGGTATCGGGTTAGCAATACCGATTTTGCAAATACTTTGGTTTTATACTTGTAAAACTCTCATAAGTGTACAAATCATTTTATAAAAAAATGACAAGTATGCTTCCAAGGTTGATCTAAGGAAGGAATATATGTGATTTTTAATTTATTATTCAAACTTTTAAAAATGAAATTAAATCCTAAACATTTTGTAATGATATTTTGATTTTTTTGTATTTTCTAATCTAATAACATAAAAACAATAAACATAGATATGAATTCAAAAAACAATTATGCAAATTTTTATCATTCATAAAAATGTAGTATTTGTGGATATAATAATTAAGGTAATTATGTTTGCTCATATTATTTAGGTTATTAAAGATATAAATTGATATTTATTGATTGTTTCTTTTTTATATATAAATATTACCTTTGGTGGGGTTAGATATTTTTTGTTAATTAAACAAATTAATTAACACCTATGGGTGGTGTCGGTAATTAATTTGGTTAATTAAATTAATTTATTTTCCTAAGAGATTGAAAATGAACCATTTAAATACCACTTTTGTTGGGTTAGACATTTTAAACTTTATTCAAAGTATCTAAATAAAACGTAAGAATTTAATTATCCGAGTACTAACTTTCAAGTTTTAAAACCATTACTGAAAATATGTTTTTATTACATTTTTGAATAATAGTTCTTATAAAAACTTTTGAAATAGAGATTCATTCTAACAACCGGGCGATTATACCAACAAATAAAAAGACATTACTCTAAATCAGATCGGGTAATTAAACCTTAAAATCTAATTTTTAGATTTAAGTTTGTAATGAAAAATAATATATTTCTCTACAATATTCTTAATATAAAATCTTGAATAAAACAAAATCAATTTATTTTATAGAAATGTTTTATCTATTTAATATTTTTTAAGCATACAATGTTATTATCATATCATATTTACAAACAGCCAACCATGTTAAATTTAATCATAGAAAAATTAAATATAACATATAAAAATAAAACATAAAAATAATTGTAAAGAATTCATTTTAAAATTATACCTCAAAAGAATACTTATAAAACTTTAATGCTAATTCCTTTTTTTGGAAAACCTCCAAACGGATTTGCATTTTTGTTTATTGAATCAAATTATTTTAGTTTTTATCACTTCTTCTACTAAGGGACTAATAAGAAACTAGTTGGGGGTTGTGATGAGTGCTTAAAAAAAATACTAAAATTACCATAATTTAATTTACTTTAATTGATTAAAAAGATTTATATTTATATAATTTTATCTTTTCAGAATCAAGAGTATTTTTATTGTTTTTCAGGTATTTGCACTTTAAAAATAATTTAAAGACTTGAAGGACAATACTGGAGGCAACACATCACAAATATGTTGAGAGAAAAAAGGGAAAAAGTCAAAAAAATGGAAAAATGGACAAAACTGTCCAGTCATGCGTGCACTATGTCAAAAGGTCGCATGCAGCCATGCGCATCATGCTGGAACAACGTGCACAGTTGTGCCCAATTATGCCACAATTTCGCATGCGCACCACATCAAATTCTATGCGCATCAACGCTATCCACTCTGTGAATTATGTACGCATGAAAGCATTTTCGAGATATTTTTCCACTTTTTTAGCCTTTTCCTCACCTATAAAATCCTCTCTCCCCCATTGTAAAAATCAGACCTCAAGAAATAATTTTCCCAATTCTTTATCTCTATAGATTTCTTTCTCTATAAAGTTTTATTTTCTTTAATTTTTAGTTTAAAGTTCTTCTCTTTTTTAGAAGAACTAGCTATGTTTTTATAGTTTTTTAGTTTTTGATTCAATAAGAAAAAATATAAATTTGTTTGGAGGTTTTCCAGTAACATAATTAGTATCAAAGTGTTGTAAGGATTCTTTTAAGGTATAATTTTAATGGATTCTTTACATTTGTTTTTTATGTTTTATTTAATTTGTCTAAGATTAAAATTAACATGACTTGCTGTTTGTAAATATGATATAATAATAACGTTGTTATGCTTGCGAAATATTAAATAGGTAAAAAAAATTTATAAAATAAGTTGATTTTGTTTTTATTTAAGATTTTATATTAAAAATGTTAGAGAGAAATATATTATTTTTTATTACAAACTTAAATCTAAAAATTAGATTTTAAGGTTTAATTATCCGGTCTGATTTAGAGTAGTGTTCTTTTATTTGTTGGTATAATCGCTTGGTAATTAGAATGATGCTCTATTTCAAATTTTTTATAAGAATTATTATTCAAAAATGTATTGACAACATATTTTTCGTAATGGTTTTAAAACTTGAAAGTTAGTACTCAAATAATTAAATTCTTAGGTTTAATTTGGACACTATGAATAAAGTTTAAAATGTCTAATTCACCAAATGTGGCATTTAAATGGTTCATTTTCAATTTCTTAGAAAAAAAAATTAATTTAATTATTACTTATCGACCCAACACATAAGTGTTAATTGATTTGTTTTAACAAATAATATCTAACCCCACCAAAATATAGTATTCATATAAAAAAGAGAGAATCAATAAATATTAATTTATATCTTTAATAACCTCAATAATATAAGCAAACATAATTAACTTAATTATTATATCCTTAAATATTATACTGTTATGAATGATAAAAATTTGCACGATTATTTATTGAATCTATATCTATGTTTATTTTTTATTTTTAGATTAGGAAACAAACAAACTAAAATATCGTGACAGGATGTTTATGATTTAATTTTGTTTTCAAGATTTTGAATAATAAATTAAAAACTACATATATTATTTCTTTATATCGACATTAAGAGTATACTTGTCATTTTCTATAAAATGATTCGTGCACTTGTGAGAGTTTTACAAATATAAAACCAAAGTATTTGTACTATCGGTATTGCTTAGCTGATGTCGGTTTTGCTCATAAGTTATGTTAACCTAAAAATCTTGTGTCTTGATCTTTTTATTTTTACATGTATACGTGATTGATTGTTTGATCGCTTATAAAATTTTAATACTTCCATTGACTAGGTATTTAAATCTATAACTAAACGAATTTTCACATCTTCAATAATTAATTAGATTTATAATTAAAAAACTTTCATATTTAAATTACAATAATATTATTTATTGTAAAAATAATCAAAATTGACGAATTCTTCGGACAAGAAAAGAAAAGAAAATGACCATATACTCTTCAATGTTATCCTCAAATTAGTGTGGTTCCCCACTTTAGTATTAAAACTAACTCTTCTACAATTTCTATTTTAAATTATAAGTTTTGGAGTGTAAGTAACATTGCATCTTTTAAAAAAATAAAATAATAGATTTTAAACATAAAATCAATTTGGTCAATAAATAAAGGGAAAGGATGAGGGATGCGATATGTTTTCTAATTTTTATAAAATGAATGTTTTAATTTAATAATTTTTAATTTGAGTGTTTTAGCTTATGATTTTAAAAGTATACTCACCTTAGTTTAAAAAAACTCAAAAAATAAGAATAAAGTACATTTTTTATATCAACCACGAGATTAAAGTGTAATTTTTTAAAGTTATAGATTAAAGTATAATTTTTTAAAGTTAGGGAATAAAAGCATTTAAATTGAAAGTTATGAAATGTTTATTTATCCAAAACTACTTAACAACATGGTCAAAATCTAAAGAGGGCATTTTTGTACTTTAGATAATTTGTTGGTTGGTAAGAATAACTCCAT
This sequence comes from Hippophae gyantsensis, assembly GCA_030763125.1. Classification (NCBI taxonomy): domain Eukaryota; kingdom Viridiplantae; phylum Streptophyta; class Magnoliopsida; order Rosales; family Elaeagnaceae; genus Hippophae; species Hippophae gyantsensis. Next base: position 38,151,530 of record CM061035.1, on the reverse strand, counting down.
TTCAAGCGAGGTAAGGTCCTTTCCTATTCAGCGAAAAAAAAGGTCCTTTCCTATTCAGCAAAAAAAAAAAGGTATTTTCCTACGCTACAAGTATAGCCATGAACAAACAGAAGCCATCTATCTACTGTCTTTTCTGCACCATACCCTCTTTCTCTATCTACCCAACCTTCCAAATTCCACGTCCCTAATTCGCCTAGACATCAAAAAGTGCACCAAATCTTCTCTCTCTCTCTCTCTCTAAAATCACTCTCTCTAAAATCGCACAGCTGGACCAAAATTTACGAAGAGAAAGAGTAAAACAAAAGAGAAAGATGGCATGTATAGATAGAGATATAAGTCTTCAATTGTCATCCAACCATAGCTCTCTTTCCCTAAGACAAATTCCCCACTTCCCACAATTGCCCTTCTGTGAATCCTATCTTCTGCAGTTATCACTCGTTCTATTAATTTCACCTCTTTGTCTCCGACCTTCATGGGCCTTTTCGGGTTCTTACATTCACCTTGTGGGTATTACAGACCCACCCAGAGAGGACTACAAGATACAAAGAATCAAATCTCGCTTCTCCTGTCTTATCTCCATATTTGCCTCTTATTTTTCTTTCTTATTGCCTTTTTGCTATTTATTTCCCTAAAGTTTTCAACTTTGTCTTCTAATTCGATTTGAGTTCGTGATTTCTTTGCTTAATCTTCATCTTTTGTTCATGGAACCATGAGTTATAGGAGAATTTTGCGGTGGGTTTAATTGGGTGCTGCTCAGTTTTTTACTTTGTCCTCTCGATTTTGGTCATTGGTTTTCTTTAATTTATCACAAAGTTTGGTATGTCAAGGGTCCAATCTTTAGAGGAGAAGATGATAAGGCCTTGATCTGATTTCCTTAAATTTTCTTTGCTATCTATTTGGTCTCTGATTTTGAAATTGGGGACTTAATTTCGCAAATCCAAAGATGAAAAGGGCAGCGGCTAATTTTCGTCAAATTCAGCCTGTTGACAAGGGTGCTAAGATTAAATTGAGATATCAGAGTCTTTTGCAAGACTACTTGGAACTGCAAAAGGTTAGGGTTTTGTTTCCTTAAACTTTATGGATATATGTTATGTTATTGGTGTTTTTCCTCTTATTAGTTTTGATTTTTAGGAAGTTAAAAAATCATTGCTTTTACCTTGTCTTGTCGGGCTGATATAAATCCTATCCAAGTCTGTTGATTTAGCATTCTTCTGATTATGATTGTAGTTTAGTTTGATCCTGAAGTAAGTTATACGAACGACAGTGCAAAATAACACAAATTCTGGTAACAGATAGTGATACAGTGCCCAATTTACTTAAATGCTTTTGTTATGTGAGATGAGATTAGGGGTGATAATCTCTGACATGAATACAATACTATACGGATAAAAAAATTAGTATGAATTGATTAATAATTCTATTCACCGTCCTTAAAAGTCTTGCCGTATCTTACTATTACAAATAGACAACCCAAAAAGAAAAATTTAAGTAAATTTTTTCACAAGTAACCAACACTTAACACGACATAATTAAGGCCGAAACATGACATGAACACAGCTTACACGACCCGATTACCACTCTTAGATGAGACCTTAGAAGGTCTAAATTTATGATTTTGAGCTTCTTTTTTCTAGACAATGTTCAACCAACGAAAGTCATATGGAGGGAGATAATTTATTGGGTTTTCCTCTGTTCTGCAGTTTCTATATTATACACTATAATATTGTTTCTTTTGAATGTGTGAGAAGATTGTTAGCTTAAGAAGTTGTATCTGGCTGTATACAAATAACACGGTAAAGCTGTAGAGAAATCACTAGTTAGCGGAATGCTTTGTCTGCTCTAACAAACAAATTTATTAAGTTATTGTGTTGTTTCTTATGGTTCTATGGTTAAGGTTCATCATGTATTGTAGAACAGGTGATTATACCTGTTTTCTGTCTATACTGTAATAGCATTGATATAACGATATAATTCCTTACTCTACTAAAGTTTTGAGGACTATATTGGATACAACTATGGTGGTCCAGTTGTAATATCCAATCACACTTTGCCACTTCATTTGATATATATTATATATCACAAATTTTTGATATTTAGATTTTTCCTAAAGTTAAACATATATTTTGGTTGAACAAAAACAGACTACAATTGTTTCTTATATCTTGTAGGAATTTGTTTCAAAGAAGAAGAAGTTGCTGGCTGCAATGCAGAAAAGAGAAACCCTTTCTTCACAAGTTCTGTATGATCTTTGTTCTCATAGTTTATGTTCAATTAGTTTTATGTTATGGATGGGTGACATCATAGGTCTCTTAGGTCAATTAGAGAAGTTTAGTTTTTATTTTTTTAGCAATTTAGTTTTTTTGTTATTAAAAAGTAATATCACAAAAACAAATGTCAATTTTTTTATTTTTATTTTTATATTTCTCATATTTTTTTCAAATGATATTGCGTATCAATTGCATAAATTGTGTTTAAGATTGATAATAACTACAAAATTGAGAAAAAAGTAAAATATATATATTTTTCATTGTTATGTAACTTTTTCATTATAAAAGGAATCTACTTCAAGTGATTGACATAATTAAGGATATGCAAATTATCTCACATATATATATATATATTTAAATTCAAAAGGTAGTCAACTAAGTGGATCTTTTTAATGTACAGATTTTTGAGGGTAAGGCATAGATATTTAATAAAGATGCAATCTCTCGTAAGTAAAATGGAGATGGATGAGCATCAGAGTTTCAACATACATCCTAAACTATCTTCAAAGGTGGATCATTATAATGAAACCGGTCCGGATAATTCTTCCAGAGTCTTGGATATGAAGCCTCTAATTTGGGTAATTAACCGATTTTGATGATTTTGAAGAGGGAATTTTTAGTGTAATACTTATTATATGAGTTCCATGCTTTATCTATTGATTGTTATTTTCTTACATTGTTAGGGAGAAGGACAGGATGCTAGGGGAAAGGGGAAAGAAATTGTTGTGGATCCTGTAAAGAGAGTAAAGAAGAAGCCTAAAATTGGTTTGGTAAATGACAAAAGTAATGGAAAAAAGAAAAGTTCAGTACAAGACCAGATTGTTTTGAAAGTCTAAAATTCGGTTATACAGAGTAGTTTTTGTCAGTTTCTTACTTTTCTCTTTTTGAACTGTATAGAATAACATGAGAATTTTAGCATGCATGAAGTTCTGGAACGTCTTTGAGTGACAAAAAGTCGTCTTTCCTTTTTCTCTGAATTTATTTGCTTTTTAATTACCAATTAGGAAACGTGATTGTTTGATTCCATTCCTTCTAGCCCAAAAGAAAGGTTGTATTAAAGGGTCGGGATTTTAGTATTTGAAATATTTATGCATTATTTAATATTTTAGATCAATGATACACTCTTCATGTTTAACAAGCAAAAATGAACATGGAGTTAGGACTTAAATAGCATATATATATATGGTACATAAATTAAGTAATATGTTTGTTTTATTAGATCAAATGGTATTTGTTGTATCTTGGAATAATGAGTCTTAGGTGAACCATTATAAAATAACATTTAAGCTGTACATAATGTATGCATTAGTATATAATACGTACGCTGCATGGGAGGAATTCAAGTGTCATTAATAATATTTAAAAATTTGAGCAAATAATATATTAAACTTAACTAATATTTATTAAATTTAATCTTTTTTATCTTTTGGCTAATATGGCTTATGAAGAAAAACACATTAACTTTTTTAAGATTAAGTAGACATACAAGTGCAAAGGCATAGCCTAGGAGTATGTCACAAATATTAAAAATTAAAAAAAAAACTATATGTAATTTCTCTTTTTCTCCAAAAAAATAAAGGTGCACGTTAAAATCTATGTCACATTGTAAATAATATTAAAATTAGAGGAGAAAAACAAAGTTAAAATGAATATCAAGTCAAAAATAAAAGATTTCTCTCATCTTGTTCTATAAAAATTGAATAATTTCATAGAGATCAAGGATGAGTTTGATCCATTAGGTTCTTCAATTTGTTCGAAAAATAAACGAGTGATAAGAAAACATATTTGCGTTAGAAAACTTTTACCAATATATATATATATATATATATATATAGATATGAGCAGTGATATGAAAATTCACTCATGTAGCTCCACATTTCCTCATAAAATATTAACTTCTTATTTTTTTCTCACAAATAAAATTATAAATTATAAAAATATTTTTTAGTAGTTAGTACATTATTAACAATTTTTTCAAGAATAATATAAGAATTAAGAGTTTTTCATTATTTTAATTAAGTCAATTTATCTAAAATTAAATCGTTTTTTATCTCAATTGGTGCATAAATTATTTAAAATATTTAACTTACTGCATTAATTAAATAATAGTTAATACATTAAATAAGTCACATCTCATTTTTTTGATATAATTAACTTTAAATACCTAAGTTTTATTAATAAAAGACAACATAACTATTAATGTCAAGTTTTTAAAATGTCCAATATATGATGCATTTATTTTTCCATGTGATCTCTTTACATTGAAAAATAAAAAAGCTAAAACAATACTCATATTAATATATGAATTTTTATTATACAAGAAATGTGATATTTGTGCAAGTGAAGGGAAAAAGATACATGCATGCTTTTATATTTTGGCTTCTTGTATTAAGTATCACACTTGAAAAATTTTAAATTTTAATACATATAAAATAACATCATTTAGCAATAAAAATTATAAAACTTTCGAAGCAAATATATATGAGCTTTATGACTCATATAGTTCCATACTATATTATTATAAAACTAACCAAAACAATTAATAACATGTTCATTTTTAAGTTTTTAATAGAGAATAATTAAACATTTGGTTGTCATAACGTTGAACGAAAGTATCTCCCATCTTATATGATATATGAAAAGTGAACTTATTTTTATAAGTGAATATCTATATGAATTTTATGTAAATCAGTTCTTTCCACGTCAAACCCAAATACAATTAAATCCTATTAATGTTACGAATTTTTTTTGTCACAATATTAATGTTAAGAATATATATATACAAAACAAGATTACAAGGCATATTAATTGCATTATGATATTGAAAAGGTTATATATCAAAAGAAGATGACAAGGCATATTGCAATATGATATTGAAAAGACTATGAGTTTGTAAATAGTGAGATATGAAAAGCCTTGTTTATTATATGTTTTAAATTTTTTTGTATTTATCACAATTTAAAAGCTAGATGAATTTTTTTTTCTTTGTCCATAAATTAAGTGGAAAATAATAATTTATTAATAGTATTAATTATCTTATATTAACATATTGATATATGATTATGAATACTAAATAGACATTAATTCAAATATCATTAATGAATATATATGAAAATATATAACTATTTGTTATAAATAAATAATAATTGATTGATATTAATGCTTTTGGCAAGCAAGACAAAGAATAAATATGCTTTTTATACAATCTAAAAAGAGTCCATACAAATGTGTTTTTTGTTGTTCAAGATGAGAATTATATTTGTAATTACACCAATATTGAAATAAATGGAAAATAATAGTTTATTAATATTATTAATTATCTTATATTAATATAATGATATATGTATCTGAGTACTAAATAGACATCGATTCGAATAGCATCAACGAATATGTATGTTAATATGTAACTATTTGTTATCAATAAATAATAGCTGGTTGAAATTAATGCATTTGGCAAATAAGACAAAGAATCAATATGCCTTTTATACAGTTTAAAAAGAGTCAACACGAATATGTTTTTTGTTGTCAATGAGAATTATATTTGTAATTAAACAAACATTAAAATAAGGTCTAAAGTATGTCCAATTAAATTTGTAATTTAACATGTAATTAGAAATAAAAAAAATAAATATATATATTTCAATATAAGAGATTATTTTTATAGTTATAAATTTTATGAGATATTATGTCATATTCCTTTCATCTCTTTTGATAAAAGTTTATTACTGAGTATATCAATTACCATCATTTTTATAAATATTGACATGTTAATGTTATTATTTTCTTCAGAAAAAAAAACACTTAATTTTGAATTTTTTTATTATAATTTAGATAATTTTAAATATTTATTATTAACATTTCAATAATTGTTTAGGATAACCGGTAACAAATTTTGTAATTAATTTTTCTTAAAGAAAATGAAAATATGAAAAATCATATATTGATAACTAATACTTATAAAATTGTCTAAATTTAAAATGCAAGGATAATATAGTATTTTTCTTTCACTAAAGCTCAACTCACTCTTTTATAATGGTAATGGTCATTGTTATTTGCCTTACACATCAAAATTTACATTTGTGAATTAAATACAAAATATTTGTATTATAATATCTTAAGTAAATCATAAAAATAATCATTAATTTTATAAACACATTCAAAAAGTATACGATTCGATATACGATAAGAGTAAGGAGATATAGATTCTTAAAGGACTCGGTCCTAACTCACAAGAAATATAACAGTATAATATTTATATAGTTCACATAACAGAATCACAAAAAATGCAATATCAAATGCAAAAGACTTTAATAACATATATTATATATTAACCAGAAAATAAGTAAATGATAAATGCTTTTTAATCAAAGTTTAAGCTTATAGTGTGCTGAAAAATACACGTCTTAAACTTGGATTGTACTAATACAATATTAGATAACACATAACTATTGATGTAATGAGGTAAACCTATATAGAGACAATATCTATATGGAATCATCCTCAAGTTGCTTAAAGCAATCACTTAGTGGCAAATAATTCACTAAGTAGTAAAAAAATTATAATACTGATAGACAGTAAAACCATTATTATCTCTATCAGCCAGGACCTTTGTCCAAATTGTCTACTGTTACTTTTCACTTGTTGCTTTTGCAACTGGTTGGTTCCACACTCGAACCCTACTGTCTTTCAAGCTAACACTACCCAATGTGGTGTGATTGGAAACCAAAGATCAAGTAACACAAAATGAAAAAACTCACACTCTCAAGGGACACATAATCCAACACTAATATCAAATCGTGTACGGAAGACACACAGTTAAACCATGTACGTACACAGCCTACAATTTGATTACTAAACTCACAAAATGACCCATTCTTAAATGTATGCTCACCAAAATGATTTTGAAAACATATATATTATTCAATGCAAATTTTGGCAAAATTTTGCTATGGAAAACATGGGTGAAGAGAAGAGAAACGAGTGGGGTATTTATAACACTTAGATTTTCCACCTCACCACCAACTATGGTGAGGTCCTTAGTGAGCTTGTTGGTGAACTTTTTGATGAGGTGTGTAAAATGTGATATTTTTTGTTTTTGAAAATGTGGAGTAAACCCCACAAATACTTGTACTTGAAACAAGCCAAACACCACTAGTAACAACACTGGCGAGAGAGCGTGCATGCACAATACCAAAACCAACTCCCTGGTGTGTAAACATGCTTGCATATAAAGTGTAATTAACTATGTGCATGTGTAAATTACTAATCTGTAGTAACTAACCTTACATAGAGGAAGATAAATACACTAAATAAAATAAAATAGACATCATATTTTGTATATGGGAAGCCAATAAATAGACACAAGTACAATGAGACTTACATTCTCCCTTTTTGGCTTTCCATATCAAAACACTGCACAACTAAATACATAAACTCATCAAACATGAGATGATCATAAAGATGTCTAAATATTTTTGTTCCCGTGAACAAACCAACACCAAACCCAAAAGACACACCATCTCTTGAGTGCTCCACCCAACTTCATGAATCAACACATCCAATCCTTGACTTTGAAACACGAGTCACATCATCATTGCATATAGCATATCTGAAGCTCGAAGACTTCTCTTAACACTTGTGACTGATGAGTGCTCAAAAAGCACTAAAATAACCATGATTTTATGCACATTAATTGATTAAAAATATATATATTTATATGTTTTATCATATATTTATATAAATTTGTCTTTTTCAGAATCATAGGTATTTTTATTGTTTTTCAGGTATTTTGGCTTAAAAACGCAACTTAAAAACTCAAAGAGGAATACTGGAAGCAATACATCACAAATATATTAATAAATAAATGGGGAAAGGTCAACAAATATGGAAAAATTGGACAAAATGGGTCAAAAAGGACAAAAATGTCAGAAAGGAGAAAATCGCGCCGCCGTGCCTTCACCACGCCCCGCGCCTTGACTCCGCCCACTGTTCATCCGCGGCAGTCACGGCCGCCGTCATCTTGGCGTCATCAAATGACGTCAGCAATCACTAATCTGCGTTTTTACATTTTTTTTTCTCTACTTTTTCTCTCCATCCTCACCTATAAATACCCCCCTTCCCTTAACTTCAAAACACACTTCTCTCTTCTTTCTTTCTCTCTTTTCTTAGATTTTTAGGTTTTTTTAGTTTTTCTTAGTTTTTAGTTAATTTCTCTTAGTTTTAGAGTTCTTCCCTTTTTGGGAAGAACTAGTTATGTTTTTGTAATATATTAGCTTTTGATTCAATAAATGGGAGTGCAAATTCCGCTTGGAGGTTTTCCCGGCAACGGCGCCAAAAACTTGATAGGGGCAGAACCGACGTCGCCGATCCTGCCCGTTACTTTGGTTTTATCTATTTATAAAACTCTCGCAAGTGCACAAATCATTTCGTAGAAAATGATAAGTATACTCCCAAGGTCGATCTAAGGAAGGAATGTATGTGGTTTTTAATTTATTATTCAAACTTTTAAAAACGAAATTAAATCCTAAACATCCTGTCACGATAGTTTGGTTTTTGTGTTCCTAATCTAATAACATAAAATAAATAAACATATATACAGATTAATTAAATATAATCTAATAACATAAAAATAAACATAGATACAAATTCAATAAATAATAAACATATATACAAATTCAATAAATATTCATGCAAATTTTTATCATTTATATTAACGGAGTATTTATGGATATAATAACTAAATTAATTATGCTTGCTCATATTATCTAGGTTATTAAAGATATAAATTGATATTTTATTGATTCTCTCTTTTTTATATAAATACCACCTTTGGTGGGGTTAGATATTCTTTGTTAACTAAACAAATCAATTAACACCTATGGTAATTTGGTATTTGAGTAGCGGTAAGACGGCCAATGACGCGATTTTCTCCTTTCTGATATTTTTGTCCTTTTTGACCCATTTTGTCCAATTTTTCCATATTTGTTGACCTTTTCCCATTTATTTATTAATATATTTGTGATGTATTGCTTCCAGTATTCCTCTTTGAGTTTTTAAGTTGCGTTTTTAAGCCAAAATACCTGAAAAACAATAAAAATACCCGTGATTCCGAAAAAGACAAATTTATATAAATATATGATAAAACATATAAATATATATATTTTTAATCAATTAATGTGCATAAAATCATGGTTATTTTAGTGCTTTTTGAGCACTCATCAGTGACCTGTACACATGAAGCAAACACATATCCCGTGAATGTATCGTGTAGAAACAACGTGTAGCCAACCCATATACTATCGTGTTAGCCCTACATAGGTAAACACTGATAGGCACAAACACAAGTAAATATGAACAACTCCCCTTTGACTTCATGCAACACTCCCCTTTAATGTATGCAAGTAAGATAATAATATGTAGTGTAATCCTACACTCAAAGCCCATGTGGCACACAATATAGCAACAAACATATAGTTATGTATAGAAACTTCTCCCTTTTTTTGACACTGGAAGTCAAAGAAACATTCTTATATGAGGGAGAGAAGACATAAAATTATGCTATAATCCTAACATTATCATAATAGAGTGGTAAGATTAAAGAAAACATATGCTTCAAGAGAAACTAGTAGGGTGGAATCATGAAACATGTAACAAACTAAATGCACGAGCAATCAAAGATAAGTGTAGGTAAAAAAATCTCAATCTACCAAAGAAAACATGTCATGAATTCTAGCAATAGTTACTATGTAATGAACGACAAATGAGAAGCATGCAAGAAGAAGCAGAAGTAGGGAAACACATAGGTAGACATGTGAAAACAAAATTGCATACGATGCATGCAACATATTGTACTAATAGTCCTATTTATGCATGGTTCATATAAGGTGATGAAAAGGGAAGAAAACATCACATGATCAAGACAAAAAAAACTCATAAAATAGGAAACACATTAAGAAGTAAAACAAAAACATCACTTCCTTGACAACAAACATAAGACACAAAACTCTTCCCCTAAAAGTATGCATGCGATACAATAAACATGTTATGCATTCTACTCGTAAACATCCCTAACATAGAAGAATCTATACATAGTAGACAATATGAAACATAGAATAAAGGAAGCAAACAAAGTATGTTTAACAAATTAGAAGGTCTGTAAAGAATAAACAATACATTCAACACAAATATCCACATGTCCATTAATCCATGATGCATTCATGTAAGGGTATGATTAAATTTTTGATGACATATACTGTGTGTGATATACAAAATTTGTTTACTCTATTTGCCATCATGATATGTTTATATGAACTACGTAAATTGAAATATAGACTCAAGTTAAGCCAAGCCTCATATGTCCACAATTAGACTCCCTCTCCACTAATTTAAGTGCCAACCAAGAAGAAATTGATAAGTCTTTCAAATGTTGTAATGAAAGGATAAGGAATGGGTAGGGAAGAGAAGATATTTGGGCTTGAACACACCTTTGTTTATCCAAACAAATAGATAAGTTCATATCTATGTCACTTATACCCTCAAACATGGATTTCTTTTCTCTTTACTTCTCAAACTTCAACCAATGAAGTTGAGAGAGGAATACATAAAATTTAGTGAATCTTGCACTTCTTCCCTTTTCATACTTCTCATCATTTAGCGTTTTTTTTTCTTTCCTCACTCCTTTTGTCTCTAAAATTAAATTATTCTCAATACTCCCTTTCTTTTTATTTTCTTCATCTTTCCCATTTTTCTTAACCATCATTTCATTATCACCCGTCTTGCCTTTTTATATTGAAAACAAAAGGGTAAAGTAGACAAACCCACAACATACAAGATCAACAAAGGGCGTAGAAGGTAAGTGAGAATAAAAGAACAAAGAAAGGATCAAACGATTCAAATGTGGCCTAAATCCTTTTTATATCCAAGCAACACCTAATATTTTGTCTCGAGAGACACTAAAAGTGGATTCTAGAGCTTGTTAGAGAAATACAAATCATCAAAGTAGAAGATTCACATAAGATTCTCAAAATAACAATACAAATTCACAAAGATCTAACATGTGCAAAGGAAAGGTGTATTTATGATAAAACAAACAAGAAAAATTTAGTCATACTTGCTCTCAAGGAATACACCTGTCAAAACATCCACACTTCAATTCATGTTAAATTCATGCCAAGGAAATATCAACATGATCCCTATAAAATTCATTTTACATGCAATACATAGTAAAGAGAAAGAAATTGTCAGTCTCATGAAACACAAAAACAATAACTACCAAGTGAGATGACAAGAAATGACACAAAATAGATTAAATCCCAACAAGAAAAGGAAAGTGTCTCAAAAGAGATAAGTAATAACACTCACATTGTTGCTAGTCATGAGAAAGAAAGAAAATGACTAACTAGTGAACAACACAGGTAACATCCCTAAGAGAAGGAAGAAACAATGGATGCTACTAAAACCTCTAAGCATATAAGAAAAACAAAAGTTTCAATACAAAAACACAAGATATGCTTAGACAGGGACACAACTCAAACAACATCAGTGTCAACAAGGAAAGAAGCAAGAAAACTATCTCTGTCAACTTCAAAGAAACAACTGAAGCAAAGCAGAAGGATAAAAGGGAAAAAGATAGGAAAAATAAGGATAGAAGTCAACAAGAGAAAAAAAAAAGAGAATCAACACACAATGTCCTAGGTGCAAAAATGTAAAACATAGTAAGACAGATGAGAAGTATTCCAAATTTCATGCCATGAGTAAGATAGGACCGTAGATAGAGAATCCTACTACAATGACAATATATGATGAAAACATGTGACATGATGCTCAAGATAATAGCCATAGAAGAAGAAGTAAACAGTAAGCAATAGAGATAGCTAGTTACATCTCAGATAGTCAGGCATAACATAAAGTAAAATAGTTAGTGCACTATGTAAGACAACGAAACAAGAAGAAAGGGAGAGATATGCATGAATATGCAAACAAGGAGCAAGCAAACAAAAATTTACATACATCGAAATGAAAAACAAAGAAAGTAAAGAACATAGACAACTATACCCAAATAGATCACCTGAATATAGTGATAAAAAAATCCCTCAATTTAAATAATTTATGAAGGGTAACTGAACTAGAAGATAGTCTTTGACTCATATGAGCATAACGAGTATAAGAAAATCATTTTTTGGTTTAAAATCTCTATAAAATTCAGACGAATCATCCATATAAACATGATAAGGTGGACTTTTTAAGCTAGATTTATTTTTTTTCAGTTTTATACCTCAAGTGAATAATTAAACTTGTAAGAATATACTCAAATGAGCCACAATAGCTACATCCTAATAGAAAAGATGGGGAGGAGCGACATGGAGGACTTCAATTTATACTTCTTATAAATCTTGGACACTGCCTAGTAATGTGGTTAGCAATGACACAATGATAACAAGTATAAACAGTGAAGTTGGAAAAATAGGGTCCCTAACTTGAAGGAGTATTAAATGGAGGAGAAAAGGAATAATTTATTTTATTGACTTTCACACGATAATGAGTAGTCAATTTTTAATAGTGTGGTGTCAAGTGCCCAATTTTACCATAATCGTGACAAGTAGAAAGGATAGTATAAGAGGCATAAGACCATCACTGGAGTGACAATAAGCACTAGCCTTAGGTGAAGGGTTCACCTTCTTAGAAGGATTTGGCTAAAGGAACAAAACCAACTTACCTCTTGGATATGTAGCAGTAGACGTCAATTTTTCATTTTGATTAGAATCTTTCACAAACTTAGTCGAACCCACTGTGGAAGTTGAAACCTTCTCATTATAACCAATACCATATTTTTCCCCAAATATCCTTGTGTTTATAAGAATATCATTTAGGTTCTTTGAGCCAATTATCATTTTGTTGAAACTAGAGGTAGAGTGCTCTAGTTCTTTCTCATTGACTTTGAGTTTGTCCTTTAGATCAATAATTATATCTTATTTTTCTTTAAGAAATGTTTCAAGATAATCTGCTAAATTTTTCATAATCTCAACTTTCTTATTTAATTTTCAAATTTAGTTTCCTTTTGGGTAAGAGAGTGTGCCATGTATTCCTTTGTACTCTCTAGAACTATGATATTCTTCTTCAATCTTTCTACCTCTACATTTTGATTAGAAGAGGGAAGGTACTCACAAACAGATAAGTAGTTTTACTAGAGATGGGAATCTTCAGTTGCTCCTTAAGTTTTTTAACTTTTTCAAGATTTGTAATAAATTCCTCAAGTAGATTTGAATGTCTCTTTTGTATAACCTTACATTTTCTGGTCAGATCAATTTGTTGGCTATCAATGGAGGACTTCTTTTCCTCAATATTTTTCTTTAAAGCACCTACCTTGTGCTCCATTTCATCAAGGCTTTCCAAGGCCTTTTTTCTTTTCCTTTTCAAGCAACTCATCTTGCTTATCATTATCATCATCAGTTACCTCTTGAACTTTTGAGTTAGTAGTCGGAGGATTAATGATACTACTAGAGGTAGAAAAGGCTAGAAAATTTGTTATCCTTATTATCACTAATGGTACGACCCAAAATAGTAACCTTAGCTTTCATAACATGCTTGTTCATGTGATTTTTTTTAAAGCACCTTCTCATATTCAAAGAATCTAATTTTATTCATGTTCATTGCTTGATTTTTCATATTCATTTTTTGAGTCTTTATCAACTTTAATAGATTTTGAGGATTTGGAACTTGAAGTATCTTTTCTGATAATCCTAGATGGTACTTCTTCTTTTTAAGGAACCTAGTAAATCTTTGGGATAAGAAGGCCATTTCCTCCTCATCAGGATCATAATCATCATTACGATAGACCATGGCACTAACATATTTACTTGAGCCACTTCCTTTGGAAGTTTTGAGAGCTAAGCTGTTACCCTTCTCAGGAGCGGATTATTCCTACCTTGGTAACAGAAAATGCAGTTTGAAGACTTACAGGTCACCAACTAGGTCATTTATAGAGAACTCACCAAATTTGTACATTGATTCAAGTATAGTAACCTTAACATGACATCTATAAGGTAGAATGGGGGTGATTTTTTATATCTACTTTTCTTCACTAATGGGTATACCCAGGTTGTAAGAACAGCTAAAAATACTAGAAAACCATGCACTTGCATAATGCATAATTCCAAGTTTCTATTTACTTAAGAATTTTGGATATCTTAATAGTAGATGTTCCTTCATGAGTTGTCTCAAGGATATCCCAAGCTTGTTTTGACAAAGTATAACATTAAATTCATCTATATTCATGAAGTGACAACCCTAATAATAGTATACAAAACCTTATTGTTCCTTTTGACCTTTGTAGATTCTTCTTTAGTCCATTCAATAATTGGTTTTGGAATCAATGTATTATCAGGTAGGGTTTTAGTGGGATAGGTTAACCCACTGTTAGTAAGGAACTATACATGGTCTTCTTTGGACCACAAGAAGGCACTCATTTAAGATTTCCAATAGGAATAGTTCAACCCATCAAAAAGAGAGGTCTACCAATATTTGCATCTTCTTCTAACTCTAACAGAGAAAATGTGTGTGTATGTGTGAAGGCACAATTTAGCAAGATCAACATCGGAGTAGTGAAGCCCAAAAGGGTGCAACAACTCTTATAAGAATTGAAAATTTCCACGACCTGGTATACAATAAGGGTAAGGAGACACATAATCCTAAAGGACTCAGCCCTAACTTGCAAGAAATAGAATAGTATGATACCTATACAGTTTATGCAATAGAAGCACATAAAATATAATATCAAAAGTAGAAGACTTTAATAACATATATTATATATCAAATAGAAAGTAAGTATATAATAAATTCTTTATAATCAAATTTTATACTTATAGTATATTAAAATATACACACCTTAAATTTGGATTATACTAACACAATATCAAATCACACATAATAATCGATGTAACGAGGTAAACCCTTATGGAGACTATATCTATATAGTGACATTCTCAAGTTGCTTAAGGAAACCAATCATTAGTAAATAATTCACTAAGTAATAAACAAGTTACAATACTAATGGGTAGTAAAATCATTATTACCTCTATCAGCCAGGACCTCTTTCTAAACTGTCTACTACTACTTCTGCAACTAGTTGGTTTAACACTTAAACTCAATTTTCCTCCACAGCTAACACCACCTAATGTGGTGTGATTGGAAATGATAGATCAAGCAACTAGAAATGTAACAATTCACACTCTCATGGGACACATAGTACAACACTAATATGAAATTGTGTATGGGAGACACATAGTCAAACCATGTATGCACATAACCTACAATTTGATTACTAAACTCATAAAATGATACACTCTCAAATGTATGCTCAACAAAATGATTTCAAAAATAGATATATTAATAAGTAAAAATTTTGGTAGAGTTTTACTATGAAAAACATTAGAGAAGAGAAGAAAAATGAATGGGCTATTTATAGCACTTGGATTTTCCACCTTTCCATCCACCTCGCCACCACTTGTGGCAAGGTCTTTGGCAAGCTTGATGGAAAGGTGCGTAAAATATGATGCCTTTTGTTTTCAAAAATGAAGAGTAAAATCATAAATACCCACACCTAAAACAAGCCAAAAACTATGAGTAACAAAGTCAGCTCACTTGCATGCTCACTCTTTGAAAACCAACATTCTCAACCTAGCATGCACACTACGAAAGCCAATTCTCGTGGTGTATGTGAACATGCTTACATATAAAATGTACCTAACTATGTGTGTGTGAATTATTGATACTCAATAACCAACCTTATATAAATGAAGATAAATGTACTAAGTAAAATAAAATAAACACCATATTTTGTACATGGAAAGCCGACACATAAGTACATTGAGACTTACACACACAATATGTAGTTTACTTAATAGTGATAGTTTATTACTCTATCTGAATATTTAAAAATGATATTATAAAAAGTCAAACACAATAGGCATATAAAATACTTTTCTTGATCAATGTTTCATAAATAGGCATATAAATATGTAACATATATATGAAGAGAATTAAGACGTACTCCAAGTTATAGAAGTATAAAATTTTATAATTATTACGGATATTGTAAAGTAAGTAATTTAGCTATAACTAATTTGATAACTTTTTTGTTTCATAGCATTAAAAGTTATACATTTAAAGACTAATAAAAAAATAATATAATAAAATTTTGGTCTCAAATATGCATATGTTGCTTTTCACATATTTTTGTATTATATATCATCAAGTAAACTTCTCATCCCTCATTTCAACTTGTATATTTGAATTATACTAAATATTGTTTGATGTAAAAAATCATCAAACAACCTCACAACAAATTTAAGAAAACAAAAAAATCATGGCTATATTGTCAAGTAAGATAGATATAGAATAATTATTAATAGTTGAGAGCAATGTAGATGCATAAAAATAACTATATGCGATCATTAACTATTTTAATTAAAAAATGTTAAAAAGATGTGATTTAACAATCAAAACTAAAGACTTTTGTAATTCTAATTTTTCAAAAAATTAATTATTATTTTATAAATAATTAATTTTAATTAAGAACATTGAAGTTTAAAATAATTTTGACTGAAATAACTACATGTAATATGTAACAATTTTAATTTTATATAAAAGAAAGTTATGAAATGATAATTAAATAATCTAAATTGAAGCCTTTTGAAATTAAAGTTTTTAATGATTGTTATTTATTATTCAAAAAAAAATTTATTTTAATTAAAAATATTGAAGTTTTGAAGAAGTATGATAAATAATTATATGTAATCTATAACTTTTTAAATTTTATAAAAAGAAAATTTTAAAAAGTGATAAAAAAATCATAACTAAAGTCTTTTGAAATTCTAGTTTTTAATTCATAATTAGGCAATTACATTTGTTATTTATAATTCCAAAAGGAATTAATTATAACTAAAATTAAATTTTTGGAGAAATGTAACCAAAATAATTATATGCAATCTATAAGTTTTTAATTTTATTAAAAAAAATTATGAAAGGATGATTAAATAATTCTAACTAAAATATTTTAGAATTCTAATTTTTAATTCTTAATTAAGCCATTATGTCTATTATTTTTTTATTATAAATAATAAATTTTAATTAAATATATTGATATAAAATAAAGTTATCAAATCGTAATTAAATAATTTAAATTGAAGTCTTTTGAGCTTCTAATTTTTAATGATTGTTAATTGCTATTCCAAAAAGAATTAATTTTAATTGAAAACATTAAAATTTTGAAGAAACAATGACCAAAATAATTATATGTAATCTATAACTTTTAAAATTTTATAAAAAGAAATTTTAAAAAGAGTGATTAAATAAACGTAACTGAATTACTTATGTAGTTGGTATTTGGGTAGAGGAGAAGCTCCACGAAAGTTATTATGTTTGCTCTTGAGTGTAGGCCAGCTTGTGACATCATTACTCGACTCTTTCGGAGGAGTCTAGGTGGTTAGTTGGCATGAATTTTTCAGCACAATTTTGGATAAATAATTATATAGGTATTTCTTTATTTAAGAGGTTGAACAACCCTTTTTGTGGACCAATCATTACAATCGTTAGTAGACGATTATTTATTGGTTGATAGTTGGTACCTATCGTAGCCTTTTGAGAACTCTTACCATGTTATATCCTTAAAGGTCCATTCAATTGTTGCTGGGAAAGGTATGGATTCTATAATTTGGACACATTAGATCAAACAAGGAGTCACAACTAGCGAGGCCTATGATTCCCTAAAATGGTCAGGGAACATAAGAGTTGGGGAAGGGAGATCCGTGCCTTTTTCATATCATCATTCCTATTCATTCTATTTTGGCAAGCTATATAAATCAAGCTACCAATTTATTGTTAGGTAAATAGGAGGGGCCACTCCTTCCCTTCCCAATGCTCCCTGTGTGGGTTAGAAAAAGAGACTATTTCTCCCATTTTTGGAGTTGTCATTTTATAAGTCTACTATGGGACCTATTATGCTTTTTTTTGGCAAACAACCTTATACAGACTCTTTCATTCTAGATTTATAGAATGTGTAGTGTTGCTCAATCTTGTGTCATAGCTCGATAATCTATAGAAAGTAGGTATAATTTTAGTTATTTGGGTCATATGAAAAGCTAGGAACGATGCTCGCTTTGAGAATAGACACACTACTATAAGCTTCGCATTTACCATAGTTTGATATTTTATTCATGAAGTATTCCTATCATTGCATATGTCTATATGAAATAGAGTTGAAGATCTTATGATCCTCCAAAGATTACAAGTATAAGGAACTGTAGGACGAGCATCACAAATCGTAGAGGTAATTTGGAGATTGTTGCTTTTGGGATGGATAAAGATCAACACCATGGTGCCAATTTTGGATCACCTGGTCTAGCAGATTGTGTGAGGGTATTTTAGACATTAAGATCAGTTGTCAAAGGTTGTTTTTATATTCCACTTGAGGTTGTATTTTCTTTTGAGTTAGAGTTCGGGGAAATTGTTCACACAGTATTGTATGCCACCACTTTTGGGTGGAAAAATGCTTTTGTTGGAGTGAGACTCTCTTTAAATGTTGACTCTTTTTCGTACTAGATTGTCATTAGTGCTATAAAGATGTACTTGACTTGGGTTGACTACTTAGAAAAGATTACTCATATAAATTTTCACTATTTTCATATTTTTAGGGAAGATAATGCTATATCTGATTATATAGCCTTTAGGGAACATATTATCTGTATAGGAATATGGTGGTGGGATACCCCATCATTTTCTAATACTTTTTTTAATATTAATAGCATAACTAATTATAGGTGTTGTTGAGTTATTATTTGTATTATCTGTTTTATCATTTTAATAAAACTCGTAGTTGATAGGCTAAATGAAGAAAGGTGCTATGGAGGTGCAAACTTAGTTACGATATCCTTGTGCACCTATTATGTTTATTAGTTGCAACCTTTTATTCAAAAAATAATCCTAAATGAATTATCTTGGAATTCTAGTTTTTAGTTCCTAATTAACACATTTTGTTTGTTATTTATTATTCCAAAAGAAATAATTTTAATTAACTTTAAAGTTTTGAAAAAAATATTACTAAAATAATTATATGCAATTTATAAATTTTTAATTTTTTGAAAAACAAAATTATAATGATAATTAAATAATTATAACTAAAATATTTTAGAATTTTAGTTTTTAATTCATAATTAAGCCATTATGTATGTTATTTATTATTCTTAATAATTAATTTAATTAAAATATTGAAAAAAAGTTACGAATGTGTCATTAAATAATTCTAACGGAAATATTTTAAAATTTTAGTTTTTAATTCTTAATTTAGTCATCATATCAATTATTTTTTATGTCAAAAAAATAATTTTAGCTAAAAATATAAAAAAATAGATATATGAATAGATAATTAGATAATTCATACTGAAACCTTTAGAATTTTAGTTTCTAATTTTTAACTAAGTCATATGTTCTATTTTTCATTATTTCAAAAAGAATTAAAGTTTTGAAGAAATGTGATTAAAATAATTATATACAACCTAACCTTTTAATTTTATAAAAAAAATATATTAAGGAAGGATGATGAAATTACTCTAACTGAAGTATTTTAAAATTATAGTTTATAATTTCTAATTAAGTTATTATTCTAAAAATAATTAATTTTATTTAAAAACATTAAAATTTTGAATAATTTCAAAAGATATATATTTAATACATAAAAAATTGAATTAAGTTATATACGGAAATGCATTGATACTTATAGTAGACATCACCAATCAAAATATGACATATCCTTGTCCCTTTTTAGGTTATGATGATCATTTTCATATGAAAGTGCATACTTATTCCTTTATAATAGTTATAAAATAAGATATGTTGTACATATTGTGTAAGTCTCGTTCTTCTTGTGTGTGTTTGTTGGATTTTCATGCGTAAAACATAGTGTTTGTTTTATTCTTACTTAGTGCATTTGTCCTCTTATGTGTAAGGTTAGTTATGATAGATCATTAATATATACACGCATCTAGTTAGGAACACTTTATATGTAAGCATGTTTACACAAACCATGTTGTCACTTATGTTTTTAGTTCATTTGAGGTGTAGGTATTTATGGAAAGTACTTGACAATTTTTGGAACAAAAAAATGTGACTCTTTACCACCTTGTCACTAAGTTTGCCAATAAACTTGCTAAGGACCTCACCATAGGCATTGGCAAGGTGGCTGGCAAGATGGATGGTGAGGTGGCAAATATGAGTTCTATAAATACCCCTCTCACTTCTTCATTTTCATATCCATAAAAATGTAGCAGATCTATATCAAATTGACATCTTGTTCTTTCTATTTTCATATCACTAATACCTTGTGTGTTGTTTGGTATTAGTGATTCATGACTATATGAGCCAAAAAATGCTTGTGAATGGTAAGTACTCATGGTAGTGTTTGCAAATGGGTTCTATGTATTGAGGAGTGTGTTGGCTGGTGGTTGTCTTCATGCAACATTTCCTTATTCACTTTACATGTTGATGGTATTTGGTTATTGATCACACATTATTGGTGGTGTGAGCTTTGAAGTAGATCTAGGTTTATGTGTCAAACCAGGTCATCATGGAAGCAACAAGCAAGAACAATAATAGGCAGTTAAGACATAGGTCCCAACTGATAGAGGTAATAATGATTTTATTTCTCTGAGAGTGTAACTGTTTTATTGTTTAGTGGATTGTTTGCTATTGAGTGGTAGCCTTAAGCAAACTGAGGATGTTATCACATAAATAAAGTTTCTCTGTGGGTTTATCTCATTATATCAAATGTTATGCATGCTCGACTATATGGCTAGTATAATAAGAGTTTAAAGGGTGTATGCTCCTACATATTAAAGTTTAAACTTTGATCAAAAATCTTCTATTTTTTCTTTATCACCTTCTTTTCGTTTATTGAAATCTATATTTGTTGCTTTATTATACTGCCTACCTTTGAGTATATGTACTACAACAGTGTTTACTTGCCATTTTTATATCTCTGTGATTTGCATGTTTGAGTTTTTTCCTTAAGGAGTCAAGTCTTGGACTAATTCAATATTGTTATGCATGATCAATATGTTATAACATACTAGATGCATACTTTGATTAGAAAGTGTGCTAGTTATAAGTTATCGCATGCTTTCTTTTCTTTCTATAAAGCATATTTCATATAGCTTTCTAATCATTACTTATGTTGTAGTAAATTAATCTACCAATTCTCTGCTTAATTTATATTAATTATGTATGTTACTTGCATGTGAGTTTGCTATGAGACTCTTAAGAGTCTGTGTTTTCTTACCCTAGTGCGTCCCAAGTGTCAAACTATTTAAATGGTTTTCTTTGTTTAGATTGATTACATAATTTGAGAGTACAATCATTATTTACAAAACATGTTCCCATATATGAAGTCTAGAAGTGATTGGAAATCCTTTTTTAATTAAGTATGCATTCTTGTCTCATATGATGTTAGTTGTTTGTCATGTATATGTGTGTTGCTAGTCTGGACAAAAGCTTGTGAGGCACACCATCATTAGTGTATTTATTGCAAATTATTGTTCACATATTCACAGAGCATTTTAGTATTGTGATGATTAAGTATGTTCATTTATACTTCTGTTGTATAAGTTACTTAATACACATTTGTGTGGCCGATTTGGCTCTAATTAATATAGAGCTCATGAAAAGATTCTATGGGTTAGCGTTCTAGGCCTCGTCCAATTCCTAGTTACCTATTTGAATAAGAAGAACAATTAACCTTCGTGTAATTGTTTCTACTATGGGAATCTTTAGCAGTATTTCTTAGGCAGTTAGCCACCGTGTGCATTGCATATGTCGAGAGGCTATGCATGAAATTGGTACCTGTGAAAAATTCTGAGATACCTTAGTGTGGTCATCCTCGTCTAACGGGCGTAAAGCCGATAGAGGCTATAGACACACTTATGGTATCAGAGCCAAGGGGGTGTTCTAAGTTATTTAAATACATGTTTTAGTTGACATTCTTATGTATTGTTTGAACTTTAGATAATAATATATATGACTTTGTGATTTGCTTGTATGATAATAAGTAAGGTTGCTACATTTATGCATTCGATCCAGATGAAAGATAATAAGTCTCGTTTTAGCCATGTGTTGGCATTTGAAGGACTATAATTTCTTATACATGCCGATGGTTTAGTAAACGACCTATTTTAATATAACTTGAAGAAAGTCATAAATATTATATGAAAAGATAGAACAATAAATGTGTGTTAAATGTTTCATGCATGATAACTTAGCATATTTTCATGACTTAATTCCATGTTTGTAATACATGTATCTTGATAGTTAGTAGTAGACAGTAATTTTAAAGATTAAAATATTTATTTAACATTTAAAGATATTATATTGATGATTAGTTTCTCGCCATATTTTACAAGCATTTTATTTTGTTTTAAATATGTCTAAATCAAACTTTCCTGAATCTTCTTCTACATTATCAAAATCATCATCATCTTCTTCTTCGAAGAACAAAGATATCATCAATATTGATGAACTCACTATTAAAAACGTTTCAAAATCAATTGATCACTAGAAGATCCCAAAGGTCAACATAGATCAAATTTACAAAACAAAGATGGTGAATCTTTTTAAAACTAATTACATCATTAAAACTGAGGAAAGAAGCATCCAATTTTCTTCACCTTTTGAAACTATTCAATTATTTTCAAAACCATCATAACACTCGACTTATAGATTTCAAGGATTCTTTATTAGGAACGGTTGAAACGAGCCTAGGATTAGGACCGGTATCATTTGATTGTTTTCCCAATTTATTAGTTTCCTTAAGTGACCCACATATATGAAATTCACTTACATTACAAATCCAAACCCATAATTCTAGGATATTACCAGGAGCAATTCCGGTAGCCTTAATTTATAAGGCTCATTACAAAGCTATGATGTCTGCTTGGACTACCAGACACATTCATCAATCCAAAAAGGGAGAAACCATTCTCTTACAAACAGATCTTTCTAGGTCTAACATTTTAATTCCTAAACCAATTAGTTGGGACCAAATGGTATTTCTAGATAGGTGGCAACTATAAGGAGTAACCCAACCTGAATTTGAAACCCTATAACTTGTCTAAAATACCAAACTTAGGGAAGTCATATCATATAAAGGTGGTAGTGTCGAACTTAGTTTTGACAAATCTACTAGTTTGAGATACTCTTCTGTCTCTATAACAACTCTGACTTTTTTATCTGTGGATTTACCACTCAAAAAACCTAGGTCCTCTACCTCAGATATCCCTAGGGCAAAACTCCAAGCAGTAGACTTTAGTACACCAGTACCAAGACCAGTCTACATTGTTGACAAACCTTCTGAGATGAGTGATTCACCTCAGTTATCTCCTCCTTCATCGCCAACTTTATCCCAAGCCCCAACTATACATGTTAGGACTAATGAGTTAAATATATTAACAGTAGAGCAAAACATTTTAGACATAGAAACCCTACGTCTAGATATAGATGCTCCCTGCAACAAAAAAGATCAAAAAATGATTTTTCAAAACATGTCCAGAAAGTGCTATAGCCAGTAGCTTTAGAAAACATGCTAGGTATGTCAAGGAACACCAAAAAAATATATTATTTTTTGAATGGTTAAAAATCTATAGGGAAAACAAAGGACAAATTTTCCCATTCAAAATTAAATCTGGCATTACTTCTATACTCATAGAAACATCATTAGAAACCATAGTTAACCCTGAACCAGTTAGCTTGGTAGAACAATCATTCATCACTATAGATAGCCCTAAAAGGTTTAGCTTAGTTGAAACATTACTAATCTCTCTAGATAACCCTAAACTAGTTAACATAGAAGAGTCTATAGAACCTATAGCCATAGTACCTGAATCTATAGTTATAGTTCCAGAAGCAAAACCACACATTTTTCAAAGATCAATACCCAAGAAGTCACAATATAAGATTTCAATAGGTTATTAGATGATGAATATAGGGACTTAAAACTAGTTGAACCTATTAATTCAATTAACATGGTTAACACCAAAAAGAAAACACCCATTTGGGAAACCCCAGATGGATCAATAGAGGCTGAACATCCTCCATTGAGCCCTATTACTTTTCCTTAAATGGATAGTAAGGTAGAAGCCTTCCCTCTTAAGAACCCTCAAGAGAACCATGCAGCTAACCTTAAAAACATAATTACCAAAATAACTTTACCAATATCAGCCTAAACACTTTAGGAAAATAACTTACTAGGATAGAGAAGAATCAAAAGACTGATCTTCCATCTACCTCCTACCAAGCCAAAAATAGTAAAGTTCAAAACCCTATCTTTAAACCCTTCCAGGTCTCCAAACCAACCCAGGAAGAAATATCATCAAAATTTGAGAAACTTCAAAAATGGAGAAATATCCTAAAACTCCAATTAGAAAACCAACCCATAAATACAAAACTAGGTTTAGTTGTACTCGAGTCTCCACAGACCTCAAATCCAACCAACAACCCAACACAGAGTCTTACTATTCTTAGTAACTTAAAACCTATTACTTCTGATGAGGATAGTTCCTAGGACACCCTTTATGAACTAACTCCTCAAATCCAAAAGATAGCTTGGCAAGAACCTAGTCCAATTAGGTACCTACACACCATAGGTACACAACCTAGTCAAGTTACCCAACCTAAGTATAGTGCATCTTCTATCTATGTTTGGAATATAGATGGAATGATAGAAGATGAGATATTAAATGTCTTACAACAAATGATGATGGTGTCAAATGTGTATAAGACTTAAAAATGATACAATTGATAAAACAATTGTCGAATTATTAATAATTGGTTTCTCAGGCCAACTAAAAGGATGGTGGGATCATCATTTTTCAAAACAACAATAGTCAGATATCTTCAATGCAATATTGACTGGCGAGTTTGGTGAACCCATATTTGATCAATATGGAGCTCTTATTCAGGATGCAGTCTCCACATTACTCTTTACTATATCACACCATTTTATGGGAGATTCATCCCATTTAAAATATAAAAATGCTGATCTTCTTTCAAATATAAGATGTAAGAAGATGAGTGATTTTCAAAATTATAAAACTTTATTTATGAGCAAAGTCATGTTAAGAGATGATTCTACATAGCCTTTCTGGAAAGAAAAGTTCTTGGTAGGACTTCTTCCACTCTTAGGTAAGAAAAATAGAAATAAAATTCGTGAAGCATTTGGGAATCACACTATTCCTTATGATCAGTTAAATTATGGTGAATTGATCAGCTTCGCTAAAAGCCAGGGTCTTCAAATATGTCAAGATTTAAAAATCCAAAAACAAATGAAATATGAGCTGAAAATCTCCAAAAGAGTAATTGGATCATTCTATAAACAGTTTGATAGCAACTTCTTTATTGACCAAACCTATGGTGGCAACTGCAGTAAAACTTACAACAAACTATAAAAATATTAAAGAAAATAGAACATAATATGCATAACATATTTAGTTATTCACTATAAATCAACAATAAGCATGAAAATTTTGCATGAAACAATTATTTATTGACACCTATTCACACCCCAAACTTAAACTAAATATTGTCCCCAATGAGATTTGTTTTTGTCGATGAGGATTCTTTATATCCTTGAAGTAAACGTTTCTTCCTTTTATCTTTGCTTTGCTTGAAATAAGGCTTCATTGAAACTGAAAAAGATTAAAAATGAGTATTATATATATGAAATTTCTTTTCATGATAAAAGAGCTCACAAATAAGGTTTTTGTTATGGCAACCCTTAATGTATTCTTTGTAGGCGTCATACTAAATTGGTTATTAGTGATTCTGTCACCCTCCTTTCAATGTGTGAATCATCAATTCTATTACTTAAATTTTCTTGCAAATGAATGTCACAAATAGGTGAGCCATTATAATAAATAGAAAATCATTCATTAACAACATAAATAGAATGAGTGTGTAATGTTTTAAACATTTTAAAATTTACGATCTCTCCTAAGACTATCATGGTCAAATTCCCTTTTGGAAACCAATGATTGTCTTGGTTGTGGCCATGAATGGCCCACCAAGAAGAATAATATGCTTATTGTCCTTAGATGGGGTGCAATTCATCTCCAATACCACAAAGTTGACCTGGACAATTATAATTTTTACTTTTACCAATAAATCCTCAACTATTCCTTTTGAATATTTAATAGATCAATAAGTAAATTGAAGGAACATAGCTGTTGGTTTAAACTTCCCCAAACCTAGTTGCAAGTATACTGAATATGGAATGATATGGATACTTTCTCATAAGCCTAACATAGCAATGGACACTTGCTTGCCTCCCAGAGTAATATTGATGTTGAAACTTCCTCGATCATTCAATTTGATAGGAAAATCTTATTGTAATAATGCACTAGCAAGTTCTAACACCATTACTTTTTCATGCTACTCATATCTAATCATTTTTAAAGTTAAGGCCTTGAAAAATTTAGGAAAATATGAAATATTGTAGATGACATCTAAAAGATATAAATTAATATTTGCTTTGGAAAGCATATTAAAAATGTCAAGAAATGGCTTGTCTTGTTTGGTCTCCTTTAAGTGTTGTGGAAAAGGGATTGAGGGTCTATAAGACTTAAGTTTCTTATGCATTTGTTAGTGAATAATTCAAGTTTAACGAGAGAAAGTAGAAAGATGTAATAAAGGATAATGGCTCAAGGCCTTTCATTGATTATATATATGGGTTACATACATGTGTCATTTAATTAATGGGTACCCATGAATTATACAAGTAGAATACAAGAAATATTAAAAGGGCTAAATCTAAACATAAATGTTGGCCTAATTTCAATCTTTCTGATGATATGTTAATCTCTACCTCGTGATCAGCATTGTGTTAGTGGTCGACATCCAAATAGTAGCATAAGATGTAAAGTTTATTCCTCCTCGTTCTTCTTATAAGACTTCAAAAAATTTATCTTCCATAGCTTAACCTTCCTTAGTATTTTCTTGGTCTCCATCTTTATTTTTTGCATCAAGTGATAAATCATTAGTAATTTTAGAAAAATTAGTATTTAGAACCTTACCACTTTGAAGGACTATAATAACCTTTGCTTGTTTGATTTGACTATGTAACTTTTTCTTTCCTTGATGAGTGCACAAAAGAACTTAATATAACATGATTTTATGTATGTTAAATGATTCAATAGATTTGTATTTTCTTAATTTTACTATCATTTTAAACAAATTCATCTTTTTGAAATTATGGATATGTTTTATTGTTTTCCAATTATTTTAGCTTAAAAAGATTTAATTGATCAAAACCTTGAAGAATATATCTGAAAGCTTCCATTACAACCTTAAAAGCTTAAAATATAACATATGTAAAGCATTACATATGTTCCAAAATATGAAAAAGGATGTACAAATAAATATAAGGGTTCCAAATTTTTAGAACAAGGTGGACCACGGTAAGAAATTTTTATAGGCCACAACGCGAGGCAAAAAAGATTGATAATCATACACCCTATAATTGATGTGTGTCATGGCATGAAAATTTTGTATGCCGCGATGTGAATCAAGTTTATCAAGCTCCAAACTGTGTATAGTTTTTATATGCTGCCACGTTAAAGATATGTGTGTCGTGATGCCAAACATCTAATCCATATTTTTCTCCTTTCATACACCAAAAAATAGGACCCTAATTCTATTGTAATCTATATCCTCATTGCTTCATTCTTAAGCTAATTTCTTAATCTCTTAAGCTTTCTTAGTTTTCTTTTAGTAGTTTCAAATTATTCTCTCATTTGAGAGTAGAACAATTGTAGTTTATGTAGTAATTCTAATTTCAATTCAATAAATGGTGTTGGAAATTTTGTTTGGAAGTTTTCCAGAGCAGGAACGATATTGAGATTCTGTGGAGGCATATTTAAATGTATTCTTTTAACATTATCTTTATGTTTTGTTTGATATGTTATGTTTAAGGTATTAATCATTTATTAAAATATGCATATGTGGCTATAAATAACATGATATATTAGTAGTGTTGTTACACTTGTGAAATATTAAAATAGATTAAACATTTATAAAATGAACTAAAAACTTTATTTCTTTATCAAGACTAAAACGTAGTTTGTAAAAGAAAAATACATTGATGACGTATTTTTTTCATAATAAACAAGAAAGTTAGATTTAAGATTTAATTATTTGAATCTAATTTAGAGTCAACTCTTAGATGTTAGATGAAATATTATGGATCTAATTTAGAGAACTCTATTTCAAATTTTTTTATAAGATTTATTATTGAAAAATGTATTCACAACATATTTTCCATAATAGATTTAAAATCTAAATGTTAGTTTCCAAATACTTCAATCATTAACCTAACTTAGACACCTTGATGAGAATTTAAATTAATAGCTCTAACAAAAGCATCAATTAAATGGTTTATTAATTCTTTAAGAATAAAGAATAAGTTAGTTAACTATCAATTACTAATCCCTGCCAAAACAATTAATTCATAATTGATTAATAACAAAATTGGTCCCTTCTTAGGGATAATTTCTTATAAAAAAAAGGAAGAATCAATATTATTAATTTATATTTTTAACAACCTACTTAACATTGAGCAAGCATAATTAACTAGTTAATGATCCCATAAATTCTCCATTCAATGATAAATATTTAATTACCTAAATATTTATTGAATTTATCTTTATTTTTATGTTGTTAGTTTAGATCTTCAAACCCAAACTTCATGACATAATGTTTTTATTTTATTTTCGTTTTTAAGAATTTATTGAATTATTCAAAAATCACATGATTCCTTTTTAGACTAACCTTAGAAGTATACTTATCATTGAGTCATCAATGCACTTAGAAAATCTTGTGACTGCAACTAGAAGAAAATGGATCCATAAAATTAAAAACGATCAATGTGGATGTGCTTAGTGATGACTCTATGAAAGTAGAGTCATCAATACACTTTTCTCCTTAATATTTTCTCCTTTTATTCAATAAGTAGTATTTTTAGGATAAAAGATATTAAAATATGAATTTTATAATGAAAAGGGATGAAAATATATTTTTTGAAATATTTTGGGATTTGTTTTGGAATTTTTATACATTTTTTATGAATTTTTAACGTAGGATTAATCAGAAGCTACCACGTGAAATCACACAAGTGGAGAAGTTGATCGGGCAAGACACATGGACACCATGGAAATAGAGACAACAAATCACGCAAAGACATGTGTTCTTAGTGACGTAGTACCATGCCTGTGTCAACACAACGTTCATTTCAAATTTGTCACTTGGTCAAAGTGCTCGCCATGAGTCATCACCCAATCCATCCATTCTTTCCACCTGTGTGCCACACCATTTGTAACCACAAATCACGTTATGCCATATGGTATTGACTTAGATTTCGTTGATCGAAACTAGTCTCCCTTGCAACGCATCGTGAACTGCTTCTCTAGTAGATACCATATGCCACGTGTCGCATTTGTATTGGCTAGCACTATTAATTTTCCTATTTTTCATCTCAACCCTTGATCTAATCCTGATTGAATGGTCCAGATTCCACCTGAGCTATATTTAACCCCCTAATTTCCCCATAAACTCTAATAAGTCAAAATTAATATAATTCTGATTAGTTTTTGAAGCCAAGAGAGAAAAACATAGAAAAATTCAAAAGGAGATATAATTTTGGTAGAGATTCAAAAGGAGATTGGTGCTACAATTGAAAAGATTAATTGTATTTCTTCTTCTTTTTTTTATCAATTTTATGTATTTTTTATGAAAAATATGATTTTTTGAACAAAATTATGTCTAGTTAATTTATTAATCTAGGGGTCTCATGAACCCAATTTTTACCATGTGATGATCTAATATTTTACCCCAATTATGATTTCAATTAATTATATTATTTAATCTGATTTTCATGCGATTAATTGTTTGGCCAACAATTAATCTATAGATGTTATTAAATATATTTGAGAGAATTATTTAATTGTTTATCTTGATTAAATAACATGCATAGTTTCTAGACAGTGATATATGATTCTTATGTATTTGATCCATAATTGATGAACTTAATGAATAGTATGCAATTTAATTGACATGAGAGTGTGATTAGGTTAATTACTATATGATATGTAGTTTACTTGAGAGAGGAATACATGTTAAATTAGATTCAATTGATCATGTAATTGATTGATGATTATATTGGAGGGATTTTAGTGATTCACATGTTTAAAAAATTGGGGGATTAAGTATTCATAGATATTTTCTCATATATCTTCTTAGTTATTAAAATTGATTTAATTAATTATTGCTATTTATTTTTAGTTCTTTTAATTTTTCTTTCTTAAAATATAAAAATATAAAAAAATTGACTTTTATTTTTTAAAATTTAAAAATTAGTTTCTAATAACATAATCTCTATGTAAACTATTTTTTGATATCATTATATAACTTATTGTGATACGTATACTTACATATTCATTGAATACAATTTGTGTTTGATCACTAGGCTGTGATCAATACTAGGTAGATTGAATATGATAGATTCTCGATCGATCTAGTCCTTTGATCAATCAAATCCAACTTTGATCACTCTACCCAATTTTAAATTTAATCCTAAAGGACTTAGATTGGATACGATCAATCTACCTCCTTGATTGATCCAAATACTACTCGATCGATCGAACAACCTATATACTAAATGTTCCTATGTGTATGAAATTGAACGTGTTTAAGAACAAGAGTATACCTAAAACATGTTTACTTGAAGCTCGAAAGTTTTTTCATCTTGAATAGTTATCTTGAAAATATGCCTAGAAACTAAATTATATCTATACATTTTGTTTACGAATATCACTAACACTCAAAAATCTTACAATATTTCCCTTTGTCATATTTGTGTGACAAAATATCTTTTTCACCAGATCACCCTTATATGAAAAGAAACTTTTACATAGTGAAACTTTCTTATGATCTGGT
This sequence comes from Hippophae gyantsensis, assembly GCA_030763125.1. Taxonomy (NCBI): domain Eukaryota; kingdom Viridiplantae; phylum Streptophyta; class Magnoliopsida; order Rosales; family Elaeagnaceae; genus Hippophae; species Hippophae gyantsensis. The sequence goes on along the minus strand of CM061035.1, from coordinate 38,120,241 downwards.
GGAACCATCTTTGCTTGAATCTTAACAAGTCACATGTACACTAAAAAAAAGACACAAATTGCACATAACTTGTCTTCGAAAGACTCATGGTGTATCAATCCAGTGTAAAAAGTGAACAAATAGACATAAGTAGTGAATAAAAATAAATAAAACATTTAAGTTATTCTCCTCTTATCTCACATATTGAATGGAATAAAATAGAACAATAAATGTGTTCTCCTCTATATGCAATCTCATCTCTCCCATTTAAATATTTCTTCCATTAACATATTCTCCCACTTTTTTCATACTAATAAGCAGCACAACTAAGAAGTAATGAAATTTCTTTTTAATTGAGAGTAATAGACTTATTGAAACATGACTATAGTAGACATACAAATGATGAAATAAATTTTGTTTAAACTGTGACTATCCATTGACAATATAAATAGATGTAGGCAAGACACACAAACATACTTACACATGTATTGATATACCAAAAATAAGATACATGTTTGAACTACCAAGGGAGAACTTTAGTCAATTTTTTATTTTTTTATTTTTTTATATTTCACTCTTGTATTATAATATTTTTATGAGAGATTGGTTATTTATTTTCTTTTTGTATAACCATTTATAGCTCTTTATTTTTGTGCTTGCAAAAGCTTTTATATTTTTCTTTTTTACTTTAATATTATTATTATTTTTAAGAAAATATACATAATTCAAAAACCTAGTATAATGATTTTCACACTAGTTGTGAGGTAACCTTCTTCGCTCACAATGATAGCTTCACACATCACAGTATATAGCCCTAATAAAACTAGGTGTTTCTCTATAGTAACATTTTAGAAAGTGAAAGATAGAGCTCAAATACAATTTTATAGTCAATATTTTCTCAAGTCTTAGAAACAAAAAAGAAATCATAAACATCAAGGATGATATATATATATATATATATATATGTTCAGTAAGTGTGTGAGTAAGTCTTTGTCAACATCAATCACAAGATGTAAAGAAACTTGTAAGTGCACAAGAAAAAAATATTTGAAGTTTATTTCAATGTTACAGTAATTCTACTCCCTTTATTAATTTTTAAGAATAATATATTTTAAATAAACTAGACCAAAAATATGAAACGAACAATTAAACTAAGATTAAGAGAAACCAAAAATAAGAAACAACCAATCATATTAACATGGTCACCTAGGATCAATTATCAAACATCATACCTAGGTGTATAAAAGTGACAATTAGGTGACTGGAAAAAACTATACTTCCTAACTCAAATTTTCTTAAATTTTGGTTTCTTAATTTCTTTGAGTTTGGACTCGATTAACTTAGTTATCATTCGTATGTTCTTGAATTTACCAAGTTGGCATGTTCTATAGAAATATTTTTCAGTTTGAGAAGGTGTAGGTAGACTATGCACAATTTCTTTTTTGCTTAAGTTAACAAGATCTTTAAAATTGATATGTCCCATCTTTTGATGCCATAAGGAAGCATAATGATTATTGACTAAATTGAAAGTAGTACTAGGACCTATGTCATTGCATTAATAGTTATCATGAGATCTAGTTCCTCTAAGAAAACATTTACATTTTAGATAAGTTATAATACAATTATTATTGATAAATTGTACATTGTAGTTTTTGTCACAATTTGACATATGCTTATCATATTGGCTTTAAGTCCATCAATATAAAGAACATCATTCAATCTAGATATGCCTTCAATCATAGTTGTACCTTTTACCTATAAATTTATTTCCATTATTAAAGGTAATTGTTCCTTCATTATACTCTTCATAAGTTTTAAAAGGGCATGATCACTAGTAATGTGTCTAGAACACCCACTATCAAAATTCCAGGCAGTAGTATATTCAGCTTTAAATGTAATATGAGCTACAAAATAATGTAAGTCAAACTTCTTAATCTAACCTTTCTTGGAAATCTGACTCATATAATTATTTCTAGAAACATGATTATTGATTCTTGAATAAAATGCATGCATGTTATCAACATAGTTATAGAACATCAAGAATCTACACCTAGGTCTAATATATCCATTTCTATCACAGTTATGGAATATAGAAATAAATTTAGAAGCTGATACATAAGATGTATGTGAAGTATGTGAAGAGTTGGGATTAGAAAGTTTTACAAATAGAGTTTTTTTTAAGATGATGGCATAGTGCGATCATCTATATAGCCTAGCCATCTCTTTTCTCCATAATCAAGAACCTTGTTTTTCTTTCTAGCTCCAATGGTTAACCTTTTCATAGCTTTAACCATTTCATAGCTTCCTTTAATTGTTCAAGTTCCTATACCAGATTATTGTTTTCTTATTTTAAACCTACAAAATTTGAATTCATATCAATTATAAGTTTAGGCAGCTTAAGTTTTTCCTTTTCTAACATGGAGGAATTTGTTTGATAGGATCTCAATTTATCATTCAATTTAGTTACTTCTATAAGTAACCTATCATTTTCTTTCTTACATCCTAATAAATTTATAAATAATTCATCAAGGCTATTAGCATTAAATTTATTTAGTAGAAATTCAGTATCACTTTACTCATTATCTAAATTAGTATTATACTTACTAGAGTGTCTACCAGTTATTGCAATAAATGCCAAAAAGTTGGTTTCATTATTGTCTAATTCAACTTGATTACCGATGTTACTTTCAAAGTCACTAAGTGTAGCATTTAAGGCTCTTCTAGTTTTATTCTTTTTTGGCACACTCAGCTATAAAATGACTATAACCCATACATTCAAAACATTAAGGACCAGTGGGGTTAGGTTTCTTACCTTTTGAACTCAAAGATTAGAGTCATCTTAAATTTTGATCCTTTGTGTAACTTGATTGTCCTTTGTCTTGTGGATTTTTTCCGTTGAAGATTTTCTTTAATCTTTTGGCAATGAGTACCAATTCTTCATCTTCATTGTCACCATCATTAGTAATGGTAGTTTTGAAGGTGACACCTTTGTTCTTTATTAGATTTCAAAAGCTTATCTCAAAGGTGAGAAGTGAGCTAACTAGTTCCTCAATTTTAATAGTGTCAACATCCTTACTTTCATCTATAGTAATGACCTTTCTATGGAAACAATCTGGTAATGAACAAAGAATTTTTCAAACAAACCTGAATTCCTCAATTTTCTCTCCAAGATTAGTAGAAGAGTTAGAAATAACACATAATTTAATATAAAATTCAAAAAACGTTTCAAATTCTTAAATCCTAAGGTATTGAAACCTAGTGCTTAGAATGTGAACTTTTGTTCTTTTAACTTGAGTGTTGCCCTCATGAGAAGCCTTTAAAGTATCCCAAGCATGCTTGGAAATATCAACATCAAATATACAACAAAATTCATGAGTAGACATAACACTAAATATAGCATTTATATCTTTTTGGTTCTAGTTACTACCAGATTTATCTTCAATAGCCCATTCATTCTTAGACTTAAGAGTGAAAATATTAACTTTGATACCCATAGGTTATTTTCAACCACAAATAAAAGAATTCCATACACTCTCATCTCTAGAATGTAGAAAGGCTCTCATATAATCCTTCTAGTATGTGTAATTAGAACCATCAAACAAAGAAGCATGGGTTATAGAAAAATCCTCTCTTAAATGATCCATAACAAGGTCATAAGAAAACACTAAATATATGTAGTGACATGCTCTAATACCAATTAAGAGTTTTTTTTACTTGGGATCTAATTAACTAGAGGGCTAAATAGGTAAATAATCAAATTATGCCAAATTAAAATTTCAAAGGTGGCTAGACATGCAATAGTGTATAAATCAAAGAATATGAAAATAAATAAAGATTGACACATGAAATTTTAGGAGGAAACAACCTAAGAGGAAAACCATCGGTCTACTAGACTACCTAAATGTCCACTAGACTACCTAAATGTCCACTTTGAAAACAATGTTCAATTACAAAGCCAGGACTTAAACTATCTATCACAGATAATGCTCCTAAGTAATCTACTTACAAATCACTACTTTTTTAAAATTCTCCATAAGCATGGAATATAGATCTGAACTAATGTTTTGATAAAATTGAGTCACACGAATTATCAAACCATTCAATTGGCACCTGAAAAATTAGTACAAATCCCAAACTACATCCTAGAGTAGATTCAATAATGAAAAATCCTAGCTAGATGGTTTAAGAAAATATCAAATGAAACAAAAGCAACTAGAAAACTCTTGAACAAAAGATGAAGAATGTGATCATAAAATAAATAGGCTTATTAATCAATAAAACATAACCACAAAATGTTTGATAGATTAATCAAAGAAAGAAGCCTAACAAAATATGATTTTGATTTTGCAAAACAAATTGAGAGAGATGGCTTATGATCAAAGTATTAAAGTACTTTTGGTTGAGAAAAAAGTGCATTAGGTTTATTTAAATAGAAAATATTGAAGCTCTAACGCTAGGTCAAAGGCCAATTACCAAGATGTTCAAAAAAAAATTCATAACGTAGTAAATAATGGCAACAATATGATAATTGAAAATTTTAGCTCGAGTGAAAAATTAGGTTAACGTTAATCCATCTCCACTAGATTGATTGAATTAATAAGTTCGATCCATTTAAACTCTTTTCGATTAATCCAGCAACAATAAAAAATTAATCAATCGATCTAAACCATTTTTGATTGATCCAAGCTATAATAAATAAATAAATACCTAAGACCAGGTAGGTTGAATACAATCGATTCTCAATCGATCCAGTTCCTCCATTGATTAAACCCAACTTCGATCGATTTACCCTAATTTTAAATTCAATCAGAGAGGACTTAGATTGTATATGATCTATCTTCGTTCCATCTACCTCCTCAATCAATCCATATACTGCTAAATTGATGGGGTAACCTATACACTAAATGTTTATATGTGTCTAATATGAAATCTAATGTGTTTAAGAACAAGATTATACCTAAAACATGTTTACTTAAAGCTTAGAAGTTTCTTTGACTTGAATAATGATCTTGAAAATTCATCTTAAAACTAAATTACATTTAGATGTTTTGTTCACATATCACCAACACTTATAAATCTTAAAATTATGAAACAATGAATCATTCTCCCTCTTTTTAACATACGAAAAATACAAAGTATGGGAGAAATCACAAACTTAAGAACAATTGGAAAAAAATGTATGCAATAATGATATGAAGTTAAACTTCCCTTAAAGATATAAGAGCAATATAAAAGCAAATCAATGCAAAAGTGCAAGGTGGTTTAAATTCCCCTAAATCCTATGACTCTCTAACTGTAAAACCAATTAAAAAGTTATAAATAGCCTTATAAGAAAATAAACTCATTTAATCACAAATAATTACACAACCAATTGACAACTCATTTTTGCTCAAATTTTGATTATCTATTGTATAAATAAGAGAGCAGAGTAAAATATGCACACATTTAGCACATATAATGACATATTAACATTTGCTAAAATTAGTATACATGTTTGAACTCCGTAATATGCTAATTGATTCATTTATGATCAATCACAAAGGACTCAAAAGAAAAAAGTATCACTTTTCATATAAAACTGCAATTTAGTTTTCAATCTCACAAAATAAAATATATTTATTAAGAGAGAACTTTAAACTTTTTGTTTTTTATATTTTATAAAAGAGATAAAATAGTATTTATTTATTTATTTTTAATCTTTTTTAGCTCTTTCTTTTTGTGCATGCCAAGTATATTTTTTATAAGCATGGTTGCTTTTAGCACAATCTTTTAAATGTTTTTTAGATGTATGAACCATAAACCTAGAATGATGACTTTAGGTATCATTCTTTACTAATTGTGGTATCTTCACACATCATGGTAGGTAGCCTTGTCAATATTAGATGCCTCCCTACGTTAAAATTATAGAAAGCAAAAATATAACTCAACACAATTTTGCAGTCATGATAAGTTGAAGTCTTAGAGTCTTTCAAGAGAAACCATAAACCTCAAGCATAAGATACATGTGTGTTCTTGACTATGTCCATACGTTCATGTCAGCATCGATTATTACATGTAAAACTATATATGAGTGTAAAAGTCAATATTGTAGAATCATTTATACAATAAAGATCAAAATGAGATGAGCCATTAAAGACAATGTTGTATGCATGTAAGTGTTGTTTAAGACTATTACCTTTTTGGCCAAAAAGGATTCTACTTAACAAATTTTATTTTATTTTTATAATTTTAACAAGGAAAAAGAAATAAAATAAATGAAATACTATAAAATTACTCACCTAGGGTCATTTAAATACTCTAACAAAAATACCTAGGTGAATTAATAAAAGATGATAAAGTGATCGAAAAACATAATCTTTTACAACCAAATTTTCTTGAATTTTAATTTCTCTATATCTTTGGGTTAGGATTCAACTACCTTAGGCTTCATAGGCACATTCTTAGACTTAGCTTTACTTTTCACATAGATCCTAAATGAAGATGCAATATGCATGGTAGGATGATGAGAATGAGTCCTAGGATTAAATGTGAAAGTTTATAAGATATGGATTTGCTAGACATGTAATCGCATGTAAGAATAAAGTGTGGAAATAAAATAATAATACACGATATTTTTAGGTAGAAACAACCTAGGCCACAACCATGACCTAAGAGAAAAATCACCGGTCTACTAGACGACCTAACTTTTCAATATGAAAAACAAATGTTCAATTACAAACTCGGTGTTATGCTACCCTCCCTAAGATACTTTCTCAATATACCTTACTTATGAGCCCCTGCTCTATTTTCATAGTTTTTAATATTAGTGTGAGCTATTTCTAGACCAACGTTCCAATAAGCTTCCCACCAATCATATACATTCCCGAATTAACTACAAAATGGTTAGCACAAAACATAAGTTCCCATATGTGTTATAGAACGAATTTAATAATGAACAATCCTAACTAGATGATTCAAAATATATATCACTTAAATCAAATCAACTAGCAAATTGAAATGCAAAAAGATCAAGCAAAAGTTCAATAAAAATAGTTTATTTAAATATTAATAATCAAATCAAATAATTATGATACGATAAATACAATTATTTGATCTAACAATTCAAGAACAAAAATAAAGAGGAAGCTATAAGAACATATGATCAAAATATCATAAACTAATTAGGCTTATTAATCAATCAAACATAACCACCAATATTTGATAGATTAACTAAATAAAGAAGGCTAAAGAATTATGATCTTATATTTGCAAAACAAGAGAGAGAAATTAAAAAGAAGAAAATAATGCTCTTGTGTGGTTGATTGAAACAAAGAGCAATGAGTTTTATTTATAGAAAAAATTAATACCCTTAATTCTATATAATTGATAAATATTTTTTTTATTACAAATAGGATTAGTAATACTCACTAATTAAGAAGACTTCTATGTAATTGATAAATATTTTTTCTATTACAAATAGAATTACTAATAGTCAATAATTAAGAAGACTCATATTTAAATAAGAGTTCTATTAAAGTAGACCCATTAATTATGAAGACTCCTATTTAAAAAAAATTCTTTTATATGATATTTTATGTTATCTTTTAGGCTAAAGTTTAGCCTATAATTTAGGATATATCCTATATAATATTTTAGCATATATCTTATTCTATATTTTAGCAATAAAAATAATTCCAAATTTATGTGCTATTAAATGCGTGAGTACAATCCTATATGTTATAGTTATAACAGATATAAGATAAAATACAATGACGTTTAAAACTCTATAGTGGAACTATCCTATGGTCCGATGAATCCATCTTCGCTGCAACTTGACAGCTTGTAAGTAACTAAAATGACATAAATAAGCATAAGAAAATTTGGCTTGAAAGCCTCATTATACATTAGTTCAGTTTACATAAAAATAAGTGAAATGTAAAGAATAATCATGTAGTATGCAATCATACCAATCAAGCTTAAGATAAGCTTAACTAAATATGTTCTCCCCTATATGCATAACAAAATAAAATATAAAAGAGAAACACACTATTCTTTCCCCCCTTTTTGACATACGAGAAGGACAAAGAATTGGACAAAGCATTGAAGCTAAACTCCCTTATAGATAGAGCAATGTAAAAACAGATTAATTCATAAGTGCAATGTGATTTAAACTCCCCCTAAGTTCTTTGAATCTCTAACTTAAAAATAAATTAAAAGGTTAAGAATAAGATGTAAATGAATTAAAAAAAATTTAATTTTTTTTCGTAAATAGCCACATAAGCTATTAAACTCATTTAATCACAAATGAGCACACAACCAATTGAGAACTCATACTTTTTTAACTCAAATTTTGATTATTTATTGTATAAATAAGCAAGTAGAGTAGAAGAAAGACTCTACTTAAAAGTAGTATATATGTTTAAACTCCACAGGTATGTCAATTAATTCACTTATGATTAATCAAGAAAGACTCAAAATAAAAAATATCACTTATCATATAAAATTATAATCAAATATTCAATGTCACAAAATAAAATATATATACCAAAAGAGGACTTAAATTTTTTTTTATTTTTTTAACCTCTATTAACCCTTTCTTTTTGTGCATTAAAAGTACAAGTTTTATAAGCAAACACTTTTTTGCATAATCATTTTTTTTGCACGAGCCATAAACCTAGCATGATAACTTTCACACTAGTTGTGAGGTAGCCCTCTCCACTCACAACGGTAGCTTCACTTATCATAGTAGGCAGCTCTCTCAATACTAGGTTCCTCCATATGGTAAATTTTTAGTAAGCATGAAATAAAACTCAACACAATTTTACAATCAAGATTAGTTGAAGACCTAGAGTCTTTCAAGAGAATTCATAAACTTCAAGTATATCATATATGTGTGTTCGTGAGTGTGTGACTAAGTTTATGTCAACATCAATCATCAGATGCATAAGAATATGTGTATGCATAAATCAAAATTATAGAATAATTTATACAATAAATATCAAAATGAATTAAGTCACTAAAAATAAGGTTATATGTATGTAAGTGTTGAATAAGTCCAATACCTTGTTGGTTATATAAGGATTCTACTTCTCTATATTTTTTTTAAGTTTAACTAATAAATAAAATAAAGACAATAAAGATTACTCACCTAGGGTCATGTAAGCACTCTAACAAAAATACCTAGATGAAAGAATAAAAGACAGTCAGGTGATAGGGAAAAAAAATCTTTCCTTACCCAAAATTTCTTGCATTTTGGTTTCTCTATATGATTGAGTTGGGACTCAACTAACATAGTTTTCATAGGCTTGTTCTTAAACTTAGCTGTACTTTTCTCATTCATCCTAAATGAAGATGTAGTATGCATAGTAGGATGATGATAATGAGTCCTAGCATTAAAAGTATTGAATTTTTCTTGCCTCTTCAAAACTAAGACTTCTTGCTTCCTAATAGAATTTCTAAACAAGTTATTATAATTTTCATTCATCCTCAAATATGATGTAGCATGCATAGATGAATGATGCTTATGGATCCTACTTTGTGAAGCATTGAAAGAATTATTAAGTTCAAAAACATTCATCAAAAGTCTACATTTTGGTATTATATGACCTTTCCTACCACAATGATGACAGACAGGCACAAGCTTAACAACTTTTTCTACCATAAGTGCAATAGTTCTTTATGTATAAGTAGTAATAGTAGGAGTTGAGTTTAAGGGCCTTACAAGTGTGGTATTTGATGTTGAAGGTGTGGAATTCTCATCCATAAAACCAAAACCACGTGTATCACCATGTGACTTACCAATGCTTAAGATTCTATCTAAGTGTTGAGTTCCAATGGTAAGTCTCTCTACTACTTCACATGATTCTTTGAGCCTTGCACTTGTTTTTTATTATCTTCAGCAAACTTATTATTTTCTTCTTTCAAACCTACAAGACTCAAATTTAAAGCATTATTTTGTTCTTGCAAAATAATATTCTCTTTTAATTTATTGGAAAAAATTTCATATGCCTCAAGTTGTTCACTTAATTTTTCTATTTTTGTATTTAAACTATTATTCTCTTCTATGGCTATAAGACATTTATAAAATAATTCTTTATAACTTTTAACATTATATTTGGAGAGAAAAGAAGATTCAAGTTCCTCAACATCTAAGCTATAACCCTTAACAAAATGATCCATAATAAAAATCCGTTGGACTAACACTAAATGTATCTAGTGTTAGCTCTAATACCAATTGAAAGTTTATAAGATATGAACCTAATTAACCTAGAGGGGGTGAATAGGTTATTTTTAATTTTATCAATTTATAATTTAAAAACCGAAACAAATTAACCAGACATAAAATTACGTGTAAGAATAAAGTGCGAAAATAAAATAATAACACACAATATTTTTATGTGGAAACAACCTAAGCCACAACTATGACCTAAGAGGAAAACCACCGATCCACCAGACCACCTAAATTTCCACTATGAAAAACAAATGTTAAACTACAAACTCGGTGTTATGCTACCCTCCCTAAGATACTGCCTCAATATACCTTACTTACGAGCTCCTACTCTGTTTTAACAGTTTCCAATATTAGCATGAGCGGTTTCCAGACCAACTTTTCAATAAGCTTCCCACCAATCAGATATGTTCTTGAATTAACTACAAAATGGTTAGCACAAAAACACAAGTGCCCATATGTGTTCTAAAACAAATTTAATAATGAATAATCCTAACTAGATGATTCAAAATATATGTCACTTAAATCAAATCAACTAGTAAATTCTAGAGCAAAAAGATCAAGCAAAAGTTCAATAAAATAGCTTATTTAAATATTAATAATCAAATCAAATAATTATGATATGATAAATACAATTATTTGATCTAACAATTCAAGAACAAAAATAAAGAAGAAGCTATAAGAAGATATGATCAAAATATCATAAACTAATTAGGTTGATTAATCAATGAAACATAACTACCAATATTTGATAGATTAACTAAATAAAGAAGCCTAAAGAATTATGATCTTATATTTTCAAAACAAGAGAGGGAAATTAAGAAGAAGAGAATAATGCTCTTGTGTGGTTGATTGAAACAATGAGCAATGAGTTTTATTTATAGAAAAAATTAAAACACTTAATCCTATGTAATTAATAAATATCTTTTCTATTACAAATAGGATTAGTAATACTCACTAATTAAGAAGATTATTATGTAATTGATAAATATATTTTATATTACAAATAAGATTAGTAATAGTTACTAATTAAGAAGTGTCGTGTTTAAATAATAGTTTTTTTAAAGTATACCCATTAATTATGAAAAATCCTATTTAAAAAAGATTTTTTTAAAGTATATTTTATGCAATTTTTTAGGCTAAAGTTTAGCCTATAATTTAGGGTATATCTTATATAATATTTTAGCATATATCTTATTCTATATTTTAGCATATAACTTATTCTATATTTTAGCAGTAAAAAAATTTCTAAATTTATGTGCTATTAAATGCATGAGTACAATCTTATATGTTATAGTTATAACAGATATACCTGAAATAAGATTATCTGAAATTCTAACATTTCTTCGACTTTGCTTGATAGACTTGCATGATAGTGAGCTTAAAAAAATTTACATGTAAATATTTTATCTACGAAAATAGCTAACATTTATAATCCTTACAAAATGTATTGATTTTCATTTTCCTTTTTAAACTTGTAACTTTATGCTTTCTAGTAGAATTGTTGGACATAATATGCATAGATGGATGTTAATATGAGTCCTATAACTAAAAGCATGTAAGAAATTACTAGAATTAGTAGCTGTCAATAAGAATCTACACTTTGTCTTATATGACTTTTCCTATCATAATGATGAGAGACAGACATAAATTTGACAATTTTTTCTATTATAGGTGCAATGGTTTTTTGTGCATAATTAGTAAAAATAGAAGTAGAGTTAGAAGGCCTCACATACGTGGTCTTTGATATTGAATATGTCAAACTTTAATCCTTATAACCAAGGCCACATGTATGACCATGTGACTTAACAATGCTAAATTTTTTAATTATGCATTGAGCTCCATTGATAAGTCCCTCCATTGCTTCAAATGATTATTCGACCTCTTGTACCAATTTTTTATTATATGTAGCAAGCTTGTTATTTTCTTCTTTTAAACCTATAAGACTCAAATGCAAAGCATTATTTTGTTCTTGTAAAATGTTATCTTCTTTTAATTTTTTAGAAAAGCTTTAATGTGTCTCAAGTTGTTCATTTAAATTTTCCATTTTTACATTTAAGCTAGTATTCTCTTCTATCATTCCAATATATTTAGAAAATAGTTCTTTAGAACCTTTAACATTAGATTTACAGAGAAAAGAAGATTTAAGATCATCATCTGAGCTATCACCCTCAATAAAATGATCTATAATAATAATACCTAGGAACAATACTAAGTGTATCTAGTGTTGGCTCTACTACCAATTGAAAGTTCTACAATGGACCTAATAAGCCTAGAAAGGGATAAGTAGGTTATTTTCAAATTTTATAAATTTATAATTTAGTACCATAAACAAAGCGGAAAGACATTCAAATGCATGTAAATAGTAAAGTATGATAATTAAAAATAACACACATTTTTTTAGGTTGAAACAACCTATGCCACAACCATGACAACCTAACTTTCCACTGTGAAAAAAATGTTCAAGTACAATTTTTACCTAACTTTATAAGCCTCTATTCTATTTTTACAATTTTTAGGATTAGTATGAGTGATATCTAGACCAAAGTTCTAATTAGCTCCTCACCATACATACATGTTCATGAATCAACCGATAACAAGAATTAGCACAAAAAATATAAGTGTCCGTTTGTGTTCTAGAACGAATTTAATAACAAATAATCCTAACTACATGATTCAAAATATATACCAATTAAATCAAATCATCTAGTAAATCCTAGAGTAAGAAGATTAAGTACAAGTTCAATGAAAATAGATTATTTGAAATTTAATAATTAAATCACATAATCATGATCATATACAAAATTATTTGATCTAAACATACAAGACACTAATCAATATAAGCCATATGAACATGAAAATAAGAAAAAAAAGGCTCAGATCTATGCTAATATGATCCTATGAATATCTAAGATCAAATAATGAAGTTCAGCCTAAAATAAAGAAGAGCAGAGAAACTAACTGTAAAAACTTTATGCTCTTGAAAATTGCTCTATAGTTATGTGTGTAAATTATAAGAGACTAGGGATGTATTTAAAGAAAACGTAGATGCAAAAACATCACTCATATGATGTGGCAAAATATAATAGGGATTTGGTAGCTAACTAGGATTAAAAAATGCATACAAGACAAAATCAACCAATGTTTCATTAGGGGGATGTATCCCTCTATGAGAGGGATCAATTCCTCTCTTCAAACTTCATTTTTTTTAAAGTTATGCAATTTGACACGATTGATTGAGGATCATTTAGAGACCAGTCCAGAGTGGGATCGATCCGTTTACTATCAGAATCAATCCCTCTATCTAAAAAGGCTTGTAACTCAATTATACAATCATAGAATTGATTCAACCAAAAGTCTATATTAAATGAACATATATATGTATGAAACGGTACTTGAATATGAGTCATTTGAGCAATGTGATTATGATGCTATATATGTTATCTTGATTTATGTTGTGAAGATGTGCTAGTGAATGAATTTATGATAGTTATAAAATATATACACAAAGTATGACTATTTAAAACTCTAACATTTATTTGATTTGCTTGAGCTTAAAACTAAGTTGACATGTAAATATTTTTTCAACGAAAATAGCAAACACTCATAGTCCTTACAATAAAAAATCTTTTTTTTTATTTTTTTATTTCTCTTTATGAGAAACTAATAGATGATGATGATGGTGGTGGTGGTGATCATACACAATATATAAAAAAATATGAAAAAAAAACAAACAAGAAAATATATAATAATTTAAAATGTCAATTTTTTGACAACGGTATCAAAAAATTAAAAGTACAAGTTATAAAAGTTCACAAGTATAGGAATCACTATTAGCATAGAGATAAATTTACTTTGAGATCGATCTCTTGAGAAATTGTATTGGTTTTAAATCAAGCCATGTAATTAGAATCCTTGGTTTATATATATATTGTTTAATTATTATTGATCAAATTATTCTATTTTTAATGCTCTTAATTAATTAATCACTAATTAAGTTGATTTAGTGACAGGTGTGTATTTGAAAGAATGATATATGTTATATCATAGATGAATTAATATATGCTTTACACGGCTTGAAATATCCATTTATGTATATATAGCTACTAATAAATTATTGATGCTTAATGACCTATATAATGCTAGATGGCCACAGATATGTGAGCTATGATTATATGGTTAGAATTTTCATGACAGATATGTGAGCTATGATTATATGGTTAGAATTTTCATGACAATAGATATGGGTGTGGTTAGATGTAATTATATTGTTAAAGAGATTAAATCAAATCGTTAGGTAAAACTATAATCCTAGAAACTTCTTATCATAGTTTTCTAATAATTTTAGTTAGTAAGGTTACTTAATTTAGGTATATTTTTATTTTATTTTAATCAATCTTTTCTTAATTTGAATAGGATTAAAGTGTCAAATTTCTTGAACTAGAAAATTCTCATGGGTACGACATCCCATTTATAAATACTTATCGCTTACATACAATTCGTATGCTTGCAATTAACAAACCGATATTAAGTTTTGACGATATTGTTAGGGATTTGTATAATTTTATTGATGTTTGTAAGGTTTATAGGAGTATTAGTGATATTCATCAACAAAACATACAAATGTAATTTTAGTTTTTAGGTATGTCTTTCAAAAATATTTCAAGCTAAAAAAACTATAGAGCTCTAACAAACACATATCATGTATATCTCTTTTCTTATACACGTTAGATTTCATATTAAACATATAGAAATATTTTAAAATTTAGGCTACTTGATCAATTGAAACATGTCCAAATCGATCAAGTTGTATGGATTGATCCAAAATTGATCTAAGTAGTTTATAAGTCTTGAATTAATTCTTTAATTGACTAGATTGATTGAGTAATTAATGGTCAATCGATCGATCAATTACCTAGATTGATATAACCTAACCAAAATTAATTATTTGTTACACTAGATCGACCGAGCATGTTTTGATTATAGTATTGGATTAATCGATAAGGGTTCAGATCGATCGAAGAATGTGTTCAATGAATCGAGTGGCTAGGACTTTAGTTTTAAAACTTATTTCTAATTCGAATCGAATTGATTTATTACTATATTTTCCTCATTCTTTAAAATTCTTTTAACCAATTTTATGGAAAAAAAATAGTAATATTTCTAGGACCTAGTGCTTTAAAATATTTTATTTAAACAAACCAAAGCACACAAATTTATTAACCACACAAGAGAATTATTCTCTTCATTTTAATCTCTCTCTTGTTTTACAAAAAAAATATTCAAGTAGGCTTTTCATTTAGTTAATTTATCCAACATTTTATGGTTGTGTTTAATGGATTAACAAGTCTACAATATTTGTGATATTGTGCTTAAAATAATTGTTCTAGGGTTGCTAGTTGATTATGATTTTTATGATATATTATTAAATCATCTAGTTTTGGTTATTCATTATTGAATCTACTCTAGGACATACTTATGTTATTGTGCTAACATTTTAGGTACTGGTTGAATGGGTTCGATTGCATATGTGACTCAAGTTGTCAGAACGTTTGTCTAGATTCGAACACCTTGCTTGTAGAGATTGTGAAAGGAAGTGGAAGCTTGTAAGTAGATTACTTGGGGGAATTACCTTACTGGGTTGTTTGAGTCATAGCCTTGTAATTGAACATTATTTTCATAGTGGATAGTTAGGTAGTCCGATGGATATGTAGTTTTCCTCTTAAGTCATTGGTGTGGTTTAGGTTGTTTTTACCTAAAAAGATTGTGTGTTGATTCATATTTTTGCATTACTTTATTTACTTGTGATTACATATCTGGACGTCTACAAAAAATTTAATTTGTTATTATTTCGCTGATTATCTACTCATCCCCTCTAGTTAATTAGATCCGTAAATAAATAGAAAAATTCAATATTAATACCAACCATATCTAATTATAATTCAAAATTTTAATTTTGTTTTATTTGAGTAATTATTTTATTTACTTTTATTACTTAATTTATTTTTTATTTTCATCTTTTAGTTTTTTTATTTTTTAATTTGTGTTTACTAGTATAGTTTTAATTTTATTAGATTTTTTTATTGAATTATTTTTTACTTTAATGATGGCCTTCAATAATTTTCTACGATCTTGGAGATTGAACATGTCATTTAGGGATAATACAAAGCATAAAGTTGTACACCTATGTGGGAGCTCTCTATGGCTATCCAAACATAGTAAATACCATTAGAAGCTCATGAATGATATGAAGGAGGTCACATTTACTAAGGATATACCAATCCAAAATACCCACTTCTATTTCTAATATCCAAATCAATTGAAGAACTTGAGATCACAATCAAGAGGGTTTTTTATTTATATGGTCGACATATGTATTAGAATATTATCATTAACAACTACCCAACAAGTAGATAGATCATCCGATAGGGAGAAACTTGAACTATGTATGGACATGATGCAAAGACTTATGGCTAAAATTAAGGCTAAATTTGTAGACACATTCCAATGCATAGAGTAACAAGTGGATATGATCAGCATGAAAATGGAGAATGATTAAGAATTTCATTTTGCCCTCTCCCTAACTTCAAGAGTTATTCCTTAGTGACAAAAAAGTCAGCACACATATAGAATGAAATGAGCGTTATAATGATGATACAATTCTTGTGGGTGAAGATGAGGAGGTGTGAGGATATGAATCTAAATGGAGATTTCGAGCATGTGGTGAAAGATGAACCCAATGACATAAATGAGAAGCATGTTGGAAATCAAGATGAATGAGAGTAATTTTTATTATTTAGGAGAGATTATTTGTGATAACTACAAGACTTAGATTTTATGAACAAAATGGGGAGCTCATCGTGAGAAGTTTAAGTGGATTGGTGACATAAAATGTCTTTAAAGCAATAGACCTTCTCTATTATGCCAATAAATGACATGAATTGAAAATTGGACAAGAACTTGGGGAGTGTAAGTTTTTAGAGGTGACCTAATCGATCCTTTTGATGAAGTCATTGGATTATGTGTCGGAGTTGGAGGTTTTTGTTTTCTCAACAAGAGTTATGAATTCTTAATCACGATGATGTAGGTTTGGGACCACATGAACAAAATATAATCATATGTTTATGAAAACTGTGAAGCGATTATTCATAAAATACTTTCCTTATTATCCACCTTGATAAGTGGTGGAAAGCCTAGTAAAGGACAAGAAAATCTAGTTCAATTTAGATAGATATGCATCCATTTAGGTTTTTATCAATTAGGATATGGGAGGTTCAAATTTTGATCAATTGAATGACCGTCAATCAATTTGTATGAATTTATAGTCAGAATTTGATAGAATTTAATAAATTAAATACAAGAGTATTATTATAAATGAAAAAAGTTACATTTAAATTTTTACTAATATGAGTTCAACAAACAAACGTATACATTTTAGTTACGTCAGCAAGTTTCAATTAAGGCGTTATTTTACACTCCGTCTTTTATAGCCCCAAAAGCCCTAGCGACCAATACAGAAATTCTGATATTGCTGATTTTTTGAACTTTAATTAAGCTTCTTCTCTGTGCTGCGTTGTGGAGAGAGTGAGATTTGGAGATTAAGAGAATGATGGATATCAGCGAAAGCGAGAGCACGGTAGTACCAGACTCAATAATGGATTCAGTGAAGAAAACTTTGACCAGCGTTGAAGATGTACGGAAACATATGCTTGAATTCTTATCTCTCTCCGACACAGAAGTCTTAGCTGAAATGCCGCCTCTTCAACGAGCTCATTCTTTGCTTTTGTTCGCCAAAGCCACTTCTGCCCTCTTCACTTGTAAATTTCCTTCATTGTTTTTTGACTGCTTTTGATGTTTACGTCTTTGGAATTTTATTTCAGTGTTGTTGGTTTGAATGTCTAATTTTAATTTTTCTTTTCTTAATTATGTTGTTTTTTAGTGAGATTAAGATGCTCCGGCGTTCACCCAGATGAGCACCCTGTCATAACCGAACTTGTAGGTTTCTCGGTTGCCCTTTTTTGGTTTCTGTTTCGTGAATTTGGTTTCATGGGCATTTTATTTGTATATTCTGTTTTATGGGTATTTTCTAATGGTTAAATACAAGGTTGTGATTTCGCTTCTTAAATGGTTATTTTCTTTTTAAATTTAGGGGGCTCTTAGATCATTAGTATTTAGTGGTATTTGGTATATAGTTTGTGTATGTGGGTTGCTTTCTATTTGATATTGGGACATGCTTGGAGCGGATTAGAAAAGTGGTAATTGTTTGGTATTGATTGAAGCTGCAAAACTTGGAGCTTAATGTTACAAATACACATGGTAAATAGTTGTTGAAGGTTATAGATAGCTGCTTCTTGATTCATAAACATATTTTCTACTTGATATTCAACATAAAATTCTCTACAATTCTAGAGTTTTCTATCATTTAATAGACGAAGATATTATATACAGAAAACCTAGAGTTTTCTTCAAACTCTTCTAATATTTCTTCAATAATACTTTATTTCTTCATCGTTGTAGAATGTGCATCACTTTCCAACTTTTTTAAATGTTTGTGAATTGCAGCTTATTCATTTGATAGTGATTGACCTCTTATTTGGATACTGCACTGCGTCCGTTTTGCTTGTTCTCTTGTATTTGTTGTTTTAGAGAGTTTTATGATGACTACTGCTGAATATTTTGTGTACATCATGATGAACATCTTATAAAGACCGAACTTGTAGGTTAACTTGGTTGTCTTTTCTTTGTGTCAAATTCGTGAATTTAAAATCTCTTGAGCATCTTCATTTGGAGATTTTGTTTTATGAGTATTTTCTAGTTGTTAAATGCCAAAAGATTATGATTATGCTTTCTAAAATGGTTATTTTTAAATATATGGAATTATGGTTTATTCATTTGAGTGATTAAGCTTTTACTTTGATACTATTCACTACACCGTTATTTTACTTTGTTGCTTTGTATTCGGTTGTGTTGTGAGTTTTGTGATGACTTCTGAAAACTCTGTACCTTTCTGTTCATATATATAGGAGAGGATAAGCCGGTATCAAGATAAACTAGAGCGATTCATAGATTTGAGCAAAGGTATAACATTTCTTATTTGATTTTCCGTTCTTTATGATTTTTCCTTGCTAAGTTGTCGCTATTCATTAGTGGCTATTTGTTTATTGAAGTGGGAGCATATGTTGGTAAACTGGAGTTTATTTTTTTACTTTTAATTTTGCAGCACCAATTCGGCCTTCTACTACCTTGAATTATAAGGCTGCTACACGATTCATTGAGCACTCTTTGCCTGATCTTACATCAGGTTGGTGGTCAGTAATGTATGTTTCTGTGATTTTAGGACTGACTTAACACTGATAAGTTCTCAATGAACATTTGTTTGTTTGTTTTTGTACAGAGCAGAAGAAAAGTATGAGAGATATCAGTCGAGCAGAGGGGCCGAAGATAAAATATTTAGATACAAGCCTCCATAAAAAGAGGAAGTATCATTCTACTGAAAAACAATCCGTTCGAGATGCTGCCAAGGATTTTCTTGAGAAAGCAGCTCGCGAGCTTCTTGGTGATAATAAAGATGGTCTGAAAGGACCACTACGAGCTGAAGATTCAGACCAAGAGAACCTTTCTATGGGCTGATTGATTTCTGGTAGAATTCTGGGTTTACTTGCATTCAATGCTTACCTCCTGTTGTATTCTATGCATTTTTATTACTATCATAAAGTTTATGTCGTTGAGAACACTTCCAATAGAACAGTTGCACGTATTATGGTTGTATTGTAGATTTTGCCTATGTTGTTAATGATTCCTAGCTTTCCATTTTCTGTTAGTTTTTCAAAAACATTATAATTAAGAGAAGTTTTATATTTATAAATTTTATGATTAATAAAAAAATATTTGATGAAAAGAATTAAAAATCTACTCTAACTAAAACAAAATTCTCATTTTTAAAAATCTATTAATTATCTCATATTCTATAGAAGCGATTAATTAATAATGTAGAAATTAAAATTAAAATTCAATAAAAATCTAATAAAAAAATCATTTGAAAGAAAATTAAAAATTAAAAATTAAGTGCAACAATATTGACATAATTGAAATTATTATTCATGTAAAAATAGTTCACAATAATTTTACTCATAGCAGTAGTATTAAGATGTTAGTATTAAGATGTAATTAACAATAAGAATAAAATATATATTCTAGGAATAGGGATCAGAAACTATATTGGTATCGTTTAGTCCATCGGATTTTAAGTACTTTTTAATCTATCAATTTTAAGAAAAATAATTAATTAAGGAAAAATAATATTAAAATAATTTATCTATTAAAATATTATTTTTTACTGTTAGGTTATTAAAATGCAATAAAATACGAGCCAAATAATAAGGGTAAAAGTGATTTAGTATAAAATTATTTAAGAAAAATCTCAACAATAATAATATTCTTACATAAATAATTTTTAATTGACGGTGTGTATGGGTCTCCAAAACGTATTCATCCGTTCAAAGCGTTTGTGGTGGTTTTTTATTGCTGACTATGTTTATGGATTTCCTATCACACCTGGTTATATAATTATGTCAAAGTCAATGCTCGTGCTTATGAAATCAAACTTTGAGTATCATTATGTCTCTTACCTTTGGTACCGTTTGTCAAGGCTACCAAACTTTTCAAGTCTTTATAAAATAATGTTTGAGTGGGAATATTTCTCTAAATCCCTGAATTTTCTTTCTTAATTGAATTCCATCCTTCAAAAAATTAAAAGTTGTACTTATATATATTTCCTACCACTAAGGGTGGATCTATTAACCATGGTGCATGCTGGGATGGAGATGGATCGAGGAGGTCCATAGGGCATGATGACCGAGTGGAGGACACACGAGGGTGTGACCAAAGAAGTCTTATGTGACAAAGGTGCACATGATGGAGTTTCATCTGGTAGGACCCTCACTAGTGACAAACTAACATTTTAGTCCTTGGTTAGCGGTGGTCTAGCTGACTCCTCTATGTTCAATGCTTATTTGGCTAGTGATTATCTGGTCACAATGTTTTTTCTAGCCACGGCTTGGCGGACATCAATCTATTTGAAACACCTATGGTTGGTGAAGTTCCAATTAGGGAGGTTCAATTTGAGTGATGGGTCTTGTACTCCTAGACGATGCAATCCTTTTGGTTATGTCTACAACAATAGTTTTTGGCCGTTGGTAGGATTTGTTGATGACATGGATTCTATAAGTGTGGGGAGTTTTGACTGTTCTTGTGAGTACCCTCATTTTGGGACACAAGCTTTTCTTTGTAGCCCTTTTTTATAACTTGTGCACTTATATTTCTCATTGGAGAAAAATGACATGGATATACAAAAGGTTGGACACTTTTGAAAAGTCTAAAGAGTGAGGGATCATATCGTGTCACCTCAAGTTTTGGTAGGACCAATATCCTTCTTTATTAAAAAAATCATGTGCTTGACTTGTGCTAGACTTTATGCAAAGTGCAAACATGTGGTTGAACCTTTAGGAAAGTACTTGACAAAGGAGGATGTTGAGATGAATCCTAAAAAATGTCCATTTTCTTGGAGATCATATACGTGGCACGACCTGGAAAAGTAATGGATGGGGCTTTTTGGCTCGTTAGGAAAGAGTTTTATACTTAACAACATATAGGGTGGAAGTTTGTTCTTCACAACTAGTAAGGTAAGACCCTAGACTTTGCGGTCCATACCACAAAAGTTAGGAAGAGATTACTTGATATTGATAATGCACCTTCAGTTGGCCTTAAAGATCGAGGATAACTTTCTAATTATATTATTTCTCTTATATTGTGATCTTATCTTTAAGCCTAATTATGGTCTCACTTGTTTATGAGATTCTGGACCTTTTTAGAATTTATCCCAAGTTAGGACCTGTAGTCCAATAAGTTGGTACACGAGGATGTGATGATGCACTGGCGAATGACAAAGCATAGGTTGGGAACCAGAGGCAAGATGATGTACGAAGGATAGGGAACAATTGCTTGGCCCGTTGCTCGAGCCTATCTAGTCAGCCATATATCTATTCGACCACATATTTGTCCAACCACATCATTGTTTAAGCGATCGTGCTCTTGGTCGGTCAGCCACGTTTATGGCTAGCCACACCCTATTCTGGCAAGCCACACTTTGTTATACCAGCTATACTTAGTCTGACCATGTTCCATTTGGCTGAGTGAACTTGACTTGTGCACCTGTGGCATTTTTTTCTGTGGACCTTATCACTTTTACGTGAAAGTTTTCTAAGCTAGGGTGGTTCATTGTACCAGGTATTACAATCAGCACCCTGCATGGAGTACTTCAACTTACTAAGTGGTCCAAGCTTGAGATGTTTCTCAACATAGAAATTTTTTTGGTATCAAGTTGATGAATTCACCTATCCTTTAGTAGTGTCAATGCATTCTTACTTCCCATGATGTTTCCTTAATGTTGTGTCGAAGACCTGTGGTCTTCTTTTTGAAATTCCAAAAATCTAAGTTTTCATTTTGGCATGGTATAGGAATCCGAAACAATTCTTGGACCTAGGGAACATGGCATTCGAGCCAACACCTCCCTTTATATGCCCAATTAAGGGGTGGTAGAAGCCTTCTTAAGCTACTGTTTGCATAAATTATAGTCTATAGCATAAAGCCTATGGTTAGGGTACGTCTTATCTGTAACGTAATACTCCTCAATTTCTATAGATATTCAGTGTTCTTTGCCCTTGATTACTGGTAACGATGTCACAAGTATATGGGTTGTCCAAGTAATAAAGTGTGTTAAACCTAAGTATCGTCGCATAGAGAATGATTATCTTTTGTAATTAATTACCAATACGTAGCAATCACAAAACTATTTAAGCAGGTAATAAGGAAAAATTATATAAATTATTAATTAAACCTAAAATTGATTCAAATCAACAAATTGATTAAGTAAACAATGTTTGAGGACTTGAGATCTATGAATTCCCTAACCATTCCACGTGCAAAATATCAAACATCGTTGAAAGGTTTCTCTACCTAATTGATTGGCTACATGAATTGTGGTCGAGCATTTTTTTGGATTATGTGCAAATAATCACATTGTCATGCTATTTTATTCACACATCAATTAGGATCATAGGTAACACGCCACACATTCATCAGTCATACTCTTTCAAATCATGTGATAATATTTCTATGATTAATTTAAAAACTTACTTTGTCAAGGTAGGGCATCAATCTCAAATCATATAATTATTGACCAAATAATTAAAGAATTAACATCAAAATTATCACATCAATTAATAATAGAGAAATTCATTCAACTAAATAAAATCAATCGCATGGTTTGTGAATAGGTTCAAAAAAATCCGAAATAAGAACCTAACCATTCATACCTCTAAAAATCATAATTAGAATATACGAGTATATAAGAGTTACAAGAATGATAAAGAAACGAATTAGATCCAACTTTGACAAGAATCCAGCTCCTTCTTTAATATCCCTAGCTAGCTATTCAATTGTCTCCTTCACTTTGCTCTACTTGGTCTCTCTTTGTTCTTAGAATTCTCATTGCTAATTCCCAATTGTTATTCCCTTAATGGTGTTTAAATAAGGTAAAATAGATCCATCAATTTAGGATTCTTATTAATTTTGCTCCAAAGATTGAAATTGAAAGTTAGACATTCAAATAAGGGCTAATGTGTTAAAATATGCTACTCTCGATTGATCTAACTATGTCATCGTTAAACCTAAGAGCACTCAATTGAAGCTCGATTGA
Source organism: Hippophae gyantsensis (assembly GCA_030763125.1). Taxonomy (NCBI): domain Eukaryota; kingdom Viridiplantae; phylum Streptophyta; class Magnoliopsida; order Rosales; family Elaeagnaceae; genus Hippophae; species Hippophae gyantsensis. Next base: position 38,096,299 of record CM061035.1, on the reverse strand, counting down.
TCTACCTATGCTCAATCAATTGATATTCATCTCGATCAATCTAACTCTCTTTTAATTTTCTTAGGTGTAATGCCTTATTTCTTTAATCAATCCTCGATCGATTGAGTCTTGTCTCGATCGATCTATAAATGGCTCGATCCATCGAGCCTTATTGATCTTGAATTTTCCCAATTTACCTATTTTTGCTCTATTTGATGCCTTTTCACCTATATCACCATAGTTAAACATAAGATAGATCTTCTTACAATATTTATCTCAAAATAAGACAAATAGCTAGTTTGATGTAACCAAATAACTCTACTTTCTTAGGGAATTATATCTCACTACTTTATTTCATAAAGGACTTGGGTAGACTTTATAAGTAGTACACTCTTGGGGTACTATCACAAAACTCTTTTGGAAATATTTCCTAAGGAGGTATGCACCGTTGGATGATATGTTCTAGTTAGACACCTTCTAGTAGGTCGCAATCCAATATTGGTGGGTTGTAACTTTATGTTTCAGACTTTATTTCTTATACATATTTATGAGATGAATGTATATGTATACCATATTGCTCTATACTTTTGCACTTGTGTTACACTTCAATATTTTTTTCTTAATTTGCAACTTTATCGTGAAGCCGATCTGTGATCTCACTTGTTTGAGAAATGGATGGCTCTTTTGTAGTCTATCTCTTGTTGGGAACTATGGTCAATTGAGTCGGTCTGCAAGGATGGAAGAACACACTTGTAGAGGATGGAAAGTGAGTAAGTACTTGTGGCAAAGGGATTCACATAAGATGAAGCATAGTTCACCTTCGTGCTCATTTGGCCAAAACATGTTTGATTAAGACTCATCTTGTCTACCCACCTTATGGCTGGCCACCCATTATCCATGATGACCACCTTTATCTAGCCACGTATTGTCCTAGCTAGCTACTTTTTCTAGCTTACCCTTGTTCTGATTGACCATATTCTATTCTGTTGGGGGTAGTGTGACCCATGCCTTGTGTGTTTATCTAGGTGGATGACTCATGGTTAGGTGGATCAATGGTCTCAATTTATATGCTTGTGTTCCTACTATGTTCCTTTATTTTTTGGACCTTGTCATGTTCTATTGACTTGCTTTTTTTTTTTCCAAGTTGAGGGATTTTTTGGCAAAGTGTTGCTTATGATGCCCCTTGGTTTATCATCTCTCTAACTTAGTGTGTTTGCATTTATCAAATCATCCAAACATATTTTGCTTCCTCGCCTGTAGATTAGAAGAATTTCTTTATTTTTTTATATGGAATTTTCCATCTATTGGAAGCGTGGATATACTTTGTTGTTTTCATATTCCAAGTTCTCTTGGGACCGCAAAACATTTATGTATGTTCTTCATTGAGAACATAGTCATCTCACTTGAACATTATGTGCAAGGAAGCTCATGGTTGGGCAAATTCATGTTGCATTTTTTTGTCAGATGGATAACTCAATACATATTTTGTGATAGGTAGAGGTGCATCCCTCGGCGGTCCAAGGTGAACGACAGTGACTTGGACTTCAAGGTAAGACGGCCATACTTTGGGCTAGGAGTGGACAAGGGCTAGGTTGGTTGGGTTCTGCACATATTTCAACCCAACCCATAGTCCTCGGGTTGAGAATTGCATAGGTTGAAACTCATCAATACGTATTTTAGGGGATTGTATGGGATGTAGTTTTTCTACCTCCATTGGGACTGAAGTGTTGAAACTTGTAAATGGATTTATGGTTCATCTTGGAAGCATAGAGGGTCGATCTTATAAAGATCGTGTAGAATTCAAGTTAGGATGTCTATCTATTTCCAAAGATTGTAGAACTTTGCAGTGAAAATTAGAGAGCACTTACGAATGTCCTCCTTAAAGATTCAATTTTGTGACCTAGCATAACACACTCATTTCTCACATATAACCCCAGATGTTGAAACCAATTTTTATCAACATTTTATAGGATTGCTCTTCATTGATCTGTGAGATAGAACAACTCATTAGAATCTCGAACCACCGTAAGGGGTGGAAGCCTTTGGCCCTCCAATACTCAAGTCAGTAATGGGACAGTAGAATGTAAAAGAGATTAAGGCCTCGCTCTGTGGTAGATAGAAAAGAGTATTTGTGGCTACTCTTAAATATTATATGTTATCTTAGTGTGAATATGTACAATGGTGAAATATTTATAAGGAGTAGAAGTAATCTGATTCATATCATTTACACCCATATAAATAGACTTGTTTTTTAGAATTGTGTTTATCACTCCATATTTCATAGAATTAAGGGATAATGAATATTTTTTATTGAGATTAACCAATGATCATGTTTGATGACTTATCACATAATACTTTTTACTAAATAGAATTATTCTTTATTCATCACATGAGATTTTATTAAATTACACCAATGTGTGAATCCATATTTACATAGCATATATTAATAGCTCTTATATTTAATATTAATTACATCGAATAAATTTATCTTTTAAATAATTAAATAGAAAAAATTATAAATAAAATGAAAAAAAATCAAGATAATCTCGAAAAGGAATCAAGAAAAATGGAAAGAGACTCGTTGAAAAGCAATGTACTTTGTGATGGTTTTGCAAAAAAAAAAAAAACAAAATTATTTTGATTTTACGAGAAAAAACTCAAGGTTTTCAAATCCAAATTAGAATAACAGCGAGAAACTTAAAAGACGAGCCATGAAAATAAGTTTACGTGTTTTTTTATTGAACTTTTACAATAAAGGGTAAATTTTTCTTTTAATAATTAAATAGAAAAAATATCATTAACAAAAATAGGAAAAGAATCTTGAAAAAACTTTAAAGGAAATCAATTTTGATGATGGTTTTTGCAAAAAAATAAAAAAAAGATACGGACTTACAACAATGTTAATGATCTAAAAATTGTCCACTAACCAGAAACAATATTAAAAAGACTATGAATAGAAAGGGTAAATTTGTCCCATTTTTACATAGTACGTCCCATTTTAATATTAAGTATAAATTTATCTTTTAAATAATTAAATAGAAAAAATCATTAACAAAATTGTCTTTTAAAATTTAAAAGACGAGATGCCAAAACAAGTTTACATGCTTTTTATTGAACTTTTACAATAAAAGGTAAATTTATCTTTTAATAATTAAATAGAAAAAATATGGAAAAGAATCTTGGTTTTGCAAGAAAAATAAAAAAGATTTTTCAGGGTTTTTAAATTACCATGTAGCAAAACTTCCAATCTTAGAAATTGTCCACTAACCAGAAACAATAGTAAAAAGACTAGCTACGAGAATAAAAAGGTATTGGCTTTTTATTGAACAGGTATGATTTTTACATTGAAGGGTTGTCTTTTAAATTACACCTAGCGTGTGTATCTATATTTTCATAACATACATCTCATTTTAATATTAAGTACATCATGTCAATTTTATCTTTTAAATAATTAAATAAAAATATCATTACAAAACTAAAAAATACTAACTTTTACAATAAAATGTTCTTATTTAACATATAAAATCTCGAATTAATTTTCATTTATTACAACCAATTGAAATAGAAATATCATAATAATAATAGAAATTAAATTTTAATATTTTATACAAAAATATTAAAAAACTTTCTAAATTAAGTAAAATTTATTAATTTCTTTGTATTTGTATTCGTTGCAAATCAAATTTCAATTTAAATATTAAAATTTTCTTTATTCCTTCATATTTCATACATACATTCCATATATTATACAGAGAGAGGGATACAATTTCATGTGATTCAATAAATAAAATAGAAATTCAATCATCATCATATCATTTCATATTATTTGATGAAGAATGAGCAAATAATAGAATGAGATTTTATTTTTATAAATGGGAAATAAAAAAATGCTTGGAGGTGGGAATGAAGAAATGTCTACAATATTTTTTGTGAAAACATATCAATTAATAGAACCGTGATAAAAGAAAGAGATGTTGTAAATGAATCACTCACATATTCTTCTAAATTATATGTATCCACAAGATTAATTTGGAAAACAAGTAAAGATATGCAAGAACAAACCATTTTTATTGGAAACATTCCTCTAATGAATTCCTTGAGAACTTTTATAGTAAATGGAATATACAGAATTGTGATCAATCAAATATTACAAAGTCTTGGAATCTATTATCAGTCAGAATTGGACCATAACTGAATTTCGGTCTATACAGGCACCATAAAATCAGATTGGGAAGGAAGATTAGAATTAGAGATTGATAAAAAAGTAAGGATATGGGCTCGTGTTGCGTGTTTTTCAACACACGAACTCGTGCAAGCATACACGGTCACAAGTAATAAAGATTTGTAAGTAAAGATCGATCCCACGAGGATTTGTTACTATAGTTTGTCGAGTACTAAAATTGTATCTCTCTGATTTTATCCAAAATAATCGTTGGTTAATAAAAAAGTAAAATAAGAAAATAAAAGAAATCTAGGATTGCAATTTTTCACCAAACTAATCCACTCAAATCATGTTATTTTCTTTGGATTTATATTTTTAGTACATTTAATTTGTCAACCGAAAACTTCTTTTTTTATTATTCATACATCTCTTTCGAGCTCCGTATAAACACACCTCGTTAAATTAATTTACTATATCTCTATGAAAATTAAATTTATCGAGATTCACTACGTTCTAAGTTTTCAAATGGTCACACATACAATTAGGGTATATCTCTATCCTTCATCATACATGTCATTCTATTTACGAGCAATACACACACAAATGCCTTTCTCAAGTTTATTCATGTGCCACGGATCGTTTTGATAAGATTCGTAAATAATCTAAAAGCATTAAGAACAAAATAAAACGAACAAATCGAACGTCTTATAAATCTATCAAAAATAATTAAAATCAAGCTTCATAAATTTAGATTAAATGCAACCCTAGAAAAATTAAATTACTTCATAAAATTAAAATAAAAATTACAACAACTACAGAAAAATTAGATGAAGCAGAAATAAAATTAAAACATCAATTAAAACAAATATTTGGCACACGCAAAACACAACAAAAGCCAAAAATGGCTTCTGCGTGTTTTGCCGTCCAACACACACACACAATAAAAATTACAAACTGAAAAAAATTAAAACACTCTAAAAACTTTCGAAAATTAAAACTAAATCTCTACTCCAAAAACTACTCCAACCAAACTTTTTTACAACTAAAAACTATCTCCTATTTATAGCAAAAAAAAATACATTAATAAAATATTAAATTAAAATCCACGCGGGGACATAAAATTGTGGCGAAAATTATAATTTAAACGCGTGGGGGACAAAAAATTGTATCGAAAATGGGATCGAAAAAGTGGGTGGAACGCTGCGCGTTTCTGTTTTAATTTTCTTCCACGCTGCCACGTGTCGCGTTCTGATTCGTTGAGGGGAAACGGGCGCACGATGAATGGTCGCACGGGAGCCAACGGCTACAACACGGGCTTGATCCAGCGCGGTCGTGCTCATTGTAACACGCCACGTGTCGGAGTATGATTTGCTGAAATATTAAGTGCAACACGTGGCAGACTCTCATTCGCGTAAAAACCGGGCTCACGTGGATCAACCGCACTGGAAAAGGGGCGCGAAAGTGGGAGACAGGTCTGCGCGGCGTCAGACGGTGGGTCCCACGCTGCACGCCGGCCTGCGCGGCAGGTGGGCCCCACTCGGGCACCGAGCCGCACGAAAGAGAATTTCCCTGCATCCACTCTCCTCTGTCGAGTTGAAGTGCACGCGCGCATCTGAACCGTTTATGCGTTGATCTGACGGTCCACGATGGACGCGTGGATGATGACGCGTGTATTTCCTCTCCTGCACGAATATTAAACTTTATTTAATTATATTTTAACCCACAAATTAAATTCAAATTACATTTTAAACTTTCTTTAATTACAGTTTACCCCTTTTTTAATATTAAATTAAATTTTTCAACTTTTAATAATTACGATTAAGCCCAAATTTAAATTTAATTTGTATTTTCAACTTTTATAAATTGTAATTAAGAACCCTAATATTTGAAATTACATTTGTGGACAAAAATTTGAAATTAAGAACGTTTTCGATACAATTTATTTATTTTTCTTATAATATATAAAAAACAGTAAATACTAATTTATTAATCGAAAATTAACTAAAAACATCAAGAACATAGCAATTATAATTAATAAAATAGGTGAAAATAACTATATAAAATACAGTTATCAGCTCGCGTGAGTAGGAGACAACAAATATCTATACTAGTTCTATCATCGGCTATAGGTTCGAATCTAAGAGAAATTCTAGAGAATGTTTGTTACCCTAAAATTTTCTTGTCTTTCCTAAATGATAAGGAGAAAAAAAATTAAGTCAAAAGAAAATGACATTTTGGAGTTTTACCAAAAAATTGCTTGTGTAGGTGGTGATCCGGTATTTTCTAAATCCTCATGTATGGAATTACAAAAGAAATTCTTTCAACAAATGTGTGAATTAGGAAGGATTGGTCAACGAAATATCAACTGTAGATTGAATCTTGATATACCTCAAAACAATACATTTTTGTTACCACGAGATATTTTGGCAGCACCAGATTATTTAATTGGAATGAAATTTGGAATGGGTACACTTGACGATATGAATCATTTGAAAAATAAACGTATTCATTCTGTAGCGGTTCTATTACAAAACCAATTCGGATTGGCCTTGGTTCGTTTAGAAAATATGGTTAGAGGAACAATAAGTGAAGCACTTAGGCATAAATTGATACAGACTCCTCAGAATTTGGTAACTTCAACTCCATTAACAACCACTTATGAATATTTTTTCATATTACACCCATTATCTCAAGTTTTGGATCGAACTTATCCATTGACACAAATATTCATGGGAGAAAATTGAGTTATCTAAGCCTGAGAGGGTTGATCGGGCGAACTTCTAGTTTTTGGATACGAGATATTCATCCTAGTCACTATGAATGCATTTTCCTTATCGACACGTCTGAAGGAATCAATGTTGGAATTATTGGATCCTTAGCAATTCATGCAAGGATTGGTCGTTAGGGTCTCTAGAAAGCCCATTTTATGAAACCTCTGAGAACTCAAAAAAAGTACGGATACTTTATTTATCACCAAGAAAAGATGAATACTATATGGTAGCAGCAGGAAATTCTTTGGGACTGAATCGAGATATTTAGGAAGAACAATTTCTTCTGGCTCGATACCATCAAGAATTCTTGACTATTATTGAATGGGAACAGGTCCATCTTTGAAGTATTTTTCCTTTCCAATATTTTTCTATTAGAACTTCCCTCGTCCTTTTTATCAAGCATAATGTTGCGAATCGAGCTTTAATGAGTTCTAATATGCAATGTCAAGCAGTTCCTCTTTCTCGTTCTAAAAAGCGCATTGTTGGAACTAGATTGGAACGCCAAGTGACTCTAGATTATGGGGTTCCTGCTATAGCGGAACATGAGGGAAAGATTATTTATACCGATACTTGCAAGTTTATTTTATTGGACAATGGTTATACCCTAATTACTCCATTAGTTATATATTAGTGTTCCAACAAAAATACATGTATGCATCAAAAATCCAAGTTATGCGAGGTAAATATATTAAAAAAGGACAAATTTTAGCAGATGGTGTTGCTATAGTTGGCGGAAAACTTACTTTGGGAAAAAACATATTAGTAGCTTATATTCCATGAGAAGGTTACAATTTTGAGGATGCGGTACTCATTAATGAGCGTTTGGTATATGAGGATATTTATACTTCTTTTCATATACGGAAATATGAAATGCAGACTTATGAAACAAACCACGATCCCGAAAGAATCACTAATGAAATACCACATCTAGAAGCCCATTACTCTGAAATTTAGACAAAAATGGAATTGTGATGTTGGGATCTTGGGTGGAGATGGGCGATATTTTAGTAGGTAAATTAACGCCTCAAGTGATGAAAGAATCATCGTACGCTCCAGAAGATAGATTATTACGAGCCATACTTGGTATCCACTTGTCTAAAACTACCTATAGGTGGTAGAGGTCGAGTTATTGATATGAGATGGATACATAAAAAAAAGGGTTTTATTTATAATCCAGAAACAATTTGTGTACATATTTCACAAAAACGAGAAATAAAAGTGGGTGATAGAGTAGCTGGAAGACATGGAAATAAGGGTATCATTTCCAAAATTTTACCTAAATAGGATATGCCTTATTTGCAAGATGGAAGACCGGTTGATATGGTCCTCAACCCATTAAGAGTACCTTTCTAAATGAGGTATGCAAGTTTCACATCTAAGTAATACCCGATCCGATAGTTTACGATATAGATATCTATCTATTTAACAACAACATTCTAAGAAAGGATATTTTTAGATATCGATAGTTGTCCGGTCGTACCCAAACAGTAATATTCTAGAGAGAAATGCACCTAAGATCAAATATTTCGAGCCGACTTCCGTGGAAAATTCATACTTTCTTTTTGATGCTGCGATCACATAAAAACATAAACTTTGAGGTTCAATAGCTAAATACATGGCAATTGAATCATGAGTCGAGATCATAAAGAGCATACTACGAGTAGGAAGTGGAATTAATACAATGGATTCAAAAGCATCAAACCTCTCTTGTTTGAAAGAATCAAAACACATCGAAATGGTACCAACCGTACTTAATAATAGAAGGATTTGGTAGAAATATGTAAAATTTTCCCTCATAAAAAGATTATTCCAGAATAAATGAGCAATAGTTAGGAGAGGTGCGCCAGCGGCCAGCAGAAGCAAGGTTATTAGATACCTCAGGAAAGCCCAGCCAGAACCACACGTGCAAGTTTCCCTGCATATGGCTCGTCTGTGATAACTTCTTCAAATTTGCGTTAACTAACGGACAGATCACTAAGTGGGGATGCTCCCTCCAACATGAGCGAACCTTTTCAGAACTGGTTAGGAATGGGTGCAACTATCCCAACCTGGATCCAGCCATGTTCTATTGATCATGTCCCCTTCCCAACAATTGTACCTTGTCTTGGGGCTTGGATTTATGAGAGAAAGCCTATAAGAGAAAAAAGTCTTTCTCTTCCCGTCCCGGATCATATTCTTATGTGTCCACTGAAGAGAAAATCGCAATGCATCTTGCTCAGCAGGCGTAGCTTGGAGTGGGAGTGTAGCATGGGTAAGGTAAGGAAAGTGGCTACCAGAGAGGAAGCCAAACCGGCTTATTAAGCGTAGCTAAGCGGAGAAAGCTAGGTGCTGAAGGTAAGCTCTATTCAGCCTGGAGCATTAACTCCCCATGACGAATAAGCTAGCTCAATTGCCTATCCTGTGCTCGAGAAGGTCCCCCAGTTTCTTGGCCTCGAGGTGCATTTAGTTGTCTTACATGATACTCAGAATATTCCTCACTCCATGGCATGACACCTTTCGTGCATCCATTCCGCCTGCCCGTCCAGACACGATGCCCTTTTTCATTATCATCTATCGCCCTTTCTTTCCTCCCGACTATTCATGCATGAAGATCGTCGTATATATGCTCTCGGTTGCCGGTGCTATAGGTAGGAGTACATTATGGCAGGATCAATCACCCGGGCAAACCAACCCTCCTCCAAGAAGAATTGTGCTATGCCCCTCGATCCCTATAGAGCGAAAGAGTTGCTTGGTGATCCCTAGGTTGCAGCACGTCTGGTCGTTAACTCCTCGTGCCCCTGCCACCGTTTCTAGGACCGATCGACGCCTCACCTGCACAGATACCTATGTAGTGTAGTATCGGTCACACATTCAACATAGCGTTCGAACTCATGTGCCTTCTAGAACCAGGGGTTCCCTACGGTCTGAACCCGGTACTGCATTAGGTTAGGGAGCTCCTCCGCATCCCAAAGCGCGCTGCCCTCCTAGGCACGCAACACTAAGTAATCCAAGCCAACCCACATTACTTACTAATGGTGGATAATCATATTTCTTAGAGGTACTAAATACAACTCCATGAATGAGCAAAATGAAGGTTGCATTAATAATAAAGATCTTTGGGGAAACCGCTAAAAAAAGATTGAACATGTGGGAGGATCCGAACGAATTCTGCTTTCATTTCCTTCGTATGGAGCAATGAGTTACTTACGTTACGGTCTTTAACAGGTAGGCTGCATTCTAGTCTTCGACCAGAGGGGTTTATTGCACAAACACGCCGGGACGCAGGCTCAATCATTCAGAAAATAGCTAATCTTTCTTTTCGTCATTCAATGACCTTAAAAGGTCATTAACCAGACCTTGTATTAGACGAATATTCTGGACCCTCTTTAAAAGTTTGCATAATTCCTCTTTTGATTTATAGTCAACGTCCAGGTCGTTGTAGGCCAGACGCTCTGCCAAAGCAAAATAGTCAAAATTCTTCAAATCTATTTTGGAAAAGAGTTTGCAACGCTCGACCTATTACAGTATTTTATTAGACGGACCTTGATCTTCGCTTGGATTTGACTTGAAATTGCTGCTCTTTCCAGGCACTCCTCCTGATCGGGAGCGAGATGGTCGTGTTGTGCCTCTTGAGAAAGTGTAGCTTGTACATCGGGCACCTACGAAAGCGCCTCTTGAGCTTCCTGAGATGCCCTCACCCTGGGATTTGGCGTATCCCCAACAATTCACTTTTACTCATAACAGGGGAGGGGATTACGAATTTCTCTGAGCTAGACGTAGATGCCTCCGCATGAGAATCAAGATTCATATGCAAGATTTTGGGGTGCTCCTCCAACTCGCATCTGATGCCATTGGGCATGACTTCGAGGCTGGAACCAGAAATATTCGAGACCATAAAGATCAGTTCATTCCTCGAAAATCAAATGATTATTAAAATACAAACCCATGGTAGTTCCCATAAACAACAAGAAAATTGCCAACGAAAGATTAGGTGTAGAGATGAAAAGAATGGTTTCAATAAGAAAAGAAAAAGCCTAAGAAAATGATTCATTTCTTTCATTTCAATCTTTTTCTTCCGCCATCAATAAATGACGAACCCCATTATACAGATGATAGGATAGGGCTAAGGCAATAATCTCAACAGAGATTAGGATGAGCCTTGATGAATAAAAGAATTGGTAGAAATTCTCATAGGTGAAGCAAATCAAACCTATTTTAAGACAAAGAAGATAAAAAAAAACTCTAGTGGCCGAGAGATTCTATGGGAAATTGGAAACGTCGAAGTGAGTTGTGGCTTATAAATAGGAAGAGGAGATAACAGGCGAAGGAGAATCATGAGATTAGGTTGGATTTATGTTTATTCGCTCTGCTCGCGGTCGAAAAATAGAAAAGCGTTATCGGATTGGAATCGATGACTTAAGCCTATTTCATTTGGCATTTAAAGAGCATGACTCCACTTTTTGAAGCTATTACTCTCATCTATTAGATGAGCACGTCCTTGACTATATAATATAATAGAAGGTAAGGCAAAAATCAAGAGTGAAAACTACGAGCTAAAAGCATGCGTGCTCCTATTATAAGATAATACGATACCACCGCCCACTTTTGGTGCACTTGTTTGATGAACCACCTTATAAAAAAGCTAGCCTTACAACTAAAATAAGTCAAAAGCTTACACTAGCAAGGTCGAAATTAATCTTTTTTTTCTGTGGTTTACTAGTAGGGCTAATGAACGACGACTCCCTTTGATCTATCTATATATTGTTCCCAGTTCAGTCAGGTCTGATTAGAAATGCTAAAATGAGTGAAAGATAAAAAAAAATTTGTGAACAAAATAGGGGTTGAATTTTTCGATTCTTTTGAGTCTTTGGAATCTTTTAGATTCTTTTACAAGAAAAATTATATACAGGTGTGACCTACAAAAATCAATTTATAAAAAAAAAACCAATCAAGAAAAATAAAAAGTCAAAAAAACAGATTCAAATTTTGTAAAAAATATGTTTGATAATTTTGTAAAAAAACTTCTATACAAATGATCTTTTGAAAAAAACTTAAGAATATCAAATCACCACCTAACAAAACTTAAGATAATTTTAATGATCTTAATGAGTTGTTTAACTAGTTGGAAACAATTTTAAAAACGATCTATGAAAATAGGCGTTTACATGGATATGGATACTTTTATTGAACAGAATACTAACTTTTACAGTATTGATTGACATTCACCCCTTCAAGAGATTAATAAACCCCAACTTTGATTTTGTTTGATAATATGATAATATGTCGTGTTGAACAGAGCTCTGATTCAAACAAACAAAGTAAACGCAACTAAATTCATATTATTAATAATAATATATCCTCAATGAATTACATATTACATAATAAAAGCCCCATATATCAAATAATCCCACACCCTCCAAAATAATAAACAAATCATCAAAAAAAATCTTCTATGATATCATATCACATCAAAATAATCCCCAGAATAAAAATCCCAAAGCCATGAGAAGACCAGCCTTGAAGCTTGAAGCAGAGCTAGTTGGTGCAACAGCTGGGCCTTCACCTTCCTCAATATGAGAAGGAGAAGGAGCGGGAGAAGGAGAAGGAATCCCATTAAATATGTGCCTTCGAGACATAACCACTACAACCAATTTCTGACCCTTTTCACAGTGACCCTTTACTCCACTTATGAAATAAAAAGGACCTGACTTGTTTAGCTTCACCTTTGTATTCCCATCTTTGTACTCTCCAATTGGGTTTGATATGTTACAGCTTAAATAGTCATCTCTTGACACTTGTAAAACAGAGTCTTTTGCGCCATCATATTTCCAAACTAAAAATATAAAAACCCAAATAAACAAAATAAAAATTAACAATGAAGACAACAACAAATTGAATTATCATATATATAGAAGTCGAAAGAAAGAAATATACCAAGAGTGTCACCAATTTTGAAGCGGGAATTTTCTGCCCATTTGTTGAGAGATTGGGATTCAGAAGATGGGATTGTCCATGAGTCTGTTTTGCCTCCAACTATTATCTCTCTAGCTTCCGAGAAGCTGAAGAGAAGGAATATGAGCTGAACAAGAGAAGAAGATGAAATAAGCACTCTTGTACTGAAGGATACCATTATTGTCGTTTATGTAAGAGCACTGAAAGAGTATGATAATTTGTTGCTGGAGAAGCTAGAAATACTCAAGGAGATAGATAAAATAGAGAGAAAGGGAGAAAACAGAGTAGATTGTCAATGTGAGTGAAGAAGGGCATTTTGGTTGATTTATATAAAGATGACAGTGAAGAAAAAGTAGCCGTTACTAAATAGTAATAACAATGTGGTACATTGGAAACAGTAAAATGAACAGCTGGTTTTAATGGCTATTATTTATTTTGGTATTTGTTTATATAGCCGTTACTGGTATTCATTCTGAAAAGATGAGGTCAAAAGGAAGTAAACGGTCAAATGTAACTGAAAAGTGAATTCAGAAGTTATAATTAGCGTGACCATGCGTGTCGATGCCATATTTCATGAACTTGAGTTCTTTCTCAAACATCCACAAATCTTTGCCATGAGTCTCCGTTGGAAATGAAATTACAAATAAATTAAATATTTTATTAATTATTATAAATTTTATTTAATTTAATAATACATTTTATTATTAGTTAAAACACAGTGATGTTAAATTTAATTTAATAAAATGCAACATCATTATATACATATAAAATTATTCCATTATATTATTCAAAGAATATAATTTTATTTAATAATGATAATAGGTAATAGATTTTACTATTTTTATTTTCAAAAATCATATAATATTAAATTATGAATTAAAATATTTAATTATTATGATACGTATATATTTTATTTTAAAAATATCAATTTATAAATAATATTATTAAAATATAATTAATATTAAGAATTAAATCAATATTTTATATACTTTTATTATGACAATAACATAGTTATTATATAATCAAATATATAATAAGAAATTTAAATTATTAGATAAAACAATAAAAAATAGAACAATAAATATAGCACATTTAATAAATATTTATAAAGAAGAACGAGAAATAACATACTATATGTTTAATTCATATATTTTAACTATTAAACAAATTTTGATACATAATTTTATTTTGAAAGTCATCCAATTGAGTGCGGTTTAAATTGAATTACAATTATTTAGACTCGTTCAATGTTAAACGTCGTCTAATTAGACGCTATTTTTTATTGTTATAAGTTTTAAAGATATTATTTTTTGTAATTTCTCAAATTATATTATTCCCAAATTTTTAAAAAATATAATTTAGTTCTCACAAATTTAAAGCTTTAAACATATGTTTATAAAGTGTTAAATCATACAATTTAGTCTATAAATTTTTAAAACTTCATATATATGTCCCAAACTTTTGAATCACAAATATGCATATTAATAACTAAGCTAGATCCTATATGTTCATTTTTTTAAAATTTAGGATAAATCGTATGATTTTAAAGTTTAATACCCATATATTAAGTTTTAAAAGTTTGATAACTAAATTATTCATTTCAAATTTGTGTATATCGATTATCAATTTTTCCAAAGTTTGGTAATTGGAGTAATTAAAGCTAATAAGAATAATAATGATAATAAGAATTAAATTCATTGAAAAAAAGTACTAAATACCCATGTATTTGTTATGCATATGCCATTTATGCACAAAAGTTTATTTTGCCACATCTCATACCATAAATAGCGAGAGTATAATATGTAAAAAAAATAGGATGAGTACAAATTTGTATGTCTTTAACTTTTTTTCATGAAAAAGATTTGAAGTTCAATATGTTGGAATAATTATATATATATATATATATATATATATATATATATATATATATATATATGAATTGTACTGTCGATCCAAATAGATATCTAGGCCTTACAAGTGAGGTGGATACGCTAACATATGAAATTTTTTTGTGAGCTCTATTCAAACTCTGTCAAACATGCCTCACAATGTGAATTAATCATATATCACATTAGAAATTAAATACAATAAAAAACAATTAGCCTCAATCAACACACGAAGAAAACTACCAGCATATAAGAAAAACTACAAGCTCCTACCTAAGCTAGCATTATGCATTAACACGACAAATAGCATACAACATGTGAATTGGGAAAACATTCTAGAAAGGTTGTAAAGGATTTCCAATCAATTCAAGATAAAACAACAAAAATCAATATGCTTAAATAAACACACCCTAAAAACAACCAGTAGATGATAAAGAATAATTTGTGATAAATACACTAGTAATAATGTGCCTTATAGACTCCTATCCAAGCTAGCAACATGCATTAACAAGTCAAATAACACACAACATGTGAGTTAGGTAAATGATTTCCAATCACTTCAAAAGCTCATATGAAAGAACTTATTTGATAAATAATAATTGTACTCTCACAACATAAGATTATACATAACATAATATGTAATAAGATAAACCCACATAGCATCTAGCTTTTATATGGTAAGATTATTGAGTTTCTTAAGACAACCACTCAACAGTAAATAATTCACTAAAAAGTAAATAAATAGTACATAATTCGATAAAAGTATAAACATAAATAGCTCTATCATTCTAGATACTTTCCCTAACTACGACTAAGTGTAATTAAACAAATGTGAATTATACTTCTAACCCAAATAGGCTTTTAGGACCTATAAAAAGGGTGGATGCGTTAACCCATAGAATCTTTTCATGAGCTATATTCCCACTATGCTAAGCAGATCTTAGAACATGAATTAAGCATATAGCACATTGAAAATAAAAAAAAAATGCTTAAATCAACACACTAAAAAAACCACTAGTAGATAAGAAAGAATAAACTACGATAAACTCACTAGTGATGGTGTGCCTCATAGGCTCTTATCTAGGCTAGCAACATGAATTAACAAGCCAAACATCATACAATATGTGAATCAAGAAAACATACTAGAAAAGCTATAAAGGATCTTCAATCACTTCAACACCTCCTATGAGTGAACATAATCAATAAATGAAGATTGTACTCTCATAACATACAATCATACATAGCACAATATACAACGAGGTAAACCTATATAAGATTCAGCACTTATGTGGTAACATTCTTGAGTTGCTCAAGAAAGCTACTCAAAAGTAAGCGATTTACTAAAGAGTGAATCAACATTATACAACTCGATTATAGTATAAACACAAATATCTCTACCAGTCAGGACACATATCCTAACTATGCCTGCTTCCCTCCCTCAATGTTAACACATCACTTTATACAAGTAGATCCTAGCTCATCCCCAAAGTTCCATCACCACGTGATATGATCAACCATTAATGGCTCAATCTCCTAACTTGAATACATAGACTCGTAACACCTAGACAACACACAACATACACACTTATAGATTCCTTACCTATTTACCATATTATGACCTCGTAACACCCAACCGATGCACAACACCACATCGTATAGACTCCTCAGCTATGGAATCTATTACATCCTTGCAACTACCAACTAACACATGGCATACAACCATATAGACTCTTCACTTATGAGAACTATTACACTCTTGTAACCACCAGTCGCACATGACACTAACCAAATAGGCTTCTCACCTATAGAAATTGATGCACTCTTGTAACTACCAACCGACACATGACAACACAATATTGAGAGATACTCCTTGAAGTGACATGGGTTTTAACTTTCCAACGAGCATTTTAACTCTCAACAAAACCTCAATCCATCTCACATTTTTTTCACTCAACCTATTGTTTGAGAAAGATGAGAGAGACTTTTATATCACGTTCTATGTCTTACAACATTACACACTATTTCCTGGGCCCAACACTTAGAATGAAAATGGACCAAGATAGGATCAGGGAAGTATGGTACCAAATGAAAAGAGCTTTCCCCCAATACAAGCTAAAGAAATAAGAGATGGAGAAAGGAATTTATAGAAAAATTCAATCTCTTGGACTCTTGCCAACTACGTAGATGAGCCCTTGCCAACCAAGACAACAAGGGTAATAGCCTCCATAGCAAAGGTAATATCATTACACTTTGCCAACCCTTTTACCAACCATGTAAATGAGTACCACAATGAGAAAATCTTCGAGCAAGCAAAAAAAGTGTTTTAGACATAGAGAAATGTTGAATTCCCAACGAAAAAACACAACAATAAACAAAGTCTCCAATGGAACAACACAATAACAAGCGTCCAAAAATTCAAACTATATGCAAATAAGAGAGAGTGTGTGAACAAGAAAACATGAAACTTGTCATAAGTGATACGTAGCCACCACTAGCCAACCTTACTATGTGATTTAGAACATGCAAGTTTACATAATCATGTACAAGTGATAAGTAAGTTAAGAACTTGGTCCATCATACTCACAAAAATTGGTAACAATGTATACTTCTAATTAGTAGTTTATTAGTAAGTTAGTTAAAATTAGTAAAAGATGGGATTTTTATTGTTTTTGAATAAAATAATAAAAGTCAATTGCAAAGGAGTTATGAGAAATATGTGATCATGTGACTATCTTTACCACTATCCTATAATTTAATTAACTATGTCATGAATGATATTAGTTTTTTAAGTTCTAAATCACTTTTGTAAGTCCTATAGTCATTTGAGTATTTTGTTGGAATTTTCATGTGCAAAACACGAAGTCTATATATTTTAATTAATGTATTTGTCTTACTTTATGTAAGGTTAGTTACTGATGATCGGTAATACACACAAGCACATAGTTAGGTAAACTTTATATACGAGCATGTTTACACATACGATCGGGTTGGTTTGTAGTGTGCATTCTAGGTTAAGTATTGCAATTTTTATTTTGTTGCATTTGCGGGTATTTGTGAAAAAATACTCA
Source organism: Hippophae gyantsensis (assembly GCA_030763125.1). Lineage (NCBI taxonomy): Eukaryota > Viridiplantae > Streptophyta > Magnoliopsida > Rosales > Elaeagnaceae > Hippophae > Hippophae gyantsensis. Next base: position 38,078,502 of record CM061035.1, on the reverse strand, counting down.
ATATTTTTTAAAAATAGAAAATAAAATTTTTGGGTGTCTAGCTGGACCCAAGCGAGGCCTCGACAAGAGATCAATAAGGCCTCAATGGAGTATCCATATGGTTGAATTTTTTTATAAATACCCCTATCTTTGAGTTCTTTATTCAAAAAAAAAATTTACCAAAGCTATGTCAATTTGACATCTCATTTTTATATTTTTGGATCACTATCACCTTGAATGTATTTTCGGTATTAGTGATTCATGGTTGTGTGAGTGAAATCGTGCTTTTGAGTAGTGAGTGCTCGAGGTGGTGTTTGTTAGTGAGAGTATAATAGATTTCGTAAGCTGTGATTGCTCAAGACTATTTTTCTAGTGAGATTTGAGCAATATTGTGCTTTTGGGATTGAGCTCTCAAGATAGTGATTAGTAGTGGTCGTGGTTGAGGTGTTTCCCACATTGCTTGTACACATTGCTGATTGATGGTTTCTAATCACATAGTTGTGTGTGGTGTTGGTTTTGGAGGAGAGGTGGATCTGTGTGTTAGATCAAGTAGTTACAGATGTAGCAATGGAGGGTAGCAATAGATAGTTAGGATAATATAATCCCAAATGATAAAGGTATTTATGTTTATGCTTTTATTGATTTGTATATGTTTATTAATTTTAGTGGATTGTTTAGTGTCGAGTGGTTGCCATAAGAAACTCGAGGATGTTACCACATATGCATGAATTATATGTGGGTTTATCTTGTTATATATGTTGTTTTGCATGATTTGGTGTTATGTTAGTATAATTTGAGTTTCTATTTTGTATATACTAACATACTAGATTTAGACTCTAATTAGAATGCATATTTCATTTATGTTATTACATGCCTTCTTTTCTTTCCTTGTAACATGCCTTTAGCTTTCTATTTATTTCCACTACTTTCTAGTTTCGTGTGAGTCTCTAAGAAGTTAGTATCTCCTTATCCTGATTATATACCATTTTTCAAACTCTTTTATTTTGTATGATTACATACTGTGAGAATACAATCATCATTTACCAAATATGTTTCTACCTATGAGGTCTTGAAGTGATTGAAAATCCTTTATAGTGTTTCCAGTATGTATGCCTGATTCACATGTTGTGTAATGTTTTTCTATGTTTATGCATATTTCTAGCCTAGATAGGAGTCTGTGAGGTACACCATCACTAGTGTGTTTATTGTAGATTTTTCTTTCTTATATATTGGTTTCTTTAGTTATTTGTTGAATTAAGTATGTTGTTTTTTTTTATTTTTGCTGTGCTATCTGCGTAATTCACGTTGTGAGGCTTGATTGGTCGAGTTGAAATTGAACTTTCAAAACTATTCTATGGGTTGGCATTTCCACTCTTATCTAGGATGTCTATTTGGGTCAAAATAATAGTCGACCTTTATGGATTAACCACTTAGGTGCTCGACTCTAGGGCTCTATCTACACATACACACACCTTATATATTTGTGTCCTTTGTCTCCAGTGAGGTGAGCTATTATTGTTCCATGAGATTGTTTATCTCCATGAACTTTTGTTGTTTACATGTTCCCTATTTTTTTGTTCATGCATATCTCTTTCTCAATACTTCTTTGTCTTGTATAGTATTTTCTTATTTGTTACTATGCCTAGTTGGTTGATCCTTTACTAGTATTCTCCTCTACTAGTTTCTTTGAAATGATTTTTATATGTATGCTTTTCTTATTGCTTGCTTCTTCTATTGTGGCTTTTTGTATGAGTATCACATCACATGATGTCATCATATAGTGTCAAAGTATTAGAATTTTACTTTCTATAGTCTTGTCATTCATATGCTTGTTATATAGACTGTATCTCTTCTATTTTACTATGTTCTTCTTTCTTGTACCTAGTATGTTTAGTATTGGTTCTCGCTTTGTCTCTTACTGTCTAAAGTTCATATTTGGCTTGCTCTTTATTCTCTTGTGCTTTTAGTTGTCTTTTGGGTACATGAGTGTTTCTTCTCTTCCCTCTGTATTGTGCTTGTTTGGGTTTTCCATGTACATCTATATGTCATATAGATTACTTACATGTCTTTATAAATCTTGACTTACATGCATCACTGTGACTAGACTTGTGGGTTTAATTGGCATTCCTAGTGTTTGGGGTGTTCACCTTATCTAAGCATGTCTCTTGTTTTTGTGTTGGAACATAAGTCTTCCTCACATGATTAGATGTTTCATTAGAATCTATTTTTTCTTCTCTCTCTTAGGGTGTTGCTTACTAGTTAGTCTATTTCTTTCCTTCTATTGACTAATGATAATGTGATTGTTGTCGATTATCTCTTTTGAAGTAGTAGTGTGCAGTTTGTTATTATTGATCTCTATAGAGGCAACATTGTACGGTTTATGTTGATGATCTCCTTTAAGGCACATTCTTTTCTTTTTGGCCTATGATCTCCTTTGAGGCCATCTTCTTCATCACACTTGTTGTTTTTGCTATTGTATTTCTTGATATTGATTATTTTATCCTCTTACCAGCATGTTTCTTATTTGCAAGTTCTTCTTAACATGCTTAGTATACTTCCTTGCTATGTATTGTTTGTTTTCTATTATGTAGAGATGCTTTTGTTTTGAGAATAGAGGATGCATATCATCTTTATTTCCCGACATGTATACATTTAGGGGGAAAGGTAAAAACTTGATCGGGGTAGAACCGACATCGCCGATCCTGCCCATTCATTTGGTTTTATCTATTTATAAAACTCTCGCAAGTGCACGAATCATTTCGTAGAAAATGATAAGTATACTCCCAAGGTCGATCTAAGGAAGGAATGTATGTGGTTTTTAATTTATTATTCAAACTTTTAAAAACGAAATTAAATCCTAAACATCCTGTCACGATATTTTGGGGTTTTGTGTTTTTAATCTACTTACATAAAAATAAACATAGATTCAATAAATATTTATGCAAATTTTATCTGTTAAAACAATGGAGTATTTATGGATATAATAACTAAGTTAATTATGCTTGCTCATATTATTTAGGTTATTAAAGATATGAATTGATATTTATTGATTCTCTCTTTTTGTATGAATACCACCTTTGGTGGGGTTAGATATTCTTTGTTAACTAAACAAATCAATTAACACCTATGGGTGGGGTTGATAACTAATTTGGTTAATTAAATTAATTCCTTTTTCTAAGAGATTGAAAATGAACCATTTAAATGCCACCTTTGGTGGGGTTAGACAGTTTAAACTTTATTCAAGGTGTCCAAATTAAACCTAAGAATTTAGTTATCCGAGTACTAACTTTCAAGTTTTAAAACCACTACCGAAAACATGTTGTCAATACATTTTCAGATAATAATTCTTATAAAAACTTTTGAAATAGAGCTTCACTCTAACTAGAAGGCGATTGTACCAACAAATAAAAGAGCACTACTCTAAATTAGACCGGATAACTAAACCTTAAAATCTAATTTTCAGATTTAAGTTTGTAATGAAAAATAATATATTTCTCTCTAACATTCTTAATATATAATCTTGAATAAAAATAAAATCAATTCATTTTAGAGATTTTTACCTATTTAATATTTCCCAAGCATAACAACGTTATTATTACATCATGTTTATAAACAGCCAGTAGAGTTAAATTTAATCACAGACAAATTAAATATAACATGTAAGAATAAAGCATAAAAAATAAGCTCAGAAGAAAATAAAATCCTTACAGAACTTCGATGCTATTCCGTTCTTTGGAAAACCTCCAAGCGGAATTTGCACTCCCATTTATTGAATCAAAAAGCTAATAAATTATAAAAACATAACTAGTTCTTCCCAAAAAGGGAAGAACTCTAAAACTAAGAGAAATTAACTAAAAACTAAGAAAAACTAAAAAAACCTAAAAATCTATGAAAAGAGAGAAAGAAAGAAGAGAGAAGTGTGTTTTGAAGGTGTGTTTATAAGTGAAGAGAAGGGGGGTATTTATAGGTGAAGATGGAGAGAAAAAGTGGGGGAAAAAATGTTAAAAAAATGTGAAAACGCGGAGTGGTAATTGCTGATGTCATACTGATGACGTCAGCATGACATGAGGCGGCTGCGCGTGAAAAATGGGGCGAAATGGGCGTCGGCGCGCACGGAGGGCAGCTGGGTGCGCGCTGATGGCAGGCGCTGGCGCGCGCGGGTCTGGGCGCTAGCGCGCGCGGGGCTCGGCGCGGCGACGCGATTTTCTCCTTTTTGACATTTTTGACCTTTTTGACCCATTTTATCCAATTTTTCCATATTTATTGACCTTTCCCCATTTATTTATTAATATATTTGTGATGTATTGCTTCTAGTATTCCTCTTTGAGTCTTTAACTTACGTTTTTAAGGCAAAATACTTGAAAAACAATAAAAATACCCGTGATTCCGAAAAAGACAAATATATATAAATATATGATAAAACATATAAATATATATATATATATTAATCAATTAATGTTGTTAAAATCATGGTTATTTTAGTGCTTTTTGAGCACTCATCAGTAGGTCTCAATTGTATGATGTTAGGAGGAGTGTTGTGTTTGTTATTGAATCTTTGGTGTTTGTCTTGTTTATGAGTTATTGTTATGCTATTATGTTCATGTGATGCTTCCTTACATTTTTTTCTTCATGACATCACTTTGTATGAATCATGCATAAATAGGACTATTAGTATGACATGTTCCATGAATTGTATGCATTCTCTTATTTCACATGTGATCTTATGTTTTTACCAAAATTGTTGCCTTGAAATGCTTTATTGCATGCTTCTTGTATGTAGTTGTTTGCTTGTTATTTGTTATTTAGATGCATGAAACATGTTTTCTTTGGTAGACTAGGATGTCTTTCCTTATATGTGTGCATAATATGGGATGAGGTTGCAATATTGAATCTATCCAAGTATTGATGGGGGAAGATAGTTGAGCCATTAAGAGTGTGTCAACTTGGAAGATAATTGGACTTATAATCAACTTCTTATTACTAATTTGTTGGCACGTTTATGTGCCATTGGTGTTTGACTATCCATCCTACTGATGTGTTGTAAGTTCATTGCAAAGTCCCATATGCCCTCCCATAACACGTAGAGATATGAGGATCCATGTTATGTATCATATTAGGGAGATTTTTTCTGTCTACACTTCTCTTAGTTTGTCTATGCATTTATTTTGGTTTTTATTGCATGTTTCTACTTTTATGTTGTCTTGGTGTTGTTTCGTGTTCATCTTGCATGACTGTTAGTATTGCATTAATTTCTATTTGACTTCTCTCTTGCATATAGGCGCATGGTGTGTTATGTGTGTGCTTTGTTGGAATTTCCATGTCAAAAATGGGGAGAAGTGTTCATAACCTGTGTTTGTTTGTACATTTGTTTGTTTGTTAATGTGTTGTTTACTACATGGGATGGTGAGTGTAGTTGTACTACATCTGAGTTGCCTTATATGCATACACTTAGAGAGGGTGTTTCATATGTTTAAGCGGAATGTTACATAAAGTTAGAGTGAGTTGTGTATTTTGCATGACTTTTTTACTGTTTGTTTGAATGTGGTTTGCCCATTGGTGGTACCTGTGTAGGGTTAACACGATAGTATCTTGATAGACTAATGAGTTTTAGAAAATTCACTTCAACTATGAGCAATGAGTATTAAATAAATAAATAATATAAATTGGATTATGGGAGTGTGTGACTTGAACTATTGATTAGGCCGTGCATAATATATATTTTTATTTGCCACAATTGAATTCATAATCAAAATGTGTCTTTGTTCTAACCACTATGTAAGCCTATAGGAGGATAGGCTAGTTCATTTGAAGATAATCTTTTCTATAATTAGACTTAACTATGTTGTGTATTAACAGGGTCTATAGGATCCATTAGAAAGAATATGCAATATGGCATAATCAATTCTAGATTATTCTCTATATATTTCATTTAGGTGGCATTTGGTTCATAGAATGGAATCAGAATGGGAATGGAATGGAATGAAAAGGAAACAATTTTGTTTGGTTTGATCACTGGAATCAAAGAAGGAATTAGTATTACAGTGTTTGGTTTACAACTGGAATAGAATGGAAAACACTGTATATTACCTTAATATCCCTATATTGAGTAAAAATTAAATAATATCATTTAATTACTATTTTTCGTCAGACAAAATACATTACTATAATTATTATTTTTCTAATTAATTATTACTTAAAAAGAAAATATATTATTAAAATTATTATTTTCTAAATACAGTTTAAGGTTTTGAGGTTTGAGATTTGAGATTTAGGGATTTGGGATCTAGGGTTTAGGGTTGTATTTGTGGGTTACTGTTTAACGTTAAAATTATTATTTTTCTAAATAGGGTTTAGGGTTTTAGGATTTGGGATTTAGGATTTAGGGTTCAGGGTTATATTTGTGAGCTAAGGTTTAGGGTTAAAATTATTATTTTTCTAAATAGGGTTTAGGGTTTTAGGGTTTAGGATTTGGGGTTTATGGTTTTGGGATTTGGGATTTAGGGTTTAAGGTTTATGGTTTATGGTTTATGGTTATATTTGTGGGTTAAGGTTTATGATTAAAATTATTATTTTTCTAAATATGGTTTAGGGATTTGGGATTTGGGGTTTAAGGTTATATTTATGTGTTGAGGTTTATGATTAACATTATTGTTTTTCTAAATATGGTTTAGGGTTTTAGGTTATATTTGTGGGTTAAGGTTTATGGTTAAAATTATTATTTTACTAAATAGGGTTTAGGGTTTTAAGATTTGGGATTTAGGGTTTTAAGATTTAAGGTTTAGGATTTAGAGATTTAGGATTTAAGGTGTAGAGTTTTGGGATTTGGGTTATATTTGGGGTTAGGGTAAAATTGGAGAAAAATTGAGATGAGAATGACATCATGATTCCTTAAGGGAGGAGAAGAAATTCTGATTCTTTCTCCTTTAGGAATTGATTCCATTCCATTCCCATTTTTTAGCCCAACCAAACACAAAAATGGAAGAAATCAATTCTGATTCAATTCCATTCCATCCAACTAAACATAACATTATTGTATAGTATGGAAAGGTATTCATTTTCTTTGCATTGACTTGTTTTATTAGACTAATAGAGAGAAACAAAGGATCTAAAGAAAAATAGAGGCTAAACTATATTAGTAACAGGTAAATCCATTGTATGTAAAAAGTCTCGATATTCTTGGAGAAAAATTCCAATTATAAGGTTTAAGATGATCCAGAAAGCATGTGATCATGATCAAATTTTTAGGCCTACTTAGGTATTGAGCATTTCTGTGTAAGAACTGAATTCTTTGCAATGAATGGTTTTTGAAATTCCAAAAAGGAAATCTAATAAAAATTTTCTTACATAAAATCATTTATATATGTATGGATAGCATATCGATTTTTTATATAGATCTATTTGGTTCATTTGATTTGTGCTCAAGCTGGATGATGAAAATTATCATGTCTAGCTCTTTTAAGGAATGGATCAAGAATAATTCACCTATCCTAGTAACAAAAGAACCTAACTTGAATGATCTTGTATTAAGAGCTAAGTTGGCTAAAGGAATTGGTCATAATTATTACGAAGAGCCTGCATGATCCAATGACCTTTTATATATTTTTAGGTAGTTATTTTAGGTACTAATGTGTGTAATGTAGGTTTAGCAATTCTCAAGCCATCAATGATTAGAGAATCCACATATCCTTTTGTAACTTCTTTGAAGATATTGCCTTAATGGCAACTTTTTCCCACATTTCAAACTCTTCATACAATTCCCAATAAATTACTGGTCGTTCTTTTAATGGCTTGAATACCTCTAGGATTATTAACAGTACCTTTTTTGGAGAATTTTAATAAATTTCAAAACCCATTTCATCGCCTAGTAACGACAATTTTTTTTTATTGGTACTACAACAACCTTTTGGTTAGGTATTGGGGCAACATTGCTTGTTGATAAATCCTTAACTTTAGGTCTTTTTTAATTTTTATTTTAAATGGATTCTATTGTGAAATAAAAAAAGTATCACAACGTGTGTATGTAGGGAATAGTTGCTTCAAAGTGAATTTTCACTGGATACATTTTTTTATAAAATAATCCATTAAATATAAAAATTTATGCAAAATGCTTTTTGGTTTCTAGAATGTCCAATATATGTTTTACTTCTTCTCTATGAAAATGATTCATTTTCATAAGATCTTCTTGATTGTTATTCGAAAGGTCTAATAATATATGTATATTGGACCTATTGAGGTAATTATAGATCCTAAGGGGCAATTCTGATTGGTCAATAAAAATATAATTCAATGATGTTTCCTTTTTATTTTTTCTTGGTTTAGTCAATCCACCATGAAAGGTAAAAAGGGTAAAGGTATTTTTTATTGATTGTTTTCTAAATGGAAGTTTTCTCCTTCTACATGTAAAAAAGGAATCAATAAGTCGATCAAATTCCGAGAGGCCTCATGGAGTGCTTATCTAGGAGTTAAACTTCCATTTGTGCATATTTTGAGAAAAAGTATCCCTTGTTTTTCATTCTCATTTGCATAAGAATGAATACTATAATTTACATTTTGAATAGGCATGAATACAACATCTATAGGATAACCTCCATCTTGAAAGTTTTTTTTTGGCATTTTTATACGATATCCACTATTTTTCTCGATTTGTAATTCAATATATAAATTAATTTGTTCTATTAGGTTAGCTATATCCCGTGTATTATCACTGATTTCCTAAATAGATTGGGATAATTTGAGAAGTTTCGATGGAATCATGATCCAATGATGAAAAAAATTGAATAATCATTTTATGATCGATGAAAATAAAATGAATAAACGTTCATATTGTGTTATATGTATAACAAGTATACGCCGTATGATCAAATATAAAAAACTTCGGAGTATTTCACAAATTTGGAATAAACTTGTGAAGTGGCATAAAGTTTTGTTGTTGAAAGATCTATAACTAAAAAGGAATTTTTGGGCTTTATGAAAATAGAATAATATTTTAAATAGAATTATAATGAAATCAAAAGGTATCCATTAAACATAGTCTAAAAAAATAGATCAAGCCATGTATCTGTTAGTGATATAATCTAATACGAAAGAAAGGGTCGGGAGTACCATTTTTGTAAACATGAATAGATATATCTTTATTTATTGTTTTTAACATTTTTTTAACAATCAATTACACACAAAAAAATTCTTTATCCCCCAACCTTCTGGGAAGATTTATCTTTGCTGAAAAGCTTTTCTATTTTTATTTTGTTAAAATAGAATGTATATACCTATTCAAAAATCTAATATAAATGATTCACCGTTCACTTAGTTTGTGGACCATAATCATTATATAGGAGTGATGGCTAAGTGGATGAAGGCGTAGCATTGTAATTTCTATGTAGTCTTTTGTTTACCGAGGGTTTGAATCCATCTCTTTTGGTACACTTAACCTAATTCACCAACATTATTGACAATAATATATCAAATAACAATTGACACCATTAGTCTAATCCAAATATGCTATGCTATGTATAATACTAGAAAAAATGGACAATGAATGAAAATTCTACCAATCTATGATACATGAATGGGAGAAAAATCTCCAAAACCAAAACCCTTACATAAGAACTTTTTCTATAGATAAAGGAAAAAGCAAAATTGTATAAACCTTTATTTGTTATTTTCATTAGGTTTAAGTTTGATGAGAATAATGTTCTACAACCAACAATTCATTTATTTTCAATCCAATCCATTCACTATCTATTATTTGATTAACTAATTCTTTATATTTAAATCGATTAATGTTTAAATGCTTTAGAAATTCCTCACAGGAAGCCGAATCAAGATAATTTTGAACCAGAACCCTGGATTTTTGTTCATCTTTCATTATAATAATATCTCGGGGTTTGTAACAATAACTTGATAAATCTACTATACGGCCATTAATGAAAATATATCTATGGTTAACCAATTGGTAGGCATAAGGTATGGTCGAAGCCATACCCAATCGAAGAAGGATGTTATCCAAACACATTTCAAGTAGTTGTAGTAAAACCTAACCTATTGAACCTTTGGCTTTTCCGGCAATACAAACGTATTTAAGTAATTGTTACATTGTAATACCATAGTAAAAGCACAATTTTTTTTCTTCTAAAGGAATACTATATTTGGATTTTTTATTAAGGTGTGATTGGTTTCTAAAATCGCTTCCGACTCTAGGCTGTTTACTAGATAGTCCCTGCAAAGCCCTTAGACGACGTATTTTTTAAAATGAAGCATTCTATAATGCGATATAAAGGCTCCTTATTTTATTGAAATTTCATAAACCTAAATTCAAACTAATAAATTAAAACTAAACTAAATAAGAAATTAAAGAAATCAAAATTTATTGAAATACTATACTACAAAGAATAATTAGATGAATTCTATCAGATCTTACTATTCTTATATGTATCTATTAGAATGTATATATTTATTAATATATGTACCTATAAATATTTGATTATTTTTGTTGTATATATACATATTAATAGATATTATCTAATTTACTTATATTAGTATATTAGATTAGTCTATTACATAATTTTATTTGAATATATTAATAAACATGGAATGTGAATTTGAATAATCTATTTAAATAATTTTAATAATATAGTAATATAAAAAGAATATAATAATATACATAGATTCAAATTAATTATGTAACATTAAATGAATTTCAATAAAAAATGAAATAATATTTAAAAAATTTAAAAAAAGTTCAAAATCTAAAATAAAGAATATTAAAATAAAAAATATTAAATAAAACTATTAAAAACTAATAATAAAATAGAGAAACTAAAAAACTAAGAGTTTTTTTTTCTTGATTAATTTGTTCTACGATGCTTGAACTCATATTTATAAGTTGGTCCTCGGTAAACGGGGAAGCAACTTTTTCAATATTTTTTATTTCACATTCTCATTTAATTATAAAAAAAGAAAAGAGATGCAAAAGCTGGTTATCGAAATCAAATCGATGACCATCACATTAAAAATACAATACTCTAACTTCTGAGTATAGTATAGAAAAAATATAGAATTTAGTAAACTATCGTGAAATTGGCTATTAATTAGCTATTAATTATGAAGAATGAATATAGTATAGAAAAAATATAGAATTTCAAATAAATAAGATATATTAGATATTTTAATACTATACAACATAACTAGGAATAAATTAATAAATGAACGAAATAAATAATGACTAATCTAAAAATAGGATTAAATAATCAATTTTTTAGTTCTTTTTCTTTATTGAAAGGTATACTCTAAAAATGGATAAGAAGAAAATGAAATGAGAAGGAAAAGTGCAATTCATGGAAATGCAATCTAGATAATAATGAAACGTCCCTATGTTTTTATTCATAAAGGTGAAAAATAAAACAAGAAAAAAGAGTTTATTGTTCAAGTATTCAAAATAGCACACTAAACATTATAGAAAAATAATATATATAAAGTAGGGGGTATGTATAATAATATCTACGTATCCATATATATAGATAGATTATATTCATATTTCATATATAGAATATACTAATTAATATAAATTAATATATCTATATCCATATTGAATTTTAGATACAAAAATGATAAAATATTTTATGATTGGGCAAAATAAGAGTTTCTGATAGAAAAAAAAAGGTAAACAAGAAATCCAAATAGTAAAAAATACTTTTCAATATGGAACCACTATTTAATGAACTAAATAATTTGGCATTTCCAACATAGCATAAGTATATAAATAATAGGAGGGAAAGAAAAAGGAGAAAGGCATGATAACATAACACTAATCACAAAAAAGGGTATGGTGAAATTAGTAGACGTTACAGATTTAATTGGATTGAGCCTTGTTATGGAAACCTACCAAGTGAGAACTTTCAAGTTTAGAGAAACCTTAGAACAAAAATGGAAAATCCTTAGACAAATCTATTTTTCTAATTTTGAAAATAAATAAGGGTTCAGAAAGCAATACAAAGGATAGGTGTAGAGACTTAATGGAAACTGTTATAACAAAAAGAGTTGGCTACGTTGAGTTAGTAAAGGAATCCTTCCATCGAAACTTTCGAAAGGATGGAGAATACCCTATATATATGGCATAAGTAATGAAATACTATCTGAAAATGATTAATGATGACCTAAATATTTTTTTATTAATTGATATGAAAATAGAATCAAATATTCATTGATCAAATCATTTACTCCATAATAATCTAATAGATCTTTTGAAGAATTGATTCATCGGATGAGAATAAAGATGAAGTCCCATTCTATATGTCAATGTTGACAACAATGAAATTTATAGTAAGAAAAAAATTTGTTTACTTTAGAAATCATGAGGGCTCAAGTCCTTTTATCCCAAAAAAGACTTATTTGATTCCTTAATTATTTATCCCCTCATTTCTTTCATTAATAGTTCAAAAATTTGTTATGTTTCACATTCATTCTAACTATAATCTTTTGCATTCATTCTAACTATAATCTTTTGCATTCATAAATTTATTTGATCAATAATTTTTTTCTTAACACAAACCCTGTGATACATATGATATGCAGACAAATGAATATCTTTGAGCAAAAGTAATTCCAATTTCAAATCAGAATGATTTACATTACATGTTATTCTTCATACGTTAATGAAACTTTTGAAGTTTCATTTTGGAAGATCCAAAAAATTCCATGAGGCTTGGATGAAACATTGGAATCCCTTTTTATCTTTTTAATTGACATAGATCCTAGTTATCTATTAGAATAAGTATGGTGCATTGTCAATGGTCAAGATAACTCAGTTGGTAGAGAAAATGATTGAAAATCCTCGTGTCACCAATTCAAATCTAGTTCTTAGCATATGAGTCATTTGTATGAGTATCTATTCTACAAATTCATTGGTATGGGTTGACATACATATTCATTAAGAGTATGAAATCATAATAGTATAAATCACTATGCATATTTACCCATTTCAAGGTATAGATATATACCTCTTTGATATCTAGAATATTTAGAGACGAGTCAAAGTATATGTATAGAAAATATGTAAAAGAACTTCATTTTGTTTCCTCTTATTTTTTATTTGTTCATAGCATCTTTCCTCTCATTAAAAAAGAAGGTTAATACTTCATACATATTCAACAATGTGTTGGTTGAACATACTATTTTAGCGGGGTTGAAGGGTGTGACTAGCCAAGAAGTAGCTTAGATGAAGTACAAATAGAATCTATCCTCCTTAATCCTTTTATTTCTTTCTATAGGTGGTTCCCAACCATAAAGTACAGAGATCTATAATAAGGTCTTAGGCATACTAAGTGTATCTATTGATCGACTTTGATACCAAATGAAAACACGTTTATTTATTTATAGATTTAATTATCTACTTAGCGAAAATATGAAAAATTAAAATTTCATAAGTGGCTAAGCAATCAATTACTTGTAAGTATAGTATAGCAAAATATAAAGATCAACACATGAGATTTTTATGTGGGAACAATCTAGGCCACACCAATAACCTAAGAGAAAAACCACCGATTTATCGGGCCATCTAACTATCTACTATGAAAAATAAGTATCCAATTACAAGACTAGGACTCAAACTACCCACCAAGGTAATACCGCCAAGTAATCTACTTATAAGCTACTACTTTCATCATAGTCTCTACAAGAAAGGTACTTGAATCTAGATCATGTTTCGACAAACTCGAGTTACATGAGTTAATCAAACCCATACTACTGTCACCTAAATAGTTAGCACATAAACACAAGTACAAGTTTGTGTCCAAGAGCAAATTCAATAATTAACAACCCTATCTAATTGATTTAAGAAAATTCAATAATTAACAACCACAAATGTTTGATAAATTAACTTATTGAAAAAGCTTACTTCAATAGTTTTAGCAACAAAAAAAAAAGATGAAGAGAATAAGCACAATTGAACTCTTGTGTGGTTGGTTTCAATTGTATGCTTATGTTTATATTTATAGAATATTTTGAATCACTTTAGATCAAAGTAAAATTACCATCTTTTCTATAAAATTAGTTAAATGAGTTCTAAGAAATAAGGACAATATAATGAAAGGCCAATATAATTCATATTAAAAATAGTTTTTAAAATCAAAGTCATGGTTGCTAGATCGATCTAATCAAGTACTCGATCAATACAATGTATTAATTAATTAATTCTCAAATAAATGGATTGATCTAGTCATTAATCTTTGATCGATTGAGTATTAATTCCTTGATTGATCTAGTCATTTAAATAATTAATTCAACAGGTAATATAGCTTGATCAATTTAGTCACTACTCGATCGATCGAGTAACCTATTTTCATATTGTTCCTATGTGTCTAACATGCATATGAATAGAGATATACTTGAGATGTGGTTGTCGAGGCTCAATAGTTTTTTTAGCTTGAAAATATTCTTCTAAGACACACCTAGAAATTAAAATTACAATTAATTTTTTTTTTCATGAATATCGCCAAAACTCACATAAATCTTACAATGTGTAACCCATGTTTATTTTTTTAGAAGTGTTAAGTTTATAACTATTTGTAAAGATGTAATTTTTGAGAAGTACACATTACTTTATCTTTGTGATAAAATTATGTTAGATGATGGATGCATCACATCACTTGTGTAATCACATTGAGCTAAGGCAAATGGATAACATTTCTTTTCCTTTTTCTTTATATTTAATTTACATTTGATACATTGAGAACAATGTAGATTATAGATTGGGGTGGAAGAAAAGTTACACACCAATATAGGAACTTTTGAATTTTTTTTATTAACTTGTGTTTAATTTTGTTTGCTTTTGTTTAGTTTATCTTAGTTGTTGAGGGATAATTAGGTTCAATTTAATTTTTTTTGTGAAATTATCATACTTTTAGTTGATTTAAAGCGAATGATTGAGTCTTTTGCACTGTTGAATTGATGTCTTATACATACCATAGAGTATTGTAATAATTAGTGTTTTTCTATCATGGTTTATGTTTCATACTTGAATGTTGAGATTGAGATAAACCCAAAATTAGTGTTTAGGAATCAAATAGTGCAGACTTCTACGTGAGAATATTTTGAGCTTATAAGCATTTTATTCTAAGTGATAATATTTTTTTCTACTCCTTTAAACACTTTTATTATTAATTCAAATTGTTAGATGATCTCTATTGATTTTGCACTGAATGTTAGAACTTTTAACATCTAATGAAGAATTATATACTTAATTTTATTACTTGATTGAATGATTTAAGTATAAATTGAAAGTGTATGTCTATTTCATTCATGCTTAAATTGCAAACATACATTTATTTATAAATGCACAAACATACATATTAAGAACAGTATCTATTTATAAATATTATAACTAATTAAGCATGTTGTTAAGAACATGCTTAACAAACATACATATTAATAGTAATGAGAGGTCCTATTTATAAATAGGAAATAAATCCCCTTAAAGTTAATGCATTTTCATTTATCTTAAGGCATATACTTGACATTTATGATTGATGATTTTAATTGATGCATGAGACTAGTAATGTGATTTCTTTATGAATCCTATCATTTGATTCCTTTCATGATATCAATATTACATACTTTTTGAGCCTTATTTGTTTAATCATATGTGAATCTATTAGTTCGTTTCTTTACAAAAATTATATTTGCATATATATTTGTTGAGTGCTTGAATCTATATAATCATTGTGATATTGAGAGTATATGACTTTTGAGGATTAGATTCCAATCGAATTTGGATTCCTAACACTTAGATTGGGTGAGTCAAAGTTAATACATTTTTGTAATGGAACATGAATTTGTGATTTGTAACTTATTTTTATAATAAAATGTGATCCTTTGGGATATTAATTTAACTTATGCTTGAGATTTAATTACAAACTGATGAGAGACTAAAGCATGAAAAGTTTTTTCATTTTCATTTTTTACTTTGTTATTTTTAGTTGTTATTGCTTTTAAATTTTACATTTTAAGATGTTTGTGAATATCATCACTAAAAACCCTCATGAGACTTAAACTCATCTAGTACCACAACCTAAGGGTTTAAAGGTTTGTTGGATAAGCTAAATGCAATCATGTCAATATACAAAAGTGATTTAGATTAGTTTAATGGAGCTTATTTATTTATTTAAGTTTTTTATCACTTTATTTACTAGAGGCTAGCAAGAAGCTAGTTGGGGGTTGTGATGTGTGCTTGAAAATAACTAATATTTTGTCGTTTATTTGCATTTAAATGTAATAAATAGATTTTAATATGCATGATTTTATCATTATTTAAACAAATCTATATGGTCGGAATCATGGGTGTATTATGCTATATTTCATGTATTTTTAACTTTAAATTGGTAAATTAATCACCACATGAAGAATCATTTAGAAAACACTCATTTGTACCTTAAAATATTAAAAGAATAATACATGTAAGGCTTATATGTTGATAACTCTAGAAAAGTAGATTTATTTATCCACTTATAAACCACTTATTCACCTTATTATTTGTTAAAATATCATGAACATGGTTAATTTGTATTTAATTTTTGTTTTAGTGTTTTTGTTGTATGCCTAGGTTGACAGGTGAGAATCTTTTTTCTTTTGATCCAGAAATAGAAATAACTTTACTTCGTTTAAGAAGGGAACAATTAGCACAAGATCAATTAGGGGTTATGGTAGAATAAGGGGATCAATGAGCTTTTATGGTCCCTAAATATTTAAGGGATTTTGTAGTCCTATAAGTAGATGGAGCCCAATCATCTATCAATAGATTCGGTATCGATGCTAATAACTTTGAACTTAAGCCAGGAATCATTGAAATGGTGCAAGCAAATCAGTTTTGGGGGGTTAGTCAATGACGATCCAAATCCTCACTTGGCTCCGTTCTTGGAAATATGTGACACCTTCAAGATGAATGGTCTATCAGATGATGCAATTCACCTTTGCTTATTTCCTTTCTCACTAATGGAATTACTTTATAAAGGTTGGGAACACTACCAAGAGTTGTTAAAAAGATGCCTGCACCATGTCCTTCGTACTTGGCTGCAAGTGCAAACATTCTATAATGGATTAATGGGGCAGCCAAAGACCATAATTGATGCTACAATTGGAGGTGATTTAATGAGTAAAATTGAAGATCAAGCTTTTGCATTACTTAATAAGATGGCATCTACCAATTTCCAATGGCCTGTAGGAAGGTTAAACTAAAAAAGAGTGGCTAGAGCATTAGATGTGGACATAATAGCAACATTGAAAGCTCAATAAATGCTATACTATTAAGCTTAACTAACAAGTTAGATGGGGAAGTGTGGGGGTAAATAAGGTTCAATGCCCATTCGTGATGTATAATAATTGCAATGAACCTCATTCTACTAAGGCATGTGGGAATCTTTCTGAAGCAATAAATTATGTCAATAATTAAATCCGCCAAGGAAACCTATACTTAAACACACACAACCCAAGATGGATAAATCACCCAAATTTCTCATGGAACAATAACAACAACCTATGTGGTAATCAATTCAACCATCAACCCTTCCTATCACTAGGTTTTCAACAACCAGAACAAACACAAGCTCAAGAAAAAAAGCCACTTACTGGGGATAACACAAGGGCTTTAATGGAAATGGTGAATACTTCATCCATTTAGTAATTACAAAAGTGGATTACATAGAGTCCACTTATAGAGCTTCTATTTGAAATTTGGAGGTTCAAATGGGGCAATTATCCCAATCCATAAGTTAAAGGCCTTAAGGTAACCTTCCAAGCAACACAAAGGTTAATCCAAAAAGATAAGTTAATCAGCAATGTAAAGCAATAGCATTGAGGAGTGGTAAAATTTTAGAAGAGAAAGAGGAAACTAAAAAGGATGAGGAGGAAAAATTGGACAAAGAGAATACTAAATAGGAAGTGATTCAACCAAAGAAAAGCAACTTCAACAAACCCATTATTCCCTTCCCTTAAAGACTTTAGAAGTAAAAATTAGGTAATCAATTTTCATAATTCATGGATGTCTTCATAAAGGACATCCTATTTAAGAAAAAGAGGCTTGAAGATAATTTGACAATAACCTTAACTAAAGGTTGTAGTGCCATCCTTGAGAGAAAAATACCATAAAAGCTTAAAGATCTAGATAGCTTTAAGATCCCCTGCATAATTAGGAATATACATTTTAGCAAGGCATTATGTAACTTCGGTGCATGCATTAACCTTATGCCAATATCAATCTTCAAGAGATTAGGGGTTGGAAAAGCCAAACCCACTTCAATAACATTACAAATGGTAGATAGGTCAATCAAGCAACCCCGAGATGTAGTAGAAGATGTGTTAGTAAAAGTGGACAAGTTCATCTTTTCGATAGATTTCATTGTACTAGACATGGAGAAGGACTGCGACATTCCTATCATACTTGATTGTCCATTCTTAGCAACCAAAAGAGCACTCATTGATGTACAAAAAGGTAAGCTTACAATAAAAGTATAGGATTAACAAGTAACATTTAATGTTTTTAAAGAACTTAAGTTTCTTGATACTGATAATACTTGTGATTGCTTTAAAATAGATGTTACTAATGAACTAGCCAGTGATGTACTTAATAAAAAGTTTCCTAGTGATGCTTTAGAATATGTGTTTGTTAATTCTATAAACACATATGTTGTTGAACACTATGGAAATCACTTAGGTACACACACATTCATTATGATAATTTAATTAAATCTGTTGAGCCACCCACATTCAAGATTTTGACATATGATGCTATGAAAAATAAAATAAATTCATTTAAAAAAAATTCAACTTAGTTTAATGATGAAATTATGGAATTTGTGATACAAGTTGATGTTGTTGATTATGCAAACTATTTGGAGATTATGCCTCCCATAAGTGTATCTAATGTGGCAATGGAGTGTCATGAGACAATTTTTGAATTGAAACCATCTATTGAGGAGCCATTAAAGTTAGAACTCAAACAATTTTCCTACCATCCCCAATAAAGTGGGCAAGCAAAAGTGTTCAATGGAGAGGTATAAAGGATGCTACAAATTAATAAATTATATGAGCTATAGTGGAATGCTTATGAGAATACCAAGTTGTACAAAAAGAAAACAAAAGGATGGCTTGATAAGAAAATTGTGCACCATGTTATTGAATTGGGATAGAAAGTGTTACTGAATAACTCAAGACCCGAAACTAATTTCGGGTAAAATTAAGACTAGATAGTCAAGTCTTTTCACCATCACTAAGGTTACCAACCATGGAGCTATTAAATAGGAAACCAAAAACATAGAGCGGTTCATGGTTAATAGGCATGGAGTAAAACACTATCTTAAAGACCAATTTACAAATGAAAAGGTTATGATAACCGTGGTGAATGCATGGTAGGAGCTGATATGAATGTATAGCCAATGATGTTAAACGTAACACTTATTGGGAGGCAACTTGATGTTATTTTAGTTGTATGTTTTCTATTTTGTAGATGAATACATATAGAGGGAGATAGCACAACAAAGATTGAGTAGTTTCAACGATAGATGTGGTGTGCTAAGGCTAAGAGAGTTTTCTTTCCTTTCACTCCTTTTCACATTCATATGTGCACATTGAGAAAAATGTGAAATTTAAGTGTGGTGGAGGAAAATTTGACTCTATTTTAGTATAAATTGTACATTTTCATTTTTTTAAGGATATTTTTCATTTTTTAGAATGTTTTTGATCCTGATCGGGTAGGAAATTGATGAATACATGGAAATTAAATGCATGCATGCTTGATATGAAACATATGAACACAATGATAGACTTGGTTGTCATGATTAGGATATGGAATGTAATATACTTGTTAAGATACTTATATTAATCATGTGATATGCTTGCTAGTTTTGATTATTGATTCAAGTTTTTATGCACGTATTTATGATTGATTTTGGTGTTCTTATTGGGAGAAAATTTGGGGTGAGTTATGCTAGTTGATAAGGTCTTCCACATTTTAGAGTCTATCTGGTCATCCCTTGAGGCAAAATCCTAAATAGTACTTGGATTGAGAAATGATTTAGGCCTTTATTAGATCGATTAAGCCTTTCAAGCTAACCATTGTTTTTATCCTTAGTCGAGCCTTACTAAGAACTATCTTTAAACCACACTTTTAGCCTAACCAATAAAGGTTACCTTTACCCTTACAACTTTAGCCTATATGAAAAATGAAATTCTATGTTATGCTATAAAATGAGGTGAAATGTAATGCAACCTACTTCTTCACATCTATTAGGAAAAACTCACAATTAAAACTCTAAACAAAAGTAATAAAATTAAAAATAAGTTTAGGGGTATTGTAAGGCAAAAACAAAATAAAAGAGAAAGTGAAGAAGATACATGGAATAAAAGAATGAAAAAATGATAAGATAGGGTGCACAAAAATACCAAACAAAAGCTCAATTGAATTTAAATATTGCTTGATGAATATATCCATTTATCTGTTCTTACATAAGCCTTATACTACTACAAACATATTAAGCCTTATTGATCTTTAGCTAACTACATATTTACATTAATAGATAGGGGTGTGAAGAATAAACCTATGAAACTTGTTCTAAGACTTAGTTAATTAGTATGCTCATATAAGTTTATTTTATGAGTGCATTTGATGACATCATGTGCAACACACATAGGAATAAATTCACCAAAAATCTTACATATCCTTGTATGAATGGAATGTTGATTGATGGATATGTGAACTTCATTACCATGGAATTGTACAACTTTTAATGGGGGTAGATTTTACTGAACATACATATATTAGTATATATGTCTTTACGAATATACTACCCATATCTTTTTAGCTAGAGAGACTTAGCTTTACTTGAGGGAAAACAAAGAGCTAAGTTTAAAGGTGTGATAACTCTATGAAAGTAGAGTTATTTAATTACTTCCAAATCACTTATTTTCCTTGTTATGTGTTAAAATATCATGAAAAAGTTTAATTTTATGTTTAATATGACAATGTAGGTGGAAAGATATTAAGCACATCAAAAATAGGTAAAAATGTGGACAAATACATAATTATAGGGTTGATCGATTGACCAGGAACTAGATCGATGGAATTTTATTACTGGATCGATCGAAAGTGAAGTGGATCAATCGAGAGATAATTACTCAATTGATCTAGAATAGGCTATATTAATCGAGCAGCGAGGATTAAAACGTGCCTGCACTAAATTAAATCCCAAATTTCAATCTCATCCATTGGATCATAGTAATAGGAATCCTAATCTAATGAGGATCAATTTTAGCCTATTCAAAGCAACATAGGGAGGTCATAAACATACAATTAAGAGACACAAATAGACAACATACAATTAAGAATCAAAACCCTAGCAGTTACCCTAAAGAGAAAAGAAAAGAAAAAGTTTAAGAGGAGATTAAAGGAGACCCAACTTTGTGAAAGATTCAAAAGAAGATTAGTGCTACAAATCAAGAGATTTACTGTATCGCTTCTTCTTCTCCTTTATTTATAAAAAAAAATTCTCTTTCTTTATGAAAAACCTAAGCTTTATTAACACAATTATGTCTAGCTAATTTATTAATAGAGGGGTATTATAATCCCAATTTTCTACATGTGATGATCTAATATTTTACTTCAATTGTTATTACAATTTAATTATATTATTTAATCTTATTTTTATGCTTTTAATTATTTGGAAAAAATTCATCCACAAAGGAAATTAAATATATTTGAGAGAATTATTTAATTATTTATTTTGATGAAATAACATGCATAGCTTCTAGGCATAGATGTATAATTCTTATATGTGTGATCTATAATTGTTAAACTTAATGAGTATTGTGCAATCTAATTGACATGAGGGTGTAATTAGTTTAATTACTATATGGTGTGTAGTGTACTTGAGAGAGGAATGCATATTAGGTTAGATTCAATTGATTACATAATTGATTGATGATTATAATGGAAGGAATTTTAGTGATTCACATGTTAAAAAATTGGGGATTAAAGATTCCTAGATCATTTTCTCATATATCTTTGTAGTTGTTGAGTTTTGTAATTTAAAATTAGTTATCATTTATATTTTTAGTTTTTATAATTTTCTATTATCTAAATAGTATTCGTGATAATTATATTGGTACTAGGTTATAAGTTAGCACTGTTCATCCGTGGGGCACTGTTCATCCGTAAACCTTGTTCATCATGAAGCTTGTTCATCAGCGCCGCAGTCACGGCCGCCGTCATCTTGGCGTCATCAAATGACGTCAGCAATCACTAATCCGCGTTTTCACATTTTTTTTACATTTTTTTCTCTACTTTTTCTCTCCATCCTCACCTATAAATACCCCCCTTCCCTTAACTTCAAAACACACCTTAAAAACACACTTCTCTCTTCTTTCTTTCTCTCATTTCTTAGATTTTTAGGTTTTTTTAGTTTTTCTTAGTTTTTAGTTAATTTCTCTTAGTTTTAGAGTTCTTCCCTTTTTGGGAAGAACTAGTTATGTTTTTGTAATATATTAGCTTTTGATTCAATAAATGGGAGTGCAAATTCCGCTTGGAGGTTTTTCAGCAACGGGAATAGCATCGAAGTTCTGTAAGGATTTTATTTTCTTTACAGTTATTTTTTATGTTTTATTCTTACATGTTATATTTAATTTATCTGTGATTAAATTTAACTCTTTTGGTGGGGTTAGACAGTTTAAACTTTATTCAAGGTGTCCAAATTAAACCTAAGAATTTAGTTATCCGAGTACTAACTTTCAAGTTTTAAAACCACTACCGAAAACATGTTGTCAATACATTTTCAGATAATAATTCTTATAAAAACTTTTGAAATAGAGCTTCACTCTAACTACCGGGCGATTGTACCAACAAATAAAAGAGCACTACTCTAAATCAGACCGGATAACTAAACCTTAAAATCTAATTTTCAGATTTAAGTTTGTAATGAAAAATAATATATTTCTCTCTAACATTCTTAATATAAAATCTTGAATAAAAATAAAATCAATTCATTTTAGAGATTTTTACCTATTTAATATTTACCAAGCATCACAACGTGATTATTACATCATGTTTATAAACAGACAAATAGAGTTAAATTTAATCACGGACAAATTAAATATAACATGTAAGAATAAAACATAAAAAATAAGCGTAAAGAAAATAAAATCCTTACGTAACTTCGATGCTATTCCCGTTCTTTGAAAAACCTCCAAGCGAATTTGCACTCCCATTTATTGAATCAAAAGCTAATATATTACAAAAATATAACTAGTTCTTCCCAAAAAGGGAAGAACTCTAAAACTAAGAGAAATTAACTAAAAACTAAGAAAAACTAAAAAAACCTAAAAATCTAAGAAATGAGAGAAAGAAAGAAGAGAGAAGTGTGTTTTTAAGGTGTGTTTTGAAGTTAAGGGAAGGGGGGTATTTATAGGTGAGGATGGAGAGAAAAAGTAGAGAAAAAAATGTAAAAAAAATGTGAAAACGCGGATTAGTGATTGCTGACGTCATTTGATGACGCCAAGATGACGGCGGCTGCTGTCTTGTACGGATGAACAGTGCCTACAGATGAACAGTGCCTACGGATGAACAAAGGCGCTGAATGAACAAGTGGCGCTGAGTCAAGGCACGGCGGCGCGATTTTCTCCTTTCTGACATTTTTGTCCTTTTTGACCCATTTTGTCCAATTTTTCCATATTTGTTGACCTTTCCCCATTTATTTATTAATATATTTGTGATGTATTGCTTCCAGTATTCCTCTTTGAGTTTTTAAGTTGCGTTTTTAAGCCAAAATACCTGAAAAACAATAAAAATACCCGTGATTCCGAAAAAGACAAATTTATATAAATATATGATAAAACATATAAATATATATATTTTTAATCAATTAATGTGCATAAAATCATGGTTATTTTAGTGCTTTTTGAGCACTCATCACAACCCCCAACCAGCTTCTTGCTAGTCCCTTAGCAAGAGAAGCGATAAAAACTAAAAATTAAATTATCCTAAATCACTTTCGTGGATTGAAACGGTTGCATTTAGCCTATGCAACAAGCCTTTAAACCCCTAGGTTGCCCTAGTGGACGAGTTTGAGTCTCGTGAGGGTTTTCAGTAATGATACCCACAAACATTGAACTAAATGTAAAAATAAAAACAATCAAATCAAAAAAACTAAAATTACAACAAAATTAATTTAAGAATAAAAGAAAACAACATATCACAAAAATATTACAACAAAATTAATTTAAGAATAAAAGAAAACAACATATCACAAAAATGTCTCATACTTTTTAATCTCCTTTAAGATCATAATTAAAATCTCAAGCATAAGTTATTTTAATCTTTTTAAACAATCATGATTTATTATAATAATTAGTCGAAAATCATTTTCATATTTCATATAAAAAATGTATCAATTTAATTTCACCCAATTTTAGTGTCATGAATCCGAATTTGCTTCGACTCTATTCCTCACAAGTCAATACTCTCAAAACACTGAATCCTATGGGTTCAAACACTCATACTAATTTATATGCGAAAGAGTTGATGTATAGAAATGAACTAATATGTTCGCATATGTATAAAGAAGAAAGGCTCAAAGTGTTATTTTGACGTTGATCTCATGGAAGGAATCAAATGTATAAATTATAAAGACATCATATATAAAAATTATTTTCATGCATAAATCAAACTCATTAAGAAAAAATTTCAAGATATATGCCTTTTACAAATGAAGATAGTGCAATGACTTTTTAGGGAATTACTTTCTATATCTTTCTTTTGTAATTAGCCTTTACTCACAACTTTGTAGGCAATGTGGGTCATAGTATGTAGATTATACTATATATTCTTTCTCTCTATATTTTTCTGAAGATATTTTTCAATATATATCATTTTTTAGAGTCAACCCATGTACAGATTGTGCATTTTTTTTTAGGATTTTGGTGAGTGGTTAATTTTGTGGCTTTTTTGTTTGATCTTGGTTTAGGTAACCCCAGATATGTCTCTTTTTTTTTTAACAGTCATGCACGAATGAGATAAAAACATATACTATCAATTTCTACTCAAATCATTTAATCTAAGCAAAAATAATAATAAAAAATATACGACACTCTATTAAGATGAGAAAAAATTCATACATTCAATATTAATGCCTATAGAGATCATCTAAGAATTTGAAGAAATAAGAAATGTGTTTGGAGTAGAAAAAATATATATTTCACTCTGAATAAAGGAAATTAGGCTCAAATTATATCTCACAAAGGTAGTCTCCACTAAAACAAATTCATAAAAACTGATTTTGGGTTTAATATAATTTCTACATCTTATCAAGAAATACTAGTTATGACAAAAATTAACTAATTATCAAAAATAATTACATAATATTTCATGATATGTTTTCAAAAATTAATCTAACAGTACAAAAGACTTAACTATTTACTTAAATTTGATTTAAAGAAATGATAAATTTTTGTGAGAATTTGTTTTTTTTTTTAATTCCAAAAATTACTAAATCACACAAGGAAAATAAAACCAAACAGAAAAAATGAAGATGTGAACATAAAAAAGAAAAAAAAATAATAATTTTTTTTTTTTTTTTGAATTTTTGTTTTTTTTTTTTGAATTTTTAAATTGTTAAATCTTTTTTTTTCTTTTCTAATTAAGCATGGTAACTTTTCAAACTCCCATTTACCTTGATAACACTAGTGCTATATGTATCTCTAAAAATCATGTTTTGCATTCTCGAACAAAATATACACATTTTAGACATCATTTCATTAGCGAACTAGTAGAAGATAAAATTGTATCCCTTGAGTTTGTGCTTATTGAAAGGCAAATAGCTGATTCATTTACTAAGGCACTTGATACCCAAAGATTTGAATCTCTTAGAAGTGCCTTAGAAATTTGCACTATTGATTAATTTGACATAAACATTAAATACTACTTTCATATTTGTTTTTGACTATACATTATGTAAATGGATATTGTGACTTGTGAAATTACATATTTCTCACATTTGGTGATCGATGTCAATAAGAACCTATTCACAAACTCACCAGACACATATTTATGTCATGCTAGAAGTTTATAAATAATTATGTGAGATTTTAGGGCATGATTGACTATGAAAATTATGGTTAAACACTAACTAGCTTTCATTGTATAAAATATTGCTATAGCAAGACATCTAATTTTGAGAGGACTAACTACTATGATGTGTGAAAGCTACTGCAATAAGCAGAGAGGACTACCTCACAACTAGTGTGAAAGTCATCATGCTAGGTATATTGGCTTGTGCATATTTCCTTTGCAAAAGGAAAATAAAATGATAAAGAAAATAGCTGTAAAGAATAAAAAAAATTGATAAATGGACTAATTGGCATACTGCAAGTATGTGCAAGTATCAATTCAATTAAAATTTTTGCATGATTGGTGATTCTTTTTTCTTTAAATTATTCATAACTAATCATAAATGGACTAACTAACATGCTGCTATAGTTCAATATTTATCTCACTTTAGGTGACTATCCTTAAGTCACTATATGTGTTAATATGTATGTGTGTCTTGTCTACATATGTTTATGTTGTTAATGAATAGTTCCACAAATTAATTTTCATATTTGTGTGTAATGATGTAGTCATGTCTAGCTCAATCTACTATCCTTATTAACAAAAAACAATTATATTTATCATATTTTATAAATTTTTGTCCTATTTACTTTATTTTGAGGAGTTCATTCATAGCATATATATTGGACTTAAGTTTCTATGGTATATTGTTTTGTCATATGACAAAAAGGAGGGAGATAAAGTTGGAATATTAAATTTAAGGGGAGAATCAATTTTGAAAATTCTTTTTAAAGCATTACACATAAGGGGAGTTATTTTTTTAAATTCTATCTAATGATTACTCACACTTATGAATATTTTTCCCTTTTTATATTGTTATATATAATGAACTAATGAACATTGAGTCTTTTAGGACAAGTTGTTTGGGTATTTATGTTTTTGAATTTTAGTATAAGCATAAGCTTTCAAGATTCAAGTGAAGAGGGTTTCACCGAAACACAAAATAGTACTACTATGTAAAAAATTTATTTTTCCTCTAAGCATTATGTGGTGAGAGATAGGATTTATCACAGGAATATGCCAAAGGGGGAGATTGTATGATTTATGAGTATTGGTGATATTCGTGAACAAAACATACAAATATTATTTTAGTTTCTAGTTGTGTCTTTTAAGAATATTTTCAAGCCAAAGAAACTATTGAGCTCCAATGATCATATCTCACATATATCTTTGTTTCTATGCACATTCGATTTTGTATTAGATATATAGGAACACTGTGCATATAGTCTACTCGATCAATCTAGCCATGTTTAGATTGATTGAGCCTAATTACTTGACTCAATTAATTTATACATGATTAGATCGATCGATGAATTAATACTTGATCGATCAAGCAGTAGATTGATCATGATTAATGAGTAGATCAATCCACTTATTTAAAAATGAATTAATTACTTCACTCGGTCAATCAAGCTTGACTATATCGATAGAGCAGCAATGTTTGATTGCTACTCGATTAATCAAGCTATTTATAGATCAATTTAGTGGATAGGTGATCAGGCAGAACCGACATCACCGATCCTACCGATACTTTGGTTTTATTTATTTATAAAACTCTCGCAAGTGCACGAATCATTTCGTAGAAAATGATAAGTATACTCCCAAGGTCGATCTAAAGAAGGAATGTATGTGATTTTTAATTTATTATTCAAACTTTTAAAAACGAAATTAAATCCTAAACATCCTGTCACGATATTTTGGTTTTTTGTGTTTCTAATCTAATAACATAAAAATAAACATAGATTCAATAAACATTTATGCAAATTTTATCATTTATAATGGTGGAGTATTTATGGATATAATAATTAAGTTAATTATGCTTGCTCATATTATTTAGGTTATTAAAGATATGAATTGATATTTATTGATTCTCTCTTTTTTTATATGAATACCACCTTTGGTGGGGTTAGATATTCTTTGTTAACTAAACAAATCAATTAACACCTATGAGTGGGGTTGATAACTAATTTGGTTAATTAAATTAATTCCTTTTTCTAAGAGATTGAAAATGAACCATTTAAATGCCACCTTTGGTGGGGTTAGACAGTTTAAACTTTATTCAAGGTGTCCAAATTAAACCTAAGAATTTAATTATCCGAGTACTAACTTTCAAGTTTTAAAACCACTACTGAAAACATGTTGTCAGTACATTTTCAGATAATAATTCTTATAAAAACATTTGAAATAGAGCTTCACTCTAACTATCGGGCGATTGTACCAACAAATAAAAGAGCACTACTCTAAATCGACCGATAACTAAACCTTAAAATCTAATTTTCAGATTTAAGTTTGTAATGAAAAATAATATATTTCTCTCTAACATTCTTAATATAAAATCTTGAATAAAAATAAAATCAATTCATTTTAGAGATTTTTACCTATTTAATATTTCGCAAGCATAATAACGTTATTATTATATCATGTTTACAAACAGCCAGCACAGTTAAATTTAATCACAGACAAATTAAATATAACATGTAAGAATAAAGCATAAAAAATAACTGTAAAGAAAATAAAATCCTTACAGAACTTCGATGATATTCACGTTGCTGAAAAACCTCCAAACGGAATTTGCAGTCCCATTTATTGAATCAAAAAGCAAATAAATTACAAAAACATAGCTAGTTCTTCTCAAAAAGAGAAGAACTCTAAAACTAATAAAAACTAACTAAAAACTAAGAAAAACTAAAAAAAAAACTAAAAACAAAGAAATAGAGAGAAAGAAAGAGGAGAGAAGTGTGTTTTGAGGTGTGGTATGAAGTGAACAGAATGGGGGTATTTATAGGTGAGGAAAGGAATAAAAAGTGGGTGAAAAAATGATAAAAAATGGAGGAAATGCGTAGTAGGTGAAAATGACGTCAGCTGACGTTAGCGGGTAGGTGGCGCACACGAAATGGGGCGCAGATGGGTAGCGGCGCCCGCAGACAGCACCAGGGGTGCGTAGGGGCACGCGCGCGAAGCAGCAGGAGTGCGCACGGAAAGGAAGTGCAGCGCGCGCGGGATAGGAGCAAGGCCCGCATGGCGCGTGCGTGATGGGCGTGTTGTGCGGCGTGGCTGGGTAGCTGGGTGGTGCGGCGGCACAATTTCCTCCTTTTTGACATTTTTGACCCATTTTGTCCAATATTTCCATATTTGTTGACTTTTCCTCATTTATTTTTGAATATATTTGTGATGTATTGCCTCCAGTATTCCTCTTTGAGTCTTTAAGTTACATTTTTAAGCGAAAATACCTGAAAAACAATAAAAATACCCGTGATTCCAAAAAAACAAATTTATATAAATATATGATAAAATCATATAAATAGATATATTTTTAATCAATTAATGTGCATAAAATCATGGTAATTTTAGCGCTTTTTGAGCACTCATCAATAGGTTTTCAAGTTTAACCTAATTTTTACTCGAGTGAGTTTGTTTTATTACTATATCATCCTTATGTTTTAAAGCTATTTTAAATATTTTCAAGGATAGATTTGTAATAAACCATTGACCTAGGATTTCTACTCATGTTATTTAATCATACCATTGGCTCACAATTTTGTTAATCACACAAGAGCATTATTCTCTCTCTCTCTCTCTCTCTTGTTTTGCTAAAACTATTCAAGTAGGCTTTTTCCATTTAGTTAATTTTTCAAACATTTGTGGTTGTGTTTGGCGAACTAAAAACTCTACGATATTTGTGATATTATACTTTAAACTGATTATTCTAGGATTTCTAGTTGATTTTGATTTATCTAATATATTGGGATGAGGCTTTCTATGTAAAAGGATACATAAGAAACAAGCTTCCAAATTCTATCCTCAATTTTTAGAGCCCTTATGACATATATTTTCCATACTTAAGACCCTTCAACACACATAAATTTGACTTTAAGACACATTCATGTACATTCTTGGGTTATATTCCTATTCATAAAGGTTATAAATATCTCACTCTCAATGGAAAACTTTTAATATCAAGACTTTGAAATAGATGATGATCAATTTTTATAAAACATAACATGTCCAACATGTTAGCCAAGACTTTGAAATAGATGATGATCAATTCTTGTGCTCTATGCATATGTTGCTTTGCAGGCAATGTTACGAGTAATACATGCAATTGATGCATTGATGAACTGAAGCTGATTGGGTATGATGCAGGCAAGGTCTTGTGGTGATATATATGCCATTGAAGAGAGACTTAAGCTGGTACATATCCTTATAGTAAAATACTACTTTGTATGTATGATTTCATGTTAGTTTTTGTATAATTTTATGTGGTTATGTTGTTAGTTAGTTGATAGACTTGTTAACAACATTAGTGTTAGTTATTGTCTAATTTCATATGAGTTTTTGTATGATTTTTTGTGGTTATATTGTTAGCTAGCTATTAGACTTGTTAGCAGCTAAAGTGCTAGTTAGTGTGCATGATTTTATCTAAGTTTTTGTATGATATTATGTATATGAATTTATGTGGTTATGTTGTTAGGCATGTTAATAGTGCATCCAAAAAAGAACAAACAACATAGGTGTAGTGCATTGTTTAAGATGTGACTCTCCCCAAGGGATAACAATCCTAACCATAATCAAAATCTATTACCATAGAATTAATAGAAATGACTACTATAAAAGGCCTATACAATCCACGTTTGTAACCTGTTGTAATACATGAAAAGAAAAATAAATAACTATTGAATTTTCTTTCCCTTCTACATCCTTCCTCTTCATTCTCCTTTCTTTATTTTATTATCTTTAGTTTCACTATCATCCTTCTCTTTGTTCTTGATTTGTTCTTATATTTTCAAGTTGTTTCCTCCTAAAACTCTTATGCCTCATTATTTATATTTTCAAGTTATTTTATTTACTCTTGATTGTATGCTTAGCCGTCAACAAAAATTTTAATTTGTCATATCTATTCACCCTCTCTAGCTAATTAAGTCCATAACTAAAATAGAAACTTTCAATTGGTATCAAATCAGTTACTAGATACACTAAGTGTGCCTAGAGCCTTGTTATTAATCATTTGAGAGAGGATTCATCTACAACCTATGCTCCTTACTTCTATGGGTCTATATACCAATATGAAAAGGCTTGTATAAGAGCCTTTCTATAGTTTGTAGATGAAAGTGTCTAGAACTCTGTGCTTTATGGTTAGGAATCACCTATGACTACCAAAGATAATGTCGTCACTCATAAACCTAGGACTATTTTTGGTGTGCCCAAAATATTTTTCAAAGGATGAAACATTAGGACTATTTTCTTATGAGTGCCAAAATAATGTCTTAACTTTTTGGAGGCCATTCTTATAGTAAATGCAACCATGTCAAGTGGTGGATATCTTTCTTATGCTCCAGAAAGAGAGTGGCTCACATAGTAGATTGATCATTGTTTTCCATCTCTATTCACCATGAAGATAGTACAAGTCGCTTTGTCAATGAACACCATATACAAATAAAGATTTTGTTAACAATAGGGTTTGTTAAAAGGGGTGCATTTCTCATGTACTCCTTAACAGATTGAAAAGAACTTTCACATTCTTCACTCCATAAGTAATCCTTATTTTCTTCAATAGTTGAAAGAAAGGTAGAAATTTTTCAATACGATTGGAAATGAATCAGTTTAGTGCAGATATTTTTCCATTAAATAGTTTGGCTTTCTTAAGGCACCTTCGTGACCATATATTGATAAGGGTTGTTATTTTTTCAGGATTTGCTTCATTGGTGTGGGAAGACAACAAATATCACAAAACATTTCCAAACATTACTCCAAAGACACATTTTTTAAGGTTGAGGCGCATTTCATAATGTCGTATCATAGAAAATATTTCTTCAAGATGAGAGATGTGGTCCTTTGTTTTTTTTTGTTTTTACCATCATGTCATCAATATACACCTCCATATTCCTTCCTATATGTTGTTTGAACATTTTGTTTACCAACCATTGATAAATGGTTCCTACATTTTTCACCTGAAAGGAATTCTTGTGTAACAAAAAGTCCCTTGGTGATGAATATCACTCTTTTCTTCATCACTTGGGTGCATTCAGATCTGAGGGTAACCCAAATATTCATCCATGAAACTTAATACCTTAAATCTTGCAGTGGCATCTACTAGTTGGTCGATGTTTTATAGAGGAAAACAATCCTTTGATGTGGTTGTATTGACACCAGTGAAATCGACACACATGTGATGATCATCTCTAGCTTTGTTTGTTTGGACCATATTCGAGAGCCATGTTGGGTTATCCACCTTCCAAACCCAACCTACTCTTTTGAGGGAATTTATTTTGCTTTTAATAATGTCACTTTTTCCCTTACAAATCTCATCTTTCTTTGGTGGGCTAGTTTTTTAGTGTGATCAACATTTAGCTCATGTGTGATTATCTTAGGGTTAATACCAAGCATGTGTTAGGGCTTCCAAGAAAAAAGGTCCACATTTCATTTTAGGAACTCCATAAATGACACTTGAGCCACTATCATCAGTCGGCTTTATGTATGGCATGTTGTGGTTAGGCTTTGATACTTCTCATCCTATAGTTTCTATCATAAACTTGAGAAAGGTACATCATTTTTCATGGCTATATTATAATAGTTTCTTGCTCTCTCTTGATCACAGATTATCTCTTTCATTCTATCCATCGTTGGGTACTTAATCAGTTGATGTTAGTTTGATGGGACTGCTCTCCTCTTATGAATCTAAGGTCCTCATAAGATTACATTGTAAGAAGTTAAAGTATTCAGAATGATAAAATTTTTGAGCACTATGGCTCCTTCTACATAGATAGAAAGTCGAATGGTGCTCACACATATGGTAACGCTATCATTGAAACTCACTAGTGGAATTTGTTGTTGGGCTATTTATTTAGGGTTTATCCCTATGTCTAGCAATGCTAACAAGTATAGTAAATCAAAGAAACTACTGTTATCCACCAGTACCCTTTGCACTTCACATGGTGCAATTTAACTGTAATGACTTAGGGATCATCATGTGTGGAAAGACCTCCCTACTTTTCGAAAATAATAGGGAAAAAGGTCTTTCCTATCTCAATTATAAATAGGCCAATATGTGTCCGTAGCTTCCCAAGAATACCTTTTCCATGAATTATGGGTGTGACCTAACATGGTAAAACCACCGTGAATGGTATGAATCACCTAAATATCCCTATGTAGTGGTTGATTTGGGCTATTTTCTTTCATTTAATTAAGGTTGAATGGAACTACCTCTATATATTGATTTACTTTCCTCTTATCCTATTTATGGCCTTCATTTTCTCCAACCATATTTCCCAAGTGACCATTAGACAATAGTTGCTCCAACTTCCATTTAAGGTGTTAGTAATCTTTGGTCTAATATCTTGCATATTTGTAAAAGGTGCAATATTTATTAGGGTCTCTTTGGGGGGTTCTCATAGGTTACAACCATCTAACCTGGTCCATTCTTTCCATTTGTTGGATTTCTTCAATGACAGACACATATAGAAGTGGTCCCCAAAATGGAGACAAGGCTCCTCCTTACATCCTAGGCCTTCCTCTAGGAGCCACACCTGGCTTAAAATGCAGGGGGTTTAGATGTCTTTCAATAAAGGATTTTTCCCCTAAAATCCCTATTCCTTTCATGATTGGACCTCTCTAAGGTCCTATACATAGAAGTCTTTGACGATGACTTTAACTCCTTATCAACGTTAAAAATCATTTGGGCTTCTTCATATCACATCAAGTGAGCGAGGGATGGTTTTCGTCAATTCTATAAATAAACTTAGGTTGCTTTTAATGCCATTCTTGAAGGCCTCAATGACAATGGAATTGAGACACTTTGATATTTTCATCTTTTTCATCTTGAACCATTTCATGTACCGGCCTCTCCATTGTTTCATTATTTTGCTGGATGATGGAGAAAAGATGGTATGAACCTTTTTTAATGGGCTTGTTATGTGTATAGTTAGTTATGAAGACCGTGGCCAACTCATTGAAACTTATGACACTTTTAAGAGGCAACTCAATAAACCATTTTTGAGTAGTATCCTGAAAATTAGAGGTAAATATCTTGCAAAACATAAAATCCCTCTTTTCTTTTGGCATGCACACCAGAGCCACGACTATTTTGAAGTGTATAACATAGGCTATATGGTCCTTGGTTCCCTTATATGCTAGGCATTTGGGGTTGGAAAACTATAGGATGACACCATGAGTTCAATTTCATCAGGGAAGTGTGACATTGCCAACTAATTACACGCTGTTCAATATCATTCAAGGGAAACCTTTTCCCAATCTCTTTAATTGTTCATCCCATTCATTATTTCAATGGTTTCCTTGAGTTTATATTTGATGACTTTATGAAAATAGAGTCATTAGCGCACTTTTTAACTTAATATTTACTTGTTTTATTTAATAAATAATATTTTTGTGGCTAAAAAAATTAAAATATAAAAGGTTTAGTGAAAAGGGGGGAAAATATAATTTTTGGAATTTTTTGGGATTTTTTATGAATTTTTAATGCAAGACCAATAAGAAGCTGTCACGTGCCATGCCATGCAAGCATAGGAGTTGACTGAGCAAGCCATGTGGACACCACGCAAGCACGGAGAGAGAATTACATTGCGCCACGTGTGAGGAGGACAAAACATACGCCACGTGTCAGCATGACATGTGTCACTACATTATTGCTCCGCGCGTTCCACCCGTGCGCCACACCATCTGTTCCCACGAATCACGTCGCGCCACGTGGTGCTGACTCGGTGAAGGTTGACTCTGACTGGTCTCCCCTGCCACGCGTCGCTCTCTGATTTTCCCAATGAACTTCTGATGCCACATGTGTCACGCTGTGATTGGCTGAAACGGTCAGTTTTGCTTGTTTTGATCATAGCCCTTGATTTGAAGCTGATCAGACGGTCCAAATTGCACCTAAGCTTTATTTAAGCCCCTAATCACTTCATAAACCCTAATTTTCCTCCATTAGCATAATTTTGGTTAGTTTTTAGAGCTAAAAAGAGAAAAAAAATACAAAAAAATTCAAGAAACGACACAATTTTGGTGGAGATTCAAAAGGAAATTAATTCTACAATTCAGGAGATTGATTGTATTTCTTTTTCTACTCTTTTCTTTATTAATTTTATGTCTTTCTTTATGAAAAATATGAACTTTATGAACACAATTATGTGTAATTAATTTATTAATCTAGGGATCTTATGAACCCAATTTTCACCATATGATGATCTAATATTTTTTCCCAATTATAATATTAATTTAATTATATTATTTAATCTGATTTTTATGCTATTAATTATTTGGCCAACAATTTATCTATAGAGGCAATTAAATAGATTTGAGAAAATTATTTAATTGTTTGTCTTGATTAAATAACATGCATAGTTACTAGGTAGAGATGTATGATTCTTATGTATGTGATCCATAATTGATGAACTTAATGAGTAGTATGCAATTTAATTGGCATGAGAGTATGATTAAATTAATTACTATATGGTGTGTAGTTTACTTGAGAGAGTAATACATGCTAGGTTAGATTCAATTCATCATGTAATTAATTGATATTATATTGGGGGGATTTTAGTGATTCGCATGTTTAGAAAATTGGGGGATTAAGTATTCTTAGATATTTTCTCATATATCTTTTTAGTCACAAAATTTGATTTTATTCATTATTGTTATTTACTTTTAATTATTTTAATTTTGCTTTCTTAAGATATAAAAACACCAAAAAAATTGATTTTTATTATTTTTAGTTTTAAAAATTAGTTTCTAAAAAAATAATCTCCGTAGGAATGATCTTTATTTATCATTATATTACTTGTTACGATACGTATACTTGCGTATTCATTGCACACACAATTTGTGTGGCGATCAATATTCTCTTAGGAACAAAAGTTTCAAGTACAACTAGCTCGTATTGACAAGGTTATGAAGTGGTCTGATTAGGGTGGTACGACTTATACAATTGTCACTATAATTGATTTACTAGTCCTCATTGCTCATGCACATGTCTAGGTTGATGTTGGTTATAGCACATTTTAGGTT
The DNA here is from genome assembly GCA_030763125.1 of Hippophae gyantsensis. Taxonomy (NCBI): domain Eukaryota; kingdom Viridiplantae; phylum Streptophyta; class Magnoliopsida; order Rosales; family Elaeagnaceae; genus Hippophae; species Hippophae gyantsensis. Next base: position 38,042,372 of record CM061035.1, on the reverse strand, counting down.
CACAAGGCAACTTTTGTGGTTTTTCATGAAAGGATGGTATAGGAAGGGATATGGATTTGGAATGAACTCTCACCTTCTTCAAAGAAACTCTCTTCAAGCAAATGTGATCACAACTCATTATTTTCATTTTGAGATTTAACAAAAGCTTGATGTAACTCAACCACTTGTTGTTAGAGTTTCTCCATTCTATAATCTCTTTCTATAAGATTTATGTGAGTGTTGGAAAAATTTGTGAACAAAACATAGAAATGTAATTTTAGTTTCTAGATGTGTCCTTCAAGAATATTTTGAAGCCAAAGAAACTATCGAGCTCCACTGATTACAATTCAGGCATATCTCTATTATTATGCACTTTATATTTCATATTAGACATGTAGGAACATTTTGAGATTAGGCTACTCAATCAATCGAGAATCGATCTACTTAATTTAAAAGTCCTTAATTAATTATTTCTTACACTGGATCGATCAAACTATGTACTCAATCAATTGAGCATATGTTAGATTGATCAAGCAGCCATGGCTTTCATTTTAAAACTTAGGAGCTTTACCTTGGTGTGTAGTAAAAGATATGGCCTTGTAATTGGACTTATTTCTCACAATGGATTGTAAGGTAGTTTGGTGAACCAGTGGTTTTTCTCTTAGGTCATTGGTATGGTTTAGGTTTTTTCCACTAAAATATCTTGCACATCAATCTTTATATTTTATACATTATTTTATTTACACGTGATAGTATGCTTGGCCGTCTGAAAAAAGTTTAATATGTCATAAATTTGCTAATCATCTATTCACCTCCCTTTTTGGTATTATAGTCGTCACTGGATACACTTAGTGTGCCTAGGACCTTTTTTTAGATCATGTGGGCGAGGGTTCATCTACAACCTATGCTCCTTACTTTGACATGTCTAATTACCTATATGGGAAGGTTCTCATAAGAGCCTTTCTACAGTCTATGGATGAAAGTGTTTAAAACTCTATGTTTTATGGTTGGTAACCATCTACGTTTACCAAATAAAATTTTGTTTGTCTTAAATCTAGGAAAGACTGGACCCAATAAAGATAAAATGGGTAGTAATTGGAATCAAAAGGATATTAATGATATTTTTAGTGTTGTGTCAGTAGATGAGTTTCATCTTATTTCCCATATTGACACTGCTAAGTATGCTTGGGATATTTTAAAGGTTGCCCATTGATCGCCACACACAAAGTGTATGGAATGAATATACAAGTATACGTAACATAATAAGTAATATAATAATAAGAAAATATCGTTCTCATGGAGATTATTTTATTAGAAACTAATTTTTAAAACTAAAAAATCAAAAATCAATTTTTTATGTGTTTTTATATTTTAAGGAAGCAATATTAAAATAATTAAAAATAAATAGCAATAATTAATTAAATGAGATTTGGTAACTAAAAATATATTTGAGAAAATATCTAGAAATACTTAATCCATCAATTTTCTAAACATATGAATCGCTAAAATCTCCCCACTATAATTATCAATTAATTATATGATCAATTGAATCTAACCTAACATGTATTCCTCTCTCAAGTAAACTACACACCATATAATAACTAATTTAATCACACTCTCATGCCAATTAAATTGCATACTACTCATTAAATTCATCAATTATGGATCACATACATAAGAATCATACATCTCTGTTTAGAAACTATGTGTATTATTTAATCAAAACAAACAATTAAATAATTCTCTCAAATATATTTAATTGCTTTTATAGATAAATTATTGGCCAAATAATTAATAGCATACAAATCAAATCAAATCAAATAATATAATTAAATTAAATTTATAATTGGGATAAAATATTAGATCATCACATGATGATAATTAGGTTCATAAAATCCCTAGATTAATAAATTAACAACATATAATTGTGTTCATAAAGCTCATAATTTTCATAAAAAAAATAGATAAAAATTGACAAAGAAAAGAGTAGTAGAAGAAATACAATCAATCTTTAGAATTGTATAATTATTCTTCTATTGAATCTCCACCAAAAATGTGTTCTCTCTTGAATTTTTCTATATTTTTCTCTCTTTTTAACTCCAAAAATTGACCAAAATTATGCTAATGATAGCCACTTAGGGTTAATAGAGGGATTAGGGGCTTAAATATTGCTCAGGTGTTATTTGGACTATCAGATCAAGAGCTGCGATTAAAACAAGTAAAATTGACCGTGTCAGCCAATCACAATGCGACATGTGGCATCAGAAATTAATTGAGAGAATCAAGGCGTGACACATGGTAGGGGAGACCGGTCTGAGTCAATGCCTATTGAGTCAGTGCCACATGGCGTGATGTTATTGGCAGAAACAGATAATGTGGTGCATGGGTGTCACGTGCAGAGAAATGACATAGTGACACATGGCGGTACTGGTTGACCGATCTTCGAACTCAGATTAAACACCGTGTTGACACATGGCACGTGATTCATCCTCCTCACATGCAGAGTAACGTGATTTGTTGTCCCTACTTGCACAACATCTACGTGGCTTGCCAAGCCAGCTCTACTACTTACGTGGCATGACACATGGAAGCTCCTAATTTTCTCTACTTAAAAAATTCAAAAACAAAATTCTAGAAATTATATTTTCAACCCTTTTCACTAAAAAGTTTATATTTTAATATTTTTGGCCTTAAAAATAATATTTTTTGAATAAAACAAGTAAATATTAAGTAAAAAAAGGGCATTAATGACTCTACTTTCATAAAGTCATCACCCATGAGGGTACCTCATAAGTTAAATGAACAAAAGTTCACATGCTTAGTACTCAATTTGAGATTATTAGGATGAAAAAAGATGAGGCTTTTTCTGAATTCTATGCTAAATCATGTGATATCATTAACACCTCTGCTAATCTTGGATGAAAATTGATGATTTTAGGATAGTTAGAAAGATTATTTACTTTCTACCAGATTGCTTCCATGCAAAGGTCACTGCCATTGATGAAAGCAAGGATGTGAAAAATATCAAAACAGAGGAACTTGTTGGCATACTTCAAACCTTTGATATGAGTTTTCGTCCTTCCACAAAGAATAAACACGTTGCCTTCAAAACTACTATAATTGAAGAAGATGACAATGAAAAAGAAAAACTAGCGCTCTAAACAAGAATACTAAACATAATCTTCAACAAAAAGAATTCTCAAAACAAAGGACATCCAAGTCATCAAAAGGATCAGAATTTGAGACAACTCAAATATATGATCTATGATGGTAAGAAACCTAAATCCATTGGACCTCAATGCTTTGAATGTATGGGTTTTGGTCACTTTGTAGTTTATAGTGTAAAGAAGAAGATCAACATTTGAAGAGCTTTCAAAACTATACTTATTGACTCTGAAAGCGACAACGACAATCTATTTGAATCACAAAATAGTGACACTAATTTTCTAGCAATTGTTGCAAAAATTGGTAAACACTTCAATAAGTTTGATATTGATTCAGATAATGAGGAAAAGTGGCTCTAAATTCTTACTTAAGTATTTTAATGTCACTAGTATTAATTAAGTGTTTGGAGAATTTGTACTATGCAAAAGAGATAAAGATAAGTTTCTTCTAGAAGTAAGTAAACTCAATGAAAAACTAAAATCTTATGAAATAAATTCATCAATATTGGAAAAATATAATCTTGATATGTTTGAACGATCTAATGTTTTGAATTCAAGTCTTACATGCTTAGAACAGGATAAATAAAATCTAATGCAGGAACTTGAAAAATCCAAAGAAGCTGTAAAAAGGCTATCAATTGTAGCTAAAAGGTTGAACAACTTTCTTCATTATGGAAAGCCAGCTAGAGATAAGAAAGGGCTAGGATATATAGATGAGCACATAATGCCATCTTCTTTAAAATCAACTAAATTTGTAAAGCCTTTAATCATGTCTTCCTCATATGCTACACTTTCAACATTAAGAACTGACTTGGTACAACCTTTTATTCCTACTTTTACTATTACTCATTATATCCAAAGACCAATTGCACTTGTGATTGAAAAAGATGTCAAAATTTGTGCATGTTTGTCATAACTTTGGTAGGATAGGTCATATTAGACCATGTTGAAGATTTCATATGAAATATCCTTGTTTTAATAATGCCTTTTATGCTAGATGTTATGGAATTAATTTTCAGCATCCATACGTGTACGTTAAATCTCCACTAATGATGAAAAAGAAAAATAATAAAGGTAAAAATAATGATAAACTCAAGATCAATTCAAAAATAATTAAATCAATCAAATCCAAACCCAAAGATAGTACGAAATCAAAATTCAAGAAAATTGGGGTTAAAAAAAGCAATTTTTTTTGTTAATTGATTGTATCTCTCCTTTACCTAAGAATTTTTATTGTGTGCTTCTTGATTCTAGGTGAGTATTATTGAAATGTAATTCATATATTGGATTGAATAATCACTAATATTGTAAAAATTAGAGGCTACTTATTACATGTGATAATAGATTGTTCTAATAACATTATCACATGTGATGATAAATTGTTATAACCACATTATCATATGTGATAACAAATCAAATTAGAAAGGCTAGTGCTACAAGTGCTTTTAAACTGATTAACAGTTTGTTATCACATGTGATAATAGACTATTATAGCAATATTATCACATGTGATAATAGATCAGATTCAGTAATGCATGTTTCATTTTGGTTTAGAAGTAAAATATCATTGGTTGTGGTGGTTAAGGTAGTTAGGGGGTTTGCTAGTTTATGTAATGATGTAGCCCTCCTTTGTATGCACAAGAAGGCCTATAAAATGATACAATATGCACATGTAAAAGTATCCTCTTTTCAACTTTTAATTTTTTCAATTCTCTTTAATAAAATCATTAAGGTATCTATCAAGAATCTATCTCTTTCTTCTTGTTGTGATTACAGAATCAAGAATTCTATATTTTTTTAGGGTATCAGAGCCTAGAGTATTAAAACTTGAAGATAGAAAATGCTAATCAATCTTACAGAAATGTCGTTAAAGGTAGTGGTAATGCTTCCACTGATAGTTTTGTAACTCAAAGCCCAATTGATGCATAGACTAAGAGTATATCATCCTCTCCACCGATCAATGTATTCCTTTTAGTTAAGTTGGATAAGCACAATTACACAATTTGGAGGGATAAATTACTGACCTATGTCATTATTTATGGACTTGAATTTGTCATTGATGGGTCACTTGTTGTGCTTATAAGGTATGTTCATGATTTTTCTATAATAAATCCTACTTTTCTAAACTGGAACAAATTGAACTCTATTGTAAAGGGTTAGACTTATGGCTATGTGTCAGTTTCTATGCTAGCTTACTAAGTAGTGGAACAACTACTAGACAACAATGGGTAACACTTGAGGAGTCATATTCTACTAATGTCCACTCGAAGGCAATGGAATTGAAAGAACAGATTCAGACATTGAACAAAGAAAGACTTACAGTAGCACAATATATGTTGAAATCCAAGGCTATTATTGGCAATCTTACTACTATTAGTGATCATATTAGTGAAAAAGATCTGTTATTGCATATGCTGTAAGGACTTGGCCCAAAATGTAACAATTTTGTAACGAATATCAAAATGAAAGAAGTGTTGCTTTTAATCAATGATGTTCATACCAATCTTAAAGGTTTTGAAAAGATGTTACAGAAATAATCTCTCACGATTTTTGAATCATTTCATGTGAGCCAAGAATGAAAATGTGAAATCTTTGAATAAAAGAGGTGAAAAGTCTTGATGGACTTTCCAACAGTTTCTTTAAGAATCATCTCAACTTCAAGAAAGCAAGAATGATTCTTCTGAATTTTTTAAGAATGATTTCAAGAAAAATAGTTCTTAGAAGTTTATTTTCCAATTTTGTGAGAAAGCTAGTCACAGTTCTCAATCATGCTTTGTTCTTTGTGGTGTTCTTGTTGGAAAATCTATATAACCATTTGTACTACCATAATTCGAGTAGTGTATGGGTAGTAAGGTAAGTAAATGTCAACAATGTCTTTCTTCATGGAGATTTACTTGAGAATATGTATATGCAAACCTCCTAGTTTGGAAAAAGGTGATTCTACAATGGTTTACAATATTTAAAAGGTGTTTTATGGCTTTAAATAGACACTTGGGGCTTGGTATAAAAAAATTTGTACTTTTTTTCTTGGAATGGGTTTTGCAAAACTCTAAAGTTGATATCTCATTGTTCCTTCTTTGCAAATACAAGGAAATGGTCTTGCTTCTAGTTTCTATTAAGGACATTCTATTCACAGGATCAAACTTAGTTGATATAGATCAAATCATTATAGATTTACATCTTCATTTTGCTCTCAAGGATTTGAGTGTTCTCTATTATTTTATGAGAGTTAAGGTCACTTACAATGTTACTAGCATGCATTTATCTCAACATAAGTTTATGAAAGCATTGTTGACATGGCTAATTTTCTTGATGCCAAACTTGTGGCCACTCCAATGTCATCTAGAAAGTTACTAAACTAAGTAGATAGGCATGTCTTAGTTGATCTTTCAGAGTATAGAAGATTGGTAGGATCACTTCAATATCTCATGCTTACAATACCTTATATTTCCTTTGGCATCAATAAACTGTGTCAATTTATGGCATTTCTTACTGACATTCATATACTTGCAGCTAAAAACTATTACGAGATGACAATGGTACTTTGTAGTTTAGTCTTGCTTTACACAAGTGTGAAGTGCTTGATTTAACAAAATTATGTGATGTAGATTATATGAGTTTTCCAAATGATTATCGTATTACATATGCCTATTGTGTGTATCTTGGTGACAAATTGGTTTCATGGCAAAGCTCTAAACAAAAATGGTGTCTAAGAGTAGCATTGAGAGTGAGTATAGGGCTATGCCTCTACCTTATGAATAAATCATCTAGTTAAGGTCTCTTTTAGCTGAGTTATCTATTATACCTGCTAGTATACCTATTATGTTCACTGATAGCATCAGTGCTCAAGCTCTTTATCATAATCATGTGCTTCATACTCAGACAAAGCATATACAGGTGGATCTTCACTTCCTTTGTGATCAAATTGTTCAGAAATCATTATTGGTTGAGCATGTATCCTTGAGTGGCCAAATTGTAGATTGCTTAACCAAGCCTTTACCTTTTTCTTCATTTCTATTTTTCATTCCCAAACTTATGGTTTTACCCAAATCATGAGCTTGTGGGGGCTTGTTGAAATGTAATTCATATATTAGATTGAATAATCAATGGGATTGTTAATGTCATTAGAGGATACTTATCACATGTGACAATAGATTGTTATAACAACATTGTCACATGTGATAACAAATTAGTATAACAAGGCTAGTGTTGCAAGAGTTTTTAAGCCAATTAATAGTTTGTTATCGCATGTGATAATAGATTGTTATAGTAACATTATCACATTTGATAATAGTAAAATTCAGTAATACAGGTATCATATTGGTTTAGAAGTAAAATCTCATTGCTTGTACAAGTTAAGGCAGTTAGAGGTTTGCTAATGTATGTAAAGGTGTAGCCCTCTTTTGTATGCACAAGAAGGGCCTATAAAATGTTACAATATGCAAATGTAAAAGTATCCTCTTTTCAACTCTTAATTTTTAGTTTTCTAGCTCTTAGTTTTTCAACTCTCTTTAATAAAATCGTTGAGGTATCTTTTAAGAATCTATCTCTTTCTTGTTCCTGTGATTAAAGGATCAAGAATTCTTAATTCTTTGTAAATATGATAGTTTGATTAGTTTAATTATTTTCAATTTTGAATCTAGTAATTTAGTAATTTGATGTTTGATTTTGTTTTAGTTATGAAAAATTCAAAAAAATAAGGAAAGTAGAATTGTTCTAACATTGAAAATAAACTTCAAATATTATTTTGGATAAAGAAAATATATATTTTACATAATCTGATTTACTTTGATTAATTATTCATTGTACAATTGAGTATCTTATTCTATGCATTTATATTCTTTCATATATTAGTGATTTATGTTTAACAATAACTCACTTACTCACTTACTAGACACATAAGCATATCATGCTTGAAGTTTATAATTAACTATATGAGATTTTAGGGTTTGAGATAATCTTAACCGTAAAAATTATGGTTGAATTGTGTCTTTCACTGTAAAAAATACTACAATAAAGAGACCTAGTTTTGAGAGGGCTATCTCATAACTAGTGTAAAAGTCATCATACTAAGTATATTGGCTCGTGCATATTCGCTTCACAAAAGAACATAATATGATAAAAGAAATAGCTATATACAAAATAAAAATAATTGGTTACATAAAAAGAAAGAGCCATAAATGATTATTCAAAAATAAAAAGTTATTAAAATTTTCTCTTAGTAAGAAAATTTTATTTTATGCATGTAGAAATTCAATTGAAACTTTTGCATAATAGGTGATGCTCGGTTCTTTAAATCTTTCATAACAAATCATAAATGAACTAATTGACATACTTTTGTAATTTCAATATTTATCTCAACTTGGGCGATTGATAATATGTCACGATATGTGTTGAAAAATGTATGTGTGCTTTATTAGAATACTTATGTATACTTTGAATAATTTAATTTTATTAAAGAATGATTTTTATCTTAAAATTAATTATTTGAGTGAATAACTTGATATTTTAAAAAAAATGAGGTATTTTTATTTTTGTTTGATTATCTTTTATCTTTTTATTTTGATTTTGGGTGGTTATTTGAAAATTTTGGATTAATATAGGACATAGGGGGAATTTTTACATTTTTGGGGAATATATCACTCGATCAATTGATGATGAACTATATCGATCAAAGTATGAATTTCGATTGATCATTAATCTCAATCGATTGAGCAGGTTCAGCTTATATACTCTCCTTATTTTTCTTCAACCCCCACGAACCCTAAAACCCCATCATGGCCCCTTACGTTTTTCACTCAAAAATAACCAAATCTACTTATTTTTGTCCCTAAATCACTAAGAATTGATTGCTATTCACTTTACAAGCATCAATCTCTAGAAAAATATACATTTGAGTAGAAATCTTCATAACTCCATGATCCCTATTTTTCTTCATTTTCCCACCAAACAAACACATTTTCTAAGTTTGATTCTATAACCTCTTCTCAATAATAGTACCTTGATCTTAATTCTACAATTTTTTGGGAAAATTTCAACATTTTGGGTAATTTTCAATTTAGGGGTATTTTTATCATTTTTGGGTTTTATGATCAATTTATGTAATAACTACAAGACATCATGAACTTCCTCCTCGTGCTCTAGTGCTACATTCCTCTCAATGGTAGAATTATGAATCAAAATCAAGGCATCACATTTCTTTCTCTAAACATCCTATTTTACTTTAACGTGGGATAACCTAGATAGAATTTCATGAAATTGGAATTACCAAGCCATTAAGACTCTAGGTTGGAAATCCTTTTTCATACTATCCAAATTATATTTTACATCCCTTGTTCGTGAACTATATGCAAATATTGACCCCAAAATTTGTCACCCAAGACCAATGAGCTATAATGTTTTCACTCAAAACAAAACTGTTGATATCTCGACTCTAAGAATCAACACTTTTTTGTCCATTTTGAACACTAGGGATCTTGGTTTTATTTTAGAGCGGTATAGCATTGCCAATGACGATTTGTTAATTGAATTTTCTAGTTCACTTGATGTTGGTCTCAATGCAAAATGGTTGTTTATCCCATATGCATTCACTTATTTCTATCGGGTGTTAAGCAAAATGGTATGTGCAAACCTATTACCTTCCAAGCACTCCTCTAAGATTGGACACCTATATGCAAAGATGTCACATTGCATTGGAAAAGGTATTACACTCAATATAGGTACAATAATACAAAATTAATTAATAAACCAATCTCAGATAGTAAACTAGAGGATCGGCCTTCCCTATGGTTGCCTCATCACCCAAATGATTCTTGATGTAGGTATGCCTCCAACAAAGGATTTTGATATCGCTTACTTGATGGGTGACTTTAAAAGTTCAACCATAATAAGATCATCTACTCGGACATCAAAGAAACAAAGATCCATCGATGTTGGAACAAGTGACGGAGGAGCTATAGATAATATTTTTAGAGATGAGGAAATGGAAAATATACATGTTTTTGAACCATCTCATCGGGATTTATTTGAAAATGAGATCCTACCAATAATGAGAATGCTGGAACAACAAATGAATACTATGAATGAATGTTAAGAAGCAATGTTTTCCATAATTAAAGACATTCATTCACATTATAGGTTTCTTCTTTCAAGAGAATGTTTTAATTTTATTTTATTTTGTTGTTTTGTCATGTTTTTACTATTGTGTTTGGAAGTCAATATATTTTGTTTTTTTCCATATTTTAAATTATAATTGATATTTTTTGAGCTGTATTTGGATCATATTAATCGATACACCACATTTATTGCATCTAATAGTTTATGTTTCATCTGTGTTGCTTATTTTTTTGAATTTGCTATATGATTTCACATTTATTTTAACTAAAAATGCAACTTTATTTTTTGGCTTATTCATATGACAAAACGTGGAAGAAAAATTGGAATATTAAATTTAGAGGGAGAATTAATTTTGAAATTTTCTTTTGAAATATTACAGATAGGGGAAGTAATGCCTTTTAATTTTTATTTTCTGATTACTCACTCCTATGAATATTCTTCATTTTTTATATTGTTATATACACTGAACTAATAAATAATTAGTCTTTTCGGATAAGTTTTTTGCATATTTATGTTTTTCCTTTTAGTGTAAACATGAGCTTTTAAGATTCAAGTGAAAATGATTTCACCAGATCATAGGATAGTACAACTATGTAAAAATCTATTTTTCCTATGAGTGTTATGTAGTGAGAGAGAGATTTTGTCACTCGAATATGCCAAAGGAGGATATTATAAGGTTTATGTGAGTGTTGGTGATATTTATGAACAAAACATACAAATATTATTTTAATTTCTAGGTATCTCCTTCAAGAATATTTTCAAGCCGAAGAAACTATCGAGTTCCAACGATCACAATTCAAGTATATCTATATTCTTATGTACGTTAGATTTCATATTAGACTCATAGGAATATTTTGTTTTTAGGTCACTCAATCGATTGATACATGTCTAGATCGATTAAGAATCGATCAACTCAATTTAAAAAGTTTTGAATTAATTATTTATTGCATTGGATCGATTGAGAATTGATTGGATTGATCAAAATATTTACTCAATCGATCCAGCATATGTTAGATCAATCGAGAGACCAAGACATTGATTTTACAACCTATTTCTAGGTTGAATTGAAATTAACATGGTAATTTTACTTTGACCTATTGCTTCAGAATATACTATATATACAAACCTAAGCACATAATTTTATTCAACCATACAAGAGTATTCTTCTCTTCATCTTAATCTATCTCTCTTGTTTTGAAAAAAAAAACTATTCAAATAGGCTTTTTCATTGAGTTAATTTATCAAACATTTGAGGTTGTGTTTGATGAATTGACAAGCCTACAATATTTGTGATATTGTCTTTAAATTGATTGTTCTAAGGTTTCTAATTGATTTTGATTTATTTGATATGTTTATTAAATCATCTAGTTAAGGTTATTCATTATTGAATATGTTCTAGGATACACATTTATACTTGTGTTATTATGCTAATGTTTTAGGTACTAGTTAAATAGATTTGATTGCTTATGTGACTCAAGTTTTAGGAACGTTGGTCTAAATCCAAACACATTTTTTGTAAAGGCTATGATGAAAGTAACTACATGTAAATAGATTACTTGTTGCTTTATCTTAGTGGGCAGTATAAGACCTGGCCTTATAATTAGACCTTATTTTTCATAGTGGATAGTTAGGTGATCCGGTGAACCAATGATTTTCCTCTTAGGTCATTGATGTGGCCTAGGTTGTTTCCACCTAAAAATATCATATCTCAATCTACATATTTCTGCATTATTTTATTTATACGTAATTGCATGCCTAATTGTCTACGAAAATTTTAATTTGTCATAATTCTACTAATTGTCTATTCACCCCCTTTAGTTAATTAGATCCTTAACTAAAAAGAAACTTTCACTTTCAAAAATTGTGTTCCCAGAGCTTTGGTTAGACAAGGTACCATCCTCGCGATCTTGGGATCTATACTTTTTTTGCTAAACTAAAGGTTGTGCGGTGTCATACCTCAATCCTACATAGGGTGCAAAATGATATATGTAATGAGGCACATGATTATTAAGATCAAATTCTCGAGTAAGATGGGTTGGGTTACTTTGGGGGTGGATTCTTCATGGCTCGGAGTTGGTACAATGACTGGTCATTTTGATAAGAATAAATTTTCCTATGGCTTGGAGTGATTCTCCTATTTTATAAAATGAAATGCCTCAAATTCTTTCAGTGGACATGATAGATAAAATTTAAGGCCGCACGGTAGGCACCATTTGTTTGGAGAATTACAAGTGCTATAGGATTCCTAGAGACAAATTAGATAGATAAAATAGATCCTCTATATAATGGGTGTTTTGAGGTATTTACAAACATCTCGGCCTACACATGTAAGCTATTTGAATGGATTGACCTACTCTTAACTATAAGGGACAAGTACACTGTCCTAGGTTGATGTCACATCTATAGATATTATCTCTGTTGGTCAACATCTTCTTGGACGTTCAGTGATCTCTTAATATGAGTCATGTGTTTAGGTCTGCATTAAGTCAACTTCTTTGACACCCTGAAGCAACTCGTATCATCTCTTTTTAAGTAGGTCATGTTGTCTCCTCTAAAGCAGGTAGTGATGTCTCCTCTAAAGCAGGTTGTGTTTTTTCCCCTAAAGTAGGACGTGATATCTCCTCTAAAGTAAGTTGTATTGTGACCCCTTGAGTAATATAGCTCGTAGGTATCGAGGTCACATACACAATTTATACAAACAACTAGTTTAGCTAAAAAAATTCATTTAAATGGCATATTATGACATATATAGCACACATAATGTATGTATAATAATAGAAAAATAAAAATAGAATTTTTATTTAACAAATATAAATATATGTTATCCAATCCAACACAACTCCAAATGAATGAAGTCACATGCAATAAAATATATATAAATATTTAATTAAAACAACATTGCTTGGCTTTCTAAATTTTAGAATTATAGAAACATTAACATCAATAGAGACATAAAAGTAATAATAATTTTCTTATAATTATTAATGTGTCATTTACAATTTGTTTGATCTCTCTCTAGAATGTCTACCTACAAAGGAAATACTACATTAACCTAATTTTTATAATACCAAATATATTCATTCCAAAATTAATAAAGGTGTTACCATGTTTAAAGTTATGTTCTAGACTCAAGTGAGTACATTATAGATCATACATTTTCATTATCACAATTAATAATAGTAATACTCATAATTAAATTCTTAAATTCTTGACAAAAATAAAAATTCAAATTACAAACAAAAACATAATCGGTTTCAATTTTTTTTTTCTTTTTTTACATTTTTACAGATATTTACCAATATTTTACTAGTGTGATTTCAAAAAATAACAATACAAAACTACTAAAATCAGTATTTCAATATTTTTATTGATATTTATCTATATTTTCAATATTTTGAAAGAATACATACCATGAATTTATCGAAATTTTGGACTATTTATGTAGATACATACCATATTTTTATTGTTATGTAAAGGTTAGGTTTAATATTTCAAACAAAGCACCTACTATTGTAATAGTGACATATGCCTAGTATGTAACTATATATACTCCTTCATTATCAACAATAGAGTATCTAAACATTTTAAACATTTGTCTTCTCTCTAACATCTCTCTAAAACCTCTAACACACAAGAAATTCTTCAAACAATTGTCGTACACTATAGGGCCTTAAATCTTTCTAGACCTTACATCTTATATCAAAGGGGAATCAGCCTGTGTCATAGGAAAATTGACTCCTGTCATCGTAACTAGCCATCATAAACATCTCGAATCAGGCAATAACCCTACCTATCCCACTCATGAGTTCAAATTGAATGATCGTGCACCTATTTTCTCACCCATAATTACCTTGCATCATAGGATAGGATATAATGCTCCATGACTTGCAGTCAAAGAAACCTTATCTAAAGTGACTAGAATGATTATGCATATGGGAAGTTCAAATAGCCATAGCTATGAAAAATCACCCTTTTCGAGAAATGTCAATACAAAGAGATTACAATAGCAGGTAACAGAATTATAACAAGCTTTCATTAAATCATAAAATGAAAACAAGGAGCTCGGGTAATTTTTGAGGCAAGAAAATTATGAGGAGGTTGAAAGTTTCTAAGAATCAATATTTTTTGTCCATTTCAAACACTAGGGCTCTTAGTTTTCATTCAGAATGGTATAATATGTGAATTCACTCCCTTCTATCGAGTATTGAACAAAATGATATGTGAAAACCTGTTACCCTCTAATCAATCCTCTCAAATTGAACTCCTACATGCAAAGATATTATATTTTATTGGAAAAGGTATTGCATTCAATGTAGGTTTAGTTCTTCAAGATGAGATTATAAACCAATCTCAAATTGTTAACCTAAGGATCGACCTTCCCTATGGCTGCCTCATCACCCAAATAATTCTTATTACGGTTATACAACAAACTACGAATTTTGATACCATTCGCTTGATGGGTGACATTGAAAAGTGAATCATCTCAAGATCATCAACTCATACATCAAAGAGATAGAGATCTGTCAATGTTGGAACAAGTGACAAAGGAGTTGAACCATCTTTTTAGGATTTATTTGAAATGAGAAGCAAACAACAAATGAATACTATGAATAAACGTCAAGAAGTAATTTTTTCCTGATTAAAAACATCTATTCACAATACATGTTTCCTCATTCAAAATAATGATTTATTTTTGTTTTATTTTGATGTGTTTCGAAGTCAATATATTTTGTTGTTTTCATAAATTAAAGTGTAATTAATATTTTCTTAGGCTGTATTCAGATTATATTAATCAATATACTACATTTGTTGCATCTGATAGTTTGTATTTCATCTATATATTGCCTACATTCTTGAATTTTTTATGAGATTTATCATTCGTTTTAAGTGAAAATGCAACATTTATTATTTAGTTTATTCGTATGGCAAAAAAGAGGAGAAAAATTAGAATACTAAATTTAGGAGGAGAATCAACTTTGAAATATTACATATAGTGAGAGTTATGTTTTTAAATTATATCTAATGATTACTCACACTCATAAATATTCTTCACTTTTTATATTGTTAGATACAATGGACTAATGAAAATGAATCTTTTGGGTATTTATGTTTTTCACTTTCAGTGTAAACATGAGATTTCAAGATTTAAACAAAGATGGTTTCACTAGATTGATCGAGCCATGTAGATTGGTTGAGAATCTATCTACTCAATTTAGAAGTCCTGAATTAATTTTTTTACACTTGATCGATCGAGGATTGGCTGGATCGATTAAAATATATACTCGATCGATCAAGCATATGTTATATCAATCGAGCGGCCAAGGCTTTGATTTTTAAACTCATTTCTAACTTGCCTAATTAGCAAGCACTAGAAATTGTGTATTAACTACATCAAAATTAATTCCTCTGATGTTACAACTTTTCATTACACTTTTTGTAGTATAAAAGGAAGGATATCCCAATCTTTTGTGCTATAGTTCTATACTACAAACACTAATGCAACTATTATTGTTATAATAAAAAATAACACTACTACCAACTTGTGTTTCACTGGCATATGCCTATGGTTTGTTGTTTGATACCAATGTTACGGTTGAGGGGGCTTGTGAATTGCAACATCAGCCTATTCCTAAGGTTGTCTTACATTAATTTCTATCGCGTAGCCTTGTCCTTTACATACACACAATCAACATAAAATTCCATGTAGACATTATTGTCCTTTGTGAACTAAGACACACTGAGAAGGTTTTTGGTAATAGATGGTACATGTGGTATGTTTTTAAAAATAAATTGAGTATCTTGATTGCATGTAGGGGAATTGATGATTTACCAACATTAGCAATATGAATACTAGTGCCATTACCCACTTAAAGTTGCTCATTTTTTAGTAAACTGAGTTTTTTCAACTAGATTCAAAAGGTCTATAGTGACATCATGAGTGGCACCACTATTAGGGAACCATGCTGGGTCACATACTAGATTAACTTATGCCATCTATGCAACATGTGGTGCTCCTTGAGTTTGATTTGGCATAGAACCTTGTGGAATATATGATGATTGTAAACTGTTTTTATTAACATGTGACTGAAATTTCTTTAAGCCAAAGCCATTGTTCATATAAGGGACTCCCATGAAATTAGATGAAGGGCTAGAATGTGCACTGCTATTAACGATACTAGGTGCATTACTATTAACTACACTAAGATATGCTCCACTATTTACTCTTACAAGATTCATACTTGGCAACGAAGAAACACTCATATTTCTTCTTTCAAGCCTACTCTCATGACTAAGAAATTTGTGTCACACTTCTAGAAGAGTTACATGACTTTCTTAAACATTTGATACAACTGAATTATATTCCATGTCAAGGCCATTCGAGATTGTCATGATTTGATCTTTTTTAGATACATTGCATCCAACAGAGGTTAATTGAGAAAATACTATTTGCACATGTTGTACATACTCCTTGATGAATGATCCATCTTTCTTTACTAAACTCATCTTAGCCTTGAATTGCATTACTCTAGCTCTTGATGACAGAAAGCAACCTTCAAACATAACTAAATTTCACATTTGGTTTCACAATCTGACACTTTCTTTACTAACTCATTATCCATTCCACCCACCAACCAAGATCCAATCATTTGATCTTAGTGTAAATAGAACTTGTTTTTAAGATCTATCATGCCATTAGCATCAAATTCTTAGGACATTTGATAGTGCCATCTACATAGCTCTCTAAGTCATAGTGTTTGTACCATTCAGATGGTACCAGCTTGCTTTCTAAGGTCTACTTAAGGGCTAGGTCCAGGGTTTGAATGTTAGGGAGAGCAAAAAAAACACATGTTAGGAAGAGGCCGCCTTGTTTAGTTAGGAACTAACTTAAGCATCAACACCCTACCCCTGGGCCCCATGTAGATATCCTGAGATGCCTTGTGCCCTCTCTTGAGCTAGGCATGGTATAAACATCAAAAGGCACCCTTATTGCTAAAGATATTGTTTGAACTAGAGTACTAACCCAGATGGTACCAGGTTATTCCCTAAGAAGGTCTTAAAGGTCAACACCGGGGTTTAAAACCTGGGGAGAGCGAAAGATACATATGTCAATGTATGGCTGCCCTATTGTGAACATATATTGGTGAGGAGCATCAATGCCAAAACCCTGGGCCCCACATGAATATCCTGATATCAAAAAAATCTGGTTCAAACATTAAAAGGCACCTTTTTGCTAAAGATATCTATGTGGGGGCCCAGGGTACTAGTGTTGATGATCCATACCGATCTATGTTCACAGAGGGGCGGCCAGCCTGGCACGTATTTCTTTAGTGCCTTCCCAGCTTCGAACTTGTGACCTACCCCTATAACCATAGATTCTTGGAAGCTGGTACCATCTGAACTAGTTAGTCCAGATGGTACCAGGTTATTCCCTAATAAGGTCTTAAGGGTCAGGACCGAGGTTTGAAACCTGGGAAGAGCGAAAGAAACATGTGTCCTAGGTTGGTTAGGAACCATCAATGCCTAGGGGCCACATATGGATATCCCAAGATCAAAAAACTCTGGTTTAAACACATAGTTGCTAAAAAATTTCATTGTGTGTTTCTTCCATACATTGTAATTATCTTTATCTCATTTGATAGTTGATACCTAGTTCTAGAAAGTTATCAATTTGAAGTCAACAAGTGTTTGATTGATTACTCTTTGATTAGCAGTTGTTTCTTACTTGACATTCCTTCTGTTTGCATTTGCTTCTTAAAACTCCATCATTATTTACTGTGCATTAGCGAATGGATCTGATACCATGTATAATTTCTTGAACATGCGAGTTCTTGAAGAAACAAAACTTGAATGGAAACTTTTGGAAGAAAAATACCTCAAGACTTTTATTGATTGTTTGTTGTCTTTAACACTCCTTTGTTGTTACGTAAATACAATGTGCATGCTAATTTTATATTGTACATTCTGTTATAATAGGAAGATAGAAAGTTAAGGCAGTAATTATAGTATCTAGCTCACAGTTAGTCAAGTGCGATATTACAAGTGTTTAATTGCTAGTGACTTTTTTTTACGTTTCTACAATCGCATTAGAATTATACACATGCATTTTGTCAGCTTTGATACGTATGATAGTCTTACACTCAAGGCTATTGATGAACTTCTACAAGCTTATACTACATATGAATAATCTTGCACATGTTTGTACTATACATGACTAAGCTTCCTTGTACTATATATGGGTAATGTTGCACAGGCTTGTACTATACATGAATGAACTTCCTTGAACATTGTTGTATATGCATGTGCAGTTGAAAGTAAAATTCTTCTGACATTGTAAGCCTATGTACAATACTTTATTCTTTACCATCACCTTCTTCCTCAAGAATAACCTAGGTTACATTCTCTACAAAGGCCAGTAGGGTAAGGAAGCGAAAACAAGTTAGCATCGGTATATCTTCAAATGAGATAAAGTATTAAAGAAAAATGAACCACCATGGTAAATACCATTATTAATAAAGAAGGTAAATTAATTTTAGCATAATCATTGACTTAGATGCATACATATAGGTTAAAGACTAAATCCGAATTTCAGATGTAAATATCAACATATTGTTACATGAAGAATCGAATCAAGCAAAATTGCGCATAGCATCAAGCGCATATGTAGCACACGGTGGGCACAGTTAAGTATAAGAGGGTGTAGAATGGGCGGAAGGGGACCACTGAGAAAATGGTTAGGTGTTAGAGTTGGTTAGCATTTTTGGAGCCATTTCCTTAGCATTTTTTCCTCTTTTTAATCACGCAAATGTAAGGTTATATATAGCCCTAATGATTGGAATAAAGTCAAGAAGAAATTAACCTAATTATCTCTCTTTCCTCTCTTGTCTCTCTCGTTCTCCTTTGCATAATTCTACAAAATAACCCTAATAGTGGTATCAAAGCCGGTGATTGATATGGATACTCGGGGTAAACCGAATGTTGAGTTCTGTAATGATGTCTTGGAGACTCTAGCACGCCATGAAATTGAATTCAACTGATTCGGAAGCACCATGCATACACTGCTTATTGAGGTGCAAGCCCTGCACACTACTCGAAACCCACCAAAAGATAATCCTTTTGCCAGAGATGAAACTATACATTCACACCCCTACACCTCTCGATCAAATATTGAAAACCCAGTACCCAATCTAAAATTATCATTCCCAAGGTTTTCCAGAGAAGATCCTACTGGGTGGATTTATAAGGCTGAGCAGTACTTTGAATTTAAGAACATTGCTCAAGACCAACGAGTGCATCTAGCCTCCTTCCATTTGGAGGGCATTACGTTGCAATGGCACCAATGGCTCACAAAATTCCATGGACCACTCACCTGGGAAGAGTTCACTAAGGCTACTCAACTAAGATTTGGACTCACTAACTATGAGGATCCTTCAGAAGCCTTATTACACCTTAAGCACACCGCGAGTGTGGCCACTTACCAAGAATCCTTTGAAAATTTGTCTCATAGTATGGATGGATTACCATAGGAATTTCTCATTCGATGTTTCATCGTTGGGCTAAGGGATGACATTCAAATCGATGCCAAAATCAAACAGCCAAAAAAACTAGTTGATGCCATTGGGGTAGCTAGATTGATTGAGGAAAGGAACATCTTATAGAAGAAATCTACAACGAACACTCATTACCTATTTCAAACAACTCAAATCAACCAGTAACCTTCCAGAAGTTGACTAGCCAAGAGGCACGTGAAAGATGAGAGAAGGGATTGTGCTACTATTATGAAGAAAAATTTATGCTTGGCCATCGCTGCACTCGACCACATCTGTTTATGATGGAAGATTGGAACCAAGAGGATGTAGTTGAGTATGAAAAGCTCACACCAGAGGAAGACTACCATGAAATGTTACCTAAAATCTCCTTCCATGCTATATCATGTACTGAACATCCTCAAACCATACGTGTTATGGGAAAAATGAAAAATAAAAGTATATTAGTACTAATAGATGGAGGTAGTACCTATAACTTCATAGATCAAGACATAGTCTCTCACTTCAACCTACCTATAGAAAAAAGTAAGAGATTGGAAGTAATTGTAGCCAACTGTGAGAAGTTAGAATGTGTATGGAAATGCTGTAATCTCACTCTCAATATTCAGGGTTGTCTAGTGGTGACTGACTACTATGTGCTACCAGTGGGAGCTTGCCAACTGGTGTTAGGGGTTCAGTGGTTAGAAACCCTAGGGCCTATCCAAATGGATTACAAAAGCTCACCTTGAGCTTCCACACAGAGGGAAACTCCCATACTCTCCAGGGGTTGGGAAAAGCCAATATGGCTGCCCTAACCAACAAGGAATGGAATAGTCTACAAGGGACATGGCTGCTTTTCCAAATGAGACCCATTGACAGCCACAAGGTTTCCCCGGCAACGGTGCCAAAAACTTGTTGTCTCTTTTGGAGAACATAAAAGGTGCAAGTATACACGGTCATAAGTAATAAAGTTTGATAAGTAAAGTATCGTTCCCACGGAGATTTGTTACTATAGTTTGTTGAGTACTAAAATTGTTTCCCTCTGATTTTATTCAAAACAATCGTTGATTTAGAAAAAAGTTAAAGAAAAGAAATAACAAAATAAAAGAAATCTAGGATTGCAATTTTTCAACAATTTAATCCACTCTCATCATATTATTTTCATTTGATTTATATTTTTTAGTACATTTAATTTGTCAACCGAAAACTTCTAATTTTATTCATACATCTCTTCCGAGCTCCGTATAAACACACCTCGTTAAATTAATTCACTATATTCCTATGAGAATTAAATTTACCGAGATTCATTAAGTTTTAAGTTCTCAAATGGCCACACATACAATTAGGGTATATTCCTATCCTTCATCATACATGTCATTCTATCTACGAGCAATATACACAAAAATGCATCTTCCAAGTTTATTTATGTGCCACGGATCGTTTTGATAAAATTCGTAAATAATCAAAAAGCATTAAGCACAAAATAGAACGAACAAATCGAACGTCTTATAAATCTATCAAAAATAATTAAAATCAAAGCTTCATAAATTTAGATCGAATGCAACCCTAGAAAAATTAAATCACTTCATTAATTAAAAATAAAATTACAACAAATACAGAAAAATTAGAAGAAGAAGAAAGAAAATTAAAACATCTTGTATCATTAATATTTGGCACACATAGAACACAACAGAAGCCAAAAATGACTTCTGCGTGTTCCACAGTCCAGAACCGAACAACACAAAAATTATAAACTTTCCAAAACTTCTCAAAACTCTCCAAAAAACTAAAACTTTCTAACTCTATCATCTTACCCTATTTATAACATCAAATCTATATAAAAAAAATACATTAAAAAATATATTTTTTTTAATACACGCGGGGGAAAGAGAAGTGTGGGGAAAATAATAAATTAAAACGCGTGGGGGACAAAATGTATCAAAAACTGCAATGAAAATGCGTGAGTAACGAGCCGTGTGTTTCTGTTTTTCTTTTCAATAAACTATGCCACATGTCGCGATATGATTCGCTGAAATAAATAGTGGGACACGTGGCAGTAACTCAATGGTTGTAGGTAATGGGCGCACGCAGAAATTGTCACACGGGATTGGGGCGCACGAAACGTGGGGGACAACGGCTGGACTTGAGCGTGATCATGTGCTTTCGCGCTCATTGTAACAACCCACGTGTCAGAACCTGATTGGATTCAATATAAAGTGGGACACGTGGCAACTTGTGATTCAAAGAATAATCGAGCGCACATGGATCGACCGCACGGGAAAACATACACGTGAAGGTGGGGGAGAGGGCTTGCACGGCGTCAGATAGGTGGGTCCCACCCTGTATGCCGGCCTGTGCAGCAGGTGGGCCCCACTCGTCGCACCGAGCCGCGCGATAGATAGAATTCTTCACCCACTCTCCATGGTCGGGTGTGCTTGCAACGCGCATATCTGGCCGTTTATTTTCTGATCGGATGGTCCGCGTTACGCGCTTGCATTAGGGCGTGTGGCTTCTTCTCACCTGCGCAGAAATTAAAACTTTCCTTAATTGCATTTTGACCCACAAATTTAATTCAAATAATATTTCAAACTTTCTTTAATTACAATTAAGCCCATTTTCTAATTTAAATTAAATTTTAAACTTTTAATTATTAAGATTAAGCCCGCTTTTAATTTAAATTATGTTTGCGACTTTTATAAATTGTAATTAAGCACTTATTTATTTGAAATTATATTTTTGGACACAAATTTGCAATTAAGTATGTTTTCGATACAATTTATTTAATTTTCTTAAAATATATAAAAAACAATAAATACTAATTTATTAAACTAAAATTAACTAAAAATAGAAAGAACATAGCAATTATAATTAATAAAATAGGTGAAAATAACTATATAAAATACAGTTATCAATGGAGGTAGTACCTATAACTTCATAGATCAAGACATAGTCTCTCACTTCAACCTACCTATAGAAAAAAGTAAGAGATTGGAAGTAATTGTAGCCAACTCTGAGAAATTATAATGTGTGGGGAAATGCTGCAATCTCACTCTCAATATTCAGGGTTGTCTAGTGGTGACTGACTACTATGTGCTACCAGTGGGAGCTTGCCAACTCGTGTTAGGGGTTCAGTGGTTAGAAACCCTAGGGCCTATCTAGATGGATTACAAAAGCTCACCTTGAGCTTCCACACAGAGGGAAACTCCCATACTCTCCAGGGGTTAAGAAAAGCCAATATGGCTGCCCTAACCAACAAGGAATGGAATAGTCTACAGGGGACATGGCTGCTTTTCCAAATGAGACCCACTGACAGCCGCAAGGTTTCTCCTCAAACATATCATCCTGAAATAAGGAAACTATTGGATGAATTCCCTAAGATATTTGACCCATCCACTTGCTTACCTCTTGCAAGGATGTAGGATCATAGAATTCCCTTACAACCTAGCTTGGGACCAGTAAATGTGAAACCATACCGCTACCCTCATTATAAAAAAAATGAGATAGAAAAGATGGTATAAGAACTCTTAAAGTCCCAACTGATGAAGCCAAGTAATAGTCATTTCTCTTCACCAGTGTTGCTTGTTACGAAGGCTGATGGAACTTGGAGGTTTTGTGTCTACTACCGAGCACTAAACTCCATGACTATCAAAGATAAGTACCCTATACCTGTCATTGATGAACTGTTAGATGAACTTCATGGCGCTAAGGTTTACTCCAAGCTAGACCTAAGATTAGGTTATCATCAGATTAGGGTTCATAAAGATGACACCCATAAGACAGCATTCAGAACTCATGAAGGCCACTATGAGTTTTTGGTGATGCCATTTGGGCTAACTAATGCCCCAACTACTTTCTAAAGTCTCATGAATGACATATTCTGACCATTACTCAGGAAGTTTGTCTTAGTTTTCTTTGATGACATACTGGTGTATTCTAGCTCGTGGAAGGATCACATATCACATCTACAATCTGTTTTACAATTGTTGACTGCTCACAGCTTATTTGCTAAAGAGTCTAAATGTCAGTTGAGATGTCATTGAATGGCCCACACCAACCTCCGAAAAATACGTGAGAGGTTTTCTGGGGTTAGTAGGTTACTACTGAAAGTTCATTTAACATTTTGGAGGAATGGCTGCACCCCTAACTCAACTACTGGGTAAAGATGGGTTCCATTGGAATGAAGCAACTGCAAAAGCCTTCCAATAGCTAAAGAGATCCCTCACATCTCCCCCTATCCTACGGTTTCCTAATTTTTCACAATGATTTGTGGTTGAGTGTGATGCTAGTGGCATTGGACTGGGGGCAATTCTTAGCCAGGAAAATAGGCAAGTGGCCTACTTTAGTGTTGCCTTCAAAGAATCAACTCTAGCACTGTCTACCTATGAGAAGGAAATGTTGGCTATGGTAAAGACTATTCGCATATGGTGTCCTTATTTGTTGGGAAGGCACTTCATAGTGCGTAGTGATCAAAGAAGCCTCAAATATTTATTGGAGCAAAGAATCACCACCCTAGCACAGGTACATTGGCTGCCTAAGCTCATAGGCTATGACTACAAGATTGAATACAAAAAAGGAACTGAGAACCAAGGGATTGATTCTTTATCCAGGGTAACAGAATTCCAATTCCTAGCTATCTCTCAATCCCAGTCAGAATGGTGGTCCATCCTCGAGTAAGAAGTCCAACAAGATGCTTTTTATGATAAACTGAGAGGCAAAGGCTCATCTACAGGAGGTCCTCAAATATGCCAATGAGATGGAGTTTGGTTCAAGGGGAACAAGGTATACCTAAGCTCTACATCATCCTTAATACCTAAAATATTTAAGGATTGACATTCATCACCCATTAGAGGACACTTTAGTTTCCATAAAACCCTATCCAGAATTAAGCAAAATTTTTATTGGCCCGGCATGTACTAAAAGATAAAAGAGTTCCTAAGTGAGTGTGAAGTATACCAATGGTGTAAGGTGGATTGCATGAAGCCAACCGAGTTGTTACAACCCTTGCCTATTCCTACCTGAATATGGACTGAGATCTCAATGGATTTCATAGAAGGATTACCCCCTCCAAAGGAAACACAATCATTCTGGTAGTGGTCGACAGGTTGACAAAGTATGCTCACTCTACAGCTATGAAACATCCTTTTACTACACTTATGGTAGCCAAGGTATTTGTGGCCAATGTGGTGAGGTTTCATGACATGCCAACTTTGATAGTTAGTGATTGGGACAAGGTTTTTACTAGCTCATTCTGGCAAGCATTGTTTAAGTTACAGGGTACCCAATTGAGCATGAGCTCTAGTTACCATCCATAAACGAATGGCCAAACTGAGGTGATTAACAAGATCTTGGAATAGTATCTATGTTGCTCTGTTGGTGATCAACCAAAATAATGGGTTGAGTGGTTACCGTGGGCTGATTTTAGCTATAACACCTCTCTACACTCATCAAATGTACACCATTTGAAGCGATTTATGGGACTCCTTCCCCTCAGTTGGTGGCTTACATACCAGGTACCTCCAAGGTTCCCACAGTAGATGAGTATCTGCGTGATCGAGATACCATCATATGAGATCTGCACCACAACCTGCTACCAGCTCAAAACCGCATAAGGTGTCAAGCCGATTAGCATAGAAGAGAACTTTCCTTCCTGGTAAGGGATTATGTCTACTTGAAACTACAACCCTATCGGCAGATCCTTGTAGTTTTTCGCTCATCTATGAAGCTTGCTCCACGCTTCTTTGGACACTATAAAGTTATTGAGAAAATTGGCACAGTAGCCTACAGAGTTGCTATGCCTCTAAACTCCTAGATACATGATGTGTTTCACGTCAACATGTTAAAGAAGCAAGTAGGAACCCATAACCCTACCATTCCCCAGCTACCTTTAATCTTAGAACACTCAACAATCATGCCACAACCTAAAGCTATCCTAGAGCATCGAGTGATTCAGAAGGGTAAATATCGACCAAAACCTAAAATTCTGGTCAAATGGGTGGGAGCTCCAACCGAGGCAGCTACTTGGGAGAATGAATGGCGCTTTTCCAAGTCCTACCCTAACTTCATCCTTGTGGAAAATAGTTCTAAAAGAGAGGGAGAAATGTTACGTGAAGAATCGAATCAGGAAAACCTACACGTAGTAGCAGGCGCACATGTAGCACACGGTGGGCACGACTGAGCATAGGAGAGTGTAGAACGGGCGGAAGGGGACTACTGAGAAAATAGTTAGGTGTCAAAGTTGGTTAGCATTTTTGGAGCCATTTCCTTAGCATTTTTTCTTCTTTCTAATCATGCAAATGTAAGGCTATATATAGCCCTAATGATTGGAATAAGTTCAAGAAGAAATTAACCCAATTATCTCTTTTTTCTCCTAGCTCTCTTTCCTCTCCTGTCTCTCTCGTTCTCCTTTGCAGAATTCTACAAAATAACCCTAACACATATGTACAATTTTATCACTCCCAAACCATGTAAAAAAGCCAAGACATGCCATGTAAAAGGCTCTAGGGTTCAGGAAAAAATGTACAAAGAAATAAAAACATGAACGGATGCCAAAATACCTTTAGCCTATGAAAGCACCACCAGAAGTGCTCTAGGAATTTCTCTTCGCATATGTTCTGACTGTAGCACCCCCTTCAAAAAAAAAGAAACATATGTGTATCATATCCACTTCAAAGATGGAAATTGATAATAGGCAGCACACAATATGACGTAAAAAAAGGCACTGGCTATTCATTAATTTTGTAAAATTTGCTAAAAGTATGAAGTTTAGCAGTTAAACTCAAAAGTAAAAGTTGTCTACATGTGAAGAAAGATCTTACAAATAGAATAATAACTGTCTAAAAGCCTAAAATCATACGAGTTGAACAAGTAATCAAACTAAAGCATCTACATAACAACGAAAGCTTGAGGAACATATTAAAGTTGTTGGAAATGAATTTGTTTTTCACATACTTATTCCAACAAAAGTGGTAACACTACTTTGGGATATTTAATAATAAAAGGGAACAAATATACACATCATTAGTTAAACTTACCCATTTAAGGGAAACTTATCTCGGACATCAATGAGATGAGGGGAAGTGAAAAGTCTAGTATGGAAACCGCAATTACGCAATATAGATTCTGTGAATGTGCATGTGGATCCCTTTAAGAAAAATTATTTAGCATCGTAAATATATAAACAAATTTGACAAATGTAAATTTTGTTATCATAAAGTTCTGCTACAAAACCAGGTAAGGGGTTTCAGCTCAAATGTGGAACAAAAACATGCTTTGCAAGCATACGACAATTTAAAAACTAAACAATATATATATAGTAAAAGAACCAAAAAAAATAATATGGAGAAACTGCCCAGATTCACTCGTCGTGCTGGGATGGCAGGCAGCTAGAGACTTTGTTGCACACCAGTGGACGTCCGGCTGTGCTCTAGTAGATGTAGGTGGTGGTCATGGCTGACTGACGTGATCCATTCATAGTAGTGGACGAGCAATGTGGCTGGAAAGTGTCTATGGCTGGCTGTGTGTAATGTAATGGTTAAGGCAATGTGAGGAAAAAAAAAGAGAGAGTTGAATGTTTAAGCATGAAAAAGACAAATGTCCCAAAATGTTAACTTTTAGGGGGCAATTGTTAATAGTCGTCCCTAAAATATTTTTGTGAACTTTCGTCTTCAACCTTCCCCAAATCACCTTTTTAAGGATAGTTGAGCATTTTTTCATATTTAAAACCATATCAAAATTCATTTATTGTTGTAGCATTTGATCTTTCATTGGATACATAGACTTTGACTTTCAAGCAGACAGATTCTCAAAGATTTATATCTAGGTTAGTGTATATCCTCAATAGAGGAACGTGAAGCAAAGTTGTATTGCCAACTCCACAATGGAGATTATATATGTTGCTGCTTCTTTAGCATCTGTTGATTATAGGTACGTAAAAACAAGATATGAATAATATTATCGATATACTAAAAAATACTATTTGGGTTAAGTCGCGAACTGAGTCGTTCTCTTTAAGACGTTTCATGGCTTTGTCCAAATTTGTACAAGTAAACACAGTCTCGTCGTACTTAGGATAAAATAGCCCAAAATCTTTTTTTGTCTCAGAACTTTACTACACTAATGAAATCCGGAATGCTATACCTCTAAAGTATTTACTTTGCTCGTAAAAATAAAAAAATAATTTTGAATTTTATTTTCTTTGGTTTTGTTGTGAAAAGACGTTTCTGAGTTATAACTGAGAACTATGACCCCCTTTTTATAGCTAAAAAAAGGATGAACGTGCATGTAACGTTCACACAATAATAGCAAAAAAATTTATAATAATGAAATGGAATGGTAAAAAAATAACGATAAGGTTTTAGGTGACACAATTTGGATAAGAACGAAATTTCTCACTCTTGGAAAAATAATTTTAACAATGAAAATTTAAAAAAAAATAAAGTGTCACCTCACCCACACGTACACGCACACGCACATGCATATGCATATGCACTCAGCTCAGCACGGTCGGTCGGTCGGACGAACATCGACACGCATGCGTGTATAGCTCCACAATTGCCTATGTCCTCTCCCCTTCCACAAAAGTGGGTGCCCCTTGAGGCCCTATCCCAATTGTAAATCCTTATCTATATTAACACCTCCTAAGAGATATAGAAAAATAATGTGGGACAAAGTTTTTTAAGAGAAGAAAATATTTGCAATTTTTCTCATCAATTTTGTATTTAAATTCACATTATTTCCAACAACATCAAAATAAGGCGTATGGTTCCACAAGTTCTTGGAAGACTTGAATTTTTTTCCAAATATAGACTAACTACTAAAATTGTATTTTGATAACAATGGAGCAGTGGCTAACCCATAAGAACCAAGAAGCCACAAATGAGGAAAGCATATAGAGCACAAGTATCCTTTGATTTGAGAATTATACATCGACGAGATGTAGTAGTCAAGATGATAGCTTTTACGAATAACCTTGTTGACCTACTCACCAAGACTCTATCTATCAAGATTTTTGAAAAGGTCAATTAGAAGGGTTGAGGTTAAAAGACATGTCCACTTATCTTAAAGACTAGTGGGAGATTGTTATGATTGTGTCTAAATGCAAAGGAGTTTGTATTTAAATTTATACTAAAATTAGAGTGAATAAAATGAACATTTCATTTATTTACATGTGATATTTTCTTCTTCAAATAAATCATAAAAATTCTTGATTATTAATGTATGTTTAAAACATAATATATTAATGCATATATAGGAAGATTGGTCCTAAGTGAAATAATCAAATTGTCTTTGACAATGAATTGAAGTTTATATAATGGGATCCTTAATTAAGTAACTAGTACGACTCATATCCATTTGGAATAGAGTGACTCTTATCTCGAATGTGATGTGGAGAGGTTTAGTTAGGGATACTTTGTATGATAGTTGACTATACAAAATTGGACCAGACATATTAGAAACACTGTTAATATTGATTTACTCACAATTGTTCTCTATGTCACTCAATGTTCATATATGGGATGATCTTAATCATGAGTGATTTAACTAGTCCCTTGATGTAGCACTATGTTATTTGACTTACTCGATGATGCTTGAAGTATTGGGCTAAGATACCTGGCTCCTTGGTATCTCAATGTTTATTGTAAATTTTACTCTCTAATGTTAGATAACAGTTCTCTTATTTAGCGATTATGAGCTTAAATAATTGCAATCATATAATTATATATAGTTATTCATATGCATCACGGGTACTTAAGAAGAAGATGTAATAGAAGAGATAAAATGGACTTAATAACCTTGGTCATATTATGAACTGGCTATAGAGGATTGAGTTGCATCTCATAGTTATATCAATGGATTACTTATATATATTGTGTTTGGTAAATAAGAGTTATGATATCCGAAAATTTTTTAGTATAACTTTGAGATTAATAAAGATTGATAATTAGTTCAAGGGTTAATGAATGTATCAATACTTAAGCTTAAATTCATAGCTCCAGATTGAATGATGTTACTTTTGAAATAAATAAATAAATAATTTAAAATTAATTATTTCATATGATCAAAAATATATATTTGTTTGTTAGGGTATTTTATAATAGTCATAGATGTTAAATAAATATGAAAGGGTTAAATGATAATTTGGTATAGCCAAATTAATCTAATTAATTAATTAATATTTTATTAGACTAAATATTTCTTTAAAGTAATTAAAATATTAAAACGTAAAATTTAAATGTTTGGTAGTAATTTAAATATTTGTTGAATAAGAAGGGTATTTTAATAATTATCAAATTTGATTTGATTTTGTATTAATTATTGAAGCAAATTTAGTTTGAAATTAAATTGTAGCACACATCTAGGAATATGACTCCTACATATTGCATAGATAAAGCTAAAATAATGGGAATGAGATTCTTATTATATTACACAGCTTAATTGTACGTAAGATTTTTAATTAGAGATGATCCTAATCTGAATCAAACTATATCAAATGGAGAACATTTAAATTCACCCTATTTATTCCCTATATGTCGTCCAATACACTGAATGCCATAGTAATTCAAAAAGTTGTTCTTGATAGGAAATTATTTATCTTTAATAATACATTTCACACAATAAAGGGTTTTATTTGGAGAATTAGAAGCATATTTTGATCAACTTAGAGCTTGTAAGGATTCCTACCAATTCATTTCTTGCTCATAAGGAGATAAAGCTTGGATGCTCAAAGGTTGAAACCATTCTTTTGTAAGCTATAAAAGTATGTTTCTAGCTATACTTTATTGTAATTAAATTATCAATATCATAATATCTAAGTTGGAAAAAATTTTGTTGTCTAATACTATTCGATTTCGAATTTTTCGTTGTTAAAAATTGAATTTTTTACCGAAAAAGAATTTTAAAAATCAACCGATAAAGGAGTAAGGGGATATTGAAGATAATATAGAATGCACCAAAAAGCATTAAAACATGTATAAAAAGACTCAAAATGGCAAAAAAATAATTTGTTAATGTCTAGTGGAAAGGATAATAAAAAAATACTACAAATGCCCTAATAAATGTACATGTACTGCCCATGTGTAAAAATTCTCCAATAGAATACAAAATTGCATCAAATTGATACATTTGATTAAATATAAGTATTATTAAAATACTCTCTCATAAATAAAGATAAAAAGGGTACTTGAAATGAAATTATGCTACCACTAAGTTAGCGAATGATCGTCACACACGAAGTGTGTGCAATGAATATGCAGGTATATGTATCGCAACAAGTAATATAATGATAAGTAAAGATCGTTCTCACGGAAATTATTTTATTAAAACTTAAATTTTAAAACTAAAAATAATAAAAATCAATTTTTTTGGTGTTTTTATATTTTAAGGGAGTAAAATTAAAATAACTAAAAATAAATAGCAATAATTAATTAAATTAGATTTTATGACTAAAAAGATATATGAGAAAATATCTAGGAATATTTAATCTCCCAATTTTCTAAACATGCGAATCGCTAAAATCCCCACAATATAATTATCAATTAATTATATGATCAATTGAATCTAATCTAACATGTATTTCTCTCAAGTAAACTACATATCATATAATAATTAATTTAATCACACTCTCATGTCAATTAAATTGCATATTACTCATTAAGTTCATCAATTATGGATCACATGCATAAGAATCATACATCTACCTAAAAACTATGCATGTTATTTAATCAAGACAAACAATTAAATAATTCTCTCAAATCTATTTAATTGTCTCTATAAATAAATTGTTGGTCAAACAATTAATAGCATACAAATAAGATTAAATAATATAATTAAATTATAATTATAATTGGGGTAAAATTTTATATCATCACATGGTGAAAATTGAGTTAACAAGATCCCTAGATTAATAAATTAATTACACATAATTGTGTTTATAAAGCTCATATTTTTTATAAAAAAAGACATAAAATTAATCAAGAAAAGAGTAGAAGAAGAAAAACAATCAATCTCTTGAATTGTAGAATTAATCTCCTCTTGAATCTCCATCAAAATTGTGTCGTCTATTGAATTTTTCTGTATTTTTTTTCTCTTTTTAGCTCTAAAAACTAACCAAAATTATGCTAATGGAGGCTAATAAGGATTTATGAAGTGATTAGTGACTTAAATAAAGCTCAAGTGTGATCTGGACCGTCCGATCAACTTTAGATCAAGGGCTACAAGCAAAACTGGCAGTTTTAGCCAATCACAGCATGACACGTGGCATCAGAAATTCATTGGACGAATCAGGGAGCGATACATGGTAGAGGAGACCAGTCAGAGTCAACACTCGTCGAGTCAGCAACACGTGGTGCGACGTGCTTCGCAAGAACAGATGGCATGATGACACGTGGCACGTGTTTCACCCTCCTCACACGCAACACGACGTTATTCCCTCTCCGTGCTTGCGTGACATCCACGTGGCTTACCCAATTGACTCCTCTACTTGCGTGGTATGCCACGTGGTAGCTTCTGATTGATCCTGCGTTAAAAATCCTAAAAATTATATTTTTACCTTTTTTTCACTAAAAAGTTAATATTTGAATTTTTTTACCATAAAAATATTATTTATTAAATAAAATAAATAAATATTAAGTAAAAAGATATACTAATGATTCTATTTTTATCGGTGAACTTGACTAATGAGATACATCATAAAATAAAGGGACTAAGTATCAATTTTTAGTGAAATAGTAGACCTTTCAAATGCTTTCCACGTATTGAATAATCTTTAGCCTTAAAATGATTCTAACTCGTAAAAGGCATCCAATTTATCTATATTTAATGTTAATGTTTAGGTTTAATCTATCTTTCTAATACAAATTTAAGAATTAATATATCAATAATTATAAGTTTTAAATATTTATAATATTTTTCTTAAATTATTTTATATTTATCTTAAACGATATTTTAACATCGTTAATAATAAGTTTTATCTTTTTTTTATAAAGATAAATAACAATTCTAATCACTTAAATTGAGATAAATTATCAACTTACATAATAGAATATAATTAGATGATAAAAACGTTTATTAACTTCATCTTATTATAATTGATCATTTAAATTGATAACTCATTACGAATTGAGATAAATAAAATATTTAGAAGCAAAATAATCTCTAATAGTAACCACATAAAATTATTTTTTTTTGTTGTTATATACATTTTTTTTCCCTCAAACTGCGTTACTCATCGTATGTTCAAGTGATATTATAAACCAGATAAACTGATAAATCCTATAGAGAGAAGAAAAACATTATTATAAAATTGATTTCATTTTTTAATTTTTAAATATAATATATATTTTTATGTTATAATATATATATTAAACATACATTTTTTACTAGCTAGGTTCATCATCACTGTGACACACGGTTGTCATCTAAGTATGACACGCAGCAAAAACGTGTCTAATAACCGAGCCCTCAATCACTCCACCTCCAAGCGTGGCAATAGAGAAGGTCCTCTCTGTACAGTAGGCAGTAGCAAGCACATCGTATCAATATTTATTCAATGTTCAGAGAAAAGAAAGGTTGAACAGAAATTAGTTGAGAGAGAGAGTTATGGCAGCTGGGAATGAAGAATGGAAGAAAATGGCGGATACACATAAAATGAGTCCAGAGGAAGTAAAAGCAGCAGGAGTTGAGGCATCTAAGAGGCCACCAGGACACAACCCAGGTGGTGTTCTTCACCAAAGGCGTAGCCTTCCTTACAATTACGCTACCATGACCCTGGCTGGCTTAGCCATCACTGGTGTCATTGCTTATTTCACTCTTTACACCATGAAAAATCCTGAGGCCACTCCTGTAGATGTTGCTAAAGTCACTGTTGGTGTTGCCGAACCTGAAGATACTGGGCCGAAGAAGTAGTTGCTTAAAGGCCTCTGCTTAATTTGCTGCCTTTTGATTGGCAGAGTCTTGTGTTATGTTGCTTAGAATTGAAATTAATCTAATATGAAAGAAAAATTAGTACTTAGTAGTATGATTTTTTTCCTTATGTCATAACAATTAAAAATATTCTTATTTTATGTCGATATTACATTTCAACTACTACATTCAGAAGTAAGCAATTTTAAACCACTTTTCGATGTGCCTAAAAGAGAAGAAGTTGGTAAATCATCGACCTTTAAAACAATTGTTTTGGGTAGAGAGAAATGGAGTAGTACATAGGCTTTGTAGAAGAAGAAATGTAACTGATATTATTCTCTCTAATTGTAAATGTACAATACCAACCTTTATATAGGCAATCAAGTATATGTAACAAACTAACAACCACCTGATATAAAGTGTAAAACAGAAATTAACTAAATACAATCTAATACCCCCCCGTAAACTTATGGTGGTGAGACATAGAGAGCAAAACCGAGACTTAGGAAGAGCTTTATTTAAAGCATCTGTCAACTGATCATCGGAGGGTGTGAACTTAACCTCCAAAGTACTAGAAGCAACTTGATCACGAATGGGATGTTATTCAATTTCAATGTGTTTGTTTCGTCCTAGTATGATGAACTGGATTGGAGGCAAGATGTTTGGCATTGTGGATGAACTAGATTGGAGGCAAGATGTGTGGCACTGAGGTTGTCACAAAGAGAACAGGAGCAAGTCACAAGGAAATGGACAATTCAGACGTGAAGATGTGTGGCACTGAGGTTGTCACAAAGAGAACAGGAGCAATTGGCAAAGAAATGGACAATTTAGACAACAAGAACTTGAGCCAGAGAAAGTTCTGGCGAAGCTAAGGCAAGAGCACAATACTCAACTTCATTTGAAGATTTTGCAACCACTTTCTACTTACTAGTAGACCAAGAAATCAAGCTGCCACTAAAATACACACAATAGGCACTAGTGTTATGTCGATCATCAGGGTAGCTAATCCAATCTAAATCAAAAAAACACCATAATGAAGAGTACCCTTCAAATATCAGAAAACTCTTTTTACAGCATCTCAATGTATGTCAATCGGAGCATGTAAAAATTGACATAAGTGATTCAAAGATAAAGAAATATCTGACCTTGTAAAGGAACAATATTACAATGCACCCACAAGACTCCTATATGTAGAAGGATTGACCATCATATTTAGACAATGTAACACTAGAACTGAGAGGAGTTTTGGCAGGTTTGGTAGAGTCCATACCGCTTTTAGAAAGCAAATCTAAAATATATTTTCTCTGACTCATATGCACTTGACCAAATGTATGAGTAATCTCAATCCCTAAACAGTAATTAAGATCACCTAACTCCTTCAAAGCAAAGACAAAATGAAGCATGGTAGTAATTTCAATCAAATAAGCTAAATCATTTCCAGTCAAAATAATACGATTAATGTAGATTAGAATGACCGTCATACGTGAGCCATGCTATTAAATAAATATAGATGGATCTTCCTTAAAGTTATGAAAAGTAGAGTTGATGGGAGTTTTTGCTACGAAGCCTGTGGGGCTTGTTTGAGGCTATAAATAGCCTTATGCAACTTACACACTAAATTAGAAGCAAATATATCTTCAAAACCTTCAGGTCGATACATATAAACCTCATCTTTGAGTTTTCCATTTAAGAATGCATTATTGACATAAAAAAAACTAAAATAATTAGGATAACTCGAATTGTTTGAAATTTAACTACAAGTGCGAAAGTCTCGTTGTAATTAATACCATATTTTTGTTTTTGTTTGTAACTGTATTTCTAACAGTAACCTCTAGTTAAGACCAGAGACTGTATTTGTCAAGAGACATGTCATGCTTAAGTTTCACCTTAAAGAACCGTTTGCAAGTAATTGGCTTACAATTCTTTGGCTTAGGTACAAGAGACCAAGCCTTATTCTTTAACAATGCATCATATACAACCTTCATAGCTCTTTTTCATTCAGGAACAACTCTTGCTTCCTTGTAACTTTGAGGTTTAGGATGATACTAGCTGTAAAAGACCAAGTCTTAGGCTTAAATATTCCATCATTTGACCTAGTGACCATAGGGTGGTGATTATCAATGGGAACTAATGGAGCCAATTGTGGTGGTTGAAGAGGAGTAGTGAAAGGTGAGTACTCAAGAGACTAAAAATCTAGTATAGGAGATGCAGGATTACAAGAAACCAAAGGGGACACAATAGAAGGATTAGATTGCTCAGTAGAAATTAGAATAGAGAAAAGAAGGCAGTCACTAGTGACAGAGGGAACAGAAACAGAGGATGAATAAAATTCATCAAACTCTGAACTAGAAGAAATAGTATGAGAAGAATTTGTATTAGACAGAAAGAAAAAAAAAAGGAAACATAGGTTCACGAAACACAACATGACGTGAAGTGCATATTTTATTGGAAGAGACATCAAGAAACAGGTATCCCCTCTGTTGTGTTGCATACCCCGGACAGACACATGGAGTGGACATAGGCTGCATCTTATGTTTATTGTGTGAATGAAAACAAGGAGAATAAGATGAGCCAAAGACAAAGAAATTGTACTTATAGAGAAAAATATGGATTGTACTTAAGCACTTTAGATGGCAAGCAATTCATAGTAAAAACTGCTGTTCGAACCGGATAAATCCAATATTGGGAAGGTAAAGAAGCTTGCAAGAGAAGAGCCAAAGCTTTATCCATTAATCTCCTATTTCTAGACTCAATAACTCCATTTTGTTGAGAGGTGTAGGGGCAAGTAAAACTTTGAACCAAGCCACTAGAAAACAGCTTTTATGTGACAAATTGAAATTCCCCTCCCCCATCAATCTGAACTGCTTTTAAATAAACAGTAAATTATCTTTCAATCATTGCCATAAAAGACAAAAATAGGAGTTAAAAAATAATCTCACATATACCTACTAAACAATAAGTAGAAAGTATTTAGCACAAGAAAGCACAAGAGTTGTCCAAGCATCCATATAGATCAAATCAAAAGCATGAGAATAAATAACATGTTTAGACTGAAAAGGTAATCTATGGGATTTAGTAATAGGACATATAGTACAGAGACTATTATTGTCATATTTACAGCCCACCAAATTAGGAAACTGACTAACTTTGTTTACAATGTCAGGAGAAGGGTAAGCTAACCTCATATGTCATATGTGACTATTACGAGTACTAGAGAACACCATAGGTGTCTGAAGAGTACCATAATGAACAAGTGAAGAGGAAGGAGGATGATGATCCTTTATATGCCTGGCCTTGAAGGAGTACTTGCTGAGTTTGAGACTTTTTAACAAAAAATGAATTAGCACCAAACTCAACAGTGACACCATTATCACCAAATAGCTTTGGGCATAAATTAGGTTGCTAGACACTTAGAGTATGCAGAATCTTATTGAGAATCAAAGGAACATTATCAACTACAACAGTACTAGAACCTAGGCCTTTGACAGCAAGAGTAGCTCCATTACCTACAGTAACAGATTCTTAACCATCATAAGGTCGCACATTATTGAGATGAGAAGTAGTGCCAGTCAAATGATGTGTGGGACCAATGTTAAGAAGCCACTGATCAGTCATAGAGGAACCAGAAGGAGCAACAAAATCCTCATGATATTACACATGAGATCCAGCAGTAGCAACAAAGATTGAAAGATTTCCATGCTTGCCAGCAAAAATGTTTCTCGACTTAAAACACTTATTTGATGAGTGACCAGTTTGGTACGAATGTGACAATAGACACAAGGTGCTTAAGGATTAGAAGAAGAGTTAGGTTTCTTCCCTTTGGAAAAAAGAAGAAGAAGCATTCAACCTCTGTGTAGACTGATCTTGGAGAAGGAAATCATGTAGATTCCAACCTAGTTTAGAGTGAGCTTTAGAAAGTGAGGATATTGAGGTGTAGAACCTCAAAGAGAGAGATGAGAAAAATGAGCAACATTTGCCTGAAATAGATGATTAACACCAAGAAACGGTGCTTGTTATTCCAACATTCTATCATGCGTGGATAACAAATTCTGGAACTCATCAAAAGTGAGAACTTCAGGATGCATGGATAAAGAAGGGATGAAAGTGTTATATTTAGGATCTAGGCCACAACAAGCTCATAGGGTTAGATCACTATCAGGAATTAAATCACCAATTGTAGCTAAACGATCAGCAATACTTTTGATGCGTCAAATGTAATCATCCACATTGGAGTCATTTTTCCGAACAGTTTGTAACTGGAGACAAAGGTCCATAGCTCTAGCATGAGAAAAACCAAAGAAAACTGACTCAAAAAAGAGACTAATATTGTGTTGTAGTACCAGGCTTGATTAGATAATTTGAAGCACAGGAAGAGACTGAAGCAAAGATCCAGCTCTTAATGATCCTATTCATATGAGACCAATGCTCATAGGTAGAGTTTAAAACCTTAGAACCAGGAAGAAAAAGAGTAGGAATTGAAGAAATAGGATCAATCCTTTCAAGTCCATAGGCAGCAATGAGAAATAGCAACTGTTCTCGATATAGCAATAAGTTTGATCTGTCAAGCTTAATCGGAAAGTTCATTTGGACAGGAGGTATAAAGGAAGTCGACCAAGAAACTGATAAGATTATTGTGATGTGTCACTTAGGTGGCGTTTGGTTCACATAATGGAATCAAAATCGGAATGGAAAGAAAACAATGTTATTTGGTTTGACCGTTGGAATCAAAGAACGAATCAGTATTATAGTGTTTGGTTTGCCACTGAAATGGAATGAAAAAAACTGTAAATTATCTTAATACCCCTATATTCACTAAAGTTTAAATAATATCATTTAATTATTATTTTTTTGTCAGACAAAATACATTATTGAAATCATTATTTTTCTAAATAATTATTACTTAAAAAAAATATATTATTAAAATTATTATTTTTCTAAATAGGGTTTAGGGTTTTGAGGTTTGGGATTTGGGATTTAGAGTTAAGGTTTAAGGATTTTGGATTTAGGGTTTAGGGTTTAGGGTTTAGGGTTATATTTGTGGGTTAAGGTTTAGGATTAAAATTATTATTTTTCTAAATAGGGTTTAGGGTTTTAGAATTTGGGATTTGGGATTTTGGATTTAGGGTTTAGGGTTTCAGGATTTGGGATTTAGAGTAAGTTTAGGGTTTAGGGTTTAGGTTGGGGTTTGGGGTTTAGGGTTTTAGGATTTAGGGTTTGAGGTTTGGGTTTAGGGTTTTGATATTTTGGATTTAGGGTTTTGCGATTTGGGTATGGGATTTAGGGTTTAGGGATATGAGATTTGAGTTTAGGGTTATATTTAGAATGGGATAAAATTGGAAGAAAAAATATGAGATGGGAGTGGAATCATGATTCCTAAAGGGGAAGAAAGAATTGTGATTCATTCTCCTTTAGGAATCGATTTTATTCTTGACTCCTTTTTCAACCCAATCAAACACAAATAGAAAAATAAATTCTGATTCCTTTTCATTCCCTCCAACCAAATACAGGATTAGTGTTACAGATTTGTTAGCAGAAGCATTGTTATCATCAGATCTTATAGGAGAATGATTTGGAATAGCCATTAACACGTTTCTATAAGAGCTTTGTAGCTCTGATATCATAGAGAGAAATGGAGTAGTGTTGAGGCATTGTAGAAGAAGGAATGTAACTGGTATTATTATCTCTAATTGTAAATGTACAATATCAACCTCTATATTGGTAGTCCAATATATGTAAAAAAAAATAACAACCTGATGTAAAGTGTAAAACAAAAACTAACTGAAATACAATTTAATATTGAGTTCTAATATCATTATAACTAGAGTTAAATCCACATGCAGTCAACCGATTTTGAAAAGTAAATACGAATTAAAACGGAAAACACTTTCTTGCACGATCTTGCAAAACGTTGCAAGGGAGGTACATTGAGTAGCTGGTCAAAACTAGGGACATGTGGTTCGGATTTTTATTGTATTCATGCGGTGTTGCTTGCTTTTATAATGACTTAATAGATATGTGTTTTTTTTTTAAATTATAATATTAATATTGTACTTTGATGGTCTAAAGTATTAGATAATTACATATTTTGAGAATAATAAATAACTTTTTGTTATTATGACATGTTTCATAATTAACTATGAGCAAATGTTATTTAAAACTGTGAGTACCGTGTAACACTATACAAGAGTTGCAAATGGACAAATACTGGGGGCAATATATGGAATTTCAGCACGAGCTCCAAATCAACAACAGATATAAATGGATATTTCGCCTAACAAATTGGTAGTAGAGAGGAATTCTCTAAAAATTTAATCAAGTAGAAAATGCTATAACAGAATCATCATCTTGTCACAGTTCAAAATTGAGTACAAATAGGTTTACATCTAAAATGCATGAATGGTATCTTTTCAGAATCGCACTAAAATTATCCTTTTCAATCCTCCAAAAGAGTGATATATAGTATGAAACCCACCTTAATCAATCTTAACCGACGAGTAAATGAGCCTTGTGAACCAAAAGCATGCACAGAATCCGATGGTACCAGTAAGCACAAAGAATGCATATGAAGCAATCAACATGTAACCAAAGTATAATAATCCTGAGACAAACTTTGTGATTTCTAGCTTTGTGAAGAAGTAGAATGTGGCATATACGAAGAGGTATAACGCAGAAGAGCCAGCTGTAAGGTATGACCTCCACCACCATAGGTAATCCTCGCTGCACAACTGGAAGTAGCAAAGCACTACGGTTATCTCAGCACAAGTAATAATGAGTATGATGAAGACCAAGAAGAGGAAACCAAATATGTAGTAGAACTGGTTCAGCCAGATGGAGGTAAGAATGAAGAAAAGTTCAATGAAAACAGCTCCGAATGGCAAGATTCCTCCTATTAGGATGGAGAACATTGGGTTCATGTACCAAGCTTGTTCAGGGATCTGTCTTGGGATTTTATTTGTCTTCACTGGATCTTCAATTGCAGGCTTCCTGAACCCAATGTAGCTTCCCACAAATACCAGAGGAACTGAGATCCCAAACCATAAAAATACAAGGGCAAACATTGTTCCAAATGGCACAGCTCCAGATGATTTCTGCCCCCAAATGAGTGTGTTTAAGACAAAGAAAATTGCAAAAACAGTCCCTGGGAACATGATAGCAGTTCTGAACGCAATCTTCTTCCATTCTGTCCCTTTAAACATTTTGTATATGCGAGCAGAGGCGTATCCAGCAAACAGACCCATGAAGACCCAAAGCAAGAGTAAGGCAGTCATGAGACCACCCCTGTTTGAAGGGGATAGGAATCCAAGAACAGCAAAGATCATGGCCACAAGAATCATGCCAAAGAATTGAACGCCCGTTCCAACATATACACATAATAGATCTGACCTAATTGGGGGTCTGAAAACATCCCCATGGACAAGCTTCCATCCAGTCTCTTCTTGGGCTTCTTCCTGGGTCTCAAGTTCATTGTACTTAGAAATATCACGGTAAAGTGTCCTTAGCATTATCATTGCCACCATACCCGAGAGGAAGAGGACAATCATCAATGAATTGACAATTGAAAACCAGTGAATTTGGTCATCGCTCATTAAAAGATATGCATCCCATCTGGAGGCCCACTTCACTTCACTCTCCTAGAAGACAGACATAAAGGGAAGGTGCTTACTAAGTATGATAATCCCTAAAAAACAAAAAAAAGGACAACAAAAGCACCTTTTCAAAGCAATCAAATTAGCAGGAGAAAAAATTAGCTTGAAAATGAAATGTCTAGTGAGTGCAAGGTAGCTTATGCAAACTAAATAATACTTCATGAAGGTCCAGAGAGTAACAGAGGAGAAGAAAAGGCAACTATGTATCACATTGTAGAAACTAACCTCAAATTCAACATCATAAGTGAATACAATTTCTTTTTTCTCTTCAACCTCTTGGGGAGAGTTGGAATTCACGACAGTCTGTTTTGCATGAGGATTGCAGGTAGTTAAATGAGTCTTCTCGCCGTTCCATTTACCTTCATAATCGTGTTTAACACTGTATGTCCATTAAAAGAAGAATGTCACTACTACAACCCAAGAGGCATTTTTTTTTAAAAAAAGAAAAAGAAAAAGAAAAAAGAAAAAAGAACCTTCTTAGATATAAAGGGTGAACACAGAACTAACCTGAATGGCTTAACCTCAAATCCCACAATTCTTGCGGCATCAGTCTGTGGATCCCTATGATACTTGACGGTAAATGACAAATGGTTGTGGATATAAAACCTCTCATGCTTTCCCTGAGCAGTAACATCACAAGTAAGCCAATACTACAGTAATAAAAAGCTATATAACACTAAAATAGTACTTTTACCCCAGTTTGGCCCTTAAGTCCAACGTGAAAGCCGAGCT
This sequence comes from Hippophae gyantsensis, assembly GCA_030763125.1. NCBI lineage: Eukaryota > Viridiplantae > Streptophyta > Magnoliopsida > Rosales > Elaeagnaceae > Hippophae > Hippophae gyantsensis. Next base: position 38,000,312 of record CM061035.1, on the reverse strand, counting down.
GATAAAGAGGTGGAGATTCTTGATCCAGTCTACGAATGGGAACCACTGAAGGCAAGTTATCAAGAATCCTGCAATGCAAAACAGACAGCTAAAAAAATCCATTGTCTATGATGTTTTCACACAAAAATCAACTCTCTTATGCAATGGAACATACATGTTCACCCGATACTCATCATTGATCTTCTCTTTAAACTCCTTAGCAGATTTCGCATCAAGTGTGATCCGGCAGAGGATGTTGCACATCTGTGGCTCCCGCATTTTAAACTGCAAATACCAAACAAAATTTAATAACTTCAAAACAATTACACATGCTTCGAGTCACAAATATTTTCACAAAAACTTACCACATAAGGTGAGTTTTCAATGCGATCACCACGGAGCACTTCCCCAAGATTCTCGGCACTGTCTACTATTTTTTCGGGGCGACAATAGTGGAGAGAATAATACGAGTATGGTAACTGAGTCTTTGTGGAGGTCAGTTTGTTTACTTTCACTTTCAAATCATCTCCCTGCACCAAAAAGCCAAAAAACAGAACAATTGGTTTTGTAAGTCATTTCACACCCTGTAGAATCTAAATTGGATGAAAACATCAGACATGCACATTTACATGTTACAATGACTAATACACAGCAATTCCAACTGTTTGAAATGTCAATCTAGTAATTTGTAATGAGACTAATCCAACAAAACAATCTCTAGGACAGAGTTACATAAAAATGGTTTGAAAGGACAATAGAAATGATATTCATCATCATTCAAAAAACATCCATTGATCACAAAGTATTAAAGTAGTACTAAAATATATAAACAAGTAAGAATTGGCAAGAAGGATTGTGTGAATTATAAGAGTGACTAGAAGAGGCTACTAAAACACATTATATAATAGAGTAAAATGAAATGAAGCAAACAAGATGACATTGATTGGTGTGCTGGGCTTGTTCAGTAACTAGGATCAGATATCTGGTAAAACGAAGCTACAAATGAACTCAAGTCATACTCAGTAGACAGGAATTTCGCACTTGCTTTCCCTCTAATTTAATCCGACCAATTAAAGTTATCAAATTGAGATGGTTTCCGAAATGTTCGAGCAAATCCTTGCCACTGCAGTTAAAAGTGCTCTGGCATCTTAATATTCTTTAATATTCTGAAAATTTCAAAGTCCAAATTCTATGGGACCGATCCAAAAAGTGCTATCATAAAATAATAGATCTAGTAACATAAAGGAGACTCGCACAACCTGCTACAACTTACAACAAAAGATATCATATAGCACTATGAAGCTATTCAAACTCAACAATGGTCAACTTAACCTAATATCAGCATATTCTAAATATCTCCTGAACCCTCACAAGCTAGAGTTCGAAATTTATGATTTCCAATCCACTTTCCACTATTTTCTTGACTAATTAACGAAAATATAACTTACATCGGTTCAAATCCAATATAGATCCAAAAAATAGAAGTTCGGATCAAACAGATCAAAACAAATACAAACACAAAAATACACAAGTTGTGTAAAAGAAAGCCAACCTTTGCAAAGTCTTCGGGAGCAACTCCGGGAAGATAGAAGGAATAGACGCCATGGATGAGAACTAGAAGGATCGAGTAGATGGTCAGCGTACGGACAGCCATAGATCCTAGAGTTAGAGACTCCACGGCCTCTGAGAGTGCTTGAGCGACAAAGAAAGAGCGAGCGAGCGAGCGAGACGTTTTGTAGATCTGATTCCTGGGGAAATTGTTTGTTGGGCCTTGTTGCTGGTTATTAAAAATTATTATTATTTCCGAAATTAATTAATATAATTAAATTAAAATTACAAGTAATTAATGCCTAAGTTGGTTCTCTGATCTCTCCGTTGCTTTACGATTAGGAAAGTTTATTTTGAGTCCTTGTCTTCATTGTGCCACGTCCTATGTTGAGTCCCACCGACACTGACCTATTAAACGTATAGTAATATTTTGAGCATTCTTTTTAACCCTTTTTATTTTATTTTCTAGTTAATTTATATACAAAAACTCAAAACCTGATCAAGATAGAGTTCATTTAAACAAGTATTTAATAATAATATTATTCAAAATATTTTTTAGATATAATAATATTAATTATAATATTTTTTTAAGTATAATATTATTTGTAACTGTTTCGATATTAGTATTTAAATAAAATATTTTACTTTTAAACCTATGTAATAATATTTTATTATGTATTTAAAAATAATAAATGTCAAATATATAAATATCTCTTAAAATGAATTATCTCATACAATATTTCATTATATTATTTTTGGGATAATAACTTCAACATTTTATAAATATTTTCACTTTCTTTTATATTAATAGTTAAGATTTATAAAATTTATAAGATTTGTAATATGTAATAAGTGTTAGGGTTCAATCAATTTTTAGACAGAGAATTTAGAGAGAAGTTAAGATAATTGATTAAATGTATGGATCCTATAAGAGGTCAATCTATTTATAAAATATTACATATATAAGTGTCAGTTACATAATGTGTACACATATTTACACGTCATAGAGATATGATTGGTATAAAGTGCATCATATTATGGGTCGAGGTCGATCCTAGCTCGGTCTGGTGGTCAACTATAGAGGGGATTCAACTCCTTAAAACCGACCTTTTACTTGTTGATGCATTCTGAGTTATTCTGTCTTATAGCTCAATCTACTTGTAAACGCGGCCTAATTACTAAGCTTCAGTTGGTCTACATGTATGACATTTGGGATGCTTCGGCTTCCAGCTCAAGTTGATCTTGAATGGTTCAAATGGATTGAGTACCAGGCTGGCCCATATGTCTAAATATCTAGCCCCCCCTATTCTTTCAGCTCGATCTTTGAGTTGAGGTGGAAGAGTAATTCTCGAACAGTGGATATGAACCGTTCATCTCCCCTAATGAATGCATATTAGATGATTGGAGAGTGAAATTTGGTGCCTCTATTTAAAAAGGTGCTTGGACTGGGATTCATCATCATTTCTAGCACATTAGACAAAAAGTAAGAAAAAATGATTTGTCGCATAAGATCGAGCCATCAGAGGTATTTCAGTATAGTGAGAAGGTTTCAACTCAAACTATAATTTTGTTTGGTCGAATTCTTAGAGCATAATCCTCGACTTTGACACTTTTCTACTTTATTTTCAGGTCAATATTAAATAATTACTTTGGTTTATTTTTCCAAACTCGATTCTAGGTAACCTCTTCTTGTACCTTACCCATTATTATTTTTTGTGTTATGTGGTTTTTACAGATAATGCGTCGAGAAGAGTCTTCAGGCTCAGGCTCTTAGGAAAGCCCCATAATATCAAAGTGCTAGTGATGACTCGAGGTTATTTGGATCAGGCTCTTCCAATCGGATGAGTCAATCTCTGCCTCAACCATCTACCTTTACCACTCATCCATAAGCCACTCCAACCATTAGGCTGAGCATACCTCATACTCAACTTTTAGTGGCTAGGACTTGGAAGAAGAAAACTAGAAATGTTGGGTCTGGCGAACCTACAAGTCATACTAAAGGTTGGTCAGCCCAAACTAAGACTAGTGTCTTAATACCCCAAGATGAGGAACAGTTGAGGAAGACCTATAATATCCCCTCATCCATTCATATAATGATTCTACCAGAGGGAGTCTATGACTGCGAACAACCTCTATTTTGGTGGACAATCTTTCATAAGAAGGCACTATGGTTGGGATTGAGGTTTTCTTTGTATCCCTTCATCAGGAGATTTTTAGTTAGGACTCAGCTCGTGCCAGGATAACTAATGCCTAATGGGTGGAGGTGTCTTCATTGCCTAACTGTTATATGCTAGGAACATGGGATGGATTTGGAGATGCCTGAATTTAATAGGCATATGTCTTGAAGTAGAACCCCACAACCCGATAAGGGTATATATGTCTGTGAAGTAGGACTGGAGTATTACCATGTCTCTACCTGAGAATAAGAAAAATTGGAAGGAGTACTTTTTCTATGTCTTAGAGCAATGAGAATCCTCGATCGTCGACACCAGGATGATAAGGAGCGTTTAGAATGACACTAAGGTCATGCTAAGGAATATGGCTTCCTTATTCACGACATTGAGTCTAGACGCGAAGCATCGACTGGCTGATATCTAGAATTATCTTCCTTAGAAGACCCCTTGGAGGAGCTTGCTTAACATCCATCTCTTTGTTGCTTGTGGGCTGATGAGGCATGGTGTAGTGGAGCCTCCTCGAAGGATTGTTCATAAACCTGGGCTCTTCCAAGGCACTAAACCCCTCCCATAGAATTTGAGGGACGGTTCGAGATGGTGACCCATTTTCTCTTTTATAGCACAATTTGATGAAAATAACCTCACCCTGATTTTTTTTGTAAATTATATGGATTTTATAGTTGCCTAATTGTTGTCTTGCCTTTAGAGTAAGAAGGGTACACCCTTTGTTCTTGAGCATGGTTTTTCTAAGGGCTAGAAGAGGGGAAAGTCTTCTAATTATAAAGGTTACCCTGTGTCCCTACAAAAGAAGAAGAAAAAGAAGGCAGTCATTGATGAGGCTGCGCTTAGTACTAAGCAAATAAATGTCTTTGCCCTCTATCCATGTCACAAGAATGTGTTCCATCTCTCTACTCGGTTCCCAAAGTGCCTACCCATCCTATACGAGATTCAAGAAAGAGGAAGGGCATCGTTAATGATCTTACCACCGACGTTGATGGGATAGCCTTTTATCAAGGCTTGGGACCCGAGCAGCTCAATCAATACCTGAGCCAGCTTCCTACTGAAGCGCATAAGAGGCAGCTCGAGACTATATATAAAGGTATGGGCTCCAATGATGTCATTCATCATCACATGTACTAGGTATGTGACCACTCTTTATAATGACATTTTTTTTTAAGTTTGACCTCGCGATTTGTTGGTTAATTATTGACCTAGTACCTTTTTCTTGTTTTAAATGCACATGTTTAATGATTTTGATAAAGCTCATAGCATTGATCGATTCAAGGATGAGTTGGAACATGAAAGGAAAAGTCACATGTCTTCTCAATCTAAGTACACCGCGCTTCTGGCGAGGTCACATAAGTGGGAAGGTGAGGCTATTGATAAAGAGGAAATGTTGAAAAAGGCCACCACTATGCTAAATGAGTATGCCAACTATCTTACCGAGCTGGATGAGACCCAATAACGAGCCAAGTTAGAGATTAAGGAGGCACAAAAAAAATCCGAGGCTACGACTGAGAAAGCCCTAAAGGCAAAGGCTAAGCTTTCCATGGAATCTTTCAAGATAAAGGCTAAGAAGATGGACCTGGGAAACTACTAGCATCATATTCTAAACATCCCAATCACTCCTTCATACACACACTCTCCCTCTTAAAAGGGTGAGGAAGGAGAGGTCTCGAGCTCTAGTGAGAGCATAGATGTACCCTAGGTGATCGATGTACGGGTCGGGCAAGAAGATCATTAATTTCTTGGGTTTTACCCTTCTTTTCTTTTGAGCTCGACGCCACTTATGATTGTGTGGTTGCGAGCTTAGACTTGGAATTTTGTTTGAATGAGAAATCAATTTTATTAATGAAAAAGTTAATTTGTCTATTTATGATGTTGACCTACGCACTTGATATCAAGGGTACTTGCTTAATCAATGCAATAGGGATTTTTGCTAATTTCTCCCTCTTTATGGTTGATCTTTATGAATTTTGATCGGTCCCAAACATGTTTAATTCGAGCTTTAAAGGTTGAAAATAATAGGCTTAGAAGCAAGGTTATGGCACTAAAAGCCGAGGTGCTCAAACTCAAGGGTAAGGTAGGTCCCTTTGAGGAGAGCAAGTGTGAGCTCGCTTCTTGTAAAGAGCAATTGATGGAAACTAAATCTCAAAAGAGGAAGTCCCTGGCTGAAATGGCTGCCCTTGTAGGTAGGGAATCTTATTGGGTGAGCTTCTTATATAAAGTGATCTGAGAAAGTATTCCTTAAGGTTTGCTCATCACGGAGAGGTGACCTATGCACAAAAGAAAATCACTAAGATTCAGACTGAGCTTTTTCTGCTAGTAGAATAAATTGATGATCTAGACATTGGTGCTTATCTTCCCCTTCAGTGTTAGAGTGCGGACCTGATTCCTATCCAAGGTGGACAACTCGTGACTTTTTCAAGTGCTAGGGCACTCTACCTGATTCTTAGCCGAGGTGATCAACATGTGACATAAACTTGTAAGAGAACTCTAGGAAGGGACCATCTATTGAAGGGGTTTATTTGGTAGATATATATGTGATGATGTTACACAAAAGTGGTAAATTAATGCACATTTTAAATTGGCATCTCTTCAAATGTCTGGCATTCCAACTTGTGCCCTCCTTAGATCCTTCAATGTTTTTCAATACTTAGGCCCACTGGTGTTGTTTCAATTATTTGATAAGATCCCTCCCAATTGGAACCCATTTTACTGGCCATACATTCTTTTTTGTTAGGGAAGACCCTCTAGAGAACCAAATCACCTATGGAAATGTTTTGAAGTGCATGTTTTTGTTATAATAATCTGATACTTTCCATTTTTACTCAGCCATTCTTCTTAAAGCTTCATCCTTTTTCTCCTCTGCTAGGGTTAATTTGGTTGTTCTTTTCATCACAATTTGTTCCTCTATTAGAATTGATATTGTATTGGGTATTGTGACCTCGGTTGGTATAATCGCTTTGGTCATGTAGAGTAGGAAAATGGGGTCTCATTAGTGCCTTCCTGAGGGCTTGTCCCGATAGTCCATAACGTATCAGGAAGCTCTTTAACCCATCTTCCCTTTGTGCTTTCTAACCTCTTTTTCAATAGGTTGACAATTATCTTGATGGAAGACTCTACTTGACCATTGGCTTGGGGATAGTATGGCGTTGAATGACCCATCTTGATAAATTACTTGAGGGTGAATGCTTTGATTTTTTGGCCAGTGAATTGTCTCCCATTATCTGTGATGAGCTCCCTGGGTAGGGTAAAATGACAAATTATGGACTTTCATATGAATTGAATCACTTCTTCCTCTCATATTCTTTCTAAGGGCTCTACTTCGATCCATTTTGAAAAGTAATCAATGGCCATAAGGAGAAACTTCTTTTGGCTCATACCTAAGGGTAAGGGTCCTACTATGTCAAGCCCATATTTGTAGAAGAGCCAAGGACTCACCACTCCTACCATGGTATTCAGAGGTGTGTGTGACAGTAAGGCAAACCTTTGGCATTTATCGCATTTTTGAGTGTACTTAGTGCAGTCTACTAGTATGGTAGGCTAATAATAACCCTATCTCATAATCTGTTAGGACAACCTCATACCTCCAAAGTGTGAACTGTAGTCTCCTTCATGTTCTTTAAATATCAACCTTTTAGATCCCTTATTGGCTATACACAAGAGGCCAGGATCGAATGGATTTTTTCAGTATAGTTTCCCTACTTCGATCATGTACAGACCTACCTTGGCCTCAATTTCTTTTGTAGCCTTGCGATCTTCTAATAAGTCCCCATTTTCTAAGAAATTATAGATTGAGGTGAACCATGCGATAAAGGAAGCATCCATACACTCAACCTTTCTTTTAGCCTCTTCCAAAGATTCTTCTACCAAGACCATTATTGATTCTACCTTTTTGTGCTTGGTCTCCCATACTAGTGCCAAAGTTTCCAACGCATCAACATAACCATTCTAATTTTGAACTATTTGCTTGATCTCGAACACAGAGAATTTTAAGCATTCTTGCTTTAATCTCTCCAAGTACCCTTTCATTTTTCCATCCCTTGCTTCAAATGTCCCCAAAAACTAGTTGACTACTAGCCTAGAATCACTATGTAAGGTGATCCTATCTGCCCCCAGCTTTTTTTTAGTCATGGCCCCAAATATAACTGCCTTATATTCTATGATATTATTAGTTGCTTGGAAATCAAGTCTGACTGCATACTCAAAAAAGTTGTTATTTTGATCAATTATGACCATCCCTAACCCTACACCATTGAAGTTGTGCACTCCATCCATAAATACCTGCTAGGTTATGGCTTTCCTTTGGTCTATCCTACATACCACCTCTTACTCTATCTTGATGATGACCTCGAGCCTATCATTGAATTTAGCCACAAACTCAGCCATTGTCTTCCCTTTAATGGTTGTTCTAGTCATGTATTTAATATCATACTCTCTCAATTCTATGGCTATCTGGACCAATTTCCTTACACATCTGGTCTCGTGAGGACACTTTTTAAAAGGATGTAAGGTGAGTACCATGATTGTGTATGAGCCAAAGTAATGCCTGAGCTTTCGTGCACTAATCTTGAGAAAAAGGGTCAATTTATCAATGGTAGGATATCTATTTTAGGCCTCTATTAGAACTTGGCTGACGTAGTAGAGAAGATGCTGAATTTTGTCTTTTTCGGCTAAGAGCACAGTGCTACATGTTTGGGGTGTCACAGCCAAATATAGATAAAGAATCTCTCCTGGTAAGGAGTTGACCAAGATGGGGCATTGCTCATGTACTTCTTGATTCCTTCAAAAGCTACATTATAGTCCTCATCCTAAAAGACATATGTGTTTTTTCTCAACATTTTGAAGAAGGGCATACACTTATTAGTGCATTTAGAGATGATTCTATTCAGTGCCACTATTCTTCCATTCAGCTGTTGAATTCCCTTAAGACTAACGGGTGGCTTCATATTCACCATCACTTGTATCTTGTTTGGATTGTCCTCAATCCCCCTTATTGATAGTACATACCCTAGAAATTTTCTTGCAACAACACCAAAGATACATTTTTTTTGGGTTAAGTCCATGCCTACCTTTGAATGAGTTGATTTCACCACCATGTCATCTACATATGCTTTTAGATTCTTCCCGAACTATTTTTTGAACATTTTCTTAACTAGACGTTGATATGTAGCACCTGCATTTTTTAATCCAAATGACATCCATGTGTAGTAGAATGTTCCTTCTTTTGTTATAAAAGAATTTTTCTCCTCGTCCTCAAGGTGCAATTTGATTTAGTGGTATCCGGGGTATGCATCCAAAAAACTCATCAACCCAAACCCAAAAAAGGCATCTACTAGTTGATCAATGCTTAGAAGAAGGAAGCAATCCTTGGAACATGCCTCATTCATATCTGTGAAGGCCACGCACATATGAGATGACCCACATGCTTTCTTTACCAGTACCGCATTTGAAAGACATGAAGGATAATTAACCTCCCTAATGACTCCAACCTCTTTAAGGGTAGCCACATGGTGTTTGATCACCTAATTTTTCTCTTTGGGGAATTTTCCTTTTCGTTGTTGAATGGGTCTAGCTTTTGGGTTGACCTTCAGTTAGTGTGTTATGACTTTTGGATCAATTCCTGGTATATCTGTTGGAGACCATACGAAGACATCTCTGCATTAGATTTGAAGAATAGTGAGAGTTGCTCCTTAAATCTTTGCCGTCAAATCCTTACCCATTTTCATGGGGTGGTTCTTGCCCTCAAAATCCATTAGAAGGTCCTTCAATTTATTTAGGTAAACTGATCTCACCATGCCTTTGCTCCTTGGTCTCTTTTGAGGGAGACCCCTTGGTGATTTCTATTTAGGGGTAGCCTCTTTCATAGTGGCATTATAACAACTTCTGGCCTTCTTCTGATCTCCCCTTACCTCTTTAAGACCCTCGATAGTAGGGAATTTGATCACTTGGTGAAAAAGTGAACGAAACTTCCCTCATTTTATGTATCTATGGCCTTCTCATGATGGTGTTGTAATGTGTAAAGACATCAATAAGAACAAAATTGGTCATTATTATTACCTCTTTTACCATAATAGGCAGAACTACCATTCCTTTTGCATAGGTGGTGCTTTTGTTGAATCCTACGATAGGGAGCTTTGTATTAACAATGTCAAAATCCTTTACTCCTAGGGCTCTAGCAATGGTCAAAAAAAGGAAATCTATTGAACTCCCCGTGTCAATCAGTTTTTGGTAGACATCATAAGATCTGATCCTCAGAGTTATTACCAAAGGGTCATCATGATAGGATGAGGTCTCATCCTTTTCACTAAAAATGATTTTTGCTAGAGGTCTCGCCTTATCCTAGGTGTATACATGGGGACATTGCATATCTCCCTTGAAAATATTTTATGCGAGTTATTGGAGATCTTGTTGACATCAGGTCCTCCGTGTATGGTATGTATAGTCTTGATGTTGGGCTTATTACGCAGCTTCTTGCTACTGTTTAATGGGTTCGTTGGTTTTGGCACTCCTCGTCCACCTTGGTGGTTTCTTCTATTCCCATTTTCTAGGACGAGGTCCTTTAGATATCCCCTAGCCATCAACTCTTCTATCTCCTTTTTTAAGTGTTTGTAGTCTTTTGTTTTGTGGCCCATATCCTTATGGAAGGCACACCATTTGAACATGTCTCTAAGGGGATATTTCATCTTTGGTGTTCATCTAAAATTAAGCTCATCCTCCATTCTCCTTACAATTTAAGCTAGCTCAACCCTCAAGGGAGGCCCCTTAAAAAGGGAGAGTGACCTCCCCTAAAATCCCTTATTTCTTGCCATTGTTTGACCTACATGTTACCTAGTATAAAACGTTTTTTTTTTGTTATTTTGATGTGCCTTATCTGAGCTCATCCTTCTTTTTTCTTTATCTGGCACCACTTCTACATCAGTTTGATGGCTTTTGAACAGACCTAGCTCCCTCTCAAGGTTGACAAACTTTCTTGCATACCCAAAAGCTTTTTCTAAGGTGTGAGGCACTATCTTAGTTAGCTCTATGAACAAGTCAAAGTTACTCAGTAGGCCTCTATTGCAATATAACTAGGGAAGTCAAATATCTCCAATTTCTCTTCTCTAAACTGTTTCATGTATTCCTCAGTGGATTCCCTTCTCCCTTGAATAATTGAGAAAAGGTGGTGAGACTTATTTCTCAAAGGTTTTTTTGTAGGCATAGTTTATGATGAATAACCTAGCAAACTGTGGGATGGAGGTTATGGATCTAGGGGCTAGGTTGTTGGATCATTTCTACATGCTTTCACAAAGGGTGGCAGCGAACAACTTGCATATCATGGTTTCTCTCTTTCCCTAAGTAAGACTCAAATGATCCATGGTAGTTTTAAAGTGTTGAACATATGTTATCGAGTTTTTTGTCCCAAAATAATCAGGGCATTTAGGGGTGTTGAACTTAGTTGTTGGTTCATCATTCTTTATTACATCAGAAGAGGGAGAGATACATAGTTGCTCACAATCTCTGTCCATATCATAAAGGGTTTTTCCCTTCTCATGTTTCTTATTTTCAGCCTTCAAGGCCTAATACTGCCTTTAATTGGTCTCCTCTAGCACCTGGAATCATGCCTCCCAACCTTTTCTTTCTACAATCCATTCTTCATCACTAAGCCTCACTGAGCTAGAGAAGGGGTTCCCCTCGTCTTCGTGTTCAGCTTGTTGAGGCTTAGGCTAGCCGTGTCCAGCTATATTTCCATTGGCCAAATCAATCGTTTGGTCATCTGTGATCCTTCCCCCTATTTGGGAGTGTAGCGACCTATTTTCTCATATGGTCTCCTCGAGTTCTTTTCTCAACTCGAGAAGTTAGTAGTGGACGTTATCTTTTGCTCTAGTTTCATTGAGGGTTAGTGAGGTATTACTCTGAGTCGCCACTGCTTCATAGCCAGCCAACCTCGACCATCTTCCAGCATGAGTTATAAAAACTATTATTCGAAAACGTATTGACTATATACTTTCAGTAATGGTTTTAAAACTTGAAAGTTAGTACTGAGATAATTTAATTCTTATGTTTAATTTGGATACCTTGAATAAAGTTTAAAATGTCTAACCCCTCCAAAGGTGACATTTAAATGGTTCATTTTCAATCTCTTAGAAAAAAATAATTAATTTAATTAACCAAATTAATTATCGACTCTACCCATAGGTGTTAATTGGTTTGTTTAATTAACAAAGAATATCTAACTCCACCAAAGGTGGTATTTATATATATAAAAAAGAATTAATAAATATCAATTTATATATTTAATAACCTAAATAAAATGAGCAAGTATAATTAACTTAATTATTATATCCATAATTACTCTGTTATTATGAATGATAAAAAATTGCATAATTGTTTATTCAATCCATATCTATTTTTATTTTTTATGTTATTAGATTAGGAAACACAAAAAATCAAAATATCGTGACATGATGTTTAGAATTTAATTTCATTTTTAAAAGTTTGAATAATAAATTTAAAAACCACATATATTCCTTTCTTTAGATCAACCTTAAGAGTAAACTTGTCATTTTCTATAAAATGATTCGTGCACTTGCGAGAGTTTTACAAATATAAAACCAAAGTATCTACAAGATCGGTATTGCTAACCCAATGTCGTTTTTGTTTCATTAAGTTTTTGGCATCATTGCCGACAATGGAATAACACTTTTAAATTATTTATCAAAATTTTAAAAACTTTTTATGTTGTAAATAATTGTGATTTTTTTATTTAGTTTAAAAAAATTTAAAAAGTTTTAAATTTTATTTTAAAAAAACTGTATAATAGTATGAAAAGTAAAGATTTAAGGGAGTTATATCTAGGAGACTAATTCTTAGAAGCCTTTGTGTCATTAATCTTTCCTAAGAATATTGTTTTGTCTAAGAGGATGATTTTTAAGGAGATTGTGGCCCACCATTCTTTCTTAGGAGTACTCTTGGTTAATATTGATTATGTTATTTAATTTAAAGATGAACTTAGCTGTTAAAAATATTGTATGATATAACATGTATAAAAATGTGTTTGTATTATACATTAGATAGAGTATACTATATTCATTTTTAAAAATTTAAATAATAAATTAAAAATCACATATATTTCTTTCTTAGATTGACCTTGGCAGTATACTTATCATTTTCTATAAAATGATTTGTGCACTTACAAGAGTTTGACAAATATAAAACCAAAGTATCTACAAAATCACTATTATTAAGCCGATGTCGGTTTTGTCTCATCAAGGCCTTGCAAATTTGGATTCCTAAATCATGATAGTTATGTTATTAGATTCTCAATTATTCCTTTAATTTAAACCTTTGATCATAGGTTAAATGAAAATATAAGATTGTGCTCATGAACCTATATATAGGTCAAGCCTCCATTAGTCTCATTCATCCCAAATCCATTCAATAAATTATTAGAGTAGGATCTGGCTAGATGACCAAGATCTAAAGGGATGAATAAGATCTTTGGATAACAAGGATATCTAGATAGAAAAATCTATGAGCAATTGGATCTTTGGTCTTGTTTATGACAAGTGTGTACTCGATACTTAAGTGAATGCCTTTATAGAACGCTCAAGGAATACCAGGTAAAATTGATTGTACAACTTCAATTGAACCAAAAGACTAGGTGAAATGGTTAGTGTAAATTCGATGCAACTACATGCTAGAAATAACTTGGTGATTTTCTTTGAAATTTTCTACCATGACTCTCATGTATGTCCAACTTTTTATTGGAATTTACATATTTCTATAGAAGTCGCCTGGCCAAGGAGGCTACTAAGAAGACTTTAAAGAGATTTGAGAAGGCCTAGAAAAATTCTAGCAATGCTAATAAGTTATCCTAACTTGCAAAAGATTGTTGCTAGTAAGAGATAGATCCAGAACATGAGCAAAAAGAAATTCAGGAGTTGATTGTGAGCTCCTCAACTCCTAAGAAATAGTTAGTGTAGGAATAAATATAATCCAATAATAAGATGGTTGACAGTCAATAGTGTCTCTTGGCCTAGTAAATTTAAGTCTATTGTGAGAATTATTAGAGTCATACATTCAGACTTGGACTTGCTTCTTGATCGATTCTCAATCTTCACTAGCTATACCTCAAGACTTGGTGAGTCCAAAGAGATTGTTACATAGGATGTCCAACTAACTAAATGATGCATAAATTTTAATTACTCGTAAGTGCACAAATTACTAGTATACTAATGACAACATTATCTTGAGGTCAGTCTCTAAAGGTTAAAATGTCAAATTATTTTCTTATTTAGCTAAACAAACAATCCTAAACATTCAAATAAATATCGGTTATCAAAAAGATTGTAAATTCTAAAATTAGTTAACAACTAAAATAAAGTAGATAAAATATAACCGAATTTATATAGATGAACAAATATGGGAAAATAGCTACCTATTCATTCATAAAATAATTATCAATTAAATAATAAATTCTTGAATTAGGGTTGAAATTAATTAATTGGTAAACTTAAGAAAAATAAATAAACTATCTAATTTAACACAAATCAATAAAATTAAATTAAGTTCTTGTTCATAATTGTAAACCTAAATACAGATGATATGTCTAATACTTAGTTCTAAAATATTCTCGTTAATTATAAATAAAGATTTCATCGATCATTAATTTGTTATTAAATATATGAAAAACATGAACAAGAAATAAATCAACTTTTATCAAAATAAATCATAAAATTGTTCTTTTATTGATGGAAACAAAACTAAAATCTCATATACAAAATTTAGCCAAACATAATTAAATTAATAAACATTAGTTTAATTACAAAATACATTCATATTGTAGAAATAAGTAAGATCTAACAATAAAAGTACAAAAGACATTCAGATAGGGTAAAGCATATTTTGTACGCATACTAGGGTTTTTGGCTAGTAAACACACACGGGCCATGACAATAAAAAAATTGGCAATGTGGCATGCATTGAAAATCAAATCTCCAGTAGTAACTTGAGATACTTGTGTCGTGGCATGGAATTTGTGGGGCCATGGTACACATTGAACACCTTGAATCATCTAATTCCACTCTAGAGTCCTCTGCCATATCATGTAAAAGTCTAGGCCGTATCGTATGTTGATTTCTTGGTAGCTTGACATTTTGTTCATTCTCACTTGTCCAAGTTGCCACTTCTCATCCTATTTTTACTCTTTTTTCTTGTTTAAGTACAAGATTCATTCAAAAGCACATTAACCTATAAAACACAAAAATATCTTCCAAAACAACATAATTCTAAAATAAAACATTAAAAAAATACTTAAAAACATAACAAATTATAAGTCAAAAAATAGTCATCAATAAGGATATGCAAGACATGCAATCTGTAAGGGAGACTTCTAGACTCTGTAGTGACATTTTTACCTTGCATGGCATCCAAGGTGGCACTTTAGATGCAACTTAGTATCTCAGTTTTAACTTAGTGCTTTAGTAGACAAGAATATACTTGTACCTTTCTACTTTTGTAGCATTTATTCTTCTTGAAGTTTTTGTTGCTCTTGGAAAATCTTCTACTTACAAGGGAATTATTCCTAGATCAATCTTGGTGGGTTAGACAACTTTTTTAATTGTGTTTGTGCTTAGGGGCTAGGTAGACTAGATAAGAATTGTATTTTTTGTTACAAAATTCTCTACGATATTGTAACACTCTTCACATTTTGAAATTTCTTTGCACATTGGGAACTTTTCGATGCTCAACATTCAACCAATATTTTCATATATTTGTCAACATACGAAATAGAGTGACAAACTAGGAATTTGATTGCTTTGGATGGTAGATTGACTTTGGTGTCATACTATAACATAGAGTAAGGAAGGCTCATGGAAACATATAACGGTAAAATTGGAAGTGAAACTAAGTCGGGGGAATATTAGGATCCAGCCACGGCCTAATCGTATGGTAGTTGGTTGGTTGATCGATTGGGCTACCAAATCTGGTCAATAAATAAGTAGAAAATTTATGGGATATATTAGCTAGTTGGTTATGCTTACTCAATATTAAATAGATTATTATATATAGGAATTAAGACTATTGATTCTCTTCTTTTTGTATGAAAATATGCTTAGGCATGGGTTATTCTTATTATCAATAATAAATCAATTAAAATCATTAGGTATGGTCTGTTAATTGATTTTATTATTAAACCATGTTTCTTTTCTAAGGGATTAATAAACCATTTAACTATCGTCTTTATGTGGGACCTAATAATTTAAACTTCATTCAAGGTGTCAAAATGAGATTCAAGAATTTAACTAGCTGATAAATGACTTTAAGATTTTAAAACTACTATGAAAGATATGTCGTCAATATATCTTTCAAAAATAATTCTTATAAAAATATTTGAAATAGAGGTTATACTTTAACTACACATGTGAACCATATGACTCATAAAAGAGAAGTACTCTAAATCTAATTCAGATAATTAAAACTTAAATCTAACTTTCATATTTTATGTTTATAATGAAAATTCTGATAGTACTATATTTTCTAAAATAAGCTTTATAGAATTCTTGAGTATAAAATAATACTTAATTTTGTAAAAATATTTTACCAATTAATAGTTCATAAGCATAATAACGTTACTAATATCCCATTATAATTTCAGCCAAACATGCACAATTTAATAATTGATCAAAAATTAAATATAGAATTTAAAAATAACACATAAAGAATAACTAAAAAGAAAACATAACTATACCTCAACATCATCTTCTTGAATTATTTCTGAAAAATCTTCAAAATAAATGCTAATATTGAATTGGATCTACAACTATTCCATAAACTAAATTTGTTCAATTCTCAAATGAGAGAAGAACTTTGAATTGATAAAATAAAAACTAGAAATTAAAGAGACTAAGAAGATAGGGATGATTAAGAATTAAAGAATGAGGAATGAGGAGTGATTTATACAATAGAATAGGCGTCCTATTTATAGGTTCACAAAATTTGCTAAAATAGAAAAAAATTAAGTAAATACAAAAAATATACTTATGATTTTGGAAAGACAAATTGGTATTAAATAATAACAAAATTAAGTAAATACAAATCTTTTTAATCATAAATCATGCAAAAAATAATTATATATCAAGTGATTTTAAGCACTCATCACAACCTCCAATGAGCTTCTTGTTAGTCTTTTAACAAGAATGATGAAAAATTAAAAACAAAAACTAAAAAAAAAAGTAAACTATTCCAAATCATTTCTATAGATCGACACGGTTGTATTTAACAAATGTAACAAGCCTTTAAACCCCTAAATGCCTTAATGGACGAGTTTAAATCATGTGAAGGTTTTTAAATATGATACCCACAAACATTAATTAAAATATAAAAATTAGAAACAAGTAAAAAAACAAATAAACAACATATAAACATCTAAACAAATAAAATCTAAAACAAAATAAAAAATAATAATAATTCCATTCTTTTTAATTTCCTTTAATATTATAATTAAAATCTATAAGTTATTTTAATATTCAATACACTCATGATTTAATATAATAATGATCGCCACACAAATTGTGTTTGCAATAAATACGCAAGTATACGTATCGTAACAAGTAATATAATGATAAATAAAGATCGTTCCCACAGAGATTATTTTTTTAGAAACTAATTTTTAAAACTAAAAATAATAAAAATCAATTTTTTTGGTGTTTTTATATCTTAAGAAAGCAAAATTAAAATAACTAAAAGTAAATAGCAATAATTAATTAAATCAAATTTTGTGACTAAAAAGATATATGAGAAAATATCTAGGATTACTTAATCCCCCAATTTTCTAAACATGCGAATCACTAAAATCCCCCCAATATAATATCAATTAATTACATGATCAATTGAATCTAACCTAGCATGTATTCCTCTCTCAAGTAAACTACACACCATATAGTAATTAATTTAATCACACTCTCATGCCAATTAAATTGCATACTACTCATTAAGTTCATCAATTATGGATCACATACATAAGAATCATACATCTCTCCCTAGAAACTATGTATGTTATTTAATCAAGACAAACAATTAAATAATTTTCTCAAATCTATTTAATTGCCTCTATAGATAAATTGTTGGCCAAATAATTAATAGCATGAAAATCAGATTAAATAATATAATTAAATTAATATTATAATTGAGAAAAAATATTAGATCATCACATGGTGAAAATTGGGTTCATAAGATCCCTAGATTAATAAATTAATTACACATAATTGTGTTCATAAAACTCATATTTTTCATGAAGGAAGACATAAAATTAATAAAGAAAAGAGTAGAAAAAGAAATACAATCAATCTCTTAAATTGTATAATTAATTTCCTCTTGAATCTCCACCAAAATTGTGTCGTGTCTTGAATTTCTCTGTATTTTTCTCTCTTTTTAGCTCTAAAAACTGACCAAAATTATGTTAATGGAGGCAAATTAGGGTTTGTAGAGTGATTAGGGGTTTAAATAAAGCTCAAGTGCGATTTGGACCGTCCGATCAGCTTCAAATCAAGGGCTACGATCAAAACAAGCAAAACTGACAATTTCAGCCAATCACAGCATGACATGTGGCATCATAAGTTTATTAGGCGAATCAGAGGGAGACACATGGTAGGGGAGACCAGTCAGAGTCAACCTTCGCCGAGTCATCACCACGTGGTATGACATGATTCGTGGGAACAGATGGTGTGGCGCATAGGTGGAACACTTCGAGCAATAGCGTGGTGACATGTGTCGTTACGCGTTGATTGATTTCTGAACTCGGATTGAACGCCGTGCTGACACGTGGTGCATGTTTCTCCTTCTCACACGCGGCACAACATGATTCGCTCTATGTGCTTGCGTGGCATCCACGTGGCTTGCTCAGCCAGCTCCTATGCTTACGTGACATGCCACGTGGCAGCTTATGATTGGTCCTACGTTAAAAATTCATAAAAAATCAAAAAATTATATTTTCACCCCTTTTCACTAAAAAGTTTATATTTTAATTTTTTTAGCCACAAAAATACTATTTATTAAATAAAACATGTAAATATTAAGTGAAAAAGTGTGCTAATGACTCTATTTTCATAAAGTTATCAAATAACTAGTTGAAAATCACATTCATAATTTAATAAAAAAATGTATCAATACTAAATTTACCTAATCTCCATGTAAGGAATCCGAGTTCACTTTAACTCTAACCTCACGAGGCATACTCTCAAATACATTGATCTTATTAGTTCAAACACTTATTCAAATGTACATGTGAATAGAGTTTTTGAATAAAAATGAACTGATAGTTTCACATATGTTTAAAGAATGATAGGCTCAAAGATAGTGCATAATATTAACCTCATGAATGGAATCAAATAAAAGCATTTTATAAAGAAGTCAAATATCATTTTCATACATTAATTAAATTCAATAAACAAGTAATATGCTTTTAAAAGATGAAGAAAATGCAAATGACTTCTTGGGGATTTATTTCCTATATTTTTCTTTTGTACTTAATCACTTCTAACAACTTTGAGGGGTAATGAGTCAAAGTATTTAGTTTATACTATTTATTTTTCTATCTTTTTTCTTTTCTCTCTCTTTCTTTTAGATATTTTTTTAGTGAAAGGATTCATGTACAGATTGTATATATTTTGTATGATAAAGTGAATGGCTAATTTGTGGCTTTTTCTCTCTTTAATTTGTTTATTTAACTTCATATATGTTTCTTTTTTAGAAGTCTTACATGAATGAAGAAAATATTATATACTTTCAATTTTTACTTAAATCATTCAATTTAATTAATAAAAATAAATATATGATATTTTATTAAATGTAAAAATCCTAACATTCAATGTAGAGACATATAGAGATCGTCTAGCAATTAGAATTGATAAGAAGAGTATTTAAAATAATAATAAAATATCATCACTTAGAATGAAAAGATAATGACTCAAAATATATTTGGACAAGTAGTCTCCACTATTTGATTCATAAACACTCATTTTAGATTATTTATAATTTCTACATTTCAACATTAATCTAACAATGTAAAAATTTAATCACTTATTTAAAATTAACTAAAAGACATGATAATTTTGCAAGAAAAGATATAAAATTAAACTAAAATGACTAAACTAGTAAAAATAAATAAAAATAATTATAAATGTAAACACATGTTGAAAATTTTTAAAATTGCCTAAAATTATTATAACTTTTCCTTCACTCCAACATAGAATCTACATTCTTCTGAATGTGAAAAATACAAATTAAAGATAAAAATATAGAAAAATTACTCATTTATTTTAAGACGATGTGAGTACATAAGTAATATAATGCATCAATCATCTAATTCATTTTTATCCACACAGACAAAATATTGTGTACTTCTCATGCATTAGAACAAACAGTTATAATTTCAATAATTCTTTAAACAACAAGGTTCATATAAATAGAAAATAAAATAAAAATAAATAGAAATAAAATTAGAAATTTTTGAATAAAAAATAAAAAGACGAAAAAAATAAATTAAATAAATTAGTAAATTAATAAAAAATAAAAAATTACTATTAAAAGGAAATTAAGTTAGTAAATAAATTAATAAATAAAGTCAAATTAACAAAAGATTTTTTTATGTCTTGAATTTTTTAGATTTTTTTTGAATTTTTCATTTTTTTAGATTTCTCAATTTTTCAAAAATTTTAAATTTTTAAATTTGTTTTTCCTTTTTTCTAAAAAAAATTCAAATTCATTTTTTAGACTATTAAATTTTTCAAAGATTTGAAATTTTAAGTTCTCTTTATTTTTTAAAAGATTTTTTTAGTTTTTCCTTTAAATAATATTTTATTTTTTAAATTTATTTTTTATAAATTTTTTATTTTTCAATTGTTTTTTGTCTTTCTTTACCTTTTTTTCAATTTTCAAATTTTTCAAAATTTTTAAACTTTTTAATATCTTTAGAGAATTTTTTTTGTTTTTTTAAAAAATTTATTTCCAATTTTTTTTTACTTTCTTTTTCCTTTTTAAATTTTTTTATTTTTAATAAAAGAATATTTAAAATTTTAAAATATATAAAATTAGGTGATAACTTAGATATTATAATATTTCAAATAAAATTAGAATATTTATAATTCTAAATTCTTTTAATATGTTGATAATAATAATTTAAAAATAATATTTTTCTCTAACAACGGCACCAAAAACTTGATGCACAAAAATTATTGTATAAAAAATTTATAAAATACTCTCAAGTGGACAATCACTTATAAAAAATGATAAATATACTCCTAAGATCGATATAAAGATGAATAATATGATTTTTAAATTATTCACAAATTCATAAAAACAAAAATAAAACCTAAACATTATGTCATAATATTTGAATTTGAAATCCTAATATAATGACAATAAAATATATTCAACCATTTAAACAAATATCATGATATGAAGCATTTATGTGATATATTAGTTAGTTGGTTATACTTGCTCAATATTAAATAGATTATTGAAGATTTAAATTTAAATTATTGATTCTTTTCTTTTTATATAAAAATATCCTAGGAGAAATATCATTCTCATATTCAATAATAAACCAATTAAAATAGTCAAGTGGGGATTGATAATTGATTTTATTTTTAAATTATACTTCTTCTCTAAGAGTATTGTCTTCCTTAGGTAGAGCCTAACAATTTAAACTTTATTCAAGATGTCAAAATTAGGTTCAAGAATTTAATTATCTGATAAATAACTTTTAGATTTTAAAACTATTACAAAAGATATGTCATCAATATATCTTTCATTAATAATTCTTATAAAAATATTTGAAATAGAGTTTATACTCCAACTACAAATGTGAACCATATCACTCATAAAAAAGTAGTACTCTAAATCTAATTCATATAATTAAATCTTAAATCTAACTTTCATATTTTAGGTTTATAACAAAAATTATGACATCACTATATTTTTTGAAATAAACTTTATAGAATTCTTGAATAGAAAATAATATTTAATTTTGTAAATATATTTTACCAACTAATGTCCTATTATAATTTCAGCTATACATACTCCATTTAATATTTGATTAGAAAATTAAACATAACATGTAAAAATAACGCATAAAGAATAAATGAATAGAATACATTAATATACCTCAATAGAGCCTTTTTGAATTATTTCTAGAAAATTTTCAAAAGAAATGCCAAACTTTTATTGAATTAGATCTATAACTATTACATAAACTAAATTTGTTCAACTCTACAATGAAAATATAACTTTAAAATAATAAACGAAAAACTAGAGACTAAATAGATAGAGGAGAGGGATGAAAAAAGATTAAGGAATAAGGAATGAAGAATGATTGATATAATGGAATACATATCCTATTTATAGGTTTAGACAATCTGCTCAGATAAGTTGGCACCGTGACACATAATAGTCCAGGCTGAGGCATGCACATAATTGATACATGCATTATACATGGTTCGAGCATCTTGCTCCATAGAACATATGTTTTCAACACCCGTGAAGGATTAAGGACAGTTATACTGAGTCCCAACGCACCGCGTTACGACACACAATAATTTCATGCCATGGAACAAGCTATTCTGCATGACTTTGTTCCCTTATTTCCTTCTATTATTTTTTTATTGGTTTGGAGCATTGCAATGGAGTGACTTAAATGTATTTCTTCAAGTATTGATTAATTTCATCTTTTTAAGCTAGAATACCTAAAAATAACAAAATATATCTATGATTTCGAAAAGATAGATTTGTATAAAATAATAATAAATTAAGTAAAATACAAATCCTTTTAATTATGAATCATGCATAAAATCATGATTTATTAGGTGCTTTTAAGCACTCATCATCAACTAGCAGCATTATTATTGGTGCATCGACATTCTGCTTTTGCCTTCTCATTGTTCCATAGTCTTGATTCTTCACTTTTCAATGTCCCAACGTCTATTGAGCATGGTAAGTATTTTAATGACTAAGATACTAAAAAGAAAGATATTACAACTAAGGTGGTGATATATGCTCTCATGGAAATGACTAATGCTGCGTATCCCTAGCCCAAGTCAACTTGTGAAACTTAATAGGTAGATCCAATTACTATGGTGAACCTAGATGATGCCAAAGAGGGTGAGCTCCATATGTATTAGGCATTTTTATTGTTTTTTCCTTTACACTTTATTAGTAGCAGTTGTCTTTATTTCCACCCTGAAGTGTTTTCACTCAACATTTAGTTTGTTGCCCTAAAAGTACTTCATTTATTCATTAATAAATAAGATTTCATTTTTTCCTTCGTCATTGCCTTGGCACATTTATGCTCCAAAATTACTTGATTATTTTTATTTATTCAATCATTATTGACATGGTCGTATACTTTATGCTTGAGATTTTTTTGTACTTAACATAATTTTCCATTGACCCAAAACTTTGCTACTAGGAAAACATTTTGTAATTAATTCTACGACTTGAACTGCAATTCTGATAAGGGTTGTTCCAAGTTGATGAATTGGTAGCTTGGAGGTCACTCAAGAAACACTTAAAACTTTTGTAATTTTTAAGACAACTAGGTGGCGACCTAAACTTGAGGGAGCCCTAGTGAATAAGAGTACACATGGCTTTGTGTTGCAATTGGGACCTAGAAAGATTTTGGAAAGTACCCGATGAGACAAATGGTAGCATATGTGGAATTAGGCGAAGGTAATGTAGGATAGCACCTAGTATGAATGGATAAGGGTAGGATCGATGGAGGCTAGCAATTGGCTAACTGGTTGGTCGATTGGTTAATCAAAGGCAAATTAGAGGTTTAGCCAGCTTCCAAGTCAATCTGTGATGGAATAGAAGATAATTTGGTAGAATAATCGATTGGTCAGTGGCAGCTAAGGGCTAGTAGTGGTCTACGATGGTGAGTATGAATAGGTGCTAACTAGTCATGGCTTGTGAGCATGGTGATTGGAGATCCTTGTACTGGCGACACAACGATATGCTCTTATAGTGATCTAAACTTCAAACTCTAATGATAGCTTCTCCGCTTTCATGATGAGCTATTCCTTTTGAATTTTTTTGTTGAAGATGCCCAAAAAATTTCTCATTGTTGAGTGGTGTTATTGAGTTGCTCTCAAGTTTTGAAAATTATTTTTTTTTACTTTTTCTCAAAAATTTCCTAAGTATTGGATGGTTGATTTATGAGGTTATAATACATGGATCCCCTAGTCTCTTACCCCATTGCTTGATATACTTCCCAAGTATGACAAGAAAAAAAATTAGTCTTTAACTCTAACTTGTAAATATTATAGTCTTTAACTTTATTTCTTTGAGGTGTGTGATTGAAACGAGGTCAACACAAGTCTTAAATTTTAAATGACATCACATGACCTAACTTGTTTGATGTGGATCGTGAGTATACAAATGCATGTACGGATGGTGATCACTAGGGGATGGTTGGCATCTACACCTTCTGGAGTTATGGCAGCTCAATGCCAATTAATTTCTTGTAAACTAGGCTAGTTTGCCTTGCTTATACATCTGGTTGGTCCTCTTAACTACTCTAACTGGCTACTTTGTATGGGTCATTTACCTTGCTACTTTGCTTGGCTGGCCTTCCTTGTTTGGTATTCTACTTGGTTAGTTTATCATGGTTTTCTGAATGGGATACTAGTCTACCCAATTGCTATGCTTGGCTAGCCTACTCTAAAGTTCTTCTTTTAGATGGGTAACCAGATTCCTATTCTAGGTGGCTTTAGCCAAGGTAGGTTGATTAAGTACTCTTGGGTGGCCATGTCATCTTGGTATGCAGCAATTGTAGGTGTGTTTCTGGGTTCCACCCAACTCCTTCCCATGGGGTTGAGGTGGGATATCTCTAGGAACACATTGGGGATTGATGCTCATGATTTGGACGATCAAACAACATTTATATGAGGAAATTTGTGATGAACTTGGTGAAAATAAAGAAGAATGCGAAGAACATGATAAATGTTCTTGGTTTGTTCTTAAGCTCAAATCTTTTAGAACATGAAATTTCTTTCTCACATATGACACCATATGTTGAAGATAATTTATATGTTCATGGTGTGCAACATGGTTCTCTTAATCTTGATCCTAAAATAGATGAGTAAACACTCAAAAGATATGACACAGGTGGTGTTAAATCCATTTTGATGCTTAAGTTAGTACTCTAAGAGAGTTTTTATTTAAATGGCTATAGGGATTAGAGATTGTGTTCCTTATAACTTATTAAGAGACTCTTTATAGGGGTTGAGCAAATACAAATAAGCTCCAAGAAGATATATTTAAATCCCTTAATATATGATAATATCTAAATTATTTATTAGATAATTATCTTATAGAAGAAATATACTTTAGACAAGCTTTCTGTTTAAATTCAAAGCTATGTGCTAGCTGTACAATCCGATTGTGCATTAACTTTATCCATTTTGACTATCAAAGTGACATGGACCAACCATATTGTTCCATGCATACATGGAGAAATTCCCCTAAATAGGTCCTTTATTTTTTTTCTATCAAAGTCAAGCCTAATGTGACCTATGAAAATTTTTAAGTGTTTGCTCATATCACTTCATTAAGAAGAGCATGACAAATTTATATCTACCAAGACTTGAATCCATAATCCTTTAGATGTGATGAACACTTATTTTTCAACTATACTAAAGCGTCATTTAGATGTGATGCACTCTTATTTATCACCTATATTAAGGCGTCGAGGGTATTAAAGGTCCTTTAAATCTATATCCATTTTGAAAATTTAATGAAATATGACATGGATAAAGGATAATGTAATAGAAGCTGAGTGATGAAATGCATTTGTTGGTACTTTTGGTAAATGGTATTTGTTTCTTCATGTGATTGTTCTCAAGTTAAATTAGAACTGTACATGGGAACATGAACACTTGCTCAAAATGGAGTATGTCGAATATACGTTATTTGTCAAAAAAATATTTAAAAAAAACCTTCATAGTTTGAATTAAAAAATGAGAACACTATTTACCGTGTCTTTGAGGTCTTGTAATAGTATCAAATTTAAAAATAATATTAAGAAAACCTAATTGTCATTAGCATCAAAACAGGGTACATAATGGCAAAAATGTCACTCAAATGGAACATTTCAAGTAAATTTCAAACCATTACACAATAGCTAAAGTCACTACTACAAAAAAGGGTATTTAAGTCGCTATGTAAAGTTAGTTTTTGGAAAAAAACTGACTTATAAGGAATCTAAAGTCGGTTCGGTGTAGAACCGACGCTATCCAAGTAGGGCGTAGCGTCGGTTTGCCACGTCAACCAACGCTACGTCCTACGTGTATTTTTTAAATTAAAAAATGCAGTTTACAATTGAAATTTTTTTTAGGTACAATGTTTTTTTAGGTCAATTATTATTTTATTTGACTCTTTAAAATTTAAGTTGGATATATATATATATATATAGTATAATTTTTTCTTTTTTTTAGACAATTGATTTTTAAAATTATATAATTTTGTGTATTTGTTTGGATATTATTTTAAAATTATTATTTTTTCTTTTTCTATATTACATATATATATATATATATATATATATATATATATAAGAGTTCAAATAAAATAATAATTGAAAAAAAAATTCAATTTTAAATTGTGTGGATAGCGTCGATTGACGTGGTGAACCGATGCTACACATGTGGCTAGCATTGGTTCGCCACATCAACCGATGCTATCCATATGTGTAGTGTCGGTTCGCCATGTGAACAGATGCTATCCACATGGACGTAGCATCGGTTGATAGGGTAAGTGTGATACCCTCTTTTTTTACAATATCAATTCATATATGTGTTGATTCTTAGTGGATTAGTTCTGCGCATAATACATTTTAGTTAGGGTTATTTATTTCATGTATGAATCTATATTTCTTCGGATGTATAATGAGTCATTTCTTAGGATTAGACAGTGTTATACAAACCATCTCCTGTTATTTGATAATTTCCTTTGGATTTTTTTGTAGACTATATTACATAAGAATAGATTTGTAACATGCATAGGGATTTAGAAACTGGCTATTATTGCTGGCTTTAGATTTTGGAAGTATGTATATATACAGGCTGAGCCTTTACAAATTTTCCTTTACAGAAAAGCTAGTGGATTTGTTGTAGTTTATTCTCTTTTTAATTTGAATCAATATATATAAATTGTAGTTTATAGAAAAGCCTATTATTGCTCATCTTTTTGAATCAATCAAAAAAATATTAAATTTTATTTAAAATAACACATTTTAATCGAATACTAATAAACATAACATTCTTATTTTGAATATAAAAATATATTAGTTAGTATTTTATTTTTATTATTATAAATTTTAAGAATATTAATTTTATGATTTTTTTTAAAATATATACGACATAATAAAAATAAGGTTTCATGATTGAAATACAAATTATGACTACAGTACCCTATTTAAAAGGTAAGGTAGGGTAGCATATTGAAAGGCATAAAACTTTCATTTGATTACGCGCCTTAATCTTTTCAATCCAAGTGTATACTTGTATTTTTTCCTTCTAATTTTTTTATCTAACCATTACATGTGTTGTGTCATTTAGAATGGATAAGTTTTGGATGCATAAGCCAAGATTTTCACAATATTATTTAGAAGGAGTAGAAGCATTTTTTGAATTTTGCTTGGTTGAATGCCGTAGAAGATAAGCCTATTCGATGTCCTTGCAAAGATTAAACATAGAATTTCAAAATATTGATGATGTACGAGATCATCTTATTTATAAAGGGATTGTTCAAACTTATATAAATTTATATATATGCATGGAGAACGCCTAATTCAAAAGAATGATGAAACAAACACATCACTAAATCTTCAGATCAAATCCATAGATATGGAGGATTCCGCTGTTGATATGGTAAATGCAATAGAAAATGAACCCAACATAAATCACGATGAATTCAACAAGTTGTTAGAAGATGCGGAGAAACTGCTTTATCCTAGTTGCACAAATTTCACCAAGTTGTCTACAATGGTGAAACTATACAACCTTAAAGCGAAACATGGGTTATTTGATGTCGGGTTCACTGCTATATTAAATTTAACTCATGCTTCCAAAGATAAATGAGTTG
Organism: Hippophae gyantsensis; assembly: GCA_030763125.1. NCBI lineage: Eukaryota > Viridiplantae > Streptophyta > Magnoliopsida > Rosales > Elaeagnaceae > Hippophae > Hippophae gyantsensis. The sequence goes on along the minus strand of CM061035.1, from coordinate 37,972,488 downwards.
CCTACTTCTACGTATGAAGTGACAAAAACATTAAGTAAGTTTGGTATAGAGTATGTAAAGATTCACGCTTGTCCAAATGATTATATCCTTTATAGGAAACAATATGAAAATGCTACTCAATGTCCGGAGTGTGGTACTTCAAGGTAGAAGCCTACATCAAATGGTAATGAAGTAAAAGGAGTGTCGACTAAAGTGCTTTGGTACTTTCTACCAATACCTCGTTTTAAGAGAATGTTTAAAAGTAAAGAGACATCAAATATGTTTACGTGCATGCAGATAACAAATCCATGGATGGTATTTTACATCATCCAATAGATTCCCCGTTTGGAAGGTAGTAGATGAAAAGTGGCCAGATTTTGGATCAGAGCATAGGAATTTGCATTTTTCTATTCCCGCTGATGGGATCAACCCTCATAGCAATCTAAGTAGTAGATACAGTTGTTGGCCAGTCATTATTATCATATATAACCTTTCTCCTTGGTTATGCATAAAAAAGAAGTTTATGATGCTTTCCATGTTAATTTTTGGACCAAAATAGCCAGGTAATGACATTGATGTCTACTTGGAGCCTCTTATTGATGACTTGAAGGAACTTTGGGATGAAGGAATTGATGTGTATGACTTATACAAAAAGGAGTACTTCAATCTTAAAGTAGTGGTATTATGGACAATAAATGATTTTCCAGCTTATGGAAATTTGTGTGGACATGTGACCCAGGGGTACAATGCATGTCCAATATGCAGTGAGAAAACTTGTGCTCAATAGCTATTACATATAAAAAATATTTCTTTTACTGGACATACCCTATTCTTGCTAAAAGGGCATAAGTTTTTATCTTGAAAGAAAGGTGTAAGTAATAATGAAGAAGAAGATACTACAGTGGCTTTATAGGGAGAAGAAGTGTTACACAAATTACAAGGTATGATCTTTAAGAAGTTGGGAAAGTGGGACTTAGTTCTGAAAGCAACGGCTAAATTACAACGAAAATTAAGAGGAACAGGAAAAGGAAAAGAAATGCAAAAATAAAAAGGTAGTATAAGGAAATGATTGTAAAGAAGAAGGTAAAACTTGACAATGGTGACAAATGTTGAAAGAAGATGTCAATTTTTTAGAAGTTTCCTTATTGGGAAACATTACCTGTACACCATATACTAGATGTGATGCACATAGAAAATAATATATGTGATACTTTAATTGGAACAATTCTTGATATTCCTTTTAAAACAAAGGATGGTATTACTGCCTGTATTGATCTAAAATAATTGGGAATTAGAAAAGAACTGGCTCCAATTAAATAGGGATCACTGGTTAAGTTACCTCCTACTTGTTTTACACTTTCTAGGGATGAAAAGATAACATTTTGCAAATTTTTATTAGGATTGAAAGTTCCCGAAGGTTACTCATCAAATGTTAAAAACCTAGTATCATTGCAAGACCTAAATTTATATGGTTTAAAATCACATGATTGTCATGCTCTTATGCAACAATTATTACCGGTGGAAATTAGATCAATTCTTCCAAAGCATGTCATCGTGAAATCACTCATATTTGTTTTTTCTTCAATTCCATTTGCAAGAAAAGAATTGTAGAATCTGAGCTACATAAAATACAAGTTGAACTTGTTGAGACATTATGCTTACTTGAAAATTATTTCTCACCTTCATTTTTTGATATCATGGTTTACTTAACTGTTCATCTTGTTAGAGAAGTGCAATTATGTGGTCTTGTATACATGTGATGGATGTATCCTTTTGAAGGATTCATGAAGTTTTTGAAAGGTTATGTTCGTAACCATAATCGACCAGAAGGGTGCATAGTTGAGTGTTATATTGCAGAAGAAGCTATTAAGTTTTACTCTGAGTATCTATCTGGTGTATCCACAATTGGAATCCATCAACCTAGGTTTTCATTGGGTGGTGGTTTAGAGAATATTGGTAAACCAATAAGTTCAGGCTCAGTTGAAACCATTGTGCAAGTTCAATGGGAAGAAAGTCATGATTTGGTGCTTGCAAAAAATAAAGAGGTTGAACTATACATAAAGTAAAAACGGTTTCATTTAAATCTACATTTCATAATTTCTTAAATTATCTTTTCATATGTTACTCATATTACTCATACTTAATAGGATGTATATGGATATGTTAAAGGCAGATCCTCGGAACAGGAGAAACATAGAGAAATGGTTTCAAGATGAACACAATCGTAATTTTATTTATTAGTTTCAAGACAAAGTTATGGACGAGTTAAGCGTCCCCAATAATTCCATCACAAAAACTATAAGGTGGCTAGCAAAGGGGCCGTAGTATGATGTTATCAAGTATCCTAGATATGTTATAAATGGTTTTTGATTTACAACAAAGGCAAGGGATGAAATTTGTGTTAATCAATATAGTAGGGTTATGTTAAATGCTCAAGCTTTACAATTTGCAAGTTCTAAGGATAATAACTCGGCACTATCTGAAAGGACTTATTATGGAGTTATTCAAGAAGTTTGGGAGTTAGAATATCATATGTTTCATGTTCCAATATTCTTGTGTGATTAGGTTGAGGATAATCAAAATGAAATTTATAAGAGAGAATTAGGATTAACTCTTGTTAACCTTGGTAAGATAGGTCATCGAGACGACCCAACATCATGGCCACCCATGCTAACCATGTATTCTATGCAGAAGATCCTACAAACACAAAGTGGTCAGTTGTGTTGATACCGCCTAAGTGAGAATTTTATCACAAAGAGGAAGAATTAAATGAAATTTTGTCTAAATATGGATCTTTTACGAGCAATATACCTAACTCAAATTATGATAATTCAATATATATGCGCAATGATTGTGAGCCAACTTGGATTGATCGAGGAAGATAACTTTTTCTTTATTTGCAATGTTTTTGTTAGGTATGTATCATAAAATATATTATGTGTTTGTTTCTATTTACAACTTACATCTATAATTCTAATTTTATTATTTCTTTTTTTATTATAAATTGATATATATATATATATATATATATATATATATATATTCATTTATAATGTTTTTATTCTTTGTCTATAGTTATATGGATCCTAATGAGATTTTTGACGATCGTGACAATGATGAAAGAGTTAGGAATGAACATGACTCCACTGATAAGGAGAGTTCTACGAATGACGATACTTCTTCAGATACGAAAAGACCATCTAAAAGAAGGAAAAAATAAAAGAGGTATAACAAAGATGAAGAAAATTGCTAAATCAACGTGCATAGAAAAAAATACAATTAAATTTGATAATGAATGCAACCTAATTGGAAAGAAGGGATAAAAAATTATTAGTTGGATATGTGTGTTAGGAAAAACAATGATTAGGATTATTTATAATAATTAGCGGAAGGAAGTTTCTAAAGCAGAAAAAGACATGATATGGGTAACATTGAATGTAAGTATATATATTACACTTGTACTTTTTGGTCCTTTCTTATTTAGTTTTATTGTTAAATTTTCATGTGAATTTATAGGAAAAATATAATCTTCCAAAGGCATACAAACGTAAGTGCCTTAAGACGGTTGCTTCATGATGGAAGACATTCAAAAAGAATTTGAGGAAAAAATACATTAAGCCTTATTTGGACCCATTGAATAATAAGAAGCTATACAAACCAACTAGAAGTATGAATGGATACACAATGATTGGCAAGGGTTTGTGAATTACACACGATTTGAGAAATTCAAGGTATTATTGAATACAAAAGTATAAATATTATGATTTAATATTTTGAATTCATATGCCCTGACAACCCTATTCATATATGTGCTTTTATTAGAAATCAAGTTGTGAATATGCTGAGTTGAGGAAGCATAATGAGTATAATCATTATACAGGAAGAACGGGTTTTTCCAACCTAAGAATTCAATTGGTGAGTTATTAAAATTAAGTTAATTAGTTAGATATTTGGGTATACAATGTTTTTGTAACTCATTATACATATTTATAAGAGTCAAAAAGTGGTGGCATACAAATTCGACGATCTCATGTATTTATAGCATCTAACACTCCTAAAGAAGGAGAGTTCAAATTAAAGTAAACAAGTTCAAGATAAATTGGAAAAAGTAATAATTATTCAAAATGTTAGATAATATGTTATGATTAATCGATTATATTTATACTTATTATTTTATGTGTGAATTGATGTAGAGTAAAATGCAAGATAAGATTGACAATGGTGAGATTGAAGAAGAGATTGGTGTAGATGCAATGGTAAGGGCATTGGGGAAGGATCATCCAGGTCATCTTAAAGGATGCTCGCAATATACAACATCTACTGAATATTTTGGCATGCCTAGAAAGTGTACTAATTATCCATCCAATGAAATGGTAAATATCTTAAATGAGATGATGTCAATGAAAGAAAAGCTTACAAGCTTTGATACCATGAAGGTAGAGATATATGCACTAAGAGCCGAGTTACTAGGAGATAGGAGTGTAGGACATTCAAGTCATTATCTAGAACAAAATCATCCAATTGATAGTTCCAATGGGACTTCTTGTACAAAATATATTATACCTACATCTACACCACACATCCAACGAATTGCTACTCTTCCTGATATGCCTACATTTCATATGGGATTAGTTGTAAGTAATCTTCAATATTCATTCCTTTTCATATTTTAATTTTGATTTGTGTGGTGTTTAAGTTATAGTATATATGTTTGTTCTAATACTATATAGGGAAGAAATTGTTTGCTTGCATATGAGATACCATCTTGTATTATGGCATGTGAGAGGGTAGGTGATTCCTCTAGTGGTGTTTGTCATGGAAAACCTTTGAATGGGAGTTGGAAGGTTTCCGTTGTGGATGATATTGAAAAGAATTGTCCCTTACCTATACCAACAAGGGAACATAATACAGTTACGAAAGCATTCAATTCATTTGTTGTTTGGCCTTCACATCTCATCATATTAAGAAAGGATGTAGTAAGGGTATTTTCCTTACCTTTTATATATTGTTTTCATTGTTGATTAATTTAAATATAAATATAATTTTATTAGATTTCTTCATATTGTGAATAAATAAGATTTGAGCAAGGAGAAATCAAAGTTACCTATTACCATTGGCAACAAAAAAGGAAGCTCAAAGGAAAAATCGATGGACAAAATATCTTCTAAGAAGCCTACTTTGTTACCAACAAAAAAACTAATTTCATATACATATGATCAAACTAGTGATTTTCCTAAGCATGTTAGATTTCTTATAGTTGCATGTTCATCTACATCTTTGGTTAATGATCTTGTTGTTAAATTTCTAATGAAAGTTCAAATCTTAGGCAATGAACTACCTATTTTTCTATCAGTTGAGTGTGTAGAACAATTTTACACAAAGGTGGAGATTGGCTGTTCAGTTGTCAAATTATGGATATGGTTAGTTTATTTGATTTTAATTCATTTTTAATATTATGATAAGTTAAAAGTTACTCACTTGATATTTTATTTTGATTGTTATTTTGTCATTAATTTTTGAACTTATTTTTTAGGCAATGTTATGATGAGTTGAAAAAGAAACATTTGAATGATGTGATTAAATTTATTGATCCAAGTTGGTTGTATGTCATTAATAAGAAGAGAACATGTACTCAAATTGCGAGACAAGTTTTTGAAAGGATGCAAAATACTTAAGAGGGAGATAAATGGATTATTCCATATAATAGAAGGTAAATGGATTAGTTGTATAACATTTATGAAAAATTATGTTATGTAATCAAATGCATTTACCAATATATATCTTACTATAAATTGATATAGGTACCATTGGATCTTAATTGTGTACGAGCCATTCATAAATATCATTTATTATTTGGATTCAATGTGGGATAAAGTGTTCTCTGATATTGAAAAAATTATGAATAAATAAGTTATATATTTTTAAAAAATTTAATATTCTTGTAAACAGTAAGTTTAATGTATCTTCACAAGTAACTCTTATTTATTTTTCCTTCTTTATATAGAGTTCATATTATGTTGAATGGTCATCAAAATCGAAGGTCTCAAGGTTTACCAATATGGTATAGAATGAGAGTAAGTTATAACTGCATGGTTTATTAAACTCCTTAAATTCAACCTTGTATATTTTTCATATCTATTTATATTCACTAAAAGTACTAAAAATATTTATTGATAATATCTATGTAATATCTTTTTAATTAAATAATATATATTAAGCTTACAACTCAATTTTTGTTCTATTGTACAGTATCCTAAGCAAGATGATTTGGTAACTTGTGGTTATTATGTCCTTATGTTTATGAGGATAATTATTGCCAATCCACTTGTTTCTATTATTGACTTGGTAATAATTTCAGTAATTTTGTGTATTTTTATTTCTTATTTTATTCATGATTTCAATTTTTTATTAATCAAAATAGGTGGTTAATTAGCTAACAATATGTTAAAATATGTGTATATTACAACATAATCATGAAGGAACTTACATTGATACTGAAGTTGATGAGACATGGAATGAGTGGGCATAATTCACAAATCGATTCTTACAACTATATCTCACCATATAGTAAAATAAAACGCTAAGGTGAATGATATAGGATGTTCACGACTGGTTTTTTAATCGAAAATCTGGATTTCCTATTTTGTTTTTAGAACAAGAAGTAGATAGGACTTGTGTTCTAGATGTTGTATATGCATGATTATATTCATGTAATCTGGATGTTAGTATGCTCATATATAATAGATGCTTATATTCATAGGTATTGTCCAACGCTTGCAAGAACCTTTCGTCTGTCTCTCTATTGGGCATAATTGATATGGGTATTACGAATTAATAATGCTGCTGTTATAATTGATATAAGTGGTACTAAATAATAATGTTGTTATTGTTATTGATATGAGTATTATGAATTAATAATATTGTTGTTGTAATTGATATGGGTATTACTAAATAATAATGTTGTCATTGTATTGATATGGGCATTACTAAATAATAATGTTGTCATTGTATTGATATGGGTATTACTAAATAATAATGTTGTTGTTGTTATTGATATGGGTAGTACTAAATAATAATGCTGCTGTTGTTATTGATATGGGTAGTACTAAATAATAATGTTGTTGTTGTTATTGATATGGGTATTACTAAATAATAATGATGTTGTTGTTATTGATATAGGTAGTACTGATTTCGTTGAATTGTCTCTCAATTTTTCGTTTTAGATCAAGTATCATCAATTTACTTAGAGGCTAGAAAAGAATTCCAACTTTCACTCTTGAATAGGTTGAATAGCGACTTATTATGGACCATTGGTTGTATATGCAAGAACAGGTGTAGATTGAAGAACTTATTGTGGAAACATGAGGTATTGTTTATATTCATGTAATCTAGATGTTGGTATGTTCATCTATAGTAGATACTTATATTCACAGGTATTGTCCCACGTTGTCAAGGACCCTTTCTCTGTATCTCTATTATGCGTAATTGATATGTGTATTACTAAATAATAATATTACTGCTATTATTGATATTGGTAGTACTAAATAACAATGTTGTTGTTATTGATATTGGTATTACTGATTTCGTTGAATTGTCTCTCAATTTTTCGTTTTAGATCGAGTATCATAAATTTAATTAGAGGCTAGATAAACATTCCAACTTTCACTCTTGAACAGGTTGAAGAACTACTTATTATGTATCATTTGTTGTATATGCAGGAACAATTATAGATTGAAGAACTTATTGTGGAAATATGAGGTATTGCTTATATTCATGTAATCTAGATGTTGGTATGTTCATATATAGTAGATGCTTATATTCACATTTACTGTCCCATGGTGTCATTTATTATAGACATTTTTTATGACACTATAATTATGGTGTAACCTATATATTAAGAATAAATAAGTAAAGAGGACTCTTGTGTTCTGGATGTTGTATATGTAGGTTTATATTCATGGAATCTGGATGTTGGTATGCTCATACTAGATGTTATTTTTTTATGAGGAAATTAATGCATGCTATCAAGGACAAAGATTTTGAAGAACAACATTACAATGGGACATATAAAATATTTTCAGATTGATTCAGATTGTAGACAATTCTATTAGTTAGCAGCATTAAAGTTTTTTCATGTATATTTTTAGAACACTTTAATTAGCTAGTTTTTATATTATATGTGTTTTATTGTATCGATCTATTAAATTCTTAATGTAATATCTCTCTTAAATTTAATATAATTAATCTTAATTTTTTAATTTTCTCAATTTATTTTAATTTATATTTAAAAATTAACCTAATCGAAATTTATATAATCACAGTTTAAGTGTAACCGAAACAATAGATATCATTTTGATTACAAGTCTATGATCTCAATTATTAAAAAATTGAGACCATAGAGTGTACCTATGACCACGGTTGTACCTACGGCTTCAGTTATTAAAAAACTGAGGCCATAGGAGCCGAGACCATAGGTTATTATCTTTGGTCTCTCTCACTTAGACCTCGGTTCTTATAACCGTGACCATAGATCTATGGTCATGGTTAAAAACCGAGACCATAAGTACATATTATAGTAGTGTATTTATTATATATAATTATATAAATCCAATTGAATTTATCAATAACACTATATCAAATCATCTAAAATTTAATTTACATATACTTTTTCTTTTTTTTAATTGAATGAATAAACGAGCTTATCCATATAACTACAAAATGAATATGTCAATTAGCCAATAGATACAAAATGTTATTTGCCAAATAATCGTTACTTTTAGAGGATAAATAATATAATATTTAAAATTAAATATTGATTTTTGCATATATTTTCTTGAAATGTGTGATAATATACATATAAAAAGATAAATCTTAATAACATATAAATTTATATTTATTTTTATACCTATATTATTTATATTATATGTATCATAATTATTTCAAAATTTTAAAAAATAATTTATTTATTTTATATAATTTTAAGGCATTAAGTAATGCAAGTAATAAGAGTATAATATATATACATATATACATATATACATACCTTCTTAACACTGATCTGTCAAAACTGTTCTCAATGTCAAGAGTATTACACGTTACTTATTTGCCAGAACAATCTATTATCCCTCGTTTACAATATATGGCCTATGACTATCTTTTAGGTTCTTTCATAAAAAAAGAAGAAGAAGGTTTTACACGTTACTTATTTGCCAGAACAATCTATTATCCCTCATTTGCAATATGTGGTCTATGACTATATTTTACGTTTTCATTAAAAAAAAAAAAAAAACTATCTTTAAGGTTCTTATGGTTCCAAAGTTAGCCATATATATAGCAAAATCTAAATAGAAATGCTAGCTAGTTGAGGATCGTTTATTTTACTTTTACATGAATTTTCATTTCAAAAGTTATTTTGGATATAACTAGCTAATTTAAAATATCTAGTATTTGACATACTTTTTTGATATTTTATTAAAAATAGTTTTTATACTGTAAGTTTTGAATATAAAAGGGTCATTTTACTAGATGGGGAAGATGTATGGGATAATACATTAAAGGTGCAGTTTTAAAAATAAAGATGATGGTTTTTGAAAAATATTTTCTGTCTCTAAACTTTCTAACAAGCTCAAGACTTTCACTTGCTAATGCATTCATAACATTTTGACCATTAATTTAAACTTCACACGTAGAAGAATGTAAGTAAATTCTTTATGCTAATTGTGTAATGAAAAGGAAAAGAATAGTACTAGGTATCTTCTTCTTGAATATGAATTCTCTACCAAAATCATACCTTAATTGGGTATTAGTGAGCATTTGGCTACTACATGTATTCTTTGTATGCAAGATTTGTTGAATAAAAGGTAATCTTTGAATAAAGTTAGTAGTTTCTTGTTGAAGAATATGGAAAGAAAAAAGCTAAATACAAAAGTGTTTTTAAATCAAATCAAATCAATTGAAGAAGTCTAATTATTAATAACATGTATTTGAAAGAATTGGATTATACTTGATTGTAATATATGCTACATATTTATTATTAAATGCTGATTTATTTTATTGTGATATGAGATGATATTTTGATGTTATTTAGACTATTATACCTTTGAACTTTAAAAACCTTTGGCTGAAATTTAAAGCTCTATCTTTTTGTAATTTTTTTCTTGTTTAAATGATATCTTTTAGCTAAAAAAAAAAAAAAAAAACTAGTTGAGGACAAAGTTGCATTCGTTTCTTTAATCACTTAGCCCAACCCCTCTTTCAAAATAACACCTTTACGGCTACCTTATAATTGCAATTTTTTTATCTTAGTAAAATAGTCGGTTAAAAAATGTAAATTTTATTTAAATAATACAAATAAAATATAAATTTACCGTTTATGAAAAAATGTGTAAGTTTTATATATATTTATGAAATAAAATATGCAAGTTTTATATGCATATTTTTGAAAGAAAAAAAATATCTATGCTTTACATGTATATTTTTTAAAGAAAATATAGATATATATATACTTATAAAAGAGTACAAATTTTGCATATATAATTTTAAAATAATAATATATAAGATATTCATAAATATGATAATTATGCAAAATTGTTAATATATAAGAACAAAATAAGTTTTAAAAAAAAAACTAAAACTAACAATATGAGTGAGTTAAAAAAAATTAGATATAAAAATAAATAGAGATAACTTAAGTAAAAAAAAAAGTGAACTCCAAAGCTCAAAAATGCTATTTAAATAAAAATATACACTATTCTCAATTATGCTATAATTTTAAGGAATTAATACATCACTATTGTCGTCAATTATTTACTAAAAATGATTATAATATGTATTAAAATATTAAAATTTTAAATAATAATTTAAGATTGATAAAATTAAATAATATTGTATAATAGAATAAATTTCTAATAAATTAATAATTGCATATCAAACAAAAGAGTAACTTGTGTTAAAATAAGGTACTCTAATATTAAAAAAAAATTAAGAAATTATACTATAATTACATCCAAAAGAAACTTTGGGAAATTATCAAAAAAAAAATAAAATAATAATACCTCTAAAATTTATAACAACAAAAATAAAACCAATACATTAAATGAGATCCAACTAGAAAATTAAACATATCTAAATGGTCGTAGTTCAATTTGAATAACGTCTAATTGAATGTTATTCAATGTGAAATGATGTGTCATACTTGTTTTAATAGTAAAAATGTATGAAATGAATATAAGGATATTTTAGTGATTACAAGTTTTAACAATGCTATTTTTGTTGTTTTTCTAAGTATATTTTAAGGAATTCATAGCACATGTTATCTTGATTCAAACAATATTGGAACTATAACGTTAGGGCTATTTGAATATAATAATTAAGATGTCATGAGTATGTTGCTTGAGATTTTCTTACTATTTTTCCATAAATAGGAAATTAAGAGCTAACCCTATAATTTACAAATTGTTGTAGAGGGTTTTCAAAAAATTCATAAACATTATGTACACACATACTACTTGAGAGATAATTATCATTCGTATTAATGCTCATTAAATATAAACTTGTTGTCATTGTCCCCTCATCTGATTTTGGCATATATCATATCATAAATGATGTATCATTGTATATTCCTTTCCAATAGACTAAACCAACAATTCCATACCAACAGTCGTTATCTTATGTGATATATGTATAATTAACGTCATAAGTGAATGAGCTTAAAGGCCGATTATATCTAGAATCAAATACTATGTTCCCTCTATTTCCATCATCATCATCAACATTCCCTTCATCGTACTATGATGCTCATCATTATATTTCCTTCACTATTGTGACATAATGACCCTATAAGATGACTTTTCAGCTTCCTTACATCAACATCTCATAGGAATCATAATTTTAGAGTCATTGGAAATAATTTATATTTTTTTAGTACTGTAACACTATCAACATCAATTTCGAATTCTCATTAAAAAAACTCTAAAAATTAAACTACACAAATTAAAAAAAAAGGATAATATCCTATTTTTTTGTAAAAGCTACATAGTAGAAATCAACATATTTATACCAATATTATCCAAGAAATATTAAAGATATTTAACAATAGCACAATAATTAGTTAAAACATCATATTTATATCGAATCTTAATGATATTTGATAATATTCATGATATATCACAATATTTTTGTGATTTTTTAATTCATGCTCATTGGTCAGTAATGGATAATCTTTCTCCAAGTTTAAAATGTTGATGTGACCAAAACATCAAGATATAAACTTTACAAAAATATGAAAGATATTTTTGTTATTAATGAAAACTTTGGAAAAATTGATTGAAATTATGGAAACTCTATTAAAATTATATAATTTTTTATAAAAATTTTTAAAATATCAAAATAATCAATTATTTATATTTTAAAATAATTCTCTATTTATTACATATATTTATAAATATTTTTAAATTTATTTTGATAAATAATTTGACCATTTTGATCAAAATATTATAGTTAAAAGATTGTTTTTTCAAACTGTTGGTAACAAGTTAAAATGTGAAACAGTTAACTAGACTATAAATAGTGAAACCAAAAAAAGGAATTGTAAATCTGTACCAAATGATATTTTGCAATATTTTTTCAAAATTTCATCAACATTATTACAACCATTTCTACATTCTCTATGATACTTTAGTAAAAAAATGATGTTTTTCATATAATTAAATGATAACGATAATTTATAGACATTTTCAACAATTCAAGGAAAATATGTCAAAAAGAGATAGATGTCAAGTTCTGACATTAAGAAGTGAAAAATCCCAACAATATCACAATTTTCTTGCCAATGTTGTCGAATTTTTAAACTTTGGCCTTTGCCAAAAATATAAAAGGGTAAATTGTGTAAGTTCTGTAGTCTTTTGTGTTTGCGTTGACTTTTCATGTAGAAAACATGGAGTCTATTCATTTTACTTAGTACATTTCTCTTTCTCTGTATAAGGTTGGTTACAGATAATCAATAATGTACACATGCATATAGTTAGGTACATTTTTATGCGAGCATGTTTAAACATATCATAGAGTTAATTTTTATAGTGTGCATGTTAGGTTAAGCATTGTGGTTTTCACACTTGCTTGTCAATGTTGTTGCCCTTTTTTTTTGTTTCGGATGCAAACATTTATGAAAATTATTTTGCAACTTTGGAAACAAAAAAATGGAATTTTTTGGCACCTCAATGGTCATTAATAAAGGCCTCACTAAACCCCCAACAAGGTGGTCGACAAGGACCCATGGTGAGGTTGGCTGTGAGCTTGGATAACATCTAAATATCCCTCTCTCTTCTTGATTCTAATCTAAAAAATATGTGATAGAGCTCTGTCAAGTTGATATCTCATTTTTCTATTTCTATCTTGAGTGTTGTTAGATATAAGTGATTCATGAAAGTGTGTGCAAAACTATGCTCTTAAGTGGTGAGTACTCGATACGGTATTTGTAAGTGGATTTATATGAGAAGCCTATATGGCTGTAAACCATATGTTTACTGGTAATTTCCCTCATGCAAATTTTTCTTATAAAATGAGTCTATTTGGTTGTGAGCCATACATGTTTTGGTAGTTACCTTTGTGTGATTTTTTCGCATGTGAAAAAAACTCTATGAGAGTGGGTTGAGTTGAATAGTTGAGTTCTCATATCTTTGGCTTTGTAAAAGTGGGTTTAGCTGAATAGTTGAGTTCTCGTATCTCTTACTATGTGTGATGATTTGTGGATTATATATCCCAAGTAAGGAGTGTGTAATTCATAGATTGAATATATGTCATATAGTGGTTATTAGTTGTTTATGATTGAGGGTGATCCTTACAATAGATTGTTCACATTACACTTTACTAATCATTTGTAGCTGATCGCACTACATTACATTGTGTTAGCTTTAGAGGAAAGCTATGTTTCTTATGTCAAATCAAGGAAAAATTTATAATCAACCAGAGCAAGCAAAGGCTATTATAGTCCTTCAAAATGGAGGAATGGAAGTAGCTTGCAAGTAAGATGTGCAACAAAAAATGCTAAATCTATAGAACCTTATGAAGGGATTCTATAAGAGTCAATTGCCCTTCCAATGCTGCATAAGTCATCTGAGCCATACTGAACCCATATTCCATTTCCACACCACTTAAAGGTGATCGAAAAGCATAAGCCATTTCTTGACATTTTGAATTTTCTTTCCAAAGTTAATATTAATTTACTTCTTTTGGATGTCATCAGGGATATGCCATCATATCCTAAATTTTTTAAGGCCCTGGTTTTCAAAAAGAAGAAATATGAGCAGAATGAGAAATTAATGGTGTTAGAAATTGCTAGTATGGTGTCGTAACAACATTTTCCTCTTAAATTGAAGGATCTAGAAAGTTTTAATATCAATATCACTTTCGAAGACAAGAGGGTTTCCACTACTATGTGATACTTAGGAGAAAATATCAATCTCATGCCATACTCAGTATACTTATAACTAGGATTGGGGAGTATAAACCAATAACTATATCCCTTCAACTTGCTAATAGGTCTATTAAATATCCAAAGAAAATAGTTGAAAATTTATTGGTATTAGTGAAAAGTATAATAGTATCGGTTGATTTTGTAGTAATGAAGATGGAAGAAATCCTATCTAAGGATAAGAAGCATACAATTATACTTGATAGGCCATTCAAGACCACAACGAAGAAAATTATTGATGTCCAAAAAGGGGAGTTGACCATAACAATCTTAGGAATGACTATAAATTTTAAAGTGTTTAAACCATAGCACTCATCCAATTTCAACTACTAACAAATGTACTACTATTGATTCTACTCACTCAACATTCATTTGCAAGAGAAAATAGATAACAAAATTTTAGATTCATATATTTAAATGAAGAGGAAGGAAAAAATGATAGAAGCAATTCAAGATGATGCCTACAAAGAGCGCATCAAGCATTGCCATAACAAAAACCTTATTTATGAGTTTGTTTATCCTAGAAAGAAATTTCATGTATATAACATGTGCTTTAAATCTTTTTCACGTAAAATCAAGCCTTATTTTGAGAAAGGCCAAGACAAAGAAGGGACCATGCACTGCAAGTATACCAAGAAACCTCCTTGACAAGGACAAGCTATGTCTTACTAAGACGTTAAAGAAAGTGCTTGGTATAAGGAAACCCATCACATTTGAATGCTTTTTTGAACTTGTGCATAATTTAAAACCTTGAAAAAAATGTTTAGTTTTGGTTCAGAGGGTGAAAGTAGGTCTAAACAAAAACTTTTTGATACAAAACTATCATATGTATGGTCTATTAATAGTGGTTAATTAAGTATTTATTCATTTTTTCTATGATTTATTAAACACGTCCAAGGTTTATTGTAAAAAGTTAGCTCTTATTCATGGTCTATGTTTCATGCCATGAATTTTGGAATTGAGATGAACCCAAATTCGATATCTAAGAATCAAATAGTGGAAACTTTGTGAGATCATTTTTGAGCCTATAGTATTTAAACAATTAAATGAAGTCTCATTTTCTCATTTTTATTACTTTGATTGAATGACTTGAGTAGAAATTGAAAGTGTATGTCTATGTTCATTTCATGCTTGACTATTAGTGAATAATCATACATTTGGGATTCCTTTAAAAAAACAAGTCATAATAGCCACTTCCCATAAGTACTACATATATACGTGGGTCTAGTTATTATTTCTTATTACTACTATCTTGCCTAAACCACATTACTACTTTCATTATTTAAGTCTCATAATATTTATTCAAATGCATTTTCATTCATCTATACTTGATAAGTTTGATTAGAGTATGATATGAGTAATATGGGGCCTTTATAATCTTACATCTAATTCTTTTCATGAGATCTATTTTGTGCACTTTTGGACTTTTTATTATTTATGAACATATACGAACCTATTTTCCTTCTTCTTTACATAACTTATGTTCACATATATCTTGTTGAGTGTTTGAACCCCTAGAATCAGTATTATATTTAGAATGTATCTTGAGAGGTCTAGAGTCGAAATAAATTTAGATTCTCGACACTAGGTTTGAGGGAATTGATATTGATACATTTTGAGCATTGGAGTATAGATTGGTGATGCAAAGTAGATTTTCATAATAAGCCTTGATGTGTTGAGATTGTGGATGAGCTTGTGCATGAATTCAAAAGAAATAGAGGAATGAGAAATTTTGTTAATTTAAGTTTGTAGTTTTGGTTTTTGGATTGTTACTTGTCTTTTTAGTATTTATGTTGCTTGAAGACTAGCAAAATTTAGGTTTGGGAGATTTTAATAAACATATTTTTAACCTATACTTTGCTATGTATTTAAGCATTTATTTTATACTTTAATCTAAGAATTTGTTATTTTAGAAGAGAATTTTTTATTAAATAGGTTCACGAGCTCTTGCAAAAATCAGGGACTAAAACAAGCAAAAAAAAGTGAAAACGGGAAGAGAAATGGAAACTCGAACAAGTTAAAACAAAAAAAATCAAACACTCTTGGATTTCATTGTGCGCTATAGCCAAGACATTTCTAGACCATAGCAGACTACTCTTGGGAATTGTTTTGTATATTTCACGTGCAACAACACAACTTTTCCAAGCTGTGACACACTACTCTCGAGTTATTTTATGGAATTTTAAAAATTTCTCGCATTGCGGCTCAAATGAATCCATGTCTTAGTAGGCCTTAATTTACTTATCACAAATTCCCTCGTTAATAGTGATGAATTTACTAAATTATTTTCTTAAACCTAACCCATAAATAAATCACAAAGAGTTTTGAAGTTTTACAGTTGAATTCCACCAATATTTACACATAAATTATAGAGAAAACTTACTTTTGTGAAGTTTTTCCATGGATTTGAAGAAGATGATCAACTAAGTTCTAGGATTTGAATATAGAAAATTAAAATGAGGTGTTTTAATTGTTATATTTCATCTCTCCCTATTTTGATTATAACTTTTGTGATTAATTTGATTATGTTAGGTGATGAGTGCTTGAAAAGTACTAAACATTACTTAATTTATTTACACTTTAATATCAAAAGTATATTTATATTTGCATAATTTTATCATTATTTTAGTAAATATATGTTTTCAAAATCATGAGTATGTTTTGTTATTTCTTAAGTATATATGACTTTAAAATGATTTCATGATAAACACTTGAAGAGTGTACCTTAAAGCACTTAATTCCAACCAAAAGGAATAAAAGAATAACATATACAAGCCTTACATTTGTACCAACCAAATGTAAATGAGTAAAAATACAAAGAAATTTGGAGACAAATAAAACAAGACGGGCCACAATGATGGAATTTGTGTGCCACGGTGCTAGCTTCTCAGATTAGAATTTCAAGCATACCAGAATTAATGCATGCCACAAAATGGATAAAATGGTGCCATGGTGTGTGGTGAAAATTCATTCACATTCAACCATTTTCTCCTTTTTTCAACGTTTCTCAAACCTATAAATACAAATACCTTTTTTAGTTTTCATCATCCCTCACACAACAACAATTAGATGAGTCTAATTTCAAATAGTTTGCTTTTTTATTATTTTAGTAGCTTAAGAATTAGTTAGTTACACTTTTTATGTAGTAATTTTTTGATCTAATAAACAATATAGATATATTTGTTTAGAGGTTTTCCAAATAAAGATCAATATGAAAATTCTATATTTTAAATGATACTTTTGAGTTATAAATTTCAAAAGTATTCTTTTATTTTTAAAATTAATTTTATTGTTCTAAATACAATTTTTAATATACTATCCATTTATTAAGTTGAGCATGTCTGGCTGAATATTACTATGGGATATATAATTATGGTGTTATGCTCTTGAAATATTAAGATATGTAAAAAAATTATTAAATTAATTAATTTTTATTTTTTCATTTAAGATTTATACAAAGTTTATTATTGAAAAATATATTAACAACATATTTTTTGTAATAAATTTAAAATCTGAAAGTTAAATTTTAGTATATGGTTATCTAGATTTAATTAAGAATCATATTCTCTTTCAAAGATTTATTATTGAAAAATATCTAAAAGTTACGTTCAAATACATCAATCTAAAGTCCAATTTAGACACCTTTAATGAGAGTTTAAATTGATAGCTCTATAATAAGCATTAATTTAAATGATTTGTTAATTCTTTAAGAATGAGGTATAATTTAATCATTATCAATTAACTTGTTCAATCAAAAGACTTAATTGGTATTGATTAACAACAAAACTAATCCCACCAAAAGACTTTTTCATATAAAAAAATAGTATTAATAACCTTAATTTGTATCTTTAATAATTTAATTAATATTGAGTAAGCATGATTAATTAACTAATATATCCCATAAATTTTACATTAACTATTAAATGTTTATTTACCTAATATTTATTGAATCAATTTTATCTTTAATTTTATATCAATATATTAGATTTTTCAAACCTAAACCTTATGATAGAATGAGTAGATTTAATTTTCATTTTTAAGAGTCTGGTAAAATTATTTTAAACCATATAGTTCTTCTTTAGAACAACCTTTAAAATATATATTTTTTTACAAAGTTATTCGTACACTTACGAGCTATTTATCAAATACAAAATTTGTGTATCATGTTTTTGGTGTAATTGTCGAAAAATGGTATTAGCATTAAAAACTTGATAATTTAGCATTATTAAGTTTTTAACGCCGTTGTTAGGAAGAAATAATGTTTTAAATTTTTATTATCAAAAATATTTAAAAAATTTATTTTGTAAATATTTATGATTTTTGTATTAAAAAATTAGAATAAAAAATTATATCTTAGTTATTAATTTGACTAAGATATTTCAACAAAAAAAATTCAAAATTTTTGAAAATCTAAAAAATATCTTAGTTATTTCAATTAGCCTTAGTTATTAATTAATTATTTATTCACTTAATTTTTTAGAATTTTTATTTAGTATTTATGTGTACTAACTTGTTGCATTACATTATTGCTTGAATCATATATTGTATATTGCAATAATTTATTTAACTTATATTATTATATATTAAATTTTTTGTATCATATATATTGTGTTTATTCCTTTTTATTTACTATTTATTTTTGTTATTTATTTAATATAAAAAAAATAAGTTACGGTATGGTTTTTCTACTAGATGATTCATTATACTTGTACCTACAAGTGAATGAAGTGAAATTCCCAATCATGTCCCTATAGTTAGCAAATAAATCTATAATATATCCATAAACCATAGTAAATGATTTAATAATATAGGTAGATAATTGATAACTCTATAAAAGTAGAATCATTAGCACACTTTTTTACCTAATATTTACTTGTTTTAATTAATAAATAGTATTTTTATGGCTAAAAAAATTAAAATATAAAATTTTTAGTGAAAATGGGTGAAAATATAATTTTAAAATGTTTTGGGATTTTTTGGAATTTTTATGAATTTTTAACGCAGGACCAATCAGAAGCTACCATATGGTATGACACGCAAGTAGAAGAGCTAACTGGGTAAGCCATTTCGATGCCACGTAATCACGAAGAGCAAATAACGTTACGTTGCGTGTGAGGAGGACGAAACATGTGCCATGTGTCAACACGACGTTCAATCCGAGTTCGAAAATTGGTCATCGCGCCATGCCACTTGTTTCTATGCCATTGCTCCTCACGTTCCACGCTTACGCCATGCCATCCGTTTCAGTGAATAATGTAGAGCTACGTGTCGTTGACTCAGCAAGCGTTGACTCTGACTGGTCTCCCCTACCCAATGAATTTCCCTTGCCACGTATCACATTGTGATTGGCTAAAATTATCAATTTTGCTTATTTTGATCATAGCCCTTGATGTGAAACTGATATGACTATCCATATCGCACTTGAGCTTTATTTAAGGCCCTAATCACTCAATAAACCCTAATTGGCCTCCATTAGCATAATTTTGGTCACTTTTTGGAGCTAAAAAGAAGGAAAAATATAAAGCAATTCAAGAGATGACACAATTTTGGTGGAGATTCAAGAGGAGATTAATACTACAATTCAAGAGATTGATTGTATTTCTTTTTCTACTATTTTCTTTATCAATTTTTATGTCTTTTTTATGAAAAATATAAGCTTTATGAACACAATTATGTGTAATTAATTTATTAATCTAGGGATCTTATGAACCCAATTTTTACCATGTGATGATCTAAAATTTTACCCCAATTATAATTATAATTTAATTATATTATTTAATCTGATTTTCATGCTATTAATTGTTTGGTCAACAATTTATCTATAAAGGCAATTAAATAAATTTGAGAGAATTTATCTTGGTTAAATAACATGCATAGTTTCTAGGCAGAGATGTACGATTCTTATGTATGTGATCCGTAATTGATGAACTTAATGAGTAGTGTGCAATTTAATTAGCATGAGAGTGTGATGAAATTAATAACTATATGGTGCATAGTTTACTTGAGAGAGGAATACATGTTAAGTTAGATTCAATTGATCATGTAATTAATTGATAATTATATTGGGGGATTTTAGTGATTCGCATGTTTAGAAATTGGGGGATTAAGTATTCCTAAATATTTTTTCATATATCTTTTTAGTTACTAAATTTGATTTAATTAATTGTTGTCATTTACTTGTTTGATGTGTATACTTGCGTATTCATTACACACACTTTGTGTGTGACGATCAATAACCTTATCATACTTGTAGATTTTACAAATTGCATATGTGCAATAAACTTAATGACGATGGAACATTGAGTATAATAAATTTTGAAAATGAAAATTCTCCAAAGAAGCGTCTTGTTAAGACATTATACTAGCACTGGATGGGAGGCAACCCATTGTTATAGTAGTATTCTTTTATTTTGTTTTATTTTGGGTTTTTATTTTGTTTTATATTATTTTTTATTTTATGTAATTTGTTTTGCTTTAGTTTTTCTTATTGAGTGTTTATGTTAACTACGGTTATTTCATTTACAAAATTGTTAAAATTTATAAATGTTTATTGAGATGTGATATATGTGAGAAGCACACAGTGGTCTATGTGCGATTAAAATATTTAAGACGATAGATGTACATGATTTTCTACTTTGTATTAATTTTTTTAATTTATATTTGTTACATTGAGAACAATTTAGATTCTAGGTTGGGGATGAGAAAAAAAGTTATATTATAAATTTGGAAATTTTTAATTTTTTCTTGTAAAATTATCATATGTTTAGTTTATTTAAAACAATTGATTAATTTTTTTTACACTATTGGATTAAGGTCTTAAAACATGTCATTGAATAATGTGATAATTAGTTTTTTTTATCATAATTTATATTTCATGATGAGATATTAAGATTGAGATAAATTTAAAATTAATGCTTATAAATCAAATGGTGGAGACTACCTCGTAAGAATATTTTGAGCCTTTATCATTCTATTATGAGTGATAGTATTTTTCTACTTCTTTAAACACTCTTGTTATTATTCAAATAATTAGATAATCTTTATGGATTTTGTATTGAATACTGAATTTTTATATATAATAAGGTGTCATGTATTTATTTTTATTGCATAAATTGAACGAGTTAAGTAGAAATTGAAAGTGTATATCTTCTTCATTCATGCATGAATTCCACAAAAAAAGATATATCTGAGATTCCCTAAAGTCAATACAAAAGGAACCAAATTAGCCACTCATCAAATCATACAAATATGTACAAAATGCATATGGGTACACTCTAAAAAAAAGAATATATATATATATATCAATAGTATAACTAAATAATATAATCTAAAAGTCATTCAAAGGGTGAATAATGACTAATAAACAAAAAAATTAGGAAAGAAATCTCCTAGAAATCATTGCATTTTCATTTATCTCTAAAGGCATATGCTTAATATTCTTATTTGATGATTTTGATTGATACAGGAGAATAGTATATGATTTATTAAATCCTATCATTTGATTTATTTCATGATATCAAATATTGAGCGCTATTATGAGCCTTTTCTTCTTTAATTTTTATGATATCACATATAACTTTGATTAAGTATTTGAACACATAGGATTAGTGTAATATTGAGAGTATATCTTGTAAGGATTAGATTCAAAGGGAATTCAAATTCCTAACACAGAAATTGAGGAAATCAAAATTGATATATTTTTTATATAGAATATAATTTGTAATTTTCAATTAATTTTTATAGTAAAACATGATTTTTTGGGATATTAATTTAATTTATGCTTTGGATTTTAATTATGAACTCAAGAGATAATAAAAGCATGAGAAGATTTATACTTTGTTTTAATTTTTACTTTGTTAATTTTAGTTCATATTTTGTTATTTGTTATTTTGTTTATTTTTTGTTCTTTCTTTAAATTTATGCATTTAGTTTCATGTTTGTAGGTATCATTACTAAAAGCCCTCACGAGACTTAAACTCATCTACAAGGGTGACCTAAGGGTTTAAAGGCTTTTTACATATGCTAAATGTAACAATGTCAATATATAAAAGTGTCATGGGATAGTTTAATTCATTTAATTTAGTTTTTTTGTTTTTAGTTTTTTGCTTTCCTTGTTGAATACTAACAAGAAGTTGGTGGTGAGTTGCGATGAGTGCTTGAAAAACACTAAATATTACAGGATTTATGTATACTTTAATTTTAATAATAGATTTATATTTGCATAATTTTATCATTATTTTAACAAATCTATGTTTTTGAAATCACGGGTATGTTTTGTTTTTTTTCAAGTCTATCTTGCTTCAAAATTATTTGATGATAAACACTTGAAGACTTGTACTTGAAAGCATGTAATTGCAATCAAGAGAAATAAAAGAATATCATATAAGCCTTACATATGTACTAATCAAATATAAGATGTAAAATACAAAGAAATTTAGAGACAAATAGAACAACAAGGTTCATGGTAGTGGAATTTGTATGCCTCGATGTGAGCTTCTTGGATAAGAATTTCATGCATACTAGAATCAACGCATGCCATGGTATGGATAAAAGTGTGCCACAATATGCAATGATAATTCACTCACGATCAACTATTTTCTCCTCTTTTCAGCATTTCTCGAACCTATAAATATAAATCCCTTTTCTTTGTTTTGATTATCCCTAAGACACCTATAAACAATTGAGTTTGATTTTCAAATAGTTAGTAGTTTTATTATTTTAGCAACTTAAGAATTAGTTAGCTTAAAATTTTATGTAGTAGTTTTTTGATCCAATAAACAGTATAGGTAGATTTGTTTAAAGGTTTTTTTAAATACAGATCAGTATTGAAATTCTATATTTTGAAGAATACTTTTGAGGTATACATTTTAAATGTATTCCTTTATTTTTAGAAATAATTTTACTAATCTAAATGCATTTTTAATATATTGGTCGTTTATTAAATTGAACATATCTGGCTGAATATTACTATAGGATATTAGTTATGTTGTTATGCTTATGAAATGTTAATTTAGATAAAAACATTTATTAAATAAATTAAGTTTTATTTCTTCATTCAAAATTTATACAAATTTTATCATTAGAAAATATATTAACGACATATTTTTCTTAATAAATTTAAAATCTAAAAGTTAATTTTAATATGTGATTATTTTCTTTAGAGTCCTCTTGGGAGTTTCTTTCTATCCTCAATTAAGTTTTTTAAAATTCTATTTTCAAGATTTTCAAGATCTTAATAAGATACCTTTTAGGTCTTTAGAGTCTTATTTGGACTTTCTTTTTGTCATCCTTCGTCATTAAGTTTTTAAAATTGTGATTTTTGAGATTGTCACCAATAAACTAGTTACTTCTTGAGATTAGTTGAATTCTTTGATTTTCTTCAGAACATAAAAGAAGGTTGGCTTGAACTTTAAGTGCCAAAAGGCAAGAGAGAGAGAGAAAGATGCCAAAATAGTGTAAAAAGAGAGATGCCAAAATAGAGGGAAAAGGAGTGATAACAGCTTGATTAGAGAGCAAACATGTGAGGAAGTGTGTGAGAAACACTACCTTTTATTTTAATTTATTTTACAGATTGAAAACATGAGTTAGGAAGAGGAGAACAACAATATTTTGACTTGAAATTCTTCATCAAAGCTATTAATGAACAATTTAAGAGAATGAATGCAAGGTTGGATGATTTAGAATCCTCTTATGATTTTGAATCACGTAAAAGAAGACATAGAAGACATGAGTTCATGGAAAAATAAGCTCACTCCACTGTGGAGAATAGAACAAGTTATAAATGAAAAAAAAAAGACTAACTACAAATAAGATAACAATATAGGCAATATAAAGATGACAATTCCTTCTTTTCAAGGAAGTATGATCCTTAGTTATACTTGTAGTAGGAAACAAGGATTGAGTATGTATTTTATTGTCATAAATACTCCAAGGAGAAGAAAGTATAGCTAGTAGCCATAGAATTTATAGATTATGCTGGTATATGGTAGGATCAATTGGTGGTCAATAGGCAAAGGAATCATGAAAGACCTATTCACTTATGGGAAGAGATGGAATCGGTGATGCATAAAGGGATGATTCAAGGTTCCATGAGTGTAGAGGATTATTATAAAGAGATGGAAGTTTCCATGATTAAAGCAAACATAGAGGAAGATATAGAAGCGACAATGGCCAAATTCATTGTAGGGTAAAATAGGGAAATTACTGATATGGTTGAATTGCAACATTGCGTAGAGATGGAAGAACTACTACCCAAAGCCATTAAAGTGGAAAAGAAAATCAAGTCTAAAAGGTTCAGATCTAGTTCATCCAGTTCTCCGTTGAAATCAAATTGGAAGGATTATAAACCTACCTTTAGAACAAAAGGTGAAACAATGTCAAACAATTCAGGGGTTGTTCTTAGAGGTAAAATTAAAACTAAAAATATTACCAAGTCATGTGATTTTAAGTGTTTTAGGTGCCATGGACTTCGATATATTGCTTCTAAATACCCAAACAAAAGGGTTATGGTAGATCGGAATAATAGAGAAATCGAAAGTGCTAGTTCAAGTGGTGATGAAATGCCACCATTGGAGGATTGTTCTAATGTAGAAGTGGAAGAACCTATGCTTAGGGAATTACTTATCACAAGGAGAGCTCTGAATATACAGCCCAAGAATGAAGGAAATAAGGGGAAATGTTAGCATATTTTTCACACAAGATGTCATGTGATGGGTAAGGTATGTATGGTTATTATTAATAGTGGGAGCTGCACTAATATTGCTAGTACTTTATTGGTAGAAAAGTTGAATTTGAAAAGGCAAAAGCATCCCAAACCTTACAAGTTACAATGTTTGAATGATTATGGAGAAATGAATGTCAACAAATAAGTTTGGATTCCATTTTCAATTGGCAACTATAAGGATGAGGTTCTTTATGATGTGACACCAATGTATGCTACTCATATTTTTCTTAGACGACCATGGTAGTTTGATAGAAGGGTGTCACATAATGGGAATAAAAATCACTATTCTATTGAAATGAACAATCGAAAAGTACTTTAGCCCTTCTCAAATCTTTGCAAACTTATGAGAACCAGATTAGGATAGCAAGGGAGTGCAAGAGTATAGGAACACAAAAGTTTGAGCAAGGGGAAAATCAAAAAGTAGAGAAAAGTGAGCACAAAAGAGAGAAAAATGAGAACAAAACTGATAAAAGTGAGCATGAAAGAGATAAAAGTGAGTACAAAAGAGAGAAAGTGAGAAAAAAGGAGAGGAAAGTGAGCAGTTATGAAAGAAAAATAAAAAGAATGAGTGCATTTACTGAAAAATATGAGATTAAGATCGTAATGATGACAAGGTAACAAGTACTTGTATTTATGTACAAGGATATTTATCTTTCTACTAACGATCTTAACTCATCTTGCCTAATGTTGTGTCTTTATTTTAGGACTTTCTATATCTATTTCCTAAAGAAATTCCCCATGGATTACCTCTTTTGAGAGGAATTAAGTATCAAAGAGACCTACTTACAGAGCTTATCCCAAGGAAATGAAAAAGATACAAAGGTAAGTGAAAGAGTTGCTAAAAAAGGATTTGAAAAAGAGAGTCTCAGCCTCTATTCGGTTCCAGTCATCTTAGTCCCAAAGAAAGGTGGAACATGGCTTATGTGTGTAGATTATCGAGCTATTAACAAGATAATGGTAAAGTATATACATCCTATCCCCAAGTTACATAACATGCTTGATGATTTGCATGGGTCTCATTTGTTTTCTAAAATGGATTTAAAGAATGGCTATTATCAAATTCACATGAAAGAGGGAGATGAATGGAAAACTACATTTAAGGTTAAATACAGATTGTATGAATGGTTAGTGATGCCTTTCGGTTTAACTAATGAACCTAGTACATTCATGAGGTTAATGAAATATGTCTTACGTGCTTTCATGGAAAAATTTATGGTAGTTTACTTTGATGATATTTTAGTTTATAGGAAATAGTTTAGGTGAACATGTGGAACACTTGCATGCTATTTTTAGGGTGTTAAGAGAAAATAAATTGTATGCTAATCTTAAGTAGTGCACATTTTGCATGGAATCGATTGTGTTTCTCAGATTTGTGGTTAATTTGTAGGGTATAAGTGTTGATGCAGAAGAGGTAAGGGCAATAAAGGAATGGCCTACACCTAAGAATGTGAATGAGGTAAGGAGTTTCCATGGCTTAGTGAGTTTTTATTGAAAGTTTGTTAAATTTTTTAATACTATTGTAACACCTTTGAATATTATTTTTAAGTGGGATGATAATAGAGATCGAGATAAAGATCAAGTTGATGTTTCCAAGTATTCACAATATCTTTTGCATGGAATTGGCGGTCCAATGACTAGGGATAGAAAATTCAAGAGACAAAAGGCTAATGGGATTATATATTGGTGGATTGGGCTTAATCCATTCTTAAAAAAAAGAATTATGATAATAAAACCTCAAAAAGCCCACAATTCACTTTAAAAAAATCACTAAATATAAAAAGTCCATAATTAACTAAAACAAAAAAATTGTTTCCTAAAAATCTATCCCTTGTGTAGGATCTTGAAAATCTTTAGAATTTTTATAAACATCAACTTGGTTAGCACCTTAATCTCCATTATTACCCTCATCTTCGAAAATATTTGTCCTCGAATCTATGCTTTGTAAGCAGGTCGATTTGGTTTAATTTGCGGATTCATGTACATGAAGTCTATTTGATGCTGCATGTATCGCAAAGGATGTAATCCATGGGGAATCTCTTTAGGAGATAGGTCCCCAAATTCCTACAATAAAGACACAACAATACTAGGCAAAGTTAAATTAAGATCATTAGTAGAAAGACAAACATTCTTGTACTTAAGTACAACTACTTGTTACCTTGCCATCATTGCACTCTTAATCTCTTTTTTTTAGCAAATGCACTCATTATTATATTTTCATCTTGGTTTTGCTCATTTTTTTCTCCAGTTTGCTCACTCTTCTCTTCTTTGTGCTCACTTTCTTCTCTTTGTTGCTCACTTTTTCCTCTTTTATGCTCAATTTTCTCTCCATTCTTGCTCTCTTCCTCACTTACTCTTTTTTTGTTTTTCTCTTGCTCATGATGAGTGCTTAAAAAGCACTAAAATTACTAAGATTTAATTTACTTTAATTGATTAAATATATTTACATTTGTATGATTTTATCATATTTTATATAAATTTGTCTTTTTGGAATCATGAGTATTTTTTTATTTTTTTTTGAAGTATTTTAGTTCGAAAATAACTTAAAGACTCAAAAACAAATATTAGAGGCAATACATCATAAATATATTGATAAAATAAATGAAAAAAAGTCAAAAAGATGGAAAAATTGGACAAAATGAGACAAAAAGGTCAAAATAGTGCGCCTAGCCTCCCAACTGCACCGAGAAACATGCACAATGTGCCACACAACACCGATCATCTGCCTGCGCATCTATGCCCATCTGCGTACGCCTACAATCTCCTCGTCGTGTCGCATAAGGGCCCATGCACACCAACCGCCCTTCTGCCGAGATTTTTGGCCTCATACGCGTGCCAACCTGTCCAAAAGCGTCCAAATTCAAATTTTAAAATATTTTACCCTCTTTTTTGGCCTTTTCCTCAGCTATAAAAAGACCCTCTTCCTCATTCCAAAACACAATTTTCTGAGCAATTTCTCTCTCTAGCTTTCTCTATCTAAAAAGTTTTCATTTTTTTTAGTTTTTAGCTTTTAGTTTTTTTAATTTCTTCTCTTTTTTAGAAGAACTAGATATGTTTTTATAAATTTTTAGTTTTTGATTCAATAAATAGATATGTAAATCCGTTTGGAGGTTTCCAAACAACAGAATTAACATCAAACTATTGTAATGATTCTATTAAAGTATAATTTTAATGGATTCTTTACAGTTATCTTTTTATGTTTTATTCTTATATGCTATATTTAATTTGTCTGTGATTGAATTTAACATGACTGGTTGTTTGTAAATATAATATAATAATAACGTTGTTATTGTTGCAAAATTTTAAATAGATAAAACATTTCTATAAAATAAATTGATTTTGTTTTTATTCAAAATTTTATATTAAGTATGTTAGAGAGAAATATATTATTTTTCATTACAAACTTAAATCTGAAAATTAGATTTTAAGGTTTAATTATCGAGTCTGATTTAGAGTAATGCTCTTTTATTTGATGGTACAATCGTCTGGTAGTTAGAGTGTAACTCTATTTCAAAAGTTTTTATAAGAACTAAATTTGAAAATATATTGACAACATATTTTTAGTAATAGTTTTAAAACTTAAAAGTTAGTACTTAGATAATTAAATTCTTAAGTTTAATTTAGATATTTTGAATAAAGTTTAAAATAGCTAACCCTACCAAAAGTGGTATTTAAATGATTCATTTTAAATCTCTTAGAAAAAAAGAATTAATTTAATTAACAAAATTAGTTATCGACCTCACTCATAGGTGTTAATTGATTTGTTTAATTAATAAATAATATCTAGCCCTATCAAAGGTAATATTCATATAAAAATAAGAGAATCAATAAATATCAGTTTATATCTTTAATAACCTAACTAATATGAACAAACATAATTAACTTAATTATAATATCCTTAAATACTTCATAGTTATAAATGATAAATATTTGCATTATTATTTATTTATATTCTGTCATTAGATTAAAACACAAAAACCAAAATATTGTGACAAGATATTTATGATTTAATTTCGTTTTAAGATTTTGAATAATAAATTAAAAATCACATATATTTCTTCCTTAAATTGACCTTGAGAATATTCTTATCATTTTCTATTAAATGATTCGTGGACCTCAAAGAGTTTTACAAATAATAATAACTACAAAAAGGTATTTTCGCAAGATCGATATTTGTAATGACGGTCTTACGATTCCATCATTTAATTTTATGTGTCATTGTTCGAAAATGAATAACGCTTTTAAATTATTTATAAAATTTTGAAAACTTTTCATGTTGTAAATAATTGTGATTTTTTTATATATTTTTTAGTTCACAAAAAAATATCAATATCAAATTTTAAATTTATAAAAAAAAAACTTTTACTACTCTTGAAAAGAAAAACAAATTTAAAATTCTAAAACAAAAGTTTTAACTGATCTTGAACGGTAAATAAAATAAATTTTAAATTAAAATTTAAGATATAAAATTAAAAATTAAAAATTAAAAAAACTGTTATCTTCAACAATAAAACAAAAAAAAAAAAAATTTAAAATTTAAAATCCAAAATTCATAATTAAAAAAAACTGTTTTCTTGAAAAGTAAAACAAAAAAATTAAAATTTAAACTTTAAATTTAAATTAAAAAAAAACATAAATGTTCAGCAACGAACAATGCAAATTTAAAAAAAAATTAAATTATTCTTGAATTTTAAGTCGAAAAAATTATTTAAAATTTAAAATTAAGAAAAACTGTTCCTCTTCAGGAACAGTATAATTTTTTTAAAAAATAATTTTAAGATTTAAAATAAAAAAAACTGTTACTGTTCTGGAACATTAAAACAAAAAAATTAATTTAAAATTCAAATTTAAGATTTAAAATTAAAAAAAAAACTGTTACTATTTTTGAACAGTAAAAGAAAAAAAAACGATTCGTCTTCGTGAACAGTACAAATTAAAAAAAAATCTGTTACGTATCTTTAATAGTAAGCAAAAAAAGTTTAAAATTTAAAATTAAAAGTTATGATTTATAATTTAAAATTAAAAAAAATTAATTTAAAATTTGATATTTAAAAATAAAAATAAAAACAAATTAGGAAAAAATATTTATTGAATTATTTTCTTTTCAAAATAAAAAAAATTGAAAAAAAATTAACTTTTAATTTTTAATTGTTATTTATTTTATTTTATTATGTTTTAATTTTTTATTTTATTTTTTAATATTTTTTATAATGTTTTTTAAAGTATTTTCATTTCATTTTTAATTTTTAATTCTCTTTAAATTCTTTAAATTTATTTTTTAAAAAAATTTAATTTATTAACTCAATTAACAAAATTTTTTAAAATAATTTAATTTACTAACTTAATTAACTTATATTTTAACTTAAATTAATTTATAAACTTAAATAATCTATATTTTAATTTAATTTATTAATTTAATTAATTTAAATTTTCATTTAACTTAATTTATTAACTTAATTAATTTAAATTTTCATTTAACTTAATTTATTAACTTAATTAATTTTGATTTTAACTTAATTTAATTTAATAATTTAATAAACTAAGATTTTCACTAACATAATGAATTAATTTAATTAATTAAATTTTCACTTAATTTAATTTATTGACTTAATTAACTTTAATTTTAATTTAACTAAATTAACTTAGATTTTAATAGCATGAAAAGTAAAGATGTAAGAGAGTTTTGTCTAGGAGACTAGTTTTTAAAAACCTTTGTGCCACTAGTCTTTCCTGTGAACGTTGTTCTGTCTAGGATGATGGTTTTTAAGGATCCTTTGTCCCATTATTTTTTCCTGAAAACACTACTGGTTAATATTGATTATATTATTTAACTTAGAAATTATAATAAAATAAAATAAAAATAAAAAAATTGCTAAATCTATCTCTAAATTTAAATATTTTAAAATTACAATCTCTGAAAAAGGAGGTAGTTAGTTTGTTAGATCTATGTACAAATGTGTTTTAATGCCTTAATTATTTGACTTGCACCTAGAAGTGAGTTATCTAAGACCCACAATCATGTCCATAGTTTTAAGTAAAGAAAACTTTTAAAAATCCATAAGGGCATGACCGAAAAAGTATAGGTAGACAACATTGTCTTACCTATAGATTTGACTGAATCAATAATGTGGAGACATTGAGTTTACTTAAAATAAAATCCCCCAAGTTGCGTCTTGCTAAGACGTTAAACTAAGCGCTGGATGTGAGGCAACCCATCATCTTAGGTAATTTTTTTATTTGTTTAATTTATTTTGTTTATTTTAGTTTAATTGCATGTGAATAATTTTAAAATTGTTAAAACTAAAAATATTTGTTGAGATATTTGAAGTTCACAGCGATTTTCCTGTGTGAACATTAATGACAAACATGATAGATGCACTTGCATATCTTCATCATTACTTACACATTCTCAGGAAATAGGTAATTTTTCTTCTCTTTTCTCTTAATCTTTAATTTATAATTGCTACATTGAGGACAATGTAAGTTCTAGGTTTGGAGTGGTGAAAAATTACAATGCTTAATTTCAAAAAATTTAACAATTTTAAAATTTTTATGTTCACATTTTCATTTCTTTTGTGTTTGATTTTATTTTTTTTTGTGGTTTAGTAAGTTTTAGAATTTTAGGTTTAGTTTAAAAAAAATTTACAAAAATTTATCATTTCTTTAAATTAAATTTAAGTAAATAGTTAAGTCTTTTGCATTGTTAGATTAATTTTTGAAAACATATAATGGAGTATATGATAATTAGTTAGATTTTGTCATGACTAGTATTTCTTGATAAAGTGTGAAAATTATATTAAACTCATAATTGGTGTTTAAGAATTAAATAGTATAGACTACCCTTGTGAGATATAATTTGAGCCTAATTTTCTTTATTTTGAGTGAAATATATTTTTCTACTCCAAACATATTTCTTATTTTTTAAAATTATTAGATGATCTCTATAGGACTTAGCATTGAATGCTTGAATTTTTACATCTTAATGAAGTCTTATATATTTATTTTTTATTTTCTTAGATTAAATGATTTAAGTAAAAATTAATAGTGTATGTCTTTCTTCATTCATGCATGACTTCTATTAAAAAAGAGATATATCTAGGAGTAAATACAAATACAAACAGAAAAGCCAAATATTAACCATTCACCTTACCATATAAAAAATCTATAATCTGTACATGGATCTACTTTAAAAAAATGTATTCTCTTATAAAAAAAGAAGAAGAATATAAGAGAAAGAAAGAGATAAAAGAAAAATGAATAGTATAATTTATATACTATGACAAAAAAAGCCTAAATAGTTGTGAGAAATAGTTTAATACAAAAGAAAACATAGAAAGTAATTCCCTAAGAAGTCATTGCATATTCTTACATTTTCTAAAAGGCATATTACTTGATATTTTTATTTGATGAATTTGATTGATGCAAAAAGTAATGTATAATATTTTATAAATACTTACATTTGATTCTTTTCATGAGGTCAAATTTAAAATAACATTCTGATCCTTTCTTATTTATACATGTGTAAACATATTAGTTCATTTATATACATCAACTTTTTCTCATATAAACTATTATGAGTATTTGAACTCATAGGATTCCATGTTTTTGAGAGTATTGACTTGTGAGAAATAGAGTCGAAGCGAATTCGAATTTCTAACACTAAAATTGGGTAAAATTAAATTGATACATTTTTGATATGGAATATGAAAATGATTTTCAACTAATTATTATAATAAATCATGAATATTTAGGAAGTTGAAATAATCTATGCTTAAGATTTTAATTATGAAGTTTAAAAGAGATTATAAGCATGATATACTTTTGTATTTCACTTCTTTATTTTATGTTATTCTTTTTACTTTATTTTAAATTTTAGTCAACTTCTTATTTTATTTGTTTTATTTTGTTTTCATTTTTTTGTTAGTATTATGAGTATTATTATTGAAAACCCTCACGAGGCTTAAACTCGTCCACTAGGGCAACCTAGGGATTTAAAGGCTTGCTACATATGCTAAATGCAACCATGTAAATCCACATAAGTGATTTAGGATAGTTTAATTTTAGTTTTAATCGCTTCTCTTGCTAAGGGAATAGTAAGAAGCTGGTTGGGGATTGTGATGAGTGCTTAAAAAGTACTAAAATTATCAAGATTTAATGTACTTTAATTGATTAAATAGAATTATATTTGTATAATTTTATT
This sequence comes from Hippophae gyantsensis, assembly GCA_030763125.1. NCBI lineage: Eukaryota > Viridiplantae > Streptophyta > Magnoliopsida > Rosales > Elaeagnaceae > Hippophae > Hippophae gyantsensis. Next base: position 37,939,119 of record CM061035.1, on the reverse strand, counting down.
ATATTTTTATATAAATTTGTCTTTTCGGAATCATAAGTATTTTTTTATTGTTCATTAGGTATTTTAGTTCAAAAATAACTTAAAGGCTTGAAGTAAAAAATATTGGAGGTAATACATCACAAATATATTGAAAAAATAAATGAGAAAAAATAAAAAAGATGGAAAAATTGGACAAAATGGGTCAAAAATATCAAAAAAACCAAAATCCCGCACGTAGCTGCCCATCCGTGTTGAGAAACGAGCACAGCGTGCCACACAACACCTATCATCTACCTGCGCATCTACGCTCATCCGCCCAGGCCTGCACACTCCTTGTTGTGTTGTGCGTGCACTAACCGCCCATCTACCGAGATTTTTACACCCCATACACGCACCAACCTGTCCAAACGCGTCCAAATTCAAATTTTGAAATATTTTTCCCTCTTTTTGGCCTTTTCTTCACCTATAAAAAGACTCTCTTCCCCCATTCCAAAACACATAATTTTCTAAGCACTTTCTCTTTCTAGCTTTCTCTCTCTAGAAAGTTTTCATTTTTTTAGTTTTTGCTTTTAGTTTTTTTAAGTTCTTTTATTTTTGAGAAGAACTACCTATGTTTTTATAAATTTTTAGTTTTTGATTCAATAAACAGATATGTAAATCTATTTGGAGGTTTTCCAGTAACAGAATTAACATCAAATTGTTGTAAGGATTCTATTAAGGTATAATTTTAATGGATTCTTTACAATTATCTTTATATGTTTTATTCTTATATGCTATATTTAATGTCTATGATTTAATTTAACATAGCTGACTATTGGTAAATATAATATAATAATAACGTTGTTATGCTTGCAAAATATTAAATAGGTAAAACATTTCTATAAAATAAATTGATTTTGTTTTTATTCAATATTTCATATTAAGGATGTTAGAAAGAAATATATTATTTTTCATTGTAAACTTAAATCTGAAAATTAGATTTTAAGGTTTAATTATCCAATCTGATTTAGAGCAGTATTCTTTTATTTGTTGGTACAATTGCCCGGTAGTTAGAGTGAAACTTTATTTCAAAAGTTTTTGTAAGAACTAATATTTAAAAATATATTGACAACATATTTTCAATAATTACTTTAAAACTTGAAAGTTAGTACTCAGATAATTGAATTCTTAGGTTTAATTTAGACATCTTGAATAAAGTTTAAAATATCTAATCCCACCAAAGGTAGTATTTAAATGGTTCATTTTAAATCTCTTAGAAAAAAAAGAATTAATTTAATTAACAAAATTAGTTATTGACCCCATACATAGGTGTTAATTGATTTGTTTAATTAACAAAGAATATCTAATCCCACCAAAGGTAGTATTCTTATAAAAATGAGAGAATAAATAAATATCAGTTTATATATTTAATAATTTAAATAATATGAGCAAGCATAATTAATTTAATTATTATATCCTTAAATACTCCATAATTATAAATGATAAATATTTGAATTATTGTTTATTTATATTATATTATTAGATTAGAACACAAAAACCAAAATATCATGACATGATGTTTAAGATTTAATTTTATTTTTAAGATTTTGAATAATAAATTGAAAACCATATATATTTTTTCCTTAAATTGACCTTGGGAGTATACTTATCATTTTCTATAGAATGATTCTTACACATGTGAGAGTTTTACAAATAATAAAATCACAAAAGGTATTTCGCAAGATTGGTATTTGTAATGCGAGTCTTATGACTCATTCATCATCTCACACCTTTGTTTTTCCTTCCACTTGCACTCTCTTACTATTCTAATCTGGTCCTTATAAACTTGCAAAGGTTTAAGAGGGGTTAATAAAAAAATTTGATTGTTCATTTCAAAAGAGTACCAAATTTTATACCCATCATGCATCACCTTCCTATTAAACTACCACGATCATCCAAGAAAAATATGAGCAACATACATTGGTGCCGCATCACAAAGAATCTCATCCTCATACTTGCTTAAAAGAACCCAAACTTTTTTGTGGAAATTCACTTCTCCATAATCATTTAGTCATTATAGTTTGTATGGTTTGGGAGGCTTTTGCCACTTCAAATTCAACTTTTCTACCAACAAAATACTAACAAAATTAGTGCAACTCCCACTAACAATAATAATCGTGCATACCTTATTCTTCACATGGCATCTTGTGTAAAAACATATGCTCATGTTTCCCCTCATCTCTTTCATTCTTAGGTAGTATATTCAAGGCTCTCCTTGTGATAAGTAATTCCCCATGCACATGTTCTTCGAATTCTACATCAGAATAATCCTCTAATGGTGGCATTTCATAGTCACTTGAATTAGCAATTTCATTTTCTCCATCTTCCTGTACAACCATAACGCTTTTGTTTAGGCATTCAGATGCAATATGTCTGGGTCCTTGGCATCTAAAACACCTAATATCATGTGACTTAAGAGGAGTTTTAGTTTTAGGTTTTACCTTTAGGAATAACAATTGAATTTTTGACTTTGCTTCACCTTTTTCTCTAAAGGCAGCTTTGTTGTCTTTCCAGATTGATTTCCATGCAGAACTAGAGGAAGAACTAGATCTGAACCTTTTACACTTTATTAGCTTCTCCATTTTAATGGCTTTGTGTAGAAGTTCTTCCATCTCTACGTAATATTGCAATTCAACCACATTATTAATTTCCCTATTTAATCTGACAATGAATATGGCCATTGTCACTTCTCCATCTTCCTCTATGTTTGCTCTAATCATGGCAATTCCATCTCCTTAAAATAATCCTCTCCACTCATGGAACCTTGAGTCAACCCTTGTAAATTTCTATATAAGTCCCTATACTAATGGCTAGGTATAAACCTCTTATACATCACCAATTTCATCTCTTCCTATGACCAAATAGTCTCCCACCATTCCTTTGCCTATTAACCACCAATTGATCCCACCATATACCAGCATAATCTATAAATTATATAGCTACTAGCTTTACTTTCTTCTCCACAAAGTAATTATGACAATCAAATACATGCTCAACCTTTCTTTCCCACTCCATATATAACTCAGGATCATTCTTTCCTTGAAAAGACAGAATTTCCATCTTTATACTACCAATATTGCTACATTCTTTGGAGTTAGTCTTTTTGCCCCATTTATAACTTGTTCTTTCCTCCACAATGGAATAAGCTTCTTCTTCCTTGAAATCAAGTTAGTCTTCTTCTATGTGATTCAAAAATAGGAAGAGGATTCTAAATCATCCAACCTTGCATTCATCCTCTTAAATTGGTCCTGAACAAATTTGAGGTAGAATTTCAAGTCAAACTCTTGTGGTTCTTCTCCTTTCTTACTCATGTTGTCAACTTGTAAAATAAAATGAGATAACTCACGCACTCCTTCACGTGTTTGCTCTCATATTATATTTTTATCACTCTTTTTTTACAATATTTTTTCTCTCTTTTTTTCTTTTATATTTATACCACTCAAAGCTCACCCCAACTTTCTTTGTGTTCTTAATCAAATCAAAGAATCCAACTAATCTCAAGAAGTAATCATTTTATTGGTGACAATCTGAAAATTCTCCAAAGAAAGGCTCTTGACCAAAGAGGACTCTAAAGAAAAACTCTTGATCAACTATGATTCCTTTTTTTAAAATCACTCTTGGGAAACAAGAACAAAATAAATGGAAACCCAATTTCAACAAGAATGGAGGCGAAGCCTTGTCTTTCTTCTAGGAATTGAAACAAGTTTCGATTTGTTATATTTTAATAGTCATTTCGTTATGTGAGTCAAAAGTTATGGTCGTTTAAAATTGCAACACCAATTTGTCAAAATTCCTTTTCTCTTTGAAGAACAAACATAGATTGAATACAAAAATAAAAGAACAAGAAAAATATATGAAAAATTCAAAGATAACTACGAAATAAAACCAAAAGACGAAATCAACAACAATGAAATGGAAAGAAAACACAAAATTTGAAGGAAATTTTTTTAAATCAGAGACTCAAAGGAAACTATAAAACAAAATCCAAAGACGAAAAAAACAAAAATGAAATAGAAATAAAACTATAAGACTTAAAGCATGTATTTTTTTGTGAATAAAAAATGCGTAAAATAATCAAAGGACGATGTTTTTTAAAATCTAGAATTCAAAAATAGATAGATGAAGAGAGATAACCTATTTTCAGTAACCAAGATTGTGATACCAATTCATGCAGACCCTATATAATTTTAATGAGAGTATTTCTCTATAGTTCTTTTTAGAACTGTTACCAAACTTATCAAGAGCAATCTTATGGCAATCATCCCTAGACTTATCATTCACATCTCACCCTATTCTTAAGTGTGGCATCTAAAACACTCTTCTTTGATGCCAAGGTACTCTCATTACAAATAACGGGTCGCGGTCCTCATTTTCTTTATATTTCCAACCTTATTTAGAACGTTCCTAGCTTAGAGATCAACATTGATCTTCAAGTCTCACTTCTTTAGGCGAGCTTCTTATTATTTGGTGTCAGAGCAAGGCTCTAAGTCAACTTAATCTATCCCTTTATTTTTGTTTCTTGTTATTGATTTTTGTTTCATTATTTTATTTCTTTGTTAATCATATTTACCACCAAAAAACAACAAAAAAGGGATTTTGCTATTGTTAATTTTTTTCCAACAAATTGATCCTAGTTTTATGCATACTTGTTATCAAAGTTTGATTTTAAAAAAAAGACAGGTTTTTGCCAAGCAAAAAAAACAAAGATTTTGGAAATATTTCCAAATAGATATTATTTCTTTCCTAAATTAATTATTTCCTCCTTTCACTATTCTTATTCTCTTTCCTTGTTTCTTTCCCCTTCCTTTTTGCATTATTATCTATTATTCTTGATGAATTATAAAAACACAAAAAATTACAGAACAAAATTTTCTTTTATTCAAGCATGTGTTTGTTTTTTATTGTTTCCATTGTTGCAATTTGATATTTAATTGAGTTTGATTTAGTTAGATAAAGAACCCAAAGAAAGGACTTGAGTGAGGTTATAAACATGAGAGGGAATGACATAAAAGAGAGTGTAAAATGAGAAAAGTGGGATTAACACTAAAATTGAATGTTTGTTTTCTAGTTGCTTGTTCTTGTTACTATGTCTTTAGGATGGTTGATGACTTGCATAATTTGACATAATTTATTACTTCTCAACTTTAACTTTAGTATAATTTTATTTATTTTTTATTAAATTTAGACTTTATTATTGTTATTTAAATTTTATTATAGATTTGAAGAAAAAGAAGATCCAAAATTTTAAAAACATATCATCTAAGAACTCTTAAATATAAATGAAGATTTATATAAATCAAATTTAAATTAAGATTTATGTATCTATATATTAGATTAATGAAAGGGGAGGTTTATATATATATATATATATATATATATCCACAGACATATAAAAAATAGAGATATGAGGGAAAAAGGAGAATAAAAAAAATAGAGCAATGATAGAACAAAAAAAGAAGCACATAATAGAAAATGAAACAGAAAGTAGAGGGTAGAAAATTGGAGAAATATCATCTAAACATTTGTTTTTAGAAGGATACCCTTTGGATTGTGCAATTCTCTAGCAATATTTCAATGTTACATAATGATTATCTTTTCTGATATGGTGGAAGATATAATGAAAATTTTCATGGATGACTTTTCAGATGAAAAAACATGTCATCTTCCTATTGAAGTAGAACATAAAGTTTATTCGGTTGTAAAGAAGTTTAATTTTGATTTTGAAGGTAGTAGGGAAAAACCAACTTCTTCAATTAAATGAAAATCAAACATAATTTGGAATTAAATAACATCTTTTTTCTAAAATAAAAAAAATTTAGTTCATACTAATAATTAAATTAAACATAAATGAATTCAACATAGTTTCGTGAGAGGTAAAGAGAATATCCTTTTGCGTCTTCTCTTTCCTACGTTTCTTTTTTTTTTTTGCTTTGCCTTCTGCTTTTTTTCTTTTTCTCCCGTTTTCTACCTTCTACTTTCTTTTTCTTTTTTTTATTCTCTACTTTTCTTTTCTTTTGTTCTGTCGTTGCTTTATTATTATTTTTTCTTTTGATTCTCCATTTTTCCTTCCTCTCTCTGTTATATATATATATATAAATTTAAATTTAAATTTGATTTATATAAATGTATATTTATATTTGAGAGTCCTTAGATGATATACTTCTAAAATTTTGGATTCTCACTTTCTTCAATTCTATAATAAAATTTAAATAATAATAATGAAGATTAAATTTAATAAAAAAATAAATAAAATTAAACTAAAAGTAAAGTTGAAAAATGATAAATTATGCAAGTCATTAAAGACCCCTAAACTTAGAACTTTATTTGTCCTCAAACAAAAGAAAATAAAAAAAAAGACAAATGTAAACATTGTCAAGAAGACCCTAAGAGAACTACCATCACTCACTAAGACATGATCTGAATTTAGATTTCATCATTAATAACTTATTCTTTTTATATCGAAGAAAGTAGGAAAATCAATCAAAAATTCAACAATTTATCAAGCAAGAGTTAACATTTACGTCAACCTAAAGCTAAGTCCTTGAGTGTGTGTGTAAAATAGTCAATTTAACTCTAAACCACTAGTAAATTCAGATAAAAATATAAAAACTGAAATCAAAAGAATGTTTTCAAAACTTAACTCCATAAGTCCAATTTTTAGAAATCTTCTCCACTAATGTAATCAAATACCAAAATCAGAGATCAAAAGATCTTTAATCAAGATTATAATAAGAGGTCATAGGGTGAGGGCTAAGAAAGAAATGAATATAAAAAATCAAAGCAAATTGAGAAAATACTTGGTAGAAAAAAAAACAATAAAAAGAATATTCACAAGATTCACACCATAGCTCTTTCTCGACAATATGCTCATATTGATAACAATATTGTTAACATACTCAATAAGTAGAATGCACTCTTTTTTTAACATCTTGATACTCATTGCCTTTTATGATTCTTGCATTTCACTTTCTTTTCTTTTCAAACCTTGATAAAGTAAAAAACATAATGTGAATGATTTAATTTGAACTAACCTTCTTTTTAAATGCAAATTTTCACCACGGTATTTTCTCAAAATTTAATGTAAGTTCATGGCTTTTCAAGCTTAAAATAAGAATGGTTTATGTAGTTAAAAGAACAAATAATACTTATGTAAAATAAGGTTCAAGAGGGGTGACTATGAGAACACACCGTGCAATGATGGCGTGATAATTAAGGCGGATGGGAAAGCTTTTGGTTATGACAAAAACATTACTTAGATCATTTCTTTAATATTTGGTATCAATTAGGATTTTGCCTCAAGAATCCATTGACGGAATCTAGAGCAAAGCAAGATTGAACTTCTTTGACCCAGTTAATTCAACTCCTTCTCTTCATAGGAAAAATAGAATAGAGAAAAAGTTTACTATGTGCTCAATTATTTTCAAGAACAAAGATTTAAATCAAAGTACCCACAAAACCTTTACTAACATAATAGTAGATTTTGAAAAAATATTCTCAAAACTAACATCAATCACAAATTTCAGAATCATAGCGAATTTAATAATACTTAAATACATGCTTGATAAGAATATTCAAAAACTCAAGAATGAAGGAGTTGACACCTCCAAACTTAAACTAAAAAATGTCCTCATTGTAATTGCTTATGATGTTATAATGAAACCAGAGATTTCATAAAACTATTGGCACAACTATGATGGAACAAGAAGACCAAGAATGACTTCATGATATTTTTTTATTTAAACTTTCTTGGTGTGACTCACGTGGCTACTTGAATTTTTCCTGAGAATTGCATAATGTCATGAGGAATCTTTAACTTGGAAGGCTTCTGAGAAGACTCTCAAGAGATAAAGGATTGCCAAAAGAAGAACTAGCAATGCTACCAAGCTTCCCTAAGCTGTAAGAGATCGTTACTAGCAAGAGATGTTCCAACATATGAGAGGTAAAACGTCCAAAAGTTGAATGTGAAACTTTCAAGTGCCATAGAATAGCAAATTTAGGAGTAGGCAGAGGCCAACATTCATGTGGCAGACAATCCTTAGTGACTCTTGGGTACGTTGATCTAAGTTCGTCGTAAGAAATGTTGGAGTTATACATCAAGACTTGGACTAGCTTCTTCATCGACTCTCAATCTTTTTACTAGCTCTACCTCAATATTTGATGAATATGAGGAGGTGGTCGCATATGATAACTATCTCACTAGGGGAAACTATAAGCTAATTGCATAAAAGAGACCTCCCAAGTTAGTGGTAGTGTTGTTATCTTGTGTTATGTCCAAGGTGACACTTAAGATCCAATTTAGTAGCCCAGATTTAACTTGGTGCTTCGATAGACCAAAATGTTAAGAGCAACAATTGAGCAGGGTGTAGATGAGTATTTTGACTCATAAGACTTCTAGGCTGATACATGAATAGCTTGGGCATACAAATTTGAGTTTGCTAAAGGAAGATTCAGGAAGGTCTACCTAGATTTAGCTCTTACCCACCACAATTTACCAAATTACACTAAGGTTGTGACTAAGTATGACGAGTATGATGACAGCTCAAATGTTAAGGGAAATGAGATGCCATCTAGAGCGACGATCTAGACATCTATTTGAAAATACAAAATGTGTGCCTAAAGAATAGAATGAAGAACGTGACGAATAAAGTAAAAAACACAAAGAACACTTTGAATGTTTGTGAGCTTTCACTTGCTAAATTAGTTGAACACCTAATTACTTTCTCACAAACGACACTAGATTTTAAAACGATTTCTGATAGGTTGCATTTTCTAGATACATAGACTTTGAAGTCACTAAAAAAACCACATCAGAAGGGACGATACCGATGAATGGATTGCTTACCTAGACTTCCATTTACTCCTCATCTTGTGAATTGATGGATAGTTTTGAGATATATTATAGGAACTCATTCTAGTGACTTAACGAATTAAACACATTGTTAGGAGAGAATTGAATGAAGAATGCAACGAACAGATTAAAAAACACATTGAATATTCTTGGGTTTTCACTTGCTTAATCAGACGAAGACATATTTTTTTTCACACAAACGGTACCAGATATTGGAACGATTTTTGTTAGGTCACATTCTGTCGAAACAAACTTAGAAGTCACTAGAAAAGCACATCATAAGGGATGGTACTTTTTTTTAGTCACAAGAGGAATGGGTTCATTATTTTAAACTGCAAACAACACCTTTAAAAGGAAACTTAAAAACCATCAAGGATCAAAATCCAAATATAACTATTTAACAACTTATATCATCTAATTTTACATATGTCAATTAAGAAAAATAACCAGTTTATATATTGTTATTTTTTAATGCTTATTTTTATAAATATTTCTTATAACTAATAAAATATGTAAATTATATTTTATTATTGAGATTTTTAACGCTTTACTCCTTCTATGGGGTTACTTTCTACTTGAGAATTTGTGCACAATTCTAATTCAAATGTTGAATAAATTGTGCACAAATTGAAGGAATACAGAGATATTGATACGAGCATTATTGGCTACACAGCGCCGAGCGAAGGGCGCACATAGGGGTAGGCGCAAGGCGTAGAACAACGCAAGCTGGGCACATGAAAAAGGAATCACTAATTCTGTTAGAAAAGGTCAGAGTTAGTTAACATAAAAGATAGCTTAATTTTCTTGTAATTCATGTGTGTGTAAGGCTATATATAACCCCAATGAATTCAATAAAGATATAAGAATATTTACATAAATTCAGCTCCTTTCTTACTCCTCTTTTTCTTCCTCTAGCTCTTTCTCTGAAATAAATTATATCAATGGTATTAAAGCCGGTTCCAACCATGTACAACCGGAACCGATCCAACACAGAGACCTTTGATGAGAAATCTGATACCTTCGAGCGATTAAACGTTGTCTTACAAATAGTGTTGATCGAGCTACGAGCTCTACGCGTCTCCCACATCCTACCTCTGACCCCAAAACTCATAGTCAGATCTGAATCAAATCCATACCCAACAACATTTGTTCAAGCTGATACTTCTAATTTTAAACACGCAGTTCAAATGCTCACTAGTTCTTCATAAACTAAACCAAACACCCATCCTTTACCTAAACCCGTGCCCCCAATTAGAGAAGCCCCAGTGTCGTTAACCTTAATAGTAACTGTCCTTGCTCGTCCTCACGTCACTATTCCATCTCTCATAGGTAACAGGGCTATTGACAACGCGCAAACCTTTGCTTCACCTGACGCCCTGAAGGCACTGATTCAACCTGACATCATGAACTTCGTTCACTTTGATATCTCCCATAACAAACGGTAACCGTACGCCATTTGTAAGAAAACCAGTCACCAAACCTCTATTGAGTCCGGGGATACCCAACATGCTATTTCTCGTATCCTTCGAATTCCGATTGGTGGTACTCATAGGGTTGGTCAAGGTGCTTCCAGAAACATGTGTCGTGGTGGTCGTAGGTTCGCTCTAACTCTGATTTGGCATCGACGGTGCCACAAGATTAACTTTAATTAGAAACGATATGCCCTTATATCAGCTATGGTTGCCTCTGATATTCCATCTCATTTCATGAGCGAAGAGGAAGCTAAGGCTCGCGAGCAAACTCGACTAGATAAACTCGCCAATCAAGAGCACGGTAAAGAGCTTGAAGCTATCAAGGAACAATATCTTGGACCAAAGAAGCTGAAAAAGAGGGTTATTAAACCCAATGAGAAGCTTCGATTTTCGTTTGATTGGGAGAATGCTGAGGATACTTCTCGTGATATGAATATTCGGTATCAAAACCCTCATGAGGCTCAACTTCTCTTTGGGTGCATGTGGATTTCGTGCTAGAATAGACCGTCGAGAGTAGAAGAAGCTTGCTGCGAAGAACGAGAAAGAGCTTCGCGATGAGATTCGCCGCAAGGATGGAATTGAGGAAGGTTCTAAGGAAGTAACTACTCAACGTCTAAGAGAAGAAGCTGCTGAACTTTATGATACTTTTGATATGAGGGTAGATAAACATTGGAGTGAGAAAAAGCTTGAGGAGATGATGGAGAGAGACTGTAGGATTTTCCGTGAAGACTTTAATATATCTTACAAGGGTGCTAAGATTCCTCATCCTATGAGGAGTTGGGTTGAGAATAAATTGAATGTTGAGCTTCTAAAAATTGTTGAGAGGGTTGGTTATAAGAAGCCTTCCCCAATTTAGATGACTGGCTCAAGTAAGATTGCTACTTTTGTACTTCTTATGCTAACTTACATTTCAAGACTGTCTCCTATTAGTGAAGAGAATGAGGCCAAAAGGCCTTATGTTGTTGATGACAAGAGGAATTATAGAACAACTTATATGTTCAATGCTACCATACCCTCGGCTGTGGAACGCCTTGCCAAAAAGTACTTGAGAAATCCAATTGTGGTAACAATTGGTACTGCTGGAAAGGCTACCGATTTGATTACCCATAATGTTATTATGGTCTAAGACTTTGAGAAATTTGATAGGTTACATGAACTTGGTGATAAGACACCATTGTTTTTGTTAATACTACGAGGAATGCAAATTTTGTTGTAAAGAATTTGGATAAGGTAGGCTATTGTGTGACTATTCTACATGGTGGAAAATCACAGGAGCAGAGAGAGATCAATCTTGAAGGATTTCAAATTAAGAGGTACAATGTTCTTGTTGCGATTGATGTTGCAGGACGAGGGATTGATATACCAGATGTGGCTCATGTCATTAATTATGATATGTCGAGAAATATTGAAATGTACACTCATCGTATCGGACGTACTAGCCATGCTGGTATCACAATTCTTCCTTTGTTATCCAAAATAAGAACCATTATGAGTTTCAATGACAAAGAAGTTCAAGAACTAATTGTCAGGATTCAAAATGCTAGAACTGAAGTTGTCAAAGCGAAGGCAAGTGCTAGTTCGACTACATTGTCCATAGCATTTGGTGCAGCTAAATTTGCTGAGTCATCGCTCCGTGCTCTTGATGGGGATGGTAATGTTCACGAGTGTTCTTATGTAGACTGATCTCCCATTTTTTGCAACAAGGGTTGAGCTTGGAAGGAATGGGATTGAAGCGTTAATATCATCTAATCTTCAAGGACTTACTGAATATGAACAAAAAGCTTTAGAAACCCTCAAGCCAAAACTTAAGGCCAGCATTGAAACTGGAATTTACCAATTGTCAATGGTTTCTAAAGACAAGAGGGCATTAGCATCGAAGCATAATAACAAGTGGAAAATAATAAGTAGGCGTGGCCTTAGGATCGAAGCAACTTTCCTTGGAACTATGAGCTTGCTCCAAGGCCAATTCAGGGTTACCTTTTACTTGTCTCAAAGCATATGTTGTAATCTTACTAAATCATACCTCAACTTTATCCTTAAGGACAAGGATTCTAAAAAGGGGAAGGAATGATACGAGCATTAATGGCTATGCAGCGCCAAGCGAAGGACGCACATAGGGGTAGGCACAAGGCGCAGAAAAACGCAAGCTTTGCACAAGAATAAAGGACCACTAATTCTGTTAGAAAATGTCAGAGTTAGTTAACATAAAAATTAGCTTAATTCCCTTGTAATTCATATGTGTGTAAGACTATATATAGCCCCAATGAATTCAATAAAAATATCAAAATATTTACACAAATTCAGCTCATTTCTTACTCCTCTTCTTCTTCCTCCTCTAACTCTTTCTCTGAAATCAACTATATCAGATACCAAGTTCAAACATTTTGAAAATATCACTAATCAAGTACTGAAGCAGTCTTCAAACAAGTAAATACAAATACCTCCTCATCAAAGTTTTCTTAAATAAATGAAGCACTATATGAAGCAATAGCTTATTTCAAACTTGAGCAATGATTACTTTCTTTATCTAAAGTAGTAGTTGTATTCAACATATCCATAACCTTAAAGAAATGTTATAACAAGATACAATAAAATTATACAGCAATCAAAGTTTTCAGTTTCACACTTAAAATCCTTGTACCATTGGAGTGGATTCAATTATCAGCACAGTTCTAACTTCTATGACTCTCAAAAATGAACTTCAATAATTAAGCACAATTCAAAATAAAAACACTAGTGTGATACACATATATATATATATATATGGAAAGGGAGAAGTGCATGTACTGTCACCAGAAACAGCATGAATTGACTCTGACCCTGCTTCAATTACACCAACGTTGCCATCAGAAATTTCTCCTTTCTTAACCCAAACCCTTCTAATTCCACCATTTCTTGGCCTTCTACGATGATAGCCCCCAAACTCCTGATTCCCATTGTTGTAAAACATCCTAATCCTCCCCAATCCACCATTTCTTTTCCCATCACCACCAGCATTATTCACCAATAAACCCTTAAATTTGGGTTTAATTTCAACACCCTTACCATTTCCATCCCAAGTATTATTCATAGATAAATCCCTAATTTTGGATTAAGTGCATGTACTGTCACCAGAAACAGCATGAATTGACTCTGACCCTTCTTCAATTACACCAACGTTGCCATCAGAAATTTCTCCTTTCTTAACCCAAACCCTTCTAATTCCATCATTTCTTGGCCTTCTACGATGATAGGCCCCAAACTCCTGATTCCCATTGTTGTAAAACATCCTAATCCTCCCCAATCCACCATTTCTTTTCCCATCACCACCAGCATTATTCACCAATAAACCCTTAAATTTGGGTTTAATTTCAACACCCTTACCATTTCCATCCCCAGTATTATTCGTAGATAAATCCCTAATTTTAGATTCAATTTCAACCGTACCTTTCAAACTGTCGCTCTTGACCTCCATTTCAGCTTTCATTCCTCTGCTCTCGCCTTTTCCCCTTGCCTTAATCTTCTTCTCATCTTTTCTCTCACTCACAGGAATCACAAGCCCAACAAATTTCTCCTCATTACCAGCTTTATTTAAGCCTCCATCACTATGCTTCTTCTTCCCTTTCCAGAAACCCTCACCCTTGTTATTTTTCTTCTTATTCAGCTCTTTTAACTCCTCGATTTTAATTTCTTGTTTACTAGCGATCTTATCCGCAGATACTTGAATGTTCGAGACCGCAACATCTCGGTTATGAAGCCGATTTTTGTGAGTCGGTTGTTTAGAATTGGCTTTGCTTTTCTCGTTTAGTTTCTTGCCATTTGCAAGCTGTAGATCCACTGATTGTTGTTCCTCAAGCTCTTTCTGTTTAAGCCAACGCTCCTGAAGCTGAACGATGGTGACGTAGTTAGAGGGCAGAGATGGTGGTTTGGACTTTTCCTCCATTTTCAGGGACTCAAAGCAAGGAGGGAGTAAATGTGACCAGACAAATGAAAAAAAAAAACCAAAAGTAGCGTGAAAAGTAGAGAGAGAAAATTGAGAAGAAGATAACTTGCAAAAGAAGTTCTAAGGTTCTTCTGCGTTTGTTCATTGGATTTTTAATCACTTCTTTAATATAATTCTGCTATTAATTAGTTCATATAATATAATGTTATACTAGAAGTATATAAAGTGATTCATTCTGTTTTATGTATGATAATTTTTTTTTACTTTTAAGTTAGTTTTATATCGTTTTAACTATTTTTATTTGATTTATTTACAAGAATTTATTATAAATACTATTTTATTTCTAAGTGTAATTACTTTTTATTTATAAAATATTTAAAAATTACATTTATTTCACATTTGTGAGTTTCTGATTGAAAAGATATACACTCTATCGCAAGTCACGTGGGTATCAAAAATAGAATTAAAAAAGCCTATATTATGAATGGACATAGAATTAAATAAGTCTCTATGTTACATTCATTCATAATAATAAAGTTATTTTTTAATTATTAGGTATAAATTGTGTAATTATAAGATATTATTTTAAATTTATAATTATATTTATAAAATTAAATTATTATTAATAGTTGTAAAATTAATTATATTTATATATTTTATTGTGATAATATAATAAAAGAAAGTTAATTAAACTTATAAATCTGATTGATGTAGCTTCGATACAAAATAATTTGTATACTTACTTTGATATTAAATGATATATCAATAATAATTTATGAAAAATTATCACTGGTATTTTATACTTTTAATGTATTTTTATATGTATTTTTAATTATTACAAAATAGTTGTAATATTTTTAATTTTTATAGTTAATATTGAGGATATTTTTTAGTTTTATACTTAATATCAAATATACTCTTAAATGATTAATGACGTGAATTTTTCTAGTTAATGATATTTTTTTTTCTTATGACTCTAATATCAAGTAATTTTAAGTTTTAATAATTTTTTATTTAAAAATTTTAAACAAATAAATATTGATTAATTTTTTAATTTTATAATTTTCTATCAAATAACTATTATTTTTAATAAATTAAAACTAAAGTTACATCTAATCTTATCTTATTTTAACGAATATAGGTTCACCTTTATCTTTTGGTACTTTGTACAAGATCTTAATTATCTTATTAGAAACTTTATCTTCTTACTAATTTATTTATATATTTTTAAGATAAATAAAAATAATTTGTATATTTACTTTTAGGTCAAGTGATAAGAATAATAACTTGGTAAAATTTTTAAATAAGTTTAAAATATTACATGAAATTTGATATTTTTTAAAATGTTCGACTTATTAAACAATTATCACGTTTAATATAGAGAATAATTGATATTTTTATCCTTATCAATTAAATAGTAATTACTTAATATTAATAAAAATTAATTAATTAATTAAATATTTTTTTTCGTAACTCATAATTAAATCATTTTATATTTGAATAGCATTTATAACATTTCATAACTCCAAATATTAATTTTTATAAAAATAAATAATTAATTCACTCATTTATTTCTAATGAATTACACCATTGTTTAGTTGTGGTTATGAAAATACTTAAAAATTAATGAAACCATGTATTTAACTTCAATAAAACTTGATAAATTAATCAATCTTTTAATTAATCATCAATTTTATTAATTTTAAAGCTATTTTACTAATAACTTTAAATTAAATTATTAAATCACATAGTTGATATTTATTTAATCTCATGTACGTAAATAATCCATTGATATAACATTCTACATAACTAGTTCATAATTAGAGTTCTCTCAAATATTTGTTTTACCCCTTTAATTACATCTTTTACTTGAGTATCTATGATTCTTATGAATAATTACATTATAAGATGTGCACAATTATTATAAATAATTTCATATGATCATGTCATATCATAAGGTGTACACAACTATTCAAGCTTTGGAATAATTAAACAATGAAATTGACATCTAATATCTAATAATAGACGAAGTAGATTCTACATCTTATGATCAAATTTATCAACCCATCACAATTCCTAGACACCATGATGCAAGGCTTTCAGCCTAACAATCGAGCATCATCGAGTCAGTCAAATTATGCAATGCTACAATAAGGAGTCAAGTAAATCGTTCAAGATTAAGATCGTTCTACGCATGATCATCGAGTGATACAAAAAAACAGCTATATGTAACTGGATGTTTATAGTGTTTCTTATATGTCTATTCCTATCCTGCACGATCTCTATCATACATAAGTAACCCCAACTATATGTTTCCACATCAATTATCTAAGTTCATGGTCACTTCATTCCAAATAAATACGAACTATACTAAAGACATAATTAAAGATCCTCAACCTTTATTAATTATCAAGAATTATTTTGATTATTACACTTATACTAAAATCCTCTTGTATATATTCCTATATATTGAGTATAAGTTGACTCGAATAATTAGGGAATTTTTAATTTATTTAAAGAATAAAATATTATATGTAATTGAATATAATATACATTTATTACTTTAATTTTAGCAATTTTCAAATACAAACAATTTTCATTTAAGGGCTCGTATCCAAACAATTGGGATGGAGTACAAAAAGTTGTTTGAATAGTTGGTCTCATCCCAAGGAAATGAAGCAAAACCGAATAAGATTGCAACAATGATGAATATGAAACCACCTTCTAACTTGAAAAAGGTTCAACAACTAAATAGAAGGATAGCCAAATGTACTAATAACTATTTTCCATTTGTTAGGTTGCTTAGGAAAAATGTGATTGTTAAATGGGACAATAAATGCTAAGAGGCTTTCCAAAAAATAAGAATGTATCTTAGAGAACCTCAACTACGGATTAGTTTGGAGCCTTCATAAAATTTGTACATGATGAATGCTCAAAAAGTATTAAAATTATCATGATTTTATGCACGTTAAATGATTAAAAATATATATATTTATATGATTTTATCATATATTTATATAAATCTGTCTTTCCACAATCACGGGTATTTTTATTATTTTTTTGATATTTTTGCTTAAAAAAGTAACTTAAAGATTCAAAGAAAAATACCGGAGACAATACATTACAAATATATTCATAAAGTAAATGAGAAAAAGTAAAAAAAAAATGGAAAAATTGGACAAAATGGGTCAAAAATGTCATAAAGGATAAAATCGTGTACGCAGCCGCACAATAGCGCTGGCCAACGCGAGCAGCGTGCATAGCCGTGACAAACAACGTGAATGCATCACCAAGTCCTCACTCACCGGTGCCCATCAGCACCTAGTTCGCGCGCGCCTACTCTCCATTCCGCGCGCGCCCACGCCCAGTTCGCACACGCCTGCACCCATCTGTACCTAGTCTGCGCACGCCCCTACTCCATTTCGTGTGTGCCGTCGCACCCCACCTACCATCTGACGTCAACTAACGTCATTATCACCTACTACGTGTTTCCTCCATTTTTAATCATTTTTCCACCCACTTTTTCTTCCTTTCTTCACATATAAATACCCTCATTCTCTACACATAAAAAACATCTTCTTCTCTCTTTCCTCTCCATTTCTTAGTTTTTAGTTTTTCTTAGTTTTAGAGTTCTTCTCTTTTTGAGAATAACTAATAATGTTTTTGTTATTTAATTGCTTTTTGATTCAATAAATGAAAATGCAAATTCTGTTTGGAGGTTTTCCATCAATAGGAATAGCATCAAAGTACTGTAAGAATTTTATTTTCTTTACAGTTATTTTTTATGTTTTATTCTTATATGTTATATTTAATTTTTCTGTGATTAAATTTAACTTTGCTGGCTATTTGTAAACATGATATAATAATAATGTTGTTATGCTTGCGAAATATTAAATAGGTAAAAATCTCTAAAATGAATTGATTTTATTTTTATTCAAGATTTTATATTAAGAATGTTAGAGAGAAATATATTATTTTTCATTACAAACTTAAATTTAAAAATTAGATTTTAAGGTTTAGTTATCCGGTCTAATTTAGAGTAGTGCTCTTTTATTTATTGGTACAATCGCCCGGTAGTTAGAGTGAAGCTCTATTTTAAAAGTTTTTATAAGAATTATTATCTGAAAATGTATTGACAATATGTTTTTAGTAGTAGTTTTAAAACTTGAAAGTTAGTACTCGAATAATTAAATTCTTAGGTTTAATTTGAACACCTTGGATAAAGTTTAAACTATCTAACCCCACCAAAAGTGGCATTTAAATGGTTCATTTTCAATCTCTTAGAAAACAAAATTAATTTAATTAACCAAATTAGTTATCAATCTCACCCATAGGTTGTTAATTGATTTGTTTACTTAACAAATAATATCTAATCCTACCAAAGGTGGTATTCATATAAAAAAAAAAGAGAATCAATAAATATCTTTCATAACCTAAATAGTATGAGCAAGTATAATTAACTTAGTTATTATATTC
This sequence comes from Hippophae gyantsensis, assembly GCA_030763125.1. Classification (NCBI taxonomy): domain Eukaryota; kingdom Viridiplantae; phylum Streptophyta; class Magnoliopsida; order Rosales; family Elaeagnaceae; genus Hippophae; species Hippophae gyantsensis. Next base: position 37,920,383 of record CM061035.1, on the reverse strand, counting down.
ATAAATACTCCACTATTATAAAAGATAAAATTTGCATAAATGTTTATTTAATGTGTATCTATGTTTATTTTTATGTTATTAGATTAAAAACACAAAACCCTAAAATATCGTGACAGCAATTTTTAATTTTTTTTTAACTATTAACGAACAACAATTTTTTTATTTATTTATTTACTTATTATTTTTTTTGGTTTTTTTATTTTTACAACAATTTTAATTTGTTTTTTTAATGAAATTTTTTAACTATTCACGAACAACAATTTTTTTTATTTATTTACTTATTCTTTTTTTTGTTTTTTTCTAACTCAAAATAAAAAATCACAATTATTTACAGCATAAAAAGTTTTTAAAATTTTGATAAATAAATAAAAAATACTATTCTTTCTCCCGCAACGACGCTAAAAACTTGATAGGCAGAACCGGCATCGTCGATCCTACTATCGCTTTGGTTTTATATTTATAAAACTCTCGCAAATGCACGAATCATTTTGTAGAAAATGATAAGTATACTCCTAAGGTCGATCTAAGGAAGAAATATATGTGGGTTTTAATTTATTATTCAAACTTTTTAAAACGAAATTAAATTCTAAACATCCTGTCACGATATTTTAGGGTTTTGTGTTTTTAATCTAATAACATAAAAATAAACATAGATACAGATTCAATAAACATTTATGCAAATTTTATCTTTTATAATAGTAGAGTATTTATGGATATAATAACTAAGTTAATTATGTTTGCTCATATTATTTAGGTTATGAAAGATATAAATTGATATTTATTGATTCTCTATTTTTTATATGAATATCACCTTTGGTGGAGTTAGATATTCTTTGTTAAGTAAAAAAATCAATTAACACCTATGAGTGAGGTTGATAACTAATTTGGTTAATTAAATTAATTCTTTTTTCTAAGAGATTAAAAATGAACCATTTAAATGCCACCTTTGGTGGGGTTAGATAGTTTAAACTTTATTCAAAGTTTTCAAATTAAACCTAAGAATTTAATTATCCAAGTACTAACTTTCAAGTTTTAAAACTACTACTGAAAACATGTTGTCAATACATTTTCAGATAATAATTCTTATAAAAACTTTTGAAATAGAGTTTCACTCTAACTACCAGGCGATTGTACCAATAAATAAAAAAACACTACTCTAAATTAGATCGGATAACTAAACCTTAAAATCTAATTTTCAGATTTAAGTTTGTAATGAAAAATAATATATTTCTCTCTAATATTCTTAATATAAAATCTTGAATAAAAATAAAATCAATTCATTTTAGAGATTTTTACCTATTTAATATTTCACAAGCATAACAACGTTATTATTATATCATGTTTACAAATAACCAGCAAAGTTAAATTTAATCATAGACAAATTAAATATAACATATAAGAATAAAACATAAAAAATAACTGTAAAGAAAATAAAATTCTTACAGTACTTTGATGTTATTCTTATTGCTCGAAAACCTTCAAACGAAATTTGCATTTCCATTTATTGAATTAAAAAGCAATTAAATTACAAAAACATTATTAGTTCTTCTCAAAAAGTGAAGAACTCTAAAACTAAGAAAAGCTAACAACGAAAAACTAAAAATTAAGAAATGGAGAGAAAGAAAGAAAGAAGAAGATGTTTTTTTAGGTGTAAAGAATGAGGGTATTTATAAGTGAGGAAAGGAAGAAAAAGTGGGTGGAAAAATGATTAAAAATGGAGAAAACACGTAGTAGGTGATGATGACATCAACTGACATCATTTGGTAGGTGGGGTGCAACGGCGCACGTGGAATGGAGTAAAGGTATGCGCGGACTGGGCGCGGGCGTGCACGAAATGGAGAGTAGGCACTCGTAGACTGGGCAATGCGGCACGCACGAATCAGGCGCTGATAGGCGCGGACGCGTGCGTTGCTCGGCGCGACTGGGCACGCTGTGCACGTTGGTCGGCGTTGTTGGGCGGTTGCGTGGGCAATTTCCTGCTTTTTAACATTTTTGACCCATTTTGTCCAATTTTTCCATCTTTTTTTTTTACTTTTCCTCATTTACTTTATGAATATATTTGTAATGTATTGCCTCCGGTATTTTTCCTTGAGTCTTTAAGTTACTTTTTTAAGCGAAAATACCAAAAAAACAATAAAAAAACTCGTGATTCCGAAAAGACAGATTTATATAAATATATGATAAAATCATATATATTTATATATTTTTAATCAATTAACGTACATAAAATGATGGTAATTTTAGTATTTTTTGAGCACTCATTAGTACATCAATCTTGTGTGATTGAGAGCATAACAAGTTTCTTCCTTCTGGTGGAGACAGAAGGAATTTAGAAGCTTGCTCACTATGTCATCAAATTGGTGCATGCCTTAAGAATTGATGCACAAAATTTAAGGTACTACTTTGGTGTGCCCATTGTGGTGGTGACCTTTCACCCAATGAAATTTTTTTTGAATAGCCCTAAGCTATCGAAGAGGTTAGTGTAAATTTCCATCAAACTTGGTGAATACAATATGAAATGTCATCCATTGATAGGATTAAGGGGAAAAGAGTGGTTGTTTTGGTTATTGAATTCATAGAGGCACCCAGAGTTCAAGGTGAGCACATTAAAGAGATAATTGTGGTCATGGATATTAACCCCTTAATCGGTGAATTGAGTATGCCCTCTTAAGGGGAGTAAGAGGTATATGTTGATGAGGCAAGCACCTTTAGAGAATTAGGCATTGTTGTTGTAATACTAAGCCCGAAGGATTATTTCTTTAAGTACTTAATATCAATTAACTTCCAAGTAACAAACAATGTGGTTGAATCTTTCATAATGGGTGTGTTAATAGAGGGCTTTGGATGTTGAGGTTATGTTGATGTATAGCGACACTCGATTAGTGGTGAACCTATTCAAGGGGAAATTTGAAGCAAAAAAGATTGAATAATTATTTAGACCAACTAAAGAAGGACGTAAGTATGTTAAAAGTCTTCAAACTCAAACAAATTCCCCAAGGAAGCAGTTGTCATGTGGATACTTTAGCAACATTAGTAGTGGTACATGAAGCTATTTCTACATGAACAATCATTGTGACCATTCTGTCCGAAGCCAATATACAATAACCCAAACTAGATATTAATCAAGTTAACACATTGAGGTATATTTTTAGTTCATCCTATACCTTTAGTATATGTCAGAAGGGTTTTTTCAAGAAGATAGAAACCTAGATAAGGTTATGGAAAGTAAATCTAGAGCGTTCATGGTTCAAGGGAATTAGTTGTATAGGAAGACACATATGGGGCTAGATTTGTTGTGCATAATAGCCAATGCCACGAATTGTGAATGAGGTATGTGATACAGAGTATGGTTCTCATTCTAGGGAAAGAAGATTGTCTTTGAGGATCATACGACAGGGCTCCTATTAGTTAATTATGCTAGTTGATTGTATGAAGTACTATAAGGCATGTGATAAGTGCCAAAGGTACTCCTTGGTTTCCCATCTTCTTTAAGCCCTATGACCAAAGTAGTTAGTTCATGGCCATTTTAAAGTAGGGTATGGATATTGTAGGACCATAACCTAAAGCACCTAAGGAAAGGAATTTGTTACTTATGACAACAAACTATTTTAATAAATGCATTGAGGATAAAGTCGTAGCCCAAGTTAGAGAAGAAAAGATGATATATTTCATTTAGAAAAATATCATTTGTTTATTTTGCCTACCATGAGAGTTTTTTTTATGGATTATGGGAAATAGTTCAGAGGTTGTCTACCTTTGTAAAAGAATATGAGATCAAGCTATGTTATTCAACCCCTACTACCCACAATCCAATGGACAAGCAGAGTCATCTAACAAATTATTGTTAGAGTTTCTAAAAACAATTAGGGATTGCCAAGGGGAGCTAGTATGAAGAGTTACATGGTACACTTTTGTTAGTCTTAACTATACCTCAGGGTGCCATAAATGAGACTACTTTCTCTTTGACTTATGGAAAAAAAGTAGTACTTGAAATGATTCTGAAAATACAAGTATATGTGATCACTCACAAAGATAGGTAATTTAGAAACAAGAGTTGGCATGCCCTTGAGGATTGGTAACAATGTTTTGCTCCCAATTAATAACTCGTTAATAAGTTAATTAAAATTAGTAAAAAGTTTTTGATTATTATTGAAGAAAATAATATAAATAAATACAATATATGTCATTACGGGACTACCCTCACAATTATCCTACAATTTAATTAAAGATGTTATGAATGAAAATTAGTTTCTTAAGTTCTATATCACTTTCGTAACTTAAAACTATTCTTAAATTTTTAACATTAGCATTGAAAGGGTAGGCCTATTTAAGACTTCACACCTTTTCTTACTGTGTTTTGATTCATAATATCATTATAAGTCAACTTAAATTCTGATCAACCTAGAAGTCCCTAGGAACCCATGAACTCAAAGGAATATGAACAATTGAATTGCTAAGAACGTGTTGAAGATGATCATATTAAAATCCTAAGGAAACTAAGTCCTTAAAACCATAATCTTGAGACACCACAAAGGATGATCACTTCTTTTGATGAGTCGAATTCATGCATTCAATCAAAAACATAAGAAGGCAAAGCAAAACCTTTCTGAAATATAATTTTCATTAATGATATTTGTTATTGCCTCCAAATTACAAACTCTTCTTCTTTATAAGCAAGAAACCCTAAAAGAAAAACCCTAATTGAAATGGGCCTAATTGGCCTATTTAGTTGTGGATTGTGTCTAATTCATTCTTAAAGAATAAAATACTAAAAAGACTAAAATTACTTATGATAAATAAGATATAAAAAAGCCTATAATTCAATAAACAAAAATTGCTAAACATAAAAGGTCCATAATCAAGTAAAACAAAAATTGCTTCCTAAAGTAACCCTTGCATCCAACTTGATCTTCCAAATCTATCCCTAGCCATTGGAGCGCCAATTCCTTGCAAAAGATCTTGAGAATATTTGGAAACATCAACTTGATTAGCACTTGGAAACATCAACTTGATAAGCACCTCATTCTCCATTATTTAGTGTTAGAATCTTCTAACATAGCCTCTTTGTATTGCACTTCTGTGATCAAGCCTTGCAAAGCTTCTTTCATCCTTTTTTCCTTGGCCCCAGTCATTGGACTGTCAGTTCCTTGCAAAGGATCTTGAGAATATTTATGAATAATACCTTGGTCAACATCTTGAGGGTCCGTATCAAACTACTTAGAGGGTCTCCTCGAATCACCAACATCAAACTACTTCCTCATCACAATTTTCATCTCCTCTCATGTTTCTATTGGATGCTCCGTATTTCTCCTCCTATTCAGCGCCAATTGATCCCACCAAATATTAGCCTAATAATAAAAATTCAATGCCAACAATTTTTACCTTCTTTACCTCAAAATAATGGGGGTAATCGAATTCTAACTACATCGTCTTCTAATATAGATATGCTTATGGATCATTCTTCCCTTGAAACGATGGAACCTTTGTCTTAATACTACCCAAATTATTACCTTCTTGATTCATCACATTACTAAATGTACCACCATATCTCCTTCTAGAAATATCAATTGATTCCCGATCATATTCCAATTCAAACTCTTCAAATTCATCCTCCTCTATCCTGACTCCCCTTGGTTGAATTCTCTACCCCCTATGCACACGAGGTGGTTCAACACATGTGTTTTCTACCCGGTCTAACCTCACATGAATGGGTTCCATATCTCTTGTCAATGCCTCCATCATAAACTTTATGTCAACCTTGCCAAATACATCTTCTAAAGAAGTTTCTTTTGACATATTTGCTACAAAGAAAATGTTAGTAGTAGTAAGGAATCCTTACTTCACTTCCTCATGTGTTTCACTCAAAATTGATGTATCACTCAAATTAACTCGTGTTTACACTCAAAATTTAAATCGCCTTTTACCCTCTGATATGCTCTCCACTCTTGCCTTTTTCTTCTAGTATTTTCTCCAAAGTTCTTATCAATATAATCAAAGAAGAATAAGATTTTATCCAAAAATCCTCACCCAAACATGACCAATTAGATTTGGATCCTAAAAGCAAGAAGATAATGAACACAAATGGCTAGGTTTCCAATCAAATTCGGATCTATGAAGAAAGGAAAGAAAGATGAAATTTTATTTGGGAAAGTTAAAATAAGGAAGAAATAAATCTTTTTTTCAAGATTTTTCTTTTCCAAGAAAGAAAACTAAGGGCAATACGGAAATAATATAAGAATAAAGAAAGGACTAAATAATAACAACTGTAAATATATTTTTCTAAGATCTCTTTCTTTTTTTGATGGAAATATTTTCAAGATATTATTTTCTTTTTTATTGCTACTGTGAATAGAAACGACAAAAAAAAAAACAAACTGATAGCTCCACTAAATAAAACTGAAACAAAAAAAATGAAAAAGATGCGACAAAAATTTTAAACTCTCGGCAAGTGATGTAAACGATTGAATTTTGGCTTAAAAAATGTGGAAACATAGGTGAATCCCTTTATTTTGGAAGGAATTGAAACTAGCTTCAATTTGATATATTATAACAATCGTTTTCTTACCTGAGTCAAAAGTTATGGATGTTTAAAGTCACAATATCAATTTATCAATTTTTTTCTTGAAGCTGTGAACAAAAACCCTTTTCTTCTTTTTTTTTTTTTGATGAACTTGAATGGAGAAGAAATCTAATATTGAGATAAAAACACAAATAGAAATGTAGACAAACACATAAAGAAAAAATGCAATATAGATAGGCAAACCTAAGACTAGAACCTTGGCTCTAATACCAAAATGATACGAACCATGCCAACTTGTGATAAAACCCATAAAATATTAGTTCCTAGAGCCATTCTACTACAAATTTGGATGGAAATCGCAACCTAACACCTATATAGAGATGTGAACCTTGGTTTAAGGAGGACTCCATAATCAAGGAAATGAGAGTTGATAGATAAGTCGAGGTATAAACGCTACAAAGAATCAGGAGTTAATTTTTCCTTAAGTTGGTGGAATGCCATTTCTCTTTCTTCACTCTATTTGAACCCAACATTCTTTTTTATGACTTTGATTATCTATGTGGCTATTCTACTAAAGTTTTTCACAAATCAACGATAAAAGCTAGAAGTCCATGAAAACTTCAAAAATTACTTAGACTTATTGGCTTGAGCACTCCGTGATATTGTTGATTTCTCAGTAGTCTACGAACATCTTCCATGTCCCATCCTTATTAGGAACCAAAATTACTAGAATAGCATATGGACTCATGCTTCCTCTCATGTACCTTTTTCCATCAAATCACTAACCTGCCTTTGTAGTTCCTTCATCTCCTCAAGATTAATCCTATAGGTTGGTCGGTTTGGAGTGGTAAGACTAGGTAAAAAAGCAATTTGATGTTCAATCCCTCAAATAGGACATAATTAATTAGGAATAATCAAACTCATGTAAGATAGAAATAATTGAACTAAGCAAAGTATCATCAAGTTGGTTAGTATTCAAAAATGCCTCTTCATACAAAAGTACAATCAATGGCTGATTAAGGAACATTGTTTTCCTGATTTCACTCGTTTTTGCATAGACATTTGTTTTTCTCTCCTTTATTTTCTCAACTTTTTCAATCTTTCTTTCTTTGTCTTTCTGATTTTCTATCAATTTCTTTTTACCACTTTCTTTCTCACTATTATTATTTTGTTCACTCTCTTTTTGCAACCTCACTTGATCCTTATACACATGTTTTGGTGTCAAAGGTACAAGAATAACAGATCTTTGATTGTGAACAAATGAATACTTGTTGGTGAAGTTGTCACACTTGACTCGCTTATCAAATTTCCATGGTCTTCCTAATAACAAGTGCCATGCTTCTATGGGAACCACATCACCAAACACTTCATCTTTATACTTCATAATGTGAAAAGTGACTACACTTGTTTATGAACCCTTATCTCCCCAATATTATTTAATTGTTGGAATGGATAAATTATCCAACATGGTAGTGCTAGCAACATTAGTATAGGTTCCTCTATCAATAATCACACTACATACCTTACTCTGGACATGACATTTAGTATGAAATATGTTCTCTCTCTGTACTTCATCATCTTATTTGGATTGCAAACTCAAAGCCCTCATTGCCACAAATAAAGGATAAGAAAAAGATACGAAGAATTCAAAGAAAACTATGAAACAAAATCTAAAGATGAAAACATCGACAACGCAATTGAAAGAAAACACAAGACTGTAAGAATTTTTTTTTGTGACTCAAGAACGTAGAAAAGAATTGAAACAAAACAAGGTGAATTTTTTTAAATCAAGAATTCAAAATGAAGATAGATGAAGATATAACCTATTTTCAACAACTAAATCTTTAACACCAAATGATGTGGACCATCTAGGCGAACAACCTTAAGAACCCATGAACTCAAATGATGATCACTCCTTTTGATAAGTCAAATTCATACATTGAATAAAGAACACAAAAAGGCAAAGTTTGAAATATACTTTTCATTAATGATATTTGTTATTGCCTCCAAATTACAAAATTTGCTTCTTTATAAGCAAGAAACCCTAAAAGAAAAACCCTAGTTGAAATGGGCTTAATAGGCCTATTTAGTTGTGGATTGTGTCTAATCCATTCTTAAAGAATAAAATACTAAAAAGACTAAAATGACTTATGATAAATAAGACATAAAAAAGCTCACAATTCACAAAAACAAAAATTGCTTCCTAAAGTAACCCTTTCACCCAACTTGATCTTCCAAATCTATCCCTAGCCATTGGACTGCCAATTCCTTGCAAAATATCTTGAGAATATTTGGAAACATCAACTTGATCAGTACTTGGAAACATCAACTTGATCAGCACCTCAATCTCCATTATTTAGTGTTAGAATCTTCTAACATAGTCTCTTTGTATTGCACTTCTGTGATCAAGCCTTGCCAAGCTTCCTTCATTCTCTTTTCCTTGGCCCCAGTCATTGGACTGCCAATTCCTTACAAAAGATCTTGAAAATATTTTTGAACAATACCTTGGTCAATACTTTGATCTCCAATATTCCCCTCATTTTCGAAAAGATTCATCCTTGAATCACTTACATCAAACACATATAAATCAGTGACATTAAAAGTTCCACTACCATTAACATTGCCTAGTGAGTCTACATCAAACTACTTCTTCATCACCGATTTCATCTCTTCCCACATCTCTATTGGATGCTCCATATTTCCCCTCCTATTCAGCACCAGTTGGTCCTACCAAAATATTAGCCAAATCAAAAAATTCAATGGGAACAAGTTTTACCTTTATAACCTCAATCGAATACTAACTACATCTTCTTATCCCACTATAGATATGTTTCTGGATCATTCTTCCCTTGAAACTATGGATTCTTTATCTTAATACTATCCAAATTATTAGTTTCTTGATTCCTCACATTACTAAATATACCACCATCTCTCCTTCTAGCACTATCAATTGATTCTCGATCATATTCTTATTCAAACATTTCAAACTCATCCTCCTCTATCCTGACTCCCCTTGGTTGAATTCTTTCCCCCCTATACAGACGAGGTGGTTCAACACATGTGTTTTCTACTTGGTCTAACCTCGCATGAATGGGTTCCATATCTCTTGTCAATGCCTCCATCATAAACTTTATGTCAACCTTGCCAAATACATCTTCTAAAGAAGTTTCTTTTGACATATTTGCTACAAAGAAAATGTTAGTAGTAGTAAGGAATCCTTACTTCACTTCCTCATGTGTTTCACTCAAAATTGATGTATCACTCAAATTAACTCGTGTTTACACTCAAAATTTAAATCGCCTTTTACCCTCTGATATGCTCTCCATTCTTTCCTTTTTCTTCTAGTATTTTCTCCAAAGTTCTTATCAATCTAATCAAAGAAGAATAAGATTTTATACAAAAATCCACACCCAAACATGACCAATTAGATTTGGATCCTAAAAGCAAGAAGATTATGAACACAAATGGCTAGGTTTCCAATCAGATTCGGATCTATGAAGAAAGGAATGAGAGAAGAAAATCTATTTGGAAAATTTAAAATAGGGAAGAAATATTCTCAAGCTAGAAATCATTTTTGCAAGATCTTTCTATTCCAAGAAAGGAAACTAAGGAGAATACAAAAATAATATGAGAATAAAGAAAAGACTAAATAATCATAACTGCTAATCTATTTTTTAAAATCCCTCTTTCTTTTCTTGATGGAAATATTTTCAAGATCTTTCTTTTGTTTTCCTTTCAAGATATTTTTTTTCTTTTTTATTGCTACTATGAATAGAAAAGAAACAAAAAAAATTTAACAACCCCACTGAACAAAACTAGAACAAAGCAAAACGAAAAAAGGTGTGACAAAAACATTAAACTCTTGGTAAGTGATGTAAACAATGGAATTTGGGCTTAAAAAATGCAAAAACATAGGTTAATCTCTTATTTTTAGTAGGAATTGGAACGAGTTTCAATTTGATATATTATAATAGTTGTTTTGTTACCCGAGTAAAAAGTTATTGTCGTTTAAAGTTGCAACACAAATTTATCCATTTTTTTAAACTGTGAACAACAACCTTTGTTTTTATGAACTTGAATGAAGAAGAAATCTAAGATTGAGATAAAAACACAAAGAGAAACATAGATAAACACACAAAAAAATGCAATAAGGATAGGAAAACTTGTGACTAGAACCTTGGCTTTGATACCAAAATGATACGAACCACGCCAACTTGTGACAAAACCCATAACAAAAATCAGTTCCTAGGACCATTCTACTGCAGATTTGATTGGAAATCACAACCTAACACCTCTATAGAGATGTGAACCTTGGTTTAAGGAGGACGCCACAATCAATAAATGGAGACTTGATTGATAAGTCAAGGTATGAAAGCCACAAAGGAGCATGAGTTAGTTTTTCCTTAATCAGTTGGAATGCCATTTCTTATTCTTCTCCCCATTTGTACCCAACATTCTTTTTGATGACTTCAAACATTACTCACACTTGTTGGCTTGGGCACTCCATGATATTTTTTATTTCTCAATAGTTTATGCACATCATCCATGTCTTATCCTTCTTAGGAACCAAAATTACTAAAATAACACATGGACTCATGATTTCTCTCACGTACCTTTCTTCCATCAACTCACTAATCTACCTTTGTAATTCCTTTGTCTCTTCAAGATTACTCCTATAGGTTGGTCGGTTTTGAGTGGTAGCACCATGTAAAAAAGAAATTTGATGTTCAATCCCTCGGATAGGACATAATTCATTAAGAATTTCCTTGGGAAACGAATCATCAAACTCGTGCAAGATAGAAGTAATTGAACTAGGCAAAGCATCATCAAGTTTGTTAGTATTCAAAAATTCCTCTTCGTATAGAAGTACAATCAATGGAAAATTAAAAAAAACATTGCTCTGCTAATTTCACTTCCTTTTTTATAGACTTTTTTTCTCAACATTTTTAATCTTTCTTTCTTTTTCTTTTTGATTTTCTATCAATTTCTTTTTTCCCTAATCTTTGTCACTATTTGTATCTTGTTTACTATCTTTTTGCAACCTCACTTGATCCTTATACACATGGTTTGGTGTCAAAGGTATAAGAGTAATAGATAATTGATTATGAACAAATGAATACTTGTTAGTGATGTCGTCATACTTGACTTGCCTATCAAATTGCGAGGGTCTTCCTAATAGCAAGTTTCCTTCTTCCATGAGAACCACAACATCAAACACTTCATCTTCATACTTCCCAATGCCAAAAGTGACCAACACTTGTTTATGAACCCTTACCTCCCCAATATCATTTAACCATTGCAATTTATATGGTCTAGGATGTTTAATTGTTGACATCGCTAACTTCTCCACCATGGTAGTGCTAGTAACATTAATACAACTTCCTCTATCAATAATCACACTACATACCTTGCTCTGGACATTACATCTAGTATGAAATATGTTCTCCCACTATACTTCATCATCTTCTTTGGATTGCACACTCAAAGCCCTCATTGCCACCAATAATTCACCTCGGGTAGCACACTCATCATTATCACCGTCTTGTAATGGTGGCATAAAATCATTGTCAAATTCAATGTTAGTTTTGATCTCCCTATCATCTTTCTTCACCATAATTCCTTTTTTTGGACATTGATTGGCTATGTGACCTTTTACTTGACATTTAAAACATTTAATATCATGATTCCGAGTAATAGATGAATATGGTTTATCTTGAGTTCCTTGGATATCCACTACTTTCTTTTTCTTTAGTTTTGGCTTTGGAGTGGAAATCTTGTCATCTCTCTTCCAATGGTTTGACTTCTAAGTGGATCTACTTCGGCTATGGCTCGCACGTGTACTACTTATGCTCTTAAGTTGATGCTGAATCTTAAAAGCCATATGTACCATTTCCTTTGACTCCATATAATATTGAAACTACACTGCATTTTGAATTTCCCTATTTAAACCAGCCAACACTAATATTTTTTTACTACCATGGGATTAAGTTGTACTAATATTGCTAGCACTACCATGGGATTAAGTTGTACTAATATTTCTAGCACTACCATGTGAGATAAGTTAGCATGCCAATAATTAAACATCCTAGAGCTTATAAATTACAATGGTTTAATGATAGTGGGGAGGTAAGGGTTCATAAAGAAGTGTTGGTCACTTTTTGCATTGGGAAGTGTGAAGATGAAGTGTTTCGTGATGTGGTTCCCATGCAAGTGGGGCACATGTTATTAGGAAAACCATGAAAATTGGATAGGCGAGTCAAGCACGATGGCTTCACCAACAAATATTCATTTGTTCACAATCAATGATTATTTACTGTTGTACCTTTGACACAAAAACAAATTTATGAGGATCAAATGAGGTTCCAAAAAGAGAGTGAACAAAATAAAAATAGTGACAAAAGAGTGGTATAAAGAAATTGAGAGAAAATCATAAAGAAAAATTGAAAAATTGAAAAATTTGAGAAAAAAAAGAAAGAAAAAAATATCTATGCAAAAGTGAGTGAAATCATAAGAGCAATGTTCCTTAATCAGTCTATGATTGTACTTCTACAAAGAGGAATTTTTGAATACTAACCAACTTGATGATGATTTTCCTGGTGCTACCATTCCAAATCAACCAGTCTATAGGAGTAATCTAGAGTAGATGAAGGAACTACTAAAGCATATTAGTGAATTGATGGAAAAGAGTATATGAGAGAAAGCACGAGTCCATACGTTGTTCCAATAATTTTGGTTCCTAAGAAGTATCGGACATGCAGGATGTACGTAGACTACAGAGTAATCAATCGTATTTTATTTCAAATATTTTTACAAGACTTATTATTGGAAAATATATTGATGACATATTTTTTCGTAATAGATTTAAAATCTGAAAATTTGGTTCAGATATATCAATCTAAAATCTAATTTAGACACCTTCAATGAGAATTTAAATTGATAGCCTTGTAATAAGTATTAATTGAAATGGTTTATTAATTCCTTAAGAATAAAGTATAATTTAATCATTATCAATTAACTAGTCCCATCAAAATATTTAATTGGTATTAATTAGCAACAAAACTAATCCCTACCAAAAGACTTTTTCACATAAAAAGGAGAATCATTAATCTTAATTTATATCTTTAATAACCTAATTAATATTGAGCAAACATGATTAATTAACTAATATATTCTATAAATGCTACATTGACTATTAAATATTTATTTACCTAACATTTATTGAATCAATTTTATCTTTAAATTTTATGTCAATAGATTAGACTTTTCAAACCAAAACTTTTAGGTTTATTTTTTCGTGTTTTAAGAGTTTTTTTGAATTATTTTAAAATCCGATAGTTCTTCCTTAGACCAACTATGAAAGTATACTTATTGTTGTTGAAAAATTGATTCGTACACTTGCGAGCTATTTATTAAATGCAAAACTTGTGTATCATTAGGCTAGATTTTCGTGTGGAATTTTTGTTTTGCATCCATAATAGATGAATATTGGAATGATTTTATTTAATTAAAGTTGAATTATTTATTGATCATAGTTTTTCTTACCTTTTTTATTTATTATTATTGGTCATGTTAATTTGTGAAGAAAGTGATTATTTTAAATTTAGACACTAAATACATGATCTATGTTTTAGTCATATAATTATAAAACAAGAGTCTAATTTAATAGCATTTATTTGTGTCAAATTAAATGGTTAAATTATTTTAGTTAGGATTGCTAAGTATTAATTAAAACCCAATTAAAGAATTAATCGGTTAATTTATATTTTGGGACTCACCGTAATCATTAAATGTTCTTGTATTTACAAAGAAAAAAAAATCAATAATGTCAATTTTCGAAGCCAATTGTAAAAAATTATTTAAATAGTTTTACCCATGAGTAGTTAGCTAACTAATTTTTCATACTCATTCAATCATTTTAATTTGGTACAAGAAGTTATCTATTTTATTTTAATTTATTTAAGCATTTTAGATTTTACATCGATCTTTCAACTAACATTGTTAGTGTTTTAAGGATTATTCCATTAGTTTATTAAGAGAACAAGTTAAATTTAAAATTATTATAAATTCATTTAGAGTTTGAATTTGGGATAAACTTATCAGTAATTTGTTAGTGATTAGACAAATATTAATTATTTGTACCTGTTAGGTATTGGATAGTAAGGGACATTGTGGCAAGTGAACATCCTTTTTTGAATAAAATGATGATCCAATAACTTACTATGCGACTTGGTTATGCTTCAACCTATATTCAATGGCTATCATGATTGAACCTCAATACTTTTCAGGTCTTTCAATCAAGGAAAAGACCTACATCTCAAGAGACTACTTAATCCAACTTTTCAAGATACTGATTGACTAATTCTTATTAATGGCTAGCATGTATGTGGGATATGAGAGTTTCTGCAAAAGTTATTCCAATAGATCACTAACATGACAGTTAATGGGGGAGAAAATGAGTATAAATCAAGTTCATATGGAACTACAAGGAAGAGACTAGCCAAGTAGTATGGGAAACAGCTTTATATCTTAACCCCAATGCTCTACTCTTTGGCAGAGATATAACAATTCGAGATGCTGACGATGGTATTTAAACTCCCAAATTGACTTGGATTGAAAGCACTCCATATGACATTTCGTCTGAAACAGAAATTAATGAAAATTATGATGAAGAATAATTTTGGCCAAATGATGGATGGGACTAGTCAAGACCAGAGTCATGGAAGCATGGTGGGATTTGACCTAGAGTTGTCTGCAAAACATGAAAAAGAAATCTACTTAAGCAAATGCTTATGTCTTAGAATAATGCATGTGTGGTTGTTATGTAAATAACAATAAGTAGGGCTAGTGTGTAATCTACTATTAAATAAGGTTATGTGTGAAGTTATTATGTAAAATAAGAGATTTCCTTAGGATAAGTTGATATGTCAACTTATTAAGTAAAAAGAACACCAGTGATTTCATGTTTCTCTATAAATGGCATGATTTGTAATGAAGGAGGACACACTTGGTCTCTATTTCTATAATAAGAATTTTGTTTAAAATATTTAGTAGTGAGTATTTTTCTATAATAAGATTCTGTTTTTGTTAAAGATACTTGGGTAGTGAGTATTTTCCTTATTTGTGATGCGGAGTATTAGACTTATTGACACATGTAAGATAAACAAACGCATCATAACAAAATCCCCCACCATGCTTAACCATGTTTTATTTTAGGAGTGAGAAAATTTTATAATAAATAGAGAAAAAAAATTTGGGAGTTATCTTTTTTTTCAAAACTCTATATGCTTACTATGCCATTAAGATTGGAGTAAGCATTCACATTACACTTTATTACCATGATTAGAATTATAACCATTTATAAACACTCTAATAAGTAACCTTCTAAGTGGAATAAGTAAAATTAACAACAATTTTTCCCTATCATAAGAGATCATTGCAATTAAAATTCTTATTAAATCCAATATTATATTCAACATAAAAATAAATGATTTAAAGTCCACAAGAAAAAAACATGCAAATTAATTAATCAAGGTTACTTATGAATTAGTTGATAGAAAATAGGGTATTTATATACGACCTATTTTCCATCAACTAACACATACTTTAACTTATCGAGTAATTGTATTTAGTAGGCTAATAGCTTTGACACCTCAAAATTTATTATTATATGCTTCTATTTTTTTAATGAAGGCTGTCAGGTTTTAAAAGTGCATCGAGACTTCTTCAACTAGATTGGTACCCTGTAGCACTCATTTTTATCTAGTCAATCAACTACAAGTAAAAAATTGATAAAAATGATTATACAAATCAAACCTCAACAAAACCTATAATTAGGCCTACTATTAGCATCTAAAAAAACATAAGATTTAGCAAATGGTGGAACATCCCACCACTATATCGCTATACAGATAATAGATGTCTTAGAAACTATACAATCAATTACTTCATTGTCCTCCATATATATCCATGTAAGCAATCTTTTCTAAGCAATAAACTCAGCAGAGTATTATCTCTATGGCACTGATAACGATTTAATGCGAAAAAGAGTCACAACACAAGCTGAGTAAGACTCCAACCAAAGCCTCTATCACCAAAAGGTGACAACATACAATACAACATGAACAGTCAAAGCATATGCTACCATAAGTGAACTACAAAAACAACCTTTAATAAAGGATCTTGATGTTCGAAATATACCTACACAACCCACTAGACTAAGTGATCCAAAAATAACACCATCAATATTGACCTTTATCCACCCCAAAGGCAGCAATCTCCAAATTACCTCTAAGATTACGTGGGGTGTACCATGGAATTCCTTGTCTCACAATATTTGGAGGACCACAAGATCCTCCATTGTATTTTGCATGGACCTACGATGTGATAATTATTACATTCTTCTATTGTTTGATTGCATTCTTGTTAGTTTCTCTAAGTTGTTAATAATTATCCATACAATATTATACAATTATTATTTGACTACTTAATTTTGTATCATCTATATAGATAGATTCTTCAAATTCTCTAATAAAATAAATATTGATCATAATTTTATTTAATCATATTATTATTATTTGTGTAAGTTCTGTAGTCCTTTAAGTCTTGTTGACATTCTTGTGTGTAAAATATGTAGTCTGTCTATTTGTCTTCTTCTGTGTAAGGTTAGTTACTATTGATTAGTAGTGCATACACGCATATAGTTAGGTATGCTCTATATGCAAGCATGTTATACATACATTATGTTGGTTTTTTTAGTGTACATACTAGGTTAAGTATTGTGGTTTATTCGTTGCATTTACGAGTTTTTATGAAAATTACTCGGTAATTTTTAAAACAAAAAATCAATTTTTTGTGTGCTTTGATGAGCTCCTCATCGAATCCTAAGTCAATGAAGCCTTAGCGAGGATGGTCAATACAACCTTACCGAGGTACCCTGTGTGGTTGATTTTTCTCTATAGTTACCCCTTCTTAAATGCTTTGGTAATTAGAAATTGCTAGTGAAACTCTGCTAAAATATTTATGGTGATTCTAATTCTGTTTTTTACTAATCATCTTAAGTGTATTTTGGTGATTGCGACACAATTTTGTGAGAGTAAAGTGTGTTCTTAAGCTGTGAGTGTTTAGACTATTTTACTTATGAGGTGTGAGCAATACTATGCTTTTAGGATTTATGAGAGTTCCCAAGACATTGATTATTGGTGATCATGGTTCAGGTGTTTCCCATGTTGTTAGTACACTTTCTTGTTCATATTACTGATCTTTGGTTTCCATGGTCTTAGTTCTAGAGAATAGCCAAATTTGTGTGTTGGATTAAGTAGTTATGAAGGCAATGAGTGAGGGTAGTAATAGGTAATTAGAGTAATATGATCCTAAGTAATAGAGGTATTTGAACTTATATTTATATTAAGTTGTATTTATTTATTATTTAGTAGATTGTTTACTATCGAGTGGTTTTAATAAGCAACTCAAGCATTTTACATATAAAGATGGATATTACATGGGTTTATCTCGTTATATGATTATGTTTGTATAATCTGTTATGTTGTGAATAAAATCTAAGTCTTGATCATGTATGTTTCAACATATACGCTTTGAGTCCTAAAGAGGTTAGTATCTTCTTATTTAAGTATATATCGTGTATAGGTCTCTTTTAATTAGTACCGGAGTAGTTACACTCTTTTTGGGCTTAATCGCTACAATGTTGATCCTTTCCCCTTTTCTCTATGTTTAATTTCATTAATCTTTCATGATGGATAATGTTATAGGTTTGGTCAATGAACCTCCTTAATTTAATGGTTATTGTTACTTTTATTGGAGATATCAAATGTGTTTGTATTTGAGATCATTAAATAATGATGTATGGTCCTTAATTGAGAATGGTTGGAAGTTCCCTTTGTATATTTCAAAGACTGGTGTTGTTACCCCTAAGTCCAATATTGATTGAAACAAAGAAGATTTGCATCTAAGAAATCTCAATTGTTAAGGGTTGCAATTACTTATCAGTTATATGACTACTAAAGACCCTAGTTTGATTTTTAAGTTTACTAGCTCCAAGGAAGCATGGGACTTCTTGGAAAGAAAGTATGATCAGTGCTCTTCTCAGTTGGTTGTATCCTCTAGAAAAGGTTGTAATTACCTCTTCTTATTGTTTTTCTTTGATGGCTTCTCACTTTGGGGTTGTTTCTTCAAGAACATCTTATTAGATTGATGTTGTTGATGATGACAAATTTTCCCTTTAAGAGTCCTATGATCAACTCGTGTATGAGACTTTCAATATGAAGAAATTTACAACCAAAATCAACAACAGCCTGAAAGAAAAGGATAAAGAGCAGTTAGACCTCTTTGGTCAATTGCTCAATCTCACTTTGGAAAGTGAGAAGGATATGGGTAACTTGAAGATGAGATTGGATAATCACATCAAGTCACTTCAAATTCTCCTTCGTGATAATGATAAGTGTCTCACTTGAATAAATGAGCTCTATAAGTCTATTCATGATAAGATATCAGAAGCACACAAAGTTTAAAGAACTATAAGTCCTCTTCTAGCAATTATGAAGTTATATCTAATCTAAAGAAATATAGTTGCATCTTATATACTAAAAAGGCTCTTCTTAAGTCTCTGTTGAATGATAGTGAAGTAGAACTTAACAATATTCAAGTTTATGTTGATGTTGATACTACCAAAATCAAGTTTCATGAATCCAATTTGTTGAAAAAACATGAAATGGTTGAGTCTTTCCACTCTCAATTGTACAATGCAGAGAGAAAAATTAAGAAATTTTGAGACATTAGTCAAAAATGGTCTACTAGAAATACTTGTTTAGAAAAGTTGTTGAAGTTTAATGACACTCATGCTTCTTCCTCCTCTATTATTGCTGCTATTTAGGATAATGTACCCTTTGTGAAGGATTCTAATGATGACTATAATATTGATATGTTAAGTGTAAATAGCCTCTCTTTCCAATCTCAAACATCTCTGGTTTCTTCTCTACCTATAATACTCATAGAGAGTATCTTATTATGACAAAAAAATGTTGAGTCGTATAATATTTGTTGAATCTGTCAATCACTTTGACTATCGAAGCTTTGGTTTTATAGAATGAATCAATTGTGCTTCTCCAGGAGTTAAAGTCCTCTCAAGTTAATACTTTTGGTGATCTGAACCTAAACTGTAATGTTGTTCATACAATTCTAAAGGCTCAAGTGTCCAAGTATTGGTATTTTTACAGTGGTTGTTCACGTTATATAACTCGAGATAAATATTTTTTTACCAACTTAATACTTGCTAATGATTGGTCTATTACCTTTGATGATGAAAATAAGGCTTAGATTTGTGGAAAAAGATCCATTAGTGCTTCTAGAATTCCTGAGCTTAAATATGTCCTTTATATATAAGGTCTTAAGCTAAGCTTATTAGCATTATCCAAATTTGTGACAACAAGTACTCTGTCAAATTTACTCAAAATGAGTGTACTATGTATGACATTTTGGGTAATATTATGATTAAGGGCACCAGATCATAAGCCAATTGATATTGTAATGGTAACCCTCCTGAGGTTGTATGCAATAGATTGAGTCTTAGTATAGAAGAGCTTTGGTATCAGTAGTTAGGTCATATCAACCACAAGCTTCTGAAGAACATCTCAAGTCTTAAGATTGTTAGAGGTTTTCTTGCCATCACTACTTTTCCTGAACATGTGTATGGTCTCTATTAACTGAGCAAGAAAAGTAAGGGTCAACATAAAAAGAACCAACTTCTCTCCATAACGAGACCTCTTGAACTTCTTCATATGGATCTAATAGTCCTATATGGACTGCTAGAATTAGTAGGAGAAGTATAACTTAGTGGTTATTGATGATTTCTAAAGATATAACTGGGTTATGTTTCTAAGAGAGAAACCAAAAGCATTTGCTAAGTTCAAGACCCTATATTAAACTACAAAACAAGAAGTTCGAGTCCATTGGAAATGTCATCAAAATAAGAAGTGATCATGGTAAAGAATTCAAGAATTTAGAGTTCAATTCCTTTTGTGATGATATGGGTATTCAACATGATTTTTTTACTCCAAAACCCTCTCAATATAATGTTTGTTGAGAGAAAGACTAGGGTTATTCAAGAAATGGCTAGAGTAATGTTGACTAGAAAAGTTTAGCTAAGCATTTTTGGGAAGAAACTGTTAACACCTCCCGCCGCACTTTGAATCGTTGCTTCTTAAAACCTAGTACACATTAGTCTTCTTATGAGCTTATGCATGTAATGAAGCCTAATGTGAAAAACCTTCGTATGTTTGAAAGTACTTTCAATATTCTTTTAAGATCGAGAGAATTTAGAAAAGTTTGAAGCTAAAAGTTACCTTAGAAATTTCTGGGATATTCTAACAATAGTCATGCTTGTCAGGTCTACAATCTAAGAACTTCAATAGTTATGGAATCTATCAATGTATTCATCGATGACTCTAGTGCTACTAAACATGTTAAGTCTAAATACAATGATGTATTTGGTGATTGGGATTCTTTTGAAAATACCACAGATAATATTGATACTCCTACTATTATCACTTATGTTGATCCACTAAGGACTATTGAAGAAGATGAGTAAGAAGAATATTTTCTTCTAAAATAGGTTTAAAATATTCATTATGCTAATATCATTATTGGTAATGTTGAAGGTGGTGTCAGAATGAAATGGTAGATACAAGAGACCTAAAACTACATATGTTTCACCACTATTATCCTTCCTAAAAATGTTAATAAAACCTTACAGGATGTACATTGGGTCAACTATATATTGAAGAAACTTATTTAGTTCCAATAGAGTGATGTCTAGTATCTTTTCCCCATACCTACAGATAAACATGTCATAAGTACACGTTGGTTTTAAAAGAACAAAGAGGATGAAAATGGCATGATTGTATAAAATAAATCTCATCTTATTTCTCAAAAGGTACACACAACTTGAAAGGAATTGACTTTGAGAAAATTTTGCTTCAATTTCCTATCTAGAGTTTATAAAATTACTCTTTGGTTTGGCTTACAACTTTGTTTTAAGTTATACTAGATGGATGTGAAAAATTATTTCCTCAATGGGGTTATCAAAAAGGAAGTTTATGTTGAACAGCCAAAAGGTTTTGAAGACCCTCACTTTCCAAATTATGTCATGAAATTGAAGAAAGCATTGTGCAATTTAAAGCAACCTTTGCAAGCTTGGTATAGGCATCTAACTATGTTTGTCCTCAACAATGTTTTCTAAGAGGAGGTGGTGACAAAACTTTATTTGTTTCAAGAAATAAGAGCCATATATGCCAAGAAGCTTGTCAAGAATTTTGGATTGGAAAATGCTAAACATGCTTGCACACCTATGAGTACTACAATTAAACTCCATCAAGATCCTTGTGGAAAAGTAGTGAAGTAAACTTTATATAGGAGTATGATTGGAAATATTCTCTATTTAATTACTAGTCATCTAGATATCTCTTCCAGTGTTAGAATTTGTGCTAGATTTTAGGCTAGTCCTAAAGAACCTCATCTTCCTTCTATTAAATGGATCATCAAGTATGTCAATGGTATGTCACAATTTGGTTTTTGGTATTCTTGACACATTACTACAAAATTGGTTAGGTATTCAGATGTTAACTTGGCAGGGTGTAATGATAACAAAAAGAGTATGTTAGGCGGGTATTTCTACTTGGGTAATTCTTTGATCTCCTATCATAGTAAGAAGAAGAATTCTGTGTCTCTATCTATTGTTGAGCCTGAGTATGTTTTTGCTAAGCTCTGCTACTCGTAATTGTTATGGATGAAGTAGATGTTGTCAGACTAAGGTACCCTGGTAAGATTTTAACTTGTGACAACACAAGTCCAATATGTATTTCAAAAAATCCAATCCAACATTCAAGAACGAAACACATTAACATTAGACATCACTTCATAAGAGGCTTAGTGGAGTCGAACACATTGTCTTTGTAGCATATCAACACTGATTTTCAACTTGTTGATATTTTTACTAAACCTTTAGATTGTCTTAGGTTTGAATCCCTAACAAAGGCTATTGATCTTTGCATCTCTCCTTGAAGGACTACAATATGTATTCTTCATATTTGTGTGAGCTTGAAGAGTTTTGTGTTTTGTTATTTGTCCTTCTATTTCCCATTTATGTTTTTGTTATTTAACATTTCTATTCTTGCATGTGTTATTTCTTGTTCTATTTGCTTTAATATTCTCTACTATGTTGTATGAGTGTTAAAATTATTGCATACTTGTGTCTTTTCTCCCTAATATAGAAGTGTTTCTTTGACTTTTATCAAAAAGGTAGAGAATTTTTTGTGCACAACTATGCATTTAATGCCATGTTATGTGTTGCATGGGATGTGAGTATATGATGACACTGTATTTTGTTACCTGACTTGCATTTACGTAGGGTGACTGTTGCATGAAGTTAGTGGGAGTTGTGTACATTGCAAGTGATTCTACTGCATGTCTAACTGTGTTTAGCCTATCTGTGTGTACATATGTAGGGATAATATGATAGTATCTGATAGACTACACACTATTTCTTCATAATAAGTTCATAGGATATGTGTTTGTTTCGTGTGTGCAAGTTACAGGTATAGATTAAGATCAACTTGTAGCGTACAGATGTGTTGATACCCTCATGTTTTAGAATGGAAAAGTGTTGATGAGTTAATTTGAGAAGATGGTTGGAGCGCACAAGACGGTTGCACATTGAGTAGGTGTATTTTTGGTGTTGGGTATGCATTGATATTTTGCTTGTAGGAACAAACATCTTTAGGTCATCTTCACGATCATTGATCGGTGCAAAACTACAATTATACAGTATCGTAGTTTTATAATATAGTGATAAGAAGAGTATCGTTCTCAAGGATTGGTAACTTATTTTTGACAAATATCAAAATTATATTAATCTTAATTTTATCTAGAGAACTCATTAAGGTTGTCGTAATTGAAATTTAAAATAAAATAAATTTAAAAAAATATGCAAAAGAAAATAAAGATGTTGTTTGAAAATCAAATCAATGAGAAGAAAACTTCTAGGAAATTGATTTCATCTAATCCCTCACTATGCTTTACTTATCTAGCTAATTGAATTTAATTCTTTTTGTTTGTTAGCAATCTCCAAAAAATATCCAAAAGTCTCTTTCGATAGTCAATTGAAAATATTCGTGTTAATTAATTTACATAAGAGTATGCAATTAAATAAAGCAAGAAGACATTAAAACCAATGATTTTAATACTTCACAGGTTCATAGAAGTCTTTCGATCTCTATATTTACCTATGTCGAAATATTCCATATCTATCCTATAATTCTATCTTTCAATAGTAAATCACAAGACGAAAATCATATAATTAATGTCCAGTTAATTAGAAGTATTAAACTCAAAATAAATTAGACAAACATGAAGATAAATAATTCAAATTAACGTAGAAAATCAAACATAGTTCAGAATTAAATTACATCTACTTTCGCGTCTTCTACACCTCTACGAATATTTTCTCCAATTTTCTACGTCTCTGTGTGCTTTTCTCTCTTTTTTATTTTATTTTTTTTCTTTATAGCACTCTCTCTTTGTCTTCTCTGTTCATTTTTGCACTGCTCTTTTTATTTTTTTTTGTTTTCATGCACTGGCGGCCGCCCCTCTATCTCCCTATCTATCTTTATATATATATATATAACCTATCTCTATCCTCCTCTACTATATATATATATATATATCTGTGTGTGTGTGTGTGTGAAGACTGCTTTCTAAATGCTTTTTTTGTTTTATATATATCTCAAATCCCCTTACTTCCTTATATATATATATATATATATAAAATTAGACTAAAGTTAAAGTTAGGAAGTGATAAATTATATCAAATTATGCAAGTCATCAAACACCCCCAAACTTAAAACTTTGTTTGTCCTAAAAAAAAAAGAAAATAAAAGAAAAGACAGTTGTAGATAGTGTCAACAAGACCCCATAGATAACTACTATCACTTACCAAGCTATGATCTGAATTTAGATTTCATCACTAATAACTTACTCTTTTTACATCAAAGATAGGAAGAAAATCAATCAAAATTTCGTAATTTGTCAAGCAAAAGTTAATCATTTACTTCAACCTAATGATAGGTCCTTAAGTGTGTGTAAAGTAATCAATTTAACTCCAAACCACTAGCAAATTCAGATAAAAGTAGAACAACAAAAATAAGAAGAATTCTCTTAAAACTTAACCCAATAAGTCCAATATTCAAAAATCCTCTCCACTAATGTAATCAAATACCAAAATTAGAGATCAAAAGGTATTTAATCAGGGTTGTAATGATAGGCCATAGAGTGAGGGCAAAGAAAGAAATGGATATGGAAAATAAAAACAAATTGAAAAAATACTTGGTAAAAAAACAATAAAAAGAATATTCACAGGATTCACACCATAGCTCTTTCTCAACAATATGCTCATACTTATGACAATATTATTGTCATACTCAATAAGAGGAGTACTCCTTTTTTTTGTGGTTTCCTTGACACTCATAATCTTTACTAATTTTTATCACTTTTACCCTTTTTTTATTCTTGCTTTCCACTTTCTTTCTTTTTATCAAAAAGAGCAAACATAATGTGAATTATTTAATTTGAACTAAATATCTCTTTAAATGCAAATTTTCACCAAAGTATTTTCTCAAAATTTAAGGTAAGTTCATGGTTTTTAAATCTTAGAATGAGAATGATTTATGTGGTTAAAAGAACAAATAAGGCTTATGTAAAATAAGTCTCAAATGGTTGACTATGGGAATACACCATGTAATGATGGCGTGATAATTAGGATGACTGGGAAAGCTTTTTGCTTGTGAAAAAAAATTACCAAGATCATTTCTCTAATATTTGGTATCAATTAGGATTTCGCCTCAAGGATCCATCAATGGATTCTAGAGCAAAGCAAGATTAAACTTTTCTAACCCAGTTAATTTAACTCCTTCTCTTCCTAGGCAAAATGGAGTAGAGAAAAATTTACTATATGCTCAATTATTTTCAAGGACAAAGATTTAAATCAAAGTACCCACAAAACTCTGACTAACATAATAGTAGATTGTGAAACTTTTTCTCAAACCTATCCTCAATCATAAATTTCATAGTCATAGTGAATTCAATCATACCCAAATACATGCTTGATAAGAGAATTAAACAACACAAGACTATAGGAGTTTACACCCCCAAACTTGAACTAAATAATGTCCTCATTGTAATTTAAAAGTGAGATAGATTAAAGAAATGAAAGGAACTTCCCTAGTTTTATGGTGGATCCGCATTAGTTAGTAACTTTTAGCTTTTTATTCCTACAAAATAAACAAGCATCAAAATCCAAATTATCCAAATAACAAATAAAATAAAATAAAATAAACAAAAGAAATTTTTATGGGCTACCTCCTATAAGCGCTTGTTTTATAGTGTATAACCAGACTTTTCAATATTCATCAATCAGGATTTCGAAGAGGAATAAATGCACAATTTCTCTCCACTTATTATCCATAATAGTGCTTCAATCTTTGACCGTTAACTTTGAATATATTCCTTACCTTGTCCTTCCAGTCTATTGCTCCAAAAGTGGAAACTTTGTCAATTATATAAGGACTTGTCCGTCTTGATCTTAACTTGCTCGAGAAGAGTTTTAGTCATGAATTGAAAAGAAAAACTTATTGTCCTAGAGCAAACTCATACCTAAGAATCTGTTTGTCATGCCACTTCTTTGTCCATTCTTTGTAGATCTTTTCATTTTCATAAACATCGTTTTGAAACTCATCCATCTCATTCAATTGAAGAAATCGTTTTCCCCCTATTATCTTCAAATCAAAATTAAACTTCTTTATAGCCCAATAAACCTTATGCTCTAACTCAACAAGGAGATGACATGATTTTACAAACACTAATCAATAAGGAGACATCCCGATAGGTGTATTAAACATTGTACGGTATACCCATAAAGCATCATCAAGCTTCTTTGCCCAATCCTTTCTATTGGTATTGACCATCTTCTCAAGGATATTCTTGATTTCTCGTTATGAAATCTTAGCTTAGCCATTAGTTTGAGGATGATAGGTAAGTGTTATCTTGTGTTTCACACCATATTTAGAGAGAAGGTTATTAAATAACTTGTTGCAAAAATGGGTCCCTTCATCACTAATTATAGCTCGTGGATTGTCGAATCTTATGAATATGTTCTTATGTAGAAATTTGAGCACTACTTTTTCATCATTTGTTGTTGTAGCAATTGCCTCCACCCACTTTTACACATAATAAATTACTAACAAGATATAAAAAAAGCTAAAAGAGGCAGGAAAAGGACCCATAAAATCAATTCCCCAAACATCAAATAACTCAACCTCTAAGATATTTTTCAATGATAGCTCTTGATGCCTTGAAATATGTCCCATACAATTGCACCGATCACAAGTCTTTACCAAAGTATAACAATCATGAAAAATAAAAGGCCAAAAGAAACCACTTTGAAGTACTTTAGTTTTTATTTGTGTTACTTCAAAATTTCCTCCATATGACGAGGAATGGAAATGATGGAGAATGGTTTGCATCTCCTCTTTAGGCACATGATGACTCTATGAAAATAGAGTCATTAGCGCACTTTTTCACGTAATGTTTACTTGTTTTATTTAATAAATAGTATTTTTGTGGCTAAAAAAATTAAAATATAAACTTTTTAGTAAAAAGGGGTGAAAATATAATTTTTGAAATTTTTATGGATTTTTTATGAATTTTTAACGCAGGACCAATCAGAAGCTGCCACGTGGCTTACCACGCAAGCATAGGAGCTGACTGAGCAAGCCACGTGGATGCCACACAAGCATGGAGAGAGAATCACATTACGCCGCGTGTGAGGAGGAGAAACACGTGCCACGTGTCAACATGGTGTTTAATCCGAGTTCAGAAATCAGTCAACATGCTATGACACATGTCACCACACTATTGCTCGAAGTGGTCCACCCATGCGCCACGCCATCCGTTCCCACGAATCATGTCGCACCACATGGTGCTGACTCGACGATGGTTGATGCTGACCGGTCTCCTTGCCACGCGTTTCTCTCTAATTCGCCCAATAAACTTTTTGTTGCCACGTGTCACGCTGTGATTGGCTGAAACTATCAATTTTGCTTGTTTTGATCATAGCTCTTGATTTGAAGCTGATCGGATGGTCCAAATCGCACCTGAGTTTTATTTAAGCCCCTAATCACTCCATAAACCCTAATTTGCCTCCATTAGCATAATTTTGGTCAGTTTTTAGAGCTAAAAGAGGGAAAAATACAAAATAATTCAAGAAACGACACAATTTTGGTGGAGATTGAAGAGGAAATTAATTATACAATTCAAGAGATTGATTGTATTTCTTTTTCTACTCTTTTCTTTATTAATTTTATGTCTTCCTTCATGAAAAATATGAGCTTTATGAACACAATTATGTGTAATTAATTTATTAATCTAGGGATCTTATGAACCCAATTTTCACCATATGATGATCTAATATTTTTCTCAATTATAATATTAATTTAATTATATTATTTAATCTGATTTTCATGCTATTAATTGTTTGGCCAACAATTTATCTATAGAGGCAATTAAATAGATTTGAGAAAATTATTTAATTGTTTGTCTTGATTAAATAACATGCATAGTTTCTAGGCAGAGATGTATGATTCTTATGTATGTGATCCATAATTGATGAACTTAATGAGTAGTATGCAATTTGATTGGCAGGAGAGTGTGATTAAATTAATTACTATATGGTGTGTAGTTTACTTGAGAGAGGAATACATGCTAGGTTAGATTCAATTGATCATGTAATTAATTGATATTATATTGGGGGAATTTTAGTGATTTGCATGTTTAGAAAATTGGGTGATTAAGTATTCCTAGATATTTTCTCAAATATCTTTTTAGTCACAAAATCTGATTTAATTAATTATTGCTATTTACTTTTAATTATTTTAATTTTGCTTTCTTAAGATATAAAAACATAAAAAAATTGATTTTTATTATTTTTAGTTTTGAAAAATTAGTTTCTAAAAAAATAATCTCCATGGGAACGATCTTTATTTATCATTATATTACTTGTTACGATACGTATACTTGCGTATTTATTGCACACACAATTTGTGTGGCGATCAGCACACATATTCGAATGATTTGATCAAGGCATCTTTTGAAAAGAAAAGGTTCATCTCAAAAATAATATTTCACATCATGCAAAAACTTTTTACATTAGTGGTAAGTAAGATCTAGTGGCAATACCCTACAAGCTAAGTAGTTTACAATATCAGTATACCAAGGAAGCTTGATCTCACATGCAAACAACTGCTCATCAGGGAATGCTTCTTGAATCTCAAAATCTAGTTTCAGTTCCTCTTGCTCCAACAGAGAGAGATGGTCAGCAATTAAGTTTTCACTTCATTTCTTATCTTGAACTTCCAAATCAAATTCTTGAAGAAGAAGAATCCAACAAATCAATCTAGGCTTAGTATCATTCTTGCTAAACAAATAACGAAGTGTTCCATGATCAATGAATACTATCACCTTTGTACAAATGAGGTAAGACCAAAATTTGTCACAAGCAAACACTACAACAAACATCTCCTTCTCAGTTGTTGTATAATTCAATTGGGCTTCAGTCATTATCCAACTTGCATAGTATATGGCCCTAAACAGTTTTTCTCGCTTTTGTCCTAACAATGATCCAATTGCAAAGTCACTTGCATCACACATGATTTCAAAAGGTTGACTCCAATCAAGTACAATCATTACTCGTGATGAAATCAGTTTCTCCTTGATTGCATTAAAGGCTTGCAAACAAACATCATCAAAGTCAAATGCATAATTATTTTCAAGAAGATTACATAAAGGTTTAGAGAGTTTAGAAAATCCTTTATAAATCTTCTAAAAAATCCTACATGTCCCAAAAAACTTCGGATTCCCTTCATATTCTTTGGAGGTGGTAGTTTTTATATGGTTGCAATTTTATCTTGATCAACCTCAATTCCTTTAGATGACACTCTATGTCCAAGCACAATCCCTTCTTGAACCATGAAATTACACTTATCCCAGTTTAGGACAAGGTTTTTATCTTAACATCTTTGCAAAACAAGAGCCAAATTATGCAAACAATAATCAAAAGATGTACCAAAAACTGAAAAGTCATCCCTGAAAATTTCCATTATATCTTCCACCATATAAAAAAAATAGCCATCATGTAACATTGAAATGTTGTTAAGGCATTGTACAATCTAAAGGAAATCCTTCTAAAATAAAATGTTCTGTAGAGGCATGTGAATGTATTTTTCTCCTGATCTTCGGGGGCTATGGAAATCTGGTTATACCCCAAATAACCATCTAAGAAGTAATAATAGGGATATCTAGCCAATCGATCTAACATTTGATCAATGAATGAAAGTGGAACATGATACTTCTTTGTTGCTTTGTTTAACTTGCAGTAATCTATGCATACATACCAACCCGTGACTATTCCTGTAGGAATAAGCTCATTGTTTTCATTTTTCACTACTGTCATTCCACCTTTTTTTGGTACAACATGCACTAGACTTACCCATGAGTTGTCTGAAATAGCATAAATAATTCCAACATTGAAGAGCTTCAAAATTTTAGCTGTCATAACTTCCTTCAATATTGGATTTAATCTTCTTTGGGGCTTAATTGATGGTTTGTAAGGTTCCTCCATTAGAATCTTGCGTATGCAAATGGATGGACTTATACCTTTTATGTTAGAGATAGTCCATTCTAAGGTTGTTCTATGCTCCCTTAACACACGTAGTACCTTTTCCTCTTCTTCAGGTGTAAGTGATTCTGCAATAATCACTAGAAAGGTGTAATTATCAACCAAGAATGCATAGCAAAGATGCTCAGGCAATTGCTTCAACTTTGGAGTTGTAGTTTTCTACACTTTTTTTTGTAGAGATTACAGAATCCATCTTTGTTACAATTGGCTCTAGCCTCTCCACTTTTGTGCTATATGATGTAACCTGCTGCAATGCTTCCAAGACAAATATATAGTGGAGAAATTCTTCACTAATAGAAGGCGAATCAGGTTCACAAATAGTAAAGTTGTTGAAATCATAAGCATGAGATGAAGTGGTGATACATCATTCTAGGTGATCAGCCGACATATCTTCTTGAAAGGCTTTTACTACACATTGCTCAATGACATCTACCCAAAAACAAGTGCTTGGATCTTCTGGAAATCTCATAGCTTCGTAGATGTTGAATGTAACCTCTTCCTTATTCACTCTCAATGTTAACTCACCCTTTTGAACATCCATTAAAGCCCTTCTCGTTACCAAGAATGGTCAACCAAGAATTAGTGGGACATCTTGGTCTTCATCCATATCTAACACCACAAAATTAGCATGAAAAATAAATTTATCCACCTTTACCAATACTTCTTCAATGATTCCATGTGGATACTTGATAGATCAGTCTGCTAGTTGTAAATAAATTGTTGTTTGTTTCATCTTTCCAAGTCCTAATTTCCTATAAACAGAAAGTGACATAAGATTAATGCTAGCACTAAGATCACATAAAACTTTCTCAAAAAATGAATTTCCAATAGTGTAAGGCAAAGTGAAACTCCTTGGATCTTTTAATTTTTGAGGCAATTTATTTTGAAGAATGGCACTACATTCTTCAAAAAGCTTCACTATTTCAAACTCCTCTAACCTTATCTTCTTGGAAACGATATCCTTTAAAAATTTGGCATAATTTGGCATATGATCCAAAGCATCTACAAAAGGAATATTAATGTGAATTTTCTTAAAGATATCCAAAAACTTAGAAAATTGCTTGTCTTATTTTTGTTTTTGAAAGCATTAAGGATAAGGAAGTGGAGTAGAGAGTATAGGAGGATTGTCAGGAAATGAAATTGATGGAGGCATGTCAGCCTCTCTTAGTGTATCATCAACAATCTTATTTTCTTCTCCTTTATGATTGCTTTAGCCATTGTTTGGAGTTGTATGGGTGGACTCAGTTTCCTTTGATGGTGACCTCTCAATTTCTCTTCCACTCCTAAGTGCAATGGCCTTGCATTGTTCTTTTGGATTCACTTCTGCATTGTTAGGAAAAGTTCCTCTTTCTTGAGCATTAATGGTTGTGGCTAGTTGCCCAATTTTCACTTCAAGATTTCTTATAGTGGCTCCCATATTGTTAAAATGAGTCTCAATGTTATCCATCCGTGAATCATTCTTTTTAAACCTTGCTTTGGTCTCCTCAACAAAGAAAATTATGGCATCCTCAAGTAACATCTTCTTCTTTCTTGGTTGACTATCAAACCCTAGAGAAGGTTATAACACATTCTTTGTGTTTCCATAAGACAAATTTTCATGATTTTGAAGCTTTAGATGGTAGTAATTTGGCATAGGATCACCACGATAATTGTAGTTCTAATTGTTGATGTATTAAACTTGCTCTTGACTTGATTCATTCATTGGAATTGTCATACTTGAAGTTGCAACATATTTTGCACTTTGTGGTATTCTTTGGGTTGTCATGGCAGAAATCTAATGAGATAGAGAAGCTACTTGAGCTGAAAAGGCAACAAATGGCTCCAATTCATGAATCTTGACAACTTTCTTAACCAAAGATATTTTAGTTGGCTATTGATAATTGTTTGAGGCCATTTCTTCCAAAAGAGAAGTAGCATCTTCAAGTATCTTTGGCATCAAAGTTCCACCAGAAGCAGCATCAACTATAGTTCTAGTTTGCCCATTTAACCCATTATAGAACATCTAAACTTGCAACCAATCCGACAATCCATGTTGAGGGCAACGCCGAATCAAATATTTATATCTTTCCCATGCTTCATAGAGTTTCTCAAAATTATTTTTCTTGAATTGACCAATATCACTCCTAAGTTGGGCTATTTTTGTAGGTGGAAAGAATTTAGCAAGAAATGTTTCTGCCATGTCTTGTCAACTAGTGATGCTTCTTGGTTATAAAGATTGTAGCCAACCTTCAGCCTTGTCCCTCAATGAAAAAAGAAACAATCTTAGTCTAATGGTGTCTTCAGTAAAACCATTCATATTTACAATGTCACAAATCTCCAAGAACATCTCTAAATGAATATTGGAGTCATCAAGTGGCGATTTGCTAAATTGGGCTTATTGTACCATGCTGATCAATGCTAGTTTGAGCTCAAAATTATTGGCATTAATGGTTTGACGTCTTACACCTGAGTAAATGTCATTCACAATTGGCCTTACATAATCCATCAAGATGTGTGACTGTGCATTCTATTCTGCTTCAGTCATGGCTAGTACTTTCTTCTTTCTTTGTGATCTAAAGGTTCTTTCAATCTGTGGATCAAAAGGAATAATGTTTCAAGTTCTAACACGGTGCATCCAACGTTAAAAACACACCTAGAGAAAAAATAAAAAAATATATATAATAAAATATAATTATAAATTAAAACTAAGATTACTTTGTATTGATATTGGTAAAAATAAGAAAAAAATCAATCCCCGACAACGGTGCCAAAAACTTGATCGGTGTAAAATTAAAAGTGCACAGTATCGTAGTTTTATAATAAAGTGATAAAAAGAATAATGTCCTTAAGGATTGGTAACTTATTTTTGACAAATATCAAAATTATACTAATCTTAATTTTATCTATAAAACTCACTAAGGTTATTATAATTGAAATTTAAAGAAAATATGCGAAAAAAATAAAGATATTGTTTGAAAATCAAATCATAGGAAGAAACTTTTTAGGAAATTGATTTCACATAATCTCTCATTATGTTTTACTCATCTAACTAATTAAATTTAATTCTCTCTGTTTGTTAACGATCTCCAAAAAATATCCAAAAGCTTCTTTCGATAGTCAATTGAAAATATTTGTGTTAATTAATTTACATAAAAATATGCAATTTAATAAAGCAAGAAAATATTAAGATCCATGATTTTAATACTACACAAGTTCGTACCAGTCTTTCGATTTTTATATTTACCTATATCGAAATATTTCAGATCTATCATATAATTCCTTCTTTTGATAATAAATCACAAGACAAAAATCATCTAATTAATGTTCAGTTAATTAGAAACATTAAACTCAAAATTAAATTAAATTTTTTTATTTTCTCCGGTTTTCTGCGTCTCTGTGTGCATTTCCTTTTTTTTTCTTTGCAGCGCGCTCTCTCTTTGTCTTCTCTGTTCGTTTTTGCACTGCTCTTTCTATTTTTTTTTTCCTGCGCTGGCGATCGCCCCTCTATCGTCCTCTCTATCTTTATTTATATATATATAAATATATATAACCTATCTCTATCCTCTTCTGCTTTTTATATATATATATATATATATATATATATATATATATATATATATATCAAAACCTATCAGCCTTCTTTACTTTTATATATATATCAACCTTCCTTGCTATTTATATATATAACAAACAAAACATTCCGATTATATATATATATATATATCTTAATTTAAATTAGATTTAAATAAATCTTCATTTAAATTTAAATATCCTTAGATGATATGTTTCTAAAAATTTTGAATCTTTATTATCTTCTGTAATAAAATTTAAATAATAATGAAGTCTAAATTAATAAAAATAAATAAAATTAGATTAAAATTAAAGTTAAGAAGTGATAAATTATATCAAATTATGTAAGTTATCAATTATCTCATGATTGATATGTGTTTGTACTTAGTTGTACAATGTTTTGCCACGAAAAAAAAAAGGAGAAGAAAGTAAGTTATGTAGTCCTTTGAGTATTCTTGACAATCTTATATGCAAAACATAGAGTTTATTTATTTTACTACATATATATGTCTTCCTTTGTGTAAGGGTCTTTACTGTTAAGTAGTTATGCACACACTAACATAATTAGATACATTCTGTATGTAAATATGTTATACACAAACTACAAGATTGGTTTTCTTAATATGCATGCTAGATTGAGTGTTGCAATTTTTGTATCATTGTGTTTATAGATATTTATAAAAATTACTCCATAAGTTTTAAAATGAAAAAATCAAATTTTTGTGTTACTCAACGAGTTACTTGCCATGCCCTTCCTCAGACCTCACTTAAATGCATTAATAACTAGAAATTCCTAGTGAAACTCTACCAAAAAATTTCTAGAGATTCTAATTTTGTTTTTAGTAATCATCTTGAGTGTATTTCGGTAATTATGATACATATATGTGAGAGTAAAATAGTTTTCTTAAATTATGAGTGTTTAATACTATTTTACTTGTGAGGTGTAAGTGATATTGTGCTTTTGGGATTGTTGAGAGTTCCCAAGACAATAATTGTTAGTGATCATGGTTCAAATGTTTCCCATGTTGTTGATACACTTTCTTATTCAGGTTATTGATCTATGGTTTCTAATCACACTACTAAGTGTAATATTGGCTCAAGAGGAGAGTTGGAACCATGTATCAGATCAAGTAGTTGCGAGGATAATATGGTCCTGATTGATAGAGGCATTTAAGTTTATATTTTTATCAAAATGTATATGTTTATTGCTTAGTAGATTATTTGTTGTCAAGTGATTGTAATAACCAACTTGAGAATTTTACACATAGATAGAAATTCTATATGAGTTTACCTAATTATATGATTGTGTTTGTATAATCTACTTTGTTATGAAAACAATCTAAGTCTTAATCGTATATGTTTCAACATATAAGCTTTGAGCTATAACCGGAAAACTTTTTACCTTCAATATAGCATGCTTTATTTCTTGATTGATTAGCCTATTTATTGTTTCCTACTTGTAGAGAGTAAGTTATTAAAGAGTCAATATCTCATTATTTTATTTGTATATTAGGTTCATGACTCTTTCAATTTATATATTTAAATTTTTTTTTACGCATATCTATTTCCTTTGAAACTAAATTTTAGTTTTATAAAATTAATAATTAACGCTTTAGATTATAATATATATACAAAAAAAAGTTGTAGAAATCCCCATCCCTTAAACTTGATATTGTTTATTTCTCTAGATTATAAAAAATTATTTTTTCAATCATCATTCTTGAAAACAAAGGTCAATTAAAAATAAATTATATTATTTTCATATTTTTTTATTAAATATTCTTTTTTCTATCAAGTCAAAGTAATAAAGCATCAAGTCATATAGGAGTAAAATTAAAATTTAATATAAAATTATTTATAAAAAATTAATAATAATATTTTAACATAAAATTATTTAAATATATTATTTTATTTTTTAAAATAGTTAATAAAATATTAAAATAAAAATCATGACTATCAATAAATCATAAAAATTTATATTAGTATTCACTTTGGTATTATTAAAAGATTAATTTTTAATCATTTAACAAAAAATAATAATATTGTTTGTTATTGGCCTTTTATCAAAAATAAAAGCTAAAAAATACATTTTATAATCCACGAGACTAAACACATGTTAAAACTTAATGATAACTTCACCCAATGATAATGACACTAAATTATAATTAAGTGACACTTAAATTTTTTTTTTCTAAAAATGAAACTTAAATATAATACTTATTTTTATGGTAATATAATATTATTATTAAAAAGTGACTATAATAATAAATGACCATTTTTTATTTTTTATTTTTATTTAAATTTTCTTCAATAAGTTACAGTTTATTTAAATTAAAACAATCTCTATTTAATACAGTTAAAAAAATAAAAAAAATTAACTTTGTTCTTATACATCATTTTTTCATAATAATAAAATTAAATTATTACAATAAGTATTTTATCAAAGTATCATTTTAAAAATAAGTAAGAGACTTTAACAATATTTTTCTCTTAATAATAAAAGATATAATAAATAATTTATATATTTTTACGTGATAATAATAAAAAATAATTGTATAAATATCATAACAAAAAGTCCAATAAAAAATAATAATTAATTAATTAAAAATTAAAATTTTTAATCAAAAATATCATAATCTTACTAATTGAACTATCAAATCCTAACACTTAATAGTTATTCTAACAAACATTTACACCTATATGATCGTATCGTGCTAAGGCTTTATATATATTTTAGCTTTTCTTTTTCACGTGAACTTAAAATGTTAAATAACACCTATAATCTTTTAACTTTATCATATTATATTATGAAATATTTAATTTTTTTAATATTATTAATACAAATTATGTACAATGAATACGCAAATATACATACCAAAACAAATAATATAATAATAAAAATATATCATTTACATGGATATTATATTATTAGAAACTAATTTTTAAAACAAAAAACAAAAAAATAATTTTTTTTAATTTTTATGTTTCAAGAAAACAAAATTAAAATAACTAAAAATAAATAGTAATAATTAATTAAATCAAATTTAACATCTAAGAAGAGATATATGAGAAAATATCTATTAATACTTAATTCCTTAATTATCTAAATATATGAAACACTAAAATCTCTCAATATAATTGTCAATCAATTACATGATCAATTTAATCTAACCAAGCATGTATTCATCTCTCAAGTAAACTACACATCATATAGTAATTAATATACTACTGATTAAGTTCATCAATTATAGATCATATACATAAGAATCATACAGCTCTGCCTAAAACATATGCATGTTATTTAATCAAGACAAACTATTAAATAAATCTCTCAAAACTAGTTACTTGCCTCTATAAATCAATTGTTGACCAAATAATTAATAGCATAAAAATTAAATTAAAAATTATAATTAAATTAAAATCATAATTGGGATAAAATATTATATCATCACATGTAAAAAAATGGGTTCATAAGATCCCTAGATTAGTAAATTAGCTAGACATAATTTTGTTCATAAAGTTCATATTTTTCATAAAGAAAGACATAAAAATTGATAAAAAATAGAGAAGAAAAAAATACAATCAATCTCTTGAATTATAGTACCAATCTCTGCTTGAATCTCCACTAAAATTGTATCTCTTTTTGAATTTTTCTGTATTTTTTCTTCTTGGATCCAAAAATTGATAAAAAAAAAACATGTAAATTTTGGCTTCTTAGGGTTTATAAGGAAATTAGGGGTTTAATTAAGCTCAAGTAGAATCTGGATCGTCAAATCAACTTCAAATCAAGGGCTGAGATAAAAAGAAAAAATTAACATTATTGGTCAATACGGTGGTGACACATGGCATGTGAGATTTATTGGGCAAATTAGTGAGTAACACATGGTGGAATGTCCTAGTCTCAGTCAACGCACGCTCATTTACCATTACATGGCGTGCTATGATTCACGATTATGGATTGCATGACGCCCTGGTTGGAATAATGGATGAATTAGGTGACAACATGTGGCACACCCATTAACCACCGGGTGAAACTTAGAATGAATGTTGTATTGACATGTGGCATGGCATGCATTACCTTGAACATGTGGCATGGCATGCGTTACTTTGAACATGCGGTATTATGTGATTGGCCCTCTCTGCTTGTGCGGTGACCACGTGGCATGGATGGTTAGCTCCACTGCTTGTGTGGCATCTTCTAATTGATCCTAGATGAAATATTCATAAAAGAAAATGCAAAACAACTCTAAAAAGTTTAAGAAAATTTTTAAAAATTATATTTTCACTCATTTTCACTAAAATAATTATATTTTAATATTTTTAATACCAAAAGTACTACTTATATAATAAAATGAGTAAATACTAAGAAGAAAAGTGTAATAATGACTCTACTTTCATAGAGTCATCACACCCCTAAACTTAACTCTTTGCTTATCCTCAAGTAAAGCCAAGTATAACTAGATAAAATGACATGGGTAGTATATATATATTAATACATGTGTATTTAACAAAAAGTATCCCCTTTAAAATTTGTACAAATTTAATGATAAAAAGATTCATATATCCATCAATCAACATTCCATCAATACAAGGATATGCAAGGTTTTGATGAATTGATATGTGTGTGTTGCACATGATATCATCCAATGCACTCATAAAAGCAACCTATATGAGCATGCTAATCAATTCAATCTTAAAACAAGTCTCATAATTTTATTTTTCACATCACTCTCCACTAATATAAATATGCATCTAGCTAAAGATCAATAAGGACTTTATATTCTTGTAATATAAGGCTTAGGAGGGGGTTGATAAATGGAGAAATTTAGGCTCTTTTCATATTGTAGCCTTCTTTTTATTCATCATGCATTTTTTAACTACAATTGACCTTTAAATTGATATTTTAGTGCATCC
The DNA here is from genome assembly GCA_030763125.1 of Hippophae gyantsensis. Classification (NCBI taxonomy): domain Eukaryota; kingdom Viridiplantae; phylum Streptophyta; class Magnoliopsida; order Rosales; family Elaeagnaceae; genus Hippophae; species Hippophae gyantsensis. Next base: position 37,881,606 of record CM061035.1, on the reverse strand, counting down.
TATTGTATAATTATTTTTATATTATTTTATTTCACATCTCTTTTTGTAACTTCACAATACCCTTAAACTTATTTTCAATTTTATTTTCTTTTTCTTTAGAGGGATAATTGTGTTGTGAGTTTTTATTTCTCTTTCTTTTTTTATAGCATGCATTACATTTCACCTTACTCTATAGCATAACACATGATTTTTTTTCATTTAATACAAGCTAATGGTGCAAAGGTCAATATATTGCTTATTGGTTAGGCACAAAATGTTTCTTAAAGATATAAAAGATTTTTTGTTAGACTCAAATGGGTGACTATGGATATTAACAATAGTTAGCTTGAAGGACTTAATCTATCCAAAAAGGGCCTAAATAATTTTTCTTGCTAAATACTATTTAGAATTTTTCCCTAAATGATGGTCAAATAGATTCTAAAATATTGTAGATCTAATCAACTCGCACAACTCATCAGAAATATTTTTCAATAAGAACATCAAAATCAATCATGAACATGTGCATAAAAATTTGAATCAATCCAATTAAAACTAGCAAACATATCACATTATTAATATAAGTATCTTAACGAGTATGTCACATTCCTTATCCTAGTCATGACAACCAATTTTTATCATTAAGTTCATATGTTTCATACCAAGCATGCATGCATTTAGTTTACATATAATTGTCAATTTCTACCAAAATCAAGATAAAAATCATACAAAAAATAAAACAATTTCCTTAAAGTTGAAAATTTGTACTAAATAATAAAGTAGAGAATAAAGTTCCCTCCCCCAAACTTAAATTTCATATTGTGCACATATAAAAATGACAAATGTAAAAGGAAAAAAACTTTCTTAGTCCTAGCACGCCATATTTTTCATTTAATTGCTCAATCTTGTTGCACCATTATTCTCCACATTTAGTCACCTACAAAACAAAAACAATGAAAATATAAGTAAATAATGTTGGGTTACGTCCTAACCAATGTCACATTTAACATCCTTGACTAGATGGTCATATTAAGTCCTAAGGTATATCCCTCTGTGTCCATTTACTTTTGAGTTTGCCTGAAAACACTTTGAGTCTTGATTTGTTCAATAATAATTTATGTTTTGGTTTAAAAATATGGTGCTTAATTCTCTTATCATTTCATATTTTTGTTTTCTTTTTGTACTTGTTGGCATTCTTATAAGCTATCCTTCGAAGGCTTATCTAATTTATGTACTTCTAGCATCTTTTTTCACCTATATGTTGGACTCTTATGCTTACTCACTTGATTGGGGATAGTAGGGTCAAAGTGTGAGGTCTAAACTTGTTGGACCTTCAATATAATGTTTGAGCTTAGATCCTATCTCAAAATTCTCCACAACAGTGTTAGGTATACACATAGGAGGTGTAGCTTCCAAATAATTCACACAATCAACAATATCAATCATAGATTTCATACTTTCAAAATTAAAAATAGGTTGAGTTTTTTGTTGGCGAGTTTAGTTTATTGTTCACAACAACATGTGTAATACTTTTAAGAGTGGGCGAATCAAAAGATTTTTATAAATTATCATCACAATTAGTAACATTTATCCTAAAGCATTCATTATCATTATCAATATAAGGGGGTTCAAATGCTTTAAAAACTTTATTGTTACTTGTTCATCTTTCATTCTCATTGTAAGCTCACCTTTTTTTACATCAATAAGTGCTCTTTCGGTTGCTAAGAATGGACAACCAAGTATTATAGGAATGTTATATATGGTTCTCTTCCATGTCTAGTACAATGAAATCTGCCAAAAAGTTGAACTTGTATACTTTTACTAACATATCTTCTACCACACCTCAAAGTCAATTAATTGATCTATCTACCATTTGTATTGTTACTAAAGTGGGTTTGGCTTTACCAACTCCTAATCTCTTAAAGATCGATAATGTCATAAGGTTAATACTTGAACTTAAGTCACATAACGCCTTGTCAAAATGGATGTTCCTAATATTGCAAAGGATATCAAAACTACCTAGATCTTTCAATTTTATTGGTATTTTTATGCCAAGGATAGAACTATAACCTTTAATCAAGTTTATTATTTCATTATCTCCAAGCCTTCTTTTTTTAGATAAGATATCCTTCAGAAATTTAGTATAAGAAGATATATGTTCAAGTGCATCTGTAAATGGTATTTATATATATAGCTTCTTGAAGACATCCAAAAATTTTGAAAACTACATATCTAATTTTTGCTTTTGCAGTTTTTAAGAAAAATGAATGGTGTATTAGTAAAGGTTTCTTTTCTTTAGCTAAATTATTTCCTTTTTGGTGCTTTACTTATTCATTAGTTCCTCCTCATCCTTGTTAATTTTCTATTTCTTCTTATCCTTTCGAGTTTCATATTCCTCCTCTAAATTTTTACCATTCCTCAAGGCTATGGTGTTGCAATGAATTTTACCTTCTCCACTCATGTTCGTAATTTTGTCACTTGGAAGGTTACCTTGAGGCCTTTGAATTATGGTTTGGGCAAGTTTCCCAATTTAAGTTTGTAAATTCTAAATTGAAGCCTCTTGAGTGGACATTTTTGTATTTATTGACTAGATGAAGTCCTTCATCATCCCCATTAAAGCATTTTTATTTTCCTCAATAGGTGGCTTCTTCTCTTGGGCTTGTGATTGTTGTGGTTGTATAAAATCACGTGGTGGAAATAATTGACAACTAAATTGATTACCATCTCGATTGTTGTTATTCCTCCAAGAGAAATTTAGATGTTATCTCCATCATGGATTATATTTATTTGAATATGAAGTATTATTTCAGTTCATATTACCCATATAGAATGCTTATTTAGTATTATTTGGACAATTATCAAACAAATGAGCTCCACCACAAAGGACACAGGAGACCCTTGAATCTTGGACCTAGTTTATACTCATTAATGAGTTTTGAGCCTTCAAAAAAGTTACCAAAAATGACACTTGAGTTTTACATGATGTGATATCATTTGCCTTATACACTTTGGCAACTCTTCTTATGGCTATCATTCTGTCCATTGGCCATTGATAATTATTACTAGCCATTTTCTCAAGTAACTCATAATCTTGATTGTAAGATTTGGCTAGCAGAGCTCCATTAACAGATGCATCCATAATGGTTCTTGTTTTAGAATTGAGACCATCGTAGAAAGTCTCTATTTGGATCTAATGAGAGATACCATGGTAAGGATACATCCTTAGAAATTCTTTGAATCTTTTCCATGCTTCGTATAAAGATTTTCCTTCATATTATTGGTAGGAGGTAATGTCATTCCTAAACTTGGCATTCTTTATTGGTAGGAAGTATTTCATCAAGAATTTCTCCTCCAAATTGTAATGGAATCAAGTGGCAAAGAGTTTAGCCAAGCTCGAGCATGGTCTCTCAAAGAGTAAGGGAATAATCTAAGTCTAAATGCCTCTTTGATTGCACTACTAAATTTGAATGAATCTCTAACTTCAATAAACAATTTGAGATGTATATGAGAATCCTCTGTTGGTAATCTGCTAAAATTTTCAACTATTTGTAACATTTGAAACATCACTAGCTTTAATTCAAACTAATTAGCTTGAATTTTTGGTTCTGTAATACTTAGATTCAGCCATTTCAACATAGATATTGCATATTCATTCATAGCTTTATCCCTACCATCCATTAAAGATATCTGGTTGTTCAAATTAATCTCATTATTGTTTATTTTTAATGGATTAGCCATTTTTCCACTTAGATGACAACTTATTCTTTTTTATTGATCTCAAAGCGTACTCAATTTTGGGATCTAAAGGAATTTCTCCCTTATTGACTCTACTCATGCAACAGACTCAACTATATTTCTAATAACACTAAAAGAGATCTTAAATTAAAAATAAACAATTAAATTAATTAATTAAAATTACAATAAATAAATAAAATAAATAAGTAAAATAAAATAAAATAAAAATTAATTTTTAATGTTTATAATCCCATCAAACGGCGACTAAAACTTAATCGAACACGAGTTGTGTCCAATGAATGCGTAAGCATATCGCAACAAGCAATATAATTATATGAAAACATTGTTCCACAAAGATTATATTATTAAAAACTAATTTTGTTAAAAAAAATAAAAATCAATTTTTTTGTGTTTTTTTTTGTTTTAAGAAAGCAAAATTAAAAGACTAAAAAAATATTAATGATTAATTAAATCATATTTGGTATCTAAGAATATATATGAGAAAATATCTATGAATACTTAATCTCTCAATTTTTTTAAATATGTGTATCACTAAAATTCTCTTAATGCTATTGTCAATCAATTACTTGCTCATGTATTCCTTTCTCAAGTAAATTACACATCATATAGTAATTAATCTAATCACATTCTCATGTCAATTAAATTACATACTACTTATTAAATTCATCAATTATTGATCACATACATAAGAATCATACATCTCTGTATATAAACTATACAAGTTATTTAATCAAGACAAATAATTAAATAATTTCTCAAATCTATTTAATTGCCTCAATAGATAAATTATTGACCAAATAATTAATAGTATAAAAATTAGATTAAATAATATAATTAAGTTGAAATCATCATTGGGATCATGTTTGAGCATCGCTCGCACATGTCAGGATATATGTGTGGGGCCCAACATTGGCTGACATGTGTTTCTTTCACTCTCCCTAGCTCTCGAACATGGTACCTAACTCTTAAGTACCTTATTAAGAATAAAGTTGGTACCATCTAGACTACTAGTCCAAATGGTACCACCTTTCTTCCCTGAGGCTAGTTAAGGGCTAGGTATAGGGTTCAAGAGCTAGAGAGAGCAAAAAATGCATGTCGGCCAAGGATGGGCCCTACGTGTATATCCTAACATATGCGAGCTATACTCAAACATTAAAAGGCACCATTTTTACCTGTAACTAGTATAGGGTTTGATATATCTGTGTAGGGACCCCGGGAGCGTATAGTGGGTTCACGTATTTCTTTTGCCTTTCCCACATCTCGAACCCAGAACATGACCCTTAGCTAGCCTCATGGAAGCAAGGTGGTACCCTCTGGACTACTTTAATATTTGAGCATGTCTCGCACATGTCAAGATATACATGTGGGGCCTAACCTTGGCTAACACACATTTCTTTCGCTCTACCCAACTCTCAAACCCGATACTTAGCCTTTAAGTACCTTATTAGGAAGCAAGTTGGTACCATATATACTACTAGTCCAAATGGTACCACCTTGCTTCCCTGAGGTTAGGTAAGGGCCATGTACTGGGTTTGAGAGTTGGGAGAGTGAAAGAAACATATGTCAGCCAAGGTTGGGCCTCATTCGTATATCCTAACATGTGTGAGTCATTCTCAAACATTAAAAGGTACCCTTTTTACCTATAACTAGTACAAGATTTGATATATCTATATGGGGCCCCCAAGAGTGTATCGAAGGTTCATGCATTTATTTCGCCCTCCCTAACTCTCAAACCCAAGACCTAGCCTTTAGCTAGTTAAGGGCCAGGTACTGGGTTTGAGAGCTGGGGAAAGCGAAAGAAATGCGTGTTAGCCAAGGCTAGGCCCCACGCATATATCTTGACATATGCGAGCCATGCTCAAACAGATAAAATATTAGATTATCACATGTAGAAAATTGGGTTCATGAGACCCCTAAATTAATAAATTAGCTATACATAAATTTTGTTCATGAAGCTTATATTGTTCATAAGAAAAGATATAAAAATTCATAGGGAAAGGAAAAAAAGAAGAAATACATTCAATCTCTTCTTGAATCTTTACTAAAATTGTATATTTTTTTGATTTTTTTATATTTTCCACTCTTCCTAGCTCTAAAAGTTGATAAAAAATATATAATTTTTGACTCATTAAGGTTTATGGGATAATTAAAGGGTTAAATTAAGCTCAGGTGGAATCTAGACTACCAGATCACCTGCAAATCAAGGGTTGAGATGAAAAAGGAAAAACTAATAACACTAACAAATATGATGGTGACACATGGCACAGAGAATTTACTAGGTGAATCAATGAGCGATGCATGGCGAAATGGACTACTCTTAGTCAACATACATTGAGTCAGCACCAAGTGATGCACTGTGATTTGTAGTTACAAATTATGTGGCATCCAAGTGCAAAGAATGGACGAATCAGTTGACGACGAGTGGCATGCCCATTGACCACATGGTGAAACTTGACATGAATGTTGTGTTGACATGAATGTTGTGTTGACATGTGGCATGACATGCATCACCTGAAACATATAGCATTGCAAGATTGGCCTTCTTCGCTTATATGGCATCCACATGGCTTACATAATCAGCTCCTTACTTACATGGTATACACGTGGCATCTTTTGATTGGTCTCGTATTAAAAAATTATAAAAAATTCCATAAATTTTCCTAAGATTATATTTTCACCTCTTTTCACTATAAAGTTTATCTTTTAATATTTTTATCCCAAAAATACTACTTATTGAATATAATGAGCAAATATTAAGTAAAAAAGTGCATTCATAACTCAACTTTCATAAATTCATCACAATATTTTTAATTTTAAATTTATTCTATCTTAAAAATTAGGTTTAAAGTGCCCCACAACAATCAGAATTAACACGTTAAAATATTTTCTTGTGATTTCATCCCTTGACTTTTCAGTTTTGCCATATTTAGTTATGTTTGGACAAAATTAGGAACAAAATATTACAAAAAAATTAAAAAACTAAAAATATAAAATTGGTAAAGTTAAGGTATAGAGTGTTATTTAACTAAGCTAAAATGTATTTTCTATTTAGCTTATCATTAAAGAATTCCAATTTCTTAAATTAAACGTGGTTTGAATTTGTTCTAGGTAATAATGAAAAATTCATTTGGATTATATTCATTCCTAATTGTATTGACTCTATAATCGTGAAAGAGACTTGTTCTATCGTGGATAATTCCCAAATTACCTCTTTTATTTATAATATGATCTCAATTTTTTTCCTAATAGACTTTTAACATTCATATTTTCAAGTCTCTAATCTGAGACATCTACTAGCATATGCCATTAGGCTATAAGGTTATTGACTAATCTAATATCAATTATGAAATAATATCTAACATATTTTAATAAATAAAAAATGAGGAGAGGTCTCATTCACTATATCATTTGGTGAAATACTACATTAAATTCATAAACTACAAGTTACAAAAAAAAATTAGCATCATTATTAATCATTTTGTTAAACCTATTTCCATATTTTTGTATGAGTTCATTGTTCATAAACATACATTCTCATATAGTACGTGATGACGTGATATTCCATGCCAATGAAATTCAAGCTTAGTGTAAATTTTTGGGAAAAAATAAGTGCTCGATACTTAATAGCAAGAGAAAGCAATATGATTAGGTATCATGACTTACAAAATGAATTATTTAATGGTCAATGTAGGGTATTTGGTGAGCTCTTTATTCGAATTTATATTTTTTCTATGCAGCCAAATGCATTTTTAAGATGGATAAATGAGTTATAGCATAAATAATGTCATTTTTATGGCTTCGAAGTTATACTTTTATCCTAAGATATAGATAACTCTTCAAAGGATAAGGAGAGAAATGCTACACCAACTTTAGCTTAGGACTATGGAAAATTTAGAAAAAAAAGGGACATCATCATCCCTAAACCTCTTTGAGACCTCGCAGTACCACAAGTCGATGGAGTTCAATCATTCATCATTATACCTTCAATCTATGCAAACAACTTTGAGCTAAACCTATTGTGATCTAAATGATACAATCTAAACAAGAATAGCACTACAACCTTTCATCAAGTTATGGTTTCATAGTCACCAAATTTTCTTTTTCTTAAGAGAATATCTCTCATAAATTTGGCATAGAAGAGCATTTGCTTAAGTACATCTGTGAATGGTATGTTAATGTGTAGCTTTTTGAAGATATCTAAAAAATTTGAAAATTAATTGTTTACCTTTTATTTTTTCAACCTTTGAAAAATGATATATTTGGAGTGTAGATATTAATTTTCTTGAAAGGATTAACTTCATCATTAGCTTTTTCCTCTTTTAAGTCCTCTGATTGGTATGCTTCCTTGTTTTATTTTTCTTCCACTATCTTACCACTTCTAAGAGCTATAGCTTTACAATGTTCCTTACTTCCCTCTTAGATTTTATTTTAGCATCATTGGGAGAGTACCTTGGGGTATTTGATTGATAGCTTAGGCTAGTTACCCAATTTCAATTTCTAAATTTTGAAGATATGTTCATGAGTGGTTTGAAGACTATTTACTTTGGTGTTTATAGATTGCATAAAGTCTTCATCATTCCAATCAAAGAAACTATATTATCCTTGGTAATATGTTTCTCTTCTTGATTTTGGTGATATTGTTATGGTTTTTGTTGGAAACTTGGTGGTATAAATGGTTGAAAATTAAATTATTCTTACTCATTGGGGTAAGCCTATCCACAAGCCATTGATAGTTATTGGAGGTAATTTCATCAAGTAAAATCTTCCTCTTTAGTCTTACTCATTAAAGCACCCCTTGCTACAATATATATTATGGTCCTTGGTTGTCTCATTAACCCATCGTAAAATGTTTACACTTGTAGCCAAGTAGGAAGACCATGATATTGAAACTTCCTTAATATCTCCTTAAACCTTTATCATGCCTCATATAATGATTCACCATCAAATTGTTGAAAGAAGGTGATGCCATTACTCAGTTTAGCTATCTTTGAAGATGGAAAATACTTTGTCAAACAAATTTGAGCTAGTTTCTCCCAAGTAATGGGATCGTGTTGTTATTGATTGCAACCATATCTTAACTTTATCCCTCAATGAAAAAGGGAACAAACAAAGGTTTATCGCATTGTCTAAAACACCATTCATTTTGAAGGTATGAGAGATTTCTAAGAATGAATCTAGATAAGAGTTAAGATCATCATTAACTAGTCCCCCAAAATGATTTACCTATACCATTTGAATGATACCAAACTTGAGTTCAAAATTAGCATTGATGCTTCGCCTACTTATAGATGACTAGGCTCCAACCACTTGTGGGATAAGAAAATCCCCAAGAGATTTAGGGACTCTAACTACCTATTGATCTTTCTTTTTTTCATTATTCCTTGTTGATATTGTGGTAGTTTATCTCTTCTTAACCTATATAGAGTTATTTCTATCTTAGGATTAAAAGGTACAAGATTATCACATTTCAACCTAAACATATAATAGAAATAATAAAATTAAAATTAAAATATCCAAACAAGTGTAGTAACATTTGTTATTGATATCCTTCACAAAGTAATTGAAACTCCCCGACAATGGCTCAAAAAAATTGACATGCTAACCAGAAGTGCACGGGTCATGCAATTAATATAGTGTATTTGAAGTACGGATATAGATCATAAGAAGAATTTAATTACTTTGTAATAAATTACTAATTTGAATATCACTAGTAATAGTCGAATAGTGAGAAATAATAAGCAAAAATTATTAAACTAATAATTAACTAAATTAATGAGTTAAACAAATATTAGAGAAAGATCTAAGAATTTTAATCCTCCAATTTCTTACATATATGAATGACTAATTTGTTTTCCATATAATTGCTATACTGATCATAAAATCAATAGAATCTAACCTAACACGTAATTTCTCTCTCGAGCAAACTATGCTCCATATAATAAATAATCGAATTACACTCTCATACCAAGACAAAAGAAAAAAAAAGAATTACACTCTCATACTAATCTAATCACATACTACATTTTAAGTTCGCAATTATCGATCTTATGCATATGAATCTTACATTTCTACCTAGAAACAATATGCATGTTATTTATTCTTGACAAGCAATTAGATAACTCTCTCGAATCCATCTAATCACCTAAATAGATCAATTGTTGACCAAAAAATTCTAGTATGAAAGTCAAATTAAATAATATGAACTTTAAATAGGAATCATAATAGGTTCAAAATAATTAATTATATAAAATTGTGTTCATAAGACTTATAGAAAATAAAATCTAAGCTCTACCCATTATGATCAAAGTAATAAATTCAATATATAAGATCACAAAAATTATTAAAAGATAAAGAAATAATAGAATACAATCAATCTTTTGACTTGTACTGACTTCTTCAATATCCTCCAATCTTCTTGCTCTATTTTCTTTTGATTGTATAGTTCTTCAATTTGCTATGAGGATTGTGTTTCTATCTAGATTTTGTATTATTTTTGTTAATTATATCAATTCTCTCTTGAATTATGACATCTAGTATTATTTAAATATGTTGAAATAGTTTCTAATCAGTATAAGAATCATACTAGATTTGATCCAACACTGAGATTGAAAATTGGACTCAAAAACAAGGTTGATGTGTCAATTTTTGCTCCACTCGATGGATCCTTAGATACCATTGTTTAACCCAAAATTGCTCAATCGATCTATACATTCTCGATAGATCAAGGTCATTCTCGATTGATCTAACTTTTCTTGTCACTCATCAACATAAACTCTATGCTTCCTCAATTGATCGAGTCTTATATCAATCTATCAAGATATGGCTCGATCTATCAAGTTTTTTTATCTCAATTTGTCTCAATTTGCTCTTTTTAGCTTCATTTGATATCATTTCACTTATATTAACATATTTAAAGATAATATACACATTTTTAACAATATTTATAGCAAAACAAGACAATTAGCTTGCTTCTAGTGACTTAATAATATGCTAGTTTCTTAGAGTTCTTAAATCTACAAAAAAAAATTAAAAGTTTATAAAATAATCTTTGAAATTTATAACTCTTTAAAAATTTATCAAATTATAATAGAATATACCTTTATAAAATAATTACAAGAGTAATAATTAAGCTTAAAGACTATTAAACTATCAGAAATATTTAAAAATTATATTTTATCTTTTATAATATTGTAGGCCTTTCATGTGATTGTGGTAGACATAATATTAAAAAATAATATATATATATATATATATATATATATATATATATTTATAATTTTGAATTAGACTACATCGAATTATAAAATCTTTTCATCCTAATTCATACAGATTCTATATTTTCTAATCTAAATTCAAACCGACCATACCTTCAATATCTATCATATTAAATAAATTATTTGGATTTAGGTGATTGAAAAAATTATTTACTCACCTCTAAATTAGGTTATGTAACTTACCTTTTCAAGAATACTAATTCCTCCTACTTCTCAAAATATGTTGAAATGTTATATTTTTTCATACATATGTATAATCATTTATTATTATTATTTATTTTATTTCATTTAAAAATAAATACTTATATTTTAAATTTTGTTTCATTTATAAATTTATAAATTATTAAATAAAATTTCTTGATTTAGGTGATAGATAAAATTATTTACTCAACTCTAATTTAGGTTATGTAACTTACTCTTATTAAGGGCATGTTTGGTTAATAGTAATAGGAATTATTCAATTAATGTAATTTTGTGTTTGGTTTAAATAAGTATAATAATAATAATATTTTTATTAAAATTAGTTCATATTATTGTTAACATTTTAATAACCAAACATGACTTTAATTGCTAATAGTTTCCCTTAAAATTTTGTGCCAAAGGATTCTATCGAAACTTCTCACTACATACTCATTAATAAGTAATATGGATTTAAGTCAAACGTAGCTTTAAGATTTATTGATATCACAAAATTATTTTGAGATTTGAAAATGATAAGTATTTGGACATGTGAATCGTCTTGGGGCCCAGTCCACTTAACAGCTCGAGCCTAAAAGATAGCCAGTGCCAATGGACAAATCATCCCAAAGGAACTTCCTCAGACCACACCCATAACACACTCGTAGGAGAGACCTTTCCGAGCTAACTTTTGTATCAATAGGGTTGACCACCAGTCTGAGTTGTAGGGTGGTCGACCCCAATCTATGAATATACTTGTTTTTATCTTTTTGCCCTTCCTAACACACTTATATATATACCCTATATAATTGATACTTGTACATATAAAATTGTATATATACAAGGACATTCCAAGAGATCCACACATTTAATCAATTTCTCTGACTTCTCTCTAAGTTCTCTTTATGCAAATCGAACCAATCTCAACATTTTGGTGCCCACTGTGGGGCTTAGATTCTGAGGTTGAGCTTTAGTTTCTAACCTCATATTTTCTAGGATTCATCTCGAACTCTAAGAGAGATTTGAGAGACCAAACACTTGCTCCACTTACTAGTTATCTCCAAAAACATGATCACCTATTCTGTATCACGATGGTTGGAACGCGTGTTGAAGGACGATTAAGACTAGCAAATGAGGAGGCAACGGTAGTGATGAAACAAATACTTTGGTTTTATATTTGTAAAACTCTCGCAAGTGCACAAATCATTTTATAGAAAATGACAAGTATACTCCCAAGGTTGATATAAGAAAGGAATATATGTGATTATTAATTTATTATTCAAACTTTTAAAAAAAATTAAATCATAAACATCTTGCCACGATATTTTGGTTTTTTTGGCTCCTAATTTGACAACATGAAAAATAAACATAGATATAAATTCAATAAACAATTATGCAATTTTTTATCATTCATAACAGTGGAGTATTTAAGGATATAATAATTAAATTAATTATGTTTGCTCATATTATTTAGGTTATTAAATATATAAATTGATATTTATTGATTCTTTCTTTTATATATGAATACCACTTTTAGTGGGGTTAGTCATTTTTAACTTTATTCAAGGTATCCAAATTAAACCTAAGAATTTAATTATTCCAATTCTAACTTTAAAATTTTAAAACCATTACTGAAAATATGTTGTTGATACATTTTCGAAAAATAATTCTTATAAAATATTTTGAAATAGAGTTTCACTCAAACTACCAAGCAACTGTACCAACAAATAAAAGAGAACTACTCTAAATCAAACTAGATAATTAAACCTTAAAATCTAATTTTTAGATTTAAGTTTGTAATGAAAAATAATATATTTCTCTCTAACAACCTTAATATAAAATCTTGAATAAAAACATAATTTATTTATTTTATGTAAATGTTTTACCTATTTAATATTTTGCAAGCATAACAATGTTATTATTATATCATATTTACAAACAGTCAGCCATGTTAAATTTAATTACCGAAAAATTAAACATAAAATATAAGAATAAAACATAAAAAAAATAATGTAAAGAATTCATTTTAGAATTATACCTCAAAAGAATCCTTACAATGGGGGAGAGGGTCCTTTTATAGGTGAGGAAAAGGGAAAAAATGTGAAAAAATATTTCAAAAATTGATTTTTGACGCCTTTGGACAGGTTGTCAGGCATGTGGAGCACGAAATTCGTGGCAGATAGAGTTTGGCGCATGTGGTACACAGTGCAATCATGTGTTGTGTGCATGGCACATGGCACATGGTATAGACGTGTGCTAGCATGCGTAGAAATTGATGCAGTATGTGTTGGGCATACATGGGCATATGTTAGATGTGTACACTAGCAACGTACGTGTGAGTGTGTGCTGGGGTGTGCCAGCTACGTGTGCACACCAGAATCAGCGTGAATGGGCGACTACACATAGAATTTCGGCCTTTGTGACATTTTTTACTGTTTTGACCCATTTTGTCCAATATTTCTATCTTTTTTTATTTTTCCCATTTTGTTTCTCAACATATTTATGATGTATTACCACCAGTATTTTTCTCCAAGTCTTTAAGTTATTTTTGAACAAAAATACCTGAAAAACAATAAAAATACTTGTGATTCCGAAAAGATAAATTTATATAAAAATATGATAAAATCATAAAAATATAAATATATTTAATTAATTAAATTACATTAAATAATATTAATTTTAGTGTTTTTTAAGCACTCGTCACAACCCCTAACCAACCTCTTGCTAGTCCCTCAGCAAGAGAAGTGACAAAAATTAAAATAAAAATAAAAATTAAACTATCCTAAATCACTTCTATGGATTGACATGATTGAATTTGGCGTATGTAATAAACCTTTAGATCCCTAGGTTGCCCTAGTGGACGAGTTTAAATTTCGTGAGGGTTTTAATAATGATACCCACAAACATTAAAAAAATGAAAACAAAATAAAACAAATAAAACAAGAAGTTAACTAAAATTTAAAATAAAGTAAAAAGACTAAAATAAAATAAAGAAATGAAATACAAAAATATATCATGCTTATAATATCTTTTTAATTTCATAATTACAATCTTAAGCATAGATTATTTCAACTTCCTAAACATTCACATATGGATTTCACCCAAACTTAATGTCAAGAATCCGAATTCACTTCGACTCTATTCCTCACAATTCAATTCTCTCAAAAACACTGAATCATATGGATTCAAACACTCATACTACTTTATATGTGAAAGAGTTGATGTATAGAAATGAATTAATATGTTCATATATGTATATAAAAGAAAGGCTCAAAGTGTTATTTTAACATTGATCTCATGAAAGGAATCAAATGTAAGGATTTATAAAATATTATACATTACTTTCATGCATCAATCAAATTCATCAAATAAAAATATCAAGTAATATGCCTTTTTAGAAAATGTAGGAAAAAGCAATGATTTCTTAGGGAATTACTTCCTATATTTTCTTTTGCATTATACCATTTCTCACAATTGTTTAGGCTTTTTGGATCATAGTATATAGTTTATACTATTCATTTTCCTCTCTTTCTTTCTCTTATATTCTTTTTTTATAAGAGAATCCATTTTTAGAAAGCGGACCCATGTATAGATTGTATATTTTTTATATGGTAAGTTGAGTGATTAATATTTGGGTTTTATGTTTGTATTTGTATAGGTAACCCTGGATATATCTCTTTTTTAATAGAAGTCATGCATGAATGAAGAAAAACATACACTATCAATTTCTACCTAAATCATTTAGTAATTGAAAAATAAATATATAACACTTCTTTAAGATGTAAAAATCTAGACATTCAATGCTAAGTCCTATAGAGATCATCTAATAATTTGAAGAAATAAGAAATGTGTTTGGAGTAGAAAAAATATATTTCACTCAAAATAAAGAAAATTAGGTTCACATTATATCTCACAAGAGTAGTCTCCACAATTTGATTCCTAAACACCAATTTTGGGTTTAATATAATTTTCATATTGTATCAAGAAATACTAGTCTTGACATAAACTAACTAATAACCATATACTCCATGATATGTTTTCCAAAATTAATCTAACAATGCAAAAAACTTAATTATTTACTTAAATTTGATTTAAAAAAATGAAAAAATTTTATGAGAAAATTTTTAAAAACTAATCCTAAAATTCTAAAAATTACTAAACCACATAAATAAAATCAAATACAATAAGAATGAAAATGTCAACATAAAATTTTGAAATTAAGCACGGTAACTTTTCACTACCCCAAACCTAGAACGTATATTATCCTCAATGTAACAATTATAAATTAAAGATAAAGAGAAAAAAGAATAAAAGTTACTTATTTCCTGAGAATGTGTAAGTGGTGATGGAGAAATGCAAATGCATCCATCATGTTTATCATTAATATTCAAAATGGTAAATCAATGTGAACTTCTAATATCTCAACAAATATTTTTAGTTTTAACAATTCTAAAATTATTAACATGTAATTAAACTAAAAAAATGAAATTAAATATATAACTAAAAACAAATTACCTAAAATGATGGGTTATTTCCTATCCAATGCTTAGTTTAACATCTTAGCAAGACGTAACTTGGAGGATTTCATTTTAAGTAAACTCAATCTCCTCACATCATTGAGTCAATCATACCTATAGGTAAGATAAGGTTGTATATTTATACTTTTTCAATCATGCCCTATGGATTTTCAAAATTTTCTTTACTTAAAATTAGGGACATGATTGTGGGTTTTAGATAACCCACTTTTAGGTACAAGTCAAATAACTAAGGCATCAAAACACATTTGTACCTAGATTTAATAAAACAACTACCTCCTTTTATCACAGATTGTAATTAAAAACATTAAAAATTTTAGAGATAGCTTCAACATTTTTTATTTTATTATAATCTTTAAATTAAATTACATTATCAATATTAACCAATAGTGCTCCCAAGAAAGAATGGTGGGATAGACCTCCTTAAAAATCATCCTCGTAGACAAAACAACATTTTCAGGAAAAACCAGTGGCACAAAGCCTTCCAAGAACTAATCTCCTTAACAGAACTCCCTCAGATCTTTACTTTTCATACTATTAAAATCTAAGTTAATTAAGTTAATAAATTAACTTAAGTGAAAATCTAAGTTAATTAAGTTAATAAATTAGGTTAAGTGAAAATCTAGATTAATTAAGTCAATAAATTAAGTTAAGTGAAAATTTAAATTAATAAATTAAGTTAAGTAAAAATATAAGTTAATTAAGTTAATACATTAAGTTATTTTTACATTAATATTAAAATTAAAAGTGAAAGTTAAAAATTAATTTTTTTTTATTTTCTAAATTTTTTTCAATTTTTTTTAAAATAAATTAAAAATTAAAATTAAAAGAATATTAAAAGTTAAAAAAATTTGTAAATTTTTTGGTTTTCTTTTTGTTTTTATTTTTTTTAATTTTAATTTCTCTAAGACAAAATAAATAAAAAAATCACAATTATTTACAACATAAAATATTTTCAAAATTTTGATAAATAACATAAAAACAATATTTCTTTCCCAACAACAGTGCCAAAAACTTAAAACAAGATCGGAATGTAATTCTGATCTTGCAAAATACTTTGGTTTTATATTTGTAAAATTCTAGCAAGTGTACGAATCATTTTATAGAAAATTATAAGTATACTCCAAAGGTCTATATAAGAAAGGAATATACATGGTTATTAATTTATTATTCAAACTTTTAAAAACGAAATTAAATCTTAAATATTTTGTCACGATATTTTGGTTTGTTTGGTTGATAATCTCATAACATAAAAAATAAACATAGATATGGATTCAATAATTAATTATGCAAATTTTTATCATTCATAATAGTGGAGTTAGACATTTTAATTAATTTGGGGTCGATAATTAATTTGGTTAATTAAGTTAATTCTTTTTTCTAAGAGATTGAAAATGAACTATTTAAATGCCACCTTTAGTGGGGTTAGACATTTTAAACTTTATTCAAGATGTCCAAATTAAATCAAAGAATTTAATTATTCCATTTCTAACTTTCAAGTTTTAAAACCATTATTGAAAATATGTTATCAATACATTTTTGAATAATAGTTCTTATAAAAACTTTTGAAATAGAGTTTCATTCTAATTATCCGACGATTGTACCAACAAATAAAATAACATTACTTTAAATCAGATTAGAAAATTAAACCTTAAAATCTAATTTTTATATTTAAGTTTGTTATGAAAAATAATATATTTATCTCTAACATCCTTAATATAAAATCTTGAATAAAAATAAAATCAATTTATTTTGTGAAAATGTTTCACCTATTTAATATTCCGCAAGCATAATAACGTTATTATTATATCATATTTACAAATAGCTAGTCATGTTACATTTAATTATAGAAATTTTAAACAAAACATAAAAAATAATTGTAAAGAATTTATTTTAAATTATATATCAAAAGAATCCTTACAAAACTTTGATGCTAATTTTGTTGTTGGAAAACCTCCATAAGGGCATTTCTGTTTATTGAATCAAAAACTAAAAATCTATAAAAGCATAGCTAGTTCTTCTTAAGAAGAGAAGAACTTTAAAATTATAAACTAAAAAAAAGTAAGAAAACTTTATAGAGAGAGAAATCTAAAGATAGAAAGAGCTGAGAATATTGTGTGTTTTACAATGGGAGGATAGAGTCCTTTTATAGGTAAGAAAAAGGACAAAAAAGGTGGGAAAATATTTTTAAAATTGATTTTGGATGCGTTTGGATGGGCTAGCATGCGTGTGGGGTGCAAAACAAACTAGAATGTGTCATGCTTGAGCCTAATTAGGGCAAAAAGGAAGTTGAAGGGAACCTCTTTTCCTGCTCGATAAGACTTAGCAACGAGCTATTGATACAGGAAAAAAATGGGAAGTGCTATTTCAGGCGTTGCAAGAAGCTAACAAAAAGCAAGACTAGGCTTTGAAAGCATCTAATGAAAGGCATGAAAAAGCAAAGGCCCCCTATGATATGGATATGGATTGTGAGCAACTATGTGTCTCCCCATTATTTAAGGAGATAGAGAATGATGAGCCACCAACCAAGTTCAATGCTCTCAAGTGCCTTGATTACCTAGGAACTAAAGACCATGTAACACACGCACAACACTTCAAGATGGCCATAGCCCCTATGAGCCTTACACAAGTTAAAAGAGATGCCATGATGTGCACTCTGCACCATAACCTCCTTCTCACAATTTGCCAGGTTGTTCATCAATAACTTTTCCTGTAACAAGCACCTAAGGAAGGAGTCACACCACCTTTTCTCAATTGTTCAAGAGAAAAGTAAGTCTACTGAGGAGTATATGAAATGATTTGGGAAAGAAAAGTTAGAAATCTCTGACTGTCCAAGATTTATTGTTGTAGAAGCCTTTAGGTAGGGTCTCCTAAAGAATTCTTACTTGTTTGTAGAGCTAACCAAGATAGTCCCTCGTACTTTGGAGGAAGCATATAAAGAGGTGAGAAATTCATCAATCTTGAAAGAGAGTTAGGCCTGGTTAAGTGTCATTGGGCCAATGTAGAAGTTATGCCAGAGAAGGAAAAAGGAGGGTATGTTTTGATAGGGTAAATCAGATCAGCAGGGGCAACAAAAACAAGCTTTCATGCCAAACAACAAGGCAAGTGGACAATGGTCAGGGAATAAGAGACTTTGGGGGAGGTCACTCTCTCCTTTTAAAAAGCCTCTTTTGAGAGTAAAACTGGCTCAAGCCATATCGAGGATAGAGGAAGAGCCAAATGTCAAACGGCCTCCAAAAATGAAGTCTTTACTTAGAGACACATCTAAATGGTGTGCCTTCCACAAGGATGTGGGTTATGAGACGAGTGACTACAAGCACCTCAAAAAGGAAATATAAGAGTTTTTAGCTAAAGGTATTTGAACGATATTGTAAGCAACAATAATGAAAGAGGAGTTTGTCCGAATAGGCTAGAAGTGCCAAAACCGTCCACTCTATCGAATAGCAATAGACACCCCTATAACGAGCACAACATCAAAACTATATGTACCATACATGGAAGACCCAAAAGCAACGGGGTCTCAAAAAACTCACACAAGAGGTTTTCTAGAGAGCTGTGCAATGCCTCGCATATGTATACCATGGAAAAGGAAAGGTCCTCTATGAAGATCATTTTCATTAAAAAGAATAAGACTTTGTCCCATCATGAAGACCCCTTAGTGATTACTTTGAGAATTGAATCCTGTGATGTTTGTCGGATCATGGTTGACATAGGAGGCTCAGTGGATCTTCTTTTTATATCTACCATAAGAGCCCTAGGAGTAAAAGAAATTAACATTATAAGGACAGAGCTACCCTTAATAGGATTCAACAATAACACCACTTATGTAATACGGACTGTGGTACTGTCTATCATGGAAAAAGGGTTAATAGTGATGACTAATTTTGTGGTCACTGATGTCCCAGCTCACTACAACGCCATCTTGGGTAAGCCATAGATACACAAGATTAAAGCGGTCCCATCCACCTTTCACCAAGTGATCAAATTCCCAACTGGAAAAGGTACAGAGGAGATAAGAGGAGACCAGGGGAAAGCCAGAAGCTATTACAATGCCACCATGAAAAAGGTCACCCTAAGTAGCAATCACAGTAGGGTCTCTCCAAAAGAAGGCTAAAGGGTAAATGTCTGGCAAGGCTTGTCAATCTAAGTGAGATACAAGACTTGCCAATAGGAGATAAGGGTGGGAACCATCCTTTTAAGTTGAGTATGGATTTGACAATAAAGATGGATGAACAATTTTCACACTTTCTCAAAACGAACTCTGATTGCATTGACCATGGAAGACATGTCTGGGATTGACCCAAAAGTCATAACTCAAAGATTAAATTCCAATCCAAAGGCTAGACCTATCCAACAAAGAAAGAGAAAGTTCTCAAGGGATAAGAATGAGATGATTAAAAATTAGGTCACTACCTTCAAGGAAACAAGAGTGTAAGGGAGGTCAACTACCCTACCTGGTTGTAAAATGTGGTTTTGGTAAAAGAGACATGTGGGTCACCCCGTATGTGTGTGGCCTTTATAGACTCAAATGAGGTCTATCTCAAAGACTATTTTCCCCCCAAGTATCGATCAATTGGATGATGTTTCCATAGGTTTTGGACTAATAAGTTTCTTGGATGTATATTGTGATTTCCATCAAATCAAAATGCACCTTGAGGATAAGGAGAAAACATCTTTCATCACCAAAGAAGGGACCTTCTTATATACCAGAATGCCATTTGCATTGAAGAATGTAGGCACTACGTATCAGTGCCTTATCAACAAAAAATTTCATATCATTTGGCGAGAAACCTGGAGGCATATATGGACGACATGATAGTGAAATCAACATAACCCTTAAACTACGTCAGAGACCTAGAGGAAGTATTTTTGGTAATTCGAAGGTATGGCATGAGACTTAACCCAAAGAAGTGTGTCATTGGTGTTTCTACAAGAAAATTCTTACGATATCTTATATCTTGCCAAGGAATTAAGGCCAACCTAGACAAGATACAAACCTTGGTAAATATGAGGCCACCTATCAACCAGAAGGAGGTTCAATAGCTGAACGAAATAATAGTGGCATTAAATAGGTTCATTTCTAAATGCACGGACAAATGTTTACCATTCTTCAAGTTATTGAGAAAAAACATGTTAGTTTTCTAGGACGAGGAATGTAACAAGGCTTTTGAAGCAATCAAGCAATACTTGAGAAACCTTTCTATTCTGGTCAGCCCTCTCCTAGGTGAGACATTTTATTTATATTTAGTTGTACCCCCTAGACTTACAATGTCGTGCTTCTAGCCGAAAGAGACAAGGTCTAGCACCCATGTATTACGTCAATCAAATCCTGACAGACCCTTAAAGTATATACCCAACCATTGATAAGTTGGCCTTCTCCTTGAAAGTCAATGCACAAAAGCTTAGGCATTACTTTGGCTCACACAATGATAGTACTTACCTACCAACCACTCTAAAGCATTTTGGTGAGACCAGAAGTGGTAGAAAGATTGGCATAAATCATCATAGAATTGGAAGAGTATGACATCAAATACATACCTATAGCAGCCATCAAGGGGAAAGTGATGAGTGCTTAAAAAGCACTAAAATTACCATGATTTAATGTACTTTAATTGATTAAATAATTTTATATTTTTATGATTTTATCATATTTTGATATAAATTTGTCTTTTCAGAATCACGGGTATTTTATTGTTTTTCAGGTATTTTCATTCAAAAATAACTTAAAGACACAAAGAAAAATAATTGAGGTAATACATCACAAATAAATTGAGAAAACAAAATGAGGAAAAGTCAAAAAGATGTGTGTATGGTGGATCAAAAGGAAGGGCCAACTTGGCAAGTATTCGTTGAAAAAGTGCACAATTTCAATGGTGTTGGGCTAAAGGTGTTCATAATTGATTAGGATGAAAATTGTTTCAAGTATATCATCAGTCTTGATTTCCAAGAAACTAATAATATCATAGAGTACGAGGTGGATATATTTGGAGCCATGACGTCAAAGAAACTCAGGGTGGAAAAGATCACCTTGCATAGCAATTATCGACTAGTGGTCAGTCAGTTCTTGGGGATGATTTAAGCTAGGGATGGAAAGATGAGGGGGGATCTAGATAGTCTAAAATAAGAATGCTCAAAATTTTCTAAGTTTGAGATCAAATAAATAGCTAGAAATGAGAATGGTCATGTTAATGTTTTGGCTATATTGGCATTTGTACGAAAGGCCAACCACGCTCAAGTGGTATCAGTAACGATCTTGGTAAAAGCAAGTTTGGAGAAGGCCAATAGAATATTTGGGTGTGTGAATCCTTCTACCAACCCATGGTTCACCCCAATCCTTAACCTCTTAGAAAGGGAAGAGCTACCAAGGATTTCAAGCTTGCAAATGAAATCAAGGCTAAAGCAGGTCGATACATGATTAAAGCAAGTAAGATATATAGAAGAACTACACTTGGATCAAGGCTCTTGTGCATAGCCAAGGAGGGAGCTAAAATACTAATGTTTGAAACACATGAAGGGGAGTACGATTCTCATTCAGGTGGAAGAAGGAAATCCTTATGAATTATAAGGCAGGGATACTATTGGCCCACTATTCTAGAAGATTGTACAAAATACACTCAGCAATGTGACATATGCCAAATATTTTCCCCATTGTCACACATGCCTCCAAACACCATGACAAATGTGGTAAGTCCTTGGCCTTTCTACAAATGTGGGCTTGATATAGTAGGACCTTTACCTCTAGGAAAGTGTCAGAAGCAGTTTCTACTAGTGGCCACTGATTACATTTCTAAATGAATTGGATCAGAACCTCTGGGAAGAATACGGGATGAAGAGGTGATTTGATTTATCTAAAAGTCTAAAATTTATCGATTCAGTCTACCCAAGGAGCTCAATAACATGGCAAAATTTATAGGCCATAGCATCAAAGAGTTCACCATCAAATACAATGTCATGATATGTTACTCAATACCATATCATCCCCAAGCCAATGTCAAGCAAAATCTTCCAACAAATTAATCATCAACTAGTAAAGAAAAGGTTGGAAATTGTAAAAGGAAAATAGGTTGAAAATATGCCTCGGCATTATGGGCTGTTAGGACTAGCCCTCAGAGGAGCACTAATGAGACCCCATTTTCCGTGGTTTATAGGACTGAAGCAATAATACTAACTAAAGTTATGGTAACCACTGCCATGTTAGCCTTAACAGAAGAACAAAATGATGCGAGTAAAGCAATCAAATTGACCCTCACAGGGGAAAAAAGGATGAAGTTTTGAGGAAGATAATTAAGCAGAAAATAAAAGTATCATATTATTACAACAAGGTTATACGTTTCAAAGTGTTCGCCATAGGTGATTGGGTTCTCAAAAGAGTTTTCCCTAGAAAGAAGGAAAGGATGACCAAAAAAATGGGTGAAAATTTAGAAGGACCTTATCGAATAATTGAGACAACACCAACAAGGGCCTACTGTTGAGAAGAATTGAAGAAGCTGAGGAAGGCACAAACTAGAATGCCATACACTTAAAAAAAATACTACTTCTGATATATATTAATTTAATACTTTCATGTACCATCATTATATGTATACGTATGAAGTGGTTTCCTTAAACAAATGGTTCTCTCCCAAAATTCTTCTATTATTATATGTCACAAGCTAATCACCTCAGTTAAAAACCAGGTAGAGTGCCCTAACACTTACAAAATTCATGAGTTTATCACCTCGATTAGGAACTAGGTTGGCACTCTGACAGTGAAGGGAGAGTTGATCACCTTGGTTAGTACCAAGTAGAGCTCCCTCTTCCACTATTATATGTCACGGGATAATCACCTAGGTTAAGAACCAGGTAGAGTGCCTTGACCTTTGCAAAATTCCATGGCTTATCCACCTCGGTCTCAATCCTAAAAATGGAAATATATATTGGCCTAGTATAGCAAGAGAATTTTATGAAAAATATTTTAATTGCTCAAGCTTACAATACAATTAAAAATTTATTAATACATATCCCAGTCATATAAAATTAAAAATCCCTTAGATGCTTAAACACACAACTAGTGTCCGGGTCATCTGTTTCCTCAACCAAAGGCAACAACTCAACCTGAATCTTGATGATTTTCTTTTCAACACTAGCCACTATTTCGGGAGGGATAGACCTCAACGCAAGCACAACACACTCCAATTCTTCAAAGACTTCCATCACCTTGAGGAACACCCCTTCAGATAGCTTCATATAG
Organism: Hippophae gyantsensis; assembly: GCA_030763125.1. Classification (NCBI taxonomy): domain Eukaryota; kingdom Viridiplantae; phylum Streptophyta; class Magnoliopsida; order Rosales; family Elaeagnaceae; genus Hippophae; species Hippophae gyantsensis. Next base: position 37,857,658 of record CM061035.1, on the reverse strand, counting down.
AAGGTCGCTTCATAGGACTCCCTATCCACATGGGTGGCCATTTTAGTCAGGGTCCTCCTCTCTCGAGCTTGAATTTAGGATAACTATTATTTAAAATAAGCGAGCTCACCATTGGTCACCTCAAAAAGTCTTAACTTGCCATCGAGTTTGAACACCTCAAATTCAAGTTCTCTAACCTTCCTCTTAAGCCTATCATTTTCCACTTTCAAAGCTCAAACTGAATGATTATTGGCTTGATCAAAATCTATAAATTTTGACCAAAAAAGTTGGAGGATGAGTTAGCAACTACTTTTATTTCCTAGATTTAACAAGTATCTTTAACCCTCTTTTATAAGGGATGATGTTAAGAAAAAAGACTAGTGACACATGTCCTATAAATAGATGGGTAGGTTAACATCATAAATATACAATACAAATTATATAAATGTACAATTGTGTAGACAAATTGATTTTTCATTTAATAGAATTTGTCTTGCAAGAAAGGTTAAAGCCCCAAGAATATGCTACAATAGTATGCTCGAGCCATAAAGATCAATGATCCCCATCCCTACCTTCTGAACCTATCTCCTCAAATTCATCATCACTCTCACTTGAGTTTGAGCCCTCTTCCTCGTCCCTCTCTTGAAATTGCCTAGGCATGTATTAGGGAGTGACTAGGATATCTAGAAGAGGATAGTAGTAATCCTCTAGGTCCCTCATCTTGGCCCCCATTTTAAAGGATTCCATGGCCAACTCATACCCAATCTCGACACTCAAGGTAAACTTCTTGGCCATCGCATCAAGCTTAACCTTTGCCTTCTCTTTAGACTCGGACACTCTACAGTTATAGGCCTTAATCGTAGCCTCAACTTTTTTATAGGCCTCCTCAATCTCACCCTCAAATTTTCTTTGAGCCACTTCAAGCTCCTCAAAATGCTTGGAGTTTTCTTTCATCTTGGCGACAACCTTAGTCAGTTTTTCCTCTTTATCTATAGGCTCGCCCTCTCACTTATTAGCCCTCGCCAGTAGCACTACGTATGTGGCTCGAGTAGAGGTATGGCTTTCTTTTTCTTATGCCATCTCATGCTTTAAATTCCCTATAATTCAAACCCTATCAAACCTATAAAGAAACTGTAACTAAAAGAAATAAAAGAGACCGCAAGGTTAAAAAAATATGTTGGGGGGTAAAACTTGAACACAAATTATTAATATAAACATAAGAAACGAGGTAGGATGAACATACCTAGTACATGTGGCAACGAACAACAACCACAGAGCTCGTATCCTCACATATGGCCTCGAGCTACTTCTCATGAGCTTCAATAAGAAGATGACTCACATAATGATTGAGCTACTCTAGCACCAAGCCCCGATATAGAGCCACCATATCCATGTCGGTAGTAAGATCATTGATGACACCTTTCCCCTTCCTCGAATCTGGTATAGGGTAGTCATATTCTTAACGACCTAAGTTGGGAGGTGGTGAAATGTATTGGTCTTGCAAAATGGATAAAGGTTCAAAGACATTCAATGGCTCCAAGCTGAGCACAAGCTCATTGAAGGTCAATTTCCTCTTCCTTTTAGAGAGGATAAAGAGACCTTATTTCCTAGAAAATTTACTCATCTTCTTACCTTTGGAGGAGATCCTCCCAGACACGGAAGGTGTACTCTTTTGAGAGCTCGCCTTTGAGGAAGCAACTTGACCCTTTAGTTGAGTCAAGAGAACGATGGTATCAAACTCCATAGGGTATTTAACAAATGCCTTTACAGGGTTTTCTTAAGGAGATAGTTCTGAATATCAACCAGTTATTGCTTCATATCCAAACTCAAGGTCATAATGAAGGAGCCTATATTTCTTATCACAACCTTAGCGTCATTCCAGATACTTCTTATCAACCTTGTGTAATTAGTAGAAGATTCCCACCGGCCTGAGACATTGAAGAAATATTCCTTCCAATTATTCTCTTTCTTAAGGAAGGCCACATTTATACACTAATCCTATTTTACGGACATGTATACCCTTCTTAAGTCTGTTGGGTTTTGCTTCAAGATATAGGCCTCATTAAACTCAGGCATCTCTAAATCCACCTTGAGCTCTTAGCATATCACCATAAGGTAGATTAAGTATCTCTACCCATTAGGCATCAACTGACCCAATGTGAGTTGAATCCTAACCAAAAATTTCCTTATGAGAAGGTATAAGAGAAACCTTACCCCAAACCACAGTGCTTTCTCGTGAAAGACCATCCATCCAGTTAAAATTTAGTCACTGTCACAGGCCCTCACCAGTGGAATCATTATTTGAACCGAGGATAGGATGTTGTATGTTTTCCTCAACCTCTCCTTATCCTAAGGTGATAGACCATTAGTCTGTATTTTGGCCAACCAACCCTTGGTATAGCCTATAGGTTCCTTAAACCCTATGTTCCTCACTTTCTTCCTCCGCGTCTTAGCCACTAATATCTGAGTCTAAGACACGTTCAACCTAATGGTTGGAATCACCTAAGGATGAGCTATAGAGGTAAAGGGCTAAGGCTGAGGTTGACCATCTTTACTTGAAGAGATTATCTTGGAATACCTCAAGTCATCACTTATATTGGGGTATTGTGGGCTCTTCTAAGAGCTCTACCCCGAGGTCTCTTCTTTATGCATTATCTACAAAATATCACAAAACATAAAAAATGGGGGTAAGGTATAAAAAGAAGGGATTACCTAGGGTTGAATTTGAAAATAAAAGGAAATGATTCTTTAAAATCAACCTAAAAAGAAAGTAGAAAAGTGTTAGACTCGTGAAACTTGTACTCTAAAACCCAAGAAAACAAGTTATGTGCTAAGCCGAATTCTTACCACCAAACTGAAAACTCTTTTATGACATGAATTGTAGCAATAGAAAGTTTTTTCTCATTACTTTTGCCTAATGTGTAGGAAATGATGGAAAGGATCAACCTAGGCACTTCCTTATATAAAAACCCACTTCTTTCTCCAATTAACTAACATGCATTTATTAGGGGAGCTGAATGGTCTAGAATCACTACCCGAGTATTACTCTTCTACCTCAACTCAAAGCTCAAGCTGAAAGAGTAAGAAGACTGGATTTTTGGACATATGGATCAACTTGAAGCTTGGTATGCCTAACATCCAGAGCCTATAAGACAACCCAAGCCAATGGACAAGTCATTCCAAAGAAGCGTCCTTAGATCGATCCTATAACACACTCGTAGGAGATACTTGTCTGAGCCAACTTTTGTATCTATAAGTTTGACTACCAGTCCGAGCTGTAGGGTGGTCGACCTCAGTCTATGAGTTTTTTTTTTATCTTTTTGTCCTTCCTAACACACTTATATGTGTATACCCTATGTAACTGTCAACTGTACATGTAAAACTTTATATATACATAGAATCCCTAAGAGATCCACACATTCAATCATGCAATTACTCTAACTTCTCTTTAAGTTATCTCTCTACAAATCAGACGAATCACAACAATAAGAAAAATCATTCGGTTATATTTTAGAGTTAAATATAATGAAAAGGAATGACATAATTTTATATATCTAAGTTTACCGTAAATTTCTTTTTCTTTTTTTGCAATTATAATATTTTTATTTTAAAATTTTAAAGTATATTTTTTATATGAGAATGAGCCCCTTACTCTTGAAAATATGAAAAATACCCACAAGTTTTGAGATATCTTCAAAAATATTTCTAAAGTTTTAAAAAATTCAAAAATATCCCCAAATATAACGGAAGTTAAATTTAACAGAAATTGATAGTAACATTTCATAATAAAAATGGAAAAAATAGGGAACCAAGAAATAATAAAAAATCAAAGAATAATAACATTGAAAATGGAAGACATCTCAAGATTATTTTCACATAAAATTGTAATAAGTAAAAAGAAATTTGAAGAAATTGAAAAGGTAAAATTAAATCTTAAAAAAATAGATGAATTTAAAGGCCCATCATTTTCAACTTTAAAGAAATTATTCCCAAGAAAAGATAATTTATTTTGGAATAAATGATAAAAAAAATAAGCATTAATATAACGGATGCAAAATGAATGCATAATATACCATTAATTGATAAAGAAACTATATTGAATAAACTATCCAAAATTCTCCAAAATGATAAAGAAAATTGAATACATTCATTTAAGAGGAATCCAAATATTAATACAAGCTCATTTCAGGAAAGGAATAAATACACTCATAAAAATAGCATGGCTAGATAATAGAATAATAAATAGGAAATATGTTTTACTAGAAATGATACATGATAATTTAGCATACCAGAAATTAAAATTTATAGCATATCCTAGGTTAACTATTAATATCTATGATAAAAATTTAAACCAAGTATTAAATCTAGCTTGTAAATTTGAAAGAGAAAATTTAATAAAAAAGAATTCATTCATTTTCAATACACTACATATATAAACAGTCATAATATTTTCATATATTAACAGAATATTCAATAACAAACAGTCATAATAGTTTCATATATGAATAGAATGAATTTATAGAAATAGATTAAACCTTTCAAAAACTCGAAAAAATAATAAAACCAAAAATACTAACGGATTTTGAAATACCGAAGGAATGACACTTAGATATCAAGAAAAAACCTCTGGTTCTAGAAAGAAGGAGTAAGTGGTTAAAATAATAATATATTAAGATTTACTTTTATAGACCATGAAGGAAAAACCTCTAACAAAGAATAAGTTAAAAAAACTAAAAGATGAAGTTCAAGTAATGAAAGCATTAGTTCATTATATTAGGAAGACAATAATGTTTAAAGATAAACTAAAAAACATACAATTAGAAATAGATGAAAACCTAGTAAGCGTAGCAAAACAATCAAGCAACATTAATGAATCTTTGAGGCTTCTAAGAGAGAAAATTGATTTAGTCCAAGAATCAAACACGAAATAGCTATAAGGTATAATGGAAACATAAAAAGAATTATTAAAATAAATAAAGGAATATGGTTATAATAAACTATAACAAGATATACATAGGGAATTCATAGAACTAAGAAAAAATATATATAACATACATAGAAATAATGATATTATAGGTCATAAATACGATCCCTTAGAAGGATTAAAAGTAGAACTACATAAGAGATTAGATACCTTAATTCCTAAGATGAGAAAAAAAAATGATGAAAAATCTAATGAAAAATATATAATTCCAATTTAACAAAATATAGGAAAGAATTAGAAGAATAATTCATGAACCCCACAAATAGAGATATAGAAAAATTAGTTAGTTTGTTAATGCTAACTAATTAAGAATTAGAAGAACATTATAATGAAAAACTTTGTACCAACAAAAAGGAAGATGATATAATAATAATCAGTGAGATTGATTATGAACTAGAAATTATGACCCGAAAAGGTCATATGAAACCAATTTCATTACCAGTTTCTTACCAAGAAGGAACATATGACCATATAGGGAAGAAAGAAATAAGCAAAGGTTAGGAGATACTGACACTACCAATAGAAGAAGACAATCACCCAAAATGGAAGAAGGGTTACATTGGGGAACTAGAGGTAGTATCCTACCAGAATTCAAGCTCCATGATAATTATAAGTCTGAATTTTAGATCTAGATTGTATAAGAGATGGGAAAAAATCCTTAGATGAATGGGCTAGTAGTATAGTATACTCAAACAAACCTCTCAAACTATACAAACAAACCCTTCAATATGTAGGGTATTAGTAGCTCATAAAATGACAAGAAATGTTAAAGTTTGATTTTCAAATTAAACTAACCAACAATATTTATTAATGCAAGGGAATGCTCCCACAAGAAGAGAATATTTAGATATAGTAATAAATGAAATATACAAATAATTTATTGGAGAATATAAAGGAATAACTATCACTAAATCCAGTGAAAATAAAATCAATGAAACCAAATGGCATCTAACAAATATGGAAATCTATAACATGTATTACATATATTCTTTTATTTGTGAATATGAAATATACTACCATAAATTACCACCCATTATGCAAACAACTTATAAGGAAATATTTTTCCAAAAATTACCTGAAACATTACATAAGACCTTAACAGAAAGTTGGAATCAAAGCAATAGGAAAACTATACCACACACCCTAGGAGAAAGAATATGAAACCTTAAAAGTTGGATAATTATTAGGTGCCAAGAAAAAATAAATAAACAAATAAGAGGAAATGATAAAATTTGTTATGATACAAGAGATTTTAGAATATCATAAAAATATGAATGTAACATAAAACCTTATAAACAAAAATATAAAAAATACAGGTGATTTGAAAAATATATATTTAGAAAACAAAATTTTCCAAAATATAAAAGAAGGTTTAATAGAGAAACCTATAGGAAAAGATATTTTAGAAGAAAGGGGTATAAATCTTCTAAAATAAGAACTATTTCCCTTTTAGGGAAGAAAAAATGCAAATGTTGAATCTGTAATGAAGAAGAACATTATATCAACAAATGCCCAAGTAGGCTTCAACATAGGAAGGAGTTTCCACAAAAAGGGAAAATCATAGAATAAGCTTTTAAGATGGAATTAGAACCAATCGAGGAATCAAATATATGTGATACTTACAGTATTTAACTATTAGAGGAAATTAAGGAGGAGATAACCGACTCAGAATATGAATGATTTGTATAGTACAAATCTAAATAGCACCTACATAAAGTAAGGACTTAAATTTAAAGGTGATGCTAGCTATCATTTATATGCATTTATAAATACAGGAGCTAGTATGTGTGTAGAAAGTAAATATGTATTTCCAAAAGAACACTGAAAATAGGCACTAAAAGATTTAATTGTAAGAATTGCTAATAATACTACAATAAATCTTAATAAAATTTTAAATGATATAGTTATATTGATAGGAGGAGAAAAGTTTCATATTCCTACTATATACCAACAGAAAACAAGAGTTTATTTATTAATAGGAAATAGTTTCCTAAACTTACATCAACATTTTACACAATATTTAGACCAAATAAGTCTAACAACATTAAATGGTGATACCATATAGGTATCAAAAATAAGAAAAGTTTTGATTATATCAAACTCAACTTTTATGCAATAATATAAAAAACCAAAACATAGTGAGATAAAGTAGCAATAACCTTATTTAGAAAATATTTCATTAGATACAGAAGATAAACAAAACTCTTTTCTTAATGAAATATAGGAAGATAAAGCCCTAATATGTATTAAAAAACTATATTTAACAATAAGCTCAAAAAATCCTTTGGATCCAAAAATAAATAAATTTAAGACAATTGTTAACATAAAATTAAGAAACCCTAACAAGGTTATTAAAGTAAAACCAATGATTTATACTCTAGAAGATAGAATTGAATTTGAAAAAAATTCAAGAATTTTTGGAACTAAAAGTCATAATACCAGGTAATTCATTTCACTCTATTTCAACATTCTTGTCGAAAAGGAAGTTGAAAAAAAGAGAATGGTAATAAATTTCAAATAATTGAATAAAGAAACCATTGATGAATGATATTTTATTCAAAAGAAAAAATAATTATTATCATTAATAAAAGGAAAGAAATATTTTTCAAGTCTTGATTACAAAAGTGGATTTTGAAAAATAAGATTGAATGAAGAATCATAAAAATAACGGCATTTAGTTACCCCCAAGGAAAATTCCAATGGATTGTTGTACCATTTAGTTTAAAATAAACTACAGGCATATTTCAAAGATATATAGATAACATCTTTAAAAAATTACAAAATATTTATTGTATGTATATAGATAATATTTTAGTTTTCAGTAATGAATTAAATAAGCATTACTTGCATAATATTAACATTCTATACAATGCAAGAAATAAGGCATTGCACTCGCTGAAATGAAAACAGTACTTGCTCAACAAAATATTAAGTATTTAGGGTTGGAAATTAAAGATAGAAGATATAATCTATGATCCTATATATTAAATAACATTCAAAGTTTCCCTAGTAAATTAAAAAACAAAAATTAATTACAAAGATTTCTAGGATGTCTGACATATGCAAAAGCATATATCAAGAAACTTACAAAAATGTAAAAACCTTTACAAAAAAATTGAAAAAAGATCATATCTGGAAATGAATAGAACAAGATGCTCTATATATGGATAAAGTAAAGGTAAAGGTAACAAATTTACCAACATTATACCATCTAGGGTTAGATTATAAAATGTTAATTAAAATAGATGCTTCCCAAGAATATTAGAGAATAGTTTTGAAAGAAAAAGTATATCACAAAGATGAATATCTTTATAGATATACATAAGAATCTTTCCAAGGTCCAAAGTTACATTATCATAATAATAAAAAATAATATCCAACTGTTAAAAGAGCTATTAAGAAATTTTCAAAATATGTCATAACTAGATTCATTGTTAGAACTGATAACAAGAATTTTGGTTATTTCTTAAGAACTAATATTGCAGGTGATTACAAATAAAAAAGATTAGTCATATAGAAATAGTGATTCAATCACTATAATTTTGATGTTGACCATCTCCTAGGAAATAAGAATAGCTTACCAAATGTTCTTACTAGAGAATTAGCTTGTTTAACTATTTTTATGCTTATAGGAATGGAATATCTTGATATCAATATCAAGATAAAGGAAAAAGAGATAAAAATCCTATAGGAAAAAATCTAGTTGTTATACCTTGAGAAGTCTCTTATAGAGGTAGGAAATAAACAGGAAGAACTTGATTGTTCAAAATAACTCTTAGGGTTCAAAATCTAAAAAAAAAAAAGAATCTTCATCAAAAATTCAACCTAAATAAGATAAAACTTCTAAAGAAAGAATTCAAGATGAAAAGGAATAGCCTAATAGTTCAAAAGAGAGTAACATCTCTGAAATAAGAAAACTCAATTGGGTGATGAAGTAGAAAAAGAGAAACATGAAAATACTTATGTGGTCTATAGTGACCCAAAACCAAGAATCTATAACAATTGGGTAGAAGCCAATAAATCTATTCTACAGTTTAGTGGAGTAACTCATAGAGCCTTTACCAATAGAATGAAGGCTGAAGGTAGTTATGCAATTACAAAATACCAAAACTAATAACTCCAAAGGAGATAGTAAGAAATTACTCTACAGTATTACAACAATAACCTGTAGCACCAAGAAAATTGAAAAATCTTGGGAAAATAATAAGGCATCTAGTACTATTTAGAGAAGCATCTCTCTCAAAGACATCAAAGACAGTAAAGCATTTTGTGCTATTGAGGAAAACATCCCCTAGAAATTCATCACCAATATATAGAAACCTCAGCAAATCACAATGGTTAAGTCTCTACAACTTAGCCAGAAAATCTACCTAGGAATACATAAAAGATATAAAGTTCTACAACATAGAAAAGAAATTCCCTATTGAAAGTAAATTCAACATTTTAGAAGGAGCTGATCTAATGTTTTTTTTATAAAGCTTTCCATGCAGGACTAATAGAAAACATATATCCAAGAATTAATTTAAGTGAACTAAATTATTTCTCAAAAATTTTCAAAAAATCAATCAAGAAATTTAGAAAAAAGATAAAAGCAGATGACAAACCTATTTATCTTAGATCTTTCAGTTTATTGATGGATTAGAATAAGAAATGATGTATTAGTCACTACCACTTTATCAAAATAGGGATTTCCAACACAAACATAGAAGTTCTCAAACTAAGGGCGCTTCTAAAAAAGAAATTTAACACAGAAGAACTTTGTGTATTAAGATGTCAAATGTTAGGCCAAATTTACTATGAATTTAGAAAAAATTGATAAATGTATTGGGATCAAAGTAAATTACTCAACTAGTAAAGTCATCATGATTTCTCATAGTAGCATGGCTCTTTCAGAGGAGGATGATGAAAAAATACCAAATATGAAACAAAATTTAACAACAACAACCTAAAAATAGGTCAAGAAATAAGGAAGATATTCTGCTTCTATTTCAAAAAAGCTACCAAAGATTACATATGCTTTTACTGCATCAAAGATCAAGAAGACGAAAATGCATCATCAAAAGGAATTTCGATAAAAAAATGACAAGGAAGAATAAAGAGGAGGAAATGTCTGTAAAAGACAACAAGAAAAATAAAGATGTAGACCCATATATTTAGTTGTCAGTAGGTGCCATGGAAAAAAGCAATGGATAATATTTAAAACAGGACAATAATTTTTGTCTTGTAAATAGGGATTCCTTATGCTATAAAAGGAACCCTTATTTTCATTTGGAGGAGACAAAAAAAACATAGCACATACCTCCAAAAAATACATAATCTCTAGCATAGAAATCCTCTCTATTTAGAAATCCCTAAGAATCCCTTCAAGGTTCTTAGTTGGCCTTAAATTTGTAATTATTATTATATTATGAATAAATTGGAGATCAGTTACTCTTTCTTAGTAAGTCAAAATTAGATATCATCTATGTACGGATGCAGAAGGCTTACCATTACCAGAAGGGTGTTAAGGTTTAAGCAAAACTGAGGTATAACCGGTGTAACAAGAAGAGATTAACATATTGGAAGATCGTGATGGACTCATTAAGTTCAGGTATAATAATTATAATTTTAAGTCAATTAAGGATCTTGAATGTTTAGATACTTTCTTATATCAAGTAATAATACAGATATGTAGAAAGATGAAGATAGAAATATCACAATAATATGATAAGAGATTAATTACAGGAATTAACAACTAACATCAAACAGCCCCCAATTTGAAAAAATTTAAGATGAAAGGCAAAAATCTAATTTTATTAGAAAATTTTGATAAAGGCTATATATTAGTCCTAAATGATTATTTTAAAGATAAGAATTATAAAGTTTATCTTGAAAATTTTAAAAGGCTCAATGCCTTATATATATATATATATTAAAGTTATTCTAAACATAATATAGATCATCCTGTTTTAAGAATATTGTAAGACTATTTTAGTCAAAAACAAGTCTTCTTAGAAGAAGAAGAAGATGAAAAAAAAAGAAATTTAGTAACCTTATGTTTGGTTATTATCTTTTCAAAAATTATAGATAGATTATTTGTACAAAAACATGTAGTTGTATGAATTTATAATTACAAGATCAAACCTATTTAGGGTATGAACATGCTTATTTAGAGCATGTAAGTAGATGCGATCTTCTAAAAGATGGTCAGATTGGCTAAAATTTCACCATTGGGCCAATCAGTGATCTAAACCCACAAATTGGTATCAAAGTCATAGAAATATTAATATAATATGGATAGAAAAGTTAATACCATTAGTTTTAAGGACATCGATGGTATTAACCATAAATTTTATAGATATTATAATATTTTATAAATATATATTGAATCAATCAATATTAACATAATACAAATTTTATAGAAAATTTAGTACTTCAAGTCTATTAATTTTCACAAAAATGTATTTTTATCCTTGCTTATTAGATAGGGTAATACAAATATGCTACATTCATAAAAAAATTACGAAAGTTTATTTTGTAAAGTCACAAAAAATGTGACAAGACATAAGTTAATTACCTTTATAAAATGGATTTCTAAGATTTTTTTGTAAAAATAAAGAATTTATGTTGTCTCATCTAATAAATACGGATCTAAAATACACTTTTGTTAAAGATAAAAATTTGAGATATTATAAGCCCTAATTTTATAACACCATCAAATCTATAACATATTTTTTATAATATATTATATCCAAAAATATATTTATGACTCGATAAAAATGAAAAAGTTTAGCAATGAAAGTGAAATTTACCCTATCTAATAATATGATCTAGGGGGAAATAATGGCTACGCTTGTATCATCAAATTAAGTAAGTGGTATTTATTAAAAATTCTTATTCAAATATGTATCATCTATTATTATTTTGTGTTAAAAATTTAAAGATCTTTTTCAATTTTAATAAAATTTAAGCAATAATAAATAATAATTAAATACCCTTTATGTGTAAGAGTAACATTCATGTCTCACAAATATAATAATTATTGGTAGTTTAATTAAATTCAATCACAACCTATCCATTTAAATAAAATTTGGTGTCCGATGGTATTATATAAAATTTTCCCAAAACCAAATACATATGTCACAATTAGTGTTGTCAACCTTGATTGGAAACATTTTTTTCATGACTTAATGTCATAAAATTCAAAATAACGAGAATCTGTGTATTAATTGTGAATTATTATTTATATGGTCTTTTAATATAATAATATATAAAATAGATACAGTAATTTTTATTAAAATATAAAATTATTTGTTATTTTTTAAAAAACAACCATCAATATATAACACACAATCAATTTATAAATAGATGAATAAATTTTTCAAAACATAATTTCACCCCCTTAAATAAACCAAACAAATAGGGGTAAATTCGTCTATAAAAGGTGGCGTGCTTTAACGGCATAAAAGCTTCCCCTTTTAAGTCTGCCACCCTGTAAACACAGTGAACCTCCTCTGCCTAGTCTTTTGCTACCTCTTTGTTCAAAACAACTGTGGAATAGTACACACTACAAACTAGACTGGCCTCCATTAACATATAACACAACATCACTTTCTATTCTCTCACTTTCATTTTCCTTTTTCTGCAAACACCAGTTCTATTGTAAAGGGCATGAGGGGACAGATTTGTCAGTCTTAGCGATCAGATATTATCACGAAAAAAATACAGAGAGAGAAACAAATAAGAAGATTCATTGAGATTTGCGCTCTAAAATTAAATAAAAAGAAAAATATCTTCAGCCGATCAGAGTGATTTAAAGCAAAGGCGGCTACTATGAAAGCTTCTTAGAGAGAGAAACTGAATTACGTCTCATCCTCTCTTTTTCTTTCCTTTCTTCCAAAAATAAATAAATAAAAATACGTATGTATATTTTCCGTCCTCCCAAGGAAATTTGGTTTCTTCCGATTAAAAGAAAAAAAATAAGTAAATTTATTTGGTAAAGGGTGAAATTGAGATTTCGTTTATCTATATAATAAGAGTCATCAATGTCATCATAAAAGCTAGAAAGGAAATTTATGGTAACAACGCGAAAACCAAAAAGATTGTATAAGGGAAAAGCAGAGATTGTCTGGGTCCAATGTTGAGTGTTTTGGCCTTAGGTTATGGTCGTGAGTTTTAAGACGAAAATTAAGAGAAGAAGAGATTGAGAGACTATGAAGAACCGCCATTTTTTGTTATTGGGTTTTGGTTTTTTCCTAAGTTTTGCTTGGCTTCGTGCGGTTTGAGTTGCTGGGGGTAGAAAGAGACAACCCTGAGAAACTGCCATTTTAAAGAGAGAGAAAGTTGGAATAAGCAGCAGCTTCTGTGGAAAAAGAGGCCTGCTTAGTTTAGTCTTTATCTGAAGGTTATTTTGGGTAATATTTGGTGCTTCAAAGGGGTATTTTCGGGTAGGTAAAGATGAAGTTTATGAAGTTGGGGTCGAAGCCTGATGTGTTTCAAGCTGATGGGAAAACAACCAGGCAAGCAAGATTTACTTTTTGTTTTTTCTGTTCATTAGAGTTTCAATGGTCCAGTTTTCCTATGAAATTTGAGTTTTTATTTATAAACTACATTTTTTATAGTGTGATATGATTTACTATTAGATATAAAAATGAATCTTTTTTTTAATTTTTAAAATTTGTCAGGAGGTGTTAAGACCTGTGTAAAATTGAATGCAAATTTGTGTTATACAAGTTTTTTTTTTCCTTTCTCATTTCTTTTTTTATTTTGTGTTGTTTATGCTTAAGTATAGAGTTCGTTTGCTTCGCTTTTGATATCATCAATGTTTATGTTTGCACTGAGCTTTTTATGTCTTTGGGTTGAGGTCCCTTTCTTTTCTTCGAAACTGATTTTAAAAGTTCATTCATGTCTGCTTCGTCAACTTTTTGTGAAAACATGCTGATAAAATAACATTTATGCATGTAGACCACTTTGTCACGTAGATGGAATCCAAACTTAGTGTATGAGTAGTGTAGTTATTTAAAAAAAAAATCAACCTTAACTAGTAACTGGTTCGGTTAGACCGGTTCAAATGAACTCTGTTATTTGAGGTAATTTTCTAAAAACAGGTAAGAGGGATTTGGTTAAAAGCTGATTAAATAGTTTAAAAGATAATGACACCGCCAAAGGTAATATAAAGATTTGTTGTGTTGGTTTTTAAGATCTTTCAGGAGGTGGTCCAATGTTGGCTTTGGAATTTTCTTATTTTTAATGAGTTTGAGGTTCAAATATGGTAAAGTTATGTGGAGGACCAGAGGTCTGTAATCAAAATGACAATACTTCCACCAACCATTTACATTTACCTGCTATAATCAAAAGGGTCTTTGGTGGTGATTATACAGTATGAAAAGTTGGCTAGGTGGCCTTTGTTCTTTTTGATACTAAAAGTTCAATGTTTTTTGCTGTTTTTATTCTTACCAACAACACACGTGGGGAATGTGAGGCTTGAAACAGAGTAGAGTTAATAATTAGTAGTTTTGAGTGTATATCGGTAAGAGAGGTTTGTAGCTTTATTGTAACTTGGAATCTTAACTTCGTAAGGTTTACACGCTCATTTTTCTCTCTTCTTTTTTTTATTTTTTATTTTTTATTTATTTCTACCAAATTGGGTTACAATATTGCTGTGGGTTTTGGACATTTCAGTTTTTGCAACTTTGTAATATTCAACGCTGTTAAATATTGCTGTGGACTGGCGCGCGCGCATATATATATATATATATTAACTAGTAGCAGGAAAGGGGTATAAATGTTTTTAGATGTAATTAAAGTCTATTAAAATTTAAGACTGATATGCTTCTGAGTTTTGTTCTAAAGAGAGAACACTCATCTAGCTTGAGAGCATTTCTTTCATTAACAGTAGCTCGCTGTTATTGTTTCTTGTAATTGTTTTACAATAGAAAGGCTTGTTTTTGGATTTTGGGTCCCACGTTTTGATTGAAATCCACATGTTAGCCCATTTAACTATGATAATGTCAGAGATTACATGAGGTAGCGTTTTTATGATAATCTATACTTTACTTTTCACCATGTGTGAATTAATTATGTTTTGATCTTTGTCAAATATTATTTCATTGTGTAAGTAATTAGAGAATTAAATTGGTTTCTTATTTCAATGAGTTTATTGATGTTACATGTATAAAAAAGCTGAAAAGTTATTTCAGTGATGTATCCTGCATAATTTTGCCCTAAAAACTTCAATACTCAATAGTGTTATATACGTGTTATGATTGTTTTATAGATCTAGTATACATTTACTTTCTCCCTGGCCGACCTGTATTTTGAGTTCAAGTTTATTATGACAACATACCGCTGTCTAAGCTCATTATTACAATAAAAAGTTCAATTCAAATCCAACTACAATTAGGAGGAGGGGCTCTTCTATTGTATGGGGACTAAAAAAACAATTGTTACTCAGACATTCTAGGATACTTAAAGTTGTAAATTTTTTGGATACGCATCATATGTTCATTTTTCTAAATTTTATATGATTTTTCATCAAATTGGAGTGTCCGAATATGCACAATTATTATGTCACTTTAATACGTACCTGCTCTTTGAAAAATGAAGTCAAGTAACAAACTAACAATAACCAAAACATATGCTCTTTGTGTTTCTCTTTGTGTTTGACCTTTTTATATTCTCTTATAATTATAATAATAAATCAATTAATCATGCAGGTATGTCTCATCTGAATTGGCAACAGATGTCATCATAAATGTTGGTGAACTCAAGTTTTACCTTCACAAGGTACGTTCTCCTAATATTTTCTTCCTAAAAGGACAAGACTTTAAACTGCTTATTATCCCACTGGGTCTGTGTATAGCCAATTTGTAGTAAAAAGAGACCTTCATGATTTTCAAAATTATTATGGCAGTAATTTGTTCAAGCATTAGAAGAAAATTCAGTGAAAGATTCCTATCATATCCTTTTATATTTAAAGATCAACAAGCTTAAGAACTATACTGGTTTTTGGCCGTGCATACGAACGGTTTGGTGATTAAAATTTGATTTGTATACCATAGCAATAATTTTTATTTTATAAAATAAAAAGAAAAAAAAGTAATTCTAAATATAAGCTTCTAGGTTTCTTTTATTATAATTGAAAATTTCCAGTTCAAAAATTTTGTAAAGTGATTTGCAATAAAACTCCTAAAATAAATAAATAATTAATTTCTTATTTTAGCTAAAAATAAATCTATATTAGTAACTAGATGCCCTTGGATGATTTATTGAACATAATAGCATTTGAAGATATTGTTCAAATGACTTCATTGCCCTTAGATACTTTTACATGAGTTAGGTTTATAAATGTCTTTATTTATTTTCAAATTTATAAAATTTATTGATTGACTAAAATGCCCTAAGATGATTTTGCCAATTACAAAATCTCCTTCATATGTCACCACTATTTATTTTAACAAATTATTGACCAAAAACTAAACGATGGATTGACGGTGTATTATTTTAAAAGGTAATGGACTTCTAAAGTACCACTTAAAAGATAATAGAGTAAAATTTACTAATAGGAAAAGTTAGTGGACCAATTTAGTGCTGGGAAAAAATTCTTGAAATTGTTGTTGATTGTTGACCTCTATGATCTTCAAGTGAAGTCTCCACATCCAATTGTGATATTGCAAAAACATATTAAATAGTCTAGTTTTTGGTTTTAGCTTGACTCTAGGTCGATGTTCTTCCATCAATTTGGTGATACATTAGGGTTCATCAAACACGCCTTCAAGATACAATAAAGTCTCTTGTTGTTCGCATGTGCATTCACAAAAACAACCTAAAAAACCTTTGATTTATAAGAACATTCAAGATAATTAATGTTCTAAATCTATAATATTTAGAATACTAATTTTATTTATATATAAATATCGGTCAGATATCTTTAGAGAACATTCATTATTCTTTCTTCAAGTTTTTCATTGTTGTTCTCTCCAACTTCACTTATAAATGACTAGTAAAAATGTGTATTTATAGATTGTTATGCAATTCTAACAAAAAAATTTTGCTTAAAAATAATTCATATTAGTTAACTTTTTTTTAATTGATATGAGATAGTATAATCTCGACACGAAAATAAATAGTTCAACATAAGTATGTTCTGCTCGTAAATGAATTGACCGTACTTGATCAACTCATTTAATGGGTAATCATAAGTAGTATAAATTGTTATCATTAATGTGATTAAATTAATTATATTATTTACGATAAAAATATCAAATAACTACTCATAAAGCGTATACAAAAAGTAAAAATAATGTATATTAGTTGATTATATTTTATTAATTGATATAAGATATAATATAATCTCGACCCGATAATGATTAGTTTAACTACAATATGATTGGATCATAAATGAATTGATTGTACTAATGCGCTCATTATATATGTAAACATGAACCATATGAATTGTCACCTTTAATGTGATATTTTATTATATACAATATAAATGCCTAAATAATTATTCGTAGAAAATGTATTTATTATATAGATATTTTAATATATATTAGTGTATTAAGAAAAAATGGAGAAAATGGTCAATGATCAAACTTTCATGTGTAAAATACCAAAATAACTATTCAAAAATACTTATAATATAAACATTTTGGTATTTATTAAGTAAAACCAACTTAGTAAAAGTAAAAATAATTTATCTTTTTTAACTATGTTTAATTGATATGAGATATGATATAATCTTGATCCAATAATGATTAATTCAACACAAATATCATTGGATCATAAATGAATTAATCTTATTTGATTTATTCATCAAATAAGTAATCATGAATCTTATGAATTGATGGGATTAGAATAGTTACGTTATAAATAATAAAGATAATTAAATAATTTTTCATAAATAATTTATTTATTGATGTAAAAAAAATAGAAAAAATAGTCTACAACCAATCAAGTAAAACCAACTAAAAAAAGTAAAAAGTAAAAATAATTTATTGCACTATATTCCTTTACTTATTGCAAAATGACAATATAAGAAAGAAAGGAAAGAAAAAAGCGCAAAGTGGTCTAAGATCAAACTTCCATGCTTTCTTAAAATATTATTATATAAATATTTTGATATACATTTATATATATATATAAAAAGACAAACTTTCATGTTTTTTATATATTAAGATAAGAAATGGCTGAAAGCAAATTACAGACACGTTAGGTACTATCAATATACTACTTTACACGTTAGATACTATCAATATACTACTTTATAATGACAAATAGTACAGGTAAAGTGGAAGTGTTTAAGAGTTTACTTTCCTTTATTTTGTATAAAAAAACCATGGTGTACTACTGCTTCAGTTGTTTAATTTGCTCTGATCTTTGGTCCTGTAGTTTCCTCTGTTGTCAAAGAGTAACCGCTTGCAAAAACTGGTGTCAGAAATCAGTGAGGAGGATTCTGATGAAATCGAAATAGTTGATTTCCCTGGTGGACCGAAAGCCTTTGAAATTTGTGCAAAATTTTGCTATGGAATGACAGTTACTCTCAACGCATACAATGTTGTGGCTACTCGCTGCGCAGCTGAGTATCTAGAGATGACTGAGGATGTTGATCGAGGTAACCTGATATTTAAAGTTGAAGTATTTCTTAACTCTAGTATCTTTCATAACTGGAAAGATTCAATCATTGTTCTCCAAACCACAAAATCTCTTATTTCATGGTCTGAAGATCTGAAGATTGTTGAAAGATGCATAGATTCCATTGCTTCTAAAATATATGTGGACCCTGCCAAAGTTAGTTGGTCGTATACACATAATCGGAAATTGGCAGAGTCAGACAAAATTGTAGAAGATGGCATGGAGTTCCGGGGAAAAGCAGAGTCTGTTCCAAAGGATTGGTGGGTTGAAGATGTATGTGACCTGGATATTGATCTATACAAAAGGGTCATGGTTGCTGTTAAATCTAAGGGAAGTATGGATGGTACTATAATAGGGGAGGCATTGAAAACTTACGCAGTTAGATGGTTGCCAGATACTGTTGATGCACTTGTTTCCGAAGCTCATACATGGATGTACAAATCTCTTGTAGAAACAATTATCTATTTGTTGCCAAGTGAAAAAAGTAATGGTTTATGCAGTTTCTTGCTCAAGTTGTTGAAAGTTTCTACTTTGGTTGGAGCAGATGAGTCACTGAATGAAGTTTTGTTGAAACTAATCGGCCTAAAGTTGCATGAAGCCCGTGTTATTGATTTATTGATTCGAGCACAATCTCCCCAAAGTACCATATATGATATTGAGCTGGTTCAGTCCCTTGTAGATCAATATATGATGCAGGTGAAATCCAAATGGGATTTGGATTCTGCTGGTAAGAATGTGAATGAGGATGGAAATGATAACGTTATGCTAGGGCATGGATCCCTGTTGGTTGTTGGGAAACTGATTGATGGTTATCTTGCTGAAATTGCTGGCGACCCGAATCTTTGTCACTCCAGTTTCATTGCATTGTCCAAGTCTATCCCTGATTCAGCTAGACCAACTCATGATGGGTTGTACAAAGCCATTGACATCTACTTGAAGGTAAGCATAGTTTATTTTTTTTCCTCCACTTTTCTTTTAGCGGGTCTTCCAAATTCAGAAATGGGTTTTGAAGAAGCAAATGTATTAGAATCCTAATTGACTAATGTAAGTATTCATTTCTTAATATCTTCAGGAGCACTCTAATTTGACAAAAGCTGAGAAGAAACAGATATGTGGATTAATGGATGTGAGGAAGCTGACATTGGATGCATCTGTACATGCTGCGCAAAATGAGCTGCTTCCGCTCAGAGTTGTAGTCCAAGTTCTGTTCTTTGAGCAAATTAGAAGCCAAGCGACTACACAAACTCTTAATGATCATAACCGTGTTGCATCAAATTCTGCAACAAATACAGATGAAGAATGTGAAAATCCAGCTGCAGTAGTAGACTGTAAAACTGTCAATAACGAGATGAGCAAGATGAAGCTAAACGAGGAATACGCAAAAAGTGAAAAATTGGCCAAGAAGAAGAGCAAAAACAGCAGAAGTGGAGCTCAACTGCTGCCATCTAGATCAAGGAGGATATTTGATAAGCTATGGAGAATGGGTAAAGGGCAAGGAGAAACAAAGAGCTCAGAGACTTCAGGGAGTTCTCAAAGTCCAACTTCATTGGCTCCTGGTGACACAAAGTCCTCCAGTTCATCCTCAAGACAAAGAAGGCATTCCATATCTTAACGACTTTGTCTTACTATTTTGGGATCCTGATAAAAGAGCTGGGGGATATTTTCAGCTGCCCAAGTGTTTATTATGCGAAAAGTGCATTGATAGATTGTTTACTCATTCACTGTAGTAAATATATACTCATTTCCATTATTGTTGCGTAATATCAGCCGGGTTCAATTTTTATGTAATCTTCAGCTTCATTATTTAAAGATGTATGCGTCTTTGTTCAATTGTTCACACTGCAATCATGTCGTCCACATAATCAGAATTTTTGGTTCATTTTAATAACAAACACGAACCCACTCTGTGATGGTTGATTTGGTCATGCTTACGAGTCCTTTATCTTTTCTTTGTAACATTTTTATGTTGTAGCGTTGGTAATGGTTTGGTTTCGTAATTGTACATCATATATGAAATTTTATAAGGTTCTTAATAGGAGAATCTTTATAAAGATATTAGGTTTTCTCATTATTCATTGATAATTATTGATATATACCATCAAACACACAGAGTAAGTATGATAAATAATTAGAACATCAAATCAAAACCCATTGTGGTGAAATTTGATGTACGTTTTTAATCCATTTTAGCTTATGTTGTGTTTAAATTTGTATTCATATGATTTTCTGAATGTTTTTTAATCGAATTATGATCCAATATTTGGTATGAGAGTCCTTTTGAAAATACCTTTATTTTGTTTTGTTTCACAAGAATTGAGAATTTGAGTTTTTTATTTTGTTTGTTTTTGATGCATATGAAAATTATAAATTATTTAAGTATTGATATTATAATGATCCTATGAATTGAAAGTTGAAAAATAAAAAAAAATTAATAGTGATATACAGTCGAGTTGTAATCGGGTTGGTTTGACCTGATTAGAGATTGAAAATAACCTTCATAAAAAAAATTTGTTTTAGTTGGGAATTGAACCCGAGTTACATCACTTGATTTGTAGTATTTTGTTGTTATATATGAAATGTGTTATCCACTAGACCAAACAACACTTTGTTTTAGATTTTGTACCAGACTTATTTTTATATACATTTGTAATTTAATTTTTATTAAAACAAATTCGAATATAATTTTAATGTGATTAATTATTTAATTTAGGTTTATCATGTGTATAATATTTATTATACGTGTGACATTTATTTAAATAATTTTTAGACACATTAAAATTTATTTAAATACATTATGCTTAAATTATTTATTTTGGTATTTGTATGTATAAATTTTGTAATTAATTATACATATAAAAATTTGGTTAAATAATTTATACATACTAAAATTAATTGTTGATGGTTCTTTATAGATTTAATTAGTGTTTATATTATTTATTTTTGCTTGTATAATTTATTGTCATGCATGCAATCTTAAGATAGATAATATTTACATATTTGAAATTAAATTAATATTGCTTATGATTTTATGCAATAATTAAGTCTAAGGATTTAACTAATATTTAAGTGATTCATATAGTTTAATTAATTAGGGAGTAATCACTACATCTTTAATTAATTAAAATTATAATAATGTTTATTTAGGATCACATTTATAAAATAAATATTAATTATAATTAATCATATGTGATATAATAAATTTTATCCCATAGAAATTTTTATTATATTTTTGTGTGATTAATTATGATAAAATATCAAATTATATTTTTTAATTTACCCACAAGGATTAGAAAAAAGAACATAATTTAATAGTTTTTATCGCTAATTGAATTAAAATTTTAATCTACAGACAAGTTTTATGTCAATAGATTCATATTTTTCATGATTGACATCAGTAAAGAATGACTTTAATTTATGTCTCAAATTTTAATAAGCATATAATTTTTAATTACAACTTCTCAACTTGTAAATTTCTCTTATATCCGCTGTGACATTCTCGATCTAAAAAGAAGATAATTATAAAGTATGGAAGGAAAAAAAATTCTCCTTCATCTAGGGTGGATGGATATTGACTATGCTATTAGGAAAAACGAACCACCTAAAATTATTGAAACCAACACTCAAGAGAATAACATACTTTATGAATAATGAGAGCGATCTAATCGCCTTAGTGTGATGTTTATTAAGACTAAGATCTCTACTGGTATTTATGGTTCTGTTGATTAGTATAACAATGTTCAGGACTTGCTAAAGGCCATTGATGATCAGTTTGTCACTTCAGATAAGGCTTTAGCAAGTATCTTTATTATGAAGTTCTCTTCTTTAAGACTCACCAGTTTGAAAGGTGTGTGTGAGTACATTATGCAAATGAGGGAGATTACAGCTTAACTTAAAAATCTCGAGATTGAGATGTTAGAATCCTTCCTGGTGCACTATATCTGTAACACTCTCCCATATTTGTACGGGCCATTCAAAATCTCATACAATACATATAAGGATGAATGGTCAATCAATAAACTAAAGACCATGTGTGTTCAAGAGGAAATGAGGCTTGTTATGGAATTTGGTAAAAGTGCAATGTTGGCTAGAATGTATGGAAAAGGCAAATCTCAATACAAACAGAAAGGAAAAGGAATAATTCCACCTCAGACTGATATTAAGACAGAAGCCAAGTGTTTCTTCTGTAAAAAGAAGGGACACATGAAGAAGGAATGTATCAAATTCCAGAAATGGCTTGAGAATAAAGATAATCCAACCTCGTTTGTTTGTTATGAATCTAATATGGTTAATGTTAATATTAACACCCGGTGGATTGATTCTGGATCTACAATCCATGTTGAAAACTTCTTACAAGGTATGAAAAATCTAAGGAAGCCAGTGGAAAGTAAGCAATACATCTTATCTGGTAACAAGATGGGCTCACATGTGAAGGCTGTAGGGACATGCAGTTTGATTTTAAGTAATGATTTTATTTTAGAATTAGAAAAGACCTTTTATGTTCCAAATTTCTCTAGAAACTTGATTTTGATTTCAAGACTTATACCTTTTGGTTATTCCTTTCACTTTTCAGAAACATCTTTCAATCTATTTAATAAATCTGATTGTGTTGGGAATGATATTTTGTCTGATGGTCTTTACTGCATTAATTTACAAAATAATGCCACTTATAATGTTATGCATGTTCAAGCTGGCACTAAAAGGTGTATTATTGATGATGACTCTTCTATATTATGGCATAGGAGATTAGGACATATCTCCATAGAAAAAGTTAAAAGATTAGTGAAAATTGGGGTACTTAGTACTCTAATTTTACTGATTTTGAGACATTTGTGGACTGCATTAAGGGAAAGTAGACTAATAAGTCAAAGAAAGGTGCCAATAGAAGTTCAATCATATTAGAAATCATACATATGGATATATGTTGTCCAAACATGGAGATTCAAGGTCAGAAATATTTTATTATCTTTATTGATGAGTTTTCTTGATATATGTATCTCTACATGCTTCATGATAAGAGCGAAGCATTAGATGCCTTCAAGAGCTTTAAGGTTGAAGTAGAGAAACAATGCGGAAAGTAAATAAAAGTTATGAGACCAAATAGAGGTGGTGAATATTATGGTAGATACACTGAGAATGGACAAGTGCCTGGCCCATTTGCTAAGTTTCTTCAAGAATATAGGATAGTTGTCCAATACACTATGCTTGGTTCACCATACCAGAATAGTGTAGTAGAAAGGAGAAACCGAACATTATTGGACATGGTGTGGAGTATGCTTAGCAACTCCAATCTTCTTACATCCTTGTGGATTGAAGCTTTAAAGACAGTTGTGTATATATTAAACCGAGTTCCAACAAAAGTTGTCTCAAAGATGCCATTTGAATTATGAAAAGGTTGGAAACCAAGTTTGTGACATATGCACGTTTAGAGATGCCCATTTGAAGTGAGGATTTATAATCTACAAGAGAAGAAGTTAAACCCAATGACCATTAGAAGGTATTTCATTAGATATGTCGAGCAGTCTAACGATTACAAATTTTACTGTCCATCTCACAGCACTAGGTTTGCGGAATCAAGAAATGCAAAGTTTCTTGAATATGACCTGATTAGTGAGAGCGATCAAATTAGGAACATAGTTTCTAATACTGATCACATATAGTCTCAACCTTCTACTTCAAGAGATAGATTGATTGTTGTTCACAAAACCCCTCAAGTATAAGCTGGTGTTGAACAACCAATCACTAGAATTCCACAAGATGTTAACAATATTCCAATAGATCATGTTGTTCAGGAGATAACTAAAACTTTTGAACAACAAGTTAATCCTCATACTTCCCAAGAAGATAGTGATGCGACATTAAGAAGATCTACTAGAACTAAAAGGTCGACAATTCCTAGTAATTATGTTATGTATCTACAAGAATCTGATTGTAACATTGGAGCTGTGGATGATCCCAAATTTTTTTCATAGGCAATGAGTTCTAATGTTTCAAACTTATGGTACAGTGCCATGAAAGAAAAGATGGATTCTATGGTGTCTAACCAAGTTTGGGATCTCGTCAAGTTTCTTGATGGCGTGAAAGCCATTGGATGTAAATGGGTCTTCAAGACAAAGAAAGACTCACAAGGAAACATTTAGAGACATAAGGCAAGACTCGTTGCCAAAGGATTCAATCAAAGGGAGGGAATCGAATACACGGAGACATTCTCTCTTGTATCTAAGAAAGATTCCCATTGTGTGATCATGGAATTGGTTGCCCATTTTGATTTGGATTTGCATCAAATGGATGTGAAAACATCTTTCCTTAATGGTAACCTAGAGGAAGAGGTTTATATGAAACAACCTGAAGGATTCTTCTCTAGTGATGATGAGCAGTGGTTTGTAAGCTTAATAAATCCATATATGGATTAAAACAAGCTTCCCGTCAATGGTATTTGAAATTCTATAACGTCATCACTTCATTTGGTTTTGAAGAGAACGTCATGGATCAATGTATATACCAGAAGATTAGTAAGAGTAAGATTTTTTTTCGTGCTATATATGGATGATATTTTGCATGCAGCCAATGATAAGGGTTTGTTACATGTGGTAAAATAATTCCTCTCTAAAAATTTTTATATGAAGGATATGGGTGAGGCATCTTATGTCATTGGCATTAAGATACATAGAGATAGACTTCAAGGCATCTTGGGTTTATCTCAGGAAACCTATATCAATAAAGTTTTAGAGAGATTTTGAATGAAAGATTGTTCACCAAGTGTTGCTCCCATTGTGAAGGACGATAAGTTTAATTTAGACCAATTCCCAAAGAATGATTTTGAAAGAGAATAGATGAAAACCATTCCATATGCTTCAACTGTTGGAAGCCTGATGTATGCTCAAGTATGCACCAGACCTGACATTGCATTTCTTGTTGGGATGCTAGGGAGATATCAGAGTAACCCAGGTATTGACCATTGGAAAGCTGCAAAGAAAGTGATGAGGTACCTGTAAGGAACTAAGGACTATATGCTCATGTATAAATGAACCGACGATCTGGAAGTAATTGGCTACTCCGATATAGAAGTAATTGGCTACTCCAATCTGGAAGTAATTGGCTACTTTGATGCGGACTTCGATGGCTATGTTGATTCACAAAAATCAACATCTTGTTACATTTTCATGCTTGTCGGTGGAGCTGTGTCTTGGAGGAGTGGGAAGCAGTCCATGACTACTACTTCCACTATGGAGGTTGAGTTCATGTCATGTTTTGAGGCCACATCACATGGTGTATGGTTGAAGAGTTTTATTTCCGGGCTTAGAGTAATTGACTCTATTTATAGGCTATTAAGATTGTACTATGACATCTTAACGTGTTAAGAAAAAGAAAGCGATCATTAAGAACGTTAGCACTGAGTTAATGATTGTTGTTCCTTTGACTAAAGGCATGCTACCACTGAAGTTTAAGGATCATGTAAAGAAAATGGGAATTGATTCCACTTTGTAAATGTATATATATATAATTTATTAATGAAACTCTTATATATTTTGATATTATCTTATATTCATGTGTACCTTAATTTATTTGAGAAAATATATATTTTATTGGACTAAGAATAAATATAGGATTTATTCATTAAGTTTGTTACCATATAAAGTATAATACTTGAGAAACTAAATACATTATAATACATGAAAGATAATACTCGTTCTTAGAAGACCTATCGTCATGATTCATGTATTTTGTTACTCAAGAGAATTTAGCTTAACGTTTGCACCAAGTGGGAGAATGTAACATTTTATAATGCAATAGTGGTAACATTTTAGTTTCGTAACCGTACATCGATTAAGAAACCATATGAGGTTCTTGATAGGAGAACCTTTATAAACACATTAGGTCATCTCACTAGTCACTGATAATTATTGACATATACCATCAAACACAGAAAGTAAGTGTGAAAAACAATCAGAGCATCAAACCAAAACCTATTGGAATTCCCATAAAGTGGTGAAATTTGATCAATGACAAGAGTTATGTTTTCAATTCATTTTTGCTTCCGCTATATTTAAACTTGTATTCATATGATTTTCTGAACGTTTCTGGATCGAATTATGATCCAATATTCTTATTTTTTGGTGAATCTTACAAGTCCTGTATATATTGTATACATGTGTGTGCTCGAGTAGAAACTTTAGATCATCATAAATTCAAAATGGTAAAATGGCAAGTTTGAAAGTTAGTAGACAACTATATGGAGAGGTTTGTATTTGAAAGTTCACAATAAGATGAAATAATTTTAGTAAGAGTGAATGAATTATTTTAAATTTTATTAAATTATATTTTTTTAACATAAATAAAGTGGTTAAACAAGTGATCATTGTAAATAGTAAAGTGTGTAAAATAAAAATAATACAATATTTTTAGGTGAAAATAATTTAAGTTATAACCATGATTTAAGATGAAAACTAATAAACTAATTTTCTAGTATGAAAATCAAATGTATAAATATAAATTCATTCTTATACTACCTTTTCTAAGATAATTTTAATGTACTTTATCTACGAGATCTAGCTTTATTTTTATAGTTTTTAAGATTAGCGTAAACTGTATTCATACTGACGTTCTAATTAGTTCTTCACTAACCAGACAAGTTCACAGACAATTTGTAAACATGATTAGCATAAAAAAATTTAAGTATTCGTGTGTGTTTTATAACGGATTTAATAATGAATAATTTTAACTAAATAATTCAAAATATATATTAAATAAATCAAATCAACTAACGAATTTTAAAACTTCAATTAAACACAAGTTTAATAAAAAAAATTAAAAATTTAATAACTAAATTAAATATTCATATACAGAAACTATTTAATTCAAACTTATAAAAATCTAACAAAAAAAAATATAAAAATATAAAATAAATCGATTAATAAATATAAAAATTTAAACATACAAATCAATCTCTCTGAAATATATGAACTGCCATATTGCCAAATCATCAACGTCCTATGCTGAATCATCTTGTTTGACCATGTATATTATTACCTTAGCTGCCGCCACTCCTATCTTATGTTTGTTTGTTTGTTTCTTTTTCTTTTTCTTTTTTTTTAAGCCACAGTGCTGATGAAAATATATATTCTTAAATACCTTCGGCTATATTTACATTAGGATACTAATCTGTATAAACAGGTAGTACTGATAACCTAATAATAATAATAAGGTTAATTTTTTTTACTTAACTATTAAAATTTATAAAATATCTTAATAAAATAATAATTCAATTTTATATCATATTTTAAAAATATTGAAACACGTTTGAGAAAATATTAAGTGATAATTTTATAAATTGACTTGAATTTAAATAAATATTTTAGTATTAAAAATAATTTCAATTGTTATCATCATGTGTTATTGAATGCATGTGAACAATACTATGTGATAATAATAAAAGATATGTCTCAATTACGACTATTTGAGACTCCATTATTTGTTCGACCCTTCTTGTAAACTTGATAACGAGTTTAAAAACAAGTTTATAATCAAACATTTTGTTCACAAAAATAATCCAACATTCATAATCCTTATAAACTCTCATTTAGTATTTTCGTGTAACCTCTTTCTCATTACATGACATTCATACTCATAGGAATAAAGTAAAATTACATTTAAGTCCTAGATTTCATAGTAGAAATATTCTATAATCCGGTGCATCTATCTTCACTGCAACTCGAAAAACTTGTATGTAAATGAAATCACATAGATAATATATACGAAAATTTAACTTGAAAGTTTCTTCGTACATTAGTTCAGTTTATATAGAAATAAGCGAAGTGTAGAGAAAAACTACATAGTGTATGCATTCACATCAATCAATCCAGCTCATAATAAAATATTATGA
The DNA here is from genome assembly GCA_030763125.1 of Hippophae gyantsensis. Classification (NCBI taxonomy): domain Eukaryota; kingdom Viridiplantae; phylum Streptophyta; class Magnoliopsida; order Rosales; family Elaeagnaceae; genus Hippophae; species Hippophae gyantsensis. The sequence goes on along the minus strand of CM061035.1, from coordinate 37,829,204 downwards.
TGCACGACAACTGATCGGACAGAACCGACATCGCCGATCCTACCGTTCATTTTGTTTTTTGTATTTATAAAACTCTCGCAAGTGCACGAATCATTTCGTAGAAAATAATAGGTATACTCCCAAGGTCGATCTAAGGAAGGAATGTATGTGGTTTTTAATTTATTATTCAAAATTTTAAAAACGAAATTAAATCTTAAACATCCTGTCACGATATTTTGGGGTTTTGTGGGTTTTAATCTAATAACATAAAAATAAACATAGATACAGATTCAATAAATATTTATGCAAATTTTATCATTTATAATAGTGGAGTATTTATGGATATAATAACTAAGTTAATTATGCTTGTTCATATTATTTAGGTTATTAAAGATATGAATTGATATTTATTGATTCTCTCTTTTTTATATGAATACCACATTTGGTGGGGTTAGACATTCTTTGTTAACTAAACAAATCAATTAACACCTATGGGTGGGGTTGATAACTAATTTGGTTAATTAAATTAATTCCTTTTTCTAAGAGATTGAAAATGAACCATTTAAATGTCACCTTTGGTGGGGTTAGACAGTTTAAACTTTATTCAAGGTGTCCAAATTAAACCTAAGAATTTAGTTATCCGAGTACTAACTTTCAAGTTTTAAAACCACTATTGAAAACATGTTGTTAATAAATTTTCAGAAAATAATCCTTATAAAAAATTTTGAAATAGAGCTTCACTCTAACTACCAGGCGATTGTACCAACAAATAAAAAAGCACTACTCTAAATTAGACCGGATAACTAAACCTTAAAATCTAATTTTCAGTTTTAAGTTTGTAATGAAAAATAATATATTTCTCTCTAACATTCTTAATATAAAATCTTGAATAAAAATAAAATCAATTCACTTTAGAGATTTTTACCTATTTAATATTTCGCAAGCATAACAACGTTATTATTATACCATATTTACAAATAGCCAATAGAGTTAAATTTAATCACAGACAAATTAAATATAACATGTAAGAATAAAGCATAAAAAATAACTGGAAAGAAAATAAAATCCTTACAGAACTTCGATGCTATTCTCGTTGCTGGAAAACCTCCAAGTGGAATTTGCACTCCCATTTATTGAATCGAAAAGCTAATAAATTACAAAAACATAGCTAGTTCTTCTCAAAAAGAGAAGAACTCTAAAACTAAGAGAATTTAACTAAGAAAAACTAAAAACTAAGAAAGAAACTAAGAAAAAGCTTAAAAACTAAGAAATGAGAGAAAGAAAGAGAAGAGAAGAATGGTTTTGAGGTGTGGTTAGAAGTGAAGAGAAGGGGAGTATTTATAGTTGAGGATGGAGAGAAAAAGTGGGTGAAAAAATGTTAAAAAAATGATGAAAACGCGGAGTGGTGATTGCTGACGTCATTGATGATGTCAGCATGACGTGGCTATTTGTATGTGCAGATGGGCGCACTGGTAACGCAGATGCGTATGACTGATCTGGCCTGCAGATGGGAGCGGTAGCAGCGAGCGAAAGGAGGATCTGATCTGTAGCGTTCTTTGCTGTAGCGTAATGGTCTGGTTACCGGTGGCGGGATTTCTTCTTTTTTGACATTTTTGACCTTTTTGACCCATTTTGTCCAATTTTTTCATATTTGTTGACTTTTCCTCATTTATTTTTGAATGTATTTGTGATGTATTGCCTCTAGTATTCTTTTTTGAGTCTTTAAGTGACGTTTTTAAGCAAAAATACCTATGATTCCGAAAAGACAAATTTATATAAATATATGATAAAATCATATAAATATATATTTTTAATCAATTAATGTGCATAAAATCATGGTAATTTTAGTGCTTTTTGAGCACTCATCACAACCCCCAACCAGCTTCTTGCTAGTCCCTTAGCAAGAGAAGCGATAAAAACTAAAAATTAAACTATCCTAAATCACTTCCGCGGATTGACACGGTTGTATTTAGCCTATGCAACAAGCCTTTAAACCCCTAGGTTGTCCTAGTGGACCAGTTTGAGTCTCGTGAGGGTTTTCAGTAATAATACCCACAAACATTGAACTAAATGTAAAAATTAAAAGAAATAATAAAAACAATCAACTTCAAAACTAAAATTACAACAAAATCAAAAATTAACTTTTAAGAATAAAAGAAAACAACATATCACAAAAATGTCTCATACTTTTTAATCTCCTTTAAGATCATAATTAAATTCTCAAGCATAAGTTATTTTAATCTCTTTAAACAATCATGATTTATTATAATAATTAGTCGAAAATCATTTTCATATTTCATATCAAAAATGTATCAATTTAATTTCACCCAATTTCAGTGTCATGAATTCGAATTCGCTTCGACTCTATTCCTCACAAGTCAATACTCTCAAAACACTGAATCCTATGGGTTCAAATACTCATACTAATTTATATGCGAAAGAGTTGATGTATAGAAATGAACTAATATGTTTGCATATGTATAAAGAAGAAAGGCTCAAAGTGTTATTTTGACGTTGATCTCATGGAAGGAATCAAATGTATAAATTATAAAGATATCATATGTAAAAATTATTTTCATGCATAAATCAAACTCATTAAGAAAAAATTTCAAGATATATGCCTTTTACAAATGAAGAAAGTGCAATGACTTTTTAGAGAATTACTTCCTATATCTTTCTTTTGTAATTAGCCTTTACTCACAACTTTGTAGGCAATGTGGGTCATAGTATGTAGATTATACTATATATTCTTTCTCTCTATATTTTTTTGAAGATATTTTTCAATATATATCAATTTTAGAGAGTCAACCCATGTAGAGATTGTACATTTTTTTTTTGGATTTTGGGTAATGCGGGTCATAGTATGTAGATTATACTATATATTCTTTATCTCTCTATATTTTTCTGAAGATACTTTTCAATATATATCATTTTGTTTTAGAGAGTCAACCCATGTACAGATTGTACATTCTTTCTTTTTTAGGATTTTGGTGAGTGGTTAATTTTGTGGCTTTTCTGTTTGATTTGGTTTAGTTAACCCCAGATATATCTTTTTTTTTTGTAGCAGTCATGCATGAATGAGATAAAAGCATATACTATCAATTTATACTCAAATCATTTAATCTAAGCAACAATAATAATAAAAAATATACGACACTCTATTAAGATGAGAAAAAATTCATACATTCAATGCTAATGCCTATAGAGATCATCTAAAAATTTGAAGAAATAAGAAATGTGTTTGGAGTAGAAAAAATATATATTTCACTCTGAATAAGGGAAATTAGGCTCAAATTATATCTCACAAAGGTAGTCTCCACTAAAATAAATTCATAAACACCGATTTTGGGTTTAATATAATTTCTACATCTTATCAAGAAATACTAGTTATGACAAAAATTAACTAATTATCAAAAACAATTACAAAATATTTCATGATATGTTTTCAAAAATTAATCTAACAGTACAAAAGACTTAACTATTTACTTAAATTTGATTTAAAGAAATGATAAATTTTTGTGAAAACTTTTTTTTTAATTCCAAAAATTACTAAATCACACAAAGAAAATAAAAACAAACACAAAAATTGAAAATGTGAACATAAAAAAAATATATTATTATTATTATTATTATTTATTTCTTTATTAATTTTTTTTTAAATTGTTAAATTGTTTTTAAGCATGGTAACTTTTCACCACCCCCAACCTAGAACTTACATTGTCCTCAATGTAACAATTGTAAATTAAAGATAAGGAGAAAAGGGAAGAAGGATTACCTATTTCTTGAGAATGTGCAAGTAGTGATGGAGAAATGCAGGTACATCCATCATATTCATCAATAAAGTTCACACAGACAGATCGTTGTGAACTTCTAATATCTCAACAAATATTTTTAGTTTTAACAATTTTAAAATTATTCACATGTAATTAAACTAAAATAAACAATAGAAATTAAACAAATAAAACAAAATAAAATTACCTAAAATGATGGGTTGCCTCCCATCCAACGCTTAGTTTAACGTCTTAGCAAGACGTAACTTTATGGTGCTAAGGGTTACTTAGCCAAATGCAATCCATTTCAGCAATGTTGTTTGGTTCTTCTAAATAAGGCTTCACACGATGCCCATTGACTTTGAATGTTTTCTGTGTCTTGGAATCCAATAGTTCTACTACTCCATATGCAAATACCTGAACTATTTTGAATGGTCCATCTCATCTTGATCTTAGCTTTCCTGGAAACAATCTCCAACGAGAGTTAAATAAAAGAACTTTCATTCCAGGGTGAAGAATCTTAGGAACTAGCCTCTTGTCATGATAGCGCTTAGTACGCTCTTTGTATAATTTGGCATTCTCATAGGCTTCGTTCCTAATTTCTTCCAACTCATTAAGATGGAGTAACCGTTTTTCTCCTGCTTTATCTAAATCCATGTTTAACTCTTTAATTTCCCAGTAAGCCTTGTGTTCAAGTTCAACTGGAAGTTGGCACGCTTTCCCAAAGATTAACCGGTAAGGGCTCATCCCAATAGGTGTTTTGTAAGCGGTGCGGTATCCCCATAAGGCATCATTTAACTTAAATGCCCAATCCTTCCTTGAAGGATGCATAGTGCATTCCAATATTCCTTTAATTTGCCTATTACTTACTTCCACTAAACCAGAAGTTTGAGAATCATATGGAGTAGCTACTTTATGTGTGATGTTGTACTTGTTTAGTACTCCATCAAAGATCTTGTTACAAAAATGGCTACCTCCATCACTTATTATGGCTCTAGGCATTCCGAACCTACTGAATATTAAATCCTTCAAGAATTTAACAACAACATTACCATCATTGGTTTTAGTGGGGATAGCTTCTACCCACTTGGATACATAATCCACAGCAACCAAAATGTATTGAAAACCATTAGATGGGGGAAAAGGACCCATAAAGTCAATCCCCCATACATGAAAGAGTTCAACAACTAAATTAGATGTCAAAGGCATTTCATCTCTTTTGCTTATGTTTCATGTTCTTTGACATCTATCACATTGTGCACAAAACATATGAGCATCTTTAAAAAGAGTGGGCAAAAGAATCCAGACTATAGTACCTTACGTGCTATCTTTTCACCACCAAAATGGCCCCCATAATGAAGTTCATGACAAAAAGTTAAAATGCTCTTATGTTCTTATTCAGGTACACATCTCTAGATGACTTGATCTTGACCAATCTTGTATAAATAAGGGTCATCCCAGAAATAGTCCTTAATAGTTTTAAAAAACCTTTTCTTGTCCTGATATGAAGTGTTAGGTCGCAAAACACCGGTGGCAAGATAATTTACAATATCAGCATACCATGGGTTAGGACCTATTGAAAATAACTGTTCATCAGGAAAGGTTTCAACTATATCTTCATTACTCTCATCTTTAAGAGAATTGAAGTCAGAAATCAACCTAGACAAATGATTAGCTACTAAGTTTTCACTGCCTTTCTTATCCTTGATTTCTAAGTCAAATTATTGTAAGAGTAAGACCCACATGATTAATCTTGGCTTGGTATTTGGTTTACTTAATAGGTATCTTAAAGCAGCATGATCAGAATGCACAATCACTTTAGATCCTACTAAATAAGACTAAAATTTGTCTAAAGAAAACACTATAGCCAAGAATTCCTTTTCAGTGGTGGTATAATTCATTTGGGCATCATTGAGTGTTTTGCTAGCATAGTAGATGACATGCAAACGCTTATCCACTCTTTGTCCCAAGACTGCTTCTATAGCATAATCAGAAGCGTCACACATTATTTCAAAAGGTAAAGACCAGTTTGGTGCCATAATAATAGGGGTAGATGTTAGTTTCTCTTTTAAGGTATTAAAGGCAATAAGACAATCATTATTGAAATCAAAATAAACATCCTTTGATAGCAAGTTACATAAGGGACGACTTATTTTAGAGAAATCTTTAATAAATCGTCGGTAAAATCCTGCATGTCCTAAGAAGCTTCTTATCCCCTTCACAGATGTAGGGGGAGGTAGTTTGGATATCAATTCAACTTTTGCTTTATCAACTTCAATACCCTTGTTTGAAATTATATGTCCTAAAACTATCCCTTGTTGAACCATAAAATGACTTTTCTCCCAACTAAGGGTGAGATTGCATTCAATGCATCTTTTTAAAACCAAAGTCAATTTATGTAAGCAATCATCAAATGAGTTCCCAAAGACAGAGAAATTGTCCATGAAAATCTCAATGAATTTTTCCACCATGTCCGAGAAAATAGATATCATGCATCTTTGGAAAGTGGCAGGGGCATTGCATAACCCAAATGGCATTCTTCGAAAAGAAAATGTCCCAAAAGGACATGTAAATGTGGTCTTCTCCTGATCTTCTGGGGCTATGGGTACTTAATAATATCCAGACAATCCATCTAAAAAATAGTAAAATTCGTGCCCAGCTAATCTTTCCAACATTTGGTCAATGAATGGAAGAGGAAAGTGATCCTTTTTAGTATATAAATTTAGTTTCCTAAAATCTATACACATTCTCCATTCAGTGATTATTCTAGTGGGCACTAATTCACTTTTTTTCATTTTTAACAACTGTTATCCCAGATTTCTTTGGTACCACATGCACTGGACTAACCCACTTACTATCCGCAATAGGATAGATAATTCCTTCTTCTAACAATTTAAGAATTTCTTTCTTAACTACCTCTTGCATATTTGGGTTTAGTCTTCTTTGGGCTTCTCGTACAGGTTTAGCACTATCCTCCAAGTTGATCTTGTGCATACACATTGTAGGACTAATGCCTCTTATATCCCCGATACTCCAACCTATAGATTTCTTAAATTGTTTAAGCACTTTGATGAGTTCCTTTTCTTGGGTTTTGGTCAAGGTTGAAGAAATTATCACTGGATAAGTTTCTCCTTCTCCCAAAAACACATATTTTAAGTGCTCAGGTAAGTCTTTGAGTTCAAGTTCAGGTGTATTGGCCTCTTTACTAGATGAAGAATTGGGTAGATTTAAAAGTGTACTAGATTTTGTCATTACTTCATCATTGTCTAGTTGTTCAAGGTATCCCTTAAAATCCTCATCTAAATCTTCTTCGACCTCTTCAAGTGTAAGAATAGTTTCAAGCTTGTCTTCTATTCTGGTTTGGAAAAAGGTGCTTTGGACAAGATTATCCAAAGGGTCAACATCAAATATTTCATCGATGGCAGAAATAGAAGGAAAAGGTGAAGAATCAAAAACTTTAAAATGAACAGTTTCTCCTAAGACTATCATTGTTAATTTTCCATCTTGGACATCAATAATAGTTTTAGTAGTTTCCATAAATGGTCTACCAAGAAATATTGTGTGCTCTCTATCCAATGTTGGATTTTCTTGCATATCCAGAACCACAAAGTCAACATGTATTATCAATTTGTCTACTTGTACCAATACATCCTCAATTATTCCCTTTGGATACTTAAGAGATCTATCTGCAAGTTGAAGGGACATAGTTATGGGTTTTAAATCTCCTAGATTGAGCTGTAAGAATATAGAGTAGGGCATCAAATTTATACTAGTACCTAAATCAAGCATTGCTTTAGCAACCTTCCTATCCCCTATAGTTATGTTTATAATAAAACTTCCAGGGTCTTTTAACTTAGGGGGTAGTTTATGCTGAAGTACAACGCTAGAAATTTCTGATACTAGTACTCGTTCATTCAGTTCATACCTCCTTTTCTTAGTGTTCAACTCTTTGAAAAACTTAGCATATGAGGGCACATTCATGATCACTTCTAATAATGGTAAATTGATATTTAATTTAGAGAGCATATTAAAAAGATCATAGAATTTCTTATCTTGTTTGGATTCTTTTAACCGATGTGGAAAAGGTACTTGCAACTGGTGTGGTTCTATTGTCTTTTGAATTTTGGGGATGTCAGATGACTCTCCAATGAGTTTTTCAGAAGGCTTGTTAAGTTTAACACTTATTTCTCCTTTTTGTGAGACTAGAATATCACCTTCTTTGTTACCTAAACTACAAGGTAAATCGTTAGAGATTTCAGGTAAACTAGTATTGACTACCTTACCACTTCGAAGGGTTCTTACATCCTTTGCTTGTTCTGGTTGACTGGGAAACTTTCCTGGTTTTTTCTTTTGCATTTGTTCAGCCAGTTGCCTAATTTTAGATTCAATTCTTTTAACCGAAGCCTCCATGGTGTTCAACCTTTGATTATTTATCAATTGGTTGTCACGACTAACTTGAATAAAAGCATTCAAGCTATCCTCTAAGGTTGGCTTAAAAGATTGGGTGTAGACTGGGTAATTGGTTTGCTTCCAATGATGGTTAGGGTGATTATAGGTGTTTGGATGATACCTTTGAAAGGATTTGACTTCCTCCATGGAATTGACACTAGAATCACAAGTACTTGAACAATTATGAGTACCATGCCCAATTGAAAAACACACTTCACACACCTCTTGATTTGGCATTTGGTGGGTAGTAAGAAGTTGCACTTGTTTAGTCAATTCAGCAAGTTGCAAGGTTATCTCATTATTGGAGCCAACTTCATTGACTCTTGCTCTCCTTCTAGCACTTCTTTGTTGGGAATTAGAACCCAACAGCTCATAAAGATTATAGGCTTCCTCTGCAGTTTTTTCTCCCACAGCACCTCCAACAGCATTATCAACCATGTATTGACTCTACAGTGTCAAACTATCATAAAAGAATTGGTTCTGTAGTTGCAATGGAAAGCTATGATTATGACATTGAATGAAAAGGAGTTTGAATCGTTCCCAAGCTTCATGAAAGGGCTCTTCATACATTTGAGAAAATGTTGCTATCTTCGTCCTTAAGTCAACAGTCTTTTGATGGGAATAGAACCTACCCATAAAAATTTCATATACTACCTCCCAAGTTTTTAGAGAACCCGATTGTAGAGTAATGAACCATGACCAAGCTTTATCCTTGAGGGTGTAAGGAAAACACCTCATCCTAAGTTGTTCTTCATTAATTGCATGTAGTGGAAAGGTTTGGACAATAGCATAGAATTCTCGAATGAAATGCAAATGATCTTCATTAGGGACACCATAAAAGGAAGGCAAGAAAGAATAATGAATCTTTTTTAATTCATAATTCCTTGCAGCCTCTTGTAATTGTATGCTAGAAGTTACATTGCCAATGATTGGCATTGTATAGTCCTTCATCATTTTCCACCTATCTTCAGCATCTCCCATGGTTATTTGTAGTTGAAATTGATCCTCCTCCTATCAACATTTAGCTCTTAAAAAAATAGTAGATATCACTTAGAAAGATTTCTCACTTCACAAAATGTACAGGCTTAAAGCAAAAAGGTGTAAAAAAATTATTTATTTTTTTTATGCTAAATTTAAAGAATGGACACAATTTTTGAAATAAACAAATTTATTTCATTTGAATTTTATTACACACAAAATAAAACTAAAACAAAGAAAAATACAATAATGGGTGACCTCCCATGTAAGACTAAAATTTATCGTCTTCTAGTAAGACGTTGCTTGGAGATTACAGAATGACAAACTCAATGTCTCCTCTTCATTGAATTTATTTTACCCCATTTGACCATCAAATTAGTCTTTGCTTTGTTTTTGTAAATGTTCAACTAACTGTTCTACTTGAACTTCCACCTTTTTCATAGAAGCTTCCACAGAATCCAACCGTTGATTGGTTTTGGATTGGTTATCTCTACAAACTTGAATAAAAGAATTCAAGTTGTCCTCCAAGGTTGATTTATTGGGAATGCTTCTTGGGATAGGTGGGTGGAATTCTTGGCTTTGGCCGATTTGAGCTCTGAGCGAAAGGAGGGTTGTTTTGCCTCCAGGAGAAGTTCGGATGATTTCTCCACCTAGGATTGTAGGTATTTGAATTGGGGTCATACCTTGGTCTCTGTTGATATGCTCCCAATACATTAACATGTTCAGGTCCAGCTGTTGTTTCTCCTTGATATGGACAGGCTTCAGTACCATGTCACATGTTGCCATACAAACCATACTGTTCATTATTGGTGTTGGTTTGTGTAGTGAGAAGGGCAACTTGCTTGGTCAGTTGAACAAGTTGTTGTTGAACTTCGATCTTTGGAATCGATTTCATGAACTCCAACTTTTCTCACTCGTGAGCTTTTCTATTGGGAATTAGCACCCAACATCTCAAAGAGGTTGTACGTCTCTGAGGCAGTCTTTTCTCCCATTGCTCCTCCTGCAGCGTTGTCGACAATGAACTGACATTGTTGTGTAAGTCCATCGTAAAAGAATTGGTTCTACAACTGTAGGGGAAAGCTGTGATGGGGACATTGAGTGAGAAACATTTTGAACCTATCCCAAGCTTCATGGAATGGTTCTCCTTCCATTTGAGAGAAAGTAGCAATCTTTCCTCTCAACTCTGATGTTTTTTGGTGGGAATAGAATTTTCCCATGAATTTATTATAAATGTTCTCCCATGTCATCAGAGAACCTATAGGAAGTGACATTAACCAAGCTTTGGCCTTATCCTTTAAGGTGTAGGGGAAACATCTCATTCGAAGTTGATCCTCGTTTAGAATACCGAGGGGGAAGGTTTGGACCGTAGCATAGAAGTCTCTAATGAAGGAAAGAGAATCTTCATTAGGAAGCATAGAAAAATGAATATTTTTTAGGTCATAATTCCAAGCAACTTCACCCAGCTGGATAGCGGCAGTTGCCGTGCCAATCACCGGTCTTGCAAACTCCTTCATGGTGGTTTCCCTAACATGTTGGTTTTCTGTCATTTCTTTTGGTTCTAGTAAAGGACTAAGGTTTGGTTCTACGTTTGGCTCAAAAACAGGTTGATGGTTGGAATCCAGTATTGTTGACACTTATTTAAATTTATGAATATTATCTATATATGGTGTAAGAGGGTTTCCTAAGGATCTCTTACCACGCATAGACTATTGAAAACGTAAATTTAAAACTCCTGTCAACAAAATAATAACCACACAAATATTTAGAGAAAATTTACATGGTATTTAATACAAAACACAAAACAAAACTAGTTAAACCCTAAGTCAAATTTATTTATTTAAATAAAACAAAGTTTAAATTTTATTTATTTAATGTTTTATTTTTATTTTATAATTTTTTTTTGCTATTCATGAATGATAAGTTTTTACTTCAAATTTCAAATTCAAAAAACTAATATTTTACTCTTCACGTAATTTTTTTTTTATTATTCATGAACTATAAGTTTTTTTTATGAATTTTGAAATTTAATTTTTTTATTTTTTTTTTTATTTATGAATGGTAAGTTTTTTTTTTATGAAATTTGCAATTTAAAAAAAATTATTATTTTTTTATTTATTATTTTATTATTTTATTTTTTTACTATTTACTAACAAAACTTTCTTTTACAATTTATGAAAGGTTTATTTTAAAAAAAAATTATTTTTTTTATTTTTTTATTATTTTATTTTTTGTTATTTTTTTACTATTTACGAACAAAAATTTATTTTACAATTTATGGAAGGTTTATTTTTTAAAAACTTTTATTTTTTTTTATTTTTTTATTTATTTTCATTTATTTTTACTTCAAATTTCAAAATTCAAAATTATTTTATTATTCATGCTATAATTTTTTTTATTTATTATGAAATTTAAATTTGAATTGTTTTTTACTTTTCACAAACAACAAAATTTTTTATTTTTTTTATTTTTTTTAAATAAAAAAAATCACAATTATTTACAACACAAAAAGTTTTTAAAATTTTGATAAATAATTTAAAAACGCTATTCCTTCCCCGACAATTATGCCAAAAACTTGATCGGGCAGAACCGACATCGTCGATCCTGCCGTTCATTTGGTTTTATGTATTTATAAAACTCTCGCAAGTGCACGAATCATTTCGTAGAAAATGATAAGTATACTCTTCAGGTCGATCTAAGGAAGGAATGTATGTGGTTTTAATTTATTATTCAAAATTTTAAAAACGAAATTAAATCTTAAACATCCTGTCACGATATTTTGGGGTTTTGTGTTTTTTACTCTAATAACATAAAAATAAACATAGATACAGATTCAATAAATATTTATGCAAATTTTATCATTTATAATAGTGGAGTATTTATGGATATAATAACTAAGTTAATTATGTTTGCTCATATTATTTAGGTTATTAAAGATATGAATTGATATTTATTGATTATCTCTTTTTTATATGAATACCACCTTTGGTGGGGTTAGATATTTTTTGTTAACTAAACAAATCAATTAACACTTATGGGTGGGGTTGATAACTAATTTGGTTAATTAAATTAATTCTTTTTTTAAGAGATTGAAAATGAACCATTTAAATGCCACCTTTGGTGGGGTTAGACAGTTTAAACTTTATTCAAGGTATCCAAATTAAACCTAAGAATTTAGTTATTCGAGTACTAACTTTCAAGTTTTAAAACCACTATTGAATACATGTTGTCAATACATTTTCAGATAATAATTCTTATAAAAACTTTTGAAATAGAGCTTTACTCTAACTATCGGGCGATTGTACCAACAAATAAAAGAGCACTACTCTAAATTAGACCGGATAACTAAACCTTAAAATCTAATTTTCAGTTTTAAGTTTGTAATGAAAAATAATATATTTCTCTCTAACATTCTTAATATAAAATCTTGAATAAAAATAAAATCAATTCATTTTAGAGATTTTTACCTATTTAATATTTCGCAAGCATAACAATGTTATCTAAAACTAAGAGAATTTAACTAAGAAAAACTAAAAACTAAGAAAGAAACTAAGAAAAGCTTAAAAACTAAAAAATGAGAGAAAGAAAGAGAAAAGAAGAATGGTTTTGAGGTATGGTTAGAAGTGAAGAGAAGGGGGTATTTATAGTTGAGGATGGAGAGAAAAACTGGGTGAAAAAATGTTAAAAAAATGATGAAAACTCGGAGTGGTGATTGCTGACGTCATTGATGATGTCAGCATGGCGTGAGGCGTCAGATCGATGTCAGCGCCGCAGAAGAGGATCTGGCGCGCGTTGTTTATGCTACACAAGCAATGGCCTGCGCACTGGTAGTTGGGTGGCTGGGCAGCACGATTTCCTCTTTTTGACATTTTTGACCCATTTTGTCCAATTTTTTCATATTTGTTGACTTTTCCTCATTTATTTTTGAATGTATTTGTGATGTATTGTCTCCAGTATTCCTTTTTGAGTCTTTAAGTGACGTTTTTAAGCAAAAATACCTGAAAAATAATAAAAATACCCGTGATTCCGAAAAGACAAATTTATATAAATATATGATAAAATCATATAAATATATATTTTTAATCAATTAATGTGCATAAAATCATGGTAATTTTAGTGCTGTTTAAGCACTCATCAACAGCATTCTTCCCTTGTATGCGATCTCTCCCCTTATATACATAACAACACGAAACATGAGAATGAAATAATGTGGATCAATCTCCTTCTTTTTGACTTACGAAAATGACAGTATAATTAGGAGACATTACATAAGTAAGAAACAATTGAAAAATATGCATGCAAATATGTTATAAAGCTAAACTTCCCTTAGATTCTATGACTCCCCAACTTTAAAACCAATTAAATAGTTAATAAATAAGGAGAAGATGTAAAAATAATATGATTTTTTATTTATTTTCATAAATAGACATATAAGGTAATAAACTCATTTAATCACAAACAAGCACACAATCAATTGAGAACTCATTTTTGCTCAAATTTTGATTATCTATTGCATAAATATACAAGTAGAGTAAAATGGGCACACAAGCACACTTAGTACATATAATAACATATTGACATTTACTTAAAAATAGTATGCATGTTTGAACTCCACTAATATGTCAATTAATTTATATATGATCAATCACAAAAGACTCAAAAGAAAAAGTATCATCTACCATGAAAAACTATAATTGAATCTTCAATCTCACAAAATAAAATATATCAATCAAGAGATGACTTAAAAATTTTATTTTCTTTTTTATTTTATAAATGAGATGCATGATTATTTATCTGTTTTTTAACCTCTTTTAGCTTCTTTTTTTGTGCATACCAAGTATATTTTTTATAAACATAATCAATTTTTACACAATCTTTTTAATTTATTTTTTTCACATGCACGAGCCATAACACGTAGCATGATAACTTTCACACTAGTTGTGAGGTAGCCTCTCGCTCATTGCAGAAACTTCACACATCACAGTAGGTAACACTTTCAATACTAGATGCCTCCTTATTGTAAAATTTTGGAAAGCAAGAAATAACACTCAACACAATTTTACAATCAAGATTAGTTAAGTCCTAGAGTCTTTCAAGAAAAATCATAAACTTCAAGCATAACATACATATGTGTTGTAACTGTATGTATAAGTTCATGTCAACATTGATGATCAAATGTAAAACTATATGTGTGCACAAGTCAAAATCATAAAATCATTTATATGATAAAAATTAAAACGAATTGAGTCACTAAAGATAAGATTGTATGTGTAGAAGTGTTATTTAAGATCATTACCTTATTGGCCAAAAACAATTATATTCATTTTTTTATTTTTTATTTTTTAAAAATTTAACAAAGAAAAATAAATAAAATAAATGCAGTACTAGAAAATTGCTCGTCTATAGTCATTTAAGCACTCAAATAAAAGTATTTAGGTGAATAATAAATGGCGATCAAATGACCAAAAAGAGACAATATTTTCTAACCTAAATTTTCTTGAATTTTGATTTCTCTATATCTAGGTTTGGACTCAAAAACTTTTGGCTTCATAAGCATATTCTTGGACTTAGCATTACTTTTTACATTCATTCTAAAAGAAGATACAACATGTATAGTACAATGATGATAATGAATCCTAGAATTAAATGTATTGAATTTTGCTTGCCTTTTTGAACATACAATTTCATACTTTTTATTATAATTATTGGACATATTATGGATAGATGGATGGATTGGACATACTATGCATAGATGAATGATAATAATGATCGTTATAACTAGAAGCATGTAAGGTACTATTAGAATGGGTAGCTATCAATAAGAATCTACAATTGGGCCTAATATGACCTTTCCTACAAGAATGATGACAAGTAAGTACAAACTTAACATTTTTTATTATATATCAGAAGAGCCATGGTTCTTTGTGCATAGTTAGTAATAGTATGAGTATAATTAGAAGGCCTTACAAATGTGGTCTTTGATGTTGTAAGTATGAAACTCTAATCCTTATAACCAAGGCCATATGTAACATCATGTAACTTACCAATGCTTAAAACTTTATCTAAGCATTGAGCTCCGATAATAAGTCTCTCTATTACTTCACATGATTCTTTGAGCTCTTGTACCATTTTTTATTATTTGCATCAATCTTATTAATTTCTTCCCTTAATACTACAAGATTAGAATTCAACATATTATTTTTTTCTTACAAAATATTTTTCTCTTCTTTTAATTTATTAGAAAAGCTTTCATGTGTCTCAAGTTGTTCATTTAACTTTCACATTTTTACATGTAAACTATTATTCTCTTTTATGGCTCTAGGACATTTAGAAAATAATTCATTAAACCTTTTAACATTATATTTAGAGAGAAGATAATATTTAATAAAATAATTCATAATAAAAATACCTAGGAGCAACACTAAATGCATCTTGTATTAGCTCTGATGTCAAACAAAAGTTCACAATTGGACGAAATAAACATGGGGTAAATAGGTTATTTTAAATTTTAATAAATTATAATTTTCTAATCTAAACAAAGTTGTTAGACATCAATCGTTTGTTAATAGTAAAGTGTAGAAAATAAAAATAACACGATATTTTAGATGAAAACAACCTAAACCATAACCATGATCTAAAAGAAAAACCAATGGTACATCAGATCACCTAACTTTTCATTATGAAAATTAAATATACAAGTACAAACTCGGTCTTATACATAATGTACTTTACCTAGAACCTTTGCTCTATTTTTGCATTTTTTAAGACTAATGTGAGTGGTAACCAAACCAATATTCTAATTATCTCTTCATCGATGAGACATGTTTAGAGATCAACCGGTAAATAAGATTAGTACAAAAAAATTATAAGTATATGTATGTTTTTTAAAACATATTTAATAATGAATAATTCTAACTAGATAATTAAAAACGTAAATCAAATTAATTAATAAATTTTAGAGTTTTAATTAAATACAAATTTAATAAAAAAAAAATTAAAATTTTAAAATTAAATTAAATAATCTATAAAGTTATCTTAACAAAACTTACAATAATTTAATAAAAAGGAAGCTAAATAAACTATCTCGAATAACTTATTGCCAAAACATTAATGCTAATCATCTTGTTTGACCATGTATATTATTACCTTAGCTGCCACCACTCCTTTCTTTTGTTTTTTTAGCCAGACGCCGATGAAAAAAATATATATGTTCTTAAATACTTTCGGCTACATTTACGTTAGGATACTAATCTAGTAATGTAATATTATGATTAAGTTTTTTAAGTTTAATTACAAAGTAAATTAAAAATCCTAAAATAACAAGTTAATTTTAGAATATATCCTAGAAACATTGAAACACATTTACGAAAAGGTTAGATGATAATTTCATAAGTTTATTTGAATTAAAATAAATATTTTAATATAAAAAATAAATTCAAATATTATAAACATATACTATTAAATACATGAGTAAAATATTATGTGATAATTATTAAAAATATATCAAAATTATGACTATCTGAAACTTGAACATTTCAACTTTTATGAATAGATTTGATAATAAACTTAAAAACAATTTTAAAGACAAACATTTAATGCACAGGAATGTCGAATGTAAATAGAATGTATGAAATAAAAATAAAAATAAATAAAACTAAGAACCACCATTTTCTAAATGAAATAAATTAAAAGGAAGGAAGAATATGCAATGTAAGTCAAAATAAAGAGTATGTATTTCCTATATGGAGAAACTAATTCTTTCTCACAAGTAGTGGTTCTATGCATCATGTAGGTTAAACACTTACAATTCAACAATTAAAGTTACTGAATTTTTAGCACAAAATATTTAACTTTGATACAATGTTAAAAATTATTGAAAAATCAACTATCTCAATGCTTAAGGTATTAAGAGAATGATAATATTGTTTTATATATTTATCAATTTATCTAACAATCTTCTTCTTTTTTATGAAATCTAACAAAAATTTGGCAAAGGCCAAAATCAACCCTATAGCAAAAATTTCATTTTCTTCCTATTTTTTTCTAAAAATTAAAAATATCATGTTTTCATAACAATTTTATAATTTCTAAAGCATCCCAAAAAATTATTCAAAATGACATTTGAAATCACATTAACAACAAATTATAATTGATTTGAGGAAAATTCTTACTTTTAGTTACTCTACCACCATCCAAGTTTATTGGGTGGTTATTTAAATACAATTTATTCTTAATATAAAGTATAACAGTTAAGATAAACTTAACCAAATCTAATGGCTCTTAATGATTTGATGTGCATAACATAGTCTATTATTTTACGAAACCTATCGTCAAAAGAAATTTACATTAGTTCGGTAGGGAATTACCCAACTTCCATTAATATGTCCAATACATTTTTTAAAATATTCAATAAAATAATAAATTATAATTATAATGAACATATGAGGTGATAAATTAGGTTTTGTTTTTTTAGAATTTCCTGGCAGAAAAAATATGTGCTCCATTTAGAGGACTTACCATGGCCCAATTCCTATAGGACCAGACTGTTTTGGCCCAATTCCTTAGGCTTAGAAACAATCCGACCAGAAAAGAACGTGGAGTTCAGGACTTATATGTAAGGGGTTTTACCTATTTTGTAGGGTTTAATCTATATTATAATGAACATTAAAATATAAAGATATATTTGATAATATGAAAATACTACGTCTTTAATATATTAATCTAAATTTTTAAAAGGTAAAGGGTAAAATTTAGATTCTCTTAGTAATTGTTGGAATCCTAATATAATCTTTTCAAATTATACTACTTATTTTATATAATATAAATAAAATTTATTTGTAATCAATGAATAAAAATAATGAAAATAATACAATGATCACATAATTTTAAATTGATGTACATTATTAACTTCATTTATATCAAAAAAATTTGCATGTTAAATAATAAATGGGTTAATATAGATGATTGTTTAACATAAATAATGATTTATCTATATATATGGATTAGGTTAACCTCGTGGTAGTCACTTGTATTCATCTTACGTCACTTAACAATATACATTATTTTTTATTTAAAAATAAGTGCGTTAATTAATTATTCTTGTAGTTGTTATGACATTTCTTGTAAATAATTTTTATTAATGTAAAAAAAACTTAAAATGTAGAGAACAAAAAAAATCTCATATAGACTTTTTATATATAAGATGTAGGGTTTTTTTTTTATATTCAGTAGTAAAAAAAGATAAAAAAAATATTTTTAGTAATTAAAATGGAATAATATCTCAAATGTCTCTAAGATTTGACATATCTTCACTTATACCTTTGAGGTTTATAAAATATTAAAAATACCTTTAGATTTTAATGGTGTTAATTTTCCATCCATTACTATTTAGAATACTATTCTTTAACTTTTATACCAATTTTTGTAGATCGATACAATTTTTAATCAGGATTAATATTAATCTAGTTGATGATCTTTGTCTATTTACAGAAAACAATAATTTGTCTAAAAAGCTTATTATTTTTTGGTATAAGTCTAATTTTTTTCTATATTCATTACAATTGCATTAGTAAATTATGTTTTTCATTATGTTGGTTACTTAATTCTAATCCTGAATCTATTTATTGTCTTTTTAAAATTAAAATTTATTCTTTTATTTGTTAAATCTAATAGTTTTAATTTATGTATTAATGATTTTATGTTCATAGAGTATTATCTTGATAAATCATATGTGTTGAATGTATATTATTTTGTCCTATTCGTAGCATACAAACAAGTTTTTCTTATGTACATATAGTGTATTTATAATATTCAAAGAAGTAATATCCAAACATTAAGTTGTTGAATTCCTCTTTCTCTATTCTTACATATCTTTGACTAAAATAGTCTTTTAATGTCCTTGAAACATGATGGTTTATGATGCTTGTGATAACTTTAATATAATCTAATTAGATATCTAATAAGGTGTTAAATCTCTTAAAAATTTTAAGACAAGTTTCATAATCCTCATCTTTAAAGTATTCATTTAAATGATAGAGATAATATTTATCAAATGTTTTTTTATAGAATTAGATTTTTATCTTTGATTTTATTTGAAATTATTAGTTGTTTATTTCCAAAAACAGTTTCCATTTTCCTATTTTAGTAATATTATGTTTTGTTGTAAACTATATGTAAGCATTCAAGATTCTTAACTGACTTAAATTTATAATTATTATATCTGAATTTGATGGGTCTACCACGGTTTTTCCTTCTATTCGTCTTCTTTTATTATACCTATTATGTCTCAGCTTTGCTTAAACCTCAATGCCCTCTTGATAATGGTGAGTCTTCTACATCCGTACATAAATGGTATCCAATAGTTGACTTACTAAAGAAGAGTAATTGAACTCTATTTTATTCATAGGATAATAATTATTACAACTTAAGGCCAACTAAGAACCTTGAAGAGATGCTTAGCCATTCATAATTACTAGGTATAACATTATTGGTTTTGAAATTTCTAAATAGATGGGTTTTCTATGCTAGAGTTTTTTGGGTGTTTCAGAGGGGTTCCTTTTATAGCACAAGGAATCCATGTTTACAAGACTAAAATTATTATTTTACCCTTACTTTAATAATTTTTCTATTTTTTTACTTTAAAGGATAGCCACTACTTTTTTTCTTTAGCACATGTTACCGACTGAGATATAGGATCTACATCTTTATTTCTTTTATCGTCTTCTATCGATAGTTTATTTCTTTATTTTTATTTGTCATTTTCTACCGAAAGTTCTTTTGATGATGTTAATAATGACGCATCTTCATCTTCTCTATCTTTGATGCAAAGAATGCATCTATGGCCTTTGGTGGCTTTTCTAGCATAGAAGCATAATACCTTCCTTGTTTCTTGACCAATTTCTAGGTTGTTGCAATTAAAATTGATTTTGTATTTGGTAATTTTTTCACCATTTTTTTCTGTCAGAGCCATGCTACTGTGAGAAATGATGATGACTTTACTAGTTGAATAATTTACTTTGATTTCAGTAGAATTGTCAATCTTCTTGAGTTCATAGTAAATTTGGCCTAACATTTGACCTCTTAGTACATAGAGTTCTTTTGTGTTGAATTCCTTTTCTGGAAGTGTCCTTGGTTTAGGAACTTCTATGTTTGTGTTGGAAATCCCTATCTTGATGAAGTGGTAGGAACTAATACATATTTTCTCATTCCAATCCTTTAATGAACTGAAAAATCTAAGATAAACAGGTTTATCACTTGTTTTAATCTTCCTTTTAAAGTTCTTGATTTCTCTTTTAAAATTCTCTGGGAAATAATTTAACTCACTTAAATTAATTCCTAGATAAATATTTGCTATTAGTCCTGCATGAAAGGCTTTACACACAAATATTGGATCAACTCCTTCCAAGATATTGAATTTACTTTCTATAGGAAATTCCATGTCTGTAGTATAGAACTTCATATCTTCAATATGTTCTTGGGTAGAATTTCTGTTCAAGTTATAGAGACACAACCATTGTGGTTTGTTGAGGTTTCTATATTGGTCTTTCTCATCTTCAATGATTAGAGTATTTCTAGGAAATATCTCCCTGAATAACACTAAATGTTTTACTATTTTTTATGTCTCTACAGGAGATGCTTCTCTAAATAACACTGAAAGCCTTGTTATCTTTCCAATATTTTTCAATCTACTTGGAGCTGTTGGCTATTGTTGTAATGTTGTAGAATAATTTTTTACTATCTTCTCTAGAGTTATTAGTTTTGATGTTTTGTAGTTGGTATAACTACCTTCAGCTTCTATTCTGTTTGTGAAGGCTTTATGAGTTACTCCACTAATTCCTAGAATAGATTTACTGGCTTCTGCCCAATTGTTATGAATTCCTAGTTTCTGGCCATTATAGACCACATAAACTTTTTTCTACTTCATCTACTCAATTGAGCTTTGTGGTTTCAAAAGTTTTTTGTGAATTGTTAGGTTCTTCCTTTTTATCTTTAGAAGTATCACTTTGAACTTTTAATGAAGATTCTTCTTTTGAGCTTTTGCTTTTTAGAGGTTGTTTTGAAAAGGTAAGTT
Organism: Hippophae gyantsensis; assembly: GCA_030763125.1. Taxonomy (NCBI): domain Eukaryota; kingdom Viridiplantae; phylum Streptophyta; class Magnoliopsida; order Rosales; family Elaeagnaceae; genus Hippophae; species Hippophae gyantsensis. The sequence goes on along the minus strand of CM061035.1, from coordinate 37,807,961 downwards.
CTTCTTGTTTCTTTTCTATCTCCATAACTTAAGATATAACTTTTTCTTGTAGGATTTTTATCTCTTTTTTTCCTTTATCTTGATTTTGATATTAAGATGTTTCATTATTGAAAGCATAAAAATAGTTAGAGGTGCTAATTCTCTAGTAAGAGCATCTGCTAAGCTATTTTTATGGCCTGGAAGATGTTCAACATCAAAATTGTAATAATTGAGCCATTGTTGCCATCTTACTAATCTTCTTTGTTTGTAATCATCTGCAATATTAGTTCTTAAGAAATAACCAAAATTATTGTTATTTGTTCTAACAATAAATCTGAAGCTTATAACATATATTGTAAATTTTTTAATGACTTTTTTTACTGTTAAATATTCTTTTTCGTTACTATGATGATTTAATTCTAAACCTTGGAAAGATCCTAATGTATATCTACAAATATATTCATCTTTGTCATCTACTCTTACTTTAAGAATTGCTCCCCAATATTCTTGTGAAGCATCTATCTCAATTATCATATTATCATATGGTTCTAAATGGTATAAAGTTGCAAAAAAATTTACCTTTGTTTTACTCTATCCATATATAGAGTATCTTCTTCTATCCATTTCCAAATATGATCTTTTGTTCAATTTTGTTTGTAATGGTTTTCTCATTTTAGTATATGGGGTTGTAGATTATGTTTTCCATCTTCAATTTCCAACCTTAAATATTTAATTTTTTGTCGAGCAAGTACTGCTTTCTTTTCAAAGAGTACAATGCCTTATTTTCTACATTCTTGTAGAATATTGATAATATCTAAATAATGTTTATTTAATTCATTACTGAAAACCAAAATATCATCTATGTAAGCACAACAAATATCTTGTAATTTCTTGAAAATGTTATCCATATATCTTTGAAAAATACCTTGAGCTTGTTTTAATCCAAATGGTATAATTGTCCATTGAAATTGTCCTTGAGGCAACTAAAAGCCATTAGTTTTTGGGATTCTTCATTCAATCTTATTTGCCAAAATTCACTTTTGCAATCAAAACTCGAGAAATATTTCTTTCCTTTTATTAATGATAGCAGTTCTTCCTTTTTTGGAATTAAGTATCCATTATCAATAGTTTTTTTATTCAGTGCTTTAAAGTTTATTAACATTCTTTTTTTCCTCTTCTATTCTCAACTTCTTTGTCTACTAAGAATGCTAGACTAGAGTGAGGTGAATTACTTTGTATTATGTCTTTTAATTCCAAAAATTCTTGAATTTGTTTTCCAAATTCAATCATGTCTTCTGGAGTATAAATCATTGGTTTAACTCTTATGATTTTGTTAAGATCTCTTAATTTTATGTTGACTATTATTTTAGATTTATTAATTTTTGAATTCAAAGGATTTTTTGAACTGACTGTTTTCAATAATTTTCTAATGCATGTTAGGACTTTGTCTTCTTGTATTTCATTGAGAAAAGAGTTTTTTTTCTCTTTTATATCTAATGAAATATATTATAAATAAGAATTTTGGTGGTCTTCTATCAACATGTTTTCGCTTTTTATGTTATTGCATAAAAGTTGGGTTTGAGACACTTAAAGCTTTTCCTATTTTTGAAACATAGATGGTATCTCTTTCTAAAGTTGTGAGACTTATTTTATCGAAATGTTGTGTGAAAGGTTTATATAAGTTTAGGAAATTATTTCTTATTAACAAATCAACTCTTGTTTCCTGTTGATATATGGTAGGAATGTAAAACTTTTCTCCTTCTATCATTATATCAGTATCTTTTAATACCTTATTAAGTTTTATTGTAGTATTATTAGCAATTCTTACAATTAAATCTTTTGGCACTTTTTCCAATGGTCTTATGGAAATATGTATTTACTGACTACACACATACTAACTCTTGTATCTATATATACATGTAAATGATAAGTGTTATAGCCTTTAAATTTTAGTCCTACTTTAATGTAAGTACTATTGGAATATGTAATAGTATACAAAGCATCCATCTTCTGATGAAGAATATCCATAATTTGAGGGTTCATATTCTGAGTCAGTTATTTTTTCCTCAGTTTCTTCCAATAGATAGATATTATAAGTATCATTTATATTAGATTTCTCGATTGGTTCTAATTCCATTTTGAAAGCTTTTTCCAAAAATTTTGTTTTTTTGTGGAAATTCCTTTTTATGTTGAAGTCTACTTGGACATTCGTTGGCATAATGTCATTTTTTATTACAGATCCAACATCTGCATTTTTTCTTTCCTAAAGGGTAATAATTTTTTTTTCAGAAGGTTTATAGTTCTTTCTTCTAAAATATATTTTCTTGTAATTTTCTCTATTAAATCTCTTTTTATATTTTTGGAAATTTTATTTTCTAAATTTATATATTTTTTAAATCTTTTATATTTTTTATATTTATATTTATAAGATTTTATATTACATCAATATTTTCCTGGTATTCTAAAATCTTTTATATCACAGCATATTTTATCATTTTTCCTTATCTGTTTACATTCTTTTCTTTCTTGACATTTAATAATAATCAAATTTTTAAGGCTTCTTATTCTTTCTCCTAGATAATCTGGTATAGTTTCTCTATTCCTTTGTTCCCAACTTTCTGTTAAGATCTTATGTAGTGTTCTAGGTAATTTTTGGAAAAAACATTTATTTATAAGTTGTTTGCATAGAGGATGATAATTTATGGTAATACGTTTCATATTCATAAATAAAAGAATCTATGTAACACATGTTACAAATTTTTATATTTGTTAGATGTCATTTAGCTTCATTGATTTCATTTTCAATGGATTCAATGATAGTTCTTCCTTTATCTTCTCCAATAAATTCTTTATATATTTAATTTATTATTGTATCTAAGTATTCCCTTTCTATGGAAGCATTTTCTTGCATTAACAAATGTTGTTGATTTGTAAAGTTTGAAAACCAAACTTTAACATTTTTTGTCATTTTATGTGATATAAGTACCCTACAGATTGAAGGATTTGTTTAGGTAGTTTGAGAAGTTTGTATGAACACACTCATCCTACTAGCCCATTCATCTAAGGCTTTATTCATAACTCTTATACAGTCTAAATCTAGAAGATCAGACTTATAATTATCATGAAGTTTGAATTATGGTGGATTACTACCTCTAGTTCCTCAATACAACCTTTCCTCCATTTTAAGTAGTTGTCTTCTTCCATCTATGGTATCAGGTTGTTCTGTTCTTTACCTATTCTTTATCCTCTATGTGGGTCAGATGTTCCTTCTTGATAAGAGATTCGTAATAAAATTGGTTTCATATGACTTTTTGGGGTCATGTTTTCTAGTTCAGAATCAATCTCATTGATTATTTTCATATTATCCTCTTCTTTGTTAGTACAAAGTTTTTCATTATAATGTTCTTTTATTTCTTCATTAGTTAGTGTCAATAAACTAAATAATTTTTCTATATCCCTATTTTTATGGTTCATGAATTTTCTTTATAATTTTTTTCTATATTCCATTAAATTGAAATTATCTCTTTGTTCTCAGATTGTTCTTCATTTTTTCTTTTCTCAATTTTAGGAATAAGGGAATCTGATCTCCTAGATGGTTCTTCTTTTGGTCCTTTTAAGAAATCATATTTATGACCTATTATTTCATTATTTATATGTATGTTTTATACATATTTTCTTAATTTTGAAAATTCATTGTGTATATCTTGTTGTAGTTTATTATAACCACATCCTTTTATTTCATTTAGTAATTCTTTTTGTGAATTTATTATTTCCTATAAATATTTTGTATTTGATTATTGGACTAAATCTATTTCTTATGTTAATAATTATACGATTTTTAATAATGTTGCTTGATTTTTTGATACGCCTACTAGGCTTTTATTTACTTCCAAATGCGTATTTTTTTATTTTATCTCTAAACATTATTATTTATTTTCTAATATACAATCATGAACCAATGCCTTCATTATTTTAACTTCATTTTTTAGTTTTTTAATTTCTTCTTGATTAGAAGTTTCTCCTTCATGTTTTATAAAAGTAAACCCTAGCATGCTATTATTTCTAATAACATTACTTTTTCTTCCTATTATCAAGGGTTTTTCTTTTATATCTAATTTCTATTCTTCTGGTATTTTAAACTCTGTTAGTATTTTTGGTTTTATTATTTGTCCAAGTTCCTTAAAAGTTTTGTTTATTTCTATATTCATTTTGTCCGTATATCGAACTATTATGACTATTTGTTAAAGAATATACTACTAGATAATGTATTGAAAATGGATGATTTCCTTATTTCATTAATTCTTCTCTTTCAAATTCATAAGCTACACTTAATACTTAATACTTGATTTAGATTCTTATCATGTATATTAATAGCAAATTTAGAATATGTTGTAAATTTTAACTTTTGGTTTCCTAAATTTATTAGTGTATCTATTTATTCTCTAAAATGAGCTTTTATTAATATTTGAATTCCTCCTAAATAAATGTATCTAATTTTTTCTTTATTTTTATGAAGGATTTTTGATAGCTTGTTTAATATAATTTCTTTATCAATGATATACTATACCTTGTTTTTGTATTTATAATCTTAATATTTATTTCTTTATTATTTATTTCATAATAAATTATGTTTTTCCTAAGAAATAATTTTCTTAATAAAAATTACTGGTATTTAAATCCATCTCATTCTTCAAAATTTAGTTTTTCTTTTTAAATTTATTCAAATTTCTTTTTACTTATTATCATTTTTTGTGAAAAACATCCCAAGATGTCTTATGTTTATATGTCTATTATTTCTTGGTTTATTTTTTCTTCTTCTATTTTAAGAATGTTACTATTTACTTTGTTTGATTTAACTTTCATTATATTTCAGAAGTATTTTTGAAATTTTTGAAATCTTAGGGATATTTTTGAAGATTCCTTAAAGTTAAATAATACATTTAAAAGAAAACAAAAACATTGTTTACCATGAATACCCCTACTCTAAACTAGGGTTGCTAATCATTTAAAATACAACCTGCTGATTCAGTTTTCATTTAACCCTAGATATTTCCGAGCAACAAATTTTTCAGGTGTAGCATTCCGGTCTTCATCAGTACAGTGAAATTCTGAGATAGAGAAAAAGATTCTAGGTTGTTTTATCCTAGGGACGACGGGGCTATGTTTGCTTGCACAAATTGGACAAAGCCGTGAAACGTTTTAAAGAGAACGACCTAGTTCGCGACTCAACCCAAACACTTCATACCAGGTTATCGATAATATTGTTTCAACACTGTTATTAACAAACTTGTTTCAACATCCACCACCATTGTTGTATATAATTGATAGAGAATGGATATGGAAACAAACACTAGACTATCCATACCAAGTAAGAATTCATAAAATTTGGTAAATGCCAACTGATTACATGTTTCTTGGATATGGATAAATCTACGATTTAATTTATTTCATGCTTAAAAACATGAGCTTATTTTATATTATGCATTGTTTTGCAATTTTACCGTCCAACAAGCATTATCAAGTAACTATATAATAGAATTAACGCAAACTTCTGTACACATTATAGAAAAATTTAAAACTTTTTGTACATGGTACGTAAAAATCCTACAAATTATAATAAATAAGTTCAAAATGTCTTAATTTTGTTCTTAATTTTTCTAATTGATTGTTATTCAATCTCTTTCATTTTTAATATTAATTGTATTTTTTTTTATATAAATAAGTCTTATATTATTCTCTATTTTACTTACGAGGATTTGAATAAGCCTCTGAATCTCTCTTAATCAATGGGGTCAAAGTAATGGCAATGGAGTATTCATGATGATTTGTGTGAATCCCAAATCAATGTTAATGTCAAATTTTGGTATATCATCTTTCCTTTCAGCATGCACTTTTGGTGATTCCTTATTCTTGGCATCAACATGAGTATGAATCAAGAATTAGACATGAGTTGAATTAACTTAAAATAATTTTATCAAATATGAATGTAAATATGATGTGGATGTAAAAATAATGACTAGTTAAATATTACTTTTGTTTGTATTAGTCATTTGTGTTCTTACTAAAATAAGAGTCCTTTAAAATTTCAAAACACTAAAAGTCCCTAATATGTACTACTAATTCAGTAATACATATTGAAAATCTTTAAGATATATGTACCTTATACATAAAATTGAGAAGATTTATGTAATCGTACAAAAAATGCTAAATATGTATGTAACATATACATATGTTTGAGAAGACAGTCTTTTATATGTAAATAAAATTCTTAAAAGATACGTACCATTTTTCTTAAATTATGTGTACACTGTACATAATATTGAAATTTTCGTTGTAATACATATAGTAAATTGTTAACATATGTGTACTATGTAAATAATTTGTAATTTGTATAGAAACATGAAAAATATTACGTACATGATGCAGAAAATTCATATATATAATAAATATGTAAATAGTACAAAATTAACATATATTTATGTAACGTGTACATAATTTTTGATGTGAAATAAATGAAAGAGCTCACCCATTTCTTTGAAAATGATGACAACAACTTTCTGTTCTATGTAACATGTTCAGTTTTACCAACGCAAGTGAAAGAAATATCATAAATAATATCATTCAATTTCTATACAAGGTACATATATATTCTAAAAATTATAATAAATAAGTTATAAATATATAAATTTCGCTCATAATTCTTCTAACTATTTGATATCCAGTATATTTCATTTTTATTATAAATTGTTCATTTTTCTATATGAATAAGGCTTCTCTTTTTCTCTATTTTATTTAAGAGGAGTTGAATAAATCTCTGAATCAATCGGGTCAAAGTGATGGCGATCTAGTCTTCATGATGATTTGTGTGAATCCCAAATCAATACCAAGGTCAAGATTCAATAAATCATCTTTCCTTTTACCTTTGGTGATTCATTATTCTTAGCATTAACATACGTATGAATCAAACAAGTTGAAATCACTTCATTTTCAGAAATCATTGGTTTCAAGTAATCTTCACCTTACAAATAAGAATGTGATCATAATAATAATGAAATTTCATAAGCCATAAAAACAAAAGATTGCAACAAGCATTAGACATGAGTTGAATTAACTTGAAAAGGTTTTATCAAATATGAATGTAAACACAATGTGAACATAAAAGTAATCACTATTGACATATAGTTTTTGTTTGTATTAGTCATTTTTGTCTTCCCTAAAATAAAACTCCTTTAACAATTTTAATACATTATAAGTCCCTAATATGTATAACTAAGATATATGCACCTTTTACATAAAATTGAGATGATTTTTGTGGTACATACAAAAAGTGCTAAACATTTATATACCCTATACATATGTTCGAGAAGAAAATATGTTATACCTACTTAAAATTCTCAAGAGATGTGTACAATTTATTCTTAACTTATGTGTAAGTTGTACATGATGTTAAGAATTTATTTTGTAATACATAAAGTAAATTGTTAATATACATGTATCATGTACATAATTCATTCAAGATTTCTATAAAATTTACATAAAGTTAAAAAAGGTTATTGTAATTTGCACTAAAACATGAAAAATATTATGTAAATGATACAGAAAGTTCATATAAATCATAAATATGTAAATAGTATAAAATTGACGTATATTTATATAACATGCATAGAATTTTTGATATGAAATAAATGGAAGAAAGCTCACCCATTTCTTTGCAAATAGTGACAACAACTTTCTATTATATGTGTTTGGTATTAAATATGTAACGGACATACGACCTAATAAGTGTAGGTACCCCGTTAGGGTAAAACGAGGACGTAAGACTAGATCAACAAAAGGTTTATGACCAGTGAACTTGGAAAAGCATACGAACCCAGTCGACAAACTCACCTCGTCATCAAACAACGAGGTTTCGGATGTCAAGACTACTCAAGTTATATCCCGATGATCAAGGTCGTCTTCTATGAACAACCTGCATATAAATATCCTCCCCTTTGTTTATAAATGCTTGTAACGACCTAATTTCTGTAAACTAGTTTGTATTACTCAAGTCGCTTAATACGCACCCCGCTATGTACGTAAAGATACATATATATACCCCTTTAATGAGGAGAATACAAGATTATTCAGTGAATATCATTTCTTACTTCTTACTAGAAATCACTAAAATTAGATACCTAAGTTCTCTCCAAACAATTGGCGCCATCTGTGGGAAACCATTTTTTTTTCTAAACCAACATTTGAGAACTGCTTCATTTTAAGAGAATTTACCAGTGTTGCTTTTAAGAGCTAGAATAGATGCATCATCCATTCACCATCCAACCAAACGACCTCGTCCTAGAGGCCCTAGAACCAAAGGACCTCGTTCTAGAAGCTCTAGAATGTGACCTTAATAAAATGCTTCATTCTTCACCCATCAGGTCGCTATCAAACTGTGCCATGAGGCCCACTTCAGCTAGCAAAGTACAATCATCAAACTTGCATGATAATCCTCCTTATGAAGGAGATGTGATGATACGAGGACTTCAAAAACAGATTATAGAATTACAACAAGCTTTCATTGAGTGTCAAAAGAATAATAAAGAATTAAGATCTCAATTAGAATGAAACACCTACTCGGACACAACTAGTTCCCTTTTTACACCTTGAGACCCTCAGATGGTGCGTCAACCTCTCAGAAGAGAGCATACAACTCATACTTCAAATCCTCATCAATTTTTGGTGAGGGAGCACCCCCATGTGATTTATGATCCTCCCATCATTGGCAAAACTCCTCCTCTAATTTATAGATCGACAATTGAGTCCATTCCACCGTGCGATCCGAGTGAAGGGTTAGACAAAAGGTTAAAAGAGATGGAAGAAAAAATGTGGATCAAGGTTAATGATAGATTTGCTAGACAAGAAAAGGCAAAACCTTGGGGTGATATAGAAAACGTTTGTAATCAATTGTCCACATCCCCTTTCTCTGACATCATTGAATCAATGGTACCTCCTCTAAAATTTAATGCCCTTAAATTTCCCGTATACAAAGGGACTAAAGATCCTGTTGTGCACGTTCTTCAATTTAAAATGGTTATGGCTACGGTCAGCCTATCTGAAGATAAACGAGAATCCATACATTGCAAGCTATTTGCAACTATTCTTCAAGAATCGACCCAACAATGGTTTATGGAATTACCCCTAAAGAGTATTACTAGCTTTGACGCTTTGGTCAGAATATTCATTACCAATTATGTTGTAATAAACCTACCAAGAAGGAGTCACATCACTTATTCTCCATTATCCAAGAGGAAGATGAATCAATTGAAACTTACATGAGAAGATTTAAAACGAAAAAGATGGAAATTAGTCAATGCTTCGATTCAATAGCCATAGAAGCTTTCCGAAAGGGCATAAAGCGTGATAACGACCTTTTCATAGAATTGACGAAATCCACACCACGTTCGTTAGATGTAGTTTATGAGGAAAATCAAAAGTTTGTTAACGTGGAAAGGGAGATGAAGTCGAACAAACCCTTGATTAATAGAAACTAGAAGCGGCCCTCTTTTAGTAAGAATGAAAAAGATGAAAGGCTTGTGGGCGACAAGCATACCAACTTCTCCCGTTTCAAACCTACCTTTAGACCAAAGAACAATCCCAACACTTGGAATTGAGCTTTGTCTCCCTTTCGTGGACCCCATTTACGTGTAACGTTAGTGGAAGTAGTGCATCGCATGGAATGCCTCAATAACGTAAATTGGCCACCAGTTATGAAAGCTCCGCTCAAGAGCCCCAACAAATATTGTGCATTTCATAGAGACACAGGACATTGAACTCAGGACTGCCGCCATTTAAAATGGGAAATTGAGCACCTACTTTCAGAAGGATACCTAGGGGATATAGTGGATAAAGCCAAGAATCCACGAGAAGAAATTTGGAGGGAAAATTTAGATCGACTAGTCAAGACGCCAAACAAATCAATTCCTATCCGAAATGAGACAAGTAGAGGACACCTCATTCCACAAGGGGATGTGTGGATAATCCATACCATACATGGTGGTCCTACCATGGCTGGTCACTCTAATAATTCCAGAAAAAGATATGCAAGGGAGGCTCGAGACACGGGACGTTTAATATATGACATGAGACTGGAAGGACCTTCGTATCCTATTACTTTTGAAGACATAGAATGCCTACATGCTCGTGATGATCCTCTCGTAATCATAGTGTGAATAGCTCATTGTGAGGTGCGTAGGATATTGGTTGATAATGGTAGTTCATCAGATCTCTTATATCTATCCGCTCTGCTGGATATGAACATAGATCCTAAAGAGATTACCTCATAACAAATGCCTCTTGTTGGTTACAATGGTAGTGTGACAATGTCAATAGGAACCATACGCCTACTAGTGTCAATGGAAGGATCCATAGTCTTAACCACCTTTGTCGTTTTAAATACACCCACATCTTATAATGCTATTTTGGGACATCCGTGGATACACAAAATGAAAGTCGTACCTTCAACATATCATCAGCTGATTAAATATCCTACTGTCGATGGGATACGACAAATTGAAGGGGAACAAGATAGAGCACGAAGTTGCTACAACACTACCATGAAAAATGCATTGCCCCAAACTTCGAAATAGCAACCAAAGATTGCAAGTCACTTTTCTAAATTCAAAAAAGTTTATACAAGTGAGCGAACTACCATGGAGGTTCACAGTGAGTATGATATGGTCCTTATAGGAAACACTCGGAGCGAACAATATGTTAAAATCAATGATTCACTATCTCCTTTATTCAAAATCACCATTGTTGATTTCTTGAAAAATAACAAAGATTTATTCGCGTGGAAGCTAGAGGACATGTCTGGCATAGATTCAAATATCATTTCCCATGAGTTATGTTTGGATCATACCAAAAAGCCAGTCTAACAAAGAAAGTGAAAATTTGCTAGAGTGAAGAATGAAATCATCAAAAAGAAGATTGAGTCTTTAAAAAGTGTGGGTTGGATTCGAGAAGTCCAGTATCCCACATGGCTATCAAATGTGGTGCTAGTAAACAAAGTAGGAGGCAAGCACAAAATGTGTGTAGATTTCACTGATTTAAATAAAGCGACACCAAAATATTATTTCCCTTTGCCAAATATAGACCAATTAGTAGACGCCACGGCCAGATTCGAATTAATGAGTTTTATGGATGCTTATTCAGGTTACCACCAAATCCAAATACATTCTAGGGACGAAGAGAAAACAGTGTTCATCACCAAAGAAGGGACATTTTGTTACACAAAAATGCCCTTCGGTTTAAAAAATCCTGGCGCTACATATCAGAGAATGATGAATAAGATGTTCCAAAACCAAATAGGCTAAAATATGGAGGTATACATTGACGACATGTTGGTTAAAACTAAATGTGCAACAGACCATATTAAGGACCTCCAAGAAATCTTTAATATATTTAGTCATATCTAGTGGAACCGAAGCCAATCTAGATAAAATTCCGGCTTTGATCAACATGAAATCCCCAAGGTGTCTTCAGAAAGTCCAACAATTGAATGGGCATATTGCAACATTAAGCCGTTTCATCTCTAAGTGCACCGAAAAATGCTTACCGTTCTTTCGACTGCTTAAAAAGAACACGGAGTACTTATGGGATATCGTGTGTGAACAAGCTTTCCAATCCATTAAAGATTACTTGGGAAAGGCACCTCTTTTAGTTAGTCCAATGGTGGGTGAATACTTATACATGTATATGTCCTTTACGAACAAAGCTTCTAGTGCAGTATTAGTGGTCGACCATAGGGGAACTCAATTCCCTGTGTATTATGTGAGCCATTCATTAACAGGAGCTCAATAACGATATCCTTCTCTAGATAAAGTGACATTTACTATAAGAATGACGGCATGCAAACTCATACATTATTTTGGTTCACACAGGATAGTGGTCCTTACTCCCTATCCCTTGAAAAACATTTTGGGCAAACCTGATATGTCCGGCCATCTCTCTCAAATAACTATTGAGCTCAGCAAATTTGAAATACATTATAAACCTTTGGTTGCGATCAAAGGACAAGCCTTAGTAGATTTTATTGCAGAATGGACGAAAGAGATTATCCAAGAGTGTAATGCCATACCAGAGATGGAGCCCACCCTAGCAGTAGAAACATTGTCTTCTGAAGAGGGACTATGGAAGGTATACATGGATGGCATAAGCAACTCATGTGGAATAGGAGTGGGAATAGTAATCTTTACCCCGATGGGAGCTTTGATAGAACAATGCCTTCAGATCACCTTTCAAGCAACTAATAATATCGCAGAATATGAAGCTTTACTTTTGGCATTGCAGTAATTGATAACCCTTGGAGCTAAAAAGGTATTAATTCATAGCGATTCATAACTGGTAGTAAACCAAGTCAATGATGATTTTGAGGCCAAGGAGGAGAGAATGAAACTTTATGCATTAGAGGTAAAAAAATAAAGGCTACGTTTGAAACTTTTCAGATCAAACAGATACCACGAGGAGAAAACACCCACGCTGATTCCTTAGCCATATTAGCATCAACGGTGAATTCAGATTTAAAGAGAGTCATCCCAATATCTTGTTTGTCAAGACCTAGTGTTACCCCAAGTGAATTGAAACTTCAAACGCGAACGAATTTCATAAACAATATTCATGATTCTTGGTTAACGCCATATACAAAATATCTTATCCATGGTACTCTCCTTGAAGACAAGCATTTAGCTCATAAGCTTATGACAAAAGTAGGCAGTTATATTACCATTCAGAGAGCTTTGTATAGGGAGAATCACGATGGCCTGTGGCTCAAGTGCTTACCTGCAACTGAGGCTCAGAGGGTCTTGAGTGATTTGCATAATGGCTAATGTGGAGCTAACTCTGGTGGAAGAGCACTTTCTCAGAGGATTATTCGACAGGGTTATTATTGACCTACACTTCTCAAAGATTGCATCTCTTATGTCAAAAGGTGTGATAGATGCCAGCGACACGCTAATGTGCCACACCGTCCGGGCACTGACTTAAGATCTATTATTAGCCCCTGGCCATTTCAGAAATGGGGTTTGGATATTATGGGATCATTACCTATCGCTTCAGGCCAAAGAAAGTTTATCATTATCATAACTGATTATTTTACTAAATGGATAGAGGCAAAAACCTTAGCTTGAATCCAAGAATCAGATGTGGAGAGATTCATATGGCGTAACGTCATATGTAGATATGGTTTGCCTCATGAACTGGTTACAAATAATGGTAGATAATTTACCGGTCAAAAGATTATATCTTTCTACGGAAAAAAGGCATCAAATTATCTCATTCCACCCCTTACCGCCCACAAGCAAATGGTCAAGCAAAATCATCTAATAAAACCCTCATTAATATATTGTAGAAACGTTTGGAGGGAGCTAAAGGAAAATGGGTGGATGTGTTACCTGGTGCCCTTTGAGCAACACGAACTACTCCTAAAACTACAACAGGAGAAACTCTTTTTTCTCTTGTTTATGGTACCAAAGCAGTCATACCCCTAGATATATTAGAACCTACCCTTCGATCCAATATTGATCATGAAGAAAATGATTTCTTACGATGCGAAGACTTGTTGTTATTTGAAGAAAAATGAGAAGAAGCTCTGATAAGACTTCAATCGCAAAAAAGAACACTCCAAAAGACATATAACAAATTCGTCAAACATAAGAGCTTTGTTATCGGAGAATGGGTCTTGTGAAGAGCATTGGGAAACAAAGTCGAAACCAATGCGAGTAAATTTGCCGCCACATGGGAAGGCCCGTATCAAATATATGATATCACACCAACAGGTTCTTACTTAATAGAATGTGATGGCATAAAGGAGGGTTTAAGTTGGAACAGAGAACTTCTTAAGAAATATCACATGTAAATATTTCATATGAAATAAATATTTATATATGAGATGAATTTCTAATCAGTAAATTCAACACAGATAAATCATGATTGGAGGAGGAGTCTCCTGACCCCCTAATCAACCTACGACCTGTCTTATGCCCCATGATTGGAGGAGGAGTCCTCTGACCCCCCCACTCGGGATGCAGGATATATCCTATGCCTCGTGATTAGAGAAGGAGTCCCCTGACCCCCCCACTCGAGATGTGAAATATGCTCGTAAGTGTTATAGGCATCTTATTTCGTGCCCCAAGTGGGGATAAGTCTTTTGACCTCCTCCCTTGAGATGCAAGACATTCCTTATTGCTTCATGATTAGAGGAGGAGTCTCCTGACCCCCCAATCAACCTACGGCTTGTCTTATGCCCCATGATTGGAGGAGGAGTCTCCTGACCCCCCCACTCGGGATGTGGGATATATCTTATGCCTCGTGATTGGAAGAGGAATCCATGGACCCCCCCACTCGAGATGCAAAATACGCTCCCGCAAACATCATAATACTTGTGAATAACGTTTACCAAATCAAATCCATATGATATCAGAGTTAAATCATTATTACAAACATTATTACTACAAACAACTTATTAATAACACGCTTATGAAGAAATCTTATGTTTGTTCCTTCTCAAGTGTCTTATTTTTCCAATATTCCACTAGTTTGTGCAACCCATCCCTCTTATTTTTATATCTCTCTTGTTTAAGAAGCGCTAACTTCAAATCTTCTCGTGAATCTGCTAAATCTTTCTTCAAAACTTTACATCGTGCTTTCCACACACGTAACTCTTGCTCTGTATATTCATTCTTTTCTTGACATATTTTTGCCTCTTTCTCTACATCTTTCGCCATAGCTATAGCCTAAAAAAAGAAATTTAATAAATACATACCAATTCACTTTGTTATGAATTTATTTCGATCACTTACATCAAACATATGGCTCGCTATCATATGCCACATAGGCCCTCCCTCTCTCTTGCGAGCTGTGTAAATGGAAGGACGATCTTCGAGAACTCCAAAATGATGATATAATTCTTCTTGCGCACAAGGAGTGTTAAACATACCATCTTTGAAAAGATTCTTCACCCCACTTGTCTCACTTTTTTTCTTTCAGGGGAGGATATATACTCTGTAGAGGCTTAATATCTTTTAAAATGGACACCTCATCCAGTCGCGATTTTTTAATACACGCCTTGTTCATAAAAAGAGTAGACGACCTAGCAATTATAGTACGTTTTTCCTTCATTTTTTCCTTCTAGACCTTCTGAGGAGTTTGATTAACCTCTTCACTATAGGTAGGGGAAACAACTCATTTTTTCATATTAGACAAAGTTGGCATCTCAACTAAGGTTGGATTTATTTCCTCACCTTGAGTGGAAATACCTCACTCTCCTATCATGGGAAGTATTTTATCAGATGGTAATAACCTCGATGTTTCAAACAAATCATCCAAATTTATTATAATATAATCCATCACGATAAAACGGACTGCGAATAAATTTCAGATCAATACGGCCTCAAATCCTCTAAATTATGTATACCACATTAACACAACTTCATAAATATATAGATTTCAAAAAGAACAAATATATATATATATATATATACAATTATTTAAAATATTTTAGAATTAAATGATTCCAAGTTCCAAAAATTTATTTACATTAAACTTCCAAAAAATATATATATAATTTTATCACGGAGTTGCATCTTCCACTACTACCCTTACTACCCCATCACGTGGATGACTTAAGGTGGCCGTAGTATCGCGAGGAGAGCCTTGTGGTGTAGCAGCCCCAGATGTCTTGGGCCTATTGCTCTGAAAAGCTCGCATTAATGACAAGTATGACGTAGTTAAACCTAGCTTTTCAACATGTAATTTGAGATTAGTTATTACAAAGCTCGCACCATTCTGGTAGGCCTTAGTACATTCTGCTCTTAGTGTATCTACCAATGTAGATAGCAAACTAACTTGAGTCGATAGAGTAGAAATTTGTTGTTGCAGCACGAGGATCTTTTCATCAGCCTCTTTTGACAGATTTTCAAAGTGTTTAGCGGCTTCACCCTTTTCAAAATAGTAGGTGTCCGCCTTTCTTAATTTTTCCACCTTATTGATCACCTCATTCTCTAAATTCAAAATTTTTGTGTCTTTATCAGAAATCAAGATATCCTTGTCTTTTACCACTCTCTCATATTTGGCTATTTGTAATCGGCTAGCCTGTACCTCGCACTTATAACCCCGTATTGATAGCTCGACTTCTCTTTCCAAACACACCGCCTACAAACAACAAAAGTTAAAATAAAAGAGTATTTATTTCACAGATGCAGAATGAAATTAAAATATATTTTTACCTCTAAAAGACGATCTGTAATTAGTTCCCCATGTGTTCCCCCTTCATTCTTACGAGTTGCTCTCACCTGCGCCCTCTCAATTTCTGTTCCAAAATGATGATAAAGGTCTCTTTTGAGATCCGTTCGTTCAAAAATCCCTTCACTAAAATAAGTAACAGGGGTCTCCAAAACAATGGCATCCTTTAAAACGACCTCATCAAACTCAAAATCATCCATATCTATAGCTTCCATTCTAGGAGTATAATCACTAACTTTCCTTTTTTGACATTTTTGGTTCACGAGGTGATACGAGGCTCAGTTCACCCAAGTTAGTGGAAGTAATTACAGTTTCTGGGTCAACTTCGACCTCTAAATTAGCAAACAAATCTTCTTGAGTAGGTGACGGGGTCATATGCTCCAGACGAGCATAGGTAGGTGCTAGCTCTTATACACTTGATGTGTCAATAAGATCCTCTAAATCAACATGTGAATAATCCATTCCTGCAAAATATATATATATATACATTAATAAAATTCACCAACGATGTGTGAATATACATAAGCAAACAATATATATATATATAATAAAATAACGACCTTGATAATCATTTGTATAACTCCGCCATACCCCATACTTCTTTAAGTGAGATATAGTTAGGATATCGCAGTAACCTTCATTCGAGGTATTTTGTAGCTCAATCCATCTCATTTTTTCCTTACCACTAATATCCACTTTACTCATGAGCTCGCTAGCTCGAGGTTGTGAAGTGCTAAAATTAGGGTTCTAAGTATGTCAAATTGGAAAATCCACCCCGTCACCCCAAATATCCCTAGTAATATAAAATTATTTGTCTTTCCAGCCCGAGGTGCTATCAGGTAGTCTGATATGCAACCCATGTCCTATAACGCAAGATATGTACGCCCTCCTTTTATCTAACCCATTCCTTTTTAAACAATATAAACATCTTAATTCATCATTTTCCAGATCTATTCCATGCTTTCCAACTACTACAGAAAGACATAAAAGAGTTCGCCACCCATTTGGATTTATTTGTGCAAAATTGATATCAAAATTACTTAAAGCACGGGCCACTAATTTGGGAAAGGGGAAATGTAAACCTATCTTAAAGGCCGCTAAATGTATCACCCACCACCCTGGTGGTGGATTATCAGCATCACATAAATGAGGAGGTACTGGCATTAACCCTACACGGGCTGGAATGTCGTATGCTTGTCTAATCTCCTCCAAATCCTTAACTGTTAAAACACTCGGCATTTTTTCAATTTAATGTTTATCTTTGGTTCTGTGTGTAGGCTCGCCCTTGTTTTCCCTTTTATTTTTTGGGCGAGGTACCCTGGTAGATGTGGACACGGGAATCCTGATAACAGGAATTGAATCCCGTGAGGATGAGGTAGATACCACTTTTGATCCCGAGGAAGCAGGAAGAGCAAGAATCCCTTCCTTAATAATCCTTGGGGAAGGATTATTGTCAATACTCCCTGATATTTCAGGTCGTTTGGTTGTTAACGACCTCGAGGAAATACGACAGGGAGAAACATTTTTGAAAAGATCTCCCTTTGAAGATCTCACTTCTTTTCCTTTATACGACATTAAGAAAGAGGATGAATAATTACCTAAAATGAGAAGTTCGTATCTACTGAGATAAATAATTTTTCGAGCGACCTTATGGAGGAATAAAATGACCTTTCAACGGGCTGAAATCCTCTGAATGTAATAACTTAGATAAAAAGTAAGGTAAATTCTCCTACTACTATTTATACAGGAAAAATGAGAAGTTGAAAAGTCTTAAAAAATAAAAATAATAACAATTATTGTAAAACAGTTAATTTGCATTATTTAAGTGGTCATTATTTATGAGGAATATACGACCTAGAATATTCTCTTGATTTCTCAAAATCAAAGAGAATGGGGGAGTTAATGTTTGGTATTAAATATGTAACAGACATATGACCTAATAAGTGTAGGTACCCCGCTAGGGTAAAATGAGAACGTAAGACTGGATCAACAAAAGGTTTATGACCAGTGAACTTAGAAAAGCATACGAACCCAATCGATAACTCACCTCGTCATCAAACAACGAGATTTTGGATGTCAAGACTACTCAAGTTATATCGCGATGATCAAGGTCATCTTCTATGAACGACCTGCATATAAATATTCTCCCATTTGTTTGTAAATGCTTATAACGATCTAATTTTTGTAAACTAGTTTGTCTTATTCAAGTCACTTAATACGCATCCCGCTATGTATGTAAAGATACATATATATACCCTTTTAATGAGGAGAATACAGGATTATTCAATGAATATCATTTCTTACTTTTTATTAGAAATCACTAAAATCAGATACCTAAATTCTCTCCAAACAATATGTAATATATTCAGTTTTACTAATGCAAATGAAAGAAATGTCATAAATGATATTATTCAATTTCTGGTACGTAAATATCTTAGAAACTATAATAAACAATTTCTAAATGTCTTAATTTCGTTCATGATTCTTCTTACTATTTGGTATCTAGTCTCATTTATTTTTATTATAAAATCTTTATTTTTCTATATGAATAAGGCTTCTATTCTTCTCTATTTTATTTACAAGGATTTAAATAAGTCTCTGAATCAATCGAGTCAGGTGATGACGATGTAGTCTTTATGATGATTTGTGTGGATCCCAAATCAATGCCAAGTTCAAGGTTTGACAGATCATCTTTCCTTTCCACATGCACATTTGGTGATTGATTATTATTAGCATCAATATGAGTATGAATCAAACGAGCCAAAATGACTTCATTGTAGAAGTCATTGGTTTCGAGTAATCTTCACCCTACAAAATAAGAATGAGATCATAATAAAAATGAAACTACATAAGCCATGAGAACAGAAGATTGCAACAAGCATTAGACATGAGTTGAATTAACTTGAAAGGGTTTTATTAAATATGAATGTAAACATGATGTGAATGTAGAAGTAATGACTATTGAAATATTGTTTTTGTTTGTATTAGTCATTTATATAATATGACTAATATATGTGCACCTTATACATAAAATTGAGAAGATTTCTATGGCACGTACAAAAAGTGCTAAACATTTATATACCCTATACATATGATCAAGAAGATAATATGTTATACGTGCATAAAATTCTCAAGAGATGTGTACCATTTATTCTTAAATTATGTGTAAACTGTACATAATATTAAGAATATTTTTTGTAATACTTATAGTAAATTGTTAATATATATTTACCATGTATATAATTCATTCAAGATTTCTATAAAACTTACATAAATTTAAAAAATGTTACTGTAATTGCACGAAAACATGAAAAATATTATGTACATGATACAGAAAGTTCGTATATATCATAAATATGTAAATAGTACAAAATTGGCGTATACTTATATAACATATGCAGAATTTTCAAAGTTAAATAAATGGAAGAAAGCTCACTCATTTCTTAGCAATGGTAACAACTTTCTATTATATGTAATATGTTCAGTTTACTAACGCAAATGAAATAAATGTCATAAATGATATCATTCAGTTTCTGTATAGGTATATAACTATCCTAGAAATTATAATAAATAAGTTTTAAATGTCTTAATTTCATTCATGATTATTCTAATTGTTTGTTATTTAATCTCTTTCATTTTTATTATTTCTTTTTTTCTTTATGAATAAGTCTTTTATTCTTCTCTATTTTATTTACGATGATTTGAATAAGTCTTTGAATCAATTGGATCAAGTGATGGCGATAAATTCTTCATGATGATTTGTGTGGATCCCAATCAATGCCAAGTTCAAAATTTGGCATATCATATTTCCTTTCAGCAAACACCTTGGGTGATTCATTATTCTTAGCATCAAATGGAGTATGAATCAAACGAGTAAAAAATAATTTCATTTTCAAAATTCATTAATTTCGAGTAATCTTTACCCTACAAAATAAGAATGTGATCATAATAATAATGGAATTACATAAGTTATGAGAACAGAAGATTGCAACAAGCATTAGACCTGAGTTAAATTAACTTGAAAAGGTTTTATCAAATATGAATTTGAAAATGATGTGAATATAAAAGTAACAAGTAGTGAAATTAGTCATTTGTATCCTCGCTAAAGTAAGAGCCATTTAACAATTTCATTATAGTAAAAGTCCTTAATATGCACAACTAATTAAGTAATACATAAAAAAAATCCTTAAGACATGTGCACCTCGTACATAAAAGATGTGTTCACTAATTAGATAAGGGAAAAGTAAGAAAAGTAATAACTCAATTTTTCATGTTTACTTGACAAAAAATGTATAGGAAAGGGAAAGTGAATGATTCTAAAATCCTTCGCTAATTCTCAAATCCTTAAAAATTTCATTCCCAACCCCTAGCATTAATTTTGTTTTCAAAATTTTCTTTTTAATACAAATTTTGGGACAATTTTATCCTCTAACAATTAAAATATTTCAAAAATACCCTTAAGACAAGAAATGGCACAAGTACTCAACACCTTTCATCAACTCAACATTAGCCTCCATCCCTTCACCCCATCTCTCATTTTTCAAATTTTTGTCTTCATCACAAAATAGGTAAGAAAAGCAACCTAATCATCTTGTATTTTGTTTAATTTATTGTGAGTTTTACTGTTGGTATTTTTTCCTCATTTAATCGTTCAAGTTGTCCTCCCTTTCTGTTTATACAATTTGATTTTTTTGGTTAAATGGCCATCTTTGCTTTCTCTTAGTTGGTATTTTGTTTCAAGTTGGCTTCCCTTTAGGTCTTTTTATTTCTGTGATTCACTTTTTTTACTAAAATATAGAATTAGATTTTAATGGAAACTTAGTAGGCATATCAAAAAATCATCTACCTAATTTTAGACTAAACAACTCTCTACTAACTCAAGTACACAAATATCTATCTTCCTCTCTAAAAAAAGTTCCCCATATCAACTTAGAAGTTGTATGAGATATTTGCAACATAGATGAAAATTGATTTCTTATCAAACTACTAGTTGACTATTCCATTAGTTATATATACATACATGCATGCTATATATACATATACATATATATGTATATGTATAATATCCCTCAAGTTTTAAAGTAATATCACAAAATATCTTCTAAATTATAAAAATATCACAAACACTTCTTAATTTAACAGAAGTTAAAGTTAACAAAAATTAATAGTAATTTTCATACATAAAATGACATAAATAATAAAAAATCAAGAAATAATAAAAAATAAAGAAATATAGAAATAGAAACAAAAGATATCTTATGAAGTTTTTCACAAGAAATGATAATTAGCAAAAAGAAATTTAAAAAAAATACAAAAACTAAGATTAAATCTTAAGGAATGAGACTGATTCAAAAATTCATTATTCTCAAAATAAAAAAAATATTTTCAAGAAAATACATAATTTATTATGGAATATGTAGTAAAAAAATGAACATTAATATTATAGATGCAAAAAGAAGGTATAACATACCATTAATTGACAAAAAATCATTATGGATAAATTATATATAATTCCCCAAAAGGATAAAAGAAAGATTGAATACATCTATTTAGGAGGAAACCAAATATTAATAAAGCATATTTTAGAGAAGGAATAGATAAACCAATGAAACTCGCATTGTTAGATTATAGAATAATAAATACGAACGATGCTTTATTAGGAATGATCCATAAAAACTTAGGTTATCAGAAATTAAAATTCACAACATATCCTAGGTTTTGCATTAACATTAATGATAAAAACTTAAACCAAGTATTAAGTTAAGCTTATGAATTTGTAAGAAGAGATTTAATAAAAGAAGAAAATAATCCAGTTTTAGTAAACTATATAATAAGATATTCATTAACAAATAGTCATAACAATTCAATATATGGACAAAATAAATTCATAGAAATAGATAAAACTTTTTAAGAAATTAGACAAATAATAAAACTATAAATATTAACAGACTTTGAAATACCAGAAGATTGGAACTTAGATGTTAAAGAAAAACCTTTGATATAAGGGAAAAAGTAATGTAACAAGAAATAATAATGTATCAAGATTTACTTTTATAGATCCTGAAGAAAAAACCCCTAACAAAGTAAGAGATGTTATAGATCTAAAACAAGAAGTTGAAATAATGAAAGCATTAGTCTATGGCGTAATATTAGGAAGAAAATGATATCATTATTATCCCACTAATGTCCAAAAAAAATTATAAAATATAGAATTAGATTTTAATGGAAACTTAATAGGCATATCAAAAAGCCAAATAACAATGATAAAAGCTTTAATTCTTTTAACAAAAGAATTGGATATAATACAAGAATCAAGTATCAAATCCTTAAAAGATATAAATGAAACACAAAAAGAACTTCTAAAATAAAAAAAAATTACAACAAGACATATATAAGGAATTTACAGAGATAAGAAGTAATGTAAATAACATACCCAGGGATAATGAAATCATAGGTTACAAAATTGATCCATTTATAGGATTAGAAGAAGAACTACCTAGGAGTTCAAGTGCATTGATACCTAGGAATGAGAAAAAAAAGAATGAAGAAAACCCAAAGACAAAGAAGAAGCAATGATCCTAGTTTAATATAATGTAGAAAAGACTTAGAAAAAAAGTTTGTGGATATTGAAAATAGGGATATAAAAAGGTTAGTTAGTTTATAAACCTTAACAGATGAAGAATTAGTAAGATATTTTGATAAAAAACTTTGTGCAAACAAAATAGATGATAATATGACAATAACTAGTGAAACTAACTCTGAATCATAAAATATGATCCCAAAAATTCATATGAAACCAATTTCATTTCCAATTTCTTATTAAAAAAGAACATTTGACCCACATAGGCAAGAGGTAGTATTCTAATAAAGTTCATTGGGGAATCTAACCTTCTTTATAGAAGAAAACAACAACTCAAAATGGAAGAATGATTACATTAAGGAATCAGAGGTAGTATCCCAATAAAATTCAAACTTCATGAAAATTATAGATCTGATCTCTTAGATTTAGAGTTTATAAGAGACAGAAAAAAAATTAGATGAATGGCCTAGTGGTATGAGTATAATCATATGATAACTCTATAAAAATAGAGTCATCAGTGCACTTTTCTGCTTAATATTTGTTTTTTATTCAATATGTAGTACATTTGTGGATAAATATATTAAAATATGAAATTTATAGTGAAAGTGGATGAAAATATATATTTTTGATTATTTTTTGGAATATTTTAGAATTTTTATGGATTTTTTATGAATTTTTTACTGCATAACCAATTAGAACAAGACACGTGGATGCCACCCAAGCAAGGGGAGCCAATTGGACCATATTGCACGTACAAATAACCAGTCATTGCCACCTGGATGCCACACAAGCAAAGAGGAGCCAATCAAAGCGTACCGCATGTATTAGCTGATATAGGCATTACCATGTGTTTACATGACGTTCATTCCAAATTTTGGCCTGTAGTCAACGAGCATGACACATATCATCACAAGATTCATCCATTCATTCCAACAGGGCACCATACAATTTAGATCAATGAATCATAGTGCACTATGTATCACTGACTCAGCAAGTATTGACAAGCACCATTTTACCTTGAAAGGCATCGCGTGCTGATTCGAACAATATCATTATTTTCTTTTGCATATTTTCTTTAAATTGATTTTATTTTAAATTTCAATTACAACAACTTTAGTGACTTCTCTAGATAAAATTAAGATTAGTATAATTTTGGTATTAGTCAAAAATAAGTTACCAATCCCTAAGGACGATACTTTTTTTATCACTTTATTATAAAACTACGATACTGTCCACTTGCAGTTTTGCACCGATCAAGTTTTTGGTGCCGTTTTTGGGGATTGATTTTTCTTATTTTTTCCAATATCGATACAAAGTAATTTTGGTTTTAATTTAGAATTATATTTTATTTCATTTATATTTTAACGTTGGATGCATCGTGCTAGAACTCGAAACATTATTCCTTTTGACCCGGAATCACGAAGAAAGAAGAAAGTACTAACCATGGCTGAATGAGAACATAATGCACCACCACACACCTTGAAGGATTATGTAAGGCCAATTGTGAATGACAATTATTTAGGTGTAAGATGTCAGACCATTAATGCCAATACTTTTGAGCTCAAACCTGCAATGATCAGTATGGTGCAACAAGCCCAATATTCATTTGGCGATGTTCTTGGAGATTCGTCACACTATAAAGATGAATGGTGTTACTGAAGACACCATTAGACTGAGATTGGTTCCTTTTTCATTGAGGAACAAAGCCAGAGGTTGGATACAATCTCTACAACCTATAAGCATCACTTGTTGGCAAGACATGGTAGAAAAGTTTCTTGCTAAATTCTTTCCACCTACAAAAACAACCTAACTTAGGAGCGAAATTGGTCAATTCAAATAAAATGATTTTGAGACACTCTATGAAGCATAGGAAAGGTATAAAGATATGATTCGGTATTGCTCTCAACATGGATTGCTAGATTGGTTGCAAGTTCAAATATTCTATAATGGGTTAAATGGGTAAACTAAAACCATAGTTGATGTTGCTTCTGGTAGAACTTTGATATCAAAGACACCTGAAGGTGTTATGTCTCTTTTGGAAGAAATGACTTCAAACAACTATCAATGGCCAACTGAAAGATCTATGGCTAAGAAAGTTGTTGGGATTCATAAATTGGAGCCATTTGCTGCCCTTTCAGCTCAAGTTGCTTCTCTATCTCATTAGATTTCATCCTTGATAACTCAAAGATTACCACAAAGTGAAAAATATGTTGCAACTTCAAGTATGATAGTTCCAATGAATGAATTGAGTCAAGAACAAGTTCAATACATCAATAATCGGAACTACAACTATTGTGGTAATCCTATGAAAAATTACTACCATCTAAGGCTTCGAAATCATGATAATTTTTCTTATGGAAACACAAAGAATGTGATGCAACTTCTTCCAGAGTTTGATAGTCAACCAAACGAGAAGAAGATGTCACTTGGGGATGCCATGGTTTCCTTTGTTGAGGAGACCAAAGCAAGGTTTAAAAAGAATGATTCATGGCTGGATAATAATGAGATTCATTGTAGCAATATGAGAGCCATTATGAAAAATCTTGAAGTGTAAATTGGGTAACTAGACACGATCATCAATGCCCAACAAAGAGGAACTTTTCCTAGCAATACAGAAGTGAATCCAAAGGAACAATGCAATGCCATTACACTTAGTATTGGAAAAGAACTTGATAAATCACCATCAAAGGAAATCGAGTCCACCCCTATAGCTCTAAACAATTACCAAAGAAATCATAAAGTAGAAGAAAAAGAGATTGTTGATGATACACTAAGAGATACTAACATTCCTATATCAATTTCATTTCCTAACAATCCTCTTATTCTCTCTAATCCACTTCCTTATCCTCAACGTTTTCAAAAACAAAAATTAGATAAGCAATTTTCTAAGTTTTTGGATATTTTTAAGAAAATTCACATAAATATTCCTTTTGTAGATGCTTTGGAACAGATGCCAAATTTATGAAGGACATCATTTCCAAGAAAATAATGTTAGAGAAGTTCGAAACAGTGAAGCTTTTTGAAGAATGTAGTACCATTTTTCAAAATAAATTACCTCAAACATTTAAAGATCTGGGGAGTTTCACTTTGCCTTGCACTATTATAAATTCATTTTTTGATAAAGTTTTATGTGATCTTGGTGCTAACACTAATCTTATGCCACTTTCTATTTATAGGAAATTGGGACTTGGAGAGATGAAACAAACAACAATTTCCTTGCAACTAGCATATCGATCTATCAAGTATCCACGTGGAATCATAGAAGATGTATTGGTAAAGGTGGATAAATTTATTTTTTCTACTAATTTTGTGGTGTTAGATATGGACGAAGACCAAGATATCCCATTAATTCTTGGCTGACCATTCTTGGTTACGGGAAGAGCTTTAATGGATGTTCAAAAGGGTGAGTTAACATTAAGAATGAACAAGGAAGAGGTTACATTCAACATCTATAAAGCTATGAGATTTCCAGAAGATCCAAGCACTTGCTTTTGGGTAGATGTCATTGAACAATGTGAAGTAGAAACCTTTAAAGAAGATGTGTCAGCCGATTACCTAGAATAATCTATCACCACTTCATCTCATGCTTATGATTTCAATAACTCTCTTATTTGTGAAACTGATTTACCTTTTATTAGTGAAGAATTTCTCCACTATTTATTTTCCTTGGAAGCATTGCAACAGGTTACATCATTTAACAAAGAAGTTGAAAGGCTGGAGCCAATGGTAGCAAAAAATGGATTTTATAATATCTACAGAAAAAGTGCAGCAAACTACAATTCTAGAGTTGAAGCAATTGCCTGAGCATCTTCGTTATACGTTCTACTATCTAGTAATTGTTGTGGCATCACTTACACCTAAAGAAGAGGAAAAGTTATTGTGTGTGTTAAAAGAGCATAGAACAGCCTTGGGATGGACTATCTTTGACATAAAAGTACAAGTCCATCCATTTGCATGCACAAGATTCTAATAGAGAAACCTTACAAACCATCAATTAAGCCCCAAAGAAGATTAAATCCAATAATTAAGGAAGTTATGTGAGCTGAAATTTTGAAGCTCTTCAATGTTGGAATTATTTATGCTATTTCAGATAGCTCATAGGAAAGTCCAGTGCATATTGTAGTAAAAAAGGGTGGAATGACTATGGTGAAAAATGACAACAATGAGTTTATTCCTACAAGAATAATCACGTGTTGGGGTGTATGTATGGATTACTAAAAGTTGAACAAAGAAACAAGGAAGGATCATTTTCCACCTCCATTCATTGATCAAATGTTAGATCGATTGGCCAAATATCTCTATTATTATGTCTTAGATAGTTATTCAGGGTATAACTAGATTGCCATAGCC
This sequence comes from Hippophae gyantsensis, assembly GCA_030763125.1. Lineage (NCBI taxonomy): Eukaryota > Viridiplantae > Streptophyta > Magnoliopsida > Rosales > Elaeagnaceae > Hippophae > Hippophae gyantsensis. Next base: position 37,780,777 of record CM061035.1, on the reverse strand, counting down.
CCCGAAGATCAGGACAAAACTACATTCATATGTCCCTATAGAACATTTTCTTTTAGAAGGATGCCCTTTGTATTGTGCAATGCCCCAACAATATTTCAATGTTACATGATGACTATCTTTTCTGATATGGTGGAAGATATAATGGAAATTTTCATGGATGATTTTTTGGTTGGAAAAATATGTCATTTTTTGTTGAGTTGGAGCATAAAGCTTACTGCATTGTAAAGAAGTTTAATTCTGATTTGAAGACAGTTGGGGAAAAGTGACTTCTTCAGTTGAATGAGATGGATGAGTTCCGAAATGATGTGTATGAAAATGCAAAGATCTACAAAGAATGAACAAAGAAGTGGCATGACAAACAGATTCTTAGGCATGGGTATGCTCCAAGACAATAAGTTTTGTTCTTTAATTCACGACTAAAACTCTTCCCGTGCAAGTTAAGATCAAGATAGACAGGTCCTTATACAATTGACAAAGTTTCAACTTTAGGAGTAATAGATTTCAAGGACAAGGCAGGGATTATATTCAAAGTTAATAGTCAGAGATTGAAGCACGATTATGGAGAACAAGTGGAGAGGAATTGTGCATTATTCCTCTTCAAAATCCTAATTGATGAAGATTGAAAAGTCTTGTAGACTATAAAACAAACGCTTATGGGAGGTAGCCCATAAAACTTTCTTTTGTTCTTTTATTTTATTTTTGATTATTTATTTGAATAATTTAGATTTTGATGATGGTTTATTTTGCAGGAATAAGAAGCTAAAAATTATAAAACTAATGCAGATCCACCATAAAAGTAGGGAAGTTCCTTTCATTTCTTCTATCTGTCTCACTTTTAAATTACAATGAAGACATTGTTTAGTTTAAGTTTAAGGGTGTCAACTCCTATAGTCTTGAGTTGTTGAATTATCTTATCAAGCATGTATTTAAGTATAATTGAATTCGCTATGACTCTGAAATTTGTCATTGAAGATGGTTTTCAGAAAAAATTTCAAAATCTGCTATTATGTTAGTCAGAGTTTTGTGGGTACTTTGATTTAAATTTTTGTCCTTGAAAATAATTGAGCACATAGTAAATTTTTCTCTACTCCATTTTTCCTATGAAGAAAATGAGTTGAATTAACTAGGTTAGGAAAGTTCAATCTTACTTTGCTCTAGAATCCGTTGATGGATCCTTGAGGCGAAATCCTACTTGATACCAAATATTAGATAAATGATCTAGGTTTTTTTTACAACCAAAAAGTTTTCCCAACCATCCTAATTATCACACCATCATTGCATGATGTATTCCATAGTCAACCCCCTTGAGTCTTATTTTAGATAAGCCTTATTTGTTCTTTTAACTACATAAATCATTCCCATCCAACGCCTGAAAAACCATTAATTTACCATTTTGAGAAAATACTTTGGTAGAAATTTTCATTTAAAGAGAAAATTAGTTCAAATTAAATCATCTATATTATGTTTTCTCTATTTGATCAAAGTGTGAAAAAAAAGAAAGTGAAAGGCAAGAATCAAAAAGGGTTAAGGTGGTTGAAATTAGTAAAGACTATGAGTATTATATTAAGGCAACCACACCAAAAAAAAGAAGAAAAGAAAAAAAGCACTCCATTTATTGAGCATCAAGGTGAAAAAAAGAGAGAGAGCACAACCCTTATTGAGTATGGTAACAATATTGTCATAAGTATGAGCATATTGTCGATAAAAAGCTATAGTGTGAATCTTGTGGATATTCTTTTTACTATTTTTTTCTACCAACTATTTTTCCAGTTTGCTTTGATTTTCCATATCCATTTTTTCTTAGCCCTCACCTTGTGGCCTGTCGTTACAACTCTGATTAAAGACCTTTTGATCTCTGAATTTAGTATTTGATTACATTAGTGGAGGGGATTTTTGAAAATTGGACTTATGGAGTTAAGTTTTGAGAGAATTCTTCTTATTTCAATTGTTCTACTTTTATTTGAATTTGTTAGTGGTTTAGAGTTGAATTGACTACTTTACACACACACTCAATGACCTAGCTTTAGGTCAAAGTAAATGCTTAACTCTTGCTTGATAAATTGCGGAATTTTGATTGATTTTCTTGCTATCTTTGATGAAAAAAGAGTAAGTTATTAATGATAAAATCTAAATTCAAATCATGGCTTGGTGAGTGATGGTAGTTATATATGGGGTCTTATTGACACTGTCTACAATTGTCTTTTTTTTTAAATTGTTTGAGGAAAAACAAAGTTTTAAGTTTGGGGGTGTTATGACTTGCATAATTTGACATAATTTATCACTTCTCAACTTTAACTTTAGTCTAATTCTATTTATTTTTATTGATTTTAGACTTCATTATTATTATTTAAATTTTATTTAAATGATATGCTTCTAGTAAATGATGTATACAAGAAATTTATCGAAGAAGATAAAGGAAAATATATCACTAAATCCAATGAAAATGAAATTAAAGAAGCCAAATGGCTTTAACAAATATAAAAATATGCAACATGTGTTATATAAATTCATTTATTAGTGAATATGAAATATATTATTATAAGTTACCATTCTCAATGCAAGAAACTTATAAGAAATTTTTTTTATAAAAATTACCAAGAATATTATGTAAAACTATATTAGAAGAATAGAATAAAAGGAATAGAGAAAGTATACCAGATATCTTAGAAGGAAGAATAAGAAATCTTAAAAATTGGATAATTATTAAATGTGAAGAAAGACGGGAATATAAACAAATAAGAGAAAACAATAAAATTTGTTGTGATATAAGAGATTTTAAAATGCTAGAAAAATATGGATGTAACATAAAATCTTACAAATACAAGTATAAAAAATACCAAACATTCAAAATATATAAATATAGAAAACAAGAATTTCAAAAATATAAGATAATATATAACAAATAACCTTATAGAAAAAAAATATTTTAAGAGAAAAATATATAAGTCATCAAAAAACAAAAATTATTGCCCATAAGGGAAAAAGAAATATAGATGTTGGATCTACAATAAAGAATGACATTATGTTAATAAATATCCTAACTAGCTTCAAAATAAAAAAAGAATTTAAAAATAAATTTCCATAAAAAGCAAAAATCTTATAAGAAGCTTTAAAGATGGAATTAGAACCAATAGAGTAATCAAATATAGATAATACTTGTAGTATTTATCTATTAAAAAAATTGTGGAAGAAATAACTGACTCAAAATATAAATACACTTCATTAGAAGATAGATAATTTGTACAATATTATAAATCCAAACAGTATTTATATTAAGGTGTGATTGAAAATTAAAGGCTATATAAATTACCATTTACATAGATATATAGATACAAAAGTTAATATGCATGTACCTAGTAAATATGTGTTTCCATAAGAACTTTTGAAACAAACACTAAAAGATTTAATTGTAAAAATTGCTAATAATGTTATAACTAAAAGATATAAATATAATGATAGAAAGATAGAAATTTTATATTCCTACCATATATCAATAAGAAACAAGAGTTGATTAATTAATAGGAATAATTTTTTAAACTTATATCAATATTTAGACAAGATAAGACTATCAACACTAAATAGTGAAACCATTTAAGTGTCAAAATAAGAAAAAATTTGGCTGTATCAACCCCAATTTTTATGCAACAATATAAAAAGTAAAAACTTGGTGAAATAGACATAAAATAAAACAAAAACTTATTTAAAAAATATTTTATTGGATATAAAAGAGAAACAAAACTCTTTTCTTAATAAATCTGAGAAGATAAAGCCTTAACAGGTATCAAAATATTATTAAAAATAGTAAACTCACAAAATCCTTTAAATCTAAAAATAAACAAATCTAAAATGATTGCTAACATAAAATTAGGAAACCCTAACAAAGTCATTAGAGTAAAACCTATTATTTATACTATAGAAGACAAGACTGAGTTTGAAAAACAAATTCAAGAATTTTTGGAATTAAAAGTTATAATGCCAAGTAATTAACCACACTCTAGCCCAATATTTTTAGTCAAAAAAAAGCTAAAAAAAGAAGAGGAAAAAAGAGAATCTTTAAAGCAATAAATAAAGAAACCATTGATGATAAAGAAAGAATAATTTTAATCATTAATAAAAGGAAAGAAATATTTCTCAAATTTTGATTGAAAAAGTGGATTTTGGCAAATAAGAGTCGGTGAGGAATCTCAAAAACTAATGGCATTTAGTTTCCTTAAGGACAATTCCAATGGACTATTGTACCATTCGAATTAAAATAAGCTCTAGGTATCTTCCAAAGGTATATGGATATCTTTAAGAAATTACTAAATATTTATTGTGTTTACATAAATAATATTTTGGTTTTCAATAATGAATTAAATAAATATTATTTGAATATTATTCATATTTTACAAAAATGTAGAAAAAGAAGGCATTGTATTTTTTAAGAAAAATCAGTAATTGCTCAGTAAAAATAAATAAGTATTTAGAGTTAAAAATTGAAAATGTAAAACATAATCTACAGCCTCATATACTAAATAACATTCAAGGATTCACTAATAAATTAAAAACAAAAATCAATTATAAAGATTCTTAAGATTTTTAATGTATTCTAAAAGCATACATAAAAAAACTTGTAGAAATGCGAAAACATTTACAAACAAAATTGAAAAATGATCATATTTGATAATGGACAAAACAAAATATTTTGTACATGAATAAGGTAAAAGCATAGGTACCGTCCAGATTCAGATGATAAAATGATAATTAAAACAGATGTTTTACATGAATATTGAGGAATAATTTTAAAAGCAAAAGTAGATGATGAAGATGAATATCTTTATAGATATACATTAGGGTCTTTCCATAGTCCCGAATTAAATTATCACAATAATGAAAATGAATGCTTAGTTGTCAAAATATCTATTAAGAAATTCGTAATATATGTAATAAGTTTCAAATTCATTGTTAAGACTGATAACAAGACTTTTGATTATTTTTTAATGACTAATATTACAGGTAATTATAAACAAAGAAGATTAGTCAGATGACAAGATTGGTTTAACCACTACAATTTTGATGTCGAATATCTTCCAAGAAACCAAAATAGTTTAAAAGATGTCTTTATAAGAGAATTAGCACATTTAACTATTTTTGTTCTTGTATGAATGGAAAATCTTGATATCAAGATCAAGATAAAGGAAAAGGAGATAAGAATCCTTCATGAACAACTCGAAGTTTTATATCTAGAGAAGTCTCTTTTGGAGATAGTAATTAAATAAGAAGAATCTAACAGTTCAAAACGACCATGAGAGTCCAAAAAATCTAAAGAGAAATCTCTATTAGAGATTCATTCTAAAGAATGAATTCAAAATGAGAAGGAAGAAGCTAATAGTTCAAAAGAGAGTTAAATTTCTAAAAGAGAAAAGAAAAGCTCAACTTGGCCGAAGAAGTAGAAAAAGACTTATATGGTCTATAATGATCCAAAACCAAGAATTTATAATAATTGACCTGAAGTAAGCAAAACTATTATCAGATTTAGTGAAATAACTCATAGAGCTTTCACTAATAAAATAGAAGCTGAAAGAAGTTATGCCAATTACAGAGTACCAAAATTAATAACTCAAGAAGATATAATTAAAAATTACTCTGTAATATTACAACAATAACCATCACCACCATGTAAGTTAAAGACCTTAGGAAAGATAGTATGGCCACCAGTGCAATTCAAGGAAATGCATCTCACAAAGATAATAAAAATAGTATGACTATCGGTATTATTTAGGAAAACATTCTCCAAGAATACATTGGTCATTGAAGATGAAAAAGACTAATACAGGAATTTAAATAAACCACAATGGTTGAGTCTATATAATTTAGCTAAAAAATCTACCCATAAACATATCAAATATATGAAATTTTACATCATAGAAAAAGAATTTTTTGCAATGAGTAAATTTAATATTCTTGAACGAGCTAATCTAATTTTTGTATATAAAGATTTTCATGCAATTTCAATTGAAAACCTATACATAGGAAAATAATTTAATAGGAAATAATTTAAGTGAATTAAATTATTTTTCAAAAAATTTCAAGAAGGTTATCAAGAACTTCTGGAAAAAGATCAAGCCGATGACCAACCTGTCTATCTTAAATTTTTCAGTTCACTTATCAACTGGAATGAAGAAGGTTGTGTTAGTCCCTATAATTTTATCAAATTAGGGATTTTCAATACTAACAGAGAAGTTCCAAAACTAATGACGCTTCTAAAAAATGAATTCAATACATATGAACTTTGTATATTGAGAGGACATATAACTATGTAAAATATATCATGAATTCAAAAAAATTAATAATTCTTCTGAAATCAAAGTAAATTATTTGACTAGTAAAGTCATAATGACTTTCTATAGTAATATGACCCTTATTGAAGAAGACAATGAGAAAATCAATAAGCTTGAGTTAAATTTTAATAGTAATAACCTAGTCAAGAAATAAGGAAAAAAATTATTTTTACACCAAGAAAATCATTAAGAATCACAAATACATTTATTGCATTAGAGATTGAGAAAATGAAGATGTGTCATCATATACGTCATCAAAAGGACTGTCGGTAGAAAACGATGAATATAAATAAAGATGTAGAACACACATGTTCAGTTGGCAGGTCATGCCAAAGAAATGAAAGGCTTAAATTCAAAAGTTAAAAGCAAAATGTTACGTGAATTATTAAAGTAGGGATAAAATGATGATTTTCACTATTGTAAACATGAATTTTTTTCCTTATAAAAGAAACACTTATGTTTATTAGTTAGATACACCTTTAGTAATAATAACCTCTCTATTTTAAAAGTTATTCATCTAGCAACTATGTATGTAGAAACTATAAGCGACTATAAATCTCTTCAAAGTTCTTAATTGACTTTTAGAATTATAATATTTATTAATATTATGAATAAAATGGAGTGCAATCACTTTTTTTCTATCTTTTAATAAGTCTACTTTGGACTTACATATGGATGCAAAAGCTTCATTATTACGAGGATAGTATTAAGGTTTGAGCAAGCAGAGACATATCAAGTATAACAAAAGAAGACAACCAGTAAAAGGAAAGATAGGTAGACTAATTAAATTCAGGTATGATAATTATAATTTGAAGTCAATTAAGGATTTTGAATGATTAAATATTTGTTTATAACATTTATAAAATTGATAAACAATAAAATGAATACAAAGAAAGAAGCATAAATCTATATGAATATAAACATAAGGAAATTATAAAAATAAAATAATATTTTGATAAGAAATTTAAAGATTTGACTTTAAATAATAATACGTAGAAAGTAACAACTAGCGTTATAAAATAACTAGTCTCAATTTTGTATCAAAACCATAGAAAAAAAAGTATCATTGAATGAAAAGTTTATATTGTTAACTATTTAAGAGCATTAATGATATTAATTTAAAGTAGAGATAACAAACAAAAGCAAAATAAAACCTCAAAATGTGTCATTAATATAATGAAAAAAAACACAAGGTGGATTATAATAATTACTATATATGTGTGTGTGTTTAAAGATTGATTTGTAAATTGCATATGATAAATGCTGAAATTTTCGTTAAAAGAACGTGAGTAGTTAAAATCTGGAAATAGCTTTCAACAAAATATAGAAAAGGACGAGAGATGTGGTATTTACCTTTTCATGAAAACGATTGAGCAAAATCATCAAGCGTGAAGGGAAAGATATCAACATCTACAGAATACGTATATATGAAATGGGAAACCTGTATAAGGAACGAGTGTTTAATTTGACAATATCAACGAAATAAATTTCACTGAAAATCACAGAAAAAACTTGTTCCAATTCCAACGGTCAAAAGAGGGATGAGGAAAAAGTGGGAAGAAAAAAAGAACATGTTCAATTTTTATTTTTTGTAAATTGCATCTATAATGTGCAAATGTTCTGTAAGAATACTGCTTTATTGTTATAGTTTAAAACAATATACAAAGAAAATATCCTTGGTTGTCTTCATTTATATTCAATAATCAGTTGATCTAATAAAAACTATGCATCTTGAACCTGCATGAAAACTAAAAACTAAGTAACAAGATATTCCATTGTCTACAAACCCTAAACAATTCCTTGACAATCTCTGGATTAGTTCGTTTTTGTTTTTACTTATTTAGCATATGGATTTGTTATTGTTGGGGATTGGTCTGATTTTTAGAGAAAAAATTTAGAGAGAAGTCGGAGCAATTAGTTGAAAAAAATATGTGGATTCTACAAGAGATTCATCTATTTATAGAACATTATATGTACAAATTGTCGATTACATAAGATGTACACATACATAGAATGTCAGAGGGGTACAAACGGTAAAAAGTGATACATTTTATGGTTTAAGGTCGACTATAGTTCGAGCTGGTGGTCGACCTTATAGGTAGCATGGTTCCCTCGGATGACTCTCTCTTTTGCTTGTCCATTGCGAGCACGGGGTCAGGTAAATCATTTGGGGTGACTCGTCTTATGCTTCAGGCTGTTGACTAGACTTGGGATGTTAACTAAACTCAGTCTATTAGATAAGTTGGCTTCTGGTCGATCCATATGTCTAAACAATTATAAAATGAATGATGTACTATTTTCATTAATTTCTATTAAACATTAACATAGTACATTTTGTTATATTAATATTATTATGTATTTGGTTGTGTACTCTATTTAGACCGTCAAATGATTTTTCTTGAAAAAACTTAGGGTGTATACAGGGACGAATATATATGATATTTAGGTGGACATGTGTGTCTCTTCACTTGATCAAAGATGTAATTTTACAAGTAAAATTTTGTAATTTTTGTAAAAGTTAGATCATATTTAACATGTAATGTCTCCTCTCAGTTTAAATTTTATGTTCGTATTTTAAGTTTAAATTTTATGTATAAACTTAGTTACTTTTTAAGAAATATTATAACAAATTCTACATTTTGATATGCATTTGTTAAAAAAAAATCATTTTGAAATTTTTAACTTTAATGTTTAATTTATATTTTAATTTGTAAATTATTTATGCCAACTTTTATTATTCATTATTGATTAGTGTCCCTCTGAGTTCGAGAGCTACATCCAGCATTGGGTGTCTAATTTATATTTTCCTTTTTTTTGGTTAATGAGTTTTATTAATATAAGATGAAAGCCTATGTAGGCATTAGGGATATTATAGTTATGTAACGTAACAGCAGAGTAACAACAATACATCTACTACTATTATTTCTTTCTTTTTAATGTTTTTGTTTGAGGTCTGATTTTATTCTTTGTAGGTTCACATATCAAAGATTGGGAAAAGGCTTCTTGTGTAAGCTTTACCTAATGAACTTGATTTTAAATAAAAGCATCATCGCCACTTTTTGCTTCACAAATAATGGAAAACGTACCGCTGAAACAACAAAAAATAACTAATACAAAACCTAATAACGTAAAAACCTATCCACAAATTGAAAAAAAATCATACACATATCACAAGGTTGGTTTTCATAGTATGTATGCTAGGTTGAGCGTATGCTCGGAGTTGACGTTGTCGCGCGTGATTTTGGTTCGATTCAGGTACTGGTGTTTATGAAAATTACTCGTTGATTTTTGAATCGAAAAAATGTGTTTTTTCGAAACTTCATCACACCATTCGACAAGGGGCCTCGCCACACCCTTGGCGAGGTCTGTGACGAGGACCGTGACAAGGTAGTTCGACCGTTAGGTAACTTCTTTAAATACCCCATATCTTCTTGTTTTATATCTAAAAAATATGTAGTCGAACTATGTCAAATTGACATCTCGTTTTCTATTTTTGGTTCACTATTATCTTGAGGGTTGTTTGATATTAATGATTCATGACTGTGTGAGCCATGTGTAGACTAGTAGTTTCCCTCGTGCAACTTTTTCTTATGTGAGGAACTTGTGTGGCTATGAGCCGTATGTTGGTTGGTTGGTTATTGAGTGTTCATGATTAAAGGTAGTCATCACGATTGATTTTTCACATTATACATTATTGATTTATGGTAGCTAATCGTACTACATCGAGTAGTGCTGGATTTGGAGGAAAGCTAGGTTCATATGCTAAACCAAGTAGTTGCAAAGGTAGCAAGCGAGGGTAGTAATACGTAGTTCAGGAAGTGGTCTCAATTGATAGAAGTAATGGAGATTTTATTTCTATTAGGGTTATAATTGTTTTATTACTTAGTGGATTGTTTGCTGTCAAATGATTTCCATAAGAAAGCCGAGGATGTTACCACTTAAATACGGTTTCTATTTGGGTTTACCTCATTACATTATTTATTATGTATACTCTAATGTTTGACTAATACAATTAAAATTTAAATTATGTATGTCTCTATAATTTGAACTATAATTTGAAAACTCTTATTATTCATTGCTTACTTTTTGATGATTATATAATATTTTTGGCTGGTTGTGATTAATATATTCATTGCTTATTGTTAAGTATTTCACATATTGTTATTGTGTGTTTGATTCTAGTCTTTAAAGAGTTAGTGTCTCCTTACCCTGATTGTGTACCAGTTGTTTGAATTTTTATTAGTCTGCTATGTTTTGTATAATCACATGATATGTGTTGTTTTCATATATGCATGTTGCTAGCTTGGACAGAAGCCTATGATGTACACCTTCACTAGTGCGTTTACTACAAATTATTGTTTTCATATCTATTGATTATTTTAATCGTGTGTTGAATTAAGTATATTGTTTGGTACGTTCGATGTGCTATATATGTTATTTTGTACTTTTTGTGCTACTTATTTAATTCACATTTGTGAGTCCTGCTCGACCTATTTTTCATAGAACTCGCAAAAAGATTTTATGAATTGATATTTTCACCTCCCAATTAGGCCCCAATTGTCTATTTAAATTGAAAAAATAGTTGACTTTCGTAAAATTGTTCCTAAATATGAGATTCTTCACTTTTAAATCAAATAGTTAATTAATTTGTTACTTTTTATATGAATAAATATATAATATTAACTATTATATAAGCGATAGAAATCAAATGATTTACCAAGATATTGATAATAATTACATAAATTTATTTAATAAATAAATCAAATATAATATTTAACAACATGAATTTATTCAATTAATATTTTTACTCTCTAATATGTTAATTATATATGAATAATAGACATGACTTGATTGAATTTAATAAGTATTTTTTGTTTAAAAATAATTTAAATTAACTACCTAATTTTTTTTAATTTATAAGAAATATGATATGATCTAGACATAAAAATTATTAGTTAAATAAAAATATGATATGTTCATAAGTGAATTAATCTAACACTTATTAAATACGTAATCATAAATAGTATGAATTATTACTTTAAGGTAATAAGAACAATTTTATTAAATAAAATATCTATTAATAAAAAATGTATTTATTATATAAATATTTTGGTATTTATTGGTATAAAAAAACATAAAAAATGTATTTATTATATGAACCTTTTTGATATTTATTAGTGTAAAAAACAAAAATATAATATTCTCATTAGTGAATTAACTGAATACTTATTAAAATTTATAAACTGCATAAATTGTGATCCTTAATATAATAAAAATATTTATATTATACAAAATAACTATTCATGAAAAATATTTATTATATGAATATTTTGATATTTATTGGTGTAAAAAACTAACAAATGTAAAAAAAAAAGTAATGTTCGATCGTCAACCCAACATTACCTCTTTTTATATATATAAAGATGAATTAATCGAATACTTATTAAATGAATAATTATAAACTATATGAATTATCATCTTAATGTAATAAAAATAATTATATTCTACAAAATAACTATTGATAAAAAATATTTATTATATTAAATTTTTTATATTTATTGGTGTAAAAAATAATAAAAAATACAATGTTCAATCGTCGACCGAATATTACCTCTTTTTATATATAATAGCTAGTTTCACACTCGTATCAAATTTAAATTTGATAAGTATATATTAGTATTAATTAAATAATAATAATTATTATAAAATTCTTTATTTAAAAAAATAAAAGAAAATAAAATCTTTAAATATAATTTTTGTTTGGGTTAGTATTATTATGAAAAAGATGAAAAATTAATTTAATTTTTTATATATATAAGTTTGAAAAAAATAGTTAATTGATTTATTATAAATACATAACAATAATTATTTTATTAGTAAATAATTAATTAATTTATTACAATAGTGAAAAATATATTCATAATAATAATTATTTTATGATTAATAGGTGTAACATCTTACGACAGTGCTATATAATCTAAATATATAACATAATAACACATATAAACTTAGACAAATTTGATCAAATTTAATAAGTATTTTTTCAACTTTTTTTTGCTTAAAAGTAATATAGGTTAATTGATTATTTTTAATTGATATTGGGTGTAGCATAATCTTTTACATCAAAAAATAATTAGTTCAACACCATTAAAGCTTCTAAAATAATAATTCAAGGTTTATAAAATATAATGTCAATGAAAATAAAATAATAAAATATAAATTATACAATTATTATTTATTGTAAGAATATTTTGATATTTATTAGTGTGCAATAAATTAACAAGAAGTAAAGTTAAAGCTTAAAAAAATGAGATATATACACATGATGAGGAAGACGCAAAAAAGAAAAAAAGAGCTTTCAAAATAATAATTCAAGGTTAAAAAAATGTGAAGCAAATATAAATAAAATTATCAAATATAAATTATATAAATATTATTTATTATAAGAATGTTTTGATATTTATTGATTTGTAATAGAGAAAAAAAGAAGTAAAGTTAAAGTTTAAAAATAAAATAAAAAAAGAGATATATAGAAAGCAAGAATAAAAAATCTCATTGTTTGATAATTTAAATTTGATAAATATATAATAATATTAATTATTGAAAAATAATTATTTTTTTTAAATTCTTTATTTTAAAAAATAAAATAAAAAAGTAAGTTTTTTAATATAAATTTTTAATTTTTTTATTATAATTATAAAAATTTATGTTTAAATGTTTTATAAAGTAATATAAATAAATACTCTTAAAACAAATAGTTAATTAATTTATTATTTTAGTGATGAATAAATATATAATATTAATTATTTTATAAGTAATACAATTCAAATACAATATAAATATGAGTGATATACCAAGATATTTACAATAATTATATAACTTTATTTAATAAAGAAGTCAAATATAATAGAACAATATATGAACTTATTTAATTAATATTTTTATTATTTAAAAAGTTAATCCTACGTGACTTGATTGAGTTTAATAAACAATTTTTCTTAAAAATTAATTTATATTAATTATCTATTCTTTTTTTAATTTACATGAGATATGATATGTTATCGACATAAAAATTATTAATTTAATAATAATATGATATGCTTATATGTAAATTGATGAAACGCTCATTAAATCAATATTCGTTAACTATATGAAAATTGATGAAACGCTCATTAAATCAATATTCGTTAACTATATGAATTGTCATCCTTAATACAATAAAAGTAATTATATTATACAAAATAATTATTCATAAAAATATATTTATTATATAGATATTTTAATATTTATTGGTGTAAAAATAGTAAAAAAATCCAAGTAGTATTCGATCACACAAATACACTTTTTTATATATAAAGAAAATATATTTATTATATAGATATTTTAGTATTTACTTATCAATTAAAAAAAGTAAATGGTCATTAATTACGTATTCTCACTTTTTATGTACAAAGAATATAAAGATAAAGATATTTCAACAAGAAAAATCTATCATCTTTTTTTTTTCTCTCCTTTTAGAAAAATTAATCACCTATTATTTTCGTTTCTTATTAAAAGGAAAGTTTCCTATTGTAGGAGCTATTTTTTCGATAGTTTTTCATTTTTTTAGTTTATTTAAATAAATATATATTAAAATATGTGCATTATACTACATTTTAATCTAATATGGGTTTTCCATCTAGATTTCGATACAATGATAATTTTAGGTAGGGGTGAGCACCGGATCAAAAATGCTTGTTTTTGGTCAATCTAAATCCTATTTGATTGGAACGAATTTAAAAATTTTCAATTCGAATTCAATCTGATGATATTAAAATTTATTTATGAATTATTTTCATATATAAAATACGACATATATAAATTAAAATTTTTGTAATAAATATTATTATTTCTGGTCACAGTTAAAAAAAATCAAAAGAATAAAAATATATGTTTGTACAATTATTAAATTATGTTTACTTTTTAGCTAAAATAATAATATAATATAATTATAGTATACGTAATATTTAAATATAACATAATATAAAATAAAATATGTATTTATTTATAATTTAATAGTAATTCAATCCAGATAGAATACACTGGATTATAAAATCTATCAATTTGAATCCGAACGGATTATATAATTTTCAATCCGAATATGATTCGGTTATAAAATTTATCAATCTAATCTTATCCGAATTCGACAGATCAGATCAATTTTTTTTTAATTTAAACAGATTGATTGGATTATTTGCTTACCCTTAATTTTAGGTATGTTTTGTTTTTATATTTAGATCTAAATAATTTTATTTAAATATTTATGTAATTTAAAACGTGAATATCTCAATATATGAATGATCAAGTTAGATTTAAAATTTATCATCTTATTAATGTGAAAAATTATAAATGTTTCAAGAATTGAAAGAGCTACAGAAGAAATCTTAAATTGTGAAACAGATGATTTTATTGATTATAATAATTTGATGTATTTTTATTTTATTATTTTATTGAACACTCAATCCAGTGTTTTATTTATTACATTAACTATATGAATTTTATTTTAATATAATAAAAATTATTGTATTAAAATATATTTATTATATGAATATTTTGATATTTATTGATGTAAAAAATTAATAAAAATAAAAATTATGTATTTGTTATATAAATAGTTTTGTATTTATTGGTATTTAAAGAGGAAAGAAAAAACAACGGTGGACGTGGACCAAAAGATTTATTAGACTCGTTTAACTTACGATGGGTTTTTTTAATTAACGTTATATATTGTGGGAAGGACAAAACTGTCATTTAAAGCGTCTATTAGGACGCCGTAAATTGATTTTCTGGCCAATAAAAAAAAAAAACCGTCTTCAGCGAGCCCTCTATACGGAGGTAATTATTCGTAGGGGAGGAAATTAGAAAGATCCGAACTTGAAAGGTGTAGCCCATAACTTCTTAGGGTTTTAGCTGCTGCTTGGGAATTTGGGATTTAACTGAAAGTGACTCTGTTGAGTGGTGAGCAAGTTCTCAGATTCCATTTCAGCAAAAGAGACAGAGAAGATGAAAGCTTTGCTAGAGCTTCGGAGATGTTGGTTTCAGAGACGAAGACTTGGTTCTCTCTCTTATCTCAGAGGTTTTTCTGCGCAACCAAACTATGTTCAACATCATAGTCTCGACGACCTGGTCATTCTCTTTCTCTGTTCTTTCTACTTTTCAATATAATGTTCTTGTCTATATCTATGTCATTTGAGTCACACTTCACTTTTTTCTCTAAAAACTAGTACTTTAAGAGTAATAATGAGAACCATTGCGATTCAGGTATTGATTGAAGAAGAACTTTGGAAGTTTCTATTCCCTTTATTTTGTTCGTTGTCCGCTTATATTTATCTGGTATATAATTCAGGTATTGGTTGAAGGAAGAGCTAATTCAAGAACAGCTATTCTCAATAGACCATCGGTTCTGAATGCTCTTAATACCACAATGGTATGCGTTGCTTGTATCCCTTTGCTGAACTCCCCTACCGCTTATTGATATAACATTTCGTATTTTTTCTTCTTTTTTCTCCTCTTTTTTCCTTTCCTTTTTTTTTCCTCCTTTAGGCATCTCGGTTGAAGAGACTATATGAATCATGGGAGGAAAATCCAGATATTGGATTTGTCTTGATGAAGGTATTGCTTGTGCTTATGCAATACAAAATTAAAATTAGAGACAGACACAATAATTTATAGTCTTTAGTTGTTGAAAATAATTTTGGACAATTAGATAAATGGTCTCCTCTAAAACTCAAAACAACAAAAGGAGCACCATTCCAATGAATTAGGAGACAGATATGAGAGCTAGTGCGAGGAGTGTTATTTTTGATATTATAAGTTTTAGTGTATTTAATTGTGGTTTCACCAAATATTTTTTTTGGCCTAGCCCTATTATAAATTTAAATTCCCCTAATATAAAGTTTCTTTAGTGATTTTTTGTTTCATTTTGAGCATATGGCGTTTCATTAATTACAACTGAAAATGGTAATGATTGCATTACATGACTCTGTAATCTATGATCTTCTAGAACATGAAGCATTGTAGTTTATAAGTACTATTTCGTGGAATACTCTTAAAACATAAGTGACCTGCATCATTTTAAAATTTATAAAATATAGACCTAATTAACCTAGAGGGAATGAATAAGTTATTTTTAATTTTTATTAATTTATAGTTTAATAACCTAAACAAAGCGGTCAGATATGCAATCGCGTGTAAAAATAAAGTGTAAAAAAGAACAATCCACCAGACCACCTAAGTTTCTACTACCAAATGTTCAAGTACAAACTCGATCTTATGTTACTATTCTTAGAATATTGCCCAAATGTACCTTACTTACGAGCACCTGTTCTGTTTTTACAGTTTCTAATATTAGCATGAGCGGTATCCAGATCAACGTTGTAATAAGCTTTTCGCCAATCAGATACGTTCACAAATCAACTGCAAAAAGGTTAACACAAAAGCACAAATATTTGTGTATGTTTTAGAATAGATTTAATAATAAATAACCCTAAATAAATGATTTAATAATTATATCAGATAAATCAAAATCAATTATCAATTATAGAATAATCAGTTCAAGTTTATTAATGATAGTTTTTTCAAAGATTAATAATCAAACCAAATAATTATGATATGACACACAATTATTTGATCTAACAATTTAAAAAAAAGGGTATGTTACTACCATTTTGAAACGAACAAGTGCAAAATGTAATATGTGTTTATGTAGCTATTGATCAAAAAGCATGTTCTATGGCTCAGGTGGAATTGAGGTTTATTTGTTTTCAAGTAAGTGCGCAACTCAACGAGAAATTTTCTTACCAACTAAAAAGTGAAATGCTTTTTCATTATCTCAATTGAAAGAAAAAAATAAAGAAGCTATAAGAACATATGATCAAAATATCGTAAACTAATTAGGCGTATTAATCAATTATACTCAATCACCAATGTATGATAGATTAATCAAATAAAGAAGCTAAAAGAATTATGATCTTATATTTGCAAAACAAGAGAGAGATTAAGAAGAAGAGAATAATGTTCTTGTGTGATTGATTGAAACAATGAGCAATGTGTTTTATTTATAGGAAAAATTAAAACCCTTAATCCTATGTAATTGATAAATATATTTTCCATTACAAATAAGATTAGTAATACTCATTAATCAAAAAGACTCATATTTAAAGAAGAGTTCTTTTTAAATAGATTCATTAATAAAAAAGATTCTTATTTAAAGAAGAGTTCTTTTTAAAGTAGATTTTAGGCTATTTTTTATTAGGCTAAGATTTAGGTTATATCTTATCTAATATTTTAGCATATATCTTATCCTATATTTTAGCTTATATCTTATCCTACATTTTGGCCTAAAATTTAAAATATATATTTAAAACAATGAAGCACATTAAAGAATAGGTTAAGTGGTAATTTCATAAATTGATTTAAGTTTAAATAAATATTTTAGTAGTAAAAATAATTTCAGATTTATAAACATGTGCCATTAAATGCATGAGTAATCCTATATGTCATAGTTATAATAGATATGCTTGAAGTACGATTATTTAAAATTCGGATGTTTCTTCGACTTTGCTTGATAGACTTGATAGTGAGTTTAAAAACAAGTTTATATGCAAATATTTTATTCACAAAAATAGACAATACTTATAATCCTTACAAACTTTCCCTTTGGCATTTTCGTGTGTCAAATCTTCTTTCTCACTTCATGACACTTATAGGAATAAGATAAAAATATAATGATATCTTAAACTCCATAGTGGAACTATCCTATGGTCCGTTGAATCCATCTTTGCTACAACTTGACAAGTTTGTAAGTAACTGAAATGATATAGACAAAGCATACGACAACTTGACTTGAAAGTCTCAGAGTACATTAGTTCAACTTACATAAAAATAAGTGAAGTGTAAAGAATAATCATGTAGTGCATGCATTCATACTAATCAAGCTTAACATAAAACAAAATGATGAAAAATATTCGTACCCTAAATATATTCTCTCCCTATATGCATAACAAAATAAAACATGAAAGTGAAACACACTCTTTCCTTTTTTGACATGTAAGAAGGACAAAGCATTGGACAAAGCAATGGAGTTAAACTCTTCATAAATTCTATGACTCCTTAACTTAAAAAACTAATTAAAAAGTCGATAAATAAGATGTCAATGAATAAAAATATTTTTATTTAATTTTCATAAATAACCACATAAGGTATTCAAGCTTATTTAATCACAAATGAGCATATAGCCAATTGAGAACTCATCATTTTTTTAACTCAATAAGCTAGTAAAGTATAAGAAACACACACTTTGCACATATAATGATTTATTGACATTTATTTAAAAGTAGTATATATGTTTAAACTACAGAAAATGCAAATTAAACCATTTATGATCAATCAAGAAAGACTCAAAAGAAAAAAAAATATCACTTATCATGTAAAATTATAATTGAGTATTCAATTTCACAAAATAAAATATATCTACCAAATGAGAACCCAAATTATTTCTTTATTTTATAAATGAGACATGATTTTTTTTTATTTTTAACCTTTATTAGCCCTTTCTTTTTGTGCGGGTTAAGTACAAGTTTTATAAGTAGTCGTTTTTTGCATGAGTCATAAACTTAGAATGATGACTTTCACACTAATTGTGAGGTAGCCTTATCTGCTCATTGTGGTAACTTCACACATCACAGTAGGTAACCCTTTTAATACTAAGTGCTTCCATATGGTAAAATTTTAGAAAACAACAATTTTACAGTCAAAGTTAATTGAAGTCTTAGAGTTTTTCAAGAGAATTCATAAACTTCAAGTGTAACACATATGTGTGTTCATGAGTGTGAATAAGTTCATGTCAACATCGATTATCACTTGTACAAGAATATGTGTGTGCATAAGTCAAAATTGTAGAATAATTTATACAATAAATATCAAAATGAGTTAAGTCACTAAAACTAAGGTTATATATATGTAAGTGTTAAATAAGTCCAGTACGGTATTAGCTAGATAAGAATTCTACTTCTCTCTCTCTCTCTTTCCTTCTTTTTTGAAATAAAATTTGGACTTCAATTTGAGGAAGAGATTCCCAAGGTACTCCTAAGATACTCAAATCTTTGAGTGTCCATAGCTTCGGTGAATGTATCAGCTAGTTGTCTCTTAGTAGGTACAAATTCAAGTGTCATTACTTTCTCTTCAACTAATTTTCGAATAAAGTGATGCCTAATGTCAATGCGCTTAGTTTTGGAATGTTGAACTAGGTTCTTAGAAATACATATAGCACTGAGTTATTACAATATAAGGGCATCATACCTTGTGATTGACTATAATCCTTGAGCATGTTTTTTATCTAAAACATTTGTGTGCAAGAGCTTCCAGCAGTAATGTATCCCGCCTCAGTTGTAGAGAGCGAGATAGAGTTTCGTTTTTTACTGTGTCAGGGTAGTAAGTTGTTCCCAATGTAGAAGCAATCGCCTGATGTACTCTTCCTATCATCTTGGTTGTCTGCCCAGTTAACATCTATATACTACTTCACAAGTAGTGTTAGTAGTAAAATATAGATCATAATTATTTGTTTATGAAATATACATGATGATTCTCTTTACATTTTCTAAGTGTGATTCTTTAGGGTCAGCTTGATAACGAGCACCCAAACCAATGCTAAAACATATGTCAGGTCTATTTGCACTGAGGTAAAGTAAACTATCTATCATACTCCTATAAAGGGTTTGATAAACACTTTTACCTTGAGTGTCCTTTGTAATTTTTGTGGTGGTACCTATAGGAGTCCTTAATAGCATGCTAGTTTCAAGGCCAAACCTTTTAACAAGGTTGTAGGTATACTTGGTTTGAGAAAAAAATATATTTTTGTGAGATTGTTTGATTTGCAAATCATCTACTATGGATATTTTAAATTCATTTGTCATACATTGTACAAAATCATCCATTAATGTACTAGATGTGGATCCAAAAACTATGTCATCCACATAAATTTGAGTAATGAAAATTTCATCACTACTTCTTTGATGAATAGAGTCTTATCAACTCCCATTCGAATAAATCCCTTATTCAAGAGATAATTTGGAAGTCTCTCATATCACGCTCGAGGAGCTTTTTTTCAACCATAAAGAGTTTTGTTGAGTTTGTAAACATGATTTGAAAATTTTGGATCAACAAATCCTTTTGATTGTTTCACGTATACCTCCTCATTCAGGAATCCATTTAAAAATGTGGACTTAACATTTATTTGATATAATTTGAATTTCGTATGACAAGCAATGTCAAGTAAAATCCTAATTGACTCTAACCTAGCTACAAGTGCAAATGTCTCATCAAAGTCAACTCCTACTTGCGTGTAACCTTGAGCTACCAACCTAGTCTTATTTCTAACAACAATGTCATGCTCATCAGATTTATTTTTGAACACCCGTTTAGTTCCAATAACATTTTTGTTTTTAGGCTTAGTTACTAATATCCACATATGATTTCTTTCAAATTGTGCTAACTCATCTTGTATGACATTTATCCAAAATTCATCCCTAAGGGTTTCATTCACATTTTTTGGTTCAACCTGAGAAATATAGCGTAAATGGGTTACCTCACTTATTTGTCCTTTTCTTGTTACTATGCTTGCATTAGGATCTCCAATTATATTCTTAATAGGATTATTTTTTGAAGTGTAGGTTGATTTATCATTGATGAGGTTGATGCTTCTTTCTTTTCTTCTCTTTTCTCAAACTCATTTTCTTTTGTTCCAATTGTCACTGGTTATTGTTAATTAAGGTGTTATGAAATTTACTTCATTATCAACTTCTTCACTTGTAATTTGCTTACCTGCATCATCTATAACAACATTTATGGATTCCATGACAACAATAGTTTTATAGTTGAAAACTCTGTAGGCTTTACTGTTTAGGGAATAACTAAGAAATATACCTTCGTAGCTTCTTGAATCAAACTTACCCAACTGCTCTCGATCCTTAAGTATGTAGTATTTACTTCTGAAAACATGCATGAATTTCAGATTGGGTTTTCTACCTCTCGATATCTCATAGGAAGTTTGGTTTGTACTCAGTCGAAGATATACACAATTTATAATGTGGCATGAGGTGTTTATAGCTTTAGCCTAAAACATTTTGGAGACTCCTTTGGCGTGCAACATTAATCTTGCCATCTCCTGTAGTATCCTATTTTTCCTTTCAATTACTCAATTTTGTTGAGGTGTGATGGGAGCAGAAAATTCTTGAAAGATACCATGTTCTTTGCAGAAGTTAACATACTTGGTATTTTCAAACTCTTTTCCATGGCCTGTTCTCAGTTTTTTAACGGTTATTATTTTGTCACCTGCTTCAACCTGCACTCTTGTACAATATGAGATGAATAATTCAAAAGCATCTGACTTATCTTTAAGAAAGTCTATCCAAGTGTAGCGAGAAAAGTCATCTACTGCAACTATGATATATTTCTTACTTCCAATACTTTTGGTTCTCATAGGACCCATAAGATCAATATATATCAATTTCAATACTCTGTTTGTATTGATACTCTAGATCTTCTCGTGAGCGGTCCTAATTTATTTACCTAATTGACATGGTCCACATACATGTGTTTTAATTTTTGAGAGAAAAGGTAGACCACGCACTGATGCAGATAGAAAGTTGCAATCTGCAACTAACTACTAAAACTAATTTCCATTTTTATTTTCGATTATTACAGAATAACAATACACATGGTGGCAGCATGTGTGTGAGTGGGAAACGGTTAGGCTCGAGGCTTATAAAATCCATACATGACCACAGCTAAGCATCATTGAGATTTTACCCAATTCTCAGTATTTCTCACAATAGTAATTTGTAATTCATTCCAAGAACAACCGAAGAGTTGCTCTTGTTAATCAATACAAATATAATTACCTTTTCTTGTTCTTGTTTTGATTTTTGCACTATATCACGCACAATCTCAATTTTATATCTAATTAGATCTTTAAAATTTATATGATCTAACTTTTCGTACCATAAGGTAATTGAATCATTGTTAATTAGGTTACATATTATTGTGAGTGATGTGTCAATGTAATAACAATTGTCATGTGATCTAATTCCCTTAATCATACATTCATCCTTTCGATCTGTTACAATGCAGTGATTGTTCGTAAATTGCACATTGAAATCATTATCGCATTTGACTTATGCTAATCAAGTTTGTCTGGAGTCTTTCCACATATAAAACTTCATCAAGCTTAGAGATACCCTCTATTTGAACGGAGTCTTTTCCAACAATTTTAGATGTTTTATCATTACCAAAGGTAACTGTCCATTCATTGTATTCTTTAAAGATTTTAATCAAAGAACGATTCCTAGTCATGTGCCTAAAGTATCCACTGTCAAAATACCAGGTTGTTTTTGATTTAGCTTTAAACGCTATGTGGGTCACAAAGTAGTGCAACTCAGACTTCTTAACCCATCCTTTTTTAACTTTGAAAGTTTGAACTACTAGTTTCTTAGGTCCTTTTTGTGTAGTTTTTGTAGTAAAAACTTTACGTTTGAAATTTTTTTGAGGTTTCCTAGAAACATTTGTATTAGTGATAGAATCATAGGTATAAAGAAATCTATACTTAGGTCTAATATATCATTTCTTACCACAATGATGACAGATGGGAACAAATTGAATTTGCTTAGAGTGATAAGGTGCAGAAATTACCTTTCCTGTCAGAGCAACGATGAGTTTTATAAATTAAGTTTTGAATGATGAAAAGGTGTTGACTGTTCATCTATGTATCCAAGACCTTTATAATCTCTATGCGGCTTTCCATAGTCTAAGACTTTGGTCAATTAAGTTTTGTGAATATTGATGATGTCATTAAGTTTAGTTACTTCAACAAGTAGTTTATCTTTCTCTTTCTTGGTACTTAGACAATCCATGAATAGTTTGTCGTAATTCGATACATTATACTTAGACAGTAAGAGAGAAGAGTTTACTCCCTCATTTTCTTCATCCGAGTAATAGTCGGAGTCATTGTGGTGTACTTTGGTAGTTGCGGTGAAGGCACGATATTTAGTGTCATTGTCTTTTGAATTACTAGCATTATCCTGAATAGGATTAGTATTTGATAAATATCTTATGTAATTGATAAATATTTTTTCTATTACAAATAAGATTAGTAATACTCATTAATCAAGAATATTCTTATTTAAAAAAGAGTATTTTTTAAATAAACTCATTAATCAAGAAGACTCTTATTTAAAGAGTTCTTTTTAAAGTAGATTTTAGGTTATCTTTCAGGCTAAGATTTAGCCTATAATTTAAGCTATATCTTATCTAATATTTTAACATATCTCTTATTCTATATATATTTTAGCTAATATCTTATCCTATATTTTAGCATAAAATTTAGGATATATATTCAAATCAATGAAACACATTAAAAAATAGGTTAAGTAGTAATTTCATAAATTGATTTAAGTTTAAATAAGTATTTAGGAGTAAAAATAATTTCAAATTTATGAACATGTGTTATTAAATACATAAGTGCAATCCTATATGTCATAGTTATAACAGATATACCTTAAGTACGATTATATAAAATTTTGACGTTTCTTCAACTTTGCTTGATAGATTTAATAGTGTGTTTAAAAACAAGTTTATATGTATATATTTTGTTCACGAAAATAATCTAACACTTATAATTCTTACACTATTGAATATGGAGTCAAATTTCCCTAATGTTTCAAAATTTATATCTTTCAGTTTCTGAGCTGATATCATGATTTTGTTAAAGAGTAATGGCAGGGCTTTCTGTTCTGGGGGAGATGTTGTTTCCCTTGTTCATCGGTTCGATGAGGGTAGGTTAAACCCTATTTATTTTACTTTTCTGTTAGTTTAAGTTTACTTGCTGTATTTTGCAATTATATCTCTTCATTCAATATATCAACTACCAACTAAACTGTCAACCCAATAATTTGTTCTGTCTATTGAAGTAATTTGATTTTTGAAACTACATTTAAGTCAAACTAATTTTTTCTAAGTGGAGCACATAATAGGACATGTTTTTTTTATGGAAAATCTGCAACTTTTTTGTTTGCTATGCTACTTTTAACTTCTATGACAGCCAAAATATTGTTGTTCTGTTGATTCCCCCCTCCTTCCAATTTTCTGTTGAAAAGTATGAATATGTGTAAGCATCTCTAATGCTTATTTTTAACTTAATGTTATCAAAGGTCTTAATAAACTATCGATGCTTGCTTTGTTTCTGGCACTGGAATCCTGACCTGCTTGGTAAATAACTTCATTTGCAACTTTTCTTTTCATTAATATTGTCTTATGTCTTAATGAAATGCTTATGTTGTTCTCAGTTCTGCAACTTGAATCTTAAATTTGCTCATCAAAATCCCTAACAGTTGTGAATGGTTTGACCTTAGACCAGATGAAGTCTCTAATTGGGTCTTGGGCCCTTATATATTCTGAATTTGTGAGACTAACCATCTATACCAATGTATGAGATCTATCTCTCTTTTTTCCCTGAAGGAGATTTGTTCACTACTAATGAAACGTTGACCTCTATGCTGAAGTTCCTTGTTTGTTGCAGAACATTTATCACTTTTGAGTCATACAATATTTTTGTACTTTTGTTCACATTGGTCTCACGGATGTGCAGGACATTTGAAGGATTGTAAAGAGTTCTTTGAGACATTATATAAACTTGTGTATTTGCAAGGAACATACTTAAAGCCTCATGTGAGCCTCTATCCTTTTCAATGCTTTGTATAAAATTAAGGACATTTTTAGATAATGATCCACCTTTCATAAAGTTTAGAATACAGAGTTGAGTTCTTTTTTGTAGCTTCAAGCTACTATATATGGCACTTTAAAAAAATATTTAACCATTTAGGCCACGACTTTCTGGATATGTAGAATTGAGTACATTTGAATTATTAAGATAATTTATTATTGTTTTAGAACTATTGACAATTGCAATTATAATAGTTCAAAATATGCACCTGCTCTTCTGTACGCCTTACATGACAATGGAGGTACTAAGAAAGTCATATTGTGTTTTTTCTAAGTAAATGGAAACTTATGCAGGTTGCTATCTTGGATGGTATCACTATGGGATGTGGAGCTGGAATTTCACTCCTTGGAATGTTCCGCGTAGTGACTGACAAAACTGTGTGTCACTGCTGCTATGCCTTGCTTAATATGTTAATTTCACTTTATCTCAGTGATAATATTCTTTATTTGAGTCATTAATGCAAAGAATTGGAATATTAGATATTTAATATTATTATAATTAAAATATTTGATAATTATTGACACAATTGAGAACACGCAAATGTACATAATCGTATACAAGTGATAAGTAATTTAAGAATAAAGGATTGGTAACAATTTTTAATTCTAATTACTAGTTTGTTAGTAAATTAATTAAAATTATTAAAAGGGCTTTTGATTGTTACGAAGAAAATAATATAGAACAATAAAGTTGAATTGCATAAGAATATTGAGAGATATGTGATTATGAGATTATTTTCATCATTATCTTAGAATTTATTTAAACATATAATGAATGAAAATTAGTTTCTTAAGTGTTAAATCACTTTCATAATTTAAACTCATTCTTGAGTTATTAAATTTAGCTTTAGAAGTCCAGGTTTATTTAAGGCTTCCTACATTTTCTTACTATATAATTTATTTAAAATAACATCATAAATCAATCTAAATCCTGAATAACCTAGAAGTACTCTTACTAGATTTAATTTATTCATTGTATTAGGATATAAAAAAGCGATTACTAAATTAGGCAATATTAGAATAATTGTTTAACCTTTAACGTAAGCACTCAACCCTACTTATGGTAGCAGCGATAATGTACCATTTTAAATAAGAATATTAACGATTACATACTAACATGTTTGATTAGATATAAACATATTCATGTAATAAACTAGTTGTTCACCCTAATTCATAAAATGCATATTTTTTTCATTTAAATATAAAATTTAACACATCAAAAATAAGAATTGAAACTAAAATTTATCATAACATTAAATTAATTAAATTATTGTTTAGGGTTTGGAAATTACCCATAATCATATTAAATATTTAGCTAGATATAGAATTTACCAAATCCATAACAATAACTAAATACTCCATCATAAATAGAGTAGAAAAAAGAATTTGATTTGGATGAATTATTGGAGCCAAAAGAACAAAAAAAAAATCAATCTTTAACTTGTTCTTGAATCTTTCTTGAAAGCTCTTGCAATGTTGTATTGAATCAGAATTTTCTCTTATTTTTCCTCAATTTTCATGCAATTTTGATACTGATTGTATATTATGAGATGGTATTTAGGTATTTTGCATGAGAGAAATTGATCTTTTAAGAGTGGGATTAGGATTAGTATACACACAAATCACGTTGGGAACAGTGTATGCATGGTTGAGGCGAAGAAATTCCGAACGAATGACACATCATTTGGCTAGCTGTAGAGGAAACAACCAAATGATATGTTGTATGGGGTAGGAGCTAAAATGACATGTTAGGGCTGGCGTTGGGTGAACAACACACGCAGGGGATGTTGTATGAATCGGGAAGGCTAAAACGACACCATTTTAGGTGTCTTGTGCTAAGTACATACATCGATCTTTCTGAGTACATCCACATGTCAAATAAAAATCATAAAAAATCTTAGAAAAATCCAAAAAACTAATATTTTTTCAATAAATACAAAATAAACAATTTTAGTTTTATATAATAATAACATATACATATATGTAAAAGAATTGATAACTAAAAATTTATATAAAATAGTACTTATCAATTATCAATATGTTTCCTTATTAATTTAGGAGCCTTATTTAGAGTCTTATTAGGATTAGGATTTCAGTCTTATTATCCATATAATTTATACATGTAATCTTTCAATATTATAATAAAATAAGAATTAGAATGTCTTTCTTTGATTTTCTGGTTCTCTTCTTGACTTATTTCGATTCTTTAATATTTACTTTTGCATAATCCTATTTTATATTCTAAACCTTAATTTCATTTGTAACTCAAGATTGAAATATTCAAAGATACTATATATTTATATACAAAGCTAGGGACACTATTTGGGACACTTTTAGTGATAGACACATAATATACAATTCAACTAGTAATAGACATCTAATACATAACTAATATATCTAACACTCTCCCTCAAGTTGGAGCATAGATATTAATCATGTCCAACTTGTTACAAAGATAATCAACCCGAACCCCATTTAAAGCTTTCGTGAAGATATCTCCTAGTTGTTCTCTAGTCTTCACATATCCTGTAGAAATCAAACCTTGTTGAATTTTCTCGCGAACAAAATGACAATCAATTTCAATGTGTTTAGTTCGTTCATGAAACACAGGATTAGAAGTAATATGAAGAGCAACTTGGTTATCACACTACAATATCGTTGGTATTGAAGTTTTAAGGCCTACTTCATTCAAGAGCTGATATATCCACATTATCTCAGACGCAGATTGTACCATAGCCCTATATTTGACTTTGCACTCGATCGTGACACAACATTCTACTTCTTGCTTTTCCATGGGACTAAATTTTCTCCAATGAAAATACAATAGCTTGATGTGGATCTTCTATCCACTTTGGAACTTGCTCAATCTGCATCTGAAAAACATTCAATATAAGTGTGTCCATGATTTGCATACAAGATACCACGTCCAGGTGCTCCTTTTAAGTAACACAAAATTTTCTCTAACGCTGCCCAATGATGAACTGTTGGGGATGACATAAATTGGCTAACAACATTGATCGAATATGCAATATCTAGATGGGTCACGGTAAGGTAATTCAGCTTTCCAACCAACCTTCGATATCTCTCAGAATCTTTAAATAGTTCCCCATCTCCTGTAAGGTGGATGTTTGGAGTCATTACAGCACTACAAGGCTTTGCTCCCAATTTTTCTGTCTCAGTTAATAAGTTCAAGACATATTTTCTCTGAGATAGAAAGATACCTATTTTACTCCTTGTGACTTCAACACCTAAGAAATACTTTAGCATTCCCAAATTCTTCGTGTGAAACTGAGTATGTAGAAAAAACTTAAGCAATGAAATTCTCGTAGTATCACTTCCAGTAATAACAATGTCATCTACATACACAACTAAAAGAATGATACCAGCTTTTGATTGTTTGTAGAACACAGAATGGTCAGACTTGCTTTTCATCATACCAAACGTTTCTATAGCTTGACTAAATTTTCCAAACCAAGTACGAGGACCTTGTTTCAAACCATACAAAGATTTGCGGAGACGACAAATTTGCCTAGACTCTCCCTGAGCAACAAAACCAGGAGGTTGCTCCATAAACACCTCCTCTTAAAGATCACCATGAAGAAAAACATTCTTGATATCTAGTTGATGTAAAGGTCAATGGTGAGTAGTTGCCATAGAAATAAACAATCGAACAGGGGTCTATCTAGCAACAGGAGAGAAAGTGTTAGAATAGTCCACTCCATAGGTTTGAGCATATCCCTTAGCAACAAGACGGGTCTTTAATCGAGCAACTGACCCATCCGGATTAATCTTAACTGTGAACACCCATTTGCATCCAATAGCCCGTTTCTCCGAAGGTAAATCAACCAAGTCCTAAGTACTATTATCATCCAAAGCATTCATTTCCTCTGTCATTGCATGATGCCAACCAGGATGAGATATGGTTTTGTGAACAGTTTTAGGGATAGAAATAGAATAAAGAGAGGCAATAAAAGAGCAAGAGGAAGACGACAAATAGTTATAAGAAACAAAAGAAGAAATAGGATAAGTACATTGACGTTTACCTTTGCGTAATGCAATAGGAAGATCATCGTTCAGGATTGGATTTGATGACGAAGGAGCAGGTGCAGGACATGAATCAGAAGGTCTATGTCTGGAATAGACTTGAGTAATAGGAGGTTTGATAGGAACTGGATCCGAGTCAGGTTCAAATGATGTGATAGATTAGATTAACAAATCGTCATCCTCCCTCTGACGTGCAGGAGGAGGAAAAGATGAAAAATAGGGTGTGTCTTCCATGAAGGTAACATCAATTGAGACAAGATATTTGTTAAGACTAGGATAATAACATCTATAACCTTTCTGAAGACGAGAATATCCAAGGAAGATACACTTCAAAGACTTAGGATCTAATTTAGTAACATGTGTACGAACATCCTGAACAAAACAAGTGCTATCAAATATCCTAGGGTCAACCGGAAATAGTGACTTATTAGGAAACAAGATTTTGTAAGGAATCTCACCATGAAGAATAGATGAGGGCATGCGATTAATAAGAAAACATGTTGTTGAAACTACATCGGCCTAAAAAGGTTTAGAAACATTCATTTGAAATAATAAGGCACGTGTAGTTTCAAGAAGATGTCTGTTATGTTCTACCACTCCATTTTGAGATGGAGTATCAACACACGAAGTTTCATGAAACATGCCATTTTGAACCATATAAGATTGAAACAATGCTGATGTATATTCTTTGGCATTATCACTTCACAAAGTACGAATTGAAACATTAAATTGAGTTTTAATCTCAACACAAAATGCGCAAAAAATAAAAAACAATTCAGAACGACTCTTCATTAAATATAACCAGGTTATACGAGAATAATCATCCACAAAAGTAACAAAATACTTAAATCTAGGTTTAGACAAAATAGGACAAAGATCCCAAACATCAAAATGAACTAATTCAAAAGGAACACTAGCATGTTTATTAACTCTTGGATTTGAACTAAGATGATGGTGATTTGTAAATTGACAAGACTCACAATCTAATGAAGACATCTTACTAAACTGAGGACAAAGTTTTTTAAGTAAAGGAAGAAATGGATGACTCAGTCTATAATGTGCCTCGAAGGGAGAGGTTACACTAGAGCAAGCAACATATTTCGGTATTGGTGTGTCAAGAATATAGAGGCCTCCAGACTCATGTCCTTTACTAATAGTCTTCTTTGTCATAAGATCCTTAAATAAGCAATGATCAGAAAAAAATGAGATGCAATAGTTAAGATTGCGAGTAAGCTGACTTACAAAGATCAAATTAAAGGATAAGCTAGATAAATGTAAGACATACGACAAAGGAAGCAAATGAGTGGGAATAATTATGCCAAACCTAAGAACACGAGATGGTGACCCATCGGTTAAGGTAACAATAGAGGTGGAAGTGTGTGACTGAAGAGTAGAAAAGAGACTAGAATTACCTGTCATATGATCTGTGGCACTAGAATCAATAACCCATTTGGAAGATGAGGAAAGAAGACACGCATTTGGTTTACTTGAATCAGCAATAGCAGTGACAGAAGGTGATGAAGACTTTAGTGATTCTTGATACTTTGAGAGCTTGGTAAATTCATTTGCAGAGATAAGAATCGATTTTTCAGAAGTATCATAAGTGGATGCAATATAGGCCGAGTGACCTTTCTGATTCTTGTATTGAAGCTTTCTACAGTCACGTTTCGTATGTCCAGGTTTGCGACAATAGTAACACACAATACCTCCTGAGTCCTGTGGTCAAGTTTCAAACCCTTGCGAGCTACCTCTTTTGTTTCCACTCATATAAGTTGACTGTCTAGGCTCATAATTATTATTTCGGCTGATCAAAGCATCATTTAATTGAGCAGGTTGAGGTAGAGTGCCTTCTGTACGAAGTATTCTACTAAATACTTCTTGTAAAAAGGAAATCTCAGAACCAAAAAGAACCTGTGTCTTAGCAGTCTCAAAAGTAGATGGAAGACCAGCAAGAAAACTCATGATTGCCATTTGTTCCCGTTGGCTTTGTTAAACCTTCACATCAGGGCTAAAAGATATCAAACTATTGAGCTACTCATAAGTCTTTTTAAATTCCATAAAATAATTCGTGAGGGATTGATCTTGTTTGTCTGCACGGTAAAATGTTTTGCATACCTCATACATGTGAGAAAGGTTTTCTTTACCAGAATATAAGAAATCCAAATAATTCATCAATTCCTTAACGAATTCACAATGATTGATCAAGCTAATTACATCGTTCTTAATAGAATTCTGAATCCCCAGAAATAGGCAGGCATTTTCTTTAAGCCATGTTTGCTTTGAATCATCTTTAGGAGGATTTTTAGTCAAATGAGTATCTTTGTCGATACTTCTCAAATAAATTCGAATGGTCTTGCTCCAAGCCAAATAATTCGAGCCATTGAGCTTATGGTCCGTGATTTTAGACATCACAGGCACCATATCCGTCACAATGTTAGATTTCTTTTCAACCATAACTCCTACAAACTACAAGGCAGCGAACAAGCGAACAAACAAAATCCAACAAGGGTAGCGACCAAACACGCAGCGAACAAGAACACAAAATTGGCCAAAAAATCCAAATTGGAATAACCCAAACCTGAACAATCATAAAGCGATGAGTGTCAAACCACCACAAATGACGCAGGGGAACGTCGGAGAGCAACACGAGGACGATTGGAGAAGATTGTTGGAGGAGACGCGCTGTCACACGTCGGCGTGTGGAAAGATTGTAGAAATTCGCAGTGGCACGTGGGGCCCACTCGTGGCTCGTCTGGTGACTGGACTTTGGGGTTTGGCCGGTCGGTGGTTGGGCTTTCTCCCTGTACTGGCAGTGAGAATAAATTTGCACTCCAAAAGGGTGTTCCAAGTTGGAACCCAAAATGCACTAAACTCTAATTTGTGTTTACCCAAAATTAGACCCTAATTTAAACGGAAAAAAAAATCCCAATTTTGTAACCCAAATGCTCTGATACCATGTAACTCAAGATTGAAAAGAATTTATTCTCTTATTTTCCATTCAAAGATATTACATATTTATATACAAAGTTAGGGATACTATTTGACACTTTTAGTGATAGATACCTAATACACAACTAAAACACCTAATATATAACTCAACTAATGATAGACACCTAATACACAACTAATATATCTAACATCATTAATAGTTTGTCTCCTTGTAAAAAAAATACGCAAATCAGATTGATTTTATGGTCAGGCCGTCCTAGTCGAATTTGTCACTGCCAACTGCAATTTGTCAATCATCGAGATGCTCAGAACTCCAGCACCTCCAATGCTGCTAGTCCCTATACTACCGATAACACCCACCCACCAGTTGTCATCTATTTTCGTTCTTTTTGCAGTTCAGCCTCATTTCACCTAACTCGACGTTGCCATCTGTAACTAGTTTCTCCTTATCAACGTTGTCAATGCCTTCTTTTCCTAGCATTGCTACTGTTTCGAGGGACCCAGTTGTCGTTAATCCTTGTCCAATGTTGCCACCGTCTGTTAGGTTTTCCGTCGATCATCCATTCTCGATCTACCATCTTCTGATATGTCAATATACCCACCCAATGTCGCATGTGTTTGTATGGTCTTTGCGCTGTTGTTTGGCCTGTGAATCCCACAAGCTCTTTGGTCGACGTCGTTTGTTGCATCACTCATTGCGAGTTCAGTTGATGACGTTGTCACCCATTTCAATTTTTAGCCTACTTGATGTTGCATTGTCGTCACTACTTTTGATTGATGGAAGATTATTTGGTTATATGTTTCTATCTGCCTAATTTAAGGTTTATCATTCTAAACTCGATAAAATTCGAGTTCTACTACTACTGCCTTATGCTAAGGTTCTTTGTTGGAAGATTTTCATACCTCATTATTCAAGTTGAGCATGTTTGATATTTATGTTCAAACTTGAGAAGAAGAGTTAGAGGTCTTTTTTCTACATGTGTCGATAGCAACTTACGTCAATTTTAGTTTGCTTTGGAGTGGTTGCTATTTGCATCGCTACCCCTCAGCCGCATGCACGGCTAACTATCCCAGTTTTCATAAAGCTTTTTTCAATGTGGTTTTGCATTGCTTTATCAACAATATTCCACCACTTGCCTTTCCTGTGTAGTTTTGCTATTGTTTAGCCTATCTGACTACATCCTCTGTTTTTTCTATCTTAGGGATTTTTCTGTTATCCTACACTCTTAGGAACTTTTTGCTTCATGTGGCTTACGACTGAACTCAATGTTAATGTTCTCAACAAAGTGCATGATCTCATATTTCTAGTTGTTTTTGGTTCGTTCAGTAACTACTTTAACACTCCTGGGCAAGATTTCTTCAACGTAGTTTTGAGATTCAACTTCACCTTTAACGCATTGTTTTTTCTTATTTCTATTTTTTCTTTCATAATTTTTAAGTTGAACTTATTTATGTTTATCCTGAGGGATGAATTAGAATATTAAATATAATTAAAATATTAGATAATTATCATTATTTTTATTAGTTTAGGAGTCTTATTTAAAATCTTAATAGGATTAGGATTTCAGTCTTATTATTCTTACGAATACACGTAATCTTTCAGTATTATAATAGAATAAGAATTAGAATGTCTTATTTTGATTTTCTGGTTTTTTTCTCAACCTATTTTGATTCTTTAATTTTTGCTTATGCATTATCTTATTTTATATTTCTACTACAAGTATGAGTGTGTGACTCTTCATATGTGGATACTACATTTATATCATAATTGTATTTTATCATACAGCAGTGTGGATCATATTGACATTGCCAAGGGATCTAGAGCTTATGTTTTAGTGTTTTTATTAACTTTAGTTGAAATTCTACTTAAGAAGCTACTGAAATCAGAACAAATAAACAAGATTCTTGAAAAGTAATAATTTTTGCTTATTCTTTATGTGTAACGTAGTATGGGTAAAGATGCCTGCTCTAAATTCTAATTGTTGTTTCAAAAGGCATCGTGAGGCAACACGTTACTGGGGGGAAAACAAACCAAAGCTTAACCATCAGGAAAGACTGAGGGGTCATTCTTCCTTGGCTTGAGGTACACCCCTCAAGGTTCAATAGTCAAACGGCTTGTGAGTGATACATTTAATAAACAAGCTATACAAATAATTAAGTCTTACGGTCTTCCACATGATGCGAATACTAAATAATAGGAGTGTGTACTGTTTTCCAATGTCTCAAGTGCTTGAGTTTTTCCAAATTTCATTTGGTTTTGAATACTATCATGAAGAGTTGTGTTTGACTTAATTTGTTTAAGAGTTTTTTTTTTTTTTAAAAAAAGAAAAGCTGAGTCCATCTTTAATCAATATTAATTTTTTTGTTTCCCCAGTCTTTGCTACACCAACAAGAGATCTTGCTTAATGTGCTTATTTTATCGCTCAATGAATCATGTTTCATGGACAGAAAGTTTCAAGGACAGAAAGTTTCAATTAATGTTTCGTTTTTTTTTTCTGTGCGCCTGTCTAGGCTAGTTCTTACTTTGCTTCTTTCAAGTTTATCTACTCAAGTTAATATCTACACCTGCACAAAATATTTCAGGTTCTCTCCAATCCAGAGGCTCAGATGGGTTTCCATCCTGATTCAGGAGCTTCTTTTTATCTTTCTCGTCTACCTGGCTACTTGGGTGAGATAAATCTCATGCAGTTCTATTTATTTCACATATTAAGCAAGAATATATGTCATTTATGGTTGAAAGTTTTTATTGTGTTTTATTATTTATTTATTTTCTTCGTTCTTTGACATTACACTCCTATAATTTGTTATTACAACTAATTGGCTTAGTATCACTTGGAGCTATGTGCTTCTTGAGCAGTAATGTTTTGGGTATTTAGTAATGTAGATGAAAGAATTCTCTGAATGTTACAATATTGGAATTGGAATGCATCACTTGAAAGGGTATGTTTAGAAAGGAGAAGAAGCTGTCTGGTCAGGGAAGAAATATCAACCTAAGATTCTTCTTCCTTACCGTAAGGGTTATCTCAAAGAATATGGGGTTCAAAGACCGTTTCAACAAGACTTTTCATGTTCCACAAGTTATTAAGAAAGCCATGGGAACTAATATACCTGATTATTGCTGGCATGTTAGTGATTTTTCAGAAACTCGTGATAGTGAAAGATTATTTGGTTTTATTTTGCATTTTCCACATCCTTCTAAATGAATTTGTAACACTTAGTTTTGTAGTTCTTTCTTGTTTCCTTGAAACTCAAAAGCACTAGAAAATGGGAAACAAAAAGGGAAAAAAAATAATCTAAATCTTTTACATCTTCATTACGATTTTAATTCTTTTGCAGGGGAATACTTAGCTCTTACTGGAGACAAGCTTAATGGGGTGGAAATGATTGCATGTGGCCTTGCAACACATTACATAATAAATGAGGTTTGATACATGTCACTTTTCGGCTTTGTTTTACTTTATTTGTTATTTGTAATAATTTTTATTATCTCAATCAGAGACTTAATTGTGTTGAAGAGCGGCTGGGTAAACTGATTACAGATGCTCCATCTGTTATAGAGACATCTCTTGTGCAGTACGGTGACATTGTCTATCCAGACAAAAGAAGTATTCTCTCCAAGTAATGCTCTATAAGTTATATCTTAGTCTCACGTATTTTTATTTATTTTACATTCTGTAATCATTAATTTGATTGAAGTCTTTGTTGTTGTCTACTTGTTTTCATTAATTGAAACCAAAGATACTTGTGTTATTTATGTTGTTTGAAACATTTGCAAATAAGGGAAAATCTTTTTTTTTAAATGCAATGAATCTCTGGTTGGTAGAAGTAACCTTAAAACCTTGAATTTTCTTTAAAACTCTGTTTATCAATGTAATAAATGGACTATGTATGTGTCATAGCCAATGTGGAGGTGGTCCTAATCAATTTTAACCACATCTAAGGTTTAGAAAAAAGAGTAGGCCAGAATCGATTAATGTGTCAGTCGCTAGTATTTAGTTTTTAATTACAAGTGATAGTTGCTTATAGCTCTATGGCTCATATTTGGGATTCTGTTATGTGCTCTTATATTGCAAGACTTTCTCCACCTTCTAATGAAAATTTGGATTCATGGTTTTAGATTCACAATTCAAAGGGTCATTTTGATTCTAAATCTGCATATAGGAAAATTGTTTCTAATAGATATCCTGCTTCTTATCCCTCTGGAAGAAATTTTGGAAGTTGAAGATTCATGATAGGATCAAAGTATTCTACTGGAGATTTTTTTCAGATTGTCTTCCTGCAAAAGGTAATATCAATCAAAAAGTCAATTACCTGATATCTCTTGTCCATTCTGTAATTCTGCACTGGAAATAACAAACCGTTTTTTCAGTTCTTGTCAATTTACTCTCTTTTTGGTCTAAATGGTATCACACTGCTAAGTTAGCCACTTCAAATTTCTATTCTTTAGATGATCTTATTCATAAAGTTTTTAAAAGCCAAAACCATCTTGTCCTCCTTGAGCTATCTCATTCGGAATTCATTTTATCTGTTTGTGTTTCCTTTGAACAAATTTGAAAGACTAGAAACGATCTCCTCTTTAACTTCATATCTCCAAACCTCAGCCGAATTATTCCCAAATTAGACTCGAAATTTAAAGAGTTTAGATGTGTGTTTAATTCCAAGATGAAAGGCAGTTTGAATATCTACAATGACTCGGACAACTCATCCCCTCCTACTTCCTGAAGAAAATCACCTTGAAGAGCTATTAAATTCAATTTTGATACAGCTGTCCTAAACTTTAGTCTTACTGTTGCTGCTGTCATTAGAGATTTCACCGGCCAGATCCATGGATGTTGGAGCAAAATTTATTATGGAAATTCTGCTAAAGAATGTGAAGCTTATGCTTTATTATTCTCTCTTCAGTTGACCTTACAAAACAATTTTAAAACTGTTTACTTGGAAGGCGATAACAAGAATGTGATAAGACTTTGATGCATGATGATATCATCATTTCTTAGGAAGTTCAGAATTATATTAATCAAGCAAAACTTCAGCTAAAAAAGTTCAACATGATTTCTACCTCTTGGATTACTAAAATTGTAAATAATACTACTCATTTTTTTAGTTAAATAGGAATCTCATAGCCTAGTTTAGGGTATCATTCATATTTTTGTTTTACCCCAACAATTCTCTGCTAATAATAAATCTTAATTTTTATAAATTTTACTTCAGACCCAAAAAAAAAGTGACAGTTGCTGATAAAATTAGCCTGATAATGGAGGAAACTCAATGGACTCGTTAGTTTTGCTTGGAAATATTGATTTCTGTTTCCTTAATTTCCATTGATTTTGCTGACTTTGTTGCCGTGCAAAGTTGGTTGATGTGTAACGTTTCCTGGGCATTGAAAAGAAAGAAATTCTGGCATTAAAAGTTGAGATTGCTACTTATTGGATTGGTTCCCTGCGCTTGACCAGTTTGAAATTTATGCTTCTAGTTACTGATGGTCTTTTTTCCATACTAATTTGTACTAATGAATCTTTTCTCATGCAAGTAACAAAGAATTTATGAAACTGATTCAAACAAATAGCCCATGCTGAACTAAACCAAAGAAACTTGGTTTTTACGTCACTTGAACTTCAGTTTTAGTTTGAATGTTTTAAACAATTATTAGATTCAACTAAGCTTAATAATTTGTACATATTCTTTGTTTCATTTATGTGGTTTACCCAAACTTTTGTTTTGGGGGGGGGGGGGGGGGTAATGCTTATATAGGTGATCACATGATGCCCTTTCTCACCATAAATTAATTATAATTAAATTGAGCCTAAATCAAATCATGTAGGCAATTTTGGGTCTTGCTACTTTTCTCAGACATAACATTTATCTAATCTATCTAGACTGACAGACCGGACTAGAAAAGCTTCGTGCATGCTTTGAAAAAAGGTTGTTTCTTTGTGGTCTCAGCTCGGGAATTTTATATTTGATAAAGACTCCAATTTCTCCTGCTAATTTTTCCTGAAACTTTTGGATTGCAATACTAGAAACTGCTGGTAGTCATAAAATATATATGCATCTATTAATTTACGTAAATCTAACTTTTTATCAATCTTTCTTTCTTTTTTCCCCAGAATGGAAATTATTGACAAGTGTTTCAGCCAAGACACAGTGGAAGAAATTATTGATTCTTTGGTGAGTATGATTTTATTCTCTTTGTTGGATGATACTTGGTAAAATCAAATCATACAATGAATGGTTTTTAATTTATCAGGAAGAGGAGGAAGCTGAGTCCTTTGATGAATGGTGCAAGACAGCACTCAGAAAACTGAAAGAAGCGTCCCCTTTGTCCTTAAAAGTTACTCTAAGATCTGTGAGTATCTATCTATCTTCACTAGTAAATGGTATTTCTTAGTGGATTTATGATTGACACCTTTTTGGCCTTCTCCATTCCTTTAGATACGAGAGGGTAGGTTTCAAAGTCTTGGTCAATGTTTGGCACGTGAATACCGGATGTCCCTCAATGGAATTTCCAAACGAGTGTCTAATGACTTCCATGAGGTCAGACTTTTTCTTATTTGCATGTAAAGATTGTGGTGGGGTTTTTCTTTTTTCCTTTTCTGGTTTTTAATCTTCTCTCACCGCTCTCAGGGTATACGAGCAAGAATGTTGGATAAGGATTTTGCTCCAAAGGTATCCATTTCGTTGTTTTCTCCAAATGTTGCCTCATTGCTCCCCTCATTTCCCTAATAATATCGTTTGACCTAAAAAAATATTTGTTGGCTACTCCTATTCTTGTTTTAGCATCCATTTTGATCCTTATTTTCAACTGTGACACATGAAATACCCATATTTAGATTACTGATTACATTTTGGTCAATTTTAATAGTAATAGTACCTCTGAGCTATCCCAATTTATTAAGATTATTATTAAAATTGATCAAAATATATATCAGTAATCTAAATATAGATATTTCATGTGTTTTAGTTGAAAATATGAATCATAAAGGATACCAAAATAATAATAAAGGTAGTCTAAAGGTACCAATTCTTACAAGGATGTATTTTTGGATGCCAAATTTGCAGTGGGAGCCTCCTTCCTTAGCAGAAGTATCGAAAGACATGGTGGATTGCTATTTCTCTCCATTGTCTGAACTTGAACCTGAACTAGAGTTGCCTGTGGCATCACGAGAGCCAAACATGTGATTTTGATTGACATGAGTACATTCATGTTCATGGAAAGCTCATTAGCATGGCTAGTCTTAGGGATCGTATAAGCATTTTATGATAAATTTATGTGTAACCATCGGGGTGTACTGGATGAAGGCCATATCCATTGAAATGTTGACCGAAGGTAGAACGGACATTACCCTCAATTGATCAATAACACCTTTTAAAGCGCTTTGGCTGGTTTTGATGTTGAAACTGCATACTGATGTAGACGAAGATCCTATGTTTTGGTTATTTGAATGATAACGTATTCTTTTCGTTTGGTGAATGGTAGAAATTTCATTTTGTTCATGAGCTCTTTTTCAGCTCTATCGAATATCGATTCTTCCGAAAACAGCCTACCTACTTTATTTTTATCTTTTTAAAGAATTCTACAATTTTATAAACTATTAATCTCTCTCACCAATTTTCCAGAATTGTGGTGAAACATGATCATAAAACAACGTAGCAATTACGTATTATCGTTGTATCTTGGGATTCAAGTTTTCGTAGTTTTTTAACACCTATGGCGAGTAGAAAAATTATTTTAAAGATATTGTATGATATATAAATTTTGATCCTTTAATTTACATATATATTTATATTTGTGTATTTTTAATTTTTAATAAAATAATTTTATTTTTAACTTGTATACTCCTTTGATAAATTCTCCTAATTTCTATCTTTTTTTTAATAATTGTAACATTCACACATCTGTAATTGAAATTTGGAACTTGGATTTTCTATATACCTAAACGGGGCAAATGATGTTGTAACTCACATTTGGAAAGAGTTAAAGTGAGTTAAAAAAATCATTTTACTTAATCACAATAACAATTTTGTCATATAGTCTCCATTAATAGTTATGCCAGTCTTATTTTTTTCAGATATTTAGTCTTATTTATTTTTTAGTTGACAAATTGCAATCAATGTCGTGAAAAAAAAACGAAAAAGAAAACATTTGTTCCTAATAATTGGAGCAAACTACTACTAAAGTACTAGATGGAACGTGCTCCCAAAAAGAAAGCTATCAAGCTAAGCAGCAATCTTGATGCTATCCCCGTCAGATGCAATCTAATCTAATTTATTTTGGTTTGTTCAATTATTTTTTAAAAAAATTAAAATATATTTGATATGTTAGATTATATATTTTAGATTAATAAATAAATAAAAATATATTGTATAATTGTAGGAAAAACATTTTGTTACTTTTTTTAAGAGATTTTTTTATTTATAAAGAATATACTTTAACTTTTACTTCATTTTTTTATTAATATTATAATCATAAAATTAAAAAAAATTACTATTTTTTTTAATAAAAAATATTACATTATTAACTTGATCTCATCTAAAATTTAAAATTGAACATAACTAACACACATAAAAACAATTAGATTGTCTTTCATTTTCAAATCAAAATATAAAATTTGAGTTAATTACTCCACAATTAAAAATAATAATATATTTAGAATAAATATAAAAAAAATAAATATTTATAAATATAATGAGAATTGAATTATAATTTAATAAATTTTAAATAATAATACAATAGGTATATAAAAAATTTAAGAGAAAATTGAATTTTTTAAAAATAAATAGCTATAAAAATTAAGAAAATATATAGAAAATGTGATTCCTTAATTCTACAATTATAGTTTTATAATGATATATATTTAGATCAATCCACAATAAATTATCTCAATGATTTAATCTGTCCGTTAATCTTGTATATGAATAATGATTCAATGCAATCCAAAACTGGTTCACTTTGATCCGATCGTGCAAAAAGATCCGCTGTTTGGACTTCCACAGATTTATTCCATCAGATCACATGAAATAAATATATGTGGAGATCCAACCCGTAGATCTCTTTTTGCTATCACATTCTCCAATTTCATTTGCACTATACAACACCCGGGGGCACATATTGGCCTAAGAAACGTAACTTAACAACGCAATGGTAGAAGTTATGGACTTAGGGTCTTCTGACCAAAAAACAAAGTTAGGTTTAGGGCCTGCTCAACATTTTTTTTTTCTCTTTCCCCCTCTCATGGCCTACTCAACATTGGAAAACACACAATATACGAGTAGCAAAGACAAAGAAACGCAACTTTTGCCAATTCTAAAACAATACTTTTAAACTATAGTAGATGTTTCAGCGAGACCTACATGAAATGACCCAGTTGGTCTATAACAAAACAATAAAAGTAGACTGTTGGTTCAAAACTACACAAACTAACATAAAATAACCACTTCAACATTAGTTAAACTCAGCACAGTTGAGTTTCAAATTTCAGATTGATTCCCATGCTAAAAAGCTCTTGTGTCAAGAGTTTGGCCCCATAAGGAACATTTACCTTCACGATGTTATCTACAGACTCGCACACTCGACAATATGGGCCTCTAATCATACGGCCACCAGCCACTGCACGTTGTATCACATTAGCCACATTCTTGCATTTCTGACATATATGCATTTGAGAGGAATCGCTGAGAGTGTAAAGACGTTCATGTAAGTTGGCTGATGCACCATGAGCTATAAGACAGTCCCTCTCCATCTCACCAAACTTTACACCACCGAATCGCTTCCTATCTGCCACTGGTTGACGGGTCAAAGGGTGTACAGGCCCAGTGTTCCTTAATTTGACTTTGTCTTCAGCCATGTGCACCAGACGCTGGTAAAATGTTGGGCCCATAAAAATAAGAGATGGAACCATTTCACCTGTTCGGCCATCGTATACTCTCTCATTTCCCCATCTTGAAAATCCAGCCCTGTTACACAAGTCCACGTATCTCCTTACACCAGGCAGCATACAAAAAAGTTCCTAATAAAGGTACAACTAGCAATATAGATGCAACATATAAGACGAGACAAAGCAACTTGAGTGGTCATAATAGATAACACACAACTAGAAGCTAAATGATGAGTTGATGACACTACATCCCCTGAAGGCACACCAAAAACATTTGATCATACAGTGTGCAATTGAATCTTCAGGATGATTGAAAATTAAAATTGCATGTCCATATTCCATGTATGGCTTTGAAAAGAGTTCAAAAGATGAGCAGGATGAATTAAACTACTTTAAATGTAAAATGAATAATGCGCATCACAAGTTAAAGTCAGCTATGATCTTTAAGTTACCCAAGCGTGCCCTCTGCCACACCTGAGGTAGCTAAAGGGAAAGGTGGGCTCGAAAACTCCCCAACATTGTTAATAATATGTTTATAAAACTGAGTTACCTATGAAGCTGGTCTGCAATGTCATCCACAGATATAGTAGAAAAAGGCGTAGAATGTCTCCTCAAACCACCACAGGCAATGCCCTTTCCTAAAGCAGCCTCAAGAAGTTGACCGGGAGTTTGTCGAGATGGAAATGCATGTGGATTAATGACAATATCGGGAACTATGCCTTGAATTGTAAAGTGAAAGTTTTCTTGATCTTCCAAAAATCCCAAAACACCTTTTTGCCCATGCATGCTTGAAAACTTGTCACCTTCACATGGCACGCGAATCTACATAAAACCATCTTATAATTATTATAAAAGAGTGATTTTGTATTTTCATATGAAAATGACCATCCTTGTTACAAAGGTGATATGTCAAATTTGATTGGTGAAGTTTACTTTGTCTATCAATGTATGTCTTCATATAACCTAATCCAATTATCTATATATTAAATATATCATACCTTTTGGCATTCTCTAAAATTCTAATTAATTGTAAAAAGGTAATTAGTTATGAGTACACACTCTATGAACTATGTACTATTAAAATTTAATTTATTTATACAATTAATTATTAGTTTAATACTTGCCTAGGAAAGTAACTTAAACAAGAAATATAAAAGGTTGCACATTAAAAATACGAGATTAAACTTTCCAAAACTCTTACACTCCTTAAAGGCACAGCCCGTATAAATGTTTTCAATTTTTCTTTACTATCACTTAAACAGTAACACACCCACAAATATAATGATGGAGTTCAAGTAAACACATTCTCTTGCACCACAAGCCAATTGATATTGACGTTTTGAATTAATGTGTTTTGAATAAAAATATTTTATTTCAATAATGCTTAAAAACCTTCAATTGAAATTTTTTGTTGACCATATAATAATAATTTCATTTTCTTTTTACAAAACGATATTAGCAAGGTGGGGAGTCAAATATGGTATTTTCAGGAATAATACAAAGCATCAAGACATTACCACAACATTAAATTACAAAATTGATTGTTCATGCAGTAAAACATCTTTGGATTGTATCATTATTTTCTTAAATGCACCCATTCAATGCAAATGGACTAGTAATAGGAATTACGTAACAAATATTTATCTCTCTTGCTCTCCCTTTCTCTATCAAACTAATACAAGGGCTCTTTATTATATATATGAGGTGAAAATGATTGTTTGAATCACTGTTTTTGCCTCGTGTGTACAAGAAGTGTGATCCAATACCAAGTCAAGTTGCCCCATTTGCGGGCATAGCTGCCTAGGGCATAAGGTGAACTATTAATGACACTTTCTAACATATATTCTAATATTGTCTTATTATTATTACTATTCTAAAAGTGTGAGTTAAGCATTTCTAATGGAAGATACTATATTACGCTCAATCTTTCTTATTTTTCCTCTATATCCTCCAATACATACTTATCCTTCATATTATCTTTAATTAAATCATGAATTTTCTTTATTGTTTTTTAATATAATTGATTGGTTAACTATTCTTGAGGTTTCATTTTCCTAAAAATTTAATTGATGTGAAAAATGATTGACTTTAGTTACTCTC
Organism: Hippophae gyantsensis; assembly: GCA_030763125.1. NCBI lineage: Eukaryota > Viridiplantae > Streptophyta > Magnoliopsida > Rosales > Elaeagnaceae > Hippophae > Hippophae gyantsensis. The sequence goes on along the minus strand of CM061035.1, from coordinate 37,736,676 downwards.
TTTTTTCCACTTTATATGGACTATGATATCTTAAATAGTTTAGCATTAATATTTCATCACTTTCTATTATTACATTAATTTGTTTCACACATTTCCACAATGAAAATCAAAGGTGTAAGGTTTTTATCATATCCAATTGATGAAAATTTAAAGTCATTGTCTTTTGCTATTATACATAACTTTTCAAGCTCTTTTTCATTGTTCTTAAATCTCTCCCTCAAAGAAAAGCACCATAAATTTTTCATCTTCGTTGGAAGGTAATTTTCCTATTTTCGTCTATTGTTCCATGTTTGAGATGGAAATTTGTCATCCTATTTTCATCTATTGTGGTTTCATTTTTCTTCTTGTTCGATATTTTGTTTTTTAATCATAATAAATAACATCAACAATTTTAGCAAAACAAAATCGACAATTCTAGCAAAACAAAATCAACAATGAACCTTGACTTCACTTGTGATACGCTGTTGTAAGTAATGGTATTTTGGCATTCAAAATAGTTCTCTTAAATATGTTTGTCAAAATGATTAAGAAAAGGTCAATTTTTGATTATTTGATATATTTATAGTAGTTGTTTAGGTTATGAGGACAACTTTCTTCCTATCTGATTTATTAAGACCATATGCATTCTATTTCGACTGATGATTTAATTCATGAACACAAATCAACTTTTTATTATGTTTTCTATGATATCTCTATTAACAATTATCTTTATTATCTCAAAAACTAATTCATTTATTCAAAGATAATATTCTAATTATTCTGATGTACAAGAATAATTGCCAAGTTTAACACGTCATTGTCATTATTTTTCATATTTAATTTCTTTTTTTAAAAAATGTTAAAATTGTTTCACCATAACTATATGAAATTTTTTCTTGAAATACGCTAAATTTTGGAATCCAGCTAATACAAATTTTTCAACACTTGCATAGATTTAGTCAAGCAAATATAGGACCAATTTTTTTTTTCTCTAAAAAATAGAAGCACTCTCTCAATTTTCATAATATATGTTACATACTTTCTCTATGTATTGCATTTAATTATTTTTTTACAATGTAACTTTACGTGATATATGGAGGTGAAACTCAAATATTCAATAAGAATATATAACTAATATCACCAATAAAAATAATGTGCAATGAAGATACATATTATTTTTTTATCGAATTAATATTTTACACGATTCATTTAAAGCGTTGTGGACTCATGGTAGGAATAAATTGTTATGAATTAGAATAACTCACTATTCATTAACATGTGCAACACACGTTTTGATTACTAGTGTGATGATAAAGAGGTCAGATATATTGTCTCCTGAAGATAATATCAACAGCAATAACATTTATATGTGGCAGTTAGAGTATTAATTATCAGGCACATGTACAAACAATAAGCATATATAATTATAGCACAATATAAATATGGAAGGACGCAGGAGTACCTGTCTCAAAGATACAACAGAAAAATTTTTTCCTTCGTTATTGGAGGAGAGTACGACTTTTTGAACCCTCCCTCTTTCAGTATGTTTCAGTTTAACACTATGATCAGTCCCAGAATCAGCAAACTTCCCTATAACAATATCACCACTCTGCATGTTAGCTCCAATATAAGGAAGACCATCTTCATCAAGGCTATCAATACGTCCAGTTTGACTTTGTGTCTTCCCAAATTTAATGCATTCTTCAGGCTTCCTTCTTTTCTCCATAGATTCGCCGTTGTCAACCTCAGCCTTGTAACTTCTAATATGTTCGGACCTAAACATTCCACGCTCCAAAGAAGCACGGTTCATCACCAATGAGTCTTCTTGATTGTATCCAAAATGAACATTCACGGCCACAATAGCAGCCTGTCCATTGAAGAATTCAGACTTGGGAAGAAACCCACTATGACCAAAAGGATATGCAGGCTTTCCTAGACAATCCGATGTCATAGTCCGAAATAATGGTCGTTGTGGGTAGAACAACTGGTGGGCCACAGTATCCACTCTGATATTAGGATTCGTTGTTGAGAAACCAATCGCTTGCTGAGAGTGCTTCTGGGCCTGATATAGCACCCTCCTTGCATGGTCATGATTTGCAAACGGGATTATTCCACAGCTTAAACCTAACAGAAATGACATGTCAAGTTCACAGTGCGTGTACTTGACTGGCATTTTACCCTTATTTTCCATGAAAAGGTGCTTGATACTCCATGCTGTAAGACAGTCTTCTTCCTCTTCAGCTCCAATAAGCTCCACTATTCCCTTGTCCAGAAGAGATTGGAAGGTGAACTTTCCCCCTTTAAAAGACTTGATCTTATTCAAATTTTCAACAACTAAAAGGGGCCTTAAGATTCTTCCTGCATCAGAAAAAATAAGCACTTCTCCTTGTCGCTCATCCCGTTTTATTTCAACCTATGAGATTGGGCGAAATAGTCATCACTAAATAAGTCAATAATAAAAGTAAAAGTAAAAAAAAAAAGATTCAAACAACCGAACAAAAAAACTCATTTTGAAACAGCATAATAATACAAAGAACCACAAGAATTGTTCAGATTTTGAAGGAACAGAACCAGAGAGAAATAAATTGTTCTCCATCTAATAACCAGGGATCCATTTCTTTCTCAACTATAGAACATATGTGTTGTACCAAAATCAAGATAATATGAAACATCAAAAGCTTCTATAAGTAAATTGAGAGAACCTGATTGTGCAACACTTTTCTGCGCCGCTTCCGCCTTAATTTCAAGGAAAATGCTAAGGATTCTTCACAAACTCCAACCCAATTCCCATTCACAAAAACTTTACATTTCCCATGTAGTGGAGTAGAGGTATCATTGACTAACTCCTCCATACCACACTCATACAAGACAGAAACAACTGGTTTCAATGTGAATGTACTAACTACTCCTGTGGTAGCTAAATTTTTCACAAGACCACAGTTTTCACCATCTGTGGTGGATAGAAAGCAAACCTTTCCCCAATGAGAAGGATGACTGCATACAGAAAGTCAAAATAGTTGTTTTATGAGAAAAAAAATTTATTTGCAATAAAGTGACATATATATAAAAGACTATATCACGAATTATAAACTTTTGGATAAAATTGCCCACATGTTCTAAAATGATGACTACTATTGCCCTTATTTATTGTATAATTTAATAAAGATTATCATTATAAAAGGCTGTTTGAGGCTTAAAAAAAAATTATGAGGTTATAGCCTGAGGTGGTAAATTAAGGCTTACACCTTTTTGGTTTGAGGCTTATACCTTAAGGTTTCTTTTCTTTTAAGTTAGTTTATGGGTTATCCATAAAACCTCGGTTTCACAAAATTTAAAAAGGTAGAAAATCATTGATAAAAAATAAAAAGGATAATATCATAATCTCATGAAAAACGTTATTAGGATTGCTTCCTTAACATTCTTTGATATTCCTTCATCAATCACAATTCTTTTTCTGTCTCCAACAACCACAAATTTTGTCAATCATTAAGTTACAACATTACAAGTCACGTTACCCCACATTACCCCTTTATTTAATTATTTATATTTGTATTTTTTCTTCTGCTCCAAACTGATATTTGAACAATATAACCACAACTTATATTATTTACTTTGCGTATTTTATGATTATTTTCATTATTAATTGCTTAATATTTTAACATTATCTAAACTTAAAGTTTGAGTTACTTTCCATAATATTTATTGCTTAATGGATCAAAACTTGTTTTCATTATATTTTAAAGGTTTTTTCAAAATTAAGGTTTGAAGCATATGCCTCGCACCGCCTTGAGGCTTAAGTCTCGTTGCACTTAAGGAAAATACCTCAGTACTTAAAATAACCTTTTATAATATTGAATTTTAATATTCACATTTTTTTATCAATTAAGTAATAAATTATTAATAAGTAAAATATTGAGAATTATATAGATTAAAATTAAAGTAAAATATTGACAATAATATAGATTAAAATTATTGATCTTTGTTATACAATCTTATTTATCTTAAGTAATATAAAAAAATATTTTTTCCATTTAATAATCTTAAGTCATATTTTTTTATCAACAAAGTAATATAAATCAAGTAATAATTTATCAATTAAGTAATAAATTATTAATAAGTAAAATATTGACAATTATATAGATTAAAATTATTGATCTTTGTTATACAATCTTATTTATCTTTAGTATAAAAAATTATTTTTTCCATTTAATAATCTTAAGTCATATTTTTTTATCAACAAAGTAATATAAATCAAGTAATAAATTACTAGTAGTTAAATGTTGTCAGCTATTTAGATTATAATTATTTATCTTTTTTTATATAAAGTTATTTATCTTATTAACATAAATAATTATCATTTTTTCAGTAATTTATCTTAAATCTTATTTTTTATCAATTAAATAATGTAAATTATTAATAGCTAAAAATTGACAATCTTCTATATTACAATAACTTATCTTTTCTTATACAAAGCTATTTATTTTAAGTAACATAAATAATTTTTTTTTAATTAATAATCTTAAATCTTATTTTTTATCAATTAAGTAATAAATTATGAATAGCTAAAATATTGAATATTATCTAGATTAAAATCATTTTTTTTATACAAAGTCATTTATATTAAGTAGCATAAACAAATATCATTTTATGGGGATAATTATCTTAAGTTATATTTAATTTTATAATTCAAGTAATGTAGATTAAGTAATACATTATTAGTAGTTAAAATATTGATAATTTTTATATTACAATTACTTATCTTTTTTATACAAGGTTATTTATCTTAAATAATGTATATAATTATTATTTTTTCCAGTTAATTATTTTCAGTCTAATTTTTTATCAATTAAATAATATAAATTAATGAATTATTAGTAACTAAATTATTGATAATTATCTAGATTAAAATTATTTATCTTTTTTTATAAAATGTTATTTATCTTAATAAAAAAATATTTTTTCCCTAGTTAATTATTTTAATATTTTTTATCAATTAAATAATATAAGTTAAATAATAAATTATTAGTACCTAAAATATTAACAATTTTCTAGACAACAATTACTTATCTTTTTTTATACAAAGTTATTTATCTTAAATTAAACAATTTATTTCCCGATTTATTATCTTTAAGTCTTTTTTTTTAATCAATTAAGTAACAAATTAAAATGTACAAAGTACGTGTAAATATGGCAAAAGCTCAAAAGTAGAAACAATACATCTACCTAAAAAAATCGTAGTTATTCTAATACAACAAGATACCAACCAAATAGATAGACTTACACAAACAATATAAGGCAATTAAAAAAGTAAAATCTCTATCTAAATATCCTTGAGTTGAATTCATGTTAACAAGATTTACTTGTTACTTGACCTATCCATGATTTTATGTAGCATCTTAAGAATTAAGAAGTATACCAAACTAATGGAACATCAACAAATTCATTTCAAGGTAGTAACATGCCTTGAACAAGAAAAGAGCACCAAGAAAGTTAAATGTATTAATGAATTTGAGAAGTCAAATTCACCACATAGTAGGAATAGTTAAATATAAAATTCTCATTTGCCTCTATTTCCAGCTAGATTATAAAATACGTTATGCGATGAACACACACTCCAGAGGTGACATGCCACAATTCATCCCTTTCATTTCCCCAAACAGGCATGAATTTTAATAGCCAATAATTATGTGACCAAAAGAAAAGATAAATATTTATGAGATTGTTCATGACTTTTACATTCCATTAGTTCAAAACAACCAATCACACACTAAAAAAAGAAGATAACAAAATCACCCCACCCCAACCCCACCCAAAAAAAAATGATGACAAATCACAGTTCCTAAGTATAGTGTTACTCACGGATATCTTGCATCTCCGACCTTCCCTGTGTATTGGACCTGCTGGCGAGTTTTCCTCATATCCACCATTGTTTGCAAAGGATTTGTTCGCCCAACATTAGCCACTACACCTGAAATCCTCTCCATCTTCTTATGAGGATGAGACCATGCTCCAGTTGAAAATGCCCGGGAAAGACCATTTGTAATTATCGAAGCATCCAGATAGTGTTCAATTGGATGTATAAGATGCTCTGCATAAAGATCCCTTTGCAAAGCCTTCATCATACGCTTTCGTGCATGCAAGACATGCACCTTTAGTTCCTGCTCAAGAAGCTCTCCTGCCAATTCTAGCCTCTTATTTCTAAAGTCATCCCTGTTATTGCATTTTCTGCGCCCAGTAAATGCTTCCAAAAGACACTTTGCCATGTAGGCAAGAAAACGAGCTTTTTGCTTTGAGTTTCCGAGGTTGGGAAACAAATACAAGCTGATGCACTCTCCAATGCTTTCTCTAGGAGGAAATGACGTGTCCTTTATCTTCATTCCAATAAAAGAAAGAGCAGCCTCACTTCTACGGAAGCCATCACATAACTTATCCGCAATGTCAATAGAGGCAAACAGTACACTAGAAATGCTGGCATCATCAATATCGCAATCAATAAGATCTATGGCTTCTCTGTCAGATGATACTCCAAGGGCAAAAAACAGCACCCACACAGGGATCTCCGTTCCCAAGAAATATACACTAAGAAACTTGTGACCACCTATAGTGTCTTCAGTTTCTCCAAGTTTAAGAATCAGCCTGTTCCTTTTTACCTCTGACTGGTAACAAACTCTCAAATACGGACTGTTTGTAATCCAAAGTCTATTTTTACAAATCCTCTCCTGAGCAATAAATGTCTACAACAGGCACAAGAAACACATTATGAACATTTTGCAAATAAACATGATTAGTTAGGTAAATGTGTGTGTATAATAGCCCGTTCAAAATAAATTTAAGATGAAATCTTAAGAACTGGTAAATTAGGGCAAGAAAAGTAACCAATATCAACATGCATCAATGTTGGTAAGACTTCAAAAATTTAAGTCAATACTTCACTGGAAGTTAAAAAATATAGTTTTGAATGATTTGTGCTAACAAAAGCATGACAAAAACAGTATACTTTTAACACTGTAAGAAAAAATGCAGGGACCCTCAGACACACCTTCTCAGCACCCTTGATCACAAAATAGCCTCCATGGTCGAAATCACAATCACTCTTTTCAAGGTCCTTCATCCAACAGAGATCCGACTTCACCATCACAGGAATACTCCCAATTATTATTTCTCGGTTATCATCTTCAATTACATTATTCTCTACATATTTTTCTTTACCCGTTTTGAATTTGTCGCTTCTAACAAGGTTTTTAGTATAAACCTGAGAGATAACATAACAATAAAGCATTATATTCTATACAATTCTAATATGAGAAGAAAGATCCAATGAATAGCAAAGCAATCCGATTGTCAGGAAAGCAACCATACACCAAGCTGACATCCATCAAATCGCATAAAATATATTCCATCTAACTATTGTACTTTTCCTTGCTTCATGCATAAAATTATATTAAATAATAAAATTCAGCTTTTAAATTCTCTTTTTTTTTTTCTTAATAGAATGAAGTATATCAAAAGACAAACATAAAACCAAAAATCTAACTGTAGAAAAATAAAGTATATCAAAAGACAAACATAAAACCAAAAATCTAACTGTAGAAAAATAAAGCATATCAAAAGACAAACATAAAAATAAAAATCTATCCGTAGAAAAATAAAGTATATCAAAAGACAAACATCAAACTACAAAAGTAAATTACAAAGCCAACACAAAGAAACAAAGCATGATCACACATAACATCTCTCACACTACTAAAAAAAATGAGTTCCTTCCTACCTGAAAATGTATTTGTACTCTGATCCTAGATGAATAAGTCATGTTCTGAATGCGAGCATGCCTTGGTAACAATTTTAATTCTTTGTCCTGCTCCGAATTTGACCAAAAGGTAGGTCGGTCGACGGTAACCTTTCCGAACATCACTGATGCATATTTCCACTCATGATCTCTTTTTTTTGATGGGTCATAACCAGGCTCCACCATAATTTGACCAATGGAATCAAAGACTTTCTGTATGCCATTCTTAATAAAGCCATTATATGAGTTTATCTGGTGACCAATGAGGTCATGTTCATTAAAGAAAGCAGTGGCTGCCTCCTTGCAGAATTTCTTCAGGAGATTCTCTCCGAGGTCATGTAATGTAGACAAATCAGTGCATTCATCATCATCATCATCATCATCATCATCATCATCATCATCATCATCATATATATCCATGTCATCCTCATCTGAAAACTTTCCTTCCTTGCTACTCATACCAATATCATCCTTGGCATCCAGTGAGGCCCCCATTATCAAACTCTATCTTAAAAAAAAAAAAAAAGGATAAGAAAGTGAAGCTTATATGCTTAATGATACAACCAATATGCCCCGAAAGTGTTTTTGACTATACATAAAAGACTAATAGCACGATGCAAAAACAAAAAGGACATAATAAAATGGCAATATTTTCCTTTCCAATTCGAAAACAGAACAAGATGAGTTATTTTGAAATATAGGTGGGGAGATGAAACATTAATGCCCAAAAAAATTAGATCGCTTAATACATATAGAAGCAAATCAAAAACCCTAACCCTGAACCGAAAAAAACAAAAACATAAACCCTAACTCAAGGACTCCAAACACCATAACTAAAGAGTATTCAAGGAACATGTTACTTAACGTGACCCTGAAACATTTCTCTCAAATGGGTAAGAATGCCTCGAAAATTATAAAGAGTCAAGAAAATTTCACTAAACCCTTGGATTAACCAACTTCGTTTTGAAAATAGCAAACAAACAAAAATTGCATAAACTTTGACCCATTAGCCATGCAACAAAATTATAGCCAAGATCTCGTGTCATTTCGGGATTATGAATACACTTTCGCATATCTCTCAAAAAATCGCCAAAAAAAACAAGAGTGAAAGTTAAGTAAATAATACAAACGAGAGACTTACAGTGAACTTGAAGCTGAAAAAAATAAAACTTGTGATTACGAAAGGCAATGTTCTCCGAACTACAAAATGTGTGAGATTTTTAAAGGTTATTGCGCTCTCCTTCGGTACCCTCAGTATAGCATTATTTTCGATATTTGTCAGGGCTTTTCTGTTTGGGAATGGGGAAATATGAAAATATGGGCCAAGATATAAGCCCAATTAGTAATATAAGCTCGGTTTTTTTTCCCTCTCATCCTTCATTTTCTATAAATTATCAAAAAAAAAAAAAAACTAATAATAACTTATTCTAAAATTTATAATTTTACACTAAATTAAGTAACTATATTTTTAATAAAATAAGCTCAAGGTCACATACATCACATCTCTAGAAGCTACCGTCGACAACCTTATCGGAACTCTGACGACCCACGGGTGCTTCAATAACCATTGTCGACAACTCCATTGAACAATAGATGTAACATATTATACAAAAAGATACAGATATATGCAAAATGTGACATTCTGTGGGTCACAAAATTATAGTGAATATAACAAGTTATATATAAAAAACACACATGAGTGTAACATATTACATACGGTGGGTTATCAAAATTACGATAGATGCAATATGTTACATACAAAGATATATGTAGATATAACATGTTACATATGATGGATTGTTAGAACTACGGTGAATGTAACATATTTCATACAAATATATATATATATATATAACACGTTACATACAAAAATAAATACAATATAACACATTACATATATAACTAAATATTGATGTAATATATTATATATAACACATTAAATACATATTATCCATTATTTTTATTTTCATAGGCAAATGACAAACTTCATTATGTTATGCATTTATTATCACGTGAATAACATATTTTAATGAACATTGATTATTGCTTAGCAACGTTGAATTGATTATAGAACCTAATATCTTTATTAAATTTTTAACTTTAATTTTATAAGTTTATACCCATACCCATGTATGTCTTCCCCTCATTTCTTATTATATATTAATTCATAATATAATTATAAACCAACTTAAATCCTAAATAATCTAGAAGTCCACTTAGTATATTTAATTCATTCATTATATTAAGATTAAAAAATATGATACTAAACAAAATAAGATTAAAAGTATTGATAACCTTTAACATAATCATTCATACTTATAACAGCAGATATAATGTAACACTTTGAATAAAAATATTTGCAATTACATACTAATATATTAGATTAAAAATAAACATATTCATGTAATAAATTAATTAAATCATAATCTATGTTTTGAAAATTACCCATAATCACATTAAATATTTAATTAGACATAGAAATTATTAAATTAATAACAATAACTAAATATTTCATTATAAATAAAAAAGGATAGCAAAAAAAAACTGATTTTAGTGAATTACTAGAGTCAAAGGAACTAAAAATATCAATCTTCAACTTGTTCTTCAATCATTCTTCAAGGATCATCGAGAATTACAAAAGGATAGATTTTTTCTTAATTTTTCTCTCATTTTTTGTGTAATTATGATAATATATGTATTTTATGGGGTGTTATTTGTATATGTATATGAGAAACATTATGTTTTAATGATCCATATAATGATAGGATTAGCTGAGCGAGGTGTAGCTTGATGATTTTCAAAAAAAAAATGTGGTAATCAATAAAAAGCATAATTAGTGTGTGTGAGCTGGAGAACTTGACAGGTGGCAATCAATGGAAAGTGGAAGGGTATTAGGATGCTTTACTAAGTACACACATAAGCTTTTTTAAGTTAATCCACTTGATTCAAAAAAAATAAAAAAAATAAAAAAAGTTAATATCTTCTCAATAAATATAAAATAAATCTTTTAGCTCATTATAATAATAAATATATGTAAATATAAATAAATTTATATCTAAAAATGTGTATAAAATAACTATAGATAGAAAACAAGGGCACATGTAGTGAAGATTGCCCAAACATTTAACCATAAGACATCCAACCAAATAGATGTATGGATTGCAAAAAAAATCACTACTTAACTAGACAAGGTGTGACCAAATAGGATGTGGCCAACTAGACAAGATATGGTCGATCAAATAAGATGTGGTTGAATAAACAAGAAAGTGGTCATACAGACATATGCCCGGCTAAACAAGCTTGAGCTATAAGTCAAGAAATTGTGCCCCATTCTCTATGCATTATCTCACCTTGGATTCCTAACCTACGCTTCGTCCTCTACTGGTGCATCCTTCCATCCTCATGTACTGACTCATTATACTACAATCCCTAATGTGGGATTGACTCAAAAAAGGCCCATGATTTCATGGATAAATGAGACCATAGTTAGACTTAGAGAAAAAATCACAAGTTAAAAGTAAAAGGTGAGAAGAACATAAATAAAAGTTGTAAGTCATGTAGTCCTTTATGCTATTGTTGGCTTCTTATGTGGAAAAAAACAGAGTCTATTTATTTTACTTAGTTTATTTATTTTCCTCTGTACAAGGTTGGTCACTAACGATCAGTAATGCATATACACACACATAGTTATGTACAATTTGTATGCAAGTATGTTTATACACATCATGGGATTGGTTTTCCTAGTATGCATGCTAGGTTAAGCATTGTTGTTTTTGATGAGAGAGCTGACGTTATTGCTCATGTTTTTGTTTCATTTTGAGTATGGGTATTTATGAAAATTACTCAGTAATTTTGGAAACAAAAAATGAGATTTTTTTAGCACTTCAACAAAACCTTCATTGAACCCCTCATCGAACCCCTAGAAAAGTGGTCGACGAGGTTGGTTGTGTGCTTGGATGATTTCTATAAGTACCCCTCTCTTTGTAAGCCATGTGTCGGTTGATAGTTTCCTTCGTGTAACTTTTTCTTATGTGATTGTGAGTCGTGTATTGACTGGTTGTTGGTATGATATAACTTTTTCTTGTGTAAGAACTACACTGTGATAGTAAGTTGGGTTGAATTGATTGATTTATCATATGGTTGATTGTATACGGTATGTTGTTGATTTTGTGTCCATAGAGACAATTTGTAATTCGTGGTTAAAAGTGGTTCCCAAGGTGGTTGTTAGGTGTTCTTTATTGAATGTAGTCATCACATTTGATTCTTCACATTACTGATCACAACACATCAAGTAGTGTTAGCTTTAGATGATAGCCAGATTCATGTGTTAGACTAGGTTATTATGGAGGCACGAGCGAGGGTAGCAATAGACGATTCAAATAGAGATCCTAACTGATAGAGGTAATGGTAGTTTTATTTCTATTAAGGTTGTAATTTTTTTATTGCTTAGTGGATTTGTTTATTGTCAAGTGGTTTCCATAAGCAACCCAATGATGTTACCATATAGGCAGGGGCTCTATGTGGGTTTACCTCATTATATATGGTGTTTATATATGCTTTAATGTATGGCTAGTACAATCATAATTTTAGTCTGTGATTAGTGCATTCATTACTATTTGTCAAGTATTTTTCTTTCTATTGTTTGAGTGTTTGGGATGAGTCCTTAAGTAGTCAATATTTCCTTAACCTGATTGTGTATTAGGTCTTGGACTTCTTCAATATAATTATGCATGATCAGATCATGTGTTAGTATAATATAAGTTTCTATTGAGTATGTACTAACATACTAGATGTAGACTTTGATTAGAAATTATATATTGTCATATGCTTTTTTTCCTTTCTATATTGCATGCCTATAACTTTCTATTCATTGCTTTTGCTGTATTAAATTAATTTGTATACTTCCTGAATAATTTATATTACCTATGCCTTTTAACTGCATATGAGTTTAATGAGAGTTTTTAAGGAGTCAATATCTCTTTATTCTAGTTATGTAAGAGATGTTGGACTCTTTCTCTTGATAATATGTGTTTTGTCTGATTGCATATTATTAAAGTACAATCATCATTTATCAAATATGTTCTCATATATGAGATCTTGAAAATCCTTTATAGCTTTTTTATATGTATGATTCTTTTGCATGCTATATGATGTTTACTATGTTTATATATACTACTAACCTCGATAGAAGCCTGTGAGCCACACCATTACTAGTATGTTTACCGTAGTTTGTTCTTCCTTACTATTAGAAGTTTTTGTTGTATGTTGAATTGGGCATGTTGTTTTGTACTTTTGTTATGTTATTTGCTTAATTCACATTTGTTAGGTCGGCTTAGCATAATTGGTATAGAGCTCACGAAAAGATTCCATGGGTTGGTGTCTCCATTCCTCATCTAAGTCCAGGTTATCTATTTGAGTCGAAAGAATAATTGACCTTTTGTGTAATTGTTCCTACATATGGAAATCTCAAAAGTATAAAAAGTGCTAAGTCATTTCTAGCTTCTAAGGCCAATCAATGGTACACTAACAAATCTTGTCAGTATCTTAAAGTTTTTATTGTAGACATCACCAAAATGATTGTATGGTTTAGAGGAACTAGATCGTCACTTAGGGTATAACTCCTTTACTAGAAATATGTCAGCTCGAAGTGCTCCTAATAGGGACAAGCCTAGTAAAGGGTACCAGACAGAGGGGTGTCAGCTAGATCATCATCGATAGGGATATACTGACTGGACCATCATTACCCAAGCTCTTGTCAGATGGGACTCTATCATGTACACCTCTTCCATATGGACATCATTGGGCACACCTTCATGTGTCCCTCACTCGATCACCAAGCCGTGCAAACCTCTTCAGTTCATTTCCATCTCAATGTGCACCTATGGTTGATAAATCCGCCCTTGGTGGTAGGATAAATAGCCAAGTATAGCTTCCAACTTATAGAAGGGTGGAATTCATTTAAGAAAAAAACTTTAGGGAGTTAGAGAAGTCCTCTCACTCAAACATTTTCTACACAAACTAGAAAATTCTACCAGGTATGACCGACAATATCGAAAGTGAAAGACACCATGTAACTCCAAGGTTGACTACAAAAGTATCAACTTATACTTCAACATGACATCCTAATTGGGAGTTCGATTAGAAATCTGAACACACCTCTAGTGATAGGAAGCCACTATTCACATTTTGAATGACTGAAAATGGCTAGAAATCGTTTGCCTGGATAGGTAAAATAGCACACTACAATAGGCCCAATGTTCCTAGTGTGATTAGAAGGGTTATGGACCCATATATCAACATAATTATAACTTGCCCATTTGATCAACGGCTAGAATGTAGAGGGACTAATTTTTGGTGTTAATTAATACATTCCACATAAAGAATAAAGAATGGCCCTAATCTGTAAAAAGCCTTATGGGCCAACCTAGTATACATTGAGTTATCAAATAATAATGGCTATTAGATAATTTCAATAAAGAAATAAATGGCTAGCAATTATCCCCAAATTTTTCAAAAAAGATAATTACAAAGAGATAACTATGATACTATAATAAGTTTATCTACGTGGGTAAGGGATACATGTAAATTTACTTCTATTTGCTATTTTTAATCACCAATATACACATTCACATATTATCTAGCTTCTCTTGCATAATAGAGAACAATAGCCATACCACTCTTTCCTATTCATCACAAAGCGAGACCTAGATCTCCTCTATTTTCTAAAATCTTATTATTGACTTAAACATCAGAAGACAAAAGGCTACCATTATCCATAATGTCCGAGATCCTAACAAGTTTCTTTATCTCATAGATTTATGAAGACCAATCATACATTACATTGACAAAAATTGATATAAATAATATTAATAAATAATATGTTTAATATCTAGCTTTGACCTATAATAAAAATGAATATGTACCTTTAGATGACTTAAGGATCCATGTTCTCATTTTCTCACTTACATTTGTTGCATTTTGGCTTTTCCTTCTAACTATTCTATTTTCTTTGTACAAACATTACATGATTCATATATTAGATTGTCTATATTTTGTATTCTATCATACAAAAACCCACAGTAAAAAAGTTGATAACAAATAAAAAGGTAAAATAACAAGTAAATTTTACTACTTGCTTTGGACTTAATGAACCAATTAAGATATCATGATAGCTATTTGGGGTTGAAATGTTGGTAGTAGTATTGAAAGAAAAGCTTCAAAATTTTACATTTTGTAGTTTTTGGTTAACATGAAAGAAAAATTATGATAGGACAAGAAAAATGATAAATGTGCCATTGTTTTAGCTTTTGAACTTCTGGTACATATGGATTAACATAAGTTATGGATTTGAATTTTGATTGTATTTGGTGTACCCCTTGACATAAAGGAAAAAAAAAGAGTAAGCCATATATACATGCTAATAATTTTTTTAAAGAAAAAAAGTGAAATTCTACAATTTGCTAGTGTAAAATTTGATAATGCATTAAGTGATGGTTCATGATGCATGCTTCCATGGATGTTTTCAAGCATGAATCTTCATCTTTTGTCATCTTGTCCCATAGTATCACTTTAGATGCCAAACTTATATAAGTAATGCATTGTTTAAATAGTTAGTTAATTAAAGGTGGGTTAAATATTTTGTATTTAAAAATAAATGAAGATTTTATCAATCATTTATCATAGTCAATTCACGCCTTTTGCATCAAGAAGTAGACACCAAATATTTCACACAAGTAACATATCCATTTTCATCTTAAATTTATTTATTGAATGTTCAATCTAATTTTTACACTCTTTGTGCTCACCACTAAGTTGTTGATCTTGATCCTAAAATAGATGAACAAACACTTAGAAGGATATCAGGAATGTCAAATTCACTCTAATGCCTAAGTTAGTACTCTAAGAGAGTTTTAACTAAAATAGTTTAGAGATAAAAAAACTTGTGCTTAGAATTGCATACTTTATAATTATATGTAGAGACTATTTATAGAGAATGAACTAATACAAATAAGCTCTAAGGAGATATATTTAAATCCCTTACTATATAATAATATTTAATTATTAATTATATAATTATCTTATAGAGGGAATGTTGTTTGGATATGCATTCTGTTCAAATTCAAACTTACTAATTGTGTAGCCTAACCATGAGCTGGTTGTACTCCTTTTGACCAATCAAAGATGACTTGAATCATTCAAAGGATGCCATATATACCTAGTAAAATTTCTCCTACCATTATCCTCTAGGCCTCCTTGGTCGTCTTTGTCGAGCTAGATGATCTAGCTACTTTACCTGGGTATGACAACATAGTTACATCATGTTAGGAATGTCTTAATTATATATTCAGTTAGTATCTCTAATCTCTCTACACAATTGCATTCTTGACATCTTAAGCTTTCCAACAATTGTTGACAGCGTACACGACTTGGTATATGACCTAGGTAAGGAGATAAAGACTCATAAATGACTCATCCCTAAATTTCAAGGAATAGAATGGTACAACACTTATACAGTTCAAACAGTAGAAGAAAAAACAATATAATATCAAAAGCATTAAACTTTAAAAACAGATATAATATTTAAAAAGAAAGTAGGTAAATAACAAATGTTATCTAATCAAAGTTTATGCTAATAGTATGTTGAAATATATACACCTTAAACTTAGATTGTACTAACACAAAATTAGATCATACATAATAATCAATATAATAAGGTAAATCCATATAGGGGTCGTATCTATATGGTGAAATATATACACCTTAAACAAGTCACGATACTAATAGACAATAAAACTACTATTATCTCTATCCAAACTGCCTACTATTACTCTTCATTTGCTACTTCCACAAATGTTTGGTTCAACACTCAAACCCGCATGTCCTCCGCAGCCAACACCACCCAATGTGATGTGATTGGAAACTAGTGATCAGTAACAGTAAGTGTTTCAACTCACAACCTTATGAGACACACAGTTCAATACTAATATCAAATAATGTATGAGAGACACATAGTCAAACCACATACTCACACAGATTATGATTTGATTGCTAAACTCACAAAAATGACTTATTCTCAAATATAAGCTCTCTAAAATAATTTCAAAATCAGATGTAAATCTCAAGGTGTATTTTGGCATAATTTCAACTCTTGAATAAGGGATAACAAATAAGAGCAATGAGTGAGGTATTTATAGGGCTCAATTTTGACATCTCGTTGGCCACTTTGCCAACCACGATAGCGAGAGTGGTGGAAAGCTTATTGGCAAGGTGCTAAAAATTTAGATTTTTTTGTTTCCAAAAATACCGAGTACTATCCATAAATACACACACCCAAAAGATGCCAAAAACCACAAGTACTCTACCCAGCATGCATACTACGAAAACTAACCATATGGTGTGTGTAAACATTATTGTATACAAAATGTACCTAACTATGTGTGTGTGAATTATCAATCCGCAGTAACTATCTTTACACAAAGGAAGAAAAAACACTAAGTAAAATAACAGATACCATATATTGTACACGAGAAAACACACAGACATAAGTTCAAAAGGACTTGCATTCCCCCTCTTTGGCTTTATGTGTCAAAACACTACACAACTAGATACATAAACTTATCAAGCATGAGATGATCATGAAGATTTCCATTAGTATTTTGTTCCCATGAACAACACAATGATACACACTAAAACCTAAAAGACATACCTACTTCATGTGCATCCATCTTGAGTGCTCCATCCATCTCCATGAATCAACTCATCCAATCCTTTGTCACTCACAAACACAAGGAATTCATCACCACTACACATAGCTCATTTGAAGCTCGAAGATTTCACTTTTGCACTTGTAACCTGAACATATGAAATAAACACATACCTTGTGAACATATCGTGCAGAAACATATAGTCAAACCATGCGTGTTACTCATACATAGGTACACTCTGATAGACAATTAAAACAAGAAAAGTACATAACTTTTTCTAACTTTATGCAAAACTCCTCCTCAATGCATGCAAGTCAGACAATAATATTAGTGTAATCCTACACTCATAACCCATGCAATAACAACATGGCAACAAAAATATAGTTGTGTTTAACTTCCCCCCCCCCCCCCTTTTGACATAGAAAAGTCAAGACAACACCCCTATATGAGGGAAAGATGGCATACAAATATGCTATAATCTTAACACTAATGCAACGCATCACGTAAGATTAAAGTAAAGATGATAAAAAGTACCACATGTTTATAGGGAAACATACACTAGTAGGGTAGGAGCATATAGCAAGCAAAAAACTAAATGCATTGGCAACCAAAGATAAGTACATGTAGAAAATATTTCAATCTACCCAAGAAAACATATGACAAGAGAGAAGCATGTAAGAAGAAATCAGAAGTAGAGAAACAAATAGGCAAACATATGAAACAAGATATTGCATAAAATGCATGCAAGATGTTATACTAACAGTCCTATTTATGCATAGTTCATATAAAGTGATGACAATAAAGATACAGAAGCATCATATGAATGTATATCATAATAAAAACTCAAAAATAGGACAAATAATAGGAAGTAAAACAAACATAGAGCTCTCACCCTAAAAGTATACATGCGATACAATAAACATGTGATGAATTCTACTCGTAAACACCCTTAACATAGAAACATCTACACATAGTAGGCAATAAAAAGCATAGAATAAGGGAAGCAAACAAAGCATGTTCAACAAATGAGAGAGTCTATAAATAATAAACATTACATTCAACCCAAATACCCATATGTCTATCAATTCATGATGCATTCATGTAAGGATATGACTAATTTTTTTATGACATGCATTGTGTATTATATGCAAAATTTGTTTACTTCATATCCTATCATGATATGCTTATGCAAACCAAGCAAATCAAAAATATAGATTCAAGTTGAACCGAGCTTTATATGTCCTCCATTAGTCTAACACTACCTTAACATACTCATCGTCTTTTCACTTTTTCTTTCTTCATCTTTCCATTTTTTTGTTTTAAATTCATTAATCCAATTTCAATCTATTTTCTATTTTTTATTCCCCCTTTAATTAGAAACCAAGAGGGAGAAACTAACAACCCAGAACAAACAAGCTTAATAAAAGGTGGAAGAGGTAAGTGGGAAAGAATATTTGGGCTAAGCTAGTATTTAGGATTAGAGAAATAAAGGGATAATATATAGGCTCAAAGAAGGGAGACTAAGGATATGAGAATAATAGTGGCAAGAAGGGAACAAACGATTCAAGAATGGATTAAATAATTGTTCTAACCAAGCAGCATCAAGAATTTTGCCTTGAGAGACACTAAAGGTGGATTTTAGAGATTGTTAGGAGATTCACATAAACTTCTCAAAATAACCATACAAATTCACAAAGATATAGCATGTGCAAAGAAAAGATGTATTTCTAATAAACGAATAAGAAAAATTTAGTCATTCATGCTCTTAAGGAATACACATGTCAAAACATCATACTTCAATTAGGCCAAATGTATGCTAAACATATAACAAGATGATCCTTCTAAAATTCATTTTACATAAAATAGAATAGAATAAAGAAGACCCATCAGTCTCAAGGAATGCAAAAATGATAACTATCAAGAGAGAAGACAATGAAGGTCTTAAGGCAGAACAATGCCTAAGAAGAGAGAAAAAACGTCTCAAAAGAGAAAACAAAACTTACATCATTACTAGTTAGAAGAATGGAAAGAGTTTACTAACTAGTGAATATCATAAGTAACATCCCTAAGAGAAGGAAGAAGTAAGAGAAGTTACTAAACTACATAACAAGCAAGAAAGACACGAGTTCTAATATAAAAGTAAGAAAAATACTTAGATAGAGACAACAACACAAACAATAGGAGTGTTACCAGAACACACAAGATAAACATGATATTACAAGTACGTCAAAAGTCCTAATGATAGGTATAAAGTATAAATGACATACAGATGCACATGGCAAGCAAGAGTAAGCATAGAAAATTGAAACACTCATGAATATATGTTTGTAAAATCATTATAGTTAACTTTAAAGAAAACAACTACAATATAGTAGAAGGAAAGAAGATAAAAGAGGGATATAAGCTAATAAAAGACAAACAGGAAAACAATATACAACATGCTAGGTGTAGGAATGAAGAACCTAGTAAAATAGATGAGATACATACTATATGACATGGCATATGCATGATAAGAGAGCAAAAAGTATAATCATAATACTTTGACTATATGAAGAACATATGACGTGATGCATATATAAAAAGCCATAGAAAAAAGGCAGGCAGTATGCATAGCAAATGCATAAGAGACATGCTAAAGGAACTAGTAAATGAGAAAGCTAGTAGACTATTAGACAAATAGGTAAGACAACAAATATGACAATTAATATACTATACATGCCAAGGAAACAATAAGAGAGAGTCTGGAAGAAGTGTCAAACAAATGAACACAAACAAAAGACATATATTCACATATAGAAAAATGACAAACAAAAAGGGAAAAAATTAAGCAACTCAACCTCAATAGGTCACTTAAAAATAGTGATCAAACTGCATCTATTTAAAGAATTTGTGAGGGAAAACAGAGCTAGGATATATTCTTTGACTCATGCGAGCATGAGATGTATATGGAACTCCTGATCTATTTAGTTTATATTTTTTAGAAAAATCGATCGAGCCATCCATATAAATTGGGCGAGACAGACTTCTTAAGGTAGATTTATTTCTTTCTGCTTTGTGTCTTAGGTCCATAATGTAACCTACAAGAACATGCTCAAATGAGCCACAATAGCTACATCCTATCAAATGAGATGGGTAAGAGCATTATGAAGAGTTTTGAGACATACTTCTCACTTATCTAAGACATTACCTAGCAATGCCTCAATAATAACAAGTATGAACTGTGAAGTTGGGAAAATGGGGTCCCTAACTCTGAAGAGTAATGCACAGAGGAAAAAAAGAAGCACTCACATTGACTCTCACACAAGGATGAGAAGTCAATTTCTCGCAATGTGGTCTCAAATGCCCAAGTTTTCCACAGTGATGACAAATAGGAGTGATAGTAGGTAAAGACAGTTGACTATCACTAAAGCGACGAGGAGTGCTAGTCTTAGGTGAAGGATTCACCTTGCTAGAGGAATCTGGTTGGGACCATGCAACAAATTTATCTCTAAGGTTGGTAGTAGCAGACTTTAACTTTGGTTCTTGAATTGAAGCTTTGACAAACTTTTTAGGACCTACCATAAAAGTTGAAACCCCTTCACTATAAACAATGCCATGCTTGTTACTAGAGAACTTGATATTGATGGTCATATCATTTAAACATTTTTGAACTCGTCATTTTGTTGATAACGATGGTCAAATGAACTAGTTTCTTCTCTCGTATATTGAGTTTTTTCTTTAAGTGTCACAACCAAGTCTTCATTTTCTCTGAGGAAGGATTCAAGATAGGAGGTAAAATTATTAAGAATCTCTACACTCTTATGTAGTTGCTTGATCTCAACATCCTTTTCCATAAGAGAGTCAGTCAAATGATCCTTTAAACCCTCAATAATAATTATTTGCCTTTTAATTCTTCAAATTGGGAGCAATCATAGAACTAACTAGAGATATTAAGTAGCTTTACCACAAGTAAGAACCATTAACTATTCCTTAAGCTTTTTAACTTCCTCATGATTTATATTAAACTTTTCCAGTAAATCATTATACATTTTTTGAATGACCTTACCCTTGCTTATGAGGTCAAGTTATTATTCATCAAGAGAGGACTTGTTTTCCTCTAAAGTTTTCTTCAACACCTTGACCTTGCGTTCTTTTTCCTTAAGGCTCTCCATAGCCTTTCTCTTATCATTTTCAAATTGAGTATGCTCCAAAAGTAAAGCATTGTAAGAATTGAGTAATTCACCTTTTTCATCTTTGAATTCACCGTCTTCAACAGTCTCTTCTTGAATATATGGGGTAGTATTCGAAGGATCAATGATACTACTAGAGGCAACAAAGGCCATAAATTTAGTATCATCCTCATCATCACTACTCGTACTGTCTGAAACAATGACCTCAACTTTCATTGCACATTTGTCTGTGCATTTTAATCTCTAAAAGCACTGAGCAAGAATGTGTCCTTACTTTCCATATTCAAAGCACCTTATTTTATTTAAGTAACCTTTACTTGGTTTCTCAAAACCATTTTCTGAGTCTTCATTATCTCTAGTTGATTTTGAGGTTTTGGAACTAGAAGTATCTTTTCCAATAGTCTCAAAAGAAGGTTTCTTCTTCCTAAAAAACTGGTAAATCTCTAAGTAAGGAATGTCATTTCTTCCTCATTAGGGTCAAAATCATCATTATCATAACCTATATTACACACATTGTTGATTGGTTCACTTCCCTTAGTAGTCTTGAAGACTAAGCTTTTTCCCTTTTCTGAAGCAATATGTTCTTGTCTTAGTAAAAGGTGATGCAATTCGAAGACTTACAAGTCACCTACTAACTCATTAATAGTAAGTTCACTTGGCTTGTAGATGGACTCAAGCATAGTAAATTTGGTGTGAAACTGATAGGGTAGGCTAGCGATGATTTTCTTAATATTATTTTCCTTACTAATAAGTTTACCTAAGTTGTAGGAACAATTAACATTGTTGGAAAAATGAGCATAGAATTTATCAAAGGTTTCATCCTTTTGCATGATAAAGAATTCAAAATCTATATTTACCTATAAAATTTTGGACTTTCTTACAACTAAAGTATCTCCATGAGTGGTCCCTAAGATGTCCCACTTTTTTTGAATAAGTATAACTTTGAATATTTTGGTATTCATCTTGCAAATCAGCCTTGATGATTACA
Source organism: Hippophae gyantsensis (assembly GCA_030763125.1). Classification (NCBI taxonomy): domain Eukaryota; kingdom Viridiplantae; phylum Streptophyta; class Magnoliopsida; order Rosales; family Elaeagnaceae; genus Hippophae; species Hippophae gyantsensis. The sequence continues at coordinate 37,714,050 of CM061035.1, read as the reverse complement.
TAAAGGCCATTACCATTTGATCGGTGCAAAACTGTAATTACATAGCATCGTAGTTTTATAATAAAGTGATAAGAAGAGTATCATCCTCAGGGATTGGTAACTTATTTTTGACAAATATCAAAATTATACTAATATCAATTTTATCTAGACAAGTCACTAAAGTCATTCTAATTGGAATTTAAAATAAAATAAATTTAAAGAAAATGTGCAAAAGAAAAGAAAGATATTATTCAAAGATCAAATTAATGGGAAGAAAACTTCTAGAAAATTGATTTCACCTAATTCCTCACTATGATTTACTCATCTAGCTAATTGAATTTAATTTTCTCTGTTTATTAGTAACATAAAAAAATCATCCAAAAGCCTCTTTAGTTAGTCAATTGGAAACATTCTTGTTCATTAATTTACACAAGAGTATGCAATTTAACAAACAAGAAAGCATTAAGACTAATGATTTTAATACTACATAAGTTCATATAAGTCTTTCGATCTTTATATTTACCTACGCTTAAATATTTCAAATGTACCCTATAATTCTATTAAAATCATCTAATTAATAGCTAAATAATTAAAAGCATTAAACTCAGAATAAATCAGACAAACACGAAGAAAAATAATTCAAATTAACATAGAAAATCAAGTATAATTTGAAATTAAATTACATCTTTTTCCTAGAATAAAGAAAAATTAGTTCATGTTAAAAATTAAATTTAACATAAATGAAAGAAAAGTGTATCGCAAAAAGAATCTATTTTTGCATTTTCCTGTTGTGCTCTAATATATTTTTTCTCTAATTTGCATCTTTCTTCTTGATTAGTTCTTGTTCCTGCCTAGACTTTTTTTCTTTCTCTTCTCTATGTGCCCCTCTATTTTTTTCCCTCTGGTGACTCCCTTTTTTTTCAATTCTGTGCAGTCTCTAGCAGTTGTTTTTGTTCTCCTCCTTAGTTTTTCTTCTACACTATCCCTTTAATATATATAAACCTTTCCTCTCCAACCACCTTTATTCCTTTTTTCCCCGCTACGCTCGTTCTTTTATTATATATATATATATATATATATATATATTTTAGAGAAATCTAATTTAAATTTGATTTAATAAATTCTCGTTTAAATTTGAGAATCTTTAGATGATATGCTTCTAAAATTTTGGATCTTCATTTTCTTCAAATCTATAATAAAATTTAAATAATAATAATGAAGTCTAAAATCAATAAAAATAAATAAAATTAGATTAAGGTTAAAGTTGAAAAATGATAAATTATTTCAAATTATACAAGTCATCACTATTCCATTCAAATTTTTTACTCTCATCTTTGTTTCACTCAATCATGGGTTTAAGAATCATAATGTTTTATGGTAGGGTTTTGGTATGATACGTCTTGCCATTCTCAGTACGGAATGCCTTCATTTGTGATTTCTACTTGGCATAGTTCAGCCCATTGAAAAGTGGAGATCTACCTAGATTACCTCATTCTCCTGCCTCCATCAAAGAGAATGTGTGTGTGAAAATGCAAGTTAATATGATTAATACCAGAGAAATTAAGCCCAAAAGGGTGCACTAGCTCTGAACGGTTGTTGAAAGAATCCACGACCCGATATATGGCCAGGGTAAGGAGATACAGACTCCTAAAGGATTCGTCCCTAACTTGAAAGGAACAAAGCAATATAACACTTATACAATTCACATAATATAAGTACAAAAAATATAATATCGAAAGCATAAAACTTTAATAACAGATATTATATGTCAAACAGAAAGCAGGCAAATAAGAAATATTATCTAAAAGCTAATAGTATGTTGAAACATACACATCTTAAACTTGGATTGTGCTAACACAAAATCATATCATACATAACAATCAATATAATGAGATAAACCCATATATAGACTTTATCTATAAGGTAGCATCCTCAGGTTACAACAACTCAGTAGTAAATAGTTTATTAAATAGTAAATATGTTACAAACTAATAGAGAATAAAACCATTGTTCAACATTCGAATCCAGTTATCCTCCACAGCCAACACCCTCTAATATGATGTAATTGAAAATTAATGATTAGTAATAGTAAGTGTTTCAACTCATAACCTTATGAAAAGCACAGTCTAATACTAACATCAAATCATGTACATGAGACACATAGTTAAACTACATACTCATAAAAAATATGATTTGATTACTAAAATCACAAAAATGACCCACTCTCGAATATAAGTTCTCCAAAATAATTTCAAAGTCAAATAAAAATCTCAGTGTGTATTTTGGCATAATTTCAACTTTTGAACAATAGGTAATAAATAAGAGAAATGTGTTAGGTATTTATAGGGCTCAATTTTTTCACCTTACCAACCACCTCACCAAGGATGATGACAATGATGGTGAGGGTGGTGGCAAGTTTGGTGGTGATTTTGGTAGTAAGGTGCTAAAAAGTTGCATAAATACCAAGTACTATCCATAAATACCTATACCCAAAACACACCAAAAACCATAAGTAAAAACATTATGCATACTATGAAAACCAATCCCATGGTATATGTAAACTCGCTTGCATATAAAGTGTACCTAACTATAAGCGTGTGTGAATTACTTATCTATAGTAACCAACCTTATATAGAGGAAGATAAAAACATTAAGTAAAATAACTAACACCATGTTTTATTTATGAAAATCCAACACACAAACACAATTGCAAAGGGACTTACAGTTGTTTTTATGCATCAAATAGAGCCATCATTAAAAAGTTACGGTTGGTTAAAGTTTCTAGTAGAAAAATCAATATGAATCCTATGAATTTTGACTTTAAAATCTGATTGATATATGATTAGATTATTAAATATCTCCTATATTTTGAACCCATGGATCATCAATTAGATGGATGGTTGAGATTGAGATTGTGAACCTATAGATTAAGCCTGTATCCATTTCATTCATTCATATATTCATTCAGTGAATCAATTGGGAGATAATATCTTTATAACAACCTTTTCCTCTTCAACACTTTGGAAAGTAGATAAAAAAACCTTATCTTATTTTTTCTCTACTTCAATTCTTCTTGAATTTTGTAAGAACACCTAGAACACGAAGAATACAGAAAACATTACCACACTTGTGGAACTTCATTTGGTAGGCAAAGAGATTGTCTAAAGGGTGTGCTTCTCACAGGTGTAATGTCTCGCTGCCATAAGTTTGATGATTTATCTCGTAGGCACTCTATACCTAGTAGTGAATATCACAGTTCCAATAGAAAATATGGAGATATATCTCTTAAAAATCCTAGGATAGAAATTAGACATGTAAAGGATCCAATCACAGAGATGGATATAGAGATCAAGACTAGGTGAGAGGGGACCATCATATGGAGGTTTCAACAATAAGGGCTTGCACGGGTAGAAGGTAAATCGATTAACTAGCCACCACTCGACCATACCCAAAACATTATCAATCCGTTGACTAGAGGAGCTGAGCAACCGACCAAACAGACTGATTAAAACCTCAAAATGACCATCTAACCAGTAGCTTAGTCTAACCAATCGACTAACCGATAAGGCATACCGACCAACGAAGTAGGTGGATCTCTTAAGTGATATGCCATTTGACCAATTGTTATCATCTATCTAAAAAGGCATGTCCGACTAGTTTTTGGTAAATGTTCCCCTATACAGTGGTGGCGATTTTGATGGTCCCCGATCTTGGGTGTTCTTTGTTGTGATCTTGTCACTTTTATTGGCACTTCCAACTCTACTACTATTTATGTAGGTATTCCGATAAACGATCTTGAATCAAGTTGGGATATAAAATTGACTCTTTGGTTCCAATTTTAATTGAGTCTGTTGTCGAGAAACTGAGATATATGTTTGAAATTTTTGAAAATATCGACATTCTTCTACCTAATGTAACTTAGTTCCTAATAATCCTCTTCTTGGAAGGATTTCACTAATGAATTGTGATGAGACAAGACCGGCAATGCCAATCTTGCGAATACTTTTGTTTTATATTTGTAAAATTCTCGCAAGTGCATGAATCATTTTATAGAAAATGACAAGTGCACTTCCAAGGTCAATCTAAGGAAGAAATTTATGTGGTTTTTAATTTATTATTCAAACTTTTAAAAATGAAATTAAATCCTAAACATTTTGTCATGATATTTTGATTTTTGTTTCCTAATCTAATAACAAAAAAATAAACAATAATACATATTTTTATCATTCATAACAATAGAGCATTTAAGAATATAATAAATAAGTTAATTATGTTTACTCATATTATTTAGGTTATTAAATATATAAATTAATATTTATTGATTTTCTCCTTTTGATATGAAAGTGTCATTCGGTGGGGCCCAAATTCTTTTGTTTAATATTAATTAACTAATATCCTTAGGTGGGGCCTATTAATTAATTAAGTATTAAATTTTAGCTTTATTTTTAAGAAAATAGCAAACCATCTAATCACAACATTAGGTGGAGTTAGTTAATTAGACTTTATTCAAGGTGTCCAAATTAAACTTAAGAATTTAATTATCCGAGTACTAACTTTCAAGTTTTAAAATAATTATTGAAAATAAAGTTTTAAAACCATTACTGAAAATATGTTGTCAATTCATTTTTGAATAATAGTTCTTATAAAACATTTGTGTACACAACATGTTGTTTTGTTGCATGGGCTAGTAATTATAGTTTTCATTTCATCTTTGTTGCTTAATACGCAAAGACTAAAAGGGAGTATAGAGTGTATTTAAGGGGAGTTATGTTATTTGTATAGCATGTTTGATTACACTTAGCCTATAATAATTTACCAATGTAGGGGTTATTGGATAGTATTTGGGTGAGTTGCATATAGTTTTACTTATTGCTTTTCAAAAGAATGTGTCGTTTTGTTTTTGCAATAAATACAAGAGTAGTTATAGACTTGAGCTTAGTTAGAGCTTGTTGTAATATACAAAGATTTAGTTTGGCATGGATCATCAAGATGGTTGATGGACCATCAAGATAGATAGAGCATAACAAGATGAATGCACTGGAGTCTGGTGTATTGGGGTGTCTACATTACATGTCTTAGTTCATTCATGGGAAGGAATCTTTAGGTACATCTTGCATGAATTTATTGTGTTTAGATGTCATGTTTATATTAGAGTTATGTAATATTTTACGACAAAATGGCAAAGGAGTAGTTTATAAGGTCCTTGTGATTTGTATTAGTATTCCTATATGCATAATATGGAATTTGTATTTTACTTGATGTTTCTGTTAATCCCTATGTAAGGTTGATATATGATTGTTCAATATCACATACACATAGGACATAACTAATTTGATTGCATGAGACACACACTTATGTTTTTAGGATTTGTATGCAGTATGCATGTTTAGGGTATGTTTTCATTAAATGATTAGCGAAATATTTGCCAAACAATACTTATCATTTTTGAACTGAAAAATGAATTTTTGTGAAACTTTCTAAGTTCTTGCTAATACTTGAACGAGGGATCACTGAACCTGTTGGCATGAGTCACAAGGATTAGCTGAGGTCATCAACAAGGGAAGTGAGGATTGTCAAGGTTTGCTCAGGGATGTCCTTCCGTGATCACTTATTAAGGGTTGTCAAATAGTCAGTGAGACCTTACAGACCACTTAGTGACGGTACTCGATGAGGTGCCAATTTGAAATATTTTATAAATATCCCTTCTCATTTAACGTTTTGGTGAAAATCATGTGGAAACGCTAGTGATTTTCAAAATTTGTTTTTATAATTGTTTTCAAATCAAGTGGTATCAATGATAGGCTTTAAATGATTTTTTGAAAATTTTTGTTTTGAGGTTTAATTAAAAATAATTAAAATCAAGACGTAGTTGTGTAACTAGGCTCATCTTCATGAGAGTTACCCTAACTTAGGTTATTTTTCTTACTATACTAAATCATTAGTGATATACCAGATCATGTGGTGGTAGAGCTCTGGGGGCAAGCTATATTTACTTTGATCGAGTGTTTTGTTAATAGCATTTGGCAACTTAGATGCACTTGATCATTTTATATTTTTGTAGGTTATGAACTATTGATTCATAATGAATTGCATGCTATCAATGGTTACTATTACAACCTAGGATGTTACCATATAGGTGATGGATCCTATATGGGTATATCATTGATGAGTGCTTTAATATAACATGATTTTATGCACTTTAAATGATACAATAGATTTGTATATGCATAGTTCTATTATCTTTTAAAGTAAATTTATCTTTTCAGAATCATGGATATGTATTGTTGTTTTTAAGGTAGTTTAGCTTCAAAAATTAGTTAACTAATCAGCACTCGAAGAAAAGTAAATTGGGTTCCAGAAGTTTAAGGAGATGCGTGCCACGACATGGTATTATGTGTGTCTCGGCACGATAATAATGGATCGAGCAATTCATTGTGTACAAGATGTATCATGCGTTGATGCATAATCAATGTGTGCCATAACGTCTGACCATCTGATCCACTTTTCCTCTCTTTTATATCATTTTTAAAGCTATATAAAGGACCTCTCATTTCTTGTAAAAATCATAATTTTCATCCCTCGGTTTTCTTCTAACTCATTTCTTAGTTTCTCTCTAGTTTTTCTTTTCTTAGTTTTAAAGTTTTTCTCTCAATTTGAGAGTTGAACATAATTTATGTAATAGTTTTACTTTTAATTAAAAAAACATCGATAATTCTATTTGGAGTTTTTCCAAAACACTATAATACTGATTTCTTCTTTGATTCCAGTGGTCGAACCAAATAGCATTGTTTCCTTTCCATTTCATTCCATTCCGATTCCATTTTGTGAACCAAACGCCACCTTAGTTGAACAAATTTTTGAACCTGATCTTGACCCTACACTTGAACTAACAAATGTCGGAGAAAATCCACCAGTTAAGGAAACAACTATAAAGGAATATGCAAGTCCAGCAATGGACACTGTTACTACCTCAATCCGATTGGGTAAGTTTGCTTGGAATTATGAATTGAGAAACATTCATTTTTCCATTCTACTTAACAGTCCAAACATTTCCCTTCGGTGCACTCACCAAGGACCAACTTAAAACATAATGTTTCCCTACACTCTAAAAGACAGGGCCAAGGGATGGCCAATGTCACTTCCCTTAGATTATTTGATAACCTGGGAGGATGTTTACAATAAGTTTATGGGAAAATTTTATTCCCACAAAAAAAGAGTTGAGAGCAAAGATTGATACTTTCTCTAAGATGGATAGAGAACCTTTCTATGAAGCTTGGGATAGTTCAAACTCTTTCTCACCCAATACCCCCATTACAACTATCATTTATAGTTGTAGAATCAATTTTTCTATGATGGGTTGACACAACAATATCAATTCATTATTAACAACACTATTGGAGGAGTGATGGGAGAAAAAGATTACCTTAGATTCTTACAATCTCTTTGAGATGTTAGGTACTATGTCCCATTAGAAAAGCTCCAGAGTGATGAGAGCCGGAGTCCATAAAATAAACTCCAATATTGATGTTCAAATGAAGCTTGCATAATTGACCAAGCAAGTTGTGCTACTTACCACACATATCACAACCAATAAAAAACATGTGGCTTATATAGTACTTTAGGACATAGTACTAATTCCTATCCTTATCATGAAAAAGAAAATGTTGGACCTAAGTAGGTCAATGTATTAAGGGGTCACCAATTAAGACCCAGGTATGATCTCAATGCAAATACCTACAACTGGGGGTGAAGGAATCATCCAAATTTCTCCTTAAGGTAGAATAATCGTACATTTGCCAAAGGATCAAACTAATAGGGACAACAATTCCACCAATAGTTTCCCAGGACCAACAAATTAACTCTAAAGGATGACTTGAATGCATTCGTTCAAGTAAGCAGAGAAAACCAATCACAAACAAATCAAAGGTTAGAATTTGTGGAGGTTTTCATTAAAAAAGTCAAAGTAGAGCTGGAACAGCTAATTGAATACTTGCAAATGCAAGGCAAAGAATAGTTGTCGAGTTAGAAAAACAACAAAACTCAATAATGCAGGGATATTGACTTTACAAAATGATAAAATCCCCCGAGCAATGTCTCACTAAAGACAATAAAAATAGTTCTAGATGGAAAATACCCCATCATTTTATTTTATTATTTCTTCAATTTAATTTAAATTCATGGATAATATTTTTATTAATTTATTATTTTTATTTTAGATATAGATTTTTGTGATAATTTTAATTTTAAAATAATATTAAGAAAGAGAGAAGTAATGTAAAACTTAGCATGAAGAAAATAATGTTTCGCACTGCAACATGGGTGTTTTTGATCAACTTAAATTGAAGTTCATAGCGTGCCTTTAGTTTGTGCCACGGTATACATACTAATTCTAGCCGGAAATAGAACCCTTGTGCAAAACACACAGTTTTCCTCGTTTTCTCTCATCTTCTTCACAAATCCTAAATTTTTTCCCCACTAAATACCTCTAAACCCTCAAAAATCACATATTTCTTTAATAATATTTCAAACCTTTTTACAAAAGCTCACTTTCTTAGTCATTACCTACCCATTCCTTAAAAAAAATTCAAAAACCATTAGTAATATCAAGAAATCTTCAAATTCAAAAAGCGGTGTTCTTCATTTTCTTCTATCCATAATTACACAAGTATTCATAAATTTTTAGAATTTAAATCTTTGAATTAAATTTTCTGAAAATATAAATTTTGAAAATTTATGGATTATTTGTGTATTTTTAAGAATTTCAAATCCAAACTAGGACTAAGAAGGATAAGGAAAATATTGGAATAATTTGATTTGTAAAGGAACTTGATACTATTATTAAATCTATTGTTCGAAAATTCTATGCAAACGTTTCCGACGTTATTGATAATATAATTAAGGTACGAGATGTACTAGTCTCTTTTGAATAAAATGATATAAATGCACATTATTATTTAGTGAATATCAGTCCGAGTGAATATAAAACATATTTAAATAATGTCGATTATAGTACAGTATTTGAAACCTTGATTTTAGAATGGACTGAATTGAATTGTGTTGATAGAAAACATAAGAGCTTTGAAGCCAAGTACTTGGATAAGGTTTCACGCATTTGGAAATAATTTTGTGTTTAAGACTGATGCCCACCAGGAATTACAATTATATTGATAAAGAAAGGGCAATTTTACAATTACATCCAGGATGTATATGGATGTAAGTAATATAATTCACCATAGGATCAAACTATCTACAAATAGTCACTATTTGACTTACTTTTTCCTCCGATTAGTCACTGGTTTATGTAAGAAAGCGAGAGGTACCTTATTCAAAAGATGAAATTATAATTCAACCTAGTGAATTATTAAATACGACCTATTTTAATGAACTTATCTCTGGTACCAATATTGCCTAAAGGGAAAGAAGAGTAATTCCTTCATCAAAATCGACTATTAAAAAAGTAATTTATAATTTTGGTGAATGAATAAGATACATAGAAGATTACCAGGAAGCCTACACAACCTATCATACTGTACTTTTCAATCAACAACATTGTGATAAGGTGAATCATAACCGATTAATGTATGAAATGAACCGATTACAACTCAATCATCTCAGGATAGATACAAGTCATTTAGCAACATCTAAATGTCAATACTATAATTTTACCTTTATTCCTCCTGAAAGATCATGACAACAACTTGAAGAACAAAATATGGATGACATGGAATAGGAACTCTAAATTTGTTCCAAAGTTTTATGAGTTTTTATGTATTTTGTTTTTTTATTTTATTTTGAAAACTTTTGTTTTAATGCTTTTTAATATTTTTTTGTTTTATGTTAATTATTTTTTTATTTTATTTTCCTATCATGTGAATATTATTTAGAATTGTTAATTTTATTACTATTTGTTGAAATTTATAAGAGTACACAGTTTTTCTATGTAAATTAAAAATGTTTGAAATTATAAATACATCTACAATTCCACAAAAATACTTAAGCAAGTTCAACAAATGAATATTTTTTCTATTTTTTACTCTTTTTATTTAACTTACAATTATTACATTAAGGGCAATGTTAATGCTAAGTTGGGGGTAAAAAGTTACATATTTATAAAATTGAGGTAATTTAAAATTTTTATTAAACATATGTTCTCATTTTAATATTTTTATTTATTTTTATTGGTTTAAGAATTTTAGTTTGATTTTAAAATATTTCACAAAATTATTGTCTTTTATTTAATTGTAAATAAATAATTAAGTTTTCGCAATGTTAGATTAATTTATTGAACATATCATGGAATAATGTGATAACTTGTTAGTCTTTGTCATAATTTATATTTCATGATAAAATATTAAAATTACGATAAATCCAAAATTGATGTTTAGAAATCTAATAATAGAGACTATCTTTTGAGAATGTTTTGAGCCATTATCTTCCCATTTTGAGTGATAATATATTTTTTACTCTTTAAATACTATTCAAATTGTTAGATGTTCTCTATAGGTTTTGCATTGAATGCTAAGATTTTTAAATTTAATAAAGTGTCATATATTTATTTTTATGGCTTAAATTGAATAACTTAAGTATAAATTAAAAGTGTATGTCTTTCTCTTTATTCATGCATGACTTTAAAAAAGAAACATATAATGGTTACCTAAGTCAATATAAAAAAGGCAAAAATTAGCAGCTCACCCAAATCATACAAAAATATGTATAAACTGTACATGTGTCATCTCTCTCTAAAAAGAAAAAAATAAAAAAATAGGAAATAAATCCCCAATAAGTCATTCCATTTTCTTAATCTCTTAAAAGCATATAACTTAAAAATTTTATTTGACTATTTTAATTAATACATGAGAATAATATGTGATTTCTATATAAATCCTTCTATTCAATATTTTTCATGATATCAATATTATATAATAATTTGAGCCTTTTTTCCATAAAGATATGCAAAATTATTAATTCATTTTTCTACATAAACTCTATTTGCATATACCTTTGAATGTGTGCTTGAATCAATAGGATTAGTATTATTGAGATTATTCTTTGGAAGGTTAAAGTCGGAAGGAATTCAGATTCTTACATTGAAACTAAGGTAATTAACATTGATACATTTTTCATATGAATATGGATATGATTTTCAACTAACCATTATAGTAAATTATTAATATTTAGAATAATAAAATAACTTATGCTTTGGATTTTAGTTGTGAACTTAAAAGAAAATTAAAAACATGAGAAGTTTTGCTATTCTTTTTAATTTTTTTTGTTTAAAATTTTATTTATTATTGGTTTATGTGTTATTTGTTATTTATTTTTAATTTTTTCATTTTTAGTTTGATGTTTACAGGTATCATCTTTGAAAGCCCTTGTAAGACTTAAACTCGTATACTTGGAAAATTTGGGGATTTAAATGCTTGTTACATAGGCTAAATGCAACCGTGTCAATTTATGAAAATAATTAAAGGTATTTTAATTTTATTCTAGTTTTTATTTTTAGGTTTTTCCATTTCTTGTTAAGAGACTAGTAAGAAGCTGGTTGGAGGTTGTAATCAGTACTTAAAAGCACTTAATATAACATGATTTTATGTACTTTAATTAATAAAATAGATTTATATTTGCATAGTTTTATTATCTTTTAAAGTAAATCTATCTTTTTTAGAACCATGGGTATGTTTTGTTATTTTATCTTCGAAAATGATTTAACTAATCAACACTCGAAGAATTGAACCTGAAAGTACTATATTATAACATTGAACCATAAAATATTAACATATGTAAAGCTTACATATGTTCCAAACCTTTGAAAATGGTGTAAAAAAATAGAGTTTCAGAAGTTCAAGGAGACACGTGCCATGACATGGTATTATGTGCCACGGCTCGACAGTCATGGATCGACCGATTCAATGTGTACAAGCTCTCATGCCGCGGTGCATAATCAATGTGTGCCACGACACTCGACCATCTCTTCCACTTTTCCTATCTTTTGTAGCATTTTTCAAAGCTATATAAAGGACCTCTCCTTCATTATAAAAATCATCATTTTCACAATTCAGCTTTCTTCTACTCAATTTCTAGTTCTTCTTTATATTTTCTTTTCTTATTTTAAAGTTCTTCTCTCAATTTGAGAGTTGAACATAGTTTATGTAGTAGTTTTACTCTTAAGTCAATAAACCATATTGTAATTTTGTTTGGAAGTCTTCCAAAAATAGAAACAATACTAAGATTCTGTAAAGATACACTTGAGGTACAATTTAAATGTATTCTTTTTATATTATCTGTATGTGTTGTTTTACATGCCATATTTAATTTATTGATAATTTATTAAATTAAGCATGTATGGCTAAAAATATTATGCAATATTAGTAATGTTGTTATGTTTGTGAAATATTAAAGTAGATAAACATTTTTATAGAATGAACTAAATTTTATTCCCTTCTCAAGATTTAAACAAAATTTATAAAAAAAATGTATTAAAGAAGTATTTTTCATCGTAAACATGAAAATTAGATTTAAGATTTAATTATCTGAATCTGATTTTGAGTTAACTCTTTGATTTTGTATATGATTATTGTTGTGTGTTTTTCAACACACAAACTCGTGCAAGTATACACGGTCACAAGTAATAAGATTTGTAAGTAAAGATCGATCCCTCGGAGATTTGTTACTATAGTTTGTTGAGTACTAAAATTGTATCTCTCTGATTTTATCCAAAACATTCGTTGATTAAGAAAAAAGTAACATAAGAAAATAAAAGAAATCTAGGATTGCAATTTTTCACCAAATTAATTCACTCAAATAATGTTATTTTCTTTTGATTTATATTTTTTTGTACATTTAATTTATCAACCGAAAACTTCTTTTTTTATTATTCATACATCTCTTTCGAGCTCCGTATAAAAACACCTCGTTAAATTAATTCACTATATCTCTATGAGAATTAAATTTAATAAGATTCATTAAGTTCTAAGTTTTCAAATGGCCACTAATACAATTAGGGTATATTCCTATCCTTTATCATACATGTCATTCTATTTACGAGCAATATACACACAAATGCCTCTCTCAAGTTTATTTATGTGCCACGGATCGTTTTGATAAGATTCATAAATAATCAAAAAGCATTAAGCACAAAATAGAACGAACAAATTGAACGTTTTATAAATCTATCAAAAATAATTAAAATCAAAGCTTCATAAATTTATATCAAATGCAACCCTAGAAAAATTAAATTACTTCATAAATTAGAAATTAAAATTACAACTACAGAAAAATAAGAAGAAGTAGAAATAAAATTAAAAAATCACTTAAAACAAATATTTGGCACACGCAAAACACAACAAAAGCCAAAAATGGCTTCTGCGTGTTTTGCCGTCCAAAACCGAGCAACACAATAAAAATAAACTCTACCCAAAAACTCAAAAAACCTCTCCAAAAACTTTTTTACAACTAAAAACTATCTCCTATTTATAGCAAAAAAATACATCTAAAATATTACATTTCTTTTTTTTTTCTTTTCGGAAACGCGTAAAAAATATTCCCTCGAAAATAAAATCGACGCGTTTCGAATTCGATATCGAAAAACGGAAATTTAATATCACGCGTAGATAAGGAGCCATTCTGACTTTTTTTAATTTCAAAGTGCATGCCACGTGTCAGCGTCTGATTCGCTGCAAGAAATGGTGGGACATGTGGCAGCATATAACAGGATAGAAAGGACGGGCTCACAAAGAATTGCCGCACCGGATTGCGGCGCGAGAAACGTGGGAGACAGCTCCTGAGACGCGTCCAGGATTCCGCGCTTTTGCGTTCACCGAAACATGCCACGTGTCCTAACATGATTGGCTGATAGATTAAACGCGTCAGACACGTGGGTCCCACTTGCACGCCACCCTGCGCGGTAGGTGGGCCCCACTCGGTGTACCGAGCCGCGTGAAAAATTGAGACCTACACCCACTCTCTTTGGTCGGGTGTGATAAGGACGCGCGAATCTCAGCCGTTTCTTATCTGATTGGACGGTCCACGATTCGCGCGTGTAGATGGGCGCGTAGATTCTTCTCACCTGCGTAGAAAATTAAACTTTATTAATTGCATTTTGACCCACAAATATATTTCAAATTACATTTTCAACTTTCTTTAATTACAGTTAAGCCCTTTGCTAATTTTAAATTAAATTTTTAAACTTTTAATAATTAAAATGAAGCCCAAATTTAATTTAAATTATATTTTTGATTTTTATAAATTGTAATTAAGAACTATATTATTTGAAATTATATTTGTGGACATAAATTTAACATTAAGTACATTTTCGATACAAATTATTTACTTTTATTAAAATATATAAAAAACAGAAAATACTAATTTATTAATCGAAAATTAACTAAAAAAATCAAGAATATAACAATTATAATTAATAAAATAGGTGAAAATAACTATATAAAATACAGTTATCAATTATTCAGATCTTTACATAACTCTATTTCAAAGATTTTTAGAAGAATTATTATTGTCGACATATTTTTCATAGTATTTTTAAAATATGAAAGTTAATTTTCAGATAACAAATGTTAAGTAGTTTTAATTAATAAAAATTGATAGATCTAATTAGTCTCCTATTTGTATTTATAAGAGAGAATCAATAATCTTAATTCATATCTTTAATTACCAAATTAATGTTTAAAAAATATGATTAACTAACTAATTTATCCAATAAATTCTACACCCAATGTAAATGTTTATTTGCCTAATGTTTGTTGAATCTATTTTTACATTTATATCATTAGATTAGATTTCTAAAACCCAAATTTTATGATAGAATGTTTAGGTTTAATTTTTATTTTTAAGAATTTGTTAAATTATTTAACAACCAAGTGATTCATCTTTATATTGACCTTGGAAGTATATTTATCATTTCTTACAAAATGATTCACGCACTTATGAGCTATTTATAAAAATATAAAAAATTTATACAGCAAGTTTTGGCACATCAAGTTTTTGTCACAGTTGTCAAAGAACTGGTAATAACATCAAAAACTCGCAAAATTTTGTATCATCAATTGATTGGACTCAAATTGTGTTCAATGAATATGCAAGTATGAGTATCGTAACAAGTAATATAATGATAATAAAATATCATTCTCATAGAAATTATGTTATCAGAAACTAATTTTTAAAACTACAAAAAATAAAAATCATTTTTTTTATTTTTATTTTTTAAGAAAGCAAAATATAAAAAACTAAAAATAAATAACAATAATTAATTAGATTAGATTTGATAGTTAAAAAGATATATGAGAAAATATCTAAGAGTACTTAATTTCACAAATTTCTAAACATGTGAATCACTAAAATCTCCCAAAATAATTATTAATCAATTACAAGATCAATTAAATCTAACTTACAATGTATTCATCCCTTAAATAAACTACACACTATATAGTAATTAACTTAACCACACTCTCATGTCAATTAAATTGCATACTACTCATTAAGTTCATCAATTATGGATCCCATACATAAAAATCATACATCTTTGCCTAAAAGTTTTGCATGTTATTTAATCAAGACAAATAATTAAATACTTCTCTCAAATCTATTTAATTACCTCTATAGATAAATTTTTGGTCAAACAATTAATAGTATAAAAATTAGATTAAATAATATAATTAAATTGAAATCATAATTGGGATAAAATATTAGATCAACATATGTAAAAAATTAGGTTCATAAGACCTTTAGACTAATAAATTAACTAAACATAATTTTGTTCATAAAACCCATATTTTTCATAAAGAAAGATGTAAAAATTGATAAAGAAAAGAAAAGAAGAAGAAATAAAACCAATCTCCTCTTAAATCTCCACCAAAATTGTATCTCCTATAAAAAAAATTTGTGTTCTCTCTTCTTGGCTCCAAAAACTAATGAAAATTAAGTCATTTTTGACACCATAGGGTTTAAGGAAAAATTAGGGGTTAAATTAAGTTTAGGTGGAATCTAGACCATTAGATTAGCTTCAGATGAAGAGCTGAGATAAAAAGGAAAAATTAACAGTGCTACCAAATATGAGCACGTTACGTGTCATGTAGAAAAGGTGGAACCAATCAACTCGTGATGCATGGCACGAGTGACTAGTCTCGGTCAATGCATGTTGACTCAAAGCCACATGGTGATATGTGATTCATGATTAAGGCTTGTGTGGTGCATAGGTGGAAAGAATAGACTAATTAGGTGGTGACGTGTGGTAAGCGTGTTGACTAAGTGACGAACTTAGAATGAACACCATGCAAACACGTGGTAAGGTGGTTTGTCACACTATACATATGACGCTTCACGAACGGGTCTTTTCGCTTACGTAGCATCCACATGGCTTGCCTGGTCAACTCTTATGCTTATGTGGCATCCACTTGGTAGCTTTTGATTGGTCATGCACTAAAATTCATATAAATCCCAAAAAAATTCAAAAATTATATTTTCATCCACTTTTACTAGAAATTTTATATTTTAATATTTTCAATCCCAAAAATACTACTCATTGAATAAAACAAGCAAATATTAAGTAGAATAGTGCATTGATGACTCTTTTTTCATAGAGTTATCACACCCCCAAATTTAACTTTTTGCTTGTCCTAAGTAAAGCCAAATCTAACTAAATAAACTGACATGGGTAGTATATTCATGTATATATATACATGCATATTTAGCGAAAACTATCCTTCTCAATAGTCATACAATTCTATGACAAAGAGGTTCAAATATTCATCAATCAACATTCCATCAATACAAGGATATGCAAGGTTTTTGAAAAATTAATTTGTGTGTGTGTGTGTGTTGCACATGATATCATCCAATGCACTCATGAAATCAACATATATGAGTATGCTAATCAATTCAATCTTAGAACAACTCTCATAAGTTGATTTTTTGCATCCTTCTCCACTAATATAAATTTGCACTTAGCTAAAAATCAATAAAGATTTTACATGCTTGTAATATAAGGCTTAGGTGGGGGTCGATATATGAGGACATTTAGGCTCTTTTCATACCTTAGTTTTCTTTTTATTCATCATGCATGTTTTTAATATCAATTGAGTTTTAACTTGATATTTTAGTATACATTCTCTTATCATTTTTTTCATATTATTTAATTCCACTTATTTTCAATTTTTTTCTTTAGAGGGATAATTGTGTTGTAAGTTTTTCTTCTTTTTTTGTAGGGTGCATTACATTTCACTTTACTCTATAGCATAACACATAATTTCATTTTTTTTCATACAACCTAAAGGTGCAAGGGTAAAGGTAACACCTATTGGTTAGGCATAAAATGTGGCTTAAAGATATGAAAGGTTCTTAATTAGGCTCAAATGGGTGACTATTTAGCTTGAAAGGCTCAATCAATTCAAATATGGCCTAAATCATTTCTCTTGCTAAATACTATTAAGGATTTTGCCCCAATGGATGATCAAATAATTCTAAAACATGGTAGATCTCATGATGAATGTAAGCATCTTAACGAGTATGTTACATTCCTTATCCTAGTCATGACAACCAATTTTTATCATTGAGTTCATATGTTTCATATCAAGCATGCATGCATTTAATTTCCACATATTTATCAATTTCTACCCAAATAATGGTTAAAAACATCCTAAAAATAATAAAAAATAATTTCCTAAAAATTTAAAATGCACACTAAATATTAAAGTAGAGAATGAAGTTCCCTCCCCCAAACTTAAATTGCACCTTGTCCCCAAGGTGCACATATATATATGAAAAAATAAAAGGAAAGAAAACTCCCTTAGTCTTAGCATACCACATTTGTTATCAAAATGCTCAATCTTGGTGCACCATTACTCTCCACATTAATTCCCTTGCAAAAAAAAAGCAATAAAAATACAAGCAAAATAACATTAGGTTGCCTCCAAACCAGCATCACGTTTAACGTCCTTGACTAGATGGTCATGTCAAGCCCTAAAATACATATTTTTATATCTATTTACTTTTGAGTTTGCCCAAAAACAATTTGAGTCTTGATTTGTTCAATAATACTTTGTATTTTTGTTTTAAAAACAAGGTGCTCAATTCTCTTATAATTCCATATTTTTGTTTTCTTTTTATACTTTTTGGCATTTTTATAAACACTATACCATAGCTCATTTAATTTATGTATTTCTAACATCTTTTTCACCTCTCTATTTGACTCAATTGCTTGCCTACTTGATTGAGGATGGTAGGATAAAGGTGTAAGGTCTAAACTTGGTAGCCCTTCAATAGATGGTTTGAGCCTTGAGCTTATCTGAAGACATTCCACAAATTCATTTGATACATACATGAGAGGCATGTCCTCAAAAATGTTCACATAGTTAATAATCGTCACACATGAAGTGTGTGCAATAAATACGCAAGTATACGTATCGCATCAAGTAATATAATGATAAAAAAAGATCATTCCCACGGAGATGTTTGTAATGTAAGGCTTAGGTGGGGGGTCGATAAATGAAGACATTTAGGCACTTTCCACACCTTAGCTTCTTCTTTTTTCATCGTGCACTTTTTAACTAGAATTAAGTTTTTACTTGATATTTCAATGCACCCTATTTTGACATTCTTTTCATTTTTTTTCCTTATTTTTTATAGCTTCACAACACCCCCAAACCTATTTTCAATTATATTTTTTTCTTTAGAGGGATAATTGTGTTGTGAATTTTTCTGTTCTTTTTTTATAGGGTCCATTACATTTCACCTTACGCTATAGCATAACATATGATTGCATTTTTTCTCTTTTCATACAAGCTAAAGGTGCAAGGGTAAACGTAATACTTATTAGTTAGGCAATAAATGTGGCTTAAAGATATGAAAGATTCTTTGTTAGACTCAAATGGGTGACTAAATATATTAACAATGGTTAGCTTGAAAAGCTCAATCAATCCAAATAATGCCTAAATCATTTCTCTTGCTAAATACTATTTAGGATTTCGCCTCAAGGGATGATCAAATAAATTCTAAAACTTAGAAGATCTCATCAACTCGCATAAATCACTACAAATTTTCTCTCAATAAACACATCAAAATCAATCATGAATATGTGAATAAAAATTTGAATCAATCCAATCAAAAAGAGCAAGCATATCACACGATTAATGTAAATATCTTAACAAATATGTTACATTCCTTATTCTTGTCATGACAACCAATTTTTATCATTGAGTTAAAAACAACCTAAAAATTAAAAAAAATTCAAAAACTTTAAAATGCATACTAAATACTAATGTAGAGAATGAAGTTTCCTCCCCCAAACTTAAATTACACATTGTTTACAATGTGCACATATAAATATGAAAAGGTAAAAGAAAAGAAAACTCCCTTAATCATGGCACACCACATCTATCACTGAAATGCTCATTCTTTTTGCACCATTGCTCTCCACATTTATTCACCTACAAAACAAAAACAATGAAAATATAAGTAAAATAATGTTAGGTTGCCTACCTACCAGGGTCACATTTAACGTCATTGACTAGACGATCATATCAAGTCCTAAGGCACATCCCTTTGTATCCATTTATTTTTGAGTTTGCCTGAAAACAATTTGAGTCTTAATTTGTTTAATAATACTTTATGCTCTGGCTCGCAAATACGGTGCTTAATTCTCTTCTCATACCATATTTTTGTTTTCCATTTAAACTTTTTGGCATTATTATAAGCATTCTACCATAACCCATCCAATTTATGTATTTCTAATAGATTTTTTACCTCTCTATTGGACTCTTTCACTTTTATACTTGATTGGGGATAAGAGGGTGAAAGTGTGGGGTCCAAACTTGGTGGCTCTTCAATTTATGTTTTGAGCTTTGATCCTATCTCAAAATTCTCCATAATTGGTAGAGCTATCACGTGGCCTAGTGTGTCCTCCAAAAAGTTCACACAGTCTACAATGTCAACCTTCGATGCCATACTTTCAAAGTTAAAACAAGTTGAGTTGTTTTCTGGTGAGTTTATGTCCTTGTTCATAGCATCACGTGTAATAGTTTTAAGTATAAGTGATTCAACAGATTCTTTTAAGTTGTCTCCACATTCAGTAACATTTATCCTTAAGCATTCATTCGCACTATCAATACTAGGGGGTTCAAATGCTTTAAAAAAATTAAACATTACTTGTTCATCTTGCACTCTTATTATAAATTCACTTTTTTGTACATCAATGAGTTCTCTTCCGGTTGCTAAGAATGGACGATCAAGTATGATAGGAATGTCACGATCCTCTTCCATGTCTAGCATAATGAAGTCTACCGAAAAGATGAATTTGTCTACTTTTACTAGCAAATCTTCTACCATACCTTGAGGTCTCTTAATTGATCTATCTACCATTTGTAATGTTAGTAAAGTGGGTTTGGCTTTACCAACCCCAATCTCTTGAAGACCGATAATGGCTTAAGGTTAATGCTAGAACCCAAGTCACATAATGCTTTCTCAAAGTGGATGTTCTCGATTATACAAGGAATGTCAAAACTACCTAGATCTTTCAACTTTTGGGGTAGTTTTCTAGCAAGGATGACACTACAACCTTCAATTAAGGTTATTATTTCATTATCTCCAAGCCTCATTTTCTTAGACAAGATGTCCTTCAGAAATTTGGTATAAGTAGGCATATGTTCAAGTGTATCTTTTTCTTTTGCAGTCTTTGAGGGAAAGGGATAATGGGTTTGTAGATGTTGCTCTTTTTTTAGCTGAATTATTTCCTTTTCAATGCTCTTTTTATCCACTAGTTCCTCTTCATCCTTGTTAATTTCATGTTTCTCCTCATCCTTTTCTATCTTATGCTCTTGTCTAAAGTTTTACCACTCCTCAAGGCTATGGAATTGCATTGGTATTTACCTTCTATTCTTAGGTTTACAATTGTGTCACTTGGAAGGTTACCTTGAGGCCTTTAACTTATAACCTGAGCAAGTTGCCCCATTTGGTTCTCCAAATTTTGAATCGAAGACTTTTGAGTGGACATTTTTGTATTTACTAATATGATGAAGTCTTTCATCATCCCCATTAAGGAATTTGTATTGTCCTTAGTAGGTGACTTCTTCTCTTGGACTTGTGATTGATGTGGTTGTTGAAAACTAGGTGGTTGAAATGATTGACGGTTGAATTGATTACTACTTTGATTGTTGTTACTCCAAGAGAAATTTGGATATTGTCTCCATCCTCGGTTATATGTGTTTGAGTATGAATTATTGTTTTGATTCACATTACCTATATAGAAGACCAATTCAAGATTATGTGCACAATTATCAAACAAATGGGCTCTAATCGGTGCAAAAACTACAAGTATACAATATCATAATTTTCTAATAAAGTGATAAGAATAGTATCGTCCTCAGGGATTGGTAACTTACTTTTGACAAATATCAAAATTGTAATAATCTCAATTTTATCTAGAAAATTCACTCAGTTTATTGTAATTTAAATTTAAAATAAAATTAATTTAAAGAAAGATGTATAAAAGAAAATAAAGATATTATTCAAAGATCAAATTAATAGGAAGAAAACTTCTAAGAAATCGATTTCACCTCATCCATCACTATGTTTTACTTGTCTAGCTAATGGAATTTAATTCTCTTTATTTGTTAACAATCTCCAAAAATATTCAAATGACTCTTTCGATAGTCAATTAGAAATAACTGTGTTCATTAATTTACACATGAATATGCAATTTAATAGAACAAGAAAGCATTAAGACCAATGATTTTTAAAACTACACAGGTCAATACAAGTCTTTTGATCTCTATATTTACTTATATCAAAATATTCCAGATCTATCCTATAATTCCCTCTTTAGATAATAAATCATAAGACTAAAATCATCTAATTAATGGTCAGTTAATTAAAAAGGATTAAACTCAGAATAAATCAGACAAACATGAAGAGAAATATTTTAAATTAATATAAAAGGTCAAAATAATTTAAAATTAAATTATATTTTTTTTAGAATAAAGATAAATTAATTTATGCTAAAAATTAAATTAAACATAAAAAAATTTATAATAATTTTTTGAAAAAAATTGAAAAAAAAAGACTTGTAAAAAGAATCTACTTTAGCTCTTCTCTCTCTTTTTTGCTTTCTGCCTGTTAATTCGTCTACTTCCTTTTTTTACTTTGTTTTCTTCCCTCTGTCAGTTTCTGCTGCTGTTTCTTTTTTTCTTTTTTTTTTTGTTTTCTCTCGCGGCGGCTATAATAAATCAATATATAAACCAAACCGTCAGCGCCCCTTTTTTTTCTTTTTGTATTATATTATATATATATTAACCTTTTCCATCCCCGTCAGTCCTATGTGATTTCCATATTATATATCTCACAGTTTCCTCTTTTGCATTTCTATAAGATATATATCTTAATTTAAATTTATTTTATATAAAATTTTATTTAAATTTGTGAGTCTTAGATGATATGTTTATAAAATTTTAGATCCTAATTATCTTCAAATGTAATAAAATTCAAAATTAATAAAATTAGATTAAAATTAAAATTTTCCTATCTTTATTGTTTGAATATTATGGATTTTGATTAGAAAAAAAGACATTCAACTTGAGTTTTAAAACTGGAGAACAATAAGCTCGAGACTAAGGCAAGGAAATTAAAAATTGAGTTGTCTAGGCTCGAGTATAAGTTTTCCCTGTATGAAGAAATCAAGTATGAGCTCACCTCTTGCAATGAGTAACTATCCAAAGCACGAGCTTGAAGAGAGAAGGATCATGACTAAAATGGTCGCCCTTGTGGACATGGAGTCCCATTGTGTAAACTTCTATATGAAGTGGTCTAAAGAGGTCTTCCTCAAAGTAATGGGTGTTGTCGAGGACTTGAAACATTCTGTGTTGACGTCGAGTTTGACTTTCACTGAAACACTGGCTAGTGTTCACAAGAAAATCATCAAGACTCAGGCTAAACTGTTGCCTTTAATAGAAGAGATAGATGACCAAAATATCAGTAGTGTGTCTAAGCGTCTTAGGAACTTTTAACTCTTAAGGAGATTGGACAATGTATTAATAAACTTTAAAAGTATTGTAAGTGCCAAACCAATGTATTTTTTCTATTGTGTTTTCTTTGAAAGGATGAACTTTTATGGTTTGGTTGATGTAATAAGCTAGTGGCTCTAATCAATTCTCACCTTATTGTCAAAGCATTCTACTTGGTTCCTAACAAATGACTCTATGAAAATAGAGTCATTAACGTACTTTTTTACTTAATATTTACTTGTATTATTTAATAAATAGTATTTTTATGGCCAAAAAAATTAAAATATAAACTTTTTAGTGAAAAGGGGTGAAAATAAAATTTTTGGAATTTTTCTGGAATTTTTAACGCAAGAGCAATCAGTAGCTACCACGTGGCATGTCACACAAGCAGTGGAGTTGACTGGGCAAGCTACGTGGACGCCACGCAAGTAGTGGAGCCGATTGGGCAAGCTATGTGGATGCCACACAAGCACGGGGAGTGAATCACGTCGCATCGCATGTGAGGAGGATCAACATGCACCACATGCCAGCACGGCGTTCAATCCGAGTTCGAAAATCGGTCAACGCATCATGTCACGTGTCACCACGTCATTGCTCCGCGTTCCACCCGTGCGCCACGCCATCCATTCCCGTGAATCACATCGCGCCATGTGTTGCTCACTCGGCGAGCGTTGACTCTGACCAGTCTCCCCTACCACGTGTCGCTCCCTAATTCGCCCAATGAATTTTTGATACCACATGTCACGTTGTGATTGGTTGAAACTGTCAATTTTGCTTGTTTTTATCGTAGCCCTTGATCTGAAGCTGATCGAACAGTCTAGATCGCACTTGAGCTTTATTTAAGCTCTTAATCACTCTATAAACCCTAATTAGCCTTCATTAGCATAATTTTGGTCAATATTTAGAGCTAAAAAGAGAGAAAAATACATAAAAATTCAAGATACGACACAATTTTGGTGGAGATTTAAGAGGAAATTAATACTACAATTCAAGAGATTGATTGTATTTCTTTTTCTACTCTTTTCTTTATCAATTTTATGTCTTTATTTATGAAAAATATGAGCTTTATGAACACGATTATGTGTAATTAATTTATTAATCTAGGGATCTTATGAACCCAATTTTCACCATGTGATGATATAATATTTTTTCCCAATTATAATATTAATTTAATTATATTATTTAATCTAATTTTTATACTATTAATTGTTTGGCCAACAATTTATCTATAGGGGTAATTAAATATATTTGAGAGAATCATTTAATTGTTTGTCTTGATTAAATAAGATGTATAGTTTCTAGGCAGAGATGTGTGATTCTTATGTATGTTATCCATAATTGATGAACTTAATGAATAATATGCAATTTAATTAGCATGAGAGTGTGATTAAATTAATTACTATATGGTGTGTATTTTACTTGAGAGAGGAATACAGGTAGGTTAGATTCAATTGATCATGTAATTAATTGATATTATATCGGGGGGATTTTAGCGATTCACATGTTTAGAAAATTGGAGGATTAAGTATTCCTAGATATTTTCTCATATATCTTTTTAGTCACAAAATCTGATTTAATTAATTATTGCTATTTACTTTTAGTTATTTTAATTTTGCTTCCTTAAAATATAAAAACACAAAAAAATTGATTTTTATTATGTTTAGTTTTAAAAATTAATTTCTAATAAAATAATCTCTGTGGGAACGATCTTTACTTATTATTATATTACTTGTTATGATACGTATACTTGTGTATTCATTGCACACACAATTTGTGTGGTGATCGCTGACCAAGGTGATCAATTCATGAAATGCATTTTTTGGAGAGAACATTATACTTGGTTTATGATCAACTCTCAATTTAGTGTTAGAATGCTCTACCTAGTCTACGATCGAGGTGATCAATTCTGTCTTAAGTGTCAAAGCACTCTACCTGGTTTATGACTAAGGTGATCGACTTATAACATGTAGTTTTAGGGGATAACGTTCTGCCTGGTCTATGACCTACATGATCAACTCTTACTTTAGTGTCAGAGCGCTCCAATTGGTTTGTGACCGAGGTGATCAATTGTGACATGCAATTTTAGGGGAGAGCATTCTACCTAGTCTGTGACCTAGGTGATCAACTCTTACTTTGGTGTCAGAGCGCTTCTCTTGGTCTGTGACAGAGGTGATCAACTCTTGACATGCAATATTGGGAAAAATCCATTTCTTGAAATAAATCACTTTATATATATATAGGGATGGTACATGAAAATAGTAAATCAAGGTACATCAAAAAACCCTGGCTTCATTTCAACTATTTGATATGGGCCTTATTAATTTGCACTCAACTTGTTGGCCATCTATTCCTTGTTGCTAGGAAAAATCCTTTTGAGAGCCTAATCACCTATGGTGAAAGCTTTGAAATGCACAACCTTGTTATAATAATTTGATACTTTCCCTTTTTTGCTCGGTTATCCTCCTCAAGGCCCTAACCCTTTTTTCCTCTATGAGGGTCATTTCGATTGCTCTACTTGTGGCATTCTACTCCTCCATTAGGGCTGATCTCATAGTGGACACTATAATCTCGGTTGGTATTATAGCCTTAATCCTATTTACTAGTGAGAAAGTTGTCTTGTTAGTGTTCCCTCAAGGAATAGTCCTAACAGCCCACAATGCCCCAAGCAGCTTCTTAACCTATCTTCCTTTTGTACCCTCCAACCTTTTCTTTAGTAGGTTGATTGTTAATTGTTAGAAGACTTTGCATGACCATTGGATTAGGGATAATATGGCGTTGAATGGCACATATTTATGTTGTATTTGATGGCAAACTCCTTGATGTTATGACTCATAAACTATCTTTTGTTATTAATAACAAATTCCATGGGTAAGCTGAAGTGACAAATAATAGATTTCCAAATAAATCTCTACCTCAATCCACTTTGAGAAATAATCGATGGCCACTAATAAAAACTTCTTTTGGCCTCTTGCTTGGGGTAGAGGTCCTAATATATCAAGTCCTCACTTGTAGAAGAACCAGGAGCTAACTACCACTATTATGGTGGTTGAAGATATATGTAACAATAGGATAAATTTTTGACACTTATCGCACTCTTGGGTGTACCTTATGCAATCTTCTAGCATAGTAAGCCAATACTACCCCTGCCTCATAATTTTTTTTGGGATAGCATCCTTCCCTCTGAATGAGCGCCGCACTCTCCTTTATGGGCTTCAAACATTATTCTATCAAAATCCTCCCTCACAAAAGCCCAGGTATGAGTGTGGTCCTTTTGTATAATTAATCGCCTTCAATCAGGTATCATCCAGCCTTGGCCTTGATTTCCATTGCAAGTTTGGGATCCTAAGGTAGGTCTCCCCTTTTCAAGAAGTCAAAGATCGAGGCAAACCATGGGTTGGTAGGAGCATCTATGCTCCCGACTATTTTTTTGGGCTCCTTCAAACTTGCTTTTCTAGGATCGTTATTAACACCACCCGAGTATAGTTGGCTTCTCGCACGAAGGCTAATGTGACCAAAGCGTCGGCATTCCTGACTATTTGCTTGATCACAAAGTTAGAAAATTTTGAGCACTCTTTTCTTAGCCTTTCCAAATATTTCCTCATCTTGTTATCCTTAGCCTTGAACATCCCTAAGTACTGGTTGACCACCAGTCGTAAGTCTTTATACAAGGTGATTTTATCTACTCTGAGCTTCTTTGCCATCATGGCCTCGAATATAGCCGCCTCATACTCTATAACATTATTAGTTGCTTAGAAATCCAACCTGACAGCATACTCAAAACAATTTTCATCATGTTCAACTATGACCACCCCTATCCTAACACCATTGAAGTTGTGCATGCCATCAATGAATACTTTCCAAGTTGACTTATCTTTTTGATCCATGAAACATACTTCTTTGTGTGCCTCATCACTAGTGACCTATGGTGTCTCACTAAACTCAGTCGCAAAATCAACCATTAATTGTCCCTTGATGGCGATTCTAGCCATGTATTTGATATCTTACTCACCCAACTTTATAGCAATTTATGCCAATCTTCCTGTGACTTTTGTCCTCGTCAATATGTTCTTAAGTGGTCGAGAGGTGAGTACTACCACTATGTGCGAGCCAAAGTAATTACTGAGCTTCTATGCACTGATTTTCATGGCAAAGACCATCTTGTTAATTGTTGGGTACTTACTTTTGATGTCTATTAAGATTTGGCTGATGTAGAAGACAAGGTGTTAGACGTTGTTTCTCTTAGCTAGGAGTACGATACTACAGGTTAGGAGGCTAAGGCCAAATACAAATAAAGCATTTCTCGTAAGAAAGGGCTGACTAGGACAGGAGATTCACTTAAGTACTATTTAATTCCTTCAAAGGTTCTATTACAATCCTCATCCCAAAAAACTGACGTGTTCTTCCTTAGCATTTTGAATAATGGCAAACACTTATCGGTGCATTTGGAGATGAATATGTTCAGCGCTACTATTCTTTCATTCAATTGTTGAATCCTTTTTTGATTAATAGAAGGGTTCATGCTTACGAGGGCTTGTATCTTATCTGGTTTGGCCTCAATCCCTCAGGCAGATACAAGGTATCCTAATAATTTTCTTGAAGCAACACCAAAGACAAATTTATTAGGGTTAAGTCTCATACCGTACCTTCAAATTATGGAAAATACATCCTACAAGTCTTTGAAGTGGTTTATTTCCTACGTTGAATTTACTACCATATTGTCCACATATGCCTCCAAGTTTTTCCCAACTGATCTACAAACATTTTATTGACGAGGCATTGATACGTGGCCACTGTATTCTTCATTCCAAATGGCATTCTGGTATAGCAAAAGGTCCCTTCCTTGGTGATGAAAGATGTTTTCTACTCATCTTTTGGGTGCATTCTGATCTGGTGGTAACCATAATATATTTCCAGGAAACTCATTAATCCAAAATCGGGGGCGACATCAACTAGTTGATCGATACTAGGGAGGAGGAAACAATCTTTGAGGTATGTCTCATTTAAGTTTGCAAAGGCCACACACATATGGGTGGTGACCTGAATTTTAATCACCTTATTCTTTTCACCAACAATATATTTGACAACCAAGTAGGGTAGTTCATCTCCCTTATAATCTCTATCTTCTTAAGGGTGGTGACCTGAATTTTAATCACCTTATTCTTTTCCCTAGGAAACTTCCTCTTTCTTTGTTAGACAAGTCTAACCTTTGGATCAACATTTAACCTATGAGTTATGATCTTCAGGTCAATCCCAAGCACGTCTACAGTGGTCCACGCAAGAACGTTAAAGTTTTTCTTTAGGAATTGAGATAGTTTCTCCTCCATCTCTATTGTCAAATCCATACTCAGCTTTAAAGAGTGACTCTCCTCCTTTTCTCCTATTGGTAGGTCTTATAGTTCATTTGAATTGATAGACTGTGCTAGACATTTACCTCCTAACTTCCTTTGAAAGGGGCCTTATTGTGGTTGCTACTTGGGAGTGACCTCTTTTATGGTGGCATTGTAGCAGTTCTTGGCATTTTCCTTGGTCTCCCCTTATCTTCTTTGTACCCTATTCTATCGGAAATCTAATGACCTGATAGAAGGTGGATGGGACTACCTTCATCTTGTGTATCCATGGCCTACCTAGAATGGCATTGTAGTGAGATAAGACATTAATTATCACAAAGTTGGTCATCATTACTGATCATTTGGCCATAATAGGTAGCACCATGGTCCCAATTGCATAGGTAGTGCTACTTTTGAATCCTACCAAGGGTAGTTATCTCTTTACGATGTCAACCTCTTTTACGCTTAGGGCTCTTGTTGTACACAAAAAAAACACCGAGCTCCCAATGTCAACCATGGTCTGGAAAACATCAAAGGACTCTATTATTAAAGTGATCACCAAGGGATCTTTGTGATCAGACGAGGTCTCGTCCTTCTAGTGAAGGTGATCTCCATAAGAGGCCTTTTTTTTAGATTGTATCCATGCGGGAAGTCGTGCAAGTCTCTAGTATACCTTTTGCATGAGTTATTAGAGGTCCCACTAATCCCAGGCCCTCTGTGTATGATATGGATAGTTTTTATGTTAAGTTTGTTATGGAGTCTCTCCCGTTACTTGACGAAGCGGGTGGCTTCAATGTTTCACATCCAATTTATTACCTTTTTCCTCAACTGTTTCTTCCTATAAGGTCCTTTAAATATCCTCTGGACAACAAATCCTCTATTTCTTTTTTGAGGTGTCTACAATCTCTCATCTCGTGGCCCACATCTTTGTAAAAGGCACACCATTTAGATGTGTCCCTAAAGGGAGCCCTCATTTTTTGGGGCCATCTAACATTTGGCTCTTTCTTCATTCTTAATATTTCTTGGGCCAGACTCACTCTCAATTGTGGCAACTAAAGGGAGATAGTGACCTTCCTCAGAGTCCTCTATTCCCAAACCATTAGCTACTCGCCCTATTATTTTGCATGAAACGCTTGTTTTTATTAATCCTGCTATCTTAGTTTGCCTTGAAAGAACTTATCCTTCTTTTTTTGGTGTAACTTTCGCAATTACCTAGTCGCTCTTGACCAGACGTAGTTCTCTTTCGAGATTGGTGAATTTTCTCGCCTCTTCATACACTTTCTCCAAAGTTTGAGGGACTGTCTTGGTTATTTCTACAAACAAGTCAAAATCCCTTAGAAGACCCGCCTAAAGGCCTCTATTGCAATAGAGCTCAAGTAGTCAAAAATCTCTATCTTTTCTTCTCTAAACTGTTTCATATATTCTTTGGTAGACGCACCCCATCCCTAAATGATTGAGAAGAGGTGGTGTGACTCCTTCCTCAATGGCTTGTTGTAGGCATAATTGGTGATAAACAACCTAGAAAAATATGAGAATGAGGTTCCAGTTTATTAAACCACTTCTAGGTGCCATCAAAGAGGGTGGCAGCGAACAGCTTGAACATCATAGCGTCTCTCTTGCCCTGCGTGAGGCTCACAGTGGCCATGGCTGTCTTGAAGTGTTGCATGTGAGTTACTGGGTCTTTAGCCCCTTGATAGTCTGGGAACTTGGGAGCATTGAACTTGGCTAGTGTCTTATCATTCTCTATTTCATCAAAAAAAGGGAGACATATAGTTGTTCACAGTCCCTATCCACATCATAAAGCGCCTTACTTTTTTCTTTCCTTTCATTGGCCCTTTTTAGGGCTAAATCATGCTTTATATTACCTTTTTCCAATGTCTAAAATCGTGCTTCCAAGCTTTTTCTTTCTTGCAACCACTGCTCATCACTAGGTTCCACCAAACACCAAAGGGGGTCACCCTTAACTTCGTATTCGCCCTAGGTAGGCTTGGGCATAGCATGATCTGGTTTGTTTCTACTAACCAAGTTAGTAATTCAATCTTCAGAGGCTCCCAGACTTGATTGTGACCCTAGTGTCCTGTTTCCTTCCCTAGTCTCCTCAAGTTCTCTTCTTAGTTCAAGAAGTTAATGATCTAGCTCTTAATAGAGGTCGATTTCTATTATGGCCTCATCACAGATTGGCAAGATTCTATCTTGTGCCACCACTTCCTCCTCGTTGGCTAGTCTCAATCAGCTCTTGTTCCTATCATAATGATCGTGATTCTTGGGGTAAATGGAACATGTTTTTAGTCTCTTAAACCTTTTTAATAATTTGGGATGAATCCTTAAAAATATGGGATCAAAAGCCAAGGTTCAACCTTTGAATTTGTTCCATGGTGGGCGCCAAAATGTTAGGATTGATTTGATTTACAAAGAGAGAAACTAGAGAGAAGTTAGAGAATTGTGTGAGAATGTGTGGCTCCTTTATGAGGTCTAAGTTTATAGAGTATTACATGTACACTTGTCGATTACATAGAGTATACACATCACAGCATGTCATAGGGGTATAAAAGTAAGAGAAAATTCATTTATAACTTGAGGTCGACCACTCCATAGCTCGAACTGGTGGTCCACTTTCCAACACCAAAGCTCGCATACCTAGGTGGGTCTTTCTTACGAGTGTAGTTGTGGGCACGAGCATAAACAGGTACTTTCTGACAACTCAAACTATTAGTTGGATTGAGCTTAGGATCGATTTATATGTTTAAATATTTTTAAAGGAACAAATTAGTTGTTTTGTTGTTTAATAAAACAAAAAATATAACTTTTTTTTCAAATTACTTTTATCTGAGATGTTAAGATAGTTTTCATATAAAATAAACATCATGGGAAATCACTTTTGTCTTGGTGGTCAAAACAATTTTAATTTATGAAAAAGATTTTTTGTTTTTTAGTTCATTTTTATTTGTAAATTACTTTTTTGCATGTCACTTACATCTTAGTGGTCAAAACAATTATATAAAAATAAATAATTTTTTTGTAAAGTCTTTTTATTGTGAAATTATATTTTACAAGATAAATTTTATCTCATCCTTCAAAAAAATTTAATATAAAATATAATTTTTTTATGAAATCATTTTTATCTCAAAGCCAAAATATTTTAATTATATCTTTTCGTTAAGACTAAAATTATTAATTTGTCCCTTTAAAAGATAGATCTTTCCATCATAGGATCTGTGATGTCATCTAAATGTAAGGAGAACATTATTCTTTGATATATGAAATGAACCAATCATATGGAGAGCTGCCAACATTGTTTCTAAACGAGGGATGAAGTTTGAAAGTTTAATATGGACAGCTGCCAACATTGTTTCTAAACGAGGGATGAAGTTTGAAAGTTTAAAGTATGTGCTTAACAAGTGTAAAGGTTAGTGAATAAGTTATTTTTAAAATTCATTGAATAATTAAATTATCATAGATAACCAAAACATAAAATTACATATAAAAGTAAGTACAAAAAATTAAAAGAAATACACAATTTTTACATGAAAATAATTTAGATAAAACATGATCTAATAGAAAATCACTTATCCACTGAACCAACATATATGTTATTAAATACAAAAACAATCTTAGACTATTGTTATAGTGGCAATATTTCAACGTATTTTACTTATGAATTATCACTCTATCTTCACAACTTACCAAGGTAGATGTCAGATACAGACATACATTTTGATCAAGTTGAGCAGAAGCTACCAACCCAGTCCATAAAATAACTTGAAGTGATTAACACAATAACACATGTTTCATGTGTGTTTTAGATATATTTGGTGGAGCAATCTTAATCTTAAGGTTATGCAAATAATTAAGATAAAAGAAGACAAGGAATACTAGAACACAAGCAAAATCAAGAGCAAATTTTGTTAAGGTAATAAAAATCTTCTTATGACAAAAATCTTTAAATTCAAACGAATTTGTATTTATATTATTAAAATTAAAATAAATAAGTATATTTGATCATTTGCATGTGTTATCCATTGAATAAAATGTTTAAACTATTTGATTTTTGCATAGGTATAAGCTAATTATAATGGGAGTTAACCCATGGTTTCCACTGTGGTTTCTTATTCGTAAGAAGTCATGTTTGTTACTAATCCTTATTGAATACCCTCTTGTTAAGTTATATTTGATAATAGTAATTTACTTATACTTCACTTGTATTATTTCACTTGTATTACTTCACTTGTATTACACTTCCACTATTTCACTTGTATTATATTTGTACTACACTTCTACTATTTCACTTGTACTACACTTGTTACAACCCTATAAATAGGGTTCTCTATGTACATTCTAAAACACACCAATACAACATTAAATCATTTTTTTTTTCTTTTTATCTCTCTATACTCTTTACATGGTATCACAACCTCTCATATACCTCTAGAATTTCTATCAAAATTTCGCCTCTCTTTACCACAACCAACCCGACTCATCCCAACTCGGTTCACTCTCAACCCGGCTCATCCCAACTCAGTTCAATCTCAACCCGGCTCATCCCAACTCGGTTCACTCTCAACCCGGCTCACTTCAACCCGGCTCACTTCAACCCGGCTCACTTCAACCCGACTCACCTCAACCCGGCTCACTCCAACCCGGCTCACCTCAATCCGACTCACTCCAACCTGGCTCACATCAACCCGACTCACCTCAACTCAACTCACTCTAACCCGGCTCATCTCAATCTGGTTCCATGCTTGTTTTCAACTCCTCTTTTCATTTTTAAGGATATCTCCTTTATACTGTTTCTATATATTTGTCTTATATTTCCTCCATTATTTCGTTAAAATGGACTGAAATGATGTCCCAAAACCAATCTCTACCACCTTTGATGATACTAACTACCTAATCTGGGCACAAGCAATGAAAATTTTCTTAAAAGGATGCAAGCTATGACGTTTCATAACTGATGATATCTCTGTACCCATTTAAGAAACCACTGAAAACAACTCCTTATTTACTGACTGCCTTGAAGATTGGGAGAGTAAACATCATCAAATTATTACTTGGTTCCGTAACACCACCTTACCCTCCATCCATGGTGAATTGTCACAAGAAGGTTCTAAAGAGGGCTTCAAATATCAAGGCTGCACCTACTGTCACAACCCCAATCATGAGCTTCTTACATGTCCCATTTGGGTATGTATATATTGTCACAAGAAGGGTACAAGACACTTTTTACCTTCTCTACTCAAGAACTTGAAGGTCTTCTTAAACATGTTCTCTCACAATCTAGTAATCCTCCTCTTACTGCCTTGTCTCTCACATCAGGTAAATCTTTATGGTATTTTGATTCTACTTGTTGTAACTATATGACTCATGATACTCACATCTTTTCTCCCATACAATCTTTCATCTCCAAACCTTTAATTCAAACTGTCAATAGTTCGCATATGCATGTTAATTCTGTAGGACAAGTTTCCACATCTTCTATATCACTTTCTGACACTTTTCATATTCCCAACCTTACTCTAAATCTTATCTCTGTTGGTCAATTATGTGAACTTGGTCTTACTATTAGTTTTTCCTCTTCTGGTTGTCATGTGCAGGATCCACAGATAGGACAGATCCTTGGGATAGGCCATAAGGTTGGATGATTATTTAAACTTATCAACCTTCATCTACCCATTTTTTCCTCATACTTCCGTTGTTGCTTCTACTACTCCTATCAACCTATGGCATGCTCGTCTAGGTCATACGTCTATAGGAAATCTTCGTCATTTAGCATCTTCTAGTAAATTAGGATCTGTTGCTATTTCTAATAATGTAAATTGTTTGCCTTGTCAATTGGGAAATCAACATGCTTTATGTTTTAATAAAAGTGATTCTACTTTTGTCTTCCCTTTTGACTTAATTTATTCTTATGTTTGGGGTCCATCCCCACATCCTACTATGGAAAGATGTGTTTACTTTGTCATTTTTATTGATGATTATTCAAAATTCACATGGATTTTTCTCAAGTTTATTGTCGAGCAATTTAAACAATTTAAATTCTTAATAATTTTCAATATAAACTAATTTTTCTATTTAATCCAAACACTCTTTCAATTATAATATTTATAATTAAGTTTGATAACGTAAATATTCATGTATTCTACTTCTCTTATTTTAATAACATTAAATTAACTTAGTACATATTAACATTTTTCATAAAATATTTTTACAAAAATTTAACAATGCATTTACATGCATATGGTATATATATTTAATTTAAAACATAATAAGTAGGCACTTATATATTAATGACATGATATATGCATGTCAATATTATTAATGTATCATGAATTATTCATAAACTATACGAAAGTAACATTTAAGAAAAATCAATGCCAAATTATTTATGATCGAGTTTCTTTTTTAGGTTATAAAATAAATGAAACTAAATTAAATTATGTAACTATTACATTTTAATTTATCCATACATATAACTTTTTTTGTTGCAATTTGGGTCTAGCTCAAAAAAACTTCTAACAAAAAATAATTTTTTATTTTGTAGAAATCCAAGCTTCAAAATTAAATTTCATCAAAATGAGATCAAATTGAGACATATATGATGACAGGGGACATCAAACCTGAGCAGGTCTAACAGAGTGTAGCCAAACAGTAGATGCATAGCGCATAACCATCACGTTAGCGACTGACCAAGACAATGCACATCCTTCTCAACTTGCAAACCGACATGGAAACACATAACCATCGTCCTTGTTTGACTTGTAAGTGGTGTTTGTGGCTTGGGTAGTGTTGGGAAGCGGAGCTTGGTACTGTTTAGGTGGGACTTGCTATTCTAGCACTATTTTAGAAACAAGTTTTAGTCCAAACTCAATACATAACTCAAAATATGGCACACAAAAATTCTAAAAAATTTCATAAAATCTATGAAATTAAAAAACTAAATTTACAAAATTTGTATACCCTAATTGTAGTGTACATAACTTTTCTAATACAATAACTTGAAAGAACCAAATAATTAACAATCACATATAATTTCACTCAATGATTGAATAATCCATATAAAAAAATTGCATCTAATGCAATTTTAATATGTACTCTAAATATAAAATACATACATAATTAGTAAAATTATCATAACTAGGCTTTCATATCAATTTGAAAACTCTTTTCTAGTATAAAAATCAAATTTTATATACAAATTATGTGGAACTATTGGTATAGGTTGTTAGTGTATTTACATTAATTGATAAAGATATTAGTATAGTATTTATAATTAGTATGAGAATTACATTCTTTTGGGATTAAATTTTTAGAATTGGATGTCTTATTTTACTTATATATTATACAAAATTTACATGGTGTCAGAACTTCGATTGATTAATTAACTAAAAAAATTAATAGGTCTTCCACACCAAAAAAGAAAATAATGGACCTCTTACAAAAATAAAATATGGACCTTACAAAAAGAAATACAAATGTTTTAAATAAAATTAAAATATAATAAAAATGTATTAAAAATACAAGATATTGGATCAAACAAATAACACTTTGAGAGAGATGATAATATATAAAAAGAACATGTTCCACGTTCATTAAGAAATATACTTATTTAGTGTATATAACTAGTACAAGATTTACATTATTTTGAGTTTAATTTTTTAAGATTTGATATTTCATATGATTTATATAATATACAAAATTTATTTAGGAAACAAAAAAATTTCCTAACAAAATCCTTATAATATTAGTAATTTAATTACTATACATAGTTTAGACGGATGAGCATTTTATACATGAGTGTAAAATGTTAATGTTGTTGTATTTAACATTTTAATAAAAGAAAAAGGTATTTTTGTGTTTCTTAAATTTATGGTTTTATTATATTTTGATTTCTAAATTTCTTGTCAATATATTTTAATAATCATATTTTAAAAATTTAGGATATCATAAAAAAAAAGGCCTCGTACTTATATTTTTGTAATATTTTTTATTCTTAAATATAAAATTTTAATCATTTCTTTTTGTTACATGTCACTTTAATTCTTATATTTAACTAAAATGTAACACTTTAGTTCTAGTCAAGAATTAAAATGTTTTAAAAATACAAAGTTAATTACTTAGGTGGTATCCACCCTTAATAAAATGCACCACAAAGAGGAGGAAATATAACCGCAAAGTAGGCCAATTGCACCACAAAATCGCAAATTGCGGTACTAAAACAACAAATTGTGAAGTCAAATTAATTTAATTTCCAGATTCTCTTTTCCTAAGAAAATTAAAATGTTAAAACTTTTAAACTTATTTTATGCAACTTTCTTTTCATACCTCAGAAATCATATTTTAATTTCATATTACATTAAATTTATGTATAAAACATTTTTAAAATATTAAAAATATATATACCTACGTGATGCGGTGCAATTCAAACCGCATTGCATGATTTCACACTACCAGTGAAATCATGATAAGTAGTGCAGTCTGCATATTTTTTATCCACCTCTAGTCAAATGTGCTAGTACATTTCGAATTATTAATTATATATTTAGCTTTTCCTTTACTATTTCCAACTTTTTTGTGTCTTCGTTTTATTACTAAGCTTTTAATTTTAATTGGCTTATAGAATTCAACTTATCCATAAATAGGACCTACGTTATGTATCTCATCAAAGAAAAAAAATGATACTGTATTCTTCTGGTCCTTAATTTTTATGGAATTCATATTAAAGTGATACCATATTATTATTATTATTATTATTATTATAGATACCAATGCACCTCAAATAGTTTTTGAACTATTTTATCTAAAATTTTAATTTAATTATAAATATTATCATTAATTGAATTTATCAATTATATTGATCTAGTTATCTTCATCAATTATCGTTATTAGTAAATATATTTTTATAAATATTATACAAAATAATTATTACTAAAACAAAATTATACTTTTATTAATCATAATATCTTTTGTATAAAATATCTAAAGAATGTAAAACAAAATCTTTCCCGACTTATGACAAAACAGGACATAAAGATTAGTTGTAAAACAAAATCTTACTTTTATCTTATAACCATAGTATCTTCTTTTTCTTCTTCTTCTCTTTATTTTTATATAACATAATTTTTGTTTAAGAGTAGTAACATGCTGTTATTAATAAAGTTATTATCATAATATTCATCTATCATCCGCCAAAATGATAAAGCATTATTTATAATTTTTATCCTATTAGTAATAAGAAGAATAATTATACAGATATCTTTAATAAAAATATATTTTAAATTTATATATATTTCGTTATATTTATAAAAATAATAATAATAATTCATATTAAATAAGATAATACAAATTCGTTATATTTATAAAAATAATAATAATAATTCATTTTGTAAAATAATAAACTTGTGTTATTCTATTTGCTAACTTCGAAATTAAGATAATACAATTTTATTATTTTATCAAATGAATTTTTATAACTATTTTTCTTTTATAAAAATAACAAATTTATCTTATCTCACCTAATATATAAAAGGCTAAAATGTATTTTTTTATACATAATAGACTTGAGTTATTTTTTTCTTAATCTTATACAAAACAAAAAGGATGATATAATACTAAAATTAAGTTAGATACTATATTAAATAAATAAATAAATTAGATATTATATTTTATTGTTAAAAAAGAGTTAGATATTATGTTCATAAGTTTAAGTTTAAGGTAGATATTATGCTCATAAGCTTAAGGTTAAGGGTGACTATATATATTAATTATTTTGTTTTACTTTATTATTTATTTAAGTGTTTTTTTAACTTATTATATTTATATGTACATAAATAGTATATGTATCAACGTATTAATAATATTATTATTTATATTATACTATTTTTTGTAAATTGAATCTTTATTTCCACCAATACTTTAATTATCATTTATATATTAGAAAATATTTTCTCATTCTAACCTATTTAACTAAAATTGTATGTACTAATATTATATTAAATTAAAAATCAATTATCATTAAAATATTAAAGTAAGTAAATAAAAATAATTTATCCAATATATATTTTTACTTTATAAGATTTATTTTTCTTATTTTTTTTATCATTTATATATTAGAAATTTTACTTCAATCTCTAACCAAAAGTGATATTCATCTAAAATTATGTATTGTTTCTTTTTGTTCTTATAAATAATAAGTTTCACGTAACATCGGTCGATACAATTCTGTATATCCCATGTGTCAAGCAATTATTGGTCTCAATCATTAAAATGCCTTATGAGGTAAGCTAAATAAGTATTAAGTTATAAAATAAATATGACCGTAAAATTATCTCAATAAAGAAATAAAGACCTAATTTTTATTTCTTAATTGTCCTAAATAGATAATTAAGGATAAATGTATACCATTTATAACAAGTCAATCATATTTCGATAAGGAATCAAGTTAACTATATATGTGTGTACACACACTCACACATGACTTAGATCTGATATATCACACGTAATAGAGAATCATAACTAAACAGTCTATTTCTTTATAATCACATAACGATATCGTAGATCTCTTCTAAACTTCATCATCTTATTATTGACTTAATCATCAAAGGGCCAAAGACTACCCCCTACAGGGTGGTCCAAGGTTATAATGATTTGTTCATCTTGCAAATCAATGGAGAATAGTCCTACCTGATGTTGACAAAAATCGGTATCAACATCTATGCCATATGTGGGAAAGAAATGTGTCATACTTGGCTAAAACAATCATAAAATTGTAGGACTCTTAAAAAGTTCTCCACTTTTCTCATATGTAAAAAATTCAAATTAGTCTTTGAAAAGAGATTGAAGAGTAGCAAGGTTTTCTAAGAGATAGCCTTATATTCATCTAGTCCATCACTATTACCAACTTGACTCTTTGAACTTTTAAGAGAGACTAGTCAACTAGCTTCATCGCTCAGACCTTAACTAATAGTTAAGAGGCCCAGCCTATCAACCAATAGGCCATCTATCTGCTATTCCTTTCTGTTCCATCACAGCCTACTAGAAACACAAATGTTGTACCCAGACGTACCTACCCACTCTGGCACATCTAGATGAGGATAGCCTAGGCTAGAGGTTGCTTAGACATGATGGAAAACACATTCCAAGCCATCCTGGAGTGCCTACCAGAGCCATTGGCTACTAGACCTATCCTTGTGCTAGAAAATGTCCTTATAGAATCCTCTAATACCCAAAATGCACAAGGCCATACTCACAGCCATCTAGGACTTGACTGGCGAGATGATTGTCCATAATAGGAATACATTCATGTGGCTGGTCAGACTTTGTTTGCCCATACCATTCAAAGTCGTCAAACCATGGATGCTATAATACAGTCCCACCGATCATCCATCTTGGAATAGTTGGGGCCAACCCAAGAGGCTTTTGTCCATTATGATTTATATAGTCATCTCGAGGCTCACAAGTAGGCACACTCTAACCAAGCCAACCAAGTTGACCAAACAGCCTTAGCAACCAATGGTTTCCTCAAGATCATGCATCAAGAAGAAAACCAATTATCCTTTATCCAACCATTAATTGAATTGCTAAATAATTGCAAGAGGTTTTGATAAAGGTTGAACCAAGGTAGACTCTAAGACCTAGCTATTTCTATTGAGTCCTGTGCACCTTAAAGATTATGACTATCCCAATTTCTAACAAGTTCAAGCTACCTTACACAAGCACATATGATGGCACCAAAGATCGTTTACACATATGAAAATTTTCAAGGGTTGGATGGACCTTTATACCTACATTAATGCAATTAATTGTTAGGCTTTTTAGCTTATATTAACAGACATGACCAAATCCTGGTACCATACCCTAAAGCCCAACAATACTAATTCCTTCTTAGAATTTGGGAAATAGTTTTTGTCTCACTTCTCAACAAATAAAAAAAGGCCAAAACTCTTGGCACACCAGATGATATTACAATAGGGAAGGGATGAGTCCCTAAAAGATTTCTTTGATTGATTCAACTCAAAGAAGGTACAAATGAAAGATTACCCAAATTCTATGGCATTACGGTCTTACATTAAGCCCTACACCAGGAAGATTTATAGAGAGATACATCCAAAGATTTCCTAACAAAATATTTTGATGTTATTAACTAGTTAACACTTACATCAATCTAGATGACATGCTTTCCAATAGGAAAAAAATCAAGAGCTTCCTTTTTAGGAGGTTGAGGAGTAAAAGAACAAGGGCAGGGATGAGCCCCTATGCCATAAAAATAAAAGGTTCAGACCAGATAAAAAACGTAATAAAAAGACTAAGGACATAATTATCATCCATCTTGGGTGAGGTTTCCAAACTTGCACTCCTCTAAGTGCAACAAGAGAGGCCTTGCTAATGCAATTTGAATGCCAACACATTATATGTTGGCCTGAGCAATAGAACAATTCTAGATGGGATAAGTACCAATGCTGCAAGTTCCATAAAGACATTGACCACTCAACTGAGAACTATTGGAAGTTACATGATGAAATTGAGTACCTATCCAAAGAGAGAGACAATCTCAAAGATAGGAAATTCATAGGGTTAGAATCATCAAGGAGGTCCTACGGGGGTTAGTTCCAACAATGCACATAAAGCATTCATATAAGAGGTCATTTCTAGCCATAAATTATGTAGGTTACCTCTACACGTAACCTAGGCAAAAATCCTAAACTTACAGGCTCAAACATAACATTTTCGAAAGATAAGCTCATAGGTTGATCCATCTTTACATAGATGCCTTAGTTGTCACTCTTCTTGTGGTCGACATAACTCTACACATAATTCTAATAGATATTGATAGCTTAGTCGATGTTCTAATCTATAAGGCCTGTAAGTAAGTGAAGTGTTATTACCCTCTCAACCTAGTGACTACCCTTTTGGAAGGATTTTTTGGACGTTCACTAATTCCAAAAGCCAATGTGACCTTACTAGTCACTATTAGACAAGGTACCGACACAAGAACAATTATGGTAGGCTCCTTTTTTGTGGACTACCTATCCTCATACAATTGCATCCTATAAAGGTGCTTCTTATATGAGGCCATAGTTGTATCTTCAACCTACTAGTTTGCCTTAAAGTTCCTAACAAACATGGGACAAGAGTGGTGCTTGGAAAATAAAAGGTAGCTAGAGAATGCTACATCATGGGGATCCAGATGGGGCAAAAGTAAAAGTCTTGTAAGGTTAGGACCAAAAAGTGCTAACTCAATTAGTTTTTTCCTTTAAGTTTTTTTACATTTTCCATTATTACAAGACTTAGTAAAATAAATAGCCTCGATTGTATTTCAATTTATGTTCTTAGGATATTTTATATTATTTTGTAATTTAAATTTATTGTTATTAATTAATGTATCACTGATCACCACACACGAAGTGTGTGTAATGAATACGCAAGTATACATATCGTAAACAAGTAATATAATGATAAAAAAATATTGTTCCCACAGAGATTATATTTTATTAGAAACTAATTTTAAAACTAAAAATAATAAAAATCAATTTTTTTGGTGTTTTTATATTTTAAAGAAGCAAAATTAAAATAATTAAAAGTAAATAACAATAATTAATTAAATTAGATTTGGTAACTAAAAAGATATATGAGAAAATATCTAGGAATACTTAACTCCCAAATTTTCTAAACATGTGAATCACTAAAATCCCCCAATATAATATCAATTAATTACATGATTAATTGAATCTAATTTAGCATATATTCATCTCTCAAGTAAACTATACACCGTATAATAATTAATTTAATCACACTCTCATGCCAATTAAATTGCATACTACTCATTAAGTTCATTAATTATGGATTACGTACATAAGAATCATACATCTTTGCCTAGAAACTATGTATGTTATTTAATCAAGACAAACAATTAAATAATTCTCTCAAATCTATTTAATTACCTTTATAAATAAATTGTTGCCCAAACAATTAAGAACATATAATTAAATTAAAAATTATAATTAGGGTAAAGTATTAAATCATCATATGGTCAAAATTGGGTTCATAAGATCCCTATATTAATAAATTAACTACACATAATCGTGTTCATAAAGCTCATATTTTTCATAAATAAAGACATAAAAATTGATAAAGAAAAGAGTAAAAAAAGAAATACAATCAATCTCTTAAATTGTATAATTAATCTCCTCTTGAATCTCCACCAAAATTGTGTCCTATCTTGAATTTTTCTATATTTTCTCTCTTTTTAGCTCCAAAAATTGACCAAAATTATGCTAATAGAGGTCACTTAAGGTTTATATTGTGATTAAGGGTTAAATATTACTCAAGTGTGATCTGGACCATCAGATCAGCTTCATATCAAGGGCTACGATCAAAACAAGCAAAGCTGACAACTCCAGCCAATCATAGCGTGACACGTGACATCAGAAATTCACTAGGTGAGTTAGGGAGCAACGCATGGTAGAGGAGACTAGTTAGAGTCAATGCTTTCTGAGTTAGCGACATGCGGCGTGATGTGATTCACAGAAACAGATGATGTGGCACCTGGGTGGAACGAGCAAAATAATGGCGTGGTGACACGTGGTAATGAGGGTTGACCAATTTCTGAACTCTAATTGACATGTGACACTCGTTTCGTCCTCCTCACATGCGGCGTAACATGATTCGTTGTCCTTACTTGTGTGGCATCTACGTGGCTTACCCAGTCAGCTCCTCTACTTGCGTGGTATGACACATGGTAGTTTCTGATTGGTCTTGCGTTAAAAATTCATAAAAATCCATAAAAATTCTAAAAAAATCCCAAAAACTTTCAAAAATTATATTCCCACCCCTTTTCACAAAAAAATTTATATTTTTATATTTTTGGTCATAAAAATATAATTTATTGAATAAAATAAGTAAATATTAAGTAAAAAAGTGTGCTAATAACTCTATTTTCAAAGAATCATCAATCACTTAGGATACATATCCTTACCTACAGTCATAAGTCTCTACTTCTAAAATTTAACATCAAATGAACAAGCGAGTTTGAGCCTTCTCGACTCTAGCAAGTCTAGGGCCCATAGTGTGATATCACTAGGGGTTGAGTGATGAGTGCTTAAAAACACTAAATATAATATGATTTTATGCAATTTAAATAATAAAAATCATCATGATAGGTAAACTCTCTACCTTAAGGCCCAAACCACTGAATGATTCACAAAAGCTGGGATACATTAAGTTATAGAGAGTGTGCACTCTAATAATAGGCTCTACCGTCCATACTATAACTAACATGGACAAAAATTAACTTTATCTAATTGCTTTTTAATCAGCCATAGACCTTGAAGGGTTATGGCTCAAAAGCCACGCCACCTTAGGACTGAGAGTAATAAAACCACCAGTGTGTTGTTAGGGCATGGATTCCTACTAACTTGCCTGCCAGTTTCTTGTCACCAGCGATGTTTCTAGATTTCCAATCGAACTCCTAGTTAGGAAGTTATGTCAAAGTTAATGTTTGTACTTGAAAATTCAACTATTTCCTTTTTTTGGAGGAAAATTTAAAATTCAAATCCTTGACTTGGAGTCGTTAGGCTTGGTCAAGTACCACGCCTTTTTATATAGGAAGTGATAGATATTGAATATATGGATGTCTAGGATTAGGTTTGGTTATCAAGGGTTCATATAGAGGCAAAAGAGGTTCAGTGTGGATAGCATGCATTGGTGGCTGATTGGAGGTCGAGCAAAGGAATGGATATTGAAGCCTTGGGCATCGATGGACTTGTCATCAACATCTTGGATGACGATCTTTTTGCCAAAAATCTCTTAGTCGACAGCCTCTAGCCAACGATGTCCTGGTCGGCACTTCCTTGGTGAATGGTTCTTTGGTTGACAATCCTTTGGTTAGTAACTCTATGATCGATGGGCCGAGGCCATCCCAAAATTGTGGTTCCTTCGATTTTGTTCATGGGATGTTCACACACTTGTTCGATGCAAGTTAGGTTTTCGAGTGATGAAGACTTGAGTTTTATTCCAACTACATTCCCTTGTACCAACCAAGTACTGATTAGAGTAGTGTTGAGTTTTTTTCAATGAACTGTAATGGCTCTAAAATGATGGATCATAATTTGGATATGATGAGGGAGATGTTCCAGATCCTCGAGTCTATTACTTTAATGCCTCAAGTTTTAGGCATAGTTTGGTGAAAACATCTTCCTGACAAAGTAACTTGTCAACTTATCACTTCTCTTCATGATTGTGACTACTTTTTCTGCTTATACTGTAAAAGTTCTAGGTTGATGTTGGCGGAGCTTCATGATAATTTCTTTCTAACTGCTATAGGATGTTACTTGGTTGTTGGGTGCTCGAAAAGAAGCATCGTAAAAAAACTAACTGTAAAGGAGTTCAAGTATTGCAACTACTCATAGCTATAGGGATGTAGCAAGGGATGGTTCAATTTTAAGTCCTATTGCAATCATATCTTGGTTGACAAATTGTTGGATATCAATAAAGGGTGGAAGGATGCCCTCTTTACTATATTGGGTCAATCATTTGACATTCCTCCCATGCCTACCTTGTTCAAGAGAAAGGTTATGAAGTATGAGACTTAGTCTTTTATTATGCATTTTATTGTGTCC
Source organism: Hippophae gyantsensis (assembly GCA_030763125.1). Taxonomy (NCBI): domain Eukaryota; kingdom Viridiplantae; phylum Streptophyta; class Magnoliopsida; order Rosales; family Elaeagnaceae; genus Hippophae; species Hippophae gyantsensis. The sequence continues at coordinate 37,669,131 of CM061035.1, read as the reverse complement.
TAACTTGTTTCTTTTTATTTACAATATGTTAAACGAAGGCAATATCACCCGAAAGTAGGAGGATTTTATTGACCTACTCTATTGCTTCATGTGTTGAGACATCACAATGATCGACTCATCCTTCCTAAATGGATTTATTATTGGGGCATAGATCCAATTGTAGTTAATTCAGAGGGTGGCAACCTCCAAACTTGGATAATAAGTGCCTATTATAATTTAATATTTTTGTGTTGCTAGTTTTGGGTGATCAAGTCATTGTATTAACTTTTAATCTTTTGCAAGCATGACTTGCAAACATCCTTTTGGGAAGTAGAGAAGGTTGTAGATGGCTATTCGTTCCTTGAAATAATCTAGCTCAGAGGATACTCTAAAGAAATCTAAGGGTTTATGGAAGCCCAAGGCTTCCAAGAGGAAGATAGCTCACAATTGATAACCCTATGAAAGTAGAGTCATTAGTGCACTTTTCTACTCAATATTTTCTTATTTTATTCAATAAGGTAGTATTTTTGGGATTAAAAATATAAAAATATGAACTTTCTACTGAAAAGAGGGTGAAAATATAATTTTTGTAATTTTTATGAATTTTTAACGTAGGATCAATCCAAATTTGCCAAGTGGATGCCATGCAAGCATAAGAGTTCATCAAGCAAGCCACATGGATGCCATGTAAGCGAAGAGAGCGAATCATGCAATGCCTACCCAAGATATGATTTCCATATGGTTTAAAATGGAACCAACCCCTACTACATCCCTATAGGTATGAGTAGTAGCAATACTTGAACTCTTCTATGGTTAGTTCTCTACCGTGATCCTTTCAAAGCACCCAACAACCGAGTAACATCCTATAACAGTTAGGGAAAAATTGTCTTGGGGCCTCGCCAACATCAACCAAGAAATTTTGCATTATAGGTAGAAAAAAGAGTCATAACCATGAAAATGAGTGATTAGCAGACAAAGTAAACCTGTTAGGAATATTTTTGCTCTAAATTGTGCCCAAAACCTGAGGCATCAAAGTAATGGACTCGAGAATCTAGAAAATATCCCTCATTATATCCAAATATTGATCCGTCATTTTAGAGCCATAACGGTTCATAAAAAGGAACTCGACATTGCTCTAATTAGTCCCTGATTGCCACAATGGAATGTGGTCAAAATAGAACTCAAGTCTTTATCACTCGAAGACCTAACTTACGTTGAGTGATCACTTTAATGTCCTATGAACAACACCGGAGGAACTACGACGTCAGGATGCTCTGAGCCTATTGCCCCACATGATCCATTCTTGATGACCACTACCTATGCCACAACTGATCAGAGAGTTATTGACCAAAGAATTATCGACCAAAGAACCATTGGCCAAAGGACGATCGGTTAGGACATCATCGGCCAAGTCACCGATGGCCAAGGCTTTATTGACCACCCTTCCGCTCGACCTCCACTCAACCACCAATGCACGCAACCCATACTGACCTTCATTTGCCTTGGTATGCATCCTTGATGGCTAAACATGGTCCTATACATCCATAGATCCAATATCCATCACTTCCTATATAGGAAGGTGTGGTATAAGTGTTATGGGATGCAAAGTGTTTGGATGGTGAGAAAATAATTATTCTACCCTATATATCTAGAGGTTGGAGAAGCAATCTCATCATCTCATTCAAGGCCGCATGAAATTGCTATAGTTACTTGGCCAAGCCTAAGGGCTCTAAGTGAAGGATTTGAATTTCAAATTTCCCTCCGGAAAGAGGAAAAAGGGTTGACTTCCCAAGCATAAATGTTGACTTTGACATAACTTCTTAACTAGGAGTCTGATTGGAAATATAGAAGTATCACCTACGATAAGACATTATCACGCACGTTTAGAGTGGTCAGACATGGCATGAAGTCGTTTGCTTGGGCGTGCAGAAAATCACACAAAAGTGAGCCTAATGTTGCTAGCGTGATTGAAAAGGGTTATGAACACAAGTATCGACAAAAATCACAATCAAACTTGCTTGTCCAAGGGCCAAAAAGTCTAGGAGGTTGATGTTGGGTGTAATTTCATACATTTCACATGGAAAGGAAATAATAATCTTAGTCAGCAAATAGCCTTATGGGTCATGCCTAATAAGCATTGAGTAGCAGATAAGCATAAATAAGATAATCTCAATAAAGAGATAAATATCTAATTATTATCCTTTAATTATACTAAAGAGATAATTAGTGATAGATGTCTATGATGCTACAACAAGTCAATCATATTCTGATAAGGGATAATCATAAGGTTAACTATTTCCCCTATATATACTCACATATGTACATATTCACATAAGTAATAAAGAATTACAACCAAACACTATTTTCTCATAATCACAAAATGAGATCATATCTCTTATAAACTTCATTATCTTGTTATTAATTTAAGTATGAGAGATGAGAGGGATAAAAACTACTTTCATACGATGGTTTAAGGTACTAATGGTTTATTAATTTTACAGATTCATAGAGAACAATTCTACTTAACATTAACGAAAATCAACATCAAGAAATATCTTGATAACTAACATATCATTCCCTTCTTGCATCTTTGAGCATTAATTTTTTTTTTCCATTTTAATAAAAAAATATTATTATATTTTCAAATAATTTTATTTCTTTTTGAAGTGTTATATATAATATATTATTTATGTATCACCTAAATTTTATTCATTGTTTTTGTTTTTTTTTTGGTTTTTTGAGGATATTATAAAAAATGTTTACAAAATTAAAATAAGAATGGGATTAGTAAGTCCATCTGAAGCATGCACGTACTGTCTAAAAGCATAAGTGAGTATTTTTAAAATCGACTTATCAAAGGTGACTAGGCAAATTTTAATACGTGTGTCAATTACGTATGTATCTCCGTTTCATATTTAGGATTCAACCCGAAAAAATGTTAAAGATGAGAAATAAAAAAATAAAGCCTAAATCAAATTGTCCGACAAATTCCACGCGGGACCGCTGCCCTGAAAATCGAACGGTGGACAGTGTTCCAAAGATTATAAAAATATGGATTACAAAGAGTAAAAAGATAGATAAAAAGAACAGAAAAATAAAATCAGCAAAAGTATTTATGAATTTTTTAAAAAAGTTATTTAAATCGTATTTTTTATTAAATAAATAAAATATTATAGAAATAAAATTTAAATTTAAGTTTTTAGAGGTAGGATCAAATTTAATCTCATTTTTTATTTTATTTTATTTTATGCGAACATATTCAAATATATGAATTTAAAATGGAGGAAAATATAAATTTAATTACGTAAAACTTTTACCCTCCCATTATTTTTTATTTTCTGCGAACATATTACGAAAACTCTCTCTCGCTCGTTCTGTACATCTGTGTAAAAGAAAGCCCTAACTTTCCTTCTCCTAAGATTTATCTTTCTCTACTCAAATTCACATTCCCTTTCCTCTATTCGTGGATTTTGAGTTTCAATAGTTTGAAATTAAGGCTATAAGTAAAGGACAGTTAAGGATCTAGAGTGGAAGACGAGAAGAAAATAAAAAATGGCGTCGTCGGACAACGAGCTCGAATCACAGCTCATGGAAGGTGGGAGTAAGCTTGTCGACCCTCCGTCGTCAGTTGACGAACTTCTTCCTCTTCTTGATGTAAGCCCTAATTGAATATCTTTTAGGCTGCCTTTTGAAGTGTGGTGACGTTGTGCTTCACATAATTACAATGTTTTCGGCTTTATGCATACTTCTCTGGTTCCGTGCATGAAATGATTTATATTCCCGTGATTATCTTCCGTTTATTAGGATGAGTTTTTTTATGTTAAGTCGTGATGGGGCATCGATATGGAGTTTGTGCTATTTTGATGTTTTGCTGCGACTTTAATTTTTTTTCCTTTATGGCTTATATGCTCTTCAATTGTATAATTGCCCTTTGGTTAAAGGATACTTAGGGTTCATGCTTCCCAAGAATGTCACTTATTTTTAACTGCATGATGGACATAGATGGTTGGTGGTGTTGAGCTCTTCTGGTTTCCTTTTCTTCCATAGCCTTTTTCTTATAGTGCGCATAACGTGGGCGTCCACGAATAATATTTGAGTTGTTCACACAAGTATAGGTGCATGCATGATTTTCATGCCACTTACAGATTACTTATGGACATCCTTATGTTGTTCCACTTCCAACTAATATTTGTTCAAAACCCGAATACCATCACAGTCCTCTTCTCTCTGAATGGGATCTTGGAGACGACTCTTGTAACATAACACCTATGTTGTGCAATTTATTCAATTTTATTAATTAGATAAAAAAGAATCAAAATATAATATTATCGGATGCTCCCAGCTTGTTTTGTTAGCACCAAAATATATCACAATTAAGAGCATTAATGGGATGAAAGGAAAAAGTGGTGAAGTCTCTAAGAGATTTTCTTTCTATTTTTGGACGTAGGTAGGCCTGATATGGATCACATCTGTATCGGCATGGTTTGGATTTTAGTTGTATCTACTATCTAGTTTAGAATTTTCTTCAATTTCCTGTAACCATATAACATACGAATTACAGTGGAACTATCTTCTTGGTTGTTTGTATTATTTGCACTTGATTACTATTTTCCTCTTTTGTAATCCTAGAAAATCGAGAGCTGTCTGCAGAAGGTTGAGCAGTCACCTACCATGCCAATGCAAAAAGCACTTTCTCCATCTCTGAAAGCATTGGTTTCCGAAAAACTATTAAGGCATTCAAATATTGATGTTCAAGTAGTGGTTGCTTCATGTATCAGCGAGATAACAAGAATAACTGCACCTGATGCTCCTTATGACGATGACCTAATGAAGGTAAAATTTAGTGATTTTGGATGCTAAAGATTTTATCTTTTCATTTTACTAGATTCTTTTCATGAAAATATTTTTCGTTTCTCTGCATGTAGGAGGTCTTTCAGCTTATTGTGTCATCGTTTGAAAATATAGATGACAACTTCAGTCGGTCATACGCAAAGAGGGCCTCAATTCTAGAAACCGTTGCAAAAGTCAGGTCATGTGTGGTGATGTTGGATCTTGAATGTGATGCATTGATTGTGCAGATGTTTCAGCATTTCCTTAAAGCAATTAGGTAGGTACTGTTATTATTAAGTGGATTCACTGTTCTTTGACAATGTCTTGCTTTTGGTTTACACTTGTTCCAATGCTTAGTTTTTCTCAAATTGGGAGGTGTTTAGTCACAGTTATTTTTGAAGAAATTTCGTTTAGCATGGATGTTATATCTTCTATACAATGATTTTTGGGTGATCTGTGATGGTTGTGTTTTTATTTTAATTTTATTGGATCTGAATTTTTTTTCCTTGAGAGTATGCGAATCTTGCAAGGGGCCATCTAAAGTCACAATTAGGGTAACACAACAAAGCTAAGGAATAACTGCTCACTTATTGTAAAAGAATTCAAATCTGACTTGATGTACTGTTTGGTTAGACACTAACAGTGATAAGGAGAGTGGGAAATCTTATTCAAAAAGATAAGTAGAGGGTAAGCATCTATCCATTTATTTTTTGGAGTGTCAGTTTCTTGTAGGTTTATAGAGTTGGTGGCTTCCCTCTTGTCCCCTTGCAAATGTGGTTTGGGTTGTACCTAATTCATTCTCAGGCTTATTCATGATAGACTTTGGAGGCTTTGGGAGACCTAAGAAAGGAAATTTTTTATGGAGATGTGGAGTCATTACCCTCCTCTGGAGGGTTTTGTTAGAAAGCAATAGAACGATCTTTGATGATAAAGAAGAACATGAGATGATTTGGAAGAGGATTTTACATTCTTCAGAAATTCCAGAATTTTATTTGTGTTATTTGATTTATGTTAGTCTTAATTTTTTTGGTTGTCTGCTATGTTACTTGTACTCTTCATAAAAGTACCCGTCCATGCGATGTGAGATGGATATACTTGTGAGTACTTGGACACTCTAATTTGGTGTGAATTTATAGAACTTATCCAAAAATTTACGACTCGGTGTCCTAAACGTGTCCGTGTAATATAGGTTTTCTATTTTATCTTTGTTAACTTTTATATATGAATTTTTATGGTTGTACCCTTGGCCCACATTTGTACCTTTTCCCTTTAATTTTGAATGGAAGTTTTTATTTCCTAAAAAAACAGTTGTAAGTGTGTTCTACGTTTAGAGGGCAGAAACACGGTCTATTTCTGTAATGCAATTGCGATATTCTTACCCATACTATTTCTTTTGTGCCTGTATTTCAGAATATAAGTATAATTTTGTATGGCTTTTCTTTGTTGTAGACTTGTAGCATGTAGAACGTCAAGCTAAATGGATTCTGTTAGTTTTTATGTTTTGAAGATTTCTTTTTGTTGTTCTTGAACCAGAAAATTTATCTTATATATTAAAAGCCTCAATGACTAAATAGTGTTTTCGTTGATCTCCCTTTTCTTTCTTTTCATTTTTTTAAAATTTTTTATTGGGTTTTTTTACACCGATAAATACCAAAGTGTCTATATAATAAATACATTTTTTATAATAATTATTTTGTATAATGTAATTGTTTTTATTACATTAGGGTGACAATTCATATAGTTTATAATTACTCATTTAATGAGTGTTCGATCAATTCACTTATGAGCAAATTATATTTTTGTTCTTTTTTTTACACGAATAAATTCCAAAATATTCATATAATAAATACATTTTTTTAATTTTTTTGTACTAATAAATACCAAAATGTTCATATAATAAATACATTTTTTATGAATAGTTATTTTGTATAATACAATTATTTTTATTACATTAAGAGTGACAATTTATACAGCCAATAAATACCAAAATGTTCATATAATAAATATATTTTTTTATGAATGGTTATTTTGTATAATGCAATTGTTTTTATTACATTAAAGGTGATAATTTATATAGTTCATGACTACCCATTTAATGAGTATTAGATCAATGCAGATCGTATTTTTTTTTAATTAATAATTTTCACTTCGAGATCATATCATATCTCACATCAATTAAAAAAAGAATATTCACTTAATATAAATTATTTTTAAGCAAAAAACGTTATTATTTATGTAGGATTAACTTCTTAGATAGTAAAAATATTAATTGAATAAGTTCATATATTATTATATTATATTTGACTTATTTATTAAAAAAGTTATGAAATTATTGTCAATATTGTGGTAACTAACTCATGTTTATATTTGTATTTGGATTTTATTGCTCATAAAATAGTTATTATTGCTCATAAAATAGTTATTATTATATGTTTATTCATCACTAAAGTAACAAATTAATTAACTTTTTGTTTTAAGAGTATTTCTACAAATCACTTTATAAAACATTTTAACATCAATTTTTCAATTATAATAAAATTAACTTAAAGATTTATGTTTAAAGATTTTTGTTCATTTATTTTATAAAATAAATAATTTGAAACAATAACAATTAACATTACTATATATTTATCAAATTTGAATCACCTATCCGTACATTTGCATGGGTCCAAAAACTAGTATGATAAAAAGAATAAATAAAGTTAAGGTTCTCTGTGTGGCTTAAATCTTTAATATGCTTAAGCTAGGCATGCTTTGTTTTCTAATTTTGTGATATTCTCCTTGCCTTTATAGGTTTTATGCTCTCTTATCATCCCATTTGATTTATCTACTTTCATTTTCATTCAAATAATTTTTTTTTTAAATTGTTGTAATTTTTTTTCCTCCCACTCTGAAATTAGATATAAGGCTGATTTAGGATGCTGACTATCCATTTTTGTATAATGTAATAGCATCTGTATGTGTTTATTTCTCACTGATGTTTCTTATTACCATTCCTCAGGGATCATCACCGGGAGAATATTTTTTCGTCCATGGAGATAATTATGACACTTGTCCTAGAAGAAAGTGAAGACATTTCTCTGGAGTTAATTTCTCCTATATTAGCTACAGTGAAGAAAGACAATAAGGTCTAATTGTTGTCTTCAGTTGTAATTTTATGTTTATATAAATGTTTGATTAATGTATCTAATTAATTCTTGATAAAAACATTTTTTGTACAGGATGTCTTGCCCATTGCTAGGAAGCTGGGTGAGAGAGTGCTTGTAAGCTGTGCAGCCAAGCTTAAGCCTTATCTTTTGCAGGCTGTAGAAGCAAAGAGCATCTCTTTAAATGATTATAGTAAGGCTCTAGCATCTATATGTCAAGATGCAATTGATAATGGGCACAATGAGGTCCAAGCTACTGGTGAGCATAAGGTAATATTTTATGAGAGACAAATGCACCCATGTTCCCTTATTTATGCCATTTAGAACAATTTAGTCCAATAGTTATTTTCTGTAGCAGCTTAGTTCTTTTGTTATAAAAAAGTGACATGGATAAATGATCAAATTTTAATTTTTTTTATCGTGTAGTCATTATTGTTTATGTTAAAGACAATTTGTGAAATTGATATTTCAATAATAGTTGTAAAAAATGAGAAATAATAATAATAAAATAAAAAAATTGGTCATTTGTCATTGTGCTGTCATTTTTACAGAACACAAGGACTAAATTGTTAAAAAAAATAATAAAAAGACTAAATTGTTCTTCTTGACATTACTAAAGGATTTGTGCCATCATCCACCCTATTTGTGAATATTTTATCCAGAAATCTAAGTCAAAGCATTGGTCTAATGCTTCATGTCGCCAATCCACATTCCTAGTCTGCTTTGCTGCATGTAATCAAGTCTACATTAGAATTCCTCGTCATCCATTATTTTTACCATCCCTGTAACTCCCATCATTTTATCATTTGCCATCTTTTGTCTGCTCTTTTTTGCTTTATTCAGAAATTGCAACCTTAATTGTGAGATGTTATGGTTTCAGCACTCTGCAGGACCGGTGTCCTAGTTTCATTTGGTTAATTAGAAATTCATCTTTTGTTGCTATGTCATTTTTGCTTGATATATGTTGTGGGATGTAGATTATCTTGATATTATGCACGACCCATTTCTAACTGTATAGTGGTTTTGATTTTTAAACTCATCATGTGGGGTGCCTCTTTTGTGTTTATATGCCTATTCTGAGTTGTGAGTGTTGGGTGTTTTATCTGCTATTATGTGCATGAAATATGTTCTAAACTGAAAGTAGTTTTTATTTTTATTTTTCCTACCTCTCTTGCTTGCCCTTTTTTACCATTTACCACTGTAATCTCCTTGAAACAGTATCTTGAATTGATGGTGATTCACTGAAGATGACATTTTTCTTCCTAGTTTGTGCATGCTTAGTGTCTGTATTATTATTATTATTATTTTCACTTAACTACATTTGCTATTATCAGGCTGATGAGACCAAAACAGTTGAGGCATCTGGTGGTGAGGGAGATCAGGCATGTCCTTTTTTAAGATTTTTTTATGGTGTTTCTTCTTTTTAATTATTGTTAATACCCTTTCCTTCCAGATATAGATCTAGATTTCTGAAACTTATTGTTACTAAGTTTAATCATTATTTTCTTAATCAGGAGATTAAAGGGGTAGCCAGTGAAACATTGCCTTTAGGAGAAGTTGATCATACTGTTCAGGAATCTCCCATGCCTGTTGTGGATAACGGTCTGAAACAGACTGGGGAAAACGAGCTTTTGGATGATTCCAAATCCCTGAAGAAGCAAGAAGGTGATCACCCTATTGAGAGCTCTGAAGACTTAAAGTTAAGCAATGTTGAGCCTGATGTTTTGGAAAATGAGAATGCGTCCTATAAAGAACAAGAATCAGAGCAATCTATCAAGAGAAGGGGGAAAAAGATTAATGATTCTTTGGATGATTCTAATTCCCTGAAGGAGCAAAGCAGTGGTCGCCCTATTGAGAACTCTGAAGAATTAAGATCAAGCAAGGCTGAACCTGATGTATTGGAAAAGGAGAATACATCCAATAATGATCAAGAATCTGAGCAATCTACCAAGAGCAGGGGAAAAAAAATAACTGACTCTTTGGATGATTCCAACTCCCTGAAGAAGCAAGACTATGACTACTCTATTGAGAACTCTGAAGACTTAAAGTCAAGCAAGGCTGAAACTGATATTTTGGAAAATGAAAATACATCCAAAAAAGTACAAGAATCAGAGCAGTCTACCAAGAGAGGGGAAGAAAAGATAAATGACACTTGGAACGATTTCAACTTTCAGAAGAAGCAAGATGGTGACCACCCTATTCAGAACTCTGAAGACTTAAAATCAAGCATGGCTGAACCTGATATTTTGGAAAATGAGAACACATCCAATAAAGAACAAGAACCAGAACAATCTACCAAGAGAAGTGGGAAGAAGATAAATGAGTCTTTGGATGATTCCAATTCCCTGAAGCAAGATGGTGACCACCCTATTGGGAACTCTGAAGACTTAAAGTCAAGGAAGGCTGAACCTGGTATTTTGGGAAATGAGAATACATCCAATAGAGATCAAGAATCAGAGCAATCTACCAAGCAAAGGGGAAAAAAGAGTTATGCAAAATCAAGAGCAACTTCAAACAGTTCTCATGCAGTTAATGAGACGGAGAGTGAAAAAGTGCCAGATCAGAAATGTCATGGTGAGGATGACCCTACTTCACATTGTGAGGGCCCATCTGATGAGTTAGTGGTTCTTTCAGAAAACAATGATGAGTCTGATATCAAGCAGTCCTCACCAGAGGCAATGGAGAATGAATCTACTGACATTGCCTCTGCATCCCCAACTAGAAACCATCCAGATGAACTTCGTACCAAGAAGGCTGTGCAACAAAAAAAGAAAGCTTTAGTTAAAGATGATGTACAGCCTGCTGATGATGCATCCAAAAAGGTGGCTGATAGAACAGGCAATTCAGATGTGAAACCATACAAGCGTTCTGGGAAAAAGTTGCCTTCTGTGAGTTCTAATGATAAAAAAGCTTCAACTGTGGGAGATGCATCTGTGATGGAAAATATAATAGTAAGTGATTCAGAGAAAAAGCCATCAAAACAGTCAGCTAAGAAGGTTGGTGCAAGTAACACAAAGAATGATGGATCCTCTTCAAAGCATCACGTGGCTAGGAAAAAGCAGGGTACAGTAAAAGATCTTATGGAGGAAGACACACCAAAAGCTGCAGTAAAAGACATCAAAGTAACTTCTAATGGGCTTCATCACGTTGTACCTGTTATATCAGTATTAGTGATCTTGATTTTTGCATTTTGTGTCTTATTCTTAATTATTTTTCTTATTTACTTTACAGGAAATTATTTCTTCACCAAAACCAGCAAAATCTACCAAAGTTGAAAATCAGTTGGGTGTGACCCCTAAGAAAAGTGCCAAGAGGAAACGTCCTCCAATAAAAGACGTATGTATATCTTTTACTCATAATATGATTTGTTGGAGCTGTTGGCAGCGTGGTAATTCATACTTGTAGAATGTATTGCAACATCTATATTTCAGCTTTCCTTTTTAATGCCGTCTTGGACTAGTCATAGGCTTATTGTGAAGTCATTTTATTCAATATGTAAGGTTGACTAATTATTGCACATTGTCACTGGACTTAGATGATTGAACGTCCATTCTATGTTTTCTCACATTTTATTGGTTGGAATACTCATGTATTCTTTATAATCATTCTGTTGTCAATCAATATTGTTAGGATCCTGATAACGCAGGCTGTGGTGAGGAGCTGGTTGGTTCAAAAATCAAAGTGTGGTGGCCAGCAGATAAACAGTAAATACTGACCTAATGTTTATTTAGTTTGGGGTTTAGTTTCGTGAAACCAATTGGAGATTGTTTGTTGTGCTTGTTATGGTTATAGCTCAGCTAGATGTATCTGACTAGTGACTACTGCCTGATGAGGTCCCTTTGCTCATCTATTTTGTTACATGCATGATTGATGATGAGATGATGTGAGTTACTCCTAAGTATTGAATTGCAACATGTGTGCTCACAGATGTATTTTTTCGTATCAATGATTAAAGATGGAGGTATTTTGCTAACGGATTTCATGATTAATCATTGTCTTTGAGTTGTGCTCTGATGAATATTTTTTTTTATCAAAAAAAGTTTTCTGATGAATGGCAAGCTGTGCTTGAATTGTTATTACTGCTCTTTATGACTGCAAAAAAGAGAGGGGAAAGAGAGAGAGAACAAGAGAATTTCTTACTCAACAAAAATTGATTTTATTTCCTTGGAAGAGAATTTTTTTTCAATAAATCTAATGAACAAAAGATTTAACTCAGGCATGCTTAGAGTTTTATCTGACCATTGACTTTGATTCTTGAGTCTTGAGTCTTATTAATGTAAATGAAGATTAAGTTCCTTTTGTTGTATGACTATGTAGTTGGAACATGAATCTTTAAGAGCATGATTGACCAGTGATGGTGAGGTGTGAGGTTTATGGGTGGAAGGGATTGATGTGAAGATTGAAGTTTGTTAACCATAAAAATGTTTGATAGCCTTTTTATGTTACGCATTTTCATTGTAAACAAGTTTATTTTGGTAGTATTTGTTATAGCATTTGTAAATAGCACTTTATTATTATTATTTTTGCATTGATCTCCCACCTCTATTGACTTTCCTGAAGACATGCGTCTGATTTTGAATTTGGGATCATGAAAAAGCATTACCCTCGTAAAATATCCCAGTTTCAAAGACAATTTTGTTGGCTTCATTTTACCATTTGGGTTGTCAATTTTTGTTGGCGTCTCCTATTTCTCCGAGTGTGCAAAGGATGGTTGATATAGTTTCATAGCTTCCTTACCCCCACCAAAATTATTTTTTAATTATTCAGGAGGCTTTTGATTTTTACCATTGCTGTTAAACGTTCTTGCTCTTACCATTTTGTTTTTGTTCATGTACAAGTTCTACTTTTGGTGCATGGACTCTGACTTCTGAATTTCATAAGTGTGTAGATGCAATTGCTTGGTGTACCGTTTCTGTTGATTCATTTTTACTTTTGCAGGTATTATGATGGTGTAGTTAATTCTTTTGATCCTGTTAAAAGGAGGCATAAGGTGAGATGCCAAGTAAAGAAATGGTCTCTTTTAATATACCCTTGCTTCTCATCAATACTCCCTCTTTTTTTTTATCTCGGTCTGTGTGAGATGCTATTCTCTTCCACTAAGTTCTCATGTTATTGAATAAAATTGAGTGATCCAATATAATTAGTTGTGTTTTTTTTTTCATTGGCATTATTACAGGTTCTATACACCGATGGCGAGCAGGAAGACTTAAATCTCAGAAGGCAAAGATGGGAGATCATTGACCCCTCAGAAGGGGTAAGTGGCTGCTTGATTTGTTTTTTGCTAGCTTGGCCTTCCCAATGTTTAGGGTTTTGCTTAAATATTCTCTTTACAGGAAGAAGAAACTGGTCGATTAAGTCCTCAAGATTCCAATGAAATGTAAGGATTATGTAATTTTAATATTTTCTTTCAGATTGAGAAACTGTGATTTCTTTGATTTGAAGTTTTCATAATTTGTGTTTCATTTTTAGAGATAATAATGACGCCTTATGCCAATGTTTTTAAAGAAGATTAAAAAACTCATCTTGGTTGCATTTCTGCAGTGTTGAATCATCTGGTTTGTGAAGTTTTTGCTAATTGTTGAAACCAATTGGTTGCCGTTGGAAAAGTTTTGGCATTATGCCTATCAGGATTGGCAATCGTGTCATATTTGTGTTATTATCCTGTCATTTTTTTTTGTTTTTGGTGTTGGCACATTAGTAAAATTTGGTTACTTTTTGGTCATCTTTTATTTATTTATAATAGTAAGTAATAGAGGATCTTGTAATGTACAAAAGAGTTGGTGATTAATTCTCACTTTTTGTTGAGTAATAATTTCAGAAATTGCTTGCTACCCATATAACCAAGTATTTTTTCCCCTTATTCTAATTACGATTATTCTCCATATGGAGTAGGCGATTTGGGTGGACCAATTGATTCCCATTTTCCCCCCTTCCTCATCAAAATCTGTTGCATGGTTCCAAGATTTAAGTCTAATACGCTCAAGTGGTTTTCAGAATTTTAGGTTTCACATTGTTATATAAACCATTTTGTTAAGCTCTTCTCATTGCAAATATTATACTTGTTGATCTTATTAGTAATCTTTTAACTTTATTTGGAGTAAACAGGCCCCTGAAGAAGAAATCGAAAACAAATTCTGATGTCAAAGGAGGAAAATTTGATGCTTCATCCAAAAGGTGAGTAGTTTTTTACTTCCTAGTTTCTTGTAGTTTTTTCATATATTTCTTATCATTCTAATTGTAAATTTTAGGAGTGAAGGAGCCTCCTCCAGCAAATCCAAGGGTTCGACTGGTAAGTCTGGTGGCAAGTCTAAAGAGGGAATTAAAGTGGATGGTAGATCCAAGGATGACTCCAAGTCTGTCAGAAAATCAGAGAATGAGACCAGTGGCAAATCCAAGGACCAGACTTCAAGAAGTGGTACCAATAAATCCGTTAATGTTGATAAGAAAACATTTAGCAAGTCTAAGAACACCGAAAACCAGGCTTCCAAGGAAATAATATCAAAGGATGAAACAAGAACGCCAGCCAAATCCAAGCAAGACATTGAGAAGGTAGGCAAGTCAACACAAGGCACATCGAAGACACCCTCTGTATCCAAGGGAAAATCCCCTAAGAGTGGGGGGAAAACTAACGTTGATGGTACTGGCAAGGCTAAATCTGGTTCATCAAAGATAAAAGAGAATGAGGAAGTGAAAGAAAACGTGTCTGATTCTGGAAAAATGCAAGAAAGTACAAAAGGAAAATCACCAAAATCACTGACAGGGCAGGGAAGTGAGGTCAAGTTGGCTAAGAAGCGGAAAAAGGGAGTCAAATGTTGAACTTGTCCTCTACTTCTTGTTGCCCTAGTCTGGCTCTTCCTGTCAAAACACACGAGTTGGTCTTTTCCACATGGTTGCCAGATAGATGGTTCATAATACTGTTATATTAACAATTGGTGTAGTTTGTAGTGATTTTAGGGTTGATGTAGATTTCTTTTGTATGCTTTTAGAAGGAATCAGTGTTTATTTATCCGAAGGAACATGTAGAAAGCAATTGGGTTAACTTTTGCTGGACAGGTAGATCATGTCATAGATGGCAGACCCAATCACTAACCGTACGGTATCATTGTCTAGTCTAGGATTCCTTTTCCTCTTGATCGTGTTAGTAATTTATTTAATTTGCCCTTTTCTCTTGTTTTCAATGGTTAATTGTCTGAATGGACCTATAATGGGTCAAAATGTCACGTTACATTACCAAGTCTTTTTCTCGACTATAATCTTTTTGCTTATTTTTAAATATCAACCTTTAACAAGTATTCCTTTTTTTTTTCCTTTCCTTTTTTAATATCAGTTCGATCATTAGCTGTAATTTATTATAATCGGTCAAAAATCTGACTTATATGTCCCAAAGGAATGGCTTCGCTATCCTTTGCCATTTTTAAAGCAAATGTTCGTACTTTTGAGTTCTTTCCGACTACAAGGACATCTTTTTGCTTGAAGCTTGTGTGTTATTTTTTTTAATAATAAATAAACCTTGTTGGGAGCAAAAGAAATATGAGTACTGGTTGAAAATCAAAACAGGTGATAGTATCATTCTTTATATACGTTGTTCTTGTAGATAATCATTGATTACTGTTTTTTTTTTTGGTAAATAGTAAGTAGTTACTAACTAGTCACCGAGATTGATGAAATTGCTAAGCTTTTTGTAAAAAAGAAATTAGAAAATTTGTCATCCCACCCTTATTTATAATAGAATGTCCACGTTATATAATGTTGGTTCCATCATTCTTGTAATTCCATTGAATGGCTACCGTTATGAGAAATATGTATAACATATCATCATAAACATTGGATAATCCAAAATGAGGTGAATGTTATCATATTTTTAAATTTAAATTTAATGAGTAATTCATAAAATTAAGTAAAAAAGAAACATATTTTTAATGTTTGAATATGACTTATTAAGTAGACGTATATATCTTTTGTACTAGTAACGGTGGTCATTTAAACACTACTATTAGACAAGATCTAAACTAAATTTACAAGGAAATAAGCAAAAGCATATTTTTGAAATGTGAAGGTGTAGTTATTTAAAAAGGAAAAAAGAAATGTGAAGGTAGTGAATAGTCAATTAGTCAATTAAAAAAAAAACTGTAAAAGGTATAATGTCAATCGAATATGAATTTATGGAGGATTTAAGGTAGAAAGTGCAAGAAGAAACTAAACAATATCTCATTAAATAAATAAATAAAAAATTAGAACGTGAAGCTTATATTTGACATGGAGTGATGGAACAAACAATATCAATTGCTGCTAAAGTATTTGTTCCACCATAAATTAGAGCAAATTCTTATATATTTTTTAGCTCCTGGCAAGGATTGTGTGTGTCGTTCATTTGAATCAAAATATTATCCACCCTTCAAATCATGGCAAGGACTCCGTACCCTATTTTTATTTTATTTTTTAATATACTAAGTATTTGAAACAACTATTTTTTCCTTAGTATAAAAGAGTAATAATAATAATAATAAGATATTATAATAATGAATTGTTAGGTTTGTAAGGAAAAAAAATGTTAGGAAAAGCATAATAAAAATTCGATCGTTATTAGGTATAAGTTAACGGGAAACTTTAGAGACTAATACTAATGAATCTAATTCATCATTTATCCATAAAATAATTTAAATTAATGGGTTAATATTATAATAATTTTATAGTTTAAAATTTAAAATTAATTAATAATTTCTTAAATCAAGATAAAAATCAAATAAATATGTATTTATCATTGGATAAAAATAATTTAAAAATAAAAATTGTTCAAATTTATTAATTAAAAACATTGATCCCAATCCTAACTCTACGTTAAAATAAGTTCATAACAATCTATTTATTATAACTTTATAATAAATCACAATTGATATGACACTTTATTATTGATAAGTTCAATTAAGTTAACTATATAATTATCATGACAGTTGTGATTATGTTATAATTATGATATATATATATATTTCAATTATTCTATATATCTAATTAGAAATATGCTTATTTCTCGGTACAAATGGTTTTAACTTAATTAAACATGTGCAATAAAAGCATATCGTGTATTATTTAGTTAAACACTTATTTCATCGTGAAAAATAATATATTGTGAAATGCACCTAATGTCTATTCACGTTTATCGTCTTCTTCTTTGAAGTTTTCCCAATTTTTGAGGTATTTTAGTTTGTCTCTCGTGGCAACTCATATGTATAATATTTCTTCTGTAAATTAGATTGATAATCTTACTCATAGTTTATTCTTGGTTCCTCTTATAACATTTCCTTGTCTATCAAGTTGGACGATACAAATTATTTTATCTAAAATGATCAATTGCTTACTTAAATGATTGCTTATGATTTGGAAAGAATTCTTGATGGCTCGATTGTTCCTCCTTTAAAATTTCTTGGTACTTCTCTTATTCCATCTTTCTCTAGCTAGACCTGACTTAATTCTATTATTAAGGGATGGATTTATAGGTCAATTTCTAATTCAATACTTGACTATTTGATTAGTAGGATGAATGCCAAAGAGCAATGGATTGTCTTAACACGTATCGAAAAATGGGTACGTGAGATAGAAATAGAAATCATAGAAGTTTTAAATCATATTTATAGGAAAATGAAAAACTTTTTGATAAAATTTATACTAATTTAAGGATATTTCTTAAAAATATTAGAACATTTTCAAGTTTATTTAAATTAGAAAACAACAATATATTACAAGAAAATATTGAAATATTTTTACATAAATCATTTTACATAAGTCTCAACAATGTCTCCAAAATTACAGTATACAAAATAAATGTAACAAGATAAAAGTAAACGTAGCTTCTAGTTCTTCCTGAACATTGAATCATGAGTCATCTTATCAAAACTTAATTTGGAAGGAAAGTAGGAAAATAGAGTGAACTACAACTAGCTCAATAAGAGTTTATTCTAAGTAATATCATAACAAATAATATGATGCATATTAACAAAACTCATGCATGATTTAGAAATAACATCATTAGTACAAATGATATAATGTGGGAAGAATTTTATTTACAAAATCCAGTATACTTGTATTTCCTTACTTCCAAAATCGAGTAGAGTGTACATTTTAAGTATTTTAATATATACTCATACAAGATAAATATGCCACATCAAGTTAAAATCCATATGCATGCTATGGAATCTCCACATGTATTCATCAACACCGAAATATATGGGTACATGCATGATCAACCTTCGATATGCATGTGAGTTCACCTTCGACCCCATGTATAGTCATATTCCAATATATATATGGCACATGTATTAGTCAATTTTGAAGTATGGGGGCGACCAACATCATCATCATATGGACGGTTCACTCTGAGACACATGGGGTCTACCTATGAGGCCTATGTGTGGTCAAAATTTGAGACTCATATATGGACAAACTCTGGAGTTTTTATCTATATTTTCAAATGATGACAAAACATGAGGCCTAAGTATGGATAAACTCCGAGATTCATGTGAATAAAATGTATATTTGTAGTCCATCAAAAAATATTCTACTACAACCAATAGTCTATGGGCATCATACTTTCCAAGACATCCATTCAAGTATAACACTTCCCACAAAAATTTATTTTATTATGTATGTATAAAATCTCAGATGTCATGTGTAACAATATTTATTACAATTTTCATAAAAACATGGCATCCATTTTTCCTTCATTAATAAATATATGATTCATGACATTTTGATAAAATAATGCATAAACAAAAAACTAGAGTTAACCCTTACATCAAAACTTATCTGTTCACGCTCCTAAATCTACCATTGACTCATTTTCCTTTTTAGTGAAAACTAAACACAAGTAATATAAATTCTTACGTGATATTCTAAGTTAATTTATGTGATGTACATTTAATTCTTCAAGGAAATATTTTACCTTTTCAAGTTTGTTGGAATAGAAATTAATAATTTCTCATCCCGACAGTTCACCTTTCCAAACTTGAATGCCTGACTAATTTATCCTTGAATCGTACTTAGAAAAGTACCAAAAATAATTGAATGAGTCCAACACTTTATGAATAACTAGAATAAGGAGATGCAGACTCTTTAGAAACTCACACCAAATTCGCAAGCAGGGAAAATACAAAAAATAGATAAAAATAAAAGTAGATTAAATCAATCAAAAGGTAGACAGATTAATTCTATACAATAGGTAGAATAACCAGACTATAATAGACATGTCAAATAAGGAAGAAAAGAAAGCATGCAATAACAAAAAACAAAGAGGCTTTCCAATTAGAGTCAAACTGTCATATGTTAGGATATACACAATAGAGACTCTGATTGTATTAATGCACAAGCAGATAGTGTATAACACAATGATATAATGAGGTAAATTCATGATATAGAATCTTTGCCTATATGATAAAATCCTCAGGTTGCTTATAGCAACTACTTGATAATAAACAATCCAATAAAATAGAATAAACATATATAACATGATAGAATAGTATAAATGTAAATATCTTTATTAGTCGGGACTTCTATCCTAACTATTTATATTGCCCTTGCTTGCTACCTCCGCATCAACTTGATTTGACACACAAATTATGCTCTCCTCTAGAACCACACCACACGTAGTAGTGCGATCGGTCACCAACGAGCAGCAATGTAAACAAATGATGTACCCATCCCAACTAGAACCCACTAGCAACCACTGTCTCAAGTACATATAGCTCAAGAACAAAGTTTTGCTCTCACAAACAAGATTCAAAAACACCAAACTAACACTCAAGGTAATTTTTTGAAAGGATATCAGAAACGTGATATACTTTTGATAGAGCTTCACTTCAATATTTCTAATTGTCACAATAAGGAAATGATAGGGTATTTATAGAAAATTTCTCAAATGTTTGGAACATCATCAACCTTAAGTTGCTGAGGGTAATACCACTCTTAGTAAGGATAATACCAGTTATAACCTTACTAGCCAGGGTTGGCGAAGGGTCGATGAGCTCTCTAAAAAGTGATTTTTCATCTTCCAAAAAATTTCCAAGTAATCCACAAATACTTGTAAGTAAAATGACACAAAACCACATACAACACAACCTATAATTCATATTTAAAAAACCATCCCTATTGTATGTGTAAAGATGCTCGCATATAGAGTGTACCTAGCTAAGTGCGTGTGTGTATTATTGAACCCTCAGTAACCCACCTAACACAAAGGATGACAATACACTAAGTAAAATAAAACAAACTTCATGTTTTACACACGGGAATACCAACACAGACACAAAGAACTTACAAAACTTATAATCGTAATATTTTAGAGAGCAGAAGTTTTTGAGATAGAAAGAAGGGATGAGATTTTTTAACATGAGAAAATGAGCTAAACTGTGGCTATTTATGGGCCAAAAATTGTGCTATCTACCACCCTCTTTGGTGGCTCACCGTGCATCATCAAGGAGATCCTTATGTGGTCGATGAATGCACAATTTTGCAATTGATTTGATTTTTCACACAAATTTTTTTGATACATCGCTACAACTTTAAATATTATTAAAAATTATTTTTATGAAATTTTTATAATTAATTATAACATGATCTCACTAATAGGTGTGAGGTCATTCAAAAGAAACACTTAGATTTTCAAGAAAAGTTTGACATAAATCTCGAGAAGATGAAGATACTTGAGGAATAATTGAATGTTCAACCTCTAATAAAGCTACTCATTTTTATGTCAATCATAATCCCTCGAATGATTAGAAGGATGAAATTGAATAGTTAAAGAAGTAGATAATTGTCCTTGAAAGTGCCAAGGAGTATCTGGCTTTTGCTCTTGATGAGAAAGAGGCCAAATTGGAACAATTGAATGAAATATTTGGGATTCTCAACAATTCAGCCACTTACCTATAATATTTCCTTAAGAAAAAGGAAGATTTGATTATAACCTTAAAGAGTAAACTTTGCACGAGTGAAAAAGAACTAACTCTATCTTTCTCTATTGTCAACAAAATGATTTTTAATTCATATAAATTAAGTGAAATTATCAGTAACACAAAGCCATTTGGTGATAAATGTGGTATGAGGTATAATGAAGGGGTTTATACTTTTACTTCTACTACTCTTAAGTTTGTCAAGTCTATGATCAAGATTCTAAGTTAAAATTAGTTGCTTCCATCCTCAAAATGAAAGTAACAAGATAAAAATAAACTTGGATTCTACTTCTTCCTCAAAATTGAACCATAAGTTGTCTTATCAAAACTTAATTTGGAAGGTAAGTAGGAAAATTTGGTGAGTTATGACTAGCTTAGTAAGAGTTTACTCTAAGTAATATTATAACAAAATATGATACATGCTGCATATTAATAAAACTCATTCACTATTAAGAAATAATATCATTAGTACAAGTGATATAATGTGGGGGGAATTTTATTTACAAAATTCGATATACTTATACTTCCTTACTTTCGAAATTGATTGGAATGTACATTCTTGGTATCATAATGCATGCTCATACATGAAAAATATGCCATGTCAAGTTTAAAATTCATACACATGCTATATAATTTCTATATGTATTCATCAACACCAAAATACATGGGAAAATGTATGATCATTCTTCAAGATGCATATGGGTCCACCTTTGACCTAATGTATGATTATACTCAGAGATACATATGTCATATGTATTAATCAAATTAAGTACTTGGGTGGAAAATGTCCTCATCATATGGGTGATCCACTCTAAGACACATGGAAGGTCCACTTTTGAGGCCCATATATGGTCAAACTCTAGACCCATAGATTGACAAACTCTGAGACCCATTTATGGACAAACTCTGGGATTCATGTGAATGTAATGCATACCTGTAGTCCATTGAAGAATATTCTATTACAACCAATATCCCATGGGTACCATATTTTGTAAGATATTCATATAAGTGTAACACTACCCACGAAAACATATTTCATGATGCATGTATAAAATCTTAGATGCCATGTGTAATGTTTTTAATACTCATTTCATATCAAAATTTCCATGCACACATATAAAAAAATGTTTCCGATGAGTATTTTATTATAACAATATTCATAATACTTTTCATAAAAACATAGCATCCATTTTTCCTTTATTCATAAATATATGATGCATGACATTTTCATAAAATAATAATGCATGAATTAAAAATTGGAGTAATATCCTCTACTTGAAAACTTGCCCATTCACGCTCTTGAGTCTACTGCTAACTCCTTTTCATTTTTAGTAGAAATTAAACACAAATAGTATAAATTCATATAAGAATTAGTGATATTCTAAGTTAAATTATGTAATATAAATTTAACGCTTAAAAGAAAAAATTTACCTTTTCAAGTTTGTTGGAATAGAAAATAATAATTTATTATCCCAAAACTCCACCTTACTCGAATGCCTGGATAATTTATCATGAATTGTACTTAAAAACATACCAAAAACCATAATGTTTTTGAGAGAGAAATGTTTTGACGGACTAAGAGGGGAAGATATTTTTTGGCATGAGAAAAAGTGCTAAATTTGCTATTATTAGTGCTTATCATCACCTTCATCGATGGCTCACCATACACCCTTGATGAGGTCCTTACGAGGCCATGACAAGGCCTAATGAATGCAAAATTTCCTCACCACCCCTCACCGTGCACTCACCCACTGACGAGATCCTAGTGAGTTTGATAGAAAATTTCCAAATTTCAAGATTGATTCAATTTTTCACACAAAATTTCCCAATATGTCACTACAACTTAAAATATTGTTAAAAATTCATTTTTATGAAATTTTTATAATTAATTTCAAATTCTTGGGTTTTCACACCTATTAAACTATTGTCTAGCCAAAAGTAATGGACTTGCATGAACAACTTCAAGGGCTCAAGAAATATAATCTTTATGTATTTTGGTATATTGTAAAGGCTAAAACTATTGCAAGTCAATTAGCTTCTATGGTGAGTCCATTCATGTAAGGATATATGTTAAGGTTATTTTGCAGAATTCTACAAAAGAGAACGAGAAAGACAAGAGAGAAAATAGAGTTGAGAAACAAGGAGATAATTGGGTTAATTTCTTCTTTTCTTTATTCCAATCATTAGGGCTATATATAGCCTTACATTTGCGTGATTAAACGGAAGAAAAATGCTAAGGGAATGGCTCTAAAAATGCTAACAAACTCTGACACCTAACCGTTTCTCAGTGGTTCCTTCCTACGCCCAGCTGCCTCTACCGTGTGCTGCATGTGCGCCAACTACTATGCACGAGTTTTCCTATTTCTATTCTTCACGTAACATGTATCCCTCTCTTTTAGAATCCTTTTCTACAAGGATGAAGTCAGGGTAGGAATTGGAAAAATTCCATTCATTCTCCCAAGTAGTTACCTTTGTTGGAGCTTCGACCCATTTGACCAGAATTTTAGGTTTTGGTCGATATATACCTTTCTAAATAACTCAGCGCTCTAGGATAGCTTCAGGCTATGACATGATGGTTGAGTGTTTTGAGATGGGAGGCAGTTGGGAAATGGTAAGGTTACGGGTTCCAACGTGCTCTTTTAACATACTAACGTGAAACACATCGTGTATTTGAGAGTTTAGAGGCAGAGCAAGTCTGTAGGCTACTGGGCCAATTTTCTCAATAACTTTATAGGGTCCAAAGAAGCGTGGAGCAAGCTTTATGGATGAGCAAAAAGCTATAGAGATCTACCGATATGGTTGTAGTTTCAAGTAGACATAACCCCTACCAGGAAGGAAAGCTCTCTTCTATGTTGATTGGCTTGACACCTCATACAGTTTTGAGCTTGTAGAAGGTTATGACGTAGCTCTCGTATGATGGTATCTCGATCATGCAGATACTTGTCTATAGTGGGAAATTTGGAGGTACCTGGTATGTAAGCCACCAGTTGAGGGGGAGGAATCCCATAAACTGCTTCAAATGGTGTACATTTGGTGGAGGAGTGTAAAAAGGTGTTATAGCTAAACTCAGTCCACGGTAGCCACTCAACCCATTGTTTTGGTTGATCACCAGCAAAGCAATGCAGATACTGTCCCAAGGTCTTATTAATCGCCTTAGTTTGACCATCTATTTGTGGATGGTAACTAGAGCTCATGCTCAATTGAGTAACATGTAGTTTAAACAATGCTTGCTAGAATGAGCTAATAAAAACCTTATCTCGATCATTGACTATCGAAGTTGGAATTCCATGTAACCTTACCACATTGGCCACAAATATCTTAACTATTATAGGTGTAGTAAAGGGATGTTTCATAGCTGCAAAGTGAGCATACTTTTTCAACCTACCGACCACTACCAAAATGACTGTGTTTCCTTTGGAGGGGGGTAACCCTTCTATGAAATCCATTGAGACCTCAGTCCACATTCGGGTAAGAATAGGCAAGGGTTGTAACAACCTGGATGGCTTCATGTAATCCACCTTACACCGTTGCCATACTTCACACTCACTCAGGAACTCTTTTATCTTTTGGTGCATGCCGAGCCAATAAAAATTATGCTTAATTCTGGATAGGGTTTTGTGGAAACCAAAATTTCCTCCAATGGGTGATGAATGACAATCCCTCAATACTTTAGGTATTAAGGATGATGTAGAGCTTAGGTATACCTTATTCCCCTTGAACCAAACTCCATCTCGTTGACATATTTGAGGACCTCTTGCAAATGAGCCTTTACTTCTCAGTTTCTCATAAAAAGCATCATGTGGGACTTCTTATTGGAGGATGGGCCACCATTTTGAGTAGGATTGGGAGATAGCTAGGATTTGGAATTCTATTACTCTGGATAAAGAATCAACCCTTTGGTTCTCAGTTCCCTTTTTGTATTCAATCTCATAGTCATAGCCTATGAGTTTAGGCAGCCAACGTGCCTGTGCTGGGGTGGTGATTCTTTGTTCCAATAAATATTTGAGGCTTCTTTGAGTAGTACGTACTGTGAAGTGCCTTCCCAAAAAATAGGGACGCCATATGCAGATAGCCATTACCATAGCGAACATTTCCTTCTCATAGGTGGATAGTGCTAGAGCTAATCCCTTGAGGGCAACACTAAAGTAAGCCACTTGCCTATTTTCCTGGATGAGAATGGCCCCCATTCCAATGCCACTGGCATCACACTCAACCACAAATCGTTGTGAGAAATCAGGCAACCTTAGGATAAGAGGTAAGGTGAGGGCTTTCTTTAGCTGCTGGAAGGCTTTTGTAGCTGTTTCATTCCAATGGAACCCATCTTTACCCACCTCTCACGCCTTTTATTGAGGTTGGTGTGGGTTATTCAATAATAGCTAGAATCTTGGCTAGATCCATTGAGACCCTTTATTCTAAAATAAGGTGCCCTAAGTATTCCATCTGTGCTACACCCAACTAACATTTAGACTCTTTAGTAAATAAGTTGTGAGCAGTTAACAACTGTAAGACAAATTGTAGTTGTGAGATGTGATCCTTCCACGAGTTGGAATACATCAGTATGTCATCAAAGAAAACTAAGACAAAATTCATGAGGAATGGTTAGAATATGTCATTCATGAGACTTTGGAAAGTGGCTGGGGCATTAGTTAGTTCAAAAGGAATTACCAAAAACTCATAGTGGCCATGAGTTCTGAATGTTATTTTATGGGTATCATCTTTATGAACCCTAATATGATGATAACCTAATCTTAGGTCCAGCTTGGAGTAAACCTTGGCACCATACAGTTCATCTAACAGTGCATCAATGATAGGTATAGGGTACTTATCTTTGATAGTCATGGCGTTCAGTGCTCGGTAGTTGACACAAAACCTCCAAGTTCCATCAACCTTCTTAACAAGCAACACCAGTGAAGAGAAAGGACTGTTACTTGGCTTTATTATTTGGGACTTTAAGAGTTCTTATACCATCTTTTCTATCTCATATTTTTGATAATGTGGGTAGCGGTATGGTCTGACATTCACTGATCCCAAGCTAGGTTGCAAGGGAATTATGTGATCCTGTAGCCTTACAGGAGGTAAGCAAGTGGATGGGTCAAATATCTTAAGGAATTCATCCAATAGTTTCCTTATTTCAGGATGATAGGTCTGAGGAGAATTCTTGTGGCTGTTAGTGGGTCTTATTTGGAGGATTAGCCCTATCCCTTATAAACTATTACATTCCTTATTGGTTAGGGCAGACATATTGGCTTTTCCCAACCCTTGGAGAGTATGAGAGCTTCCTTCTGTGTGGAAGCTCAAGGTAAGCTTCTTGTAATCCATATGGATAGGCCCTAGGGTCTAACACTAGTTGGCAAGCTGCCACTGGTAGCACATAATAGTTAGTCACCACTGGACAACCCTAAATATGGAGAGTGAGATTGTAGCATTGCCCCACACATTGTAATTTCTCACTGTTGGCTACCATTACTTCCAATCTCTTACTTTTTTCTATAGGCAGGTTGAAGTGAGAGATTATGTCTTGATCTATGAAGTTATGGGTACTAATATACTTTTATTTTTCAACTTTCCCATAACACATATGGTTTGAGGATGTTCAGTACCTGATATAGCATGGAAGGAGATTTCAGGTAACAGCTCGTGGTGGTCTTCCTCTGGTGTGAGCTTTTCACATTCATCTACATCCTCTTGGTTCCAATATTACATCATAAATAGTTTGGTCAAGTGTAGCGATGGCCAGGCACAAATTTTTCTTCACAGTAGTAGGACAATCCCTTCTCTTGTGTTTCTCATGCCTCTTGGCTAGTTAGATTTCAGAAGGTTATTGATTGAGCTGTATTAACACGCTGAGTAGGTGCTGATCTTAGTAGCCTTGTTGTAGTGTTGACTACTTGTTTAGGTTGAGGTGTTTGAAACGGGTAACGAGTGTTCGTTGTAGATTTCTTTTGTAAGATGTTCCTTTCCTCAATCAATCTAGATACCCCAATGGCATCAGCTAGTGTTTTTGGTTGTTTGATTTTGACGTTGATCTAAATGTCATCCCTTAGTCCGGTGATGAAACATCCGATGAGAAATTCCTCTGGTAATCCATCCACGTAATGAGACATCTTTTCAAAGGATTCTTGGTAAGTGGCCATGCTTGTGATGTGCTTAAGGCACGATAAGGCTTATGAAGGATCCTTATAGTCAGTAGGTCCAAATCTTAATTGAGTAGCCTTAGTGAACTCCTCCCAAGTGAGTGGTCCACAAAATTTTGTGAGTTATAGGTGCCATTACAACACAATGCCCTCTAGATGGAAGGAGGCTAGATGTACTCGTTGGTCTTGAGCAATGTTCGTAAATTCAAAGTATTGTTCAGCCTTATAAATCCACCCAGTAGGATCTTCTCCAGAAAACCTTGTAAATGATAATTTTAGATTGGGTATCAGGTTTTCATTAGTTGATCGAGAGGTGTGGGGGTGTGAATGTATAGTTTCTTCTCAGGCAAAAGGATTGTCTTCTGGTGGGTTTCGAGTAGCTCATAGGGCTTGCACCTCCGTAAGTAGGGTTTGCATAGTGCTTCCGAATCGGTTCAATTCAATTTAATGGCGTGCTAGAGTCTCCAATACATCGTTACAGAACTCAACATTCAATTTACCTCGAGTATCCATACCGATCACCAGCTTTGATACCATTGTTAGGGTTATTTTGCAGAATTCTGCAAAAGAGAACGAGAGAGACAAGAGATAAAAGAGAGTTGAGAAACAAGGGGATAATTGGGTTAATTTCTTCTTTTCTTTATTCCAATCATTAGGGCTATATATAGCCTTACATTTGCGTGATTAAACGGAAGAAAAATGCTAAGGGAATGGCTCCAAAAATGCTAACCAACTCTAACACCTAACCGTTTTCTCAATGGTTCCCTTGCACCCGTTTTGTGTCTTCTTGTGCTCAGTTGTGCCAACCTTGTGTAGCATGTATGCCAGCTGCTACCTATGAGTTTTTCTGATTGGATTCTCCATGTAACAATAAACTTCTTTACTTGATGGAAGGATTAGGGTCTCCCAATAGATCCTTTAAAACTAATATTAATATGAGGGAAACTTTGACGTCCATCAAATTTTTTTATACTTTACTGGAATGGTATAAACATTCTTTGAATAAAGATGAGTTGTGTGATCAAACTTATAAGTATAAAGAAAATAAAGCAAGATTTCATTCCAAGAATGGTGGAAATTCAAGAAATAATATTTCTATTAGGTTAAAGAATAAATCAAGTGACACGATAAGGTGGTTCTAATCAACCTAAGTGGAATTTGAAAACTTTTTTGCACCAGCAATCTTAGCCACAAAGTAGTTCATCGTTAGTTAATATGTCAATTTAAGTGGGTATTAAGAAGTCTAAAAATGAATAACTAGTTTGTCAGGTCTATGTGCGTGTTGGGAATGTTGCTCAAACTTGCTTTCTTTTAAGAGATCTTTTTAAGGATAAAGGTGTTCAACCTTTTGCATCGACTACACAATTTGATGACAACTCTTCTTTTTCTATTTCTCAATGTTCTTTATATTAGATATTGGTGCCAATCATCACATTAGATCTGAAGTTGATCAAGTGCCAAATTTTTCTCCTTATACTAGAAATGAAGGTGTTTTCTAGGAAATGGTTCAAAAATTTCTGTTTATAATACTAGTTATGGTTTCTTTTGCTGGTAATTCTAGCCTACTTTTAACTGATATGATTCATACTCCAAATGCTACCTCTAATTTAATATATGTGAATAAGCTTTGTATACATAATGGGTCTTAGTTGAATTTATCCTAATGGTTTATGTGTTAAGAATTTAATGTCCAAAAAGGTGAAGCTCCAAGTAGGTAATACAAATGAACTATATACAAATGACTGATAGTAGTAAGCATTAAGATTCTTTTGTTTCCAACTATGCTAAAGGATTTTAGAGAGTTGGCATCAGAAGTTATGTCATCCGAGCCTTGCTACTGCAAAGGTTGCTTTGCAAAGACATGTTATCTCTCCTAAGTGTAGTTCATACTCTAATAAGATGTTATTTTGTAAGCATTTTTAATTGTCTAGGTCTCAAAAGCTTCCTTTTGTGTTGATTTATGTAAGAACTGAACTCCTTTTGGATAAAGCCGTACCTGATGCGGATATGAATGATAAATATTTTCTTTCCATTGTTGACCATTATTCTTGATTTACATGGATATATTGTTACAAATTAAGGACCAAAATGCTTCTTTCTTTCTTCAATTTAAGTCCTTGGTTGAATGTTAGTTTGATAATAAGATAAAAGCTTTCTGACAGATAACAGTGGTGAATTGAAAACTTTTATTGTTGCTATGGAAAAATGTAGTGTTGTGCATAGATTTTCATGTCCCTATACTTCTAATCAAAATGGAGTTATTGGGTGTCATCGTAGCATATTATTGAGAGGGGTCTTGCATTATTATATTAGGCTAAAATGTATCTTGTGTGTTGACCTTATGCAATGAGGAATGTAGTATTTTTATTGAACTGTTTACCTACCAAAGATTTATCTAATCTATCACCTTTTGAATTACTTTATGGAAAATCAACTAGTTATGATTTTTTCAAGGCAGTTGGTGTCAATATTTTCCTTGTTTGCAAGATTATAATAAACACAAGTTAGAAACTTATTCTCTAGTGTATTTCCATGGATATTTTTTAAATCAAAAGGTTTTTTTATATCTTCGTGGGGCTACTGGCAGAATTTAGGTTAGTTGACATGTGAGGTTCAATGAATAATGCATTATGTATGTCTCTTTGTTCGCTGGTCCAACTGAGTGTGTGTCTCTACCTACCTTTATAATAACTATTGTAGATCATTTGCATATTGCACAACCCCTTACCTCTATTTTTGCATAATCAATTCCTACTTTTATGTGTGATCAACCATTTTCTAGTTTTGCGTCTGATGTAGCAACATGTGATAAGTCACCATCAACTTCTTCTTTGTGCTAACCTTAGTTTATGTTCATGAAGCTCTTATGGCTTTTTATCCACGTGGTACTCGATGGCTAGAAGTTGATAGTGATATACTTTATTATTCCCCCAAGTAATGAGCTTGATTAATTAGTTATGAGCCTTTTTTGTCCAGCACTGTATCTAGTTCAAACCCCACACCTTGATGGACACAGCAAGTACAAATAAAATAAATTCAATAGAGTAAAATAATGACATTGTTAATTTAATGTGGTTTACTCTTTAATTTAGGTTAAGTCCACGAGACTAACTCCAAAAAATATTTCTTACACTAATAAAATTAATGGGTACAAAGTGAGAGACAATACAAGAAATTGAGATAAACCCAAAATAGTATTATACAAGTATTTCTCAAACTCACTATTTTGTCACTCATCTTTTAGAAAATATCCTAATATTTTTCTAAAATATTCTCTCCTACTCTCTTACACACACAACACTATTTTTCTTCAAAGGAAATTGCTCCTTTGGCTTTGCTTTGTTTCTCTTCTTTTGGTGTGTTGGTGTGTCTCTTTAAGGAAAAAATATTACCTATTTATAGGGAAAATTGCCTATCCCTTATATAGCCATAAACTGGCCACATATCTAACCAAATTTTAGCCATAAAAATATTTGATGCATTTGTCAAATGTGGTTGCACCTAACATATTTATTTTCTTCCCCTTTAATGTGGACAAGACCTATAAATCTCCCCCTCCCTACTACATGAAGGGCTCCACCAATCCAGCAACTAAACGACAGTATTCAAAATTCTATCTTGGAAGAATTTTCGTCAACATATTTGATCCATTTTCCTTTGTATGGATCTTTTCAAGTTGTAGTAGATTATTCTTCATTACATCCCTAATCCAGTGATATCTCACATCAATATATTTTGATCTCGAATGAAATGAGGTATTCTTTCCAAGGTGGATAGCATTCTAACGATCACAAAATAACTGGTAATTGTCTTATTGTAAACCATGTTCTTTCAAGAACTTTTTCATCCGTAGCAACTCTTTACATGCTTCTGTTGCTACTATAAACTCTTCTTTTGTAGTGGATAGTGAAACAAATTTTTGTAACTTTGAATGCCATGACACAGCTCCCATTGCAAATGTAATCAGGTAACTTGAAGTGGATTTTATAGAATCTATATCGCCAGCTATATCTACATCTGTGTATCCAACTAACACAGGTTTATCATTTACAAAACATAGGCATATTTTATAAGAACCTCAAAGATACTTGAAAATCCATTTCACTATAGCTCAATGTTCCTTTCTAGGATTTGAAAGGAATTTATTCACAATTCCAACTGTATAAGCAATATTTGGCCGTGTACAAACAATGACATACATTAGACTTCCAACTACTGAAGCATATGGAACCTTTTTCATCTCTTCCTTCTCTTTATCTGTAGAAGGGCTCTGTTTAGAACT
The DNA here is from genome assembly GCA_030763125.1 of Hippophae gyantsensis. NCBI lineage: Eukaryota > Viridiplantae > Streptophyta > Magnoliopsida > Rosales > Elaeagnaceae > Hippophae > Hippophae gyantsensis. Next base: position 37,637,822 of record CM061035.1, on the reverse strand, counting down.
TATCTTAAAGTGATTAGCAAGAGGATAACTAATCGTTTTAGCCTTGTCAATATAAAATCTCTGAAGTACTTCTTAATGTACTTCTCTTGTGACAACCATAATTTCTTGGCGCTTTTGTCTCTATTAATACTCATGCCAAGAATCTACTTTGTTGGCCCCAAGTCTTTCATGGAAAAAGACTTACCCAACTGCTTTTTCAAGTTGTTGATTCTAGAAATATATTCTGGCCAACAATCAACATATCATCCACAAAGAGCAAAAGAATAATTAAATCATCATCAAATAATTTTTGCACAAAAATACAATGGTTTAAAGTAGTCTTTTTGTAGCCTTGCTCCCCCATAACAGACTCAAACTTCTTGTACCATTGTCTTGGTGCTTATTTTAAGCCGTAGAGGCTTTTCTTAAATTTACAAACATAATCCTCTTTTCCCTTTTCCTTGAAACCCTCTGGCTGCTCCATGTATATCTCTTCTTCCAAGTCACCATGTAGAAAGGCAATTTTGACATCCATTTGCTCAACCTTTAGGTCAAGACTTGCTACTAACCCTAGTGTAGTACGGATGGATGTCATTTTCACAATTGGTGAGAAAATCTTGTCAAAGTCAACTCCTTTTCTTTGGTTGAATCCCTTGACAACTAGTATGGCTTTGTATCGCAGATTGGAACTATGTTTTTCATGCTTCACCTTGAACACCCATTTATTTTTCAAAGCCCTCTTCCCTTTGGGCAGCTTCATCAGCTCAAAATTTTTATTCTCATGCAAGGAATTCATCTCATCTTGCATGGCTTCAATCCATTTTTGTTTGGATTCCTTATCCATGGCTTCCTCATAAATCTCAAGTTCTCCCATATTAGTAAAAGTTACATATTCATCTGAAGGATATGTGGTAGAGGTTCGTCTCGATCTACCACTTCTTCTCTGTGGAATAGAAGAAGCCACAAATGTTGGTGCTGGATAATGCCTCGTCTTTATAACCAACTTCTATGGGAGCATCATCTCCATCAGGTGGATAAACATGGTCTTCATCTCCAACTTGTCTTGGCACTAATGTTAGAGGAATTAATTCCAAATCTGATAAGTCGCCATTGGAATCAGGAACATTTTTCTTCATTTTGACAATATCTTCAATGGTCTCATCTTTAACAAATACAACATCACGGCTCCTGACAAGTCTATTTACAACCTTATCATAAAATCTATAGCCAAATTGATCTTGACTATAGCCAATAAAAATACACTATCTTGTTTTGGCATCAAGTTTGGATCTCACATCCTTAGGGATAAGAACAAATGCTGTATAGCCAAACACACGTAGATGATTATAAGAAACATTCTTTCTTGACCACACTTTATCTAGAACATCTATCTTGAAAGGAGTACGTGGTGAAAGATTCAACACATGTGCAATTGTGAGTATGGATTCACCCAAGAAAGTTTTAGGAAACTTTGCATGTGAGAGTAGACATCTGACTCTCTCCATTAAGGTTCTGTTCATCCTCTCAACTAAGCCATTCAACTGCGGTGTCTTTGAAGGTGTCATCCGATGCCAAATACCACACTTTTTACAGTAAGCATGAAAAGGTCTTGTGTATTCTCCACTGAGGCATTAAATTCTTTGAAGACATCTAGCACATGATCCTTTGTCTTCAGAAGATATAACTATTTCTTCCTTGAATGATTATCAATGAAAGTCACAAAGTATTGAGCACCACCAAGTGACTTTTTCACTGGTCCATACAAATTTGAATGAATCAGATCTAAAATATTATTCATTTTGGAAGGAGGGAAACTCTTGAAAGCAACTCTGTTTTTTCTTTCCTACTAGACAATCAACACATTTCTCCAAATGTACTTCATCCTCTATTGGAAGTATATTCTTTCTGGCTAGACTTGTCATACCTTTTTCAAACATATGACTAAGTTTCCTATGTCATAATTCAGTTGTTCTGTCTTTCTCCATAGCATTTATTGTGTTAGCGGAGAGCTTCCCTTGCATTATATACAAAGTTGTATGCTTCTCACCTCTAGCCATTACTAAGGAGCCTTTTCTTAAGTTTCCATTTTTCATAAATGAAGGAGCTGCAATATCCTTCTTTGCAAGTTTGCGTACAAGGATCAAATTTAGGTGCATATATGGAATATGGCTGACATCCTTCAAAAATGGTCTGGTTTGATTCTCTATTTCCAAGCAAATATCTCATCTGCCAACAACCTTTGATAGGCCTTCATTTCCCATTCTAACAACACCAAAATTTCCAGGTGTGTATGATGAGAAAAATTCTCTATACGATGTAGTGTGAATTACAACACCACTATCGATCACCTAGATGATCTTGCGTGATGCAAGATTGACAAAATCTTCATCATAAACGATATTGAACTCATCTATGGTATTTGTTTGCTCATTATCACTACTGTTGTCTTTCTTCACTACTTTGCGTTTATTTTTTTCCTATTCCTTTTTGAACACCCGATATAATATTTTGATGTGACCCTTCCTCTTATAGTGATGACATTCAACATTGAAAAATTTGTTTTATTTTCCTCTACTCCTATCTCTAGGTTTCTATTCTCTATATTGTATCCTTTCTCTGGACTCTATGATAAGGGCTTGTGCTTCTGAATCGCTCTCCCTATTTTGTTTCCCATATGACAATAGGGATTCTACAACAAATTCAAACTCCATCTTGTCCTTTGCATAAGTCAAATTTGTTGTGAGATGATTATATGATGAGGGTAGTGATGCCAAAAACATCACAGCTTTCTCTTCATTGCCGAAACTCACATTATCTTCCTTCCTCATCTGATATAGCTCCTTCCACAAATAAAATTTATTGGCAAGGTTTTTTAACATGTACATGTTTTCTAGAGTCTCCCATGTTTCTTTTGCAGTCTTGCAATTTTTTGATTCAATATTTTGTAAGAAACTATCTGAGATATTTAGACAGATTTTACTAGTTGCAATCTCATCTATCTTCTCCCACTGTTCCTTAGTGGAGGTTGCTGTCTTTTTTTCTTTCCCCAGCAACGCCTTATGGACCTTCTATTTAATGAGAATATCCTTCATCCTCCTTTGCCATAAAGATAAATTATTATTGCCATGAAATTTCTCAATATCTACTTTCTAGCTTGACATTTTTTTGCTGTGTTTCTTTTTATACAAATAAATATGCCCTAGACCTAATAAAATATTTTATGATGTGATAGATCAATCTATGTTACAACCATAGAGCATACTAAGAATTTTACTAGACTAGTTGTTGGGCACAACGGATACAAATAAAATAAATTCAATTTAGTAAAATAATGACACTGATAATTTAGCGTGATTCACCCTTTAATTTAGGCTAAGTTCACGGAACAAACTCCAAAAATAATTTCTTCCACTAATAAAATTAACGGGTATAAAGTAAGAGGTAATATAACAAATTGAGATAAATCTAAAATAGTCTCATACAAGTGTTTCCCAAACTCACTATTTTGTCAACACTCCAAAAGAAGAGAAGCAAAACAAAGCCAAAGGAACAATTTTCTTTGAAGAAAAATAGTGTTGTGTGTGTAAGAGAGTGAGAGACAATGTTTTAGAAAAATATCCCAATATTTTTCTAAAACATTGTCTCTCACTCTCTTACACACACAACACTATTTTTCTTCAAAGAAAATTGTTCCTTTGGCTTTGTTTTGCTTCTCTTCTTTTGGAGTGTTGGTGTGTCTCTCTAAGGCAAAAAAAAATGCCTATTTATAGGCAAAATTACCTATCCTTTATGTGGCCAAAAATTGGCCATATAGCTAGCCAAATTTTAGCCACAAAAATATTTGATGCATTTTTCAAATGTGGTTACACCTAATATATTTATTTTCAAATGTGATTGCACCTAACATATTTATTTTCTTCCCCTTCTATATGGGCGAGACCTATACACCTTTCGCTAATGTTTTCCCACCTATGTCACAAAAGTCTATTTTTCACTCGATTGTTACTAGGTCCAAGGTTGGCGTTACTAAGCCTAAATTTTTTTGGTGCTGTAGTTTCATCTAATTTTGTATTATTTAAGCCCATAACTTATAAGTAGCCTTAACGGTGCCTGAATGAAAAAAAGGCAATGCAAAATGAAATAGATGCCTTTATTGCAAATGAAAGTTGGGATTTATTTCCATTGCTTTCTGGTCATACACCTATTACTTATTACTTGTTAGTAGGTTTTTAAAGTAAAGTTTGTTTCTTCAAGTGAATTTGATAAATATAAAGCAATATAAGGCAAGGTTGGTGGCTAGGGATTTTTTAGAAGAATTTGGTGTAGATTATTTAGAAACTTTTAAAACTACCACCATAAGAGTAGTGCTTACCTTGGTTATTTCAAATGGTTGGAAGGTGAGGCAAGTTTATGTCAATAATACATTCCTAAATGTTATTTAATGGAGGATGTTTACATGTGTCAACCAACCTATTTTTAGAGTTTTGACTCTAATTATGTTTGCAAATTGATGAAAGTTTTGTATGGTTTGATACAAGTTCTAAGGGCTTGGTACTAAAAACTTTGTTCTTGTATGTTGGGAGGGGGATTTTTGATGTGTCAAAACTTGGTGTATGAATTTTGTAAAATTTATAAATAGCTTGTAAGTGCACGAATCACTTATAGAAAATGATAATTATACTTTCAAGGTTGGTTTAAAGAGGAATCACATAATTTTTAAATAATTCAAAAAATTCTTAAAAACAAAATAAAAACCTAACTATCTTGTCATGATTATTTGGTTTGATAAATTCTAAACTAACAACATAAAATAAATGATAGATTCAAAAAACAGTTGGCAAATAAATATCTACATTTAGTAGAGAATTTATGAAATATATTAGTTAGTTAATTTTGTTTGCTCAATATGAATTAGGTTGTTAAAGATATAAATTAATTTCTTTCTTTTATGTATGAAAATATCCTAAGGAAGAGATAATTTTTTGTTAATTAAATTTTAACTGCAACCTTGAATATGGTTAACAATTTACACTTTAATTAAATTATTCTTATTTTCTAATAAATCAATAAATCATTTAGCTTGACACATTCAATCAGACCAACAATTTAAACTTTCATCAAGTGGTCAAAGTTAGATTATTGATTTAAATACCTAGAAACTAACTTTTAGATTTTAAAATTACTACTAAAATTATCTTCTAAGGTTGGATTATTGGATTGATTTAGTAGGAAAGTTGGTTTGTATATGATTTTTATGTTTGGTTTTAGGTATATGCTTAGTAATAGTTTTGTTTCTAAGTAAGGCTAGGGTAGTTATAGGTGTAGGAATGATATCTTTGCATATAATTGGCTTCTTTAAGGATATCCATACTAGAATCTCCTACATTTGAACAATTAAAAGTATTATGTCCAATTGAATTACAAACTTCACATACCTCTTGATTTGACATTTGATAGGTAATGAGAAATTACACTTGCTTAGTTAATTATGTAAGTTATAATGTCATTTCTTTCTTGGATTCAACTTCATTGACTCTTGCTATTCTTCCTCTAGTAATCTTTTGTTGGGAATTAGTACCCAATATTTTATAAAGCTCATAAGTTTGTTCTGTCATATTTTCTCCTATAGCTCCTCCTACAATATTATCAACAGTATATTGACACTATTGTGTTAGTCAAACATAAAAGAACTAGTTTTGTACTTGTGGTGGATAGCAACGGTATAGGCATTGAATCAAAATGAGCTTGAATCTATCCTAAGTTTCATGAAAGGGCTTTTCATCCATTTGGAAGAATGTTGCTATTTTTGCCCTTAACTCTATAGTATTTTGATGGGAATAGTACCAACCCAAAAATTTATTGTAGACTATCTCCTAAGTAGTTAATGAACCTAACTATAGAGTCATGAACCAAGACTTAGCTTTATCCTTGAGGGTGTAAGGAAAACCCCTAATCCTAAGCTTATTTTCAACAAATCTTAGCAATTAAATTTTCAGCAATCAAAAAGTTGACTTTAAATCAAATTTAGATAATTAAATCTTAAATCTAAAATTCTTGTTTATTACGAAAAAAATACTAAGCTATATTTTTTAACAAACTTTTTGTATAAATCTTGATGAAGAAATAAAACTTAATTTATTTTATAAAAATGTTTTAATTATTTTAATATTTCATAAGTATAACAACATTACTAATATCCTATAGTATTTTTAACTGGATATACTTAATTTAATAAATGATCAGTAATTAAATGTAGCATGTAAAAACAATATAAAAAGAAAATCTTAAAAGAAATATATTTAAATTATACCTTAAGGGTATCCTTATAGAACTTCAATATCATTTCTATATATGAAAAACCTCTAGACATAATTGTCAATATTGTTTATTGAATTGAAATGAAAACTACGACATAAACTATACTCGTTCAACACTTAATTTGAGAGAATAACTTTAAAACTATAAAAAGAAAAGAAAAGCTAGAGAGAAACTAGAAGTTGCAGCCAGAAGAAAGTTGAGGCATGATTTACAATTATGATTTAGGGTTTATGCATAAAATTATTATGTACAAATTTTGTATGATTTATAAAATAGCATAAAAGTGCACAAATTACTTATAGAAAATGATAGATATACTTCTAATGTTTGTGAATCATATAGTTTTTAAATTATTCAATAAATTCTTGAAAATGAAACTAATAACCTAAACATCCTATCACAATTATTTTAGGTTGAGTTTCTAAATTATGACATAAAAATAAAGATAAGTTTAATAAATATTTAAGCAATTAAACATTTATCATGTAGTGGAGAATTTGTAAGATATATTAGTTAGTTAATTATACTTATTTAATATTAAATAAGATATTACAGATATAAACTAAGATTATTGATTATCTTTTTTATTTAAAAATATGAGATTAATTAAGTCTACAATTTATTATTAATTAAAATCACTTTTCGCCTTCGATCGAGTCTAACAGTTAATTTTAATTAAATTATGTTTCTTTTGTAAGAGATAGTGAACCATTTAATTACCACCTTTAATCAGGTCTAATAATTTAAAATCACATCAATGTACCTAAGTTAGGTTTATTATTTAAATATATGAAATTTTTCAATTTTAAAACTACTATGAATGATATGTCATTAATATATCTTTTAATAATAATTCTTATAAAAATTCTTGAAATAGAGCATGCCTTGAGAACAGATTTAGATATGTACATATCTAATATCCAAGAGTATTACTCTAAATTAGATTCAGCTCTTTTAAATCTTAAATCTAACTTATTTATTATGAAAAATACTTCATTAATATATTTTTTATTTACAAACTTTTGTTTAAATCTTAATGATGAATTAAAACTTAATTTATTTTATAAAAATATTTTACAAGCATAACAACATTTCTAATATTTTATACTATTTATAGCCCAACATCTATAGTTTTAAAATCATCAATAAATTAAACATATATCATGTAAAACAAAAATTAAAAATATTCTGAAAAGAATACATTTAAATATATCTCAATAAAATTCTTAGAATTACTTCTAGAAAACCTTGAAACATAATTGTTGTATTATTTATTGAAATGAAACTAAAATTTATTACATGAACTAAATTTGTTCAACTCTTGAACGAGAGAAGAACTATAAAATAACAAAAGAAAAGAAAAGACTAAAATAAATTAAGAAATCAACTAGAAGATAGTTAATGGGATAAAAAGGGATATCTATTACAAAAAAAATAGGGTCTTATTTATTGGGTGAAAAAAGGAGGAAAAATAGGTTTATTAGCTTGGCGTTACGACATACATTTTATTTACACCACAACTTACACAACTATACATAGTTTTAAGCACAATCTACTATCTTCGTGCTGCAACACAAAAAGCTTTCATGTAGTGGCCTAAATGATTTTGGGACACATTCCTTTGGCTTCTCGTTGTGGCTTAGAATGTTTTAACGCTATGACACACTTTAAACAACATCACTTTAGAACCCTAAATTTCTTGTAATTTCTTTTTTCAATTTTTAAACATATGTAATATTTTACATATATTTTCTTTTAATCTTCTAAGCTATAATAATGCTTCAAGTATAATTCTTTCAAGTTGAATCTTTTTAATACAACAAATAACTAAAACAACAAAATATATCCATGATTTTAAAAAGATAGATTTATGTAAAATGATAGTAAAACAAGCAAATACAAATCTATATGATCATTAAGCATGCATGAAATCATAATATATTAAGTGCTTTTGAGCACTTATCATAACCCCAACCAGCTTCTTGCTAGTCTCTTAGCAAAAGTGGCATAAAATCTCTAAATTATCATAGCAACTCAAAAATCAAGACTAGTGCTCATGAATATTTATTCTTGTAAAAATGAAACATACATAAAAATTATTCATCACTTAGACAATATTCAAATTTTTCAAAGAATTATGCATCATTTAAATCGAAGAAATAAAAATAAATCACTACTCATAGCAAAATATCTTCAATAAACCAAACAAAAAAAAAATTTCACAAGCAATAACATCCAGAAAGTATTTCAATTAGGTTCAATATATCCACCACCCCCAAACTTAATATACACATTGTCCTCAATGTGTGAAAATTAAAAGAACATTTGAGATGGGTTTAAAGAAACTTCCTGGTTTGTTTGATTGATTAAGCCAAAATAGCTTCATTACCTCCAATTTGCACCTACGAAAAAAAAAAAGTACATAACATAATATAAAAAGTAATACATGCGAAAAAATAAAAAAAAATAAAACACATGGGTTGCCTCCCAAGAAGCGCTTGATTTATAGTCTTCAGCTTGACTTCTCAATTTGTTTTTCATTTGTAGGTTAAGATTTGTGTATAACAAAATCTCAACTTACGAGAAAATTGAAAAATAAATTAAGAAAATATAACCAAATTTTTTTTTTTTGTGAGTTAAGATTTGTGTTTAAACAAAATCTCAACTCACTAGAAAAATAAAAATAAAAATAAAAATAAAACAAACAACCAACAATAAGAAAATAAAACTTTTTTTTTGTTTTTCTTTTCGTGTATTAAGATTTGTGTGTCAAACAAAATCTCAACCCACAAGAAAATAAAAAAAATAAAATAAAATAAAATAAACTAACAATAAGCAAATAATTTTTTTTTCTGTTTTTTTGTTCTTTATGTGTGTTAAGATTTATGTGTAAAACAAAATCTCAACGCACGAGAAATTTGAAAAATAAATTACACAACCAAAAATAAGCAAATAAAATTTATTTTTCTTTTTGTGAGGTAAGATTTGTGTATCAAACAAAATCTCAACCCACGAGAAAATTGAAAAATAAAATAAAACAACAATAAGTAAAGTTTTTTTTCTTTTTGTAAGTTAAGATTTGTGTGTCAAACAAAATCTCAACTTACGAGAAAATTTTTAAAATAAAATAAATAAAAACAATAAGCATAAAATTTTTTAAAATTTTTTTAAAATTTTTTTTTTTTGAATTAAAATGAGATTGATGGGTATTAATATCAACAATGAAAATAGTAAAACAAATCCCCGGCAACGGCGCCAAAAACTTGTTGCGTGTTTTTCAACACACGAACTCGTGCAAGCATACACGGTCACAAGCAATAAAGATTTGTAAGTAAAGATCGATCCCACGAGGATTTGTTACTATAGTTTGTCGAGTACTAAAATTGTATCTCTCTGATTTTATCCAAAACAATCGTTGGTTAATAAAAAAGTAAAATAAGAAAATAAAAGAAATCTAGGATTGCAATTTTTCACCAAACTAATCCACTCAAATCATATTATTTTCTTTTGATTTATATTTTTTTGTACATTTAATTTGTCAACCGAAAACTTCTTTTTTTATTATTCATACATCTCTTTCGAGCTCCGTATAAACACACCTCGTTAAATTAATTTACTATATCTCTATGAAAATTAAATTTACCGAGATTCATTACGTTCTAAGTTTTCAAATGGCCACACATACAATTAGGGTATATTTCTATCCTTCATCATACATGTCATTCTATTTACGAGCAATACACACACAAATGCCTTTCTCAAGTTTATTCATGTGCCACGGATCGTTTTGATAAGATTAGTAAATAATCAAAAAGCATTAAGAACAAAATAGAACGAACAAATCTAACGTCTTATAAATCTATCAAAAATAATTAAAATTAAAGCTTCATAAATTTAGATTAAATGCAACCCTAGAAAAATTAAATTACTTCATAAAATTAAAATAAAAATTACAACAACTACAGAAAATTAAGAAGAAGCAGAAATAAAATTAAAACATAACTTAAAACAAATATTTGGCACACGCAAAACACAACAAAAGCCAAAAATGGCTTCTGCGTGTTTTGCCGTCCAAAACCGAGCAACACACGAAAATTAAACACTACCCAAAACTCCAAAACCTCAACCAAACTTTTTCACAACTAAAAACTATCTCCTATTTATAGCAAAAAAATACATCAATAAAATATTAAATTAAAATCCACGCGGGGGACATAAAATTGTGACGAAAATTATAATTTAAACGCGTGGGGGGACAAAAATTGTATCGAAAATGGGATCGAGGGACGCTGCGCGTTTCTGTTTTAATTTTCTTCCACGCTACCACGTGTCGCGTTCTGATTCGCGGACACAATTAGTGGGACACGTGGCAGCATCTCATTCGTTGAGGGGAAACGGGTGCACGATAAATGGTCGCACGGGAGCCAACGGCTACAACACGGGCTTGATCCAGCGCGGTCGCGCTCATTGTAACATGCCACGTGTCACAACATGATTAGCTGCAAAATTGAGTGGGACACGTGTCATATCTTTATTGGAGGAAAATCGGGTTGCACGTAGAGATCAGCGCACGGGATCAGAGGCGCGCGAACGTGGGGGCGGCGTACGCGCGGCGTCGACGGGTGGGTCCCACGCCGCACGCCGGCCGCGCGGCGGTGGGCCCCACTGGGCGCCGAGCCGCGTGAAGGAATCTTCCCGCATCCATTCGCTTTGCCTGGATGTTATCAACACGCGCCAATCCTAACCGTTTATGATTTGATCGGACGGTCCACGTTGTACGCGTGGATGATGACGCGTGCATTCTTCTCTCCTGCACGAATATTAAACTTTATTTAATTATATTTTGACCCACAAATTTAATTCAAATTACATTTTAAACTTTCTTTAATTACAGTTGACCCTTTTTCTAATATTAAATTAAATTTTTCAACTTTTAATAATTACAATTAAGCCCAAATTTAAATTTAATTTATATTTTCAACTTTTATAACTTGTAATTAAGAACTCTAATATTTGAAATTACATTTGTGGACAAAAATTTGAAATTAAGAACGTTTTTGATACAATTTATTTATTTTTCTTATAATATATAGAAAACAGTAAATACTAATTTATTAATCGAAAATTAACTAAAAACATCAAGAACATAGCAATTATAATTAATAAAATAGGTGAAAATAACTATATAAAATACAGTTATCAGCATTTCTCTTAGATTGCAAGAGATTGTTGGAGGATAAATTGGATTGTGGATGAGGAATTGCAAGCTTGGGTTTTGAATTTGAATTTGATTTGGCAATTTGGAGCTTTTTGAAATTGAGGATATTTTGGTTAAATTGCTGCATTTCTTGCTTTGATTTTTGATATATTGAGGCATTGTGATATTGAGAATTGTCTGGATTGTCTGGATTGTCTAGATTGAAGTATATTGTGAAAATGCCTAAGAAAACCAAAGCCTAGAAGGCTCGTGCTTCTTCATTTGACAGAAGTTTGTTTATATCCGAGGATGCTGCAAAGCGTTTTGAGAAAAAGGTTGTTAAGAGGGCAATCATACCTCAGAGGTGGTTTTTGATTGATCAGACTCCTTGTTGGGGTAATTATGTCCCACATCTTCAGGCTAGGAAGTGAGAGATTTTCTGTAATCCTATTGAGGGGGGCTGCCTCTCTTTGGTAAGGGAATTCTTTGCTAATGCTCAAGAACGGGTGGATTATAAAGTTTTTGTGCGTGGATAGTGGGTACTTTTCACAAAAGAAGTGATTAACAGCTATTACGGTTTGCCAACAATGGGGGATGATGAGGATTTGCTTCGATTACTTTCAGATATTAACATGGTGATAGTTAGTGCTCGATCTGCAAGCCAGGCACAGTATGAAAGATGTCGGGGGATGTGTATAAAAATTTCCCCCAAAGTGCTTTATTGGATGTGGTACGGCCCTGGTATGCTTTCATTTGTGCTAATTTATTGCCTATTATACACCTTAGTGATGTCACTAGAGAGCGGGCCATCCTACTTTATGCCATTGTGTTTGGGGCCTCTATTGATGTTGGCAGGGTTATCTTTGATTATATCATGCAGAGTGCGAGGGCTACATCTGGAGGCATTGGGTTCCCATCTTTAATTTCTGCTATCTATGCAAGCCAAGGAGTAACTTGGGACAAAAATGAGGAAATTGGTGGTGTGATAAAGCCTATTGATGGGCCAAAGCTTGCTGAGTTTTTGGGTATAGCATCGCCTCCCAAGAAACGCCCTCGTTCTATTGTTAGGGCCAGTGCGAGTTCCTCCCAGCCTAGGGTTGAGACTGTTGATCACCGTTTGGGCAGGATTGAGCGTATTTTGGATTACCAGGGGAAGTATCTTGCTTATCAAAGTCAGTTACTCATACAACAGCGGAATTTCCAAACCGAGAGTACATAGTTCCTTCATGACTACCTTCAGAGGATGTCTATACAGTCTGGGCATGATATGAGTGGTTATCCTGCGATGCCGACTTTCCCCTTATGCCCGATGCATATGTTTATATTAGGACCAATGATGATGATGATGATGATGATGAGAAGGATGATGAGTGATGTTTTATTTTGCTTTCAGTTGTTTTCAATACTTCTTGATATTTATTTTCGTATTTTCTGTTTAGTTTCTGATATTCATCTTGTGGACTTTTGTTGAGTGTTTTAATTTTTTTTTGTCACCTTTTTTTCGTTTTATTTCTTTATGATTGATTTTCTTTTATTGTTAACCCCATGATTTAACAAATTACTATGACTGTGATAGTGCACTTAGATCTTTTTCTCTTTGTGATGACGATAGTCATTTGCAGTTTTTCTTTCTTACATTGAGGACAATGTAAGGTTTTGGCTGGGGGTGCGGTAAACGGTAAATTTTTTCTTCGCTTCATTTTTAGTAGTTTTGTTTGTGTGTTTATTTTTGATTTTCCATTTATTTTTCTGTATTTTGATTTAATTTCTTTTATTTGATTATTGTCTTATTTTTATTTTTTATTTTATTTTATTTTTTTTCTCATTTGCATTTTTACTTGTTTTAATTTGCACGTTGATGATAATAATGTGATTGTGATAACAAGTAGCTTTTAGAAGACATTAAATTTTGCTTCGGTTTAAAGATAATTTCAAATGTTGATTTTACCTAGTTGGCGACTCTTTTGATATGTGGTATGATTTGGTTGATTAGTCTAAATGCTTAGAGAAGTCTTATGTGCGAATTTTTCATGGACATTTTTGTGATCTCAACAAACTCTAGAACTCATTTGAAAACCTCTTGAGGTGGAATAATTTAGAATTGCACTGTTTAGGATATGATGTAGGCCATTTTTAGATCGATTGTGCCATTTTAAGCCTACCTTGTTATCCTTATATCACTAGTTACCTCTTTGAGCCTATTTAAATATATTGTTAGCCTTACTTTTCTTTCTTTTTGCCTTCTATAACCTACCTTTTATTGAGCCAATATATATATATATATATATATATAATAAATATATATATATAATAAATATATATATATAATAAATATATATATATATATATATATATATATATATATATAATTCCTACCTTATTTGTTAAGAGCACTTAATTTTGTACAAACTTTTCAAGAGCAATTGGAGTAAGGATGGAATAAAAAAAATCTTCCACATATATTGGAAGAAATTGGTTGGGGGTTATGTCTTTTCAAGAGCAATTGGAGTAAGGATGGAATAAAAAAAATCTTCCACATATATTGGAAGAAATTGGTTGGGGGTTATGTAAAAAAAAGGGCCTTCACATTCTAGTAAATAAAAAGAGTGTTAGTGATGGATGTACTGAGGTGAAAGATTGAGGAAGAATTTTGTCTATCTTTGGAAAAATGGGTTATGATTGGAAGAAACAATTTGGGTTAAATGGTGTTACTCTTTTACTTAATTGGTTGTGTTTAATCTAATAGGTGCTCTTATTTGTATTTTGACACTTCTCGTTCTTTCTTAACCAAATACCTAAGCCTAACATTACAAGCCTCATAAAGTCTTATTGATCCGAAGTGATGTATTTTCCTTCATTAGTGGAGAGAGGTTTGAAAAGTGAGCCTATGGAGTTTTAGATTTCACCTTTTTGTTTGTGGATGTTGTGCATAATATTATCCGGGCATTATGGCTATTGGTTTGTGGTTTGATGGATGTTTAAGAGTCAATAACAAAAGTGAAATTGGCATTTGAGATTTCTTAAAGCTTAGGTGACATTTAATTATTCTATGTGTTGTGTTATTTATAATTTTTGAGACATTTGTGCAAATTAATTGTTGTGTGATTTTATTATTTTGAGTTAGGATAGTTATAGGTAAGATGTTTGTGGGTATCATCACTGGAAGCCCTCACGAGACTACAACTCGTCCTACTAGGGCTGCCTAGGGGTTTAAAAGCTTATTGCATATGCTTAATGTAATTTTGTAAATAGAATAAATTTTCTTTTAATTTTTCTTTTAATGTCTCTTTTGAATTTATAGATCGCTTTTCTTGCTAGAGACTAGTAAGAAGCTGGTTGGGGGTTGTTGATAAGAGTCAAATTATTACATTTTTATTATGATTTAAATGTTGATATTTGTGTGAAAATTATGTTTATTTGATTATTTAATCCACAAATGTCATTTCACGGGTATTTTGTGTTTAAAGTGTAATTTTCAGGTAAAATCATGATTTTGGAGAAGTTTGGAACAAATTTCAATGATCGGGATTGAGTGAAAATAAAAAGAAAACAAAGTTTCAAAATTTGGAAACCCCGCCGCCGGTGAGATGATTCTCGCCACCGGCGAAAATCTTCACGAGAGCACGGATTTTGGCATATGCAAATCTCGCCGCCGGTGAGATTATTTAGTCGCCGGCGAAACACCTTTAGCCGCCGGCCAAATTCATCTCGTCGCCGGCGAGAATCAGAGGAACCAAAATTTTAATTTTTCCAGAAATCTCGCCGCGGCGAGAATAATGTCGTCGTTGGCGAGTTTCATCTGAAAACACATTTTTATGTTGTTTTGTTCCAAAATTGTCCCCAAAACCCTAGATCTATATATACCATAAGATGGAGAAAGAGGCCACGGTAGAGAGGAGGAGATCTGAGACATCTTTGGAGGAGAAAAGGCAATTTTGGAGAGAAAGTTTGGAGAAGCTTGAAGGATTATCACCATTGTTGCTACCAAGTGTTCATCTTCAAGAGTTTTTCATCTCTTCTCCTTAGCTTTCATTTTCTGCATTTTATTCAGATTTGTTATTCATGGATTCAATTGAGATAATGTTTGTTCTTATTTCCATTATGAACTAATTCGTTTTTGCTAAGGCTATGATGTATTTGAATCAAGAAAATTTGATTTCTTTTGTTATTGTTATATGAGTTCATTATTTTCAAGTTGAGTATTTATTTTCATGCTTAATGCTTTTGAAATTCTGGCCAAGATTTAGATGATTTATTGCATTATATTGAGATCGAGAAGAGATGTGTAATAAATGCTTCTTGTGATAAATACCGTATGTTGAATGCGAGTGTGAGAACTAATGCATGATGTATGTAGTTATTCTATAAATTCCATAAATCGTAATGTGCTTGTTTGTGATTAAATCTTCATAGAAATATAGTTGGTTTTCATAGATAAGTAATTCTAATATAACTCGAGAAAGAGTATTAAGTAAATTTGGGTTTTTTAACCATCACTTTTAGCTTTGATTCTTATATAACATGACTTGAAATCGGATTGAATTGATTTAGCGAAATCAAATGTCTTAGTATTTTTAATCATTTGTGAACAACATTCAATTGTGTTATTTGCATTTATTTTTAAGGTAATTTGCTTCTTAAATAATTTCAAAAATTGGGTTTTCAAATAAAATTAGGATTAGTCAATTTCGATACTTAATAACACCATTCCTTGTAGTTCGATATCCGTACTTTTGTACACTTTATTACTTGAACGATTCGTACACTTGCGAAAATACACATCACCAACGACATTTGGCTCGCCCAACTCGTACTCTTCCACCTCGTTTCTTTATGTCCAAACTGAAAGAGTGAAGGACTTGATATTTAGATACCGACCACGATCATAGTGCTTGTTCCAAAGTTTATACCAATATATCGTTAAGTAGCTCGACATTCTTTGATGTTTTAATTCGACATTTATACTTGATTATTTTTAAGCTCAACCTATTGTAATCCTAAGTATGCCCTTTATATATAATTAGTGAAAGGCCTTAAGCCATCATCATTTATCGCTCATTTATTACTTTTTCTACTTTCTCTCTCTAAATAATAAATATTTACCCAACACTTACAATAATAATGTATCCTTATGTTTTTGAATTAGAAAAGATCATAATAGTATTGTTATTATGTAAAAATAAGCATTTTAATCCTTTAATATTTAGTTTAGACATCTGTAGTTCTATTATTTATACAAAAAATACTACAATGCAAAAGTTAGTCCTCTTTATGGGATTATAAGTGCTTAGCTTTAATAATTTAATTTTATGGAATAGAAGTACTCATTTTAATAATTATGAGACTTTAAGTGCATACTTTTTATAATAATATGGGACTAATAGTGTCTAACTTATAAGTTACGAGACTAAAATGATTATTTTGGAAAGAAAAAAAATGACTTTTGCTACCTTGCATCATTCTTCAAATGTGTCATTATCTGTTTAAGTATGGATAGGCTTTTATTATGATATACTTATTTTTCTTAATATGTGTTGAAAAATTATTTTATATTATTTAATATTAAAAATAAAACATCATGCACATCATTTGTTTTTATTTATTTTTATAAACATAAATTTAATTTATATGTTATCAGCAGCAGTAAAACTTAAATATGCTTCAATATGAAAGTATTTCATGTATAAAACTCTATGTTACCTTATTTGTGATTTATTTTATCACTTACGAAAGGTTGATTTAAATGAATAGTATTGTCAATAATTTTGTTGTTCATTACCTTTTTACAATGAACTTTATTCTATATTTTTGTTTATATAATTTTCTCATTATGTTGTTTTTTTCCTATATTTTAATTGATATTTATTTTATAAAAATTAATATGCTCATAATATCTAAATATAATTTTTTATTTTAATTTTTATATAGCTAAAAAATTATTGAAATTTCAATATAATAAATACACGTGTGTTTACTGGTACATTTAACTAGTCTATTTATATATATATATATATAAAGGGTAAACATCAATAACATTTCCAAGATTTTCCTAATACCATTTTAATATTAAGGGTAGAATAATATCAATAAAATCCATAATAATAAATGTTTAAAATTTTTTGAAAATAAAATCAATAAATTTTATGTAAATAATAAATATTTTTAAAATATTTAAACATAGGGATAAATTATAAATATTTATTATTTAGATTGAATATTTTATAAAAATTGATCATTAAAAAATTATAAATAACATAAAAGATGATTAAATTAATAAAATAATGTATCAAAATAATTCACCAAATAAAATGAAATAAATAAATAAATAAAATCAATGTTAAAATGGATCTAACATGTTTGCTTTTTTCTATATTTGATTACTTCTACCTAGTTAAAGAAAAATAAAACACTTTATTCTTGATATTTTTTATTTTATTCTTTGCATTGCTATGTTATTTTTTTTTAAATTGTTATTTTTTAATTTAAGGTAATGTTTTATATTTATTTTCATTGATTCATTATTATATTATAACACGTGGTTCAAAGTATAATTTCTTTTATATTAAAATATATCTTAAAATATAAATAATAATTTAAATCATGTCATATAAATATTTAAACGATATTACCCACTTATAATAATGACTCTATTATCTTTAGTTATTGTATAAGTTTTTATTGGTAAGTAGTTGTTGAAATTACTTTATTTTTATCATTAAGACATTTATGTTACTCAATTTTCTCAAAAGATATAAGTCAAAATCTTTAAATATAAGATATTTTAATTATTTTTTTAATATTAAATAAATATTTTTTTAATAAATTTAACCGGCTTTTAAATTGGGGTTTTGTCTAAAATATCCGTATTAATTATAATAGTTTAGAAAGAGGCGTATTTAAAATTTAATTTAAAAAAAGGCAAAAGAAAACTGATATAACCGGTATCTAAAAATTTTGTCACGTTATCTCTCTCCTCTCTCCTCTGCACGTCCCACTTCTAATCTTTTATTATTTTTTTTACATTTTCATTCTCTTTCCTTCCCCCACGCTAAAACATTCTTTCTTTTTCTATTTTTTTATTCTTCTTTTCTCTCACTCTCTCTTTTCACCTCACTTTTCTTTTTCTCTCTTTCATTTTCTTCTTCTTTCTTTTATGTAATTTAGTTATTATTTATTATACCATGCATAAATATATAAATATTTATTATTATACATACTATATACTTAATATTGTTATAATTTATTTAAAATATTTTAATTATCTTTTGCAACTTTAAAATGTGGAATACAAAAATTATAAATTTTTAATAAATAAATTTGTGAGTGAATAAAAAATAATAAAAATAATTTATATTTATAAAATACAAAAATATATTTAATAATAAATATATAATTTGTTATAACAAATAACTTATCAAAATTTTATTATAAATTAACTTAAAATAATAATAATAAAATATAAAATAATTACAAAATTAATAATAATTATTATTATAAAATAAATTATAAAAACTGGCTAATAATTATAATAATATTATATTAGATAATATTTTCACACAAATTTTACGATATAATATGTTATGTTTGTATTGTATATTGTAAAAAGTTGGATAGGGAGGTTTCACAATTTTTTTATAATTTAATTATTTTTTATATCGTAATTATAATTAAATATTATAATTATTTATTAAATATAATTATAATTATTAATAATAATAATATATTATATTATTTATGAATTATCAAAATATTTAGCATATGATTTTCAATATATGTATAAATTTATATTTATTTTATTGTAAAATAAATTATTTTTTATTTTTTAAAATAATTTTTTTAATATATAATATGATAAAAAATATTTATGTATCTAAAATTAATTATAAATTTATACAATGTTAATATTTTTTTTATGTTTACAATAATTATTTTTTTGTAAAATAGAGCTAATATATCTTTTTTAAAAATAAAATTGATTAAAAATTTTGGTTTCAAGTTTAAGGTAAGATTTTGCCTATTTTAAAAAAAAATCCAATTTATGCCCATTTTTAAACTATTGTCCAAAAATTGACTATTATAGACAAAACCTCTTTTAAATTGGGATAAAATGATCGATCTTCAACTTTTTCTCTATTTTTAATATCTTTACTTTCTTCCCTTTTTTATTGAGTTATACATAGCACCTATTTTAAGTGATATAAGACTGATTTTTTTTTACTTTTATTCCAAACATTTTTTCTCTTTTTTTTTTACTTTATCTCTCCTATTTGTTTCTTAATCATCTATCCAACAAAAAAAATTAGATTGTAGGTAGAGTAAAAAAGAAATAAGGAGGAGAAGGAAAGAAATAAAATGTTTGGAGTAAAAAAAACTCAAAACCAATGCTATGCACAATAAAAAAAAAATTAAGAGAGAAAGTAGAGTTGTTGAAAACGAAGAAAAAGTTGAAGATATGCCCTTCCACCCCAATTAAGAATTGTTAGGTAATGAATGTTTAAATTTATTAATAAAATATTTATTTATTTTTATTAAGTGACTACACAATCTTAATTTTAATGACCGAATAACTTATATGTATATTGTGAAAATTAAAAAACAAAAATGTTTAAGTGACATAAATAAAATGATTTTTAAAATAAAAATTATCATTTATTAAAATTTTTTATTTTATTATCAATTAATTAATACATTATTAATAATTATTCATTAAAAATTATTTATATTAAATAACATAAATTTTTTTATACTTAATAACATAATTTTTTATGATTAATTATCGTAATTAGCATAATTTTTACAGCATTCATTCAAATTTAATCTATTTTATATCTCTTTTATATAAGGTTATTAAATATTCTAAAAAAATAAAAAAATTCAAATTAAAAATATTCAAATTCCTTTATTTAATATTATATAATCATCCGATTCAATCTAATTCATTTTATATATATATATGAATTGATTCAATTTTTACAAATCTATTTAATAATATTTTTCATAAACACATAAATTATTTTAATAAAATATTTTTTAAATTACTTACAAATCCACGTATAAATTCAAAATAATAATATGTCATGCTTGTCCAAATAGAATTATCAGTGAGCTTACAAATATTTTTGACAGAAAAATGAAAATAAAAAATTATTTATTGAAATAATTTCATTGGCAGGTAAATGAAAATAATTAAAAATAATAGACACATTTAATTATAATATGTATAATAGAATATAAATTTTGATTAAATATAATAAAATTATTAAAAAAATTTATAAATAAATATAAAAAATATTATATTTTAATATATATGGATTAAATCTATTCATATATATTTAAAATTGTTAACATATTATTGGATCCAATTTTTTCAAATTTTGAAAAATTTCATCCAAATTTATCGACTATCGATATAAACCATCAACAATTTTTCGAATTCTAAAGGATTTTATGGATGAATAAATATTCCGTAGAATCCTAATTCTAACTTATATTTACATCCAACTGTATATAACGGTACTTTAAAAAGAAATCTTTATAAAAATAATTTATTTTTTCTTGAAAGTGATAATTAGAAAATAAAAAATCAATTTAATCAAATGTTTTTAGTTTGAACTAAAATATATATTAAAATTTATAAAAAAATAGACACTTTTTAAAATATTTTAAAAAATTATAAAATTTTATTAAAATGCAACTAAATATTTACTAATCCTTAAAAATCTTGATTGAATATATATATATATATTTTAAAATTCTATAAAAAATATTAAAACTTTAATTCAAATATAGTTAATTATATTTAGTGTAATTTTTTTTTAAAAAGGTATTAAGGTGATTTTTTTATTAAATAAAAAAATAAATATTATAAGATGGGACTGAAATTTTAGATGTTTATGATGAAAAAATTAAAAGTAATACTATTATATAAACCAAAAATAACGCCAAAACACTGCGTGTGATAAAAATTCTGATTACACAAAACAAAACCCTTGCTTTAGGTGTGTACTATATTCACTCAGCAGTCAGCACTGTGAGTAGTATATATACACTGAATTTTACCCTAATCCACCCCTACTTTCTGATTCAGATTAAGTACCCGAAAAGCCGAAAGAGAGAAAAGGGAGAGGTAGTCGTAGAAAAGGAAGACATGTCTGACGAAGAACACCACTTCGAGTCCAAGGCCGACGCCGGAGCCTCAAAGACCTATCCCCAGCAAGCTGGTACTATTCGTAAGAGCGGTCACATCGTTATCAAGGGCCGTCCTTGCAAGGTGTTCTCTCTCTTTCATCCAAATTCAATACTTTACTATGATCTTTTGCTGTGTATGATTTTGATTTTAATTTCTGCCGATTAAATTGTTTTGTTGTGATTTTCTGCGAGTTGATCTGTTCATTGGTTTGATGCTGTTGAGATTCACCGCTTGTGACTTTCTCATAGTGATTTAATAGATTATCTTTTCTGATTGAAGTAGAATAATGATAACTATGACAGGCTTAACACTTAATTAGCAATCGATCTAGCTGGACTGTTAATTGTCTCTCCTTATTGATCTTATCTTTTCAAATAATTTAAGATTCGGTTCTTATTCGTTTTATGATAGGCCTTGCAGGTTTGATTATGGCAGAAGTTTGATTTTTTTTATTAGGATTTATTTACATGGGCATAGCTAGCCCTTCGATTTTTATGGATTTGAGTATTTATAGTAAATAGTCTGTTGTTTTCATGATTACTCGAATTTTTCTGACAAACCCATTAAATGAACACATATAATGACTTGGCTATTGGCATGGTTTAATCTTCAGTATATAAGATAAAAAATGCTGATATTCAAGGTGATTACTTGAGGAATACATTTTGACATGTTTGAACTAAGCGGAACCTATATTAGTTGGAGGCTATTCAAGTCGTTATTGATTTAGCACAAAGATGAAGTTAACCGCAATTGCTGTGATTACTTGAGGAATATATTTTGACATTTTTTTAACTACGTGGAACCTATATTCTTTGAATACAATTGAAATCGTAATTGGTAAAGCATAAAGATGAAGTAAACCACCTCTATAGAGGTGAATTGCTGTAATCACTTTTGACCAGAGCTATTTTTTGACTTTCCGCAATGTGAGAGAGCCTTCTTGTTAACTGTTGGATAGGTTTCTGTTTTCTTATTTCACTTGCGAGTTTTGTTGTGTATTTATCTTACAGTAGCTGTTTTTGTCTCCTTTCCCTTTGTTAATTGTTGCAACAGGTTGTTGAAGTTTCAACCTCCAAAACTGGCAAGCATGGACATGCTAAGTGTCATTTTGTTGCCATTGATATTTTCACCGCCAAGAAACTTGAAGATATTGTTCCATCATCCCACAACTGTGATGTGAGGATCGTTAATCTGAATATCTGATAACAAAGCCATAATTTGTTTGAAACTTTTTTTTATAAATTTTTAATGCAGACAGACCTGCTTATGATTTATTTTCTGTACTTCTTTTATTCTAATTTTTGGGTTTCTGTAGGTTCCACATGTCAACCGTACTGATTATCAGCTAATTGACATCTCTGAAGATGGATTTGTGAGTATCTTCCTTCTGGAAATTTTAATTCCAATCTCAAGCAGGTGCCATAAGGTTTCAAAATCCTGCTTAATTTTAGCATTTGTAGAAAACTAAAATAGAATGTCGTCTTTGCAGTGTTTCCTTTATTGTCTAACTTTTACAGTTTTGCTATCTCTTGACTTTTGGATGTGTTTGCTCCTTTTCTTATTTCATTATAAAACGTTTTACTGTTTCTACTCAGATTTTGGCACTCGATACTCATTCTTTTTGAAGCAAAATCGGAGCTTTTTTTCCTTGACCAATTCTGATTATTTTACAGCTTAGTCTTTTGACTGAAAATGGAAACACCAAGGATGATTTAAGGCTCCCCACTGATGATAATCTACTAACCCAGGTGAGGCACAAATTCTTCTAGTATTATATTTTCAACTTATTTTCAGTGTTCTTCCTTGAAAGCCACCTTAAGTGGGAATAAAAACAAAGGAAAAAAGAATAAAGGGAAAGGAGACTAAGGATGAGATACAAATCAAAACTCTTGCAACTGTCATTTGCAGTTGATCATTTAGTAGTCACTTGTTAGTTGAATCTGTTTATTCTTTTGCAACCCTATGAGACCCTTGTTCCCCAAAAGGAGAAAGAGACCCATTTCTACTTTTTATCAGTGGCTGGGCAACAAATATATTTTTTCTCCCCCCTTCTTCCCTCTTGGAGGGGGTCAATATCTTGTTTTAGAACGATAATATTCAGTTTCGAGTCTTCCTGTTGAATCTCAAGATAGATTTAGGCAAAAAGATACATTTGAATTGTTGGAAGTAATGGTTTTATAGAGCTGGTTACAAGGAAATCAAAACAGCTTCATGTTCACTACTCGTAAGAAAGTGTAAGTGGGTCTAGGATTGATTCAAACGAAAAAATTAATTCCCCTACAAATTAGGGTATTATTAACAATAACAAAGTGTAAGTTTAATGCTTTGACATCCTCCCTTAATCTGAACTGTTTTAGTGCGTTCAGTTTACATTGGATATCACACACATTCCAAGTTAATTTCTCAGCTTCAAAAAGGCCTTCTGTTTGAGAGGTTTAGTCATGATATTTGACACATGCTCGTGTACTATAATGCACCAATTATACTATTGCATCTCTTGTAAGCTCTCGTAAAAAATGAAACCTCACGTCGATATGTTTATTCCGGTCATGTAAAACTGGATTCCTTGAAAGTTTAATAGCAGTACTCATAGCTTGAGCATGACCAAGCTTTTCAAGAATTCTTCTTAGCCAAACTACTTGACATGTACACGAGGCTGCTGTTATGAAATCTGCCTTTGTCGTAGATAAGGTTACTACTGGTTGCTTTCTTGAGGACTATGAAACAACCCTTGTTCCTAACATAAGCACATACCCAAAGGTATTTTTCTGATTGTTAACATCTCTTGCATAGTCACTATCTGCAAATGCGATTAAACTCCCTTTATCACCTTTCCTATAACCAATTCCAATCTCCATAGTGCCCTTCAAGTACCTTAGTATCCTCTTGACAACTTGCAAGTGCATCTCGGTTGGTTTCTCCATGTATCTACTAATCAATCCAATTGCATACATGGTATTAGGTCTCGTGGTTATCAAGTACAATAAGCTCTCAACCAATTGCTTGTACTCTGTAGCATCCACGCTCATGGCATCATTTCCACCTTTTGACGATTGGATTATTCATAGGATTACTCCTTTCCATGCCAAACCTTTCAAGCACCTCTTTAGCATACTTACGTTGACATATGAAAATCCCATCCGAATTTTGTACTACCTCTATGTCCAGAAAATACTTCATTCTACCAAGATTAGACATATCAAACTCCTTCATTGATTATTTGAAATTTTTTAATGTATCTTCATCATTTTCTGTAAAGATAAGATCATCCACATAGAGACTCACAATCAATAGCTTCCTTTTGTCACTTGATTTTATAAACAGTGTGTTCATAGAAGCATTTTTCGAACCCTTTTTTGACAAAGTATGCCTCAATTCTGCTGTACCAGGCTCAAGGAGCCTATTTGAGCCCGTACAATGCCTTCTTTAGCCTATAAACCTTGTGCTCTTCTCCTTGCTTTTTATAGCCTTGAGGTTGATCAACGAACATTGCCTCA
This sequence comes from Hippophae gyantsensis, assembly GCA_030763125.1. NCBI lineage: Eukaryota > Viridiplantae > Streptophyta > Magnoliopsida > Rosales > Elaeagnaceae > Hippophae > Hippophae gyantsensis. The sequence goes on along the minus strand of CM061035.1, from coordinate 37,612,639 downwards.
TTCAATTCTCCATGCAAGAATGCGCTTTTTACATCCAACTGGAAAACACACCAACATTTGTGTGCTCTAAGAGCTAAGATTGTTCTAATCTTATCCCATCTAACCATTGGCGTGAATACTTTATTGTAATCAATCCCTTGCCTTTGAGAGTACCCCTTTGTTACAAGTCGAGCCTTATACTTGTCCACATCTCCTTCCTCATTAAGCTTCATCATAAACACTCATTTTACTCCTATTCTTTTAGCTCTAGCTGGTAAGGTAGTTAACTCCTATGTCTCATTTTTTTAATAGCTCTCATCTCTAAGTCCATTGCCTCTCTCCATTTCAGATTCTTGTATGCTTCCTCAAATGTGACTGGATCTACAGTAAACATTACCAGACTATGCTCCTCTTCATCAGTCAATCCCTCACCAATTACATAATCTTTCATCCAATTTGGTTGTCTTTGACTCCTCCCTTGATGTGACCTCAGTGGTGCTTCCTCAGATGACTCATTTGATGATGAGTTATCTATTTCTTCTGTTTGCTCATCTTCTAGACCTTTCCCATTAGCACCAATATCTTCCTTGTCACCTTCACATTCTAACATATCATGTTTCACCTCCTCTTTGTTTCTCCCCCAATTCCACTTCTCATCCTCAACACACTATATCTCTGCTTATAGGCTTTGGATCATAAAGCTTATAGGCTTTGGATTCCGCACTCACACGCAAGAGAACACATTTGAAACTCTTAATATCAAGTTTCTTTCTTTGATTGTTAGGCAAATGAACATGAGCCACACATCCAAATATACGGAAATGATTGACACGATTTTATGCCTACTCTAAGCCTCTTCAGGAGTGACATCTTTGATGGTTGAAGTGGGACTTTGATTCAGCACATAAACTGACCAATTAATTGCTTATGGCCAAAACTCCTTTGGTACTTCCTTTCCTGATAGCATGTTGCGCACCATGTTCATTATGGTACGATTCTTTCTCTTGACAACCCCGTTTTGTGCGGGGTATAAGTTGTGGTAAGTTGCCTATTAACTCCATTCATGTTACAAAAATTGTTGAACTTAAGTGAAGTGAATTCCCCATCTCTATTGGTTCTTAAGCAGCAAATTGCATCTCCAATCTCCTTTTCCACGAACAACTTGTACTTCTTAAACATAGTTAATGCTTCAGAACTTTTAGATATAAAATATACCCATGTCTTTCTACCGTAATCATCAATGAAGGTGATTACATGCCTTTTTTCACTGTTTGACTTTGGTGAGATAGGTCCACAAATATCTGTATAGACCAGTTGAAGCTTCTTGGATGCCCTACACAGACTTTTCTTTGGCATTGCTTCTCGGTGTTGCTTTCCAACCATACAGTCACCACACTTTTGATAAAGCTTTGAGCATTGGCAAGTCTGACCATCTTCCTATAGATAAGTGTCCTCAGCCCCTTGAAGTTTAGATGTTCATAGCGATAGTGCCACAATTGGGTGTTGTCTTTAGATGTGGCTTGGAGACAATTTGAGGTTGAAGGAATCATAGAAACCAACACAACAAACATTTTGTTAGTTGACATCTGTGTTTGTATAATTAAGCCTCTTTTTGGATGGTAAATCTTGCACATGGCATGTTGGATGAGAATGGCTAAATTCTTTTCTTGAAGCTGGCCAATGCTTAAGAGATCTTAACTCAGGTATAAAATAAACCTCTGTGATTACTTGAATTACTCCATTGATATGAAGTTTGACATTTCCTTTTCCATAGCCATCATCTTTAAGTTATCTCCAAGCTTCATCGATTGTCTAAACTTTTCATCAAGATCAAAAAACCACTCCTTGGCGCTACACATGTGGTTACTACAACTTGAGTCCAAGAATCATACATTCTCCCTCTTTGATTGATTTGTCTCCACAGATGCCATTAGAAGCATCTCTTCTTCCTCATCTAATTCTGCGTAATGCGCACCTCTTTCTCCACTAGGGCATTCATATGGAAAATACCCTAGTTTTTTGGCAATTGTAATGTTGTACCAAAGCTTTGTTGAAAGATTGCCTACCCCTGTCTCGGCCTCTTCCTCTAAGACCTCCACGAACTCTTCCTCTCCCTGCAACTCTATGCTCATCACTTTCTTCACTTTTCTCTGAGTTGATAATGTTCAAAGCATGCTCCTCCTCTTGTTGTACTTGCATCCTCTGTTCATGGACTAACAAGATGCTTTGAAGCTTATCTATGGTCATGGTGGAGAGATCATTGGACTCTTCTATCGAACAAACGACATAATTGAATTTGAGGGTCATAGATCTCGAATTTTCTCAATGATTACAATCTGCTCTCTCTTTTCTCCATGTGCCTTCATTTTATTGGCAATGGTTAATGTCCTTGCAAAATACTCATCCACCTTTTCCCTTCCTTCATGCCCAGAATTTTAAATTCTTTTCTCAAAGCCCGTAGCCGAGCACGTTTCACTTTGGTAGAGCCTTGATATTTCATTTTCATCGAATTCCAAATAGCTTTCGAAGTCTCCTTGTGGAGTATGGTTTCAATAATAGCCCTATCAATAGCTTGGAATAAATAGTTCTTGAACTTCAAATCTTTCAATTTCTAGTCTTCGTGGCTCTTTCGTTGCGCCTCTGTTGGCTTAATCCCTTCTGTTGCTGGAGAAATTCATTCTCTATCAAACTCCAGTATTCCTTTGATCCGAGGAAAATTTCCATAAGCATGGACCAATGGTCATAATGATCATCAAATCGTAGAATGGCTGGCTGGACAAAACTGTTGTTCTCTGTTGCCATGATTCATTAACTCTTCTCTCCTTTTCTACAACCTGAAGAAATTGGAATATTTTTAGAACACTCAATCACCCTTCTACGACCTTGCTCTGATATCAGATGTTGAATCTCAAGACAGATTTAGGCAAAAGATAAATGGCTTTATAGAGCCTGTTACAAGGAAATCAAAACAGCTTCACGTTCACTACTCCTAAGAAGGTGCAAGTGGGTCTAGGACCGATTCAAACTAAAAAACTGATTCCCCTACAAATTAGGGTATTATTAACAAAAACAATAACTAACTAATCAGATGTGGGAATAACTACTAACAAGTTTAATGCTTTAACACTTCCGACCTATGTTTAACTCGTTTATCTTAATGCTTCATTTTTATAGATCAAAGATGGGTTTGCAGAAGGTAAGGACCTTGTTGTGTCAGTTATGTCTGCTATGGGAGAAGAGCAGATTTGTGCCCTGAAGGACATTGGCCCGAAGAACTAGTTTACACTTAATTCTCGTTATTTATTTTCTCTGCTTCTTGACTAGTGTTTCAAACAGTGGACTTTCGGTAGTGTTGTAAGTCATGTAGTAAGAATGCATGAGTGTGGTTGGGTTTTCTAGCATATTACAGTATCTATCTAGTGTTATTTGTTTCTCAAGTTCTTGGGGATGTTTAAACCCAGTTAATGAAAGGCGAGCTTTCGGATCAAGGCCGTTTTGAGTCCTTTTGGATTCAATTAATCATTTATGTTACTGGTATTCAAACAATTCATGATCTAATTTTTCTTTTCCCTTCCCATTCTCGAAACTTATATGAGTTAGTAAGAGAACAAGTGAAGTAGAATGCTGAGTAATTACGACTGAAATAGTGTGGCTGGGTGCAAAGCAGTAAGAAGTGTTTTCCAAAGGGGGGGGTGTTTTAAATGTGTTTCCCACAGACACTGAAGTTTAGAAGTATTTTTGTTTTTTTCATTTTCAAATGTATAAAAAGCACTTTTGTTGCTAGGCATCAAAATGGTTTTGTAATTTCATCTCTTTTTCCTAGCATTTTATTATTGCCTCTAAAACTTGTTCATTTGCAAAACACATAATCATCGGTGATTTTATTAAAATTGTTTCAAACATAATTTGTTTTAAAAAAAGTGCTTTTAAAAGAAGCATATATAGTGTTTGTTTGGTCTGTTTATCTTTTTGGTTGAAAGTGTTTTTAAATGGATCAAAGTGCTTTTAAAGATGTTTAGCAATATGTATGAAAAGTAGTTTTAAAAGTTTGAGAATCACTCTTTGTGCTATTAAGAGAAGATTAGTAATGCTTGCTCTTAAGAGAGTAATTATTTCGAATGCATGTTTCATTTTTAAAATAGTTATTAAAACGCTTTTCATAACCACTTCAGTATTTTCATGTCTTTAACTGTTTTTTTTTCCTTTTCAAATCACTCTCGAAACAAATTTCAGATAGAACACATCCAACGGATCAATTGAGTCTTGTAAGTGTTTTGACATTTTTCTTTATTTGTCTTTATGGCTAGCATATGACTTAATAAGGGTAGCTCCTTCCTTTTAACTTGTTTTCGAAGTTATTGAAGAATGTTAAGTGTGTCACCTGTAATCTCTTATTAAGAAAGGTAGCCCCTTCGTTTTGACATGTTTATGTTAAACCTCAGTTTGTTTATTCTAATCCAAAGTTGTCTAAAAGATCACGCTTTTTATCCCTAGCTTACATTCTTTTAAATTTATATCCCAAAGGAAAGTACCATAGGCCAAATTGCTAGTCATATACAATTATTTACTTTTGGCTTGCTAAAACAACCCACCTTTCTGGCTGCAATATAAAATAGTAGAATCTGACGTTACGTTTGGAAATAAAGAGGAGAAAGGAACCAAAATTTTGCTTCCTGTGTTTGTTCTTCTCGGTGGACTCCACGTTCTCTATTAACTTTCTAATCAATCCAAAGTAAGTCAATTACCTATTCTTCAGGACCAAAACAAACCCTTGTATTGATAATTATAATAAAAAAAGATGAGAATCTATTAGTGGGAAGTTTGAACACGACCGTATGGTCTATATATTTTGCTCAGGAAAAAAAAAAACATATAATAGGAAAATGCCAATTACCTACGCTAACCACTAACACAGTAACCAAAGGTGGATATAAAATAAATTTTTAAGATTTTTTTTTTAAATGTCAATCATTTTTATACCGTTACTCAACAAACGTTTATAGTTTAAATTTCCAATTTTCTTCATTAAATCGATCTCATTCCTCAATCTAATATCATATATGTAAGTGGTTGTGCACATCTTTTCTACGGATAGATAGAGGTGTGCTTGAACTAAAACTTGAAACAATCAAATCTAAAAGTTTTTTGAAAAATCAAAATAGCATTAAATTAAATGTATAAAATCAATTGAAACTTAACTAAAAAATGGGTTTGGATAGATCATTTTTGACCTTTTTATTTTTTTATTTAAATTGTGTTTAAATTTTTACTCCTTAAAAATAAATTTAATTTCACAAAATTTAGTCTATATCATTTTATAACACATGATATGATATTATATACATATATTTTTTAAAATTATAAAGTTCTAAAATTTCAAAGTATCGTAAACGGTGAAACTCACGTATAGTAATTTAAATATATTCATTCATCTATACCATATATGTAACTGCCAGAAAAATAATTATAATTGTAAATGATTAAGATAATGTTTTACGACTTTAAATTTTTTAATGAAGAAATGATGAATAATAATAAAAATAAAAAATAATTAAATATAAAAAATTAGTATAATATACATATCGGTTAATTTGATTTTGATTATTTCGAAGTTTGAAAACAAATTAATCCATACTTAATCTCACTTTCACAAAATTTAAAAGAAAATCAAACTGGGTTGGTTAGTGTAATTTTTGGACACTAATTAATTGCAATACTCATTTTTGTGAAAATTTATTATCTTATTTTCATTACAAAATTCAATGATGTAATTTTCTTTTTTATTCTTCCATCTTTCTCTTTAGTATAGAAATATATTGTTTAGTTTTTAATTTTTAATTAAGAAATTTAGTATTTTAATTTAATATATTATATTTCAATTCGGTGAATCAATGCATGGTGTATTTACTTGTATTTCAGTTGTATTCAATTGAAAGTTATTTGAGAATAAATATACTCTTTGTGCTTCGGTGCACATAATGTACTCTAAGACATGAAGTACTTTTGAAGAAAAAAAATCTGTTTAATTTAGAAGTACTTTTTATACCCATGATCTCATAAACGTAACAATTTGAAACTAAAAAAAAACCAAAATATAAATAAAAATACATCAATAATATCTAAATCAAAAAATTTAAAAATATATTAAATTATATCAAAATTATCATAAGAACCGTAACTATAAATTTATAATTTAAAAAATACTTTTTTCGAGCATTCTTCTTTATTATTTTCTAATCTCCACCTGATTCTTCTAATCGAAAGAAATTACCACACCATTTCTAAATATGATATTTGGTGGCTTAAATTCTAATACTAAATGGACATGGGAAGAAAAGAGAAAGTAGTTGGAGTTTTTTTTTTTTTGTATTATTAGATTTCACGTAGAAATTTTATGAATTATTTTAGGGATTTTTAAACTATAAATAACTAGGCTCTATGCTTGTATAAAACATCCTAGAAAATAATTAACTTAGTAATATTAATGAAGTTTTTCTCTTTCTTCGTTTCTCTTACTCCTAATTTATAGGAATAACTCTTTTTTTTGTGTTTGAAAATTAAAGTCCTCTTATTCGTGAGATGAAGAAATATTTTTAGGCTAGTTCTACTTTAGAGTTGTTAGAGTAGTCATTTAAAGATAGATAACATAACTAAGTTTGTCCTATTCTAGATTTGCTAGAGTACTTGCCTAGATAATAATTTCCTTGTGTTTGTTTCATAACACAAACACGAGGGCCTCTTGATAGAGAGTGAGTCTAATTTGTATCCTTGTTTTGAGGTACCCAACTTTGTATCCTTAGGACTTCAATCACTAAGGGAGAAAATCGTTTGAGACTTACATGCTGGAGGACTAAGTGGACATCTTGGAAGAGACAAAACCATCGTACTTGTTGAAGAAAGATACTTCTGGCTTCAGTTGAAAAGAGATGTTAGCAAGTTTATCCAAAGGTGTTATGTGTGCCAAATATCCAAAGGATGGGCTCAAAATTCTGAATTATATATACCTTTACTCGTCCCTGAAACCATTTGGCAAGACTTATTCATGGATTTTTTGCTAGGACCTCTAAGAACCCAACGGGGTGTAGATTCAGTTTTTGTTGTTGTTGATAGATTTTCCAAAATGACGCATTTTATCCCATGTCGCAAAACTACAAATGCATCGAATATTATAAGACTCTTTTTCAAAGAGATTGTTCATCTACATGGAGTTCCACGGTCAATTACTTCAGATCAGGACACAAAGTTTTTTCTCATTTTTGGAGGACATTATGGGAACGCTTTGATACGTTACTCAACTTCAGTAGCACTGCACATCCTCAAATAAATGGTCAAATGTAATAAAAGTAATGAACCAAACACTTGGCAACATGATTCGTTATTTCTGTAGCAACAAACCAAAGTAGTGGGACCTCACTCTTACATAAGTTGAGTTTGCCTTCAATAGTCTTATGCATAGTTTAACTGGTGAAACCCCATTCGAGGTTGTATATGTAAAATCCTTAAAGCATACATTAGATTTGGTTAATCATGCAAGGATTCATCGGAGAAGCAAGACTGTTGAAGAAATGACAAATAAGATTCAAACTATTCATTTAGAAGTGAAACGAAAGATTACAAATTCCAATGCCAAGTATAAAGCAACAGTTGATATGCACAGAAGAAAGAAAATTTATCAAGTATGAGACATGGTGATGGTATTTTTGCAAAACGAACACTTCCTTATTAGTACATACAACAAGATAAAGGATAAGAAATATGGACTATGTCGAATATTGAAAAGGATCAATGATAATGCATATATAGTGAACTTACCCAAAGATATGACCATCTCAGCAACGTTCAATGTATCATATATTTATGACTACCATTCACCATAACCACTCTATTTAGAAGAGAACTAGGGACAAGTTTAAAACAAATGGAGGGGACTAATACCAAATGGATATAGGAAGAAAAGAGAAAGTAGTTAGACTTCTTTTTTCTTGTTTCTATTACTAGAGTCCCAAATGAAAACTTTATGAAATATTCTAGAGAATTTTTAACTATAAATATCTAGACTTTATATTTGTATAAGACATCCTAGAAAATAATCAACTTAGTAATATTAAAGTCGTTCTTTTCTTTGTTTGTTTCTCTTACTCTGAATTTTTAGAAATAACTCTTATTTCTTCCATTTGGAAGTTGAAGTCGTCTTATTCGTGAGATAGAAGAATATTTTTAGTTTAGTCCTACTCTAGAGTTGTTAGAGTGCTTGTCTAAAGATAGATAACATTATAGCAAATTTAGAATAGTTTTTTCATAGATAATAGTTTCCTTGTGTTTGTTTCATAACACAAATACAAAGACCTCTTGCAAGAGATTAAGTCTGGTTAATCTAAACTTTTATCATATTTTTCTTATTTTTTAAGTGTTCTCATATTATTGGTATAATTGTGCTTTCATCATGTGTCAAGTTCTTTAACTTTTGAACCGCAATAAAACACCAAATAATAATACTTAATATAGATTTAGATCTGAGAAAAAAATTGATAAAACATACGAAAAAATGTCTAACATCACCATAAATCATATTTAGGTGAAAACATTACCACATAAGATCTAAATCTATGTGTACTAAAAAATTCACATACTATACTCTTGTGATATTTATTCAAAATAAAAAATAAATAACGATTAATCTACTTGAGAGAAATTTTCTATTTGAAATTAGTTTTCTATTTGATAAAAAAAGAAGAAAAATAGTTAAGATTTTTCAAAAAAGAAAAAAAGAGGGTTAAAGATTTGAAACTCACAATGCTATATATAAAAAAAATTGATTCCACAGTATCCATTGTAGTGCAATGAGATTGGTCGGTACTAAAAAGAGGAGTTTTTTTTTGTTAGAAAAAAACCTTACCAAAAGGGAATGACACATCATTTAACATTATCAAGATTATGAGCAATTTTTAAAATTATTAATCACAAACTAATAAGGGAGCGATTGTTTACTTATTTGACATTAAGATACGTAATCATAAGATTCAAATTACATACCTATAATCCTACGAAGTAGCAACACTTTAAAAGTATGCGCTCTGAACCCCATTAAATGCCAAGTACATATGTGTACATAAATGTAAAAGTTCATAAAAAAGGCTTACCTATTTTGTTTGTACCTAAACTTTGGACAAATTTATATATTAATTTTTAATTTTTTAAAATTTATAATTTAGTATTCAACTTTTTAAAACTTTACTTATAAATCTTAATTTTATTATTAAAATACATATTTATGAATAAAAAATTTAAAACACGTGTCAAGTTTATAAAAATTAGTGAATAAGTCGTATGATTTAAAAATTTTATGGATCTGTATATGAAATTTTAAAATTTTGATAATTAAGTCATATATTTTAAAAGTTTATAAATATATATGTAAATTTAGTTAAAATTTAAAGATTAATGATATAATTTAATCTTATATAAAATAAAAAAACTTAAATTTTACCTGCATTAAAATAATATTGGTAATAAGAGTCATAATATGATATGACATGAATTTTAATATAATTTATAAACGTGTCATACATGCGAGAACACAACAACATAAAACAATAACACGGATTAATTGTTCTAACATTAACTGTTTTTTTAAAAGGAAGGAATTAGACCTAACTTAAAAATCAGAGGTCATTTTAGCCTCACTGTCACCCACGAAACAAATTGAGGGTAGAAAAAGGGCGCGTGGGTCCTAAAGGGAGTTGGGCACGGATTTCCCACGCAAAAGAAAGGCTGAAACACACCTTAAGAAGACAACCATGTTATTTTCCGCTGCTTTGATTTTTTTTTTTCAAATTTCAAAAAATAATTAATTTAAAATTTATAATAATAAAAAATAATATGTTAATAATATTAAATTTAGTTTATTTAAATGATATTAATATTTTTTATGTTTAAATAATATTTAATTAAAATATGATTAATGTAAAATAATATGATTAATTTTTTTAATATAAAAATATGTATATAAAATATATTATTTTTATAATTATAAATTATAAGAATGATTTTTTGTTGGTATAATATGCACCACGCTCTAAACTTTGTTCACCAGACATCATAGCATTATCCTCCTTATCATTTTGATTGCGCCTCTTCGATCCTCTTCTTCATTAAAACTCTATATATCCAAGGTTCGTTCGTTCCTTCGTTCGTTCGTTCCTTCTTTCTAGTCCAATTTCTTTTTTTACTTTCTGTTTGTTTTCCGAGAAAATCTTCACGGAGATTTCTCTCCTCTTTTTTTAAAAAAGGAAAGTCAGTCAATGCTCCTCTCAATTAATGGTTTTCTAATATGCAATTTGACGATATTTGCGTAGCCTTTTTCAAATTCTTCAAATTCGCATTTCTGTTAAAATTTTCCCTAGATTATTGAACATTTTTGTACATCGAGGCTTTCTTTTGATGCCATTGCTATGAATTTCGCTGTGCTAATTCTCATTTTTGTACAATTTGATAGCATGGCTATGGGTAAAACAGAACCTAAATCTCTTTCAACTAATGAGCTCACTCTTGAGGCTGTCAGAGATTCTTTGATCAGACAAGAAGACACTATCATATTTAATCTGATTGAGAGAGCCAAGTTTCCTCTCAATTCTCCGACGTATGATCAATCTTACTCTTCCATACCGGGCTTCTCTGGTTCTTTGATTCAATTCATAGTTAAAGAAACAGAAGCTATCCAGGCTAGGGTAAGGTCAATATATTAATTTTCAATTACAAAAATAATATTATTTTGTTTCTTCCTGTTCACATGGAATGTTAATTGTTTATTACCTACTGAGAGATTATGGGAGATCTTTTATTCTATGGAAGTTACTCCTAATTTAGCTTAACTTGTATGGGGATCACTATTAATAGTATTAGTAGGCCAAATTATAAAAAAATTCTTCTGGTCCGAATACACTACTCAAAGGTTATGGGAGATGTTTGTAAGTTTGTTTGTTTATAAGGTTATGATGGTCCTTTAGTAATGTGTTTCGGTTATTTTTTTATAACTCCTCATTCATGAACATAAATAAAGGAAATTATAAAAATTTGATATTGTTGACTTTCTAGGTTTATCGTATCATCTGTTATGAATGTGTGTAGTGGGTTGAATGCTTAAAAAGACTTTGATTGCTATGCTGTTATGGCTTTTTTAATTAAAACAGTATCTTAGTGTAATGTTATGAGAGACATGTGACTAAGAGCTAAATAATATTGTATTATCTTTCTTTAATCTGTCCCTTGCACAAAAATAAGCCATCACTTTTTTAACCCTTATCTACATTCATTGAGCCTTGCCAGAAATGGAGTTTCACTGTTGTGTCGATGTTGGTTTGACAAGTGAATATAACGAAGGGCAGAGTTGGAATGGTTCCTTCTTTAGGTCAAAGGTGCTATTTAATATCATATTTTAGAAAATGTGTATTTAATTGATGTGTTTGTGAAAAAAAGTGTAAATTAAGAATAAAGTTAATTTTTAATCTAATTTTTCATTAAATATAACGGAATAACAATGTGTGTGTTTATATTTTTCGATTGATATATTCATAAAGAAATAATATTTAACTATAAAAGTTACTAAAACTTTTTGAGAATTTTTTTTTCAAACTTAAAGAAAATTTTTATTGTTATTAATTCAAAGTCTCATGTTACATTATAAATTTTTTATTTAAAGTTGATTGAAATAATTTGTTAAAATATTTGAGTAATTTTGTAATTAAAAATTACTTTATTAAATATGTCTATTAAAAAAAATACAGATATATATGTGTTACATGTATTATTTTATTGTATTTAACAAAAAAAATTAGATAAAAATTAACTTTTTCTTTATATAATATATTTTTCACTACCAAAATAACATAAAAACACATTTTTTTTAAATTGTACTAAAAGCCCCGAGACATAAATCACAACACTCTGTACTTTAAAGAGTGTTAGCTTTTGATGCCTCACTTTTTAGTTAATAACCTTTCCATTTTCTGAAAATATGACTAGATAAGATGCCGTCTGCTTCCCACATTGTCTAAGTAGCTAAGAGTAAGCGCCTTTCAAACTTAAAGCAGTAATGTCTTTCACCAACGGAATCTATTCCTTTTTGATATTATCGTAATGGTCAAAATTGAAAAGACAATTTGTGGACTTAATTCTTACCCGCGATATGAACCTTTCTTTTTAAAATTTATTTTCATTAAATGCTTGTAAATAGAACAATGGCTTGACTTCAATTCATGTTTTTTTATTTTTTATTTTAATTTTTTTTCTCTGGTGGGGAAATTTGTCTAGTTGAGTTTTCTGGATTTAGCAAGTTAATAACAGGTATGGTGGATAATACTGGTTGCAGACTTAATTCAATGTTATAATGTTTCTATTTATGGATTGATCACAAAATATTTCAATATCACCTAAAATTAGATTTAACATTATGGTTTAAAAAAGAATGTGTGACTCCATAGTTGCACTAGTTTTTGCATGTAACACTCAAGTTAATTAGTTGTTTTTGAGATAAATTACACTTGTTTTTAAAAAGTGACAATATACAGTGCACTTAGGTCTCGTAGTTATTTTAAAAAAAATTATTTTTTTAGTTATATTTGACAAAAAAAATTAACATGAATAATTGATGAAGCAGTTTCTTAAAATAAAAATTATAAAAAATAGAGACAAATGAAAAAAAATATAAAATTTGATTATTTGTCATTGTAGTGTTACTTTGTCAATGTTATTAGACTAAATTGTTGAAAAATATAGTTATTGTGATTAAGTACTCTAACTATAATAGTTAGTAGATTATTTCGATTTGTAACCCTCAAATAAATATTACTAGAGGGATAGATATAACATATTGCCAGCCTGGTCTTCGGGTTTTGAATACGTTGTAAAACTATCAGAAGTTTATGACCTCAAGGCTTAAGCCATTATTTATGTGGTTAATCTCTGTAGAACAAAGGACAGAATTATAGAATGCCATCATTTATGAGTTTGTAGAGTTCCTTGTATGTTATATCCTTCTCATTCTTAGCAAAAAAAAAAAAAAAGGCAAAAAAGAAAAAAGAAAAAGAACGTCATGCAGTATAGAATGCCAATTCAATGTCTTATGACTCCAAATTTAGGGGTTTGATCATTTTTTTGTCCCAGGTTTCTCAATAAATGTTTTCTGAAAGTTCTAAAATGAAGTCCATAACTGCTAGCCGACTTCATTTTATATCTACTAATCTGTCTAATTTATCATCCATGCTTTCATAGACCTTGCATTTTTATATTTCAGGCTGGCAGATATCAAAATCCTGAAGAACATCCGTTTTCCCCAGGAGATTTACCACCTTCAATTGTGCCCCAATATAAATATCCAGTAGTAATTATCTGCCTAGAAAGTACTAGTATAATTGTTTATCTATGCAATATGTAACAAATCTAATTTACTCCTAAAAACTGTCACAGGTCTTGAATCCTGCAGCAGCTTCCATCAACTTTAATAGTAAAATATGGGACTTCTATCTTAACCAAGTGATTCCCTCGTTGGCTGTAGCTGGCAATAATGGAGAATATGCATTAACAGCCTCAAGTGACCTAAATTGTTTACAGGTAAGGGTGTAGATTTTCTTACAAAAGTGGTGAGTTTCTGCTCATGAATTAAATATGAAATCCTCACCGCAATTTCCTTCAATATTTTATATGGTGAAGCTGGCTTTAAGTTCCGATTGTTAAAGACAACAATCAACTGATATATTTATTAGTGATCAAAATTAATTTGTGAGATGAAATAGATAATCATTACATGCAGGCCATCTCTAGAAGGATACATTATGGAAACTTTGTAGCAGAGGTCAAATTCAGAGATGCCCCACATGAGTATGAGACTACAATTCGTGCTCAGGTATTAGGAATATTTGTGGAATAATTTCTAAAGATGGATCAATTTACTTGATTATGACAGAGATTAAGAAATCAATTGAACTTAAAATGTATTATGAATTTATGAAATATGTTTTCTTTGGATCATCTCTCTTATATGTCAGGTTTTTACCGTTATCTTTTCTTTCAGGACAGAGATGCTCTAATGAAGTTATTGACATTTGAGAGTGTAGAAGAAATGATATTAAAGAGAGTTGAGAAGAAGGCAATGACATTTGGACAAGAAGTGAACCTTGGCAGGATTGTAGGCAAGCCAAAATACAAACTTGATCCAGCTCTAATTTCTCAATTGTATAAACAATGGATAATACCTCTAACCAAGCTTGTTCAAGTTGAGTACCTTCTACGCAGGCTAGATTGAATCTTGGTTCCTGCTTCTCATGTAATGTTGAAGATTAGGATATCAATTTTATGATTTCATTTGAAACAATTCTAGAGGAAGGGCAACACCACAATTCTAGAGGAAGTTTAAATATGTTAAATCTGATATAATATTATTATTAGTAAATATAATAATGATTATTTATAATATATAATAAAAATAATTATAATATATAATAATGTTATAATTTTTAACGGTTATGATACTTTTCTATGGTCCCTACTTTTTCATCCTACTTTTCCATCTAGTAAACTTAAGTCCAATTTTTTAAATTGTGTATCATATATCGAGTAGTTTTTAAAAGATATAATTAAGTTCAATTTCTTGCGATCAAATAAAAAAAATTAATATTTTTCACATGTAATGACCGACTTTTTCAAGTGATAAATTAATCATTATAGTTTTAATGGAAGGAAAAAATAATAAAAATGTTTTAGGCAGAAAAGTGATTTCGGGATAAAAGTGAACTACAAAAAGTTAATTTTTATAATAAATTTTTTTTGGAGACTAAGTTAAAAGTGATTTTATAAAAAAAATGATTAAAAGTGATTTAGTAAAATGTTTATTTTCTTATAATAAAATTGTTTTGACGTATGAGATCAAAGGGCTTTTGGTTGAAAACTGAATTTACAAAAACGAGACACGAACAAAAGCAACTTTGAAAAAAGTGAGTTTTAGAATGAAAATGATTTCACATAATTATTTATTTATTTTTTCTTTTTTAAATAAAACTGTTTTGACCATGGACATAGGGGTGAATTTGCAAAAAAATGATTTAGGCGTAAAAGTTAATTCGCAAAAATGTAATTTCCAGATTGTAAGGTAAAGTTTTGTAAGGTAAAGTTGGTGTTTTCGTAAGTGAAATATAAACTTTGTATTTTACCTATTAAATTTGTATGTCCCGTATAATTAATTATTAACGGTTCATTATTACATATACTTAAAGATACAATTGGTATGTTTGCATTATACATGCATATTGATAGTCAGATTAGATAGAATAAAAATTTGTAAAATCTATAATATATATATTGGATGATAAATTAGTATATTTAAATTTGAATAAACTGTATATATTAAAATATTTATTTTTATATTTTTATATAATTTTATAACTTTTTATTAAAAAATGTTTATTATTAATTATTACACGATAATTCATAACAAAATAATTAAATTAAATAAATCTTTTAACATTTTTTATAATATTTATTGTGATTGATCTTTTAAGTTCCCATAATTTAATTCCAAAGCCACCATCTTTTCATATCCTTTGAGCGTTCATTTTATATTTGGTAGATAATATATATCAGCTTCTCAAACTCAGAAAAACATAAATAGATTGATTAAACAAACGTGTGGATTTACAATCATGTATTTATAATTTTCATAATTTTTTATTCAAAAAAATTATGTGATTATGGAAAATATTATTTAATGAATTGTATAGATTGATCTAAACTAATACAATGAATCAGATTAAATCGGACGATTATAATATGCAGATGAGTTACAGATTGTAAAATATATAAACTGTACGAATCAGATTAAATCGGACCATTTTTGGGATTTTAATAGATAATTTGCATGTTTAAGTTGTATGTTTTATATTTTGATTTAAGGAGTATTTATGAAAAACTAGTCAACATTTATTAGAATAAAAAATTGAATTTTTGGGTTTCACGTCAAGGCCTCGACGAAATTGATTTTTTTTATATAAATACTCCTTTATTTTATTTATTTTCTTAATTAGAAAAAATTGGGAAAATTCTTGCAATTTCAAAATTAAGTTTCAAATTATTTTTCTAATTCAGTGTATTGATGATATGCTTTAAAAGTACACGCTTTAGTGGTTTAATTAATGGGAATTAAAACCAAGACATGATTATTGTATCTTGGTTCATGTGTACGAGAGTTTCCTTAATTTATATTATTTTTATTATATTAAATCATTGGTGATTATATCAGATAATGGTAGAGCTTTGAGGAAGAGCTAGATAAACATGATTGTGTTGTTGTGCTGACATCATGAGATAACATTAGAAGCAGTAAAGTGTGATGCTCTAATTGATAGAGATATTTACATTTTATTTATCATTAGTTACAAAATATTGATTTGCTTATTATTAGTAAATTGCTTAATGTCGATGGTTGTTGTGAAACCTGTAGATGTTTTCAATTAAGTGTTGGATCCTATGTGATTTACCATGTTAAATATTGTGTTGTGCATGATCACATATTGTGCTAGTATAATTAGTTCTCTTACAAAATATGTTTCATACATAAAAGGTCTTTGAGTTGATTGAAAAGTGAAAGAGTCTACGACCCGGTACACAACCATGATAAGAAGATACATACTTTTTAATGACTTAATCCTAAGAAAATGCAACTGAAACAAAATTAATATAATATTAGATAAGTAGATAACTTTTAACAACAAATATTATAAACTCACTAAATGACCTGCACTTAAAAGTAAGCTCTTTTAAAATAATTTCAAAAATAGATATAACAATTAGTGTGAATTTTAGCAGAGTTTTGCTATATAAATCATGAGTAAGGAATAAGAGAAATAAGGGGGTATTTGAAGAACTTGGATTGCCACATTGCCACTCACTTCACTTGCCACCTTGCCAACCACCTCACCAAAGGTGGTGGTGAGGGTAATGGCAAGCTTGTTGACGAGGTGCTAAAAAGTCACATTTTTTTCGTTTCAAAAATTGCTAAGTAAATTCTATAAATATCCACACTTGAATCGAACCAAAAACAAAAGTAACAATGTTGGCAAGCGACTTAGCATACACACTACAAAAACTAGTCTCGTGGTGTGTGTAAACATGCTTACATACAAGGTATACCTAACTATATGTGTATATGAATTAATGATCCGTAATAACTAACCTTACATAGAGAAAGACAAATACACTAAGTAAAATAACATATGCCGTATTTTGTACACAGAAAGCTAACATAAAGACATGGAGTACAACATGACTTACATTCTCCCCTTTTGGCTTTTCATGTCAAAACACTACACAACTTTGTATAGCAACTCATATAACATGAGATGAACATGAGGATGTCCTAAAGTTATTTATTCCCATGAACAACATAATGGAACACACCTACACTAAGTGCATCCATCTTGAGTGCTCCATCTTCATGAATCAACTCATCCGATCCTCACGGGATTCTTAGCACACTACACACAACACGTCTGAAGCATGAAGACTTCACTCTACACCTATAACCTACACACATGAAACAAAAACACACCACGTGAACGTATCATGTAGAAATATCGTGTAGTAAATATTACATACTATCGTGTTTCCCCTACATAGGTGAACACCGATAGGAAAACAACACATAAAAAGTACATAACTACACTTGACTTCATGCAACACTCCCCTCGAATGCATGTAAGTTAGACAATAATATGTACATGAAGAACACAACATGGCAACAAATACATAATTATGCACAGAAACTTCTCCCCCTTTTAAAGGCAAAAAGTCAAAGGAATACCCTTATATGTAGTAAAGAAGGAATACAAATATGTAATGATTCTAGTAACAATGTAATAAGATAGATAGAATTAAGGTGATTAGAATAAGCCATAGATTAAAATAATATCATCGAACTCATATTATTAAAAAAACTTTATTTTACACAAATAAGTTCAGAAATAAACTAAAGAAATAGAAAATAACTAAAAGTAAAAAGACATAAATGAGATCACACTTCCTTCTCTAATATAATAATTTCCTTGAATATCACAACAAAAAGACTGTCTAGCATCATAAGGGGTAGTGGGTTGAGGTGCAGTAGTTTATGTGTTAAGAAGTTATTTGCAAACTGATCAAAAGAGTGGCCAGGCTCAAAAGGGAAAATTGAACTCATCACCACTGTACATAATAAACATGTTGAAAAAGGACCTAAGTGAAGAAATACCAAAGTGAGGAGATCTGGTAAGGGTAGGTTGAGGTCTGACATAGGCAGAAGAAATAGGTGAACTATGAAAAAAAATGGTATAACAGGATGATAATAATTCACAATAATTTGAGCAAAAGCTTAAAGACGATGCATATTAAAGAAGTTCTTGTTCAAAGTTTGTAACTCTTGAACAATAATAGAAAAAATACCGGTGGACTCCACATCACAATGAGTAGACTGAACAATATTCATAAAGGATGAGGAAAAATGGGTAACAGAAGGATGTTGAGACCCATGACTGTTAGACTGAATAGTGCATGAGAGAATATACCTGCTCAAACAGTCAAAAAGAATGTTATGAAAAATAATGAAGCTCTACCTAGAAATCATAGATGGATAATGGAACGTAGAAGAAGGAAAATCAATGGTACAAAAAATGATAGTTCTATAGACCATACTAGCAAGATCTATATCGTCACCATTTAGAATCGCACAGAGGAAGTGTCCTCGGCATGGAGGGATAGTATAAAGATGGGAATGGGAATGGGGATGAATAACAATAATTATGACAATATTAAGAGAACGACTAAAGGTATATGACTTAACAATAAGAGCATTATAAGAAAACATATGGTTAGGCCCAACCAATTGGTTTGCCATCTTAATAATGTCACAAGAATTCACATTATTAAATTTAGAGAGATAGGAGGAAGTAATATTTTCAAATTCAAAGGAGATGAAAGGGAATTTCAGAAATTGAACAACAAGAAGAGATAATAAACTACGAATATCATCTCAAGAGAAGGTAACTTTATGTCCTCTAAGGACAAAAGAGTTAGAGAAATAAGTAGTCGAGACATGAGGAAGGGTGTCATAAAATTCCTTAATAAGCTTGTCATTATAAGAATAATTTAGAGAATAGAATGAAAGCTAGGAATAGTAGGCAAACCTTTGCTCAATTTTAGGATACTTATGAATATTAATAGGATGCTATACAAGAATGGGCTCACTAATAGAAGGATTGGTAGGCTCAATTTGTGTTGACTTCTTACCACTTACGGTAAGTTTTGGGGATATATTTGGTAACAATTAGAATATTGGATAAATTGGTAAATCAAGAAGAGAAACAAACTATTTTATGGTGTGAAGAAAGTAGGCTCTAAGGGGTACTTTATATAGGTTTAGGGACACCTCACTGCATACCTCATCAACGTTCTCCTTAGATTGATTGGATAGCTATTTGGTGACATCATGGCAAGGTCATGGCAAGCAGGTGGCGAGGTAAGGGGAAGGGAAAAATGAGACTGCACAGTTTAGCAAAAGCAACCGATACAATTAACGTAAACATCCATATGACAATTAATCCATAATGCATTTAATCAAGGGTATGGCCAAAATTTTGGATAAATGCATTCTGTAATATGCTAAACACTTTTAATCTATGAGCCATCAAGAAAAACTTATGCAATACAAGCAAATAAAAATATGGACTCCAGTAAACCAAACTTCATAAGCCCACATTTAGTCTCTCTCTTTCTCTACTAATGTAACTGCATGCTCAAAAGAAATTAATAGGTCTTTCAAAGCTTGTAATGTGATAGGGGCAGAAGCAGTAGATCGCCGTCACTACTTTGGTTTTATCTATTTATAAAACTCTACGCAAGTGCACGAATCATTTCGTAGAAAATGATAAGTATACTCCCAAGGTCGATCTAAGGAAGGAATGTATGTGGTTTTAATTTATTATTCAAACTTTTAAAAACGAAATTAAATCCTAAACATCTGTCACGATATTTTGGTTTTGTGTTTTTAATCTACTTACATAAAAATAAACATAGATTCAATAAACATTTATGCAAATTTTATCTCGTTAAAAGCAGTGGAGTATTTATGGATATAATAATTAAGTTAATTATGCTTTTCATATTAATTAGGTTATTAAAGATATGAATTGATATTTATTGATTCTCTCTTTTTTATATGAATACCACCTTTGGTGGGGTTAGATATTCTTTGTTAACTAAACAAATCAATTAACACCTATGGGTGGGGTTGATAACTAATTTGGTTAATTAAATTAATTCCTTTTTCTAAGAGATTGAAAATGAACCATTTAAATGCCACCTTTGGTGGGGTTAGGCAGTTTAAACTTTATTCAAGGTGTCTAAATTAAACCTAAGAATTTAATTATCCGAGTACTAACTTTCAAGTTTTAAAACCACTATTGAAAACATGTTGTCAATACATTTTTCGGATAATAATTCTTATAAAAACTTTTGAAATAGAGCTTCACTCTAACTACCAAGGCGATTGTACCATCGAATAAAAGAGCACTACTCTAAATCGGATCGGGATAACTAAACCTTAAAATCTAATTTTCGGGTTTAAGTTTGTAATGAAAAATAATATATTTCTCTCTAACATTCTTAATATAAAATCTTGAATAAAAACAAAATCAATTCATTTTAGAGATTTTTACCTATTTAATATTTCTGCAAGCATAACAACGCGTTATTATTACATCATGTTTATAAAAACTGATGACAAAGTTAAATTTAATCACAGAGACAAATTAAATATAACATGTAAGAATAAAGCATAAAAAATAAGCGTAAAGAAAATAAAATCCTTACGAACTTGATGCTATTCCCGTTCTTTGAAAACCTCAGCCGAATTTGCACTCCCGTTTATTGAATCAAAAGCTAATATATTACAAAAACATAACTAGTTCTTCCCAAAAAGGAAGAACTCTAAAACTAAGAGAAATTAACTAAAAACTAAGAAAAACTAAAAAAACCTAAAAATCTAATAAAAGAGAGAAAGAAAGAAGAGAGAAGTGTGTTTTGAAGGTGTGTTTTGAAGTGAATGGAAGGGGGGTATTTATAGGTGAGGATGGAGAGAAAAAATGATTAAAAAAATGTTAAAAAAAAATATTAAAAAAATAAAAAACGTGTTTTGGACCTGCTGAGGTCATCAATGACGTCAGCGTAATGCGTGGTATTTGCCGTGAAAAATGGGTCAAAAACGCGTTGGTAGCGATGCGAATTTCTTCAGGCCTTCTTAGCGCTGCGTGAACGATAACCAGCCTTGATCTTCTTGTGCATGAACACGATAACCAGCGATTTTGAGCTGAGTCTTTGGCCTTGGATGGTAAGTAGCCTGTGTGCGTTTTTTACGCTTTTGACATTTTTGACCTTTTCGACCCATTTTGTCCAATTTTTCCATGTTTGTTGACCTTTTTCCACTTATTTATTAATTTATTTGTGATGTATTGCTTCAAGTATTCTTCTTTGAGTCTTTAAATTGCGTTTTTAAGCCAAAATACGAAAAACAATAAAAATACCCGTGATTCGAAAAAGACAAATTTATATAAATATATGATAAAACATATAAATATATATATTTTTAATCAATTAATGTGCATAAAATCATGGTTATTTTAGTGCTTTTTGAGCACTCATCACAACCAATGACTTCTTGCTAGTCCCTTAGCAAGAGAAGCGATAAAAACTAAAAATTAAACTATCCTAAATCACTTAGTGGATTGACAGTTGCATTTAGCCTATGCAACAAGCCTTTAAACCCCTAGGTTGCCACTAGTGGACGAGTTTGAGTCTCGTGAGGGTTTTCGATAATGATACCCACAAACATTGTACTAAATGTAAAAACAAAAGAAACAATAAAAACAAACAACTTAAAAATTAAATTTACAACAAAATCACAAATTATCAACATCTCACAAAATGTCTCATACTTTTTAATCTCCTTTAAGATCATAATTAAAATCTCAAGCATAAGTTATTTTAATCTCTTTAAACAATCATGATTTATTATAATAATTAGTCGAAAAATCATTTTCATATTTCATATCAAAAATGTATCAATTTAATTTCACCCAATTTTAGTGTCATGAATCGGAATTGCTTGACTCTATTCCTCACAAGTCAATACTCTCAAAACACTGAATCCTATGGGTTCAAACATTCATACTAATTTATATGCGAAAGAGTTGATGTATAGAAATGAACTATTATGTTCGCATATGTATAAAGAAGAAAGGCTCAAAGTGTTATTTTGACGTTGATCTCATGGAAGGAATCAAATGTATAAATTATAAAGATATCATATATAAAAATTATTTTCATGCATAAATCAAACTCATTAAGAAAAAATTTCAAGATATATGCCTTTTACAAATGAAGAAAGTGCAATGAATTTTTAGAGTTGTACTTCCTATATCTTTCTTTTGTAATTAGCCTTTACTCACAACTTTCTAAGCAATGTGGGTCATAGTATGTAGATTATACTATATATTCTTTCTCTCTATATTTTTCTGAAGATATTTTTCAATATATATCATTTTTTTTTTTTAGAGAGTCAACCCATGTACAGATTGTACACATTTTTTTCTTAGGATCTTGGGTAATGCGGGTCATAGTATGTAAATTATACTATATATTCTTTATCTCTCTATTTTTTTTCTGAAGATACTTTTCAATATATATCATTTTTTTAGAGAGTCAACCCATGTACAGATTGTACATTTTTTAAGGATTACGGTGAGTGGTTACTTTTGTGGCTTTTAAATTTTGATCTTGGTTTAGGTAACCCCAGGATATGTCTCTTTTTTTTTGTTTGTAACAGTCATGCACGAATGAGATAAAAGCATATACTATCAATTTCTACTCAAATCATTTAATCTAAGCAAAAATAATAATAAAAAAAATACGACACTCTATTAAGATGAGAAAAAAATTCATACATTCAATATTAATGCCTATAGAGATCATCTAAGAATTTGAAGAAATAAGAAATGTGTTTGGAGTAGAAAAAAATATATATTTCACTCTGAATAAAGGAAATTAGGCTCAATTATATCTCACAAAGGTAGTCTCCACTAAAACAAATTCATAAAAAGCTGATTTTGGGTTTAATATAATTTCTACATCTTATCAAGAAATACTAGTTATGACAAAAATTAACTAATTATCAAAAATAATTACATAATATTTCATGATATGTTTTAAAAATTAATCTAACAAAGACAAAAGACTTAACTATTTACTTAAATTTGATTTAAAGAAATGATAAATTTTTGTGAGAATTTTTTTTTTTTTAATTCCAAATTTACTAAATCACATAAACAAAAATAAAACCAAACAAAAAAAATGAAGATTTGAACATAAAAAAGAAAAAATTAATAATATTTTTTTTTTAATTTTTAAATTGTTAAATCTTTTTTTTCTTTTCTAATTAAGCATGGTAACTTTTCATCACTGACCTAGAACTTACATTGTCCTCAATGTAATAAATCAGTAAATTAAAGATAAGAGAAAAGAGAAGAAAGATTACCTATTTCTTGAGAATGTGTAAGTAGTAATGGAGAAATGCGGTACATTCATCATATTAATCATTAAAGTGTATATGACGATTCTTTGTGAACTTAACAACTCAACAAATATTTTTAGTTTTAACAATTTAAAAATTATTCACATATAATTAAACTAAAATAAACAATAAAATTAAAACAAATAACAAAAAATTACCTAAAATGATGGGTTGCCTCATCCAGTAGCTTAGTTTAACGTCTTAGCAAGACGTAACTTGAGGATTGCCTTTTATGTAAACTCAATGTCCCTCATCATTGAGTCAATCAAACCTACAAGTAAGACAAGGTTGTCTACCTATATCTTCATTTTGATCATGTCCTATGTATTTTCAAATTTTTCTGTACTTAAAACTAGGGACATGCTTGTGAGTTTCAGATCATCCACGTCTAGGTACAAATCAAATAATTTAAAGGCATCAAAACACAATTGTACCTAGATCAATCAAAATAACTAACTCCTTAGATTGTAATTAAAACTTTTAAAATTTTGGAGATAGTTTCAGATTTTTTTTTTTGTTTTTTTTTTTGTTTTTTTGTTTTGTTTTTTTAAGTATAATATCTAAGTTAAAATAACATAATCAGTATTAACCAAGAGTGCTCCCAGGAAAGAATGGTGGTGCAAAGGCTCCTTAAAAACCATCCTCACCAGCGAACGCGTTCGGGAAAGACTAGCCTGGCACTGAAAGGCTTCCAAGAACTAGAACTCCCTTAGATCTTTACTTTTCATGCTATTAAAATTAAGTTAATTAAGTTAAGTTAAGTTAAAATTTAAGTTAATTAAGTTAATAAAAGGATAGGTTAATTAAGTTAATAAAAATCTAAGTTAATTAAGTTAGTAAATTAAATTAATTAAGTTAGTAAATTAAGTTACTAAAAACCTAAGTTAATTAACTTAAACGAAAATTAAAAAAAAAGTAGTTAAAAAAAAATTTGAAACTTAATTAGAAAAAAAATAAAATAAAATAAAATAAAATGAAAAAAATAATTGAAAAAGGTAAAAGAAAAAAAAAAAAAGAAAAGAAAAAACAACAAAAATAAAATAAAAAATAAAAATAAAAAAATTGAAAATAGAGTTTTTGATTTTTTTGATTTTTTTTGATTTTTTTGATTTTTTTTATTTTATTTTTGATTTTATTTTATTTTATTTTTTTTATTTTTTTATTTTTTTTATTTTTTATTTTTTTATTTTTTTATTTTTTATTATTTTTTTTTATTTTTATTTTTTTTATTTTTTTATTTTATTTTATTTTATTATTTTTATTATTTTTATTTTTTTATTAATTTTATTATTTTTTTTACTTTTCACAAAGCAACAAAAATTTTTATTTTTTTAATTTTTTAATAAAAGAAAATCACAATTATTTACAACCAAAAGGTTTTTAAAATTTTGATAAATAATTTAAAAACGCTATTCCTTCCCGTGTGGCGCTAAAAAACTTGATACTCATCCCCGAATTGGCGCCAAAAACTTGATACCATCCCGCAAGCGGCTGAAAACTTGATGAGGCGGCGACATCGCTGATCCTCGCCTGTTACTTTGGTTTTATCTATTTATAAAACTACATAAGTGCGAATCATTCGTGAAAATGATAAGTATACTCCCAAGGTCGATCTAAGGAAGGAATGTATGTGGTTTTTAATTTATTATTCAAACTTTTAAAAAACGAAATTAAATCCTAAACATCCACTTGTCACGATATTTTGGTTTTGTGTTTTTAATCTACTTACATAAAAAATAAACATAGATTCAATAAACATTTATGCAAATTTTATCTGTTAAAGCAAAGGAGTATTTATGGATATAATAATTAAGTTAATTATGCTTGCTTTCATATTAATTAGGTTATTAAAGATATGAATTGATATTTATTGATTCTCTCTTTTATATGAATACCACCTTTGGTGGGGTTAGATATTCTTTGTTAACTAAACAAATCAATTAACACCTATGGGTGGGGTTGATAACTAATTTGGTTAATTAAATTAATTCCTTTTTCTAAGAGATTGAAAATGAACCATTTAAATGCCACCTTTGGTAGAGTTAGACGATTTAAACTTTATTCGAAGGTGTCCAAATTAAACCTAAGAATTTAATTATCCAAGTACTAACTTTCAAGTTTTAAAACCACTACGAAAACATGTTGTCAATACATTTTTGAGATAATAATTCTTATAAAAACTTTTGAAATAGAGCTTAACTCTAACTACCGAGCGATTGTACCATCAAATAAAGAGCACTACTCTAAATCAGATAGGATAACTAAACCTTAAAATCTAATTTTCGAGTTTAAGTTTGTAATGAAAAATAATATATTTCTCTCTAACATTCTTAATATAAAATCTTGAATAAAAACAAAATCAATTCATTTTAGAGATTTTTACCTATTTAATATTTATGCAAGCATAACAACGTTATTATTACATCATGTTTATAAACAACTGAAGTTAAATTTAATCACGGACAAATTAAATATAACATGTAAGAATAAAGCATAAAAAATAAGCGTAAAGAAAATAAAATCCTTCTACAGAACTTCGATGCTATTCGTTCTTTGGAAAACCTCCAAGCGGAATTTGCACTCCCATTTATTGAATCAAAAGCTAATATATTACAAAAACATAACTAGTTCTTCCCAAAAAGGAAGAACTCTAAAACTAAGAGAAATTAACTAAAAACTAAGAAAAACTAAAAAACTAAAAATCTAAGAAAAGAGAAAGAAAGAAGAGAGAGAAGTGTGTTTTGAAGGTGTGTTTTTGAAGTGAATGGAAGGGGGTATTTATAGGTGAGGATGGAGAGAAAAAAATGATTAAAAAAAATGTTAAAAAAAATATTAAAAAAAATAAAAACGTGTTTTGGACTGCTGAGTCATCAATGACGTCAGCGTTGGCGTCATGGGGCGCTGCACGTGAAAAATGGGTCAACGCGTTGGGCGCTGGTAATTTCTTCAAGGCTGTATGCGCGCGTGAACGATAACCCAGCCTTGATCTTGCTTGTGTCTGATAACCAGCCTTCGATTTGAAGTGGTAGCTTAGTGTATGGTAATGTGTGTATGCTTTTTCTGCTTTTGACATTTTTGACCTTTTCGACCCATTTTGTCCAATTTTTCCATGTTTGTTGACCTTTTTCCACTTATTTATTAATTTATTTGTGATGTATTGCTTCAAGTATTCTTCTTTGAGTCTTTAAATTGCGTTTTTAAGCCAAAATACCTGAAAAACAATAAAAATACCCGTGATTCCGAAAAAGATAAATTTATATAAATATATGATAAAACATATAAATATATATATTTTTAATCAATTAATGTGCATAAAATCATGGTTATTTTAGTGCTTTTTGAGCACTCATCATAATGAAAGGCCAAGATTGGGGTAGAAGAGAGAAAATATTTAAGCAGAGGCACATCTTTAGTTAACCAAAACTTACAACTTAATCAAAAAGCTCACAAACAAAAGAAGTAAACCATTAAACAAAGGCTTTTTTTCCTTTTACTAAGAGTTAAACATTCACAATTTTCCCAAACATGGGATCCTTTTGTGTACGTCTTAGTACTCATTTCTTTTCTTTATTTTACTTTTATTTCTTTTTCTTTTTCATTTATTTTCCTTGTTATTTTATTTTATTCTTTTTTAAACACAAGAGTAACACAAACAATCCCAAAGTAGATATGATTAGGAAATCAAGATTGAACCTCAAAAAGAGGTGTGTCAGATAAGTGGGACTTACCATGTGAGCTAGGTCAAAGGTTGTAAAGAAATGAAGAGATAACATAAAGGCTTAAAAGGGGAGACTGAGGGTAAGAAAATATCAAACGATTCAAAAGTGATTTAAATTCTCCTTCTATCCAAGCAGCACTTAGGATTTCACCAAGAGAGACACTAAAAATGGATTCTAGAGTTCGTTAAAGATATACAAATAATCAAAGCAAGACATCAACATAAAGTTCTCAAAATAATCATAAAAGTTCACAATATTTTTGTGAATGAGAAGAAGGTTCTTTTTAAATTCAACACAAGAATTTAGTCACATAAGAGCTTAGAGAATACACATGTCAAAATTGCTACATTTCCATTTAAATCAAAATCATCTCACCCATAAAACAATTATGGTTACACAAACAGGTTCCTTCAAATAGAAGATAGTTGGACAAATAGATTTTTATAACGATCTCAAGAAGAGAGAGAAAGGAAAAATAGAGAGTGCCAAAAGGCAATAAACATAATATTTTTAATTTTTAATAAAATAATTGAAAAGGAGATAAAATAAGTAGACAAATAATAAAAGACATATATAGAAAGACTACAAGCATAAGAGAGAAAAGAAATGAACAGCTCAACCTTAAGTAGATCACAAAAAAGAAATAATGATCAAATAACATCCTTCCTTTTAAAGTATTTTTAAGGGGTATCTGATTAAAGAAATAGTTTTTGTGACATATGAGAAAATGGAGTATATAGAACTCAAGGCTTGTTTTGTTTATTATTTCTTGAAAATGCCTGTCGAGTTATATAAATTAGACCAAGTGGATGATCGCTACACAAATTATATGTGCAATGAATACCTAAGTATACGTATCACAAAAAGTAATATAATGATAAGAAAATATCATTCCCATGGAGATTATTTTATTAGAAACTAATTTTAAAAACTAAAAAAATAAAAATCAATTTTTTTGTGTTTTTATATTTTAAGGAAGAAAAATTAAAAATAACTAAAAGTAAATAGCAATATTTATTTAAATTAGATTTGGTAACTAAGAAGATATATGAGAAAATATATATGAATACTTAATTCCCTAATTTTCTAAACATGTGAATCGCTAAAATCACCCCAATATAATTATCAATTAATTAAATGATCAATTGAATCTAACCTAGTCTCTCAAGTAAACTACACACTATATAGTAATTAATTTAATCACACTCTCATGCCAATTAAATTGCATACTACTCATTAAGTTCATCAATTATGGATCACATACGTAAGAATCATATATATCTCCCTAAAAAAATATGCATGTTATTTAATCAAGATAGACATTTAAATAATTCTATCAAATCTATTTAATTTCCTATATAGTTAAATTGTTGGCCAAACAATTAATAGTGTAAAAATCAGATTAAATAATATAATTAAATTATAATTATAATTGGGGTAAAATATGAGATTATCACATGGTGGAAAATGGGTTCATAAGATCCCTAGATTAATAAATTTAATGCACATAATTGTGTTCATGAAGCTCATATTTTTCATAAAGAAAGACAAAAATTGATAAAGAAAAGAGTAGAAGAAAAAATACAATCAATCTCTTGAATTGTAGTGTTAATCTCTACCAAAATTGTATCCTCTCTTGAATTTTTCTGTATTTTTCTCTCTATTTAGCTCCAAAAACTGACCAAAATTATGCTAATAGTAGCTCATTAGGGTTTATGGGCTTAAATATAGCTCAGGTGCAATCCATACCTTCAAATTAGCTTCAGATCAAGGGTTGAGATCAAAACAAGCAAAATGAATAACGCGGCATATAGCACACATAATTTACTGGGCGAATCAGAGTGCGATGCGTGGTAGGGGAGACGGGTTCGAGTTAACACAGGCTGAGTGAGCATAACTTGATTCGTGGTAACAGATGGCGTGGTGCATGGGTAGAACGTAGGGAGCAATCACATGATGATACGTGGTTTGAAGGTGTGACTTCTCTCCAAACTCAGATTGAATGCTGTGTTGACACGTGGCATGTACTACTTCACTCCTCACACATGGAGATCTAAGATTAGTTGTCCCTACTTGTGTGGCCTCCTTGTGGCTTGTCCAGTTAGCTCCTATGCTTACGTGGCAAGCCATATGATAGTTTTTGATTGGTCATGTGTTAAAAATTTATAAAAAAATTCATAAAAATTTTAAATAAATCCCAAAAATTATATTTTCACCCTTTTTCACTAAACAATTTATTTTAATATTTTTAGCCTAAAAAATACTATTTATTGAATAAAATAAGTAAATATTAAGTAAATAAGTGTGCTAATGACTCTACTTTCATAGAGTTAACAATGGACCATTAGAAGTATACTTATTTCTTTTTACATTATGTATCAAAAGCACAATATATCTTACTTGAATATGCTTAGAAGAGTCACAATAGCTATAACATGTCATATGAGATGATGGTGAACGAGTAGTACTTTTCACATATATGGGGCATTCCTTGAGAAGAAGGCTAGTAGTGCCACACAAATAACAAACAAAAACTATAGAGTTAGAGAATATGGGTCCCTGACTCTAACTAGTAGTACAAGGTGGAGATGAAAAAAAAGTGTTCACATTGACTTTCACAAAAGGATGAGTAGTCAATTTCTTGCATAGTGTTCTTAAAAGCCCAAGTTTACCATAATGGTGACATGTAAGAATGATACTATGTATGGGTACTAGACCAATACTAGAGTGACGAGAAGAGCTAGCCTTAGGTAAGGATTTCACTATGCTAGAAGAGTTTGGTTGAGAAGACACAATCGACTTACCTCTTGGGTCAGTGGTAATAGATTTCAACTTTGAATTTTGTTTGGAAGCTTTAACAAACTTACTATAACAACCCTTAGAGGTAGAAATTTTTTACTGTATACAATACCTTATTTGTCCCCCAAAAAATTATTGTTGTTGAGGATGTCATTTGGGTTCTTAGAGTTAGCCATAATTTTATTCAATCCAGACGTAGAGTAGGTCAGGTTCTTGTCACTGATAGTTTGTCCTTTACCTTGAGAAATGACTCCAAAAAGAGAATAAATTATGTATTTCTTTGTATTCTTTAGGATAATAATTTTCTTTTTCAATATTTCAACTTCAACATATTGATCAAGAGAGGGATATGACTTTACCAGAGATGCAAACCTTCATTTATTCCTCATGCTTCTTCACTTTTTCTTGATTTGCATTAAATTTCTCCAACAAGTCTAAATATCACTTTTTAATTTTAATTTTAATTTAATTTTATCTATTTTTATTGATTTTAGAATTTATTATTATTATTTAAATTTGATCATAAATTTAAATAAGAATAAAAATTTATTGAAATTAAATATAAATGACGATTTTTTGAAAAGAAAAGTTAAAAAATATATAAAATAAGAACAGAGAAAAGCGCAAAAAAGAAAAAGATCGGAAGACATCACTGAAAAAAATGGCACTAAAACTAGGGCAAAAAGGTTATATATATATATATATATATATAACAAAGCAGCGCCAAAATGGAGAGAGGGAGAGAAATAGAATAGAGCAGCGCAAACTAAAATGAAACAGAAAAAGAGAAAGGCGGATGGGAGAGAAAGAAACAAAAAAAGTAGAGAGTAGCGTAGAGAAAAAGAAAAGAGAAAAGGTGGTGCTCGGAAGGGAATTAAAAAGAAAAGAGAAAAGCAAAAACTGAAAAGCAGGGAAGAAACAGAATGCTGGAAATAAATGAAGCAAAGCAATAGGGAAATGCCAAAGCAAAATCCTTATAAGATTCATTTTTATTTCAATTTTTCTCATAAAAATCATGATGAATTCGTTTACTTTGAATAATTTTTAGTATGAATTAAAATTTTTTTAATTTTAAAAAAATGTAATCTAATTTTAATTTATGTTTGATTTTTCATGTTAATTTGAATTATTTATCTTTATGTATGTCTAATTTATTCTGAATTTGGTGCTTCTAATTAACTAGCCATTAATTAGATGATTTTAATATTTTGATTTATTATCAAAAAAGAAAATTATAGGATAGATCTGAAATATTTCAACGTAGGTAAATATAGAGATTAAAAAACTTGTATGAACCGATGTAATATTAAAATCATTGATCTTAATGCTCTCTTGCTTTGTTAAAGTGTATATTCTTGTGTAAATTGATGAACAAGAATGTTTCCAATTAACTATCGAAAGAGACTTTTAGATTTTTTTTGGAGATTGCTAATAAAGAAAGAATTAAATTTAATTAGCTAGATGAGTAAAGTATAGTGAATGATTAGGTTAAATGGATTTCCTAGATGTTTTCTTCCCATTAATTTAATTTTCGAACAATATTTTTATTTTCTTTAAATTAATTTTATTTTAAATTCTAATTATAACAACCTTAATGGTTTCTCTAGTTAAAATTTAGATTAGCATAATTTTGGTATTTGTCAAAAATAAGTTACCAATACCTGAGAACAATACTCTTCTTATCACTTTACTATAAATGATACTATATACTTGTAGTTTTGTATTGGTCAAGTTTTTGGTGCCGTGTTGGGGATTGATTTTTTCTTATTTTTGTCAATGTCGATACAAAGTAATCTTGGTTTTAATTTAGAATTGTATTCTATTTTATTTATATTTATATATATTTTTATTTTTATCTAGGTGTGTTTTTGACGTTGGATGCGCCGTGCTAGAACTCGAAACAGTATTCCTTTTGATCTAAAGATTGAAAGAACTTTTAGATCACAAAGAAAGAAGAAAGTACTAGCCATGGTTAAAAGAGAATAGAATGCATAGCCACGCACTTTGAAGGATTATATAAGGCCAATTGTGAATGAAAATTACTCAGGTGTAAGACACCATTAGACTAGATTATGTAAGGCTAATTGTGAATGAAAATTACTCAGGTGTAAGACACCATTAGACTAGATTATGTAAGACCAATTGTGAATGAAAATTCATTTGGTGATGTTTTTGGAGATTTGTGACATTGTAAAGATGAATGGTGTTACTGAAGACACCATTAGATTGAGATTGTTTCCTTTTTCATTGAGGGATAAGGCTATAGGTTGGCTATAATCTCTACAATTGGGAAGCATCACTAGTTGGTAGGATATGTAGAAAATTTTCTTTGCTAAATTCTTTCCACCTGCAAAAACAACCCAACTCAGGAGTGAGATTGGTCAATTCAAGAAAAATGATTATGATACACTCTATGAAGCATGTGAAAGGTATAAAGATTTGATTCAGCATTGCCCTCAGTATGGATTATAGGATTGGTTGTAAGTTTAGATGTTCTATAATAGGTTAAATGGGCAAACTAGAACCATATTGATACTGCTTCTGGTGGAACTTTGATGTCAAAGACAGTTGAATGTGCTACTTCTCTTTTGGAAGAAATGGCCTCAAACAACTATCAATGGCTAACTAAAAGATGTATGGCTAAGAAAGTTGCTAGGATTCATGAATTAGAGCCATTTGCTACCCTTTCATCTCAAGTTGCATATATATCTCATCAGGTTTCAGCCTTGACAACCCAAAGAATACCACAAAGTGGAAAATATGTTGCAACTTCAAGTATGACAATTTCGATGAATGAAGCAAGTGAAGAACATGTTCAATACATCAATAATTGGAACTACAACTATCGTGGTAATCTTATGCCAAATTACTACCATCCAGGGCTTTGAAATCATGAGAATTTTTCTTATGGAAACACAAAGAATGTGCCGCAACCTTTTCCAGGGTTTGATAGTTAACCAAGCGAAAAAAAAGATGTCACTTGAGGATGTCATGGTTTCCTTTGTTGAGGAGACCAAACTAAGGTTTAAAAAGAGTGATTCATGGTTGGATAACATTGAGACTTATTGTAGCAATATGGGAGCCACTATGAAAAACCTTGAAGTAAAAATTGGGCAACTAGCCACGACCATCAATGCCCAACAAAGAGGAAATTCTCCTAAAGAGGAGATGCAAGCCATTCTCTATCATTGCCATTCCTTATCATATGGAGGACATTTTGGGGTAAAAAGAACAGTAGCTAAGGTACTTTAAAGTGGTTTCTTTTGGCTTTCTATTTTTTGTGATAGTTATACTTTGGTGAAAACTTGTGATCGGTACCAACATATGGGAAATATTTCAAGACGTCAGGAACTACCATAGAAACATATCTTAGAGGTTGAATTATTTGATGTTTGGGGAATTTATTTTATGGGTCTTTTTTCTCCTTCTTTTGGCTTTGTTTATATCTTGTTAGCAATTGATTATGTGTCAATGTGAGTGAAGGCAATTGCTGCAACAATACATGATACAAAGGTAGCGCTCAAATTTCTACATAAGAACATATTCACAAGATTTGGCACTACACGAGCTATTATTAGTGATGAATGGACCCACTTTTGCAACAAGTTGTTCGAAAACGTTCTCTCTAAATTTGGTGTGAAGCACAAGATAGAATTTGCCTACCATCCTCAGACTAATGGGCTAAACTAAAATTTCAAACTGAGAAATCAAGAATATCCTTAAGAAAACGATCAACATCAATAGAAAGGATTGGGAAAATAAGCTTGATGGTGCATTATGGGCATATTGTATAGCTTTTAAAACACCTATCAGGATGTCTCCTTATCCATTAGTGTTTGGAAAAGCATGTCATCTCCATGTTGAGTTAGAGCATAAAGCTAATTGGTCTGTAAAGAAGTTTAATTTTTATTTGAAGGCATCAGGGGAAAAGTGACTTTTTTAATTGAATGAAATGGATGAGTTTCAAAATGATGTGTATGAAAATGAAAAGATCTATAAAGAATTGACAAAGAAGTGGCATGATAAATAGATTTTTAGGCATGAGTTTACCCTTGGATAGTAGGGTTTTCTTTTCAATTCATGACTAAAACTCTTCCCGAGTAAGTTAAGATCAAGATGGATATGTCCTTATACAATTGCCAAAGTTTCCCCTTTTGGAGTAATAGAATTAAAGGACAAGGCATGTCATATATTTAGAGCTAATAGTCAGAAATTAAAGAACTATTATGGAGAACAAGTGGAGAGGAATTGTGCATTTATTCCATTTCAAATTCTTTATTGATGAAGATTGAAAAATCTAGCTATAAACTATGTAACAAGCACTTATGTGAGGTAGCCCATACAAATTTTTTTTTATTTGAATAATTTGGATTTTGATATTGGTTTATTTTGCAGGAATAAAGAGTTGAAGATTACAAACTAATGCAGATCCACCATAAAACCAGGGAAGTTCCTTTCATTCTTAATCTGTCTCACTTTTGAATTACAAAAGTACATTGTTTTGTTTAAGTTTGGGGGTGTCAACTCCTATAGTTTTGATTTTTTAGATTCTCTTATGAAGCATGTATTTGAGTATGATTGAATTCGCTATGACTCTAAAATTTATGATTGTAGATGGTTTTGAGAAAACAATTTCAAAATATGCTATTATGTTAGTCAGATTTTTATGGGTACTTTGATTTAAATCTTTGTCCTTGAAAATAATTGAGCACATAGTAAATTTTTTCTCTACTCCATTTTGCCTATGAAGAGAAGGAGTTGAATTAACTAGGTTTAGAAAGTTTAATCTTGCTTTGCTCTAGAATCCATTGATGGATCCTTGAGGAAAAATCCTAGTTGATACCAAATATTAGAGAAAAGATCTAGGCAATTTTTTTGTCATAACCAAAAAGCTTTCCCAGCCATCCTAATTATCACGCCATCATTGCATGGTGTATTCCCATAATCAACCCCCTTGAGCCTTATTTTAGATAATCCTTTATTTATTCTTTTAACTACAGAAACCATTGTCATTCTAAGCTTGAGAAACCATGAATTTACGTTAAATGTTGAGAAAATATATTGGTGGAAATTCGCATTTAAAGAGAAAGTTTGTTCAAATTAAATAATCCACATTATGTTTACTCTATTTTATCAAAGTATGAAATGAAAAGAAAGTGAAAGAAAAGAATAAAAAAAGGGTTAAAGTGATGGAAAATCAAAAAAGGCTATAAGTATAAAGATGGCTAAAGAAAAAAAGAAAAAAACACTCTACTTATTGAATATAGCAACAATATTGTCATCAGTATGAATCATGTGGATATTTTTTTATTGTTATTTCTACCAAGTATTTTCCCAGTTTGCTTTGATTTTCTATATCCATTTCTTTCTTTGTCCTCACACCGTGGCTTGTCATTACAACCTTGATTGAAGACCTTTTGATCTGTGATTTTGGTATTGGATTACATTAGTGGAGAGGATTTCTAAAAATTGGACTTTTGAGGTTAAGTTTTGAGAGAATTCTTCTGATTTCAGTTGTTCTACTTTTATCTGAATTTTCTGGTGGTTTGGAGTTAAATTGACTATTTTACACATTCACACAAGGATTTAGCTTTAGGTTGAAGTAAATGCTTAACTCTTGCTAAAAAAGTTGCTAAATTTTTAATTGATTTTCCTGCTATTTTCGAGATCAAAAGAGTAAGTTACTAGTGATGAAATCTAAATTCAGATCATGGCTTGGTAAGTGATGGTAGCTCTCTATGGGGTCTAGTTGATATTGTTTATAATTGTCTTTTATTTTATTCTCTTTTTGTTTGAGGACAAACAAAGTTCTAAGTTTGGAGGTGTTTGATAATTTGGCTTAATTTATCACTTTTCGACTTTAACTTTAGTCTAATATATCTATTTTTATTGATTTTAGATTTCATTATTATTATTTAAATTTTATTGTAGATTTAAAGAAAATGAAGATTTATTGAAATCAAATATAAATATAAAAGGTTATAAAGAAAACTAAATAACAGAGAGGATGAGAGTAGGGTATTTTGGTTGTAAGAGCGTAATGGAAGTTATGCCTTTTTCTTTGAATGAACTCTTCTTAAATAACTGATTGATGAACTGTGTAGAGATGCTATTACTATTCAATGAATAGTATCTTGTCTACCACTTGATACTATTTGGAGTTGACTACTATGCTGAACAATAGATGTTTCATCATTCCATACAGGTATTTGAATAGTGTGTTGTCGACACTATTGGGCTAAATGAACAGTGCATTATTGGCACCGTTTATTGTTTTGTCTTCTTGTGTGAAAACAATAGTATTGTCTTCTAAAGACTCTGATGGGCCATTGAATGGGCCTTTACAAACTAATTGGGCTTTTAACCCTTTAATGATAAAATGGACACTCAGGTCCAAAAAAGAAGTGAATGGGCTCGTAGGCCCATAATGAAATGGACACGTAGGCTCAATGATAAAATGGACATGTAGGCCCAAAATAAGGAATAGGACTCATAGGCCCAATAATTTTTAATGGACACGTTGGCCTAATAATAAGAAAAATGGACTCGTAGGTCCAATAATAATAAAATGGACAGTTATTTTTCTATCCAAAAGTTTATGTCTTCAGTAGCTATTTCTAAGTTGATTAGATCTTCTACCGTGGCTTTTGATGAAGGAGAAGCTTTTTTATCGGGTGATACTGTCTCATCCGAATCAAGTTCTTCTTTATGAACACATGAGGTTTGTCTAGAGGATGATAGTTGTTTAATTATTTCCAAGAGCTCTTCTTGGGTTTTTGCTTGAGATATTAAGGCATTTGTATGTGCCTTTTGAGCTAATAAAAGTGAAGATGCTTGAATTTTCTTCACTTGTGGTTCTTTGTGACTCTTTTGTAGTAGCCATTTGTCAAAAACTGGTTGGAATAATATTTTAGGGATCGTGAAAGACGACCCCCATTTGATCTGAAAAGAATAGGTGATGGTAATTACTTCCGATGTAACAGGTTTTAAGACCTATTGACATACCCAAGGAATGTAAAATTTTGAACAAAATATGTACAGAGGAGGGAATCTAGCTTCTTCTGATGATGGTTTGTAATGCTTCTGGAAAGATTCATAACTTTATTTCACAGGAGAAATAAGAATTGAACTAAAGTTTTCGAATAATTTCCACCACTCAGAAAACCAAGATGGAAATCAAGATGGATTAATAGATTTGTTAACAAAGAAAAATAACCAAGAATGTTGGTTATCTTTGTTTTGGATGAGGAATGTATTAAACCATGCATGGTAATAATCCTAGTAATTGTATGTTGTACAATGTGGAATAGAAGATATAATACTGACTGGAAAAGTCTATGATTTTCATAGATCACTTCCCCAATCTATTGGAGATATGATTTTGTGAAGTGTGGCAGTTGAAAACTACACTTCTGGTGAGTTGGGATAATGGAAGTGTTTGAATTCAATACTACTAGTAATTTCCAAAATGCTTTGATAGTATTGTGGAGTTTTTGAATTGGCTAAAGATTTGTAAAAGAATCATTTTCCCAATAATTTTTGAAAATCTAAATAGGGATTTTGGTCAAAAAATCCATTTTCAACAATTGTAACTATTTGAGTTGGTTGTTTTTGAAAATACTCAGAAGTTGGTTTTGATATTGGAATAATTTCCCTTGCTCCTTTTGGAGGAAAATAAGTTGAAGTTGTTACCCTTATCTCTGGAATAGAAATTGTTTCAGTTGATTGTTTTGAATAATGTTTTGATTTGGAAGAAATTACTTCCTTTTCTTTACCCTTGGAGGCTAAATGTAATATATTGGATGGTGCACCCAATCTTGGAATGTTGTAATAAGTTGTTCGGATTCCTTCTAAATCCTATAATTCCTTCATATTTTGTACCTATTCTTAGATACGTTGATACAGATCTTCATCCAATGGAGATAGTTCTAGTGATGGTTCTTCCAGGGATTGTTGGAAGGATGATTATGGTTTGGTTTGGGCCACTTGGGATCAAGTGATAATTGGTTTAGCCAATGATAGACTTGTGATGTAAGGGTTTGGAAGAGGTTCCTTTTTCTCCTTTTATTTTTTCATTTTACTCATCTTGGAACCTATTTTGGAGAAATTATCTCGTTAGAAAATCTAGTAATGAGTTGTTCTCTCCTCTGATAAATCCTATATCAAAATAAAAAACACTTAATAAGGCTTTCCACTTGGCAAAAATTTGTTTTGATGCAATGTTTTTAACATCTTTTAATAAAATTTCTTTTCTGCAGAATTGTTCAAGGTCACCATTCAACTGAATAGGCCTTGCTTTTGTTGGGATATCCTTCTCATTGAAGGTTGGTTTGTATGGTAAGTCTACCATATGTTCTTTCCTATCCCAAAAAGCATTGGGTAATTTGGAACAAACCTTTTTTCGAACGAGTTTTGTAATTTAGAAATCTTTTCTTTGATTTCTGAGTTTGAAGTTCTTTCTCAATAGTATAAGATTGAGCACTTGTTTTGAGATAGAGTCATATCTTAACATAACTCTAGACAGGAATGTAGTTTTATAATTTTGAAAATCACTCATCTTCCTACATTTTATGTTGGAAAGAAGATCATCATTTTTATCTTTTAAATGAGATGGATCTCCCATAAAATGATATGATTTGGTAAAGAGTAATGTGGAGACTGCATCCTGTATAGGAGCTCCTTGATTATCAAGTATGGGTATACCATACTCATTAGTCAATATCGCATTGTAGATATCTAACTGTTGTTCTTTTGAAAGATGATGATCCCACCATCCTTTTAGTTGGCCTTAGAAGCCAACTATTAATAATTTGACGACTGTTTTATCAGTTATGCC
The DNA here is from genome assembly GCA_030763125.1 of Hippophae gyantsensis. NCBI lineage: Eukaryota > Viridiplantae > Streptophyta > Magnoliopsida > Rosales > Elaeagnaceae > Hippophae > Hippophae gyantsensis. The sequence continues at coordinate 37,573,662 of CM061035.1, read as the reverse complement.
AATTTGAGTTTTATAAGAATTTGACGCCATGGTCATTTGCTGCAAGATATTTAATATCTCTTAATCTGTCATTCCATCTATGTTCCAAGCATTTGATGCCATGTTTCAAACTTTGATGATATTTCTTCCTGGGCTAGTTTGGATACCTGGAAGGGTTTGAAGATAGGGTTTTTAACTTTACTCTCTATAGCTTGGTAGGAGGTAGAGGGAAGATCAGTCTTTTGATTATTCTCTATCCTAGTAAGCTATTTACCTAAGGTACTTAGGCTGATATTGATAAAGTTGTTTTGAGTAACTATGTTTTTGAGGTTACCTGCATGGTTCTCTTGAGGGTTTTTAAGAGGAAAGGCTTTTACCTGACTATCCTGGTAAGGAAAGGTGATATGTCTTAATGGAGGATGTTCACCTTCAACTAAACCATCTGGAGTTTCCTATACGGGTAAGTTCTTTTTTATGTTAACCATGTTAATTGAATTAACTGGTTTGATAGGTTTTGATTTATTCCAATCATAGTCATCATCTAGTAACTTATCAAAATCATCTTTTGTGATTTCTTTAGTACTAATTTCCATGAATGGATGAGTCTCATTTATGATAGTTTTTGAACTATCAGTTTTATCTAGTAGTTTGTCGAAGTCTTTTTCTATGACTTCTTCAGTACTAATATTTGAAAAAGTTTTAATTTGTGGAACTATAGCTATAGGTTTTATAACTACGGGTTCTACAGTAATGTTGAATGGTTTAGGGTCAATTTTGTTTGGAATTATAGGTGTGACTATAGGTTCAGGTTTTGAGTCTTTTAGGATACTTGGTTTAGGGCTCCCTACTAGGACTGGTAATAATTTGACCAGGTAAACTGGTGATTTTAAGCTAAGTGGTTCAGAGTTAACTATTGATGATGATTCAACTATGTTAACCTGGGTAGGGCTAACAATGTGATTTGGTAATGTTTCTACTAGGCTAACTGGTTTAGGGTTATTCTTTGTAGAATTGTTTGATCCTTTTGTATATGGAAAGGTTAATCCTTTGGTTACCCTATAGATTTTTAACCAATCCAAAAATAATATGTTTTGATTATGTTCTTTAATATACCTTTCATATTTCCTAAAGCAACTTGCCCTAGTATTTGTTGGGTGTGTTTTAAAGAACCATTTTTTAATACTTTTATTATGTGGAAGATCTAAATCTAGACGTAGTGTTTCTATGTCTAATTCTTGGTATTCCACTGTTAATACATTCAACTCATTTGTCCTAACTGGTAAGGTAGGGGCAGTAGATAGAGTTGGTGATGCTCGGTATATGGGAGAACTCTGAGGCAAATCGCTCATCTCAGAGTTTTTGTCAACAGTGATGTAGGTACTGGTTTACTATAGTCTACTCCTCTGAGTTTTGTATTCCTATGAATATCTGAGGTTGATAACCTAGGTTTGGTTTTGAGTGGTAAATCCACATATGAGAAATCAGAGGTACTAGAAGAGTATCTCAAACTAGTAGATCTATTGAAACCTAATTCAATATTTCTATGGTTCCAATAATCAATTGATTTTTGAAAATTTTCAATAGTAAAATCATACTATTGATGATGTTTTTGTTCTTCGAAGAAGAAGATGATGATTTTGTTAATAGAGGTGATGATGTAGAAAAGTTTTGTTAGACATGGTTTTAAATAAAAGCTTGTAAATAATATGACAATACTAATCATCAATATAATATATTTAGCATGGTAAATATGATTCTTATCATTTGAATTACTGTCTACTATTAACTATCAAGATACTTGTATTTAATTCATGAAAATGAAGTCATAGAAGTATGCTAAGTAAATCATACATGAAACATTTAACATTTATTTTCTTGTTCTATCTTTTCATATAATATTTATGACTTTCTTCAACTTATATTAGAATAGGTCATTTACTAAACATCGGCAGGTATAAGGAATTATTTCTCTTCAAATGCCAATACATGGCTAACAACGAGACTTACAACCCTTCGTCTAGATTGAATGTATAAATGAAACAACCTTACATATTATCATATAAGTAAATCATAAATTCATATATATTATTATCCAAGGTTCAAACAATACTTATGAATATTAACTAAAACATGTATTAAGTAACTTAGAACACCTCATGGCTCTGATACCATATGGCTCTTAATTATAACCTTATAAATAGCTCTGATACTATAGGTGCACAAAGGATCTGGGGGGTTGACACCAGAGGTAATAATAAATATTAAGAACACATGCTTAACAAACAAACATATTATATTGGTAGATTAAGTGGCTTAGCCGGCTATATTAATTTACAAATAAACAAAAGTTTAAATAAATAAAACTTAAAACAAAGAAATAAACAATCAAAAACTTAATTAAACTTACTTATAAATATAAAAAGGTTATAAAGAAAACTAAATATCAGAGAGGAATATTTGAGAGGTTATGATAGCGTAATGGAAGCGATCCTTTCTTCTCTGAATGAGTTTTTCTTAAATAATCGAGTGATGAACTGTGTACGTATGCTGTTACTATTCAATGAATATTATCTTGCCTGCCACTTGATACTGTTTGGAATTGACTACTGTACTGAACAGTAGATGTTTCGTCATTCCATACAAGTATTTGAACAATGTGTTGTAGGCACTATAATGTGAATTCAACAATGCATTGTCGACACTGTTTATTGTTTTGTCTTCTTGTGTGAAAACAATAGTATGGTCTTCTGAAGACTCTGATGGGCCGTTGAATGGGATTTCAGGTAATGGGCCATTGTATGGGACTTTACAAACTAATTGGGCTTTTAACCCTTTAATGATAAAATGGACATACAAGCCCAAAAAAGAAGTGAATGGGTTCGTAGGCCCATAATGAAATGGACATGCAGGACCATAATTAAATGGACACGCATGCCCAATGATAAAATGGAAATGCATGCACAAAATAAGGAATAGGAATCGCAGGCCTAATCATAAATAAATGGACACTCAGGCTCAAAATAATAAAATTGGACTCGCAGGCCCAATAATGGACAATTATTTTTCCATCCATAAATTAATGTCTTCAATAGCTGTTTCTAAGTTGATTAGATCTTCTACTGAGGCTTTTGATGAAGGAGATCCTATTTCATCGGGTGATTGAGTTTCATCCGAATCAAGTTCTTCTTTCTGAACACATGAGGTTTGTTTAGAGGATGATAGTTGTTTAATTTTTTTCCAGAGTTCCTCCTGGGTTTTTGCTTGAGATATTAAGGCATTTGTATATGCCTTTTGTACTAATAAGAGTGAAGATTCTTGGAGTTCCTTCACCTGGGGTTCTTTGTGACCCTTTTGTAGAAGCCATTTGTCAATAACTGGTTGCAATAATGTTTTAAGGATTGTAAATGACGACCACCATTTGATTTGAAATGAACGGGTGAGGGTAATTACCTCTATTGTAATAGGTTTTACGACCCATTGACATACCCAAGGAAGGTAAAATTTTGAACAAAATATACATAGAGGAGGGAATTTAGCTTCCTCTGATGATGGTTTGTAATGCTTCTGAAAGGATTCATAAGCTTCCTATACAGGAAAATGAGAATAGAATGAGGGTTTTCGAATAATTTCCACCATTTAGAGAACCAAGATGGAAATCGGGATGGATTAACTATTTTATTGACAAAGAAAAATAACCAAGAATGTTGGTTATCTTTGTTTTGAATGAGGAATGCATTAAACCATGCTTGGTAATAATTCTAGTAATTGTATGTTGTACAATGTGGGAGAGAAGATGTAATACAAATAGGGAATGTCAATGTTTTAGATGAATCACTTCCCCAATCTGATGGAGATATGACATTGTGAAGTTTTTCAGTTGAAAACTGCACTTCAGGTGAGTAGGGATAATGGAAGTGTTTGAATTCAACACTATCAATGATTTCCAAAATACTTTGATAGTATTATGGAGTTTTTAAATTGGAAAAAGGTCTGTAAAATAATCCTTTTCCAAATAATTTTTGAATTACTAAATAGGGGTTTTGATCAAAAAATCCCTTTTCAACAATTGTTACTATATGAGTTGGCTATTTTTTAAAATACTAAGAAGTTTGTTTTGATTTGGGAATGATTTCCCTTGCTCTTTTTGGAGGAAAATAAGTTGAAGTTGTTACCCTTCTTTCTGGAATAGAAATTATTCCAGTTGATTGTTTTAAATTTGTTTTTGATTTGGAAGACGTGGCTTCCTTTTCTTTATATTTGGAGGTTAAAGGTAATATGTTAGATGGTGCACCCAATCCTGGGATGTTGTAATAAGTTGTTCAGATTCCTTCTGAATCATGTAGTTCCTTCATATTTTGTACCCATTCTTGGATACATTGATATAGATCTTCATCCAATGGAGATAGTTCTGGTGATGGCTCTTCTAGGGATTGTTAGGAGGATGATTCTGGTTTGGCTTGCGCTGCTTAGGACCAAGTGATAATTGGCTTAGCCGATGATAGGTTTGTGATGGAAGGGTTTGGAGGAGGTTCCCTTTTCTCCTTTTCTTTTTTGTTTTTACTCATCTTAGAACCTATTTTGGAGAAATTCTCTGGTTAGAAAATCTAGTAATGAGTTGTTCTCTCCTGTGATAAATTCTATATCAAAATCAAAAACACTTAATAAACTTGCCAACTAGCAAAAAATTGTTTTGATGCAATGTTTTTAACATCTTTTAATAAAATTTCTTTTGCATATTTGCAATCAATTCTTAACAAAGAACTTTGATTTAGTAAATCTGATTGAAATTTAGAAATGTAGAGCACTATTGATAATACTTCTTTTTTGACAGTGGAATAATTATTTTGACAATCATTCCAATGACCAAAGACAAATTGAACTTTAATTTCTTTATCTTGCTGGATTTGTTTTAATTCTTTTGACAATCATTCCAAAGACAATCATTGGCATCGGTTTCTACTATCTTGGGATGTGTTGGATGCGAAATATGTAAGCAGAGAATGTTTTGAACTTGTGTTTTTATTTTTTACACAATTTTTATGTGTTCATCTGTCCATGGCTCAGGAATTTTCTTGAGCCTGTTATGTAATGGCTTTGCCAATCTATTGATGTTGGGACAGAAACTTAAAACTTAATTTAAGCTTCCAAGAAATCTTTGTAGTTGAGTTTTATCAATGATCTTATCAAGAAACTTAGTTGTAAACTCAAGAGATTGGTTGTATTTCTTTTTCTACTATTTTATTTATCAATTTTTACGTCTTTCTTCATGAAAAATATGAGCTTTATGAACACAATTATGTGTAGTTAATTTATTAATCTAGGGATCTTATGAACCCAATTTTCACCATGTGATGATCTAATATTTTACCCCAATTATACTTTTAATTTAGTTATATTATTTAATCTGATTTGTATGCTATTAATTGTTTGGCCAATAATTTATTTATAGAGGCAATTAAATAGATTTGAGAGAATTATTTAATTGTTTGTCTAGATTAAATAACATGTATAGTTTCTAGGTAGAGATGTATAATTCTTATGTATGTGATCCATAATTGATGAACTTAATGAGTAGTATGCAACTTAATTGGCATAAGAGTGTGATTAAATTAATTACTATATAATGTGTAGTTTACTTGAGAGAGGAATACATGCTAGGTTAGATTCAATTGATCATGTAATTAATTGATAATTATATTGGAGGGATTTTAGCGATTCATATGTTTAGGAAATTTGGGGATTAAGTATTCATAGATATTTTCTCATATATCTTTTTATTTACCAAATTTGATTTAATTAATTATTGTTGTTTATATTTAGTTATTTTAATTTTGCTTCCTTAAAATATAAAAACATAAAAAAAATTGATTTTTTTAGTTTTAAAAATTAGTTTCTAATAAAATAATCTCCACGGGAATGATATTTTCTTGTCATTATATCACCTATTGCGATATGTATACTTGCGTATTCATTGCACACAATTTGTGTGTTCGATCAACATTCTCGAGTTGTTAGAGGCAACCACTCAACAATAAATAATTCACTTACAATAAACAAGTTACAACTTTGATAGAAAATAAAACTACTGTTACCTCTATCAGCCAGGGCCTTCACCCAAATTTCCTACTGTTGCTTTTTTACTTATTTCTTTCGCAATGAAATTGGTTTGAAACTTGAACCTAACTATCCTCCACAAGCAACACCACTCAATGCAATGTGATTGATGAACCTAGATTAGTAATAAGAAGTGTAATTGCTCACATTCTCAAGGAACACATAGTCCATCACTAACATCAAATCATGTACGGGAGAAACATTGTCAAACCACGTACATATACAACCTTTGATTTGACTACTAAATTCACTGAATGACCGACACTCAAAATTAAGCTCTCCAAAAATTATTTGAGAAACAAATATATTAATCCACGTAAATTTTGGTAAGGTTTCAATATATAGTTCATGGGTAAGGAATAAGATAACTAGGGGTATTTAGAGAACTTTGATTTCCACCTCGCCAACCACCTCACCAAATGTGGTGGCAAGGGTAGTGGCTATCTTGTTGGCGAGGAGCTAAAAAATAACATTTTTTCCGTTTCAAAAACTTCCAAGTAAATTTCATAAATACTTGCACCTGAAATGAGTCAAAAATAAAAGTAACAACATCGACGAGCGAGTAATAGCATGCACACTATGAAAACCAATCACAAAGTGTGTGTAAATATGCTTGCATACAAGATGTATCTAACTATGTGCGTGTGTGAATTATTAATCTGCAATAGCCAACCTTATATAGGGGAATACAAATATGCTAAGTAAAATAATAGATATCGTGTTTTGTACATAGAAAGGCAACACAAAGACATAGAGTACAACAAAACTTACACAAAGCTTTATTTCTTTACTGCTTTCCTATATCTTTATATGCTTCTATTTTTATTTTATTTTATGTACCTATCTTAATAGTGATAGATTCATGAAATTTTGTTAAATAAGGCTAAATCGTATATGTTTTAAAATATCAATTATTAAATATAAAACCCATAAATTAGAGACAATGGGTTATAACTCAACAATATTAAGCTTATTTTAACATATTGAAGGTCTAGAGGTTAAGTTTCATTTACAAGTGTATTAGTTGAGTTGTATAAAAAATGTCCAAAATTTATTATTTACATAATTCATATTTATTTATAGCCAAACCACAATTATATATATTTGATATTTTCAATATAGGACAAGTTATTGTTATTGTTTTATTCATAGTAGTATATCTTATAAAACCTTTCAATATAGTCATTATCTTTTTTTTAAAGAGAAATAAAATTATCTAATAGTTAGTGAAAAGTAGAATTTGTATTTGAGAATTAAAATAATCTAAAATTAAAATATAATGTGTTAAAAATAATCATCATTAATGTTAATTAGATGTATAAAGTTTTTAATACCCACTTTGTGCCTATGGTTTAAAATTTAACTTATTGTACATTTGAATTTTAGAATCAAAATAAATTATATAAATATTAAATTTTATAAATTTAAGAAGAAATAAATTGTAATTGTATATTAAAAAACTACCTTTAAATTTTATTTAAATAAAGGAAAAAATATAATTTAAATTTAGACTATAGTCTAATAAATCATTTTTGATAAAATATTAATTTGGGTTGAAACCCGACGTAGCTTATTGTATAGATATGTCACTGCCTATCTATTATCAATTGTATTGGGTGTTATCTTTTGTTTTTTTTTGTGAGTGAGGTTTAGAAGTCCTTGAGATTGTTTCACCTCCATCTTGATTTCTTAGTACTAAGGGTAGACTTTAGATAAATGGTGTCATAAAAAAAGTTTACATTTTGTTTCATTAAATAAAAAAATGATTAATTTGTCACTTTAAAAAATATCCAATTTGCAATTGTAAAAAAATAATTTCTTTTGTTTGATTACATGAAACTAAACTTAAGTTCATCTTTTTCCAAAATTTAGGGGAAATATGTACAATTTAAAAATAAATGAACTTAATGTATTTTTGAAAAATTGTAAGACTTGTGTAGTATCAGACCTTATTTTAATAATACTCATCAATAAAACATATATTTCACATGAATAAATTCAATCTAAAATATCATAATTAATCATAATATAATATAATTAATGAAAAACTTTTTGAAAGGATTTAAGGAGAGTCATCTAATTCACTTACATTTCCAAAAGCACTTGAACCAAACCAATCGTTCATATCATTCCCACTCCGTCTTAAGGACGTTAAATAGGGTAAGAAATTTTTTGTTTTATTTGATATGCTTTCTAAGGTTAAAATTAATTTACCTCTCTTAGATGTCATTAAGAATGTGCCTTCTTATGCAATTTTTCTTTAAGAAAATAAACACTAAGAGGAGAAAGTATTATGTTAATAAAAGAGTGACGATATCAAAAGTTTCTAGTATAGTAATTCAACGAAACCTTCCACTAAAATTGAATGACCCTGGTAGTTTTAATATTAATATTACTATGGGGATAAAAGGTAGTTAAGGTTATGCTAGATTTAGGTGAAAGTATTATTCTTATGCCTTACTCAATATAGTTACAACTAGATTTTGAGAAGTTAAAGCCCACAATCATATCCCATCAATTAGCTAATATGTCTATTAAATATCTCAAAGGCATGATTGAGGATTTACTTATGCAGTTTGATAAACTGATAATATCCATTAATTTTATGGTAAAGGATATGCAGTAAAATCCATCAATGGACAAGGACCACACTATTCTTCTTGGTATGCCATTCATGGCTATAACCAAGACTATTATTGATGTTCATAGTGGGAGATTAACAATGAAAGTTTTGAGAGAGATTGTTCATTTTAAAGCTTTTGATTCCTTTCATATTTCTCCTATTTTTATTGTTGATAAGTATTCATATATTGATTGTGTGGGTACACTTGCTCATAACACCTTTTTGTAGAATGAGATGAAGGATAACCTTTAATATGCTTTAACTATTGATAGGTAGAGGATGACTTAGATGAGGAGACTACGAGATACCATGAATTATTAGACAGTGCTAAACCAATAGAAGAGCCTAGCATAACCTTAGATCTACCTAGGACCCCATGTGGGGAAGAAAACACTCCTTCTAAGTTGGAGCTTAAAGAGTTACTTAAGTCTCTTAAATACATGTTTTGGGGAGAACTACCTAGTCATTATCTCTTCTACTTTAACCCCAACCTAAGAAGAAAAACTAGTGAGTTAGCTTAATAAATTCAAGAAAGCTATAGGTTGGAGCATTGGAGACATTAGATGTATTATTCTAACTATGTGTATAATTAAGACTAATTTAGGGAACAATATTAAACATGTGAGAGAAGCCCAAAGAAAAATTAACCCAATTATGTAAGAAGTAAAAAATGAAATTTTGAAACTCTTAGAGATAAGAGTTGTTTATCCTATTTCTGATAGCAAGTGGGTAAGCCTAGTACATGTCGTAGCCAAGCAATCAGGCTTTCCTATGGTAAGAAATAACAAGAATAAGTTAGTGCCTACTAGAAACATCATGTGATGGAGGATGTGTATCAATTTTTAGAAACTGAATTTATGCTCTAAGAATGATCACTTTTCCTTCCTTTTATTGATCAAATGCTAGAAAGATTAACTAGGCATGACTTTTATTGTTTTTTTATGGTCTTTAGGATATTAACATGTACCAATTACACCAGAAGATCAAGAAAATTCCATACTCACTTGTCTATTTGGGACATTTTCCTTTAGAAGGATGTCATTCAGTCTATGCAATGGTCCCGCTACATTCCAAAGATGCATGATGTCTATATTTTTTGATATGGTAGAGAAATTTATTAAGGTATTCATGGATGACTTTTCTATCTTTGGTACCTCATTTGATATTGTTTGCATAAGTTGACTTTAGTTTTAAAATGATGTGTTGAATGCAACTTAACTCTTAGTTGGGAGAAATGTCATTTTATAGTTAAACAAGACATTTTGTTAAGACATATTATTACAAGTAAAGGTATAGAATTGAGAAAGGCTAAAACTGGTTTAATTGCTAAACTGCAACTCTTACTAATGTAAATAAAATTAAGTGTTTCTTAAGACATGCATGTTTTTATAGGAGACTTATTAAGTATTTTTCTAAAATAAGTCATCCTTTATGTATCTATTATCCAAGGATGTCTCCTTTATGTTTGAAAATGACTGCCTTATTTCTTTTAATATCTTGAAAGAAAAATTAACTTATGTACCTATTATTATGGCACATGATTGGTCTTTACCTTTTGAAATTATGTGTGGTGCTTCTGATTTTGCTATAGGCATTGTTTTGGAATAGAGAGTGGATAAGCATTTACATGTCATTTATCATGCTATTAAAACACTCAATGATGCCTAACTTAATTATTCTACCAGTGAAAAGGAATTTTTGGCTGTTGTGTTTATATTGGCTAAATTTAGATCGTATTTGGTAGGGTCTAAAGTAATTATGCATCCAGATTATGCTACTTTAAGGTATTTATTGAGTAAACTAAATGCTAAGCCATGCTTGATTAGGTGGGTTTTGCTTTTGTAAGAATTTGACTTAAAGATAAGAGATAAGAAAGGGACTAAAAATGCATTAGTTGATCATCTACCTAGGTCAATTTATGATTTTCACACTACTAAGAGCGATAAGGAAATGTATATTGTTGAAACTTTTCTTGATGAACAATTGTTTACAATTGGCCTAAACCCATGTTATGTTGACATAGTCAATTATCTTGCTAGTGGTATTTGATGAGTGCTCAAAAAGCACTAAAATAACCATGATTTTATGCACATTAATTGATTAATATATATATATATATATATATATATATATATTTATATGTTTTATCATATATTTATATATATTTGTCTTTTTCGGAATCACGGGTATTTTTATTGTTTTTCAGGTATTTTGGCTTAAAAACGTAACTTAAAGACTCAAAGAGGAATACTGGAAGCAATACATCACAAATATATTAATAAATAAATGGGGAAAGGTCAATAAATATGGAAAAATTGGATAAAATGGGTCAAAAAGGTCAAAAATGTCAAAAAGGAGAAAATCGCGCCGCCGCCTGAGCCCGCGCGCGGCCGCCAGACGCGAAGACGCCCCACGTCCGCGCGCATCAGCCCACGCCCATTCCCAGTTCCGCGCACGCCCGCGCGAGTATCTCCTGCTCCCGCGCGCGCAACGCCTGCCTTCTGCGCGCACCTGTGCGCGCCCCAGCTGCCCTCCGCGCGCGCCGCTGCCATTTCACCCCATTTTTTGCGCGCAGCCGCCTCATGTCATGCTGACGTCAGAAATTACCACTCCGCATTTTCATAATTTTTTAACATTTTTTCCCCCACTTTTTCTCTCCATCTTCACCTATAAATACCCCTCTTCTCTTCACTTCTAAACACACCTCAAAACACATTCTCTTCTCTCTTTCTTTCTCTCTTTTCTTAGATTTTTTAGTTTTTCTTAGTTTTTAGCTTTTCTTAGTTAATTTCTCTTAGTTTTAGAGTTCTTCCCTTTTTGGGAAGAACTAGTTATGTTTTTGTAATTTATTAGCTTTTTGATTCAGTAAATGGGAGTACAAATTCAGCTTGGAGGTTTTCCAGCAACGGGAATAGCATCGAAGTTCTGTAAGGATTTTATTTTCTTTACAGTTATTTTTTATGCTTTATTCTTACATGTTATATTTAATTTGTCTGTGATTAAATTTAACTCTGCTGGCTGTTTATAAACATGATTTAATAATAACGTTGTTATGCTTGCGAAATATTAAATAGGTAAAAATCTCTAAAATGAATTGATTTTATTTTAATTCAAGATTTTATATTAAGAATGTTAGAGAGAAATATATTATTTTTCATTACAAACTTAAATCTCAAAATTACATATTAAGGATTAGTTATCCGTTCTAAATTAGAGTAGTGCTCTTTTATTTGTTGGTACTATCGCTCGGTAGTTAGATTGAAGCTCTATTTCAAAAGTTTTTATAAGAATTATTATCTGAAAATGTATTAACAACATGTTTTCAGTAGTGGTTTTAAAACTTGAAAGTTAGTACTCGGATAACTAAATTCTTATGTTTAATTTGGACACCTTGAATAAAGTTTAAACTGTCTAACCCCACCAAAGGTGGCATTTAAATGGTTCATTTTCAATCTCTTAGAAAAAGGAATTAATTTAATTAACCAAATTAGTTATCAACCCCACCCATAGGTGTTAATTGATTTGTTTAGTTAACAAAGAATATCTAACCCCACCAAAGGTGGTATTCATATAAAAAAGAGAGAATCAATAAATATCGATTCATATCTTTAATAACCTAAATAATATGAGCAAGCATAATTAACTTAATTATTATATCCATAAATACTCCACTGTTTTAACAGATAAAATTTGCATAAATGTTTATTGAATCTATGTTTATTTTTATGTAATTAGATTAAAAACACAAAACCCAAAATATCGTGACAGGATGTTTAGGATTTAATTTCGTTTTTAAAAGTTTGAATAATAAATTAAAAACCACATACATTCCTTCCTTAGATCGACCTTGGGAGTATACTTATCATTTTCTACGAAATGATTCGTGCACTTGCGAGAGTTTTATAAATACATAAAACCAAAGTAACGGGCAGGATCGGCGATGTCGGTTCTGCCCCGATCAAGTTTTTGGCGCCGTTGCCGGGGAAGGAATAGTGTTTTTAAATTATTTATCAAAATTTTAAAAACTTTTTGTGTTGTAAATAATTGTGATTTTTTTTATTTTGATTAAAAAAACAAAAATAAATTAAAACCTTTTTTTGCAGGTTTGGGACACCTATGGCCAGCATTAAGGATGTTAGGAGCTAATTTTGTAATAATATCTTTGATGGATTACTGAAAAAGTATAATATCACACACAAAGGGGTTATTCCATGCCATCCATAAACTTTTGGTCATATAGAGGTAAGTAATAGATTAATCAATGGTATCTTGGAATGGACAGGGCAGCCTAGAAGGAAGGATTGAGAAACCAAATTAAATATTATATTATAGGTATACTACACAACTTACAAGACTCCCATTGGTATGAGTCCTTACTGGTTGATTTTTGAAAAGGCTTGCAATTTACCCATTAAGCTTGAGCATAGAGCATATTGGGAAATGAAGCAATTAAAAATGGATGTTCAACAAGCAGGAGAGAAATGCTTGATTCAACTTGATGAGCTAGAAAAGGTTAGGGATGAGGATTATGAAAATGTAAAAATATACAAAGAACTCACTAAGTGTTACCATGACAAAGGCCTAATCCGTAAGTCTCTTTATCCTAAAATGAAAATTCTCTTATTTAATTCTCATTTTAAAATGTTTCAAGGAAAGTTGAAGTAAAGATGGTATGGACCATTTCAAGTTGTTCAAATCTTGCCCCATGGAGCTGTAGAATTGATAAATCCAAAAATCTCAAAATTCATTCAAAGTTAATGGACAACGTGTGAAGCCTTACTTGGAAGGAGTTGATAGAAATGAGGACATTGAATGCATTGAATTGCATAAGCCTTCGCCTTTAGTAGCATCTAACTAAGATGTTAAGCTAGTGCTTGGTGGGAGGCAACCCACCGTTTTAGCTAATACTCTTTTCTTTTCTTTTATTTTAATTTAGTTATTTTCTTTTATTTATTAGTAGTTAATTTTCTATTTGGCCATTTCATTGATTTTCTGAACATATGCATAGTTGAAAACAATGAGGAAAATTTTTAGTTTAGGTTTGGGAGTGTAATAGGCCCAATAGAAGATTTTTGATACATAATTATCATGATTTTAATTAATTTAAAGTGAATAATCGAGTCTTTGTAATGTTTGTTTGATGTCTTAAACATGTTCATAGATTATTGTAAGTGAAAAAGGTCATGACTCGGTACACTATTAGGGTAAGAAGATGTAGACTCCTTAAGAACTCAACCCCAACTCATACAGAAAGGAAAAAAACACTTATGTAGTGTACACAACCGAGCATAAACAATATAATGTTAGATAAGTAGAAGCTTTGAGTAGCAAATATTATGTAAACTCAACATAAATCACAGAAGAATTTAAAGGCTTTCTAATCAGAGTTTAAGTTGTTATTTTGTTGTAATATACACACCTTAAACTCAAATTGTACTAACATAACAATAAATTATACATAACAGGTGATGTACTGAGGTAAACCCATATAAGGACTATATCTATATGGTAACATTCTCGAGTTACTTAAGGCAACCACTTAGTAGTAGATAATTCACTAAATCTTAAACAAGTTACGACACTAACAATTACCTCTATCAACTATGACCTCCATCCAAACTACCTATTGCTACTCTGAACTTGCTACTTTTGCAATGACAATTGATTCAACATACGAAGTTGGCTATCTTCCATAGCCAACACCATTCAATGTGATGTGATTGAAAACTATAGATCAAGTAACTAGAAGTGTAAATACTCACACTCTCAAGAGACATATAATCCAACACTAAAATCAAATCATACACGGGAGACAAATAGTCAAATCATATATGCATATATCCTATGATTTGATTACTAAACTCACAAAATGATCTACTCTCAAATATAAGCTCTAAAAAATAATTTCAAAATCAGATATAAATCTCAATGCTTATTTTGGAAAAACTTTATCTCTTGAACAATGAGTAAATAAGAGAGAAATGAGTGAGGTATTTATGTCACTAAAAATTGTCACCTCCCCAACCACCTTGCCAAGGGTGGTGGCGAGCTTGGTACCAAGGTCCTAAAAAGTTGCATTTTTTCATTTCCAAAAATGTTTAGTACTAACCATAAATACTCACACCTAAAAATTTCAAAAACCACAAGTAAAAATATCGACTCACTCATATGGTTGCAAACTGAAAAACCAACACTTTCCTTAGTATGTACCCGACCAAAACCAACCTTGTGGTGTGTGTAAACATACTTGCATACAAAGTGTACTTAACTATGTGTATTGTGAATTAATAATCTAATATAACCAACATTATAAAGAGAAAGATAAAAACACTTAGTAAAATAACAGACACTTGTTTTGTACATGGAAAGCAAACACACAGACATAGGTACAATGAGACTTATAGTCTCCCCATTTGGATTTCCGTGTCAAAATAATACACAACTAGGTACAGACACTCATCAATCATGAAGATGTCCTAAAGTTGATGTTCCCAAGAGCAACACAACAATACATACAAAACCCAAAAGACACACTAACTCCAAGTGCATCCATCCTATGTTCTCCATTCAACTTCATGAGTCAATTCATGAATTGTGAAACACGAGAGTCTCAACACCACTGCACATAATGCATCTGAAGCTCGAAGACTTCACTTTACACCTATAACCTGTACATATGTAACAAACACATACCTTGTGAAATGTATCATACAAAAAACATTATATAGGTTAACTACACAACTCCCTCTTACTTTATGAAACACTCCCCCTTAATGCATACAAGTCTGACAACAATATGTAGTACAATCCTACACTCACAGCTCATATAATACATAACATGGAAACAATCATATAATTATGTACATAAACTTCTCCTCTTTTTTGACATATAAATTCGAAGGTATACCCTTATATAAGGTAGAAAAGAAAAACACATATGCAATAATTCTAATAACAATGTAACGAGGTAGATAGAGTTAAGGCAAAAAGTAATGAGTTACAGATCAAAAATAACACCATCAAACTTATATTCATTAAACAAAATTTATTTCACGTAAGGAAAGTTATGAGAAAAACTAAAGCAAAAAACAAAAAATAGAATGGAAGAGGGAAACACAAAGAGATTAACACTCTCTGTCTCCTTCTCTAGTATCATCATTTCCTTGAATACCACTACAAGAAGACTATCCAACATCATAAGGGGTAGTAGGAGAAGGTTTAGTAGTTTATCGACTGAGAAAGGTATTCACAAACTAATTAAAAGAGTGGTCAGACTCAAAGGAAAAATTGAACTCATCAACATCACAAATAGTAAACATGCTGAATAAGGACTCAAGTGACGAAACACCAAAGCGATGAGGTGTGGTAGGGGTAGTTCAAGGTCTGACAAAGGTAGAAGAAATAGGTAAACTATGAAAATGTGGTATAAAAGGACAATAATAAGTCGTAACACCCTGAACAAAAGCTTGAAAATGGTGCATATCAAGAACATTCCTATTCAAAGTTTGCAACTCAAACATAGTAGAAGATATGAGAGGTTTAGATTCTACATCAAGGGAAATGGAAGTGGAAGGAGTAGAGTAAATAGGATTTGACTCACAATAATTAGACTAAGTAGCATTCATAGAAGAAGGGGCAGTAGATGAATACCGAGAATCATAACCGTGAGAGAAAATAATGGTTGAAAGGGTAATCCTACTCAGAAATTTGAAAGGAATGTCATGAAAAATAGTGGAACCCTACCTTAAAATCAAGGAAAGATAGTGAAAAGTATAGGAAGGTAAAGAAATCGTACAAAAAATGATAGTTCTATAGATCATACCAGTAAGATCTATATCATCACTGTTTAGAATTTAACAGAGGAAGTGTCCTCGGTATGGAGGAACATAGAAAAAATGAGAGGAAGGATGAATAAAAACACTAAAAACAACATTAAGAGAATCACATGGGGTAGAGTTGTCAATAGTAAGGGCATTACCAATAAAAGAGTAGTCAGGTCTTCCATATGAATAACCATTTCTTCAGAATTGTGAGCATTCACAACATCAAAATCAGAAAGGTATGTGGAAGCAATATTTTAAAATTCAAAAGAGATGACAGGAAATGATGGAAACTTAGAAATAAGAAGGGATAACAAATTATGAATACCATCGCGAGAGATGGTAACTCTATGTCTTCTTAGGAAAAAGAAGTAGAGAATCTCGTAGTAAGAGTACAAGGTTGGGTAGCATAGAACTCCCTAATGAACTTGTCATTATAGGAATAGTCCAAAGAACATATTGAAAGCCAAGAAAAGTATGCAAACCTTTGTTTAAATTCAAGAAAATAATGAATATTGATAGAACACTTAGCAAGAATGGGTGCACTACTAGAAGGACTAGCAAGCATAGGTTGCTTTGACTTCTTACTGCTTCAAGAACATTATGAGACCATAATTGTTAAAAGTAAGAAGGTAAGATAAACTAGTATAGTAAGAATAGAAGGAAGCTACTCTAAGGTTTGAAGAAAGTAGGTGCTAGGAGGTTCTATAAATAAGAAATGATTGATCTCGCAAAGTACCTCACATGGTCAAATGGTATACATTGGGCTAGAAAATCGATGCAAAAAAGCCAAAAGTACTCAGCATAAACATCCATATGATAATTAATCCAAAATGTATTCATTTGATAGTATGACCATTTATTTATAGGAACATGCATTGTGTGTGAAATGCAAAACATGTTAACTATATGTGTCATCAAGAAAGGTTTATGTGAATCAAGCAAGCGAAAATATATACTCAAATTGATCCAACTTCATAAGTCCATATATAGCCTCTCTCTCCACTAATGTAAATGCAATCTTAATAGAAATCAAAAGGCTTGAAATTTTTTGTAAAGATAGGCTGAGGTTTGGATAGAAGAGAAGAAAAATTTAAGGAAAGTCATACCTTGAGATAGACAAACTTTCACCTTAAGCAAAGAGCATAAAGCCATAAGAAGTAATTATTTAAAAGAGGAGAAATTATTCCCCTCTTTTTTATATTTATGAAATAACATTTAATCACTGACCCTCCTCCTTTTCATTTTCCTTTTTTCTTTTTCTATCTTTCTACTATTTCTTTTCTTTTCTTTTTTCTTTCTCCTTTTTTTAACAAAGGAATTACATAAAAAAAAGATCCCATAGCAAAAATTTCAACAAGATTATGTTAAAACTTATCAAAAGGAGTGCTAGGTAAGTGGGGCTGAAAATTTAAGCTGGGCTAGCAGGTGCAAAGAAATGAAAGTATGATAAAAAGGCTCTAGAAGGAAAACTGTGGATAGGTAGATAAGGGTGGCAAGAAGGATCAAATGGTCTAAAGATGGCCTAAATCATTTTTCTATCTGTAACTAGAATTTTGTTTTGAAAAAAAAATACACATGAATTCTAAAGATTGTTAGAGGCATACAAAACATTCAAGCAAAAAATCCACATAGACTTCACAAAAATAACCATATAGATCCACAATGTTATTACATATATAGGAAACGTTCTTCTCCCTTTTATTTTATAAAAAATTCATAAGAGATTAGTTATACAACCCCTTAGAGAATATTCATGTCAGAACAGTCACACATCCATTTAAAAAGGTATGAAAGTAGGACATAATAATTTGCTAAACAGTAGGCAAGGAGTGTCACAATACCAAACACAGTTACAACAAATAATATATATTTTTATTAAATTTTGTGTTTAAAAAAACGAAATAAAACATATAGACAAAGAAGTATGATAAGAACCAAAACTGATAAAGAGAAAAAAATAGAACAATTCCTAAAAAATAACCCATAAATAGTGATCAAACAGCATCCCTCCAATCACTTCATGACTATGAGAACATATTTGAAAACTGATGATTATACTCACACAACATGTGATCAATCCAAACGTAACAAACCAATTAAAGATTCTAACACCTTAGATACAATTAGGGTAAGGAGACACAGACTCCTTAGAGGCTCACATCAAACTCACATGCACATAATAGACATAAAAAATATAAATTAATTAGGGAGCAAGCAGATTAATTTACTATAGCATAAGAAATGATTGGAAAGCTATAGATATGCTACATAGAAATGAAAGAAAGTATGTGATAACATATAATGAATATGCTTTCTCATTATAGTATATATCTAGTATGTTGGTTCAAACATGATAAACACTCATATTAGACTAACACTAAATCTGATCATGCATAACATCCAATAGATAAACACATAACCCATAATCATTGTTATAGTAGATATGGTTAATAAACAAACAACATGTAATAAATAATAAAAGCTTTCTAATAAGAGAATAAACTTTAGTTCAAAGAAACATAAATCATTTAAACTTTGATTGTACTACGCATACATTCTAGCATGCATAACAACATACATAATGAGCTAAACCCATATAGATATTGTATCTATGTGATAACATCCTCAGGTTGCTTAAGGCAACCACTCAGTAGGAAACAATCCACTAAAAAAAATAAATAGATATAAATCAATAGGAAAGTATAAATCGAAACACCTTTATTAGTCAAAAAAACAACCCTAAGTGCCTATTATAGGTCTCATTTTCTACCTCATCAAAAACCTGGTTCAATATATGAACCCAACTCTCCTTTATAGCTCATACCACCTAAAGTGGTGTGATGAGAAACCATACTATGTAAAGTGAATAAGAAAACATTGCACGAATGTAACCACTAGCCGATACACGGCTCATAGCCACACAAACTTCTCACATAAGAAAAATTTACATAATGGCTACTATCAGTTAACAAAAGTACATATACAACCTACTCACAAACACCATCTCGAATACTTATAACTCATAAGCATGGTTTTGTTCAAACAATCATGAATCACTTATATCGAACAACATATAAGGTATTAGTGATCCAAAAATATAAAGGTGAGATATAAATTTGATAGGGCTCTATTGCATCTTTTCTAGATACCAAATAAGAAGAAATGATGGTATTTATAGAGCCTCGTATAGCCACCTTGCTTGCCACTTTTCCAACCACCTCACTAGCCATCTTGCCAAAGATGTTGGCAAGGGTGATGATGAGGTGCTAAAAATCACAATTTTTATTTCCAAAAATTATTAAGTCATTTTCATACAAAGTGTAAACATGCACACTATGAAAACCAACTCCATAGTGTGTGTAAACATGCTCACATACAAAGTGTCCTTAACTATATGTGTGTACATATTACTCATTCATAATAACCAACCTTACATAGATGATGATAGAACTCTGAGTAAAATAAAACAAACACTATATTTTACATGCGGGAAGCCAACACAAAGACATAAGTACAATGAGACTTAAATTCTCCCCCTTTGGTTTTCCAGGTCAAAACACTACATAACTAAATACATATACTCATCACCCAGGAAATGATCATAAAGATGTCCTTAAGCTATTTGTTCCCATAAGTACCACAATGACACACGCCAAAACCCAAAATACACACCTACTCTAATTGCATCCATCTTGAGTGCTTCATTAACTTCATGAATTAACTCATCCAATCCTCTAGCACACTTGAAGCATGGAGACTTCATTCTAAACCTATAACCTGCACACAAGAAACAAGCACATGCCTCATGGACATATCATGTAGAAACAATGTGTACTCTATCCAAATACTATTATGTTACCCCTACACAAGTACACACTAATAGTGTATCCAAATACTATTGTGTTACCCCTAGATAGGTGCATATTGATTGTATCTAAGCACATAATCTTAATTTATATCTTTAACAACCTCATTACTATTGAGCAATCATGATTAACTAACTAATATATCTCATAAATTCTCCATTAAATAAGTAGATGTTACTTTCCTAATATTTTGTTCAATCTATTTTTAATTTTATTTCATTAATTAGATATTTCAAGACCCAAACTTTGTGACATAATGTTTAGATTTAATTTTCATTTTCGAGAATTTGTTCAATTATTTAAAGACCATGTGATTCTTTTTTACACTGACCTTAGAAATATATCATTTCTTATAAAGTGATTCATGTACTTACAAGCCATTTTATAAATGTAAAACTTGAGCATTACCAAACACATAGGTCATACCATATAGTTTAGGAAAATTGGAGTAGCATAAAACGAGAAGGAATTATGTGAAAATGCTAGAATAAGACCTAAGGGTGTCAATTGTGATATAAATGATAAACTAAAACCAATATACATAAAATAACCACAACTACAATATATACCCTTATAAAAAATGAAAATACATATAACAAGAATAAGAAAATAAGTGAACAAGATGAAAAGAAATATCAAAAAGGAGTTAAGTGTTGAAAAACAATGGAAACATAAAAAGAAAAGAAAGAATAATGACCATAGGTCCAAAATATTTAAATTTGACCCTAGGTTGTTGACATAATTAGTCATTAGGATAGTGTTATTCATATATCTCTTTCTCTTACTTCATGGGTTTTGAATTATTATTTTCCCATTCTTTTTGTTAGTTGAATAAACAAAGCCTTTCCACACTACAACCAAATGAAAGACCTTTTAATTTTAGGAAATAATTTTCGTAAGTAGGGAAAAATTAAGGAAACTCCTATGGTGTACAAGTCAATTCTAAGAAGAATAGTAGTGCCTCATAAGGAGGAATGACATAATAAGCTAGCTCGAGTCATAGGATTCAACTATTACTAGTGGATGCAAAATCACTTTCAGCATAGTTTTTGTAAAGGAGAAAGAATAAAGAATGACTAAGAATCATACTTAACTTTGAGATTATAGTGTTGTTGCACTCATAAGATAATGCCAAAATTTTTTTTTCCTTTACTTGAGAAGTAGTAATGATTAGGAGTAGAGGATTTTAATTTATGTCATTTTATACATATATTTGTACATCAATTACCACTTGTTCACAATAAATTAGTGTTTTCCATATGTTTAGAGTAGAAATAGGGGACTTAATCAATCAAATTCCCTTAGATATAAATTGGGAACAAAGAAGTCGATCCATCAAGGTTCGTTCAAGATCGATTGAGGATTCAGGCCAAGAATGCAAATAGCTAAAAAATCAATCGAAAAGAGAATCGATCGATCAAAATATAGGTGATCAATCGAACATTAATTGAGCTTGGCTCAAGTGCTTTTAGGTTTGAAATAAGAATGGTAAGATCAATCGATAAAGGGTCTTGATCGATCGATTCATCTTATCAGCATGTAAATCTAGCATTTTTCAAACTAGCTTCTAATCCTAGCCATTGGATCAAGAATAATCTAATCCTAATAAAATAAAGCTTGAAAATACACAATAAAAATAGCCCAATGACTCATTAGAGACACATAATTTCTACAAGGAATAAGAGAGATCGAGAGCACACCTAAGGTAAACCTTTGAAAGAGATTTAGAAAAAGGGAATTGAGATAGGAAAGTGGGGGTTACTTTGGCTTTATTATCTACAATTTCTAAGATTTTCTTTCTACTATTATTTATAATTTCAATGATCATAATGTTGATTAATTTGGAATGCATATATAGCTAAAATTCTAATGTGATTATGAGAAATTCTAAGCCATAGACTATGTTTAATTAATTCAATGTCATAATAGATTGTCATTTCAATTCTTGATTAATGATGTGTTTGATACTTGAAAAGGCAAAGGTTATCTTATTTTTTAGTAGTAGTGCTGGTTTTTCCTTGTAATTACACCAAAAATTTGTTATGTTAAAATTAGGCGTATAAATATTGTATGATTTATAAAATAGCTCGTAAGTGCACGAACCACTTATAAAAAATGATAAATATACTTTCAAGGTCAATATAAAGAGGAATCATGTGGTTTTTAAATTATTAAGCACATTCTTAAAATAAAAATAAAAACCAAAACATCCTATCACGATTGTTTTGGTTTGAGATCTAAACTAATTACATAAAAAAATGATAGAATTAATAAACATTTATCATACAGTTGAGAATTTATGAGATATATTATCTAAATTGATTATTCCTTTTTTTGTAAGAAAATACTTTAAGATATGGACCATTTTCGTTGTTAATAATAAACCAATTAATATCTTTAGGTAGGGCCTATCAATTGATTAATTATTAAATTTTGCTTCTCTCCTAAGAGATTAAAAATATTTAATTTGTCTCTTGAGATAGGGCCTCACAATTTAAACTATCATTAATTTGTCTAAATTAGGTTTATGATTTAATTATCTGAAAACTAACTTTTAGATTTTGAAACTATTATAAAGGATATGTCAATATCTCTTTCAATAATAATTCTTATTAAAATCTTTAAAATAAAGTTCTCGAAATCAAATTCAGAATATTTCATCAAACATCTAAAAGTTGACTCTAAATCATATCCAAATAATTAAATCTTAAATTTAACTCTCTTTTTTATTACGATAAATACTTCGTCAATATATTTTTCTTTTACAAACTTTGTTTTAATCTTGATGAAGAGTTAAGACTTAATTCATTTTATAAAAAAATCCTATTTTAATATTTTACAAGCGCAACAATATTACAAATATCCTATTTTATTTATTGCCATACAATTATATTTTAATAAATGATCAATAAATTAAAATTAGCATGTAAAACAACATATAAAGATAATATGAAAAGAATACATCTAAATATACCTCAACAAAAATTCAGTATTATTTATGTTATGGAAAACCACCAAATAGAATTATCGTATTGTTTATTGAAATGAAACTAAGCCTATTACATAATCTATAATTTGTTCAACTCTCAATTGAGAGAAGAACTTTAAACTAGTAAAACAAAAAATAAAAAGCAAAGAGAGAGCTAGGAAGGATTAGAAGGAATGAGAGATGATTGATAAAATGAAAATGGAATCTATTTATAGGGGCATAAAAGGAGAAAAATATGGATTAGAAGTTTAGCCCCACAACACACAATTCTTCACACCATGGCATACAAAGGCTATTATACAGTTGGGACCAATCCAATAATTTGCATCGATGTACATAACATTTTTATGCTACGGCCGACATAGAATCTAGGAAGCATTTTATTCAATTTGCTAGCCTTGCACTAGGGCTCATAAAACATCCACGCCGTAGTATACACCATTCTAAGAAACTTCAAATCCATATTTTCTTGTATCTATTTTTTTGAACATATTTAATGATTTACATATGTTATCTTTAAGTTTTAAAGTTGTAATGGAGTGCTTCAAGTATAACTCTATAAGTGTTGATAAAAAAAATGTGCCCATGGTTATGCAAAGATAAATTTGTTCAAAATGAAAGTAAAACTATGCAAATTGATCAGTGTAAAACTGTAAGTGCATAGTATCATAAGTTTATAATAAAGTGATAATAAGAGTATTGTCCTTAAGGATTGGTAACTTACTTTTGACAAATACCAAAAATATGCTAGTCTCGATTTTATTTAGAGAAGTCACTAAGGTTGTTGTAATTGGAATTTAAAATAAAATCAATTTAAATAAAATGCGAAAAAGAAAAGAAATATGTTGTTTAAAAATCAAATCAATGAGAAGAAAATTTCTAAGAAATTAATTCCACTTAATACCTCACTGTCTTACTCATTTAGCTAATTGAATTTAATTCTCTCTGTTTGTTAGCAATCTAAAAGAAAAACATCCAAAAGTCTCTTTCAATAGTTAATTGGAAACATTCTTGTTCATCAATTTACACATAAGTATGCAATTTAACAAAGCAAGAAAGCATTCAGACCAATGATTTTAATACTACATAGGTTCATACGAGTTTTTCGATCACTATATTTACCTACACTGAAATATTCCAAATCTATCCTAGAATTCCTTCTTTTGATAGAAAATCACAAGACTAAAATAATCTAATTAATGGCCGATTAATTAGAAGTAATAAGTTCAAAATAAATCAAACAAATCATGAAGAGAAATACTTCAAATTAACATGGAAAAGCAAGCATAGTTTGGAATTAGATTACATCTTTTTCCTCTAAAAAAGAAAATTTAGTTTATGCTAAAAATTAAATTCAACGTAAACAAATTCACCATACTAAAAAATCTACTCTATCTTTGTCTGTCCATCTCTTTTTTTCTCCAATTTTTCCCCTCTTTGTCTCCTCAACAGTCGCTTTTTTTCCCAACTAGTGCCATTTTTTTCTTTTTTCTCTATTTCAGTTCTAACTTTCTGCATTTTTTTCCTAGCATTGTTTCTCTTTTTTTCTATTTTTGTTTTGTGCTGCTTTTCTCTTCTTCTTCTTTTGTTTTTGGTTTGTGCCCCCTCTCTGTTTTGTTCCTTCTCATATATATATCGTGTGCAAATCGCATCCTCTTTTGCCTTTCTGCATTTTTTTAACTTATCTTCATTTAAATTTAATAGTCCTTTAGACGATATGCTTCTAAAATTTTGGATCTCTATTTCTTCAAATCTGGAAAAACATTTAAATAATAATAATGAAGTTAAAATCAATATAAATAAATAAAATTAGACTAAGGTTTAAAGTTGAGAAGTGATAAATTATGCTAAATTATGCTAAATTATGCAAGTCATCAAACACCCCTAACTTAGAACTTTCTTTTTCCTAAAAAAGTAAAATAAAATAAAAGACAACTATAAACAATATCAACTAGACCCTATAGAGAACTACCATCACTCACGAAGTCATTATCTAAATTTAGATTTCATCACAAGTAACTTACTTTTTTTACATCGAAGATAGCAAGAAAAGCAATAAAAAATTCATAAATTTTTTGAGCAAGAGTTGAGCATTTATATCAATCTAAAGATAAGTCCTTGTGTGTATGTGTGTGTGTGTGTATGTGTGTGTGTGTGTGAAATAGTTAATTTAACTCCAAACCACCAGTAAATTCAGATAAAAGTAGAACATCTAAAATAAGAAGAATTCTCTCAAAACTTAACTCCATAAGTCAAATTTTCATAAATCCTCTCCACTAATGTAATCAAAAACCAAAATAAAATATAAAAAAGTATTTAATTAAGGATGTAATGATATGATATAGGGTGAGGGCTAAGAAAGAAATGGATATTGAAAATCAGAGCAAACTAGGAAAATACTTGGTAGAAAAAAAACAATAAAAAAATATCCATTTGATTCACACCATAGCTCTTTCTCGAAAATATGTTTATACTGATGACAATATTGTTGCTATATTAAATAAATGGAGTGTTTTTTTTTCTTTTTTTATTCAACCACCTTGATACTCATAGCCTTTTATGATTTTCAACCATTTTAACCTTTTTTTGACTCTTGCATTTCACTTTCTTTTCTTTTCACACATTGATAAAATATAGCAAACATAATATGAATTATTTAATTTGAACTAACTTTCTCTTTAAATGACAATTTCCACCAAAGTATTTTCTCAAACTTTAAGGTAAATTCATGGTTTTTCAGGCATAGAATGAGAATGGTTTATATAGTTAAAAGAAAAAAAACAAAGGCTTATGTAAAATAAGGCTTAAGGGGGTTGAATATAGGAATACACCATGCAAGGATGGTTGGAAAAGCTTTTTGGTTGTGACAAAAAAAAAATTGCAATAGCATAGATCCTTTCTCTAATGTTTGGTATCAATTAGGATTTCGGCTCAAGAATCCATCAATGGTTTTCTATTTTCTTATAAATATAGCTAAAATTTAATACTTAATTAATTAATAGGCCCCGCCTAAGGACACTTTTATACCAAAAAGAGAAAATCGATAAATATTAATTTTTATCTTTAATAACCTAAATAATATGAGCAAGCATAATTAACTTAATTATTATATCCATAAATACTCTATTGTTATGAATGATAGAAATTTGCATTATTGTTTATTGAATCCATATCTATGTTTATGTCATTATATTAGGAAACAAAAATCAAAATATCGTGACAGGATATTTAGGATTTTATTTTATTTTTAAATGTTTGGATAATAAATTAAAAATCACATATATTCCTTCCTTAAATCGCCATTGGGAGTATACTTGTCATTTTCTATAAAATGATTCGTGCACTTGCGAGAGTTTTACAAATATAAAACCAAAGTATCTGTAAGATCGGTATTGCTCACCCCGATGCTGATCTTGTCTCATCATTGATCACAATTTTTCACCAAAGTATAACTATCACAAAAAATAGAGGGCCAAAAAACCACTTTGAAGTACCTTAGCTACTGTTCATGTTACTCCAAAATTTCATCTATATGATGATGAATGGAATTGATGGAGAATGGTTTGCATCTCCTCTTGAGGCACACATCTTCGGATGATTTGATCAGGGCATCTTTCAAAATGGAAAGGCTCATCCCAAAGATAATATTTCACATCATGAAAAAACTTGTTATGTTGATGGTAAGTAAGATATGGTGGTAATACCGTACAAGCTAGGTAGTTTACAATATTAGCATACCAAGGAAGCTTGATCTCACATTCAACCAACTGCTCATCAAGGAATGCTTCTTGGATCACTAAATTTGGTTTTACTTCCTTTTACTCCAATCGAGAGAGATGTTCAGCAATTGAATTTTCACTTCCCTTCTTATCTCAAACTTCCAAATCAAATTCTTGAAGAAGAAGGATCCAACGAATCAGCCTAGGCTTAACATCGTTCTTGCCAAAAAAATAACAAAGTGATGCATGATCAGTGAACAGTATCACCTTTATACCAATTAGGTAAGATCAAAAATTTTCACCAGCAAACACCACAGTAAGCATCTCTATCCCAATTTTTGTATAATTCAATTGGGCTTCATTTAATGTTTGGCTCGCATAATATATGGCCCTAAATAGTTTATCTCACTTTTTTCCTACCACTCCTCCAATTTCAAAGTCCCTTGCATCACACATGACTTAAAAAGGTTGACTCCAATTAGGTACAATAATTAATGGTGTTGAAATCAGTTTCTCCTTGATTGCATTAAAGGCTTGCAAATAAACATTATTTAAGTCAAATGCATAATTTTTTTCAAGAAGATTCCATAAAGGTTTAGAGAGTTTAAAAAAATCCTTTATAAATATTCTATAAAATCCCACATGTACTAATAGGCTTTTGATTCAATTCACATTCTTTAGAGGTGGTAGTTTTTCAATGATTGCAATTTTAGCTTGATCAACTCAATTTCTTTAGATGACACTCTATGGTCAAGCACGATCCCTTCTTGAACCATGAAATTACACTTCTCCCAGTTTAGGACAAGATTTTTATCTTCAAATATCTACAAAACAAGAGCTAAATTATGCAAACAATGATCAAAAGATGTACCAAAAACTGGAAAATCATCCATGAAAATTTCCATTATATCTTTCACCATATTAGAAAAAATAGCCATCATACAACGTTGAAATGTTGGTGGGGATTGCACAATCCAAAGGGCATCCTTTTATAAGAAAATGTTTCATAGGAGTATGTGAATGTAGTTTTATCCTGATCTTTGGGGGCTATGGCAAACTGATTATACCCCTAATAACCATCTAAGAAATAATAATAGGGATATTTGGCCATTCGATCTAACATTTGATCAATGAATGGAAGTAGAAAATGATCCTTCCTTGTTGCTTTGTTCATCTTGAGGTAATCTATACATACATGCCAACCTATGATTGTTCTTGTAGGAATAAGCTCATTGTTGTCAGTTTTCACCACTATTATTCCATCTTTTTTTGGTACAACCTGCACTGGACTTACCCATGAGCTGTCTGAAAAAGCATAAATAATTCCAGCATTGAAAAGTTTCAAACTTTTACCTCTCATAACTTCATTGTTGGATTTAAACTTCTTTGAGGCTCAAAGCTATTCTATACTCCCTTAACACATGTAGTAACTTTTCCTCTTCTTCGGGTGTAAGTGATGCCACAATAATCACTGGAAAGGTGTAAGTATCATCCAAGAATGCATAGCAAAGATGCTTAGGTAATTTCTTCAACTTTGGAGTTATAGTTTACTACACTTTTTCTATAGAGATTACAGAATCATTCTTTGATACCATCGACTCTAGCCTCTCTACTTCTTGGCTAAATGATGTAACTTGGTGCAATGCTTCTAAGGCAAGTACATAGCGAAGAAATTCTTCACTAACAACAGGTAAATACTCATAACTCATATGCACATTTTTGTTCACACGGTCATGAATAGAGAGTTCACTCTACTCCTATAACTTACACACATGAAACAAGCATATACCTCATGAACGTATCACGTAGAAACAACGTGTACTCTATCCAAATACTATCATGTTACCCCTACACAAGTACACACTGATAGTGTATCCAAATACTTTTGTGTTACCCATGCATAAGTACACACTGATAGTGTATCCAAATATTATTGTGTTACCCTTACACATATCCGCATTGATTATGTCTAAGCACAATTAACATATAACACAAACAAACATTATCTCTATGCAACACAAATATGCAAACTAAATAATCTACATTCAACATAAATATGCATACTTCTCTTGAACATCTATTACACTTCACCTAATTGTATGCATATTAAATAATCACAATGAAATAATACAATGTAGATTACCCGTCACCTCATTCAAAAAGAAAACACAATGCACAAACAAACAAAAGTTATGTACACTTATCCTCCTTTTGACATGAAAAGTCAAAGGGTGCACACAAAATGTATGTAACATTCCACACCCTTATATAAAGAAGGGAAGTCAAATAAAAATGAAATAATCCTAACACTCATACAACACACAAGAGAGGATTAAGGCAAACTCAAAAAAAGGCAACACATGCAGCCATGTGAGAAATACAAAGAATAACACGAAGGCAATAGCAAGGTAAACTCATGTAACAAACAACAATATGAATGCATAAATAAGTCAAGAGTAGTGTAGCGAGTAAGCATATCCCTAGTGTGATACATAACATAGAACCTCACATCTATACATGTTGTGGTAGGGCATAAAGGGATTTGTAATATGCATACAACACATCGAAAGGAAGGATTGTCAAATACTAATGGCACATGTGTCAACAAATAAGAAAGAAAACATTGAATAGGAGTCCAACTATCTTCCAAGTTAGCACACTCTTAGTGACTCAACAATCTTCCCCTAGCATCAATGTCACTTAAATATGTAAGTGAATCCCTAAGAAGGAGTTTAATAGAAGTCCAACTATATTCTAAGTTAACACATTCTTAGTGATTCAACTATCTTCCCCAAACAATACTTTGGTATATTCAATCATGTAACCTCACCTCATACTATGTACACACATAAGAAAAGACACCAGTCTACCAAAGAAAACATATGTCATGCATTCCAATGAAAAATACCATGCTATCAACTATAAGTGATAAACATGTAATAACTTAATACAATAGGGATGTAGGTAAACACATAGGAAGAAATGTGAAATAGGAGATTGTAACTGGAGTGAGAAAATGGCTAGCAATAATTATCAATGGCCAATGGACAGAATGACTACCACAAGAAGAGTAGCTGAAGTGCATAAGGTAAATGCTATCATAGCACTTACAGCTCAAGTTTCATCTTTGGTTTATATTTTGAGGCTTAAAACTCGCCAGTAAGTATAAACCATGTCCAAGATTCATGAGTGTCATGTGTTTTTTGTGTAGTAGCTCATTTGTTTGATAATTTTCCAAATAATCCTGAATCTGTATGCTATGTGGGTAATGTGAATCGAAAGAATAATCTATACTCGAACATATATAACCCAAGATGGAGACAACATCTAAATTTCTCTTGGAATAATAACAATCAAGGTGGTAATCAATTCAACCATCAATCATTTCCACCACCTGGTTTTCAACTCCCATAGCAATCACAAGCCCAAGAAAAGAATCCATCTACTAAGGACAATACAAATGCTTTAATGAGTATGATGAAAGACTTCATCCAATCAATAAATATAAAAGTGTCCACTCAAGAGGCTTCAATTTGGAATTTAGAGAACCAAATGGGGAAAGTTTCCTAGGCCATAAGTCAAAGGCCTTAAGGTAACCTTCCAAGTGACACAATTGTAAACACAAGAATAGAAGGTAAGGACCAGTGCAACACCATAACCTTAAGGAGTGGTAAAATTTTAGAACAAGAACACAAGACAAAAAAGGATATGGAAAATAGGAAATTAACGAGGATGAAGATGAACTAGTGGATAAAGATAGCACTAGAAAGGAAATAATCCAGCCAAAGAAAAACAACCTTTATAAACCCACTATTCCTTTCCCTCAAAGACTGCAAAAGAAAAAGTTAGATACACAGCTTTCAAAATTTTTTGATGTTATCAAGAAGCTACACATAAAAATACCATTTGTAGAGGCATTTGAACAAATGTTATCTTATGTTAAATTCATGAAGGATATATAATAAAGGGAAAAGTGGCTTAGAGATCATGAAACAATAACCTTTCTTGAAGGTAATAGCACCATCCTTGATAAAAAAACTACCACAAAAATTGAAAGGTCCAAGTAGTTTTGGCATCCCTTTCACTATTGGGAACATCCATTTTGAGAAATCACTATGTGACTTGGGTTCCAACATTAACCTTATGCCATTATCAGTCTTCCAGAGATTTGGGGTTGGTAAAGCCAAACCCACTTCAGTAACATTACAAATAGCAGATAGATCAATTCAAAGACCTCGGGGTGTGATAGAAGATTTGCGAGTAAAAGTAGACAAATTTATCTTTTTGGCAGACTTCATTGTGCTAGACAAGGAGGAAGATCGTGGCATTCCTGTTATACTTGGTCATCCATTCTTAGAAACCAAAAGGGTACTCATTGATATACAAAAAGGTGAGCTTACAATGAGATTGTAAGATGAACAAGTAACATTTAAAGTTTTTAAAGCACTTAAACCCCTTGATATTGATAATGCTAATGAATTCTTAAGGATAAATTTTACTGATTGTGAGGACAACTTAAAAGAGTCTGTTGAGTCACCTACACTTAAAACTTTAACACATGATGCTGTAAACAAGAACATAAACTCATCATAAAACAACTCAACCTGTTTTAACTTTGAAAGTATGGAATCAAAGGTTGATATTGTGAACTGTGTGAACCTTTTGGAGGATGTGCCTCTCATCTGTGTATCAAATGCATTAGTAGAGAGTGTTGAGATATGATCTAAGCTCAACCCATCAATTGAAGGGCCACTTAGTTTAGATCTCACACTTTTACTCTCTCATCCACAATCAAGTAGGCAAGCAAAAGAGTTCAATGGAGAGGTGAAAAAGATGTTGGAAATACATAAATTGGATGAGTTATGGTGGAGTGCTTATAAGAATGCCAAAAGGTTCAAAAAGAAAAAAAAATATGGTAGGAGAAGAGACTTGAGCACCGTGTTTACAAACTAGAACATAAAATAATATTAAACAAATCAAGACTCAAATTGTTTCCAGGCAAACTCAAAAGTAAATGGACACAAAGGGATGTACCTTAGAACTTGATATGATCGTCTAGTCAAGGAAATTAAACATGACTCTAGTTGGGAGAAAACCCAATGTTATTTTACTTATATTTTTATTAAAATGTAATGCACCATAAAAAAATTTAGATAGAAAAAAGAATAAGAAAAACTCACAACATAAGTTTGGGGGTGTTATGAAGTTACAATAAAAAAAGAGAAAAGAGATGTGGAATAAAAGAATA
Source organism: Hippophae gyantsensis (assembly GCA_030763125.1). Classification (NCBI taxonomy): domain Eukaryota; kingdom Viridiplantae; phylum Streptophyta; class Magnoliopsida; order Rosales; family Elaeagnaceae; genus Hippophae; species Hippophae gyantsensis. The sequence goes on along the minus strand of CM061035.1, from coordinate 37,541,301 downwards.
TGAAAAGAATGACAAAAATGGGTGCACTGAAATATCAAGTTAAAGCTCAATTGTAGTTAAAAAGTACATGATGAATTAAACGAAAGCTAAGGTGTGTAAAGAGCCTAAATGTCTTCATTTATCGACCCCTCACCTAAGCCTTACATTACAACCATGTAAAGTCCTTATTGATCTTTAGCTAAGTGCATATTTATATTAATGGAGAAGGATATGAAAAATAGACTTATGAGATTTGAACTAAGATTGAATTGATTAGCATACTTGTATAGGTTTATTTCATGAGTGTACTGGATGATATCATGTGCATCGCACACACACACACGAATCAATTTGTCAAAAACCTTGCATATCTTTGTATTGATGGAACGTTGATTGATGAATAAGTGAATCTTCTTATTATAGGATTGTATGACATTTGAGAGGGATAGTTTTCTTGAAATATATATATATATATATATATATATATATATATATATATATATATATATATATATATATATATATATATATATATGAATATACTATCCTTGTTATTTTATTTAGTTATACTTAGCTTTACTTGATGACAAGTAAAGATTTAAGTTTGGGAGTGTGATAATTCTATAAAAGAAGAGTCATTAGTGCACTTCTTTTACTTAATATTTACTTGTTTTATTCAATAAGTAGTATTTTGGGGCTAAAAATATTAAAATATAAATTTTTTAGTGAAAAAGGGGTTAAAATATAATTTTTGGCATTTTTTTGGGATTTTTATGGAATTTATATGGATGTTTTATGAATTTTTAATGTATGACTAATCAGAAGAATCCATGTGGCCTACCACATAAGCAAATGAAATGACTGGGAAAGCTATGCGGATGCCATGTAAGTAGGGACAATGAATTCTAGACCTCCACATGTGAAGAGCGACAAACCGCATGCCACGTGTCAGCACGATATTCATTTCGAGTTTAAGCGCGGTTAAACCTTCATGCCACATTTCACCAATCTACTCATCGAGTCGTTCTACCCATACGTCGTGCCATCCATTACTACAAATCACGTTGAGCTACGTGGCACTGACTCAGCATGCATTGACTTAGATCAATCTCCCTTGTCACGCATCGCGCTCTGATTCGTCCACTGAATTCCATGTGTCATGTGTTGTATTATGATTAGTTGGTGTAGTTAATTTGGCTTGTCTTGATCTCAAACTTTGATCTGAAGATGATCTGATGATCCATATTTCACATAGTTATATTTAAGCCCCTAATCATCCTATAAACCCCAATGAACTACCACTAGCATAATTTTGATCAATTTTTGGAGCTAAAAAGAGAGAAAATACAGAAAAATTTAGAATGAGATAAAATTTTGGTGAATATTCAAGATAAAATTAGTACTATAATTCCACAAATTGACTATATTTCTTCTTCTACTCTTTTCTTTGTCAATTTTTATGTCTTTCTTTATGAAAAATATGAGCTTTATAGACAAAATTATTTCTTTGTTAATTTATTAATCTAGGATCTTATGAACCCAATTCTCACCATATGATAATTAATATTTTATCCCATGATTATTGCTCAAAAAGAACTAAAATTACCATGATTTATGCACATTAATTGATTAAAAATATATATATTTATATGATTTTATCATATATTTATATAAATCTGTCTTTTCGGAATCATGGGTATTTTTATTGTTTTTCAGGTATTTTCGCTTAAAAAAGTAACTTAAAGACTCAAAGAGGAATACTAGAGGCAATACATCACAAATATATTCATAAAATAAATGAGGAAAAATCAACAAATATGGAAAAATTGGACAAAATGGGTCAAAAAGGAGCAAAATCGCGCAAGTAGCTGCCCAGCCGCGCCGGCCAAAGCGCGCAGCGCGCCGAGCAGCCGCACGCGCCTGATCCCGCGCGCGCCTGTTCTCCATTCCACGCACAACGTTTATTTTCCGCGCGCACCGCTGCCCATCTGTGCCCAATCCGCGCGCGCCGTTGCCCCCATCTGCCCCAATCCGTGCGCGCTGCCCCCACGTCAGCATGACATCATCAATGATGTCATCATTCACTAGTCTACGTTTCCACCATTTTTAATCATTTTTTCACCCACTTTTTCTTCCTTTCCTCACCTATAAATACCCCAATTCTCTTCATAACATACACACCTCAAAACACATCTTCTTTCTCTTTCTTTCTCTCCATTTCTTAGTTTTTTTAGTTTTTAGTTTTTCCTTAGTTAGTTCTTTCTTAGTTTTAGAGTTCTTCTCTTTTTGAGAAGAACTAATTATGTTTTTGTAATTTATTTGCTTTTTGATTCAATAAATGGGAGTGCAAATTCCGTTTGGAGGTTTTCCAACAACAGAGTTAGCATCAAAGTACTGTAAGTATTTTACTTTCTTTGTAGTTATTTTTTATGTCTTATTCTTACATGTTATATTTAATTTATCTATGATTAAATTTAACATTGCCGACTGTTTGTAAACATGATATAATAATAATGTTGTTATGCTTACGAAATATTAAATAGGTGAAAATCTCTAAAATGAATTGATTTTGTTTTTATTCAAGATTTTATATTAAAAATGTTAGAGAGAAATATATTATTTTTCATTACAAACTTAAATCTGAAAATTAGATTTTAAGGTTTAGTTATCCGGTCTGATTTAGAATAGTGCTCTTTTATTTGTTGGTACAATCGCCTGGTAGTTAGAATGAAGCTCTATTTCAAAAGTTTTTGTAAGAATTATTATCTGAAAATGTATTGACAACATGTTTTCAGTAGTGGTTTTAAAACTTGAAAGTTAGTACTCGGATAACTAAATTCTTAGGTTTAATTTGGACACCTTGAATAAATTTTAAACTATCTAACCCTACCAAATGTGGCATTTAAATGGTTCATTTTCAATCTCTTAGAAAAAAGAATTAATTTAATTAACCAAATTAGTTATCAACCCCACCCATAGGTGTTAATTGATTTGTTTAGTTAACAAAGAATATCTAACCCTACCAAAGGTGGTATTCATATAAAAAAGAGAGAATCAATAAATATCAATTCATATCTTTAATAACCTAAATAATATGAGCAAGCATAATTAACCTAGTTATTATATCCATAAATACTCCACTATTATAAATTATAAAATTTGCATAAATATTTATTGAATCTGTATCTATGTTTATTTTTATGTTATTAGGATAGAAACACAAAACCCCCAAAATATCGTGAGAGGATGTTTAAGATTTAATTTCATTTTTAAAAGTTTGAATAATAAATTAAAAACCACATACATTCCTTCCTTAGATCGACCTTGGGAGTATACTTATCATTTTCTATGAAATGAGTCGTACACTTGCGAGAGTTTTATAAATATAAAACCAAATTATCGGTAGAAGCAGCAATGTTGGTTTTACCCATCAGCGTCATGCCATCCATTACTGCAAATCACATTGAGCTACGTGGGACTGACTCAGCAAACATTGACTTAGATCATTCTCCTTGTCGCGCATCGTGCTCTGATTCGTCCATTGAATTCCATGTGTCATGTGTCGTACTATGATTAGTTGGTGTAGTTAATTTGGCTTGTTTTGATCTCAACCTTTGATCTGAAGATGATCTGATGATCCATATTTCACATAGTTATATTTAAGCCCCTAATCACCCTATAAACCCCAATGAACTACCACTAGCATAATTTTGATCAATTTTTGGAGCTAAAAAGAGAGAAAATACAGAAAAATTCAGAATGAGATAAAATTTTGGTGAAGATTCAAGATAAAATTAGTACTATAATTCCACAGATTGACTATATTTCTTCTTCTACTCTTTTCTTTGTCAATTTTTATGTCTTTCTTTATGAAAAATATGAGCTTTATAGACAAAATTATCTCTAGTTAATTTATTAATCTAGGATCTTATGAACCCAATTCTCACCATGTGATAATTAATATTTTATCCCAATTATAATTCCAATTTAATTATATTATTTAATCTAATTTTTATGTTATTAATTGTTTGGCCAATAATTTATCTACAGAGGTAATTAAATAAATTCAAGAGAATTATTTAATTGTTTGTCTTGATTAAATAACATGCATAGTTTTTAGGCAGAGATGTTTGATTCTTATGTATATGATCAATAATTGATGAACTTAATGAGTATTATGCAATTTAATTGGCATGAGAGTGTGATTAAATTAATTACTATATGGTGTGTAGTTTCCTTGAGAGGGAAATACATGCTAAGTTAGATTCAATTAATCATGTAATTAATTGATAATTATGTTGGGGGTATTTTAGTTATTCAAATGTTTAAAAAATTGAGGGATTAAATATTTTTAGATATTTTCTCATATATCTTCTTAGTTACCAAATGTGATTTAATTAATTATTATTATTAATTTTAATTATTTTAATATTGCTTCCTTAAAATATAAAAACACAAAAAATTGATTTTTATTTTTAGTTTTAAAAATTAGTTTCTAATAAAATCATATTAGTAGAACGATATTTTCTTATCATTATATTACTTGTTGCGATACGTATTGATGACTTGTATAATTTGGCATGATTTGTCACTTCACAACTTTAAACTTTAGTATAATTTTATTTAATTTTTATTTATTTTAGACTTCGTTATTATTATTTAAATTTTATTACAAATTTAAAAAAAATGAAGATTCAAAATTTTAGAAGCATATTGTCTTAGGAGTTTATTTAAATCAAATTTAAATAAGATTTTTCAATATATATATAAAGGAAACAATAGGAGGCAGAACGAAGAGTAGAATAGAAACAAAACAGAGCGTAGAGGAAGAAACAAGAAGAAAAGGAGGGAGCACAACGCAAAACAGAGGACATAAACAAAAAGATAGCTGTTAGGGAGAAAAAAAAGCAAAAACTAGAGAACATAAACGTAGGAAAGAGAAAAGTAAAAATTGGTCTTAATTCTTTCTTGCTTTATTAAATTGCATACTCTTGTGTAAATTAATAAACAAGAATATTTCCAATTGACTGTCGAAATAAGCTTTTGGATGTTTTTTAGAGATTGCTAACAAAAAGAGAGAATTAAATTCAATTAGCTAGATGAGTAAAGAAAAGTGAGTGATTAAATGTAATCGATTTCCTAGAAGTTTTCTTCCTATTGATTTGATTTTCAAACAACATCTTTCTTTTTTTTTGCATATTTTCTTTAAATTGATTTTATTTTAAATTCCAATTACAACAACCATAGTGACATATCTAGATAAAATTGAGATTAGTATAATTTTGATATTTGTCAAAAATAAGTTACCTATCCCTAAGGACTATACTCTTCTTATCACTTTATTATATAACTATGATACTATGCACTTGCATTTTTGCACTGATTAAGTTTTTGGCACTATTGTTAGGGATTTATTTTTTCTTATTTTGCCAATATCAATACAAAGTAATCTTGGATTTAATTTAGAATTATATTATATTTTATTTTTATTTTTATTTTCTTTTATTTTTCTCTAGGTATGTTTTTGATGTTGGTTGTGGCGTGCTAGAACTCAAAATATTATTCCTTTTTATCTAAAGATTGAAAGAACTTTTAGATCATGAAGAAAGAAAAAAGTAATAGCCATGGCTGAAAGAGAACAGAATTTACAGCCACACACCTTGAAGGATTATGTAAGACCAATTGTGAATGACAATTATTTAGGTGTAAGATGCCAGACTAGTAATGCCAATAATTTTGAGCTCAAAGTGGCATTGATCAGCATGGTGTAATAAGCCCAACTTAGCAAATGGTGGTGATAATCCCAATATTCATTTGGCATTGTTTTTGGAAATTTGTGACACTGTAAAAATAAATGGTGTTACTAAAGACACCATTAGATTGAGATTGTTTCCTTTTTCATTGAGGGACAATGCCAGAGGTTGGCTACAATCTCTACAAATATTATTACTTGTGACCGTGTATACTTGCACGTTTTTGTGTGTTGTAAAACACACAACAATAGATATTTTTTTAGAGAAAAGGTCAGGTTAACAAGTTTAAGGTGTGAAGAAATGAACAATAGAATTGAGTTTATAAAGGAAGAATTTATATTCATCGAGCCCTCATCTACCACCTACCTAGGTGCTCGACAAGACCTAGGCAAGTATTTAAAACTCCAACTTTGACAAGCATCTCAGTTGGAGGTTATGCGGTTCTACAATTTGACATAAAACATCCTAAGAGGAAAGAGAAAGAGAAAAAGATAGTGCTAAACCACAAAACACAAATATTTTTGATTTCTCAAACAATAAAGGAAGACAAACAACATAAATAAACATCGTACAAACATGGCAAAACACATAAGTAAAGAAATACTACAAGAAAATAGATAGAAAAGAAATAATCAACTCAATCCACATAGAAAACAAGAAAGAGTGATCAAACTACATCCCTCCATTAAATAATTTATGAGAGGCAACAATATCAAAGTGTAGTCTTTGGTTCATATGAGCTTATATGTTTTAGAAAAGCATTGAATATTACATAATTTATTTGTGCTTTAGTGTTAAAAATAGATTTGTACTTGTATAATTTTATCATTATTTTAAGAAATTTTATTTTTGGAATCACGGGTATGTTTTCTTATTTTTTAGGTATATCTAGCTTTAAAATGATTCAAATTAAAAAATCATGAAGAATTGTACCTAAAAGCATTTAATTGCAACCTATAAGAATAAAAGAATAAAAGAATAAAAGAATAACATATGTAAGTTTTGCATATGTACCAACCAAATGTAAGGGGGTGAAAAACAAAGAAATTTGAAAACAATCAGAACAACGTCGACTACAACAGTGGAATTTGTATGCCTCGGTGCAAGCTTATCAGATCAAAATTTCATGTGTACCAAAATCAATACATGTCACGGTGTTGATAAAAGTGTGCCATGGTGAGCAATGAAAAATAATTCATGATCCACTATTTTCTCATCTTCTCAACGATTCCATTACCTATAAATACAACCCCTTACCTCTCATATAAAACATACCATACAACTAAGTACATCCCTGAGGAGCTTAGTTTCTTTTTAGTAGTTTTATTCTTCAAATTCTTTTCTCAATTCTGAGAGTTGAACAAGTTTTATTTTTATGTTTAGTTTATAAACAGTTTATATTAGGTTATTACATAAAAGTTACAGTAATAGGGAGGTTTTTAGATAACAAATTAGTGTAAAATTTATCTATAAGAATACATTTGAGATATTAATTTTAATTGTATTCTATTTACAAATTTAATTTTATGTATCTTTATGAATGCTATATTTAATATACCGATAATTTATTAAATTTAAGCATGTCTAGCTGATTGTGATAATGAGATTTTAATTATATTAATATTCTTATGTAAATTATTTAGGTGAATAGATTTAATAATTATTAAACATAGATTATTTTATATTTAAGAATTTTAAAAAGTTCATTATCAAAAATATATTAACAATATATTTTTTAATAGATTTAAAATATGAAAATTATGTTTTAAAAAAATGAATCTAAACCAAATTTAGAATTATATTCTATTTCAAGATTTTTATAAGATTTATTATTAAAAATATCTTGAGAACATATTTTTCGTAATAGATTTAAAACACAAAAGTTAATTTCAGATACATCAATTTAAAAACTAATTGAAACAACTTGAATAGAAGTTTAACTTGTTAAACCCGACCAAAGGCGACAAGTTAAATAGTTTGTTAATTTCTTAAAAAAGAAGCATAATTTAATTAAATTAAATAATGGACATGACCGAAGGCATAAGTGATTTAATTAATAACAAATAGTACATCTATCCAAAGGTGTTATTTATACATATAAGAAATAATCAATAAATCTAGGTTTATATTCTATAGATCTAATTAATTCTACAAAATATAGTTAACTACCTAAATATCTCATTAATTCTCCATTAACTAATTAATTCCCTATTTTCCTGTAAATTGTGTAAACTAATCTATCATTTATCTATGTTATTTGTTGAAATCTTTTCAAACCCAAACTTTATGACAAAATGTTTAGGTTTATTTTTCATTTTTAAAATTTTTGTTGAATTAATTAAAATCACATAATTCCTCTCTAGACCGACCTTGAAAGTATACTTGTCTTTTTTAATAAAGTGATTCGTGCACTTATGAACTATTTATAAAAAAAAATATTATACATCAAGTTTTTAGCGCCATTGTCAGTGATGGTATTAGCATTATCAACTTGATAATTTAGCGTTAACAAGTTTTTGATACTATTATCGGGGAGGAATAGCCTTTTAAATTTTTATTATCAAAAATCTTTAAAAATTTTGTTTTGTAAATATTCATAATTTTTTTTTGTTTTTTTGGTTTGTAAAAAAATTGAGAAATGAAAAAAATTAAAAATATCTAAAAAGGTCTCTTAAAATAAAAACAATTCCAAAAATTAAATACCTCATTTATCAGTTGACATTTTGATATTACAAAAAAAAAAGAAGTTTTGAAAATAAAAAATCTAAAAATAATATCTAGGTTATTAATCGAACTTAGATATTTAAAAAATAAAAAAAAATAAGAAATAAGAAATAATTTTTTATCAAAACATAAAGATCTTTAAACAAAAAATATCTAAAGAGGTATAAAACATTTGAAAATTTTAAGTTCTTAAAAAAATAAAATAATAATTATTTTAATTTATTTTTATAATTTTATTTTTACCATTTTTGTGTATAACTTTAATTTGTATTTTAAATTTATTTTCTTTTTCTTTTCTTTTTATTTATTTACTAACTTTAACTTATTTTATTTTCTATTACCTTTATTTAACTTTCTTGTTATTTTTGTTAATAATTGTTTGGTATTTTTGTGTACTAGTTTGTATAATATACTTTACTAACTTGTAGTATTATTTGTATTATATATATATGTTGTAATTATTTATTTAACTTGTATTATTGTTTGTATCATATGTTATATGTTATAATTATTTATTTAACTTGTGTTATTGTATATTAAATTGTTTGTATCATATATATATTGTGTTTATTCTTTTTAATTTGCTTATTTGTTAATTTTCTTTTTATTTCTTTTATTATTTGTTTTTGTTTTTGTTTTTTATTTGTTTTTGTTATTTATTTTGGTTGTTTCTTTTTATTAGTTATTTTTTTAATCTTATTTAGTATTTTTGTTTAATTTATTTAAAGAAAATATGGACCACGACATGATTTTAATACTAGCTATTGCAGGGGACTCATGGGATATAATTAGTTTGAAGGAAAACATATAAGGTCCTTATTTGAATACATTAATAACTATTTTTGTTGCAATTAATTTTTAAACTAAAAATTCTAGAATATGCGTTTCAAATTAGATCCATGCAAAAGTTCTCTTCTTCTTCCTCAATCTTAATTTTATCTCACCTCAAATATTATTTTGAAAAGGAATTGGATAACATAGACAACTGAGCTCCGACCTTTGTTTGGCTTTATTTTTAGGTATTTTAACTTTATTTTATTTTTTTATTTTTTTGTTATTTTATATTTAATATATTTTGTTTTGTTTTATGTTATTTTACATTTTGTGTAATTTTTTATTTTTTATTTTTGTGATCGCATGTTTATTTTATTTATAATTGTTATATTTGTAAGTGTTTGTTGAAATGTGATGTCTAAGAAGTATACAGTAATCTGTGTGTGTGCTTAAAATTGTGTGAGATGATGGATGTATCACATTACTTTAACTTTTCTCTTTCTTATCTTTCTCTTTCATTTACATTTGTTACATTGAGAGTAATGTAGATTCTAAGTTAACGGTAGAGGAAAAGTTACAGTAAATTTAGGTAATTTTAATTTTTTTAAAATATGTGTTTATTTTTATTTTTATTTATTTGCTTTATTTATCATTTAAGAATAAATAAGTTTAATTTAAATTTTTTTTAAAAAATTATCATGCTTTTAGTTTATTTTAAGCAAATAATTGAGTTTTTACACTATTTGATTAATTTATTGATTATATCATGGAATAATATGATAATTAGTTTGTTTTTGTTATAATTTGTGTTTCATACTTAAATATTAAGATTAAGATAAACCTAAAATTAGTATTTAGAAATCAAATAATGATGACTGACTAGTGAGAATATTTTGAATCTATTATCATTTTATTATAATTGATAATATTTTTTGTATTCTTTTAAACACTCTTCTTATTATTTAAATTGTTAGATGATGTCTATAGGCCTTGCATTGAATGTTATGATTTTTAACATCGGGAAAATTTTCATGCACTTATTTTCATTAATTAAATTGAATGATTTGAGTAAAATTAAAAATATATGTCTATTTCATTCAGGCACAACTTTTAAAAAGAGAAAAATAAAAAATATAAATTAAATACTAGGACCTAAAAGTCTTTCAAAGTTATAAGAAATGGCTCTTACAAAAGATTGGAAATAAACCCCCTTGAACTCATTACATTTTCATTCATCTCTGAAGGCGTATACTTAATATTTTTATTTGATGATGTTGATTTATGCATGAAAATAATATTTAATTTCTTTATAAATATAATTATTTGATTCATTTCATGAGATCAAATATCACACACTATTTTGAGCATTTTCTTCTTTTAACATATGCGAGCCAATTAGTTTGTTTCTTTACATAAACTCTATTCTAATATAACTTTAATTGAGTGTTTGAACATATATGATCAATGCAATATTAAGAGTGTGTCTTATAAGGATTAGAGTCAAAACAAATTCTGATAGCTAACATTGAAATTAGGTAAATCAATGTTGCTACATTTTTTATATGGATTATAAATTTGGGATTTTTAACTAATTGTTACCATAAACTATGAATCATTACAATGTTATTTTACACTTATTGATGTGTTTAGATGAACAATTAATTTTAACCTTACTTTAGATTGCTTAAGATGTCATAAATTAGTAAATGGCAACTAAGGATCTTTCCCGTAGAAGATTTTGGAAACTAACTCTTATTTATTAAAAAGAGGGCTTTTGGTTTTGTAAATTAAAAATTAAATCTAACAACTAAAGATTAATAAGATAAAAATAAGATCAAAAGATTATAATAAAGATTCGAATAAAATAATAATTGTAGGATTATTCTCCACCACTAGAATGTATTACAAACCAACAAAAGCATTTACTAATTCCCTATTCTTTGATTATACCAACTTAGAAAATTTCAAAAGTGTAAAATTCTCCACCTGTTCTTACTCATTCGTTCAATTAAATAAGTTCTTAATCCAATGTCTATCTAATAGATAATCTAGAATAAGCTCTTTAAATTTAATATATCAAAAACATTTAATTTTAAAAAATAAATTGGATCAAGGTTAAACACACATGCTCAGTTTATTTATCTTAAGTATTAATTTTCGTTGCGAGCAATTTATAACTAATTATTTATGATTTTTAACATCTAATAAAGTGTCATGTACTTGTTTTTATTGCTTAGATTGAATGATTTAAGTAAAAATTGAAAGTGTATATCTATTTCATTCATAAAATAATACAAAAGAAAGCCAAAATTAGCCACTCATCAAAATCTTAGAAGTATGTACACAAATCTACTCTCTAATAAATAACATCTCTAATAAAAAAAAGGGAAAAATAAGAAAAAGAGAGAAAATCAATAGTATAAACTAAATATAATGATCCAAAAGTCCTTCAAAGTTGTAAGAAATAGTTATTACAAAATAAAAGTAGGAAATAAACTCTTTGAAATCATTGCATTTCATTCATCTTTAAAGGTATATATTTGATATTTTTATTTAATGATTTTAATTGATGCTTGAAAATAGTATTTATTTTCTTTATAAATCCTTTCTTTAATGAGATAAAATGTTATGTACTATTTTGAGTCTTTTATTTTTTAAATATATACGAACTCATTAGTTCATTTCTTTACATAAAATCTATTAACATATAACTTTGATCGAGTGTTTGAATCTATAGTATCAGTGTAATATCGAGAGTATAACTTGTGAGGATTAGAGTCTAAGTAAATTAGGACTCTTAACACTGAAATTGGGTAAATCAACATTGATATATTTTTATATGAAATATGAATTTGTGATTTTCAAATAATGTTTACAGTAGACTATGATTCTTTGGAATTTTAATCTAGTTTATGCTTTGGATTTTTATTCTGAACTTAAAAGAGACTAAATCATAAGAAGTTTTTTATTTTTATTTTTTACTTTGTTATTTTTTATGTTAATTTTTACTTTGTTAATTTTAGTTCTTATTTTGTTTTGTTATTTGTTAATTTTTGTTATTTCTTTTTTGCATTTATTTTGAGGTTTGTGTGTATCATCACTCAAAGCTCCCATGAGATTTAAACTCATCTACTAGGGCAATCTAGGGGTTTAAATGCTTATTGTATATGCTAAATGCAATTGTGTTGATCGTCACACCAATTGTGTGTGCAATGAATACGTAAATATGTATTTCGCAACAAGTAATATATATAATGATAAGAAAATATCGTTCTTAAGGAGATTAATTTATTAGAAACTAATTTTTAAAACTAAAAAAATAAAAATCAATTTTTTTGTGTTTTTATATTTTAAGGAAGCGAAATTAAAGTAACTAAAAGTAAATATCAATAATTAATTAAATCAGATTTGGTAATTAAGAATATATATAAGAAAATATCTAGGAATACTTAATCTCCCAATTTTCTAAACATATGAATCGCTAAAATCCCCCAATATAATTATCAATCAATTACATGATCAATTAAATCTAACCTAACATGTATTCCTCTCTCAAGTAAAATATACACCATATAGTAATTAATTTAATCACACTCTCATGCCAATTAAATTCATAAAAAAATTCAAAAAATATATTTTGCTTTCATTTTCACTAAAAAATTTATATTTTAATATTTTTACCTCCAAAAATACTATTTATTAAATAAAATAAGTAAATATTAAGTAAAAAGTGTGTTAATGACTCTACTTTCATAGAGTTATCACGTGTCAATCTACAAAAAATGATTTAGGATAGTTTTATTTTAGTTTTTATTTTTTATTTTTATCATTTTCCTTGCTAGAGACTAACAAGAAGGTAATTGGAGGTTGTAATTAGTGCTTAAAAAGTATTGAATATTACGTAATTTATTTTTACTTTAATGTCAAAAATATATTTGTATTTGTATAATTTTATCATAATTTTACCAAATCTATGTTTTCGAAATCATGGGTATGTTTTATTGTTTTTTAGGTATTTTTGACTTCAAAATGATTCAATTGATAAACATTTGAAGAATTGTACCTAAAAATACTCAATTGCAACCAAGGAGAATAAAAGAATAACATATGTAAGCCTTACATATTTTTCAACCAAGCTTGTAAGGGGTGAGACAAAAAAAGAAGTTGGAGAAATATAGTTTCATGCGAGCCCTAATGGTGTAAAATATGTGTCGTGATGTACGTTTATCAGATTGTAATTGAATGCATCTAGAATCAATGCATCATAAGATGATGAAAAAATTGTTCCACAGTATACAACCCCACGATACATTTTTATATCCTTTTCACGGTGTTTTTCCACGGATAAAAAGACTCATCACCCTCTTATCAAAATATCCCAATTCAAATGATTTTTCAACTAGTTCTTTAGTTTTAGCTAAGTAGTTTTCTTTTAGTTTCTCTCAAGTTTTTTAGAGTTATAAATTCAATTTTATGCTTAGTTTTTAAACATTTGAGATTAGGTTATCACAAATATATGACAATAAAAAAGGAGGGTTTTCAAATAATAGACCACTATAAAAGTTATTTGTAGGAATACATTTGAGGTATTAATTGTATTCTATATACAAATTTAATTTTATGTATTTTTTAAAATGTTATATTTAATATATTGACTATTTATTAAATTAAATATGTCTAGCTGATTGTAATAATAGGATTTTAGGTATGTTGATATGATTATGTAAATTATTTAGGTGAATATTTCATTCTAATAATTATTAAACACATATTATTTTCTATTTAAGAATTTTACAAAGTTGTTATCAAAAATTACATCGACAATATATTTTTTATAATAGATTTAAAATATAAAAATTGGGTTTTAGAAACATGAATCTAAATCTAATTTAGAATTATATTATATTTTAAAGTTTTTATAAGGTTTATTATTGAAAAATATATTGATGACATATTTTTCGTAATAGATTTAAAACATGAAAGTTGGATTTCAGATACATCAATCTAAAAAAAAACTTAGATAGCTTAAATAGAAGTTTAACTTGTTAGACCCGACTGGAGGTCGCAAGTAAAATGATTTGTTAATTCTAAGAAAATAAGCATAATTTAATTAAATTAATTTATAGATCCAACCAAATACGTTAAGTAATTTAATTAATAACGAATAGTAGACTCGACCGAAGACACTAATTATATGCATAAGAAAAAATCGATAAATCTAAATTTATATTTTATTAACATAATTAATTCTAACAAACATAATCAACTAGTTAAATATTATATTAATTCTTCATTGATTCATCAAGTGCATATATGCTTGTAATTTGTTTGAACTAATCTATCTTTTATTATATTATTATTTTTTTCATTTATATTAATATTTTCAAACTAGAACAATTGTGACTGAATGTTTAAGTTTATTTTTCATTTTTAAGAATTTTGTTGAATTATTTAAAAACTACATGATTTTTCTTTAGATTGACTTTGTAAGTATACTTATCATTTCTTACAAAATAATTTGTGCACTTGCGAGCTATTTAAAAATATACAAATTTTGTGTATTAAGTTTTTACATCAAATTTTGTTGAGTTTCTAAGAAACAATCACCATCTTATTAACCATAGAAGAGGAATTAGCAAGCTCCATCACACTTACTAAGAACTCATCCTTCAAAACTATGATTAAATCTTCCTTTTCTTGAAGGAAAGTTTCAAGGTAGATAATAGAATTGTGGAGAATATTAACTTTGGCATAGAGCTGCTCAAGTTATGCTTTTTTCTAGTAAGAGTATGTGCCAAATACTCTTTGTCACTTTTATGCACAACATATGCTTCCTCAGTCGAGCAATTCCAATAGCTAATTAGAATAAGGATTTGAAATTAAAACTAGCATACATAAGATTAGCTTTAAAAGTTTCACATTTCTTCAAGTCCTTCTTAAGACTTTTCAACTTAGCAGGATTTGTAATAAATTTCTTACAAATTAGAATATCTTTTCTATATAATTTCACACTTGTTTGTGAGATCACTTTGATAATTGTTGATTGAGGATTTCTTTTCCTCAATAGTGGCCTTCAACACACTTAACTCACACTCTTTTTCTTCAAGGCATTCCAATGCCTTCTTCTTGGCTTTCTCAAACTTGATGTGCTCTAACAAGAGCTCATTGTAAGTATCTAGTAGTTCGTCTTGATCATCATCATTGTTTGCAAAAACTTCTTGGTTCTCTACGGCTGTAGTGGGAGGATCTTTAATAGTTTTTGAAGCCATGAAGGCTAAGAAGTTAGTATCATCTTCATCAGCATTGCTGCTACTTTTTGAAATATTAACCTCAGCATTCATTGCAGGCTTATTCATATATTTCTACTTAGAAAATAAGTTTACAACAATGTGACTTGACTTTCCACACTCGAAGCACTTATTCTTATTAACATGGCTCATTCCACGTTATTTTTCTAAATTTTCCTCAAGTCATCATCGTTCTTCATTGATCTCAAGTCTTTTTTATTCGAGTTATCTCTTTTGACTACATTAGAAGAGCTCTTTTTGTTATGAAATAATCTTGTAAACTTATTGGTAAGAAACTTCATTTCTTCTTTATCACGACTTGAACCTTTGTCACTGAAAACCGTAGTACTTGCTTCTTTGTTGGAACCACTACTCTTGATCGCTTTAAGCACAATGCTCTTTCTATTACCAACAACATTTTGATTTTGTCTGGGGAGGAGGTGATGAAGTTCAAAGACTTGAAAGGCACCTACCAACTTGATGATAGTGAGTTCTCCCGGTTTGTACATGGATTAGCATGAAAATGATTTAGGAGACTTGTAATAATCTTCTCGATCTATTTTGCCTCACTTATAGGTCTCCTTAGATTATAAGAGTTGTTAACAATGTTGGAGAAGCAAGTATATAACTTATCAAGCATTTTGTCTTCTTTCATGATGCACAACTCGAAATCTTTATTCAGCTTCAAAATTCTAACATTTTCACTATAGAGGTGCCCTCACGCGTAGTCATAAGAACATCCCATGCCTACTTGGATGTGATATAACTTTGAATTCTTTTGTACTCATCAAGAATAACAGCTTTGATGATGACATAAATACCTTTAGTATTCTAGTTAGATTCTTTAATATTTTCTTCACTCCATTCGATCATTGGCTTTAGAATAACTATGTTGTTTAGAAGGGTTTTGGTTTGATACATCCAGTTATTTTCAATTAAGAAACCAGATGCAATCCCCTAGTGACCACAATAAGGATAACATTTGGGACTTTCAATAGGCATAGTTTAGCCTATTGAACAATAGAGGCCTAGATGCATTGTCTCCTTTTCTTGAGTCCATTAGAGAGAAATGTGTGGACGTGTCTAAAATGCGAGTTTAAGCAAAATCAACATCGGAATGATCAAGTCTAACAAGGTGAACCCATTCTGATACTAATTAAAAGAGTCCAACACTTGGTGAATGACTAGGTTAAGGAGATGTAGACTTCTTAAAAACTCACACCAAACTTGCAAGCAGTAAAAATAAACAGATAACATATAAAAATAGAAGTAGTAAAAATTAATCAGATAACAAATAGATAAATCCACTATAATAGAAACAAATATAACAAAATAATAGGCACACTACATAGTAAGAAAAGAAAGCATGTAACAATAAAAAGCAAAATCACTTCCGAATTAGAGAATAAATCTTATATACTGTAACATACACGATAGATATTAAGATTGTACTAACACAAAAGCTAATCATACATAACATGAAATATAATGAGGTAAACTCACATAGAATCCTTATGTAAGTGGTAAAATCTTTGGGTTACTTATAGTAACCACTTAGCAACAAACAATTTACTAAAATAGAATATACATATATAACTCAATAAAAGTATAAATGTAAATATCTCTATTACAACAACTTGATTCGACATGTAAATATGGCTTTCCTCTAGAGTTAACAATGTACACAACAGTATGATCAATCACAAACTATCAACAACATGAACACAATGAGGTACCTCTATCAACCACAACTCACTAGTAAAATTGTAACTCAAGAACACTATTTTACTCTTATAAACACGCAACACAAATACTGAAAAACACTTAAGATAATTTATGGAATAAAACCAAAAATACGATAACAATTCAGTAGAGTTTTGCTTAGATTTTTTTGAAATAATCAAACAATAAAGGAAGGGGTTCTTTATAGAAAATTTTCAGCTGACTAGAGGCCTCGTCGACCCTCTTGTCACCCTACCTCAACGAGGGTAAAACACTATTCTAGTAAGGATACTAACTATTAGTGCCTCGCTAATCAGGGTAGGTGAAAAAGGTAAGCGAGCCACCAAAAATGTGATTTTTTGTTTTCAAAAATTAACAAGATATTTTCACAAATACCTGTAAATGAAATGAAACAAAGCCATAAACATTTAGCCTAGCATGCACACTATAAAAACTATAATCATGATATGTGTAAACATGTTTACATACAAAATGTACCTAACTAATTGCGTGTATATATTACTAATCATCAATAACCAATATTAAATAGAGAAAGACAATACACTTAGTAAATAAAATAGACTTCGTATTTTACACACGAAAACTTCAACAAAGACTCAAAGGACTTACAAAACAGAATAAGAATATGAATGCATAAAAATAAACCAAAATCAAAATACTTAAATGATTAACTTTTATGCTGTTTATTAACTCTTTTATGGAATCAGAATAAGCAAGGAACATATTTATGCTAAATGGAAGTAAACATACTAAATCAGAATTAGAGAAGATGAAAATACAACTTTACCAAAATGTCTTAATAAAATTAATTTTTTCTCCCTTTCTTTTATAAATAAATATGATTTTTTTATAATCCTAATATAATATAGGTAATGATATACACTGGATAAGTAAACAAAAGATGAAAACAACTTATAAATGATTAAACTAAGTATTTTATATAAGAGAAAAGTATCATAAATGTATCATAGATTAAGTTATTTATGTCATTTAATTTTTTTAAATTAGAAGGTGTGTCATTTAGTTTTTTAATTTAAAAAAAAAGATCAATTAAGGATGAACTATATTATTTTAATATTTTAATATTAATTTTAAAAAATAATATTTAAATAAAAATATTATTAAAATAATATATTGTTATTATTTATTGGACCATTTTTCTAATATAATAAAATTAAATAACATCATTATTAATCTAATAAAATAAATTATATTAATAACTTAATATAAAGTAACCACTTCCTATATACAAATAATAAAATAATATAATGTGTGTAATGTGTAAAATAATTTAACAATAACTTATTTTCATAAATCTTTTAAATTTGAATAAGTATAATTTTTTTCAAACTTTGAAATGCGGAACAAATAATAAAATATATTTTATAAAGAAAGTAAATCAATATTAAGATTGTAGTTGAGAATAAATTTAGGGTCTAAAACATAAATTGGAATATGAACTTGAAAATAATCCTATTTTGATTACTGATGATATTTTGTAAGTAAATAGTATGAATAGGAATCCATATTTTTCTTTAATTTTGACTTAGTTTTAGTAAACATGCCATTAATTTTGTTAATTAATTTATAATTATTGTTGTTATTTTAATTCTATAAATTAAACCTAATATAATA
The DNA here is from genome assembly GCA_030763125.1 of Hippophae gyantsensis. Taxonomy (NCBI): domain Eukaryota; kingdom Viridiplantae; phylum Streptophyta; class Magnoliopsida; order Rosales; family Elaeagnaceae; genus Hippophae; species Hippophae gyantsensis. The sequence continues at coordinate 37,522,406 of CM061035.1, read as the reverse complement.
ATTATTTAAATTAGACCTAATATAATATTTATTTAAGTGAATGAAGTGAGTAATATTAATTAATTTTATCTCTTTAATTTATATTAATTTAATGATTATTTTTAATATATTTTTCTCTTTCTTATTTATCTCTTTAAACCATCAAGATAATAAATTTTTATTAAATACTATTATATAAATCTTATTATAATTACCCATAAAATAATTTTAAATTTAATGCCATCAAAATTGTCGAGTTTTTCATCATGAATCATGCTATATACATCCTGACAAAATAGGCAGCTGACAAACAAGATTGTTATTGGGTTTTTGTAATTTACAATGGAAAAATAAAATTAAAAATTAACAAGAAATTTTGTTATTGGGTACGATTAAATCCCGGTCGGTTTCATTCGTCAAAGAAAGATATTATATGTCCCGAACAGGATTAATCCAGACCATATGTGTGAGCTTTTAACTGAATATTGTGTTTCTAATTAACTGTACTCTAACGTCCAGCTTATTTTTCACTAAAAAAACATCCACATCATCCTATCCACGTGTAATGAAATCATTCGTTGGAGTTGTCATCCGATGTCTTCACATAAAGCACTACTGTGTCTCGATCCATGTGGCACCCGACTATTCGATATTTTCAGAAACAACACAAATATATCGGATCAATTCGAAATCCAAATACAAAATTCCCAATTCGTAATTCCACGTTCCCAAATTTAATCTGGAAACCCTAAACAATCTCAAAGCAAACTTTCATTTTTGTGATTATCCTGTATTTCTCACCGTGGCTTCCTCGGGGTCCTCGAACTTGTCTCGAAGAAAGCCCTCTTCTTCTTGGTCAGCTCCTTCGTCTTCATCATCCGCTGTACCGAGTCGAGTCATTCTCAGAGAAGCTACACGGCCTTCGCAATCTGATTTCCCATTTTGGCAACGGAATTGGTTTTTGGGATCGCTCTTCTTGATGTCTCTAGGTTTCTTGGCTCTCGCTTTTTTTCTCTTCCTTGGTCTTGATCCCGATAATGGCTACGCCTCTTCGGCTTCTGCTGCTACCACTGAAGGTGTCGATGTTCAGGTCTGATTTTTCTGTAAGTCTTGATATTATACGGAAATTATACCATAAATAACCCATTTATTCACATGATTTCACTTTAACTTCTCAGTAAAAAGATTATATATATATATATATTTTATTTTTCCTTTAAATTTTTGGTTTAAAGATATTGTTGTGTTCGTTCTCATGTTGGGATGGTATTTAAATTTGAAACCGATGCGAACAATCAGTTGAAGGAGTGGAGCCTTTTCTTTAGATTCTATTAGTAAAGCGCACTCACTCTAACGGCGTACCTTTTGCATGACGGGACAGCGAGAAAATAGGAATAACGGCTTAAGCCATCAGGTGTAGGCGCTTTCCTGAGGTGGAATCTTCTAGTTCTTCTTAATCCCTTTTCTTCTAGGTTTGATCTACAATTGTAATGATCCAGTTGAGTCCCACATTGCTTACTTTGGGATGATTAGGTGGGTTAATTGCTACTTGTGCACCCTCTTCTTACTAGCAGGTTTTGTAGGGATGAGTTCTAGCCAAAGTGGTTGTTACAACAATGAAGGTTAGATTAATTGTGCATTAATGTTTATAGATTGGTGTCAAAGAAATGAACTTTTGCTTTACTAATAATTACAAAATATATGACATGAATCATTTTCTCTTCTGATCCTATATTCTAGCCAAAGTGGTTGTTACAACAATGAAGGTTAGATTAATTGTGCATTAATGTTTATAGATTGGTGTCAAAGAAATGAACTTTTGCTTTTACTAATAATTGCAAAATATATGACATGAATCATTTTCTCTTCTGATCCTATATTCTTAGCAAAAAAATGACATTCTTATGTTATGATTTTGTGGGACCAATAATGCGTTGGAGTTTTCTTTGTTGTTTTTATTTAAAAAAATGATATTTGAAACTAGAACACATTGTCTGTTTTCTTGAATTTTTTTACTTTCTTTGGCAGATAACATATGGGACTGTGCTTAAACTGATGCATGAGAGGACCAAAGTTCGATTGCATTCTCATGATGTGCCTTATGGCTCTGGAAGTGGGCAACAATCAGTTACTGGCTTTCCCAACATTGATGATTCCAATAGCTACTGGGTACTTTCTCTACAACGCCTCTCTCTCTTTGAATAAGAAGAAAATTTGTTTATTTTGTTTATGGCTTTACATAATTGTTATGGCTCTGAAAATGCAATGTTATATTGACTCTTTAATTCTTCATATTGCTAGTTTTTGGTTGCAATTATTAAGCATGTATTCCAAAAATTAATGAATATACCCATACTGTGGGCTATGCGGGCTATGAAGTTCAAATCAATTTCTTTTGCAGATCGTTAAACCTAAGCTGAATTCATCTGCCAAACAAGGTGATACCATCAAATCAGGAACGGTCATTAGGCTGCATCACATGAGAACCAGAAGATGGTTGCACAGTCATTTATATGCATCCCCGATAACAGGCAACCAAGAGGTATTTGTCCTTTTTGTTTTTGTCATCCCATTTGAAGACTAATTAATTGCTCATTTTGAATTCCATCATTTTAAATCTTACATGGATCACACACTTGAAGATGGGGCATATATTTTCACACAACAATCTTGCAATGCCACCTCACAAAAAGTGAGTCTTTTGTTATATTTTCCAACTCTGTTTATGGAAATCCTGACTTCTAATTCTTCTGAGTTAGTGTTGTATTGGGGAAATATATATGTAATATTGCTTCGATTCCTGAACATTAACCGGAATTGGATTGGAGAACCATCAATTCTTTATAGTGTGTATAAATAATATGATACTAGCAGCTGGTACTATAATGTTATATTATTATTATTTTAAGCATTTTATACCCCATTTCCTCTAGTCAAATATTTTATGACTGCAAATACTTATCTGAAAGAAAACCACAGTGGTCAATTGCTAAGCGTTTTTATTGTATGTTGTATGTCTTTACTTTGTCTTCTTAATCTCTAGTTTATTAGTTGAGTGTTACATTCCTTCTGAGGTTGATGGGCGATGATTTGATACAAGCAGCAGTTCTGCTAAATGCTGTTTTTCTTGTTAAGGAAGAAGAAACTGAAGGAAATCTATAGTAGTCATGAACCATTCTAGTTTCTGGGGAGCTATATGCCATAGATTTAGATATAACTGCTTCCTGTTAAGAGCTTTATGAGCTATCCAACTATTTGACATTATGTTTTTCCCCAAATACCACCCGGTACAACCATGTGGGACTCAAACACCTGCTCTCTTGCATACCTAAGGAGCAGTATGCTGCTATGCTAACCAGCCTGGTTAACATGATCTGTTCTCATGTTAATGAATATCTTGCTTGGTGCAGGTGAGTTGCTTTGGTGGGGATACTGAATCTGATACTGGTGATCACTGGAGGTAAGACACTGATTGTATTTATTATATGTTTCTTCGTTTAAAAAAGATATACCTTTCTAAGTCATCAGCTTATGGTTAATGCTTTGTATTTTTTAGACTAGTGATTGAAGGGAGTGGAAAGACCTGGAACCAAGATCAAAAAGTTCGACTTCAGCATGTTGACACGGGAGTCTACCTACATAGTCATGACAAAAAATACACCCGCATAGCTGGTGGGCAGCAGGAGGTGAGAACAATTAATTGCAATACTGTGGTCTATTAAGTTTCAAATATGAATAAAATTCAAAATTCATTACTATGTGCATATATATATAATACACACCTTGAAAATCATATGGTTATTAATATTTCATTTGATGTGATTTTTTTAAACGGCTATACTAGGCTTGGAGAATGAATAAAACTCCCTAGGAAAATATCAAACCTTTTCTGACAATTAGTTTATGTTGATTGTAAGATTTTTTAAAAATATAAAATATTCTCTAATATCATTTTGGTATCCTTTTTATTTGCTAAAGTAATGATGGATGACTAGATATGCAGAATTATATTTTGCTTGAACAAAGGAGTTTCATAAAAATTAAATCATTAGAACGAGCTGATAATGTTTACATACAGGTTTGTGCTGTTAAGGAAAAACGAGCTGATAATGTTTGGCTGGCAGCAGAAGGCGTTTACCTTCCAATCGTTGGAACCAATTAGAACTCAATCAATCATTTCTCAATCATTTTGGAGTTTTCTTTGAGGTTGGTGTGATATAGTAGTAGATTTTGCACTGAATCAAAGAAAGAATACATGTATTTTTGCTGGGTTAATACCTGATAATTATTATTATTATGGAAAATTGTCGTGTAAGATCCTTTCTTTAAGTCTGGCTGTTTATTACCCTTTATAGAAAATGTATTTTTAAGTTCATTTGTCTGTGAAAGATGGGTAAGACAAGGACAAAGTTAACTTTTTATCAAATTTTCTCTTAAACATAACAGAATTAAAACACGTGTTGCATGCATGTTTGTATGTTTGTATATTTTGATAGATATATATTTAATGATTTAGTTTTTATTTAAAAAAACTATTCAAAATTTTTAACAATTTTTTTCGGTCAAACTCAAATAAAATTTTAGATGGCAACTTTTTCCCAACAAAACTTAAAAACGTATTTTCTTTGTTAGGATATTAAACATCACATTTAGTCTAAACAAGGAGACTGTCTTGGTACTTCCATCTTATTCTTTATTATTAGTACTATTTTGAATGGAAATCGTACATTAAACTAGAGCAAAGTTTAGAGCATCCCAAAGACTCGAGGAAATTAGATTTCAAAAAACGACAATCAGATAGCTCCAAAGCCAATTTTGCAGCCACATGTGCTGCAGCGCTAAAATCTCTTGCTCGAAATTGAACCCAATGGCCTAAAGGCCAACGATACATCGTCTAATTTCATATATTAATACATTTATTTAGAGAGGATTTGGAGTGACCAGTGAGGGTTGGAAAAGTATATTCATTGTAGTCCATGCTTGGATATGGATCTCGCCGAGTAGTCGACGGGAACTCACTCAGATGTCAAGGTGTTTGAAAAGGTTGGAATTTTTATATAAATGCTTGATTTTGAAATTATTTTTCTAGCAGTGATACAGTTTAAACATAATTTTGTGAAAACTTATTTTGAGTCTGTTTAATTAAAATAGATTAAAATCGAGATATGATTTGTATTTAGGTTTATGTACACTATATTAAGTTATTGGTGATTGATTACGTCATGTGGTGGTGAAATTTTATGATGAGTTGGAGGTAGTCGGATCAAATGATTTGTTGATAGTGTAGCAGCTTCAGCATAATTGACCACGGTGTTTCAATTGATAGTGACATTTAATTTTATACTTTTAAGTTGCAAACTATTGATTCCTTAGTTAATTGCTTGTTGTCAGTAGTTGCTATGCAATCCGTTGGATTTTACGTGGGTTTATTAAATTATATTGTTGTGTTTATATAATGATATGATGTATTACTAAAGTCATTTTATACCCAAATATGTTTATACAAGTTTTAAAGTAATTGGGACATGTTTACTTTATCTATATTTATTGTGTTTTATATTTATTGTGTTGGTTGTTCACTTTTTAGTAGGCGGTTCTAAGTGTTGATGTATTCACCCTTCTAGATTATTGTATATCTAGTGGGAATCTTCAAAAATCGTAGGTTAATTTATTTATTTATTTTAGAATAATAGGAACTTTTTTTTAATTATAATTAATAGTTACTGCATCTTTATTGGATGAAACCATACCATCTCAATTTTAATTAAAATAATATATTAGTATTTAGTCTCAAATGTTAAAGAGTGTGTATTTTAAACTATGCTTAATTTAAAATAAAAAAAATATTTATTTATTTAAAAGTGTTATTATATTCTTTAAATAAATTATTATATAATTCTGATTATTTGTGTATGTTTAAAACTTAATATATCAACGTATATAAAGGAGGATTAATTTTAAATGAAATAATCAAAATAGTATGCGATAATTAATTAAAGTTTATAAATAGATTTTTAATTAAGTTACTAGTAAGTTTCATATGCATTTGGAATTAAGTGTTTTTTATTCGTTGTAATTGATGTTGATGTATTTAGTTTGGATATTTTGTATAATAATTGATTATACAGGACTAGACTATCTATATTAGAAACATTTTAATATATGTTTTTACATAAGTTACTTGATAGCCATGTATAAGATGGTCTTAATCCTGAGTGATTTAGATGGGTTATTGTTGTAGCACTTTCACATTGCAATGCTCGTATTAGTGGGTTAAGATATTTTGTATATTGGTATCTTTCTATTCATAGTGGGTTAGGAGGTTCTCTCACAAAATGTGGAATCTATTTCCTCTTTTCACATATATTAGAAATAGTTTCCTTATTTAATGATGCAAAGCTTAAATAATTGCACACAATTAATGATATGATTATATATAATTATTTATGCATATAACAGACAAAGAAAAGATGTCATAGATGAGGTAAAATAGACTTAATGACTTTAGTCATATTAGGGATTGCTCGTGGAGGATTGAGTTATATTTAATGCTTATATCAATAGACTACTCATATACATAATATTAAAAAAATACCAACTATGATATTTAAGAATTCAATGTCATACTTACAGGAGAGTGATACTCAGATTAATAAATACTAATAAATTAATTAAGGGATTAATGAATGTATTAATATTTTATTCAAGCTTTAGTTTTTAGTTTCATCGATCCTCAAATTTGCTTCATAACGATGACCGAACAATGTTTCTCCTAAGATAAATATGATTATTTAATTTGAAGTTAATTATTTAAATAATCAAAATGTATATTTATATATTTAAACATTTTATTAAAGTCATAAATGTTAAATAAATATATAAGGTTGAAATGATAATTTGACAAAACTATTTCATTAATTTAATTAATTAAATTATAAGCTAAAAGTGCACCATTAATCTCTAAACTTAATTAAATTTACACATAGGTTTCTAAATTTTTAAAACATATATTTGATCCTCAAAATTTTAGAACTTTACGTAATTATTTTTAAAATTTTTAAACCATACGATTTAGTTTCCAAACTTTTTTAAATTCATTCATAGATCTTAAATCTTTGATTCACAAATAGGTATTTTAGTAGCCAAACTAAGACCTAGTGTGAAATTTAAAAATTTTAAGAACTAAATTTTAGGATTTAAAATTTTAGGAAGCTATGTGTTAAAAGTTTGAGAACTAAATCGTAAATTTTAAAAATTTAAAGACCTATATATGAATCTAATGAAAATTTGGAAACTAATGATACAATTTAACCTATTAGACTAATTAATTATTTGAATTAATTAAAATATTAAAATATAAATTTAAATGTTTGAGAAACATTTAAATACTTGTAGAACAAATAAGGGTATTTTAGTAAATATCTATTAGATTTGATATATGTATTTGTAACACAATTTAATTTGAATAAATTGTAGCATAAAAATATAAGTGAGACTCAAACATCTGGCATGGATGGCTAAGTAGTGGGGAGTAAGATTCTCGCAAGCATACAATTTGATTATTGGTAGGATTTTTAATTAGAGATGATTTATTAGTTCTTTTTTAAATCAAACTATATCAAATGAAGACCATTTAAATACAATTTATTCTTCTCTTTTAATAACCATCCAACTATTAGTGCAATTTTTGGAGAAAAATTCACACACTTAATTTAAATGACTTTATGAGACAAAATTTAACAGGTGTACAATTTAATAAGATAATTCTTAAATCAAGATTGTTCTTAGAGAACAATACTATTCACACATAAGGCGATTTAAATTAAAGAATTTGAATAGTTTTTTTATTAAATTAGAAATTATAAGGATACTTATTATCTATTCATTCTCGCCGTAGATAAAATTTGGAAGTTTAAATATTCAAAAAATTAATCTCAAATTATAAAGGTAATTTAATTTAATTTTACTTTGTTATAATTATAAATGTGTCTCTTTATGTTACAAAAATATATAACAATGTTCACTCCCAAGTTTATTATTTGAATATTATTTTTTCTTTATTTTATTATACTACATACCCATTTCCATTCCCTATATATATTTTTACTTTTACTATACTATTATACAATTTTACTATATAGATTCTATTAGAACCATAAATATTTAACATCTTCTCATAAATTTTAAAAAAATTACATCTAATAATGCCTAAAACTTATATATAATAACAAAAATGGCATACCAAATTTGAACGAATTCAATTGAACAAAATTTAATATTGAATGAGTTTAAATGATTATAATTCAACTTGAACAACGTTCAATGTGAAATGATGGATCAGATTTGTATAATAGTAAAAAAAATATGAATTAGACATAATAGATGTTATTTTTATTATTACAATCTTTAAAGTTATAATTTTTTTATTTTCTTTGAATTTTACTAGTTTAGTTTTCTTAACCTTTTTTAAAAAAATAATGCATATTGTCTAGCATATAATTTAATTATTCCATGTTACACTATATATAATTACATAAATATTCATTGTTATTTATGCAATGTAATATTGATCTTATCTATTTTTCTTTCACATACTTAAATTTTTTTGCATGTTTATTACAATTTATGTTATTTAATTTCTTTCATTTTTTTATCCATTTGTATAGAAATTAATCTATGTTTATTCTTTTTACAATTTAATTTATATAGTTTTGAGTTTTTATTTTAATTAGATAAAAATACATATTTAATATATAAGACTTATATAATATTAAAAAATTAAAATTTGTAAATTTTTAGAACATCAACTGTCTCCTTTTTCTTTATTATTTTATAATAACTCAATTCAAGAATTCATAAATTTTAGTGTAAACATAAGTGGTATAAAAATTATTTATTTTTACTATTTAATTTACGCATAGTGTCCTTCCAAAAATTAATTAATCGCTACCCACCCCAGTGGCTAGTGGGGGAAAATTGAGTCGCTAGAGATATATGCTTGTTAGTGAGAGAATGTCTGTGCCTGATGAGAGATGATAAGTCTAGAAGCTTGATGATAGCATTTCAGAAACCATAACGCAAGCAATGAATGGTTACATTGATTATGATTTTTTTATTGCAAATTTGCAATCAAAACATATCCCAAAATTAGAGGTCTCGTATTTTTCAATCTTTGTGTTCTGTGGGTTGTGAGAAAATTAATGCTTATGAAGTTTTACAAAATGATTTGAATCACAAGATGGTATTATTTTGAGGGAAAATTTCATAAACATCCGTCAGGTTTTAATGTTATATCACAAGCATCCCCAAATGAGAAACTTATATCAGTGATATGTAGTTCAATCCTTGTAACCAAATAGCTTATTTCACAGCCTTTGTAATTGACATATATTATGTCTCTGTAGTGGACAAAGCAATTGTGGACTACAAGGTAGACTTCCAACTGACTGGTGCTTTAGTAAGAGTAAACACATAACCGGTAGTTGACTGGCGCTTATCTAAATCTTCTACATAGTCGGAATCACAATATCCGACTGCACATTAACCAACAATATTATCTTGCTGAAATACTAAACCAACATCTATAGTATTTAAAATATATCATAGAATCCATTTCACAGCCAACCAATGTCCTTTACCAAGATCATGCATGTATATGTACAACACCAATCGCATGTGAAATGTAAAGTCTCGTACACACCATTACATACATCAAGCTATCAACTGCATTTGCCTATAGTACCTTTTCCTTGTATTCTCGTTCTGCATCATTCTTAAGAGATAATTGAGTACTAAGCTTGAAATGAGGAACAAGCAGAGTACTTACAAGTTTTGTCTGTTCATTCATACCAAAATGTTGTAGTACCTTATTCAAATATTGACTTTGAGTCAAACTAAGCTTCCCTTTCTTTCTGTCTCTGCTTATCTCCATATCGAGAATCTTCTTGGCTTCTCCTAAATCTTTCATCTCGAAGTCTTGATTTAGTTGAGCCTTCAACTTCTCAATTTTTGCTTGGTTCTTCGATGCAATTAACATATCATCAACATATAATAGGAGATAGATGAAAGACTCATCTTGTAGCTTACGAAAATACACACAATGATCATATGTACTTCTAGTATACTTCTACTGCAACACAAACTGATCAAATCATTTGTATCACTACCTTAGAGATTACATCAATCCATAAAATGATTTGTTCAGTTTGTAAACCCAATTCTCTTTACCAACAACATTAAACCCTTCTAGTTGAGACATATAGATTTTCTTTTCCAAGTCACCTTGTAGAAACGCGGTTTTCACATCAAGTTGAACTAGTTCTAAATCCAAATGTGCTACCAAGGCCAACAAAATACTAATAGAAGAATGTTTTATAACTGGAGAAAATATCTCATTATAATCAATTACCTCCTTCTGAGCACAACCCTTAGCCATCAACCTTGCTTTGTAGCGAATGCCATCTTTGTTAGAAAATCCTTCTTTCTTTGCATACACCTATTTGCATCAAATTGCCTTCTAACCCTTAGGTAGTTGTGTCAACTTCCATGTCTTATTCTTCTGAAGAGACAGGAGTTCTTCGTCCATGGCTTCTTTAAATCTTTCAACTTCAGGGATTCTAATTGCCTCTTTAGATATGGAAGGAACATCATCATGCATAATTTAAAGTGCAAAGGCCACCGTATTCTTAAACTGAGCAGGTAGATCTTCCACATCTTTGTATCGAGCAGGCACCTTGACATTTTGTCATCTTGGCCTATCAACTACAATTTCTTCTTGTTATTGTAGAGGTTTTTGGGTTAAAACCTCTTCTTCATCTGATTCATCTTTTGTCAATGGAGGATCAACTTCTGTCTTATCTTCACCAACTAGATTAACAATTCTGCTTTCAAACTCCACCAGCTTCGGAGTTTGCTCCACCTGTTGTAAAGTGTCATCAATCTTCTCAATTACCTTTCTCAGTAAAGTAGATTCATCAAAGGTAACATCTCTACTAAAGATTATATTTTTTTATTTCAAGGCACCATAGTCGATGTCCTTTAGAACCATAGGAGATCCCCAAAAAAATAGCTTTCTTGGCTCTTGGATCCAACTTTGATTCCATTACATGGTAGTATGCAATAGAACCAAACACATGTAAGAAATCATAATCTCTAGCAGTTTTTCCAAACCATACCTTCATAGACATTTTTCCTTCAAGAGTAGATGATGGTAGACGGTTGACAAGATGACATGTATACGTCATAACCTCAGCCCAATATTTATTATCTAACCCAGCATTTGATAACGTACACCAAACCTTCTCTAGCAAAGTCCAGTTCATATGTTCTACAACTTCATTCTGTTGTGGTATTTTTCGAATAGTAAAGTGTCACACTATCCTTTCTTCTTCACAAACTTTCATAAATGGATCGTTTGTGTACTCAGTGCCATTATCAGAACTCAAACGCTTAATATTGCTACCAGTCTGAGTCTCGATCATCTTCTTCCACTTGAGAAAAATTCCTAGCACTTCATCCTTCTTCTTCATGAGATACACCTACACTCTTCTAGAGAAGTCATCAATGAAAGTGACATAATAATGTTTGCCAGTCATGGATGGAGTTCTTGTTGGCCCCCATACATCAGTATGGATGTAATCCAAAATTCCTTTTGTATTATGGAGTGTAGTGCTAAAGCTTAATCTTTTCTCCTTCCCTAATACACAATGCTCACAAAATTCCAACTTTCCATTTTTTGCACCTTTTAACAGGCCTTGCTTTACAAGAATTTGTAAAGCTTTTTCACCAGCATATCCCAAACACATATTGCATAACTTGGTAGTTTTTGAATCTCTTTCTTCCTCTGAAACTGCTGTTGATGCCATCCCAATAACCGTACCACAAAGGTAGAAGTACAAGTTATTCTTCTAAATACCTTTCATCACTACAAGTGCTTCAGAATTAACCTTCAAAACCCCATTTTGTATGGTCACAGTGAAGCCTTTTAATTCTAAGAGTCCCACAAAAATGAGATTCTTCTTCATATCTAGAACATAATGAACATCCGTCAAGGCTCTGGTTGAACCATCTTGATTCTTCAAACAAGTTGTACTGATCCCCAAAACTTTGCATGGATAATTATTACCTATGAAAACAACTCTACCATCTAGTTCTTCAAAGTCAAAGAACCATTCCTTATTAGGAGACATATGAAAGGTACACGATGAATCAAAAATCCAATCACCAAGATGAGATGTTGTTGACCAACCAACCAATGTAAAATCTGAATTTGAATTGCTTTCAATTACACATGCATCAGACGACACAACTTTTCCTTTCTTTTACAACTTTAGACAATTTTTCTTCCAATGGCTTTTTTCATGAAAAAGGCACATTCATCTTTACCAAGCCTTCCTTTTAAATGAGATCCGCCTCTCCTTCCTTTCTATTGAGTTTACGGATGCTTTCTTACAAACAATGTATGTATTGCTTCATTCTTGCTTTTTTTTTATCTTTCTTCCTAATTTCATAACAATACAAAGCAGTACAAACTTCCTCAAAAGACACTTTATCCTTCCCAATGAGTAAGCTCGTAATAAGGTGATCAAACTCATCAGGAAGGGAGGCTAACAACATCAAGGCGAAATATTCATCTTTAAATGTTTCATCCATATTTAACAAATCTGCTACTAATCGATTAAAAGCAGTAATGTGGTCATTTATTGTGGTACCTGGACGGTATTTAAAATGAACAACTCCTTTTTCAAATAGAGCCAATTATGTCTACTTTTTTTCATGAACTCGTTCTCCAATGCCTCCCACAACTTACTTACAGATGTCTCCTTCATGAACGTATACTTTTGTTCTCTTGAGAGACACGAACGGATTGTACCACATGCCAATTGATTGATATTTTTCCACTTTACTTCATCTGGTTCATTGGGTTTCTCTTCTTCAATGGTGATGTTTAGACCTTGTTGAAATAGAGCATTTAGAACTTCACCTTGCCACATGCCAAAATGACCGATTCCATCAAAATTCTCCACCTTAAACCTTGCATTCATAACCATTGTTCTACCTGACGTGGATGGTTGGCCTTTGTTTAAGGGAGACTGAAATTCCACCATTTCTTCAGATTACAACACCTAGCAACTATATTCCAATAGACAAAAAACGGAATACAAACAAATGCTTAGGTTGAAACCTTTGGCTCTGATACCAATTGTTGGGAAAATTGGGTATATTTTCCCTATTCTAAATAGTTACTATTCATTTATGATTTAAATGAATAGAACTCAAACTAACTCGAAAAAGTAATGCTAAAAGAAAATAAAGCAAAAAAATAAAAATATTGGAAAATTAACAAGGTTCTATATAAATGTTATCTATGTCCTCGGATGTTATTGACACTTCCACTATCTCCAAATGAATTAATTCCAAAATTACATCTAATTGGGAAAAATTGAGCTAATCAATTACCCTTACAAAAGAGAGAAATATATATAAATTTTGGGATGTTTTAGAAGTTGAGGATGAGGCTTTATTTATAACCCAAAATACAACACATACTTTCATTCCTAATCAATGTGAGACTTTTTCAATTTTCTCATGAGCTATACAACAAGAAAGGGATATTCAACTCTTTTCACCTTTTGAAACCATTCATTTATTTTCTCCAAAAACTTTAAAAAACCATATTAACAATGGTCACAAATATATCCATGTTGTCTTAGTCCAAGTAGGTTTAAAACCCTTGACCAAAGAAGTTCTTAACACCTCTATCTTAGCTTCTCTTAGAGACTCTAGGTTTAAAAGTTTTCAGGATTCTTTGTTAGGAACAGTTAATTCGAGTCTTTGTAAAGGTCTGATCACTCTACCAGATGAATGGATCCTTGAAGGAGTAACCCAGTCTAAGTCAAAAAACCTTATACCCAAACAAAATACACATCTTAGAGATATAACCCAATATTCTGATGGTAGTGTTAAAATTAGGTTTGGCAGATCTATTAGTTCTAGGTATTCTAGTGCCTTCTCTTCTGAAACCATAGATCTAGGAAGAGTTCCAAACTTATCCTCTATCATAAACCTACCATATACACCCAACCTAGGTATTCTAACTCAGATATACCTACCTAAAACCTCATAAATGTAGAATATAGTACCTCTGTACCTTACCTAGTCTACATTGAAAACCAAAAGCAAGATCAAAATCAATCATCTCCCCAATCTCCAACAACCTTAGCCATAACTGAAAACATAGCCTATGAATTGAATGTCTTGGAGAAAGATAATTTTCAAGTTGGTAAAAATATTTGCATGATGACTTTTATGCATCTCATAACAAAGAAAAGGTAAAATGGTATTTCAATTTTTTTTTTCAATACTCGTAAAGAGATTCAAGAGGAATTTTATAAATTTGTTCTTGAGCATAAAATCCATATTTTATTCTTTGATTGATTTGAAATATATGCATCTGAAAATCATATTGAATACCCTTTTAAATCTATTAAACTTGTTATAAAAGAGAAAAAAAGTTTTTGTTTGGGAAACCCCAAACAATGATGTAGAGGTTGAACATCCTCCACTTCGACAAATAAACTTTCCCTATAGCAACCAAAAGTTTGAGGGTTTTCCTCTTAAAAAACCTCAAGAAGAATCCACAACCAACCTCAAAAATATTATCCTCTAAAATAATTTCATAAATATCAACCTAAACACCTTAGGTAAACAACTGAATAGGATAGAATATCTAAGCCAAAAATCAGATGTCCCCTTCAGTTCTAGTAAAACTATTGACCAAAAGATCAAAAACCCTATCTTTAAACCCTTCCAAGTTTCAAAATCAGCCTAAAATGAAATAAAATAAAAAAATTGAGTTTCTTCAAGCTATTAGAGACCAAATGAGCATGATAGAACCTTCCAGTTCTAATATTGGTCCTATAGTTCCAGAAACATCTCAAACAACACCTCAGAGTATAAGTGTTTTACATTTAAATGCTAGTATCTCTTATGAGGAATCTTTTCAGAAACCATCTCCTAAAATCGCAAAACTAAGTTGGAAAAACTCAACACCTATGAGCATAATACCTGCTAGGTCCTTAGATTTAGATATGTGAACTAAACCAAACCAAATTATCCAACCAAAATACAATGCCTCTTCCATTTATGAATGGAGTATCGATGGTATGATTGAATACTAGATCCTGAATATTCTACATCAAATAACCATGGTGTCAAATGCTTACAAAACTCAATTTGGAACCTCAGATAAAACAGTTGCTGAACTTCTCATAGCTGGCTTCTTAGACAAACTAAAAGGATGGTGTAATTTTTATCTTACCAAGCAACAAAAGTTGGATATCTTAAGTGCTATTCAAACTGGAGAGGATGGTGAACCCAAACCCATTCCCTATCATCTATAAGAACCTATTCAAGATTCAGTATCAGCCCTTATTTTTACAATCTCACTACATTTTATGGGTGCTTCCTTACACCTAAGAGATAAAAATGATAATCTCCTTCAAAACCTTATGTTCATAAAACTTAGTGAATTCCAATGGTATAAATAACCTTCCTTAACACTCTAACCAACCCTTCTGGAAAGAGAAGTTCCTTGCAAGACTTCCAACTCTTTTAGGAGAAAAGTTTAGAAATAAAATCTATGAAACCTTTGGAAACCATATAATTCCTTATGGTCAGCTTACTTACTGTAAACTAGTTAGCTTTACCCAAAAACAAGGACTTATCTATCAAGACTTGAAGTTGCAAAAACATCTCAAATGGGAACTTCGTCATACCAAGATAGAACTAGGTTCTTTCTGCTAACAATTTGACAACTCCCTGCCTAAAACCAAGCATTGTAATGGAAATTGCAGTAGAGAACCTTTTTACAAACCTTTTATAAAACTAGAAACTTCTTTCAAACCAAACATAAAATATATCACTTGCTACAAATGTGGTAAGAAAGGTCACACTGTGAAATACTACCAAGTTTCCAGGAAACTTTAGGCGTTATAACTTGAGGAAGAGACTCTTCAAAGAATCTATACCATCCTCATTGAAACCTCTGAGTTTGAAGCTTGGTTTGAAGACTCTTCTGATGAACAAAAACCTCAAGTTGATGAATTAGTCACAACTTCTTCTGATTCTAATACTGAGGAACCAAAACATATCAACATGCCCCTCAAAGAACAACGTCTCATTCTTGACATTGTTTAGCATATAAAAAATCCTAAGCTTCAAAAAACAATACCTTTATCGTCAAACTAGTTCTTTAGATGATGAATAAAAAGAAAAACCTTTAAAACTTCCTTTTACAAGCACTGGCCTATATGACCTCATTGCAATTCTTGATAGGAAGAAACAACACAAAAACTAAAATTATTCAAAACCATTAAACTGGAGATCAAATAAGTTAAAGAAAAACAACAATAAGACTCTAAAATTATTCAACTCCTAGCTTCTCACCTTGCCTTTGAAGCAAGTGAAGAAGATTGAAGAAACCCTTGATCAATAAAACCTTGAAAATATAGAAAAAGTCCCAGAAGACTTTCTCTTTGATTTAAAAGAAATAACACTAGAAAATATATTGTAAAAATAACCCTCGTTTTCTCAAATGATTGCAAAATACACAGTCACACTCTTTGACACTGGTGCTAACTTAAATTGTATTAAAAATGTATTTGTTCCAAAACATTTTCATCCAAAAACTAATGAAAAACTATCTTTAGTAAACAATTCAAAAATGAAAATTACAGGAAAAGCTAAAGCTAGCATTTTGAACAAAAACTTTCTTTAAAAACTCAATTTGTTATTGTTTATGATATTCATCACTTGGTAATATTAGGAACACCTTTTATTAACTTAATTACACCTTTTCACTGTAAAATATGATAAAATCTTTTCTAAAACCCAAAATGGAATCTTTCCTTTTTTAGAAAAACCTAAATCAAGTAATCTCAATATTATAAAGGCTAATTTCATTTATAATAATGAGATAAATACTATTATAAAAGGAAAGCAAAATGATGTTTTCCAACTAAAACAAGAAAAACAATATCAAAAAATTGAGAAAGAATTGCAAACAAGCTTTGCAAGACAAAAGATTTCTGAATTCCAAAACCTTTTTCAAAAGAAGTTTGCTCAGATTTACCAAATGCTTTCTAGAATAGATGAATCATATGATAGATTTACCTTATGTGCCAAATTTCCACAAATAAATATTCCCATAAAAGCTGTGCCTATTCAAATGAATGCTAATTTAGAACAATTTTGCCAAAAAGAAATCCAAGATCTTAAATCTAAAGGATTGATTTCAAAATCAAGATCACCTTGGAGTTGCATAGCTTTTATGTCAATAAAGCTTCTGAGATAGAAAGAGGAACAAATCATTTGGTTATAAACTATAAACCTCTAATAAAATCCTTAAAATATATTCCCTAGCAAATTCCTAACAAAAAATATATTTTATAAAAACTCCATTCTGCATGCATACTTACATGAAGTCTAGTTTTTGGCAAAAAAAGATCCTTATAGTTTGCTAATAAGTTTCCTGATAGTTTTATCTGTAAAAAAGATATCTCTATTTCAAACTAGAGTAAGGTTCTTAGGAAACTTTGTGTTATGTGGAACTATCACTCATATAGATTTATCCTTACAATTTGCTAATAAGTTTCTTGATAGGATCACAAGTATTAGATATCCCGTGCTTAAACTTAGCAGACCTCAGCCTTCCCAAATTCATAGAAACCAATGCAAGTGATATTGGCTATGGAGATATCCTAAAACAAGTATAGGGGTAAAGAGTTAGTTGTCCAATACACCTCTGGCCATTGGAATGATTTTCAAAATTGGCTATGGAGATATCCTAAAACAAGTATAGGGGTAAAGAGTTAGTTGTCCAATACACCTCTGGCCATTGGAATGATTTTCAAAAGAATTATTCCACAATTAAAAAATAAATTTTATCAATAGTTTTATGTATTACAAAATTTCAATTTGATTTATTAAATCCAAAATTCTTATTACGAATTGATTGTAAATTAGCAAAAGAATTTTTATAAAAAGATGTACAAATCATTGTTTCAAAACATATTTTTGCTAGATGACAAGCTATATTAAGTATCTTTGAAGCAAATTCTTTACCAGATTTTATTACTCAACAATTCTTACAAAATTGATAAAACCAACCATGTCTCGAAGAAAAGGAAAAAGGAAAAGAAGAACCACAAACAAAACCCATTTCTTCTTCAAAATATATTATCACTTGGGTTGTAGCGGTCGAGCAAGACTCTCAGTTTGACCTTTAAACAGAACAAATTCAATAGTGGATTATGTCCCTTACTGAATCCCCAAAACTCCTTAAAACCTTTCAAAATTCCCTCCAGAATATTGAAGTACAAAAATAGTCAAAGGCCCCAACCTTAACAGGTAAAACATCTAAACTTACTAAAATTAAAAAGGAAGAGTCTTCCTCAATAATCTCTAAAACATAGAAAGGAGAGTCATCTTCTCCAAAATCATTTTCTAAAATAATCTCTAAAATAGAGAAAAGAGAAGCACCTCCTCAAAAATCATGGGAATATATTTTAAAACAAGTCTCCCAAACTATCATAATAGTTGAACAAGGATTTCATAACAAGGATCCTTATAGTCCTTTACAAAAAAATGTTTGGAAAAAGTTGGTTCTATAAACCTTGGAACCTAATCAAAACCCTAGAATACTATCAGAGTATTTTGGAATATACAGTATGTGCAATATTTAAACATTTTTATCACAAAAATAATCAAGCAGATCCATCCTACTTTACCTGCAAAATCATTAGAATCTTATCTCCATCAAAATGGGGTCCGAATTTATCCAAACTTAAAACCTTCCAAATCAATCTCAAAACTACCCAATGCATTGCAAAACCTTTAATTTTTAGGATTATGAACAGGCATGGTTCAATACCTTACTAATCTAAAACTAGAAATATTTTCATTCCTGGTTATTTTATTTTAATTGCAAAACTATAGAACCTACAAAAATACCCTCTTGGTTTACCTACTAGTGCAATTATTTTGGAACTTCACCAGAAATCCTCATACGAGAAGTCCAATAAAGTTATAATATTTTCAAAACACTCTTCAAACCCACAGAGCTTGAGAGAATATTTCTACCCTTGTGCATTTTTCTACGATGTCCCCAAGGCAAGTCTAAAGCCTATCGTGGAAACATGGCTTGAAAAACATGGTTATGTAACAATAAAACCTAGAGTCCAGTCAATGTAACACCAATTCTTATAACAAAAAGCCTATGCAAGTGCACTACTAGTTGTAGCAAAAATAGAAGAAGAATATCTAGAAATCATGTAATAGCTCTTAAAAGACAAAACCAAATCTTTCAACAAAACGTCTAGTGTCTTTGTCTCAAACATCTCAAAACCTATGGTAGACCTTGTAGATGACATTAAAGATGATTTATTTGAGACTGTTTGGAAAAATCTTTAACTTAAAACCCATATGTAATAGCCCTTAGGCTTTATAATTATGTTTTAGGGCTCAAAGCTCATATGATGAAAAATGTAAAAATTGTAAAAAATCCAGTACTATAGCGTATGTAAAATGTAAGAATCCAATACTATAGCATCAACATAAAAGACAATACAACAACAATAAAAAGTGGCATATTAGTACTATTCACCAATAGTGCAAGCATATCTAACAATAAAAAAGAGCGACAAAGAACTATTCACCAACAGTGCAAGCATCTCCAACAGAAAAAAATTGCTATAAAACGGAAGCTCTTCTCAAGTTTAAAATAGACCTTTCTTCAACCAAAACTCTTTCTCACTCTCCTAAGCTTCACTTTTTATATTTTTATCATCTTAAAAAGCCATCTTGCACCTATATCGTCAAGAATATTTGTGTAAGTATTAAATTCTTGTTGTAAAATTATTTCAAATATTATATTACTCATATTATGTCTGGTATAACTGCCTTGTAAAACTTATTTATCTTCATATTTTTCTATTAACAACATTCTTTATTTATATGCTTTGATATTGTTTTGTTATATATATATGGGGACTGATCGAGCAGAACCGACATCGCCGATCCTACTGTTCATTTCATTTTATCTATTTATAAAACTCTCGCAAGTGCACGAATCATTTCGTAGAAAATGATAAGTATACTCCCAAGGTCGATCTAAGGAAGGAATGTATGTGGTTTTTAATTTATTATTCAAACTTTTAAAAACGAAATTAAATCCTAAACATCCTGTCACGATATTTTGGGGTTTTGTCTTTTTAATCTATTGACATAAAAATAAACATAGATTCAATAAACATTTATGCAAATTTTATCATTTAAAACAATGGAGTATTTATGGATATAATAATTAAGTCAATTATGCTTGCTCATATTATTTAGGTTATTAAAGATATGAATTGATATTTATTGATCCTCTCTTTTTTATATGAATACCACCTTTGGTGGGGTTAGATATTCTTTGTTAACTAAACAAATCAATTAACACCTATGGGTGGGGTTGATAACTAATTTGGTTAGTTAAATTAATTCCTTTTTCTAAGAGATTGAAAATAAACCATTTAAATGCCACCTTTGGTGGGGTTAGACAGTTTAAACTTTATTCAAGGTGTCCAAATTAAACCTAAGAATTTAGTTATCCGAGTACTAACTTTCAAGTTTTAAAACCACTACTGAAAACATGTTGTCAATACATTTTCAGATAATAATTCTTATAAAAACTTTTGAAATAGAGCTTCACTCTAACTACCGGGCAGTTGTACCAACAAATAAAAGAGCACTACTCTAAATCAGACCGGATAACTAAACCTTAAAATCTAATTTTCAGATTTAAGTTTGTAATGAAAAATAATATATTTCTCTCTAACATTCTTAATATATAATCTTGAATAAAAATAAAAATCAATTCATTTTAGAGATTTTTACCTATTTAATATTTCGCAAGCATAACAACGTTATTATTATATCATGTTTACAAATAGCCAGCACAGTTAAACTTAATCACAGACAAATTAAATATAACATGTAAGAATAAAGCATAAAAAATAACTGTAAGAAAATAAAATCCTTACAGAACTTCGATGCTATTCCCGTTGCTGGAAAACCTCCAAGCGGAATTTACACTCCTATTTATTGAATCGAAAAGCAAATAAATTACAAAAACATAACTAGTTCTTCTCAAAAAGAGAAGAACTTAAAAATTAAGAAGAACTAACTAAGAAAAGCTAAAAACTAAGAAAAACTAAAAAAAACTAAAAAAAAAGAGAAAGAAAGAGAGAAGAGAATGTGTTTTGAGGTGTGTTTAGAAGTGAAGAGAAGTGGGGTATTTATAGGTGAAGATGGAGAGAAAAAGTGGGTGAAAAAATGTTAAAAAATGATGAAAACGCGGAGTGCAATTGCTGAGGTCATTGATGACGTCAGCATGGCGTCATGGTAACTTGGCGAAAATGGGGCAAAATGGCAGCGGCCTTGACGCTGATGCCCGATCTGTGACGTGAAGCATCTTGGCCTTGGCCATGAGCGATTTTCTCCTTTTTGACATTTTTGACCCATTTTGTCCAATTTTTCCATATTTGTTGACATTTCCCCTTTTATTTATTAATATATTTGTGATGTATTGCTTCCAGTATTCCTCTTTGAGTTTTTAAATTACGTTTTTAAGTGAAAATACCTGAAAAACAATAAAAACACCCGTGATTCCGAAAAAGATAAATTTATATAAATATATGATAAAAAAATATAAATATATATATTTTTAATGAATTAATGTGAATAAAATCATGGTAATTTTAGTGGTTTTGAGCACTCATCAGGGACAAGCCGAAAAGAATTATAAAAAAGGATTATGTTATTAAACAAAAGTGGCAAAAATAATAGAAAAGAAGCCAATAATAATTTTTGGCTATAAAACATTGAACTTTGATAATATTTTATTGACATAATTGGTCTTATGATAATATTATTTATAGGTCTCTTTCTTTTACTCCATGGACTTATGAACTTTTGTTTTTCATTTTTTCCTTTCAATTGATTGAACTAACAAACATAGCCATATATTATAGAAAAAATAAAGACTTTTTGATTTTAAGGAATGCTTTTGGTGAGTGAAAATATAATTTTAAGGAAAAGCCTACAGTTTTCAATTCAAATCTAAAAAGAATAGTAATATTTTATAGGGATGAACAATGTTTCAACTTGTTTATATTAGATGATTTGATTTTTGCTAAATGATACTATATCACACATGAACTTTGAGTATGATTATTGTACAGTAGCTGTAGCAAAGGGATTACTAAAGATGATATCTAACATTTATTAGAATTTGAAATCTTAATATTGTTAAGCCCCAGAGATATAAGGTAAAAAAACTCATTCTCTTAATTATGGGTGTTGACTTTGCTCGAGGACTAGTAAAGAGTGGGTATAAGTGAGTTTGATAAGTGATATTTTATACATATTTTTTATATCAATTCATTTACATTTATATATTTTATTATTATAATGAGATGAACTTATTTATTTTGAATTTATTGAAAAAATAAGATTCAAGATTGTTAATTGTTGTATAATTAATTAAATGCCCAATATATAGAACACAACCCGTGATACAATTGGTTCCAAAAAAAAAGAATATATATATAAAACAAGGGGCAAAACTAGAAAGAATTATAAATAGGGTTGTATGTTATTAAAAAAAGTGGCAAAAATAACATAAAAGAAGCTAATAATAATATTTGGGTTTAAAACAATGAAATTTGACCATATTTTATTAACATAATTGGTTTTATGATAGTATTATTAATAGGTCTCTTTCTCTTACTCTATGGGCTTATGACCTTTTATTTTTTCCTTTTTTCCATCCATTTGATTGAACCAACAAACATAGCCACATATTATAGCAAAATCAAAGACCTTTTAATTTTAAAGAATGCTTTTGGTAAGTAGAGATACAATTTAAAGAAAATCCTACAATATCTCATTTTATTGGGAGGAATAATGTTTCAATTTCTTTATGTTAGATAATTTGATTATTTTTAATTGATACTACATTAAACATAATAGCAAATGAATGACTAGAGATAATATTTTACATTTATTTTAATCTAAAATCTTAATATTGTTAAGCTCTTGAGATAAAAGGTCAAAAAAACTCATTCTCTTAATTATAGGTGTTGACTTTGCTCCATAATTAGCAAAGAGTGGGTGTAGGTGAGTTTGAAAAGTGATATTTTAAACACATTTTTTTATATCAATTCATTTAATTTTATATATTTTATTATTATAATGAGATGAATTATTTATTTATTTTGTATTTATTGAAAAAAATAAGATTCAAGATTGTTAATTGTGCTATAAATGATTAAATGTCTAGCATATAGAACACAACCCTTGATACAATATGTTCCCAAAAATCTAAAAAAGAAAAAGAAAAAGAAAAAGAAAAGAAAAAAGAATATATACATATATATATATATATAACAAGGGGACAAGCTAGAAAGAATTATAAAAAGGGTTTATGTTATTGAAAAAAAAGTGGCAAAAATAAGAGAAAAGAAGCTAATAATGATGTTTGGGCTTAAAATAATGAAATTTGACCATATTTTATTGACATAATTGCTCTTATGATAATATTATTTATAGATCTCTTTCTCTTATTCCATGGACTTAAGGGGAAATCTTGTTTTTCATTTTTTCCTTTTAATTGATTGAATAAGCAAACATTGCCATATATTATAGTAAAATGAAAGACCTTTTAATTTTAAGGAATGCTTTTGATAGGTGGAGATACAATTTTAAGGAAAAACCTACAATATCCAATTTAGCTTTAAAAATAATAGTGATATTTTATGAGGAGGAACAATGTTTCAACTTTTTTATGTTTGATGATTTGATTATTGCTAATTAATACTACATCACACATGCACTTTGAGTATGATTATTGTATAGTGCTTGTAGCAAAGGGATGATTACAGACAATATCTAACATTTATTATAATATGAAATCTTAATATTGTTAAGCCCTTGAGATAAAAGGTAAAAAAAATCATTAACTTAATTATGAGTGTTGACTTTGATTTAGGACTAGCAAAGAGTGGATATAGTGAGTTTGATAAGTGATATTTTATACATATTTTTTATATCAATTTGTTTACACTTATATATTTTATTATTATAATGAGATGATTTTTTTTGTATTTATTGAAAAAATATTGATTTTTTAGATTTTGTTTTATTTTTATTTAGATTTTTTATGATTTTTATTTGATAAGTAGATGTACTTAGTAATATCCGTAGGTCTACTAAGCAAAATTGAATGTATTTAGCACAACCAAGGATGCACTTAAAAGAACGCCAAAACCTCCCTACGCAACATTTAGGCATGTTACTATTCACCTCTTAATTCCTTAATGTAACACATGTCCCAAATATGCAGGCAATGTAGTTTTCACATGAAAGGTTTCCTTTTTATGCATATTTCGTGTTATACCAATCCTAATCAAATAGAAAAATAAATCAATTTTCTTAATATAAATATAAAATAACACTTCATAAAATACAAAAAATATCATAAATGCATGAAAATTAAGAAAAAAAATAAAAAAAATGCAAAAATTATAGAATTAAACGGGAAACAATAATTGAAACGAAGAGGAATCTAAAAACAATTAAAAGAGTTGAAGAGTAGAAATAAAGTCAATAATCCTAAGATTTCTTTACCTGCCTTTTATTGTTTTATGAATAATTTTTTTAATTTATTGTTTGTTATGAATAGTTAATTTTATAATTGATTTTGTGTGATTTCAAAGCCCTATTATAATATGTAATAAAATTTGTAATATTTTATTCAATTATTTTTTTTGATTATGTATTAATTCTCAGTTTTAATTATTATATGAATTTATTTAATTATTTAAGTATACAATTAAATAATTAAATTAATTTATCGTCAACTAATTTAGTTGATTTGGTATATAATCGCTTAAATAATTTAAATAATTAATGATAAATTTCTTGAAATGAGAATTAATACTTAAGATATTCAAACCGAGATTCTCATTACTATAAAAAGGGATATTTAAGTCAATATGTAAAGTCGGTTCGGTTTAAAACCGACGTTATCTACGTAGAACGTAACGTCGGTTGATGTGTTGAACTGACGCTACACGTAGGACGTAGCGTCGGTTGACGTGGTGAACTGACGCTACGTCTTGTGTGTATTTTTTAAATTGAAAAATGCAATTTACAATTGAAATTTTTTTTAGGTATAATATTTTTTTAGGTCAATTATTATTTTATTTGACTCTTTAAAATTTAAGTTGGATATATATATATATAGTATAATTGTTTTTGAGAAAATTGGTTTTTAAAATTATATAATTTTGTGTAATTGTTTGGATATTTAAATTTATTTACGTACTTACAATATATCTTTATTTAATTTTGTGTATTTGTTTGGATATTATTTTAAAATTATTTTTTTTTTCTTTTTTTATAGTACATATATATATATAAGAGTTCAAATAAAATAATAATTGACAAAAAAAATTCAATTTTAAACTGCATGGATAGCGTCGGTTGACGGGACGAACCGACACTACACACGTGGCTAGCGTCAGTTCACCACGTCAACTGACGATATCCATACGTATATTACCGTTTCTTCTCTCTTCTTCACGAGTAGAATTTCAAAAATTCCAAATTTCTCTTCCCCCTTCTTCCAAAACTAAGCTCACCCTCTACTCTTTCTCAATTTTCGCGCACCTTCGACCACCATTTCCAATGCTAGTTTATGGGTTATATTCCTCTTCTCATTATCTTTCAAATTCTCTATTTTTTTAGCGAAATACTCAAATATTTTATACCCATTTTCTTACTTATTCTCACTTACAACACATATTTCTTCTTCATTTCCTTCATTTAGTCACTTCATTTACTCTTGTAAGTATTTCTATTAATATTTTTACTTATTATTCAGTTTGCTTTATTTTTTGTATAAATTTTTGATTTATGTATGTTTTGTATTATACTTGTTATTATATATTTGGCTTATTTTCTGTGGAAATAATATCTACATATTGTGGGTTTGAGGGACTATAATATTTACCGTATGTGGATAAATTTATTAACGTATAAATAATTATATTTTATTAAGTAAAAGTAATACAATTGTAAAATGATTAAAATGATAAATGTTTTTTATTATGTATGTTTTGGTATATATTCTAATAATTAGGAAATTTATATATAATAATACTTTAAATATATTAATTAGATACATAATTAATTAATATGCTTAATTAATGTCATTAATAGAAAATGGACAAATCTTGGATGTCAAAGTGTAGAATTGAGTAGGACCATATTTCTGGAGTTGAAAGTTTCATGGAATTTACTTGTAGAAATAGTAATACTAGAACTAGAATGATTCGATGCCCATGTGTTAAATGTAAAAATGAGCGATTCATGAATTTGATGAGGTTAAGTATCACCTTATCCGTAGTGGTATTCTTTTGAGCTATAAATGTTGGTATTATATTAGAAAAAATATTGATAATACTCATGGGGAAGAGATAAATAAGAATGTGAGTGGATTATATACATCTTATCATAATGTACAAACATAAAATATGTTTCATGGTGTTGAAGATGAACTACGTGAGGATGATCCCGAAATCTTTAAAAAACTTCTAGAAGATGCCGAAAAACCATTGTATACAAAAGGCAAAAAATACACTAAAATGTCGGGATTGGTTCATTTGTACAATGTGAAGGAAAAACATGGTTTTTCTGACAAGGGATTCACAAACTTACTAAATCTACTAATCGATATGTTTCCTGAGGGTATTGAATTTCCATCTTCAATGTATGAAGTGAAGAAAACTCTTAGTCAATTTGGAATGGAATATCATAAGATTTATGCTTGTCCAAATGATTGCATTCTTTATAGAAAAGAATATGAGATATTAGATGATTGTTTGATGTGTAAAGAATCGAGATGGAAGCATGATACAAATGAGACAACACATAAGAAAGGCGTGCCTACAAAGGTTCTTTGGTACTTTCCTCCAATTTCTTGCTTTCAAAGGTTATTAAAGATCGATCCTCATTATAAAAAAAGGAGGAGAAAATGGTTGTATGATGAACATAGGTGAGAACTTATTAATTGGTTTCGCAACCATGTAAGTGTCACAAACAAAAATTCAATCATGCATGTTCCTAGATATATGCAATGTTTTAAAACTTTGCTCTAAACACATTTCATGTTTTTGTATACATAGATTCGAGATGAAATCAAGAAACCCAATCATAAAATATCAGAAAGTTTATAATGGCTTGCACATGGGCCAAAATTTGATGTCAAATCATTTTCTAGTTTCAGAATAAATAGATCGAGGTTTATGACTCAAGCTAGGGACAAAGTCCGAGTAAATCAGAATAGTGGTGTGAAGATAGTTGCACAAACTATGCAATTTTCCAGTTCAAAAGATGGTAATCATGTACTTTCTGATAGAACATTTTATGGTATAATACAAGAGATTTAAGAATTGGATTATGAGGTCTTCCATGAAACAATTTTCTTGTGTGATTGGGTCAAAGATGTTATCAATATTGGATATAAAATAGATGATTTTGGATTTACCCTTGTGAATATATCCAAGATAAGTCACACTAATGATCCTTTCACGTTATCACCTTATACAAAACAAGTATTTTAGGTGAGCGATCAAATTGACACAAGATGGTCTGTTGTATTAACGCCTCCACAAAAAGAGTTTTACCATTGTGATGCTTTAGAAGATGATGACCCTATGCTTGATACATTAACCAATATTAGTAATTTCTCAAATAAATTGCCTAATGTATGTGATGATCTAGTTGATGATAATGATTCTTCATCATGGGCTCGAAGTGATTGTGAAGCAATATATGTATACGATCAACAACCTAATTAAACATAACATATGTTCTATATTGTTGTAATAACTCTTATATATATATATATATGTATGTTCCTAAAATTGTTAATTAATTTATATTTCTTTATTGTTTGTAGATATTTCATGGATCCTCGGGTAACAGAGCTTGTAGATCCAAATGATCCATTAGGGCATTTGAAAAGGAGGGGTTGGGCGAATATACCTAATGCTCCACTTAACCCAAATGATAGAGTACCTATAAAATGGCCAACAATTGAAATCTCTATTGGTAGACTTGTGAAGTCCAATATACCAATCAATATAAATGATTGGTCTCAGGTTGACGATGCAAAAAAGTACAAAATATGGATAACCATTTGTGTAAGTCTCTTATATTTTATAATCAATTACATATATTATATCTTTTTTGTATTATATCTAATATTTTTAGTGTGTTTTTATAGAATCGTTACTAAGTCGATGACAATTGGAAGAGCAAGTGTTATAAGATTGCAAATAAAGCGTTGAAGGAATACAAGACTTCCAGATTGGCAAGAAATTATGTGTTTTCATATTTGGAATCACTTGATAAGGTAGAGCTCTACAAAATCCCTAAAGGACACTCCTGGATTACACCTCAAGTTTGGAAAGATTCATGGATTATAGACGTACGGATGAATTTCAAATTATTAGGGAAGAACATCAAAATATACAAATGCATAACATTCTTCCTAACCGTACTAGGAGGTCTTTAAATCCTGAAGTTAGATATAGAATGGTATTATTAATTTATGTTAATTTATAAATATTTTTATATTTATTTTCCTCAATTTAATTTCATGTCATGGTTAATAAATTTTTCATAATTTATGTAGAAAGCTGAATTAGGTAGATCGGTTACCTGAATTGAATTGTATATAGAAACAAAGACTCCCAAAACAAAAAATTCAAGACCGATGACTAAGTGAGGAGAAAAACAACTAAATAAGTTGGTTAGTAATATCGGTTGATACAAAGTCTTAATGATTTTTAATAATTGATGTAATAATTCATGATATGTTTATGTGCTTTATTATTTGTAGAGAGCTGTTTAAGAACAAATATCCAGGGGTGAAATAATCGAAGAGCTTGGGAGAGATTCTCTATATCATGCATTCGGACGCGACCATCCTGGTCGTGTTAG
This sequence comes from Hippophae gyantsensis, assembly GCA_030763125.1. Lineage (NCBI taxonomy): Eukaryota > Viridiplantae > Streptophyta > Magnoliopsida > Rosales > Elaeagnaceae > Hippophae > Hippophae gyantsensis. The sequence goes on along the minus strand of CM061035.1, from coordinate 37,493,315 downwards.
GGGAGGTAGCCAATATGATGGTTAAATGGAGTATTTTAACATTCCAAAACAAAAGCCTCAGACGGTCAATAAGGAGACGTACACTAAAATTGAAGAAGAACTCAACTCCTTTAAGGCCTCAATGTTAAGTGAGATTTCCACTATAAAAGAATATCAATCACAGCACATGTCAGGCATGGCATCATTATATAACCAGGGCATGCCATATTGGCCAAGCATGTAACCATCCATGCCAGTCATGCCACCTATGCAATCTCATTGCACTCAAACTATATCTAGTATGGGATATAGTCATCCTATTGGTCCTCCCTATATTCCAAGAAAGCATATGAAATCAAGTAATGGTTCATTTTCTCCAATGCAATCTACGCATTCTTACCATCAATCAAACCACAATGAACGTTTTGGTAAGAATGTACATCCAATAGCTACCCCACATGGGATTCCTCCTCTATTTGATGAATCATATGTGGTAAGGTTTTAATTTCTAGTGTATATAATCTATTATTTTAATTTCTTATTATATGTTTTATTTTTTATATATAACACTTAAATTTTTTACAGAAAATGAAATGTTTGTTGAAACTTCCTTCTTCAACAGACTTTGTTGCTATTGGAATGGTACAACAATTGAGCAATGATCGGATGATTCATAATCAATATTTGCCTAATCATTGGCAAATAGTAATTGATCAATCATTGCTTCATGATAGTCCACTAACTGTACCTTCTGATGCTACCACAGTTCAAGATAATACTTGTTTACTACTATTATTTTATTATATCTTTTATTGTTACTAACATACATAATACTTTTTTTTAGTCTATTATACCAGAACTCTTACATGTGGCACATTTAAGAGAGACGAAGCAAGTATCTCGTGCTAAATCTATGTCTAGTGGCCAATCATCGTGCACCAAGTCATTCAAGAAGAAGCCTTGGGAAAAGTATGGTTATGATTATACTTTAAACTTTAGTAGAAATTTTGGCGCTTTGATGACTATTGTTACGAGGGAATATAGCATAAATGATGGATAGACTGTGCCACTTTCTATTGAAATTTTTGGTGTAGACCTCAGCCAAACTTATATATCAATTGAATGCATATTGCAACTATTTGAATATCAAATGATTGATTTAAGTATAATTTAAGTGTGGACAAGGTGAGTCCTCAATCTATTTAATTTTCTTTCATTTATGTAGAACATATATAATTATATTTATATTATCTAATTACTTATATATATATATATATATATATATATATTATATAGGGCGTGTTATTATCGACTTCAACATAATCACTCATCACATGTAGCAATGTTCTATGATTCTTCATATGTCAATCAATAACAAGAGAAGGATGTTAGCATCAGAGCTAACAATTATGTGATAGGGAATTAACGCTTAACATAAATCAAAAGTTGATAATCCCTTGGCCACTAAGGTTTGAACAAGGCCAAGATCATTGGATGTTGGTAATCATTGATCTGTTCAATAATCATGCTTGGTACTATGACTCAGTTTCCATAGAACTGAGTAAAGATACAAAAGCAGTTGTTGAAATGTAAGAGTTATAGCAAGCTATTGGTTTCTTCTATTATTTTTTGTAATATTTAATAAAAAGTTAATCGTTTTAAACCTTGATAGGGCATGTAAGTTATGGAACAAGTTTAAGGGCATTGCCCTTAAAAAATCTCTACCGGTATTTTTAATGCTATAATGAGCTCTAATATGAAGTCAGGTGTAACTCATATTTTGTTACTTGGCTTGTATGAGTTTTGGTGCCCATAAACGTATTACAAAATTGTTCCATACGTTTAAGGGCACCAAAACTTATACAAGCCAAGTAACAAATCAGAGTTACACTTGATTTCATATCTAGAGCTCATTATAGCATTAAAAATACTAGTAAAGATTCCAAATAACTTCATATTTATAGATCAATGATTAATAAAGTGCTAATATGAGTTCAAAGGGTTATATCACTCAGATGTCGATGTGGTAATCTCTTTTTGATGGTAATATTTATAATGATTTAATTTCTCCATTCGTATGTCTTTGAAGTTTAGACTGCTTGTTTGATGGATGTTTAAATGCTCATGTATGTAGCGGAATGAATTGTTATATGGATCAGCTATTTTTTGTCCAGTTTCTTTGTCACAATTATGGTAATTCTAAGCCAACCAAGCTTGCTCGCACAATCCAATTACACTTTGATAACATTATTTTATTTGTAATTTAAGTTAACTATATATATATATATATGTATGTATTGTAAATACATTATTTGTTTTTGTAATAAATTTAATTATCAAGTAATTAATTATAAAAAAAATCATTACGTGTAAAGTCGATTGACCGTGTGGACCGACTTTACATTTTAAATCACTCAATTTAAAGTTGGTTCAGCGAACCGAATTTAAATTTGTTTAAAGTTGGTTTTTTACCGACTTTAACCTTGATCCGATTTGCTTCTTTAAAATATTAAAGTTTTTGATACATTAAATCTAGAGGGCTTATTCTTGGTTGCTTATAAAAGAGTTTTAATAAGAGCTTATTTAATTCAACGAATTTGTAAGAAGATGTGAAGATTTTCTATTTGTGAATTTCTCTAAGTTGGTATAATCAAAGAATAGAGGAATATGATGTGCTTTTGTTGATTTGTAATACATGCTTATGGTGAAAAATCATCTTACAATCGTTCTTGTATTTGAATATTTATCCTAATCTTTATATTTTAGTTTTATCTTTATTAAACTTTAATTGTTAGATTTAATTTTTAGTTTACAAGCCAAAGCCACCTTTTCAATAAATAGGAGTTGGTTTCCAGAATCTTCTACTAGAGAAAACCTTACTTGCCATATACTAAATAACATCTTAAGTAAATTAAAGTATGGTTTAAATTGACTATTCATCTAAACCATATCAAAGGCCATAAGTACAAGTTAAACATCACTCAAACTTCAAAGCCATTGGTCTCAAAATGAAGCCAATGAATGGTTTAAAGATCAAACCACCATCTGACTAGATAGGCTAGGACCAAGAGGTATGACCTGCCAAGAAAGTGATTGACTGACCAAGGGTGTGACTAGCTAAGAGTGTGGTTGACTAAGGTTGTAACGGACCAAGATTGTGGCTAACCAAAGGTGGGATTGGTCAGGAAATGGTCAACCACAAGTGTCATCACCAGTTAGGAAGTGGTCGGCCAAACTCCAAGGTTTTGATCAATTAATTATTATTACAAACTTAAATTTTTCAATTTTTTTTGAATTTGTTTTAAGATCTCTTTAAATCTTTTAATTTTTTTTTATGTTTTAACTTTTTTTTATAGATTTTTTAGATCTTAATTTTTCAAAATATTTTGAATTTGTTTTGAGATATCTTTAAATTTTTTTAAAGATTTATTTAGATCTTAAAATTTTCAAAAATTTTTTATTTTGTTTTAAGATCTCTTTATTTTTTTTTAATATTTTTATATTTTTTATACCTTAAAATTTTCAAATTATTTTCGAATTTGTCTTAAGATCACTTTATTGTTTTTTAAATTATGCATCTCACAAATAAACAAAAATAAATAAAAAATTATGATTATTTACAGAAACACATAAATAAAAAGAAAATCATAAAACAACAAAAATCATGAAAAATAACTATTTAGAAAATAAATAAATAATTTAAAGTGTTAATTCCTAGGAATGATGCCAAAAACTTGATAATGCTAAATCATTAAGTTTTCAATTCTACAACAATCCCCAACAATGTCACCAAATATTTGATGCATAATAACTTGATTGTCAAATTTTGTATTTATAAAGAGCTCGCAAGGCACGAGTCACTTGTAATAAGTGATAAATATACTCTCAAGATCGTCTCTAAAGGAATTATGGTGGTTTTGAAAAGTTAAATTATTTTTCTAATTTAGTTAAGAAAAATAAATCTAAACATCCTAACAAATTATCGGTTTGAAAGAATAGAAATAAATTCTAAATTAAATTAACATTTAAAGAAAACAAGCAAGTAAAAGCAGATAAATTATACCAATAAATTAAAGCCATAAATGAAAGCAATAAAACTATAATGAACCTAGAATGATATATATATATATATATATATATATGATTTTTGCGAGCATAACTCTTTATGGAAAAAACAAATTAAATGATTTAAATATAAGCTAGATTTTACAAAAAAAATATTTAATTTACCAAAGAATTATTCTAATTTTTAAAAGTAGAGACTAAAATCTCACATACATATTACAAAGTGAAATGAAAGATATAACAATAAAACTACATTTTCTTGATAAAAATGGTTCCCGGTCTCTAACTTGGCTATCACTACCTTTTTTAAATCTTTGGATCATCATTACAATTGGAGGGTTTTTTCTATATATATTTACATTGTGGTTGAATGGCTAACCTATAGTCTAATCTAAAACTATTCCTACGAATAGCTAGAGAAAAAAATTGTGAACTACAAAACTATTATATTATATTATATTCTATGATTATGTTATGTTTTCTAAGAGGGAAAACAATTCCATATATAGTTGTAGAAAAAAAAAGTGGATCGCGAGGGATTAATAATCATGCACCGTGGCTCAAAGTTTCCATTGTTATGGCCTACTTCCTATTTTGGTTCGCCTCAATCTAGAAAGATAGGATCGCATAGCAACCAACAAATATCCATGTTGCGGCTCGAGTCAAACTGTTTTTCTTCACTTTCTTATTATTTCACCCTTTACAAACTAGTTGGAACACATGCAAGGCTTTATATGTATTATTATTTTATTCTTCTATATTGAAAATGATTTCTTCAAATAAATATTTCAAGTGTTTATCATTTTAATCAATTTGAATATAAAAATACCTAAATATTAATAAAACATATCCTTAATTTGGAACATATAGATTTACTTAAATAATGATAAAATTATGAAAATTTAAATCTATTTATAACATTTAAGTACATATAAGTCACATAATATTAATATTTTTCTATCACTCATCACCTTCCAAAGATATGGGATGACGGTCGAGTCCAAAAAAAATGTTACAAGTACAAGTAAGATAAATTGTAAAAATTAATATAAGGCCAAGGTCACAAAGCTTTGGCCACCACCTAGAAAGGTTGTGCCACAATATATGTCCTCTCAGAGAATATGTACTCATTGAGATGCATCTCATTGTACTTTTCTTCATCAAATACCTTGTTAAAGGTTCAACTACTTGTCAACATTCTGGAAAAAATCTAGACACAAGCCAAGGGTATAATTTATTAAATTATACCATGATATTGAGCCTATGAGAACTTGAGGTGATTAAGATACGATTTCTACCTCTTGGACTTCCTAAAGGTTTCCAGCCTTTTATATTTCTATGTAACTTTATTCCACCAAAAAAATGGGATTATATGAGTTAAGAAAAGGGTTACGAAAAAGAGTCTAAGCATATGAGTTAAGAAAAAAAGTCTAACAAAAAGAGTCTAAGTATTAGAAAATAAGGGTTACCCATAAAAATAATATCAGGCTCCCCACACTTATGAAAATCCTTCTAGAAAGAAGGAAGCCATGTTATCAAAAGATCCTGCTAAGATCCTAAAAATGTCTTCACAAACATAGCCAAAAATATTGCATTAATTGGAAGAACTAGACCCATCAATAGATTTGGATCTCCTAACTGTAACACTACTAGCTAGAGGATTGACAGCTAGGACATCATTAACAAAGACTTCATTGGCTAGAACTTGGTTGGCATGAACTTTGTTGGCCAAGATTTTGTTTCCTACAAGATCATTTTCCAGAATGTTGTTGGCTACCACTTCATTTGTCAAAACTTAGTTCGCCATGAATTCATCTACCAAGACTTTGTTGGTCATTGTAAGTCTCATTGCAATCGTGTCTATATGTTGGCTTCCCATATACAAAACACAGTGTCTATTTTATTTTACATAGTGTATTTTTTTTCTTATGTATAAAGTTGGTTATTGTGGATTAGTAATTTATACAAGAATATAGTTAGGTTCACTTTGTATGCAAGAATGTTTACACACACCACGAGGTTATTTTTCATAGTGTGTATGTTAGGTTGAGAGTGTTATTTTTTGAATAACGGGGGTGGGAGCCAGTTGACATTGTTACTAATGGTTTTTGGCTCATTTTTGGTGGGGGTATTTATGGATTTGACTTGACATTTTTAGAAACAAAAAATATCAAGTTTTACACACCTTTTCAACAAGCTTGCAAAACCTCACCACAGGTGGTGATGAAGTGGCAAATCTGAGTGCTATAAATACCCCCATCATTTCTCTTATTTCACATCCCTTGTTTAAGAACCAAAAATCTACCAAAATTCACTCTGAGATATATATCCATTGTCAAAATTATTTTGGAGAGACTATATTTGAGTGTGGTTCATTCAATGAGTTTAGTAATCAAATCACAGGCTATATATGTATGTGGTTTAACTGTGTATCTCTCATACAAGATTTGATTGTAGTGGTGGATTATGTATCCCTTAAAAGTGTGAGTTGATACATTTTTAGTTACTAATCATTGGATACCAATCATACCACATTAGGTGGTGTTGGCTATGGAGGATAGCTAGGATCGAGTGTTGAACCAAACTATTGCAAAAGCATTGCATGAGTTTAATCAAATTTTGTGTTTTTGATTTTCTTGATCAATGGTAAACTGTTTAAAGAAATGCTTGCAACTAGAGAATGAATTTTTCTTATTTTTCTTCTTCTTGCATTAACCATCCCTTTTTGATTTTTTTCCTCCTTACCTTGTATGCTAATGTTGTTATGCTTTTATAGTGTGGGCCACAGATGGCCCTTTATAAATGTTTTATGAGTTGTTGCCTATTACACACGAATGATATCAAATTTGTAACAAAAACTAGGTAGTTCATGCTGCATAAATGCATACACTTTTCATCCTATATGCTATCTGCACTTCATCTCCACCACTTGCATTCTAAAATTGTTTTATAGCTAAAGGTTGTTAGCACATATCCTCATTTTCATCATTGGTGAAAAGAATCTTAGTAATGGCCTTTATAACCCCCTGCAAACCTAGTGGTGCTTCAATAACATTGAGTTTGACTCTAAAAAATTGAATGGATATGGGAAAAAAGGCTTGGTTAAGATGTTAGTAGTTTGGTCATAAGATGGCACGTATTGCACATTGAGTTGTCTTTATAAGATATTGTCATGAATGAAGTGGAAATCTAGCTCAATGTGCTTGGTTTTAATATGTAGTATAGAATTGGTAGTCATGGCTACTACACTGATACTATCACACCAGAGGGTTGGTATTTTGGGAATGGGATTTTAAACTTCGTGTAGTAATGCTTGTAACCATACCACCACTTTAGCAACTACACTCACAAAGCACTTGTATTCAACTTTAGCACTTGATTTGGATATAGTTGGTTGCTTCTTAGTTGACCATATAATTGGGTTATCTCCTAAATAAATGCATATGCCAAATGTGAAGTGTTTAGCATCAAGGCATAATCCCCAGTCAAAGTTAAAAAATCCATTGATTTGCAAATCTATTGAGGGTTGGAATTCAAGACCTTGTTGAATGGTTCCACTGAGGTATCTCAACATTCTTTTCACTACTACCTAGTGTGCATCTTTAGGTTGATTCTTGTATTGACATACTTTGTTCATAGAGAAGGAAATATTAGGCCTTGTGAGTGTCACATATTGTAAAGCACCTATAATACTTTTGTACAGCTCATGATTGGAAAAATCACTACCTTTATTAGCTAGCTTGGACACTTTGATGCCTAAAAAGTACTGAAGAGTGCCCATGTATTTTAAAGAAAATCAAGTATTAAGTAGCTAAATGAAGTCATTAACCATAGTAGAGTTGGATCTAGTTATAATCATGTCATCATCATACATAATGACCTTGCTTCTATATGCTACATACACCAAAATAATAGGAAGTCATTAGACCTAGCCCGAGTGAAGCGAAGTTGAGTTAGATATGTTAGAAGTTGATATTGATTCATCAAATCTGTGGTAGTGAAGTGAGCCTCAAGAAATTCCCAAAATTCCTTAGCAGTGTCAAACACCCAAATTCACCATGGATGGAGGGCAACGTGGTGTTGCGGAACCAAAAAATAATTTGATGATGTTTACTCTTCTAGTCTTCAAGATGGTCAACAAATAAGAAGTCGATTTCTTTTATGGGTATAGAGATATCACCAGTTATAAGATGCCATAGCTTATGTCCTTTTAAGAAAATCTTCAATGCTTGTGCTCAAGATAGGTAGTTAGTATCATCAAGGGTGATAAGGATTGGTTTGGGGACATCATTTCGATCTATTTTAAAGGAATAATAGAGGAAATATAAAGGAACAGTATAAAGGAGTTTAGATAGGTAAAAAATAATCTTAAAAATGAAAAGAGGAGTCGAAAACAAGCCTGGAACTGGTCTAAACCGTAGAGTACAAGCCGAGATGGTGTTGAATCGGAGTTATGAAGAGAGAAAAAATTTTCTAATGAACTGAGTTTAATGAACTGAGTCTGATGAATTGAGTTTGATGAACTGGGTCTGATGAACTGAGTTTGGTGATCCGGGTCTAATGAATTGGGTTTGATGAACCATCTTGGGTGAATTAAGTAGGGACTTGGTTGGAGCGATGGTTGGGTGCGGTTGGATTGCGGATCAAGCATGGGTTACGGTATGGAGCAGATTTGGAATGTGTTGGACTTGAGATTGGGTTGGCAAGTGGGTTTTGGGAACTGATTCTTTGGGTGGCGTGTGAGGGCGTTGAAGGGGTTATTTTGGGTTGATTTTGGTGACTCTAGAATTTTTCTAGATGAGATTAGTCTGATGATGATATTTTGGATTTGATTAGATTAGTATAGGTGATAGTGGTTTACTGTGATGAATAGAGGCAAAATTTTGATAGAAATTCTAGCGGTATTTGAGAGGCTCTGATACCATGTTAAGAGTATAGAGAGATAAGGAAGAATGATTTATTGTTGTAATTGGTGTGTGTTAGAATATACATAGAAAACCATATTTATAGGGTTGTAATAAGTGTAATACAAGTAAAGTAGTATAAGTGAAGAAGTACAAGTGAACTAGTACAAGTGTACTATAAGTGAAGTATAATATCTAGTGAAGTATAATATCAAATATAACTTAACAATAAGTAAATATATAATAAGTTTATATATAAGTGTAAGGAAATCGGATTCAATGGTTTAATGGAATAAGAAGTGTAATTCTCAATTTGGTTATCTTCTTTGTGAAAGACTCAATTTGTTTTCCATGGTTACTAGGGACGAAGCTATACGTAAGTGAGAGAGGGCACGTGCTCCTCTTATAACGTTTCAATAAAAAAAATTTTGTTGTTATAATTATAAATGTCTATTTATGTTACAAAAATATATAACAATGTTCACTCTAAAGTTTATTATTTAAATATTATTTTTCTTTCTTTTCTTATACTACATACTCATTTCTATTCCCTATATATTTTTGACTTTTACTATACTATTATATAATTTTTACTAAATAGACTCTATTAGAACGATAAATATTTAACATCTTCTCATAAATTTTAAAAATATTACGTCAAATAATGCCTAAAACTTAAATATAAGAACAAAAATAACACCCCGAATAATATTGAATGGATTCAATTGAACAGAGTTCAACATTGAATGAGTTTAAATGACCATAGTTCAACTTGAACAACATCCCACTAGATGACGTTCAATGTGAAATGATGGATTAGATTTTTATAATAGTAAAAAAACATATGAACTGTACATAATAGGTGTTATTTTTATGGTTACAAGCTTCAAAGGTATAATTTTGTTATTTTCTTTGAATTTTACTAGTTTAGTGTTCTTAGCTTTTTTTTTTAAATAATGGTTATTGTCTTGCATATAATTTAACCATTCATTGTTACACTATATATAATTACATAAATATTCATTGTTATTTATAAAATGTAATATTGATCTTATATATTTTTCTTTCCCATACTTAAATGTTTTTTGCATGTTTATTATAATTTATGTTATTTAATTTCTTTAATTTTTTTATCAGTTTGTATAAAAATTAAACTATGTTATTTAGTATTTTTACAACTTAATTTACATAGTTTTGAGTTTTTATTTTAATTAAATAAAAATAAATATTTAATATATAACACTTATATAATATTGAAAAATTAAATTTTGTAAATTTTTAGAAATCAACTACGACTTTTTCTTTATTATTTTACAATAACTCAATTCAAAAATTCATAAATATTACTATAAACATCCAAGTGGTATAAAAATTATTTATTACTATTCAATTTACTAATAGTGTCCTCCTAAACATTAATTAATCGCTACCCACTCCGGTGGCCAGTGGGGAAAATTTGAGTTGTTAGAGATATATGCTTGTTAGTGAGAGAATGTATATACGTGATGAGAGATGGTAGGTCTAGAAGCTTGCTGATAGCCTTTCAAAAACCATAACGCAAGCAATCAATGGCTACATTGATTATGGTTTTCTTATTGCGAATTTGCAATCAAAACATATCCCAAAATTAGAGGTCTCGTATTTTTTAATCTTTGTGTTCTATGGGTTGTGAGAAGATTAATGCTTACGAAGTTCTACAAAATGATTTGAATCACAAGATGGTATTATTTTGAGGGAAAATTTCATAAATACTCGTAAGGTTTTAATGTTATATCACAAGCATCCCCAAATGAGAAACTTATATCAATGATATGTAGTTCGAATACCCTCAAACACATAACAGTGTCAAAAATTATTTTAAATTTGTGTATCCTTTACTTTTATCAGACTTATGAAATTCAAAATGGATTAAAATTTATCATTTTTTCAATTAATTTGTTTCCCTAAAAAATAGAAAAACCTCATATCAGCCACCCTTTTCAAGCAACAACGCCATCTACCTCCCATCGCCGCCTCACCGTCCATCAAGCTCTATCGCCATCCCTAAAATTCCACCAATTTCCTTTCCTAAATCAAAATGTTTTATGACTCAAAACAAAAATTGGTTTGCAAAAAAAAAAAACAATCTCTACCACCCAACAAAATGTTAGTAGTATAAAAACACTCAAATTTTTCGAGAAGTTGCAATGAAAGCTTAATGTTGGAAAATTATACAAATTTTCGATAAGTCAGATTTATGAAAAAACAAGAATAGAAAAAATAACACACAAATTTGATAACAAAGTTCGGCCAATCTTGCTTACATTTCCGGACCTATTGTAGATCTTTTTACTGAAATGGGAGAAATTATACAAGGTGTTTACAACACTCACAACTCATAACTCACAGCTCACAATTACACCCAAGAAAATTACTCTCAATTTTATCTCACAAAAGCTTTTCTCTCAATTGGAATGAACACTTGGTTATTTGATTCATTATAATTATACACCTATTTATTGGAAAATTCACTCCTTGAATTGCTCCTTGAATTAAGCATTGATTTACTCCTCAACTTAAGGATGGCCACTCCTTGATTTTCTCCTTAATTTGATCCTTGTTTTGCTCCTTGAATTAAAGAGCTTTATAACAATCTCCAACAATCTCCCATTTGAAGACTCATTTCAATCTTTCTTCACACCTCGATCAATGCAATAGCTTTTCTAGTCTTGTTACTCTAACCGACCAACTGAAGTTGAACACAACTTCAATTTCATGGCAAACTCCCACTTGCTGGCATCTTGAGTCTGACAAGCTTCATCATAGCATTTAGGCTCTTCTCCATCAGTCAGAAACATATAGTTCATGTATCTCATGTTAGGCATATGGGGTTGATAATACCTTCTCAATATAGGAGCTGTAGTAGGAGGTTGTGGTGTGTCAGACTGCTGCATAGTGCTTTGTCTAACGAGTTCCTCTGGCTGAGGACTTACTACAATCGGTTCCTTCATGAAACTATCTGGGACATCATCTGCATTTGCAAATACTGACTCATTCTGCTTTGAGTTGTTGGTGTATGTTTTATGCATGTTCTTATACATCACTCTACTACATATCACTTTTTTGTTTTTATCATCTCAAATGCAGTAGCCAAACTCATCCTTACCATAGCCAATGAAGGTGCATTTATTAGATTTGGGATCAATCTTATTCCTACCTTGATCACTAATATGCACGTGCTACACAACCAAAAACTTTTAGATGTGATAGTTTCACCTCTTTTCTGCTTCATACCTCTTCTGGTATTCTATGCTCCAATGGAACAGATGGACCTCGATTGATCAAATAAGCTTCCATGTTGTCTACTTCTACCTAGAAGTGCTTCAATAAACCTGATTGTATACAAATGCCTTTGGCCTTTTCTGTCAACGTTCAGTTCATATGCTCAGCTACACCATTGTGTTGAGGCGTGCCTGGCATAGTTCTTTCCATTCTGATCCCATACTCATAGCATAAATTTTGAATCGGGTGTCTTTATAGTCACCACCATTGTCAATTCTAAGCCTTTTTATTTTCAAATCTATCTCATTTTCAACCATAACTTTCCATCTTTTGAAAGCCTTAAATACTTTAGACTTATGCTTTAGAAAGTAAACACATACCTTTCAAGAGTAATCATCAATGAAAGTCACGAAGTAGTGTTTCCCACCAATGGATGAGACGGTTGTTGGTCCCCAAACATCAGAGTGGATAAGCTCTAGCTTTTACTTCTTTGGGGTTCTACCACTTGTTTGAAAGCTGACACTCTTTTGCTTTCCAAGTATGCAATCTTCGTACATGTCTATCTCTGTAGACTATAGACCTAGAAGTTTTCCCTTTGAGTGCATAATATTCATCCCCTTCTCACACATGTGGCCTAGTCTCTGGTGCCACAAATTTGATGTTTCATTGCTTGCTGCAACTGCGATCGAACAACGTGATCCTATTGTCATATAAAAAGTGCCACTCTTCTTACCTCGAGCAATCATCATTGCACCCTTTGAACCCTTCTAATCATCACCATGGAAGATCGTAGTGTAGCCTTCACTAGCCAATTGCCCTACTGAGATTAAGTTCTTTCTTAGGTCGGGTATTTGCCTAACATCTTTCAGCTCCCAAACAGACCCGTTCAACTTAATCTTTACTACACCTTTTCCAATAATAGCACACGATTGATCATCACCAAGATACACCTTTCCAAGGTTTCTAGGGACATATTTCTCGAAGAATTATTTTTGTGAAGTAACATGGAACGATGCTCCAGAGTCTAACACCAAATATTTTTCGTTGCTCTCCAAAGAGCATATCAATGGATCATCTCCTCCTGAGGTGGAAGTAACATTTTCCTCTTCCTTCACTTATTGGTCCTTCATACACTCTTGCACTTATTTTTGTAGTGCCTGATTCTCCTACAATTCCAACACTTGACAGTCTTCGAGCTATTAGAATTATTGGGATTCCTATATTTGGACCTCCTGTCCTTAGATCTACCTTGATAGTCTGTTCTACCATATCCATTCCTTTTGTTTGAATTTCTTCCTCTTGACTATGTATGTAAAATTGAAGAGGTTGATGATTCACCTGAATCTCTACGTTGGATCTCTTTATTGAGAACCAGATCACGAACATCGTCTAATTTCAACTTATTGCTTCATGATAAGCTACTCACAGCCATGACAGTAACATTCTAGCTTTCTAGTAGAGAAGATAAAAGTATCAATTCTCGTAGTTCTTCATCGAATTCAATTTCAATTGAACTCAACTGGGTTGTGACTGATAAGAGTCAAATTATTGTATTTGTGTTATGATTTAAATGTTGATATTTGTGTGAAAATTGTGTTTATTTGATTATTTAATCCACAAATGTCATTTCATGGGTATTTCGTGTTTTAAGTGCAATTTCAGGTAAAATCATGATTTTGGAGAAGTTTGGGATAAATTTCAATGATCGGGATTGAGTGAAAATAAAAAAAAAAAGAAAAAAACAAAGTTTTAAAATTGGGAAATCACGCCGCTGGCGAGAAGATTCTCACCGCCGACAAAAATCTTACAAGAGCACCATGAAAATCTTACCGAGAGCATGGGTTTTGGTAGATGAAAATTCACCTTTTACCACCGGCCAAATTCATATCGCCGCTGGTATGAGTTGATTAAGAAATTCTTGTCCAAGTTCTTTCCTCATGCTAAGACGGAAAAATTGAGGAATGAAATCACATCTTTTACACAATATGACCAAGAATCATTGTATGAAGCTTGGGAAAGATTCAAAGAAATGTTGAGGAAGTTCCCACATCATGGTATACCAATTTGGCTACAAGTCTCTACATTTTATAATGGGTTGGTTTCAAACTATCGGGCAATGATTGATGCTGCAACTGGAGGGTCTTTAATGGGAAAAACACCGGAGGATGCTCATGAGTTGTTAGAGATTATGGCAGAAAACAATAATCAGTGGCATTCAGAGCGGGTAACTACAAAATACCAGCAACAGTGTATGAAATTGATTTAGTGAATGCTTTGTCGGCTCAAGCTGCTGCTCTTTCAAGAAAGATGGATTCTTTGTCATCCAAGTTCGAATCGAAACCAACTACACAATGTGATTTATGTGGTGGAAATCATGCTAGTATCGAGTGCCAAGTTGGAAATCCATTTGCTTTACCAAATGCTGAGCAAGAAAATTATGTTTCAAATTTCCAAAAACCTCAACATAACCCATATTTGAACACCTACAATCCAGGTTGGAGAAATCATCCAAATTTGTCATGGGGAAATAACCAAGGGGGATTCAAACTGTCATCATCTTCCTACCAACCCCAAGAGAAGAAACAAACAGATTTGGAAGGAATTTTGTGAAAGTTCATTGAGGAGTCAAGAACAAATTTTAGAAATCAAGAGGCAATCAATAGGGACATCCAAAACCAACTGGGGCAGCTTTCAAAGCAGATTGCAGAAAGGTCTCAAGAATCGTTGCCTAGTGACACAATAAATCCCAAAGAGCATGCAAAGGCTATCACATTGAGAAGTGGTAAAGAACTTGAATGGCAGAGGAAATCAGAGAAAAAGATGGAAGAATCTAAAGAAAATCCATCAACATCCCAAGATGTTCAACCTTCCCAAAATGCAAAATATGAGCCTCCTATCCCATATCCTCAAAATATTGAATAAGAAAAAGGTTGATAATCAATTTGATAAATTTTTGAATATTTTTAAGAAATTGCATATTAACATTCCTTTTGCAGAGATGTTGGAACAAATGCCCAAGTATGCAAAATTCATGAAGGAAATTCTATCAAAGAAGATGAAGCTGGGAGATTATGAAACTTTCATGCTAAATGAGGAGTGTAATGCAATTCTTCAAAGAAAACTACCACAGAAATTGAAAGACCCAGGGAGTTTTACTATACCTTGTACTATAGGAATTTGCAATTTTGATAAAGTCCTATGTGATTTAGGAGCAAGCATTAATTTGATGCCACTTTCTGTTTTCAGGAAACTAGGCCTGGGAGAAGTGAAGCCCACTTTCTGTTTTCAGGAAACTAGGCCTGGGAGAAGTGAAGCCCACTTCAATCTCTCTACAATTAGCGGATCGATCGGTGAAATATCCTCGAGGGGTAATTGAGGATGTTTTAATTAAAGTTGACAAATTTATTTTCCCTGTAGATTTCGTGGTGCTTGACATGGAGGAAGATAGAGAGGTACCGTTGATATTGGGGAGACCATTCCTTGCAACTGGAAGAACATTGATTGATGTTCAGCAAGGAAAGCTCATTATACGGGTGCAAGATGAACAAGTGACTTTTGATGTTTTTGAAGCAATGAAATTTCCAAGTGAGGTACATTCTTGTTTTCAAATTAACACTCTTGACAGGTTAATCTCGGAAACTTTTGAGGAGAGAACTCCATTGCTACCACTAGAAGCTTGCCTTGTGAAATCTACAACAATTGAGAAGGAAGATGAGGGAGTGAGACAATGTTCTGAATTACTGGAAGCACTTGATGAATATTTTTTCAGTGATGAAACATTCAAGGAGTTAGGAACAAATCAAACTCTAACCTCAGTGGTAAAGAAGGAAGCCAACAAGATTGAGCTAAAGCCACTACCATCCCATCTAAGGTATGCCTATGTTGAAGACTCTGAATCTTTTCCTGTTATTATTAACAATTGTTTGAATGATGAAGAGGAAAACAAGCTATTAGGAGTTCTTCAGACTCATAAAGCGGAAATTGGATGGACAATGGCAGACATCAAAGGGATTAGCAACTCTGTTTGTATGCATAAAATCTTGATGAATGAGGATTACAAGCCCACAATTAAGCCACAAAGGCGCTTAAAACCAACAATGCAAAAAGTGGTCAAGGATGAGATGATTAAGCTTTTGGATGCTGGGGTAATTTATCCGATTTCAGATAGTGCTTGCGTAAGCCCAATTCATTATGTACCAAAGAAAGAAGGAATCATAGTTTTAGAAAATGAAAACAATGAGCTTATTACAACAAGGATAGTGATTGGGTGGAGAGTGTGTATTGATTATCGAAAGTTGAACGACGCCACCTGAAAAGATCATTTTCCTTTGCCATTTATTGATCAGATGTTGGAAAGATTGGCTGGACATGCTTATTATTGTTTTCTTGATGGATATTCGGGGTACAACCAAATTGCAATTGCACCAGAGGATCAAGATAAGACAACATTTGCATGCCCTTATGGTACTTTTGCATACAGAAGGATGCCATTCGGTTTATGTAATGCACTTGCAACTTTCCAAAGATGCATGATAGTGATTTTCTCTGATATGGTCGAAAAGTTTATTGAGGTTTTTATGGATGATTTTTCTATTTTTGGCCATTCTTTTGATAATTGCCTGCATAATCTCTTTTTAGTCTTACAGCATTTTAAAGACACAAATTTAGTGTTAAATTGGGATAAATGTCACTTCATGGTTTAAGAAGGAATTGTTCTTGGCCATCGGATTTCAACAAAGGGAATAGAAGTGGACCGTGCAAATGTGGAAGTGATCGAAAAATTACCACCTCCAACAACTGTAAAAGGCATTAGAAGTTTCTTGGGACATGCTGGGTTTTATAGAATATTTATTAAAGATTTATCCAAAATAACAAAACCACTTTGCAGTTTGTTAGTTAAAAATGCACAGTTTGATTTTTCTTCTGATTGTTTGTAGGCTTTTAACCTTTTGAAGGAGAAGCTCACTTCGGCCCCTATAATTTGTGCACCAGATTGGAGTCTTCCATTTGAGGTAATGTGTGATGCCAGTGACTATGCTATAGGTTCTGTTTTTGGCTAAAGGAAGAATAAGTTGTTGCATGTGATTTATTATGCAAGCAGGACATTGACAGATGCACAACTTAATTATGTAACAATTGAGAAAAAGCTTTTGGCCGTAGTGTTTGCATTTGATAAGTTTAGATCTTATTTAATTAGGTCTAAAATCATTGTTTATACTGATCATTCTTCTCTTAAGTATTTGCTAGGCAAGAAAGATGCCAAACCGTGATTACTAAGATGGATTCTTCTCTTGCAAGAATTTGACTTAGAAATCCGGGACAAAAAGGGGACCGAAAATTTGGTTGCTGACCATTTGTCCAGGTTGGAGGAAGATTACCTTGAGGTTTAAGGACAAATTAATGAAACATTTCCTGATGAGCAATTGCTTGCTATCCGAACGGCTCCATGGTTTGCTGATTATGCAAATTATTTGGTCAAGAAAATTTTACCTCCTGACATGTCTTATCAACAAAGAAGGAAATTCTTTTCTGATTTGAAACAATATTTTTGGGATGAACCTTATTTGTATAAACATTGTTCAGATCAAATTATTAGAAGATGTGTGCCGGAGGAAGAAATGGAAAGCATTCTTCGTCATTGCCATTCGAAGGAAGTTGGAGGACATTTTGGTGGAACAAAAACTGTAGCAAAAATTTTACAATCTGGATTCTATTGGCCTTTATTGTTTAAAGATGCTTTCAAGTTTGTTTCAATGTGTGATGATTGCCAAAGGAGCGGAAATATTTCACAGAGACATGAAATGCCCTTAAATAATATTTTGATTATTGATTTATTTGATGTTTGGGGTATTGATTTTATGGGGCCTTTTCCTTCATATCATTCTAATAAATACATTCTTATTGGTGTAGATTATGTCTCTAAATGGGTGGAAGCAGTTGCCTTGCCTACCAATGATGCTAGGGTTATGATCAATTTTCTCAAGAAGAACATATTTTCCAGATTTGGCACACCTAGAGCAATTATAAGTGATGGAGGTAAGCATTTTTGCAATAACCAATTTGAGGTTTTGTTGCAAAAATATGGAGTAACACACCGGATAGCAACACCTTACCATCCTCAAACTAGTGGACAAGTTGAAGTGTCAAATCGAGAGTTGAAGAGGATCCTTGAAAAGATCGTAAATAACTCACGCAAGGATTGGTCAAGGAAACTAGATGATGCACTTTGGGGCTATAGGATAGCTTTCAAGACACCTATCAGCATGTCTCCATACCAATTGGTGTATGGAAAAGCTTGTCACCTTCTAGTTGAATTGGAACATTGGGCATATTGGGCAATTAAAATTCTGAATTTTGGTCTTAAGGCAGCAGGTGAAAAGAGGGTGTTGCAATTGAATGAGATGGATGAAATGAGGAATGATGCTTATGAGAATTCTCGAATATACAAGGACAAGACGAAGGTTTGGCATGATAAGCACTTTTTGAGGCGAAACTTTGAGATGGGACAGAAAGTGCTGCTTTATAATTCCCATCTTAGACTTTTTCTGGGAAAGCTAAAATCTCGTTGGTTAGGACCTTTTCTAGTAACCAAGGTGTTTCCTTATGGAGCAGTTGAGATCAGTCATGAAACAAAGGGAACTTTCAAGGTGAATGGACAACGGTTGAAGCCATATTTTGACGGAGAATTCAGCAAGCAAAAAGATTCTCTAGAGTTACAACAACTGCAATAAAGAATGACAGAAAGTCTAGCTCATGACTATAACTTAAAGAGCTTAATGGGAGACAACCCATCAGATTTGTTTTCTCATCTTTTAACTCATTTTATTTTAGCAATTTTAAATTTTAAATTTTAGCTTAAATTTTAAGTTTTGGTGAATTATTAGTTAGATTTTAAATTCTACACTTCATTTTATGATAATTTTATTTATCTTGCAGGAAAAAAATCTTAC
Organism: Hippophae gyantsensis; assembly: GCA_030763125.1. NCBI lineage: Eukaryota > Viridiplantae > Streptophyta > Magnoliopsida > Rosales > Elaeagnaceae > Hippophae > Hippophae gyantsensis. The sequence goes on along the minus strand of CM061035.1, from coordinate 37,474,156 downwards.
GTTCACCGTCGGCGAGGGAAAAAAATCTTACGTTCAGTTGTTTTCAATACTTCTTGATATTTATTTTCATATTTTCTATTTAGTTTCTGATATTCATCTTGTGGACTTTTGTTGAGTGTTTTATTTTTTTGTCACCTTTTTCATTTTATTTCTTTATGATTGATTTTCTTTTATTGTTAACCCCGTGATTTAACAAATTACTATGACTGTGATAGTACACCTAGCTCTTTTTCTCTTTGTGATGTCAATAGCCATTTGCAATTTTTCTTTCTTACATTGAGGACAATGTAAGGTTTTGGTTGGGGGTGCGGTAAACGGTAAATCTTTTCTTCGCTTCATTTTTAGTAGTTTTGTTTGTGTGTTTATTTGTGTTTTTTTCATTTGTATTTTTACTTGTTTTAATTTGTACGTTGATGATAATAGTGTGATTGTGATAACAAGTAGCTTTTAGAAGACATTAAATTTTGCTTCGGTTTAAAGATAATTTCAAATGTTGATTTTACGTAGTTGGCGACTCTTTTGGTACGTGGTATGATTTGGTTGATTAGTCTAAATGCTTAGAGAAGTCTTATGTGCGAATTTTTCATGGACATTTTTGTGATCTCAACAAACTCTAGAACTCATTTGAAAACCTCTTGAGGCGAAATAATTTGGAATTGCACTGTTTAGGATATGATGTAGACCATTTTTGGATTGATTGTGCCATTTTAAGCCTACCTTGTTATCCTTATATCACTAGTTACCTCTTTGAGCCTATTTAAATATATTGTTAGCCTTATTTTTCTTTCTTTTTGCCTTCTATAACCTACCTTTTATTTAACCAAAATATATATATATAATTCCTACCTTATTTGTTAAGAGCACTTAATTTTGAACACAAACTTTTCAAGAGCAATTGGAGTAAGGATGGAATAAAAAAAAATCTTCCACATATATTGGAAGAAATTGGTTGGGGGTTATGTCTTAAAAAAAGGCTTTCACATTCTAGTAAATAAAATAGTGTTAGTGATGGATGTACTGAGTTGAAAGATTGAGGAAGAATTTTGTTTATCTTTGGAAAAATGGGTTATGATCGGAAAAAACAATTTGGGTTAAACGGTGTTACTCTTTTACTTAATTGGTTGTGTTTAATCTAATAAGTGCTCTTATTTGTATTTTGACACTTCCTGTTCTTTCTTAACCAAATACCTAAGCCTAACATTACAAGTCTTATAAAGTCCTATTGATCTGAAGTGGTGTATTTTCCTTCATTAGTGGAGAGAGGTTTGAAAAGTGAGCCTATGGAGTTTGAGATTTCACCTTTTTGTTTGTGGGTATCATCACTGGAAGCCCTCACGAGACTACAACTCGTCCTACTAGGGCCGCCAAGGGGTTTAAAGGCTTATTGCATATGCTTAATGTAATTTTGTAAATAGAATAAATTTTCTTTGAATTTTTCTTTTAATGTCTCCTTTGAATTTATTCATAGATCGCTTTCTTGCTAGAGACTAGCAAGAAGCTGGTTGGGGGATGTTGATAAGAGTCAAATTATTGTATTTTTGTTATGATTTAAATGTTGATATTTGTGTGAAAATTGTGTTTATTTGATTATTTAATCCACAAATGTCATTTCATGGGTATTTCGTGTTTTAAGTGTAATTTCAGGTAAAATCATGATTTTGGAGAAGTTTGGGACAAATTTCAATGATCGGGATTGAGTGAAAATAAAAAAAATAAAAAAACAAAGTTTTAAAATTTGGAAATCACTCCGCTGACGAGAAGATTCTCGCCACCGGCGAAAATCTTACAAGAGCACGGTGAAAATCTTACCGAGAGCACGGGTTTTGGCAGATGCAAATCTCGCCGCCGACGAGACACCTTTCCTCGCCGGCAAGAATCAGAGGAACCAAAATTTTAATTTTTTATGTTGTTTTGTTCCAAAATTGCCCCCAATACCCTAGATCTATATATACCATAAGATGGAGAAAGAGGCCACGACAGAGAGGAGGAGATATGAGACATTTTTGAAGGAGAGAAGGCAATTTTGGAGAGAAAGTTTCGAGAAGCTTGAAGGATTATCACCATTGTTGCTACCAAGTGTTCATCTTCAAGATTTTTTCATCTCTTCTCCTTAGATTTCATTTTCTGCATTTTATTCAGATTTGTTATTCATGGATTCAATTGAGATAATGTTTGTTCTTATTTCCATTATGAAGTAATTCATTTTTTCTAAGGCTATGATGTAGTTGAATCAAGAAAATTTGATTTCTTTTGTTATTGTTATATGAGTTCATTATTTTCAAGTTGAGTATTTATTTCCATGCTTAATGCTTTTAAATTTCTGGCCAAGATTTAGATGATTTGTTGCATTATATTGAGACCAAGAGGAGATGTGTAATGAATGCTTCTTGTGATAAATACCATATGTTGAATGCGAGTGTGAGACCTAATGCATGATGTATGTGGTTATTCTAGAAATTCCATAAATCGTAATGTGCTTGTTTGCGATTAAATCTTCATTGAAATATAGTTGGTTTTCATAGTTAAGTAATTCTAATATAACTCGAGAGAAAGTATTAGGTAAATTTGGGTTTTTCAACCATCATTTTTAGCTTTGATTCTCATATAACATGACTTGAAATCGGATTGAATTGATTTAGCAAAATCAAATGCCTTAGCGTTTTTAATCATTTGTGAACAACATTCAATTGTATTAATTGCATTTATTTTTAAGTTAATTTGCTTCTTAAACAATTTCAAAAATTGGGTTTTCAAATAAAATTAGGATTAGTCAATTTCGGTACTTAGTAACGTCATTCCTTGTGGTTCGATATCCATACTTTTGTACACTTTATTACCTGAACTATTCGTACACTTGCAAAAATACGCATCAGTGTCTGTGTTGAGTTCATTGAGATGTTGAGCTACCTATGCCGCCATCCATCATCTGCAAATTGAACAAATTCCTTATCAAGTGCACTTTATTTGAGGTATATTGCTTCTCATACATATTGGAGAGAATTTCCATTAGACCCATCATGGTCTTTTCCTTTACTATGTTCAAAGAAACATGGCAGGATAGCGTGAATCGATTAACTTCGAGGGCTTGTCTGTCTAGAGGATTCCAATCTTCTTTCTTCATAACCTCTGGCTTCTTCCCTAAGATAGGTTGATACAATTTTCTTTGATACAGATAATCCTTTATCTGCATTTTCCAAAACCCAAAATTTGTGCCATCAAATTTCTCGAGTTTCACCTTTCCTTCATCTGTGGTCATTGCTCCCATTCAAATCTGACTTCCTTCAGATCGTTTCTGACTATTTCTGCAAACCATTGTGTATTGAACACCTCTGTCAACAAACAAATATCGTCGACAAAATTTCACCATTCAGATAATTTACTATTCACATGAATATTAACATTGTAGGAAATTGACAGAAATCACCACCAAAAGCTCTGATACTAGTTGTTGGAAAATTACGCAAATTTTCGATAAACCAGATTTATGAGAAAGTAAGAATAGAAAAAAATAACATACAAATTTGATAACGGAGTTTGACCAATTTTGCTTACGTCTTTGGACCTACTGTAGATCTTTTTATTGAAATGCAAGAAATTATATAAGGTGTTTACAACACTCACAACTCACAACTAACAACTTACAACTCATAATTATACCCAAGAAAATTACTCTTAATTTTCTCTCACCAAAGCCTTTCTCTCAATTGGAATGAACACTTAGTTGTTTGATTCATTACAATTATGTATCTATTTATAAGAAAATTCACTCCTTGAATTAAGCATTAATTTACTACTCAAATTAAGGATGATCAGTCCTTGATTTACTCCTTAATTTGCTCCTTGAATTAAGTAGCTTTATAACAATCTCCAACACTTAAACCATGTGACCGAATCATGAACGAAACAATACAATCCATGGTTATCATCATTGGTATTCAAGAAGATCATAAAGACTTAAAACATTCATTTTCATCGTCCTTATCCTACATTCTAGAGAATCTACAACCCTATATATGAAAAAATTACCCAAAGCTATTAAGTTTTAAAATCTCAAATTATCAAATCCAAACAAGAAAACCCATAAATCCTCCTCGGTCTCTCTCTATGTATTTTTTATTTTATGTATAAATTTATCTTCTACAAGTTTTTCCTAGCAACCAAACACTACATATAACAATAAAGAAAAAGAAAACTAAGAGAAATGAACTATTGATGGTGATATCCATAGAGAACGAAAGTTGTTTATTGAATAAGATGGAGAAACTTTCCTAGTCGTAAATGGGTTTCAATGCTAAATCACCATTACTCTTTCAAATTTCTCTCTCCCTTGATTATGCTGTTGTTATAATTCTAAGTATAGTGATTAGAAGTGATTGGATCAAGAGATGAAAAAGAACAAAAAGAGGTTGCTCGTCTCCCAATTGCCTTTTTTTTATTTTTATTTGTAAAAAAAAACGATAAAGTAATAAAAATGTGTGAAAAGTTTAAATTTATAATTATGCCACATTTCCGTTAGTTTTAACTAATAGTTCTAATGGGTGTGTTTTTGTAATATTTTTTAAAATTGAGGGAGTCTTGCAATATTAATGCAAATATCAAAATGTTTTTGATATTATCCCTTATTTTGGGTGGGGATTCTTGAAATCATTTTGCTTGTATTATGTGTATATTTTAGTTACTTTTTGATAATTAAACAGATTAGTCACTTCTTGTACAATATGATTTTATTTTATTAATAAAATTGTATAAAAAATAATAAAACATATTTAATAGAGCAAAAATTATCATTCTAAAGTCTTTTTTCCTTTATACTTATTAAGGGTAATTTCGTACATCTTATATGATAGTCAAAAAGTGAGATAATTTTATGGATCAAGTCTAATAGTGATCTCAAACAACTTTATGGATCAAGTCTAATAAGTGTCTAATCATCGTACAAGTATGACAAAATATAATTATCCTAAGAGGATAGGGTCCCAATAATTATCTTTTAGTTATCTAAAAGAGATAAACGTTTAGAGATTTTCTTTTTTCTATCTTAAAGAGATAAATGACCAAAGATTCTCCTTTATTTATCTTAAAGAGATAAGGCCAAATATTATCTTTTATATATCTCAAAGGATAATCTAGCAGATATTTAAAGATATGTCAATAAACAATAAATGTCTACAACAAATAATTATCTACTAAGCTACAACGGCTCAATCTTAGTCAGATAAGGATAAACTATCATGTTTATTCTTTCCCCTGTACATAGTCACATATGCATAATATAATATAATATCATCATCATCATCATCATCTAATATCTTATATTATATTGAAATTACTAGATCTCATAATAGGGAATGACAATTAATCACTCTATTTTCATACAATTACTAGAGCAAGATTGAGATCTCTTCTACCCTTCATCTTACAGTTACTGACTTAAAAATCGCGGAGTTAAAGACCACCTCTCATAAGGTGGTCCAAAGTCTTAATAGTTTTTACATATTGATAAGAGTCAAATTATTGCATTTTTGTTATGATTTAAATGTTGATATTTGTGTGAAAATTGCGTTTATTTGATTATTTAATCCACAAATGTCATTTCACGGGTATTTCGTGTTTAAAGTGCAATTTCAGGTGAAATCATAATTTTGGAGAAGTTTGGGACAAATTTCTATGAACGGGATTGAGTGCAAATAAAAAGAAAAGAAAATTTCAAAATTTGGAATTTCGCCGCCGACTAGAATATTCTCGCCGCCGGCGAAAACCTTACGGAGAATACGTTGAGCAAAGCAATCTCGCCGCCGGCCAAAGAAATCTCGCCGCCGGCCAATTTAATCTCGCCACCGGCCAATTCATTCTCGCCGCCGGCGAAAATCCTACAGAAAGCACGGCGAAAATCTTCCCGAGAGCACAAAATTTGGCAAATTCATCTCGCCGCCGGCCAAAATCGAAAACCCGAAAAAATTTATTTTCCAGAAAACTCGCCGCGGCGAGAATAATGTCACCGCCGGCGAGTTTCGTCCGAAAACAGATTTTTTGGTTGTTTTTTTCCAAAATTGCCCCCCCAAACCCTAGATCTATATATATAATATGATGGAAAAAGAGGGGGACGGCAGAAAGCAGAGTTCAAAGGCATTTTTGGAGAAGAGAAGGAAATTTTGGAGAAACTTGAAAGATCTTCACCATTGTTGCTACCAAGCCTTCATCTTCTAGAGTTTTTTCATCTCTTCTCCTTAGTTTTTATTTTCTGCAGTTTATTCATATTTGTTATTCATGGATTCAATTGAAATAATGGTTGTTCTTATTTCCGTTATGAACTAATTCGTTTTTGCTAAGGCTATGATGTAGTTAGATCAATGAAATCTGATTTCTTTTGTTATGGTTATATGAATTCATTGTTTTCAAGTCGAGTATTTATTTCCATGCTTAATGCTTTTAAATTTCTGATCAAGATTTAAATGATTTGTTGCATTATATTGAGACCAAGAGGAGATGTGTAATGAATGCTTCTTGTGATAAATACCGTATGTTGAATGCGAGTTTGACACCTAATGCATGATGTATGTGGTTATTCCAGAAATTCCATAAATCGTAATGTGCTTATTTGTGATTAAATCTTCATAGAAATATAGTCGGTTTTCATAGATAAGTAATTCTAATATAACTTGAGAAATAGTATTAGATAAGTTTGGGTTTTTCAACCATCACTTTTAGCTTTGATTCTCATATAACATGACTTGAAATCGGATTGAATTGATTTAGCGAAATCAAATGCCTTAGCGTTTTTAATCATTAGTGAACAACATTTAATTTTGTTATTTGCATTTAGTTTTATGTTAATTTTCTTTATAAACAATTTCAACAATTCAGTTTTCAAATAAAATTAGGGTTAGTCAATTTCGGTACTTAGTAACGCCATTCCTTGTGGGTTCGATATCCGTACTTTTGTACACTTTATTACTTGAACGATTCGTACACTTGCGAAAATAAGCATCAAGTTTTTGGCGCCGTTGCCGGGGAATGGTTTGATTTTATTAATATCGATACTACCTAATCTTAGTTTTAATTTGAAGTTAATTTGCTTTATCTTTCTTTCATTTTTAATTTTGTTTATTTTGCTGTTTTATTTTATTTGTCATAAAAAAAAAGTAACTTTGTGTTGTTTTTGTGTTAGTTGATTTTCTGGTTGCAGGATTTGTGTATGAGACGTACAAGAAGCCTTATCCTTCTTCCACTTGATCCAGAGATTGATAGAACATATAGGCGTCTAAACCGAGAGAGAAGACGTTCAACCTCAGCTCCTAATAGACAATCAACCATGGATTCACCATTTGTTGAGGGAGGTGGAAATCGTAGAGCTTTGAGGGATTATGCTGCGCCTAATGTTGCTGGAACTATTTCGTGTATAAGGAGGCCAGCTATTCAAGCCAATAACTTTGAGATAAAATCATCCTTTATCCAAATGGTTCAATCAAATCAGTTTGGGGGAATGTCAAAGGATGATCCGAATGCACATATTGCTTACTTTCTGGAGGTGTGTGATCTTTACAAGATAAATGGTGTGTCCGAAGATCTTTGTAAGATTGAGGGTTTTTCCTTTTTCACTTCGGGATAAAGCCAAGGAGTGGCTAAACTCATTACCACCGGGATCAATTACAACATGGAATGAATTGGTTCAGAAATTCTTGTCCAAGTTCTTTCCTCCTACTAAGACGGCAAAATTGAGGAATGAAATCACATCTTTTACACAGTATGACCAAGAATCATTGTATGAATCTTGGGAAAGATTCAAAGAAATGTTGAGGAAGTGCCCACATCATGGTATACCAATTTGGCTACAAGTTTCTACATTTTATAATGGGTTGGTTTCAAACTATCGTGCAATGATTGATGCTGCAGCTGGAGGATCTTTGATGGGAAAAACACCGGAGGATGCTCATGAGTTATTAGAGGTTATGGCAGAAAACAACAATCAGTGGCATTCAGAGTGGGTAATTGCAAAAAGACCAGCAGTAGTGCATGAAATTGATTCAGTGAATGCTTTGTCGGCTCAAGTTGCTGTTCTTTCAAGAAAGATGGATTCTTTGTCCTCCAAATTTGAATCCAAACCAACTGTACAATGTGATTTATGTGGTGGAAATCATGCTAGCATCGAGTGCCAAGTTGGAAATCCATTTGCTTCACCAAATGCTGAGCAAGCAAATTATGTTTCAAATTTCCAAAAACCTCAACATAACCCATACTCGAACACCTACAATCCAGGTTGGAGAAATCATCCAAATTTGTCATGGGGAAATAACCAAGGGGGATTCAAACCGTCATCATCTTCCTACCAACCCCAAGAGAAGAAACAAACAAATTTGGAATAAATTTTGGGAAAATTCATTGAGGAGACAAGAGCAAATTTCAGAAATCAAGAGGCAATCAACAGGGACATCCAAAACCAACTGGGGCAGCTTTCAAAGCAGATTGTAGAAAGGTCTCAAGGATCACTACCTAGTGACACAATAAATCCCACAGAGCATGTAAAGGCTATCACATTAAGAAGTGGAAAAGAACTTGAGAATCAGAAGAAATCGGAGAAAAAGATGGAAGAATCTAAAGAAAATCCATCAAGATCCCAAGATATTCAACCTTCCCCATATGCAAAATATGAGCCTCCTATCCCATATCCTCAAAGATTGAATAAGAAAAAGCTTGATAATCAATTTGATAAATTTCTGGATATTTTTAAGAAATTGCATATTAACATTCCTTTTGCAGAGATGTTGGAACAAATGCCCAAATATGCAAAATTCATAAAGGAAATCCTATCAAAAAAGAGGAGGCTGGGAGATAATGAAACTGTCATGCTAAATGAGGAGTGCAGTGCAGTTCTTCAAAGAAAAGCGCCACGTAAATTGAAAGACCAAGGAGTTTTACTATACCTTGTACTATAGGAAGTTGCAATTTTGATAAAGTCCTATGTGATTTAGGAGCAAGCATTAATTTGATGCCACTTTCTGCTTTCGTGAAACTAGGCACAGGAGAAGTGAAGCCCACTTCAATATCTTTACAATTAGCGGATCGATCGGTGAAATATCCTCTAGGGGTAATTGAGGATGTTTTAATTAAAGTCGGCAAGTTTATTTTCCCGTAGATTTCGTGGTGCTTGACATGGAGGAAGATAGAGAGATACCGTTGATATTGGGGAGACCGTTCCTTGCAATTTGGAAGAACATTGATTGATGTTCGACAAGGAAAGCTCATTCTACGGGTGCAAGATGAACAAGTAACTTTTGATGTTTTTGAAGAACTAAAATCTCCAAGTGATGTACATTCTTGTCTTCAAATTAACACTCTTCACGGGTTAATCTCAGAAACTTTTGAGGAGATAAATCCATTGCTACCACTAGAAGTTGGCGTTGTGAAATCAAGAACAATTGAGGAGGAAGATGAGGGGACGAGACAATGTTCGATTACCGCAGCACCTAATGAATATTTATGCGGTGATGGAACATTTAAGGAGTTGGGAACAAATGAAACTCCAACCTCGGTGGTAAAGAATGGAGCCAACAAGATTGAGCTAAACCCAATGCCATCCCATCTAAAAAAAATTTCTTACGTTCACCACCGTGAGGCAGTTTCACCGCCGGTGGAAAGGAGATCTCTCTTCCCTTTCTTACATTGAGGACAATGTAAGGTTTTGGTTGGGGGTGCGGTAAACGGTAAATCTTTTCTCCCCTTCATTTTTAGTAGTTTTGTTTGTGTGTTTAGTTGTATTTAATTTTGATTTTCCATTTATTTTTCTGCATTTTGATTTAATTTTTTTATTATTTTATTTTATTTTATTTCTTTAGTGTCTTATTTTATTATTATTATTGTTATTATTATTATTTTTATTTTATTTGCATTTTACTTGTTTTAATTTGCACGTTGATGATAATAATGTGATTGTGATAACAAGTAGCTGTTAGAAGACATTAAATTTTGCTTTGGTTTAAAGAGAATTTCAAATGTTGATTTTACCTAGTTGGCGACTCTTTTGGTATGTGGTATGATTTGGTTGATTAGTCTAAATGCTTAGAGAAGTCTTATGTGTGAATTTTGCATGGACATTTTTGTGATCTCAACAAACTCTAGAACTCATTTGAAAACCTCTTGAGGCGAAATAATTTGGAATTGCACTGTTTAGGATATGATGTAGGCCATTTTTGGATCGATTGTGCCATTTTAAGCCTACCTTGTTATCTTTATATCACTAGTAACCTCTTTGAGCCATTTAAATATATTGTTAGCCTTACTTTTCTTTCTTTTTTCCTTATATAACCTACCTTCTTTTAAGCCAAAAATATATATATATAATTCCTACCTTATTTGTTATGAGCACTTAATTTTGAACACAAACTTTTCAAGAGGATAGTTATAGGTAAGATGTTTGTGGGTATCATCACTAGAAGCCCTCACGAGACTACAACTCGTCCTACTAGGGCCACCTAGGGGTTTAAAGGCTTATTGCATACGCTTAATGTAATGTCGTAAATAGAATAAATTTCCTTTGAATTTTTCTTTTAATGTCTCCTTTGAAATTATTCATAGATCGCTTTTCTTGCTAGAGACTAGCAAGAAGCTGGTTGGGGGTTGTTGATAAGAGTCAAATTATTGCATTTTTGTTATGATTTAAATGTTGATATTTGTGTAAAAATTGCGTTTATTTGATTATTTAATCCACAAAAGTCATTTCACGGGTATTTCGTGTTTAAAGTGCAATTTCAGGTGAAATCATAATTTTGGAGAAGTTTGGGACAAATTTCTATGAACGGGATTGAGTGCAAATAAAAAGAGAAGAAAATTTCAAAATTTGGAATTTCGCCGCCAACTAGAATATTCTCGCCGCCGGCGAAAACCTTACGGAGAATACGTTGAGCAAAGCAATCTCGCCGCCGGCCAAAGAAATCTCGCTGCCGGCCAAATGCATCTAGCCGCCGGCCACATTATTTTGGCCGCCGGCCAAAATCGAAAACCCAAAAAAATTTATTTTCCAGAAAACTCGTCGCGGCGAGAATAATGTCGCCGCCGGCGAGTTTCATCCGAAAACAAATTTTTTGGTTGTTTTGTTCCAAAATTGCCCCTCCAAACCCTAGATCTATATATATAATATGATGGAAAAAGAGGGGGACGGTAGAAAGCAGAGTTCAAAGGCATTTTTGGAGAAGAGAAGGAAATTTTGGAGAAACTTGAAGGATCTTCACCATTGTTGCTACCAAGCCTTCATCTTCTAGAGTTTTTTCATCTCTTCTCCTTAGTTTTTATTTTCTGCAGTTTATTCATATTTTTTATTCATGGATTCAATTGAAATAATGGTTGTTCTTATTTCCGTTATGAACTAATTCGTTTTTGCTAAGGCTATGATGTAGTTAGATCAAGGAAATCTGATTTCTTTTGTTATGGTTATATGAATTCATTGTTTTCAAGTCGAGTATTTATTTCCATGCTTAATGCTTTTAAATTTTTGATCAAGATTTAAATGATTTGTTGCATTATATTGAGACCGAGAGGAGATATGTAATGAATGCTTCTTGTGATAAATACCGTATGTTGAATGCGAGTTTGACACCTAATGCATGATGTATGTGGTTATTCCAGAAATTCCATAAATCGTAATGTGCTTATTTGTGATTAAATCTTCATAGAAATATAGTCGGTTTTCATAGATAAGTAATTCTAATATAACTTGAGAAAGAGTATTAGATAAGTTTGGGTTTTTCAACCATCACTTTTAGCTTTGATTCTCATATAACATGACTTGAAATCGGATTGAATTGATTTAGCGAAATCAAATGCCTTAGCGGTTTTAATCATTAGTGAACAACATTTAATTTTGTTATTTGCGTTTAGTTTTATGTTAATTTTCTTTTTAAACAATTTCAACAATTCAGTTTTCAAATAAAATTAGGGTTAGTCAATTTCGGTACTTAGTAACGCCATTCCTTGTGGGTTCGATATCCATACTTTTGTACACTTTATTACTTGAACGATTCATACACTTGCGAAAATAAGCATCACATATAATAGTTTGCACGGAGAACAATCCTACCTAATGTTGACAAAAATCGGTATCAACATGTGACATCGTCTGTGGGACACACTTCTATTTTCCTAAAAAAATTCAAAATTATAGGATTCTCAAAAAAGTTCTCCAAGTTCTTGATCTACTAATAAATAATAAAATAAATATTTAAAAAAAGAGATTGTAGACCTTAACAACAGTTTTTTATGAAAAGAGAACTTGAAAATCTTCTAATCTACTATTTTCATATATTTAGATTTTCTAAACTTTTGATCTACTAGTCAGGAGGTCTAGCATGCTAACCAACAAGAAATCCTTCCAACTCTATCGAAGCATGCAAGAAATATAAGTGTTATACCTTGACATGCTCGCCCACAATGGGTCAGATAATGTAAGCTTGGATCTAAAGCCTTTAGAGATGGTGGAAAAAGCACTCTATGCCATCCTTAAATGCCTACTAGAGCCACTGGATTTTGGACAAACCATTTTCCCATAGAACGTCCCTGTGACATCCTCTAATGCCCAAAGTGCACAAGGCTAGACTCATAGCCATCTAGGGCTTAGATGGAAAGATGATCATCCAAGATAGAACTCAACCTCCAGACGTAGTACCATTGGTGAGAAAATGTTGCCTAAGCTAAGTGTTGTCGATCAAGATTTGGCCGGTCAAATATTACCACCCAAGACCAACACCATAGGTCAGAATATAGCCGTTGAAGAAGAGTCATTCGGGATAAGTGTCACTGGCCAGGGTGTGATCCATTTGGAACCACCTGCTAGGTCAAACTTTACCACATTTCCTTTACCCATCGACTACTCTCTAGTTGTGTGAGGTGGACTCGAGTTGCTTCCATACCACAACGTGCCATCGACCATTATGCTTAACCAGGAACTTGATCCTTATTGGGGCATGTTCTCATATATAAACCAACATAACAAACACATCTACTGGTCCTACCTGAGGATGAGCCTTACAAGACCGTCCACATGGGTACATCATTACCACCATATGAACAAGAAAGGTTAGATGAGTTCCTAAGACAAAATAAAGATGTGTCTATGGTCCCATGAGGATATGTCTGGTATAGATCTAAAAATCATAGCACACCATCCCAATATGAACCCAAAATTTAAACTTGTTAGGCAAAAGAGAAGATCATCTAATCAAGAAAGATACTTTGCCATGAAAGTAAAAGTTGAAAAACTCTTAAAAGCTAGATATATAATAAAAGTGTACTATCATGATTGGTTGGAGAATGTTGTCCAGGTTCAAAAAGCCACTAGGCAATAGAGAATGTGTGTAGATTTCATTATCTGAATAAGGCCTATCTAAAAGATAGTTTCTCATTGTCATGTATAAACCAACTTATGGATGCCATTGTAGGATATATTGTCTTCTTCTTCGTGGATGCTTATTTTAGGCATAATCAAATCTGAATGTACGTCCCTTATTAGGAAAAGAAAAGTTTCATGACTAACTAAGGATTATTTTGTTACAAAGTTATGGCTTTTGGCTTGAAAAATGATGGTGCTACATATCAAAGATTACTCCACAAAATGTTTTCAAACTTCATTGGATAGTCAATGGGGGTATATGTGGACGATATAATTTTCAAAAGCAAACACACTAAGGATCATGTCACTCACCTGAATGAAACCTCAAACATTCTCAAAAAGTATGGAATGAAGCTAAACTCGAGCAAGTGGGTGTTTGGAGTAGGTTCAGGAAAGTTCTTAGGTTCATGGTCATCTAGAGGGGAATTGAGGCCAACTCTTAGAAAATAAAAGTATTGATAGATATGTAAACTTTTAGGACTATCGAAAAAGTCTAGAGATTGATAGGAAGAGTGGTTGCTCCGAACCATTTCATCTCTCAAGAAACTAACAAGTATGCACCTTTCTTCAAAATATTAAGTGGGAAGTCTAATTTTCCTAAGACTAGAATTGTAAGAAATAATTTGAAGTGTTTAAGGAATATTTGAGCAATCCATAAATGCTATCTAGTCATACCTAGATGACATCCTCACCTTGTACTTGGCAGCCTTAGAAACAACTATTAGTATATCCTTAGTAAAGGATGACAAAGGAGTCTAGAGACCTATCTATTATGTAAGCAAGTCCTTCCAAGATGTAGGACAAAGGTACTCACAGATAGAGAAAGTGACCCTTGCACTTATATTAGTAGCCAAAAAGCTACGCTCATATTTCCAGGCTCATAGCATAGTTGTGCCCATGGATACCAAATTTTGACAAGTACTTTATATGCCCGAGGTCTCTAGCATTTTGAAAAAAATAGGCTATTAAACTTAGTGACTTTAACATTGAGTGACCTTTTTACTACCATTAAAGGCCAGAACCTGACTGAATTTCTAGCTAAGATTTCTACAGAAGAACCTTCCAATAAAGAAGAAGGTAGGTAGACACTTAATATGGATAGCTCCTCCTATAAAAATGGGAATGAAGCTGGACTTATATTGGTCACCCTAAAAGGTTATCCCTTAAATTATGCATTAAGAGTTCTATTCAAAAAATCGAACAATAGGGTAGAATATGAACTCTATCATAGGTCTTAACCTGGCAAAGGCTCTAAAACCCCAACAAATACATTGTTTCAATGACTCATAGCCTGTTATGAAACAAGTAGTGGGTGAGTTAGAGGGCCTAACTTACATGAATATCAAAACTTGACTGTGAAATTGTTAAGTAGCATGAAATCCTAAACTTTGAATCACATTCCATGAGAGGCAAATACTCAAGTAGATGCCCTTTCCTAAATGGATTTTTCTACATATGAATATCTAGATCAAACCATCCCCATTCACCACCTCGATTAGCCTAGCATTAAAGCCCTGTATATAAAAAAATGCTCCCAATTGAGTTAGATCCCAACTGGATGGATCCAATTAAGAGTTTTCTCATAAGTGGAATGATGCATATTTTCGAAAGTGTATGAATCGTTCAAGTAATAAAGTGTACAAAAGTATAGATATCGAACCACAAGGAATGGCGTTACTAAGTACCGAAATTGACTAATCCTAATTTTATTTGAAAACCCAATTGTTGAAATTGTTTAAGAAGCAAATTAACTTAAAAATAAACGCAAATAACACAATTAAATGTTGTTCACAAATGATTAAAAATGCTAAGGCATTTGATTTCGCTAAATCAATTCAATCCGATTTCAAGTCATGTTATATGAGAATCAAAGCTAAAAGTGATGGTTGAAAAACCCAAATTTACCTAATACTTTCTCTCGAGTTATATTAGAATTACTTATCTATGAAAACCAACTATATTTCAATGAAGATTTAATCGCAAACAAGCACATTACGATTTATGGAATTTCTAGAATAACCACATACATCATGCATTAGTTCTCACACTCGCATTCAACATACGGTATATATCACAAGAAGCATTCATTACACATCTCCTCTCGGTCTCAATATAATGCAATAAATCATCTAAATCTTGGCCAGAAATTTAAAAGCATTAAGCATGGAAATAAATACTCAACTTGAAAACAATGAACTCATATAAAAATAACAAAAGAAATCAGATTTTCTTGATTCAACTACATCATAGCCTTAGCAAAAACGAATTAGTTCATAACGAAAATAAGAACAAACATTATGTCAATTGAATCCATGAATAAAAAATCTGAATAAAATGCAGAAAATGAAAGCTAAGGAGAAGAGATGAAAAACTCTTGAAGATGAACACTTGGTAGAAACAATGGTGATAATCCTTCAAGCTTCTCCAAACTTTCTCTCTAAAAATGACTCACATCTACTCTCTCTGTCCCGTTCTCCTCTTTCTCCATCTTATAGTATATATAGATCTAGGGTTTTTGGGGCAATTTTGGAACAAAACAACATAAAAATGTGTTTTCGGACGAAACTCGCCGGCGGTGACATTATTCTCGCCGCGACGAGATTTCTGGAAAAATTAAAATTTTGGTTCCTCTGATTCTGGCCGGCGGCAAGATTAATTTGGCTGGTGGCTAAAGGTGTCTCGCCGGTGGTGAGATTTGCATCTGCCAAAATCGGTGCTCTCTAGAAGATTTTCGCCGTGCTCTTTGTAAGATTTTTGTCGGCGACGAGAATCATCTCACCGGCGGCGGGATTTCCAAACTTTGAAACTTTGTTTTCTTTTATTATTTTCACTCAATCCCAATCATTGAAAATTGTCCCAAACTTCTCCAAAATCATGATTTTACCTGAAATTGCACTTTAAACATGAAATACCCATGAAATGAAATTTGTGGATCAAATAATCAAATAAACACAATTTTCACACAAATATCAACATTTAAATCATAACAAAAATGCAATAATTTGATTCTTATCAACAACCCCCAACCAGCTTCTTGCTAGTCTCTAGCAAGAAAAGCGATCTATGAATAAATTCAAAAGAGACATTAAAAGAAAAATTCAAAGAAAATTTATTCTATTTACAAAATTACATTAAGCATATGCAATAAGCCTTTAAACCCCTAGGCGGCCTAGTAGGACGAGTTGTAGTCTTGTGAAGGCTTTCATTGATGATACCCACAAACATCTTACCTATAACTATCCTAACTCAAAACAATAAAATCACACAACAATTAATTTGCATAAATGTCTCAAAAATGGTAAATAACACACAACACATAGAATAATTAAATGTCACCTAAGCTTTAAAAAATCGCAAATGCCAATTTCACTTTTGTTATTGACTCATAAAAATCCATCAAACCACAAACCAATAGCCATAATGACCGGATAATATTATGCACAACATCCACAAACAAAAAGGTGAAATCTCAAACTCCATAGGCTCACTTTTCAAACCTCTCTCCACTAATGAAGGAAAATACACCACTTCGGATCAATAGGACTTTATGAGGCTTGTAATGTTAGGCTTAGGTATTTGGTTAAGAAAAAACGGGAAGTGTCAAAGTACAAATAAGAGCACTTATTAGATTAAACACAACCAATTAAGTAAAAGAGTAACACCATTTAACCCAAATTGTTTCTTCTGATCATAACCCATTTTTCCAAAGATAAAAAAATTCTTCCTCAATCTTTCACCTCAGTACATCCATCACTAACACTCTTTTATTTACTAGAATGTGAAGGTCCTTTTTTTTATTCCATCCTTACTCCAATTGCTCTTGAAAAGACATAACCCCCAACGAATTTCTTCCAATATATGTGGAAGGCAAAAAGAAAGAAAAGTAAGGCTAACAATATATTTAAATAGGCTCAAAGAGATAACTAGTGATATAAGGATAACAAGATAGGCTTAAAATGGCACAATCGATCCAAAAATGGCCTACATCATATCCTAAACAATGCAATTCCAAATTATTTCTCCTCAAGAGGTTTTCAAATGAGTTCTAGAGTTTGTTGAGATCACAAAAATGTCCATGAAAAATTCACACATAAGACTTCTCTAAGTATTTAGACTAATCAACCAAATCGTACCATATACCAAAAGAGTCGCCAACTAGGTAAAATCAACATTTGAAATTATCTTTAAACTGAAGCAAAATTTAAGGTCCTCTAAAAGCTACTTGTTATTACAATCACACTATTATCATCAACGTGAAAATTAAAACAAGTAAAATGAAAATGAGAAAAAATAAAATAAAAATAAGACAATAAAGAAATAAAAGAAATTAAATCAAAATGCAGAAAAATAAATGGAAAATCAAAATTAAACACACAAACAAAACTACTAAAAATGAAGCGAAGAAAAGATTTACCGTTTACTGCACCCCCAACCAAAACCTTACATTGTCCTCAATGTAAGAAATTTTTTTTTAACCTGCAAGACAAATAAAATTATCATAAAATGAAGTGCAAAATTTAAAATCTAACTAATAATTCACCAAAATTTAAAATTTAAGCTAAAATTTAAAATTGCTAAAATGAAATGAGATAAAAGATGAGAAAACAAATCTGATGGGTTGCCTCACATTAAGCATAAGTTCTAGTCATTAGCTAGACTTTCTTTCATTCTTTACTGCGGTAGCTGTAACTCTAGAGAATCTTTCTGCTTGCTGAATTCTCCATCAAAATATGGCTTCAACCGTTGTCCATTCACCTTGAAAGTTCCCTTTGTTTCATGACTAAAAAAGGCCTTGACCAACGAGATTTTAGCTTTCCCAGAAAAAGTATGAGACGGGAATTATAAAGTAGCAATTTCTATCCCACCTCAAAGTTTCGCCTTAAAATGTGCTTATCATGCCAAACCTTCATCTTGTCCTTGTATATTCGGGCATTCCCATAAGCATCATTCCTTATTTCATCCATCTCATTCAATTGCAACACCCTCTTTTCACCTGCTGCCTTAAGATCAAAATTCAGAATTTTAATTGCCCAATATGCCCGATTTTCCAATTCAACTGGAAGGTGACAAGCTTTTCCATACACCAATCTGTATGGAGACATGTCGATAGGTGACTTGAAAGCTGTCATATAGGCCCAAAGTGCATCATCTAGTTTCCTTGACCAATCCTTGCGTGAGTTATTTACGATCTTTTCAAGGATCCTCTTCAACTCTCGGTTTGACACTTCAACTTGTCCACTAGTTTGAGGATGGTAAGGTGTTGCTATCCGGTGTGTTACTCCATTTTTTACAACAAAGCCTCAAATTGGTTATTGTAAAAATGCTTACCTTCATCACTTATAATTGCTCTAGGTGTGCCAAATCTGGAAAATATGTTCTTCTTGAGAAAATTGATCACAACCCTAGCATCATTGGTAGGCAAGGCAATTGCTTCCACCCATTTAGAGATATAATCTACACCAACAAGAATGTATTTATTAGAATGAGATGAAGGAAAAGGCCCCATAAAATCAATACCCTAAATATCAAATAAATCAATTAGCAAAATATTATTTAAGGGCATTTCATGTCTTCGTGAAATATTTTCGCTCCTTTGGCAATCATCACACATTGAAACAAACTTGAAAGCATCTTTAAAGAATGAGGGCCAATAGAATCCGGATTGCAAAATTTTTGCTGTAATTTTTTTTCCACCAAAATGTCCTCCAACTTCCTTCGAATGGCAATGACGAAGAATGCTTTCCATTTCTTCCTCCGGCACACATCTTCTAATAATTTGATCTGCACAATGTTTATACAAGTAATATTCATCCCAAAAATAATGTTTCAAATCAGAAAAGAATTTCCTTTTTTGTTGATAAGACATGTCAGGAGGTAAAATTTTCTTGACCAAATAATTTGCATAATCAGCAAACCATGGAGCCGTTCGGATAGCAAGCAGTTGCTCATCTGGAAATGTTTCATTAATTTGTCCTTCAACCTCAAGGTAATCTTCCTCCAACCTAGACAAATGGTCAGTAACCAAATTTTCACTAAATCTCGATCATTGAAATTTGTCCCAAACTTCTCCAAAATTATGATTTTACCTTAAATTACACTTTAAGCGCGAAATACCCATGAAATGACATTTGTGGATTAAATAATCAAATAAACACAATTTTTACACAAATATCAACATTTAAATCATAACAAAAATGCAATAATTTGATGGCATCTAATTATAGTGCTTGGCACCAGATAAGGCCTGTTATAACCTTATTAAAATACATGAAGGAGTATGTGGTAACCATTCAAGTGCAAGAATCGTAGCCCACAAACTAGCTAGGAAAAGTTATTATCGGCCAATAATGCTTGATATCAATCATGTTAGGAAATGTTAGAGGTATGCATCTGTGCCCAGACAACCTGCCAAATAATTAACATGTTTACAAAAGTCCTTGGCCATTTACATAGTAGAGGTTGGACCTAATTGGCCCACTTCCAGTGACCAAGGGAATCAAGTGTGAAATTGTTGTTATAGACTACTACACCAAGTGGGTGGAAGTTGGTCCACTCTTCTAGATTTCATAATATAGAGTCATTAACTTCATATGGCGGAATATAACGAGTAGATTTAGAGTTCCCTATATTTTAGTTTTGGATAATAGAACCCAATTCATAGGACAAAAATAATAGTTTTTGTAAAACACTATAAGATAGATTAAGATGAAGAAAATAATACTCTTATATAATTTATTAAAATTGTTTTCTTAGGTTTGAATATATAGAATATATTGAAGCACTAAATCAAAGTAAAATTACTATGTTGTCCATAAAATTAGTTTAAAAAGAGTTTTAAAGCAAAATGACAATATAGTAAAAAGGTAATTCAATTCAAGTTAAAAATAGGTTTTAAAATCAAAGCCTTGGCTGCTCAATTGATCCAACATATTCTTGATTGATCGAGTACATAGTTAGAATGATTGGATGCCCTTATCAATCAATCCAATACATCGATCCAAAAATGTTTGATTTATCTAGTCAATTCTTGATTGATCTAATGTAATAAATAATTAATTCTGAATAACATTGATCAATCTAACTAATAAATTGATCGATCTAGTGCTCTATCGATCAACTATTAATTACTTAATTGATCTAGTCAATTAAATAATTAATTCAGGACTTTTTAAACTAAATAGATTGATTCTCAATCGATTTACATAACTCGGTCAATCTAGAGTACCCTAATATCAAAATATTCATATGTTTCTAATATGAAATCTAACATGCATAAGAATAGATATATACCTGAATTGTGATCGTTAGAGTTTGATAGTTTCTTCAACTTGAAAATATTCTTGAAAGACACCTTGAAACTAGAATTATATTTGTATCACCAACACTCATATAGAAATTACAGAAGTGTTAACACATTACTATATATTTTTTATGCTTTATTAGTTGAGTATGTTTTAGGATTAGTATGCTCTATGTAGCATAATTTTTTTCCTTTTTAGTATTTGCTTTTTGCATTCTTTGGATAATTATAATTAATATAAGAGCTTATAATCAAAAATATGTTTTTTTCTTTTTTTTTGTTTTCTAACATCTATGATGAAATTAATTAAACATTGTTGTGTCAAAAGGGATAATGAATATTAATAGAGTCTTGGCCTACTTAAGTGAAGGTAACTTTATGATAATTTTTTCTCAAAACTTGTATGCACAATAGCTAAATTGGTGATAGAAGAATGTATATGCATGAACTTATAAAATTGTTTGTCAATCCCTTGGAACTTTGATATATTTTTAATGAATAAAAATAGTTCGCTAGAAATTTTCTTTAAATTAATCATGGGGAATGCTAAATGCATATCTTGAAAAATGATTAAGGCAATAGGATTAACTTCTTTGGCTAAATAGTTCTACTCTTAATGTTATTGTTCTTTCAAGAACAACCCTTTAGAGAACCAATTTGAGCCTACATAAGTCAATTGTTTGTATACACTCCTTACCCTTTGAGCCAAATACATTAGCCATACCCACTGATACATTGTTCCAAAAATAAAAAGAAAAAGAATATATATTCTATTAAAACCGAGGAAAGAGATATTCAACTTTCTTCACCTTTTGAAACCATTCACTTATTTTCTCCAAAAACTTTAAAAAACCATATTAACAAAGGTAACAAATATATCCATGTTGGCTTAGTCTAAGTATGTTTAAAACCCTTGAAAAAAGAAGGTCTTAACACCTGTATCTTAGCTTTTCTTAGAGACACTAGATTTAAAAGTTTTCAGGATTCTTTGTTAGGAACAGTTAAGTCGAGTCTTTGTAAAGGTCCGATCTCTTTTGATTGCTATCCTAATTTTACTATTTCTTTAAATGATAAAAAAAATTAATCACTCATTTTAAAAATCCAAACACACAACTATGATATGATCGAAAGATCTATTATGGTTGTGTTGATTTTTAGAGTGAATTATAAAGCTATGATTTCTACACTTTTAACTAAACATAGATTTCATAATAAATAAGGAGAAACACTCCTCCTCCAAATGGATGTTTCTATATCCAATAAAATCATACCATAGCTTATTGAGAGGAACCAAATCACCCTACCAGATGAGTGGCTCCTTGAAAGAGTAACCCAATCTAAGTCAGAAAACCTAATACCCAAACAAAATACACATCTTATAGATATAACCCAATATTCTGATGGTACTATTAAAATTAGGTTTGATAGATATATTAGTTCTAGGTATTCTAGTGCCTTATCTTTTGAAACCTTAGAAATGTAGAATATAGTACCTCTGTACCTCACCTAGTCTACATTGAAAACCAAAACCAAGATCAAAAGAAATCGTCTCTCCAATCTCTAATAGCCTCAGCTATAACCGAAAACATAGCCCATGAATTGAATGTCTTAGAGAAAGATAATGTTCAAGTTGATAAAAAATATTTGCATGATGACTTTTATGCATTTCATAACAAAGAAAAGATAAAATGGTCATTCAAAATTTTTTGCAATACTCGTAAAGAGATTTAAGAGGAATTTTATAAATTTGTTCTTGAGCATAAAATCCATATTTTATTCATTGATTGGTTTGAAATATACGCATCTGAAAAGCATATTGAATACCCTTTTAAATCTATTAAACTTGTTATAAAAGAGAAAAAAGTTCTTCTTTGGTAAACCTTAGACAATGAAGTAGAGGCTGAACATCCTCCACTTCAACAAATAAACTTTCCTTATAGCATCAAAAAGGTGAGGCTTTTCCTTTTAAAAAACCTAAAAAAGTATCCACAACCACCCTCAAAAATTTTATCCTCCAAACAATTTCATAAATATAAACCTAAACACCTTAGGTAAACAACTTAATAGGATAGAACATCTGAGCCAACAATCAGATGTCCCCTCCATTTCTAGTATAACTAAGGTTTAAATTGACTATTCATCTAAATCACATCAAAGGCCATAAGTACAAGTTAAACATCACTCAAAATTCAAAGCCAGTGGTCTCAAAATGAAGCCAATGAATGGTTCAAAGATCAAACCTCCATCTGACTAGATATGCTAGGACCAAGAGGTATGACCTGCTAAGAAAGTGAATGACTGACCAAGGGTGTGACTAGCTAAGAGTATGGCTAACTAGGGTTGTAATAGACCAGGATTGTGGTAAACCAAAGGTGTGATTGGCTAGGAAATGGTCAGCCAAACTCCAGCGTTTTGATTAATTAATTATCATTAGAAACTTACCATGATTAGAAGGTATATATATATATATTTTGGATCTTAATTTTTTTGAATTTTTTTAAGATCTCTTTAAAAAAATTAATTTGTTTTTTATGTTTTATTTTTTTATAGATTTTATAGATCTTAAATTTTTCAAAATTTTTTGAATTTTTTTTAGATATCTTTAAATTGTTTTTAATGTTTTGAATTTTTTTAAAAGATTTTTTTATACCTTAAAATTTTCAAATTATTTTCGAGTTTGTTTTAAGATCACTTTATTTTTTTAATGTTTTCATATATTGTTTTATATTTTTTATACCTTAAAATTTTCAAATTATTTTCGAGTTTGTCTTAAGATCACTTTATTTTTATTAAATTAGACATCTCACAAAT
Source organism: Hippophae gyantsensis (assembly GCA_030763125.1). Taxonomy (NCBI): domain Eukaryota; kingdom Viridiplantae; phylum Streptophyta; class Magnoliopsida; order Rosales; family Elaeagnaceae; genus Hippophae; species Hippophae gyantsensis. Next base: position 37,450,667 of record CM061035.1, on the reverse strand, counting down.
AACAAAAATAAATCAAAAAAGAAATATTATGAATATTTACAAAAACACATAAATAAAAATAAATTCACAAAACAACAAAAATCCCAAAAAATAACTATTTAGAAAATAAATAAATAATTTAAAGTGTTAATTCCTAGGAATGACGCCAAATACTTGATAATACTAAATCCTTAAGTTTTCAATTCTACAACAATCCCCGACAATGTCATCAAAAAATTGATGCATAATAACTTGATTGTCAAATTTTGTATTTATAAATAGCTCGCAAGGCACAAGTCACAAGTCACTTGTAATAAGCAATAAGTATACTCCCAAGATCGTCTCTAAAGAAATTATGGTGGTTTTAAAAAGTTAAATTATTTTTCTAATTTAGTTTAGTAAAATAAATTCTAAACATCCAAACAAATTGTCGATTTGAAAGAATAGAAATAAATTCTAAATTAAATTAACATTTAAAGAAAATAAGTAAGTAAAAGCAAATAAATTAAAGTGATAAATGAAAGAAAAGGTAATAATATATGACTTTATGAGGTCTGTTATGACTTTCCCAGATGTAACAGGTTTTAAGACCCATTGACATACCCAAGGAAGATAAAACTTTAAAGAATATATACATAGAGGAGGGAATATAGCTTCCTCTGATGAAGGTTTATAATTCTTCTGAAAGGATTCATAATTTTCCTTTACAAGAGATGAGAATAGAATGAAAGTTTTCAAATAATTTCCACCACTCAGAAAACCAAGATGGAAATCGAGATGGATTAATAGATTTATTAACAAAGAAAAATAACCAAGAATGTTGGTTATCTTTGTTCTAGATAAGGAATGCATTAAACCATGCCTGGTATTAATTCTAATAATTGTATGTTGTACAATGTGGGAGAGAAGATGTAATACTAACTGAAAAGAATAGTGATTTGTAAAGATCATCTCCCCAGTTTGCTAGAGATATGATTTTATGGAGTTTAATAGTTGAAAACTGTGTTTCTGATGATTTGGATAAAGGAAGTGTTTGAACTCAACACTGCCAGTAATTTCCAGAATACTTTGATAGTATTGTGGTGTTTTTGAATGGGAAATAGGCCTATAAAAGAAACCTTTTCCAAATAATTTTTGAGTTACTAAATATGGGTTTTGATCATAAAAACCCTTTTCAAAAATTGTAACAATCTAAGTTTGTTGTTTTAAAAAAGTACTCAGATGTTTGTTTTGAAATAGATTTGGGAATAACCTCCCTTGTTCCCTTTTGGGGAAAATAAGTAGAGGTTGTTACCCTCCTTTTTGGAATAGAAATTATTCCAGTTGATTGTTTTGAAATTATTTTTAATGGGAAATTTGTTACTTCTTTTTCTTTACCTTTAAAGGTTATGGTCTCTATTCTAAATGGTGCACCTAATCCTATAATGCTAGCGTAGGTTTCTTGTAATGCCTCTGAATCCTGTGATTTTTTAAGGTTTAATATCCATTCTTGGACTCGTTGATATATAACTTCATCCAATGGAGATAGTTCTGGTGATGACTCTTCCAAGGATTGTTGGGAAGATGGTTCTGCCTCTATAGGTTTGGTTTGGGTTGCTTGGGACCAGGTGATAATTAGTTTTGATGATGAGAGGTTGGTGACAAAAGGGTTAGAAGGAGGTTCCCTTTTCTCTTTTTCTTTCTTTTTTCTACTCATCCTAAAACATGTTTTGAAGAAACTATTTTGTTAGAAAGTCTAGTAATGAATTGTTTTCTCCTCTCATAAACTCAATATCAAAATCAAAAACACTTAATTAAGCTTGTCACATGGTAAAAAATTGTTTTGATGCAATATTTTTAACATCTTTTATAAAATTTATTTTGTTGATTTACAATCAATTCCTAATAGAAAAAATTGATAGTGGAATAATTCTTTTGACAATCATTCCAATTCACTAGAATCGGTTTCTACTATCTTGGGAAGTGTTGGATCTATAAGATGTAAACATGGAATGTTTTGAACTTATGCTTTTATTCATTGCACAATTTTGGTATGCTCTTCTACCCATGGCTTAGGAGTTTTATTGAGCTTAGTATGTAATGGCTTTGCCAATCTATTGATATTGGGACAAAAACTTAGAACATAATTTAAGCTACCAAGAAATCTTTGTAGTTGAGTTTTGTCAATGATCTTATCAGGGAACTTAGTAGTAAACTGAAGAGATTGTTTGATTGAAATGATGGTTCCATTAGACACATTATGTCCAAGAAACTTGATATTGGTTTCAAAAAGTGTCATCTTTTTGGCTGATAATACCAGTCCACTCTTTTTGATGATACAAAAGAAGGTTTTGAGATGCCTCATATGTTGTTTGACATCTTTAGAAAATATAAGTACATCATCGATGTACACAATATAGAATTCTGAATAAGGATTGAATATATCATTCATAATCCTTTGAAATTCAGAAGGCTTGTTTTTGAGCCCAAAGGGCATGACATTCCATTCTTACTGTTTGAATGGAATAGTAAATGCCATTTTGTATCTTTGTTTTGGTTTGATCTGGATTTGCCAAAAACATGACTTCATATCAAATTTTGAGAATATTGATGAAGAATGGAGTTTTTTAAGAAGGTCCTTTTTATTAGGAATAGGATACCTAATACATTTTAAGGCCTTGTTAAGGGGTTTGTAGTTGATGACCAATCGAGGTGTTCTTTTTTCGATCTCAGTTGATTTGTTGACATAGAAAGTCGCACAACTCCACAGGGATATGGATGATGATATCAACTTCTTAGATAAGAGATCATTGGTCTCTTTTCTACAAAATTGTTCAAGGTCACCATTCATTTGAATAGGCCTCGCTTTTGTAGGAATGTCTCTTTCATGAAATTTTGGTTCATATGGTAAGTCTACCATATGTTCTTTTCTATCCCAGAAAGCATTGGGTAAGTAAGAATATACCTCTTTTTTGAAAGAGTTTTTTAGTTTAGAGATTTTATCTTGAATCTTTGGGATTTGGAGTTCTTTCTCAACTGTATAAGATTGAACTTTGGATTTGAGATAGAGAAGGTCCTTTTCTCTATGCTTAATAAGAATATAAATCTCTTTTTGTGGATGGAATTTGCTTTAATAAGGTTAAGATTTCTAGTTTTTGGTTCCTCGATGAAGTGAAAACTAAAGGTCTTTTCTTTGATTTTGAAAGAAATCTTATCATTCTTGACTAGATATGGAGTAATAATATTCATGAACGGTGTTCCTAATATGATTTGGTAGCCTATATCAGATACTATCACGAAAGGTGTTTTGATGAGAAATGATTCATTAAGGATTTCAACTTTGGTTTTGCCTATGATATGCATTCTTGATTTGTTGGCTGAGGAAAGTTGTTCGTACATTTTTTGATAAAATCATTTTGGAAAGATTGATGGTTTAATACAATTGAGATCAACGCCTATGTCAAAAAAGGCTATGGTCTTAAGTTTTGATTGATCAAGGAATACAAGAGTAATATAAACCTTGTATTTCCTAGTGGTTATTTCCCTAAGAGTTTGAAGAACATTTTCTAGAATTCTTTCCATAATCTTAAGTTCTTGGGTGTTTGATTCAAGTTCGTCATTTGACTCACTTAATTTTGAGGTTTTGACTCCAATTTTGTCGAGTAATTTGAACTTGAGGTCATATTCTTTATGTTTTTCTTTAAGCTATTGGAGTTCTAGCTTAATAGTTTTAATTTTAGTTTTTAAGTCTTGAATTTGACTTTCTGGTTTTATAGTTTTGTTCTTACGTTCCAAAATAGCAGTGAGGTCATAATAGCCTTTGCTAGTACTTCGAGATTCAAATTTTTTTGGTAATGGTTGGGCTTTGACTAGGGAACTAGTCAAGTGGTCCACATATAATTTTGTAATACCAGGGTTGTTTAACTTAAGGATTAATTTGAAGTTGTTCATCTTCTTCCTTAGTTAATACATTAATAATTTTGTTACATGTATCGGAGCTAGTAGATGCTAACTCTTCTTCCTACATATATAATATAAAAATTTATATACAAAAATAATAACACATAATAACAGAAAAAATATGAATAATAAGTGCGTAGAATTAATAGAAATATTTACAAGAGTAAATGAAGTGACAAAATGAAGGAAATGAAGACAAAATGGTGTTTTGTAAGTGAGAAATGGATATAAAAAATTTGAGTATTTTGCTCAAAAAAATAGGGGATCTAAAAGATTAGTTAGAGAGGAAGAAAACCCACTAACTAACGTTGGAATTCGTGGTTGTAGGTGGCCGTAAAATGAGAAAGAGTGGAGGAGAAGTGTATGAGGTTTTGGGTTTTTGAGAGTTATGCAACGCTTGGAATAATTTCTGTTTGGGGAAGAAAAAAGAGAAAAGAATTTATCCGTGTGTGTAGCATCGGTTCTACGTGTCAACCGACGCTATCCACGTAGGACGTAGCGTCGGTTGATGTGTCAAACCGATGCTACACGTGAATGTAGCTTCGGTTCCAAGTGTCAACCAATGCTACGCTACATGGATAGCGTTGGTTCCACGTGTCAACCGATGCTACGTCCACTTGTAGCATCAGTTCGACATGTCAATCGATGCTACGTCTTACATGGATAGCGTCGGTTCTACACCGAACTGACTTTAAATTCATTATAAGTCAATATTTTTCCAAAAACTGACTTTACATATTGACTTAAATCCCTTTTTTTGTAATAGTAAGATTTTAAGCTCTAATTTCATTTTCTTTTGGAATTTCAAATCTTGACAATTTTGAAAACCCTATTTTTGAGCAAAGTTGATCAATTCATCATAAGTTAGTTGATCATAGGGAATAATATAATTCCCACATACCTCGTAGATTTTGTTCATGGTCTTCTCACCTAAGAGAGAAGGAATTCCTCCTAGGAACTTCTCTTTCCATAATGGATGTGTAGAGTCATCTCATAACATAACTCTATTCAAAAATATATTTTTATAGTTTTGAAAATCACTCATATTCCTACATTTTATCTTGGAAAGAAGATTAGCGTTTTAATCTTTTAAATAGGATGAATCTCTTATAAAATGATGTGATATTATGGAGTAATGTGGAGACCACATTTTGAATTGTAGCTATCGCATTGAAGATATCTAACTGTTGTTGTCTTGAAAGATGATGATTCCACCATCCTTTTAGTTGGCCTGAGAAGCCAACTATTAATAACTCTACAACTGTTTTATCATTTGTACCAATTTGTGTTTTATAAGCATTTGATTCCATTGTCATCTACTGCAAGACATGTAATATCTCTTGCTCTGTCATTCCATCTATGTTACAAACATAAATAGATGATGCATTATATTTTGGCAGGGTGACCTAGCTAGGTTAGGTACCTATGGTGTATGGGTAACTATCTGGACTAGGTTTTTGCCATTTTAATTTTTGAATTTAAGGAATTGGTTCAAAAAGAGTTTCCTAGGAACTATCCTTATCATAAGTAATAGGTTCTAGTTTACTAAGAATACTAAGATCCTATGTTGGGGTTTTGGTTGGATTTGAAGTCATTGGATTGGAGACTCAAGTACAACTAATCCTAGTTTTGTGTTTGAAGCTTGGTCTTCTAATTGTTTTAATTTTTTCAAACTTAGATGATATTTCTTTTTGGGCTAGTTTGGAAACCTATAAGGGTTTGAATATAGGGTTTTGAACTTTATTATCTACGGCTTGGTAAGAGGAAGAAGGAAGATCAGTCCTTTGATTCTTCTCTATCCTAGTAAGCTGCTTACCAAAAGTATTTAGGCTTATATTTGTAAAGTTGTTTTGGGTAATTATGCTTTTAAGGTTAGCTGCCTGATTCTCTTGAGGGTTCTTAAGAGGGTAGGCTTTTACCTTACTATCTACCTAAGGAAAGGTAATAGGTCTCAACGGAGAATGTTCAGCCTCAATTGACCCATCTGAGGTTTCCCAAATAGGTGTTTTCTTTTCGATGTTGACCATGTTGATTGAATTAACTGGTTCAAATGGTGATATATCCTTATATTAATCATCTAACAACCTATCAAAATCTTCCAATGTGATTTCTTTGGTATTAATTTTTGAAAAAGGAATTGTTTTGGTTTATGGAACTATAGCCATAGGATCAGGTACTATGGCTATTGGTTCTATGATAATGTCGATTGGTGTAGGGTCAACTATGATTGGAACTATAGGTTCGATGTTGATAGAGTTCTCTATATTAATTGGTTTAGGGTTATCTAGAGAGATTGGTAATGTTTCTATGAGTATAGAAGTAATAACTAATTTAATTTTGAATGGGAAATGACGTTATTTGGTTTCCCAATATATTTTAAACCATTCAAGAAATAATATATTTTCTTGGTGTTTCTTAACATACGTAGCGTGTTTTCTAAAGACTTTGTAACCAGTTTCATTTGCACTTTTATTGTGTACTTGATTCATCTGATTGTTAGAGCCTATTAATGTTATGAGGTTTGTCAGGTTGAATTTGTCAATGGCATCATTGTCACTTATTGATTAAGGTTTGCATTATGTGTGGTATTTATGTTAACAAGATTAGTTGTTGGCAAAAAAGATATAGGGGTATTCCTTCATTTTAGCCTGCTTTCATGGCTTAGCAGCTTATGTAGCACTTCTTGCAATTTTACATTTCCTTCTTGAACATTGGAAACTTCAGAATCATATTCACTGTCAAGGCCATTTAGTATAGTCATAATTTTATCATCTTCAAATACCACATAACCAACATATCACAATTGTAAGGCTAAGGATTGTACTCGTTACACAAATTTGCTCACAATCATGCATTTCTTTTTAATTTCACTCATCACAGGGCAATGTAAGTTATGGACTTTAACTCTTCTCACTCTAGAGTTCTTTTCTGGAACTAGCACCCAACATATCAAAGAGATTGTAAGTCTCTAAGGTAGTTTTCTCTCCCATTGCTCCTCCAACATCATTATCAACGGTGAACTAAAATTGTTCATCATATAAAAATTGGTTTGCAACTATAGAGGATAGTTATGATGGGGGCATTGAGTGAGAAAAAGTTTGAACCTATCCCATGCTTTATGGAAAGGTTCTCTCTCTATTTGAGAGAAAGGGGCTATCTCACCTTTTAGTTATGATGTCTTTTCGTCATAATAGAATTTTCCCATAAACTTGTCATATACTTTCTCCTAGGTCATCAAGGAACGTGAAGGAAGTGACGTTAACTATGCCTTGGATATATCTTTAAGGGTGTAGGGAAAACACTACATTCTATGTTAATCGTGGTGAGTACATGACTAAAGGGAAATGTTTGGACTGTAGAGTAAAAGTCTCTAATGAAAGAAAGTCAATCTTCATTAGGAAGTCCCTGAAAAGAAGGTAAAATGAAAAATGAATGTTTCAAAATTCGTAGTTCCTAACAGCCTCGTCCTAGTGAATAAAGGCATTTATAGTGCCAACTATTGGCCGTGTGAACTCTTTCATTGTAGTTTCTCTTCATGGTGGATTTTTTGCCATGAATAAAAGTTCAAGTAAAAGGTCAAGGTTAGGTTCAAAATTATGCTTTCCAAAAGGTTGTGGGATAACAAAATCCAGTTTTCTTAACAGTCTAAATGGTCTATGTAAATTATTATTGAAAGGTGATAGAGGGTATCTTAAGTACCTACTATCTGGCATAAACTAATAAAAATAGAAATTAAATTCACCTTTCAAGTAGAAACATAAAAAGATAAAATAAATAAATAAAATGTATAAAATAATACATATTTGTACACAGAAATACTAAACACATAGTAAAGAATAATTAGTAAAATTATACATATGCTAGTAAAAGAAAATAAATTATACAAATATAATTTATTACACAAATATTAAACAAAAATGAAAAGAAATAAAATAATAAAGAAGTTAATAAAATAAAGAACATAAAATTAAAAATAAAGAATAAAGAATTGTTTTAAAAGAAAGTAAAATTTAAATTTAATTTTTTTTAGATTAAAAGAAAAGGAAATTTAAATTATAAAACATCTAAAATTAATTAATAATCTAGATATTTTAGAAATCTAATTAAATATTTACAACACAAAAATATTTTTAAGATTTTGATAATAAAAATTTAAAAATGTTATTCTTTCCTCTCAACGTACAAATTCTATATGATTTATAAAATTGGTCATAAATCACTTATAGAAATTGATATGTATACTTTCAAGGTCTATCTAAAGAGGAATCATGTGTTTTTAAATAATTCAACGAATTCTTAAAAATGAAAACAATAACCTAAATTGTTTTGGTTTGAAGAACTAAACTACTCACATAAAAATGAAGATAGATTCAATAAAAATTTAAGCAATTAAACATTTATCATGCAAGGGAGAATTTATGAGGTATATTAGTTAGTTAATTATGTTTGTTTAATATTTAAGTAGGTTATTAAAAATATAGATTAAGAATATTGTTTTGTCTTTTTTCCTAAAGCAAGGATTAGATTCTTTTCTTAATCAATTATCAGCTAAAGTATTTTGGTGGGGATCAATGATTGATAATTGAATAAATTTTGCTTTATTTCTAAGAAATTAATAAACTGTTAAGTTGATGCTTGTGGTGGGGCTATCAATTTAAACTATCATCAAGTTGTCTAAGTTAAGTTTATAATTTAAGTATCTAGAACTAACTTTCAGATTCAAAACTATTATTAAAAATATGTCATTAATATATCATTCAATAATAATTCTTATAAAACTCTTTGAAATAAACCATACCTCAAAATAAATTTAGACTGTAATTAACTAATATTCGTGAATATTATTCTTAATCAAAGTTAGACAATTTAAATCATAAATGTGACTTTCTTGTTTATTATGAAAAATACTTCATCAATATATTTTTCTTTTACAAACATTGTTTTAATCTTGATGAAGAAATAAAACTTAATTCATTTTATAAAAATATATTAATATTTCACAAGTCTAAAAGCATTACTAATACCTATATTATTTATAACTACACATGCATAGTTTAATGATCGCCACACAAATTATGTGTGCAATGAATACGCAAGTATATGTATCGTAATAAGTAATATAATGATAAGTACAGATCATTCTCACAGAAATTATTTTATTAGAAATTAATTTTTTAAAACTAAAAATAATAAAAATCAATTTTTTTTGTGTTTTTATATTTTAAGAAATCAAAATTAAAATAGCAATAATTAATTAAATCAGATTTTGTGACTAAAGAGATATATGAGAAAATATCTAAAAATACTTAATCACCAAATTTTCTAAACATGGGAATCTCTAAAATCCCCCTAATATAATATCAATTAATTACATGATCAATTGAATCTAACCTAACATGTATTCCTCTCTCAAGTAAACTATACACCATATAGTAATTAATTTAATCACACTCTTATGCCAATTAAATTGCATACTACTCATTAAGTTCATCAATTATAGATCACATACATAAGAATCATATATTTTTGCCTAGAAACTATGCATGTTATTTAATCAAGACAAACAATTAAATAATTCTCTCAAATCTATTCAATTGCCTCTATAGATAAATTTTTGGGTAAAAAATTAATAGCATAAAAATTAGATTAAATAATATAATTAAATTAATATTATAATTGGAAAAAATATTAAATCATTGCATGGTGAAAATTGGGTTCATAAGATCCCAAGATTAATAAATTAATTACACATAATTGTGCTCATAAAAAACATATTTTTCATAAAGAAAGACATAAAATTGATAAAGAAAAGAATAGAAAAATAAATACAATCAATCTCTTGAATTGTAGAATTAATCTCCTCTTGAATCTCCACCAAAATTGTGTCATCTCTTGAATTTGTTCGTTTCTCTCTTTTTAGCTCTAAAAACTGACCCAAATTATGCTAATAGAGGCTAATTAGGATTTATGGAGTGATTAGGGGCTTAAATAAAGCTCAGGTGTGATTTGGATAGTACAATTAGCTTCAGATCAAGGGCTACGATATAAACTGATAGTTTTAGCCAATCACAACGTGACATGTGGCATCAAAAATTCATTGGGCGAATCAGGGAGTAACGTATGATAGGGGAGACCGGTTAGAGTCAGCTTGTGCTGAGTCAGTGACACACGGTGTGACGTGATTTGTAGGAATGGATGACATGGCACATAGGTGGAAGGTACGGAGCAATGGCGTGGTGACAAATGGCATGGTGCATTTACCGATTTTTGAACTCGGATTGAATGCCATGCTAACACGTGGCACATGTTTTGTCCTCCTCACATGCAGTGTGACGTGATTAACTCTCCGTGCTTGCGTGGCGTCCACATGGCTTGCCTAGTCAGCTTCTCTACTTGTGTGGCATGCCACGTGACAGCTTCTGATTGGTTTTGCTTTAAAAATTCATAAAAAAAATCCATAAAAATTCCAAAAAATTCCAAAAATTATATTTTCACCCTTTTTTACTAAAACATTTATATTTAAATTTTTTTCGTAAAAATATTATTTATTAAATAAAACAAGTAAATATTAGGTAAAACAATGCGCTAATGACTCTATTTTAATAGAGTCATCATTTAATAAATGATCAATAAATTAAACATATAGCATGTAAAATAATACTTAGAGATAATCTAAAAATGATCATTAGTGCACTTTTCTATTTGATATTTGCTTGTTTTATTTAATAAGTAGTACTTTTGGGGTTAAAAATATTAAAATGTGAACTTTCTAATGAAAACGGGTGAAAATATTGTTTTGGGGAATTTTTAGGAATTGTTTTGGAATTTGTTTTTTAATTTTTAATGTAGGACCAATCAGAACACGCCAGTAGATGCCATGAAATTAGGGGGGATGACCAAATATTTCTACGTGGATGCCATACAAGAAAAGATGGCCAATAAAAGCAGACAACATGTACCAGGTGACAAAGGCCATCCCACGTGTTGACAAGGTGTTCACTTTGAGTTTTATCATGCAATCAATGGCATACCACGCATCATCATATGATTCATCTATTCATTCCACTGGGGCATCATGTAATCCATATCAAAAAATCATAACGTACCATATGGCATAACTCAACACACATTAACCATGACCAGTTCACACCACCATGCGTTGGGTGCTGATTTGTTCAATGATTTCCCCATGACACGTGTAGCATTCCTATTGGTTGGCATTGTTAATTTTTCCTTTTTTCATCTTAACCCTTGACTTGAAGTTGATTTGATAGCTTGGATTTCATTTTAGCATAATTCAACCCCTAATTTCCTTAAAAATCCTAAGAAACCTAACTTTTAGGGTTAATAATATTAAAATATTAACTTTCTAATGGAAATGAGTGAAAATATATTTTTGATGAATTTTATATAAGTTTTTAGAATTTTTTAATTTTTAATGCATGACCAATCAAACCTATCACGTGGATGCCACGCAAGTAGGAGAGTTGGCCAGAAGTTGCCATATGGACATCATGCAAGCAAAGATGGCCAGGAAAAGTACACTGCATATACTGGGTGATCAAGCCATGCCACGTGTCGACAAGGTTTTCTTTTTAAGTTTTGGTATGTAGTCAACGACCGTGTCATATGTCATCATGTGATTCATCTATTTGTTCCATCGGGGTGCCACACAATCTGTATCCATTAATCAAAGTGCACCACGTGGTACTAACTTTGCAAATGTTGACCATGACTAGTCCACCCCACCATATATATATATTGTCACCTTTTTATTGGCCAATCTTGTTAATTTTTCCTTTTTCACCTTAGCCCTTAATCTGAGGATGATCCTACAGTCTAAATTCTATCTAAGCCTAATTTAACCCCCTGATTTTCCCCAAAACCCGAAGGAGTTGAATTTGACATATATTGTTTTTATCAAATTTTGAATCAAAGAAGAGTGAAAAATAAAAAAAATCAAAAAGAGATATAACTTGGTAGAGATTTAAGCGCAACTACAAAAATGGGTATTTAAGTCACTATTTAAGTGAGTTTTTGGAAAAACCAACTTATAATGAATTTAAAGTTGGTTCGGTGTAAAACCGACGCTATCCACGTAGGACGTAGCATCAGTTGATGTGGAAAACCAATGTTGTCCATGCGTGTAGCGTCGATTTTCCACGTCAACCGATGTTATGTTCTACGTGGATATTTAAAAAAAATCATTTTTTATTTAACTATTAATGATGATATATACTTCATATATATTTAATAACATTACAGGATGCATTTAAACTTATTGAATATCAATCCTCGTTATAAAAAAAAGAGAAAAATGGTTGTATGATGAACATAAGCGAGAGCTTATTAATTGGCTTCGCAGCCATGTAAGTGTCACAAAAAAATTCATGCATGTATGTTCCTAGATCTATGCAATGTTTTAAAACTTTGCTCTAAACACATTTCATGTTTTTTGTATACATAGATTCAAGATGAACTCGAGAAACCCAATCATAAAATATCAAAAAGTTTACAATGGCTTACACATGAGCCAAAATTTGATGTCAAATCATTTTCTAGTTTCACAATAAATGGATCGAGGTTTACGACTCAAGCTAGGGACAAAGTCTGAGTAAATTGGAATAGTGGTGTGAAGATGGTTGCACAAACTATGCAATTTTCCAGTTCAAAAGATGGTAATCTTGTACTTTCTGATAGAACTTATTATGGTATAATATAAGACATTTGGGAATTGGATTATGAGGTCTTCCATGAAATAGTTTTCTTGTGTGATTGGGTCGAAGATGTTATCAATGTTGGATATAAAATAGATGATTTTGGATTTACCCTTGTAAATTTATCCAAGATAAGTCACACTAATGATCCTTTCACGTTACCACTTAATGCAAAACAAGTATTTTACGTGAGCGATCAAATTGACACAAGATGGTGTGTTGTGTTAACGCCTCCACAAAAAGAGTTTTACCATTGTGATGCTTTAGAAGATGACGACCCTATGCTTGATATAATAACCAATATTAATAATTTCTCAAATAAATCACCTAATGTATGTGATGATCTAGTTGATGACGATGATTCTTCGTCATGGGCTCGAAGTGATTATGAAGGAATATATGTATATGATCAAAAACCTAATTAAACATAACATATGTTCTATTTTGTTGTAATAACTCTTATATATATATGTTCCTAAAATTGTCAATTAATTTATATTTCTTCATTGTTTGCAGATATTTCATGGATCCTCAGGTAACAGAGCTTGTAGATCCAAATGATACATTGGGGTATTTGAAAAGAAGGGGTTAGGCGAATATACTTGATGCTCCATTTAACCCAGATGATAGAATACATGTTCTATTTTATGCTACTCGTAATCTAATAGGGGAAAATGGCCAATAATTGAAATCCTTTATTGGTCAACTTGTGAAGTCCAGTATACCAATCAATATAAATGATTGGTCTTAGGTTGACGATGCAAAAAATTTAAAAATATGGATAACCATTTGTGTAAGTCTCTTATATTTTATAATCAATTACATATATTATATCTTTTTTGTATTATATCTAATCTTTTGTAGTGTGTTTTTATAGAATCGTTACAAAGTCAATGATAATTGGAAGAGCAATTGTTATAAGATTGCAAATAAGGCATGGAAGGAATACAAGACTTCTAGATTGGCAAGAAATTATGTGTTTTCATATTTGGAACCACTTGATGAGGTAGAGCTCTACAAAATCCCTGAAGGACACCCCTGGATTACACCTCAAGTTTGGAAATACTTCATGGATTATAGACGTTAGGATGAATTTCAAATTATTAGGGAAGAACATCAGAATATACAAATGCATAACATTCTTCCTAACCATATTGGGAGGTCTTCAAATCCTAAAGTTAGATATAGAATGATATTATTAATTTGTGTTAATTTATAAATATTTTTGTATTTATTTTCCTCAATTTAATTTCATGTCATGGTTAATAATTTTTTCATAATTTATGTAGGAAGCTAAATTGGGTAGACTTGTTACCCGAACTAAATTGTACATAGAAACAAAGACTCCCAAAATGAAGAATTCAAGACCGATGACTAAGCGAGGAGAAGAACAACTAAATAAGTTGGTTAGTAATTTTGGTTGATAAAAAGTCTTAATATTTTTAATAATTGATGTAATAATGAATAATATGTTTGTGTACTTTATTATTTGTAGAGAGTTGTTCAAGAACAAATATCCAAGGGTGAAATAATCGAAGAGCCTGGGAGAAATGCTATATATCATGCATTCGGATGCGACCATCCTAGTCGTGTTAGGGGAGGTAGCCAATATGATGGCTATATGGAGTATTTTAGCATTCCAAAACAAAAGCCTCATACGGTTAATAAGGAGAAGTACACTAAAATTGAAGAAGAACTCAACTCTTTTAAGGCATTAATGTTAAGTGAGATTGCCACTATAAAAGAATATCAATCACAACAAATGTCAAGCATGGCATCATTCTACAACCAGGGCATTCCATTTTGGCCAAGCATGCAACCATCCATGCCAGGCATTCCACCATCCATGCCAGGCATGCCACCATTCATGATAGGTAGGCCACCATCCATGCCAGGCATGCCACCCACACAATCTCATTCCGTTCAAACTACATCCAATATGGAATATAGTCATCCTATTGGTCCTCCCTATATGCCAGGAATGCATATGCAATCAAGTAGTGGTTCATTTTCTCAAATGCAATCTGCGCATTCTTATCATCAATCAAACCACGATGAATGTTTTGGTGAGAATGTACATCCAATAGCTACCCCACCTGGGAGTCCTCTTCTATTTGATTAATCATATGTGGTAAGATTTTAATTTCTGGTGTATATAATCTATTATTTTTATTTCTTATTATATGTTTTATTTTTTTATGTATAACACTTAAATTTTTTACAGAATATGAAATGTTTGTTGAAACATCCTTCGTCAACAGACTTTGTTGCTATTGGAATGGTACAACAATTGAGCGATGATCGGAGGATTCATAATCAATATTTGTCTAATCATTGGAGAATAGTAATTGATCAATCATTGTTTCATGATTGTCCACTACCTCTACCTTCTAATGCTACCATAGTCCAAGAGACGGTTGGACAGTATATGGCTTGGCCATCGATTCAAGTTGTTCTAAATTTTGACGTGTTACTATTTTTTAGCTTAAAAGATAACACTTGTTTACTACTATTATTTTATTATATCTTTTATTATTATTAACATACATAATGTGTTTTTTAATCTATTATACCAGAACTCTTAAATGTGGCACATTTAAGAGATACGAAGCAAGTATCTCGTGCTAAATCTATGTCTAGTGGCCAATCATCACACACCAAGTCTTTCAAGAAGAAGCCTTGGAAAAAGTATAGTTATGATTATGCTTTAAACTTCAGTAGAAATCTTGGCACTTTGATGACTATTGTTGAGAGGGCATCTAGCATAAATGATGGATGGACTGTGCCACTTCCTATATAAATTTTTGGTGTAGACCTCGGCCAAACTTATATATATATCGAGTGCATATTGCAACTATTTGAATATCAAATGATCGATTTAAGTATAATTCAAGTGTGGACAAGGTGAGTCCTCAATCTATTTAATTTTCTTTCATTTATGTAGAACATATATAATTATATTTATATTATCTAATTATATATATATATCTTTTATATAGGGCGTGTTATTATCAACTTTAACATAATCACTCATCGTATTTAGCAATGTTCTACAATTCTTCATATGTCAATCAATATCAAGAGAAGGATGTTAGCATCAGAGCTAAAAAATTATGTGATAGGGCATTAACGCTTAACAGAAATCAAAAGTTGATAATCCCTTGGTCACTAAGGTTTGAACAAGGCCAAGATCATTGGATGTTGGTAATCATTGATCTGTTCAATAATCATGTTTTGTATTATGACTCAGCTTCCATAGAACTGAATAAAGATACAAAAATAGTTGTTGAAATGTAAGATTTATAGCTTGATATTGGTTTCTTCTATTATTTTTTTGTAATATTTCATAAAAAAACTAACCGTTTTAAACCTTGATAGGGCATGGAAGTTGTGGTACAAGTTTAGGGGCATTGCCCTTAAAAAATCTCATAAGCTTATATGGACAAAAGTTATGGTATGTATAAGCGAATATTAATAATTTTATTAATTTTACAATTGAATAATAAAGATGTTCGAATATGGAAAATCATGTACACTTGTTTTTTATAGGTTTCACAACAAAATAATGGAGTCATGTGTAGTTATTATGTCATGAAGTTTATGAACAAAATCATCACAAATATCAAAATTCCAATTGATGATGTGGTAATATCTTTTACCCATATACAGAAAAGTTTTTAACATATTTGAGTTATTTGTTGTAAATACATGAAATTACATTCTTATTTTTATTTTAAATACATGTAGTTCTTTGGTTGGAATAAGACGGGCTACGACCAAAAAATTTTTAATGATTTACGAAAGGAATAGGCAAAACACATGGTTCAAATTATATCATCACAAGAAGAATCAGGAGAAGACTCTGATGATCTTGAATAGCATATGACAACATAACGGTAATTGTTTTAATGATTTAATTTCTCTATTCCTGTATCTGAAGTCCCTTGTTTGATGGATGATTATATGATCATGTATTTAGGGGAATGCATTATTTTATGGACCTATTTTTGGCTCAAACTTCATCTCATCTCTCTTGCCTACTTTCCTTATGACAACAATTAGCACTTTATTAATCATTTGTCTATAAATATGAAGTTATTTGGAATCTCTGCTCGTATTTTTAATGCTTTAATGAGCTCTAAATATAAAGTCATGTGTAACTCATATTTTGTTACTTGGCTTGTATGAGTTTTGATGCACATAAACGTATTACAAAATTGTTCCATACATTTAAGGGCACCAAAACTCACACAAGCCAAGTAACAAATTGAAGTTACACTTGATTTAATATTTAGAGCTCATTATAGCATTAAAAATACTAGTAGAGATTTCAGATAATTAACTTCATATTTATAGACAAATGATTAATAAAGTGCTAATATGAGTTCGAAGGGTTAAATCACTCGGATGTCGTTCTGGTAATCTCTTTTTATGGTAATATTTATAATAATTTAATTTCTCCATTCGTATGTCTCTGAAGCTTAGACTGCTTGTTTGATGGATGTTTACGTGCTTATGTATGTAGGGGAATAAATTGTTATATGGATCAGCTATTTTTTGTCTAATTTCCTTGTCACAATGCTGATAATTCTAAGTCAACCAAGCTTGCTCGCACAATCCAATTACACTTTGATGACATTATTTTATCTGTAATTTAAGTTAACTATATATGTATTGTATATATATTATTTGTTTTTGTAATAAATTTAATTATGAAGTAATTAATTATATTTAAAATTTTAATTATTGGTATTATTATTTATATTTTTGGTTTTTTATGCTAAATATTGAATACAGGGTGGAGTGAAAAATGAGAATAAAAATAAAAAAAATCATAAAATGTAAAATCGGTTCATGCGGTGAACCTACTTTACGTTTTAAGTCACTCAATTTAAAGTCGGTTCAGCGAATTGACTTTAAAGTCCGTTTTTGTAGTAGTGAAGAGGGGATTGATGCTATAATTCAAGAGATTGATTGTATTTATTCTTCTTCTCTTTTTTTATTCAATTTTTATGTTTTTTTATGAAAAATATGAGCTTTATGAACAAAATTATGTCTAACTAATTTATTAGTCTAGGGGTCTTATGAACCAAATTTTTCACATGTGATGATCTAATATTTTACTCCAATTATTATTTCAATTTAATTATATTATTTAATCTAATTTTGATGCTATTAATTATTTAGCCAACAATTGATCTATAGAGACAATTAAATAGATTTGAGAATTATTTAATTGTTTGTCTTGATTAAATAACATGCATAATTTATAGACAAAGATGTATGAATCTTATGCATATGATCCATAATTGATTAACTTAATGAGTAGTATACAATTTAATTGACATGAGAGTGTGATTAAGTTAATTACTATATAGTGTGTAGTTTACTTGAGAGATGAATACATGTTAGGTTAGATTCAATTGATCATGTAATTGATTGATAATTATATTGGGGGAATTTTAGTGATTCAAATGTTTATAAAATTGAGAGATTAAATATTCTTAGATATTTTCCCATATATTACCTTAGTTGTCAATTATGAGTTAATTAGTTGCTACTATTTTCAATTCTTTTAATTTTTCATTCTTAAAACACAAAAAACAAAAACAAATTGATCTTTACTTTTTAGTTTTTAAAATTATTTTCTAAAAACATAATCTCCGTAGGAACGATCTTTTCTTATCATTATATTACTTATTACGAAATATATACTTGCGTATTCATTGCACACAATTCATATCGATCAAGTTTTTGGCACCGTTGTCGGGGATTATAAACATTAAAAGTTAATTTTTATTTTATTTTAGTTTTTTTTCTTTTGGTTATATTTTTTAATTTAAATTTAATTAATTTATTTAGACTTATTTTAAATTTGGACATCTCTTTTAGTGTATTAGAAATATATTTTGCTCTATTGTATGAGCAAAGTCTTTAAGGGAGAAAAGTTTCCTTTAGACCCTAAAATTGAGCGTTGAGATCAATAAGAAAAAATAAGTTGTCACCCTAGTGGTGTTTTAAATGTTATAAATAGTTGGACAATTTAGCAATTACCCATAGAATATCCTCATTTACATCTCTGATTTTTCATTGAAGTTAGAGATTTATTCAAATTCAATGGAGTACAAAGACAATAGCTATGGTACTTCAATCAAGTTATTTTTGGTCCACATTATTTAAAGATGCATACATTTAAGTAAATACATATGATAGATGCTAAAGGATGAGTAATATTTCACAAAGAGATGTGATGCACCTATATAATATACTTCTAGTGGAACTGTTTAATATTTTCGGCATTGATTTTATGGACCATTCCCTTCATCCTTTGGTAACTAGTATATACATGTAGGAGTGGATTACATGTCAAAATGGGTAAATTCCATGGTTACTATTAAATGTAATGCTAATGTTGTCCTGAAATTTTTGAAGAAAATATTTTCACTAGGTTTGGAACTCCTTGGATCATTATTAGTGATAGAGTAAGTCACTTTTGCAATAAAGCATTAAGTCCTTATTGTCTAAGTATGAGATTAAGCATAATGTGTCTACCCCTACCATCCCCAAATAAGTGGGCAAGTGGAAGTATCCAATAAAGAAGTGAAAAGAATTTTGGAGAAAACTGTGAACACCCCTAGGAAGGATTGGTCTTCTAAGTTGGATGATGCTTTATGGGCATATAGAACTACATTTAAAACAAAAATTGGTACCACCCTCTATAAGCTAGCTTATGGAAAGCTATGTCACTTACCGCTAGAATTGGAACACAAAGCATATTGGGCACTGAAATAGTTAAATATATCCATAGATACAGTTAACTATGGTGGAATGCTTATGAGAATGCCAAGCTTTAAAAAGAAAAGACAAAAATATGGTATGAAAAGAAAATTTTGCAACGCATCTTTGAACTAGGACAGAAAGTGTTATTGTACAACTCTAGACTCAAATTATTTTCGGGCAAACTATAGAGTAAATGGTCAGATCCATTCACCATCACTATGGTAGCCAACCATAGAATCATTTAATTAGAAAACAAAAGGTAAAGAGAGTCTTATGGTTAATGGGCATAGAGTGATGAACTATCATGTATATCATTTATCAAAACAAACATCTATAATAACTTTGGTGGATGCACCTTAGAAGTTGATATGTCGGTCTAGTAAAGGACGTTAAACGTGATGCTAGTTGGGAGGTAACCCAATTTTATTTTACTTATTTTTTTATTTTTTATTTTCTAGGTGAATAAACATGGAGAATAATGGTGCAATAAGATTGACCACTTCAACGAAATATGTTGTGTGTCAAGATTAAGGGTGTTTTTTTTAATTTTGTTTTTTTAATAAAAACCTGTATTCGAGTAGAAAAAAAACCAAAATCATTTTAGCAAATAGTTCAAATAATACAAATATTTGAAAAATAAAATATTAATTAATAGAAGAAAAATTACCATGGTTTTGTTCTATTTGATTCAAGATCATCATATTCTTCTCCTGATATTATAATACAAATCTACATATATAATACAAAAATTTATACACATAAATAATAACACATAATAACAGACAAAAAAATATATAAATAATAAGTGCGTAAAATTAATAGAAATACCTACAAAAGTAAATGAAGTGATAAAATGAAGGAAAGGAAGAAAAAATAGTGTTTTGTAAGTGAGAAATGGGTATAAAGTTTTTAAGTATTTTGCTAAAAAAAATAAGGGATCTAAAAGATTAGTTAGAGAGGAAGAAAACCCACTAACCGGCGTTGGAAATGGTAGTCGTAGGTGGCCAAAAAAATGAGAAAGAGTGGAGGAAAAATGGAGGCGTTTTGGGTTTTTGAGAGTTATGCAACGCTTGGAATAGTTTCTGTCCGGGGAAGAAAGAAGAGAAAAGAATTTATCCACGTGTTAACCGACACTATGTTACGTGGATAGCGTCGGTTTCAGGTGTCAACCGACGCTATCCTATATGGATAGCTTCGGTTTTAGGTGTCAACTGACACTATGCTACATCGATAGCATCGGTTCTTGGTGTCAACTGACGCTATGCTATGTGGATAGCATTGGTTCCAGGTGTCAACTGACGCTATGCCATGTAGCATAGCGTCGGTTGACACCTGGAACCGATGCTACATCCACGCATAACGTTAGTTCAACACGTCAACCGACGCTACATCCTACGTGGATAGCATTGGTTCTATACCGAACCGACTTTAAATTCATTATAAGTTAGTTTTTTTCAAAAACCGACTTTACATATCGACTTAAATACCCATTTTTTTAGTAGTTTTGGATCGATTGATCCTTTCTTGCTAACCATTGCTAATATCCATAGTCAACCATTTGAGCCTAACAAAGAACCTTTCAAATCTTTAAGCTACATTTTATGCCTAACCAATAAGCGTTATCTTGACCCTTGCACCTTTAGCTTGTATGAAAAAATGCAATCATGTGTTATGCTATATAGTGAGAAATGTAAAGCACCCATATAAAAAGAAAAAAAAAGACTCACAAGACAATTACCCCTCTAAAGAAAAAGAAAATAAAATTTGAAATAAGTTTTGGAGTGTTGTGAAATTATTAAAAAAAAGATGTGGAATAAAATAATATAAAAGAATGGAAAGATAGGGTACACTAAAATATAAAGTAAAAGCTCAATTGTAGTTAAAATGCTATATAGTGAGAAATGTAAAGCACCATATAAAAAGAAAAAAAAGACTCACAAGACAATTACCCCTCTAAAGAAAAAGAAAATAAAATTTGAAATAAGTTTGGGAGTGTTGTGAAATTATTAAAAAAAATATGTGGAATAAAATAATATAAAAGAATGGAAAGATAGGGTACACTAAAATATAAAGTAAAAGCTCACTTGTAGTTCAAAAATGAACGATGAATAAAAAGAAAGCTAACGTGTGGAAAGATCCTAAATGTATATATTTATCTACCCCTACTTAAGCCATACATTACAAGCATATAAAACCCTTTTCTTATCTTTAGCTAAGTGAATATATATATTAGTGGAGAGGAATATGAAAAATATACTTAGAAAATTTGTTATAAGATTGAATTGATTAGCATGCTCATATAGGTTGATTTCATGAGTGCATTGGATAATATGATGTGCAACACACACACAAATCAATTTGTCAAAAATGTTGCATATCATGTATTGATGGAACGTTGATTGAAGGATATATGAATCTTCTTGTATTAGAACTGTACGACTTTTGAGAGGGATAATTTTTGCTAAATATACATGTATTAATATATATATGAATATACTACTCATTTCATTTCATCTGGTTATACTTGCTTTTATTTGAGGACAAGCAAAGAGTTAATTTTAGGGGTATGATGACTCTATTAAAGTAGTATCATTAGTGTACTTTTTAATTAATATTTGCATGTTTTATTTAATAATTAGTACTTTTGGGGCTAAAAATATTAAAATATAAACTTTCCAATGAAAAAGGGTGAAAATATATTTTTCAAAACTTTTATGGAATTTTTAATGTAGAATGAATTAGAACACACCTAGTGGATACCATGCAAGTATTAGAACTGACTAAACATTTCCATGAGGATACCACTCAAGCAAAGATGACCAATCGAAGCATTATGCATGTACCAGGTGATGCAAACCTTGCCATATGTGGATAAGATATTTGTTTCAAGTTTTGTTATGCGGTCAATGGCGTGCCATGCCTCATCACATGATTCATTTGTTCATTCCATAGAAGCACCACACAATCCATATCCTCGAATCACAACATACCATATGGTGCTAACTTAGCACGTGTTGACTATGATAGTTCAACTTGCCATGCATTGTGAGTTGATTTTTCTAATGACTTCCTTATGCTATGTGTCATATTCCTATTGGCCAATGCAAGAGTTTTCCTTTTTTTCATCTCAGCCCTTGATTTGAAGATGATTTGACAGTCCAGATTCCATCTAAGCCTAATTTTACCTCCTAATTTCCCCAAAAACCCTAAGGACCTAAATTTCACATGTTTTTTAATTAGTTTTTGGAGTGAAAAAGAGAGAAAAATACAGAAAAATTCAAAAAGATATACAATTTTCATGGAGATTCAAGAGAGATTTGTGCTACAATTCATGTTGATCAAATATACCTCAACAAAATTCTTAGAATTGCTTATCATTTGAAAAATCTCTAAATAGATTTGCCATGTTGTTTATTGAAATGAAACTAAACTATTACATAAACTAAATTTTTTCAACTCTTAATTTAGAGAAGAATTTTAACCTACTAAAAAAAGGTAAAAATTTTAAGAGACTAAGAAATGAAAGGAATAGGAAAGATGGGGGATATGGATTACAATGAAAATAAGGTCCTATTTATAGGTGGAGAAATGGAGAGAAATTTGGATTTTTAGACTGGCACTACTGCATAAAATTATTTCACGTCACCGCATACACAAATTATACACAATTTTTGGTCAATCCATTACATTCGCACTATGGCATATAATATTTTCACATCGTAGCCCACATCATATTTGGGACGCATTGATGTCACTCCTATTGCCTCTTGCCATGGCACAAAAAGCTTTCACGCCATGGCATCCTTTGTTTAGCATCACATGGAATCCTTTATTTCCTTTTTTAAGTTTTAAAACATATGTAATGCTTAACAAATGTTTTATTTTTAATCTTTTAAGTTTTAATGAATGCTTCAAATAGAATTCTTCAGGTTAACTCAATTAAATTCAAGAAATACCTAAAAAATAACAAAATGTATTTATGATTCCAAAAAAATAGATTTGTTTAAAATAATAGTAAAACTAAACAAATAACAATCTATTTAATCATTTAACATGCATAAAATCAAACTATATTAAGTGTTTTTGAGCATTTATCAGCACCGTATTTTACATAAGAGAAGCCAACACACATATACAAAGTATAATGGGACTTACATAATCTAACCTAAATTGTGTATAAACTAGACATAAAATATTTTTTTTCAAATCTAAAAATTATGAGAACTTGAAAGAAAAAAAATACTAGAGAAATGAGAGGCTTTATATAGGTGAGAAAACCCTGAGAAAAGGAGAAAATAGTGGATTGCAAGGTCACGTTTTATGGAATACTTTTTCACCACCTTGGCCAACGTCAATTATGGTATGCATTCAATTAAGATCCAAGAATGTCGCATTGTGGCACATATATATCCTTGCTGACGCCCTTGTTGATCTAATTATCTCTAAATTTCTTTATATTTCACCCTTTACAAACTTGGTTGGATTTTACATGTAAGGCTTACGTGTATTTGTTCTCTTATTCTTCTAGGTTGTAAATAAGTACTTTAAAGTACAATTTTTTAAGCTTTATCATTTGAATCATTTTTGTAACAAAAAATGCTCGAAAAAGAACAAAGTATAGCCATGATTTCAAAAATATAGATTTTCTATACTAATGATAAAATTATGAAAATATATATCTATTTTTGACATTAAAGTGTAAATAAATTGCATATTATTTAATGTTTTTAAGCACTCATAATGTCGCTAATATGGCTCACCTGAGCATGTTCAAATTGGATGTAGTATGCATATACAACGCAATGCAAAAACAACTAAAGCTTCGTCTAAAAGTTTTCCTAGTTATGTGTAAGGGGATAACTTTAATGATTTTTCAAGAGTTTGGAAACAAAATATTCCTAAGACTACTTTGAAACTATTGCCCTTCATAAATTGTTTAAATGGAGGGATGCAGTTTGATCACTCTTTCTAATGACTTGTGTGGGTTGAGCTAGTTATTTATTTTCTCTCTATTTTCTTGTAATATTTCTATGCTTATTTTGTGTGATTTATAATGATTGTCATGTAAATACTATTATACTTTATGTTTGTATGTTGGGTTCTCTTGTGCACAATACGGAGTCTGTTTATTTTACCCAATGTTTTTTGTTTTTCTCTATGTAAGGTTGGTTACAATAAATCAGTAATGCACACACACATATAGTTAGATGCACTATAATGGAAAGCATGTTTTATACATACCACGGGTTGGTTTCTTAGTATGCATACTAGGTCATGAGTGGCAGTTTTTGGTTTGGTTTGGGTGTGGGTATTTATCGAAAATACTCAACATTTTTTGGATAAAAAAATGGGATTTTGTACACCTTGATAGTGCCCTCTTGGAACCCCTCACCATACCCATCATCGAACCCATGATGAGGTTGTCAGTGAGAACCTCGACAAGATTGGCTAGTTATTGGTATTTGTGTATAAATAACCCTCTTTATTGTGGCATTAATTCAAAAAATATACTATAAATCTACCAAAAAATTTTATCAATCTGAATTCCATCTTCATTAATTATCTTGAATGTTTTTCAATAATTATGATACATTTGTGTAAGCATAAAATAATATGGTTGACTATTTTACAAAGTTTGAGAAAACAATATTGTGAGAGTAGGGGCAAGCTATATTGTTTAAGTTCTCATATTAGTGGTTGTTTATGATAAGCAGTTGAATGTGTTTCCCACTTTGGTTGTGTATAATAAGTGGTTGAATATGATTCCCATATTGGCTATTGATGATTCATGGTTAAGGGTGGTTCTAATAGTTGATTGTTCATATTATACATTTTATTGATCTTTGATTATTGATCACATTACATCTAGTAGTGTTGGGTTTGGAGGAAAGTTGAGTTCATGTGTCGAGCCAAGTCATTGTGATGGCAGCAAGTGAGTCCAGTAATAGGTAGTTCTGACAGAGGTCTCAATTGATAGAGGTATTGGTGTTTTTATTTCGATCAGAGTTGTATTTTTTTTTTACTTAGTGGATTTATTTAATGTCCAGTAACTTCCATAAGCAACCCGAGGATCTTACCACATAGTTAGGAGTTCTATATGGGTTTACCTTTTTCATGATTGTGTTTGAATAATCTGCTTTGTTATGAGTACAATCTGAGCCTTGATAGTGTATGTTACCACATATATGATTAGAACTCTGATGCACAAAAACTTGGTAGTCAAATTTTGTAAAGATTATAATAGCTCGCAAGTGCATAATTGACTTGTAAAAAACAATTGGTATACTTCCAAGGTCGGTCTAAGAAATAACTACATGTTTTTATATAATTCAACATATCTCTTAAACACAAAAACAAATATAAACCTAAACATTTTATCACAAGATTTAGTTTTGAAAATTCTAATCTATTAGCAAAAATAATAAAATGATAAAAGATAAATTGATTCATAGAAATCACAATAAATATACAATTAATAAATCAATGTAGAATTAATGAGATATTTATCTAATTGGCTATGTTTGGTAGAATTAATTAGGTTAATGAAAGATAAATCCAGATTAGTGATTCTTCCTTATATATATAAATAACACCTTCGGTCAGGTCATCAATTTATTTAATTAATTTAAGTTTATTATCTAAGAAATTATCAAACCATTTAACTTGACATCTTCGATCGAGCTAACAATTTAAATTCATGTTTAAGCTATCTAAATTATATCTAGATTGATATATGTGAAACCTAATTTTTATATTTTAAATTTATTATAAAAAATATATCATCAATATATTTTTCAATAATAAAATTTGTAAAAATCATGAAATAGAAAATAATCCATGTTTAATAATTATTAAAAATATTGGCCTAAATATATCAATATAACTAAATTCTCATTATCACAATCAATCAGACATGTCAAAATAATGAATGCTCAGCAAATTATTTTATAAAAAATTCAAGAAATACAACATTGCTTACGGAAAAGGAAAAATAATATAGATTTGAATTATACCCAAAAGATGGATAGACAGATGTGTCCTACTCCCAAAAGAGGTATTACTCTTCACAATATTCCCTAGATTACAACAACGAATTTGTATCGCTTATTCTGGAATAACTCCCTTTTATCTTATTTATGATAATTGAAATTGTATATAAAAAAACTAAAAAAAGCTTAACAAGACCAAAATGCTATGAGAAACGGTTGCTATGATTAATGTTAGGTGTGTAAAAATAAGAAAAATGAACGTTTATTTATCTACATTAATTGTGGCTTAAGTCAAGATGGTTCAATTTTATGTTATAACAAAATGAAGTGTATCGTGATGACTCTATAAAAGTAAAGTCATTAGTGTACTTTTTACTTAATATTTAATCATTTTATTCAATAAGTAGTATTTTTAGGGTTAAAATATTAAAATATAAATTTTTTTTAGTGAAAATGGGTGAAAATAGAATTGTTTGGGATTTTTATGTATTTTTTATGAATTTTTAAAACAGCACCAATCAGAAGTTGCCACGTGAATGTCACGCAAGCATGGGAGTTGAGGGAGAAAACCTTGTGGATGCCATGCAATCGGATCTAGTGAATCATACAAAGCCGCATGTATAGAATGGTGTAGCACTGTGGTGGCATCATCCCAACTTCATCCCATTTGGTCGACACGCTTGCCACACGCCTAGTAAATTTTGTTTGCCACGTGCCATGTTGTTATTGGCTCACGCTATTAATTTTGCATCTTTTTTATCTCAACCCTTGATCTTAAGTTGATCTGACAGTCTAGATTCTACTTGAGCTATATGTAACCCCTTAATCACCCCATAAACCGTTAGAAGTCATAAATAACATAATTTTAATCAGTTTTTGGAGCTAAGAAGAGAGAAAAATACCAAAAAATTCAAAATGATATATAATTTTGGTAGAGATTCAAGAGGAGATTGGTACTATAATTCAAGAGTAATTTTATTTCTTCTTCTATTCCTTTCTTTATTAATTTTTTATGTCTTTCTTTATGAAAAATACGAGCTTCATGAATAAAGTTATGTCTAATTAATTTATTAATCTAGGGGTCTTATGAACCCAATTTTTACCATTAGATTATCTAACATTTTTCTCCAATTATGATTTCAATTTAATTATATTATTTATTTTGATTTGTATGCTATGAAATATTTGGGCAACAATTGATCTATAGGAGCAATTAAATAGATTTGAGAGAATTATTTAATTGTTTGTCTTGATAAATAACATACATAGTTTCTAGGAAGAGATGTACGATTCTTATGTAAGTGATACACAATTAATAAACTTAATGAGTAGTATGCAACTTAGTTGACATGAGACTGTGATTAAGTTAATTACTATATGATGTGTAGTTTACTTGAGAAAAGAATACATGCTAGGTTAGATTCAATTGACAATGTAATTAATTGATAATTATATTAGGAGGATTTTAGTGATTCACATGTTTAGAAAATTGGGGGATTAAGTATTCTTAGATATTTTCTCATATATCTTCTTAATTTTTAAATCTGATTTAATTAATTATTACTATTTATTTTTAGTTCTTTTAATTTTACTTAAAATATAAAAATACAAAAAAATTGACTTTTGTTTTTTTGTTTTAAAAATTAGTTTCTAGTAACATAATATCAGTAGCAACAATAATTTTTTATCATTATATTAATTGTTACGACATGTATACTTGTGTATTCATTGAATACAATTCATGTATCGATCAAGTTTTTGGCGCCATTATCGGGAATTATAACTGTTAGAAATTAATTTTTTTATTTTATTTTATTTTTCTTATTTTTCTTAATTTATTTCTTTATTTTTATTTCAATATTAATTTAGTTATTTTTTTGTTATTTATTTATATTTACTTATTTATTCATTTATTTTAGTTATTTCTTTTTCTTTATTTATTTGTCATAATTTTTGTTAATTTATTTTAATTTTGACACATCATTTAGTGCTATTAGAAACATAGTTGAGTCTATTGTATGGGCAAAGTCTGTAAGACAAAACTTTTGCCTTTATATCCTAAAATCGAGTGTACTTTGAGATCAAGAAGAAAACAAGTGGTTGTCATCCAGGTGAAAAAATGGATAATCCATTATAAATAAACAATAAATAGCTAAATTTAAATAGCCAGGTTCCTTTAATGGATGATAGGAACAAAGCTATGAATGAATATGCAAGACCTATGTTGGAAGGGTTGAATCCATGTATTACAAGGCCAAACATTCAAGCTAATTAGTTTGAACTAAAGCCAATGATGTTTCAAATGCTATAAACATTTGAAAAATTCAGTGGATTACCAACAAAGGATCCTCATCTTCATCTCAAATTGTTAATTGAAGTTGGAGATTCATTTAAATTTAATGGTGTGACTGAAGAGGCATTTAGGCTTAATTACTCCCTTACTCTTTGCAAGACTGTGCTCAAGCTTGGCTAAACTCTTTACCACCTAATTCCAATACAACAATATGAAGAATAATCTTAATATGAAGCATGGGAAAGATTCAAAGAATTTATAGGGAAGTGTCCTCACCATGATATCCCTCATTGGATCCAAATGGAGACTTTCTATAATGATCTCAATGCTCAAACAAGAACTATTGTTGATGCATCTGCTAATGGAGCTTTACTAGCCAAATCTTAAAATTAAGCTTATGATTTACTTAAGAAAATGGATATCAATAATTATGAATGGCCAATGGATAAGATGATAGCCACAAGACGAGTATTTGGAATGCATGAGGTAAATAATATCATAACACTTATAACTCAAGTGTCATCTTATGTGAATCTTTTGAAGGATGAAAACTTTCTAGTTAGTATAAACCAAATCCAAGATTTAGAGTTGTCTTGTGTATTTTGAGGGGGAGCCCATTTGCTTGATAATTGTCCAAAGAATCCTAAATCAAAATTCTATATAGGTAAGGTGAACAAAAACATTAATCCATACCCAAGAGAAGAAGCCATCTATTAAGGACAATACAAATTATTTAATGAGGATGATGAAAGATTTCATCCAATTAGTAAATACAAAAGTGTCCACTCAAGAGGTTTCAATTTGAAATTTAGAGACTCAAATGGGAAAACTTTCCCAATCCATAAGTCAAAGGCTTCAAGGTAACCTTCCAAGTGACACAATTATAAACCAAAGAAAAGAAGGTAAAGAGCATTGCAATGCCATAGCCTTAAGGAATGGTAAAATTCTAGATGAGGATCATGAGACTAAAAAGGATGAGAAGGATTATGAGACTAATAAGGATGAAAAATAATTAGTGGGTAAAGAGAGCCAGAAATTAGTGGGTATAAAGAGGGTAATGGAAAGGAAATAATTCAGTTAAAGAAAAACAACCTCTACAAACCCATTATTCCTTTCCCTCAAAGACTGTAAAAACAAAAGTTAGATACATAGTTTTCAAAAAATTTAGAAGTCTTCAAGAAGTTACATATAAACATATCATTTGCAAATATACTTGAAACCTTCTTATGATAATATTTTGAAGGACATCCTGTATAAGAAAAGAAAGCTTGGAGATAATGAAATAATAACATTAACTGGAGGTTATAGTGTCATCCATGCTAGAAAAATACCCTAAAAATTGAAAGATCCTGGTTGTTTTGACATCCCTTCCACTATTGGGAACATCCACTTTGATAAGGCACTGTGTGACTTGGGTTCTAGCATTAACCTTTTGTCATTTTCAATTTTCAAGCGATTGGGGATTGGTAAAGTGAAATCCACTTCAATAACATTACAAATGGTAGATATATCAATTAAGAGACCTCGGGGTGTGATAGAAGATGTGTTACTAAAAGTAGGCAAATTAATATTTCTGATAGATTTTATTGTACTATGCAAGGAAGATAATCATAATATTTTGATCATACTTGGTTTTCTATTCTTAGCAACCCAAAAAAAACTCATTGATGTATAAAAGGGTGAGCTTACAATGATAGTGCAAGATGAACAAGAAATGTTATTATAAAGCATCTGAATCCCTTGATATTGATAATGCTAATGAATGCTTTGAAATAAATGTTTCTAATTGTGAGGATAACTTAAAAGAATATTTTAAGTTTCTCACACTTAATAATTTTACATATGATGTTATGAACAAGGATGTAAACTCACTAGAAAACAACTCAACCTATTTTAACTTTGAAAGTATGGAATCAAAGGTGTTTATGGAAAATTTTGAGATAAGATCTAAGCTCAAACCATCAATTGAAGGGCCACCAAGTTTAGACCTCACACCTTTACCCTACTATCCTCAGTCAAGTAGGCAAGAGAAATAGTTTAATAAAGAGGTGAAAAAATGTTTGAAATACATAAATTGGATGAGTTATGGTGGAATGCTAAATGCCAAAAGGTACAAAAAGAGAACAAAAATATGGCATGACAAGAGAATTAAGCATTGTGTTTTTAAACTGGAACATAAAGTATTATTGAATAAATCAAGACTCAAACTATTTCTGGGTAAACTTAAAAGTAAATGGACACAGAGGGATGTACCTTAAGACTTGATATGACCATCTAGTCAAGGACACTAAATGTGATATTGGTTGGGAGGCAACCCAACATTATTTTACTTATATGTTTATTGTTTTTGTTTTGTAGATGAATAAATGTGGAGAACAATGGTGCAATAAGATTGAACAATTCCAGTGACAGATGTGGTGTGCCAAGATTAAGGGAGTTTTCTTTTCTTGTACTTTTTCATATTTTTATATGTACATTGGGGAAAATGTGCAATTTAAGTTTGGGATAGGGAACTTCATTCTCTATTATAATATTTAGTATGAATTTTAAATTTTTAGGGATTGTTTTTACATTTTAGGATATTTTTAATCATGATTTGGGTAGAAATTGATATATATATATATATATATGGAAACTAAATGCATTCATGCTTGATGTGAAATGTATGAACTCAATGATAAAAATTGGTTGTCATGACTAGGATAAGTAATTTTACATGCATTTTAAGATACTTACATTAATCATGCGATATAATTGATAGTTTTGATTTGATTGATTCAAATTTTTATGCACATGTACATGATTGATTTTGGTGTTTTTATTGTGAGAAAATGTAAGTTATGCAAATTGATGAGATCCACCAAGTTTTGATAATCTATATGATCATCCCTTGAGGTAAAACCAAAATAGTATTTAGAAAAAGAGATGTATTTAGAAAAAGAGATCTATATAATCTATATGATCATCCCTTGATCGATTGAGCCTTTCAAGCTAACCATTTTTAAATATCTATAGTCACCTAATTGAGCATAACAAGAACCTTTCATATCTTCAAGCCACATTTTATGCCTAACCAATAAACGTTACCTTTACCCTTACACCTTTAGCTTTTATGAAGAAAAAATGCAATCATGTGTTATGCTATAGAGTAAGGAGAAATGTAATGCACCAAAAAAAGAGAAAAAAAGAAGGAAAACTCATAACACAAATATCCCTCTAAAGAAAAAGAAAATAGAAGTGAAAATAAGCTTTGGGGTGTTATGAAGTTACCAAAACAAAAGATGTGGAATAAAAGAATATGAAAATAATGATAAGAGAGGGTGCACTAAAATATAAAGTTAAAGCTCAATTGCACTTAAAAAGTACATGATTAACAAAAATAAAGCTAAGATGTGAAAAATAGATTTATGAAAAGCTTTTTCTAAGATTGAATTGATTAGCATGCTTATATAGGTTGATTTCATGACTGCAATGGATGATATCATATGCAACACAAACACATGAATCAATTCATCAAAAACCTTGCATATCCTTGTATTAATGGAACATTGATTGATGAATATGTGAACTTCTTTATCCTAGAATTGTATGATTTTTTGAAGGGGA
Source organism: Hippophae gyantsensis (assembly GCA_030763125.1). NCBI lineage: Eukaryota > Viridiplantae > Streptophyta > Magnoliopsida > Rosales > Elaeagnaceae > Hippophae > Hippophae gyantsensis. The sequence continues at coordinate 37,418,364 of CM061035.1, read as the reverse complement.
TAGTTTTCACTAATTATGCATATAATATATATATATATATGAATATACTACCCATGTTATTTTATTTACTTAGACTTGGCTTTACTTGAGGACAAGCAAAGAGTTAAGTTTTAGGGTTAAAATATTAAAATATAAACTTTTTAGTGAAAAGGGATAAAAATATAATTTTTGAAATTTTTGGGATTTTACTAGAATTTTATGGATTTTTTATAAAGTTTTAAGGCAAGATCAATAAGAAGATATCACGTGAACACCTCATAAGCATGGGAGCTGATGAAACAAACCATATGGATGCCACATAATCATATCTAATGAATCATGCAAAGCCTCATGTACAGAGTGATGAAGCACTATGCCACAAGTTAGCACGACGTTCATCCCGACTTCGTCCAGCTTGCTCAACGTGCTCGCCGTGCTTCTTCACCTAATTCATTCCACCATTCTACCCGTGCACTATGCCGTCTGTAACCACTAATCAGATTGCACCATATGGCACTTACTCGACATGCATTGACCAAACCAGTATTCCCTTGCCATGTGTCACTCTCTGATTTTCCCGATGAATTTTGTGTGCCACTTGTCTTGTTGTTATTGGATGGAATTATTAATTTTGATTATTTTGATCTTATCCCTTGATCTGAAGCTAATATGACGGTCTAGATTCTACTTGAGCAATATTTAACCTCTAATCACCTCATAAACCATAATGAGTCGTAAGTAACATAAATTTTTATTAGTTTTTAGAGCTAAAAGGAGAGAAAAATATATAAAAGTTTAAAAGGAGATACAATTTTGGTGGAGATTTAAGAGGAGATTGGTACTATAATTCAAGAGATTGATTGTATTTCTTCTTCTACTCCTTTCTTTATCAAATTTTTATGTCTTTCTTTATGAAGAGTATGAGCTTCATGAGTAAAATTATGTCTAGTTAATTTATTCATCTAGGAATATTATGAATCCAATTTTCACCACATGATTATCTAATATTTTTCCCTAATTATGATTTCAATTTAATTATATTATTTAATCTGATTTCTATGCTATGAATTATTTGGCCAACAATTGATCTATAGGGGCAATTAAATAGATTTGAGAGAATTATTTAATTGTTTGTCTTGACTAAATAACATACATAGGTTCTAGGCAGATATTTACGATTCTTATGTACGTGATCCACAATTGATGAACTTCATGAGTAGTATGCAATTTAATTGACATGAGAGTGTGATTAAGTTAATTACTATATGGTATATAGTTTACTTGAGAAAGGAATACATACTAAGTTAGATTCAATTGATCATGTAACTGGTTGATAATTATATTGGGCAATTTTAGTGATTCATATATAAACAACAAAAATATTGATATTTATTTTTTAGTTTTAAAAATTAGTTTCTAATAACACGATCTTCGTATGATCGATATTTTCTTATTATTATATTACTTGTTACAATGTATATACTTACATATTCATTGAACACAATTTGTGTCCAATCATATCGTGGCCCACTATCTTCATGCCACCACTCGCATTGCTTTTCTTCAATTTATTATTTCACCCCTTACAATATGGCTAGAATACATGTAAGGTTTACATCACCTATTATTTTATTCTTCTAAGTTGAAAATAAGTGTTTCAGATGAATTCTTTAAGTGTTTATCATTTTAATCCATTTGAAGCCATAAATACTTGGAAAAAAACACCAAGGATTTTAAACACATAGATTGCATAAATAATGATAAAATCATGCATATTAAAATCTATTTATAGCATTTGAGTGTAACCTAACTATCTGAGATTATTACTATTGCTATTGTTTTATATTTTTTGGGCTTAGAAAGATAAGTCCTTTAAGATTCTATATCTCCTTACCCTGGTTGTGTATCAGGTCTCTAACTCTTTCAATCAATATCATAGTGGGTACACCTTCTTTGTGCTTAACTGCTCTGGTATTGATCCTTTTACCTTTCTATGTGTTTAATTATATTAATCTCTTATGATTGATAATGTGGAAGGCTTGGTCGATAGTCTCCCTCATTTCAATAGCTTGTGTTATTTTTATTGGAGATCTCAAATTTATTCCTACTTGAGATATACAAACAATGATGCTTGGTTTCTAATTGAGAATGGTTGGATGTGCCCCACACATATTACGAAGGCTAATGTTGTTGAACCCAAGCCTATTGTTGCATGAAACAAAGAAGAGCTTTGTCCCAATAATGATTTTAAGAAAGTAGAGTCACTAGCACATTTTTTACTTAATATTTACTTATTTTATTCAATAAATAGTATTTTGGGGGTTAAAAATATTAAAATATAATTGTTTTAGTGAGAAAGGGGTGAAAATATAATTTTTGGAAAATCTTGGAATTTTTATGGATTTTTTATGAATTTTTAACGTATCGCTAATCAGAAGCTACCATATGGCCTAACACACATGTAAAGGAGTTGACTGGTCAAGCCCATGGAAACCACACAAGTAGAGAAAATGAATCATAGATCACCGTGTGTGAGGAGCAAAGTAGCACTGGCCATCTGTTAGCACGATGTTCAATCCGAGTTCAGATACGGTTAAACCTTCACGCCACATCTCACCACTCATTCATCTAGCCATTCCATGCGTACACCATGCCATCTATTATCAAGAATCACATTGCACCGTGTGGCTCTAACTTAACATGCAATGACTCAAACTGATCTCCCCTATCACGTGTCGCGCTTTGATCCACCGAGTGAATTAAGTATTCCTAGATATTTTCTCATACATCTTCTTAATTGTCAATTTTGATTTAATTATATATTTTTATTTACTTTTAGTTCTTTTAATTTTGCTTCCTTAAAATATAAAACACAAAAACAAATTGATTTTTTTTTATTTTTTAGGTTTAAAAATTAGTTTCTAATAAAATAATCTTCGTTGAAACAATCTGTTCTTATAATTATATTAACTTGTTAAGATACATATACTTGTGTATTTATTGTACACATAATTTGTGTGGCGATCACTCACCAATCTAAATTGTCAAGGGTTACAAATACATGTATGCTTTATAAGTAAATCTAACCAAGTTTGTAAGGGTTGAAACACAAAGAAATTGGAGGAATGCATATCAAAGTGGTTTGCGGCGAAGAAATATGTGTGACGTGGTGTGACCTTCTCGGATCATGATTTCATGCACACCAAAATAGACATGAGTAATGATGTGGAAAGAAACTGTGCCACATAAAGAAAAATATCTCACGATCCACTATTTTCTCCCATTTTCTCACCATTTCTACACCTTTATAAACGAGCCCTTACCCTTTCCTACAATTCATCTCACAGTTGATAAATAATTAGTTTACAAAGGAAAAAATTCTCTTAAAAAAGTTGTTATAGTTTAGGAATTTTCGTTTAGCTCATGTAGTAGTTTTGATTCAATAATAATATAGGCATGTCTCTGTTTGAAGGTTTTCTCGATAAAAAATTGCTACAAGAATTATTTGTAAGAATACAACTGATGTATTAATTTTAATTGTGTTCTATAATTTATAGAATAATTTTTTTTGTATTGCTTTGAATGCTATTTTTATTTATTGATAATTTATTAAATCTAAGCATGTTTGGCTAAAAATTACTATAGGATATTACTTATGTTGTTATGCTTGAAAAATACTAATATAGGTAATACTTTTATATAGTAAATTGATTTTTATTTCTTCATTCAAGAGTTTTACAAAGTTTATTATAGAAAAATATATCGAGGACATATCTTTTGTAGTAGATTTAAACTATGAAAGTTAGATTTTAGTATTTGATTATCTAAATTTAATTTAAAATTATGTTCTATTTCAAAGATTTTTATAAGATTTATAATTGAAAAATGTATTGATAACATCTTTTTTGTAATGGATTTAAATTCTAAAAGTTAGGTTCAAATATATCAATCTAAAATTGAATTTAGATACCTTGAAGAAAAATCTAAATTATATGCTTCGTCTTAAGCAATAATATAGATGGCTTGCTATTTCCTTACAAACAAATCATAATTTAATATTAATCAATCATTGATATATGCCTTATGATATTAATTGGTTTTTATCAACAAAGAATATGATCCCTATCTTAGGATATTTTCATTCAAAAAAAAATCAATAATATCAATTTATATATTCAATAACCTAATTAATTTTAAGCAAGCATGATTAATTAATTAATATATCAAATAAAGTTTTTATCTACCAAATATTTGTTGATTGATTTCCACTCTTATCTTTAGTTTTATGCTATTAGATTAGACTTTTTCAAAACCCAAACAACTGTGACAAAATATTTAGGTTTATTTTTTTTAAGAATTTTATCAAATTATTTAAAACCTCATATTTTCTCCTTAAACCGATCTTGAAAATATAATTATTTCTTTTTATAAAATTAACTGTACACTTGTGAGTTACTTGAAGATACAAAATTTGTTCAATAAGTTTTTGGCAACTTTGCGTGAGGGAAATAGCATTTTAAATTGACTTTGCATGATAGGATATTAATTGACTTTAGATATTGTAAATAAAAATATAAAAACATTGAAAATTAAAAATATAAAAACATATAGGTTGTTAATTGACTTTAAATATTTTAAATAAAACGGTATAAAAATAGCTAGGTTACTAATTGACTTTAAATATCTAAAAACATATTTGTCAAAAAAGAAAAAAAAATCTTAGTTATTACTTCAGTTTATTTATGATTTATTTTTGTTAACTATTTTATTTAGTATTTATGTGAACAAACATAGTTTTTTTATAATATTACTTTATTTAACTTATTGTAATTATTTAGTTCTCTTATATCATTATATAATAAATTGTTTGGATCATATATTGTATGTTGTAATTTTTTATTTTAACTTGTATCATTGTATAATGAATTATTTGTATCAATTATTATTTGTTGTAATTTTTATATTTTGTTTATTTCCTTTATTTTATTTTTATTATTTTCTCTTATTCTTTGGTTTTATTTACTTATTTTATTTTATTTTTATTTTTTTACTTTTTGATATTTCTTTTTGCTATTTATTCTATTTTATTTGCCATTTGTTATTTATATTTGTTATTTGTTTTTATTTAGTTAAAAAAATCTAAGTTGTAGTATGATTTCTCAATGCGACATGGAGCTTTTGAAATACTATTGGATTTAAGGAAAATATATACGCACACAAGTCTGCTTGTATCAAAGCTTGCCATGAATTTTGTTTGTATCTGTCATAGTTTGTTAATATATATAATAGAAATGTATCAATGCTAGTCTTGGCATAAAGATCGTACATTTTGAAGCATATAATGATACAAATTTAATGACGAGGGAAAATTGAGTGAATTAAATTCTAAAAGCAGAAATCCCTTTAAGAAGCTTCTCGCTAAGAGGTGAAACTAAGTATTGGATAAGAGACAACCCATAATTATAGATAGTATTTTTTTCTTTTCTTTTATTTTAGTTTGTTTTTATTTTTAAATTTTATTATGTTTTATTTTACTTTGTATGTAATTTATTTTATTTTATTTCTTGTATTTGTGAAACTATGTTTATTTTCTTTAAAAAATTTAAATTTATAATTATTTCACGTGATGTGATGAAAAGTACTTAGCGTTCTCTCTGTGTGGTTAAATTATTGAAATGATGGATGCACTTGACTTTTTACATCATTACTTGATCACATAAAGGAAATAAGTAACTTTTATTTTCTTTATCTTTCATTTATATTTGATACACCAAAGACAACGTATATTCTAAGTTGATAGTGGAGAAAAAGTTATATAAATTTAAGCATTTTTAATTATTTTCTTATTAAAATGTATTTAAAATTATTTTTTTATTTAGTTTGGTTATCAATTTATCGATAGTTAAGTTCAATTTTAAATTTTTTACAAAATTATCATACTTTTAATTAATTTTAAGCAAATAATTGAGTCTTTGTACATTTAGATTAATGTATTTTAATATGTTATTGAATAATGTGATAATTAGTTTATTTTTGTCATAGTTTGTGGTTCATGCTCGATTCATTGCATTTTCATTCATCTCTAAAAGCATATACCTAATATTCTTACTTGATGACTTTAATTAATGCATGGAAATAGTATTTAATCTCTTTATAAACCCTTTCATTTGATTCCTTTCATGAAATCAATATTACGTACTATTTTTAGCCTTTTCTTCTTTAAACATATGCAAACTCATTAGTTCATTTCTTTACATAACTTCTATTTACATATAACTTTGACTAGTACTTGAACTCATAGAATCAATGTATTATTGAGAGAATAACTTGTGAGAATTAGAGTTTAAGCGAATTCGAATTCTGAACATTGAAATTGGGTGATAATCAAAATTATATGCTTTGCCTTAAGCATTTTTTTATTTCCTTATAAATAAATCATAATTTAATATTAATCAATCGGTGATGTCCACCTTAGAATCTTAGTTGGTTTTTACTAACAAAGAATTTATTCCCTATCTAGGGATATTTTCATTCAAAAAAAGAAAAATCAATAATATCAATTGATATTTTTAATAACCTAATTAACTTTCTACAAGCATGATTAACTAATTAATTTATAACATAAATTTTTCATTAAATATTAATTGTTTATCTTTCTAATATTTGTTGAATCATTTATATTCTTATCTTTAATTTTATGCTATTAGATTAAACTCTTGCAAAACCCAAATAATTGTGATAAAATGTTTAGGTTTATTTTTTATTTTTAAGAATTTTATTGAATTATTTAAAACCGCGTAGTTCTTCTTTAGACCGACCTTGAAAGTATACTTATTTATTTTTACAAAATGATTCGTGCACTTGTGAGCTATTTTAAAATACAAAATTTGTGCATCAACACTCCAAAGTCCTCGTCTTGCAATTTTGATGTTATCTCCAAACTTAAGAAAGATGGTTGCATATTTGAAGATGAAAAGCCTTTTCTTGAGTCTTTGTTGGATGATTATGACACTGAACTGGATAAGCTTCAAGAACATGTTGACATTAATACTACAAAAGTCAAATATCTTGAATCCAACTTGATATAAAAATATTAAATGGCCAAGACTCTTTACTTTCAATAGTATGATTCAAAGAGAAAAATTAACGAATTTGATGAAGTTTGTCAATTGTGGTCCGTTGGAAATACTTATTTTGACAAGTTGTTATAACTTAAGGATGCTCTTACTTCTTCCTCCTTTACTATTATTGTTGTTCAAGAACATTTTCTCATTGTTGAGATTTCCGATGATGGGTGGATGCTTGCAAACGTGATCTTAGTTTTTAGTGCTATTGTAGGTTTTACCTTGCAATTTCACCAAAAACTTGATATGCCAAAATTAGGCATGTATGATTTATAAAATAGCTTGCAAGTGCATGAATTATTTATAAAAAAAATAATAAGTATACTTTTAAGGTCGATCTAAAGAGAAATCATGTGGTTTTTAAATTATTCAATAAATTCTTAAAAACAAAAATAAAAACCTAAACATCTTGTAAAGATTGTTTTGGCTTGAGGTATAAACTAATGACGTAAAATATAAAGATAGATTCAATAAACATTTAGGAAATTAAAAATTTATAGTGCAATAGAGAATTTATGGGATATATTAGCTAATTAGTTATGCTTGCTCAATATTAAGTAGGTAATTAAAAATATAAATTACGACTGTTGATTCTCCATTTTATATATGAAAATATTCTAAGGTACGTATTATTCTCAGTTTTAATAATAAAATAATTAATATCATTAAGTGGGCCTATCAATTGATTAATATTAAATTCTACTTCTTTTCTAAAAGATTAACAAACCATTTAATTTATCTCCTTAGGTAGGGCCTGACAATTTAAACTCTCATTAAGATGTCTAAGTTATGTTTATGATTTAAGTATCTGAAAACCAACTTTTAGATTTTAAAACTATTAAGAAGGATATGTCATCAATATATCTTTCAATAATAATTTTTATAAAAATCTTTGAAATAGAGTTATCTAAATCAGATCTAGAATATTTTATCTTACATCTAAGAAGTTAACTCTAAATTAGATTTAGATAATTAAATCTTAAATCTTAACTCTTTTGCTTATTATGAAAAATATTTTGTCAATATATTTTTCATTTACAAACTTCGTTTTAATATTGATGAATAAATAAAACTTAATTAATTTTATAAAATAATTTCAATCTACTTCGATATTTCATAAATGTAATAACATTACTAATAGTCCATTTTATTTATAGCTAAACATGCATATTTAAATAAATTATCAATAAATTAAACATAGTATGTAAAACAACACATAAAGATAATTTCAAAAAAATATATTTAAATATACATCAATAGAAATTCGATATTGTTTCTATTCTGGAAAACCTCCAAAAAATATTGCGTACTATGTATTCAATTGAAACTAAGCCTATTAAATAAACTAAAAGTTTTTCAACTCTTCATGGAGAGAAGAACTTAAAACTACTAAAAGAAAAGAAAAAAAGCTTAGAGAAAAGCTAAGAAGAATTAGAAGGAATGAGATAAGATATGATTGGTACAATGAAAATAGGGTCCTATTTATTGGTGCATAAAAGGAGAAAAATAAGGATAAGAAGTCTAGCACCGTGGCACATAATTCCTCATGTTGTGGCATACATAGGCTATCACATGGTTTGGACACGATCCAATTAACTCACACCTTGACACATAATATTTTCACATCATGGACTACATAAGATCTAGGATACATTATATTCAATCCATTAGCCTCACGTTGCGGCACATATAACTTCAATGCCACAACATGCACTATTTTGATAAACTTTAATCCCATATTTTCTTATATCCTTTTTTTAACATATATAATACTTTACATATGTTTAACATTTAAGTTTTAAAGTTTTAATGGAGTGCTTCAAGTATTGATCAATTTTATCTTTTCTATGAAACTAAAATTCCAAAAACAAATTCCAAAATATATTTGTGATGCTAAAAGATATATTTGATTAAAATGATAGTAAAACTAAGCAAATAAAAATCTATTTTATCATTAAACATGCATAAAATCATGATATATTGAGTACTTTTAAGCACTCATCAAAAGCTCTAACTAGCTTTTTATTAATTTCTTAGCAAAAAAAGGTAAAATATTAAAAGTAAACACTAAAATAAAACTATTCTAAATCATTTTCGCAGATTGATATGGTTGCATTTAGCGTATGCAATAAGCCTTTAAACCCTTAGGTTTCCCTTGTGGATGAGTTTAGGGTTCGTGAGGGTTTTCAGAGGTAATAGCCACAAACATTAAAATTAAAAGAAAATAACAAAAAAAAAAGATAAAAAAAAATACATAAACAAAGTAAAAAAGATAAAAAAAATATAAAGAATAATAAAATAAAAAATAATAACATAACTTCTCATGCATTTTAATCAATTCTAAGATTACAATTAATATCCATAGCATATGTTATTTAAATATTCTAAATATTTATGGTTTATTATAATAATTAGATGAAAATCACTTTCGTATTCAAATGAAACATGTGTCAATATTAAATTTACCCAATCTCAATGTAAGGAATCCAAATTTGCTTCGACTCTAACCTCATAAGGCATTCTTTCAATAACACTGATCCTATTTATTCAAACACTAGTTCAAAAGTATATGCAAATAGAGTTTATGTCTAGAAATGAACTAATAGTTTTGTAAATGTTTAAAGAAGAAAAGGTTATAAGTAGTGTACAATATTGATCTCATGAAAGGAACCAAATGAAATGATTTTATAGAGAAATTACATATTACTTTCCTGCATCAATCAAATTCATCAAATAAAAATTTTAAGTTTTATACCTTTAAGATATAAAGAAAATGCAAATCACTTCTTGAGGATTTATTTCCTATTTTTTGTTTTGTATTTAGCCATTTCTCACAACTTTGTATGGTACATCTGGATCATAGTATTTAGTTTATACAATTGATTATTCTCTATTTTTCATTTTTATTTTTCTTTCTTTCTTTTTTAGAGATATATATTTTTATATAAAGAGGATCCATGTACAAATTGTACATTTTTTGTATGAAAAAGTATATATATTTATTTAGAAGTCGTAATAATGCATAAATGAATATAAAGGCATGTACTTTTAATTTCTACTTAAGTCATCCAATTTAAGAAATAAAAATAAATATATGATACTAAATTAGATGTAAAAACTATAACATTTAATACAAAGACCATCTAGCAATTTAGAATTTATAATAAGAATGTTTGAAAAAGTAGAAAAAATATTATCCTTAAGAATATGGAGATAATGACTCAAAATATATTCTTACAAGATAGTCTTTACTTTTTGATTCCTAAACACTGATTTTAGGTTTATCACAATTTCAACATTTAATCATGAAATATTAATTATGAAAAAAAACTAACTAATTGTCACATTACTTCATGAAATATTTTTTAAATTAATTTAACAATGCAAAGATTTAATCATTTTCTTAAAATTAACTAAAAGACATGATAATTGTGTTAAAAATATTTTTTAAAATAATCCTAAAATTTCCTAAAAAAATAAAAATAAATTAAAGGACACAAAAAATAAAAAAAAAGTAAAAATAATATCAAAAAGTGTACATGTGAACATATAAAAATTTCATTTAAGCATGTCCTCAACCTATAATTTACATTACCTTTAATGTAACAATTGTAAATTAAAGATAAAGAGTAATGGATAGAAAACTTACCCATTTGTTGATCCTATTCAAGAGTTGATATGAAATTACAGGTGCATCTATTAATATAATTATTATATAGATAAAAAACTATGTACTTATCACAAAATAACTATATTCTACCTATAATTTTCAAGAATGCACCTTATTGAGCAAAATAACTTACTGGCATTCTTTCATATAACTCATTCTTTCACCCAAATTATGAGATTATTCTTTCATAGACAGTCTTGATGGATGAATGGCTCTTCTTTCTCTTGAACAATATTCATACCAGAAATAAACTAATCAAAATATATCAGGTTCAATAATTCACCAAGTTGTATAACAACTTTATTACCTTTTGAATAGAGTAACCCTACTTTCTTACATAAAGTAGTGATTAACTGGAAGAAAAAGAAACCTATACGGTGACTATTTCATATAACTTAATCCTATGGTGAATTATGATCCTTACATCTAAAGGCATCTTGGATGCAATTGCATACAGTAAAATAAACCTATCTCTATCAACAATGTTGTAATGTCTTGGGGGCTTAAATCTTGAATACACAAATTATTGCCAAATATGAGTAATTTTATTCAAATACTTCATTTTAAAACCTATATGTTTATTACCAGTATAAATTCATTTAGCACTTTGTATAATTAAGGTTTCTAAAACTGTAGAATAATCCACATTATTTAAATAATGTTCATACTCACCTTCTCCAATATTCACTAAATAGTAGTGAGAATTTATATCATTAGGTCCAATTCGAAAGAACATTCACATGGAGTTCCTGAACAATGGATTCCATAGCAGGCTCGGGTTCTTTTATAAACTTTTTCCATCCAAGGCTTTTCATGACATCTGTAATCCCCTCATATCCAAAATTAAAATCCATATCTCACTTAGGTTCAAATCCACATTATTATGTCCCACTTAGGTATAAATCCTTTCCTACTTCTTATTGATGTCATATTCAAATCTTAAACAATATCTAAAACTTAGAGTTTTACAACAAATCCAGATAATATACCAAAAACTTCCTAACCTCTCTTTATCATAATTAGGGTTTTTGGAACTCTTTAAAAATCTCAAATATTCCACAAATTTTAAATAATTTAATTTAAAGACTTAAATTCTAAAACTTTACTTTTCCTTGTTGTGGATTGAAGAATAATGAAGAATACCCCTCTTGAAGATGAAGATTTCTTGATATTGTTTCAAATTTTTGAAATTTCTTTACGAAATGAGTAAGAAATTGTTAGAAAGTGATTTTTGTGAAGGATTTTGAAAATAAAAGGTGAGATTTTAAGGGTATTTGAAGTGTCTAGTGGGAGAAAAGGTTAGGTTTTTGTGTAGACAATGTGAGAAAATGAGTGAATTTGCATAGGAAAGGGTATTTCAGCCTAGAAAATCAACGCAGGCTGCAACATAATAATATTTATGTCATGACACAAATGTTTTAATTTTTGAACATTTTGAAATAGAGAACCCAATGTCGTGGCACAAAACAAAGTATGTTGCAGCATGCATAAAACTATTTTTCTCACTTTTTTTAACATTTACTCTCCCTTTTTATATATTAATAAAAAATAAACACACATAATAAAATAATCACACAAAGTAAATAAAAAATAAAATGACAAATAAGTTTAATTAAAAGCAATAAAATAAAATAATGTGTTACCTCCCATCTAAACTAATTTTTATCATCTTTATTGAGATGTTTCTTGGCAATTTTCATTCTTTTTGTAAACACAGTATCCTATCGTTATTGAGTTTTGTTGATTATATGACTTTTGCATCTATTCCTTGCCTTGCTTCTACAAGTGCTCAGTTAACTACTCCACCTGTACTTCCATCTTCTTAATGAAATTCTCTATAGAGTCTAACTTTTGATTCGTTTGTGCTTAGTAGTCTCTATAACTTGAATGAATGATATGCTCCATATTTTGCTTCTTAGAAGGATTCATGGGAATTTGTTAGTGGAATTACTGGCTTGATGAATTTGAGCTTTGGGAAAATGGAGGGTTATTCTACCTCTAAAGATAAATTTGGATGATTCCTCCACCCATAATTATAAGTATTAGCATTGGAGCCATACCTTGGTCTTGGATGGTATCCGTCCAATAGATTGACCTAGTCAGGTCCAAAATTAGCTTCTTTTTTCATAGGGATAGGTTTTATCACCATGTCCCATATTACTACACAAACCATATTGTTCTTTAAGGAATTTTTTTCTTCCATCGCTCCTCCAGCAACATTATCAACGATGAACTGACACTATTGTGCCAATCCATCATAGAAAAATTGGTTTAATAGTTGCAGAGGATAACTGTGATAAGGTTATTGAGTGAAAAAGAGTTTGAACTTATTTCATGCTTTGTGGGAAGGTTTTCTTTCCATCTGAGAGAAAGTTGTTATTTTAGCTCTTAACTCTGATGTTTTTTATGGGGATATAGAATTTTCCTATAACTAATTATAAACATCATCCCAAGTCATTAAGGAACTTAGGGGAAGTGACATTAGCTATGCCTTGGCCTTATCTTTTAAGGTGTAAGGGAAACTCCCTATTCTAGTTTGAACCTCAAGGAATAAATTTAAGGGGAAAGTTTGGATTATAGAGTAAAAGTCACTAATAAAAGATAGTGAGTTTTCATTAGGTAGTCCAAAAAAGGAAAGTAACATGAAAAAATGAATGTTTTGATGTTCATAGTTCCAAACAGCCTTATCCAGTTAGATTGAGGCAATTACAGTGCCAATTACTAGCCTTGCAAACTCCTTCATTAGGATTTCCTTTTATGATGGATTTTCCTTCATAATATATGGTTCAAGTAAAAGGTCAAGGTTAGGTTTACAAATTTTCTCAACAAAAGGTTGTGGTACCTCAAAGGCCAACCTTCTTGACAGTTTACTAGGTCTATTAATATTATTTTTATATGATGTAAGATGATATCCTAAGTACCTCTTATCTCGCATAAACTTATAAAAGTAGAATTTAAAATCACATATCAAATAGAAAAATAAAAAGATAAAATAAATACACAATATATTACATGTTTTCACATAGAAGTAATAAACATGTAGAAATTAAAACAAATAAAGGGTACAATGATAAATAATTAAAAGGAATAAAGATGCAAGTAAAATAAAGTAAATAGATAAAAGAAAATAAAAACAAAATTAAAGTTTTAAAAGAAAATGAATTAGTAAAATAATTAAATAAATAAAAGAAAAATTTACATTTAAAAATAAATTATTTTAAAAGATCTTTTACTTCTATTCAAAAAATATTTTTATTTTTTCAATAAAAATAAAAGAAAATTTAAAATTTAAAATATTTAAAATTAATTGATAACAAAAATATTCTAAGATTTCAAATAAAAATCAAGATACTTATAACACAAAAGGTTTAAGATTTGATAATAAAAATTTTAAAATGTTATTCCTACCTGGTTTTTAAGATTTGATAATAAAAATTTTAAAATATTATTCCTACCTGATAAAGCTGCCAAAAACTTTATACTTGCAAAGGTTATCTTAATTTTCAGTGCTATTGATGGTTTTACCTTGCAATTATACCAAAAACTTGAAGTGTTAAAATTAGGCATATAAATTTTACATGATTTATAAAATAGTTCGTAAATACACAAATCACTTATAGAAAATGATAAGTACACTTTTAAGGTTGATATAAAGAGGAATAATACAATCTTTATATTATTCAACAAATTCTTAAAAGTGATGAAAAAGCCTAAACATGATATCACGATTGATTTGGTTTGAGATCTAAACTAATGACATAAAAATAAAGATAGATTTAATATAAATTTAGGAAATTAAATAATTATAATACAGTACATAATTTATAGGATATATTAGCTAGTTAATTATGTTTGCTCAATATTAAGTAGATTATGAAAAATATGAATTAAGATTATTGATTCTCACTTTTTTTATATGAAAATATGCTAAGATAGTGATCATTCTCTTTCTTAATAATAAACCAATTAATATCTTTAGGTGCGACCGACCAATTAATTAATTATTAAATTCTACTTCTTTTCTAAGAGATTAACAAACCATTTAATTTGTCTTCTTAGGTGGAACTTGATAATTTAAACTCTCATAAAGTTGTCTAAGTTTATTTTAAAAATATTATGAAGGATATGTCGTCAATATATTTTTCTTTTACAAACTTCATTTTAAACATAATGAAGAAGTAAAACTTAATTCATTTTGTAAAAAAAATGTTTAATATACTTTAATATTTCACAAGTGTTACAATATTACTAATATCACATTTTATCTATTGCCAAACATGTATATTTTAATAAATGATAAATAAATTAAACATAATATGCAAAAGAGAGATTTTGTGCATCACTCTATGGAATGAGAAATTGTGATTTTCAAAGAGTTTAAGTTTTCCCTTGATAATACTCCTGATGATCAGAATCTCAATTGTAATATGGTCTATACTACCATGAAGGCTCAAGCATCCAATTGTTGGTATTTTGATAGTGGTTGCTTTCGACACATGATTGGAGACAAATCCCTCTTCACTAAGCTGATGCTCACTAATGATAAATCAATTACTTTTGGTGATGAAAATAAGACATTAATTTGTTGTAGAGGATCTATTAGTACTCTTGGAATTCCTAAACTCGTAGATGTTCTTTACAAGGAAGGTCTCAAGGCTAATCTTAACGGAATTAGCAAAATATGTAATAACAAATTGATGCCTGTGAAAGAAAGAATAGAGTCATCCAAGCTATAAAAATGGTATAATTGAAAAGAAGAATATAGTTATCTAAGATATGGTTAGGATCATACTGACCAGATAAACTTGTTGAAGCATTTTTTGGTTGAAGTTGTTAACATAGCATGTCATACATAAATCATTACTTCTTAAAGAATGGAACTTGTTAGTCTTCATATAAGTTGTTAACTTGTTAGTCTTCATATAAGCTTATCTAAGAACTTGTTACTTTTCATACACAAATAATATGAAAGTCATCATTCTAGGTTTTTGACTCATGCATATTTCCTTAAAAACAATATTATTAAAGGAAAGAAAAAAACAATACAAATGTAATTGCTTTACAAAATGAAAGAGCCATAAATGGTTATATAAATAGAAAATAAGTAATCAATCCCTTGAAAAGATAAAAAAATACAATATGGGAATAAAAACAAAAAAATATATTGATTAAAATTCTCTCTTAGTTTTTAAAATTTTTTTTCGTGCAAGTTTGAATTCAACTACAATTCTTTCATAATTGGTGATACCTTTTCTATAAATTTTTCATAACTAATCATGAATGGACTAAATGATATGTTAGTGTTGTTCCAAAAACTCAATTCACTTGTGGTAACTATAGATATATCACTATATGTGTGATCATGTATATGTATTGCTTACATAAGTTTAAGTTGTTAATGACTAGTCACACTTTGAATAAACGTTAATTTTATTTATATGTGTATAATGTTGTAATCATGTTTAGATTAATCTTTTACCCCTACTAAAAATAAATCTTTTCATTTGTTATCTCTAGTATGTGTGTGCTTATTAGTATGACAAAAAGAGGGAGAAAATTAGTATAAAAAATTTTGAACTTATATTGAAACAACAAAAAAGAGGATAGTTGATTTAGAGAGAGATTTTTATTTTCGAATTACTTTGAATTTTTTAGATATTTAACATAAGGGGAATTATTTTTAATTTCTATTATTTATTTAATCCTCTTTTGATTATTCTTCGATTTTCAATTATCAGATACACTAAACTATTAAGAACAATGAGTCCTTTAGGATAAGTGATTAATTAAAGAATTGTGTGCGTTAAATATGTAAATATACGTATCGTAACAAGTAATATAATTATAAGAAATGATCGTTCCTAAGTAGATTATGTCATTAGAAACTATTTTTTACAACTACAAAAAGTAAACATCAATTTTTTTGATGTTTTTATATTTTAAGAAAGCAAAATTATAAGAACTAAAAATAAATAATAATTAATTAATTAAATTAGAATTGACAACTAAAAAAATATATGACAAAATATCTAAGAATATTTAATCCCCCATTTTTCTAAGCATGTGAATCACTAAAATCCTCCCAATATAATTATCAACCAATCACATGATCAATTGAATCTATTCTAGCATGTATTTTTCTCTCAAGTAAACTATACACCATATAGTAATTAACCTAACCATAATCCCATGTTAATTAAATTGAATATTACTCAATAAGTTCATCAATTATAGATCACATACATAAGAATCATACATATCTGCATAGAAACCATGTATGTTATTTAATAAATACATATAATTAAATAATTCTCTCAAATATATTTAATCGCCTCTATAGATCAATTGTTGGCCAAACAATTCATAGCATAAAAATCATATTAAATAATATAATTAAATTTAAATCATAAATAAGGTAAAATATTAGATTATCACATGATAAAAATTGGGTTCGTAAGATCCCTAGATTAATAAATTAACTAGATATAATTTTGTTCATAAAGCTAATATTTTCATAAAAAATGATAAAGAAAGAAGAAGAAGAAGAAATACAATCAATCTCTTGAATTATAGCACCAATCTTCTCTTGAATCTCTATCAAAATTGCATCTCTTTTTGAATTTTTCTATATTTTTCCCTTTTCTAAGCACCAAAACTGATAAAAATTATGTTAATTTGGCTCCTTAGGGTTTATGGGACAATTAGAGGGTTAAATATAACTCAGGTGAAATCTGGGTCATCAGATTAACTTTAGATCAAGAGCTTATATGAAAAAAGAAAAAATTAACAACGTCAACCAATAGGAGAGCACCATGTGGCTCGTGGTATTCACTGTGTGATTCAAAGCACGATGAGTAGCATGGGAAGACTGATCTAATCAAGGAAAGCTAAGTCAGTGCCATATGTCGTAACTTGATTTGTGGTTATGGATTGCATGGAACAACAATGGAATGAGTGGAAAAATTGCCTAAAAACATGTGCCAAGACCTTTGACACTAATAACATGTGGCATAACACTACGCCACACTACACATGCAGTGATCTACAATTGGGTCTCTCTACTTGCATGGCGTTCACGTGGCTTGCCTAATTAGTTCTTATGCTTGCATGGTGTATACATGAAAACTTTTGATTGGTCCTGCTAAGGGTGTCCATGGTCTGATTTTGGGTAAAAAAAATTAACCGGACCGGACCATTTATATTACTTAAACTGGACTGAACCGAACCGTTTGATTATTAAAAATATTGAACTGAACGGTTTGGTTTGGTTAACAATACATAAATATGATACACCTAATGATATATCTTTGATTAAAATATGAGACATTTAATCAACGGTTTGTGAGAAATAATATGAAAAATTTAATATATTATTAAACCGGTTCAATTCGACCGGTTAAAAAATTAATATAACCGAACTGGACCGTTTAAAAAATGGTTTTAATTATTACAAACCAGACTAGACCATTTGATTTATAAAACCATTTGGTCTGGTCCGGTCCGGTCCAATTTTTCGGTTTAAGCTGATTATGTCCGATTTTTGGACACCCCTAGGTCTTGCGTTAAAAATTTATAAAAAAATCCAAAAAAATATAAAAAATTATATTTTCACCCGTTGTTACTAGAAAATTCATATTTTAATATTTTTAATCCAAAAATACTACTTATTGAATAAAATGAGCAAATATTAAGTAGAAATATGCATTGACGACTCTACTTTCATAGTCATCAATAAGTTGTTTGATGTACCACTATGTAAACTTTTTCCTCTAAGTGTTATGTAGTGAGAGAGAGGTTTTGTCACATGAATATGCCAAAGAAGAAATTGTAAGGTTTATGTGAGTATTAGCGATATTCGTGAATAAAACATATAATTGTAATTTTAGTTTCTAAGTATGTCTTAGAAGAATATTTTTTAAATCGAAGAAACTATCGAGCCTTAATGATCACATTGTAGGTATATCTTTGTTTTCATACACGTTAGATTTCATATTAGACATATGGAAATACTGTCCAAATATGTCACTCGATCGATCGAGTGGTGACTAAATCGATCGAGCTTAATTAAAACTAGTTGAGTTAATTTTTAAAATGACTAGATTGATCAAAGCATTAACTCAATTGATCGAGCATTACATCAATCGAGATTAATGACAAGATCGATCCACTTAATTATGAATTAATTAATTGTTTCACTAGGCCGATGGAATTATTCATAGTCGATCGATCATCGAGCTAAATCTAGATCGATCGAGCGATTAGGTTTTTAAATTTAACCTAATTTTTACTCAAGCTAATTAATTTTTTTACTATATTATCCTTATGTTTTTATGTTCTTCTAAATACTTTCAAGGACAATTTTGTAATTAACCCATGACCTAAGATTTTTAATCATGCTATTTAATCACACTATTGGCTCACAATTTTGTTAATCAAATGATAGCTCAATTATACTTATTCTCTTCACCTTTTTATTCTCTCTCTTATCTTGCTATAAGTTTTCAAATAGGCTATTTGATTAAGTTAATTTAACAAACATTTATGGTTATGTTTGATGGATTAACAAACCTACAATAATAGTATCTTGAATTTATTATAAAAATTTTACTTATTATTCATTATTTTTAACGTTTCTATTTGATTGTGATAATAGGATTTTAGTTATGTTGATATATTTGTGTAGATTATTTAAGCGAATATTTTTACTAATTATTAAACATATTATTTTCTATTTTAAAATTAGGTTTTGAATCTAATTTAGAAGCTGTAATAGGAGTTTAAATTATTGGTCTAATCGTAGGTATTAAGTTAAATAGTTTGTTAATTTCTTAGCCAATAAACTTAATTTAATTAAATTAACTAACGACTTTACCGAAAACATTAAATGATTTAATTAATAATGAATAGTGACATGATTAAAGGCATTATTTATGCATATAAAGAATCAATCATCTTTATTTATATTTTATTAACCTAATTAATTCTACTAAACATAAGCAACTAGCTAAATATTCTATTAATTCTCCATTGATTTATTAATTGCATATATGTTTGTAATTTGTGTGAACCAATCTATCTTTTATTTTTTTTATTTTTTTATTAGATTAAAATTTTCAAAACCCAAACTATTGTGACAGAATGTTTAAATTTATTTTGGTGTTTGTTTTTAAGAGATTTGTTGAATTATTTAAAACCGCATAATTTCTCCAGAGACTTACCTAGAAAGTATACTTACTACTTTTTACAAGTTATTTGTGTACTTACGAGCTTATTATAAACTTTACAAAATTTGACTATCAAGTTTTTGTACATCAATAGTTTGAACAGAAGTCATAACTGATAGAGATATTAGTGATTTTATTTTTGTTAGAGTTGTATCTTTTTTATTACTTAGTGACTTTATTTGCTATCGAATGGTTTCCATAAGCAACCCAAATATGTTACCATATAGATAAGAGTTCTATGTAAGCTTATCTTATTACATGATTGTGTTAAAATGATCTACTTTATTGTGAATACAAACTAAGTCTTGATATTGTATGTTACTACATATAATATTAGGACTTTGATTTGAAAATTGTATATTTATGTTTAGTATGCTTTACTTCCTATTTGCATAGCCAATGAATATATTTTCTATCTATGTAAATAAACTGCCTACCTGAGATTATTATTGTTGTTGTTATTTTCTATTTTTTTGTTGCTTGTGGGGATAGGTCATTTAGGATTTTATATCTCCTTACCCTAGTTACGTATTGGGTCTCAAACTCTTTCATATCTTTTCATATCTGATGTTTATTTGTGTAATTTTTTCTCCTTTATTGTTTGAAAAAAATATTTGTTTTATTAATTTAACACTAATTTTCTCTCTCCTCCTTGTATGTTTTGTGTCAACTCATGGAACCTCACCACCCCTTTGCTTAGATGTTCATAGAGGGTGTATTTTTATCCATTCTTCGAGGTCTTATTGAGCTCAGGAAAGGTGGTAGGCAAGGGATCAATAAGCGTCAAGATATCCTATATAAACCCTATCCATTATTCATTTCTTCGCACTTTAAACTTGTTAGCTTTTTCTTCTATCCAAAAAAATACCCACCTAACCTTCTCTTTTTACCAAAATGCTCTTCTAACCTCCTCAAAGAGAAAGAAACACTTCCAAGTAGTGAAAGCCTATTGAGCCTTCTCATCATCAGGCACCCATTCTTTGTGCATCGATCCTGTGTTTATCAATGATTTTTGACTTATCCAAGAAAGATTTTCCTACTCTTGGATATTTCTTTGTAATCTTTCATATTCTTATGATCTTGTGTTTGTTAGGGAGTTTTATGCTAACCTATATCTTTTTAATCGTACTGAATTTTCTACCACTCTCGTGCTTAGAGGGCGAAGTGTTACTTTCTCTAAAGATGATGTTCTCAAAATATTATCACTTTTTGATGTTAAGGATCCCTTTTTCCCATCATCCCCTTCGAGTTTGAGAACATTGTTTCTTTCAAACTTCATTCTAAACTCTCTTTGATTGTTAAACACAATATCTCTGAGATGGTAGACAAGTTGGCTAGGCAATGCCACACATATAGTGGTAGTGCCTTCATAATTAATAAAGATGCACTTGGTCATCACCTCAATGATATTATAAGCACAGTCATTCATCCTTATACCCATCATTCTACTATCATTGAGTGTAGAGGACACTTTTTGTGCACTATCCTTAACGGTGAGATTATAGATCTTATTGGTATGATTTATAAGACCAACATTTTTCATTCTACTTCCCTTACTCTTTCCTCTCTTTATTATCCTTCTTTGATCACTCAGTAGGTTGATTACCTACTCATAGGTATATCTTTCTCTATGTAGAGTCGTATAGCTCTTCAACTCTTGCACTTTTTTTCTAACAAAGATTCACAACATCCTACCCTTTCCTCTCTTTCTTCTCAGAACACTACTCCTTACCCTACTCATATTTATATTCACTCTCCTACTACTACTTATTCTTCTTCTTCTTACCATGATTCCAATTTCTCTGCTCTCTATCAAGACATATATACTCTTACTATTAAGATGTGTACTTTCTTATAAAATTTCTTGGATATTAATAGCTCAGTCTTAGGCTACTTCTAATCACCCTACTCCTTTTCCCCCAGTTCATGGCTCTCCTCGCTCGTACACCTTTAACAAACCTCCTTCAGAGGCCATTCTCACCCTTCATATTCTAGTGCTTCTTCCCTTGGTTCTCTTTCCTATATTTATAGAAACTTCGATGGAGAAAAACCTGAATCATCCATAAACTAATTTGTTTTGTCCTACTTTCATCATTAATTATCTGCACCATCCTTAGACCATAGGGATCCTGGTGTTTCTTCGTGCAGTGTAACCAAGGATGATGTTTATGATGGAAAAGGTGGCAGAGAATATTGTGCTATCTTTTTTATATTCTTTTTGTTGTATTTTTTTATTTATTTAAAAAGACATATTGAAAAAATTGTTATCAATGAGAAGTTATAAGGTTTTTTCTATCTTTGATTGTGTTCTTTTATGTTTGTATGTGTTGCTTGGTACTTTGTTTATGCTCTAATATTCTTTTCTATGTTACATAAGTGATATGATTATTGTATTCTTGTATGTCTTCTCTTTCTTATGTGTACAACCCAATGTTTGTTAACATGTTATGTATTGCATAGGATTTGCCTGTAGGACCACACTATATTTTGTTGTCTAACTTACATTAAATTAAGGAGAGTGTTGCATAAAGCCAAGGGAGTTGTGTTCTTTGTATGTTTTCCTACAATATGTTTGATTATGATTAGCCTACTAGTATGTATCTGTATAGGGGTAACACGATAGTATCTATATAGGGGTAACACGATAGTATCTGTATAGGGGTAACACGATAGTATCTGGTTAGACTACAAGTTATTTCTACATGGTATGTTAATGGTTATATGTTTATTTCATGTGTGTAGGTTACAAGTGTATATTAAAACCGTCAAGTTTCAGACTTGTCGAGTATGGATATGTTGATCCTGAAGATGGATGGTGGATGGATGCATTTCGAATAGGTGTGCTCTGAGTGTTGGGTGTGCATCAATGTTCTATTCATGGAAATATACATCTTTTGGTCATCTTTATGATCATCTCATCGTTGATGTGTGTTTGAACTTAGTTGGAGAGTGTCTTGCCACAAAAAGTCAAAGGGGAGATTATAAGTCCTGTAATTCCTTTCTGTCTTTATTGGCGTTCTTGTATACAAAATATAGTCTGTTTTATTTTACCTAGTGTATTTTCTTCCTCTATATGAGATTGATTACTGATGTTCAATAAAACACATATGTATTTAGTTTGATACATTTTGTATTTGAGCGTGTTTACACACACTATAGGGATGTTTTTTGTAGTGTGCATGCTAGGTTGAGAGTTTGTAGTTTTGTTTTGTTTTGTCTATACGTGTTTGTGAAAATTTACTTAGCAATTTTTGAAAACCAAAAATCATATATTTGTGGGCTCTCCTACCCCTCGCCTACCCTGGTCGAAAAGGCTTAAACACCTATTATCCTTAGAAAGATAGTGGTTTACCCTCACTGGAGTAGGATCACCAATAGGGTTGATGAGTCCTAAAAAGGTTAAGAATAGTCTATAAATACTCACTTTTATTATTGAATAATTAAAAAAATAGGCAAAGCTTTGCTAAATTTTATCACATTTCTAATTTTGTTTCACAAATTATCTTGAATGTTCTTTTGTGTTTATAATCATGTTTATGAGAGTAAAATAATATTCTTCAATGATGAGTTCTTAAGACATTCTTACTAATTAGTTGTGGTTGAGATGGGTACCTTATTATATTCACGTTATTGATCGTTTTTGATTAATCACACTACAATGTGTGATGTTGGCTCTGAAGGAGAGCCGAATTCGTATGTCAAATCAAGTATTTTTAGAGGTAGAAGGTTAAGACAACAATAGCTAATTAGGGTCAGTGGTCCCGACTGATAGAGATATTTATATTTGTACTTTTATCGAGTAATATTTGTGTACTTCTTTTGAATTATCTGCTACCGAGTGGTTTCCATAAGCAACTTGAGGATTTTACCACATAGAAAGGGACTTTATATGGATTTACCTCGTTATATTGTTATGTTATGTATGATCAACTTTTGTGTTAATACAATCTAAGTATCATGTATGTTCCGATATATGAGATTTAGACTCTGATTGGAAAGCTTTTGTGCTTTCTGTTATTTCATGTTTTTTTTCCTCTCTTATAGCATGCCTATTGTATTATGATATTTGTATCTATTGTATTAAATTAGTTTTCTTATCACTTAGCTGTGTTATACTACATTTGTTTTTTATCCACTATTTGTATATTTCCACTAGTTATGGGTTTGGTATGAATCTTTAAGCAATTTGCATCTATTTACCATTGTTGCTCACTTGGTGTTGGACTCATTCACACCAAATGCTTCAAACAATCTTATAGAAAATGCATAACAAGAACAATCATACATGAAGTATGCTAGGGTTTGCAATAAAAAACACTCGTTAACTTAAATCGACAATATTGGCTTCGCATAAGATAAGAATCAAGATCCACAGTTGAGAAGTCTAATTCAGAACCTGATTGATAGCCAATGAATTAACAAGCAAATTAATGCAACATGGAGATTTCCTACCTAGTGAAGGATTGTTAGTCATGGAAAAATGATGTTAGTAAAGGACTACTGGTCATGAAGAATTGTTGATCGTAGAGGACTACTAATAAAGTATTGATGGTCGTGTAGGATTACTGGTGATTGGGGCCTACACTAAGTGAGTGAGGCTATTATTTGATGGTTTCCTAGATTTAATTTGTTTCATGACCTAGCACACATTCTAACTGTAAATTCATTCCATGTTCGAACAATGCAAAACAAAATTCATTAAAGGAAAATATGAATTATTATTTTTTAGTTTGTCCCTATGATGTACATGTTGTCTAGTTATCAAGTGATCAGTTATAACAACTCACTTAACAAAGATAAAAGAGAATAGACGATGAAATAAAGAACTATTAGAATACACAGTACACTAACACAAGAAATAGAAGGAATAACAATGATGAACCAAGGTTGTCCACAATGATGAACCTCAAATATAGGTTTTCATATTATTCTTTATTTCTTATATACAAGCAAAGCAACCCATAACCATAAAGCACATCAAAAGAAAAATTCCTTCATAAAATCATAACAACAACTAATGCATTTGCTTAGACTTTATCTCTCAATGATGAAAACCTATAAGCAATTCAACATCCCAAAATCAAAACCATAAATTATTTTGGTGTACGAACTCTACCAAATTTTGGCTAAAAATACATTCTTTATTTTCCTTTTTCATATAATCTATATATCCTCTATGTTGTGTCTTTTTCTCTCTTTCTTCACCTTCTTATAAATTGGACCACTAAATATAAATTTTATAATATTTGAATTTGCAACCAAATTCCTTCCTTTACAATGGTTCAAATTCACTTTTTTAATTTTAAGATTTACATACGTAGGAACAATTACACAAAGATCAATTTTTCTTCTGACCCGAATAGGCATCCGAGACCTAGATAAGAGGTGAAAATACGTACCGATGGAATCTTTTCATGAACTCTATTCCAATTCAGCCAAACAAGTCTCACAACACAAATTAAGCAGATATCATAACAGAAGAACAAAATAACATGCTTAATTCTACACAACAAAAATGACCGGCAAATAAAAAAGAACAATCTATGGTAAGCATACTAGTCATAGTAGCTTCACAGACTCTTATCAAGACTAGCAATATATAAAAGCATGGTAAACAACATACATCATATGAATAGATATACATATTGAAAAGTAATAAATATTTTTTAATCACTTTAAGACCGCATATGTGAAAACATATTGGATAAAATAAGATTGTACTCTCATAGCATGGTATCATACAAAACACAGCAAAACAATTAAAAGAGTCTAATGCCCAGCACACAACAAGGGTAAGGAGATACTGACTCTTTAGAGACACATCAAACTCATATACAAATAATAAATAATCAAAAAGAAAACAGACTAATTTAATATAACAACAACAATAAACAAAAAGTTATAGGCATGCTACAAGGAAAGAAAGCACTACATGTAACAACATAACTCACAAAAGTTTTCTAATCATAATCTAAATCTAATATGTTGGGACATACATGATAGAAACTCATATTATACTAACAAGATAGTTGATTATGGACAACAACAGATATAACGAGGTAAATTCAGATAGAACCCCTACTTATGTGATAACATTCTCGGGTTGCTTATGGCAACCACTCGATAGCAAAAAAATCACAAAGCAATAAAATAATTACAACCCTTAAAAAATAAAACCACCAATACCTCTATCAATCGAGTCCTTTGTTTGAATAATGCCTCCATAATGACTTGCTTGATACATAAACCTAATTTTTCTCCCAAACTAGCACCACTCATTGTAGTACGATTAGTAATCGATGATTAGTAAAGTGAATCAGAATGTGAACAACCACTTGTAGGAACTACATTCAACTATAAGCCACCAAAAACTAACGTGGGAAAAGCATTCAACCATGTATCACCAGCAATCATTGTCTTAGGAACACTCAACAATCCCAAAAGTACAGTATTGCTTTCACTAGCAAACACCATCTCGAGTACTCACTACTCAAAAGCATGGTTTTGCTCACACAGTCAATAATCACTATTACCAAACAAACACTCAAGGTAATATTGACGTGGAATTAGAAAAACGAAATACAATTTGACAGAGCTCTACTACTATTTTTCTTATTAAAGAAACAAAAAGGTAGTATTTATAAAAATCTTGACTACTCACGAGGCACCTCGCCAAGGGGCTCGTTGATCACCCTCATCGACCATCTGATGTAGGGTTCGGTGAGGTGGTCCGACGAGGGGTCCAGCGAGGCCCTTGTCAAGCCACACCAAAAGTCTATTTTTTGATTCAAAAAGTTATAGAATAATTTTCATAAATACCTGCACACACAAATCAACAACGACAACGTCAACTTGCTTGTAAGCTCGTTCAACAAAAAAAATAATGCTCAACCTAATTAATATGTATGCATACTAAGAAAATCATCCCTATCGTGTGTTCATAACATGCTTTCATACAAAGTATATCTAAGTATGTACGTATGTGCATAATTAATCGTAAGTAACCAATTTTACATAGAGAAAGACAAATACATTGAGTAAAATAAATAGATTCCGTATTTTGTACATTAAAAATCAACAAAACACAAAAAGACTACAAAACTTACAAATTTTAACCTTTCATAATAATTTATTTATCAATCACATACTATTGTTTTTAAATCAATAGCTTGATTCGAAGTAGTGATTTAAAAATAGTGATAAACCATTAATAATTTAAAATAATGACAACCATACATCACATTGTAGTTTTCTATGACAAACTACCTGTTGAAGGAGATAACATTGTTATTCTTATATCATACCAAATAATACTCACAATGATGCTAAATTTATTTCATGTGATTGGCTATCAAGGCTGGTGTGGTTGCGTTTTTCTCTTTGTCTTATTTCATTTTTAATAGGTTTGATAACGCAAAGCTGTTTATGATTATGATCCGATGAACCAAACCAGAAGCTATTGAGTAAAATTTATATCCATTATATATAAAGAAAGACGTATGCAATACTTAATTGATAAAATCAGTTACACAATGTATGAAATTAAGCTTTATTTTATTCCTGCAATGACAAGCGATTATTCACATTGACATTTGAATTTGTTTCATTTAGTTTTGACTACCTATTATTACAATGAATAGTCCATATAAAGATGAAAAAGACAAATAACAGATTGCGAAAACAACAAATACCAGTCACCATGCAAGCAATTTTTTTCTCCCATGAGCTATATTAGTAAATAGCAGACTTCAAGTGCTTTATAATGGGTTTTATGCCACACTGAAGCCATACCTTTCAGCTTGCGAAAAGCCCAAGGGGATTGAGGTCTGGTGGACTTAAAGCTCATTGTTGTGGCTTGATGGAGGAATGGTTTCCCTCTCCCACGCCTTATTGCTTCGATTTACTCTGAAAACTTATAAGAGAATGAAAGGTTAGGGCTGGGCATCGGGGGTTTTCGGGTACAGCTCTTGTTTATTTGTAGCTGGTCGTGGAGGACATGGGTAGTTGTGACCGGCACTTTGTCTAGGGAGGAGTGGGTGATTGTTGTTCAAATTGTGAGAAAAAATTTGAAACCCTAAGAAGTACTCTCCATCAACACTAAGAAGTGATAACATAATATTGCGTTTTTCTAACAATGGAGTGGGGTGTTAACACCTGTTATCTATCAGCTACCTACTGAATTATCTCCCTCTTCTTTTTTCATTTATAGGCAACAATGGGTTTCAAATAGCCCAAAAGTCTTTTATTAATAAAAAATTCACTTAAATTAAGTTTTTTCATTTTTTTAAGTCCATTCAAGACAAATGCCTATATCATAAACGGTAGATAATTATAGCGTTTTTTTTTTTAATGAATTTGTATATCTTAAAATATTGATAACTTTATAATGTGATTTGGATAATATAACTTACCAATCCTACAATCAATTTTTTTCTTTAAAATTTAGTTTATTTAATAAAATAAAGAAAATTTTAGTGTCACTTAAAAAAAATAAAATAAAATAAATAATACTCTTACCTTGGCTCTACTTACTTACCGTACATCCATCTATCAAGATTCGCTCATATTAACTTGTGGCTCGATCTCTACCACAGATCAATCCCACATCAACTTTCCATTGATTAATAGTTTAATACGCCACAGCTGGACGGCAATCACAAATAAGAGTACGGTATTATAATGTCAGTTCCATACACTGTAGTACCACCCTCGCACATTATCCTTTTTATTCCCGCCAAAGCGCACGTTTTTCTGTGCGTTTGCTCCACCAATAATAAACGATTAAAGGACGTGGCTTGTCTTCTAAGTCCCACTTCAAAAGTGCCTTTTCCATTTTTCAATAAATAATCATTTAATAATTTTCTAAATAATAATTAAATACTTATACATAAAATTTAAAATATCATTACAATATTAATATATAAATTATATATGTACATATATATTAAAAAATTTATTATTATTGGTAACAAAATTTGATAAAAATTTTAGAAAATAATTATAACTATTTATATTTTAAATTTATTTTTTATTTAATATTTATTATTTTATTAATAATAAGATGACAATATCTATATTATTATATCTTACGCATATTATATCTTAATGGAACTTTCTTCTAGAAAAAAAAAGGTTTCCAGTATTTTTTTTAATAAAAAACATTTTCTTTGTTTTTGCTTTTAAATAGAGCAAGGAGCAAATCTGACAAAAATAAAAAGAAAAAGAAAAAGTATACATCAATTAAAAGAAAATCACAGTTTGTTTTGTTAAGTGGATAAATGCTACTTACATATTAATTTTAATTATAATATATTAAGTAATTTAATTTTTAAAATATAATTTTATTACTTTTAAATTATTTTAACATATATTAAATCAAAAATTATATAAACATAAATTTATGTTTATTTAATAATATTTTTAATAAATAATATTTAGTAATTATTAGGTATAATTGTATACTTCCGGTCCATTTATACAATAACCTCAAATTATCTTCTTTATTTTCTTTTAGATATATTAAATAATTTAGTTGTTAAAATAAAAAATATTAAATAAGAAACAAATGAAATTGATAATCATTTAAAAAGGAAAATATACAATATTGTGTATGCATGTGACACCTTATTTGTGTATATAAAGAGTAATTTATATGATAACTTGTTATCCATTAAATAACATAATAATATTGAATTAAATTTAAAGTTTAGAAATCAAGTGTAAAAACTGATATTAAATACATCTATATATAATAATTTATATATATTATAAATATTGTAGTGGGTGAGATGATATAAGAGTCTTTTAAGATTAAATTATTAGTTACTTATATTAGAGTTGATATCATTTATTTATTTAATTTTATAAAAATGATTAATTAAAAATAAATTATATTATTTTAAAAATATTATTATTTTCTATCAAATAATTAAAATATTAGTCTTTAACGATGATAAAAAAATTTAATATGACATATTTAAAAACAATAAGCAATAATAAAATTGAAACAAAAATTTATTTTAATACATATTTTAATTTTT
Source organism: Hippophae gyantsensis (assembly GCA_030763125.1). Classification (NCBI taxonomy): domain Eukaryota; kingdom Viridiplantae; phylum Streptophyta; class Magnoliopsida; order Rosales; family Elaeagnaceae; genus Hippophae; species Hippophae gyantsensis. The sequence goes on along the minus strand of CM061035.1, from coordinate 37,388,327 downwards.
AATAAAATATTAAAATAAAATAATTCAATTAATAAATATTTTGAAATTTTTTTATATACCTTTATTAGTATTAAAAATTTCTATTTTAATTGTATTTAATAAATTTATAAAAAAATATTTTAATTAAAAAATTATTAAAATAATATAATTTATCTTTAATTTACATTTTTTATAAAAATTAATAAACTAAATAATATTAACTCTAATCTAAAGAAATAAATAATTTAAAAAATTTATTTAAAAAATTTATGAAAATTTTTTCCTATTAAAAAATTATAAAAAATATCACATTTAAAATTGAAAATGCTTATAGTTTTAAGTGAGACTCCATTATCTATTTGTTACTTTTACTGACCTCTTGATATTATTAGGCTCCACCAAATTATTATTTTTTCCTGCTGATCCAATTAAATCACATGTGGACTGATTTACGCAGTTTTTTTATTTAAATTTATAATAATTAAATAATATAATTAAATATTTTTTAATTAAATATTGTTTAGTATTGGATTTAAATTTAAATTAAATAATATTTAATATAATTAGATTTTTTAAATAATAAAAATATAAATTAAATATAAACAATGTTTTTTTTAAATATAAAAAAACCGAGTTTCTCTTTCTATCATGCACAATAATGACGTAAACACTTTTTTGCATAGTTACACTTCTCGCCATGAATAAAAAGAATACAAGAAACTAAAAATAAAACTAAAAACTACAAATATTAATAAAATATAAATTAATATTAAAATAAAGATATTTAATACTAATAATTTTATAAAATAAAATAAAAATATAATTTTTATTATAAAAATAAACAAATGTTATTAAGACACCATAAAGTTATTGATGGATGACAAAAAATCCTCTCCCCGTTCCCCTTTTTATTAATAATTTAGAATTTATATTCTATCTTTATTTAAAATATTTATATAAATATCTCAGTATTTAAGTAAAAGTAAAATTTTAAATAAAAATTTAAATTTAAATAATATTTTTATATTATTTTTATTTTTATTATAAATAAAATTTATAAAAAATAAATTAATAGTAAATATTTTATAATAAAAAATAAATATGAGATATAAATTTTTTACAAATTAGTTTAAACAATAATAATAAATTATAAAATTTTAGATTTTTACAAACTAATTTTTAATATTTTAATGAAATAAAAATATAATTCAAATATAAAATACATGATTTATTATTTATTATTAGTTTAAATTTTTATATATTTATTATAATAAAATATATAAGTTAAAAATATAATCTTAATTTTATGGGATATTATAAAATATTAAATCTTCGTTTCAATTTTATGTTTGACAACCCTAATCATTACCCTTCAAAGAAATCACTTCATATTATCTGTCTCTAAAACTCCTAATCTCGATTTGATTAGGTAAGAAAGTGAAGGACAAGTGTTGGGTGTAGTATTAATACTCATACTCGTGTTCTCTTTCTTTCGGCAAAATGTGGCGGTGGTTTTTCTTGGAAATGTTGTTTACAGTGGAAGCAGACTAGAAGGAAAATGGCCAGGTGTCACCGAAACGACGTTGGATCTCTCATTCTCTACCAGTCCTCTTCTACTCCCACTACTTCCGGCGGTCACTTCCGTTTATGGAGTACTTTTATAGGCTCTTCATTCCGCCGGAGAATCTTTGACGCTGTGAGTTGCGGTTCCAGCTCTCGCTTCCGTTACGAAGATTCTGCTTCTTGTTCCCATACTACTGCTTCCACTTCCAGATCAGCTGATAAGGACACTAAAGAGAAACCACCAGAGAAACCCAACACTACGCCATTGCCGCAGAAAACGACGACGGTGAAGTCCAATTCGAAGTCCGAGAAGCTATCAGATCTTCTTAACTTGGCTGATTGGTCAGAAAATGAAGCTGATGCGTTAGCGACAAAGAGGAAGATGGAGGCATTGGATGAGTTGAAGCGAGTTGTTAGAGAACTTCAGGTTGAGGATGAAGTTATGAGGAGAGAGGCGGCGAGCAGTGTTAGATCACTAACCAAGGAAGATTTGGAGGCCAGAGGGACTCTGGCTATGCTCGGAGCTATTCCTCCGTTGGTCGGAATGCTCGATGCTGAAGATTTTGATACTCAGATCGCTGCGCTCTACGCATTACTCAATCTAGGGATCGGCAATGATATGTGAGTTTTCGGTGCTCTTTGTTTATTTTGATTTTGTACGTTTGCTCCGTTTATACTTTTATTTCGTAATCAATATTTGTAATATTTTCTGTCATTTTCACGCAATGATGGTGTTTTGTTCTTTCAATTCAGACATTTTTGGTCACATGATTTTTCATTTGTTTATGAGTTTTTGGTCGCTATATCTTTTGGTTTTTTGTCCCTTTAATTTCTCTGAAACTCAATAATTTACTCAGTTTTTTTTCGATTATTCATCGAACTAATATTGAAAAATGTCAAGTAGTTCTAATCGTTAGTAACTTTAATTGCATGCAAAACCACTAATTTCTTAAACGAATCATCGTACTTCTTTGAAAACCATACCCGATTTTTCTAGCGTTCCGCTGTCCTTAAAAGTCTTTAAAAAATTTCGTAACAGTTTTTAGACAATTATTTGTTCATTCCTCATCTCAGTATTAATTTTTTCCCATTTGACTTCACTGAAAACTGCTTCTCTCAGCAATTTCTCAAAGTCGTTTTTGTTTCATGCATGCGTTATTCTCTTGAAACAGTCAGTGGGCGGGCAATATGTTGAGTTGATTATGAAGAGCTTATTACTTTTGGACCCCCATTTTGCAGGAACAAAGCGGCCATTGTTAAAGCAGGGGCTGTTCATAAAATGCTAAAACTCATAGAATATCCAAATGCCCCGAACCCCTCTGTCTCTGAAGCTATAGTGGCAAATTTCTTAGGCTTAAGCGCATTGGACTCCAATAAACCAGTCATTGGGTCATCTGGAGCTGTTCCTGTCTTAGTTAAAACTCTGAAAAAATTGGACGAGTCCAGTAGCTCCCAAGCCAAGCAAGATTCATTGCGAGCTCTGTACAATCTTTCAATCTTCCCCTCTAATATTTCCTTCATTCTGGAAACTGATCTTATCTCATTTCTCTTGAACACGTTGGGAGACATGGAAGTAAGTGAAAGAATCCTTTCAATTCTGGGCAATATGGTATCAACTCCGGAAGGTCGTAAAGCGATTAGTGCTGTGCCAGATGTGTTCTCCATACTGGTTGATGTATTGAATTGGAATGACTCACCAGTGTGCCAAGAGAAGGCATCCTACATTTTGATGGTAATGGCTCACAAATCCTATGGAGACAGGCAGGCCATGATTGATGCTGGACTTGTATCAGCATTGCTTGAATTGACACTTTTGGGTAGTACATTGGCGCAAAAGAGGGCTTCAAGGATCTTGGAGTGCTTGAGAGTGGACAAGGGAAAACAAGTTTCACAAAGTTTTGGTGGAAATTTGGGTACAGCTGTATCAGCTCCTATTTGTGGGTCTTCGTCATCTTCCATGAACCCAAATATGGTATCCAAGGAAGCTATGGAAATAGAGGAAGCAATGATGAGCGAGGAGAAGAAAGCAGTAAAACAACTAGTTCAGCAGAGTTTGCAAAACAACATGAAGAGAATAGTGAAGAGAGCCAAATTGCCACTGGATTTCGTTCCATCATATCATCTCAAGTCACTCACAACAAGTTCTACTTCAAAGAGCTTACCATTTTGAGGTGTACCCACTAGATAAGTTTTAAGATTGAAGAAAATATATTCTGAAATTAGTCCTCTTTTCATGATCTTACTGAGCTTCTGTTCTCACTAACTCTTAATTAGTGGTTAAGATAGCTAGCTATTGGTTATCAAAAGTTAACATAATAAACGTATTATATACATTATTCTGACTAGAAAGTTTTTTTCCCCTCTTTGAAAAAAATTATTCTCCGCTGGTTCCTGGAATTTGTACAAATGAAAATGCTGTTCGAGTAGTTACTGAGCTTTTGAATTACCACACTTTAGTATAGCTAGTATATCTGAACTGGTAGGGTTACTTGCCTAAAATTTTCACTAGTAGACAAACTCCATAGGCCATTGTACAAAATACAAATTGATATGATCAATCTTTTAAGAGTACTATCACTGTTAGACTGTTAGTTATTTGGAAGCAAATATGGAAATCAGCTGGATGACTCACTAATATTATATTATTCTGAGCATCACGCTATTATGAAGGTGGTCACTTAACCCACCCATTCATACCACTTTAATTAAAGTCTGTCTTGTTGGTCCTAAGCCTACCCTACATTTATTATTTATTTGCAATATACAAAAGTGTCGGTCATTTTCTTATTTGTGATGGCGGGGCCCTGTGTAACATAACAGGTTTCTAATCTTGCCACAAAATTAGAAACTTTTTTAATTCAAGGTATCAAAATTCAATAAATTCATCCGGAATCCTTGGATTTACAGTGTTTACCTGAATTTATCTAGTTTTTGCATTAATTATTAATGCTCTGACCTTGCTTACTGAGCTATTTTTTATTGAAATTTTACAGATCTCAAGGAGTCAAGAGAACCCTTTTAGTCAAATCTGGGACTCGAAATGCTGAGCTGTGTCGCTGATAAGAACTCAACAACATTCAGTGTTTTGATCTTTGGCTCCCCATGAGGTCTGTTGTTCATATGGCTTGAATCTGATATTCCTTGTGGGTACCATCGGCCATTTTGTAGACTTTTGAATTCCATTTCCTTTTTTATTTTTTTCGTTGTGTGATAGTGCCCTTTAGCTGTGTTCTATGTTTTGGAGCAGTTCCTTCTGTTATGCAATAACAAATAAGGCTACATTTGGGTTTGGTAACACAGACAGACCCATATTTAGAAATTGGTATTTTTTTCATCCATATTTTTGAATAGTTTCAATTTAATATCTTTATTTGTTAAATAGCTCTAAAATTAATAATTTTAAACAGTACATGAGTTGAGTTTAATTTGGAGAATTCAATTGGCTCACATTAAAATAGAGGCATTTTCGGCTTTTCATGTGAGGTTAGAACCGATTAATTTTTCTAAATTAAACATTTAATGTTCAAGATTATTAATTTTGATACCATTTAACAATATTTGGTATTAAATTGAAAATCTTAAAAAATATGGCTAAAAAAATACCAATTTCTAAATATATTTTTTAGATGTCTGTCAAATCTGTTGAGTAGTAGAATTGGAACTGCTTTTGTATTTTTTTAGATGTCTGTCAAATCTGTTGTTTTACGGAACTTGATATGTGTATATATATATTTTCAATGTTTTTGGGTGGAGTTAAGTTCAGTGCATTATTATTATTAAGCTGTGCAGTTTTGTTCACATTATTAAGCTACTGGGTTTATCTCCTTTACCCCTAAAATATTAACTCAGGGCTTTTGATTGTTTCTATACGTAAACATGAGATGAGTAGAATATAGTTCTCACCTTTTATAGGATCCAATAGTACCCATTACACGCCAAGCCCTGGGAAAGAAACAAAAGGTATTAGGTTATTTACTTATTGACATTACTTGGATTTTAAAGCAGAAGTTAATTGTTAAATTGGGCAAATTAAATCAATTTTTTTACGGGTAAAATTAGATATTTCTTAAACAAATAAAGAAACCATTTTTTTCTATATCCTATCGGTCTCTCTTTTCTCTCTGACTCTTATCCTTCAATATTTCATCTCATTTTATTATATACCTTAATATTATAAATTTGTTTTTAACTGAACTTTTTCCGAATTTATAAATTAAGAAAAAGAATAGAATTTTTTTAATTAAGAGGAAGAGAAATCCAGAGTAGAGACTTGATTTTTTTGGATTTTATTTTTATTTTTAAGCTTGATATAAAAGATATTATTTTGAATAATATTAAAAAAAATTGTTATTTTTAAGAGAAATTTAGTTTCACCTTTGAAAAAAATTGAACAGAATTATTATTTAAAATTTATTTAACTAAAGTTATCAAATTTAAAAGAAATATGAGATTAAAATGTCCTTGTTAAAAAACTATTTTTACCCTTACCTCGTTAAATTGCATGACCATCTATTTCTAACAAATTACTTCGTAATGTTATTGGTATTCTTTTAATCAAAATGTACTCAGATATTTTATTTATTTATTTTAAGATATAAATGAGTAAATTTTATATTTTAAATTAGATATTTCATATTATGTTAAACATATATGATATCATAAGTTAAGGGTAATTATTTTATTCAAATAATTTTATAAATTAGTAATATTATGTTCAACAAAAATTACATGGACTTATAGTTTTTTAATAATATACTAATAATTTTTACATTTAATTTTAAATATAATAATGATCTAAAATTAAAATTTAATTAAAAATTTTACCTGTGTAAAAAAGTATAAACTCGTTTTTAAAATAGTTAAAGAAAAAAAATTATTAAATAAAAACATTTACATTAATCTCAAAATCACATTAAATCACAAAAAGTTAAGAGACTTTGGAAAGAAAACGGAATTTAATCATGTTAAAGATGATGGTTTATCGAGAATAATCAGAAGGGATTGATAATTTTACGATAAAAACTCATGATTTTTATTTGATATTGAAACATTTAAAAAGAAGAGAAAATTTAGGTTTCAAAACAAAAAATAAGAGACATGTTTAGAAGACTTAACATCTTGAATCAATAGAAATATCAACTAAATATACTAATATAGTCATAACTCATAACAATGTATGTAAATCAAGAGTCTTAAAGATAGTTAATCTATATGACATAGAAATATATATAACAAATCACAACAAGCAATAAGTATAAGAAAAGGTAGACATGCATCGGCCCCTTAATTGGCCATAAATCCTTATATGTAGAAAAGGTAGCTTTCTTCAACCCAAGATCCTTCACTACATTATGCATAAACAAGTTGTTCGCTGCAATGAAAGGGCTATAGGTCCCTCCTAAGATGGTCAAAAACACCACAACACAAGTAACAACAAAGAATATGTATGCTTTAGATAGAGGAAAATAATCGCCAATTAAAAGCTTAGGAATTTTTCTAAGTTAGAACTCCATGCTTGGACTACTTGAATAAAATCTCAAGCATACCAAGTTGGGAAGTTGATAGTACAAGGATTTTATGTTACCTAAATTATAGAATGAGACTCTGATCTCTTTCATTATTGTCATTACCCAAACTGATTTATGCAGCGAAGGGTCAAAAGTCACTACCCTCTATGGTGGTTCGAGATCCTAATGATTGTTTTATGTTCATATGACTACAGTAAGGAGAAGTGCACCTCCCTTTGATGTTGACAAAAAACATCAACACTAGGTAACATAGAGAACAATCTAGTAAATAAATAGAGATGTAGTCTATATGAATGGTATATGAATGACATGTTTGTAAAAAAAAAAGATCATTATACTTGTCACTAAATGATGAAAACATGTGACGTGATGCTCATGCAAAAAGTTGTAGAAGAAATTACGGGTAGAAGATTGAGAGATGGTTCACTGGTAGGAAATAGCTTTAATGATGAGTTTGCCTCTAATTTTTTATCCATGTATGTTACTTGAAAAACACTATTATTTCATGATTTATTTGTACTCAAATGAAACAAATAAATTTGAATTTGTATGATTTTATCATTATTTAAGAAAATCTATGTTTTTGGAATCATGAGTATGTTTTGTTATCTTTCAGGCATTTTGGGTTTCAGAATTGATTCAAAAGATAAACAACTTAAAAGAATAAAAGAATAATATATGTAAAACTTACATGTGATCTAGCCAATTTGTAAAGGGCGAAACAATATAGAAAGTAAAGAAAACCTCTTTGACTTGAGCCACAGTATGGATAAGTGCTGGTTACGGTGCAACCTTTTATGGACAAATTGAAGCGAACCAAAACAAGACGCAAGTTGTGACACATGAAAGATTTCTCCCTCATAATCCACTTTACTCTCCTATTTTCAACTATAAATATAACTCGTTTTCAATTATTTCAACACACCAAAATCATAGAAAAAAACATAGAATAGTTTTATAGTTTGCAATTATTTTCTTTCTAACTGTTTGTAGGAATAGTTTTAGGGTAGATTTTAGGAATATTTATCAAAAATATCCCTAGGATTTAATATATCTTCACTTATGCCCTTGAGGTTTACAGAAAATGTTATAATACCCACCTAGATTTTATGGTTAATAGTATTGATGTCCCTAAATCTAATAGTATTAATTTTTCCATCCATATCATGTTAATATTCTTTTAGATCTGATACCAAATTGGGGGTTAGTTGTTTAACACTAGTTGTTAGTTTTCATTTCTATCTTCATTTTCTTATTTATCACTATTATAAATTGATATAAGCAAATATTTAAACATTCAAGATCCTTAATTGGTTTAAAAAAAAAATTATACCTTAATTTAATGGGTTCACCATGGTCTTTCCTTCTGTTCGTCTTATCTTGTTACATCAGTTATGCCTCAACTTTGCTCAAATCTTTATACCCTCTTGGTCATGATAAGTCGTTTGTATCTTTACATAGATGGTATCCAATTTAGACTTACTAGAAAAGAGTGAGTACACTCTATTTTATTCATAATATAATAATTATTACAATTCTAAGGCCAACTAAGAACCTTGAATAGATTCTTAGCCATTCCTAAGTACTAGATACCTAATTACTGGTTGGAATTTTTGGATTGAAGGGGTTGTTATAATAGAAGCTATGTGTGTTTCTGAGCTGTGTACTCCATTTTTTCTATGTTCTCTCAAATGATATTAAGGGTCATTTTATAGCACAATAAATCCCTATTTATAATATGTGAATCACAATATTATCCTTACTTTAATAATTTATCTATTTTACTACTTTTTTAGCATATCAATTTTAGTCATTGTTTTTTTCTTGGCACATACTGCCGACTAAAGATGTGGATACTATGACTTTATTTTTCTTTATCGTCTTCTACCGAAAGTTCTTCCTCTTTATTCTTATTTGTCATTTTCTATCGATAGTGCTTTGGATGACGTTGATGATGACGCATCTTCGTCTTCTCGATCTTTGATGTAGTAATTACCAACTAAAGATGTGGGTACTACATCTTTATTTTTCTTTATCGTCTTCTACCGATTGTTCTTCCTTTTTATTCTTTTTTGTCATGTTTTGTCTACAATATTTTGGATGAGGTTGATGATGATGCATCTATGTCTTCTCAATTTTTGATGCAATAAATGCATCTATAATCTTTGGCAATTTTCTGGCATACGAGCCGAATACCTCGCATGTTGGTAAAATTTATCTCATATTTGATGATTTTTTTCACCATCCTCTTCTAAGAGAGTCATGATACTATGAGAAGTGATAATAGTTTTACCAGTTGAGTAATTTACTTTAATCTCAATAGAATTGTTCATTTTTTAGAGTTAATAGTAAATTTAGCTTAACATTTGACCTTTTAATACATAGAGTTCTTTTGTGTTGAATTTCTTTTTTGAAAGCGCCCTTAGTTTGAGAAATTCTATGTTTTGTTGGAAATCCCTAGCTTGATAAAGTGATATAGACTGATACATCCTTTTTTATTCCAATCCATTACTAAAATGAAAAATCTAAGATAAACAGGCTTGTAAATTGCTCTTATCTTCTTCCTAAAATTCTTGATTGCTTTTTTAAAGTTTTTCAAGAAATAATTTAATTCACTTAAATTAATTCTTGGATATATGTTTTCTATTATCCATGCACAAAAAGCTTTGTAAACAAATATTGGATCAACTTCTAAAATGTTGAATTTACTTCCTATAGGAAATTCCTTTTATATAGTATAGAATTTCATATATTTTGTATTCTTGGGTAGATTTTATGGTCAAGTTGTAGAGACTAAACCATTGTGGTTTATTAATATTTTTATATTGGTCTTTTTCATCTTCAATGACTAATAAATTTTTAAGGGATGTTTCCTTGAATAGCACTGGGTGCTTTATTATCTTTGATGTTTATGGGAGAGATATCTCTCTAAATAACAGGCCTTACTATTTTTTCTAGAGTTGTCAATCTATTTTGTACTGCTAGTTATTGTTGTAGTATTGTAGAGTAATTCCTTAATATCTTCTCTAGAGATATCAGTTTTGGTACTTTGTAATTATGAAAGCTTTATGAGTTACTCCATTAAACCCAAAAATAAATTTACTTGCTTATGTCCAGTTATTGTAAATTCTTAGTTTTGGGCCATTATAAACTACATAAGTCTTTTTCTATTCTTCTTTTTTTGCTTCATTAGTCTAATTGAACTTTTTTTTTATTTCAGATATGTTACTCTCTTTTGAACTATTAGGTTCTTTCTTTTCATCTTGAATTTTCTTTAGCAGTTTTATCTTCTTTAGATTGAATTTTTAATGAAGATTTCTCTTTAGAAATTTTGGATTCTAAGAGTTGTTTTGAACAATCAAGTTCTTTCTATTTATTTCCTGTCTCCATAAGAGACTTCTTGAGGAATAAAAGCTCAAGTTGTTCATGTAGGATTTTTATCTCCTTTTCATTATCTTGATCTTGATATCAAGATGTTCCATTCTTGTAAGTATAAATTAGTTAGAGGTGTTAATTCTCTTGTAAGGGCATCTGCTAAACTATCCTTATTTCTAGAGAGATATTCAAAATCCAAATTATAATGGTTGAACCACTGTTGTCATCTGACTAATCTTCATTATTTATAATCACCTACAATATTAGTTATTAAGAAATAATCAAAATTCTTGTCATTCGATTCTAACAATGATTTTCAACTTATGACATATATTGCATATTTCTTAATAGTTTTATTAATAGTTAGATATTCTTTTTCATTATTGTAATAATTTAATTATGGACCATGTAATGATCCTAATGTATATCTACAAAGATATCTATCTTTGTCATCTACTTTTGCTTTCAAAATTACTCCTTAATATTTTTGTGAATGTTTCAATTATCATTTTATCATTTGACCTTAGATGGTATAAATTTGATAAATTTTTTACCTGTTTTTTTACTTCATCCATATACAGAGTATTTTGTTTTGTCCATGTTTAGATATGATTTTTTTTTCAATTTTGTTTAGGAAGGTTTTCGCATTTCTACAAGTTTCTTGATATATGTTTCAGCATATGTCAAACATCTTAGAAATCTTTGTAATAGTTTTTTGTCATTTAATTCATTAGGAAAACCATGAATGTTATTAAGTATATGCGATTATAATTATGTTTTTCATTTTTAATTTCCAACCTTAAATACTTAATTTTCTTATGAGCAAGTATTGTTTTACTTTCAAAAAGTACAATGCATTCTTTCTTGTATTCTTGTAGAATATTAATAATATCCAAATAATAATGTTTATTTAATTTACTACTAAAAATCAAAATATCATCTATATAGACACAACAAATTTTTTATAATTTTTTAAAGATGTTTGATGACTTGCATAATTTTTCATAATTTATCACTTCTCAACTTTAACTTTAGTCTAATTTTATTTATTTTTATTGAATTTAGACTTAATTATTACTATTATTTAAATTTTGTTACAGATTTGAAGAAAATGAAGCATAAATTTTAGAAACATATTGTCTAACGATCCTTATAATTTAAATTAAGATTTATTTAAATCAAATTAAAATTAATATATATATATATAACAAAAGAAGGAAGAAAGAGGGGGGAGTTGAATACTACAAAAAAAAATAGAAACAAAAGAAGGATTGTAGGAAAAAAACAGAAGAAAAAAAACAAAAGATAGAAACAATTGCCAAAGTAAAAAAATCATAGAACGAAATAGAGAAAAGAGAGAGGGTGGAGGAAGAGGGGAAAAAAGGAAAAGAAATAGGCGTGCAGAGAAGAGAAAGAAAAAATAGCATGGACTAATAAAGAAGAAAGACGTAAATCGGAGAAAAATACATTGGAGTGTAACAAGAAAATGCTAAAACATATTCTTTTTGCTAGTAAATTTTCTTTCAATTCCTCTAAGAAAATTATAATGAATTCATTTATGTTAAATTTAACTTTTAGCATGAACTAAATTTTATTTATTCTAAGAAACAGATGTAGTTTAATTTTGAACTATATGCTTGATTTTCTATGTTACCATTAATTATTTCTCTTCATGTTTGTCTGATTTATTCTGAGTTTAATGCTTCGAATTAATTGATCATTAATTAGATGATTTTAATCTTGTGATTTACTATCAAAAGAAGGAATTATATGATAGATCTGGAATATTTCAGCGTAGGTAAATATAGAGATCAAAAGACTTGTATGGATCTGTGTAGTTTTAAAATAATTAGTCTTAATTTTTTCTTGATTTATTAAACTGCATACTCTTGTGTAAATTAATGAACAAGAATTTTTCCAATTAATTATCGAAAGAGGCTTTTAAATTTTTTTAGAGATTGCTAACAAATAGAGAAAATTAAATTGTATTAGCTAAATGAATAAAACATAGTGAAAGATTAGATAAAATCGATTTCCAAGAAGTTTTCTTCTCATTAATTTGATCTTTTAATAACATCTTTATTTTCTTTTGCATATTTTCTTTAAATTAATTTTATTTTAATTTTCAATTACAACAACCTTAGTGACTTTTCTAGATAAAATTGAGATTAGTATAATTTTGGTATTTGTCAACAATAAGTTACCAATCCCTGAGGACAATACTTTTCTTATCCCTTTATTATAAAACTACGATACTATGTACTTGCAGTTTTGCACCGATCAAGTTTTTGGCGCCGTTCTCGAGAATTGATTTTTTCTATTTTTTGCCAATATCAATACAAAGTAATCTTAATTTTGATTTAGAATTATATTTTATTTGATTTTGAATTATATTTTATTTGATTTTTTTTCTCTAGGTGTGTTTTTAACGTTGAATGCATCGTGCTAGAGATTGAAAGAACCTTTAGATTACAAAGAAAGAAGAAAGTATTAGCCATGGCTAAAGAAGAACATAATGCACCACCACACACCTTGAAGGATTATGTAAGGCCAATTGTAAATGATAATTACTCAGGTGTAAGATGCCAGACCATTAATTCCAATAATTTTGAACTCAAACTGGCGTTGATCAACATGGTGCAACAAGCCCAATTTAGTGGATCGCCACTTGATGATCCCAATATTCATTTGGAAATGTTCTTGGAGATTTGTGAAATTTTAAAGATGAATGGTGTTACTGGAGATACCATTAGACTGATATTGTTTCCTTTTTCATTAAAGGACAAGGCTAGAGGTTAGCTACAATCTCTTCAACTAGGAAGCATCACTAATTGGCAGGACATGGCAGAAAAGTTTCCTCCTAAATTCTTTGCACCCTCAAAAACAACCCAAATCAAAAGTGAGATTGGTCAATTCAAACATAATGATTTTAAGACACTTTATGAAGCATGTGAAAGGTATAAAGATTTGATTCGGTGTTTCCCTTAGTATGGATTACCGGATTGGTTACAAGTTCAAATGTTCTATAATGGGTTAAATGGGAAAACTATAATCATAGTTGATGTTGCTTCTGGTGAAAATTTGATGTCAAAGACAACTGAAGGTGCTACTTATCTTTTTTAATAAATAGTCTCAAACAATTATCACTAGCCAACCGAAATATCTTTGGCTAAGAAAGTTGTTAGGACTCATGAATTGGAGCAGTTTGCTACCCTTTCAGCTCGAGTAGCTTCTCTATCTAATTAGATTTCAACCTTGACAACCCAAAGAATACCACAAAGTGTAAAATATGTTTCAGATTCAAGTATGAGAGTTCCAATGAATGAATAAAGTCAAGAACAGGTTCAATACATCAACAATCAGAACTACCACTATTGTGGTAATCCTATGCCAAATTACTACCATCTAGGGATTCGAAATCATAAGAATTTTTCTTATGGAAACACAAATAATGTGTTGCAACCTTCTCTAAGGTTTGATAGTCAACCAAGGAAGAAAAAGATCACTTGAGGATGCCATGGTTTCCTTTGTTGAGGAGACCAAAGTAAGGTTTAAAAAGAGTGATTCATGGTTGGATAACATTGAGACTCATTGTAGCAATATGGGAGCCACTATGAAAAATATTGAAGTGCAAATTGGGCAACTATCCATGACCATTAATGCTCAACAAAGAGCAACTTTTCCTAGCAATACAAAAGTGAATCCAAAGGAATAATGCCATGCCATTACACTTAGGAGTGGAAGAGAAATTGAGAGGTCACCATCAAAGGAAACCGAGTCCACCTCTACAGCTCCAAACAATGGCCAAAGTAATCATAAAGTAGAAGAAGAAGAGATTGTTGATGATACACTAAGAGAGATTGAGATTCCTCCATCAATTTCATTTCCTGACAATCCTTGTATTCTCTCTACTCCACTTCCTTATCCTCAACGCTTTCAAAAACAAAAATTAGACAAGCAATTTTCTAAGTTTTTGGATATCTTTAAGAAAATTCACGTAAATATTCCTTTTGTAGATTCCTTGGAACAAATTCCAAATTATGCCAAATTTTTGAAGGACATCATTTTCAAGAAGATAAGGTTGGAGGAGTTCAAAACAGTGAAGCTTTCTGAAGAATGTAGTGTCATTCTTCAAAATAAATTACCTCAAAAATTAAAAGATCCGGGGTGTTTCAATTTGCCTTACACTATTGTAAATTCATTTTTTGATAAAGTATTATATGATCTTAGTGCTAGCATTAATCTTATGCCACTGTCTATTTATAGGAAAATGGGACTTGGAGATGAAACAACAATTACTTTGCAACTAGCAAACTGATCCATCAAGTATCCACGTGGAATTGTAAAAGATGTATTGGTAAAGGTGGATAAATTTATTTTTCTTGCTAATTTTGTGGTGTTAGATATGGATGAAGACCAAGATGTCCCACTAATTCTTGATCGATAGTTCTTGGCAATCTTGGGTGACAGTTACACCTTTCCAGTGATTATTGCGGCATCACTTACACCCAAAGAAGAGGAAAAGTTACTATGTGTCTTAAGGGAGCATAGAATAGCCTTAGGATGGACTATCTTTGACACAAATCTTATAAGTCCATCCATTTACATTCACAAGATTCTAATGAAAAAACCTTACAAACCATCAATTGAGCCCTAAAGAAGATTAAATCCAAGTTGTGAGAGTTGAAATTTTAAAGCTCTTCAATGCTGGAATTATTTATGTTATTTCAGACAACTTATGGGTAAGTCCAGTGTAGGTTTTACCAAAAGAGGGTGGAATGATGGTAGTGAAAAATGACAATAATGAGCTAATTCCTACAAGAATAGTCACAGATTGGCGTGTATGTATAGATCATCACAAGTTGAACAAAGCAACAAGGAATGATCATTTTGCACTTCCATTCATTGATCAAATGTTAAATCAATGGGATGGATATCCTTATTATTGCTTCTTAGATGGTTATTCGGGGTATAATCATATTGCCATAGCTCCTGAAGATTAGGAGAAAACTACATTCACATGCCTATATGGAACATTTTCTTATAGAAGGATGCCATTTGGATTGTGCAATGCCCCAGTAACATTTCAATGTTGTATGATAGCTATCTTTTTTGATATGGTGGAAGATATAATGGAAATTTTCATGGATGCCTTTTTGGTTTTTGGTACATATTTTGATTATTGTTTGCATAATTTAGCTCTTGTTTTGCAAAGATATGAAGATGAAATCTTGTCCTAATTGGGAGAAATGTAATTTCATGGTTCAAGAAGGGATCGTGCTTGGCCATAGAGTGTCATCTAAAGGAATTGAGGTTGATCGAGCTAAAATTGAAACTATAGAAAAAATACCACCTCCAAACAATGTGAAGGGAATCAGAAGTTTTTTGGGACATGCAGGATTTTATAGAAGATTTATAAAGGGTTTTTCTAAACTCTTTAAACCTTCATGTAATCTTCTTTAAAAAAATTCAGCATTTGACTTTGATGATGTTTGTTTGTAGGCCTTTAATGCAATCAAGGAGAAACTGATTTCAGCACTAGTGATGATTGTATCTGATTGGAGTCAACCTTTTGAAGTCATATGTGATGCAAGTGACTTTGCAATTGGAGTAGTGTTAGGACAAAAGCAAGACAAACTGTTTAGGGTTATATACTATGCAAGCTGGAGATTGAATAAAGCTTGATTGAATTATACAACAACTTAGAAGAGATGCTTGCTGTGGTGTTTTCTTGTGACAAATTTTGGTCTTACCTCATTGATACAAAGTGATAGTATTTACTGATCATGTAGCAATTCGTTATTTGTTTAGTAAGAAGGATGTTAAGCCTAGATTGATTCGTTGGATTCTTCTTCTTCAAGAATTTGATATGGAAGTTTGAGATAAGAAAGGAAGTGAAAATTTAGTTGTTGACCATCTCTCTCGGTTAGAGTAAGAGCAAATAAAACTAGATTTAGTGATCTAAAAAGCATTCCCTGATGAGCAGTAATTTGCATGTGAGATCAAACTTCCTTGGTATGCTGATATTGTAAACTACCTAGCTTGTAGGGTATTACCACCAGATCTTACTTACCATCAACGTAAGAAATTTTTGCATGATGTGAAATATTATTTTTGGGATGAACCTTTGCTTTTCAAAAGATGCCCTGATCAAATCATCCAAAGATGTGTGCCTGAAGAGGATATGTAAGCCATTCTCCATCATTGTCATTCCTCATCATATGAAGGACATTTTGGAGTAACACGAATAATAGCTAAGGTAATTCAAAGTGGTTTCTTTTAGCCCTCTATTTTTTGTGATATTTATTCTTTGGTGAAGACTTGTGATCGGTGCCAACATATAGGAGATATTTCAAGATGTTAGGAGCTACCATAGAAAAATATCTTAGAGATTGAGTTATTTGATGTTTGAGGAATTGATTTTATGGGTCCTTTTCCTCCATCATTTGGCTTTATTTATATCTTGTTAGTAATTGATTATGTGTCAAAGTAGGTGGAGGGAATTGTCGCAACAACAAATGATGCAAAGGTAGTGCTTAAATTTCTGCATAAGAACATATTCACAAGATTTGGCACTCCACAAGCTATTATTAGTGATGAAAGGACCCACTTTTGCAACAAGTTGTTTGACAACCTTCTCTCTAAATATGGTGTGAAACACAAGATAATACTTGCCTACCATCCTTAAACTAATGACCAAGCTAAAATTTTAAATCGAGAAATCAAGAATATCCTTGAGAAGACGATCAACATCAATAGAAAGGATTGGGTGAAAAAGCTTGATGATTCTTTGTGGTCATATCGTACAGCTTTTAAAACACCTATCAGGATGTCTCCTTATCGATTAATGTTTGGAAAAGCATGTCATCTCCCTGTTGAGTTGGAGTATAAAGCTTATTAGGCTATAAAGAAGTTTAATTTTGATTTGAATATTGAAGGCGAAAAGCGACTTCTTTAATTGAATGAGATGGATGAGTTCTAAAATGATTCATATGAAAATGAAAAGATCTACAAAGAAATGGCATGACAAACAGATTCTTAGGCGTGAGTTTTCTCTAGGACAACAAGTTTTTCTTTTCTCTACTTTATTTTGCCTATGAAGAGAAGGAGTTTGATTAACTGAGTTTAAAAAGTTCAATCTTGCTTTGCTCTAGAATCCATTGATAGATCCTTGAGCCAAAATCCTAGTTGATAACAAATATTGGAGAAATGATCTACACAATTTTTTCGTCACAACCAAAATGATTTCCTAACCATCTAATTATCACACCATCATTGCATGGTGTATTCCTATAATCAACCCCCTTGAGCCTTATTTTACATAAACTTTTATTTGTTCTTTTAACAATATAAACCATTCACATTCTAAGCTTGAAAAACCTTGAATTTACCTTAAATTTTGAGAAAATACTTTGGTCAAAATTTACTTTTGAAGAGAAAATTAGCTCAAATTGAATAATTCACATTATGTTTGCTCTATTTGATCAAAGAATGAAAAAAAAGTGAAAGACAAGAATCAAAAAAGGGTTAAATGGTCGAAATTAGTAAAGATTATAAATATCAAGGCAACCACGTGAAAAATAGAGAAAAAGTAAAGAAAGAAAGCATAACACTTATTTAGTATAGAAACAATATTGTCATCAGTATGAGCATATTGTCAAGAAAGAGCTATGATGTAAATATTATGGATATTCTTTTTATTGTTTCTTTCTACCAAATATTTTCCCAATTTTCTTTGATTTTCCATACCTATTTCTTTATTAGCCCTCACCCTATGGTCTGGCATAATAACCTTGATTAAAGACCTTTTGATATATGATTTTGATAATTGATTACATTAGTGGAGATGATTTCTAAAAATTGGACTTATGGAGTTAAGTTTGGAGAGAATTATTCTGATTTTAGTTGTTCTACTTTTATTTGAATTTGCTAGTGGTTTGGAGTTAAACTGACTATTTCACACACACATACACACACACACACACTTAAGGACCTAGTTTTAGGTTGAAGTAAATGCTTAGCTCTTGCTTGATAAATTGCTTTATTTTTGATTGATTTTCCTGCTATTTTTGATGTAAAAAGAGTAAGTTATTAGTGATGAGATCTAAATTCATATCATGGCTTAGTAAGTGATAGTAGTTTTCTATAGTGTCTTCTTGATATTGTCCATAATTGTGTTTTTTTTTATTTTCTTTTTGTTTGAGGACAAACAAAGTTCTAAGTTTAAGGGTGTTTGATGACTTGTATAATTTATCACTTCTCAACTTTAACTTTAGTTTAATTTTATTTATTTTTTACTGAATTTAGAATTAATTATTATTATTTAAATTTTATTACAGATTTAAAAAAATAGAAGATCCAAATTTTAGAAGCATATTGTCTAACGATCTTTATAATTAAAATTAAGATTTATTTAAATCAAATTAAAATTAATATATATATATATATATATAAGAACCAGATAAGGATAAGAATAAGGAGATATATATATAAAGAAACAAAAGAAGGAAGAAAGATAGGGAATTGAAGATTGCATAGAAAAAAATAGAAACAAGAGAAGGACTGTGCAGAAAAAAAGCAGAAGATAGAAACAGGAACTAGAGGGAAAAATCATAGAACGAAACAGAGAAAAGAGAGAGGGTGACAAAAGAGGGAAAAAAATAAAATAAACAAGCGTGTAGAGAAGAGAAAGAAAAAACGAGTGGGACTAATAAAGAAGAAAGACACATATAGGAGAAAAATAGATTGGAGCGCAATAGGAAAACGTAAAAGCATATTCTTTTTGCGAGTCAATTTTCTTTTAATCCCTCTCATAAAATTATGTTGAATTCTTTTATGTTAAATTTGATTTTTAGCGTGAACTAAATTTTATTTATTCTAAAAAAAAGATGTAATTTAATTCTGAACTATGCTTGATTTTTTTATGTTAATTTAAATTATTTCTCTTCATGTTTGTCTAATTTATTCTGAGTTTAATGCTTATAATTAACTAGTAATTAATTAAATGATTTTAATCTTTGTGATTTACTATCGAAAAAGGGAATTATATGATAGATCTAGAATATTTCAACGTAGATAAATATAGAGATCGAAAGACTTATATGAATCTGTGTAGTTTTAATGTTTTCTTGTTTTATTAAATTGCATACTCTTGTGTAAATTAATGAATAAGAATATTTCCAATTGATTGTCGCAAGAGGCTTTTGGATGCTTTTTTGAGATTGCTAACAAACAAAGAAAATTAAATTCTATTAGTTAGATGAGTAAATCATAGTGATGGATTGGCTAAAATCGATTTCCTAGAAGTTTCTTCCTATTAATTTGATCTTTGAACAATATCTTTATTTTCTTTTGCATATTTTCTTTAAATTGATTTTATTTTAAATTCCAATTATAACAACCTTAGTGAATTCTCTATATAAAATTGAGATTATTATAATTTTAGTATTTGTTAAAAATAAGTTACCAATCCCTGAGAATGATACTTTTCTTATCACTTTATTATAAAACTACGATACTGTGCACTTGTAGTTTTGCACCGATCAATGCTATCCATATATCTTTGAAAGATATCTGGAGTTTGTTTTATCCTAAATGGTACAACAATCCATTGGAATTGTCCTTAGGGGAAACTAAATGTCATTAATTTTTGGGATTATTCATCTAGTCTTATTTGCCAAAATCTACTTTTACAATCAAAACTTGAGAAATATTTCTTTTCTTTTATTAATGATAATAGTTCTTCTCTCTTTGGAATAAAGTATCCATCATCAATGGTTTCTTTATCCAATGCTTTGAAGTTTACTACCATTTCCTTTTTTCCTCCTATTTTTTCAGTTTTTTACTAAGAATGCTAGAAAAGTGGGGTGAATTACTTGGTTTTATGATTTTTAGTTTCAAAAATTCTTGAATTTACTTTTCATAATCAATCTTGTCTTCTTGAGTATAAATTATTGGTTTTACTCTAATAACCTTGTTAAGGTCTCTTAACTTTATGTTGGCAATCGTTTTACATATGTCAACTATCTAATATATATGACCCAAAAGCTCTTCAAAGGTGTGAGAATAATTATTACAAAAAAATGATAAAAATAAACCCTTGTGAAGTCATTGCATTTTCATTCATTCTTTAAATGCATATACTTGATATACTCACTCAATGATTTTAATTAATGTATAAAAATAGCATGTGATTTCTTTATAAATCTTATCATTTGATTCATTTTACAAGATCAATACGTACTTTTTGACCATTTCTTCTTCAAACATATTTGAATCCATTTGTTCATTTCTTTACATAACTTATATTTGCATATAACTTTGATTGAGCAATTGAACCCATAGGATCAGTGTAATATTGAGAGTATGGCATGTGAGGATTAGAGTCAACGCGAATTTGAAATCCTAACAATAAAATTTGGTAAGTTAATATTGATACATTTTTTATATGGAATATGAATTTGTGATTTATAAATAGTTTTTATAATAAATTGTGAATCTTTGAAATGTTGATCTAACTTATGCTTTGGATTTTGATTATGATTTTAAAAAGAGATTAAAGCATGACAAGTTTTAAAATATAATTTTTATTTTGTTATTTTTTGTTTTAATTTTTACTTTGTTAAATTTAGTTTTTATTTTGTTATTTCTTTTAGTTTTTACATATAATGAGACGTTTGTGGGTATCATCACTGAAAACACTTATGAGACTTAAACTTGTCCACTAAGATAACCTAAAGGTTTAAAGACTTGTTGCATAAGCTAACTACAATCGTATTAAAATGATTTAGATTAGCTTAATTTATTTAATTTTTGTTTTTAGTTTTTTTATTGCCATCTTTGCTAAAGGCTAATAAGAAGTTGGTTAAAGGTTGTGATAAATTCTTGAAAATCATTATTATTTCGTGATTTTTTTATACGTTAATGAAATAAATAAATTTAAATTTGTATAATTTTATCATTATTTAAGTAAATCTGTGTTTACGAAATCACGATATATTTTTTGTTTTTCAAGTATGTTTGGCTTCAAAATTGATTAAAAAAATAAACACTTGAAGAATCATACCTAAAGTACTCATTTTCAACTTAGAATAATAAAAGAATAATACATGCAAAAGCTTACACGTGATTCAATTAATTGTAAGGGGTGAAAGAATAAAGAAAATAAAGAAAAATAGTTTGGCTTGAGCCACGTCATGAATAAATACTGGCCGCGATGTGATCTTTTCTGGATAAATTGAGGTGGACCAAAATGAGACGGGGGTTAGGGCATGAATAAATGTGGGCGATGACGCACTAAGATTTTTCCCTCATGATCAATTTTTCTCTCATATTTTCAATTGTAAATAGGATTTGTTTTCTATTTTTCAACACACCAACATCATAGAAAAAACATAGAATAGTTTTCTAGTTTACAATTTTTTTTCTTTCTAGCCATTCGTAGGATTAGTTTTTTAGTATATTTTAGGTTAGTTGTTCCACCACCTTGTAAAGATATAGAGAGAAAATCTTCCGATTGTAAAAATGATCTAAGGATTTGAACTAGATAATGATAGACTATTCAAAAATGTTGAATCGTTTTTATTAAGAAGAGATAATTTTATTATTATATCTTTTTATTTCTCTTTGTAATTTGTACATGGGAATTCAATCTCTATTTTTCATGATTGAAAGAACAATTTTGTAATTTAAATAAATAAAATTTTAAATTTATTTCTAATTCACAATCTTAAAATCTTTGAATAATAAATTAATGATAAGACAAGTCTTGATTTATGAATAAAAAAATATTTTAGAGCTCAATATTAAACATATTATATGTGATTAGTTGTACAAAATGAATAAGTGTCTACCTTGAATAATTAGAGAATATATTTATCTTAGGTTTATCAATTTTTTTAATCATAAGTCCGATAAAAGAAAGTTATCAATCAATTAAAATTTTGTTGTATATATAAATACATATATATTTTTAATTTATCAATTAATTAATTTCAACCTCAATCAAATAAGAATTGATTAATTTAATTAATTGATTATTATTAGAAACTCGTCGTAATTATAAAGAGTTTTATTTTAAAAAAAATTAAACAAGCAAAATCTAGCTTATATTTATATTATTTATTTGTTTTGTCTATAAAAAGTTATACCGTTAAATTTCATATACATTCATCATCTTACGTCCCGCATAGTTTTATTACTTTTATTTAATTGTGTTTCTTTAGATGTTAATTTAATTTAGAATTTACATTTATCTTCGTTCAAATCAAAAATTTGTGAGAATGTTAAGAATTTATTTTTCTTAATTAAATTAGAAAATTAATTTAATTTTTTAAAATTACTGTAATTCTTTGAAAGATGATCTTCAGAATATATTTATCACTTAATACAAGTGTTTTGTGCATTTGCAAGTTTTTTATAAATATAAAATTTAAAAAAATTAAATGTATGAAGTATTAGTATATAATGTTATTTTTATTAAAATTATTGTAATATTATAACTGATATTATAATAATTAAGATAATTGAACATTATAATAATTAAGATATTTACAATAAATTATTGTAAATATAGTTTTGTTTTATTAATGTCAAAAAAAATTATTTTTCAAAATATTTAAGCATTAAATTATTAAAAAAATTAATATTAATATTAATATTAATTATTCTAAAAATATCAATTCTTTAAATATATATTAATTATTTGTACTCACATTATTTATCATGTGATACACATATTATTTTCTTTTAAAACAATTTTTGTTTATTTTTAAAATTATTTTATAGGTAAGGGTGGGCTTTTTTTTCCCGAAAACTACCCAACCGACACTATAGATTCGTTTGTAGGTTTTTAAAACACAAAATCACACCAACTCTCATTTACATATAAATTAATTTTTTATTATTATTTGTATTATATATTATAATTATATTTTTTTTCTTTATTTTTAAATAAGTATTCTTATATAATTATGTCATGTTTAGAATTATAATGCTTAATTAATAAGAAATGTAATATATATTTTAAATCAAAATATAATAATATTAATGCACTATAATTAAGGTTTTAGATATAGCATGGCATTTAATGGACATTACATAGATGCAGTAAATTAACTTAATATCATACTAAATATATTTTATGAAATTATAAGTAGTATTTGTTATTATATGTTAAAAACTGTCAGGACGATGACCCTCAAGTCAAATTTATATATTGGCTTGAACGTTCATATTTTCTAAAGATAGATTAATTAATGTTTTAAATATTTTAGAATCTTAAACATAGTATAGATTTATAAAATAATTCTATAATCCACTAAATCAATTTATTTACGTGTATATTATTTGTATATTTTTAACATTTTTCTAATAACCAATTGTGTACTGCATAACATTAAAAGGTAGATGCATGATATGTACCGGGCAATAAATTATAGATCTACTTATTTTCGGATAACTTATGACAGTTTTGAAATTTGAATATTTTATGTACATTTTACTGCCAATGTGACAGATGAAGTAGCATTGATTCCCCCAACTATTAACGCTAATATTGTGAAATAATATAATATTTTTAGAATATGGATAACGTTATAGTTTATACTTATTAATAATCATATATACTCTCTTTTTTGAGTAAATATTTTTTTTAGTAAATGTTAGAGAAAAATATTAAAAATATATAAATTTATATTTGTTAATATTTTTTTTAAAATAAAATATTTTTTAATTTATAAAATAATTTTAATACATGATATAATATAAAATGTGTGGGTATAAAAGTAATACAAATTATGTAAAATTAATATTTTTGAAGTATTATAATATATATAAAAATGTATTATTTCTATGAATCATCTTGAATATACCTGTTTATTATTCCACAATAATGGGTTTTGGATTGAAATATTCTTGTAATTTTAAATAAGTGAAATATTAATTTTGTAATTTTTAGGGTAGATTAAGTTAGTAATATAATTTAAAAAATGTTTAATCAAATTCAAAATTTTAAAAATCTAGATTTTTTGAGAAGTAAAATAGAAAATTTTAAAATATAAAAATTAATTAAAAAAACACTCTATTTTCTTTTTCTCCAAAATTTTAATTATTTAGTTTTGTTGTTTCAATTTTACAAATAAAACTTATTATTTTATTTATTTCACTAATCAAAATGAATTAAATATGGTGTTAGTTTTTCTTTCAATTATTTATTATTAATAACCTTTCTTGTTTGTATAAATTTTTAACTTTAATTTGTCTATTCCTTTTCACCTTTGTCTATTTTTTATCATAATTTAAATTAATTTAATAACATAATTAATATGATTTTATTTTTTATCAAAATATTTTCAAAAAAAAGATCACTTAATAAAAAAACAAATAACCAATTTCAATAAAACGGGAGAGGGAAGGAATATAACGAGATTTTTTTTTTAATTTTTTACTTAATTTTTGTTTTATCCGTAAAAAAATCTTAACTTTTAAAATTTAAATTCAATTAACTATTTTTTTAATTACATAATTAAATTCACAACATCTTAGAAATTATAGAATTAATATGTTAGGACCATTTAAACTTACCCATTGAATAATTCGTCTGCTAGCTCTAGACCAGCATTATGTATATTTTTTTCTTCCTTTTTCTATTGGTCTAGACACAGTGTACGCCCGATATATGCCATTCAATTTACTTTTATCAGTTGACTAACAAATATACAATTCAAATATAAGAACTAAAGTATAGTTAAAGTTTACAAACATAATATTTAATTATATTAGTTAATAAAAATATCATTTAATTATAATTAATAATGTAATTATTACGTTGTTTTTTTATGATAGATTTGTAAAATTAATAAAAAAATTGTATCACTAATAAAAACTTTCATAATAAATTTATATTAATAATAAAAAAATCGATGGTGGATTTATCACAATAATAATAGATTTATACTATTAATAATACTTAAATATTATTTTTATTACTTAATAAAATTAATAATATATTTGTAACTTTTATAATAATTCAATAGTATATTTGTGTAGTTAACCTTGAATAATATGTAATAATTTTGATACCATATTATTTATATTATAACACATCTAAAACTTATTTCTAAAAATGAAAAAGAGAAGATTCATTTTTCTAGATAAATATACTAAGTAAACACAATATAAATTATATAACTACAAATTATGCAAATTTATATATCAGTATCTTTTCTTTAGGGAGTAATTCTGTTGGTACCTATTCCATAGTGACTCTACCAACATTTTTTTTAATGATTTTTGAACATTAATACTACAATGAATAGAAATTACCTCTATAAAATTAATTAATTCATTTTTTTAATTCTTTCCTAATCAATTTTTAATCTTAGTTACGTGAACAAAATATACTTTTAGTTTATTTTGAATGGGTATGTAACGAGGATAGTTAAATAGTAGAAATATATATAGTTTCAAATTTAAAATCAGGTGAAGAACTGTTATAGTTTCTTAAGTTAGGTCATTTGAAATCATGACAAAGTATTTGTGGCATCCTCTAATGGGTTCATGTCATCTTTGACCAGTCAAAAGGGATACATTTAGTGCACAGTCAAGAAATATAGTCAATTGATAGCTTTGAATTTGAATAGAAGGTATACTCAGTGTATATTCTCAGTATAAAATAATTATCTAATAAATATGTTAGATGTTATTTGATATTAAAAGATTTAAATATATTTCATTGGAGCTTATATGTATCTATTGACCCCTAAGTAGCTTCTTCATACAGATATAGGGCATGTACTTATCTAATATCTACAATTATTTAGTTAAAACTTTATCAAAACACTGACTTAAACATTGGAGTGGATTGACACCCCCTAGTGACATTCATTTTGAGTGTTTTCTAATCCAATTTGTGATCAAGAAAAACAACTTAGCGGTAAACACAGTGAGTGTAAAAATAAGATTCAACATTTAGTGCCATTTGTGTGAAATAATTTTGGTGTTCTAAATTAATCTAAGTTGACGAATGAACAAGAAAATTCATATTGTTCTTCACATTCTTTGTTGTTTTTATCGTGCTTATAACTTTTTCCTCCTATAGATCACTTTGATCCATTGAGATTTCATTATGAGCTTCCAACATGTTATTGATCACTTCCCATCGTAATCACACATGAATGAGCCAATCAATTATTAGGAGCCAATGCTCACACATGGCACACTTTATGAGGATGAAGTCCCTTAGAAAGATCCCAATCTCTTAACCTCTAGACCATCAATTATGGCTACCTAGATTATTGGAGAATGGAAAGATTATGGCAAGACACTATCTGAGGCACCTAGGTAAGAGCTTGATCCCATAATGAGTCATATTCTAGCAACTAAGCCAGTGGAGAAGATGAAAGTTCTTGTGCTAACAAAACAAGAATATTATAAAATTGTACAAGTTGGTACCTCCCTTTGAGAAGTCATAAACATGCTAAATGAGTTCTTAATAATAAACAAGAATGTGTTCACCTAGTCAAATGAGGATATGCCATATATAGATTGAGATATTATGAGTCATTGCCTAAATGTAGATCCAAATGTCAAACCAATCAAGCAAAAAATGATGTCATATAGCCAAGATAGATATGATGGCATAAAGTAGGACATGGACAAGCTCTTGAAGACTGGCTACATCACAGAAGTTTATTACTTAAACTGGCTCACCAATTTGGTATGGTAAAAAAGCCAATGGATAATAGTGAATGTGTGTAGATTTCACATACCTTAACAAAGATTATCCCAAGGATAGCTTCCCATTACCCAAGATTGAGTAGTTGGTAGACATGATAGGGGGAACTTTGTATGCTCTTTCATGGATGCATAATTAGAAAGTAACCAGATTAAAATGTTGGAGCCTAACAGAGAAAGGACCAATTTCATGATAAATCAAATAAAATTCTATGATAAAGTAATGCATTTCAACTTGAAGAATGTTGGGGTTACCTAATAAGGACTTGTTAACAAAATGTTCACTTAACTCATTGGACACACTATATAAGTCTAAGTGGATTATATGATCACCAAGAGTAATAGTTCACATGACCATGTCAAACACCTAGGGCTTAACTTTAGTATTTTAAGGAAATATGGATTAAACCGAATCCCAACAAATGTGTGTACGGAGTAGGATCCAAGAAATCCTAGGATTCATGGTAGCCAAATGAGGATTGAAGCTAATTCAAAAAAAAAATCAAAGCACTTCAAGTAATGCACTACCTTAAGAATATCAAAGAAGTGTAGATGTTGAATGGTAGACTAGAAACTCTCAATCATTTCATTTCTCAAGTCACTAACAAGTTCCTTCCTTTCTTCAAACTATGGGGAAATCACAAGTTTGAATGGAACCAAGAACATAAGCAAGACTTTCAAGAATTTTGAACTTACTTAAGTATTTCTCAATTTCTAGAAACCCTACAACCATGAAAAAAAACTCATTTTGTACATAATAGTGTCAGAATTAGTAGTCAATGCCGCTCTTGTAAGAAAAGAGGACAATATCCAAAGGTCGTTCCCCTATGTTAGTAAGTCCTTCCAAGGAACTGAGTAGAGATAACCTAGAATTGAGAAGTTGGATTTTGCATTGATAGTGGTAGTGGTAGCAAGGAAGTTGCGACCTTACTTCATGGTCAAGACTATAGTCATCTTAACAAATACCCAATTGAAGCAAGTTCTAGCCAAGCCTAAGGTTTTTGAGAGACTCTATAAATGGGATGTAGAACTAAGAAAGTTCACATTCACTATTGTAAGTCTTGTAAGCCTTTTGTGTCTCTGTCGGTATTCTTGTGTGTAAGACACGAAGTCTATTTATTTTACATTGTGTTTTGTCTTCTTCTATGTTAGGTTAGTTACTGCACATACTCACATAGTTGGGAACACTTTGATAATTTTCATGTTTACACACACCACCGAGTTTGGTTTTGTTAGTATACATGCTAGGTTACATTTTGCGGGTATTTGTAGAAAATTACTTGAAAAAATTTATAAATAAAAAATTGAAATTTTTTATGTGGGTGTTGAGGTCTCTCCACCCTTCAACAATGAGTGGGTGACAACTATTACCCTCATCAAGGAATGGATATTACCTTCTCCACCTTGGGCAATGAGTAGGATGGTATCACTGGCCTTTTTTGAATTGTTTGGTAATTAGGAAAATGTGGGGAAACACTATCAGTTTGAAAACTTGATTTTCAATTGTTAAATTATTTTCTAATTCTGTGTCACTAATACTTTGGGTTTTTTTGTATTAGTATTTCATAAGTGTTTTATGCAAATAAATGTTTTATCAAGGTTTGGGTTAATGAAAAGAGAATTAACACTCGAGACTTTGATTACATGTTTAGGTTTCTATGCTTTGATAAGCCATATCTTTAGGGTTTTACTTATACTGATTGTTGATGACTGGTTCTACCACTTAGTGGTGGTGGGACTTCAAGGAAAGTTAGATTCAAAGTTGGATCATATTAGCTACGAAGGCAACTAGTTAGGGTAGTATAGGACCAGTTAAGGTAGGTGTCTTGATTGGAAGAGGTATTTGAGTTTATATTTCTCTTTAATTGTAAACTACTTTTATTCATTTAGTAAATTATTTGTTATCGAGTACTTACCATAAGTAACCTAAGGATGTTACCACGTAAGTAGTGGCCTATGTAGGTTTACCATGTTATATTGATGAGTTTGTATGCTCTACTATTTAGTTAGTACAATTAGAGTTTTATCCAAGTATGCTCCAACATATAAGGATTTGACTCTGATTGAAAAGCATTTTTGCTAGTCTCTTCTATACTGTCTGATTTTTTACATCATCCTTCATGATCTGTCATGCTTACCTTTTTTTGATTAGCTTGTTACTTCTTTCTTAGTATAAATTAAACTTTATGATTATCTGTTTAATTTATTTATGTTACTTTCTACCTTGTTTAATTATTTTTGATTTCCTTTTGTCATTTGTTTTCTACTACTTGCAAGTGTGTGGTGAGTCCCAAAAGAGTATGTATCTCCTTACCCTGGTTGTTCACCAGGTGCAAGACTTATTGGTTCCAGAGTGAGTAACCACTCTAGTATTGGTTCTTTCCTCCCTTCTCATGTGTTTATCTCATTATTTCTCTTATGATGTCCTATATGCAAAGACTAGTTAGTAAACCTCTTCTTAGTTTAATGCAAATTGTTATTGTTTTTGGAGATCTCTTATGTGCTCTTATCTTAGATCATATAATGATGATGTTTGGTACTTGATTGAAAATGGATGGAAGTACCCATGCATGTTTTAAAAGATGGTATTTTGAATTAAAGTCCTTTCTCAATTGGAGTGAAAAATATCTTCAAGTCTGTGATTCAAACTGCACAAGTTTGTACACCATCATCAAATTATTGTCTACAAGTGATTCAAGACATCTAGCTAAGTGCAAAAGTTGTAAAGTAGCTTAGGATTATCTAGAAAAAAAGTATGATATCTGCTTGTTCAGTATTAATGAAGACAAATCAGTGGTTGTAGAGGTTAGTATTTCTAGGTGTTTCGTTCTTATGGCTTTTCAATTTGGAACTATTTCTTTAAAGACTTTTTATTGGACTAATGTTGCAAGTGATGATAGTTTCTCTCTTTAAAAGTCGTATTATTAGCTAGTTTATAAGAACTTAAAATTGAAGAAGAATTTGGTCAAGATTAATGAAAACTTAAAAGAGAAATAAAAATATTATTTAGACCTTTCAGGTTAATAATAAATCTCACTCTCAAAAGTAGAAGAAAATGAAAAACTTAAAGATAAGATCAGATAATCACATTAAGTCACTTTAGACTCTCATATAGGATAATGAGATGTGCCTATCTTGCATTTAGGATCTCAAAAAGTCTATTCAAAGTAAAGAACTAAAAAGATCTACTGTACAAGTAGTTTTGGACTCTCCTTTAGAAGAGTATAAGAATGTTGTTCAATTGGAAGAAGAGATCTTTGTGCTATAAACAAAAAAATCCTACCTTCAATCCCTTTTGATTGATGGTAAAGATGAGATCGATAATCGCCATGTAGATGCTATATCTTATAAACTTAAGTTGTTATAATCTTGTTTGATGTATAAAGCTAAAATGAAAGAGTCCCTC
The DNA here is from genome assembly GCA_030763125.1 of Hippophae gyantsensis. NCBI lineage: Eukaryota > Viridiplantae > Streptophyta > Magnoliopsida > Rosales > Elaeagnaceae > Hippophae > Hippophae gyantsensis. Next base: position 37,357,742 of record CM061035.1, on the reverse strand, counting down.
TCTCTTCAATAACTTTATACTGAAAGGAAATTAGAAGAAACCCGAGAACCTATTTAGAAGTTGGCTCTGGGAGCTCAACCTCTTGATGAGATGTTGAAAACTTGTGAGACTCATAGTGGTTTGAGAGGCCTTGGATACCTTGATGATCAAGCAATGCCATCCTCTTCTCATACTTAGTTTTTTCATGAATCAAGTTCTACTCAGGTGGACCTAATGTATGATTGCACTTTTGATGAATTAAGTGCCAACTATGAATCTTTCTCTCTCTCTCTCTCTCTCCTCATTTTGATTCATATGACTTTCTCTCCATTTCTACTTGTCAAGGTGAAACTTCCTTCTCTAACAATAATGTTTTAAGTTATGTTGAGGAATTACTCAATTGATCTTTAAGACTTAGTAATGAAGCCTTGATTATTCAAATTGAAGTTGTTATGCTTCTTGAAGAGTATAAGTCTTCCCAAGTTAATAATGATAATGCTTTTTACCTTAAGTGCAATGTTGCTCATATTACACTTAAAGCTCAATCTTCTGGTAGTTGGCACTTTGAGAGTAGGTGTTCTCGTCATATGATTAGAGATAAGTCCTTCTTCACCAACTTTGTTTAGGTTAATGATGAGTCTATTATGTTTTGTGATAGGAATAAAGTTATGATTTGTGGGAAAGTTTCATTAGTGCTTTAGGGATTTTTGAGCTCAAGGATGTTTTTCGTGGATGGTCTAACAACAAACCTTATTAGTATAAGTCAAATATGTCATGATAAGTGTTTGGTTAAACTGAATTATAAATAATTTACTATGTGTGATAGCATAAGAAGTGTTATTGTCAAGTGAAATCAAATCAAAAGATAATTTTTATTATATGGATGATTCCTCTCTTGTGTGTAACAGAACTAGTCTCAGTGTAGAGTAGCTTTGGAATCAAATATTGGGTCATTTGAGCTATAAGCTACTAAAGAAAATATTGAGTCTCAAGACATTTAGAGGCCTTTCTTCTATCACTACTCAACCTAATCGTGCTTGTAGTCCTTGCCAATTGGGCAAACAAAGTAAGAGACAACATAAAAAATCAGCATCTCTCTATAACGAGACTTCTAGAGCTTTTACACATAGATTTGATGGGTCCAATGCATACTTCCAACAATGGGGGAAGAAAGTACATCATGGTGGTTACAGATGACTTCTCCAAGTACTCTTATGTAATATTTATGAGGGAAAATTCAGAAGAATTTTTTAATTTCAAGTCCCTATTTTTAAAATTTAGAATGAAAAATGTAATTCCATCCGAAGTGTAACTCTTATTGTCCTTAGTGTCTTTGTGTTAGCTTTCCATGTACAAAACACGGTATTTTTTTATTTTACTCAGTATTCTGTCTTCTCATATGTAAAGTTGGTTACTATGGATCAGTAGTGCACTAACACACATAATTAGGTACACTTTGTATGTAAGCATGTTTACACACACATAGGTTGGTTTTCGTAGTATGTATGCTAGGTTGTGTGTTGTGGTTTTCAAAGAGCGAGCATGCAAGCAAACCAATGTTGTTGCTCATGTTTTTATTTAGTTTTGGGTATGAGTATTTATGAAAATTATTTGGTAATTTTTGGAAACAAAAAAGGAGATTTTTTGGTACCTTACCACACCCCTTGCCACCAACCATCCCTACCACCCTTGACGAGGTGGTTAGTGAGGTCCATGGTGAGGTTACTAGTAAGATGGCTGGTCGAGTGCTATAAATACTCATTTTTCTTATTTCATTATCCATAAAATGTAATAGAGCTTTGTGAAATTAACATCTCATTTTTCTATTTTTGGTTCACTAATATCATGAGTGTTATTTGGTATTAGTGATTCGTAATTGTGTAAGAAAAATCATACTTGTGAATGATGAGTACTCTAGATGATGTTTGCAAGTAACTTTATGTGAGAACCTCATTGTTAGAGTGGGTTGAGTTAAATTCTTTTAGTTATCATATATATCAAATCGTTACATGTGTACATTACATGGATTGATTGTGTATTCTATGTAGGAAATTTGAGATTTATGATGGACTATGTGTCCATGGGTTATTATTGAGTGTTTGTGTTCGAGGCTGGTTCAATTGATTGTACACTATACACGTCACTAGTCTTTAGTTTTTGATCACACTAGATTGGCTGGTGTAGACTTTGGAGGTGAGCCAGGTTCGTGTGTCGAATCAGGTTGTTACATAGGTAGCAAGCGAGGACATTAATAGTTAGTTTGGATCAAGGTTTGAGTTGATAGAGGTAATAAGGGGTTTTATTTTTGTCAAGGTTGTAACTATTCTGTTGCATAATGGATTTGTTTGCTACTGAGTGGTTGCCATAAGTAACCCAAGGATGTTACCATATAGAAAGGGTTTCTATGGGTTTACCTCTTTATATCTGGTGTTATACATGATAACTATATATGTTAGTATAATTTGACTTTCTATCGTGTATGTTCTAACATACTAGATGTATACTATGATTAGAAAGCTTATTTGTAATATGTTGATGCATGCTTTTTTCCCTTCTTATAGCATGCCTATAGCTTTCTAATAATTACTTATACTATATTAAATTAATTTATATGCTTCTTGATTAATTTATATTACTTCTGCTTGTTATCTGCATGCGATTTTGGTATGAGTCTTTAAGGAGTTTATATCTTCTTACCCTGGTTGTATACTAGGTGTTGGACTCTTTAATTGGTTTACTATGTTATGTTTGCTTAATTCACGTTTGTAAGGCTTGCTTGGTCAAACTGGTTTAGAGCTTGCAAAATGATTCCATGGGTTGGAATTTACATCTCTCATCTACATCCCAGTTACATATCTGAGTCTAAAGAACAATTGACATTGTGCAATTGTTCCTACATATGAGAATCTTTAATTGGTATTAGAGTAGGTCACCCATATTTAGGCTTAATAGCATGGATGCTTGATCCTAGAGCTCTATATACACATGCATATACCTTGTATGTTTGTGCCTTTTGCTACCTATGGTATGTGCCATTGTTGTTACTTGAGGTTATATATCCCCATGAACTTTTGTTGTCTGCATGTTCCTTATTTTCATATTCATGCATATCTCTTTCTTTCTCTACTTCTTTGTCTTCCATAATATGTTAATTTTCCTACTTGTTGCTATGCTTGACTAATTGACCTTTACTAGTATTCTCCTTGCTAGTTGCTTTGACGTGTTTTTTTGTGCATTTTCCTTACTTGCTGTTTACTTCTTCTATGGTTGTTTACATGATCATCATGTCATATTTTTCATCTTGTAGTGTCAAAGTTTTAGGATTTTATTTCTATAGTGTTTTCATCCATATGCCATGTCATATAGAATAAATCTAACCTATTTTACTAGGTTTTTCTTTCATGTACATAGTATGTTGTGTGTTGATTCTCTATTAGTCTCTTGTTGGTTTCTATTCATCTTTCTTTCTCTTTCTTATCTTATTCTTTAGATGTATTTTTGGAGAAAACCAAGGTGTTGTTACAAGCTTGTTTATATGATTGTTTCTCTACACTGTGCATGTTTTGGTCTTCCATGTGCATATGTATGCCACATAGATTATCTACTTGTCTTTTGGACTCTTGATTTACATGCATTACTGAGATTGGTCTTATGTGTTTGGTTAGCAAGCATTTAACTTGGATTGAAATGTGGTTGTTATGACATGTATATTCATTGAGTGTATGTATGGGTAAATATTTGATTTGTAAAACTATATTATTTATGCACATGTCATAACTTTCTGAATTCATATAGATATTTTGAGAAGTTTGTATGGATGTCATAATTTAATGATTTGCATGTGTCTAACAAGCTCTAGAATCCACTTTATTGTCTCTTGAGGCAAAATCCTAAGTGTTTCATAGATAGAGAGATGATTTAGGCCTTTTTTGAATGTTTGAACCTTTCAAGCCACCACTGATTATTTATGTTCTCTCTTTACCCCCTCTTTGAGCCTTTCTATTAGTCCTTCTTTTCTTTGCACCTATATATTAACTTATCCCAAATGTTTTATCCTACTTACCTTGTGTACTCTTTGTTGAGCATGTATGTTCTAGGAATGTCTATTTTACTCTCTTAGTTTCAATTAAAAAAAGAAAAGAAAAAAAAATAATGAAAAGAATGATGTTAAAAAATAAATAAATAAGAGGGAAGTGAAAGGTGTATATGTTATTGAATTTGATTTGAAGTTCTCACAACAACTATGTTTGTGAATGAATATTAAGAAGTGAAAAGAAAAGAACGTTTGTGAATGAATATTAAGAAGTGAAAAGAAAAGAACCCATGTTTGAGAGTATAATGTTTGTGAACAAAAACTTATTGATCTACTTTTGGATTGTCAAATGTGCATTTGAGCATAAATGTCACCTGTTCTACCTATACCTTAGCCTTTCATTTCAAGTTCTGAAAGACCTATTGATTTCATCTAAGTTGGCACCTACATTAGTGGAAAAGGCTAAATATAGACTTATGAAGTTTGGTTCTACTTGAGTATATATTTCTAATTGCTTGGTTTGCATAAGTATATCATAATGACATATAGAGTAAACAAGTTTAGCATATCACACACAATGCATGCCATTAAATATTTAGTCATACCTTCACATGATGCAATATGGATTGATAGCCGTATGAATATTTATATTAAGTGTATTGGTTAGTCTTTAGAGCCCTTTAATCTTTTGAGCATGCTTGAAACCAATATTACTTATAGTTATAATTGTATTGATTAGTGAAATGAGTATGTTATGTTTCTTGTCTCTTGTTTTTTTATTGGTACTTGAGCCTTTCTTACTACTTAAATGTTTTAGTATAATCCCTTATTTCTTCTCTCTCCTGGGTTTTTTTTGTGTTGCTCATTAGTTAGTCATTTTTTTAATCTTATTTTGACTAGCGATGATGTGAGTGTTGTTGATGATCTCTTTTGAACTAATTGTATGCAGTTTGTTTTCATTTCTCTCTTTCCATCTCTCTCTTTAGGCAACACTATACAGTTTGTGCAGATGATCTCTCTTAAGGCACACTTATGTTTTTGGCCTATGATCTCCTTTTAGGCCATATATGTCATCTCACTTGTTTGTTGTTATGTTTCATGAGATTGACTTTTTCTCTCTTTTACTAGCTTGTTTCTCTCGTACAAGTTTATGAACTATACTTTTCTTAATTTTCTTAGTATTCTTTCCTACTTATGTATTTTTTGTGTGTTTATACTTTTTTACTTTGGGGAAATTTTGAGAGTGTAGTTTCATAATATGTTTATTTCCTAACATGCACACATTTAGGGGGAGAGATGTGTGTTTGTTTGGCATCCTTGTTTTTGTTTTATTTTTGAGTTATTGTTATGTTGATGTGTTCTTGTGATGCTTCCTTCTTCTTAACATCACTTTGTCTGAACCATACATAAATAGGAACATTAGTATGACATGTTTCATGCATCGTATGCAATCTATTCTTTTACATGTCTTCCTATTTTTTAACTACTTTCATGTTGTAGTGAGTTAGTGCTTGTTTCTCGCATGTTGTAGATAGCTTCCTATTTGTTGTTGGAATGAACGAAACATGTTTTCTTTGATTGTCTAGGATATCTTTCCATATGTGTATGGATAGTATGAGGTGAGGTTGTAGGATTGAATACACTCAAGTGTTGTTGGGGGAAGATAGTTGAATCACTAGGAATGTATCAACTTGAAAAATAGTTGGACCCTTAGTCAACTTCTTCTTAGGGATTTGCTGACACATTTATGTGAAGTTTTTGTTTGGGAGGAGATAGTTGAGCCACTAGATATGTGTCAACTTGGAAAATATTTGGACTCTTAATCAACTTCTTCTTACAAATTCCCAGACACATCTAAGTGGCACTGGTGATCGACTACCCATCTTGCCAATGTGTTATACGCACATTGCAAAGCTCCTTATACCCTCCCATAGCATATATAGAAGTTCAGCTCCATGCTATATATTGCATTTTGGAGATGTTTTCTATCTACACTACTCTTGATTTGCCTATGCATTCAGTTTATTGTTTATTGCATGCTTTTTACCTTGCTTTTGTCTCAATATTATTATTTTCTTTTTTGCATGATTGCATGCATTATTTATTATTGTGTTTGTTTTAATCTTCTCTGTTTTTGTGCATGAGTGTTAGGATTATTGCATTTTGTTTGACTTATCTCCTTCATTTAAAATTGTGGTATATTGCATACTATGTGTGTGCTTGCATGACTTTCCTTGCCAAAAAGGGGGAGAAGTGTGCATTGTATTTATTTGTTAACATGCTAGTTGTTGCATAGGATGGTGAGTATAGTTTGCACTACATCATGGTTATAAGATATTGTAAAGTTTATGTTAGTATTGGAAATATTTGGGAACAAAAATTATAATTATAACTTTAGTTTCTATGTGTGTTTTAGAAAAATATTTTCAAGCCTCAATTATCACATATCAGGTATATTTCTATTCTCTTACATGTTAGATTACATATTAGACATAATAGAAACAATGTGAAAATAGGCTACTCGATTGATCAAGTTGTGACTGGATTGATCGAGCAATAATACCAAATGAAATTAATTTTAATGCATTACTAGAATGATCGAAGGATTTCCTCAATCGGTTGAGAACTAGATCGATCCAGCTAAATCGCTGGATCAATCCACTTTTTTGAATATTAATTAAATGATCACTGGATCTATTGAGATGATGTTCAATCGATCGACCAATGTACTCAATCGATTGACCAACCAATTATCTGATTTTAAAACGTATTTCTAATACGAATTGGATTGATTTTTAATGATATTTTCTTTATTTCTTAAAAGTATTTTAACTAATTTTATGGATAATATGGTAATTGCACTTTAAACTAATGTGCTTCAAATTATTCTATAAATACAAACATAAGCACACATTTGAAACTAACCACACAAGAGCTATTGCGCTTATTATCTTCATCTTTTATTATCTCTCTTGTTTTTCTAAAAGTTTTCAAGTAGGATTTTTCATTAACTTAATTTTTCAAATATTTGTAATTGTGTTTGATGGATTGACAAGCCTACAATAATAATTGTGTTTGTGCTTTTAACTGATTGATCTTGAGTTGCTAGTTGATTTCAATTTGTTTGAAATATTGTTTAAATTAATTCGTTAGGATTTTTCATTATTGAATCTGCTCTAAGACACAAACTTACACTTTTGTTTATGTGCTAACTATTTAGGTGACAATGGTGCGGGTTCGATTAACTTGTGAGACTTGAGTTTGTCAAAACGTTTGTCTAGATCTGAATGCCTATCTTGTAGAAACAATGATGAAAGTAGTGGCTTGTAAGTAGGTAACTTGGGGGGGGGGGCATTACTTGGTTGGGTAGTTTGAGTCTTAGCCTTGTAACTAGATACTTAGTTTTCATAGTAGATAGTTAGATGGTCTAGTGGACCGGTGGTTTTCCTCTTAGGTCATTAGTATAGCCTAGGCCATTATTTTCACCTAAATATCTCATATGTTAATCTTTTTATTTATGCATTACTTTATATACATATGATTGGTTATTTGATAGCTTACAAAATTTTAATTTATCATACTTTCGTTAGTTAACTAATTAGATCCATAACTACATAAACTTTCATATGGTATCAGGGACGGTCACTAGATATACTTAGTGTACCTAAGACCTTTTTATGGATAATTTAAGAGAGGGTTTGTCTACAACCTATGCACCTTACTTTGATGGGTCTAATTACCCATATTGGAAGGCTCATATGAAAGCCTTTCTAAGATTTATAGATGAAAGCATTTAGAACTTTATCCTTTATGGTTGGGAACCACCTATGGTTACCAAAGATAATATTGTTACACCTAAACCGAGGATAGATCGAACCATTGAAGATAAAGTTGGTAGTAACTGGAATCAAAATGGTATTAATACTATTTTTGGTGTTGTCTACTGATGAGTTTCATTGCATTTCTCATGTTGAAACTACTGAGCATGCTTGGTATATTTTGGAGGTTTCCCATGAGGTACATCATAAGTTAAATGAATAAAACTTCACATGCTTAGTACCCAATTTGAAAATATTAAGATGAAAGAGGATGAAACTTTTTCTGAATTCTATGCAAGATTATATGACATTAATAAGACCTCTACCAATCTTAGAGAGAGTTTTGATGATCTCAGGATAGTTCGAAAGATTCTCTACTCGTTGTCAAATTGGTTCCATAAAAGGTCACTAAAACTAATAAAAGCAAGGACGTGGACAATATCAAAATTGAAGAACTTGTTGGTTCACTTCAGACATTTGAGATGAGTTTTTGTCCATCCACAAAGAACAAAGATATTACCTTCAAAACTATAACGATTGAAAAAAGTGACAATGAAGAAGTTGAATTGCCACTCTTGATAAGAAGATTGAACAAAATCTTCAAAACAAAGGACAATCAAGTCATCAAAGGACCAAAATTTAAGAGACCTTAAATCTATGATTCATGATGGTAAGAAACCTAAACCCATTGGATCTCATTGCAAAAATTATAAAAACTCTAATCTCCCATTTTCTCACATTTTCCCACCAAACAAATACCCATTTTGAGATTCTTTTCTATGATTCCCTCACTACATTATTACACTTGTCTATTTCTGAAATTTTACGGGGAAATTTCAACTACTTGGTTAATTTTTAGTAAGAAGGGTATTTTGCCCATTTGGGTTTTCTACTTGATTTTTTGCCATTACTGACTTGAACTACCTCCAAGTGCTCCTACTCCCATCATAGGTACCAATGTTGGTCATCTTGAACTTACCAATGAGTGGAATAACTATGAATTTTGGTATGAACGGGACTCGATTAAGATAGCTATGTTTAGAAGGCTACCATGGTTCAAACTTTGTTGCATTTCTTGCAATTACATAGAAAGTTAATCGATAGTGGGATGGATAATCATTGGTACATCTTTTTAGGGATTGTCTCTTAAATAGCCATTGGCTAATGAGGTTGTGGGTAAGCATGACTTGTTAGGAAAGAATGGTTTCATCTGAGAGCCTTAAGATGCTTGTATGGATCATATTAGGCAAAAGTTGTTTGGACATATCCTAGTTGATTCAGGATGGATGGAGAGAAGGACGATGATATGGAATCCTTGGTTGGATGGATTTGTACTCTATGGGTGGACTCTATCTAGTCAGCTTGAAGGCTTAGCTTCTATTATAGTGAGTAACATTGCTGGTCAGACCTCGTCTAACTATAGGTTGGATCCTACTAATATTAGGGATTGGAAGATGTTATAGAGATATATTCTAGAATGGGAAGTAGTTTCGAGCTTATGGCTCCAGAAGATGCTCTAAGATTGTTGGAGTGTAGTCTCTATTATATTGAGGAAGGCATCGGTGTGGAATCTTCATCTGTGAGCTAATTAGGCCTATTGTGGGCTTATTGGCGCAGATATGGGCTCAAGACTTGGAAGCACATAACTACTAATGGTTAGGCCTCATAATTCTCAAATGAGGTTAAAGTTTCAAAACTCGTTGATTGTTTTATTCTCTCTGGACAAACAAACGAAGTGTTTTGAAAAACCTTGAATAATTGTATAAGGAACACAATGAATGTTCTTCTAACCATTTTTTTATATTTAGCATATAAAAAAACTTCTTTTGACAAATGATAGCAAATGTTAATGTTGTTTTTATCAACATCAAAAGAGGGTGTATTTCTCCTTCTTGTATTCTTGTAACCAGAGAAAACTCGTTAGGATCTTAGACTACTATTGGGTGGTGGCCTTTGGCCCTCTGATGCTTAAGTCAGTACAGATAGCTATGAGATATAAAGGAGAATAGAGTCTCTCTCTTTCTATTTATTATTACAAGGGAGGAAGAAGAAGTATAGAGTATACAAGGGTAATTATATATAGAGATTAAAATTAACTTGATAAGTATCCCTTACCTATTTAGATAAACTCATTGTAGCATTACAATTATCTCTCTATGATTATCGCTTATTAGATAGTTGGAAATAATACCAATTAATTATCTCTTAAAGAGATTATCCAATAAATATACTTATTTAATTACTAAATGTTTATGGAGTTAGCAAGTGAGTCATTCTTTGTGATCAGGACCTATCATAGCCATATAACTTGTATTTATTCATACCCAAAATTAGTGTGTATGGAAGCCCTTAATTAATAGTGTTACTAGAATAAGTGCTACAATATTTGAAAATGATTTTGTTTCTAATGCCTAACATGTAAAAGAATTATATTAGCTTCTAAAAGTTTTGTAGCATTAGTGCTTCCACATGTGCATTAAAGGATTGGTTGATAAATTTTGTGTAAAAAGAGTGCAAATGTTTCATTTATTCAAAGTATATTTCTTCACTCATTTTAGATATATAAATAGCCAAAGTTAGTTTTAGATAGTCTGACAAAAGCCATTCAGAACTTCTTTTGGTTGGAAAAGACGAATAAACTTAAATTGATCTAGGTTGCTTGGAGGGATTATTGTTGCCCATTAGAGGAGAGGGCCTTGGCTTATGAGACCTTAACCTCCTAAATGAAGCCATGCTAAGAAAATTTTCCAAACGGGTCATCACAAGAAACTCAAGAGCGATGCTTTACTTATATAGACAGTTCTTGAATAGAGAGGAAGCTCTATAGAGTTATTAAGTTCGCTATTCTATTTGAATCGATATATAGCTTCATTATTTGACCCTATTGGAGGAATCTAGATGGTTTGTTGGCATATACTTTTGAGTAAGATTTTGGATGGATAATTGATTGGGCACTCCTTTAATTGAAAAAATAAACAACATCTAATGGATCCACTGATGCATATAGTGGTTGGAGATTATTTATGGGTAGATGGATGACATTTGGCACAGGCTTTTATAAACCTCTATATAAATATTGCTTCAGATATGTGCTTGACAATTGTTAGGATAAGTACAGATACAAGAATTTTGACATGCTTAGGGAGTTTTCACAACCAACGAGGTCTATGCTTCCTTACATGTGGCTTGGCATTCAAGAGTTGAGGTAGGGCTATTTGGTCCCTTTTTACCACTATCATGGTCCATCTTACTCTAGCGTGCTATACATAACAAATTCCTCACTGATTGCAAAGAAAAGAAGAGATGACATTCCTTTCCTTCTAGATGCACCTTGTGTGGCGTAGTAGAGGAAACTATGTCTCACCTTTTTTAACTTGTCATTTTGTAAATGCACTATGAGACCACTTATAGGCGACCTTGCACAAATTCTTTCATCCTTGATTTATGAACAATCGTAATGAAAATTGACCTTGGGTCATAGATTGATAACTTATAGAAGAGAGGGATTCATTTGGGAGATATAGATGGCCATAAATGATTATTGATTTGAGGATAGAGATATACCTTTGAGCTTTACATTTTTCATAGTTTTGCAATTTATTCAAGAGGTTGGACTTTCACAATATAGATTCATGCAAAATATAGTAAATGATCTTTAAGTTCTGTACCATTTATTGATACAAGGCACCCCACGACGGGCTTCACAGATTATAGAGGTTAATTGGAGGGTAGCTCCTTGGGGATAGATCAAGGTTAATACAAATGATATTGTTTTTGGGTTGCTAGGGTTATCTAATTGTACGGATATTTTTCAAACATTAAGATCCTTTGTACATCTTTTTCTCTATTTAATAATACTCATAAATGATGGGCTAAATAAAGAGGGTGCTACAAATGTGTCAATCTAATTGGATCCCGATGCATCAATAACCTTTCATGAAAAAATGATCACAATAAATAAATATTTATTAACCTTCTGCAAAATCATATTATTGGTTGCTATTTTAATAATTTAGTTAATAATTGTGTTTTTTTAAAACAACTTATATTACATATTATTAATTTAAAGTATTTCATTAATAATTTATATGTAATAATAATAAATAATTTTTCTTGATTATGATTTCATTTTATCGTATATAGTATTTTACAAACTAACATTAATGGTTTTTTACAAAGACCAAATTGCTTACAAATCAACAAAAAAAAAACATTTAGTTATTTACTTATTGAAAAAATAATACTTATATTATATATATTTTTAATAGTTTAATTATATTATTATAAAAAAATGATTCTACCAGAACAAATATAATTTTTTTATTTTTTTAATTTCATTAGATAAAAAATATTATAATTTAAGTAATTTGTATATGAAATAATTGAATAATAATAAAATAAAAATATAAAACATAATTATTTGTTATTGTATAATTATTTTTTATAATTATAAAATTAATTTATTGTTAAAATATATATAATTTAAGTATTATTTTTAAAATAAATAAAATTTTTTTTACTGTCACATTCAAAATATCAAGACGTCTGAATTTGGACTCTTTTATGTTTAAAGATGCCAATTTTGAACCCAGTCAGACTTGCAAACAAATATTGAGATAAAAAGTTGTTGTCCTCTTAGATACACATACATCCTTTTCATCTGATACATTTATAATAATTAATTAGTAAATATCAATCATAATTCGGTGTGAGAACATTGTGGTCATTTTTCTTTAATTCTTTCTTAATTGTTACAGGCTTTAGGTTACTCATAAAACAATTTATAATTCTTGACGTATTATAATACAACAAAAAATGTTTTAAGTGTAAATTTTTTACATTTTAAATTTATAAGAAAGAAGAATTATCTAAATATTTAATAGATAAAATTATAAAAATATTATTAAATTATTATTTTTCGTTTATATCACTTATTTATTGTATTTATATTATTTTGTTAATATGTGTGTAACAACTTTATATATTAGTGATAAATTTGAAACAATTTAAGTGATAGATTTAGAATAATATATAGTTAAGTGATAAATTTAAAATAGTAGTTAAAAGAATTCATATAATTAAATGTTAATAATTTATTTAAAATATATAATATAATTATTTTAATTTTATTATTTAATAATTTTATATTGGAATTTAATAAGTTGATATAAATAAAAAAATATAATAATTAAATGATAGTGGAGAAAAAAAATATAAATCAAATGAATTAATTTTTATTTTTTTATATGTTTTATTCTTTTAATATTAAAAAGTTCTTAAAAATATGACACGACGGAAGGAAGGCGATTAATACAATACCACGGGAGGGCGAAGAACCAATAAAACGGCATCATCGTACACGTTTGCCAGACCCTAACGGTGTCGTTTTATCCTTATTACCAGAATCCCTTTCTTCTTTTTCTCTGTGTACGTTTGCTAGACCCTAACGGTGTCGTTATATCCTTACCAGCATCACTTTCTTCATTTTCTCTCTGTTCATTAGTTTTAAAGGAAAAAAGCAAGCCAACTAATGTCTCTCTCAACCCACGTTCCCTTTTTCATATCTCTTTGATTCGTTGACCTAGCAGTTTTAACCGACGAAGCCAAAATATTTAAATTCACGTTACAGATCCGTTCATCTCAGGTCCCAGTTTCACTAATCTTAATCTAATAGATTACGTACTTGCAGTTTCTTCTACAGTACTTTGATTTATAGGGTTCTTAGTAGTTATTTGGTTATTACTGTTTTTATGCTTGATTAACGGTTTATTATGGTGGATTTGTTTCAGATCTAGTGGAATTTATACAACGTCGTCTTCTGGGAACTAATTCATCGAGTACCCAGTTCAGGTTCTGTTGTTTTATAAGTTCTTTTTGATACCTGGGTTTGTTCTCTCGATTCTCTTACAGATTTGGTCGAAGTACAAACACGTCGTCGTTTTCGAAACACGCTTTAGGTTTTGAATTTCTGAACTCTTGGGGTTTGATTTCAGATCTGGGTTTGTTAGTATTTTTCGTACTGGTGCTTAATATTGTCAATTGGAAATGTCGATTGTATCGAAAGGCGATTCAATTCAAATCCGAGAGGTATGGAACGATAACCTTGAGGAAGAGTTTGCACTAATTCGTGAAATTGTTGACCATTACAACTATGTTGCAATGGATACTGAGTTCCCAGGCGTTGTTCTTCGCCCTGTGGGGAGTTTTAAGAACATTAATGACTATAACTATCTGACTCTGAGAGACAATGTTGGGATGTTGAAATTGATTCAGTTGGGTCTAACTTTCTCTGATGAGCAGGGGAATCTGCCTACTTGTGGAACTGATAAGTTCTGTATTTGGCAATTCAATTTCTGCGAGTTTAACCTGCATGAAGATATCTTTGCTAGTGATTCAATCGAGTTGCTTCGTCAATGTGGAATTGATTTTAAGAAGAACAATGAGAAGGGCATTGATGTGAACAGGTTTGGTGAGCTTTTGATGTCATCTGGGATTGTGTTGAATGATGCTGTGCATTGGGTAACTTTCCACAGTGGATACGATTTTGGATATTTGCTCAAGTTATTGACATGTCGAAGTTTGCCTGACTCACAAGTGGGCTTCCTTGATTTGATCAAGATATACTTCCCCATGGTTTATGATATCAAGCACTTGATGAAGTTTTGCAACAGTCTTCATGGTGGATTGAACAAGCTTGCAGAGTTGTTGGACGTGGAGAGAGTCGGCATTTGTCACCAAGCAGGTTCTGATAGTTTGCTTACTTCTTGCACTTTTAGGAAGTTAAGGGATACGTTTTTCAATGGATCGACTGAGAGATATGCGGGTGTTTTGTATGGCCTTGGAGTTGAGAAGGGACAGAGTACTGATTGAGTGATGATAACTGGCCAAAAGATTGATGAATATTTGTAGATTACTCAAGTGTGAGAATTTTAGTTATGCCTGTACACTTTGGCAAAAGAATTGTTGTTTTTAGTTGTAGCTCTTCTTGTTTGCTTGTAACTGAAACTTAATGGGTTTTGTAGCTTTGAGTCTCATGTAAATTATATTAGTGTCTCAATAAAAGTTGACCTTTCTTTCATTGAGCTTTGACCTTTGTCTTTTTCATCTCCTCCCTATTTTTTATTTATTACAAAATTTACTTACTGGTGCCTGGTAGGCTATGAGTATTGATTGATTAACATCATTTGTTAATAGCCTTTTTTTTTACTTGGTATATGTATTCTTCCTATTGATTAGTCTCATACATATGATTAGGTTGCTATAAAGTTTCCTCTTTTTTGTTAAATGGACACGATAAGCTGTGAACTTATGCTCTAAAGTTTAAAGAGTTTGTTAAAAAACAGTAAATGGTCTTTTTTCCCCATACCAAACGTTTGCCTGCTTTGTGGGCATGTATTTTCTGCATTCCTGGATCCTCGCTGATGATTTGTAGGAAGTCATTTTGAGGTCATAACATAGAAGCTGGAAGGTAGAATAGTTTACTATCAATACTCATGAATATAGCAAGTTCTGATTCAATAACAATATTATCATTAAGAGTATCAAAATCATGTCAGTGTTAGTTTTTGTTCCCTTCTAGCTTTTTTTCGTTGATAAGTGTTCTCATATTTGGTGTTTTTAACATTGGTAGTCATGAACTTGTTTTGACAATGACAGGTGTGCTAGCGGTTGCAACTGTAGAAGCTTGAGATGATGTCTTTGTGCTGTCATGGTTGATTAGTGCCTTAGCATGTGCCTGCTTTTGTCGGTAATACTACAGCTTTGTCATTTAAGAAAACTATTATTTTATATCAATATACCTTGTTCATAGCTCAAAGAAAAACGTGCATTTCTTCTTTGTGTATGGTTTTAACATTTATGAAATTTCATAATCATTGACATACAACTCTAGGGAATGAAATGAGCATATATATTATTTTGAAGGACACTTGCTTTAATCTTATTTGAATTTCTTGCTTGTTTTGGCTGTCTTTGAACATGCATGTAACAGTCATTTGGTGCACGTCTAGAAATGAATATTTTCGTGTCTGCTTCTTGAAAGTCTGAATGTGGAGCTTTGTTCTATACAGTATATTGTCTGACCATATGCGCACAGCTAGAAGTATTATCGTGTGGATGGCTTCAGCTGGAGCAGTTCAGTGTTCTTCAGAATGATCCTGAGATATTTAAACAAGTCTGATTTAAACCTTGCTGGACTAACAGGTATGTTGAAGTGCTTTTCATATTTACATATCACTAACCAGTTGCAAATGCTTTCCATTTCAGCTGCCTGTGCAATATATATGTATGCGTGTGTGTGTATGCACGTCTCCATATGTGTGTGTATGCACGTCTCCGTATGTGTGTGTGGCTTAGAGAACTACAAAATTACATTGAATTCTGGCTATGGTCTGTGCGTGTGAATTACAAAATTATAACTAGTTGTTTTTAGTGAGAACTAATATGGTATCTGATGTTGGGTACAATAATATGCACCGGACAGCGAGTTACATGGTCATCTAACTCGGTTTTGTCATAGTTACGTGACCATGTAACTAGCTATCAAATGCCATAACATATTCGATGTCGGGTAGTAGATCATTTCTCCTCTTTTGGCTAGGTGGTAGAGCCGTAGAGGTGTTGTGATAGTGGAACATAGGAAAATGGAAGCAGGACTGCAGGATGTATGTTGTTGTGTTCTAGGGGTCCCACCTTATATGCGAAGAAAATAATAGAAATAAGGAAAAAGTGCACCTGGAGTCACTATAATCTTACAAATTAGATATATTTGTCATTTTACTTTAAATTGATGAACTTTAATCATCTTATTGTTACATTCATAGATACTTTAGTCGTTTCATACCAATTTTTATAATTTTAATCTTTATTTTTCATTTTTTTAACTTTTTGAGATATTTTTTTCTTCAAACATCTATCATTTCTTGCTAGTAAGGTTTAATTTAATCAAACTTCAGTTTTTCCATCAAAACAAGGATTTAAAATAAACAAATTGATTAGAAATGAGTTCAAAGAATGTAACATTAAAGTGTACCAATTTTAAAAATGTGACAAATGATTGTAAAAAGACATGTGTGATCAAGTTTGACTAATGTAAAACATTAATGAATATATATTTTTTAAATAATAAACTTATTATTTTGTCATTACTAATTCTTATGTGCATTTTATTTTATACCTTTTAAACATTTAAAAAAAAAAGATTAATAGTGTATCCCTTTATAAAGTAAAGTACTAATGGTGTATCCCCGTATACTAATGTGTACCTTTGTAAAAAGTTATCATATAAAACTTTTAACCTTAGTAAAAAAAAAAAGAAGTGTAGAAGTATTCAGTGGTCAGCATGCGCAGTTAACATTATTAAAACTTGGCATTTTAGATGCATCTCATGATGCGCAATAAGAATGTCTAGAAGGATATAATAAGCCTTTATATATATATATATATTCCAAGCTGTAGATGAATGGTTTGCCAATTTTGATGAATAGGCAAGCTTCATTTAATCTGAATATTTCATAGAGACGTCTTTGTTATCGGTATTTTCTATGATTTGTTGTTTTGGATTTTCATCTTATGGCACATGGCATATCACCCTAGTAGCGCAGTGGTAAAAAGATAACACCCTATATTCTCTTCGATGTGGACTAGAATTTTCCTCCCATAGTTTAGAATAAGTAACTAGTGAGGGTGTTATATATTCCAAAGTGAATTGTATGGATTGTTCAAAAATTATATGTTATATAGATTTTATTAGGATTCGTAAAATAAATTTTTAGATACATATTGAGTGTTGAGTGTTGGATATGCCTATTTTTCTTAATTTTTTTTCATAGATTTTTACTAAATTGAAGTGTCAAATTCCTCGCAATATGCATATTTTTCATTGGAATCTTAAGTAGCATAGCTTATGGCTTTTTGGAGTGGTATCTTCCCCAACCGCATTGAAATGGTAAGGATATAATATTTATTCTAAAATATATCTTTAACTATTAGCAAAAGCCAATTGCCTTGGATATATCTTTAACTATTTCAAGTTATAAGGAAAAAAATCACACGCCTTGTTGGTACTTTAATAGTGTGGTTTGATTGTGTATAAGTTGGGGTAGCAACCCAATTACACGATACAAGGTTTATCTGAACACGAAATAACTTGACATAATATGACACAATTTAATTTAACCCATTTAACGACATGACACAATAATTTAAAATTAACCTGTTAAATTAATATTTTAATATTATTTTATTTATTAAATTTGACACAAACATGACTTGAATGACAAACATGACTTGAATGACGTAAATGAATTTATTAAGTCATATTTGGTTAAAGTAATATTTTTTTATTGATTTTTTTCTAATCGATGACACAATAATTTGATCCCAATTCGAAATGATTTGACAAGATAAAAATATTTTTTATTAATGGATTGATCTGATATTACTTGTTTATTAAATGTGTCGATATAATTGACATGGTTTGCAATTGAGTCACAATTTATTGGAAAAATAATTGCATTAACAAGAAAAATAAAAATTATTATTATTATTTTAGTTTTAATTAGTTGACATGTTATTATACATTAATTTTTCATTTTGGTATATGTATTTTATTTTAAGATAATACACGTTACTTCTATAATTAAGGTGAAATTTTTAGAAAAGTATAAATAGGACCTAAGTATGCTAAAATTGAAAAGATGTTAATCCAAATTTAGCGGAATTCACCAATTTGAGATGAAAATATAGAATTGGCTTAATTGTGCACACTTGTATAGTTTAAAGCCTAAATTTAAGAAAATGTTCGTAATTTGTTATCATTGCATCACACCAAAAAAATAGCATGATAGTTAGGTACTTAGATAGCATAAGTAGAAAAAAAGAAGTAAAATATGATGATATATTTGGTATGATTATCGAGCAGCACTAGTCGTAGTATGCATTTTGTTTTTATCAGTGATATTTTATTACTTTAATTAAATATTAGAGGGTGTTGTAATAAGTAGCTCAAAATATTCATGCACGAAACATCAAAATGAAAGTAGTGAATTGTAATTAAAGTCCAAACAGTATCACATTGTTATCTAGTCAAGTGCGTTAATTAATGTAACATTTTACATGGTTCAGATTTACATACTGGAGCAACCCTTTAAATGTACGAGGCAAGAAAGTGGGAAAAAATATATAGATATATTTTAAAAGAATCCGAGACCCAGTGCACAATTATGGTAAGGAGAGAGTTATTCTTTAGGACTCACCCTAATATTGCTTACAATAGAAACAAGTAAACAATAAAATAATATAGCTAAACTTACAGGGAGAAAGAAATAGCCCTATGTAATAAACAACACAAGTGGGTAGTTTAATAATCATGTCTACAATAGTAATAGATACAGAGAGAGATATAACATGCAATAGACAAAAAGGAGAGACAAATAACAAGTGATGGAAAGAAAGCAATAAAGCCTGCTATGCACGGAAATAAGTGGAGAAAGAAAAGCTTTCCAATCTCAATAATAAGATCCTTGTACGTAGGAGCATATTTGGAAGTTATCTTGATTATACTTACACTACATGTGATTATCAAAGATAACAATATAACGTGTTAAATCTAAGTAGGATTCACATCGATGTAATAAAATCTACAATTTTTTCAAAGAAACCACTTAACACCAAGTAGTTTACAACCTAAAGATAATATTAACTAATATTCTCACAATTAGAGTATCATACTCGATTGTGCCTAAGCTGTTTTCAATGTTGTCTACACAGTAATTATGATGCTATTAATGATTTTGACTCTTCTACAAAGCCTCGCTATCACAGAATATGACACAATCATCAATGGACAGTATTTGTGATAACCTAGGGTAAGGGCAATCCCATATACATGTACCTACTTGCAAACTACGCCCTATTGATGATACAAAATTTAGAAAATAACTTTTAATTGTATTACAAATTGTAAGAGTTTTCCAATATTTCTAATTAATTTCAAATTTTCAAATGGAGGATACTTATAGAAAACCTTTGGATTGTTGGGTACCTTACCAACCACGTTAATTCTTGAGTTTTATATTTATCAAAAAGTGTACAAGTGCACGAATCACTCTATATGAAATAATAAATATATTTTCAAAATCGATCAAAAGAAAAATCACATAGTTTTTGAATAGTTTAATAAATTCTTAAAAATGAAAAATTAAACATATAAATTTTGTTACAAAATTTGGATTTTAAGATATTTAAACTATTAACATTAAAATAATAAAAATAAATGATAGATTAATTTACACAAAAAACATGCAATTCATTAATTAATGGGAATTAATGAGATATTTAGTTAGTTTATTATGCTTAGTAAAGTTAATTTAGGTTGATAAAATATAAACCTAGATTATAGATTCTTTTTTATATATACAAATAACACATTCGATCGGGTCTACTAATTATTATTAATTAAAACCATATAATGCCTTCGGTTGGATCTATTAATTAATTTTAATTAAATTACACTTCTTTCAAATAAATTAACAAACTGTTTAGTTTCCTTCTTTTATTGAGTCTAATAAGTTAAATTTTTATTCAAACTTTTTAATTAGATTATAGATTGATGAATCTAAAATTTAACCTTCGTGTTTTAAATTTATTACGAAAAATTTATTGTTAATATATTTTTCAATATTAAATCTTTTAAAAACTTTGACATAGAACATTATTTTAAACCAGATTTGGATAATAAAATCCTTAATCCAAGAGTGACTCTAAATTAAATCTAGATTCGTGTTTCAAAAACCCAATTTCATATAAATTTTTTAAATTCTTGAATAGAAAATAATTTTTGTTTAATGATTGTTAACATATTCACCTATTTTAATAATACATTAGTATAATCACAGTTAGCTAAACATGCTCAATTTAATAAATGACAACATATTAATATTATATTTAGAGGATATATTATACTAAAGGTGTAAATAGAATAAAATTAAAGTTAATACCTCAACTATATTACTACTTATAACGCTTATATTAATCTATAATTTAAATATAATCTAAAAAAATACATTTTATTGCCACTTATTATGAAAGCATAATCTAAACTATTCATAACATAAACATAAACTAAAACTTGTTCAGTTATCAAATTAAGAGAAAATTTTTAATTTTTTTTTATAAAAAACTAAAAGAAAGAGAGCTTGAAAAGCTAAGGATATGCTTTTATAATGAAGTTGGGGTCCTTTATATAGCTTTGAAAAATGAAGGAAAAGAGAGAAAAAAATGGATTAAATGGTCAGGCATTGCATCATACAATGAATCTACACCACAGCATGAGACAACCTATTTGCATTTGTATTGCTCGATTCACTAGTCTAACATTACGGTACACAAAATACTATGTCGTGGCATGCATCTCCCTTAATTTCTAGAAGCCCTTTTTGATTTACACCATTCACATTGGTTTGGAACATATATAAAGCTTACATATGTTAATCTTTTATGCTTCAATTTTGCAATGGAATGCCTTCAAGTATTATTCTCTGAGTGTTCATTAATTGAATCATTTTGAAGTTAAAAATACCTGAAAAACAATAAAATATACATATGATTCCAAAAAGATAGATTTGCGTAAAAATGACAATGCTATATAAATACAAATCTATTTTAACGTTTAAAGTGCATAAAATCATGTTTATTTAGTGCTTTTAAGTACTAATCACAACTAGCTTCTAGCTAGTCTCTAAAAAGAAAAGCGAAAAACTAAAAAAAAACTAGTGTATACAACAAGCCTTTAAACCCCTATGTTTTCATAGTTGATGAGTTTAAATCTTGTGAGTGCTTTTAGAGATGATACCCCCAAATATCAAACTAAATATAAAAAATTTAAAAGTAGATAACAAAAATAAACAAATAACACAAATAAATAACAAACTAAACTTTTAAACAAAATAAAAGGAATAGCAAAACTTCTTATTCTTTTAATTTTGTTTTAAGTTCATAACTAATATTCAAAGCATAAGTTATTGTAATATTCTAAACATTCATATTTTACTATAATAATTAGTTGAAAATCATTTCATATTCACGTAAAAAATGTATCAACATTAAATTTTCCAATTTCAGTGTTTGTAATTCGAATTCGCTTTGATTTTAACCTCATAAGTCATACTCTCAATAATATGATCCTATAGGTTCAAGCATTCACTCAAAGATAAATGTGAAAAGAGTTTATGTAAAGAAACGAATGAATAGGTTTGCATATTTTCAAAGGAGAAAAGACTCAAAGTAATGTATAATATTGATCTCATGAAAGAATTTATAAAGAAATCACGTATTATTTTCTTATATCGATCAAAATCATCAAATAAAAATTCCAATTTATATGCCTTTTAGAGACGAAGAAAATATAGTGACTTCTAGGGAATTTATTCTCTATTTTTTTTCTTTTGCATTTAACCATTTCTCACAACTTTGTAGGATTTTTGGGTCATAGTATTTAATTTATACTATTTATTTTTCTCTCTTTTTCTTATTTTTATCTCCTTTTTAAGAGATATTCATTTTTTAGAGAGAAAATCCATGTACAATTTGTACATAATTTTGTTTCTATGATATAGTGAGTGGCTAATTTTTAGCTTCTGTTTTTTGTATTAACTTAGGTAACCTCATATATGTCTCTTCTTTAGAAGTTATGCATGAATGATGAAGGGCATATACTTTCAATTTCTACTAAGTCATTCAATTTAAGCAATAAAAATAAATATATGATACTTTATTAGATATAAAAATCCTAGCATTCAATACAAAACTATAGAGAGCATCTAGCAATTCGAAATTGATAAGAAGAGTATTTAAAAGAGTAGAAAAATATCATTACTAAAAATGGAAAGATAATGTCTTGAAATATTCTCTCAAGGTAATCTTCATTATATGATTCCTAAACACCAATTTCGGGTTTATTACAATTTCAACATTTTATCATGAAATATAAATTATGACAAAAACTAACTAATTATCATATTACTCCATGATATGTTAAAAAATTAATCTAACAATACAAAAACTTAATCATTTACTTAAGATTAAATAAGAGACATGGTAATTTTGCAAGAAAATTTTAAAATTAACCTAAAATTCCTAAATTACTAAAAATAAATAAAAGCACACAAATATACTTGAAATTTTGAAAACAATGTAAAATAAATGTAAAAATGTGAACACATGTTTAATAAAAATTTTAAATTGACTCAAATTTACAAAGATGTAACTTTTCTCACTCCAACCTAGAATTTACATTGTTCTCAAAGTAAAAATTATAAATTAAAGATAAGGAGTGAAGAATAGAAAAGTTACCAATTCATTGAACATGCTCAAGTATTGATGTGAAATTGTAAGTGTATCCATCATTCCATACATTTAAATTTACATAGATAGAATACTGTGTATTTTTTCCAAATTTTTCCAAATAATTATAAAATTAACAATTCTAAGCAGTGTTCACAGGATAGGAAACAAAACAAAATAAACAACAAGAAAACAAAAACAAACATAATATCCAAAAAACAATTAAACTAAAGTTCTCAAAATAAAATAAAACAAAATACATAAAATAAAAACTCATAGAACTCCAAAAAAAATCTAGAGCTCAATCCTCCATGTCATCCAGATCTTGTTCTTTAGGTTGTTGTCATGATTGCTGGTGTATAGGTGAAATCATAATACCAATACTTGGGTGTTACTAAATGGCTCGTATCCACTCCAAGATGGTTAAGTTATAATAGGTTCATTTTGAAAGAGTCCACGATCCAATATAAAACCAAGATAAGGAGATATAGACTCTTAACAAACTGATTCTCAAAAGCAGCAGAAAGGATACCAGCTTAAAATAGAACACTCAACCGTAGTAACAATATAATACCGAATAAGATGATAACATTCAATAACATATATTTTATAAAAACTGTAAAGCATATAAGGAATATAATAACATTCTAATTAGAGTTTAAATGTGAGTACGCTTTAACATACACAATTCTAACTTAGATTATACTAGCACAACAACAAACAAACATAACACACAATATAATGAGATAAACCCACATAGAGACTATATCTATGTCATATTGCATAGTCTTTATGTGGGTTTATCTCATTATATCGTGTGTTATACTTGTTCTATTATTATGCTAGTATAATCTGAGTTGAAATTGTGTATGTTAAAGCATATTGAAGTAGTTTCGACTGTCGAAACGAACTCTGTAATATTATCTCTAAGATACCAAATACCAACTTTTGGAGTAGGCTTAACATATTTGATAATTCTTTTGACTGTCACAAGATGTGATTCTCTAGAATTGGCTTGGTATCTAGCACATACTCCAACACTAAATGAGGTGTTAGGATGACTTACAGTCAGATACATAAGGCTCTTACTCATACTCTTATATAAAGTCTATTCAATATGCTTGCTGGAAGAGTCTTGATGAAGTTTTAGAGTGGTGCTCATTGGGGTCCGAGTAGGAGAGGCAATAACCAAACCAAACTTCTTAACCAAATCCTTGGTGTACTTAGCTTGAGATAACAAGATCACATCCTTCATTTTTTTGATTTGAAATCCAATAAAGAACTTTAATTTTCCAACTAAACGCATCTCAAACTCACTTTACATGGTAGTTACAAATTTTTGAGCTATATCATTTTGAATGGACCCAAAAATGATGTCATCAGCATTCATTTGAGCAACAAAAACCTCTCATTGAATTCTTGAGATGAACAAAGTCTTGTCACCACCTCTTATCAGAAAACCATTATTAAGGAGAAATATGGTGGGATAATCATACCAAGAACGTGGAGCTTACTTCAACCCATATAATGTTTTTTTAGTCTTATTACATGGTTTGGAAAGTGAGGGTCTTCAAAACGTTTCGGTTGTTCCACATAAGCCTTTTTTTATGATTTTATTTAGAAAAACACTTTTGACGTCCATCTAGTACAAATTAAACCTAAAAAAATAGGCAAGACCAAGAAGTAGTCTAATAGACTCAAGACGTTCAATTGGGATGAAGGGTTCATGAAAGTCTATCCCTTTAATATGGGTATACCATTGTGCAACAACCCAGGACGTATTTCAAGCAATGATCCCATTTTCATCTTCCTTATTTTTATACAACCAGTGAGTACCAATGATATGTTTGTCCAATGGCAATGGGAACTAAGTACCAAACATCATTTTGCTAAAATTAAGTAAGTCCCTTCTATATAGAGTTGAATCAATGTAGGTTATGTAGGGCTTCTTTAACATTTTTAGGAAGGATGGTGGATGTGAAACACATATATTTTAGGGTCTATTGTAGTTGACGTCTTGTCTTAACTCCACCTTCTTTGTTATGATAATATCATTTGCAGAATAAGAATTCTTAGCCCATTTAGGAAGGGAAGAATCCTATTTTTTATATTCTTTTTCTTCTTCGGTGGTTCTAGAGTACGTTTTGTAGGACTTCTTTAACATTTTTAGGAAGGATGGTGTATGTGAAACACATATAGTTTAGGGTTTCTTGTAACTGGCGTCTTGTCTTAACGCCACCTTCTTTATTATGATAATATCATCTACATAATAGGCATTCTTAGCCCATTTAGGAAGGGAAGAGTCCTTTTTTCATATAATTTTTCTTCTTTAGTGGTTTTAGAGGAATTAATAGGAGTAGAGAAGGGTATCTCAACATTATCTGCAGCATTCTTAGGAGGGTCCCAAATCTTAAATATTTCATTATCATCACATTCAACAAGTTTGGTTTCTCTATAATAATTTATTA
The DNA here is from genome assembly GCA_030763125.1 of Hippophae gyantsensis. Classification (NCBI taxonomy): domain Eukaryota; kingdom Viridiplantae; phylum Streptophyta; class Magnoliopsida; order Rosales; family Elaeagnaceae; genus Hippophae; species Hippophae gyantsensis. The sequence goes on along the minus strand of CM061035.1, from coordinate 37,332,102 downwards.
TGACATTGATCGATTCCATAACAGTTGAAGTTCTTAGGTTGTAGACTCAGTAAGTGTGGCTATTATTTGATTATCCAATGAAAATTCTAAGGTCGCCTTGAACTTATCAATATTTTTTATGTCTCTAAGAATATAACATGTACTCCCAAACACACAAAGGTGTTTAAAATTTGATCTTTTTCCATGCATGAGTTCATATGAAGACTCACGGGTGCCAGGCTTGAGAAAGCAATGATTGAAAGTGTAGTAAGCAGTGTTGATAGCTTTAACCCTAAAGTGTTTTGCTAAGTTTTTACTTGTGAACTTAAGTTTATCGATCTCTTGGATAACTTGTTTTTATTTTCAAAAATCCCATTTTGTTGAGGGGTCTTGGGAGTAGAGAACGCATGTTGAAATCCCATTTTATAAAAAAACACTAAATTTAGAGTTCTTGAATTGTTATGCATGATCGCTCATGAATTTTATGATTGTTTTGATGGATTCAAATTTTTTCATTTTGTAGCTTGATACACAAGGATTTAAACTCATCAAAATCTTTAGATTTTTCTCTCATAAATAGAACATAATTGTATCTCTAGAAATCATCAATAATAACTAGAAAATACTTTCTCCCATCAATACTTGCTGTTTGATTCTTCTTATGGTGGCTTTTGTTTTGTTTTCTCATCTGACAAGGACCATAAACATGCTCAGGAATGGAGGAAATAGATGGGAGACCCCAGATGACTTTAAAATTTGAGATTTTCTTCAATAATTTATAATTGACATGTCCCAATCGTTGATGCCATAAATCTTCATTGCTCAAGCTTAGCTTCTTACACCCAACTTTGGGAGATGTTCCTACATAGTAGCAATTATCCTTAGATTTGATACCTCTGACCAAATTTCTACCCAACTTATCATACACAATATAGTCTATTTGAGTAAACTTAACAATTTATTTATTGTCACAAATTTGACTAGTGTTATAAGGTTAGCCTTGAGTTCTTCCACATTGAATACATCCATGAGCATAAGGATACTAGGGACACTGATAGATTCTCTACCATAAATCAACACCTTATTACCATCACCAAACATAAATAATCCATCATTGGTGAGAGTTAATTTGGTAAAGAAAGACATTACCGATCATTCAAAGAAGTATGAACCCCATTGCAATTGAGATCTTGATCATATGTACCAATAACGGAAAAGGATTTAAACTCATTCAAAACCAACATTGCTTCACTAGTTAATGGGATAGAAAGTTTCAAAAGTTCTTCCACATGACTCAACATATCCCTGTCATAATTAAGAGTCTTTTTTAGAGTTGAAAAAGGCGAAGTAACTTGAGTTTCAAGAAATAAGGAAGAGAGACAAGCTCCGAGCACTCATGACATCTTCGATGGAATTATCATCTGAAATATTAGTGATAGGAAAATGTTTATAAACAGTAGCTAAACTAAAGGAAGAGAGATGAGCATTTTTAAATTTTAATAACTTGTCGAAATAAGTATTTGCAAGGCACCTCTTATTACCAATTTCAATAGATTCTTTAATTTTTCTCTCTAAGTGATACTGTTGAAGATGGAGAGCCTCAACCATTTCTTGTTTTTCTAGAATGATGGATTCAAGAAGAATGACCTTAGTAGTATCAGCTTCAACAAAGCATGAAATCTAGTTAGTTTAGCATCACAATCTTCCAATAAGGACTCCAAGATAACATTTTTGTCTTCCAAGATGCGAGCTTCTTTCATAAGTTTTCATATGTCATTTGAATTACAAGATAACTCAAATGTGTGTTGATCTCTAAGAGAATTAAACTCTCTATCTTGAATCCCTTTCTCAAGCTTACATATTAGAGCAAGACAATTTTCATTATCACGTAAGAAAATCTAGAGAGACTTAAAATGATTGTCCAAGTTTAATTTCAAAATTTTCACAACTTTATCACCATTCAATGTGAGATTGAGCAATTGATCAGATAGATTCAACTACTCCTTATCTTTTTTAGCAGTATTGCTACGAATCTTGGTCATAACCTTTTTCAACTTGATATTGTTATACACAAGTTGATTATAGAATTCTTAAAGTGAGAAACTATTCATTTTCACCAGTTTTAGTCCAATAAGAAGAACTAGATGATGCATTCTTGGAGTGGGAAGCATAAGAGCTTAGCATTTAGGGGTGACAACCTCTATCTTTTCTGAAGAAGAAACGCTTGTCTGAGGAATGCACCCATCGTATTTCTTTTACAGGAAGTCATGAGCATTCTTGACAATCGTAAACTTATCCATAAGAGAAAAACCCTCTATAGTAATTGAATTGATAAGGAGGTGTAACCCTTGGTAGTTTAAATTGTTGAGATTAGGTTCTTTATTCTGGGCATTGACATGTTTGTGTTTAACAACACTAGCCTTAGACACATACATAGGACATATCCAACCATCCTCAATCAAAGACTAAACATCATTATTGGTAGATCTCAAGTAGGAACATATATGAGATTTCCAATAAAAGTAACATAATCCGTTGAATTTAGGTGTTTACTAACCGATCCTCTTATACCATCCATTACAAAAGATTTGAAAGAATCAAACAAATAGAGTAAATGGAAAGGATCAACACTGGAAAATTTAAACCAAAATAGGGTGTACTCACTCTAACACCAATTCAAAGAGTCCACGATCCAGTACATAACTAGGGTAAGGAGATACAGACTCGTCCCCATAAGTAGAGGAAAGGGTAACAACTTAAAGTAGAACACTCAACAACAGTAGTAATAATATAATATCGAATCAATAAATAACATTCAATAAAAACTATTATATGAAAACTAAAAAGCAGATAAGGAATATAATAGTATTCTAATCAGAGTTTAAATGTTAACATGTTTTTAACATACACAATTCCAACTCATATTATACTAGCACAATAATAGAACAAACATAACACACGATATGGTGAGGTAAAGCCATATAGAGATTGTATATATGTGATAATGTCCTCAGGTTACTTAAGAAAATCACTCAACTATAAACAATTCACTAATCAATAAAATAGTTACAACTTTGAAAGAAATAAAACCATTATTACCTCTATCAACTGGGTTCTCCGTCCAAATTGCCTATTGCTGCTCTTGTTTTGCTACTTCTACAATGACCTATTCGACACATAAACCCAACTTTCCACCACAGTTGACACCACTCGAAGTGATGTGATCAGATACCACAGAATAATAATGTGTTGAATAAGATAACACAACCCTTGAATACTACTCACATAGAGATGTACTCACTCATTACATAAAAATAATTACACTTACTATTCTATGCTCACACGAATGTATCACAATTACTAAAACATGTTCAAAATAATTGGTGAATATGGAATTCAATTCAATAGAAAGTGTGACAAAGTTTTGACAGTTTTTTGAATTAATTTTGCAATTAATGAAGGGGTATTTATAGAGTCTCAAATGGCCACCTCGCTAGCCACCTTGTCAAAGGTGGTGGTTAGGTTGGTGACGAGGTTGGCGACGAAGTGCTAAAAAATATATATTTTTTGTTTCAAATAAATTCCATATATATCTGCATCTAAAATGAACCAAAAATATGAGCAATAACGTTGGCTCACTTGCAAACTCACTCGTCAAAAATAACAACTCTCAACCTAATATGCATACTATGATAACCAACTCCCATGGTATGTGTAAATATTCTCGCATACAAAGTGTAAAATAAATAAACACCTTATTTTGCACATAGAAAGCTAGCATATAGATACAAACTACAACAGGACTTGCACATTTTACACATCAAACTGTTATTATCCACATGATCATGATGTTGTATATTTAAAAATGCAGCTTGTTGTGTAGCATAAGTTTGGTTAAAGTTTTCTAAGTTGGTCATTCTTTCACCTAAATGCTGCATTTCATCTTAGATGAAGAAGTGGCCCTTCTATCCCTTTGAGCAATGTTGGTACTAGAGGTGAGTTCATTATAATATGCCAAATTTAATAATTCTTTAGGTTGAATTATAACTTCACATTTTGAGTGAGTCAACCACCTTTTTTTTACATAAGGCAATGACTAACCGGGGAAAAAAGTAACTCAATTAGGACCGTTAGCATATAGCTTAATCTTGTGATGAATTATACTTCCTATGTCCATAGAAATTTTAGATGTTATTGCATATATTAGCATTGCCCTCTCTCTATCCATACAATGGTAAATTCTAGTGGGCATTAGTCTCAAACATACAAAGTATTGCCACATACAGATAACTCTATCTAAATATTTGGCTTCAAAGTTATATTTTCCACTGGCATAACTCCATTCACCCCCTTCTAAAGTTAAAGTCGACATTAATCAAATACATTTCATACTCACCCTTCCTAGTAGTTACTAAATAATAATGAGCATTAATATCATTTGGCCCAAACGGAACTAGTACATCTTGTATTTTAACCACATTATCAACAATATCGGGAACATTAGTATAGAATTCCCAAAAATTAATTTAATAACAACATCGAGTTCTTTAAAAAAAACTTTTTTCATCCTAATACTATTATAACTTCAATAATGCCCTCGAATTGGACATTTGGTCTTAAACAAAGTTCATTCCTCTTTCAACTATAAAACCTTTATTCACTTCTATAGATTTTTCAAATTGTAACTTGGCTTCATAACTTGAGACTTTGGCCCTATCATAATACCCAGAAGTTGATGCCCCTTTTCTGTTTATCATTCCTAACTCTCTCTGGTGCCATTTTAAAAATTCAACAATATCTAAATCTAAGGGTTCTCATAGATAACCTAGAAAAACAAAACAATAAAATTTTTAATATAAAATAATTTCCTTAGCCTCACTTAATCCAAATTACGGTTTAAACTCTTTAATAATCTAATAAAATTCACTAAAATTAAGAGAATTCATTATAAGACTAAAAATTCTATAAACTTTTGATTTACTTGCTTGTGTTGTTGAGGATGAAAAAAATTAAAGAGCACCCCTTAAAGAAGATGAAGATTTCTTGAAGAGTTGATAGTTTAAAAAAATTAATGGAATGATTAGGAAAATGATATTTGTGAAAATATTTGGGAGATAATGGAAGAAATGTGTGATTTTTGAGGAAAGGTGTTTTTGGGGAGAGAAAATGTTAGGGTTTGGTGAAGAAAGTGAGAAAATTAGGAGAAAAGTGGGTGTTTTTACATCAGGGTTGGAAATTATACAATTTTTTTAACGCACATCGATGTTTTTTTGGTGTATGGCATGAACCTTTTAACTTCCTTTAGTTTGTAAAAAAAACCCATGCCACAACATGGTTTTTTTGTGTGCTGTAATGAGCGTTAATTTCCTTCACCTTTACGAGATCCCTATTTTTTACTATAACTAAAATAACACACTTTAATAACTATAGTAATACAAATGTTTTTAATTAACCTAATACTAACAAATATTTATAACTAACTAGAAAATGAAAATAAGAAACCTATATAAAAAAATTAACAAAGTAATCACAAAGAAAGTTTTTAACTTTGCTTAAATAAAAAAAAATAACAAAAACAATTATAAAATTGAAACTAAATTAAATAAGAACAAAAAATGGGTAATCTCCCATCCATGATGATATTTATCATCTTTAGTGAGATACTGCTTAGGGGACTTCATCATTTAGCAAATTCAATGTCTCTACATCATTGAGTTTAATTGTTTTTTAGACCTGACAACTATTCTTTGCCTTGCTTCTACAAGTGCTCAGTTAGCTACTCTACTTGTAGTTTCACCCTTTTTATAGAAGCCTCCACAGAGTCCATTCTTTGATTTATTCTCGATTGGTTGTCTCTGCTCACTTGAACGAATGAATTCAAGTTATCCTTAAGAGTTGATTTACTGGGAAGATTCCTATTGGTGGAAATGTTGGCCCAGTTGATTTGAGCTCTAGGGAATGGAGGATTGTTTTGCCTCTAAGAGAAATTGGGATGATTCCTATACCATAGGTTATAGGTATTTGCATTGGTATTTTACCTAGTCTTGGTTGGTAACCCCCCAATATTTTCTTCTCCTTGATAGGGACAGGTATCCGCATCATGTCCCAAAGTACTACACAAGTCATATCGTTTTTTATTGGGTATGACATGTGTGGTGAGAAAAACAATTTGCTTGATCAGTTATGCAAGTTTTATTTGTACTTTAGTATCAGAGTCTATTTCATGGATTCTTGCTCTTCTCATTTAAGCTTTTCTATTGGGAATTAGCACCCATCATTTCAAAAAGATTATAATTTTTTAAGGTTATCTTTTCTCCCATTATTCCTTCCATAGTGTTGTCAACGATGAATTGACATTATTGTGTCAATCCACCGTAGAAAAACTAGTTTTGTAGCTACATAGGGTAGATATGATGGGGGAGTTGAGTGAGAAAGAGTTTGAACCTATCCCAAGCTTCATGGAAAGGTTCTCCCTTCATTTGAAAGAAAGTAACGATCTTTGCTAATAGGAATAGAATTTTTCATAAATTTATTGTAAACATCCTCCCATGTCATGAAGGAACCTAAAAGGAGTGACATTAGCCAAGACTTGTATTGTCCTTGAGGGTGTAGGAAAAATACCACATTAATAGAAGTCCTTAATGAAAGACAATGACTTTTCATAGGCCGTCCATTAAAAGAAGGTATCATGAAAAAATGAATATTTCTTAATTCATAATTTTGAGCAACCTCACTTAGTTGGATTGAGACAATAGTAGTGTCAATAACTAACATTTCACACTCCTTCATTGTGGTCTCCCTAATTTGTGAATTGTTTTTCATATATGTTGGATCAGGTAGAGGGTCTAGGTCTGGTTCAAGATTTTGTTCAATTGAAGACTATGTGATCTCAAAGTCTAGCATTCCTGATAGTTTATTTGGTTTATTAATGTTATTTTTGTAATGGGTGGGAGGGTACCCTAAGCAATTCTACCTTGCATAAACTCATTAAAAACAATTAAAATGATTTGTCAAGTAGAAAAATAAATAAAAAAGATAAAATAAATATATAAGTATGTTACAAACACAAAATATTTATGATACAAGAAATTATGATAGAACAATTACATCAAGCATATTACATATTTGTACAATGAATTACTAAACCCAACTAAAAGAAATAAAAATAATAAAATAAAATAAAGTAAATAAATAAAAATAAAATTTTAAAATAAAAGAAAAGAAAATTAAATTAAGAATAAAAGAAAAGAAAAGAAAATTAAAGTTTAATTATTATTTTTTATTATTATTAAAGAATTTTTTAAGTTTATTTAAAATTACATTTATTATATATATATATATATATATATATATATATATATATATATATATAAAGAAAATAATTTATTTTATATTTTTTTGGTTTTTATATTTTTTAATTTTATGTTTTTTTGGAAAATTTAAAATTTAAAATATCTAAAATTATTAATGAATAATCTAGTTATTTTAAGATTTCAAATAAAAATCACAATATTTACAACACAAAATATTTTTAAGATTTTGATAATTAAAATTTTAAGACACTATTCCTCTCCTGTAACGACACCAAAAAGTTGATACTTGAGTTTTGTATTTATAAATTAGCTCGTAAGTGCATGAATCACTTCTTAAGAAATGTTAAGTACACTTCAAATGTCACTCTAAAGAGGAATCACATGGTTAAATAATTCAATAAATTCTTAAAAAGAAAAATTAAATGTAAATATTTTGTCTCAAAGTTTGGGTTTGAAGATGATTAAAGTAATAAACATTAAAAAAATAAAAAATGAAGGATAAATTAGTTTACAAAAATAGCAAGAAAACATGTAATCCATTAATCAATAAAGAATTAATAGAACATTTAGCTAGTTGATAATGTTTGATAAAGGTAATTTAGATTAATAAAATATAAACTCAGATTATTGATTCTTTTTTATATAGACAAATAGCGCCTTCAATCGGTTCTACTATTTTATATTAATAAAAATCACTTAACGCTTTCAATCAGGTCTGTCAATTAATTTTAATTAAATTATATTTTTTTTAAGAAATTAACAAATTATTTAGTTGGTGCCTTTCATTTGGGTCTAACAAGTTAAACTTTTATTCAAACTTTCTAAATTAGATTGTAGATTGATTAATCTAAAATCTAACTTTCGTATTTTAAATTTATTTCGAAAAATATGTTGTTAATATATTTTTCAATAATAAATCTTATAAAAACTTTGAAATAAAACATTATTTTAAACCATATTCAGATAATTAAATCCTTAATCTAAGAGTGACTCTAAATCAAATCTTGATTCATATTTTAAAATCCCAATTTCTTATAAATTTTGTAAAATTCTTGAATATAAAATAATATGTATTAAACAATTATTAAAAATATTTACCTATTTTAATAATACACAATCATAATAACATAACTAAAATCACATTATCACAATTAGCCAGACATACTTAATTTAATAAATGATTAATATATTAAATTTAATATTTAGAATGATATATTATATTAAAGCTATAAATAAAATACAATTAAAGTTAATACCTTAACTATATTATTACAGATAACTTTTGTTCCAATCTATAATTTGTAAAAACCCCTGTTTTTTTTGCCACTTATTGTGAAAACATAATCTAAATTGTTTATGATATAAACATAAAACTAAAACTTGTTCAAATCTCGAATTGAGAGAAGAATTTAAAGAAAAAATATAAAAAACTAGAAAGCTAAAAGAAAAAGAGTTGCAAGAGATGAGGATATGTTTTTACAATGATGTAAAGGTACTTTATATAGCTTTAGAAAACACTACAAAAGAGAGAAAAAAAATGGATCAAATGGTCGAGTACCATGACATACATTGAATCTACATCGTGGCACGAGACAACCTATACGTATTTGTATTTCTCGATCCATTAGTCCTATACCATAGCACACAAAATACCACTGTTGCATGCGTCTTCTTGAATATTTGGAAATCCCTTTTGATTTACACCCTTTACATTGGTTTGAAACATATATAAAGCTTACATATATTAATCTTTTATGCTTTAATGTTGAAATGGAATGCTTCCAGGTACTATATTCTTTGAGTGTTAATCAACTGAATCATTTTGAAGCTTGAAATACTTAAACAACAAAACATACTCGTGATTCCGTAAAGATAGATTTGCTTAAAAGATATGCAAATACAAATCTATTTTGACAATTAAAATGCATAAAATCACGTTATGATTAATGCTCAAGCCAACAAGTCTACACTGACCACTTCGACGAGAATAATAGTCGTCATGGAAAGGATGACACAATAAGAAAAATTCTATTAATGGGTTGATTTGACATGACCTATTTACCAAATGAGTCTAACAAGATTTACCACCCCTAATAGCAATACCTTGCTAGCCTCTCACAAATTACCTCGTCGACCACCTCTACAAGCTCTAAAAATAGTTGTATTTTATTTTAAATATTTGTCAAGTACTTTTTTATAAATACCCAAAAATCAATACAAAACAACCCAAAGAATAAACACAACCTAACATGCAAACTACATGCTCCCAACCCCTTGGTCGTGTGTTTAACATGTAAACATACAAAGTGTTTCAACAATGTTTGTGTGTGCAATACTGAACCGTCAGTAATTAACCTTTCATAGGAGAAGACAAAATACTGAATAAAATAATACAGACTTTATGTTTTACACACAAGAATTCCAACAAAGATATAACAAGAATTACAGGACTTACATATTTGCATTTGGAAGAAATACAATCTCAAACTAAACTGAAATAGGCTATACTAGTTCAAAAACAACTAAAATTATATGCTTGGAATCAATTAATATTTTCTTCGAACTAATGGTTAATAAATAGTAAGTTGAGACTCTTTATGAAAATTTTGAACATTAACATGAAACAATTCGACATGGGACAACAACTTGTAAACATAAACAAGAGCAAATATGATATGTAAAACCAAAAAATGCAACAAACATGTTAGATCTTATAAAGAATTAGCTATCGAACGAAATGTAGGATAAAATAAAGCTAAAAACAGAAACAAAACAATATTATAGAAGAAAATACTCTATACGCCTAGAAAACATAACAAAACATGAGAATGAAAAATGATCATATGAAAAAAAACACAATCAAAAACTTAACGTTCAGCAACAAAACTACAAAAATTAGTGTAAGGTATAACAAACTTGTTCTATTGTTGAGAGAAGCAAATTTTAAACAAAATAAGTGCTGCAAATAGAACTAAAAACAATTATAAGCATGCTTAGAAGAAAATAACTGAAAGTTTAAATTATGGACCTAATTAATCTAGGAGTGAATAGATAATTGTGCAAAACACGACTAGTTAAAAATTATCATAGTGGCTTGACATTCATTCACATGTAACTAATAAAATGCAAAAACTAAAAGAATATAACAAGATTTTTAAGTGGAATCAATTTAGGCCTCAACATTAACTTAAGAGGAAAACCACCAATCCTAGACCACCTAACTATCTACTATAAAAATCAATGTTCAATGACAAAGCTAGGTCTTAAACTATCCTTCAAAGATAAAGCCTCTAATGTAATCTACTTATGAGTCATTACTCCTTTCGTAGTCTCTAAAAGATAGGAGTAAGGATTTGGACTAACATTTCGATCTACTCAAAGTCCCTTGAGCAATTCAAACCATTCAATAAGCACCTGAAAGTTAACACAAATAGCACAAGCACAAGGTGTATCTTAGAGCAAAATTAATAATGAATAATCATAACTAGAAGATTCTAAACATATATCGAATAAATCAAATCAACTAGCAAACCCTAACACAATCATGAAAACATATTGATAAAAAACAAATAGGCATGTGAATTAATCAAACATAACCATAAATGATTAAATTAAGAACAAGCCTAAAACTATATGTTGTAAAGAAAATAATTTTCTTTTCTTCAAAAAATGTTTTTAGAGAGATAGCATATAGCAAGAGATGAATAGAATGAGTGTGGTGATGTTAACAACTAGAAATGAGTTGTTTCAATAGGACAATTAAAATCCTAACCCTATATCAATGTTAAATGACAATTATAATTATAAAAGGATTTGTAATACATATTTAAAAAGGGACATTTTGATAATTGTAACAATTGGCTCGTCTTTAAAAAAATAAAGTAAAAAAATATGCTCTTGATTGATCGAGATATTTCACAATCAATTTAATCACATATAGATCGATTGAGACCCTACTTGATCCAACTAGAAATGATGAGTCAATTATTTGTTTTTAACCCGAGAGTACTCAATCGAACTCGATAAAGTTTAATTGATCTACCAGAGATCGATCATTTGACCAAATACTTAATTGATCAAGTCCCCAATATTTGCATCCCAATAGCACCTAGATTGATCTTGATTGATCCAAAACCTCAATCACTCAAATCTTATTAGATCAATTGAGCAACATAATTTTGATCACAAAAATAATTCGAAGTGTTTTTACAGTGTGTTTATGGATATGTGCTAGCGAAGGCATAAATGCATTTCTAAGTGTGATTGTTATAAAAGTTATACTTGAAGTGCAACTATTTAGAACTTAGACATTTATTTGCTTTGCTTGATAGACTTAAAAACGAGATTACAAAACATTATTACAAGAAAATGTTTTGCCTTCGAAAATATCCAACATACATAGACTTTCTAATAAACTACGTGAATAAAAAATAAATAATAAAAATGAAAAATAAGAAATAGAACAACCAAAAGGGGAAAAACAAAAAGGTCAATAATAAGCAGCAAAACGACGTAAATTAGTATAAAACAAACAAAAAGGATACATATAATGTCATGTATTCAAAAACTACATTATGCAAAAAACTGTACTAATTTTGAAACAAGCAAATGTTGAATGAAATCAGGGCTGAAGAGAGAGCCAAAAACAATAAAAAACTAAGATTATAAACCAGTGACATCTTCGGCCAAAAGAAACATAAAACAAATACAAAAAAGAGAAGAAATCGAACATTTGAAATAAAGCAAACCAAAAGACCTTAATACTAAGCAAAAAAACTACTTAAATTAGTATATTAGAAGTAAGATTAACAAAAAGGGAAAAAAGAACAAATGTAATCAACAATTGAAACATACCACAAATTTGTGTTTCATAAAAAAAATTAAAAATAATAATGAACAAAATCGAGCACGAGAAGAAAACCTGATATCAAACAAACCAAACAACTTGATTTACTACCACAAAAAACATAGAAAATACGTTAAAAAAAAATGAAGCTAGAACGATGGATTCATGGACGACGAATTGAAGAAAGAAGATGGAGAGCTGAAGTAAGAGTGCAAACTAGCTTGGGAGTGCGAACTGGAGCTAACGTGTTTGGGAAAAATGAATTTCTAAAAAATAAAATTAAAGAAAACACATATATTAAATTAAGGGCAAAAAGGTAAAAAATAAAAAATCCCTAAATCAGCTCCATTCTGGATAATTAATTCGAGAGCAATTCCTAAAAGGGAACAAATTATCATACTCTCAAAGAACATGCCACACGTCTAATAAGAAGGAAAGGCTGTTGAAAGATTTGACGTCATTTGTTTGAAAAAATTACTGGGTTAAAACTAACACACAATTGAAGTGAAATTGAGAATAATGAAAATAAAATGAACACAAATATTTTACGTGAAAAATCCTCGAAACAAACTGGGGTAAAAAACCACGGACAAGTGTAGGAAGATTTCACTATTGTAAAATAGGGATTACAACATATTCTCTCTAATTACAATGAGATAACAATTCTAATCTCTATTGTAATAGGAGAAAAAACTCTTGCACAAAATACGAAAAATATTACTTACAAAGAAGGAACAAATTTTCCTCTCTAAGTAGTAACTCACAAGATAACTATCACAAAGACATTTTCTATCTTTCTTATGGATGCTCTCTAATTCATTTACTCTATATCTTGCACAAATGAAACAAGCTATTTATAGGCAACATCCTTTAAGAACTTACGGTAGCAAAGACTCCATGTTCATCTCCACGTTTAATGAACAAGAAATTAGTGCTCCAATAACAACCTTAATTAAATGCCTTCCATGTTTCCTACTTCATCCATTAGCAAAATATAATATTAAACCAAGAAAGTGGCTTTACCACTAAACAAGGCCATCATTTATCACATTCTCCCACTTAAAGTCACTTACGTAATCCTTCCATCCTTCCTCACTTGCTAAATCCATGTTTGCTAGACCATATGAGGATCTACACCATTTAAACTTGTTAGCGTTGATTGGCTTGGTCATAACATCTGCTAGGTTCTCGTCAGTATGAATCTTTTACATATTCACACTACCTACTTCCACTATTTTTCGAACAAAGTGATACTAAACCCTTATATGCTTTGTCCGTGAATGAAAAGCTAGATTCCTTGCAATGTGCAAAGCACTCTCACTGTCACAAAATAGAACAATCTTTTCATACTTGTGCCCGAGCTCCTCTAATAACCTCTGTATCCAGACTACTTCCTTGCAAGCTTATGTAGCCGCCATGTATTCTACTTCCATTGTAGATAGAGCTACAACTGATTGCAATTTAGATACCCAACTTATAGCTCATTCTACAAGTGTAAACACATAACTTGTAGTAGACTTGCTTTTATTTAGATCCCTTGCAAAATCTGAATCAACATAGCCTTTGACAGTAAAATCTGATCCTTCATATCAAACTCTCTAGCCAACTGTGCCTCCAATTCTTGGATTTGATATCTGTTGGGGCCTGCTACCAACATGTCATCCACATACAACAACAAGATAATAAAATTATTATCACCATCAAACCTTTTGAAGTACGTACAATGGTCTGAACTGAGTCTATTGTATCCAATGCTAATAATCAAAGAATCAAATCTCTTGTACCAACATCTCGATGCTTGTTTGAGACCGTATAGAGATTTTTTCTACATGCAAACCAAGTTCTCCTTTCCTGTTTTAGCAAAACCTTATGGTTGGAACATATAGATTTCTTTTTCAAGTTCTCCATGAAGAAATGCAGTTTGCACATCCAACTGCTCCAGATGTAAGTCAAACGTAGCACACATAGCTAAGATTATTTTGATTGTTGTAAGCCCAACTATCGGGGAAACTATCTTATTGAAATCAATACCTTCTTTCTATGCGAATCCTTTTATGACCAATCTTGCATGAAACTGTTCCACTTGATCATTGCTATCCCGTTTGATCTTGTAGACCTATTTGTTGCCTATGCCTTTTCTCTCATGTGGCAATGGTACTAGTTCCTAAGTCTTGTTCTTGTGTAGAGATTCAATTTCTTCCTACATTCATGCCATCCATAAAGACACATCTGAGCTACTTGTAGCTTCTTGCAAAGTTGAGGGCTCTCTGTCTTCCGTTAAAAGATAGTATGTAACATTGCTCTCCGTAACATACTCTGAATGCCAAGCTGGTAGCCTTCTCTCACGAGTTGACCAGCGAGCTTTTAAAGCCTCAGACTCAACTGGTTCTTATACCTCATGCTCTAGTGTTGCTACAGTAGAAACTGAAGTTTCTTGTACTAGATTATTTCCCACCTGTATTGTTGTAGTCTCTGAGACCTCTTTCGACATGCTATCGTCTCCATCTATTTGTAGTAGTTGATCTTCTACAAAGATCGCATCCTTGTTGAAAATAGACTTATGGGTAGGGGATCCCACAAGCGATACCCCTTCACTCCGTCAGCATACCCCAAGAATATACATCTAGATTTTGGATCCAACTTTGTTCTTTCTTGGGCATTGTACATCACATATGCAGGACATCTTAAAGAATGTAAAGTAGAGTAGTCTACTGGCTTACCAGTCCACATCTCCATCGGTGTCTTGAAATCAATTGTTGTTGATAGCAACTGATTTATCACATAACAAGTGGTTTTGGCTCCTTCTACCCAAAAAGAGTGGGATTGACCTATAGTCCTCAATATAGCTCTCATTCTTTCTATAAGAATTCTATTCATCTGTTTTGCCACTCCGTTTTGTTGAGGCGTGTATATGACTGTGAACTATCGTTTACTACCTTCCCGCTTGCAAAGAGAAAGAAACTCGCCATCTGTGTACTCTCTTCCATTATCTATCCTCAAGCACTCAATCTTTTTCCTAGATTTAAGTTCCATTCGCGCTTTGAAGTCTTTTCATATCAGAAATACATCTAACTTCTTCTTGATTGGATACACCTAACATCTCCTGGAATAATCATCAATAAAAGACATAAAATACTTTGCTCCTCCTAGGGACATTTTTGGTGACTCCCATACATCAGAATGAATCAAGTCTAGAATACATTTACTCCTGGTATCAGATCTGTTAAACTTCAATCTATGTTGCTTACTTGTAACATAATGATAATAGAAAGGTAGATTTATCGATTTGAGCCTTAGAAGTAGCTTTCTATTGGAGAGAATCTTCAAACCTTATTTGACATATGACCTAGTTTGAGATGCCACATCTTCATTGAGTCTTCTCCCTTGTTGATTGATGCGATACACACATTATCTTCCTGTAGTGTTTCTCCTTTTAGCATGAATAGATTCGTCTCTATATTTTCTGCCTTCATAACCACAATTGCACCTTTGACAATTTTCATGATCCCATTTTCTATATGGGTCTTGCATCCAAGACTATCCATTTGACCCAAAGATAATAGATTCTTCCTCAGGCCTTTCACATGTCGTACCTCTTGAATAGTGCAAATTGTACCATCAAACATCTTTATATTGATAGTACCAATACCAACGATCTCCAAAGCATGATCATCGCCCATGTGTATAGAACCTCCTGAGATTGGTTTATATTTGTGAAACCATTCTCTCTGAGATGTCATGTGCCATGTTGCTCCTGAGTCTAATAACCAAATATCAATGAACTACTTTTTGCCTCCAACTATCGTTGTTGCCTCGTTATATAGAACTTCACCATTATCTGAGGCACTTGCCATATTCCTTTGAGCATTTGATGACTCAGGGACTCCACTCTTTTTTTGAACAACAATACATCTTGACATGCCTTTTCTTGCCACAATTGTTGCACTTGAAATTCTTCTTACTTCTTGATTTTGATCTACCATGATTCTGACTCCCACTGAGGCCACGTTCCGTTGATCTTCCTCTCGTCATCGTCAAAGCTTTTGGTTGCTATGAACCTGCCTGTCTGTCTTCCTTGTTTTTGTGCCTGGTTTTTTCTTCCAAAACAACGGTTGCAATTTTGTTGAAAACTAGATAGTCCGTGAGGATTTTGTTCATCCGGTTGATAATGAGTTGATCAGTACGAGTTAGGTAGAATTTGTAGTAGAAGCTCCGCACATTCAGATGTCTCTATTGCATAGCCCATTGATGTAAGTTGTAAAAATAGAGTATTCAAAATGTTGATGTGGTTGGCCATCGATGTGGATTCTATCATTCGAAGAGTGTACAATCTCCTCTTTAAGAAGATCTTATTGTGTAGTGATTTGGCCTCGTACATTCTTGTTAGAGTATCCTAAATCTCCTTCACAGTCTTCTTTTCTGCCACACTAGATAACACTCCATTGGCTAGTGCTAAGTGTAGATTGACAATTGCATTACCGTCCATCTCGTTCCACTTGCTGTCATCAGTGATCTCTGCGGACCTTTCTCCAATTGCTACCAAACAATTGTCTTTCCTCAAAATTGCCTTAATCTTCATTTTGCACAAAGAGAAATTACTCCTGTTGAACTTCTCAATATCGAACTTTGTTGTAGTCCACTTCTCATTCACAACAATTTGCTTCACACCCCTTAGTCAATTGCTCTGATGCCACTGTTAGGAAAAATTATCGAGTCAAAGCTAACACACAATTGAAGTGAAATTGAGAAGAATGAAAATAAAATGGACACAAATATTTAATGTGGAAAAACCCTCGAACAAATTGGGGTAAAAAACCACTGGCAAGTGTAAGAGGATTTCATTATTATAAAATAGGGATTACAACACCTTCTCTCTAGTTACAATGAGATAACAATTCTAATCTCTATTATAATAGGAGAAATAACTCTCGCACAAAATAGGGAAAATATTACTTACAAAAAAGGAACAATTTTTCCTCTCTAAGTAGTAACTCACAAGATAACTCTCACAAAGACATTTTCTATCTTTCTTATGGATGCTCTATAATTCATTTACTCTATATCTTGTACAAATGAAACAAGTTATTTATACGTAGCATCCTTGAAGAACTTGTGGTAGCAAAGACTCTATGTTCATCTCCACGTTTAATGAACAAGAAATTAGTGTTCCAATAACAACCTTAATTAAATGCCTTCCATGTTTCCTACTTTATCCATTAGCAAAATATAATATTAAACCAAGAAAGTGGCTTTACCAGAAAAGGCCATAATTTATCACATCATTGTTTACAGTTTTCTTTTTGTATCGTTTACCTAAACCAACAAGCTGAAGATAGCACATGCCAAGAACTAGAACAAACACAAAAAAACCACTTTTTGAAAACTCCTTCCTTCGTTCCCAATTACCCATCACATTCTTCCCTCCAAATCCATTCCATTGAGGGCTACGTCTACTTCCTATAATCAATAGAAAAGGGAATAGGTAATTTTGTTATAATTGTTAGTGTATTACATCAACCTATATGCTGTTGCACAATGTTAGGGAACTAGATATTTGAATCCAAAGCTCAAGATTCGATTGGATCTGGATCCATGAATGTGCGAATCGTAAACATATCCTTCTTTTTGGGGTTCTCTTTAGTTTCATTGTCTTCGATTATGCCAATTCGGATCACAAATGTAGTAGAAATAGTCCCCTTGTTGCTTCTCAATATGGATTCAAGATGGTGCAACATCAACTTAGAGGTATTTTGAAAGTAGTTGATGATTTCCTATTTAGAGTTTCTAATTTGTGATTTCTAGGTCGAACATGCATTTGTGGGGTGAAAATTCTATTGATTTTGCAAATTTTACTGTCAGATTTGTGGTGTTTAATTAGAACTTGAATGTCACTTAAAAAATTCAAGCTATAGTGCAAATTTAAGAAGCAAGGTCACTTGGGATATGATTCAAGTCCTCACTATTTGGGACATTTCTCTAGCATTAGATTTTGGGCATATTTGTGCTCTAGAAGCCAAATAATGGGTTGGCCCAAAGTCGTAATTTAGCTTCGTCACCATCCAGCAAGGTTGATTTTGGAAATAATGAGTATGGGTCATATTGAACCCATCATGTTTGACAATTGTAAGATTTTATTGGATAAATATAGAGTTAGGTGGAGTTTGAACTCTAATAAGAATGTGATCAATATTTTGTTAGAAACGGCTATTGAAACTACAAGCTACATGGCATTTAGCTAGGCAAACCCCAAATATATTTTAGAGCTTATGCTTGGAGCAGATGTGGATATGACTGGGTTGAAAGAGGATGGCATGTCATTTGTTGATGATTATTATATCACCAAGTACAATGAGTATTTTGTGAAAAAGATGGTTCTATTACTGGAGTTTGTCCTGATACCATTTATAAAGCTTTAGAACATATTGGCTTGGTGAATAACATGGAGTTGGTTTATAGTCATAGACGGTATGGTGTAACAGTCATAAGGTAACAGAGGCCATTAGAGTCAGTCGATAAGAAATATGATGTACTAGTTCATCATCCCTCAAATATGACTCATTTGGGAAGTATGGAAAATTAGGCCACTTGATACCCTGAGATCTAACTATCTTCCTCAAAATCATAGTGGACCTAAGTGTGTGGCCTATGGGCATTTGATGCTAAATATGTTGGGGCATATGGATGATTGTTTAAGTCCTTTAGATGGTGAGACAAGGAGGATCAAAATATCATTACTATAGATGTTAAAGCTACGCTTGTGGTTACTAATGGTCTGACATTGCACCACCCCAATCCTCCAAACCTTGAAATGGTACTTTACATTAACAAGAAGGAATCTCTGGTATTGAGGTTGAAACATGAGTCCCAATATTAAAGTCGGACATGATCATGCTCTCTACATTACTTTTGACCTACTTGGTAGGATTGTAATACTGAGGAATACAACTAAGACTATCTATTCGAGTGGTCCAAAAGTTGAATTAGTTTGGGCACCTGACAAGAATAATACAAGCCAAGTTTTATACTAGTCAATATATGAACCAAAAATGGTTTGGAAAGTTTTGGTTATTGATGGAGGTTTTTCAAACATGTATACTAACAATGTTCTTTTCGATGATGAACAAATTACTTTGTTTTGGACACTATCTGAAGATTCATTATTCATAACAACTTGTGGTGAGAAAAAGAATGATTATCTAGTCATAAGCTATGGTCTTATAATGATAAACAGTCTTATGTGGGCATGATATATAATATTGGCAAGGGGAGAGTATGCAAACTCGATTGATGGAAATGAGGCTTCTATCATACATCCCACTTAAGAGAATTTAACTTATGCTAGATGCAAGTCAAAAAGTAGAATCATCACGTTAGAGTTTAAGCGTACTTTGAAACCATCATATAGTTATAATGAAAATCTAGTGTGTAAAAACATTATTGATCCAACTACATATCTTAATGTTGTTTGGGCAATGGGTGCTCGGTGGATAGGTTAACTTGTAAATGAAAGGAATATTCATTTTATTATGAGAAATAGACTTATATAGGTGCTACTTATGCGTGGTTTTACCAAGGCATAACACGATTTACGATCAATATTAGGTGTACATGAATTCCAATATTTCTTGCTTTAGGGATTCTACTTCTTGGTGTATTTTTGGCAACCATATACAAAAAACATGTGAAGTGAAATAGGTGGTACCAACTTCATATTTACTTTCAATATTTAGGTTTGGCAATTACCTTGGTTTCCCTTCTCTTGGCTGTGGATGAGCTTTGAGATTTCTTTATCAGCTCGTTAAATTTTTTGTTTAGGATTGTTGCAATTTTTTATTTGCATGAAATTAGTGAATGCATACCTACATTCTAAAAAACCAAGTCGTGTTGAGGTGGTCTCCTCAAAGAAGCTATTTCGGGAGTATTTGCATGTGATTATGGGAAGATGTGCCTTTATTGTGGGTGTTGCAACAATTCTTCAGTGGAATGAAGCATACATGAGATGGATATAGTAATGAAGATGTCCATACACTTACTTGGGCTTTAATATTTTGGTTCTTGGTTGGAGCATTGATGGTCATGTATTTAGAATACCGTAAAAAAATGGACGGTAGATTGTAACTTCTGTATGTTCTTTGTGTCTATTCACATGAGCAAAACACATAGTCTGTTATGTTTACTTAGTGTTTTGTCGTCTTCTATGTAAGGTTAGTTATTGATGGTCAATATTGCCTACACCTAGAAAGCTGGTTACACTTTGTATGTTTGCATGTTTTACACACACAATAGGGGTTGGTTCATTAGTATGCATGCTAAGTTGTTTTTCATGTGTTTGTTTACGTTGTTTTATGGATATTTGTAAAAAATTACTTGAAAAATTTTAGAAAAAAAAAATAGAATTTTTTGTGTGCTCGCAAGGGTCTTGACACCCCCTACCACCCTTGGTCGACGAGTGTGTAATGGCTTTTACCCTTATTGGGTAATTTTTAGTACCTTCGCCATAATGGTTAGTGAAATATTGGCGAGGTCTTGGGCTACTTGGAATTTTCTATAAATACTCTATCTTTTAATTGATTGAGTTACAAAAAAAAAGTGTAGAAAAACTTTGGCGAATTTGAAATTTGTTGTTTTCAAAAGTAAATTTTTTCTGATTCTGGATTGCTCATACCTCGAGCGTGGTTTCGGTATTAGTGGTTCGTGAGAGTTTTTAGCAAAATTTGATTATTAGGGTTGAGTTAATTAAAGTAAATGAACACTTAAGATTTTGATTGCTTTTTAGGTTCCTATGCTTCCAGTAAGCCTACTCGTAGGTTTCACACATATTAGTAGTTCGTGACTAATTGTACCATTAGGTGGTGATAGAGTTCAAAAGAAGTGCCAAATTCAGCTAGGATCACAGTAGTTGCAGAGGTAGCTAGCAAGGGCAACATAAGAGTAGTAAGCGTAGGTGTATTAACTGATAGAGGTATTAGAAGTATATTTCTATCTAGTTGTAAGCTGTTTTTATTCTATTAATGAATTGTTTGGTATCGAGTGATTTCCATAAGAAATTCGAATATTTTACCACATAGTAATGAGACTATGTAGGTTTAACTCATTATATTGTCGTGTTTGTATGCTTTCTTGTTTTAGTTACTACATGTACAATTCTATCCAAGTATGTGTTAATACATGAGGATTCCACTATGATTGGTATATGCCTCTTATGGTCACTTTCTTTGTGCTATTTTCAATAATGAGATTATAGATCTTGTAGATATTATCTTTAAGACCTTTATATGTCATTATGTGATAGAAAGCCAAAGGAGATATTGTAAGTTTTGTACGTCCTTTGTTTCTTTATTGGAATTCGTGTGAGAAAAACACGAAATCTATTTTGCTTATGTAGTGCTTTATCGTCCTTTATGTTAGGTCAATTTTACCAATGGTTAGTACTATATAAACTCACATAGTTTCTTTCACTTTGTATGTTTGCATGTTTTACAACAACACAGTGGTTGGTTCATTAGCATGCAAGTTAGTTTTTGTTTTTTTTTGTTTTCTTAAAGTTGTTTTGCAAGTACTTGGGAAAATTACTTGGTAAATTTTACAAACAAAAAATAGAAATTTTGTGTGCTCATCAAGGTCTCACCGCCCCCTCACCACCATTGGTCGATGAATGTGTAAGAACTATTGGCCTTGTTGGGTAATGGTTATTACCTTCACCATCTTAGGTGACAAGGATGCCAATGAGGTACCTGAATTGCTTGAAATTTTCTATAAATACCTACTCTTTTAATTGATTGAGTAATTAGAAAAAAATGGGAAAACTTTGATGAATATGACACTTGTTATTTTCAAAAGTTAATTGGTTCCTTATTCTAGATTGCTAATACCTGTAACGTGGTTTTGATATCAGTGGTTTGATAGAGTTTTTAGAAAAAAAGTGTTTTATCATGATTGGACTAATTAGAAGTAAATTAACACCCAAGACTTAGATTGCTTTTTAGGTTTCTATGCTTTGAATGATACTACCTGTAGGATTCATATATATTGACTATTTGTGACTGATCGTATCACTAGGTGGTGGTAGGGTTCAAGAGAACAACCAGATTTAACTTGGATCACAGTAGTTGTAGAGGTAGCTACCATGGATAGTATATGAGCAGTAAGGGTTGGTTTCCTGAATAATAGAGGCATTAGAGGTATATTTCTATCGGGTTGTAAGATGTTTTTATTTTGTTAGTGGATTGTTTGTTGTGAGTAATTATCATAAGCATCCTGAAGATTTTACCACATAGGTAGGTTTTTATGCGAGTTTACCTTGTTATATTGTCATATTTATATGATCGCTTATTTTAGTTAGTACAAGCACAATTCTATCTAAATATGTGCTAACGTATGAGGATTCTATTGTGATTAGAATACACTTATTTTCTTTTACCATATGCTGTTTAATTTACTTTGCCTTACTTTATTTCACATCTTTTTAGGCTACTCTCCTATTTAGTATAAATTGAACTGCCTGATTATCTATTTGATTTATTTTTATTTGTATATATCTTGTTGTTTTACTACTGTGTTTTCTTTTCTGTTTTACTTTTGTTGTTTGCAAGTTGGTAGTGAGTTTATAGAAGTAGTCGAGTCCTTATCCTGGTCATTTACTTGGTAGTGGAGTTCCTCATAGAGTATTTAGAAAGAAGCACAAACATTTGGAAGAATGGAAATTCAATTAGAACCTCAAAACATATAGATATAATGATTAGTGTATATGTTAGAGCTTTTGATTTTAGCAAATTTTATAAAATTTTCCCTTTGATACGAGAAATGTTATTATTCAAACTAAAGCAACTTACCCATTGTGATCAAAACATCATTTTGATCATCCATCCTAGAGAGCATTAATTCATAGACATCTTAGAAATTTGTTACATCATTTGAAAGTGTAGAGTCATATCACTTTATATCTTTTTATTTGTTGAAATTTAATGAAACCAAGTAGAATTTTGTCTAATGTAGTTTAAGGTGATGAATGCTAGAGTTTTTTTAGTTATATTGAAATGAATTTTTCTAAATAAATATCCAAAGTATCTGACATAGCAACAATCTAACAATGAAAATTTACTCGAATTGTAATTATGTACTCGCGTAAAATTTCATTGTTCTTCTTTATGTTTCTATAATCAATTGATAAATAAGCAACATTCCATTCAAGACATAGACGCATTAGCATTTTGTTAAAGGATGGTGTGTTTTCATCAATATTTCATGTGGAAGTGAGTACGTACATTAAGCTCTAAATGATATTACATCCTTGGTGGTTCTAAACCAAGTAACCTAATATCTTGCATCGTTTACGTGTCCAATCGTTTTATTCTAGTGCTTTTTTAATCTTTTATCATTAGCTTAAGGATGCATAGAAATTCAATCTATGTTGCACTAGTTTGTTGCTAAGCATGCACTATGGAGTTCAGATAATTAATGAACAACTAAGATACTTGAGAGAATATAGAACAGATTGTAAGGTATTGAAGTAATACTATAATGTATATTATTCTTAGTTGAATATGAATTACACGCAAGAGACTCATATATTAAGGACTAAACTTATTGATCAAGTTTATATTAGTTAGACAACAAAATAAGCAAATGTAAGGATTCCAGTATAGTAGTGTAAGAATTAGAGTGAAAAGATGTAATAAACTATAATTAACAAATCATTGTCTAATATCCCTCCTCAAATTGATGGTGGTAGAACCACCGTCAATTTGATTTGGAAAGAAGAAAGTGAAAAAACACTTTGTAATCGAACATATGCTCATTAGTGAGTGAATAATGTGAAAATTCATCAAAGCTAAGTGATCTATAACACTAGCTAGAGAAAACTAGAAAAGGCTGCTTCAAGTATACATCAAGGATGCTGAACTCAACAAAGCTAAGTGATTTACCCTAGCCAAATAGAAACTAAAATAAACTATTTCAAGCATACACCAATAATGCTTAAGTTCTGGCCTTACTAAATGAGAAGAAACATTAGAAAAAACTAAAGCAAAGCTCCAACTCTCAAATATTGAGATAAGTTAAAATAATTGCTCACAATAGAGCAAAAAATTTATTCGATGAAAATTCTAAGCCAAATGATCAAAGGTGGTAAAACAAAATTGATCATACCAAAAGGTTAATCGTCGATTCTTGATGATAAAAGAAAACTGAGTGTAAGTCCACGTGAAGAAAACAAAAGAATAACAAAATAGATTTAGCAAGCTAACTATTAATACTTATGTAGTCTATATTTAGTAAACAAATGATCAAGCCCAATAAAGTGGATGAAAGGCCCAAATCTATGTTGCACTAAAAACCATATACATGGTTACCAAAGAAGAATTGCAACACATTCTTTGTTTTCTGATTGCCAAAGGTAAGTAGACCATCATGTTTTCCCCGACCTACATTAAAGTCATCAGTCGTCGTTTCGCTAGCATCATCAACAAGAAAGTTGATGTCGACATGAGAAAAAGAGCTGGTTAACTAATAACCCAGGAGCTTGATAACCTCACGGTGGTTGTTACAAATAAGGAAATGGAGTAGAGTAAAGATGCAATTAGACTTCATTCAAATACAAATCTTTGCTTCTAAAAAAGAATAACACACAATATTTTTAGGTGGAAACAACCTAGGCCACAAGTATGACCGATGAGAAAAACCACCGGACCACATAACTTTCCACTATGAACAACAAATGTTCAAGTACAAACTCAGTCTTATGCTACCTTATTGGTACAAAACTACAAGTACATAGTATCGTAGTTTTATAAAAAAGTGATAAAAAAAGTATCATTCGTAGAGATTGGTAACTTATTTTTGACAAATACCCAAATTATACTAATATTAATTTTATCTAGAGAACTCACTAAGGTTTTTGTAATTGAAATTTAAAATAAAATATGCAAAATAAAATAAAGATATTGTTCAAAGATCAAATTATTGGGAAGAAAACTTCTAGTAAATAGATTTCACATAATTCCTCACTATGCCTTACTCATCTAGCTAATTGAGTTTAATTCTCTCTATTTGTTAGCAATCTCTAAAAATATCGAAAAGTCTCTTTCGACAATCAATTGGAAATATTCTTGTTCATTAATTTACACAAGAGTATGCAATTTAATAAAGCAAGAAAGCATTAAGACTAAAGATTTTAATACTATATAGGTATATAAGTATTTCGATCTCCATATTTACCTATGTTGAAATATTTCATATCTATCTTATAATTTTCTCTTTTGATAGTAAATCACAAGACTAAAATTATTTAATTAATGACTAGTTAATTGGAAGCATTAAATTCAGAATAAATCAGACAAACAGGAAGAGAAATAATTCAAATTAACTTAAAAAATCAAGTATAGTTTAGAATTAAATTACAACTTTTTCCTAAACTAAATAAAAATTAGTTCATGCTAAAAATTAATTTTAACATAAACAAATTCACCATAATTTTCTGAGAAGAATTGAAAGAAAATTGAATAGCAAAAAGAATCTACTTTCGAGTCTTCTACCACGTTTTCTTTCTCTTTTTCCGAGTTCTTGCACAGTCCTTGAATCTTTTTTTTTTGCTACCGCTTGTTTCGTTTCTTTTTTTCCTCTCCTCGTTTTGTGACTGCTTTTTCTATTCTTTTGTTTTCCTCTCGTCGTCTCCTTCTGTATAGCTCTTTCTTCTCTCTATCCATATATATATATATTAATCTATCCCATCCTCTGTGCGTTTGTTTGTTTTTTTATTTCTTTCTACTTTTCCTCTATTTTTTCGTTATATATATATTAATTTAAATTTGATTTAAATAAATCTTAATTTAAATTTGATAGTCCTTAGATGATATGCTTCTTAAATTTTGAATCATCATTATCTTGAAATCTATAATATATTTTAAATAATAATAATAAAGTCTAAAATTTATGAAAAAACAAATAAAATTAGACTTAAGTTAAAGTTGAGAAGTGATAAATTTTATCAAATTATGTAAGTCATCAAACATCTCTTAACTTAAAACTTTGTTGTCCTCAAACAAAAAGAAAATAAAAGAAAAGACAGTTGTAGTCAGTGTCAACAAGATCTCATATAGAACTAACACTCACTAAGCCATGATCTGAATTTAGATTTCATCACTAATAACTTACTCTTTTTACATCAAAGATAGCAAGAAAATCAATCAAAATTTAGTAATTTATCAAGCAAGAGTTAAGTATTTATTTCAACCTAAAGGTAAGTCCTTCAGTGTATATGTGAATTATTCAATCTAACTCCAAACCACCAGCAAATTCAGATAAAAGTGGAACAACTTAAATCAGAAGAATTCTCTCAAAACTTAACTCCATAAGTCCAATTTTCAGAAATTCTCTCCAATAATGTATTCCAATACCAAAATCAGATATCAAAAGGTCTTTAATCAAGGTTGTAATGACAAGCCACAAGGTGAGGTCTAAGAAAGAAATGAATATGGAGAATCAAAGAAAATTGGGAAAATACTTGGTAAAAAACAATAAAAATAATATCCACATGATTTACACTATAGCTCTTTCTCGATAATATGCATATATTGATGACAATATTGTTTCCATATTCAATAAGTGGAGTGCTCTTTTTTGTTTGGTTGCCTTGATACTCATAGTCTTTACTAATTCCAACCACTTTAACCATTTTTTTGATTCTTGTCTTTCACTTTTTTTCACTCTTTGATCAAATAGAGCAAATATAATGTGGATTATTTAATTTGAACTTTCTTTTTAAATGCAAATTTTTACCCAATATTTTCTCAAAATTTAAGATAAGTTCATAGTTTTTTAGGCTTAGAATGAGAATGGTTTATGTAGTTAAAAGAACAAATAAGGCTTATGTAAAAGAAGGCTCAAGGGGATTGACTATGGGAATACACCATGCAATGATGGCATGATAAAAAAATTTCCTAGATCATTTCTCTAATATTTGGTATCAATTAGGATTTCGCCTTAAGGATCCATCAACAGATTCTAGAGCAAAGCAAGATTGAACTTCCCCTAACCCAGTTAATTATACTCCTTCTCTTCATAGGAAAAATGGAGTAGAGAAAAAGTTACCATGTACTCAATTGATTTCAAGGACAAATATTTAAATCAAAGTACTTACAAAACTCTGACTAATATAATAGTAGATTTTGAAAAATATTTCTCAA
The DNA here is from genome assembly GCA_030763125.1 of Hippophae gyantsensis. Lineage (NCBI taxonomy): Eukaryota > Viridiplantae > Streptophyta > Magnoliopsida > Rosales > Elaeagnaceae > Hippophae > Hippophae gyantsensis. Next base: position 37,304,782 of record CM061035.1, on the reverse strand, counting down.
ACTCATCCTCAATCACAAATTTTATAGTCATAGCAAATTCAATCATACTCAAATACATGTTTGATAAGAGAATTCAACAACTCAAGACTATAGGAGTTGACACCCCCAAACTCAAACTAAACAATGTCCTCATTGTAATTTAAAAGTGAGATAGATATAAGAAATGAAAGAAACTTCCCTCGTTTTATGGCAGATCCGCATTAGTTTGTAATTTTTAGCTTTTTATTTCTGCAAAATAAACTAGCATCAAAGTCCAAATTATTCAAATAAAATAAAATAAAAAGAATAATAGAAATAATAAAAGAACATTTTATGGGTTGCCTCCCATAAGCGCTTGTTTTATAGTCTACAGTCAGACTTTTCAATCTTCATCAATTAGGATTTCGAAGAGGAATAAATGCACAATTCTTATCCACTTGTTCTCCATAATAGTGCTTCAATCTCTAACCATTAACTTTGAATATATTCCATACGGTGTCCTTCAAGTCTATTGCTCCAAAATTGGAAACTTTGTCAATTATATAAGGATTTATCCCTCTTGATCTTAACTTACTTGGGAAGAGTTTTAGTCGTGAATTGAAAAGCAAAACCTGTTGTCCTGGAGCAAACTCACGCCTAAGAATATGTTTTTCATGCCACTTCTTTGTCTGTTCTTTGTAGATCTTTGCATTTTCATAAGCATCATTCTAGAACTCATCCATCTCATTTAATTGAAGAAGTCACTTTTCCCCTGCTGCCTTCAAATCAAAATTAAACTTATTTATAGCCCAATAAGCTTTACGCTCTAACTCAATAGATAGATGACATGCTTTTCTAAACAAAAGGTCATATATGAAAATTTATATTATATATTCCACCATATCAGAAAAATAGCCATCATGCAATGTTGAAATATTGCTAAGGCATTGCATAATCCGAAGGGCATCCTTTTAAAAGCAAATGTTCTGTAGGGGCATGTGAATGTAGTTTTCTCCTGATCTTCGGGGGCTATGAAAATCTGGTTATACCCCGAATAACCATATAAGAAGCAATAATAGGGATATCTAACCAATCGATCTAACATTTGATCAATGAATGGAAGGGGAAAATGATCATTCCTTGTGGCTTTTTTCAACTTGCTGTAATCTATACATACACGCCAACCCGTGATTGTTCTTGTAGGAATAAGCTCATTGTTGTCATTTTTCACCACCGTCATTACACCATTTTTTGGTACAACATGCATTGGACTTACCCATGAGTTGTCTGAAATAACATAAATAATTTTAGCATTGAAGAGCTTCAAAATTTCAACTCTCACAACTTCCTTCATTGCTAGATTTAATTTTCTTTGGGGCTCGATTGATGGTTTGTAAGGTTCCTCCATTATAATATTGTGTATGCAAATGGTGTTAGAGATAGTCCATCCCAAGGCTGTTATATTCTCCCTTAACACACATAGTAACTTTTCCTCTTCTTTTGGTGTAAGTGATGCCGCAATAATTACTGGAAAGGTGTAATTGTCACCTAAGAACGCATAACGAAGATGCTAAAGCAATTGCTTCAACTTTGGAGTTGTAGTTTGCTGCACTTTTTCTGTAGAGATTATAGAATCCGTCTTTGCTACTATTGGCTCTAGCCTCTCCACTTCTTTGCTAAATGATGTAACCTATTGCAATGATCATTCTAGGTGATCGACTGGCATATCTTCTTGAAAGGCTTCTACTTCAAATTTTTCAATGATATCTACCCGAAAGCAAGTACTTAGATCTTCTGGAAATCTCATGGATTCATAGATGTTAAATGTAACCTCTTCCTTGTTCACTCTCAATGTTAACTCACCCTTTTGAACATCCATTAAAGCACTTCCCGTAGCCAAGAATAGTTGGCCAAGAATTAGTGGGAGATCTTGGTCTTCATCCATATCTAACACCATAAAATTAGTAGAAAAAATAAATTTATCCACCTTTACTAATACATCTTCTATGATTTCATATGGATACTTGATAGATCGATTTGCTAGTTGCAAGTAAATTGTTGTTTGTTTCATCTTTCCAAGTCTCAATTTCCTATAAACATAAAGTAGCATAAGATAAATGCTAGTACCAAGATCACATAAAACTTTATCAAAAAATGAATTTCCAAGTGCAAGGCAAAGTGAAACTCCCTCGATCTTTTAATTTTTGAGGTAATTTCTTTTGAAGAATGACACTACATTCTTCAAAAAGCTTCACTGTTTCGAACTCCTCCAACCTTCTTTTCTTGGAAATGATGTCCTTTAAAAATTTGGCATAATTTGGCATCTGTTCCAAAGCATCCACAAAAAGAATATTTATGTAAATTTTCTTAAAAATATCCAAAAACTTAGAAAATTGCTTATCTAATTTTTGTTTTTGAAAACAGTGAGGATAAGGAAGTGGAGTAGAGAAAATAGAAGGATTGCCAGGAAATGAAATTGATGGAGGCATGCCAGTCTCTCTTAGTGTATCATGAACAATCTCCTCTTCTTCTACTTTATTATTGCTTTGGCCATTATTTGGAGCTGTAGGGATGGACTCGGTTTCCTTTGATGGTGATCTCTCAATTTCTCTTCCACTCCTAAGTGTAATGACATTACATTGTTTCTTTGAATTCACTTCTGTATTGCTAGGAAAAGTTCCTCTTTGTTGAGCATTGATGGTTATGGCTAGTTGCCCAATTTGTACTTCAAGATTTTTCATAGTGGCTCCCATATTGTTAAAATGAGTCTTAATGTTATCCATCTGTGAATCATTCTTTTTAAACCATGGCATCCTTAAGTGATATCTACTTCTCACTCGGTTGACTATCAAACCCTAGAGTAGGTTGCAACACATTCTTTGTGTTTCCATAAGAAAAATTCTCATGATTTCGAAGCCCTGGATGATAGTAATTTGGCATAGCATCACCACGATAATTGTAATTTCGATTATTGTTGTACTGAAAATTCTCTTGACTTGATTCATTCATTGGAACTGTCATACTTGAAGTTGTAACATATTTTTCACTATATGGTATTCTTTGAGTTGTCAAGGCAAAAATATGATGAGATAGAGAAGCTACTTGAGCTGAAAGGGCAACAAACAAATCCAATTCATGAATCCTGGAAACTTTCTTAGCCATAGATCTTTCAGTTGGCCATTAATAGTTGTTTGAGGCCATTTCTTCCAAAAGAGAAGTAGCACCTTTAGGTGTCTTTGACATCAAAGTTCCACCATAAGCAACATCAACTATAGTTCTAGTTTGCCCATTTAACCCATTATAGAACATCTAAACTTGCAACCAATCTGGCAATCCATGTTGAGGGTAACGTCGAATCATATCTTTATACCTTTCTCATGCTTCATAGAGTATGTCAAAATCATTTTGTTTGAATTGACCAATCTCACTCCTAAGTTGGGCTATTTTTGCAAGTGGAAAGAATTTAGCAAGAAACGTTTTGCCATGTCTTGCCAACTAGTGATACTTCCCAATTGTAGAGATTGTAGCCAACCTCTAGCCTTGTCCCTTAATGAAATAGGAAACAATCTTAGTCTAATGGTGTCTTCAATAACACCATTTATTTTTACAATGTCACAAATCTCCAAGAACATCGCCAAATGAATATTGAGATCATCAAGTGCAATCCGCTATATTGAGCTTGTTGCACCATGTTGATCAATGTAGGTTTGAGCACAAAATTATTGGAAATTAATGATCTGGCGTCTTACACCTGACTAATTATCATTCACAATTGGCCTTACATAATCCTTCAAGGTGCATGGCGGTGCATTATGTTCTTCTTCAGCCATGGCTAATACTTTCTTCTTTCTTCGTGATCTAAAGGTTCTTTCAATCTCCGGATCAAAAGGAATAATATTTCGAGTTCTAACACCGCGCATCCAACGTCAAAAACACACCTAAAAAATAAAAATAAAAATAAAATATAATTCTAAATTAAAACCAAGGTTACTTTGTATCGATATCGGCAAAAAAAAAAATTAATCCCTGACAATGGCGCCAAAAACTTGATCCGTGCAAAACTATAAGTACGCAATATCGTAGTTTTATAATAAAGTGATAAGAAGAGTATCATTCTCAAGGATTGGTAACTTATTTTTGACAAATATCAAAATTATACTAATATTAACTTTATCTAGAGAACTCACTAAGGTTCTTGTAATTGAAATTTAAAATAAAATACGCAAAATAAAATAAAGATATTGTTCAAAGATCAAATTAATGGGAAGAAAACTTTTAGTAAATAGATTTCACATATTTCCTCAATATGTCTTACTCATCTAGTCAATTAAATTTAATTCTCTACGTTTATTAGCAATTTTTAAAATATCCAAAAGTTTCTTTCGATAATCAATTAAAAATATTCTTGTTCATTAATTTGCACAAGAGTATGTAATTTAATAAAGCAAGAAAGTATTAAGACCAAAGATTTTAATATTACATAGGTTCATATAAGTCTTTCGATCTCCATATTTATCTATGCTAAAATATTTCAGATATATCTTATAATTTTCTCTTTTAATAGTAAATCACAAGACTAAAATTATCTAATTAATAACTAGTTAATTAGAAGTATTAAATTCAGAATAAATCAAACAAACAAGAAGAAAAATAATTCAAATTAACATAGAAAATCAAACATAGTTTAGAATTAAATTATAACTTGTTCTTAGAATAAATAAAAATTAAATTTAACATAAACAAATTCACCATAATTTTCTAAGAAGAATTGAAAGAAAATTAAATCGTAAAAAGAATATCCTTTCGTATCTTCTCCCGCGTTTTCTTTCTTTTTTTTCCCGGTTCCTGCATAGTCCCTGAATCTTCTTTTTTTTTTTTTTTTGTTTTCGCTGCCGCTTGTTTCGTTTCTTTTTTTCTTCTCCCCGTTCTGCGGTTGCTTTTTCTATGTATTTGTTTTCCTCTTGTCGTATCCCCCCTGCGCAACTCACTCTTCTCTCTATCCTTATATATATAATATTAACCTATCCCATCCTTTATGCGTTTTTTTTTTCTTTCTTTTCCCTCTTCCTCTGTTTTTTCGTTATATATATATAATATATCTTCCAACGCTATATTATATATATATAAATATATAATATATAGATTGTTATATATATATATATATATTAATTTAAATTTAATACTTGTTGGATAATATGTTTCTAAAATTTTAAATCTTTATTATCTTCAAATCTGTAATAAAATTTAAATAATAATAATAAATTCTAAAATTAATAAAAAGATAAATAATATTAGACTAAAGTTAAATTTGATAAATTATGTCAAATTATGCAAGTCATCATTATCTTTTCTAAGATATTAACCCAATATACTTTACTTACGAGCCCCTGTTCTGTTTTCACAATTTCTAATATTAGCGTAAGTAATTTCTAGATCAACTTTTTAATAAGTTTCTCACCAATCAGATACGTTCTCGAATCAACTACAAAATAGTTAGCACAAAAATACAAGTGTACATGTGTGTTATAGAACGGATTAAATAATGAATAATCCTAATTAGATTATTCAATACATATGTCACTTAAATCAAATCAACTAGCAAATCCTAGAGCAAAAAGATTAATAAAAATAGCTTCTTTTAAGATTAATAATCAAATCAAATAATTATGATATGACAAACACAATTATTTGATCTAACAATTCAAGAACAAAAATAAAGATGAAGCTATAAAAACATATGATCAAAATATCATAAACTAATTAAGCTTATTAATCAATCAAACATAACCATCAATATTTGATAGATTAACTAAATAAAAAAGCCTAAAGAATTATGATATTATATTTGCAAAATAAGAGAGAGAAATTATAAAGAAGAGAATAATGCTCTTGTGTGGTTCATTGAAAAAATGAGTAATTAGTTTTATTTATAGAAAAAATTAAAATTGTTAATCCTATGTTATTGATAAATATCTTTTCTATTACAAATATGATTAGTAATATTCACTAATTAAGAAGATTCATATGTAATTGATAAATATTTTTTCTATTACAAATAGGATTAGTAATAATTAGTAATTAAGAAGACTCCTATTTTAAGAAGAGTTTTTTTTAAGTAAACTCAATAATCATGAAGACTTATATTTAAAGAAGATTTCTTTTAAAATAGACTCATTAATCAAGAAGACTCCTATTTAAAAAAGAGTTTGTTGGTTCATTGAAACAATGAGCAATGAGTTTTATTTTTAGGAAAAAATACAACTATTAATCCTATGTAATTGATAAATATATTTTTTATTACAAATAGAATTAGTAATACTCACTAATTAAGAAGATTCCTATGTAATTAATAAATATCTTTTCTATTACATATATGATTAGTAATAATTAGTAATTAAGAAGACTCCTATTTTAAGAAGATTTTTTTTAAAGTAAACTCAATAATCATGAAGACTCCTATTTAAAAAAAAGTTTGTTGAAAGTATATTTTATGCTAAAATTTAAGCTATAATTTAGAGTATATCTTATCTAATATTTTAGCATATATCTTATTCTATATTTTAGCAACAAAAATAATTCCATATTTATAAATAATTTTTAAATGCGGGAGTGCAATCTTATATGTTATAGTTATAAATATACTTGAAGTATGACTATCTAAAATTCTGAAGTTTCTTCAACATTGCTTGATAAACCTGATAGTGAGCTTAAAAATAAGTTTACAAGTAAATATTTTATTCATGAAAATAGTCAATTCTTATAATCATTACAATTACCACAACATATATTAATGTGTACTTCCGACTGTACCTTATAGTTTATAGGAACATTATAACATTCATGTACTCCTAAATAACTCTTAAACTTTGTACAATTCTTCTTAATAGCTACACCCTTTTCATTCAAACATACCTCGAGCCTGGAACCCTCATTCCATAATATCACTAAAGAGTTCATCTTGGTATGACCTCTTTTTTCTAGCTTTGTTGGTATCTTATGACGAATCCATCCTATAACACGAAAAATGAAACAAGATGTTAGTTAAGAATAAATAATACTTTAGATTAAACTATAAATTAATATCATAAACAAGAAAAAATTTATCAAATAAACAAAATATCAAGTTTCACATTCAACACGAGTATAACTTATTTGATTTTCATCTTCTTGATCACCATTCATGTCACATGCATGCACCTAAAATTTTATCATGCTCTATAGCAATATCACCTAAAACATCATTTTTCTTGGTATCATTGTAATCCATAATGAGGACTTAAAATAGTTCACCATCTTGTCTTTTGGTGGTCTTGGATATATAATACATGTTAAGTTAGGGATGCCATTATAAAAGAGTCATCTGTATGACCAATATGATTAAGATTAATCAAAGTAAATTGAAAAATATATCTTTTACCCCAATTTTACCATCTACCTAGTGACACTTAAATAAAAGAACTCTAAACTAATATAATCAATGTCATAAATCACATCAATAACTCTATAGCATGAAACATATCCTTCAATGGGCTGCATTTTATGGTATATCCATGATATTTAATAACATTAAACTTAGGACACTGTGTGATCCATTGCAAGTCTTTTGTGATTTTGTAATTTAGTTAACACAATTCATTTGTAATGCACATATATAGTAAAAGAAAAAAATTTAACATGTACAATAATGTAAATGTGTTTCAAAGACTATGTAGAGTACTAAGAGTTATAATAATTTACTTGGGTAGGAAGCCAATAAATGAAGGTGATATTATGCTCATTAGATCCAATTTTTTGTCTTAAAGGGATTGGTTTGACAAAAATATTTCATATGCTTCCTACAATATAATAACAATTTATAGTTGATAAGGATATTAACCTAAATATATTCAACATTATCATTTTAAAAACTTGAAAGATGACCTACTCAATTTAAGGTTGAACTTCTTCCATGTTATTTAAAACACACACACACACATATATATATATGTGTGTGTGTGTGTTTACTCTCACATGATACAATCAATGACATCAACCCATCTACTTTTATTTGACTTCTCTAATACATCTTCACCATTTGGTTCATGGTGATCGACCAAAAGACCAATTGGCATTACTCCAATTAAAAATTTTGAAAAAAATTATAATGCTTCTTTAGTAATAAAACACACTATTATATATCATTTTGAACCATTATTATTATGGAAATAACTTTAACAACTTTCGTATCCCTCACAATTAGATACATCCATCTTAAATATGCTAATCCAATAATTCCAACATAGGGATATCAACGAGGTGTGGTGGAAGTGGGAAGGCTATTCTCATCCCCCATTTAAATATTATGGGTCAAATGATGGTGTTTTCCATCAAAGGTTCGAGTTTTCTATAGATATCATGGATTCCCCACCAATAAATAAATTAAGATAAATTAAATCTTTAATAGCCTAAGTAACCATAAAATCTCAAGTATATATATTTATCATGTAATTCAATCTAATAAGTTCATGTTTAAAGTATTAATTTGAAGTAATTAGATTATTTATATTATTAGTTTAACAATTATTATGATTATTTATTTCATATATCATAATATTAAATTTTCATAATTAAAGTATTCAATTATTGATAAAAATATTATTTTTTATCAACATTTATTTTATTGAATTATAAAATTTTACAAATACATAACATATTTAAAACAAATTAAGAAAATGGGGTTTGAATGATACGTAAGACGGGAAGGATAATTTCCATCCTCACCCCATCCCCATGGGGGGCATTCCCCATTGGTATCACATTGGAGTTATCCCATGGATTTTGGTTCTTACATGGAAAATTAACATCCTTACTCCAACTGCCTTGTAAGATGCATAGTAAAGTGTATCATTATAATGAAGGTGGAAAGAAAATTTCAAACTTTCATAAGGTAAGTAAAACTTTCCTCTAGGTTTCTTCTAGTTTATTCAAGTCCATATACTTTTTTCAAATATCATTGAAATAGTTGCACATATCTATGAAGATTTTAACATCTATAGGAAATATGCCATGTATTAAAATGGGCAATATTTGTTGCATTAGAGTATGTCAATCATGAGACTTCATTGCATTCAACTTTTCATCTGTTAGATAAACTAATGATCGTATATTAGTGGAATATTTAGAATGAACTTTAACTTTGGATAATATCTTAAAAATCATTTATTATATTGCTTAGTTAAAGTAAATCATGCAAGAGGAAGAAAAGTGATATGTTCACTAGCGACATGATATAACTCTAGACGTATCTACTTTCTTGTTAATCCAATCGAGTACCTAATCCATTTTTCCAGTAATATTAGTAAGGTACCCAAAATGCTATCACACAATTTTCTCTCAATATGCATGATATCTAGAATGTGCCTAAAGTTAAAGAAATCCAATAGTATTACTCAAAAATTATTGATATCTTTCTTTAACAAATTGAGGTATCAAGAAACTTTCATTGTTCTATTGTCCTATCAAAACATATCCATTGCTTTTTATAAGGATTATAAAGAGGAACAAACTTGCAATAACTCTTATACCACGTTTTAGGAGAATGTATCATTGAGTTTAAAAATGTGTTCTTGCTACAAATTAGATAATGTTTTCCCTTAACAGTATCACCAAATAAATTTTCATAAGTTGAAAAATCATTTATAATCCATATTAGGATTTACTTAATTGTGAGTTTTTTCTAACGATATGCATCAAACACTTCAATACCCTCATTCCATAGAGTTTTTAAATTATCGATCAAAGGCTTTAAATACATATATACGTCATTTCCAGGTTGTTTAGTGCTTATATTAAAAAAGCTAACATCATGAACTTATTTATTATGCAAAGTTATGGTGGAAAATTGTAATTGACTTGGCCAACAACCACTACTACAATATTGATATATGACCTCAATTTTTAACTGTGATCATAGGTCTATGACCACGGTTATAAAAATCGAGCCTTAGGTGAGAGAGACCATAGACTTTTACCTATGGTCTCAGTTTTTAACCGAGGCCATAAACATATAATTTGGTCACAGTGTTTAAAAGACCGAGGCTATAAACATACCATTTTGGTCATGTCCTTTAAAAGATTAAGGCCATAGACATACCATTTCGTCACGGTCTTAAAAGATCAAGGCCATAGACATACCATTTGGTCATGGTCTTTAAAAGACTGGGGCCATAGATATACATTTGGTCTCAGTCTTTAAAAGACTGAGGCCAAAGACATACCATTTGGTCAAAGTCTTTAAAAGACCAAGGTCAAAGACATACATTTACACTTAAACCATAACCTTTGGAAAGTTGTTTTTGTCACTGATTGTGGGATCCTAGCCACAAAAATCCTAGTAACTTTCCTAACAGGTTGTCTCATCTCCTTTTACAAAAGTAAGTCGAAGTGATGTATAATTGTCCAATTCATGGTATAAGCATATTTAGATTTGTAACCAAAATAGCCTAATAAAAAATAAAAATTAGAAACAAAATAGCGTAATAGAAATGTAAATTTCAATAGGTTTTGACAACCTTTGGAGTATCCATTTTGACTTCTAGCATTCTGTTCCCAAGGGTTTGCTCCCCTGAAAATGTATTATGTATTAAACATCAGTCTCATTCATGAGAAAAATTCTAATGCTTAACATGGATCGTAATATACTAATTGTCCCACTATAGTTAGATCACATAATAGAAGATAGAACAAAATATTTTATGAATATAACCGAATTCATATCAATTATAAACCTGAATTCACCTTGGCATATTCCTTAGTTACAAATGTTACGTAACCAAAGCCATGAGATCGACCAATTGATCTCCCCTAAAAGAGTGAACAAATAATAATTAACAAACTTATTTAATAATCAAAGAGCATTATAAACATCAATGAAAGAAAAAAATGTAGATTGACATAGTAATTGTTAAAGAAACAAAAGAATACATGATAGCAACTCAAAATTTGTAAAGGCTCATAAAATAACTACCTTTTATTATTATCTGTTATCAAGCTACAATACAAACATGAAAAGAAATTAAAAAAAAGCAAAGCGTTGCTGACCTTCATTACAATACAATCCTCCAATTCACCATATTTTCTCATATATTCCCTCAACACTTTTGTATTAACCTCCAAGGTGATACCCATAACTTGTATTCAATAAATAATTGAACCAAAAAATTTCACACTATACAAATTGAATGACCAGGGAAAAAAATGAATAGAAAGGGGAAAAAAAGAAAAAAGAAAAACTAACCACAAACTTGCGCTCTACGATTAAGATGGGGAAGAATAGATTTCACCAGAAAAATTGGTATAGGCAAAAGCCCTAAAACTCAAAAATATGAAAGCTCTCAGTGCTCATGTTCTAACCACACTCTCTCTTAATCTGACATGCTCGCTCCCTGCACATGATAAGCACAACTCTTTCTCATACACAAGAAGGGTTAAATACCAAATCAAATTCATCATTATTGCCTATAGTTTGTAATTTATTTGAGAGCAACTCAAAACGAATGAAAATGTGTTAGTAACTAAAAAAAATAGTAATAAGGAAAGCTTTTCAAATATACGTCCTCAATTAACCATTCGAAATTCGTTAATTTAAAAACCCTAATTACACCATATTTTCTCTCCCATTCTCATATCTTTATCGTTCTTCTCCTTAACTCTATGACGAGTTCTTAAAAAGGAGTAACATTATCATTATTTAATATACTTTAATTGAATAAAAAGATTTATATTTATATGATTTTATCATATTTTTATATAAATTTGTCTTTTATGAAATCACAGGTATTTTTACTGTATTTTTAGGTATTTTCACTTCAAAAATAATTTAAAAACTTGAAGAATAATACTAGAGGCAATATATCACAAATATGTTGAGAAAAATAAGGAAGAGTAAAAAAATAGAAAAATGGACAAAATTTCCTAGTCGCATGCACATCATGATTGCCACGTGCGCAGCTGCACCAATTCACACTATAATTTTGTGCACAACTGCACTATTCATGCTGCAATCCAGTGTGCATCTATGTGCGCATCATGCCAAAATCCTACACGCGTCAACACCCATTCACGCCTCAAATCCTACCCAATCGCGCACGTTAGCGCCCCACAGGTATACAAGCATATCCAATATGTGTCTATCATCATTTTTTTGAAGATATTTTTCCACTTTTTTAGCCTTTGGCTCACCTATAAAAATCCCTTCTCCCCTATTGTAAAAAACACACCTTAAGACACATTTTTCTCAACTCTTTCTCTCTCTAGATTTCTCTAACTAGAAAGTTTTCATAGTTTTTTTAGTTTTTAGCTTTAAAGTTCTTCTCTTTTTGAGAAGAACTAGCTATGCTTTTAGAGATTTTTAGTTTTTGATTCAATAAACAAAAATGCAAATCCGTTTAGAGGTTTTCAAGCAACAAAATTAGCATCAAAATTCTGTAAGGATTCTTTTGAGGTTTGAGGTATAATTTTAAAATAAATTCTTTATAGTTATTTTTTTATGTATTATTCTTATATGTTATGTTTAGTTTGTCTATGATTAAATTTAACATTGCTCATTGTTTGTAAATATGATATAATAATAACGTGATTATGCTTGCGAAATATTAAATAGGTAAAACATTTCTATAAAATAAATTTATTTTGTTTTTATTCAAGATTTTATATTAAGGATGTTAGAGGGAAATATATTATTTTTCATTACAAACTTAACTCTAAAAATTAAATTTTAAGGTTTAATTATCCGGTATGATTTATAGTAGTTCTCTTTTATTTGTTGGTACAATCGTCCGGTAGCTAGAGTAAAGCTCTATTTCAAATTTTTTTTATAAGAACTATTATTCAAAAATGTATTAACAACATATTTTCAGTAATGATTTTAAAATTTGAAAGTTAGTACTCGGATAATTAAATTCTTAGGTTTAATTTGGACATCTTGAATAAAGTTTAAAATGTTTAACCCTACCAAATGTGACATTTAAATGGTTCATTTTTAATCTCTTAGAAAAAAGGAATTAATTTAGTTAACCAAATTAATTTTTGATCCCACCCATAAGTGTTAATTCATTTTTTTAATTAACAAATAATATCTAACTCCATCAAATGTCGTATTTATATATAAAAAAAAGAATCAATAAATATTAATTTATATCTTTAATAACTTAAATAATATGAGCAAGCATAATTAACTTAATTATTATGTCCATAAATACTCCACTATTATAAATGATAAAAATTTACATAATTGTTTATTGAATCCACATCTATGTTTATTTTTTTATGTTATTAGATTAGAAAACAGAAAACCAAAATATCGTGATAAGATTTTTAAGATTTAATTTTGTTTTTAACAGTTTGAATAATAAATTAAAAACCACATGTATTTTTTCCTTATATCGACCTTGGGACTATACTTGTCATTTTTTATAAAATGATTCATGCACTTGCAAGAGTTTTACAAAAATAAAATCTAAATATTTGCAAGATCTACATTATCGATCTTACACATCAAGTTTTTGGCACTGTTGTCGAGGACTTGATGTTACTTTATCAAGTGATCAAGTGTTTGGTGTCGTTGCCCGGGTGGGAATATAGTTTTTAAATTATTTATCAAAATTTTGAAAACATTTGTGTGTAAATAATTTTGATTTTTTAATTTATTTTTAGTTTAAAAAAATTAAAATAGAAAAATTTAAAAAAACAATTTAAAAAAATTGAAAAAAAATTAAATTTTTTTAAGTTTTAATTTTCATTTAATTTTTAATTTTTTTTTTACTTTTTTCTACTTTAAATTTTTAATTTTAATTTTAATTTTAATTTTTAATTTTAGTTTTTAATTTTTTTTATAATTTTTAAGTTTTAATTTATTTTTTTCTTTTTTATTTTCTCTTAATTTTTAATTTTTACTTTTAGTTTTAATTTAAAAAACTTAAATTATTAACTTAGATATTAACATAATTTAATTAACTTAGATATTAACTTAACTTAATTTATTAACTTAATTAACTTAGATATTAACTTAACTTAATTTATTTACTTAATTAACTTAAATTTTAATAGCTTAAAAAGTAAAGATCTAAGGGAATTTGTCTAGGAAACTAGTTCTTGAAAGTTTTTGTACCACTAGTCTTTCGTGGGAACGTTGCTCTGTCTAGAAGGTTGGTTTTTAAGGAGACTTTTCTCCATCATTTTTTTCTGGAAGCACTCTTGGTTAATAGTGATTATGTTATTTAACTTAGAACTTATAATAAAATAAAATAAAATAAAAAAGTTTTAAATTTTTTTTGAAGCTATCTCCAAAATTTCAAAGTTTTTAATCACAATCTGTGACAAAAGAAGGTAGTTTCTTGGTTAGATCTAGGTATACCTGTGTTTTGATGCCTTAATTATTTGACTTGCACTTAGAAGTTGGTTATCTAAAACCCATAATCATATCCCTAGTTTTAAGTAAATAAAATTTTAAAAAACCATAAGGTATGACTTAAAAAGTATAGGTAGACAAACTTGTCCTACCTATAGGTTTGATTGACTCAATGATGTGGGGACATTGAGTTTACTTAAAATAAAATCTCCCAAGTTATGTCTTGTTAAGACGTTAAATTAAGTACTAGATAGGAGACAACCCATCATTTTATATAATTTTATTTTATTTTATTTTGTTTATTTTAGTTTAATTTCATGTGAATAATTTTTGAATTGTTAAAACTAAAAATATTTGCTAAGATGTTAGAAGTTCACAGCGATCTATCTGTGTGAACTTTAACGATGAACATGATTGATGCACCTGTATTTCTCCATTACTACTTGCACATTCTCAAGAAATAGGTAAGTTTTCTTCTCTTTTCACTTTATCCTTAATTTATAATTATTACATTAAGGACAATGTAAGTTCTAGGTTGGGGGTGGTAAAAAGTTACCATGCTTAAATTCAAAATTTTTAATAATTTTCATTTTTATTGTGTTTGATTTTATTTTCTTTGTGTGGTTTAATAATTTTTAGAATTTTATGATTAGTTTTAAAAATTATCTCACAAAAATTTATCATTTCTTTAAATCAAATTTAAGTAAATAGTTAAGTCTTTTGTACTATTAGATTAATTTTTGAAAACATATCATGGAGTATATGGTAATTAGTTAGTTTTTATCATAACTAGTATTTCTTGATAAGGTGTAAAAATTATATTAAATCCAATATTCGGTGTTTAGAAATCAAATAGTTGAGACTATTCTTTGGAGATATAATTTGAGCCTATTTTCTTTTATTCTAAGTGAAATATATATTTTTTTTACTCCAAACACATTTCTTATTTCTTCAAAATTTTAGATGATCTCTATAGGTATTAACATTGAATGTATGAATTTTCTTATGTTAATAGTGTGAATTATATTTATTTTTCATTTACTTAGATTAAATGAATTACAATATAAATTGATAGTCTATACCTTTATTTCATTCATGCATGACTTCTACAAAAAAAAGACATATTTGGGATTACCTAAACCAAAATTAAACAGAAAAGCCATAAAATTAATCACTCACAAAAATCTTACAAAAATGTACAATCTGTACATGGGTCCACTCTCTAAAAAATATATGTTGAAAAATCTCTTAAAAAAAGAGAGATAAATGAATAGTATAATTTATATACTTAATTACAAAATAAAGTTATAGGAAGTAAATACGTAAAAAGTCATTGCACTTTCTTCATTTCTAAAAGGTATATATCGTGAAAGTTTTGTTTAATGAGTTTGATTGATGCATGGAAATAATATATATGATATCTTTATAATTTATACATTCGATTCCTTTCATGATATCAAAGTTATGCACTATTTTGAGTCTTTCTTCTTTATACATATGCGGACATATTAGTTCATTTCTATACATCAATTCTTTCGCATATAAATTAGTATGAGTGTTTGAACCTATAGGATTTAATGTTTTTGAGAGTATTGACTTGTGAGGAATATCGAGTCGAGGCAAATTTAGATTCTTGATACTAGGTTTGGATGAAATTAAATTGATACATTTTTTATATGAAATATGAAAATGATTTTTAACTAATTTTTATAATAAATCATGAATGTTTAGGAAATTGAAATAATTTATGCTTAAGATTTTAATTATGAAATTTAAAAGAGATTATAAGCATTATATATTTTTGTATTCATTTCTTTATTTTATTTGTTTTATTTTGTTTTCATTTTTTTGTTATTGTTTGTGGATTTCGTTATTGAAAACTCTCACGAGACTCAAACTCATCCACTAGGGCAACATAGGGGTTTAAAGGCTTGTTCATACGCTAAATGCAACCGTGTCAATCTATGAAAGTGATTTAAGATAGTTTAATTTTTAGTTTTTATTTTAGTTTTTACTGCTTCTCTTGTTAAAGTACTAGCAAGATTTTGGTTGGGGTTGTAATGAGTGCTGAAAAAGCATTAAAATTATCATAATTTAATATTCTTTAATTGATTAAAAAGATTTATATTTATACGATTTTATCATATTTTTATATAAATTTGTCTTTTTGGAATCATGGGTATTTTTATTGTTTTTTCTTATATTTTTGCTTCAAAAATAAGTTAAAGACTTGAAGAATAATGCTGGAGACAATATATCACAAATATGTCGAGAAAAAAAAAAGAAAAAGTCAAAAAAATGGAAAAATGGACAAACCTACACACTAGCACGCGCATTATACCTGTCCCACGCACAGTTGCCCTCATTCACACGGCAACTCTACACGCCGCCGCCCCCATTTACTCCAAAGTTAGGCGAGCAACCACACCCATTCACATAGCAATCTAGTGCGCATCTGCGAGTGCATCATGCTGAAATCCTATGTGTTTGTGCCTGTGTTAGCGCATGTATCAACACCCTTTCACGTCGGGAATCCTGCACCCATTAGTGCATTTTCGGCCGTGAATCCCACACAATCACGCGTATCAAGGCCTCACAGGTATACAAACCTATCCAATACGTGTCTATCATCATTTTTTGAATATATTTTTAGCCTTTGGCTCACCTATAAAAAGCCCTTTCTCCCTCATTGTAAAAAACACACCTTAAGACACATATTTCTCAACGCTTTCTCTCACTAGAAAGTTTTCGTAGTTTTTTTAGTTTTTAGTTTTAAAGTTCTTCTCTTTTTAAGAAGAAACTAGCTATGCTTTTAGAGATTTTTAGTTTTTGATTCAATAAACAGAAATGTAAATCCATTTGGAGGTTTTCAAGCAACAAAATTAGCATCAAAATTCTGTAAGGATTTTTTTGAGGTATAATTTTAAAATAAATTTTTTATAGCTATTTTTTATGTTATGTTTAGTTTGTCTATGATTAAATTTAACATTGCTCGTTGTTTGTAAATATGATATAATAATAATGTGGTTATGCTTGCGAAATATTAAATAGGTAAAACATTTTTATAAAATAAATTTATTTTATTTTTATTCAAGATTTTATATTAAGGATGTTAGAGGGAAATATATTATTTTTCATTACAAACTTAACTCTAAAAATTAGATTTTAAGGTTTAATTATCTGGTGAGTGCATGTGTACAATATTAAGTGTGATAGTTATCAAGGATATATCTAAAATACAATTATCTTTAACTTGAGTATTTCCTTGGCTTAGCTTGAAAGACTTATGTAATGAGCTTAAGATCTAGTTTACAAGCAAAACCTTTGTCAATAAAAGTTGCCAACACTCACAATTCTTTCCAAATTCCCCTTTTGACATTTTCGTGTGGAAAAACGACACTACATGATACTCATAGGAATAGAAATGTTACATTGAAGTCTTGTATTTCAGAATGGAACTATTCTATGATCCAATTAATCCATCTTCTCTTTTGTTCTTGTCATCTTGTATATAATTGAACTATCATAGATAAGATACAACAACTTCTCTTAGAAGTCATAAGTTATTAGTTCAATTAGCAATTCAAAGAGAAAATAGAAGATCATATAGTAAGTATTCAATCATGAAATTGACCCCCTTAAATGTTATCTCTCCCTATATATGCATAGCAACTAGAATTTTTCTCTCCCTTTTTGACATATAAAAAGGACAAACCAAGATAATCTTGAGGCACTAATCAATTAGATTTACTATTTCAGAATCGATCAACAAGATTTAGAACGACATGCACATAATGAGTGACTAATCATCAATATTGTTCCCACTTTTTAATTATTAGCGAAATAACGTAGTTCATAGTTCATAGTACACATTTAACTAGGTTAAATGACCACTAATATTTTCAGTTAAAAAGTTCATGATTAACATTTCATCATTAATGTCAAAGTGATCCAACCCTTCATTACTCTATGAGAAAAGTATAGATAATTGTTTTTAGGGCTTCATAAATCTAATTTTTTTGTTTAGTGTTGAAGTGATCCAACACTTCATTACTTTTATGCATTAGGATTTTGCCTAATTGATGACTTTCACATTAGTGGTGATGTAGACCTCTCTAATTTATTGGTAGCTTCAAACATCATGGTAGGTATCCCTCTCAATTAGGTAAACTACATTAGTGTACTCTAGAGTTGGAATGCAGAAAAGAGATACACTTGTAACACCATAAACTAACTTATGTTTCAATACATTTAAGTGACAAGATAAAGAGTTAGGAAATTAGTTGGAACATGCATCATGTGGGTGTATATTAAAATTACATTCAATGACAGTTAAACATATGAGCTACATAGACAAAAAAGTATTGATTATGTAAACTAAAGCTCAAATAATCTTAGTGTGATTTGTCCTATAATAGGTGAAGTTCAGAAGATTCCCTCACTTTTTTTTCTTTTATGAAGGACAAAAGAGGTTATAGAAAAGATTCCTAAGGCACTTCTAAGTGATTCAAATCTTTAGGTATCCAAAGTCTTAAATAATATATCTGTCAATCATCTCTCAGTAGGAACAAACTCCAAAGTACTATCTTTTCTTTAACTAAGTCTTTAATGAAATAATGTCTTAAGTCTATATGCTTTATTCTAGAATGTCGAACAAGATTTTTGGAGATGCATAATTATCATAGTATAAGGAGATCGTAGCTTATGATTGACCATAGTCCTTGAGCATATTTTTCATCCAGAGCATTTGTGTGTAAGAGATTCCTAAAGCAATGTAGTTTGCATCAACTAAGTGATATGGAGTTTATGGAGTTTTGTTTTTAACTATGCTAGGAAACTATGTTGTTCCAAACATCCACCTAATGTGTTTTTCCCATCATCCTAATTACCATCGTAATCTACATTTGTGTAACCATTAATCTCCTAGGTAGTGTTAGTGGTGAAATTTATACCATAGTTACTTGTCCTTATAATATACTCGATGGTTCTTTTGACATGTTCAAGATGAGATTCATTTGCGTTGGCTTGATAATGAGCACAAACGCACAAACATCAACACTAAAACATATATCAGGTCTACTTATAGTCAAGTAAAGTAGACTACCTATCACGCTCCAATAAAGAGTTTGATCAATACTTTTACCTTGGGTATATTTCGTGGTATTTATGTTGGTGCCTAACGGTGCTCTTAAGGATTTTCTAGATTCAAGCCCTAACCTTTTTACTAAATTGCAAGCATACTTGGTTTTTGAAATAAATATATCATCAAGAGATTGTTTAATTTGCTGGCCAAGAAAGTACGTTAATTCACCAACCATGGACATTTCAGTTTTTTGACATAACAAGAAAACATTCATCAACTACTGAGAGAGAAATGGATCCAAAAATATTGTTATCAACAAATATTTAAGCTATAAAAATTTCATCACCATTCCATTTTGTGAAAAGAGTTATCAACACCCCCTTGAAGAAAATTCTTGTTCAAAAGATAGTTAATAAGTCTTTCATGCCAAGCTCTTGGTGCTTGTTTCAAATAGTAAAGTACTTTGTTGAGTTAATAAACATGATTTGGAAATTTGGAATCAACAAAACCCTTTGGTTGCTCAACATACTCTTCCACATTTAGGAAAACATTCAGAAAGGTAGATTTAACATCCATTTGGTATAACTTGAATTTCATAGAGCAAGCAACGTCAAGTAAAATCATTATTGATTCTAGTCTATCAACATGTGACGTTTCATCAAACTCAAAACTTTGAATTTTTTATAGCCTTGAGCTACTAGACTAGCCTTATTCTTAATTACTATATCATGCTCATCAAATTTATTTTTGAATAGTCATTTGGTTCCTTATATGTTCTTGTCATTGGGTTTAAGAACAAGTGTCCACACATTGTTTCGAGTAAATTTTTCTAACTCATCTTCATGGAATTATCTAATGTTCATCTTTTGGCCTCATTCATATTCTTAGGTTCAAACTAAGAGATATAGCAAACATATTAATGAGTGCTTGGAAAACACCTAATATAACGTGATTTATTTGCACTTTAATGTCAAAAATAGATTTATATTTGCATAATTTTATCATTATTTTATAAAATCTATGTTTTCAAAATCTTAGGTATGTTTTTATTTTATTTTTAGATATGCCTTAATTCAATATGATTTAACTGTAAACAATTGAAGAATCGTACATGAAAGCACTCAATTGTAACCAAGAAGAATAAAAGAATAACATATGTAAGCCTTACATATGTACCAACTAAATGTAAGGGGTTGAAATATAAAAAATTTACAGACAAACAAAATAACATGGGCCATGATGGTGGAATTTGTGTTATATGACATGGGCTTATCAAATCAAAATTTCATCTATACTAGAATCAATGTGTGAATCAACCTGGATAAAAATGGCTCGTGGTACCCTTTGATATCTCTCTCACGATCCACTTTTTCCTTCCATTTCTTCAGCACCCCTCACCTATATAAGGCTTCTTACCCTCTTGTAAAAAGCATCATTTATTCCTCACACCTTAGTTGATCATTTTTATCTTTCTTGTACTTTTGTTTAGTTTTTCTTAAATTTTTAGGAGTGACAAGTTTTATTTTTATGTTTAGTTTTTAAACATTTTAGATTAGGTTATCACAAATAAGAAAGCGATAACATATCACTATGGAACTTATGTGTAAGAATACATTTAAGATATTAATTTTAGTTGTATTCTATTTATAGATTTAATTTTATGTATCTTTCTAAATGCTATATTTAATTTACTCATCATCTATTAAATCTAAGCATGTTTAGTCGGTCGTGATAATGGAATTTTAGTTATGTTGATATGCTTGTGTAAATTATTTAGGTGAATATTTTTAATAATTATTAAACATGGATTATTTTCTATTCAAGAATTTGATAAATTTATTATCAAAAAATGCATTCACGAATGTTTTTCGTAATAGACTAAAAATATGAAAATCGAGTCTTAGAAACATGAATCTAGATCTAATTTAGAATTATATTTTATTTCATGGTTTTTATAAGATTTATGATTGAAAAATATATTGATGACATATTTTTGTTATAAATATAAAATATAAAAGTTAGATTTCAGATACATCAATCTAAAAACTAATTTAGATAGCTTGAATATAATTTTACCTTATTAGACCCGACCAAATGTGATAAGTTAAATGATTTGTTAATTTCTTAGAAAATAAGGATAATTTAATTAAATTAACTAATAGACATAACCAAAGATATTAAGTAATTTAATTAATAATGAATAGTTATGTGACAGAAGGCACTATTTATATATACAAGAAAGAATTAATAAATTTGGGTTTATATTTAACCTAATTAATTATACCAAACACATTCACTAGTTAAATATTTCATTAATTCTCCATTGATTAATTAAATGTATGTCCACCCGTAATTTGTATAAAGCAATCTATTCTTTCACCTCTATTATTTTATGGTATTAATTTAGACCTTTTCAAACAAAAACAATTGTAACAAAATATTTAAGTTTATTTTTTGTTTTTATGGATTTTGTTGAATTATTTATTCAAGTAGCTCATTTTAGATGGGCCTTAGAAGTATACTTATTACTTTTTACAAAGTGATTCATGCACTTGTGAGCTATTATAAATATATATAAAATTTATTCATCAAGTTTTTGGTATTATTGTCGAGAATGAATAGTATTTTAAATTTTTATGATAAAAAATCTTTAAAATATTTTGTATTGTAAATATTCGTGATTTTTTTATAAAAAACAATATTCGAATTTTTGTAAAATAAAAAACTTAATGACACATTTAATAGTTGAATTTTGAAAAAAAATTGACCCCTTCTTTTAATTTATTCTTTTATTTTAACTCAATTCTTTTTCTTTTTTATTTTATTTTACTTAATTTTAACTTTTACTTCTTTTTGTTAAATATTTTTTTAGTATTCTTGTGTATTAACATGTATTATATAACTTAACTTGTTATAATTACTATATCAAAAATTACTTATATCATAAAATTATATGTATAAATTTATTATATAATAAATTATTTGTATCATAGACAATTTGCATTATAAAAAATTTGTATCATACATTGTATATTTATTTTATCTTTCTATTTTTCTACTTAATAGGTGTTTTTAATATGTTTTTTTGTAGTTACGTGAGGTAGGAGATCTTTAGGATATCCTTTTACGGCTTTTATAGATGACATTAACAGACCTAGGAACTATTGAGAATGCTAGATACTAAGATTCAACAACCTTTAGTTGTACAAAACTTCGAACCAAACCTAGACCATCATGTTGAACTTATAAATATGGAGGAAAAATTCACAGCCAAAATAACAATGAAGGAGTATGCAAGGTGAGTTATTGGCACTTCTACTACCTCAATCCAACTAGGTAAAGCTGCAAGGCATTATGAATTGAGAAATTTTCATTTTTTCATGTTACTTTCTTTTCATGGACTACTTAATAAAGACTCTATATTTTATTAAGGACTTTTATGCAAAATACTAAACTTTTCCTCTCGATGTACTCGCCGAGGACCAAATAAGAATGCATTGTTTCCCCTACATCCTCAAGGATAGGGCCAAGACTTGGCTAATTTCATTCTCCTTGGGTTCCTTGATGATCTGTGAGGATGTATATAACTAATCCATGGGAAAATTCTATTCTCATTAGAAAACATCAAAGTTGAGAGCAAAGATAGCTACTTTCTCTCTGATGGAGAGAGAACCTTTTCACGAGGCTTAGGATAGGTTCAAACTTTTCCTCACTCAATTCCCTCATCATAGCTATCCTTTACAACTACATAATCAATTTTTTCTACAATGGATTGACATAACAATATTAATTCATCATTGAAAACAATGTTGAAAGAGTTATGGGTAAGAAAACCGTTAGAGAGATTTATAATATATTTGAGATGTTTAGTGCTAATTTATAATAGAAAAGCTCATAAGTGAAAAAGGCTAAAGTCAATGAAATAGAGACTAGTACATAAGTATCGCTGTAACTTGCATAGTTGACTAAGCAAGTTTCACTTCTCACTACCCAATCCACTTCTAATAAAGAACAATGTAGAATGTGTAGTACATTGGGACATGGTTTGATATATGTCCTTAGAAGGTACTATAGAACCTTAATTGTCAATGCATTTGAGGGGAATCAACTAAGACCTAGGTATGACCCCAATGTAAACACCTACAATCATCTTTATTTATACTAGAGGAAAAACAACCCTCTATTTGCCCAAAATTATAATCCTTAGGCCCAATAGTACTACCAACAAATGCCACGAAATCTCCCAACAGATCAACTCTGGAGGATAAAATGATTGATTTTATTCAAGTTAGCAACGAAAACCAATCCTAGAATAATCAAAGGTTGGGCTCCTTGGAAACATCTATAAAACGGGTGGAGATACAAGTAGAGAAATTGGCTGAACACTTGCAAAAGCAAGAGAAAGAATAGTTGCATATCATAGCAACAATTCAATTCAATGACATAGGAATATTAAGTTTACTAAAAATTGATGTTCTCCAAGCAACATCTTACTAAGGACGATGGAAGGATAACCCATTATTCTCTTTGTTTTGCTTAAATTAATTTATTTTAATTTTATAGTTATAATTGTATTCATTTTTTATTTATTTTATTTATTAAAATATTTTTAAATGTATATTTGTAATTATAATTGTTTTTATTTTCAAATATTACATACATTTAATTTAATTAGTATTAGGTTAATTATAATATAAAAAGGGGTCTCAAATTGAAAAATATTAGTGTGAAGAATAGTTACGCAAGCGGTAGTATGAATTTTACTTTGTCGTGGCACTAGTGGTTCTGCACAAATTTGATGGAATTTCAAAAGTTCATGCCATGGTATAGATTTACTTACGTCATGGCCCTTATATAAATTTGCCCAGAATTATCAGCCCTTAGAAGTTACAAACCTATTTTCTTTCAAATTCTCTCATCTTCTTCACAAAACTCTAATTTTTTTCTCCACCCAAACACATAATAAACCTCAAAAATCCCATTTTTTACCACACTCTTACAAATTTCTTCATAAATATCCTATTCCTATCCATTTTCTTTCAATTCCATTGGAATATTTTTGAAAATCATATCAAGAAATATTCAAACCTTCATCTTCTTTAAAGGGGTGTTCTTTAAAGGTTTCATCTTCTTCAACACAAGTAGTAGTAAAAAAATTTATAATAAGTCTTAAAATAATTTCTTTGATTTTCAAGATTAATTCTTTAAATTTTTGAATAAAAAAGAGTTCTAAACCTTGATCGGATAATGTAAGGGTGAGGAAATTTTTTGGATTAATTAGTATTATGTTGTTTTGAATTGTCTTGATTATCTCTGAACCCTTGGGGTTTTGAAATTTATTTGATTTAAAATGACACTAAATAGAAGTAGGGTTGAAAAAGGGGGAAATGTAGAAACCCCCATAAGGTATAATACGGCCAAATTTTCTTGTGTTAAGGACAAACTACAATTTGATAAGGCCGATGAGAAAAGCAAGAGTTTGGTAGTAGAGAGGGGTAAGGATTTTGAAATGGGGAAAAATTTCTAGTTTATGGGAATTATTGATGTAATAACGACTTTAGGATGGAGATGGTTCGTTAAAGAACTAGAAACCACTTTAGAATCTATTGTTTAGGAATTTCATTCCAATGTTCTCGATGTTGTCGATAATAAGGTTAAAGTATAGAGTGTAGTTTTCCCATTTGGGCTGTATGATACTAATGCTTGTTATAATTTGATGGATAAAACTAGGGTGAGTATGAGACTTATTTGAGTAATGTGGATTATACTGTAATAATATAAATTTTAGCAATAGAAGATGTTGAGTCGGGTTATGCCAATAGGAAACCAAGAAGCTTTGAAGCTAAGTATTTGGGTAAGGTTTCTCGTATCTTGTAGTATTTTTTCTATTTCAGACTTATGCCCACTACTCATTACAGCTCGGTGGATAGGGAAAGGGCTATATTATTGTATTCTATAATGTCCATAATGACTATGGATGCTGGAGTTATAATTCTTAATCAGATAAAATTATCTACTAATAACCATTGATTGAGTTACTCCTCTCCCAGCTCATTACTACTTTATATACAAAAGTAGGGGTAAAGTACCCAAAAGGTGAAGTATTGCTTCAATCGGGTAAATTACTAAATCTAGTATACTATAATGCACTCACGTCAGGTACTAATAGTACCCCAACGGGATAGGAGGGTTGCTTCTTCGTCAAATATGACAATAAAGGATAAAATCCATAACTTAAGGAAAAGATTTGCCTACATGGAAAAATACTCCCAAGCATATACTATAAAACATGATGCATTTACAAAGCAACAACATCATGATTAGGTTGATTATAACAATACCTTTTATGAAATGCATTGGTTAACCCTCAACCATCTTGAAATGGATTCAAGTCATTTAATACAACCTAAGAATTAAGGGTATGAGTTCATATTTACACCATCTAAACAATCACAACCTAAAGAGCGAGGACTGGATGATGTGAAGGATTGAGCTCCAAACTTGCTCCAAGGTATGTATGAGTTTTAATTTTTTGAGAATATTTTGTTTTAGTTTGTTTTTATTAACTCTAGTTTAATTGATTTTGTTTTTAGATATTATGTTTGTTTTATGTTATTTTATATTTAGTATAATTTGTTTTACTTTAGTTTATTTTATTTTCCTATTATGTGACTTTGGTTATTTAATTTAGAGTTGTTGAAATTTATAACTATTTGTTGAGATGTGTAAGAAATACATAGCATTCTGTAAAAGTGGATTAAAATGTTTGAAATGATGGATGCACTTGAATTTTCACATCAATACTTGATCACATATAGCAAATAGGTAACCTTTCTCTTCTTTATTATTATCTTTAATTTACTTTGTTACATTAACGACAATGTAGATTCTAGGTTGGTTTTGTAGGAAAAGTTAGATTACATAAATTTGGGATTTTTAAATTTTTTTATTAAACATATGTTTACATTTACACTTATTTATTTTAGTTTATTTATTGGTTTAAATATAATTATGTTAAAAATTTTAGAGAAAAACTCTTATATTGTTATCATGCTTCTAGCTGATTTTAAGCAAATAATTAAGTCTTTGCATTGTTAGATTAATATTTTGAACACATCATGGAGTAATGTGATAACTAGCTTGTTTTGATCATAATTTATGTTTCATGTTAAAATGTTAAAATCGAGATAAAGCCTAAATTAGTGTTTAAGAATTAAATAGTAGAGACTACATTATAAGAATATTTTATGCCTATTATCGTTCCATTTTGAGAAAGAATATTTTTTCGACTCCTTTAAACACTTTTCTTCTCAACTCAAACTATTATATTATCTCTATAGGTTTTGTATTAAATGTTGGGATTTTTACATCTAATAAAGTGTCATATACTTATTTTATTGCTTAAATTGAATGACTTAAGTAGAAATTGAAAGTGTATGATTTCTTTATTCATGCATGACTTCCACAATATATATATATATATATATATATGTGTGTGTGTGTGTGTGTGTGTGTGGTTCCCTAAAGCCAATACAAAAGAAAGCCAAAATTAACCACTCACCAAAATCCTACAAATATGTACATGGGTTCACTCTCTCTAAAAAATAATAAAGAGAAGAGAAAGAAAGAATATATATATATATATATATATATATATATATATATATATATATATATATAGATAGAGAGAAAGGGGGGGGAGAAAAATCAATAGTATAAACTAAGTACTATGACCCCAAAGTTCTTCAAAGTTGTGAGAAATGGCTATTACAAAAGAAAAAAAAATAGGAAACAAATCCCCTTAAAGTCACTGCATTTTCATTTCTCTCTAAAGGCATGTATTTGATATTTATATTTGATGCATGAAAATAGTATTTGATTTCTATGTAAATCATGTCATTTTATTCATTTCATAATATCTACATTACGTACTATTTTGAGTCTTTCTTCTTTAATCATATGCAAACTCATTAGTTCATTTCTTTACATAATTTCTATTTGTATATAATTTTTAATGAGTGCTTGAACCTATAGGATCAGTATAATATTAAGAGTATGTCTTCTGAGGATTAAAG
The DNA here is from genome assembly GCA_030763125.1 of Hippophae gyantsensis. Taxonomy (NCBI): domain Eukaryota; kingdom Viridiplantae; phylum Streptophyta; class Magnoliopsida; order Rosales; family Elaeagnaceae; genus Hippophae; species Hippophae gyantsensis. The sequence goes on along the minus strand of CM061035.1, from coordinate 37,277,280 downwards.
TCGAAGGGAATTCAGATTCCTAATACTTAAATTGGATAAATCAATATTGATAAATTTTTTATATGGAATATGAGTTTTTGATTTTCAACTAATTTTCACAATAAACTATAAGTCTTTGGGATTTTAATTTAACTTATACTTTGGATTTTAATTATGAACTTAAAAGATACTAAAAGCATGAGAAGTTTTGTATTTTTATTTTTGCTTTGTTATTTTTTCATGTTAATTTTTACTTTGTCAATTTTAGTACTTATTTTGTTTTGTTATTTCTTTTAATTTTTGCATTTAGTTTTATGTATATTGATATCACCACTAATAGCCCTCACGAAACTGAAATTTTTCCACTATGGTAACCTAGGGGTTTAAAGGCTTGTACATACGCTAAATACAATCGTATCAATCTACAAAAGTAATTTAGGATAGCTTAGTTATTTAAATTAGTTTTTTTTGTTTTTTTTTTCACTTTTCTTACTAAAGACTGGCAAGAAGCCCGTTGGGGGTTGTAATGAGTACTTGAAAAGAACTAAATATTATGTGATTTATTTGCACTTTAATGTCAAAAATAGATTTATATTTGCATAAATTTATTATTATTTTAACAAGTTTATGTTTTTGGATCACGGGTATGTTTTCTTGTTTTTTATATATATCTTGCTTCAAAATGATTTATTGGTAAATACTTGAAGAATTGTACCTAAAAGTACTCAATTGCGACCAAGAAGAATAAAATAATAACAAATGTAAGCCTTACATATGTACCAGTCAAATGAAAGGGGTAAAATACAAAGAAATTTGGAGACAAAAAAAATAACATAGGTTGTGACGGTGGAATTTGTGTGCCTCAATGCAAGCTTCTCCGATCATAATTTCATGCATACCAAAATCAAGACGTGCCTCGACATTGATAAAAGTGGGTCATGGTGCCCTTTGATATCTCCCTCACTATCCATTTTTTCCTCTCATTTCGTTAACTCCCCTTACCTATAAATAGGTGCCTCACCCTTCTATAAAAAGCATCCCTTATTCCTCACACCTCAACTGATCATTATCAGCTTTCTTATAGTTTTGTTTAGTTTTTCTTTTAGTTTCTCCCAAGATTCTAAGAGTTACAAGTTTTATTTTTAGTTTTAATTTTTAAATAGTCTAGATTATGTTATCACAAATAAGAGGCAGTAATAAAGAGAATTTTCAGATATTAGATCACTATAGAAATTATCAGATCACTGTAGAAGTTATTTGTAAGAATATATTTGATGTTTAATTTTAATTTTATTCTATTCAAAAATTTAATTTTATGTATCTTCTCAATGTTATATTTAACTTAATGATCATTTATTAAATCTAAACATGTTTGGCCAATCTTGATAATGAGATTTTAGTTATGTTGATAAGTTTGTATAAATTATTTAGGTGAATACTTTTAATAATTATTGAACATATATTATTTTCTATTCAAGAATTTTATAAAAGTTATTATCAAAAAATGTATTGACTACATATTTTTTATAATAAATTTAAAATATAAAGGTTAAATTTCAGATACATCAATCTAAAAACTAATTTACATAGCTTGAATAAAAATTTAACTTGTTTGTTAATTTCTTAAAAAATAAACATAATTTAATTAAATTAATTGATAGACCAACCTGAATACGTCAAGTGATACAATTAATAATTAATAATTAATAGTAGACCCGACCGAAGGCGTTATTTATACATATAAGAAAGAATCAATAAATCTAAGTTTATATTTTATTGACCTAGTTAATTCTACCAAATATATTCAACTAGTTAAATATTACATTAATTCTCCATTGATTAATTAATAACATGTCTATCTGTAATTTGTGGAAATCAGAAAAATTGTGACATGTTTAAATTTATTTTTCACTTTTAAGAGTTTTGTTTATTTATTTAAAGCCAGTAGTTCTTCTTTAGACCGACTTTGGAAGTACACTTATTGTTTTTTACAAAGTGATTCGTATACTTGAGAGCTATTTTAAACATACAAATTTTTTGGATCATATATGTTACCTCATTTATTTGGCGTCTCCTAGTTAGCATGATTTCATTAGGATCTGTAATAATGTTTATTGTGGGATGATTTTTTGTAGTACAAGTATCCTTCTTTACAAGTGATGTTTGTTCTTTTTCTATCATTTCCTAATCTTTGTCATTTTCATCCTTATTTTCATCAAGTTTTGGAATCCCCTCAACTTGAATTAAGCCTTTCCCAACAATATTTGATTTTTTACCATCACTGAAAGTGACCATTCCTTCATTGTATTCTTTAAAGGTTTTAAACAAGGAACAATTTCCAATTATATGTCTCGAATACACAAAAACCAAGTTTTATTTCATTTGGTTTTAAAGGCTATGTGGGATACAAAGTAGTGTAACTTGACTTCTTCACCATACTTTCTTAGACTAAGATGTCTTAGGTGAAGAGGTTTTAGAAGTTGAAGTTACAAGATTTTAAGAACCTTTCTTGTAGTAAAATATTTCCTCTTGAAAAATGTTTGAGGCCTGTCAAGATTGTGAACATAGAGTAGTCCATAATTAGCTCCAATATGTCCCTTTTTTCACAATGAAGACGGATAAGCACAAACTTAACACATATGCCTACCATGTGAGAAATGGTTCTTTGTACATAATTAGTAAAAGTAGGTATAGAGTTAGAATGTGTTACAAATATGGTATTTAATGTTAAAGGTGTATAACTCTCATCCTTATAACCAAGCCCATGTGTATCACCATGGTAGTTGCTAATATTCAATATTTTCTCCAATTTTATAGCCCCTATGTTTAGGTTCTTCATAGTCTCTTTGGTAGCAGCAAGTTTTTCTTTGAGTCTATAGTTTTCTTGTTTTATTTCTACAAGACTTAGATCAATAGTATCAATATGTTCAGACAATTTTAAGTCTTCTTCTAAGTCAAAAATGTTGGTTTTATGCATACTAATTATATCATTCAATTTTTCCACTTTAGTTAGAAGTTTGCCTCTTTCTTCCTTAGCTCTTATGCAATTTGTAAATAATTCTTCAAAACTATATGCATTATATTTAGCTAAAAGAAAAGAATATTTTATTCCCTTATCATCCAAGCTAGTGTTAGAGTAATTTAAATGTATGGTGGCTTTTGCATTGAAGGCATGGAAGTTAGTTTCACTATCTTTTGAATTATTGTCTTTCTCCTATTCACAATCTATATCACTAAGTGTAGAATTGAGTAATATTTCATATTTCTTCTTATTTTTTTAAAACTCTATAGAAATATGGATAAAATCACTATAGGTAAAACATTAAGGTCCAGTAGGTTTATTTTTCATACCATTTGAACCCTTGAGGTAAGGTTCCTTTGACATTTTATCGTTTATCCAATTTCAATGTCCTTTGTTTGGGAGTTGTTTTGTTGGTTCTTTGTCTGAAGGTGATTCTTAAGGCTACAAGCATGTAAAATAATAGATTCAACATTCAAATCATCATCACTATTAAAAGTTACATTTTTGGAGCTTTTAAATGCCATGTCCTTATCCTTCTTGGGTGGCTCAAGAGTGAGCTCATAAGTTTGGGTAGATACAACTAGTTCATCAATATTCAAGGTGTCCACATTCTTACTCTCCTTTACAATCATGACCTTCATCTTATAATCTCCTACCAATGAACTTAGAAGTTTGCACACAAGTATAGGCTGAGGAATTTTCTCACCAAGTACAAAGCAAGCATCAGAAATATCACAAAAATGAGCATAAAATTGATCAAGGTTTCAATGTTGCTAATTTTAAGAGAGCAAAATTGAGATGTTAACAATCTTAATTTTGTTTGTCTTACTTAGAAAGTTTCCTTATGAGGAAGAGCAAGTGAATTCCATGCATCTTTGGCACCTCATAGTCAGAGATGTGATGGAACTCATCAATCGACACATTAGTAAAGGTAGAACCTTTTCTTTAGTAGTCCATTATTTTATTATCTTTATGATTGTTACACCATCTTACTTTATAGAAGGTGGTTCCCAACCTTTAAGAATGGAATCCCCATACTTTTTCATCTTATCTGAAATAGGTTTACATGCGAGTCTTTCAGTAAAGGTAATTATACCCATCAAAAAGTGGGGGTGTAATAGATGACTTAGTTTCTTTCATAGAGTCCATAAGTAAGTATGCATGTCCGTATGAATCAAAATTATTAAGTGGGTCTAGTGTTAGATTTGATACCAATTAAAAGTTATAAAATGGACAAATAGAATTAGAGAGGATCAATAGGGTATTTTTAATTATATCAATTATAATTTCTTAATCTAATCACAATGACTAGACATGCAATAACATGTAAATAATAAAGTGCAAAAATTAAAATAATACATGAGATTTGTAGATGGAAATAAACTAAGTCACTTATTATAGCATTTTATTCGATTATTTATGTGAATTTATATTTTTAAAATCACGGGTATATTTTGTTGTATTTCAAATGTTTTTAGTTTCAAAAAGAGAAAACATATCAATATACGAAGACACCAGACTTGGAGCTCTCAAATAGCACCTTAAGAGATAAAAAGACTAAAGCATGTAAGCCTTTCATCAAGAACCAACAAATTTGTAAGTGGGCATAATAAATTCAACAAAATTGATGCATACCATGATGAAGGATTAATTGAGCTGCAGTAGATACCTCTAAAAAATTCTTACTAGGACGTTGAACTTTTTTTGCCACAGCGAGGAAAAATGTGTGCCGCGAGGTAATACTCTCGGGTTGCATTGTGTGAGTGATTTTTGGATTTGTACCACTAGGTGATAAAAAGCATGACATTGTGCATAATGCTATTTTCTAACTCCGACCTGTGTATATGAGTTTTTCTTATAAATAGGCACATATAGTTTTTAGGTCATTAACTTTCATTTTACATAGTGTAGTCATACATCTTATATTAAAAATTTATATATTCTAGTTCCCATAGCTATTCCACCATCCATATACATATACAAAGAGAGAACCACCTAGTTGTAAAGAAGATCCATAGATTTAAAGAAGGTAGCGACAGCCCATCTAGAGATTTGGAATCATTTTTATCAAGAAATGATAATGTTATTATTATATCTTTTATTTATCTTTGTAATATGATGTCCTTTACTTTGAATTAACTTTACTTAATTTAACTATGATTGGCTAATTCTATAATATGAGATTTTAGTAGTTTTTGCTTCCAATGATTAGAAAAATAGTTTTATTGTTTGAATAAATAAGATTTTATTTATTTCTTACTCATGTTCTTAAAAATTTTAATAAATTAATAATGGATCAAGTTTTTATTTATAATTAAAGAAAATATTTTAGAATTAAGCATTAGAAACATCATCTGTGTTTAGTTGTGCATAAATGAATAATAGTTTAATTTCATTTCATTTATCAATTTGAAGCCCGACCATAGAAGTTATTGATTAAATGAGATTAAATTAAATGGTTAAAAATATCTTTAATTATAAATTATGATAGACCAAATCTTAAATTATAATTAAAAAATATATCTAACTTAGGTTTACAAATTAATTAATTTTAAGGCCGTCCAAAGAAGTTATTACTTAATTGAGGATCTTGTTTTGTATATTTTTCTTGTTTTTCCAATTAAACGATTTCAAGCTAGATCTAAGAAGTCATTGATTAATTGAGAAATACGTGGATTCACCATGACCATGGGGTTTTCTTATTTAAAAAGGAAAAATCAGTAAATATAACTTGTTACTTGAATCATTTAATTTTTTTTTCTATTACGGGTTATGCTCATTAAAATCCCATATTCACCCATCATCTTAGGTTCAGTTATAATTTAGTTTACCTATTTTAATTTACTTTCTTTAATTTACTTATATTCTATATATATTAATTTAATTTATAATTTAGAGTTCTTTACTTCAAACTCACAATTGTTAGATTGTTTAAGAATTATTTTTCTTAACTATATTGAAAAGTAATTTAAATTTTTAAAACCATTACAATTCCTTAAGAGACTAACCTTGGGAGTATACTTTTCACTTATTATAAGTGATTCGTATATTTGTGAGCTTTTTATAATACAAAATTGCATCAATTTGTTTTCATCGTTGTCAAAAAATTGGCGTTTTAAGTTTTTTTTTTGTTATTTTCATAATCTTTTTATTTTGTGATTTTCATTTTATTTATATTATTTTGTTAATATTTGTGTTTTGTTATTTTTGTTTATTTGAATTAATTTTATTTCTTGTCAATTTTTATTTCTTTTGTTTTATCCTTTTATTTCTTTATTTTATTTTATTATCATTTATTTTTGTTATTTTTTTCTCCTTTTTATTTTATTTGTTACTTTCTAGTGCTTATATTTAATTATCGCTTAACCTTAGCATATACGAGATAGAAGATCCTTTAGTAATCAACTTGTACCTTTCATAAATAATGTTAACATATCTAAAAAGCACTCTAAAAGGTTGGATATTGAAATCCAAGAGCCTTTTTTAAAACCATAATTGAGCCACCAAGAGAGCCTATTTTAGAACATTTAAACATAGGGTATTGCTATGAAGAAGTATGCAAGGCCAATCCTTAGCATTGCTACTGTCGTTATATAGTTGGGGAAGGTAGCTCAAAACTTTGAATTAAAAAAATATTCATTTTTTCATATTACCCTCTTCTATGGAATTCCTAATAAAGATCTTTTGACTTTCATTTGAAATTTTTACTCAACTATACAGAATTCACCATTAAATGGGTTAATTGAATACCAATTTAAAATGAGAAACACTCTAAAAAATAGGGCTAAGGTGTGGCTAATGACTCTCCCACCAGATTCCTTGATAACTTGGAATAGAGTTTATAATAAATTTATGGAAAAAATCTATTCCTATCAAAAAACTTCTTATTTGAGAACAAAAATTCAAACATTCTCTCAAATGAGAGGAGAACTATTCCATGAAACTTAAGATAGGTTCAAACTTTAACTCACTCAATACCCACATCATAGCCACCCATTGCATTTGCAAAATCAATTCTTTTATGGTGGGTTGACATAATAGTGTCAATTCATAATTGATAACACTATAGGTGGTTCTATAGGGGAAAAACTACCTTAGAGACTTATGATTTCTATGAAATATTAGGTGCTAATTCCCAATAATAGAGCGGTAAAGTGAGAAGAGCCAAAGTTTAGGTATTGAAATGTTTATGCAACTTGTAAAGTAGAGTGAGAAGAGTTAGAGTTTAGGTATTGAAATGTCTATACAACTTGTAGAGTTGACAAAGCAAGTTGCACTTCTAGCCACTAAAGGCATTCCAAATAGAGAAGTGTAAGCATGGTGCTAACACGTGCTCTTATCAAAGAGAACCAATTGTAGGACTTGAACAAGTGAATACAATAGAGGGCTATTTACCTAAACGTAGGAATGACCCTTATACAAACACTTATAATCAAGGGTGAAGAAATCATCCCAATTTCTCTTAAAGGGTAAACAACCCTCCCTATGCCTAGAACCCAAAACAGTAAGGCCAATAATTCAACCAACACATTCCATATAATCCTCTAAATAGATCAACCTTAGAGGATAATTTGAATACTTTCATTCAAGTTAGCAAAGACAATCAATTGAAAAATAATCAAAGGTTGGTTCTTTGGAGACATCAGTTAAAAGAGGGAAGTGCAAGTGAGGAAACTAGCTTAGCACTTGCAAAAGAAAGAATGAGAAAAGTTGTCTGGTCAAAACAAACATGTGAAGGCTATTGCAACCCTTTTTAATGAAGAGTTTCTACACATTGAATTCCCTGAATTTTTTAAATATTTACCTAATGATGTAAGGAACCCAAATAATTTTGAAGCTACCTATAAAGATCTTGGAAGCTTTAATGTTAATATCACTACTGATGATAAAAGAAGGTAAATTCTATGTTAGATCTACGTGCAAGTTTTAATTTAATTCCATATTCATTATACATACAGGTAGGAGTGGGTGAGCTAAAACCCACAGCCATATCCCTACAATTGGAAAATAAATCTCTATTATATCCAAAGGGCGTGGTTAAGGTTGATAATCTTATCGATCATACCTCTAGATTTTATGATTTCAAATGTATAGCAACCACTGCAAATGGACAAGGAGCACAACATACTTCTTCGTAGTCCATTCATTCCTCTATTAAGGAAATTGTTGATGTCCATAACAAGAATCGAACAATGATAGTTTTGGGAGAGACAATACATTTTCAGACACAAAATCAATACATTGAGTAAATTAAAGTCTATAAATCGTAGCCTCTAGTAACATCTATCTAAGATTTTAAACTAGCTCTTAGTGGGAGAAAACCCACAATTTTAGGTAATATCACTACTACAATATATGCTTTTGGCCTTGGGATTTTATCCTAGGTTGATTTTAAAAAAAATCGAGGCCATAGGGTTTTGGCCATGGTTTGATAAAAACCAAGGCTATAATGTATAGATATAGCCTCGGTTTTATTAGTAACCGTGGCTATAAGTTAAATTACAAAAATTATTTAAATATATATAAACAAATTTATATAGCCATGTTTATTAAATGACTGTGATTATAATTAAAATAATAGAGTTTTCAATATTAAAATACTATATGTCATTCATTTAAAAGAAATACAAAAGTTACTTTACCATTTTTTTATTTTTCTCTATTTTTAATTTAATTTAATGTATTTTTATTTATTTTATAATATATATATATATCACATTTTTATATCAAATTTTTTTTCACTCTTTTTTTTTCTCTTTCTTCTTTTTCCCTCTCTTTTTTTCACTTTTTTTTCTTAATTTCTAAATCATTTCTGGCATCCAATCCTGAGCTCACGTCGTTCATCCCTCTTACCAAGTAACACCACACCTCAAGAAATTGTCGACGACCTCTCCCAATAGCTCCTCATTTCTAGTACATTACTCGACATTTACTATAGGTCATTTCCCTAGCCGCTCTTCTTCTTTTCTCTCTATTTTTTAATAGTTCATATTCCCCTATTTGCACCTTGTCGACTGGTCGTTCGTACTGTCGTCGCTCGCGACCCAACGCTAGGTAAGTGTGATACCCTATTTTTTTACAATATCAATTCATATATGTGTTGATTCTTAATGGATTAGTTCTACGCATAATACATTTTAGTTAAGGTTATTTATTTCATGTATGAATCTATATTTCTTAGGATGTGTAATGAGTCATTTCTTAAGATTAGACAGTGTTATTTCCTTCTCCTATTGTCTGATAATTGCCTCTGCATTTTTTTTTTCATTATACTGAATAAGAACAGAGTTATAACATGCATAGGGATTTAGGATTCGGCTATTGTTGCTCATTTTAGATTTTAGAAGTATGTATATATACATGTCGAACCTATACAAATTTTATTTTACATAAAAGCTAGTGGATTTGTTGTAGTTTATTATCTTTTTAATTTGAATCAATATATATAAATTGTAGTTTACAGAAAAGCCTATTGTTACTCATCTTTTTAAATCAATCAAAAAAATATTAAATTTTTACTTAAAATAACACATTTTAAACTTATACTAATAAAAATAACATTCTTATTTTGAATATAAAAATATATGAGTTAGTATTTTATTTTTATTATTATAAATTTTAAAAATATTAATTTTATGATTTTTTTTTAAAATATATACGACGTAATAAAAATAAGGCTTCATAATTAAAATAAAAACTATGACTAAAGTACCTTATTTAAAAAGTAAGGTAGGGTAGCATATTAATAGGTATAAAACTTTCATTTGATTGCCTTAATCTTTTCAATCCAAGTGTATACTTGTATTTTTTCCTTCTAATTTTTTTTCTAACCAATACATGTGTTGTGTCATTTAGAATGGATAAGTCTTGGATGCATAAGCCAAGATTTTCACAAGATTATTTAGGAGTAGAAGCGTTTTTTTAATTTTGCTTGGTTGAATGCCATAGACAATAAGCCTATTCGATGTCCTTGCAAAGATTGCATAAACATATAATTTCAAAATATTGATGATATACGAGATCATCTTATTTGTAAAAGGATTGTTCGAACTTATATAAATTGGTATATGCATGGAGAACCCCTAATTCAAGAGGATGATGAAACAAAGATATCACTAAATATTCGGATCAAATCCATAGATATGAAGGATTCCACCATTGAGATGGTAAATGCAATAGAAAATGAACCCAACATAAATCAAGATGAATTTAACAAGTTGTTAGAAGATGTAGTGAAACAGCTTTATTCTGGTTGCAAAAATTTCACCAAGTTGTCTACAATAGTGAAATTATAAAACCTTAAAGAGAAACATAGGTTATTTGATGTCGGGTTCACTCCTATATTAAATTTAACTCATGAAATGCTCCCAAAGATAAATGAGTTGCCTACTTCTACGTATTAAGTGAAAAAAACATTGAGTAAGTTTGGTATGGAGTATGTAAAGATTCACGCTTGTCCAAATGATTGTATCCTTTATAGGAAACAATATGAAAATGCTACTCAATGTCCGGAGTGTGGTACTTCAAGGTGGAAACCTACATCAAATGGTAATGAAGTAAAAGGAGTGCTGACTAAAGTGCTTTGGTACTTTCCGCCAATACCTCATTTTAAGAGAATGTTTAAAAGTAAAGAGACATTGAATATGTTGACGTGGAATGCAGATAACAAATCCATGGATGGTATTTTGCATCATCCAGTAGATTTCTCATGTTGGAAGGTAGTAGATGAAAAGTGGCCAGATTTTGGGTGAGAGACTAGGAATTTGTGTCTTGCTATTTCCGCTGATGGGATCAACTCTCATAGCAATCTAAGTAGTAGATACAGTTATTGTCCAATGATTATTTCGCATATAACCTTCCTCCTTGGTTATATGATGAGTGCTCAAAAAGCACTAAAATTACCATGATTTTATGCACATTAATTGATTAAAAATATATATATTTATATGTTTTATCATATATTTATATAAATTTGTCATTTTCGGAATCACGGGTGTTTTTATTGTTTTTCAGGTATTTTCACTTAAAAACGTAACTTAAAGACTCAAAGAGGAATACTGGAAGCAATACATCACAAATATATTAATAAATAAATAGGGAAAGGTCAACAAATATAGAAAAATTGGACAAAATGGGTCAAAAATGTCAAAAAGGAGAAAATTGCGCCGCCTACCTCTCAGCCGCTGCTTATGTCACCCCATTTTTCGCACGGCCATGACGTCATCTTTGACGTCATCAATGACCTCAGCAATTGCACTCCGCGTTTTCATCATTTTTTAACATTTTTTCACCCACTTTTTCTCTCCATCCTCACCTATAAATACCCATTTCTCTTCACTTCTAAACACACCTCAAAACACATTCTCTTCTCTCTTTCTTTCTCTCTTTTCTTAGATTTTTTAGTTTTTCTTAGTTTTTAGCTTTTCTTAGTTAATTTCTCTTAGTTTTAGAGTTCTTCCCTTTTTGGGAAGAAGTAGTTATGTTTTTGTAATTTATTAGCTTTTTGATTCAATAAATGGGAGTGCAAATTCCGCTTGGAGGTTTTCCAGCAATGGGAATAGCATCGAAGTTCTGTAAGGATTTTATTTTCTTTACAGTTATTTTTTATGCTTTATTCTTACATGTTATATTTAATTTATCTGTGATTAAATTTAACTTTGCTGGCTGTTTATAAACATGATGTAATAATAACGTTGTTATGCTTGCGAAATATTAAATAGGTAAAAATCTCTAAAATGAATTGATTTTATTTTTATTCAAGATTTTATATTAAGAATGTTAGAGAGAAATATTATTTTTCATTACAAACTTAAATCTGAAAATTAGATTTTAAGGTTTAGTTATCCGGTCTAATTTAGAGTAGTGCTCTTTTATTTGTTGGTACAATCGCCCGGTAGTTAGAGTGAAGCTTTATTTCAAAAGTTTTTATAAAAATTATTATCTGAAAATGTATTGACAACATGTTTTCAGTAGTGGTTTTAAAACTTGAAAGTTAGTACTCGGATAATTAAATTCTTAGATTTAATTTGGACATCTTGAATAAAGTTTAAACTGTCTAACCCCACCAAAGGTGACATTTAAATGGTTCATTTTCAATCTCTTAGAAAAAGAAATTAATTTAATTAACCAAATTAATTATCAACCCCACCCATAGGTGTTAATTGATTTGTTTAGTTAACAAAGAATATCTAACCCCACCAAAGGTGGTATTCATATAAAAAAGAGAGAATCAATAAATATCAATTCATATCTTTAATGACCTAAATAATATGAGCAAGCATAATTAACTTAATGATTATATACATAAATACTCCACCATTATAAATGATAAAATTTGCATAAATGTTTATTGAATCTATGTTTATTTTTATGTAATTAGATTAAAAACACAAAACCCAAAATATCGTGACAGGATGTTTAGGATTTAATTTCGTTTTTGAAAATTTGAATAATAAATTAAAATCACATACATTCCTTCCTTAGATCGACCTTGGGAGTATACTTATCATTTTCTACGAAATGATTCGTGCACTTGCGAGAGTTTTATAAATATAAAACCAAAGTATTAGCAAGAATCGACAATGCCGGTTTTCACTCATCAAGTTTTTGGCACCGTTACCGGGGAAGGAATAGCGTTTTTAAATTATTTATCAAAATTTTAAAAACTTTTTGTGTTGTAAATAATTGTGATTTTTTTATTAAAAATAAATAAATAAATAAATAAATAAAATTTGTTGTTTGTGAAAAGTAAAAAAAAAATTCAAATTTCAATTTCATTATAAATAAAAAAAATTAAAATTTTAAATTTCATAAAAAAATTATAGCATGAATAATAAAACAATTTTGAATTTTGAAATTTGAAGTAAAAAAAAAGTAAATAAATTTTAAATTAAATAAATAAAAATAAATAAATAAAAATAAATAAAAATAAATAAAAAAAATAAAAATAAAAATAAATAAAAAAAAAAAAATAAAAATAAAAAATAAAAAATAAAAAAAATAAATAAACTTTATTTTCAATTTTTTTTCTTTTATCTTTTTCAATTATTTTTTTAATTATTTTTTATTTTATTTTATTTTTGGCTTAATTTTTAATTTAAAATTTTTTTTCTCTTTTTATTTTATTTTTTTTTCTTTTACTTTTTCAATTTATTTTATTTTTGGTTTTTTTTTTAATTTTATTTTTTTAACTATTTTTTTTATCTTAATTTTCGTTTAAGTTAATTAACTTAGGTTTTAGTAACTTAATTTACTAACTTAATTAAATTAGATTTTCATTAACTTAATTAACCTACTTTTTTATTAACTTAATTAACTTAAATTTTAACCTAACTTAACTTAATTAACTTAATTTTAATAGCATGAAAAGTAAAGATCTAAGGGAGTTCTGTCTAGGAGACTAGTTCCTAGAAGCCTTTGTGCTACTAGTCTTTCCTGGAAACGTTGCTCTGTCTAGGAGGATGGTTTTTAAGGAGTCTTTGCCCCACTATTATTTCCTGGGAGCACTCTTGGTTAATACTGATTATGTTATTTTAACTTAGATATTATAGTTAAAAACAAAAAAAAAACAAAAAAAAAATCGAAAAAAAAAGTCTGAAACTATCTCCAAAATTTTAATGTTTTAATTACAATCTAAGGAGTTAGTTGTTTTGTTTGATCTAGGTACAATTATGTTTTGATGCCTTTAATTATTTGATTTATACCTAGACATGGATTATCTAAAACTCACAAGTATGTCCCTAGTTTTAAGTAGAAAAAAAAATTTTGAAAATCCATAGGACATGACTCAAAAAAGTATAGGTAGACAATCTTGTCTTACTTGTTGGTTTGATTGACTCATTGATGAGGGGACATTGAGTTTACTTAAAATGAAATCCCCAAGTTACGTCTTGCTAAGACGTTAAACTAAGCGATGGATGGGAGGTAACCCATCATTTTAGGTAATTTAATTTAATTTATTTAATTTCTATTGTTTATTTTAGTTTAATTACATGTGAATAATTTTAAAATTGTTAAAACTAAAAAAAAATTGTTGAGATGTTAGATGTTTACATCAATCTGTCTGTGTGAACTTTAATGAACATGATGGATGCACCTGCATTTCTCCATCACTACTTGCAACATTCTCAAGAAATAGGTAATATTTCCTCTATTTTCTCTTTATCTTTAATTTATAGTTGTTACATTGAGGACAATGTAAGTTCTAAGTTGGTGGTGGTGAAAAGTTACCATGCTTAATTTAAAAAAATTTAACAATTTAAAAATAATAATAATAATAATTTTTTTCTTTTTTATGTTCACATTTTCATTTTTATTGTGTTTGGTTTTTTTTGTGTGATTTAGTAATTTTGGAATTAAAAAAAAAAGTTCTCACAAAAATTTATCATTTTTTAAATCAAATTTAAGTAAATAGTTAAGTCTTTTGTACTGTTAGATTAATTTTTGAAAACATATCATGAAATATTATGTAATTATTTTTGATAATTAGTTAATTTTTGTCATAACTAGTATTTCTTGATAAGATGTAGAAATTATATTAAACCCAAAATCGGTGTTTATGAATTTGTTTTAGTGGAGACTACCTTTGTGAGATATAATTTGAACCTAATTTTCCTTATTTAGAGTGAAATATATATTTTTTCTACTCCAAACACATTTCTTATTACTTCAAATTCTTAGATGATCTCTATAGGCATTAACATTGAATGTATGAATTTTTTCTCATCTTAATAGAGTGTAGTATATTTTTTATTATTATTTTTGCTTAGATTAAATGATTTGAGTAGAAATTGATAGTATATGATTTTATCTCATTCGTGCATGACTGTTACAAAAAAAGAGAGACATATCTGGGGTTACCTAAACCAAGATCAAACAAAAAAACCACAAAACCCCAAAATATCGTGACAGGATGTTTAGGATTTAATTTTGTTTTTAAAAGTTTGAATAATAAATTAAAAACCACATACATTCCTTCCTTAGATCAACCTTGGGAGTATACTTATCATTTTCTACGAAATGATTCGTGCACTTGCGAGAGTTTTATAAATACATAAAACCAAAGTAAGGGTAGGATCGGCGATGTCAGTTCTGCCCGATCAAGTTTTTGGTATAATTTTTTTTTTAAATTGTTAATTTTTTTTAAATTAAGCATGGTAACTTTTCATTATACATGAAAAGGAAGTTTATGATGCTTTCCATGTTAATTTTCAGACCAAAACAACCAGGTAATGACATTAATTACTACTTGGAGCCTATTATTGATAAATTGAAGAAACTTTGGGATGAAGGAATTGATGTGTATGACTCATACAAAAAGGATTACTTTAATCTTAAAGCAGTGGTATTGTGGACAATAAATGATTTTCTGACTTATGGAAATTTGTGTGGACATGTGACCAAGGGGTATAAGGCATGTCTAGTATGCACTGAGAAAACTTGTGCTCAATATCTATTACATTCAAAAAAGATTTCTTTTGCTGGACATACCCGATTCTTGCCAAAAGGGCATAAATTTTGATGTCGAAAGAAAGGTGTATGTAACAATGAAGAAGAAGATACTCCAGTGGCTTTGCATGGAGAAGAAGTGTTACACAAATTACAAGGTATGATCTTCAAGAAGTTGGGAAAGTGGGACTTAGTTCTGAAAGCAATGGCTAAATTACAAAGAAAATTAAGAGGAATAAGAAAAGGAAAAGAAATGCAAAAATAAAATGGTAGTCTAGGGAAAAGAAAATTCAAAATGATTGCAAAGAAGAAGGTAAAACCTGACAATGGTGACAAATGTTGGAAGAATATGTCAATTGTTTGGAAGTTTCCTTATTGGGAATCATTGCATGTATGTCACATACTAGATGTGATACACATAGAAAAGAATGTATGTGATACTCTAATTGGAACACTTCTTGATATTCCTTTTAAAATAAAGGATGGTATTGATGCTCGCATGGATCTAAAAGAATTGGAATTAGAAAAGAACTGGCTCCAATTAAAAAGGATCACGGGTTAAGTTGCCTCCTGCTTGTTTTACACTTTCTAGGGATGAAAAGATAACATTTTGCAAATGTTTATTAGGATTGAAATTTCCCGAAGGTTACTCATCAAATGTTTAAAACCTAGTATAAATGCAAGACTTAAAGTTATATGGTTAAAAATCATATGATTGTCATGCTTTTATGCAACAATTATTACTGGTGGCAATTAGATCAATTCTTCCAAAGCATGTTCATTGTGAAATCACTTGTCTTTATTTTTTCTTCAATTCCATTTGCAAGAAAACAATTGTAGAATCTGAGCTATATAAACTACAACTTGAACTTGTTAAGACATTATGCTTACTTGAAAATTATTTTACACCTTCATTTTTTGATATCATGATTCACTTAATTGTTCACCTTGTTAGAGAAGTGCAGTTATATGGTCCTGTATACATGTGATGGATGTATCCTTTTGAAAGATTCATGAAGTTTTTGAAAGGTTATGTTCGTAACAGTAATCGACCAAAGGGGTGCATAGTTGAGTGTTATATTGCAGAAGAAGCTATTGAGTTTTTCTCTGAGTATCTATCTGGTGTATCCATAATTGGAATCCCTTAGTCTAGGTTTTCATTGAGTGGTGGTTTAGATAATATTGGTGAACCAATAAGTCCAGGCTTAGTTGAAACAATCGTGCAAGTTCAATGGGAATAAAGTTATCGTTTAGTGCTTGCAAACAATAAAGAGATTGAACCATACATAAGGTAAAAATGGTTTCATTTACATCTACATTTCATAATTTCTTAAATTTTCTTTTCATACGTTACTCACATTACTCATATTTAATAGGATGTATATGGATATATTAAAGGCAAATCCTCGAAACAGGAGAAAAGGAGAGAAATGGTTTCAAGATGAACACAATCATAATTTTATTCATTGGTTTTGAGATAAAGTTATGGACGAGTTAAGTTTCCCTAATAATTCCATCATAGAAACTATAAGGTGGCTAGCAAATGAGCAGCGGTATGATGTTATCAAGTATCCTGGATATGTTATAAATGGTTTTCAATTTACAACAAAGGCAAGGGATGAAATTTGTGTTAATCAAAATAATGGGGTTATGTTAAATGCTCAAGCTTTGTAATTTGCAAGTTCTAAGGATAAAAACCCAGTACTATCTGAAAGGACTTATTATGGAGTTATTCAAGAAGCTTGGGAGTTAGAATATCATATGTTTCGTGTTCCAATATTCTTGTGTGACTGGGTTGAGGATAATCAAAATGCAATTTGTAAGAGCGAATTAGGATTGACTCTTATTAACCTTGGTAAGATAGGTCATCAAGATGACCCATTCATCATGGCCACCCATGCTAACCAAGTATTCTATGTAGAAGATCCTACAGACACAAAATGTTCAGTTGTGTTGATACCGCCTAAGTGAGAGTTTTATCACAAAGAGAAAGAATTAAATGAAATTTGTCTAAATATGGATCTTTTGTGAGCAATATACCTAACTTAAATTATGCTAATGATTTAGAAGAATATAATTCAATATATACGCGCAATAATTGTGAGCCAACTTGGATTGATCGAGGAAGATAACTTTTTTCTTTATTTGCAATGTTCGTGTTAGGTATGCATCGTAAAAAATATTATGTGTTTGTTTCTATTTATAGCTTACGTCTATAATTCTAATTTTATTATTTCTTTTCAATTATAAATTGATAAATATATATATATTTTTATAATATTTTCATTCTTTGTCTATAGGTATATGGATCCTAATGAGATTGTTGACGATCGTGACAAAGATGAAAGAGTTAGGAACGAACACAACTGCATTGATGAGGAGAGTTCTACGAATGATGATACTTCTTCAGATATGGAAAGACCATCTAAAAGAAGGAAAAAAGAAAAAGTTAAAAATAAAAGAGGTATAACAAAGGTGAAGAAAATTGTTAAATCAACATGCACAGAAAAAATTACAATTGAATTTGATAATGAATGCAACCCAATTGGAAAGAAGGGATCAAAAATGATTAGTTGGATATGTGTGTTAGGAAAAATAATGATTAGGATTATTTATAATGATTGGCAGAAGGAAGTGTCTAAAGTAGAAATAGACATGATATGGGCAACATTAAATGTAAGTATATATTTTGCACTTGTACTTTTTGGTCCTTTCTTATTTAGTTTTACTATTAAATTTTCATGTGAATTTATAGGAAAAATATAATCTTCCGAAGGCATACAAACGTAAGTACCTTAAGATGGCAGCTTTGAGATGGAAAACATTCAAAAAGAATTTGAGGAAAAAATAAAGTAAGCCTTATTTGGACCCATTGAATAAGAAGAAGCTATACAAACCACCTAAGAAGTATGAATGGGTACACAATGATTGGCATGCATTTGTGAATTACACACAATCTGAGAAATTCAAGGTATTATTGAATACAAAAGTATAAATATTATCATTTAATATTTTGAATGTATATGCCCTAACAACCCTATTCATATATGTGCTCTTAATAGAAATCAAGTTATGAACATGTTGAGTTGAGGAAGCATAATGAGTATAATCATCATACAGGAAGAATGGGTTTTTCCAACCTAAGAATTCAATTGGTAAGTTATTAAAATTAAGTTTGAATGATAATTAGTTAAATATTTTGGTATACAATGTTTTTGTAACGCATTATACATATCTATAGGAGTCAAAAAGTGGTGGCATACAAATTCGACGATCTCATGTATTTATCGCAGCTAACACTCCTAAAGAAGGAGAGTTCAAAAGTAAACAAGTTCAAGATAAATTGGAAAAAGTGGTAATTATTCAAAATGTTAGATAATATGTTATGATTAATCGATTATATTTATGCTTATTGTTTTATGTATGAATTGATGTAAAGTAAAATGCAAGATAAGATTGACAGTGGTGAGATTGAATAAGAGATAGGTATAGATGCAATGGTAATGGCATTGGGGAAGGATCATCCAGGTCTTCTTAAAGGATGCTCCCAATATACAACATCTACTGAATATTTTGGCATGCTTATAAAGTTCAAGTGTACTAATTATCCATCCAATGAAATGGTAAATATCTTAAATGAAATTATGTCAATGAAGGAAAAGCTTGCAAGCTTTGATACCATAAAGGCAGAGATAGATGCACTAAGAGCTGAGTTACTGGGAGATAGGAGTGTAGGACATTTAAGTCATTATCTAGAACAAAATCATCCAATTGATAGTTCTAATGGGACTCCTTGTACAAAAACTATTACACCTACATCTACACCACACATCCAACAAATTTCCACTCCTCTTGATGTGCCTACATTTCATATGGGATTAGTTCTAAGTAATCTTCAATATTCATTATTTTTCATATTTTACTTTTGATTTGTGTGGTGTTTAAGTCATAGTATATATGTTTGTTCTATTACTATGTAGGGAAGAAATATTTTTCTTACATATGAGAAACCATCTCGTATTGTGGCACGTGGGAGGGTAGATGATTCCTCTAGTGGTGTTTGTCATGGACAACCTTTGAATAGGAGTTGGAAGGTTTCCGTTGTGGATGATATTGAAAAGAATTGTCCCTTATCTATACCAACAAGGGAACATAATACAGTTACAGAAGTAGTCAATTCATTTGTTGCTTGGCCTCTACATCTTGTCATATTAGGAAAGAATGTAGTAAGGATATTATCCTTACCTTTTATATATTGTTTTCATTATTGATTAATTTGAAAATATAAATACAATTTTATTAGATTTCTTCATATTGTGAATAGATAGGATTTGAGCAAGGAGAAATCAAAGTTACCTATTACCATTGGCAAAAAAAAAGCTCAAAGGAAAAACCTACGGACAAAATATCTTCTAAGAAGCCTACTTTGGTGGTACCAACAAAAAAACCAATTTTATATACATATGACCAAACTAGTGGTTTTCCTAAGCATGTTAGATTTGTTATAGTTGTATGCTCATCTGCATCTTCGGTTAATGATCTTGTTGTTAAAGTTTCAATGGAAGTTCAAATCTTAGGCAATGAACTGTCTATTTTTCTATCAATTGAGTGTGTAGAACAATTTTACACAAAGGTGGAGATTGGCTATTCAGTTGTCAAATTATGGATACATTTAGTTTATTTGATTTTAATTCATTTTTAATTTTATGATAAGTTAAAAGTTATTCACTTGATATTTTATTTTGATTGTTATTTTGTCATTAATTTTTGAACTTATTTCCTAGGCGATGCTATGCTATGCTGGGTTGAAAAAGAAACAATTGAATGATGTAATTAAATTTATTGATCCAAGTTGGTTGTGTGTCATTAAGAAGAAGAGAACACGTACTCAATTTGCAAGACAATTTTTTGAAAGGATGCAAAATACTCAAGAGTGAGATAAGTGGATTATTCCATATAATGGAGGGTAAGTGGATTAGTTGTATAACATTAATGAAAAATTATGTTATGTAATCAAATGCATTTACCAATATATATCTTACTATAAATTGATGTAGGTATCATTGGATCTTAATTGTGTACGAGTCATTCATAAATACCATTTATTATTTGGATTCAATGTGGGGTGAAGTGTTCTCGAATATTAAAAACATTATGAATGAGTAAGTTATATTTTTAAAAACAAATTTAATGTTCTTGTAAACAGTAAGTTCAATGTATCTTCACAAGTAACTCTTATTTATTTTTCCTTCATTATATAGAGTTCATATTATGTTGAATGGTCATCAAAATTGAAGGTCTCAAGGTTTACCAATATGGTATAGAATGAGAGTAAGTTATAAATGCATGGTTTATTAAACTCCTTAAATTCAACCTTATAGATTTTTCATATCTATATATATTCACTAGAAGTATTGACAATATTTATTGATAATATCTATGTAATATCTTTTTAATTAGATAATATATATTAAGCTTACAACTCAATTTTCGTTCTAATGTACAGTGTCCTAAGCAAGATGATTTGGTAACTTGTGGGTATTATGTCCTTATGTTTATGAGGATAATTATTATCAATCCACTTATTTCTATTATTTACTTGGTAATAATTTAAGTAATTTTGTGTATTTTCATTTCTTGTTTTTTTATTAATCAAAATAGGTGGTTAATTAGCTAACAATATGTTAAAATGTGTGTACATTATAGCTTAATCATAAAGGAACTTACATTGATACTGAAGTTGATGAGACTCGGAATGAGTGGGTAGAATTCATAAATCAATTCTTACAGCTATAACTCACCGTAGAGTCAAATAAAATGCTAAGGTAAATGATATGGGATGTTCATGACTGGTTTTTTAATCAAAAATCTAGTTTCTTGTTTCATTTTTAGAACAAGAGGTAGAGAGGACTCTTGTGTGTTATGGATGTTGTATATGCATGATTATATTCATGTAATAAGGATGTTGGTATACTCATATATAGTAGATGCTTATATTCACAGGTACTATTACACGGTGTCATTTATTGTAGACAGTTCTGTGATACTATAATTATGGGGTAATAAACCTATATATTAAGAATAAATAAGTAGAGAAGACTCTTGTGTTCTAGATGTTGTATATGCACGATTATATTCATGTAATTGGATGTTAGTATGCTCATATATAGTAGATGCTTATATTCACAGGTATTGTCCCATGCTCTAAAAGGACCCTTCCTTTGTCTCTTTATTGTGCGTAATTGATATGGATAGTACTAAATAATAATGTTGCTGCTGTAATTGATATGGGTAGTACTAAATAATAATGCTACTATTGTTATTGATATGGGTATTACTAAATAATAATGTTGCTGTTGTAATTGATATGGGTAGTATTAAATAATAATGTTGTTGTTGTTATTGATATGGGTAGTACTAAATAATAATATTGCTTCTGTTATTGTTATGGGTAGTACTAATTTCATTGAATTGTCTCTCAATTTTTCATTTTAGATCGAGTATCATAAATTTACTTAGAGGTTAGATAAGCATTCTAACTTTCACTCTTAAACACGTTGGAAAAAGACTTATTATGGATCATTTGTTGAATATACAGGAATAAATGTAGATTGAAGAACTTATTGTGGAAATATGAGATATTGCTTATATTCATGTAATCTGGATGTTGGTATGTTCATATATAGTAGATGCTTATATTCACAGGTAACTGTTACACAGTGTTATTTATTATAGACATTTTTATGACACTATAATCATGGTGTAACCTATATATTAAGAATAAATAAGTAGAGAGGACTCTTATGTTCTGGATGTTTTATATACAAAATTATATTCATAGAATCTGGATGTTGGTATGCTCATATTAGATACTGTTTTTTATGAGGAAATTAATGCATGTGGTCAAGGACAAATATTTTAAAGAATAGCATTACAATGGGACATATAAAATATTTCAGATTGATTTAAATTGTAGACAATTTGATTAGTTAGTAGCATTAAAAATTTTCATGTATATTTTTATATTTGTGGAACACTTTAATTAGCTAGTTTTTATTATATGTGTTTTAGTCTATCGATATATTAAATTCTTAATGTAATATCTCTCTTAATTTTAATATAATTAATCTTAATTTTCTCAATTTATTTTAATTTATATTTGAAAATTAGCTTAATTAAGATTTGTATAGTCACGGTTTAAGTGTAGCGGAAACAATAGATATCATTTTGATTACAAGTCTATGGCCTCGACTATTAGAAAACTGTGGCCATTAGGTGTACTTATGGCCTCGGTTATTAGAAAACTGTGGCCATAGGGTGTACTTATGGCCTCAATTATTAGAAAACCGTGACCATAGGGTGTACCTATGGCCTCGGCTATAAGTAAACTGTGACCATAGGTCGTTACCTTTGGCCTCTCTCACATAGGCCTCGATTCTTATAACCGTCCTATAGCCTCAGTTTTTAATAACTGAGGCCAGAGGTACACCCTATGGCCTCAATTATTAAAAAACTGAGGTCATAAATCATTACCTTTGGTCTTTCTCATATAGGCCTCGATTCTTATAACTGTGGCCATAGACCTACGATCATAGTTAAAAACCGAGGCCATAGATACATATTGTAGTAGTGATTCTTTCTTTTTGTTCTAATGTAGTAATTTTAATTTATTTATTCTCAGTAAATTTTCTATTTGCTCCTTTTGAACGTTTTTTTCTAAACATATGCATAGTTTCAACATTGGGGGTGAAAATAGACCTAATAAAAAAATTTATTTTGATACAAAAGTATCATACTTTTAGTTAATTTAAGGTGATTAATTGAGTTTATGTATTTTTTTTGTTTGATGCCTTAAACTTCTATTCATAGTTGGTGTTTCATGCTTGGATGTTGAAATTGAGATAAACCTAAATTTGCACTGAATGTTAGTATTTTAAATATCTGATGAAGTATCGTATACTTATTTTCAATGCTTAGATTAAATGATATGAGTTGAAATTGAAAGTGTATGCATATATTCATTCATGCTTGACTTCTACTTATATATATGGTTCCCTTAGAAAAAAAGAGAGAAAAATTAGCACTCACCATAATTAATATATGTGCATGGGTTTGTTCTCTAAACAAAAAAAATAGTATAACTAAATACTATGACTCCAAATTCTTGAAAGTAGTGATGTGGCTATTACAACATAGTAAGAATAACCCCTTGAATTCAATTGCATTTTCATTCATCTTGAGGAATATATTTGATATTTTTACTTAATGATTTTGATTGAAGTATGATATTAGTAATATGATATTGAAGTCAATTGTATTTTCATTCATCTTGAGGCATATATTTGATATTTTTGCTTAATGATTTTGATCAAAGTATGATATTAGTAATATGATATATTCACAATCGCAACATTTGATACCTTTCATGAGATCCATATAATGTACATTGAGCCTTTCTTGTTTATACACATATGCGAACCTTTTTTGCTTTATTATTTACATAATTGTTTTCACATATACTTTGTTGAGTGCTTGAACCTAATAGATTAGTGTGAAATTGAGAGTATGACTTGTGAGAAATAGAGTCAAAGCAATTTTGGATTCTTAACAATAGGATCGAGTGAGTCCATGTCGATATGTTCTAATAATGGGGAATAAATTTGTGATGTGTAATTTATTTAAATGATAAACTTTGATCCTTTGTGATGTTGGGTGAGCTTGTGTTTGAGTCTTAAATTATTAACTACAAAAAACTAAAGCTTGAAAATATTTGTAATTTAAGTTTTTATTTTTTTTATTAATTTTTATTTCATTTTTTACATATTAGGACATATCATCACTGGAAGTCCTCACGATGCTACACTCATCCATGAAGGCCACTAAGGGATTCAAAGGCTAGTTACTTATGCTAAATGCAACTGTGAAAATCTACGAAAATAATTTAGGCTAGTATCATATGACACTCCATTCCTTACATAAAAGAAAAAAATATTGTTAAAAGTATATTTTATATAATTACAAATTTAAGCACGAGATGCCACACATTTTTTCTTAAGATGACATGTGTCCTTGTAACCAAGGTTTGAAATTTGGATGTCAGTGATGATGTCGAGATACAATTTTTACAAAAATGTTGAAGATATTGTTGTTGTTGATGGAAACTTTAGAAAAATAAATCATGAATACTATGACAAATCTATAAAAAAATATTCAATTTTTTTATAAAACTTTATAAAATATTAAAACAATCAAATTCCTATATTTTAAACTAGTTTTTTATTTAATGCATGTATTTTTAAATATAAAATATTTATATTAATCAATAAGCTGATCAATTAATTAAAATATTGTGTAGTAAAGTGTACATTAATTTTTACTAAATATTATAGAATAAGTACTTAAGAGGTTTGAAATAATTAAGTAGACTATATAATTGTATTAACTATTATAAATAGATTAATCTTAATAGTATGAAAATAAATTTCATTGATTTTTTGTTTTTAAAAGTACACATAGTTTGGGGGACATAATAGGCTTTACCCTTCAATTCAATCTATATATTATAATATTAATATAAAATAGTAGAAAATAAAATATGCATGTTGACTTTGTACTTAGAATTGGATTGATGCTACTGTTTTGCTTGATTGCTCACTAAACACAGTAATATATAATATAATTTTCTCTTTTTCTTTACCTATTCATTTCATATGAATAGAAAACATGCTACGAATAAGAAAAAAGAGAATATATTATCTCCTACAAAAGTGAGAAAAAAATTAAATTGAAATGATTTCTTAGAAAGAAAAAAAGAGAAATAAATTAAGAATTGATATTTTTCATATTTTGTTTGACATTTTAGAGTTTTTTTTATCAAATATTTAATGATATTTTAGCAATAATATCTACTATATCAAGGACATTAGCCAAAAAAAGATCTTTGAATAGAATTTAAGTGACATTTTAACTATATTCTCGATAATTTCATAATAATTTGGCCAAAAGATATGGATTTCACGTTTCAATACCGAGATATGTAAAAAAGAGACATTATCATGACAATGTCAATGATGTCGTTGAAATTTCATCCTTGCTTGTGACTACCCAAAAGGAGGGGGGAGGAAGAAATGGTGTTTCTAAAATGTGAGTCATATGCCAACATGTGTTACTCACCTTCTCTTACTTATCCTGTTAGTGCAAGCTTCTATAAGAAGCTTGTCACAAAATTAGCTGAAATTAAAGAAGGAAAAAAAGAGAGAAAGAGTAGGGAGAAAATGAAAGAAGGAAGAAGTGAAAAAAGAGATTCTAAGTTAAAGCATAGCTAGGTAAATGTTTTGTAGAAAATTGAAATTGAAGCTGAGAAAACATCAAGAATAATTAGACTTTACTCATATATCCTTAGAAAGGTATAAATTTATATTTTATGATAAATTTTATGGTTTTTTATTTTGATTTATCTATACAAAGTTATACACGTTTAACTAAAGGTGGTTCTATGAAAATCATGTTGGAAACCTTATTAGGAACCAATCTGTATTTTTGTTATTTAAAATGGTTTTAAAAATTGGGATTAGACAAGTTATATCTTGTTTTAAAGCTTGAGATGTCTAGTTCTATAAATATTTTCCAGTTTGTCAACTTGTGTTTTCTAGAAAAAGTTATGGTGATTTAATTCAGGGTATGTTCTGTGAAAGTTATGCTAAAATATCATGTTTTGAATTGAGTTGGAAAGGTTTTACATATGATAAGAGTGTGTAATATATTTTTTTAAAGGTTAAAATGTATTTTTTTTTTATCCTTTTATAGAATTATGTTTGGACATTTCTAAAAAAATTATACCTATTTATGTGATGATATGTGAGAATTATTTTAAAACTATTTTTAGTATGATGACACAAATAGAATTTTCAGATTATAAAACATATTTGGTGATCAAAAATGAAAATATGTTATCTTTCTATAAAGAAGAAAATATCTACTTTTTGGAGTGTTATGACATATTATAATTTGAATATTTTCACTTAGAATTATGTGTGTTTGAATGATGAAACTCATTTTAGTGATTTCAAAAGATATTTCACCCATGTTCATAGCTAAAGAGCTGAGTTCAAAAGATGATTTTAAAATATTATTAAATAGTTTTATACCTATTTTACTTGTAAGTATAATGGATTTCAAGGTATGCCTTTTTGATTTGAAACTAGGAGAGTGAAAATATCGAAACTATAAGTAACAATTTGATTTCTACCTAAGTATAAAAGAGAGCATTATGTTATATGTCAATGACCCATGTTTTAACATTTTTTAGTATCATTCAGTTTTATATTAGCCAAGCTAGGTATGATGTTATTCTTGTTTCTAACACAAGTATGATTATATAAGGTAGATTGATCAGTAAGGCATTTCAATGCAACTTGAACAATACCAGTGATATAGTACTATGAGTGGATTTTCAATATTTTTAAAACTAGATCACTTGAGTTTAAATTATGTAAGGCTTATATGAGTGTTGGCGATATTCTTGAACAAAACATACAAATTTAATTTTTGTTTTTAATTGTGTCTTTTAAGAATATTTTCAAGCCAAAAAAAACTATCAAGCTCCATCGATCACAATTTAGGTATATCTTTGTTCTTAGGCATGTTAGATTACATGTTAGACACGTTGGAAAATTTTGAGATTAGGATCAATCGAGCTATTTAGATCGATCAAGGATCGATCCACTCAACTTAAAAAGTCCTGAATTAATTTTTTTAATGGATTGGATCAATCTAACTAGATACTCAATCGATCGATCATACGTTAGATCGATCAAGTGTCCAAGGCATTGATTTTAAACCTTTTTCTAATTCAAAATGAATTTTATTTTTACTACATTATAATTTTTATTTAGAACTCTTTTAATTGATTTTATGGATAATAGAGTAATTTTACTTTGATCTAGTGTTTCAAAATATACTATATATGCAAACCTAAAAACATAACTTTATTTAACCAGATAAGAGCATTATTGAGCATTATTCTTTTCATATTTTTCTCTCTCTTATTTTTCTAAACTATTAAAGTAGGTCTTTTTCATTGAGTTAATTTATCAAACATTTATGGTCATGTTTGATGAATTAACAAGCCTATAATATTTGTGACATTGTGCTTTAAACTGATTATTCTAGGGTTACTAGTTGATATTAATTTATATGATATATTTATTAAATCAACTAGTTAGGGTTATTCATTATTGAATATACTCTATGTTACACATTTGCACTTGTGTTATTATGTTATCTTTTTCAGGTGCCAACTGTACGGGTTCAATTAACTGATATGACGAGTTCATCGAAACGTTGGTCCTGATCCAAACACCTTGCTTATAGAGACTATGATGGAAAAGAAGAGTCTTGTAATTAGATTATTTGGAGATGTTATTTTGATGAGTAGTTTGAGTCCTAGCCTTGTAATCGAACATTATTTTCATAGGGGATAGTTAGGTGGTCTGGTGGACCGGTGGTTTTTATCTTAGGTCATTGGTATGGCCTAGGTTATTTCCACTTAAAAATTTCGTGTGTCATCTTTATATTTCCAAATTAACTTACATGTGACTGCATGCTTGTCCGTCTTGAAAGCTATAATTTGTCATAATTCTACTAATTATCTATTCACTCCATCTAGCTAATTAGGTCTGTAACTAAATAGAAACTTTCATTTAGTATCAAAGTCACTAGATACACTTAATATGCCTAGGACCTTGTTATGGATTATCTTATTGGCGGTGATAGCTCAGATGTTGAGGAAATTAAAATTCATATTCTTTCTGAAAATAAGATTTTACAAGAATAATGCTTTGAATTTGAGTCTTGTAGGATTGAAAGAAGAAAATAACAAGCTTTTTACTGATATAGAAAATTGGTGCAAGAGCTAAAAATTCCATGGAAGTTGTAAAAAGGTTAACAATTAGAGTTGAAAGGTTGAACAAGATTCTTGATTATGGAAAGAATTTTGGAGACAAGAGAGGGCTAGGATATGTAGACAAGAACACTACACCATCATCTTCAAAATCAACTTTGTTTGTAAAACCTTCTAATCCCTACCATTCACACACATCTCTTACATTTGCTTCTAAGTTTATTCATATATGTAACAACTATGGTAGAAAGGGACATAGTAGACCGAGATGTAGATTATAGATGATATATAATTATATTGATAATCTGCATGCATCCTACTTAAGATACAACAATCATGTTTTTAGAAATAAGCACATAATCCAAAAAACTAGTAAAGTTTGGATTCAAAAAATCAATTTTAAATTATTGTGTAACCCATACTACATTTAAAGATAAATATTCTACTGCCTAGTATTATTTGTAGTGGTTCTTCTAGACATATGACTGGTGATCGTTCTCCTTTCAAAACTTTTAAAAAATATAATAGAGGTACATTTACTTTGGCGATAGAAATAAATCAAGGTTTAATGGTAAAGGTACAATTCAGATTGATGGTATGCCTAGGTTAGATGATGTACTACATATTGATGGACTTAAAGCCTACCTAATAAGCATCAATCAAATTTGTGACAGAAATTGAAGTGTATAATTTACCATTATTGTATTATAATATATCCAAAAGGTGAATGTGTAGCTAGAAGAACTAGGTCTCAAGATAATTGCTACTATATTGATATAGGCCCATTTATTGCTACTTGTAACTTAGATAATGATTATTCTATTTCATTATGGCATCAAAGTCCTATCATATTTAAAGACCATGCTAACTTGAGTAAAAATGAAATTATACGTAGTCTACCTATGCTTTTTGAAACTGAAAAAAACTTTTTGTAGACCATGCCAAATTGGCAAACATACTCGCTCTTCTCATAAGAAAATAAAATGAGTTAACATAAGTAGAATAGTTGAGTTAATTCATATTGATCTTATGCATCCTATGAGAGTTGAGAGCTTGCATGGTAAGAAATGTCTTATTGTTATTATTGATGATTTTTCTTATTTTAAATGGGTTGGATTCTTGAAAGACAAAAATATGATGCTTTTGACATTTTTAATTCCTTTTTTCATAATTGTAGATTGAAATAGGAACCAGAATAACCAATGTAATAAAAATAATGATAGACCATGGGAATAAATTTAAAAAGTCAAGATATGTTGAATTCCACAAACACATGGTATAACTCATGAGTTCTCAACACCAATTACCCCACAACAAAATGCATAGTAGAAAGCAAGAATCAAGTGTTGCAAGAAATGGCAAGAGTCATACTACATGCAAAGGATACTTCTAAGAAGTTTTGGGCTAAGATAATAAGTACTTTATGATACATAACGAACCGTGTCTACCTATGTCTAGGTACAAACCAAACTCTCTATGAGTTATGCAAAGGTAAGAAACCTAATGTTAAACATCTACATGTATTTGGAGGTAAATGTTACATCCTTAGATATCACGAGAATCTCGGTAAATTTGACTCTAGAAGGGATGCAAGTATCTTTCTAGGTTACTTATTAATAAGTCATACCTTTAAAGTATTTAACTTGTGAACTAGTATTGTGATGGAGTCCATCAATGTTGTTATAGATGATACAGGTACTAGTACTCCAATAACTGATGATAAAATTGAAACTTTAAGCACAAGGTTTCCAATTGAGGAACAAATTGATGAAATTTCGGACACTAAAAAGGTAGACAATGAGATAGATGGAGAGTCAACCTTGGATGACAATGTCACCGTACCCAACACTCACTCTTAGAGGCCAACACGTACTACCAAAAATTGCCCAAGTAAAAACATTATTTCTGATCCAAATACAAGCATGGCAACTAGAAGGAGATAGGTGATGCACAAAAACTTGATTGCCAAATTTTGTAAAAAAATTTAAAATAGCTCGTAAGTGTACAAATCACTTATAGAAAATCATAAATATACTTCCAAGGTCGGTCTAAAGAGAAATCAAGTGGTTTTTAAATTATTCAACAAATTCTTAAAAATGAAATTAAAAAACTAAACATCATGATAAGATTGTTTTGGTTGAGTATCTAATCTACTAACATAAAATAAAGATAGATTCCACAAAAATTTATGCAACTATATATTTATTATGCAATTTAGAATTTATGGGATATATTAGTTCGTTAATTATGTTTGCTCAATATTAAATAGGTTATCAAATATATGAATTCAGATTATTGATCCTTTCTTATAGGTATGAAAATATCCCAGGGTAATTTTCTTTGTTAATTAAACTTTAACTTTAACCTTTGATCGAGCTCACAATTTAAACTTTAATTAAATTATGTTTTTTTCCTAAAAAATTACTAAACCATTTAATTTTCCACCTTTGGTAGGATTGTGAGCTGCTAAGAGAGCTGTGAGATTCTGGGATAATTTTACAATAAGGTCTTATTTATAGGGTGAGGAAAGAAGAAAAATGTAAAAGAAGTTAACTTAGTGTCGTGGCATAAAACTTTTCCACACCGCGGCCCATACACCCTGTACACAGTTTTTGGCACAATCCACTATATTTGTGCTACGACACATAATGTCTTCATACCATAGTCTGCATCATATACGGGACACATTTGATTTTTTTTCCTTTTGTCTTGCGTCGTGTCTCATTATAAATTCATACCGTGATACACTTCAATATGTATCACTTGGAACCCTAATATTTCTTGTATTTTTTCTAATTTTAAAACATATATAATGCTTCACAAATGTGTTCTTTTTAATCTTCTAAGTTGTAATAGATGCTTCAAGTATAATTCTTCAAATTGAATCATTTTAAATACAAAAAATACCTAAAAAACAACAAAAATATACTCATGATTTCGAAAAGATAGATTTGTGTAAAATGATAGTAAAACAAGCAAATAAAAATCTATATAATAACTTACTATATATAAAATCATGATATATTAAGCACTTTTGAGCACTTATCATAACCCCAAACGAGCTTCTTCATTGTCTCTAAGCAAGAATGGCCAAAAACTAAAAACAAAAACTAGAAATTAAATTATCCTAAATCATTTTCTTAGATTGACATGGTTACATTTAACACATTCAACAAGCCTTTAAATTCCTAGTTTATCCTCGTGGACGAGTTTAAGTCTTATAAGGGTTTTCAAAATTATACCCACAAACATCAAATGTAAAACAAATTGAAAATAAATAAAACAAATAAATAACACTTAAAGAAATAAAAATTTAAAACAAAGTAAAAAGATAAAAGAATAAGAAAAACTAAACTTCTCATAGTTTCAAATTTATTTTAAGTCTACAATTAAAATCTATAGCAATCATTTCAATATTCTAAACATTCGTGATTTATTATAATAATTAATTTGAAAATCTCTTTCATATTCAAATAAAAAATGTATCAATATAAAATTTATCCAATTTCATTGTATGGAATTCTAATTTTCTTTGACTCTATCCTCAAAGGGCATACTTTCAATAATATTGATCCTATTGGTTCAAGTACTCATTCAAAGGTATGTATGAAAGAGTTTATATGTAGAAATGAACTAATAAGTTTGCATATGTTTAAATAAAAAAATCTCAAAGTGGTGCATCATATTGATCTCATGAAAGGAATTAAATGAAAGGATTTATAAAAAAATCACATATTATTTTCATACATCAATCAAATTCATCAAATAAAAATCTGAAGTAATGCCTTTTAAGAGATGAAGAAAATACAAATGACTTCTTGGGGAGTTATTTCCTATATTTTCCTTTTGTATTTAGCTAATTCTCACAACATCAAAGGATAATGGGTCACAACAAGTAATTTATACTATTCATTTTTCTCTTTTTTTAGAGATGCTTTTTTCTTTTATTTTTTTAGAGAAATGACATATGTAAAGATTGTACATATATTATATGATAGAGTGAGTAACTAATTTATGGCTTTTATTTATTTATTTAAACAACCTCATATATGTCTCTTTTTAAAGTCATGCATGAATTAAGAGAAGGGCATATACTTTTAATATTTACTTAAATTATTAAATTTAAGTAATAAAAATAAATATATGATACTTTATTAGAAGTAAAAATCTTAACATTCAATGCAAAGACCTATAGAAATAACCTAACAATTAGAATTGATAAAAAGAGTATTTAAAGAGTAAAAAAATATTATCATTTAGAATATGAAGATGATAGTTCAAAATATATTCTAACAAGGGTAGTCTCTATTATTTGATTTCTAAACACCAATTTTAGGATCATCGTAATTTCAATATTTTATCATGAGATACAAATCATAACAAAAACTAACCAATTATCATATTACTCCACAAAATGTTTTTAAAATTAATCTAACAATGCAAAGACAAAATCATTTTCTTAAAATTAACTTTAGAAAACATGATAATTTTTGTAAGAAAAATTTAAAATAAACAAAAAAATTTGTGATTCAATATAAATAAATAAAAGCACACGAAAATGTAAATAAAAACAAATATAAATATAAACATGTATGTGAACAAAAAAATTTAAATTTAGCACATATTATATAAATGTAAAATTTCCTAATCCCAACCTAGAATATATATTATCCTTAATTTATGAATTAAAGACACAAATTAAAGAGATAAAAGTTACCTATTTTTTGAACATGCTCAAGAGTTGATATGGAATTACAAATGCATCTATCAATACCCATTTTTTGAACCTATTCAAGAGTTGGTATGGAATTACCCGTGCATCCATCAATCCAAACATATTAATATTACACAAATGTGTACATCTCACAAATTCCAACAAACAAGTATTAAATTAAAATTTCTAAATAATGTTCACAAAATAGGAAATAAAATAAAACAAGATAATCAATATAAAAATAAAAAACAAATAAAGAAAACAATATTTACCTACAATGATGGGTTGTCTCCCATCCATCACCTATTTTAACATCTCTATAAGTTATATTTGCCATATGGTTCTTAGGATTATACGCCTTTATGGACTTAATGTCTGTTGCATTATGTCCTCCTTCAAAATGAGTTTTTACATGATGCCTATTGATTTAGACGTTGTTTGTATTTTTGGATCCAACAACTCTACTGCTCTCTATAAAATGATTAGGTAATTCTGCATGGTCCATCATATCTTGATTTTAGTTTTCCTGGAAATGATCTCAAATAATAATTAGACAAAATAATTTTCATTCTAGGAAGAAAAATCTTATGAACTAGTCTCTTTTCATGATAATGCTTTGTACATTCTTTGTACAACTTTCCATTTTCATAAGCTACATCCCTAATCTCATCAAGCTCACTAAGTTGGAGCAACCATTTCTCTTTTGCATTATCTAAATCCAAGTTTAGTTCTTTAATTACCCAATAAGCCTTATGTTCAAGTTCTACAGGTAAGTGGCATACTTTTCCAAATATTAACCGATAAGGGCATATCCCAATGGGTGTTTTGTAAGTTGTGCAGTGAGCCCATAAGGCATCATTCAACTTGATTTCCTAGTCCTTCTTTGAAGGGCACACAATGTGTTCCAAAATGCTTTTTATTTTCCTATTACTCACTTCCACTTGATCGAAATTTTGAGGATGATATTGAGTAGCTACTTTGTGTGTGATGTTATACTTCTCCGACATTCCATCAAAAGGTTTGTAGCAAAGATGACTTCCTACATCACTTATTATTGCTCTAGGCATCCCAAACCTACTAAAAATTGAATCCTTCAAGAATTTAACAACAATGTTAGCATCATTAGTTTTAGTGGGTATAGCTTCTATCCACTTGGACACATAATCCATAGCAACTAGGATATATTCATAACCAAAAGATGGGGAAAAAGGACCCATAAATTTAATCCCCCATACATCAAAAACTTCAACAACTAAATTAGATGTCAAAGGCATTTCATCTTTTTTTCCTATATTAGATATCTTTTGAAATATATCACAATGAGGACAAAACATATTAGCATCTTTAAATATATTTGGCTAGTAAAATCCACATTCCAATACCTTAAAATCCATTTTGTTGCCTCTAAAAATGCCTCTACAATCATGACAAAAAACTAAAATGCTTTTTTTCTTCTTTAGGCATACTCCTTCGGATGATTTGATTTTGACTAATCTTGAATAGATAAGGGTCATCCCAAAAGAATTGCCTGTAAGAGCTTAACAACTTTTTCTTTTCTCGATAAGATATATTAGGTCTCAAAATACCACTAGCAAGATAATTAGCTATATCAATATACCATGGATTAAGATCTATAGAATATAATTGTTCATCATGAAAAGTTTCAACAATTTCTTCTTTACTCTCACTTTTAAGAGAATTGAATTCAGAAATTAACCTAGGTAAATGATCAGCTACTAAGTTTTCACTGCCTTTTTTTATCTTTGATTTCTAGGTCAAAGTCTTATAAGAGTAAAAACTTTAGGATTAATCTTGGCTTAGCATTAGATTTACTTAGTAGATATATTAAACTTGCATGATCAGAATGCACAATTACATTACAACCTACTAAGTAAGACCTAAATTTATTTAAAGAAAACACAATAGTTAAAAATTCTTTCTGAGTGGTGGAATAATTTATTTGGGCACCATTGAGTGTTTGGATAGTGTAATATATAATTGTCAATGCTTATCCACTCTCTGTCCCAAAACTGCTCTGATTGTATAATCAGAAACATCACACATAATTTCAAATGGAAGAGATCTATCAGGTGCCAAAATTATAGGGGTAGTTGTTAATTTATCCTTCAAAGTATTAAATGAGACAAGGAAATCATCATTAAAATCAAAATAAAAATCTTTTGACAGAAAATTGCATAAAGGATGACTTATTTTAGAAAAATATTTAATAAATCGCCTATAAAAACCTCTATGCCATAAGAAGCTTCTAATCTCTTTAACAAATGTATGAGAAGATAATTTTGCAATCAATTATATTTTTGCTTTGTCAACTTTAATTCCTTTATTAGAAATAATATGTCTTAGCACTATCCTCTATCGTACCATAAAATGACTTTTCTTCCAACTTAATATCAAGTTGCATTCAACACATCTTTCTAAAACTAAAGTCAATTTATGCAAGAAAACATCAAATGAGATTCCAAAAACAAAAACTCATCCATTAATAGCTCAATGAACTTTTTTACAATGTTTGAGAACATTGAAATCATTCATCTTTAGAACATGGCGGGGGCATTGTATAACCCAAATGGAATTCTTCTAAAAGAAAATGTCCCAAAAGGACATGTAAAAGTGATCTTTTCTTGATCTTATAGTACAATGGGTAACTAATAATAACCTAAAAGATGATCATATAAAATAGTAAAACTCATGCCCAACTAGGATTTTCTGAGCATTTGATCAATGAATGAAAGAGGAAAGTGATTTTTTAGTGTATGAATTTAGTTTCCTGAAATCAATACATATCCTCCATCTAGTAATTGTTTGAGTAAGCACTAGTTTAGTCTTATCATTTTCACAACTATTATACTAGACTTCTTTGGTACTACAAGCACTGAGCTAACCCACCTACTATCAGCAATCAGATAAATGACTCTTACTTCTAGGAGTTTTAGAATTTTCTTTTTAACCACCTGTTGCATGATAAGGTTAAGTCTTCTTGGGCTTCTCTAACAGGTTTAGCATTGTCATTCAAGTTGATTTTATGCATACATATAGTAGGACTAATACCTCTAATATCCCTAATACTCCAACCTGTAGCCTTTTTAAATTTCTTAAGTACCTTAACAAGTTCAATTTCTTGGGTTATGGTCAAAAAAGAGGAAATGATAGTTGGATAATATTCCCTTTCTCACAAAAACACATACTTAAAGTGCTCAAGTAAATCTTTACGTTCTAAGTTCGATGGAGTGGCCTCCTCCCCAAACGGGGTCTTAGGTAAATATAAAAGTGTACTAGATTCTCTTATAAGTTATACACTATCAAATAGATCATGATAATCCTTAATTTCCTCATCTAAATCCTTTTCTAACTTTTCCACACTTAAAGAAAATTTCAATTTGTTTTTTGTACTATCCTACATAAAAATGTTATGTACAAGTATATTCAATGAATCAATATTATAACATTCATCGATAGTAGAAAATAGAAGGAAAAGATGAAGAGTTAAAAACTTTAAAATGGAAATTCTCTTCTAATACTGTCATTGTTAAATTTCAATCTTAGACATCAATAATATTCTTTGTAATGGCCTTAAATTGTCTACCAAGAAGCATTGTATATTCTTTGTCCAAAGATGGGGTTTTCTCTATATCTAGAACCACAAAATCAGTAGGTGTTATAAGTTTATCTATCTACATTAGGACTTCCTTACCCATTCCTTTCGGATATTTAATGGATCTATATGCAGGTTGAAGGAACGTGGTTATAGGTTTAAGTTTTCCTAACCCTAGCTACAAGAAAATACAATATGGCATCAAATTTATACTAACTCTTAAGTCAAGCATTGCTTTAGCTACCTTTCTATGCCCCATAGTTATGTTTATGATGAAACTATCAACATCTTTTAACTTTGGAGGTAAGCATAGCATTAGAAATTTTTGATATCACTACTCTTTCATTAAGTTCATACCTTCTTTTCTTAGTGTTTAATTCTTTGAAAAATTTAGCATAGGAGGGCAAATTATTTATCATTTCTAATAAAGGTAAATTTATATTTACTTTAGAAAGCATATTAAAAAGATTAGATAATTGCTTATCTTTTTTGGATTCTTTTAGCGGTGTGGAAATGGAATTAGTGGCTAGTATGGTTCTGCTCTCTTTTGATTTTTGGGAATGTCAGTTGACTCCCCAATTCTTTTCTCATAAGGTTGCTCATTGTTGACACTTGTCCCTCCTCTCTAGAAGAATGTAGTTTCACCTTCTATATTACATCTACTAAATAGAAGATCATTAGAATTTTCAAGTAATATTTTATTTACTACCTTACCACTTCAAAGGATTGTAACATCCTTTACTTGTTCTGCTTGGCTAAGAAGCTTTCCTTTTTCTTGCTTTTGCATGCATTCTATGAGTTACTCAACTTTTGACTTCAACCCTTTTTACCAAATATTCTATGGAGTTCAACCTTTGATTATTCATCAACTTGTTTTCTCTACATGCATTCATATTATCTTCTAAAGTTGGTTTGCATTGACTTTATTGGTAAAGTTTATTTTCATATGTCCTTTGTGATTGGTTTTGAGCATATGCTTGACAATTGTTTGGTTTTTAGGTAGGGTCAGGATAATTATAGGTGTTGGAATGATACCTTTGCATATAAGTGGATTCTTCTAAGGTATCCACACTAGAATAACCTGTATTTGATCAATTAAAAATACTATGTTCAATTGAACCACAAAATTCACATACCTCTTATTTTAACAATTTATGGGTAATGAGGATTTGCACTTGCTTAGTTCATTTTGCAAGTTGTAAGGCCATTTTGTTCTTACAGATAACTTCATTGACTCCTACTCTTCTTCTTCTAGTACTTTTTTTATTGGAAATTAGTATCCAACATCTCATACTGCTCCAAAGTTTTTTATACCATCTTTTCTCCTATAGCCCCTACAGCATTATCCATAATGTACTAACAATGATGTGTTAGTGATAACTGTATTTTATATAGTTATTTTCAACTATTTTATTAATTATAATTGCTAGATTCTCTCTATTTTTAGTTAATTTTAGTTTAATAAATTAGGATTTACTGTTTTTTCTAAATTTTAAGAAAATCAAATAAAATGTATCTAAAACGCTCTTAATGGTAAATTTTTGTCCAAAAATATAATTTCAAATAAAATAGGGATTAATTGCAATTTATAAAAGTTGAAAATATAATTTAAATTAAAATCGGGCTTAGTTGTAATTATTAAAAGTTTAAAA
The DNA here is from genome assembly GCA_030763125.1 of Hippophae gyantsensis. Taxonomy (NCBI): domain Eukaryota; kingdom Viridiplantae; phylum Streptophyta; class Magnoliopsida; order Rosales; family Elaeagnaceae; genus Hippophae; species Hippophae gyantsensis. The sequence continues at coordinate 37,238,952 of CM061035.1, read as the reverse complement.
TTTAATTTAAATTACCAAAAGGGCTAAATTGCAATTAACCAAAGTTTAAAATGTAATTTGAAATATATTTGAGGGTGAAAATATAATTAATAAAAGTTATTTTTCTTCGCAGGAGAGAAGTTCCACGCGTCAACATCCACGCGTACAACGTGGTCCGTCCGATCAAAGCATAAACGGTCAGGATTGGCGCGTGTAGATCAAACCCGACCAAAGAGAATGGATGCAGGATTTATTACGTCGCGCAAAGCGGCGTGCAGGATGGGACCCACATGTCGGCTGCGCAGATTCCCTCGAGGCGCATCGATCGCCGTTGGATGAGTTGAACGATCCAGATTGAAGCACGTTGAACGAAGCTGTCGCGCACCGAGCCGCGCGTCTATAAATCCTGTGTGACGCGAGACATCCAAGCTGCGTGCACCCTCGTGTATCAACGGAAAATAAGCAGCCACGTGTCTCATAAATATTCCAGCGAATAACATGGTGACACGTGGCATGTATTTGGTGAAATAAAAATGCAGAAACCGCGCCCATTTCCAGCCGTTAATTGATTCCAACGCGAGGATTCGTGTGTGACGCGTTCTTCATGCGCCCGGCCTTACAATCCAATGAAAAGCTGCCACGTGTTGCCACATTTCGCTCAGCAAATCACATGGTGACACGTGGCATGCATAAAAAGAGAAAAAAATCAAAAAAATGCGCAGAATGTTTTCACGCGTGCTCCCCATACATTTTTGTCCCCACTTTTAATATAAAAAATATATATAAAAAAATAAAAAATAAAAAAATAAGAATTGAAAAGTGGGATATATTGTTGTACGCGTGATTTTTGATTTTTTAGATTAGAGTTTTCAAGTTTAGTTTTTCTTCTCTCAGTTCTTTTTGGTTTGTCTCGCAAGTCTTGCGAAATTTCTTCTCGCAGTTCTTGCGAAATTTCTTTATTGTATCATTTTCAGTTTTCTTTCTTCTTTGCGTGTTACACAAAAACACGCAGAGTGTTTATTTAACATTGTATGTTGTATTTTCTTAGGAAAATTACAGAGAAAGAAGACAACAAAGAAGAAGAAAAGGGAAGAAATTTATTGTTCATTGAGGAATCGTGAAAGAGTTTTTTTTCTTATCTATTTTCTTTTAATTTTTGTTTCTCTGCAATGTTTTATTTTTGTTGTGTTGTAATTTTAAATTCTGCTATGAACTAATATATTTGTTCTAGGATTGCAGTGTAGCGTAAATTATGAAACTTGAATTAATTATTTTTGAATGATTTATGAAACTGTTTTAAGTTGTTTATTTTATCTGTGTTTAATGCTTTTAATTATCGGAAGATTAATTAACTGATATGTGACACTTAAATAAACTTGAAAAAGGCATTTTTTTGTGTCTTTCGTGATAAAATAACGTATATACATAAGGGATAGAAATATACTTTTATTGTATGTGTATTTGTTTGAGAACTCAGAACTTAATAAATCTGTTTAATTTAATTCTCATAGGAATATAGTGAATTATTTTAACTAGGTGTGTCTGTATGGAGCTTGAAAGAGATATATGGATAAATTAGGAGTTCTTGGTTAACAACTTAAAACACGAGAACATAAATCAAGAGAGAATAAATTATTCAAGTGGATTAATTTGGGTGAACTGCAATCCTAGAATTTTCGTACAATCTGTTAAAAAAATTAATTAAGACAAACTGCAACAAATTATTGACTGTTTGGATAACATCAGGTTTAAATAATTTTAATAATCAACAAACGCTAGTAATAAATCTCCGTGGGAACGATCTTTACTTACAAATATTATTACTTGTGACCGTGTATACTTGCACGTTTTTGTGTGTTGAAAAACACGCAACAAGTTTTTAAGCGCCGTTCTTGGATTTATTTTATTAATTTTTGTTGATATTAATACCAATTAATCTGATTTTAATTCAAAAAAAAAAATTTATTTATTTTTTTTGATTGCTTACTGTTACTTGCTTGGATTTGTGTGTTTATTTATGGTTTAAATTTAATTTATATATTGTATTAGATTTAATTTTGGATAGAGTGGGACTTTGTATGCGACGCATAAGAAATCTTGACTTAGTTCCATTAGATCTAGAAATCCATAGAACTATTTTGAACTTAAAGAGAAATAATAAACAAGAAACCTTAGAACATCTAGCTATGGATAATGAAATTCCAGAAGTAGAAGAACCAAGATCCTTAAGAGATTATGCAGTGCCCATGGTTGGTGGCATCCATTCAAGCATTAGGAGACCTTTAATTCAAGCTAATAATTTTGAAATTAAGCCTGCAATAATTCATATGATTCAGACTTCGGTTCAATTTGGTGGTTTACCCCACGATGATCCAAACTCCCATATATCAAATTTTCTTGAGATTTGTGACACATTTAGGCACAATGGAGTCACTGATGATGCTATTCGGTTGAGAATTTTTCCCTTTTCACTTAGGGATAAGGCAAAGAGTTGGTTGAATTCATTACCATGTGGTTCTATCACTACGTGGGAGGATTTGGCTCAAAAAAATTTAGCCAAATATTTTCCACCGGCAAAGACTGCACTGATGAGGAATGAAATCACCACTTTTATGCAGTTTGACTCAGAGTCATTATATGAAGCTTGGGAGAGGTACAAGGAGCTACTTCGAAGATTTCCTCACCACGGATTACCGAAGTGGCTTCAAGTTCAAACATTTTATAATAGTTTGATGGGTCAAACTAGAAACATGATTGATGCTGCAGTAGGTGGTGCTTTAATGGGGAAATCAATTGATGAAGCATACAACTTATTAGAGGAAATGGCCTCAAATAGTTATGAATGGCCATCAGAGAGGATGTTGCCTAAGAAAGCAGCTGGAATTCATGAGATTGATGTTATGACTGCTTTAACTGCACAAGTATCTGCTTTGGTGAAAAAGATGGATACTATGGGTGTCCATTCTATTCAGAGTCCTTTTGTTGCATGTGAAATTTGCAATGGAAATCATGCCAGTGAAAGATGTCCTCATAACTCTGAATCTGTTAATTTTGTTTCCAATTATAATAGGAACCAAAACAATCAAAACAATCCCTATTCCAACACTTACAATCCAGGGTGGAAGAATCACCCTAATTTTTCTTGGAGTAATAATCAAGGCCAATCATCTTCTATGAAGCCCATTCATCCACCAGGTTTTCATAATCAAGCCCTACAATAAGAGATAAATCCTTCATTGGAAGATATGTTTGCTCAATACATGGCTAAGAATGAGGCTATTCTCCAAAATCAAGCAACATCTATTAGAAATCTTGAAGTTCAATTGGGTCAATTAGCTACTGCTGTCAACAACCGCCCTCAAGGAGTTTTACCGAGTGATACCGAAGTCAATCCAAAAAGGGAAGGAAAAGAGCATTGTAAAGCAGTTACATTGAGAAGTGGAAAAGAGTTAGAAGAAATACACAAGCCCATTTATCCGCCAACTCTTATTGTTGAAGCTATTGACCCAGAAAAACAAGATAGTGGAGAAGAAATAGCTGAAGAAAATGAAGCATCAACAAAATCCATAATGAAACCAGTTTTAGAAAGTCTCAAGTCGTATAATCCACCAATTCCATTTCCTCAACGCTTCCATAAGCAAAAGCTTGATAAGCAATTCTCCAAGTTTCTTGAAGTATTTAAGAAACTTCATATAAACATTCCTTTCGCTGATGCCTTGGAGCAAATGCCTAGCTATGTGAAATTCATGAAAGACATTTTGTCTAAGAAGATAAGGTTAGGTGATTTTGAGACAGTTGCTCTCACAGAGGAGTGTAGTGCCATTCTTCAGAAGAAGCTACCACCTAAGTTGAAAGATCCAGGAAGCTTCACCATTCCTTGTACTATTGGTGAGAAATTTTTTGGTAGAGCTCTTTGGGATCTGGGTGCAAGCATTAATTTGATGCCACTATCCATCTATCAAAGACTTGGATTAGGAGAAGCACAACCGACCACTGTAACTCTTCAACTTGCAGATAGGTCTTTGAAACACCCAAGAGGCATTATAGAGGATGTGCTTGTCAAGGTTGACAAGTTTATCTTTCCTGCAGATTTCATAATTCTTGACATGGAGGAAGATAAAGAAATTCCTATTATTCTGGGGAGACCATTTTTAGCTACTGGTAGGACTTTGATTGATGTTCAAAAAGGTGAGCTCACCATGAGAGTTCAAGACCAAGAGGTAACTTTCAATGTCTTTAAAGCTATGAAATTTCCAAGAGAATCTGATGATTGCTTTAGAGTTGACATGGTGAATGCGTTAGTTGAAAACAATTTCAGGGAAAACTTGTGTACTGATGCTTTGGAACTTGCACTTGTGAATGACAATGTTATTGATAACTTTGATTCTCTTGAATATCTCAAGTTACTTGAAGCATCTCCACAACTCTTTAGTCCGCAAACTGAAGAAGAGGCATCACAAGTTGCAACACCATCTAAGTTTACCTATGTGAAGCCATCTATGGAACAGAAACCATTATTGGAGCTTAAGCCACTACCTAACCATCTAAGGTATGCTTATTTGGGCGAAATGTCTACAATGCCTGTGATTATTTCAGCATCTCTAGATGATGATCAAGAAAAGAAGCTGTTAAGAGTGTTGAGAAATTACAAGTTAGCATTAGGGTGGTCGATAGCTGACATTAAAGGAATTAGCCCTGCAATATGCATGCATAAGATCTTGTTTGAGGAAGATTTCAAGCCTACTATTGAGCATCAACGTCGTTTGAATCCAATCATGAAGGAAGTAGTAAAAGATGAAATCATTAAGTGGTTAGATGCAGGTATTATCTATCCTATTTCAGATAGCTCTTGGGTCAGCCCAATTCATTGTGTTCCAAAGAAAGGAGGAATTACAGTGGAGACTAATAGCAATAATGAGCTGATTCCTACAAGGAAAGTGACGGGTTGGCGGGTATGCATGGATTATCGGAAGCTCAACAAGGCCACTCGAAAGGATCATTTTCCCCTTCCATTTATTGACCAAATGTTAGACAGATTGGCAGGACATTCTTTTTATTGTTTCTTGGATGGATATTCTGGATACAACCAAATTGCTATCGCACCTCAGGATCAAGAGAAGACCACTTTCACTTGTCCATATGGAACTTTTGCTTTCCGAAGAATGCCATTTGGATTGTGTAATGCTCCAGCAACTTTTCAAAGGTGTATGATGGCTATCTTCTCAAACATGGTGGAAGATTTTATTGAGATATTTATGGATGACTTCTCAGTGTTTGGAGATTCATTTGATATGTGCTTACATAACCTTTCTTTGGTCCTACAAAAATGCGAAGAAACAAATTTGGTTTTAAATTGGGAAAAGTGCCACTTCATGGTAGAAGAAGGTGTGGTTCTTGGCCATCTAATTTCATCCAAAGGAATTGAAGTGGATAGGGCAAAGATTGAAACCATTGAGAAACTACCGCCTCCAACATCAGTGAAAGGAATTAGAAGCTTTCTTGGTCATGCAGGATTCTATAGGCGTTTCATAAAAGATTTTTCCAAGATATCTAAGCCTCTTTGCAATCTTTTGGAGAAAGATACAAAATTCACATTTGACGAAGAGTGTTTTGAAGCTTTAGGGTTTTGAAAGAAAAGTTGATCACGGCTCCCATCATTATTGCACCATATTGGAATCTACCTTTTGAGCTCATGTGTGATGCCAGTGATTTTGCAGTAGGAGCGGTTTTAGGACAACGAAAAAAGAGAGTTTTCCATGCCATATACTATGCCAGTAAAACTTTGACCGAAGCTCAACTGAATTATGCTACCACTGAAAAAGAATTACTTGCTGTTGTATATGCTTTTGAAAAGTTTCGATCCTACCTAATCGAAACTAAGGTGACATTTTATACTGATCATTCTGCTATAAAATATCTTATGGCTAAAAAAGATGCAAAACCGAGATTGATTAGATGGATCCTCCTATTGCAAGAATTTGATTTGGAGATCAAAGATAAGAAAGGAACCGAAAATCAAGTGGCTGATCATCTATCGAGATTGGAGAATAATGATGGAGTCGTGGACAAGACTATCATTGGTGAGACTTTTCCTGATGAGCAACTATTTTCCTTTAATCATAGAAGTGTGCCATGGTACGCAGACTATGTTAATTACATCATAAGCAATGTGCTCCCACCTGAAATATCTTTCCAACAGAAGAAAAATTCCTACACGATGTTACGTACTATTTATGGGATGAGCCTTACTTGTTTAAGCAATGTGCAGATCAAATTATCAGAAGGTGTGTCCCAAAGGAAGAAATTGAAAATATACTTAAACATTGTCATTCTTCAAATTTATGGAGGCCATTTTGGAAGAGAAAGAACCTCGGCTAAGGTTCTTCAACTGCAGTTTTCTTGGCCAAATCTATTTAAAGATGCACATTTCTTTGTCTCACAATGTGACAGGTGCCAAAGAGTTGGTAACATTTCTAAGAAACATGAGATGCCTCTAAACAACATTCTTGAGGTAGAAATATTTGACGTTTGGGGAATTGACTTCATGGGGCCTTTTATCTCTTCCTACAACAACCTTTACATTCTGGTTGCTGTGGATTATGTTTCTAAATGGGTAGAAGCGATTCCCTTGCCTACCAATGATTCCAAAGTGGTGTTGAATTTTCTAAAGAAAAACATTTTTACTCGTTTTGGCACCCCAAGGGCAATCATAAGCGATGGTGGAACTCATTTTTGCAACAAATCTTTTGAAACCCTCCTTGCCAAATACGGTGTCACTCACAAGATTGCAACTGCTTATCATCCTCAAACAAGTGGACAAGTCGAGATATCAAATAGAGAGGTGAAGAGGATTTTGGAGAAGACGGTAAATCCTTCAAGGAAGGATTGGTCTAAGAGGTTGGATGATGCACTCTGGGCATACCGAACAGCATACAAGACACCCATTGGGATGTCCCCATATCGGTTAGTTTTTGGGAAAGCTTGTCATCTCCTGGTTGAATTAGAGCACCATGCGTATTGGGCTATCAAGAATTTAAATTTTGATTTAGGCGCTGCTGGCGAAAAACGTCTCCAACAACTCAATGAGATGGATGAGATTCGTTTACACGCATATGAAAATGCTGAGATTTATAAGGAAAAGACGAAGAGGTGGCATGACAACAAAATCTTGCATCGACACTTTGAACCAGGACAGAAAGTATTGCTCTTCAATTCTCGTTTGAAGTTCTTCTCAGGAAAATTGAAATCTAAGTGGTCAGGGCCTTTCATTATTACCAAAGTACACCCATATGGGGCTGTTGAGATTAAAGGAGAAGAATCACAAATTACCTTCCAAGTGAACGGGCAAAGACTCAAACATTATTGGGGGGGTGACATTGATCATCAAAAGTCCACCATTTTCTTATCTGATCCAACCTAAAGCAAGGAGAAAGGCAGTCAAGCTGATGACTCTAAATCAAGCGCTTCTTGGGAGGCAACCCATGTGTTTTAGTTTTTATTTATTTTTTTTATTGTATTTTAGAACATGTATTAGTTGCATATTTCTTCATTCTGTTTCTTTGTTTTGATAGGTGTAAATCGGAGGAGGTAAAACAATTTTGGATTTCAATCTCACAAGTCAACTCACTATTCAGGGAAGTTTCTTTTAACACATCTTCTTTGTTCTTTAATTTTCACACATTGGGGACAATGTGCATATTAAGTTCGGGGGTGTTGAGATTAAACTTATTTGAAATACTGTTTGATATTGTTGCGCGTCTAGTTTTGTTTGTTTGGTTGATTGAAGATATGTTGCTATGAATAGTGATTTATTTTTATTTCTTCGATTTAAATGATGCATATCTCTTTGAAAAAAAAAATTGAATATTGTCTAAGTGATGAATAATTTTTACGTATGTTTCATTTTACAAGAATAAATATTCATGAGCACTAGTCTTGATTTTTGAGTTGCTATGATAATTTAGAGAAGGTTTATATGAGTATGAAATTCGATTGATTTTTTTGTGGTGTCACAGTTTTTAGAATTTGTTTGATTTTCTCTCGAGGCGAAATTATAGATAACATTTAACTAAGAAAATGATTTAGGCCATCTTTGGATCGTTTGAGCCTTTCTATCTACCTTCACATGCTTTATCTATAGTATACCCCTTTTGAGCCTCAAATTTTACATATATATTTTTCTCATTTCAAAAGCCTATCTTAAAAATATATATATATATGTGTGTAGATATACCTATTGTTCTTATCTCACTAACATGTGACAATTGTTAGTAAATGTTGAAGGTTATATCGAAAAAAAAGGGTTACTGAAAAAAAAAAATAAATAAGATTCTGAAAAGAAAAGAAAAATATATATAGTTATTGTATGTGATGAGAAATCCCAAATTGGGAAGTAATTATTGTGATGATAGAATTATCTTTTTCAATCCTAAAATGTTATGTTTGGGAAAAGTTTTGAGCTAAATATTATCCTTTATCCTACCTTTACCTAAACCATACATTACAAGCTTAATAAAGTCCTATTGATTTTGTGTTTTGTGTTTGTCTACATTAGTGGAGAGAGAAATGAAAAATAAACTTATGAGATTTGTGATTTCATGAAAATTTGATTGATTTTATATTTGTATAAATTGATCCGGATTGCATGTGTTGAAATATGAAAAGACTTCACACACACACTACAATTCATTGAGAAAATGTAATATACTTTAAAATTGATTTTGATACTTAGATAAAATTCTTTTATTTCTTTGAGTTATGTAATTTCAAAAGACAAAAGAAATATTTTGAAAATCACTATTTTAAATGCAGTTATCTTTGTTTTATTTTCTTCCTTTTGCTCGAGGACTAGCAAAAACTTAAGTTTGGGGGTGTTAATAACTGTATTTTATATAGTTATTTTCAACTATTTTATTAATTATAATTGCTAGATTCTCTCTATTTTTAGTTAATTTTAGTTTAATAAATTAGGATTTACTGTTTTTTCTAAATTTTAAGAAAATCAAATAAAATGTATCTAAAACGCTCTTAATGGTAAATTTTTGTCCAAAAATATAATTTCAAATAAAATAGGGATTAATTGCAATTTATAAAAGTTGAAAATATAATTTAAATTAAAATTGGGCTTAGTTGTAATTATTAAAAGTTTAAAATTTAATTTAAATTACCAAAAGGGCTAAATTGCAATTAACCAAAGTTTAAAATGTAATTTGAAATATATTTGAGGGTGAAAATATAAAGAATAAAAGTTATTTTTCTTCGCAGGAGAGAAGTTCCACGCGTCAACATCCACGCGTACAACGTGGTCCGTCCGATCAAAGCATAAACGGTCAGGATTGGCGCGTGTAGATCAAACCCGACCAAAGAGAATGGATGCAGGATTTATTACGTCGCGCAGACCGGCGTGCAGGGTGGGACCCATATGTCGGCTGCGCAGATTCCCTCGAGGCGCATCGATCGCCGTTGGATGAGTTGAACGGTCCAGATTGAAGCACGTTGAACGAAGCTGTCGCGCACCGAGCCGCGCGTCTATAAATCCTGTGTGACGCGAGACATCCAAGCTGCGTGCACCCTCGTGTATCAACGGAAAATAAGCAGCCACGTGTCTCATAAATATTCCAGCGAATAACATGGTGACACGTGGCATGTATTTGGTGAAATAAAAATGCAGAAACCGCGCCCATTTCTAGCCGTTAATTGATTCCAACGCGAGGATTCGTGTGCGACGCGTTCTTCATGCGCCCGGCCTTACGATCCAATGAAAAGCTGCCACGTGTCGCCCCATTTCGCTCAGCAAATCACATGGTGACACATGGCATGCGTAAAAAGAGAAAAAAAATCAAAAAAATGCGCAGAATGTTTTCACGCGTGCTCCCCATACATTTTTGTCCCCACTTTTAATATAAAAAATATATATAAAAAAATAAAAAATAAAAAAATAAGAATTGAAAAGTGGGATATATTGTTGTACGCGTGATTTTTGATTTTTTAGTTTAGAGTTTTCGAGTTTAGTTTTTCTTCTCTCAGTTCTTTTTGGTTTCTCTCGCAAGTCTTGCGAAATTTCTTCTCGCAGTTCTTGCGAAATTTCTTTATTGTATCATTTTCAGTTTTCTTTCTTCTTTGCGTGTTACACAAAAACACGCAGAGTGTTTATTTAACATTGTATGTTGTATTTTCTTAGGAAAATTACAGAGAAAGAAGACAACAAAGAAGAAGAAAAGGGAAGAAATTTATTGTTCATTGAGGAATCGTGAAAGAGTTTTTTTTCTTATCTATTTTCTTTTAATTTTTGTTTCTCTGCAATGTTTTATTTTTGTTGTGTTGTAATTTTAAATTCTGCTATGAACTAATATATTTGTTCTAGGATTGCAGTGTAGCGTAAATTATGAAACTTGAATTAATTATTTTTGAATGATTTATGAAACTGTTTTAAGTTGTTTATTTTATCTGTGTTTAATGCTTTTAATTATCGGAAGATTAATTAACTGATATGTGACACTTAAATAAACTTGAAAAAGGCATTTTTTTGTGCTGCTCGTGATAAAATAACGTATATACATAAGGGATAGAAATATACTTTTATTGTATGTGTGACTGTTTTGAGAACTCAGAACTTAATAAATCTGTTTAATTTAATTCTCATAGGAATATAGTGAATTATTTTAACTAGGTGTGTCTGTATGGAGCTTGAAAGAGATATATGGATAAATTAGGAGTTCTTGGTTAACAACTTAAAACACGAGAACATAAATCAAGAGAGAATAAATTATTCAAGTGGATTAATTTGGGTGAACTGCAATCCTAGAATTTTCGTACAATCTGTTAAAAAAATTAATTAAGACAAACTGCAACAAATTATTGACTGTTTGGATAACATCAGGTTTAAATAATTTTAATAATCAACAAACGCTAGTAATAAATCTCCGTGGGAACGATCTTTACTTACAAATATTATTACTTGTGACCGTGTATACTTGCACGTTTTTGTGTGTTGAAAAACACGCAACAGTTAGTCCATCATAGAAGAACTAATTATGTACTTGCAGTGGAAAGCTGTGGTGTTGGCATTGGTTCAAGAGGTGTTTGAGTTTGTCCCAAGCTTCATGGAAGGGCTATCTATCCATTTGAATTTTTTTTGTTATTTTTCCCTCTACTGGGTAGTCTTCTCATAGGAATAATATATACCCATGACTTTGTTGTAAACTATCTCCTAAGTAGTTAATGAATCTAATTGTAGAGTTATGAACAAGACTTGGCTTTATCTCGAGTGTGTAAGTAAAACACTTCATCAAAAATTGATCTTTATGATCCACACGAATTGTGTGCAATGAATACGTAAGTATACATATCATAACAAATAGTATAATGATAAGAAAAGATTGTTCCCACTGAGATAATGTTATTAGAAACTAATTTTTAAAACTAAAAAAATCATTTATTTGTGTTTTTATATTTTATGGAAGCAAAATTAAAAAAAAAATAATAAATAGCAAAATTAATTAACTCGGATTTTGTAGCTAAGAAGATATATGAGAAAATATCTAGAAATACTTAATCCCCTAATTTTCTAAATATATGAATCACTAAAATCACCCCAATATAATTATCAATCAATTACATAATCAATTGAATTTAATCTAGCATGTATTCTTCTCTCAAGTAAACTACACACCATATAGTAATTAATCTAATCACACTCTCATAGTTATCACTTGCATGGTACCTTTATTGGAAGATTGGAGGAATCAGGTGACGATGCATGACACAGTCATAACCATGTAGTGAAACTCGAAATGAACTTTGTACTAACATCTGGCAAGGCCCTACATCATACAATACATGTAGCATCGCACAATTTTCCCTTTCTGATTGCTTAACATCCACGTGGAATGCCTGGTCAGCTTCTCTGCTTACATGGAATCTACATGACATCTTTTGATTGGTCCTACATTAAAAATTCATAAAAAATTCCCAAAAAATATATTTTCATCCCTTTTCACTAGAAAGTTTATATTTTAATATTTTTAACCCTAAAAATACTACTTATTAAATAAAACGAGAAATATTAATAAAAAAAGTACATTGATGACTCTATTTTCATCGAGTCATCACACCTCCAAACTTAACTCTTTTCTTGTCCACAAGTAAAGCCAAATCTAATATATATATATATATATATATACATGCATATTTAACGAAATTATCTCCCTTGAAAGTCGTACAATTCTATGACAAGTAAGTTCACATATTCATTAATCAACATTCCATCAATACAAGGATATGCAAGGTTTTTGACGAATTGATTTGTGTGTGTACATGTATTGCACATGATATCATCCAATGTACTCATAAAATCAACCTATATGAGCAGGCTAATAAATTCAATCTTAGTACAAGTCTCATAAGTCTATTTTTCACATCCTTTTTCACTAATATAAATATGCATTTAGCTAAAGATCAAAAAGGACTTTACATGCTTGTAATGTAAAGCTTAGGTGGGGGTCAATAAATGAAGATATTTAGGCTCCTTCCACACCTTAGCTTTCTTTTTGTTCATCATGCACATTTTAACTATAATTGAGATTTTACTTGATATTTTAGTGCCCCCAATCTTATCATTCTTTTCATCTTATTTTATACCATATCTTTTCTATAACTTCATAACACACCTAAACATATTTTCAATTTTATTTTCTTCTTTAGAGGTATAATTGTGTTGTGAGTTTTTCTTTTCTTTTTCTCTTTTTTTATAAAACACATTACATTTCATCTTACTCTATAGCATAATACATGATTTCATTTTTTTCTTACAAACTAAAGGTGCAAGAGTAAAGGTAATACTTATTGGTTAGGCATAAAATGTGGCTTAATGATATGAAAGGTTCTTAATTGAGCTAAAATGGGTGACTACGGATATTAACAATGGTTAGCTTGAAAGACTCAATCGATCCAACGAAAGCCTAAATCATTTCCTTTACTAAATACCATTTAAAATTTTGTCTCAAGGGATGATCAAATAGATTCTAAAACCTGGTAGATCTCATCAACTCGCATAACTCACTCCAAATTTTCTCTTAATAAGAACACCAAAATCAATCATGAATATGTGGATAAAAATTTAAATCAATCCAATTAGAACTAGCAAGCATATCACATGATTAATGTAAGTAACTTAACGAGCATGTTACATTCTTTATCCTACTCATGGCAACCAATTTTTATCATTAAGTTTATATGTTTTATATCAAGCATGCATGCATTTAATTTCTACATATTTATAAATTTCTACCCAAATCATAATTAAAAACATCTTAAAAATACAAAATCTTAAAAGTTGAAAATATGTACTAAATATTAAAGTAGAGAATGAAATTCCCTCCCCCAAATTTAAATTGTACATTGTCTCCAATGTGCACATATAAATATGAAAAAGGTAAAGAGAAAAAAACTCCCTTAGTCCTGGCACACCACATCTGTCGTTGAAACTACTCAATCTTATTGTGCCATTGTTCTCTACCTTTATTCATCAAAAAAACAAAAACAATAAAAATATAAGTAAAATAACATTGGACTGCCTCCTAACTAGTATCACATTTAACGTCCTTAACGAGATGGGTTTATCAAGTCCTAAGGTACATTCCTATGTATCTATTTACTTTTGAATTTTCCCAAAAATAGTTTGAATCTTGAATTGTTCGATATTACTTTAGGTTTCGATTTTAAAATGTGGTGCCTAATTCTTTTATCATGCCATATTTTTGTTTTCCTTTAGTATTTTTTTAGCATTCTTTTAAGCACTCCACCATAGCTCATCTAATTTATGTATTTGCAACATCATTTTTACCTCTTATTGGACTTTTCTACTTACTCACTTAATTGGGGATGATAGGGTGAAAGTGTGAGCTTTAACCTTGGTGGCTCTTTAATAGATGGTTTGAGCTTAGATCATATCTCAAAACTCTTCACAACCACATTAGGTATACACATGGGAGGTGTAGCCTCCAAATAGTTCACATAATCAAAAATATCAATCATAGATTCCATATTTTCAAAATTAAAATAGAATGAGTTATTTCTTGGTGAGATTACATCTTTGTTCACAACATCATGTGTAACTATCTTAAGTTTGGGCAACTTAACAAATTATTTTAAGTTATTATCTATCCTAAATCATTCATTAGCATTATCAATATAAGAGGGTTCATATACTTTTACAACATTAAATGTCACTTGTTCATCTTGCACTCTCATTATATGCTCTCCTTTTTATACATCAATAAGTGCTCTTCTGATTGTTAAGAATGGATGACCAAATATGATAGGAATGTGGATCCTTTTCTATGTCTAGTACAATGAAATCCTCCAAAAAGATGAACTTGTCTACATTAACTAACACACCCCAGGGTCGCTTAATTGATCTATTTTCCATTTGTAATGTTATTGAAGTGGGTTTTGCTCAACCCTTAATCTCTTAAGAATTGATAATGGCATAAGGTTAATGCTTAAAACTAACTCACATAATGCTTTCTTAAAATGAACGTTCATAATAGTGCAAGGAATGTCAAAATTACCTGGATCTTTCAATTATTAGGGTAGTTTTTTAGCAAGAATGGAACTACAACCTTTAATCAAGGTTATTGTTTCATTATCTCCAATTTCTTTTCTTAGACAAGATATCCTTCAAAAATTTGCTATAAGAAGGCATTTGTTCAAGTACTTCTGCAAATTATATATTTATATGTAGTTTCTTGAAAACTTCCAGGACTTTTGAAAACTACGTATCTGACTTTTGCTTTTGCAGTCTTTAAGAGAAAGGAATAGTGGGTTTGTAGAGGTTGCCCTTTTTGGTTGAATTATTTCCTTTCCAATGCTCTGTTTATCAATTTTTTCCTAATCATCCTTTTTAGCTTCTCGTTTCTCCTCATTCTTTTGTGTCTCATATTCCTTCTCATTCTTTTGAGTCTCATATTCCTCCTTTAAAGTTTACCACTTCTCAAGGCTATGGTGTTGCAATGCTATTTACCTTCTCTTCTTGGATTTATAACTGTGTCACTTGGAAGGTTACCTTTAGGCCTTTAACTTATGTCCAGGGTAAGTTTCCCAATTAGGTTCTCTAAATTTTGAATTGAAGCCTCTTGAGTGGACACTTTTGTATTCACTAATTGAATGAAGTCTTTCATCATCCCCATTAAAGTATTTGTATTATCCTCAGTACATGGCTTCTTTTATTGGGCTTGTGGTTGTTATGGTTGTTGAAAATAAGGTGGTGGAAATGATTGATGATTGAATTGATTACCACCTTGATTGTTATTATTACTCCAAGAGAAAATTGGATGGTGTCTCCATCTTAGGTTATATGTGTTCAAGTATGGATTATTGTTTCAGTTCACATTAACCATATAGAATGCTAGTTCAGAATTATTTGGACAATTATCAAACAAATGAGCCCCACCACAAAAGACATAAGACACCCTTGAATCTTGGACTTGGTTTATACTCGCTAGTGAGTTTAAATCCTTCAAAAGATTCACCAAAAATGACACTTGAGTTGTAAGTACAATGATATCATTTACGTCATGCATTCTGACTACTCTTCTTATGTCTATTGTTCTATCCATTGGTGATTGATAATTACTATTAGTCATTTTCTCAAGTAACTCATAAGCTTGATTGTAAGATTTGGTTCGTAGAGCTTCATTAGTAGATGCAACAACAATGGTTCTTGTTTGAGCATTGAGACCATTGTAGAAAGTCTCCATTTGATTCCAATGAGGGATACCATGGTGAGGAGGACACTTCCTCAGCAATTCTTTGAATCATTCACATGTTTCATATAAAGAATCTCCTTCATATTGTTTGTAGAAGGTAATGTCATTCCTAAGCTTTGTATTCTTTATTGGTGGGAAATATTTCGTCAAGAATTTTCCCGCCAAATAATTCTAAGTTGTAATGGAATCAGGTGACAAAGAATTTAGCCAAGCTCGAGCATGGTCTTGCAAAGAGTAAGGAAATAATCTAAGCCTAAATGCCTCCTTATTACACCACTGAATTTAAATCAATCTACAACTTCAATAAACAACTTAGATGTAAAGGAGGATCTTCTGTTAGTAATCCACTAAATTGTTCAGCTGTTTGTTACTTTTGAAACATCATTGGCTTAAGTTCAAATTGATCATCTTGAAAGTTGGCTTCGTAATACTTGGATTCAGCCCTTCCAACATGGATAATGCATATTCATTCATAGCTCTATCCCTATCATCTATTAATATAATCTCATTGTTCAAATTTAACTCATTATTGTTTATTTCTAATAGATTAATAATCTTTTTCACTTGAGTGACAACTTTTTTTCTTATTGATCTCAAACTATACTTGATTTCGGGATTTAAAGGAAAAAATTCTCCCTTACGGACTCTGGTAACGCAATAGACTCAAATGTGTTTCTAATAGCACTAAAAGAAATGTCAAAATTTAAAATAAATAACTTAATAAATAAATGAAAATTATGAAATATAAATAACGAAAATAACTAAATAAATTAAAATTAAAATAAAGAAAAATAAATTAAGAAAAATATCTAAAAAATTTAATTTCTAATATTTATAGTCTACAACAATGGCCCCACGAGTGTGTATAATGAATATACAAATATATGTATCGTAATAAGTAATATAATCATAAGAAAATAATGTTTCCACGAAGATTATGTTGTTATAAACTAATTTTTAAAACTAAAAAAATAAAAATCAATTTTTTTATGTTTTCGTATTTTAAGAAAGCAAAATTAAAAAAATTAAAAATAAATAATAATAATTAATTAAGTCAGAATTGGTAGCTAAGAAGATATATGAGAAAATATCTAAGAATACTTAATTTCCCAATTTTCTAAGCATGTAAATCACTAAAATCCCCAATATAATTATCAATCAATTAAATGATCAATTGAATCTAATTCAACATGTAACCTCTCTCAAATAAACTACACACCATATAATAATTAACCTAACTACACTCTCATGTCAATTAAATTATATACTACTCATTAAGTTCATCAATTATGGATCACATACATAAGAATCATACATCTTTACCTAGAAACTATGCATGTTATTTAATCAAGACAAACAATTAAACAATTATCTTAAATCTATTTAATTACTTTTATAGAACAATTATTGGTCAAACAATTAATAGCATAAAAATGAGATTAAATAATATAATTAAATTGAAAGCATAATTGGGATAAAATATTAGATCATCACATGGTAAAAATTGGGTTCATAAGACCCCTAGATTAATAACTTAACTAGAAATAATTTTATTCATAAAGTTCATATTTTTCATAATAAAATATATAAAAATTGATAAAAAAAGGAAAAAAAGAAGAAATATAATCAATCTCTTGAATTGCAGCACCAATCTTCTCTTGAATCTTTATCAAAATTGTATATGATTTTGAATTTTTTTTGTATTTTTCTCTCTTCTTGGCTAGAAAACATGATAAAAATTTGATAATTTTTAGCTCATTAGAGTATGGTACAATTACGGGGTTAAATTAAGCTTTTGTGAAATTTGGACCATTAGAACAGCTTTAGATCAAGAGCTGAGATGAAAAAATGAAAAATTAACAATGTTGGCCATTAGGGTGTGACATATGGCACGAGAGATTCATTATGTGAGTCAACACACCACTCATGATGGAATGGATTGGTCTTGGTCAACACATGTTGAGCCAATGTCATGTGGCACGATGTGATTCACGGTTACAACTTGCATGTTACCCTAGTGGAAATATTGGATGAATCAGGTTACGACGTGTGACACGATCATTAACCACGCTGTGAAACTTGAAATGAACGTTATGTTAACATGTGGAAAGGCTCTACATTATACTATACATGCGATGTTGCATGATTAGCCCTCTTCGTATAGTACATGGCATCCAAGTGGCGTGCCTAGTTAACTCTCCTGCTTGCATAGCATCCACGTGACTTTTTCTGATTGGTCCTACATTAAAAATTTTCAAAACAATTCATAAATATTAAAAAATATATATTTTCATCCCTTTTCATTAGAAAGTTCATATTTTAATATTTTTAACCCTAAAAATACTACTTATTGAATAAAACAAATAAATATTAAGTAAAAAAATACACTGATTACTCCACTTTCATCGAGTCATCACTTTACTAATTCTCTACAATAGAAATGTTTATAGAATAGCATAAATAGTCTAATAAAAATTAAAAGGGCTTCATTAGAGATATTTTAAAATGTAGGTAAAAAGAAATAATAAATTTTTTTCAATTTATAATTTCTTATTGCCTCTCCTATGCATGAAGTAGTGTTTCCTAAAAATGTAGATAGATATTTATTCATCATTTTTTGCTCATCTACGTTGTTTACTTACACTTGGAATTGTTCCTTTTTCTCTTGATAAGTGTCCATTTTTATTTGAAAAAGTATTTTGATCATAAAAATTTAACAATAAAAAGTACATGTTCTTTTCACAAAGATTTTTTTACATTTTGGATAGTAATAATATAAAAACACAAAATAAAGTAGTAGAAAACTTTAACACTAATATAAATACTACAAGAAGTATAAAAATTAAAAGAAAATTAAATAATACACATAGTTAGCAAAAAAATTAAATTAAATCAAAAATAAACTAGTATACAAAAATACTAAACACAAAATAATTAAAAGAAATAAAGAAAGTAAATGAAAGAAAATAAAATAAAAATTTAAAATTTAAAATAAAAGAAAGAATAATTAAAATACAATAAAAATATTTATTTTTTGTTTAAATAAAAGAAAAAAATGTTTTTAAATAAAAATTTAAATTTTAAAATATTTAAAATTAATTAATAACTTATATATTTTAGAAATTTAAATAAAAATCACAATTTTTACAATACAAAAAGTTTTTAGGATATTGATCATAACAATTTAAAAATGCTATTTTTATCTCGGCAACGGCTCCAAAAACTTGATGCATAAAAACTTGATTGTCAAATTTTGTAAAAATTTATAAAATAACTTGTAAGTGCATGAATCACATATAGAAAACGATAAGTATTCCTTCAAGGTTGGTCTAAAGAGGAATCATGTGTTTTTTAAATTATTCAATAAATTCTTAAAAACAAAATTAAAAACCTAAACATCATGTTACAATTGTTTTGGTTGAGTATCTAAACTATTGACATGAAAATAAAGTTAGTGAAGATTTCCTTACATACAAATAGTTACATGAAGGCCAATTGTTCGTCCAACTCAAATAGGTAAGTAAGACCTAAATGAGAGATGGAAACGCTAACCCCTGAAATCTTTTTGCAAGCTCTATATCAATACGGCCTAGCAAGCCCTACAATATGAATCAAGCAATTAACACAATAGAAGTACAAAATAACATTCAATTCAATACACAACAAAAACAACCCGAAGTAAGAAATAAGAAACTATAGTAAACATACTAATGATGGTGTACCTCACATGTTTTTGTCCAAGCTAGCAATATGTTATATACATAATAAACATCACATAGCATGCAAGATAGTCATACATACAAAAAAAAAACTATAAGGGATTTCCAATCTCTTCAAGACCTCATATATGAAAATATATTCAGTAAATGATTATTGCATTTTCACAGCTTGTAATCATATATTACATAAGAAACCATAATAAAGAGTCCAACACCTAGTACATTACCAGGATAAAGAGATACAAACTCCTTAGAGACTTATACCAAAAATACAAGATAAAAAAATAGAAGTAATAATTAGAAAGCTATAGGCATGTTACAAGGAAAGAAAAGAAAGCATGCAACTACAGAAAACAAATAAGTTTTCCAATCAAAGTCTAAATCTAGTACGATGGGATATACACAATAGAAATTCATATTATACTAACACGATAGCAGATCATGCATAACAACACATATAATGAGGTAAGCTCACATAGAAACCCTATCTATGTGGTAACATCCTATAGTTTCTTAAGGCAACCACTCAACATCAAATAATCTACTAAATAATAAAACAATTACACTATGAGAGAAATAAAATCATCATTACCTCTATCTGTAAGATCTTTATCCTAACTGCCTATTACTGCTATAATTTGCTACTTCTACAATGACCTAGTTTGACATACGAACTCGACTCTCCTCCAAAGCCCACACCAGCTACAATGATGTGATTAGTAACCAAAGACCAATAACATTAAAATGAATAAGAAAATGTTGCACAAATGCAACCACCAACCGACACATGGCTAAATATACAGAACCCATTTGCAAATACCACATTGAGTACTCATCACTCACGAGCACAATTTTTCTCACACAAAATCACAAATCAATAATACTGAATAACATACAAGGTATTATTGATCTAGAAATAGAAAGAGCAAGAGTTAATTTAATAGAGCTCAGCTACATTTTTTGGATACAAAATAAGAATAAACGGGAGGTATTTATAAACTCAAATTTTCCATCTTGCCAACCACTTTTCCACCACCTCATCACCACCTAGTCGAGGTCTTTGGTAAACTTGGTGGCAAGTTAGGTGGCGAGGTGGTAAAAATTCACATTTTTCCTTTCTAAAAATTCCTGAATACTTTAAATAAATATATGTACCCTAAATGAACCAAAAAAAAACAAGTGACAATGTTGGCACATTTGCATGCTCGTTCGTCGTAAAACAACACTCCACTTAGCATGTACACTACAAAAACCAACCCATGGTATGTGTAAACATGCTTGCATACAAAGTGTTTCTAACTATATACGTGTATGTATTACTGATCTATAGTAATCAACCTTACACAAAGGAAGACAAATGCACTAAATAAGAATAAAATAGACACCATATTTTGCACACAAGAAGCTAACAAATAGACACAAGAATAACAGGACTTACATTCTCCCCTTTTGGCTTTTCATGTCAAAACATTGCACAACTAAATGCAAAAGCTCATCAAGCACGTTATTGCTCACATAATCATGAATCACAAATATGGATCAAACATAAGGTATTAGTGATTTAAAAGTAGAAAGTGAGATATGTCAATTCGAAAGAGCTCTACTACATTTTTAGGATAAAAAATAAGAAGAAATGAGGGTATTTATAGCACTCAAAATTGCGACCTCACCAACCACCTTGCCACCACCTCGCCACCACCAATGGTAAGGTCCTTGGGGAGCTTGGTAGTGACCTCGATGGCAAGGTGGTAAAAAGTTACATTTTTTATTTCAAAAATTGTCAAGTACTTTTCATCAATACCTGCACATGAAACAAAAACCAACCTAGTATGTGTAAATATGTTCGCATAAAAGGTGTTCCTAGCTATGTTCGTGTATGTATTATTGATCTATAGTAAACAAACTTACATAGAGAAGAACAAATACACTAAGTAAAAACAAAACAGACTGCGTGTTCTGCACAAGAGAATCCAAAAAACTTGTAAAAATAATAGGGCTTATAAATAGATTCAATAAATATTTAAGCAATTAAACATTTGTCATGCAATGGAAAATAATTAGTTATTTAATCATGTTTGTTCAATATTAAGTTAGTGATTAAAAATATGAATTATTCTTTCTTATTGGTATGAAAAATATCCTAAGGTATGGATCATTTTCTTTGTTAATTAAACTTTAAATTGACACCTTCAATCAAGCCAAAAATTTAAAGTTTAATTAAATTATGCTTATTTTTTAAGAAACTACTAAACTATTTAATTTTTCACATTTGGTCAAACCAACAATTTAAATTTTAATCAAGGTATCTAAGTTAAGTTTATGATTTAAGTATCTGGAACTAGCTTTCAGATTTTCAAACTATTATAAAGGATTTGTCGTCATTATATCACCAATAATCATTCTTGTAAAAAATTTGAAATAGAGCATGCCTGGAAATATATTTAGGTTACAATTGACTAATATCTCTAAGTATTATTCTAAATCATATTCAGATAATTCAAATCTTAAATCTAACTTTCTTGTTTATTATAAAAAATTATAAGTAAACATACTTTAACAAACTTTGATTTTAATCTTGATGATAATATAAAACTTAATTCATTTTATAAAAATGTTTAATCCATTTTAATATTTCATAAGTGTAATAACTTTACTAATATCCCATATTATTTATAACCAGACATGCATAGTTAATAAATGATCAATGAATTGAACATATAACATGTAAAATAACACTTAGAGATAATCTAAAAAAATACATTTAAATATACCTCAACATAATTCTTTTAGAATTGTATATGTTTTAGAAAACCTCTATACAAAATTGCTGCACGCTTTATTGAATTGAAACTAAAACTATTCCATAAACCAAATTTGTTCAACTCTTAAATAAAACTTTAAACTAATAAAAGAATAGAAACTATTGAAAGAAACTAAGAAATAAGCTACTATGGCACATATAACCTATAAATGGTTTTGGGTATATTCATTATAATCACGTCGTAGCACACAATATTTTCATACTGTAGCCCACATCTTATCTAGGATATATTTGATTTTTTACCTTTTGCCTCACACCACGGCTCACAATAAATTCATGTCATAGCACAATTCAATCTACATCACTTGAAACACTAATATTTATTGTATTTTTTTTCAATTTTAAAACATATGTAATGCTTTACAAATGTTATTTTTTAATCTTCTAAGTTGTAATAGGTGCTTCAAGTATAATTCTTCAAGTTAAATCATTTTAAATACAAAAAATACTTGAAAACAACAAAATATATAGATGATTTTGAAAGGATAGATTTGCATAAAATGATAGTAAAACAAGAAAATAAAAATCTATATAATCACTTAACATGCATAAGATCAAGATATATTAAGTGTTTTTGAGCACTTACAATAGATAAGTAATATAACTTAATTTTGTTATGTTTCTCAAATAAAACTAAAACATGTTAATGAAGCTTCAAAAGATGAATTCTGGATAAATACCATGCAAGATGAGTTAGCTCAATTCACTAGGAATGATGTTTGAACTTTAGTACTTAGGCCTAAAGATAGAAACATCATAGGAACTAAATGGTTATTTAAAAATATATCTAATGAACATGATGTTGTGATTAGAAACAAGTCTAAGCTAGTTGCAAAAGGATATAAACAAGTTGAAGGAATTCATTTTAATGAAATATTTTCTCATGTAGTTAGTTTAGAATCAATTAGGATTTTACATGCCATTGTATACTTCATGAAATTCAAATTCTTTCAAATGGATGTAAAGTCTACCTTCTTAAATGGATTACTTAGTGAAATAAGTCTATGTTGAAAACGAGAAGGTCTTATTGACCCACGACTTTTTAAATATGTTTATAAACTCAATAAGGCCCTTCATGGTTTGAAATAAGCCCCTAAAGCTTGGTATGAGAGATTTGCAACTTATCTTTTGAACAAGGGATTCATATAATTGGGAGTTGATAGGACACTTTATATTAAAAGGACCAAAGAAGATATATTTATAGCTCAAATATATGTCAATGACATAGTCTTCGGATCAACATCCAATTCTCTTATTGATGATTTTATGAATATAATGACCAATGAATTTGAAATGTCTATGATAGGAGAGCTCACATATTTTCTTGGTTTGCAAAATAAACAATTAAATAATAAAATCTTTATTTATCAAACAAAGTATATATGTAATTTAATTAAGAAATTTGGACTTAAAACAAGTAAGCACTTGAGAACCCTTATAAGTACTAGTGCCAAGATTTCAATGGATGAGTCAGGTAAGAGAGTTGATCAAATGCTATATAGAAGCATGATAGGAAGTTTGTTGTACCTCACACATTGACCATGTCAAAAGGATCATTAGATCCTAAGGAATCACACATTGACCATGTCAAAAGAATCATCAGATCATAAGGAATCACACACTGAACATGTCATAAGAATTATCAAGTTGATCTATACGTTTTTGATCAATTGACTAACACACAAAAAATAGTTTAGTTCAAGTGTGCTAGTGAATATATATTTACAATAGTATGTGTGATAGTTATGAAGGATATACTTGAAATATGATTATGCAAAACTCTGGTGTTTCTTTGGCTTAGCTTCAAAGACTTAATTAATGAGCCTAAAAATCTAGTTTACTAGCAAATATTATATCCCCAAAAATCGTCAACACTCACAATTCTTTACAAGAATTGATAGCATTAGAAAAAGAAAGAAATGTATAGCAGTACAAGGATAACAAATATGAAATAATATGAATTAAAAGATGGAAAAAATAACATGTGTAAATAGCCAAAATCAATTGTATATAACCGCAAAAAGAAAGGTATAAGAAAATGAAAATAAACAATTAATGAAACAACAATTACTAAAAAGAGTCATAAACAAAATATATAATACCAATAACAGATAAATCACAAGAAGTGATAACAAACAGGAGAGATTAAAATTTATCTTAACATTGTAGAAAATATTAAAGAGGACGAACAATATTTTACTTTGTATATAAATTGAAATTAATCAAAAATACAACATAATATAAACTATACATTATAATATTTAAAGAAACAAAAAAATTAAGAGATCATTGAGGCCCATGTTATATGGTATCCTTAAGATAAATATTTCTTCTCAAACAGATGTTTGAGATTAAAGGAAAAAATATCTCTCATGATACAACGATCAGTAACAGTATTTGAACATTTGAACATTGTAACTCTTTGATAGTTATAAGAAGTTCAAGAGTTATTTTATTATTAGAAGGAAAATAAATCGTGTAGAAAAAATAGACCATATAAGATCCATTAAAATTGGACGACATTCGTGTCTTTAAGACATGCAGACATGCGATTGGAGTTCCAATTTTTTGGCTGAACATTCGAGGATTTGCACTGCCATGTGCATTCACATAGAAAAGTCTTCTTGTTACACTAGCTTACCACTATTAGAAAAATAAATGTTATATAAAACCTTTAATTTGTTGTTAGTTTTTCCACATGGATAAACACAAAACAACTACATTTTTTCTTCTTAAGAGAATTTTGATACTCAATTTCTCATTCACCCAAATATCATTTTTAGTATAAAAATATATGATTTCGAAGCCCTCGAAGAGGAGAATCCAAATCAATTACAATCTCACACTTACAAGAAATGAGTCCCACTCAAAATGATGTCTCAAAATGATATTTAAACATGGAAACAAATACCAATTTTTCCAACAAGTACTCTACCTTAAACTTTTAGATTCTTGTATTTTATTATATTATTTTAATATGTTTAAGTATTTAAAACAAATTAAACTTCTATATAGTCTATAAAACTCATACATAAAAATTAAAATATATCTTTATATGATAATAAAATATACATTAAATGCTCATTAGTTTGCTCATATAATATAAAAATTTCAAATGAAAAAACATAAAATTTAACAACATTAATTAAAAATAAGTCCAGATATATTTGAACTTTACCTTTTAATTTTAATAATTATAGAAAAATAATGAAATAATAAAATGAAATCAAGATATATTTTCATGTATTTTTCTCAAAAATTTCAATCTACTAATTACCAGTTTTCATTGAAAAGCATCTAATTTGTCTTTCAAATATATATATTTAATTGTAAAAATCTATTTACACATACATTTACATGTAAAGATTAATACAAAAACACAAAAATATAATTCATTGGTTTTATACAATACATTTTGAGAATGATGGAACAAAAGGAAACAAAATATATGATAAAATATATTTAGCCATCACTAGTGGTGGTTGAATGAATGGGAGTTGCTGATAGTGGCATCGTAGCTCGTAGTTAGGCTTAGAATAATTGGTACAATGGACTTTGTGATGAGTGCCCAAAAAGCACTAAAATAACCATGATTTTATGTACATTAATTGATTAAAAATACATATATTTATATGTTTTATCATATATTTATATAAATTTGTCTTTTTCGGAATCACGGGTATTTTTATTGTTTTTCAGCTATTTTGGCTTAAAAACGCAATTTAAAGACTCAAAGAGGAATACTTGAAGCAATACATCACAAATATATAAATAAATAAGTGGGAAAAGGTCAACAAACATGGAAAAATTGGACAAAATGGGTAGAAAAGGTCAAAAATGTCAAAAAGACGGAAATCGCGCCCCGTACTTGACCATGTGTGAGTGCTTGACAGCGCCCCATGCCGCCTTGCATGCCTGTGCTTTATACATCGCGCGAACCTTGTTCCACCTTGCAGGGTACTGCGCGCGGCAACGACTCCCGTATTCGCGGCCAGCTGACCCACTCCATGCGCCATGACGCCTTTTCGCCCCATTTTTCCGTGCGGCCATGCCCTGACGTCATGCTTTGGCGTCATTAATGACATCGACAATTCCAATACAGCGTTTTTACATTTTTTAATATTTTTTTAACATTTTTTTACTCATTTTCTCTCCGTCCTCACACATAAATACCCAGCCTTCGCTTCAAAACACACCTTCAAAAAACACTTCTATCTTCTTTCTTTCTCTCTTTTCTTACATTTTTATGTTTTTAGTTTTTCTTAGTTTTTAGTTAATTTCTCTTAGTTTTAGAGTTCTTCCCTTTTGAGGAAGAACTAGTTATGTTTTGTAATTTTTCTAGCTTTTCGATTCAATAAATGGGAGTGCAAATTCCGCTTGGAGGTTTTCAGCCAGCGGGAATAGCATCGAAGTTCTGTAAGGATTTTATTTTCTTCTGAGTTATTTTTTATGCTTTATTCTTACATGTTATATTTAATTTATGCAATGATTAAATTTAGCGTATTTGGCTATTTGTAAACATGATATAATAATAACGTTGTTATGCTTATGCGAAATATTAAATAGGTAAAAATCTCTAAAATGAATTGATTTTATTTTTATTCAAGATTTTATATTAAGAATGTTAGAGAAATATATTATTTTTCATTACAAACTTAAATCTGAAAATTAGATTTTAAGGTTTAGATTATCGATGCGATTTAGAGTAGTGCTTTCTTTTATTTGTTGAGTACAATCATAGGTAGTTAGAGTGAAGCTCTATTTCAAAAGTTTTTATAAAATTATTATCTGAAAATGTATTGACAACATGTTTTGTTAGTGATTTTAAAACTTGAAAGTTAGTACTCGGATAACTAAATTCTTAGGTTTAATTTGGACACCTTGAATAAAGTTTAAAATTGTCTAACCCCACCAAAGGTGGCATTTTAAATGGTTCATTTTCCAATCTCTTAGAAAAAGAAATTAATTTAATTAACCAAATTAGTTATCAACCCACACGTAGGTGTTAATTGATTTGTTTAGTTAACAAAGAATATCTAACCCGCAAAGGTGGTATTCATACAAAAAGGGAGAATCAATAAATATCAATTCATATCTTTAATAACCTAAATAATATGAGCAAGCATAATTAACTTAATTATTATATCCATAAATACTCATTTGTTTTTAACGGATAAAATTTGCGTAAATGTTTATTGAATCTATGTTTATTTTTATGTTAATAGATTAAAAACACAAAAACCCAAAATATCGTGACGGATGTTTAGGATTTAATTTAAGTTTTTAAAAGTTTGAATAATAAATTAAAAACCGTCACATTCATTCCTTCCTTAGATCGAAGCCTTGAGAGTATACTTATCATTTTCTACGAAATGATTAGGCACTAACGAGAGTTTTATAAATACATAAAACCAAAGTAGCAGGCGAGGATCGGCGATGTCGGGATTACGCCTTAGATCAGATTTTTAGCGCCGTTCTGGATGGTATCGAGTTTTTGGATTCTTGAAGGAATAGCGTTTTTAAATTATTTATCACAATTTTAAAAACCTTTTGTGTTGTAAATAATTGTGATTTTTTTATTAAAAAATTAAAAAAAATAAAAAATTTTGTTGTTTGTGAAAAGTAAAAAAAAATTCAAATTTCAATTTAGTAATAAATACAAAAAATATAGCTTGAATAATAAAATAATTTTGCATTTTGAAATTTGAAGTAAAAAAAAAAGTAAATAAATTTTAAATTAAATTAATAAATAAATAAGAATAAAAAAAATAAAAAAATAAAAAAATAAAAAAAAATAAAAAAAAAATAAAAAAAAATAAAAAAATAAAAAAAAAATAAAAAAAATAAAAAAAAATAAAAAAAAATAAAAAAAATAAAAAAAATAAAAAAATAAGAAAAAAACAAAAATTTTATTTTCAATTTTTTTTTTATTTTTTTTTGTTGTTTTTTCTTTTTCTTTTTTTTTCTTTTACCTTTTTCAATTATTTTTTTTCAATTTATTTTATTTTATTTTTTTTTCAAATTTTTTTTTAACTACTTTTTTTTTTTAATTTTCGTTTAAGTTAATTAACTTAGGTTTTTAGTAACTTAATTTACTAACTTATATTAATTTAATTTACTAACTTAATTAACTTAGATTTTCATTAACTTAATTAACCTACCTTTTTATTAACTTAATTAACTTAAATTTTAACTTAACTTAATTAACTTAATTTTAATAGCGTGAAAAGTAAAGATCTAAGGGAGTTAAATACTGGAGACTAGTTCTTGGAAACCTTTGTGCCTTAGTCTTTCACTGGGAGCGTTGCTCTGTCTAGGAGGATGGTTTTTAAGGAGCCTTTGCCCTTCATTCTTTCTGGGAACCTTTCTTGGTTAATCTTGATTATCTTATTTTAAGTTAAAAAAATTAAAAAAAAAAAAATTTCTGAAACTATCTCCAAAATTTTAAAGCTTTAATTCTGATCTAAGGAGTTAGTTGTTTTGTTTGTTCTAAGTGATTGTGTTTTGATGCCTTAATTATTTGATTTGCACCTAGATGTGGGTTATCTAAAACCACCGAGCGTGCCCACAGTTTTGAGTGCAGAAAAATTTGAAAATCAATAGAGCGTGTTTGAAGCTTGATGTATAGGTAGACAACATTGTCTTACTTGTAGGTTTGATTGACTGATGATGAGGGGACATTGAGTTTACTTAAAGGCAATCCCAGAGTTACGTCTTGCTAAGACGTTAAACTAATTTGGATGGGAAGGCAACCCGTCATTTTAGGTAATTTTTTTGTTATTTGTTTTAATTTTATTGTTTATTTTGGTTTAATTATATGTGAATAATTCTTAAATTGTTAAAACTAAAAATATTTTTTGAGTTGTTAGAAGTTCAATGACAATGCATGTCTGTATACACTTTAATGATGAATATGATGAATGCACTTGCATTTCTCCGTTACTACTTTTACACATTCTCAAGAAATAGGTAATCTTTCTTCTCTTTTCTCTTTATCTTTAATTCTGACGGTTGTTACATTGAGGACAATGTAAGTCTTGGGTTGGGGGTGGTGAAAATTTACGATGTTTAATTAGAAAAGAAAAAAAAAGATTTAACAATTTAAAAATTAAAAAAAAAAAAAAAAATTATTAATTTTTTCTTTTTTATGTTCATCTTCATTTTTGTGTTTAGTTTTATTTTTGTTTTGTGTGATTTAGTAATTTTGGAATTAAAAAAAAAAAAAAAAAAAAAGTTCTCCCAAAAATTTATCATTTCTTTAAAATCAAATTTAAGTAAATAGTTAAGTCTTTTTGTCTTGTTAGATTAATTTTGGAAAACATATCATGAAATATTATGTAATTATTTTTGATAATTAGTTAATTTTTGTCATAACTAGTATTTCTTGATTAGATGTAGAAATTATATTAAACCCAAAATCGGTATTTATGAATTTGTTTTAGTGGAACTACCTTTGTGAGATATAATTTGAGCCTAATTTCCTTTATTGAGTGAAATATATATTTTTCTACTCGAACACATTTCTTATTTCTTCAAATTCTTAGATGATCTACATAGGCATTAATATTGAATGTATGAATTTTTCTCATCTTAATAGAGTGTCGTATATTTTTTATTATTATTTTTGCTTAGATTAAATGATTTGAGTAGAAATTGATAGTATATGCTTTTAACTCATTCGTGCATGGTATTACAAAAAAAGAGACATATACGGGGTTACCTAAGATCAAACAAAAAAGCCACAAAATTAACCATTCACCAAAATCCTAAAAAAAAAATGTACAATCTATACATGGGTTGACTCTACAAAAAAAATGATATATATTGAAAAGTATCTTGAGAAAAAAAATAGAGAGAGAAAGAATATATAGTATAATCTACATCTTATGACCCATTACTACAAAATTGTGAGTAAAAGGCTAATTACAAAAGAAGATATAGGAAGTAATTCCCTAAAAAGTCATTGCACTTTCTTCATTTGTAAAAGGCATATATCTTGAAATTTTTCTTAATGAGTTTGATTTATGCATGAAAATAATTTTATATATGATATCTTTATAATTTATACATTCGATTCCTTTCATGAGATCAATATCAAATAACACTTTGAGCCTTTATTCTTTATACATATGCGAACATATTAGTTCATTTCTATACATCAACTTTTTTAGCATATAAATTAGTATGAGTGTTTGAACCCATAGGATTAGTGCTTTGAGAGTATTGACTTGTGAGGAATAGAGTCGGCAGAATTACGATTCATGACAAGAAATTGGGTAAAATTAAATTGATACATTTTTGAAATGAAATATGAAAATGATTTTCGACTAATTATTATAATAAAATCATGATTGTTTAAAGAGATTAAAATAACTTATGCTTGAGATTTTAATTATGATCTTAAGGAGATTAAAAAGTATGAGATATTTTTGTGATATGTTGTTTTCTTTTATTCTTAAATTAATTTTTGATTGTGTTGTGATTGTTTTTATAGTTTCTTTTTATTTAGTTCAATGTTTGTGGGTATCATTCTTGAAAACCCTCACGAGACTCAAACTCGTCCTTTAGGGCAACCTAGGGTTTAACTGACTTGTTGCGTAGGCTAAATGCAACCGTTTCAATCCACGAAAGTGATTTAGGATAGTTTAATTTTTAGTTTTTATCGCTTCTCTTGCTAAGGGACTAGCGAAGAGTGGTTGGGAGTTGTGATGAGTGCCCAGCACTAAAATAACCATGATTTTATGTACATTAATTGATTAAAAATACATATATTTATATGTTTTATCATATATTTATATAAATTTGTCTTTTCGAATCACGGGTATTTTTATTGTTTTTGGTATTTTGGCTTAAGCATAATTTAAAGATTCAAAGAGGAATACTTGAAGCAATACATCACAAATATATTAATAAATAAGTGGGAAAAAGGTCAACAAACATGGAAAAATTGGACAAAATGGGTAGAAAAGGTCAAAAATGTCAAAAAGGCGGAAATCGCGCCCATTGCCCAGTAGCGCGCTGGCCTCCGGCATCCTCAGCGCGCCCAGCGCCTTTTAGCCCCATTTTTCACGTCTGCCCAGCCACACACAATGACGTCATCTTGAGCGTCATTAATGACATCGGCAATTCCAATACGGCGTTTTTACATTTTTAATATTTTTTAACATTTTTTTACTCATTTTTCTCTCCGTCCTCACCTATAAATACCCTTCCCTTAAGCTTCAAAAACACACCTTCAAAACACACTTCTCTCTTCTTTCTTTCTCTCTTTTCTTAGATTTTTAGGTTTTTTAGTTTTTCTTAGTTTTTAGTTAATTTCTCTTAGTTTTAGAGTTCTTCCACTTTTGGGAAGAAGCTGATTATGTTTTTGTAATTTTTCTAGCTTTCGATTCAATAAATGGGAGTGCAAATTCGCGAGGTTTTCGATAGCAGGAATAACATCGAAGTTACGTAAGGATTTTATTTTCTTCTGAGTTATTTTTTATGCTTTATTCTTACATGTTATATTTAATTTGTCTGTGATTAAATTTAAGCATGTTGAAATTGTTGTAAACATGATATAATAATAACGTTGTTATGCTTATTGCGAAATATTAAATAGGTAAAAATCTCTAAAATGAATTGATTTTGTTTTTATTCAAGATTTTATATTAAGAATGTTAGAGAGAAATATATTATTTTTCATTACAAACTTAAATCTGAAAATTAGATTTTAAGGTTTAGTTATCCAGTCTGATTTAGAGTAGTGCTCTTTTATTTGTTAGTACAATCGCTTGGTAGTTAGAGTGAAGCTCTATTTCAAAAGTTTTATAAAATTATTATGCGAAAATGTATTAATGACATGTTTTCGGTAGTGGTTTAAAACTTGAAAGTTAGTACTCGGATAACTAAATTCTTAGGTTTAATTTGGACACCTTGAATAAAGTTTAAAACATCTTGAAGGTGGCATTTAAATGGTTCATTTTCAATCTCTTAGAAAAAGAAATTAATTTAATTAAGCAAATTAGTTATCAACCCCTTTGTAGGTGTTAATTGATTTGTTTAGTTAACAAAGAATATCTAACCCCAAAAGGTGGTATTCAAAAAAGGGAGAATCAATAAATATCAATTCATATCTTTAATAACCTAAATAATATGAAACGGCATAATTAACTTAATTATTATATCCATAAATACTCCTTTGTTTTATGAGATAAAATTTGCATAAATGTTTATTGAATCTATGTTTATTTTTATGTTAATAGATTAAAAACACAAAAACCCAAAATATCGTGACGGGATGTTTAGGATTTAATTTAAGTTTTTAAAAGTTTGAATAATAAATTAAAAACCACATACATTCCTTCCTTAGATCGACCTTGGGAGTATACTTATCATTTTCTACGAAATGATTCGTGCACTTGCGAGAGTTTTATAAATACATAAAACCAAAGTAACGGGCAGGATCGGCGATGTCGGTTCTGCCCCGATCACTTTGCACATGTTGGTGGACTTCATTGGTGGACTTGGTTGGGCGCTAGTGGACTTCGTTGGTAGACTTCGACGACTGATGTACTCCATTCATGGTGGTTGGATAAGGAACTCGAATAGCTAGTGTGTGGCTGAGAAACTCGAATAGCTAGCTGTGTAAATGTATTTAGGGCAAATATGACAGGAAGATAGAGAATTGATTATTTAAGTGTACAAAAGAATTTAATAAACTTTTTAGGGATGGATATTTTCGTAAATTGTTGCCTACAATCATCTTGAAATTACTCATTTGACGATCGAGTGTTTTTATATATTTAAAATTGTCTAAAAAATTAATTTATTCCTTAGTACACGGTAAGACATTAGTTTCACTTGGTAAGGTAATGGTATAATGAACTAATGCCTTATCACTATATTGGTAAGACATTGGCCTAATTGCTAAGTTCTTACCACCACATAGATAATAACATTTATGGTAAGGTCTTATCATTACAATGGTGATGAAACAAAATCGATATCAGGTTAGTAATATTGATCTTGCAGATACTTTGGTTTTATATTTGTAAAACTCTCGCAAGTGTACAAATCATTTTATAAAGAATGACAAGTATATTCTCAAGGTCGATCTAAGGAAGGAATATATGTGATTTTTAATTTATTATTCAATCTTTTAAAAATAAAATTAAATCCTAAACATTCTCTCACAGTATTTTGATTTTTTTTGTGTTTCTTAATCTAATAACATAAAAAATATATATATACGGATTCAATAAATAATTATACAAATTTGTATCATTCATAATAATAGAGTATTTATGGATATAATAATTAATTTAATTATACTTACTCATATTATTTAGATTATTAAAGGTATAAATTGATATATATATATATATTTTATATATAAATAATATTTTTGATAAGATTAGATATTTTTATTAATTAAATAAATCAATTAATACCGGTAAGTTGAAGTCGATAATTAATTTAATTAATTTATTTTTTTTAAGAAATTAAAAATAAATCATTTAAATGATACATTTAATAAGATTAGATATTTTAAACTTTATTCACGATATTTAAATTAAATTTAAAAATTTAATTATTCAAATATTAACTAATTTTAAAATTATTATTGAAAATATACTATCAATTCATTTTTGAATAATAATTTTATAATTTCATGGTTAACATCTAATTTTAATTTTGATATTTAAAAGTTAATATAATCTGAAGTTGCACGCACAAAGAACTGTTGTCTTGGCTATCTCAGATCCGGAAATCTCCGGTGAGCTCCTTCTCGCCCAAACAATTCTGTTAGGTGCGTTTACAGCTTAACCAAGTGATAGATCACGAGTCACGAGTGTTAAATTGATTTTTCTACCCTTCACCAACAAACCCTGAAAGGTTTCTGAATTTCCCTTCTTCGAATTATTTGTTCTGACAAGTGAATTTTGCGATTCTTTACGGAAATTTTCCTTTTTAGCGAGAATTCTTACGTGGGTATCCTTGTTAAACCTAAAACCCTGTTGAGTTTTTGTTGGTGTACTTATACTCTCTTTTGCGTTCAATGTGGGGTACTTAATTGGAGTTGTTAGCTTGTTTTTACTTGGGTTTCTTTCATTTTATCATTTTTATTTGTGTGCGCGATTTGTTGGTGTTTGAGGATTGAGCATCTGTAAACTGTGACTGTTGTAAATTTGTAACGTATAATAAACTACGTATAACCCTTGATTTTATAAATGAGAGGCATCTGCTTTTTGCTGCTAGGATTCATGCAACCCATTGCTGTTCCATGTAGAAGTTATTGCTTGCTTATAATTTACATGTATTTCTTTCATACTTTCAGTATTCTAGGCCTCTATTGTGATGCTAATTTAATATAATTTTTGCTTTCTTACAGAAAATGAGTAGCTTGGTTGAGAGGCTTCGTGTTAGATCTGAACGGAGACCAATTTATAATCTCGATGAGTCAGATGACGATGATCTTATGCCTAGGAAACCCGGGTCTTCTGAACAAAAGTTCGAAAAAATAGTTAGGAGTGATGCGGTAGATCTCTTCTTTTTTATATCTCTATGTTTTTACATGCTTTTTTCCCTTGTTACGTTTCTATCAATTTCTTATGCTCCATCTTCTTATTTGATGTCTTATACTTCTTAATATGATTTTTTTTAGTTAATTGGTTAATCTTACATAACTACATGCTAAACTTTCTCTCTTTGTTAATAAAGCTGAAGCAAAAGTCCAACATGAGATGCTTGGAAATATTATTATTTAAAAAAAAAACCTTTTAGACGTTTTCTAGACTGATATATTATGCTTCACAGATGACTTCAAAAAATACTTGTTGATCTATAAAAATTTGACTAATATTTTTATTGATGGCTCTATGTTGGTATCTTCAACATTTGAATGGAAGTTCGGTAATCTTTCAGCAAGCATTTGTAATTTTTAACTTTTGTGGGATTTTCATTTTAGCATCAAGAATGTATCTTTTGGAAGTTGGGTTTTTTAGACAGCATAGATTTGAATTTCTTATCTTGCAGTCTTAATGTTACTTGTGCTTATGTTATTTTTCTCTCATAAATAGAAAGAGAATTCATGTCAAGCCTGTGGAGAAAGTGAGAATCTTTTATGCTGTACAACGTGTACATATGCTTATCATTCAAAGTGCCTGCTTCCACCACTGAAAGCTTCGCCTTCTGGAAACTGGAGCTGTCCTGAATGTGTATGGATCGTTATTCTTGATTCCTTAATTGCTACCATTGAGCTTATTATTGATTAGATGTTTTCGTGATGTGGGACACAATTAAATGGTTATTCTTGCAGGTTAGCCCTCTTAATGATATTGATAAGATATTGGATTTTGAAAGGAGACCTACTGCAGCTGATGACAATGATGCCTCAAAACTGGGGTCAAATCAAATTTTTGTTAAACAATATCTTGTTAAGTGGAAGGGATTGTCCTATTTGCATTGTACATGGTAATACATTGTTACGGTGTCATTTAAAATAGATGCATTTGATGGGAAATGTTGTCTAAATCCAGTTATCTTTCCTGTTCTCTCCCCCTTCTCTTTTAACTCTTGATAGAACTTTGTCTTCTAAGAGCTTGAATTGATCTGCTGTATGTATTGCTCAGGGTGCCGGAGAAAGAATTCCTCAAAGCTTTTAAGACCAACTCACGTCTGAAAACTAAAGTAAACAATTTCCATCGTCAAATGGAAGCAAATAAGGGCTCTGAAGATGAGTTTGTTGCAATCCGACCTGAATGGACTACTATTGATCGGATACTTGCTTGCAGGTCCATGCTTCACAAATTTCTGTCACTATTATTAGTTACAATTTGATTGTTGTTGATTATGTTTTCTGCACCAAATGTAGGGCAGGCTTATTTATTCTTTGCTGTAATTCTATCCATTTAAATTGAACTAGCATTAGTAAGTTAGGGCATATACCTAATAACGAATGGTAGTAAATCCTACTAAATCTTATTTGTTTTGAACAGTTTATCATGTCGTATGTCAAGATATGAGGTTCTCGTTTAGTTTATCATAGTTAGATGGTAAAATCTCACTGCAAAAGAAATATCAGTTCCTGAAATGAGTTCTTATAAGTTGTTTTAATAATTTTTCGGGTGTTTGTAATTTATTATTTGACTTGGTTTTTCCATAAATTGTACATTCCTGTGCGATTTGATTGGTAAATGTTATTTGAATGCTTCAGGGGGGATGGTGATGATAAGGAATATCTTGTGAAATATAAAGAACTTCCTTATGAAGAATGCTATTGGGAATTTGAATCCGATATATCTGCATTTCAACCTGAAATTGAAAGATACCATAGAATTCAGTCTAGATCTCGAAAATCTTCTTCCAGTAAGCAAAAATGCAACATTAAAGATGCTTTTGAGTCAAGAAAGAAGCAGAAAGAGTTTCAACCGTATGATCACAGTCCTGATTTTCTTTCTGGAGGTACATTAATTTCTCTGACATTATTTTCTGTATCTAGTATGCTCTTCTTTCATGCGCTGTAACTCCATATATTTTGATGTGTTTAAGGTTCACTACATCCTTACCAGCTCGAAGGATTGAACTTCTTGCGTTTCTCTTGGTCCAAACAAACCCATGTGATACTTGCTGATGAAATGGGCCTTGGTAAATCATTCCCTTGTGAATTCATTGTTTGGGATTTAAAGCATTTATGTATTTGAGGTTAGACTGTATCAATGCTTTGGCTTTGCTTTGTTCAGGAAAAACCATACAGAGTATTGCATTTCTAGCATCTCTTTTTGAAGAGAATATCTCTCCACATTTAGTGGTGGCACCATTATCAACATTGCGAAACTGGGAGCGGGAGTTTGCAACATGGGCCCCTCAATTGAATGTTGTATGTACACGAGACATTTTTTTTACCTATTGACCATCATTGTTGGTGAATATAATTGGTCCTAAGTGGGAAGTTACCTGGCTGCAGGTCATGTATGCTGGTTCTTCTCAGTCTCGTTCTGTAATAAGGGATTATGAATTTTACTTACCTAAAAGTCACAAGAAGATCAAGAAAAAGAAATCTGGTTTAGCTGTGAGTGAAAGCAAGCAAGATAGGATCAAATTTGATGTCCTCCTGACATCATATGAGATGATCAACTTAGACACCACAACATTGAAACAAGTAAAGTGGGAGTGCATGGTAAATGTCCTTATGCTCAACATTTACTCATTCATATTTAGTTAGCATTTTCGCTGACATCTGCAGATAGATTGTTGATGAAGGCCACCGTCTTAAGAACAAGGATTCAAAATTGTTTTCATTGCTGAAGCAGTATTTAACTAACCATCGGGTGCTTTTGACTGGGACTCCTCTTCAGGTTTGTTGTCATATCATGTTTTGCTCATGAGATTGTGACTTTGGTGAGTGGAGCTTATGATGAGATGAAGTGTTGATCCTTTAGCTTTTTTATTTCACACATTTTTGATGCTACTGGCAAGCCAGATGTATCATTGGACCTATTTTGATATCAACAATGAAATAACTTGAACCTTCTTCTTGTGATTTAACTGTAGGGTGAGGTTACCATAGGGAAAAATTTAGGTTGAGCTTATGTTGATTAAGGGCGTTTACAGAGACATAATAAGCTGATATTTCTTCTTTGCAAGGTTCAAAGAAATCTTATAGCTTTAGGTCTAAGTTCTGAACGTTTAATAGTACACTTTGTTCATATATGGGCCAGAGCAGCAAACTGGTTTTGCCTTTTGTACCTTTTGTTTTAGGGTGACTGGAAAACATATCTGATTCTGTCACCACATAAGTAATATATTCATATTTAATCAAAGTTTGGGTGTTTGAATAATGTTGTTTCTCTGAATTAGGAAGTGTTTCCATGCTTATATTTTTAACTTCATTTCA
This sequence comes from Hippophae gyantsensis, assembly GCA_030763125.1. Classification (NCBI taxonomy): domain Eukaryota; kingdom Viridiplantae; phylum Streptophyta; class Magnoliopsida; order Rosales; family Elaeagnaceae; genus Hippophae; species Hippophae gyantsensis. Next base: position 37,200,789 of record CM061035.1, on the reverse strand, counting down.
TTTGTTTTTCCTTAGAAGGTTGTTTTGTACCACATGATCTACAGATGTTGAATGAAGACAGTAGTCAGTACCATCTTTTTCTTCCCTTAAATTTCTCAATTTGGACATTTGCTTTCCACTTTTCATTATTAGAACTCTAGTTATTAATACCTAAAGCATATGCTTATGTGTGTGGTTTCCCCCTCTAAAATTTTCCAATTTCTTTCCTTCATGAGATTACTTTTTCATATCATTATGGACTTGATGCCCTGCCACTGAAGTTTTTGATTCTCAAACTTATGTTCTATTGTTTTGGTACGCTTGCAGAACAATCTTGATGAGCTTTTTATGCTTATGCACTTTCTAGATGCTGGGAAGGTTAGTAGATAAGAACTTCCAATCATAATGTTATTGATGTAAAGTAGGATATGTCAGTTGATATTTATGCACTGTTATGATTGCAGTTTGGAAGCCTGGAGGAGTTCCAAGAAGAATTTAAGGATATAAGTCAAGAGGAGCAGATTTCAAGGCTTCATAAAATGCTAGCACCTCATCTACTTAGAAGTACTGATCTGAAACTTTGCTAAATTCATTGCCTTTTTTTTTGTTTTTTTTCCCTTTCAGTTGTTTAGATTATCTAAGATCATTATATCTTGTTTGATGCAAGGTGTCTCGATTACTACTTTGTATGTTATTAGCTTTCTTAGTTTAATCTTGTTTAACTTCAAACTTATTGTGCTTTTGCCGTTGTGATTTCAGTCTTCTTTTGAAGTATACAAAACAAAAGCTTTGGACTTTCCTCATTTTCTTGTTTTCTTAAATATATTTATGTACCTTTGATTGCAATATGAACATTTTTGACAATTTTTTTTTTTTTGGATTTTCTAAGCTCATCAATCTACTGACTGGGATGGTAACTTGCCCGAGCATTGATTTGCTAAGTTCAGGCTTTGTAGAAAAAAAGAAACAAAATTTTTCCTCTACCTCTCTATTCTTAGTTACTGACCGTGGGTCATGAATCATGTGTTCATGTATGTTGCAATCGTGTTTATTATTTTGAAAGCTTGGTTTATAACTTTTTATGAAAGACAAGCTTTGAGCATAGCAGCTTTTGATAATATAGATTACCGTATAGTTCATGATTGGAAAAAAGAATCTTGATTTGAGATTCGAATTTATTCATGTGGAATGCTTGTAATTGTCACAACTTCAAATTGTTATGCTTGCATTTTCTTGAAATATAATTTATAGTAGTAAGTTTTCACAAATATCCCTAAGTTTTAATCTTTTATCACAGATATCCTCAACGTTTTTAAAACCTCATGGATACCCCTAATATTAACACCGTTATATTAAACGTGGTATCTAAAGGTAAAACATGTTATATTGATGTAGAGTTTGATGAAAATTGTGATTTTTCATTTAAATTTTTGTCTTGGATTGGAGTACTCTAATTAGCAAACTTATCTACTAATATATGTTAAACTTTTAATCTGAATCATTTAATATAATTAGTTTTATCTAAGATATTATTATCAACTCATTAATGAAAACCAAAACCATTTATTTCTTTTTAATTTTGCACATAGCCATCTCAATCTCATTTTATCGTATTCTGTCTACAATTTGATGCGGTGATTTCTTCGATTTTTTTCTTTGTTCAATAAAAAAGAAGATGCAATGATATTTGATGCTAGAATAATTAAAGTTCTAATATATTATGCAAAGAATTAAACTAAATTAACCAACTCAGTCTAAAAGAAAACAAGTTAATGGAAAATTAATTTTTAACTTTGTACCATAAGGATTAATTCTTTAATTCTAAATTTTAAACTGTGTCAATAGTGTATGAAAAATTGAGAAACTAGCTGTAAATATTAATACCGTATACAAATTAAGAGTATAAATGACAATAAATAAAATGTTGGGGGTATTTGTGATCAAGTCATAAACGTTGGGGGTATCTATGACAAAAGATTAAAACTCAGGGTTATTTGTGATAATTCCCTGTATAGTTGTTTTACCTTTGCTGACCACTGTTACCTAAGCAATTTTTTTTTTTTGATAATTTTGCTGCTTAACTATGGTATGAGTTATGCTAATGGATAGGGATGATCAGAGATTGTTAATTTTTTTAATTGTGGATCAAGCTCTGTTGCATTGGTTTTAAAGCTGACGTGTAAAAGACCAGTGCAGCTTCTATAAATATATTATTTCAAATAAAAGCCTCTGGAATTGTGTGCACAACTGAATTATGATGTTGCAGGAGTGAAGAAAGATGTGATGAAAGAAATGCCTCCTAAAAAAGAACTCATTTTGCGTGTTGAGTTGAGTAGCAAGCAAAAAGAGTACTACAAGGCAATTCTCACTCGTAACTATCAAATACTAACTCGACGTGGTGGTGCACAGGTAAGGGACATTTTTTAGTAAAATATCTCTTGTTTTCATTTTTGAATGTACTATTGATGTAATTTTATTGTGGTTGATTAGCAGATATCCCTCATCAATGTGGTGATGGAGTTACGCAAGCTCTGTTGTCATCCTTACATGTTAGAGGGAGTTGAACCAGTTATAGAAGATTCGAGTGAATCTCACAAGTATGTTTTTAATAGATCATCTCCAATGCCGTCATTTATATAATTTATTAGAAAAATTGTTCTTTGCTTGCAGTGTCAGTGAAATATTTTGTTGCTTTAATTTTGCATGCCTGAAATAATTGTCTCTCCATTGTTGAAGGATGTCCACGTTCAGATTAAATATAGATTGCTAATTTATTTGATTTAAGGTCCATGGAATTGCTTTACATCTTCAATGAAGCCTCTCATCTATTTTTTCTTTTTAAACTATTCGACAGACAGCTGTTAGAGTCTTCTGGGAAATTGCATTTGTTGGATAAAATGATGGTGAAGCTCAAGGAGCAAGGGCATAGAGTTCTCATATACTCACAATTCCAGCACATGTTGGACTTGCTAGAGGATTATCTAACATACAAGGTAGCCGAAGGAACCTATTTTTCTGCAATCTTGATTTTCTCCATCTGGTTTGCAGTTGAATTTAGATGTTCTAGTTTCGTTACAGAAATGGCATTATGAACGGATAGACGGAAAGGTTAGTGGAGCTGAAAGGCAAATACGAATTGATCGATTTAACGCCAAAAATTCTTCCAGATTTTGTTTTTTGCTTTCTACAAGGGCTGGGGGCTTGGGAATAAACCTTGCAACTGCTGACACAGTTATAATATATGACAGGTATAATCTTATAGCAGTCTAGCGTTTAGTATCTGTTTTGTATTTCCTTCTTGATGTCTGTAAAAGTAGTACTACACAACAAGGTCATGCCATATATTTTGAAGAATAATTTAAAGTAGGTGGGGGATTCTGAATAAATTTTTCAACTGCTGACACAGTTATAATATATGGCAGGTATTATCTTAGCAGTTTAGTGCTTAGTATCTGTTTTACATTTCTTTTCTGATGTCTGTTAAAAAATTAGTATAACTTTAACACTGTTGATAATTGTTGCAGTGACAATTCTTTGGTGTTTTGTTCTTCTAATGATTTTGTATCTGTTGAGTGTACTTTTTTCTTTTCTAGTGATTGGAATCCTCACGCGGATCTACAAGCTATGGCTAGAGCTCATCGTCTTGGGCAAACAAATAAGGTTGAGATTAGTTATTCAAAATTGAAATTTTTTCCGTGGCAGTTTCTTAAGTGGTTTTGTCTTGCAGGTAATGATTTATAGGCTCGTAACGCGAGGAACCATTGAGGAGAGAATGATGGAGATGACAAAGAAGAAAATGGTGTTAGAGCATCTTGTAGTTGGAAGGTTGAAAGCTCAAAATATTAATCAGGTAAAGAATTAGCTTTTAGATGTCTGCATTTTGTCTCATATCTCATAAAGTTCTTTAAATATTTTCTTCCTTGTTACTGTTTTGAAAGTCAGAGACAGATATGAGAATGTTTGATGTGATATGAATCATTACAATGTTCAACTAGAAGTGATGTTTTGAAAATTAATAAAAAATAACTTTGTTTTAGGAAGAGTTAGATGACATCATCCGATATGGGTCAAAGGAGTTATTTGCTGATGAAAATGACGAAGCTGGAAAATCCCGACAAATACATTATGATGCTGCTGCGATAGAAAGGTAAAAATTGCTAATATCTCTATTGTTGATGAGACCATTGAACTTTGAAACTTACATTTTCCTGTCCCCTGACAGATTACTTGACCGTGAACATGTTGGAGATGATGAGACTACGCTGGATGATGAAGACGAAGATGGATTTTTGAAGGCTTTTAAGGTATTGCCATGTACCTTTTTACATTAAATTGTGTTCTTTTGTTGATGTTTTATGCAAGTCTTGATTCACTGGTCTTATTAAGCAGCTTACTTGATCCTGTCTTTTTACGTGCATTTTGTTGTCACTGCAAAACTATCGTTGATAATGTTGAGCATACCTTTTGGGCTTATGGCTTAGATCAAAGTGCTAAGCGGTTAGGTCAGGCCAAAGTAAGTCTTTCCTATGGTTGTGTTTGTAATCTGGATTTTATTTGGGGGGGGGGGGAATGGAATTAAGGAAATTGGTTGTAAAACTTTATAAAAGACAATCCTCTGGAAAAAGTTGAAATTCTTGGAAGACATTTGGCAGAACCATGCCGTATCATTTTTTCTCTCTTTTGGCATTGGCTCTAGTACTCTACCCTCTGAATTTTTTTCGTACTTTTTTGCAGTATATGCCTTTTTGCCTTGGGTAAAATTATTTTTATAGTAACATTATACAAATACATTTATGACACAACAAAAAATAATTAGATTAAAATTTATCATTCGCTGTTTTCTAAATTTAAATATCATATTAATCTTTAATATTATAAATAATTTACTTGATAAATAGATATTCTAATTTTTTTACTGTGACAACCTGCACGTTAATATGAGCATGACACAATTCAATACATAGTACAACACGAATCCATTACGCATGCATCACACAAGCACAAAATGACTCAACCTACTTTAACATATTTGTTAAATTAATGACTCAACCACAATAGGATAACACAAATTAGCCTTTCTTTTAAGATATAAATCAGCCCTTTAAACGAACATGTTATCATTTATCATTATTTGACTCATTAAATTTGATATGACTCGATTCAAATGAATTTATAAATAAGTTTGGAAGATTGATCTCATAAAAATTATAAATAAAAAGGACTGGTATCTTAAAAATTGAATAAATTTTTTTTTTTCAAAATTTTAATAATTTGTCTTTTAAGATGTAATTTTTTAAAAAATAATATTTGCTAATCCTCCATATAAAAGAAAAAATTTGGGAGGATTTATTTCCCTCAACTTTATTTGTTAAAACAAACCCAAGAAAATTTTTAAGTTTTCTTTCCCACCTAAATTTCTTAACACACATTTTCCTCAGTATTTTCTACCTCTTAATAATACTGATTCCAAACACAACCTATAGGTTTTACCAGCAAACTTACAAATATGTTATTTTATTTGCAAATTTGGTCCTATCTTTCTACTTGCATTTAGTTGTCACTGCAAAGCTCTCGTTGATAATGTTGAACATACCTTTTGGGCTTATGGTAGATAAAGTGCTAAGCGGTCAGGTCAAATTTGTTCTTTTATTTCTATAATGGTTTGCAGAAAGGTTAGATTTGATTGTTTGGGTTCTGCCTTGGTTAGTGTAAAGAATTTTATTGGTAGCTATTCTCTAGTAGCTAATGATGTGTTAAAAAATTGAATTTTAATGAAATTTGTTAGTAATAAGATTATTCCTTATTTTTCTCCTCGCTGGTCAGATGCCATGAAATTTCCTTCTCATCCCATATCTTATAACATTGGTGGAATGTCTAAATGCAACGAAATATCAATCCTTGTAGCCACACTAGAGAGGTGGTATGCTAGATGTTTAAGAATAATACTAACAGCCAGCCAAACATGTTCCTTTCAAAAACCAGCACAATTAGCACACTTTGAGAGGAGAAGAAAAGGAGGCAACTTAGGAAATGGTCTAACTTCTAATTAGTTTCCTTTACACTTAATTATCAAATACTTTACTACAAAATATTATCACATATTTGAAATAATCTTTCAAGTAATAAATTATTGAAAAGAAATATATTTAAAATTTAGTGCTTTACATATGCATATTTGTATCGGTAAGTAAATAGTATGCATATACTCTTCATGGCAAAATACCCCAAAAGTTCCCTTTCCCAAATGATGTACTTAGTGTTCATTTTAAGTTAAGGGGAGGATAACTATACAAGTCTCATACTTATTCTAAAAATGACACTTATGTCATATTTTTTTGTGATAGTTTAGTCTTATGATTATTAAAAAGTATACTAGGACAAATTACCATTTTTTATGTTTTATTTATTTTTTTCTATTTTAATTTAATTCTTTTTTCAATTCTTTCAGTTATTACTTATTCAAGTTTAAATAGTCTCTATCTAATACAGTTGAAAAAATAAAAAAATAAAATGAAAAAAATTGACTTTATTCTTGTGCGGTCAATATTTTTATAATACAAAGAATAAACTATCACAAAAAATAAGTATAAGATCTAAGTGTCATTTTTGCAATAAGTAAAGGATCCTGAAAGTATTTTTCTCTAAGTTAAATAATTTAGTCGTTTTCAAACTAGCTCAAATTAGCTTCTGCATTTATGACTAGGGCACTTTAGTATGATATTTATAGTTTTGTGGTGCACTTCAGTTTGAAGTAAAGTGTTCGACTAAACTATGTAAGTTGGGTGTAAAAGTGTTATTGAGATCATATAAGTATTAGACTAAAAGGTACCAATTCAAATGTAAGAGCTAATTTGTTCATTTGAGGAAAAAGTACTTCTGTGGTATTTTAACATTTGGATATGGATATGTAAAACATTATTTACTTACCTTTAGGTGCAAATATGTATATCTCAAGCATTAATTTTTAAATCCATTGCCTTCTGAGAATTTATTACTTGCAATAATTTTTCTCAAATATGTTATAATAGAAAGTGAAGGAATTTAATTAGTAGTTTGACCATTTCGAACCTTGTCTCTTCTTCCCTTTTTAAACTGTGCCGCTTTTTAAGATGAATATGTTGGCTGCTGGTGTTCCTCAAATACATTGAAAGTAGGACCTCTCTGGTTGTGGGGATTGGAATTTTGTTGCATTTTGACATTTCACCCATATATACAATGGCACAATGCTGAGAAAGTTAATTTCTATAGGAAGTCAGTTTTGTAATTCTTGAAGCTACAACATAGTCGAATTTCATATATTTTTATTCATATCCTCATACTTTTATATGCTGTTTTTTGATTTTAATCAGTTAATTTTTGTAATCTGTTGTAGGTTGCAAATTTTGAATATATTGAAGAAGTACAGGCTGCAGCAAAGGAGGAAGCGCAGAAGGTTGCCATCGACAATCCATCTACAGTGAACAGTACAGAAAAATTAAATTACTGGGAAGAGTTGTTAAAGGACAGATATGAAGAACATAAAGTTGAAGAATTTAATGCTTTGGGAAAAGGGAAGAGAAGCCGTAAACAGGTATTTCTTTATTGCTAATAATTTGGTTTTTTCGAATGCCTTAGTTTATCTGTCTGAAGGGCATGTTTTCCCAAAAATGTTTTCTTGTGGAGAAATTAAGATCCTTGTGTTGTATTTTGGTTTCGACACCAACTTCTTATTGGGGGTCTTGCTTGCTTATTAAAGTTGTTAGAAGAATTAAAGGCATCAGATATTTCTTACGTAAATGGGAGCTCACTTTAATACATTTCTATAATTCAGTGTGGAATGAGAGGGGGAATAAACTATACTGGAAAAAAAACTGAATATTTCTGTTAATTTCTAATATTCGTTTAGCTAAAAGATTACAAACGGTATTTATAGACCATGCCCCATAGTGAGTTAGAACTTAGAATAATACCCTTGTAACATTTTATATTCAACATGACATTGAATCTGAGGCATGAAAATATTAGCTAAGTTTAGATATATTAAACAGATGACAACAGATAAGTAGCATTCTCGGTGAAATCAGTTGGTAATAGAATTGGTAATAGAAAGGTGGTTTATGGATTTGCAATGTTGATAGGAAAGAAGGAAAAGTTGATGGCAGCTATAAAATAAAAGTCTACAGCAGAACTTTATGCTTCTACTATATTGTAAAATGAAAAAAATATTTTCATTATTTTCTTTACTTTTGTAATTTGAGATTACGGACACTATTTATAGGAAGACCGCTCACTAGTTGAGATTAAAGTCCTTTATTATGCATACAAATGCATATATGGGATGAGATTACAAGGATCTTGTAGTATGCATATAAATATGCAATTTAAGCATTGACCTTGAATTTATGTAGATGGTATCTGTAGAAGATGACGACCTTGCTGGTTTGGAAGATGTAAGTTCTGAAGGCGAGGATGACAAATATGATGCTGAGATGAGTGATGGTGAAACAGTACCATCTGGTGTGGCTGGGAGGAGGTCTAATAAAAAGAAAGCTCGTGGTATATATATTTCCTACCATTGCAAACTAGTGGATATGGTTTGCTTATCCGTATTCTTCCTGGGGTCACTTAAAAGTGGATTCTTTTGCAGTGGACAATGGGGAACCCTTACCTTTGATGGAGGGTGAAGGAAGATCATTCAGAGTACTGGGTTTCAACCAAAATCAGAGGACTGCATTTGTTCAACTTATGATGAGGTCGTCTCTTAAACTTTTGAATCTGGGTCTACTCTAGTATGTTGATTTCAATTATATCCATCCCCCCCCCCCCCCCCCCCCCCCCCCATGTAGGCCTGTGAGTGTACATGGGTTATGTTCTTATTTGTAATGAATTCCTACTTGTAAGGACATGGAGCTTGCTTTTGCTTATGTAGGTTGCATTGGTTGCCTGTCTTACGTTGTGAGTGTTTTGCAGGTTTGGGCTTGTTGATGATGATTGGAAAGAGTATGCATTACGCATGAAGCAGAAAACACTCAAAGAAATAAGAGAGTATGACGTTCATTCATAGTTCTTGTTTTGGTTCTTTTCTAGTTAATTGTCATGATGAAATTTTGTAATGGCATCATCTCTATCTTTCTTCGGCAATATTTACATTCCTTGACCATCCATTGTTGTCTAGAAGTAATTCTAAAAATGGAATTTTCTTCTGCTTTAGAAATCCAAACCAATCAAATTTGCTTGGGAGTTGTATGTGGAATCCATAATGTTTATCTTTTTAATTTCTTTATCCTTGTAGCTAATGTTTATAATGATTGCTTATTCCTTTTTGTTCAGTTATGCGGCTGTTTTCTTGTCCCACATCTATGAAGATATTACTGACTCCTTAAACTTTTCAGGTGCTAATCCTTCATACTTGGGTTTTATAATTATTTTAGGAAAAGTCCATTTTAGTCTCAATACTTTCAGTCTTTCCCTTGTATGCAATGTAGTCCTTGAATTAAATATTTGTAGAATTGTAGTCAAATCAATCACAAATCTTAATTGCAGAGATTAAATTAATCAGAATCTGACCAATTTGACTGCTGATCTTAATTTAGGAACTAAATTGACTAAAAACTGAAATCTTTGAAACTAGTATAGACATTTATTATTTTATTATTAAAACTTCATTCTCCTTGTTTGTTCTGGTCATAATATCTTACTTTTTATGGTCTCGATTGTAGATGGGGTTCCAAAAGAAGGACTCAGAATACCAGATGTACTTGTTCGGCTTGCAACTTTAATGTTGATAAGGGAAAAAGTATGTTGCAATCATGATTTGGTTCCTCATCATGGCTATATGGAGTATGGATATACTTGTTTATGAGTTTGCTTAGACATGCTATTTTGCCCACTATGAAGGAGAGGTTATGTCTTCAGAAAGTTTTCCTATATTTTTGAGGCTAATTGATGATTTTAAGGTTTTTCATGGAAGTCAGGATGACTAGAGTATTTGTCTAAACAAAGTGGTAGTTTTTCCCCTGTTATTTACCTAATCCTTGTGGTATGGCCAACTTATGATTCTGAATGAAAGAATAATGTTGCAGATAAAGGTCATCTTTGGTATAATATTAGCTTTTCTGGTTGCTTTTCTTACAATGATAGCTGATTTTCTGAAATGATAGGTTGAATATGCATCAAACAATCAGGCTGCTCCAGTTTTTGCGGATGATGTTCTTTTGCGCTACCCAGGGTTAAAAGGAGGAAAGTTTTGGAAGGAGGAGCAAGATTTGACGTTACTCCGTGCCGTGTTAAAGTATGTATCTCGATATTACCAGTTACAATTGAGTTACTCTTATGTAGCTGTGCAACAGTTATTTAGTACCATTTGGTACATAACTATTCGTCCGCCTTTCTTTCTGTTTTTGTGTTGTGTGGCCTCCTTAATTTTCACTTGGTAATTTGTGGAAGACTTGAAGTTGACCATATGGAATTTTTGTTCAATCTTAAGGCATGGTTATGGGAGATGGCAAGCAATACTTGATGACAAAGACCTGAGGATCCAAGATATTATTTGTCAAGAGCTGAATCTTCCGGTCATAAATCTTTCTATTGCTGGTCAAGCTGGTCTCCAAGGACAAAATGGTGCCAATACAGTTAGTACAGGAGCAGCAGGCAACCATTATGGGGAAAATGGTCCCAGCAGTGTAGGGGCTGATGTTGCCCAGGGAACCACCAGTTCTATGCAGGGAACATCAGAAGCAACAAACCAAGCACAGTGCTATCAAGACTCTTCCATACTGTATCATTTCAGAGATATGCAGAGGAGACAAGTTGAGTTTATTAAGAAGAGAGTGGGTCTTTTGGAGAAAGGGCTGAATGCAGAGTACCAGAAGGAGTACTTTGTAAGTTGCTCGCTTTAGTTTTTCATATACTTATCCTTGATTCGGCTGGATTATGGGTTTTAGATATGCAGAAACCTACATACTTAGAAGCAGTTCGACATTGGAAAATTTTAGCAGTTTACTACATATGCATATGTACTTATGTGTGATCTGATATTGCTTTTGTACTTCTGAACTTGCTTTGATGACAATTGTTATTATGGTTTCAGGCTGAGAAATCAAATGAAGGTACTTGTGAAGAGCCCAAAAATGAAGCTCCAAATCTCCCGGGTCCTTATTCTGCAGAGGCCAAAACTCTTGATCAATTGCCTCAACTAGATCCTTTCAGTAAGTTTGATCTTTATTGTAGCAATGCCTGGTAAATTAAAACTCCGTTGCAGTACTTCTACAGTTTTACTTTGATACGAAATTACAGATTTTCGTATCTGGATGTGAAAATGCAGCAGAAGACTTTCCTGTCTTCTAGCTATTGTCAAACTTATAGAAAGATTGGATGTGCTGTGCCTCTTGCAAGCTCCTATAGGAGCTTTGAGCCTTTAAATTATGGGAGTCAGATTAGAATGGAGAGAGAAGTAGCCAGATAACGCAGGAGACAGGGAAGTAGAATACAGGGAGAATATCATTAGAATATAAATTCAGTCAGGAAAAAATTAGTTCAAATAAAGAATATCCTGAATAATGTCACAAATATTGAAGTCACGGAACTTCCTGTTATTGTTCTTTCCATAACCAAAAATAGTGTTTTTTTTTTGGGGTGGTTCGGGGTTCATAATTCCTGTTGTCTTAAAACCTTGCTCTCTGTAATAAGTGTGGAGATGTACTCTAATGAAACGGGGTTGGGCAGGAACTGTTTTTCCAGTTTCATTAGAAGTAAAAGGATAAGAGAAAGGTATCATAACTCCCTCAGCTTCCATCTTAGATTCTTTGTTGAATTTAATAATTCAATAAAATGAATAATATGTTTTTCTTGGAATAGAAAAACAATAAGAAATATGCTTTTCGTAGTTGGATTTGTCAAGAGTAATTTGAGTTTCTAGATAAACAGAGTTGATGAATATATAGATGTGGTCAGCCTTTGAGTTGTCAACCTATCAACTCTACGTACACTTGTGGGATTGTTTATCTATGGATTTGAAATGGTATTGTAACTTTTGAAAAGATGTGGTTTGGTAACTTATTTATTTACTTAAGCAAGATTAGTAGACTAATTATAATAAAGATACAGTTTAGTATAATAATTTTTTGGTCAAACAGAAGAAGGATATTAACTTCATAAAATTTGAAATAAGTCTGAAAAGTTTGAAGGTAACTTTGACATATTGCAAATTTGAATTAGAGAAAAAAAAGAGAACCCCTCCAGCGAACCACCACCACCCAGCCCAACCCCCACCCCTCTCTCATCCGCGAACCTCCCCACCCCACTTGCGTTTTTTTTTTAGTTTTTTTTTAAATATTCAAATTTCCAAAATGCCAAAATTGCTATCAGAAAAATACATATGCCAAGCACAATCTAAATATGACTCTTTGGACTTATTGGGAACTTTTAATGTTAGTGTCCTCACCAAAAAATTACTATATTAATTTGTACCTTTAACAAAGTTATGGTATCATTTTTGCACTATATCCGTTAGTCTATTATTAGTTCTTTCCATGCTGCTCTGGATGAATGCCAATTAATTAATTTGTATGTTTCACATGCAGTCTCTGCAGAAATATCTGCCGCTGCTTGCGACAATCATCCAGATCGATTGGAATTGCCTAGGCTTTATAATGAGGTAAGTTCCTCCGTCCATGACGATCTGAATATTTACCATGGCAGAAACGAGAGATTTCATTGTCATTTTTGCTTTACATAATATATCTACTATGTCTTTCCTTCTTATTGACAGATGTGCAAGATTGTGGGGGAAAGCAGTCTTGCCTCTAACCAGATAGGCAATCAAGATCTGGGGAAGAATCCGTTATCGTTAGATAACATTTGTGAAGATGTAAACCGTGTTCTCTCTACTATTGGGAAAATTCCACCTCCTTCGGCACAGCCAATACCAGCTCCTAACCCATCGGATGGCGAATCGAAGAAGGATGTTGCGATGGAAGAGTTGGTAACAGAATCTCCTGAGGTTCCAGCTGTTGCAGATCCAGGTTCACTTCAGTCTGAAAAAACTGTTGGGTGATTGAATGCCAAATTGTTGGATCTTGTCAATAGGTAGATGCCTTCAAGCTAGCCATCCCTTGAATATTAACTGTTTCTCTATATCCCTTGGGAAGAATGCTCAACATAGTAATTACCTCAGGAACATTTATAGCAGCTAAATTCCAACATTAAATGTCAAAAATAATTTCTTCAATATAAATAGCATTTTTCAAGAAGTGCATGATCAGTAAAGAGAGGAACAACGAATGCAACACGGCTGATGCTAGGTCGTAGAGGAGAAGATTTTACGGTTATTCATATTGTTGTTTAATTAATTCAACAAAAGGAATTTCCTACAAGTAATTATGAATCAAAAGCTAGATTCATGATGCCCCTTGTTTTCTCTCTTGTTGAAGATGGTGGAGGTTCAATAGGAAACTTTAGCATTGTTTGTGCTACCTCCTTTCAACATTGATCTGGACCAACCGGATTGACAAAGCGAGGTTGGAATGGAAGAGCAAAGAACACTACTATATATCATAATAGTAGTACAATTACAAATGATGTATCAGTTTTTCATTGGGTACAGCTAGGTAGGCAGGCCCATTGTATTTTCCAATAATACTACTACTATCATTTGAGATTCATCTCAAATGGAATGAATCAGTGCAGCAGAGTGTGGGTGTGGGGGAACTACCTATTATTGTCATTTAAAAAAAAATTCACAAATTCTCTTTTTACTTCCCTTTTAATTTTTGTCATGCAATTTTTGGGTATGCTTGTCGTGTTTCTTTCTCCCCTTTAGGCTTGCATGATGTATTAGTCGTTATGGTGTTGAATATATCATTTTGATGAACACATTATATCTGAAGCAGGCTTACAGGTGTGGAGAGGTATATAAAATGATATTTTATATATTTGCATTTATTGTCATGAAAAAATATATATTTACTTGTGAGAATTGGTAACCCATATTCTTGTTTTGATGGTTTTTTTATCCATATTTTCAATTGGTGTTTTTGGACTACCCTTATTTTGAATCTCAAATGGAATGAATCAGTGCAGCAGTGTGTGTGGGGAACTACCTATTATTGTCATTTAAAAAAAAAAAAACCTCTTAAATTTTCTTTTTACTTCCCCTTTAATTTTTGTCATGCATTTTTTGGGTATGCTTGTCGTGTTTCTTTCTCCCCTTTAGGCTTGCATGATGTATTAGTCTTTATGGTGTTGAATGTATCATTTTGACGAACACATTATATCTGAAGCAGACTTAAAGGTGTGGGGAGGTATATAAATGATATTTTACATATTTGCATTTATTGTCGTGAAAAAATATATATTTACTTGTGAGAATTGGTAACCCATATTCTTGTTTTGATGGTTTTTTTATCCTTATTTTCAATTGGTATTTTTGAACTATCTTTATTTAGGTTATCGATATCTATTTTGATCAATTTCAATAATTTTCTCACTAAATTATGGTAATTTAGAGGTATCATTAAATAGAGTTAGTTCAAAGATAATAGTTGAGAATAAGGGTACTAAAACAAAAAATATGGATATCTCAAAGATACCAATCCCCTTTGAGAGTTGGTACTTTGAAGTATTTATATTTTTGTTTTCATTATCTTAATAATATTATTATTTTACTTTTGGTACATTTTGATACAATTTGTCATTTAATCAAAGATTTTTTATATGAATAGTAATAGATGTTTGATGTTTAGAGGATATTTTCGAAAAATAAATCAATTAAACGACATGTATCTTTAGATAATCAATGAAATTGATTATCTAAAATATTTTTTGAATATCGTACGTCTATTATAAATGTCAAATTTTTTCAATTAAATGATAAATTACATTAAATTAATACATTTTTTTAAAAAATAGGACATTATTAAAATATTATTTAAAAAAAGATATTAAAAATAAAATCGTGATATTATTAAAATAATGAAACTCGTATTTTTCACCATTATTTTCAGGAGATTGGTAAAAATTTGGTCCTGAACCTCTCTCCATTCTTGATACAATATAGGATGATAATTATGAGATACTTATAGTTTGCTATATTAGTTAGGATTTAGTTTGCTTATAAACACTCATTTTTCATAGTAATCTTTAGATTGAAATTATTGAATACAATATCAATTAGGAATGGCAATGAGGCAGTTCGATCATATTCCATCCTATTTGGATTGACTTGTGGGACATTATGAATTGAATTATCTTTTGGATAATTTGGGTCATATTCGATGGGATAGGTTACATGGAATGAATCATGACCCTACCCGACCCGAACTACAACTCTTCTTTAAGTGGGTTGGGTACCCGTAGGCCCTTGACTTGATAGGTAAAACTGCAAAATTTTATTCATCTATATTTTAAACATTTTTTTTTTCTATTTTTCCGATATTTTGCATCAACTTGGTAGCAGAGCGTAACAATTTTGTTTTCCTAAACGTTTTCGATTAAAGTATTTTATAGAATACCCAAAATTTGAAAGCAACAAAAATTCTGGAAAAAAGTCCGAGTAGATATGTTCCAAACAAAAAATATTCTAGAAAACAGTTTAAAAAATTTAAAAATAGGTAACATAACCTATTTTATTTTATTATTTACAATCTACTAGTCTTTTTTACACATGGTATCTTAGAATAAAAATAATGAAAACGGGTTAAAGTCGCCTATTTTTCAAAAATAAAAAAATAAAAAAAAATTCAGATAGTTCAAATTTACCAAATATATTTTGTTGCTTTGTTTAATTACTAGTGTATACGCAATTAGTTCCATTTTGAAATAAAATCTAAACCAATCTAATAAAAGCTATAAAAACCATTCAATGAATCTTTTATTAAACTAATTTTATCCTTTTATTTATACAAAATATATCATCTATTTCCTTATGTTAAAGAAGTTTACATTTACTCTTTTTTTTTCTTTTAAAAAAAATGCAAAAAATAGATATTTAATAATTTTGAATATATTTTATAAAAAGAGAAAATCAAGAATATCCTTTGTCATTTCAATGTTCAATATGCGAAACCAATTGAAAATGGCATTCTCTAGTCCTTTAAAAATGGTGGTTTCATGTTTTGTAGAACCAACAGAGATGAGACGAGACGAGACGGCTCCCTACCATCAATATTATTTCTTTTAAAATTTTTTATAAATAAAATATTTATTAATACTACTAAAAGTTCTTATAATATTTACTTTTATAAATAAAATGATTAATAAATATTTTTTTATAAATAAATAATTAATAAATATTTTTATTAATTTAGAGGACTTTATACCACTTTTATTAAAGGGACGTGAGGTTTATATTTTTTTAAAATTAAATGATATTTTAAATTTATGACTTGAAATATAAGATAGATGAAACTTATCAATATATCTAAATATAAATCACATATAATATTTTTATTTCAAATGCAAAATGTATTATAATTGTGCTAATTATTATTCTATTGCATATTTTGATAATTATTATTACTTTCATAATAATTATCATGCATTGGAATATGCATATTATAACTTATCATTCATCGTAGTTCGAGCAAACTCTTATCAAAAGTAGCAAGTTGTATATTTTCTTATAAGTTGAGATGTAAAATATTATAATTGAGGTTAATTTCAATACATTAGATGTTGGTTAAATTGCATGTACACATTTTATTCTCAAATTTAAGATAGTGCTAATTATTGTTCTAGCTATCGATAACTCAGATTAAAGGTGGGTAAAATTTTTTTTTTTTTCAAAAACTGCCGAACTGACAAACCTAAAGATCAGATCGAGTCTATACTTTTATATTTTTAAGTTGATTGATTCAGTAGGCCAATTAAATTTGAAAATCGACCTAATCAGGTTTGTTGAAGGGTTTAACTTTACAAACCACTAAAAATCGAAACTTCCTACATATTATTTATATATATTATATTTTGCTATTTTTTATTTTTAAATTATAATTTCTATGAAAAAATTTACTTTGAATCACTAAAAATGTGTCATAATTTTAGTGACAAATAATATATCTATATATATATATTTATATATAACATATTTTATCTATTATAATTTCGTGTATTTATCAACTTATATATTTATATGTAACATGTTATATTTATCAAAATTTAAATGAGATAATTGGTAATTGTTGTAGGACCATTAGTGGGATCGTCGAAACTCTAATGAGATTGTTATCGGTGGTTAGAGACGTGGTATTTGATATAAAATTATGAGTTTTAGGATGAGTTCGTAAAAGTTAGTAAAAATTTATCAATTTATAAAAAGTAAATATATTTAGGCCAAAAACTGAGTATAAACAATCTGATATGGTGCCATTTTTTAAAAATTTATTAAAATTTGATCAAACTGTTAAAGGTTATAAAATTGTATCGAACAAGGCCAATAAAACTGTAACAATCCGGTGCAACTGTGGAGAAAATACTTTAATATATCGATAACTAATACACAATTTAAATGTTGAAATATTTCATGACTTTAAGTTGTGGTGTGTGGCTGGGTCTATAGGCTATGACGCTAGTGTTTTCCTTTAACCTTTCACCGCAGTATATATGTGTTTATGAAACCCAACAGGCTACGCCCATTAACAATAGTAAAATGTTACCATTTTAAAGGTTTGGATATTTTAGTGATATTATGTATGTGTATCTATATTTATGTATACATTAATATATTAATAGTTTATATATTTAATGTTAAGTATATTAATAATTTAAAATTAAGATTTAATTTAAGATTTCAACATGTAATAGATAAATGAAAAAAAGGTCAAATTGTCTTTAAAATAATTAACTAATAAAAAAATTATTTAACTATTATTAATCTCATAAAATTCCAATTTAATCCCAAAACGAAATAGAATTAAAAAAAATTGAGAGAAAGTTTTGAAAAATACTAAAGAAACTGAATCATATTGAAGACAGTTTGGTGAGAAAAATCATCGGGAGATGGATGATTTTTCAAGAAAAAATTGAGCTTTTATCTCAAATTTGCACCTATCAAATTTGTAACAGTCCTATGCGCTCAAAAATAGGGGTTGAAGACACATATGTGATTCATCGGTGAGAAACAAAATTAAAGATGACTTTTTTTTTATCATTTTTTATACATATGATGTTTTCGTTCATTAATATATTTAATTAAATATAAAGATTATTAATATATTATTATAAAAATATATGTTGTAGTTTTGGTAGATAGGGTTACTACTGAAATAACAAATCCAATTTTAAATATATAATAATTAAAATAGTCTAATACAATTTAAACTATTCATAAAGCTTACCCGAAAGAAATGAGTGAAAAGTTAGATCAGATTGATAAGTGCAATCTAATTTTTCAATATGATCTATTTTACTAATTTATTTGTCCACCGCTACTAGGAGTAGAGTTTTTGTCGATAGGGAAAAATAATATATGATCAAAAAATATTTTCATAATTATCTTAGGAATTTTATTTAGAATAAATATATAATAAATATTATTTATGATTTATCTCAATATATTAGCTAGGATAATTATATCAATACTATTTAATTTTAATTATTATTATCTTTTGTGATTTTTTTAATGAAATGTTATAGGTGATATGAATAAGTAGATATATTGGGACATCTCAATTAAGTTTGTACATCTATTGTATCTTAATTATTTAGCTCATTAACTATATGTATTAATAAATATAAAAAAATAAACATACAAATCAATCTTCAATAAAACCTATAATTAGTCACGATGCTAGCATACTAAGAAACAAAAGCTCTAGCAAATGACGGAGTATCCTACCATCATATCGTGGTACAAATTTAGGGGTTATAGAGGCTAAACCAATAGCTACAACATCACCCTCTCTCTATATAGGGGAATAGTAAAACTTTATTTGAGAAATCTTCTCAAAAAAAATTAGCCTATACAAAATACCATCACCACAACACGGAAGAGATCCGTTTGAAAAAAGAGCCACAATATAATTAGAGTCTAAATCCAATCAAAGTCTCCCCCACCCAAAGGTGGTAGCATATATCACTATATGAATGACCATTGCATAATCTTCCTCAAAAGCATAGGAGATCCCAAGTGAAATATAGAAGCAACTTTTAGCAAAGTATTTGAGGGTTCAAAAAACACACACAAAGCCTTGTGACCCAATAGTAGCACCATCACTATTGACCTTTAGAAAACCTGAAGGTGGTGCTCTCCAAATAACCTCTATAATTTGGAAAGTATGTCGTGGAATAATTTGTATTCGTAAACGTTAGAGCACCCAAATATCATCCACTATATTTTGCATGAATCCATGTTGTGGTAGACCCATCTCACGAATAAACTATCAAATTGTGAAAAATGTAGACTCAAAGGCATTAGTTTGTCCTTGAAGCGACAATCATTTTTAGTTATTTATATCACCGAGATCGCTGAGATAATCCATGATTTTTATAGATAGTCAAGCTGTGACCTAAAGTCATATGCCATTATGCCTGCCCATAAATCTAGGATGGAAGAGCTATGTGAGGTTTCTTACCAAGAAATGAGCATAAAATGTCCCAGAGCTCACCTGCAAAATGAAAACTAAAAAAAAGTGAGAGATAGTTAATACACAATTTTTGTATTTATAAAAGGCTTGCAAGTGTACGATTACATATAATAAGTGATAAGTATACTTTTTAGGTCACTCTTGAGAGGAATTATAGTGGCTTTAGATAATTTTTCAATTTTCTTAAAAAGTTAAACAAATACTAAAATAAAACCTAAACATTCTATAAGAATGATTTGGTTTTGAAAATCCTAAATTAATGACATATAATTAAAATAACTAAATATAGATTTGATTTAAACAAAATCAAGGAAGATATATATTTAATAATCAATGGAGAATTTATGAGAATATTTAGCTAGTTAACCATGCTTGCTTAGAAATATTTAGGTCAATAAAGTATAAATTTAGGATATTGATTTTTACTTTTAAATATGAAAAAGTCCTTTGGCAGGGGTACTTTCCTTTGTTAACCAAACCAATAAATATACTATGATGAGATGTTTAACTAATTGATTACATTATGTTTTATGTGTAAGAAAATAGCAAACGATTTAAATCATTATTTTTTACGAAGTCACCAATTTCACTTTTTATTCAAGTTGTTCAAATTAGATCTAGATAACGTTTTTAAAACTTAATTCTTATATATTAAATATATTATGAGGAATAAATAGCTAATAAATTATTCATAAATAAATCTTGTAATGGATCTTGAATCAAGAAATAATCTTTACTTATTTTATTATAAAAATTTACACCTAAATAATCTACACAAACATAGAAACAAAACTAAATTTTCATAGTAAAAATTAGCTAGACATGCTCAGATTAAAATCCATGATTAATGGTTTAAATTAACAATCATTCAAGAAATTACAAAAATATTAATCTGAAGACAAAATATTACAAATCATATCTAAATACCAACTAAGGATGGATGACGTGTCCTTCTTCAAAATTGTAATCTTGATCTTTAAAACGTTCTTGAATATTCAGATATATTTTCTTCTTTTCTTGTATGAAAAAACTCTCAAAGAAACTGCATTTGATGTTGCATGAATCTAATCTATATTGTGTTTATGAAATAAAACTATCCTAAGGAAAATAAATTGAAGCCTGGAAAAAATGCAATGTAAAACTCTCTAAAACCTAAAGCACAATAGGTATATTTTTAAGAAAAAAGTTGTTGAATAATGATCAGAGTCAAAATTTAGAATCGCACACCGTAACAAATGTTTTTTATCGTGGTACAAGGTTCAATAACCTTGCATAATTCAACCCTAAAAGCCCTCACCGAGCACACATTTTTTCACATTGCAATGCAAAATGTTCGCTTTGCCTAGTAGAATTCCCAAGAGGTGTGCTTTTGTACTGCTTATACTTCGATTGGTTCTTGATGTAAGGCTTACATGCTTTAGTCTTTTAAGCTTTTAGGGTGTTATAATCAAACGTACCTATGATTTCAAAGATATAGATTTGAATAAATAATCACATAAACATGCTATAATCAAACCTATTTCTTTCAATTAATCATAGTAAAAAAAGAGAGTATGAGTGCTTTTCAAGCACATATCAGAACACCCAACTAGCATCTTACTAGCCTCTAGTAAGTAAAGCAATCTAAAAACCTAAAACAAAATTAAATAAACTATATTATACTTACCTAAATTATTTTCATAGATTATCACAGTAGTATTTAGCGTATGTAATAAGTCTTTAAATCCCTAGGTGGTCCTAGTGGACAAGTTAAAGTCTCACGAAATCTTTCAATGATGATACTCATAAACATCCTAATATTATAAAAAAACTAAAACTAAAAATAATTCACATGGCATAATAAAAAGAAAAAACTAAAACTAAAAAAATAAAAACTAAAATCAACAAAATTTTTCATGCTTTAATTTCTTTTTAGTTCATAATTAAAATCTCAAGCACATGTTCATTCAATATCCCAAAAATTCAAGATTCATCATGCAAATAGATTACACATCATGAACTCATGCTCCACTACTACAACATATTAACATTGACTCACCCAATACTATTATTAAGAATCTGATTTAACTTTGACTTTATTCCTCACAAGATATACTCTCAATTTCACATTGATCCTATAAGTTCAAGCACTCAACAATGTATATGCGATTAGAAGTTATGTAAAGAATAAAGTAAAAATGTCACATATGATGAATAATAAAGGATTAAATGCGATAACATTGATCTCATGAATGAATTAAATGCTAGAATTATGAATAGACAATATAACTAATCTTGTACTTCAACTAAAATCATTAAGCAAAAATTTCAGTATTGCCAAGATGAATGAAAATGTTATTAACTTCAAGGGGTTATTTCTATTTTTTTTGTAATAAATATCTTACTATTTTCATGACCTTAGGCTCGTAGTATTTAGTTATGCTATTTTTAAATTCTTCTCTCTTTCTCTCTTTGAACATGGACCCGTATGCATATATGTGTTATGTTGAGTGGTTATTTTGGCTTTTTTAGTTCCAAGGTAACATTATATATATATATATATATATATATATATATATATATGTATATGTATAAATCATCACTCAAAATAAAATAATATAGGCTCAAAAATTTCTCACAAGGTAGTCTTAATTATTTGATTTTTAAGCACCAATTTTGGGTTTATCTCAATCTTAACTTCGAAGCATGAAACATAAATTATGAATAGAACTAATTCTTACAATAATCCATGAACATGCTTAAGACATCAGATAAATAATACAAAGATCAATTATTTACCTGAAATTAACTAAAAGCATGATAGATTTGTATGAATTTTTTATTTTTTTTATTTTTTGGACCTAAATGTTCTTAACTAAACTAAACAAAAAAAAGTTTAATAAAATTTAAAGTGCATAATCTAAATGTCCCTATTTAAACTAAACAAAAGCAAACAAATTTTTAATAAAATTAAAAATGCATAATTTCATAAATAGCTTTTCTTCCTCCCCAACCTAGAATGTATATTATCTTCAATGTTTAAATGTAAATCAAAGATAAAGAAGAAAAAAAAGTTACCCATTTTTATTAGCTTAATGTGATTATATAGGTGATGTGGTTACTCATGCTGCATCCATCAATTCTATCACACAAAAAGAATCATTGTATACTTCTCATGAGTCACATAATAAAAATAGTTATGAAATGAACATTTTTAAATAAAATAAATATTTTTCACACTAACAGAAAATAAAGTGAAATAAAATAAAGTACATTTAATAAAAACAAAGGAAACATAAAAATAAAAATAAAAAATACATAAAAATTAAAAGTACATAAAAATAAAGCTAGAATAAAGTTTCGAGCTTAGTCTTCCGCATCATCCGATTCTTCTTTATATTCAAGTGGTTTATAAACAAAATCATATCCAAGATTCTTGGGCACTCTCACTTGACTGAAATCAATTCTTGTATGAGAGAAATGTAACATTTGCATCTCTTGGATGGATTACATTTGTTCACCTTGAAAATACCTCTACCTACTTATATATTTTGATTATTGGGCTCGTTAATCTTGAGCATAATTTTTCAAATAATTGATCTCTTCTCATAACTACTAAACTTCATCTTTGATTGAAGTTTTTGAAGAAGAGGCAGCTCAGGTGGCTTTGGTCCTAGATGTGAGGTTGCTTATGTAGTTGGGAGTCAATAATTCACCAGGTTGTAACAAAATCTCACCTTTTGGAAATTTTACCCTTGCTTGAACACAAAGAGATGTAGTTAATTGGGGAAAAATAACTTAAATGGTGATTATTTATAGAAAGTCGTATCCTTGGGTTGATTAAGTCCCTAACATTCATAATCTTAGTGGATGGTAAGGCAAAAAGTAATATAGTTTGCTCTTTATCCACAGGACTGTAATATATGGTAGGCATCATTCTAGAGAAAAACAAATTACCAAATACGTGAGACCTTTTTGAAGTACTAGGTTTCGAAAGATTTGGGTCTCTCATTAATAATATCCCACTCAACCCCCTCCATAATTAGGGTTTCTATTACCTCCTCATAATCCACGTTATCCAAATAACTCTTATACTTCACATAGTCAATGTTTTTTAATCCATAAAGAGTGTTTATATCATACGTGCCAGATGGGATAGGCACACCCCTTACCATAGCCTTATTATTTATAGCATCGGTAAACATTGGCATGAAATTCCCAAACTATTGGCTCAATAGTAACATCTGGGTTCTTAACAAACCGTTTCCATTTGAGTGCCACTATTTTATCAGTAGTCCCCTCAAATTGATATTACTTTACCTTAAAAATCCATTCCCTATTATACAATAAATATTTTATTGATCTCAAGGCTATGTCAAATCTTAGTTTAGCCTTTGGACTAATAAATTTAGCTCTATTATACTCTATTGGAGTCTCCTTATCATTTCCTTTCTCATTTCTCTTTCATGTAGGAGCCATTTATATCAAGTTCTTTAAAAAAATGAAAGAACCACAAATTTCCAAAAATTATTCCAAAAAAAATTCCTCTTCACCTTCTCTAGACCAAAATAGGGTTTTGTTCTCTTAAATTCAAAATTTTAGAAAATAACTCCTATTAATTATTCTAAAAATTTTATTCACTTATGATTTTGTGCAAGCTTCTTTAAAGAAGATGAATATATTGTAGAATACCCATTTAAAGATGAAAACTTGATGAATATTTGAAAAAACATCTTGCAAAGATGGCTTGAAAACACCTAAGGATGAAAAATATGAGAAGGAATTTGAAAGATTTGGAGAAGAAGATGTATTTTTAGGGGGATATTTGTGTTTGGGGAGTGGGAAAATAAGGTTTGAGGAAAGAGAAAATTTGTTTAGATATGATTTGAAATGTATTTTTTTGGATTATTAGTGTAAAAAGATCATTGTGGATCGTAGCACACTTTGTTTTATGTCGTGGCATGAAAAGAAAAATGACTCAACGTATTTAAACAGAGACTCATATGCGACGATGCACAAAATATTCATGCTACGATGCAAAATCATTTTTTCTCAAACCAATTTTTCCATGGAACCCCTTGTCGCTACTCATCAAAAGGCCATGTAATGTCCCAAGTTCAATTTGTTTTTCATTGTTAAGTTTATTTATTTATTTAAAACTAGAAAATATGCTAAGCAATAAATTTAATAAATACTAGAAAATAACAAAAATAAAATAAAATAAATAAAAAAGAAAATAACCAAAGAAATAAAAAAAAACAAAAATAGTGAAAATAAACAAAAATAACTAAACAAACTATAAATATTTACAATCATGAATTTTTAAGAAATTTGATAAACAATATAAAATGTCAATCTCCCCGTCATCAGTGTCGTAAACTTGATGCATAAATTTTGTATTTATAAAGAGTTCGCAAGTATATGAATCACTTATAATAAGCGATATGTATATTCCTAAGATCGATCTCTAAAAAAATTATAGTGGTTTTAGGTAATTCTTCAAGTTTCTCAATAAATTAAACAATATGAAAATAAAACCTAAATATTCTATCGCAATAGTTTGGTTTTGAAAATCCCAAATTAATGACAAATAATTAAAATAACAAAGCATAAATCTCACTCAACTATCAAGGAAGATATATATTTAATAATCAATGGAGAATTTATGAGAATACTTAACTAGTTAACCATGCTTGCTTAGAAAATAGAAAATCTTAGCTTAATTAAAGTATAAATTCAAATTATTGGTTTCTTTTTTAATATGAAAAAGTCCTTTGGTAAGGATAATTTCCTTTGTTAATCAAACCAATGAATGTCCTAAGGTGGAAATGTTTAACTAATTGATTAAATTATGTCTTATGCCTACGGAAATAGTAAATCATTTAAATCAATGCTTTTTGTTGAGTTACCAATTTCAACTCTTATTCAAATTATCTAAATTAGATCTAGATTATGTTTCTGAAACCTAATTCTCATATTTTAAATCTATTATGAAGAACAAAATAGCTAATAAATTATCAATAAATAAATCTTGTAAGAGATCTTGAATCAAGAAATAATCTTTATTTATTTTATTATAAAAATATTCACCTAAATTATCTACACAAACATGGAAACAAAACTAAATTTTTGTAGTAAAAATCAACTACACATGCTCAAAATAAAATCCATGACTAGTGGTTTAAAATTAACAAATATTATATGAGAATTGAAAAGAAGATAAGGAATATAAAAATATTCTAATAAGAGTTTAAGCGATAATATGTTATAACATACACAATTCAAACTCAGATTATACAAGCATAACAACAATGTATGCATAACACACGATATAACAAGGTAAAACCACATAGAGAATGTATTTATGTGGTAACATCCTCGTCTTTTTTAAGGCAACTATTCAACAAAAAATAATTCACTAATGAATAAAACAGTTACAACTCTGAAAAAATAACTAACCCTATCGTATGTGAAAAAAATGCTTTCAAATATAGTGCACCTAACTATATGTGTGTGTGAATTATTAATCCGAATCAACCAACCTTAGATAGAGGAAGATAGAAAACTAAGTAAAAATAAACAAACACTGTGTTTTGTACAAGGAAAACTAACACACAGATATAGAGTATAGTAGGTCTAACAGAAAATACAAAAAATATTAATTTGTATATAAAATTAATAAATACAAATAAAATCTACAATACCAATTAAAGATAGATAGATATGTGCTACTCCATAATTGTGATCTTGATCCTCAATGTATTCTCGAATATAAAGATATCATTTGTATTTTTCTTAATCGAAAATACCTCTTATTGTTTATGAATCTAACCTATTGTAAAATAAAGCTAAAAACTGAGAAAGTATAAAGCAAGAATAGATGACAAGTGTTCCTAAAATTCTAATATGTAAACATATGTTAACATAAAGAAAATAGTTTAATTTATAGGCTGAGGATGGTGCAAGGGCTTCAGATTGAATTAAAACAGGCATGTCATGTGATAACTCTATATTTTAGAATTATTTTATCCATTTTATTAATTATAATTACTATATTCTTAATATTTTTAGTTAATTTTAATTTATTAAATTAATATTTACTGTTAGTTTTTAAGGAATATATTTTTAAGAAAATTAAAGAATTTGAATTGAAAAAGTACTTAATTGCAAATAATAAAAGCTAAAAATATAATTTAAATTAAAAGAGGGCTTAATTGCAATTAACAAAAGTATAAAATATAATTTGAATTAAAAGATGGCTTAATTGAAAATATCAAAAGTTTAAAATATAATTTGAATTAGAAACGGGCTTAATTACAAATATCAAAAGTTTAAAATATAATTTAAGTTAAAAAGAGCTTAATTGCAATTAATAAAAGTTTAAAAGTTATTTTGAATTAAATTGGAGGGCTAAAATGCAATTACATAAACTTTGTTTTTCTGCAGAGGAAAAGGAGGACCACGCGTGCCACTATTAATGCGCATCATGCACCGTTAGATCAGACAATCAACGGTGAGGATCAGGCGAGTGTGATACAGGCATGACATAGGCGGTTGGACGTATGTCCCAGATGCACACAACTCGGTGCGCAGAGTGGGGCCCACCTATCCACATAGGCCGACGTGTAGGGTAAGACCCACGTGCTGTGCAAAACATTTTCCCGAGGCGCGTCTTCTTCACTCACTGTCAGATCAAAATTTGGATGGTTTAGATTATGCATGAGCCCCACGCTCTATGCGAGTGGATTCTTGTTATCGCGCACCGTTTAGTGCGTAATGTTCTCGTGCGATGCGGTTCACATTAATCTGTGTGCACCCTCTCATTTCATTCAATACGAAGCTGCCATGTGTCTCGTTATTCTTCCATCAAATCATATGCCAACACGTAGCATGAGTTTTGTAAAATAAAAATGCAGAATGGCGCACACTATCTATGGTTTTTTTTGTCTCCCACGCGTGTTTATATATTATTTTCGATGTAATATTCTGTCCCCCACTTTTACACGCGTGTTGTAAAAAAATATATATTTTGTGATGTATTTTTTTGAGCAAGTTGGAGCTATAAATAGGTGATTATTGCGATAAATTAAAGGGGGGTTAGATGGAATTGGACTATGGAACACGCAGAAGCCATTTTTGGCTTCTGTTGTGGTTTTGCGTAGGATAGAAATTAGAGAGCAGAGATGAAACATTTTTAATTTTCTTTTTGTTTTTCTTGATATAATATTCCTTAAATGTTTTAATATTTTCATTTTGTAATTTTAATTTTTTTATGAAGTAATTTAATTTTTCTAGGGTTGCGTTGTAACTTAATTTATGAAGCTTGAATGAATTATTTTTGAATGATTTATGTGATTTTTAATTTTTTTTATTCTATTTGTGCTTAATGCTTGTGATTGTCTGGAAGATTAATCAATTGATTTGTGATACTTAAAATAAACTTGAAAAAGGTATTTTTGTGACACTTAAATAATAAAAAATGCATTTTTGTGTAATTACTCATGGATAGAATAACATATATATATAAAGGATAGGAATATATCTTTATTTTACGTGTAACTTTGAGAACTTTGAATGTAATAAATCTTGGTGAATTTAATTCTCATAGGAATATAGTAAATTATTTTAGTGAGATGTGTCTATATGGAGCTCAGATGAGATATATGGATAAAATTAGGAGTTTTTGGTTGACAAATTAAATTGAAAAAAATATAAATCAAGAGAAAATAATATGATTCAAGTGGATTAATTTGGTGAAACTGCAATCTTATAATTTTCTTATTTATTGTTATAAAAAAATCAGTTTAGTTAATCACCTATCAAACTTTCTATTATTTGGATAAAATCGGGTTGAAAATTTTTTAGTACTTAACGAATAATAGTGACAAATCTCCGTGGGAACAATAACTTATTTATCATTTATTACTTGTGACTGTGTATACTTGCACGTTCGTGTTCTCCTAAAGAGACAACATCGTGGCTTAATGCTTCCACCACCATAGCACACAATTCTCTACTCTTCACCTAATTATAAACAAAGAAGTTCACACCATAGCACACTTAATCCATGCCACGATACAGAATGTATAATATTCCTAGTGAATCATGCAGATATGAGTGTTTTGTGGCACACTAAATCTTAATCGTGACATGAAATGTTTTACTCGAATTATTGCTTTGCACCCTTTACCTACTGGTTAGTTCTTTATGTACGCATACCTTATTATTCTAAGGTTCTTGGGTGTAAATTGAGTGCTTTAAGTGTTGCTCTTCATGTGTTGATAAATTCATACATTTGAAGATTAAAACACCTAAAATACAAGATAAAACACTCATGATTCTCAACATATATATTTGCATAAATATTCACATAAATGCACTATAATCAAACCTATTTATCACATTTAAGTACAATAAATAACAAAATATGAGTTCTTGAAAAGCACTCAACACAACCCTCAACCAGTTTCTTGGTAGCCTTTAGTAAGGAAAGCGATAAAACTAAAAAAAAAACTAAATTAAAATAAATTATTTTTATAGTTTTACACGGTTGCATTTAGTATATGTAACAAGCCTTTAAATCCATAGGTTTCTCTATTGGAAGAGTTTAAGTCTTACGAGGGCTTTCAGTAATGATACTCACAAATATTCTACTATACTAAAATTAAAACTAAAAATAATAACAAAGTAAAAATAGAATATAAATAAAAAAATAAAGGCTAAAATAAACAAAAATTCTCATGCTTTAGTTTATTTTCAACTTATAATCAAAATCTCAAGCATATCTTAAATCAATATCCCAAAGGTTCACAATTATTATGAAAATTAGTACTCTTCATAAATTCATATTGCATTATAAAGATATATCAATATTGACTCACTCAATCCTAGTATTAGGAATCTGAATTTGCTTTGACTGTAATCCTCAAAGAACATACTCTCAATATCACGCTAACCCTATGGGTTCAAGAACTCAAGAAGGTATATGCGAATGTAAGTTGTAAGTCATGTTGTACTTTGTGTCTATGTGTTGTCTTCCTTTGTACAAAACAAAAAATCTACTTATTTTACCTAGTGTTTTGTATTTGTCTATGTAAGGTTAGTTACTATAGATCAGTAATACATACACATACTTAGATAGGAACATTATGATTGAAAGAATATTTTTCACATATCATTGGATTGGTTGTTAAGTGTGCATGTTAAGTCATGAGTGGTAGTTTTTGTTTTGATTCGGATTACCTAACAATTTTTGGATCGAAAATATGAGTTTTTTGTACACCTTAAAATTTGTCAGACCCCCTCGTTGGACCTTTCGCCTGAATCCTGATGAGGTGATTGATGAGGACCATATGAGGCAATAGTGAGGATTTCTAGCCATTGGTGGTTTTTTAGAAATAACCCTATTAATTTATGCAATTAATTTGAAAATATACTGAAACTTTTCCAAAGATTTCTATCATTTCAAGTTCTGTGTTCACTAATTATCTAGAATGTGTTTAAGTAATTATAATACATCTATACGAGTGTAAAATAGTGTGGGTGGCTATTTATGAACTTCATGAGAAAGTTTATATGAGAGTGATTTGAGTTGAACTATTTGTGTTCTCATATATTAGTTGTGTGTAATAAATGGTTAAGCTGGGGTATCAAAGTCATATGAATAGTAATTGATGGAAAAATTTACACTATTAAGTTTTGAGGAGATCAATGGTATTAACCATAAAATCTAAGGGCATTCTAGACATTTTTATTAACCTCAAGGATATAAGTGAAGATATGTTAAAACTCAGGAGCATTTTATATATTATCCCAATTCATATAAAGTGGAATTTTATGATAAAATGCTATATTGAAAAAACCACAAATAACATGTGTTTATTACAATGGCTTAGCATAAACTAAACTACTTAATCTTCGGTTTGATTTATTTCTATTTTTATCTATTTTATCACTTTATTGTTATGTTTTCTTTTCCATTTTACATTCCCTATTTGCAAGGTTAGGGTGAGTGTCAAGGAGTAGTCAACTCCTTACCCTGTTCATTTACGAGATACTTGACTTTCTCAATTGGTATCAAAGTGGTACACTCTTTTGGGCTTTACCACTCTGATGTTGATTTTGTGACTCACTTATTACACACACTTACTCTCTCTAAATAGATTCTAGAGAAAGAGGAAATGTACATAGACATATTTTTTATGGGGATAAATATGCCTACTGAAAGTCCCAAATGCGAGCTTTGAGTGACCATATCTTGTTTCGTATTGAGAAGGGGTAGACGTTCCTAACCAAATCCCTTGCCAAAAACTCTATCATCCCAAAGCCTATGATTCAATGGATGAAAATAGAAAATAAGGATTGTGAATGGAACAGTAAGGGGTTGTATAATGATGTACAAAAATTTGATAGTCAAATTTTGTATTTATAAAAAGCTCATAAGTGCACGAATCACTTGTAAAAAATTATAAGTATACTTCCAAGATTTTCCTTCAAGGAATTGTAGCCGTTTTACAAAGTTAAATTAATCTCTAAATAGATTCAAACTAATTGTTGGTTGTGGTAACGAAGTGTAAATTCTAAATTAAATTATATCTAAAGAAAGTAAAAATAATTAAAGTAGATAAATAAAAGCAATCAATTGACTATAGTTGAACCAAGGATAGCGAATATATATAGGATTTTAGCCACCATAACTCTTCGTGGACATAAAAAATTAAGTATTTAAATATAAGCTAGATTTATTGACTTATTTTCTTTCTAAATAAAACTACCTGATATCATAATGAGTTCCCAATTCAATTAATAAATTCTTCTTTAATCAGAGTTGAAATTAATTAATTGGTAAACTAAATATATATATATGAACCAAAATCTTCAATTAATTAATAACTCCCTCTAATTGGGTTTGAAATTAAAAATTGATAAACCTAAGATAGATATATTCTTTAATTATAAATCAAAATTTGAACAATCATAAATTTAAAATTAAATTTATTTTTCAACATTTAATTTAATATAAATCAATGAAATTAAAATAAACTTTTATTTATTTTACACAACTAAGCACATATGATATATCTAATACTTAATTATAAAATATTTTCTTTAATCATAAATCAAATCATGAATTTATAATTAAAGATAAGAAGATTATGAATAAAAAATAAACCTTAAACTTTTACTTATTTGAATTACAAAACTATTATTCCAATCGTTGAAAGTAGAGATTAAAATCTCTTATATAGATTTAGTAAATCATAGGTAAATTAACAAAAGTCAACTTAATTATAAATTGTGTTAGATTACAAAGAAAAATAAAAGATAAAACAATATAACAATAAAATTACACTTTCTTGATAAAAACAATTCTAGATCTTTGAATGAGATGTCATTACCTCCTTCAAATCTTTAAATCATCTTTACAATTGGAGGGTTATCTCTCTATATCTATACATGGTGGTGGAACGGCTAGCCTACATTCTATACTAAAACTAACCTAGGATTGTTTTTATTCTCAAAAAATGAAAGTCGAATACAAAAACCTAATATTATTTTTTTTATAGGCAAGGTTATGTACAAGGGTTTCGATCTGAATAAATAAAGGTCCATTGTAGAATAGGTTTTTTACCATTGCAACATACAATATGTAATGCTTCTCCAATTACAAGTAGAGAAGGTCGTGTTGCAGCCCATGTTAATCCATACTATGGCATAGATTATTCTACATGCCTTGTAAATCCATACAAAATAGTGTGCGTCATAGCACACAATAGTCCTCATTACAACTCGCTTCATTTTTCTTTACTTGTGCCTTGTACACCTTACAAACTAGTCGGTTCTTTATGTAAGGCTTATATGCCTTATTCTTTTAAGTTCATATAGTGCAAATTAAGTGCTTCAAGTGTTAATAAATTTGTACATTTGAAGCTAAAAACATCTTAAATACAATAGAAAATACCCATAATTTTGAACATATAGATTTGCATAAATATTCACATAAATATGGTATAATAAAACCTATTTTTCACATTTAAGTACAATAAAATCACGAAATATTAGTAATTTTTAAGCACTTATCATATTTCATTATAAGAGCCATCACTCCTAATGAGTATCAGAGAATTCAAAGCTGACATATATCAAAGGAAACTTGGAAAATTCTGAAGACTATGCATAAGGGTACAACTGCAGTCAAGAGATCTAGAATCATAAGACTCAATAAGGATTTTGAGTAGTGCCAAATGGAGGAGAATGAAACCTTTGACAAGTTTTATGCTCTTTTTTCACACTTTTTCAACTCTTCTCACAACCTTGGTAGGCCTATTGATGAAGAAAATCAAGAGGATTCTCGTCAATCTCCCTTTCTATTTTTTCACTAAGACAACTGCATTGGAGACGTACATTAAATCGGTCAAGTTAACTATTGATGGCTTATTTGGTAATCTACAAGCCTACGAGATATACCATTTCCTTCCTAGAAAAGATCAACTTGCTACTAATTGAAGAAAGAGAGTTTCTCTCAAAACCACCAAAGGAAGTGATAGCAATTCTACTGTGAGCAAAGTTATAATAATGAAAGCTCTAGACCAAAAAAAGGAGAAATGACATTTATTGCTTATCATTTTACAAGATTGCTTAGAAATAAAAATAATCCTTTTGAAGGATTCAAAAAGGATCTCTTGAGTAGCAAAGACTCGAGGTATAGTAAGAAATAATATTTTGAAGATGAGTCTGATCGACAACTTGGTAGAAACTATGTGAATTATATAAAGTGATTTGGATATGGAAAGCGAGGATATATTATTAACTACCTTTCAAAACAAAATCACTTTGAGAAACGAACGGTGAAGGCTGAGGTTATTATAATGGATACTAACTTAGTGTTGATGAATACGAGTGTAATTTTATAGACTTTATGACTTCTAGGACTCTGGAAGATCCTCCCACTACAACCTTACAAGGCTATCAAGGTTTTAAATATGATAAAGATGAGCGAAATGAACTCCTTGAAACTTACAATGAGCTCCTCAAAGAGCATATTAAGTCTAAAAAAGTAAGGAAACAAGGTTTGGAAAGTCTTAGGAAAAAATATAAAGAGTTGAGCATGTTAAAGCCCGCTCTTTAGGAAAGGAAGTCATCAGTAAGTTGTGATCATAGTGATCTCATGAAAACATGTGAGATTATTCAAAAGGGATACTTTGATCTTTAAGTGGAGTTTAATGCTAACTTCTATAAAATGAAGCATGTGAAGGATGAGCTGAAGAAACTTGAATCTAATGAAGTAACTCACATAATTGTTAGTTTTGATCCCCCTAATGATCCGACTAACCAAATTACTCATTTGGAAAAAAGTGTAATTGATCTTAAAAGTGATAAAGGGTACTTGGCTTATACTTTTTTTGGAAAGGATGTGGAGCTCAAACATCTCCATAAAAAGGTTAAGCATCTCATTCTTTCTATTTTTTTTCTAGAGTCTTTAATATAAGAGAAAGGATACCTTATTCAAGTTTTTGTAGAAAATCTCTTGAAGTGAAAAGAGGAATTGGCTCAATCCTTAAGTATAGCTCACAAGCTTATGTTAGGAACACATAAGCATAATGAGATCCTTGGTAGTACTACAACCTTAGGGCACAAGAGAGGTCTTGGGTTTGAAGATTGTTCATCGGTTCATCCACTCTCATTGGTTTAGAACCTAAGCTCATCAAACATGTTGTTGTTAATCCTAATTTAAAGTTTGTTGCAGACAACCCAAAAGGTAAGTCGGTTTTCGCATCCTTACCTCCTTCTTCTAGCAAGATGAACACATTACCTTATACTGTTTCTTTCTACCATACCAATGATGGTCTCTTGTCTCTACCTACACACTTTTCATCTATTTTTCACCACTATAGTGAGCATAGGCACTTGAGACCTCATTGTAGGAAATTAACTTCCCATCTTTGTATAAAAGTTAATGTTAGTGACTCTTCCTCTTCCCTTTGGGATGTAGGTTTAAAGTCTCAAAATTATTTATATAATCAAACCTTTGCTTGCTTTTAATATACATAGAAAATATAAATTTTTGAGAGTAATTATCTTTATCTCTATGCTTCATAACTTTGCAACTGCTTTTGTCAAATTCAATTGTAGGTATTCTTAATTGTTAATATTAATTCACAAGTCACTATCTAGATTACTGCTTTATTATATGTTCAAGAAATTTTAGTTATATATTTGTTGATCTATGTTTTGTAGGATTAGGATTTATTACTTATTAAAATCCATCTAGAACATACATGGACACTTGCAATTTTTTGAGCTAACCATGTTTTTAGGCTAATCAGTGAACATGCTTGATTTGTGAGGAGCTAATCAGAATGTTGGTTAGAATCTGCTCACACTAATCTTAGAGGTTGTGAAATTAAAGCATGGACTTGTAAGTTAATTACATTGGAACATTATCCTAAAGAGGGTAGTATAAAAGTAAGTTTGTCCTTGAACATTAAATTTTCATAGTGGATAGATTAAGTGGTCTGATAAATCAATGGTTTTTCTCTTAGGTCAATGTTGTGGCCTAGGTTATTTTCACCTAAAAGTCTCATGTGTTATTTTTTAATTTTTACACTTTATTATTTACATGCAATTTCATATCTAGCTATTATGATTAGGTTACGAATTATAATTTGATAAAATTAAAAATAACTTATTCATCTCCCTAGGCCAATTTGATCCATTTTAGAACTTTCAAGTTCTACTAGCTTCAAATGTGATATTACAAATAAAATAAGGAGAATAACTTGAAAAAATCACTCAATGAGAAGAAGCACTTAAAGAGACCACTTAAAAGCTCTTAAAACACCAAGTATGAAAGCACTCCTCCCTTTTCTGACTCTTAACTAGCACAAAAATAATCTCTCTTAATCTTTAAGGGTTCAATTAGTGCTTATATTTTTCCACTACGATAAATTACAACAATACCCATGCAATTCTTGTCCCATTGTTCAACTCCTAAAGCCCTTGCTCATTATTTTACATTAAAAATGTCACATGTTGATTATGTTGGAGACTCGATCACCTTGAAATGTTCTCCTGAGCACTAACTTAAAATTGGAAACATTGGGCAACAACTCCTCACATAATCTTGTTAAAAGTTCAATTGATCCAGCTAACCCAATCACTAAAAGCACCTGTCCTAATGTCATGCCAAAATCCTAACACCCAAGTTCATCATGTACATTCTTCTTTCATGTAATACTCCTAGTTCAATCTTTAATGTTTGATCGTCCATAAAGATTTACAAACATTTTCATAACATATCATAGTATTTTGTCGAAACAAATGCATTAACTTGATTCTGATTCAATGGTTTGGTTTCGATTAGAAATACCAGTGGTTTTAGCAAACGACCAACTCTATTAGGTAGGTGTTATAAG
The DNA here is from genome assembly GCA_030763125.1 of Hippophae gyantsensis. NCBI lineage: Eukaryota > Viridiplantae > Streptophyta > Magnoliopsida > Rosales > Elaeagnaceae > Hippophae > Hippophae gyantsensis. Next base: position 37,164,857 of record CM061035.1, on the reverse strand, counting down.
TTATAAGTATTCTTATAAGAGATAGAACAAGAACTTAAATATTAAATATTTCATGCATTGATTATTTAAAATAATTCCATGACTCAAATTTCATGATTTATACTCTGTATCTAGTTTGTTATTAATAGACTGTAATTTATCTGTTAAGAATCATATTTACCATGCTATACATAATATATTGATGATTAGTTTATCCACATTGTTTTACAATTTGATTTTAAATTTTGTTTTAAACATGATTACAAACTTTTCAGCATCATCACCTTTATTAAACAAAAACTCATCATCTACTTCAAAGAAGTCTTACATTACCAATAGTAACGAAGTTACTATTGAAAACTTTGAAAAATCTATTGATCGTTGGAAAGTTCCAAAGATCAGTAGGAACCAAATTTATCAAAACAAGATTATGAATCTTTTTAAAACAGATTACATCATTAAAACTGAAGAAAGAGATCTTCAACTTTCATTACCTTTTGAATCAATTCAACTTCTTTCAAAAGAATCATTACAAAGGCATTTTGATAAAAAATTTAAGTATGTCCATATAGGCCTAGTCCAGATTGGATTAAGACCTTTAACCCGATTAGGGTTAAGCTCATCAATACTAGCAGTCTTAAGAGATGCCAGATTAACGGATTTCAAGGAATCCTTATTAGGAACAGTAGAAATAGGTTTAGGTTTAGGACCTATATCCTTCAACTGCTTTCCAAACATAATGGTATCTATTACAGATCCCCAAATATTAAAAACATTAACTCTTCAAATCCAAACTCATAATTTTAAGGTTTTACCAGGAATAATTACGGTAGCTTTAATTTATAGGGTTCATTATAAAATCATGGTGTCCACTTGGGACATAAATGCCATTCATAACTTTGTTAAAGGAGAAACCTTATTATTACAGACAGACTTGTCTAGATCCAATATTACCATACCTAGACCAATTAGTTGGAATAGCGTAGTATACCCATATAGTTGGTTATTAGAAGGAATTTCCCAACCCATATCTGAAAACAATCACCAGGAAGTAGCTGAACAAAACACAACTTTCTAAAATAATAGAACATAAAAATGGAAATATTGAAATAGGATTCAATAGATCTTCATCAATGAGATGCTTTTCGAGTACCTCAGAATTCTCATCAATGGATTTACCATTCAAAACAAAACCTAGGTTATCAACCTCTAATTTACTTAGGAAAACAAAACTCAAAGAAGTAGACTGTAGTAACCAGATACCTAGACCTGTTTACACAGTTGAACCATCTGAGATGAGCGAATCACCTCAGTTATCACCCATATTTCCTTTATCACCAACTCAATCTTTAGCACCTAGCCAGGATGTTAGAATCAGTGAGTTAAATGTATTAACAGTAGATTTAGAAGAATCTTGGGAAGATAAAATCCTCAGAATAGATCTAAACCTACCACATAACAAAAGAATTAAACATTGGTTCTTTAAAAATCATTCAGAACATTCTAGGGCTAGCTGCTTTAGGAAACATGAACAATATATTAAAGAACATGATAAAAATATTAAATTTTTCAAATGGTTAGAAATCTATAGGGCAACAAAAGGATTAGACTCCCCATTCGTTCATCAATCAAAATATACAGATAGGATAAAACCTAGCTCTGTAGAAAAGTTATCAGATCACATTGTTACCCTTAGCTAGGATAGAAAATTATCAACAGTTGACTTAGTCAAACCATCAACGGTCTTACTAGGTAACCTACCAGTTACTATTCAGAATCCATTACCAGAACTAATAGTCAAACCTATAGTTCAAATTGACCCTAAACTAGTCAACATTACAGTAGAACCAATAGCCATAGAACCTATAGCTATAGTTCCACAATACAAATCATTTCCATCAATTAGTGTCTCGGATGTCACAAAAGCTGACTTCGACATACTTTTAGAAAATGAACCAGTAGAGTCTTTAGCTAGCACAACGATAGCTTTAACTCCACAACTCAAAACCTTTTCCGAAATTAAACCTAGCGAAATCACATTAGATGACTTCGATAGATTTTTAAAAGAAACGAATGATTTAGTTAACGAAGTTAACATGGTCAAAACCAAAAAGAAGTTACCCGTATGGGAAACTCTGGATGGTTCAGTTGAAGCTGAACATCCTCCATTACGACCTATTACTTTCCCTTACCAGGATAGTCAGGTAGAAGCCTTCCCTCTTAAGAACCCTCAAGAGAACCAGGCAACCAACCTCAAAAACATAGTTACCCAAAATAACTATACAAACATCAGCCTAAATAATTTAGGTAAACAATTAATTAGGATAGAGAAAAATCTAAAAATATATATCCCCTCTACCTCTTATCAACTTGCAAATAGGATAGTAAAGAACCCTATCTTCAAACCCTTCCAGGTCTCCAAACCAACCCAGGAAGAAATAACATCAAAATTTGAAAAGCTTCAAAATTGGAATAATACCCTTAGGTCCCAATTAGAAGAAAAAATTTCAAATAACTTAGGACTAGTTGTTCTTGAGTCACCAGTGATTACAAAATCAACCCAAAACCCATTATAGGATCTTAGTATTCTTAGCAAACTAGGATCTGATATATCATCTGAGGATAGTTCCCAGGAAACCCTTTCTGAACCTATTCCTCTCCTTCAAAAATTAGCTTGGCAAGAACCTAGCCCAGTTAGGTATCCTCACACCATAGGTACCCAACCTAGTCAGGTTATCCAAACTAAGTATAATTCGTCTTCTATCTATTTTTGGAACATAGATGGTATGACTGATCATGAGATATTAAATATCTTACAGCAAATGACCATGGTGTCAAATCCTTATAAAACCCAAATCGGTACAATTGATAAAACAGTTGTTGAATTATTAATAGCTGGCTTTTCAGGCAAACTAAAAGGATGGTGGGATCATCATCTTTCAAAACAACAATAGTCAGATATCTGCAATGCAATATTGACTGATGAGTGTGGTACACCCATACTTTCCCATGAAGGTGCTCCTATACAGGATGCCGTATCAACATTACTCTTCACTATATCACATCATTTTATGGGGGATCCATCCCATTTAAAAGATAAAAACGTTGATCTTCTTTCCAACATAAAATGTAGGAAGATGAGAGATTTTCAAAATTATAAAACTACATTTATGTCTAGAGTTATGTTAAGAGATGACTCTATTCAACCATTCTGGAAGGAGAAATTCCTAGCAGGACTTCTTCCCCTCTTAGGTGAGAAAACCAGAAAAAAATCCGTGAAACTTATGGGAATCACATTATCCCATATGATCAACTAACCTATGGTCAGTTAATCAGTTTTGCTCAAAACCAGGGTCTTCAAATTTGTCAAGATTTGAAAATCCATAAACAAATGAAATTGGAACTTAAAGTTTCAAAGAGAGAAATTGGATCATTCTGCAAACAGTTTGATGGCAACTTCTCTATTGATAAAACCTGCGAGGGAACTTGCAGTAAAACTCAAACAAAACCTTATAAGAAATCTTATAATAAGTTTTCAAAATCAAGAAAACCATTCTTTGAAAAAAGAATGAATTTTTATAAAAATCCTTATAAAAGAAATTTTAATAAGGATTCAAAACATCATAAAAACCCTTTAAAAACTTTAAAGAGTTTAAATGTTATAAATGTGGCAAGAAAGGTCACACTGCAAACTATTGCAAAATGTCTAAAAAACTTCATGAATTAAATCTTAAAGAAGACACATTTGCCAAAATATCTACTCTTATGGTAGATACACCCTCATCATCTGAGTCTGAACAATGGACAAACGAAGAACCCAATCCTCAGGAAGACGAATTTGCAACAAGCAATTCAGATTCCTCAGATAAAAACATTAATGTATTAACTAAGGAAGAAGATGAACAACTTCAAGATAAAATCCTTAAGTTAAACGATCCATCATTAACCAAACTATATGTAGAATACTTAACTACATCTTTGGATAAAACAAAACCATTAAAAAATTCTGAACTTCCAAATACTAGTAAAGGCTATTACAACCTCACTACTGTCTTGGAAAGAAAGAACAAAAATATAACTCCAGAAAGTCAAATTCAAGACTTAAAACTAGAGATCAAAACTATTAAACTGGAACTCTACCAGCTTAAAGAAAAATTAAAAGAATATGACATTAAGTTTCAACTACTTAATAATGGAGATAAAATATCAACCCATGTGAGTGATTCGGAAGATGATCTTACTCAAAATAATCAAGACATCCAAAACTTGAGAAAAATTACCACCAGGAAATATAAAATTAGGATAACCCTAGTATTCCCTGATGATTCAAAACTCGAGACCATTGCTCTGTTTGACATAGGAGCCGATCTCAATTGCATCTCTCCATCAATTGTTCCCAGAAGGTTTCACAAACCAACTGAAGAACGTCTTAATTCAGCCAATAAATCTCGCATAAGTATTATTGGAAAAACTGAGGTATCGATTCTAAAAGGATTATACCTAATCAAAATTCCATTTGTCATTATATCTGATATAGGCTATTCAGTCATATTAGGAACACCATTTATGGATATCATTACACCTTATTCTGTTCAACATGACAGGATTTCATTCAGAATGGGAGCAGATGCTTTCATTTTTCCTTTCATTGAAGAACCCAAAACAAGGGATCTCAGTCTCATTGAAACTTATTTAATCTTTCCAAAAGAGAGTTCTATTCTAATTAATCATAGAGAAAAGGATCTTCTCTATAGTACTTGGTATTTCAAAAATTCAATCAGATTTAAAAATATTTTTTATTGCAAATTAAAAAAAAACACCATCAAAACAAATTTTGATATTACAGCAAGCTTTATTAAGTATTTTTAATTTTGATATTAAATTTATCAGAGGAGAGAATAATTCATTACTATATTTTCTAACCAGAGAATTTCTCCAAAACAGGTATAACGATGAGCAAGAAAAAAAAAGGGAAAGGAGAAGAGTGAATCTCCAAACCTCACCATTACCAGCCTCTCATCAGCTAAACCCATAATGACCTGGTCTCAGGTTACTCATAACCAATCATCATCCTCCAAACAAACATTGGAAGAATCATCACCTCAATTAACACCTGAGGATTTTGAGTTAAATAAACGCATCCATCAATGGTTGCAAAACATGGATTCTGAGAAAATCAGAACAGCATTACGTTGTATCCCAAAAATTGGGGGACCAACTACTTCATCAAATTTGGAGATCATACCTTCAAAAACATTTTCACAAAAAAATATCTGGAACAAATTCCAGAAAGAGGAATTACATCCTCAACTTATTTTCCTTCCAAAGGAACAAGGGATTCATTTCCCAAAACAAAACCATCATCTGAGTATTTTAAGAAATAGCCAACTCAGGTGGTAACTATTATTGAAAAAGAATTTTTCAACCAAAATCCTTATATGGCCATCCAAAGTTATTTTGGAAAAGGAATTTTATACAGGCCATCATTATCTTCAAAAAATCCTCAATACTATCAGAGTATTCTGGAAATTATAGGTAGTGTGGAATTCAAACATTTCCATTACCCAAAAACAACCGAAGTGCAGTTTTCAACTGCAAAAATTCATAAAGTCATATCTCCATCAGATTGGAGCAATGATCTCTATAAACAACTGGCTTTTCCAGTCAGTTCAACACATTCCATTCCCCATTGTACTTTGTACAATTACTGGGATTATCACCAGGCATGGTTTAATGCATTTCTTATCCAAAATAAAGATAACTAGCATTCTTGGTTATTTTTCTTTATTAATAAAGGTATTGATTCAAACTGGTTTCCATCTTGGTTTTTACAATGGTGGGAGCTATTCGAAAACCTTTCATCAATTCTAATATCTCCTGTGAAAGAGAGTTATGAATCTTTCCAGTCATATTACAAACCATCAATAAGAGAGGCTAGATTCCCTCCCTTATGCATATTCTGCACAAAATTTTATCTCCCTTGGGTATGTCAATGGGTCTTATATCCAGAAGCAACGGGGGTGATGACTATCAAACATTCCTTTCAAATCAAATGGTGGTCGTCATTCACGATCCCAAAAACAATCTTATTACCAACCATTGAAAAATGGTTAAGGCAAAAGGGCCATATGGATTACCCGATAGAGGAAATTCAAGCCTCATCACTATTACTAGCACAAAAAGCACATACAACTGCTTTGATTGCTCAAGCAAAAACCCAGGAAGATCTCCTGGACATCATCAAGCAACTATTATCAGGGAAAACATCCCAAACACCAAAACAAGAGGAAGTTGACTCGGATGAAACACAATCACCCGATAGAACAATCACTCCATCACAGGGAACAGAGGAGGATATGATAGATTTAAATACCTCAACCCAAGATATGAACTTTTGGGTTCCCAAATCAACATAGTATTACTCGGGCCTGCGTGTCCATTAAATTATTATTTGAAGGCCTACGTGCCTATCACTATTCTTATTTGGGCCTGCGTGTCCTTCATTAATATTTTCTGAAGATAACTAATTGTTAAAATCAGGAAAAGACAAAATTGTAAACGGTGCCGACAAGGTTACTGTTCAATTACCTAAATAGTACTCGAACTCTATAATTGATAGTTGACTTAAGTGTTTTGCTATTACAAAAATTGTATTTAAATCTTAAATTTAGTTTTAGTAACATTTTAGTTATGTTATTTTTAAAAAGTAATCATTGAAGAACAAAATTATTTTTATGGATCATTTAAAGTCATATGATATGGGCATATCTATTTCTAAAGTTCATATGATATAGTTTTACTTACCTCTACCCTTAAAGAAAAAGGGAATTATTCTTACAATTTTTTGTCATTAAAAGCTTCAACTCTATCAGTTTTGGTTAATTTTTCTTTAGTTTTTTGTATTTATTATATTTTTCTTATATTTTTTTCTCTTGTTATTATGTGTTTATGGTTGTTTTTATAATACAAAAATACAGATAAATTAAATATCTTCACCTTTGAACACTATAATTAATGAAAAGTTAAAGATATTTAGTGTGCTCATATTTATGTATTGAAACAACAACCATAAAAACTGAAAAACAACGTAAGAACATTAAAAAAATCAAAAGAAAAATAAAATAAATACAAATAAAAAAATGAAGAAAAATTAATAAACAATGAGGTGACTGAAGCTTTTAACAATTAAAAATGATGAAGTCGGTTGACCGTGTGAACCAACTTTACACGTAAAGTCAATTCACGTGATTAACCGACTTTACATTTTATGATTTTCTTTATTTATTCTCATTTTTCACTCCACCCTGTATTCAATATGTATAGTATAAAAAATCAAAATATAAATAATAATACAAATAATTAAAATTTTAAATATAATTAATTGCTTGATAATTAAATTTATTATAAAAAAATAATATATATAAAATACATATATAGTTAACTTAAATTACAAATAAAATAATGTGGTCAAAGTTTAATTGGATTGTCCGAGAAAACTTGGTTGGCTTAGAATCACCAGCATTATGACAAGAAAACTAGACAAAAAACATCGGGTTCATATAACAATTCATTCCCCTACAACATGAGCACATAAACATCCATCAAACAAGCAGTCTAAGCTTTAGAGACATACGAATGGAGAAATTAAATCACTATAAATATTATTATCAAAAAGAGATTACCACAGCGACATCCGAGTGATATAACCCTTCGAACTCATATTATCACTTTATTAATCATTTGGTTATAATGAGTTCTAAATATGAAATCAAGTGTAACTCATATTTTGTTACTTGGCTTGTGTGAGTTTTGGTGCCTTTAAATGTATGTAACAATTTTGTAATACGTTCATAGGCACCAAAACTCATATGAGCCAAGTAACAAAATATGAGTTACATCTGACTTCATATTAGAGCTCATTATAGCGTTAAAAATACCAGCAGAGATTCCAGATAACTTCATATTTATAGACAAATGATTAATAAAGTGCTAATATGATGTTGTCATAAGGAAAGTAGGCAAGAGAGATGAGATGAAGTTTGGGCCAAAAACAAGTCCATCAAACAATGCATTCCCCTAAATACATGAGCACGTAATCATCCATCAAACAAAACATCCATCAAACAAGAGAATTCAAACACAGGAATAGAGAAATTAAATTATTAAAAAAGTTACCGTTATATTGTCATATGCTATTCAAGATCATTAGAATCTTCTCCTAATTCTTCTTGTGATGATATAATTTGAACCATGTGTTCTTCCCATTCCTCTCGTAAATCATTAAAAATTTGCTAGTTGTATCCCGTCTTGTTCCAACCAAAGAACTACATGTATTTAAAATCAATATAAGAATGTAATTTCATGTATTTACAAAAAATAACTCAAATATGTTAAAAAAATTGTATATAGGTAAAAGATATTATTAGATTATCAATTAAAATTTTGATATTTGTGATGATTTCGCTCATAGACTTCATGACTAAAAAATTATACAATTAAATCTTAAAAATTCAAAATAATAAGTATTACTTTAAACTTTTAAAATTAAATATATCTTTTTTAAAACTAAAACACAATTATTTTAAATTATAAAAATAAAATACTTCAATCGCTATACTAGTACCCACTATTCCTATAAAGTTGTAATATAGTAACAGAAAAGCTCATAATAATATTGCAATTTTCACAGAACAATTGAACGGTCACTCGTTTGAATGTATATATTATTTCCACAAAAAATAAGCCAAACATATAATAACAAGCATAATACAAAACATACATAAATAAAAAATTTATACAAAAAATAAAGCAAACTGAATAATAAGTAAAAAAATTAATAGAAATACTTACAAGAGTATATGAAGTGACTAAATGAAGAAAATGAAGAAGAAATAGGTGTTTTGTAAGTGAAATTGGATATAAAAAATTTGAATATTTCGCTCAAAAAAATAGGGTATCTGAAAGATAATGAGAAGAGGAATATAACCCAAAAAACGGCGTTGGAAATGGTGGTCGGAGGTGGCCGAAAATTGAAAAAGAGTGTGGGGGAGCTCGGTTTTGGGAAAAGGAGGGGAAGAAATCTGAAATTTTTTTGTGAAGAAGATAGCGCAAAATGGTAATATTATGTGGTTAGCGTCGGTTCGCCCCATCAACCGATGCTAGCCACGCAATTTAAAATTGATTTTTTTTGTCATTTATTATTTTATTTAACCTCTTATATATACACTATAGAAAAAGATAAAAAAATTTAAATAATATCCAAAACAAATACACAAAATATTAAATAAAGATATATTATACATACGCATATAACATCCAAACAAATACACAAAATTATATAATTTTAAAAACAAATTGTCTAAAACAAAAGGAAAAAAATTATAATATATATATATCCAACTTAAATTTTAAAAAGTCAAATAAAATAATGATTGACCTAAAAAAAATTTCAATTGTAAACTGCATGCATTTTTTAATTTAAAAAATATACGTAAGACATAGCGTTGGTTGACGTGAAAAACCAACGCTACACGCGTCGATAGCGTCGGTTCACCACGTCAACCTACGTTATGCCCTATGTGGATAGCGTCGGTTCGCCATGTCAACCGACGCTACGCCCTACGTGGATAGCATCGGTTCTACACCAAACCGACTTTATATAACGACTTAAATACCTCTTTTTGTAGTAGTCTATAATTTTTTTCTTTTATAATCAATTTTTTAAAGTAATGTTTCTAAAGTGTTATTAAAACTAAGTATAAAATATAAGTTTTATTTTCGGAATAAATATAAGACTATGGATGAATTCTCTCCCTTTTCTTTTTTGTAGATATAGTTTTTCAAATTCTTTGTATCGTTTTGCAATACAAAAAACTCTAATATTACATTATTTTGAAAAGTTACAATATAAGTAAAATTTATAACAATAAAAATAGTATAAAAATAATATTAAATATGATCTAATTAAACGAACTCAACATTTAATATACTTAAATGACATTACGTAATTTAATTTAAACGTCGTCGAATTAGACGACGTTCAATATGAAATGATGTATCATATTTTTTTAGTAATAAAAATTTATATGTTAGACATAAAAAAAACTATTTTTATGGATAAAATTTTTAATAACGCGCAGCTATTTTTTATCACAGATAATATATCACAAATAAGAAATTATATACACGTAACAATGAGAATATATATAAGACAAGTTCAGAGATAGTTTTTTAATCATTTATATATTTTTTTCTAATTTCATCCACATATTATTATGATGTTGTATAGACTATAGAGAGAGAGACATCTGTCAACCATTGTGTTTTCTGATAATTATCAGATATATTTCATATTATTTCTGTTCTTATTAATCCTGTACAAGTGTATAGTATTTGTACACAAAGGAAACAGAAAGGAAACAAATTATAACATTATTAATGTAGTGTTGTCTGCTTATTGTCTGCTGTTGCGTGTTTTTCAACACACGAACTCGTGCAAGCATACACGGTCACAAGTAATAAAGATTTGTAAGTAAAGTATCGATCCCACGAGGATTTGTTACCATAGTTTGTCGAGTACTAAAATTATATCTCTCTGATTTTATCCAAAATAATCGTTGGTTAATAAAAAAGTAAAATAAGAAAATAAAAGAAATCTAGGATTGCAATTTTTCACCAAATTAATCCACTCAAATCATGTTATTTTCTTTTGATTTATATTTTTTAGTACATTTAATTTGTCAACCGAAAACTTCTTTTTTATTATTCATACATCTCTTTCGAGCTCCGTATAAACACACCTCGTTAAATTAATTTACTATATCTCTATGAAAATTAAATTTACCGAGATTCATTACGTTCTAAATTTTCAAATGGCCACACATACAATTAGGGTATATCTCTATCCTTCATCATACATGTCATTCTATTTACGAGCAATACACACACAAATGCCTTTCTCAAGTTTATTCATGTGCCACGGATCGTTTTGATAAGATTCGTAAATAATCAAAAAGCATTAAGAACAAAATAGAACGAACAAATCGAACGTCTTATAAATCTAACAAAAATAATTAAAATTAAAGCTTCATAAATTTAGATTAAATGCAACCCTAGAAAAATTAAATTACTTCATAAAATTAAAATAAAAATTATAACAACTACAGAAAATTAAGAAGAAGCAGAAATAAAATTAAAACATCAATTAAAACAATTATTTGGCACACGCAAAACACAACAAAAGCCAAAAATGGCTTCTGCGTGTTTTGCCGTCCAACACACAAACACAATAAAAATTACAAACTGAAAAAAAAACTAAAACACTCTAAAAACTTTCGAAATTAAAACTAAAACTCTACTCCAAAAACTACTCCAACCAAACTTTTTTACAACTAAAAACTATCTCCTATTTATAGAAAAAAAATACATCAATAAAATATTACATTAAAATCCACGCGGGGGGACATAAAATTGTGGCGAAAATTATAATTTAAACGCGTGGGGGGACAAAAAGTGTATCGAAAATGGGATCGAGGGAGTGGGTGGAACGCTGCGCGTTCTGTTTTAATTTTCTTCCACGCTGCCACGTGTCGCGTTCTGATTCGCGGACACAATTAGTGGGACACGTGGCAGCGTCTCATTCGTTGAGAGGAAACGGGCGCACGAAGACTTGTCGCACGGGATTGGGGCGCGCGCAACGTTGCGCAACGGCTATAACGCGTGTGAGATTCTGTGCTTTTGCGTCCACCGATATGTACCACGCGTCCGCTGATGATTCGTTCAAGGGAAAATTGGGACACGTGGAAGACTTTGATTGGCTCAGGGGAAGATTGCACGTGGTTCAGCCGCACAGAACAACGCCCTTTGGCAGACGTGTGACCGACACGTGGGTCCCACCCTGCACGCCGGCCTGCGCGGCAGGTGGGGCCCACTGACACGCCGAGCCGCGCGAAGAAATCTTCCCTGCATCCATTCGCTTTGGTTGGGTTTGATCTACACGCGCCAATCGTAGCCGTTCCTTCTTTGATCGGACGGTCCACCTTTGGCGCTTGTTGTTAGCGCGTGATTCTTCTAATCTGCGCAGAAAATTCAATTTTCTTAATTGTATTTTGACCCACAAATATATTTCAAATTACATTTTCAACTTTATTTAATTACAATTAACCCCTTTGCTAATTTTAAATTAAATTTTTAAACTTTTAATAATTAAAATGAAGCCCAAATTTAATTTAAATTATATTTTCGATTTTTATAAATTGTAATTAAGATCTATATTATTTGAAATTATATTTGTGGACAAAAATTTACCATTAAGAGCATTTTCGATACAATTTATTTAATTTTCTTAAAATTTAGAAACAAAAGTAAATCCTAATTTATTAAACTAAAATTAACTAAAAATAGAGAGAATCTAGCAATTATAATTAATAAAATAGGTGAAAATAACTATATAAAATACAGTTATCATCTGCCATACTACTCACATGCCAACACTCCCCCTCAAGGTGGTGCATATATGTCTCTTATGCTCAACTTGTCAAGTGAGTTGTAGAAGTTCCTTGCAGACACAGATTTTGTGAGTATATCAGCCAATTGATCTTATGATTTAACAAATGGAAGCTTAATAATCTTTTCTTCAAGATTCTGTTTGATGAAGTTCCGATCCACTTCAACGTGCTTCGTGCGATCATGTTGAACTGGATTGTGAGAGATGGCAATGGCTGTTTTGTTATCACAAAATAAGTTCATTTCAGAGTTAGGAGCAACCCTAATCTCAGTTAGAAGTTTTTTCAACCAAAGGAGCTCACATATTCCCTTGACCATTCCTCGAAATTCAGCTTCAGCACTAGATAAGGAAACTACCTTTTGCTTCTTGCTTCTCCATGTAACAAGATTGCCCCCCACAAAAGTAAAGTACACAGCAGTAGATTTCCTATCCTTCATATTCCCTGCCTAGTCTAAATCTGTATATCCAAGGACTTCCAATTGACCATTCTTTGAGAACATAAGTCCTTTTCCAGGGGAGGATTTTAAATAACGAAGTATTCGCATGACTGCATACATATGGTCTTCACTTGGGTAGTGCATGAACTGACTCACGACAATTACAGCATAAGCAATATCAGGTCAAGTATGAGATAAATATATGAGCTTACCTACTAACCGTTGATATCTCTGTTTATCTGCTGGTACTTGGTCCACATATTCTCCGAGTTTATGATTTTGAACCATTGGAATATCGACAGGTTTATAATCTAGTAATCCTACCTCTGCCAGTAGGTCCAGAGTATATTTCCTTTGGGAAAGACATATGCCTTGTTTTGATCTTGTTACCTCAATACCTAAGAAGTATTTGAGCTCTCCCAAATTCTTCATTTCAAACTCATTTGATAGTTGTTCTTGAAGCTTAGAGATTTCTTCTTTATCATCCCCTGTAATGATCATGTCATCTACATAGACTATAAGGGTTGTTATCTTCCCTAATCGATGTTTTAGGAAAAGAGTATGATCAGAGTTGCTTTGTTGGAACCCATATTTCTTCATTGCTGAACTCAACCTACCAAACCATGCTCGAGGTGATTGTTTTAGTCCATACAATGCTCGTTGTAATCTACATGCAGTTTCTTTTCCTGATGTAGCAGTATATCCTGGTGGGATATCCATGTAAATCTATTCTTCAAGATCACCATGAAGGAAGGCATTTTTTACGTCAAGTTGGTGCAATGGCCAATCTAAATTTTCCGCAAGAGATAACAAGACTCTAACATTTTTTAGTTTAGCCACAAGTGAGAAGGTTTCTTGATAATCTATCCCGTGTTTCTGTGTATATCCTTTTGCTACAAGCCTCGCCTTGTATCGATCAACTAACCCATCTGCTTTATACTTAATGGAGAAAATCCACTTGCATCCTACCATCTTCCTCCCTTGAGGCAACTCGCTTAACACGCATGTGTTATTCTTCTGCAATGCCTCAAATTCCTCTTTTATAGCTTGAGCCCATTTTGGATCAAATAAGGCTTCTTCAATGCTACTTGTAATTTGATACGAGGAGAGTGTTTGTACAAATGCCCTGATAGGTTCTGATAACCTTTGAGTAGATACATAATTTGCTATTGGATACTTGGATTGTCATTCTTCTCTTTCTGGGGAGTATCGATTTGGAGGTTTGCCTCGATTGTGTCTGGTAAAACATAACCAACAGATGTATCTATAGCATTAGTTTGTAAAGGTGTGATAGGATAGCTTACCTTAGGAGTATTCTCAGCAGGAGGATCATTGGGTACTAGAGAGTGGAGGGGTACATCAACCACTTCATCTTCTGGAGATTCAATTACTACTTCAGCTTCAGTTCTTGGAAGTTCAAGCTCGGGTCTAGATACTGGATCCTCCATATTATTGGCACGATCTGAGTATGTTGGACTAGTGTCTAATATTTCAACATCAAGCCAATTTCGTTCTTCGCCATAACTCTCCTCCTGAAGAGTGTAATTGGATACCAATGATGGGAAAAAACATTCTGATTCGAGGAAAGTGACATCCATGGTAATATAGGTTCTTTTAGTAATTGGATCATAGCATCAGTAACCCTTTTTTTGTACGCCATACCCCAAGAATACACATCGGACAGCACATGGATCCAACTTAGTTCGTTGATTTTTATGGAGGTGGACAAAAGCAACACATCCAAAAATTTGGGGCGGAAGCATCAAAATAGTAGGCAAGGGAACATGATCAGATAGCACCTTTAATGGAGTCTGAAATTGTAAGGTTTTTGTGGGCATTCAGTTCAATAGATACACAACTGTAGTAACATCATCACTCCAGTATCTACTAGGCATATGTGCACCAATTAGTAAGGCCCGAGCAGTTTCTAAAATATGTCTATTCTTCCTCTCTGCAGTCCCATTCTATTGTGGGGTTTGTGAACATGAGGTTTCATGGAGAATACCATGGTTGTCCAAGTATGTCCGAAATTGCTGATTAACATACTCCCTTCCATTATGAGACCTAAGAATCTTAATTTTTTCAGAAAATTGTGTCTGAACCATGGTGTGAAACAAGTGGAACGTAGAGAATACTTCATCTTTATGTTTGAGAAGGTAAAGCCATGTCATTCGTGTACAATCATCAACAAAAATAACAAACCAACGATAACCTGATGACGTAGTGACCGGGAAAGGTCCCCAAACATCAGAATGTACCAAAGCAGAAGGAGTCATACTTTTATTCATACTCATAGGATAAGACGCCCTATGACTTTTTGCTAGGATACAAGTATCACATTTGAAATCTGAGTGTGTGATATTTGAAAATAAACTGGGGAGTAGGTGCTTTAAATACTCGAATGATGGATGCCCAAATCTACGATGACATAACCAAATTTTTCTTTCCTGGTTACTAACCGTGTGTTGCATGTGATTGACTCTTCCTGAGCTAAGGTCATCCATATAAAAGAACCTATACTACCATGGATGTCACTTTCCTCGAATCAGAATGTTTTTCCCATCACCGGTATCCAATTACACTCTTCAGGAGGAGAGTTATGTTGAAGAACGAAATTGGCTTGATGTTGAAATATTATACACTAGTCCAACATACTCGGATCGTGCCAATAATATGGAGGAGCCAGTATCTAGAACCGAGCTTGAACTTCCAAGAACTGAAGCTGAAGTAGTAATTGAATCTCCAGAAGATGAAGTGGTTGATGTACCCCTCCACTCTCTAGTACCCAATGATCTCCTTGGTGAGAATATCCTACAGGAGACAAAAAGTAGAATACATCAATACTACACAGTTAAGATCTAAAGTGACTTGACTTACAGACATTAGTTTGTTTGAAAGAGAGGGTACAAGTAATGTATTAGATAATGATAATGAAGGAGATAAAGTCACTGTTCTGGCCCCTGTAACGGGATAAGTGACCCCATTGGCATTGGCAACACGGCTCCGTCTCGGTTGAGTTGTATTGGAGAGATCTTTTGGGTCAAATGTCATATGATCCATAGCTCCAGAGTCTAAAATCCAATCCTCATTATCACTATGAGTATGAAATGCTTTACTTGAAATACTTGGATCTTGGGAAGATTCGGTCTGAGGAATAAGGGATAGTGATGTAGTATTGGTAGCCACAGCAGCTTTCCCAGTGGTTTCCCTTTTCTTCCTTGTTTGAAGATCATTCCACCATTCTGGATACCCATGTAGTTTGAAGCAGTTTTCACGGGTGTGTTTGGAGTTTCCACAATGACCACATTTCATGTCAGTAGATGGTGGATTTCCCGTGGATTTCTTGCTACCCAAAAAGGTTCTTGGTTTTGGTGGCATCGGATTATGGTGTCCCTTGATCCCTTTGTAAGCCATAACTGCTTATGGTGTCGTATCTGCACCTGTGATCATCACGGTCTGCCTGACCTCTTCCCTACGGATGAATCCATAGGCTTGTTCTACCGTAGGGAATGGTTTGATCTGAAGCACATCACTTCGAGTTTTATCCAATCTATCATAAAGTCCATCGAGGAAGGTATACACTCGATCTTCCTGTATGATGGAGTTGTATTTTTGTATATCAATCGCACACTCCATTGGATTAGGACGACGAAAATCAATTTCACGCCACAAACCTTGAAGGTCATTGTAGTATTTTTCAATGGATCCACCCGCTTGCTTCGTACGAGTAACTCGACGGCGAAGATCATACACTTGAGATGTATCTGTCCCATCATAGTAAGTGGTAGCAGCAGAATCCTAAACATGTTTCGCAGTTGGGAATCAGATAAAATTTGCAATCAAGGAGGGGTCCATCGAATTGATCAACCATCCTTTGACAATGGCATTTTCAGTGCGCCATCTCCTAAATGAGGGGTCGGTTTCAGCAGGTTGAGGAAAATCCCCATTAATATATCCCAGTTTGTCTTTGCCAGAGATATACATCTCCACCACCTGGGACCACAAGGCATAGTTGGATCTTCCCAACTTGATACTAATGGGAGCAGTCGACGCTTCAGTTAGCAGAGGTTGTGAGCTGATCTGAGCTCTAGTTAGAACTTCCGTCATTTTTGCCGTTAAATCTTCCAATATGAAATTGGTAGTTAAATCTCTAGATTCCGCGATGAAATCTAAAAAAAAAATTCTTCCTTTTTTTTTTACAAACCAGCCACTATATAAATGTAAAAAAAATAAAACTGTAACCCTAACCCTAAATTCCCATTCACGCAGCGGCGCCTTTCCTCTTCCTGCGCGATTTTAGCAAGATGGTTGAACGCTGAATTTTTTTTTTCAAAGTCTCGCAGTTTCCTCTGTGTTCCTCAGTGCAGTGGCACCCTTCTTCTTCTAATTCCCTGTGCGAATCGATCAAGCTTTCCTCTTCTATCAGCTACAAACTGCGACCTCAGCGTCGTTTATCACTGCGAGCTATGAGCTTACACGCAGCTACAAACTGAGACCTCAGCATCATTTTTCGCTACAAGCTCTAGTCGAAAAGTCTGAGTTGCATTCTGTTTCTTTTTCGAAATGATAGTTTTCTCTGGAAAACAAGTATTGTTGGATGCTCCTCTCTGTCTTTTCTTCTTCCTCTTTGTTCGTTTTTATTCAGATTTCCAGAATACAAAAAATGCCTCTCTTTTTTTCCAGCCAACTATACACAAAAAAACAGCGATTCACGTCAAGGGGTTTCTGGCCTAAAAGACGCTTACTTTTAATTTTTTTTTTCAGAACCACTTCTATGGCGCGATACTGTTAATCTCTGTGATTCTTTTTTCTTCGAGGAAATAGTATTGGTACAGTTTCACGAGTAAACCAAGATTGCCACACCAGAAATCAGAGATCAAAACCAGAGGGTAAGTGTAAACCAGAATGGTCACACCAGAAATCAGAAATCAAATTGTCTGAGAACATAAAACAACATAGTAGGTAATTCCATACCTTGCTTTGATACCATGTCAACCGTTGTGTTTTCTGATAATTATCAGATATATTTCATATTATTTCTGTTCTTATTAATCATGTACAAGTGTATAGTATTTGTACACAAAGGAAACGGAAAAGAAACAAATTATAACATTATTAATTTTCATTATTATTCTTGTCTGTTACATTGGTGCTTATTATCTGCCACAATTTAATACAGTGTTGTCTGTTTGTTATCTGTCATACTACTCAAATACCAACAAGATCAACATCATTCAGCAGTTGTTTTACACATCTTTGTCGAATATTTTCAATGACTACTAATTAATATTGAATGTGTGTATAAACAGGAGACAAAGTATATATTTTCATGTAGAAGATGTAAGTTTGTAAATATGACTTGCCTTCTCATTTAACAATTTCAATGACCGCAATGAAAGCAACACCAAAATTTAATTTTACAACAAAACAAAATCATCACAAGCTTAATTAACTTTTCTACTTGCTAAAATTAATCAATTTAAAAACCCATATGCACAAATTAAGTGTCCATCATAATATTATTTATATATCTGAAGATCACGACCAAAAGTAGATAGGTAGTGAGTCAATGTCACTTTCTGTTTCCGTGAAGAACATTTAACATGAAAATGTCATTTTCATGTTAGAAGGTATAGTATAAGAAATTTTTATCTATAATTTTAATAAAATTTTAAATTATTATAAAGTTTTCAAAAATTATATCAATATTAATAATATCTTTAATATTTATTAGACATTCTATAAAATTAAATTGTACAAATAAATCCGTAAATATAGATATTTTAATCATTTAATACCAACCGAATAATTAGATGGCCTATCTATAAGTGTGTACGTGAGATTGTCACAAATACTTTTAACAAATCATTTCACTAGTTGAATTAACCCAATGGAACTTACTTCATTTATCATAACTTAATATCATAAAAAAAAACATAAAGGGATCTAATTGTTGAAATGATTTGTTATAAATTCATTTGTATCTTCAATGGGCAGGCACATGTACACATGCCCTCCAAGGTAAACATATAAAAAAGAATAATAAAAATTCGTTATATTTAAAAAATTATATTTTAAATTTGTATTTATTATAAGAGGTAGTACAAATTAACTCAATATTTATATAAAAAGGAAATAAAAATTCATTTTTAAAAAAATTATTTTTGGTTAAGAAGGTCACACGGGGGAGCATGTCTATTACGTGTATGACAGTTTTTTAATTTAAAAATTAATTTTTGCTATAGTTTCGTAAAAATCATATACTTATAATATCCTGTTAAATAAGTATAGATTTAAAATATAATTTAGTTTGTAAATTTTAGGGTTATATCCTGTTAAATAAGTATACATTTAAAATATAATTTAGTTCGTAAATTTTACACTGATTAGGACCGATATGATGAAAAAAGTAATCGGATTTGGGTATATATATATATATAGCATTAGTGCCCTGATATTTCGAAATTAAGTCCTTAGCCTCCAATTGATAATTCACACATTAATTTCATTCCAATGACTACCAAAACAAGTGAAACTTACCCAACAGTCACCGTTAAAAAAACAGCAACTGTTTACCCCAAAATTTTGCACCCACAAACAGTTACGAGTCTATCAAACTTGGACACGCAATGTCCAATCAATATGTACTTGATTTTCTTTTACAATCTATCAATTATTTGGTAAAAATTGTTATAAAACTTTTTAATTTAAGGAACAAAATAAGAAATAAAACACGGAATAAAACAATGAGTAAAATATTAAATAAAATAAGGAGTTTAATTTAAGGAGTAAAATATGGAGTAAAACAAAGAGTAAATATTCTTATAAATAGATGTATAATTGTAATAAATTAATCAATCAAGTGTTTATTTCAATTGAGAGTAATTTTTTCTTGAGAGTAATTAGTTTGTAGGTTTTGAGTGTTGTAAATACCTTGTATAATTTCTTCCCTTTTAGTAAAAAGATCTGCAGCAGGTCCGGAGACATAAATAAGATTGGCCGAACTCCGTTATCAAATTTATGTGTTATTTTATCTATCTTGCTTTCTCATACATCTGACTTATCGAGAATTTACATAATTTCCCAACAACTGACATCAGAGCTTTTGGTAGTGATTTCTATCATTTTCTTACAATGATACTATTTATATGAATAGTGAATTATGTGAATAGTGAAATTTGTCGACGATATTTGTTCATTGATGGAGGTGTTCTAATACATGATGGTTTACAAAAATAGTCAAAAACGATCCAAAGGAAGTCAAATTTGAGTGGGAGCAATGACCGTAGATGAAAGAAAGATGAAACTCAAGAAATTCGATGGCACAGATTTCGGGTTTTGGAAAATATAGATAGAGGATTATCTGTATCAAAGAAATCTGTATCAACCTCTCTCAGGGAAGAAGCTAGAGGCTATGAAGGAAGAAGATTGGAATCTTCTAGACAGACAAGCCCTCAGAGTTATTCGATTGATGCTATCCCGCAATGTTGCTTTCAACATAATAAAGGAAAAGACCACGGTGGGTCTTATGAAAGCTCTTTCCAATATGTATGAGAAGCCATCGGCCTCAAACAAAGTGCACTTGATGAGGCATTTGTTCAATTTACGGATGACGGAAGGTGCATCGGTAGCTCAACATCTCAATGAATTCAACACAGTCACAACCCAGTTGAGTTCAATTGAAATTGAATTTCATGAAGAAGTACGAGCATTGATACTTTTGTCTTCTCTACTAGAAAGTTGGAATGCTACTGTCACGGTTGTGAGTAGCTCCTCAAGAAGCAATAAGTTGAAATTTGACGATGTTCGTGATCTGGTTCTTAGTGAAGAGATCCGACGTATAGAGTCGAGTGAATTGTCAACCTCTTCAGTTTTACATACAGAGTCAAGAGGAAGAAATTAAACCAAAGGGAATGGACATGGAAGAACAAACTATTGAGGGAGATCAAAGGACAGTAGATCCAAATCCAAGAATCCCAATAATTCCTATAGCTCAAAGACTATCGAGTGTTGGAATTATGGGAGAACTAGGCACTACAAAAATCTGTGCAAGAGTGCACTGAAGGACCAACAAGTGAAGGAAAAGGCAAATGTTACTTCCACTTCAGGAGGAGATGATGCATTCATATGCTCTTTGGAGAGCAACGAAGAATCTTGGGTGTTAGACTCTAGAGCATCGTTCCATGTTACTTCATAGAAAGAATTCTTCAAGAAATATGTCCTCGAAAACCTTAGAAAGGTGTATCTTGGTGATGATTAACTAATGAGTGCTCAAAAAGCACTAAAATTACCATGATTTTATTCACTTTTATTGATTAAAAATATATATATTTATATGATTTTATCATATTTTTATATAAATCTATCTTTTCGGAATCACGGGTATTTTTATTGTTTTTCATGTATTTGTGCTTAAAAAAGTAACTTAAAGACCCAAAGAAAAATACCGGAGACAATACATCACAAATATATTCATA
Organism: Hippophae gyantsensis; assembly: GCA_030763125.1. Classification (NCBI taxonomy): domain Eukaryota; kingdom Viridiplantae; phylum Streptophyta; class Magnoliopsida; order Rosales; family Elaeagnaceae; genus Hippophae; species Hippophae gyantsensis. The sequence continues at coordinate 37,143,459 of CM061035.1, read as the reverse complement.
AATTAAATGAGGAAAAGTCAAAAAAGATGGAAAAAATGGACAAAATGGGTCAAAAAGGTCAAAATCACGCACGTAGCCGCCCAGCCGCGCGGCCCGTGCCTATCAGTGCCCGGTCTCGCGTGCCTTTATTGCATCGCCCTGTCCATGCGCACCTGCTCTCTATTCCGCGCACACCCCTGCTCCAGTCCGCGCGCGCCGATTCCCATCTGTGCCCCATTCCGTGCGCGCCCCACCTACCATGACATCAACAATGATGTCATCATTCACTACTATGCGTTTCCTCCATTTTTAATCATTTTTTCACCCACTTTTTCTTCCTCTCCTCACCTATAAATACCCTTATTCTCTTTATAACAAAATACACCTAAAAACACATCTTCTTCTCTCTTTCTCTCTCTCCATTTCTTAGTTTTTAGTTTTTCTTAGTTTTAGAGTTCTTCTCTTTTTGAGAAGAACTAATTATGTTTTTGTAATTTATTTGCTTTTCGATTCAATAAATGATAGTGCAAATTTCGTTTGGAGGTTTTCCATCAATAGGAATAACATCAAAGTACTTTAAGGATTTTATTTTCTTTATAGTTATTTTTTATGCTTTATTCTTACATGTTATATTTAATTTTTCTGTGATTAAATTTAACTTTGTTGGCTGTTTGTAAACATGATATAATAATAACGTTGTTATGCTTGCGAAATATTAAATAGGTAAAAATCTCTAAAATGAATTGATTTTATTTTTATTCAAGATTTTATATTAAGAATGTTAGAAAGAAATATATTATTTTTCATTACAAACTTAAATATGAAAATTAGATTTTAAGGTTTAGTTATTCGGTCTTATTTAGAGTAGTGCTCTTTTATTTATTGGTACAATCCCCCAGTAGTTAGAGTGAAGTTCTATTTTAAAAGTTTTTATAAGAATTATTATCTAAAAATGTATTAACAACATGTTTTCAGTAGTGGTTTTAAAACTTCAAAGTTAGTACTCGGATAATTAAATTCTTAGGTTTAATTTGGACACCATGAATAAAGTTTAAACTGTCTAACCCCACCAAAGGTGGCATTTAAATGGTTCATTTTTAATCTCTTAGAAAAAAAGAATTAATTTAATTAACCAAATTAGTTATCAACCCCACTCATAGGTGTTAATTGATTTGCTTTGTTAATAAAAAATATCTAATCCCACCAAAGGTGATATTCATATAAAAAAGAGAGAATCAATAAATATCAATTTATAACTTTAATAACCTAAATAATATAAGCAAGCATAATTAACTTAGTTATTATATTCATAAATACTGAACTATTATAAAAGATAATATTTGCATAAATATTTATTGAATCGATATTTATGTTTATTTTTACGTTATTAGATTAAAAACACAAAACCTAAAAATATCGTGACAAGATTTTTAGGATTTAATTTCGTTTTTAAAAGTTTAAATAATAAATTAAAAACCACATATATTCCTTCCTTAGATCGACCTTGGGAGTATACTTATCATTTTCTACGAAACGATTCGTGCATTTGCGAGAGTTTTATAAATATAAAACCAAAGTATTTACACGATCAACGATGTCGGTTTTTACTCATCAAGTTTTTGGCGCCGTTGCCGGGGAAGGAATAACGTTTTTAAATTATTTATCAAATCTTTAAAATTTTAAATTTCAAAAAAAAACAAAAAAAAATTTACAGCATGAATAGTAAAATAATTTTGAAATTTGAAGTTAAAAAAAAACAATTAATAAATTTTAAATAAAAATAATAATAAAAATAATTAAAAAAAAAAGAATAAAATAATTTTTTTATTTAATTATTTTCTTTTAAAAAAACATAAAAAATTTAAAAACAAATAAATAAAATAATAAAAATTAAAAAAATTAAAACTTTATTTTATTATTTTCTTTTAAAATAAAAAATAACTTAGGGTTTAACTTGTTTTGTTTAGTTTTTTGTATTAAATATTATGTAAATTTTCTCTAAATTTTTGTCTCGTTATTTTATTATTTTCTTGAAAAGTGTTTTAAATTTATGCTTTCAATAATCTATGGGTGGTATGAGATCCTTAGGAAACCCCTTACACCATATGTAAATAATATTTATAAATTTAAGCAACTATCCACAATGCTAGATTTTAACCATCAACCTATTTTTGAGCCAAACATAGAACCAAGCCTTAATTCTTTACTAGAATCGAAAGAAATGAAAGAAAACCAAGATGTTAGGGAAACCACCATGAAGGAGTTTGCAAGACCAGTGATTGGCACGGCAACTTCCGTTATCCAGTTGGGTGAGGTTGTTCGGAATTATGAATTGAAAAATATTCATTTTTCTATGCTTCCTTCCTTTTATGAGCTGCTTAATGAAGATTCTCTTTCCTTCATTAGAGACTTTTATGCTACATTCCAAACCTTCCCCCTCGGTATTCTAAACGAGGATCAACTTAGAATGAGATGTTTTCCCTACACCTTAAAGGACAAGGCCAAAGCTTGGTTTATGTCACTTCCCCCAAGTTCTCTCATGACATGGGAAAACATTTATAATAAATTCATGGGAAAATTCTATTCCCACTAAGAAACATCAGAGCTGAGAGGAAAGATTGTTACTTTCTCTCAGATGGAAGGAGAACCATTCCATGAAGCTTGGGATAGGTTCAAAATGTTTCTCACTCAATGCCCCCATCACAGCTTTCCCCTGCAGTTGCAGAATCAATTCTTTTACGATGGACTTAGGCAACAATGTCAATTCATTGTCGACAACGTTGTAGGAGGAGTAATGGGAAAAAAGACTACCTCAGAGATGTATAACCTCTTTGAGATGTTGGGTGTTAATTCCCAATAGAAAAGCTCACGAGTGAGAAAAGCTAGAGTTCATGAAATCAATTCCAGTAATGAAATTCAACAACAACTTGTTCAATTGACCAAGCAAGTTTCCCTTCTCACTACGCAAACCAACACCAATAATAAACATTATGGTTTGTATAGCAACATGGGACATGGTATTGAAGCCTGTCCATATCAAGGAGAACAATAGTTGGACCTGAACAGGTTAATGTATTGGGAGCATATCAACAGAGACCAAGGTTCGGCCCCAATTCAAATACCTACAATCTTGGGTGGAGAAATCTTCTGAACTTCTCCTAGAGGAAAAACAACCCTCCTTTCACTCAAAACTCAAATCAGTCAGGCCAACAATTCCACTAGCCTATTCCAAAAAGCATTCCCAATAAATCAACCCTGGAGGAAAACTTGAATTCTTTTATTCAAGTTTGTAGAGATAACCAATCTAAAACCAATCAACGGTTGGACTCTATGGAAGCTTCTATCAAAAAGGTGGAAGTTCGAGTAGAACAGTTAGTTGAAAATTTACAAAAACAAAGCAAAGACTAACTGAATGGTCAATTGGGATCAAATAAATTCAATGAAGATGAGACATTGAGTTTGTCATTCTGCACTCTCCAAGCAACGTCTTACTAGAAGACAATAAATTTCAGTTCTACGTGGGAGGTCACCCATTATTATATTTTCCTTTGTTTTAGTTTATTTTTAATAATGTGTGTAATAAAATTCAAATGAAATAAATTCATTTGTTTCAAAACAAATTGTGTCCATTCTTTAAATTTAGCATTAAAAAAAATTTAACTTAGATTTTCTCTTTACTTAATTAATTTAGATTTTCATTCTTAAAAATAAATAAATAAATATGTACAAAAAAATAAAATAAAATAAAAATTAGGTTCCCTGCACCTTTCTACTTTAAGCTTATACATTTTGTCAAGTGAGGAATCTTTCTTAGAGATATCTACTATTTTTTAAAAGCTAAATGTTGATACACAATAGGAGGAAGATCAATTTCAACTACAAATAGCCATAGGAGATGCTGAAGATAGGCGGAAAATGATGAAAGACTATGCAATGCCAATCATTGGCAATGTAACTTCTAGCATACAATTACAAGAGGTTGCAAGGAATTATGAATTGAAAAAGATTCATTATTCTTTGTTACCTTCCTTTTATGGTGTCCCTAATGAAGACCCTTTGCATTTCATTTAAGAATTCTATGCTATTGTCCAAACCTTTCCACTACATGCAATTAATGAAGATCAACTTAGGATGAGGGGTTTTCCTTACACCCTCAAGGATAAAGCTTGGTCATGGTTCATTACTTTACAGTCGGGTTCTCTAAAAACTTGGGAGGCAGTATATGAGATGTTTATGGGTAGGTTCTATTCCCATCAAAAGATTGTTGATCTAAGGATAAAGATAGCAAAATTTTCTCAAATGTATGAAGAGCCATTTCATGAAGCTTGGGAACGATTCAAACTCCTTTTTCATTCAATGTCATAATCATAGCTTTCCATTACAGCTACAAAACCAATTCTTTTATGATGGATTGACACTATAGAGTCAATACATGGTTGATAATGCTACTGGAGGTGCTGTGGGAGAAAAAACCGCAGAGGAAACCTATAATCTTTATGAGTTGTTGGGTTCTAATTCCTAACAACGAAGTGCTAGAAAGAATGCAAGAGTCAATGAAGTTGGCTCCGATAATGAGATGACCTTGCAACTTGCTGAATTGACTAAACAAGTGCAACTTCTCACTACCCACCAAATTCTAAATCAAGAGGTGTGTGAAGTGTGTTTTTCAATTGGGCATGGTACACATAATTGTTCAAACACTTGTGATTCTAGTGTCAATGTCATGGAGGAAGTCAAATCCTTTCAAAGGTATCATCCAAACACCTATAATCACCCTAACCATCATTGGAAACAAAACAATTACCCAGCCTACACCCAATGTCCAACACTAAGGTCAAATAAAAACCAACCTTACCCACCAAGCCAATATTTTAAGCCAACCTTAGAGGATAGCTTGAATGTTTTTATTCAAGTTAGTCGCGACAACCAATTGATAAATAATCAAAGGTTGACCACCATGGAGGCTTTGGTTAAAAGGATTGAGTCTAAAGTTGGGAAACTGGCTGAACAAATGCAAAAGAAAGAACCAGCAAAGTTGCCCAGTCAACCTAAACAAACAAAGGATGTAAGAACCCTTTGAAGTAGTAAGGTAGTCAATACTAGTTTACTTGAAATCTCTAACGATCTACCTTGTAGTTCAGGTAACAAAGAAGGTGATATTATAGTCTCACAAAAAGGAGAAACAAGTGTTAAACTTAACAAGCCTTCTGAAAAACTCATTGGGGAGTCATCTAACATCCCCAAAATTCAAAAGACAATAGAACCACATCAGTTGCAAGTACCTTTTCCACACAGGTTAAAAGAATCCAAACAAAATAAGCAATTTTATGATCTTTTTAATATGCTCTCTAAAGTAAATATCAATTTACCTTTATTAGAAGTGATCATGAATGTGCTCTCATATGCTAAGTTTTTCAAAGAGTTGAACACTAAGAAAAGGAGGTATGAACTGAATGAACGAGTAGTAGTATCAAAAATTTCTAGCGTTGTACTTCAGCACAAACTACCCCCTAAGTTGAAAGACCGAAGTTTTATTATAAACATAACTATGGGGGATAGTGATGAGTGCTCAAAAAGCACTAAAATAAACATGATTTTATGTACATTAATTGATTAAAAATACATATATTTATATGTTTTATCATATATTTATATAAATTTGTCTTTTTCGGAATCACGGATATTTTTATTGTTTTTCAGGTATTTTGGCTTAAAAACGCAATTTAAAGACTCAAAGAGGAATACTTGAAACAATACATCACAAATATATTAATAAATAAGTGGGAAAAAGTCAACAAACATGGAAAAATTGGACAAAATGGGTCGAAAAGGTCAAAAATGTCAAAAAGACGGAAATCGCGCCCATTGCCACAAGAAATTTCAAAGACTTACGCCATGCAGGCCACAAGACTGGCTTTATCCATACGCGCCACAGGCAGCACTGTTCACGCTGGCGCGCTATAGCCGACAGACTCATACAGACGCGTTAGCCGCCAGCCCCCTCCGCGCGCCCAACGCCTTTTTCGCCCCATTTTTCACGTGCGGCCCCTATGACGTCATCTTGACGTCATTAATGACATCAAGAATTCCAATACGCGTTTTACATTTTTAATGTTTTTTTTTAACATTTTTTTACTCATTTTTTCTCTCCATCCTCACCTATAAATACCCCCCTTCCCTTCACTTCAAAAAAAACTTATTTCTTTTTTCTTTTTCTCTTTTCTTAGATTTTTAGCTTTTTTTAGTTTTTCTTAGTTTGTAGTTAATTTCTCTTAGTTTTAGAGTTCTTCCTTTCTTGGGAAGAACTAGTTATGTTTTTGTAATATATTAGCTTTTGATTCAATAAATGGGAGTGCAAATTCCCCTTGGAGGTTTTCCAAAGAACGGGAATAGCGTCGAAGTTCTCAAGGATTTTATTTTCTTTACGCTTATTTTTTATGCTTTATTCTTACATGTTATATTTAATTTGTCTGTGATTAAATTTAACTGTGTTGGCTGTTTAGTAAACATGATGTAATAATAACGTTGTTATGCTTGCGAAATATTAAATAGGTAAAAATCTCTAAAATGAATTGATTTTGTTTTTATTCAAGATTTTATATTAAGAATGTTAGAGAGAAATATATTATTTTTTCATTACAAACTTAAACCTGAAAATTAGATTTTAAGGTTTAGTTATCCGGTCTGATTTAGAGTAGTGCTCTTTTATTTGATGGTACAATCGCCCGGTAGTTAAAATGAAGCTCTATTTCAAAAGTTTTTATAAGAATTATTATCTGAAAATGTATTGACAACATGTTTTCAGTAGTGGTTTTAAAACTTGAAAGTTAGTACTCGGATAATTAAATTCTTAGGTTTAATTTGGACACCTTGAATAAAGTTTAAACTGTCTAACCCCACCAAAGGTGGCATTTAAATGGTTCATTTTCAATCTCTTAGAAAAAGGAATTAATTTAATTAACCAAATTAGTTATCAACCCCACCCATAGGTGTTAATTGATTTGTTTAGTTAACAAAGAATATCTAACCCCACCAAAGGTGGTATTCATATAAAAAAGAGAGAATCAATAAATATCAATTCATATCTTTAATAACCTAATTAATATGAGCAAGCATAATTAACTTAATTATTATATCCATAAATACTCCACCATTATAAATGATAAAATTTGCATAAATGTTTATTGAATCTATGTTTATTTTTATGTAAGTAGATTAAAAACACAAAACACCAAAATATCGTGACAGGATGTTTAGGATTTAATTTCGTTTTTAAAAGTTTGAATAATAAATTAAAAACCACATACATTCCTTCCTTAGATCGACCTTGGGAGTATACTTATCATTTTCTACGAAATGATTCGTGCACTTGCGAGAGTTTTATAAATAGATAAAACCAAATGAACGGGCAGGATCGGCGATGTCGGTTCTGCCCCGATCAGATAGTAAGGTTGCTAAAGCAATGCTTGATTTAAGTGCTAGTATAAATTTGATGCCCTACTCTATATTCTTACAACTCAATTTAGGAGATTTAAAACCCACAACTATGTCCCTTCAACTTGTAGATAGATCTCTTAAATATCCAAAGGGAATAGTTGAGGATGTGTTGGTACAAGTAGACAAACTGATAATACATGTTGACTTTATGGTTCTATATATGCAAGAAAATCCAGCCTTGGACAGAGAGCACACAATACTGCTTGGTATACCATTTATGGTAACTACTAAAACTATTATTGATGTCCAAGATGGAAATTTGACAATGACAGTTTTAGGAGAGACTGTTCATTTTAAAGTTTTTGATTCTTCACATTTTCCTTCTATTTCTGCCATCGATGAAATATTTGATGTTGACCCTTTGGATAATCTTGTCCAAAGCACCTTTTTCCCGAACCAGAATAGAAGACAAGCTTGAAACTGTTCTTACACTTGAAGAGGTCGAAGAAGATTTAGATGAGGAAATTAAGGGGTACCTTGAATGACTAGACAATGATGAATTAATGACAAAATCTAGTACACTTTTAAATCTACCTAGTTCTTCATCTAGTAAAAAGTCCAATCCACCTAAACTTGAACTCAAAGACTTATCTGAGCACTTAAAATATGTGTTTTTGGGAGAAGGAGAAACTTATCCAGTGATAATTTCTTCAAACTTGACCAAAACCCAAGAAAAGGAACTTATCAAAGTGCTTAAACAGTTTAAGAAAGCTATAGGTTGGAGTATTGGGGATATAAGAGGCATTAGTCCTACAATGTGTATGCACAAGATCAACTTGGAGGATAGTGCTAAACCTGTACGACATGCCCAAAGAAGACTAAACCCAAATATGCAAGAGGTAGTTAAGAAAGAAATTCTTAAATTGTTAGTAGAAGGAATTATCTATCCTATTGCGGATAGTAAGTGGGTTAGTCCAGTGCATGTGGTACCTAAGAAATCTAGGATAACAGTTGTTAAAAATGACAAAAGTGAATTAGTGCCCACTAGAATCACTGGATGGAGAATGTGTATAGATTTTAGGAAACTAAATTTAAATACTAAAAAGGATCACTTTCTTCTTTCATTCATTAATCAAATGTTGGAAAGATTAGTTAGGCACGAATTTTACTATTTTCTAGATGGATTATCTGGATATTATCAAGTACCCATAGCACCAAAAGATCAGGAAAAGACCACATTTACATATCCTTTTGGGACATTTTCTTTTCGAAGAATGCCATTTTGGTTATGCAATGCCCCCGCCACTTTCCAGAGATGCATGATATCCATTTTCTTGGATATGGTGGAAAAATTCATTGAGATTTTCATGGATAATTTCTCTGTCTTTGGGAACTCATTTGATGATTGCTTACATAAATTGGCTTTGGTTTTAAAAAGATGCAATGAATGCAATCTCATCTTTAGTTGGGAGAAAAGTCATTTTATGGTTCAACAAGGGATAGTTTTAGGACATATAATTTCAAACAAGGGTATTGAAGTTGATAAGGAAAAAGTTGAATTGATTTCCAAACTACCTCTCCCTACATCTGTGAAAGGGATAAGAAGCTTCTTAGGACATGCATGATTTTATAGACGATTTATTAAAGATTTCCTTAAAATAAGTCGTCCCTTATGTAACTTTCTATCAAAAGATGTTTATTTTAATTTCAACAATGACTACTTATTGCCTTTAATACCTTGAAAGATAAACTAACATCTACCCCTGTTATTATGGCACCAAACTGGTCTTTACCCTTTGAAATAATGTGTGACGCTTCTGATTATGCTATCGGAGCAGTCTTGGGACAAAGAGTGGATAAGTGTTTGCATGTCATCTATTATGCTATCAAAACACTCAATGATGCCCAAATGAATTATACCACCACTGAAAAGGAATTCTTGGCTATAATGTTTTCTTTAGACAAATTCAGGTCTTATTTAGTAGGATCTAAAGTGATTGTGCATTCTGATCATGTTGCTTTAAGATACCTATTAAGTAAACCAAATGCTAAGCCAAGATTAATCAGGTGGGTCTTACTCTTACAAGAATTTGACCTAGAAATAAAGGATAAGAAAGGCAATGAAAACTTAATAGCTGACCATTTTTCTAGGTTGATTTCTGACTTCAATTCTCTTAAAGATGAGAGTAATGAAGAAATAGTTGAAACCTTTCCTGATGAACAGTTATTTTCAATAGGTCCGAACCCATGGTATGCTGATATTGTAAACTATCTTGCCACTAGTGTTTTGCAACCTAACATTTCATATCAAGACAAGAAATTTTTTTAAAAAATATTAAGGACTATTTCTGGGATGACACTTATTTATACAAGATTGGTCAAGATCAAGTCATCCAGAGATGTGTACATGAAGAAGAACATAAGAGCATTCTAACTTTTTTTCATGAACTTCATTGTGGGGGCCATTTTGGTGGTGAAAAGACAGCCCGAAAGGTATTATAGTTTGGATTCTTTTGGCCCACTCTTTTTAAAGATGCTCATATGTTTTGTGCACAATGTGATAGATGTCAAAGAACAGGAAACATTAGCAAAAGAGATGAAATACCTTTGACATCTAATTTAGTTGTTGAACTCTTCAATGTATGGGGGATTGACTTTATGGGTCCTTTTCCCCCATCCAATGGTTTTCAATATATTTTGGTTGCTGTGGATTATGTATCCAAGTGGGTAGAAGCTATCCCCACTAAAACCAATGATGCTAATGTTGTTGTTAAATTCTTGAAGGATTTAATATTCAGCAGGTTTGGAACACCTAGAGCTATAATAAGTGATGAAGGTAGCCATTTTTGTAACAATATCTTTGATGGAGTACTAAATAAGTACAACATCACACATAAAGTAGCTACTCCATATCATCCTTAAACTTCTGGTTTAGTGGAAGTAAGTAATAGGAAAATTAAGGGAATATTGGAATGCATTGTGCGTCCTTCAAGGAAGGATTGGGCATTTAAGTTAAATGATGCCTTATGGGCATACCACACCACTTACAAAACACCTATTGTGATGAGTCTTTACTGATTAATCTTTGGGAAAGCGTGCCACCTTCCAGTTAAACTCGAACACAAGGCTTACTGGGAAATTAAAGAGTTAAACATGGATTTAGATAAAGTAGGAGAAAAACGATTACTCCATCTTAATGAGTTGGAAGAAATTAGGAACGAAGCCTATGAGAATGCTAAATTATACAAAGAGCGTACTAAGCGCTATCATGACAAGAGGCTAGTTCTTAAGACTCTTCACCCTAGAATGAAAGTTCTTTTAAAGTCAATGGGCATCATGTGAATCCTTATTTAGAAGAACCAAATAACATTGCTAAAATGGATTGCATTTGGCTGAGTAACCCTTAGCACTATAAAGTTACGTCTTGCTAAGACGTTAAACTAAGCACTTGATGGGAGACAACCCATCATTTTAGGTAATTTTCTTTTATTTGTTTTATTTATTTAATTTCTATTGTTTATTTTAGTTTAATTACATGTGAATAGTTTTAAAATTGTTAAAACTAAAAATATTTGTTGAGATGTTAGAAGTTCATAGCGATCTGTTTGTGTGCACTTTAATGAACATGATGGATGCACTTGCATTTCTCCATTACTACTTGCACATTCTTAGGAAATAGGTCATCTTTCTTCTCTTTTCTCTTTATCTTTAATTTACAGTTGTAACATTGAGAACAATGTAAGTTCTAGGTTGGAGGTGGTGAAAAGTTACCATGCTTAATTTAAAAAAAAATATTTAACAATTTCAAAAAAATAAAAAATAATAATATAAAAAATAACTATTATTTCTTTGTGTGATTTAGTTATTTTTTTAATTTTAGAATTAGTTTTAAAAAAACATTTCTCACAAAAATTTATCATTTTTTAAAATCAAATTTAAGTAAATAGTTAAGTCTTTTGTACTGTTAGATTAATTTTTGAAAACATATCATGAAATATTTTCTAATTGTTTTTGGTAATTAGTTAGTTTTTGTCATAACTAGTATTTTTTGATAAGATGTGGAAATTATATTAAACCCAAAATCGGTGTTTATGAATTTTTGTTTATTGGAGACTACCTTTGTGAGATATAATTTGAGCCTAATTTCCTTTATTCAGAGTGAAATATATATTTTTTCTACTCCAAACACATTTCTTATTTTTTCAATTTTTTTCGATGATCTCTATAGGTATTAGCATTGAATGTATGAATTTTTTTCTCATCTTAATAGAGTGTCGTATATTTTTTATTATTATTTTTGCTTAGATTAAATTATTTAAGTAGAAATTGATAGTATATGTTTTTATCTCATTTGTGCATGACTGTTACAAAAAAAAGACATATATGGAGTGACCTAAACCAAAATCAAACATAAAAGCCACAAAATTAACCACTCACCAAAATCCTAAAAAAATGTACAATGTGTACATGGGTTGACTCTCTAAAAAATATATATATTGAAAAATTTCTTCAGAAAAAAGAAAAAAGAAAAAATAGAGAGATAAAGAATATATAGTATAATCTACATACTATGACCCACATTGCCTACAAAGTTGTGAGTAAAGGCTAATTACAAAAGAAAGATATATGAAGTAATTCCCTAAAAAGTCATTGCACTTTCTTCATTTGTAAAAGGCATATATCTTGAAATTTGTTTTTCTTAATGAGTTTTATTTATGCATGAAAATAATTTTTATATATGATATCTTTATAATTTATACATTTGATTCCTTTCATGATATTAACGTCAAAATAACACTTTGAGCCTTTATTCTTTATACATATGCGAACATATTAATTCATTTCTATACATAAACTCTTTCGCATATAAATTAGTATAAGTGTTTGAACCTATAGGATTCAGTGTTTTGAGAGTATGGACTAGTGAGGAATAGAGTCGAAGCGAATTCAGATTCTAGACACTAAAATTGGGTGAAATTAAATTGATACATTTTTGATATGAAATATGAAAATGATTTTTGACTAATTATTATAATAAATCATGATTGTTTAAGAAGATTAAAATAACTTATGCTTTAGATTTTAATTATAATCTTAAAGGAGATTAAAAGTATGAGACATTTTTGTGTTATGTTTCATGTTGTTTTCTTTTATTTTTTTTTAAAAGTTAATTTTTAATTTCTTTGTAATTTTAGTTTTTAAGTTGTTATTTTTATTATTTCTTTTAATTTTTACATTTAATTCAATGTTTGTGGGTATCATTACTAAAAACCCTCACGAGACTCAAACTCGTCCACTAGGGCAACCTAGGGGTTTAAAGGCTTGTTGCATAGGCTAAATGCAACCGTATCAATCCACGAAAGTGATTTAGGATAGTTTAATTTTTAGTTTTTATCGCTTCTCTTGCTAAGGGACTAGCAAGAAGCTGGTTGGGGGTTGTGATGAGTGCTCAAAAAGCACTAAAATTACCATGATTTTATTCACTTTAATTGATTAAAAATATATATATTTATATGATTTTATCATATTTCAATATAAATCTATCTTTTCGAAATCACGGGTATTTTTATTGTTTTTCAGGTATTTTTTCTTAAAAAAGTAACTTAAATTAAATGAAGAAAAGTCAAAAAATATGAAAAAATTGGACAAAATGGGTCAAAAAGGTCAAAAATGTCAAAAAAGAGGAAATCGCGCACGCAACCACGCGTATCACCCAGTCCGCCCGCGCCCGCGCCCATCAACGCTCGATCCCGCGTGCCTTTATTGCATCGCCCTGTTCGCACGTGCCTGCTCTCCATTTCGCGCGCGCCTCTACACGCCCCTACTCCTTTCCATGCGCGCCCCTGCTCCAGTCCGCACACGTCGCCGCCCATTTGTGCCCCAGGGATGTGAGGAACAAAGTGGTACATCCATTGCCAAGTGATTATAGTGGCAATGCTTATGTACTTGCCCCTATTGCATTAACAACTAGAGAATTAGAACAAGTTACTCACAAAACCATAATTGAAAAAGATAAGGGAATCCAAAAACAATGTGAACAATGAATATGTGAAATCCTACATAGAAGGACTTGAAGGATCTCAGATATCTCTTCCTCCATTGAAGGAGCTCACTCTAGTTTCTGATTGGACATGAATGTCGTTTCATAAGATTAACTTCTTACAAGAAGAAGCAACCTATGCAACTCTATTGGTTCCTCCAATCCCACAAGGAGCTCACTCTAGTTGTCTTTTTTGGACCTATCTTTTATTTGATATGGTGAGGTTGAAGGACAGATATTTGTAATTTGTTCGTGGAAAGACCAATCATAAGAAAGTGATTGCATACATTGTGATTTTGATTTTTCATGCTGAGTTGTAGAGTAACTCATTATCTTATACATTACATATGGATGTTGTTTGGTAGAGGCACGTAATATAACCTATTGGATTGCAATATAAATAATGTGGGAAAAAACCCTATTAAGTTAAATTAAATTATAAAGACTTATTAAGTGAACTTAAATTATAAAGCCATCCTTCTAATTACTTTACCCAGCCCTCTTCTAATTACAAGGCAAAAGAGTTCCAATTAATTTTCAGGAGACATTGAACTCCTATTTATATTTCATCGATTAGATATTTTTTTGCTTTTACTTCACAACAATTCCTTACTCAAATAAGACTACCAAGCTTCCATAAGTTTATATTCCGACTTAAACCAATCTACTTGATCTTACAAACTCTTCTTGAACTTTAATCTTAACCCACGTTATTTACCATTGTTTCCTCCACAAGATCACAAGATCCTCTAAGTTCAAATATTTTATTTTTAGGAACACCCACTATCTAATTAGAGAATCATTTGAAATTCAGCAAATCCACATTTCACCAATAACTCTTAAGAGATTCATCGACTCCACATTTCACCAATAACTCTAAGAGAATCATCGACTCTAATACCATTTGATAAACCCAAAAACTCGCACGATTTTCACAAGTCAATGAACTCCCACTAATATTTTATACTCCCACGACTTTCCGTAAGTCAATAAACTCCCACTAATATTATCAATGTGACACCTATTTATTTTTATTTCCTTACATTATAATTGTCATATCCAATAATATTGTGCAACTTGATATACCATCTTAAGTTGATATAAAATGACTGTTCTTAGTAATGCATCTTTTGAACAAAAAGAAAATCAATGTTTTTTTTTTAAAAGAAAATATCATTAACAAAAAATAATGTAAAGTAAGCACATAGACAACAACGAATGTCTCTTCATGAATTTGGAAGAGAAACAAACCTCATTATTTTTATGCAGTTTCTCAGTTAATGGAGAGGAGCTAATTGTTGCTACTAAAACATGATAATTAAAGGGGGGGAAAGAGTCCTACAGTCAAATGTTGTAAATTTACAAGTCGCAAATTAGAGAACTTTGCTGCAGAGATTTCATGCTAATAGATAGCAGATTCACATTGATGTCCCAAGGGCATAAGGATCAAAATTTCCTTCCATCGATTTTGTCTTATCTTGCTCCTGCATCAACAAAATAATATTTAATAAAATCGAATCACCAGAAGAAAAAAAATACTGCCTTGAAAATCTTGTTAGGCAAACAAAGAACAATTTGGCCAATTGAGTACATAAATGTCAAATGAAAATGCGAAATAACACTTCCTAAATGATATTATAAATAATAAACTATTTTATCTAGGTTACAAGAATATCAACGAGGTAATCAATTAACCATGCCAAGTAAAAGCTATAATTCTAATGTTTTAAGCTCCGTAGAGTTATGTTACTTGGACACTTCATTTTTTTGTGATGTATGTACAAGCAACATGATATATATGTGTGTATACTTGGACAATCTAATTTGGTAAAAATTTACAGAAATTTGAGAGGCGTGTCCAACATCGAATACGCATCAAAAAATTTATGACTCTAAGTGTCCTAAAAGGATCTATGTAGCATAACTGTAGAGAATGGAAAGGAGTACTAAAATGGTTGTGTGACACAATAAAAACTACCAGCAATTGAGCAAAAACAAAGAAAACAGAACTACCAGTAAATTGAAGATACAACTCAAACTAATCTTAAATTAGGAGAAAAGAAAATGTATCCAACATTTACTCAAGTATGCTGTTTTAAGGCCTGACAAAACTTGATAATGATAACTCTATTATTGGCTGCTTGCAATGAGATCAAGATGAGGTACACAATACACATACAGAGAAAGTGGATCAAAGACAAGGTGGTGGTGACGTGGTGTATCAAAAGACAAAAGACAAAAGGCTAACCACATTCTTTGGAATGCAAGTCATTAAATTTCAAACTATACCTTTCACTGCACAAGATCCACTAGAGCTTACCAGGGCAGTGTTATTTCAGTCAGATGTCTTAATCCTTTCTAGCAAGCACTATAGTCTAAGTAAAAAGAACATCAAATGTAAATTTTTTGAATACTTATCCTGTTGGACACCTCCATTTTTCTCAATTTTCTGTAAATTTCCACTAAATTGAAATGTTTGAGTATACATACCTACCCATGTCAATAGTACATTAGACCGTATGCCACTAATGAGAATAAAAAGTGTAAAAAAAGAAGAGATTTTGATAAATCAATCATGAATAATTTCAATTCAGACAAAAGATCATTGCTTATTATTATTGTGTAAACTCTTGTACTTGGATTTTCTTTCTTCTCCCTCATACTTCCATTATGCATGATACGGCAGATGTGCACAGGGTAAACCAAACATCTTTATTTCTTACAATAAAATAAAAAGAAGTAAACAGAAAATATAGGAGAAGTTTAATAAATAATAAAATACGTCAAATAATTTAAACTCTATCCCTGCCTACCATACCATTCCAAATTAACTTCATTAACAAAGTACAACATGTAATGACATTTTTGGCAAGTACTGGTAAAATTGATAAATGTCAGAGGAAAAAGAGTTTCTTGTCTAGTTTCATAGGATCATTTTTCTAATAAGCACAATAACATTGATTATCCAAGCAAATTAATTCATCTAATGATAAACCATAGATACTAGACAAAAGTCACAATTTAAATGCAAAATATTACCAGAAAAAAAATGTTAGGAGACATCATGATAGTTGAAGCATATGCTGCCAATTTTGTATTGGGGATCAATCCATGCTTTTAGGTGGATTGATTCAGTTTCGAGCAATAAAATTCGAGAGCAATATTTTTGAGGGGATCGATCCAGCTGAGGCTATTTTCACAGGTTTAAGCAATTTTCAAGGATTTTGTTGCCTAAGCCGTTTCTAAAACTATATTTGGAAGGGGAAATGTCTAGGGAGTATAAATACTCATTTTAAACACACAAATAAGTAGTAACCAAAATTAAACGTGAGAGCAAAAGTACGAGATAAAATATTGTCATTCTTGTGAGTGATTGTGTGAGAGTTATCTTCTTCTTTTAGTTTGTTCTCTGTGGCTGTGGAATGGTGTGAGGGACCTCAAATTGAGAAAGTTGTCTGCCTACAAAAGAGGCATAGTCTATACTCTCTGATTTTAGTGAATTTGTTGTTGGGGACTTGGGTGTGGACAATGTATGCACTTATTCTCGCTTACAATTGTTGCGATTTAAGATGTTATGAAACAATAAATCAAGAAACAAATCAACGAAAATCAAATCCTAAAGTAAATCATGCAGAAACAGTAAATAAAAGATGAACCCGACAATTTAACATGGTTTGATCAAGTTTGACATTACCTGCATCATGACATTAACCAAATCTTCCAAAGAGCCAAAGTTATTAGAAATGTTGCCTTGTGGCCTCTGTTGGTCCATGAGATAACCATGCTTCAGTCTCCGTGATGTCTCCATTGTTAATTTGCCAACCTCATCATACTGCATGATCAAGGGGTCTACATAATTTGCTTGTCCTATCGAATTGAAATCTACATTTTTGTGCAAGATGGAATTATTTGAATCGAGATGATGCTCCAAAGGACTCATCCCACGATTAACTGGCATGAATGAGTTAACCGAGCTAGGCATGACATTTGAGCGGTAGGAGGAATCCTGCTTATCACTATTCCACCCTTGACCTATGACATTATTGATTGTTTGCCCAATATTACTGTTGACTGCAACTGCTTGGTTCTGTATATCTGTTCTTGAATTTGGATATTGTGTAGATACTGAGGTACTGGAAGATATGTCAAACTGATTGCTGCCGATTTGTGAGGCCATCATTGGCATAGTGCCTCTCAAGCTACTAGAATGTAGAGTAGTAGGCTGTTTGAAATGGTCATTGAATGAAACAGAATTTGATTGAAATGCAGATGATTGGGGAGAATTTGACCAATTGTCTGAACATCTTCCATGATCCAGCAAAGGAGAACAAAATTCTGATTTCACCGATGTCATTGAAACAGATGATTGATTTCCAAATCTCCTTCCACCTTGGGAAACTTGTGGATTTCCTACCAGCAATGTGCTATCACTAACACTAAAACCACTGATTGAGCCATTAGCTGCTACTTTTGCATCTGGGAGGCCACTGGAGATGGGAAAGCCTGTGGCATCATTAATACCAGTAGAGAAATCCCCAATGGGTGGAACACTTCTACTGTGTTGATGATCGAGCTCCAACGACATTGGCATTCCTTGAAGTACACTCCCACTATGGTTTCCAGGAAGTGTAACTGGAAGGAACTTCAACTGATCAGTGGAGTTGTTTGTGTGACCTAGTTGGATCATTTCTGAGGTTGGAAGGGCACGCATACCCACACCAGCAGGACTATTCAACCTCCCAATCATTCCACCAGGTGGGAAGGATCTAAAAGAATTGTTATGAAACTGTGCAGATCCACTCAATGAATGCAAATTTCCAAGTCCATTCATAGAACCCATTCGCAAATAGGAGGAATCTGAACTGCCCAAGGCTGCTACCATGTTTGCCTGTTGGTTTGCCACGCAGCTGATTCTTCTGAGGTATAGCCTATATTTCTGAAATAACATAATATAATAGTTAGCTTATTGAAAAATGAAAAGTACACAACATATTGAGATAAGTAAATGATAGCACTACCTGAAGATGGCTTGCCACATTTTCTCTTGTCAGCTTTTCAACGCTCATCAAATCTAGAATCTTTTTAGGTACAGCTTCTGCATTAGAAAAAAAAATTGAGAAGAAATAGTAGAAGCAATTCACCTTGGCGTAAATAAATTTCAAAGCAAGGATATAAGTAGAGAATATTCAACAATAAATTTGAATAGGAAAACAAAATGGTTCATGAATTCAACGTATTGTTTATTAGTAAAAAAATTATTTGTCCGATAACTTCAGCTAATAATGGAAGAAGAACCTACTATCAATTCCCAATTGATTAACAGCTGCAACAAACTTGCGATGCAGCTCCACAGACCAAACAACACGAGGTTTCTTTTGTGTAGAAGGGTCATCACTATCATGTCCATTCTCATCATGTTCCTCGTCTTCATCTTCATTCTGATCCTTACGTTTCTTATTGAGCTTCCCATTTTGATCGGAATTTCCTGTACCGGCTGGCCCCATTTCTCCTTCTTCACTTCCAATATTATGTTTATCCTGATTTCCAGAATTTCTCTGGTCCTTTGAATCAAACTTCTTCCTCCTGATTACATGTTGCCAGATGTTCTTCAGCTCCTCAATTCGAACAGGTTTTAGCAAATAATCACAAGCTCCATGAGTAATTCCCTTCATCACAAGCTTAGAATCGCCATTTGCAGACAACACTGTGGACATATCAATGTTTTAATATAATAAAATAAATTGACACAGATGTCTGCCCATAATCTACCATCCAAAAAGAGAGTAAATTTAAATAAATTTCATATGATTGTTTTGATCAAATGGACAAAAAAATCCAGACTTTTTGAAGCCATTGTCTCTTTGTTCATAAATCAAAATGGAAACTTATCTATTAGTCTAAGCTGAACTATATCATTGGTCCATAAACTTTGACTAGAGTCACACAAAGTTTAGGATCATATGTGCGAATTTTTCAAAATTTGGGACTAATGAAGTAGTTAAAATTGAAAATTTTATAATTTTTCCCATATGAAAGGGAAACACATTCACGCTATTGGCAGGACTCAACCCCATGAGTTCAAGGCCACACATTAGTTGGCAACAATACCAATTGGGCTACAACACCCGGGTGAAAATTTTATAACTTTTGGGAATGCATAATCTCACCAAAGTACACACAATGTTTTAAACTTTCCAAACCAAGGAAGATATATAAGCTATAGAATATTAACATTTATGAACATGTAATAATGCTCCTGACTCACTTATAACAGGAAGGTCCATCTCAAGCCCCACAAGCTCAAGCAACTTAAATCCATCCATGTCTGGCATATGCACATCACTGATAACCAGGTCAAACTTGTCCTTGTTTTCTCTTAACATCTTTAATGCTGTGATTGCCTGATTAGTTGTCGTAACTGCAAAAGCAACAACTCATACTAGTAAAAATTCAATCTTTTTCAATTGATGGGGTTAGGTAAGCAGGGAAAATGTGGTAGAAGAACACATTCTAGTCTTCATAAGTTAATAAATACAACCTATCAACCTTAGATTTAACGAAGGGTGTTATGCGAAAAAATAAAGTGCATTCATACAAAATGGTAAATGGAACCAATTTAATTATCGAGAAAACACATCAGATATCTTGAATAAAAGGAAAAAAAATGTAAAATCTTAACTTTTAAACCTAAATTAAGAAAGAGAAAAATTTGAAAAATAAAAAGTTGCTAAAAAGGCAATGAATCTAAGAGTTCAATCAATAAAAAATTAAGATCTAACTTTGGAAAAAATATAAATCTTGCAAATTTTAAGCATAAATCACACAAAATATTAAGCGTTACAGAATAAAATAACAAAATCCCCCAAAAAAAATCTGAGAACTAACAAGCAAAAACAAGTAGACCAAAAAGAGAGAAAAATAGTCGAAGGCAGAAACAAACCATGATATTGGCATCGACGAAGCAAACTCTCCAGAATAAGGAGGCAAGTGGGGTCATCGTCCACAGCAAGAACACGCATTCCAACCGGAAACTGGTCCCTGGGGTCATCAGTTTTTGTCTCAACTGTCATTTTTTTCTTAAGCCAAAAACCTTCCTTGGACAAGAGAAGGAAAGAAAATCAAATCAACCCAAGGTTTGAATGCTATATAAGTCTCTGTTTTTTTCAAGATTTAACAGAACCCAGAATCTAAAAAGCACATAGATGTAGAGATTTGCAAAGACTAATAGGCTTTGCAAATATTACGGGAAGTCAGAGGGAGAAAAAGGAAGAGAGCAAAACAAATGCAATTGGTAAACATCGAATATAATAGCATAGCATTAAATTATGAAGTAGCTCTCTCTCTCTCTCTCTCTCTCTCTGTGTATGTGTAACTGTAAATATTTGAAGGATATGGAATCTATTCTATATGTGTATAGACTGTGAAAGAAGAGGAGAGTGAGAGAGTCTGTGTAATTGAAGACTTTTACCGAAATGGGTTCTGTTTTCCTTTTTGGTAGGAATGTGATGCCAATTAGCAATTTGACTGGGTTCGATTGATCTAGCGCGTGCATCCACGTCCTTTTTTGGGATCTGACATCTTCAATTTCCCCTCTGTAAATCGCGTAAATTAAGTTTAGCACATAATATTTGTGCAACGAAGAGAAGAGAAACAAAACAGTATATCATCTTAATGAACAGTTTTTGGCACATAATCTTGGTTAGCCGGAAATTTAATTAGATATTGTTATTTTTTTCAATAAAGAATTTAAGGCCTATTTCAAAATAAAAAGGTAAAGGGGTGCAAGCTTATGTAATATCCACTCGACTCAGTTCTCATACTCAGCTTTACATTACACATTAATATTTATTTCTTCATTTCAATTAAATTAAAAATCATTTTTTTAAGGAAAAAAAAACACTTTTTTGTTATATAACAATGCTGGTTTCACTCACATTTTATTGAAATGCAGTTTTTTGTTATGTTGAATATCATTTTACAACTGTACAATTAAGTGTATTGATGAAGGAAAAAAATTAAAAAAAAAAAAGTTGACATAAAGTAAAAAAACAAATCAAGTTTTTAAAAGTTGAGTATGTAAAATAACTCCCTTTGAATGACTCATATATACACTAGTGAATCTAAAAATTATGATTTAAGGGGCAAGTAACAGGCAACTATAAATTTCAATAAATAAGTTTAAAATATTAACTTTGCATATATAATTATAATAAAAGTTAAATTTGTGTATTGTAGTTTTATTAGTGGTATACAAAGAGATATATCAATTTTTTTTATACAGGTGCACTT
Organism: Hippophae gyantsensis; assembly: GCA_030763125.1. Taxonomy (NCBI): domain Eukaryota; kingdom Viridiplantae; phylum Streptophyta; class Magnoliopsida; order Rosales; family Elaeagnaceae; genus Hippophae; species Hippophae gyantsensis. The sequence goes on along the minus strand of CM061035.1, from coordinate 37,121,714 downwards.
GGAAATGTGACTTTAAATTGATAATGATTTCTTATGACTAATTTATTAAGTAAATCACAAATGAGATATAAAAATTTGATTATCAAAACCAATGTTAAAATTATGTAGTACCATTAAAGGAGAAGGGGAGAGGAGGAGGGAGTGTGTTCTCAAAAAGACAAAAAATACTAAAATTGTATTTGATTTAGATATAAAATAAGTAATTATATTGCAAGAAAGGAAAATATGTTTAATTTATTCTTATAAAATGCTTAGAATTATTCATATATATATAATAGTAGAAATTTATGGATATAAAAGTTCATACCTAACGCTAATCTTGCTCCTTTTGCCCCTATTTATATATCCACTATGACATTTTTTAATGTTCTAATTGTACATTTTTATAACTATTATGCACTTTTAGTATATATAGGTAGACTAAAACATTCATGTGAAAAAGAGGCGAATATTTCGGGCAACTTTTTGGTGAACATGGCTTATAATAGAAGGTATATAAGAAGAGTTGTTGATATTCTTAAACTCGTGGAACGATGTCGTTTTTATGGATTGAATTACACGTTTGTCCTTGCTATACAATTAGGTCAACGAGTGAGTTTTTGGGCAATTCAATGCTTTTTAAATCAAATACGACCAAAAGGAAACTCGTTGGATTGAAGTCCATCGACAGGACACACAATGAATCAGTATGGGTGGCCACTTGGGTTCCAACCATCAATACCCAGTTTCACTTTGTTGCTAATCGGGTCCTTGGATGAGGGCATTAAGTTTTGGAGACTTGATGACCTTGTCTTCCACCGTACCACCATCGGTCATTGCCCTGGCGTCGCCTTCATCGCGACTTACCCTTCAAGCCATATCGCAACCTCTTCATCACTTGACAATTCTTTGAGAGTCTTCTATGTTGACACTAACGCTACCATTGTCACTCTCGAAGCTCCTCTGTCTGAAGTCTAGCAATAACTTTTCGATCCTAATGTACTCAATTTTTTTCTCTTTACTCCAATTTTTTGAAGTTGTATTGCTTGATGAACTTAGCTTCTAATGACTTACTAATTTCGTGTCTTTATTTTATAATTTTTTTAATCTTTATTTTTAGATGTAACATGTTATATCACCTTATCTTTATATATAACATGTTAAATCATCTTTGTTTTTGGATGTAACATGTTACATCCAAAAACAAATATGATTACACCATTTCTGTCTTTAGATGTAACTTGTTATATCACCTCCAATGAGGTCGATGGTGCCTGTGTATGGTCGGAGCTCTGGTGAAATCATCGGTGGGTGATCGAAATGGGAAGAGTGAAATGGCATGAATGGCGATTGTGGGCATTGGTTGGGCTAAGATTTTAAGGTTGGGGCAATTTGGTAAAATGTAATTTAATTTTAACATTAAAGTATGAGTTTTGAACCTTATTTTTGGTTGTTTGGAAAAATTGATTAATAAGATTAAATATAGGCTATTTAAGCCATTCATTGAACTTTTTTATGATAATAATACTATTAAGCCTTTTTGTTTTCGATATAAATTTTTGATTAACTTATGCCATTTTATTTTAATAAGAAAAGTGCAAAATAATTATATTGAAAGGAAAGTCTATGGTGACTTTATTAACAAAGAAATAAACACATTTAGAGAGAGAAAACTCCTACGATAGAAGAGCTTTTTCTTCTATTATTACATATCGAAAGTAAGATCAAAACAGAAAATAATTGAAAAATAATAATAATAATAATAATAATAATAATAATACGGTTAGGGTTTGTGAAAACTTGGTAAAACTTGATAGTCAAATTTTATATTTTATAAAAGCTTATAAGTGCATGAATCGCTTATAATAATCGATAAGTATATTCTCAAGGCCCGTCTAAAGAAAAACCACGTGATTTTAAATAATTTAACAAATATTTTTAAAACAAACACGAAAATTAAACCTAAATATTTTGTCACAATATTTTAGTTTTTCAAAATATTAAACTAATAATAAAAATAATAAAACAACAAAAAATAGATTGGATTCAAACAAATTCAAGGCAGATGTTTAATTGACAATCAATGAAGAATTAATGAAAAATTTAACTAAATTATTATGCTTGATAGAATTATTAAAGTTAACGAAGTATAAATCTAGATTATTGATTCTCCCTATTATGCATAAATAATATCTTCGATCGAATCACTATTCATTATTAATCAAACCACTTAATACCTTCGTTCTGGCTATCAGTTAATTTGATTAAATTATGTCTAACATTTAAAAAATTAACAAACCATATAACTCGATACATTCGATTGGATTACCGGTTTAAACTCTTATTCAAGTTATCTAAATTAAATCTAGATGATGTATCTAAAACCTAATTTTTATATTTTGAATCTATTACGAAAAATATCTTCAATATATTATTCAATAATAAATTTTGTAAAAATTTTGAATTAAAAATAATCTGTATTTATTAATTATTAAAAAAATTCGTTTAAATAATCTACTCAAATATAACAACAAAACTAAATTTTCATTATCACGATCAGTCAGACATGCTAAAAATTAATAAATAGTCGATAAATTTATTTCAACAAATTCAAGAAATACAAAAAAGTTTACTGAAAAGAAATAAAAAATATCGATTAGATTTTAACAACCAAAAGTAGATAGATAAATGTGTCCTACTCTATAATTGTGATCTAAAAAATCTTCTTGTTGCCACCTCTTATTTGTTATTGTTTAATTTAAATTATATATTAACTATACCTAAACTAAGAAACAAAATAAGAACAACAGCAGATAAAACTAAAATTATATTATAATTTATCTATTCTCTAACTACTGGCCTAAACAAAACATAACATATATATAGGTTGAGGTCGACGCAAGGGTTTTGGGTGAATTAAGTGAACGCCAATGCAGCCTAGCTTTTACCATGCCACGATCCAAGATATGTAGAGTTCTGACCATTTCTACACGGAATAGGTCACGCTACGGCTCACTATTTGCAAGCTATAGCATTGAATGAGCAAGTACCTAGTGGTTATATGTAGAGAAGAGTGCACCATGGGCCATGATGAGTACTTAAAATCACTTAATATTGTGTGTTTTATTTAAATTTTAATGCCAAAAATAGGTTTCTTTATCTGCGTAATGTTATCATTATCTTAGTAAATTTATGTTTTCGAAATCACAGATATATTTGTTGTTTTAAATATTATAGCTTCAAGTTGATTAAAAAGATCAATAACATAATAAATTTGTGTACTAGATTACATGTTAAACTCATAATTAAAATGTGTACTAGATTGAAACAGGCTACGGTGGTGAAAAATATATGATGCGGTGCACAACCATATAATCCAATTTTCTCTCCTTTTTGTAGTGTTTTCTCACCTATGAATACCGATCTTCCCCTTTCTTATTCTTCATTTCTCATTTCCTCTCTTTAATAGATCATTAGCTGCTTAATTCTTAGTTTTTTATAGTTTTCTATAAGTCTTTCTCTGAAGTTTAAGAGTTGAATAAATTTTATTTTATGTTTAGTTTTTAAATAGTTTAGATTAGGTTATCTAAAATAAGAGACAATAATAAGGAGCTATTTCAAATGAGACGATACAAAATTGTTATTGGAATCTAGGGGATATTACGAAGGTTACTACCTCTTATGCGGAGTATAGCACACCTATTCATTTATCTTTTGGATATAAATCTAATTTTTATTCTTTTTTTCTTTTCAATAAAGAAAGTTATATTTCTTGAATTTATTATAAATAATTTATTGATCATTCGTTATTTTTAACATGTATGTTTGTTTAAATTTTAATGAAAATTTAGTTATATTGATATGTTTGTATAAATTATTTAGGGAAATATTATTATAATAATTAAATATAGATTATTTTCTATTTAAGATTTTTTTTAAAAGTTTATTAATGAAAAAAATATTGATGATATATTTTTATAATAAATTTAAACTATAAAAATAAGATTTTAGATAAATGAATTTAGATCTAATTTAAAATTATATTATATTTTAACGATTTTCACAAGATTTATTATTAAAAAAATATCTTGAGACCAATTTTTGTAATAGATACAAATCATGAAAGCTAGATTTCACATAGATTAATCTAAAAACTTATTTAGAGATTAAAAGTTTAAATTGTCGGTCCACCAAAGGTGACAAGTATAACGATTTGATAGTTTTTTTAAACAACAAGCATAATTTAATTAAAATTAAATTATAAAACTTACCAAATGTGAAAAGTTAAATTTAATTAATAAAGAATAACAGTCCCACCAAATGTGTTATTTATATATATAATAAATAATCAATAATATGAATTTGTTTTTCATTAATTTAATTAATTTTACAAAATATAATCAACTAATTAAATATTTCATTAATTCTTTTTTATTGATAATTCATATATGCTTATTATTTGTGTGAACTAATATATTCTTTATCCTTTTATCATTTTATGTTATTAGTTTAGATATTTTCAAACTAAAATAATTGTGAAAGGATATTTAGTTTTAATTTTTGTTTTTAAGAATTTTGTTGAATTATTTAAAAATCACATAATTACCTTATAGATCGACTTTAAAAGTATACTAGTCATTTTTTACAAAGTGATTTGTACACTTGCGAACTATTTAAAAATATTCAAGTTCTTTTAAATCATTGGCACCGTTGTCGGAGAAAAATAGTTTTTTAAATTTTTATTATCAAAAATCTTAAAACAATTTTGTGTTATAAATATTCGTAATTTTTTTATTAAAAAAGTCATTTTTTATTTTTAACTTTCTTTCCTTTTTCTTTTATTTACACTTAATTTCTCTATTTTCTTTTTAGTAATTTTTTTATTTGAAATTTAAATGTTATTTTAATTTAATTTAATTTTCTTTTCTTTTATTTACTTTTATTACTAATTCTTTTATTTTATTTTATTATTTTACTTTACTTTTTTAATTACTTTATGTTTAGTATTTCTCCATATTAATTTATTTTGATTAGCTTATATATAGTACATTTAAATTATCTACTATCTTGATTTTTATTTTATATTATTAATGTACATAAGGTAAGAAATATTTGAGGAAAAAGTCTACTTTTTATTAATATCTACAGGTTCAAAACAATTTCCAAGAAGATAGCTGAAAAAGTCCACGACCCGATACAATACTAAGGTAAGATTATACAAACTCTTAAGAGACTCGTCCCTACAAATAGTGAACAAAATAACAGTATGAAAGCAGTATACTAAACAAAAGTAGTACTAGTATAATATCAAAACAATAGATAACATTCAGAGTAAAAAACTATAAGGGAATTAAAAGTTAGGTAGAAAGAACAAAAACTTTCTAATTAGATTTAAATAATCATATGTTTTAACATACACAATTTATACTCCGATTATATTAACTCCACAACTAAGCATGCATAACATAAGATATAATGAGGTAAACCTGATAAATGCTTAAAAAACTAAAATTATCATGATTTGATGTACTTTAATTGATTAAATAGATTTATATTTTTATGATTTTATCATATTTTTATATAAATTTATCTTTTAAGAATCACGAGTATTTTTATTATTTTATAGGTATTTTTATTTAAAAATAACTTAAAGACTCGAAAAAAAATACTAGAAGAAATACATAAAAAATATGTTGACAAAAAATGAGAAAAAGTCAAAAAGTGAAAAAATTGGACAAAATGAGTCAAATATGTCAAAAATACAGAGTCCCTCGTGTGTCACCACACACCTATGTCAAGTCCCGCGTGCATAGCTAGAATATGCCTAGCACATGCCCGCGTGCAACCAGTACACGCCCGAGCTGAGTCCCACATGTCAGCACATGCTCGTACCTATCTCATGTGCACGTGCCCTAACGCCCGTTTATTGCAAATCTTACCCCCACACCCATGCCAGCCTATCCAAATGAATCCAAAATCAATTTTGAGATATTTTCCCACATATTTTGGCCTTTTCCTCATCTATAAAAAGACACTTACCCCCATTGTAAAAATCATCCCAAAAATCACAAACTTCTCTCTCTTTTTCTCTCTAGATTTCTCTTTCTAGAAAGCTTTATTTTTTAGTTTTAAAGTTCTTTTTTTAGAAGAACTAGTTATACTTTTATAGATTTGTAGTTTTTGATTCAATAAATGAAAATGCAAATCCTTTTGGAGGTTTTTTAGAAACCAAATTAGCATCAATGTTTTATAAGGATTTTTTTGAGGTATAATTTTAAATGAATTCTTTACGGTTATTTTTTTGTTTTATTCTTATATGTTATGTTTAATTTGTCTATGATTAAATTTAACATGACTGGATGTTTGTAAATATGATATAATGATAAATTTGTTATACTTAAGAAATATTAAATAGGTAAAACATTTTTATAAAATAAATTGATTTTATTTTTATTTAAGTTTTTATGTTAAGGATGTTAGAGAGAAATATATTATTTTTCATTACAAAATTAAATCTAAAAATTAGATTTTAAGATTTAATTATCCGTTTGAATTTATAGTAGTGTTTTTTTATTTGTTGGTACAATTGCTCGATAGTTAGAGTGAAGTTCTATTTCAAAAGTTTTTATAAGAGCTATTATTTGAAAATGTATTGACAATGTATTTTCAGTAATGATTTTAAAACTTGAAAGTTAGTATTGGATAATTAAATTATTAGGTTTAATTTAGACACCTTGAATAAAGTTTAAAATGTCTAACCCCACAAAATGTGACATTTAAATGGTTTATTTTCAATCTCTTAGAAAAATGAATTAATTTAATTAACCAAATTAATTATCGACCTTATCCATATGTGTTAATTGATTTGTTTATTAACAAAGAATATCTAACTCCACCAAAAGTAGTATTTATGTAAAAAAGAGAGACTCAATAAATATCAATTTTTATCTTTAATAACCTAAATAATATGAGCAAGCATAACTAACTTAATTATTATATCCATAAATACTACACTGTTATGAATGATAAAAATTTGTATTATTGTTTATTGAATATATATGTTTTATTTTTTTTTATGTTATTAGATTAGGAAACAAAAACCAAAATATCGTGACAGAATGTTTAAGATTTTATTTTATTTTTAAAAGTTTGAATAATAAATTAAAAATCACATATATTTCTTCCTTAGATTGACCTTGGGAGTATACTTGTCATTTTTCTATAAAATGACTCTTGCATTCGTGAGAGTTTTACAAATATAAAATCAAAATATCTGCAAGATTGAAATTACTAACCCAATGTCGTCTTGTTCTTAGCAATACCCACATAGAGATAATATCTATATGATTACATCCTCAGGTTACTTTAGGAAACCACTCAACAAAAAACAATTCACTAATCAATATAACAGTTACAACTCTGAAAGAGATAAAACCAATATTACCTATATTAACCTCTATCATAACTACCTATTGTTGCTTATGCTTACTGCTTCTTCAATGACTTGGTTTGGCACATGAATTTATCTATTCTCCACAACCAATACCAATTGATATGATGTGATCAAATACAATATAATAGTAATGTGTATAATAAACTAACACAACCTTTGAATACAACAAACACATAAAAGTAGTCACTCACCATGTAAAATAGCAACTCATACTATTCAATGCTATATGAACATATCATAATTACAAATATAATTAGTCAATATAATTAGTCAATATTGAATTCGGATCAATGGAATGTTTTGTAAAGTTTCACCAAACACCTCACCTATTGATGAGTGCTTAAAAGAACTAAAATTACCATGATTTAATGTACTTTTATTGATTAAATAGATTCATATTTGTATGATTTTATCATATTTTTATATAAATTTATCTTTTCAAAATCAAGGGTATTTTTATTGTTTTTCAGGTATTTTTGTTAAAAAATAACTTAAATATTTGAAGAAAAATATTGGAGGTAATACATCACAAATATATTGAGAAAAGAAATGACGAAAAGTAAAAAAGATGAAAAAATTGGACAAAATAAGTTAAAAATGTCAAAAAGGGATATATTGTGCGTCCAACCGCCCATCTACGTCGAGTCCCATAAACATGCCTAGCATGCAGCCGACACACATCCACACATAGCCGGCACACGCCACGCTAATTTTCACGTGCACTAGCACATGCCCACACTGTGTTATATGCATACCAGCCTATGCCTACGTTGCGTCCCATGCAAGCTAAACGCTTGTCTGTCGTAATTTCCACGCCCTACACACGTGCGAGCCTGTCCAAACGCATCCAAATTCAAATTTTTAAATATTTTCCCACCTTTTTTGGCCTTTTCCTCACCTATAAAAGGACCCTCTCCCTCCATTGTAAAACACACAATTTTCTTAACTCTTTCTCTCTCTAGCTTTCTCTCTATAGAAAGTTTCCTTAGTTTTTAGTTTTAAAGTTCTTCTCTTTTTGAGAAGAACTAGCTATTTTTTTCTTTATAGATTTTTAATTTTTGTTTTAATAAGAGGAAATGCAAATTCGTTTGGAGGTTTTCTAGTAATAGAATTGACATCAAATTGGTGTAAGGATTCTTTTAAGGTATAATTTTAATGGATTATTTATAGTTATCTTTTTATTTTTTATTCTTATATGTTATATTTAATATGTTTGTGATTAAATTTAACATTATTAGCTGCTTGTAAATATGATATAATAATAACATTGTTATGCTTGCGAAATATTTAATAGGTAAAGCATCTCTATAAAATAAATTGATTTTGATTTTATTCAAGATTTTATATTGAGGATGTTAGAGAGAAATATATTATTTTTCATTATAAACTTAAATCTGAAAATTAGATTTAAAGGTTTAATTATCCGGTCTGATTTAGAGTAGTGCTATTTTATTTGTTGGTATAATCGTCCGGTAGTTAGAGTGAAACTCTATTTCGAAAGTTTTTTTATAAGAATTAATATTCGAAAATGTATTGATGACATATTTTCAATAATGGTTTTAAAACTTGAAAGTTAATACTCGGATAATTAAATTCTTAAGTTTAATTTGGACACCTTGAATAAAATCTAATTAACTAACTTCGCCTAAACCTGTTATTAGATGGTTTAATATTTTCTTAGAAATAATGCTAGAATTTAATAATTAATTAATTAATAGGTCCTGCTTAAGGATATTAGTTAATTAATATTAAAAAAAGAATTTGGGGCACGCCTAAGGACACTTTCATACCAAAAAGAGAAAATCAACAAAAATCTATTTATATATTTAATAACCTAAATAATATAAGCAAACATAATTAACTTAATTATTATATCCATAAATACTCTTATGATATAAATGATAAAAAATTACATGATTGTTTATTGAATCTATATTTATGTTTATTTTTTTATGTTATTAGATTAGAAAACACAAAAAACTAAAATATCATGACAAGATGTTTAGGATTTAATTTCATTTTTAAGATTTTGAATAATAAATTAAAAATTGTATATATTCCTTCCTTAGATCGACCTTGGGAATATACTTGTCATTTTCTATAAAATGATTTGTGCGAGAATTTTACAAATTTGAAACCAAAGAATCCGTAAGATCGGCATTGCATTGTCGGTCTTGTCTCATCAAGTTTTTGGCATCGTTGCTGGGGACTTGATGTTTTGCTCATCAAGTCTTTGGCACCTTTACGAGGGAAAGAATATCGTTTTTTTAAATTATTTATCAAAATTTTGAAAACTTTTTATGCCACATATAATTGTGATTTTTTTTATTTATTTTGATAATTAAAAAAAAATTAAAAAAAATTTTACAAAAAAAAACTTTTTAACTTTTAATTTTGTCTTAATTTTAATTTTAATTTTTCATTTTTTTAAAAAAATATTATTAAAAAAATTTAGAAAACAAAAATATAATTAATTAACTTTTAACTTTCACTTTTAATTTTAATTTAAAAAACAAACTTAATTTATTAACTTAATTAATTTAGAATTTTACTTAACCTAATTATCTTAAATTTTCACTAAATTAATTAAATTAGATTTTAATTTAACTTATTTATTAACTTAACTAACGTAGATTTTAATAACATGAAAGATAAAGATCTAAGGGAGTTTTGTCAATGAGACTAGTTCTTAGAAGCCTTTGTACCACTAATCTTTTCTGGGATTGTTGCTCTATATAAGAGAATGGTTTTTAAGTAGGTCCTACCCTACAATTCTTTCATGGGAGTACTCTTGGTTAATACTGATTATGTTATTTAACTTAGAGATTATCATAAAATAAAAAAATTTCTGAAGATATCTCCGTAATTTCAAAGTTTTTAATTACAATTTGTGATAAAATTAGGTAGTTGCTTTGTTAAATCTAGGTATAATTGTGTTTTGATGCCTTAATTATTTGACTTGCACCTAGAAGTGGGTTCTTTAACACCCACGATCATGTCCCTGGTTTTATATAAAGAAAATTTTGAAAATCTATAGGGTATGACTTAAAAAGTAGTAGATAACCTTATCCTATCTGTAGATTTGATTGGCTCAATGATGTGGGGACATAGAATTTACTTAAAATGAAATCTCTAAGTTATATCTTCCTAAGTCGTTAAACTAAGCGTTGGATGAGAGACAACCCATCATTTTAGATAATTTTCTTTTATTTCTTTAATTTATTTTGTTTATTTTAGTTTAATTACATGTGAATAATTTTATAATTATTAAAACTAAAAATATTTGTAGAGATGTTAGAAGTTTACAACGATATATCTATGTGTACTTTAATGATAAACATTATGTATGCACCTGCATTTCTCCATCACTACTTGCATATTCTCTGGAAATAGGTAACTTGTCTTCTTTTTATCTTTAATTTAATATTATTACATTAAGGACAATGTAAGCTCTAAGTTGGGGGTGGTGAAAAGTTACTCTACTTAATTTCAACAATTTTAACAATTTAAAAAAATTTTATATTCACATTTTTATTTTTATTGTGTTTGATTTTATTTTCTTTGTGTGGTTTAGTAATTTTTAGAATGTTAGGATTAGTTTTTAAAAATTATCATAAAAATTTATCATTTCTTTAAATCAAATTTAAGTATAATTAAGTCTATTGCAATATTAGATTAATTTTTAAAAAATATCATGAAGTATATGGTAATTAGTTACTTTTTTTCATGACTAGTATTTCTTGATAAGGTTTGGAAATTATATTAGACCCAAAATCGGTGTTTAGGAATCAAATAGTGAAAACTACTATCATAAGATATAATTTGAGTCTAATTTTCTTTATTCTAAGTGAAATATATTTTTACTCCAAACACATTTATTATTCTTCAAATTTTTAGATGATCTATATAGGTATTAGCATTGAATGTATGAATTTTCTCATCTTAATATAGTGTCATATATTCATTTTTCATTTGTTTAGATTAAATGATTTAAGTAGAAATTGATAGCATATACCTTTATCTCATTCATGCATGACTTCTACCTAAAAGAGATATATCTTGGGTTACCTAAACTAAAATCAAATAGAAAGGCCACAAAATTAACCACTCAACAAAATCCTACAAAAATGTACAACATGTACATGGGTAGACTCTAAAAAAATAACATGTTAAAAAAATATAGAGATAAAGAATATATAGTATAATCTATATACTATGACCCATATAGCCTACAAAGTAGAAAAGGATAATTACAAAAAAAGAAGTTATAGGAAATAATTCCCTTAGAAGTCATTGCATTTAATTTTTTACACTTCTAAAAGGCATATATCTTGAAATTTTTGTTTAATGAGTTTGATTGATGTATAAAAATAATATATATGATATCTTTATAATTTATACATTTGATTCCTTTCATAAGATCGAAGTTATGCACTATTTTTTAGCCTTTCTTCTTTTATAAGTATATGAACTTATTAGTTCATTTATAAACATAAACTATATTTGCATATACCTTAGTATGAGTGCTTGAACCCATAGGATTCAGTGTTTTTGAGAGTATTAACCTGTAAGGAATAGAGTTAAAGCGAAATTGGAATCCTGACACTAAGTTTGGGTGAAATTAAATTGATACATTTTTATATAAAATATGAAAATGATTTTTAACTAATTATTATAATAAATCATGCATGTTTAGGAAGTTGAAATAATCTATGCTTAAGATTTTAGTTGTGAAATTTAAAAGAGATTATAAGTATGATATATTTTTGTATTTCATTTCTTTATTTTATTTTACTATTTTTTTTATTTTGTTTTCATTTTTTGTTAATATTTGTGGGTATTATTACTAAAAACCCTCACGAGATATAAACTCGTCCACTAGGGAAACCTAAGGGTTTAAAGGCTTGTTGCATACGCTAAATGCAACTATGTCAATCCACAGAAGTGATTTAGGATAAGGGACTAGCAAGAACCTGGTTAGGGGTTATGATGAGTGCTTAAAAGTACTAAAACCACCATGATTTAATGTACTTTAATTTATTAAATAGATTCATATTTGTATGATTTTATCATATTTTTATATAAATTTATCTTTTTAGAATCATGTGTATTATTATTGTTTGTAAGTATTTTTGTTCAAAAATAACTTAAAGGCTCGAAGAAAAATATTAGAGATAATACATCACAAATATGTTGAGAAAAGAAATAAGGAAAGGTAAAAAAGATGGAGAAATTGAACAAAATGGGTCAAAAAGGCCAAAATTCTGCGCATAGCTGCCCATCCGCGGCCAGTACAGCATGCACGCACGCCTAGCACATAGCCGGAACACACCTAATCACATGCTACTAGCACATATGCTCGATATGCATCGCACCGATTTTTGTGCAAGAAAGAACACGTGCGCCAGCTTATGAATATATCGTGTCTCGTGCACGACTACAGGTGCTAAATGCCCTTCTACCACGCCAAATGCCCATTTTTCCAAATTTTCACACCCTACATGCGTGCGAGCCTGTCCAAACGCATTCAAATCAAATTTTGAAATATTTTCTCTCCTTTTTTGGCTTTTTCCTCACCTATAAAAGGACCATCTGTCCTATTGTAAAATACACAATTTTCTCATCTCTTTCTCTCTCTAACTTTCTTTATCTAGAAAGCTTTCTTAATTTTTTTAGTATTTAGTTTTAAAGTTCTTTTCTTTTTAAGAAGAACTAGTTATATTTTTTTTATAGATTTTTAGTTTTTGCTTCAATAAGCAGAAATGCAAATTTTTTTAGAGGTTTTTTAGCAATAGAATTAGCATCAAATTAGTGTAAAGATTATTTTAAGGTATAATTTTATTGAATTCTTTATAGTTATCTTTTTATGTTTTATTTTTAGGTGTTATATTTAATTTATCTGTGATTAATTTTAACATGACTGATTTCTTGTAAATATGATATAATAATAATGTTGTTATGCTTGCGAAATATTAAATAGGTAAAAAATTCTATAAAATAAATTAATTTTAATTTTATTCAATATTTTATATTAAGAATGTTAGAGAGAAATATATTATTTTTCATTACAAACTTAAATATGAAAATTTGATTTTAAGGTTTAATTATCCAGTATGATTTAGAGTAATGTTCTTTTATTTGATAATACAATCGCCCAGCAGTTAGAGTGAAGCTTTATTTTGAAAGTTTTTTTATAAGAACTATTATTTAAAAATGTATTTATGACATATTTTTAATAATGGTTGATGCGTATTTTCGCAAGTGTACGAATCGTTCAAGTAATAAAGTGTACAAAAGTACGGATATCGAACCCACAAGGAATGACGTTACTAAGTACCGAAATTTACTAACCCTAATTTTATTTGAAAACCCCAATTGTTGAAATTGTTTAAGAACCAAATTAATTTAAAACTAAACCCAAATAACAAAATTTAATGTTGTTCACAAATGATTAAAAACACTAAGGCATTTGATTTCGCTAAATCAATTCAATCTGATTTCAAGTCATGTTATATGAGAATCAAAGCTAAAAGTGATGGTTGAAAAACCCAAATTTACCTAATACTCTCTCTCGAGTTATATTAGAATTACTTATCTATGAAAACCAACTATATTTCTATGAAGATTTAATGACAAACAAGCACATTACGATTTATGGAATTTCTAGAATAACCACATACATCATGCATTAGTTCTCACACTCGCATTCAACATACGATATTTATCACAAGAAGCATTCATTACACACCTCCTCTCGGTCTCAATATAATGCAACAAATCATCTAAATTTTGGCCAGAAATTTAAAAGCACTAAGCATGGAAATAAATACTCAACTTGAAAACAATGAATTCATATAACAATAACATAAGAAATCATATTTTCTTGATTCAACTACATCATAGCCTTAGCAAAAATCAATCAGTTCATAACGAAAATAAGAATAAACATTATCTCAATTAATCCATGAATAACAAATCTAAATAAAATGCAGAATATGAAGGCTAAGGAGAAGAGATGAAAAACTCTTGAAGATGAAGACTTGGTAGCAACAATGGTGATAATCCTTCAAGCTTCTCCAAACTTTCTCTCCAAAATTGTCTTCTCTCCTCTAAAAATGGCTCAGATCTACTCGCTCTGTCGTAGCCTCTTTCTCCATCATAATGTATATATAGATCTAGGGTTTTGGGGGCAATTTTGGAACAAAACAACATAAAAAAAATGTGTTTTCGGACAAACTCACCAGCGGCGACATTATTCTCGCTGCGGCGAGATTTATGGAAAAATTACAATTTTTATTCCGCTGATTCTGGCCGGCGGCGAAATTAATTTGGCCAGTGACCAAAGGTGTCTCATCGGCGGCAAAATAATCTCGTCGACGACAAGATTTGCATCTGCCAAAATCCGTGCTCTCGGGAAGATTTTCGCCGTACGTTCTGTAAGATTTTCGCTGGCGACGAGACTCATCTCGCCGGCGGCAGGATTTCCAAACTTTGAAGCTTTGTTTTCTTTTTATTTTCACTTAATTCCGATCATTGAAATTTGTCCCAAACTTCTCCAAAATCATGATTTTACCTGAAATTGCAATTTAAACACGAAATACCCATGAAATGACATTTATGGATTAAATAATCAAATAAACACAATTTTCACACAACTATCAACATTTAAATCATAACAAAAATGCAATAATTTGACTCTTATCAACAACCCCCAACCAGCTTCTTGCTAGTCTCTAGCAAGAAAAGCGATCTATGAATAAATTCAAAGGAGACATTAAAAGAAAAATTCAAAGAAAATTTATTCTATTTACAACATTACATTAAGCGTATACAATAAGCTTTTAAACCCCTAGGCAGCCCTAGTAGGACGAGTTGTAGTCTCGTGAGGGCTTCCAGTGATGATACCCACAAACATATTACCTAGAACTATCCTAACTCAAAACAATAAAATCACACAACAATTAATTTGCACAAATGTCTCAAAAATTGTAAATAACACACAACGCATAGAATAATTAAATATCACCTAAGATTTAAGAAATCTCAAATGCCAATTTCACTTTTATTATTGACTCTTAAACATCCATAAAACCACAAACCAATAGTCATAATGCCCGGATAATATTATGCATAACATCCACAAAGAAAAAGGTGAAATCTCAAACTCCATAGGCTCACTTTTCAAACCTCTCTCCACTAATGAAGGAAAATACACCACTTTGGATCAATAGGACTTTATGAGGCTTGTAATGTTAGGCTTAGGTATTTGGTTAAGAAAGAACGGGAAGTGTCAAAATACAAATAAGAGCACTTATATTAAACACAACCAATTAAGTAAAAGAGTAACACCATTTAACCCAAATTGTTTCTTCCGATCATAACCCATTTTTCCAAAGATAAACAAAGTTATTCCTCAATCTTTCACCTCAGTACATTCATCACTAACACTCTTTTATTTACTAGAATGTGAAGGCTTTTTTTCTTCTTCTTTTTTCATCCTTACTCCAATTGCTCTTGAAAAGCCAACCACTTTCTTCCCATATATGTGGAAGATTTCTCCAATTGCTCTTGAAAAGCCAACCACTCCCTTCAAATATATGTGGAAATTTTTTTTTTCATCCTTACTCCAATTGCTCTTGAAAAGCCAACCATTTTCTTCCCATATATGTGGAAGATTTGTCCAATTTCTCTTGAAAAGGCAACCACTTTCTTCCAATATATGTGGATTTTTTTTCATCCTTACTCCAATTACTCTTGAAAAGACATAACCCCCAACCATTTTCTTCCAATATATGTGGAAGATTTCTCCAATTGCTCTTGAAAAGTTTGTGTTCAAAATTAAGTGCTCTCAACAAATAAGGTAGGAATTATATATATATATTTTTGGCTCAATAAAAGGTAGGTTATAGAAGGCAAAAAGAAAGAAAAGTAAGGCTAACAATATATTTAAATAGGCTCAAAGAGGTAACTAGTGATATAAGGATAACAAGGTAGGCTTAAAATGGCACAATCGATCCAAAAATGGCCTACATCATATCCTAAACAGTACAATTCCAAATTATTTCGCCTAAAGTGGTTTTCAAATGAGTTCTAGAGTTTGTTGAGATCACAAAAATGTCCATGAAAAATTTACACATAAGACTTCTCTAAGCATTTAGACTAATCAACCAAATCATACCACATACCAAAAGAGTCGCCAACTAGGTAAAATCAACATTTGAAATTATCTTTAAACCGAAGCAAAATTTAATGTCTTCTAAACGCTACTTGTTATCACAATCACATTATTATCATTAATGTGCAAATTAAAACAAGTAAAATGCAAATGAAAAAAATAATAAAATAATAAAAATAAGACAATAAAGAAATAAAAGAAATTAAATCAAAATGTAGAAAAATAAATTGAAAATCAAAATTAAACACAAATAAACACACAAACAAAACTACTAAAAATGAAGGGAAGAAAAGATTTACCGTTTACCGCACCCCAACCAAAACCTTACATTGTCCTCAATGTAAGAAAGGAAAGAGAGATCTCCTTTCCGCTGGTGGTGAAACTGCCCTCGCCGGCGAACGTAAATTGTTTTTTTAGATGAGATGGCATTGGCTTTAGCTCAATCTTGTTGGCTTCATTCTTTATCACTGAGGTTGATTTTTCATTTATTCCCAACTCCTTAAATGTTTCATCACAGCACAAATATTCATGAGGTGCTACCAGTAATTTGGAACATTGTCTCATCCCCTCATCTTCCTCCTCAATTGTGGCAGATTTCACAAGGCAAGCTTCTAGTGGTAGCAATAGAGTTCTCTCCTCAAAAGTTTCTAGATTAACCTGTCAAGAGTGTTAATTTGAAAACAAGAATGTACGTCACTTGGAAATTTTATTTCTTCAAAAACATCAAAAGTCACTTGTTCATATTACACCCATAGAATGAGCTTTCCATGCTGAACATCAATCAATGTTCTTCCAGTTGGAAGGAACAGTCTCCCCAATATCAACGGTATCTCTCTATCTTCCTCCATGTCAAGCACCACGAAATCTATAGGGAAAATAAATTTGTCGACTTTAATTAAAACATCCTCAATTACCCCTCGAGGATATTTCACCAATCGATCCGCTAATTGTAAAGAGATTGAAGTGGGCTTCACTTCTCCCAGGCCTAGTTTCCTGAAAACAGAAAGTGGCATCAAATTAATGCTTGCTCCTAAATCACATAGGACTTTATCAAAATTGCAACTTCCTATAGTACAAGGTATAGTAAAACTCTCTGGGTCTTTCAATTTCTATGGTAGTTTTCTTTGAAGAACAGCACTACACTCCTCATTTAGCATGACAGTTTCATAATCTCCCAGCTTCCTCCTATTTGATAGAATTTCCTTCATGAATTTTGCATACTTGGGCATTTGTTCCAACATCTCTGCAAAAGGAATGTTAATATGCAATTTCTTAAAAATATCCAGAAATTTATCAAATTGATTATCAAGCTTTTTCTTATTCAATCTTTGAGGATATGGGATAGGAGGCTCATATTTCGTAAATGGGGAAGCTTGAATATCTTGGGATCTTGATGGCTTTTCTTTAGATTCTTCCATCTTTTTCTCCGATTTCCACTGCCATTCAAGTTCTTTACCACTTCTCAATGTGATAGCCTTTGCATGCTCTTTGGGATTTATTGTGTCACTAGGCAACGATCCTTGAGACCTTTCTACAATCTACTTTGAAAGCTGCCCCAGTTGGTTTTGGATGTCCCTGTGGATTGCCTCTTGATTTCTGAAATTTGCTCTTGTCTCCTCAATGAACTTTCCCAAAATTTCTTCCAAATCTATTTTTTTTTTCTCTTGGGGTTGGTAGGCAGATGATGACGGTTTGAATCCCCCTTGGTTATTTCCCCATGAAAAATTTGGATGATTTCTCCAACCTGGATTGTAGGTGTTCGAATATGGGTTATGTTGAGGTTTTTGGAAATTTGAAACATAATTTTCTTGCTCAGTATTTGGTGAAGCAAATGGATTTCCAACTTGGCACTCGATACTAGCATGATTTCGACCACATAAATCACATTGTGTAGTTGGTTTGGATTCGAATTTGGATGACAAAGAATCCATCTTTCTTGAAAGAACAACAACTTGAGTCGACAAAGCATTCACTGAATCAATTTCATGCACTGATGCTGGTCTTTTTGAAATTACCCGCTCTGAATGCCACTGATTGTTGTTTTCTTCCATAATCTCTAACAAGTCATGAGCATCCTCTGGTGTTTTTTCCATTAAAGACCCTCTAGTTGCAGTATCAATCATTGCACGATAGTTTGAAACCAACCCATTAAAAAATGTAGAGACTTACAGCCAAATTGGTATACCATGATGTGGGCACTTCCTCAACATTTCTTTGAATCTTTCCCAAGCTTCATACAATGATTCTTGGTCATACTGTGTAAAAGATGTGATTTCATTCCTCAATTTTGCTGTCTTAGTAGGAGGAAAGAACTTGGACAAGAATTTTTGAACCAATTCATTCCATGTTGTAATTGATCCCGGTGGTAATGAGTTTAGCCACTCCTTGGCTTTATCCTGAAATGAAAAAGGAAAAACCCTCAATCTTACAACATCTTCAGACACACCATTTATCTTGTAAAGATCACACACCTCCAGAAAGTAAGCAATATGTGCATTTGGATCATCCTTTGACATTCCCCCAAACTGATTTGTTTCAACCATTTGGATAAAGGATGGTTTTATCTCAAAGTTATTGGCTTGAACAGTTGGCCTCTTATACCCAAAGTAGTTCTAGCAACATTAGGCACAGCATAATCCCTCAAAGCTCTACGATTACCACCTCCCTCAACAAATGGTGGATCCATGGCTGATTGTCTATTAGGAGTTGAGGTTGCACGCCTTCTCTCTCGATTTAGACGCCTATATGTTTTATCAATCTCCGGATCAATTGGGAGAAGGTTAAGACTTCTTGTACATCTCATACAAAAATCCAACAACCAGAAAATCAACTAGCACAAAAACAACACAAAGTTACTTTTTTATGATAAATAAAATAAAAGAGCAAAATAAACAAAATTAAAAATGAAAAAATGATAAAGCAAATTAACTTCAAATTAAAACTAAGATTAGGTAGTATCGATATTAATAAAATTAAACTATTCCCCGACAATGGTGCCAAAAACTTGATGCGTATTTTCGCAAGTGTATGAATCGTTCAAGTAATAAAGTGTACAAAAGTACGGATATCGAACCCACAAGGAATGGCATTACTATGTACCAAAATTTGCTAACCCTAATTTTATTTGAAAACCCCAATTGTTGAAATTGTTTAAGAACCAAATTAACTTAAAACTAAACGAAAATAACAAAATTTAATGTTGTTCACAAATGATTAAAAATGCTAAGGCATTTGATTTCGCTAAATCAATTCAATCTGATTTTAAGTCATGTTATATGAGAATCAAAGCTAAAAGTGATGGTTGAAAAACCCAAATTTACCTAATACTCTCTCTCGAGTTATATTAGAATTACTTATCTTTGAAAACCAACTATATTTCTATGATGATTTAATCACAAACAAGCACATTACGATTTATGGAATTTCTAGAATGACCACATACATCATGCATTAGTTCTCACACTCGCATTCAACATACGGTATTTATCACAAGAAGCATTCATTACACATCTTCTCTCGGTCTCAATATAATGCAACAAATCATCTAAATTTTGGCCAGAAATTTAAAAGCACTAAGCATGGAAATAAATACTCAACTTGAAAACAATGAATTCATATAACAATAACACAAGAAATCAGATTTTCTTGATTCAACTACATCATAGCCTTAGCAAAAATAAATTACTTCATAACGAAAATAAGAATAAATATTATCTCAATTAAATCCATGAATAACAAATCTAAATAAAATGCAGAATATGAAGGCTAAGGAGAAGAGATGAAAAATTCTTGAAGATGAAGACTTAGACATCTTTAATAAAGTCTAATTAACTGACTCTGTCTA
This sequence comes from Hippophae gyantsensis, assembly GCA_030763125.1. Taxonomy (NCBI): domain Eukaryota; kingdom Viridiplantae; phylum Streptophyta; class Magnoliopsida; order Rosales; family Elaeagnaceae; genus Hippophae; species Hippophae gyantsensis. The sequence goes on along the minus strand of CM061035.1, from coordinate 37,101,263 downwards.
AACCTGTGATTAGATGATTTTCTATTTTCTAAGAAATAAAGCTGAAATTTAATACTTAATAAATTAATAGGCCACACCTAAGGATATTTGTTAATTAATATTAAAAAAGAGAATTTGGGCCCACCTAAGGATACTTTCATACCAAAAAAAGAAAATCGAACAAAAATCAATTTATATCTTTAATAACCTAAATAATATGAGTAAGCATAATTAACTTAATTATTATATCCATAAATACTCCATTGATATGAATGATAAAAATTTGCATGATTGTTTATTGAATCCATATCTATGTTTACTTCTTTTTTTAAGTTATTTGATTAGGAAACACAAAAACTAAAATATCATGACAGGATGTTTATGATTTAATTTTGTTTTAAGATTTTTAATAATAAATTAAAAACCATATATATTCCTTCCTTACATCGACCTTGGGAGTATACTTGTCATTTTCTATAAAATGATTCGTCCACTTGCAGGATTTTTACGAATATAAAACCAAAAAATCTGCAAGATCGGCATTACATTGATGGTTTTCTCTCTTTAAGTTTTTGGCGCTGTTGCTAGGGACTTGATGTTATGTTCATCACTAACCACCTTTCCAAGGGTGATGGCGAGGGTAGTAGCGAGGTCAATGGCGAGAGTAATGGCAAGGAGTGAAAAACTTACATTTTTTTGTTTCTAAAAATGTCAAGTACAATCCATAAATACTAGTACCTGAACCATGCCAAAAACCATAAGTAAAAACCTTTGCATGCATATTACGAAAACCAACTCTTTAGTGTCTGTAAACATGCTTGCATACAAAGTGTACCTAAATATATGCATGTATGAATCACTAATTTGAAGTAAGCAATCTTATATAGAGGAGATCATAAGTAGAAAAGATCAGACACTGTATTTTATAATGGGAAGCCAACACACTGACACAAATACAATGAGATGTATAATGACACTTTATAATCAAAAGGAGGAGGAACAACCCCAAGTGCAAGTAAAAATGGGTGATGCCAAATATAAATAGAAAATGATGAAGGAATGCACATGGAAATGCGACCTCTTAGATACAAATAAGAGAGGTTGCAAGGAATTATGAATTGAAAAATATTAATTATTCATTGTTGCCTTCATTTCACGATATCCCTAATGAAGACCCTTTAAATTTTATTAGAGAATTTTATGCCACTGTGCAAACAATTCCATTACAAAGACTTGATGAAGACAACTTAGGATGAGAAGTTTTCTTACACACTTAATGATAGAGCTAATGCTTCATTCATGACTCTACAGCTAGGTATATTAACTACTTGGAAGGCAATCACAACAAATTTATGGGTAAATTCTATTCCTATCAAAAGGCTGTCGATTTAAAGGCAAAAATAGCAATCAAATGGATGTAGAGCCCTTCCATAAATCTTGGGATAAATTCAAACTCCTCTTGATCCAATGCCCACACCATAGTTTTTCACTACAATTGCGAAACTAATTCTTTTATGATGGATTGACACAACAATGTCAGTTGATAATTGATGCTTATTTTCGCAAGTGTATGAATCGTTCAAGTAATAAATTGTACAAAAGTATGGATATCGAACCCACAAGGAATGGCGTTACTAAGTACCGAAATTGACTAATACTAATTTTATTTGAAAACCGAATTGTTGAAATTGTTTAAGAAGCAAATTAACTTAAAACTAAACGCAAATAACAAAATTGAATGTTGTTCACAAATGATTAAAAACGCTAAGGCATTTGATTTCGCTAAATCAATTCAATCCGATTTCAAGTCATGTTATATGAGAATCAAAGCTAAAAGTGATAGTTGAAAAACCCAAATTTACCTAATACTCTCTCTCGAGTTATATTAGAATTACTTATCTATGAAAACCAACTATATTTCTATGAAGATTTAATCACAAACAAGCACATTACGATTTATGGAATTTCTAGAATAACCACATACATCATGCATTAGTTCTCACACTCGCATTCAATATACGGTATTTATCTCAAGAAGCATTCATTACACATCTCTTCTCGGTCTCAATATAATGCAACGAATCATCTAAATCTTGGCCAGAAATTTAAAAGCATTAAGCATGGAAATAAATACTCAACTTGAAAACAATGAACTCATATAACAATAACAAACGAAATCATATTTTCTTGATTCAACTACATCATAGCCTTAGCAAAAACGAATTAGTTCATAATAGAAATAAGAACAAACATTATCTCAATTGAATCCATGAATAACAAATCTGAATAAAATGTAGAAAATGAAAGCTAAGGAGAAGAGATGAAAAACTCTTGAAGATGAACAATTGGTAGCAACAATGGTGATAATCCTTGAAGCTTCTCCAAACTTTCTCTCCAAAATTTTCTTCTCTCTTCCAAAAATGGCTCAGATCTGCTCTCTCTTCCGTAGCCTCTTTCTCCATCATATTGTATATATAGCTCTAGGGTTTTGGGGGAAATTTTGGAACAAAACAATTTAAAAAATGTGTTTTCGGACGAAACTCGCCGGCGGTGACATTTTTGGAAAAATTAAGATTTTGGTTCCGTTGATTCTCGCCGGCGGCGAGATTAATGTGGCTGGTGGCGAGATGCATTTGGCCAGCGGTGAGATGAATTTGGCCGACGGCGAGATGAATTTGCCAAAACCCGTGCTCCCTGCATCATTTTTGCCGTATTCTCTGTAAGATTTGCACCAGCGGCGAGACTATTCTCGTCGGTGGCGGGATTTCCAAATTTTGAAACTTTGTTTCCTTTTTATTTTCACTCAATCTCGATCATTGAAATTTGTCCCAAACTTCTCCAAAATCAGGATTTTACCTAAAATTGTACTTTAAACACGAAATACCCGTGAAATGACATTTGTGGATTAAATAATCAAATAAACACAATTTTCACACAAATATCAACATTTAAATCATAACAAAAATGTAATAATTTGACTCTTATCAACAACCCCCAACCAGCTTCTTGCTAGTCTCTAACAAGAAAAGTGATCTATGAATAAATTCAAAAGAGACATTAAAAGAAAAATTCAAAGAAAATTTATTCTATTTACAAAATTACATTAAGCATATGCAATAAGCTTTTAAACCCCTAGGCGGCCCTAGTAGGATGAGTTGTAGTCTCGTGAGGGCTTCCAGTGATGATACCCACAAACATCTTACCTATAACTATCCTAACTTAAAACAATAAAATCACACAATAATTAATTTGCACAAATGTCTCAAAAATTGTAAATAACAAACAACACATAGAATAATTAAATATCACCTAAGATTTAAGAAATCTCAAATGCCAATTTTACTTTTATTATTGACTCTTAAACATCCATCAAACCACAAACCAATAGCCATAATGCCCGGATAATATTATGCATAACATCCACAAAGAAAAAGGTGAAATCTCAAACTCCATAGGCTTACTTTTCAAACCTTTCTCCACTAATTAAGGAAAATACACCACTTTGGATCAATAGGACTTTATGAGGCTTGTAATGTTAGGCTTAGGTATTTGGTTAAGAAAGAACGGGAAGTGTCAAAATACAAATAAGGGCACTTATTAGATTAAACACAACCAATTAAGTAAAAAAGTAACACCATTTAACCCAAATTGTTTCTTCCGATCATAACCCATTTTTCCAAAGATAAACAAAATTCTTCCTCAATCCTTCATCTCAGTACATCCATCACTAACACTCTTTTATTTACTAGAATGTGAAGGCCTTTTTTTAGACATAACCCCCAACCAATTTCTTCCAATATATGTGGAAGATTTTTTATTATTATTATTATTTTTTATTCCATCCTTACTCTAATTGGTCTTGAAAAGACATAACTCCCAACCAATTTCTTCCAATATATGTGGAAGAATTCTCCAATTTCTCTTCAAAAGCCAACCAATTTCTTCCAATATATGTGGAAAATTTCTCCAATTGCTTTTGAAAAGTTTGTGTTCAAAATTAAGTGCTCTTAACAAATAAGGTAGGAACTATATATATATATATATTTGGCTAAATAAAAGGTAGATAATAGAAGGCAAAAAGAAAGAAAAGTAAGGCTAACAATATATTTAAATAGGCTCAAAGAGGTAACTAGTGATATAAAGATAACAAGGTAGACTTAAAATGGCACAATCGATCCAAAAATGGCCTACATCATATCCTAAACAATGCAATTCCAAATTATTTCGCCTCAAGAGGTTTTCAAATGAGTTCTAGAGTTTGTTGAGATCACAAAAATATCCATGAAAAATTCGCACATAAGACTTCTCTAAGCATTTAGACTAATCAACCAAATCATACCATATACCAAAAGAGTCGCCAACTAGGTAAAATCAACATTTGAAATTATCTTTAAACCAAAGCAAAATTTAATGTCTTCTAAAAGCTACTTGTTATCACAATCACATTATTATCATCAACGTGCAAATTAAAACAAGTAAAATGCAAATGAGAAAAAAATTTAAAAAAAATGGTTCAATATATAAATAAAAGAAATTAAATCAAAATGCAGAAAAATAAATAGAAAATCAAAATTAAACATAAATAAACACACAAACAAAACTACTAAAAATGAAGCGAAGAAAAGATTTACCGTTTACCGCACCCCTAGCCAAAACCTTACATTGTCCTTAATGTAAGAAAGAACAACGAGATCTCCTTTCCACCGACGGCGAACATATTTTTTTTTGTTTACCTGATAGGTTGTCTACCATTAAGTGCTTTAAGTTATAGTCATTAGCTAGAGTTTATGTCATTCTTTACTGCGGTTGTTGTAACTCTAGAGAATCTTTCTGCTTGCTGAATTCTCCGTCAAAATATGGCTTCCGAATTTTAATTGCCCAATATGCCCGATGTTCCAATTCAACTGGAAGGTGACAAGCTTTTCCATACACCAATCGGTATGGAGACATGCCGATAGGTGTCTTGAAAGCTATCCTATAGGCCCAAAGTACATCATCTAGTTTCCTTGACCAATCCTTGCGTGAGTTATTTACGGTCTTTTCAACGATCCTCTTCAACTCTCAGTTTGACACTTCAACTTGTCCACTAGTTTGAGGATGGTAAGGTGTTGCTATCCGATGTGTTACTCCATATTTATGCAATAAGGCCTCAAATTGGTTATTGCAAAAATACTTACCTCCATCACTTATAATTGCTCTAGGTGTGCCAAATCTGGAAAATATGTTCTTTTTGAGAAAATTGATCACAACCCTAGCATCATTGGTAGGCAAGACAACTACTTCCACCCATTTAGAGACATAATCTACACCAACAAGAATGTATTTATTAGAATGAGATGAAGGAAAAGGCCTCATAAAATCAATACCCCAAACATCAAATAAATCAATTATCAAAATATTATTTAAGGGCATTTCATGTCTCCGTGAAATATTTCTGCTCCTTTGGCAATCATCACACATTGAAACAAACTTGAAAGCATCTTTAAATAATGAAGGCCAATAGAATCCGGATTGCAAAATTTTTGCTGCAGTTTTTGTTCCACCAAAATGTCCTCCAACTTCCTTCGAATGGCAATGACGAAGAATGCTTTCCATTTCTTCCTCCGGCACACATCTTCTAATAATTTGATCTGCACAATGTTTATACAAGTAAGGTTCATCCCAAAAATAATGTTTCAAATCAGAAAAGAATTTCCTTTTTTGTTGATAAGACATGTCAGGAGGTAAAAATTTTCTTGACCAAATAATTTGCATAATCAGCAAACCATGGAGCCGTTCGGATAGCAAGAAATTGCTCATCAGGAAATGTTTCATTAATTTGTTCTTCAACCTCAAGGTAATCTTCCTCCAACCTGGACAAATGGTCAGCAACCAAATTTTCGGTCCCCTTTTTGTCCTGGATTTCTAAGTCAAATTCTTGCAAGAGAAGAATCCATCTTAGTAATCGCGGTTTGGCATCTTTCTTGGCTAGCAAATACTTAAGAGTAGAATGGTCAGTATAAACAATGATTTTAGACCCAATTAAATAAGATCTAAACTTATCAAATGCAAACACTACTGCCAAAAGCTCTTTCTCAGTTGTTGCATAATTAAGTTGTGCATCTGTCAATGTCCTGCTTGCATAATAAATCACATGCAGCAACTTATTCTTCCTTTGGCCCAAAACAACACCTATAGCATAGTCACTAGCATCACACATTACCTCAAATGGAAGACTCCAATCCAGTGCACAAATTATAGGGGCCGAAGTGAGCTTCTCCTTCAAAAGGTTAAAAGCTTGCAAACAATTAGGAGAAAATCAAACTATGCATTTTTAACTAACAAACTGCAAAGAGGTTTTGTTATTTTTGAAAAATCTTTAATAAATCTTCTATAAAATCCAGCATGCCCCAAGAAACTTCTAACACCCTTTACAGTTGTTGGAGGTGGTAATTTTTCGATCACTTCCACCTTTGCACGGTCCACTTCTATTCCCTTTGTTGAAATCCGATGGCCAAGAACAATTCCTTCTTGAACCATGAAGTGACATTTCTCCCAATTTAACACTAAATTTATGTCTTTACAACGCTGCAAGACTAAAGAGAGATTATGCAAGCAATTATCAAAAGAATGGCCAAAAATAGAAAAATAATCCATAAAAACCTCAATAAACTCTTCGACCATATCAGAGAAAATCGCTATCATGCATTTTTGGAAAGTTGTAGGTGCATTACATAAACTGAATGGCATCCTTCTGTATGCAAAAGTACCATAAGGGCATGTAAATGTTGTCTTCTCTTAATCCTCTAGTGCAATTGCAATTTGGTTGTACCCCGAATATCCATCAAGAAAACAATAATAAGCATGTCCAGCCAATCTTTCCAACATCTGATCAATAAATGGCAAAGGAAAATGATCTTTTCGGGTGGCTTCGTTCAACTTTCGATAATCAATACACACTCTCCACCCAGTCACTGTCCTTGTTGGAATAAGCTCATTGTTTTCATTTTCTACAACTATGATTCCTCCTTTCTTTGGTACACAATGAATTGGGCTTACCCAAGCACTATCTGAAATCGGATAAATTACCCTGGCATCCAAAAGCTTCATCAACTCAGCCTTGACCACTTCTTGCATTGTTGGGTTTAAGCGCCTTTGTGGCTGAATTGTGGGCTTGTAATCCTCATTCATCAAGATTTTATGCATGCAAATAGAGTTGCTAATCCCTTTGATGTCCGCCATTGTCCATCCAATTGTCGTTTTGTGAGTTCGAAGAACTCCTAATAGCTTTTTTTCCTCTTCATCATTCAAGAAATTGTTAATAATAACAGGAAAAGATTCAGAGTCTTCAAGATAGGCATACCTTAGATGGGATGGTAGTGGCTTTAGCTCAATCTTGTTGGCTTCCTTCTTTAACACTGAGGTTGGAGTTTCATATGTTCCCAAATCCTTGAATGTTCCATCACTGGACAAATATTCATCAAGTGCTGCCAGTAAATTGGAACATTGTCTCACTCCCTCAGCATCCTCCTCAATTGTTGCAGATTTCATAAGGCAAGCTTCTAGTGGTAGCAATGGAGTTCTCTCCTCAAAAGTTTATGAGATTAACCTATCAAGAGTGTTAATTTGAAAACAAGAATGTACCTCACTTGGAAATTTCATTGATTTAAAAACATCAAAAGTCATTTGTTCATCTTGCACCCATAGAATGAGCTTTCCTTACTGAACATCAATCAATGTTCTTCCAGTTGCAAGGAACGGTCTCCCCAATATCAATGGTACCTCTCTATCTTCCTCAATGTCAAGCACCACGAAATATACAGGGAAAATAAATTTGTCAACTTTAATTAAAACATCCTCAATTACCCCCAGATGATATTTCACCGATTGATCCGCTAATTGTAGAGAGATTGAAGTGGGCTTCATTTCTCCCAGGCCTAGTTTCCTAAAAACAAAAAGTGGCATCAAATTAATGATTGCTCCTAAATCACATAGGACTTTATCAAAATTGCAACTTCCTATAGTACAAGGTATAGTAAAACTCCTTGGGTCTTTCAATTTCTGTGGTAGTTTTCTTTGAAGAACTGCACTGCGCTCCTCATTTAGCATGACAGTTTCATAATCTCCCAGCCTCCTCTTCTTTGATAGAATTTCCTTCATAAATTTTTCATACTTGGGCATTTGTTCCAACATCTCTGTAAAAGGAATGTTAATATGCAATTTCTTAAAAATTTCCAGAAATTTATCAAATTGATTATCAAGCTTTTTCTTATTAAATCTTTGAGGATATGGGATAGGAGGCTCATATTTCGCATTTGGGGAAAGTTGAACATCTTGGGATGTGGATGGCTTTTCTTTAGACTCTTCCATCTTTTTCTCCGATTTCCTCTGATTCTCAATTTCTCTACCGCTTCTCAATGTGATAGCCTTTGCATGCTCTTTGGGATTTATTGTGTCACTAGGCAACGATCCTTGAGACCTTTCTGCAATCAACTTTGAAAGCTGCCCTAGTTGGTTTTGGATGTCCCTGTTGGTTGCCTCTTGATTTCTAAAATTTGTTCTTGACTCCTTAATGAACTTTCCCAAAATTGCTTCCAAATCTGTTTGTTTCTTCTCTTGGGGTTGGTAGGAAGATGATGATGGTTTAATCCCCCTTGGTTATTTCCCCATGACAAATTTGGATGATTTCTCCAACCTGGATTGTAGGTGTTCGAATATGGGTTATGTTGAGGTTTTTGGAAATTTGAAACATAATTTGCTTGCTCAGCATTTCGTGAAGGAAATGGATTTCCAACTTGGCACTCGATACTAGCATGATTTCCACCACATAAATCACATTGTGTAGTTGGTTTGGATTCGAATTTGGATGACATCAATCATTTGCATGATAGTTTGAAACTAACCCATTATAAAATGTAGAGACTTGTAGCAAAATCGGTATACCATGATGTGGGCACTTCCTCAACATTTCTTTGAATCTTTCCCTAGCTTCATACAATGATTCTTGGTCATACTGTGTAAAAGATGTGATTTCATTCCTAAATTTTTCTGTCTTAGCAGGAGGAAAGAACTTGGACAAGAATTTCTGAACCAATTCATTCCATTTGTAATTGATCCCAGTGGTAATGAGTTTAGCCACTCCTTCACTTTATCCCGAAGTGAAAAAGGAAAAACCCTCAATCTTACAACATCTTTGGACACACCATTTATCTTGTAAAGATCACACACCTCCAAAAAGTAAGCAATATGTGCATTTGGATCATCCTTTGAAATTCCCCCAAATTGATTTGATTAAACCATTTGGATAAAGGATGGTTTTATCTCAAAGTTATTGGCTTGAATAGTTGGCCTCCTTATACCCAAAATAGTTCCAACAATATTAGGCGCAACATAATCCCTCAAAGCTCTACGATTTCCACCTCCCTCAACAAATGGTGGATCCATGGCTATTTGTCTATTAGGAGCTGAAGTTGAACATCTTCTCTCTCGGTTTAGACACCTATATGTTCTATCAATCTCCGGATCAAATGGAAGAAGGTTAAGGCTTCTTGTGCGTCTCATACAAAAATCCTACAACCAGAAAATCAACTAACACAAAACAACACAAAGTTACTTACTTTTTTTTTTGATAAATAAAATAGAACAGCAAAATAAACAAACTAAAAAATTACAAGAAATGACTAAAATAAATAATGCAAATGAGCAGCAACAACTCTAAATGAACAAACAATTACCACAACTTAACAAGCTCAATTTAAAACAAAATTAAAAATGAAACAATGATAAAGCAAATTAACTTCAAATTAAAACTAAGATTAGGCAGTATCGATATTAATAAAATCAAACCATTCCCCGGCAACGGTGCCAAAAACTTGATGATTATTTTTACAAGTGTACAAATCGTTCAAGTAATAAAGTATACAAAAGTACGGATATCGAACCCACAAGGAATGGCATTACTAAGTACCGAAATTGACTAATCCTAATTTTATTTGAAAACCGAACTATTGAAATTGTTTAAGAAGTAAATTAACTTAAAACTAAACGCAAATAACAAAATTGAATGTTGTTCACAAATGATTAAAAACGCTAAGGCATTTGATTTCGCTAAATCAATTCAATCTGATTTCAAGTCATTTTATATGAGAATCAAAGCTAAAAGTGATGGTTGAAAATCCCAAATTTACCTAATACTCTCTCTCGAGTTATATTAGAATTACTTATCTATGAAAACCAACTATATTTCTATGAAGATTTAATCACAAACAAGCACATTAAGATTTATGGAATTTCTAGAATAACCACATACATCATACATTAGTTCTCACACTCGCATTCAACATACAGTATTTATCACAAAAAGCATTCATTACACATCTCCTCTCGGTCTCAATATAATGCAACAAATCATCTAAATCTTGGCCAGAAATTTAAAAGCATTAAGCATGGAAATAAATACTCAACTTGAAAACAATGAACTCATATAACAATAACAAACGAAATCAGATTTTCTTGATTCAACTACATCATAGCCTTAGCAAAAACGAATTAGTTCATAACGGAAATAAGAACAAACATTATCTCAATTAAACCCATGAATAACAAATCTGAATAAAATGCAGAAAATGAAAGCTAAGGAGAAGAGATGAAAAACTCTTGAAGATGAACACTTGGTAGCAACAATGGTGATAATCCTTCATGCTTCTCCAAACTTTCTCTCCAAAATTGTCTTCTCTCCTCTAAAAATGGCTCAGATCTACTCACTCTGTCGTAGCCTCTTTCTCCATCATATTGTATATATAGCTCTAGGGTTTTGGGGGAAATTTTGGAACAAAACAACATAAAAAATGTGTTTTCGGACGAAACTCACCGGCAGCGACATTATTCTCGCCGCGGCGAGATTTCTGGAAAAATTACGATTTTGGTTCCATTGATTCTCGCCAGCGGCGAGATGAATTTTCTAAAACCCGTGCTCCCTGCATCATTTTCGCCGTATTCTCTGTAAGATTTGTGCCGGCGGCGAGACTATTCTAGCCGGCGACGGGATTTCCAAATTTTGAAACTTTGTTTCCTTTTTATTTTCACTCAATCCCGATCATTGAAATTTGTCCCAAACTTCTCCAAAATCATGATTTTACCTGAAATTTACTTTAAACACGAAATACCCATGAAATGACATTTGTGGATTAAATAATCAAATAAACACAATTTTCACACAAATATCAACATTTAAATTATAACAAAAATGCAATAATTTGACTCTTATCAATAATGTTGTAGGAAAAGCTATGAGAGAAAAGATAATAGGGAAAACTTATAGTATAGTGAAATTATGAGCTATTTGCTAAAGGAAGATGAGTAGGGGTCAATGAAATTGGCTCCTGAAATAAATGAACCTGCAACTTGAAAACTAATTAAGCAAGTGCAACCCCTTACTACCCAAAAAATGCCAAATCAAGAGTAATGTGAAGTTTGTGTTACATTTAGACATAGTGTTAATGTTTGTTCTATTTTAGGAGATTTTAGTACAAGTACCTTGAAAGAAGCCAATCTTATGCAAGGGCATCATTTTGGCACTTATAATCACCCTATATGAAAATAAAATAATAACCCAACATATGCCCAAAACCAAGTACAAAGGTCATACTTAAACCAACCTTACCCACCCAATGAACCCTATAATCCAAATTTAGAAGATAACTTGAATACCTTTATTCAAGTTAGTAGGGATCGATAACTAAATGATAAAAAATCAGAGGTTGAATTCCTTAGAGGCTTTAGTACAATGGGTTGAAACTTGAGTTAGGTAGCTAGCAGAGAAAATGAAAATGCAAGAACTAAAATAGCTACCCAATCAAGTAGAACAAGTAAAGTCACAATTCTTCAAAGCAGTAAGGTAGTTAACAAAATTTTGTCTGGGGTTTCTATTCACTTACCATATAATGCAGGTAATAAAAAAGGAGAAAATATAGACTGCCAAGAAAATGGAGAGACAAGTACAAATCATGATAAACCTTCTAAGGAAAGAATTGAAGAGTCAACTAACATTTTTAAAACACAAAAGACATCATAACCTCATTAGCCATCAATACCATTCCCACACTAACTGAAAGAATCAAAGCAAGATAAGAAATTATTTGATCTTTTCACTATGCTTTCTAAGGTTAATATAAATTTACCTTTATTAGAAGTGATTAAGACTATACCCTCCTATGCTAAGTTTTTCTGAAAATAAACACTAAGAATAGGATGTATAAGCTTAATGAGAGAGCTATGTTATTAGAGGTCTCTAGTGCTATTCTTCAACATTAACTACTCCCAAAGTTGAAGGACCTAGGAAGTTTGATTATTAACATCCTTATAGGGGATAGGAAGGTACCTAAAGCAATGCTTGACTTAGGTGCTAGTATTAATATGATCTCATATTCTATTTTCTTACAGCTAGGTCTAGAAGACTTAAAACCTACAACCATGTCCCTTTAACTATAGATAGATATATTAAATATCTAAAAGGAATGGTTGAAGATGTGTTGGTACAGGTAGAAAAATTAATTATACCTATTGATTTTGTGGTACTATATATGCAAAAAAATTCAACCTTGGACAAAGAACATACAATACTTCTTAATAAACCATTTATGGAAACTACCAAGACTATTATTGATATCTAAGATGGGAATTTGATAATGAAAGTCTTAGGAAAGACTGTTCATTCAAAGTTTTTAACTCTTCACCTATTCCTTCTATCTTTTCCATTGATGAAATTTTTGATACTGATTCTATGGATTGACTTATTCATAACCCTTTTTTATATGATTGATTGGAAGACAAACTGAAAGTCGCACTTATTGTTGAAAAGGTAGAAGATGACTTATATAAGAAGATTGAAAAGTACCATGAATTACTAGATAATGCTAAATCAATAGGAAACCCTAGTACACCTTTAGATATACCTAATACTCTATCTTGGGAAGAGGCCTTTCCACCTAACCTAGAACTAAAAGATTTACCTAAGCACCTATATCTATTTTTGGGAGAAAGGGAAACATATCCATCTATTATTACTTCTACTTTGACCAAAACCCAAGAAAAAGATATTATTAAAGTGCTTAAGAAATTCAAGAACGCATTAAATTAGAGTATCGAGAATATTAGAGGCATTAGTCTAGCTATATGTATGCATAAGATCAAAATTGAGGATGATACTAAACCAATTATAAAGGCCCAAAGGAGACAAAATCTAATCATACAAGAGGTGGTTAAAAAGGAAATTCTGAAACTCTTAGAAGTAGGAGTCATTTACCCTATTACCCATAGTAGGTGGGTTAGTTGGGTTCCCATGGTATCGAAGAAATTTAGAGTAACAATGGTAAAAAATTAAAAAAAAATGACTTAAAGCCCACTAGAACAATCATTAGATGAAGGTTGTGTATATATTTGAAAAAAATGAATTTGTGCACTAAAGAGGATCACTTTTCTTTTCTATTCATTGATTAGATGTTAGAAAGACTAGGTGGGCATAAATTTTAGGGATTTCTGGATGGTATTTCAGGTTATTATCATGTCTTTATTACACTAAAGGATCAGGAGAAGACCACATTTATGTGTCATTTTGGGACATTTTCTTTTAGGAGGATGCTGTTTAGGTTATGTAATGCCCCCACCACATTTCAGAGATATATGATGTCAATCTTCTTAATCATGATGGAAAAATTCATTAAGGTATTTAGGGATGATTTTTCTATTTTGGAACCTCATTTGATGATTTATTGTATAAATTGAATTTAGTTTTTGAATGATGTATTGAATGCAACTTGGGACTTAGTTGGAAGAAAAGTCATTTTTGTGTTAGGACATTTAATTTATAACAAATGAATTGAACTTGACAAGGAAAAATTTGAGTTGATTGCAAAATTACCACCTTTACATCTATTAAGGGGATTAGAAGCTTCTTCGGACATACAGGTTTCTATAGATGATTTATTAAATATTTTTCTAAAATAAGTGATCCTTTATGTAATTTACTGTCAAAATATGTTCATTTTGATTTCAATGATGACTACCTTGTCATCTTTAATACTTTGAAGGATAAATGAATATATGTCCTTATTATTTTGGCACCTAATTGGTCTCTCCCACTTGAAATAATGTGTAATGCTTCTGATTATGCATTAGGAGCAATTTTGGGATTGAGAGTAGATAATCATTTTCATGTTATATATTATCCTAGCAAAACACTCAATGATGTCCAAATTAATTATTCCATCACTAAGAAAGAATTTTTGGTTGCATTTTTCTTGGACAAATTTTGGTCTTACATAGTAGGTTATAAAATAATTGTACATTCTAATCATGCTACTTTAAGATATCTATTAAGTACAACTAATACTAAGCCAAGATTAATGAGGTGGATTTTTCTCTCACAAAAATTTGACCTAGAGATCAAATATAAGAAAGGAAGTGAAAATTTAGTTGCTATCATCTATCTAGGTTAATTTCTGAATTCAGTTATCTTGAAGGTGAGAGTAAAAAAGTTATTGTTGAAACTTTTCTTGATGAAAAATTATTTTTAGTAGGTTTAAACACATGATATGCTCACATAGCTAATTATATTGCTATTGATGTTTTGAGACCTAAAATTTCTTTTCATGAAAAGAAAAAGTTTTTACATTCTTCCAGCAATACTTTTGGTACGATCCTTATATATTCGGGATTTATTAAGATCAAATTATCCAGAGATGTGTGCCTGAAGAAGAACATAAGAGCATTTTGGATTTTGTTATGAAGTTCACTATGGGGGCCATTTTGGTGGTAAGAAAATATCCCTTAAAGTATTAGTTTTGATTTTATTGGCCAACTCATTTTAAAGATGCTTCTTCATATGAATTTTGATAGATATCAAATGATAGGTAATATAAGAAAACGAGATGAAATTTCTTTGACATCTAATTTAGTTGTTAAATTATTTGATGTATGGGGGATTGACTTTATGGGTCCCTTTACCCCATCTTTTAGTAATTAATATATTTTGGTCATATTGATTATGTGTCCAAGTGGTTAGAAGTAATACCCACTAAACCTAGTGATGCAGCGTAGTTGTGAAATTCTTAAAGGATTAAATATTTAGTAAGTTTGGAAAGCCTACAATAATAATTACTGATGGAGGGAGCCATATTTGCAATAAATGTTTTGATAGGGTATGTAAATCTTGCTATTTTTATGTCTGTTTGTTGGCTTCCCATGTGCAAAACAAAGTGTCTGTTTTATTCTTACTTAGTGTATTTATCCTCCTCTGTATAAAGTTGGTTACTACAAATTAGTAATACACACACACATATAGTTAGGAACACTTTATATGCAAGGATGGTTATACATACCATAGGGTTGGTTTTTGTAGTGTGCGTGCTAAGTGAAACATTTATTTTTGGTGAATAAGCATGTGAGCAAGCCAATGTTGTCACTTGTATTTTTGGTTCATGTCAGGTACATGAATTTATGGAATATAATCAATAATTTTTGGAATGAAAAATGTGACTTTTTACCACCTCATCACTAAGCTCGCTAGGGATCTCACCATTGGTGATGGGGAGGTGGTAGTAAGGTAGGGGTGAGATAGCTAGAGAGTTGGAAATTTTGAGCTCTATTAATTCCCTCTATTTCTTCTTGTTTTGCATCCAAAAAATGTAGTAGAGTTTTGTCAAATTGACATCTCATTTTTTTAGGATCACTAATACCTCGAGTATTGTTTGGTATTAGTGATTCCTGATTGTGTGAGAAAAATCGTACTTGTGAGTGTTAAGTACTCAAGATGGTGTTTACAAGTGGGTTATGTATGAGCCATGTGTTAGTTGGGATTTTCTTGGATGCAACTATTTATTTGTGAGAACCTCATTGTGAGAGTGAGCTAAGTTAAATGCTTTGGGTTCTCATATATCTTTTTTTGTGCAATAAGAGATAGATTGTTTGAGTTTGAGGGTGGTCTTCAAGATTGGGAATAGTTACACTTTTGGTTACTGTTCTTTAGTCACTGATCAAACCATATTGAATGGTGTGAGCTTTGGAAGAGAGCCAGGTTTGTCGTTATAGAAGCAGCAAGCAAGAGTTGAAATAAGTTGTTAGAATAAGGGTCCCAACTGATAGAGGTAATAGTGGTTTTATTTCTCTCAGAGTCTAACTATTTTATTGTTTGATGAATTGTTTGCTATTGAGTGGTTTTTCTTAAGCAACTTGAGGATATTACCATATAGATGTGGTTTCTATGCAGACTTACCTCATTATATATGTTGTTATGCATGATCTACTTTTGTATAACATAATATGAGTTTCTATTGTATATGTTCCATCATATTAGATTTAGATTATGACTAGAAAGCTTATTTATTTTGCATAGTTTCACACTATCTTTCCTTTCCTTATAGTATGCCTATGGCTATCTAATTATTACTTTTGCTTTTTGATCATGCATTTTTAGTATAACTCTCTAAAGAGTTTGTATCTCCCTACCTTGGTAATGTACCAAGTCTTAAACTCTTAATTATGGTTTGTTATGTAATGTATGTTTGCATGTTATGAAACTACAATCATCATTTATCGAATATGTTTCCATATATGAGGTCTTGAAAAGATTGGAAATCCTTTATAGCTTTTAGTATGTATAATTGCCTTGCATGCCGTGTGACTTTTGATATGTTTATGCATATTGCTAAAGAGCAATCTTCTTACAAGAATAATTGACTTTCGTATAATTGTTCTTAAGTTTGAGAATCTTTAGGGTACTAAAGAAGTATAACATTACACATAGAGTGGCCACTCCATATCATCAACAAACTTCTGGTCAAGTGGCTAGAAATTCATGTTTAAACTATTCATTTTCATTTCCATAGTTTTCTTGAACTATGAATGAAAAATTGTAAATCCAAAAGATAAAAGATTGAAGAAGTTTTCTTGAATAATTACTTTGTGAAACTGTTTAATTGCTGTTTTTCATGGCTATTTTCCTTATTGTTTATAGAGTGTGGGCTATTGCTTTCATACTTATATGGTGATGTGCATTTACTCGAGCAAAGATGCACATCACCATTAGAGTAGCAGCTATCTTTGTAACAAACATAGCAGGCTTGGTCACAACCATCACAATTATAATAAATTTAGCATGTGTTAGTATAGTGTTAATCCTCGTTGCCTATCTTTTATTGGATGATGATAGCATTTGACAATGTAATGTATACACTGCATATGCTGCTCACACGCAGCATATACATACATGACTATATGCTACATATGTAGTAAAGCCATGCAGCACACACGTATATGACTGTATGTTTCATATACTGCACATGCAGTGTAGTAACGAGTCAATCACACGCATAACTAGTATAGGTAGTTTGCACACATAAACACATATGAGTATGTATACTGCCTATGTTGCATACGCAACACAACAACAGGTTTGTCATATGCATGATCTCTATAGGAAATTGACATGCATATGCTGCATCTACTGTACACATACACTAGTATGTTATACATGCTACACACGCAGTCATTTGGCACACAGCTGACCTATGAGGACAATATAGTATTATAGCATATATTTACATCTTGTAGGTTGCCTCCATTCCTAGAAAGTAATATATATTGCCTATGTTTTTCAAAGCAAATTTTTTGTTGACGAGCTGAATGAAGGCATTAACCTTGGTTGGATCAGTCCTAGTGATGATCATATCATCAACATACACAATGACATAGATAAAGTATACAATGCAAGTCATGAAGAATATTGAGTCATCAAACTTTGCCCTTGTGAAGCCAAATTGGGTTAAAGTTATCAATAATGTGTCAAACCATGCTTGTGAAGCTTATTTTAATCCATACAAAGACTTTTTCAAATGGTAGACATAGTTAGGTTGTTATTTGCCAACAAAATCAGTATGTTGTCTTATATATACTTCTTCTTGCATATTACCAATGAGAAAGGCATTATTGATGTCTAATTGTTGATGTACATAATGATTACTTAAGGCAATGGATAAAAGAACTCGAATAGTGGCATATTTTACCATAGGGCTAAATGTTTCCACAAAGTCACAACCTACTACTTGTAAGTGACCTTTGGCAACTAGCCTAGATTTTAACTTGTCCAATGAGCCACCAGCTTATTCCTTAATCATAAAAAGCCATTTTTTGTCAATTATCTTTCTATTAGTAGGATAGAGAACCAATTTCCATGTATTGTTTCTTATAAGGGCTAATATTCATCTTTCATGGACTAAAACCAGCCCTCATGGGCCAAAGCTAGTTTAACTATTTGTGGTAAGGTGATATTATGTATAGAAAGAGAGGCTCTAGGTGTAACTAAAGTAACTTTTGATCTGGTAATCATGCTATGAGTATTGCGTGGCTTTCTTGATGGAGAGGAGATAGTTTTGGAATGAGTGAGCATGACATGAGTATTAGATATATTGATAGGTATTGAAGAATGTTGTGGGGAATCTATATAGGTGGATTGTGAACAAGAACCATCAGGTAAGGCGGGTTCCAGAGTTAAAATGAGTTGTGTATAACATCAAGTGGTTGATCAAAGGACAAATTATGGGAACTGGTGGGATTCTTTTATGTAGTGTTAAGAGATATGTTGGTATTAGTCGGCAATATGGTTGACACAAGTTATGAAAAGATGAATTTAGTGATAGAAGGGAGACAATATTTTTGAATTAGGCTAGCTGATTGAGTTACAATTTTGCTGGAGAAAAGAAAGCTATTTTCTTCCAAAAAGACATGGCATAAGATTAAAAGTTTACCTTTATTTGTAATACATTTATAGCCTTTATGATAAGGACTATACTTGAGAAAGGTATATGCTACAAATTTAAAGGAAAACTTTTGTTGATTGAAGGGTTTTATTAAACGAAAACACTTGCACATAAATGTCTTCAAGAAAATATAGTAAGGAAAAAATTAAAAGAGAATCTCCAAAGGGCTTTTCGGATCCAATATTGAACTTGGCACTTTATTGTCCAAAAATATTGTAGCATAGAATGCTTCATCCCAATACTTTAATGGCAGAGAGGCTTGGGTTAACATGTTTAACCCTATTTCAATAATCTATCAATGTTTTCTTTCTGCATAGGATATGTTGGTTGAGATGGGTGAGTGTAATAGATAGGTTGCTGCATCAATACCGTTGTGGAAATGGTATTTAATGAGTGATTGCATGGGGTAGTCATTTGTGTTTGGTTTTGAGTCACTGATGTTGCATTCTTCAATGTTGTGTGTATAACAAGGTTGAATATAGCAACTTGAGCTTGGGGATCATTTTGGCTATTGAGAGGAGCATTTACATATGGTTGATTTGTTATTGGGTATGAAGAAAAAGTAGGTTAATTAACTGGGGAGAACTAGTAGGGAAACATTGTTTGAAGAGAAATATTATTATAGAATTAGTGAATTGGTGGAGTGGGAGGATTGGGTGGAAATATGTTTTGATTGGTTTGATTTGGTTCCATATGTGCATCAAATCGATGCCAACATTTGTTAGCAAAATGGCCCAACTTACCATAAATTTGACACTATGTTCGGTTGTCATAGTTTCTTCCTTGGCCTTTGTTAAACTTTTGAAAGTTTTGAAAGGGTGGCATGCCATTGTGCAGTGGATCTCCACTGAATGAAATATTTTGAGGAGGAAAGTAGATGGGTTGAGGATTTTCTGAGAAGTAGGCATCATATACTTATTTTTGTTTTTTGCTAAAATCACTTTGCGCTTTTTCCACCTGGTTTATCAAATTGATGGGATCAACAAATTGTGTTTGATTAGGTATTAGGAAATGTGTCATTGGCTATTGTTGGATAAGATTTGCATTTGGTAATGGTGCTATGTCTACAAGTTTAGCAGTGGGTAACAAAGATATAAGTATGTTCCTCCTCTCCAATCTACTTTCATGGCTCAACATTTTTTGCAACACTTCTTGCAATTTCCCGCACCCTTTTTAAATGTTAGTTACAACTAAATCATAGTCATTGTCAAGACCATTCAAGATTGTCATAATCTGAACCTCTTCTGAAATAACACACCCTGTAAAAGCTAATTCAGATGCTAAGGATTAGACATGTTGAACATATTCATTAGTAGACATGCCTTCCTTCTTGATTGTGCTCATTTCAACCTTGTACTCTATGATTTTGGCCCTTGAGTGTGAGAGGAAATATCCCTTAAGGAAACATAAAAATACAAGGATAACATATGTAAGCCTTACATATGTACTAATAAAGCATGTATGGGGATGAAACAAAAATAAGTTGAAGAAATGCAATTTAATGTGTGGCATAGGAGTGAAATTTGTGTACCGCAACATGAGTGCTTCAAATAGTAACTGAAACACATACTAGATTAACACAAGCCATGGTAGTGTAAAATTTTTTCCATGGTGTGCGGCCATAGGATCCACTTTTTTCTATTTTTGTAGCATTTTCTCACCAATAAATACCTTCATTTCCCTCTCATATTTTTCATCAATCACTTCCTCTCTTTAGCAGATTATTACTGTTTAGTTCTTAGTATTTTATAGTTTTTCTATAAGTTCTTCTCTCAATTTTGAGAGTTGAACAAATTTTATTTTATGTTTAATTTTTAAACAGTTTAGATTAGGTTATCTCAAATAAGAGGTAGTAATAGGGAGTTAATTCATATCAGGCGATATGAAATTATTACTGGAATCTAGGGGATATTGTGAAGGCTAATACATTTTTTGTGGAGCAGGGCATACCTATTCATCTATCTTTTGGGTATAAATCTAATATATATTCTTATTTCTTTTCAGTAAACAATATTGTATTTCTTAAATTTATTATAAATAATTTATTGATCATTCATTATTTTTTAACATATCTAGTTGATTGTTATAATAAAAATTTAGTTATGTTGATATATCTATGTAAATTATTTAGGGGTACATTTTTAATAATAATTAAACATAGATTATTTTTTAATTCAAGATTTTTTTACAAAGTTTATTATTGAAAAATATATTGATGACATATTTTTTATAATAAATTTAAAATATGAAAATAATATTTTAGATAAATGAATCAAGATCTTATTTAGAATTATATTCTATTTTAAAATTTTTTCCAGGATTTATTATTGAAAAATATATTGAGAATATATTTTTCATAATAGATTTAAATCATGAAAGTTAGATTTTAAATACACTAATTTAAAAATTAATTTAGAAAAGCTTGAATAGAAGTTTAAATTGTCTCCCCAATTGAAAGTGACAAGTTAAATAGTTTGTTAATATTTAAAAAAACATAATTTAATTAAATAAAATAGAGACCTGACAGAATGTGTTATTTGATTTAATTAATAAAGAATAACGACCTAACTCAATGTGTTATTTATACATATAAGAAATAATCAAAGTTTGGGTTTATGTTTCGTTAATCTAATTAATTCTACCAAATATAATCAACTAGTTAAATATCTCATCAATTCTCCATTATTTATAAAGCATATCTGCCTATTATTTGTGTGAACTAATATATCTTTTATCCTTTTATTATTTTATGTTATTAGTTTAGATATTTTCAAACCAAAACAATTATGATAAGATTTTAAGAATTTTGTTGAATTATTTTAAAACCATATAATTCCTTTTTACACCAATTTGTAAGTATACATGTAACTTATTACAAAGTGATTCATACACTTGCAAGCTATTTAAAAATTTACAAAATTTGTGTATCAATTTTTTTTACATCGACCCATAATAAACCTTGTTGTGGCATGAAATGCTTGATTTCAATTCTTGTTTTTACCCCTTACATATTGGCCGGCTCTTTATATATGGCTTACATGCCTTATTCCTTTAAACTTTTATAGTGTAATTTGAGTGCTTCAAGTATTATTATTCATATGTTGATCAATTTATATATATAAAGTTAAAAATACTTAAAATATAATAAAAAATACCTGTGATTTCAAATATATAGATTTACATAAATAATAATATGCATAATTAAATCTATTTATTTATATTTAAATATAATAACATCACAAAATATTAGTGCTTCTCAAACACTCATCAAGCTCTTATATAAAGTTGGAATTGGTAATTTATGACTATTTTTATTTTTATTTTGGTACCCTTTCTAACCCCTATTCTTAATTGAGACATATGAAATATTCCATTTGTAGGTTATTGGTATACTTTTTGCCCAAATTCAATCATAATTTTAATGAATTGGGATAGTTCAGAGTTATCAATTATTGCAAAAATTGACCAAAATATGTACTATTAATTTAAATATGAGTATTTGATGTGTATTATTTGAAAACAATAATAAAAAAGGGTTCCAAAGTAAGAATAAGAAAAATCCAAATGTACTAACCTCAAGTTGTAGTATAAATATTTATATAAAAGCTTAAATAAATATATGTAAGCTTTTATATAGTAAAAAAATACATGGTAACCAATATTTCATAAAAAGTGTACTAAAAACTAAAAAAATATTATGATATAGATAATTGTATACCTATGTTTTACGTTTTTCCCTTAAAATAAAAAGATTAAGTATCTTAATAGTTATTTTATTTTTGTCACTAAAACACTTTATTTTCCTTTTATAAGAGACATTTAGGTCATTTTTTTTAATAAAAATAGGATACTTTAGTTATTTTTAAATAATAACATATTATTTTATAAATAAATTTTTTTAACATAATAATAAAATGAATTTAATAAGGGTAAAATTGTCATTTTATTTTACTGTGTAAAACTGAATTTGAATAACACACTATATTTTTGGCAACTATTTTTGTAAATTTTATATTTTACGAAAAAATTTATGTTCTCTTTAAGATACTTTTTTGCATTGTGTATTCTGTAGGTATCGTCGTTGAATCGAAATTGCATACTTTACATTATCATAAATAATCGCTACATTTATTAGAAAATTAGAAGGTCATTGGCATTAGAACCACACAGATGAGTTCTCTTATAAACACTATCATTGGAGACTAGTACTAGAAATTGAATGATGCATCTTCATTGTGTTGCTCGAATATCGGGCAGTGATTGCACCATCCATGTTGTCTTTGACGATGAAAGACGGGAGAGAGCTCGCCATGTGATTCCAACACTACTGATCTTATAATGTTTTAACCTGTGTAACACCTATTTATGATATTATAAAGTCAGTATTCTCGATCCAAACACGATAATATTGTATTTTATAAATTTTTAAAGTATAAAATTTCTCACTTTTCCAACTTGCTTTAGTAATGTAAGAAAAGAGAATATATTATCTTTCACTTGATATTACTTGTAGCATGTTGCATTTCATAACTCCTAAGTCTTTCCGAACAAATTGGAGACTGATATTAACAGGGTATATTTTTTTTCTTTGTATTTTAGTTATGTTATGGATTTTCAAATTCATAGCTTAATTATTTCATATTTGATTGTTATCACCTATAGTAGCCTAGTATTTGTGTTGCTATAAATATAAGCATACTATAATTTTTCTTCACATCTATTTGTTTTTAGAGAATATAGATATCCTTTCTAGCAACTCACTTAACTAGCTTCTAACGTATGTTAATTTTTCTTTTTTATATGCTAGTTTTTTTTTTTTTATAGACATTAACTTCTGAAAAATACTTTTAAATTTCCTTCAATTTAAATATATTTGGCATAACCCAACGGATTGAGTCAGTCATTAGTGCAACTGCAAGCCCAATGTGAATAGAAATGCAGATCTCTATCCCTTATTATTGGCCCAAAAGAAAATATTTATTATCATACTACTATTTTTAAATAGAAATATATGACCCTCGCGCCCAACTCCCCATGTGCTCTAAAATATATGTACTAATAATTATGCAAATATGTTTGCAGGTCGTGCAAAGAAATTATCCAAATTAGATTCTAATAATTGGATTGTAATCCGTTGTTGCTATCTTAATTAGATTCTAATAATTGGATTGTAATCCGTTGTTGCGACCTTAAGTGCTCAATCTTCTTCTTCTTCTAAACATAAACTTCTCATGTTTTAGAATGCATGTCATATTTTAATTTTTCCATTCATCTATATAGGTGAAAAATGAGTAGTGGTGCCTCAAGAAGTATTGATCCGGTATGAAACTATTACACACCATTAGAAGGGTTTAAACATGAAATTGTTTATAATTATTGTGCTCATGGTTCAAAAAGTGGTGGAATATTTAGATTTAAAGATAATCTATTTGGTAATGATCATAATAAAAATTATAAACTATGTCTAGATCTTCCTCAATAAGTAAAGAAACAAATTTTGGTCTCAAAGAAGAAAAAATCGACA
The DNA here is from genome assembly GCA_030763125.1 of Hippophae gyantsensis. Taxonomy (NCBI): domain Eukaryota; kingdom Viridiplantae; phylum Streptophyta; class Magnoliopsida; order Rosales; family Elaeagnaceae; genus Hippophae; species Hippophae gyantsensis. Next base: position 37,076,969 of record CM061035.1, on the reverse strand, counting down.
CTTAAGCAAAATAATTTGGATATAAGGATGAGATTAGGGAACAATTAAGGAAAAATTTAGGGAAAAAATCAATATGTTACAATGATGAGGAAGAAGATAACATAAATATGTATCCATCTGATATGCTTCTAGATGAGCGAGATGAAAATCGAACACCAATTCGAAATACCAAGGCAATGGAGTGGCAAAGGGAAAAATATAGAAGATAGCCAAAACAAAAAAAGAAATGTAGGCAGCACTTCAAGGACTGGGGTAGTAGCCAACCATTTATTCAACTTTGACGTAGTATGTCTACAAGAGATCAAAACAATTTAATTCACCATCCCCCTCACTTTATAAATCATCGGGAGTAAAACAAAAAAATATATTAAAAGATGTGGTTAGTAAGAGTAGTGTCAAAGAGAAAATGAGTCGTCTAACTATCAAGTTTTTATTTATGAAAACGTAACTCCCAATAAAACATTGTCTTATCATTTCAAGAATATGATTATTAGTGCACAACAAACATGTATTCTTTTTATTTTAAATAAAATAAATTTTATTTCTTTTCTTATAATTTATATACCATATTGCTAATATAACATTTTTGGTTCATAAATATATGAATAAATGTACTTATGCTATTACCATATGAGATTAAGAGAAAGTACTTGAATATGGAGATAATAGACAACAATGAATATGTCAATAATTAAATAAAATCATGGAGTACTTATGGTTGCATGATCATGTGCAATGGTTGGATAGGTTTAACGAAATTATCAATTATTAACTTAATGGTGTACAAGTCTAACAAAATTATTAATTATTAACTTAATGGTGTATAGAAGAAGGTATACAGGGTTTTTGAAGTCAGATGATGTATCAAACAAAGTCAAGGTTCAAAAGTACATAGATAATAAATTTGTTGGAAGATATCATTAAAAACGTGGAAAAAGATAACATTATCCAAATTGCAATTGATAATGGTTTTGTAATCCTGAAAACGGAAAATGTAATTTGTATTGGACTCCTTGTGTAGCTCATTGTATTGATTTGATGTTTGAATATATAGACTAACAAGAGATAGTGACAAAAGTTATTGAAAGAGAAAGGATGGTAACAAATTACATTTACAACCATGTATACTTGTTTGTAAAAATGTGTGAAATTTTTAAAGATATTTAATTTATTTGAGAACGTCTCTATTTGTCACCAATTACATTGCCCTGGAAAATTTACTAAAGAAAAAAAAGTCAAGAAATTGTTCATATTTTACGGTTGGAATGAACATAATTTAAGCAAAAATGAGACAAGAAAAGACATTGAAAGTATTTTTCTAGATCATTCTTTTTAGAGGAATTGATCAATATGTTGTCACTATTTATAAGCCATTATACACTATCATTCATTTGTTAGATACAACAGTTTATTTGACCATGTTGATTTTGTATGAGTTAATGATAAAATCAATTAAGGGAGAAGTTATCCTAACAAAAAGGAATTAAATGGGTTCTTGAGGTCATAAGCATCCAGTGAGATGATATGCTTTTTCATCCTTTGCATAAAGGTGGTGAGTAGCATTAATTTTTTTCTAGTTTTTTTTAATTTTAATAAATAATTTTAATTTTTTACTTTGGTTTATAGTAGAATTTTACTTAAATTCAAGATATCAGTATAGAGAAGACATTGGATATAATCCTAAATTGATAGACGTTATTTATCATGTCTTTAAAACACTAGATCCTCTATCTTTACTAAAATACTCACTTTTTAAATAAAGTAAGAATAATTTTTTTTACAAGTGACTTTATTTTTAAATGATACTTTGTGATTTCCTAACAATTATTGGGTTATAGTTAACATATTTTAAAGACCATAAAAGAGGTTTTGAAAATAGGTGCACCTAGGATAATAATCATCTTAAGTAAACGAAAAGTTATGCATTGACATAAATAAATAAATAATTTGTTCATACAAGTTTAAGTTTTTATTACATTTTATTTTGTTTCTTTAATTTAAAAGCTGGATGGTGGATGATGTACGAAAATAATTCACTTACAACTTGGAAGCTTTCTATGTGTGTTCTTTCACAAACAACATCATCATCAACACGTGAGAGGAATTGGAACACATTTTCCCTAGCTCACCCACACGGAACAATGTAACTAACTCACTTATAAATTGCTTAAGCAACTTGTGTTTTGTTACCATAAGATGAAATTGAGATTAAGGAATATGGAAGGGTAAAAAATCAAAGTTGTAAAAGTGGATTTGCTTTATCTTCTTGTCATAGATATAGAGGCAAGAGAAGACAATGATGATCAATTATATCAATGGTTAAAGCCCATTCATGTTGATGATAATCAAGGAAATCTTGATACACGAGTTGAAGAAAATGCTTGGAAATCTGGTATTGATGTTGATCAAGTGATGATTGAGAAAGTTTGTTGTAGTAGAAGTGAAGAAAAAAATTCCTACGATGTGTTAATTTGAGGACCATATGAAAAATCTAGTGCAAGTTCTTTTCCTAATAGGCATTCTACATCTTTAGCTTTTTGGGACGAGTAAGCATGAAAATAATGATGATAATAATAGCAATGGTGATCACTGTGGTGATGAAGACAATGGTGATGATAGTAATGATAATGGTGGTAGTGGTAACATGTATTTTTATGAAAGTAAGGCCTTGAGAAATCCACCACTTAGCCCATTAAGAAAATTTTACAATAACATGGGTGTAGAAATATAGTTCTGGTATTGGAGCGATTGGAAAATAATTCATAATGACATGATAGTTGACATGACATAATGAATGTGATTGATGAGGTTTTATTGTCTTCACATTTTTCCACCATAAGCATTAGTATAAGGAATGGTGATGATTATAGTACTCAATACTAATACAAATAATTTGAATTTAATGATCATTTGCATTTTGTAAATTGGATGGACTCATAATATCTTCTTATTAATGTCAAAGTTGAAAATAATCAAGCTTTATACACATATTATGTTAATAACTATAGACAATATTATCTTTACTCGATGACATGGTATGACTATTGTGTCTTTATAGATAAAAAATACTTCATAATCAATCATTGAACCTCACATAGAGTTTTTGGTAGTATTGAGTTTGTTGTTTAATAATTATTTTTTTTGTTTTAATGACTTTCATATTTAGTAATTGTTGTTGTCGCATGGATGTTTTATTTTCTACTATTTTATATTAATATTATAGCATGTAGATTGCATTGAAGGGTAAGACTCGTTGTATCTACACTAACTATGAATACTTTTAAAAATAAATAATCAATGAAATTTATTTTTATACTATCGAGATTTATCTAGTTATAATAGTTAATGCAATTAGATGGTTTACTATTATTTCAAATCTTTTAACTATTTATTCTGTATGATTTTACAAAAAAATATTATTATATAATATTTTAATTAATTTGTCAACTTATTAATAAATACAAAAAATATAAATATTTAAAAATATATGTATTAAAAAAATTAGTATAAAATATAAATAATTGATTGTTTTGATATTTTATAAAGTTTTTTTAAAAATATTTCATAATTCTGATAGAGTTTTCATAATATTAATAATTTTTATTAATAAGGATAATATTTTCAATACTTTTTGTAAAAATTATATTTTAAAATTTTGATTGAGGCTAGTATTTTAAACCTTTTTACAGCCTTAATATACATTACAATGGAAAAGATATAAAAACAAATCCAAGTAAAAATAAAAAAATAAAAAAATAATAACATATATGAAATTTGAATATATCTAGGGGTGGTTAATTTATCCACAAATAAATAAAATTATAATTATTTGTAAAATTTGAACGATATTTTATGAAAATAACTGTAGTTGATATGATGTAAAACGGAAATGGTTATTACAATATCATAACTATGTTTAATTAAAACGAAACATATATTAATATTTTTTATAATTATTTAAAAAATATATTTTAATTAATAAAATATATAATATTTGAAATAATTGGATTGGATTTTATTTATTTTAAATTTTATATTTATTATGTTACTTAGAAACATACGTTAAATAGTTAAAAAAAATAAAAATTAATATTAATATTTTAAATAATTTATTAAAATAAGAATGATGTTAATATTTTTTTTAATAAATATTAAAAAATAAAAAAATTAGTTAAATTATAATAACTATATTAATTGTGGTTATTAATAATCCCACGCGTATTCCTAAATATATCTATCTCATGGTAGTTTTAAAAAAAAATCACAATCATTAATCAGTCAATTATTACGGGCATTAATTAGATTTGGCTTTAAAATTAAAAAAAATACGCACTCATGCAAACAGATTTAGGATATATTAATACTTACTATTCTTCGAAAGTAAATGCAAATTTAACTAATTTCTCACAAAGTAAGAATCTAACATATTTTAATTTCGTTTTTTTCCTAGCTAGTTCTGAAGCATTAATTTAATTTATTATTTGGTCTTCATAATTTTCAATGCTTTAATTAGTTGCGTTTTTTTCATTTTTAAAAAAAGTTTCTACCATCAAGCTGACCATGCCGAAATAGTGGAAAAAGGTTCATAAATAAAAATCTATTTATTATTAGGAAAGTGTATTTAATGTTATTTGTTATTAAATAGGCTCATGAAATTTTATTTATTATTAAAAAGTATTACAAAAATTAAAAATGATACAAAACCATTCATTTGAATCCATGTAACTTGCACATGTAATTTATTGAGGAATAAAAAGTGTTCATTTTCAATAAAAAAAAAATAATAGATCAATCTTTAATGCTTACCAACCAGAGACACCATTAACAACATCCATAAAAACTACCAACCCCTCTTTCCCATCTATTTTAGTATTCCTTCTTCCCTGCTCTCTCTCTCTCTCTCTCTCTCCATCATTTAGTTGATTTCAAAGAGACATAATGTAGCCATGTTTGATCTCCATCAACCTTCCTAAACGACATGATGGACGACAGTTTTTCCTAACAGTAACTTTGACATCTACAAATAAAATTTCACAAAATCTCCAACTCTATTTTCAAGATCCATTTCATTCTTTTTCAGAAACTTTTCCCAAGACCCATATCGAACTTTGAAATTTTTATAAATTTTTTTTTTTAATCAGGGAGGAGATGTTAGAGAATTAGTTTTTTTTTTTTTTAATTACTCTTTTCTTACGTTTAGTATCCATACATTTTTATCTCTCATTAAATGTCATATGCAAAGCACACGTGGCTCTAAGTAATCAATTTTGTATCAACTTTGACTCAGGTAACACTTTTGATAACAAATGAAAACCATTTCTACAACGTATTAATAACGATAAAATATATTCAAATTTAAACATATTACATCATTATTTATACGTTCTGAACATACTTTTAATTTTAAAAATACAACATGATTTTTTTTATCGTTAAACATGCATTACAGATTACAATAAAGCAAATTAATATTTTCAATATTTTTAAAAATTATTTCACATTTTGTCCATAAATTATTAGTCCCGATTATATAGATCAACTTATAAAACCGTTTTATAATATATAGTTATAGGTTGATTTTGCTTTGAGAGTTTTCCGGTTGTCCTCGCCCTTAAGGTGATGTTTGGTTAGAGGGAATGAAAAAGAATCAGAATTGCTTCTTTTCATTTTGTGTGTTTAATTGGACGGAATGAAATCGATTACTAAAGGAGAAGAAGTCATAATTCCTTTTCCTTCTTTTAGGAATCATAATTCCATTCCCATCTATTTTTTTTTTCAATTTTACCCTCACCTTAAATATAACCCTAAAATCAAATCCCAAATCCTCAAATCCAAAACCCTAAAACCCTAAACCCAAAATCCCAAATCCTAAATCCCAAAACCCTAAACCCCAAATCCCAAAACCCTAAACCCTATAACCTAAATCCCTAAAACCTAAACCCTAAACCCCTAAACCTCAAATCCCTAAACCCTAAATCCAAATCCTAAAACCCTAAACCCTAAACCCAAAATCCCAAAACCCGAAACCCTAAACCCCAAATCCTAAATCCTAAAACCCTAAACCCTAAAACCTAAATCCCAAAACCTAAAACCCTAAGCCCCAAATCCCAAAACCCTAAACCCTAAACTTTGAAACCTAAATCCTAAAACTCTAAACCCTAAACCCCAAATCCCAAAACCCCTAAACCTTAAACCCTAAACCCTAAACCCAAAATCCCAAAATTCTAAACCCCAAATGCTGAAACCTTAAACCCTAAACCCCAAATCCCTAAACCCTAAATCCCAAAACCCGTAAACCTTAAACCGTAAACCCTAAACCCAAAATCCCAAAATCCTAAACCTCAAATCCTGAAACCCTAAACCCTAAACCCCAAATCCCTAAACCCTAAATCCTAAAACCCTAAACCCTAAAACCTAAATCCTGAAACCCAAAACCCTAAACTCTAAACCCTAAACCTAAAATCCCTAAACCCTAAATGCTAAACCTCTAATCCCTAAACCTTAAACCCTAAACCTTAAATTCCAAATCCTAAAACCCTAAACCCTAAACCTTAAATCCAAAATTCCAAATTCTAAAACCCTAAGCCCTTTTTAGAAAAATAATAATTTTAACCCTAAACCTTAACCCACAAATATAACCCTAAATTCTAAACCTCAAAACCCTAAACCCTATTTAGAAAAATAATAATTTTACTAATATATTTCTTTTTAATTAAGTAATAATTATTTAGAAAAATAATGATTTCAATAATATATTTTGTGTGACGAAAAAATAGTAATTAAATGATATTATTTGAATTTTACTGAATGTAAGGATATTAAGGTAATTTATAACTTTTTTTATTCCATTTCAGTGGCAAACAAAACACTGTAATCCTGATTCTGAGCTTGATTCCAGTGGCCAAATCAACCAACATTGTTTCCTTTCTATTCCATTCAATTCTGATTCTGATTCTGATTCTGATTTCATTCTACGAACCAAACGTCACCTAAGTGCACATTTAGATGCAAACTTATGACTAAAAGTGCATTTTTAACTTATAAAAATAGCATTTTAAAAATGGTTGAATGCAAAACCCACAGTTTTATAATTAAGTGCTTTATATCATTTTCTTACAATAAAAAAATACTATAAAATAACGCATCCAAACACGTTTTAAGCTTAACTAGGAGAGTCTAATTAGTAAAATGGTTTGGTTCTGAGTAATTAAAATTAAATTAAGATTTTACCATTTTTTTAATATATTTTGGAGTAGGGAATTTGAACTAGGGAACAACTTATTTTTGCCCTGGCAATAAGTATTTTCTAATAAATTATCCTTCTGAAAAGAATTTTTTTTTCATAGTATCCTTTTTATTTCCTTTTTAGAATATAATACTGTGAAATTTTTTACAGATAAAGAGTAATTGATACCACGGCCACATAAAATGAGAGACGAAAATGGCTAATAATATAATGGTAAAATTTATTTTTATTTGATTATGTTTAAATCATATTAAATATTATTTTATTAAAAAAAAAAACAAATTAATCTCAGTTAGCGGGAAAGTGAAATAGTGGTTACATTATTGTAGACCCAATTATATATGCAATAAAAAAAAAAGCAGCAGCTAGCAAATGATCTTAAAGATGAATGCCCACTATTATTTTTAGCGTGCATGTCAGTTTAGTGGAAAAACAATAAGCACGTGCTTTTCTGATTTTGTATTGCAATATTAAAGTACGTTAATAGTTAGACGTTGTGAATCACCTTTTCTATATTAAAAGTGAAGTTTCTACATTTCATCCTCCTCGAGTAGTTTAGAAAAAAAAAAAAATCATCCGGATAAGCTCTAACTAACTTCAACTTTTTTTTAGTGGACAAAGTAATCATAATTAATATATATTTATGTCAATTTCATAGCTATTTAAATTTTTAACTCAAATAACTATTATTATGTTTACTTTGGCTAGTTAGAAATGGGTTGACTTTTTTTTCTCGTTTTCCTTTTAGACCAAATTTGAAGATATTATGACTACAAATGACAACGAAAGTGTTGGTATAAACAGTGATCCGAGTAAATAAAACACTTTACGGTACATACTATTTCATATAAAATTATTGAGAGAGAATATTAATATGGATAATAAATATGTATTAAATTAACTCTAATTCTTATACATATATTTATTATTATACATAATTGATCCAAACACTCTCTTTTATCTTTATCACAACGATATTTAAATATTCTCTTTCTTTATCAAATCAAATTTCATTATTGATTTAAGTAAAAGAGGACCAACTTACTCCCCCATAATGATATGATATCTTAACAAATTGTTTTATCTTATTGATCAACAGAAAACATCTTACTTAATGTTGATAAAAATTGACGTCAACATCTAGCGTCATATATAAAAAAAATGTGTTCTATTAGTTGAAAAATTAAATCTTTAAGTAGAACATTCATAAGTGTTCTCTTATTCTTCATATACAAAAAATATACACGGGTCTTTAGAAAAACATCTAGGGGTTGCAATACTTTTCAAGAGAAATCCTCACATCCATTTAATCTACTAAGTCTACCGACCTAACCCTCTGGGCTTTTGAGAGGTATGGACCAACCAACTAGTTCCACTACTCAAGCCTCAATTGATAAGCATAAGTCTAGCCTGCCATCTAACATGCTTTCCATCAACTAGTCTTTTCGACTATGCCATAACTTGATAGAGATGAAGATATAATGAGAATTAAGGAGTATCATAGAAGGATCCATGGCACGTTCCAATTGGTTCAATTAATTAATAATCACTTAATGGACTAAGGAATAAATATGAGCTTATTTACAAGCTATTTGGATTGCTTAATGTCATCCAAGCTTGTGCTGATTAGGTTGAGTAAACTAAGGCCTAAAAGTGGAGCTTGGAGTGGTGCACTAGAGAGCTTGAAGTGGTATACAAGTTGGCTTGGAGTGGAGCACAAACTCTTTCCATATTGGAAAGATATGCACACAAGTTGGCTTGAAATGGAGCATAAGTTCTTTCCATATTGGAATGATATGCACACAAGTTAGCTTAGAATGTAGTACAAGCTCTTTCCATATTAGATAATTCAACACCTATCTTATTATTTCATTAGTTTAATATGAATCATATTTATTTCCTTAATTGTCTAGTATTATTTTACTACCTCACCAAGTAGTATATCTTAGGATTATTTTTACTTTACTATTAAGTATTTCTAAAGTATATTTCAACTGTATAAGTCGAAGTCCATTTAGATTTGATGTAAGACTTCAATTTTAATTATGTAGTTCTTTTGAGAACTTTATCCAAACTTATCAAGAGTATTATTGTGGGGTTCAAATTTGAATTATCACTCACATATCTCCCTAATCTTGAGTGTGATGTCTACCAAATTTTCCTGATACCTTTGGTTCCTTACTCTACATAAATAGTGGGTCAATGTCCTCTTTTTATCTTTTTTATAAACTATTTTAGAACGATCTTAGTAAAGATCTCAACATTAATCTTTGGTTCTCACTTCTTTAGGTGAGGTTAGTATTATTATCCATCGGGCCAAAATGCACTGCATGAATCTATCCAACCATCAAATTATGAGCTTTCTGGTTATATGATGTTTAGGATATATGGCTATATTTCCATCGAAGAACAAAATTAAGTGGTTTATAGTCGAAGAAGGATTTGCAAAATGAAAATAGTGAAGAATTTGACCCCCTATAAGAAGGGAAAGTTCATCAACTCAATGATAAACATTTTTCTAAAATGAGAAATATCTTATGCTTGGACCACTTGACAAGTCAAGTACTCCAAGATAGGGGTTGATAGGCTAGAGAGCTTAATTAAGCAACACTTGGTACAAAAAATCACACTGACTTCAAAAAATTTCATGCAAACATAACAAGGTACAAGCAGAAAATAAGGCCACATGCATATAAGTCAAGATCACTTGACCAGACAGAACTTGACAAGAAAAGTATGGAGAAATCGAATAAAGTGTGGCTAGCAAAAAGCATGGTCGATCGATAAAGATCTGGTCAAATTGGAGCATGGCCAACTAGGTAGGATGTAGCCAACTAGAGGCATAGTTGGATGGATATATGGTTTACCAGACGAGCCCAAGCTATAGACCAAGAAATTGTGCCCCATCCACCCTACACCATCTCACCTTCAGTTCCTAACCTGCACTTCTTTCTATGCCAGTTATTCCTTCCACTATAACATACTCACTCAGTGGAATACAGTCCCTAACACGGTACAAACTATAAATAGGTCCATAATTTCACAAATAGATGAGACCATGGCGAGGTTCAGAAGTAAGGCTACAAGTATAAAATAAAGTGCATATGATAATACTAGTAAAGAAGTACATAAATTAGAGCAAATGATATATATGCATATATATCTAGAACATCCGTACAAGAAAGTAAAGTCTACAATGAAAGTAATCTCATTAAGTACATGTAATTTTGTGGTAAAAATATATCAGGTCCAAAACATATTCTAACTTCTCCAAGGTTACAAAGATTCATACAATGCCTAGAAGACACACACCTAAGAGGTGAAAGTGGGCTAGGAAGGCCATGCAATAGAAGTTTAGAAATATTTTTATACATGGCCAAGGCCATCACCCTTATATATTATCTCATCCTAAGGTTCCAAAGATAATAGTAGCCTTGGAAAGACAAGAAGTAGCATATGATGCTACACATATGGAACCTAAATAGACAAAAACGATGCCTTACCATGCAATACCAATACTTTTATTCCAATAAGAATTTTTTTGTAGGTAATTCAACCAAGTATGGTCACACTTGGAAGATTAGATTGGGAAAAAAAGTTACACAATAAATTGACAAGTGGGTTTGAGTTGTGTTAACTCTAACGAGTCCAAGATGCCCTCAATAAAACACCGTTAGGGACTGTGCTGCCATACTCCAAGAAGTCCACGAGGCATTTAATGCCTTGATAAGGCATGCACCCCTATAACGTTGTGAATAAGAAGCATCCCAACAATTAAGCTTTATGTTTTTAGGATATTGGCCACCAAATAGTCAACAGAGGTTAAGCATGTTACATTATAGATAAGACGTAGGCCAACCATATGACTTATGCTTTAAACTATAACTAATGTAGAGAACATCTTATCATGATTTTATTACTGCTTAATTAGCCATAGACCCTATATATGTGGCCTTGGCTCTAATGCTTCACCCTTAGGTCTAAGAATCATTTTGGGTTCCTACATCATGCCAAAATGCAAACTTAGATTTTAGGATTTTGAAAAAGAGACCATAAATCTCCATTACAATGGTGATGAAATACCATGGGAAAATAAGGATTGCATCTCTTGGAGGGACTAGATCCATTACTCAGTTTAGAATTTCACTAGTTAGAGGGCCGATGGTCAGGGATGGACCAACCAAGATATTATCGGCCAAGATTTCATCAATTTAGACATCTCCGACCACTCCTCCATTAGATCTCTATTTGGCCACTAAATCATGTATTTTACTCTGATCTGTATCCATCTCTATGCAAACATATGGCTGATAAATCTACCCTTATTCATAAGAAAAATATCTATGTAAAACTTGCAACTTCTAGAAGGATGGAATGTAGTTAATAAAGAGACTTTATATACTCATACAAGTGATTTTACTCACACATTTTCCATAAATACTTAAAGAGTCTTATAGGCATGATCAATAGTTCAAAAGGTGGAAAACATCATGTAACCCTAGGGTTAACTTCACAAAGTACTAGAATTTATTTTGACATAATTATCTTATTGTGAATCTGAACGGAGATCAAGAAATAATGCCAGCAACAAGAAGTTACTACATATGTTCTGAACTGCTAAACATGGAAATAAATCCCATGCGTAGATAGGTAAATCAATGAACAAAATTAAAAGTATCCAGCACCACCAGTGTGATTAGAAGAGTAATGAACCCAACAATTACAATCAAACCCTCTCGCCTATTTAATCAAGGCTTAGAAGGTTTGAGGGCTTGATGTAAGATGTAATTTAGTACATATCCACATGTTGAAAAAAATAGTGGTCTTAGTCAATAAAATGCCTTATGGGACTGTCTAGTAAGCATCGAGTAATCAAATAAGCATGACTACAAGATAATCTCAATAAAGAGATATAGGGCCAAAAAGTATCCTCTAATTATCATAAATAGATAATTATAGAGAGATAACCAAGATGTTATAGCAAGTTTATTTATATGGGTAAGAGATAAATATTTGGTTAAATTTACTCTTTATATATATTCACTAATGTATACATTCATACATAACTAATATCTCATTATAGAGAACTACAACTAAACATTCTCTTTCTTTTTATTATGATGTGATACTTGGATCTCTTCTATGTTCATAAAATCCCACTATTAACTTAAACATCAAAGGGCCAAAAGCCACTACTACTCCCCCACTATTATATGAGGTTCTAACAAGTTGTTTTATCTTGTTGATTCATGAAGAGCATCCATACTTAATGTTGACAAAAATAGGTATGAATAGAAATTATGTGTGAATTTTAAATTCATTACCTTTAATATTATTTTATTTCATTTGACTACTTTTCCAGCTAAAAATTAGCAAATATGATTGGAAAGTTTAAGTTATATGCACGATACGTAAAGTTATAAATACATGTTGAGAATATGATAATAAAGTTAAGCTATGGGGGAAAGCCATTGTCTATTATGCCCATCGGATCATTGAGATTATGTGGCAAGCTTCCCTTTCAACATGGTTAAAAGTAACCACATATGTTATGGTTTTTGGTACTTTTAGACTTTCCAGTGCATTTCGGGCTTTTTATTCCCTTTTCAAGGTTTTTTTTCCTGAAATCTCTTAGGGCTACTTATCCATTTGAGGCAAAATTGGTAGCTATGACTTATACAATGGAATGTTTTTGCGCACACTTGGTCTCTCTCTTTTTTATTTTTTTAGTAGCTAGCACTTGGTCTCTTGCAATCCCTTAGAAATAACTTCAATATGGATGTCATGCTTAAACATGATAAGCCATATGGACTTCATTTGCACTCATATACATGTGTCTCTAAGGGAAATCTAATTTTCTTGCATCTAGGGACCCCAATATAGTCTTAGCAACTTCATGATGAGGGGTGTTATTTTTATGGTTACAAGGTTTAAGGGTGTTGCTTATATTGTTTTTCCAAAAATAGTACCTAAATAACATTGAATGGTGTAAATGGATGGTGTTTAACATTAAATGAATATAAATGATTGTAGTTCAATTCGAATGATGTTTAATATGAAATGATATGCATGATTGTTTTAATAGTAAAAATGTATGAAGTAGACATAATGGGGTGCCATTTTTGTGGTTAGAAGTTTTAATAGTACTTATGTTGTTTTTCTAAAAACTAAATTCTCGCAAACTAGTACTAAGGAGTGCCTGAATGGCATGTTTGTTGCACAATATTAAATATTTTGACTGTATAATTTATATACAATCATGTGTTTAGATGTAAAGCTAGACCATAATGTACATAATAAAAATTATACATTTAAATATAAAGTTTTCCACAAAAATCATATCGGTCTAAGTCATCTTCGATTACATGAGTAAAGATCATTGATTCCTCAAAAAATTAAGAAAACACAGGGATGAAAAATAACTTTTTAACGATCATATGATTCCAAATGATTTCAATGAGCTAAGGCAATTACAAAGTAGGGCTTGGGTGTACCATCATCACAAAGGCTATGAATTCCATGGATGCAGTTATAACAACTTTGTTTTGATAGTTTCTTTTAAAGACAAATGTAAAGAGAAGTGTTATGAGATTGACAAAAGAGGGACAAAAACTTTAGGCTTTAGATATAACCTGGTAGAAGTGTAAGGTACCAATTCTATTAAAAATTTAAGTTTGTGGAAGATGAGCCTAATACTTCAATTATATTGTTTACAATCTCAAACTAAAAATAATTATTTTATTTTATTTTTGAAATGTAAGAAAATTATAAAAAATTAATTAAATTTTTTATATAATAAATTATTTTGATATGTAAGAAAATGGTACAAACTATATTACATTACTATTTTAATTATATATATTTTTATTAAAATATACATCATTATGAATTTTATCAATGTATATTATATATATTGTCACCAAATACAATATAAGCTAATTATAATACAATCCAATGCAATTTAACTGAAGGTAAAAAATTCATTACTATACACCAAAAATTAATATTTTCTCACTTTCACTTACATATTAACCTTTATATTCCTTCTAGAAGAATTATTGCTCTTGAGAGTGTTGGAAAATATTTGATGTTTTTATCACTTATTGCATGCATTATTGATGAATATATAAAAGTAATATAGACACTTCTCTCACTAGCATAAGCTTAAAGGTTTTGGGAGAGTTAGTTTTCTAATAATTTTTAGCATGAACTCAAAGTAAGAGATCCTATTTTCAAACCTTAGTTACCCTAATTGTAGAATACCTAAGTGTTTTATTTACATACTATATAGAGTCAATATTTATGGAGAAGTGATAAATGTTTAAAATCCACACTTGATATACTACCAAGAGAGAGGTGATTTAGACACCTCAAGGACTCAAAACTCTTGTACTAGTATAAGAAAATAACAACAATAATAAATTAGCAAACAACCAAAAGAAAAAACAATTAGAATATCACATATGCAAATAAGTAAGGAAATTAATAAAGAAAGAAAATTCTTTCCAATCACAATTAGTACCTCCTATGTGTGAATATGTTTAGTAATCACTCTGATTTTACTAATACCACATATGAGCATCATAATACATTGATATATCATGTTGAACCCATATAGAAACCATCTCTTATGTGATAAGATCCATAGATTGCTAGGGTAATCAATGCAATGAGAATTTCACTATAATAAACAAATCAATAGTTCATAACTAAAATAGATATAAAACCTATACCTTTATCAGTTGGAGCAAACATGATCAACTAAGCCTAAGTTACCTCTATTGATGTCTCCATAGCAATTGTGATCCAAGTAGATCAAGCTTTCCTCCGAAGCTTCACCACCACATGAGGTGAAATAATCACCAATGACTTGTATAGGGAACAACCTAAGGTATGACAACTCCTATACATAAGAACCTAGGCACAAACTATGTCTTATTAATTAAACCCACCTAAAACCTTTTTGTTAAAGAAAATCACTCACATATCATTGATATGGAGCCATGATCAATGAATCACTAACATGGAAATAGAAAACCAATTTTCTAAAAAATCCAAGTTTTCAAATTGCAAGAGTTTCCCTATGTTCTATGATTAATTCAAAACAAACAAATTGAAGAGGTATTTATAATTTTTTTAAATTTCTTGAGTCTCACCGGCCACCTTAACGAGCTCTTACCGACCATCTCAACGAGGGTAATAGTCATAATTTCTTGCTAACCATTGATGAGTGCTTAAAACCACTATTTATAATGTGATTTTATGCACTTTAAATGTCGAATATATTTGTATTTTCATAATTTTATCATCTTTTAAGAAAATCTATATTTTTAAAATAACTGGTATGTTTTGTTGTTTTTTTTAAGTATTTTTAGCAACAAAATGATAACTGATAAACACTTGAAGAATAGTACCTGAAAGCACTCCACTACAACATTGAAGCATAAAATATTAACATATGTAAACTTTACATATGTTCCAAACCAATGTAAAGGGTGTAATCAAAAGGGGCTTCTAAAAATTCAGTGAGAAGCATGCCGCGACAAAGTATTTTGCGTACTACGACGCGGGAGTAGTGGATTGAGAAATACAAATATGTAAAGGATGTCTCATGCCATTGTATATATTTAATGTGTGCCATGACACCTGACTTAAGGATCCACTTTTCTCTCCTTTTCCTCACCTATAAATAGGATCCCTAAACCCCAATTGAAAAAAAAGATCCCTTAGTTCTTGCAACTCTCCTCCTTTTAGTTTTCTATAATTTTTCTTTAAGCTCTTTTCTCAATTTGATAGTTGAATAAGTTTTAATTTTATGTTTATGTTATAAACATTTTAGATTATGTTTTCACAATAGGTGTTAATAAAAGGTGTATCTCCTAATTACGGATTGGTGTAGGAGTTATCTTTAATAATAAAGTTGAGATATTAACTTTAATTGTATTCTATTAATAGCTTTAAAAAAAATATCCTTCTAAATATTATATTTAATATAGTATCTATTTATTAAATTGAGCATGTCTAGAAATTGTGATAATAATATTTTTTAGTTATATTATTATGTTGCATTATTAAAATAGGTGATTCATTAAATACAAATTATTTCTTTTCAAGAATTTTATAAAATTGATATGAAATATGACTTTTGAAAAATGAACTAGATTTGATTTAGAGTCACACTCTTAGATTAAAGATTTGATTATCTGAATCTGGTTTATAATAATGTTCTATTTTAAACTTTTATAAGATTTATTATTGCAAAATATAACGATGACAAGTTTTTTGTAATAAATTGAAAACATGAAAGTTAGATTTCAAATTCATCGATCTACAATAAAATTTAGAAAGTTTGAATAGAAGTTTAACTTGTTTGACCCCACCGAAGGAGCTAATTAAATGATTTCTTAATTTCTTAGCAAAAACATAATTTAACTAAAATTAACTAATAGACCAGACCGAATGTATTAAGTGATTTTAATTATTAACAAATAGTAAACTTGACCAAAGATGCTATTTATATATATAAGAAAGAATGAATGATCTAGGTTTGTATTTTGTTAACCTAAATTAATTTTACTAAACATAATCAACTAGCTAAATATCCCATTAATTCTTTAGATTAATAAATTGCATGTTTGCATGCTATTTGTATAAATTAATCTATCCTTTATATTTTATTACTTTAGTGTTATTAATTATTTATAATATCTTCAAACCCAAACTTTGTGAGAGAATGTTTAGGTTTAACTTTTGTTTTTTAAAATTTCTTAAATTATTAAAAACCATGTGATTTTCTTTAGACTAACCTTGGAAGTATACTTATTATTTCTTATAAAGTGATTTGTGCACATGCAAGCTATTTTATTAATACAAAACTCAAGCATCAACCATCTCTGTGAGTACCTCAATGACTAGTTATTTTTGTTTGAAAATGCTGAGTAATGTTTCACAAATACTTGTAAAAATAATGATGCAAACACATAACTTAAACATGTAAACTAAATGCTCCAAATTTGAAGTGGTGTTTCTATCATACAAACATACAAAGTGCCATCTATATATGTGTGTGAAATAGTGAATCATTGATAATCAACCTTACATAGAGGATGACAAATACGCTAAGGAAAATACATACTTTGTATTTTGCATAGGAATATGGCAACACTAGGATAACATGACTTACAATCTCCCTATTTGGATTTCCATGAAAAAATAATTCACACCTCATATAAACAAAACATCTAAACATGACGTATTCATGCAAGATGACCCTAAAGAGTTTATTCCCATGAAAAAACTTGGACATATGATCAAGAAACCCCTAAACATGCACCTAACTTCAGTGTATCCATCTTGTTGTACTCTATCTATCTTGATGTATCAACACATCCATCTTGATGAACCAATACAAATTGCATAGCTGATATCCAAACATATTCCAATTAAGCTCCACAATTAGTAACTACATATGTATCATGCACACATGAAACAACACATATCCATGAAATGCATCATGCATAACTATATGTAGTTTAACCAAATACTATTAAGTTACCCCTACACAAGGAAGTTATGATAAGCTAAGTACACTCAAATATGTAATGGAGAAAGCACAACTCCGTCTAAACTCATGCTACACTCTTCCTAAGTGTATTCATATTAGGAAATAAAGATATAGTGCAAACTAAACTCACCATCTCATGTAGTAAACAAACATATTGTGCACACAAACTTCTCTCCCTTTTTGATAGAAAATTTAAAGAACACCTCTAAATAATAGAGAAAATACATACACTACAAATAATCATAAAAACTCATGTAACAATAGAGAAATTGATTAAAGCATCAACAACAATACAACAATAACCACTAAATAAAACACATGTCATTCTAGGAAAACTTACAGACCTGGGTGATACACACTATAAACAATAAGAAAGTTAAAGGAGAAGAAAAGAAAACAAGGATGTCTTTAAAGAAGATCATCGTCCACATAGAAGATGTGCCTCAAAAAGCATCACTGCACAATCTTTACCAAGTTTCCTTGGGAGTGAATGGTAAAGTATGCTAGGCGTGAGTATTATCCCATAGAGAGTATTTTTCTTCTATAATTAAGTACCAATATACAACAATTACAATATTATCTATGTGAGTAAAAATAAAAATTATCTAAACTATAAATTAAACCTAAAATTGATTCAAGGCTACAATTAATGAGAACATAAACAAAGTTTAAGGACTTGAGATGTATGAATGTCAAATAAGAACCTAGGAACACATATTTCTAAAAATCATAATTAAAATGTATGAGTGTATAAAAGTTACAAGTGTTATGAAGAAAGGAGTTAAATATAATTTTGATGAAGAATCTAGCTTCTTCTTCAATCTCCATTGTATCTATTCAATTTCCTCCTTAACTTTGCTCTACTTGATCTCTCTTTGTTCTTTTAGGATCCTCTATGTTTGTGTGAATTATCTATGAATTATCCTTGTTAATTGTGCCTTTATTGTGTTTAGATAAGCTAAAATAAGTCCTTTTCGATCTAGAACCATATTAGTTAAGATTCAATAGATGAGATTGAAAGTTGGATGTAAGATAAGAACCAATGTGAAAAATTCTACTTTGTTTGATTGATCAAGACCCTTGCTCGATTGATATAACTATGTTATCGTTCAACCTGAGAGCATTGATCGAAACATGATCGATCTAACCCAATTTAGTTGATCGAGACCCTTCTTGATAGATATAACTATGTTTTTCCATTTTTGGGCATAATGTCCTATTTTATCGATCAAGTCTTTTCTTGATTTATCAACATATGGCTTGATATATCAAGCCTTGTTGATATGTAATTGTATAGATTTTCTTATTTTTGCTCCATTTTATGTCTTTTCACTTACATTACCATAGTTAAACATAAGATAGATATTTTTGAAAATATTTATTTTAGAACAAGAAAAATAACTAGCTTGAAATGGATAAATAACTCTACTTTCACAACATTAACAACAACTCTATACTTAAATCTTTGGTTGTCCTTATGTAAAGAAAAAGCTAAACTCTAATAAACAAATTATAAATACTAAAACTACATGAGCCGCATAATTATAAACTTGTATCCTCAAATAGATTCATTGACAATAGAAATTTATTCCACTCAATGATTGTACATTCTTATGATTAACACATTCATATGGCCATCAATCGACATTCCATTAACACAAAGGTATGCAAGGTTTTAAAAAACAAATCATCCATATGTATGTGAGACTTGTAAATGATTTCATCCAATGTACTTATGACATAAAATTATATAAGTATTCAATAGATTAAAATCTTAGAACAAATTTCATATGTCTACTTTTCACATGCCTCTCGACTAATGTAGGTTATGCATTTAGCTAGAGATCAAACAGACTTTACATGCTTGTAATATGAGGCTTAGGTGGGGGTAGATAAATGGTTACATTTAGGTTCAAATCCATACCTTAGCTTACTTTTCATCATCATGTAATTGAGCTTTACTTCAACCTTAGTGTATCTTTTTTTTTAAATTCTTTTCTTTCTTTCCACACATTTTTTTTTCAAGTCAACATTCCCAAACATATTTTTAGGTTTATCTATTTTATTTTTATGGGGTTAATGGTATTGAGATTTTATCCTTTATTTTCTTCTATTCTTTTAGGTGCATCACCTTTCTTCTTACTCTTTTACATTATACATGATTTCTCATATTCACAAGCTAAAGGTGTTAGGGTAAGGGTAATACATTCAAGTTAGGCTCTGATGTGGTTTAAAGACAAAAATTCTATTACATTAAGCTCAAGTGGGTGATTAATGTTATAATTATTCAATGATTAGTTTGAAAGGCTTAATAGATCCAAATAAAGCCTAAATCATTTCTTAAGCTAAGTTCTATCTATGATTTTGTTTCATAGGTTGATCAAATAGATTCTAAAATATGAAAGATTCTTATCATGTAATATTACTCACACCAAGTGTTATCCAACTAAGTATATCAATAATCAATCACATACATTGTGCATAAATAACGAATGATTTCAATTAAAAACAAGAAAGAATACCACATGGTTAATCATCTCAATATTTACATGCTAGAGTCCTTATCATAATCAAGACAACCAATTCTATCATTGGGTTCCTATATTTCATATCAAGCATACATGCATATGGTTTCAACATATTTATCAATTTCTATCCATATCTTAACTAAAAAATAATAATAAACTAATAATCTAAGATAGAGAATGAGTTTCCTTCCCCACATTTGAATTGCACATTGTCCCCAATGTGCAACATAGTAAAGATAAATAAATGATATGGGATAATAAAAATCCATTGACATTGATGTGTTGGTCTTCATCACTATAATCCATGTGTTTTCCAAGTGTCCCTACATTTTATTCACCTATGAAACAAAAGAATAAGTAATAAAATTATATTGGGTTGCCTTCGAACAAGGATCACATTTTATGTCATTGATTAGGCCTTCCTAAGCACTTCAACTTTGATGTAACATACAATAGTCTAGGTGAACTTTTCTACCTATATCGTTTGCTCTTCTTAACCACTTCTCGAAGGGTATCACTATTTAAAGGATGGTCCATCATATAGAGTTCCTCCTTGAAGGGTTTGGTCTCTCCATATTTTTTCCTCTATCATTAGCATAATATACCTACCTAACCCCTACTTCCTTCATTTCTTTCCCTTTTTAAACTTTCTCTTTCTTCTTCTTCTTCTTCCTTTCACCCCATTCTCTTTTCTTCTTTGTGATCTTATTCTTCACTTCCTATTTCTTCTTTTCCAAGCATATTGCTTTCACTTCTTTCTTCTTAATTTTATAGAATGTCTCTAAAGGTGTGAATATCTTGAATTTTACTTCATCCTTTTGAACTCTCACAATCAACATCAATTAAGGTTCTTCTCGTAGCTTAGAAAGGATAACCTAAAATGATGGTGATGTTGTCTTCTTTCATGTCTAAAAAGTAAAAAAGAAAAAAATCAACAAGGAAGATGAAACTATCTACCTTTACTAGCATGTCCACAATTACTCTTCTTGGATTCTTAAAAGATCAATAAACCATTTGCAGTGTCACTAAGGTTGGTTATGCTTTCCTAATTCCTAACTTTCTGAAAATTAACAAGGGCATTAAGTTGATACTAGCTCTTAAACTACATAGTGCTGAGGCCTTTCAACTTGGGTGGTCTTCAGTCAATTATAGCACTACAACCCTCCGAAGGATAAATTACTTCATAATCTTGTAATTTCCTCTTCATTGATAGAATTTCCTTCATAAATTAATGTATGATGGAATTTATTCTAAAGCCTACATCATGGGGATATTGAGAAGAAGCTTCTTAAAAATGTTCAGGAACTTGGAGAATTGTTGGTCTAGCTTTTGCTTATTGAGTCTTTGTGAAAAATGAAGGGGTGGGAGGTATACTTTCTCCATATCAGCGTTTCCTTCTTTAGGTTTCACAACTACTTATTCACTCTCATTTTCTTGTTTTTTAGTTTTCTTTTCTTTCTCACCACTCATTTTCTTCTCCTCTTTTCAATTTTCTTTTCTTCCTCACCACTCATTTTTTCTCCTTTTTTTCAATTTTCTTTCTTCCTCACTTTCTACTACTAGCCCAATTCTTGTTATAATAATATTGCACTTTTCTCTAGCATCTTTCTTAAGATTCATCTCAGTGTTACTATGAAGTATACCTTGAGTTTTTCCTTCCAAGTTTTGTGCAAGCTATCCCATTTGCACATCTAAGTTTAATATACTAGCACTATTGTTGGCTTCCATTATTATCAAGCTCCCTACCTTATTGTTTGTTGTATTCAAACTTGGGATAAAATTGGACAACATACATTCCATTAAGCTCTCCACTCTATCAACTCATGACTCTTTAGTGGCAGGTTGGTCTTGTAGTTGATTGAAGCCTGGTGGATTGAAATGTTGTCTATTGTTGGGTGCTCAACTTTGGTTGTTATTAATGATAAGAGTCAAATTATTGCATTTTTATTATGGTTTAAATGTTGATATTTGTGTGAAAATTGTGTTTATTTGATTATTTAATCCACAAATTTCATTTCATGGGTATTTCGTGTTTAAAGTGCAATTTCAGGTAAAATCATGATTTTGGAGAAGTTTGGGACAAATTTCAATGATCGGGATTGAGTGAAAATAAAAAAAAATAAAAAAAACAAAGTTTCAAAATTTGGAAATCCCGCCACCGGTGAGAAGATTTTCCCGCCGGTGAAAATCTTACAGAGAGCACGGTGAAAATCTTACCGAGAGCACGGGTTTTGGTAGATGCAAATCTCGCCACCAACGAGATTATTTTGCCGCTGGCGAGATTATTTCGCCCCCGGCGAGACACCTTTAGCTGCTGACCAAATTCATCTCACCGCCGGCGAGAATCAGAGGAACCAAAATTTTAATTTTTCCAGAAATCTGGCCGTGGCGAGAATAATGTCGCCACCGGTGAGTTTCGTCCGAAAACACATTTTTAATGTTGTTTTGTTCCAAAATTGCCCTCAAAACCCTAGATCTATATATACCATAATATAGAGAAAGAGGCCACGACAGAGAGAAGGAGGTCTGAGACATTTTTGGAGGAGAGAAGGCAATTTTGGAGAGAAAGTTTGGAGAAGCTTGAAGGATTATCCCCATTGTTGCTTCTAAGTGTTCATCTTCAAGAGTTTTTTCATTTCTTCTCCTTAGCTTTCATTTTCTGCATTTTATTCAGATTTGTTATTCAAGGTTTCAATTGAGATAATGTTTGTTCTTATTTCCATTATGAAATAATTCATTTTTGCTAAGGCTATGATGTAGTTGAATCAAGAAAATCTGATTTCTTTTGTTATTGTTATATGAGTTCATTTTTTCAAGTTGAGTATTTATTTCCATGATTAATGCTTTTAAATTTCTGGCCAAGATTTAGATGATTCGTTGCATTATATTGAGATCGAGAAGAGATGTGTAATGAATGCTTCTTGTGATAAATACCGTATGTTGAATGCGAGTGTGAGAACTAATGCATGATGTATGTGGTTATTCTAGAAATTCCATAAATCATAATGTGCTTGTTTGTGATTAAATCTTCATAGAAATATAGTTGGTTTTCATAGATAAGTAATTCTAATATAACTCGAGAGAGAGTATTAGGTAAATTTGGGTTTTTCAACCATCACTTTTAGCTTTGATTCTCCTATAACATGACTTGAAATTGGATTGAATTGATTTAGCGAAATCAAATGCCTTAGCATTTTTAATCTTTTGTGAACAACGTTCAATTGTTTTATTTGCGTTTATTTTTAAGTTAATTTGCTTCTTAAACAATTTCAACAATTGGGTTTTCAAATAAAATTCGGATTAGTCAATTTCAATACTTAGTAACGCCATTCCTTGTGGGTTTGATATCCATACTTTTGTACACTTTATTACTTGAACGATTCGTACACTTGCGAAAATAAGCATCAAGTTTTTGGCGTCGTTGCCGGGGAATGGTTTGATTTTATTAATATTGATACTACCTAATCTTAGTTTTAATTTGAAGTTAATTTTCTTTGTCATTGTTTCATTTTTAAATTTGTCTTAAATTGAGCTTGTTGAGTTGTGTTAATTGTTTGCTCATTTAGAGTTATTGCTGCTCATTTGCATTATTTATTTTAGTCATTTCTTGCAAGTTTTCAGTTTGTTTATTTTGCTCTTTTACTTTATTTATCATAAAAAGGGTAACTTTGTGTTGTTTTTGTGCTAGTTGATTTTTAGGTTGTAGGATTTTTGTATGAGACGTACAAGAAGCCTTAACCTTCTTCCATTTGATCTGGAGATTGATAGAACATATAGGCGTCTAAATCGAGAGATAAGGCGTTCAACCTCAGCTCCTAATAGACAATTAGCCATGGATCCACCATTTGTTAAGGGAGGTGGAAATCGTAGAGCTTTGAGGGATTATACTGTGCCCAATTTTGCTGGAACTACTTCGGGTATAAGGACGCCAACTATTCAAGCCAATAAATTTGAGATAAAACCATCCTTTATCCAAATGGTTCAATCAAATTAGTTTGGGGGAATGTCAAAGGATGATCGAAATGCACATATTGCTTACTTTATGGAGGTGTGTGATCTTTACAAGATAAATGGTGTGTCTGAAGATGCTATAAGATTAAGGGTTTTTCCTTTTTTACTTCGGGATAAAGCAAAGGAGTGGCTAAACTCATTACCACTGGGATTAATTACAACATGGAATGAGTTGGTTCAGAAATTCTTGTCCAAGTTCTTTCCTCCTACTAAGATGGCAAAATTGAGGAATGAAATCACATCTTTTACACAGTATGAACAAGAATCATTGTATGAAGCTTGGGAAAGATTCAAAGAAATGTTGAGGAAGTGCCCACATCATGGTATACCAATTTGGTTGCAAGTCTCTACATTTTATAATGGGTTGGTTTCAAACTATCGGGCAATGAATGATGCTGCAGTTGGAGGGTCTTTAATGGGAAAAACACCAGAGGATGCTCATGAGTTGTTAGAGATTATGGAAGAAAACAACAATCAGTGGCATTCAGAGTGGGTAACTGCAAAAAGACCAGCAGCAGTGCATGAAATTGATTCAGTGAATGCTTTGTCGGCTCAAGTTGCTGCTCTTTCAAGAAATATGGATTCTTTGTCATCCAAGTTCGAATCCAAACCAACTGTACAATGTGATTTATGTGGTGGAAATCATGCTAGTATCGAGTGTCAAGTTGGAAATCCATTTGCTTCACCAAATGCTGAGGAAGCAAATTATGTTTCAAATTTCCAAAAACCTCAACAGAACCCATATTCGAACACACCTATAATCCAGGTTGGAGAAATCATCCAAATTTGTCATGGGGAAATAACCAAGGGGGATTCAAACCGTCATCATCTTCCTACCAACCCCAAGAGAAGAAACAAACAGATTTGGAAGGAATTTTGGGAATGTTCATTGAGGAGTCAAGAACAAATTTCAGAAATCAGGAGGCAATCAAGAGGGACATCCAAAACCAATTGGGGTAGCTTTCAAAGCAGATTGCAGAAAGGTCTCAAGGATCGTTGCCTAGTGACACAATAAATCCCAAAGAGATGGCAAAGGCTATCACATTGAGAAGCAGTAAAGAAATTGAATGACAGAGGAAATCGGAGAAAAAGATGGAAGAATCTTAAGAAAAGCCATCAAGATCCCAAGATGTTCAACCTTTCCCAAATGCGAAATATGAGCCTCCTATCCCATATCCTCAAAGATTGAATAAGAAAAAGCTTGATAATCAATTTGATAAATTTCTGGATATTTTTAAGAAATTGCATATTAACATTCCTTTTGTAGAGATGTTGGAACAAATTCCCAAGTATGCAAAATTCATGAACGAAATTCTATCAAAGAAGAGGAAGCTGGGAGATTATGAAACTGTCATGCTAAATGAGGAGTGCAGTGGAGTTCTTCAAAGAAAATTTCCATAGAAATTGAAAGACCCAGAGAGTTTTACTATACCTTGTACTATAGGAAGTTGCAATTTTGATAAAGTCCTATGTGATTTAGGAGCAAGCATTAATTTGATGGCACTTTTTGTTTTCAGGAAACTAGGCCTGGGAGAAGTGAAGCCCACTTCAATCTCTCTACAATTAGCGGATCAATCGGTGAAATATCCTCGAGGGGTAATTGAGGATGTTTTAATTAAAGTTGATAAATTTATTTTCCCTGCAGATTTTGTAGTGCTTGACATGGAGGAAGATAGAGAGGTACCGTTGATATTGGGGAGACCGTGCCTTGCAACTGGAAGAACATTGATTGATGTTCAGCAAGGAAAGCTCATTCTACGGGTACAAGATGAACAAGTGACTTTTGATGTTTTTGAAGCAATGAAATTTCCAAGTGAGGTACATTCTTGTTTTCAAATTAACACTCTTGACAGGTTAATCTCGGAAAATTTTGAGGAGAGAACTCCATTGCTACCACTAGAAGCTTGCCTTGTGAAATCTGTAACAATTGAGGAGGAAGATGAGGGAGTGAGACAATGTTCCGAATTACTGGCAGCACTTGATAAATATTTGTGCAGTGATGAAACATTCAAGGAGTTGGGAACAAATGAAACTCCAACCTCAGTGGTAAAGAAGGAAGCTAACAAGATTGAGCTAAAGCCACTGCCATCCCATCTAAGGTATGCCTATCTTGAAGACTCTAAATCTTTTCTTGTTATTATTAATAATTATTTGAATGATGAAGAGGAAAACAAGCTATTAGGAGTTCTTCGGACTCACAAAGCAGCAATTGGATGGACAATGGCGGACATCAAAGGGATTAGCAACTCTGTTTGTATGCATAAAATCTTGATGAATGAGGATTACGAGCCCACAATTCAGCCACAAAGGCGCTTAAACCCAACAATGCAAGAAGTGGTCAAGGTTGAGGTGATTAAGCTTTTGGATGCCAGGGTAATTTATCCGATTTTAGATAGTGCTTGGGTAAGCCCAATTCATTATGTACCAAAGAAAGGAGGAATCATAGTTGTAGAAAATGAAAACAATGAGCTTATTCCAACAAGGATAGTGACTAGGTGGAGAGTGTGTATTGATTATCGAAAGTTGAACGACGCCACCCGAAAAGATCATTTTCCTTTGCCATTTATTGATCCGATGTTGGAAAGATTGGCTGGACATGCCTATTATTGTTTTCTTGATGGATATTCGGCGTACAACCAAATTGCAATTGCACCAGAGGATCAAGATAAGACAACATTTACATGCCCTTATGGTACTTTTGCATACAGAAGGATGCCATTCGGTTTATGTAATGCACCTGCAACTTTCCAAAGATGCATGATAGCGATTTTCTCTGATATGGTCGAAAAGTTTATTGAGGTTTTTATGGATGATTTTTCTGTTTTTTGCCATTCTTTTGATAATTTCTTGTATAATCTCTCTTTAGTCTTGCAGCGTTGTAAAGACACAAGTTTAGTGCTAAATTGGGAGAAATGTCACTTCATGGCTCAAGTAGGAATTGTTCTTGGCCATCGGATTTCAGCAAAGAGAATAGAAGTGGACTGTGCAAAGGTGGAAGTGATAAAAAAATTACCACCTCCAACAACTGTAAAGGGTGTTAGAAGTTTCTTGGGACATGCTGGGTTTTATAGAAGATTTATTAAAGATTTTTCAGAAATAACAAAACCTCTTTACAGTTTGTTAGTTAAAAATGCACAGTTTGATTTTTCTTCTGATTATTTGCAAGCTTTTAACCTTTTGAAGGAGAAGCTCATTTCGGCCCCTATAATTTGTGCACTGGATTGGAGTCTTCCATTTGAGGTAATGTGTGATAACAGTGACTATGCTATAGGTGCTGTTTTGGGCCAAAGGAAGAATAAGTTGCTGCATGTGATTTATTATGCAAATAGGACATTGCAGATGCACAACTTAATTATGCAACAACTGAGAAAGAGCTTTTGGCAGTAGTCTTTGCATTTGATAAGTTTAGATCTTATTTAATTGGGTCTAAAATAATTGTTTATACTGATCATTCTGCTCTTAAGTATTTGCTAGCCAAGAAAGATGCCAAACCGCGATTACTAAGATGGATTCTTCTCTTGCAAGAATTTGACTTAGAAATTCGAGACAAAAAGGGGATCAAAAATTTGGTTGCTGACCATTTGTCCAGGTTGGAGGAAGATAACCTTGAGGTTGAAGGACAAATTAATGAAACATTTCCTAATGAGCAATTTCTTGCTATCCAAACAGCTCCATGGTTTGCTAATTATGCAAATTATTTGGTCAAGAAAATTTTACCTCCTCACATGTCTTATCAACAAAGAAGGAAATTCTTTTAAGATTTGAAACATTATTTTTGGGATGAACCTTACTTGTATAAACATTGTGCAGATCAAATTATTAGAAGATGTGTCGGAGGAAGAAGTGGAAAGCATTCTTCGTCATTGCCATTCGAAGGAAGTTGGAAGACATTTTGGTGGAACAAAAATTGCAGCAAAAATTTTGCAATCTGGATTCTATTGGCCTTCATTGTTTAAATATGCTTTCAAGTTTGTTTCAATGTGTGATGATTGCCAAAGGAGCGGAAATATTTCACGGAGACATGAAATACCCTTAAATAATATTTTGATAATTGATTTATTTGATGTTTGGGGTATTGATTTTATGGGGCCTTTTCCTTCATCTCATTCTAATAAATACATTCTTGTTGGTGTATATTATGTCTCTAAATGGGTGGAAGTAGTTGCCTTGCCTACCAATGATGCTAGGGTTGTGATCAATTTTCTCAAGAAGAACATATTTTACAGATTTGGCACACCTATAGCAATTATAAGTGATGGAGGTAAGCATTTTTGCAATAACCAATTTGAGGCTTTGTTGCAAAAATATGGAGTAACACACCAAATAGCAACACCTTACCATCCTCAAAGTAGTGGAAAATTTGAAGTGTCAAACCGAGAATTGAAGAGGATTCTTGAAAAGACCGTAAATAACTCACATAAGGATTGGTCAAGGAAACTAGATGATGCACTTTGGGCCTATAGGACAGCTTTCAAGACACCTATCGGCATGTCTCTATACCAATTGGAGTATGGAAAAGCTTGTCACCTTCCAGTTGAATTGGAACATCGGGCATATTGGGCAATTAAAATTCTGAATTTTGATCTTAAGGCAGCAGGTGAAAAGAGGGTGTTGCAATTGAATGAGATGGATGAAATGAGGAATGATGCTTATGAGAATGCCCAAATATACAAGGACAAGATGAAGGTTTGGCAATGATAAGCACATTTTGAGGCGAAACTTTGAGGTGGGATAGAAAATGCTACTTTTTAATTCCCGTCTCAAACTTTTTCTAGGAAAGCTAAAATCTCATTGGTCAGGACCTTTTCTAGTAACCAAGGTGTTTCCTTATGGAGCAGTTGCGATCAGTCATGAAACAAAGGGAACTTTCAAGGTGAATGGACAATGGTTGAAGCCATATTTTGACGGAGAATTCAGCAAGGAGAAAGATTCTCTAGAGTTACAACAACCGCAGTAAAGAATGATAGAAAGTCTAGCTAATAACTATAACTTAAAGCGCTTAATGGGAGGCAACCCATCAGATTTGTTTTCTCATCTTTTATCTCATTTTATTTTAGCAATTATAAATTATAAATTTTAGCTTAAATTTTAAGTTTTGGTGAATTATTAGTTAGATTTTAAATTCTGTACTTCATTTTATGATAATTTTATTTTTAATTAAATTTGCTTATTTTATTTGTCTTACAGGTAAAAAAAAATAAAAATAAAATAAAATCTTACGTTCGTCGCCAACGAGGGCAGTTTCACCACCGGCGGAAAGGAGATCTCGCCGCGACGAGATTATTTTCGCCTCCGATGAAAATCAATTTAAATGAGATTTTCTTCTCGGCCAGTTTTTCTTTCTAACATTGAGGACAATGTAATGTTTTGGTTGGGGGTGCGGTAAACGGTAAATCTTTTCTTCGCTTCATTTTTAGGAGTTTTATTTGTGTGTTTATTTGTGTTTAATTTTGATTTTCCATTTATTTTTCTGCATTTTGATTTAATTTCTTTTATTTGATTATTGCCTTCTTTTTATTTTTTATTTTATTTTTTCTCATTTGCATTTTACTTGTTTTAATTTGCACGTTGATGATAATAGTGTGATTGTGATAACAAGTAGCTTTTAGAAGACATTAAATTTTGCTTCGGTTTAAAGATAATTTCAAATGTTGATTTTATATAGTTGGCGACTCTTTTGGTATGCGGTATGATTTGGTTGATTAGTCTAAATGCTTAGAGAAGTCTTATGTGCGAATTTTTCATGGACATTTTTGTGATCTCAACAAACTCTAGAACTCATTTGAAAAACCTCTTGAGGTGAAATAATTTGGAATTGCACTGTTTAGGATATGATGTAGGCCATTTTTTGGATCGATTGTGCCATTTTAAGCCTACCTTGTTATCCTTATATCACTAATTACCTCTTTGAGCCTATTTAAATATATTGTTAGCCTTATTTTTCTTTCTTTTTTCCTTCTATAACCTACCTTTTATTTAGCCAATATATATATATATATATATAATTCCTACCTTATTTGTTAAGAGCACTTAATTTTGAACATAAACTTTTCAAGAGCAATTGGAGTAAGGATGGAATAAAAAAAATCTTCCACATATATTGGAAGAAATTGGTTGGGGGTTATGCCTAAACAAATAAAAAGTAAAATAAAAATTAAAAAAGGCCTTCACATTCTAGTAAATAAAAGAGTGTTAGTGATGGATGTACTAAGGTGAAAGATTGAGGAAGAATTTTGTTTATCTTTGGAAAAATGGGTTATGATCGAAAGAAACAATTTGGGTTAAATGGTGTTACTCTTTTACTTAATTGGTTGTGTTTAATCTAATAAGTGCTCTTATTTGTATTTTGACACTTCCTGTTCTTTCTTAACCAAATACCTAAGCCTAACATTACAAGCCTCATAAAGTCCTATTGATCCGAAGTGGTGTATTTTCCTTCATTAGTGGAGAGAGGTTTGAAAAGTGAGCCTATGGAGTTTGAGATTTCACCTTTTTGTTTGTGGATGTTGTGCATAATATTATCTGGGAATTATGGCTATTGGTTTGTGGTTTGATGGATGTTTAAGAGTCAATAACAAAAGTGTTGTGTGTTATTTACAATTTTTGAGACATTTGTGCAAATTAATTGTTGTGTGATTTTATTGTTTTGAGTTAGGATAGTTATAGGTAAGATGTTTGTGGGTATCATCACTGGAAGCCCTCACGAGACTACAACTCGTCCTACTAGGGCCGCCTAGGAGTTTAAAGGCTTATTGCATACGCTTAATGTAATTTTGTAAATAGAATAAATTTTCTTTGAATTTTTCTTTTAATGTCTCCTTTTAATTTATTCATAGATCGCTTTTCTTGCTAGAGACTAGCAAGAAGCTCGTTGGGGGTTGTTGATAAGAGTCAAATTATTGCATTTTTGTTATGATTTAAATGTTGATATTTGTGTGAAAATTGTGTTTATTTGATTATTTAATCCACAAATGTCATTTCATGGGTATTTCATGTTTAAAGTGCAATTTCAGGTAAAATCATGATTTTGTAGAAGTTTGGGACAAATTTCAATGATCGGGATTGAGTGAAAATAAAAAAATAAAAAAAACAAGTTTCAAAATTTGGAAATCCCGCCACCGACAAGAAGATTTTTGCCACCGGCGAAAATCTTACAGAGAACACGGCGAAAATATTACCGAGAGCACGGGTTTTGGCAAATGCAAATCTCACCACTGGTGAGATTATTTTTCCACTGCGAGACACCTTTAGCTGCTGGCCAAATTCATCTCGTCGCTAGCGAGAATCAGAGGAACCAAAATTTTAATTTTTCCAGAAATCTCGTCGTGGGGAGAATAATGTCGCCGCCGGCGAGTTTCGTCTGAAAAAACATTTTTTATGTTGTTTTGTTCCAAAATTACCCCCAAAACCCTAGATCTATATATACCATAAGATAGAGAAAGAAGCCACGACAGAGAGGAGGAGGTCTGAATCATTTTTGGAGGAGAGAAGGCAATTTTGGAGAGAAAGTTTGGAGAAGCTTGAAGGATTATCACCATTGTTGCTTCCAAGTGTTCATCTTCAAGAGTTTTTTCATTTCTTCTCCTTAGCTTTCATTTTCTGAATTTTATTCAGATTTGTTATTCATGGATTCAATTGAGATAATGTTTGTTCTTATTTCCATTATGAACTAATTAATTTTTGCTAAGGCTATGATGTAGTTGAATCAAGAAAATCTGATTTCTTTTGTTATTTTTATATGAGTTCATTGTTTTCGAGTTGAGTATTTATTTCCATGCTTAATGCTTTTAAATTTATGGCCAAGATTTAGATGATTTGTTGCATTATATTGAGACCGAGAGGAGATGTGTAATGAATGCTTCTTGTGATAAATACCGTATGTTGAATGCGAGTGTGAGACCTAATGCATGATTTATGTGGTTGTTCTAGAAATTCCATAAATCGTAATGTGCTTGTTTGTGATTAAATATTCATAGAAATATAGTTGGTTTTCATAGATAAGTAATTCTAATATAACTCGAGAGAGAGTATTAGGTAAATTTGGGTTTTTCAACCATCACTTTTAGCTTTGATTCTCATATAACATGACTTGAAATCGGATTGAATTGATTTAGCGAAATCAAATACCTTAGCATTTTTAATCATTTGTGAACAACATTCAATTGTGTTATTTGCGTTTATTTTTAAGTTAATTTGCTTCTTAAACAATTTCTACAATTGGGTTTTTAAATAAAATTAGAATTAGTCAATTTCGGTACTTAGTAACGCAATTCCTTGTGGGTTCGATATCCGTACTTTTGTACACTTTATTACTTGAACGATTCGTACACTTGCGAAAAAACGCATTAATTAACCTAAGAGAAATTAGGGTAGTTTATCCAACTTGGATGATATATATTTGAATAAGGATTGCATTGGTGGTTTGGATTGTTGATATAATTCATAACCTTAAGATTGCTTCCATAAGTATTACTAGTATAAGGTTCACCACAATTCTCACAAATAAGAAAATGGTTTTGGACCATATTAATACCCATAGATTTAGCATCAAATTTTTTGACTTTTTTTTAACAACAATGCATTTTTTGGTGCTTACAAAGTTTTAAAAGCATCCATATCTACTTTTCTAGGAACCCTTTTTGGTTTTCACCTCTTTACTAGCCATTGATAACTCTTAGAGGCCATCTCATATAGTAATGAAAAAGTTTGCAACCTAGTAATCAACCATCGTAAGGAGTTTAAGACTATGAGAGACTCAACCCTAACTTGCAAGTAATGGAAGAATGATAATTTAGAAAAATAGTAAGACAATTAACACAAGAAAAAGTATCATTGTAAATTAATCAAAAAAAAAAAACAGATTAATTTAATAAGAAAAAGAAAAAAAGAAGAAAAATATTTTTGATCATAATAAAATCTACATATGTTGATACATTTTTGGATGGAATAATGATTGTACTAACCCAATATAAGAGCATCTAAACATAGAGAAATGATGAGACAAACTCACATACAACCTTGCTTATATGGTAAAATCCTTGAGTTTCTTATACCTACCACTCAGTAGCAAAACAATTACATTAGTAGAATAAGAACAATTTATAACTTGCAAAAATATACCTCTAATACATCTATTAGTTAGGACAACTACCTTCACTACTCCTATGTTGCCCTTGCTAGCTACATCTGTAGCTAATATGATCAAATTTGGGCCTGGTTCTCCTCCTGAAACCTACCACCATTTGGTGGTATGATCAGTCACCAAAAGCCAATACAAGTGTGAATCCTAAGTGTTGGAAAATCCAAGCTTTGAACCTAAAAGAAATCCAAGTCGTGGGTATTAATTTCCATTTAATTAACCTAACGTGATAAAATAATATGTACTAAAAAATCTCACAAATAATTAATACCAAAATTACTCTCAAGCTACTAGAAATTTGAACTAGAAAATTGTTGTACTTTCAAAAACAAAAAGATTCAAACTTTCCAGAGTTTCCACATGTCTTTATAATTACTTCACTAATTAAAAAAGTGGATATTTATAGAAAAATTTGAGCACCTAGAGGTGAGTTTCGTAGCCCATAGTGGAAAGAGAGGTTGTAAGACCCTAATTAGCACACAAAAATTTCATATTTGTTTCAAAAAACTTTCCAGTAGCTTTTCACAAATACCCATAAAAAACTTAAACAAAAACATGAAAAATAACCCAGAATGCATACTTAAATTCCAACCCCCGTGACCAACTACATAAGTGTGTAGTACTGACCATCAATAAATTGCCTTAAAAAAGGATTGACAAAACACTAAGGAAAATAGACTCTAGTTTTTCTCATGGGAATGCCAACAAGGACTCAAGGACTTACAAGACTTACAATCTCTCCCTTTGGATTTTCATGGGAAAACACAACACAACTAAACATATTCTCATCTCAACATGCGATAGTTATGCAAGATGCCCTAAAGAAGTTTGTTTCCATGAACAAACAATGATGCAAACCCAGGCACCTCTAAAGACACCTATGTCAAGTGAATCCATCTTGTTGTGCTCCAACCATCTTCATGAATTAACACATCTATGCTGCATGTTTGCACTCTACTAACACTTCTAACATACACATATGACACAACACATATTCATGACGTGTAATCTAACTAGAATAACTATTATGTTACCCCTATATAGGTACAAGTCAATAGGCTAAATACATGCAAACATACAACAGATAGGCACATGTTCCTACAATTCTTGCTTACTTTATGTTACACTCTATATATGTGTATACAAGTTAGGTCACAAAAAAATAGTGTACCCTACACTCAAAACCAGTGTAGTATGTAACAAAGCAGCAAACATCAAGTTATGCAAATAAACTTTGTTGTTCTTTTTGACTTAGAAAGTAAAAGGAACACATCTACAAGAGGGCGATAAGGAATATAATCAAGCAATAATCCTAATACTCATATAATTAGTGGAGAAAACTAATGCAATAACATCAAGAAAACAAGCAAGACAACAATCATAGAATACAAAATAAATAAGGAACAAATAAGATGCATAAAGAAAAATAAAAATACGCACCATATTCTTCAGGCACACACACCCCCTAAAGAATACACCATATACAATCTCAAAGGGAAATGCTAACACTAATAGCCTCCCTCAGGGATTGGAACCTAAGAGATTCTAAAGGTTTAGTAAAAAAATTAGCATACTAAAAGTTAGTACTAATATGTTGCAATGAATATATGCTTAACTCCACTAAGTTTTTGATGAATTGATGATGAATATTGATATGTTTGGTTCTTAAATATTGAACAGGGCTTTGAAATGCAGATAGCACTAGCATCATCACAAAGAAAAATCAGATCTTATACCTTTATACCATAGTATGTGTACATCGAATTAATCCACAAAATTTGAGACTAGCATATGCAATATACTCTACCTCAGTTGTTGAAAGAGACATTGGGCTTTGCTTCTTACCATTTTAGTTAATGAAATAGTTTCCTAAGTTACCACCTAAAGTGTTTTTCTGTTAATCATTACATCTAGTCCAATCAGCATCAAAATACATTACCAGCTCAATAGTTGTGTCTATTGGAAACCATATCTCCAAATCTGAAGTCTTATTGACATAGTAGATAACCCTCTTTATGACGAAAATATGAGACTCTTTGGGGAAGGACTAAAATCTAGTACAAAAATCAATGCTAAAGGAGATATCAGGGTGACTCATACTCAAATAAAGTAGACTCTCAATTGTACTCCTATACAAAGTTTGGTCAACATTTTTTCCCAAAGGATCTTGGGAGAAAAAAATAGAAGTTCTCATTGGAGTATAAGTAGTCTTAGTTTTATCCAACATAAATTTCTTAACCAGCTCTTTAGCATACTTATCTTGAAAAAGTAAGGTTGCATCTTTCAATTGTTTTACCAAAAAATGAAATCATCAACATAAACTTGGGCAAACACCACTTCTCTTTTTCTTTCTAAATGGAAATAATTTTGTCACCACACCTCCTCTTTGAAAACCATGGTTGAGTAGGAAGGTGGTTAGGCACAAGGAGCTTATTTTAAAACACAAAAGAATTTATTTAACAGTATAATGTGATTTAGAAGGTGTGTATTGATAAGAGTCAAATTATTGCATTTTTGTTATGATTTAAATGTTGATATTTGTGTGAAAATTGCGTTTATTTGATTATTTAATCCACAAATGTCATTTCATGGGTATTTCGTGTTTAAAGTGCAATTTCAGGTAAAATCATAATTTTGGAGAAGTTTGGGACAAATTTCAATGAACCGGATTGAGTGCAAATAAAAAGAAAACAAAATTTCAAAATTTGGAATTTCGCCGCCGGTGAAAACCTTACGGCGAAAACGTTGAAAATCATGCAGGGAGCACGGATTTTGGCACAGCAATCTCGCCGCCGGCCAAGTAAATATCGCCGCCGGCTAAATCAATCTCGCCGCCGGCCAAATCAATCTCGACGCCGGCCAAATGAATCTCGCCGCCGGCCACAATAATCTAGCCACCGGCGTGATTGAGCGGAACCAAAATTGTAAGTTTTCCAGAAATCTCGCCGCGGCGAGAACAATTTCGCCGTCGGCGAGTTTCGTCCGAAAACAGATTTTTTGGTTGTTTTGTTCCAAAATTGCCCCCCCAAACCCTAGATCTATATATATAATATGATGGAAAAAGAGGGGGACGGTAGAGAGGGGAATTCAAAGACATTTTTGGAGGAGAGAAAGAAATTTTGGAGAAACTTGAAGGATCTTCACCATTGATGCTACCAAGTCTTCATCTTCTAGAGTTTTTCATCTCTTCTCCTTAGTTTTTATATTCTGCAATTTATTCAGTTTTGTTATTCATGAATTCAATTGAAATAATGGTTGTTCTTATTTCCGTTATGAACTAATTCGTTTTTGCTAAGGCTATGATGTAGTTAAATCAAGGAAATCTGATTTCTTTTGTTATGGTTATATGAATTCATTGTTTTCAAGTCGAGTATTTATTTCCATGCTTAATGCTTTTAAATTTCTGATCAAGATTTAGATGATTTGTTGCATTATATTGAGACCGAGAGGAGATGTGTAATGAATGCTTCTTGTGATAAATACCGTATGTTGAATGTGAGTTTGACACCTAATGCATGATGTATGTGGTTATTCTAGAAATTCCATAAATCGTAATGTGCTTATTTGTGATTAAATCTTCATAGGAATATAGTTGGTTTTCATAGATAAGTAATTCTAATATAACTTGAGAAAGAGTATTAGATAAGTTTGGGTTTTTCAACCATCACTTTTAGCTTTGATTCTCATATAACATGACTTGAAATCGGATTGAATTGATTTAGCGAAATCAAATGCCTTTGCATTTTTAATCATTTGTGAACAACATTAAATTTTGTTATTTGCGTTTAGTTTTATGTTAATTTACTTTTAAAACAATTTCAAAAATTCGGTTTCAAATAAAATTAGGGTTAGTCAATTTCGGTACTTAGTAATGCCATTCCTTATGGGTTCGATATCCGTACTTTTGTACACTTTATTACTTGAACGATTTGTACACTTGCGAAAATAAGCATCATGTATCTTTAAATAATTTAGGTTGCTCAACATAGACTTCCTCCTTGATAACACCATTTAGGAAGACACCTTTGACCTCCATTTGATATAGCTTGAAACCAAATTAATAAGCCAAGCTAATCAATAATATTATGAACTTAAGGTGGGCATACGATGCAAATATTTTCTCAAAGTAAATACCCTTTAATTGAGTATAACCCTATGCTTCTGTTGTTGATTTGTTTCTAGCAATCATGCCATTCTCATCCTCTTTGTTCTTGTATAACTAACATGTACCAATGACATGTTTATGTTTTGGTTTGGAACTAGTTACCAGATATCATTCCTTTGAAATTGGATATGTCTTTCTTGTGTAGAGTTGACCAAATGTATAATCTATAAGGCTTGCTTAAATTGTTTTAGGAATAATAATCAAAGTGTAACACATGTAGTTCAGGGTCTCCTAGATCTTATGACTGATACTAACACCTTTTTCAATGTAACCAATTATTTCTTTAGTTGAATGAGCACCTTTAGCCCATTTAGGAAGAGAGGATTCACTTTATTTATCTTCAATAGTCAATGATGGCTCAAAAGGATTGGAAGCAGAAATCAACTCTCCATCGCTCGCAACATTTTCATTAGATTCCAAAATTGCAAAGATGTCACTATCCTTAGACTCCACCATCTTAGTAGCACCAAAATCATCAATAATAACATTGAAAAATTCCATCATATTAGAGGATCTAAGATTATAGATATAGTAGGCTTGGCTATTATAAGAATATCCAAGAAAGATATCGAGATCACTTTTAGCTTCAAACTTATCCAAATCTCTCTATCCTTAGGAATATAACATGTGCTCTAAACATAGTAAGAATCTTTACATTGGGTTTCTTTCCATGCATAAGCTCATAAAGAGATTGACAAAAGCTAAGTTTTAAAAAATACCGGTTCAAGGTGTAACAAGAAGTGTTCACAAATTTAATCCAAAAATGTCTTGCTAAGTTTTTACTATTCAACATTACTCTAGCCATTATGTGGATGACTATGTTCTTTTTCTTAGCAATTCCTTTATTCTAATGTGTCTTAGAATAGAGAATTGATGCTAACTACCTAAGTTTTCATAGAGCGACTTAAACTCAAAATCTTTAATTACTTGCCATGGTCTTTTCTAATTTTGAATATACTTCTGATAGAATTAACCTTTTTGTTATGAAATTTAACACACAAAGTCTTAAAATTGACAAAGGCTTCTAATTTTTCCCTGAGAATCATTACGTAAAAGTACCTAGAGTAGTCATTAACTACCACCATGATGTATTTTCATCTCTTAATACTAGCAGTATGCTTTGGACTTATCAAGTCCATGTGAAAAAGTTATGAAGCCTCATAGTAGAGAGATACTAAATCTTCTTATGTTAATTCTTGCTCTGCTTACCAACTGGTATGGACCATAGATATGATTAGGAATTGTAGATATCGAAGGGAGGCCTCTACTAGTCTAGATACTTGAAAATTTCTTTAGAAGTTTTTAGTTCACATAACCCAATGATTTGAACCTATTAACTCAAATCTTGAAATACACAGACATGAAGTTTTTGAGAACTCCAAGAGGAACAAATAAAGACCTAACAAAAAATCAAAATGATGCTAGAAAGATAACATTTATATTTTACTATCACCTTAACTCTATGGATATTATGCACCAATGATCCAACGTTGATAAAATGCCACAAGATTTGAAAATTCCTTAATAGATTGGTTTGTAATGGAATAATGAGGCTAAAAAGCTCTCAACTTTGATTAAAATTCAAATATCATAAATGATCAGAGGTATTTTAATAGCTTCCTAAAAGTAGAATATATATACATTTAAAAAACAAAAGCTCTAATGAAATTAACAACATTGAACAAGTAAAATATATGAGAATTCAAAATTATTGCATATAGGCCACAACGTACATTAAATCATGCCATAGCATGGTGTAAGAACAAGAAAATTGAATTGATCCTAAAGTGTTATACCATGGTGCATATTTAATCATGTTGGAGCAAGCCTTGCCTTCTTTGTTGAAAAATCATCCGACTATTGCATGCCATTGTGAGCATTAAATCATGCCACAATATGCATCCACTTTCTAGAATTAACACTCTTATTTCTTACCATGACCAATGGAATGGGTTGTGCTTTTTTGGCTTCCTTTTGCCTTGAAACGAATATTTAATTAGCTTGTTAATTACTTTCTTAAGCGGCTTAGTCTTAGAGTTTATAGTTGGCTTGCTAAGGCATGTCAAATGTCTTTTATTTATATCATTTTCCTCTTATTCAAAAGAATTCAACCTCGAATTTGAACCTTCATCCTGGTGTAAGTTTTGAGGGTCATCCATTTGGATCTCTTCAAAATAGTTTCACAAAAAAGAAAATTAGTAAATAAGCACTCTCTTATTCTTTTACTCTCCTTATTCTTTTTTTCCACTCCATCACCTAACTCCTTTTCTTGTTTCTCCCTCTCAAGAATTTATTTTTCTACTCTCTTATTGTTTTCTTCTTTTTTCGATTCCTCTCTCTTTCACTCTTCTCTTTTACTTCTTCCTTTTCTTTTTTCCTTTACCTTTTTCACTCTTATGTGATCTTCATAATCTTTATTTATGGTAAGGGGTACAAGAGTAATTTGTTTACTATCTTTGTTAAAGATGTACTTATTCCTAAACCCATCATATGACACCTTACTATAATATTCCCATGGCCTACCCAACAAGATATGCCAAGCTTGCATTAGTATATACAACACTTCAGCTTTATAATTATCAATGTAGAAAGACACTAGTACCTATCTATGTACCATTACCTCATCGTTATCATTCAACCATAGAAATTTGCATGGTTTAAGGTATTTTGACATGGTAAACCCTAACTTTTCAACCAGGGTAGTACTAGCTAAATTAGTGTAACTCCCCATCAATAATCACAGTACAAACCTTATTGCTCATATGATAACTAGTATGAAAAATACTTTCCCTTTGTTGTTCCATGTCATCATCTTTAATTTGAGCACTTAATGCTCACCTTAATAGAAATGTTTCACCTTTTATAGAACACATCACCAAATCTTCATCACAAGCTACCTCTAAGGGTGGCATCTCTTCATCTACATTTTCACCTTCCGTCTACACCTCCCTACTCACTTGGGCTATCATTGTTCTCTTGTTCGGACATTGAGATATGACATCATCCCAAACAAGACAATTGATGAGTGCTTAAAAAGCACTAAAATTACCATGATTTTATGTACTTTAATTGATTAAAAGTATTTATATTTATTTGATTTTTTCATATTTTTATATAAATTTGTCTTTTCGGAATCACATGTATTTTTATTATTTTTAAGGTATTTTTGCTTCAAAAAAATAACTTAAAGACTCGAAGAAAAATACTGAAAGTAATACATTACAAATATATTGGGAAATAAATGAGGAAAAGTCAAAAATATGGAAAAATTGGTCAAAATGGGTCAACACCAAAGTCTACGCATATCTTCCCGAACAACACCCAACTCGCGTGCATATTTGCACCCATCTACGCACATCCACCTGAATCACGCCAAACCCGCATATGCATCTGCACCCATTTGCACCCAGCCGCACCCCATCATGCCAAATTCAGGTGTGCCACTACCTGCATCAATAATTACGTCAGTGTCTATCCATTCTACATTAGTGCTTACATCAACGTCTGTCTATTATGCATTTTTACCCAATTGTTATCATTTTTCCCACTTTTTTACCCTTCTTCTCACCTATTAATAACCCCTCTCCTCCATTACAAAACACCCCTAAAACACACCTCAAATACATTTTCTTAGCTTTTTATTTCTCTAGTTTTCTTAGTTTCATATTTTCTTAGTTTTAAAGTTCTTCTCTTTTTGAGAAGAGCTAGTTATGTTTTTGTAAATTTCTAGCTTTTTTATTCAATAAACATAAATGCAAATCCGTTTGGAGGTTTTCTAGCAACGGAATTAGCATCAAGGTTTTGTAAGGATTCTTATTCTTTACAGTTATTTGTATGTTTTATTCTTATAAGCTATATTTAGTTTGTTTGTGATTAAATTTAACATGGCTTCCTATTTGTAAACATGATATAATAATAACTTTGTTATGCTTGTGAAATATTAAATAGGTAAAAATCTTTATAAAATGAATTGATTTTGTTTTTATTCAAGATTTTATATTAAGAATGTAAGAGAGAAATATATTATTTTTCATTATAAACTTAAATATGAAAATTAGATTTTAAGGTTTAATTATCCGGTCTGATTTCGAGTAGTACTCTTTTATTTGTTCGTACATCGCCCGATAGTTAGAGTGAAGCTCTACTTCAAAAGTTTTTATAATATTATGATTTTGAGTTGGGATTTTAGTTTTACCTTTATCCCTCCTGATCTCCACCTCTTTAGCTTTAATTGGTTCAAATTTTTCTTGAAACTTATTCCTTATTCTTTTCTCCAATTAGACTTCCCAGGTGTTGTAAATTTTGGCTCTTATGATAGATTGATTACCTCTCCTTTTAAATTTCCTATCCACTTTGATTGCTATGTGGACTATGTTCTCCAACTCTACATAGTGATGAAGCTCCACTATATTGGCAATCTCTTAGTCGAACACACTTAGGAATCAAACCATGGTAGTTTCTACACTAGCTCTTATCATTGCCACTTCCATCTCTTTGTAGTAATCATTTACCATCTTGGACCCTTGATTAAGCCTCTATAATTTTTGTTGCAACTCCCTATACTAATAGCTAGGGATGAAACTCTTTTTTATGATAGCATTCATGTCTTCCCAACTATTAATTGGCCATTCATGGTTCCTCATCCTACCAATCACTAATTGATCATACCAACTTAGTGCATAATCAATAAATTCAATTATGATGAGTTTAACCTTTTTATCTTTGGCATAGTAATGGCACACGAAGAGATGTTCCACTTTCTTCTCACACTCTTGGAATAACTCAGTGTTATTCTTTCCTTGGAAGGGTGGCATCTTCATTTTGATCCTTCAAAAGTTTCAATCAATTCTATCATATGGCCTAGGTGATGGTCTTCAAAAACCTTCCGTTTTATTTCTACCTCTCCAATTGCCAAATCTCCCTAGTATCCTATCTTACACATTTTCAAAGTGTATAACATCCTTCCAATTACCATTTTCAGGATCTTCCTCTACATTGGCTTGTCTATTTATCTTTTTAGCATTGGAAACTCCTTGTGGTGCTCTATATTGCAAGGTTGCTATTGTGGCCTCTTGCCTTCCCACCCTCTTATTCATAATTGCCATCACAATAGTTATTCTCTCAAATGACTATTGCATAGCTCACAACATGAATGTTGTATGCACTCTTCCTTCTGGATTGGATGACTTGTTCTTGTTAGACGTTTGGAAGCAACTCATGCAAATTTAATACTAATATTTCTCTTTTTTTAACACTAGAATAGATAACAAGATACAAATTATTTTAATCTCTCAACAATTGGGTAAGAAATAAGGAAATAAATAACAAAATTCAATTATTGGAACAAAATTCTGTTTTTTTAATAAAATCTTCTCTTTTTTTAAAAACAAAATTACATATTTTTTTTAATTTTTATATATCAAAAATTATTTATTTTCTTTCTTTTGGATATATACTATTTTTTTTATAACCAGATCTATTTTTTAATTGAATTCAATAATGAAAAAAATAAAAATTAACTAGAAAAAGACAAAAAATGATGCAACAAACTTAGAAAAATAAAGAACACAAAATAAAGAACAAAAATAAGTAAAGATAGGAATCAAAAATTAGGACCTAGGGCTCTGATACCAAATGATACGAACCTATAAGCTCGAACC
The DNA here is from genome assembly GCA_030763125.1 of Hippophae gyantsensis. Lineage (NCBI taxonomy): Eukaryota > Viridiplantae > Streptophyta > Magnoliopsida > Rosales > Elaeagnaceae > Hippophae > Hippophae gyantsensis. The sequence continues at coordinate 37,033,656 of CM061035.1, read as the reverse complement.
TTGAAATCCATAGACATAAAGTGTTTGAGAATTCCAAGACAAACAACCAAAGACTTAACAACAATTAGAAACAATCCTAGAAAGCTAATATCCAGATTGTAGCAGCACTTTAACTCTATAGATATTATGCACTAAAGATCCAATGGTGATAGAATGCCACAAAGATTGAAAATTCCTTGATAAGTTAGTTTATAAAGGAATAATGAGGCTAAAAAGCTCTCAACTTTGATTAAAAATTAAATATCATATATAAACTGAGTTATGCCAATAACTACCTAAAATTATAATATATATTCAATAGAAAAATAAAGCACTAATGAAATTAATAGCATTGAACAAGTCAAACACTTAAGAATTCATATTAAATCAAGATACACATTTAATCATGATGTGGTGCAGTATAAGAACTAGCATTGAAGATCCTTTAATAGTATTAAATCACTATACATATTTAATTTCATTGAACAAGTCAAACATGTAAGAATTCATATTAAATTTGTGGGTCACGATGCATATTAAATGATGCCTTGGTGTAGTGTAAGAACTAGAAAACCAAATTGATCCGAGAGTTGTATCCTATGGATCACATTAATTAGAAAGCTAAATTGATCCAAGAGTGTCATGCCATGACACTCATTTAATCATGCTGTAGTGAGCCTTTCCTTCATTGTTGAAAATCCATCCAAAAAATACATGTTGCGATGCAAATGAAATCATATCCTGACACAAACTCACTTTCTAGAATAAGCATCCTTATTTTTTGGCCCGGCCTTTGGAATGAGTTGTGGTCTTTTTGTGGCACCCTTTGGCCTTAATTAACTCATGAATTAGCCTGTTTAGTGCTTCCTTAAGTGGCTTAATCTTGGATTTTGTAGTTGGCTCATTGAGGGATTATGGTGATCTTGGATTCGCCTTACTCAATCTTTGATGCAAAAGCTCCTCTACATTGAGATTAATCTTTTTTCATATAAAAGACAAGGTGTCACCATCACAATAATGTTTATCTTCTAATTTGCATGATTCCCTTAACCATAACCCTTCCAAAGATATCATACATAGTGCATTCTTTGTCAATATATTGAACTAAACATCTATCATCACATATTTGACTTATGTTGATAAGATTGTCTTTTAAACCATCCACAAAGAGAACATTCTTGAGTTTGGGGATTCTAGGAGCATTAATTAGTCTTTACTACAAATCATAGCTTTATCCCATCAATCAAAGTAACATACCATTCATTAACTTGTTGGTCAAGAAGGACTTATCTATACTCATATAGCGATAACACCGATTGTTAAAATACCAACTATTATAGGCTTAAGCTTTAAGAGAAATATGGAAAAACATTGCAATTTAGGTCAAGAGCACTGTCATCACTAACCATTAGTAAGTCTTAATGAATGATTAAGTAATTTCTCAATATAACCCAAAAAATTCTTGTTAGGGAGGGGAGCTTTACCTATAGAAGTAGGAATGGATAGAAACCTAGAGGAGTTAGGAGGAAGAGAGAGAGAATCACATTTGGAACTTAGGTCATATAAAGAGCAATCATTTACATGATCCACCTGAGCAAGATTTGATTTTCCAACGAATTGAGTGGACAATGGAGAGGGAGTAGCTTGATAATAAATGTATCCAAGACCTCTCAAATCACCACAAGTCTTACCAATTTTCAACATCTCATCAAGATGTTGAGTTCCTAGAGAAAACTTCAAAAGAGTTTTTTGGATTTCTTCTAATTTCCTTTTTGTATGTAGTTGTTGATAGAGAGAGAGACTTATTCATTTTTTCTTTGTCCATTAAGTAGAATTCTAACAATATGAATTAATAAGAAAAAACCTCTAGATGAACTTGATGATTATCGATCATAGCTTCACAATCTGTCAAAAGGGACTCGAGGTAGGCCTTTTTGTTTTCAAGCATGAAGATCTCTTACTCCAACTAATTAAAATTCTTATAGTCCTTAGAAGAAGGGTCTAAAGTGAATTGCACAATAGAATTTTTTAGTTCAATCTTTTGAATAGAATTCTCGAGATCCTTAATATTAGACAAACACTTCCCATTATCCCATAAAATAGTTTGAAGGGACTTAATATGATTATATAAGCTTATATTTAAATGTTATGTATCCTTCTCACTTCCAAGAGAGAGATTTAATAATTCACTCGAAAGATCCCAATGATCTTTATCTTTTCCTTTCAAGTGGTCATTAATCTTGATTGCATTCTTATTCAGTTTTAACTTCTCATAAATCAGTTGATCATAGGAATCTTGAATAGAGAAGTCATTTTTAGTAGTCATATCAATTAAATAGGATTTATTTGATGAAGCAGTCTTAGAATGAGAAGCATAACAATAGAACACCTATAAACACCAACCTTTATGCTCATTGATCTTCCTTTATCAATATTGAATAGGTTGTTATCATACATTCTTTCCCAATAGTTCCAAGATTCTTTGAAGCTATTGCACTTGTCAAGACGTTCAAAATCATATGTAGACAATGATTTGATGTTAACGTACAAACCTTCATAGTTTAACTCACTAATTCAATGTTCTTGTTTATTCCAATCGATAAAGGACTTGGGTTCAATTGTACAATCTTTTAAAAAATGCATAAGAAACTTCCATCAATTTTGCATCAAGTATCAAACATCATCATTATATCATATCAGATAAGAGAACATCTAAGATCTCCAAAAAGAATAACAATTTCCATTAAATTGAGGAAGTATTCAAAGCAATCCTTATACATTAGACATCATGAGATAATTAGGGAGTTATACAAACAAGAAGGGAAGAAGGAATCAATATTGAAGCAGTTAAGAGCAAGAGGGTGTATCTAGTCTGATACCAAATGAGAAAGTCCTATACATAGTAAATGACTAGGGTAAAGAGTTAAAGACTCATGCCCAACTTGCAACAGTGGAAGAACGACAGTTTACAAAAATAAGGAAGAAAACTAACACAATAAAAGTAGCAAAGTAAATTAATCAGAAAAGAAGATAAATTAATTTAACTCAAAAACAAAACTGAAGAAAACGTTTTCCAGATATAATAAGATCCATATATATTGGTACGTGCTTGGATAGAATAATGGTTGTACTAACCAAACCTATAAGCAGGTAAACACAAAGAAATAATGAGGTAATCCCACATTTATCCCTACCTATATGGTAAAATCCGTAGGGTGCTTATGAAAATAATTTGGTAGTAAATAATCCACTAATAAAATAAAAAATAGTTTACAACTCGAAAAAAGTATACCTGTAATAACTTTATCAGTTAGGATACCTACACTTATTACTCCAATACTACCCTTGCTAACTACCCATAAAGCTATTACGATCCAAGTTGGATCTATCTCTCCTCCAAAACCCTAACACCATCTAGTGGCATGATCAATCACTAATGATCAATACAACTATGAATTCGAAGGATAAAAAAATCCAAGATCTAGAACATAAAAGCAATCTAAGTCTCAAGTATAAGTGCTTCCCCACATTTTTCTAATTGTTCAGGAATTAAAAGATGGGCGTATTTATAGAAAAAAATTGAGTAGTCCTAGTAGTGTGTTGGCCCTTTTTCCCCCTTGTCACCCAATATGGTGAGGCTCTTTATCGATGATGGCAAGGGGGTGATGAGACCCTTGACGAGCACACAAAAAATTTCAATTTTTTCTTCTAAAAATTACCAAGTAATTTTTCACAAATACATATAAAAATCTTAAGAAAAAATACATAAAATAATCTGGCATACATGCTAATGAACCAACCCCCGTGGTGTGTGTAAAACATGCAAACATATAAATTTTAACCAACTACGTGATTGTATGTAGTAATTGATCATTAATAACTGATCTTATATAGAGGATGAAAAAATTTAAGTTAACAAAATAGACTCCTTGTTTGGCTCACGAGAATGCCAATAATGACTCAAGGACTTCTTGGGCTTACACATGAGTTTCACCCTTTCCCATTAAAGCACCTCTAGCTATTGGATCAAGTATAGTTCTTATTTTTCCCAATAATCCACCATAGGATATTTGGGTTTGTAAACATGGAAGAATACTATAATGTGGGTATTTTCTTAATAGCTCTTTGAAATGTTCTCATGCCTCACAAAAATGTTCTTCATCAAATTTTTGAAAGGAATTGATAACATTCCTAAATTTGGCTATTTTTGAAAGTGAGAAATATTGTTGCATATGTTCATAGGGAGTTTGTATATTTGTGTTACATATATATAGTGTTTGTTTATGCTAGATGTTAACTATTCTTAGACTATTAGTGTGTACTTGTGTAGCTTCATCAAATTTTTGAAAGGAATTGATAACATTCCTAAATTTGGCTATTTTTGAAAGTGAGAAATATTGTTGCATATGTTCATAGGGAGTTTGTATATTTGTGTTACATATATATAGTGTTTTTTTATGCTAGATGTTAACTATTCTTAGACTATTAGTGTGTACTTGTGTAGGGGTAATACAATAGTATTTGGACAGAATATATGATGTTTCTGCATGATACGTTCATGAGATTTGCATTTGTTTCATGTGTGTAGGTTACAAGTGTAGAATGAAGTCTTCTTGCTTTAAATGTGATTTGTGCAGTTGTGTTGAGATCCTTATGTTTCAAAGTGACAATGTGGATGAGATGTTATATGAAGATTGATGGAGCACACAAGTTGGATGCACTTGGTTTAGGTATGTTTTTTTGAGTTTGGGTGTGTATCGATGTTTTGTTCATAGGAGTAAAAATCTTTAGGTCATCATTATGATCATCAAGATCATCTCATGACAAATGTGATTATGTATTTAGTTGTGCAGTGTTTTGACATAGAAATCCAATAGAGGAGATCATAAGTCCTGTTGTACTCTTATCTGGTGTTGGCTTCTTGTGTGCCAAAACATGGTTTTTTTTACTCAATGTTATGCCATCCTCTATGTAAGTTTTTTTACTATGAATCAATAATGCACACATTCACATAGTTAAAAACACTTTGTATATGAGCATGTTTACACACACCATGAGGTTGGTTTTAGTAGTGTGCATGCTAGGTGAAGAGTTGTTCATGTACTCTCACTGACGTTGTCACTTGTGCTTTTGTTTCATTTTGGGGGTGGGTATTTGTGGAATTTACTCAGCATTTTTTGAAACAAAATTTTTTTTATCACCTCACCACCAAGCTTGCCCCCAAGTTTACTACCACCCTTGCCACCACCTTCGGAAAGGTGGCTAGCAAGGTGTACATCCAAGGCTTTATGAATACCCCTTATTTCTTCTTATTTCGGATTCAAAAAATGTAATAAATTTCTAACAAATTGACATCTCACTTTTCTATTTATGGATCACTAATACCTTATGTGTTGTTTGGTATTATTGATTTATGATTGTGTGAGAAAAATCATGTTTATGAGTGGGAAGTACTAAAGATAACATTTGCAAGTGGGTTGTGTGTGAGCCATGTATTAGCTAGGAGTTACTTTGATGCAAATGTTTATTTGTGAGAAACTCATTGTGAGAGTGCGTTACTTTAAATGCATTGAGTTATCATATCTCTTGTTCTGTACAATAAGAGATAGGCATTTTGAGTTTGAGGGTGGTCCTTAAGATTAGGAGTTGTCACACTTTTGGTTCTAATATGTAATTACTATTCATACCATATTAGGTGCTATAGGCTTTAGAGGAGATCCATGTTCATGTGTCAAACCAAGTTCTTGTAGAAGCAGTAAGCCAGAGTAGTAATAAGCAGTTCCGAAAAAGGCTCCCACTGATAGAGGTATTGGTGGTTTTATTTTATATCCAAATTATAATATGTTTTATTGATTAGTGAATTATTTGTTGCTGAGTGGTTGCCTTAACCTATCCGAGGATGTTACCACAAAGATAAGGTCTCTATGTGTGTTTACCTAGTTATATCTGGTGTTATGCATGCTCCAATATATGTCTAGTACAATCAAATTTTAAATGGTGTATTTATCTACAAACTGAAGTTTAAACTTTAATTAGAAAACTTTATTATTATAATTACCAGCTTTCTCACTTTTGAATATTACTTTTGCTTTATATTGAATGTATGTGATTATATGTTTGGACTGTACCTCTTTGTTGTTTGCCTATTTGGGTTGAGTCCATAAGGAATCAATATCTCCTTAATTTGATTATGTATTAGGTCTTGGCCTCATTCTTTGTAGTCATGTTTATTAGATTGTGCGTCAATATAATCTATCTTTTTATCTACATATGAGTTTTGCATAAGTCTCTAACAAGTCGGTATTTCCTTACCTTAGAAGTGTACATTGTGTGAAACTCTTTATTATAATTTGGTATGTAATGTATGATTGCATGTTGTGTGAGATTTTCTATGTTAAATATTCTGGTTGCCTAGATAGCAACCTATGAGGCACACCATCACTAGTGTATTTACTATATTTTCTTCTTTCCTACTGTAGGTTATTTTTGTTTTATGTTGAATTGAGCATGATGTTTTGTACTTCTACTTTGTTAATTTCTCAATTCACATTATGAGACCTCCTTGGGTCAATTGATATAGAGCTCATGAAAAGATTCAATGGGTTGGATTCTTTACCCCTCATATAGGTCTCGATTGCCTATTTAAGTCAAAAGAATAATTGACCCTCGTGTAATTGTTCATACTTATGGGAATCTTCAAATTTGATCTTTTAAAAAACCAAAATTTGTGACAAAATGTTTAGGTTTAAATTTTGTTTTTAAGAATTTGTTAAATTATTTAAAACCATGTAATTCCTCTTTAGACCAACCTTAGAAATATACTTATTACTTCTTACAAAGTGATTCATTCACTTACGAGCTATTTTATAAATACAAAACTTGAGCATCAAGTTTTTGGCACCGTTGTTGGGGATGATATTAGTTTAAAAACTCGATAATTTAGCATTATCAAGTTTTTGGCACCATTGTTGGGGAGAAATAGCTTTTTATAATTTTTATTATCAAATTCTTAAAAATTGTTTGTGTTCTAAATATTGTGATTTTTATTTAAAATCGTAAAATATTTAGGTTATTACTTAACTTTAGATATTTTAAAATTTTTTAAAAAATAAATAAAATATAAAATATAAAATATAAATCTTAATTTAGTTTTCTTTTTCTTTTATTCATTTAAATTTTTTTGATCAAATCTTTTTCTTTTTCTTTTATTTTAAATTTTAATTATCTTTTCCTTTCCTTTTATTTACTTTCTTTATTTTATTATTATACTTGATGTAATTATTGTATAAATTGTATCATAAATTTCTTGTATCATAATATGTTAGCATTGTAAATTGTTTGCAACATACTATTACATTTATTTTATTTTTTATTTTTCTAGTTGACAAGTGATTTTAATTTTTGTTTCAAATAGTTTACGAGAGGTAGGAAGTTCTTAGGGTACCATTTCATACCTTACATAAATAATGTTAGTATATTAAAAGAACTATCAAGAAGGCACGACTTTTAGATCCAACAACCTTTAGTTGAGAAACACATAGAACCAAACCTGGACAAAAAGTTATGGGAGAAAACCAACAACCTTGGTAAACGACCATAAAGGAGTATGTAGGTCCAATAATTGGCACTGCTATTGCCTCAATCCTAAGGAAGACAATCTGTCTTTCATTAGGAATCTTTATTTTATAGTCTAAAAATTCCTTTTATGTGTACTCAACGAGGACCAGCTTAGAATTTTGTGCTTCTTCTACACCTTTAAATACAAGGCCAAGGCTTGGCTGATATCACTCCTTCCAGGTTACCTAATGACCTGGGAGGATGTATATAATGAGTTCATTGGACAATTATATTCCTATTAGAAAACATCAAAGTTGAAAATAAAGATTGCTACTTTCTCTAAAATGGAGGGAGAACCTTTCCACGAAGCTTAGTATAGGTTGAAACTATTCCTCACATCATAACTAGCTTCTACAGCTATAGAATAAATTTTTCTACAATGGATTGACACAAAAATTTCAATTCATTATTGATAATGATGTAGGAGGAGAAATGGGAGAAAAGGTAGCCTCAAAGACTTATAATATTTTTTAGAAGTTAGGTGGTAAGTCCTAACAGAAAAGCTCCTGAGTTAGAAAAGTTAGAGTCTATGAAATCGACTTTAGTATAGAATTATAGGAGCAAATCTAACCAAGAAAGTTATGCTTATCACCACACATGCCACATCTAATAAATAACAATATAGATTTTGTAGTACTTTTGGGACACGGGGCTAATACTTGTCCCTACTAAGGAGAAGCAATTACTAGACTTGAATATGTCAATGCATTGGGAGGTTACCAACCAAGATCCATGTACAATCCTAATGAAAATACCTATAATCCATGGTGAAGAAATCATCCTAATTTCTCTTGGAGACAAAGCAATCCTCCATTCTCCCAAAGCTCAAATCAATAGAGCCAACAATTGCCTCAAAATCTTCCTAATAAAGCAACTCTAAAGGATAGCTTGAATGCATTCATTCAAGTGAGTAGGGGGCAACCGATCAAAAACAAATCAAAGGTTGGACTTTGTAGAGGTACAAGTTGAACAACTGACTGAACACTTGCAGATGTAAGGAAAATAATAGTTTCGTGGTCATAACAACAATTGTAGTCAATGATGTAGGGACATTGAGTTTCCTAAATGAAGAATTCATCTATGAAATGTAATTCCAAAGATGATAAAAATAGTTATGGATGGGAGGTAAACCATTGTTTTCTTTTTTTGCTTTAATTCAATTAATTTTCATTTCATAGTTATAATTAATTTTATTTTTTATTTCATTCAATGTTTGTATGTGGTCTTATAAAAATTAGTGTAAAGAACAGAGTTATATGCACAGTAGCATAAAATTTATCTTGCCGTGACACAGGTGGTTCTACTCAAATTGGGATAGGATTTTTAAAGCACGTGTCGCTACATGCTTTTACCTGAACCACAATTTGTGTACATTTTCTATCCAAAAAATACAAGCCCTTCCTTATTTTCACATATTTTCTCACTTTCTTCACAAGCCTTACATTTTCTCTCCCTCAAACCCTAAAAATTCCTCAAAAACAACACCTTTCTTTCATTTTTCCTTCAAATATTTTTACAAAGATCTCATTTTTAACTATATCCTAGCCATTCCATTTAAAAATTTTGAGAAAACCATTAACTCTTTAAAAAATCTTCATCTTCTTCAAATTCATCATCCTCAATAACAAAAGTAAGTAATCAAAATTTTTTAGAGTTTGAGTTTTATGTTAAATTCTCTATATTTTATGGATTATTTTTGGATTAAAAAGAGTTCCAAACCCTAATTTGGACTAAGTAGGGTAAAGAAAATACTTTTTGTTGTATAATCAAGATTATTTGAGAAACTTTGGATTTATATATTGTTGATTTTTTTAAAAGAATGTCACTAAAAAGGGGTAGAACAGATAATGAAAAAGGGGTATCAACTTTTGAGAATTCTGATAGCATCAAAATTTCTAGTTATGAGACCAAATTAAGTTTTGATAAAGTCATAGAAGTAAACAAAGGATTTATAGTAGAAATGGGTATGGACTTTGATTTAGGGCCAAATGCCTAATTGAAGGACTCACTGATGTAATAATAGTATTAGATGGATAAGGTTTATTAAAGAAACAAATGATGCTATAGAATCAATTGTTCAGAAATTCTATGCAAATGTTCATGATGCTAACATGACAACATCATGAAGAACAAGGACCAGATGACATGAAGGATTGAGCTACAAATTTATTCCATAAATTTTTATGAGTTTTTATTTTTATTTACATGTATTTTGTTTTATTTTATGTTGTGAATTTTAGTTTAATTGTTTTGGTTTTGATATTATGTTTGTTTTTATTTCATGTTATTTATTTATTTTTATTTCCTATCATGTGAACAAATGTTTGTTATATTTAGAACTATTAAATTTAGAATTGTTTGTTAAGATGTGTAAGAAGTACACAATATTCTATCTACGTGATTAACATGTTTGGAATGATGGATGCAACTACATTTTCACATAAATACTTGAGTACATTCAACAAATGGGTAACTTTTCTCCTCTTTATTCTTTATATTTATTTTACAATTGTATATTGAGGGCAATGCAAGTTCTAGATTAGGGGTAAGAAAAGTTACATCTACATAAATTTCAGCAATTTTTCAATATTTTAATTAAACATTATTTACAATTTCATTTATTTTTTTTGTTTAATTTTATTTTTTTGATTGGTTTTGAATTTTATGTTCGATTTTAAAATTTTCTTGCAAAAATTTATCATGTCTTTTAGTTAATTGTAATTAAATAATTAAGTCTTTTTCACTATTAAATTAATTTCTTAAAAATATCACGGAGTAATATGATAATTAGTTAGTTTTATCATAAATTTAATTCATGATAAAATATTGAAATTGCAATAATCTCAAAATTAATGTTTAGGAATCAAATAGTGGAGATCACCTTATAGGAATAATTTGAGCCTTTATCTTTCCATTTGGAGTTATAATATTTTTTATACTCTTTTAAACACTCTTCTTATTGATTCAAATTTTTAGATGATCTCTATATTTTTTTGTATTGAATGCTATGATTTTTACATATGATAAAGTGTTATATATTTATTTTTATTGCTTAAATTGAATGACTTAAGTAGAAATTGAAAGTATATGTCTTTTTTCATTTATGCACGACTTACCAAAAAAGAGACATATATAGGGTTACCTAATCCATTATAAAAGAAAAGCCAAAATTAGCCATTCACTAAATCATACAAATTATGTACAACTTGTCCAATGCATCATCTATGTCTAAAAAAAATTAAAAATAAAATAATTTCTCTAAAAGATAAAGAGAGAGAGAGAGAGAGAGAGAGAGAGAGAAATAAAAATAAAAGATTAAAATGAATAGTATAAACTATATACTATGATAAAAAAAATCCATTGTGAGAAATGGCTAAATACAAAAGAAAAATAGGAAATTAATCCCTTAAAAGTCATATAACTTCAAAAAAATTTATTTGATAATTTTTATTGATGAAAGAAAATAATATGTGATTTCTTTATAAATCTTTTCATTCGATTCCTTTCATGAGATTAATGGCATGCACTTATTGAGCCCTTTTTTCTTTAAACATATGTGAATGTATTAGTTCATTTATTTACATAAAATCTATTTGTATAACTTTTAATGAGTACTTGAACCCATAAGATTAGTTTTATTTAGAGTATGACTTGTGAGGTTTAGAGTTGAAGCAAATTCAAATTCCATACACTGAAATCGAGAAAATTAATATTGATGCATTTTTAATGTGGATATGAATATGATTTTCAATTAATTATTATAATAAATTTTCAATGTATAGGATGTTAAATTAACTTATGTTTTGAATTTTAATTATGAACTAAAAAGGTATTAAAAATATGAGAAAGTTATTTTATTTTTTTTCTTTTATTTTAAAATTTTACTTTCTTAAAATTTTAGTTTGTCTTTTGTTTATTTTTTATTTGCTTTTAAGTTTTTATATTTTGGTTTGATATTTGTTGGTATCATCTTTAAAAGCCATAATGAGACTTAAACTAATCCACTAGTTGTATATGCTTAATGCAAGTGTGTCAATCTATGGAAATAATTAAGGATAGTAGAATTTATTTAGTTTTTTTTTTCTTTTCTCACTAGAGACTAGCAAGAAGATGGTTTGGGGTTGTGATGAGTACTTTAAAGCTCTAAATGTAACATTATTTTATTCATTTAAAATTTCAAAATGTATTTTTATTTGCGTAATTTATCATCATTTTAGCAATTCTATCCTTTTGGATTCATACATATGCTTTGGTTGATTTTTTGGTATTCATGGCTTCAAATTTAATCAACTAATAAAAATTTGAAGAATAATGCCTGGAAGCACTCTTTTGCAACCATAAAGCATAAAATAATAGCACATGTAAGCTTTACATATGTTCTGAAATCAATATAAGGGGTGAAGTACAAAAGGGTTTCTAGACCGCAATAACAACCGTGCCACGATAAAGGTTTTTATATATTGTGATGTAGGGAAATCAGATCCAAATTTAAATGAGTTACAAGTTGGCTTATGTTACAGTACAGAAGAAAAGCATATCATGGCACATGACCATAAGATACATAATTTTCTCTCTTTTGTAGCATTTTCTAACCCTATATAAACCCCTATAACCCATTTTAATTATCATCCCTTGTAATCCCATTAGCTCTTTCTTTAGGTGATTTATTAGTTTTCTCTTAAGTTTTTATTTTCTTAGTTTCAACATTCTTATCTTAACTTTGAGAGATGAACAAGTTTAGTTTATATAGTAGTTTTCTTTTAATTCAATAAGTAATATTGTCAAATCTATTTAGAGGTTTTTGAAATACAGAAACAATACGAACAATCTGTATTTGGGGGGATATGCTTGAGTTATAATTTAAACGTATTTTTCTATTTTTAGATTAATTTTATGTGTTGTTATGAATGTTATGTTTAATTTACTGATCCTTTATTAATATAACCATATTTCATTGAAAATAATATTGATATTAGCAATGTTGTTATGCTTGTGAAATATTAAAATAGGTAAAACAAATTTATAAAGTGAATTATTTTTTATTTTTTCATCAAGATTTAAAAATAATATTGATGAAGTGTTTTTCATAGAATTTATGAAAGTTAGATTTAAGATTTAATTATCTGTATTTGATTTAAAGTGATACTCTTGGATATTAGATGTAATTATCTAAATCTTATTTAGAGTCATGCTCTATTTCAAAGATTTCATAAGATATATTATTGAAAAATATATTCACCACATATTTTTCGTAATAAATTTAAAATATGAAAGTTAGTTTTCAGGTACTTAAATCATTAGCCTAACTTTGACACCTTGATGAGAGTTTAAATTGTTAGACCCGACTGAAGGCAAAAATTAAATGGTTTTTAATATCTTAGAAAAGAAGCATAATTTAATTAAATTAACTGAAAGACTAGATCAAAATTGTTAAGTGATTTTAAATAAAATAAAATATAAACCTAATTAATCTTCTATTTGTATATATAAGAAAGAATCAATAATCTAATTATTATTGAGAAAACATGATTACCTAACTACTATATCTCATAGATTCTTTACTGAGTGTAAATGTTATTTTCATGATCTTTGTTAAATCTATCTTTAATTTTACTTCATTATATTAGATCTTTCAAAAACCTAAACTTTGTGACAGAATGTTTAGCTTTTAAGAATTTGTTGAAATATTAAAAAACCATATAATTTCTCTTTAGATTGACCTTGGAAGTAAACTTATCACTTCTTACAAAGTGACTCATGCATTTGCGAGCTATTGTATAAATAGAAAACTTAAGCATCACTATTCCTATGTGAGTTGACATGGTCTAGAAAACCAATATTGTTTTATGATTTTTGCAATGGAGGCCATGGTAATGAAGTTTATGTCCACAATCCAAAATTTGTAAATTATGTGGGAAACTTCAACAAACAAGGGAACTCCTACACTAATACCTACAACCCAGGATTGAGAAATCATCCAAATTTCTCATAGGCTAATAAAAATCAAATGAGTAATCCTAGCGCATGACCACTATTCAAATTGGTTGGGTTCAACAAACAACAACAACAATCACTGCTCAAAGAATCAAGGCTAGATAAATTAATGATTTTCATAGAAACTATGGTTACCTCAGTCACCACTTTTGGCCAAGATATTAACAAGATCAATATATGAAACTATGTATGTTATGTCCTCTATAGTGGAAATCTTGGTAGCAAGAGATGTTAATAACGTTGGTAATGCAAGGAAACTAGAATTACAAATAGGGAAACTATCACAAACATTACAAACTAGACATTAAGGAATGCTACCCAGTAATAATGAAGTAAATCCAAAAAGAGAAGGAAATGAGCATTTTATATTAATTATGAAAAGGAGTAGCTTGGTAGTATAAGGTGAATAAGAGAAATTTATTGATATAAAAGAAAAAAGTAGAAAGTTTCCTTTTATTTATTAGTTATAGAAAAAAATAGCTAGTGGTCGGGTGAATAGAAGATAATCAAAAGTATGACAAATTTAAAACTTGTAGAATGGCTAGATACGCAATCGTGTGTATATAAAATAATGCAAAAATATAAAGATTGAGACATGATATTTTTAGGTGGGAGAAACCTAAACCACACCCATAACCTAAGAGGAAAATCACTAGTCTACTAGACCACTTAACTATCCACTATGAAAAATAAGGTCCAGTTACAAGGTTAACTCTCAAACTACCCACTAAGGTTATGCCCCAAAGCAATCTAAGTACAAGTCACTACTTTCATCATAGTATCTATAAGAAAATGTTCGGATAAGACCAATGTTCCGATGAACTTGAGTCATATGGGTTAATAAAAACTGTATAGTTGGCATATCAAAAGTTAGAATAATAAGATTAGTGCAAATTTGTATCCTAGAGCAGATTCAATAATGAATAAATCTAACTAGATGATTTAATAAATATATTAGATAAATCAAAACCAACTAGAAACCCTAGAATATTGAGTTTAAAGTATAATATCACAAATACCATATGCTTGTTAATTCATTAAAAACAATCACATATGTTTGATAAATGAACCCAATGAAAGAGCCTACTTGAATTGTTTTTTAAAAACAACGAGAGAGAGAATAATTATAAATAATGCTCTTCTATGGTTAAAAATATTATGAGCCAATGGTATGATTAATTAGTGTAAGTATTGTTGTACTCATTTATGTGTGCAAAACACAGTGTTTGTTTTATTCTTACTTAGTATATTTTTCCTCTTTTGTGTAAGGTTAGTTACTGCAGATCAATAATACACATATGCAAATATGTAGGTACACTTTGTATGCAAGCATGTTCACATACATTACAGGGTTGGTTTTCATAGTATGCATGAAAATTAGGGTGTTGGTTTTTGAAAGGCGAGCAGGCGATGTAGTTAACATTGTCACTTGTGCTTTTGGTTCATGTTGGGTACGGGTATTTATGGAAACAAATCAATAATTTTTGGAGCAAACAAATGTTAATTTTAAGCATTATTCCTCCAAGGATATCACTAAGCTCACAATATCCCTTGCCACCACCCTTTGCAAGGTGATTGGAAAGGTTACTAGCGAGGTGGAAAATTCAAGTTCTATAAATACCCTAATTTCTTCTTATTTGGCATCTGAAAAAATGTAGCCGAGCTCTGTCAAATTGAAATCTCATTCTTTCTATTTATGGATCACTAATACCTTGTGTGTTGTTTGATATTAGTGATTCATGATTAAGTGTGCAAAAATATGCTTCTGAGTGGTGAGTACTTAAGGTGGTGTTTTTAAGTTGTTTATATGAGCCATGTGTCAGACAATTGTTGCTTTATAAAAAAATTTATATTTGAGGACCTCTTTGTAAGAGTGGGTAGTTATTCTTTGAGTTTCCACATTGAGTTATGTTGCCTTTAGAGGTTAACCTAGTTTATGCATCAAACCAGGTTGTTACATAGGTATCAAGAAAGAGTAATAATAGGTAGTTATGATGGAGGTCCCAACTAATAAAGGTCATAGTGGTTTTATTTCTTTAAGAGTTATTATCGATTTATTATTTAGTGAATTGTTTGTTAGTAAATGGTTGCCTTAAGCAACCCAAGAATGTTACCATATGGATAGAGTTTCTTTATAGGTTTACCTCATTATATCTAGATTTATGTATGCTCGAATGTGTGGCCAGTATAGTCAATGTTTAAATGGTGTATGTGCCTACATACTAAAGTTTAGAAAGTTTTTAATATTTATCACCTACTTTCTATTTAATAAATTCTATATCCATTACTTTATTATAATGCATTTCTATATATTTTTTATTGTAGTTGTGATTATCCATCAGGTCTTTTTATCTTTGGTGTTTGTGAGATTGGTTTGAGTCCTTAGGGAGTTAACATCTTCTTAACCTAATTGTATATCAGGTCTTGGACTCCTACTTGGTATATATGCATGTTTAGATTACATGTTAGTGTAATTTTCCTTTTATCTACATATATGCTTGGTGTGCGTCTCTAAGGAGTCTGTATCTCCTTACCCTACATGTGTACCAGGTGTTATACTCTTTATTAGGGTTTGCTATGTATGTTTGATTGCATGCTGTGAAGTACAATCATCATTCACCAAATATGTTTTCATATGAGGTCCTGAAGTGATTGGAAATCCATTTAGAGTTTTGATATGTATTCCTGTATCATAAGGTGAGTATTGTTTGTCATGTATGCATTTTACTAGTTTGAATATGAATTTTTGAGGCACACCATCACTAGTGTGTATTTTGTACATTGTTTTGTTGCATCTACTAGTTCTTTTTGTTGTGTGTTGAATTAAGCATATTGTTTTGTACTTTTGATGTGTTAATTTCTTAATTCACTTTATGGGATCTACTTAGTTTAATTGATATAGAGCTTGGGAAAGGAATTTCCACCCTTCATCTTGTGTCAAAAGAACAATTAGTCTGTGTGTAATTGTTCCTACGTATGAGAATCTTCAATTGGTATCAGAGCAGGTCATCCCTATTTAGTCTTAGCCACCTGGGTGCTCGATTCTAGAGCTCTTCTATACATACACACACTTGTATATTTGTTCCCTTTGTCACCATTGGTGTAGGATGTTGTTGTTTTGTGAGGTTGTTTGTCTCCATGAAATTTTGCTTTCAGTAAGTTCCCTATTTACTTGTTCATACATATCACTTTCTCTCTCTTTGCTTCTTTGTTGTGCATAGTATGTTAACTACTTTACTTCCTGCTATGTTAGACTTCTTGATCCTTTAGTATTATTCTTTCCAGCTAAATGCTTTGATATAGTCTTATGTGGTTGGTTTCTAATGCGTGCTTAGGTTTATATTTATAGAATACTTTGAAGCATGTTAGGATAAAATAGGATTACTATATTTTGCATAAAACCTGTTATGACACTTTTAAGAAATAAGGACAATATAGTAAAAAGCTAATCAAAACCGCAAAAGAAATACATTTTTAAAACTAGATAAATAGATACTCAATCAATCTACTAAGTGCTTGATCAATTGAGTACATTGATTGATCAATAGAATTTAGTCTCAGTGGATCTAGTCAACATTTAATTAATTATTCAAGAAGTGGATCTATCTAGTGATTTAACATGATAGATCTAGTCCTTGATCGATCGAGTAAATCCATCAATCGATTTAATCATTACTCAATCAATCAAGTGGCTAATTTCACAATATCCCTATTGTGTCTAATATGCAATCTAATATGCATAGGAACAGAAATATACCTGATATCTGACCGTTAAGGCTTCATAGTTTCTCCGGTTTGAAAATATTCTTCCAAGACACACTTAGAAACTAAAATTAGAAATACACATTTTGTTCACGAATATCACCAACACTCAAGTAAACCTTACATGAGTAAAAAAATATAATAATGAAGCAATGGAAATAGCTTAATCAAGAAAGCAATATATTTAATGATTGAAAAGAAGAGTACACATTCTGAAAAGCTCAGAACAATCAAAATAGAGTGCTAAAAATAATATTTTTTCAAAAAATGAATAAACTTCCATAAGTAATATCAACAATTATTTAAAATGAAGATTGATTGGTATTAATATCAACAAAAAATCTGTTTTTGAGTAAGTTTCATTTTAACAAGATTGATTGGTATTAATATCAACAAAAAATAGTAAACAAATCCTCGGTAATGACGCCAAAAACTTGTTGCCTCTTTTAGGAGAACATAAAAACGTGCAAGTATACACGGTCACAAGTAATGAAATTGATAAGTAAAATTATCGTTCCTATGGAGATTTGTCACTATTATTCATCAAGTAATAAAATTATTTCACTCTGATTTTATCCAAACAAACGAAAATTGATTAAGCAACTAACTAATTTTTTATAACAATAAATAAGAAAATTCTAGGATTGTAGTTTCACCAAATTAATTCACTTGAATCATATTATTTTCTCTTGATTTATATTTTTTTGTAAATTAATTTGTGAACCTAGAACTTCTAATTTTATCCATACATCTCTTCCGAGCTCCATACAGACACATCTAACTAAAATAATTCACTATATTCCTATCCTTCATACATATATGTTATTCTATCCATGAGAAATTACACGAAAATGCATTTTTCAAGTTTATTTAAGTGTCACAAAAATGACTTTCTCAAGTTTATTTATGTGTCACAAATCAATTGATTAATCTTCCAATTAATCAAAAGCATTAAGCACAAATAGAATAAACAAATTAAAAATCTCATAAATCATTTAAAAATAATTTATTCAAGCTTCATAAATTTAGCAACACAACAACCTTAGAAAAATTAAATTAATTCATAACAAAATTAAAATTACAATATGAAAATATAGCATAAGGAATATTAGATGAAGAACAAAACAAAGAAAATTAAAATCTATTTCTCCTCTCTAAATTTTTGGCACACCCAGAAACACAACAGAAGCCATTTTTGGCTTCTGTGTGTACCACAGTCCAACACTCTATCCTCCTCTCCAACCTCCTAAATTTATCGCAATAATCCCCTATTTATAGCTCTAACTCCTAAAAAAATATATCAAATTTTTTTTACAATTATGTGTGTAAAATTGGGGACAGAATATTACATGGGAAATGTTATTTTAAGACACGAGTGGGAGACAAAACTGGTTGGACAGGGTGCCATTTCTATGTTTTTAATTTCAATTCACGCATGCCACATGTCAGCATATGATTGGCTGAAAGAATAATCAAGACATGTGGTAGCTTTTAATTCGTGGTGAGGAAAGGATGCACATGGTTGGAGCCGCACAAGATTTTTGCATGCAAGACAACTAGAAAAGCATGCACCAATTCTGTGTTTTTATTTTAATCAACTCATGCCACACGTCGACATCTGATTTGTTGAAGGAATAATATAGACACGTGGCATCTTATCATTGGTTGGAATGGGAGGACGCACTCAGGTTGATGAACCGCGTAGTATGTGAAAATTTCTTGTGCATACAAGGTTTGCCTATTCCTTAGAATCTCCAAAAATCAATCATAAACTTCAAACATGACATACATATGTTTAGTGAGTATGTGAGTAAGTTCATATTAACATCAATCACCATATATGAAGAATATGTAAATACATAAGTCATAATATTCATTTGTATAATGTATAACCAATCAAAATAAATATGAATGGAGTATGTAATGATCATATCAATATTAAAACATGTATATTTCCCCCCTTTTTATTTTTTATTTTTTATTTTTTTGAAACTAAAGAAACATCAATAAAAACAAACAAAGAAAAGAGATGATATTTCCTAACCCAAACTTTCTTAAATTTTGGTTTCCTTATATCTATGGTTTGGAAATCAACTACCTTAGTTTTCATTGAAAGATTCTTAGACTTACTTTTAGATTTCCATTCATCCTAAATGAAGATGGAACATGTATGATATGATAATGATATTTAATCCAAGAATTAAATGCATTGAATTTCACTTGGCTCTTTGAGCCAACAACTTTATGCTTTCTAGTAGGATTTTTTAACATGTTACTATAATTTCCATTCACTCAAGAATATGATGTACATGCATAGATGAATGATGGTTTTGAGTCTTTATATGTGAAACATGGAAAGTATACATTATTATATTTAGGAGAATTTATCAAAAATCTACACTTGGACCTAATATGAGCTTTCCTACCACAATGATGGACATACACAAATTTAATAGATTTTTTAATCATAGGTGAAAATTTTATTTGTGTATAATGGGTAACATATGGAGTAGGGTTAAAAGGCCTTAGAGATGTGGTTTTTGATGTTGAAGGAGTGGAGGTCTCATTCTTATAACCAATGGCATGATCGAAACCCATACATTCAAAACACTGAAGTCTAGTAGGTTTAGATTTCTTACTATCAGAACTCATTGATATGAGTTCTTTCAAATTTTGATCATTTTGACAGCTTGATCGTCAATTATTTTGTGGATTCCTTTTGTTGAGGATTATATTTAATCTTCAATTATA
The DNA here is from genome assembly GCA_030763125.1 of Hippophae gyantsensis. Classification (NCBI taxonomy): domain Eukaryota; kingdom Viridiplantae; phylum Streptophyta; class Magnoliopsida; order Rosales; family Elaeagnaceae; genus Hippophae; species Hippophae gyantsensis. Next base: position 37,013,553 of record CM061035.1, on the reverse strand, counting down.
GTAGTTTTGAAAGTGATGCTTTATTATTTGAATATTTTTGAAAGTTCATCTTAAAGGTTTGAAGTGAGCCAATTAGTTTCTCTATTTTGATGGTGTCAACATCCTCACTTTCATCAATGGTAGTGACCTTTGCATGGAAGGAATTTGGTAATGAGTAGAGAATATTTTGAACTACCTTGAAATCATCAATTTTCTCTCCACGATTAGGAGAGATGTTAGTAATATCACCTAATATAATATAAAATTCAAAGAAAGTTTCATCTCCTTTCATCCTAATATTTTCAAATTGACTACCAAGCATCCAAATTTTAGTTCCTTTAATTTATGTGGCTACCTCATAGGAAACCTCTAAAATATTCCTAGCATGCTTAGCAATATCAATATGAGAAATATGATGAAACTCATTAGTATACATGGTAATAAAAATAGCATTAAAACTCTTTTGATTCTAATTGCTAGCAATTTTATCTTGATTGGTCCATTCACTCATAGGCTTTGGAGTGACTACATTATCTTATGGTTAACAATCTTAAAGTATAGGTTTTCTAGACACTAATATCTATACATCGTAGAAAGGCTCTCATGCAAGCCTTCTAAGGTGGATAATTAGACCTATGAAATTAAGGTGCATAGGTACTGAAAGAACCCTCTTTTAAATGATTCACAACAAGATAGTAGGCATACTAAGTGTATTTAGTGACTTGATCTAATACCAATTGAAAGCAAAATGTTTTGTTTAGTTATGAACCGTGCTAGCTAGAGAAGGCTGTGAAAAGGTAATAAATGAAAGCATAACAAATTAAAATTTCATAAAATAACCAGACATGATATTGCATGTAAATAAAGTAATGCAAAAAATATAAATATTAGCACATGAGAGTTTTAGGTGGAACTAACCTAGGCTACAACAATGACCTAAGAGAAAAACCACTAGTCCATCGGACCATCTAACTATCAACTATGAAACATACAATCCAATTATAAAGCTAGAACTTAAAATACCCACCAAGTTAATGTCTCTAGGTAATATACTTACAAGCTACTTCTTTCATTATGGTCTCTAAAAGAAAGGTGTTCAGATTTGGACCAAAGTTTTGATGAACTCGAGTCATACGAGTTCATCGAACCTATACAGGTGACACCTAAAAAGTAAGCACAATAACATAAGTGTAAATGTGTGTCCTAGGTTAGATTAAATAATGAATAACTCTAACTAGTTGATTTACAATATCATAAATATTATAGGCTTGTTAACTCATCAAACACAATCACAAATGTTTGATAAATTAACTCAATGAAGAAATCCTACTTTAATAGTTTTAGCAAAACAAGAGAGAAAGGATAAGATGAAGAGAATAATGCTCAATGATGCTCTTGTATGGTTAATAAACTTGTGAGCTAATGGTAAGATTAAATAGCATAGGTAGAAACCCTATGTCAAACGTTAATTAGGAGACTGTCCTCAAAAGTATTTAAAAGATCTTAAAAACATAAGGATAATATAATAAAAATACTAATTGGCTAGAGTAAAAATATAGTTAAATTTGAAAACTTGGTGCTCGACCAATCAAGTATGGTCACTTGATAAACCTAATCAAGCATAATTAATCGATTCAATTTAATCTTGATTGATTTAATAAAAACTTATTTAATTTTGAAATAAGTGGATCAATCTAGTCATTAATATCGATTGATCTAGTGCTTAATCAATTGAGTTAATTCTTCTATTGATCTAGTCATATTAAAAAAAATTCAACCAGTTTTAATTAAGCTTGATTGGTCTAGTCACCCCTTGATCGATCGTTTGACCTATTTGAACAATGTTCCTATATGTCTAGCATGCATAGGAACATAGATATACCAGAGATGTGATTGTTGAGGATTTATAGTTTCTTAGACTTGAAAATATTCTTAAAGACACACCTAGATACTAATATTACATACAAATATTTTATTCATGAATATCGAAAACACTCACATACCTTATATAATTGTCTAAAGGTATTCTTATGCTTAAATCTTTCTTCTCTTCTACCCAAACCTCATCCTATCATTTTAAGATTTGAATGATGTAATGATTTCTTCTAAGCTTGCACTTAATTTAGTGGAGAGAGAGGCTAAATGTGGACTTATGAAGTTTGGTAAAATTTGAGTATATATTTCTATTTGCTTGGTTCACATAAGCATATCAAGATAGCATATGGAGTAAACAAGTTTAGCATAACACATATGGAATATGTCATAAAACATTTAGTCATACCTTACATGAATACATCATAGATTGATGGACATATGGATATTTAGGTTGATTACATTAACTATTCATTAAGGACCCTCTAATTTATTGAACATGCTTTTGTTGCATCCCTTGTTCTGTATTTCTTGTTGCCTTTTGTATGTAGATGATTTTGTGTTGGGAGTTTTGAGAGTAGGATGCATAACATGTTTATTACCTCACATGCATAATTTTAGGGGAAGAGGTGTATGTCATTTGTATGGTATCAGGGGAAGTTCTGTGCGTATTTGGAATCCTTTTTGTTTGTTCTATTTATAAGTTTATATTATGCTGTTGTGTTCTTGTGATACTCCTTTATTCTTTACATCACTCTGTATGAACCTAGCAAAAATATAATTGTTAGCATGGACTGTTGCATGCATTATTTACAATTTCTTGTTTCATGTGTCTTCCAATATTTTTACCTGCATCCCTATTATAGCGAGTCATTGCATGTTTATTACTTGTATTTGATAACCTGGCATTAATCATAGGAGTGTGTGAACTTGTAAGATAGCTGGACTCCTCGTCAACTCCTTCTTAGAGATTGTAGAGTCACTAGGAATGTGACAACTTGGATGATATTTGGAGTCCTAGTCAACGTCTTCATACAAATTTATTGACACACTTATGTGTCATTAGTATTTTATTGACGATCTTTTTGATGTGTTGTATGTACATTGTAAAGTTTCTTATGCCCTCCCACATCACCAATAAGTATGAGGCTTTGTGTTATGTATTGCATTAGAGAGATGTTTTCTCTCTATAGTACTCTTGATTTGTATATACATTCAAGTTGTTTTTTGTTGCATGCTTTTACCTTGCTATTGTCTCGTTGTTTTTCTTTATTTGTTTTGAATGATTGCATGTATTGCTCCCTTTTGTGCTTGCTTTAATCTTCTTTGTAGTGTTACATTAGTGTTAGGATTATTTCATTTCTGTTTGACTTCTTTCCTTCATATGTGGGTGTGGTATGTTGCATACTGTGTATGCTTACTTTGACTTTCCATGTCAAAAAGGAGAAAAAGTGTGTACAACTTTTGTTGGATTTTTAACATATTATTTATTACATATGGTAATGAGTGTAGTTTGCACTAAAGGATTGCATTTTGATTATCTAATATGAATATACTTTGGGGAGTTTTCATATATGTGTTGCATGTATATTGTGTAGTTTACATATTTATGTTTCATATAGATAGTGTTTGTTCGTGCTACATGTTAACTGTGCTTAGACTATAGATGTGTACTTTTGTGTAGGAAACATGATAGTATTTGGATAGATTATCGATGTGTAGCTGTGTAAGGGTAACACAATAGTATTTGGATAGACTAAATGTTGTATCTGCATGATATGTTCACAAGATATGTGTTTGTTTCATGTATATAGGCTACAAGTGTAGAGTCAAGTCTTTTGATTCAAGTGTTCTATGTGTAGTTGTCCTAAGTTCCTTGTAACATAGGATTGGATGAGTTGATTCCTATAGTTAAATGGAGAACTCAAGATGGATGCACTTGAAATAGGTGTTTTTTTATTTTGATTCAAAATCATCTCATTTTTGATGAGTATATGTATTTAGTTATGTAGTGGTTTTTGATGAAAGCTAAAGGGAGATAATATAAGTCCCATTGTACTTATATATGTGTGTTGGCTTATCTTGTGCAAAATATAGTGCATGTTATATTCAAGCTTAGGGTATTTTTTCTCCTCTATGTAAGATTGGTTACTATGGATTAGTAATACTCACACATACAAAGTTAGGAGTACTTTGTATGCAAGCATTTTTAGACACACCACGGGGTTGGTTTTTGTAATATGCATGCTAAGTGGAGTATTGGTTTTAGACAAGAAAATATGTGATTGAGCCGATGTTATCACATGTGTTTATGGTTCATTTTGGGTGTGGGTATTTATTAAAAGTACTCGATAATTTTTGGAATGAAAAAAATTGACTTTTTAGCACCTCGTTACCAAGCCCACAACAAATCTTTCCACCACCCTTGCCACCACCCTGGGTGACGTAATTGGCGAAGTGGTTGGTAAGGTTGAAAATTTGAGTTATATAAATACCCCAATTTATTCTTATTTGGCATTTTTAAAAATGTAATAGAACTTTGTCAAATTGGCATCTCATTCTTTATATTTTCACATCACTAATACCTTATGTGTTGTTCCATATTAATGATTCGTGGTTGTGTGAGAAAAATTGTGCTTATGAGTGGTGAGTACGTGAGGTAGTGTTTGTTAGTGGTTTATGTGAACTGTGTGTCTACTAGTAGTTACCTTCGTGCTACCTTTTATATGTGAGAACCTCTTTGTGAGAGTGGGTAGAGTTAAATTCTTTGAGTTCTCACATCTTCAACTATATCTCCCTTAGTGATTTATGGTGGACTATGTGTCCTTGGTTGTTTATTTAGTGTTCATGTTTGAGGGTGGTTCTGTTATTTATGCATATAGCTCATTATTGATTCATGGTTTATGATCAGACCACATTGGGTGGTATTGGCTTCGAAGGCAAACTAGATTTGTGTGTCGAAATAGGTTGTTATGAAGGTAGTAAGCAAGAGCAATAATAGGCAGTTATGATAGATGTCCCTATTGATAGAGATAATAGTGGTTTTATTCTTTTACAGTTGTAACTGATTTAGTGTTTAGTGAATTGTTTACTACTGAGTGGTTTCCTTAAGCAACCTGAGGATGTTACCATATAGATAGGATTTTTATATATGTTTATGTCATTATATCCAAAGTTATGCTTGCTCAAATTTGTGGCTACATACTACTAATGTCTCTACATACTAATGTTTAAACTCTTATTAGAAAGATTTTAATATTTGTCACATACTTTCTATTTATTGAATTCTATATCTACTACTTTGTTATACTACCTCTTTGTATTTATTTATACTCTAGTTGTGATTATCTATTAGGAATTTTTATCTCTCGTATTTATGACGCTAGGTTGAGTCCTTAAGGAGTTAGCATGTCCTTAACCTTATTATGTATTAGGTCTTGGATTCCTTCTTAGTAGACATGCATATTTAGATTGTGTGTTGGTATTACCTCCCTTTTATATGCATATATGCTTTTTGTGAGTCTCTAAGAAATTTCTATCTCTATACCCTAGATGTGTACTATGTGTTGGACTCTTTATTTGGGTTTGCTATACATATTTGAATTCATGCTATGAAAGTAAAATCATGATTTACCAAATTTGTTTCCATATACTAGGTCTTGAAGTGATTAGAAATCCTTCACTAGTGTGCATTTTACAAATTGTTATTATTGCATCTACTGTTGTTTTGGTTGTGTGTTGAATTAAGCATTTTTTTTTGTACTATCTTTGTGTTACTTGCTTTATTCATTTTGTAAGGCTTGCTTGGTTGAATTAATATACAACTTGAGAAAATATTTCATGGCCTGGCATTTCCACCCCTCATATAGGTCCTGGTTATCTATTTGAGTTGGGAGAACAATTGGCCTTCGTGTAATTGTTCCTATAAAAGGGAATCTTTAGATATCATAAGTAGAAACCCTAGATCAAAGGTCTATTACAAATCTGTCCTTAAAAATATTTAAAAGAGCTTTAAAACATAAGAACAATATGGTAATAAAACAAATTGTCTCGTGTAAAAGTTTGGTTAAACTTGAAAATCTAGTTGCTCGATCAATGTAGTAAAGCTTGATAGATCTAGTGAAACAATTAATATATTTTTCAATAAGTGGACTGATCTACTCATTGATCTCAAATCGAGTATTAATTCCTCAATAGATCTAGTTATGTAAAAATTAATTTTTCCAAGTAATTAAGCTTGTAGATCTAGACATGGCTTGATTGATCGAGTAGTTTATATGCATAATGTTTCTATCTGTCTAATATGAAATCTAACATAAAAGGGAACATAGATATACCTGAGATATGGTTTTTAGAGCTCAATTGTTTATTTTGCTTGAAAATATTCTTGAAAGAAAGACTTAGAAACTAAATTACATTTGTATGTTTTGTTCAGAATATCGCCAACACTCATATAAATCTTACAATCTCCCCCCTCTGGCATATTCGTGTGAAAAAACCTCTCTCTCACTATATAATGCTTATAGGAATAATAAGCTTTTGAAGGTGTGTTTTGAAGTGAAGGGAAGGGGGGTATTTATAGGTGAGGATGGAGAGAAAAAATGAGTAAAAAAATGTTAAAAAAATGTAAAAACGCGTATTGGAATTGCTGATGTCATTAATGACGCCAAGATGACGTCATTGTATGCGGGCATCAGCGGATGAACAGTATCCCGCGGATGAACAGTACCCCCGCGGATGAACAGTATCCCGCGGATGAACAGTTCCGCGCGCAGCTTGGGGCGGAGCTGGGCGCTGGGGCGCGGCGGCACGATTTTCTCCTTTTTGACATTTTTGACCCATTTTGTCCAATTTTTCCATATTTATTGACCTTTCCCCATTTATTTATTAATATATTTGTGATGTATTGCTTCCAGTATTCCTCTTTGAGTCTTTAAGTTGCGTTTTTAAGTGAAAATACCTGAAAAACAATAAAAACACCCGTGATTCCGAAAAAGACAAATTTATATAAATATATGATAAAACATATAAATATATATATTTTTAATCAATTAATGTGCATAAAATCATGGTAATTTTAGTGCTTTTTGAGCACTCATCACAACCCCCAACCAGCTTCTTGCTAGTCCCTTAGCAAGAGAAGCGATAAAAACTAAAAATTAAACTATCCTAAATCACTTTCGTGGATTGAAACGGTTGCATTTAGCCTATGCAACAAGCCTTTAAACCCCTAGGTTGCCCTAGTGGACGAGTTTGAGTCTCGTGAGGGTTTTCAGTAATGATACCCACAAACATTGAACTAAAAAAATCAAAAGAAACAATAAAAACAATCAACTAAAATTACAACAAAATCAAAAATTAAATTTTAAGAATAAAAGAAAACAACATATCACAAAAATGTCTCATACTTTTTAATCTCCTTTAAGATCATAATTAAAATCTCAAGCATAAGTTATTTTAATCTTTTTAAACAATCATGATTTATTATAATAATTAGTAGAGACTCATTTTCATATTTCATCTCACACATGAATCACTTTAATTTCACCCAATTTCAGTGTCATAAATCCGAATTCGCCGACTCTATTCCTCACAAGTCAATACTCTCAAAACACTGAATCCTATGGGTTCAAACACTCATACTAATTTATATGCGAAAGAGTTGATGTATAGAAATGAACTAATATGTTCGCATATGTATAAAGAAGAAAGGCTCAAAGTGTTATTTTGACGTTGATCTCATGGAAGGAATCAAATGTATAAATTATAAAGATATCATATATAAAAATTATTTTCATGCATAAATCAAACTCATTAAGAAAAAATTTCAAGATATATGCCTTTTACAAATGAAGAAAGTGCAATGACTTTTTAGGGAATTACTTCCTATATCTTTCTTTTGTAATTAGCCTTTACTCACAATTTTGTAGGCAATGTGGGTCATAGTATGTAGATTATACTATATATTCTTTCTCTCTCTATTTTTTTCTGAAGATACTTTTCAATATATATCATTTTTTTAGAGAGTCAACCCATGTATAGATTGTACATTTTTTTTTTTAGGATTTTGGTGAATGGTTAATTTTGTGGCTTTTTTGTTTGATCTTGGTTTAGGTAACCCCAGATATGTCTCTTTTTTTTGTAATAGTCATGCACGAATGAGATAAAAGCATATACTATCAATTTCTACTCAAATCATTTAATCTAAGCAAAAATAATAATAAAAAATATACGACACTCTATTAAGATGAGAAAAAATTCATACATTCAATATTAATGCCTATAGAGATCATCTAAGAATTTGAAGAAATAAGAAATGTGTTTGGAGTAGAAAAAATATATATTTCACTCTGAATAAAGGAAATTAGGCTCAAATTATATCTCACAAAGGTAGTCTCCACTAAAACAAATTCATAAATACCGATTTTGGGTTTAATATAATTTCTACATCTTATCAAGAAATACTAGTTATGACAAAAATTAACTAATTATCAAAAATAATTACATAATATTTCATGATATGTTTTCAAAAATTAATCTAACAGTACAAAAGACTTAACTATTTACTTAAATTTGATTTAAAGAAATGATAAATTTTTGGGAGAACTTTTTTTTTTAATTCCAAAATTACTAAATCACACAAAACAAAAATAAAACCAAACACAAAAAATGAAGATGTGAACATAAAAAAGAAAAAATTAATAATTTTTTTTTTTTTTTTTAATTTTTAAATTGTTAAATCTTTTTTTTCTTTTCTAATTAAGCATGGTAACTTTTCACCACCCCCAACCTAGAACTTACATTGTCCTCAATGTAACAACTGTAAATTAAAGATAAAGAGAAAAGAGAAGAAAGATTACCTATTTCTTGAGAATGTGTAAGTAGTAATGGAGAAATGTAGGTACATTCATCATATTAATCATTAAAGTGTATACGCATTATTCTTTGTGAACTTCTAACAACTCAACAAATATTTTTAGTTTTAACAATTTAAAAATTATTCACATATAATTAAACTAAAATAAACAATAAAATTAAGTATATAAAACAAATAACAAAAAGTTACCTAAAATGATGGGTTGCCTCCCATCCAGCGCTTAGTTTAACGTCTTAGCAAGACGTAACTTGGGGATTGCCTTTTAAGTAAACTCAATGTCCCCTCATCATTGAGTCAATCAAACCTACAAGTAAGACAAGATTGTCTACCTATACTTTTTCAGTCATGTCCTATGGATTTTTAAATTTTTCTGTACTTAAAACTAGGAACATGCTTGTGAGTTTTAGATAATCCATGTCTAGGTACAAATCAAATAATTAAAGGCATCAAAACACAATTGTACCTAGATCAAACAAAACAACTAACTCCTTAGATTGTAATTAAAGCTTTAAAATTTTGGAGATAGTTTCAGAAATTTTTTTTTTTTTAATTTTTTTAAGTTAAAATAACATAATCAGTATTAACCAAGAGTGCTCCCAGGAAAGAATGGTGGGGCAAAGGCTCCTTAAAAACCATCCTCCTAGACAGAGCAACGCTCCCGTGAAAGACTAGTGGCACAAAGGCTTCCAAGAACTAGTCTCCTGCATTTAACTCCCTTAGATCTTTACTTTTCATGCTATTAAAATTAAGTTAATTAAAGTTAAGTTAAGTTAAAATTTAAGTTAATTAAGTTAATAAAAAGGTAGGTTAATTAAGTTAATGAAAATCTAAGTTAATTAAGTTAGTAAATTAAATTAATATAAGTTAGTAAATTAAGTTACTAAAAACCTAAGTTAATTAACTTAAACGAAAATTAAAAAAAAGTAGTTAAAAAAAATTTGAAAAAAAAAATTAAACCAAAAATAAAATAAATTGAAGAAGTAAAAGAAAAATAAAAAAAATAAAAAGAGAAAAAGAGAAAAATAAAAATTAAGCCAAAAAATAAAATAAAAATAAAATAAAATAAATTGAAAAAAAAATTGAAAAAGGTAAAAGAAAAAAAAAGAAAAAGAAAAAACAACAAAAATAAAATAAAAAATAAAAATAAAAAAAATTGAAAATAAAGTTTTTGATTTTATTTTGATTTTTTTGATTTTTTTTTGATTTTATTATTTTTTTTTATTTTTTTTATTTTTTTATTATTTTTTATTATTATTTTTATTATTTTTATTATTTTTATTTTTTTATTTTTTTATTTTTTTAAATTTTTTTATTTTTTTTATTCTTATTTATTTATTAATTTAATTTAAAATTTATTTACTTTTTTTTTACTTCAAATTTCAAAATGCAAAATTATTTTATTATTCATGCTATATTTTTTTTATTTATTACGAAATTGAAATTTGAATTTTTTTTTTACTTTTCACAAACAACAAAATTTTTTATTTTTTAAATTTTTTAATAAAAAAATCACAATTATGTACAAGACAAATTTTTTTTAAAAATTTGAGAAAGAATTTAAAAACGCTTATTCCTTCCACGGCAAGAACTACGCCAAAAACTTGATCGCCATCCACTGAACGCGCCAAAAACTTGATGCGAGCGTAACCGACGTCGTTGATCCTGCCCGTTACTTTGGTTTTATCTATTTATAAAACTCTCGCAAGTGCACGAATCATTTCGTAGAAAATGATGAGTATACTCCCAAGGTCGATCTAAGGAAGGAATGTATGTGGTTTTTAATTTATTATTCAAACTTTTAAAAACGAAATTAAATCCTAAACATCCGTCACGATATTTTGGGGTTTTGTGTTTTTGATCTAATTATATAAAAATAAAGATAGATGCAATAAACATTTATGCAAATGTTTTCATTTATACTGGTGGAGTATTTATGGATATAATAATTAAGGTAATTATGCTTGCTCATATTAATTAGGTTATTAAAGATATGAATTGATATTTATTGATTCTCTCTTTTTATATGAATACCACCTTTGGTGGGGTTAGATATTCTTTGTTAACTAAACAAATCAATTAACACCTATGGGTGGGGTTGATAACTAATTTGGTTAATTAAATTAATTCCTTTTTCTAAGAGATTGAAAAAGACTCATTTAAATACCATTTTTGGTGAGGTTATACGAGTTAAACTTTATTTAAGGTGCCCAAATTAAACCTAAGAATTTAGTTATCCGAGTACTAACTTTCAAGTTTTAAAACCACTACTGAAAACATGTTGTCAATACATTTTCAGATAATAATTCTTATAAAAACTTTTGAAATAGAGCTTCACTCTAACTACCGGGCGATTGTACCAACAAATAAAAGAGCACTACTCTAAATCGATCGATAACTAAACCTTAAAATCTAATTTTCAGATTTAAGTTTGTAATGAAAAATAATATATTTCTCTCTAACATTCTTAATATAAAATCTTGAATAAAAATAAAATCAATTCATTTTAGAGATTTTTACCTATTTAATATTTCGCAAGCATACCAACGTTATTATTATATCATGTTTACAAATAGCCAACACAGTTAAATTTAATCACAGACAAATTAAATATAACATGTAAGAATAAAGCATAAAAAATAATCAGAAGAAAATAAAATCCTTACGTAACTTCGATGCTATTCCCGTTCTTTGGAAAACATCCAAGCAGAATTTTCACTCCCATTTATTGAATCAAAAGCTAATATATTACAAAAACATAACTAGTTCTTCCCAAAAAGGGAAGAACTCTAAAACTAAGAGAAATTAACTAAAAACTAAGAAAAACTAAAAAAAACCTAAAAATCTAAAAAAAGAGAGAAAGAAAGAAGAGAGAAGTGTGTTTTGAAGGTGTGTTTTGAAGTGAAGGGAAGGGGGGTATTTATATGTGAGGATGGAGAGAAAAAATGAGTAAAAAAATGTTAAAAAAATGTAAAAACGCGTATTGGAATTACTGATGTCATTAATGACGCCAAGATGACGTCAGTGGGCTACAGACTGCATCAGCGGATGAACAAGACTACGGATGAATAGTATCCCGCGGATGAACAGTACCACGCGGATGAACAGTTCCGCGTGCGGCAGAGAAGCGGCGCTGCCAAGCGTCAAGGCGCCAAGGCACGATTTTCTCCTTTTTGACATTTTTGACCCATTTTGTCCAATTTTTCCATATTTATTGACCTTTTCCCATTTATTTATTAATATATTTGTGATGTATTGCTTCCAGTATTCCTCTTTGAGTCTTTAAGTTGCGTTTTTAAGCCAAAATACCTGAAAAACAATAAAAACACCCGTGATTCCGAAAAAGACAAATTTATATAAATATATGATAAAACATATAAATATATATATTTTTAATCAATTAATGTGCATAAAATCATGGTAATTTTAGTGCTTTTTGAGCACTCATCACTATCCTATGATCTGGTGAAACCATTTTTGCTTAAATTTTAAAAGAACATGTTACACTGAAAGTCAAAAACATATCCAAACAACTTGTATTGAAAGATTCATTGTGCATTAGTTTAGTATATATAACAATATAAAATGTGAAAAATATTCATGATTATGAGTAATCATCAGATAGAATTTAAAATCATAACTCCCCTATGTGTAAAAATTCAAAAATAATTTTTAAAATTGATTCTCTCTCACTACAAAATGCTCATAGGAATAATAAATTTTTACATAGTGATACTATCATATGACCTCGTCAAACCATCTTTGCTTGAATCTTGAAAGGTCATGTTTACAATGAATGTCAAAAACATAAATACCCAAGCAACTTGTATTGAAGGACTCATTGTTCATTAGTTTAGTATATATAATAATACAAAATATACAAAATATACATGAGTGTGAGTAATCATGAGATAGAATTTAAAATCATAACTACCCTATGTGTAATACTTCAAAGAGAATTTTCAAAATTGATTCTCTCTCACTACATAACGCTCATAGGAATAATAATTTTTTACATAGTGATACTATCCTATGATCTGGTGAAACCATCTTTGCTTGAATCTTGAAATGTCATTTTACACTAAATGTCAAAAACATAAATACCCAAGCAACTTGTATTGAAAGACTCATCTTTCATTAGTTCAGTATATATAACAATATAAAATGTGTAAAATATTCATAAGTGTGAATAATCATCAAATATAATTTAAAATCATAACTCCTCTATGTGTAATACTTCAAAAAGAATTTCCAAAATTGATTCTCCTCTAAATTTAATATTCTAATTGTATCTATCCCTTTTTGTAATATAAATAAACAAATATAAAGAAAAGATAAAAACAGTCAAATGCATCAAACACGAAGTGCATTGAATGATAAACTTCTAGTACATTACAACTAGATTTCATTTACATCTTAAAATATGAAAACAAACAAATGCATTGCCTTTTGAACACAATAATAAAGCATGAAAAAATATCAAAATAAAATAAAAATGAATCATTGTCGGGAAGAGAAAACCGGTAATGAGATTGGATGTCCTAAATCATGGAGAACATTGCTTCTTGACATTCATTCATAGTATTTATTTTTTGTTCCAACATTCCCATTCTCTTATGCATCTCGCTTTCAAATAGGTTCTAATGAGAAGGTTTAGAAGCATGTTTATTTTCCATTTCTTCATCCCCAAAAAACTCATCTAATACGGCTTTTCTTTTGCTAGTACTAACATCAATGACCCTCTATCTCTTTGAAGTTTGAGTATATGATCTTGATATGATTGACTTTCAAATTTCAACAATCAATCAAATGGCTTTAGAATCCCTCATTTCTACTACACTTGTAACCAAAATTAGTGGGCGTTAAGACTACCAAAGGGAAGACCAATCCTTGGGTTAACTATTTGAGATTGGTTTATAATCTCATCCTAAATAATTGAACTTACATTGAATGCAATAACGTTTTCTAATATAGTATAAAATATTTGGATGTATGTGTCCAATCTCATAGGAGTGTTTTAAGGGTAACAGGTTAGCACATACCATTTTGTTCAATACTTGATAAAAAGGGAGTGCACTAACCCAAGATAAACAACCCTTTTACACTAAAACCAATATAAGGTGAACCTGAAATTTTAGTCAATAAATCTTCAATGGAGATGCTATACCATTCTAATTTAAAATCAGGGTCCCCAATATTTGTGATGGACAAAAAATGTTGATTCTTTAAGCCGAGATGTCAATAATTTTATTTTGAAAAAAAAAATTTATAACTCATAACTCCTAGGTGATGCATTTTTGGGGCCAATATTGGCATAAAATTCACGTACAAGGGATGGGTAATATAATATGGCTAGTATAGACTGGGATTGCCAACCTCTTGCCTTAATGGCTATGGTAATTCCAATTTCCTAAGACACTATCTAAGTTATGACATACACAAATAAAATTGGACCTATAGAGAAAGTAGTGTTATACCTCAATTCAGATCCTTCATCCCACCATTGAGTGGAATGTGTGGTAGAATCACCGAGAGGAAGTTAACGTTGTTTGACAAACATTATCGAAACCGAGCCAAAATCCAAAAATATGATAATACCCTAAACTAAAAAAATAATCCAAAATGATGAAATTTTCCAAATAAATGTAGAATCAAGTTCAGGGAATTGTTGTTGGGAAGGGTTATTGAAAGAAGCTCAGAAAGGATGTTTATTAGGTGAAAAATTGAGAGAAAATAGGGATATTGGAATTTTGATTATTTCTACCAAAAATTTTGATTTTTTTTGCAAATAGAATAGAAATCATTTCTAAGTATTTTTGGGATAAAAATGAGTGAATTTGGGTAATTTGAGTGAAAATCAGAAAAGGGGGCCTAAAAGGGGGTTTAGGGTTTGTGTGTAGGTTGAGAAAAAAAGTGTATATAAATTGAACCCACTTGATCGATTGAGATTAGTGTCAATCAATCAACATTCATAGATCGATTGATCTAGTTCATACTTAATCAATCGATATTCTTAATTTCTAAAAATTGTAGAAACACCCCAAAGTTCTATATTTACCCAAACTTTTCAAACAAACACTTAAGTGATAAACATACAAAATTAAAAAAAATCTATTTTTATTTCAAATGTTTTTTTTGAATAAAGATAGTAGATTTATTCAAACATGAACATCCCTCAAATAATCAATTTTCAAATAACAATCATTCTTAAACAAAATTGGACTATACATAGCAAGCATAAGTATTATAGTAAATCATACATATATTTCTCAACACTTATGGTGACTTATTTGCAATTTCTTAAGGTGAGATAAATATTGAACTACAATAGTTTGCCAATTTTTTCATTTATGATTAGTTATGAAAATTTTTAATGTAAAGAACCAATCATGAAAAAATTTCAATTGATTTCATACTTGCACATAAAAGAATTCTTACTAAGAGAAGACTTTATTAATTAATAATTATTTTATTTTGAATTCCCTCTCATTATTTATGATCATTATTATATGAAGGATCGATCATTTATTTTCCATTTTGCATAACCATATATGGCTATTTTGTTTTTGTGTATTCAATTGTTTTTTGTATATAGCTATTTCCTTTATCATATTACATTTCTTTTGCAAAGAAAATATGCATAAGCCAAAATACACAGTATGATGACTTTCACAGTAGTTGTGAGGTAGACCTCTCCACTCACTACTATAGATTTCTACCTCACACTAGGTAGCCCTCCCAAAGTTAGGTGTCTCTCTATTGCAACATTTTATACAGTGAAAAATAATGTCTATCCATAACTTTTACATTCAAGGTTATCTCAAGTCATAAAGTCTCACATAATCAATTATAAACTTCAAGCATACCATAATTCTATATTCAATGAGTGTGCGAGTTAGTTCTTATTAACATTGATCACCATATGTAATGAAAAATATAAATGCATAGAACTAGATATATTTTTCTTGATCTAAAGTAACATTTGAGTTTATTTCATTGTCAAAAAAATTGTACTCTCTTCATTAATTTTTTATTTTTTTATTTTAAAAATAAATTTGAAATAAAATAATACAATCAAGAATCTTCTAGGAAACTCTTCCACCCACCTTCCTATTGTATTTTCCATCCTCTTCTTCAATAATCTGATGAATAGCTTGTTGGAAGATTTGGCCTGAACATTGGCTTAAGGATAATATGGCGTAGAGTGGCACATCTTGATGTTGTACTTGAGGGTGAATTATTTGATATTTAATCTTGTGATTTGTCTCCTATTATCTATGAAGATATCTCTGGGTATGCTAAAATGAAAAATTATGGACTTCCATATAAATCAAATCACATATTCCTCTTGTATTCTACCCTGGGGCTTTTTGAATTTTTTGGTTGAAGATATATTTTTGACATGTTTAGGATTAGGTGGTATATATTTTTATAGAGAATGTGGAATATATTTTTGTATATGTAAATGTAATAATACAATACCCCATGTTTGGTTGACTAGAATGGAATAGAATTAGAATTGATGCCTTCCAATTTTATGTTTGTTAGGCTAAAAAATGGGAATGAAGAATACATTTGAATATGCCTTTTTACAACTTCTTTGGATTATTCAAGTTCCTATATCATATTTTATTTGTTTTCTTCTAAACCTACAAGACATGAATTCAAAACATTAAAACATTCAGATAAATCAAGATTATCTTCTTCTCGTACCAATGAATTTATTTCAGAGGATTTTAATTTTCATTGAGTTTAGTTACTTCTACAAGCAACTTATCTTTATATCTTTTGCATATTACGAACTCACTAAAAGCTTCAAAAATACTAGTGACATTAAAATATTTGAGTAAGAATTAAACATCACTTTCCTCATTAAAATATAGCACAGTTCAATGAAATTAACATCTTATTTTCTCTTTCCAAATCACTAATACCTCAAATATTGTTCGACATTAGTTATTATTCATGATTGTATGAGAAAAATCAAACTTATGAGTGTTGAGTACTTGAAATGGTGTTTGTAAATGGGTTGTATGTGAGCCATGTATTGATTTAGAGTTTCTTGGTATTGTACTCGGTGAGTTAATTACTTATAATGGATATCAATAATGGTTATTATTATACTAGTTTGGACCTTTTGATTTTTGTTTTAGGGTTTCTATTTTATGCCTAGGTTGATAAGTTTAATTTGAAAATAGAGAGAACTTTACTTCGCTTAAGATGGGAACGCTTAACACCAGATCAATGAGGGTTATAACAGCATAAGAGGATCAACAAACTATTACGGTCCCTATACCCCTAGGGGATTTTGCAGTCCCATAAGAAAATGGAGCCCAATCATCTATGAATAGACCGAGCATTAATGGTAACAACTTCAAACTTAAGCCAAGAGTTATTCAAATGGTACAAGCAAATCAGTTTGGAGGGTTTGTCAACGATAATCCAAATCTTCACTTGTCTTCATTCTTGGAAATTTGTGACACTTCCAAGATCAATGGTATAGTAGATGTTACAATTATCCTTTGCTTGTTTCCTTTCTCATTGAATGACAAAGCTAAGGCATGGTTATAGTAACTACTTGTTGGGTCAATCACTATATGAGATCAATTGGCACAAATATTCTTGGCAAAATACTTCCCACCTTCAAAGACAGCTAAGCTCAGAATTGACATAATTTCTTTTCAGCAATTTTAAGGGAAATCACTTTATAAAGCTTGGGAATGCTAGAAAGAGCTATTAAAAAGATTCCCACACCATGGCCTTCCTACTGGCTGTAAGTGCATACATTCTATTTTGTATTAATGAGGAAGCCAAGGACTATAATTGATATTGTAGTTGGAGGAGCTTCCATGAATAAAATCGAAGTGCAACCTTTTGATTTAGTTGATGATATGGCATCTAATAATTGCCAAAGACCTATAGAGAGGCTAAACCTAAAAAGAGTGGTTAAAGCGATCAACGTAGACACCATCTATCTCAAAAAAATGCTATATTGTTAGGTCTAACTATGAAGTAAGGTGAGGGTAGTATGAAGGTAAATATGGTACAAAGCCCATTTTTTGTGTGATTATTTCAATGGACTTCATTATACTAACGCATACAACCTAGGATTGAGAAACCACCTAAATTCCTCATGAAACAATCACAATAATCTAGGTGGTAATCAATTCAATCGTGAACCCTTCCCACGAATAGGTTTTCAACAATCACAAGCCCAGGAGAAGAAGTCACCCAGTAAGGACAACGCAAGTGCTTTAATGGGAATGATGAAAGTCTTCATCCATTTAGTAAATACAAAAGTGGAGCACATAGAGTCCACTGATAGGGCTTCTATTCAAAATTTATATATTCAAATGGGGTAACTAGGTCAAACCATAAGTCAAAGGCTTCAAGATAACTTTCCAAGCATTACAGATGTTAATGCAAAAAAGAAAAGGTAAGGAGCACTATAAAGCAATAGCCTTGAGAAGTGGTAAAACCTTAGAAAATGAGGAAGCTAAAATAGATGAGGAGGAAAAAGTAGACAAAGAGAGTACTAAAAAGGAAGTGATTCAACCAAAGTAGAGTGATCGCCAAACAAATTATATATTCAATTAATACGCAAGTATATGTATTGCAACAATTAATATAATGATAAGAAAATATATTTCCCATGGAGATTATTTTATTAGAAACTAATTTTTAAAACTAAAAAAAATAAAAATCAATGTTTTGTATTTTTGTATTTTTGTATTTTAAGAAAGTAAATAGCAATAATTAATTAAATTAGATTTGGTAACTAAGAAGATATATGATAAAATATCTAAGAATACTTAATCCCCCATTTTTCTAAATATGTGAATCACTAAAATCCCCTCAATGTAATTATCAATTAATTATATGATCAATTGAATCTAACATAACATATATTTCTCTTCCAAGTAAACTATACACCATATAGTAATTAATTTAATCACATTCTCATCCTAATTAAAGTGCATGCTACTCATTATGTTCATCAATTATAGGTCACATATATAAGAATCACACATCTCTCCCTAGAAACTATGCATATTATTTAATAAAGAAAAATAATCAAATAATTCTCTCAAATTTATTTAATGGTCTCTATAGATAAATTTTTCAGCAAAAATTTAATATCATAAAAATTAGATTAAATAATATAATTAAATTGAAATTATAATTAGGGTAAAATATTAGATCATCACATGGTGAAAATTGGGTTCATAAGTTCCCAAGATTAATAAATTAACTAAACATAATTGTGTCCACAAAGCTCATATCTTTCATAAAATAAGACATCAAAATTGATAAAGAAAAGAGTAGAAAAATAAATATAATTAATCTCTTGAATTATTGGGCTAATATCCTTTTGAATCTCCACCAAAATTATATCTCCTTTTGAAAATTTGGTATTTTTTTCTCTTTTTAGCTCCAAAAAATTATCAAAATTATTATAATGACGGAGCAGCTTCAAATCAAGGGCTGAGATCAAATAAAACAAAATCAATAGTACTAGCTAATCACAATGCGACACGTGGCACACAAAATTCACTATGTAAATCAAAATTTCGACATGTGGCAATGGAGACTCGTTAGAGTCAATAGCTGCTGAGTCATTGCCACGTTGTACAATTTGATTTATGGTAATGGATGGTGTGGCACACAGGTGGAACACAAGAAGCAATCACATGATGACACACGGCGTGAAGGTTTGATCGCTCTCTAAACTCATATTGAATGTTGTGCTGACATGTTGGTTAGTATCCTCGTGGCTTACTCAATCAACTCCTTTACTTGTGTGGATGCCACATTGTAGCTTCTGATTGGTCCTACGTTAAAATTCATAAAAAATCCCAAAAAATCCAAAAACATTTTAAAAATTATATTTTCACCCCTTTTTACTAAAAAGTTTATATTTTAGTTTTTTTAGCCATAAAAATACTATTTTTAAATAAAACAAGTAAATATTAAGTAAAAAAGTACGCTAATGACTCTATTTTCATAGAGTCATCAATATCGTCCAATGCACACTTGAAATCAACTTATATGAGCCCCTAATCAATTCAATCTTGGAACAAGTTTCATAAGTCTATTTTTAACATCCATCTCCGCTACTATAAATATGCACTTAGCTAAATATCAATAAGGACTTAACATGATTGTAATGTAAGGCTTAGGTGACGGGTCGATAAATGAAGACATTTAGGCTCTTTCCACACCATAGCTTTCTTTTTGTTCATCATGCACTTTTTAATTACAACTCAACTTTTACTTGATATTTCAGTGCACCCTCTTTTATCATTTTTTTCATATTCTTTTATTTCACATCTCTTTTCTCTTATTTTTTTGTAACTTCATAACACCCCTTAACTTATTTTTAATTTATTTTCTTTTTCTTTAGAGGGATAATTGTGTTATGAGTTTTGATTCTTTTTTTCTCTCTACTTTTTTTATAAAGTGCATTACATTTCACCTTACTCTATAGCACAACACATGATTGCAATTTTCTTTTCTTTTCATACAAGCTAAAGGTGCAAGGATAAAGGTAATACTTACTAGTTAGGCATTAAATGTGGCTTAAAGATATGAAAGGTTCTTTGTTAGGCTCAAATGGGTGACTAAAGATATTAACAATAGTTAGCTTAAATGGCTCAATCGATCCAAATAAGGTCTAAATAATTTCTCTTGCTAAATACTATTAATGATTTCACCTCAAGAGATGTTCAAACAAATTCTAAAACTTGGTAGATCTCATCGACTTGTAAAACTTAGTACAAATATTTTCTCAATAAGCACACCAAAATCAACCATGAACATGTACATAAGAATTGGAATCAATCCAATCAAAACTAGCAAGCATATCACATGATTAATGTAAATATCTTAAAAAACATATTACATTACTTATCCTAGTCATGACAACCAATTTTTTTTCATTAAGTTCATATGTTCCATATCACTTAGTTTCCATATATTTATCATTTTTTACCCAAATCATGATTAGAAACATGTTAAGAATTAAAAACAATTCCCCTAAAAACTTTAAAATGCATAGTAAATACTAATGTAAAGAATGAAGTTACCTCGCCCAAACTTAAATTACATATTTTTCCTAATGTGCACATATAAATATGAAAAGGTAAAAGAAAAGAAAACTCTCTTAATCATGGCATACCAAATATGTTGTTGAAATGCTCATTCTTGTTGTGCCATTGCTTTCCACATTTATTCACCTACATAACAAAAATAATGAAACTATAAGTAAAATAACATTGGATTACCTCCCAATGAGCGACACGTTTAATGTCCTTGAATAGACGGTCATATCAAATCTTAAGGTACATCTCTTTGTTTCCATTTACTTTTGAGTTTGCATGGAAACAGTTTTAGTCTTGATTTGTTTAATAGTACTTTATGTTTTGGCTTGAAAACACGATGCTCAATTCTCTTCTCATGCCATATTTTTGTTTTCTTTTTGAAATTTTTGGCATTCTTATAAGCACTCCACTGTGACTCATCCAATTTATGTATTTCCAACATCTTTTTCACCTCACCATTGTAATATTTCACTTACATACTTGACTAGGGATGGAAGGGTAAAAGTGTGAGGACTAACTTGTTGAACCTTCAATTGATGGTTTAAGCTTAGATCCTATCTCAAAATTTTCCATAATCACCTTTGATACACATATGAGAGGTGTGTCCTCTATTAAGTTCACTCAATCTACAATATCAACCTTCGATTCCATACTTTCAAAGTTAAAATAAGTTGAAATTTTTTCTAATGAGTTTATGTCCTTTTTCATAGCAACACGTGTAACAGTCTTAAGTTTGGGCGACTTAACATATTCTTTCAAATTGTTTCCAAAATCAATATCAGGGGGTTTAGATGCTTTAAAAAATTTAAACATTACTTATTCATCTTGCACTCTCATTGTAATTTCACATTTTTCTTTATCAATGAGTGCTTTTCTGATTCCTAAGAACAAACAACCAAGTATAAAAGGAATTTCATGATCTTCCTCTATGTGTAACCTAATGAAATCTAAAAGAAAGATGAATTTGTCTACTTTTACTAGCATATCTTCTACCAAACTCCGAGGTTTTTTAATCAACTTGTATGCCATTTGTAATTTTATTAAAGTGGGTTCGGCTTTACCAATCCCTAATCTCTAGAAGACTGATAATGGCATGAGGTTAATGCTAGAACCCAAACCCCATAGTGCCTTACCAAAACGGATGTTCTTAATAATGCAAGAAAACTATCTAGATCTTTCAATATTTGGGGTAGTTTTCAAGTAAGGATGGCACTACAACCTCTAGTTAAGGTTATAGTGGGTTTGTAAAGGTTTCACTTTTTTGGCTGAATTATTTTCTTTCCATTACTCTCTTTATCCACTAATTCCTCCTTATCCTTTTTAGTTTTTGGTTCCTCTTTATCCTTTTGAGTCTTACTTTCATGCACTAAAGTCTTACCACTCCTCGAGGCTAGTGATTTACAATGGTCCTTCCCTTCTTTTCTTAGGTTTACAATTTTTTCACTTTGAAGGTTATCTTGTGGCCTTTGGCATATTGCTTGAGAAAGTTTTCCCATTTGGTTCTTTACATTCCTAATTAAAGCCTCTTGAGTGGACACTTTTGTATTTACTGATTGGATTAAGTCTTTCATCATCCCCATTCAAACATTTGTATTATCCTCAATAGTTGACTTCTTTTCTTGGGCTTGTAATTTTTGTGGTTGTTGGAAACTAAGTGGTGGAAGTGATTGATGGTTGAATTGATTACAACCCTGATTGTTGTTATTCCAAGAGAAATTTAGATGTTGTCTCCATCTTGGGTTATGTGTGTTTTTGTATAGATTATTGTTTTGATTCACATTACCCATATACAATATGGATTTAGGATTATTTGAAAAATTATTAAAAAAATGGACTCCATTACAAAACACACACGACACCCTTGAATCTTGGGCCTGGTTTATACTTACTAGCGAGTTTTGAACCTGCAAAAGATTTACCAAATATGACACTTGAGTTGTAAGTGCCATGGTATCATTTACTTCATGTATTCCACCTACTCTTCTTGTGGTTATCATTCTGTCCATTACCATTGATAATTATTTCTAGAAATTTTCACAACTATGCTTCTAATAGTACTAAAGGATGTGTCTAAATTAAAAGTAAATAAAAAATAAAAAGCAAAATAAATAAATAAATAAATTAAGAAAATAAGTAAAAAAAATAACTAAAATAAATAAATAAGTTAGTAAAAAATAAGTAAATTAAAATTAAAAGTAAAGTAAAGAAAAAAAATAAAAAAAAAATTAATTTCTAATATTTATTTTCCTTAGTAACGGCACCAAAAACTTGATCGGCAAAACAATTGTGTGTGAAATGAATACACAAGTATACGTATTGTAACAAGTAATATAATGATAAGAAAAAATCATTCACATAAATATTATTTTATTAGAAACTAATTTTTAAAACTAAAAAAAATAAAAATCAATTTTTTTGTGTTTTTATACTTTAAGGGGGAAAAATTAAAATAAATAAAAGTAAATAGAAATAATTAATTAAATGAGATTTGGTAACTAAGAAGATATATGAGAAAATATCTAGGAATATTTAATCCCCCAATTTTCTAAACATGTGAATCACTAAAATCCTTCTCATATAGTTATCAATTAATTACATGATTAATTAAATCTAACCTAGCATATATTTCTCTCTCAAGTACACTACACACCATATAGTAATTAATTTAATCACACTCTCATGTTAATTAAATTACATTCTACTCATTAAGTTCATTAATTATGGATCACATACATAAGAATCAAATATGCATGTTATTTAATCAAGGCAAACAATTAAATAATTATCTTAAATCTATTTAATTGATCTATACATCAAATGATGAAAATTGGGTTCATAAGATCCCTAGATTAATAAATTCACTAGACATAATTTTGTCCATAAAGTTCATATTTTTCATAAAGAAAGACATAAAAATTGATGAAGAAAAGAGTAGAAAAAGAAATACAATCAATCTCTTGAATTGTAGTGCTAATCTACTTTTGAATCTTCCCCAAAATTGTATCTCCTTTTGAATTTTTTTGTATTTGTTTTCCTTTTAAGCTCTAAAAACTGACCAAAATTATGCTAATAACGGCTCATTAGGGTTTATAGGGTGATTAGGGACTTAAATATACCTAAGATACTATCTGGACCATCAGATCAACTTTAGATCAAGGTTTAAGATCAAAATAAGCAAAATCAATAGCATCAGCCAATCACAACGCGAGATATGGTACACAAAATTCACTAGGAGAATTAGAGCACAAAGCATGGCAGGGGAGACCAGATCGAGTCAACGCTTGTTGATTCAGCACTACATTGTGCAACATGATTTATGGTAACAGATGGCATTGTTCACGGGTGGAACGTGGGGAGAAATCAGATGATGACACTTGGAGTGAAGGTTTGATTACTCTCTGAACTCGGATTGAATGCTATGTTGACATGTGGCATACGCTACTTCGCTCCTCACATGCGACAATCTATAATTCATTGTCCCTACTTATGTGGCATCCTTGTGGCTTTCCTAGTCAACTCCTCTGCTTACGTGGCAAGCCACGTGGTAGCTATTGATTGACCTTGTGTTAAAAATTTATCAAAAATCCATAAAAATACCAAAAATATTCCAAAAAATCCCAGAAAACTATATTTTCACTCCCTTTTCACTAAAAAGTTTATATTTTAATATGTTTAGCTCCAAAAATACTATTTGTTGAATAACACAAGTCAATGTTAAGTAAAAAAGTGCATTTGACTCTACATTCATAGAGTCATTCAAGAGCCACCTCTATAAACCCATTATTTTCTTCCCTCAAAAGACTCAAGAAGCAAAAATTAGACAAACAATTTTCAAAAATTCCTTGATGTGTTCAAGGAGCTACACATAAAGATACCATTGTAGATGCATTTTATTAGATGTTTTCATATGCTAAACCCAATTCAGTAATATTGCTAGTGGGAGATAGATCAATCAAGCATCCCTAGGGTGTGGTAGAAGGTGTGTTAGTAAAATTGAACAAACTCATATTTCTAGTAGATTTCATTTTACTTGACATAGTGGTGGATCGCGACATTTCTATCATACTTGGTCATCCATTCTTAACAACCTAAAGAGTATTCATTAATGTTAAAAAAATGTGAGCTAACAATAAGAGTGTAGGATGAACAAATAACATTTAATGTTTTTAAAGCAATTAAATTTTCTAATATTGATAACACTAGTGATTGCTTTAAGATATATGTTACCAATTAACTAGCTGATGATGTACTTCATTACTTATGCCTAAGTGATGCTTTAGAATATATGCTTGTTAATTTTGTCAACACATATGTTTTTGAACACCATGACAATCACTTAGGCATACACATTCATGACGATAATTAAACTAAATATTTTGAATAACCCATATTCAAGACTTTGACACATGATACTATGAACAATGAAATAAATTAATTAGAAAAAGAATTATACTTATTTTATTGATGAAACTATGGAATCTATGATGTGCGTTGATATTATTGACTATGTGAAATATTTGGATGCTAGCCTCACATGTGTGTATCTAATGTTGATGTGGAGTGCCATGAGATAGGCTCTAAATTCAAACCATTGAGTGAAGAGCTATTGAAGTTAGAACTCAAACATTTTCCCTACCATGCCCAATCAAGTTGGAAAGCAAAAGTGTTCAATGGAGAGGTAAAATGGATGTTACAAATATAGAAATTGGATGAGCTATTATGGAGCATTCACAAGAATTTCATTCCATACAAAAAGAAAACAAAACGATGGCATGATAAGAAAATTGTGCACCATATTATTGAACCAGGATATAAAGTGTTAATGAATAACTCAAGACTCAAATAGTTTATAGGTAAAATCAAGAGTAGGTGGTTAGGTCCATTCACCATCACTAAGGTAACAAACCATGGAGCCATTGAATTAGAAAGCAAAAACAAAGAGTGGTTCATAGTTAATGGGCATAGAGTAAAGCAATACGGTAGAGAATAATTGCCAAATGAAAAGGTTATGATGACCTTGGTAGATGTACCTTAGGAGCTGATATGAATGTCTATCCAAGGATATGAAACGTGGCACTTGTTAAGAGGAAACCTAGTGCTATTTTACTTATATGTTTTCTATTTTGCAGTTGTATGAATATGGAGGGCAATTCCACAACAAAAATTGAGTAGTTTTAACAACATATGTGATGTGACAAGGCTAAGGGATTTTTATTTCCTTTAACTATTTTTCATATTCATATGTGCACATTTTCCGTGGGCGAGGGAACTTCATCATTTATTTTAGCATTTAGTATTCATTTTCATTTTTTAGGATATTTTTCATTTTTTAAGATGTTTTCTATCATGATTTGGGTATAAATTGATGAATACATGGAAACCAAATTCATGCATATTTGATATAAAACATAATAACCCAATGATAGAATTGGTTGTCATGACTAGGATGAGGAACGTAGCATGCTCGTTAAGACACTTACATTAATCATGTGATATGCTTGCTAGTTTTTTTTTAATTGATTCAGATTTTTATTCAACCCTTCATGATTGATTTTGGTATTCTTACTGTGAGAAAATTTGAGGTGAATTACGATTGTTGATAAGGTCGACCATGTTTTAGAATCTATTTGATCATTCCTTGAGGTGAAATCCTAAATAGTATTTGGCTTGAGAAATGATTTAGGTCGTTATTAGATCCATTGGGTTTTTCAAGATAACCATTGTTTACATCCTTAGTTACCCTTTTGAGGCTTACTAATAACCATTCATATCTTTAAGACACATTTTTAGCTTAACCAATAAGCATTACCTTTACCTTTACACCTTTAGCTTGTATGAAAAATGCAATAATGGGCTATGCTAGTATTGAGCGAAGTGAAATGTAATACACCCTATTTCTTCACATTAAAAAAACTCACCACATAATAATCCTTCTAAATAAAAAAAGAATAAAATTAAAAATAAGTTTGGTGTGTTGTGAGGCTAAGAAAAAGAGAGGGCAAAGAAAAGAGGGCAAAGAAGAGACGTTGAATAAAAGAATGAAAAGATTTTAAGATAGAGTGTACAAAAATAGAAAATGGAAGCTCAATTCAAGTTAAAGATTGCATAATGAATGAAAATAGAGCTAAGATGTGAGAAAATCTTAAGAATATGCATTTATATACTCTCCTCTAAGCCTTGCACAACAAGTATGTAAAGCCACATTGATCTTTAGCTAAGTGAACCTTTATATTAAGGGAGAGGGGTATGGAGAATAGACCTATGAAACTTGTTCTAAGACTTTGTTGATTAGCATGCTTATATAACTTGATTTCTTTAGTACATTGCATGACATCATGGTAACACACACAAAATTCAATTTTTCAAAAATGTTGCATATCATTGTATTAATGGATTGTTGATTGATGGATATATGAACTTCATTATCATAGAATTGTACCACTTTTGAAGCGGATAGTTTTTGCTAAACATGCATGTATTAATAGATATATGGTTATAAATGTACTGCCCATATCATTTTAGGTTGTTAAACTTGCCTTTGCTTGAAGGAAAGCAAAGAGTTAAGTTTAAGGGTTGATAACTCTATATAGGTAGAGTCTTATGGCCACTTTTGAACCACTTATTTGTCTTATTTTTGCTTAAATATCATAAATAAGCTTAATTTTGTTTAATATGGTAATGTAAGTGAAAAAAATCAAACAATTCAAATATAGGAAAAAGTTAGGAAAAATATAGGATCAACAAGGGAATAGATTGATCTAGACGTCTATTGATTGATCGAAGGTTCATCACTCAATTTATTGATAAGGGAATAGATCGATCGAGGATTTATCACTCGATTGATTGAGAATAGGCTCGTTCGATCTATTCTAGATTGATCAAGCTGCATGGATTTTAATGTGCTAGCCTTAAATTAAATTCCAAATTTCAATCTCATCCCTAGGATTAAAGTAATACGAATCCTAATCTAGTAAGGATCAATTTCCACCTATTTAAAGAACCATAGAGAGGTCATTAAGAAAACACATTTAAGAATTACAACGCCTTAGCAACTACCCGTAGGAAAGAAATAGAGAAAAAGTTCAAGATGATATTAAATGAGGCACAACTTTATGAAGGATTGAAGAGAAGATTAGTGATACAAATCAAGAGATTGAGTACATCTCTTCTTCTTCTCCTTTCCTTTTCAATTTTTTTTGTCTTTCTTTATGAAAAATATAAGCATTATGAAGATAATTATGTCTAACTAATTTATTAATCTAGAGGTCTTGTGAACCCATTTTTCTACATGTGATGATCTAATACTTTACCCCAATTGTTGTTGGAATTTAATTATATTAATTAATCTAATTTTTATGATATTAATTGTTGGGCCAACAATTGATCTATAGAGGCAATGAAATATATTTGAGATAATTATTTAATTATTTGTCTTGATTGAATAACATGACAGAGATGTATGATTCTTATGTGTATGATCTATAACAGATAAACTTAATGACTAGCATGCAATCTAATTAACATGAGAATGTAACTAGGTTAATTACTATATGGTTATTAGTGTATTTGAGAGAGGAATGCATGTCATGTTAGATTTAAGTGATCATATAATTAATTGATGATTATCACTACTACAAAAAGGGGTATTAAAGTCGGTTAAAAACTAACTTTAAACCAATTTAAAGTCGGTTCCCTGAACCGACTTTAAATGAAATGACTTAAAATTTAAAGTCGATTCAACGTATGAACCGACTTTAAATTTTTAATTTTTTTTACAAAATTTACTCATTTTCTATTATACTCAAATTAAAGTCTGTATTCGATCACTAAATAATAGCAGAAAAAAATAAAATTTGTTTAACAAATAGTTTAAATAATACAAATAAGTAGCTCTCTTACATTCTTGATTAATTGATAGACCCCTTATGACCCTAAATTGTCCAAATTTTGCCTATTTTGGCTTTGTTTGTTCTCATTTTACCTTATTACCATATTTGAAAATGAGATAGATGTTTTGAATAATATTCAACTTAAACCAAGACAAATAAGTAGCTCAAAATTTCCAAATAACTCTAGTTCTATAGAGTTATCAACACTTTCAAACTTAACTCTTTGCTTGTTCTCAAGTAAAGACAAAGTCACTACTACAAAAGGGGTATTTAAGTCGATATGTAAAGTCGATTTTTGGAAAAAAACCAACTTATAATGAATTTAAAGTCGGTTCGGTGTAGAACCGACGCTATCGTCGATTGACATCTGGAACCGACGCTACAACCATGTGTAGCATCGATTCGACACGTTAACCGATGCTACACATATGAATAAATTATTTTTTCTTCTTTCTTCCCCAGATAGAAACTATTCCAAGCGTTGCATAACTCTCAAAAACCCAAAACCTCCTCCACTACTCCTCCACTCTTTCTCGTTTTTTGGCTACCTATGACCACCAATTCTAGCACCGGTTAGTGAGTTTTCTTTCTCTCTAACTAATTTTTTAGATCCCCTATTTTTTTGAGCAAAATACTCAAATTTTTTATACCCATTTTTTACTTACAAAACACTATTTTTTCTTCATTTCCTTCATTTTGTCACTTCATTTACTCTTGTAAGTATTTCTATTAATCCTACGCACTTATTTATTAATATTTTTTCTATAATTATGTGTTATTATTTATGTGTATAAATTTTGGTATTATATATGTAGGTTTGTATTATAACACCATGGTAATTTTTCTACCATTAATTAATATTTTATTTTTAATTATTTGTATTATTTAAATTATTTGTTAAATAGATTTTTTTATGCTATTATTTAGTGATCGAATACAGGTTTTAATTTGAGTATAATAGAAAATGAGTAAATTTTGTAAAAAAAAAACAATTTAAAGTTGGTTCCCGCATGAACCAACTTTAAACGTAAAGTCGGTTCATCGCGTGAATCGACTTTAAACGTAAAGTTGGTTCACACGTTGAACTGACTTTACGTTTAAAGTCATTTCATTTAAAGTCAGTTTTTAACCGACTTTAATACCCCTTTTTGTAGAAGTGAGTAAAATAAAATAACTACTAAATGCTAACACAACTTAGGAAGCATATTCATAAATATATCTCATTCAATGGATGCATATTCTATAGGAATTTATTCCCCCTCAAAGCATGTACATTTTTATGATTCATAGGTTCATATGGCCATTAATCAACATTCTATTAACATATGTGTATGCAAGGTTTTTAATAAAATAATCTCTATGTGTGTGACTTACAAATGTTGTCATCCAAAGCACTTAAGAGGTAATGTTTTGTAAGCATGTCTTAGAAAAAGCTAAAACAAGTTTCATAGGTCTATTTTTCACATCACTCTTCACTTATATTGGTTATACATTTAGCTAGAGATAAAAAGGACTATGCATGTTTATAATATAAGGCATAAGTAGGGATAGATCAATGCTTTTTAAGGCATAAACCCACACTTCTTTTCGTTTCATCATGAAATTGAGCTTTTGTGTAATAACTTATGGCCTTTCTTTTCTCTTTATTTTTAGCTCTAGTGCCCCAAACCTTTTTAAGTTTATTCTTTTTTTCAAAGGGTTTTATGGTATTGAGAGTTTACATTGGCACTTAATTGTTCACTCTAAAGCTTAAAGCATTTCTCTAACTAAATGCTATTTATGATTTCATCTCAATGTTTGACCAAATATGGTAGATTTTTTTCTTATGACATTGCCCATACTAAGTGTTTTCCCATTAATTACATCAAAGAATCAATCATATAGCTTTTTGCTACTATATCGCATTTGGATCAAAACTACAAAATTGATCATATCAAAAATTGTAGCTTTACATATCAAAAAATAAGACTTGGCATTAGAATTATTGTAGTGACATGATGTCAAAATTTTGACACACTCTAAAAGGACAATTCAAAAGTGAATAATTATTTTTACCAAAAAAAGTGTCATTGGTAGTATAGTTGAAGTAAGGGTTGTACATGTAGATTATTGGTAAAAATTATACTTCGAGTTACTAGTTTATTGGGGATTAATTTAAGTTAGCAATGAGCTTTTTGGTTGATTGTCGAAAAAGATAAAAATTACATATAAATAAAGACAATAGTAGGAGAAAATAACGAGAGATATGTGATTATGGAACTATCATTACTACTAGCCCACAGGTTAATTAAATATGACATGAAATCAAATTAGTTTCTCAAATCTTAAATCAAATTTATAAGTTAAAATCCTTAACTTTAGCTTTATAAATTTTATAATGCTTAAGGATTCTTACATTTTTTTTTGGTGTAATTGATTAATAATTCAATTATCAATCAATCTAAAGCCTTTACAACCTAGAATTATGGATATTAGATTTAATTTATTTACTATATTATGATTTAAAAGATAATAATTAAACTAGACAGGATTAATACTTAACTTAAGTATTCAATTTAATTGTACACAACTTGTCACATTAATCATAAAAAATAGCAATTTTATATCAAACTCATTATTTAACAATAAAAACTTACATATAATAAACTATTGATCATCCTAATTCACAACATGTAAGGTTTTCGCATTTAAGCATAGAATTGAATACATCAAGAATCCAATAATTGAAATTATAATAATTCATTACATTAAATTAATTAAATCATAGTATAAGGTATGAAAATTGTACAATATCACATTAAATATTTAGCTAGCCATGGAGTTCCCAAAGTCAAATAAAAAAAATATTTCATCAAAAATAAATAAAGGATAAAAAGAAAAATCTAATTCTTCATAAATTATTGGAGCCAAACGAACCAAAAATAACAATCTTCAACTTCTTCTTCAATCTTCTTCCAAGAATCTTCAAGAATGGCAGAAAGATGGATTTTTTTCTCAATTTTCTCTATTTGTTTTTGGTATTTCTAGTGATATCTTAATTCAATGGGGGTGTTATTTAGGTATTTTTATGGAAAAAAAAATTAAGTTCTTAGGCTCTGATTAAATTGGGACCACTGGATGATGAAAAAAGTGATGCATATCCGCTATGCCACATGTGTAGCACAGAGGTCATTGTAGCACACACACTTGACATGGTGCGTTTGGTGACACACATGTGTTGGAGGCTAGTTGTGAAGGGTGATTCACTACCAGAATGAGACGAACGATGTGGTGCAATGTGTAATAATGGTTTGACTGGCATGTGGCATGTTGAGAGATAGAGCACGTTGATTTGGCAGGGTCTTCTAAGGGCATCTATGAGCTTTTCTAAGTTAATTCACCTGATGTAAAATATTTTAAACGCACTAAAAAAATTCTAGAAAAATCTCAAATAATCTCAAATTTAAATTTCCTAATAAATGAAAAATACACAATTTTAGAACATTAAAACAATAAAACGTTTGTAAATGCATGTAAAGGACTGGCCTCTTAAAAATATATGTAAAATATCACTTAACAATGATATTATGCTTGCCTGTGGGTTTCTCTTGAAAAACAAAAATCCCTAGTGATTTAAGGCGTGCTTTTTTGTATTTTTGTTAAAGTTGTTATAGGAAGAAGTACAAAATTTACTTCTATCAGCAAATACAAAATATACCTTATGAGTCCTTAACGTGCTTCTAAATATATTTTTCCCATCTGACCATGTTCTTATGATGTTAAAGTTCTTTTACATAGTCCCATAAGAAAAAAAAAATTACTATTTTATTGATTATGGATTTAACCTTCTGAAACTGACTAGCTATGTCCTATAATGTTTATGCACCTATTTTTTAGTAAAAAAAAAAACCAAGTATTCATTTTAGGTGTGGAAAGATGGGGTTGAAATTTGAACGTGAAGTATCATAATTGCAACAATATTTATTATTAACCCAAAAAATTTTGTTTTGAATTTTTTTTTTAAAAAGTAATCGAAAATTATACTTGTTCCTATATAATTTTCATATTTGTGAATAGGGATCTTACATTTTCTTGGTAACTAACCTTTTCATTTAGGATTAATGTGTTTTGGATCATTTTCTCAAAGAATTATTTTCTATGCAAATATAAAACACCATATACAAGAAGTTTTTGATAATGATTTTTTAACTATCTCCTGGTTCTTTAAATATAAAATCTATTTTGGCTTCAAAAGATTCATGATGAATAAATTAAAATATTACCTTTTACTAAGGCACCACATTCTTAATGATTTTTAACAACATTAGTTAAATTTTGCAATACATAAGGGTACTTATTCCAAGGCGAGATACAATGTTTTTCCCCTGTCATCTTGACTCATGCCAAATTGGATGGCATGTGATAGTCAATAAAGCTAATAAAATAATCCGTCGCAAGCCTAACATGAATGTTCAAGGTGGCTGTACTTCAATTTAAAACGACTATAATATTCTCTCTTGTTGAGCTAGTTGTACATAAGAAGAGAGAGGCTTCTTATTTAATTTGCTACAATAATGCATGCCCCCTCGGTTTTAATGGGTCGTCAAATCATTGTTCTTTGAAGAATAATCATAGAGAACACTGCTTTTTGTCACAGCAATTTTTCATCCCGATTTGCCGGCTGTGTGTTGCTAATTTTCCAAAGATAATTAATGAAAAGAGGAAAAATACACATAAAGCAGTGTAGCTTATACGGCCGGTAGGCAACATTTTCTAATCATAAATTAGTGATTACATATCTTGTTTGCAAGAATTACTTCTTATATGTATGAAATTGTTATATTTATTGGAAATGTGAAAATTAAAATAGTTGTGATATCGCTTATTAACAAATGATCAATTATTACTACTATAAAAATAGGCATTAAAGTCGGTTCGCTGAACCGACTTTAAATTGAGCGACTTAAAATGTAAAGTCGGTTCATCATGTGAATCGACGCTACGTCCAATATGGATAGCGTCGGTTCTACACCGAACCGACTTTAAATTCATTAAAAATCGGTTTTTGGAAAAAACCGACTTTACATAGCAACTTAAATACCCCTTTTTGTACCCCTTTTTGTAATAGTGTATATTGTGATATGTGAACTATTAAGCTAGTGGAGTAAGGACTAATAATAATTTATTCATTTGTAAGCTTTATGATTTCTGTATTGGCATACCCCTTTGCAAAACACATAGTATGTATTTTAGGTAGTGCATTTGTTATCTTCTATGTAAGATCTATTGCAAACAATTCATTATTTCATGCATTCACCTATATTATACTTTGCATGTTTACAAGATACACACAATACTTTCGGAATTGGAGCATGGAGTTAGTATGTTTAGGTTGTTTGTTTACATCAATGTTTTTTCATGCATTTGAAAAAATTACTCATCATTTTTCAAACAAGAGCAATTATTTTTGTGCGCTCGTCAAGGGCACATCGAGATGACTAACGAGCAATTTCAGCTATTACCTTTGTGAGCTAGTCGGTGAGAGCTTTCCAACGTGTTCAATAAGACCAATTTAAGTTGGAAAGTTTTCTATATATATCCCATTTTTTATGTGCTTTTAATTAATAAGAAAATGTGAGGAACCTCTTGTATTTTGAAAATTATGAGTTTTGTGAAAATTGGCTTTCTAGTTAAATATTAGTGATAAGTTTGAGTGTGACCCTATATTAGTAATATGTTGAGGGACTTTTTAAAGAACTTCTTTTGGGTGGGTTTAATTAAATTGATTAAACACCAAGACATAGTTTGTATTTAGGTTTATGTACATAGAAGTTTTCATACCCTAGGCTGCTCACTATACAAGTCATTGGTGATTGTGCTACATCATTTGGTGGTGGAGCTTGAAGGAAAGCTTGATCTACTTGAATTTTAGTTGCTATTGATACAAAAGTGGAGGCAGATTAGAAATAGTTGAGTATATTTGCTCCAACTGCTATTAGAGGCATAGGTTTTATATTTCTTTTAGTTGTGAACTATTGATTTATTATGAATTGCTTGTTGTTAGAGATTGCCATAGAAACTAGTGGATATTACCATATGAAGATGGTTTCGATGTGGGTTTATTATGTTATATCATTGTGGTATGCATGTCCGTGTGTGATGCTAGTACAATTAGAGTGATTATAATATATGTACACACATAAGAGTCACTGATTTTGATTGGAAAATATTTTCTTTCTTTACTACTTTCGTAACTTATATATATCCATGATATTTTGGATATTTTCTTTCTTCGACTTGTTTTCTGGTTTATTATTGTTGTTACTTGTTTTCAATACATATGAGAGTTGTTGAGTCCTTAAGGTGTTTGCATAAACTCTTTCTTGGTTCTGTACTAAGGAAAAACTTTGAATAAGTATCAGAAGTGGTACACTCTATTAAGGTTAACCATTCTTGTGTTGATCCCTTTCTCACTTTATTTTATGTACACTTACTTTCTTGGAGATGGATTTCGATGAAGGAGGTAATGTGGGCAAACCTCCTTCTTTCAATGGAAAAACTATGCCTATTGAAAGTCTAAAATGTGTGCCTTTCTTTGGTCAATAGAAGACTATATTTTGTTAAATGCATCAATAAAGAAGCATTTCTCCCTACCAAAAGTAATAGGTGGCATGCGACATGCATTATTGAAGTTACTAATAGGGGTACCTCTGTAGCAAAGAAGTTAAGGTTGGTTTGACTTAACTAACACCTAACCAACAAGCATACGGGTCATGCAAGTAATATAGTGCTTTAGCACGAGTATCGGTCATCGAGGAATGGGGTGTTTCATAAAAGAATATCAGTGAGAAGAAATTGCAATACTATTTAGGCTAGCAATAAGTGAAACTCGATCATTAACTAATATTACTACTGAATTATGATATTTCGAATGTACCACTTCAATAATGAGGAAAACTAGGATTCAAGAATCCCTTAACCACTTCTTATCCAATTTAAAAAAAAATCTCGAAATGGCTTCCCTAAATGTAATGTCTAGATACATGATCTTAGATGTCTATATCTCTTTTTGACGAATTCATATATGACTTCACACAAACAATCGTGCTATTTCTCTTACTTGATTATTAAATTGAAATACAATTATGCTGCACATACATTAGTTATACTTGAACATTATTCTCCTTGATCTACATCATAAATAACATGGAAGGTAATTGTTCATAGATAAGATGGAAGCTAATTACCCTCTTCCAAACTGCTACTAATAAGGTAAAAAATTGATGTAATTGGTTTACGAAACATATTAGCTTTGATCCAATGGCTGAGATTGATAGTTGAATGTAAAAATAGGGATAATATGTCAATTTTTCTCCACTTGATTAGTTCCCTAGCTCGATTGATCTAACTATGGCATAGTTTCAACCTAAGAATATTTTATCGATAATATAATGAAGTTAGATTAATTGGGTCCCTTTTGGGTCGATCTAAACTTTTATGGATCAATTGAGCTATAATAAGGAAATCCTCTTAATAATCCTTGATCAAAGTTGAGTGATACTAAATGGATCGAATAAGTGGTAAATTCATAATTTTCCTAAAAATGCTATATCTCATCCATTCTAGCTCTGGTTAACGTTGTTCTACCTACATTAGCACATTTATATAATGTAAGTCTCATTGTACCCATGTACAAATCATGGTATATGTTTTATTTTACTTAGTGTATTTCTTCCTCTGTGTAAGGTTGGTTATTGCGAATTAGTAGTTCACACACATACAAAGTTAGGTACACTTTTTATGCAAGTATGTTTACACACACCATGGGGTTAGTTTTTGTAGGATGTATGCTAGTTAGAGAGTGTTGGTTTTCAGTGAGCGAGTGTGCAAGCTGGCCGACGTTGTCACTTGTGTGTTTGGTTCGTTTGAGGTGCACATATTTATGAAAAGTACTCAAATATTTTTGGAAGAAAAAAATGACTTCTTACCACTTTTTCCCCAAGCTCACAATCAAGCTTTCCAAGGACCTTGCCACATATAGTGGTGAGGTGGTGGCAAGGTTGCTAGCAAGGTGGAAAATCTGAGTTCTATAAATACCCTTCACTTATTTAATTAAATGTCTACAAAATATCGCAAAACTATTTTAAATTGACATCTCATTTTTCTATTTTAATATCACTAACACCTCAAGTTTTGTTCGGTATTAGTGATTGATGATTATTTGAGAAAAATTGTACTTATGATTGCTGAGTAGTCAAGATGATGTTTGCAAGTGAGTTGTATGCACTACTACAAATTCAAGCTTTTAAGTCGGTTATTAATCGACTTAAAAGTCATTTTAAGTCAGTTAGGTGAATCGACTTAAAACGATGAGACTTAGAATTTAAAGTCGGTTCAAAGCATGAATCGAATTTAAATTCTACACATTTTAACATTTTTTGCACATTTTTTGCCATCCCTACTACCTGTTTTCGATCATATAGTAACAGAAAAAACCAAAATATGTTTAAAAGAGTTTTTAAATATTACAAATTATTGAAAAATTAAATATTAATTAATTACTTGAGAGTTAAATTTATTACAAAAACTAATTTATATACAATACTTATATATATAACTTAAATTACAAATAAAGTGATGACACCTCTTTTTCCATGGATTTTGTGATATTCCCACTTTGTTTTAGGAAGAGGGAGCTTGGTTTGTTGCTTAGAATCACCAGAAATGTCTCATTCATAATGACCAAGGAACTCTCCAATGAGATGAGTTAGAGTTTGGGCAAGAAAATAGGTCCAAATTACCATGGTGTTGTCTTTCGCTATTCAATATCAGGAAATTATTCTCATCATTCTTCTTGTGATGTAGTAATTTGAAACATGTGTTCTGCCAATTCTTCACGTAAATTCTCAAAAATTTACATATCATAGCCAAATTTGTTCCAACCAAAGAACTACTATATAAAAATATATTTTATATTATATATATATTTCATGTACATGTAAATAATTTTCAAAAATTTTAAATTTTAAATAAATTAATATATATCAAAAACCTAAATACATAAAATTATTAAAAAAGTAAATGAATAAAATACATTCTTTTCTTCTAAGCTTGATAAAAATACACAACCTACATAACACAAAAAATTATACACATAATCAATAACACATAATATAGATTAAACTAAAAAAAATATGAATAATAAGTGTAAAATAATTTATAGATATACTTGCAAGAGTAAATGAATTGACAAAATGAAGGAAATGAAGAAAAAAGAGTGTTTAGTAAGTGAGAAAGTGAAGGAAAATGGGTATGAAAAATTTGAGTATTATGCTAAAAAATGGGGGATCTAGAAGAGAAATTGGCGAGGAAGAAAACCAAACTAATGGCACTGGAAATGATGGTTAAAAGTGGCCAGAAAAGGAGAAAAAAATAGTAATAATAGACGGTTTTTCTCTATAATGGAAGAGGGAAACACAAGCTAGCAGTGTCGATAAATGAGGGAGAGAAGAAGATAAGGTAGCATTGGTTGACATGTAAAATCAATGCTACATGTAGGATTTGAAGTCGGTTCTATGTATCAACTGATGCTACATGTGGCTTAAGTAGGTTGACATGTAGAACCGACTTAAAATCCTATATGTATCATGGATTATACGTGTCAACCGCCTTAAAAAATTATAGAAAAATAAAATAGTAGCATCGGTTGACACATAGAACCAACACTATATGTAGGATTTTAAGTCAGTTCTACGTGTCAACTGATGCTACACGTGGCTTAAATCAATTGACATGTAGAACCAACTAAAAATCCTATGTGTAGCATCTATTCTACATGTCAACTGACTTAAGCCACGTGTAGCATTAGTTGACACATAAAACTGACTTAAAATCCTATGTGTAGCATCGATTTTACGTGTCAATCGACTTAAAAAATTGTAGAAAAATAAAATAGTAGCATCGATTGACATGTATAATCGACTTAAAATTCGATATAAGTTTGTTTTAAGCAAAAATAGACTTTATATCCTGACTTTTATACCCTGTATTGTAGTAGTGATGTGTGTCGTGTGTTAGCTGGGAGTTGCTTGGATGCAACTATTTATTTGTAAGAGCCTCATTATGGGAGTGAGCTAAGTTAAATGCTTTGAGTTCTCATAACTCTGATTATGTACAATAAGAAATAGGTTGTTTGAATTTGAGATTGATCCTCAAGATTAGGAGTAGTTACACTTCTGGTGATTGATTTGTTGTCATTGATCATCCTACATTAAGGGGTATGGATGTTTGGACATATAGATCAACCTGAAGCCTAACCCATCTGATAGCCCAAACTTAGAAGGCATCCCAACCTAATGGACAAATCATCCTTAAGGAGCTTTCTAAGACTGCACCCATAATTCCCTCGTAGGGGATAGCTACTTGAGCCAACCTCTGTATCTATAGGGTCGACCACCAATTCGAGCTATAGGATGGTCAACCTAAGTTTATGAATATATTGATTTTACTTTTTTTTCCTTCCTGACACACTTATATGTGTATACCTTATGTAATTGACACATGTATGTGTAAAACTTTATATATATATATGAACTCCCTCAGAGATCCATACATTCAATCAATTGCTCTAACTTCTCTCTAAGTTGTTTCTCTACAAATCGGACAATTCTCAAAATTTTGACACACATCATTGGCGTTGTGCTCCCAATTAGGTGAGGGAACCTCTTATGATTGAGTCACAAACCTGATTGATAGAAACACACCAGAGCGCATCATGCCTGAGCCAAATTAGGATGAAAAGGAAGTTAAAGGCAACCCATATTCCAACTCAGTGAGACCTAACAACAAGGAGTGTATATAGGAAAGGAAAAACTAGGAGGCATGATTTCAGGCATTGGAAGTAGCTAACAAGAAGAAAGAGGAAGCCATAAAAGTAGACAATGAAAGGCATGAAAAAGGCAAGACTCTTCATGATTTGGATAGAGACTGTGAGCAACTATGTGTCTCCCCATTCTTCAATGAGATAGAGAATGAGGAACCACTAACCAAGTTCGATGCTCCCATATACCTAATTATATAGAACTAAAGACCCTATTACACACGTACAATACTTCAAGATGGCCATGACCCTCATGAGCCTCACACGAGAGAAAAGAGATGCCATAATGTGCAAATTGTTTACTACTACCCTTTGTGATGGCACCCAAAAATGGTTCAACAACTTAGCACCCTACATCATAACCTTCTTTTCACGGTTTATCAAGATATTCATCACCAACTATTCCTATAACAAGCCCATAAGGAAGGAATTCCACTATCTCTTCTAAATTATTCAAGAAAGAGGTGAGTCCACCGAGGATTATATGAAATGATTCAAGGGAGAAAATTTAGAAATCTTTGAATGCCCTAGCTCTATCGCTATAGAAGCCTTTAAGTGGTGTCTCCTGTTGTCTCTTTTGGAGAACATAAAACGTGCAAGCATACATGGTCACAAGTAATAAAATTTGTAAGTAAAGTATCGTTCCCACAAAGATTTGTTACTACAATTTGTTGAGTACTAAAATTATTTCTCTCTGATTTTATCCAAAACGATCGTTGATTTAGAAAAAGTTAAAGAAAAGAGTTTAATAACAAAGTAAAAGAAATCTAGGATTGCAATTTTCACCAAATTAATCCACTCAAATCATATTATTTTCTCTTGATTTATATTTTTATAGTACATTTAATTTGTCAACCTAAAACTTCTAATTTTATCCATACATCTCTTTCGAGCTCCGTAGAGACACACCTCTTTAAATTAATTCACTATATTCCTATGAGAATTAAATTCACCAAGATTCATTACATTCTAAGTTCTCAAATGGCCACACATACAATTAGGGTATATTCCTATACTTCATCATACATGTCATTCTATCCACGAGCAATATACACAAAAATGCCTCTTCTAAGTTTATTTAAGTGCCATGGATCATTTGATAAAATTCGTAAATAATCAAAAGCATTAAGCACAGTAGGCATCTCAAAAAGAAAATTTAGGAGTTGTTGGTGAGAGGATATTTAAAATACCTCATAGGAGGCAAAAGTGCAAGAGGAGTTCATTAGAATAGGTAAGAAGCACCAAAATCGTCATCTCCATCGAATAGCAAGAGAGACCCACACAATGAGCCTAACATCTTAGCTAACCATACCATTCATAGAGGGCCAAAAATAGTGGGATCTCAAACAACTAACACAAGAGGTTCACTAAAGAGCTACGTAATACCTCGTTTATGTACACCATGGAAAAGGTGAAGTCTTCTATAATGATTATTTTTACTGAGAAATATGAGACCTCGACACATTATAAAGACCCCTTAATGATCACTTTGAGAATTAGATCACCCGATGTTTAATGGATCATGGTTGACACAAGGAGCTTAGTTGATCTTCTTTTTCTGTCTACCGCAAGAGCCTTAGAAGTAAAAGAAATTGATATTGTAAGGATAAAGCTGACTATAGTTAGATTCAACAGTGGCACCACTTATGTAGTAGAGACTACGATACTACTTTTCATGGCAAAAGGTTCAATATTGATGACTAATTTTGTGGCCATTGATATCCCAACTCATTACAACGCCATCTGGGTTGGCCATGGATACACAAGATGAAGGCAATCCTATCCACCTTCTACCAAGTTATCAAATTCTCAACTAGCAATGGCACAAAGAAGAAATGAGAGATTAAGAGAAAGCCAAAAGCTGTTATAATGCCACCATGAAAGAGGTAACCCCTAAGTAGTAATCACAACAAGGTCTCTACCAAAAGAGGCCGAGTTTTAAAAGTCTAGCAAATTCTATCAATCTAAATGAGGTATGAGACTTTCCAATATGAGACAAGGGTGAGAACTATCCCTTAATATTGAGTAAGGTTCTGGCAATAGAGGTGGAGGAGCAACTTTTGCACTTTTTTAAATGAACTTGGATGTCTTCGATTGGCCCTCAATAGACATGCCTGTGATTGACCAAAAGTCATAACTTACATATTAAATGTCGATCTAGGGGCTAGACCTATCAAACAAAGAAAGAGAAAGTTCGTAAGGAATAAGAATGAGGTGACTAAAGATAAACTCACCACCCTTAAGGAAATAAGAATTATAAGGGAGGTCAACTACCCTACTTGGTTATCAAATTTGATTTTGGTAAAAATGGCCTATGGATTTGCCCACATATGTGTAGGCTTTAAGGACTTAAACAATGCCTATCCCAAAAGCTATTTCCCCATCACAAGTATCGATCATATGGTTGGTACTATAGCCAATTTTGGACCAATGAGTTTCTTGGATGCATATTCTGATTACCATTAAATCATAATGCACCCTAAGGATGAGGATAAAACATCCTTCATTATCGAGAAATGGGCCTTTTCCTATACCAAAATGCAACTTGGATTGAATAATGTAAGCACCACATATCAGTGCCTTGTTAAAAAAATGTTTGCAAATCAATTTCGTAAAAACCTTGAGCTATATGTGGAAGATATGACAGTGAAATCAACATATAAC
The DNA here is from genome assembly GCA_030763125.1 of Hippophae gyantsensis. Lineage (NCBI taxonomy): Eukaryota > Viridiplantae > Streptophyta > Magnoliopsida > Rosales > Elaeagnaceae > Hippophae > Hippophae gyantsensis. Next base: position 36,971,316 of record CM061035.1, on the reverse strand, counting down.
CCCTTAACCATATCAGAGACCTAGAAGAAGTATTTTTGGTAATTCGAAGATACACCATAAGACTTAACTCTAAGAAGTGTGTCTTTGGTGTTATTGTAGGAAAATTCTTAGGATATATTTTATCTACCCGAGGGATTGAGGCCAATCTAGACAAGATTTAGGCCTTGGTAAACATGAAGCCACCTACCAATCTAAAGAGGATCTAACAGCTAAATGAAAGAATAATGGCACTGAACAGGTTCATCTCCAATTTCACGGATATATGGTTGCCATTCTTTAAGATATTGAGAAAAAACACATCGATTTTTGGGGAAGAAGACTATGATAAGGCCTTTAAAGCAATCAAACAATACAGGAGTAACCCATCTATTATGGTTAGCCCTCTCCCAAGCAAGATACTTTATTTATATTTGGTTGTGGCCCTCCAAACTTGTAGCACCATTCTCCTAGCGGAAAGATATAAGGTCTAGCACCCCATTTACTACCTCAATCAAATATTGACAGTGCCTCAAAGTAGATACCTAACTATTGACAAGTTAACCTTCACCTTCGAAGTGAGTGCATGAAAGCTTTGACACTACTTTGGCTCACACACAATGGTGTTACCTTCAAACCATTCAAAAGGTTTTTTTAGCATTGGTTCTACATGTCAACCGACGTTAGGACATAGTATCAACTGACACTATCCATATGTGTAGCATTGGTTGACACGTAGAACCTATGCTACATCCTATGTTTAGCATCAGTTCTAAACATCAACCGATGCTACACACGTGGATATTTTACTTTTCTCTTCTTTCTTTCCTAATGTTAGATATAAACAATATTATTCCTAAGCTGCATATGTTTATTCTCAAATACCCAAAATCGACTAACACTCCTCCCCCACGCTTTCTCATTTTTTGACCACTAATAAACACAAATTCCAACGCCGTTTAATGGGTTTTCTTCCTCTCCAGTTTATCTTCTAGATTTTTTTGAGCAAAATACTCAAATTTTTATACCCATTTTTTCAATTACAAAACACCATTTTTCCTTCATTTTGTCACTTTATTTACTCTTGTAAGTATTTCTATTAATCCTACACACTTATTATTCATATTTCTTTATTTTTTTTGTATATTATGTGTTCTTATTTATGCGTATACATTTTTGTATTATGTATGTTTTGTATTATATGTATGTTATTATTTTTATTATGTGGGTTTTGTATAATTTTTTTAATGAAATAAGTTTATATATATATATATATATATATATGACTGTGATTTAAGGTTGGTTTTTAATTTATTTATTTTTGTTAATTTATACTATGTCATGAATTTTATGAGCGAAATCATCACAAATATCAAAATTCAAATTAAAGATGTGGTAATCTCTTTTACCAATATACCTTTTTTAGCATATATGAGTTTTTTTTGTGAATTCATAAAATTAAATTCTTATGTTGAATTTAAATACATGTAATTCTTTGGTTGAAACAAGTTGAACTATGACACGTAAATTTTTGATGATTTATGAGATGAATGGGTAGAAGACATAGTTCAAATTATATCATCACAAGAAGAATCAGGAGAAGATTCTGATGATCTTGAATAACATATGACAACATTATGGTAATTTTTATAATGCATTAATTTCTCTATTCCTGTGTCTGATGTTTGCGCAGCTTATTTGATGGATGTTTTGTTTGATGGATGTTTATATACTCATGTATTTAGGGGAATGAATTGTTATATGGACCTATTTTTGCCCAAACTTTATCTCATCTCTCTTTCCTAGTTCCCTAGTATAACAACATCATGGTAGTCACTGGCCAGCCAAGTATAGGAAATCCACCAAGAATCATCATTCTAGTGTAATATCATGAATTAACAAAAAATAAATTATATATGTTAAAAAATTAGTTGTTCCATAAGTTTATCGACACCAAAACTCAACCAACCCAAGTAACAAATCAAAGTTACACTTGACTTCATATTTAGAGCTCATTATAGTATTAAAAATACCAGCTTGATTCCAGATAGCTTGATATCTATAGAAAAAATATTAATACAAAGCTAATATGATTTCAAAGGGATAAGGTTATTATATCACTCTAGTGTCAATGTGGTAATCTCTTTTACTAATCTTTTAACATATATAAGTTATTTTTTATGAATTCGTGATATTACATTATTATTTTCAATTTAATTACAAATAGTTCTTTGGTTGGAACAAGTGGGAGTATGATATGCAAATTTTTGATGAATTACGAGAAGAATGGACAGAATACTTGGTTCAAATTATAACATCAGGAGAAGAATCTGATAATCTTGAATAACATAGTACAACATCATGTTAATTTTTATAATGCTTTAATTTCTCCATTCCTATGTCTTTTAAATTTGGACTCCTTGTTTGATGGATGTTTACGTGCTCATGTATTTAGGGGAATGAATTGTTATATGGACCATCTATTTTTTACCTAAACTCCATCTCATCTCGCTTGCTTTATTTCCTGGTCACTATGTTGATGATTCTAAGCAAACCAAGCTTCTTCTCCTTGAAATAAAGTGGGAATATCACAAAATCCATGACAAAAGAAACGATATCATTTTATTTGTAATTTAAGTTAAATATATATGTATTGTATATAAATTATTTTTTTGTAATAAATTTAATTCTCAAGTAATTAATTAATATTTAATTTTTCAATTATTTGTATTATTTAAACTATTTGTTAAATAGATTTTAGTATTTTTTTCTGCTATTATGTGATCAAATATAGGTTTTAAGTATAACAGAAAATGAGTAAATTTTGTAAAAAGAAATTAAAAATTTTAAGTCGATTCAAGCGTTGAACCGACTTTAAATTTTTAAGTCACAGAATTTAAAGTTGATTATTAACCGACTTTGAAGGTTGGTTTTGGCGTAGTGAATGATATTCTTTTAGGAAACAATGTATAGTTTGTTTTCTTTTCTCTCTTTAGAGGCAATACTACATAGTTTGTGCTGATGATATCGCTTGATGCACATCCTTGTCCTTTTGTTGTGATACTTGTTTGTTTCTTTAAAATTGTGTTTATCTTCCGTACTACTTTAAAAATCAAAGAAAAGTATTTATATATGGTCCTTCGGCATTCACCTTCTTTCTTTCTCTTTCTTCCGAAGATTGTTTTGCAAGTTATTCTCTTTAGCTTTCTTACTGCAAGTATAATAAAGTTGATAGAGACTTTTTTTGTTTTAGAGTGGCATCCATTTGACTTGAATTGAAATGTAGTTCTAACATGTTTTCATTGAGCGTATTGATGACTCTATGAAAGTAGAGTTATTAGTGTAGTTTATTACTTAATATTTGCTTGCTTTATTCAATAAATAGTATTTTTGGGGTCAAAAATATTAAAATAAAATCTTTCTAGTGAAAAGGAGTGAAATATAATTTCTAGAATTTTTTGAAAGTTTCATGGATTTTTTATGAATTTTTAACACAAGACCATTCATGAGCTTCCATGTGGCACCATGTAACCAAAAAAACTGACTAGTAAGCCACATAAATGCCACACCAGCAGAGACGATGAATTGTAGATTGCCACTTGTGAGGGGGTGACATAGCATCTCACTACATGTCACCAAGACGTTCATCCCACTAGGTCAATGCGCTACGATGCATTTTGACCTGATTCATTTATCTATTCGACCTGTGAACCAGGCCAGCTATTACAGTGAATCATGTTGCACCAATTGGTGCTGAATTGGAAATCATTGACCCAAACCGGTCTCCCTACCACGTATCGCTCTCTAATTTTCTCATTGAATCCTACATGCCACATGCTTGATTCTAATTGGATAACGTTGTTAATTCTGCTTGTATTGATCTTAGCTCTTGATCTGAAGTTGATTCAATGGTCTAGATTCCACTTGAGCTATATTTAACCCTCTAATCACCCCATAAACCCTAACAAACCATTATTAGCATAATTTTGATTAGTTTTTTGAGCAAATTAAGTAAGAAAAAAATTCAAAAGAAGATACAATTTTGGTAGAGATTGAAGAGGAGATTAGTACTCCAATTAAAGAGATTTATTGTATTTTTTTCTTCTACTCTTCTCTTTATCAAATTTTATGTCTTTCTTTATTAAAAGAATATGAGCTTTATAAACAAAATTATGTTTGCTTAAATTATTAATCTTGGGGTCTTATGAACCCAATTTTTTCACCATGTGATGATCTAATATTTTACCCTAATTATGAATTTAATTTAATTATATTATTTAATTTTATTTTTATAATATTAATTGTTTGGCCAACAATTTATCTATAAAGGCAATTAAAAGAGAATTATTTAATTGTTTGTCTTGATTAAATAACATGCATAATTTTTAGGGAGAGATTTATGATTCCTATGTATGTGATCCATGATTGATGAATTGAGTAGTATGTAATTTAATTGACATGAAAGTATGATTAGGTTAAATACTATATGGTGTATAGTTTACTTGAAAGAGGAATACATGTTATATTAGATTCAATTGATCATGTAATTGATCTATAATTATATTGGGGGGATTTTAGTAATTCACATGTTTAGAAAATTGGGGGATTAAGTATTACTAGATATTGTCTCATATATCTTCTTCGTTACTAAATCTGATTTAATTAATTATTATTATTTATTTTTAGTTCTTTCAATTTTGTTTCCTTAAATATAAAACACCAAACAAAATTTATTTTTATTTTTTTGTTTTAAAAATTAGTTTTTAATAACCTAATATATGTGGGAACGATATTTTCTTATCATTATATTACTTGTTGTGGTACGCATATTTTGTGAATTCATTGAACATAATTCGTGTCTGATTAAGTTTTTGGATGAACATATTTATACATATTTTCTTATTCTTTAGTCATTTTCTTGTATTTAATTTTTTTAATTTTAATTTATTTACTTAGTTATTTATTTTTAATTTAGACATCTCATTTAGTGGTATCAGAAACATTTGAGTCTATTGTATGAATAGAGTTTATAATTAAATAACTTGCATAGTTTCTAGGCGGGGATGTATGATTCTTATGTATGTGATCCATAATTGATAAGCTTAATGAGTATTATGCAATTTAATAGACATAAGAGTATGATTAAATTAATTACTATATGGTGTATAGTTTACTTCAGAGAGGAGTACATGTTAAATTAGATTCAATTGATTATGTAATTAATAGATAATTATATTAGGGGGATTTTAGTGATTCATATGTTTAGAAAATTAGGAGATTAAGTATTCCTAGATATTTTCTCATATGTCTTCTTAGTTACCAAATCTGAATTAATTAATTTTTGTTATTTTCATTTTGTTTCCTTAAAATACACAAACACAAAAAAAATTGTTATTTTTTTAGTTTTAAAAATTTGTTTCTAATAAAATAATCTTCATGGAAACAATATTTTCTTATCATTATATTATTTGTTGTAATATGTATACTTTGGTATTCATTGCATACACTTCATGTGTGGTCAAGTTTTTGGTGTCGTTGCGAGGGATTATAAATATTATAAATTAATTTTTTTTATTTTAGTTATTTTTCTTAATTTTTTTCTTTACTTTAATTTTAATTTTAATTTACTTGTTTTTTTTACTAACTTATTTATTTATTTTAGTTAATTTATTTATTTTTTTAAAATTTTAATTAATTAATTAATTTAGTTTTTATTTAGAAATCTTGCCTTTAGATTTCGAAATTGAGCATATTTTAAGATCAATAAGGAAAAACCAATTTGTTACACAAGTGGAGAAAATGGTTAATCCATTAGAAATAAACAATAATGAATTGAACTTGAAAATCATATACTTTTAATGGATGATATAGACAGAGCTATGAATGAATATGAAATAAGTACGTTGGAAGGGTTGAATCCAAGTATTTCAAGGCCAAACATTCATGCTAATCAATTTGAACTAAAGCTAGTAATGTTTCAAATGCTATAAACAATTGGATAATTATGTGGATTACCAACAGAGGATCCTCATCTGCATCTCAAATTGTTTATTGAAGTTGTAGACCAAAGAGGCATTTAGGCTTTGATTATTCCCTCTCTTTAGGACATCATGCTCGACCTTGGCTAAACTCTTTGCCACCTGATTCCATTACAACTTGGAATGGTTTGGCGGAGAAATTTTTGATGAAATACTTCCCACCAATAAAAAATGCCAAACTTAGAAATGACATTACCTCCTACCAACAATATGAAGGAGAGTCTTTATATGAACCATGAGAAAGATTCAAGCAATTGCTAAGTTTCCTCATCATGATATTCCTTCTTGGATTCAAATGGGTAATTTTTACAATGGTCTCAATGCTCAAACAAGAACTATTGTTGATGCATCTACTAATGGAGCTCTACTAGCCAAATCTTGCAATCAAGCTTATGATTTACTTGAGAAAATGGCTAGCATTAATTATCAATGGCCAATGGATAGAATGACAACCACAAGAAGAGTAGTTAGAGTACATGAGGTAAATAAAATCACAACACTTACAGCTCAAATGCAATATTTGGTTAATCTTTTGAAGGCTCAAAACTTGCCAATGAGTATAAATCAGGTCTAAGATTTTGGGGTGTTGTGTGTGTTTTGTGGTGGAGCCTATTTGTTTGATAATTTTACAAATAATCCTAAATCAGTATTCTATGTGGATAATATGAGCCAAAACAATAATCCATACTCAAACACATATAACCTAGGATGGAGACAACATCCAAATTTCTCTTGGAATAACAATAATGAGATGATAATCAATGGAATTTTCAATCATTTCCACCACCTATTTTTCAACAACCCTAGCAATCACAAGCCCCAAAGCCACCTACTAAGGATAATACAAATTCTTTAATGGGGATGATGAAAGACATCATCCAATCATTTAATACAAAAATGTTAACTCAAGAGGCTTCAATTTGAAATTTAGAGACTCAAATGGGGAAACTTACCCCGGCCTTAAGGTAACTTTCCAAGTGACACAATTGTAAACCCAAAAAGAGAAAGTAAGGACCATTGCAATTCCATGGACTTTAGGAGTCGTAAAACTCTAGAGGAGGAACATAGGACCCAAAAAGATGCTAAGGAACAAGTAAATAACGAGGATATGGAGGAATTAGTGGATAAAAAGAGTAATGGAAAGGAAGTAATTCAGCTAAAAAAGAGAAACCTCTACAAACCCACTATTCCTTTCCCTCAAGGACTACTAAAGCAAAAGTTTGATACTCAATTTTCAAAATTTCTTGATGTTTTCAAGAAGCTGCACAAAAACATACCATTTGTAGAGGCACTTGAATAAATACCATCTCATGCCAAATTCATGAAGGATATATTGTCAAAGAAAAGGAGGCTTGGAGATCATGAAGAAATAACCTTGAATGAAGGTTGTAGTTCCATCCTTGATAGAAAATTACCACAAAAACTGAATGATCTAGGTAGTTTTGAAATTCCTTGAAAAATTGGGAACATCCATTTTGGCAAGGAACTATGTGATTTGGGTTCTAGCATTAACCTCATTCCATTATTGATTTTCAAGAGATTGGGGATTGGTAAAGCCAAATCTAATTCGATAACATTACAAATGGTAGATAGATCAATTAAGAGACCTTAGGGTATGATAGAAGATGTACTAGCAAAAGTGACAAGTTCATCTTTCTAACAGATTTCATTTTACCAAACATGGAAAATGACAATAATATTCCTATCATACTTGGTCATCCATTCTTAGCAACCAAAAAAGTAGACATTGATGTACAAAAGGTGAGCTTGTAATGAGAGTGCAAGATGAACAGGTAACATTTAAAGTTTTTAGAGCATCTAAACCCCCTCATATTGATAATGCTTATGAATTCTTAAGCATAAATGTTATTGATTGTGGGATCAACTTAAAAGAATATATTGAGTTTCCTACACTTAAGACTATTACACATGATTCTATGAACAAGGACATAAAGTCAGCAGAAAACAACTCATTATATTTTAACTTTGAAAGTACGGAATCTAAGGTTGATATTGTGGAATGTGTGAACTTTTTGAAAGACATGCCTCTCATGTGCATATCAAAAGTGATTATGGATAGTTTTGGGATAGAATCTATGCTCAAACTATCAATCGTAGGACCACCAAGATTAGAACTCACAACATTACCCTACCATTCCAAATCAAGTAGGCTAGTGAAAGAGTCTTATAGAGAGGTGAAAAAGATGTTGGAAATACATAAATTGGATAAGTTACGGCATAGTGTTTATAAGAATGCCAAAAAGTTCAAAAAGAAAAAAAAATATGGCAGGAGAAGATAATTGAGCACCTTCTTTACGATACAAAAAATAAAGTATTATTGAACAAATCAAGACTCAAACTATTTTTGAGCGAACTCAAAAGTAAATGGACACAGAAGGATGTAACATAGGACTTGATATAATCGTATAGTCAAGGAAACATGAAAATGGTTGGGAGGAAACCCAACATTATTTTACTTATATTTTCATTGTTATTTTTTTGTAGATAAATAAATGTGGAGAGCAATAGCATAACCAGATTAAGAATTTCAATGATAAATGTGGTGTGCCAAGGCTAATGGAGTTTTCTTTCCTCTTCATATTTATATGTGCATATTGGGGACAATGTGCAATTTAAGTTTGGGGAAGGAAACTTCATTCTCTATTTTAGTATTTACTATGAATTTTAAATTTTTAGGGAATTGTTTTTAATCATGATTTGGGTATAAATTGATAAATATATGGAAACTATATGCATGCATGCTTGATATGAAATTCTATATATTACTTAGCAAGAGAAATGATTTAGGCCTTAATTGGATTGATGGAGCCTTTCAAGCTAACCATTGATAATATCTTTAGTCACCCATTTGAGCCTAACAAAGAACCTTTCATATCTTTAATTCATATTTTATGCCTAACCAATAGGCATTACCTTTACCCTTGCACCTTTAGCTTGTACAAAAAGAAAAAAAATGCAATCATGTGTTATGCTATAGAGTAAGGTGAAATGTAATGCACCAAAATAATAAGAAGCAAAACTCACAACATATTTATCCCTTAAAAAAAGAAAATAAAATTGAAAATAAGTTTAGGGGTGTTGTGAAGTTACAGAAAAAATGAACGTGGAATAAAAGAATATGAAAAGAATGATAAGAGAGGGTGAATTGAAATATCAAGTTAAAGTTCAATTGTAGTTAAAAAGTGCATGATGAACAAAATGTTAAGGTGTAGAAAGAGCCTAAATGTCTTTAGTTATCAATCCCCACCTAAGCCTTACATTACATGCATGTAAAGTCCTTATTGATATTTAGCTAAGTGCATATTTATATTAGTGGAGAGAGATGTGAAAAATAGATTTATGAGACTTGTTCTAAGATTTAATTGATTAGAATGCTCATATATGTTGATTTCATTAGTGCATTAGATGATATAATGTGTAGCACACATAAAATAATCAATTTGTCAAAAACCTTGCACATCCTTGTATTAATGGAAAATAGATTGATGAATATGTGAACCTCCTTTTCATAGAATTGTACAAATTTTTAGGGGGATAGTTTTTACTAAATATATTTGTATTAATATATATATATACACACACTACCCCTGTCATTTTATTTATTTAGACTTGGCTTTACTCGATGACAAGTAAAGAGTTAAGTTTAGGGGTGTCATAACTTTATGAAAATAGAGTCATTAGTGTACTCTTTTACTTAATATTTTCTTGTTTAATTCAATAAATAGTATTTTTGGGGTTAAAAATATTAAAATATAAACTTTTTAGTGAAAAGGCATAAAAATATAATTTCAAGAATTTTTTAAAATTTTCATGGAATTTATATGAATTTTTAACACATAACCAATCAAGAGCTACCATGTGGTGCCATGAAAGCAAAAGAGTTGGCTAGGTAAGCCACACAAACAATAACGCCTATAGATACAACGAATCGTAGATCATCGTGTGTGACGAGTAATGTAGCACCTTGCCACGTGTCAACACGACGTTCATCCCGACTTCATCTTGCTTGGTCAAGGCACTACCACACATCTTGACTTGATTTGTTCAGTCACTCCTCACTATAAAGTATCGCTCTCTAATTTTACCACCAAATCCCACATGCCATTTTTCTGACTTTGATTGGCTAGATTTGTTAATTCTTCTTGTATTGATCTCAACACTTAATTTGAAGTTGATTCGAAGGTCAAGATTCCACATGAGCTATAGTTAACCTTCTAATCATCATATAAACCCTAACGAGCCATCATTAGCATAATTTTGTTCAATTTTTGGAGCTAAGAAAGAAAAATTCAAAAGGAGATATAATTTTGGTATAGATTGGAGAGGAGATTAGTACTACAATTAAAGAGATTGATTGTATTTCTTGTACTACTCTTTTCTTTATCAATTTTTATGTCTTTCTTTATGCAAAATATGAGTTTTATGAAAAAAATTATGTCTTCTTAATTTACTTAATTATATTATATAATCTGATTTTTATGCTATTAATTGTTTGGCCAACAATTTATCTATAGAGGCAATTAAATAGATTTGAGCAAATTATTTAATATTTTGTCTTGATTAAATAACATGCATAGTTTCTAGGTAGAGATGTATGATTCTTATGTATGTTATCCATAATTGATGAGCTTCATGAGTAGTATGCAATTTAATTGGCATGAGAGTGTGATTAAATTAATTACTATATGGTGTATAGTTTACTTGATAGATGAATACAGGAAAAATTATATTCAATTGATCATGTAATTAATTGATACTTATATTGGGGGGATTAAGTATTTCTAGATATTTTTGTATGTATCTTCTTAGTTATCAAATCTGAGTTAATTAATTATTATTATTTATTTTTAGTTATTTTAATTTTTCTTCCTCAAAATGTACAAACTCAAAAAAATTTTGATTTTAATTTTTTTAGTTTTAAAAATTAGTTTCTAATAAAATAATTTCTATGGCAATGATTGTTTCTTATCATTATATTACTTGTTATGAAACTTATACTTGCATATTCATTGCATGCACCTCGTGGTTGGCAAATCACTTATGTATGTCTAAATTCTTGAGTTGAATTTGAAAAGAACTTTTTCTTGCACAGGTCATAACTTTATAAATTTGTATAGTTATTTTGAGAAGCTTGTGTTAATCTCTTGTTTGGTGATTTGTATGTCTCTAACAAGCTCTAGAATCCACTTTTAATGTCTCTTGAGATGAAATCCTAGGTGCTACTTAGATAGGGAGATGATTTAGGCCATCTTTGGATCATTTGATCCTTTCAAGCTATCGATGTTTTTTATCCTCAGTCTCTTCTCTTTAGCCTTTATGGTTTTTCTTCATTTCTTTGTACCTACTAGCTTATCCCAAATGATAAATCCCATTTACCTTGCACACCTTTAGTTGAGTTTCAATTTTGTTAATTATTGAAACTATTGTTTTGGGATTGTCTATGTTACCCTTGTGTTTAAAGAAAAATAAAAGGAAATGAAATGAAATGAAAAAGTAAAAGTAAAAGAGAAAATGAAAAATATCACTTGCTTGGGAATGTGAGCTTTTGAAATTTGAGATGTAGAAGGAAAATAACCTAAGGCTAAAGGTTTACTACTTGTTTGTGAGATCTTTACTCAAGGTGTAAGTTTTGATGGACTAAAGGTATGCCTAAACTTAAATATCTCTTCTCTTCTACCCAATCTTCGGCCTTTCATTACAAGCTTTAAAAGACTCATTTCTTTCTTCCAAGCTTGCACTTACATTAGTGGAGAGAGAGGCTCAAAGTGGACATATAGTAATATATAGTTGACAATAGTGGTGTTCAAGGTCCGATTTTGAGTAAAACAAATTAGCTAGACCGGACAGTTCATATTGCTAGAACCCAACTAGATCGGACCGTTTGGGTATTAAAAATGTTGTAACCAAATGGTTTGGTCTGGTTTGGTCAACAATTTTCAACGGTTTGACCTGGTTAATAATACATAAATATGATACACGTAATTATATACCTTTGTTTAAAATATGAGAAATTTAATCAACGATTTGTAAGAAGTGATATGAGAAATTTAATATAATATTAAAACCAGTCATGTCTTATTTGATCCGTTTAAAAAGTAATATAACTAGACCGAACCATTTGATTTATAAAACTATTTGGACCAGTCTAGTCTCATCTGATTTTCCTTTTTAATTTAGTTAGGCCCGATTTTTGGACACCACTAGTTAACAATAGTATAAAGGACTCAAACTTAGGGTCAAATTTTACACGATAAAATTTTTAAATTTTGTCGAAGATAGTCTACATTTAGTGAAAAATAGTTTTGTTGGTGAAAATTTCAATGGTAAAAGTGTTTTTCTCTTATAGTGTGGTCACAGTTGGAAAACCTACAATCACATGCAGTTGTCGAGAAGCCTTCTCTAATAGTTGGTAACCCTTCAAAGATTACTATTTTCATTATTTTGGAGAGTGGTGAGCAACTGAAGGAGCCCTAAACAGTCTTTAAGAATGATTTATCCAAAGAAGGGATTAGTAAAAAGAGAAAAACCATTAATTCTCAAGAATCCAATGTAAAACCAAAGGCAGTATTTGAACCTTTTTTTTCTACTAATGAAGTTTGTTTTATCTTTATCCAATAGGTTTAAGAAACATAATCATGAAAGGAAAGTTTCAGAGATTTTTCCCAAGCTGCAAATCTACATACTACTTATGGAAGATATTAAGTAGGTACCTTGGTATGAAAAATACCTTAAGAAACTTTTTTATTACCAAACACAAGCTTAAGGATAGAAAAGATATAGATGTAGGGAGATTGTGTCTAGTGTGCTTTAAATGAAATTATCATCATGGTGCAATGAAGTTCTTAATGGATTACTAACTCAGTAGTTTTACATCACACACTTTAAGATCTTTGATGATAATGGATGAAAAGAAGTGCTAGCATTGGGCTGATGATGTTAAGCTAAGCACTATGTGTGAAGCAATCCACTAAATTTATTTTCTACTCCTTTATACTTATTTTTTTATTATATATATATATGTATGTGTTTACATTGAGGACAATGTAAGAATTAAACATGTGGGAATTTTGACATGTCCTTGTATTTATTTTCTTTTTCTTTGTTAGTTTAACATGTTTTAGGATTAGTATGATCTGGGTAGCATACATTTTTTCTTTTTAATTAGTTATTTATTTGTTTCCTTAGGATAATTAGGATTCATTGCCAGACTTGGAAAAGATCACATATATTTTCTTTGTTTTTCTGACATCTGTGATAAAATTGGCTAAACGATGATAGATGTTGGCAGGATCTTGACATTATACCTAAGTGAAGGCAACTTTATGAAAATTTTGCTAAAATTTTGCATGCACCATAGCTTAATTAGGATAGGAACCTTTATATGCTTGAACTTGTTAATAATGTTAATGTTGTGAACCCCTTGGTACTTTGCAATGATCGATTTTAATGAATAAGAATAGAATGTTAGAATTTTTCTTTAAGTTTATTTAGGCAAACGCTAAATATATTTCTTGAAAAATGATTAAGACAATAGAATTAACCTCTTTGGCTAAATGTTTCTACCCCTAATGTTGTTATACTTATAAAAGGCAACCATAAAATAAATTGAGCCTACATGAACCAATTATTTTTTCCCACTCCATACCCTTTGTAGCAAATACATTGGCTATGTCCTATAGTTCATGAATAAGTAGAGTTGCAAAAAAAGACTTTGGATTACGTGAAAATAATAAAATAAGATTTAAGAGTATCAATTATGCTATAATTGATTAAATGATCAACATATACAATAACCCCAGCTACAATATGTGCCCCATATATATTTTGAAAACAAATAAAAATTTCAAGAATATTAAAAAATACAAAAAATAATAATAATAAAGGGACAAGTTAGAAAGAAATATAAAAAAAGGGATGTGTATTGGAAAAGATTAGTAAAAAGAAAAGAAAAGAAATCCATAATGATGTTTGGATCCAAAGTAGTGAAATATGACCTAATTTTATTAACATAATTGGTTTTAGGATAGTGTTATTTATACATTTCTTTCTCTTACTCTGCGAACTCATACACTTTTATTTTTACCTTTTCCCTTTTATTTGATTGAATTAACAAGACTAACATCATTATAGACAAATGAAAAACCTTTTGATTTTAGGGAATACTTTTAGTGAGTGAAGATATAATTTTAAGGAGATGCTTATAGTATCCAATTAAACTCTAGAAATAGTAGTTGTGTTTTATAGGGAGAAAGAATATGGTAACTTGTTTAAGTTACATGGCTTGACTATTTCTAATTGATGTTATATTATATACACACTTTGAGCATGGTTATTAAACATCAGCTCGAGTGAAGAAATGATTAGAGGTAATATTTGGCATTTATTAGATTTAAGACCATAATCTTGTTAAGTCCTTGAGATGAATGTCAGATAGAAAATATTCTCTTCTATGATTTAGCTTAAGGACTAGAAAACAATAGGTGTGAGAAAATTTCATAAGAGTTATTTGTTACAATTTTTAGATGTTAGTTCATTTACAAATAACTAAGGCCATAGGGTATGTCTATAGCCTCAATCTTTCAATAACTGATGTCATATGGTATGTCTATGGCCTCGGTCTTTTAATAACCAATGCCATAGGGTATGTCTATCTCCTCGCTCTTTCAATAACCAAGGCCATAGGGTTACCATATGGCCATAAATTTAAATAAAAATACAATTATTAATTACAATATTAAAAATCAATATAAATTACAATAAATTTATTAATTAAAATATTAAAAATCATATTATATTAAAATTAAAAATGTAATTACATTTGACTATGAAGAATAGTATTACTATTACAAACTAACTTTTTACAATTACAATAATTTATAAATGTATTTCTTCAAATCAACATAATCAAGTCCACAACGACTTCAGCAAAAGTGTAGAGAAAAGGCAAATACCATAGTCGTTGATGTGTTGGTCCGATGGTGTAGCTGAATGGATTCAAGTGGACTCTTAGTTGAACCATCTTGAATTATTCATTCTTTAATTATTCTAAGTCTTCTCTATTTAGCTATGAAATCATCATTAACCAAATTCATAAAAACACTAGATATGGGTTCGATAAGACCCTATTGATCATGTTTTAGCGCAGTCTAGTAGAAGCACAAGTCACTTTTACAATCTTGCCACCACTTCCTCCAGCAACCAATTGGACAACCAATCTTCCAAGCTTTTCAGCAAGTTCAACATATGGCTTGAGTTATGCAAAAACCTATAATCATGAACAACATAAGTATTAAGGTACAAAAAAGGGGAAAGAAGAAGAAGAAAAAGAAGATAATGATCATATTTATAGATGAATATAATCATTAATGTCTAAAAAAAAATCTTAATGAGACTTTCTGTGTATTTTCCCACAAGTATCAATCTATAGATATTTCATATATATAGTGACATGTTTGTTCATGAATAGAATAATATTATAATCAACTAATGATTTCTCCTTGGAATTTCAGAAGAGAAAAAAAAGATTATAACCATATAAAGCATAATCAAATCAAATTTTGAATGATTGTCATCAATGGAAAAGGTCTCCACAGTGACAAGAACTTGAGACATATACCTCTGAAGGAACCATTGGTGTATTGACTATAGTAGTAGTGAGCTTTCCTTTTAAGGCCCCAATAACAACTTCAGCTATTTCAATGCTACTCCTTCTTATACATCAAAACTCAAGAATTGTTACATGAAAACCATATATTAATTGAATACAATAAATTTATATAAAGTATTACAAAAGATACATACATGAACTATTATTCTACCAACCACCTTCAACCTTCCACTATATGCTACTACTGGTGGTGGTAGTGGTGTGTTGTTGCTGATGGTGATAGTGGTGTGTTGCTGCTACTACTTATGTGTTGTTGCTGTTGGAATGCAGGTGCGTTGCTACTGCTAGTGTGCTGTTGTATTACTAATGAGAATGATTAGGCCAAAGTTGATTTGAGCTCTATGAAAAATTGTCATCTTTATACTGAGATTTGCCTATTTTTGTTTTTTAAATAGAAGTGTAATGATATTCATCTACACCATTTCTGAGATACATATATGAACTATAATAAGAAAACTAATAGAAAGAGAAATGTTTCCATCAACAAGCTGAAACAAGTAATAATTGGAGGATTAAAATCACTTTTTCAAAAAAGAGACCAAAATGAGCACTCTTTGAGTAAGCAAGTGACAATTAGTTTCTATCCAGTAGTTAAAATGTTCTTCAATGGAACTTCAGATTTTGTATGATTCTAATGTACATTAGCCAAACTGTTTCTTACCATCTTCAAAAAAAAAATCACTAAAATAATTAGTAACTTTCAAAAGGGGGATTAAATTGACAAAATACATAAATCTAAGACAGATAAGAGGTAGAATATTCATGAAATTTACCTCTTTTCTCAAACAAGTTTGAGGTCCATAAAGTGAGATTATCCCTAAGCTATATAATAAGGGTACTTTCCTTATAAGAGTCCTCATTGAGACTGTCAAGTTTAGCAATAGCCTCATCAAATGCTTGTTTAGCCAGGTGATAGGCCCTACAACATGTAGTGTGAAGCTGATGAGTCATAAATTCCAAACAATTTCAACTCAGCATATTAAAAATAAAAATAAAAACCTAGAAGTATTTAGATTGAATGGAGAGGAATTTGGATAAAGGATGTTTGGAGACCTCTCAAAGGAGTTAAGAATCTCATAATATAAAACTAGGAAGTTAAGAGCCAAGCCAAGTCTGATTGGATGAGTTGGAAGTAAATAACAGGAAGCTTTACTCAAAGCAACCTGTAGCAGTAGGAGAAAAATCTTGTAACTTGACTCGTCCCCATTACATAGTATCATATATTGTGAACAAGTAGATATGGAAGTAACAAAAATAAAGCACAAAAGGAGCTTGTAGGCTGAATTCGGTTTACCTCATAGGCTTTCAGTGATTGATTAGTAGCTTCTTTACAAATCATACTAGAAATCTTTGAGACCAATACAATCCATGAGGGAAAAATTATAGACATAATGAAAAAAAATATAACTCAAAAGTATTAAACCATCACAAGGTTGAACAAAAAGCAATAAGTTCTCACATCTTATAGTAGAACATAGCAGATTCTCCTGTAGAATACATCTTATTGTAATAAGAAAATTAAACATAATCAAACCTATGAAGTAGTAGAAACAAATACAAGAAGAATACCCAGAAGTATGAAGCATAAATTTTTATTTTAATTGAAGATAGGCCTATTTAATTACAATAAGAGAAAACCCAAATTCTACCACTCAAAGAAAAAAGGTTCTAAATGCATGAGATATAGAACTTGGACACAAAATCCATAAAGAACGTACTTTGGAGATGAGAGGATGAGAAAAGGTGAGTATGGTGATTGAATAGAGCCAAACAACTGCCTCACAAAGTTGACAATATGACCATTTCTTCCTTTTGTGAGAACCTAACAAATATAGAAGGCAACCATCGTTAAGGTCAAAATGATGATATCTACTTACAAGTATTGGTTATCGTCAGCTGCCAACTTCACCTCTCAGTCTCAATCTTACTTGTATATTGATTTGTAAGGGAAAAATTAAAATCAAATTGACAAAAGAAATACATTTATCCCAATCAAGAGCAAGCCAAGATAGATCCTACACAGCTTCCTCAGATTTGTGGTGGCGATATATGACCATAATGGTGGCACTGTGAGCGAGGAAGAGCTTAGGGTTTGATGGTGAGAAGAGGAAAATACGAGTGAGAGAAAATTATAGGGAAAAAGGAAAAAGAAAAATGTGTGCATGCGTGCACGTGAGAATGATGGCAAGGGTAAAGTTAAAAGGAGGAAAATTAAAAATGAGAAAAAAGAGGAAAAAATATTGGGGATAAAAAAATTTAATCTAAATTAGATATAGATAATCAAATCTTAAATCTAACTTTCATATTTGACTTTTATTATGAAAATTCAAACATCACTATATTTTCTATAATAAATTTTGTATAATTCTTAAATAGAAAATAATGCTTAAGTTTGTAAAAATCTTTATCTATTTTAATATTTTACAAGCATAAGAATTTTACTAATGTCCCATAGTAATTTCACTAAGACATGCTTAATTAGTTTAACAATATGACCAACATATTAAACATAGCATTCAAAATAATGCATAAATTAATCTAGAATAGAAGAATATATTTAAATTATACCTCAAATGTATCATTCTAAATACAAAGTTTCAATATTATATTCATAACTGAAAAAGTTTTAAATAAAATTGCCAATTACTATTTATTGAATTTAGACTAAGTTGTTACATAAATTTATAACTATGTTTAACTCTCAATTGAGAGAATAAATTTGAACTAAGAAAAGAAAACTAAAATGTTTAAAGAGAATTTGAGAAGGATGGGAAAAATGGATGAAAGGGATATGAAATACAATGGTAATGGGGTCCTATTTATAGGTATAAAAAAGGAGGAAATATGGGATCAAAAAGACTGGTGCTGCGACACAATGCTTTCCATACTGTGGCATGATACAAACTAAAATTGGTTGAAACACAATCCATTACACATATGCTGCAAAACACAACATTTCTATGTTATGGCCCATATGAATTCTAGGACGTGTGATATTCAGTTTGTTAGCCTCGTGACATGGCACATAAAAATTCCACACCATGGCCCATATTTTCTTTTATATCCTTTTTAGAACATATGTAATGCTTTACATATGTTATCTTTTAAGTTTTTAAAGTTGCAATGGACTGCTTTTAGATATATTCTTCAAGTGTTGATCAATTTTATCTTTTTGATGCTAAAATGCATGAAAAACAACAAAATATACCCGTGATTCGAAAAAAAGATTTATTTGTTTAAAATGATTGTAAAACTAAGCAAATACAAATCCATTTAATCATTTAATATGCATTAAATCATGATATATTAAATTCTTTTAAGTACTCAACACAACCCCTAACCAACTTATTGCTAGTATCTTTGTAAGAAATGCAATTAGTTTAAGTACATTTCGCACATGTAACAAGTCTTTAAAACCCTAGTTTGCCCAAGTGGACGAGTTTAAGTCTCGTAAGAACTTTCAGTGATTATACCCACAAACATCAAATTATATCTAAAAAAATAAAAAATAATAACAAAAAAAAAAATAAAAAACAACACATAAACAAATAAAATATAAAAAGGAATAACAAAACTTCTCATGCTTTTTCATATCTTATAAGGTTACAATTCAAATATATAGTATAAGTTATTTGAATATTCTAAACATTCATGATTTATTATAATAACTAGATGAAAATCACTTTCACATTCAAATAAAAAATGTATTAATATTGAATTCGTCCAATTTTAGTGTATGGAATCTAAATTTCATTTCGACTCTATCCTTATAAGGCATACTCTCAATAACATTTATCTTATTAGTTCAAGCAGTCATTCAAAGATATATTCAAATAGAATTTATTTAAAGGAATTAAATAATAGATTCACATATGTATAAAGAATAAAAAGCTCAAAGTGGTGCGTAATATTGATTTTATGAAAGGAATCAAATGAAAGGATTTTATAAAGAAATCACATACTACTTTCATACATCAATAAAATTTATTAAATAAAAATTTCAAGTAATGTGCCTTTAAAGAGATGAAGAAAATGCAAATGACATCTTGAAAAATTATTTACTATATTTTATTCTTTTGTATTTAATCAATTCTCACAAATTTGAAGGATATTGGGTCATAGCTAGTATTTAATTTATACTATTCACTTTTCTCTCTTTTATCGGAGATATTCTTATTCTTTTTTAGAGAAAGGCCCATGTACAAAGTGTATATAATTTATACGATAAGGTCAGTGGCTAATTTGTAAGTTTTTCTTTTGTATTAGTTTAGGTAATGATGACTCTATGAAAGTAGATTTATTAACGTACTTTTTTACTTAATATTTACTTGTTTTATTTAATAAATAGTATTTTTATGAAAAAAAAAATTAAAATATAAACTTTTTAGAAAAAAGAGGTGAAAATACAATTTTAGGAATTTTTTGGAATTTTTATAGATTTTTTATAAATTTTTAATACAGGACTAATCAGGAGCTACCATGTGGAATGCCATGAAAGTAGGGGAATTGACTGAGTAAGCCACGCTGACGCCAAACAAGCACAGACAGTGAATAACGTCACTCCACAGTGTGAGGAGGGCAAAACACGAGCCATGTGTCAGTACAATGTTCAATCCAAGTTTGGAAATCGGTCAACGCATCATGCCACGTGTTGCTACGCCATTGCTCCACACATTCCATCCGTACACCACACCTTCCATTTCCACGAATCACGTCACGCCACTTGTTGCTAACTCAGAGAGCGTTGACTCTAAATAGTCTCCCCTACCACACGTCACTCCCTAATTTGCCCAACAAATTTTTGATGCCACGTGTAGTGCTGTGATTGGTTGAAACTATCAATTTTTGCTTATTTTGATTGTAGCCCTTGATCTGAAGCTGATCTAACGGTCCAAATTACACCTCAGCTTTATTAAGACCCTAATCACTCCATAAATCCTAAATTGCCTCCATTAGCATAATTTTGGTCATTTTTTGGAGCTAAAAAGAGAGAAAAATACAAGAAAATTTCAATAGAAGACACAATTTTGGAGGAAATGCAAGAGAAAATTAATACTACAATTCAAGAGATTGATTGTAATTCTTTTTCTACTCTTTTTTTTTATCAATTTTATGTCTTCCTTTATGAAAAATATGAGCTTTATGAACACAATTATATGTAATTAATTTATTAATCTAGGGATCTTATGAACCCAATTTTCACCATGTAATGATCAAAAATGTTATCCGAATTATAATTATAATTTAATTATATTATTTAATTTGATTTTTATGCTATTGTTTGTTTGGCCAACAATTTATCTATAGAGACAATTAAATAGATTTGAGATAATTATTTAATTATTTGTCTTGATTAATTAACATACATAGTTTCTAGGCAAAGATGTATGATTCTTATGTATGTGATCCATAATTGATGAATTAATGAGTAGTATGCAATTTAATTG
Organism: Hippophae gyantsensis; assembly: GCA_030763125.1. Taxonomy (NCBI): domain Eukaryota; kingdom Viridiplantae; phylum Streptophyta; class Magnoliopsida; order Rosales; family Elaeagnaceae; genus Hippophae; species Hippophae gyantsensis. The sequence goes on along the minus strand of CM061035.1, from coordinate 36,950,167 downwards.
GCATGAGAGTGTGATTAAACTAATTACTATATGGTGTGTAGTTTACTTGAGAGATGAATACATACTAGGTTAGATTCAATTGATCTTGTTATTAATTGATATTATATTGGGGGGATTTTAACGATTTGCATGTTTAGAAAATTGGAGGGTTTTGTATTCCTAGATATTTTCTCATATATCTTTTAGTCACAAAATCTGATTTAATTACTTATTGCTATTTTATTTTAGTTATTTTAATTTTTCTTCTTGAAAATATAAAAACACCAAAGAAAATTGAATTTTATTATTTTTAGTTTTAAAAATTAGTTTCTAATAAAATAATATTCATGTAAATGACCTTTTTTATCATTATATTACTTGTTGTGATATGTAAATTTATGTATTCATTACACACACTTCGTGTGTGACGATCAAGTTTTTGGCACCATTGATGGGGATTATAAATATTAGAAATTAATAATTTATTATTATTATTAGTTTTTTTTATTTTTTATCTTAATTTATTTTTCCTTACTTTAATTTAAATCTTAATTTACTTATTTTCTTTTAGTGACTTATTTATTTATTCTAGTTAATTTCTTTTATTTATTTTCTTTACTTATTTATTTATTTTCTTTACTTTAATTAATTTATTTAGTTATAATTTTTCTTATTTATTTATTTTATTTTATTTGTTTTAGTTTTTATTTAGACTTCTCCGTTAGTATTGTAGAAACATAGTGAGTTTATTGCATTAGTAGAATTCGTGAGGGAGAAATCTTACATTTAGATCTTGAAATTGATCGTACTTTAAGATCAATTAGAAAACAACAACTCACCCAAGAAGAAGAAATGGCTAATCCATTAGAAATAAACAATAATGAGCTAAACTTGAAGAATCAAATGCTTTTGATAGATGATAGAGATAAATCTATGAATGAATATGCAATACCTATGTTGGAAGGAATGAATCCAAGTATTACAAGGCCAAACATTCAAGTTAATCACTTTGAATTAAAGCCAATGATGCTTCAAATGCGACAAATAGTTGGAAAATTCTACGGATTACCAACAGAGGATCCTCATCTTCATCTCAGATTGTTTATTAAAGTTGTAGATTCATTTAAGTTTAATGGTATGAACGATGAGGCATTTAGGCTTAGATTGTTTCCTTACTCTTTACGAGACCATGCTCTAGCTTGGCTAAACTCTTTGCCACCTGATTCCATTACAACTTGGAATGGTTTGGTAGAGAAATTCTTGATGAAATACTTCCCACCAACAAAGAATTCCAAGCTTAGGAATGACATTACTTCATACCAACAACACAAAGGAGAATATTTTTATAAAGCATAGGAAAGATTCAAGGAATTGTTAAGGAAGTGTCCTCATCATGGTATTCCTTTTTAGATTCAAATGGAGACTTTTTATAATGGTCTCAATGCTCACAAAATAACTATTGTTGTTGCATATGCTAATGGAGCTTTGGTATCCAAATCTTACAATCAAGCTTATGATTTACTTGAGAAAATGACTAGAAATATTAATGGCCAATGGACAGAATGATAGCCATAAGAAGAGTAACCAAAGTGCATGAGGTAAATGATATCACAACACTTACAACTCAAGTTTCATCTTTGGTTAATCTTTTGAAGGTTCAAAAGTCACCAACGAGTATAAACCAGGTCCATGATTTAGGAGTGTCATATGTGTTTTGTGGAGGAGCTCATTTGTTTGATAATTTTTTGAATAATCCTAAATCCATTTGATATGTGGTTAATGTGAATCCGAACAATAATCCATACTTGAACCCATTTAACCCAAGATGGAGACAACATCCAAATTTTTCTTGGAGTAATAAAAACATTCAAGATGGTCAATCATTTCCACCACCTGGTTTTCAACAACCACATTAATCACAAGCCCAAGAAAAGAAGCCACCTACTGAGGACAATACAAGTTCTTTAATCAGGATGATGAAAGACTTCATCCAATCAGTGAATATAAAAGTGTCAACTCAAGAGGCTTTAATTCGAAATTTGGAGAACCAAATGGGGCAACTTGCTCAGGCTATAAGTCAAAGGCCTCAAAGTAACCTTCCAAGTGACACAATTGTAAACCCAAGAAGAAAAGGTAAGAACCAATGCAATGCCATAGCCTTGAGGAGTGGTGAAACTTTAGAACAATAACATAATACATAAAAGGATGAGGAGAAATAGGAAATTAAAAATGATAAAAAGGACTATAAAACTAAAATGGATAAGGAGCAACTAGTAACTAGAAACTAGAAAAGAAGATGAGGAATTAGTGAATAAAGAGATTAATGGAAAGGAAATACTTCATCCAAAAAAGAGCAACCTTTACAAACCCACTATTCCTTTCCCTTAAAGACTGTAAAAGAAAAAGTCAGATACGCAGTTTTTAAAATTTCTAGAAGTCTTCAAAAAGCTACACATAAACATACCATTTTGCAGAGGCACTTGAAAAAATGCCATCTTATGCCAAATTCATGAAGGATATACTATCAAAGAAAAGGAGGGTTGGAGATCATGAAACATTAACCTTGACTGAAGGTTGTAGTGCCATCCTTAATAGAAAAATATCACAAAAATTGAAAGATCCAACTAGTTTTGACATCCCTTGTACTATTGGGAACATCTGTTTTGGCAAGGCACTATATGACTTGGGTTCTAGCATTAACCTCATGCCATTATCGGTCTTTAAGAGATTGAGGGTTGTAAAGCCAAACCCACTTTAGTAACATTACAAATGGCAGATAGATCAATTAAGAGACCTTGGGGTGTGGTAGAAGATTTGCTAGTAAAAGTAGACAAATTCATCTTTTTGGCTGACTTCATTATGCTAGACATGGAAGAGGACTGTAACATTTCTATCATACTTGGTCGTCCATTATTAGCAATCAGAAGAGCACTTATTAATGTATAAAAAGGTGAACTTATAATGAGAGTGGAAGATGAACAAGTAATATTTAAAGTTTTTAAAGAATCTGAACCTCTTGATAATGATACTGAATGTAGGGATACCTTAAAAGAATTTGTTGAGCTTTATGAACACAATTATATGTAATTAATTTATTAATCTAGGGATCTTATGAACCCAATTTTCACCACGTGATGATCTAAAATTTTACCCCAATTATAATTATAATTTAATTATATTATTTAATCTGATTTTTATGCTATTAATTATTTGGCCAACAATTTATCTATAAAGACAATTAAATAGATTTGAGATAATTATTTAATTGTTTGTCTTGATTAAATAACATGCATAGTTTCTAGGCAGAGATATATGATTCTTATGTATGTAATCCATAATTGATGAACTTAATGAGTAGTATGTAATTTAATTGGCATGAGAGTGTGATTAAACTAATTACTATATATGTGTAGTTTACTTGAGAGAGGAATACATGCTAGGTTAGATTCAATTGATTATGTTATTAATAGATTTTATATAGGGGGATTTTAGCGATTCACATCTTTAGAAAATTAGGGGGTTTAGTATTCCTAGATATTTTCTCATATATCTTTTTAGTCACAAAATTTGATTTAATTAATTATGGCTATTTAATTTAAGTTATTTTAATTTTGCTTCCTTAAAATATAAAAACACCAAAAAAAATTGAATTTTATTATTTTTAGTTTAAAATTAGTTTCTAATAAAATAATCTACGTGGAAGCGATCTTTTCTTGCCATTATATTACTTTTTGCGATATATATACTTGTGTATTCATTGCACACACTTCATGTGTGATGATCAGATAATACCATATATCTCTTTTTTATAAGTCATGCATGAAAGAAAAAAGGTGCATGTACTTTCAATCTTTACTTAAGTCATTCAATTTATGTAATAAAATAAATATATGACCCTTTATTAGATTTATAAATCCTAATATTCAATGCAAAGACCTATAAAAATCATCTAGCAATTTAGAATTGATAAGAATTGTGTTTAAAAGAGAAGGAAAATATTATCACTTAGAATGAGAAGGTAATGGCTCAACATATATTCTCAGTAGCTAGTTTCCACTATTTGATTCATAAACACCAATTTTTGATTTATCACAATTTCAATATTTTATCAAGAAATACTAATTATGAGAAAAACTAACTAATTATCATATTACTCTAAGATATGTTTAAGAAATTAATCTAACAATGTAAAGACTTGATCATTTTTTTAAATTAACTAAAAGACATGATAATTTTGTAAGAAAAAAATTAAAATTAACCAAAAACTTCTAATCTAATAAAAGTAAATAAAAGCACATAAAAAATAAAAATATAAACAATATAAAAATGTGAACAAATGTTTAAACAGAAATTTTAAATTAGTATAATTTTATAATGTAACTTTTCTCACCCCCAATGTAGAACTTATATTGCCCTCAATGTAGCAATTATAAATTATAAATAAAGAGTGAAGAATAGAAAAGTTACTCATTTGCTAAACCTGTTCAAGTATTGGTATGGAATTGTAGGTGCATTCATCAATCGAAACATTTAAATTTTACACAAATAATGTTTATTTCTCATAACTTCAATAGACAATTATAAAATTAACAATTCTAAACAGTGTTCACATGACAGGACATAAAATAATTAGCATAAAATAAAAGCAAAAGTAATATAAAAAAATAAAAAGTTATCAACACAAAAAAATAAAGGCAAAAAAATGCCTAAAAATATAAATAATTGGATCAAAATTTAGTGCTACTCCTCCATGTCATCCAAACCTTGTTCCTCTGGTTATTGTCGTGATCTTTCTAGAGGTGTAAAGGTGAAATCATAATTATGATACTCGGGTGCTATTGACTCATATCTACCCAAAGATGACTTATTTGCAATCAGTTTATTTCATATATTAATCGATTAAGTTCCACCAAATCATGATATTGTTAATTCAGGAATGCAGTTTGGTGGATACTATAGGCATGTTGGTATTTTTCTCTATAGTTCAATCTTTCACCAAAATTATGAAATTCTTCTTTCATGGATAATTTTGATAAAGAAATGGCTTTAATTTCTTTCTCTTGGAACAATATTCATACTAGAAGCTAGCTCATCAAAGTATGGCAGGTTCCATAATTCACCAAGTTATAAAATAATTCCACCTTTTGAGTGAGGTACCCCTACTTTCTTACATAAAGTAGTGATTAACTAAGGAAAAAAAACTCAAATGGTGACTAATATGCAGATAACTTAATCCTTTGGTGAATTATGGTTCATACATCCATAGGCATCTTGGATAGGATTGGAAAGAGTAAAACTGCCCTTTCTTTGTCAATAGTGTTGTAATGTTTGGTAGGAATCAGTCTTGAACACACAAAGTATTGCCAAATATGAGCAATTTTATCCAAATATTTTACTTCAAATCCCTTATGTCTATCACCAGTATATATCCACTCTTCTCCTTGTATAGTTAAGGTCTCTAATACAGTAGTATAATCAACATTATTTAAATATTTTTCATACTCATCTTGCCCAATATTCACCAAATAATAGTAAGCATTTGTATCATTAGTCTCAAATAGGACTAGTACATCCCATACATTTTCAAAATTATCAATAATGTTGGAACATTTACATCAAATTCATGAATAATGGATTCAATAATAGCCTTAGGTTCTTTCATAAACCTTTTCCATCCTAGAATTTCCATGAAATTCATTATTCCACCAGGTTCAGAATTAAAATGCATCCCCCTCCTAGGTATAAATCCTTTATTCACTTATGTCATTTTTTCAAAGTGAAATTTTGCCTCATAACTAGCAAATTAGGCCTATCATAATCTTTAGAAGTTGAAACCTCATTTCCTTTCCTATTTCTTTTGGAGCCATTTTCAATAGTTAAACAATATATAAAATTTAGTAGTTTACAAAAAATCTAAGACAACAACACAGATTATTTTAATATTTTTCCTAATCCCTATTTGTCCTAATTAGGGTTTTGGAACTCTTAAAAAACAAATATTCCATAAATTTTAGAGAATTTGAATTAAAGACTTAAAATCTAAAAATTTATGAATACTTACTTGTGTTGTTGTGGATTGAAGAACACCCTTCTTTGAAGATGAAGACTTCTTGAAATTTTTAAAGATTTTTAAATTTCTTTGTGAAATGAGTCATAAATTATTAGAAAAATATTCTTGTAAGAATTTTGAAAACTTATTGAAGAAAGGTAGGATTTTTGAGAATTTTTGAAGTATTTGGTGGGAGAGAAAATTAGGGTTTTGTGGAAAATGTGATAAAATAAGAGAAAATTGCATGGGAAGGCTTAAAATTTTAGAAATTGTATGTGGGTTACGATGCAGGAATAAGCATGGCACAATGTGAACGTTTAAACCTCAATTCAAATTAATTAGAACCACCCATATTATGGGGCAAGTAAAAACATGTTGTGAAGCTTATCAAACTGTTTTTCATACTTGTTTTAATGTTTACTTCCCCCTTTATATATGTATTAATAACAAAATAACCACATATAAATAATAACCACAAAAAATCTGTAATAAAATGACCATATTAAATAAAATCAATAAAAATAATTATCTATTAAATAAAAATAAATTAATGAAATAATAAAATAAAATAATGGGTTACCTCTTATCCATAACTATATTTATCATATTTAATGAGACGTTGCTTATGAGATTTCATCTCTTTGTAAACTCAATATCCCTATGTTATTGTTGGCTTGTTGCTTATGAGATTTCATCTCTTAGTTAGCTACCCCACCTATACTTTCACTTTTTTAATGGAAGCCTCCACACATTACAACCTCTAATTTGTTTTGGATTGAATGTCTCTGCTAACTTGAATGAATGAATTCAAGTTGTTCTTTATAGTTGGCTCGTTGGGAGGATTTCTATGCAAATATTGGTAGAATTATTGGACCAGTTGGTTTGAGTTTTGGAAATGAAGGGTTTCTTAACTTTCAGGAGAAATAGGGATGATTTATTCACCTTGGATTATATGTCTTAGCATTGAGATCATACCTTGGTCTTGGTTTGTATTTTCCAATACATTGCCCTATATAGGTCTAGCACTAGCATCTCTTTAATATGGATAGGCATCAGCACCATGTCCTAAAGTACTACATAGATGGCATTGTTCTATATTTGTTATTGAATATGTTATGAGAAGAGCAACTTGCTTGGTCAGTTGGGGAAGCTACATTTGAACTTTAGTACGGAGTCTATTTCATGGACTTCATCTTTCCTCACTTGGGAGCTCTTATACTGAGAATTAGCATCCAATATCTTAATGAGATTGTCAGTCTCTAAGGTTGTCTTTTCTCTCATCGCTTCTCCAACAACATTATCAACGATGAACTAACATTGGCATGTCAATTCATCATAGAAAAACTAGTTCTGTAGTTATAGAGGACAACTGTGGTGGGGACATTGAATGAGAAAGAGTTTAAACTTATTCCATACTTTATAGAAAGGTTCCCCCTGTATCTGAGATAAAGAAGCTATCTTAGCTCTCAACTCTGATGTCTTTTGGTGGGAATAGAATTTTCCCATAAACTTGTTGTAAATATCTTCCCAGGTTATCAAGGAACCTAGGGGAATTGACATTAGTCATGCCTTGTCATTGTATTTAAAAATGTAAAGGAAACACTGCAATCTAAGTTGAACCTTGGTGAATAAACTATGGGGGAATGTTTTGACTGTTAACTAAAGTTCCCTTATGAAAGACATTGAGACTTCATTAGGTAGTCCATTGAAGGAAGTAACATGAAAAATGAATGTTTCTCAATTCATAATTATTAGCAACCTTACCAAGTTGGATTAAGGTAGTAGCAATGCCAATTACTGGCCTTACATACTCCTACATTGTGGTTTTCCTTAGTGAGGGGTTCACCCCCCTATTTGATGGTTCAAGTGAAGTTTCAAGGTCTAGTTTATAAATTTGTTCTACAAATGACTATGAGACCTCAAAGTCTAGTTTACTTGACAATCTATTGTGTCTATGTACAATATTTTTATATGGTGTAAGAGAGTACCCTAAGGATCTACTTCAAAAACTTTTTAAATCATAAATAAAAATCACCTGTCAAGTATGAAATAAAAAAATAAAATAAATGCATAGTGATACATGGGAAACTACTAAACTTGTGTAAATTAAAAGAATATAATGATACAATGATACACATGTTTGTAAAATAAAATAAATTATACAAGAAACAATTTATTACACAAAACTACTGAACATTAAGTAAAAGAAATAAAAATAAACGAATTAATAAATAAAGAAAAATAAATAAATTTAAATTTAAAATAAAAGAAAAAGAAAAAGAATTTTTTTTAAGAAAAAAAAAACAAAATTAAAAATAAAAGAAAAGAAAGTTAATTTGTTTTATAAATAAAATCTTAAAATTTTCAAATGTTTTAAGATTTCAAAATTTGATTATTATTATTATTAAAAAATACTTTTTAAAAATATAAGAAAAGAAAGTTTAAAAATGAAACAAAATAAAAGAAAATAAAGTTTACAAATAATATTTTTAGTTTATATTTTATTTTTTTTTGTTTTCAAAAATAAAAGAAAATTTAAAATTTACAATATTCAAAATTAATTAATAAGCTAGATTTTTGAAAATTTTAAATAAAAATCACAATATTTACAACACAATTTTTTAAAGATTTTGATAATAAAAATTTAATAACACTATTCCTCCCTTGCAATGGTACCAAAAACTTGATACTTGCAAATGTTATCTAGTTTTTTATGCTATTACCAGTATACCTTGCAATGACGCAAAAACTTATATGAAATTGCTCTAGTAAGTGTATGAATCATTAATAGAAAATGATAAGTATACTTCTCCCGTCGGTTTAAAGATAAATCATATGATTTTTAAATAATTTAATAAATTCTTAAAATTGAAAATAAATCTAAAATATTCTATCAAAATATTTTGAGTTTTTGAAAGATCTAAGCTAATTGCATAAAAATAAGATAGATTCAACAACTATTAGGCAAATGACATTTATACTCAATGAAGAATTTATGGGATATACTAGCTAATTAATTTTACTTGCTAAATATTGATTCGGCTATTTAAATATATGAATTAAGATTATCGATTATCTTTAAGTGCTTTTAATTAATAAAAGATAATCGATAATCTTAATTCAAAAGATAATTTTGTATATACCGACTATTTAAATATATTAATTTATCACATAAAAATAAGATAGATTCAGTAGGATTTACTATTTGTTATTAATTAAAATCACTTACCGCCTTAGGTGGGATCAATCGGTTAATTTTAATTAAATTTTGCTTCTTTTCTAAGAGATTAATAAACCATATAAATGTTGCCTTCGGTCTGGTCTAACAATTTAACCTTCATTCAAGGTATCAAAGTTGAATTTAATAAATTAAATATTTGAGAACTAACTTTCAAATTTTAAAATTTATAGAAAAAATATGTCGTCAATATAATTTTTAATAGTAATTCATATAACAAAATATTTGAAATAGAGTTTACACTAAAGAGAAATACTCTAAGTTAGATATAGATAATAAAATCTTAAATCTAAATTTCGTATTTTATGTTTATTATGAAAATTCAAACATGAGTATATTTTTTGTAATAAACTTTATATAATTCTTGAATGTAAAATAATCTTTTATTTGTAAAAATATTTACCTATTTTAATACTTTATAAGAAAAATGCTTTGCTAATATCATATTGTAATTTCAGCCAGACATGCTTAATTTAACAATACGACCAATATTTTAAACATAGCTTTTAGAATAGCACATAACTTAATCTGAAAATACAAGAATATTTTAAGTTATACCTCAAGTGTATCTTTACAAATACGGTGTTTTAGTATTATTTTTGTAACTAGAAAAGCTTCAAATAGAAGTGGGAATTATTGTTTATTAAATTTAAACTAAACAATTACATAAAATTATAACTATGTTCAACTCTCAAATCAGAGAAACACTTTAAACTAAGAAAAGAAAAGCTAAAAATATTAGAGAGAAGCTCATAAGGATGAGAGGGATATGGAATGCAATGAAAATAGGGTCCTATTTATAGGTATAAAAAAGGAAAAAATGTTGGATTAGAAGACTAGCATTACGGCACAACTCTTTCCATGCCGCAGCATTATACAAGCTATAATTGGTTGGAACATAATCTGTTACACACGTGCCATGGCATATAAAATTTTTATTCCACGACCCATATCAATTCTAGGATGCATGATATTCATGATGTTAGCCTCACGCTACTGCATATAAAACTTCTATTATATGGCCCATGTTGTCCTCATTAACTTTAAAACCATATTTTCTTGTATATCCATTTTGGAACATATATAATGCTTTACATATGCTATTATTTAAGCTTTTAAGGTTGTAATGGAGTGCATTCAGATATATTCTTCATGTGTTGATCAATTTTATCTTTTTAAAGCTAAAATACATGAAATACAATAAAACATACATGTGATTCTGAAAAGATAAATTTGTTTAAAATGATAGTAAAACTGAAAAATACAAATCTATATAATCATTTAATATGCAAAAAATCATAATATATTGAGTGCTTTTAAGCATTCATCAGTACTTATCCCTAAGTTATATTCTGGTTTATGGAATTGATTCTGATTTTATAGGGTCGAGTTCTTATCGAATTTAATTTATAAAATGATATTGTGTTTATGATTTCTTCATGAATTTGTTGGCATTTCCATGAGCAAAAACAAGAGTATTTATTTTACTTAATATTTTTTCTTCCTCTTTGTAAGGTAAGTTACTACCAGTTTAGTACTATATACACATACTTAGTAAGAAACATATTGTATGTTTGCATATTTATATACACCATGTAGATTTTCTTTATATAGTATGTATGTTAGGTTGCATTTGTGTTCTTTCTTTTTGTAGTTTTTTATGTATATTTGTGAAAAATTACTTAGTAAATTTTTGAAACGAAAAACAACTTTTTTATGCCTTTGAAGAAGCTCGCTTAGTTACTTACCAATATGGTTATTGAGTATTGTAATGGCCATTACACTTGTTGCTATTACCCTTACCAACGTGGTTGGCGAGGGTTGATAAGATGGTCAGTAAGGTGTGCGATAACCAAGAATTTTTAATAAACATCCCCTGATTTGCAAAATATTTTATTAATTAGAAAATGTTGGAAAATGATGTTAGTTTTCAAAGTAGAATTTTCATATTCTAAATTTATTTTCTTAATTTCATATCATTAATACTTTCAAGATTTTTTTGGTATTATTGATTTGTGATTGTTTTTAAAAAAATTGTGGGTTGGGTTAATTAAAATTGAATTAACAACTATGACTTAGATTGGATGTTTAGGTTCATATGCATGGATTTTTAATACACTAAGATTTCACTATACTAATCGTGGGTGACTTACCATAATTACCCATTGATGGTAGGGCTCTAGAGAATGGCTAGTTTATTTATGGATCATAGTTACTATGAAGAAAGTGGGTGAGTGAAGCTTCGGCATAGTTAGGATAGGTGTCTCGATTGGTTGAGGATTTTTCATTTATTCTTATCAAATTGTATACTATTGATTTACATATTATTGAATTACTTGCTACATAGTGGTTTTCATAAGCAACCTAAGGGTGTTACTACATAGATAAGGTTTTTGGGTGGGTTTACATCATTATATCATTATGTTGTATGCTCGCTTGTAGTGTCAATACAATCAAGGTTTGATCCCAATATGCTTTTGCATATGAGAATCTGATTATAATTGGAAAACATTTATTTCTCTATTTTAAATTTTCCTATTCTGATTAAATTAATTATTATATGATATGTAGTTTACTTGAGAGAGGAATACATGTTAGGTTAGATTTATTTGATTATATAATTAATTGATAATTATAGTAGGGGGATTTTAGTGATTCACATGTTTAAAAAATTGAGGGATTTAGTATTATTAGATATTTTCTCATATATCTTTTTTAGTTACCAAATCTGAATTTAATAATTATTACTATTTACTTTTAATTATTTTAATTTTGCTACCTTAAAATATAAAAACACAAAAAAGTTGATTTTTATTGTTTTTAGTTTTAAAATTAGTTTATAGTAAAATAATCTTCGTGGAAACCATATTTTCTCATCATTGTATTACTTGTTACGATATATATACTTGTGTATTCATTGCACACACTTCGTGTGTGGTGACTAAGTTTTTGGCGCTGTTACGGGATATTATAAATATTAGAAATTAATTTATTTATTTATATATATATATATATATTTGTTTTTCTTAATTTATTTTTCTTTAAATTAATTTTAATTTACCTATTTTTTTACTGACTTATTTAATTATTTATTTTAGTTAATTTCATTTATTTATTTTTTAACTTTAATTTATTTATTTAGTTATTTTTTTAATTTTTATTTAGTTTTTATTTAAAAATCTCTTTTAGTATTGTAGATATATAGTTGAGTTTATTAGATGAGCAGAGTTTGTAAGGGGGAAATCTTACATTTAAATCTTGAAATTGAGCATACTTTGAGTTAATTACAAAACAATAAGTCACCCAAGGGAAAAAATTGTTAATCCATTAGACATAAACAATAATGAGCTATACTTGAACAATCAAATTATTTTGATAGACGATAGAAATAGAGCTATGAATGAATATGCAATACTTACGTTGTAAGGGTTGAATCCAAGTATTACAAAGCCAAACATTCAAGCTAATTAGTTTGAGTTAAAGCCAGTGATGTTTTAAATGCTACAAACAGTTGGACAATTCAACGGATTACCAACAAATGATCCTCATCTTCATCTCAGATTGTTATTGAAGTTGTAGATTCATTTAAGTTCAATGGTGTCATCGAGGAGGAATTTAGGCTTAGATTTTTCTCTTAATCTTTACAAAACTATGCTTGAGCATGGCTAAACTCTTTGCCACATGATTCCATTATAAGTGGAACAGTTTGGCGAAGAAATTCTTAATGAAATACTTCCCACCAACAAAGAATGCCAAGCTTAGGAATGACATTACATCCTACCAATAATATGAAGGGGAATCTTTATATAACACATTGGAAAGATTCAAGGAATTTCTAAGCAAGTGCCCTCATCATGATATTCCCTTTTTCAATTCAAATGGAGATTTTTTACAATGGTCTCAATGCTCAAACAAGAATTATTGTTGATGCATCTACTAACGGATCATTATTACCAGCCAAATCTTACAATCAAGTTTATGATTTAGTTGAAAAAATAGCCAACAATATTTATCAATGGCCAATGGACAGAATGACAGCCACAAGAATAGTAGTTGGAGTGCATAAGGTAAATGATATCACAACACTTACAGCTCAAGTTTTATCTTTGGTTAATCTTTTGAAGGCTCAAAACTCACCAGCGGGTATAAACCAGGTCCAAGATTCATGGGTGTTATGTGTATTTTGTGGAGGAGCTCATTTGATTGATAATTGTCTAAATAATCCTAAATCCATATGCTATATGGGTAATTTGAATCGAAACAATAATCCATACTCAAACACATATAACCCAGGATGTAGACAACATCTAATTTCTCTTGGAGTAATAACAAAATTCAAGGTGGTAATAAATTCAACCATCAATCATTTCCACCACTTGGTTTTCAACAACCACAACAATCACAAGCCCAAGATAAGAAGCCACATACTGAGGACAATACAAATGTCTTAATGGGGATGATGAAAGACTTCATCCAATCATTTAATACAAAAATGTCAAGTTAAGAGGCTTAAATTCAAAATTTAGAGAACCAAACGGGGAAACTTGCTCAGGCTATAAGTCAAAGGCCTCAGGTTTACCTTCCAAGTGACACAATTGTAAACCCAAGAATAAAAGCTAAGGACCAGTGCAATTTCATAGCCTTGAGGAGTGGTAAAACTTTAGAATAGGAACATAAGACAGAAAAGGATGAGGAGAAACAGGAAATTAACAAGGATGAAAAGGAACTAGTGGATAAAGATAGCACTGAAAAGAAAATAATTCAGCCAAAGAAAAAACAACTTTTACAAACCCACTATTCTTTTCCCTCAAAGACTACAAAATCAAAAGTCAGATATGGAATTTTCATTTATATAAGTCTTCAAGAAGCTTCACATAAACATAACATTTATGGAGGCACTTGAACAAATGCCATCTTATGCCAAATTCATGAAGGATATGCTATTAAACAAAAAGAGGATTGGAGATCATGAAACAATAACCTTGATTGAAGGTTGTAGTGTCATCTTTGATAGAAAACTACCATAAAAACTAAAAGATCCAGGTAGTTTTGACATCCCTTACACTATTGGGAATATTCGTTTTGGCAAGGCATTATATGACTTGGGTTCTAGCATTAACCTCATGCCATTATCAGTCTTCAAGAGATTGGGGGATGGTAAAGCCAAACCCACTTCAGTAACATTACAAACGGCAGATAGATCAATTAAGAAACCTTGGGGTATGTTAAAAGATTTTCTAGTAAAAGTAGACAATTTCTTCTTTCCGGTGGACTTCATTGTGCTAGACATGGAAGAGGACCGTGACATTCCTATCATACTTGGTCATCCATTCTTAGCAACTCAGAAGGCCACTCATTGATGTACCAAAAGGTGAACTTATAATGAGATTGCAAGATGAACAAGTAATGTTTAAAGTTTTTAAAGTATCTGAACCGCCTAACATTGATAATGCTAATGAATGCTTAAGGATAAATGTTACTGAACCGCCTAACATTAAAGTATCTCCCACACTTAAGATTGGTACACATGATGCTATGAACAAGGACATAAACCCACTAGAAACCAACTCAACCTATTTTAACTTTGAAAATATGGCATAGAATGCTCATATTGTGGACAGTGTGAACATTTTGGAGGACGAGCCTCTCATGTGTGTATCAAAGGTGATTATGGAAAATTTTGAGATGGGATCTAAGCTCAAACCATCAATTGAAGAGCCACCAAGTTTAGATCTTACACTTTTACCCTTCTATCCCCAGTCAAGTATAAAAGTGAAAGAGTCTAAAGAAGAGCTGGAAATGTTGTTAAAAATACATAAATTAGATGTGTTACGGTTGAGTGCTTATAAGAATGCCAAAAAGTTCACTAAGGAAAAAATATGGCATGAAAAGAGAATTGATAACCATGTTTGCGAGCTAGAACATAAGATATTATTGAACAAATCAATACTCAAATTGTTTCCTGGAAAACTCAAAAGTAAATGGACTTAAAAGGATGTACCTTAGGACTTGATATGATCGTCTAGTGAAGGACATTAAACGTGATGCTGGTTAGGAGGAAACCCAACATTATTTTACTAGTATTTTCTTTTTTTTTTGTAAGTGAATAAATGTGGAGAGCAATGTGCAATAAGATTGAGTTGTTTCAATGATAGATGTGGTGTGCCATGACTAAGAGAGTTTTCTTTCCTTTTACTTTTTCATATTTATATGTGCACATTGGGGACAATTTTTAATTTAAGTTTGGGGGAGGGAAATTCATTCTCTACATTAGTATTTACTATGCATTTTAAATTTTGAGAGAATGTTTTTTAATTTTTAGAATGATTTAATCATGATTTAGGTATAAATTGTTAAGTATATGGGAACTAAATGCATGAATGCTTGATATGAAACATATGAACTCAATGATAAAAATTGGTTGTCTTGAATAGGATAAGAGATGTAACATATTAGTTAAGATATTTACATTAATCATGTGATATGCTTACTAGTTTTGACTGAATTGATTTAAATTTTTATGCACATGTTCATGATTGATTTTGGTGTGCTTATTTATAGAAATTTTGTAGTGAGTTGATGAGATCTACTAGGTTTTAGAATCTATTTGATCATCTCTTGAGGCAAAATCCTAAATATTTTTTAGCAAAAGAAATAATTTAGGCCTTATTTGGATCGATTGAACCTTTCAAGCTAACCATTATTAATATCTTCAGTCACCTATTTGATCCTAACAAAGAACTTTTCATATTTTTAAGCCACATTTAATGCATAACTAATAAGTATTACCTTAACCCTTGCACCTTTAGCTTGTATGAAAAGAAAAAAAATGTAATCACGTGTTGTGCTTTAGAGTAAGGTGAAATGTAAAGCACCCTATAAAAAAAGAAAAAAGAAGCAAAACTCACAACACAATTATCCCCCTAAAGAAAATAAAATAGAAATGAAAATAAGTTTGGAGGTGTTGTAAAGTTACAAAAAAAAAGAGAAAATATATGTGGAATAAAATAATATGAAAATAATGGCAAGAATGGGTGTACTGGAATATCAAGTTAAAGCACAATTGTAGTTAAAAAGTCCATGATGAACAAAAAGAAAGCTAAGCTGTGGAAAAAGCCTAAGTTTCTTCATTTATCAAACCCCTACCTAGGCCTTACATTACAACCATATAAAGTCCTTCGATCTTTAGCTAAGTGCATATTTATATTAGTGGAGAGGGAGGTGAAAAATAGACTTATGAGACTTGTTCAAAGATTAAATTGATTAGCATACTCATATGATAGGTTGATTTCATGATTGCATTGGATGATATCATGTGTAGCACACACACACACACTAATCAATTTGTCAAAAACCTTGCATATACTTGTATTGATGGAACGTTGATTGATGAATATGTGAACCTTTTTATCATAAGATTGTATGACTTTTGAGATGGATAGTTTTTTGTGAAATATGCATGTACTAATAGAAGTATATTTATGAATATACTACCCAAGTTATTTTATTTAGTTATACTTGGCTTTACTTGAGGACAAGCAAAGAGTTTAGTTTGGGGGTGTGATGACTCTCTGAAACTAGAGTCATTAGCGAACTTTTTTACTTAATATTTACTTGTTTTATTTAATAAATAATATTTTTGGGGCTAAAAATATTAAAATATGAATTTTTTAGTGAAAATATAATTTTTGGAATTTTTCTAGAATTTTGATGGATATTTTAAGAATTTTTAACGCAGGGCCAATTAGGATCTACCATGTGGCCTACCACGTAAGCAGGGGATCTGACTAGCAAGCCACATGGATTCCATGCAAGCAAGGACAACAAATCATGTTATGATGAGTGTGAACATGATAAAACACGTTGCCATATGTCGTAACCCGATTACTTGCCTCGTCTCACCCTGTGCCATGCCATCCATATCCAGGAATCATATTGCACCACGTGGTGATAACTTAACGAGTGTTGACTCTAACTGGTCTTCTCTACCACGGGTCATGCTCTGATTCACCCAATGAATTTTTTATGCCATGTGTCGCACTGTGATTGGCTAACGCTATCAATTTTGCTTGTTTTGAACTCAACCCTTGATCTTAAGCTGATATGACGGTACAGATCATACCTAGGCTATATTTAAGCCTTTAATCACCTATAAACCCAAAGGGGCTGTGATTAGCCTAATTTTGGTCAATTTTTGGAGCTAAAAAGAGAAAAAAATACAGAAAAATTCAATAAGGGACATAATTTCAGTAGAGATTCAAGAGGAGATTAATACTACAATTCAAGAGATTAATTGTATTTCTTATTCTACTCTTTTCTTTATCAATTTTTATGTTTTCCTTTATGAAAAATATGAGCTTTATGAACACAATTTTGTATAGTTAATATATTAATCTAGGGATCCTATGAAACCCAATTTTCACCATGTGATGATCTAATATTTTGCCCCAATTATAAATTTAATTTAATTACATTATTTAGTCTGATTTTTATATTATTAATTGTTTGGCCAACAATTTATCTCATATATCTTTTTAGTTACCAAATCTAATTTAATTAATTATTACTATTTACTTTTAGTTATTTTAATTTTGCTTCAATAAAATATAAAAACAAAAAAAATTGATTTTTTTAGTTTTAAAAATTAGTTTATAATAAAATAATCTTCATGTGAATGATATTACCTTATCATTATATTATTTATTGCGATATGTATACTTGCGTTTTCATTGCAAACACTTCGTGTGTGGCGATCACCTTGTTCTCTTAATAGAATAACTAAACAATCCTAAACACTCTAACAATGTCGGTTCAATGATCGATTGGAAACTCTAAAATGCTTAAGCAACTAAAATTAAGTGAATAAAATGTTATACTAAATAAGCATGATTGATCGAGTATGGGAAATCAGTCAAGTAACCACTAATGGATGGAACGAATTAAATTCACATTATGCTACAAAAGATAGAGTTACTGAGAATCCCAATGATCATAGTGAGCCTCCAAAATATGAATTAACAAATTAATTTCTTGATTAGGCTTTAAATTAAACTATTGTTCATAAATGCATAACTAAACATAGATGATGTGGCGCATATCTAATTCTAAAATTGTCACTTTATTCAAAAAATGAAATGGCCAATAACATAATCAAATTAATCATAATTAATTTAATTACAAAAGCTATAATCAAAGTATAGAGATAAATAAACTATAACAATTAAAAGTACCCCATTTCAATCTACTATATCCAAATCCTTGAAATTGTTTGATCCTCTTTTCCAAGTTATTGGAAACACTTAACAAATAGGAGTTTTATCTCTAATTTTACTATGAAAACTATGTGAATTTGGCCGGTGATCATTCAAAATAAATTATGAATTATTTATATGTTAGATTTTGGAAATGAAATAAAAAAAATGCATCACTATTTAAGTGGGCATTAGTGGCTATAAAATGAACATAGGCTATGGAGCACTTTGATTCATGTCGTGGCATGAGTTCAATCTAAAATCTTATAAAATAACCTGAGAGCCTTGTGTCACAACCTAAAGGATTCTATCATAATGTGAGAACTAAACAAAAAAAATTTGAGATCATTACACCATGGCCTAGAAGTGTTTGTGCCACAACACACATTGAAATACATAAATGCTTGATTTGTTTTTCATTTAGACTTCTTTGAATGGCCATTTCTTGCCTTATTTTCTCTCTCTTTGGTCATTTTAATCCCAAATTCTTCCAAGAGATCATATATATACACAACACAAAAATACCTTCAAAAACAACAAAATTTCAAGAATAAAACATAAATTAATGCTTAAAAAATGGAAAAATGTAGGTCAAAAATATATTTATCATCTAATTGCTAATTTTTTAGTTAGTTAATTAAAATTAGTAAGGGGGGGGGGTTAATTGGTTTTGAATAAAATTACATAAAGTAATAAAAGTGAATTGCACAAGATTTATGACATATATGGGACTATGGGACTATCCTTACCATGTGCCTACAATTTTATTAAACACGTCATGAATGGAAATTACTTTCTTATTCTAAAACCTTTCTTGAATTCTTAACTTTAGCTTTAAAAGTGTAAGTTCACTCAAGACTTCCCACCATTTTATTTATGTTTATTAATTCATAATACAATTATAAACCAATCTAAATCCTAAACAACCTATAGATTTCACTTACTAATTTAATTCATTCATTTCATTAAGATTCAAAAAAGTGATAACTAAATTAGATAAGATTAAAACCATAGAAAGCCTTTAACATAGATGTTTAACCATACTTGTGACAACAACCACAAGGTATCACTTCAAATAAGAATATTTCCTATTATATGCTAACATCATAGACTACATATAAATATATTCATGTAATACACTAGTTGTACACCCAATTCATAACTTGCATGCTTTTTGTATTTCGACATAGAATGGAACACATCATGAATCAAAAATTTAAAACTAAAATTTATCATTACATTAAATTAGTCAAACCATAGTATAAGGATTGGAATTATCAATAATCACATTATTAATCGAAGTAGACATGGATTCTATATGAATCAACATTATATTCATGGAAACCATAAAGAAGAGGATAGCAAAAAGGTTATCAGAATGTTCAATCTTCTCTTTGAAATCTAATTTAAAAGTTTCCTTTAATGCGCTCTTAGATCTCTCTTGGTCCATATTGCAATTTTTTTGTTTAGATGACCCTTTAGGTTGTTTATATAATGTAATTTTGAGTGTAATTTGAGTTGGATTAGAATTTGCTTGATCCAATGGCCATAATTGAAGTTGGTGTAAAAAGAATGTTAGATTTAGGTGCTAACTGGATGTCTCAATCAATGGAGATCCTTTCTCAATCAATCTAACCATTGAAATTTCTAACCTGAGAGTGTTAAAGCGATCCTTAATCGAAGCTCAATTGATCAATCTAGTGCTTTGTTTTTCCTATAAACACACATTTTTTCCTCTTTTTGCTCAATTCATCCCTCAACACATGTATAACATAGAATAACCACATAAAACACATAAGGAACAAGAAATCATTATGAATTTGTTAGAATTTATGCACAAATATATGTATAATATAGTACTAATCACATGTCTAGTTTCTCATTGAAAATGGCTAGACATATCCAACCAAGACCCTTGTTAACAATATCATCATCTCCAAACCCATGGTTGAGTGGACTAAAAGGGAGCAAAGAATATGAATGGAACACTAAAGGGTTGTATGCAATGATCAGAGCCACCATTCCTAATGAGTATAGAAGAATCCAAAGCTAACACATTTATAAGCAAGCTATAGATATCATAAAGACAACAAGTGAGGGTACCTCTGTAGTAAAAATATCCAAAGTTCGTCGAATAGAGATTTCGAGTAGTGTTAGATGGAAGAAGATGAAACAATTGAAAAATTATATGCTTGTTTGTCTAATATTTTAAAGTCATAAAATAATAATAGGAGGTCTATTAATGAAGAGAATAAAATTGAAAATATTCTTGCCAATCCCCCACATTACTTCAATCCTAAAGGCATTACTCTCTAGGAAAAATTATTCCCAAAATGAAAAAGATTCTACCTCCAAAAGGAAAAATTGCTTCCAAAAAAGAAAAGAGCATTGCTCTTAGAACCACTAAAGGTAGTGGTACCCAAAAAGATATGATTAAATCAATGGTTAGCGATGAGAGTTCTAGCCCAATTGAAGAATTAATGACACTTTTATCCAAAATATTTACTAGATTCTTCCATAACAAAGAAGTCCTTCTAGTGGATTTAGAGGAGAAAGGATAAAGCTTAAGTATAAAATACTTGAGGTGTTAGAGGATAGATGAAAACTTTGATAACAACAGAAGCCATGTTTATCAAATTAAGTGTTTCAAGTAGGGAAATCCCATATTTATTGATGCAAACTACTTTTCTAAGCAGAATCGCTATGAGAAAAGACTAATGAAGGTTAAGGACACTATCTTGGACAAAATCTATAGTGATGATGAGGATTAATGTAACTTTATTAACCTTAAGGCATGAAAGTCTATTAAAGATCCTGCCATTACAAACTTAAATGGTCAAAGGATTACAGATGAATGTTTGAAAAGCTCTAAATAGATTTGAATTTGCATGATTTTATCATGATTTTCTATTATTTTTTGTAGGTATTTTTAGCTTCAATTTAGTAAATTAATAAATACTTGAAGAATGATACCTTAAGCATGCATCTTCCCCTTAGAAGAATAAAAAAACAATATATGTAAACTTTACATGTGATCTAGCCAGTTTGTAAGGGATAAAAATAAGAAAGTAAAGTGAAACAACAAGGGCCATGACATGAAATATAGTGGCCGCGATGCACTCTTTGCTATTTTATAACAATTTCACACAGTTTGTGTTATGCCATGAAGGAGAAATTTTATGCCATAGTGTGACCCTTTTCTGTTTGAAATCAGTCGAATCATTATTAAATGTGGGTCATGAAGTAGATAAATATGGTCCATAACGTGCAATGATTTTTCTTTCATGTTATCCTTTTCTTGCCAAGCCCTAGCTATAAAAGGGAATTGTTTTATTTAGAGCTTTTTTATAGTCTACAACCAAATTTTTCAATCTTCATCAATCAAGATTTCGAAGAGGAATAAATGCACAATTCCTCTCCAATTTTTCTCCAAAATAGTGCTTCAATCTCTAATCATTAACTTTGAATATATTCCCTACCTTGTCCTTCAAGTCTATTGGTCCAACAGTGGCAACTTTGTCAATTGTATATGGATATGTCCATCTTGATCTTAACTTACCTTGGAAACGTTTTAGTCATGAATTGAAAAGAAAAACTTGTTGTCGTAGAGTAAACTCATGGCTAAGAATCTGTTTGTCATGCCACTTTTTTGTCCATTCTTTATAGATCTTTGCATTTTCATAAGCATTGTTTCGGAACTCATCCATCTCATTCAATTGAAATAGTAGCTTTTCCCCTACTATCTTCAAATCAAAATTAAACTTCTTTACAACCCAATAAGATTTATGATCCAACTCAATAGGGATATGACATGCTTTTCCAATAGAAAAGTCATCCATGAAAATTTTCATTATATCTTCCATCATATAAGAAAAAATAATCATCACGCAACATTGAAATGTTGTTGGGGCATTGTATAATCTAAAGAGCATCCTTCTAAAAGCAAATGTTCTAGTTTTCTCTTGATCTTTGGGGGTTATAGCAATTTGGTTATACCCCAAATAACTATATAAGAAGAAATAATAGGGATATCTAGCCAATCGATCTAGCATTTTATCCATTAATGGAGGTGGAAAATGATCCTTACTTGTTGCTTTGTTTAACTTGTGGTAATATATACATACATGCCAACCATTGATTGTTCTTATAAGAATAAGCTCATTGTTTTCATTTTTCATCACCATCATTCCACCTACTTTGGGTACAACATGCACTAGACTTACCTATGAGTTGTATGAAATAGCATAAATAATTCCAACATTAAAGAGCTTCAAAATTTCAAATATCACAACTTCCTTCATTACTAGATTTAATCTTCTTTGGGGCAAAATTGATGGTTTGTAAGGTTCCTCTATTAGAATTTTGTGCATACAAATGGATGGACTTATACCTTTTATGTCAGAGATAGTCCATCCCAAGGTTGTTCTATGCACCCTTAACGCTCATAGTAACTTTTCCTCTTCTTCGAGTGTAAGTGATGTTGCAACAATCACTGGAAAGGTGTAATTATAACCCAAGAATGCATAGCAAAGATGATTAGGAAATTGCTTCAACTCTGGAGTTGTAGTTTGTTGCACCTTCTTTTGTAGAGATTACATAATCTGTCTTTGCTACCATTAGCTCTAGCCTCTCCACTTTTGTGCTATATGATGTAACCTACTGCAATTATTCCAAGGAAAATACATAGTGGAGAAATTATTCACTAACAAAAGGTAAATTAGGTTCACAAACAACAGATTTATTAAATTCATAAGCATGAGATGAAGTGGCAATACATCGTTCTAGGTGATCGGTCAGCATATCTACTTGAAAGGATTTTACTACCTCAATGACATCTACCCAAAAGAAAGTTCTTGTATCTTCTAGAAATCTCATGTCTTGGTAGATGTTGAAAGTAACCTCTTCCTTGTTCACTCTTAATGTTAACTCACCCCTTTGAACATCCATTAAATCCTTTCCGGTAGTCAAGAATGGTCGACCAAGAATTAGTGGAACATCTTGGTCTTCATCCATATCTAACACCACAAAATCAACAGGAAAAATAAATTTATCCACCTTTAACAATATATCTTCTATGATTCCCTGTGGATACTTGATAGATTGGTCTGCTAGTTGTAAAGAAATTGTTGTTTGTTTCATCTCTCCAAGTACCAATTTCCTATAAATAGATTGTGGCATAAGATTAATGCTCGCACCAGGATCACATAAAACTTTATCAAAAAATGAATTTCCAATAGTGCTAGGCAAAGTGAAACTCCCTAGATCTTTTAAATTTTGAGGTAATTTCTTTTGAAGAATGACATTACATTCTTCAGAAAGCTTCACTATTTTGAACTCCTCCAACCTTCTCTTTTTGGAAATGATGTCCTTCAGAAATTTGGCATAATTTGGCATCTATTCTGAGGCATCTACAAAAATAATATTTATGTTAATTTTCTTAAAAATATCCAAAAACTTAGAAAATTGTTGTCTAATTTTTGTTTTTGAAAGCATTGAGGATAAGGAAATGGAGTAGAGAAAATATGAGGGTTGTTAGGAAATTAAATTCATGAAGGCATGTCAGCCTCTCTTAGTGTATCATCAACAATCTCCTCTTCTTCTACTTTAATATTACTTTGGCCGTTGTTTGGAGCTATAGGGGTGGACTCGATTTCCTTTGATGATGACTTCTCAATTTCTCTTCCACTCCTAATTGTAATTGCATTGCATTGTTCCCTTTGATTCACTTTTGTATTGCTAGGAAAATTTCCTCTTTGTTGGGCATTGATGGTTGTGGCTAGTTGCCCAATTTTCATTTCAATATTTTTCATAGTGGCTCCTATATTGCTACAATGAGTCTCGATGTTATCCAACCGTGAATCACTCTTTTTAAACCTTACTTTGGTCTCCTCAACAAAGGAAATGATGGCATCCTCAAGTGATATCTTCTTCTCACTTGGTTGACTATCAAACCCTAGAGGAGGTTGCAACACATTCTTTGTGTTTCCATAAGAAAAATTCTCATGATTTCGAATCCCTGGATGGTAGTAATTTGTTATAGGATCACTATGATAATTGTAATTCGATTGTTAATGTATTGAACCTACTCTTGACTGGATTCATTCATCGAAACTGTCATACTTGAAGTTGCAACATATTCTACACTTTTTGGTATTCTTTGGGTTGTCAAGGCATAAATCTGATGAGATAGAGAAGCTACTTGAGCTGAAAGGGCAACAAACGACTCTAATTCATGAATCCCAGCAACTTTCTTAGCCATAGATCTTTCAGTTGTCCATTGATAGTTGTTTGAGGCCATTTCTTCCAAAAGAGAAGTAGCACCTTCAAGTGTCTTTGACATTAAATTTCCACTAGAAGTAGCATCAACTATAGTTCCAATTTTCCCATTTAACAAATTATAGAACATCTGAATTTGCAACCAATCAGGCAATCCATGCTGAGGGCAATGCCAAATCATATCTTTATATCTTTCCATGGTTCATAGAATGTCTCAAAATCATTTTGTTTGAATTGATTAATCTTACTCCTGAGTTTGGCTATTTTTATAGGTGGAAAGAATTTAGCAAGAAATTTTCTACCATGTCTTGCCAACTAGTGATGCATCCTAGTTGTAGAGATTGCTGCCAACCTCTGGCCTTATCCTTCAATGAAAAAGGAAAAAATCTCAATATAATGATGTCTTCAGTAACATCATTCATCTTTATAGTGTCACAAATATCCAAAAATATTGCCATGCTAATCAATGTCGATTTGAGCTCAAAATTATTCACATTAATGGTCTGACGTCTTACACTTGAGTAGCTATCATTCATAATTGACCTTACATAATTCATAAAAGTCTGTGTCTATGTATTATGTTCTCCTTTAGCCATGGCTAGTACTTTTTTCTTTCTTCGTGATCTAAAGGTTCTTTCAATCTTCGGATCAAAAGGAATAATGTTTTGAGTTCTAGCACCATGCATCCAATGTCAAAAATACACCTAAAGAAAATTAAAAATAAAAATAAAATAAAAATGAAATAAAATATAATTCTAAATTAAAACCAATATTATTTTGTATCAATATTGGCAAAAATAAGAAAAAATCACTCCTTGGTAATGGCACCAAAATCTTGATCGGTGTAAAACTACAAGTGCACAGTATCGTAGTTTTATAATAAAGTGATAAGAAAAGTATCATGCTCAAGGATTGGTAACTTATTTTTGACAAATACCAAAATTATATTAATCTCAATTTTATCTAGAAAAATCACTAAAGTTGTTATATTTGAAATTTAAAATAAAATAAATTTAAAGAAAATATGCTAAAGAAAATAAAGATGATCAAAGATCAAATTAATAGTAAGAAAACTTCTAGGAAATCGATTTCACCTAATTCCTCATTATGCCTTACTCATCTAGCTAATTGAATTTAATTCTCTCTATTTGTTAGTAATCTAAAAAAATATATCCCAAAGCCTATTTTGATAGTCAATTGGAAATATCATCGCTCATTAATTTACACAAGAGTATGAAATTTAATAAAGTAAGAAAGCATTAAGACTAATAATTTTTAAAACTACATAGATTCATACAAGTCTTTTGATCTCTATATTTACCTTTGCCGAAATATTCTAGATTTATCCTATAATTCCTTCTTTCGATAGCAAATCATAAGATTAAAATCATCTAATTAATGGCTAGTTAATTAGAAGCATTAAAATCAGAATAAATCTCACAAACATGAAGATAAATAATTCAAATTAACATAGAAAATAAAGCATAATTTAGAATTAAATTTCATCTTTTTCCTAGAATAAAGATAAATTATTTCATACTAAAAATTAAATTAAACATAAACGAATTCAACATAATTTTCTGAGAAGAATTGAAATAAAATTGACTTACAAAAAGAATATGCTTTCGCGTTTTCTCTCACATTTTCTTTCTCTTTTGCTCAGTTTCTGCGTTTCTGATTTTTTTCCTCTATCTTGGCGGCTCTACATTTATTTTATTTGTGTTCACTCTATGCTAGCGGTCGTCTCTTTCCTCCATTCCTTTTGATTTTGTTTAACTATATATATCACTTGCTCCTTATCGATTTCTTATATATAAATATCTCCATCCTGTCATGATTTATATATATTAATTTAAATCTAATTTAAATTTGAGAGTCCTTAGATGATAAGCTTCTAAAATTTTGAATCTTAATTATCTTCAAATCTACAATAAAATTTAAATAATAAAAAATGAAATCTAAAATCAATAAAAATAAATAAAATTAGACTAAAATTAAGATAAATTATGCCAAATTATGCAAGTCATCACCCTTATCGCATCAAATTCTATTGAAGATTCTCCTACTACAAACTCAAACAGTGAGAGAGTTTCCAAAGAAGAAGTGGATGAACAAGATAAGTTTTGGGACTCCTACAACGAGCACTTTAGGGATCATATTAAGTCTGAAACAGGAAAGAAAAATGCTTTGGAATTTAATTGAAATTTAATGTAAACCTCTCCAAGATGAAACCATTACTATGATCTTCAATTGAAATTTAATGTAAACCTCTCCAAGATGAAGCAATTGGAAGAGGAATTAAGAAAACTTGAGTCAAGCCATGTGCCTCATAAGATTATTAGCTCCAAACTAGCTGAAGATCAATAAGATCAAGTCAATGGTCTAGGAAAGAAAGGATTGTGTTGGAGAGAAATATAGAGTATTTGGCTCATATTCTCTATAAAAATCATTTGGAGTAGAGAAGCTGATAGAAAAGGTGAAGAATCTTAACTATTCTATTGGATTTCTAGAGACTTTCATAAAAGAGAAAGAAGACATTAATAGAGCCTTTAGTGATAAGATGACAAGCTTGAAGAAGAGCTTGCCCATTCCAAGAGTATTGTTCAAAAGTTAATGCTAGGTACTCAAAATCTGGATGAAATTCTCAACACCAGCAAAGATCTTAGAGATAAGCAAGGTCTAGGTAATGAAGAAGGAGTGTCTATTCCTACTAGTTGTTCTAAATTTTATCAAGCCTAGAACCTTTGATCCACAAATAAAGACCGTTGCCACCATCTTGTAGTGATTTTGCAAGTACATAGGTCATTCGAGTAATAAAGTACATTAAACATGAGTATCAACCCAAAGGGAATGATTTATTTTTATAATTAAGTACCAATACATAGTAGCTTTTATACTATTTAAGCGAGTAACAAGGAAAAATTATCTAAAATAACAACTAAACATAGAATTAATTCAAAGACACAAACAATGATGAAGTAAACAATATTTGGAGACTTGAGATCTATGAATCCTTAACCACTCCACATGCAATATAGAATATAGTTGATTGGTTTCTCTATCCAACTGATTGGTTACATACTCTTATATACATAGGAATCTTTATCAAGCATTCTTTTTGATTAAGTGTAGATAATCACATTGTCATGCTATTTCATTCATATATCAGCTATGATTACATGTATCAAGCCAAATATTCATCAATCATATTGTCATACTACTTCAATTTATGTGATAATAATTCTATAACTAATTCAAAAACCTACTTTATTAAGCTAGGGCATGAATCTCAAATCCTATAATTATTTTCCAAATAGTCCAAGCATTAGGATCAAAATTATTAAACCAATTATTAATATAGAAAATGTTTCGACTAAATCAAATCAATAACATGGTTTTATCGTTAAGGTCATCAAAATCCCAAATTGGAACCTAGTCATTCATAATTCTAAAAGTCATAATTAAAAATTTATGAGTGCATAAGAGTTAAAAGAAAGATGAAGGAAAAGAAGAAGATCTAACTTTGTGGAAGAATCAAACTCCTCCTTTAATCTCTTTTCTAGCTATGTAATTGCCTCCTTAGTTTGCTTTACTAGTGAGATTTTCATATGTAGGAACAATTGTACATACGTCAATTGTTCTTCAGACATAAATAGGCATCTAGGACCTAGATGAAAGGTGAAAATGAAAACCCATAGAATCTTTTGCGAGCACTATTTCAACTCGGTCAAGAATGAATCATAACATGAATTAAGCATATAGCACGACAAAAGTAAAAAAAAAACAATATGCAAAATTCAACACACAACAAAAACAACCAGTAGATAAGAAATAACAATGCATGGTAAACACACTAGTGATAGTATGCCTCACAATCTCCTATCTAGAAAAGCAATGTACACATACAAGGAAAGTACCATACCACATATGAACAACCATACATATTGGAAAAGCTATAAAAAATTTCCAAACACTTCAAGACCTTATATGTGGGAAAATATTCTCTAAACGATGATTGTACTCTTACAATATGCAATCTTACATAACATAGTTTGCCAATTGCAAGAGTCTGGTACTTGCACTCAACCAAGGTAAGGAGATATAGAATCCTTAAAGACTCACACAAAACTCATAAGTAGTAAACATAAATAGAAAGTAGATAATAAGTAAAAGCTGTATAAATTAAGCCTAGAGTAGGAAAATTAATTTACAACAACAAAAGCAATAATTAGAATGCTATAGGCATATTACAAGGAAAGGAAAGAAATCATGCAACAACATAAATCAAATAAGCTCTCCAACTAGAGTTTAAATCTATTATGTTAGTATATACATGATAAAAACTCATATTATACTAACACAATAACTAATCATGCATAACAAGATATAATGAGGTAAGCTCACATAGAACCCCTACCTATGTGGTAACATCCTTGATAGTAAAAAATTCACTAAAAATAATAAATAGATATAACTCAATAAAATTATAAATGAAAATACCTCTATTAGTTGGGACCATTTTGTCCTAACTGTCTATTGCTACCCTCATTTACTACCCCTATTGTAACTTGATCTGCCATACACAGATTCAACTCTCCTCTACAACCAACATATAAAAAAGTAGTGAAATTAGTAACAAATGATCAGAAATGTGTACAAAAAGATGGGAGCCACCTCAACCACAACCACTAGTAATCATTATCTTAGGAACTCATAGATATAACATAGCCTAATCCCAGGAACAAGCTATTGCTCACAACCCATTAGTAAAATAATCTTAAGTACTTACAACTTAAGAAAATTATTTTACTCTCACAAGCAAACACCATTTCGAGTACTCACAACTCAAGAGCACAGTTTTGCTCACACAGTCACAAATTACTAATATTGAACAAACACCTAGGTAATAGTGAACTTGAATTAGAAAAATAAGATATCAATTCAATGGAGCCTTATTACAATTTTTCTCACTTAAGAAAATAAAGAGAGGGATATTTATAGATTCTAAAACTTGGTAGATCTCATCAACTTGTATAACTCACTACAAATTTTCTCTCAATAAGCACACCAAAATCAATCATGAACATGTGCATAAAAATTTGAATCAATCCAATCAAAACTAGCAAGTATATCACATGATTAATGTAAATATCTTAACAAATATGTTATATTCCTTATCCTAGTCATGAAAACCAATTTTTATCATTAAGTTCATATGTTTCATATCAAGCATCCATGCATTTAGTTTCCATATATTTATCAATTTCTACCCAAATTATGATTAAAAACATCTTAAAAGTAAAAAATTGCTAAAAAAACTTCCTAAAAATTTAAAAAGCATAGTAGAAAAATTAATGTAGAGAATGAAGTTCTCTTCCCAAAACTAAAATTGCACATTGTCCTCAATGTGCACATATAAATATGAAAAGGTCAAGAAAGGAAAACTCCCTTAATCATGGCACATCATATCTATCGTTGAAATGCTCATTCTTGTTGCGCTATTGTTCTCCACCCTTATTCACCTACAAAACAAAAGAATTGAAAACATAACTAAAATAACGTTGGGTTGCATCCCAACTAGTGTCATGTTTAACGTCCTTGACTAGATGGTCCTATTAAGTCCTAAGGCACATCCCTTTGTATCCATTTACTTTTGAGTTTTCTTGGAAACAGTTTGAGTCTTGATTTGTTCAATAATATTTTATGTTTTGGCTCACAAACATGGTGCTCAATTCTCTTCTAATGCTATTTTTTTCCTTTTGAACTTCTTGGCATTCTTATAAGCATTTCACCGTAACCCATCCAATTTATGTATTTCTAATAGCTCTTTCACCTCTTCATTGGACTCTTTCACTTTCATACTTGACTGGGGATATGAGGGTAAAAGTGTGGGGTATAAACTTGGTGGTTCTTCAATTGATGGTTTGAGTTTAGATCCTATCTCAAAATTTTCCATAATCGCCTTTGATATATATATATGAGAGGCACGTCCTCCAAAAAGTTCACACAGTCTACAATGTCAACGTTCGATGCCATACTTTCAAAGTTAAAAAATGTTGAGTTTTTTTCTAGTGAGTTTATGTCCCTATTCATAGCATTATGTGTAGTAGTCTTAAGTGTGGGCAACTCAATAGATTCTTTTAAGTTGTCACCACATTCAGTAAAATTTATCCTTAAACATTCATTAGCATTCTTAATATCAGGGGGTTCAGATTATTTAAAGACTTTAAATATTACTTGTTCATCTTGTACTCTCATTGTAAGTTCACCTTTTTATACATCATTGAGTGCTCTTCTGATTGCTAAGAATGGATGACAAAGTATGATAGGAATGTCACAATCCTCTTCCATGTCTAGCATAATGAAGTTCGTTAGAAAGATGAATTTGTCTACTTTTACTAGCAAATCTTCTACCATACCCCAAGCTTTCTTAATTGATATATCTACCATTTATAATGTTACTGAAGTGGGTTTGGCTTTACCAACCCCTAATCTCTTGAAGACTGATAATGGCATAAGGTTAATGCTAGAACCCAAGTCACATAATGCCTTGCGAAAACGGATGTTCCCAATAGTGCAAGGCATGTCAAAACTACCTGAATCTTTCAAATTTTGTGGTAGTTTTCTATTAAGGATGGCACTATAACCTTCATTCATTGTTATTGTTTCATGATCTCCAAGCCTCCTATTCTTTGATAGTATATCCTTCATAAATTTGGCATAAGATGATATTTGTTCAAGTGCCATTACAAATGGTATGTTTATATGTAGCTTCTTAAAAACTTCCAAAAAGTTTGAAAACTGCGTATCTGACTTTTGCTTTTGTAGTCTTTGAGGGAAAGGAATAGTGGGTTTGTAAAGTTCTCTCTTTATCACTTAGTTCCTTCTCATCCTTTTTAATATCTTGTTTCTCCTCATCCTTTTCTATCTAATGTTCTTGTTCTAAAGTTTTACCACTCCTCAAGGCTATGGATTTGCACTGGTCCTTACCTTCTCTTTTGTGGTTTACAATTGTATCACTTGGAAGGTTACCTTGAGGCCTTTGACTTGTAGTCTGAGCAAGTTACCCCATTTGGTTCTCCAAATTTCACATTGAAGCCTCTTGAGTTGACACTTTTGTATTAAATGATTGGATAAAGTCTTTCATCATCCCCATTAAGGCATTTGTATTATCCATAGTAGGTGGCTTCTTCTATCGAGATTGTGATTGGTGGTTGTTTAAAACCAGGTGGTGGAAATGATTGATAGTTGAATTGATTACCACCTTCTTGTTGTTGTTATTCTAAGAGAAATTTGGATGTTGTCTCCATCCTGAGTTATATTTGTTCAAGTATGGATTATTATTTAGATTCACATTACCCATATAGCATATGGATTTAGGATTATTTGGACAATTATCAAACAAATGAGCTCCTCCATAAAACACACACGACACTCTTGAATTTTGGACCTAGTTTAGACTCATTGGCGAGTTTTGAGCCTTCAAAAGATTAGCCAAAGATGAAACTTGAGCTATAAGTGTTGTGATATCATTTACCTCATACACTTTGGCTACTCTTCTTGTGGTTTTAATCCGGTCCATTGGCCATTGATAATTATTGCTAGCCATTTTCTCAAGTAAATCATAAGCTTGATTGTAAGATTTTTCAAGCAAAGCTCCATTAGTAGATGCATCAACAATAGTTCTTGTGTGAGCATTGAGACCAATATAAAAAGTCCCCATTTGAATCCAAGAAGGAATACCATGATGATGACACTTAGCAATTCCTTGAATCTTTCCCATGCTTCATATAGAGATTCTCCTTCGTGTTGTTGGTAAGAAGTAATGTCATTACTAAGCTTGGAATTCTTTGTTGGTGGGAAGTATTTCACCAATAATTTCTCCGCCAAACCATTCCAAGTTGTAATGGAATCAGGTGGAAAAGAATTTACCCAAGCTCGAGCATGGCCTTGCCTGTCACACCATTGAACTTGAATGAATCTATAACTTCCATAAAAAATCTGAGATGAAGATGAGGATCCTTTATTGGTAATATGTTGAATTGTCCAATTTTTTGTAGCATTTGAACATCATTGGCTTTAATTCAAATTGATTAGCTTGAATTTTTGGCCTTGTAATACTTGGATTCAACCCCTCCAACATAGGTATTGCATATTCATTTATAGCTCTATCTCTATCATCTATAAAAAGCATTTGATTGTTCAAGTTTAACTCATTATTATTATTCTAATGGATTAGCCATTTCTTCCTCTTAGGTGACTCGTTGTTTTCTAATTGATCTCAAAGTACGCTCAATTTCAATATCTAAAGGTAAGATTTCTCCCTCACAAACTCTGCTCATGCAATAGACTTAACTATGTTTCTACAATACTAAAAGATATGTCTAAATAAAAACTAAATAAAAGAAATAAACAACTAAATAAATAAATTAACATTAAAAAAACTAAATCAGTAAACAAAATATATAAAATAAAATAACTAAAATAATTAAATAAATATGTCACTAAAAACAATAAGTACATTAAAATTAAAATTAAAGTAAAGAAAAATAACAAAAGTAAAAAAAATAATTTCTAATATTTATGATCCTCGACAAGGCGCCAAAAACTTTATCGCCACACACGAAATGTGTACAATGAACACAAGTATACGTATCGCAAAAAATAATATAATTATAAGAAAAGATCATTCCTATAGAGATTATTTTATTAGAATCTAATTTTTAAAACAAAAAAATAAAAATCAATTTTTTTGTGTTTTTATATTTTAAGGAAGCAAAATTAAAACTAAAAGTAACTAGCAACAATTAATTAAATCAAATATGGTAACTAAAAAGATATATGAGAAAATATCTAGGAATACTTAGTCCCCCAATTTTCTAAACGTGTGAATTGCTAAAATCCCTCCACTATAATTATCAATTAATTACATGATCAATTAAATCTAACCTAGCATGTTTTCTTCTCTTAAGTAAACTACTACCCATTAAGTTTATCAATTATAAATCACATACATAAGAATCATACATCTCTGCCTAAAAACTATACATATTATTTAATCAAGACAAACAATTAAATAATTCTCTCAAATCTATTTAATTGTCTCTATAGATAAATTGTTAGCCAAAAATAATTAATAGCATACAAATCAGATTAAATAATATACTTAAATTATAATTATAATTGGGGTAAAATATTAAATCATCACATAGTGAAAACTGGGTTCATATGATCTCTAGATTAATAAATTAACTACACATAATTGTGTTCACAAAGCTCATATTTTTCATAAAAAAAGATATAAAAATTGACAAAGAAAAGAGTAGAAGAAGAAATACAATCAATCTCTTGAATTATAAAATTAATCTTCTCTTGAATCTCCACCAAAATTGTGCATTCACTTGAATTTTTTTATATTTTCTCTCTTTTTAGCTCCAAAAATTAACTAAAATTATACTAATGGAGGCCATTTAGGGTTTATGGAGTGATTAGGGACTTAAATATTGTTCCGGTGCGATTACTCTATGAGGAAAGAACAGTTTAGGTTCTTCACCGAGTCTCTCAACGTTAATAAACTAAAGGGTTATGTAGATCAAATGGTTATTGAAGCAGAGGTAAGCAAGTAATTGGGTTGAATATTTTCTCAACATTTGAGTCTTGACTCTTTTCTTTACTGTGTTTTTGATTTATTTTCTTAAATCTATGCATTAAACATAGAAGCCTAGTAGATTATATTTTGTTGATGAAATTGTGATTTCAAGGATTATAATAATCTATGATTGGTTGATTTTCCACCACATGATATCATAATTATCCTGTAGATTATGATGGTAATACTTGACGTGCAGATTGTTATACAATCTGGATTGCTAAAACTTGTTTGTTATACAATCTGGATTGCTAAAACTTACTTGTTATACAATCTGGATTGCTAAAAACATAGCATGGATCTTATCAACCTTTTTGGACTAAGGAAAAGTTTCTGCATGGTAGGTTCAAGAAGATGATTATGGATCTTATGCAGGTTTCCTTAGCATCATAAAACTTCAAAATTAGCTTAGGATTACCCTATGTATGTTTGATGAGATACTAAAGGTGAACATTACCCCATTTGATGGATGCCCAAAATAATATATCCTTCAAATACTTGTCAATATTAAGAATGCTAACGTCAAATTGAGCTTTCATCTAGTAGATATATAAATATAATTAGGATCAATTCAGTCACACTTGGCTGTGTGATCTTCAATAAACTCAAATATTTTGGTCTCAATGTTGAATTTTTTGTAGATAAGGGATAGGAGATATCTCCAACCGTTAGAAAGAATTTGACTTTGAGCTGACTTGAGAGTCCCTAGAAATAATTGCACTAAATTGAGAATAAGAACCTATAACCCAATGTATAGTGCGATCTCATGAAATGTCATCCAACCTAGATCAGTATTTGTACGGTCAAAGGAACCAAATGTAGGTAACATGATCTCAAAATTATCTATGATGTGATGATCTTTCATTATCCTCCTCTTGATATCAATCTAAAACAAGCTCTGCAACTATGGTGTACATCAATATTGTTTACCCACACTATGAGTTTGTGTCTGATAGGTGTAAAATTTCTCAGAGATTTGGGAAGAAGAAGACAAAGGTAAGGAGAGCATATTTCATATATATTTTTATATCCATTTCTCAATTAACTATGGCTATATATAGCCTTATATTCATTTGGAATTGCAAGGAATCCTACTAACCGATTCTGACATTCCTAACTGAATTGTAATGGTCCCCCTACTCATGCGTTCAGTGTGCCTCTTCGCCCACCAGCTTTATGCCTCGTGCGTCCATTTCTCTGCACCCACTACAACCTTCTCTACTCCTCATCTCCCTGTACTCGAGCGCTCAACAACCTTGAGCAAATTATGCTCGTATCATTCCATACCCCTTTTAGAATCCTTATCCTCAAGGATAGAGTGGAGAAATGACTTGGTATGATCACCGTCAGTGCCTTGGGATAGGCACAAAAGGTAGCCCTGAATTGACTTTGGAGTAGGTTTATAGGGGCATGGATGGTTGCCTTGATGCTAAGGTCACTCCCACATCTTCGCCTAATCTTAAAATCTTGTTCCTTAATAGATCGCACCCTCACAATTGACACCATATTAACCTTTATCCAACTACAAGTAGCACATTTAGTCTCTATAGGACCGTCTCTAACAATTGAGCAGCCAAAGAATTCCACCATGTCAAGAGTTTCAGACCTTGCTTGTAGTACGAAACACTTGATGGTACTATACAAGCCATAACAGAATGTAGTAGGGATGACCTTTTGTCCTTCTCCAGAGGAATATTTTGACAGAAATAGGGGCTACTTAAGCTCCAATTTTAGGCCTTTGGCTTGAAAAGTTACAACTGGATAGTCCTGCTATTCTATCCCTATTTTTCATTCATGAAAAAAATTATCAATGGCTAGATAGCTCTCCCACGTTGCCATTTCCTCATTCAACCTCAATTGTGTCTACCACTCCATAGTTACCAGATTACCAAACCATTGGTATGCACATTCATGGGCTATAACAGTACAAACCCTTTTTTTGTTGGCAACTGTAGAGAACTGCTCGTTATACTGTAAACCTATGTCATGGCATGTAACCACTCCATAACTTTCTATGGCTCCAGCATCCAATTCAGGGATAGCTATCACATCTCTTTTTGGCAAAGGATATGGCACAACTAAATATTATTTGAACTGTTCCCAGGTCCTCATATCAACATATAGTACAAAATTCCAATGGTTTGCCTTACCTACTCGATAGGATACCCTAGCCTTGGCCCCATCAGATATCTGACCTTTAATGTAATCTAACAATCCAGTTCCTCTATCAACCAAATAAGTCGACACACTGGATGACACTTGATATGAAACTATCTTAACATGTCTATTTGTTTTCTCTTTAGACATTGGCAGCTGGAAAATTGCTACCAATTTGAATGGCTTACTGTTGCGTGTTTTTCAACACACGAACTCGTGCAAGCATACACGGTCACAAGTAATAAAGATTTGTAAGTAAAGATCGATCCCACGAGGATTTGTTACTATAGTTTGTCGAGTACTAAAATTGTATCTCTCTGATTTTATCCAAAACAATCGTTGGTTAATAAAAAAGTAACATAAGAAAGTAAAAGAAATCTAGGATTGCAATTTTTCACCAAACTAATCCACTCAAATCATGTTATTTTCTTTTGATTTATATTTTTTAGTACATTTAATTTGTCAACCAAAAACTTCCTTTTTTATTATTCATACATCTCTCTCGAGCTCCGTATAAACACACCTCGTTAAATTAATTTACTATATCTCTATGAAAATTAAATTTACCGAGATTCATTACGTTCTAAGTTTTCAAATGGCCACACATACAATTAGGGTATATTTCTATCCTTCATCGTACATGTCATTCTATTTACGAGCAATACACACACAAATGCCTTTCTCAAGTTTATTCATGTGCCACGGATCGTTTTGATAAGATTCGTAAATAATCAAAAAGCATTAAGCACAAAATAGAACGAACAAATCGAACGTCTTATAAATCTATCAAAAATAATTAAAATCAAGATTCATAAATTTAGATCAAATGCAACCCTAGAAAAATTAAATTACTTCATAGAATTAAAATAAAAATTATAACAACTACAGAAAATTAAGAAGAAGCAGAAATAAAATTAAAACATAACTTAAAACAAATATTTGGCACACGCAAAACACAACAAAAGCCAAAAATGGCTTCTGCGTGTTTTGCCGTCCAACACACAAACACAATAAAAATTACAAACTGAAAAAACTAAAACACTCTAAAAACTTTCGAAAATTAAAACTAAATCTCTACTCCAAAAACTACTCCAACCAAACTTTTTTACAACTAAAAACTATCTCCTATTTATAGCAAAAAAAACACATCAATAAAATATTACATTTAAATCCACGCG
This sequence comes from Hippophae gyantsensis, assembly GCA_030763125.1. NCBI lineage: Eukaryota > Viridiplantae > Streptophyta > Magnoliopsida > Rosales > Elaeagnaceae > Hippophae > Hippophae gyantsensis. Next base: position 36,912,390 of record CM061035.1, on the reverse strand, counting down.
GGGGGACAAAAAAGTGTGTCGAAAATAATAATTTAAACGCGTGGGGGACAAAAAATTGTATCGAAAATGGGATCGAGGGACGCTGCGCGTTTCTGTGTTAATTTTCTTCCACGCTGCCACATGTCACGATCTGATTCGCAGACACAATTAGTGGGACACGTCGCAGCATCTCATTCGTTGAGGCGAAACGGGCGCACAAAGACTTGTCGCACGGGATTGGGGCGCGCGCAACGTTGCGCAACGGCTATAACGCGTGTGAGATTCTGTGCTTTTGCGTTCACCGATATGTGCCACGCGTCCGCTGATGATTCGTTCAAGGGAAAATTGGGACACGTGGAAGACTTTGATTGGCTGAGGGGAAGATTGCACGTGGTTCAGCCGCACAGAACAACGCCCTTTGGCAGACGTGTGACCGACACGTGGGTACCACCCTGCACACCGGCCTGCGCGGCAGGTGGGGCCCACTGACACGCCGAGCCGCGTGAAAAATAGTGACCTGCACCCACTCTCTTTGGTCGGGTGTGCTAATGACGCGCAAATCTGGCCGTTGCCTCTTCGATCGGACGGTCCACGTTGGGCGCTTGGATGAGGGCGCGTGGCGTCTCCTAGCCTGCGCAGAAAAATAAACTTTATTAATTCCATTTTTACCCACAAATATATTTCAAATTACATTTTAAACTTTCTTTAATTACAGTTAAGCCCTTTTCTAATTTTAAATTAAATTTTTAAACTTTTAATAATTAAAATGAAGCCCAAATTTAATTTAAATTATATTTTTAATTTTTAAAAATTGTAATTAAGAACTATATTATTTGAAATTATATTTGTGGACATAAATGTGGCATTAAGTACATTTTCGATACAAATTATTTACTTTTATTAAAATATATAAAAAACAGTAAATACTAATTTATTAATCGAAAATTAACTAAAAACATGAAGAACATAGCAATTATAATTAATAAAATAGGTGAAAATAACTATATAAAATACAGTTATCACTTACCCCCTGTAGTCTTCCAAGTAGCCTTACCAGTAGGTTCCTCCCAACATGGGAAGCTTCTTCTAGCATCAATAGGTTCAAACTGTATGACTGCCCTATTCTTTTTCTCACCATTATGAGCTTGAGTGCTCCTGAAGGAATCCTTCAGTTTGTCATTCAAATTCCCTTTAGAAACCATGGCCAGAACCCTTATTCCCTTATGAAGTGTCTCTGTAAATTCTAGGACCAAAGTCTTAACACCTTCAAAAGTTTCTTGATTGAGATCTGGAGGATTCAACTCAGCCCAAGAATTTAGAACCCAAGCTATACATGGAAAAGGAAAGGTAAATGATCAATCCACTGTAGAAATATTCATCTATTTAGATGGATGGCTAGGTTGAGTAACTCCAAAAGGAGCTGAGCCAGTTTTGATGCATAGGTTTCTAATATCCTCAACTGCATCAACGCACGAGAATAGATAACTTCTACTCTCAGCTACTATCTGACACTTCTCATAACATTTTAGAACGTATAACTTGTTAGAGTTCAGATGGATCTGCCCATCAAACCTTTGAATGGCTAATGGTTGTTGATACTTCTCAACTCTTTGTTTCTCATCAAATAGAAACCCCTTTGATTTTAACCTTTGGAGTGTGGTATGGAATGAAAGGGAAGCTTCTATCTCTGCTTCTACCTTTGAGAGTTGAAACCCTAGCTAGCTTGTTAACATGATCATAGAGCATATCAAGAGAAAATATAGGGCTATAATCGATACTCGTCCATATCTTTTATGAGTAATATTACTTTTACAATACCATCGATGCCAGAGGTACGACTCATACAATATTGTTGTCTTTTTAGGACAACATGAACGTGCAAGTATACACGGTCACAAGTAATAAATGATAAGTAAGATATCATTCCCACGAGATTTGTTACTATTATTCATTAAGTACTAAAATTGTTTCAATCTGATTACTAAACTAATTTTTGATAACAAATTATAAGAAAATTCTAAGATTGTAGTTTCACCAAATTGATTCACTGGAATCATATTATTTTCTCTTGATTTATGTTCTCGCATTTAATTTTTGAACCAAGGACTTCTAATTTATCCATATGTATCTTCCGATAACAAATAGACACATCTCGCTAAAATAATTCATTATATTCCTATAAGAATTAAATTTACCAAGATTCATTAAGTTCAAAGTTCTCAAATAGCTACATGTATAATAAAGGTATATTCCTATCCCTTATATATATATGTTATTCTATCCAGGAGCAACAACACCAAAATGCCTTTCTCAAGTTTATTTAAGTGCCACATATCAATTGATTAATCTTCCAACAACCAAAAGCATTAAGCACAAATAGAATAAACAAATTAAACATCTCATAAATCATTCAAAAATAATTAATACAAGCTTCATAATATAAGTTACATGGCAACCCTAGAACAATTAAATTACTTCATTGCAAATATTAAAATTACAATACAAAAATATTAAGACATTTAAGGAACATTAAATGAAGAACAACAAAAAGAATTAGAAGTATTTCATCTCTGCGTTCTCTATTTTTCTTCCTAACCAGAACCACAACAAAAGCCAAAAATTTCTTCTGCGTGTTCTCCCCTCTCCTCCTTTTAGAATCATAATAACCCAATATTTATGCCTTTAGCTCTCTCAAAAAAAATACATCACACAATATTCTTACAACATGCGTGTAGAAGTGGGAGACAAAGAAATACATCACAAAATATAATTTAAACATGCGTGTAGAAGTAGGAGACAAGCGTGAAAAATTAAGCTGGTGAGAGAATATGATTCATTGCAATAATAACAACACACATGGAAGCTTCGTATTGCATGGGATTCGAGGGCGCACACAGATTGGGTGGACCGTATCACACGAGAAATATGCATGTCAGTCTGTGTACAACAAGTGGCTTCCACTCATGTGGAGCATGCGACTCATGCATGATCTGAACCATTTGTTTTTTGATCTGATGGTGGGTGAAGAAGGGTGCGTCTCAGGGGAATCATCTTCGTAGACAGGTGGACCCCATTCTACGCATTAGACTACGTAGATAGGTGGACCCCATTCTACGTATTAGACTACGTAGATAGGTGGACCCCACTCTGTGCGCCGAATAGTGTGCCATATGGAAACATGTCCAATCGTCCGTGCAACGCTTGCATCTCACTCACCTGATTCTCACTGTTGATTGTCTGATCTGATGGTGCATGAGGAGCGTTGATAAAGCCATACGTGGTACACCTTCTCTGCGCAGAAAAACAAAGTTAGACTAATTACATTTAAGCCCTCTATATTAATTCAAATTAAATTTTAAACTTTTGTTATTTTCAATTAAGCCCTCTTTTAATTCAAATTATATTTTCAACTTTTATTATCTGCAATTAAGTCTTTTTTAATTCAAATTCTTTAATTTTCTCTAAAAATATGTTTCTTACAAAACTAACAGTAAATATTAATTTAAGAACTTAAAATTAACTAAAAACATTAAGAATATAGCAATTATAATTAATAAATTGGACAAAAATAACTGTAAAACATAGAGTTATCAAATATCATCAGATTAATGGACAAAGGGACATTATACGACTCATGCACAACTCTTACAATACTAGTATGCATTCGATTATCTAACCTCAAATTTTGTAGATTCATTGCTTTTTCAGAGAGATGGAGGGAACCTCTTTTAGGGGAATTCCTATATGGTTGTCATAAATCGTTTGAGAATTTCTTTTGTAGTGCCAATTAGCCTGATGAAGCTTCCTTATGTGACCGTCTTGGGGTTCTCTGATTGAACCTTCCTCCTCATGTAGTGGCTTTGGTTGCTTGGAGCACTAGCTATCAACGGTTCCCTGATCACTACAGTGATATAATATTTTTCCTCTTTGCTCGAGTGCCTCTTGATTGACTAACTGAGCTATTACTTTGATCTCTATCAGAGATCTGGATGAAGAAGAGAGGGGATTCTGGGTCTCTGTTGGTGTAGGGGCTATAGGGCCAATTGATGGGCCAAATCCAAGCCCATTATGAAGCCGTTCATTTGAGAGAGAGGAAATACACTTAAGAGGTAAGCTGGTTTCTTGGGTCGACTCATGGGCCACTTTTGGAAGTCTAGGTGCTGGCGACCCATAAAGTTTAAGTCGGTTATCCCCCATCACTTCTCTGTAAAACCCAGGAAGCATTTGGTTCTCGATCGTGTGGGATTCACTCTAAGCGTTCTCCAAATAGGTACCAGAGGTGAAGGGTTCCATGGTTGAAACTTTGAATTTCATAAGGGTTTTAGACGATCCACTCCTCTCATTGCCAAGATAAGGAGCCGGTGATGAGCTGTGGATCGGTTCTAGTTGTTCATGGCTAGAATCAGCTTTGATACCATTGATAGGTGTAGAATTTCTCAGAGATTGGGGAAGAAGAACACAGAGGTAAGGGGAGTTGATTTCATATATTTTCTAATATCCATTCCTCAATTAACTATGGCTATATATATCCTTACATGCATTTGGAATTACAAGGAATCCTGCTAACCGATTCTGACATTCCTAACTGAATTGTAATGGTCCCCCTACTCACGCATTCAACGTGCCTCTTTTCTCACTAGCTCTGTGCCTTGTGCGCCCATTGTTCTGCCCCCACTACAACCTTCTCTGCTCCTTGTCTGCCTATACTCGAGCGCTCAACAACCTTGAGCAAATTATGCTCATATCAGTGTCCCCTTATTTCTATTGGATTTTCTTCGAGGTCGAGGTGCATACATACTTATAGGAGTCAATATTGATCCACGAGAAGTCCCTAAAGCCTTGGTAGACTTATTTGAGCTTCCTGAAGATGGCTTGGCATGGCTGCCCTTGAGTAATACTCTAGGAGAAATATGTAATGAGGTACCTTCCTTCCTTTGCTCAAAATTAAATTATGAAGAGGAGCATCAAAAACTAGAATTCTCATCATCTATACTGCTGCCTTGGCCTTCATTGTTTCTTAGACACATTTTTTCAGAGTCAAACTTCTCTTTAAGATCATTGATACTACAAATTCAAAGAAAAATGGAGCAAAGTAGTTGGAAATAAAATACTTGAAAAAGGAAAGAAGGAAAAAATTTGATAGAAACAAGTGTTAGAGGGACGAGAACCAACTTGAATAAGTGTCTGAAACATCAAAGAATGGAAAGCTATAGAAACAAGTAAAGTCCTAGAGCCAAAAAACATTACTAGGAAAGTTGAAGTGGAAATAGAGGAAAATTTGAAACTGAGGAAAGCCCTAAAATTCTCCTATAAAACGTGAGAAATAAAAGTCATAGGGACTGTATATATACTGGGTAAAAACACTTAAGCTGTCACAAAAGATCAATAGTTGATAACTACCCTACAGAGATAAATTCAAAATAACTCAATTCAAAAGATGAAATGTTGATAACATTACTCTATGTAACATTAATCATTATTTCATTATTAAGAATTTTCAAATTATTTATATGTTTTAACATGTTCCCCAAATTGGAACAAAGTATCTATACAGGTTAAAGATACAACATGCAAGTGTTGATCATCTTGTTCAATATTATTATACTCTTTCATTTTGAGAGGGTAATTAAAGTAAAAGATTATAGAGATTTAATATTTAAACATTAATCCCAAACCCACCATCTAAATTGGTACATAGCAAGACCAGATATAGCATAGTGATGTTACATATAGAATTTCAGAGGGGTTGGGGAAGAAGAAGAACAGAGGTAAAGAGGAGTTGTTTAGCTATAATTTCTGTTATTTTTTATTGAATTCATTGGGCTATATACATAACCTAACACACATGAATTGCAAGGGAATTCAGCTAACTAACTCTGCCATTTTCTAATAGAATCCATGATCCCCCACTCTTGTGCTTGCTTACCTCGATGTGCCTTGTACCCACTTCTTGGATCCATGTGCGCCAACCTTTCATCGTTGTGCAGCCAATAACACTTGTATCATTCCTTCCCTCTTTTATAATCCTTATCCTCAAGGATGAAGTTGGGATTTGAGTTGATAAGAATATGTGTGCCCTTTCCTAAGAAAACATGAATTGGAATGCTTGTAAATTAATTTTCCATTGCTCAACCCGACATAAAGCTGCTATTAATGAATTCCAAGAAACTTGATCCCTCGCAAGAAACCACACAATTGAACCTAACATGGAGAAGTAATTTACCATATCTCTGGAATTAATCATCCTCTTACTGAAATTAGGAACTTGCTTGTACCAATCAATTTTTAGCCCACACAGATCTTCAACCCAGCAATGCTTTGGCATAGAACGGATTTTGGCATCATTATAGTTCAGGTTGTTACCATTTCCTTCTGGAAGTGTGTTCCAGTTATAAGAGTATGACCAGTCAAATTTGAAGACATCAATACAAGCTTTGATAGCTATTGAGTCAAAAAGGTTGCTAAAGCCTCATGGATGGCTAGGTTTGGTGAACCCATAAGAAACCATTGCTTGCAAGGTTAAACTAGTAGCTCCAACTAAACTCCATCCCAGCTTAAGTATTATTAACCAACTGAAGAATATGTGTATCCCTAGCGCTACTACAGACATCCAAGCCATCATCATGACTTTGCTTCGAGATTGTAAGAATCTTCACATAGGAAAATTCACTACATAGGCCAATGATTGGGAAGGTATCCATAGAGAAAATTTTCCTAAGCTAGTTATGGGGCATAGATCTCCAAACCCATCAGTTGCACCTATGCATATATTTTTTCCTCCTGAAGATGAAGTTCCTTCCTCTTCTACTACCTTCTTTGGCCTTATCCTTATCTATCTTTGAATAGTGTTAATCGGATATAAAGCAAGACCAACACCCTTGATGATCCCCCAACCAAGAACAGAACTAACCATGACATCCAATTCAAGTCCAAGACGAACAATATAAGCATGGATTTCACAACCAAGCGTAATATTTCCCATCTAGGCAGTAGCAGCCAACACATTGGCAATCAAAATGAAATCTGCCTTATTACCCTACAAAGTTGATTTCTTGAAGAATAGTAAGGAACCTTCATATTTTTTGTTTTAGCACATCTAATTATCAATGCAGACCATATGATTAAATAAGGTTGGTATAACCCACTAAAAACTCTATATGTTGATCCCATAGAGTTACACTTAGAGTACATGCTCATAAGTATGCTAGAATCATAAACATTGGAAGCAAAGTTGCTTTTCAAACCAAACCCATGTATTACTTGGACAACCCCCAATAAGCTAGAACCTGCTAAGCCCATAACAAAACCAACAAGAGTGTATCCATCTGGTCATTTACCCATTCTTTGCATATCAATGAACACTCCTAGTCCTTTGTCCCAAAACCCACAATTTCCAAAACCAGAAATCATAGAATTCTCTAGAACCAAATCAGGTTTAGATATCCCAATTAACACATTGCTGGCTTCAACAACAAGATCAGGGATAACAACCATATCCATTCTGGGCAAAAGATAGGGCATAGCACAATATTCCTTGAACAGTTCTAGGGTCCTGACAACAATGTGCATTGCAAACCTTCTATGGTTTGCCTTACCTTCATGACAATATACTTTAAATTTGACTCCATTAATGCATGATTTTTAACATAATCAAACAAACTAATAACCATATGCACCAAATAAGTAGACATAATTGATGACTCATGATATAACATTGTCTTGACATGTCCATTCACTTTCTCTTCAAGAATTGGCATATTGGGAAGTGCTATTAGCTCAGATGGCTCACCTAACATAATCTTAAAGGTATCCTTGCAAGCAGGTTCATCCCAATATGGAAAGCATCCTCTAGCACCAGCAGGTTCAAACCATGTGACTATAATATTCCTCTTCTCACCATTATGAGCATAATTACTTTTGTAGAAACCTTTCATTTTTTCATTCTGAATCCCTTCAGAAGCAATGGATAAAACTCCTAATCCAGTAGGAAGTTCCTCTACAAAATCTCATTATCTTCAAAAGTTTCTTGATTGAGATCTGGAGGGTTCAACTCAGCCAAAGAGTTTAGAACCAAAGTTGAGCTAGTTCTGGTGCATGGATCTCCAACACCATTATTTGCACTAATGCACAGATGCAAAGAATCTCTACCCCTAATTGCTATCTAAAAAACCTTATAGCATTTTCAGAATGTGTGAATTACTAGAAGTTAGATGGATCTACCTAGCAAACTTTTGAAGGATCGATGGGTATTGATGCTTCTTAGCCCCTTGTTTGTGATCAAATAGAAAACATTTTGAATTTAACCTTTAGAATGTAATATAAGCAAAAAGGGAAGCTTTTGTCTCTGTTTTTGCCTTTGAGAGTTGACACCCTAGCCATCTTATTAACATGGTTATAGAGAAGAACAAGGGAAAAATTAGAGCTATAACCGGTTCGTGGGCATATCATTTTTGAGAAACATTACTTTATGGTACCATTGATGCTAGAGGTAGGACTCATACAATTTCACCAGATTAATGGTCTTAGGAACATAATACAACTCATACACACTATGTACACTATTGGCATAAATTTGATTTTCTAACCTTAAGCTTTGAAGATTAGTCGTTGTTTTCTCAATGGCGGAGGAAACATCCTTCAGGGGAATACCCATATGGGTCATCTGGGTCTTAGAAATTGGTAAAGGAGTTTGTTTGTAGAGCTTAATAGCCTGATGAAGCTTCCTCTGATGACGGTGTCTGGGTTCCCTGATTAAACCTTCAACGTGAAAAGGCTTTGGTCTTATGCATTGATGGCCTTTAACAACTCTCATATCACAATAATGACATAAGATTTCTCTTCCTTGCTTACGAGTCTCTTGGTTGATCGATTGACCCATTCCTCTGATTATTTTCAGAAGAGTGTAAGAAGAAAAGAGGTTGTAGATGAGAGGAAACTGGCCTCCTTCGTGGGCAGGGGCTATAGGGCCAAGTGATGGGCCAAATCCAAGCCCATTACGAGGTCGTTCGGGTGATGGAAGAAAAATACCCTTACGAGGTAGGGTTACTTCATAGGTTGATTCTGGAGGCCCATGTGGTGGTAATCCACAGAATCTCGGCTCGAAGATTGCATAAGCCATCATCATCTCTTTGGGTATCCCAGGGACATAGTTCTTACTGGTTTTGAATTCTATGGGTTGCGATTATCTCATTGCGAAGGAACAAGTAGGTTGGACTTCAATTTTCTCGAAGGTTTCAAGTGATGAACGAAGGTGTGGTTGTAAGATGTTGTGATTCCAAGGGAGCTAATATGGTTCCGAGGGAGCTATTGTGCTTCTGGTGAGCTGTGGGAGGTGTGAAGAGCTTGTAGCTCGATCAACACCATTTGTAAGACAGTATTTAATCGCTCGAAGGTATCAGATTCCTCATCAGAGGTCTCTATGTTAGATCAGTTATGGTTGTCCATGGTTGGAATCGGCTCTGATATCATTATTACGTATAGAATTTTAGAGAGGTTAGGGAAGAAGAAGAACAAAGGTAAGGAGGAGCTATTTAGCTATAATTTATGATATTCTTTATTGAATTCATTTTTGCTACATATATAGCCTAACACACATATGAATTACAAGGGAATTCAACTAACTAACTTTGCCATTTTGTAGCAGAATCCATTGTCCCCCACTCTCGTGCTCGCTTGCCTCAATGCACCTTGCACCCGTGTCCTGCATCCACATGCGCCAACCGTTCATCGCTATGCAGCCAATAATACTAGTATTAAGTGACAAGTAAACCCTGTGGATGCAAGGATACGAATTTTGATATTTTGTTTTACTTTCATATTAGTAATATGTGTAACCGATGATATAATTACATGTATATCACATCATCCTATATATATATACAATAAATGGACACTGTCCACAGGTCATTGATTCTACCTATTTTTCATTAATTATATGCAGGTAGCTTGATTATCTAAACAAAAGAACCACTAAGAAAATGTTTAGCAAATAGGGTGTGTTGTTCCCGTGGCCGGAGAGAGGACAATGATGGAAACATTGACTATAGATTGGATTTGAAGTTGTTAGAGGGGTTTTGGGATATTTGGGTGTGAAACTTTTAGGGATTTCTTTTAGTGGTGCAGTATTTTTATTTTATTTATATTTCTTTAGTAATATTTTTAAATGAGAATGTAGGAATATTTTAGTCTCTATACATAAAATATATATTAAAGTCTGAATATGAATGTATTATGCTTCCTTACTTTGATGCTTTTAGATTTTCCATGCAGAGTGATATGTAGAATGTAGTCCAGTTACATTTTGGTTAACTCAAAATGAGGTCCATAAAACTTATTTTGGGCTTTCTTAATTTCAACCACAAAGCGCTTGAATGGACTCGCCGTTTACAATTTGAGTAATTCTAATAACATCTTATATCTCTATATACATTTTTTTTTTCATTTTTCTTGATTTACGGCTTACAAGTTTTTATTAAATTTTGAAATTTTGTAAAACTTACAAAAATCATAGGGATTTCTTAGTAATATTTTGTTTATTTTTACTTCTTATTTTTGTTAAAAGCATTATAGTCAATATTTATTAAATTTTTACTAACATAAGAATTTATTTTTTGCTTTAAATATTTTGTTAATTTTATGACTCTTATACTAAATTATGAACCAGCTATTTAGACCCCAGTGGTTAATTTTATTTGAAAATTTCTAATCATAATTATATGTACAAAGATGAGTCATATTTTTTTGTTTTCATTTTCTCATTTTTTATAGATGTATCAAACAAATATTTAACCACGTAAGATTCATAATTGACTTAGAATCATAATTATCTTTATTTGAATTTAATGGATCCATGCTGATATTTCCTTCTGTTATTAGTCTTCGTTTGTTACATTTGGTATGCCTCAGCTTGGTCTGGCCTTAATACTCTCTTGAAAATGGTAAACCTCTTGTATTCGTATATAGTCTTGTGTCTAATATAGATTTACTAAAGAATTGAAACAGAGCGATTGCACTCTATTTTATTCATAATATTTTATAAATGTTACAATCCCTAAAACCAACTGTGAACCTTGAAGAGATTCTTAAGCACTCATAATTTCTATATAGATAGTTGTTAGAGGAGTTATTTCTTAGAGTAATGTATTGACTATTGCCGAAGTTGTGTGTCCAACTAATGAAAATGATAAATCCTTTTATAGAGTAAGGAATCTATGTTTACATTAGTGAAAAATCACTATTCACCATATTTAATTATTATCACCTAAATTTTTGCTTCTGGTATCGAATTTATGCCTTACATTTCTTTGGTATAAACTACCAACTAAAGATGTTAGTTATATATCTTTATTCTTCTTTGTCATTTTCTAACGATAGTCTTTTAGATGATATAGTTAATAATGCATTTTCATCTTCTTAATCTCATATGTAGTAAATGCATTTGTTATCTTTAGTGGTTTTCTTGGCATAAAAATAAAACACCTTTTGTTTCTTAGAAAATCTCCGAACAATTACTCTTAAGATTTGCTTCAAACTTGCTGATTTTCTTATCATCTTCCTCAGTGATGACCATATTGTTGTAGGAAGTGATTATAATTTTACTAGTCAAATAATTTACCTTGACTCCAAGAGATTTATCAATTTTCTTAGTTCATGATAAACTTGACTTAGCATTTGTCTACTTTGAATACAAAGTCTTTTGTATTGAATTACTTTTCTAGAAGTACCTTTGATTTTGGAACTTCATTATTAGTATTTGAAATCCATAATTTCATAAAATGGTAGGGACTAACACAAATTTCTTCATTACAGTCCATAAGTGAATTGAAAAATTTGAGGTAGGTAGGCTTTTCATTTGCTCTAATCTTCTTCTTGAAGTTTTTTATAACCTTTTTAAAGTTTTTAGGAAAATAGGTTAACTCACTTAAATTAATTAGATTAGGCTCTTCAAGAATATTAAATTCTTTCTTTAGAAGCTTTACCTTCTTTAAAATGAATTTTTGAGGTGAATCCATCTTTAGAGTTTTGGACTCTGATGCTAATTTTGATCTATTAGGCTCTTCATTTTCAACTCCTGTCTCCAAAAGTGTCTTTTGTAGGTATAAAATCTTGAATTTTCTTTTATCTTGATCTTGATATCAAGATGTTTCATTCTTAAGAGAAAAAAATAGTTAAAAATGCTAATTCTCCTATAAGTGCATCTATTAAACTATTATTGTTTCCTAAAAGAGTTCAACATCAAAATTGTGGTGGCTAAACTATATTTCTATCTAAATAATCTTTCTTGCTAATAACACGTTGCAATATCAGTTCTTAAAAAGCAACCAAAATTCTTATATCAATTCTAACACAAATTTCAAACTTAATATATATGCTATAAATGTTTTAATAACCCTTTTGATAGCTAAATATTATTATTCATTACGATGATAGTTTGGCTCTAGACCTTGAAAAGATCTTGACATATATTTACAAAGATATTCATCTTTGTCATCGACATTTGCTTTTAAGATTACTCTCTAATATTCATGTAAAGCATTTGTTTCAATTATTATTTTGTCATTTGTAACAGAAAGGTATAAAGTTGGTAAATTCCTTACCTGAGATTTTACCTTACCTATGTATAAGGTATCTTTCTCTATCCATTTCCAAACATAATCTTTTTTTTTAATTTTGTTTGTAAGGGTTTTTGCATTTTTACAATCTTTTTTTTTAATTTTGTTTGTAAGGGTTTTTGTATTTTTACAAATTTCTTTATGTATGTTTTAGTATATGTTAAATATCCTAAAAACATTTATTATTAATTTTTATCCTTTATTTCATTAGAAAATATTTCAAGATTATTTAGTATATGAGGTTATAGATAATGTTTTTCATCTTCAATTTTTAAAACTAAATAATTAATTTCTATTTAGAAATTACTACTTTCTTCTTAGAAAGTATAATGCTTTATTTTTTGCATTCTTGTAGAATATTAATAATATCTAAATAATAATTATTTAATTCATTACTGAAAATCAAATTATCGTCTATTTAAACAAAATAAATATTTTATAATTTCTTAAAAATGTGATCCATATATCTTTGAAAGATACCTGGAGTTTGCTTTAATCCAAATAGTACAACAGTCGATAGAAATTTTTCTTGAGGGTAACTAAATGCCATTAGTTTTTATATTCCTCATTAAGTCTTATTTGCCAAAATCCGTTTTTGCAATCAAAGATTGAGAAGTATTTCTTCCCTTTTATCAATGTAAGTTATATTTGTCTCTATATTGGCTTATTGCGTACAAAACATGCATTTTGTTCATTTAACATAGTGTATCTATCATCCTATATATAAGGTTGGTTACTACAGATCAATAATACACACAATATATAGTTAGGTACCATTTACATATGATCATGTTTACATACACTACATGGTTGGTTTTTGTAGCATGCATGCTAGGTTGAGCGTTGTATGCTCGCTCGCCAACGTTGTAGCTCATGTTTTTGGTTCGATCTGGATGTAGATATTTATGAAAATTTCTCAACATATTTGGAATGAAAAATTATGATTTTTGGAAACTCACTACACCCCTCGATAAGAGACCTTTCCATATATACTTGTCGAGATGATTGATAAGGTTCATGGCGAGGACTAAGGCGAGGTTGGCCTTGAGCTTGGATAACTTGTAGTCCATAAAAGTTCTATTCCTTTTTTTTTTTTGCTAACTAGTTGATAATGCCAATTTTTCTTTCCTGATGGATATGTAATAAGTGCCCTATATTATCAGCTTCTATGTGAGCCCTAATACAGACATATAAGTTAATGTAATAATATATGAAAAACAAAATTAAAATATTTGAAAATGATATTAACTTCTAACTAGCCTTACCACATTTATGAGCTCCATATTATTTCTATTTATGAAAGATAATAAATATTTCAATTATCAACGTGATATACTAATTTATTTTTAGTATCAACATAGAAGCTTAATTGATTATATGACAAGAAACTCAAATTACCAAAATTATATTGGTTTGTGCATCGAGCGTTGATTTCGAATCATTAGAGTCTTGATCAAATTAATGATCTTGCTCTATGAATGTTAGGTGTTAAATAGAATGAATGTCTTTTAGTAACTTATTGGTTAGAGTACGTATTTCACTAACATGTTCATATATTCAATTTATATATATATATTTTTTATGCAATACTTATATAAAATTATAGCAATTCATTGACATATTCTTAACTCCATTGGAAACATTGGATGCTTGGGATTATTTACCCTTATAGTGGTAAATAATGATCCACCACAAAGATTTTAAACTTTTTGGTCAATGGATAAGATCTATTTACATGAATGAGATTCTTGTAGTTGTGCTACCATTTGAATAAAAAACGATTGTCAATGATCATTTTAGTGCACCCAATCAATGGAAGATTAGCATTATGCATTTATTCAAACCACCAACTAATTTTTATAATATCAAAGTTAGTATTATATACTCTATTTTTATAAATATTATTAATTATGCATAAATTTTGTTTGTTGGTGTAAGGTTCATGAGTATTGGTGATATTCATAAATAAAACATCCAAATATAATTTTAGTTTTTAGATGAGTCTTTGAAAAATATTTCTCAAGCTAAAGAAACTATCAAGCTCCAATGAACACATCTTTGGTATATAGCTACTCTTATACACGTTAGATTTCATATTAGACATATAAGAATATTTTTCATATAAGTCACTCGATCGTTCGATCAATCAAGGTGAGCAAATTGATCAAGAATTGATATGCCCTGATTAAAAAGTCCTTGAATTTATTTTCAATTGAGGTAGATTGATGGAGGTATTAATGTTCAATCGATCGAGTACTAAATCGATCAAAAATTGAGTAGATCAATCTATTTATTTCAAATTTTATTTTTTATTACCCTAGGTCAATCGAGGATTAGTTAGATCAGTCTACCTTTTTAGCTTAATTAATTGAGCTCAACTTAGATCAATCAATGGTTAAGTTTTAAACTTTAACCTAATTTTTAAGCATGCCACGTGCCTGCATGGTGTTCAATTTGAGTTTAGAGTGCGGTCAAACCTTCACGCCACGTGTCACCACTCTACTTGTCTATCCATTCCACCCGTAAGCCATGCATCCATTACCGTGAATCATATATGTAGTGCCACGTGGAGCTGACTCAACGAGCATTGACTCGAACCTATCCCCCCTACTACGCGTTGCGCTCTGATTCACCCAATGCATTCTATGTTCCATATGTCATGTTGTGATTGGGTAGCGCTATTGATTTTGTTTTTTTATCTTAGCCCTGGATTTGAAGTTGATTTAACAGTCCGTATTTCACCTAAGCTATATTTAAGCCCCTAATCACCCCATAAACCCTAAGGAGCCACCATTATCATAATTTTGGTAAAGTTTTTAGAGGTAAAAGAGAGAAAAATACAAAAAAATCAAAAATAGATACAATTTTGGTAGAGATTGGCATTACAATTCAAGAGATCGATTATATTTACTCTTCTACTATTTTCTTTATCAATTTTTATGTCTTTCTTTATGAAAAATATGAGTTTTATTGACAAAATTATGTCTAGTTAATTTATTAATCTAGGGATCTTATGAACCTAATTTTCACCATTTGATATTCTAATATTTTACCCCAATTATGATTTTAATTTAATTATATTATTTAATATGATTTTTACGCTATTAATTATTTGGTCAACAATTTATCTATAGAGGCAATTAAATAAATTTGAGAAAATTATTTAATTGTTTGTCTTGATTAAATAACATGCATAGTTTTTAGGGAGAGATGTACGATTATTATGTATGTGATCCATTATTAATGAACTTAATGAGTAGTATGCAATTTAATTTCCATGAGAGTATGATTAAATTAAATATTACATGGTGTGTAGTTTACTTGAGAGATGAATAAATGCTAAGTTAGATTCAATTGATCATATAATTAATTAATAATTATTCACATTTTTAGAAAATTGGGTGATTAAGTATTCCTAGAAATTTCTCATATATCTGATTTAATTAATTATTGTTGTTTACTTTTAGTTATTTTAATTTTGCTTCCTTAAAATATAAAAAACACAAAAAAAATTGATTTTTTTTAGTTTTAAAAATTAGTTTCTAATAAAATAATCTCTATGGGAACGATATTTTCTTATCATTATATTACTTGTTGCGATACGTATACTTGTGGATTTTGTTGCATATACTTCGTGTGTGGCTATCATGTTTTTGGCCCCGTTGCTGGGTATTATATGTATTAGAAATTATATTTTTATTTTAGTTAATTTCTTTTACTTATTTTCTTTATTTATTTATTTTCTTTAAATTTAATTTATTTATTTAGATGTTTATTTTTTAATTATTATTTAGTTTTATTTAGACATTTTCTTTTAGTATTGTAAAAACATAGTTGAGTCTATTGCATGAGCATAGTTCATGAGGGAGAAATCTTAACTTTAGATTTTGAAATTGAGCATATTTTGAGGTCAATAAGGAAACAATAAATTATCACCCAAGATTAAAAAAAATGGCTAATCTTTTAGACAAACAATAATAAGCTAAACTTGAACAATCAAATGTTTTTTTATGGATGATAGAGATAGAGCTATGAATGAATATGCAATACCTATGTTCGAAGTGTTGAATCCAAGTAATACAAAGCCAAAAATTCAAGCTAATCAGTTTGAATTAAATCCAGTGATACTTCAAATGCTATAAATAGTTGGACAATCCATGATAGAGGAGGTATTTATGCTTAGATTGTTCCATTACTCTTTGCGAGACTGTGCTAGAGCTTGCCAAAACTCTTTGCCCTTTGATTCCATTACAACTTGGAATGGTTTGGCAGAGAAATTCTTGATGAAAAACTTCCCACCAAAAAACAATGCCATGCTTAGGAATGAAATTACTTCCTACCAAAAATACGAAGTATCTTTATATGAAGCATAGGAAAGATTCACGGAATTGCTAAGGAAATGTCCTCATCATGGTATTTCTTTTTGGATTCAAATGGAAACTTTTACAATGGTCTCAATGCTCAAACAAAAACTATTGTTGATGCATCTGCTAATGGAGCTTTGCTAGCCAAATCATACAATCAAGCTTATGATTTACTTGAGAAAATGGATAGCAATAATTGTTAATGGCCAATGGAAAAAATGATAGCCATAAGAAGAGTTGCCGGAGTACATAAGGTAAATGATATCATAGCATTTATAGCTCAATTGTCATCTTTCGTTAATCATTTAAAGGCTCAAAACTCGCCAATGAATATAAACCAAATCCAAGATTTACGGGTGTCTTGTGTGTTTTGCGGTAGAGTCCATTTGCTTGATTATTGTCCAAATAATCCTAAATCAGTATTCTATGTAAGTAATGTGAACCAAAATAATAATCCATACTCAAATACATATAACTCAGGATAGAGACAATATCCAAATTTCTCTTGGAATAACAACAATCAAGGTGGTAATCAATTCAACCATCAATCATTTCCACCACCAGGTTTTGAAAAACCACAGCAATCATAAGCTCATGAGAACAAGCCATCTATTGAGGAAAATACAAATGCTTTAATGGGGATGATGAAGGACTCCATTCAATTAGTAAATACAAATGTGTCCACTTAAGAGGCTTCAATTCAAAATTTGGAGAACCAAATAGGGAAACTCGCTTAGGCTATAAGTCAAAGGTCTCAAGGTAACCTTCCAAGTGACACGATTGTAAACCCATGAAGACAAGGTAAGGACTAGTACAACGCCATAGCCTTAAGGAGTGATACAACTTTTGAATAGGAACATAAGACTAAAAAGGATGAGGAGAAATAAGAAATTAACAAGGATGTGGATAAACTAGTGGATAAAGAGAGCACTCAAAAGGAAATAATTTAGCCAAAAGAAAAAAAACCTTTGCAAACCCATTATTCCTTTCCCTCAAAGACTACAAAAGTAAAATTCAGATACACAGTTTTCAAAATTTTTGGAAGTACTCTTCAAAAAGCTGAACATAAACATATCAATTGTAGAGGCACTTGAACAAATTTTGTCTTATGCTAAATTCAACAAGGATATACTATCAAAGAAAATAAGACTTGGACATGATGAAACAATAACCTTGACTGAAGGTTATAGCACCATCATTGATAGAAAACTATCACAAAAACTAAAAGATCCAGGTAGTTTTGACATCCCTTGCACTATTGAGAACATCTATTTTAACAAAGCACTATGTGACTTGGGTTCTATCATTAACCTTATGTCATTATCAGTTTGGGAGTTTGTAAAGCCAAATCCACTTCAGTAACATTACAAATGGCAGATAGATTGATTAAGAGACTTCAGAGTGTGGTAGAAGATGAGCTAGTAAAAGTAGACAAATTTATCTTTTCGACGGACTTCATTATGCTAGACATAGAAGAGGACCGTGAAATTCCTATCATACTTTGTCATCCATTATTAGCAACTAGAAGAGCACTCATTGATGTACAAAAAGGTAAACTTATAATGAGAATGCAAGATGAACAAGTAATGTTTAAATTTTTAAAGAATCTAAACCCTCTGATTAATGAATGCTTAAGGATAAATGTTACTGAATGTGGGGAAAACATAATAAAATTTGTTGAGTCACCCACACTTAAGACTATTAAACATGATGCTATGAACAAGGACATAAAATCACCAAAAAAATCAACTTGTTTTAACTTTGAAAGTATGGAATCAAAGGTTGATATTGTAGATTATGTGAACTTTTTGGAGGACACGCCTCTCATTTTTGTATGAAAGGCGATTATGGAAAATTTTGAGATAGGATCTAAGCTCAAACCATCAATGCCAACATGTTTAGACCTCAAAATTTTACCCTTTCATCCTAGTCAAGTATGAAAGTGAAAGAGTCCAATAAAGAGGTGAAAAAGATGTTGGAAATATATAAATTGGATGAGTTATGGTGGAATGCTGATAAGAATGCCCAAAAGTTCAAAAAAACAAAACAAAAATATGGCATGAAAAAAAAATTGAGCACCATGTTTGCTAGCTAAAAAATAAAGTATTATTAAA
The DNA here is from genome assembly GCA_030763125.1 of Hippophae gyantsensis. Classification (NCBI taxonomy): domain Eukaryota; kingdom Viridiplantae; phylum Streptophyta; class Magnoliopsida; order Rosales; family Elaeagnaceae; genus Hippophae; species Hippophae gyantsensis. Next base: position 36,893,322 of record CM061035.1, on the reverse strand, counting down.
CAAATCAAGACCCAAATTGTTTCCAGGCAAACTCAAAAGTAAATGGACATAAAGGGATGTGCCTTAGGATTTGATATAACCATCTCATCAAGGACATTAAATGTGACTCTAGTTGGGAGGCAACTCAATTTTGTGTTATTTATATTTTCATTTTTTTTGTTTTGTAGGTGAATAAATATAGAGAGCAATGACATAACAAGATTGAGCGTTTTTAATGATAGATATGGTGTGCCAAGACTAAGGGAGTTTTCTTTTCTTTTAATTTTTCATATTTATATGTGAACATTGGAGAAAATGTGTAATTTAATTTTGGGGGAGTGAAATTCATTCTCTACTTTAGTATGCATTTTAAATTTTTTGGGAATTTTTTAAAATTTTTAGGATGCCTTTAACCATGATTTGTGTATAAATTAAAGAATATATGGAAACTAAATGCATGCATGCTTGATATAAAACATATGAACTCAATGATAAAAATTGGTTATCATGACTAAGATAAGTATTGTAACATATTTGTATTAATCATTTGGTATGCTTGCTAGTTTTGATTGGATTGATTCAAATTCTTATGCACATGTTCATTATTGATTTTGGTGTTTTTATTGATAGAAATTTGTAGTGAGTAATGCGAGTCGATGAGATCTACCAAGTTTTAGAATCTATTTTATCATCCCTTGAGGAAAAATCATAAACAATATTTAACAAGAGAAAAGATTTAAGCCTTATTTGGATTGATTGAGCCTTTTAAGATAACCATTATTATATTGATGATTCTATGAAATTAGAGTCATTAGCACATTTTTTACTTAATATTTACTTATTTTATTCAATAAATAGTATTTTTGGGGCTAAAAATATTAAAATATAAACGTTTTAGTAAAAATGGGTGAAAATATAATTTTGGGAATTTTTTCTACTTTTTATGGATTTTTTATTAATTTGTAACGCAGGACCAATCAGGAGCTATCACATGTCATGCCACACAAGCATAGAAGTTGACTACATAAGCCACATGGATGCCACATAAGCAAGAACAACGAATTGTAAATCTCCCTATGCGAGGAGTGAAGAACCTTGTGCCACATGTCGATACAGTGTTCAATTTGAGTTCAGAGCGCGATCAAACCTTTATGCCACGTGTCACCATTCTACTCGTCCAATCATTCTACCGGTATGCCATTCCATCCGTTACCGCAAATCACATTGCGCTAACTCAACCATCATAGACTTGAACATGTCTCCCTTGCCACGCATCATGCTCTTATTCACCCAATGAATTATGTGTGCCACGTGTTGTGTTGTGATTGGTTGGTGTTATTGATTTTGTTTTTTTTATCTCAATCCTTGATCTAAAGCTGATCTGATAGTCCAGATTGCACCTAAGCTATATTTAAGTCTCTAATCACCTCATAAACCCTAAGATTCTGCCATTAGCATAATTTTGGTAAGTTTTTGGAGCTAAAAAGAGAAAAATACAAAAAAATGGAAAAGGAGATATAATTTTGGTTGATATTCAAGAGAAGATTAGCACTACAATTCAAGAGATTGATTATATTTTTTCTTCTACTCCTTTATTTATCAATTTTTGTCTTTCTTTACGAAAAATATGAGCTTTATGGACAAAATTATATCTAGTTAATTTATTAATTTAGGGATCTTAGGAACCCAATTTTCACCATGTGATGATCTAATATTTTACCCCAATTATGATTTTAATTTAATTACATTATTTTATTTGATTTTTATACTATTAATTGTTTTGCTAACAATTTATCTATAGAGGCAATTAAATAGATTTGAGAAAATTATTTAATTGTTTGTCCTCATTAAATAACATGCATAGTTTCTAGGCAGAGAGGTATAATTTTTATGCATGTGATCTATAATTGATGAACTTAATGAGTTGTATGTAAATTTGATTTTAGTTATTCACATGTTTAGAAAATTGGTGGATTAAGTATTCCTAGATATTTTCTCATATATCTTCTTAGTTACCAAATATGATTTAATTAATTATTGTTGTTTACTTTTAGTTATTTTAATTTTTCTTCCTTAAAATATAAAAACACAAAACAATTGATTTTTATATTTTTAGTTTTAAAAATTAGTTTCTAATAAAATAATCTATGTGGGAAAGATCTTTTCTTATCATTATATTACTTGTTGCGATACGTATACTTACGTATTTATTGCACACACTTCATGTGTGATGATCATATATATCTATTATTATGCACGTTAGATTTCATATTAGCAATAGAGGAACATTTTTCATATAAGTCACTTGATCGATCTAGGTGAGTAGATCGATAAGGAATCGGTCTACCCTAATTAAAAAGTCCATGAATTACTGTTTAATTGTGGTAGATTGATTAAGGTATTAATTTTTGATTGATCGAACATTAGCTCAATCAAAAATTGAGTAGATTGATCTACTTTTTCAAAATTCATTTTTATTACCCTAGAGTGATTGAGGATTGGTTAGATCGATCTATCTTTTTTGTTCGATCAATTAAGCTTGAGTTTGGTCAATCGAGAGGCTAGGTTTTAAACTTTAACCTAATTTTTGCTTGAGCCAAATATTTCAATTACTATTTTTTCCCTATTATTTACCACTTTATTAATCTTTTAGTGGATATAATATTAATGGGACTTTAATCTAACATTAAGGCTTCCATATCTTTCCTATATAAAGAACCTAATGCTCCTTATTTTATTTAATCACACTTAATTCAAATTTTGCATTCTAAGTTTTCTCACTAAATCTATGTTGCAAAAACTCTTTTGGTAGCCTTTTTTCCATTAGTTGATTTATCAAATATTTTGTGGATGTGTTGGATTATTAACAAGCCTACAATATTTGAGTTATTATACTTAAAGTTTTGTTCTAGTGTTGCTAGTGATTTTGATTTATCTTTTATTTTATTTAATCATTTAACTAGGGGTTTTCATTATTTAATCCACACTAGGACACAGTTTGCACTTGAGTTATCGTGCTTATATTTCAGGTGCTATCTGAATAGGTTCGATAACTCGTATGACTCAAATTTATTGGAACGTTGGTCCACATCCAAACACTTTGATTTTGGAGACTATGAAAGAAAGTGGAGGCTTATATGTAGGCTACTTGGGGCATTATCTTGGTTGGTAGTTTAAGTCCTAGCCTTGTTATCGAACATATTTTCATAGTGGATAGTTTGATGGTCCTATGGACTAGTAGTTTTCCTATTAGGCCATTATTGCGGTCTTGGTTGTTTCCACCTAAAAATCTCCTATGTTATTTTATTTATACGTGATTTCCTATCTAGCTATCTAATAAATTTGAAATTTTCATATTTCTGTTAATTATCCATTCACCTCTTCTAGCTAATTAGATCTATAACAAATAAATTTTAGTTATTACTTTATATTTGGTCATCTTATATATTTGGATAGTCACCTATTCAAGATACTATATTTGGTTTCTATGTGATACTATATTTGCAAGATATTGTATACAATCATAAAAAGATTCGTCAAGAATTAGTTAGATTTTTGTTCACCTTATCTTTAAAATTCCACTAATTTTGGACATATTAATTTTTAAGTATATTTTTAATTTTATTTTTTAATATTGTAATTACATTCTTTTTTATTTTATAGTTTGGAGGAAAGAAAACCTATACGAAGGAAGATCTTGATACTTGTCAAAAGAGGTGTTTCAATTCTTCTTTGATAGAACGAGGACATGAGATCAACTATCGTTTCATCATGAACTAATATATTTGGTATAGATAAATATATTAGGTTAATCTAATGATGTAGATTATTGTGTCAATGATTAATTGAATATTTTTAACCAGTAACTTAATCCAAATAATTTTGCTACAAAATATTGTAATGAGAAGAAACTGAAGATGTTAAGTTCATTATATCATTTATTTTATTTTGTGTTATTAAATTATTTTATGTAAATGATTTGTTTAAGTTTTGGATGAGATTGTTATAAGCATGTAAAAGTATTATGGAAAAAGAAAAAGCTTTCAATAAAAAAATATTCTATAAGTTCGATTCATAGTCATTTCAAAAAATATTATATGTCTAAGGATAACCGTACCCAAATAGCTATGGGTAGTTAAAAAATGTACCAAAATAACTATAGGTATTGTTAATAATTGTACCCAAATATCCAAAGGTACGGTTAACGACTGTACCCAAATAGATATAGGTATGATTGGCACCCATAAGATAATAATAACTTTATACAATTTTGTCTAAGAGTCCTTAAGTTTTCTTAGACAACTATACCAAAATCTCAATGGGTATGGCTGCATATCTATGGATATGGTTACTTCTTGACTTTAGGTATGGTTAACAATCATATCTAAAACTGATACCAATAGGTATACTAATATATAATATGGTTTCTTTAGTGATAACCATACCTAAAGAATTTTCGATATGGTTAACAACTATACCTAAGTTGATTTTTGTTGTAGTGATGCAAATATCTCTACCAATTGGAACACCTATCCTAAATGCACCGATGCTACCTCAGTGTGATCCACAATGAATCTAGCTCCTGTCCGAAACCCCACAACCACGTGATATGATAAGTCACTAATAGTCAATATATTGAAATCCAATGGTATGGAAAAGTCATACACATGAACCTAAACATGCAATCTAAGTCTTAGTCATAGATTCCATTTTAATTAACCTATGCTTGAAAAAGAAATTCAAATCACATACAAATCACTAATATAAAAAAACCTTCAATTTATTAATAATCTAGAGTTAGGAAAAAAAATTTCAATCTAAATATTCATGTTTGAAAACCAACTTCATTTCCCCCACCTCTAATTAAGAAATCATTTTTCAAATTAGAAGTATTTATATAACACTCTTAACTACCAGGTACTTTGCTTATCACCTCACCAGCCTTATTAGCAAGTCTTATAAACCATATTGGCAAGGGCAATAGCCTATACTAGCAAGTGTACTAGTTGTTACAATACCTACTAACTATGTTGGTGAGTAGCTCCACAAGTAGCAAAAAAGTCATCTTTTGTTTCAAAGATTTACCAAGTAATTTTCACAAATACCCATAAAGCACAATCTAGCATACATACTACATGAAGCCAACTCACTATGGTGTGTGTAATTATGCTACCATACAAAGTGTTTTAACTAAGTGAGTGTGTGCACTACTAAACCATTAGTAACTGACCTTACATAAAGGAATACACAACCTTAAGTAAAATAAATTGAGTTTATGTTTTGCATAGAAAAGTACCTAAAAAGACACAAAAGACTTACCATCATGTATTGTCACTTATCCTTTATAATTAAGTTAATTACATCATAATCATCTTATTTGTCTTAAATATTTTATTGTAATAGATTTTGACTCCACCGATAAAAATTTGATCTATATTGAAATTATTATTTTACAAACCATTATGAAGTTCAGATTATTTTAGTTTGTTATTTAGGTTTTATTCCACTCAAATTTTCATTTACTTCTACGAATGAATTTTTTGTACCTAGTTTTGTTGAGAAAACTCTTGAACTTGTTGATTTTTGATCTCCATGATCTTCAAGTCTGGTCTCCAAAATCTTCAATAATGATATTACAAAATCAAATTAAATAATATAACATTTTATGTGGGCTTTGAGGCACTACTTTATGTTGCTATTTTTAAGATGCTATTTCCCACCACCAATTTAGTGATGTATTATGGTTCAGCAAATATGCCTCTAGGGTACAATGAAACCTCTTATTGTTAGTAGTGTGCATTCATGAAGACAATAAAAGAACACATTTGACTTCTACGAACATTAATTTTGTTTGCATAGAATTCATGGTGAGAGAAAAGGGAATAAGAGAACAATTACTAATCTATCCAACTTTGGTTTTTTCTTCTCTAAATGCCTAATTATTTAATCCTATGCACCCATTAAATTTAGGTTACAACTCTTTGATAAGATGTGACTTCTACAAAAGTTATGTGACTTTAAAACCAAAGTAAATGTACATAATAAATTATAACCCATACAAATCCATGTACTTTTACCAAAGATCACAACCTATCAATATAAATCATAGCATTTAACTTTCAAAAGTTGTAACTCTTTAATGTGTCTTTTACCAAAAGACACACACTAAACCATTACATCTTTTCATCCAAATCATACAACCATTTATTTTGAAAATGTTCCAACAATCCCTTACCATTTTCAAAATGAAATAAAATTTTGAAACTTCTATCTAGAGTGAAAACACAACAAAATTAACCAAGGTGACACTATAGGCAAAACTTTGAACCAACGACCTTATTTGATTAACCAGATATGTATCACACATAAGCCCTATTTATCTTTTGCATTCTTTTATTCGTTGACATGTTGATCGGCCTTGTGTATTATATCCTAGTTTTTCATTAATGCTCTAGTAGCCAGCCAAGTTACATAGGAGACAACACCGTATCCAATATAAGTGAACTTATCAAGGATACCCCAGTAACTAAATTATCCCATATATAATTATGTTATAAGTTCATTTAACGCTAGATATCTTATTATTCTCATTCCATTACGTGTACAAGTAAATCTTCCTTTAGGACACCAGATACATGCCTAAAAAACATGCATATCTTGTAATTTATATAAATTATGTTCTTAGAATCAAGGGTTATGTTTTGATATACTTTAGGAAATTTTAGACTTAAAAGTTATAAATGATAATGGAACAAACAAATACTTACAATCTGGGGTATAATTGTCAAACATTGGAAGATCTAAATGTAAATTTTTATATAAGATGCATTAGGGTGGGGTCAAAATATTAAAAATCTAATATTAAGGGAAGGCTATGGTATGATTATATGTGCACCGTAGATCAACACACTTGAGTTGAATTTCACAAAATCGGAAACAAAGTCATAGCATAGGATGAGTTTATGTGCGTCGTGGTCATATAGTAGGTTTTGCATTCAAATGCTTGTATTTGCATTCAAACCCTTGATTTTCAAGCTCATCTCTATCCAAACTATTCCAAATTTGTTAAATTAGTATTTTAATTTTTTTAAACCTCCACAAGTCTATTCCTAACTACAATGTAACTCTTTTACTATAAATATGTAGCTAGGGTTAACAAAAAGAGTAGATATAGATTTTAGACACACAAATTTGAGGAAAACATGTTTGTCTATAGAGAAATTGAAGGCTAGAGGCAAGATAGGAATGAAAGAGAAAATTGAGAGTTGGGAATCAACCATGGACATCGTTCTTAGCTTTTTTTCCTCTTTTTTTCTTTTTTTTTTCTTATTTTAGTTATTATTCTTTTAGAATGCATGCCTAGTTAATTTATTTATGTGATTATGGGCAATTTCCAAGCCCTAGACTATAATTTTAATTAATAAAATATTATGATGAATTTTTAGACTCAATCCTTGATTTTTGATATGTTTGAATCTATGTTTAAATGTCATGATCATACATGTATGAACAAAAGTGATCAACTAAGTTAGTGCATGTGTATATATAATGCTAGTTTAAGATGTTTGTATATTATTAGGAGGTCTTTAATCAATTACAAAGTACAAAAAGGTGCATTATGAAGTCTTGTCTTAGTTGCATTGATTTTCCAAGCTAAAGTTAAAAATTCAAGGATAGTTTTAATATTAATTCATGATATAATTTGTTAGATTATAGATTAGTGGCTAGAATAATCTCATAATAATATGTTTCTCTTAATTTGTGTACTCATGTATCGTAGTTATTATTTTATGTTTTATTTTTAGTTAAAAACAATTTTTCAAACCTCTTTTACTAATTTACTAACAAGCTAATAAATAGTGATAATTATTGCAATAATTATTATGAGTTTGATAACCTATGTTCTTAAATTATCTATCACTTGTACGATTTGATCATATATACTTGCGTGTTTTTAATCGTATCAAGTTTTTGACATCGTTCTTAGGGATTAACTTGAAAATTTTGCAAGCAATTATTATTTTAATTATTATTTTATTTTCTTAGATATTATTTTTAGATTTTATTTTTTAACTTTTTTAGATTATTTTTGTTTTAGTCTACTAACTTCTTTTCTCACTTTCAAGAACACATTACGTCATGCATATGAGGTTAAACCCATGTCTAAATGTGAGGCAACCCATTGAGTATTCTTTCCTTTTCATTTTGTTTATTTTTTTGTAGTTTGTTTATTTTTATTTTTATTCTAGTCTCATTTGGTCATAGTGTGGACATTACCAGGGGTGAATGATGCATTACCATTAAATACAATTTTGTTTATATTTATGGTTAATTTTTTTAAATTTCTAAAAAAAGAAATTACAAATCAGGCTATAGTTTGGATTTTTTTGTATTTCAAGTTGGTTTTATTTTCTTTTATTTTGAGATTTTAGTTTAATATTTAGTTGAACCTCTTAACTTTATAACTTTGTTGGTGATGTTATTATTTTTGAGGTACACTTAAATTCTCATGGCATGTTAGTACTAATATATATGATGGACTGAGAATGTGAAATTAATGTTCATAATAGCCACAATTCACCATTACAAGGAAGGTAACTTTTCTCTTTCTTTTTTTCTTTAGATGCATTGGAATATTGAGGACGAAGTATATTTTAGGTTGGGTTAGGAAAAGTTCCTTTTATATTTCTATTAAGAGTTCAAACAAAATTACAAACATGTTTTTTTTAATTTTAATTTTTAGTTTTTAACTTGTTTTATTTGAGTATTTTGAATAAATTTATACGTCAATGATTTAAATATGATTGTGATAACTTTAATATCTAGAGGACTGTAAGTTTTACTTCAATTAAAGGAAGGATTTGAATGAGAATTGGACTTAGTGTGAAACTCTTATGGTTGATTGTAAAATTAATTGAGTAATATAAGTACTTAAGATTTCTTTGTGTGTGAATGTGTCATAGACATACTTGAGGTCTCAATAAACTTTAGAACTTACATGGAAAAGCACTCAAGAAAAAAGTATAGGATACAATGTTTTAGAGATGATTTAGGCAATTTTTGGATAGTTTGAATGTTTTAAAGCCTACCACTTGTTTCTTTGTCACTAGTATCCTCTTTAAGCTTATATGAATTATAAAAAATTTCTTTCTTTAACGTGATATAACCTACCCTTTTATAAGCCAGATAAATAGATTTCCTACCCTTCTACTTTTTAAGATGACTTAAAATAAAAATTAAAAAGTGTGATATGAACTCTCTATGAAGAAAGGGTGGAAAATTCAGTAAACATTGACTATAACTTGAAAAAAGAATATTGAAAATAACAGGTTGTGGTTGTACAAAATCAATTTTAGATGTAAAAATGAGGAAAGGTTAGTAATGAAATTTTCTATCTCTTTAGTTATAAAAAGAAGAAAAATTGAGATGAAGAGAAAAGCAAAAAGAAGGAGCGAAAAATAGAAGAAAAAAAAGTAAAGTGATATTTGATGTAATGTGAAATAGTAACCATAGTTTACTTAACAATGGATGTGATGGTAAATACTATTTGGATGAGTTAGGTAATAAATGGAGCTATTTTAGAACTTAAAATGATGGTGTTTGAATTTAATTAAGTTCTCTTATTTTTTGTGATTCAACTTCCCATTCTTTCATAACCCTACACCAGAACCTAATGTTATAACCTTGATATATACCTATTGATCTAAATTAGTGCAGCCATTCTCCATTAGTGGAGATTGAATTGAAATGTAGTCCCATGGAGTTTATGATTAAAATGCTTACACACATCATATTTGCAAAATCTAGAGACCAAGAATTTTGTTCTATGAATGTCACACATAAGATTATTCGGTATAAAGATTATATGTTTTTAGTTAGATGGATGTCTAAGAGTTGATCATGAAAGTGAAATTAATATTTGAATTAATCTTTGATGAAGAGTGAGATTACATAATCTATATGTTGAATGTTATAGTCAATCTTTAAGACAAGTACAATTGATAAGTGTCCTAGTTTATTATTTTTATTTTTATTTATTTTAGTCATTTTAATTTAGTTTATTTGTAATGTTTATGGGTATCATCACTGAAAACCCTTATGAGATTATAACTCATTCCTTGGGGCATCCTAGGGGTTTAAAGACTTGTTGCATATACTAAGTACAATCATGTCAATCTACTGGAATTATTTAGTTTAGTTTAGGTTAGTATAGAATAGTTTATTTTCTTTTTAGAACCTCTTTGGATTGCTTGTCTTACCAGAAATTGGTTGAGGGTTATGATACCTGCCAAAACAAAAACACATATATTGTGATTTATCAAAATTAATTAAAAGAATTAGGTCTTAATATTGCATTTTAACCTAAGTATTTTATAAATAATGTTTTTATAATCACGAGGTATATTTTAATCTATTTCAGGTTTTGGAAAAAAGATACAAATAAGAAAGGACCAAACAAATACTCATAACCAGTGGCATAATTGCTATATAATAGATGACTTAAATATAAACATTTATACCAGAAAGGGTCAAAACATTAAGTTGGCAAAATTAAGGATGTGCCATGATAAGATTATATATGCCCCATGGCATAACTCTCTCTGGATTAATTTCATAGAACTGGAAACAAGGTAATGTAGTGGTATGAGATTACGCACGCCGCTGCCTACACAGTTGTTTTATTAGCATTTTAATTGCTTTAAGCATCTACAAACCTAGTCCTAAATAAATTATAACTCTTTTACTATAAGTATGTAGCTATGATTAACCACAAAAGTAACCATATGTTATAGACATGAATTTACATAAAATATGTAGGTCTGTAGATAAATTGAAGGCTACAAACAAGATAAGAATTGAAGAGTCAATTGAGAATTTGGAATTGACCATGGACATCAGTCATTAGTCTTCTTATTCTTATTTTTCTTCATAGTTTTCTATTATTTTAATTATAATTCTTTCAAAATTCCTATCCAGTTATTTATTAATGCGATTGTGTGCAATTTCCAAGCCCTAGTCTATGATTTTAACTAACAAAATGTTATGATGAATTTTAAATTCTATCCTTTATTTTTGATATGTTTGACTCTATGTTTAAATATCATGGTTATGCATGTATGAATTAGAATGATCAACTAACTTATTGCATATGTAAGTTTAATGCTTTTTTAAGACGTTGCTATATTATTAGTATGTAATCATTAATATTCTTATTCAAAGTGGTTCTTGTAGCTTTGTGATAGTGTGACAAATAGGGTTGATACCTTTGTTAACGGTTACTAAGAATTGTAATCTTGCCTGGTTTAGTCATCTCCTTTTTAGAACTTAATGCAATCAGAGAATTAAATGTAGCAATATGTCTAGGTTGTTCATGATTTCAGTTAATTAACAAGTGGGCCATTAATTAATTACATGGTCAGAAAAGGTGCATATGAAGTCTTATCTTAGTTGCATAGATTTCCTAGACTAAAGTTAAGAGTTCAAGGATATGTCTAATATTGATTCATGATATAATTGGCTATATTATAGGCTAGGGTGATGATAATCCCATAATCAAATGTTTCTCTTAATCTATATGCTTATATATTAGTTATTGTTTTATATTTTATTTTTGTTAAAAACAATTTTCAAAACCTCCTTTACTAATTTGCTAACAATCTAATAAATAGTGTTAGTTATAGTAGCAATCCTTATGGATTCGATAGCTTTTGTTCTTAAATTATTTATCACTTGTATAATTTGATCATATATACTTACATGCTTCTAACCCTATCAATACCTATATATTTATAATTGTGCTTGGAATCACAAACAATTACAAACCTTGGCTCATTAAAGCCAAGATCTTGATGTTTCATTTCAAGTGTTGGGTTGAGTTTCCATCATTGGTGATCTATTTGAAATTGGCTTCCATCCTATCCCCTTGATATATCAATAATTTTTCACTTGCAAGGCTTTTTCATCATTAGGGGTTTGTCAAGTTCTTTTGTTACATGACATAAAAAAATTCTCTTACCATGAGCATCAATCATACATAATTGTATCTTTAGCCCTTGCACCAGTTCATCACTTTATAAGGGATATTTACTTGAATCATATAGAAATAATTAAAAACATGATTCCCAATCATCTAGCTTTTATGTTAGATAAAGCTAGGATAAACATACTAATTCCTTTGGATGGGTATATGCATATGTAAGTTTGTTTTTACTAGGATCCCACAATATAGCTCACCCACCATATTAACTAGAATACTTTCTTTAGTAATCCATCAATATTAGGAAATTCATATCCTTCCTCTATATTATTTTGAAGGCATTGGAATTCACTTTCCTATAAAAACTTTAACTAAAATTCATAACTCTTTACCAAGGGTAACAATTTTCATCAAGAGTTGTAACCTTTCACAAGAGTCGTAATGTTCCACCATGAGTCAAGAACTTTTACAAAGAGTGACAAACTTCTACTAAAATTCATGACCATTTACCAAGAGTTATGACCCTTCACCAATATTAATGAATTTTCACCAAGAATCACAACCCTTCAATAGTCAAGACCCATCATTAAGAGTTAATACCCTCATCAATAGTCACAACTTTCCAAGAGTCACAACCCCTCATCAATAGTCACAACTTTCCAAGAGTCACAACCCCTCACCAAAAATCATGATCATTTATTAACATTCATGATCCTTCACTAATTGTCATAGGTTTTTATGAAATATCATGACTCTTCACAAGGGGATCCCTCACCAAAAGTCATGATCATTTATTAACAGTCATGATCCTTCACTAACTGTCATAGGTTTTTATGAAATATCATGACTCTTCACAAGGGGTCACAACCAAGTCATGAATTTTCATCAAAGGTCTAGATTCTTTCACATAAGTCATTAATTTTTGAGAGGTTTACAAGTGTTTGGAAATTTCATGGATATAACTTTCATATTGTAATATCTTAGCTCTTAAAACTTCTCAAAACAAGTATCAAGATAAATGTATCACATCATGGTTACAGTTCTCCAATGACTTATATTTAGGCACCATTAAATACGCATTTAAGTTCATTTCATATAGGTTCTTGACTGGATCAATTATGAATTAAGATATTAGCTTTATTAGTTTGAGGGATTGATCCCCATAATAGAGTAACTGATCCTACATGGATCGGTCCATAATCAATCTATAAAAATTGAACAAACCATTTTTACACAAGGGATGGATGCCCTTATAGATGGATTGATCCCCTTATGGAAAAATTGATTTGATTTTGATATTTAATCAATCGTGTTCATTCTGCACAACTTTTGAAAGGATATTTGGAGAGAAGGATTGATCCATAGTTGAGAAAGATCGATCCCTTGTATCGTCGGCATAATTTATGTTTGGGATGGATTGATCCATCTCATTAAGGGATTGATCTTGCTATTGAAAAGTGACATATTTCATCTTTTTTTATTCTTTTTTAGTCCTACGTAGTATCCAATTACCTGTAAAATTGTGCCACATCAAATGAGTGACATTTTTCATTTTAGGTTTTTTATAAAATGTCACTCATATCTCCCAATTACATACACAACAAGAAATAAGATTTTTAAAAGCATAAGGCTTTTACAGTTTTTTTCTCTATACTTTTGCTCCTATTTTTTAGGCTTAATTTTATTATCTCATCTAGCATATTTACATGATCATGCTAGTTTAGTGCTACACCTGTTCATTAACTATGGATCTTTGATTTCATAATAGTGCTTAATATATTCTTGTTCTAGGATTTCATTAGGCTTCGTATTTGCATATACTTATTTGGCTGGAGCATATGATAGGATTTTTCATTACATAGTCCATCTAGAGCACAAATAGCACTTGTGTTACTTGTGTTAAGCTTCAAGGTTATTCCATAGATAGGTCAATAGCTTGAGAAGAGTTTATCATAACATCGATCAATATTTGTTCACCTACTTTGGAACTATTGTGAAGAATAGAGTGATAGCTCATAAGTAAAATTACATTCGGGCATTATCACTGTAAGGGTAGTTTAAGACATCTTGACTAATACTTTTTCATACTGAATAGGTTCAATGCTCCTATTAGACCGATGGCTTTCCTTATAGATCCTATTAACCTAGGTTATTTTCACCTAAATCATATGTTATTTATTTAATTCTACATTTACTATTGATATAGGATTCCATGTCTACCCAATGGGATTAGTTTATTGATTTGGATATTTAAAGATTTTAGAATAACCTATTCATCCCTATAAAGTTATTATATCTATTTTAGAACATTCAATTGGTATCAAAGCCTACACTAGACACGCTTACTGATTTTGATTATTAAGGACACATACTCGTACTTATAAACCAAATGAATAAAGGTGGGTCATCTGTTAGACCCCCACTCTTTAATAGGTATAATTTTCCTTACTGAAAGGCTTGCATGCAATCCTTTCTTAAACAAGATGAAAATTTTGGAGATGATATTCTTGATGATTGGAACCACCTTCGGTAACAAAAGATGGTGTAACAACCATTACACCAAGAAAAGATCCTATTAATGGATGCACCCTTAGTAGGGCAAACAAAAAGGTCTAAGATCAATCTTTACTATAGTGTTGATAGATGAGTTCCTTCACATCTCTAACTGTGAGACTGCTAATGGTTCGTGCAGTGAAGCAAAGGAAATTGAGAGTACTATCATCTCATTTTTATTCTCTTAAAATAAGCCACACTAAAACCTTTACTTAATTATATACATGCCTTTTGATATTAATAATTCTTGCTCTAACCTTGGTAAGAAAATACCACAACCAATACTTGTACATAAACTTCTAAGCTCCTTAATAGGAGACTACAAGATAAAAGTTATAGCACTAGAGGAAAGAAAGAATGTGAGAAAACTAAATACTGATGAACTTGTTAGGTTAATCCAAACCTATGAGCTTACTCTCTATCCATCCATGAAAACCAAGGATTTGGCATTCAAAAGCTCCAAAAAACACATCTCTAATAGTGATGATAATTGAATGACGAATCACTACTCTATCTAGCATGAAGCTCCTATGAAAAAAGAGTCATCAGGACAACGAATGTAACAAGGGAAAATCTAGTCGCTTCAAGGATTGAAAGTCAATGGAACTCAAACCTACTAGC
Organism: Hippophae gyantsensis; assembly: GCA_030763125.1. Classification (NCBI taxonomy): domain Eukaryota; kingdom Viridiplantae; phylum Streptophyta; class Magnoliopsida; order Rosales; family Elaeagnaceae; genus Hippophae; species Hippophae gyantsensis. The sequence continues at coordinate 36,878,192 of CM061035.1, read as the reverse complement.
TTCGATGGTAAGAAATATAAACCAATTAGTCCTCAATGATTTACATATAGTGGTTTTTTTTCATATTTCTACACAGTGTGCTAACAAAAAAATGAATGTTGGAAGAGCCTTTAAAGCTACACTCAATGACTCAAAAAGTGAGTAGGATAATATTGATAAGACAAAGGATGATGACATCAATTATTGTGCTTTCACCACAGCTACCAAAGCATACCACTATAACTCTAACTCTAGTTGTGATGAAGAAAATGAGGTAGTAAACTCTTATCTCTTACTGTCTATGTTTAATGTATCAAATATTGATGAATTATTTATGGATTGTTTAGGTGCTATGAAAGGGAGATATAAACTACTTATTGAAGTAACTAATCAAAATGATATCATTAAAGTTCAAAAAATTCCTTTAGCCTAGAGAAAGACAAAAAGGAATTGTATGAACATATTAATGCTTTGAATATGAGTTTTCTAGAAACCAAACAAGAAAATAATAAGATAAGGCAAGTAATTAGTGTTTCTAAAGAGGCGGTGATATATGTTGAAAAATTGAACAAAGTCCTAAACTATGAAAAGCCACATGAAGATAAGAGAGGTCTTTGATACGTATATAAACAGTCAGCACCTTCATCATCCAAAATTCAATTTGTTAAGGTCATTGGTGCTCTAGTATGGAAGGTAAATTTAACACCCTCTTACTTTGAAAATAATTTGTTTGTTCCCATCTGTCACCATTGTAGTAGGAAATGACACGTTAGACCTAAGTGTATATTTTTTATACATATGATTCCATCAAGAATCCAAATGTTTCTAGGATAGCTCAAAAAAATTTAAACATAATTTTTTTACTGCTAGAAAACACAAAAAGAGTAACCTAAGAAACTAATAGCTCAAAATTCCAATCTCGTTCCACTTGTTATTTAAAAAATTAAAAGAGAATGGGTTAAGAAGTTCGATTCATATGGATTTTGTGGCCTATATAGCATTTAAAGCCAAATCAAATACCACCTAATATTTTGATAGTGGATACTCTAGACTTATAACTATGAATCGTTCCTTATTTAAAACTTTTGACGAATTTAATAAAGGGATGGTTACCTTTGATGATGGTAAAACATCCATAAGTGTTGAGAAATGCTTCATTCAAATAGAAGGTATCCTTATCTTTATGAATTTTTGTACGTGGAAGGACATAAGGTAAACTTAATTAGCATAAATGGAATATGTCACAATGCCTTCAAAGTAAAATTTCTTAATAATTACTACATTGTATCTTATCAAATGGGTAAATGTATGATTAAGGGAATTAGATCACATGACAATTGTTGTGACGTTGACACCTCACGTACAGTTATGTGTAACTTATCTAATAATGATTCAACTACTCTGTTGCACGAAAATCTAGGTCATATGAACTTTAAAGATCTTGCTAGATTAAGTAAAACCAAGACTATGCATGTCTATCTACTATCTCAGAATTTGAAACACTTATATATGAACCATTTTAACTGTGTAAACATACTCAAATCGCTCATAAGAAGATCAAGAGTATCGATACAAGTTGAGTACTTGTGTTAATACATATTGACCTTAAGAGTCATATGATAATAGAAAGTATTGGAGGTAAGAAATAAATTATAGTTGTAGTAGATGACTTTTTTCGCTACACCTGGGTAGATTTTCTAAAAGGTAAGTCAAATGCCATTGATTTCTTCACCTCATATTTTACAAGAGTGAAAGTTAAAGCATGTAACCATATAGGGACCATCAAGTGACTAAGATCAGGCCATTGTAAAGAGTTTGAAAATTCAAAGTATGCTGACTTCTACAAAATGCATGGTATCTTCCATGAATTCTTTGATCCTATCACACCTCAACAAAATAGAGCACTTGAAAGGAGAAACAAGATATTCTAGGAGATGGTTAGAGTGATGTTACATGCTAAAGGAGTGATGCTACAAGCTATAAGCATTGTATGCCATATTATAAATCCTATTTATTTTCACCCAAATACAAACCAAACCCTAGTCTAAAATTCATGCTTGCTTTCAAAAATAAATGCTACATAATTTAGCATCGAGAATAATTGGGTATGTTTGATTCAAAGAGGGATGAATGTATATTTCTTGGTTATTCCCTAAACAGTAGAGCCTTTAAAGCCTTTAATTGTCAAACTAATACTGCAATGAAATCCATAAATGTTGTTATAGATGATGCAAGTAAGTAGATTACAGGTTTAGAAATTAATAAAGAAAAAAATGTCACAACTTCTCAATTTACAATGATCAGTGAAACAATTGAAACAAACGAAGAGGAGTTTGATGAAAGGGAAGAAAAAGTAGAAAGAAACACCTACCTCACCTTGAAAAATCCAACCAACACCTCAAAAAAATCATCTTATTAAGAACATAATTGGATATCCTAAGGGAAGCATGGTGAAAAGAAGAAAACAAATAAGTGAGGTAAAAGAATTATGATATATTTCTCAGTTTGAAATAAAAAATGTGAATGAAGCCTTTAAGTATGAAATGCAGGATGATTTAGCTTAATTTGAAAGAAAAACATGTGTGGATATTAGCTCCTAAGCCTAAATAAAATATTATAAGAACTAATTGGGCATTTAGAAATAAATATAATAAGCATGTGATGAAAGCTTCAATAAAAACTAATATTTCATGATTTATTTCCACTTAAATGTTATAAGTAGATTTGAATATGCATGATTTTATAATTATTTAAAACAAATCTATGTATTTAGAATCATAGGCATTTTCTGTTGTTTTTTAGATTTTTTATCATCAATTTGATGAAGTGATTATACTTGAAGATTTATGCCTGGAAGTACTTATTTGCAACTTAGAAGTTTAAAAAACATGTGTAAGGCTTACATATGATCCAACTAGTTGTAGGGGGTAGAAATAAGGAATGGAAATAATTAATGTGGGTCATGACATGAAACATAATGGCCAGCGTGTACTTAATGCTTTTTATATCAATTTCATTTAGTTTGTGTTGAGCCATAGCTAAGAAATGTTGTCCATGATGTGATTCTTTCTACTTGAAATCAAGTGAACCATTATGTATTACAGGTAGTGGTGTGGATAAATTTTAGTTGTAGCATACGATGATTTTTCCTTCACGATCCTCTTTTCTCAGAAGCTTTAGCTACAAGTATAGCTCACTTTTCTCTTAGAAATACAATTATATAGAATACAATCAAATAGATATAGAAAATAGATGAGATAGAAATTTATAGAGGTAGCTGTAGAAGTTTATTTTCTTTAATTTTATGAAAATTTTATTTTCTTAGTTTACAATAGTTTTGATTCAATAAACAGTATAGGAAAATCTTTTCCCCTAATTATTGTTTACTTTGAATTGGTCAAATTTTTTATATTCACACTTTTGTACCCTACTTTTATTTTTTATAATTTGGTTCTTTTCCTTTTTAATTCACACATTATGTCAAAAATTTGAGACCAATATGAAATTAAACTTCAAATATAAAAGTAAAGACATAAAGTGTAAAAATTAAAAATTAAAAGGAATAAAATGTGAGGGTAAAAGTTAGGAAATTAAAATATGAAAATTAAATAGTAAAGGGGCCAGATTGTAAAAAAATAAGAGGAACAAAATGTAGAATATATAGAAATATAGGGACCATTTATTAGTTAATCCAAAGTTTTTTGATACAATACTTGTCAATCGATCTTAAATCAATAACAAATTGATAGATGAAAAATAGTAGTCAAAATAAAAACCCCAAAAGTTTTATACGATAAGGTTATTCTACTAATTTTACATTTAGCCCCTACAAAACATATGTTTTAGACATTATGAAAATAAACATATATTCATATCCTTATTGAATATTTATTACACATATTTTTATTTTTGTGCCATCTAATTCAAAGTGAGTATTAAGTATATAGGGACATTTTGGTCATTAAGTATGTAGGGAAATTTTGGTCATTAAGCACGAGAGGGACAATATGGTAACCTCATATTATTTTACATATGTATCATTGGGCCAATTTATTTGTGATACATTGAAGCTTGACATAGTCATGGGCTTGATACATGATGTAGTGTTTCACATGTTATTTGATAGCCTCTCAAAAAGGATTATGATAATTGTGACTAGTGGTTGTATATATCTCTTATTCTCTCCATTAAGGTTTATTTTGTTCCTTATTTACGCTAGTTTTCTCGTCTCTCTTGTGCATCCTTTTATTTTGTAGAGCTTCTTCTATGTGACACCTAATCTTTTATGAGGAATTTGTGTGTTTGAATCCAAAGATGTGTTGTAATGGCTTCTTAGGTTGTTATTCGGTCCATGTATCTTGGTTTGTATAGAGTCCTATAGCTTGTAGTAACTTTGACTAATTTAATGAACTATTCAACCCCCATTTCTATAGATTAGTGTGTTAGCATTTGAACCACATAATTGTTATGTGTATTTCTATCATTTACTAATCATGTGATTTTTGAGTTTTGTGTAGCTCGTGTTCTTGATTTCTTGTGAGATTGAGTAATGATTCCCAACAAATTTGGTATTAAAGCAATTCATTTTTTCTTCTATTGAGTTTCTTGACCCATATAGGGTTCAAAAACGATCCTCAAGTCTATTCATCTTCCCTTAGCTTGAAAACCCTAAGGTGATCCAGAATATTAATTTATTGGGCATTTTAAAGGTTTTCTATGTGAGTCCCACTAGAGTTCCAAGATTAGGTTTACATTGTAAAGGTTTTCTATGTGATTCACACTAGAGTTCCAAGTTTAGGTTTTTTTTCCTATTTTTTTTTCTTTTTGAGTCATGGCTCTAACTATAAATACTAGATAGACCCATCTTATGGCTGTGGTGACTACTTATTACAAAAACAAATTCCTCTTGGTTCAAGATGATGTACATGATGTCCTCGACCGAATTTTGAAGCTTTCTTGGACTGGATAGATACTACCGACATTTTCTACAAGGCTTCTCAAAGATTGCTACACTATTGACAAATTTTATTCAAAAAAGGGTCTAATTCATATGGGATGAAACTTGTGAGGATTCATTTTTAGAATTAAAGGTACGAATTACAATTGCATCAATTCTTACTGCTCTAGATAGTACGGAACTTTATGTGCCCTTTACTGATGCTTCATTACATTGTCTTGGGTGCGTCCTAAGGTAAAATGATGGAGTTATTGTCTATGCATCATGAAAAATCAAGGTTCATGAGCCAAATTTCCCAACACATGACATGGAGTTAGTAGTGGTGATATTCACATTGAAATTACAAAGATGTTACCTCTATGGTGCCAAATTCGAATTCTTCTTGAACCACAAAGTCTCAAATATCTTTTTACACAAAATTAACTTAATTTGGGACAAAAAAGGTGGGTAGAATATCTTTAGGATTGTACAGTTTATGAGTGTTGGTGATATTTATGATCAAAACATTTAAATTTATTTTTTGTTTCAAGGGGAGTCTCTTAAGAACACTTTTCAAGCCAAAGAAACTATCGAGGTCCAACAAACACATCTTAGGTATATATTTGTTTTATGCACATTAGATTTCATATTAGACACGTTGGAAAATTTTTCATATTGGTCACTCAATCGATTAAGACATTTCTAGATCGACTTAGGTGAGTAGATTCATTAAGAGTGGACCTATCTTGATTTAAAGTCCCCGAATTGATTTTCAACTGAGGTAGATTGATCTATGTATTCATTTTTCATCGATCGAGTACTAGATCGATCAAATATTGAGTAGATTGATCTTTCTATTTAATAATTTTTTTAATATCCTAGATCAATCTACGATTGATTAGATCGATCTAACTTTTTGGGTCAATTGATCGAGCTCGACCTAGATCAATTGAGCAGCTAAGTTTTTGAGTACTAGATCAATCAAATATTGAGTAGATCGATCTTCCTATTTAAGAATTTTTTTAATATCCTAGATCAATCCATGATTGATTAGATCGATCTAACTTTTTGGGTCAATTGATCGAGCTCGATCTAGATCAATTGAGCAACTAGGTTTTCAACTTTAACCTAATTTTTACTTAAGCCAATTTTTTTCATTACCATATTGTCCTTAATTTTTGAAGCTTTAAGTGTGTAATGGACAAAATTGTAATTGGACTTGAACCTAGCATTAGAGATTTAATCTTTCCTATATAAAGAACTTAATGCACCATATTTTTCTTAACCATACTTGAATCAACATTCAAGTAATCTTTCCTATATTGTACATATTTTTCTCAAATCATAATTCCAAGCAACTTTACCTAGTTATATTGAGGTAGTAGCAATGCCAATTACTGGCCTTGCATACTCCTTCATTGTGGTTTTCCTTGCTAGGGGGTTCCCCCATATTTGAGGGTTCAAGCAAAGTGTCAAGGTCTAGTTCATAAATTTGTTCTACAAACAACTGTGGGACCTCACCTCAAATTCTAGTCTTTTTGATAGTCTATTAGGTTATGTATAATATTTTTATATAGTGTGAGAGAATACCCTAAGGATCTCCTACCTTAAAAATTTTTAAAACATAAATGAAAATCACATGCCAAGTATAAAAATAAAAAGATAAAATAAATATATAAGTATATACATTGCATGTTTGTATATTAAAATACTAAACATGTGAAAATTAAAAGAATATAATGATACAATGATACATGTGTTAGTAAAAGAAAATGAATTATACAAGAAATAAATTATACAAGAAACAATTTATTACACAAAAATGCTAAACATAAAGTAAAAGAAATAAAAGGAATTATAAATAAAAAAATAATAATAAATTTAAATTTAAAATAAAAGAAAAAGAATTGTTTTAAGAAAATTAAATTAAATTAAAAATAAAAGAAAAAAAGTTAAATGTTTTTCATAAATAAAATCTTAAATATTTCAAATATTTAAAACATTTATTATTATTATTATTAAATATTTTTAAAAACAAATATAACAAAAGAAGTTTAAAAATGAAACAAAAGAAAACAAAAGAAAATTTAAAAATAATATTTTCTATTCATTTTTTATTTTTTTTGTTTTGAAAAATAAAAGAAAATTTAAAAGTTAAAATATCCAAAATTAATTAATAAGCTGTATATTTGAAAATTTTAAATAAAAATCACAATATTTAGATTTTGATAATAAAAATTAAATAATGCCATTCCTCTCCTATAATGATGCCAAAAACTTGATACTTGCAAATGTTATCGTTTTTGTGCTATTACCAATTTACTTGACAATGATGCAAAAACTTGATGTAAAGAAGAATCATATGGTTTTTAAATAATTCAATAAATTCTTAAAAATGAAAATAAACCTAAAACATTATGTCACAAAGTTTTGAGTTTTCGAAAGATCTAAGTTAATGACATAAAAATAAGATAGATTCAACAATCATTAGGCAAATGGCATTTATACTCAATGAAGAATTTATGGGTAATTTATGGGATAATACTAGCTAATTAATTATGCTTACTTAGAATTAATTAGGTTCTTTAAAGATATAAATTAAGATTATTGATTCTCTCTTGCATATACAAATAGCCCATTCGGTTGGGTCTACTATTTGTTATTAATTAAAATAACTGACCACCTTGGGTGGAGTCTACTAGTTAATTTTAATTAAATTATGCTTCTTTTCTAAGATTAATGTAAACCATCTAATTTTTGCCTTCGGTCTAGTCTAAAAATTTAACCTTCATTTAAGGTGTCAAAGTTGAATTTAATAATTAACTTGGAACTAACTTTCAAATTTTAAAACTACTACAAAAAGTATATCGTCAATATATTTATGTGATTCTAGGCAAATTTAAAAATTTTAGTTATGATTCTTTCAGAATTCATGCCTAGCTAATTTATTTTTGGGATTGTGAGAAATTTCTAAGTCCTAAACTATAGTTTGATTAATTTAATTTCATGAGAAATTTCTAAATTCAATCATTGATTTTTGATGTGTTTAACTCTATATTTAAATGCTATAACTATGCATGTATGAATTAGAATGATCAACAAGTTAGTTGCATGAGTATGTTTATATATAGTCTAAGATGTTAGTATGTAATCACTAATATTCTTATTATAAGTGGTACTTTGTGGCCGCACATGATAAATGGTTGAATACCTTGGTTAAAATTATCAATGGTTGTAATCTTGTATAGTTTAGTCATCCTTTTTTTGAACTTAATACATTGAATGGATTAAATTAGTAAGTTAACTTCTAGGTTGTTCAAGATTTCGATTAGTTAATATATTATATCATTAATCAATAAACAGTAAGAAAAGGTGGGAAATCTTAAGTGTACCTAAATTTTTGAAGCTAAATTTAAGAATTTAAAGATAATTTTAGGTTATGCTAGTAATGTAGGATTAAGAAACAAAGTATTAATTTAAGACATAATTGGTTAGCTTATAGGCTGATGGTGAGGATAGTCCCATAATCACTTTTTCCTCATAATCTATATGCTCATTATTTTATTTATTGTTTGAATTTTTATTTTCATTTGAATCAATTTTCAAAATTCCCTTTACTAATTTATAAACAAGCTAATAAGTAGTTGTAGTTATTGTTACAATCCTTGTGGGTTCGACATCCTTTGTTCTTGATTTACTTGTCACTTGTACAAATTAATCACATATACTTTCCTATTTTCAAGAGTATCAACGGGCTATTAGTATGGATTGGGTGACTGCATGGGAGGATCAAATGTCTCTCCCAGATTTTCCTCATAAGGCTTAAGAGTTTTAGCATTTATGTCCATACCTTCCTTGGAAGGTGCTTGCATTCCATCTTTGTTTCCTCCACTAGTAGGCAAATCATCAAAAATTTTATGGAAATCTATATTTTGCATCTTACAGTTTTGAAGGACTGTAATAACGTTGTCTATTCTTGTTGTTTTCTTTTTCTTTTTCATATGTTCACCTAGTGGCCCCACTTGAACTTCCTCCCTTTTCATGGATGCCTCTGAAAAATCCAACCTTTGATTGTTTCTCTCTTGGTTGTCTGTACTCACCTGAATGAAGTCATTCAAGTTATCTTCCAAGGTTGGTTTATTGTATGGATTGTGTGGCATATTTTTATTTATAGGTTGACCTTGTATTTTTTTTTGGGAATAGGTAGGGTTATTTTCCTTCCAAGAGAAATTGGTATGATATCTCCACCTTGGATTGTATGTATTGGCATATGGGTCATTCATAGATCTAAGTTGGTAACCATCCATTAAGTTGGCATGTTCATGATTGGGATCTTCATAAGGATCAAATGAAAGGGATAAGTATTATGACCATGCCCATAATTACTACAAACTCCAAATACCTCTTGATTGAGAGTGTTTGTGTTGGTGAGGAGTGCAAGTTGCCTGGTGAATTATATAAGTTGCATGGATATCTTATTACTAATTCCTATATCATTTACTCCAACTTTTCTCACTCTAGCACTCTTTTATTAGGAATTAAGATCCAACATCTCGTAGAGCTCAAAAGTTTTTATAGTTGTCTTCTATCCTAAAGCTCAACCTATAGCATTGTCAATTTTGAACTGACATTGTTGTGTCAACCCTCATAGAAAACCTTCCATGGGAAGTGATGATGTAGGCCTTGGATAAAGCATAGCTTGAAACTCTCCCAAGCCTTATGGAATAGCACTCCCTATATTTGAGAAAATATGGCTATCTTAGTTCTTAGATGTGAAGTCTTTTGGTGGGAATAGAATTTTTTTCATGAATTTGTTATAGATTTCCTCTTAAGTTATTATAGTGCTCATTGCATGAGTCATAAACCAAGCCTTTGCTCTATCCTTAAGTATGTATGAGAAAAACATCATCCTTAGTTAGTCTTTATTGAGATCATGTAATGGAAATGTCAACACAATTGAAAAAATATCTCTAATAAAAGTCAGTGGAACTTCATTACGAATATAATAATGTGAAGGCAACATGGAATAATGAATATTTTTCAATTCATAATTCCTAGTAGCCTCCACCAATTGTATAAATGAAATGGCAATGCCAATGATTTGCTTACATACTCCTTCATAGGCATTTCCCTGGGAAGTGTGTCCCCCATTTATATTGGTTCTTAAAGTAGCTATTCTTCCTCCTAAATCTCAATATTGGTTGTATTGAGTGCTTCTTGGCCTTGATGATGCTGTCAATAGAGGGTACGAATTCATTCCCTTAGGATCTCTTACCTTTCATAAACTAACAAAACAACACGGAGATTAAAGAACCAAAGTAGCACAAATGAAAACCTTGTAAAAGAAAAATAAAAATAATTGAAATAGCTTACAAAAAAATATTTCCAAAATCACAAAAACAATGAAATTGCGAAAACAAACAGACAGTTTAAAATGCCAAACTTCTCAAAGATGGTGCCAAAAAATTGAAGTGAAAATTTTAAATGTTCGTAAGGGCATGAATCACTAATAAAATACTAACAAGTTTACCTAAGGTTTATCTCTAAAGAAATTTGTAGTGGTTTTAAACTTAACTTGTTCTCTTAATAAAATAACTAAAAATCCTAAACACTAACAATATTGGTTGAAAGATCGATTGAAAACCCTAAAATGCTTAAAAAACTAAAATTAAGCGGATAAAATGTTGAACTAAATAACCATGATTAAACGAGTATGGAAAATCAGTTAGGAAACCACTCATGGATAGAATGAATTAAATGCTTTTCACATACACTTCAAAAGTTAGAGTTACTGATTTTTCCCTTTTTAAATACAAGAATCCCAATGATCATGGTGAGCCCCAAAAATATGAGTTAACCAATTAATTTCTTTATTGGGCTTTTAATTAGTCAGTTAGAAAATTGAAGGAAAATAATGTAACCATAAAATTTAACATAAATCAATACACTTAAATTAAACTCTTGTTTGTAAATGCATAACTAAACATAGATGATGTGGCTAATGTCTAATTCTAAAATTGTCACTTTTTTCACAAATTAAATTTGCCAATAATAACTAATAAAAAAAGATAAGAAAAAATATAAATAATAAATAATTCAACTTTAATTAAATAAAATCATTCAAATATTCATCCATTCATGGAATCAAAACTAAAATTCCACACAAAAATCTAGTCTAATATAATCAAATTAATCATAATTAATTTAATTACAAAAGTCATAATCAAAGTATAGAGATAAATAAAATATAACAATTAAAAGTATCCTTTTTCGATCTACTATCTCCAAATCCTTGAAATTGGTTGATCCTCTTTTTCAAGTTATAGGAAACACTTAACAAATGGGAGTTATATCTCTAATTTTGCTGTGAAAACTATGTGAATTCAATTGGTGATCATTTAGAATAAATTATGAAGTATTTATAGGTTAGATTTTGGAAAATAAATAGAAAAATGCATCACTATTTACAAAGGAATTGATGGCCAGAAAATGAACGGAGGTAGTGGTGCACTTTGATTCATGTTGTGGCATGAGTTCAGTCTAAAATATTTTTAAACAACTTGAGAGCATCATGCCACAACTTATAAAAGTTTTAAAGTGATGCAAGAACTAAATAGAAATTTTTTGAGAGCATTACACTGCAGCCTAGAAGTGTTTGTACCACAGTACCCAATGAAATTCATTAGTGCTTGATTTGTTGTTCATTTTGACTAGTTTGAGTTGCCATTTCTTGCCTCATTTTCACTATTTTTGGTCATTTTAATGCCAAATTTCTCAAAGAGATAAAAAAACATACACAACACAAAAATACCTTCGAAAACAACAAAATTTCAAAACGAAACATAAATTAATGCTTAAAAACATAGTGAAATATCGGTCAAAAATATATTTATCACCTAATTACATGTTTGTTAGTTAGTTAATTAAAATTAGTAAAAAAAGGGGTTTTGATTGTTTTTGAATAAAATAACATAAATCATAAAAGTTAATTGCACAAAAATTATGACATATATGTGGTTATGGGACTATCCTCGCCATTTGCTTACAATTTTATTAAACATGACATGAATGAAAATTAATTTCTTATGCTCTAAATCACTTTCATAATTTTAAACCTTTCTTGAATCCTTAACTTTAGCTTTAAAAGTCTAAGTTCACTTAAGACTTCCTACCATTTTATTACTACTTATTGATTCTTGGTACAATTATAAATCAACCTAAATCTTGAACAACCTATAGATTTTTACTTACCAATTTAATTCATTCATTGCATTAAGATGCATAAAAGTGATAACTAAATTAGGCAAGATTAAAACCATATATAGCCTTCAGCATAGATGTTTAACCATAATTGTGACAACAACCATACGGTACCACTTTTACCGATTATATACTAAGGTGGCATTTGGTTCGTGGAATAGAATCGGAATTGGAATCGGAATGGGAATGGAATGGAAAGAAAACAATGTTGTTTTGTTTGACCATTGGAATCAAGCTCGGAATCAGGATTACAATGTTTGGTTTGCCACTGGAATGGAATGAAAAAAGCTATAAATTACCTTAATACCCCTACATTCAGTAAAGTTCAAATAATGTTATTTAATTACTATTTTTTCGTCAGACAAAATACATTATTGAAATCATTATTTTTCTAAATAATTATTACTTAATTAAAAAGTAATATATTATTAAAATTATTATTTTTCTAAATAGAGTTTAGGGTTTTAAGGTTTGGGATTTGAGATTTAGGGTTTAGGGATTTAGGATTTGAGGTTTAGGTTTTAGGGTTATATTTATGGGTTAAGGTTTAGGGTTAAAATTATTATTTTTCTAAAAAGGGTTTAGGGTTTTAGAATTTGAGATTTTGGATTTAGGGTTTAGGGTTTAGGATTTGGAATTTAGGGTTTAGGGTTTAAGGTTTAGGGATTTAAGGTTTAGAGATTTAGGTTTTTTAGGTTTAGGGTTTTGAGATTTAGGTTTTAGGGTTTAGAGTTTAGGGTTTAGGGTTTATGATTTTAGGATTTAGGTTTTAGGGTTTAGGATTTAGGGATTTAGGGTTTAGGGATTTGAGGTTTAAGGTTTAGGGATTTAGGGTTTTGGGTTTTAGGATTTGGATTTATGGTTTAGGGTTTTGGAATTTAGGGTTTTAGGTTTTGGGTTTTGGGTTTGAGGATATGGGATTTAAGTTTAGGGTTATATTTGTGGTGAAGGTAAAATTGGAAAAAAAAAGTTTAGATGGGAATGGAATCATGATTCCTAAAGGGGGGAGAAAGGAATTGTGATTCCTTCTCCTTTAGTAATCGATTCCATTCCGTCCTCTCATTCCGTCCTCTCATTCCGCCCAACCAAACACACAAAATGGAAGGAATCAATTCTGATTCCTTTCCATTCCCTCCAACCAAACATCACCTAACAACTTAGACTATTTACAAACATATTCATGCAATAAACAAGTTATACTCCCAATTCATAACATGCTTACTTTTAGTATTTAGACATATACTTGAACACATCATGAACCAAGAATTTAAAACTAAAATTTATCATTACATTAAATTAATTAAACCATAGTACAGAGATTGGAATTTTCCACAATCACATTATTAGTTTAACTAGGCATGGATTCTATATTAATCAACATTATATTCATGGTAATCATAAAGAAGAGGATTGCAAAAATTTATAAAAATCTTCAATCTTCCTTTCAAAATCTCATTCAAAAGTTTCCCTTAATGCGCTCTTAGATCTCTCTTGTTCCTTGCTGAAATTATTTTGTTTAGATGACCCCTTAGGTTGTTTTTATAATGTACTTTTGAGTCTAATTTGAGTTGGATTAGAATTTACTTGATCCAATGTCCAGGATTGAAAGTTGATGCAAAAAAATGTCAGATTTATATGCTGATTGGATGTCTCAAACAATCGAGATCCTTTCTCACTCGATCTAACCATTATGATTTGTAACCTAATAGTGTTAGAGTGATCCTCGATCAAATCTCAATCTATCAACCTAGTTCTTGATTGATAAAGTCCTTTCAATCAATCTAGCCTTACTTACCATTCTTTCCCTTACTTCGCAATCAATCAAGTGCTCTATTTTCCTTATAAATACCCGTTTTTACCCTTTTTGCTCATTTCATCCCTCGATACTTGTATAACATATAATAACCACATAAAACAAATAAGGAACAATAATTCATGGTGAATATGCTATAATTATTGCACAAATGTTTGTGTAACATAGTAATGATCACATGTCTAGTTTTTCATTGAAAATGGCTAGACATATCCAGCCAAGACTCTTGCTAAAAATATCATCATCTCCAAGCCCAAGATTGAATGGACTAAAAAAGGAGCAAGGAATATGAATGGAACACTAGGGGTTGTATGCAATCATCAGAGCCATCATTCCTAATAAATATAGAAGAATCCAAAGCTAACACACTCTTGGGATATCATAAAGACAATAGGTAAGGGTACATCTGTGGTAAAAATGTCCAAAGTGATGACTTGCATAATTTATCACTTCTTAACTTTAACTTTAGTCGAATTTTATTTATTTTTTATTGATCTGAGGCCTCATTATTATTATTTAAATTTTATTGTATAATTGAAGAAAATAAAGATTTATTGAAATCAAATTTGAAGGAAGAAAAATGCTAAAGAAAAAGAAAGCTAAAAAAATAAATGCACGAAAAAGAAGATAAAAAACACATAACAAGTAGAAAAAAGAAAATAAATTCTAAAACAGAGATCACACGATTTATATATATAATATTAACATAGAAAAGGGCGTAGAATAGAAACAAAAAGGGGAGGCGATGTAGAAGGAAAAAAAAGAAAGAAAAAAAGCCAAACGTAGATTAGAGAAAAATTGAGGAGAACGCTAGAATGGAGGAGACGAAAGAAAATTCTTTTTGTGATTCATTTTCCTTTCAATTCTTCTCAGAAATATTATGGTGAATTCATTTATGTTGAATTTAATTTTTAGCATGAACTAAATTTTCTTTATTCTAGGAAAAAGATGTAATCTAATTCTAAACTATGCTTATTTTTTCATGTTATTTGAATTATTTCTCTTCATGTTTGTCTAATTTATTCTAATTTTATTACTTCTAACTAACTGGCTATTAATTAGATTATTTTAGTCTTTTGATTTACTATCAAAAGAGAGAATTATAGGATAGAGATCGAAATACTTGTATGAAACTTTGTAGTATTAAAATATATTGGTCTTAATGCTTTTTTGTTTTGTTAAATTGTATACTCTTGTGTAAATTGATTAACAAGAATTTTTCGAATTGACTATTGAAAGTGGTTTTTTGATGTTTTTAAGAGATTGCTAACAAATAGAGAGAATTAAGTTCAATTAGCTAGATGAGTAAGGCATAGTGAGGGATTAGTTGAAATTGATTTCCTAGAAGTTTTCTTCCCATTGATTTGATTTTCGAACAACATCTTTCTTTTCGTTTGTATATTTTCTTTAAATTAATTTTATTTAAAATTCCAATTACAACAACCTTAATGACTTCTCTGGATAAAATTGAGATTAGCATAATTTTGGTATTTTTCAAAAGTAAGTTACCAATCCTTGAGGACGATACTTTTCTTATCACTTTACTAAAACTATGATACTATGTGCTTGAAGTTTTGCACCGATCAAGTTTTTGGGGCCATTGTCGGGGATTGATTTCTTCTTAATGTTTCCAATATTAATACAAAATAATCTTCTTTTTAATTTATAATTATATTTATTTCATTTATATATATTTTTTCTCTATGTGTGTTTTTGACGTTGGATGCGCCATACTAGCCATGGATGAAGGAGAAAATAATGCATAGCCATGCACCTTGAAGAATTATGTAAGGCCAATTTTGAATGACAATTATTTAGGTGTAAGAGGCCAAACCATTAATCCCAATAATTTGGAGCTTAAATTTGCATTGATTAAAATAGTGCAACAAGCCCAATTTAGCAAATCACCACTTGATGATCCCAATATTCATTTGGCAATGTTTTTGGAGATTTGTGACACTATAAAAATGAATGGTGCTACTGAAGACACCATTAGACTAAGATTTTTTTCCCTTTTCATTGAGGGATAAGACCATAGATTGGCTACAATCTCTACAACTGGGAAGCATAACTAGTTGGTAGGATATAGTAGAAAAGTTTCTCACTAAATTCTTTCCACCAACAAAAACAGCCCAACTTAGAAGTGAGATTGGTCAATTCTAGAAAAATTATTTTGACACTCTATGAAGCATGGGAAAGGTATAAAGATTTGATTCGGTGTTTCCCTTAGCATAGATTGTCTGATTAGTTGCAAGTTCAGATATTTTATAATGGGTTAAATGGGAAAAATAAAACCATAGTTAATGCTACTTCTTATGGGACTTTTATGTTAAAAAAGGTTGAGGGTGCTACTTCTCTTTTGGAAGAAATGGCCTCAAACAACTATCAATGGCTAATTGAAAGATCTATGACTAAAAAGGTTGCTGGGATTCATGAATTGGAGCTGCTTGTTGCCCTTTCAGCTCAAGTTACTTCTCTACCTCATCAGGTTTCAGCCATGATAACCCAAAGAATATGACAAAGTGATGAATAAGTTACAAATTCAAGTATGATAGTTCCAATGAATGAAGCAAGTCAACAATATGATCGATACATCAACAATCAGAACTATAACTATCGTGGTAATCCTATGCAAACTTACTATCATCTAGGGCTTTGAAATCATGAGAATTTACTTATCGAAACACAAAGAATATGCTGCAACCTTCTCTAGAGTTTGATAGTCAACCAAGTGAGAAGAAGATGTCTCTTGAGGATGCCATGGTTTGCTTTGTTGAGGAGACCAGAGTAAGGTTTAAAAAGAGTGATTCATAGTTGGATAACATTGAGACTCATTGTAGTAATATGGGACCCACTATGAAAAATCTTGACATGCAAATTAGGCAACTAGCCATAACCATAAATGCCTAATAGAGAGGAAATTTTCCTAGAAATATAGAAGTGAAACCAAGGAACAATTCAAGGCCATTACACTTAGGAATCGAAGAGAAATTGAGAGGTTACTATAAAAGGAAATCGAGTCCACCCCTATAGCTCCAAAAAATGGCCAAATGAATAATAAAGTAGAAGAAGAGGAGATTATTGATGATACACTAAGAAATATTCACATGCCTCCATCAATTTCATTTCTTGAAAAACCTCTTATTCTCTCTAATTCACTTTCTTATCCTCAACGCTTTTAAAAACAAAAATTAGATAAGAATTTTTTTTTAAGTTTTTGGATATTTTTAAGAAAATTCATATAAACATTCCTTTTCCAGATGCTTTGGAATAGATTTCAAATTATGCCAAATTTCTAAAAGGCATCATTTCCAAGAAGAGAAGATTAGAGGAGTTCGAAATAGTGAAGCTTTTTGAAGAATGTAGTGACATTCTTCAAATGAAATTACCACAAAAATTAAAATATCTGGGGAGTTTGATTTTGCCTTGCACTATTGGAAATTCATTTTTTGATAATGTTTTATATGATCTTGGTGCTAGCATTAATCTTATGTCACTATTTATGGGAAATTGGGAGTTAGAGAGATGAAACAAACCATTTCTTTGCAACTAGCAGACCGATCTATCAAATATCCACATGGAATCATAGAAGATGTATTGGTAAAGGTTGATAAATTTATTTTTTCTGCTAATTTTGTGGTGTTAGATATGGATGATGATTGAGATGTCCCACTAAGTCTTGGTTGACTATACTTGGCTACAGCTAGAGCTTTAATGAATGTTCAAAAGGGTGAGTTAACATTAAGAGTGAACAAGGAAGAGGTCACATTTAACATCTACAAAGCCATGAGATTTATAGAAGATCCAAGCATTTCCTTTTGGGTAGATATCATTGAGAAATATGAAGTAGAAACCTTTCAAGGGGATATGCCAACCAATCACCTAAAATGATGTATCATCACTTCATCTAATGCTTATGATTTTAATATTGTCTATGAATCTGATTTACCTTTTGTTAGGGAAGAATTTCTCCACTATGTATTTTCCTTGGAAGCAGGTTACATCATTTAGCAAAGAAGTGGAGTGGCTAGAGCCAATGGTAGCAAAAACGAATTCTATAATCTCTACAGAAAAAGTGGAGCAAACTACAACTTCAATTTAAAGAAATTTTGTAAGCATCTTAGCTATGCATCTTGGGTGATAGTTACACCTTTCTAGTGATTGTTGCGGCATCACTTACACCCTAAGGAGAAGAAAAGTTACTACGTGTGTTAAGGGATCATAGAACAACCTTTTGATGGACTATCTCTGACACCAAAGGTATAATTCCATCCATTTGGATGCATGATAATCAAATGGAGGAACTTTACAAACCATCAATGAAGCCCCAAAGAAGATTAAATCCAACAATGAAACAAATTATGAGAGCTAAAATTTTGAAGCTCTTCAATGCTAGAATTATTTATGCTATTTCAGACAGTTCATAGGAAATTCCAATGTAGGTTGTACCAAAAAAGGGTGGAATAACAGTGGTATAAAATGACAACAATGAGTTTATTCCTACAAGAACAATCATGGGTTGGTATGTATGTATGAATTACCCCAAGTTAAATAAAGCAATAAGGAATGAATATTTTCTACTTCCATTCATTGATCAAATGTTAGATTGATTGGCTTGATATCCCTATTATTACATCTTAGATGGATATTCAGGGTATAACCAGATTTCCATAGCCCTCAAAACATTTGGTTTTAGGAGAAAACTACATAAATCATTCCCATTCTAAGCCTGAAAAACCAAGAATTTACCTTAAATTTTGAGAAAATACTTTGATTGAAATTTTCATTTAAAGAGAAAATTAGTTCAAATTAAATAATCCACATTATGTTTGCTCTATTTTATCAAAGTGTGAAAAGAAAAGAAAGTGAAAGCAAAGAATTGAAAAATGGTTAAAGTTGTTGAAAATCATAAAATGCTATGAGTATAAAACAAGACTCCACTTATTGAGGATAACAACAATATTGTCATTAGTATGACCATATTGTCGAGAAATAGGTATGGTGTGAATCCTGTAGATATTCTTTCTATTGTTTTTTTTCTACCAAGTATTTTTCCAATTTACTTTGATTTTCCATATCCATTTCTTTCTTGGACCTTATCATATACCCGGTCATTGCAACCTTGATTAAAGACTCATGGAGTAATGTTTTTAGAGAATTCTTTTGATTTCAGTTGTTCTACTTTTATTTGAATTTGTTGGTGTTTTGGAGTTAAATTGACTATTTATGCATACACTCAAGGGTTTAGCTTCAGGTTGAAGTAAATGGTTAACTCTTGCTTGACAAATTGTTGAATTTTTTGATTGATTTTCTTGCCATCTTTGATGTTTAAAGAGTAAGTTACTAGTGATGAAATCTAAATTCAGATCATGGCTTGGTAAGTGATGGTAGTTCTCTATAGGGTTTAGTTAATATTATTTATAGTTGTCTTTTATTTTATATGTTTTTTGTTTGAGGAAAAATAAAGTTTTTAAGTTTGGGTTGTTTGATGACTTTGTATAATTTTGCATAATTTATCACTTCTTAACTTTAATCTAATTTTATTTATTTTATATTGATTTTAGACCTTATTATTATTATTTAAATTTTATTACAGATTGAAGAAAATGAAGATTTATTAAATTCAAATTTGAGTGAAGAAAAATGCAAAAGAAAAGAAAAGCTAAAAACAAAAATGCACGAAAAGAGAAGATAAAAAATGCATAATAGTTGGAAAAAAGAAACAAATGCTGAAATAGAGATAATGCAATTTATATATATATATATATATATATAGAGAGAGAGAGAGAGAGAAGGGCATAGAATTGAAACAAAAAGGGGAGGGAGTGCAAAAAGAAAAAAATAGACATAGATAAGAGAAAAATATAGGAGAACACTTCAACGGAGGAGACAAAAGCATATTCTTTTTGCGATTCATTTTCCTTTCAATTCTTCTTAGAAAAATTATGGTGAATTCATTTATGTTGAATTTAATTTTTAGTACGAACTAAAATTTCTTTATTCTAGGAAAAAGATGTAATCTAATTCTAAACTATGCTTGCTTTTCCATGTTAATTTGAATTATTTCTCTTCATGTTTGTCTGATTTATTGTGAGTTTATTGCTTCTAATTAACTTGCCATTAGCTAGATGATTTTTGTCTTGTAATTACTATCGAAAGTGCGAATTATAGTATAGATCTGGATTATTTCAGCATAGGTAAATATAGAGATTGAAAGACTTGTATGAATCTGTGTAGTATTAAAATCATTGGTCTTAATGCTTTCTTGCATTATTAAATTGCATACTATTGTGTAAATTGATGAACAAGGATGTTTCCAATTGACTATCGAAAGAGGCTTTTGGATGTTTTTAGAGATTGCTAACAAATAGAGAGAATTAAGTTCAATTAGCTAGATGAGTAAAGCATAGTCAGGGATTAGGTGGGATCGATTTTCTTGAATTTTTCTTTCCATTGATTTGATTTTGGAACATCTTTCTTTTCGTTTGCATATTTTCTTTAAATTAATTTTATTAAAAATTATAATTACAACAACCTTAGTGACTTCTCTAGATAACATTTAGATTAGAAAATATTAATATTTGTCAAAAGTAAGTTACCAATACATGAGGATGATACTCTTCTTATCAATTTACTATCAAACTATGATATTTTGTGATTGTAGTTTTGCACCGATCACAAATTCATCAAGTCGAATAGAGATGGAAGAAGATGCCACATTTGACAAATTCTATGCTTGTTCATCCAATTAACCATGGGAGGTCTATTAATGTAGAGAAGTAAAATGAAAAGATGATTTCCAATCTCTCCCATTGCTTCAACTCTAAAGGCATTACTCTTGAGGAAAAATTGCTACCATAAAGGAAAGGATTCTACCTAGAAAAGGAAAAATTGTTGCCAAAAAGGAAAATAGGATTGCTCATAGGACTACTAAAGGGAGTGGTACCAAAAAAGATATGAGTAAATCTATGGTTAGTGATAAGGTCTTTGGCCCAATTGAAGAATAAATGACATTCTTATCCAAAATATTTACTAGATTCTTCTATAGCAAAGAAATCCTTCTAGTGGATTTAGAAGAGAAAAATAAAGCTCAAGCAAAAAAGACTTGAGGTGTTGGAAGATAGACAAAAATTCTAAAGATGAGCTTGATAGAAGAAGCCCAAATATATTGGTGCAAATTTCTTTTCTCAGCAAAATTGCTATGAGAAAAGAGTGATGAATGTTGAGAATACATTTTGGACATAATCTGTAGTGTTGATAAGGATGACATTAATTTTGTCAACTTTAAGGCATCAAAGTCCATTAAAGATCCTCCCACTACAACCTCAAAAGGTCAAAGGATTACTTATGAGTGCTTGAAAAACATTAAATATATTTGAATTTGTATGATTTTATCATTATTTAAGTTAATATATGTGCTCAAAATCATAGGTATTTTCTGCTTTTTTTATGTATATTTAGCTTTAGTTTAGTAAATTGATAAATACTTGAAGAACCATATCTAAAGCTTCAAGACTCCTACAACGAGCTATTTTGGGAGCATCTTAAGTCTAAAAAAGGAAGGAAAAATGATTTGGAAATCCTTGGGGAAAAAGGTAAAGAGTTGAGTGTGCTCAAAATTCCTCTTAATGAAAACAAGTCCCCCGATAAGTTGTGATCAAACTCATATCACAAAGAAGTGTGAAACCATTCCTATGATCTTTAATTGAAATATCATGTAAACCTCTCAAATATGAAGCATTTGTAGGAGGAATTAAGGAAACTTGAGTAAAGCCATGTGGCTTAGAAGATTATCACTCTAAAATAGCTAAAGATCAATCAGATCAAGTCAATGGTCTAGGAGAGAAAAGATTGTGCTAGAGACCAATAGAGAGTATTTGGCTCATATTCTTTCTAAAAAGCATGTGGAGCTAGAAATGCAAGGAGAAAAGGTGAAGAGTCTTTGCTATTCTATTGAGTTCTTAGAGGTTTCCATAAAAGAGAAGGAAGATGTTAATAGAGCCTTTGGTGATAAGAAGTATAAGCTTAAAGAAGAGCTTTCCCGTTCCAAGAGTCTTGTTCAAAATTTAATGCTAGGTATTCAAAAGCTGGATGAAATCCTCAATAGAAACAAAGCTCATAGAGATAATTGAGGTATGCGTTATGAAGGAGTGTCTATTCCTACTAGTGCTGCTCTAAAGTTCATCAAGCCTAGAATATTTGATCCACAAATAAAGACCATTGCCACCATCTGTTAGTGATTTTGCAAGTACATGGGTCATTTGAGCAATAAAGTACATTGAGCACGAGTATCGTCACATAGAGAATGATTTATTTTTATAAATAAGTACCAATATGTAGTAGTTTTTATACTATTTAAGCTATTAACAAGGAAAAATTATCTAAACTAATGATTAAACTTAGAATTAATTCAAAGACAAAAAAAATGATGAAGAAAACAATATTGGGAGACTTGGGATCTATGAATCCCTTAACCACTTCACATGCAATATCAAATATCATTGATTGGTTTCTCTATCCAACTTATGTTCAAACAATCACATTGTCATGCTATTTTATTCAAACATCAATTATAATCACATGTATCAAGCCAAAAATTCATTAATGATATTGTCATAATATTTCAATTCGTGTGATAATAATTCTATGACTAATTCAAAAAACTACTTTATCAAGTAAGGGCATGAATCTCATAGGCCTATAATTATTTACCAAATAATCCAAGCATTAAGATCACATCGTTTTATGGCTGGGTTCGTTAAAATCCCAAATTGGAACCTAGCCACTCATAGTTTTGAAAATCATAATTAAAAACATATATATATGCATAAGAGTTACAACAAAAATGAAGAAAAAGAAGAAGATCGAACTTTGTGGAAGAATCTAACTCCTCCTTTAATCTTCTTGCTAGCTATGTTATTGCCTCCTTAATTTGCTTTACAAGTGAGATTTTCATATGTAAGAATAATTGTACATGCCTCAATTGTTCTTTTAACCCAAATAGGCATCCGGGACCTAAATGAGGGGTGAAAATTCAAACCCATGGAATCTTCCACGAGTTGTATTCAAACTCTACCAAGCTTGCCTCATGATGTGAATTAAGCATATAGCAAAGAAAAAGTAAAAAAAAAACATGATAAATTCAACACACAACAAAAAAATGTAAGATAAGAAATAACAATGCATGGTAAACACACTAGTGATGGTATGCCTCGCAAGCTGTTATCCAAACTAGCAACATACACATACATGGCATGAATCATACAACATGTGAACAACCATACATACTAGAAAAGCTATAAAAGATTTCCAATCACTTTAAGACCTCATATGTGGGAAAATATTAGATAAATGATGAATGTACTCTCATAGCATATGATAATACAAAATATAGCTTACCTATTGAAAGAGTCTGATACTTGGCACTCAACTAGGGTAAAGAGACATAGAATCCTTAAAGACTCACACAAAACTCATAAGCAGTAGGCATAAATAGAAAGTAGATAATAAGTAGAAGTAGTATAAAATATGTAGAAAGCAAGTAGATTAATTTACAACAACAAAAGCAATAATTAAAAAGCTATAGGCATGCTATAAGGAAAGGAAAGAAAGCATGCAACAATATAAATCAAATAAGCTCTATAATTGGAGCCTAAATCTATTTTGTTAGTACATACATTAGAAACTCATATTATATTATCACAACAGCTTATCATACATAACAAGATATAATGAGGTAAATTGACAAGATACGATGTTCTTAAGAAGTATTTTTGATACATGAAATAGTGCTTTTAGTTGGCTTGCTATTCCTCATTTACAAATTTTCATAAGGTAAATTTATCATGATATACTACTTTATGTTAAGTATTTCACTTGTCTAATTAGTATTTGATTATGAACAATATTTTATTTGATAAATGAAGGAGGCAAAAAGTCCAATTGGAGATACTTTTTATTTTTGTAGATCCCAAGTACCTATGCACTTATCACAATGGAGATTATAAAGCAAATATGCTTATGAATAAGTTTAGTACAAATGATAGCTTCAATGTGTCTAATGGTTCTAAGTCTTACATTCTTACATTGATTTTTTTTTTGTGAAATTATTATAAGCTAGCATTATTATTATAGTAACACTAAATCTAAAGTATATATTTATGTACATATGTCTACATATACGTGCAATATTTTCAGTTATCTAGTTTTAAAGTATTAATTGCCTTGTGTAGTTCTCAAGTAAAGATCTATATACACCAATGGAATTTGAACTATTGAGACAAGAGTGGTGCATGCACGTGTTCAATTATGTTTCAAATAATTGATGAGATGTACTTAAATGAGACAAGCTATATATTTGTATACGTACTTATATGTGTGTGTAAGTTTTAGAACTTATAGTATAATTATTATAAGCTACGTAGTGATCTTTAACTAACTTGATTTTTGACATATATGTATGTATATGTTTTCCAAGCATATGTATGTATATGAGTTTGTTCATTAAATAAACTTATTATGATAAATGGAGAATGAATGATGGACTTCTTGAATTGAGTAAAAATGATGAATAATTGTTATGATGGATTGAGAATCAAATATGATACTTTATACATTTGGGAATTGGTTGTATAAGATTTTATTTATACATGTATAAAAGCAAGAAATAATAAATATCGACTTAAAAAACACATATATGATAGTCACTCACCATCTCGTATGTATATATAGGACGGTCACAAACTATCATATTAAAAGTATATAAGATGGTTAATTCAAGCAAATAGGATGGTCAATAGCCGTCTTAATTTAAGATGGTTAGTTACCTTACTATAAGAATTTCTTATAAGATAGCTACTAACTATCCTATAATACTCTCTTATAAGAAAATTACTAACCATCCTATATGTTAAATATTTTTAGGATGGATAATCATAAAGGATAATTAATAGTCATCCGATAAGACTTGTGGGATGGTCATTGATCGTTCTATTTTTCTATTTTTGTTCTAGTGTCTTCTTGATCAATTTAACAATTAAATAGTTACTACCTAAGATCGCTCAATCAAGCAAGTTTGAAGGTTGATTGATCTAACCATACTCAATCCATTAGTACCCTTATCAGTTGATCTTACACTATTTTTTCAATTTTAAGGCGTAGCTCCCGTTTATCAATTGATCAAGTGGTGTGTCTTCATCTATCAACCCTTGTGATCCTAAATTTGTCCCAATTTTCCTATTTCTATTTTTTTAACATCTTTTCACATACATTACCATAATTGAATAAAATATAGATCTTTTAAACAATATTCATCTAAAAAAGATCAATAGCGGCCAAATAACTCTACTTTTATAGAGTTATCAATCGAATGGTAAGTCAGTTGTTTCATCTCATCCTTTTTCGTCTAGCAAGATGAACTTCTCACCTTTAACTACCTTTTTCTCATTATTTGAATGATGGAATCTTTCCTATTCCTTCTCGCTTTACTCCTACTTGTAATCATTATGGTGAACATTGACCTCTAAGGACTCATAATGATAAATTAGCTACTCATTCTTATGTGCAAGTTGTGAGCACTTCTTGCACTTCTCCTTCTCCTCATACTTTCCTAAAGTCAAAGACCCTTTTTTCCCACTCCTCTACTCGTTCTTGTTATCTGTTTCATATTGTTGGTCATCTTACAAGACAGTGTCCTGGATAAGTTAGAAGTAATTCTAGAAGACCTTTCCTCACTCTCCTTATTTTATATTATCAGGTTGCAGCTATTAAAGGTCATATGAGCAAGTTCAATTTAAGTGAATTATTGATTAGTGTTTAAAATCATTTAATATAATGTGATTTATACATATTAAAAGATAAAATATATTTGTAATGCATAGTTTTATTATCTTTTAAAGAAAATCTATCTTTTCAAAATCATAGGTATGTTTATGTTTTAGGTATTTTAGCTTCAAAATGATCTAATTAATCAACACTAAAAGAATAGAACCTAAAAGCCCTCTATTACAACATTAAAGCATAAATTATTAAGATATGTAAAGCTTACATATGTTCCAACCCATTGAAAATAGTGTAAAATAAAATAGGGTTCTAGAAGTTTAAGGAGACATGCCATGTCATGGTATTTAATTAGTGTGTCATAGTATGGTAGTAGGGGATCGAATGATAAGAGTAATTTAGATAGAGCTAGAGGAAGAATAATAATAATAATAGAGGGAGGAGCTCATTGTAATAATTTATGATATCTATTTCTATAGTTTCTCGGCTATATGTAGCTTTACAACTGATTAAAAGAAAAATAACAGAATGAATGTGTGATAGGGTGGTTGCGTGTCAGAGGAAGAGTGTGAAAATATTTCCTAATGGATTGGTGGTCCTCTCTAACGTTTTTGGTTGTCCCCTCCTCCACCGCACCATTTCTACACTTGTTATTACAGCCTCACGTTAGAAAAACTACCTCTATACCCACATGTACTTGTGTTTGGGCGCTCGCATGCCCATCTCTACACGACTTGGCATGCATAATAGTTTGCACTTATAAACCCTTCCCCACTTGAAAATCCTTGTCCACAAGGATGAAAGCAGGATAGGTTTTGGAGAATCACCACTCATTTTCCCAAGTAGCATCCTCTGCTGGTGCACCGACCTATTTCATGAGGATTTTTAGTTTGGGTTGATATTTTATTTTTGAATCACTCTATGAGCCAAAATAGCTTCTTGTTAGGGGAGCAATGTTGAATTTTCTAAGACAAGGGGTAGTTGGGGAAAAGGTGGCTTGTAGTGCCCCAAGTGCAAATTTGAGAATCAAAGGGTAGGGCCAACTTGTATGCCACCATTCTAATTTGAGTTATTATTTTGTAAGGGCAATAGAAACATGGTGTAAGTTTCATGGCAGCTCGAAAAGCCACTGAAGTTTGTCTGTAGGGTTACATTCTAAGATACATATAATCTCTTACCTCAAAAGAGACTTCTCATTGATGTTGATCAGCTTGGCATTTCATTCGATTCTAAGCCTAAAGAAGGTTATGGCATAGATCATGCAGGTACTCGTCCACGTTTGGACGTTAGAGGTTCTAGGAATATAAGCCAATAGATGTGGTGGTGGAGTACCATAAATGCTTTGAATGGAGTCATTTGGTGGAGCAATATGTTGAGGTATTATAAGGTACGATTGACCGCCTTTATCTGACCATCAGTTTAGGGATGGTAGCTTGAACTCATGCATAACTTGGTACCTTATAACTAGAATAAGGCTCTCAAAATGAGCTGATAAATACCTTATCTCTATCACTCACTATGGACATGGGAATTCTGTGTATGTGTATCACATTGGCCACAAACACCTTGGCAACTATCATTGCAGTAAAAGGGTGTTGCATGGCAATGAAATGGACATATTTGGTCAAGCAATTGACTACTACCATGATCATAGTGCTTCCTTTCGAGGGAGGTAATCCTTCAATGAAATCCATTGAGATTTCAGTCCAACTTTTGGTGGGAATTAGTAAGGGCTGCAACAAGCCTGTTGGTTTCATGCAATAATTCTTGCACATTTGGCATATATCACAAGAGCGTAGGAACTCCTTAACTCTTTTTTTCATGTTAGACCAGCTAAAATTTTGTTTGATGCAAGAGAGTGTTTGGTGAAATTCAATATGTCCCTATATTGGTGATGAGTGGCAATCAACTAATATCTATGGAACTAGCAAAGACTATGAACTTAGATACACTTTTCCTCCCTTGAAACATACTCCATCACATTGAAAGATGTTGTGTACCTTAGAAGAGAAGATTTTGGCTTGGAGTCTCTCATAGAAGGGGTCTTGTTGGACTTCTTTTTTAGTATTGGCCACCAAGCTGCTAGGGTTGAGAGATGGAGAGAAGTTGAAACTATACCACTCAGGACAAGGAATCTGCTCCTTGATTTTCTAAAACCTTTTTATACTCGATCTTATATTCATAACCAAGGATCTAAGGCATCCATTGTGCTTAAGCTGGTGTGGTTATCCTTTGCTCTAATAGGTACTTGAGACTCTTCTTATCACTGTGCACTATGAATGGCCTTATAAGTAGGTAAGGTTTCCATAACTTGATGGCTCTACCATTGCTAACATTTATTTCTCATAGGTTGATAGAGCTAAGGTTAATCCCTTGAGTCAGAACTACCCCAAGACCTATATCCCTTGCATCATATTCGATCACAAAATATCGAGTGAAATCTGGTAACCGTAGGATGGGAGGGGAAGTTAATGCTTCCTTCAACTGTTGGAAGGACATGATTGCAGCCTCATTCCATTGGAATCCCTCTTTTCTCAATAGATGGGTTAGTGGTACTGTTATTCCTCTAAACTGTTTAATGAATTTTCTATAATAACCTACGAACCCAAGAAACCCTCTAACTCCTTTGGCTATGGTTAATGTTGTCCATTCAACAACTACATGAATTTGTGCGAGATCAAATGAGACTCCTTGTTAGGAGATAGGATGACCCAATTAATCCATCTACAATACACCAAAATGACACTTAGCTGGTTTAGCAAACAAACTGTTAGCTGCTAGTATCTGTAGAACTGTCTGTAGGTGCAGGTTATAATCTTCCCATGATCTAGAGTACACCAAAATATAATCAACGAAAACCAATATAAATTTTCTGAGGTAAGGTTGGAAAAGATCATTCATTTGTCTTTGGAAGGTAGTTGGGGCTTTGGTAAGACCAAATGGAATTACGAGGAACTCATAGTGGCCTTTATGTGTCCTAAAGGCAGTCTTAGGAGTGTCATCCTTATGAACCCTTATTTGATGATACCCTGAACGTAGATCCAGTTTGGAGTAGACCTTAACTACTTGTAATTCATTTAATAGCTCATTTATGACAAGTATAGGGTACTTATCTTTGACAATGATTGTATTAAGAGCTTTATAGTCCACACAAAACCTCCATGCTCCATCTATTGTTTTAACGGGCAAAAATTGGTGATGAAAAGATATTGTTACTTGGTCTGATCAAGCTTGATTATGAGAGTTCTTGCACAATTTTATCTATTTTAGCTTTCTAATAATAAGGGTAACGGTAGGGTGTCATGTTTACTAGTCTTGAGCTTGGTTGTAAAGGGATGTGATGGTCATGTAATCATCTTGGAGGTAGGCTAGATGGAGGTTCAAATACTTGAGGAAACTCAACCAATATTTTTTTTTATCTCTA
This sequence comes from Hippophae gyantsensis, assembly GCA_030763125.1. NCBI lineage: Eukaryota > Viridiplantae > Streptophyta > Magnoliopsida > Rosales > Elaeagnaceae > Hippophae > Hippophae gyantsensis. The sequence goes on along the minus strand of CM061035.1, from coordinate 36,849,002 downwards.
GGGGTGAATTTTTGACTACTCATTGGGGGTGTTATTAGGGATTATTTGAAGAAACAATCTTGTACCTCGTAGATTGTTGAACTCCTTGCAAGTTAGAGCTGCAATATTTGCTTGTCCTAACCCTTGGAACTTATAAGAGATACCTTTTACCTTGAAGTTGATTGTAAGTTTTTTTATAATTCATCTCTATGGGTCCTAGGGTCTTTACCCATTGGACACCTAAAACCAATTGGCGTGCTGCAATTGGAAGGACATAAAAATCTATCATGATCTGATACCCTTAGATGGTAAGGGTGAGGTTACAACATTTTCCAGTGCATTCTATCTTTTCACGATTATCCACCATTACCTCTATTTTCTTTTCCTTGGTTATAGTCATTCCAAACTAAGTGGTTAGGGATTGATCAACAAAATTATAAGTCTTCCCCCATCTATCATAACTAATACCCTTTTATTTTTTAATTATGAAGCGCATGACTTGTGGATGCTTAACCCTTGGTATTGCAAGGAATGAGATCTCATGTATCACTTCGTGAGGTTTTGGTTCTAGCAGGGTTTCTTCAAGGTTATCTATGTGATCCTAGGTAGAATTTTTTATCATATATAGCTGTAGTCATGCACAGCAATGTCCAGTCATAAATTTCTCATCATAGTAGTAACATAGCCCTTTGTCTCAATGTTCACGTGCTTCTTGGTTAGTAATTCTCCAAAAATTCATTAGTAAAGCTGTTAGGGTTGGATTTATTCTTTTTTAGGGTGATGGTCCTAACAAACCAACTATGGGGTTAGGCGAGGTTCTTGGTGTTACTGTTGTTGATTGGTAACGAGGGTATTAAGTTGTTTTCCTCTTAAGTAAATTCTTCTCTACGATCAGTCTTGCCACCCTTATAGCATTAGCCAATGTTCGAGGTTGTTTGATTTTCACATCAACTTTTATATCATATATTAGTCCGGCAATAAAACAACCTATTAGAAACTCTTCTGGCAAGCCATCAACCCTATGAGAAAGCTTCTAAAATGCTTCCTGGTAGGTAACTACACTTGAGGTGTGTTTGAGTTGGGTCAGTACTTCTGAAGGGTCCTCATAATCAGTTGGTCCAAATTGTAATTGTATGGCTTTGCTAAATTCTTCCTAGGTGAGTGATCCACGGAACTTAGTGAGCCACCAATTCCATTGTAAGGAAATGCCTTCGAAGTGGAATGAGATCAACTATACTCGTTCTTATGGTATAATGTTAGTGAATTCAAAGTACTATTTGACTTTATATATCCAACCGATTGGATACTCACCAAAAAACGGTGGAAATGATAGTTTTAGGTGAGAACATGGTGGGTTAATATGGTTATGAGATGTAAGTGGGTGTGAATGTGGGTTTTCTTCCCACGCAAAGGGGTTAACCTCATTGGAAGTTTGAGAGGCACGTAACGCCTACAGTTTGCTAAGTACTACTTGTAAAGTAGTTCTCACTTGGTCGAAGCCAGACTCATGTCGCGCAAGGGTTTCCATCACTTCACTACAGAATTCAACATTAGATTTTCCCCTTGTATCCATGGCTCTGATACCATTTCTGCACTTATTGTTGCAGCCTCACGTTAGAAAAACTACCTCTATGCCCTCGTGCACCTATATCTATGCGCTTGAGCGCCCATCTCTACATGGCTTGGTGTCCATACCAGTATACACTTATCATTGAGCAATTCAAATCATACAAGTTGTCTCATGCCTTGGAAAAGAATCAATGCATGTCGTGTTGCTCAACCATCTGATCCATTTTATCCTCTTTTTGTTGCATTTTCTAAAGCTATATAAAGGACCCTTCCTTCATTGTAAAATTCATCCCTTTCATCCCTCAACTCTCTTCTAGTTGACTACTTAGTTTCTCTCTAGTTTTTCTTTTCTTTTCATAGTTTCAAAGTTCTTTTCTCAATTTGAGATTTGAACTTATTTTATGTAGTAGTTTTACTTTTGATTCAATAACACAGTATTGGCAATTCTATTTGGAGGTTAAACATTTTTATAAATAAATTAAGTTTTATTTCTTCATCATGATTTAAATAAAGTTTGTAAATGAAAAATACATTGATAAAGTATTTTTCATAATAAACAAGAGAGTTGGATTTATGATTTAATTATCTTAATCTGATTTTGAGTCAACTCTTCGATTTTGGATTTGATTATTTAGATCTTTAGAGAACTCTTTCAAAGATTTTTATAAGAAATTTTTCATAGTAGTTTTAAAATCTGAATGTTATTTTTTATATACTTAAATCATTAACCTAACTTAGATATTTTGATGACAGCATAAACTCATAGCCTCATCAAAAGCATCAATTAAATGGTTTATTAACTCTTTTGGAATAAAACATAATTTAACCAACTATCAATTATTAATCCCTACCAAAAGACTTTAATTGATAATTGATTAACAATGAAATTGACCCCTATCTTAGGATATTTTCTTACAAAAAGGGAGAATTAATAATCTTAATTCCTATTTTTAATAACCTACTTAATATTGAGAAAACATAATTAACTAACTAATTTCTCCTATAAATTCTCCACTGAACATTAAGGTTATTTGCTAAAATATTTATTGAGTATGTCTTTAAATTTATGTCATTAGCTTAGATATTTATAAAAAAAATCGTGATAGGATATTTTAGGTTTTTATTTTTTTTTAAGATTTTTTTGAATTATTTAAAAATTATTTGATTCCTCTTTAGACCAATAATAGAAGTATACTTATCATTTTTTACATGTGATTCGTGCACTTTCGATCTATTTATAAATATACAAAATTTGTACAAAAAATTTTGGCACATCAATTATGCACCAAGAACATAGTGCAAAAAGGGATTATTGTTCAAAAGCTCACTTGGCCATGTGTATAAGCAGCACTCAATGGGTTTTTGAGAGTTTCAAATTAAAAAAGGATATGAAGTGTCATATACACCATATGCTCATGTAAACTAGAGACTATGATTTGATTCTATTCACCCTATCAAATTCCTTATTGTAAAGGAGGAATGCAATTACATCACTCTTTATTGGATCAGTATGGTGAATTAATTATTTCTTTTCTTTCTCTCTATATATCCTATCATAAGTGTTTTCTATTTGTTTTTATCTGAAATCTTTGCATTTTATTTTTTTAGTTATTTATGGTATTTCTGTTTGTTTGGTACTTTCTTTTCTATTTATTCATGATAAAAATGTGTTTAATTTTGTTTGTAAAAAATCTTCAAAAATATTTTATTTTGTATAAATTTTATAAAATATTCAAATATTTTATTTTTATTCTCTTTCTCTCCATCCCTTTCTTTCTCTCTTCTTGGTCAATTCGCCGAGTGGTTACTAACTCTCACTCACACCTCACTGAGATTCTTATCAAGTGTGAGTTTTTACATTCTTGCTATTGGCTTACCAACTACCTTAGCGAGATGGTCAACGAGCATACGAAATACCTATATAAATCTCTTTCTCTCTCATTTCAATCTACATAATTTTCTATCTACATCTTAAAATAATTTATCCTCTCTACCAAACATATCTAACCTTCACCCTTACCCTACCTCACTAAAATGCACTCCTGAAAGATCAAGAATAAGTAGAATCCCTTTAGAAGTGCTAGAATAGTAATCAAAATCTAGGGTTCCCTCTTCTTACTACTTGACCTTAATCATTGGCAAAAGATCTTTGATGATAGATGAACCATCCAAGAAAGGTTTATTACTTTTGTTGGCCTTATTTTTGTTCCCTTACTTATTTTTTGTTCCTTTACTTATAGATGTGAGGTCACCTTTTTTAGAGATGATGTCCATAGGATATTATCACTTCTAGATGTATGAAACCTATATTTTTCTATCATGGTTTTTAGTTAGAAAATATAGTTAATGTTGAGCTTTGTAATGAGTTTTGACATTCCATTATCGCACACACTCAATTTGTAAAAAAATAGTTGGAATGTTTGCATGTTTACCACACCACATCGGTTTAGTTCATGTATTATGCATATTAGGTTACATTTTTGTTATTTAGTTTCTATGTTGTTTTGTGAGTATTTTTTTAAAATAACTTGGCAATTTTTTTATAGTGCTTGTTGAGCTATTAATAGAGAAGCACATCAAGCTACTTGCCAATATGGTTGGCAAGTGTCATAACATCTATTATATTTGCTGGTATAAGCTATTACCCTTGCCAATGTAGCTCGTAAGGTGGTCGATGAGGTATAATTTCAGGTGGAGAAACACTATAGGTTCATCAACATGTTGAAGATTTTTCAGTATTAGTGATTTGTGAATGTTCTACAAAAATTATTTTAGGTTAGGATAATTAAATTTGAATTAACAACTAAGGCCTAGATTGCATGATTAGGTTCATATGCATGGTGACTTACCACATCATGTGGTGGCAAGGCTCTAGAGGAGAGCCAAATTTATTACCAACCATAATTACTATGGAAACAATACGCGAGGGTAGCTTAGGAATAGTAAGGATAAGTATATCAATTGATAGAGGTATTTATATTTATACTTTTATGGAGTTATATGCTATTAATGTATGTATTACTGAATTGCTTACTACCAAGTTGTTCAATAAGCAACCAGAGAATGTTATTATAAGTCGTGTAGGCCTTTGTCTTATTATTGGCTTCCTATGTACAAAACACAATGTCTATTTGTTTTACTTAGTATATCTGTCTTCCTCTATATAAGGTCGGTTATTACCAATCAGGGATACAGATATGTATATAGTATGCCAGTATATTTACACACACCACAGGGATTCGTTGTCCTAATGCTCACTTGTCAACATTGTGGCTCATGTTTTTAGTATGTTATGTGTAAGGGTATTTATAGATTTTACTTGGTACTTTTGCAAATACAAAAATATCTATTTTGGCAAACTCACCACCAACCTTGACACCATCCTTGCCACCACCATTAGCAAGGTAGTTGGCAAGGTGGCTGCCGAGGTAGCTAGCAAGGTGGCCATCGGAGACTATATATATACCCATAACTCTCTCAGCTCTTCACCCATTGTTACAATATCAAAACCCTACCAAAATTCAAAATTTTATTTATATCGGTTAATTAAATTATTCTCGAGAGATTATACTTTAGTGTCTGTCATTTGTAACTTAGTTATCAAATCATTTTTTGTGTGGGTACATGGTTTGACTATGTGTCTCTTGTACATGATTTGATTTCTATGATCGATTTTGTGTCCCTCAAAGCCATTAATAGTTACACTTGTTACTAATGATCTAGTCTTACCAATCACACAGCATTGGGTGGTGTTGGCTATGGAGGAAAGCTAGGTTCGTGTGTTGAACCAAGTAGTTGTAGATGCAACAAATAAGAACAAGAATAGGTAGTTCAGATAGAGGTCCCAATAGATTAAGGTAATAGTGGTTTTATTATCCATCAAAGTTTTAACTTGTTTATTGTATATAAAATTATTTGCTACTGAGTGGTTGTCCATTAATTTTTTAAATTTTTATTGTTTATCGAATTATTTCCTACTGAGGGTTGCATTAAGCAACCCAAGGATGTTACCACATGGATACAATCTCAATATAGGGTTACCTCGTTATATCACATGTTATGCATGATCGATTAGTGAGCAAGTATAATCTGAGTTTGTTATGTATATGTTTCAACATATTGGAGCATAAAATATGATTAGAAATCATTTTTTATTTACTTACTTTCTATGGTAATAAATAATGTTTGATATTACAAGTTATCTACCTTTTCATGTTATATTATTCATGCTTATGTTGTGTGTACGACTCAAGTATTTTCTATTCTACTTCTTGCACTTAAGTCTGAGTCCTTTAGGAGTCTGTTTCTCCTTATCCTGGATCTTAACCAGGCTGCAAACTATTTCAATTGGTATGAGAGTAGGTGCAGCCTTTTGGGCTTAACTCCTCCAATGGTTATTCTATTAACTTGTTTTTGATAACACTATAAAAATAGATCCATCTGTGCACTTTTCCCCCTAATATTTGTTTTTTTTTCAATAAGTATTACTTTGGGGGTTAAAATATTAAAATGTGAACTTTCATGTGCAAAGGGATGAAAATATATTTTTTAGGAATCTTCTATAATTGTTTGGAACTTTTATGGATTTTTTTAATTTTTTAATGCATGACCAATTAAAATAAGACATACGAATTCCGCACAAGTATGGGGATCCAATCGGAGTCCATTATGTGTATAGCTAATCAATCAATGCCACATGAATACCACACAAGAAAAAGAGGAGTGAAACAAATTGTGTTGCATGTATCAGGTGATGTAGGCATTTCCACCTTCCGACACGGAATTCATTCTAAGTTTTGGCAAGTGATCAATTAGCATGCCATGTATCATCATAGGATTCATCCATTCATTTCACCAGGGTACCATGCAATTTGAATCAGTGAATTATAACATGTCATGTGTCACTAGCTCAGCAATCATTTACAAAATTCAGTCCACCTTACCACATATCCTGGGATGATTCATCCAGTATTTCTATCATGCCATGTGTTGTGATCCAATTGGCAAGCACTGCTTAATTTTACTTTTTTTTTATCTCAACCCTTCATTTGAAGCTAATTTGATAGACCAGATTTCATCTTAGTCTAATTTAACCCCTAATTGCCCCCAAAAAGATGGGAGCCAAATTTTTATTTTATTTTTATCCATTTTGGGTGCCAAGGAGGGAGAAAATACATAAAAAGTTCAATAAGAGATACAATTTTGATAGAGATTTATGAAGAGATTGGTGGTACAATTCAACATATTGAATATATTTATTATTTTTCTCCTTTCTTTATCAATTTTCATGTCTTTCTTTATGAACAATATAAGATTTATGAACACAACCATGTCTAGCTAATTTATTAATATATAGGTCTTATGAACCCAATTTTTTACATGTGATGATCTAATATTTTACCCCAATTATGATTTGAATTTAATTATATTATCTAATTTGATTTTTATGCTATTAATTATTTGGTCAAAAATTAATCTATCTAGGAAATTAAATAAATTTGAGAGAATTATTTAATTTTTTGTCTTGATTAAATAACATGCATAGTTTCTAGGAAAAAATATATGATTCTTATGTGTGTGATACATAATTGAGGAACTTGATCAGTAGTATGCAATTGAATTGACATGAGAGTGTGATTAGGTTAATTGATATATAATGTGTAGTTTACTTGAACAAAGAATACATGATAGGTTAGATTTTAGTTAATCATGTAATTGATTGATAATTATATTGGGGGTTTTGAGCGATTAACATGTTTAGAAAATTTGTATTCCCAGATATTTTCACATATATTTTCTTAGCTACTAATTCTTGAGTTAAGTAATTATTACTATTATTTTTAGCTCTTTTAATATTCCTTTCTCAAAACACAAAAAAAAATTGATTTTTGTTTCTTTTTAGTTTTAAAATTAGTTTCTAATAACATAATCTCCATGGAAATTATCTTTTCTTATCATTATATCAGTTGTTTACGATACATATATACTTGCATACCTATTGTACACAATTCATGTAGATATCTTTTTCACACACTCACACTTTCTCTCCAATGAATTCAGGAGAAGGAGGTAATGTAGGTAAACCTATACTCTTCAATGGTTATGCCTATTAGAAATTGTAAATGAGGCCCTTCTTGTGGTCCTTCAATGGATGTTTGTGGTTTCTTCTTGAGAATGGATGGACGTACACAACTAAAACCCTACCCGATAATGTTGTGATTCCAAACCCTATAATCGAGTAGACGAAGGAAGAAATTAAGAAGTTTGTATGGAATAGTAAGGGTTTATATGTAATTATCAAGATTGTGATGCCTAAGGAGTTTAGAAGAATACAGAGCTATACTACCTCTAAAGAAGCATGGGCTATTCTTGAGTATGTCTACCGTTAAGAGATCCAAAATGCTATAGTTTAATAGAGACTTTAAGTTGTGCATTGTACAAGAAGATGAGACTTTTGGTAAGTTTTATGCACGATTTTCAAACGTTGTAAATTATTCTTAAAACTAGCGTAGACCCAGTAATGAAGAAAAATATATCAAAAAGATCATTTCAAGTCTACCATATAGGTTTTATGCTAAAGTTACAATACTTGAGTCTATGTACAAACTTGGTGAGCTCATAGTGAATAAACTAGTTGGTGACCTATATGTCTTCAAACTACATCATATGTTTCCAAGACAATAACAAATTACTTTTAAGAAGGGAAAGATCTTAGTTTTTAAGAAAACCAAGGGAAATGATCCAAGAAAATATGTTTGTTCCATAGTTGGTTATAATAATAACTCTGAACTTGATAGGGAGGAAATGGCTTTCCTAGCCCAGAGATTTTCTAGATTCTTTAGAAAGAAGAAACCCTCACCTGGGAGTACTGGAAGAGATACTTCAAAATCTAAAGCCTTAAAATATAATAAAGATAATAAAGACTCAGATAATGAGCCTAAGAAGCCTAACAAAGGCCACTTGAACAAGAATAGATAATTTGAATGTGGAAAGCTTGGACACATTATTGGAAATTGTTTTTAGAATACAAAATGTACCAACAAGTATGCTATGAAAGTTGAGGTCACTGTTTGAAGTAGTACCAATAGTGACTATGAGGATGACACTAATTTTCAAGCCTTTATTGCCTCTAATAGTTTCATTGCAAAACATCCACTCGTTTTTCACTTGCTAGCTTAGATGTTCAAGAGGTCACAACTGAAGCTGATGATGATGATGATGATGATGATTATAAGCAAGATGAATTGATTGACTTCTAGAATATGCTCTTGTTTGAATGTATCAAGTTAGAAAAAGCAAAGAAAAAGGAAAAAGCCTTGATGAAAAAAAAACATGAGATTAGCACATTGAAGAAAAATTTTGAGGAAAGAAAATCCTTGATTGATGATCAACAACATGATCTCACAAGTAGGTGTGAGGTCATTCAAAAGAGATATGATGATTTTTTTTAAAAGTACAATGCAAATCATAAGAAAGTGAAAAGCTTGAGGTATAGTTAAAGGTTCTAATTCTGGTAAAGCTACTTAGCTTTTTTTCAATCTTGAACTCACACGTGATTAGAAGAATGAAGTGGAACAATTAAAAAGGTAGATTATTGTCATTGAGAGCATAAAGGAATATCTGGCTTACTCGCTTATGGGAAAAGAAGCTTAGATTGATTAAATGCATAAGAAAGTTGTAATTCTTAATAATTTTATTGCATATCTTGAATCAATCCTTAAGGATTAGGATGTATTGATATTAAAGCTTTGAGGGATAAACTCAGTGTTAGTGAGAAGCAACTGGCCCTTTCTACCACTACGGTCAATAATATGATGAATGGTTCCGAGAACTTAAATGAAATCCTCAACCATAGAAAGACATTTCGTGATAAATATGGAACTAGATAAAATGAAAGCGTTTCAATATCATAAGTGGATTTTACTAAGTTTGTCCAAGATTTTGATCAAGATCCAAAGTCAAAATTTACTGCTACTAACCTAAGCAGTAACTCTATTATGTGTCTCAACCAAATTCCTCTAGCAAGGTGATCCCTTTACCTAAGGCTAGCACTTCTTATTGCTCTATTGATGGTCTACTACCTCTACCTACTTTTATCCCTACGTGTCATCACTATGGTGAACTCGTGCATTTGATACCTCACTATAGATAATTAACTTTTCATCCTCATATGAAATTTAATTTGAGTGCTTTCTCTTCTTCTCCTCCACATAATAGTCCTTAAAGTTAGGGACCTCTATTTCCCAACTCTATTATTGGTACTTGTTATCTTTGTGGCATTGTTGTCTACATTACTAGGTAGCATCCTAGATATATGAGGACTACATCTCAAAGTTCTCTACCTTATTCTCCCTCATCTTCTTTGACTGAATGTAGTTACTATTATTCATTTGAGCATGTTTAAGCAGATTGCATTTTGCACTTAAGGCACATTGCAAAAGAAATAAATCTGCTTCAAAAAATCCGCTTGGCCCAATTATATGGATAACTCTATAGGATTTTCTAAAAGTTATAAATAGACCATGAGTTCCATAGACACCTCATACTCATAAGATTCAAGATTGTCTCTTTACTCAGTTACTCCTCAAAAATTCTTTAAATGAAAAAACATTATTTGATCACTATTCTTAGATGATTTGTTGGGGGTTAAGCTTCTTATTTCTTTTTTCACTCTGTTTGTAGGTCTTCTATTTGTGAATTCTATGTTGATTTGGTGTTTTATATTTCTTCTTAATTTATATGTTTTAGTTGATTCTATTACCTTAAAAATCAATAAATATTTGTGTTCATCTATTTGGCACTTCTTTCTCTCTCTATATTCCCATGATAGTTTTGTAAGTTTTTATATCCACCATTTTCCTACTCATCCTTCTACTATGCTTTAGTTATTTCGTTGAAGTTAACTGATGTTTAATTACAAGCCATTATTCATGAGTGTTTCTCTATTATGTGCATATTATGGTTTTCCATGTGCGTCTATATGTCATATAGATTACTTACCTGTCATTAGGACTATTGACCTATTATCATTTTTGTAACTAAACATGCATACTTTGTTTGCACTTCTTGTGTTTGGGATGTTGATTCTGTTTATGCATATCATTTGTTTCTATGATTGAAACATATGCCTTTCTTGCTTTCTTAGTGATTTTAGTAACATCCCTCGTCTCTTCCTTTTCTTAGGGAAGCTAGTTGTGTTGTTCACTAGTTAGTCAAATTGCTTCTTTCTCTTGACTAGTTATGATGTCAGTATTGTTGTTGATCTCATTCTTTCCCCCATCTTCTTGGACTTTGATATACTTTAATACCTTCCTTATCATCTTTCTTGCTAGTTATTGTTTTTGTGTTTCATGAGATTGATAGCTTTACTCTTTGCTATCTTACTTTATGTAAAAAGGTATTTAGAGGGACCATGTTGATATATGATTCAAATTTATTTGTCTTAAATGAAGTATGAATGGTTTGACATGGGTATTTCTTGAAGTACGTATGGCTAAATTGTTTTTGTTTATTTTATCTGAAATGGATTTTTGCTTTTGCACATGACAAAACTTTGTGAATTTGTATGGTTATTTTGAGATGCTTATGTGGATCTCATGCTTTGACTATTTATATGTCTCTAACAAGTTCTAGAATCCTCTTTAGTGTCTCTTGAGGTGAAATTACAGATGCCACTTAGATAGAGAAATGATTTAGGGCTTCTTAAGATTGTTTGAACTTTTCAAGCCACCAATGTTTACATATCCTTAGTTACCCCATTTGATCCATTATTCTATCCCTTCATTTATTGGAACCTAAATACTTGCTTAGTCCTATTGTCTATTCCTACTTACTTTATACACTTTTTGTTGAGCATGTTTGTTTAGAGATTGTCTATTTTACCCTCTTGGTTTCTATTAATAAAAAGAAGAAATTTGAAAATAGATTAATGAATATAAAAAAATGGGGGAAAGATGGAGGAAATAAAAAGAAAATAAAGTATTGAGAATTGTTTGTTTTAGAGATAAAGGGAAGGAAGAAAGAAAAGTAAAGTAAAGTAAAATGATGAGGTGTATGAAAAATAAGTAATGCATAAATTACTGAAATTTATGTGCTAATCTCACAACATCATGGTTAGAATTTTGAGAAGTAAAGAGAAAATAACCCATGTGTGTGGGTATATATGTCATGGATATGAACTTATATGTTTGATTGGATCAGCAAAGGTGTGTTTGAGCCTAAATATCATCTCTCTCCTACATACCTTAACTTGTCTTTATAAACTTAGAAAGACTTATTGATTTCCTTACTTGAGTCTATATTTCTATTTACTTGGTATGCTTAAGCATATCATGATGGCATATAGAGTGCACAAAGTTACCATATCACACACAGTGCATGTCCTCAAAAATTTAGTCATATCCTTACATGAATGCATCATGGATTGATGGACATGTGGATATTTATGTTGATTGTATTGGCTATTCTTTAAGCACCCCATTGTTCTCGGAACATGCTTAGGTTGCTTCCCTCTTTCTATATTACATGTTTTCTACTATGTGCAGACGCTTCTATTTTGGGGGAGTTTTGAGAGTAGAATGCATAATATGTTTATTACTTTATGCACATTTTTATGGGAGAGTTGTGCATCAATTGTATATTATTAGTGGAAGTGTTGTGTTTCTTTTTACTTCCTATTACTTGTCATGTTTATGAGTAATTGTTGTTGTCTTGTTTGTATGGTGCTTCCTTTTCTTAAACATCACTTTTTATGAACGATGCATAAATAGGACTGTTAGTATGGCACATTGCATGCATTGTATTTAATCTCTTGCATGCATTGAATGCATCGAAAAGTTGTATGGAATCAAATCCAAAACAGACATCCCAATTTTTTCTTGTTATGATTTAAATGTTGATATTTGTGTGAAAATTGCGTTTATTTGATTATTTAATCCACAAATGTCATTTCACGGGTATTTCGTGTTTAAAGTGCAATTTCAGGTAAAATCATAATTTTGGAGAAGTTTGGGACAAATTTCAATGAACGGGATTGAGTGCAAATAAAAAGAAAACAAAATTTCAAAATTTGGAATTTCGCCGCCGGCGAGAATATTCTCACCGCCGGCGAAAACCTTACGGAGAATACGTTGAAAATCATGCAGGGAGCACGGATTTTAGCAAAGCAATCTCGCCGCCGGCCAAAGAAATCTCACCGCCGCCCAATGTAATCTCGCCGCCAGCGAAAATCTTCCCGAGAGCACAAAATTTGGCAAATTCATCTCACCGCCGGCCAAATGCATCTAGCCGCCGGCCACATTATTTTGGCCGCCGGCCAAAATCGAAAACCCAAAAAAAATTTATTTTCCAGAAATATCGCCGCGGTGAGAATAATGTCGCCGCCGGCGAGTTTCTTCCGAAAACAGATTTTTTTGGTTGTTTTGTTCCAAAATTGCCCCCCAAACCCTAGATCTATATATACAATATGATGGCGAAAGAGGGGGACGGCAGAGAGAACAAATCTGAGTCATTTTTGGAGGAGGAAAGGCAATTTTGGAGAGAAAGTTTGGAGAAGCTTGAAGGATCATCACCATTGTTGCTACCAAGTCTTCATCTTCAAGAGTTTTTCATCTCTTCTCCTCAGCCTTCATATTCTGCATTTTATTCAGATTTGTTATTCATGAATTCAATTGAAATAATGGTTGTTCTTATATCCGTTATGAACTAATTCGTTTTTGCTAAGGCTATGATGTAGTTAAATCAAGGAAATCTGATTTCTTTTGTTATTGTTATATGAATTCATTGTTTTCAAGTTGAGTATTTATTTCCATGCTTAATGCTTTTAAATTTCTGATCAAGATTTAGATGATTTGTTGCATTACATTGAGACCGAGAGGAGATGTGTAATGAATGCTTCTTGTGATAAATATCGTATGTTGAATGCGAGTTTGACACCTAATGCATGATGTATGTGGTTATTCTAGAAATTCCATAAATCTTAATGTGCTTATTTGTGATTAAATCTTCATAGAAATATAGTTGGTTTTCATAGATAAGTAATTCTAATATAACTTGAAAGAGAGTATTAGATAAGTTTGGGTTTTTCAACCATCACTTTTAGCTTTGATTCTCATATAACATGACTTGAAATCGGATTGAATTGATTTAGCAAAATCAAATGCCTTAGCATTTTTAATCATTTGTGAACAACATTAAATTTTGTTATTTACGTTTAGTTTTATGTTAATTTGCTTTTAAAACAATTTCAACAATTCAGTTTTCAAATAAAATTAGGGTTAGTCAATTTCGGTACTTAGTAACGCCATTCCTTGTGGGTTCGATATCCATACTTTTGTACACTTTATTACTTGAACGATTCGTACACTTGCGAAAATAAGCATCAAGTTTTTGGCGCCGTTGCCGGGGAATGGTTTGATTTTATTAATATCGATACTACCTAATCTTAGTTTTAATTTGAAGTTAATTTGCTTTATCTTTCTTTCATTTTTAATTTTGTTTATTTTGCTGTTTTATTTTATTTATCAAAAAAAAGTAAGTAACTTTGTGTTGTTTTGTGTTAGTTGATTTTCTAGTTGTAGGATTTTTGTATGAGACGTACAAGAAGCCTTAACCTTCTTCCATTTGATCCGGATATTGATAGAACATATAGGCGTCTAAACCGAGAGAGAAGACGTTCAACTTCAGCTCCTAATAGACAATTAGCCATGGATCCACCATTTGTTGAGGGAGGTGGAAATCATATTGCTTACTTTCTGGAGGTGTGTGATCTTTACAAGATAAATGGTGTGTCCGAAGATGCTGTAAGATTGAGGGTTTTTCCTTTTTCACTTCGGGATAAAGCCAAGGAGTGGCTAAACTCATTACCACCAGGATCAATTACAACATGGAATGAATTGGTTCAGAAATTCTTATCCAAGTTCTTTCCTCCTGCTAAGACAGCAAAATTGAGGAATGAAATCACATCTTTTACACAGTATGACCAAGAATCATTATATGAAGCTTGGGAAAGATTCAAAGAAATGTTGAGGAAATGCCCACATCATGGTATACCAATTTGGCTACAAGTCTCTACATTTTATAATAGGTTAGTTTCAAACTATCAGGCAATGATTGATGCTGTAGCTGGAGGGTATTTAATGGGAAAAACACCGAAGGATGCTCATGAGTTGTTAGAGATTATGGAAGAAAACAACAATCAGTGGCATTCAGAGCGGGTAATTGCAAAAAGACCAGCAATAGTGCATGAAATTGATTCAGTGAATGCTTTGTCGGCTCAAGTTGTTGCTCTTTCAAGAAAAATGGATTCTTTGTCATCCAAGTTAGAATCCAAACCAACTGCACAATGTGATTTATATGGTAGAAATCATGCTAGTATCGAGTGCCAAGTTGGAAATCCATTTGCTTCACCAACTGCTGAGCAAGAAAATTATGTTTCAAATTTCCAAAAACCTCAACATAACCCATATTCGAACACCTACAATCCAGGTTGGAGGAATCATCCAAATTTGTCATGGGGAAATAACCAAGGGGGATTCAAATCGTCATCATCTTCCTACCAACCCCAAGAGAAGAAACAAACAAATTTGGAAGAAATTTTGGGAAAGTTCATTGATGAGACGAGAGCAAATTTCAGAAATCAAGAGGCAATCAAAAGGGACATCCAAAACCAACTGGGGTAGCTTTCAAAGAAGATTGCATAAAGTCTCAAGGATCACTACCTAGTGACACAATAAATCCCACAGAACATGCAAAGGCTATCACATTGAGAAGTGGTAAAGAACTTGAAAGGCAGAGGAAATCGGAGAAAAAGATGGAAGAATCTAAAGAAAATCCATCAAGATCCCAAGATATTCAACCTTCCCCATATGCGAAATATGAGCCTTCTATCCCATATCCTCAAAGATTGAATAAGAAAAAGCTTGATAATCAATTTGATAAATTTTTGGATATTTTTAAGAAATTGCATATTAACATTCCTTTTGCAGAGATGTTGGAACAATGCCGAAGTATGCAAAATTCATGAAGGAAATTCTATCGAAGAAGAGGAAGCTGGGAGATTATGAAACTGTCATGCTAAATGAGGAGTGCAGTGCAATTCTTCAAAGAAAACTACCACAGAAATTGAAAGACCCAGGGAGTTTTACTATACCTTGTACTATAGGGAGTTGCAATTTTGATAAAGTCCTATGTGATTTAGGAGCAAGCATTAATTTGATGCCACTTTCTGTTTTCAGGAAACTAGGCCTGGGAGAAGTGAAGCCCACTTCAATCTCTTTACAATTAGCGGATCGATCGGTGAAATATCCTTTAGGGGTAATTGAGGATGTTTTAATTAAAGTCGACAAATTTATTTTCCCTGTAGATTTCGTGGTGCTTGACATGGAGGAAGATAGAGAGATACCGTTGATATTGGGGAGACCATTCCTTGCAACTGGAAGAACATTGATTGATGTTCAGCAAGGAAAGCTCATTCTACGGGTGCAAGATGAACAAGTAACTTTTGATGTTTTTGAAGAAATAAAATTTCCAAGTGATGTACATTCTTGTTTTCAAATTAACACTCTTAACGAGTTAATCTTGGAAACTTTTGAGGAGAGAACTCCATTGCTACCACTAGAAGCTTGCCTTGTGAAATCTGCAACAATTGAGGAGGAAGATAAGGGGATGAGACAATGTTCCGAATTACTGGCAGCACCTAATGAATATTTGTGCAGTGATGAAAAATTTAAGGAGTTGGGAACAAATGAAACTCCAACCTTAGTGGTAAAGAATGGAGCCAACAAGATTGAGCTAAAGCCAATGCAATCCCATCTAAAAAAAATCTTACGTTCACTACCGACAAGGGCAGTTTCACCGCCGACGGAAAGGAGATCTCTCTTTCCTTTCTTACATTGAGGACAATGTAAGGTTTTGGTTGGGGTGCGGTAAACGGTAAATCTTTTCTCCCCTTCATTTTTAGTAGTTTTATTTGTGTGTTTAGTTGTGTTTAATTTTGATTTTCCATTTATTTTTCTGCATTTTGATTTAATTTTTTTATTTCTTTATTGTCTTATTTTGATTTTGATTTTTTATTTTAATTTGCACGTTGATGATAATAATGTGATTGTGATAACAAGTAGCTGTTAGAAGACATTAAATTTTGCTTCGGTTTAAAGAGAATTTCAAATGTTGATTTTACCTAGTTGGCGACTCTTTTGGTATGTGGTGTGATTTGGTTGATTAGTCTAAATGCTTAGAGAAGTCTTATGTGCGAATTTTTCATGGACATTTTTGTGATCACAACAAACTCTAGAACTCATTTGAAAACCTCTTGAGCCGAAATAATTTGGAATTGCACTATTTATGATATGATGTAGGCCATTTTTGGATCGATTGTGCCATTTTAAGCCTACCTTGTTATCCTTATATCACTAGTAACCTCTTTGAGCCTATTTAAATATATTGTTAGCCTTACTTTTCTTTCTTTTTGCCTTATATAACCTACCTTCTATTGAGCCGAAAATATATATATATAATTCCTACCTTATTTGTTAAGAGAACTTAATTTTGAACACAAACTTTTCAAGAGGAATTGGAGAAATCTTCCACATATATTGGAAGAAATTGGTTGGGGGTTATGTCTTTTCAAGAGCAATTGGAGTAAGGATGCAAAAAAAAAAAAGAAATCCACATATATTGGAAGAAAGTTGTTGGCTTTTCAAGAGCAATTGAGTAAAATAAAAATAAAAAAAAAAGAAGAAGAAGAAGAAAGCCTTCACATTCTAGTAAATAAAAGAGTGTTAGTGATGGATGTATTGAGGTGAAAGATTGAGGAAGAACTTTGTTTATCTGTGAAAAAATGGGTTATGATCGGAAGAAACAATTTGGGTTAAATGGTGTTACTCTTTTACTTAATTGCTTGTGTTTAATCTAATAAGTGCCCTTATTTGTATTTTGACACTTCCCGTTCTTTCTTAACCAAATACCTAAGCCTAACATTACAAGCCTCATAAATTCCTATTGATCCAAAGTGGTGTATTTTCCTTCATTAATGGAGAGAGGTTTGAAAAGTGAGCCTATGGAGTTTGAGATTTCACCTTTTTGTTTGTGGATATTATGCATAATATTATCCGGGCATTATGGCTATTGGTTTGTGGTTTTATGGATGTTTAAGAGTCAATAACAAAAGTGAAATTGGCATTTGAGATTTCTTAAAGCTTAGGTGACATTTAATTATTCTATATGTTGGGTGTTATTTACAATTTTTAAGACATTTGTGCAAGTTATTTGTTATGTGATTTTATTGTTTTAAGTTAGGATAGTTATAGGTAAGATGTTTGTGGGTATCATCACTGGAAGCCCTCACGAGACTACAACTCGTCCTACTAGGGCCACCTAGGGGTTTAAAGGCTTATTGCATACGCTTAATGTAATGTTGTAAATAGAGTAAATTTCCTTTGAAATTTTCTTTTAATGTCTCCTTTGAAATTATTCATAGATCGCTTTTCTTGCTAGAGACTAGCAAGAGGTTGATTGGGGGTTGTTGATAAGAGTCAAATTATTGCATTTTTGTTATGATTTAAATGTTGATATTTGTGTGAAAATTGTGTTTATTTGATTATTTAATCCACAAATGTCATTTCACGGGTATTTCATGTTTAAAGTGCAATTTCAGGTAAAATCATAATTTTGGAGAAGTTTGGGACAAATTTCAATGAACAGGATTGAGTGCAAATAAAAAGAAAACAAAATTTCAAAATTCGGAATTTAGCCGCCGGCGAAAACCTTACGGAGAATACGTTGAAAATCATGCAGGGAGCACGGATTTTAGCAAAGCAATCTCGCCGCCGGCCAAAGAAATCTCGCCGCCGGCCAATGTAATCTCGCCGCCGGCCAATGCAATCTTGCCGCCGGCGAAAATCTTCCCGAGAGCACAAAATTTGGCAAATTCATCTCGCCGCCCGCCAAATGCATCTAGCCGCCGGCCACATTATTTTGGCCACCGGCCAAAATTGAAAACCCAAAAAAAATTTATTTTCCAGAAATATTGCCGTGGCAAGAATAATGTCGCCGCCGGCGAGTTTCGTCCGAAAACAGATTTTTTTGGTTGTTTTGTTCCAAAATTGCCCCCCAAACCCTAGATCTATATATACAATATGATGGAGAAAGAGGGGGACGGCAGAGAGAACAAATCTGAGTCATTTTTGGAGGAGGAAAGGCAATTTTGGAGAGAAAGTTTGGAGAAGCTTGAAGGATCATCACCATTGTTGCTACCAAGTCTTCATCTTCAAGAGTTTTTCATCTCTTCTCCTTAGCCTTCATATTCTACATTTTATTCAGATTTGTTATTCATGAATTCAATTGAAATAATGGTTGTTCTTATTTCCGTTATGAACTAATTCGTTTTTGCTAAGGTTATGATGTAGTTAAATAAAGGAAATCTGATTTCTTTTGTTATTGTTATATGAATTCATTGTTTTCAAGTTGAGTATTTATTTCCATGCTTAATGCTTTTAAATTTCTGATCAAGATTTAGATGATTTGTTGCATTACATTGAGACCGAGAGGAGATGTGTAATGAATGCTTCTTGTGATAAATATCGTATGTTGAATGCGAGTTTGACACCTAATGCATGATGTATGTGGTTATTCTAGAAATTCCATAAATCGTAATGTGCTTATTTGTGATTAAATCTTCATAGAAATATAGTTGGTTTTCATAGATAAGTAATTCTAATATAACTTGAGAGAGAGTATTAGATAAGTTTGGGTTTTTCAACCATCACTTTTAGCTTTGATTCTCATATAACATGACTTGAAATCGGATTGAATTGATTTAGCGAAATCAAATGCCTTAGCGTTTTTAATCATTTGTGAACAACATTAAATTTTGTTATTTACGTTAAGTTTTATGTTAATTTGCTTTTAAAACAATTTCAACAATTCAGTTTTCAAATAACATTAGGGTTAGTCAATTTTGGTACTTAGTAACGTCATTCCTTGTGGGTTCGATATCCATACTTTTATACACTTTATTACTTGAACGATTCATACACTTGCGAAAATAAGCATCAATATCACCCAACTTTTGTTCTACAATACCATCACATTTCCACTCAGACTCGTAATTTCATCTCATAGCTCTTGAAAATTACTATAAGAAAATAGTAAATCACATAGTATGTTCTAGATAGCTATGTTCTAGATAGCTTCTTGCTTCACACATCCATTTGAAAAAAAATAATAACTATCAATAGCAGCCAAAATAGAGCATTTGAATATTAGATCTGAAATCAAAATTTAGAAAAAGAAAAAATTTTAAACAAATATAACCTTTCGTGTAGGATGATGAAGAATAACGAATAAGGAAAGGAGTGAACAACAAATAAGGACAGGAAATATGCGAACACCGAACAGTAAGCAGCGACAGGTGAACATGCGAACACCGAACAACAAGTAGCGACTGGCAAACACCGAACAACAAGTAGTGACTTGCTAACACCGAACAACAAGCAGCGATAGCAGAGTAGGAAGCAACGACTGGTGAGTAGCGACAACAGAGTAGTAAGCAGAAACTGGCGAGTAGTGACAACAGAGTAGCAACTAGCGAGAATGATTGAAATGAGCAATAAGGGTGGAGTCGACAATCGAGTATGAGAGACAGAGAGAGAGATGGAGGCAGTTGAAAAAAATAAGTTTTGTGTTGTTAAGAGATGGCTGGCGGCAATTGATATTAGGTTTAATAGGTTAGGTTTATTAATTATTATATATATTTTTTCAAATAATATATTAAATATATTAGATTGGATCGGATTATACAGATTTGAATATTTTTAATCTGAATCTGAGTTGATTGATAAAATCCAATCTGAATCCAATCCGACTTCAGATCGAAACCACTCAATTTTATTAGATTTGATCGGATTTTTTGGATTGATCGAATATTTTACTCACCCCTAAAATGAGTTGATCAAATATGGAGAAGGTAATCATGCAACCAAGAAAATGGGTTGAAGATCGCACAATTTCTACTACTTGAGAGATTTTAAAACAATATTTGTTGGAATCATGATGGGTAAATTCTATTGAACATCATCTATAGGTTTGATAGATTGTTATCAAATCTATCCAAAATGAAAGTCATTAAAATAGGTTTTATTTATTCCTATCAAACATTCTCAAGAGGTTCGACAAGATCCTACCAACCCTTTTCAAGAGATTCTATAGACTTCTAGAAAATTTCTCCAATAGGTTCAGCAAGTTCCTACAAAAACTATATCTTACTAGAGCCAAGCCTTACAAAAAGGTCTAGTAAGGATCAAGAGGCATTCCTCCATAAAAAGGTTAACATTAAATGAAAAAGAAAAGGAGTGCAAACATGCTTTCAATTTAAGCTTCCTCTTTGGATCCATTTTTAAAAACACTACATAGCCTTGGTGTACCTTCTCTTTGGCCTATCCATCAAAACTATCTACACAGAATCTTATATTCTAGCTGCTTATTTTGCAGCTCGAATAATTAATTCTCTGATGCCTTCATTTTGTCCTTTATTAGGGCATACTAAGTTTAGAGAGAAAAAGTAAAGAAATGAATTAAATGAACAATAAATGATGATAACTCTAGGTCTCTAATTGGTTATATATAGAGGATACATATATGTGGCATCATTTAGGCTGTCCACGTGGACTTACAATAATCAAGCCAAAAAAAGCATAAAATAAGCATAAATGTTAGTGTACAACCAGTCTTGACCCCGACCATATGGATATGCGTTCGATCTTCACCTCCTCATGAGCACATAATATATGTCCAAATATCATCCAAGGCTAGTGAGGTTTAAGTTACAATTCTTTGTGGCATCAATGAGGCTCAATTACTAAGGAAATTCCTCAATGTAATCATTGATGAATACACAAGAAAACTAGAAGCACAATCCACCAATAATGTATTCAGTTTCAGCAGTTGAAAGAGAAAGTGAAATTTATTTTTTTACTATGCCATAAGATCAAGGAATTTTCTACGTAGAAACAACAACTAGATGTACTTTTTCTATCATCATTACATCTAGCCCAATTAGCATTAAAGTATCCAACCAACTATGTAGTAATATCCCTAGAATACCAAATACCAACTTCTGAAGTACCATTGACATACTTAATGACTCTTTTGATAATTACTAGATGTTATTCTTTGGGGTTAGTTTGGTATCTACACATATTCCAACATAGAAGAAGATGTTAGGGTGGCTTACAGTTAAATTCAAAAGACTCCCAATTATGCTTCTATACAAAGTCTATCAAACATCCTTACTTTAAGAGTCTTAATGAAGTTTCAGAGTTATGCTCATAGGGGTTCGAGCAGGAGTGACAGTATCCAACCTACACTTCTTAACCAAATCCTTGGCATATTTTTCTTGTGAGAGGAAGATCCCATCCTTCATTTGTTTGATTTGAAAACCAAGAAATAATTTTGGTCCAACTAAACTCATTTTGAACTCATTTTACATGGTGGTTGCGAATGTTTAAGCTAGATCATCTTTAATGTAGCCAAAAATAATGTCATCAACATAGACTTAAGCAACAACCACCTCTAATGGAATCCTTGGGAAAAATAAAGTCTTGACACAATCTCCTCATAGAAAACTATTATTGAGATGAAATTTGGTGAGACATTCATACCAAGTAAGAAAAGCTTGTTTCACCCTTATAGAGCTTTATTTAATCTTATAACATGATTTGAGAAATGAGGGTCTTTAAAACATTTTGGTTGTTCCAGATAAATTTCTTCTTTGATGATTCCATTTAGAAAATCACTTTTGACATCCATTTGATAAATCTTAAAACCAAAAGAAGTAGGAAAGATAAATAAGTAGTATGACAAACTCAAGATGAGCAATAAGGGTAAAGGTTTTATAAAAGCCTATCCCTTCAATTTGGGTATACCCTTGTACAACAAGGCAAGATTTGTTTTTATTAATAACCCTATTTTCATCTTCTTTTTTTCTTTTACAACCAGTGAGTACCAATAACATGTTTGTCCGAAGGTCTAAGGACAAGATACCAAACATCATTTCTCATAATATTGGTTAAGCTATTCATACATGGAATTGATCCAATGTACATCCTACAGGGATTCTTTTACATTTTTAGGGAGAATAGTTGAAGTAAAACACATGTAGTTAAAAGTCTCTTATAGTTGATGTCTTGTTTTAACATCTCCTTCCATTCTTAGAACATTTGGGAGGATTAGCTAGATTTGTTGTTGCATAAGTTTCAACATTACCAGTGTCATTGTCTGAAGGACTCCATTCACCAAAAATGTTGATGTCATATGATTCCACAAGTTTAGTTACATCAAAGTCATCAATCATAACATTAATTAACTCCATGAAAATAAAGACCTTAAATTGTGGACCCCATTTACATCCTATGAAAATTCCTAGTTCACTATTAGCTTCAAACTTATCTAGATTCTCTTTATCACTGAGAATATAGAAAGTGCTTCCAAATACATAAAGGTGTTTAACATTTGATATTTTTTGTGCATAAGTTCATACAAAGATTGAAAAGTACTGGACCTTCTAAAGTAGCGATTCAACATATAGCAAGCAGTGTCAACAGCCTTTACCCAAAAGTGCCTCGACATATTTTTACTGGCCAACATCACCTTAGCCATCTCTTGAATAACCCTATTTTTTTCTTTCAAGTATGACATTTTGTTAGCGAATCTTGGGAGTAGAGAACTCATGTTGAATACCTATTTCATCATAGAAAGCATTGGACTTAAAATTCTCAATTTCTCTACCATAGTTACTCTTGATTTTAATGATAGTACCGATGGATTCAAACTTCTCATTTTGTAATTTGATACACAAGGTCTTAAACTTATCAAAGGCTTCAGATTTTTCTCTTAAAAACATGACCTAAGTATATCTAGAAAAATCATTAACAATAACCAATAACCAATATATACTTTCTCCCTCTCATATTGGGAGTTTGAACATGACCCATCAAATCTATGTGAAGAAGTTGAAGAGGTCTTATGATAAATAAGTGTTGATTATTTTTGTATTAACTTTTGCTTTATTTTCTCATCTAACAAGGATCACAAACATGTTCAAATATGGAGGTGATAGATGAGAGACCCCAAACAACTTTGGGATTTTAGATTTTCTTCAGCAATTTATAGTTAACATGTCTCAGTTGTTGATTCCATAATTCTTTGGTGCTCAAACTTAGCTTGTTACACACAACTTTAGGAAGAGTTTCTACATAGTAGCAATTATCCTTAGATCTGACACCTTTGAACAAAGTTCTACCTAACTCATCATATGTAATACAATCTATTTGAGTAAACTTAACAATGTATTTGTTGTCACAATTTTGGCTAATGCTAATAAGTTTAGCCTCGAGTCCTTCCAAATAGAGTACATCCTTGAGCTCATGAATACCATACTCACTAAACGATCCTCTATCACAAATCAAAGCCTTATTTCCATTACTGAATGTAATTGACCCATTGTCGATGAGAGTTAATTTGTTAAAGAAAGACTTATTATCGATCATGTGTTTGGAGAAACCATTGTCAAAATACCAATAATTAAAAGTCTGTGCCTTTAAGGTAGTATGAACGACATTGCAATTGAGGTCTTGATCATAAGTACCCATTTTGAGAGAAGATTTAAACTCATTCAAAATCCATATTGCATCATTCTGTAGATTTATGGCTTCACTATTCTAAGTAATAGAAAGTTTTAGAAGCTCTTCCAATGACTAAATATATTCACATCATAAATAGGAGAATCCTTTTGAGAGTTGGAGGAGGTGAAGTAACCTGAGTTGCAAGAAATAGGGGATAGAGACAATCTTCGAGCACTCATAACATCATTGATTGAGTCATCATCTAAAATCTCAATGAAAGTGGAATGTTTATGTATAGTTACCAAAGTGGCAAAGGAAGGATGAACATATTTAAGTTTTAATAATTTTTCAAAACAAGTATCTCCAAGGGACCACTTATTTCCAATTTCAACAGCTTCTTTAATTTCTCTAGAAGGTTGGATTAAAAAAGAATGAATTTATTAGAGTTAACTACAACACAAGCATGAAGTCTAGTTAGTTCAACATCACAATCTTCCAATAAGGACTCCAAGATAATATTTTCATCTTCCAAGATGCAAGTTTCTTTCTTAATTTTGCATATATCTTCTAAATTATAAGAAGACTCAAATGTGCGTTGATCTTTGAGAGCTTCAGACTCTTTATACTAGATTTCCTTTTCAAGCTTACTTATTTGAGCATACATTTTTCATTATCCCATATAATAATTTGGAGAGACTTAATATGATTGTCCAAATTTAATTTCAAATCGTTCATAACTTTATCACCATCCAAAGTGAGGTTCAACAATTGATCATTCAAATATTCCTTATCTTTTTCAACAGTGTTACTATTAATCTTTTTCATAACCTTTTTCAACTTTAGATTGTCACACACAAGTTAGTCTTAGGAATCTTGATGAGATAACTGTTACCTTTGACTAGTATCAATCCAATAAGAAAAGTTAGATGGAGCATCCTCAAAGTAGGAAGCCATAAAAGCAGAGCATTCAGAAGTAACATCCTCTATCTTTTCTAAAGAAGATACACTAGTTTGATATGTGCATCCACCATATTTCTTTTCTAAGAATCTCTATTCTTTTTTTACAGTCGTAAACTTGTTCATAAGAGAATAATCTTGTGTGGTAAGTTGATAAGAAGGTGTAACCCTTAATAGTTTAAATTGCTGATATAAAGTTCTTCTTTATTCCAGATATTACAAGTTTGGGTTTGACAATTCCATTCTTAGACACGTGCATATGAAAAATCCAACCATCCTCAATCAAAGACCAAACATCATTATTGTTAGATCTCATGTAGGAATACATCTAAGATTTCCAATAAAAGAAAGATAATCCATTGAACACAGGTGGTCCACTAACTAACCCTTTAATATCATCAATTACATGGTGTACTTGCTCTGATATCAATTGAAAAATTCTATGACCTGATACTCACCTAGGGTAAGGATATACAGACTCCTAACAGACTCGTTCCCACAAGCAATGTAAAGAAAAAAAGCTTAAAACAGAGCACTCAATAGAAGTAGCAACAATATAATATCGAAACAATAGAAGACAAACAATAACAAATATTTTATATAAACTAAAAAAATAAATAAAGACTAAAGAGCATTCTAATCAAAGTTTAAATAATAGTATGTTTTAACATATACAATTCAAACTCAGATTATACTAGCACCACAACATAACATGCATAACACACGATATAACGACGTAAACTCACATAGAGATCATATTTATGTGGTAACATCATGAGGTTGCTTAAGCAAACCACTCAGCAACAAATATTATAGTAAACAATAAAACAGTTATAACTCTAATAGAAAATAAAACTACTATTACCTTTATCAATTACGACCTTTGTTCCAACCTCCTACTGGTACTCTTACTTGCTTCTTTCGAAACGTCTTGGTTCAACAGATGAAATCGGCTATCACCCACAACCAACATACCCAATGTGATGTGATCAGATACCACCGAATAGTAATGTGTAGAATAAACTAAAACAACCTTTGAATGCTACTCACACATAAATGTTTTCACTCACCCCATTAAAATAGTAATTCATACTACTCTATGCTTACACGAACGCAACACAATTATAGAAATAATTAGTGAATATAGAATTTAAATCAATAGAAATTTTAACAAATTTTTGGCTGATTTTTCGAATTAATGAAGACGATATTTATAGCAATTGTTTAGTCATCATGCAAACCACCTCACTAAGGGTGGTGGTAAGGTCCACAACAATGATGGTAACGAGGTGTTAAAAAGTTACATTTTTTGTCTCTAAAAATACAAAATATGAAAATCAATCCATAATGTGTGTAAATATGATTGCATATAGATTATACCTAAGTATAAACATATGTGAATTATTGATATGTAATAACCTACATTACATAAAAGAAGACGAAAAACACATAATAAAATAAACAAACAACGTGTTTTGTAAAATATATTAGTTCAATATTGATTTAATATATCATATTTTAACTTTATATTCAATAATTTATCTATCATTTGAAAAATATAGTACAACTCAATCATTAATTAGACTATTCACTTTTTTGGGTAAATGAGCTTTAATCCTAACATTGCGTTCTAAATTTCTCGTAGTTTTCATTCGTAGTTGATGGTGAAATTTGTACGATGTTCTGTTTGAAGGAGGCGTTAACTTAAACCTAATACTTAGAAGGTATATTTTAAAAAAAATATTAATTATTAATAATATTTTTTTATACATTATTAAATTATAAATTTAAAATACTAATTCTTAAATTATAAATCTTAAATCATAAACTTATATCATAAACTATAAATCCCAAATCCTTAATTATAAAACTTAAATCCTCAATCAATTAAATTTAATAATAGTTTTATCTTTATAATATATATATTTATATTTTAATTATCAAACATGTTATTTTTATAATTTTTTACTTATAAATATATTATTTTTATTTTTTTATTGTTAAGTATAAATATTCATTATATTTAATCTTTTATTTATTAGTGGTTATATTCACTTTTATAGAATATAAAATCTTAAATTATAAATTATAAATTTTAAGAGTATAAACTCTATTCTATTTAGATTTATGATTATTGGTAGGATTACTTGCGAGAAATTATTAATTAATTATTGAGTTATAACGATGCGCATTGGGCTGCATTTGGAAGGGGAGGCGCATCGAAACGTATGTTACTTGGAATCACTTCCCCATTGGGTTTTGAGTTCCAAACAGATCCCAATGCTATCCAGATAACATTTTAAATTTAATCAGGACTCTTACCGATACTTATTGATTTAAAAAAAAAAAGACATAGAGATAATTAACTAAAAAAGTTATTTATCATATTTAAAATAAATATTTTTTATATTAAATAAAGATAGATAGTTATAATTAAAAATGTATTAATAATTTATCTTAAATAAGATTTAATATAATAATTAAAAAATAATAATTGGGTACCTTGTATAAAAATAATTATAATTTAAATTATTATTAATATTTTAACTATTAATAATTTATTAATTAATTGATTAAAAAAATAAGAATCTGTAAGCAACAACTAAGAAGAATATTAATTATTATTTTAAAATATATGAAAAATCTTATTAAAAAAAATAAATATAAATCATTGTATATAAAACAGCTTAAACTAGTATAAGTAGTGTGCAACCATATTACGTATATATATAGTTCCAAAAAAAAAAAAAAACTTCTAATGGAATTCCACACAACCGACGCTTCAGAATCAGATTCAACTCCACTTCCAAACACACCAATGTTACTTGATCAGAAGAATAAAGAGAAGAAGATTCATATTGAAGAAGAAGGTATGGAGATCATCAAAGTAGTTAAAGATGATGATCATGAGGAGATTATCAAAGAAGTTAAAGAAGATGATGTCAACAAAGATGATTTCAAAGCAGAGTTGCTAATTCATAAAGATCGATTGGAGGTAGAATCAACACAAAGCCCAAGAAAAAGTATCACTATTAAATTAGAGAAAGAAGATGAAGAAGATAGTGATGAACAAAGAGCATTTTCATGTAAATATTGTGAGAGAAAATTTTATAGTTCACAAGCCGTTGGAGGACACCAAAACGCTCATAAAACAGAGAGAGTTTTAGCTAAGAGAAGAAAACTAATGGCATCTGAAGCAGCTATGTTTCATTATCAATACCCTAATAACTATGATCATGATGAGTCTCCTTATTCTTTGGCTTCTCTGCCTCATCTTTATGATCCATTTTGTTTTGCAAAATCACCACTACAGAATAATAATACCTCTTCTTTTGGAAAAAGTATCAATGCATTCAATTCTTGCACATCTACAATCAAGATTATCAATGTCAAGATTACCCGATCAACAACCTTCACCAAGATCATCATCAACCAATAATATATTATATGGTGATAATGAACTTGAAAATATTAATTCTTCTTCGTTTGGAAAAGTACCAATACAATCAACTCTTGCACATGTACAATCAAAATTAATGTCAAGATTAAGCGATCAAGAACCGGCACCGAGATCATCGCCCAAAAATATGGATAATGATGAAATTGCAAAGTATTTGTTGACGAGGGGTTTCAAAAGTGTGGATCGGAGTTCAGGGACAATAATGGAGAGAAGGGTAAGTAACAAGTATGGAGAAAATAATCCAAGTTATAATTACAAGCAACATGATGAGGACATTGATTTGTCTCTCAAGCTTTAATAATCCAGCACAATTTTTACATTTTTTATTTATTTATTGATTTTAGAAACATATTTGTTCTATATTTATTAAAAATTTTATAGAAATTTTAAAGTGAAGGAATTAGTTTTATATATATATTGAATAACCCGTATCGAAACAATTTATTTTTCATTCACCATTCAAATCTGATCTTATTTAAAGTAGACTTGATGTTTGTCAAACCAAAATCTATTCTATTTAAAATTTGAATATCAATATATTAAAATTTATTTATAAATTATTATTATCATATATAAAATATAATATATAATTATATATAATATTTTATTTTTAAATTAATTTATTTTTATCTTTGTAATAACAACTAAAAGAATTATGTGCACCTTAAAATTTATTAAACTTTTATTTAAATTAATTTTTTATAATTTAAATTAAAATACTAATTTAATATGATTATTGTATTCATAATATTAAATATAATAAATTTTAAAACTAATTTATATAGTTATCAGTTTAATAATTATATTATAAAATTTACCGTTATAAATCCAAATGAAATATTATTTTTTATCTAAATTTATTGTTTAAACTTGATCCGACCTCTCCGATCGGATTTTTGGATTTAAACATATTAATGGATTATCTATTCATACTAATAGGAGCCATGCTGCGAATAATTTGTATGGAACTGTTACATGACAATTCAAAGTTTGTTTATTATTTTTTTCTTTCCCTTTTCTTTATTTAAACAAAAACAGAAGATGAAAATAAAATAAAATAAAAAATCTTTCACAATATCACTTATCCTTATTTGAATGACCAAAATTCTATCAATTTAAATATTTTTACTAATCAATGATGCTACATAAAATTAATCAATAAAATCATATAAATGCTCAATGAATTACATATTCTAACTGTAGGATTTTCTGGGGATTAGCCCCCTTTTTTCGTAACGATGATAATTTAATTTCGGACCCTTTAACATTAAATATTATTATCCCTTCAGCAAGTTAGTCTTTCTGATATGTTTTATTAATGGATGATACTATTATCAGAACTATTTTTATTAACATAATACTTTAAAAAATATTTTAGTATTAAATGGTGAGAAAATACTTTAGCATTAATTATTATTATTCTGTAAATATCAATTCATTTTATTAATACATATCTGATGATCATAAATCCTTTGAAATTAAAAAGAAAAAAAAATTGGAAATATCTTCAACAACAAACATAGATATAATACAATTCAGCTGGTTTGACATAAGAAAATAATTTTCACGTGCTACGTACAATATCCACAGATTTTGTTAAGTAATATTGATCAACATTGAATCAAAAGATGTAAACTATGCATATTAAATGATGGGTCAACAAAGCTATCTTTCTCAATACAGTCATACACTAGCCGTTTACGCAATATAAAACCTGAATATGAGTTGAAAAACCTCACACATTCAAAACACCACTTTGCTGATTTTACATTGTCTCTTTCACAAACTGATCTTAAAAGCTAGTAAAGATTTAGTTGCATACTTTAATAACATATTATATAACGTTTTGTTACATTAAACTCCAAATTTTTATCAATTTTTTTCCCTATTTTTTTTTCTTTTTCACTCTTTTTTTCCCATTTTTTTTTTCCTTTTTCCCTTTTCTTCCCCTTTTTCCCTTCTCTTCTCTTTTTTCCCAACTTTTCCCCTTTCTCTTCTCTTCTCTTATCTTTTTCCCAACCACATCCCCGACCCTTATCCCTGGCCTCCACCTCCCTCATCCCCTCCAACGAGCGCGACAGATTTAAGGTTTAACGAGCACGAGAATAATGAAAGAGATCTGAGAGTGCCAGAGAAAGCGTGTTGCAATTAGTAAGTCATTATGACCCCAAGCGATTACCTTTCAATTTTTATTCTAATCTATCATCTTCCTTATTTGTTCAATTAATTATTACAATAACATTCCAATTACTTGAGATCAAAAAAACCCTAATATGGATATTGGTTTTGTAAA
The DNA here is from genome assembly GCA_030763125.1 of Hippophae gyantsensis. Classification (NCBI taxonomy): domain Eukaryota; kingdom Viridiplantae; phylum Streptophyta; class Magnoliopsida; order Rosales; family Elaeagnaceae; genus Hippophae; species Hippophae gyantsensis. The sequence goes on along the minus strand of CM061035.1, from coordinate 36,818,125 downwards.
TTGAAGTTTGGTACCATGTGGAATCTAGATTTCTCTTCTAAATTTGATTTGAAATGCTACATAAAAGTTTTAAGCCAGCTAAATGATAAATTTTGCATCTCAAATGTTGGTGTTTACCTATTAGAAATAGAATTACTTAATTGTTGTTATCTCAAATGTTTTCGATTAGAATTTATCTATTAGAAATAGTATTTGTATCCAAGGAAGACCACAAGAAGGAAACAAATGAACCAGTTGTAGAATCAAAGGAAGAACCTAATAATCTATTGAATGGGCCAGCTGCATGTTCTTCAAACTTACTAACTCGTGGTTTGATAAATTCGGGGAATTTATGCTTTCTGAATGCAACTCTACAGGCTCTGTTGTCTTGTTCTCATTTTGTTCAGCTTTTGCAAGAAATAAGAATTTGTAATATTCCTAAGGTGTGTATTTTTGACATATTTGGGGCCATTTTATGCATTTATTTATTTTAACCCAATGACATGTCTAAGTGTATAAGCTTTTCAATAGTATGTAAATTTCCTAAATAGCTTAATTTTATTTTATTCTTTCCATTAACTCTTGGTTAACTTGGTGGCTTTTGGGATTTCAAGTTGGGTATCCAACACTTACTCTATTTTCAGAGTTTATATTTGAACTTGACATGCCTAGCAATTCAAACATGATAAAGAAACATGCCAGCCTTGAGACTGGTAAACCTTTTAGCCCTACCATGTTTAAAGAAGTTTTGAAGAAGTTCACTCTAGATATTTCAAGTAGCATATCAGGCAGACCAAGGTTTGTGAGTTGTGTACATTAATTCTACTATCTGTCTATACCATAACCATCTAATTGATCTCTTCTTAGCTTTTGTTGGTAGCTAGAAATGGGGAACTAGACATGATAATCATTACCCTATATTTGTGGCATGGGTTTGAATATTTTCTCTAGAGTTTACTTTATAACATCTAAGCATGCATACTTTATACCTTATGCATAATTTTATCTAAATATTTTTCAGATAAAATTTGTGTTTGCCATAAGTGACATTACTGAATTATGATAAGGGAGAAGCAGTTTTGTATTTACTTGGAAGTTGCTAAATTTAGCTTGTGTGGGTAGAATTAACTCTATCATGTGCTCTTGTCCTTTCTATATATGAATTATGATGCAACGGGGACATCTGTCATCTTTTTTTTTTGGCTAAATGACATCTGTCTTTTCTTGTGCTTATGAGGCATATGTCGTTTCTTATACTTTTAGGAAATAAGGCTTCTGCTACTGTTCAACCATAACTTTTTCTACATCTTGATATTTATTATGAAGCTGTACGCACTATTGAGGATGCACTTAAGTTGTTCTCTACACTAGAAACTCTTGAGGGGTATTGAACGTCAACAATTGGAAAGGTACCATATTTTTCCTGTTATATCAATCTGTTCACATGCTTGTGCAATATGTACCATCCACATATGCATTGTTTTTCTGCATTGTTCATGCAATACTAGGGTTTATTCTTCGTCCATATTTTCTGATATATATATATATATTTGGCTCTGTATGCTTGGGGGAATGTTACTTATGTTTTATGAAGCCAGTATTTAAAGGGTGTTATTATTTTGTAGCTATTGAATAAAGATGTTTCATCATAAATATTGCAGAGTTGGGAATTTATTTTACATGATAAGCACCTATCCAAAGCTCTGTTATATAATAATGCATCCATATTTATTGTTTTTTGTGTGTATAAAAGTTTCAGGTTGGTGTTGTGGCTGCTAGTAAATTAATTAAAATCTAGTCACTTTTCAAGATTATGATATTGCACTTGATGCGTTTTCGTTATGGAAGTCAAGAAAGCACCAAATTGCATAAGCCTGTGCATTTTCCTCTAGTAAATACTGTTATATACATTGGAATTCATCCTACAAATTCATAATATTCATCATCTTCATATCTCTCTCTCCCCTCCCCTCCTCTTCTTTTTTATTTTTTACATTTCACAATAGCGCTTTTTTAAATATAGAATTCAGAACAGTATTTTTTTGCGATTAATTTACTTTGCCTTTAGAATTTGACACATTTTTGGTTGATGCCAGTTGAACTGAACATTATCTTCATTTATGTATAATTTTTTTGTTTTTAATAATCATATTCTTCTTTGAACTTGACAGATCTAGTATTAAAATTTTCATATATTCCTGATCTTTTTTAGGTCTTCTTTCATGGTTTCCAGCAAGAAGAGAATCCTTATCGTTCTTCTGACAAGGCATCATTGCTTATATTCAAGTCCAGCTCTTCCATTCCATCTAGATGTGGTACAGATTATGCATCAATGGTTAGGAAATTGGTTGCACAAGATCCTGGTGTCGAGAAATATGTGAAAAATGGTGTTGTAGATGCTACCATTGGCTCAAGTAGAAGTACCAATTGTCCATCTCAGTTTATAGTCTCGTTGCTATCATCTACTCCTTTGCTTGTTGATTTGATTTCCTTGATATATGTACTTGAAATTATGATATATGTCTGATAGCATCTTAGCAGCGATTGTAGACAATTTGATTAGTTATATTAGTAAAAGTTTTTATGTATATTTTTATATTTTTGGAACACTTTAATTAGCTAATTATATTAAGGTTTTATTATGTTTAATATATCTATTAAACTCTTAATTAATGTAATATCCCTCTTAAGTTTAATATAATGACTCTTAATTTTTTTAATTTATTTTTAAAAATGAGGTTAATTGAGATGTATATAGTCAATAGATATCATTTTGATTACAAATCTATGGCCTCGGTTATTAGAAAACTTTGGCCATAGCCGAGACCATAGAGTGTACATATGGCCACGGTTATTACAAAACCAAGGTCATAGGGTGTACCTATGGCCTCAGTTATTAGAAAACCAAGGTCATAAGGCGTACCTATGGCCATAATTATTAGAAAATCGAGGTCATAGGTAACGACATATGGTCTCTCTCACTTAGGCCTCGGTTCTTATAACCATGGCTATAGACCTACGGTCACAGTTAAAAACCGAGATCATAGGTATGTTTTGTAGTAGTGTTAGGATCGAAAGTTAACCCTAGGTTTGGACCCTTCACAATGAAACCACTACACAACAACGAAGGCAAGTGACGTGGGTCGAATTCCTTTTGTTGACCTACTGTTCTTTAAAAAATATGTAACTTACCTTAATAAGCTATTGAGTCTCATTTATCTAACGAGTTAAGATTAAGCCTCTTAAGGCTTATGTCATTATGTGGTGCACAATAAGGATTTTGGCTTCAAAACTTATGCTCCTAGCCAATGTAGATTTTGTATTTGCAAAATGTAAGAAACCCTAAAGTTGGAAAATGAGCATAATATACTATTTGGTAAGTTATTCATGACCTCACCCAAAACAATTGTTAATGTCCATAGGAGTCTATCAATGACAATCTCTCACAAGACTACATTTTCAAATACATTCAGACACAAACTCAACGATGAAGGAGACATTGAATGAATTAAATTATGCATCCTTCAAGCAATGTCTTACTAAGACGATAAACTAAGCCCTAAATAAGAGATAACTTATTAAACATTTTTCATTTTTTTGTTAGTTATAGTGGTTTTTATTTTATTTTTATTTTTTCTTATTATAATTTTCTAGATTTATTTTAATTTAATGCTTATGAATTTTTCGAGAGCCAAGGCATGGGCTATTGGAAACAAATTGAGTTGGAGAAATCTTTTTTGCATGTAGCATCAAACAATTGTGCGCTGCAACGTACGTGCATTTTATACACTAAAACTCCTAGAAATGCAATTTTAGACCATATCTAAGCAAAATATTTCTCATTTTCTTCTTCAAATCCTAATTTCTCAAGCCCCAAGTACCAAAATTTCATTAAAAATTCATCTTCTTCTCCAAATATTTTCAAAGTTCTTCTAAGTTTTTGATCCGTGAGTTTTTCCCAATCCAATTTTGCAAAGATTTTTCTTAAATCTTGATCAAGTCTTCCTCAAAGGGCCGGGTTTGATAAAATAAAAAGTAAGTGAACAATATTCTTAAAATAATTATAGGTTTTATTTTCCATAAAATTTTAAGTGATTATTTGTTTTTGGATTTAAGAGAACAAACCCTAATTTGGTTTAGAGAAGATGAAGAAATGTTTAGTTGATATATTTTTAAAAATTTTGTGGTTATCTATTTTTAGAACTTGAGAATAATGACAACTAAAAGAAACAATGATGAGAAAGGAAAGGAGAAAGAGGTTCCACAAGAATACAATAGAGCTAAATTTGTAAGTCTTGAGGCTAAACTAATGTTTGATTAAGTAGTAAAGATTAACAAAAAATTTATTATGGAATGGGGATTTGATTTTGAGCAGCATCCATTCAAGGGTAAAATTCATAAAATAGTATCCCTTGGCTAGAGATGATTTGTTAAGAACCAAAAAGCCAATGTTATGTCAATATATGGGAATTGTTTACTAATGTTCCCGATGCAATAAAAATCAAGCAATGGTAAGGGGTATGTTTGTCTCATTTGGCCCTTTTGATATAAAAGCCTTCCATGGAATGAGGGATGTTGGCCAAGAAGAGTATGAGAATTATTTTGAAAATATGGATTATGATGAAGTATATAAGCCTTAACTATAAAGGGGGCTGAGTGGGATATGTCAATGTGAGACATAAATCTTAAGGTCTCTTGTATTTCACAATATTTTATTTGCTTTAGATTGATACCCATCACACATTATAGTAAAATGGACAAAGAATAGGTTATATTACTATACGTCATTACATCCCCCAAATTAATAGATGTTGGGGCAATAATAAACCAAAGAATTAGACTATCCACAAATAATCACCCACTTGTTGCCCCAACTCATAATAACTTTCTATGCTAATGCTGGGGTGAAATTTCCCAAAGGTGAGGTTTTGCTATAGCCTGGTGACTTGTTGACCCCTAATTACACGAGAGACCTTACAAATGGGACCAAAGCCATCAAAAGGAGAAAAGGAGTCATTTCTTCTTCCAAAACTTCAATCAAAGACTAAGGTAAGAAATTGTAAGAAGATATCAACTATATGAAAGATTACCTTGCCCAATAGATGAAATGGATAAGTGCCCATGTGCATTTTCAGATAAAATACATGCAATATTTCCATGAGTACAAAGGTTAAAACTCTCCCATTTTGAAATTGACTACAATCAAATGAGAGTACCTGAGCTTCTTGGTTATGATTTTTTATATAGCCAGGTTGAATCTACACCTGAGTATGAAGACGGACCGAATAACATAGAGAACTGAGCTCCATCTTTATCCATATTTTTATATATTTTTATTTTTATTATGTTTCCTTTTGTTTTCAAATTGATAGATTTTATTTTATTTTATTTCTATTATTGTGAATAATGTGTATGTTATTTAGAATTGTTAATTTCAAAATTGTTTAATAATGTGTGATTCATAAAAAGTACACAGTGATTCTCTATGGTGAGAGGGCTTGAGTTAGATGATGGATGCAACAAGAGTAACCATATTATCATGCTTAATCACATTGTGCTATTACAAATGAGTAACTTTTCTTTTCTTTTATCTTTTTCTTTGATTTACATTTGAACGTTGAGGACAATTAATATAGATTTTAGGTTGGGGGTGAATTAAAAGTTACTTATGAAATTTCCATTTTAAATTTTCATAAACATTTATTTGTTATTGTTTAGCTGTTTAGGACATTTAGGTCTAATAAAATAAAATATAAAATTATCATGTTTTTAATTAATTTAAGGGAATTAATTGAATCTTTATATTTGTTTTTGTTTGATGTCTTAAACATGTCCAAGGATTATTGTTAGAGTTACTTCTATTCAAATTTTATGCTTCATGCTTGGATGTTGAAATTGAAATGAACCCAAATTTGTTGTCTAAGAATCAAATTGGAGGGACTACTTTGTGAGATTTTTGAGCCAATATTGTTTTATTTGAGTGAAAATATTTATTCTACTCTTTTAAACACTTTTCATAATATTTTAAATTGTTAGATGACCTTTATAGGTTTTGCATTGAATGTTAGGATTTTAAACATCGGATGAAATAGATTTACTTATTTGCATTGCTTTGATTAAATGATTTAAATAGAAATTAAAAATGTGTGCCTATCTTCATTTCATGCTTAACTTTTAGTTAAAAGAAGATATATATGGGGTTCTGATGCGTATTTTTGCAAGTGTACGAATCGTTCAAGTAATAAAGTGTACAAAAGTACGGATATCGAACCCACAAGGAATGGCGTTACTAAGTACCGAAATTGACTAACCCTAATTTTATTTGAAAACCGAATTGTTGAAATTGTTTTAAAAGCAAATTAACATAAAACTAAACGCAAATAACAAAATTTAATATTGTTCACAAATGATTAAAAATGCTAAGGCATTTGATTTCGCTAAATCAATTCAATCCGATTTCAAGTCATGTTATATGAGAATCAAAGCTAAAAGTGATGGTTGAAAAACCCAAATTTACCTAATATTCTCTCTCGAGTTATATTAGAATTACTTATCTATGAAAACCAACTATATTTCTATGAAGATTTAATCACAAACAAGCACATTACGATTTATGAAATTTCTAGAATAACCACATACATCATGCATTAGTTCTCACACCCGCATTCAACATACGGTATTTATCACAAGAAGCATTCATTACATATCTCCTCTCGGTCTCAATATAATGCAACTAATCATCTAAATCTTGGCCAGAAATTTAAAAGCATTAAGCATGCAAATAAATACTCAACTTGAAAACAATGAACTCATATACCAATAACAAAAGAAATCAGATTTCCTTGATTCAACTACATCATAGCCTTAGCAAAAACGAATTAGTTCATAATAGAAATAAGAACAACCATTATTTCAATTGAATCCATGAATAACAAAACTGAATAAACTGCAGAATATAAAAGCTAATGAGAAGAGATGAAAAACTCTAGAAGATGAAGACTTGGTAGCAACAATGGTGAAGATCCTTCAAGTTTCTCCAAACTTTCTCTCCTCCATGAATTTGCATGCTTGGGCATTTGTTCCAACGTCTCTGCAAAAGGAATGTTAATATGCAATTTCTTAAAAATTTCCAGAAATTTATCAAATTGATTATCAAGCTTTTTATTATTCAATCTTTGAGGATATGGGATAGGAGGCTCATATTTCGCATTTGGGGAAGGTTGAACATCTTGGGATGTTGATGGCTTTTCTTTAGATTCTTCCATCTTTTTCTCCGATTTCCTCTGATTCTCAAGTTCTATACCGCTTCTTAATGTGATAGGATTTGCATGCTCTTTGGGATTTATTGTGTCACTAGGCAACGATCCTTGAGACCTTTCTGCAATCTGCTTTGAAAGTTTCCCCAGTTGGTTTTGGATGTCCCTGTTAATTGCCTCTTGATTTCTGAAATTTGTTCTTGACTCCTCAATGAACTTTCCCAAAATTTCTTCCAAATTTGTTTGTTTCTTCTCTTGGGGTTGGTAGGAATATGATGACGGTTTGAATCCCCCTTGGTTATTTCCCCATGACAAATTTGGATGATTTCTCCAACCTGGATTGTAGGTGTTCGAGTATGGGTTATGTTGAGGTTTTTGGAAATTTGAAACATAATTTGCTTGCTTAGCATTTGGTGAAGCAAATGGATTTCCAATTTGGAACTCGATACTAGCATGATTTCCACCACATAAATCACATTGTGCAGTTCGTTTGGATTCGAATTTGGATGACAAAGAATCCATCTTTCTTGAAAGAACAGCAACTTGAGCCGACAAAGCATTCACTGAATCAATTTCATGCACTGCTGCTGGTCTTTTTGTAATTACCCACTCTGAATGCCACTGATTTTTGTTTTCTGTCATAATCTCTAACAACTCATGAGCATCCTCCGGTGTTTTTCCCATTAAATACCCTCTAGCTGCAACATCAATCATTGCACGATAGTTTGAAACCAACCCATTATAAAATGTAGAGACTTGCAGCCAAATTGGTATACCATGATGTGGGCACTTCCTCAACATTTCTTTAAATCTTTCCCAAGCTTCATACAATGATTCTTGGTCATACTATGTAAAAGATATGATTTCATTCCTCAATTTTGATGTCTTAGTAGGAGGAAAGAACTTGGACAAGAATTTCTGAACCAGTTCATTCCATGTTGTAATTGATCCCAATGGTAATGAGTTTAGCCACTCTTTGGCTTTATCCCTAAGTGAAAAAGGAAAAACCCTCAATCTTACAGCATCCTCGGACACACCATTTATCTTGTAAAGATCACATACCTCCAGAAAGTAAGCAATATGTGCATTTGGATCATCCTTTGACATTCCCCCAAACTGATTTTTTTGAACCATTTGGATAAAGGATGGTTTTATCTCAAAGTTATTGGCTTGAACAGTTGGCCTCCTTATACCCGAAGTAGTTCCAGCAACATTAGGCGCAGCATAATCCCTCAAAGCTCTACGATTTCCACCTCCCTCAACAAATGGTGGATCCATGGCTGATTGTCTATTAGGAGCTGAAGTTGAACGTCTTCTCTCTCGGTTTAGACACCTATATGTTTTATCAATCTTCGGATCAAATGGAAGAAGGTTAAGGCTTCTTGTACGTCTCATACAAAAATCCTACAACCAGAAAATCGACTAGCACAAAAAAAACACAAAGTTACTTTTTTATGATAAATAAAATAAAACAGCAAAATAAACAAAATTAAAAAATGAAACAATGATAATGCAAATTAACTTCAAATTAAAACTAAGATTAGGTAGTATCGATATTAATAAAATCAAACCATTCCCCGGAAACGGCACCAAAAACTTGATGCGTATTTTTGTAAGTGTACGAATCGTTCAAGTAATAAAGTGTACAAAAGTACAAATATCGAACCCACAAGGAATGGCGTTACTAAGTACCGAAATTGACTAACTCTAATTTTATTTGAAAACCAAATTGTTGAAATTGTTTTAAAAGCAATTGCTAAATCAATTCAATCCGATTTCAAGTCATGTTATATGAGAATCAAAGCTAAAAGTGATGGTTGAAAAACTCAAATTTACCTAATACTCTCTCTCGAGTTATATTAGAATTATTTATCTATGAAAACCAACTATATTTCTATGAAGATTTAATCACAAACAAGCACATTACGATTTATGGAATTTCTAGAATAACCACATACATCATGCATTAGTTCTCACACTCGCATTCAACATACGGTATTTATCACAAGAAGCATTCATTACATATCTCCTCTCGGTCTCAATATAATGCAACTAATCATCTAAATCTTGGCCAGAAATTTAAAAGCATTAAGCATGCAAATAAATACTCAACTTGAAAACAATGAACTCATATACCAATAACAAAAGAAATCAGATTTCCTTGATTCAACTACATCATAGCCTTAGCAAAAACGAATTAGTTCATAATAGAAATAAGAACAACCATTATTTCAATTGAATCCATGAATAACAAAACTGAATAAACTGTAGAATATAAAAGCTAATGAGAAGAGATGAAAAATTCTAGACGATGAAGACTTGGTAGCAACAATGGTGAAGATCCTTCAAGTTTCTCCAAACTTTCTCTCCTCCAAAAATGTCTTTGAACTCCACTTTCTACTGTCCCCCTCTTTCTCCATCATATTGTATATATAGATTTAGGGTTTGGGGGGAAATTTTGGAACAAAACAACATAAAAAATGTGTTTTCGAACGAAACTCGCCGACGGCGACATTATTCTCGCCGTGGCGAGATTTCTCGAAAAGTTACGATTTTGGTTCGGTAGATTCTCGCCGGCAGCGAGATTAATGTGGCCGGCGGCGTGATGAACTTGGCCGGCGGCGAGATTGCTTTGCCAAAACCCGTGCTCCCTGCATGATTTTCAACGTATTCTCTATAAGGTTTTCGCCGGCGGCAAGAATATTCTCGCCGACGGCGAAATTCCAAATTTTGAAATTTTGTTTTCTTTTTATTTGCACTCAATCTCGATCATTGAAATTTGTCTCAAACTTCTCCAAAATTATGATTTTACTTGAAATTTCACTTTAAACACGAAATACCCGTGAAATGACATTTGTGGATTAAATAATCAAATAAACGCAATTTTCACACAAATATCAACATTTAAATCATAACAAAAATGCAATAATTTGAATCTTTTCAGGTTCCCTTAGAAAAAAGAGCCAAAATAACCATTCACCAGAACACATATATGTACATAGGTCTGTTCTTTAAAAAAATAGAGGGAAGAAATAGTATAACTAAATACCATAACCCTAAATTCTTGAAAGTAGTGATGTGGTTATTTTTAAATAATAAAAAATATTCCCTTGAAGTCAACAACATTTTCATTCATCTTAAGGCACATATTTGATATTTTTTCCTTAATAATTTTGATTGAAGTATGATGTCTTCATAATACTAGCATTGGATTCCTTTCATTTGATCCATGTTATGCATATTAGAGCCTTTATTATTGTAAACATATGCGAACCTTTTTACTTTATTCTCTATATAACTTATGTTCACATATACTTTTTTTAGTGCTTGAACCCATATGATTAGTGTGATATTAAGAATAGATCTTGTGAGGAATAGAGTCGAAGTGAATTTAGATTCTTAGCACTAGGTTTGGGTGAGTCAGTGTTGATATGTTCTAGTAATGGGATATGAATTTTTGATGTGTAAATTATTTACATAATGAACCTTGATCCTTTGAGATGTTGGATGAACTTGTGCTTGAGATTTTAATTATGAATAGAAAAGAAATTATAACATGATAATTTTTATTAATTTAAGTATGTAGTTAAGCTTTTAGTTTTAGTTTTTTCAAATTAGAATGTTTATGGGTATCATCACTAGAAGCCCTGAAGAGACTTTAACTCATCTACTATGGCCACCTTGGGGTCTCAAGGCTGATTGCATATGCTAATTACAACCATGTCAATCTACGAAAATGATTTATGAAAGTTTAAATTACGAATCTAATTAACCTAGAAAGTGTTGAACAAGTATTTTTTTCTAATTACATCTAATTAAAAATTATCAAGCGGTTAGACATGCAGTCATTTGTAAACAATAGAATACAAAAATAAAGATAAATATGACACACAATATTTTATATGGAAACAACCTTGGTCACAACTTTGACCTAAGAGAAAAATTACCAGTCCATTGAACCGCCTAGCTATCTGCTATGAAAAATCAATTCAATTAAAAAGCCTAGTCTTAGACTAGACTTCATAGATAAAGCCCTAAAATAATCTACTTATAATCCTTTACTTTTTCACAATCTCTATAAGGTAGGTGTATAGATCTAGACCAACATTTTGATATTTCTAGTAACGTGAGCAATCAAACCCATTCAACTAACAACTAAAAAGTTAGTATAAAAATACTAGTGCAAGGTGTGTCATAGAATAGTATCAACAATTAAAAACCATAGCTAGAATATTTAAGATATATAAATCAAATCAGAAAACCCTAGAACAAAAATTAAAAGCACACTATCATAAAAACAAATAGGAATATGAATCAATCAAACATGACCGCACAATATGTTTTATAGATTAAATCAAGAACAACACCTAAAGAAATTTGATATAGTTTTTAGAAAATACTTTGAGGGAGAAAGCATAAATAATGCAAGATGAATATAATATGTGCGATTATTTGAAACAATGAGAAATAAGTTTTATTTATAGGAAATGTTAAAACCCTAATCTCATGTAATTGATAAATATATTTTCTATTACAAATAGGATTAGTAATTTTAATTAATCAAGAGGGATCTTGTTTAAATAAGAGTTCTTTTTTGAAGTAGTTTTAATGAGATTTTAGGATATCTCTTTGGCTATAATTTAGCCTATATTTTAGGCTAAATCTTATCTAATATATTAGCTTATATCTTATCCTACACTTTAGCATATAATTTAGGCTATATCTTAGCCTATATTTTAGGAACTATTTTAAAAATATAGAAGCACGTTACAGAAAATGATAAGTAGTAATTTTGCAAGTTCAATAGCATTTAAATAAATATTTTTAGTACAAAAAATAATTCCAAGTGTTACAAACATGTGTTATTGAATGCATGAGTACAATACTATATGTGATAGTTATAAAATATATGTATAAATTATGACTATTCAAAACGCAAGCATTTATTTCGTTTTTCTTGATAGACTTAATAACGATCCTAAAAAAAATTTACAGACAAAACTTTTATTCACAAATACCGCCAACACTCATAAACCTTATAATCTCCCCCTTTGGTATATTTGTATGATGAAACTTCTCTCTTACTCTACAACACTTATAGGAAAAATAAAATTACATAGTGGTACTAACCTATAATCTCATGAAACCATCTGCGTTTGAATCTTGATAGCTCATATATATACTAAAAAACAAATAGATAAATAGGAACACAACATGTCTCGAAAGACTTATTTTTTATTAGTTTAGTGTAAGTAATAATAGTAAAGCAAATAAAGACATAATCAATGAGTAGTAAAAAATAGAACATTTAAACATTAAAATTTCTCCCCTATGTGCAATACCTCTCCTATTATTAACTAATCTCCCTTTTTTTGACAAAACGAAAAGATAATTGAACCTTGAAAAGTAATTATTCGTATGAGAAATCAAGCATGCATACAAATAAAATAACTCTCCCTATGTCCTCTGACTGCCCAAAATAAAATAGAATAGAACAAAAAGTTATAAAATCTTATATATACACACACACACAAAAGGGTAGTAAGCTTATTTAATTATGAACAAAACAACCAATTGAGTAATCATTCTTATTCAAAATTAGACTATCCATTTTATGCATAGGTATATTGACAAGACACACAACATAGTCATACTAATACGCACAATAGCATATTGATAATCACCCAAAATAAGAGACATGTTTAAACATTGTTAGTATGCAAATTAATGCATTTATGATCAATTATGAAAGACCTAAAAGAAAGAGCATCACGTATTATGTAAAACTATAACTGAGTCCCAATTTCACAAAATAAAAATATCTACCAAGAAAGAACTTAAAAACTTTATTCCTTTTTTTTAATGAGGCATTGGTTATTTTATTTTATTTTTATTTTTGTTTAATCTCTTTTGGCTCTTTCTTTTTGTGCATGCAATTTATTTTTTTAAAAGGAAACTTGCACAAGCTATAAACCTAGTATGTTGACTTTCACAATAGTTGTGAGGTACCCCTCTCTGCTCACAATGGTAGCTGCACACATTATAGTAGGTACATATCCTTCTCAAAACTAGGTATCTCTCTATAGTAAAATTATAGAAAGTGAAAGATATAGCTCAAACACAATTTTTCAATCAAGATTAGCTCAAGCCCTAGAATATTACAAGTGTAATCATAAACTTCAAGCATGATATATATATTTTCAATGATTGTGTGAGTAAGTTCTTATCAACATCGATCACCATATGTTAAAAAGTATATAAATGCATCAGTCAAAATATCTATTTACACAATAAAGAGTCAATCAAAATAAGTCAGGTCACAAGAATAAGTTTGTAAGAGTAATTAATTTTTGAAGTCCATTTCATTGTTAAAATAAATCTACTCCCCTTTTTATATTTTTTAAATTTTATAATTAAAAAAAACTAAAGAAACAATAATAAAAATAAGAAACAAAAATCCTATTAAAGTGCTCACTTAAGATTTATTAAGCCTTTATATAAATGCACCTAGGTGAACATTAAAGGATGGTCAAGTGATCGAAAACAAACAATTTTTCCTAATCCAAAACAAAAAAAAACATTTCCTAACTTAGCTGTCATCGGCATGTTTTTGGAATTACATATAGATTTCACATTCCTCCTTAATAAAGATGCAAATGCATGATAGGTTGGTGATAATTAGTCCTAGAATTAAATGTATTGAGTTTCATTTGCCTTTTTCGGACCTACAACTCCATACTTTCTAGTAGAAATATTTGACATAATATGCATAGATAGATGATAATATTGAGTCCTATAACTAGATGCATGTAAGGATGGGTAGCTATTAATAAGAATATACACTTGAGCGTTATATGACATTTCCTACCAAAATGATGACAAATAGACACCCATTTAACATTTTTTTCTATTATAGGTGCAATGGTTCATTATGATAATTATCGATAGTAGGTGTAGATTTAGAAGGCCTTACACATGTGGTTTTTGATGTTGAAAGTGTGGAGCTCTCATCCTTTTAACCAAGGTCACATGTATCACCATGTGATTTGTCTTAACTTTAAACTTTATTAAGCTTTTCAACACCAATTGTTACTATCTTCCTTTAATTGTTCGGGTTCTTACACTAACTTCATGTTTTCTTATTTAATATATGAAAGACTTGAATTCAAAACATTAACAATTTTAGATAAGTCAATTTTTCTTTTTCTATAATGGAGGAATTAAGTTCAAGGGATTTGACTTTATCACTTAATTTGGTTACTTTAACAAGAAACCTATCCTTTTCTCAACCCACTATATTTATAAATGGTTCATTAAGGTTATTAAAATTAAATTTAGTTAGAAAAAATTTAGAATCACTTCCCTTACTATTTGAGCCAATGTTAGACTCACTGGAGTGTCATCATTAGTTGCAGTAAATGCTAGATAGTTGGTGCAACAAATTTTAGAGTTATTAGGATTGTTGTTGTCACTTTCCAAGTCACTAAGAGTAGCATTTAAAGCCCTTCTGGTTTCATTCCTTTTGTTAGCGTAATGATTATGTGTCACAAGACCGGCATTACAAATACCTATATTGCGAAATACCCTTTGTGATTTTATTATTTGTAAAACTCTCGCAAGTGCACGAATCATTTTATAGAAAATGCTAAGTATACTCCCAAGGTCGATCTAAGGAAGGAATATATGTGGTTTTTAATTTATTATTCAAAATTTTAAAAATAAAATTAAATCTTAAACATCCTGTCACGATATTTTGGTTTGTTTATTTTATAATCTAATAACATAAAAATAAACATAAACATAGATATAGATTCAATAAATGATAATGCAAATTTTATCATTCATAACAGTGTATTATTTAAGGATATAATAATTAAGTTGATTATGCTTATATTATTTAGGTTATTAAATATATAAATTGATATCTGTTGATTTTCTCTTTTTGGTATGAAAATGTTCTTAGGTGGGGCCCAAATTCTTTTATTTAATATTAGCTAACTAATATCCTTAGATGGGGTCTATTAATTAATTAAATATTAAATTTTAGCTTTATTTCTAAGAAAATAGAAAATCATCTAATCAAAGCTTTAGGCGGAGTCAAATAATTAGACTTTATTCAAGGTGTCCAAATTAAACATAAAAATTTAACTATCCAAGTACTAACTTTCAAGTTTTAAAACGATTATTAAAAATATGTCATCAATACATTTTCGAATAATAATTCTTATATAAAATATTTTGAAATAGAGTTTCACTCTAACTATCGGGCTGTACTAACAAATAAAATAACATTACTCTAAAATAGATCGGATAATTAAAACTTAAAATCTAATTTTTAGATTTAAGTTTGTAATGAATAATAATATATTTTTCTCTAACATCCTTAATATAAAAACTTGAATAAAAACAAAATCAATTTATTTTATGGAAATATTTTACCTATTTAATATTTCACAAGCATAACAACATTATAATTATATCATATTTACAAAAAGCCAGCCATGTTAAATTTAATCATAGATAAATTAAATATAACATATAAGAATAAAACATAAAAAAGATAATTGTAAAGAATCCATTAAAATAATACCTTAAAAGAATCCTTACAACAGTTTGATGCTAATTCTGTTATTGGAAAACCTTCAAACTAATTTGCATATCTGCTTATTAAATCAAAAACTAAAAATTTATAAAAACATAGCTAGTTCTTCTCAAAAAGAGAAGAACTAAAAAACTAAAAACTAAAAACTAAAAAAATGAAAAATTTCTAGAGAGAGAAAGTGCTCAGAAAATTTTATGTTTTACAATGGGGAAAAATATCTTTTTATAGGTGAAGAAAAGGCCAAAAAAGGGGGGAAATATTTCAAAATTTGAATTTGAACGCATTTGGACCGGTTGGTGTGCATAGAAGACATGAAAATCTGGGCAGACAGGCGGTTGGTGCTCACAGGTGCGTGCGGGAGACGATGATGAGTGTGCTGCACGCGCTGGTGCATGCAAGACTTGGCAGGAATTGGCCATTTTGACATTTTTTTACCGTTTTGACCCATTTTGTCCTATTTTTTGCATCTTTTTTACTTTTCCTCATTTCTTTTCTCAATATATTTGTGATGTATTGCCTCAAGTATTTTTCTTCGCGTCTTTTAGTCATTTTTGAATGAAAATACCTAAAAAAGAATAAAAATACTTGTGATTCCGAAAAGAAAATTTATATAAAAATATGATAAAATCATAAAAATATAAATCTATTTAATCAATTAAAGTACATTAAATCATGGTAATTTTAGTACTTTTTAATCATTCATCACAACCCCCAACCAACTTCTTGCTAGTCCCTTAGCAAGAGAAGCGATAAAAACTAAAATTAAAACTAACAATTAAACTATCCTAAATCACTTTTGTGGATTGACACGATTGCATTTACGGTATGCAACAAGCCTTTAAACCACTAAGTTGCCCTAGTGGACGAATTTAAGTCTCGTGAGGGTTTTCAGTAATGATTCCCACAAATATTAACAATAAAAATGAAAAAAAATAAAACAAATAAAATAATAAGTTAACTAAAATTTAAAATAAAGTAAAATAACTAAAATAAAATAAAGAAATGAAATAAAAAATATATATCATGCTTATAATCTCTTTTAAATTTCATAAATAAAATCTTAAACATAGATTATTTCAACTTCCTAAACATTCATAATTTATCATAATAATTAGTATAAATTCATTTTCATATTTCATATAAAAAATTTATTAATTTAATTTCACCAAAACTTAGTGTGAGGAATCGAAAATTCGCTTTGACTCTATTCCTCACAAGTATATACTCTTAAAAATACTGAATCTTATGAGTTTAAACACTCATACTAATTTATATGAGAAAAAGTTTATGTATGGAAATGAATTAATATGTTCACATATGTCTAAAGAAGAAAGACTCAAAATGTTATTTTAACGTTGATCTCATGAAATGAATATACATTACTTTCATGCATCAATCAAATTCATCAAATAAAAATATCAAGTAATATACCGTTTAGAAAATGTAGAAAAATGCAATGACTTTTTAAGAAATTACTTCTTATATTTTCTTTTGTATTAAACCATTTCTCCCAACTATTTAGGCTTTTTGGGTTGTAGTATATAGATTATACTATTCATTTTTTTTTATTTTCTCTCTTTCTTTATATTTGTTTTTCTCTTTTTTTTCTTCTTTTTTTTTATAATAGAATACATTTTTTATAGAGTTGACTTATGTACAGATTGTACATTTTTTATATGATAAGATGAGTGGTTAATATTTGGCTTTTATGTTTGTATTTGTATAAATAACCCTTGATATATCTCTTTTTTAATAGAAGTCATGCATGAATGAAGAAAGTCACATACTAACCATTTCTACTTAAATCATTTAATCTAAGCAAATGAAAAATAAATATATAACACTTCATTAAGATGTAAAAATCAGAAATTCAATGTTAAATCATATAGAGATCATCTAATAATGTTGAAAAAATAAGAAAAGTGTTTAGAGTAGAAAAAATATATTTCATTGAGAATAAAGAAAATTAGGCTCAAATTATATCTCACAATGGTAGCCTCCATTATTTGATTCCTAAACACCAATTTGGATTTAATATAATTTCCACATCTTATCAAGAAATACTAGTCATGACAAAAACTAACTAATTACTAAATACTTCATGATATATTTTCTGAAGTTAATTTAATAGTGCAAAAGACTTAACTATTTACTTAAATTTGATTTAAAGAAATGATAAAAAATTTGTAAGAAATTTTTTAAAAACTAATCCTAAAATTCTAAAAATTACTAAACCACGTAAATAAAATAAAATACAATAAAAATGAAAATGTGAATATAATTTTTTTAAAAATTGTTAAAATTTTTGAAATTAAGCATGGTAATAACTTTTCATCACTCCCAACTCAGAGCTTACATTGTCCTCAATGTAACAATTATAAATTAAAGATAAAGAGAAAAGAGACAAAAATTTACATATTTCCTAAGAATGTGCTAAGAAATGGAGGTGTATCCATCATGTTTATCATTAATATTCACAGAGGCAGATCATTGTGAACTTCTAATATCTCAACAAATATTTTTAGTTTTAATAATTCTAAAATTATCCGCATGCAATAAAACTAAAACAAATAAAAGAAATTACCTAAAATGATGAGTTACCTCCCATCTGGTGCTTAGTTTAATGTCTTAGCAAGACGTAACTTAGGGGATTTCATTTTTTAAGTAAACTCAATGTCCCCACATAATTGAGTCAATAAAACTTTTAGGTAGGACAAGGTTGTCTACCTATACTTTTTCAGCCATGTCCTCATGGATTTTCAAAAAATTTCTTTACTTAAAATTAGGGATATGATTGTGGGTTTTAGATAACCCACTTCTAGGTGCAAGTCAAATAACTAAGGCATCAAAACACATTTGTACCTAGATCTAACAAACCAACTACATCCTTTTATCATAGATTGTAATTTAAAGATATTTAAATTTTAGAGATACTTTCAGTAATTTTATTTTATTTTATTATAATTTTTAAGTTAAATAACATAATCAATATTAACCAAGAGTGCTCACAGGAAAGAATAGTAGGAAAATGCCTCCTTAAAAACTATCCTTTTAGATAGAGCAACGTTTTCAAGAAAGACTAGTGGCATAAAGACTTCTAAGAATTAATCACCTAGACAGAACTCCCTTAAATCTTTACTCTTCATGCTATTAAAATCTAAATTAATTAAGTTAAGTGAAAATAAAAATTAATTAAATTAAATGAAAATCTAAGTTAATTAAGTTAATACATTAAGTTCGTGAAAATCTAAATTAATTAAATTAATAAATTAAATTAAAGGTAATTAAGTTAATAAATTAGGTTAAGTAAAAATATAAGTTAAAATCCAAGTTATTTAAGTTTATAAATTAAGTTAAGTTAAATTCTATCTTAAAATATTTAATTTTTTTATTAAAAAAATAAATTAAAAATTTTAAAAATTAAAAGAAATTTAAAAAGTAAAAAAATATAATTTAAAAATTAAATGAAAATTTAGACTTAAAAATTTTTTAAAAAAGTAAAATGTAAAATTTAAAAACATTAAAACAAAAGAGAATAAAATAAAATATATAAGAATTAAAACTTAAAAATTAAAAGTTAATTTTTGTTTTCAAAATTTTTTTTATTTTTAAATATCAAATCTTCAATTAAAATTTTTTTGAAAAACATTTTACTGTTTGTTTGTGAACAGTTTTTATTTATTTTTATTTTAACTCTTTTTTTGTTATATCTTAAATTTTAATTTTTTTTACCTTCCAAGATTAGTTCAAATCTTTCTTTTTTGAAATTTAAATTTGAATTTTAAATTTGAATTCTTTTTATTTTTGTTTTAATTTTCATGAAAACGGTTTTTTTTAATTTTAAATTCTATATCTTAAATAAAAGTTTTTTATTTTACTATTCAAGAATAGTTTTAATTTTTTTTTTTGAAATTTAAATTTAAATTTTAAATTTTAATTCTTTTTTGTTTTACTCTTCAAGAAAACAGTTTTTTTGAATTTTAAAATTTAAATTTAATATATATTAAATTTTAATTTTAATTGTTTTTATTTACCGTTCATTTAAATTGTTTTTTTGAATTTTGAATTTTTTGTATTATTTATGAACAGTAAAAGTGTTTTCTTTTTTGTAAATTTGAAATTTGATATTTAATTTTTTTTAACTCAAAATAAATTAAAAAATTATAATTATTTACAATACGAAAATTTTGATAAATAATTTAAAAACGCTATTTTTTCCTCGATAACGGTGCCAAAAACATGGGGATGAGTCATAAGACCGGCATTACAAATATCGATCTTACGAAATACCCTTTGTGATTTTATTATTTGTAAAACTCTTGCAAGTGCATAAATCATTTTATATAAAATAATAAGTATACTCTCAAAGTTGATTTATGGAGGGAATATATGTGGTTTTTAATTTATTATTCAAAATCTTAAAAGCAAAATTAAATCCTAAACATCCTCTCACGATATTTTGGTTTGTTTGTTTCCTAATCTAATAACATAAAAATAAACATAAACATAGATATAGATTCAATAAAAATTAATATAAATTTTATCATTCATAATAGCAGAGTATTAATTAATTAAATATTAATTTTCAACTTTATTTATAAGAAAATAACAAACCATCTAATCACAGCTTTAAGTGGAGTCAAATAATTAGACTTTATTCAAGGTATCCAAATTAAATCTAAGAATTTAACTATCCAATTACTAACTTTCAAGTTTTAAAATCATTACTGAAAATATATCGTCAATACATTTTCGAATAATAATTCTTATAAAAAAACTTTTGAAAGAGAGTTTCACTCTAACTATCAGACGATTGTACTAACAAATAAAAAGGTACTACTTTAAATACGACTGGATAATTAAACCTTAAAATCTAATTTTCAGATTTAAGTTTGTAATGAAAAATAATATATTTCTCTCTAACATCCTTTATATAAAATCTTGAATAAAAACAAAATCAATTTATTTTATGAAAATGTTTTACCTATTTAATATTCGCAAGCATAACAACGTTATAATTATATCATATTTACAAACAGCCAGCCAAGTTAAATTTAATCACAGAAAAATTAAATATAACATATAAGAATAAAACATAAAAAAGATAACTATAAAGAATCCATTAAAATAATACCATAAAAGAATCCTTACAATAATTTGATGCTAATTTTATTGCTGGAAAACCTTCAAACAGATTTGTATAGTTGTTTATTGAATCAAAAACTAAAAATTTATAAAAATATAGCTAGTTCTTCTTAAAAAGAGAACTTAAAAACTAAATATTAAAAACTAAAAATTAAAAAAATGAAACTTTTTAGAGAGAGAAATATAGAGAGATAAAGTACTTAGAAAATTGTCTATTTTACAATGGGGAAAAAGGTCTTTTTATAGGTGAAGAAAATGCTAAAAAAGGGGGGAAAATATTTCAAAATTTGAATTTAGACGCGTTTGGACAGGTTGGAGTGCGTATAGGGCGTAAAAATATAGGAAAATAGGCGGTTGGTATGCACGGGCACGTGCGTGAGATGACAACGAATGTGCTGTGCTCAAGATTCGGCAAGAATGGGCGGCTACGTATGTGGGAATGGGTGCGGATGGGTTAATACGTGCGAGATTTTGACCATTTTGACATTTTTTACCGTTTTGTCCAATTTTTTTCCATCTTTTTGTCTTTTTCTCAATATATTTGTGATGTATTGCCTTAAGTATTTTTCTTCGTATCTTTAAGTTATTTTTTAAGAAAAATACCTGAAAAACAATAAAAATACCCATGATTCCAAAAGACAAATTTATATTAAAATATAAATATATTTAATCAATTAAAGTATATTAAATCATGATAATTTTTTGTGCTTTTTAAGCACTCATCACGTACTCAATTGCCAAATGACCACTCACATTGTATTCAAAAAATTTGGTGAGTGGTTTTGTTTTCTTATCTTCAAAACTTATAGGTTTGACTTCTCTTGATTTATGATCCTTTGTACAACTTGAATATTCTCTATCTTCTTAAGTTGTTCTAGTTGAAGATTTTCTTGAGTATTTTGGATAAGAGCTCTAATTCTTCATCTTCCTTCTTATTATTACCATTATCAGTCATAGTTGTTTTGAAAACAAAAACTTTTACTATTTGTAGGTGTTTAGAAGCTCATTTCAAAGGTTTGAAGTGAACTAACAAGTTCCTTAATTTTTACGGTATCTACATCCTTGCATTCATCAATGATAGTTACCTTTTCATGGAAGCAATCTAGTAATGAGTAAAGAATTCTTCGAACTAATCTAAATTCATCAATTTTCTCTCTAAGATTTGAAGAGATATTATCAATATCACGGTTTAACATAAATTCAAAAAAGATCTCATTTTCTTTCATCCTAAGGTTCTCAAACTTAGTACCAAGCCTAAAATATAGGCTAAATTATAGCCTAAGAGATATCCTAAAATCTCAATGAAACTACTTCAAAAAGAAGTTTTCTTTAAATATGAATCTTCTTGATTAATGAGTAAAAACAATAAAAGATACCCATGATTCTAAATATGCAAATAAAATATATTTTGACACTTAAAATGCATAAAATCATGTTATATTTAATACTTTTAAGTACTCATTACAACCCTCAACTAATCATTACAGCAAGAAAGGTGAAAAAAGTAAAAATATAAACTAAATAAATTAAAATGTTACTAATCCTATTTGTAATAGAAAATATATTTATCAATTTTCCTATAAAAACTATATCATATTTATTTAGGCATTGTTCTTGATTTAATCTATCGAAAAAATTGTATGATTATATTTGATTGGTTTATATGCCTATAAGTTTTTATAATACTATTCTTTTAACTTTCATTCTAGGGTTTGTTATATGATTTTATTTATCTTACTTAAATCTTAAATCTTCTAGCTAGGGGTTTTCATTGTTGAATCTACTCTAAAACACATTTTACACTTGTGTTATTTGTGTTAAATTTTTAGGTGCTAGTTAAACAGGTTTGACTACTCATATGACTCAAAAG
The DNA here is from genome assembly GCA_030763125.1 of Hippophae gyantsensis. Taxonomy (NCBI): domain Eukaryota; kingdom Viridiplantae; phylum Streptophyta; class Magnoliopsida; order Rosales; family Elaeagnaceae; genus Hippophae; species Hippophae gyantsensis. The sequence goes on along the minus strand of CM061035.1, from coordinate 36,795,273 downwards.
ACCTAAATATTGGTCTAAATTTGTATACCTACCTTTTACATACTATGATAAGGTGAAGGATTATAAATAGATTACTTTGGGTGCTTTATCTATAAAGGATAGTCTAAGACCTAGCTTTGTAATTGAACTGATTTGTCTTAGTGGATAGTTAGGTGGTTCGGTAGACTGGTGATTTTTCACTTGTGACCTAGGTTGTTTCCATCTAAAATATTGTGTGTCATATTTATCTTTATTTTTGCTATTGTTTACATATGATTGCATGTCTAATCACTTCATAATTTGTAATAAGAAATAATTAGCAAAATTACCTATTCACCCTTATAGATTAATTAGATATATAACTTAAACTTTCAATTGATAGTAGAGCGATCACTAGATATACATAGTGTTGCCTAAGACCTTGTTATAGACCATTTGAGATAGCGTTCTTCTACAACTTGTCATCCCTTCTTTGATTTTTCTAGCTACCCATACTAAAAGGCTTATATGAGAGCCTTTTTATGTTCTCTAGATGAGAATGTGTGGAATTTTGTCATTTATGGTTGGGAACCCCTTATGGTTACCAATAATAATATAGTCACACTTAAGCATACGAATGAATGGACCATTGAAGATAAAACTAGTAATAACTTGAATCCTTTAGCTAGGCTTTTTCATTATAAAATCTTCTCTAGGATACACTTTGTACTTGTTCTTTTTGTGCTAACTTTTCCATTGTTAGTTGAATGGGTTTGGTTGCTAGTGTGACTCAAGAGATCAGAACATTGGTATGGATCCATACACCTATCTTGTGAAGACTATGAAAGAAGAAACTACTTGTAAGTAAATTAAATTGGGAGCTTTATCTATGAAGAGTAGTCTAAGACCTAGCTTTGTAATTGATCATTGATTTTTATAATGGAGAGTTAGATGGTCTTCGTCTTAGGTTGTTTCCACCTAAAATAGCACATGTCCAGTTTATCATTATTTCTGCTTTATATTATTTACACATGATATCATGTATGGCTACTTGGTAATTTTCAATTAGACATATTTATAAAAATTACCTATTCAACCCCTTATAGGTTAATTTGATCTATAACCTTAAACTTTCATTTGATATCAGAGCGGGCACGTAATATACTTAGCATTGCCTAGGACCTAGTTATGGATCATTTGAGAGATGGTTCTTCTACAGCCTATACTGCCTTCTTTGATGGCTCTAACTAACAATATTAGAAGGCTCGTATGAAAGCCTTTTATGTTCTCTAAATGAAATTGTGTGGTATTCTATTATTTATGGTTGAAACCACCTACGGTTACCAAAGATAATATTGTCACACTTCAACCTAGGAAGAATGGACCATTAAGGAAGATAAAAATGGTAGTAACTGGAATCAAAAGGCCGAATTAATGCTATCTTTAGTTTTGTGTCTATTTATGAGTTCCATCGTATTTCTAATGTTGATACTACTAAGCATGCTTGGGATAATATACAGTTTGCTTATAAGGGCACCACCCAAGTTAAATAAGTATGCTAGGCACTAGGTTTGAAAACTTTGGGATGGGAAAAAATGAGACCTTTTCTAAATTTTATGTTGAATTGTGTAATAATGCTAACACCTTTTCAAATATTGGAGAGAAAATTGATGAATTTAGGCTAGTTAGGAAGATTCTTTGCTCATTATACGATCGCTTCCATACAAAGGTCATTGCCATTGATGAAAGTAAGGATGTAAACACCATTAAAATTAAGGAACTCGTTGGCTCACTTCAAACCATTGAGATGAATTTTAGAACACTTATAAATAACAAAGGTGAAAAATTGACTAACTTGGAAAATTATGCTCAAGCTTACACTACATAACCTTCTACATTTAGAAATTGGTAGCAACGTGATCAGGTGAATTATAACCACTTATTCTATGAAATGCATAAATTACAACTTGACCATCTCGAGGTGGATTTAAGCCATATAAGAGAACCTGTGAATCAAACTTATGATTTCATCTTTATACCAACTGAACGATCATAACCTGAAAAAAAAGACCAGATCATATGGAGGATTGAGCTCCAAACTTAGGGTTTTTATGAGTTTTTATTTTCATTAAATATGTTTTCTTTTAGTTTGTTTTGTGAACTTTATTTTAATTGTTTTTGTTTTTGGATATTATGTTTGTTTCATGTTATTTTCTATTTCATGTAGTTTGTTTTATTTAGTTTGTTTATGGTCATGCAAACAATGTTTATTATATTTCACTATTGAATTTTATAACTATTTGTTGATATGTTTAAAAAGTACACAACATTTTGTCTATGTGGATTAAACTGTTTGAAATGATGGATGCACTTGAATTTCTATATCACACTTGATCATGATCAGTAAATGCGTAATTTTTTTCTTCTTTCTTCTTTATCTTTAATTTACATTTTACATTGAGGGTAATGTAAATTTTAGGTTGGAGGTGAGAAAAGTTATATTTACATAAATTTTGGAATTTTTTTTTAATTTTTTTTAAACATATGTTTACATTTTCACTTATTTTTATTTGTTTTATTTTCATTTGTTTGCTTTTATTTATTATTATTGGTTTAGGAAAATTTTGGTTAATTTTATAATTTTTTCTTTCAAAATTATCATGCTTTTAGTTGATTTTAAGCAAATGATTAAATCTTTACACTATTGGATTAATTTCCTAAACATAAATGTGATAATTAGTTTATTTTTGTTATAATTAGTATTTCATGATAAAATGTTGAAGTTGATATAAACCTGAAATTAGTGTTTAGAAGTCAAATAGTAGACAGTACCTTGTAAGAATATTTTTGAGCCTATTATTGTTCTATTATGAGAGATAATATTTTCTACTTCTTTAAACACTCTTATTAATTATTCAAGTTGTAAGAAGATCTCTAATTGCATTGAATATTAGGATTTTTACATATGATAAAATGTTTTATACTTATTTTTTATTGGTTAGATTGAATGAGTTAAGTAGAAACTAAAAGTGTATACCTTCTTCATTCATGCATGACATCTAAAAAAAGAGATTTTATGGGGTTCCCCAAAGCAAATACAAAAAAAGAGCTAAATTAACCACTCAACAAACCATAAAAACTATACTTGGGTACACTCTCTAAAAAATGAATAGTATAAAAAAATGAATAGTATAAACTAAATACTATAACCTAAAAAGTTCATAAAGTTGTGAAAAATGGCTATTAAAAAAGAAAGATAGGAAATAATTTCTCTTGAAATCATTGCATTTCATTCATCGCTAAAGACATATACATGATATTTTTGTTTGACGATTTTGAATGATGCATGAAAATAGTATTTAATTTCTTTATAGATCATTTCATGAGATCGATGTTATGGGCTACTTTTAGCAATTTCTTCTTTAAATATATGCGAACCTATTAGTTTATTTTTTTTACATAAACTCTACTTGTAGATAACTTTGATTGAGTGCTTGAACCAATAGGATAAGTGTAATATTGAGAGTCTAACTTTTGAGGATTAGCGTTGAGAACTTGGATTCCTAACACTGAAATTAGGTATATCGATATTCATACATTTTTTATGTAGAATGTGAATTATGATTTTCAACTAATTATTACAATAATTTATGATTCTTTGGGATGTTAGCTTAACTTATGCTTTGGATTTAAAATATAAACTTAAAAGATACTAAAATCATGAGAAATTTTGTATTTTTATTTCTTGTTTTGATTTTTACCTTGTTTAAATTTTAGTTTTTATTTTTATTTGTTTGTTTCTTGTTGTTTTTGTTATTTCTTTTAAAAAAAATTGAATTTTAATTTGATGTTTACGAGTATCACCACTAAAAGCCTTCACGAGACTTAAACTCATCTACTACAACAACTTAAGAATTTAAAGGCTTGTTGCATGGACAAAATACAATCGTGTCAATCTACGAAAATGATTTAGTAAGTTTAATTTAATTTTAGTTTTTTTTTTTAGTTTTTTTTTTCGCTTTACTTGTTAAACCTAACAAGAAGTTTTTTTAGGGATGTCATAAGTGGTTGAAAAGTACTAAGTATTACATTATTTATTTGATTTTTAATGTCAAAAATATATTTATATTTGCATAATTTTATCGTTATTTTAGCAAATCCATGTTTTCAAAATTAGGAGTGTATTTTGTTATTTTTCAAGTATTTATAACTCCAAAATGATTAAAAAGATCAAAAGATGAAGAATCATACCTAAAAGCTCCCAATTGCAACATAGGAGGATTAAAGAATAGACATTTGTAAGCCTTACATATGTACCAATTGGAGACAAATAGAAAAATGTGATCAACAACGGTGATTATATGTGTGTTGTGGTGCGGGTGCCTTGGATAGTAATTTTCACAGTCTTAGAATTATCGCGAACTGTGGTGGAGGAAAAAGTGCGCTGCATCACATGATCTCATGATCTACATTTTTCTCCTCATTTCAACATTTTTCCCAATTATAAATGTAGCTCTTTAACCCTTTGTAATCATCATCCTACAGCTTACATTTTCATTTGCGGTTTAGTATGTTTTTAGTTTTCTTTTAAAGTTCTCTTAATTTTTAAAGTTGAGTAAATTTTAGTTTATGTTTTGTTTTTAAATAGTTTAGATTAGATTATCACAAATAGTGGCAGCAATAAGTAGATTTTCTAGATAATAGATTACCATAGAAGTTATCTTTAAAAATACAATTGAGGTATTTATTTTAATTTTTATTCTATTTACAAATTTAATTTTATATATCTTTCTGAATTTTTTTTATAGTAAACTAATCATTTATCAAATTGAGAATGTCTGACTGATTGTGATAATGAGAATTTTGTTATGTTATTATGCATATGTAATATTAAAGTAAGTGAACATTTTTAATAACTATTAAACGCATATTATTTTCTATTCAAGAATTTTACGAAATTTATTATTGATTGTAATAGATTTAAAATATGAAAATTAACTTTTAAAAACATAAATCTAGATCTAATTTAGAGTTCTACTCTATTTCAAAGATTTTTATAAAAATTATTATTAGAAAATGTATTGATGATATATTTTTCATAATAAATTTTAAAATCTGAAAGTTAGATTTCGATCTAAAAACTAATGTAGATAACTTGAATAGAAGTTTAATTGTTAGACCTGATAGAAGGCAACAAGTGAAATGGTTTTTTTATTTCTTAGAAAAGAAGCATAATTTAATTAAAATTATCTAATGGACCCAACCAAAGGTACTATTCATATATATATATATATATATATCAATAAATTTAATTTTATATTTTATTAACCTAATTAATTTTACAAAACATAACCAGCTAGCTAAATATCCTAGTAATTCTTCATTAATTAATGAATTGTATGTGTGTCTATAATTTGTATAAACCAATTTATACTTTAGCTTTTATTATTTTATGTTAATTGTGTAAATATTTAAAATCCAGAACTTTGTGACATGATATTTAGGTTTATTTTTCATGTTTAGAAATTTTGTTGAATTTTTTAAAAGCCATATTGTTTATCTTTAGATTGATCTTAGAAATATACTTATTATTTTTTATAAAGTGATTCGTACACTTGCTACCCTTAGTGACTCAGAAATTGACAACGATAATCCAAATGACTCAAAAAAACTATGACCACAACAATTTGGCATTTACTACAATTATTGGTGGACACTCGAGTAAGTCTAACATTGGCTAAGATAGTAAGAAAAGTGATACTGAGTTTTTTCTTACAAAATTTAATGCTATTAGTATTGATGAACTGTTTATAAATTTAATGGATTATAAGAAAGAAAAGAATAGGTTACTAGTAGAAGTAACCAAATTAAATGATAAAATCAAATTCTATAAAATTAATTCCTCCATTGTAAGAAAAGAAAAAATTGAGCTGTCAAAATTTGTTGATGTTTTGAATTCAAGTATTGCAGATCTTAAATAGGAAAACAAGAATCTTTTGCATAAACTTAGACAATCAAAGGAAGCCATGAAGAGGTTGAACATTGGAGTTGAAATTCTAAACAAAGTTCTTGACTACGAAAAACCTTTTAGAGACAAGAAAAGATTAGATTATATAGATGAGCACTTTATGCCATCATCTTCAAAATTAACTAAGTTTGTAAAATCCTCTAACCTTTTTTCTTCACATACTCCAAATACTCCATATGCACCCACTTCTTAATTTATTCATATATGCCATAATTTTTGTAAGAAGAGAAATATTAGATCTAGATGTAGATTCATACGATCTTCTAACTGCTTTGATCATAACATGCAAGTACCATATTCAAGAATCAATAATTATGCCTATGTGGACTTGTTTTATGTTTCTAGAAATAAATACATGAGTATGAAACCAAAAAAAAACCCTGCTAGGAAATATGAGATTGAGACACCCATATCACTTTCTGTAGGTCTAGCTAAATCTAGGAAAGGTTGGGCTAAAAAGCTTGATTTGCATTGTTTTGTAGCCCATATTGTAGTTAAAGCAAAATCTTCTACTGCTAGAAATTTTGATAGTTTCTTTTCTAGACACATGACTAGTGATCATTCTCTTTTTAAAAATTATCAAGATTATAACGAATGAATGGTTACTTTTAGTGATGGAAACAAATCTAAAACTATAGAGAAAGGTACTATTCAGGTTGCAAGCATACCTAGGTTGGATGATGTTCTATAATAAGCATTATAACTGATCCTAAAGGTAAGTGTATACTTATAGGAACCAGGTCTCATTATAACTATTACTGCATTGATGTAGCTCCCAATATTACTTGTAATTTAGCCAATAATGATTTTGCTTCCTTATGGCATCAAAAGATGGGATACATCAATTTTAAAGATCTTGTTAACTTGAACAAAAAGTAAATAATGCATGGTCTACCTACTCTTTCTAAAACTGAAGAAACATTTTGTGGAATATGCCAACTTGGCAAACAAACTCGCTCTCCTTATAAGAATATAAAAGGAGTTAATACAAGTAGAATACTTGAGTTAATTCATGTTAACCTTATGGATCGAGTGAAGATTAAGAGTTTGGGTGGAAAGAAATATATTATTGTTGCTGTTGACAATTTCTCTCGTTTTACATGTGCTAAATTTTCTAAAAGAGCAATTTGATGCATTTGATTTCTTTAATTCCTTTTGTCTTAAAGTGAAAATTGAAGCATGTAATAAACTAGTCAACATAATGAGACTAAGATCTGATCATAATAAGGAGTTTGAGAACTCAAGATATGCTAAATTTTGCAAAGAGCATAGAATAGCTCATGAGGCTTTTGCACTAATCACTCCCCAACAAAATGGTATAGTTGAAAGAAAAAATTGGGTGTTACAAGATATGGCGTGAGTCATACTCCTTGCCCATAACATCTCAAAGAAGTTAAGTTAAGTTATAAGTACCCTTTACTACAAGGTGAATCTTGTTTATTTACGTCCAGGTACAAACCAAACTTCTTATAAGATATGGAAAGGTAAGAAACATAATCTTAAGCATCTACATGTATTTGGAAGTAAATGTTAAATCCTTAGAGATCATGAGTATTTAGGTAAATTTGACTCTAGAGTTGATGAAGGTATTTTCCTAGGTTACTTATTAACGAGTAGTACATTTAGAGTCTTTAACTTTAGTACTAACACTATGATAGAGTCTATCAATATTGTTATAGATTTTGCAATCATTAATGATAAGGGTGACCCTTTGAGTATAAGTTTGTGTACTGATGAACAAAATGATGAAACACCAAATATTGAAAAGGTAGAATCTGAGATAGATGAAGAAACAAGTTTGGATGATAAGGATGTGAAAGAGTCTATGGCCCGATACACTACAAAGTTAAGGATATGCAAACTTCGTAAGGACTCAGCCATAACTCACTCAAATAGGAAAATAAACATTTATGCAATCCACACAATAGAAGCACAAATAAATAATATCATATATGTAGATAACTTAGACCAAAAAATACTATCTAAAATCAATAGAAAGCACGCAAGAATATAAATGCTTTCTAATCGAAGTTTAATCTTTTAGTATGTTGTAACATACGCACCTTAAACTTAGATTGAGCTAGCACAACATCATATCATGCATAACAATTGATATAACGAGGTAAACCTACATAGAGACCATATCTATATGGTAACATCCTCGGGTTTCTAAAGGCAACTACTTAGTAGCAAACAATTCACTAACAATAAACAAGTTAGAACTCTAATAGATAATAAAACCACTATTACCTCTACTAGTATGGACCTCCATCCAAACTTCCTACTATTGCTCTTTACTTGTTGCTTCTACAACTGTTTGCTTTAACACACAAACTCGACTATCCTCCATAACCAACACCACTCAGTGTTATGTGATTGGAAACCACTTCTAAAATGTCACTTTTTTTTCATTCCAAAAATTGTTGAGTATTATCCATAAATAGTAGCACTAGATATGAACTAAAAACTTGCATGATAATGTCAGCCTGCTGGCACTTGCTCATCGAAAACCACAACCCTCAACTTAGTATGCACACTATGAAAACCAACCATACAGTGTGCGTAAACATGCTTCCATACAAAGTGTATCTAACTATGTGAGTGTGTGAACTACTAATCCCCAGTAACCAACCTTACAAAAAGGAAGACAAATACACTAAGTAAAATAACATACACCATGTTTTGTACACGGGAAGCCAATACAAAGACACATAGTACATTAGAACTTACATTCTCCCTATCTTTCCATATTAAAAACACTACACAACTAGGTACAGAAACTCATCAAACATTAGATGAACATGAAGATGTCCAAAGTTTATTTGTTCCCATGAACAATATAACAACACACACCGAAATCCAAATGACACACCTATACCAAGTGCATAAATCTTGAGTGCTCCATCCAACTTCATGAATCTACTCATCCAATCCTTATAGGATTCTCAACACATTAGATACAAAACATCTAAAGCACGAAACTTCACTCTACACTTGTAATTTGCACACAAAAACAAACACCCCGTGAACGTATCATGTAGGAACATTATGTAGTCAAACCACATGCTATCATTTTACCCCTACATAGGTACATATGGATAGGCATAACCATAAGTAAACATGCACAACTCTCCTTGACTTCATATAACATTCCCCTTGAATGCATACGAGTCAGATAACAATATATAGTGCAATCTTACACTTACAGCCCATGCAATACATAGCATGAAAATAAACACATAGATGTGCATAGAAACTTCTCCCTCTTTTTGACACTAAAAGTCAAAGGTATACCCTTATATGAGGGAGAGAAGACATACAAGTATGCTATAATTCTAACACTAATGCAACACTACATATAAGATTAAAGCAAACACTATAAGAAGCATCACATGCAATGATGTGAAAAAGATAAAGGATAACATTGAGATGAACAAAAATTAAAAGCATACAACAATCAACAAACTGAATGTGTAGACAACTTTGGAGAAGTTCATATAGAAGGCATCCCAGTTTATAAAACATATGTCATGCATTCTAGCAATAAATACTCAAAAATGAATGACATAAGAGAAGCATACAATAACTAACTATAATAGGGAAACATATACAGACAAAGGATAACATGTGAAGCAAGGGATTTCAAGATATATATGCAATAAGTTATACTAGCATTCCTATTTATGCATAGTTCATATAAAGTGATGTCACAGAGAAGGAAGTATCACATGAAGAAGACAAGAATAATGACTCATAAATAAGATAAGTAATAGGAAGTAAAACAAACACAAAACTTCTCTTGACAACATACACAAGGCATATACCTTTCCCTCTATAAGTATGCATGTGATAAAATAAACATGTTATGCATTCTACTCTCAAAACTCTCCCAACACAAAAGCATCTACACAAAGTAAACAATAATAAATATTGAAAAACAAAAGCAAACTTAGCAAGTTCAATGAATTAGATGGTCCTTAAAGAATAGTCCATACAATCCACATAAATAACCACATGACCAATCCATTATGCATTCATGTAAGGGTATGCCTAAATGTTTTATGCCATTCACAGTGTGTGATATGCAAAAGTTGTTTACTCTAATGCCATCATGATGTTCTTACGTGAACCAAGAAAATCAAAATATAGACTCAAGTTGAACCAAGATTTATATGTCAACAATTAGTCTCTCTCTCCACTAAAGTAAATGCCAGCCTAAAAGAAATCAGTAGGTCTTTCAAAGTTTGTAATGATAGGCTAAGGTGTGGGTAGGGTAGAAAATACATTTAGACTTAAACATACCTTTGTTTATCCAATCAAACAAATAAGTTCATATACATTACACTTATACCCTCAAACATGAGTTGTTTTCTCTTTACTTCTTAAACTTCAACCTATGAAGTTATGAGAATAGTACACAAAATTCAAACATTTATGCAATACTTCCTTAATATAATTATCATCTTTTTACTTTTCTTTCCTCTTTCCTTTTGTTTTTTTATATCTCAACACTTCATTTTTCCTTTTATTTTCTCAATCTTTCCCATTTTTTATATCATTCCATTTTTATCCTTCTTCTCTTTTTTTATTGAAACCAAGAGGATAATACAAAAAATCCAAAGAACATACAAAAAAGATACTCAATGAAAGGGTAGATAAGGTAAGTGGGAATAAAAAATTTAGGATAAGCTAGTAGTTAGGTGCAAAGAAACAAAGGTATAACATAATGGCTCAAAGAAAGGAGATTAAGGAAAAGAAACCATCAGTGGAAAATAGGTTCAAATGATTCACGGATGGCCTAAATTCTCTTTCTGACCAAGCAACACCTAGAATTTTGCCTCGAAAAACACTAAAAGTGGATTCTAAAGCTTGTTAAAGATATACAAATCATCAAGGCAAGAGAACTATATAAGCTTCTCAAAATAACCATACAAATTCACAAAGATAAGGCATTTGCAAAAGAAAGGCGCATTTATGATAAAACGAATAGGAAAAATATAGCCATGCATGGTCTGAAAGAATTCACATGTTAATACATCCACACTCAATTTAGGTCAAATGCATGACAAATATATATCAACATGATCCTTCTAAAAGACATTTTACATGCAATAGTTTAGTAAAGAGAAAACTTGTCAGTCTCACAAAACACAATAAAATAACTACCAAGTTAGATGAAAAGGAAGGTATTAAGTTAAAACAATGCCCAAGAAGAAGGGAAAAGTGCCTCAAATGAGAATCAGCAAAACTTATATCATTGCTAGTCAAGAGAAAGAAAGAACCTGACTAACTATTAAACGACACAAGCAACATCCTTAAGAGTAGGAAGAAATATGGGATGCTACTAAAACCACTAAGCACGTGAGAAAGACAAAAGTTCTAACACAAAACACAAAACATACTTAGACAGGGATAAGGAAACAAATAACAAGAGTGCCAAAAAAACACACAAGTTTAGGTATGACACTATATGTATGAAAAAAGTCCTAAAGATGGGTATATAATCTATATGACATACATATTAATATGGTAAGCTAGAAAAATCACAGAATAATGAGACACATAAAGACATAAGCTTGAACAAGCATCTTTGTATTTTCCAAAGATACATATAAAGCACAGTAGAAGGAAGATCAGGCAAAATAAGGACATATAACAACAAGAGACAAACAAAGGACCAACATACAATATACTAGCTACAGAAAAATAGAACATAGTAAAACAGGTGAGATGTAATCCATATGACATAGAATATGAATAACAAGACTACAAAAAGTATAATCCTAACACTTTAACTCTACATGATGAGCATATGATGTGATGTGCATAAAAAAGATCATAGAGGAAGAAGTAGGTATTATACAAGACAAACACATAGAAGGAATATGTCAAAGCAACTAGCATGCTAGAAAACTAGTAAAGGATTTGTTAGATAAGTAAAGAAACAAATATGACAATTAACATACTATATGCACCAATGAAATAGTAAGAGAGAGATAAGAAGAAGTGTCTAGTAGAAAAACATAAATAAAATGACATAAATTAACATAAAGAAAGATGACAAACAAAGAGTGGAATGAAATTAAGCAACTCAACCCCAAAAAATCACCCAAAAATAGTGATCAAACTGCATTCCTTCATTTAAAGAATTTGTGATTGGTAATAGAACTCATAGATAGTCTCTGACTCATATGAGCATGAGGTGCATATATAACTCGTGATCTGTTTTGTTTATAGTTTTAAAATAATTTAGTTGAGTAATCCATATAACATGAGGAAGGCAGACCTTTTGAGGTAGATTTATTTCTTTTTGTTTTATGCCTTAGGTGCATAATACAAGTTGCATTAATATGCTCAATTGAGCCATAATAGCTACATCCAAACAAAGGAGATGGGGGAGAGCAAGTTGAAGGACTCTAAGATGTACTCCTCGTAAATATAGGACAATGCCTAGTAATATGGCTAGTAGTGCTAAAACAATAACAAGTACTTATAATGGAGCTGGGGAAACAAGGTCCCTGAATCCAAGGAGTACTATACGGAGGATAAAAAGAGAAAGCACTCACATTTACTTTCACATAAGGATGACAATTAAATTTTCTTTCATGCGGTATCAAATGCCCAAGCTCACCATAGTGGTGACACATAGGAATGATAGTAGGTAAAGGCAATAGACCATTATTGGAGTGACAAGGAGTGCTATACTTAGGTGAAGGGTCCACCTTACTAGGGAATCGGGATGAGAATGCACAAAACTTGACCTCCTAGGTCGATAGTGGTAGACTTTAACTTTGGTTCTTGATTGAAAGCTTTAACAAACTTAGTAGAACCATACTTAGAGATAGAAACCTTTTCACTTCAACCAATACCATGCTTGTTCCCAAACATCTTTATGTTGCTGATGATTTCATTTAGGTTCTTAGATCCAATCATCATTTTGTTCAATCCAGAGGTAGAGTAAGCCGATTCCTTCTCACAGATACTGAGTTTGTCATTTAAGGAAATAATCAAAATTTTCCTTTCTTTGATAAATAATTCAAGATATGCTGCAGCATTATTTAAAATCCCAACTTTCTCATTTAGTTGATCAATCTCAGTTTCCTTTTCGGTAAGAGAATAGGCCATATATTCCTTAGTACTCTCAAGGACTATCATTTTCTTCTTTATTCCTTCAATCTCGACATTCTAATTAAGAGAAGGATTAGAGTTAACAAATAGTAGTGTAACTTTACTAGAGATGGAAACCTTTATTTATTCCTCAAGCTTCTTCACCTTTTCATAATTTGCATTAAATTTATCTAACTAATCCAAATATATTGTTTGAATAACCTCACATTTTATGTTGAGATCAAGTTATTGACCATCAATAGAGGACTTCTTTTTCTGTAAATGTTTCTTCAATTCACATATCTCATTCTTCTTTTCATTAAGGCTTTCCAAGGCCTTTTTCTTTGCCTTTTCAGACTTGATATGCTCCGAAAGGAGTGCATTGTACTAATCAAGTAATTCATCTTGTTCATCATCATCATCATCAACTTTAACTAGCTTTACCTATCACCTCTTGAACATTTAAGGTAGTAGTTGGAGGATCAATGGCACTACTAGAGGCAATGAATCTTAGGAAATTATTGTCATCCTCATCATCACTACTGGTACTATCCAAAACAATAACCTCATCTTTCATAGCACACTTGTTTATGCGATTATGTTTTTGAAACTAATTTGCACCAATGCAATATGGCTTCCAATATTTATAACATCTAATTTTATTCAAGTGTCCTTTGAGTCTTCATCAAATTTTGTAGATTTTGAGGCTTTGCAACTTAAAGTATCTCTTACAGTAATCCCAAATGAAGGTTTCTTCTTTCTAAATAATTTGGTTAATCTCTGGATAAAAAGCCATTTCCTCCTCGTATGGATTAGAATCATCATTATCACCACCCGTGGTACACACATCTTTGCTCGATTCTCTTCCTTTTATTGTCTGGAGGGCTAAGTTTTCCCTTCTCAAAAGAAATTTGCTCTTGTCTTGGTAATAAGTGATGCAGTTCAAAGACTTTTAGGTCACCAACTAGCTCATTCATAGTGAACTCATCTAGTTTGTATACTGATTCAAGCATTGTAACATTAGCATGAAACTTATAAGGCAGACTAGCAATTATCTTTTTTATTTGCTTTTCTTTACTAATGGGTCTGCTGATAAGTGCTTAAAAAACATTAAAATACCATGATTTAATGTACTTTAATTAATTAAATAGATTTATATTTATATGATTTTATCATATTTTTATATAAATTTTCCTTTTCGAAATCATGAGTAGTTTTATTGTTTTACAGGTATTTTTGTTCAAAAATAATTTAAAGACTCAAAGAAAAATATTAGAGTATACTAAATCAATTATTGACCTTGCCTATAGTGTTAATTGATTTGTTTAATTAACAAATAATATCTAATCTCACCAAATGTGTTATTCATATAAAAAAGAGAGAATCAATAAATATCAATTTATAACTTTAATAACCTAAATAATATGAGCAAATATAATTAACTTGATTATTATACCCATAAATACTCCACTATTATGAATGATAAAAATTTGCATAATTGTTTATTGAATCATATCTATGTTTTGTTTTGTTAATAGATTAGGAAACACAAAAATCAAAATATTGTGACATGATATTTAGAATTTAATTTTGTTTTTAAAAGTTTGAATAACAAATTAAAAACCACACATATTTCTTCCTTGGATGAACCTTTGGAGTATTTTTTATAAAATGATTTGTGCACTTGCAAGAGTTTTACAAATCTAAAACCAAATCATTTGCACAATCGGTATTGCTAACCCGATGTCGGCCTTGTTGTGCTTCATTAAGTTTTTGGCGCCATTTCAAGGGAAGGAATATCATTTTTAAATTATTTATTAAAATTTTGAAAACTTTTTTTTCTTGTAAATAATTGTGATTTTTTTTATTTTGTGTTCAAAAAATTTAATTTCTAATTTTCAATTAAAAAACTATAAATTAAAAAAATTTAAAAAAATTTAAACTTTAATTTATTTAATTATTTTCTTTTCTAAAAAAATTAACTGTGTAGTAGTATGAAAAGTAAAGATTTAAGAGAGTTCTGTCTAGTAGACTAGTTCTTGGAAGTCTTTGTTCCACTAGTCTTTCCTGGGAATGTTGCTCTGTATAGGAGGATGGTTATTAAGGAGACTTTGTCCTACCATTCTTTCCTGGGACCACTCTTAGTTATTACTAATTATGTTATTTAACTTAGAGATTAACTTAACTTGTTTGTTTAATATTTTGGTATTAAATACTATGTATATTTTATCTAAATCTTTGTATAGTTATTTTATTATTCTTTTCCTTTTTAATTGATAGGTGTTTTAAATTTACGCTTTCTCTAATCTATGCATGGTAGGAGATCCTTAGGAAACCCTCTTACACCATACATAAATAATATTCATAAATTTAAACAACTGTCCACAAGACTGAATTCTAACCACCAACCTATTTTTGAGCCAAACACAAAACCAACCTCTAATCTTCTATCGGAACCAATAGAAATGGGAGAAAACTCACATGTTAGGGAAACCAACAAGAAGGAGTTTACACGGCTAGTAATTGGCACGACAACTATCTCTATCCAACTGGGTGAGGCTGCTCAGAATTATGACTTGAAAAACATTCATTTTTCCATGCTTCCTTCATTCTATAGGCTTTCTAATGAAGATTCTCTTTCCTTTATTAGGGACTTGTATGCCACAATCCAAAATTCCCCCCTCGGTATTCTAAATGAGGATCAGCTTAGAATGAGGCATTTCCCTTACACCTTGAAGAACAAGGCCAATGCTTTGTCAATTTCACTCCCTCTAGGTTCTTTGATGACCTTGGAGGATGTTTACAACAAATTCATGAGAAAATTCTATTCCCACAAAAAAATCAAATTTGAAAGGAAAGATTTCCACTTTCTCTTAGATGGAAGGAGAACTATTCCATGAAGTCCATGATAGGTTTAAAATGTTCCTCACTCAATGCCTCTATCACAACTTTCCCATGTAGTTGCATAACCAATTCTTTTACGATGAACTTATGTAGCAATGCCAGTTCATTGTCGACAATGTTTCCAGAAGAGCTATGAGAGATAAGAAAACTTTAGAGACGTACATCCTCTTTGAGATGTTGGGTTCGAATTACCAACAGAAAAGCTCACGAGTGAGAAGAGCTAGAATTCATGAAATCGATTACAGCAATAAGGTTCAATGATAACTTGTTCAATTGACCAAGAAAGTTTCCCTTCTCATTACCCTAACCAATACTAATAATGAACATTGTGGTTTATGTAGCAACATAGGACATGGTATTGAAGCTAGTCTATATTAAGGAGAAACACCAACTGCATCTGAACAGGCTAATATTTTGGGAGCATATGAACAAAGACCAAGATTTGACCCCAATTCAAACACCTATAATCATAGGTGAAGAAATCATCCCAACTTATCCTAGAGGCAAAATAACCCTCCTTTCACCAAAAGCTCAAATCAGCTAGGCCAACAATTCCACTAGCCCATTCCAAGAAGCCTTCCTAGTAAACCAACTCTGAAGGACAAGTTGAATTCTTTTACTCAAGTCTATAAAGATAACCAATCTAAAACCAATCAACGGTTGGACTTTGTAGAATCTTTTATTAAAAAGGTGGAAGTTCAAGTCGAATAGTTAGCTAAGCATTTGTAACACCAAAGCAATGACTAACTAAATGGACAAATTGGATCAAATAAATTCAATGAAGAGGAGACATTGAGTTTGTCATTCTGAAATCTCCAAGAAGCGTCTTATTAGAAGTTGATATTTTTTAGTCCTAAGTGGAAGGTCACCTATTATTGTATTTTCCTTTCTTTTAGTTTTGTTTTGTTTTTATTTTAAGAATATGTGTAATAAAATTCAAATGAAATAATAGAAATTCATTTGTTTCAAAAATTGTGTCCATTCTTTAAATTTAGCATTACAAAAAAAAACTTAATTTATTAACTTAGATTTTCACTTAACTTAATTAACTTAAATTTCTGAATTGACTAAGCAACTACAACTTCTCACTACCCACCAAATGCCAAATCAAGAGGTGTGTGAAGTGTGTTTTTCAATTTGGAATGATGCCCGTAATTGTTCATATATTTGTGATTATAGTGTGGATGCCATGGAGGAAGTCAATTCCTTTCAAAGGTATTATCCAAACACCAATAATAACCCTAACCATCATTAGATACCATACAATTACCAAGCCTATGCCCAATGTCAAACACTAAGGCCAAATAAAAACCACTCTTACCCACCAAATCAATCTTTTAAGCCAACCTTAGAGGATGGCTTGACTGTTTTTATTCAAGTTAGTGATGACAACCAATTGATGAATAATCAAAGGTTGAGTACCATGGAATTTTTGGTTAAAAGGATTGAAACTAAAATTGGGAAACTAGCTGAACAAATGCAAAGGCTAGAACCAATAAATTTTCCAATTCAACTCGAACAAGTTAAGGATGTAAGAATGATTTGAAGTGGTAAGATAGTCAATACTAGTTTACTTGAAATCTCTAAGGATCTACCTTGTAGTTTAGGTAACAAAGAAGGTGAAATTCTAGTCGCACAAAAAGGAGAGACAAGTGCTAAACTGGACAAACCTTAAAAAAACTCATTGAGGAGTCATCTAATATCCCCAAATATCAAAATACAATAGAACCACACCAGTTGGAAGTACTTTTTCCACACCGACGGAAAGAATCCAAACAAGATAAGCTATTATAAGATCTTTTTAATACGCTTTTTAAAGTAAATTTCAATTTACCATTATTATAGGTGATCATGAATGTGCCCTCCTATGCTAAGTTTTTCTAGTGTTGTACTTCAACACCAACTTCCCCCTAAGTTGAAAGACCCTAGAAGTTTTATCATAAACATAACTATTGGGGATAAGAAGGTCGCTAAAAAAATTCTTGATTTAGGTGCTAGTATAAACTTGATGCCTTGATCTATATTCTTACAACTCAATTTAGGAGATTTAAAAAACACAACTATGTCCCTTCAACTTGTAGATAGATATCTTAAGTATCCAGAGGGAATAGTTGAGGATGTGCTAGTATAGATAGACAAACTGATAATACCTGTTGACTTTGTGGTTTTGGATATGCAAGAAAATCTAGCCTTGGACAGAGAGCACACAATACTACTTGGTAGACCATTTATGGCAACTACCAAGATTATTATTGATGTCCAAGATGGAAATTTGACAATGATAGTCTTAGTAGAGACTGTTCAATATAAAGTTTTTGATTCTTCACCTTTTCCTTCTATTTCTGCCATCGATAAAATATTTAATGTTGATTCTTTGGATAATCTTGTCCAAAACACCTTTTCCTTCTAATTCTACCATCGATGAAATATTTGATGTTTATTCTTTAGATAATCTTGTCCGAAACACCTTTTCTCGAACCAGAATAGAAGACAAGCTTAAAACAATTCCTACACTTGAAGAGGTCAAAGAAGATTTAGATGAGGAAACTAAGGGGTATCTTGAACAACTAGATAGTACACTTCTAAATCTACCCAGTTCCCCATCTATTAAAGAGGTCAATCCACCTGAACTTCAACTCAAAGACTTACCTAAGCACTTAAAATATGTGTTTCTAGGAGAATGAGAAACTTATCCAACAACAATTTCTTCAACATTGACCAAAACCAAAGAAAAGGAACTTGTACAAGTGCTTAAGAAGTTTAAGAAATCCATAGGTTGGAGTACCAGGGATATAAGAGGAATTACTCCTTCCATGTGTATGCATAAGTAATGAGTGCTCAAAAAGTACTAAAATTATCATGATTTTATGCACGTTAATTGATTAAATATATATATATATGATTTTTTTCATATATTTATATAAATCTGTCTTTCCAGAATCACGGGTATTTTTATAGTTTTTCTAGTATTTTCACTTAAAAAAGTAACTTAAAGACTCAAAGAAAAATACTGGAGGCAATACATCACAAATATATTCATAAATTAAATGAGGAAAAGTCAAAAAAGATGAAAAAATTGGACAAAATGGTTCAAAAGGGTCAAAAATATCAAAAAGGAAGAAATTGCGCACACAGCCGCCTAGTAGTGCCGGCCAATGTGCGCAGCGCACCCAGCCGCGCAGAGCAACGCACGTGCTGTGCTCCATTTCGCTCGCACCCGCGCCCAATCCATGCGCGCCTGCACCTAATCCGTGCCCCACCTACCATGACATCCGTAGTATGAAGTCATCATTCACTACTCCACGTTTCCTCCATTTTTAATCATTTTTCCACCCACTTTTTCTTTTTCTCCTCACCTATAAATACCCTCATTATCTACACACCAAAACACACCTAAAATCATCTTCTTCTTTCTTTCTTTCTCTCCATTTCTTAGTTTTTAGCTTTTCTTAGCTTTTTTTAGTTTTAGAGTTCTTCTCCTTTTGAGAAGAACTAATTATGTTTTTGTAATTTATTAGCTTTTTGATTCAATAAATGGAAATACAAATTCCGTTTGAGGTTTTTCAGCAACAGGAATAACATCAAAGTACTGTAAGGATTTTATTTTCTTTACATTTATTTTTTATGCTTTATTCTTATATGTTATATTTAATTTGTTTGTGATTAAATTTAACATTGCTGGCTATATGTAAACATGATATAATAATAACGTTGTTATGCTTGCAAAATATTAAATAGGTAAAAATCTCTAAAATAAATTGATTTTGTTTTTATTCAAGATTTTATATTAAGAATGTTAGAGAGAAATATATTATTTTTCATTACAAACTTAAATCTAAAAATTAGATTTTAAGGTTTAGCTATCCGGTCTGATTTAGAGTAGTCCTCTTTTATTTGTTGGTACAATCGCCCGATAGTTAGAATGAAGCTCTATTTGAAAAGTTTTTATAAGAATTATTATCTGAAAATGTATTGACAATATGTTTTCAGTAGTGGTTTTAAAACTTGAAAGTTAGTACTCGTATAACTAAATTCTTAGGTTTAATTTGGACATCTTGAATAAAGTTTAAACTGTCTAACCCCACCAAAGGTGGCATTTAAATGGTTCATTTTCAATCTCTTAGAAAAAGGAATTAATTTAACTAACCAAATTAGTTATCAACCCCACCCATAGGTGTTAATTGATTTGTTTAGTTAACAAAGAATATCTAACCCCACCAAAGGTGGTATTCATATAAAATAGAGAGAATCAATAAATATCAAATTATATCTTTAATAACCTAAATAATATGAGCAAGCATAATTAACTTAGTTATTATATCCATAAATACTCCACTATTATAAATGATAAAATTTGCATAAATGTTTATTGAATCCGTATCTATGTTTATTTTTATGTTATTAGATTAAAAACACAAAACCCCAAAATATCGTGACAAGATGTTTAGGATTTAATTTCGTTTTTAAAAGTTTGAATAATAAATTAAAAACCACATATATTCCTTCCTCAGATCGACCTTAGGAGTATAATTATTATTTTCCATGAAATGATTCGTGCATTTGCGAGAATTTTATAAATATAAAACCTAAGTATTGGTAGGATCGGTGATGCCAGTTTTGTTCATCAAGTTTTTGGTGTCGTTTTTTTTTTAATTTATTTATTTATTTTAAATCTTAATTTTTTATTTTTTTTATTTAAAAAAAACAAATAAATGAATAAAAAAATTATTTTCAATGTTTTTTTTTCTTTTACCTTTTTCAATTTTTTTTTAATTTTATTTTTGGTTGAATTTTTAATTTAAATTTTTTCGTTTTTATTTTTATTTTAACTTTTTCATTTTTTTTTCTTTTATTTTATTTTTGGTTTAAATTTTAATTAAATTTTTTTTAACTATTTTTGTTTTCTTAATTTTCGTTTAATTTAATTAACTTAGATTTTTATTAACTTAATTTACTAATTTAATTAACTTAGATTTTCATTAAATTAATTAACTTCAGTTTTTATTATCTTAATTTACTAACTTAATTAACTTAAATTTTAATTAACTTAATTAACCTACTTTTTTTTATTAACTTAATTAATTAACTTAATTAACTTAGATTTTCATTAACTTAATTAACCTACTTTTTTTTATTAACTAAATTAACTTAAATTTTTACTTAACTTAATTAACTTAATTTAATAGCATAAAAAGTAAAGATCTAAGGGAGTTTTGTCTAGGAGATTAGTTCTTGGAAGCCTTTGTGCTACTAATCTTTCCTAGGAACGTTGTCCTGTCTAGGAGGGTGGTTTTTAAGGAGCCTTTGCACCACCATTCTTTCCTAGGAGCACTCTTGGTTAATACTAATTATATTATTTTAACTTTAATATTGTACTTAAAAAAGTAAAAAATAAATAAATAAAGAATAAAAAAATAAATCTGAAACTATCTCCACAATTTTAAAGTTTTAATTACAATCTAAGGAGTTAGTTTCTTTGTTAGATCTAGGTACAATTGTGTTTTGATGCCTTAATTGTTTGACTTTGCACCTAGACCTGGGTTATCTAAAACCCTCAAGCATGCCCCTAGTTTTAAGTACAGAAAAATTTGAAAATTCATAGGGCATGACTGAAAAAGTATAGGTAGACAACCTTGTCTTACCTATAGGTTTGGTTTACTCAATGATGAGGGGACATTGAGTTTACTTAAAATGAATTCCTCAAGTAAGCGCTGGATGGGAGGCAACCCATCATTTTAGGTAATTTTATTTTAATTGTTTTATTTATTTAATTTCTATTGTTTATTTTAGTTTAATTACATGTGAATAATTTTAAAATTGTTAAAACTAAAATATTTGTTGAGATGTTAGAAGTTCACAGCAATTTATCTATGTGCACTTTAATGAACATGATGGATGCACCTGCATTTCTCCATTACTACTTACACATTCTCAGGAAATAGGTAATCTTTCTTCTCTTTTCTCTTTATCTTTAATTTACAGTTGTTACATTGAGGACAATGTAAGTTCTAAGTTGAGGGTTGTGAAAATTTACCATGCTTTAATTTAAAAAAATAAAATAAAAAAATTATTTTATTTTTATGTTCACATTTTCATTTTTGTATGTTTGATTTTATTTTCTTTGTATAGTTTAGTAATTTTTAGAATTTTAGAATTAGTTTTAAAAAAATATTTCTCACAAAAATTTATCATTTCTTTAAATCAAATTGAAGTAAATAGTTAAGTCCTTTGCATTGTTAGATTAATTTTTGAAAACATATCATGAAATATATTTTTTTGTAATTAGTTAATTTTTGTCATAACTAGTATTTCTTGATAAGATGTGGAAATTACATTAAACCAAAAATCGGTGTTAATGAATTTGTTTTAGTGGAGACTACCTTTTGTGAGATATAATTTGAGCCTAATTTCCTTTATCCAGAGTGAAATATATATATTTTTTACTCCAAACACATTTCTTATTTCTTCAAATTTTTAAATGATCTCTATAGGTATTAGCATTGAATGTATGAATTTTTTCTCTCATCTTAATAGAGTGTTGTATATATATTTTTATTAGTTTTGCTTAGATTAAATGATTTGAGTAGAAATTGATATTATATGCTTTTATCTCATTCGTGCATAATTGCTACAAAAAAAGAGAGATATATCTGGGGTTACCTAAACCAAAATCAAACAGAAAAGCCACAAAATTAACCACTCACCAAAATCCTAAAAAAAAGTACAATCTGTAAATGGGTTGACTCTCTAAAAAATAATATATATTGAAAAATATCTTCAGAAAAATATAGAGAGATAAAGAATTTATAGTATAATCTACATACTATGACCCGCATTGCCTACAAAGTTGTGAGTAAAGGTTAATTACAAAAGAAAGATATAGGAAGTAATTCCCTAAAAAGTCATTGCACTTTCTTCATTTATAAAAGGCATGTATCTTGAAATTTTTGCTTAATGAGTTTGATTTATGCATGAAAATAATTTTTATATATGATATCTTTATAATTTATACATTTGATTCTTTTCATGAGATCAATGTTAAAATAACACTTTAAGCCTTTATTCTTTATACATATGTGAACATATTAGTTCATTTCTATACATCAACTCTTTCGCATATAAATTATTATGAGTGTTTGAACCCATACGATTCAGTGTTTTGAGAGTATTGACTAGTGAAGAATATAGTCGAAGTGAATTCGGATTCCAGACACTGAAATTAGGTAAAATTAAATTGATACATTTTTGAAAAGAAATATGAAAATGATTTTTGACTAATTATTATAATAAATCATGATTGTTTAAGAAGATTAAAATAACTTATGCTTTAGATTTTAATTATGATCTTAAAAGAGATTAAAAAGTATGAGACATTTTTGTGTTATGTTTCATATTGTTTTCTTTTATTTTATTCTTAAAAGTTAATTTTTGATTTTGTTGTAATTTTAGTTTTTAAGTTGTTATTTTTATTATTTCTTTTAATTTTTACATTTAGTTCAATATTTGTGGGTATCATTAGTGAAAACCCTCACGAGACTCAAACTCGTCCACTAGGGCAACCTAGGTGTTTAAAGGCTTATTGCATAGGTTAAATGCAACCGTATCAATCCATAGAAGTAATTTAGGATAGTTTATTTTTTAGTTTTTATCACTTCTCTTGCTAAGGGACTAGCAAGAAGCTGGTTGGGGGCTGTGATGAGTGCTCAAAAAATACTAAAATTACCATGATTTTATGCACGTTAATTGATTAAATATATATATATATATATATGATTTTATCATATATTTATATAAATCTATTTTTTCGGAATCACGGATATTTTTATTGTTTTTCAGGTATTTTCGCTTAAAAAAGTAACTTAAAGACTAAAAAACAATACTGGAGGCAATACATCACAAATATATTCATAAATTAAATTAGGAAAAGTCAAAAAAGATGGAAAAATTGGACAAAATGGTTCAAAAGGGTCAAAAATGTCAAAAAGGAGGAAATTGCGCACACAGTCGCCCAACAGCACCGGCCAATGCACGCAACGCGTCCAGCCGTACGGAGTAACGTGCACACCCTACTCCATTCTGCACGCACCCAGTCCGTGCGCGCCTGCATCTAATCTGCGCCCCACCTACCATGATGTCAGTAGTATGACATCATCATTCACTACTCCGCATTTCCTCCATTTTTAATCATTTTTCCACCCACTTTTTCTTCCTCTCCTCACCTATAAATATCCTCTTTCTCTTCATATCAAAACACACCTCAAAAACATCTTTTTCTCTCTTTCTTTCTCTCCATTTCTTAGTTTTTAGCTTTTCTTAGTTAGCTTTTCTTAGTTTTAGAGTTCTTCTCCTTTTGAGAAGAACTAATTATGTTTTTGTAATTTATTAGCTATTTGATTCAATAAATGGAAATGCAAATTCCGTTTGGAGGTTTTCCAGCAATAGGAATAACATCAAAGTACTGTAAGGATTTTATTTTCTTTACATTTATTTTTTATGCTTTATTCTTATATGTTATATTTAATTTGTTTGTGATTAAATTTAACATTGCTGGCTGTTTGTAAACATGATATAATATATTATTTTTCATTACAAACTTATATCTGAAAATTAGATTTTAAGGTTTAGTTATCTGGTCTGATTTAGAGTAGTGCTCTTTTATAAGAATTATTATCTGAAAATGTATTGACAATATATTTTTAGTAGTGGTTTTAAAACTTGAAAGTTAGTATTCGGATAACTAAATTCTTAGGTTTAACTTGGACACCTTGAATAAAGTTTAAATTGTCTAACCCCACCCATAGGTCTTAATTGATTTGTTTAGTTAACAAAAAATATCTAACCCCACCAAAGTTGGTATTCATATAAAAAAGAGAAAATCAATAAATATCAATTTATATCTTTAATAACCTAAATAATATGAGCAAGCATAATTAACTTAGTTATTATATCCATAAATACTCCACTATTATAAATGATAAAATTTGCATAAATGTTTATTGAATCCGTATCTATGTTTTTTTTTGTTATTAGAATAAAAACACAAAATCTCAAAATATCGTTACAGGATGTTTATGATTTAATTTCGTTTTTAAAAGTTTGAATAATAAATTAAAAACCATATACATTCCTTCCTTTGATCGACCTTAGGAGTATACTTATCATTTCTATGAAATGATTCGTGCGCTTGCGAGAGTTTTATAAATATAAAACCAAAGTATTGGCAGGATCGGCGATGCTGGTTTTGTTCATCAAGTTTAAAATCATATAAATATATTTTTTTAATCAAATAACGTGCATAAAATCATGGTAATTTTAGTACTTTTTGAGCACTCATCAATAAGATCAACTAAATTTGTACGAGAGGCACAGAGAAGATTAAACCCAAACATATGAGGGGTAGTTAAGAAAGAAATTCTTAGATCATTAGAATAAGGAATTATCTACCCTATTGCTAATAGTAAGTGGGTTTGTCCAGTGCATATGGTACTAAGGAAATCTGGGATAATAGTTGTTAAAAATGAAAAAAAGTGAATTAGTGCCTACTAGAATAACACTTGATGGAGGATATGTATAGATTTCAGGAAACTGAATTTATATACTAAAATGGATCACTTTCCTCTTCCATTCATTGATCAAATGTTGAAAAGATTAGCTGGGCATGAATTTTACTATTTTCTAGATGGATTTTATGGATATTATCAAGTACCTATAGCACCAGAAGATCAAGAAAAGACCACATTTACATGTCCTTTTGGGACATTTCCTTTTCTGAAGAATGCTATTTGGGTTATGCAATGCAACTGCCACGTTCCAGAGATGTATGATGTTTATCTTCTTAAACATGGTGGAAAAATTCATTGAGGTTTTCATGAACGATTTCTCTATCTTTGGAAACTCATTTGATGATTGCTTACATAAATTGACTTTGGTTTTATAAAGATGCATTGAATTCAATCCAACCCTTAGTTGGAAGAAAATTCATTTTATGGTTCAACAAAGAAAAGTGTTAGGACATATCATTTCAAGCAAAGGTATTGATGTTGATAAGGAAAAAGTTGAACTAATTTCCAAATTACCTCCCCTACATCTATTAAGGGGATAAGAAGCTTCTTAAGACATGCAAGATTTTACAAATGGTTTGTAAAAGATTTCTCTAAAATAAGTCATCCCTTATGTAACATGTTATCAAAAGATGTTTATTTTTATTTCAACTATGAGTGCCTTATTTCCTAAAATACCTTGAAAGAAAAGCTAACACATGCCCATGTTATTATGGCACCAAACTGGTCTTTACCCTTTGAAATAATGTGTGATACTTTCGATTATGTTTTGGAGCAGTCTTGGGATAGAGAGTGGATAAACATTTGCATGTCATCTACAATGCTAGCAAAACACTCAATGATGCCCAAATGAATTATACAACCACTGAAAAGGAATTCTTGGCTATAGTGTTTTATTTAGACAAATTTAGGCCTTATTTAGTAGGATCTAAAGTGATTGTGCATTCTGATCATGCTGCTTTAAGATACCTATTAAGTAAACCAAATTCCAAGCCAAGATTAATTAGGTTGGTCTTACTCTTACAATAGTTTGACCTAGAAATCAAGGATAAGAAAGGCAGTGAACACTTAGTAGCTGACCATTTGTCTAGGTTTATTTCTGACTTCAACTCTCTTAATGGTGAAAGTAATGAAGATATAGTTGAAACCTTTCCTCATGAATAATTATTTTCAATAGGTCCAAACCCATGGTATGCTAATATTGTAAACTATCTTACCATTGGTGTTTCGAGATCAACACTCCATATTAAGACAAGAAAAGGTTCTTAAAAACTATCAAGGACTATTTTTGGGATGATTCTTATTTATAAAATATTGGTATAGATCAAGTCATCTAGAGATGTGTACATGAAGAATAAAATAAGAGCATTCTCCCTTTTTGTCATAAACTTCATTGTGGAGGCCATTTTTGTGGAAAAACGATAGCCAATATGGTATTACATTCTGGATTCTTTAGGCCCACTCTTTTTAAAGATACTCATATGTTTTTTTGCACAATGTGATAGATGTCAAAGGACAGGAAACATATGCAAAAGTGATTAAATGCCTTTGACATATAATTTAGTTGTTGAACTCTTTGATGTATGGAGGGTTGATTTTATGGGTCCCTTTCCCCCATCCAATGGTCTTTAATATATTTTGGTTGTTGTGGATTATGTATCCAAGTGGGTGGAGGCTATCCCCACTAAAATCAATGATGCTAATGTTGTTGTAAAATTCTTGAAGGATTTAATATTTAGCAGGTTTGGAACACCTAGAGCTATAATAAGTGATGAAGGTAGCCATTTTTGTAATAAAATATTTGATGGAGTACTGAAAAAGAACAACATCACACATAGAGTCACTACTTCATATCATCCACAAACTTCTAGTATAGTTAAGGTAAGTAATAGGAAAATCAATGGAATACTGGAATACAATGTGAGTCCTTCAAGGAAGGACTAGGAATTTAAGCTTAATGATGGCTTATGGACATACCGTATAGCTTACAAAACACCCATTGGGATAAGCCCTTATCGGTTAATATTTGGGAAAGTGTGCCACCTTCCTGTTAAACTCGAACACAAGGCTTATTGGGCAATTAAAGAGTTAAAAATAGACTTAGATAAAGCATGAGAAAAATAGTTACTCCATCTTACTGAGTTGGAAGAAATTAGGAACAAATCCTATAAGAATTCCAAATTATACAAAAAGCATACTAAGTGTTATCATGAAAAGTGGCTCATTCCTAAGACTCTTCACCCTGGAATGAAGGTTCTTTTATTTAACTCTCATCAGAGATTGTTTCTAGGAAAACTGAGATCAAGATGGGATGCACTATTTAAAATAGTACAAGTATTTGCTCATAGAGTAGTAGAACTATTGGATTCCAAGACACAGACAACATTCCAAGTAAATGGGCATCGTGTGAAGCCTTATTTAAAAGGACCACATAATACTACCGAAATCGATTGCATGTGGCTGAGTAATCCTTAACACCATAATGATATGTTTTGCTAAGACGTTAAACTAAGTGTTGGATGGGAGGCAACATGTCATTGAAAGGTAATTTTATTTTATTTTAAGCAATTTAGTTTATTTTATTGATTTTTTTCCTTTTATGAGAACTTGGTTTATTTTATTGCATAAAATAATTTCTTGTTAAGATGTGTTAGAGTACCTATTGTATGATTCAAATATGATGTTGGATGCAACTAGCGTTTTCCATCAAAACCCTTAACACCTAAAGAAATTCGGTAACTTTTCTATCCCTTCTCTTTTAACAATTTGCATTTGTTACATTGAGGACAATATAGATTTTAGGTTGGGTGATAGGATGTAAAAGTTACACAAATGAGGCAAAATTTAAAATTTTTATAAACAATGTGCTCTTATTTTGCTTATTTAGTTGTGTATTTTTATATTAATATTTTCCTCTAATTTATTTGCTATCTTTTTATATATGTGTTATTTTCTTTATTTGTGTGTTTAGGTAAATTACAGTATTACTTAAAGTTTTGTCACAAAAATAATCGTGTCTTAAAAATTAAGTTTAAGCAATGATTAAGTCTTTTGTATTATTAGATTAATTTCCAAAAAAATATATCATGGAGTAATATGATAATCAGTAAGTTGTGTTATAACTAATATTTTATGATAAAATGTTAAAATGAAACAAACCCGAAATGGTTTTTAGAAATCAAATAGTGCAGACTACCCTTGTGAGATATTATTTGAGCTTTAATTTCCTTTATTCTGAGTGAAATATTTTCTTTCTATTCAAAACACTTACTTTATTTCTTCAAAATTTTAGATGACCTCTATAGGTATTAGCATTGAATGTATGAATTTTCTCATCTCAATAGAATATCGTATATTTATTTTTCATTTTCTTATATTAAATTATTTAAGTAGAAATTGATAGTATATGCCTTTATCTCATTCATGCATGACTTCTACCAAAAAGAGACATCTAGGGTTACCTAAACCAAAATGAAACAAAAAAAGCCACAAAATTAATCACTCACCAAAATCCTACAAAAATCCACAATCTGTACATAGGTTCACTCTAAAAAAATGTTTAAAAGAATATATAGTATAATCTACATACTATGACCTTTTTAGCCTTAAACAGTTGTGAGAGCTGGTTAATAAAAAAGAAATATAGGAAATAATTCCCCCAGATGCGTATATCTTCAAATTCTTGCTTAATGAGTTTGATTGATGCATGAAAATAGTATATATGATATCTTTACAATTTATACATTCGTTTTCTTTCATGAGATCAAAGTTATGCACTATTTTGAGCCATTCTTCTTTTATAAGTATATGGACTTATTAGTTCATTTCTAAACATAAATTATATTCACATGCACCTTAGTATGAGTGCTTGAACCCATAGGATTTAGTGAATTGAGAGTATTGACTTGTGAGGACTATAGTCGAAGCGAATTCGGATTCCTAACATTGAAATTGGGTGAAGTGAAAATAAAACATTTTTTACTAAAATATGAAAGCAGTATTCGACTAATTAATGTTGTAAATCATGAATGGTTAAGAAATTATAATAATCTATGCTTAAAGGTTTTAATTATAAAACTTAAATGAAATTTTAAGAATAAAAGTTTTTGTGTTTTATTTTACTTTGTTATTTTACTTGTTCTAGTGTTTTATTTTAAAAATTGTACAATGTTTATGGGTATCGTTATTGAAAACCCTCACAAGACTTAAAATCGTCCACTAGGGTAACATAAGAGTTTAATGGATTGTTGCATATGCCAAATGCAATCGTGTCAATCCATGGAAGTTATTTAAGATAGTTTCATTTTTAGTTTTTATTTTAGTTTTTATCGTTTCTCTTGCTAAGGGACTAGCAAGAAGCTAGTTGGGAGTTGTGATGAGTGCTTAAAAGGTACTAACATTATCATGATTTAATATACTTTAATTATTTAAACAGATTTATATTTGTATGATTTTATCATATTTTTATACAAATTTGTCTTTTTAGAATTACGAGTATTTTATTGTTTTACAGGTATTTTCCTTCAAAAATAACTTAAAGACTCAAAGAAAAATACTTGAGGCAATACATCACAAATATGTTGAGAAAAAAATGAGAAAAAGTAGAAGACGATACCAATTGAGCCAAACAAGAGTATACTCGTTCTGATACCAATTGAAAGAGTCTAGGCCTGAAACACTACCAGGATAAAGAGATGTATACTTCTTAAGGACTCAATCCTAACTCGCTTAAACAAAAAAATAAACAATATGCAGTTCACATAGAAAAAGCACAAATAATATAATATCATAAAAGAACATAACTTAGATCAACAAATACTATATAAAATCAACAGAAATTAAGCAAGAATATAAAGGCTTTCTAATCAAAATATAAGCTTTTAATATGTTGTAACATACACTCCTTAAACTTGGATTGTACTAGCACAATATCAAATTATGTATAATAATTGATATAATGAGGTAACCCCACATAGAGATTGTATATGTATGGTAACATCCTTGGGTTGCTTAAGACAACCACTCAGTAGCAAATAATTCACTAGTACTAAACAAGTTACAACTCTAATAGACAATAAAACCACTATTACCTCTATTAGTTAAGATCTCCATTGAAATTTCTTACTGTTGCTCTTTACTTGTTTCTTCCATAAGTATTTCACTCAACACATGAACTAGACTATCCTTCCTAACCAAACCACCCAATGTGGTATGATTGGAAACCATTAATTAGTAACTAGAAGTGTAACTACTCTCAACCTCATGGGACACACAATCCACTACAAATATCAAATCGTGTGTAGAATACATAGTCAAACCACGTAATCATATAGATAACGATTTGATAACTAACCACAAAATGACCCACTCTCAAATATAAGCTCTCCAAAATTATTTCGAAAATAGATATAAATGTTAGTGTGAATTTTGGTAGAGTTTTAACTCTTAAATAATAGGTAAGAAACAAGAGAAATGAGAAGGATGTTTATAAAACTCAAATTGTCACCTCGCTAGCCACCTCACCAAGGGTGGTGGTGAAGGTGTTGGCAAGTTGCTAAAATGTCTCATTTTTTGGTGCCAAAAATTGTTGAGTACTATCTATAAATACTGGCACTAGAAATGAACTAAAAACGTAAGTGACCAATCCCATGGTATGTGTAAACATGATTGTATATAAAGTGTATCTAACTATGTGCGTGTATGAATTACTGATCTACAATAACCAACCTTACACAAAGTAAGAAAAATATACTAAATAAAATAACAAACAATGTGTTTCATACATGGAAAGCCAACACAAAGACACAGAATACAACACGATTTACAAGATGCAATTACCAACATCCCAATTCAAAAACCGACACCTACTACTAGAAACCACCTACTAAGAACATCATTTGTGATTCAAATACACGCATGATAACTAGAAGACGATAGGTAAGTAAGATAACTCATCTATGCAATATTTCCCAAATAGAACCAAAGAATCTAAATGATGCTTTGAAATATGATTTTTTGATAAATGCTATGCATGAAGAGTTAGCTATATTCAATAGATATGATATATGGAGTTTTGAACCTAGACCTAATGACAAGAATATCATAGTAACTAAATAGGCGCTTAAAAATAAATTTAATGAATATGATGTTGTAATTAGAAACAAAGCTAGGTTTGTTTCCTAAGGGCATTGATGAGTGCGTAAAAAATACTAAAATTACCATGATTTAATGTAATTTAATTGATTAAATATATTTATATTTTTATGATTTTATCATATTTTTATATAAATTTGCCTTTTGGGAATCATGAGTATTTTATTATTTTTCAGAAATTTTTGTTCAAAAATAACTTAAAGACTTGAAGAAAAATACTAGAGGCACTACATCACAAATATGTTAAGAAACAAATGAGGAAATTCAAAGAGAAAAGGAAAAATTGGACAAAATGAGTCAAAATGGTCAAAAAAGTCAAAAATGTCGAGTCCCACGCATGTGTGCAACCAGCACATGTCCAGCACACACCCAACACACTCTTGTACTAATTTTTGTGTGCGCCAGCACATGCACACATCGAGTTCCTTGCTCGTCAACACATACCCATGCTTGTCTCGCCTGTGCCAACGCGCACTAACGCTCGTCTACCTTAATTCTTTCCCCTCACACATGTGTTAGCCTGTCCAAAAGGATCCAAAATTAATTTTTGTGATATTTTTCCAACTTTTTTAGCCTTTTCATCATCTATAAAAGGACCCTCTAATCCATTTTAAAAATCATTCCTCAAATCCTTCAAAATCCCAAAAATCCCTCAAATCACAAACTTCTCTCTCTAGTTCTTAGTTTTTTTAAGTTTTAAAGTTCTTTTCTTTTTGGGAAGAACTAGTTATAATTTTATGGATTTCTAATTTTTTATTCAATAAACAGAAATGTAAATCTGTTTGGAGGTTTTCCACCAATAGAATTAGCATTAAAGTTCTGTAAGGATTCTTTTGAAGTATAATTTTAAAATGAATTATTTACAGTTATTTTTTAAGTTTTATTCTTATATGTTATGTTTAATTTGTATATGATTAAATTTAATACGGCTAGCTATTTGTAAATATGATATAATAATAACATTATATTTGTGAAATATTAAATAGGTAAAACATCTCTATAAAATAAATTGATTTTTTATTCAAGATTTTATATTAAGGATGTAAGAGAGAAATATATTATTTTCAGTACAAACTTAAATCTGAAATTAGATTTTAAGATTTAATTATCCAGTTTGATTTAGAATAATGTTCTTTTATTTGTTGGCACAATTGCTCAATAGTTAGAGTTAAACACTATTTCAAAAAATTTTATAAGAACTATTAATCAAAAATGTATTGACAATATATTTTTAGTAATTGTTATAAAACTTGAAAGTTAGTACTCGGATAATTAAATTTGTTGGTTTAATTTAGACAACTTGAATAAAGTTTAAAATGTCTAATTCCACCAAAGGTGTCATTTAAACGGTTCATTTTCTATCTCTTATAAAAAATGAATTAATTTAATTAACTAAACCAATTATCGACCCCGCCCATAGGTGTTAATTGATTTTTTTAATTAACAAAGAATATTTAACCCCACAGAAAGTGGTATTTATATAAAAAAGAGAAAATCAATAAATATCATTTTATATCTTTAATAATTTAAATAATATGAGTAAGCATAATTAACTTAATTATTATATCCATAAATACTCCACTATTATGAATGATAAAAATTTACATAATTGTTTATTACAACATATCTATGTTTATTTTTTGTTATTAGATTAGGAAATACAAAAATCAAAATATCGTGACAGGATGTTTAGGATTTGATTTCATTTTTTAAAATTTGAATAATAAATTAAAAACCACATATATTCTTTCCTTAGATCGACCTTGTGAGTATACTTGTCATTTTCTATAAAATGATTCGTGTATTTACGAGAGTTTTACAAATATTAAACTAAAGTATCTATAAGATCGGTATTCCTAACCTGACGTCGGTCTTATTATTCATCAAAGTTTTGGTGCTATTACCGAGGAAAGAATAACATTTTTAAATTATTTATCAAAATTTTAAAAAATTTATGTTATAAATAATTATGATTTTTTTAGTATTAAAAAAATAAAAAAGAATAAAAAAACCTAAATATTTTGAATAACTCTTTGTGATTTAATGTTCATAAAAAAATAAAAATAAATCTTAAATTTAATTTAACTATTAAATTTAAATAAAATCTAAAAAAAAGTAAACGAAAAATTCAAAATTTAAAAAAAAATAGTAATTCTAACTTTAAATTTTTTTTAAAAATAATTTTAAATTTAATTTATTTAATTATTGTCATTTCTAAAAAATAAAAAAATGAAAAAAAAACATTTTAATTTTTAAATTTATTTAAAAAAAATAACTGTGTAATAGCATGAAACGTAAATATATAAGAGAGTTATGTCTGCAATCTAATTCTTGGTAGTCTTTGTGCCACTATCCTTTTCTAGGAACATTATTATGTCTAGGATAATGATTTTTAAGGAGGTTTTACCCTATCATTCTTTCATGGGAACACTCTTGGTTAATATTGATTATGTTATTAATAAAAGATTAATTAGTTTTTAACTTTTACTTTTAATTGTAATAAAAAAATATTAACTTAATTTTTAACTTAGATTTTAATTATTAAACTAGCAATGAATAACTTATTTAGATTATATTAATATTAGTTTATTTCTTTTTATTTATTATATAGTATTTCTCTATACTAACTTGTAAATATTGTACGATATAACATGTATAAAAATGTGTTTATATTATATATTAAATACAATATATTATATATTAAATAGAATATATTATATTCTGTATAATTTAATAATATATATTTATTTGTATAAAAATATGTTTGTATTATATATTAGATAGAGTGTATTATAAATATTTATTATGTATAATTTAATCATGTATATTTATTTGTAAAAAATATGTTTGTATTATATAATAGATGAGTATATTATAAATATGTATAGTTTAAGTATGTATAATTATATGTATCAAAATTTGTATAAAATTTGTTTGTATTATATATATTGTAAAATTTGTATAATTATTTTTTTATTCTTTTCTTTATTTTACTAACTTTATTTTTTCTTTTATTTGTTTATTTTTTCTTTTATTATTTTCTTTTGTTTGTTTCTTTTACTTAATTTTTATTTTTATTGTTTAGTATTTATTTTAATACTTAGTGTTAGATTAGTAAAAAAACAAAAAAACAATTATGAAACTATCTCCAAAATTTCAAAGTTTTTAATCACAATCTGATAAAAGGAGATGATTGCTTTGTTAGATCTAGGTACAACTGTGTTTTGATGCCTTAGTTATTTGACTTGCAAGTGTAAGTGGGTTATCTAAAACCCACAATCATGTCCCTAGTTTTAAGTAAATAAAATTTTGAAAATCCATAGAACATGTTTTTAAAAGTATAGGTAGACAAACTTGTCTTACCTGTAGGTTTGATTTACTCAATGATGTGGGGGCATTGAATTTACTTAAAATGAAATCTCTCAACTTACTTCTTACTAAGACATTAAACTAAGCATTGGATGGGAGGTAACCCATCATTTTAGGTAATTTTCTTTTATTTATTTAATTAATTTTTTTTGTTTATTTTAGTTTAATTGCATGTGAATAATTTTAGAATTGTTAAAATTAAAAATATTTGTTGAGATATTAAAAGTTTACAGCGATTTGTCTGTGTGAACTTTAATGATGAACATGATGGATACACCTATATTTCTTCATCAGTACTTGCATGGAAAATAGGTAACTTTTTTTCTCTTTTCTCTTTATCTTTAATTTACAATTGTTACATTAAGAACAATGTAAGCTCTAAGTTGTAGATGGTGAAAAGTTACCATGCATGCTTAATTTCAAAAAATTTAACAGTTTTAAAAACTTTTATGTTCACATTTTTATTTTTATTGTGTTTGATTTTATTTATATGGTTTAGTAATTTTCAGAATTTTAGGATTAGTTTTAAAAAATTTCTCACAAAAATTTATCATTTAAAGTAAATAGTTAAGTCTTTTGCACCATTAGATTAATTTTTGAAGACATATCATAGAGCATATGGTAATTAGTTAATTTTTTTCATTACTAGTATTTCTTGATAAGGTGTAAAAATTATATAAAAACCCAAAATCGATGTTTAGGAATCAAATAGTAGAGATTATCCTTATGAGAAATATTTTAAGCCCGTTATCCTTTATTCTAAGTGATAAATATTATTTTTTCTACTCTAAACATTTTTTTATTTTTTCAGCATTATTAGATTATTTCTATATGACTTAGCATTGAATGTCTGGATTTTTACATCTTAATGAAGTGCTATATATTTATTTTTTATTTGCTTAGATTAAATGATTTAAGTAGAAATTGATAGTATGTGTCTTTCTTCATTCATGCATGACTTCTATTAATATATATATATATATATATATATATAGGGTTACCTATACAAATATAAACAGAAAAACCAAATATTAACCAGTCATCTTACCATATAAAAATGTACAATCTATACATGGGTTCACTCTCTAAACAAAATGGATTCTCCTATAAAAAAATAATATAAGAGAAAAAAAATAGAAAGAAAAAGAGGAAAATGAATGTATAATCTATATACTATGACCCAAAAAGCCTAAACAGTTGTAAGAAATTATTTAATGCAAAAGAAAATATAGGAAGTAATTCCTTAAGAAGCCATTGCATTTTCCTACATTTTCTACAACACACATTATTTGATATTTTTATTTGATGAATTTGTTTGATGGATGAAAGTAATGTATAATATTTTATAAATCTTTAAATTTGATTCCTTTCACGAGATCAACTTTAAAAGAACACTTTAAGCCTATCTTCTTTATACATATGCGAACATATTAGTTCATTTCTATACATTAATTATTTCCCATATAAATTAGTATGAGTGTTTGAAGCTATAAGATTTAGTGTTTTTTAGAGTATTAACTTGTGAGGAATAGAGTCGAAGTGAATTCAGATTCTTGACACTAAGTTTGCGTGAAATTAAATAAATAAATTTTTTATATGAAATATAAAAATGATTTTTAATTAATTATTATAATAAATCATAAATTCTTAAGAAGTTGAGATAATCTATGCTTAAGATTTTAATTATGAAATTTAAAAGATATTATTAGCATGAGATATTTTTGTATTTCATTTCTTTATTTATTTTAGTCTTTTTACTTTATTTTAAATTTTAATTAACTTCTTATTTTATTTGTTTTATTTTGTTTTTATATTTTTGTTAATGTTTGTAGGTATCATCAT
This sequence comes from Hippophae gyantsensis, assembly GCA_030763125.1. Lineage (NCBI taxonomy): Eukaryota > Viridiplantae > Streptophyta > Magnoliopsida > Rosales > Elaeagnaceae > Hippophae > Hippophae gyantsensis. The sequence goes on along the minus strand of CM061035.1, from coordinate 36,758,352 downwards.
TGAAAACTCTCACAAGACTTAAACTCGTCCACTAGGATAACCTAGAGGTTTAACGACTTGTTACATATGCTAAATGTAACTGTGTCAATCCACGAAAGTAATTTAGGATAGTTTAATTTTTAGTTTATATTTTAATTTTTACCTCTTTTCTTACTAAGGGACTAGCTAGAAGTTGGTTAGAGATTGTGATGAGTACTTAAAAACACTAAAATTACCATGTTAAGAAATTTTAATTGATTAAATATATTTATATTTGTATGATTTTATCATAATTTTATATAAATTTGTCTTTTCAGAATCATGGGTATTTTTATTATTTTTCAGGTATTTTCATTTAAAAATAACTTGAAGACTTAAAGAAAAATAATGAAGGAAATACATCACATATATGTTGAGAAACAAATGAGAAAAAGTAAAAAAAAAATGAAAAAATTTGACAAAATGGGTCAAAATGGTCAAAAATGTCAAATTTTTAGGTTTAATTTGGACATCTGAAATAAAGTTTAAAATGTCTAATCCTACCAAATGTTGCATTTTAATGGTTTATTTTCAATCTCTTAGAAAAAAAGAATTAATTTAATTAACCAAATCAATTATCGAACCCACTCATAAGTGTTAATTGATTTGTTTAATTAACAAAGAATATCTAACCCCACCAAAGATGATATTCATATAAAAAAGAGATAATCAATAAATATCAATTTATATATTTAATAACCTAAATAATATAAACAAGCATAATTAACTTAATTATTATATCTATAAATACTTCATTGTTATGAATAATAAAAATTTGTATATTTTTTTATTGAATCATATATATGTTTATTTTTTTGTTATTAGATTAGGAAATACAAAAATCAAAATATCATGATAGGATATTTAGGATTTAATTTCGTTTTTAAAAGTTCGAATAATAAATTAAAAACCACATATATTCCTTCCTTATATAGACCTTAGGAATATACTTGTCATTTTTTATAAAACGATTCATGCACATGTGATAGTTTTACAAATATTAAACCAAAGTATCCGCAAAATCGGTATTGCAAACCCGATGACAGTCTTGTCTCATGAAGCATAAACAAGTTGAAGGAATTGACTTTGATGAAACACTTGCTCTTGTAGCTTGGTTAGAATCATTTAGGATCATACTTATTATTGCATGCTTTATGAAATTTAAACTTTGTCAAATGAATGTGAAGTCTGCTTTCTTAAATAGTTTTCTTAGTGAAGAGGAGGTGTATGTTGAACAATGCAAAGGGTTTGTTGACCCAAAATACCTCGGCATGTATATAAACTCAGTAAGGCTCTTTATAGCTTGAAACAAACTTCTAAAGCTTGGTATGAAAGGTTTAAAAGTTATCTCTTGGAAATGGATTTGTTCAAGGGAGAGTTTTTATTAAGAACACCAAAGAGGATATATTCATTGTTCAAATATATATTGATGAAATAGTTTTTGAGTCAATCTCCACATCACTTGTCAAAGATTTTGTGATTGTCATGAATGACTACTGAATTTGAAATGTCTATCATGGTGAACTTACATATTTTCTTGGTTTGCAAATTAAACAACTAAATGATGGTATATTTATTTCTCAAGCTAAGTATGCATGTAATCTTATTAACAAATTTGGACTTGAATCAAGTAAATATTTAAGAACTCTCATAAGTACAAGTTCCAAAATTTCTATTGAAAAGTCTAGTAAGAGGGTTGATCAAGCGCTGTTTAGAAGTATGATAGGAAGCTTATTATACTTCACAGCTAGTAGACCTGACATTTACTTTAATGTTGGTGTTTTTTCCCATTATCAGTCAGATCCTAAGGCATCACATATTGAACATGTCAAAAGGATTATCATGTATGTTTATGGAACTAAAAACTTTGACATTTGGTATACTAAGGATACTACCTGTGAAATTAGTGGGTATATAGATGTAGATTGGGCAGGATATCATGATGTAAGAAAAATCATCTCAGGTGGATGCTTCTATATTGGTAATAACTGTGTATCTTAGCAAAGAAAGAAATAGAACTCTATCTCTTATCTATTGTAGAGGAAAAATATATTGCTACTAAAGACTCATGCACACAACTTTTATGAATGAAAAACATGCTTAAGGAGTATGGTCTTGAACAAGGTACAATATCCCTTTATTGTGATAACACTAGTGTTATATGTATTTCAAAAAATATAATTCTTCACTCTCAAACATAACATATAGACATTAGGAACCATTTTATTAGAGAGCTAATTGAAGACAAAATCTTATCCCCTGAGTTTGTACCTACTAAAAGGAAATTAGCTAACTTATTCACTAAGACGCTCGATAAATAAAAGCAAATATCTTATAAATGCCTTAGGAATCTGTACTATTGATAAACTTTTTTGGTACTAGTTTTTGTTCTCATTTATTGTTCCTTAAATTAATATATAAAAAAGGGACTTAGATTTGTTTTAATAATGAAATGAATTTTACATACTACTTCCAAGCTTCTCTTATTCTAAATGACTCTTCATTGTGGAATTGGGTATTTCGACTGGTACATTTACATACTCTTTTCACATGTGGTGATCAATGTTAACAAAAACTTACGCGTACACTCACATTGAACACATGTATGTCATGCTTGAAGTTTATGACTACTCTTGTAAAATTCTAGGGCTTGAGCTAACTTTAACTGCAAAATTTAGTTTGAGTTCTATCTTTCACTTTCTAAATAAATCTAAAATGAGATACTTAGTTTTGAGAGGGCTACCTACTATGATATGTATAGATACCAAAATGAACGGAGAGAGATACTTCACAACTATTATAAAAATCATTATACTAGGTTTTTGGTTCATGCATGTTTCCCAAAATAAATAAATAAGGAAATGAATAAAAAAATTTGCATGCACAAAAAGAAAGAGTCAAAAATGGTTATAAAAAAAAACTAAATAAATAAATAACCAATCCCTATATACAAAAAAAGAGGGGAATAAAAATTTTAAGTTCTCTCTTAATTGTTATTTTTTATTTTGTGAAATTAAGAATTTAATTACAATTTGTCATGATACATGATGTTTTTCCCGTTAGATCTTTCATGAATGTTCATAAATGAATTAATTAACATACTTTTGAAGTTCAAACATGTACCTTATTTTGGGTGATTATATATGTCAGTGCATGTTTTAATATGTATATATGTCTTGTCCATAATCTTATGCTTTTAAGGATAATCAAATTTTGGACATGTTTTATTTCTCTATTGATTGTTCTATTCTAGTCATATTTAACTAAATCTATCACCTTTAATTAAAAAGAAAAAAAATTATATATATTTATATATCATATTTGATAATTTTTTATTTTATTCTAATGTACTTTTGAGAGTTATAAAACTTAAAAGGGATTCATTCATTAAATAAATTACTTTTTTATTCATACTAAATAATTATGCTTTAAAGTTAAATTACCTTTTCTTATGATAAAAAGATGGACAGTGATTAACAATGAGTTATTGCATATAAGGAGAGAATTATTATGGGTTTAGTGTTCAATTTGGTATGTCACATAGGACAAGAACTTTTTATTTCTTGATTATGTTTCCTTAGCTTTTTATTTCTTGACAAATTGTATACCTATTTGTCTATTTGATTTTCAATGCACATATAAGACATGTCAAGATTCAAACAAAGATGATTTTATCGTATTATAAAATGGTACTATTATGTCAATTAATTTTTCCTAAGAACATTATGTAATAAGAGATAGTTTTATCATACGAATATGCTAAAGGAAGAAATTGTAAAGTTTATGAATGTTGACAATATTCATAAATGAAACGTTTAAGTATAAATTAGTTTCTAGGTACGTTTACTTGTCCACTATTCAATCTGAAGAAACTTCCGAACTTCAAGTTAATATGTTTCAAGAATGCCCTCCTTACTTAAAGACGTTAGAACTTCAACCCATATTTTTTGCAATAAATGCATAAAACTAGAAGCATCTTTCAATGCTGGATTATAACAAACTGCCTCATTTCGTTATGATGATTCACTTTGAAGTGGATCCACTGTGTACCTTCTATTATTCAAATAATGGTTTAACAAGAAAGCAGATATACGATCATTAAGAACATGCTTTCGAAGCAACGAATCTGGTGAATGATATTAAAAACTTTATCAACTATTTTTCCACATAAGATTTCACATTTCCCAACCATTTGAGAAGTTCAATTCTGTCTTTGTTCATCATATATTCATGCAGGAATAAAGAAAGTTCACCATTTATACCCCTCGCTTCCAAGTACTGACCAAGTGTCTTCTGCAATTTACTGCTCAATTTCCTAACAAATGATAAAATGAATCAAAGTTGGCAAAATATAAAAAAAATATAAAAACATGAATCAAACAAAATCATTCATAAATCCAAACGAACAAGTGGAAATTTAACATCAGGCTGCAACATAAGAATATGATAGAAAAACGATAAATCATTACCTGAAATCAGGTCCCATGTATGGCCTGTAAGGAGTCTTTAGATGCTGAAGTAAATAAACTTTCCGAATCTCAAAACTATCAGGCCATGCCGAACAGACGAACTCCAAATCATCAGAACCATCACCCTTGGAAATGTCAACAAGCACACTAATGTGAAGACGAACATCTTCCCCAGAGCAATCATCCCTCATCTTATGAACAATTTCATAACCATCGAACATGGTAACTTCAATTTTAATATCCTCAGTATCCCCAAATTTTCCTCTCATAGTAATCCATTGCTCACCTGGTCGATCTTGTACTGTAAACAATTTGAATTTTGTTGGAGGCTACATAATCAGGAAAAGAAAAACAATAATGTCAAAACAAGAACTTAGTCTAATTTAATATTTAACAGTAGTATATGCCACATCTTCCCCACAATACTTCTGCTAACCACTATTTTTATCTACCAGCAGTATCAAGAATCTTATTCTGATCCGCACGTAGAATTGCTCAGCACAGTTGCGCAGACGTACTTTCACAAAATTTTACAAGCTCTTCAGGACGTCCTTAGAACAAAAGGTGATTTTAGATGTGTAATTTGATATATTTGGCATCCAAAAAGTCAATAAACAAGCATGTGCTTTCAATCCATAAGTGATTTCTAAAGTCAAACCACATTTGGCACTCTAGAATTACAGCTACATCTTTATCATAACTACAAAAGAAATCTACTTAACATTCATTATTGAAACCAACTGTATCAAAATTGCGTAAACCATCAACTATTCATAGAAAAGGCACATCCAAACGAGCTACTTCCCACAAACCTCCCAGTCAAATTTAATAAATGCTCCCAATTTTAGCTTCTTCCCTTTCTCATTTTCTAAGTTAGGTTCCAACTCATTGGGCATTTTCCCATAGATAAAACAGCCAAAAAAGCTACGAATAATGATGGGGAACAAACCTGATGAGGAGGAGCGTAATCAGACTGATATTGGATCTCGTTAGTCAAAATTCTAATAATGTTAGCTTCGAATGGTGACTTTTGAACACTCCCCGAAGCATAGGGTCTGGTTTGGAGAAGAAAGGTTGAGATCGCATGTGGGCAATGAGCTAAGGTGGTTTCGTACCTGAAGCAACGGGACATCAAAGAATAGGAAAACAGGAAAGAAGAAGAAGAAGAAAAAGAAGAAGAGGAGGAGGAACGCAGTGTGTAATTTGCGGCTCGTAACAAGCGGGCCATTTTGAGGCTGTGGATTTTTCGCTAGGGTTTTAAAATTAGGGGGTTTTACGTACGTCTGAGTGGGCAACAGTCAACAACAGTACCTAAAATCTAGAGTCTAGACTAAGAAGCAACAATTAACGACGAATCGTTTAGAGTCTAAACGATGCAGAGTATTTTTTGTTGTTTTTAGAAAACGTTATCAAAAATATTTGCTATCATCATAAATGAGATATCAACATTTTATTTTTCAAAACAATTTGTCTGTGATATCCCTAGATTAGGGGTTAATTATATCACTCTATTTCTTTTATAATATTATAAATTTTGTGATATCTAACACTGTCTTTTTATAAATTGGACTGAGTGATACAAATATCCACTTGTTATTTATAAGAAAAAAGGATTACTAATTTAGCATTGGATGATTTATTCCAATTTGCCATTTTTTCAATCAAATACTAGTTATTTTAATTTTTTTTAATGCTATATGTAATGGAAACCGAGATAATACTATCCAAATAATTAATATTTATCTTCTTGTAATTTTATTAATTATTTATCAAAAATTGTATTTATCTCTATTTGAATTTTAATTATTACTAACTACTTATGTTTAAATAGTTATCTTATCTAGAATAAACACATAAAAATAAGTGTATTAGTATTGTATTTCAACATACTTGAAATATGAATTGAAATACCAGTATGTCTTATATTGTTTATATTTTATCTTCCACATATTCTATCCATCAAATCTCTTAAACTTAATTTATTTGAAATTTCATCCTTTTTATGTGTACTCTCACATCTTTCATCTAATTCTCTATATGTTTCACATCAAATTAGTATCACAGTAACTAAATCACATTCATTTTTATCTTCTTAGAAAAAAAACAAAACAAAACAAAACAAAACATTCAAATTTGGATAAGAGAAAAGAAAAAAACCAGTTTCAATTTCGAAAAATAGAAGGTTGAAAACACAGAACATAAATCTCCACAAGTGTTAACCACCACCCACTTGGCTTTGTCGCCATATTGTCCATCAAACCCCATCGACCAGACTCTTCAATAGAATAGTGCCCCACCTTGCCTCATCTCGATACAAACCAACCAATTACCATAAAAAATAGTCCCCTGATCTACCTACAATGCCACATATATTCGTCATCACACCAACCTTGCTTTGTCAACATAGCCTACCTAACGACCAACAAAATTTGACATTCCTATTTCACAATAATCAACCATATCCAATTCTTGAAAGTAGTTGCTGCTACTCCCTTAATTTTAGGATTATTTTTCGCAGTCCATCTTTTCATGAGTGGTGTGTTCCATGTTTTCATGAGTGGTGTGAGCATGAGTTCTTAGTTTTAAGGAGTGGTTTTCTCCACTCTTAAAATTCTATAAAATTGTTGAAATTTCAACAGTTTGTTTTCTATAAATTGATTTAATAAGAAGTTAAAAATTACAGTAGAAAAACTATTCTTAGTCTCCAAAATGTGTGTGAACTCAATCTTCAAAATTGAGATGAATAAAAGAAGGGTTTAGAAAACTAACCCAACATCTGGTATCACAACGAAGAAGGGGGCTGAATAAAAAAATCATAGCAAACCAAAGCCTTGCAGCAGCAAAACGGCTACAAAAAATGGAAACTTTGTCCAACCAGCTATTCCCAGATTCGATAGTTACTACGATCACTGGAATATGCTGATGGAAAACTTCCTAAGATCCAAGGAATTTTGGGATCTTATAGAAAATGGGATTAGAGAGAAAACTAGACAGTTCAGAGGTTTCTACTCAATAGAAACAGAAAAATGATGCATTAAAATTAAAGGACCTAAAGGTAAAGAATTACTTATTTGAGGCAATGGAAAAATCTATTTTGGAGACAATCCTTAACAAGAATACAGCTAAGGACATCTAGGACTCTATGAAAAAGAAATATCAAGGCTCCAACAGAGTGAAGCAGACACAACTTCAAACTCTCAGAAGAGATTTTGAAACTCTTCAGAGGAAGAAAGGAGAAACAATAATTGAATAGTTTGGAAAAGTGATGGCAGTGGCAAACAAGATGCATCTTCACGGTGAGAAAACCACAGATGACATTGTGGTTTTGAAAATACTAAGGTCATTGAATCCCAAGTTTGACTATATGGTCTGCTCATTTGAGGAGGCTAATATAGTTGAAGATATGTCCATAGATGAACTACAGAGTTCCTTGCTCATGCATAAGCAAAGAATTAACAAGACCAGTGTAGTTGAAGAACTGCAAGCACTGAAGGTTTCCACCTTCATTGAGTCTTCAAACATAAGAGGAAGAGGTAGGGGCCATGTTGGATGTGGAAGAGGTCGAGGACAACACTCTTAGAATAGAAACTACAGAAAATATGAAGATAGGGAGTGGAGTAGAGAAGGAACTAAATCATTTTCTCAGACTCGATAGCATGATGATCAAAACAAGAAGAGACATTTTGATAAATCAAAGGTCAAATGTTATAGATGTGGAAACTTAGGCCATTACAAAAATGAGTGTTACACAAAAATGACCAAAGAGAATAGTGATAGATCCAACTTAATTTGTAGAAAAAGAAAAGGAGAAAGAGGAGGAGACTTTGTTGATGGCCTTTCATGCAATGGAAGACACAAATGAAGACATAGGTTGTAGTAACCAGATGAGTAGTTGTAAGTCGTCCTTCTCTAATCTAGATGAGAGTTTCACCACTTTTGTTAGTTTTAGTGATCAATCAACTGTGAAGGTTGAAGGAAAGGGAGATATTCAGATAAGAACTAAGAATGCATTCATTGAGGTAATATCTAATGTATTTTACATACCTGACCTAAAAACAAATCTGCTAAGTGTTGGCCAGTTGCAAGATAAGGGTTACACGATCACAATTAAAAAGGGAGAGTGTGAGATTTATGATCCCAAACATGGATCAATTGCAATGGTGTAGATGACAAGAAATTGACTTTTCCTTCTCAAAATTAAATTAGTGCAAACATGTCAAATGACCAAAGAAAATGTTTCAGTGTGGAGATGGCATGAGAGATATGGGCATCTTTATGTCAACAACCTTAGGAACTTAAAATAAAAGCGCATGGTGGAAGGACTACTTGAAATCACAATGCCCTCCTCAACAACATGTAAGAACTTCATCACAGGGAAACATGACCATGATGTGTTTCCTACAAGAAAATCAACAAGAGCCCACAAGATCCTGGAGCTGATTCACTCAGATTTGTGGTACAATGTCCCCTACATCTAATGGAGGTAAAAGATTCTTCATAACCTTCAAATAAATCGTTGGAAGTCTCATGTATCATACTTCAACTAGACTAAACATCATGTATGGTGTAAGCTTGATAAGTAGATACATGGAAAGTCCAACAGAGTTGAACCTGAATCTAGCAAGAAGAATTCTAAGATATGTGAAGGGGACACTAGACTATGGATATAAGAAAGGTGATAACTCAAATTTATATGGTTACATTGATAGTGATTATGTAGGACATCTAAATGATAGAAAGAGCACATCATCGGGCCATGCTTATATGTTAAGCTCAGGAGCTATCTCACGGTCCTCAAAGAAGCAACCTATAGTTACACTGTCAACTACTGATGCTGAGTATGTGGCACCAACATCAAACTCTTGTCAAGGGATCTACATGAAGAAATTTTTTGAAGTCCTAGGAAGTAAGATAGTCATATGATAATCTACTGTGATAACATGTCTACTATCAAACTATCCAAAAATCCAGTAATGCATGAGAGGAGCAAACACATCGATGTCAGATTTCATTTTCTTTGTGACTTATGTCAAGATGGGGCTATTGAGTTGAAGTATTGCAAGAGTTCAGAATAGGTAGCAGATATTCTAACCAAACCCCTCAAGCAACCAAGTTTTGAGAAACTCGGGAAGTTTCTTGGAATGTGCTCAATCCTCAACCTCGAACAAAGGAGGATTACTCGAAGTTGAAGACCATTCAAGAAACCCTAAACTATTTTTCAGGAGAAAATTAATTTAAGAGAGTGTGTTGAAAGTAGCTGCTACTACTATCTTAATGTTAGGATTGTTTTCAACAGTCTATGTTTTCATAAGTGGAGTGTTCCATGTTTTCATGAGTGGAGTGTTCCATGTTTTCATGAGTGGAGTGTTCCATGTTTTCATGAGTGGTGTGTTCCATGTTTTCATAAGTGGTGTGAGCATGAGTTCCTAGTTTTAAGGAGTGGTGTTCTCCACTCTTGAAATTTTGTAAAATATTTGAAATTTTAGTAATTTATTTCCTATAAATTGATGTAATAAGAAGCTAAAAATTGCAGTAGAAAAATTTTTCTTAGTCTCCAAAATTTGTGTGAACTCAATCTTCAAAATTGAGATGAATAAGATAAGGGTTTAGAAAACTAACCCAACACCAATCACCACCTTAACCCATTAGGATCACCATTGAAATTACTTCGTTATTATCTTTCCATTGGTACCCAAACCTCCACCAGTTGACACCTTCTTTAATGGTCAATGTGGTCACCCATGGCCAACAATAAAGATAGTCAGTATTTTCCAACTTTGATTTTATTTTGAATTTTATTCATTTGTTGGTTGTTTTGTTATCATTATGAAGCTACAATAACTCATGTAGAAACATCATTAAATTAAGGAACAAGTAGAGAATTTGGACTCCCATTTGACAAATTCTTATGATAATTTAGTCCATGGAGTGAATTCTTTAACTTATAAAGTGACCTCCATTGTATAGTGGGCGTAGTTCTAATACAATTATCCACCAACAACAAGCAAAAGGAGAAAGTGAAAACTAATGACAATTCTTACATGGCTCAAAACCACAAACATACCTCCACAATTTAAAAAACAAAAGGCGTTAACAACAGAATTTTACCTATATTTATTTCCCCACCTCTTGGAAATAATTCTTACATTGGTGAGTCCTCCTAGATTTTAGAAACTAAGCAACCACCAATAAATTTTATTCATTGGAGCGAAGTCAACCACATGCCTCCATAAGACCCCACAATACCTCATGCTCCAACCAAAATTATGCAGCCAAATGATTGCACTGACAAGACTACTCCATATTAAACTAATACAAAGAAATGGTATTGTAAGTCTCATTGTACTTGTGTCTATGTGTTGGCTTTCCATGTACAAAACATCATTTATTTTATTTTAGTCAATTTTTCTTCCTTTGTATAAGGTTGATTACTGCAGATTAATAGTACACATACACATATAGTTAGGAACACTTTATATGAAAATATATTTACACATAAAATGAGGTTGGTTTTCATAGTATGCATGCTAGGTGGAGTGCTTGCTCACCGACGTTGTCACATGTATTTTTGGTTGTTTTAGGTGCATGTATTTATGGAAAGTAGTAGGCAATTTTTGAAACAAAAAAATGTGACTTTTTACCACCTTACCCCCAAGCTCACCACAAAGCTTGCCACTACCTTTTCCACCACCCTTGGAAAGGTGGTTGGTGAGGTGGCAAATTTGAGTTATATAAATACCCTTATTTCTTCTTTTTGGTATCCATAAAAATGTAGCTCTAGCAAATCGACATATCATTTTTGTTTTTGAATCACTAATACCTTGAGTGTTTTTCAGCATTAGTGATTCGTGATTGTTTGAGAAAAACCATGCTTGTGAGTAATTAGTACTTGAATCGATGTTTGCTAGTGGTTTGTAATTTGTATTTGAGCCGTGTGTTAGCTAGGAGTTACTTCGATCCAACTATTTGTTTGTGAGAACCTCATTATGAAAGTAAATTAAGTTAAATGCATTGAGTATTCATATATCTTGTTGTGTGCAATAAGAGATAGGTTGTTTGACTTTTTGTCATGAAATTCATTATGGGGGCCATTTTGGTGGCATAAAGATAACCCATAAGGTATTAGAGTCTGGATTATTTTGGCCTACTCTTTTTAAAGATGTTCATATATTTTATGCACATTATGATAGATGTCAAAGAACATGTAACATAAGCAAAAGAGGTGAAATGCCATTGACATCGAATTTACTTGTTGAACTCTTCGATGTATAGGGGATTGACTTTATGGGTCCTTTTCCCCATCCAATAGTCTTCAATATTTTGGTTGCTATGGATTATGTATCCAAGTGGATGGAAGTTATCCCCACTAGAACCAATGATGCTAATGTTGTTTTAAAATTATTGAAGGATTCAATATTTAGTAGGTTCAGAATTCCTAGAGCTATAATAAGTGATGGAGGTAGCCATTTTTGTAACAAAATCTTTGATGGAGTATTGAAAAATTACAACATCACATATAGAGTAGCTACTCCATATCATCCTTAAACTTCTAGTTTAGTGGAAGTAATAGGTAAATCAAGAGAATATTGGAACACATTGTGCATCTTCAAGGAAAGACTGGGCATTTAAGTTAAATATGGGCATACCACATAACTTACAAAACACCTATAGGGATGAGCCCTTACTAGTTAATCTTTGGGAAAGTATGCCACCTTCCCTTTGAACTCGAACTAAGGCTTATTTAGAAATTAAAGAGTTAAACATGGACTTAGATAAAGTAGGAGAAAAACAATTACTCCATCTTAATAAGTTGAGAGAAATTAGGAACAAAGCCTATGAGAATGCCAAATTGTACAAAGAACGTACCAAGCACTATCATAGCAAGAGGCTAGTTCCTAAGACTCTTCACCCTTTAATGAAAGTCAATGGGCATCATGTAAAGCCTTATTTAGTCCAAGTATTTGCACATGGAGCAGTAGAAATATTGGATTCCAAGACACAAACAACATTCAAAGTCAATGGACATCATGTAAAGCCTTACTTAGAAGAACCACACAACACTGGCAAAATTGATTGCATTTGGCTGAGTAATCCTTAGCACCATAATGATACGTCTTGCAAAGATGTTAAACTAAGCATTAGATGAGAGGCAACCCATCATTGAAAGGTAATTTTATTTATTTTAAGTAATTTAGTTTGCTTTATTAATTTTTTTTCTTTTATGAGTGCTTTGTTTATTTTATTGCATATAATAATTGCTTGTTAAGATGTGTTAGAGTAAATGTTTGTATGATTCAAATATAATGTTGGATGCAATTAGAGTTCTACGTCAAAATCCTTAACACATAAAGCAATTTGGTAACTTTTCTATCCCTTCTTTGTTTACAATTTGCATTTGTTACATTGAAGACAATGTTGATTTTTGGTTGGGATGGTAGGATTTAAAAGTTACACAATTTAGGCAAAATTTAAAATTTTAATAAACAATGTGCTCTTATTTTGCTTATTTAGTTGTGTATTTTCATATTAATTGTTTCCTTTAATTTATTTGTTTTTTATATATGTGTGTTATTTTCTTTATTTGTGAGTTTAGGTAAATTAGAGTAGAGTTCAAATTTTTCTTACAATAATAATTATGTCTTAAAAACTAAGTTTAAGCAATGAATAGGTCTTTTTGCATTATTAGATTAATTTTCAAAAACATATCATAAACTAATATGATAATTAGTAAATTTGTGTTATAACTAATATTTTATGATAAAATGTTTAAATGAAACGAACCCAAAATTGGTGTTTAGGAATCAAATAGTAGAGACTACCATTGTAAGATATTATTTGAGCCTTAATTTCTTTTATTTTGAGTGAAATATTTTCATTCTACTCAAAACACTTATTCTATTTCTTCAAAAGTTTAGATGATCTCTATATGTATTAGCATTGAACGTATGAATTTTCTCATCTTAATAGAGTGTTGTATATTTATTTTTCATATGCTTAGATTAAATTATTTAAGTAGAAATTGATACTATATGCCTTTATCTCATTCATGCATGACTTATACCAAAAAGAGACATATTTGGGGTTACCTAAACTAAAATCAAACAGAAAAGCCACAAAACTAATCACTCACTAAATTCTTACAAAAATGTACAATCTATACATGGGTCCACTCTAAAAAAATATGTTGAAAAATCTCTTAAAAAAATAGAAAGATAAAGAATATATAGTATAATCTACATATTATGATCTTTTTAGCCTTAGACACTTGTGAGAGTTAGTTAGTAAAAAAGAAATATATGTAATAATTCCCTTAGAAGTCATTGCATATATTTTTCCTACACTTTTAAAAAGGCATATATCTTAAAAATTTTGCTTAATGAGTTTGATTGATGCATGAAAATAATTTATATGATTTCTTTATAATTTATACATTTTATTCCTTTCATGAGATCAAAGTTATGCATTATTTTGAGACTTTCTTCTTTTATAAGTATGCAGACTTATTAGTTCATTTATAAACATAAATTCTATTCGCATATACCTTAGTATGAGTGCCATAACCCATAGGATTAAGTGAATTGAGAGTATTAGTTGTGAGGAGTAGAGTCGAAGCGAATTTGGATTCCTAATATTAAAATTGGGTGAAGTGAAAGCGAAACATTTTTTTATTATAATATGAAAGTGATTTTTGACTAATTATTATAGTAAATCATGAATGTTTATGAAATTAGAATAATCTATGCTTAAAGGTTTTAATTATAAATCTTAAATGAAATTTTAAGCATGAAATTTTTTGAGTTTTAGTTTACTTTGTTATTTTTTGTTTTAGTTTAATGTTTGTCGGTATCATTACTAAAAACTCTCATGAGACTTAAACTCATCCCGTGTCAATCCACGGAAGTGATTTTGGATAGTTTTATTTTTATTTTTTATTTTAGTTTTTACCGCTTCTCTTGTTAAGGGACTAGCAAGAAGCTAGTTGGGGGTTGTGATGAGTACCTAAAAAGTACTAAAATTATCATGATTTAATGTACTCTAATTTATTAAATAGATTTAAATTTTTATGATTTTATCATATTTTATATAAATTTGTATTTTCAAAATCACAGATATTTATATTACTTTTTTAGGTATTTTAGCTTCAAAAATAATTTAGAGACTCGAAGAAAAATAGTAGAAGAAATACATCACAATATTTAAAGTTTAATATTCATTTATTATACAAAAAAATGAGAAAAATGGAAAAACCATCCCGAGTCCCGCGTGCGCTATGTTGAGCTAGCGTACGCCTATGTCGATTCACATATACTCCATCATCCGTCTGCCACAAATCTTGCCCATCCACGCGTGTTAGCACCCCCACATGCATGATAGCGTGTCCAAAAGGGTCCAAGACCAATTTTGAAATATTTTCCCACTATTTTAGCCTTTTCCTCACTTATAAAAGGTTCATCTCTCCCATTGCAAAAATCATCCCTCAAAACCTCTTCCATTTCTCTCTCTAGAAATCTTTCTTAATTTTTTTAGTTTTTAAAGTTCTTCTCTTCTTTAGAAGAACTAGTTATGCTTTTTAAATTTCTAGTTTTTGATTCAATAAACGAAAATGCAAAATGAATTCTTTAAAGTTATTTTTATATTTTATTCTTATAATGATATAATAATAACGTTGTTATGCTTGCGAAATATTAAATAGGTAAAGCATTTCTATAAAATAAATTGATTTTGTTTTTGTTCAAGATTTTATGTTAAGGATGTTAGAAAGAAATACATTATTTTCATTAAAAACTTAAATCTGAAAATTAAATTCTTAGATTTAATTTGGACACCTTGAATAAAGTTTAAGATGTCTAACCCCACCAAATATGACATTTAAATGGTTCATTCTTAATCTCTTAGAAAAAAGTAATTAATTTAAATAACAGAATTAACTATCAACCCCACCCGTAGGTGTTAATTAATTTGTTTAATTAACAAAAACTATCTAACCCCACCAAATATGGTATTTATATAAAAAAAGAGAATCAATAAATATCAATTTATATATTTAATAACCTAAATAATATGAGCAAACATAATTAACTTAATTATTATATCCATAAATGCTCCATTGTTATGAATGATAAAAATTTGCATAATTGTTTATTGAATACATATCTATGTTTATTTTTTTATGTTATTAGATTAGGAAACACAAAAAAATCAAAATATTGTGATAGGATGTTTAAAATTTAATTTCATTTTTAAGAATTTGAATAATAAATTAAAAACCACATATTTATTTCTTAGATCGACCTTGGGAGTGTACTTGTCATTTTACATAAAGTGATTCATGCACTTGCGAGAGTTTTACAAATATAAAACTAAAGTATCTACAAAATGGGTATTACTAACCGATGTCAATTTTTTTCATCAAGTTCCTTGAGCTTTAGAGTTTCATAGTGGAGTTGGTACATGAAGATGGATAAAGCACAAGAGATGGATGCATTTGGTAGATGTTTCTTTTGAGTTTTGATGTGCATTGATGTTTTGTTCATGGAAACAAATATCTTTAGGTCATCTTCATGATCTCTTATGATATATGTGAGTATGTATTTAGTTATGCATTGTTTTGACCCGAAAAGCTAAAGGAGGAGATTGTATATCTGTCTTTATGTGTTGGCTTCCCGTGTACAAAACACAATGTATACTTTATTTTACTTTGTGTTCTATCTTTCTTTGTGTAAGATTGGTTACTACGGATTGATAATACACATATGCACATAGGTTGGAACACTTTATATGCAAGCATGTTTATACTTTACATAGGGTTGATTTTTGTAGTGTGCATGCTTGGTGGAGCACTCGCTCGCCTACATTGTTGCGTTTTTTGGTTTGTTTATAGTGTAGGTATTTATGGAAAGTACTTAGTAATTGTTGTAACACAAAAATTTAACTATTTACCACCTCACCACCACCCTTCGCATAATGGCTAGCGAGGTGGAAAAATCGAGTTCTATTGATAACTGTATTTTATATAGTTATTTTCACTTATTTTATTAATTATAATTGCTAGATTCTCTTTATTTTTAGTTAATTTTAGTTTAATAAATTAGGATTTACTGTTTTTTTTAAATTTTAAGAAAATGAAATAAAATGTATCGAAAACGCTCTTAATGGTAAATTTTTGTCCAAAAATATAATTTCAAATAAAATAGTGATTAATTGCAATTTATAAAAGTTTAAAATATAATTTAAATTAAAATCGAGCTTAGTTGTAATTATTAAAAGTTTAAAATGTAATTTGAAATATATTTGAGGGTGAAAATATAATTAATAAAAGTTATTTTTCTTCGCAGGAGAGAAGTTCCACGCGTCAACATCCACGCGTACAACGTGGTCCGTCCGATCAAAGCATAAACGGTCAGGATTGGCGCGTGTAGATCAAACCCGACCAAAGAGAATGGATGTAGGATTTATTACATCGCGCGGCTGGGCATGCCAATGGGGCCCACCTGTCGCGCAGACCGGTGTGCAGGGTGGGACCCACATGTCGGCTGTGCAGATTCCCTCGAGGCGCATCGATCGCCGTTGGATGATTTGAACGGTCCAGATTGAAGCACGTTGAACTAAGCTGTCGCGCACCGAGCCGCTCGTCTACAAATCCTGTGTGACGCGATACATCCAAGCCGCATGCACCCTCGTGTATCAACGGAAAATAAGAAGCCACGTGTCTCATAAATATTCCAGCGAATCACATGGTGACACGTGGCATGTATTTGGTGAAATAAAAACGCAAAAACCGCACCCATTTCCCGCCGTTAATTGATTCCAACGCAAGGACTCGTGTGCGACGCGTTCTTCATGCGCCCGGCCTTACGATCCAATGAAAAGCTGCCACGTGTCGCTTTATTTCGCTCAGCCTATCACATGGTGACACGTGGCATGCGTAAAAAGAAAAAAAAAATCAAAAAACGCGCAGAATGTTTTCATGCGTGCTCCCCATACATTTTTGTCCCCACTTTTAATAAAAAAAATATTTAAAAATAAAAATAAAAATTGAAAAGGGGGATATATTTTTGTACGCGTTATTTTTTTGATTTTGGAGAGTTTTGAGTTTTTCAGTTTAGTTTTGTTTTTCCTCTCAGTTTTTTTTTGTGCTCTTGCAGTTCTTGCGAATTTTCTTTCTTGTATCATTTATAGTTTTCTTTCTTCTTTGCGTGTTACACAAAAACACGCAGAGTGTTTATTTAACATTGTATGTTGTATTTTCTTAGGGAAATTACAGAGAAAGAAGACAACAAAGAAGAAGAAAAGGGAAGAAATTTTTTGTTCATTGAGGAATCGTGAAAGAGTTTTTTTTCTTATCTATTTTCTTTTAATTTTTGTTTCTCTGCAATGTTTTATTTTTGTTGTGTTGTAATGTTAAATTCTGCTATGAACTAATACATTTGTTCTAGGATTGCAGTGTAGCGTAAATTATGAAATTTGAATTAATTATTTTTGAATGATTTATGAAACTGTTTTAAGTTGTTTATTTTATCTGTGTTAAATGCTTTTAATTATCGGAAGATTAATTAACTAATATGTGACACTTAAATAAACTTGAAAAAGGCATTTTTGTGTGCTGCTCATGATAAAATAACGTATATACATAAGGGATAGAAATATACTTTTATTGTATGTGTGACTATTTGAGAACTCAGAACTTAATAAATCTGGTTGAATTTAATTGTCATAGGAATATAGTGAATTATTTTAACTAGGTGTGTCTGTATGGAGCTTGAAAGAGATATATGGATAAATTAGGAGTTCTTGGTTAACAACTTAAAACACGAGAACATAAATCAAGAGAGAATAAAATATTCAAGTGGATTAATTTGGGTGAACTGCAATCCTAGAATTTTCGTATAATCTGTTAAAAAAAATAATAATTAAGACAAACTGCAACAAATTTCTTATTGTTTGGATAACATCAGGTTTAAATAATTTTAATAATCAACAACCGTTAGTAATAAATCTCCGTGGGAACGATCTTTACTTACAAATATTATTACTTGTGACCGTGTATACTTGCACGATTTTTGTGTGTTGTAAAACACACAACAAGTTTTTGGCGTCGTTGCGGGGGATTTATTTTATTAATTTTGTTGATATTAATACCAATTAATCTGATTTTAATTCAAAAAAAAAATATTTTATTTGTTTGATTGCTTTTTGTTACTTGCTTGGATTTGTGTGTTTATTTATGGTTTAAATTTAATTTATATATTGTATTAGATTTAATTTTGGATAGAGTGGGACTTTGTATGCGACGCATAAGAAATCTTGACTTAGTTCCATTAGATCTAGAAATCCATAGAACTACTTTGAACTTAAAGAAAAATAATAAACAAGAAACCTTAGAACATCTAGCTATGGATAATGAAATTCCAGAAGTAGAAGAACCAAGATCCTTAAGAGATTATGCAGTGCCCATGGTTGGCGGCATCCATTCAAGCATTAGGAGACCTTCAATTCAAGCTAATAATTTTGAAATTAAGCCTGCAATAATTCATATGATTCAGACTTCGGTTCAATTTGGTGGTTTACCCCACGATGATCCAAACTCCCATATATCAAATTTTCTTGAGATTTGCGACACATTTAGGCATAATGGAGTCACTGATGATGCTATTCGGTTGAGACTTTTTCCCTTTTCACTTAGGGATAAGGCAAAGAGTTGGTTGAATTCATTACCATGTGGTTCTATCACTACGTGGGAGGATTTGGCTCAAAAAAATTTAGCCAAATATTTTCCACCGGCAAAGACTGCACGGATGAGGAATGAAATCACCACTTTTATGCAGTTTGACTCAGAGTCATTATATGAAGCTTGGGAGAGGTACAAGGAGCTACTTCGAAGATGTCCTCACCACGGATTACCGAAGTGGCTTCAAGTTCAAACATTTTATAATAGTTTGATGGGTCAAACTAGAAACATGATTGATGCTGCAGCAGGTGGTGCTTTAATGGGGAAATCAATTGATGAAGCATACAACTTATTAGAGGAAATGGCCTCAAATAGTTATGAATGGCCATCAGAGAGGATGTTGCCTAAGAAAGTAGCTGGAATTCATGAGATTGATGCTATGACTACTTTAACTGCACAAGTATCTGCTTTGGTGAAAAAGATGGATACTATGGGTGTCCATTCTATTCAGAGTCCTTTTGTTGCATGCGAAATTTGCAATGGAAATCATGCCAGTGAGAGATGTCCTCATAACTCTGAATCTGTTAATTTTGTTTCCAATTATAGTAGGAACCAAAACAATCCCTATTCCAACACTTACAATCCAGGGTGGAAGAATCACCCTAATTTTTCTTGGAGTAATAATCAAGGCCAATCATCTTCTATGAAGCCTACTCATCCACCAGGTTTTCACAATCAAGCCCCACAACAAGAGAGAAAGCCTTCATTGGAAGATATGTTTGCTCAATACATGGCTAAGAATGAGGCTATTCTCCAGAATCAAGCAACATCTATTAGAAATCTTGAAGTTCAATTGGGTCAATTAGCTACTGCTGTCAACAACCGCCCTCAAGGAGTTTTACCCAGTGATACCGAAGTCAATCCAAAAAGGGAAGGAAAAGAGCATTGTAAAGCAGTTACATTGAGAAGTGGAAAAGAGTTAGAAGAAATACACAAGCCCATTTCTCCGCCAACTCTTATTGTTGAAGCTATTGACCCAGAGAAACAAGATAGTGGAGAAGAAATAGCTGAAGAAAATGAAGCATCAACAAAACCCATAATGAAACCAGCTTTAGAAAGTCTCAAGTCGTATAATCCACCAATTCCATTTCCTCAACGCTTCCATAAGCAAAAGCTTGATAAGCAATTCTCCAAGTTTCTTGAAGTATTTAAGAAACTTCATATAAACATTCCTTTCGCTGATGCCTTGGAGCAAATGCCTAGCTATGTGAAATTCATGAAAGACATTTTGTCTAAGAAGAGAAGGTTAGGTGATTTTGAGACAGTTGCTCTCACAGAGGAGTGTAGTGCCATTCTTCAGAAGAAGCTACCACCTAAGTTGAAAGATCCAGGAAGCTTCACCATTCCTTGTACTATTGGTGAGAAATTTTTTGGTAGAGCTCTTTACGATCTGGGTGCAAGCATTAATTTGATGCCACTATCCATTTATCAAAGACTTGGATTAGGAGAAGCACAACCGACCACTGTAACTATTCAACTTACAGATAGGTCTCTGAAACACCCAAGAGGCATTATAGAGGATGTGCTTGTCAAGGTTGACAAGTTTATCTTTCCTGTAGATTTCATAATTCTTGACATGGAGGAAGATAAAGAAATTCCTATTATTCTGGGGAGACCATTTTTAGCTACTGGTAGGACTTTGATTGATGTTCAAAAAGGTGAGCTCACCATGAGAGTTCAAGACCAAGAGGTAACTTTCAATGTCTTTAAAGCTATGAAATTTCCAAGAGAATCTGATGATTGCTTTAGAGTTGACATGGTGAATGCGTTAGTTGAAAACAATTTCGGGGAAAAGCTGAGTACCGATGCTTTGGAACTTGCACTTGTGAATGACAATGTTATTGATAACTTTGATTCTCTTGAATATCTCAAGTTACTTGAAGCATCTCCACAACTCTTTAGTCCGCAACCGAAAAAGAGGCATCACAAGTTGCAACACCATCTAAGTTTACCTATGTGAAGCCATCTATGGAACAGAAACCATTATTAGAGCTTAAGCCACTACCTAACCATCTAAGGTATGCTTATTTGGGCGAAATGTCTACAATGCCTGTGATTATTTCAAAGCATCTCTAGATGATGATCAAGAAAAGAAGTCATAAGAGTGTTGAGAAATTACAAGTTAGCATTAGGGTGATCGATAGCTGACATTAAAGGAATTAGCCCTGCAATATGCATGCACAAGATCTTGTTTGAGGAAGATTTCAAGCCTACTATTGAGCATCAACGTCGTTTGAATCCAATCATGAAGGAGGTAGTAAAAGATGAAATCATTAAGTGGTTAGATGCAGGTATTATCTATCCTATTTCAGATAGCTCTTGGGTCAGCCCAATTCATTGTGTTCCAAAGAAAGGAGGAATAACAGTGGAGACTAATAGCAATAATGAGTGATTCCTACAAGGAAAGTGACGGGTTGGCGGGTATGCATGGATTATCGGAAGCTCAACAAGGCCACTCGAAAGGATCATTTTCCCCTTCCATTTATTGACCAAATGTTAGACAGACTGGCAAGACATTCTTTTTATTGTTTCTTGGATGGATATTCTGGATACAACCAAATTGCTATCGCACCTCAGGATCAAGAGAAGACCACTTTCACTTGTCCATATGGAACTTTTGCTTTTCGAAGAATGCCGTTTGGATTGTGTAATGCTCCAGCAACTTTTCAAAGGTGTATGATGGCTATCTTCTCAAACATGGTGGAAGATTTTATTGAGATATTTATGGATGACTTCTCAGTGTTTGGAGATTCATTTGATATGTGCTTACATAACCTTTCTTTGGTCCTACAAAAATGCAAAGAAACAAATTTGGTTTTAAATTGGGAAAAGTGCCACTTCATGGTAGAAGAAGGTGTGGTTCTTGGCCATCTAATTTCATCCAAAGGAATTGAAGTGTATAGGGCAAAGATTGAAACCATTGAGAAACTACCACCTCCAACATCGGTGAAAGGAATTAGAAGCTTTCTTGGTCATGCAGGATTCTATAGGCATTTCATAAAAGATTTTTCCAAGATATCTAAGCCTCTTTGCAATCTTTTGGAGAAAGATACAAAATTCACATTTGACGAAGAGTGTTTTGAAGCTTTCCGGGTTTTGAAAGAAAAGTTGATCACGGCTCCCATCATTATTGCACCAGATTGGAATCTACCTTTTGAGCTCATGTGTGATGCCAGTGATTTTGCAGTAGGAGCGGTTTTAGGACAACGAAAAAAGAGAGTTTTCCATGCCATATACTATGCCAGCAAAACTTTGACCGAAGCTCAACTGAATTATGCTACCACTGAAAAAGAATTACTTGCTGTTGTATATGCTTTTGAAAAGTTTCGATCCTACCTAATCGGAACTAAGGTGACAGTTTATACTGATCATTCTGCTATAAAATATCTTATGGCTAAAAAAGATGCAAAACCGAGATTGATTAGATGGATCCTCCTACTGCAAGAATTTGATTTGGAGATCAAAGATAAGAAAGGAACCGAAAATCAAGTGGCTGATCATCTATCGAGATTGGAGAATAATGATGGAGCCGTGGACAAGACTATCATTGGTGAGACTTTTCCTGATGAGCAACTATTTTCCTTTAATCATAGAAGTGTGCCATGGTACGCAGACTATGTTAATTACATCGTAAGCAATGTGCTCCCACCTGAAATATCTTTCCAACAGAAGAAAAAATTCCTACACGATGTTAAGTACTATTTATGGGATGAGCCTTACTTGTTTAAGCAATGTGCAGATCAAATTATCAGAAGGTGTGTCCCAAAGGAAGAAATTGAAAATATACTTAAACATTGTCATTCTTCAGCCTATGGAGGCCATTTTGGAAGAGAAAGAACATCGGCTAAGGTTCTTCAATCTGGTTTTTACTGGCCAAATCTATTTAAAGATGCACATTTCTTTGTCTCACAATGTGACAGGTGCCAAAGAGTTGGTAACATTTCTAAGAAACATGAGATGCCTCTAAACAACATTCTTGAGGTAGAAATATTTGACGTTTGGGGAATTGACTTCATGGGGCCTTTTATCTCTTCCTACAACAACCTTTACATTCTGGTTGCTGTGGATTATGTTTCTAAGTGGGTAGAAGCGATTCCCTTACCTACCAATGATTCCAAAGTGGTGTTGAATTTTCTAAAGAAAAACATTTTTACTCGTTTTGGCACCCCAAGGGCAATCATAAGCGATGGTGGAACTCATTTTTGCAACAAATCTTTTGAAACCCTCCTTGCCAAATACGGTGTCACTCATAAGATTGCAACTGCTTATCATCCTCAAACAAGTGGACAAGTCGAGATATCAAATAGAGAAGTGAAGAGGATTTTGGAGAAGATGGTAAATCCTTCAAGGAAGGATTGGTCTAAGAGGTTGGATGATGCACTCTAGGCATACCGAACAGCATACAAGACACCCATTGGGATGTCCCCATATCAGTTGGTTTTTGGGAAAGCTTGTCATCTCCCGATTGAATTAGAGCACCATGCGTATTGGGCTATCAAGAATTTAAATTTTGATTTAGGCGCGGCTGGCGAAAAACGTCTCCTACAACTCAATGAGATGGATGAGATTCGTTTACACGCATATGAAAATGCTGAGATTTATAAGGAAAAGACGAAGAGGTGGCATGACAACAAAATCTTGCATCGACACTTTGAACCAGGACAGAAAGTATTGCTCTTCAATTCTCGTTTGAAGTTCTTCTCAGGAAAATTGAAATCTAAGTGGTCAGGGCCTTTCATTATTACCAAAGTACACCCATATGGGGCTGTTGAGATTAAAGGTGAAGAATCACAAATTACCTTCCAGGTGAACGGGCAAAGACTCAAACATTATTAGGGGGGTGACATTGATCGTCAAAAGTCCACCATTTTCTTATCTGATCCAACCTAGAGCAAGGAGAAAGGCAGTCAAGCTGATGACTCTAAATCAAGCGCTTCTTGGGAGGCAACCCATGTGTTTTAGTATTTATTTATTTATTTATTGTATTTTAGAACATGTATTAGTTGCATATTTCTTCATTCTGTTTCTTTGTTTTGACAGGTGCAAATCGGAGGAGGTAAAACAATTTTGGATTTCAATCTCACAAGTCAACTCACCATTCAGGGAAGTTTCTTTGAACACATCTCTTTTGTTCTTTAATTTTCACACATTGGGGATAATGTGCATATTAAGTTCGGGGGTGTTGAGATTAAACCTATTTGAAATACTGCTTGATATTGTTGCGTGTCTAGTTTTGTTTGTTTGGTTGATTGAAGATATGTTGCTATGAATAGTGATTTATTTTTATTTCTTCGATTTAAATGATGCATATCTCTTTGAAAAAAAAATCTAAGTGATGAATAATTTTTACGTATGTTTCATTTTACAAGAATAAATATTCATGAGCACTAGTCTTGATTTTTGAGTTGCTATGATAATTTAGAGAAGGTTTATATGAGTATGAAATTCGATTGATTTTTGTGGTGTCACAGTTTTTAGAATTTGTTTGATTTTCTCTCGAGGCGAAATTATAGATAACATTTAACTAAGAAAATGATTTAGGCCATCTTTGGATCGTTTGAGCCTTTCTATCTACCTTGACATACATTATCCATAGTATACCCCTTTTGAGCTTCAAAGTTTACATATATATTTTTCTCATTTCAAAAGCCTATCTAAAAAACTATATATATGTGTAGATATACCTATTGTTCTTATCTCACTAACATGTGACAATTGTTAGTAAATGTTGAAGGATATATAAAAAAAAAAAGGGTTACTGCAAAAAAAAAAAAGAGAAAAAAAAAATATATATATATATATAGTTATTGTATGTGATGAGAAATCCCAAATTGGGAAGTAATTATTGTGATGATAGAATTATCTTTTTCAATCCTGAAATGTTATGCTCGGGAAAAGTTTTAAGCTAAATATTATCCTTTATCCTACCTTTACCTAAGCCATACATTACAAGCTTTATAAAGTCCTATTGATTTTGTGTTATGTGTTTGTCTACATTAGTCGAGAGAGAAATGAAAAATAAACTTATGAGATTGTGATTTCATGACAATTTGTTTGATTTTATATTTGTATAAACTGATCCGGATTGCATGTGATGAAATATGAAAAGACTTCACACACGCACTAAAATTCATTGTGAAAATGTGATATACTTTTAAATTTATTTTGATGCTTAGATAAAATTCTTTTATTTCTTTGAGTTATGTAATTACAAAAGACAAAAGAAATATTTTGAAAATCACTATTTTAAATGCAGTTATCTTTGTTTTATTTTTTTTCCTTTTGCTCGAGGACTAGCAAAAACTTAAGTTTGGGGGTGTTGATAACTGTATTTTATATAGTTATTTTCACTTATTTTATTAATTATAATTGCTAGATTCTCTTTATTTTTAGTTAATTTTAGTTTAATAAATTAGGATTTACTATTTTTTTTAAATTTTAAGAAAATCAAATAAAATGTATCGAAAACGCTCTTAATGGTAAATTTTTGTCCAAAAATATAATTTCAAATAAAATAGTGATTAATTGCAATTTATAAAAGTTTAAAATATAATTTAAATTAAAATCGGGCTTAGTTGTAATTATTAAAAGTTTAAAATTTAATTTAAATTACCAAAAGGACTAAATTGCAATTAACCAAAGTTTAAAATGTAATTTGAAATATATTTGAGGGTGAAAATATAATTAATAAAAGTTATTTTTCTTCGCAGGAGAGAAGTTCCACGCGTCAACATCCACGCGTACAACGTGGTCCGTCCGATCAAAGCATAAACGGTCAGGATTGGCGCGTGTAGATCAAACCCGACCAAAGAGAATGGATGTAGGATTTATTACATCGCGCGGCTCGGCGTGCCAATGGGGCCCACCTGTCGCGCAGACCGGCGTGCAGGGTGGGACCCACATGTCGACTGCGCAGATTCCCTCGAGGCGCATCGATCGCCGTTGGATGAGTTGAACGGTCCAGATTGAAGCACGTTGAACGAAGCTGTCGCGCACCGAGCCGCTCGTCTACAAATCCTGTGTGACGCGATACATCCAAGCCGCGTGCACTGATCGGGGCAGAACCGACATCGCCGATCCTGCCCGTTACTTTGGTTTTATCTATTTATAAAACTCTCGCAAGTGCACGAATCATTTCGTAGAAAATGATAAGTATACTCCCAAGGTCGATCTAAGGAAGGAATGTATGTGGTTTTTAATTTATTATTCAAACTTTTAAAAACGAAATTAAATCCTAAACATCCTGTCACGATATTTTGGGTTTTGTGTTTTTAATCTATTAACATAAAAATAAACAAAGATTCAATAAATATTTATGCAAATTTTATCATTTAAAATAGTGGAGTATTTATGGATATAATAACTAAGTTAATTATGCTTGCTCATATTATTTAGGTTATTAAAGATATGAATTGATATTTATTGATTCTCTCTTTTTTATATGAATACCACCTTTGGTGGGTTAGATATTCTTTGTTATCTAAACAAATTAATTAACACCTATGGGTGGGGTTGATAACTAATTTGGTTAATTAAATTAATTTCTTTTTCTAAGAGATTGAAAATGAACCATTTAAATGCCACCTTTGGTGGGGTTAGACATTTAAACTTTATTCAAGGTGTCCAAATTAAACCTAAGAATTTAGTTATCCGAGTACTAACTTTCAAGTTTTAAAACCACTACCGAAAACATGTTGTCAATACATTTTCGGATAATAATTCTTATAAAAACTTTTGAAATAGAGCTTCACTCTAACTACCTAGGCGATTGTACCATCAAATAAAAGAGCACTACTCTAAATCGAATCGATAACTAAACCTTAAAATCTAATTTTCGTGTTTAAGTTTGTAATGAAAAATAATATATTTCTCTCTAACATTCTTAATATAAAATCTTGAATAAAAAATAAAATCAATTCATTTTAGAGATTTTTACCTATTTAATATTTCGCAAGCATAACAACGTTATTATTACATCATGTTTACTAAGCAGCCCGGCCAAGTTAAATTTAATCACGGACAAATTAAATATAACATGTAAGAATAAAGCATAAAAAATAAGCGTAAAGAAAATAAAATCCTTACGTAACTTCGACGCTATTCCCGTTCTTTGGAAAACCTCCAAGCGGAATTTGCACTCCCATTTATTGAATCAAAAGCTAATATATTACAAAAACATAACTAGTTCTTGCCAAAAAGGGAAGAACTCTAAAACTAAGGGAAATTAACTAAAAACTAAGAAAAACTAAAAAAACCTAAAAATCTAATAAAAGAGAGAAAGAAAGAAGAGAGAAGTGTGTTTTGAACCTCCAAGCGGAATTTGCACTCCCATTTATTGAATCAAAAGCTAATATATTACAAAAACATAACTAGTTCTTCCCAAAAAGGGAAGAACTCTAAAACTAAGAGAAATTAACTAAAAACTAAGAAAAACTAAAAAAACCTAAAAATCTAATAAAAGAGAGAAAGAAAGAAGAGAGAAGTGTGTTTTGAAGTGAAGGGAAGGGGGGTATTTATAGGTGAGGATGGAGAGAAAAAATGAGTAAAAAAATGTTAAAAAAATATTTAAAAATGTAAAAACGCGTATTGGAGTTGCTGATGTCATTAATGACGTCAGCATGACGTCACAGGGGCGGCTGCACGTGAAAAATGGGGCGAAAAGGCGTTGGGCGCGCGGAGGGGGCAGGAGTGGCGCGCAGAGGCGCGCGCGGAAAGAGGCAAGGGCGCGCGCGAATTGGAGAGCTGGCGCGCGCGGACTGGGCATGCTGCGCGCGCGATCTGGGCGTGCTGCGCGCGCGCGGCTGGGCGTGCCGCGCGCGGGCTCGGCGCGGTGGCGGCTGGCGCGGCGGCGCGATTTTCTCCTTTTTGACATTTTTGACCCTTTTGACCCATTTTGTCCAATTTTTCCATATTTTTTGACCTTTCCCCATTTATTTATTAATATATTTGTGATGTATTGCTTCCAGTATTCCTCTTTGTGTCTTTAAGTTGCGTTTTTAAGCCAAAATACCTGAAAAACAATAAAAATACCCGTGATTCCGAAAAAGACAGATATATATAAATATATGATAAAACATATAAATATATATATATATTAATCAATTAATGTGCATAAAATCATGGTTATTTTAGTGCTTTTTGGGCACTCATCACAACCCCCAACCAGCTTCTTGCTAGTCCCTTAGCAAGAGAAGCGATAAAAACTAAAAATTAAACTATCCTAAATCACTTCCGTAGATTGACACGGTTGCATTTAGCCTATGCAACAAGCCTTTAAACCCCTAGGTTGCCCTAGTGGACGAGTTTGAGTCTCGTGAGGGTTTTCAGTAATGATACCCACAAACATTGAACTAAATGTAAAAATTAAAAGAAATAATAACAACAATCAACTTAAAAACTAAAATTACAACAAAATCAAAAATTAACGTTTAAGAATAAAAGAAAACAACATATCACAAAAATGTCTCATACTTTTTAATCTCCTTTAAGATCATAATTAAAATCTCAAGCATAAGTTATTTTAATCTTTTTAAACAATCATGATTTATTATAATAATTAGTCGGAAATCATTTTCATATTTCATATCAAAAATGTATCAATTTAATTTCACCCAATTTCAGTGTCATAAATCTGAATTCGCTTCGACTCTATTCCTCACAAGTCAATACTCTCAAAACACTGAATCCTATGGGTTCAAACACTCATACTAATTTATATGCGAAAGAGTTGATGTATAGAAATGAACTAATATGTTCGCATATGTATAAAGAAGAAAGGCTCAAAGTGTTATTTTGACATTGATCTCATGGAAGGAATCAAATGTATAAATTATAAAGATATCATATATAAAAATTATTTTCATGCATAAATCAAACTCATTAAGAAAAAATTTCAAGATATATGCCTTTTACAAATGAAGAAAGTGCAATGACTTTTTAGGGAATTACTTCCTATATCTTTCTTTTGTAATTAGCCTTTACTCACAATTTTGTAGGCAATGTGGGTCATAGTATGTAGATTATACTATATATTCTTTCTCTCTCTATTTTTTTCTGAAGATACTTTTCAATATATATCATTTTTTTAGAGAGTCAACCCATGTATAGATTGTACATTTTTTTTTTAGGATTTTGGTGAATGGTTAATTTTGTGGCTTTTTTTGTTTGATCTTGGTTTAGGTAACCCCAGATATGTCTCTTTTTTTTGTAACAGTCATGCACGAATGAGATAAAAGCATATACTATCAATTTCTACTCAAATCATTTAATCTAAGCAAAAATAATAATAAAAAATATACGACACTCTATTAAGATGAGAAAAAATTCATACATTCAATATTAATGCCTATAGAGATCATCTAAGAATTTGAAGAAATAAGAAATGTGTTTGGAGTAGAAAAAATATATATTTCACTCTGAATAAAGGAAATTAGGCTCAAATTATATCTCACAAAGGTAGTCTCCACTAAAACAAATTCATAAATACCGATTTTGGGTTTAATATAATTTCTACATCTTATCAAGAAATACTAGTTATGACAAAAATTAACTAATTATCAAAAATAATTACATAATATTTCATGATATGTTTTCCAAAATTAATCTAACACTAAAAAAGACTTAACTATTTACTTAAATTTGATTTAAAGAAATGATAAATTTTTGGGAGAACTTTTTTTTTTTTTTTAATTCCAAAATTACTAAATCACACAAAACAAAAATAAAACTAAACACAAAAATGAAGATGTGAACATAAAAAAGAAAAAAAATTAATATTTTTTTTCTTTTTTTAATTTTTGAATTGTTAAATCGTTTTTTTTCTTTTCTAATTAAGCATGGTAACTTTTCACCACCCCCAACCTTGAACTTACATTGTCCTCAATAGAACAAGTGGAAATTAAAGATAAAAAGAAAAGAGAAGAAAGATTACCTATTTCTTGAGAATGTGTAAGTAGTAATGGAGAAATGCAAGTGCATTCATCATATTCATCATTAAAGTGTATACGTATTGATTGTCATGAACTTCTAACAACTCAAAAATATTTTTAGTTTTAACAATTTAAGAATTATTCACATATAATTAAACCAAAATAAACAATAAAATTAAAACAAATAACAAAAAAATTACCTAAAATGATGGGTTGCCTCCCATCCAGCGCTTAGTTTAACGTCTTAGCAAGACGTAACTTGGGGATTGCCTTTTAAGTAAACTCAATGTCCCCTCATCATTGAGTCAATCAAACCTACAAGTAAGACAATGTTGTCTACCTATACTGTTTCAAACATGCCCTATTGATTTTCAAATTTTCTGTACCAAAAACTAGGGGCATGCTTGAGGGTTTTAGATAACCCACATCTAGGTGCAAATCAAATAATTAAGGCATCAAAACACAATTGTACCTAGAACAAACAAAACAACTAACTCCTTAGATTGTAATTAAAGCTTTAAAATTTTGGAGATAGTTTTAAAATTTTTTTTTTTTTTTTTTTTTTTTTGAAGTTAAAATAACATAATCGATATTAACCAAGAGTGCTCCCAGGAAAGAATGGTGGGGCAAAGGCTCCTTAAAAACCATCCTCCTGACAGAGCAACGTTCCCGTGAAAGACTAGTGGCACAAAGGCTTCCAAGAACTAGTCTCCTGTATTTAACTCCCTTAGATCTTTACTTTTCATGCTATTAAAATTAAGTTAATTAAGTTAAGTTAAGTTAAAATTTAAGTTAATTAAGTTAATAAAAAGGTAGGTTAATTAAGTTAATGAAAATGTAAGTTAATAAATTTAGTAAATTAAATTAATATAAGTTAGTAAATTAAGTTACTAAAAACCTAAGTTAATTAACTTAAACGAAAATTAAAAAAAAAGTAGTTAAAAAAAAAAATTGAAAAAAAAAAAAATAAAATAAAAAAGAGAAAAAGAGAAAAAATAAAAATTAAGCCAAAAAAAATAATAATAATAAAATAAAATAAATTGAAAAAAATAATTGAAAAAGGTAAAAGAAAAAAAAAGAAAAAGAAAAAAATTGAAAATAAAGTTTTTGATTTTTTTTTTTTATTTTTTTTTTTTTTATTTTTTTATTTTTTTTATTTTTTTTATTTTTTTATTTTTTTTATTTTTTTATTTTATTTTTATTATTTTTATTATTTTTTTTATTTATTATTTTTTTATTTTTTTATTCTTATTTATTTATTAATTTAATTTAAAATTTATTTACTTTTTTTTTTACTTCAAATTTCAAAATGCAAAATTATTTTATTATTCATGCTATATTTTTTTTATTTATTACGAAATTGAAATTTGAATTTTTTTTTACTTTTCACAAACAACAAAATTTTTTATTTTTTTTAATTTTTTAATAAAAAAATCACAATTATTTACAACACAAAAAGTTTTTAAAATTTTGATAAATAATTTAAAAACGCTATTCCTTCCCAAGAATCCGCTAAAAACTTGATCAAGTAACCGACATCGCTGATCCTCGCCTGCTACTTTGGTTTTATCTATTTATAAAACTCTCGCAAGTGCACGAATCATTTCGTAGAAAATGATAAGTATACTACCAAGGTCGATCTAAGGAAGGAATGTATGTGGTTTTTAATTTATTATTCAAACTTTTAAAAACGAAATTAAATCCTAAACATCCTGTCACGATATTTTGGGTTTTGTGTTTTTAATCTATTAACATAAAAATAAACAAAGATTCAATAAATATTTATGCAAATTTTATCATTTAAAATAGTGGAGTATTTATGGATATAATAACTAAGTTAATTATGCTTGCTCATATTATTTAGGTTATTAAAGATATGAATTGATATTTATTGATTCTCTCTTTTTTATATGAATACCACCTTTGGTGGGGTTAGATATTCTTTGTTAACTAAACAAATCAATTAACACCTATGGGTGGGGTTGATAACTAATTTGGTTAATTAAATTAATTTCTTTTTCTAAGAGATTGAAAATGAACCATTTAAATGCCACCTTTGGTGAGGTTAGACGATTTAAACTTTATTCAAGGTGTCCAAATTAAACCTAAGAATTTAGTTATCCGAGTACTAACTTTCAAGTTTTAAAACCACTACCGAAAACATGTTGTCAATACATTTTCGGATAATAATTCTTATAAAAACTTTTGAAATAGAGCTTCACTCTAACTACCTAGCGATTGTACCATCAAATAAAAGAGCACTACTCTAAATCGAATCGATAACTAAACCTTAAAATCTAATTTTCGTGTTTAAGTTTGTAATGAAAAATAATATATTTCTCTCTAACATTCTTAAAATAAAATCTTGAATAAAAATAAAAACAATTCATTTTAGCGATCTTTACCTATTTAATAATTCGCAAGCATAAGAGAGTTATTATTACATCATGTTTACTAAATAAGACAGCTTAAATTTAATCACAGACAAATTAAATATAACATGTAAGAATAAAGCATAAAAAATAACTGTAAAGAAAATAAAATCCTTACAGAACTTCGACGCTATTCCCGTTGCTGGAAAACCTCCAAGCGGAATTTGCACTCCCATTTATTGAATCAAAAGCTAATATATTACAAAAACATAACTAGTTCTTCCCAAAAAGGGAAGAACTCTAAAACTAAGAGAAATTAACTAAAAACTAAGAAAAACTAAAAAAACCTAAAAATCTAATAAAAGAGAGAAAGAAAGAAGAGAGAAGTGTGTTTTGAAGTGAAGGGAAGGGGGGTATTTATAGGTGAGGATGGAGAGAAAAAATGAGTAAAAAAATGTTAAAAAAATATTTAAAAATGTAAAAACGCGTATTGGAATTGCTGATGTCATTAATGACGTCAGCATGACGTCACAGGGGCGGCTGCACGTGAAAAATGGGGCGAAAAGGCGTTGGGCGCGGAGGGGCAGGAGGGCGCGCGCAGAGGCGCGCGCGCGGAAAGAGGCGTGCGCGCGCGCGCGCGCGACCGAGCAGCTGGCGCGCGCGATCGGGCATCGCGCGCGCGATCCGGGCGCGCCGCGCGCGCGGCCCGGGCGTGCTGCGCGGCTCGGCGCGGCTACTGGCTGGCGGCGGCGCGATTTTCTCCTTTTTGACATTTTTGACCCTTTTGACCCATTTTGTCCAATTTTTCCATATTTTTTGACCTTTCCCCATTTATTTATTAATATATTTGTGATGTATTGCTTCCAGTATTCCTCTTTGTGTCTTTAAGTTGCGTTTTTAAGCCAAAATACCTGAAAAACAATAAAAATACCCGTGATTCCGAAAAAGACAGATATATATAAATATATGATAAAACATATAAATATATATATATATTAATCAATTAATGTGCATAAAATCATGGTTATTTTAGTGCTTTTTGGGCACTCATCATGCACCCTCGTGTATCAACGGAAAATAAGAAGCCACGTGTCTCATAAATATTCCAGCGAATCACATGGTGACACGTGGCATGTATTTGGTGAAATAAAAACGCAAAAACCGCACCCATTTCCCGCCGTTAATTGATTCCAACGCAAGGACTCGTGTGCGACGCGTTCTTCATGCGCCCGGCCTTACGATCCAATGAAAAGCTGCCACGTGTCGCTTTATTTCGCTCAGCCTATCACATGGTGACACGTGGCATGCGTAAAAAGAAAAAAAAAATCAAAAAACGCGCAGAATGTTTTCATGCGTGCGCTCCCCATACATTTTTGTCCCCACTTTTAATAAAAAAATATTTAAAAATAAAAATAAAAATTGAAAAGGGGGATATATTTTTGTACGCGTTATTTTTTTGATTTCGGAGAGTTTTGAGTTTTTCAGTTTAGTTTTGTTTTTCCTCTCAGTTTTTTTTGTGCTCTTGCAGTTCTTGTGAATTTTCTTTCTTGTATCATTTATAGTTTTCTTTCTTCTTTACGTGTTACACAAAAACACGCAGAGTGTTTATTTAACATTGTATGTTGTATTTTCTTAGGGAAATTACAGAGAAAGAAGACAACAAAGAAGAAGAAAAGGGAAGAAATTTTTTGTTCATTGAGGAATCGTGAAAGAGTTTTTTTTCTTATCTATTTTCTTTTAATTTTTGTTTCTCTGCAATGTTTTATTTTTGTTGTGTTGTAATGTTAAATTCTGCTATGAACTAATACATTTGTTCTAGGATTGCAGTGTAGCGTAAATTATGAAATTTGAATTAATTATTTTTGAATGATTTATGAAACTGTTTTAAGTTGTTTATTTTATCTGTGTTAAATGCTTTTAATTATTGGAAGATTAATTAACTAATATGTGACACTTAAATAAACTTGAAAAAGGCATTTTTGTATGCTGCTCGTGATAAAATAACGTATATACATAAGGGATAGAAATATACTTTTATTGTATGTGTGACTGTTTGAGAACTCAGAACTTAATAAATCTGGTTGAATTTAATTCTCATAGGAATATAGTGAATTATTTTAACTAGGTGTGTCTGTATGGAGCTTGAAAGAGATATATGGATAAATTAGGAGTTCTTGGTTAACAACTTAAAACACGAGAACATAAATCAAGAGAGAATAAAATATTCAAGTGGATTAATTTGGGTGAACTGCAATCCTAGAATTTTCGTACAATCTGTTAAAAAAATAATAATAATTAAGACAAACTGCAACAAATTTCTTATTGTTTGGATAACATCAGGTTTAAATAATTTTAATAATCAACAACCGTTAGTAATAAATCTCCGTGGGAACGATCTTTACTTACAAATATTATTACTTGTGACCGTGTATACTTGCACGATTTTTGTGTGTTGTAAAACACACAACATCTATAAATACCCCCAATTTCTTCTTATTTGGTATTCAGAAAATGTAGCAAAGCTTTGTCAAATTGACATCTCGTTTTACAATTTTTAGATCACTACTATCTTGAGTGTTGTTCAATATTAGTGATTCATGATTATGTGAGCAAAATTGTGCTTGTGAGTGGTGAATACTCAAGAAGGTGTTTGCATGTGGGTTATAAGTGAGCCATGTGTTAGTTGGGAGTTGCCTAGATGCAACTATTTATTTTTAAGAAATTAATTGTGATAGTAAGCTAAGTTAAATGCATTTAGTGTTCATATATCTTGTTATGTGCAATAAGAAATCGATTGTTTAAGTTTAATGGTGGTAGTCAAGGTTGGGATTTGTGATGGTTCTGGTTAC
The DNA here is from genome assembly GCA_030763125.1 of Hippophae gyantsensis. Classification (NCBI taxonomy): domain Eukaryota; kingdom Viridiplantae; phylum Streptophyta; class Magnoliopsida; order Rosales; family Elaeagnaceae; genus Hippophae; species Hippophae gyantsensis. The sequence goes on along the minus strand of CM061035.1, from coordinate 36,722,988 downwards.
TAATCTGTATTTACTTATCATACCACTTTGGGTGATGTGGGCTTTGGAAGAGAGTTGAGTTTGTCTGTTGAACTAGGTTTTTACGGAGGTAGCAAGCAAGAGCTACAATATGGGTTTTATTTCTTTCAAAGTTGTAACTCTTATATTGATTAGTGGATTGTTTGCTGCTAAGTGATTTCCTTAAGCAACCGTATGATGTTACCATATGGATAGGATCTATATGTGAGTTTACCTCATTATATATAGTGTTATGCATGCTTGAATGTATGGCTAGTATAATCAGAGCTTAAATGGTGTATGTTCCTACATATTGAAGTTTAAACTCTGATTATAATGCTTTTGATAATTATCATCTACTTTTTATTTACTAAATTCTATATCTGCTACCTTATTATACTATCTATCTTTGATTATATGTAATCCATTTGTGTTTATCTATCTTGTGCTTTCCTTCCTATGCTTTACATGTTTGAGTTAAGTACTTAAGGATTCATTATCTCTTTAGCCTAATTGTGTATCAAGTCTTGAACTCCTTCAATTTTGTTATGCATCATCAATATGTATGTTATTATAATCTGAGTTTCTTCGTATAAGCTCTAACATACTAAGTTGTATACTTTGATAGAAAACTTACTTGCTATATATTGTCTCATGCTTTCTTTTCTTTCTATGTAGCATGTCTATAGCTTTCTAATTACAACTTATACTATAGTAAATTAATCTACCTATTCCTTGACTAATTTATCTTACTTATGTCTATTATGTGCATGTGACTTTGACGTGAGTCTCGAAGAGTTTATATCACCATAACTTAGTTGTGTCCCTAATGTCAGACTTTTTGTCTAGTTTGCTTTGTTTATATTGATTTCATGCTATGAGAGTATGATTATCATTTACCGAATATATTTCCCCATATGAACTCTTAAAGTGATTGGAAATCCTATATTATTTAGTAGGCATTTTTGTGTCACATGATATTAATTATTTGCCATGCATATGTATGTTTCTAATCTAGACAAGAGCCTGTGAGGCACATTGTCACTAGTCTATATACTACTTATTGTTTTCATATATATTGAGTATTTTTGTTTTGTATTGAATTAAGCATGTTTTATACTTCCATTATGTAAGTTTCTTAGTTTATGTTTGTAAGATTAGGTTGGCCTAATTGATACAGAGCTTGCAAAAATATTTCAACGTTGCATGATGGCTATCTTTTCTGATATGATGGAAGATATAATGGAAATTTTCATGGATGACTTTTTGTTTAAAAAAGCATATCACCTCCTTATTGAGTTAGAGCATAAAGCTTATTGGGATGTAATAAGTTTAAATTTGATTTAAAGGCAATGGGGAAAAAGTGACTTCTTCAATTGAATGAAATAGATAAGTTCTGGAATGATGCTTATGAAAATGCAAAGATCTATAAAGAATGGACAAAGAAGTAGCATGACAAACAGATTCTTAGGCATTAGTTTGCTCCAGGAAAATAGGTTTTGCTCTTCAATTCATGACTAAAACTCTTCCCAGGTAAGTTACGATAAAGATGGATAGGTCCTTATAAATTGACAAAGTTTCCATTTTTGGAGTAATAGACTTGAAGGACAAAGTAGAAAATATATTCCGAGTCAACGATCAGATATTGAAGCACATTATGGAAAACAAGTGGAGAGGAATTGTGCATTTATTCCTCCTTAAAATCCTAATTGATGAAGATTAAAAAGTCTGGCTATAGACTATAAAACAAGCATTTAGGGGAGGCAGCTCATAAAACTTTCTTTTATTATTTCTTTCATTTTATTTTATTATTTACTATTTGAATAATTTGGATTTTGATGCTAGTTTATTTTTCCAGAATAAAGAGCTGAAAATTACTAAATAATGCTGATCCACCTTAAAACTAGGGAAGTTCCTTCCCTTTCTTCAATCTGTCTCACTTTTGAGTTAGAATGAGGACATTGATTAATTTAAGTTTGTGGGTTTCAACTCTTATAATCTTGAGTTGTTGAATTATCTTATCAAGCATGTATTTGAGTATGATTAAACTTGCCATGACTTTGAAATTTGTGATTGGGGATGGTTTTGAGAATTGTTTTTTCCAAAATCTTATATTATGTTAGTAAGAGTTTTGTGGGTACTTTGATTTAAATCCTTGTCCTTGAAAATAATTGAGCACATAGTAAATTTTTCTCTACTCCATTTTGCTTATGAAGAAAAGGAGTTGAATTAACTGGGTTAGGAAAGTTCAATCTTGCTTTACTCTAGAATCTGTTGATGGATCCTTGAGACGAAATCCTAATTGATACCAAATATTATAGACATGATCTAGGAAATATTTTTCATAGCCAAAAAGCTTTCCCAACCGTCCTAATTATCATGCCATTATCGCATGGTGTATTCCCATAGTCAACCCCCTTGAGCCTTATTTTACATAAACCTTTTTTTGTTCTTTTAACTACATAAATCATTCTCATTCTAAGCCTGAAAAACCATGAATTTTCCTTATTTTGGGAAAATACTTTGGTGGAAATTTGCATTTAAAGAGAAATTTAGTTCAAATTAAATAATTCACATTATGTTTGCCTTATTTGATCAAGGAAGAAAAAAAATAAAAAAGAAAGAAAGAAAGAAAGTTCAATGCAAGAATCGAAAAAGGGTTAAAGTGGTTGAAATTAGTAAAGACTATAAGTATCAAGGAAACCACATGAAAAAATAAGAAAAAGAGAGAGAGCATAACACATATTAAGTATAATAACAATATTGTCATCTATATGAGCATATTGTCAAGAAAGAGCTATGGTGTGAATCTTTTGTTATTCTTTTTATTGTTTCTTTCTACCAAGTATTTTCTCAGTTTGCTTTGCTTTTCCATATCCATTTCTTTCTTAGCCCTCACCCTATGGCCTGTCATTACAACCCTGATTAAAGACTTTGTTATCTCTGATTTTGGTATTTGATTACATTAGTGGAAAGGATTTCTAAAAATTGGACTTATGGGGTTAAGTTTTGAGAGAACTCTTCTGATTTCAATTATTCTCCTTTTATCTAAATTTTCTATTGGTTTGGATTTAAATTGACTATTTCACACACACACTCAATGACCTAGCTTTAGGTTTAAGTAAATGCCTCTTGCTTGACAAATTATGGAATTTTGATTGATTTTCTTGCTATCTTTGATGTAAAAATAGTAAGTTATTAGAGATGAAATCTAAATTTAGATCATGGCTTGGTGAGAGAGGATAGTTATCTATGTGGTCTTGTTAACACTGTCTACAATTGTATTTTCTTTTTGTTTAAGGACAAACAAATTTTTAAGTTTAGGGGTATTTGATGACTTGCATAATTTGCTATAATTTATCACTTCTCAACTTTAATTTTAGTCTAATTTTATTTATTTTTTTATTGATTTTATACTTCATTATTATTATTTAAATTTTATTGCAAAATTGAAGAAAATAAATATCCAAAATGTTAGAAGCATATTGACCAAGGACTCTCAAATTTAAAAGAAAATTTATTTAAATCTACTTTAAATTAAGATGTATTTAAGTTAAATTTAAATAAATATTACTCAAATATATATATATATAGAGAGAGAAAAACCTGGCGAGAATGGAAAGAAAAAAATGAGAAAGACGAAGGAAAGAGAAAAGCATGCAATAGATTAATGCGAAATCAGATTCTTTTTACGTGTCAATTTTCTTTCAATTCTTCTCAAAATATTATGGTGAATGTTTTTATGTTAAATTTAATTTTTAGCATGAACTAATTTTTCTTTATTCTAGGAAAAAGATGTAATTGAATTCTAAACTATGCTTGATTTTCTTTGTTAATTTGAATTATTTTTATTCATGTTTATTTGATGTATTCTCAGTTTATTGCTTCTAATTAACTGGCCATTAATTAGATTATTTTAATCTTGTGATTTACTGACAAAAGAGGAAATTGTAGGATATATCTGGAATATTTTGGCATGGGTAAATATAGAGATTGAAAGATTATATGAACATGTGTAGTATTAAAATAATTGGTATTAATGCTTTCTTATTTATTTAAATTGCATACTCTTGTGTAAATTGATGAACAATAATGTTTCTAATTGACTATCGAAAGAGGCTTTTGGATATTTTTGGAGATTGCTAACAAACAGAGAGAATTAAATTCAATTAGCTAGATGAGTAAAATATAGTTAGGGATTAGGTGAATTCAATTTCCTAGAAGTTTTCTTCCCATTGATTTGATATTTGAATAATATCTTTATTTTATTTTAAGCATTTTCTTTAAATTGATTTTATTTTAAATTCCAATTACAACCTTAGTGACTTCTCTAGATAAAATTGAGATTAGTATAATTTTGGTATTTGTCAAAAATAATTTACCAATCCTTGAGGACGATACTTTTCTTATCACTTTATTATAAAACTATGATGCTATGCACTTGCAGTTTTACACTGATCAAGTTTTTTATGACCTTTCATATATATATATATGCTTTGATACCATAATGTCTACCTAGGATCTGGGGAGTTATAAATAGAGGCAATCATATAATATTAAGAACACATGCTTAACAAACATACATATTATATTGATAATTAGGCGGCTTAGCCGGCCATATTGTTACAAACTTAAATATATATAACTTATATTAAATACAAAGCTTAAAATAAATAAACCAAAATTAAATATATAAACTTACTTATAAATATTAAACTAAACAAGGTTATGAATCAAAACTATTATCAGAGAGTAGAGTATTCAATGCTAGAGAGAAAACTCGAAAATGTTGGACCCCTTCTCTTCTGACTTCGTTCTTCTTAAATAACCTCTTGATAATACTGTGGAAGATGCTGTTACTATTGTTGAATAGTATCTTGTCTGCCACGAGAATAGTAACCTTGTCGGCCACTTGATACTGTAGGAATCTTGACCACTGTTGTGAACAGTAGATGCTTCTTTATTCCGAACAGGTAATGGAACAGTACTTTGTCTGATACTGTTATGGTAATGGAACAGTAACCTTGTCGGCACCATTTCTTGTTTTGTTTTCCTGAAAATAGTTATCCTCAGAAAATATAAAATAATTCATGGACTCGCAGGCCCAATTTTAATAGTAATGGACATGTAGGCCCAATTGATGATAATGGACACTAAGTCCCAATCTAAAATAATAATGGACTCGCAGGCCCAGAAATATAGAGTTCATTTAGGAACCCAAAAATTAATGTCTTGGGTCGAGGTGTCTAAGTCAATTAGGTCCTCTTCTAATCCCTGTGATGGAGTAACCGTTTTATCGGGTGATTGTGTTTCATCCAAATCAGCTTCCTCTGGTTTTGGGGTCTGGGATGTTTGCCCTGACGATATTTGCTTTATGATGTCCAAGAGATCCTCCTGGGTTTTTGCTTGAGCAATTAAGGCGGTTGTATGTGCCTTTTGCGCCAATAATAGTGAAGATGCTTGAATTTCCTCCACTGGGTAATCCATGTGACCTTTATGTTTTAGCCATTTCTCAATGGCTGGTAATAAGAGTGTTTTAGGGATTGTGAATGACGACCACCATTTGATTTGAAAGCGACGCTTGATAGTCATCACCCCTGTTGCTTCTGGGTATAAGACCCATTGACATACCCAAGGGAGATAAAATTTTGTGCAGAATATGCATAAGGGAGGGAATCTGGCCTCTCTTACTGATAGTTTATAATATGACTGGAAAGATTCATAACTTTCTTTCACAGGAGATATTAGAATTGATGAAAGGTTTCCGAATAATTCCCACCATTGTGTAAACCAAGATGGAAACCGGTTGGAATCAATATTTTTGTTAATAAAGAAAAATAACCAAGAATGCTGGTTATCTTTGTTTTGAATAAGAAATGCATTAAACCATGCCTGGTGATAATCCCAGTAGTTGTACGAAGTACAATGGGGAATGGAATGAGTTGAACTGACTGGGAAAGTCAGTTGTTTATAAAGATCATTATTCCAGTCTGATGGAGATATGACCTTATGAATTTTGGCAGTTGAAAACTGCACTTCTGTTGTTTTTGGATAATGGAAATGTTTGAATTCCACACTACCCGTAATTTCCAAAATACTCTGATAGTATTGAGGAGTTTTTGAAGATAAAGATGGCCTGTAGAAAATCCCTTTTCCAAAATAGCTTTGGATGGCCAAGTAAGGGTTTTGATTGAAAAATTCTTTTTCAATAATGGTTACCACCTGAGTTGGCTGTTTCTTAAAATACTCAGATGATGTTTTTGTTTTTGGGAATGAATCCCTTGTCCCTTTTGAGGGAAAAAATGTTGAGGATGTGATTCCTCTTTCTGGAATAGAAATTGTTCCAGATGTGTTTTGTGAAAATGATTTTGAAGGTATAACCTCCAGTTTTGAATATGAAGTGGTTGGTTCCCCGATTTCTGGGATACGATGCAATACAGTTCTGATTTTCTCAGAATCCATATTTCTCAACCAATGATGGATGCGATTATGTAACTCCGAATCTTCTGGAGTTAATTCTGGTGATTCTTCCAAAGTATTTTTGGATGATGATGATTGGTTATGGGTGACCTGAGACCAGGTCATAATAGGTTTAGCCGATGAAAGGCTGGTAATAGTGAGGTTTGGAGGTTCACTCTTCTCCTTTCCCTTTTTCTTTTTGCTCATCTTTGAACCTGTTTTGGAGAAATTCTCTGGTTAGAAAATCTGGTAATGAATTATTCTCTCCTCTGATAAACTCAATATCAAAATAAAAAATACTTAATAATGCTTGCCATCTGGCAAAAATTTGTTTTGATGCAATGTTTTTAACATCTTTTAATAAAATTTCTTTTGCAGATTTGCAATCAATCCTTAGTAAAATTTTTTGATTAAGTAAATCTGATTGAAATTTGGAAATGCAAAGTACTATAGATAGTACTTCCTTTTTGACAGTGGAATAATTCTTTTGACAATCATTCCAATGGCCAGATGTAAATTGAACAATATGTTCATTGTCGTTCTGGACTTGTTTTAAAATTCCTCCGTAGCCAAGATCGCTGGCGTCGGTTTCTACTACCTTGGGGAGTATTGGATCCGCAAGATGTAAGCAAGGAATGTTTTGAACCTGTGCTTTTATCTTTTGCACAATTTTTGTGTGTTCTTCTATCCATGGCTCAGGGATTTTCTTAAGCCTATTATGTAAAGGTTTTGCTAACCTATTAATATTTGGGCAGAAACTTAATACATAATTTAAGCTACCTAGAAATCTCTGTAGCTGAGTTTTGTCAATAATCCTATCGGGAAACTTAGTCGTAAACTCTAAGGATCTATTGATTGGAATAACTGTTCCATTGGATACGTTGTGTCCAAGAAACCTGATGTTTGTTTGGAAAAGAGTCATTTTCTTGGCTGATAGAGCCAATCCATTTCTCTTGATGATATGGAAGAAGGTTTTGAGATGTCTGATATGTTGTCTGACATCTTTGGAAAATATGAGTACATCATCGATGTACACAATACAGAATTCCGAGTAAGGATTGAATATGTCATTCATGATCCTTTGAAACTCAGAAGGTGCATTTTTGAGACCAAAAGGCATAACATTCCACTCAAACTGTCCAAATGGAACAGTGAATGCAGTTTTGTACCTGTGTTTGGGCTCGATTTGAATCTGCCAAAAGCCTGATTTCATATCAAACTTGGAGAATATTGATGATGAATATAGTTTTTGAAGCAAGTCTTTTTTGTTGGGAATAGGATACCTAATCCATTTTAAGGCTTAGTTCAAAGGTTTATAGTTGATGACGAGCCGAGGAGTTCCTCTTTCAATCTCGGCTGATTTGTTGACATAGAAGGCCGCACAACTCCACGGCGATCTGGATTTTGAGATCAACTTCTTAGATAGGAGATCTTCGATCTCTTTTCTACAGAATTGTTCAAGGTCACCATTCATCTGAATAGGCCTTGCTTTTGTTGGGATATCCTTTTCATTAAAGGATGGTTCATATGGTAAATCTACCATGTGTTGTTTTCTTTCCCAGAATGCACTGGGTAATTCAGAGCATACCTCTTTTTCAAAAGAAGTTTGCAATTTAGAGATTTTATCTTTAATCTCTGGTATTAGAAGTTCTTTCTCAACTGTATGAGATTGAACCTTGGTTTTGAGATAGAGAAGGTCCTTTTCTCTATGAGCTATTAGAACAGAAATCTCTTTTGGAGAGATTGAATAAGATTTGATAAGATTAAGATCCCTTGTTTTGGGTTCTTCAATAAATGGGAAAATGAAAGCTTCTGCTCCCATTCTGAATGATATTCTGGTGTGTTGAACAAAATAAGGAGTAATAATGTCCATGAATGGAGTACCTAGTATGACTGGATAGCCTATATCAGATACTATGACAAATGGAGTTTTGATTAGGTGTAATCCTTTTAGAATCGACACCTCGGTTTTTCCAATAATATTCATTTCTGATTTATTGGCAGAATTAAGACGTTCTTCAGTTGGTTTGTAAAACCTTCTAGGAACGATTGATGGGGATATACAATTGAGATCAGCTCCTGTATCAAAGAGAGCATTGGTCTCGAGTTTTGAATCATCAGGAAATACTAGGGTTATCCTAATTTTGTATTTTCTGGTGGTGATTTTCTTTAGGCTCCGTATGTTTTGTGCGAGATCATCGTCAGATTCACTCACATAGGTTGATGTTTTATCTCCATTATTAAGTAGTTGAAACTTAATGTCATATTCTTTTAATTTTTCTTTAAGCAGGTGGAGTTCCAGTTTAATGGTTTTAATCTCCAGTTTTAAGTCTTGAATTTGACTTTCTGGTGTTATGGTTTTGTTCTTTCGTTCCAAGACAGTAGTGAGGTTGTAATAGCCTTTACTGGTATTTGGAATTCCAGAGGTTTTGATTGATTGTGATCTATCCAAAGATGTAGTCAAGTATTCTACATAAAGTTTGGTTAGTGATGGATCATTTAGTCTAAGGATTTTTTCTTGAAGTTGTTCATCTTCTTCCTTAGTTAATACATTGATAGTTTTGTTGGAGGAATCAGAGTTGCTTGATGCAAACTCATCTTCCTGGGGATTAGATTCTTCATCTGACCATTGTTCAGACTCAGAAGTTGATGAGGATGTTTCTACCATAATAGCAGATATTTTGGCAAGGGTGTCTTCTTCAAGTTTTAATTCGTGAAGTTTTTTAGACATTTTGCAGTAATTTACAGTGTGACCCTTTCTGCCACATTTATAACATTTAAACTCTTTAAAGTTTTTAAAGGGTTTTTTATGATGTTTTGAGTCCTTATTAAAATTTCTTTTATAAGGTTTTTTATAAAAATTCATTCTCTTCTCAAAGAATGGTTTTCTTGATTTTGAAAACTTATTATAAGTTTTATTATAAGGTTTTGATTTTGTTTTACTGCAAGTTCCCTCGCAGGTTTTATCAGCAGAGAAGTTGCCATCAAACTGTTTGCAGAATGATCCAATCTCTCTCTTTGAAACTTTAAGTTCCAATTTCATTTGTTTCTGGATTTTCAAATCTTGACAAATTTGAAGACCCTGGTTTTGAGCAAAACTGATTAACTGACCATAGGTAAGTTGATCATATGGGATGATGTGATTCCCATAAGTTTCGCGGATTTTGTTTCTGGTTTTCTCGCCTAAGAGAGGAGGAAGTCCTGCTAGGAATTTCTCTTTCCAGAATGGTTGAATAGAGTCATCTCTTAACATAACTCTAGACAAGAAAGTTGTTTTGTAGTTTTGAAAATCACTCATCTTCCTACATTTTATGTTGGAAAGAAGATCAGCGTTTTTATCTTTTAAATGGGATGGATCTCCCATAAAATGATGTGATATGGTGAAGAGTAATGTTGAGACGGCATCCTGTATAGGAGCGCCTTGATTGGAAAGTATGGGTGTACCACACTCATCAGTCAATATTGCATTGCAGATATCTGACTGTTGTTGTTTTGAAAGATGATGATCCCACCATCCTTTTAGTTGGCCTGAGAAGCCAGCTATTAATAACTCAACAACTGTTTTATCAGTTGTACCGATTTGGGTTTTGTAAGCATTTGACGCCATGGTCATCTGCTGTAAGATATTTAATATCTCGTGATCAGTCATACCATCTATGTTCCAAACATAGATAGAAGATGCGTTATACTTAGTTTGGATAACCTGACTAGGTTGGGTTCCTATGGTGTGAGGATACCTAACAGGGCTAGGTTCTTGCCAAGCTAACTTTTGAAGGTGAGGAGTCGGTTCAGAAATGTTTTCCTGGGAACTATCCTCAGATGATATTGAAGATCCTAGTTTGCTAAGAATACTAAGATCCTTTAATGGGGTGTTGGTTGGTTTTGAAGTCACTGGTGACTCAGGAACAACTAATCCTAAATTATTTGAAAATTGTTCTTCTAATTGGGACCTAAGGGTATTATTCCAATTTTGAAGTTTTTCAAATTTTGATGTTATCTCTTCCTGGGCTAGTTTAGAGACCTGGAATGGTTTGAAGATAGGGTTCTTAATTATCCTATCCGTTGTTTGATAAGAGGTAGAGGGAATATCTATTCTTAGATTTTTCTCTATCCTTATTAATTGTTTTCCTAAACTAGTTAGGCTGATATTTGTATAGTTATTTTGGGTAACTATGTTTTTGAGATTAGTTGCCTGATTCTCTTGGGGGTTTTTAAGAGGGAAGGCTTCTACCTGACTATCCTGGTAAGGGAAAGTGATATGTCTTAATGGAGGATGTTCAGCTTCGACCGAACCATCCGGAGTTTCCCATAAGGGTAACTTCTTTTTTGTTTTGACCATGTTAACTTCGTTAACTAGATCATCCGTTTCTTGTAAAAATCTATCGAAGTCAGCTAGTGTGATTTCGCTAGGTTTTATTTCCGAAAAGGTTTTAAGTTGTGGAGTCATAGCTATTGGTGTGCTAGCTAAAGGCTCTACTGGTTCATTTTCTAAAAGCATATCGAAGTCGGCTTCCGTGACATCCGAGACACTGATTGAAGGAAATGATTTATATTGTGGAACTATAGCTATAGTTTCTATGGCTATTGGTTCTATTGTAATGTTGACTGGTTTAGGGTCAATTTGAACTAAAGGTTTGACTTCTAGTTCTGGTAATGGATCCTGAATAGTAACTGGTAGGTTACCTATTAAGACCGTTGATGGTTTGACTAAGTCGACTGGTTCTGACTTAAGGTCATCTGATAATAATTTGCTATCCTTGCTAAGGGTAACAATGTGATCTGGTAACTTTTTTACATATTTGGAAGTTTTCCTATCTGTATGTTTTGATTGATGTACGAATGGGGAGTCTAATCCTTTGGTTGCCCTATAGATTTCTAACCATTCGAAAAACTTAATATTTTTATTATGTTCTTTAACATATCGTTCATGTTTCCTAAAGCAGCTAGCCCTAGCATGTTCTGAATGATTTTTAAAGAACCAATTTGATATTCTTCTGTTTTGAGGTAGGTTTAGATCTGTTCTTAGGGTTTTTTCTTCCCAAGATTCTTCTGAAGCTATCGTTAATACGTTTAACTCATTAAACCTAACATCCTGACTGGGTGCTAAAGATTGAGTTGGTGATGAAGGAAAGATAGGTGACAACTGAGGTGATTCTTCCATCTCAGATGTCTCAACTGTATAAACCGGTCTGGGTATTTGGTTACTACAGTCTACCTCCTTAAGTTTTGGTTTCCTAAGTAAATCTGAGGTCGATAACCTAGGTTTTGTATGGAGTGGTAAATCCTTTGATGAAAATGATGAGGCACTCGGGGAGTATCTCATTGATGTAGATCTATTGAATCCTATATATATATATATATATATATATATATATATATATATATTCAAGAAATATTCATTTAAATTTTATTTAAATACATCTTAATTTAAATTAGATTTAAATAAATCTTCTTTTAAATTGGAGAGTCCTTAGTCAATATGCTTTTAAAAATTTAGATCTTTATTTTCTTCAATTCTGCAATAAAATTTAAATAATAATAATAAAGTATAAAATCAATAAAAATTAAATAAAATTAGATAAAAATTAAAGTTGAAAAGTGATAAATTATGTCAAATTATACAAGTCATCAATTAACCAAGTCATCAATGAACCAAGTCATGATATTCATCATAAAGTTAGTGGATGCACCTGAATTTGATGGTAATCTCAACCATCTTGTTTTTCTTGGTTGGCTTTATAAGGCATATGTTGTTTTCCAATTTTATGGCATGAATGATATTCAATTGTGTCCATCTTGCTAAAATGATGTGAGTGGGTACTGCTGAGCTTTATTGGTATTATATCCAATGTCAATATGAATACTAAGGTTCCCAATTTTACATTTGATTGAGATGAAGTAGAAACCAAAAGAAAAATATGTTTTTTTCTTTTCCATAGGGTCAAATAAATCAATCAACTCCTCAATTTGAGACAAGCCATATCTAATGTTAAGGTATACATGTCTTTCTTTGAAGAGTTAACACTTCAATGTGATATTCAAGAAGATTCTAGGATCACTACTACTTGATTCCTTAATGGTCTAAAATCAAAGATGAAGAAGGTTGTTTCTTTGCATTCATCATCTTCAATTTAAAAGGCATACCACAAAGCTATAAAAGCTGAGTCATCATCGACTTTCACATTTTGGCTCCCTTATTCTCACCACCCCAACACTAATACAACTAAGGGTTTGAACTTGCCCAATGTGGGGTACTCTAATCCAACAAAGTAGGTGTCTTCCTTTAGGGCCTAGAATCAATGCCATAATTTCCATACCAAAGGTCACCTCACTTCTTGATGTCCTAATCACAATTTAACAATTGCATAACAAACTAAATCTCCACCTAGAAAGTACCCCATTAAAGTATAGGTAAATGACAACAACCCAATTATTGATTAGTATGATGTAGATGTTTCGAGTGGTGATGAAGAAGAAATTGTTGGTGCCACGTCTTATTCCTTTACTTTTCACTCGCCGGAGTCAAGTTCTTCTCATATGGGGAATGTAAATAAAGATAATACTATTTAAGTTATTAAAATTATCTAGCTAAGATTTTAGTATTTTGTAGGGATTGTATTTATCTTTGTTTGAATTTTGATTGTTATTAGTTAGGTTTAAATATTTATCTTATCTATAATAAACGCTTATAAATGAGTGTGTTAAGTTGTATATTAGTATACTGGAATTATGAATTAAAATTTCAATTTCTCTCATATTGTTTTTGAAAGAGTTTATGACTCAGTTCATAAGCTAGGCAAGGAGATATAGGCTCCGTAAAGACTCATCCCCCTAATATGTATGATACAGAGTAATAAGCACTTGAACTAAACACATATCATAAGTAGTAAATTTGAAAATCATAGATAAATGTAAAACTATCTGCACAGAGAAATAGTTTGGTAAGTAGAAAGCATATAAACAGTAAAAGCTTTCTAATCAAAGTATAAGCTTTAGTATGTTGGAACGTATACACCTTGAACTCAGATTGTAAAAACACCATAATAGATCATACACAATAAGTGATATCATGAGATAAATCCAAATAAAGACTCTAGTTGCTTATGTCAATTACTCGACAGTAAACAATTCACTAAGCAATCAAATAATTACACTCTGACTAAAATAAAACCATTATACCTTTATCAGTCGGGACTTCTATTTGAACTACCTATTGCTACTCTTGCTTGCTGCCTCAATAATAACCTGTTCTGTTACATGAGCTCAACTTTTCTCCAAAGCCAACACCACCAGATGTGGTGTGATCAGAAACCATATATCAGTAAAGTGAATGGAATAGTACTATAAACCTTAAGGACCACTCTTAATCATGAGCCACTAATAATCAATTAGGGACACACAATCCACCACAAATCTCAAATTGTGTAAGGGAGACACACAGTCAAACCATATACACACATAGGCAACGATTTGATATCTTAGCTCAATAACCAACCCAAACTTATAATATTGTGTCTCACACAAAAGACATAATAGTCTTGAGCTCAACACTGAAGCACACTATGTTCCCTACAATGCTAAAGTAAATAATGTAAGCTCTCCAAAAATAACATGTGAAAAAAATGTAATTCTCAATGTAGATTTTCGTAGAGTTTTGTACTAAAATCATTGGTAAAGAGAAGAAGAATAGGGGTATTTATAGAGGGAAGCCCAATTTTTGGGTCATGTCCACGAGTCTCACCGTAGACCTCGCTAAACACTCATTTAGCATAAGAAATGAATTAGGCCTTATTTGGATCAATTAAGCCTTTTAAGTTAATCATTGTCAATATCTTTAGTAACTCATTTAAGCCTAATTAAGAATCTTTCATATCTTTAAGCCACATTTTATGCTTAACCAATAAGTATTACTATTACCTTTGCACCTTTAGCTTATACAAAAGGAAAATGCAATCATATGTTATACTATAGAATGAGGTTAATTGTATTGCACCATATTTGGGGAAAAAGAAAGAAAAACTTATAACACAGTTATCCCTCTAAAGAAAAAGAAAATAAAATTGAAAATAAGTTTAGGGTATTGTGAAGTTACAAAAATATGTAAAATAAAAGAATATGAAAAGAATGATAAGATAGGGTGCACTAAAATATCAACTAAAAGCTCAATTATAGTCAAAAAGTGCATGATGAATAAAAATAAAACTAAGGTTTGAAAAGAGCCTAAATGTCTTCATTTATTGACTCCCACATAAACCTTTCATTACAAGCATGTAAAGCCCTTATTGATCTTTAGCTAAGTAAATATTTATATTAGTTGAGAGGAATGTGAAAAATAGACTTATAAGACTTGTTCTAAGATTGAATTTATTAGCATGCTCATAAAGGTTGATTTCATGAGTACATTGGATGATATCATGTGCAACACATTGATTGCCACACAAATTGTATATGTAATGAATAGGCAAGTACACGTATCGTAACAAGTAATACAATAGTAAGAAAGGATCGTTCCCACACATAGAAACTAAGTTTTTAAACTAAAAACCTAAAAATAAATTTTTTTGTGTTATTATATTTTAAATAAGCAAAATGAAAAATAACTAAAAGTAAATAGCAATAA
Organism: Hippophae gyantsensis; assembly: GCA_030763125.1. NCBI lineage: Eukaryota > Viridiplantae > Streptophyta > Magnoliopsida > Rosales > Elaeagnaceae > Hippophae > Hippophae gyantsensis. Next base: position 36,707,912 of record CM061035.1, on the reverse strand, counting down.
TTAATTAACTTAGATTTGGTAACTAGGAAGATGATATATGAGAAAATATCAAGTAATACTTAATCTCCTAATTTTCTAAACATATGAATTGCTAAAATCCCTCAATATAATTATTAATTAATTACATGATCAATTGAATCTAACCTAGCATGTATTTCTCTCTCAAGTAAACTACACACTATATAGTAATTAATTTAATCACACTCTCATGTCAATTAAATTGCATACTGCTCATTAAGTTCATCAATTATGGATCACATACATAAGAATCATACATCTCTGCCTAGAAACTATGTATGTTATTTAATCAAGACAAACAATTAAATAATTCTCTCAAATCTATTTAATTACCTTTATAGATAAATTGTTGGCCAAACAATTAATAACATAAAAATTAGATTAAATAATCTAATTAAATTATAATTATAATTGGGGTAAAATATTAGATCATCACATGGTGAAAATTGGGTTCATAAGATCCCTAGATTAATAAATTAACTACACATAATTGTGTCTATAAAGCTCATATTTTTCATTAAGAAAGACATAAAAATTGATAAAGAAAAGAGTAGAAAAAGAAATACAATCAATCTCTTGAATTGTAGTGTTAATCTCCTCTTAAATCTCCACCTAAATTGTGTCCTCTCTAGATTTTTCTGTATTTTCTCTATTTTTTGCTCCAAAAGCTTACCAAAATTATGCTAATAACAGCTCTTTTGCTTACGTGGTAGCTCCTGATTGGATCGACATTAAAAACCCATAAAAAATCCATAAAAAATCTCAAAAAATTCCAAAAATTATATTTTCACCTCTTTTCAATAAAAAGTTTATATTTTAATATTTTTTACTCCAAAAATACTATTTATTGAATAAAACAAGTAAATACTAAGTAAAAAAGTACACGAATGACTCTACTGTCATAGAGTAATCACATCCCCAAACTTAATTCTTTGCTTGTCCTTAAGTAAAGCCAAGTATAACTAAATTACATAACATGGGTAGTATATTTATAAATATACTTCTATTAGTACATGCATATTTCACAAAAACTATCCCTTTCAAAAGTCGTATTATCCTATGATAAAGAGGTTCACATATTCATCAATCAATGTTCCATCAATACAAGGATATGCAAGGTTTTTCAAAAATTGATTCATGTGTGTGTGCTGCATATGATACCATCCAATGCACTCATAAAATTAACCTATATGAGCATGCTAATTAATTCAATTTAAGAACAAGTCTCTTAAGTCTATTTTTCACATCCCTCTTCATTAATATAAATATACACTTAGCAAAAGATCAATAAGGACTTTACATGGTTATAATGTAAGGATTAGGTGGGGGTCGATAAATAAAGACATTTAGGCTCAATCCACACCTTAAATTTTTTTTATCATCATACACATTTTAACTACAATTAACATTTTAATTGATATTTCAGTGCACCTTTTTTTGTCATTCTTTTCATATTCTTTTATTCCACATCTCTTTTTTTTTTGTAACTTCACAACACTCTCAAACTTATTTACAATTCTATTTTCTATTTCTTTAGAGGGATAATTGTGTTGTGAATTTTTCTTCTTTTTTTCTCTTTTTATAGGGTGTATTACATTTCATCTTACTCTGTAGCATAACACGTGATTGCATTTTTTTCATTTCATACAAGCTAAAGGTGCAAGGGTAAAGGTAATTCTTATTAGTTAGGCATAAAATATGGTTTAAAGATATGAAAGGTTCTTTGTTAGGCTCAAATGGGTGACTACGGATATAATAATGGTTAGCTTGAAAGACTCATTGATCCAAATAAGACCTAAATCATTTCTATTGCTAAATACTATTTAGGATTTCGCCTCAAGGGATGGTTAAATAGATTCTAAAACTTCGTAGACCTCATCGACTTGCATAACTCACTACAAAGTTTCTTTAAAAAAGAACACCAAAATCAATCATGAACATGTGCATATAAATTTGAATCAATCCAATCAAAACTAGCAAGCATATCATATGACTAATGTAAATAGCTTAACAAATATGTTACATTCCTTATCTTAGTCATGAAAACCAATTTTTATCATTGATTTCATATGTTTCATATCAAGCACACATGCATTTAGTTTCCATATGTTTGTCAATTTCTACCCAAACATGATTAAAAATATCCTAAAAAAATTCCCTAAAAAAATTCCTAAAACTTTAAAATGCATAGTAAAAAACATTAATGCAGATAATGAAGTTCTATCCCTCAAACTTAAATTTCACATTATCTCCAATGTGCACATATAAATATGAAAAGGTAAAATGAAAGAAAACTCCCTATGCTTTGGCACAACACATATGTTGCTGAAATGCTCAATATTGTTTCACCATTTTTCTCCAAATTTATTCACCTACAAAAAAAAAACAAAAACAATATAAATAAAATAACGTTGGGTTGCCTCTCAAATAGCATCACATTTAACATCCTTGACTAGATGGTCATATCAAGTCCTAAGGCACATATATTTGTGTCCATTTACTTTTGAGTTTCCTTGGAAAAAAATTGAGTCTTGATTTGTTCAATAATACTTTATGTTTTTCCTCACAAACACGGTTCACAATCCTCTTCTCATGCTATATTTTTGTTTTCCTTTTGAACTTTTTGGCATTCTTATAAGTACTTCATCGTAACTCATCCAATTTATGTATTTTCAACATCTTTTTAACCTTTCTATTGGACTCTTTCATTTTCATACTTGACTGGGGATGGAAAGGTAAAAATGTGTGATCTAAACTTGGTGGCTCTTCAATTTATGGTTTGAGCTTCGATTCTATCTCAAAATTTTATATAATTACCTTTGATACATACATGAGAGGCGCATCTTCCAAAAAGTTCACACAATCCAAAATATCAACCTTTGATTACATACTTTCAAAGTTAAAAAAGTTTGAGTTGTTTTCTGCTTAGCTTATGTACTTGTTCATAGCATCATGTGTAACAGTCTTAAGTGTGGGCGACTCAACAGATCTTTTAAGTTTCCTTACATTCAGTAACATTTATCCTTAAGCATTCATTTGCACAATCAATGTTAGGGGGTTTAGATTCTTTAAAAACTTTAAACATTATTTGTTCATCTTGCACTCTTATTAGAAGTTCACTTTTTTGTACATCAATAAGTGCCCTTTCGATTGCTAAGAACAGACGACCAAGTATGATAGGAATGCCACGATCCTCTTCCATGTCTAGCACAATAAAGTCCAACGGAATGATGAATTTGTCTACTTTTACTAGCAAATATTCTACCACACCCTGAGGTCTCTTAATTGATCTATCTACCATTTGTAATGTTACTAAAATGGGTTTGGCTTTACCAACCCCTAATCTCTTGAAAACTGATAATTGCATGAGGTTAATGCTAGAACCCAAGTCACATAGTGCCTTGCCAAAACGGATGTCCCTAATAGTGCAAGGGATGTCAAAACTACCTAGATCTTTCAGTTTTTGTGGTAGTTTTTTTATCAAGGAAGGTGTTACAACCTTCAGTCAATGTTATTGTTTCATGATTTCTAAGCCTCTTTTTCTTTGATAGTATATCCTTCATGAATTTGGCATAAGAAGACATATGTTCAAGTGCCTCTATAAATGGTATGTTTAGGGGTAGCTTCTTGAAGACTTCCAAAAATTTTGAAAACTACGTATCTGACATTTTATTTTGCAGTCTTTGAGAGAAAGGAATAGTGGGTTTGAAGATATTGCTCTTTTTTTGTTGAATTATTTATTTTTCAATGCTCTCTTTATCCACTAGTTCCTCTTTATCCTTGTTAATTTCTTATTTCTCCTCATCCTCATCCTTTTCTGTCTTATGTTCATGTTCTAAAGTTTTACCACTCCTTAAGGTTATGGCGTTGCACTGGTCCTTACCTTCTCTTCTTGGGTTTACAATTATGTCACTTAGAAGGTTACCTTGAGGCTTTTGACTTATAGCCTGAGCGAGTTTCCCTATTTGGTTCTCCAAATTTCAAAGTGAAGCTTCTTGAGTGGAAACTTTTGTATTTACTGATTTGATGAAGTCTTTCATCATCCCCATTAAAGAATTTCTATTGTCCTCAATAAGTGGCTTATTCTCTTAGGCTTGTGATTATTGCAGTTGTTGAAAAACAGGTGATGGAAATGATTCACGGTTGAATTAATTACCACCTTGATTGTTGTTATTACTCCAAGAGAAGCTTGAATATTGTCTCCATCTTGGGTTATATGTGTTTGAGTATGGATTATTTTTTAAGTTCCCATTACCTACATATCATATGGATTCAAGATTATTTGGACAATTATAAAAAAAATGAGCTCCTCTACAAAACACACATAACACTCCTCAATCTTGGACTTGGTTTATACTCGCTTGCATTTTTGAGCCTTCAAAAGATTAACTAAAGATGAAACTTGAGCTGTAAGTGTAGTGATATCATTTACCTCATGCACTCCGGCTACTCTTCTTGTGGTTGTCATTCTGTCCATTGGCCTGTGATAATTATTGCTATCCATTTTCTCAAGTAAATCATAAACTTGATTGTAAGATTTTACTAGAAAAGCCTTATTAGCATATGCATCAACAATAGTTCTTGTTTGAGCATTAAGACAATTGTAAAAAATTTCCATTTGAATCCAAGAAGGAATACCATGATGAGGACACTTCCTTAGCAATTCCTTGAATCTTTCCTATACTTCATATAAATATTCTCTTTCATATTGTTGGTAGGAAGTAATGTCATTTCTAAACATGGCATTCTTTTTTGGTGGGAAGTATTTCATCATGAATATCTATACCAAACCATTCCAAGAGTTAATAGAATCAGGTGGCAAAGAATTTAGCTAAACTCGAGCTCGGTATCGCAAAGAGTAAAGGAACAATATAAACCTAAATGCCTCATTTGTCACACCACTAAACTTGAATGAACCTCTAACTTCAATAAACAATCTGAGATGCATATGAGGATCCTTCGTGAGAATAATATTTTCTTATTATTATATTATTTGTTTGCTATAGTATACTTGCGTACCTATTGCATACAATTCAAGTCAATCAATACAACACAACAATAAGAAGCTACAAATTCCCTGAGAAAAAGCCTAAAAATGATGTATATCAAGAACATTTATGTTCAAAGTTTGCAACTTAGACACAAAATAAGACATGGACTCGTAACGAGTAGACTAAGCAATGTTCATAGAAGAATAGGAAGAAGAAGTAGCATATGAATGCTTAGGATCATGATTGTTAGACACAATAATGCATGAGAGGACAATCCTACTCAGAAAGTTGAAAGGAATGTTATGAAAAATAGTAGAACCCCACCTAGAAATCAAAGAAAGGTAGTGAAGAATATAGGAAAGTGGAGCACTAGTGTGGATAATTATAGTTCTACAGACCATATCAACAAGATCTATATCATCACTATTTAGAATCATATAGAGGAAGTGTCCTTGGGATGGAGCAACAGAAAAAATATGGGAGCGAGGATGAATAATGGCACTGACAATAGCATTAAGAGAATAACCTAGGGTAGAGACACCAATAGCAAGGGCATTACCAATAAAAGTGTAGTCATGTCCTACCTATTGAATAGAAATTTCTTCATAATTGCAAGCATTCACAATATCACATGTAGAAAGGTAGGTGGAAGCAATATTTTCAAATTCAAAAGGGATGGTAGGAAATGAGAGAAACTCAACAACAGGAAGGGTTAAAAAATTATGAATATCATCTCAGAAGAAGGTAACTCTATATCTCCTAAGGACAAAAGAAGTAGAGAATCTAGTAGTAAGAGTACAAGGTAAAGCATCATAGAATTCCCAAACAAGCTTATCATTATAGAAATAATTCAGAAAATAGAGTGAAAGCCAAGAAAAGTACGCAAATCTTTGTTCGACTTCAAAAAAATCATGAATATCGACAATACTCTCCACAAGAATAAGTGCACTACTAGAAGGATTGGCAGGTTCAGGTTTCTTTGACTTCTTATCAATTTTGGAATGTTTTGAGGCCATAATTGGTAAAAACAAAGACGTAAGATAAATTGGTATAACAAGAATATAAGGAAGCTATTATGAGGTGTGAAAGAAGTAGGCGCTAGGGAGTTCTTTAAATAAGCAAAGATAGACCTCACTAAGTACCTTTCCATCCACCTCACTAGGGTGTTTGACGAGGTGGTAGAGGTTGGACCTAAAAAATGATGCAAAATAGCCAAATACACTCAACATAAACATCCATATGACAATCAATCAAAAAGGCATTCATTTGAGAGTATGACCAATAAATTATGGGAACATGCATTGTGATGCATTGTGTGTGAAATGCAAAACATGTTATATATATGTGTCCTCAAGAAATGTTTATATGAATAAATCAAAAGAAAGTATATATTCGAATTGTTTCAAACTTCATAAGTCCACATGTAGCCTCTATCTCCCCTAATGAAAACACAACCTTAGTAGAAATAAAAAGGTCTTAAAATTCTTGTAAAGGTAGGCTGAGGTTTAGGGAGAATAGAAGAAACATTTAAGCAAAGGCACACCTTCAAATAAATAAACTTTCACTTTAAGCAAGAATAAAAGGAAGCTATTATGAGGTGTGAAGAAAGTAGTCACTAGGGGTTCTCTAAATAAGAAAAGAGAGACCTCGCTAAGTATATTGCTATCCACCTCACTAGGGTGTTTGGAAAGCCATGTAGCGAGGTGGTGGGGAGCACAATGGAAAGCCACGTGGTGAGGTGGTATAGGGTAGACTTGAAAACTGATGCAAAATAGCCGAAAGCACTCAACATAAACATACATTTGAGAATCAATCTAAAAGGCATTCATTTGAGAGTATGACTCATAAATTATGGGAACATGCATTGTATGTGAAGTGCAAAACATGTTAACTATATGTGTCATCAAGAAATGTTTATATGAATCAATCAAGAGGAAGTATATACTCAAATTGATCCAAACTTCATAAGTTCACATATAACCTCTATCTCCATTAATTTAAATGCAATCTCTATAGAAATCAAAAGGTCTTCAAAAGCTTGTAAAGATAGGCCAAGGTTTGGGTAGAAGAGAAGAAATATTTAAGCAAAGGCACACCTTTAGACAAATAAACCTCCTCTTTTTCATTTTCCTTTTTCCTTTTCTTTCTTTCTCTTTCTTTCTTCATTTTCTTTTTCTTTATTTATCCCCCCATTTTTTTAAAAAGGCTCAAGAGAAGCAAAAAATCCCAGAGCAAAGAATGTTCAACAAGGAAAAGTTAAAACTTAACAAAAGGAGTGTCAGGTAAGTGGGGTTGAACATTTAAGCTAGGCTAGTAGATATAAAGAAATGAAAGTATAATAATAAGGTTTAAGAGGGGACACTGTGGATAGGTAGATGATGAGTGCTTAAAAAACACTAAAATTACTATGATTTAATGTACTTTAATTGATTAAATAAATTTATATTTGTATAATTTTATCATATATTTATAGAAATTTGTCTTTTCAGAATCACAGATTTTTTTATTGTTGTTCAAGTATTTTCATTCAAAAATAACTTAAAGACATGAAGAAAAATACTGCAGGAAATACATCGCTAATATGTTGAGAAAATAAATGAAGAAAAGTCAAAAAGATGGAATTTTTTTTGGCCAAAATGGGTCAAAAAGGTCAAAATGTCAAAAGGCTGAAATCTCGTGCACAACAGCTCATTAGTGCCGAATCATGTGTGCAGTAGCCCATTCGCGTTGTGTTGCGCGTGCTAAAAACCCATATGTCGAGATTTTTGCGCCCCATACGCGTGTCCAAATTCAAATTTTAAAATACATTCCCCATTTTTTAGCTTTTCCTCACCTATAAATGGACCCTTTCCTCTTATTGTAAAACACACAATTTTCTGAGCTTTTTCTCTCCCTAGAAAGTTTTAATTTTTTTATTTTTTAGTTTTGAAGTTCTTCTCTAGATTTTTATTTTTTGATTCAATAAGAGGAGATACAAATCCGTTTTGAGTTTTTGCAGCAACAAAATTAGCATCAAACTATTGTAAAGATTCTTTTAATGTATTATTTTAATGAATTCTTTACAATTATCTTTCTATGTTTTATTCTTATATGTTATATTTAATTTGTCTGTGATTAAATTTAACATGGCTGTCTGTTTGTAAATATGATATATTATAACGTTGTTATGCTTGTGAAATATTAAATAGGTAAAACATTTCCATAAAATAAATTGATTTTGTTTTTACTCAAGATTTTATATTAAGGATGTTAGAGAGAAATATATTATTTTTCATTACAAAGTTAAATCTGAAAATTAGATTTTAAGGTTTAATTATGCAGTCTAATTTAGAGTAGTACTCTTTTATTCATTGGTATAATCGCCCGGTATTTAGAGTGAAACTCTATTTTAAAAGTTTTTTTATAAGAATTATTATTCGAAAATATATTGACGACTTATTTTCAGTAATGGTTTTAAAATTTGAAAGTTAGTACTTAGATAATTAAATTCTTAGGTTTAATTTGGACATCTTGAATAAAGTTTAATTTGCTATTTCTTAGAAGTAAAGCTGAAATTTAATATTTAATTAATTAATCGGGTCCACCTAAGGATATTAGTTAGTTAATATTAAACAAAAGAATTTGGCCCCGCTTAAGCACACTTTCATACCAAAAAAGAGAAGATCAACAAATATAAATTTATATCTTTAATAACCTAAATAATATAAGCAAGCATAATTAACTTAATTATTATATCCCTAAATACTCCACTGTTATAAATGATAAAAATTTGAATTATTGTTTATTGAATCTACTTCTATGTTTATTTTTATGTTATTAGATTACGAAACAAACAAACCAACATATTGTGACAAGATGTTTAAGATTTAATTTCGTTTATAAGATTTTGAATAATAAATTAAAAACTACATATATTCCTTCCTTAGATCGATTTTGTGAGTATACTTATAATTTTATATAAAATGATTTGTGCACTTGCGATAATTTTATAAATTATAAAACAAAAGATTCCACAAGATCGGTATTTGTAATGCCGGTCTTGTGGCTCATTAGTAGGTAAGTATGGCAAGAAAGATCAAATAGTCCAAAGATGGCCTAAATCATTTTTCAATCTAAACAGCACTTAGGATTTCACCTCTAGAGAAACTACATTGGAATTCTAAAGATTGCTAGATGCATACAAATCATTAAAGTAAAGAAACCACACAAACTTCTTAAACATAAGCATAAAGATTCACAACGTTATTACGTGTATGAAAAAGTTGTTCTGCTTCTGCTTTTTTCAATATTTTATAAAGACTTTATAAGAGATTAGTCATACAACTACTTCAAAAATACCCATGTCAGAATAGCCACACATCTATTTATTTCAAAAGTCTCTCAACCAAAAAGCAACAAAGATCACAACAACATGTAAACTTAAAAAGGTAGAAATGTATGACATAATAATTTACTAATCAGTTTCAGGAAAAGATGGGGAGAGGAAGTAAGGAGTGTCACAACATCAAACACAGCAAAAACATATAATATATTTATTTTTGTTAAATTTTGTGTTTAAACAAAAAGAAATAAAACATGTTTATAAAGAATAAGAGTTATAAGATGAATGGCTAGAACCAAAAGAGATAAGAGAAAAGAATAGAACAACTCCTAAAATGATCACCCAAAAATAGCGATAAAATAGTATCCCACTATTTAAAGTATTTATAAGGGAAATTGATTCAGGAAATAACATTTGTGCCATGTGAGCATACAGAATATAAGGTACTCAAGGTTTGCTTTGTTTGTTATTTCTTGATAATCCTATCTAGTTATTCAAATACGTCAAACCAGATAGACATTTAGAAGTAGAATTGTTTCTTTCCATACTGTGTCTTAAGTACATGATATAAGAGATGTGGGTGAATGAGAAGAAATTCGGGTAGTACTTCTCACGTATCTAAGATAATGCCTACCTAAATGGCCAATAGTGCCATACAAATAATAAACATGAATATTGGAGTTAGAGAATCTGGATCCCTGACTTTGAGAAGTAGTAAATAGAGGAAAATGGATTAAGCACTCACATTGAATTTCACACAAGGATAAGTAGTCAATTTCCAACAGTGTGGTCTCAAGTTCCCAATTTCACCCCAATGGTGAAAAGTAAGAAGAACAGTAGGTAGAGGAAGAAGGCCATCACTGAAGCGACGATAAGTGCTAGCCTTAGGTGAAAGGTTTGCCTTGTTATAAGGACATGTGGCAACAGACTTCAATTTTTTTTATTTTGATTAAAAGCTTTCACAAACTTAGTTGATCCCATTGTGGAAGTCGAAACCTTTTCATTGTAACCAATACCATGCTTGCACTCAAACATATCTGTGTTGCTAAGAATATCATTTAGGTTCTTCGAGCCAATCATCATTTTCTTCAAACTAATCAAATCTTCTTTTTTCTTTAAGAAATGTTTCAATATAATTTGTTGAATTATTTATTATCCTAGATTTCTTATTTAATTGTTCAATCTTAGTTTCATTCTCAGTAAGAAAGCATTCCATATATTCCTTTGTATTCTCTAGAATTGTGATCTTCTTCTTCAATCTTTCTACCTAGTCACTTTGATCAAAAAAGGGAAAATTACTCATAAACAGCTAAGTAGTTTTACCATAGATGGGAACCTTCAGTTATTCCCAAAGTTTTTTTTTAACTTTTTCATGATTTACATTAAATTTCACAAGTAGATCTGAATGTCTCCTTTGTATAGACACACATTTTCTGGTACGATCAATTCATTAGTTATCAATCAAGGACTTCTTTTCCATGATATTTTTCTTCAAAGCACTTATCTCGCGCTCTTTTTTGTCAAGGCATTCCAAGGCCTTTTCCTTTTCCTTTTCAAACTTAATGTGATCCAATAAGAGAGCATTGTAGGAGTCAAGCAACTCATCTTGCTTATCATTATCATCACCATCAATTACATAATGAACATTTGAGGCAATAGCAAGAGGATCAATGACACTACTAGAAGTAGCAAAGGCTAGAAAATTAATGTCATCCTCATCATCACTATTGATACTATCCGAAATAATAACCTCAGCTTTTCTAGCACGCTTGTTAGTGAGATTTTTTTTTCTTCTGAAAGTACCTTACAATAATAGGATTAGGCTTCCCACATTCAAAGAAGCTGATTTTATTCAAGTGTCCTTTGCTCGATTTTTTAGATTCATTTTAGTTTTCATCAAATTTAATAGATTTTGAGGATTTGGAACTTAAAGTGTCTTTTCCAATAATCCTAGATGCTAGTTTCTTCTTTCTAAAGAACTTGGTAAATCTCCAAGTAAGGAAGGCCATTTATATCCTTTTCAGGATTAGAATCATCATTACTACAAACCAAGGCACTAAGATCTTTACTTAAGTAACTTCCTTTGGTATTTTTGAAAGTTAAGCTCTTACTCTTCTCGAGTTTGTTTCTGCCTTGGTAATAAGTGATGTAATTCAAAGAATTGTAGGTCACCAACTAGCTCATTTACAGAGAGCTCGCTAGATTTGTACATTGACTCAATTACAGCAACCTTAGTATGAAATCTATAAGGTAGACTGGCAATGAATTTTTCTATCTACTATTCTTTGCTAATGGGTCTACCCAGGTTGTAAGAACAGTTACAATGTTAGAGCATCGTGCATAAAATTTTTCAAATGGCTCCTCTTCTTGAATAATGCACAATTCAAAGTCTCTATTTAGCTTAAGCATTCTATACCTCTTAACAGTAGATATCCCTTCATGAGTTCTCTCATGAATATCCCAAGCTTGTTTTGATGAAGTACAATTCTGAATTCTTCTATATTCTTTAGGTGACACAACCTTGATGATAGCATATAAACCCTTATTGTTCCATTCAAAATCTTTAGATTATTCTCTAGTCCATTTAATCATTGGTTTTATAATCATAGTATTATTAGGTAAGTTTTTAATGGGATAGGTTTAGCCATTCTTAAAAAGGAACACACGGTCTCCTTGGGAGCACAAAAAGGCCTTCATTTAGGATTTTACAATAGGCATATTTCAACCCATCAAAAAATGCAGGTCTACCTACATTATCTCTTTCTCCTAACTTCATCAGAGAAAATGTGTGTGTGTAAAGGCACGAGTTAACAAGATCAACACTGGAGCCGTTAAGCCCAAAACGATGCACTAGCTTTAATACCAATTGAAAGAGTCCATAACCTAACACGCTTTCAAAGTAAGAAGATGTGGACTCTTTAATGACTTAGCCCTAACTTGCATATAAAGGAAATCAAACACTTATGCAGTATACACAATAGAAGCTCAAACAATATAATATTATATAAATTGATAACTTTAAACAACAGATATTATATAAATTCAACAGATAGTAGGGAAGGATATTATGGATTTCTAGTCAGAGTTTAAGCTTTTAGTATATTGTAACATATATACCTTAAACTCATATTGTACTAACACAATAACAAATCATGGATAACAAGTAATATAATGAGGTAAACTCATATAGAGACCATATCTATATAGTAACATCCTTGAGTTACTTAAGGCAACCACTCAGTAGAAAATAATTCACTAAACAGTAAACAAGTTATAACACTAATAACAGTAAAACCACAATTACCTCTATCAGTCAGGACCTCCGTCCTGGTGCTTTTCACTTCTTACTTCTACAACGATTTGGTATGACACATGAACTCGACTGTCTTCCACAACCAATAGCACGCAATGTGGTGTGATTGGAAACCACATATCAAGTAACTAGAAGTGTAATAACTCAAACTCTCAAGGGACATACAGTCCAATACTAAAATCAAATCATGTATAGAAGACACAAAGTTAAACTACGTACGTATATAGCCTATGATTTGATTAATAAACTCACAAAATGACCCATACTCAATTATAGTCTCTCCAAAATAATTTCAAAAATCAAAATAAATCTCAAAGTGAATTTCGGTAGAGTTTTGATTCTTACAACAAGGGGTAAAGAGAAGAGAAATGAGTGGGGTATTTAAAGCACTCGAATTTTCCACCTCGCCAGCCACCTTGTTAAGGGTAGTGGCAAGCTTGCTAAAAAGTTACATTTTCCATTTCCAAAAATGTCGAGTACTATCTATAAATACCCACACCTGATACCTGCGAAAAACCTCAAGTAAAAAAGTAAGTAAGCGTACACCTAGCATGCATACTACGAAAACCAACCTTGTGGTGTGTGTAAACATGTTTGCATACAATATGTACCAAACTGTGTGTGTGTATGAATTACTGATTTGTAGTAACCAATCTTACACAGAGGAAGATATAAACACTAAGTAAAATAACAAAAACCATGTTTTGTACATAAAAAGCTAACACACAGACACGAGTACAATAGGACTTACATTGGCGTTGGACTTATTGAAGAAAAAATTAGGTATAAGCAAAGGGAATTAGGATTACTAGGTATACTTTGAACAGTTCAAACTACATCTTGGGGTGCCACAAGTGATACTATGACAATATTGTTGTAATTTGTAAGTTTTTAACCAACCCAAAAATGTGTTTTTTGTTGGCTTCTAAAAACCTACTCAAAAATTTCACTAGTTTGAAAATTAACCCAACAAAAAAAATTTCAATTTAAAAATTGGGCCAAAATTAAAAAAAATCAATTTGAAACTTGGTCAAAAAAAAAAATATATTCACCAATTTAAAAAACTACCCTAAAATAACGTTTTTGTTTTTTAATCCTCTTACACCACTTCTCATGAGCCTTTAAATATAAAATCTTATTTATCATAGATAGCAAATTAATTTGAATTGAACTCAACAATCATATCAAAACTTAAATACAATAATCTATTCAAAACATCCACAATATTCTCCTTGGGTTATTATGCATCGGATGCAAAAACCAAAAATCACAATGATTTGGATCTAATACAACTAACATATTTAAGATAATCAAATTTAATAGATATTGACTCATTTGGGTTCTATTACTATTTACGATTTATACACGTTAGTTATGGACCTTTTTAGGTGAGCTTCAATATTCATGTAATTTAAAAAATAATCAATTAATTAAAATTTTAAAAAATTTAAATTTTTTAAACATAAAATGAGAATTATATATTTTTAATAAAAAAACTCACATCTTTACCTGTTATCTCTTTCTTCCTCTCTCTATTTTTTCTCTCTTTTATTTTATTTTGTATTAATAAAATAATGATAAGAGAGAGAAAATAAGAAGAATAAAGAGCATAGAGAATGTGAGAAAAGGAGTAGATTTTTTATTTCTTTTTAAATATTTTTTATTAATAAAATACATAATTTATATTTTATTCTTGAAAAATCTTAATTTTTAAAATTTTTGATTTAATTTATTATGTTTTTAAATTAAAGAATTAATAAACTTATCTAAAAAATTATAAGATTAAAATATATAAATCACTAAAAACTAAAATTACCGTACGTTCTAAATTTCATTTGTAAATTTGAAAAATGAAAATTAAAAACATAATAAACATATTTTAAAAGATGTGGTTATCCATCAACAGTCTAAGTGAAAGGGAATTTAGAGGAAATACATGTGTTCAAGGAAATTTAAATGCGACCCATGGGTGGATTTTGACATGGACTGCCACCATAAAGGCACTAAATATACCTTCCCATCATTCCAAAATCATAAAAGATCAATCTTCCATTATTAAAATCATCAACAACAATATGCCGAAGCTATGGAAGCTATCTGCAGAAGAAGATTTTGCCTATTCCAATTGTAAGCAATAGGGCATGTGATTTTTCATCAGCTATACTCGTTGAGCCTTCAACCTGAAGAGAATAAAAACATCAGCATTAAACTTGATTATGTAAGCAAAGGCAATATAGTCTCTAACTGAGGATCAGAACTCAAAAATCAGAAGACTGCAGATTCCTAGTGCAACTCTGTAGCCCTTGGGAAGTCAATAAAGTTTTTAATTCTCATTTCTTCGTTATATTCCCAAACTCAAATATATATATATATATATATATATATACAGCGATCGTAAAAATCGTTCTCTGTCATATTAACCTACTCACACTAGGGTTTCCATAAGAAATGGCCTTTCTTTCCCTTCTATTGTTGGACTTCTACGAAGAAATCTCCAGCGAGGTCTTAGGCGAATTTGAGCTTGAACTCTACTCCGAAGCTATACTTTAAAAGCCCTTTATTGCCACCTTCACGAGCCAAGCATATTATTTCTTTATTAGCTAGAAGGCACGGCTCGATAAAGTCGAATATGTTGCCTATACTGGAGGGAAACGAGGCTGAGACCGGGCTCAATAAGAAATTCAGGTCCTCTAGGTATCTTAGTTGCAAGTATGAGCTTGGATAGGAAGATAGTAGAAGACATTTTGGATATCTGTGTTTTGCGAGGTTTAAGAAGGGTTTATCTGCATGAGATTGGTTTTCTATTCGTAGTTTCTGTTGGAAAAGATGAAGCTTATAAAAAAAATTTAAAGGTTTGTCTCACATTTTTTTTTTACATTATTTAGAAGAGGTATAAATAGTGAAGAGTTGCCTATTGGAATTAGGCCCTAAGGAGTACCCACTTTTGTGGAAGGGGAGAGGACTTAAGCAAATGTGATACCACACATGCGTGCGCCCCGCCGCTGTCGTCGTCCGTCCGACCGACCGGCCGAGCCGAACCGAGCCGAGTGCGAGTGCGTGTGAGGTGAGGTGGCATTTCATTTTTTGGAAAAATTATTTTTTACAAAAACGTTTCCAATCAAAAAATGATTGTTATATATATATATATATATATATATATATTCTTAAGAGAGAAAAAAACAACCGTTATTTCCTTTTACTTAATCCGTTACTTTTCATTATTAAGAAAAATGGCCGTTAATTGTCTTTATTCACAAAAATGTCTGTTATTTGTCTTTACTCACAAAAATGTCTGTTACTCGTCTTTACTCTGAAAATGACTGTTACTCTTCATTACTCAGAATGGCCGTTACGCTCTCCATCCCCAGACATTACCGTTATTGTCATAATGGCCACACAGTTTCTGAAACCTATAAATAAAGGGCTTTAGCTCTCAGTTTTAACACAACAATCTGCAAACTCATCTCCCTACGAAAAAAAATTCTCTTTGCAATTCTAAGTTATTTTTTTAGTTTTTCGAGCAACAAATTTTCAAGTGTAGTATTCCAGTCTTCATCAGTACAGTGAAGTTCTGAGACAGAGATTAAGATTCTGGGTTGTTTTATCCTGGGGACGACGGGGCATTTAGTTGACTTACCTCCTGGTTACAAAACCATTGGATGTAAATGGATACTAAAAAAGAAATTAAAACCCGATGGTACTATTGAAAAATATAAAGCTCATCTTGTAGTTAAAGGGTATAGGCAAAGGGAAAATGTAGATTTCTTTGATACTTTTTCACCAGTTACACGAATAACTTCCATACGTGTACTTTTCTCTCTCGCTGCTATCCATGATTTAGTAGTACATCAAATGGATGTTAAAACTACTTTCTTAAATGGTGATGTAGAAGAAGAAATTTATATGGATCAACCTAAAGGTTTTGTTATCCCAGGTCAAGAAAATAAAGTTTGTAAATTAGATAAATCTCTTTATGGTCTAAAACAAGCACCTAAGCAATGCCATGAAAATTTTGATAATCTAGTTATCTCACATGGATTCAAAATAAATGAAAGTGACAAATGCATTTATTATAAATTAAAAGATAATATTTGCACTATTATATGTTTATATGTGGATGACATGCTTATTTTTGGATCAAATATTTATGTTGTGAATAATGTGAAAACGTTGTTAAGAGCTAATTTTGATATGAAAGATCTAGGAGAAGCGAGTGTAATCCTTGGTATAAAGATAACTAGGTCTGAAAAGGGAATTTCTCTAGATCAATCTCACTACATTGAGAAGATCTTAAAGAAATATAATTACTTTAACTGTAAACCTGCATGTACTCCTTATGATCCTAATGTAAAGTTGTTCAAGAACACCGGTGACGGTGTTAGACAAACTGAGTATGCGAGCATCATTGGTAGCTTACGTTACGCTACTGATTGCACTAGACTAGACATAGCTTATGTTGTGGGACTACTATGTAGGTTTACCAGTAGACCTAGTGTAGAGCATTCGAATGCTATTGAAAAGGTTATGAGATACCTTAAGAGAACTATGTACCTTGGGTTACATTATAAAAAGTTTCCCACTGTTTTAGAAGGATACATCGATACAGATTGGAACACTTTATCATAAGACTCCAAAGCAACTAGCGGCTATATATTTAACATAACTGGTGGAGCTGTTTCTTGGAAGTCTAAGAAATAGAAAATATTGGCTCAATCTACAATGGAGTCTGAAATGATAGCACTAGCCACTGCTAGTGAAGAAGCAGGCTGGCTAAGAAGTCTGTTAGCTGAGATCCCTTTGTGGGAAAGACCGATACCAACTGTCTTGATCCACAGCGATAGTACCGTGGCTATTGCAAAGATTTAGAACCGTTACTACAACGGCAAGAGACGACAGATACGTCGTAAGCATAGTACTGTTAGAGAATTTCTCTCTACGGGAGCTATAAGAATGGATCATATACGTCCTGATGAAAATTTGGCAGATCCTTTGACGAAAGGATTACCAAGAGAGAAGGTTTTCAAAACCTCAAAAGGAATGGGATTAATGCCCTTAGAATGAAGAGTCACTTGTGATGGTAACCCAACTTATAGACTGGAGATCCCAAGAAATAAGTTCAAAGGGTAATAACAAGTCATGAAGTGATATGAGATGTATCATGCTATTTTTCAAATCCCATTCTATATTATTAGAATCATGAAGTCCTGAAGCGATAGAAAAGGATGAGTTAATTATTAAACTCTTAATAAGTTCTATACTCTATATGGAGTGGAGTACATAGCTACAGGAGTTCTCTTGATAGACTCACCTATGTGAATGTGGAAGTGTGGTCGCTTCCTATGAAAAGTTTTTAGGGCAAAATTTACTAGAGTGTTCACTATACTAGGATACACGTGCATGGCCATAAAGCACGAGCTTTTAGAACTACACCTTGGAAAGGTTGTGTGTGTAATGTTGTTAGAGATAGAGTTAAAAACTACAAGTTACTCTAGTATATTCTAAATCATCAACACTATGCAAAGGTTCAAGTCGATAGACACCTTTGCTTATGCACAATCTTATACTTTTAATTGATCAGTTGCTCGATGAAACTATTTTTATATAAAATTCAACAAATACACCTTGTCCCACATTTTGTTTTACATTATTTAAAAGAGGTATAAATAGTGAAGAGTTGGCTATTGGGATTGGGCCCCAAGGGGTACCCACTTTTGTGGAAGGGGAGAGGACCTAGGCAAATGTGATACCACACACGCGCACGCGTGCCGCCGTCACCCCTGTCCATTGGACCGGCCATGCCGTGCCGAGCCAAGCCGAGTCTGAGTGCAAGTGCGTGTGTGTGAGGTGAGGTGGCATTTCATTTTTTGGTTGTTATATATATATTTTTTTCTTAAGAGAAAAAAACAACCCTTATTTCCTTTTACTCAGTCCCTTACTTTTCATTATTCAGAAAAATGGCCGTTAATTGTCTTTATTCACAAAAATTTCTGTTATTTGTCTGTACTCACAAAAATGTATGTTACTCGTCTTTACTCAGAAAATGACTGTTACTCTTCATTACTTAGAATAGTCGTTACACTCTCCATCGCCAGACATTACCGTTATTGTCATAATGGCCACACGGTTTCTGAAACCTATAAATAGAGGGCATCAGCTCTCAGTTTTAACACAACAATTTGCAAACTCATCTCCCTATGAAAAAAATTCTCTCTACAATTCTAAGTTATTTTTTTAGTTTTCCGAGCAACAAATTTTCAGGTGTAGCATTCTAGTCTTCATCAGTGCAGTGAAGTTCTGAGATAGAGATTAAGATTCTGGGTTGTTTTATCCTGGGGATGACGGGACTGTGTTTGCTTGCACAAATTGGGAAGAGTCGCGAAACGTCTTAAAGAGAGGGACCTAGTCCGCGACTCAACCCAAGCAGTTCATACCAGGTTATCGGTAATATTGTTTCAGTACTGTTATTAACAAACTTGTTTCAACAGTTTCATTTTAAAATGAAGAGTAGTGAATATGTTTTTGAGGCTGCTGACTAAAACATTTAGGCTTGAGCCTATTATATAAATAAATTATGTCTTAGTTTTAGTACATTTTACTCAAGCATCCAAAACTGTTTTTCATCGTATGGTTTATGAGTATATAATTTAGTTTTTAGGCATTTTTTTTCAATATCGTTATTCAAGCCAAAAAAACTATCAAGCTTTAAATGGAAATATTTTAGGTATATATTTTTTATGTACGTTAGATTTCATATTAGACATATAAGAATTTTTGATATATGTATGCTTGATCGATTGAGTAATGACTACATTGATCGAGGAGGTTGATCAATTGAGGATCAATCTACTATAAATAATAGGAACACTATTGCATTATGAATTGTTTAATGGATAGATTTGTAATTGGACCTTAACCTGGCATTAAGGTTTCAATATTTTCAATTTAAACAATCTAATGCCTCTTATTTTTTTCAAACATAAGAGCATCAATCTTTTAATCTTAAGCTCTTTCTTTGAAATTGCTTTGCAAAAACAAAATCATATTTCTTTAGGCTTCTTTTTTTAATTAATTTGTCAAACATTGGTAGTCGTGTTTGATTAGTTAATAAGACTAATTAGTTTATGATATTTTGATTAAATGTTTATATAGTTTCTTCTTTATTTTATTTTTGAATTATTAGATCAAATAATTATGTCTGTAATATCATAATTATTTCGTTTGACTATTTATTTTTAAAGAAGCTATCTTTATTGAACTTGTGGTCAATCTATTTGTTGTAGTATTGCTAGAAGATTTAATATTAACTGGTATATTCTTGAATATTTTAGTTAGAGTTATTCATTATTGAATCTGCTATTGGACATACTTTATACTTATGTTGTTGTGTTAGCTTTTCAAGTATTAATTGAACAGGTTCAATTACTTGTGTGACTTTATTTATCGAAATGTTAGTTCATATCCAAATACTTTTTGTGGAGACCACGAAAGAAAGTAGCAGTTGGTAGTTAGATCACTTGGAGGCATTATCTTGGAGGGATAATTTAAGTCCTGGCCTTGTAATTGGACTAAATTTTTATGGTGAATATTTAGGTGGTTCAATGGATCAATGGTTTTCCTCCTAGGTTATTGTTATGGTTAGGTTGTTTCAACCTAAAAATATTGTGTACCAATTTATCATTTTGCATTATTTTATTTACATATAATTACATGTCTGGTCGCCTGTTAAATTTTAATTTGACATATTTTTGTTAATTATCTTATCATAACCTCTAGCTAATTAGATATGTAATTAAAGACTTCTATTCACAAATCCACTTTAATATGTATCATTGATGCAATGAATTAGAAAATAATTTTATAATCCAATTTTTTAAAATGCAAGAGCTTTCTTCTGAATTCTAATTACAAAAAGAAGGGGTGTATTTATAGAAAAATCTAGCCTTTTGAACACCTTCTTGGTATGTGAACCCAATGACATAAGTCAATGAGTCCTTGTTGAGGCCTCGACGAGACCTAGACAAGTATCCCAAAATATGTTTTGTAAATTTAAAAATGTTGCTTATTTTTCCTCATATATGTCCTAAACAACAAAATAAGCACACAACCTAAACATGGATACTATATGCAAAATCCCAAATAGGATTTGTGTAAACATGCAAACATACATTTTGTGTCCTATGTATATGTTTATGTGATAGTGAATAACTAGTAATCAATCTTACATAAGGACTGACAAAAATACAAAGTAAAATATAAACTTTGTGTTTTACACATGAGAATGCCAACTTAGATCAACATGACATTATATGAGTGTTACGTATGTAAGAGAGAAAATTAGCAGAGTTCCCATACAAGGATTTATGGTGTACTTAAGAACCAAAATATTAAGAGGTATTTATAAACTAAGGGTGGCAATTCATGGGGGTTGGGCTAGTTTAAGCTTGCCCGAATTAGTTTAGCACAAATTGGTCTAATCCTAACTCAAATCAAATTTAATTCGAGTCAACAAAGGTGAGCTTGAACACAAATCAAAGACAAATGGGCTGGCCTAAACTAGTCCAAATTATCAATTGCGTGTTTTGCTTTTAGTTAATTGGATTTTTATAAATCAAAAAATATTTTTAACGATATTAAGGCTCATTAGTGCAAACATCATTTTATGAAACATCAAAAATGGGAAAATTTATGTTATAACAACTAGTCAATTATAAAAAGTACACATTAACAACATCCTATTGCATCATCATTCAAACATTAATTAAGATTCAAAATAATTTATATCACATTTCAAACTTCATTAATTTCAAGCCTTACTATCATTAACAACATTTTAGATATGTATCACAAAATCATAACATTTTTAATTTGATTTAGGACTAATGGGCTGGCTCGAATCCAACTCAATTTTTTAGAGATATTTGAACAGGTTTGAATTTAATTCAATTCGTGTTCAATTCAATTTTTTCTATTCGACCACCCCTAAATGAAATGGTATATATGAAAATTATTTACGTATTGCCTGTGTCCAAGCAGATATGGAAGGAGAAATATTCTATTCAAAATATTATTTAATAATATTATATATCCAAAAATACATTAAATATTGTATTTATTACATAAATTATTGCTCTCATCTCTTTCCTAGAGAAGTAGAGTTTTAAACGTCTTCTAGACCCTTCAACTTCTTATTATTTGATGTTTGCATGCGCATTGATCTTCCACCATTAATGTGTATCACATCCCAACTTCTCCATTAAGACATCAAGTACTCCTCCATTAATAATAACTAACTTTCTATTACTTGAGATGATATTTGTCATCATTACCATGCTTATCATTGTAGGTCTCATTCACTTGGAAGGGGAAGAAAATAAAATTTTTAGGTACAACCACATTTGACAAATTCATCAAATAAAAAAAATTATATATTTGTGGCTAAAATTTGGTCAACTACATGACCAATTTCTGGTCACATAAGGGATATGCAATGTTTTTGCCTTAGAGAGACACACCAAAGAAGAGAAGCAAAGAAAATCCAAAGGAACAATTTTCTTTGATGAAAAATAATGTTGTGTATGAGAGAGTGAGAAAAAATATTTTAGAAAAAACTATTTGGGATATTTTTCTAAAAGAGAAGTGACAAAATAGTGAATTTGGGAAACACTTATGTGTCACTATTTTGGATTTATATCAATTTGTTGTATTGCTTCTCACTTTGTACCCATTAATTTTATTAGTGAAAGAAATATTTTTTGAAGTTTGTCCCATGGATGTAACCTAAATTAAAGGGTGAACTATGTTAAATTACTGGTTTCATTATTTTATTCTGTTGAATTTATTTTATTTTTACCCGTTGTGCCCAACAACTAGTATTAAAGTTGGTCTAGTAAAATTCTAAGTATGCTTTGTTTTTGGAGCATAGACTGATTTGCCACATCAGAAAAGATTTTATTAGGTCTAGGGCATATTTATTTGTAGAAAAAGAAACACTACAAAAAAATTTCTAGCCAAAAAATAGATATTGAGAAATTTAATGGCAATAATAATTTATCTTTATGGCAAAGCAGGATGAAGGATATTCTCATTCAATAGAAGGCCTATAAGCCATTATTGGGGAAAGAAAATAAGGTAGAAACCATCACAAAGGAATAGTGGGAGGAGGTAGATAAGATTGCAGCCAATACAATCCGTCTAAATCTATCAGATAGTGTCTTGCAAAATATTGAATCAAAAAATTGCAAGACTGTAAAAGAAACATGGGAGACTCTAGAAAATGTGTACATGTCAAAGAACCTTGCCAATAAATTTTATTTGTGGAAGGACATATATCATATGAGGAAGGAAGATAATTTGAGCTTGATGTAGCATGTTAGCGATTTCAACAATAAGCTTTCTCACTTAGCAAGATTCAATGTGATTTTTGACGATGAAGAGAAAGTTGTGATGTTGCTGGCATCACTACCCTCATCATATAATTATCTCGTAACAACTCTAAATTATTCAAAAGACAAGATGGATTTTGAAGTTGTTATAGAAGGCTCTTATCATAGAGTCCAGAGGAAAGAGATAGTACAGAGAACAAAAACCCAGAGGCAAGAGTGGAGGAAATCAAAAAAATATGCCAATGTTGAATGCCATCACTTTAAGAGGAAGGGTCACATCAAGAAAATTTGTCAGTTGTTCAAGAAGGAACAAGAAATGAACAAAGGCAATGTAGTGAAGAAAGACTACAACAGTGATGATGAGCAAACAAATATCATAGATGAGTTCAATATCGTTTATGATGAAGATTTTGTCAATCTTGCTTCACATGAGACCAACTTGGTGATTAATAGTCGTGGTATAATTCATGCTACATCGAGGAGATGTTTTCTTAGAAACAGAGAATGGAACTAGACTATTTTTGAAGGATGTCAGGCATACTCCAGATATGGGCCTGAATTCGATCTCTATATGCAAACTTGCAAATGAAGGATATTACAGCTCCTTCATTTATGACAAATGGAAACTTACAAAAGGCTTCTTAGTAGTGGCTAGAGCTGAGAAGCATATAAATTTGTATATAATTCAAGCGAAGCTCTCTACCAACACAGTAATTGTCATGGAGAAAGATAGTGCAGCTTAATTATGACATAGGAGACTCAGTCACATGGGTGAAAAAGGTATGAAAAGTCTAGCTAGGAAAAAGATACTGGCTAGAATGGATTAAGTACATTTGGAGAAATGTGTTGATTGTCAATCAAGAAAGAAAAACAGAGTTGCTTTCAAGAGTTCCCTTTCTTCCAGAATGAATAATATTTTAGATCTGATTCATTCATATTTGTGTGGACCAATGCCAAAGTCACTTGATAGTGCTCAATAATTTGTGACTTTCATTGATGATCATTCAAGGAAGATGTGGGTATATCTTCTGAAGACAAAGGATCAGGTGGTATATGTCTTCAAATAATTTCATGCCTCAGTTGAGAGATAGACCGAGAAGAAGCTGAAGTGCATTCGAAAATACAATGGTGGAGAATACATAGGACCTTTTCATGCTAACTGCAAAAAGAATTGTATTCAGCAACCGATGACACCTCCAAAGACACCGCAGTTGAATGGCTTAGCTGAGACGATAAACATAAGTTTGATGGAGAGATTCATATGTCTACTCTCACATGCAAAGTTGCCTCAAAATTTATGGGGTAAAGCCATTCTCATAGTTGCACATGTTTTGAATCTTTCACCCTGTACTCCTTTCCGGATGGATGTTCTAGATAATGTGTGGTCAGGAAAGGATCTTTCCTATGATCATTTGCTGGTGTTTGGATGCAAAGAATTTGTTCATATCCCTATAGATGAGAGATCCAAACTTGATGCCATGAAAAGAAAATGTATTTTTATTGGATATGGTCAAGATCAATTTGGCTATACATTTTATGATCTGGTTGCAAAGAGACTTGTTAGAAGCCATAATTTTGTATTTGTTGAAGATAAGACCATTGAAGATATTGTCAAAATGAAGAAGGATGTTCTTAATTCCAATAGTGACTCATCAGATTTGGAATTAATTCCTCCAACATTAGTGCCAAAATCCGTGCTCTCGAGAAGATTTTTTGTCGTGCTCTCTGTAAGATTTTTACCGGCGGCGGGATTTCCAAACTTTGAAGCTTTGTTTTCTTTTTATTTTCACTCAATCCCGATCATTGAAATTTGTCCCAAACTTCTCCAAAATCATGATTTTACCTAAAATTGCACTTTAAACACGAAATACCCATGAAATGACATTTGTGGATTAAATAATCAAATAAACACAATTTTCACAAAAATATCAACATTTAAATCATAACAAAATGCAATAATTTGACTCTTATAAACAACCCCCAACTAGCTTCTTGCTAGTCTCTAGCAAGAAAAGCAATCTATGAATAAATTCAAAAGAGACATTAAAAGAAAAATTCAAATAAAATTTATTCTATTTACAAAATTACATTAAGCTTATGCAATAAGCCTTTAAACCCCTAGGCGGCCCTAGTAGGACGAGTTGTAGTCTCGTGAGGGCTTTCAGTGATGATACCCACAAACATCTTACCTATAACTATCCTAACTCAAAAAAATAAAATCACACAACAATTAATTTGCACAAATGTCTCAAAAATTGTAAATAACATACAACATATAGAATAATTAAATATCACCTAAGCTTTAAGAAATCTCAAATGCCAATTTCACTTTTATTATTGACTCTTAAACATCCGTCAAACCACAAAACAATAGCCATAATGCCCGGATAATATTATGCATAACATCCATAAACAAAAAGGTGAAATCTCAAACTCCATAGGCTCACTTTTCAAACCTCTCTCCACTAATGAAGGAAAATACACCACTTTGGATCAATAGGACTTTATGAGGCTTGTAATGTTAGGCTTAGGTATTTGGTTAAGAAAGAATGGGAAGTGTCGAAATACAAATAAGAGCACTTATTACATTAAACACAACCAATTAAGTAAAAGAGTAACACCATTTAACCCAAATTGTTTCTTCCGATCATAACCCATTTTTCCAAAGATAAATAAAGTTCTTCCTCAATATTTTACCTGAGTAAATCCATCACTAACACTCTTTTATTTACTAGAATGTGAAGGCTTTCTTCTTTTTTTTTATTCCATCCTTACTCCAATTGCTCTTGAAAAGACATAACCCACAACCAATTTCTTCCAATATATGTGGAAGAATTCTCCAATTGCTCTTGAAAAGCCAACCAATTTCTTCCAATATATGTGAAAGATATTTATTTATTTATTTTTTATTTTTTTTTACTCCAATTGCTCTTGAAAAGACATAACCCCCCAACCAATTTCTTCCAATATATGTGGAAGATTTCTCCAATTGCTCTTGAAAAGTTTGTGTTCAAAATTAAGTGCTTTTAACAAATAAGGTAGGAATTATATATATATATATATATATATATATATATATATATATATATATATATATATTTGGCTCAATAAAAGGTAGGTTATAGAAAGAAAAAAGAAAGAAAAGTAAGGCTAACAATATATTTAAATAGGCTCAAAGAGGTAACTAGTGATATAAGGATAACAAGGTAGGCTTAAAATGGCACAATCGATCCAAAAATGGCCTACATCATATCCTAAACAGTGCAATTCCAAATTATTTCGCCTCAATAGGTTTTCAAATGAGTTCTAGAGTTTGTTGAGATCACAAAAATTTCCATGCAAAATTCGCACATAAAACTTCTCTATGCATTTAGACTAATCAACCAAATCATACCACATACCAAAAGAGTCGCCAACTAGGTAAAATCAACATTTGAAATTATCTTTAAACCAAAGCAAAATTTAATGTCTTCTAAAAGCTACTTGTTATCACAATCACATTATTATCATCAACGTGCAAATTAAAACAAGTAAAATGCAAATGAAAAAAAAAATAAAATGAAATAAAAAATAAAAAATAATAAAAATAAGACAATAAAGAAATAAAAGAAATTAAATCAAAATGTAGAAAAATAAATGGAAAATAAAATTAAACACAAATAAACACACAAACAAAACTACTAAAAATGAAGCAAAGAAAAGATTTACTGTTTACCGCACCCCCAGCCAAAACCTTACATTGTCCTCAATGTAAGAAAGAACAACGAGATCTCCTTACTGTTGGCGACGAACGTAATTTTTTTTACCTGATGGGTTACCTCCCATTAAGTGCTTTAAGTTATAGTCATTAGCTAGACTTTATTTCATTCTTTACTGCGGTTGTTGTAACTCTAGAGAATCTTTCTGCTTGCTGAATTCTCCATCAAAATATTGCTTCAAGCGTTGTCCATTCACCTTGAAAGTTCCCTTTGTTTCATGACTGATCTTAACTGCTCCATAAGGAAACACCTTGGTTACTAGAAAAGGTCCTGACCAACGAGATTTAAGCTTTCCTAGAAAATGTCTGAGATGGGAATTATAAAGCAGCACTTTCTATCCCACCTCAAAGTTTCGCCTCAAAATGTGCTTATCATGCCAAACTTCGTCTTGTCCTTGTATTTTCGGGCATTCTCATAAGCATCATTCCTCATTTCATCCATCTCATTCAATTGCAACACCCTCTTTTCACCTACTACCTTAAGATCAAAATTCAGAATTTTAATTGCCCAATATGCCTGATGTTCCAATTCAACTGGAAGGTGACAAGATTTTCCATACACCAATCGGTATGAGACATGCCGATAGGTGTCTTGAAAGGTGTCCTATAGGCCCAAAGTGCATCATCTAGTTTCCTTGCCCAATCCTTGCGTGAGTTATTTGCGGTCTTTTCAAGGATCCTCTTCAACTCTTGGTTTGACACTTCAACTTGCCCACTAGTTTGAGGATGGCAAGGTGTTGCTATCCGATGTGTTACTCCATATTTCTGCAATAAAGCCTCAAATTGGTTATTGCAAAAATGCTTACCTCCATCACTTATAATTGCTCTAGGTGTGCCAAATCTGGAAAATATGTTCTTTTTGAGAAAATTGCTCACAACCCTAGCATCATTGGTAGGCAAGGCAACTGCTTCCACCCATTTAGAGACATAATCTACACCAACAAGAATGTATTTATTAGAATGAGATGAAGGAAAAGGCCCCATAAAATCAATACCCCAAACATCAAATAAATCAATTATCAAAATATTATTTAAGGGCATTTCATGTCTCCGTGAAATATTTCCACTCCTTTGGCAATCATCATACATTGAAACAAACTTGAAAGCATCTTTAAATAATGAAGGCCAATAGAATCCGGATTGCAAAATTTTTGCTGCAGTTTTTGTTCCACCAAAATGTCTTCCAACTTCCTTTGAATGGCAATGATGAAGAATGCTTTCCATTTCTTCCTCCGGCACACATCTTCTAATAATTTGATCTGCACAATGTTTATACAAGTAAGGTTCATCCCAAAAATAATTTTTTAAATCAGAAAAGAATTTCCTTTTTTATTGATAAGACATGTCAGGAGGTAAAATTTTCTTGACCAAATAATTTGCATAATCAGCAAACCATGGAGCCGTTCAGATAGCAAGCAATTGCTCATTAGGAAATGTTTCATTAATTTGTTCTTCAACCTCAAGGTAATCTTCCTCCAACCTGGAAAAATGGTCAGCAACCAAATTTTCGGTCCCCTTTTTGTCTCGGATTTCTAAGTCAAATTCTTGCAAGAGAAGAATCCATCTTAGTAATCGCGGTTTGGCATCTTTCTTGGCTAGCAAATACTTAAGAGCATAATGATCAGTATAAACAATGCTTTTAAACCCAATTAAATAAGATCTAAACTTATCAAATGCAAACACTACTGCCAAAAGCTCTTTCTCAGTTGTCGCATAATTAAGTTGTGCATCTGTCAATGTCCTGCTTGCATAATAAATCATATGCAGCAACTTATTCTTCCTTTGGCCCAAAACAGCACCTATAGCATAGTCACTAGCATCACACATTACCTCAAATGGAAGACTCCAATCTGGTGCACAAATTATAGGGGCCGAAGTGAGCTTCTCCTTCAAAAGGTTAAAAGCTTGCAAACAATCAGGAGAAAAATCAAACTGTGAATTTTTAACTAACAAACTGCAAAGAGGTTTTGTTATTTTTGAAAAATCTTTAATAAATCTTCTATAAAACCCAACATGTCCCAAGAAACTTATAACACCCTTTACAGTTGTTGGAGGTGGTAATTTTTTGATCACTTCCACCTTTGCACAGTCCACTTCTATTCCCTTTGTTGAAATCTGATAGCCAAGAACAATTCCTTCTTGAACCATGAAGTGACATTTCTCCCAATTTAGCACTAAATTTGTGTCTTTACAATGCTGCAAGACTAAAGAGAGATTATCCAAGCAATTATCAAAATAATGGCCAAAACAGAAAAATCATCCATAAAAACCTCAATAAACTTTTCGACCATATCAGAGAAAATTGCTATCATGCATCTTTTGAAAGTTGCAGGTGCATTACATAAACCGAATGGCATCCTTCTGTGTGCAAAAGTACCATAAGGGCATGTAAATGTTGTCTTCTCTTGATCCTCTGGTGCAATTGCAATTTGGTCGTACCCTGAATATCCATCAAGAAAACAATAATAAGCATGTCCAGCCAATCTTTCCAACATCTGATCAATAAATGGAAAAGGAAAATGATATTTTCGGGTGGCGTCGTTCAACTTTCGATAATTAATACACATTCTCCACCCATTCAATGTCCTTGTTGGAATAAGCTCATTGTTTTTATTTTCTACAACTGTGATTCCTCCTTTCTTTGGTACACAAAGAATTGGGCTTACCCAAGCACTATCTAAAATTGGATAAATTACCCCAGCATCCAAAAGCTTAATCACCTCAACCTTGACCACTTCTTGCATTGTTAGGTTTAAGCACCTTTGTGGCTGAATTGTGGGCTTGTAATCCTCATTCATCAAGATTTTATGCATGTAAACAGAGTTGCTAATCCCTTTGATGTCCACCATTGTCCATCCAATTTCCGTTTTGTGAGTCCGAAGAACTCCTAATAGCTTGTTTTCCTCTTCATCATTCAAGGAATTGTTAATAATAACAGGAAAAGATTCAGAGTCTTCAAGATAGGCATACCTTAGATGGGATGGCAGTGGCTTTAGCTCAATCTTGTTGGCTTCCTTCTTTACCACTGAGGTTGGAGTTTCATTTGTTCCCAACTCCTTGAATGTTCCATCACTGGACAAATATTCATCAAGTGCTGCCAGTAATTCGGAACATTGTCTCACTCCCTCATCTTCCTCCTCAATTATTGCAGATTTCACAAGGCAAGCTTCTAGTGGTAGCAATGGAGTTCTCTCCTCAAAAGTTTCCGAGATTAACCTATCAAGAGTGTTAATTTGAAAACAAGAATGTACCTCACTTGTAAATTTCATTGCTTCAAAAACATCAAAAGTCACTTGTTCATCTTGCACCCGTAGAATGAGCTTTCCTTGCTGAACATCAATTAATATTCTTCCAGTTGCAAGGAATGGTCTCCCCAATATCAAAGGTACCTCTCTATCTTCCTCCATGTCAAGCACCACAAAATCTGCAGGGAAAATAAATTTGTCAACTTTAATTAAAACATCCTCAATTACCCCTCGAGGATATTTCACCAATCGATCCGCTAATTGTAGAGAGATTGAAGTGGACTTCACTTCTCCCAAGCCTAGTTTCCGGAAAACAAAAAGTGGCATCAAATTAATGCTTACTCCTAAATCACATAGGACTTTATCAAAATTGCAACTTCCTATAGTACAAGGTATAGTAAAACTCCATGGGTCTTTCAATTTCTGTGGTAGTTTTCTTTGAAGAACTGCACTGCACTCCTCATTTAGCATGACAGTTTCATAATCTCCCAGCTTCCTCTTCTTTGATAGAATTTCCTTCATGAAATTTGCATACTTGGGCATTTGTTCCAACATCTCTGCAAAAGGAATGTTAATATGCAATTTCTTAAAAATATACATAAATTTATCAAATTGATTATCAAGCTTTTTCTTATTCAATCTTTGAGGATATGGGATAGGAGGCTCATATTTCACATTTGGGGAAGGTTGAACATCTTGGGATGTTGATGGCTCTTCTTTAGATTCTTCCATCTTTTTCTCCGATTTCCTCTGATTCTCAATTTCTCTACCGCTTCTCAATGTGATTGCCTTTGCATGCTCTTTGGGATTTATTGTGTCACTAGGCAACGATCCTTGAGACCTTTCTGCAATCTTCTTTGAAAGCTGCCCTAGTTGGTTTTGGATGTCCCTGTTGATTGCCTCTTGATTTCTAAAATTTGTTCTTGACTCCTCAATGAACTTTCCCAAAATTCCTTCCAAATCTGTTTGTTTCTTCTCTTGGGGTTGGTAGGAAGATGATGATGGTTTGAATCCCCCTTGGTTATTTCCCCATGACAAATTTGGATGATTTCTCCAACCTGGATTGTAGGTGTTTGAATATGGGTTATGTTGAGGTTTGGGAAATTTGAAACATAATTTGCTTGCTCAGCATTTGGTGAAGCAAATGGATTTCCAACTTGGCACTCGATACTAGCATGATTTCCACCATATAAATCACATTGTGCAGTTGGTTTGGATTCAAATTTGGATGACAAAGAATCCATCTTTCTTGAAAGAACAGCAACTTGAGCCGACAAAGCATTCACTGAATCAATTTCATGCATTGCTACTGGTCTTTTTGCAATTACCCACTCTGAATGCCACTGATTGTTGTTTTCTGCCATAATCTCTAACAACTCATGAGCATCCTCCGGTGTTTTTCCCATTAAAGACCTTCCAACTGCAGCATCAATCATTGCACAATAGTTTGAAACCAACCCATTATAAAATGTAGAGACTTGCAGCCAAATTGGTATACCATGATGTGGGCACTTCCTCAACATTTCTTTGAATCTTTCCCAAGCTTCATACAATGATTCTTGGTCATATTATGTAAAAGATGTGATTTCATTCCTCAATTTTGTCGTCTTAGCAGGAGGAAAGAACTAGGACAAGAATTTCTAAACCAATTCATTCCATATTGTAATTGATCCCGGTGGTAATGAGTTTAGCCACTCCTTGGATTTATCCCGAAGTGAAAAAGGAAAAATCCTCAATCTTACAGCATCTTCGAACACACCATTTATCTTGTAAAGATCACACACCTCCAGAAAGTAAGCAATATGTGTATTTGGATCATCCTTTGACATTCCCCCAAACTGATTTCATTGAACCATTTGGATAAAGTATGGTTTTATCTCAAAGTTATTGGCTTGAACAGTTGGCATCCTTATACCCGAAGTAATTCCAGTAACATTAGGCGCAGCATAATCCCTCAAAGCTCTACGATTTCCACCTCCCTTAACAAATGGTGGATCTATGGCTGATTGTCTATTAGGAGCTGAGGTTAAACACCTTCTCTCTCGGTTTAGACGCCTATATGTTCTATCAATCTCCGGATCAAATGGAAAAAGGTTAAGGCTTCTTGTACGTCTCATACAAAAATCCTACAACCAGAAAATCAACTAGCACAAAAACAACACAAAGTTACCTTTTTTTATGATAAATAAAATAAAAGAGCAAAATAAAAAAACTTAAAAATTGCAAGAAATGACTAAAATAAATAATGCAAACGAGCAGTAACAACTCTAAATGAACAAAAAATTAACACAACTTAACAAGATCAATTTAAAACAAAATTAAAAATGAAACAATGATAAAGCAAATTAACTTCAAATTAAAACTAAGATTAGGTAGTATCGATATTAATAAAATCAAACCATTCCCCGGCAACGGCGCCAAAAACTTGATGCTTATTTTCACAAGTGTACGAATCGTTCAAGTAATAAAGTGTACAAAAGTACGGATATCGAACCCACAAGGAATGGCATTACTAAGTACCGAAATTGACTAATCCTAATTTTATTTGAAAACCGAATTGTTGAAATTGTTTAAGAAGCAAATTAACTTAAAACTAAACGCATATAACAAAATTGAATGTTGTTCACAAATGATTAAAAATGCTAAGGCATTTGATTTCGCTAAATCAATTCAATCTGATTTCAAGTCATGTTATATGAGAATCAAAGCTAAAAGTGATGGTTGAAAAACCCAAATTTACCTAATACTCTCTCTCGAGTTATATTAGAATTACTTATCTACGAAAACCAACTATATTTCTAAGAATATTTAATCACAAACAAGCACATTACGATTTATGGAATTTCTAGAATAACCACATACATCATGCATTAGTTTTCACACTCGCATTCAACATACGATATTTATCACAAGAAGCATTCATTACACATCTCCTCTCGGTCTCAATATAACGCAACAAATCATCTAAATCTTGGCCAGAAATTTAAAAGCATTAAGTATGGAAATAAATACTCAACTTGAAAACAATGAACTCATATAACAATAACAAAAGAAATCAGATTTTCTTGATTCAACTACATCATAACCTTAGCAAAAACGAATTAGTTCATAACGGAAATAAGAACAAACATTATCTCAATTGAATCCATGAATAACAAATCTGAATAAAATGCAGAATATGAAGGCTAAGAAGAAGAGATGAAAAACTCTTGAAGATGAACACTTGGTAGCAACAATGGTGATAATCCTTCAAGCTTCTCCAAACTTTCTCTCCAAAATTGTCTTCTCTCCTCCAAAAATGACTCAGATCTTCTCTCTTTATCGTGGCCTCTTTCTCCATCATATTGTATATATAGATCTAGGGTTTTGGGGTAAATTTTGGAACAAAACAACATAAAAAATGTGTTTTCGGACGAAACTCGCCGACAAAGACATTATTCTCACCGCGGCGAGATTTCTAGAAAAATTATGATTTTGATTCCACTGATTCTCACCGACGATGAATTTAATTTGGTTGGCGGCCAAAGGTGTCTCGCCGGCGGCGAGATTTGTGTCTGCCAAAATCCATGCTCTCGGGAAGATTTTCGCCGTGCTCTCTGTAAGATTTTCGCCGGCGGCGGGATTTCCAAACTTTGAAGCTTTGTTTTCTTTTTATTTTCACTCAATCCCGATCATTGAAATTTGTCCCAAATTTCTCCAAAATCATGATTTTACCTCAAATTGCACTTTAAACACGAAATACCCGTGAAATGACATTTGTGGATTAAATAATAAAATAAACACAATTTTCACACAAATATCAACATTTAAATCATAACAAAAATGTAATAATTTGAATCTTATCAATATTTAAGCAAAAAAAACATATAAGTGGTTCAGAAGTGGCCAAACAACTCTACTTTTGTAGAGTTATCAACGATATATGTTAGAAGGCCCATATGAGGGCTTTCTTGTGGTCACTCAGAGACCATGTCATGTTTGTTATTGATAATGGTTAAATGTTCCCAATAAAAACCCTTGCCAACAACTTAGTCACCCTGAAACTTGTGATTGAAAGGATGAAAAAAGAAAGAAATGGATCTAAATGGAATAATAAGGGGTAGTATGCCATCATAAGAGTCATCACTCCAAAAAGTATCAAAAAATTCAAAGCTTCCATACCTTTAAGGAAGCTTGGGACATTTTGGATACTATGCATGAGGCACCTCTATTGTTAAGAGATCCAGAATTATAAGACTTAAGGAGATTTTGAATTATGCCAGATGGAGGATGATGAAACCTTTGATAAATTTAATGCTTTTTTTATAGAAATTTTCAACTCTTTTCATAAGCTTGGAAAGCCTATTGATGAATAAAAATAGGTTGAGAAGATTCTCAACAGTCTCCAATTTTGCTTTCATGCCAAGACTATGTTGGAGACTTACTTTAAACCTGATGAGTTAACATTAATGAGTTGGTGATCTCAAAGCCTACAAGGTGCATCATTTTCTCCAAAGAAATGGCCAACTTGTTGTTGAGAGAGAAGAGTATTTCTCTAAATCCACAAAAGGAAGTGGTAGTAGTACTATTGTGAGCAATGTTATGGCTATCTGATGCACAAATTTTGTATTTATAAAATAACTCACTAGTGCACAAATCACTTATACTAAGCGATAAATATACTTCCAAGGTCAGTCTAAAGAGGAAATGTGTGATTTTAAATAATTCAACAAATCTCTTAAAATCAAACACGAAAAATAAACCTAAACATTATGTCACAATATTTGATTTTAAAAATTTTAATCTATTAGTATAAAATTAAAAACAGAAATAGAATTCATTCAAACAATTCTAGGTAGATAAACAATTAACACTTAATAGGAAATTTATGGAAGTTATTAGCTAATTTATTATGTTGTCTGAGAATTAATTAAGGTATTAAATATATAAATTTAGATTATTGATATTCCCTTTTATGTATGAAACAAGTATTTTTGTGGAAATCAATTTCTATTTTAATCAAATCAATTAAAATCGTTTGATAGTGATCAATAACTGATAAGATTAACTTATGATTTATTCCTAAAGAAATGGAGAACCATTTAGATAAATGCTTTTGGTAGGACTATCAATTCAAACACTTAATCAAGGTGTTAAAATCAGTTCCTACAACTTAACTTTTAGATTTTAAATTTACTACAAAAAATATATCATTAATATAATAATCAGTAATAAATTTTGTAGAAATCACAAATAATGAAATAATCTCAATTTATTTTATAAAAATATTCATTTAAATTAAATTTTGCAAACATAGTAACATAATTAATATCCTATAATAACGATCAACCAGAAATACTCATATTTAATTAATGTTTAGTAAATTGAAATAACATTTGGAAAGATACATAAAGATTGAATCGATAAATAATTGAATACAATTAAAATAAATACCTCATTGTATTCTTTTGTATATAGATGTATTTTGTAGCGTTATATGATTTGGAAAACCTAAAAAAAAAATTTCTTATATTGTTTCTTGAATCAAAATTATTACTAAACTAAGAAATGAAAATTTTGTAGAAAATAAAAATTCCTAAGTCTAAAAGTTTGTACTACAAAATTAATTATTCAAAAACCTAAAGAAAAGTATGTATTTATAACTAAGCGTGGATAGGGGGCTTCATGAAAAGAAATTGTTCACATGCCATGGCCAAATAATTCCTTTGTCGTGGCCCGTGTCTCATAAAGGTATGCTTTGAATCAATCCCAAAAAGGTTAGACCACTGCCCAAATATTCTTCATCGAGGCACAGCACAAATTGCATGAAATTGACTTTAAATAATGAGAAGTGCACCATGGCTCACTATAGTCCATACCATGGCCTGCGATACTTGATTCCACTTCTTCTTTTCACCGTCTTATTGATGCATAAAAACTTGATACACAATTTTTTTCTATTTTAAATTAGTTGGTAAGTGCATGAACCACTTTGTAAGAAATGATAAGTATACTTCCAAGGTTAGTCTAAAGAGGAATCACGTGGTCTTTAAATAGTTTAACGAATTCTTAAAAACAAAAAAATTAAACTTAAACATTATGTCACAAATTTTGAGTTTTTTAAAATATTTAAACTAATGACATAAAATGAAAGGTAGATTCAACAAACATCATGCAAATAACACTTGCAATCAACGTAGAATTTATGGGATATATTAGTTAGCTAATAATGTTATCTCAATATCAATTAAATTATTAAATATATAAATTAATATTATTAATTTTTTCTTTTTTGTATGAAAAATTCATAAGGCACAAATTAAATTCATTGTTAACAATAAACCATTTAAGTATTTGGAAACTAACTTTTTTATTTTAAATCTATTACAAAAAATATGTCTTCAATATATTTTTCAATGATAAATCTTATAAAATCTTTGAAATACAGTACTCTAAAGATCTAAATAATCAAATCGAAAATCGAAGAGTTGAATTTAAATTAGATCTAGATAATTAAATCCTAAATCTAACTCTCATGTTTATTACAAAAAAAAATACGTCAATATATTTTTCTTTAACAAATTTCTTATAAATCTTGACGAAGAAATAAAACTTAATTTATTTTATAAAATATTTACCTATTTTATTATATCACAAGCATAACAAAATTACTAATATCTCACAACATTTTAAGCAATACATGCTTAATTTAATAAATGATCAGTAAATTAAACATAACATTCAGAATACACACATAAAATTAATCTTAGAATAGAAGAATACATTTAAATTATACCTCAATCATATTCTTCCAAGTATAGAACTTTAGTATTGTTTCTATATCTGGAAAACCTCTAAACAAATTTATCAATGTTGTTTATTGAATAGAAAGAACTACTACTACATAAACTAAACTTGTTTAACTCTCAAAATTGAGAGAAGAACTTTGAAACTAAAAAAAGAAAAAAAAAACTTAAGAGAAAAATGGAAATGGTGCTAGCTCTTCAAAGTAAGAGAGTTGAGAGTTATTGAGATGATGATTTACAAACGGAAAATGGTCCATTTTATAGGTTAGAAAATGCTACAAAAAGGAAGAAAATGTGAATTCTAAAGTCGAGTGCCGCAACATGCATTTATTTTGCGCTACGACATGACCCAATTTGTAATGCTTTTGAACCTCGATCCAAAAGTCTTGCACTACGGAACACATAAAAGACCATGTGGCCTGCATGTTTTTGCACATTTAGAAGCTCTTTTATTTTACACCCCTTACTTTTGGTTTAAAGTATTTGAAAAGCTTACATATGTTATTCTTTTATACTTCAAGTTTGTAATTGAGTGCTCCTAGGTACTATTCTTAAAGTATTTATCAATTGAATCATTTTTAAAGCTATAAATACTTGAAAAACAATAAAATATATCCATAATTTTGAAAATATAGATTTGTTAAAATGATGATAAATTATATAAATATAAATTTATTTTGATATTGAAAGTGTATAAAATCATGTTATATTTAGTGTTTTTAAGCATTCATCATTTAGAATTGGTTGGATCACATGTAAACCTTACACATATTGTTCTTTTAATCTTCTAAAGTACATACGAGTATTTTAAGGCATGATTCTTCATGTGTTATCAATTTATCAAATTATAGTTAAAAATACTTAAAAAATAATATAAAATATTCATTATTCTAAACACATATTTGTATAAATAATGATAAAATCATACATATTTAAATCTATTTATTACATTTAAGTATAAATAAACAATGAAATAAGAAATGAAAACAATAAATGGCCAGACTTTTCTAAGAAGAGAGAAGGAGAGGCAACTAGATTATCTAGGTAAAAAATTCACATTAGACCAAAATCTAAGTATGTACAGATTATAATCTTATTTATTGAAATAAATTAAAAAAATTGAAGATCCATGGAAGGAGAGCTCTTATAATAAGAAATTCTATCTCCGATAAGAAACAAAAGCAATAAACGGCCATGTTTTTCTAAGATTGGAGAAAAGTATTATATATAGCAATTGTTAAGAATTCATCTTATGATTAAATGGTTGTACATGAACATAATATCTAACGCATTGTTATAGTATTTATGAAATATGGGGTAATATTTCATTAAAACAGTTTGATCTAGTTTAAAACAATTTATAAATTTTATAAACTAAATTATACCATAATGGATAGAAATCCGAACGGAATTGTCCAATGCGGTTAGATTTAACAAGTTGTTTCTCCACTCCTACTTGTAGCTTAATACAAATAATCAAATATATAAAATAGAAAATACACGAGTGCTTCATCCTCGGGTACCCAATGGACCATAAGTTATGTACTATTCATTCGATAATAGATCATCGACATGAAAATATAAATTATTAAGAAAGAGAAGGGCCACCACTTTGTTCAATCTACATTGATTCACATTAAATATGAATAAATCCATATTTATTTATTTATTTTATCATTAGGTGTAATTTAAATATATATTTTAAAATAACCTAAGATCAAGTATTAACACCAAATCACTAAATACTAAATACATACGTTACATATATGTTACACATGTTATAAAGTGACATCTTAGCACCCAACTTCTATACATCCCTTTAAGCAGAAGCAAACATCAACATATATTCTGCCAAGTTTCATTCCACAAGAAACTTAAGATTGACAACCATTTGAAAAATTAAAATAATAATAATTAATACACAAAAACTGGGTTGGGATTCAATCACATTTTCCAATTCTTATGTGTACATAAAAGTTTAGAGAACCTCAGAAGTTCTACTACAACACATATTGCTATTAAGGCTTTACAGTCAATGTCCTTGATGAAGAAGAATGAATCAAAGTAGACGAAGGGAGACAACGTTTTTGCATACTGCTACTACTCCTCCTCAATGCAGAACCAGGTTCTGGTGGGCATGGAGGAATTGATGTAGAATATCTACTTGACTGGCTTCTAAGTTTGTTCTTGTCTCCCTCAATAATTACGTCTGATTTTACTCGCACCGATGTGTCGCTCAAACCAGCCGGAAGAACACAATTACATAGAAAACCTAAGTTGATCATCCAAAAAAACCATTGCAAATTTGTTAACAAAAATGGACACTCTGATGACAATGAAAGATACTGTGAGGCGGCAAGACTATATCATCAAGATTTAAATTGGCCCTCTGCTAAAGAGTGTATTTGCTGTTAGCAATATGACTAGTGATTGAAATGACATTTAAATTAACAAAAATAACCTCCAAAGGGTATGGATATGTAAAAATTCATCATCATGAAGGTCTATTTTGTCCTAATGATCCTCTCTAGTGAACTGTAAAATTTCAATATTCTATATGCACCTAATAGAAGTTTATATTTTATAATGTTAAAGATATCTTCATAAGGTATTCCAACAAGAAATAAATAAATGTGGCTTATCAGTCATAAGTCCTTACAGAGAGATCTAGCAGTGATTCCCTGGTCTTGTTGAAGGTTGAAACTGAATATTTTCAAATGGAAAGGCAGGAATTTCCTTTAAAAGATAAATATGACCAGAATTCCAAAGGGGACAAAAAAAATGAGCAGATGAAAACAATAAAATACTAATCTCATGTTTGATAATGATTTTAATGTTGTGATTAAATAATCGATTTTGTGATTTGTGATTTTTTTTAATAATCATCAATATATTTCATAACAATTTTTAGTTAGTGATTTTCAATAAAAAAAATCAAAAATCACATATAAATTGTTTGATAACGCTTTTTAATTTCAGTTTTTTTTTAAATAAAACTGAAGAATTAAGATTTAGTCGTTATTTATAAATTATATATTTTAATCATTTTCGTCTAATATTTATACATATAAAAGTCATAAGACTTATTTACTCTTTAGAAAAATGTTTAGTTAAAATCAGGAAAAGTATTAAAAATAAGATTAAAATATATTCTTTTTAAAGATTTATGTAGCTCATAATTTGTTAGTTTATTCTTTAAAAATGTAAAAATCAAAACCTGAGATCATTATCAAACATACTTGATTATAAAATCATTTGAAAAAAAATTAAAAATTAGAAATCAAAATTATTATCAAACACCCTTAAGGTGATCTGAGTGCAAAACAAAGGATGAAGTTTTGAAGGTGGTAGTGGCATTAGTAGTTTCTTCTGATGACAATAATGTTTGTTTGGTGTGGAAGGATTTTGTTTATGAGAAAGAAAGTGGATAGTGATAATTGTTGGATATTGCAAGGGGAGTCAAGCCAAGAACATAACCAGAAGAAAAAGAAAAAGAGGTTAATAACCAAAATTACAACCATCACAAGACATGATCGATTTTCTGCACTTTCTGTTTATTAGAGTCCAAATAAAAAAGATTGGCAACCCTTAAATTACTTACCAAGTCGAGCAAGACGGTTGACCCAGCGAGGCATGGGCTTCCCTGTTAATCTGAGACATACATCGTTGCAGAAGTGGTTGCAGTTCTTTGTGATGAGATGGTAGGTGTTGCCGGAGTACTCTTTTGCTAATTTCTCCATGAAAGAACGAACCTCTAAGGGACCAAGATCTGTTTTTCCTATCAAGATTGATTTTCTAAATGTAAAACCAGGACACTGCTTTGGTTCCACTTCAAATATTCCAGTTGTTGCATGGTCATGAGCTCCAAAAGCATATTCAACTCCATGGACTAGAAATAGAATTAAACATCAAAATGGAGTTTTCATGCGAATTAACAAATGAATAAACAAAATAGATAACATTTGCAAGAATAATATAATACTCAGTTGTTTGCTGATGAAATCATTAAACATAACAAAACAAAAACGTCTAATTTATTCTTAAGGTTGAATACAAGTCTCACTCTGTCAAGTCTCAAACAATGAGAATCTCAGAAGCTTAAAGACAGAAGACATCGAAGTATTAACCCCTCCACTAGGTTCTTAGTGAATTACAAAGAACCAAAAGACAATTTAAAATAATTTATATTACATGAAAACAAAATCCCAAGTTCACTCAAATAGAAACTTTGCTACCTAGAGTCCAAACAAAGCATTTGAATCAATATCCATATAACCCAAATGACTAAACTCTCGTAATAAATTCAATCTCTGAATTCGAGCAACCAAGAAGAGAATTATGGGAATCAATAAATTGAAACAGAAATCGAGCACACATCCAATTTCATAAAAAAACGAATTATCAAAAAGCAACAAAAACATATTAACAATGGGTAAAAGGCCATTACCTTGAACACCGGAATGATAAACCCCAAGCCCTAACCAGTATGTGTAACCATTCATCGGGGTGAGATCGTAGACATTCAGATAAACCGGCACTTTTCCGTTATCTTTCTTACGAGACAAAAACACCATTCGACACAACATCTTCAGAATTTTCTCCACAAGTTCACGTTTTCAAAAATAACCCAGAAATAAAAAAAATTAAAAATTAAAAACCAAAGCTAAAGCCAAAGCCTCGCTTTGAAGATTGTAAAATCCAAAGGTCCCAACCAGAGGGGTTAAAGAAACCTTTGAGAGCTTCAAGGGGTATATTAGGAAAAGATAAAGCTCTTGAAATTCACCTGTGGATTTTCTTTTTGCTTTTTCAATGCATTTCCTAAGGAACGAAATAGAATCTCAGACCTGGGTTCTTCCGGCGGCCGAAAGTAGTCCTGCCGAGAATCCCTTTTATAAATAATAAAAAAAGTTATCGACTTTTGATTTTTGTCATAGCCGAGGACCTTTTGATTTAGCCAATTAAAGAAATAAGTTTTTTTCATAACCAGAAATGCCCTTAGAGTGTCGTTTTTCTTTCTGTCGCCTTTTCATACAGATTATAGAGCATCCAAGAAACGAAAATTTCACTCATCTTTCTGGCAACCTAGAAATAGTTGTACGGAACTTCTTTTGTTTTTAACTTGAAATAATTGAGTAACTTTTGTGTCTACCACCCTGTAATATTTACGGTTCATGGCAGCTAATACTCGATGTTAGTACGTATGTACGGTTACAGTTATGTTTTGTATTAATTTTTGATAAATTTTAGTAATAATTTTTTATTATAACTGGATAATAAGTTCTTTTTCAAAATTTAAAAATAATAATAATCCTTCTTATTTAATCATATTTTTATTTTATTTTATTTATTTAAAAATATATTTAATTTAAAAAAAATTAAAACGCATTATTTTATTCAACTACAACACAAATATTTTTACAAAAACAACAATTAATTGGAGGGTAGCAACTAAGACCTTGATATAATCTCAATGCATATACTTATAACTCAAGGGTGAACCAAACATACTTTAAAAGATAACTTGAATGCTTTCATGAACAATAACAATCAATCAAGAAAAATCAAAAGTTGGAATATGTGAGAGCTTCTATAAAAAAAAAGTGACAATCAAGAAATATCAAAGGTTGAAATATGTGCAAGTTTCTATCAAAAAGATGAAAGTTCAAGTTTAGTGATTGAAATATCACTTGCATACACACGGTAAAGAATAATTGTAAGGTCAGACTAACAACTGAATTCAATGATGTAAAGATATTGAGTTAATAAATGATGAAATCTCACTAAAGATGATAAATATAGTATTCGATGTGAGATAATCCATTATTTTTTTTTCTTTAATTTAATTTTTTCATAGTTATTATAGTTTTTTTATTTTTTTTATTATTAAGTATCTTAAAGCTTATATTAGTTATGAATATTTTTTTGTTATTTACTATGTTTAACTATTTTAAAAGTTTATTAACTATTTTATTTGTTCATCAAGTTTTTTGTACCGTTGTCAAAAAAAGAATAGTGTTTTTAAATTATTTATCAAAATTTTGAAACTTTTAGTGTTTTAAATAATTGTGATTATTTATTTATTTATTTTGTGTTAAATTTTAAATTTTAAATTTAAAAAAATTAAACTTTACTTTATTTAATTATTTTCTTTTAAAAAAATAATAAAATTTCAAAATTAAAATAAAATTTCAAAATTAATTAAAAAAATAAAAAATAAACAAAAAAAGTACACAAATAAAAACTAACTTTTTAATAGTATGAAAAATAAAGATCTAAGGGAGTTTTATATAGGAGACTAGTTCTTAGAAGCTTTTATGCCATTAGTCTTTCCTTAGAAGGTTGCTATGTCTAGGATGATGGTTTATAAAAAGGTTTTGTTCTACCATTCTTTCTTAGGAATACTCTTGGTTAATAATAATTATATTATTAACTAAACATGTTTGTTTCGTATTTTTATTTTCTCTAAATTTTTGTGTAGTTATTTTATTATTCTTTTCTTTTTTAATTGATACGTTTTTAAATTTGCGCTTTCACTAGTCTATG
Organism: Hippophae gyantsensis; assembly: GCA_030763125.1. Classification (NCBI taxonomy): domain Eukaryota; kingdom Viridiplantae; phylum Streptophyta; class Magnoliopsida; order Rosales; family Elaeagnaceae; genus Hippophae; species Hippophae gyantsensis. Next base: position 36,664,557 of record CM061035.1, on the reverse strand, counting down.
TGATAACTGTATTTTATTTCATCTATTTTATTAATTATAATTGCTGATTTCTTGACATTTTTAACTAATTTTAGTTAAATAAATTAATATTTACTATTTATGTGTTAAGGAATATATTTTTAAGAAAATTAAATAATTTGAATCGAAGCCGTACTTAATTACGAATTTATGTCCAAAAATATAATTTCAAATAAAAGAGTTCTTAATTGCAATTTATAAAATTCTAAAATATAATTTAAATTGAAATCGGGCTTAATTTAAATTATTAAAAGTTTAAAATTTAATTTAAATTAAAAAAAGGCTTAATTGTAATTAAAGAAAGTTTAAAATGTAATTTGAATTAAATTTATGGGTCAAAATGCAGTTAATTAAAGTTGAATTTTTTGCGCAGGAGAGAAGAAGTCCACGCGCCATCATCCACGTGCAAAACATGGACCGTCAGATTAGAGAAGAAACGGTTAGGATGCGCGCGTGTCCTTCAAACCCGACAAAAGAGAGTGGACCCGTTATTCCTGGACCCACGTGTCTCACGCGTCTACCAAGACCCGATTTCATGTGGCCGATTCACATACACCCGGTTATACAACCAATATAAAGCTTCCACATGTTCCACCATTCCTTGCAGCCAATCATATGCTGACACGTGGCAGGTTTTGGTGAACACAAAAGCGCAGAATCACGCACACGTTCCAGCAACTTTCCCCTACTTTCTCGGCGTCGCTTATCCCGTGTGACACTCTATGACATGCGCCCGTTCTTGTCACTCTATGAGATGCTGCCACGTGTCCCACTATTCCTTTTAGCGAATCAGACTCTAACACATGGCATGTTGTTTGAATTAGAAAAATATCAGAAACGGCACCCTTTGTTTTATCTCTCATGCGTATATTAAAATAGCAATTTCGATATCGAATGTCGATATGCGTGGCTGTGTAATTAAAAAAATGTATTTTTTTAGCTATAAATAGGGCATTTGTTGCTAAAAAGAGAAGTTTTTTTAGTTTTGGAGTTTTAGAGTTTTGAATTTTTAGTAGTGTTTGGGGCTGGACTGTGGAACACACAGAAGCCATTTTTGGCTTCTGTTGTGTTCTGCGTGTGCCAAATATTTACGATCCGGAATGATTTAATTTTCATCTATTCTTTATCTCATATTCCTTAACTGTTGTAATTTTAATTTTTAATTTATGAAGTAATTTAATTTTGCTAAGGCTATGATGTAGTTGAATCAAGAAAATCTGATTTCTTTTGTTATTGTTATATGAGTTAATTGTTTTCAAGTTGAGTATTTATTTCCATGCTTAATGCTTTTAAATTTCTGATCAAGATTTAGATGATTTGTTGCATTATATTGAGACCGAGAGGAGATGTGTAATGAATGCTTCTTGTGATAAATATCGTATGTTGAATGCGAGTGTGACATCTAATGCATGATGTATGTGGTTATTCTAGAAATTACATAAATCGTAATGTGCTTGTTTGTGATTAAATCTTCATAGAAATATAGTTGGTTTTCATAGATAAGTAATTCTAATATAACTCGAGAGAGAGTATTAGATAAATTTGGGTTTTTCAACCATCACTTTTAGCTTTGATTCTAATATAACATGACTTGAAATCGGATTGAATTGATTTAGCGAAATCAAATGTCTTAGCATTTTTAATCATTTGTAAACAATTTCACCAATTAACGATTGTTTTGGATAAAATCAGAGGGAAACAATTTTAGTACTCAACAAATTATAGTGACAAATCTCCGTGGGAACGATACTTTACTTATCAAATTTTATTACATGTGACCATGTATGCTTGCACGTTTTATGTTCTCTAAATGAGACAACACTATGCATGGTACGAGATCCTTAGGAAACCCTCTTACATCATATATAGATAATATTCATAAATTTAAACAACTTTCCACAAGGGCGGATTCTAACCATCAGCCTATTTTTGAGCCAAACCCAAAACCAAGCCTTAATCCTCTATCGAAACTAATAGAAGTGAGAGAAAACTCACATGTTAGGGAAACCACCATGAACGCATTTGCACAGCCAGTAATTGGCACGATAACTACCTCTATCCAACTGGGTGAGGTTGCTCGGATGTATGACTTGAAAAACATTCATTTTTCTATGCTTCTTTCATTCTATGGGCTACCTAATGAAGATTCTCTTTCCTTAATTAGGGACTTCTATGCCATAGTCTAAACTTTCCCCTCGGTATTCTAAATGAGGATGAACTTAAAATAAGGTGTTTCCTCTACACATTGAAGGACAAGGCCAAAGTTTGATTGATGTCAATCTCTCCAAGTTCTCTGATGACTTGGGATGATGTTTATAACAAATTCATGGGAGAATTCTATTCCCACCAAAAAACATCAGAGTTGAGAGCAAAGATTGCCAATTTCTCTCAGATGGAAAGAGAACCATTCCATGAAGCCTGGAAAAGGTTCAAACTGTTCCTCACTCAATGCCCCCATCATAGCTTTCCCCTACAGTTGTAGAACTAATTCTTTTTTGATGTACTTATGCAGCAATACCACTTCATTGTCAACAATGTTATAGGAGGAGCTATGGGAGAGAAGATAGCTTCAGAGATGTACAACCTCTTTGAGATGTTGGGTGTAAAATCCCAACAGAAAAGCTCACAAGTGAGAACAGTTAAAATTCATGAAATCGATTACAACAATGAAGTTCAATAATAACTTGTTCAATTGACCAAGCAAGTTACCCTTCTCACTACACAAACCAACACCAATAATGAACATTGTGGTTTGTGTAGCAATATAAGACATGGTACTGAAGCCTGTCCATATCATGAAGAAACACCACCTGGACCTAAATAGGTTAATGTTTTGGGAGTATATCAATAGAGACCAAGATTCGATCTCAATTCAAATACTTACAATCCTAGGTGGAGAAATCATCCTAACTTCTCTTGGAGGCAAAACAACCCTCATTTCGCTCAAAGCTCAAATCAGTCAGGCTAGCAATTCCACTAGCCCATTCCAAGAAGCCTTCCCAATAAACCAACCCTGGAGGACAACTTGAATTCTTTTATTCAAGTCTATAGAGATAATCAGTCTAAAACTAATCAACAGTTGGACTCTGTGGAAGTTTCTATCAAAAAGGTGGAACAATTAGCTGAGCATTTGCAAAAACAAAGCAAAGACTAACTGAATGGTCAAATTGGATCAAATAAATTCAATGAAGAAGAGATATTGAGTTTGTCATTATGAAATATCTAAGCAACATCTTACTACAAGACGATATTTTTAGTCCTAAGTGGGAGGTCACCCATTATTGTATTTTCCTTTCTTTTAGTTTGTTTTTTTTAATTTTAAGAATATGTCTAATAAAATTCAAATGAAATAATAGAAATTCATTTGTTTCAAAAATTGTGTCCATTCTTAAAATTTTGCATTACAAAAAAAACTTAATTTATTTACTTAATTAACTTAGATTTTCATTAAAAAAATAAAATTTTAGGTTCCTTGCATCTTTTGTTTTCTTTAAGCCTCTATATATTTTCAAATGAGAATTTTGGCCAGAATTAGTACATGACATGTGTCTTTGAACTTCACTTCAATTTTGATCAAAAATACCCTTGCCATAGTAGAAACCAAAATTTCTTCACAATAAGTTTTACGTTATACCCCCTTTTTCTTATTATCATATTATAAAAACAAAATATCCACACAAAAATAAAATAACAAATAAAAATAATTATATATGAAATAAAAATAAAGTCAACTAAAATAATTATAATGTAAAATAGTGTGTTACCTCCCATCCAGGACTATATTTATCATCTTTAGTGAGACCTTGCTTGAAGGATTCCATTATGTTATTTATTTCTATTATCTCTCTACACTAGAAACTATTTTGTGCCTCACTTCTACAAGTACTCAGTTTTCTATTCAACTTATACTTTCACTTTTCTAGTGGAAGCCACCAAAGATTCCAACCTTTAATTAGTTTTTGATTGGTTTTATTTGCTTACTTGAATGAATGAATTCAAGTTATCCTTTAGAGTTAGCTTTTTAGGAGGATTCCTAGGCACTTGTTGGTGGAATTATTGATCTTGTGGGTTTGAGATCTTGGAAAATTGATAGTTGGTTTGTCTTTAGAAGAAATTGGGATGATTCCTCCATCTTGGATTATAGGAATCAGTAATGGGGTAGTACTTAGGTCTTGGTTGGTAACCGCCCAATACAGTAACATACTTAAGTCTACCCATTGCTTCTTCTTGATAGGGACAAGCATTAGCACCATGTCCCAAAGTATTGCAAACGCCATATTGTTCTTTATTTTATGGACTCCAACTTTCCTCACTAGGGAGCTTTTATATTGGGAATTAGCACCTAATATCTCAAAGAGATCACAAGTCTTTAAGGTAGTAATTTCTCCCATCAATCCTTCAGTAGCATTGTCAATGATGAACTAACATTTTTTGTGTAAATCCATCATAGAAAAACTAGTTCTGTAGCTATAGAGGATAACTATGATAATGGTATTGAGTGAGAAAGAGTTTCAAACTATCCCATGCTTTAAGGAAAGGTTTTCCCACCATTTAAGAGAAAGTAGCAATAATTGCTTTCAACATTGATGTTTTTTGGTGGGAATAGAATTTTCCCATAAATTTGTTGTAAACATCCTCCTAGGTCATCAAGGAACTCAGGGAAGTGAAATTAGCCATGACTTGGCTCTATCTTTTAGGGTATAGGTGAAACACCACATTATGGGTTGGTCTTTGGTAAGTGTAATGATGGGGAATGTTTAGATTATTAATAGAAGTTTGTAATGAAATACGGTGAGTCTTCATTAGGAAGTCCATCGAAGGAAGGTATTATGGAAAAAATGAATATTTCTTAGTTTATAATTTTGAGCAGCATCACCCAGTTGGATTGAGATAGTAGCAGTGCCAATTATTGGCCTTGCATACTCCTTCATATTTGTTTCTCTAAATGGTGGATTTTCCCCTAGAGTTGTTGGTTCAGGGGTAGTGTCAAGGTCTGGTTCAAAAATTTGTTCAACTAAAGGCTTTGGGACCTCAAAGTCTATGCAACATGACAGTCTAATAGGTCTATTTATATTATTTATGTAAGATGTGAGATGGTAAGGACCTCCTACCTCTATAAACTTATAAAAATAGAAATTAAATTACATGTCAAGTAAAAAAATAAAAAGATAAATATATATTTGTACATAAAAATACTAAACACATTGTAATTAAAAGAATATGATGATACACAAGTTAGTAAAAGAAAATAAATATACAATAATTAATTTAGTATACAAAAATATTAAATAAAAAGTAAAATAAGTAAAATAATAATAGAATTAATAAATATATAAAATAAAATAAAATTCAAATTCAAAATAAAGAAAAAGAATTGTTTCAAATAAAAAAATAGAAAGAAAGAAAAGAAAATTTAAAATTTAAAATATCTAAAATTAATTGATGACCTAGATATTCTAAGATTTCAAATAAAAATAACAATATTTACAACATAATTTTTTTAAGAATTTGATAATAAAAATTTAAAAACGTTATTTCTCCCCGACAATGGTGCAAAACCTTGATGATACCTATTTTAACAAGTTTTTGATGTTGTTACTAGTTCCCCGACAATGGTGCCAAAAACATGATATTCCAAAACTTGATGTACAAATTTTGTATATTTTTAAATAACTCATATATGCACAAATCTTTAATAGAAAGTGATAAGTATACTTCCAATTTCGATCTAAAGAAAAATCATATAGTTTTTAAATAATTCAACAAATTTTTAAAGATGAAAACAAAAGCTTAAATATCCTATCAAGATTGTTTGGTTTGGTAAATTCTAAACTCACAAAATAAAATAAAGGATAAATTCAATAAAAAAATTGGCAAATAAACATTAACATTTAGTGGGAAATTTATGGGATAGATTAATTAGTTAATCATGCTTGCTCAATATTAATTAGGTAATTAAAGATATGAATTAAGATTTTTAATTCTCTATTACAAATACAAATAGGAGATTAATTAGGTTTAACATTTGTTATTAATTAAAATCACTTGGGTCTATTAGTTAATTTTAAATAAATTATGCTTCTTTCTAAGAGATTAATAAATCATTCAATTGCTAATTTTGATCAAGTATAACAATTCAAACTGCTATCAAGGTGTTAGAGTTAGGTTTATGATTTAAGTATCTAAAAACTAACTTTTAGATTTTAAAACTACTATGAAAAATATTTTTTAGGATTGATCTGGTTTAGAGAGAGAAAACTTAGAGAGAAGTCAAGCTGATTGGCTAAATGTGTGGATCTCAAAGGAGGTCCATATATATATATAAAATCACTTATACATGTGTCAATTACATAATGAGTACATATATTTACATATAAGAAAGGTATAATTGGTATGAAGTACAACATATCAAGGGTTGAGGTCGAGCCCAACTCAGGTTGATCAATGAGCTTAGGCTGGTCATTGAACTTGGGCTGATCATTGAGCTCAGGTTGGTCATTGAACTTAGGCTGATCATTGAGCTCGGGATGATCATTGAGCTTAGGATGATTATTGAGTTCAGGTTAATCATTGAGCTCAAGTTTTCATTGAGCTCGGGGTTGTCCTACGGGTAGGAAATATAGGATGCTTAGCCTTCCATATCAGTTTGGTGACTTAGCTTGAGTGGCTTCCGTAAGTTGAGCACTAGGCTGGTCCAGATATCTAAACATCTAGTCCCCCTACTTCTTTCAGCACATACATTTGGTTTGAGATGAAAGAGTAATTACTGGGAATGGAATATGAACCATTCAGCTTTCCTAATAAATGCATGTTGATTGATTGGAGAGAGAAACCATGTGCCTCTATATAAATGGATGCTTGAGTTGGGACTTATCATTATTAGCTACACAATTGAGACTTCTTTTGACCTTGTCTTATAGGTAGGGGTCCTACTATGTCAAGCCACCACTTATAAAAGGGCCAAGGTCTCACCACACCCTTTATGGTATTTTGGGAGGTGTGTGACAACGGGAAAAACCTTTGACATTTGTTCCATGTTAAGGTGTACTTTGTGAAATCTACCAATGAAGTGGGCTGATAATAGTGGTCCATTATATTTGCTCTATTGAAGTTATATGCTCTATTAACAAGTACCTACCAACAACCTCTGATTTTTCACTAGACTCAGCCACAAATTCGGTGACCATTTTCCCTTTGATGGCCAATCTAGCCATGTATTTAATGTTGTACTCCTCCAATTCTATGGCTATCTATGCCAACCTCCCTCTACATCTGGTCTCGTTAAGATATTCTTGAGTGGGTGAGAAATGAGTACGATAATGGTGTGTGAGATGATGTAGTGCGTGAGCTTTCGTGCACTAACTTTGAGGGCAAATGTTAATTTCTCAATGGTTGGATACCTACTTTGGGCATTCGTTAGAACCTGGCTGACATAGTAGACAAGATGTAGAACTTTATTTCTCTCAACTAGGAGTATAGTGCTACATGTATGGGAGGTCACATCCAAATACAAATAAAGAACCTTACTAAGATGAGGGCTAGCTAAGACATGGGGGGTTACATAAGTGTTTCTTGATTTCTTCAAAGGCTCCATCACAGCTCTCGTCCCAAAAGATTGATGTGCCTTTTTCAACATTTTGAAGAAGGGTAGACATTTATCAGTGCATATAGAAATGAACCTATTCAATGCTACTATTCTTCCATTTAATTACTGGATTGCCTTAAGGCTAGAAAGTGGTTTCATGTTTATCAAAGCCTGTATTTTTTTTTTGGACTGGCATCAATCCCTCTGACTAACACAAGATACTCTAAAACTTTTTTGTAGTGATACCAGATATGCATTTTTTGGGGTTGACCCTCATACCATATTTTTGAATTACCGAGAATACTTCCTCTAGGTCTATAACGTGGTTTATGGGTTAAGCTAAGTTAACCACTATATCATCCATATAGGCCACTAAGTTCCTCCCCAGTTGTTCTTCAAATATTTTGTTGACTAGGTGTTAATATATGGCATCGACATTTTTCAATCTAGATGGCATCTTTTATAACAAAATGTTCCCTCTTCTGTGATAAAAGATGTTTTTCTTCATCTTCTAGGTGCATCCTAATTTAGTGGTATCAAGAGTGCTTAAAAGTCTCTAAAATTACCATGATTTAATGTAATTTAATTGATTAAATATATTTATATTTGTAAGATTTTATCATATTTTTATATAAATTTGTCGTTTCAAAATCACGAGTATTTTTATTATTTTTCAAATATTTTTGTTCAAAAATAACTTAAAGACTTGAAGAAAAATACTAGAAGTAATACATCACAAATATTTCGAGAAAACAAAATGAGAAAAAGTAAAAAAAGATGAAAAAATTGGCAAATTCGTCAAAATAGTCAAAAATGTAAAAAATGCCAAAATTCTGCGTGCAATAGCCCACTCACTATGAAGTCCCTTACGCACATGCCCAGAACATGCAAAAATGTAGCAAGCACACGCAACTAGTACATGCAGCTAACACACACCCAACACATGCCAGCTCACAGTGAGCACACATTATACCAATTTACGTATGCGCTAACACATGCCCACTCTATGTCCCCCTCACGAGCCAAATGCTTGTCAACCATAACTCTCACGCCCCATACGCGTGCCACCCTGTCCAAATGTATCCAAAATCAATTTTTGAAATATTTTCCAACTTTTTTTGGCCTTGTCCTCACTTATAAAAGGACCCTCTCCCCCATTGTAAAAAAACACACAATTTTCTTAGCTCTTTTTCTCTCTATCTTTCTCTCTCTAGAAAGTTTTCTTAGTTTTTTTTAGTTTTTAGTTTTAAAGCTCTTCTCTTTTTGAGAAAAACTAGCTATGCTTTTATAAATTTTTAGTTTTTGATTCAATAAACGAAAATGTAAATCCGTTTGTAGGTTTTCCTACAACAGAATTTGCATCAAAGTTCTATAAGGATTCTTTTGAGTTATAATTTTAAAATGAATTCTTTATAGTTATTTTTTATGTTTTATTCTTATATGTTATGTTTGATTTGTCTGTGATTGAATTTAACATGGCTAGCGGTTTGTATATATGATATTATAATAACTTTGTTTTGCTTACAAAATATTAAATATGTAAAACATTTCTATAAAATAAATTGATTTTAACTTTATTCAAGATTTTATACTATGGATATTAGAGAGAAATATATTATTTTTCATTATAAACTTAAATATGAAAATTAGATTTTAAGGTTCAATTATCTAGTCTAATTTAGAGTAGTGCTCTTTTATTTGTTGGTATAATTGCTCGGTAGTTAGAGTTGAGTTTTATTTCAAAAGTGTTTATAAACACTATTATTTGAAAATGTATTAACAACATATTTTTAAGTAATTGTTTTAAAACTTGAAAGTTAGTACTCAAATAATTAAATTCTTAGATTTAATTTAGACGCCTTGAATAAAGTTTAAAATGTCTAACCCGACCAAATGTGGCATTTAAATTGTTCATTTTCAATTTTTTAGGAAAAAAAGAATTAATTTAATTAATCAAATTAATTATCGACCCCACCCATAGGTGTTAATTAATTTGTTTCATTAATAAAGAATTTCAAACCCACTAAAGATGGTATTCATATAAAAAAGAGGGAATAAATAAATATCAATTTATATCTTTAATAATCTAAATAATATGAGCAAGCATAATTAACTTAATTATTATATCCATAAATACTCTACTGTTATGAATGATAAAAAATTACATTATTGTTTATTGAATCATATCTATGTTTCTTTTTTTGTTATTAGATCGACCTTGGGAGTATACTTATCATTTTCTATAAAATGATTCATGTACTTGCAAGAGTTTTAAAAATATAAAACCAAAGTGTTTGAAAGATTGGTATTGTTGATTTTGTTCATCAAGTTTTTGGCACCGTTGTCGAAAAAGGAATATCGTTTTAAATTATTTATCAAAATTTTGAAAAAAAACTTTAGTTGTAAATAATTGTGATTTTTTTTATTTATTTTGTGTTAAAAAAAGTTAAATTTTAAATTTTAAATTAAAAATAATAATAATTAAATTAAATTAAATTGTTTTTAAAATAATTAAAATAAAATTTATAAAAAAATTAATTTTTTTTAATAGCATGAAAAATAAAGATCTAAGTGAGTTATATCTAGGTGACTAGTTCTTGTTATCCTTTGTGTCACTAGACTTTCCTCGAAATGTTGCTCTATCTAGGAGGATGGTTTTTAAAGAGGCTTTGTCCCACCATTCTTTCTTGAGAGCACTCTTGGTTAATACTGATTATGTTATTTAACTTAACTTCTTTGTTTAGTATTTTTATTTTCTCTAAATTTTTATATAGTTATTTTATAATTATTTTTCCTTTTTAATTGATAGGTGTTTTAAATTTATGCTTTTACTAGTTTATGCATGGTAGAAGATCCTTAGGAAACCCTCTTACACCATACATAGATAATATTTAAAAATTAAAACAACTGTCCACAAGGCTAGATTCTAACCATTAGCCTATGTTTGATCCGAACATAAAACCAAGCCTTAATCCTTTACCATAACCAATAGAAATGGGAGAAAACCCACATGTTAGGGAAACTACCATGAAGGAGTTTACATTGTCAGTAAGTGGCATGACAATTACCTATATCCAACTAGGTGAGGCTACTAGGAATTATGACTTGAAAAACATTCATTTTTCCATGCTTCCATCATTCTATAGGTTGCTTAGTTAATGAAGATTCGCTTTCCTTCATTAGGGACTTCTATGCCATAGTCCAAATTTTCCCCCTCGGTATTCTAAATGAAGATCAGTTTAGAATAAGGTATTTCCCATACACCTTGAAAGACAAGGCCAAAGCTTGGTTGATATCACTTATTAGGTTCTCTGATGACTTGGGAGGACGTTTACAACAAATTCATGGGAAAATTCTATTCCTACCAAAAAAACATCAGAGTTGAGAGCAAAGATTGCCACTTTCTCTCAGATGGAAGGAGAACCATTCTATGAAGCCTAGGATAGGTTCAAACTGTCCCTCACTCAATGCCCTCATAACAGCTTCCCCTTATAGTTACAGAACCAATTCTTTTACGATGGACTTACATTCAATGCCAGTTCATTGTTGACAACGCTACTGGAGTAGCTATAGGAGAGGAGATAGCCTCAGATATGTACAACCTTTTTGAGATGTTTTGTAATAATTCCCAATAGAAAAGCTCACTAGTGAAAAGAGCTGGAGTTCATGAAATTGATTCTAGCAATGAAGTTTAACAAAAACTTGTTCAATTGACCAAGAAAGTTTCCCTTCTTACTACACAAACCAATACCATTAATGAATATTGTAGTTTGTGTAGCAACATAGGACATGGTACTGAAGCCTGTCCATATCAAGGAGAAATACCAGCTGGACCTGAACAGATTAATGTTTTGGGAGCATATCAACAGAGACCAATATTTGACCCTAATTCAAATACTTACAATCCTGGGTGGAGAAATCATTCGAACTTCTCTTGGAGAAAAAACAACCCTCCTTTCTCCCAAAGTTCAAATTAGTCAAGCTAGCAATTCCACCAGCCCATTCCCAGAAGCCTTCCCAATAAACCAACACTGAAGGACAACTTGAATTCTTTTATTCAATTCTGTAGAGATAACCAATCTAAAACCAATCAACGGTTGGACTCTGTTGAAGCTTCTATCTAAAAGGTGGAAGTCCAAGTGGAACAGTTAGTTTATCATTTGCAAAAACAAAGCAAACACTAACTGAATGGTCAAATTGGATAAAATAAATTCAATAAAGGGGAGACATTGAGTTTGTCATTCTGAAATCTCCAAGCAATGTCTTACTTGAAGATGATAAATTTTAGTCCTAAGTGAGAGGTCACCCATTATTGTATTTTCCTTACTTTTAGTTTGTTTTGTTTTGTTTTAATTTTAAGAATGTGTGTAATAAAATTCAAATGAAATAATAAAATTCATTTGTTTCAAAAATTGTGTCCATTCTTTAAATTTTGCATTACAAAAAACAAAAAAAAACTTAATTTTTTTACTTAATTAACTTAGATTTTCATAAAAAAAAATATAAAAAAATTTAGGTTCCCTACGCCTTTCATCTTTTTAAGCCTATGCATTTTGTCAAGTGAGAAATCTTTCTTAGAGAATTCTACTATTTTTCAATTTAGGAGCTAGATACATAAGAAAAGGAAGATCAATTTCAACTATAAGTAGCCATGGAAGATGCTGGAGATAGGTAGAAAATAATGAAGGACTATGCAACACCAATCAATGGCAATGCAACTTCTGGCATACAATTGCAAGAGGTTACATGGAACTATGAATTGAAAAGGATTCATTATTCTTTGTTGCAATCCTTTTAGGGTATCCCTAATGAAGAGCCTTTGCATTTTATTAGAGAATTCTATGCTATTGTCCAAACCTTTCCACTACAAAGAATTTATGAAGACCAACATAAGATGAGGTGTTTTCTTTACACCCTTAAGGATAAAGCTTGATCATGGTTCATTACTCTACAATCAGGTTCTCTAACAACTTGCAAGGTAGTCTATGAAAAGTTTATGGGTAGGTTCTATTCCAATCAAAAGGCTACTGATCTAAGAACAAAGATAGTAATGTTTTCTCAAATAGATGAAGAGCCCTTTCATAAAGCTTGGGAAAGATAAAACTCCTTTTCATTCAATGTCCTCATCAAAGCTTTCCATTACAGCTATAGAACCATTTGTTATGATGGATTGATATTGTAGAGTCAATACAAGGTTGATAATACTGTAGGAGGAGCTATGAGAGAAAAAATGGTAGAATAAACTTATGAGCTTTATGAGATGTTGGGTTCTAATTCCCATCAAAGAAGTACTATAAGAAGGAGAGCAAAAGTCAATAAAGTTGGCTCCGATAATGAAATGACCTTCCAACTTGTTGAATTGACTATGCAAGTGCAACTTCTCACTACCCACCAAATTCCAAATCAAGAGGTGTGTGAAGTGTGTTTTTCAATTGGGCATGATACTAGTAATTGTTCATATACTTGTGATTTTAGTATGGATGCCATACAAGAAGTCAATTCCTTTCAAAATAATCAGTGCATTTGTTGGCGCTAAACTTTCCTGGTGGTTCGTCATTTTCTATATTATCAGAAAAGAGGGAGATACATAATTGTTCACAATCTTTTTCTATATCATAAGGAGCTTCACCCTTTTCATTTTTCTCCTAAGCTAGCTTTAAGGCTAGGTCTTACTTTTTATTGGCTTCCTCCAACACTTGAAACCATACCTCCTAACTCTTCCTTTCTTGAACCCACTATACCTCTCTATGTCTCATCGATCTAGAAAGGTGGTTCCTTTCATCCTCTTGCTCTGTATGGTATGGCTCAGGTAGGCTCACCAGCTATGTTTCTATCAATTGGGTCTGTTTCTTGGTTATCCAGGACCCTTCCTCCTAATTGGGACCATAGTTCCATGTTTTTTCTTTTAGTTTCCTTGAGCTCATTTCTCAATTCCAAGAGCTAGTCATCTCCTGGTGGTACAAGTTCTCTTCTATCCTAACCTTATTAAGGGGTGGTGCTGCGTCTTCTTGAGCTACCCTCTTTCCTTTGTTAGCAAATTTTAAATGTATACCAACATGAGTTCCTACCATATTGATGTGTGTAGAATGGCTTGCATCTTAGTTTCACTTTTTTTAATAGAGCATGATAGATTTATTAAGCTCCTTTTAAGACTCAAAATAAAATTAAGAAGTATGGGGTCAGAAACTTAAGCTTGACCTAAAAATATGAGCCCCACAGTAGGTTCCAAAATGTTTGGGATTGATATGGTTTATAGAGAGAAGTTAAGTTGATTAGTTGAATGTATGGATCTCATAGAAGATCCATATATTTATAGAACACTATCTATACATGTGTCAATTACATAATGATTACATATATTTATATGTTAGAGGGGTATAATTGGCATAAAGTACAACATATCGGGCATTGAGGTCAACCCCAACTCGGGTTGATCATTGAGCTTAGGCTAGTCATTGAACTTGTGCCAATCATTGAACTCAGGCTGATCATTGAGCTCAAGTTGGTCATTGAACTTGGGCTTATCATTGAGCTTGGGTTGATCATTGAGCTCAGGTTTTCATTAAGCTTGGGGCTATCATGTAGGACATATGGGATGCTTCACCTTCCATCTTGGGTTGGTGACTTGGCATGAGCGACTTACGTGGGTCAGGCATCGGGCCTGTGAGGATATCCAAGCAAATATGTTAATATATTTTTCAATAATAATTATTATAAAAAAATTTTGAAATAGAGTTCTCTAAAGTCTTGTTTATTATGAAAAATATTTTGTCAATATGTTTTTCTTTTACAAGCTTTATTTAAATTTTGATGAAAAACAAAACTTAATTTATTTAATAAAAATGTTCACCTAGTTTAGTATTTCACAAACATAACAACATTACTAATATCCTATAGTATTTTTAGTTAGACATGATTAATTTAATAAATGATCAATAAATTAAACATAGCATGTAAAAAAACACATGAAGGTAATATGAAAAGAATACATTTAAATTTTACCTCCATTGTATCTTTTACAAAACTTCAGTATTGTTTTTTGTTTATGAAAAACCTCCGAATAGAATTGCCAACATTGTTTATTGAATTAAAATGAAAACTACTACATAAACTATGTTCAAGTCTCAAATTAAGAGAAGAAATTTAAAAATATGAAAATAAAAACTTAGAGAAACTAATAATTCAATTAGAAGAGAGCTGAGGGATGAAAGATATACTTTTTATAATGAAGAAGGAGTCCTTTATATAGGTTTAAAAATTACTAGAAAATAAAAGAAAAATGGATCAGATGGTTGGGTGTCACGATACACATTTTTTTCCACACCATGGCATCAGAAAGGCTATACATGGTTTTGGAACTCGATCCACTACACACGTACCATGTCACACATTATTTTCACACCTCGACCTATGTCCTTTTGAATAACTAGAACTCCTATTTTCTTGTACATCCTTTGCAATGGTTTGGAACATATGTAAGCTTTACATGCGTAAATATTTTAAGTTTCAATGTTATAATGGAGTGCTTTTAGGTACTATTCTTTAAGTGTTGATCAATTAAATCCTTCTGATGCTAAAATACCTTAAAAACAAAAAAATATACCCGAGATTCTAAAAAGATAGATTTTCTTTAAAAGATTATAAAATTATACAAATACAAATCTATTTTATCATTTAAGATGCATAAAACCACAATATATTAAAATGTTTTTAAGCACTTACCAATTACCATCTCTCTCTTTTTGAACTTCCTTTTCGTCTTTTCATTGCCATACTTGTTGTCATTCAGAGTTAGGTCTGTCTCTTCTCTTCCTATTTTCTAGATTTCAAAGTTTGCATGTCAATAATTTTTTATTTGCTATCTAATTTTTTTTCACTTCATTTAAATTCCTTTGAAATTTTTATTCACTTCTTGATTCCAATGGTTTATTGGCATTGCCTCAAATGGTGTATCTGATGATTTATCAACATCTTGCCTTATGCTTCAATTCCTTTTGCATTGTTGAATTTTTGCAATATAGACATGTTAGAAAAGGTCGTCTTTGGTTAGTGTAATTGATGGTAACATTGTGTTTTGCTCAATTTCTCTTTGTATGATCTACCACGTATAAAATGTTATTTTTTATCTCTATCTTTATATCTAATGCATTTAGTGGCATAATTCTTTGGTAGGCTAGACTAGGCTTCATCCCATAATAATATGTTGTCAAAAATGACTTATTGGCATTTGGTCCACGTATAAATTATATATTTTTTCTTTATTTCCAATAAAATTTGAAGGTAAATTCATAACATATAGAAAACAATTACAATTTTTTTTGTATGTTTGAGAATTAGAAGTAACTATTCGTATTTTTTAGTATAAAATTGTAGTTTATTTTTTCTTAAATTTGTAAAATATAATAAGTATTTAAATCATTTTGATTCTAAAATTAAAAACACCCTAATTAAAATTTTAAACCATAAAAAATGGTGGCTATGAAAAATATTTATACATCTAATTAACATCTATGATGATTTTTTAACAAGTATTGTATTCTAATTCTAGATTATTATTTTTAACATGTATTATATTTTAATTTTAAATTATTTCAATTCATAAAATTACTTGACTATAAAATACCACTTTTCACTAATTATTATTAGATGATTATATTTTTCTTCACAAAAGATAATGATTATAATAATTATATTGAGAGATATTCATTTATGAATAAACCAATAGCATGGACTTGTCCTATATTAAACATATCAATTATATATAATTGTGGTTGGGCTTTAGTAATTATGATTTGTGTTGATAATAATTTTTGGCTTTTTTATACAACTTAACTAAACTAATACACCTATAAATGATACTTGATCTCTAGATCATTAACCTGTCAAAATAAGCTTCATATTGTTGAGTTACCACTTGTTGTGTCTAATTTATAGGTCTTATATTTGATATTTGGTACTCTAAAACATGTACAACTTAGCCCCATCCAAAAAATCTTTCTTGCCTTACCAATGAATGCATTATATATATCTGAATTTTTATATTTAATGAACTACATTTACAATTATATTTGTATCTAACATGTTATATTTTTCAATATCTTTGTATATAACTTGTTATATCACATATATTTTTGTATGTAACCTATTACATTTACTATAATTCCAACAACTCACCAAATTTAGTATATTACATTCACATATCTTTATGTAATCTATTACATCCAATAAAGTTCTCGTGACCCCCAGACACAACATATTACATTCACATATCTTTGTATGTATCATGCTATAATCAAATATATCTTTGTATATAACATATTACATTCACAAGTATCTTTGATTGTAATATATTACATTCACATATATCTTTGTATGTAATATATTACATTTACCATAGTTCTTATGACCTACCAGATCTAACTTGTTACATCTATCTATATCTTTATATGTAACATGTTACATCTGTCATAATTTTGGTCATACACCAAATTTAACATATTATATCCGCATGTATTTTTGTATGTAATATGTTACATCCTTTATAGTTCCTGTGACCCACTAATATAACATGTTACATACGTCGAAGTTTTGATGGGTCGCTAACGATCACTAACAAAGCTTAGATGGGATTGTCAACGGTGACTACTGGAGCTCCATAGGGGTCACCGACAGTGGTTACTGGAGATGTGATGAGTGACATTGATTTCATTTTATTGAAGTTATGAAAAGAAGATAATTTGGTCTTTTATTTTGTACTTTTGTATAAAACTATGATATTTTGGCTAAGTTAATTCTAGTTAGACAAAATTGATCCATTGATCAAAAATGAATCTATTTAGGCTAAAAACTCACAAATTGTTTTGTTTAGAATTTTTCAAAATATATTCGAAGGATGGACCATTTAAGACTTCTTTTGAAACAAGTTTTATTTTATTGTGTTTAAACTATTTTTTCATTTTGAAATTTATTTAGGAAAAAAAGTCCTTTGGTTTAAATTATGTCTGAACTTTTCATTCCCTCTTATGTTACAACAAAGAGGAAATAAAGTTTTTTTTTTCTTTTTATACATTCAAATCGATTTTAGCCTATTCTATGGGGATGTTGGGGAGGGGGTTTAAACCTGTGTTGTTTCCACCACAAATTACCATCATTTTGCTATGTTGTTGTGGGCAAGAAGAAATAAAGGTTTTTAAAAAAAATGGTTTTTAAATTAAATTTTTTCGAAGTTTAAAATAAAAATTGTGTAAAAATAGAAAGTTCTGATTTTATTTTGAACTTTAGGAAACTTGCATTTAAAAGCTGGAATTTGAAAACATAATTGAATAAAAAACACCACCTAAATTATATCAATATTCATTTCTCTAAATCTTATTTATTTGTTACTTAAAATGCATGAGTCAAACAAAACAATGAACTGGAACTCCAGTGAATAAGCACAAAACAAAGAACTTCAATTCAAATTTTGTTGGTTAAATTTTCACTAATGATGCCATTCTCATTGGCTTACGAGCTTTTGACAAAGAATGCATGAACCTAGTAGTACACCCATGTAGGTTTAGCCAATAAAAAAGACAACGTAAACCTCTTTGTATTGCACAATTCAGTTTGGCTTTTGCTTATTACTAGTTAGGATAGAAGTAATTTTACGTTTTCATTTCTTTAGATATGCATTAATGTTTCTGTGTGCTCCTCCTTTGAATCTTTAAATTCGGCCATTTTGTTCATTATTATTAGGAATGAATTTATAAGAAAAAGTTAAAACATAATATTTTCATAGCAAGGCTATAATGGGAGGAAGAAACACCATGTGGCTTGTTTGATAGGTGATCAGCAAAATTGGATTACTTCTCCTGATTTGGAGGTTACGATGCAATTCTTATCTTCAAGGCTATGATCACTCCTGTAATGAATGATTTCTTGATGCAAACCTTTCTCTAAGGTGGATGTTGAGATGGAACTCAATCAACTACACCCTGTTAAAGCGGGTTATGATGGGATGCCAACTTTATTTTATCAAAGGTATGAAATTTTGTGGGGATCCAGGTTGCTGATGTTGTTCTACATGTTTTAAACAATAATTTTTCTTTGGATGGGAAGAATCATGTTCATATTTCTCTGGTTCCTTAAGTGAATACGCCTAAGTTAGTTATAAATTCAGACACATAAGCCTTTGTAATGTGATGTACAAACTGGTAGCTAAGTGCATCATTAACAGAAAGAAGTACGTGCCTTTTGATGCAATTACAGACTCCCAAAGTGCTTTTTTTCCTAGGTGTTTGAATTCTGTAAACTATATTGTCGCTTTCAAAATTATCCATTCCATGAAGCTGTGTGTGAAGGGGAGGAAGTATATGACAGCAATCAAATTAGACATGTGTTAAGGCCAATGACAGGATTGAATGGAGCTTTTTAGAGGCTCTGTTGAGGAGGTTGGGTGAACTTATTGATGAGTTGTATAACCTCAGTTTCTTATTCATTATTGGTCAATGATTCCCAAACTTCAATGTTTAAGCCTAGAAGGGATCTTAGGCAGGGAGACACACTATCACCATACCTCTTCATTTTGTGTGCTAGGGGACTATTTGCCCTATTGACGAAAGCTGAGAGTGAAGGGTCTATAAAGGGACCTTCAATTGCTAGGAGTAGTCCTAGGGTGTCCCACCTTTTCTTTGTTCATAATAGTTTCATGTGAGTGGTGATTCTACTTTTAAGGTGAAGAATATTTTGATGTGTTATAAAGGAGTTTTTATCCAAAAAGTCAATCTTACCAAGTCTGCTATGGTTTGCAGTACCAATACTACTGAGGTTGTTAAAAAGGAAGCGCAAAATGGCTTGGATATTCCAATGGTTAAAAGTCATTGAAAGTATTTTGGTTTGCCTACCATGACTGGGAGAAATAAAAAGAAAATGGTTGTTAGGATTAAGGAAAATGTTAGTTCCGAAATGAAAGCTTGGAGGGAAAAACCTCTCTAAAGTAGGAAAGGAAGTTATGATCAAGTCACTAATTCAACCTATCCCCTCTTATACAATGTGTTGTTTTAAGCTTTCAATTACTTTATGCAATGAGTTGCATAGTTTATGCCAATATTTTGGTTGGGATTTGATGTGAAAAAAAAAAACTACTCATTGGTTGTCTTGGGATAAGTTGTGCAAAAAGGCATCGTGGAGGTCTTGGATTTTAAAACCTCATTTCTTAAAATCAGACTTTACTTACAAAACGCACTTGGAGGTTGTTACAACACCCTGATTCTTTGGTATTTGACGTCTCAAATGGTAAATATTTTAGTATTGGGATTAATTATGTTTTGTCCCCACATGGGTTAGTTGCAAATTGCCCAAAATGTTTATTTTATTTCAATCATACATACAACATATGAGTAACGATAAATATGCCCAACGCTAAACATGTTTAAATTTGTAATTATTCCAACAACATATGAATACGATGAAAACATACCTAAGATGATTACCTATAAGTTGTTGGATGCCAAGCTGCCTATGTATGTCTCTTATTTGTGAAGGAGCATAATACTGGGTATTTTATGAAGGGTATGAAGTGTAGTGGTTTAGGACTATCTTTCATATATATATATATAATATTCTTATGCATGTTAGTTTTCATATTAGACACATAGAAATATTGTTTAAATAGGTCACTCAATTGATCGTGCTTAACTACAACTGGTTGAGTTAGTTTTTAATATGAGTAGATTGATCGAAGCATTAACTCGATCAATCAAGCACTATATTGATTAAGATTAATGGTTCGATCAATCTACTTATTTATAAATTAATTAAATCATTTACTAGATCGATTGAGATTTAACTAAATCGATCGAACTATTCATAGTCGATTGATCAACCTTGAGTAAATTGATCAAGCTGCCATACTCGATCGATTGAGTGGCCAAGTTTTCAAATTTGAACTAATTTTTAATCGAGCCAATAAGTATTTTTACTATATTACCCTTACGTTTTTTAAGCTCTTCTAAATACTTTTAAGGATAGTTTTATAATGAAACTTTGACCTAGGGTTTCTACTCATGTTATTTAATCATACCATTGGCTCACAATTATGTTAACAACACAAGAGTATTATTGAGCATTAGTCTCTTCATTTTATTATCTCTTTTTTTTTGCTAAAACTATTCAAGTAGGCTTTTTTCATTGAGTTAATTTATCAAATATTAGTGGTTATGGTTCATGAATTAACAAGCCTATAATATTTGTGATATTGTGCTTTAAATTGATTGTTCTAGGTTGTTAGTTGATTTTCATTTATTTGGTATATTTATTAAATCATCTAGTTAGGGTTATTCATTATTGAATCTACTCTAGGACACACTTGCACTTATGTTATTATGCTAATCCTTCAAGAATTTATTGAAGAGGTTTGATTGCTTTTGTGACTTAGGTTATTGGAACGTTGGTCTAGATTCGAACACCTTTCTTGAAAAGACTATGATGAAAGTAGTGGCTTGTAAGCAGATTACTTAGCGACATTACCTTGGTGGGTAGTTTGAGTCCTAGCCTTATAATTGGACCTTATTTTTCATAGTGGATAGTTAGCTAGTCTTGTGGATCGGTGGTTTTCCTCTAAGATCATTGGTATGTCCTAGGTTATTTCCAACTAAAAATCTCATGTGTCAATCTTTATAATTGTACATTATTTTATTTACACACGATCATATGTTTGATCATTCTGTGACTTTTTAATATGTTATACTTTCGTTGATTATTTTTTCATAACCCTCTCTAGCTAACACGATCCATAATTAAACAAATCTTTTTCTTTGACACAGGGAGTACAAATGAGCTTGTGTTAGAGGGAGAAATAAGTAAAAATAAAAAACCATAGAACGCGACCTAGTTAGTAGGTCCGAGCTTCAACTCGCTTTTCCACTTAGTCAAATGTAGATGGTACAGACCGAGTCGAGGGGTAGTCATGGGTCAAATACTAGTCTATCTATGGCATTATGCACTAGGTCGTACTTAGTGCTTAAACATCAAGTCCCTCTACTCTTTTATCTTAGATCCTTAGCAAAGATGAAAGAGTAAAATGTTCAAAAGTGAACCATTATTTTCCTACAACTGTTCTCACTTTCATTTCAAATTTTGAAAATGCTTTCAATGATGACAACATTTTTCTTATTGGAAGAAATAATTGGGACACCATATAACAGGGTAGTGAGCTTTCAGATGTTGATCCATTCTCTAAGAAAAATTATTATCCCAACTGTCCTTGTTTCTCTATGTCACTTTAGCTCTTAATATAAATTGTGAGCTCATTGGTAAGGATTTTTCAACTCCTCCTTAAATTAATCTTTGATCAGTCTTTTATCATTTTTCCTTATGTCTAATATAACCTATTATTTTCAGGTCAGTTTTTTATGCTTCATTTTTTCCTCCCTTAACTTGTTTACTCTTTTTCCTACTTTATTCCTATAAGAGTCATGCATGAAAAGAAAATTAGGAGTAAAAAAATAGGTAAAATCGTCCTTAAATAGTATACCCCAATACCATGACTATAGTTCAAAAGAAAACTTGGGCTCTTTGTTAAAATCTTCCTCCTCACAAGATGATGTGCTCATGATTAGATACCAAACTAAAAGAAACATAACACCCTTTTTAAGGTTGAGTGTTCCTCCTTTATAGGTATCAATTACTTAATATTTGCAAAAAAACCCTTCCATAATAGGGACTAATGAATCAACAAGTTGTACAAAAAGGGCAAGCAAATCCAATATGTTATGGGATGGTAGCTAGTAATGATGAGAGGTTGAGGGCCATCAATAAAATGCCTCCATTTGTCCAAATAATGATGCCCAGCCATAGTACTAAGGATAGTGATCGTCGACCTAAGGGTTGGATTTCCTCTCTATGAATTCTTAAGATTTTTGAAGAGGACATAACTCATTCCTATATGTCAATTTCTCCCTAATAGGTAGAGGTATTTTCTTTATATTACAACTCTTTAAAATTTTTAACGTACCTCTTTATTTCCTTATCTTTTGCTTCAAATTTTCCATGATACTAGTTGACCACTAGCCAAGAATCATTGTATAAGATGGGCTTGATTTCCTCTAACTTATTTAAGACCATTACTCCAAAAACTGATTACTTAGTAATCTGCTACCTTATTTGATCTTGGAAATTCATCCTCATAGAATATTCAATACAACTCCCATCGAGGGTTAATATCAAGATTTCCACCCCTACTCCTTTAAAATTATTGACTTCGTCAACATATACCTTCCATTCATCATTCTTAGGTGGTGCAAAATTACAAACTTCACTTGCGATTTCAATCTCAAAAATCTTGAGGATCTCACTAAACTTAGCCATAAAGTCTGGCACAACTTGAGTTTTGACGAATGATCGTCGTATGAATTTGATGCTGCATTTTCCTGATGCTATAGCTATCAAGGCTAATCTACTTGAAACCTTAGGTTTGTTGAAAACACTTTTCCAAAGGGTGAGAAGTGAGAAACATTATAATGTAAGAATTGAACTAATGTTGTAACTTCCATCTTATCATTTTTAATGTAAAAGAAAGTTTGTCCAACATGTGATACCTACCCTGGACATTTGTTAGGATTTTACTAGCATAGTATACATAGTGCTGCACCTTTTCTCTTTCTAAAAGGCATATGACACTTGAATTCTGAGTGTCGACATCAAGTTATAGGTATAATATTTCTTTTGAAAGCGGACTCATTAATATTTGAGTCAATAGTTCAAACGAAATTTTATTTCTATTTAGTTTTTAACTTCCTTTTTTAGTGTTTCAATTCAATTTATATGTTAGTGATAACTTTAATAGCTAGAAGATTCTAAATTTTACTTCAACTAAGGAGTGATTTGAATAATAATTTAACCTAGTATGAAACTCTTAATGTTAGCGGTAAGAATGATTTAGTAATCAAAGTACTTAGGATTGTTTTGTGTGTGAATGTTTCATGGACATCTTTGAGATCTTAAAAAAACTTTAGAACTTACTTTGAAAAACACTTAAGGTGAAATCATGGAATACACAATGCTTAGGAAAGGATTAAGGCAATTTTTAGACTGTTTGAAACATTATAAGACCACCACTTGTATATTTATCACTAGAATCCCTTTTAGCTTATATGAATTATAAAACTTTTCTTTCTTTAACATGTTATAACCTACCATTTTATGAGCCAATAAATAAATTATCCTACCCTTCTACTTTCTAAGAGGACTTAAAATAAGCACATTTTTGGTATGATTCTTCATGAAGAAAGGCTGCAAATGTTAGAAGAAATTGAATACAACCCAAAAAATATTAAAAATAACAGATTGGGGATTGTAGAAAATCAATTTTGAATGTAAAAAGGACAAAGTTTTTATTAATTAAATTTTGTATCTCTTCATTTATAGGAAAACATATTTAGTGATATTTGATACAATGTCAAAGTGTACACATAGTGTACTTAACTATTCATGTAAAGGTAAAATACTTGTTGGATGAGTTAGGTAACATATGGAGCTATTTTAGGACTTAACATGATAATGTTTGAATTTAATTAAGTTCTATTATTTTTTTGGGGTTCACCTTACCATTCTTTCATAACCCTACACCTTGGCCCAATGTTATAACATTGATAAAGACCTATTGATCTAAAGTTGTGTGACCATTCTATTTTAGTGGAGAGTAAATTGAAAGGAAAGCCTTTGAAATTTGTAATTTCTTTGCATACACATCATATTTGCATAATCTAGAGACCAATAATTTTGTTTTGTGAATGTCATGGACAAAATTACACTATCTGAAGGTTATACGTTTGTGGTTAGCTAGATGTCTAAGAGTTGATCATGAAAATGTAATTAATATTTGACTTAGTATTTGATGAAGAGTGATAACTCAATAATCTATGTATTGAATGTTATAAAGGGTAATTTTTGAGACAAATGTATAATTGATTCGATAGTTAGTGTCTTTATTTATTTTTCTATTCTTATTTATTTGAGTCATTTAAATTTAGTATAGTTGTAATGTTTGTGAGTATCATCACTAAAATCCCTTTTGAGACTATAACTCGTCGACTAGGGTACCCTAGGAGTTTAAAGGCTCATAAAATATGCTAAATGTAATCATATCAATTATCAAAAATGATTTAGTTTTAGATTACGATAAATTGATTTTATCTCCTTTTGAAAGCAACTTTGATCACTTATTGATGAGTGCTTAAAATAACTTAATATATTATGCTTTTATGCACTTTAAATGATAAAATAGATTTGTATTTGTATAATTTTATTATCTTTTAAAGAAAATATATCTTTTTGGAATCATATATATGTTTTGTTTTTTAAGGTATTTTAGTTTCAAAATGATTTAATTGATCAACTTTAGAAGAATAACACTTGAAAGCACTTCATTACAACATGGAAGCTTAAAATATTTACATATGAAAAGCTTACATATGTTTCAAATCATTGAAAAAGGTGTACAAGAAAATGGGGGTTCAAGTTGTACAGAGGAACATGGGCTACATTGTGGAAATATTGTGTGCCATTTGTGTAGTGGATCAAGTTCCAATCCATGTACAACTTGTCTCATGCCATGACATGGAAATAATATGTGGCACAAAACTCGTCTATCTGATCCATTGTTTTCTCTTTTTCTTTACCTATAAATTAGACCCCAAGTTCTCATTCTTTTCATCCCACAACTCAATTCCGAGCAGAATTCTTATGTTTCTTCTAGCTATTCTTTTCTTTTCATAGTTTTAAAGTTCTTCTCTCAATTTGAGAGTTGAACATACTTTATGTAGTAGTTTTATTGTCAATTCAATAAACAGTGTTAGCAATTTTGTTTGGAGGTTTTCTAGAAACAGAAACAATGTTAAGATTCTATAAGGATACACTTGACCTATAATTTAAATATATTCTTTTCAGATTATTCTTATATGTTGTTTTACATGCCATATTGAATTTACTTATCAATTATTAAATTAAGTATATTTGTTTGAAATTACTATCGTATATTAGTAATATTGTTATGCTTGTGAAAATTAAAATATGTAAACATCTTTATAAAATAAATTACATTTTATTTCTACATAAAGATTTAAATGAAGTTTGTAAAAAAATATATGGATGAATTATTTTTCACAATAAACAAGAAAGTTAGATTTAAGATTTAAATATCTAAATTTGACTTAGGGTCAACTCCTTGATTTTGGATTTGTTTCTTCAAATCTTTAAAGAACTATATTTCAAAGATTTTTATAAGAATTATTATTGATGATATATATTTTGTAGTAGTTTTAAAATCTGAAAGTTAATTTTCAAATACTTAAATCATAAACCTAATTTTTACGCCTTGATAAGAATTTAAATTGTTAGACCCAACTCAAGATGACAATTGAATGATTTATTATTCTCTTAGAAAAAGAAACATAATTTATTTAAAAATGACTTGTAGACTCGACCAAAGGCATTAAGTGATATTTTAATTATTAACAAATGGTAGACCAAGTTAATCTTCTATTTGTAGCTATAAGAGAGAATTAATAATATTAATTCATATCTTTGATAACCTAATTAATATTGAGCAAACATGATTAACCAACTAATCTATTACATAAATTCATGACTTAATGTAAATGTTAATTTGCCAATTTTTTTAAATCTATCCTTTATTTTATGTTGCTTGTTTAAAATTTTTCAAACCAAACAATCGTGATAGGATATTTAGGTTTTTACTTTCATCATTAAGAATTTGTTAAGTTATTTAAAAACAATGTGATTACTCCTTAGATGAACATTGGAAATATACTTATCATTTTTTATAAACATATTAAGTTTTTGGTGTCATTGTGAGGAACTGGTAATACCATCAAAAACTAGCTAAATTTTGTATCATCAAGATTTTGGCGCAGTTGTTAGAAGGAATAATATTTTTAAATTTTTATTATCAAATTCTTAAAAGCCTTTTGTGTTGTAAATATTGTAATTTTTATTTAAAATTTTAAAATATCTAGGTTATTAATTAATTTTCAATATTTTAAATTTTTAAATTTTATTAATTTAGAAAAAATAAAAAAATAATATTTCATTTAATAATAATATTTTAAAATCTTAAAATTTTTGAAAATTTAAAGATTTTATTTATTTAAAAAAATGTTCCTTTCTTTTATCAAGAAAATTATTTTTCTTTATTTTAAATTTAAATTTTCTTTTCTTCTATTTATTTACTAATTCTTTTATTATTATTCTATTTATTTTACTTTATGTTTCGTATTTTTGTATAGTAAATTAATTCTTGTATAATTTATTTTCTTTTACTAACTTGTGTATCATTATATTCTTTTAATTACTTTGTATTTATTATTTTTGTATACAAAAAGGTAATATAATATATTTGTATATTTATTTTATCTTTTTATTCTTCTACATGACAAGTTATTCTTTTAATTTCTATTTTTATACGTTTATGAAAGGTGAGAGATCCTTAGGCTACCCTGTTACACATTACAAAAAACAATATAAATAAACCTAATAGATTATCAAAAGGGCTAGACTTTGAGCTCTCACAACCTTTAGTTGAACAAATTTTTGAACCTGACTTGACCCTACACCAAAACCAACAAATATAAAGGAAAGTCCACCACTTAAGGAAACGAGTATGAAGGAGTATGCAAGGCCAATAATTGACACTACTACTTTCTTAATCCAATTGGGTGAGGTTGTTTGGAACTATGAGTTAATAAACATGCATTTTCCATGTTATCTTTCTTCAATGGATTACATAACGAAGACTCACTGTCTTTTATTAGGGACTTCTACTCAATAGTCCAAACATTCCCCCACAATACTCTCAATGAGGACCAAGTAAGAATGTGATATTTCCCCTATATCCTAAAAGATATGGCCAAGAATATGATACACTCACTAAGTGATCTTTACAATAAGTTTAAGAAAAAAATTGTATTTCCACTAAAAAAAACAGAGTTGAGAGCGAAGATTACTATTTTTTCTCATATGAAGGGAGAGCCTTTTCACAAAGCATAAGATAGGCCTTTGTCACTCAACGCCCATATCATAGATATCCTTTATAGTTGTAGAACTAGTTTTTCTATGATGGATTGACACAACAATATCAGCTCATCATTGACAACATTGTAAGAAGAACAATGGGAGAAAAAAATACCTTAGAGACTTACATTCTCTTTCAGATGTTGGGTACTAATTCCAAACCTAAAATATTTTGAGTGAGAAGAGTCAGAGTCCACGAAATAGATACCAATACTAAAATTAAAATGTAACTTGCATAATTGACCAAGCAAGTTTCACTTTTCACAACACACGCTACAACTAATAAAGAAAAATACAACATGTGTTGTACTTCGGGACATGGTACTAATGCCTGACCTCATCAAGGAGAAGTAAATGCTAGAACTTAGTAGGTCAATGTATTAGGGGATTACCAACCAAGACCCAGGTACAAACTCAATGCACATACCTACAACCCCATGTGGAGGAATCATCTAAATTTCTCTTGGAGGTAGAAAAATCCTAGATTTTCCTAGAGTTCAAAAAAATAAGGACAGTAATTCCACCAACAAGTGCCCAGGAATCCTCCCAACAAACCAACTCTAGAGGATAACTTTGATACATTCATTCAAGTAAGCATGGACAACCAATCATGAACAAATCAAAGGCTGAAATCTATAATGGCTTCTATTAAAAAGTGGAAGTACAAGTGGAGCACCTAACTAAGCACTTGTAGAAAAAAGGTAAAGAATATTTGTTGGGTTAGACAAACAACATAACTCAATCACGTGGGGATATTAAGTTTGTAAAATAATGAAATCCTCTAAAAAATATCTCACTAAAGAAAATAAATATAGTCCTGATGGGATGTAATCCATTATTTTATTTTATTATTGCTTTAATTTAATTTATTCTCATTTCATAGGTCATTATTTTTATTTATTATTTTATGGTTTTTATTTTAAATATAAATTTTGTATGGTTATTTGGTTGTTATTATAATAATATAATAATACAAGAAATAAGAGTAACGTAAAACTTATTGTGAAGAATAGTTTGTTTTGATCCATAGTATGCTTTTACTTGCATCGCGGTATGGGTGTTTCTGATCAAACGTGGATTGAAGTTTAAAGGTTGGCATTGCAGCATGCTTTTATTATATGGCATAGCCTACGTACTAATTATGACTAGAAATACCTCCTCTAGATAAGAACATGCTCATTTTCTTCATTTTCTCTCAAAAACATCGTAAACTCTAAACTTTCTCTACCACCAAACATCATAAAACCCTTATCCTACCATTCTTCAATAATTTTCCAAAACCTTTCAGAACAATCACTTTCCTAATCACTTCCTACTTATTAAAGAGAGGTGTTATTTTTTTTGTTCAATCCATAACAATATAAGTAAGTATTCATAAATTTATAAGAATTTAAGTCTTAAGCTTAAATTCTCTAAAACTTTGTGGATTATTTATTAAATTTTAAGAGTTTCAAACCCTAATTAGTACTAAGAGGGGTAAAAACTATATTAGAATAATTTAGTTTGTGTTGTTTTCTAGAATATTTAAGAACCCCAAAAATTATATATATTGTTGAATTTTTGAAATTGCACCTAAAAGGGGTAGACATGATAAAGGGAAAGGGGTTTCAACTTCTAAAGAATATGACAGGCCCAAATTTTCAAGTTTTGAGGCCAAATTACATCTTGAAAAAGATACATAAGTAAATAGAGGTTTTACACCTAAAATAGGGGTGAAATATGATTCTAGACCTGAGGGAATTACAAATTTCATAGTATTTTTAGGATGAAAAATGTTTGTAAAAGAACTTGATGCTATATTGAATCTATTATTCAGGAACTTTGTGCCATTGTTCCCAACGTTATTGATAATATAATAAAAGTATGGGATATACTAGCCTTATTTTGGTGAGAGGATATAAATTTACATTATTATTTAGTGAATTTTGGGTAAGGTGAGTATGAAAATTATTTAAGAAATGTCGATTATACTATAATACTTGAGACCTTAACTATACAAGTGGCTGAATGGATTATGCTTGTGGTAAACATAAAGGATTTGAAGCAAAATATTTAGATAAGATTGCTCATATTTGGAAATATTTTATGTATTCAAGATTAATGCCTTCTAGACATTATCGTTCTATTGATAGTGATAGGGTAATGTTGTTGTATACTATTGCATCCAAGATGCCTATAGGTGTAGGGAATATAATTCATCATAGGATAAAGTTATCTACTAACAGTCACCATTTGAGTTTCCTTTGACTCAGTTAATCACTACTTTATATAACAAAGTGGGGTACCTAACTTAAAGGTGAAGTTGTTTTACAACTTGGAGAATTATTGAACCTGATATATTATGATTAATTTACTTTTGGTATGAACATTGTTCGAAGAGAAAGAATGGCCCTTCCTTCATCAAAATTGGCTATGAATGATGAAATTTATAACTTTTGTGAAAGAATGAGCTACATGGAAAATTATCATGAAACTTACACTATCCAACAAGTTGCATTTCTAAATCAACAGCATCATGCACCATTAAGTGTATCATAATCGAGTCATGTATGAAATGATCCTGATTCAAGTAAGTCATTTGGTAATACTTGAGTATCATTATTATGATTTCACCTTCATACCTCTAAAAATATCACGACAACAACCTAAAGAACAAGAATCAGGCGACATGGATGAGGAGCTCTAAATTTGATCCTGAGATTTTATGAGATTTATTTGTTTTGTTTTGTTTTATTTTAAGAAATGTTTTCCTATTGTTTTTGGATATTATATTTATTTTTGTTTTATGTTAATTATTTTGTTTCATATTATCTGAACATTATTTAGAATTGTAAATTTTATAACTATTTATTAATATTTAGGAGAATTACATAATATTCTATCTAGGTAAATTTAAATGTTTGGATTGATGGATGCGCCTACAATTCCACACCAATATAAAGAAAGTGAACTCCTTTGATTTTGTTGAAAAGAGAGAAAAACAAAAATTATGATAAGTAGAATGTAAAGAAAATTGAAATGAAGATAAACTATTTATGGAAGATTTAGAGCTTGGATTTCATGAATTTCTTCATTTTATTTATCATTGGTATTTGTTGAAATTATAGATAGAAAGCCTAACTAAATTTTCATGTTGCTACGATGCTACTTATAGTGTAGCCACAACAATACCAAGTCATAGCTAGGTGATTTTTACAAAATCTTGTAACAAATTTGTAACAGTTTTATCTCCTACATTGGCACTGACATTCAATGCAACACTTATGCTACAACCTTGTGTTGGTTTGTTTCCTATGCATGCACACTTAGGCTGTTGGCATACACCCAACATGCATACAATAGGTTACTAGTATACACCTAACCACAATTTTTTATAATGCATATATGAAGCCTAAAAGCTCACATGTGATGCTTGTACATTTCATTCTTATCAAATACTATCCTTTACACTTCATAAAATACTTCATATTCTTCAATTTCCTCAATATTCCCCCTCAAACTTAAGGTCATAAAAGTGACACTAAGGTTTCTCCTTAATTGGATAAATTGCACAGTATGGAGGGGTTTGGTTAGTATGTTAGCTTTTTTCTCAAATATGGGTACAAATTGAACTGTAAGATAGTCCATCAATCGATACAAATTTAATATGATGGGTATGCATATATACGTATTGCAAATAAGTAATATAATGATAAGAAAAGATTGCTTCAATGGAGATTATATTATTAGATACTAATTTTTAAACTAAAAATAAAGATCATTTTTATTATGCTTTGAGAAAGCAAAATTAAAAGAACAAAAATTAAATAGCAATAATTAATAAACTCAAAATTAGTAGCTAAGAAGATATATGAGAAAATATTTAAGAATACTTAAACCCCCAATTTCCTTAGCATGTGAATCCATAAAATTCTCCAATATAATTTCCAATCAATTCCATGAACAATTCAATCTAACATAGCTTGTATTCCTCTATCAAGTAAACTATACACTATATAGTAATTAATCTAACCATACTCTAATGTCAATTAAATTGCATACTACTCATTAAGTTCATCAATTATAGACCACATACATAAGAATCATACATCTTTGCCTAGAGATTATGCATGTTATTTAATCAAGACAAATAATTAAATAATTCTCCCAAATCTATTTAGTTACCTCTATAGATCAATTATGGCTAAATAATTAATAGCATAAAAATCATATTAAATAATATAATTGAATTGAGATCATAATTGGGGTAAAATATTACGTCATTACATGTAGAAAATTGGGCTCATAAGACCCTTAGATTAATTAATTAGGTAGACATAATTAAGTTCATAAATCTTATGTTGTTCATAAAGAAAGACATGAAAATTGATAAAGAATGGAAACGAATAATAAATACAATCAATCTCTTGAATTGTAGCACTAATATTCTCTTAAATCTCTACCATATTGTATCTTCTTTTGAACTCTTCTCTCTCTTCTTGGAAATTTCTATATTGTTTCTCATAATTTTTTTTTATACTATTTATATTTTATGGGATGGTTTTTTGCATTTATATTGAAGAAATTGATCTATTTTAGAGTTGTATTGAGACTGAAATGTGAAAAGCATATGCAAAAAAGAAATTGGCTTGCACTTATACATTCTTTTCCCGCTGGAGAATTTGTTTTTTTAAATGCATCCACATATTTTCTAAGTATATCCATATATCAAATAAAAATCATAAAATCCATAAAATCCCAAAAAAATCTCAAAACAATGAAGAAATTAATATTTTCTCAATAAATACAAAATAAATTATTTTTAGCTTTTTTTCACATATATTGACATAATTAAACACAAATTAAGTATTTTTCTTGATATTTTAATATAAAAAAGACAAATAAGTGATTTAAAAGTGACCAAATAACTTGACTTTCGTAGAGTTATGACACCCCAAATTTAACTTTTTGCTTATCCTTAAGCGAAGCTAAATCCATCTAACTAAATGATATCGGTACCATATTCATAAATATATTTCTATTAATACATGTATATTAACAAAAACTATCCCCCTCAAAAGTCATACAATTCTATGACAAGGAGGTTCATATATTCATCAAATCAATGTTCCATTAATACAACAATATGTAAGGTTTTTAACGAATTGATTTATTTGTGTGTTGCACATTATATCATCCAATGCACTCATGAAATCGACTAATATTAGCATCCTAATCAATTCAATCTCATAACAATTTTCATAAGTCTATTTTTCACATCTTTCTCCACTAAAATAAATATGCACTTAGCTAAAGATCAATAAGGGATTTACA
Organism: Hippophae gyantsensis; assembly: GCA_030763125.1. Taxonomy (NCBI): domain Eukaryota; kingdom Viridiplantae; phylum Streptophyta; class Magnoliopsida; order Rosales; family Elaeagnaceae; genus Hippophae; species Hippophae gyantsensis. The sequence continues at coordinate 36,631,574 of CM061035.1, read as the reverse complement.
TGCTTGTAATGTCAGGCTAAGGCAAGGGTCAATTAATGGAGACATGTAGGCTCTTTTCATATCTTAGCTTTTTTTTATTCATCATGAACTTTTTAACTACCATGAAGCTTTTACTTGATATTTTAGTTCAACTGATCTTATAATTATTTTCATATTCTTTTATTCCACATCTTTTTGTAACTTCACAACACCCCCAAGCTTATTTTTTTCCTTTTTGTTTAGAGAGGTAATTGTGTTGTGAGTTTTTAATTTTCTTCTTTTTTTCCCAAATAGGCTACAATATAATTAACATCACACTAAGCATAACATATGATTGCATTTTTTTTTTGTATAAGCTAAAGGTGCAAAATTAATGGTAATGCTTATTAGCTAGGTTTAACTTGTGGCTTACAAATATGAAAGGTTCTTAGTTGGGATCAAATGGATCACTAAAGATATTAATAATGGCAAGGTTGAAAGACTCAATTGATCCAAATAAGACCTAAATCATCTCTCTTGCTAAATACTATTTAGAATTTTTCCTCAAAGGATGATCATATAGATTCTAAAACATGGTATATCTCATCAACTTGTGTAACTCACCATAAGTTTTCTCTCAATAAGAACACTAAAATCAATCATGAACATGTGCATAAAAATTTGTATCAATCCAATCAAAACTAATAAGCATATCACATGATTAATGTAAATATCTTAACAAGCATGAAACATTACTTATCCTAGTCATGACAACTAATTTTTATCATTGGGTTCATAGTTCTATACATTTATCAATTTCTATCCAAATCATGATTAAAATCATAATAAAAATAAAAATATTCCGAAAAATTGAAAATAAGTACTAAATACTAAAATAGAGAATGAATTCCCTCAACCAAACTTAAATTTCACATTGTCTCCAATGTGCACATATAAATATTAAAGCGTAAAATGAAAAAAAACTCACTTAGTCTTGGAAAACCACATTTGTCGTTGAAGCTACTCAATCTTGTTGCACCATTGCTCTCCACATTTATTCACCTACAAAACAAAAACAATAAAATATAAGTAAAATAATGTTAGGTTTCCTCCCAACCAGAACCACATTCAACGTCCTTGACTAGATGGGCATATTAACTTTGAAGGTACATCTACCGAGGTTATCACAAATGTTTCATTTGATAATTGATCTCCATGATAATTCTTAACTCTAAGTTCATTAACTATTGTTTTCTAATTCAATGGCTCCATGATTGGTTACCTTAGTGATGCAGAGTACACTTGAGCATCTACTCTTTAATTTGTGACCTCCATAGTCTAAGCTCCATTACTAATAATGATCCTAAGAGCTCTAAACCTTGTGAAAAAAAAAACTTTTAGAAATTTTAGAACAACATTGGTATCACATTTAATGCTAGTTATGGCTTCTATCCACTTTGATACAAAATCCACTACTACAAGTATCTATTGGTTACCAAAGGATGAAGGGAGTTATCCCATAAAGTCAATGCCCAAAACATAAAAAAATTCTACTTGAAGTATACTATTTAAGGGCACCTAATCTCTTTTTGAAATATTACCTATCCTTTTGCATCTGTCATAAGTCTTTACATAAATATAAACATCTTTCAACAATATGGGCCAAAACTAACCAAATTGATGTACCTTAGCTATTATTTTTGTACTTCCAAAGTGACCTTCATAGTCTAAGATGTGGCAATGGTAAAGAATGCTTCTAACTTTAGCATAAGAGACACAACTTCTCAAAATACCATTATCGCATTATTTATAAATATAAGGGTCATAAAAAAATAGTGTTTAATATCATGGAAGAATTTCTTATTTTGTTGCTATGTGAGGTTTGATGGAAGAATGTTAGCAGCTAAGAAATTTACAATGTTTGCAGACCATGGGATTTCTATCTGAGCTACTAAAAAGATTTGATCATCTGGAAATGATTCCCTAATCACCATAATATCATCCATTTTTTGTTCCCTTTTCAGTCAAGACAAATTGTTTGGCACTTGATTTTCTGTTCCTTTTTATCACAAATTTCCAAGTCAAATTCTTATAGAAGGATAACACATCTTATCAATCTTGGTTTGGCATCCTTCTTTGTCATAGGGTAATCTATTGTAGAATGATTATTGTAGACAATCACTTTGGTTCCAACCTAATAAATTCTGAATTTCTCAAAGGCATTCCCGATGGTAAGGATCTCTTTCTCATTAGTAGTAGAGTTCATCTAAGCATAATTCTGTGTCTTGATTGTATAATTTATGGAAAGGAATGTTTTGTCTCTTTGCTCTAAGAACAACCCCAATAGCAAAATCACTTATGTCACACATCAACTCCAAAGGCTTGATCTAATCTGGTGTGACAATAATAAATGTTGACACTAGTTTCTCTTTAAGCACTTTGAATGCCTTCAAAAAATTTCCATCAAATTTGAAAGGAATGTGTTTTTTCAAAAGATTGCATAAGGGTTTGAAGATTTGGGAAAAATATTCTATGAACCTACGATAAAATCCCACATGGCCAAGAAAACTCCTTACTCCTTTTACACTAGTAGATGGTGGTATTTTTTTAGTCACTTCTATCTTAAGTCTATCCATCTCAATACCATTATTTGGGATTTTGTGGCCCAAGATTATACTTTCATTAACCCATGAAATGACACTTCTTGCAGTTTAAAACCAAATTTGTTTCTTCACGTCTTTGTAGCACTAGGGAGAGATAGTGTAGACATTCATCAAATGTGTTTCCAAAGATTGAAAAATCTTCCATGAAGATTTCTAGATGATTTTCAAACATGTTTAATAAAATAGTCATCATGTAGAATTGGAATAACACAGGTGAATTGCATAATCCAAATGGAATTCCCTTAAATGGAATAATCCAAATGGCATAATCCATGAATGGGAGAGGAAAATGGTCCTTCCTTGTAGCTTTATTCACTTTGTAAAAATCCATACATACTCTCCATCCCATCATAGTCCTTGTAGGTATTAAGTCATTTGACTTATTTTCCACCATATTGATTCCTTGTTTCTTTGGTACAAAATGAACTAGGCTTACCCATTCAATATCTGATAGTGGGTAAATGATGCCCATGTCTAGCCACCTAACTTCTTCACCACCTCTTTCATTATAGGGCTTAATCGAAATTTTGTATCCTTGGTGAGTTTAGCTTCATTCTCTAACAAGATTTTATGCATGAATATCTATAAGCTTATGCATTTTATGTCAGTAATATACCAGCCTATAGCTCTTTTGAAGTTCCTTAGCACCTTCAGAAAGTGAATGGGTAACGAAGAAGAGTTGGTAAAGGTTTAAGCTCAAATTTGGGTGGCTCCTCAATGGATGATTTGAGCCTTGAGCTTGTCTCCAAATATTCCACAACCGTATTTGATACATATGATAAGAGTCAAATTATTGCATTTTTGTTATGATTTAAATGTTGATATTTGTGTGAAAATTGCATTTATTTGATTATTTAATCCACAAATATCATTTCATGGGTATTTCGTGTTTAAAGTGCAATTTCAGGTAAAATCATGATTTTGGAGAAGTTTGGGACAAAGTTCAATGATCGGGATTGAGTGAAAATAAAAGAAAACAAAGTTTCAAAATTTGAAAATCCCACCGCCAGCTAGATTATTCTCGCCGCCGGTGAAAATCCTACAGAAAGCACGGCAAAAATCTTCCCGAGAGCACAAATTTTGGCAAATTCATCTCGCCGCCGGCCAAATTTATCTCATCGCCGGCCAAATGCATCTAGCCGTCGGCCACATTATTTTGGGAGCCGGCCAAAATCGAAAAACCAAAAATTTTATTTTCCAGAAATCTCGTCGCGGTGAGAATAATGTCGCCGTCGGCGAGTTTCATCCGAAAACATATTTTTTTGGTTGTTTTGTTCCAAAATTACCCCCAAAACCCTAGATCTATATATACAATATTATGGAGAAAGGGGCCACGGCAGAGAGAACAGATCTGAGTCATTTTTGGAGGAGAAAAGACAATTTTGGAGAGAAAGTTTGGAGAAGCTTGAAGGATCATCACCATTGTTGCTACCAAGTCTTCATCTTCAAGAGTTTTTCATCTCTTTTCCTTAGCCTTCATATTCTGCATTTTATTCAGATTTTTTATTCATGAATTCAATTGAAATAATGGTTGTTCTTATTTCCGTTATGAACTAATTCGTTTTTGCTAAGGCTATGATGTAGTTGAATAAAGGAAATCTGATTTCTTTTGTTATTGTTATATGAGTTCATTGTTTTCAAGTTGAGTGTTTATTTCCATGCTTAATGCTTTTAAATTTCTAGCCAAGATTTAGATGATTAGTTGCATTATATTGAGACCGAGAGGAGATATGTAATGAATGCTTCTTGTGATAAATATCGTATGTTGAATGCGAGTGTGAGAACTAATGCATGATGTATGTGGTTAATCTAGAAATTTCATAAATCTTAATGTGCTTGTTTGTGATTAAATCTTCATAGAAATATAGTTGATTTTCATAGATAAGTAATTCTAATATAACTCGAGAGAGAGTATTAGGTAAATTTGGGTTTTTCAACCATCACTTTTAGCTTTGTGATTCTCATATAACTGATGAGTGCTCAAAAAGCACTAAAATAACCATGATTTTATGCACATTAATTGATTAATATATATATATATATTTATATGTTTTATCATATATTTATATATATTTGTCTTTTTCGGAATCACGGGTATTTTTATTGTTTTTCAGGTATTTTGGCTTAAAAATGTAACTTAAAGACTCAAAGAGGAATACTGGAAGCAATACATCACAAATATATTAATAAATAAATGGGGAAAGGTCAATAAATATGGAAAAATTGGATAAAATGGGTCAAAAAGATCAAAAATGTCAAAAAGGAGAAAATCGCGCCGCCGCCTTGCCCAGGCCGTGCGAGCCTGCGCACGCCGGCCAGACCGCGCGCCAGCGCCCAGCCGTGCGCAACACGCCCCACGTCCCCGCGCATCAGCGCGTGCTCAGTCCCAGTTCCGCGCGCATCTCACCTGCTACCGCGCGCGCCCGTGCGCGCAGTGCCTGCCATCAGCGCGCGCCCCTGCGGGCCCAACTGTCCTCCGCGCGCGCCGACGCCCATTTCGCCCCATTTTTCACGTGCAGCCGCCCCATGACGTCATGCTGACGTCATCAATGACCTCAGCATTTGCACTCCGCGTTTTCACATTTTTTTAACATTTTTTCACTCATTTTTTCTCTCCATCCTCACCTATAAATACCCCCCTTCCCTTCACTTCAAAACACACCTCAAAACACATTCTCTTCTCTCTTTCTTTCTCTCTTTTCTTAGATTTTTTATTTTTTCTTAGTTTTTAGCTTTTCTTAGTTAATTTCTCTTAGTTTTAGAGTTCTTCCCTTTTTGGGAAGAACTAGTTATGTTTTTGTAATTTATTAGCTTTTCGATTCAATAAATGGGAGTGCAAATTCCGCTTGGAGGTTTTCTAACAACGGGAATAGCATCGAAGTTCTGTAAGGATTTTATTTTCTTTACAGTTATTTTTTATGCTTTATTCTTACATGTTATATTTAATTTGTCTGTGATTAAATTTAACTGTGTTGGCTATTTGTAAACATGATATAATAATAACGTTGTTATGCTTGCGAAATATTAAATAGGTAAAAATCTCTAAAATGAATTGATTTTATTTTTATTCAAGATTTTATATTAAGAATGTTAGAGAGAAATATATTATTTTTCATTACAAACTTAAATCTGAAAATTAGATTTTAAGGTTTAGTTATCCGGTCTAATTTAGAGTAGTGCTCTTTTATTTGTTGATACAATCGCCCGGTAGTTAGAGTGAAGCTCTATTTCAAAAGTTTTTATAAGAATTATTATCTGAAAATGTATTGACAACATGTTTTCAGTAGTGGTTTTAAAACTTGAAAGTTAGTACTCGAATAATTAAATTCTTAGGTTTAATTTGGACACCTTGAATAAAGTTTAAACTGTCTAACCCCACCAAAGGTGGCATTTAAATGGTTCATTTTCAATCTCTTAGAAAAAGGAATTAATTTAATTAACCAAATTAGTTATCAACCCCACCCATAGGTGTTAATTGATTTGTTTAGTTAACAAAGAATATCTAACCCCACCAAAGGTGGTATTCATATAAAAAAGAGAGAATCAATAAATATCAAATCATATCTTTAATAACCTAAATAATACGAGCAAGCATAATTAACTTAATTATTATATCCATAAATACTCCACCATTATAAATGATAAAATTTTCATAAATGTTTATTGAATCTATGTTTATTTTTATGTAAGTAGATTAAAAACACAAAACCCCAAAATATCGTGACAGGATGTTTAGGATTTAATTTCGTTTTTAAAAGTTTGAATAATAAATTAAAAACCACATACATTCCTTCCTTAGATCGACCTTGGGAGTATACTTATCATTTTCTACGAAATGATTCGTGCACTTGCGAGAGTTTTATAAATAGATAAAACCAAATGAACGGGCAGGATCGGCGATGTCGGTTTTGCCCCGATCAATAACATGACTTGAAATCGGATTAAATTGATTTAGTTAAATCAAATTCCTTAGCGTTTTTAATCATTTGTGAACAACATTAAATTTTGTTATTTGCATTTAGTTTTATGTTAATTTGCTTTTAAAACAATTTCAACAATTCGGTTTTCAAATAAAATTAGGGTTAGTCAATTTCGGTACTTAGTAACGCCATTCCTTGTGGGTTCAATATCCGTACTTTTGTACACTTTATTACTTGAACGATTCGTACACTTGTGAAAATAAGCATCAACATACATGAGATGTATGTCCTCTAAAAAGTTTACACTCTTGAACTCCTTTCTCTCTTCTTTGCATTTACTACATTTTTTCTCTTAATTCTGTGTCTTCTAATAATGCTTATATTTTATAAGTTGTTGTTTTGTATTTATCATGAAGAAATTGATCTACTTTAGAGTTGCATTGAGACTAAAATACGAAAAGGATACACAAAAAATAAATTGGCTTGCACTTATGCTCACTTTTTGCACGCTAGGATAAACATATATATACAACTCTAGTGCCACATGTTAGCTTCTTATATTAGGAGTGAAATAGAACTTGGTGCAAATGAGTTTGGGTTTTTCTTCTAAGTGCATCCACGTGTCAAATAAAAATCATAAAATATCCAAACAATCCTTGAAAGATCTCAAAAAACTCTAAAAAATTTATATTTTCTCAATAAATACAAAATAAATAAAAATTTTCTCATTCCATGTTTATTGACATAATGAAACACAAATTAAGTATTTTTCCTAATATTTTAGCACAAAAAAAGACAAATAAGTGGTTTAAAAGTAACCAAATAACTCCATTTTCATAGAGTTATCATCCATGAGTACCTTATCCCAAACATATATATAGGGTTATAGGAGAGAGAAATGGAACTTGTATGATCACACCACATAACTGGCTTTGGAGTAGCTTCAATGTGTAAATCAATGAGGATAGATTGAATCCAAGTAATCTGAGTGTCTGCCTATACCAAGCTTCTATATTCAACTTTTACACTTGACCTCACCATAGTTGGTTATTTTGTGCTGACCATACAACTAGATTGGCACCAAGAAAGATGCATACATCTGGGGTTGATATTTCAGTGTCTAAGAGTGCATACCAATTTTCATCAACAAGCCATTAATGGCTTGTATTAGCAAGGGTTTGAATTCAATACAAAATTCTATTGTCCTAACCAGATATTTTAGGTCACTTTAGTGGCAACCCAATGATTTTCTAAAGTTTTATCCATGAATTGACTAACCTTGTTTACTACAAAGATGATTTCTGGTCTAATAAGTAACATAGTATAGAGCCCCAACTATGCTCCTATAAAGCACAACATCATCCACTGAGATACCATTTGTAGCAAAAATTTTAGGTGAGTTTACAAGTTTAGCATCACTGAGATGAGCCTTGGCTAGTAGAATTTTGATGTATTTGGATTGCTTTAGGAGAAAAGAGTCATTAATGAGTTGGTTGACTTCAATTCCTAGAAAGAAATGCAGGTTGCCTACGTCTCTTAATGAAAACTCAAAATTTGGGCCATTGATGATTATATCATCCATAGACACCAATGTATAGATTCTATATATTCCTTAAACTAAATATTTGAGCAATGTTCCAATAAGTTTATCAAACCAAGCACATGGTGCCTGTTTTGATCCATACAAGGATTTCTATAATTTGCATACATTTGTGGGATGTTCTTTATCAACAAAAATAGGCATTTGATGCATGTAAACTTCCTTAGTGATTATGTGATCGAGAAATTTTTTATTGACATCAATTCATTGTAAAGGCCATTTAAATGTAATGGCAATTGTTATAATGATTCTTATTGCTCCAAATTTCACCACAAGTGTGAAAGTCTCAACATAATCAAAACCAACCACTTGGAAAAAACCTTTTGCTACAACTCTTGCTTTAATTTTGTTATGTTTTCCATCAGCCAGTTCTTTTATGGGAAAGAGCCATTTATTGTCAATTATTTTCTTGCCATGAGGTACGAGAACTGGACACCATGTTTTATTATTCATAAGAGCATCATGCTTACACTTCATTGCTTGATACTAGCCTATATCTTTAAGTGCCTCACTCATTTTTCTTGGTCTTCTAAATTGAATAGCTACCACAAAAGCTTTAGAATTTAATAGTTATGACTTTGAACGAGTGATCATTTGATGAGAATTTCCTAGAGGTTTTTTACGGAGGTTTTGCATGTTCTTCTTATTTATAGAAGTAATTGGTTGGTTTGTGAATTGTGTTACTAGATTATTGGGTTGAATGTATTGTTGGTTATTGGTATCAGTTTTAGGTATCATGTCATGGGTAGTAGTAGTATCACTCTTAGTTATACCCAGGTCACATGAGGTATATAAAGGTGTACACTGGTCATTATATTGTGGCATAATAGGCTCTTTTGGAAGCACTGATAGTACCATTTTGTAAGTCATAACCTCAGGTGTGATAGAGGTATCTTTTTGGGTAACATAGGGAAAATATTTCATTGAATATGACATGTCAAGAAATCACTTCTTTACTAGTTAGGATTAAACATTTATAGGCTTTATGAACATGATTATAACCAATAAATATACAAGGCTAGGTTTTAAAGATGAATTTATTACTAATGTAGGGTCAAAGGTATGGGAAACATTGACATCCAAATGTTTTGAGCATTTGATAATCAGGTTTACAACCAAAAATTACCTTAAATAGGCTCTTCATTGATAGAAGTGGTGTTGGAAGTTGATTCATTAAATGCAAAATTGCATAGAAAGCTTCTTCCCAAAACCTTAAAAGTATTAACTATGAGCTAGCATAATCAATCCTATCTCAATTACCTATCTATGTTTTTATTTTGCCAGAACATTATATTGGTTAGTGTATGGACAAGATATTGATCTTTTGATACCTTAAGTTCCTAGGATTGTGTTAAGATAGTCAAACTTTCCACCACCATCTGATGGTAAGACTTTCATTTTCTTGTCAAGTTACAACTCAACTTGTTTTTGGAATAATAAAATGGCTTGCTTGACACTTAAAATTTTCTTTGAGAAAGTAAATCCAATAGTGTCTAAAGCATTCCTCAGTGAACAACACATACCATAAGAAACCATTTAAAGATTTTACAAGGGAAGGACCCCTTACATTAGAGTGAATCACTTTAACCAAAGCAACACTTTTATTCAAAGCATTTTTGAAATGTAATTGAGGACTCTTTCCCATTTTATAGAAAGAGCACACATTAGATACATGACTCTATGGATGGCTTATTACAATATTTGAGTACAAAACACTTGCATGCCTTAATCTTTTATGTAGAACTAGAGTTTTGTGTACTTACATTTAGATTCATGTCACAACTTGTAGAGTAAGCTTGTTGCACTACTTTAGTCATCCTTCCACCATCAAGTGCAATTGTGAAAACATAAAATTCATTCTCAACCTTCCCTTATAGTAGTAGTTGCCTTGATATCTTGTCCTTTACACAGCAATTTTCAAGATGAAATTCTAAGTAAATTGAGTTATCTTTAGTAAATTGTGACACACTTTAGAGATTTTTAGCAATTCAAGGCACATGTAAGATGTTCTTTAATACAAATTTTTTGTCATATTCCATATGGTATATTGCACTTGAGTTTGTGTACCAAGTAGGATCGAATGCAATGATAGGTGTGGTTGATGATGCATACATGGCTTAAACTTGTGAATTGATTGAATTAGGATCATTAAGAGTGATAGATTGCATTGGCATTGACTATATTGTATTTTTTTGTTGATGCCATTAGCATTAGAGGGCTTGTATCATGCCTAGCTCAGTAGAGGGAACAAGGCATCTCAGGATATCCACATAGGGACCAAGGAGTACTAACATTGATGCTCAAACTAGTTCCTGACTAGTAGGGTGGCCATACCCTCACACGTGTTTGTTTCGCTCTCCCCAGCTCTCAAAACCATGACCTAGCCCTTAAGTATACCTTAGGAAGTAAGCTAGTACCATCTTGACTACTAGCCCAAATGGTAACAGGTTGCTTCCTAATAAGTTCTTAAGGGTTAGGACCAGGGTTCAAAATGTAGGGAGAGCAAAAGAAACATGTATCAGGCTATGACTGCCCCACTATGAACATAGATCAGTGTGTAGCATCAATGCTAGAACCTTGGGCCCTACGTGGATATCCCAAGATCAGAGAACTCCTATTCAAATAGTTGGTATGACTGATATGGCTAGTGAGGTTGAATTTTCACAAGTTGAACATGAGGTATCACAGGTACATTTTATAAGTATTAAGGGGCTATACCTAGTGAAAGATATTTTTTATAATGACTGAGCATGAATCTTGGATTTTTTTGATTCATATTGTGTATAAGAATTTGGGTATTAAATGGATAGGTTGAGTTCTGGAGATGAGGCTGATATTGTTAAAACTATGGAGAAAGTATAGCTACTTTTCTTTACTCATTGGTGACAAGAAAAAACATTTGATTGTATCTATTCCAACAATTTTCAATCAAGTGTCTTGGTTTTCCAAATATCTGACATTGTCGCTTATTTCCATTGTTAAAGCCTCTGCCTCTATTTTTTGTTTCTGTATGGGTCATGAGGCTAGTTTGTCAAAAACAATTAGTTAATGAAAGAACTGTTTTCTTGAACGCTTGGTATGGAATTTTGGATTGGGTATTGACTAAAACTTTGAACATTTCCAAGTATGCCATTATAAATATAGGTTGTAGGAGTAGTTATCTCTTTTACAATGGTTCTTAGATCAATTTGGCCATTAGTACACAGATTCTGATGAACACTTGCAAGATTTCCAGATGGAAGTAAAGCCATGATTGAGTTTCTTCTTTCTAAGTGACCTTCCTATGCAAGAAGTTTATGTATGAGTTCTTGAACAATTGTTCTCATTTCTTTGATAGTTTCCACCATTGAGTCATACTTTCCATCTAATCCATTCTAGACTGACTATACTTGGTCTTCATCACTCACATTGCAACATAATGAAGCCAATTGTGTGGCTAATGTATGCATCTTTTGTACCAACTCATGATAGTTAAGCCATCTTTCTTGATGGAAATTAACTCTTCCTTATACTACATAATATTTTCTCTTGATTATGGGTCAAAGAAGTTTTCAAGAACTTCCCAAATTTGGTGACTTGTTTCATAGCCTCTTACTTTCTTAACAAATTCTTGAGTCATTGAACTTATCATCTATGATGCAATCATTTGATCCTACCTTAACCAATGCATGTATTCTCTATTGTTAGAGCTATCTGGGTTCAATTTTATCTAACATATGATAAGTGCTCAAAAGCACTTAATATCTCATGATTTATGCATGTTAAATGATTATATAGATTTGTGCTTGTTTTACTATCATTTTATGCAAATGTATCTCTTAAGAATTATAGGTATATTTTGTCGTTTTTCAAGTGTTTCTTTTATTTAAAAAGATTCAACTTGAAGCACTCCATTATAACTTAGAAGATTAAAAAGAAATTATATGTAAAGCATTATATATATCTTAAAATTTGAAAAAGGAAATACAAAGAAAAAGGGTTCTAAGTTATGCAAATTGAAGTGTGTCGTAGTATGAATATATTATGAACCACGGTGAGAGGCAAAAGGGAAAAATCAAATGTGTCCCAACTATGAAGTGGGTTGCAGCATAAAAACATTGTATGCCATAGCTTGAGTATAGTGGATCGTGCCCAAAACCTTGTATAGGATTTTCGTAGCGTGGATGAATTAAGTTTAATTTCTTCATCAAGATTTCAACAAAAGTTTGTTAAAGAAATGTATATTGTTGTAGTATTTTTCGTAATAAATAAGAGAGTTAGATTTATGATTTAATTATCTTTATTTGACTTAGAATAGTGTTCTTAAATCTTCGATCTATATCAATTCTATAATTAGAGTGAAAATTCTATTTCATAGATATTTACAAGAATTACTATATAAAAATATATTAACAACATATTTTTAGTGATAGCTTCATAATTTGAAAGTTAGTTATCAGATACTTGAATCATTACCCTAACTTAAATTCCTTGATAAGATTTTAAATTATTAGACCCGACCAAAGCGACAGTTGAATGGTTCCTTAATATATTAGAAAATAAGCACACTTTAATTAAATTTAACTACTAGACTCAACCAAAGGCTGTAAGTAATTTTAATTAATAACAAATGGTAGACTTAATTAATTTTCTATTCGTATATATAATAAATAATAAATAATCTTAATTTATTTGTTTAGTAACTTACTTAATATTGAGTAAGCATTATTAACTAACTAATATATCTCATAAATTTTCTACTACAAGATAAATATTTAATTATTTAAATATTTATTGAATCTGTCTTCATTTTTATCTCATTAGTTTAGATACTCTACCAAAACAATAATGATAGGATGTTTAGGTTTTTTATCACCTTAAACGAAGTGTGTGCAATGAATACGCAAGTATACGTATTGCAACAAGTAATGTAATGATAAAAAAATATCATTCATACAGATATTATTTTATTATAAACTAATTTTTAAAACTAAAAAAACTAAAAATCAATTTTTTATGTGTTTTTATATTTTAAGGAAGCAAAATTAAAATAACTTAAAGTAAGTAGCAATAATTAATTAAATCAGATTTGGTAACTAAGAAGATATATGAGAAAATATCTAGGAATACTTAATCCCTCAATTTTCTAAACATGTGAATCACTAAAATCCTCTTAATATAATTTTCAATTAATTAAATGATCAATTGAATCTAACCTAGTATGTATTCCTCTTTCAAGTAAACTACATATCATATAGTAATTAACTTAATCATACTCTCATGTCAATTAAATTACATACTACACATCGTATATCTCTGCCTATAAACTATGTATGTTATTTAATCAAGACAAACAATTAAATAATTCTCTCAGATATACTTAATTGATACTATAGATCAATTTTGGCCAAACAATTCATAGCATACAAATTAGATTAAATAATATAAATAAAGTGAAATCATAATTGGGGAAATATATTAAATCATCACATGGTAAAAATTGGGTTCATAAGATTCCTAGATTAATAAATTAACTCCACATAATTTTGTTCATAAAGCTCATATTTTTCATAAAGAAAGATATAAAAATTGATTAAAAAAAAGAATAGAAGAAAAATACAATCAATCTCTTAAATTGTAGTGCTAATCTCTTCTTAAATCTCCACCAAAATTGTATCTCTTTTTTAATTTTTCTGTATTTTTCTCTCTTGTTAGGTCCAAAAATTGATCAAAATTATGCTAATGGTGGATCATTAGGGTTTATGGGGTGATTATAGGCTTAAATATAGCTCAGGTGCAATCTAGACTGTCATATCAATTACAGATCAAGGGCTAAAAACAAAACAAGAAAAATGAATAATGTCATCCAATCACAATGTGACATGTGGCACATAGAATTTATTAGGTGAATCAGAAGGCGATGTGTGGTAGGGGAGACCAGTTAGCATCAATGCTTACTAAGTCAGCACCATGCAGTGCAACATGATTTGTGGTAATGGATGCGTGGCGCACAGGTGAAATGACTGGACAAGTAGAGTGGTGACACATGGCATGAAGGTTTGACCACGCTCTAAACTCAATTTGAACGCGGTGTCGACATATGGAACATCGTTCTTTGCTCGTCACACGCACAAATTTACGATTCATTTTTCCTACTTAGTGGCATCCACGTGGCTTGCCCAATCAACTACTCTCCTTACATGGTATGCGATATGACAACTTTTGATTGGTCCTACTTTAAAAATTCATATAAAATTCATAAAAATTCTAAGAAACTCCCAAAAAATTCAAAAATTATATTTTCATCCCTTTTCACTAATTTTTTTTATTTTAATATTATTAATCCAAAAATATTATTTATTGAATAAAATAGGTAAATATTAAGTAAAAAATTACACTAATGATTTATATCATCAATTTTAAATTTTATTTTAAATTTTTTTTCAATAATTTAAAAATCACATAATTTATGTTACACCGATCTTACAAGTATATTTATCACTTTCTATAAATGATTTGTGCATTTGAGAGCTATATTATAAATCATACAAAATTTATAGACAATAGTATTTTGCAGTAAGTTTTTGCCACCATTGCTCTAGATGAAATAGTATTTTTAAATTATTATTATGAAAATCTTAAAAACATTTTGTAACGTAAATATTATGATTTTTATTTGAAATCTTAGAATATCTAGATTATAAACTAAATTTAATATATATATAATTTTTTAATTATTTTTTTAAAAAATTAAAAAATAAAATAAAGTCAAAATTTTTATAAACTTATTTATTTGTTAACTAAAAACAATTCAATTCTTTTGAAAAAAATCTAAAATTTATGTCTATTTTAATGGTTGACTAAATAATTTAAAAAAAAACTATAAATATCTTAATTTGTTTCTAACTTTGCTTTTAGTTGACATTGATAATAATTATTAATTTCATTTCTTTTTTAGTGTTTTTATATACTAATCTAAATTTTTATTTTTGTTTTAATATAATTTCTTAATTTACTCACTTTTCTTACTTTTTACTTACTATTTGTATTTCATAAGTTTTTATTTACTGACATTATGTCAAAATAATTTTGTTTACTATATTTTATTTTTATTTATCTATTATTTTCTTTTCTTTTATTTTTTCTTTAACTTTAATTTTTTTTTATTTGTTTCTTTTTAATTATTTTTTTCTTATTTTTTAATTATTAATCTTTTTAATTATTTCCTTTTATTTTTATTATATTATGTCTTTTGTTTAGTAAATTTTATTTCTTGCTTATTTTTCTTTTCATCTTTTGTTTGTTTATTTTATTTTATTTTTTGTTTCTTTTTATTATTCTTGTTTATATTTTTGTTTAATTGTTTTTAGATACATCTTATCTGCCGTATGGTTTCTCTACTAGCTTTAGTATGGGTCTCTTGTAATACAATTGAATTGAAGAATATATATTTTTACATGGGTTTTTATTTGAATACCTTGTGTTTGATTTTTGCTACAATAAATTTTTAAACTAAAAAAATGCATTTCAAATTAGACCCACATATTTTTTTTCTATTTCTTCTTCTACAACCCTATTTTGTCCATGCCCCAAATACAAATAATTTTGAAGTTACCTCTAAATTTTTTGAAATGTTAATGTTAATATTACCATTGGTGATTAAAAATAAAAAGAAGGTAAATGCGTGTTAGGTCTAGGTGCAAGTGGAAATTTAATATCATATTCATTATACTTGTAGGTCTAGGTGCAAGTAGAAATTTAATATCATATTCATTATACTTGTAGCTAGGAGTGGGTAAACTAAAACCCATAATAAATGACTTTAATAGTATAGGTAGACAAACTTGTCATACCTATAAAATTTATAATTTCAATAAACTCAATGATGAGTGAGCATTAAGTATATTAATTTTGAAAACAGAAATCTCCCAAGAAGCATATTTTTAAGACGTTAAAATAGCACTAGATGGGATGCAACCCATTGTTTTTGAATAATTTTATTTCTTTTTTTAATTGTTTGCTTTATATTTATATTTATTTTATGTTTATTTATTTATTTTGTTTCCTATTTTGTGAACATTATTACAACTATTAATTTGATAACTATTTATTAAAATTTCTGAGAAATACACATATGTGTAATGTTAATATGTATAGATTAATGAATGCACCTACAATTTCATACCAACTCTTAAACAAATTCAATAAATAGGTAACTTTTCTTACTTTACCATTTATCTTTAATTTTACATTGAGAGCAATGTAAGTTTTAGGTTAGGGATAAGAAAAGTTACATTATAAAGTTTTATGCTAAATTGAAATGTTTATGTTCACATTTTTACATTTTTTATATTTATTTTTAAGAAAATGATTAAGTCTTTACTTTGATAGATTAATTTAAAAAACAATCCATAGAGTAATGTGATATTTAGTTAGTTTTTATCATAATTCGTATTTCATGATTAAATGTTGAAATTGAAATAAATCCAAAATCAGTGTTTAGGAATCAAATAGAGAAGACTTTGAAAAGTTTTTTTATTAGTTATAGATCTAATTAGCTAGAAGGCGGGTTAATAGATTAGCAGTAAAAGTATGAAAAATTAAAATTTCATAGAACGGTCAGACATGTAATCATATGTAAATAAAGTAGTATGAAAATATAAAGACTAACTCACTATATATTTATGTGAAAACAACCTTGGCCACATTAATGACCTAAGAGGAAAACTAGCAGTCCACCGAACCACTTACTATCCACTATGAAGAATAAGGTCCAATTACAAGACTAGGACTCAAACTACCCACCAAGGTAATGCCTCTAAGTAATCTACTTGTAAGCCACTAATTTCATCATAGTATTTACAAGCCATTATACTTTGTATGATAATTTTCACACTAGTTATGAGGTACACATCTTTGTTCACTACTGTAGCTTTCATAAATAATAGTAGGTAGCCCTCTAAAAACTTGGTGTCTCTATATTGTAGCATTTCAGAAAGTGAAAGATCGATCTCAAAAATAACTTTACAATCAAGGTTAGCTCATTTCCTAGAATCTCCCAAAATCAATCATAAACTTCAAGCATGACATACATATGTGTTCAGTGAGTATGTGAGGAGGTTCATGTTAACATCGATCATCTAATGTGAAAAATATGTAAATGCACAAGTTAAAATATTCATTTATATAATGCATAACCAATCAAAATAAATTTGAATGGAGTATGTAATGATCATGTCAATGTTAAAGTATGTCAATTCCCTCCTTTTTATTTTTATTTTTATTTTTATTTTTTATTTTTATTTTTGGAAACTAAAGAAACATCAATAAAAAAAATAAAAACAAACAAACAAACTAAATATGATCACCTAGGGTCAATTAAGTACTCAAAAACATTATCTAGTTGAAAAATAAATGATGGTTACATGACTAAAAACAGATAATCTTTCATAACCCAAACTTTCTTGAATTTTGATTTATCGATATTTTTGAGTTGGAAATCAACTGCCTTAGTTGTCATAGGAAAATTATTAGACTTACCTTTAGATTTCCCATTCATACTAAATAAAGAAGCAATATGCATGATAGGATGATGGTAATTAGTCTTAGAATTATGAGTGTTGAACCTTACATGCCTCTTCGAACCAACAAATTTATGCTTTTTAGTAGAATTTCTAAACATGTTATTATAATTTCCATTTATCCTAGAATATGATGCAACATGCATAGTTGGATGGTGGTTATAAGTTCTACTATGTGAAGCATGGAAAGTATTATTAATTTAGGAGCACTAATCAAAAATATACACTTGGGCCTAATATAACCTTTCCTACCATAATGAAGACAAACAGACACAAACTTAATAGATTTCTCAATCACAGGTGCAACTGTTATTTGTGTATAATGAGTAACATTAGGAGTAGGGTTAGAAGGCCTAAAATATGTATATTTTGATGTTGAACTTGTATATGTACCTTGTGAAGTGATGAGTGCTTAAAAAACATTAAAATTACCATGTTTTAATGTACTTAGTTGATTAAATATATTCATATTTTTGTTCAAAAATAACATTAAAAAATTCAAAGAAAAATACTAAAGGAAATACATCACAAATATGTTGAGAAAATATATGAAGAAAAGTCAAAAAGATGGAAAATTGGACAAAAATGTCAAAAAGGCTAAAATCACGCGTGCAACCGCTCATCCGTGCAAAGTCCCGCACGCAGCATCCCATTCCTATCGAGTCATGCTGACATACAATGCACCATGTCTTGCGTGCATCAGTGCATGCCTATGCCGTGCCTCGTCTGCACTCGGGCGCTCCAAACGCTCGTCTACCAAAATTTTAAATCCCCACACGCATCCTAGCCTATCCATAAGCACCCAAAATCAATTTTTGGCCTTTTCTCACCTATAAATGGACTCTCTTCCCCCATTGAAAAACACATAATTTTCTAAGCTCTTTCTCTCTTTAGAATTTTTATTTTATTTTTTAGTTTTAACGTTCTTCTCTCTTTGGAAAGAACTAGCTATGTTTTTATAGATGTTTAGTTTTTGATTCAATAAGCAAAAATGCAAAATTTTCTAAGGATTCTTTTAAGGTATAATTTTAATGGATTCTTTCCAGTTATTTTTTATGTTTTATTCTTATATATGTTATATTTAATTTGTCTGTAATTAAATTTAACATGACTAGCTATTTGTAAATATGATATAATAATAATATTGTTATGCTTGTAAAATATTAAATAGGTAAAACAATTATATGAAATAAATTGGTTTTTTTATTCAAGGTTTTATATTAAGGATGTTAGAGAGAAATATATTATTTTTCATTAAAAACTTAAATCTGAGAATTATATTTTAAGGTTTAACTATTCAGTTTGATTTAAAGTAGTGCTCTTTTATTTGTTGGTATACTCGTCTGGTAGTTACAGTGAAGCTTTATTTCAAAAACAATTTAAAAAATTAGTATTCAAAAATGTATTGACTACATATTTTTAGTAATGGTTTTAAAACTTGAAAGTTAGTACTCGGATAATTAAATTTTTAGGTTTAATTTGGACACCTTGAACAAAGTCTAATTAACTGACTCTGCCTAAAGTTGTGATTAGATGGTTTGCTATTTTCTTAAAAATGAAGCTAAAATATAATACTTAATTAATTAATAGGTCCCGCCTAAAGATATTAGTTAATTAATATTAAACAAATACATTTGAGCCTCGCCTAAGGACACTTTCATACCAAAAGGAGAAAATCAACAAAAATCAATTTATATCTTTAATAACCTAAATAATATGAGCAAGCATAATTAATTTAATTATTATATCCTTAAATACTCCACTTTATGAAAGATAAAATTTTCATAATTGTTTATTGAAGTTATATATATGTTTAATTCTATGTTATTAGATTATAAAACAAAACCAAAATATCGTAACAGGATGTTTAGGATTTAATTTTTTTTAGGATTTTGAATAATAAATTAAAAACCACATATATTTCCTCCTTAGATTGACCTTGGGAATATTCTTATCATTTTTTATAAATGATTTGTGCACTTTTGAGAGTTTTAAAAATATAAAACCAAAGGATATCTGTAAGATCAGTATGGCATTGCATGCCGGTCTTGTGCTCATCATGGAGAAGATGGCTTGGAGGGTTTTACAAAGTCAGTTGAAATGATGGTGTAGAGTTCTCATCTATATAGCCTTGTCTTCCCTTATCTCCAACAGGTTTTCCATAATCTAGAATTTTATTTATTCTTTCAGCTCTAATGGTCAAGCTTTTCACATCTTCTTTTGATTTTTCAAATTCCCACATTAGATTCTTATTTTCCTTTTAAGATCTACAAAACTTAAATTCAAAACATTAGTATGTTTAGTCAGTTCAATTTTTTTTTGTTTTCAAGTATCAAGGAACTTATTTCATATTATTTTAGTTTAGTTACTTGTATAGGCAACTAATCTTTTTTCTTTTACATCTTACATAATCTATGAGTACTTCTTCAATACTAGTAACCTTAAATTTATTGAGTAGAAATTCAGCATCACTTTCATCATCATCTGAATCAATGTTAGACATTTTAGAGTGTCTACCAACAATTAAAGTAAATGTCTAGTGGTTGGTGTCATAATTTTTTGATTCAACAAGATTTTTATTATTACTTCCAGAATCAGTATATGTAGCATTGAAAGCCTTTTCAGTTTGATTCTTCTTATTTGCACAATCAACTACAAAGTGACCAAAACTCATACATTCAAAACATTTAAGTCCAGTGGGTATAGATTTTTTAAAATTAGAACTCATAGATTTGAATCTACTCAGATTCTAATCCTTTTGACAACTTGATTGTCCTCTATTTTAAGGATTTTGTTCAATCTTTTAGTTAAGAGTACCAATTCTTCACCACCATTGTCTCTAACTTCAATTATAGTAGCTTTGAAAGCGACATCTTTCCTCTTTGGAGGTTTTTGAAAGCTCATCTCTCAAAGGTTTGAAGTGAGCCGATGTGTTCCTCAATTTTAATGGTATCTACATTCTTGCTTTCATCAATGGAAATGACCTTTGTAAGGAAGTGATTTGGTAATGAGCAGAGATATTTTTGAACTATCTTGAAATTATCAATTTTCTCTCCAAGATTAGCAAACTTGTTAGTAATATCACATATTCTATTATAAAATTTAGAGAAAGTTTCATCTTCTTTCATCCTAAAATTTTCAAATTGACTACCAAGTATGTAAAGTTTAGTTTGTTTAACTTGTGTGGTGCCATCATGGGCAACCTCCAAAATATCCCAAACATGCTTGGCAGTATCAACATTAGAGATATGATGAAACTCATTAGAAGACACAGTGCTAAAAATAGCATTAATACCCTTTTGATTCCACCTACTAGTATTTTTATCATGATTGGTCCATTCATTCCTATACTTAGGAGTAACTACATTATATTTGGTAATTTTTGGTGGTTCCCAACCATAAAGTATAGAGTTGTAGACACTCTTGTCTATGGATCATATAAATGATCTCATAAGCCTTCCAATATAGGTAATTAGACCCATTAAAGTAATGAGTACAGGTTGTAGACACACCCTCTCTCAAGTGATCAATAATAAGATCCGAGGCACATTAAGTGTATCTAGTGACTGCTCTAATATCAAATGAAAAGTTTCTTTTAAGTTAGGGATCTAATTAGCTAGAGGGTGGGTGAATAGATGATCAGTCGAAGTACAACAAATTAAAATATCATAGAATAACCATACATGCAATCACATGTAAATGAATTAATGCACAAATATAAAGATTAACACATGATATTTGTAGATGAAAACAACCTAGGCCACATCAATGACCCAAGAGGAAAACTATTGATCCACCGAACAACCCACATATCCACTATGAAGAATAAGGTCTAATTACAAGGATAAAACTCAAGATACCTATCAAGGTAATGTCCCCATGTAATCTACTTATAAGTTGTAGCTTTCATTATTGTCCCTACAAAAACTGTTTTGGATGGGGACCAATGTTCTGATAACTTGAGTCACACAAGCAATCAAATATGTACAAATAGTACCTAAAACATTAGCATAATAACACAAGTTCAAGTGTGTTTCCTAGTGTATATTCAATAATGAATAACCCTAACTAAATTATTTAATAATATATCAAATAATACAAATCAAATAGAAATCATAGAACAATCAATTAAAACACAAGTTCAATAAAGATAGCATCTTTAATGATTAATAATCAAACCAAATAATTATAATATGACACACACAATTATTTGATCTAACAATTCATAAACAAAAAATGAAGGAGAAGCTATAAAAACATATGATCAAAATATCATAAACTAATTAGGTTTATTAATCATTTAAACACAACCATAAATGTTTGATAGATTAGCTAAATAAATAAACTTAGAAAATTATGATCTTATATTTTTAAAACAAGAGAGAGAGATTAAGATGAAGAGAATAATGCTCTTGTGTGGTTAACAAAGTTGTGAACCAATGGTATGATTAAATAGCATGAGTAAAAACCCTAGGTCAAAGGTCTATTACAAATATATCTTTGAAAATATTTAAAAGAACTTTAAAACATAAGGATGATATAGTAATAAAAAAAATTAGCTCAAGTAAACATTAGGTCAAACTTGAAAACCCAACCACTTGATAGATCGAACATGATCGCTCGATCGATCGAGCTAGTGAAATAATTAAATAAATATGAAATAAGTGGATTGATCTATTCATTAATTAGTCTCGATCAATCTACTTCTCAATTGATTGAGTATTAACTCCTCTATCAATCTAGTTATGTAAAAAATAATTTAGCCATGTAATTAAGCTCAATCAATCTAGTCATGGCTCGATCAATCGAGTGACCTATATGTATCATATTCTTATGTGTCTAATATGAAATCTAACATACACGAAAACATAGATATACTTGATATGTGTTCATTGAATCTCATTAATTTCTTCGGCTTAATATTCATATATACCTTAAAACTATCCTTATGAGGATATATTTTGAGCCATTATCTTCTCATTTTAAGTGATGATTTTTTTTGCTCTTTAAACACTCTTCTTATCAATTTCAATTATTAGATGATCTGTATAAGTTTTTTCATTGAATGTTAGGATTTTTACATCTAATAAAGTGTCATATATTTATTTTTATTGCTTAAATTGAATAAGTTAAGTAGAAATTTAAAGTTTATGTCATTCTCTTCATTCATGCAAGACTTCTAAAAAATATACATATATGGGGTTTCCTAAATAAAAAAAATAAAAAGCTTCAAATTAGCTATTCACTCTATCATACAATACATGTATAATCTGTACATGTGTCATTTCTCTAAAAATAAGAAAGATTAAAGAAAAATATAAAAGAGAGAAAAATGAAGTGTAAATTACATACTATGACCTATTATCCTTCAAAGTTGTGAGAATTAGCTAATTACAAAAGAAAAAAAATATATGAAATAATTCCCTAAGAAGTTATTTGCACTTTATTCGTCTTTTAAAAGACATAACTTTAGATTTTTGTTTGATAAATTTGATTGATGTATGAAAGAAATATTTGATTTCTTTATAAAAATCCTTTTATTTAATTCCTTTAATGAGATCAATATGATGCACCATTTTGAGGTTTTTATTCTTTATACATATGAAAACTATTAGTTCATTTCTATACATAAACTCATTCACATATACCTTAAATGAGTGCTTGAACTAATAAGATCAATGTTATTGAGATTATGCCTTGTTAGGTTAGAGTTGAAGTGAATTTAGATTCCTTACACTATAATTGGGTAAATTTTATATTGATAAATTTTTTATTTGAAAATGAAAGTGATTTTCAACTAATTATTGTAATAAATTATGAATGTTTGGAATATTTAAATGCCTTATCCTACAAATTTTAAATATAAACTTATAAGAAATTTTAAAACATGAGAAGTTTTTTTCTTATTCTTTTTAATTTGTTTTAAAAAAAATTATTTTTTTATATGTTATTATTTTGGTTTTATTTATTTTCAATTTTTGTTTTACTTTTGATGTTTATGGATATCATATCTAAAACTCCTTATGAGACTTAAGCTCGTCTACTAGGAAAACGTAGGGGATTAAAGGCTTGTTACATATGCTGAATGCAACCGTGTCAATCTACTGATATAATTTAGGATAGTTTAATTTCTAGTCTTTGTTTTTAGTTATTTGCCATTCTTACTAAGAGACTGGCAAGAAGTTAGTTGAGAGTTATGAAAAGTGCTTAAAACCTTAATATATCATGATTTTATGCATGTTATTTAATAATTATATAGAATTGTATTTGCTTGTTTTACTATCGTTTTACACAAATCTATCTTTTAAGAAGCACATGTATATTTTGTTATTTTTTAGGTATTTCTTGTATTTAAAAATATTCAACTTAAAGAATTATACTTGAAGAACTCCATTACATCTTAAAGGATTAAAAACAAAATATATATAAAGTAGTACACATGTTTTAAAATTTGAAAAAGGAAATACAAAGAAAAAGGGTTCCAAGTGAAGTAGATTGAAGTAAGCCATGAAATGAATATATTGTTAGATGTAACCCAAGGAAAATGGGAAAAATGAAATGTGCTGAGATATGATGTGGGTTGTAGCATGAAAACATTGGGTGACACGGCATGAGTATAGTGGATCATGCCCAAAACCATGTACAAGATGTGTATGGCACGGCGTGTAAAGGTTGTACGCCACGACGTCAAGCTAATTTTTTCACATTTTTTTCCTTTCCTCACCCTATAAATTGGGCCCTAATTCTATTGTAAAAATCATCCAATAATCTCTTGATCCTTTATATTTCTTAGTTTCTTAAGCTTTCCTTTTATTAGTTTAAAGTTCTTCTCTCAATTAAGAGTTGAACAAATCTAGTTTATGTAATGCCTTTTGTTTCAATTTAATAAACAACATAGCAATTCTGCTTAGAGGTTTTCCAAAATATAAGCAATTCTAACAAATGTTTTTAAGGTATATTTAAATGTATTCTTTTTAGATAATCTCTAAGTGTTGTTTTATATTCTATATATTTAATTTACTTATCATTTATTAAACTATACATGTTTGGCTATAAATAGTATAAGATATTAATGATGTTGTTCGACTTGTGAAATATTAAAATAGGTAAAACATTTTTATAAGATAAATTAAGTTTAATATCTTCATCAAGATTTAAATTTGTTAAAGAAAAGTATATCGATGCAGTATTTTCATAAGAAATAAGAGAGTTAAATTTACAATTTAATTATCTAGATTGGATTTATACTAGTACTTTTAAATTTTTTATCTATATCAATTGTATAGTTAGAGTGAAAATTCTTTTTCAAATATTTTTATAAGAATTACTATATGTAAGTCTTGTTGTACTTATTTCGGTGTGTTGGCATCTTGTGTGCAAAATATAGTAACTATTTTATTTTACTTAATATATTTGTCTTCCTTTATATAAATTTGTTTAATGCGATTAGTAATTCACACACACATATATATAGGTATAATTTATATGTAGGCATGCTTACACACACCACAAGTTGATTTTTGTAGTGTACATGCTAGGTAAAGTGTCGCTTGCTCACTAACCTTCTTACTTATGGTTATTGGTGTGTCTCAAGTGAGGATATTTTTGGATAGTACTTGACATTTTTGGAAACAAAAAATGTAACTTTTTAACACCTCGCCAACATGCTTGCCAACATCCTTAACTAGGTGTGCATTCCGAGCCTTATAAATATCCCACTCATTTCTCTTTTCTTCACTCAATGTTTAAGAGCCAAAACTCTACCAAAATTCACACTGAGATTTTTATCTATTTTTGAAATTATTTTGGAGAGTGTATATTTGAGAATGGGTCATTTTTATGGTTAGTTATCAAATCATTATCTGTGAGAGTACATGGTTTGACTATGTGTCTTCCGTATAGGATTTGATATTAATAGTAACCTATAAGTCCCAAGAAATTGTGATTTGATACGCTTCCAATTACTGATCATTGGTTACCAATCACACCATATTGAGTAGTATTAGCTATGGAGGATAGTCGGGTTCGAGTGTTGAACCAAATAATTGTGGAAGTAGCAAGTGAAGAGTAACAATAGGTAGTTTGGATGGAGGTCCATGCTGAAAGAGGTAGTGGTGATTTTACTATCTAATAGTGTTGTAACTTGTTTACTACTTAGTGAATTATTTACTACTGAGTGGTTACTTTAAGCAACCCAAGGATATTACCATATATATACAGTCCCTATATAGGTTTACCTTGTTATATCGAATGTTATGCATGATTTGTATAAGTTTTTATTTACTTGTTTGTGCTAGTTAGGGCCAAGTCCTTTAGAAGTATGTATCTCCATACCCTGATCATATACCGGGTCATAGACTCATTCACTATATAAAAATATATTGATGACATATTTTTAGTAGTAATTTTAAAATATGAAAGTTAATTTCCAAATACTTAAATTATTAACCTAACTTAGATACCTTGATAAAAGTTTAAATTGTTTGACCCGAACGTAAGCAACAATTGAATGATTCATTAATCTCTTAGAAAAGAAGCATAATTTATTTAAAATTAACCTCTACACCCGAACAAAGGCAGTAAGTGATTTTAATTAATAACTGTTAAAGATGGTTAGTTGTGTGTGTATTAGGTTCTAACACTAGGTGATTATATTAGTTATGTATTAGGTGTCTTAGTTGTGTATTAGGTGTATGTCACCTAAGATTGTCTCTAACTTTGTATATAAATAGGTAGTGTCTTTGAATGAATAAATAAGAGTGAATTCTAAATTTTACATGGTATCAGAGCATTTGGGTCACAAAATTTGGGAATTTTTTTTTCCATTCAAATTGGGGGCTGTTTTTGGGGTAAACACAAATTAGGATTTAGTGCATGTTTGAGTTCCAACTTGGAACACCCTTTTGGAGTGCACATTTTTTCTCACCGTCGGCACAGGGAGGAAGACCAACCGCCGACCAGCCAAACCCCGATGTTCGACCACCAGACGAGCCGCGAGTGAACCACACGTGCCACCGTGACTTTCTATCAAATTTCCACTCATCTCACCGCTGGCATAGGGAGGAAGAACAGCCTCTGACCGGCCAAACCCTAAATTATGGTCACCAGATGAGCCGCGAGTGGGCCACACGCACCACCGTGACTTTCTATCAATTTCCACGTGCTGGCGCGTGACAGCGCATCCGTGTAGAATTCTTCTCCAGTCAACCTCATGTCGCTCTCCGCGGTTCCCCTGCGTCATCTGTGGTGGTTTCGCACTCATCGCTTGTGATTGTTCAGGTTTGGGTTCTTCCAATTTTGTGTTCTTGTTCGCTGCGTTTGTTCGCTGCATTTGGTCGCTGCTGTTGTTGGATTTTGTTTGTTCGTTTACTTGCTGTCTTGTCGTTTTTAAGAGTTATGGCTGAAAAGAAATCTAATTTTGTAATGGATATGGTGCATGTGATGTCTAAAATCACGGACTATAAGCTCAATGGCTCGAATTATTTGGCTTGGAGCAAGACCATTCGAATTTATTTGAGAAGTATCGAAAAAGATACTCATTTGACTAATGATCCTCCTAAAGATGATTCAAAACAAACATGGCTTAGAGACGATGCTCGCTAATTTCTGCAGATTTGGAATTCTATTGAAAGCAATGTAATTGACTTGATCAATCATTGTGAATTCGTTAAGGAATTGATGGATTATTTGGATTTCTTATATTCTGGTAAGGGAAATCTTTCTCGCATATATGAGGTATGCAAAGCATTTTACCGTGTAGACAAACAAGATCAGTCACTCACAAATTATTTTATGGAATTTAAAAGGACTTATGAGGAGCTAAATAGTTTGATGCCTTTTAGCCCTGATGTCAAGGTTCAACAAAGCCAACGGGAACAAATGGCTGTCATGAGTTTTCTTGTCGGTCTTCCCTCTACTTTTGAGACTGCTAAGTCCTAGGTTCTTTCTGGTTCTGAGATCTCCTCTTTACAAGAGGTGTTTAGTCGAGTACTTCGTACAGAAGGCACTCTACCTCCACCTGCTCAATTAAACGGTGCTTTGGTCAACTGAAGTAATAATTATGAGCATGGACGGTCAACTTATATGAACAAAAACAAAGCAGGCGGCTCGCACAGGTTTGAAACTCGACCACAGGACCTCGAAGGTATTGTATGTCACTATTGTCAAAAACCAGGACATACGAAACATGAATGTATAAAGCTTCAGTACAAGCATCATAAAGGTCACTCGGCTCATATTGCATCCACTTCTGATACTTCTGAAAAATCGGTTCTTATCTCTGCAGATGAATTTACCAAGTTCTCACAGTATCAAGAATCACTAAGGTCTTCATCACCCTCTGTCACTGCTATTGCTGATTCAAGTAAATCAAATGCATGTCTCATTTCCTCATCTTCCAAATGGGTTATTGATTCTGGTGCCACAGATCATATGACAGGTAATTCTAGTCTCTTTTCTACTCTTCAGTCACACACTTCTACCTCTACTGTTACCTTAGTCGATGGGTCACCATCTCATGTTCTTGGGTCTAGCACAATTACTCCCACTCTTTTGCTTCCTTTGTCGTTTGTCTTACATTTACCTAGCTTATCTTTTAATTTGATCTCTGTAAGTCAGCTTACTCGCAATCTTAACTGTTGCATCTCATTTTTTCCTGATCGTTGCTTATTTCAGGATCTTATGATGAAGAAGACTATTTGTAAAGGACATGAGTCTGGAGGCCTCTATATTCTTTACACACCAATACCGAAATCTGTCGCTTGCACTAGTGTAACCTCTCCCTTTGAGGCATATTGTAGACTGGGTCATCCATCTCTTCCTTTATTGAAGAAACTTTGTCCTCAGTTTAGTAAGGTGTCTTCATTAGATTGTGAGTCTTGTCAATTTGCAAAACATCATCGTCTTAGTTCAAATCCAAGAGTTAATAAACGTGCTAATGTTCCTTTTGAATTAGTTCATTCTGATGTTTGGGGTCATTGTCCTATTTTGTCTAAACCTGGATTTAAGTATTTTGTTACTTTTGTGGATGATTATTCTCGTGTAACTTGGTTATATTTAATGAAGATTCATTCTGAATTGTTTTCTATTTTTTGCGCATTTTGTGTTGAGATTAAAACTTAATTTAATGTTTCAATTCGTACTTTGCGAAGTGATAATGCCAAAGAATAAACATCAACTTTGTTTCAATCTTATATGGTTCAAAATGGCATGTTTCATGAAACTTCGTGTGTTGATACTCCATCTCAAAATGGAGTGGCCGAATGTAAGAACAGACATCTTCTCGAAACTGCACGTGCCTTATTATTTCAAATGAATGTTTCTAAACCTTTTTGGGCCGATGCAGTTTCAACAGCATGTTTTCTTATTAATCACATGCCCTCATCTATTCTTCATGGTGAGATTCCTTACAAAATTTTATTTCCTAATAAGTCACTATTTCCGGTTGACCCTAGGATATTTGGTAGCACTTGTTTTGTTCGGGATGTTCGTCTGCATGTTACTAAATTAGATCCCAAGTCTTTGAAGTGTATCTTCCTTGGTTATTCTCGTCTCTAAAAAGGTTATAGATGTTATTGTCCTAGTCTTAACAAATATCTTGTCTCAATTGATGTTACCTTCATGGAAGACACACCCTATTTTTCGTCTTCTCCTCCTCCTGCATGTCAGGGGGAGGATGACGATTTGTTAGTATATTCTATCACATCATTTGTACCTGTCTCTGATCCAGTTCCTGTTAGGCCTCCTATAACTCAAGTCTACTCCAGACATAGACCTTCTGATTCATGTCCTGCACCTGCTCCTTCGTCATCAGATCTAGTCCTGAACGATGATCTTCCTATTGCATTACGCAAAGGTAAACATCAATGTACTTATCCTATTTCTTCTTTTGTTTCGTATAATTTCTTGTCGTCTTCCTCTTGCTCTTTTATTGCTTCTCTTGATTCTATTTCTATCCCTAAAACTGTTCATGAAGCCATATCTCATCCTGGTTGGCATCATGCAATAATCGAGGAAATGAATGCGTTGGATGACAATGGTACTTGGGACTTGGTTGATTTACCTTCAGGTAAACGGGCTATCAGATGCAAATGGGTGTTCACAGTTAAGGTTAATCTAGATGGGTCAGTTGCTCGATTAAAGGCCCATCTTGTTGCTAAGGGATATGCTCAAACCTATAGAGTGGACTATTCTGACACTTTCTCTCCTGTTGCTAAATTGACATATGTTCGGTTGTTTATTTCTATGGCAGCTACTCACCATTGGCCTTTGCATCAGCTAGATATCAAGAATGCTTTTCTTCATGGTGATCTTCAAGAGGAGGTGTTTATGGAGCAACCTCCTGGTTTTGTTGCTCAGAGGGAGTCTAGGCACGTTTGTCGTCTCCACAAATCTTTGTATGGTTTGAAACAGAGTCCTCATGCTTGGTTTGGAAAATTTAGTCAAGCTATAGAAACGTTTGGTATGATGAAAAGCAAGTCTAACCATTCTGTGTTCTACAAACAATCAGAAGCTGGTATCATTCTTTTAGTTGTGTATGTAGATGACATTGTTATTACTGGAAGTGATACTATGAGAATTTGATCTCTTAAGTCTTTCCTACATACTCAGTTTCACACGAAGGATTTGGGGATGCTAAAGTATTTCTTGGGTGTTGAAGTCACAAGGAGTAAAAAAGGTATCTTTCTATCTCAAAGAAAATATGTCCTGGACTTATTAACTAAGACAGGAAAATTAGGAGTAAAACCTTGTAGTGCTCCAATGACTCCGAACATCCACCTTACAGGAGATGGAGAACTCTTTAAAGATTATGAGAGATATCGAAGGGTGGTTGGAAAGCTAAATTACCTTACCGTGACTCGTCCAGATATTGCATATTCAGTCAGTATTGTTAGCCAATTTATGTCATCCCCAACAGTTCATCATTGGGTAGCGTTAGAGAAAATTTTGTGTTACTTGAAAGGAGCACCTGGACATGGCATATTGTATGCAAATCATGGACATACTCATATTGAATGTTTTTCAGATGCAGATTGGGCAGGTTCCAAAGTGGATAGAAGATCCATATCAGGCTATTGTATTTTCATTGGAGGAAATTTGGTCTCATGGAAAAGTAAAAAGCAGAATGTTGTGTCACGATTGAGTGCAGAGTCAGAATATAGGGCTATGGCACAATCTGTGTCTGAGATAATATGGATATATCAGCTCTTGGATGAAGTAGGTCTTAAAACTTCAGTACTAGCGAAATTGTGGTGTGATAACCAAGATGCTCTTCATATTGCTTCTAACCCTGTGTTTCATGAACGAACTAAACACATTGAAATTGATTGTCATTTTGTTCGCGAGAAAATTCAACAAGGTTTGATTTCTACAGGATATATGAAGACTGGAGAACAACTAGGAGATATCTTCAAGAAAGCTTTAAGTGGGGTTCAGGTTGATTATCTTTGTAACAAGTTGGGCATGATTAATATCTATGCTCTAACTTGAGGGGGAGTGTTAAAGATGATTAGTTGTGTGTGTATTAGGTGTCTAACACTAGGTGATTATATTAGTTGTGTATTAGGTGTCTTAGTTGTGTATTAGGTGTATGTCACCTAAGATTGTCTCTAACTTTGTATATAAATAGGTAGTGTCTTTGAATGAATAAATAAGAGTGAATTCTGAATTTTACAATAACAAATACTATATATAAGAGAGAATCAATAATCTTAATTCATATCTTTAATAACATACTTAATATTGAGCAAGCATAATTAACTAACTAAAATATATCATAAATTCTACATTGAATGATAAATATTTATTGAATATATCTTTATTTTTATGTCAGTAATTTTGATAATAAAATTAAACAATCGCGATAGAATGTTTAGGTTTTTAATTTCTTTTTTAAGACTTTGTTGAAAATTTTAAAATCTATATGATTTCTCTTTAGACTAACCTTAGAAGTATAGTTATTATTTGCTATAAGTAATTTGTGTACTTGTAAGCTATTTTATAAATCATCCAAAATTTGTACCCAATTATAATTTTTTGAATCAACAAGGCACAATATTAAAGATGAAGCCTTCGACTTTATGGCTTCTTAGTATTCACAAAACCTAAGTTTTCCATTCATTATAGCTATCTTTATCCAATTTTATCAATGAAATTTGAGTGTGGAATGTTATTACCTCATTTTTTTTATCAACTACTCTACTCATTTGAATTTCTTCAATTGGATTTTTGTACTCCATGTTATCTGTGATCGAATGTGCTCTGATACCATATAAAGAAAGTTCACTAGTTTGATTATGCACAAAAAAGAGAAAAACAAGAATTATGATGAGTAGAATGCAAAGAAATTTGTATTAAAGTTAAACTATTTATGCAAGATTTAAAGCTTGGATTTCATGAATTTTCTCATTTTATTTATCACAGGTATTTGTTGAAATTGTATATAGAAAGGCTAACTAAATTTTCTTATTGTTGTGATGCTACTTGTAGTGCAACCACCATAATACAAAGTCACATCTGGGTGATTTTTATAAAAGCTTGCAATAGATTTGCAACAGTTTTATCTCCAACATTGACATTGACATTCACTGTAGCACTACACTATGTTGTTTAACTTGTAATAACCTTGTGTTAGTTTGTTTCCTATGTATGCATACACTAGGTTGCTGGCATACACCCAACGTGCATACACTAAGCTGTTGGCATACACCCAACGTGCATACACTAAGCTGTTAGCATACACCCAACTACATTTGTTTACAGTGTATACAAGAAGCCCGAATGCTTACATGTGATGTTTGTACATTTCATTATTGTCAAGTTCTGTTCTTTACACTTCATATTCTTCAATTGCCTCAACTATCAATAGTTGAGCAAGTTCACCAAATGAGTAGCTTTTTATTCTTTACTCTTTATCTTTAATTTATAATTATTACATTTAGAAAAATGTAAGTTCTAGGTTGAGATGAAAAAAGTTACATAAAAAAATAAAGGCTAATTTAAAAATTTTATTTAAACATATCTTCACATTTTTATATTGCTTATATTTTTACTTATTTTTATGTGCTTTTATTTATTGGATTAGGAACTTTTAGGTTAATTTTAAAACTTTTCTTTTAAAATTATCATGTTTTTTAGTTAATTTTAAGAAAATGATTAAGTCTTTGCATTGTTAGACTAATTTCCAGAAATATCATAGAGCAATGTGATAATATATAGTTTTTGTCATAATTTATATTTCATGATAAAATATTGAAATTACAATAAATGCAAAATCATATTTAGGAATCAAATAGTAGATACTACATTGTAAGAATATTTTGAGCAATTATCTTCCCATTCTAAGTAATAATATTTTTCTACTCTTTTTAAACACTCTTTCTATCAATTTCAAATTGTTAGATGATCTCTATAGGTTTGTATTGAATGCTAGGATTTTTACATCTAATAAAGCATCATATATTTATTTGTCTTGCTTAAATCCAATGACTTAAGTAAAAATTAAAAGTATATGCCTTTCTTTTCATTCATGCATGACTTAAAAAAAAAGACATATATGAGGTTACCTAAGCACATACAAAAGAAAAGGCCAAAAATTAGCTACTCACACAAATCATACAAAAGCATGTACAAACAGTATATGGGTTCTCTCTCTAACAAAAATAATATCTAGAAAAAGAGAGAGATTAAAGAAAAAGAGAGAAAAATAAATAGTATTAACTAAAAAATATGACCTAAATATACTAAAAAAGTTGTAAGAAATTGTTAAGTACCTAAGAAAAATAGGAAATAAATCCCCAAGAATCATTACATTTTCTTCATTTTTAATTGATAAATTTGATTTATGTATGGAGATAATATTTGATTTCTTTATAAAATTCTTTTATTCAATTCCTTTTATGGGATCAATATTATGCATTACTTTGAGTCTTTTATTCTTTAAACATATGGGAACTCATTAGTTCATTTCTTTAAATAAATTCTATTTGCATATATCTTTAAATGAGTGTTTGAACTAATAGGATCGATGTTATTAAGTGTATGCCTTGTAAGGATAGAGTCGAAGTGAATTTGAATTCCATACACTAAAATTAGGCAAATTTGATATTGATACATTTTTATTTGAATATGAAAGTGATTTTCAACTAATTATTATAGTAAACTACGAGTAGAATATTAAAATGATTAATTATAAGCTTGAGAAGTTTTTTTTATTTTGTTATCTTTCTTCATGTTTACTTTGTTTAAAAAAAATTGTTTTTGTTATATATTTTTAATTTTTGCATTTTAAATTTGGTTTTTTTGGGTATCATTTTTGAAAGCCCTCACGAGAATTAAACTTACCTACTATAAATACCTATTAAAGGCTTGTTGCATACATTAAATACAATTATGTCAATATATAGAAATGATTTAGGATAGTTTATTTTTATTCTAGTTTTGGTTTTTAGTTTTTCGCCTTTTTTGCTAAAAAACTAACAAGAAGTTGGTTATGGATTGTGATGAGTACTTAAAAGCACTTAATATATTGTGATTTTATACACTTTAAATGAAAAATAGATTTGTATTTTCATAGTTTTATTATATTTTAAAGAAAAACCATCCTTTTGAAATTATGGGTATACTTTGTTGTTTTTCAGGTATTATAACTTCAAAATGATTTCATTAATCAATACTCAAAGAATAGTACATAAAATCACTCTATTGCAACATTGAAGCTTAAAAGATTTACATATGTAAATCTTACATATGCTCCAAATCGTTGAAAAAGGTGTACAAGAAAATATGGGTTCTAGTTGTTCATAGGAACGTGGGCCCTGGCATGAAAATAATGTGTGCTATGACACCTGCCTATTTGATCCATTATTTTCTATTTTTTTTCACCTATAAATTGGACCCGAGATTCTCATCCTTTTCATCCCACAACTAAATTCTAAGTTGAATTCTTAGTTTTCTTCTAGCTTTGTTTTTCTTTTCATAGTTTCAAATTTCTTCTCTTAATTTGAGAGTTGAACATAGTTTATATAATAATTTTGCTTTTAATTTAATAAATAGTATTGGGAATTTTGTTTGGAGGTTTTCCCAAAATAAAAAAATACTGAGATTCTATAAGGACACATTTGAGGTATGATTTAAATGTATCATTTTCATATTATTTTTATGTGTTGTTTTACATGTTATGTTTAATTTACTAGTCATTTATTAAATTAAGCATGTCTGGCTAAAATTATTATGTGATATTAGTAATTTTGTTATGCTTGTTAAATATTAAAGTATGTAAATATTTTTATAAAAAGAATTAAGTTTTATTTCTTCGTTAAGATTTGAACGAAGTTTGTAAATGAAAAATATATTAACGAAATATTTTTCAAAATCAATAAGGGAGTTAGATTTAGGTTTTAATTATCTGAATCTAATTTAGAGCCAACTCTTTGATTTTGGATTTAATTATTTGGATCTTTAGAGAACTCTATATCAAAGATTTTTATAAGAATTACTATTGAAAAATATATTGACGACATATTTATTGAAATAGTTTTAAAATCTAAAAGTATGTTTTTAGATACTTAAATCATAAACCTAATTTTGACACCTAGATAAGAGTTTAATTTGTTAGACCCGACCAAAGGCGTCAATTGAGTGATTTATTATTCTCTTAAAAAAACATGATTTAATTATAATTAACTAGTAAACCTGATCGAAGGCATTAAGTGATTTTAATTATTAACAAATAGTATACCTAATTAATCTCCTATTTGTAGCTATAAGAAAGAATCAATAACCTAATTAATATTGAGTAAGCATGATTAATTAACTAATCTATCCTATAAATTCTCCACTGAATGTAAATGTTAATTTGCCAATTATTTTATTGAATCTATCCTTTATTTTATGTTGTTAGTTTAGAATTTGTCAAATCAAACAATTATAATAGGATGTCTAGGTTTTTATTTTCATCTTTAAGAATTTGTTGAATTATTAAAAAATCATGTAATTTTTCTTTATACCAACTTTGAAAGTATATTTATCATTTTCTATAAGTGACTCATACACCTAGTTTTAGCACATCACGTATCTTGCTAGGGACTAGCCATACGTTGATTGGGGGTTGATATACTTACCTAAAAAGCATGCATAACTTGTGGTTTATAGGGATAAAAGAATGAATTAGATTTTCATATTATGTTTTTACCTAAATATTTTATAAATTGCGTTTTTGGAACCATGTGGTATGTTTTGATATATTTCAGGTTCTTTTGGACATTGAAAGATGAAAATGACATAGGACCAAACAAAATCCTCACAATTAGGGGCATAATTTTCATATATTGGAAGAGCTAAATGCAAACATTTGTACATAAAACATCAAGAAAGGGTCATAAGATGAAAGTGAAAAAATTAAGGGCATGATCTAGCATGAGTATATGTGCACCACATCACAAGCCTCTCGGATGGAATTTCACAAAGCTGAAAATAATCTCCTGCCATGACATGAGATAAAACGCATTGCGGCTCGTGATCTCATATTTGCACTTAAATGCCATATTTTTAGCACATCACTATCCCTAATTATTCCAGATTTGCTAGATTATAATCTAATTATTTTAAACCTCTAAAACCCTAATATTAACTACATTGTAACTCTTTTATTATAAATATGTAGCTAGAATTAAGAAAAAAATAGCCACAGATTGTAGACATAAAATTTACAAAAAATATACTAGTTTGTAAAGAAATTGAAGGCTTAAGGCAAAATAGAATTCAAAGAGGCAATTAAGGAGTTGAAAATCTATCGTAGACATTAATCTTAGCTTCTTCTCCTTCTTTATTTTCTATGATTTTAATTATGTGTCTTTTAGATTCCTTGCCTAGATTTTAATTATGATTCTTTCATATTCCTTATCTGGCCAATTTATTTATGTGATTATAGGAAATTTACAAGCCATTCACTATGATTTTAATTAATATAATGCTATGATGGATTTTTAGATTTAATCCTTAATTTTTGATGTGTTTAACTCTATGTTTAAATGTTGTAATTATGCATGCATGAATTTGACTGATCAACTAGTTTATTGCATTAATATGTTTAATTCTAGTTTAAGATGTTAGTATGTAAATTTGACTTATCAACTAGTTTATTGCATTAATATGTTTAATTCTAGTTTAAGATGTTAGTATGTAATAGCTAATATTTTTATTAAATGTTATAGTTTGTTGCCTCGTGTGACAAGTAGAGTTGAAAACCTTGGTTAAAAGTTACCAATGGTTGTAATCTTGCTTAATTTAATCATCTCCTTTTTATAGCTTAATGCAATGAATGGATTAAATTTATTAAGTGTACCTTTAGGCTCTTCAGGATTTAGATTAGTTAATAGATTTATAGACTAGTGGTTAGGATAGTCCCATAATTACATGTTTCTTTTAATTTGTGTGCTCATTATTTATTTATTATTTTATGTTTTATTTTTATTTAAAAACTTTTTGAAAACCCCCTATGCTAGTTTACTAACAAGTTAATAAGTGTGGTATTTATTTTCATAAATATCATGGATTCAATAACATTTTTTGTTAATTTACTTATCACTTGTACAATTTAATCACTTATTATTGTGTGTTTCTAATCATATTACTCATCGACTTAGTGCGTGCATAGTTTGTGATGAACATCTTTGTGACCACAACAAATGATGTAATGGTACATAATGCCAAGTTGTTAACATTTCATAACACATGTTAGCAAAGAGTTTGCACATCATTGCATCTCTTTTGTCTTAAGAATGAGAGAGAAGATATTACGGGTTATTCCCGATCTTGTCAATGTCGTGTTGGGTCTTGCTCATATCTTATTTCTTAATTTTTTCCTCCAAGGTTCGGAAACTGGCCTCCCACAATGCTCTTATTTCGAGCAATTGTTAATTGTCACTCCTTTGTATAGTAGTGAATATTGTGATAAAAGTATTTGGAGAAGGATCGATAATGGTGTTTTTACTGTGCAAACTGCTTATTGGGTGGTTGAGGAGGATAAAGTTCGTGCTTCTAAAGGTAGTTTGGGTTTTGGTTCTAGTAATGTTGATGGTTCAAGATGGTGGTTTTGCATTTGGTCACTCCTCATTTCTAACAGAGTTAAGGTCTTTGTATGGAGAGTATGCCATGACAATATTCCTAATCGTTATAACTTTTCTACAAGGAAGATTGTCTAGGTGGTTTAGTGTCAATTGTATAATGGTGTTTGTGAAGATTAAAGTCACTGCCTTTGGAAGTATGAGGGGACCAGGACAGTGTGGAGGGATTCAATTTTTTGGCATATACTGGAGGGGTAGACTCACCCTTCTTTTGCTGATATATTTGGTTATGTATGGCAATCTGTTTATATTTTGGATGTTTGTCGTTTTTGTTATCTACGATGTATTATTTTGCATAACAGGAATGAACTCGTATATGGTAGACCAGGTAAAGCTCTTTCTTGTCTTTTGGAGTGGTCTAATATGTTGCAAACTGAGTTTTAAATTATTAAAGCTGGATGCATGTGGTGGGGTAGACATGCCTAAAACCCTTTCTATATGGGAAGCACCTCCTGCAAGCAAACTATAGGTGAATAAGGATGCTACTATTTAAAGGAGGTCTACAGGGTCTTAGGGTTAATTTTAGAAATGATCTGGGTACGTTGTGTTAGCTTTCGGTGCTCCTAGAAAGCCAGTCATGTCTGTTTTGACTACTGAACAACATCCTTTATGTCTAGCTACTAAGTGTGCTAAGAATAGAGGATTTATTGAGTTTATTGTTGAGTCTGATTCTTCATGGGATGAATCTTTAATTAATAAGGTGGGTGACTGTCTTGCTTTTTATAGTGTTTTAGTGGGGGAGTTTAAGGCTGCTATGAGATGTACTAATTCGCAGGTGGAATTTAGAAGAATGAGAGATTATACAGTAGCTAAAAAGCTTACTTGTTTAGCTTTGGAGTTTTTTATATTTGTTTTTGGGATTGGTATGCTCCCATGGTGTATGAGATGCTGTGTTTTATCATGTATCTCGAATTACCCATGTAATGCTTGTGTTCTAATATGAATAAAGGAGGTTGTTATAGAAAAATTGTAAATATAATTTTTTTTTTATGTATATCAATTTATGTGATAGAGTATGGTTAAATATTGTAAGTAGTCTAAAAAATGTATTCAATATGTGATTGTTATAACTAGTTTCATCTAATAACTCTAACATTTTAAGATTAAAAATGTAAGTTGTGAAATTATTATTTTTTAAATAAAATTACACATTTTACACATTAGGATCGAATCTCTTACCTAAAATTTGTGCGCCTTATAATGAGACTTTTACCTTTAAAAAATAATTGTTCCATGGCGCTAAAACATTGCAAGGATTGTGGTATTGGTTTCTGATACGAGCTCGTTCTGTTCATCCTCATCAGAGAAGCATCGCGTGCAGAGGTTAAGCACAGGGGAAGGCGCATGCGAATTCGGTTAGAAAAACAGAAAAAGGGACCACTGAATAAATTAGGGCTAGGAATTCTGTTAGGAATGTCAGAAATCTATTAGGGTTTTTTTGTTAATTCTGTTCTCGCAAGGCTATATATAAAGCCACTTAGAAATCAAAAAGGGGTAGAGAATTTTACACCAAATCCAGCTCCTCCTATGGTTCTTCTTCTTCCTTTAT
This sequence comes from Hippophae gyantsensis, assembly GCA_030763125.1. NCBI lineage: Eukaryota > Viridiplantae > Streptophyta > Magnoliopsida > Rosales > Elaeagnaceae > Hippophae > Hippophae gyantsensis. The sequence continues at coordinate 36,592,201 of CM061035.1, read as the reverse complement.
CTTCTTCTCTGCAAATTTACTGTATTAGTAGTATCAGAGCCATTCGACCATGGATACTCAGGGAAAATCCAATGTGGAATTTCATACTGAGGTTATGGAAACCCTTAGCACTGTGCTCTCTCAGTTATAGGCAATCCGAGAAACTTAGTACCCTCTAGAGGTTAACCCCTTCGCATGAGAAGGAACGTTGCGACCTCACCTCCACACTTCGCAATCGACCATAAATAACCCCCACCCTAACTTGAAACTTTCATTTCTTAGATTCTTTAGTGAAGATTCAATTGGATGGATCTATAGAGCTGGGCAATATTTTGAGTTCACTAATGTTAGCCCAAATCAACAGGTGCAAGTCGCATCCTTCCATCTAGAAGGTATTGCGTTGCAGTGGCATCGCTGGTTGACCAAGTTTCGAGGACCTCTCACTTGGGTGGAATTCACCAATGCCGTTCAGCTCAGATTTGGACCAACAAATTATGAATATCCCTCAGAAGCTCTAACACCCCTAAAGCATACCACCAGTGTAGCAACATACCAAGAAGCCTTTGAAAGATTGTCACACAGAGTGGATAGACTACCAGAAGCATTCCTAATAGGGTGCTTTATAGTTGGATTAAAAGATGATGTCTGCCTCGATGTTAAGATCAAATAGCCTAAAACATTGGCTGAGGCCATTGGAGTAGCAAGGCTCATTGAAGAGAGAAATCTGTTGTAGAGGAAATATGCCTAGAATCCACGTTACCAGTCTTACAAAAGAAATCCCAAGATAAAAAACCACTCCCATGCTGGTGTGTTAGGACCCCCACCTCTATAACGTCCCAATCCACCCCAACCAGTGACTTTTAAAAGAATCACTAATCAAGAGGCACGAGAACGGAGAGATAAGGGCTTGTGCTACTACCTACTACTGTGATGAGAAGTTTGTAGTAGGTCACTATTGCACGTGACCCCAAATGTTTATGATAGAGGAATTACCTCAAAACCTTGTTGAAACTCTAGAAGAAGAACACCATGAACAAGAACCGTAGGAGCTGGTGCTAGAAATCTTGTTTCACGCAATAACAGGTACTAATCATCCTCAAATACTTAGAGTTATCGGAAAACTAAGAAATAAGATGGTACTAGTTCTGATAGATGGGGGCAATACACATAATTTCATTGATCAAACCTTGGTTTCCCAGTTTGGCTTCCCTATCACTAAGAATCAGAAATTGGAAGTTATGATAGCCAATCGTGAAAGGGTTGAGTGGCTTGAAACCCTAGGTCCAATAGAAATGGATTATAAAAGACTCACCCTCAGCTTCAAGATAGGAGGAGCCACTCATACATTCCAAGGCTTACAAAGAACCAATAGTGCAACCCTAACCAACAAGGAATGCAGTGAGCTACAGAATATAGGGTTATTCCTTTAGATTTTGCTCATATGGGACAATTATTAACAGAGTTCCTTTAGAATATAGGGTTATTCCTCATGAAATGAGACAATTATTAATAGATTTCTCTCATATATTTGAGCTACCCTCAGAGCTGCCTCCAAAACGACAACAAGATCATTGTATACCTTTGAAGCCAGGAGTATGGCCAGTTAATGTCAGACCCTACTGTTACCCCTATTATCAAAAGACAGAGATTGAGAAAATGGTTAAGGAACTCCTTCATTCTAGGTTAATCAGACACAGTAGCAGCCCATTTTCTTCACCAGTGTTGGTAAAAAAACTGACAGTAGCTAGAGATTCTGTGTAGACTATCGAGCTTTGAATGATAGCATAGTTAAGGACAAGTACCCCATCCTTATGATTGATGAGCTATTGGATGAGCTCCACGGGGCTCATATGTTCTCCAAGATAGATCTGTGATCAGGGTATCATCAGATATGAGTTTATCAGGAGGATATCCCTAAGACAGCCTTTAGAACCCATGAAGGCCATTATGAATTCTTAGTAATGCCTTTTGGCCTCAGTAATGCCCCAGCTACTTTCCAAGGTCTCATGAATGATCTATTCAAACCTTATCTTCGAAAGTTCATCTTGGTATTCTTTGATGGCATCTTGATATACTCCCAATCAAGGGATGACCACTTGAAGCATATGAAAGTATCCCTTTAGCTTCTAGCAACCAAGAGCTTGTATGCCAAGGAAACCAAATGCCAATTTGGGGTGAAACAAATAGAATATTTGGGCCATGTAGTCTCAGATCAAGGGGTCTCTATGAACCCATCAAAGATCCAAGCTATTAAGGAATGGCCAACCCCAACCACATCTAAAGGATTTAGAGGCTTCCTGGGGTTAGCTGGCTATTACAAAATATTTATGCGTAATTTTGGTAGTTTGGCAGCTCCCTTAACTCGTCTCTTGAGCAAGGAAGGGTTTAATTGGAATGCATATGTTGAAAACTCATTTAAACAGCTAAATGAGGCCTTATAATTGAATGTGATGTCAGTGGCATCGGGTTGGGAGCTATCCTCACTCAAGCAGGTAGGCCAATAGCTTACTTTAGCCAAGTTCTCAAGGGTTCAACATTGACTCTATCAACATATGAGAAATAAATGTTAGCTATCATTAAATTTATACGGGTATGGCACCCTTACCTATTAGGAAAACTATTCACCATCCTCACTGATCAGAGCAGCCTCAAGTATCTGCTGGAGTAGCGCATTACCACCCCAGCATAGGCACGATGGTTGCCTAAGATACTTGGATATGATTATAAGATTGAGTACAAACGTTGGAAGGAAAACCAAGGAGCTGATTCTCTTTCATGAGTAGTGGAATTCTTTTTTTAAGTATATCTCAACCACAAATGGATTAGTGGCCATAACTACAGAAGGAAGTTCAGTAGGATCCCTTCTATATAGACCTAATAGCCAAATCTACTCCAGCTTGTTATAAAGAGATGGGGTCTGGTTTCAAAACAACAAGGTATATTTGAGCCCTAAATCCTCCCTTATACCTTAGATCATCGCTGATTGTCACTCCTCCTCAATAGGGGGACACTTTGGGTTCCTCAAAACCCTATCTCCCATCAAAAATAGCTTCACCTGGCCCAAACTGCGCCAAATGTTGAAAAAAGTCCTCAGGGAATGTGAAACTTGCCAAATGTTCAAAACTGAACCTATGAGACCAGTAGGGTTACTTCAACCTCTTTCCATACCTGAGAAGATTTGGGATGATATCTCAATGGATTTTGTGGAAGGATTATCAGCTTTAAAAGTACATACAATTATAATGGTGATTGTGGATCGCTTGAGTAAATATGCTCATTTCATTCCTACAAAGCACCCATTTTCAGCCCCCACTGTGGCCAAGACATTTGTGTCCAACATCTTGCGACTGCATGGTATGCCTACTTCTATCGTCAATGATCGTGATAAGGTGTTTATTAGTTCCTTCTGGCAAGAGTTGTTTCATTTACAAGGAACCCAATTGTGCATGAGCTCCAACTACCACCCTCAGACAGATGGACAGACTGAGGTAACCAACCACACACTGGAATAGTAACTGTGCTCCTTCACTGGGTATCAACCACGCAAATGGATTGAGTGGATTCCTTAGGCTGAGTATAGCTACAACACTTCCATCTACTCCACAACACAAATGACTCCCTTTGAAGTAGTTTACGGCATTCCACCTCCTCCCATATTAACATATGTCCCCAAAACAGCTCAAGGCCCAGCTGTGGATGAGCACCTACGTACCAGAGATCACCTACTATGAGAATTAAGGCACAACCTGCTACAAGCTCAGAACCGAATGAAATGTCAAGCTGATAGACATCGGTGAGAGGTCATCTTCAAGGAAGGAGATTATGTATACCTGAGGCTCCAACCCTATAGACAATCATCAGTAGCCTTTCGATCATCAAGAAAATTTTCTTCTCATTTTTTTGGGCCATATAGAATCATCGCTCAAATAGGACTAGTGGCATACAAGCTGGCACTACCTCTCACTTCACAAATACATGATGTCTTTCATGTAAGCATGCTAAGAAAACACGAAGGGCAAATACCATCAAGCTCAAACTAACTTCCTCTAGTCTCTGAACAAGCAACAATTCTTCCTTAGCCAGAAATCATTCTCAACTGCCGTGTGACCCAAAAAGGGAAATATCCACCCAAGATAGAAATGTTGGTCAAATGGAAGGACATTCCAATCGAAGAAGCTACTTGGGAAAATAAGTGGCGATTTTTGAAAACATACCCAAACTTCATCCTTGAGGATAAGGATTCTCTTAGGGAGGGAGGAATTATACGAGCTCGTTCTATTCATCCTCATCGGAGAAGCATTGTGCGCGGAGGTTAAGCACAGGGGAAGGCATGTGCGAATTTGGTTAGGAAAATAGAAAAAGACCAACGAATAAATTAGGGCAAGGAATTCTATTAGGAATGTCAAAAATCTATTAGGGTTTTTTCCTTAATTCTGTTCTCGCAAGGCTATATATAAAGCCACTTAGAAATCAAAAAGAGGTAGAGAATTTTACACCAAATCCAGCTCCTCCTCTGGTTCTTCTTCTTCCTTTATCTTCTTCTCTACAAATTTACTGTATCAGTTTCCAAAGCAAACTTTTTCAATGATAGTTAATAATAACTTATTAGGTAATTTTAATTATATTTGGTTAAGGTACATCATTTCTTTTGAACCTTTAGATTTATTTGGGTTCATATTTTTCATTTAATTTATTTAAAAAATATTTATTTTGATAAGTAATCAAGATATAAATAATGGATGTATTTTTTTTGCTAATTAGATTTTTATTATAATAATTGCTATAATTTAAATTATCTAAGTTGATTATATGATAGATATTTAGGGGTAGATCTTGTACAAGAAAACTTACTTCCCAGCATTTCGAAAGAGACCACTTAGCAGTTTCATGGAGTAGTCTAGTCTATTGACGTCTCTAGGAATCCAAAAATTGTCTTAATTTCCATGGTGCAGTGTTTTCTTGATTGTTCATATATGCAATAACTTATTTAAAATCCCCTTATACTAATACATCTTTTTTCTCCGAAGATTTAGCCAAGCCAACTACAAGAGATAAAGCTCGGGCTTTAACAATCTTTGCATTATATTGCAACAATTTGCTCCAGATTCCAATAGCATTTCCAAAAGTATCTATGTAAACTACTGCAATATATGGAGCTATAATTTTTCTTTATAGCTAGCATCAAAATTGAATTTGATTACCCCATTTGGTGGTTTAAACAAAAGTTGTTCATAACGAACTATCTATACTAGAAAATGATGAAGGATTCTCTCTTACTATCAAAACTTTGAATTCTCTAAAGGATTGTTGTATGTGTCTTGTGCATTCATTCATTTAGAGTTCTTTACCATTAAAAACTTGGTCATTTCTTAGTTTCAAAATGTATGACCAAGTTAGTGTTAGAGCTCACAAGAATTCATTTTTGTTACCAGTTCCCAAAATGAACGCATTTAGAGGTTGAATACATAATTGAAGAAAAGAATTTACATCCACCTTATCAAATCTGCATATATTTATCTTTCCATACCATATCCTTTATTTTACTTGAAAAACTTCACACCTCAAAAATAGGTGTTCAACAGTTTCTGTATCTCTATCACATAGAGGGCACGTAACCATAAGTTGGTTATTAAATCTCAACAGATTACCTCTTAAAGCTAGCATATTCGATGCCATTTTGCCATAAAAACATCTTGTGCCATTCATGAAGTTGAGTTTTCCAAAGCAGCTTCAAAATCTATGGTGTTCCAATGTCTTTATTTTCCAAGACACTGACCCAGTAAGCTACCTTTAGAAAGAAAACACCAAACTTTTCTTGATTCCAAATGATTTTATTTTGATGTAATCTATATGTACTCTAATATGAGCGCTCGAGTATAGGCGGACGTAGGTGCAAAGCTGAGTAGGAACATTGAATGCATGATTAGAGGGGGGACCATTACAAGTCTGTTAGGAATGTCAGAATAGATTAGAAGATTCTTGTATACCCTACATATGTAAGGCTATATATATAGCCGTGGTAAATTAATTGGGGATATTAGAAAATATATGAAAACAAATCCTTCTTACCTCTATCTTTTTCTTCCCCAAACTCTGAGAAATTATACTCCTATCAATGGTATCAAAGCCAGTTCCAACCATGGTCGACCAGAACTGATCCAACATAGAAACCTCTGATGAGGAATCTAATTTCTTCTTGCATTCTAAGTTCGATTCAGAGCGATTCAATGCCATCCTATAGGCGTTGCAAGCTGAGGTGGTAGCTCTTCGCACCGCTCACAATTCACCACCGAAAAGTTCTCTTGGAAATTAGGGGAGTAGATCGTCTGAAACCTTCGAGAAATTGGAAGCTCTAACCACAGATTCCTTTACCTCTGATACCTGTTCGAAGAAAGCTCTAAGAAATCCCCAAACTGTAGAGAACCCATTGCTTCTTGAGTTTTACAAAGAAGTAATGAAGGACATTGAGCTTAAGCTTTGTGGATCGCCAACGCTTGCGCTTCCAGAAGTGGCCCATGAGCCAGCCTAAAGAGCCAGTCTACCCTATACAAATAGCCTCTCTCTATCAGCTGAACTGCCTCCCAATAGGCTTGGATTCAGCCCATCACCAGGCCCTATAACCCTCGCCCACGAAAGAGATTAGATCCCTCTCGTCTACATCTCTTCCTCTGGTAACTCTCTAAAAATAATCCGAGCAATGGATCAATCAACCACCCGAGAGACTCTCGAGCGAGTATGAGAAAGATTATGTCCTTATTGTGATGAGAGAATCGTTGTAGGCCATCATTGCGCAAGACCCAAGCCTCTTCACACTGATGAAGTTTCAATCATAGAACCCCGAGACAGTCACATGAGGAAGCTTTATCGGGCTAATCAACTCTACGAACGCACTCCTCTACCAATTTCTAACAATCATATGGGTATTCTTCTAAAAGAGGTTCCCTCAATTACTCTAAAAATAGTGATGAATCTATGAAGCTCGAGGTTTGATAATCGAATTCATACTAGTAATGTAAGAGTTGTGTATGAGTCGTATTATCTCCTTGATTCCATTAACCTGATGATATTGTATAAGTTGTACCTCTGGCATCGATGGTACCGTAAAAGTAATATTACTCATAAATGATATAGCCGCACATCGGTTTTAACTCTAGTTTTCCCTTAATCTGCTCTACGATCATGCTAACAAGTTGGCTAGGGTTTCAACTCTCAAAGGTAGAAGTAGAGACAAAAGTGCCCCTTTCTATCCATACCCTATTTCAAAGGTTAAAGGCAAAGGGCCTTTTGTTAGATTAGAAAAAAGAGTTGAGAAGCATCAACAACCATTGACCATTCAAAGGGTTGATGGGTAGATCCATCTGATTTCTAGCAAGCTACACATTCTAAAATGTTATGAGAGCCTTCAGATAGCATTTAAAGGTAAAGGTTATCTACTTCTGTGCATGGGTGCAACAGAGGATATTGGAAATCTATGCATCAAAACTAGATCAGCTTCCTCTGGGGTTACTCAACCTAGCCATCCACCTAATTCTTGGGTTTTGAATTCTTTGGCTGAGCTAAATACTTCATATCTCAATCAAGAAACTTTTGAAGATGATGAGATTTTGGTCCTAAAGTTTACAAAGGCACTCCCTAATGAATTAGGAGTTTTAGCCATGGTTTCTGAAGGGATTTTGAATCACAAACTGAAAGATTCCTTCAGGAGTACTCCAGCTCATAATGGTGAGAAGAAGAATAGGGAAATCACACAGTTTGAACCTACTGATGCTAGAAGAAGCTTCCCATGCTGGGAGGAACCTGCTGGTAAGGCTACCTTGAAGACTACATGGGGTGAGCCGTTCAAACTAGTAGCAATTTTCCACTTGCCAAATTCCGAAGAAAAAAACAAATGGACATGTCAAAACAGTTTCATATGAGGAGCCATCCATTGTGTTGACTTATTTGGTTGATAGGGGAACTGGATTTTTAGTTTACATTAAAGGCCAGACATCTTAAAAGGTTGAGGTTAGGGTATCCTATCAAGTAGGTAAGGAAAACCATTGGAATTTGGCACTACTTATTGATATCAGGACCTGGGAACGGTTCAAAGAATATTTTGTTGTGCCATATCCTTTGCTAAAAATGGATGTGATTGCTATCCCTGAATTGGTTGCAGGAGCCATGGAGAGTTACAGGTTGGCTACATACCGTGACACAGTTTTACAGTATAACAAGTAGCACTCTGCAACTGCCAACAAAAAAAAGGTTACCACTGTTATAGGCCATAAACTTGCAAACCAAAGGTTTGGCAATCTGGTAACTATGGCGTGGCTGACACATTTGAGGTTGAATGAGGAAATGGCAATGTGGGAGAGCTATCTAGCCACTGATAATTTGTTTCCTAAATGGAAAATAGGGATGGAATAGCAAGACTATCCAGTTGTAGCTGTTCAAACCAAATACCTAAAGTTGGAGCCTGAGTAGCCCCTATTCCTGTCAAAAGGTTCCTCTGGATAAGGAAAATGGGTCATCCTTGCTACATTATGTTATGGATCATATAAAACCGGTAAGAGTTTCATATTACAAGCGAAGTTGGAAACTCTTGACATGGTGGAATTATTTGGCTGCTCAATTATTAGAGACGATCCTGTAGAGACTAAAAGTGCTACTTGTAGTTGGATAATGGTTAATGTGGTGTCAATTGTTGGGGTGCAGTCTATTAAAGAATAAGGTTTTAAGATTAGGCAGGGATGTGAAGTAGTAATTGTCACCCTTGGGAAAATGATTGATTGCTAGAAATAGAGATGTTGTGTTCTCGACCAATGTAATCACGTTGTTCTTGATGAGGTTGATGGAATGATTGATATGGGTTCTGAGCCGCGGGTTGTAGGTGTTTTGGATGCCATGCCTTACATAATTTTTAACCCTGAGAATGAGGAAAAGGTTGATAATAAATTGTTGTGGCCTATGGTCTTACATAAAAAGGGCCAGTATTGTATGTTTGGGTCACCTTTGTTTAAACCAAGAGATGTTAAGGAAAATGCTAGATTGTGTACACGATCTGAGTTTGGAAATGCAATAGGAGTGAATGAAAACTTATCTTCTATGCTGCTTGAATTACCATCCATCATAGAGGCATTCAAAGTGGCACCTACTATTGATGATATAACTACTAGAGATATTTGGGAGTCTGAGATTGATGTAAGTGCATATCCACCCGTTGGAGGGTTGTTGGACTCACTTATAGAAACTGTAATTCCAGAGGCTCCAAGGAGTGGTACAAGACAATTGGATAAAGACATTAAGCAACCAACATGGAAGCCATATGATACAGAAGGATTTCGTGAGTTGTTAGTACCCTTTACAAGATCAAATGGAGATCAGAAAGAAGTTTTGTCATTTCACCCTAGTGCTAAGAATTATGAATAGAATGTGGATAAACAAGCAGTGAAGTTCTTTCCAACCCTGAGCAGTTTGGTATGGATGCGCTATCAGGTGGGTTGTGGTAGTGGACCTCCCTTTAAAGGATCTTACCAAGTATCAATGATCTCGGAAATCAAAGAGGTGAAGGTGTATCCAACTGAAAGAAAAATAATATCAAATAGGCGTGACCTTAGCATCAAGGTAACCATCCATGGCACTATAAACTTACTCCAAAGTCAATTCAGGGCTACTTTTTACGCCTATCCAAAGGCACAGACAGTGATCATACCAACTCATACCTCCACTCTATCCTTGAGTACAAGGATTCTAAAAGGGGGATGGAATGATACGAGCATAATTTTCTCGAGGCTGTTGAGTGCTCGAGTACAGGCGTACGTAGGCGTAAAGCTGAGTAGGAACGTTATATGTATGATTAGAGAGGGGACCATTACAAGTCTGTTAGGAATGTCAGAATTGATTAGAAGATTCTTGTATGAAAATAGCTCCTCCTTACCTCTGTCTTCTTCTTCTCCAACCTTTGAGAAATTCTACTCTTATCAGACTCCCAAGTCTAGTGATCAGATTTTTCATATTGCAATCAAACAATGTTAATATAACCAACTAATTCCTACCATTTATGTCACTAAAATCCTTAATATCAAGTTGTTCAGCTAGATGCAATCTCCTAAGCAGAACATTTGGTTTAAAATTTAATGCACCAAGTATCCACAAGCTATGTGCTGCATTCAAATTCATGTCATTCCCAATTTGTATGAACATACCTTTGTTTAGTTCATTTATGATACCACATGTGCCTTTCTAAACAAAATAATATATTTGTCTTGGTATGACCCCTTTTGTTATAAATTAGCACTTACGGAAGTGAAGTTTAGGTCCAATTTGGTTGCACTTATGAGTAACAGCAAAATAATAAGCATGAGAAAAATAAATAACACACAATGATTTAAGTGATTCAACTTTTTAATGTGAAAATTATACTCCACTAGCGCCGACACACCGAGGAAAATCCACTAATAATCAAATGGACATACAAACATCAATATTTGAAGAGCTTCACAAAATACACCAAAAAATAACTCCTACTAATTTACTGGTAATATATAGTAAGATAAATTAACAAATTTCCTATTTAATCAAATATTACCATACAAATAAAACCAGCTGCTTACTGCATATTTTTAACCCTCTTCTAACCTGCCGAACAATTAGCAGCTCCGTTGCTTATGGACGGTGAAAAACTAACAAACGAAAGTAGACTAAACAGATGAAAGAGATGAAAAAGAGCTCGGCGTAGCTCCTTTTCTACTATGTTCTACTTTGGCCAAAAATTTATGCTCACTCTTAAGGATGTGAAATGGGTTTGGTGGAGGCATGAGGTTGTTGTTGGTGGAGATAAAAGTTATAGGGGCTCAAGACGAATTAGAGCTCTGGCAGCTGCTCTCGCTGCTTTCTTTTATGTTTTTTTTTTATCTTTTTCTTCTCTCCAGCAGCTTCACAATATAGAGGAAACTTAAGTTAATATATATATATATATATATATATATATATATATATATCAAAGTAATATAGGGTTTAACTAGATTTAGGATTTGGGCTTCAATGTTTGGGCCATAATTAACAAATCTCCACCTTGGCTAAAAACAGAAAACAAATTCTTCAAATATGAAATTTCTCAGATTACCAAATAACTATCGTCTAAAACCCCGAAGGGTAATCATCTTCTACAAACACCAATAAAGTCCAAGAAAGTTTTGAACTTGTTAAATGGAATTGGTTTGGTTAACATATCAGTTGGATTCTCTATAGTGACTATCTTATTAACAACAATAGCACCCTGAGAGACAATGTCACGAACGAAGTGATATCTGACATCAATATGTTTGGTTCTTTCTTGATACATAGTATTCTTGGTCAAGTGTATCGTAATCTAACTATCACAAAATACAACAGAAGTATCCTACTGTAAACCCAAATCACAAACCAAACCTATAAGCCAAATGACTTCTTTCACTACTTCTACTACTACCATATATTCTGCCTCAATGGTAGACAAAAAAACTATAAACTATAAAGTAGCCTTCCAACAAATGGCACAATGATAAAGTGTGAAGACGTAACCTATCATAGATCGTCTTCTATCCAAAATCACCGGCATAATCGGAGTCCATGATAACTGTATTTTATATAGTTATTTTCACCTATTTTATTAATTATAATTGTTATGTTCTCTCTATTTTTAGTTAATTTTAGTTTAATAAATTAGTATTTACTGTTTTTTATATATTTTAAGAAAATTAAATAAATTGTATCGAAAACGTTCTTAATGACAAATTTGTGTCCAAAAATATAATTTCAAATAAAAGAGTGAATAATTGCAATTTATAAAAGTTGAAAATATAATTTAAATTAAAATCGGGCTTAATTTCAATTATTAAAAGTTTGAAATTTAATTTAAATTACCAAAAGGGCTACATTGCAATTAAACAAAGTTTAAAATGTAATTTGAAATATATTTATGGGTGAAAATGAAATTAATAAAAATCTACAATGCACTCGCACCACTTAACGCGCCCATCACCCACCGTTCGATCATCAAATCAACGGTCCAAATTTGGCGAGTGCATTCCAGACGAGACAAAAGCGCGTGCCCGGTATATTTCTCGCACGGCTCGGCATGCCAGTGGGGCCCACCTGCCGCGCAGGCCGGTGTGCAGAGTGGGACCCACATGTCGGCTGCGTAGAATTCCCCCGAGGTGCATCGCTGACCGTTGGATCAACTGAACGGTCCAGATTGAAGCACGTGGAACCAAGCTGTTGCGTACCGAACCATTTGTCTAAAAATCGTGTGCGATGCGGTTCATCCAAGCGGCGTGCACCCTCAAGGTTTACTGAATACGAAGGAGCCACGTGTCTACTTGATCTATAAGCCAATAATATTATGACACGTGGCATGTTACAATGACCACGACCGCGCTGGATCACGCTCGTGTTGTAGCCGTTGTCTCCCATGCGACAATCCATCGTGCGCCCGTTTCCCGCAGCGAATGAAATGCTGCCACGTGTCCGCATTAAATCCTTGCAGCGAATCAGACGCTGACACGTGGCATGCACTTTGAATTTAAATAAAATCCGAACGGCGCCTGTCTACGCGTGATTTTTAAGTTTTTCGATATCGAATTTCGAAACGCGTCGATTTTAGTTTCGAGGGAATATTTTTTATGCGTTTCTGAAAAGAAAAAAAATGTAATATTTTAGATGTATTTTTTTTAGTTATAAATAGGAGATAAGATGATAGAGTAATGGAGTTTTTTTTAGTTTTAGTTTTCGAAAGTTTTTTTTAGTTTTAGTTTTTGAAAGTTTTTAGAGCAGTTTTTAGAGAGTTTAGAGTGTAATTTTTGTGTTGTTTGTGTGTTGGTTATGGAACACGCAGAAGCCATTTTTGGCTTTTGTTGTGTTCTGTGTGTGCCAAATATTAATGATACAAGATGTTTTAATTTTTCTTTCTTCTTCTTCTAATTTTTCTCTATGTGTTGTAATTTTTATTTTTAATTAATGAAGTAATTTAATTTTTCTAGGGTTGCATTTGATCTAAATTTATGAAGCTTTGATTTTAATTATTTTTGATAGATTTATAAGACGTTCAATTTGTTCGTTCTATTTTGTGCTTAATGCTTTTTGATTATTTACGAATCTTATCAAAACGATCCGTGGCACATAAATAAACTTGGAAGAGGCATTTGTGTGTATATTGCTCGTAAATAGAATGACATGTATGATGAAGGATAGGAATATACCCTAATTGTATGTGTGGCCATTTGAAAACTTAGAACTTAATGAATCTTATTAAATTTAATTCTCATAGAGATATAGTGAATTAATTTAACGAGGTGTGTTTATACGGAGCTCGGAAGAGATGTATGAATAAAAAAAGAAGTTTTCGGTTGACAAATTAAATGTACTAAAAAATATAAATCAAAAGAAAATAACATGATTTGAGTGGATTAATTTGGTGAAAAATTACAATCCTAGATTTCTTTTATTTTCTTATGTTACTTTTTTCTTAATCAACGATTGTTTTGAATAAAATCAGAGAGAAACAATTTTAATACTCAACAAACTATAGTAACAAATCTCCGTGGGAACGATCTTTACTTACAAATCTTATTACTTGTGACCGTGTATACTTGCACGTTTTTATGTTCTCTAAAAGAGACAACAGTCCACATAACCAATAATACTGCAACCAGTATTAGAACTTCCATCATATACCAAACCAAAATTAGATGTGCCTCTCAAATAATGAAGTATCCATTTCACTGCTTGTCAATGACCCTTACCAGGATTACCCATATATCTACTAACAACACTAACTTCATGTAAAATGACTGGACGAGTACAAACCATAGCATATATCAAACTACCAATGGAACTAGTATATGGAACTTGAGACATGTATTGCTCTTCTTCTTCTGACTGTGGTGACAAATCCAAAGAAAGCCTGAAATGTGCAGCTAACGGCGTACTCACAGGTTTAGACTCTTTCATACCAAAACGTTCAAGAACTTTTTTAATATAACTTTTCTGAGTCAAATAAAGCTTGCTCGTTTGTCTATCCCTGTAAATTTCCATACCCAAAATCTTCTTCCTTGCACCTAAATTCTTCATCTCAAACTCACCACTAAGTTGAGACTTTAATTTTTGAATCTTAAACTTATTCTTAGAAGCAATAAGCATGTCATCAACAAAAAGCAACAAATAGACAGATGAACCACCATGGAATCTTTTATGATAAACACAACTATCATAATCACTCCTAAAGTAACCATGATCAATCATAAAAGAATCAAACCACTTATACCACTGCCTAGGGGATTGCTTTAACCCATATAAAGACTTTTTCAATAAACAAACATGACCTTCTTTACCTGGAACAACAAACCCCTCTAGTTGATGCATATATATTTGTTATTCAAGCTCACCATGTAAGAAAGCTGTTTTGACATCAAGCTATTCTAATTCCATGTCAAGCAATGCAACCATAGCAAGAAACACACGAATAGAGCTATGTTTCACAACAAGTGAAAATACTTCATTGAAGTCAATACCTTTCTTCTAAAAATAGCCCTTTGCAACAACACGTGCCTTGAACCTAGTTGCTTGTATACCTTCCTTTTTCTTGAAGACCCATTTGTTTTCAATAATCTTCTAGCCCTTAGGCAGTTTCACTAATTCCCAAGTATGATTCTTATGAAGTGATTCAATCTCTTCATTCATAGCAACCAGCCATTAAATAGATTAATCATAAGTGACAGCTTCATGATAACTAGAAGGTTCATGCACCTCAATAGACTCTGCCACAAACAATGCAAAAGAAACTAAGTATGCATCTGCGTACCTCTGAAGAGCATCGAATATCTCTTATTCCTTTACCCTTAGCTATACTATATGGTTGCTCATATTGCTCTTCTACTACATTATGAGTAGAATCATCTATCTCATCCACAGATTGTTGATCTTAAGTAGTTAACTTTTCAATATGAAAAATTTACTCCACTCACGACGGCACACCAAAGAAAATCCATTAATGATCAAATGAACATACAAACACCAATATTTGAAGAGCTTCACAAAATATACCAAAAACCAAAATACACCAGAAAATAACTCTCTCTAATTTATTGGTAATATATAATAAGATAAATTAACAAATTTATTATTTAATCAAATATTACCATATAGATAAAATCAACCGCTTACTACATATTTTTGACCCTCCTCTTATCTGCCAAACAAATAGCAGCTCCGCTGCTGATGGACGGTGAAAAATTGACAAACGGAAGCAGACTAAACAGATGAAGGAAATGAAAAAGAGCTGGGCGCAGCTCCTTTCTGCTATGTTTACTCTGGCTCTAAAGTTCTGCTCACTCTTAAGGATGCGAAATGGGTTTGGTGGAGGCGTGAGGCTGTTGCTGGTGGAGGGAGAAGCTGCGGGGGCTGGGGGCGAATTGGAGCTCTGGCGGCTGCTCTCCAGCAGCTTCACAATACAGAGGAAACTTAATATATATATATATCAAAAGAATATAGGATTTAATTAGATTTGGGATTTTGGGCTCGGATGTTTTGGGCTATAATTAACACCTTTGTTGGAATATATATATATATATATATTGCAGAAGTTTATCCCATAGTTTCTCTAATCCTTGTGTCATATGCCATCCTAACTTAGTAAGCATTGCTTGATTCATATGATAGAAGGAATGAAATCCCAAAGCCACCCAATTCTTTTGGTTTGTAAATATCCTTCAAGATCTTTAAAGCACATATATGATTGTGATCTCTTTTTGGATTCCACCAAAACTTACGAAGTAAGGAATCAACTTTATTGCAGATGTTTTAATGAAGCTGGGTAGTACTCATGGTATAAATGGGAGTGGATTGAATGAAGGGCCTTATCAATGTTTCTCATCTTGCATTTAATAAGAATATAGATCTCCAACCTTCTGTCTTGGCTGCTATGGCATCAATAATTCTCATGAGTTCAAGTTTTTTACTCTTTTTGATAAATAAAGGATTCCCCAGATAAGTCATTGAAGAGAGAGTTCGGTGGATGTTCAGTACATATTCTATTTGGTCTTTTAATGAAGAGTTAGCATTCTTAGAAAATAACAAGCCAGACTTACTCAAATTTGGGGATTGTCCTGAAATGTATAATATCTCTGAAGATGTTCAATAATACCTCAGCTTCATTTTGTTTTTCTCGGCAGAATAAGAGTACATCATCAGCATAGAATATGTGACTAATTGAAATGGTAATCCTGGCATCTTTGATACCATGAATCTGATTGTTAAACTCTACTATGGAAATCACTTCAGCTGCAATGATAAATAGATAGGGTGAAATATAATTCACGTGTAGGATACAATTCTAAGTAGAATTGAGAATGAAACTAAGGTGAGACATTGCTTTATTAAATTACAGATCTGAGAATAGAATCCTAATTTATCCATGACATGTAGGATGAGTCATCATTCCATTGTATGTACGTTTTGTTCATATCAATCTTAACACCTAAAAGGGCTTCTCTCCTTTTCTTCTTTCTCATTGTACGTACCACTTCTTGTGCAAGGATTTTATGCTCACCTATCAATCTATTTTGTAATAAATTAGCCTTAAATGGTGAGATAAATATGTCCAAGAAAGGTTTTAGTCTAACCACCAAAATCTTGAAAATTATCTTATAAGTTACATTACATAGACTTATAAGACGGAAGTGTGAGATTTGAGTAGGTTGATTCTTCTTCTGTAATAGGATAGTCAATGTTTCATTAATTTCTGGAAGGACTGGCAAAAACATCTTGGACAAAATTGATTAAATATTGGCTCTCTATTCCAATTATTTTTGAAAAAGCCTGCGGTCATGCAATCTGGATCAGATGACTTTAGACTGTTAATGCTCCATAAGGCTGTCTTAATCTCAGCATGGTCAAGTATTTTATTTAGTTCAATATTCTCTTGAGGTTGTATGACTGGATGAAATATGGAATTAATTTCAGAAAAATCTTGAGGAGCTACTTTTTGGAACATTTTCTGAAAGAAATTGACAATATGATCACGTAATTGTTGTCTTGCATTGAAACATCTTCATGCTTGATCTTGTAAGGACCAGATAACATTCTTTCTTCTTCTATACAATGTAGTTAAATGAAAGAAATTAGTGTTGTGATCACCTTCATGCACAAAGATTTCCCATGATTTCTGTCTCCTTACGAGTTCTTGCCTGATTATTTGTTCTTGTAGTCAAGTTTTGATCGTCAAGCTTTTGATTTCATCCTATTCGCTTATGTAATTTTCTTGCTGAAGTTTGGCCAATTCATTTTCCAAATATTTGATATTTTCATGACACATGTCAAACTATTTTGTTCCAAACTTTTAGCCTATTTGCTGTGATTGAGATTTTTTTTCTCCTCAAAATCTTATATAGCTACATCCTCTAATAAATGCTATTCAATGCTTCATTAACTACCATTTTGAAAGAAGGATCTCTTTCCCAAGTTTCAGTATCTAAAAGGCCTAGGTAGGAATTAAATATTCTTATTAAATGAATGATAAGAGTACAATGGTCTGTGGCAGATAATGGTTCATGTTATACTAATGCTGAAGGATAAGTAGATAACCATTCAACGCTACAGATAGCTCTATCTAAACTTTTTTTAATTATAAGTCCCTCTTATTTTGTTTCTCCAAGTAAATTTGTAACCAACATTCCCTAGATCCAAGGTACCAAAAGCATCAATTAAATCCAGGAGAAAGAACTTATGATGTGATGAATTAAAACGACCCCCACTTTGTTCATCTGCACATATAATTTCATTAAATCACCAGCCATGAACCATCGACCATCATACGTAGAAATTACTCCATTCAAATAAGACCAAACCTACTTATTTTCATTCCAATATGGGGGTAGCATGGACAAAACAAGCTAGCCATTTTCTTTTATATTTTGAGATACTCTCAGTTTCTATGCCTAGTAATTTATCCCTCTTTTCTATTGCATTAAAGAAAACACCATCCTTAAGGGGAAGAGAGAGAGGAAGATAGGGGAGGGGGGGGGGGGGGGGGGGGGGGGGGGGGGAACACATTTACAAAATAATTAATTATAATTTCATCAACCAAATACAATCTTGGTTTACATCGAAAACTAGTATTTTCATAGCAATTTAAGCATTTTTTCTCACCAATCCTTGAGTGTTCCAAGATAAAAACATCATGGATGCTTGGGAGCACATCATGGGTAGCTTCCTCACCTTTATTGATTTTACAGTATGCAGTAGGTATATTATTATCAAGAACATACACTATCTTAGTTGTACCACTTTGTTTCAAATATTTCTTCCATCTACTCTGATTCATCAGGTTTACTAGAAGCACACCTCAATAATTCTTCATCTCTTTGGACCAAACCTTTGTCCAATAAGAACTGTAGATGATCTTTGGGATAATAACTGAAAAATAAATCAAAAGAGAAAGAATTTCATATATACTCTGATTAATGAACAAGGAATGATTACGGATATTTACTAAGGAAACAAGAAAAAATTCTCTCTGTTACACCACTGCCCTCCTGCCCCATTATCTCTACTGCATCTCTACAGCACCACCACTGCAATTTGTGCACCATGCTGCCCCATTATCTCTGCTGCATCTCTACAACACCACCACTGCAGTTTGTGCACCTTGTTGCTTCACCATAATTCTGCACTGTTGCTCCACTATAATTCTGCACTGCTGCTCCACTTTCTGCACTACTGCTCCACTATAATTCTGCATCCCCTCCTCAAGTTGGAGTTTGATGGATATCATGCAAACCCAACTTGAACATTAACTTGTTAAATTGAGGAGCTAATAATGATTTAGTGAACATGTCTGCTACTTATTCTTGAGAAGATACATGATGTGGTTTAATAAAACCTTCTTTGAAATGATTTCTAACCAAGTGACAGTCAATATCTAGGTGTTTTCTTCTTTTATGGAATACTGTATTTGGTGTGATGTGAATTGTAGCTTTATTGTCGCACTAGAGTGTGATAGGAGTATGAGAATCAATCTTGAAATCTTTTAAAATATATGAAATCTATTATAGCTCACAGATTGTTGCAGCTGAGTTACGATATTCTACTTCAGCGTGTAAGAACTATGAGTGTTGGTTATTTTCGTAGACAAAATATTTATCTGTAAATTTGTTTTTAGGCCTGCTATCAAGTCTATCAAGAAAAGCCGAACAAATGCTCGAGTTCTAGATAATTGTACTTCAGGTATATCCTTGATAACCACGACACACAGGATTACATTTATACATTTAATAATACATATTCATAAATTTGAAATTATGTTTGGTGCTTAAATATTTTTTTTATATATCTTAATATTTTTAAGATGTGATAAAATATATATATATTTATTAAGACTTTTAATGGACTTTGAAAAATTAAACCTAAAAATATATTTAACCCTAATACTATTAGGTCATTATTATTATCTATATATATAGATACATTAGGGATAAAGTGTGTGGTATAATATAAAAAAACTACCGCAAACAAAAGATTATTGAAGCTGCCTCCCAATTGCTTTTGACTACCGAAAAGAAAAGAAAATATCAGGAAAGGTGAACATGAGAAGAAAGGTAACAAGAATTTATATATAATTGAAGTGAGAGTAATATAATTAATATATATGTATAAGAGATTGACGGCTCGGAGGTTAGAATAATTGCATCACGTAGTAAAGATCGTTAATATATATATATATATATATGTTTAAGTAAGTAATATATATTAATTTATAAGGTGTTCATAAAAGAGTTTGATATTTTGATAATATGTTTTTGTCGTTTCTTCTTTAATTTTGTTCTTAAATTGTTAGATCAAATAATTATTTTTGTCATATCATAGTTATTTGATTTGATTATTAATCTTTAAATAAGCTATTTTTATGGAACTTGTGCTTAATCTTTTTGCTCTAGAATTTACTAGTTGATTTGATTTAAATGACATATATTTTGAATCATCTAATTAGGATTATTTATTATTAAATCCGTTCTAGAATACACACGAACACTTGTGTTTTTTTGTGTTAATTTTTTTGTAGTTAATTTGTGAACGATCTGATTGGGGGGGAGCTTATTGGAACATTGGTTTGGAAACCGCTCACGCTAACATTGGAAATTATGAAAACAGAGCAAGGGCTTTAAGTAAAGTATATTGGGGCAGTATTCTAGGGAGGGTAGCATAAGACTGAGTTTGTACTTGAACATTTGATTTTCATAATGGAAAGTTAGGTAGTCTGGTAGACTAGTGGTTTTCCTCTTAGGTCATGGTTATGACCTAGGTTGTTTCCATCTAAAAATATCGTGTGTTATTATTTTATTTCTGCACTTTACTCTTACACACGATTACATGTCTGACCACTTTTTTTAGGTTATTAAATTATAAAGTGATAAAAATTAAAAATAACCTATTCACCTCCCTCTAGGTTAATCAGGTCCATATTTTATGAACTTTTAATTGGTATCAAAGCCGACACTAGACACACTTAGTGAGATTGATCCTTAAGGACATATACACTTACTTATGGAAAAAATGAAAGAAAGTGGGTCATCTGTTAGACCCCCACTCTTTAATGGGTTTAATTACCCTTATTGGAAGGCTCGTATGCAAGTCTTTCTCAGACAAGATGAAAAAGTCTGGGATGCTATTCTTGATGGTTAGGAACCACCTTTGGTATCAAAAGATAGTGTAACAATCATAAAGCCAAGAAGAGACTGGACCACTGAAAAACACACCCTTAGTGGGGTAAACCAAAAAGGTTTAAGCTCAATATTTGCTGCAGTGTCGATGGATGAGTTCCGTCGCATCTCCGATTGTGAGACTGCTAAAGATGCATGGAATGCACTTGCTCTTGCTTATGAAGAAACTTCCCAAGTAAAATAAAAAAAATTGAGATTGCTAACATCTGAGTTTGATTCCATTAAAATGAGCAACAACGAAACTCTTGGTCAATTCTATGCTTGCTTTTGTGATATCACTAATGTTTGCTCTAACCTTGGTGAGAAAATTTCGCAATCAATACAAATACGCAAACTCCAAAGCTCCTTAATAGTTGACTACAAGATGAAAGTTACAGCGATAGAGGAAAGTAAGAATGTGGACACACTAAATATTGATGAACTTGTTGGGTCAATCCAAACCTACGAGCTTTCTCTTTATCGTCCCAAGAAAATCAAGGATGTGGCATTCAAAAGCTCCAAAATGGATATCTCTGATAGTGATGAGGATATGAATGATGATTCATTAGCCTCGTTAGCACGAAAATTGAAGAAGTTCTTGAAAATGAAGGGTCAACAAAATAATCAATCTAATAAGGGACAATCTACTTGTTTGAGGGACCGAAAGTCAAGGGAAATCAAGCCTCTTAGCTCTGATGATAAGAAAACTACGCTCACTAGTCCTCGATGCTATGAATGTGGGGGCTTTGGCTATATTTCTATAGATTGTGCAAAAAATAAAAATAAATTTGGAAAAGCATTTAATGCTACACCTAGTGACACGGAAAGTGAGCAAGATAATGCTAGTAACTCAAAATATGATGACACTAACTATCATGCCTTCACCGCAACTACCAAAGCACACCACAATGACTCTGAATCTTGCTTGGATGAAGAAAATAAGGAAGTAAACTCCTCTTTCTTATTGTCTAAGTTTAATGTATCGAGTTATGAGGAAGTAAACTACTTGTGGAAGTAGCTAAACTTAATGATATCATCAATATTCACAAAAACAATTCCTCTAGCCTAGAGAAAGATAAAAAGAAATTGTCTAAAAATATTAATGCCATGAACTTGCGACTTGTAGAAACCACTGAGGTAAACAAAAAGCTTAGGTAAGAACTTAGTATTGCTAAAGATATGGTGAAGAATTTGACCATAGGTGTTGAAAAATTGACCAAAGTCCTAGACTGTGGAAAACTATATGGAGATAAGAGAGGTCTTGGATACATAGATGAATGGTCAACACCTTTGATGAGTGCTCAAAAAGCATTGAAATTACCATGATTTTATGCACATTAATTGATTAAATATATATATATATATATATATATATATATTTATATGATTTTATCATATATTTATATAAATTTGTCTTTTTCGGAATCATGGGTATTTTTATTGTTTTTCAGGTATTTTTGCTTAAAAACGTAACTTAAAGACTCACAGAGGAATACTAGAGGCAATACATCACAAATATATTCAAAAATAAATGAGGAAAAGTCAACAAATATGGAAAAATTGGACAAAATGGGTCAAAAAGGAGGAAAACGCGCACGGAGCCACCATTTTTTAACATTTTTTCACCCACTTTTTCTCTCCATCCTCACCTATAAATACCCCCCCTTCTCTTCACTTCTAACCACACCTCAAAACACATCTTCTCTTCTCTTTCTTTCTCTCATTTCTTAGTTTTTTTAGTTTTTCTAGTTTTTTCTTAGTTTTTAGCTTTTCTTAGTTAGTTTCTCTTAGTTTTAGAGTTCTTCTCTTTTTGAGAAGAACTAGTTATGTTTTTGTAATTTATTTGCTTTTCGATTCAATAAATAGGAGTGCAAATTCCGTTTAGAGGTTTTCCAACAACAGGAATATCATCAAAGTACTGTAAGGATTTTATTTTCTTTACAGTTATTTTTTATGCTTTATTCTTATATATTAGATTTAATTTGTCTGTGATTGAATTTAACTTTGCTGGCTGTTTGTAAACATGATATAATAATAACGTTGTTATGCTTGCGAAATATTAAATAGGTAAAAATCTCTAAAATAAATTGATTTTTATTTTTATTCAAGATTTTATATTAAGAATGTTAGAGAGAAATATATTATTTTTCATTACAAACTTAAATCTGAAAATTAGATTTTAAGGTTTAGTTATCCGGTCTGATTTAGAGTAGTGCTCTTTTATTTATTGGTACAATCTCCCGATAGTCAGAGTGAAGCTCTATTTCAAAAGTTTTTATAAGGATTATTATCTGAAAATGTATTGACAACATGTTTTCAGTGGAGGTTTTAAAACTTCAAAGTTAGTACTCAGATAACTAAATTCTTAGGTTTAATTTGGACACCTTGAATAAAGTTTAAACTATCTAACCCCACCAAAGGTGGCATTTAAATGGTTCATTTTCAATCTCTTAGAAAAAAGAATTAATTTAATTAACTAAATTAATTATCAACCCCACCCATAGGTGTTAATTGATTTTTTTAGTTAATAAAGAATATCTAACCCCACCAAAGGTGGTATTCATATAAAAAAGAGAGAATCAATAAATATCAATTCATATCTTTAATAACCTAAATAATATGAGCAAGCATAATTTACTTAGTTATTATATCCATAAATACTCCACTGTTTAACAGATAAAATTTGAATAAATTTTTATTGAATCTATGTTTATTTTCATGTTATTAGATTAGAAACACAAAACCCCAAAATATCGTGATAGGATGTTTAGGATTTAATTTTGTTTTTAAAAGTTTGATTAATAAATTAAAAACCACATACATTTCTTCCTTAGATCGACCTTGGGAGTATACTTATCTTTTTCTACGAAATGATTCATGCACTTACGAGAGTTTTATAAATACATAAAACCAAATGAACGGCAGGATCGACGATGTCGGTTCTGCCCGATCAACCTTCAACATCAAAGACCACATTTGTAAGGTCCTTAAACTCTACTCCTACTGTTACTACTTATGCACAAAGAACTATTGCACCTGTGGTAGAAAAAAATGTTAAGTTTGTGCTTGTTTATCATCATTGTGGCAGGAAAGGTCATATAAGACCAAAATGTAGATATTTGATTAATGCTCCTAAACTTAATCATTCTTTCCATGCTTCACATAGTAAGACCCATAAGCATTATTCATCTATGAATGCTACATCATACTCAAGGATGAATGGAAATTATAATAACTTATTCAAAAATTCTACTAGGAAGCATGAAGTCTTAGGTTCAAAGAGGCAAGCAAAATTTAGTACTTTTAATGCTATGACTCATTATCATCATCCTATTATGCATACTGCATCTTCATTTGGGATGAATGAGAAAAGTACACCTAAGTTAAAAAACATGACTATGAAACCTAAGTTAGTTGAGTCCCAACCCAATGATATAGAGAAATCAAAATGCAAGAAAATGTGGGTTAGGAAAGGTTGTTTTTTCTTGGTCAACTGACCATCTTTTATTCATTCATCTAGGTATTTTTGTTAGAGTGCTTAAATGAACCTAGGTAAGCAATCTTTATTGTATTTATTTTATTTATTAGTTAAACTTACAAAAAAAAAAAAGAAGCAAAATCCTTATTTGGCCAACATGGTATTGAACTTTTTCAACACTTACAGACATATAACCTTATTTTTAATGACTTAACTAATTTTGATATTTATTGTATAAATTATTCTATAATTTTGACTTATGCACACACACATATTCTTGTACATGTGATGATCAATGTTGACGTACATAAACTTATTCACACACTCATGAACACACATATATATTATGCTTAAAATTTATGAATTTTCGTGAAAGACTCTAGGATTTCAACTAATCTTGATTGTAAAATTGTGTTGAGTTTTACTTTTTCTTACTAAAATTTTAATGTATGGAGGCACCTAGTATTGAGAGGACTACCTATTGTGATGTGTGAAGCTACCACAGTGAGTGGAGAAGGCTACCTCACAACTAGTGTGAAATTCATCATGCTAGGTTTATAGCTCGTATAAAAAAAGATTATGCAAAAAAGCAACTACTTATAAATCTTGTACATTGAATGCACAAAAAGAAAGAGCCAATAGAGATTATAAAAAAAATATATCATTTACCTCACATATATAAATATATATATATATATATAATAAAAATAAAAAAGTCCTCTTTTAGTAGATATACTTTAATTTGTAAGATTGAAGACTTGATTATGGTTTTACATGATAGGTGATATTTTTTTCTTTTGAGTCTTTCTTAATAGGTCATAAATGAATTACTTGACATATTTGTGGAGTTTAAATATATATACTACATTAATTAAATGTCAATGTGTCATTATATGTGCGAAGTGTGCTTGTGCACCTCTTTTATTCTACTTATTTATTTATATGACAAATAATCAAAATTGGATTTAAAATATGATGAGTTCTCAATTGGTTGTGTGCTTGTTTGTGATTAAATGAGTTTAATACCTTTTTTGGTATTTATGAAAATTAAAAAAAAACATCTGATTTTTATTCATTTTTATTTATCACCTTTTTAATTTGTTTCTCAGTTAGAGAGTCATAGAACTTAGGAGGAATTTAAGCATATTGTACTTCTATATTACTCTACTTTTACATTGCTATATCTTTAGGAGGAGTTTAGTTTCATTTCTTTGTCTAATGCTTTGTCCTTCTTGTATGTCAAAAAGAGGGAAAGAATAATTACTTTCATGTTTTTATTTTGTTATGCATATAGGGGGATAACATATTTAATTAAGCTTGATTGGTATAAATACACACTACATGATTATTCTTTACACTTTGCTTATTTTTATGTAAACTGGACTAATGTACATTGAGTCTTTCATGCCAATTTATCCTATGCTTTGTCAATGTCATTTCAGTTACTTACAAGCTTGTGAAGTTGCAGCGAAGATGGATTCACTGGACCATAAGATAGTTCCACTATGGAGTCTGGGATATCATTGTATTTATATCTTATTTTTATAAGTGTCATGAAGTGAGTGAGAATTTTTGTCACAAGAAAATTCCAAAGGGGGAGTTTGTAAGGACTATGAGTGTTGGCAATTTTCGTAAACAAAATATTTATCTATAAATTTATTTTTAGGCCTGCTATCAAATCTATCAAGAAAAGCCGAACAAATGCTCGAGTTCCAGATAATTGTACTTCAGGTATACCGTTGATAACCACGACACATAGGATTACATTTATACATTTAATAATACATGTTCATAAATTTGAAATTATGTTTGGTGCTTAAATATTTTTTTTATGTGTCTTAATATTTTTAAGATGTGATAATATATATATATTTATTAAGGCTTTTAATGGACTTTGAAAAATTAAACCTAAAAATATATTTAACCCTAATACTATTAGGTCATTATTATTATCTATATATTTATATATACATTAGGGTTAAGGTGTGTGGTATAATAGAAAAAAACTACCGCAAACAAAAGATTCTTGAAGCTACCTCCCAATTGCTTTTGACTACCAAAAAGAAAAGAAAATATCAGGAAAGGTGAATATGAGAAGGAAAGCAACAAGAATTTATATATAATTGACGTTGAGAGTAATAATTAATATATATGTATAGGAGATTGACGGCTTGGAGGCAGTTGAGGCAACTTTTAGGTAATTGATATATATATAATATATAAAAGAATTAGAATAATGGCATCACGAGATCATTAATATATATATATATATAAGTAATATGCTTAAGTAAGTAATATATATTAATTTATAACGTGTTCATAAAATAGTTTGATATTTTGATAATATGTTCTTATCGTTTCTTCTTTAATTTTGTTCTTAAATTGTTAGATCAAATAATTATTTTTGTCATATCATAGTTATTTGATTTGATTATTAATCTTTAAAGAAGCTATTTTTATGGAACTTGTGCTTAATCTTTTCAGAGATGATTTGTGAACTATGTGATTAACGGAGAGCTTATTGGAATGTTGGTTTGGAAACCGCTCACGCAAACATTGAAAACTGTGAAAACAGAGCAGGGGCTCGTAAGTAAAGTACATTGGGGCAGTATCTTAGGGAGGGTAGCATAAAACCAAGTTTGTACTTGAACATTTGATTTTCATAGTGGAAAGTTAGGTGGTCCGATGGACCAGTGGTTTTCCTCTTAGAACATGGTTGTGGCCTAGGTTGTTTCCACCTAAAAATATCATGTGTTATTATTTTATTTCCTCACTTTACTCTTACACACGATTGCATGTCTAGTCGCTTTGTTTAGGTTATTAAATTATAAATTGATAAAAATTAATAATAACCTATTCACCCCCCTCTTGGTTAATGAGTTCCATATTTTATAAACTTTCACAACGGAAGATCAAGAAACAATGATTTGTTTCTTACTTTTCTGGAGATTAGAGTTGAACTTAAGAAAATACAAAACCATGTTAAGGATTTTTAGGTGTCAAGACAAGACGCCTAATCAGCATCATTGTAAGCTTGCAAATGAAGATCATTGTGACTAGGATAAAGTAATCTTTGGATGGGCACTCTTTAAGGTATCTCAATAAATGCATGGCTGCATACCAATGAGTCTTGCAAGGGGTATTAACAAATTGACTCAATTGTTGTACATGATAACTTATATCTGGTCGACATATGTACAAATACAATAGTCTTCCAGTTCAACGCCTGTATTTCTCTGGTTCAAGAAGTGGAGGACCTTCTTCAACAATCAATTTCTGACCTTTGGAAAAAGGTGTCTTTGCGGGTTTAGCTCCAAGAAGACTGATATCAGTAAGAATATCTAGCAGATTTTTTCTTTGGTTTGTAACAGTTCTAGAAGGCCCCCTTTCAATTTCTAATCCAAGAAAATATATTGCATAACCAAGATCTTTAATAGTGAAGTGATGATCTAAATATTTCTTAACCAATTAGATCTCCTTCTTAGAAGTTCCTATTAGAAGAACATCATCTACATAAATAAGAAGAACTGTGAAAGAATACTCAATTTCTTTGATAAACAAACAGTTGTCATGAGCTAATTGTATAAACCCAAAACAAGTTATCTTTTCACAGAATTCAACATTCCACTGTCTTGAGGCTTGCTTGAGCCCATACAGTGACCTTTTTAGCTTGCAAACTTGGTTAATTTGAGCCTTATTATATCCTTCAAGTGGTATCATATAAACATCTTCATCTAGGAAGCCATGTAAAAACGCATTGTTTATATCTAATTGATGAATTAGCCACCCTTTTGAAGTTGCAACAGCAAGTAGAATTCGAACTATAACAATTTTAGCTACAGGAGAAAAAAATTCAAAATAATATATTCCTTCAATTTGATTAAAACCTTTGGCAACCAATCTTGCCTTGTGTCTATCCACACTTCCATGAAGTTTTAGCTTTATTTTATAGACCCATTTAGATCCTATTACTTTCTTACCTTCTAGCAAGGATACTAACTCCCATGTATTGTTCTTTTCAAGAGCACTTAGCTCTTGATTCATGGCTTCTATCCATTCTGCATTAGTACTAACTTGTTTATAGGAGCTTGGTTTTTGAACATTAGACATATTTTCCAAAAAAAGATATGTAAGCATCATAAAATATATGAGATGTTGTAAAAGGAAAATTTTGTGTAGTATATGTCTTGAAATTCTAAAACTAATAAGAGATTCTATCTGGAGGCTTGATAACTAAATTAAGAACATAATCTTCCATCCATGCTAGCTTACTTCTAATTCTACATTGTGTTTTTGAATGGATTGAACTTCAACGGGTATTTGGGTTTTATCTGGATACTATTTTGTGGAATTAGACAAAACATTATCATTATTAGAAATAGATGGATCACTACACCAAAATTGAGCTTTAAAGTCGATTAATAACCGACTTTAAATGTTGTGACTTAAAAATTTAAAGTCGGTTCACGCATTGAACCGACTTTACGTTTAAAGTCGGTTAAATGTGCGAACTGACTTTAAATTCTGTATTTTGTTTTTACAAAATTTACTCATTTTCTACTATACTCAAAATCTATATTCGATCACATAATAGCAGAAAAAACTAAAATCTGTTTAACAAATTTTAAATAATAAAAATAATTAAAAAATTAAATATTAATTAATTACTTGAGAATTAAATTTATTACAAAAAAATAATTTATAAACAATACATATATATTTAATTTAAATTATAAATAAAATGATGTCATCTCTTTTGTCATGGATTTTGTGATATTCCCACTTTATTTCAAGGAGAAGAAGCTTGATTTGCTTAGTATCACCAGTATAGTGACTTGGAAACTAGGCAAGATAGATGAGATGAAATTTGGGCAAAAAATAGCTCGTCCATATAACAATTCATTCCCCTAAATACATGAGCACATACACATCCATCAAACAAGCAATCCAAACTTCAAAGACACAAGAATGAAGAAATTAAAGCATTATAAAAATTACCATGGTATTGTCCTATGTTATTCAAGATCATCAGATTCTTGTCCATATTCTTCTTTTGATTTTATAATTTGAACCATGTGTTCTGTTCATTCTTCTTGTAAATCATCAAAAATTTGCATATCATAGCCCAACTTGTTCCAACCAAAGAACTATATGTAATTAAATTCAAAATAAGAATGTAATATCATGAATTCACAAAAAAACTTATATATGTTAAAAGATTAGTAAAATAGATTACCACAAGAAGCATTTTGTTAAGACGTTAAATTAGGCACTATATGTGAGGTAGCTCATAATTTATAGGTAATACTATTTTCTTTGATTTTATTTTGTTTTGTAAACATTATTTATAAATGTTAATTTTATACATGTTTGTTGAATTTGTGAAAAATATACATCTGTGTAATTATAATATGTTTGAATTGGTGGATATATTGGTAATTGAATACCAACTCTTGAACAAGTGTAAACAAATGAGTAACTTTTATCTTTTTACTCTTTATCTTTGAATTATAACTATTACATTGAGGGCAAGGTAAATTCTAGTTTAGGGTTAGAAAAAGTTACATTTATGATATTATGTGCAAAAATTAAAATTTTATATTCATATGTTTATGTTCATATATTTGTTTTTATTTACATTTGTTTACTTTTATTTATTTTTAATGAATAAGAATTTTTTTGTTTATTTTTAAAAATTTTCTTACAAAATTATCATGTCTTATAAAGTTAATTTTAAGAAAATGATAAAGTCTTTGCATTATTGGATTAAGTTTAAAAATATTTCATAAAGTAATATGATAATTTAAGTAATTTTTGTCATATTTAGTATTTCATAATAAAGTACAGACTAACTTTGTGAGAATATACATTGAGCCATTATCTTCCCATTTTGAGTGATGATATTTTTTCTACTTTTTAAACACTCTTATTATCAATTCTAATTCTTTGACGATCTCTATAGAACTTTGCATTGCATGTTAGGATTTTTACATTTAAATAAAGTGTTATATTTATTTTTATTGCTTAAGTTAAATAAGTTAAGTAGAAATTGAAAATATATGCCTTTCTTTTAATTTATGCATGACTTCTAAAATAGAGACATATATAGGGTTATCTAAATCAATAAAATAAAAAGCCACTATAAGTCCCGTTGTTCTTGTGTTTATTTGTTGGCTTCACATATGCAAAACATGATTTCTGTTGTATTCTTACTTTGTGTATTTGTCCTCTTCTATGTAAGGTTGGTTATTACAGATCATAATACATACATGCATATAGTTAGGAACACTTTGTATGTAAGCATGTTAACACACATCACGAGGTTGGTTTTCATAGTATGCATGCTAAGTGTAGCATTGGTTTTCGACGATTAAGCGTGCAAGCAAGTTAATGTTGTCACTTGTGTTTGTAGTTCACTTTGGATGTAGGTATTTATGGAAAGTACTCAAAAAATTTAGGAACGAAAAAATGTGACTTTTTACCACCTTGTCACCAAGCTCACGACCAAGCTTGCTAAGGACCTCATGGTGGTGAGGTGGCTAGTAAGGTGACAATTTCAAGCTCTATAAATACCCCATATTTCTTCTTGTTTTGTCTCCAAAAAATGGAGCTAAGCTTTGCTAAATTAATATTTTATTTTTCTGTTTTTAGGTCACTAATATCTCGAGTTTTGCTTAGTATCAATGATTTGTGATTGTGTAAGCAAAACTATACTTATGAGTGTTGAGTACTCAAGACGGAATTTGCAAGTGGGTTGTATATGAGCCATGTACCGATTTGGAGTTCCTTGGATGCAACTATTTATTTGTGAGAACCTCCTTGTGAGATTGAGCTAAGTTAAATGATTTGACTACTTCTCATATCTCTTGTTATGTGCAATAAGAGATAGGTTGTTTGAGTTTGAGGGTGGTCCTTAAGATTGGGAGTAGTTATACTTCTGGTGACTGATTTGTAATCACTAATGACACCATATTTGGTGGTGTGGGCTTTGGAGGAAGTATCGTGTGTCGAACAAGGTCAATGTGGATGTAGCAACCAAGAGTAGCAATAGGTAGCTAAGATAGAAGTCCTAACTGATAGAGGTAATTGTGGTTTTATTTCTTCTATAATGTAATTATCTTATTATTTAGTGGATCATTTGCTGCTTAGTGGTTTCCTTAAGTAACCCGAGGACATTGCCCCATAGATAGGGTTTCTATCTGGGTTTACCTCACTAGATCTATTTTTATGCATGATTTGCTTTTGTGTTATTATAATTTGATTTTCTATAGTGTATGTTTCATCATATTAGATTTATACTTTAGTTAGAAAGCTTATTTGTTTTGCTTAGTGGCATGCTTTCTTTCCTTTCCTTGTAGCATACCTATAGCTTTCTAATTATTACTTATTCTTTTTAATCATGCATTTTTAGTATGAGTCTATAAGAGGTATGTATCTCCTTACCCTTGTAATGTACCATGTGTTGGACTCTTTTTTTATGGTTTGCTATGTAATGTATGATTGCATGCTATTAAAGTACAATTATCATTTGCTGAATATGTTTCTTTATATGAGGTCTTGAAGAGATTGGAAACCCTTATAGTTTTTCATTATGTATGACTATATTGCATTCTGTGTAATGTTTGCTATATTATGCTTACTGCTAGCCTGGATAGGATCCTGTGAGGAAGATCATCACTAGTATGTTTACTATAATTTCTTCTTTCTTATTGTAGGTTTTTTGTTGTGTATTGAATTGGGAATGTTTTTTTATACTTTTTCTGTGTCAATTGCTTAATTCACGTTATAAGGCTACTTTTCCAAATTGATATATAGCTCGCAAAAAGATTCCATGGGTTGGTGTTTTCACTTCTCATTAGGTCTCGGTTATCTATTTAAGCCAGAAGAACAATTAGCCTTTGTGTAATTTTTCCTATATATAGGAATCTTCATTTGGTATAAGAGCAGGTCACCCCTATTTAGGCTTACCTACCTGGTGCTCGATTCTAGAGCTTTATCTACGCATACACATACCTTGTATGTTTGTTATCATATGATATTTTTATCTCTATGATGGGCTATTGTTATCATATGATATTTTTATCTCCATGAACCTTTGTTGTTTACGTGTTCCTTTCCTTTCTATTCTTTCATATCTCTTTCTCTCTCTACTCTTTGTCTTGCATAGTATGTTAATTATCCTACCTGATGTTAGGCTTGATTGTTTGATCCTTTGCTAGTATTCTTCCATCCTAGTTTATTTGATATGCTCTCTTTGTGTGTTTCCCTTTCTTATTGATTTCTTCTTTTATAACATTTACATCAGCATCATGTCACATGTTTTCATCGCATAGTGTCAATGTTTTAGGATTTGTTTATGTAGTCTTTTCATTCATATGCCATGTCTTATACAATGCATCTCACATGTTGTACTAGATTATTCTTTCTTGTACCTAATATATTATGTGTTGGTTCTCCGTAAGTCTCCCATTGGTTTCGATCATCTTTTGCTTGCCCTTCTTTCTCTTGTGCTTTAGATGTATCTTTGGATAAAACTAAGGTGTTGCTACAAGCTTGTTTACATGAGTACTTCTTTGTACTATGCTTGTTTGGGTTTGCCATGTGCATTTGTATATCATATAGATTATTTACTTGTCTTTAGGACTTTTGACTTACGTGCATTTCTATGAATAGACTTGTGTATTTAGTTGGCATTCCTAGTGTTTGGGGTGTTGACCCTGCCTAAGCATGTCTCTTGTTTTTTTATTGAAAGCTAAGCCTTTCTCCCATGCTTAGATGTTTTGGTAACACTCCTTGTTTCTTCTCTCTTAGGAGTGTTACATGTGTTACTTACAAGTTAGTCAGTGTTTTTTCTTCTCTTGACTAGCTATAATGTGAGTATTGGCAATGATCACTTTTGAGGTAATTGCGTATAGTTTGTTGTCTTTTCTCTCTTTGGAGGCAACACTGTACAGTTTGTACTAATGATATCTCTTGAGGCACATCCTTATCTTTTTGGCCTATGATCTCTTTTAAGGCCATCTTTGTCATCTCTCTTGTTTGATGTTATGATACCTCTCTATTTCTTTAAAATTGCATTTATCTTCCTTACTCTTTTAAAAAGTCAAAAAAGATATTTGTCTATGATCCTTTGGCATTCTCCCCCTCTCTCTCTCTCTTCCTAGGATTATTCTACACGTTCTTATGTTTAGTTTTCTTACTGCAAGTATAATGAAGTTAATAGAGACTTTGTTGTTTTTTAAGTGGCATGTAGTTGACTTGAATTGAAATGTGGTTTTTATGACATGTGTTTTCATTGAGCATATGTATCGTTGAATGCTTGTGTTAAATTTGAAAAGAACTTTTTCTTGCACATGCCATAATTTGTAATTTTTTATGGTCATTTTGAGAAGCTTGTGTGGATCTTCTTGCTTGATGATTTTTATATCGCTAGCAACCTCTAGAATCCACTTTTAGTATCTCTTGAGACGAAATCTTAGGTGCTACTTGGATAGAGAGAGAATTTAAGCCATCTTTAGATCATTTGGACCTTTTAAACCATCGATGTTTTCTTATCCCTAGCCTCCCCTCTTGAGCCTTTATGTTTTTTCTCATTTTTTTACACCTACTGGCTTAGCCTATCCTTTAAGCTCCAGTAAAATCTTCCTTTTCTTGAATGAAAGATTCAAGGTAGAATAAAGAATTGTTGAGAATATTAACTTTGATGTGAAGCTGCTCAAATTCAGCTTTTTTTATGTAAGAGTATTCCAAATACTGTATCACTTTCAACCACAATCACCTACTTCCTTAGGTGAACAATTTCATAAGTTTGATCAAAAGAAGGATCAGGACTAGCATCCATAAGAGTATCTTTAAAAGTTACAGAATTCTTCAAGTCCTTCTTAATACCAAAGGAAGTCACCAATTTCATAGCTAAGTAACACAAAAAGGAGCCAAAACATTCCATGAAACTTAAGGTCAAGAAAGAGAGAAACTTACTACTTTGAAAGGAAGCATAAAAGATGCACTACTACAAAAATAACTTTTCTTTTCAGTTTTTAACAGTGAAGATAGTGTTGGGTTTTCCTCTTGTTTAGAGAGCTCAAGTAAAACCCATGTGGCTTAAAAGCCCATGGAGTAAGAAGGGGGAAATTGTGTCATTTTATTGCTTCATTAATAAACTCATTTAGGGTTTGATGTGAGTAAAATTCAATAGAGAGAAAAACGAAAAGCAGCTGCTGTAGTACAAAAATTGAGAGCAGTTTTTTAGTTTCTCCTTCTCCAGCAAGCCTTCATCAAGTGCTTCGATGGAAGGTCGTTTGTGGTCCGATTAAGCTGAAATTTTGCAGACATCTTTAATTTGTATGGTAGGATTTGGATTTGGCTCACCGGTTTGGGAAAATATGCGCCGTTAACAGTGACTATGAAATTGGGTTAGATTTCTCCATTTTTCTTGAAATAATTTTTAGTTTCCAATAAGTGTATTCTTGATGATGTTGTTGATTGTTTGCCTCTAGTTTTATCTAGAGAGAACTGTTATACAATTGTTTCTTGATAGTGGAAGTTTTGGAGAGGAGTGTCATGGTTGTTTCCTTCCTACATCGGGAAGGTTTTTCCACGTAAATTGATTGTGTTGATTTTGTGCATATTTTTCATTTTGAGCTCTATTTATTTGTTTCCTAAAAGATTCACACAAAGAAGGAGAATAGGTTTAATTCCACTATTTAGAGCTTGATTAAGTTCGTATTGAAATTGTGATTCTCCTAACAAAGTGGTATCAGAGTTGTGGTTATTATTGTTGAATTTCTTGTGTTGAATAATGGAAGAAAATTTAAATAGAATGATTACTTTGAATGGTTCTAATTATCACACTTGGAAAGGAAAAATGGAAGATCTCATTTATGTCAAACAATTTCATTTACCGGTGTTTGCTTTTGAGAAGCCAGAAAATTTGTCTAAAGAAGAATGAATTTTTTTACATCGACAAGTCTGTGGGTATATAAGGTAGTGGTTAAATGATAATGTTTTGAATCATATTAGTGGAGAAATACATTCACGGTTACTATGGAATAAACTTGAAGAGTTGTATGCTCAGAAAATAGGAAATAATAAAATGTTTCTCATAAAGTAGTTGATGGCTTTAAGGTACCAAGATGGAACTCCATTGACAGATCACTTGAATACGTTCCAAGGAATAATCATTTAGCTAGAATAGGTATCAAGTTTGATGATGAGATTCAAGGGTTGTGTTTATTGGGTACGTTGTCGGACTCTTGGGAAACATTTAGAATGTCATTAAGTAACTCAACTCCAAATGGTGTAATCATTATGGATCTGGCTAAGAGTAGTGTTTTGAATGAAGAAATGAGAAGAAAATCACATGGGTCTTCTTAGCAGTCAGAGATTTTGGTTACAGAAATAAGAAGGAGGAGTAAAAGTAGAGGTTTCAAGAGCAAAGAAAAAGAAGGAGCAAGTCCAACAGGTTTTCTAATGTTGAGTGTCATCATTGTGGCATGAAAGGGCACATCAAGAAATATTGTAGACAGTTGAAGTGGGATAACAAGAAGAAAGACAAAGAACAAGAAGGTGATGTTGGCAAGGAAAATGATCGAGTTTCCACCACTAGTTCAAAAGACTTTCTCGTTGTTTATGATGAAGATGTTGTCAATGTTGCATTTCATGAGATTAGTTGGGTTATTGATAGTGGAGCCTCCATCCATGCTACGTCTCGAGAGGACTTCTTTACATCCTATACAATAGGTGACTTTGGGACAATGAAGTTGGGTAATGATGGCTTGGTTAAAATCATTGGTATTGGAGATGTGTGTTTGAAGATGAATAATGGCACGAGGCTACTTCTTAGAGGGGTAAACCATATTCCTGAAATTCGTTTGAACTTGATCTCTGCAAGTAAACTTGATGATGAAGGATATTGCAATACCTTTAGTAATTGTCAATGGAAACTTACTAAAGGTGCTATGGTTGTTGCTCGTGGGAACAAGCATTACAATTTGTATATACTATAGGCAAGACTCTTCAAAGGCATTATTAATGCTATGATAGATGAGCTTACAGCAAAATTGTGGCATAAGAGACTTGCTCACATGAGTGAGAAAGGCCTGGAAATATTGACTAAAAATAATCTTCTTTCTAGAATGAATGATGTTTGTTTAAGAAGATGTACTTATTGTTTGATAGGGTAGCAAAATAGAGTTTCTTTTAAGAGTTCCCTTCCTTCAAGAAAACAATACATACTTGATTTGGTACATTCAGATGTATGTGGTCCTATGAAGACAAAAACTTTGGGTGGTGCCAGTTATTTTGTGACTTTCATAGATGATTGTTCAAGAAAGTTATGGGTGTAAACTTTGAAGAGCAAAGATCAAGTATTAGATGTGTTTAAACAGTTTCAAGCCTTAGTGGAGAGACAGACTGGGAAGAAATTGTAGTGCATCAGAATAGATAATAGGGGAGAGTATTCAAGTCCTTTTGATGAGTATTGTAGGCATTAGGGCATTCGACATCAAAAGACACCTCTCAAGACTCCTCAGTTAAATGGGTTGGCTGAGAGAATGAATAGGACATTGGTTGAAAGAGTAAGATGTCTTCTTTTGCAGGCTCAGTTGCCAAGATCTTTCTGGGGTGAGGATTTGAATACAGTTGTACATGTTCTTAATCTCACACCATGTGTTCCTCTTTAGTTTGATGTACCAAACAGAGTTTGGACTGACAAAGATATTTCTTATGATCATCTCCACATTTTTGGTTGTAAGGCATTTGTGCATATACCAAAAGATGAGAGGTCTAAGCTTGATGTGAAGACATGATAATGTATCTTTGTTGGTTATGGTCTAGATGAATTTGGCTACAGATTTTATGATCCAGTTGAGAAGAAACTAGTAAGGAGTTATGATGTTGTGTTTATAGAAGATCAAACTATACAAGATGTTGAAAAGAAAAAAAGGAGTCCATCAGTATAGTGATGATTTGATTGACCTAGATCCGGTTCCTTTATTAGTACAGATGGAACAAAATGTTCAAGATGACCAATAGGGTTCAGATGATGCAGATATGCAAGTTGAAATAGATCACCAGATTATTGATCAGTTTCCAGAACCAGAAATTTCACCCAGGAGGTCTATTAGAGACCGATGTCCTTCCACACGGTATGGTATAGATGAGTATGTGTTATTGACAAATGAGGGAGAACCTCAATGTTATGCAGAAGCGATGGAAGATGGAAAAAAAGCACACTGGGTTGGTGCTATGGAAGATGAGATACAATCACTATATGACAATCACATGTTTGAGCTGGTAAAGTTGCCTAAGGGTAAGAGAGCTTTGAAGAACAAGTAGGTCTACAGGGTGAAGCAAGAAGAACACAATTCACAACCACGATACAAAGCTAGACTGGTCGTCAAGGGATTTAGTCAGAGAAAAGGTATTGATTTTGATGATATTTTCTCTCCTGTTATGAAGATGTCTTCCATACGTGTTGTTCTAGGTCTAGCAACAAGCTTGGATTTAGAAATTGAGAAAATGGATGTGAAAACTGCCTTTCTTCATGGTGAGTTGGAGGAAGAGATTTATATGGAGCAGCCAGAGGGTTTTGAGGTTAAAGGAAAAGAGGATTATGTATGCCAGTTAAAGAAAAGCCTCTATGGCTTGAAGCAAGCACCTAGACAATGGTATAAGAAGTTTGAGTCAGTTATGGGGGAGCATGGTTACAAGAAGACTACTTCTAATCATTGTGTTTTTGTGCAGAAATTCTCTAATGATGATTTTATCATTTTATTGCTCTATATTGATGACATGTTGATTGTTGGCAGAAATTCTTCAAGGATTGATAATTTGAAGAAGCAGTTGAGTAAGTCTTTTGCCATTAAGGACTTGGGGCCAACAAAACAAATTCTTGGTATTCGAATTTGTCGAGACAAGAAAAGAAAGAAATTGTACATATTATAGGAACGGTACATCAACAAGGTACTTGAAAGGTTTCATATGGATAAAGCTAAAGTGGTTTCTTCTCCTTTATCTAACCATTTTAAGTTGAGATCGAGTCAAGGCCCTTCAACAGATAAAGAGAAGGAAGACATAGAAAAGGTTCCATATGCCTCACCAGTAGGAAGCTTAATGTATGCAATGGTGTATACGAGGCCAAACATAGCTCATGCAGTTGGAGTTGTTAGTCATTTTCTTTCAAATCCAAGAAGAGAGCATTGGGATGTAGTAAAGTGGATTATGAGATATCTTCGAGGTACCTCCAAGTTAACACTTAGCTTTGGAAGTGGAAAACTAGTGTTAGTTAGATACATTGATTCAGATTTAGCAGGAGATGAAGATTTTCATAAGTCTACTTTAGGTTATCTAATTACTTTCTCTGGTGGAGCAATGTCTTGGCAGTCAAGATTGCAAAAGTGTGTTGCACTGTCTATAGCAAAGGCGGAGTTTATTGTAGCAATGGAAGCCTATAAGGAATTATTGTGGATGAAATAGTTCTTGAGAGAACTTGGTTTCAAGCAACAAAAATATGTGTTGTTATGCGATAATCAGAGTTCTATTCACCTAGCGAAGAACTCGGTGTTTCGCTCAAGATCAAAGCATATTGATGTGAGGTATCATTGGATAAGGGATACTCTTAACAATAAGTTGCTTGAACTTGAGAAAATCCATACTGATGAGAATGGATCTGACATGCTGACAAAAGCAGTGTCAAGAGAAAAACTTGAAGTTTGTTGTTCAATTGTCGGGATGGCAGATCCCTCCATCTAATCGAAAAAGGGGAAGATTTGTTGGGTTTTCCTCTTGTTTGGAGGAGCCCAAGTAAAGCCCATGGAGTAAAAAGGGGCAATTGTGTCATTTCATTGCTTCATTAATAAACCCATTTAGGGTTTGCTGTGAGTGAAATTTAGCAGAGAGAAAAACGAAAAGCAACTGCCGCAGTAGTAAAACTGAGAGCAGTTTTTCAGTTTCTCTTTCTCTAGCAAGTCTTCATCAAGTGATCCGATGGAAGGTTATTTGTGATCCGATTAAGCTGAAATTTTGCAGATAGGTTCACGACTCAAGACTCTTTAATCTGTATAGTGGGATTTGGATTTGGCTCACCGGTTTGGGAAAATATAGGCCATGAATAGTGACTATGAAATTGGGTTAGATTTCTCTATTTTTCTTGAAATAATTGTTAGTTTGCAAGAAATGTATTCTTGATGATGTTGTTGATTGTTTGCCTCTAGTTTTATCTAGAGAGAACTGTTGTACAATTGTTTCTTGATAGTGGAAGTTTTGGAGAGGAGTGACGTAGTTATTTCCTTCCTACACTGGGAAGGTTTTTCCACGTAAATTGTTTGTGTTGATTTTGTGTATGTTTTTCATTTTGAGCTCTATTTATTTGTTTCCTAAAAGATTCACACAAAGAAGAACCATGTTTAATTCCGTTATTTAGAGCTTGATTAAGTTCGTATTGAAATTGTGATTCTCCTAACAGGCCGATCTATCTAGGCAGTCAAAAAAACTACCAATGTATCAAGTGTCTATATAGGTACCCACCTATATTGGGAGTTTATACCCGCCATGACAGATAAGTATGCCTTGCGAGTCCATTTTTTGTAAAAATTTGACAAGAAAACAACACATGTTTTGTCAGTTTTGTAAAAAATGGACAAGAAAAACATTACATACCTAGTTGGTTTTGTCTCAAACTGACAAAAAAAAAAATAAGACATATCTAGTCAAATTTTGTAAAAAACTGACCAGAAAAGTGTTATTTACCTTGTCATTTTTTATTAAAAACCGCCACATAAGGTAATTTATAACAAACAAAATATTGTTGTTATTTCTAAATTATCTTGTATTTAGTATCTCAATATATTAGCATACAACATAAGATACCCTGTCTAATTGTTGTAAGGTTACAATATAGACAATACAAATATACAATATTAATAATAACAACATAAACAACTTATTTATTAAAGTTAAATTACCAAAGTATACCATATTAACTACCAACAAAGTTCCATTGTCTCTCTTTTCTTTTTCTTTCTTTCTCTTTTCTCTTTTAAAGCATTATAAATATTTTTTTAATAACAATTTTTTTCACTCAAGTATACTTTTCTTGATAGATTTTAGAAAAAACTGTCAAGATAGTAATAGTGTATCTTGTTGTTTTAAAAAAACCTACAACATATTCAACTTTGTCAGTTTTTAAAAGCACCGTCTATAAATTTATGTAAAAAAAATAAATCATTTTTATAGTAGTGATTGAAGGAACTTGTAATATAGAAGAAACTAGTTAAGAGGATATAGATTAAAGACAACTAAGAGAATCAACGTACTGAAGATGAAAAAGGAGAAACTATATATAGCCAAAAACTAGACAGAAAGATTTATTTCTACATTTAAGAGATAATTTTTTTTCTCAAGACACCACCCTTAATATTAAGTTCAGAGATAAGAGAGTAAATCATTCTCATGTAGTGAAATTGGTCATTAAAGCCTCCATTTTCCCAAAGATCTCAATGATGGTGAACCAATGTGATGCAGTGATCAATTACGAGTTTTTGCTGGTTTTTAAGCATTTCGTTTAGGCATTTTAATGTCGTTTATTTTGAGTCTAATTGTGTAATTAAATAAGAATTATGTTGGAGTCCTTAGCAGCATGGCCTTATTGATATGGTGGCATATTGGCCCTTGTTTTTCCGTTAGAATTCTATATGCTATCATGATGAGCATGACGAGTTTGTTAGATTATAGGCACTACACTTGCAGGAAGAATACTACACTGTTTCATTGCTTTTTCCGTGGGATTAATTTCCTTCCTTCAATGAATTTAGGGTCTAGAAATAGATGAATTGCAACTCATTCCTGTGAGTTTTCTTTACACTTTCAGCTACATCTGCTGCAAGTTCCTCCTACATTGAAGAGGAAGAAAATAAAAATGTTAGGTGCAATGTTAGGTGCAACCACAAATGTTTGGTACAACCATAAATGTTAGGTGCAACCATGAATGGTAGGTGCAACCACAATTGGTAGGTGTAACCATAAATGGTAGGTGCAACCACAAATGGTAGGTGCAACCACATTTGACAAATGCATATAACATTGATATGCAATTTTGCCTATAAATAGGCAATGTTTTTGCCTTAGAGATACATCAACACACCAAACAAGAAGAGAAGTAAAGCAAAGCCAAAGGAACAATTTCCTTTGAAGAAAAATAGTGTTGTGTGTAAGAAAGTGGGAGAGAATATCTTAGAAAATATTGGGATATTTTTCTGAAAGGGGAGTGACAAAATAGGTTCACTCTTTAACGTGGTTTGTTTCGTGGACTTAGCCCAAATTAAAGGGTGAATCACGTTAAATTTCCAGTGTCATTATTCTACTTTGTTGAATTTATTTTATTTTTACCCGCTGTGCCCAACAACTGGTATCAGACCTGGTCTAGTATAATTCTTAATATGCTCTGTGGTTGCAGCATAGACTGATCTGCCACATCAGAAAAGATTTTATTAGGTCCAGGGCATATTTATTTACATAAAAAGAAACACAGCAAAAAAAAATGTCAAGCCAAAAGGTAGATATTGAGAAATTTAATGGCAATAATAATTTCTCTTTATGGCAAAGGAGGATGAAGGATATTCTCATTCAACAGAAGGTTCATAAGGTGTTGCTGGGAAAAGAAAAGAAGGTAGTAACCGTCACCGAGGAACAATGGGAGGAAATAGATGAGATTGCAGCTAGTATAATCCGTCTAAATCTCTCAGACAGTGTCTTGCAAAATATTGAATCAAAAAATTGCAATATTGTTAAAGAAACATGGAAGACTCTAGAAAACATGTACATGTCAAAGAACCTTGCCAATAAATTTTATTTGTGGAAGGAGCTATATCAGATGAGGAAGGAAGATAATGTGAGCATGATGCAACATGTTAGCAATTTCAACAGCAAGCTTTCTCACTTAGCAAGATTTAATGTGAGTTTTGGCGATGAAGAGAAATCTGTGATGTTGTTGGCATCACTACCCTCATCATATAATCATATCACAACAAATCTAACTTATGCAAAAGACAAGATGGAGTTTGAAGTTGTTGTAGAAGCCTTGTTCCCATATGAGAAACAAAACAAGGAAAGAGATTTAGAAGCACAAGCCCTTATCATAGAGTCTAGAGGAAGGAGACTGTACAAAGAAAAAAAACCCAGAAGTAAGAGCAGAGGCAAATCAAACAAATTTACCAATGTTGAATGCCATCACTGCAAGAGGAAGGGTCACATTAAGAAATTTTGTCAGATGTTCAAGAAGGAACAAGAAACAAACAAAGTCAAGTAACGAAGAAAGACGACAGCAGTGATGATGAGTAAACAAATACCATAGACGAGTTCAATATCATTTATGATGAAGATTTTTTCAATCTTGCATCACACAAGACCAGTTGGGTGATTGATAGTGGTGCTACAGTTCATGCTACATCGCGTAGAGAATTTTTCTCATCATACACACCTAGAAGTTTTGGTGTTGTTAGAATGGGAAATGAAGGCCTATCAAAGGTTGTAGGTAGAGGAGATGTTTGCTTGGAAACAGAGAATGGAACCAGACTATTTTTGAAGGATGTCAGGCATATTCCATATATGCTCCTGAATTTGATCTCTATGCGCAAACTTGCAAATGAAGGATATTGCAGCTCCTTCATTTATGACAAATGGAAACTTACAAAAGGCTCCTTAGTTGTGGTTAGAGGTGAGAAGCATACAACTCTGTATAT
Organism: Hippophae gyantsensis; assembly: GCA_030763125.1. Classification (NCBI taxonomy): domain Eukaryota; kingdom Viridiplantae; phylum Streptophyta; class Magnoliopsida; order Rosales; family Elaeagnaceae; genus Hippophae; species Hippophae gyantsensis. Next base: position 36,549,296 of record CM061035.1, on the reverse strand, counting down.
AATGCAAGAAAAGCTCTCCACTGACACGGTACATGCCATAGAGAAAGATAGTGTAGCTGAGTTATGGCATAAGAGGCTCAGTCACATGGGTGAAAAAGGTTTGACAAGTCTAGTAAAAAAGAAGATACTACCCAGAATGGATGAAGTACATTTGGAGAAATGTGCTCATTGTCTAGTAGGAAAGCAAAACAGAGTTGTTTTCAAGAGTTTCCCTCCTTCTTGAATGAATAATATTTTAGATCTGATTCATTCAGATTTGTGTGGACCAATGCCAAAGTCACTTGGTGGTGCTCAATACTTTGTGACTTTCATTGATGATCATTCAAGGAAGACGTGGGTCTATCTTCTAAAGACAAAGGATAAGGTGCTAGATGTCTTCAAAGAATTTCATGCCTCAGTTGAGAGACAGGCTGGAAAGAAGTTGAAGTGCATCCGGACAGACAATGGTGGAGAATACACAGGACCTTTCCATACTTATTGCAAAAAGCATGGTATTCGGCATCAGATGATACCTCCAAAGACACCACAGTTGAATGGCTTAGCTGAGAGGATGAACAGAACTTTGATGGAGAGAGTTAGATGTCTACTTTCACATGCAAAGTTGGCTAAAAATTTTTGGGGTGAAACCATACTCACAGTTGCACATGCATTGAATCTTTCACCCTATACTCCTTTCAAGATGGATGTTCCAGATAAAGTGTGGTTAAGAAAGAATGTTTCCTATGATCATCTGCAAGTGTTTGGTTGCAAAGCATTTGTTCATATCCCCAAGGATGAGAGATCCAAACTTGATGCCAAAACAAGACAGTGTATTTTTATTAGCTATGTTCAAGATTAATTTGGCTATAGATTTTACGATCCAGTTGCAAAGAGACTTGTCAGGAACCGTGATGCTGTATTTAATGAAGATGAGACCATTGAATATATTATCAAAATGAAGAAAGATGTTCCTAATTCCAATGGTGACTCATCAGATTTGGAATTAATTCCTCCAACATCAGTGCCAAGACAAGTTGGAGATGAAGACCAGGTTTATCCACCTGATGAAGATGATGCTCCCATAGAAATTGGTTCCGAAGATGAGGGAAATGATGATGTTCATTATCCAGTACCAACACCTGTGTTTTCTCCTGTTCCATTGAGAAGATGTGATAGAGTGAGACGACCCTCTATCTCATATCCTTCAAATGAGTATGTGACTTTCACTGATGGGGGAGAACTTAAGAGTTATGAAGAGGCCATGGATGACGAATTCAAACAAAAATGGATTGAAGCCATTCAAGATGAGATGAAGTCCTTGCATGAGAACAAAACCTTTGAGTTGATGAAACTACCCAAAGGGAAGAAGGCCTTGAAAAATAAATGGGTGTTTAGGGTGAAGCATGAAGGACACAGTTTCATTTCACGATACAAAGCCAGACTGGTTGCCAAAGGATTCAGCCAAAGAAAAAGTGTTGACTTTGATGAGATTTTATCTCCAGTTATGAAAATGACATCCATTCATACTGTGCTAGGGTTAGCATCAAGTCTTGACTCGGAGGTTGAGCAAATGGATGTCAAAACTGCCTTCCAACATGGTGACTTGGAAGAAGAGATGTACATGGAGAATCTAGAGGGTTTTTAGCAAAAGGGAAAAGAAGATTATGTCTGCAAATTGAAGAAAAGTCTCTACGGCTTAAAACAGGCACCAAGACAATGGTACAAGAAGTTTGAGTCTGTTATGGGGGAGCAAGGCTACAAAAAGGCTACTTTAGACCATTGTGATTTTTTGCAGAAATTCTCTGATGATGATTTCATTATTCTTTTGCTTTATGTAGATGATATGTTGATTGTTGGCCAAAATATTTCCAGAATCAACAACTTGAAAATGCAGTTGAGTAAGTCTTTTGCCATGAAAGACTTGGGGCCAACAAAGCAAATTCTTAGCATGACTATTAGAGACAGAGGTGCCAAGAAATTATGGTTGTCACAGGAGAAGTACATTGAGAAAGTACTTCAGAGATTTCATATGAATAAGGCTAAAGCGATTAGTTATCCTCTTGCTAATCACTTTAAGCTAAGTTCTAAGCAGAGCCCTTCTACAGACAAAGAGAAGGAAGAGATGGAAGAGGTTCCATATGCTTCAGTAGTTGGAAGTCTAATGTATGCCATGGTTTGTACACGGCCAGATATCACTCATGCAGTTGGAATTATGAATAGATTCCTTTCAAATCTTGGAAAGGAACATTGGGCTGTAGTGAAATCGGTTTTCAGGTATCTTCGAGGTTCTTCCAAAATATGCCTATGTTTTGGAAATGACAAACTTGTGTTAGTTGGATACACAGATGCAGATATGGCTGGTGATGTGGATTCCAGAAAATCCACTTCAGGTTACCTGATTACATTTGCAAGGGGAGTTGTGTCATGGCAATCAAAGTTACAAAAATATGTTGCACTATCCACTACCGAAGTAGAGTTTATATCAGCAGCGGAAGCATGTAAAGAGTTTCTATGAATGAAAAAGTTCTTGAAAGAACTTGGGTTGTAACAAGACAATTACCAATTATTTTGTGATAGTTATAGTGTTATCCATCTTGGAAAGAATGCCTCCTTTCATTTGAGATCTAAACATATTGATGTGAGATATCACTAGATTAGGGATGTAATGGAGAAGAAACTATTACAGCTTGAAAAGATCCATACAAAAGAAAATGGATCAGACATGTTGACAAAAATTCTCCCAAGACAAAATTTTGAATACTGTCCTTTAGCTACTGGATTGGTGGAGCCCTCTAAGTAGTCGGGAGGGGGAGATTTGTAAGTCCCTCCTACATTGAAGAGGAAGAAAATAAAACTGTTAGGTGCAATGCTAGTTGCAATCACAAATGTTTGGTGCAACCATAAATGTTAGATGTAACCATAAATGGTAGGTGCAACCACAATTACTAGGTGTAACCATAAATGGTAGATGCAACCACAAATGGTAGGTGCAACCACATTTGACAAATGCATCTAACATTGATATGAAACTTTGCCTATAAATAGGCAATGTCTTTGCCTTAGAGATACATCAACACACCAAACAAGAAGAGAAGCAAAGCAAAGCCAAATGAACAATTTCCTTTGAAGAAAAATAGTGTTATGTGTAAGAAAGTGGGATGAATATCTTAGAAAAATATTGGGATATTTTTCTAAAAGGGGAGTGACAAAATAATGAGTTTGGGAAACACTTGTGTGACAGTATTTTGGGTTTATCTCAATTTGTTGTATTGCCTCTCACTTTGTGCCCAACATCTGATTCCTACATCAAATTGGTATTAGAGCTTTCATAACTTTTCTTAGCTCCGATGACAACTTCAGGCACCAGCAACCAAGTTGTAGGAAATGATGTTTATGACTCTCACGATTTATGGAATGCAATGACTAGTATAGAGAGTAAGTTTGAATGGTGGCTTAAGGAGGTATCGCGAGACCTTCATCAATCACTTCAACAAATTACTTACCAATTTACCACACAGATAATAGAACTTTAGAAGAGTCTCAAGATGAAAGACAAGGAGACACTTCGTGAAACTTCACCTAACTATTTTGAACTTTCACCCACACCTTATTGTACTCAATCTCTTGATAGATTGAATCATCATTACAAGCAACACACTATCAATTCAAATGAAGAAGTCACACCACCTAGTAAAACCAATTATAGAGATTTTGGAATTGATGGAGGTACACCTAAATTTTTATTAGAATATTTATTATAAGGGTATTTTAGTCTTTTACTTTTTTGGCTTATATTTCCTTTACTTCTTTATTTTCTATTTTGTGTTTTTGCATCTCTCCTTTTACAAGAGAACCTATCCCTTTTCTCTTTTTATTTGTTCTTCTTCTTTGCATTTCTTTGCTATTTCTCTTTGTATTTGAGTAATTCACATGGTATCAAAGCTTTGATTATGAAAGATAGTTTTTATCTCTTCAAGAACAAGTGCAAAATTTGAGGGTTCAAAATTCTCTTTTTGATTCAACTTCTTCACTTTGTTTTGTGGCTTCAATTAAGTAAAGATTTATTATTCTAGTATTGGGTAATCAATTTTTTTAAGTTTTACAAAGATCAAGTATGTTTGCATAGAGATTGATCAAAAATTTTATCATCTTGTCAAAGTTTTAGCATTTTGGGCAGATCTATAATTTGTATAAAGATTGTGATATTTTCTATAATTTCAAAAAATTTTGGGGTGTATTTGGAATTTCTGAAAAATGCAGGGGTATATTTGAAATGTTAGGAAGGTTAAGGGGGCATATTTGAAATTTCTGGAAAACGCAGGGGTATATTTGAAATTTCTGGAAAACGCAGGGGTATATTTGAAACTTCAGGAAGGTTCAGTGGTGTATTTGAAACTTCTGGAAAATGCAGGGATATATTTGAAATTTCAAAAAAAATTAGGGGTGTATCTACAATTTTTGGAAAACTCAGGAGCATATTTACAATTTTTAGAATTTTGGGCACTGTTTGTTTCTGTAATGGCTAGTAATAAAGATGACTCGCTACAGTCCATTAATGTGAGATTAGATGGAAAAAAGTATTCATGTTGGAGTTATGTGATGAAGAACTTTTTAAAAGGCAAAAAGATGTGGGATTATGTTTCTGAAATTGTAAGTAAACCTACAAGTGATAAAGCAGAGTATGAAAAACTGTTAGATAATTAGAAAGTTAATAATTCAAAAATTATTACTTGGATAAACAATTCTGTTGAACACAAAATAGGTACTCAGTTGGCAAAGTATGAAACAGCAAAAGAGGTTTGGCAACATTTGGCAAGATTGTATACACAGTCTAACTTTGCAAAATAATATCAGTTAGAACATGATATTCAAGCTCTTGAATAGAAAGGCATGAGTATTCAAGAGTTCTATTCTGCAATGATAGATCTTTGGGAATAGTTAGCTCTTATAGAATCGGAAGAACTACGTGCTTGTGCAGCTTATATTGCTCGTAGAGAAGAGCAACGTCTAGTTTAGTTTTTGATGGCACTTCGTGATGATTTTGAGGGTCTTTGTGGCTCCATCCTGCATCATAGCCCGCTTCCATCTATCGATACGGTAGTTAGTGAACTCATGGTTGATGAGATACGTCTTAAGTCTCAGACAGAAAAAGGAATTCTCCCGGTGCCTAATTCATCAGTTTTTGTAGTTCCTTCTAGACCTCATGCTCACTATGAAAACAAGCCTCATTCAAGGGTTAAGAATGGTGAATATAGTTTTTGCAAGCAAAAAGGACATTGGAAGGCTTAATGCCCTAAGCAATTGAATAAAATACCACAACTACACCAACAAAGGCATCACTTAAGGCCTCTACGATTTGGAAGTCATATTCAACCACAATCATATCGTCCTCCACAAGTTAACACTACAGCAGTTGTACCACCATTTGATTCTTTTGGACCCGGAACCTCATCCTCAAATCCCGTATTTGCAGCTCTTTCTGAACAGTTTTAGAAGTTTCTTGCTACACAATCACATACTATGTCCATTTTCCCTTCTAGCTCTTCAGGTATGTCATCATCTACATGGGTTTTAGATTCTGGAGCTTCACAACATATGTCTCTTGATTCGAAATCCTTTATTTCTTTATGTCCTGCATCCTCTATATCTATCATGATAGTTGATGGTACTCCTCTGCCATTAGAAGGAGTTAGTTCTGTTGACACACCTCATTTGTCACTTTCTAATGTTTACCACAATCCTAAGCTTACATTGAATCTTGTTTCTGTTAGTCAGTTGTGTGATTCTAGTTATTTAGTGTTATTTTCTTCCACCTCTTGTTATGTGCAGGATTCGCAGTCTCAGAAGTTGAATGGGACAGGTCGTAGGCAAGGTGGATTATATGTTTTGGATGAGTTGAGATTACCAATATTTGCAGCTCCTAGTGTTGACTTGTCTTCATTTTTTTGTCTCCTTCATTCTCTAGTTTTTATTTATGGCATTCTTATCTTGGTCATGTATCATCTTCCCATTTAAGATTCTTAGCTTCTATAGGTGCCTTAGGAAATTTGCAAACTCATGATATTTCTGATTGTAGTGGTTGTAAACTTGCAAAATTTTCTGCTTTGCCTTTTTATCGAAGTACTTCTTGTTCTATTGCACCATTTGATTTGGTCCACTCAGATGTGTGGGGACCTTCTCCTATTGCTACCAAAGGGGGTCTCGATATTATGTTTCTTTTATTGATGATCACACTCCTTTTTGTTGGATTTATCTTATGAAACGTCCTTCTAACTTCTTTGGCATTTATAGTAACTTTCGAGCTCTTGTAAAAACTCAACATTCTACAGTTATTAAGTGTTTTAGATGTGATTTGGGTGATGAATATACTTCCAATAAATTATGTGATCTACTTGCTTTAGATGGAACTATTTTCCAAATTTCTTGTACAGATACTCCTGAGCAAAATGGTGTGGCTGAAAGAAAACATAGGCACATTGTTGAAACTACTCGCTCTCTTTTGTTGTCATCTTCAGTTTCTAGTGAGTTTTGGGGAGAAGCAGTTCTTACTGTAGCCAGCCTCATCGATAAGATCCCTTCGTCTCATACTTTAGGTTTATCACCTTTTGAAAAATTATATGGGTATGCTCCTAATTATTCTTCCTTGAGAGTCTTTGGTTCTACTTGCTTTGTCCTTCTTCCTCATGTAAAGCATACTAAATTGTCATCCCGCTCTACCATTTGTGTGTTTCTTGGTTATGGTGAAGGGCAAAAAGGATATCGTTGTTTTGATCCAGTGTCACGAAAACTATATTGTTCTTGTCATGTTGTGTTTCTTGAGCACATACCTTTCTTTTCTATTCTTGCTACTACTCACAACTTGACCAAGTCTGATATCATTCATATTGATTCTTTCGCTAACCATATAGATAGTTTATCTCCATATGTCCCTTCCACTACAAACTCTGACTCATCTATTGCCCCTATAGTCCCTTTTCCTTTTCATTATTCTCGTAGGGTACGCACTGTTAGTTTTGGAGATACTGGTACCTTGTAGTCTGGAGCTCTTGATAATCCCACTCACAACTTTACCTTCTGGTAAAAGTACAATTGGTTCTCATTGGGTATATAAAATCAAGACTAAGTCTGATGGGTCTGTTGAGCACTACAAAGCTATATTGGTAGCAAAGGGGTTCTCTCAGCAGTATGGTATGGATTATGAGGAGACTTTTGCTTCTGTTGCAAAAATGACTATTGTTCTTACTCTTATTATAGTTGCATCTGTTCGTCAGTGGCATATAGCTCAGATGGATGTTAAGAACGCTTTCTCGAATGGTGATTTGCATAAAGAAATTTACATGATTCCCCTACCTGGTGTTTCTCATAAGCATGGTGAAGTTTGTGAGCTTAAGAAAGCTCTATATGGTCTCAAACAGGCACCTCGAGCTTGGTTTGAGAAGTTTTCTAATGTTATCACTTCTCTTGGATTTTCCTCCATTAATCATGACTCAGCTCCTTTTATCAAGTGCACCACTATTGGTAATATTTTTCTTTCTCTATATGTTGATGATATGATTATTACTGGTGATGATGTTGATGGAATTGCAGTATTAAAGTCAGAATTAACTCATCAGTTTGAAATGAAGGATTTGGGCCCTTTACGGTACTTTCTGGGTATTGAAGTTGCCTTCTCTCCAAAAGGCTATCTTCTCTCTCAATCTAAGTACACTACTGATATTCTTGAGTGTGCTTGTCTTACTGATATCAGAACTATTGATACTCCTTGTGAGCTTAACGTTCAATATTCTCCTTCAGATGGTAATCCTTTGTCAGATCCTACCTTATATCGCACTATTGTTGGCAATTTGGTCTACCTCACTATCACTCGTCTAGATATTGCATATGTTGTTCATATTGTTAGTCAGTTTGTTGCTTCTCCTACTACCGTTCATTGGGCAGCTGTTCTTCGTATTTTGTGATATCTTAGGGGTACCACTTTTCATAGTCTTTTACTTCCATCCACTTCTTCATTGGAACTGTGTGCATATTCCGATGTTGATCATAGTCGTGATTCCACAAGTCGCAAGTTTGTTATTGGTTTTTGTATCTTTTTGAGGGATTCTCTTATTTTGTGGAAAAGTAAGAAACAAACAATTATCTCTCAATCTTCCACTAAAGTAGAGTATCGTGCTATGGCATCTACTACCAAAGAGATTGTTTGGTTACGTTGGTTACTTGTCGATATGGGTGTTTTCCTTTCTTCTCCCACTCCTATGTATTGTGATAACAAAAGTGCTATTCAGATTGCTCACAACTCAGTCTTCCATAAATGGACTAAGCATATCGAAATTGATTGTCATTTTACTTGTCATCACCTCAAGAATGGCACCATTACGTTGCCTTTTGTTTCTTCATCCTTGTAGCTTGCTGACTTTTTTACAAAGTCGCATTCTATTTCACGTTTTCATTTTCTAGTTAGCAAACTCTCAATGCTTCTTGCAGCTGCATCGTGAGTTTAAGGGGGTGGTATTCGAATATTTATTATAAGGGTATTTTAGTCTTTTACTTTGTTTGCTTATATTTCCCTTACTTCTCTATTTTCTATTTTGTGTTTTTGCATCTCTCCTTTTACAAGAGAACCTATCCCTTTTCTCTTCTTCTTTGCATTTCTTTGCTATTTCTCTTTGTATTTAAGTTATTCACAATTTTGTAATCATGAGACCAGCTTTGAAAAGTACAATTCAAATCCACGAGCATTTGAGCATAAGGATTACAAGCTTAATATTGATCTACCAAGTTTCACTAGGTATACACATATACAAGAGTTTATGGACTGGATGTAAGTAATTAAAAAGTTTCTTGATGGAACTGACATACTTGGGGATAAAAAGGTAAAACTTGTGGCTTAGAAGCTAAATGGTGGAACATGAACTAGTGGGAGCATTTGCAAAATGAACGTAGGCTGATGGAAAAATAATCCATTGTTACCTAGTCACGCATGAAGAAATTCATGATACAAAAATTTATTCCTACACACCATGAGTAAATCATATACCAAAAAAATCATCAATGCCATCAAGGCCAACAATTTGTGATAGAATACACTGAAAAGTTTATACGTTTAGGTACTAGAGCCAACATATGGGAATGTGAACCCCAGAGGGTATAGAGATACATCCAAGGCTTGTATTCACCAATTAAGGAAAGAATTGAGCTCAACCAAATAGTGTGGACTATAAACCAAGCAAGCAATTTGGCTCTAAAATTTGAAAACCAACTTGTTAAAGCTAAAAATCCTACATTAGCCAAGCCAAGATACAGTGACAATTCCCAACCCAATCATTACCTGCCCAACCACATCTTTCACTCCCAAATTCCCTCCTAACAACCAAACCAAACCCAATACACCTTTCAACAAGCGTAATGAACCAACATAGACACCTAACCCTTATGCCATATTGATAACTGTATTTTATATAGTTATTTTCATCTATTTTATTAATTATAATTGCTATGTTCTTGACATTTTTGGTTAATTTTAGTTAAATAAATTAATATTTACTTTTTATTAGTTAAGGAATATATTTTTAGAAAATTAAATAATTTGAATCGAAAACGTACTTAATTGAAAATTTATGTCCAAAAATATAATTTCAAATAAAATAGTGCTTAATTGCAATTTATAAAAAGTCTAAAAATATAATTTAAATTAAAACCAGGCTTAATTTTAATTATTAAAAGTTTAAAATTTAAATTAGAAAAGGGTTATATTGTAATTAAACAAAGTTTAAAATGTAATTTGAAATATATTTGTGGGTTAAAATGCAATTAAGAAAACTTATTTTTCTGCGCAGGAAAAGTAGGCCACGCGCACCATCTCCAACGCGCGAATCCATCCGTTCGATCAGGTGACGAACGGGTAAGATGAGGCGCGTGCGACCAGAGCCGACAAAAGCGAATGGACGCGTGAATTCAGTTACACACTACTCGGTGCGCTCAGTGGGGCCCACCTGCTACACAGGCCGGCGTGCAGGGTGGGACCCACGTGTCTAACGCGTTTTCAAGGAATGATCTCGTGCGGCCGTTTTCACATGCGCCCGGTTATACAACGAATAGAAAGCTACCGCGTGTCCCACTTTATATTTCAACCAATCATATTATGACACATGGCAAGGTTTTGGTGAGCGGGAAAAGGCAGAATCACGCACGCGTTCCAGCCGTTGTCCCCCACTTTCTCGGTGCCTCTACTCCAGTGCGGCATTTCTATGTGCTCTCGTCCTTTAACACCAATGATATGCTGCCACGTGTCCCACTTTAGCTTTCAGCCAATCACATGGCGACACGTGGTAGCGGGAATTGAAAAAAAAAAAGCAGTGACGCACATGTTCCCAGTTTGCATTTTTGATATCAGTTTTTGCGTTTCGATACTATTTTGTCGCCACGCGTATTTTTAAATTAATTTCCCCATCCATTGTTGTCCCCCACGTGTATTAAAAAAATATATTTTTAAATGTGTTTTTTTAGAAATTTGATGTTATAAATAGGGGATAGTTTTAGAGTTTTTGGAGTTTTTTGGGAGTTTGGAATTTTGGAGAGTTTGTGGGTTGGATGTGGAACACGCAGAAGCCATTTTTGGCTTCTGTTGTGTTCTGCGTGTGCCAAATAATTGTGCTTAAGAGATGTTTTAATTTTTCTTTGTTCTTAATCTCATATTCCTTAACTCTTGTAATTTTTATTTTTAATTTATGAAGTAATTTAATTTTTCTACGGTTGCATTTGATCTAAATTTATGAAGCTTTTATTTTAATTATTTTTGATAGATTTATAAGACATTTGATTTGTTTATTCTATCTATGCTTAATGCTTTTTGATTATTTACGAATTTTATCAAATTGATCTGTGACACATAAATAAACTTAGAAGAGGCATTTTTGTGTATATTGCTCATGGATAGAATGACATATATGATGAAGGATAGGAATATACCCTAATTGTATGTGTGGCCATTTGAGAACTTATAACTTAATAAATCTTGGTAAATTTAATTCTCATAGGAATATAGTGAATTAATTTAACGAGGTGTGTTTATACGGAGCTCGGAAGAGATGTATGGATAAATTAGAAGTTTTCAGTTGACAAATTAAATGTACTAAAAAATATAAATCAAGAGAAAATAATATGATTTGAGTGGATTAATTTGGTGAAAAATTACAATCCTAGATTTCTTTTATTTTGTTAACTCTTTTCTTCTTTTCTAAATCAACGGTTGTTTTAGATAAAATCAGAGGGAAACAATTTTAGTACTCAACAAACTATAGTAACAAATCTATGTGGGAACGATACTTTACTTACAAATTTTATTACTTGTGACCGTGTATGCTTGCACGTTTTATGTTCTCCAAAAGAGACAACAACCAATTAAGGAAAGAATTGAGCTCAACCAAATAGTGTGGACTATAAACCAAGCAAGCAATTTGGCTCTGAAATTTGAAAACCAACTTGTTAAAGCCAAATATCCTACATTAGCCAAGCCAAGATACAGTGACAATTCCCAACCCAATCATTACCGACCCAACCACATTTTTCACTCCCAAATTCCCTCCTAACAACCAAACCAAACCCAATACACCTTTCAACAAGCGTAATGAACCAACATAGACACCTAACCCTTATGCCATACCCCTGTCCATCAAATGTTTTAAATGTTACCAATATGGTCACAAATCCAATGAGAGTCCCTAAAAAAGAGCTACAAATTTAGTAGATGATTTCGAACATTCATATAAAGAATTTGATCCACTATCCCTAAAAGATATCAAAGATGCTACGCCTATAGTGGGTGATGAAATTGAAAGAGCTTTGAACTGCATAGTTTAGAAGATAATGTTATCACCTAAGCAACCAACCTTGTCTCAGTGGCCTACTCTTTTTAGAACTATGTATACTATCTAGAAGAAGGTCTGTGATCTCATCAACAGTTGAAGTACTGAGAACATAGTATCTTAAGCACTTATCAAAGCTTTAGGTCTCAACACTATTCCTCACCCTAACCCTTACAAAATTAGGTGGATTAAAAAAGGTAATGAGGTCAAAGTTCAAGAAATATGCAAGGTACCTTTTTTTTTTATTGGCAAAATCTATTGTGATGCTATTGACATAGATATATCCCAAATATTACTTGGTCGACCATGGCAATATGATGTAGATGCAGTCTGTAAAGGTAAACAGAATGTCTATATTATTACATGGAAAGGGAAGAAAATTGCTCTCCAACCCACGGTTGAAAACATGCAAGTGACTAAACAAAATCAACCCACACAAAAGGTATTCCTTAGCAAGTCTATTGAGAAGTTGGATAGAGAGGTTATGCACAGAGGTGGTGTTAGCTCTCTTCATCAGGGAAGAGCCACAATTATAAACTACAATACCACCATAAGTTAGTCAATTGGTTGATAACTTCAGTGATTTATACCTATTAGAAGTAGCAAATGAATTAGCCCCTCTTCAATACCACATTGATTTTTTCCCAAGACGTAGCCTACTCAATGATGCTTGTAAAGGTTATCTTAGTTTTCAATGTTATTGTCGGTTTTAGCTTACAATTACACCAAAAACTTGATGTGCCAAAATTAGGTATACAAATTTTGTATAATTTATAAAATAGCTCGCAAGTGCACGAATTACTTGTATAAAATGATAAGTATACTTCTAAGGTCGTTCTAAAGAGGAATTATGTATTTTTAAATAATTCAACAAACTTTTAAAAATGAAAATAAAAACCTAAACATCCTGTTATGGTTATTTAGTTTGAAAAACTAAACTAATTACATAGAAATAAATATAGATTCAATAAACATTTGGGCAATTAAACATATATCATGCGGTAGATAATTTGTGAGATATATTAGCTAGTTAAGTATGCTTACTTAATGTTAAGAAGGTTATTAAAAATATGAATTAAGAGTATTGATTATCTCTTATATATACAAATAGGAGGTTAATTAGGTTTACTATTTGTTATTAATTAAAACCACTTACCCCCTTTGAATGAGTCTAGAAGTTAATTTTAATTAAATTATGCTTCTTTTTTAAGAGATTAATGAACTATTCAATTTCCACCTTAGGTCACATCTAACAATTTAAACTTTTCTCATGGTGTCTAAGTTAGATTTATGATTTTAAGTATCTGAAAGCTAACTTTTAGATTATGAAACCACTATGAAGGATATATCATCAATATATCTATCAATAGTAATTCTTACAAAAATCTTTGAAATCAAGCATGCCTTGAGATCATATTTAGATAGTAAATATCTAATATTCAAGAGTATTACTCTAAATTAGATTTTGATAATTAAATCTCAAATCTAACTCTCTTGTTTGTTATGAAAAATACTTCATCAATATGTTTTTCTTTTACAAATTTCGTTTTATTCTTGATGAAGAAATAAAAATTAAATTTATTTTATAAAAATGTATAGTCTACTTTAAATTTCACAAGCGTAACAATATTATTAATATCCCATATTATTTATAGCCAAACACATATTTTAATAAATTATCAATAAATTAAACATAAGGCATGTAAAACAAAACATAAAGAGAATATTAAAAGAATACATTTAAATATACCTCAATAGAATCTCAGAATTGTTTATGTTCTAGAAAATCTCCAAATAGAATTTCCAAGAGCATTTATTGAATTGAAACTAAAACAATTACATGAACTAAATTTGTTTAATTCTCAAATGAGAAAATAAATTTAAACTAAATAAAAGAAAATCTAAGAAAGCTTAAAAGACTAAGAAATCAGTTTAAGAATGAAGTTGTAAGATATGGATCACAATGAAAATAGGGTCCTATTTATAGGTGGAGGAAATGAGAGAAATATGGATTATTTATATTGGTACCACAACATACAAATGTTTCAGGCCACGGCATACACAAGTTGTTCATGGTTGGGGCTAAATTCATTACATTCAAGCCCCAACATACAATATTTTCCTTCGATGGCCAACAAAAAATATGGGACATATGATCTCATTCTAAGACCCACTCGGTTTTGCTACACTTTGGAACCTTTGTTTCTTGTATATCCTTTTTTAAGTTTTATAACATATGTAATACTTTACATATGTTATATTTTTTTAATCTTTAAAGTTATAATGTAGTGCTTTCAGATATATTCTTGAAGTGTTTGATCAAGTTAATCCTTTTGAAGCTAAAATAAGTGAAAAAAAAACATACCTATGATTTTGAAAAAATAAATTTGTTTAAAATGATACTAAAACTAAGCAAATACAAATCTCTTTAATCATTAAACATGCATAAAATCATAATATATTTAGTGATTTTGTGCACTCATCACGACCTCTAATTAGCTTATTACTAGTCTCTTAGCAAGAATAGGAAAAAATTAAAAACAAATGCTAAAATAAAACTATCCTAATCATTTCCATAGATTGACACAATTGCATTTAGCATATGCAACAATAATTTAAATCCTTAGGTTTGCCTAGTAGTCAAGTTTGAGTCTTGTGATGGTTTTCAAATATGATACTCACAAACATCAAATAAATGTATGATACAAGTCTTATACCTCTTTACTTTAGGAGAAATTGAGGAAAAGTATAATACAAGTATCCCGATGCATGATCATCCAATATAAAATATGCTACTATATAAATCCAATGTATGAAATGCAACCCTATATGTATTGGTCATCCAAATAAATGGTCACATGCACGGCCTAACTCCTAGACACATATGGATCCACCTTTGACCCCATGTATAATAAAAATACATTGGGCACATGTATCTATTAAATCACGTCATATGGGCCCTCGTTTATAGGTAAGTCGACTCCAAACAAAATAGGCAATCCAATTCTGAGGCCCATGTGTAGTCAACAAATCCATAATAGATGGAAAACACACGGGGTGTCCAACTCCGAGGACTATATGCAAACACAAGAATTTGATCACATGATTCGGTCACATATAGACACCATAGATGGATAAATCTCCAATGATACATGTGTATGTAATGTGTACCTATAGTCTTTCAAAAATAGTCTACTATAACCAGTAGCTTATGGGTACCATACTCTGCAAGAAAATCATTCTTGTGATGCATGTATAAAATTTCCAGATGTCATATCATTTTTTCAATGTTCATTTCATATCAACATTTAATACTCATCTATTTATACCAAACTTTATTAGTGTCTGTGTAATAAAACATTTTATGATAAGTATCTCATTCTAAATAACATTTATAACATTATAACTTTAATCATAAAATAATGGCATCTGGTTTTTCACTTTTATCCATATTATATGATGCATGACAACTTGTTATAAAAACCATGCATGAATTTAAAAAGCTAGAATAAGAACCCCTACCTTGAATCCTTGACTTGAATACTCGGATATTCATTTCAAAATACCCTTCAAATTATGCCAAAAAGTCCGACAACTTAGGGAGAAGATGTACTAGAGTATGGGAGAAAGTAGGAAAGAAAAAATGTGAGAAAATGGGTGGTTCTGCCACTAGTTTATAGCTAATCAAGGGAGCTCACCAACAGTGATGACAAGATGGAAACGAGGTGGTGGCAACATGGTGGTGAAGGTTGTACTAAATTTTTCCCATTCAATCCGATTTTTCACATGAAGCTTTCATGTTACCTCTCTATGTTGTGAAACATTATTTATAATTTCTTTTTAGGTACTATTATTAGTAATACTGAAAATACTTGATTTTACATTCTTATTCCCTTAAAAAATATTTGTCCTTGAAATTTATAATTCTTCAAACAAGTAGGGATACTTCGAGCAAACATTTGACTCTCACTCCCCAACTGCATCTTTCACACCGTGATATCTCCACTAAATATTTATTAATATTATTTCTGTTCTCCTCAAGTTTTCGATTTGAAAATCGATTATTCTTCATATGATGCATCTTCTTGTAACAGTAGTTCTATCCAATCTAGAATGGAATTCTGATTTCGTTGATATTTTTGTAAGATTGATATGTGAAAAATATCGATAACTTATGTCAATTCTTGGGGTAACACCAATTGATATGCTACATCACCAACTCTCTTGATAATTCTGAATGATCTAATATAGCAAGGTGTTAATTTTCCTTTATTCTGAAGTGAGTTACTCCCTTTCGAGTTGAACCTTAAGGAAAACATAGTCATCTACTTTGAATTTTAGTGGTCGTCGTCCATGATCAACATAACTCTTATAAAATTTTTGAGTTGTTCAAAGTTTTTCTTTTGCGATGCATATCTTTCAATTGTTTCTTCAATAAAATAAATTCTCAATGTACCCAAATCTTTACATTTTTCCTGACACAATAGAGATCTACATGTTCATCCATACAAAGCTTCATAAGGGGCCATTCTAATGTTGGCATGATTACTATTGTTGTAGGTAAACTCAACCAGTGGTAGGTTCTCACTCTAGTGTCCCTTCAATTCTATAATATAAGCTTGTAACATGTCTTTTAACATCTGAGTAACCATTTCAATTTGTCAATCTGTTTTAGGATGATAAGCCGTGATATGTAGTAAATCTATACCCAAAGCCTCTTGTACACATCTCCATAACCATGCAATAAACTTTGGATCTCAGTCTGAAACAATTGAATTTGGGAGGCCATATAATCATACTATCTCCTATATGTACAACTTTCTTAAAGAATTTATTGAGTCTCGTGTTTTGACTAGAATGAAATGCACAGACTTTGTTAGACGATCGATGATTACCCATATGGAATCATGACCTTGAGAAGTTTGTGGTAATCCTTGTATAAAATCCATACTTATGTCATCCCATTTCCATTTCGATATAGGGAGTGGTTGAAGTAACCCCATAGGTTTCTTATGTTCTACCTTCAGTTTTTGACATATCATGTATTATGCCAAAAATTGAGCAACGTCTTTCTTCATTCCTTTCCACCAATAGGTCCTTTTCAAATCATGATACATTTTTTTTCTCCCAAGATGTAACATAAATTTTAACCTATGTGCTTCTCCCAAAATTTCTTATCTCAAATAATCATTAGCAGGTGCCACAATCTTTTCATGGAAACAAAACACTCCTTTATTGTAAGTCCATCCTCCCACCATCCCTCCTACATTCATTCTACACCATACTTCACAAATTTCAAGATCATTTGATTGGATTGCCTTGATGTTCTCTAGTAATGTACAACTAGCTATGAGGTTGTATAGAAATACTTGTCTTCTATTATCATACAAATTAAGCTCTTAACCTTCCACAATTCGAGTCTTTTTCCAAGGATCCAACATAATTTGCACAATAAATCCTAATGTACAACTAAAAGCATCTACCTTAATGTTAGCCTTGCCAAGATGATATTGCAAAATAAAGTCATAGTCTTGAGGATACTCTACCCGACTTCTTTGTCTCAAATTAAGATCCTTTTGAGTGAAAAGATACTTGAGACTCTTGTGGTCTGAGAAGATTTGAAATTTAACACCATAAAGGTAGAATTTCAACATCTTTAGAGCGAAGAGCACTACTACTAACTCTAAGTCATGAGTTGGGTAGTTTTTCTCATGAACCTTGAGTTATAGTGATCCATGGGCAACTACTTAATCATTTTGCATTAAGACACACCCAAAGCCTGTGAGGACCACATAAGGTTTTGTATTACCTTTCATAGTGAGGATTGGTGCTATCATAAGTCATGTTTTCAATTCTTTGAATTCCTTTTCATATGCTTTGACCCATAAGAATTTAACTTCTTTTTAGGTAAGTCTTGACAATGGTGCAGCAGTCTTTGAGAAGTCTTGCACAAAATGTCAATAGTATCTAGCCAGTCCAAGGAAACTCTATACTTCAATCACATTCCTTGGTTGAATTCGATTTAATACTTCTTCAACCTTGGAAGGATGCACAACAATTCCTCTTCTAGGTATAACATGTACAAGGAATTTAACGTTGATAAGCCAGAAGTCACACTTCTTGAACTTTTAATACAATTGATATTCCTTTAGAGTTTGTAATGTGATCCTAAGACGTTGTTCATGTTATTCACGAGTCCTTGAATAAATCAATATATTGTCAAAAAATAAAATGATAAATTGATCCAAGTAAAGTCAAAATACCCACTTCATTAAATCCATAAAAGCAACAAGAGCATTTGTCAGTCCAAATGGCATGACACAAAATTCAAAATTCTCATACCACGTATGGAAAATGGTTTTGGGTATATTCAATCTCTAACCCTCAGTTCCAAATT
This sequence comes from Hippophae gyantsensis, assembly GCA_030763125.1. Classification (NCBI taxonomy): domain Eukaryota; kingdom Viridiplantae; phylum Streptophyta; class Magnoliopsida; order Rosales; family Elaeagnaceae; genus Hippophae; species Hippophae gyantsensis. The sequence goes on along the minus strand of CM061035.1, from coordinate 36,531,059 downwards.
GAAGATAAATCTTTGAGAAGAAACTTGCTCCTTGAGTTGGTCAAATAATTCATCAATCCAAGGTAACAAATACTTATTCTCTATGGTCACCCTGTTCAATTGATGGTAATCAATGATGAGTCTGAAACTTCCATCCTTCTTCTTGATAAAAAGAACATGTGCTCCCTAGGGTGAGAAACCCAATTGACTGAATCCTTTTACAAATAGCTCATCTAACTAATCCTTTAGTTCTTTTTTACTACAGGTGACATACGATAAGAAGTTATGGATATTGGTATAGTTCTAGGATACAACTCGATCACAAAATCAATTTTTCGAGCTGGAAGGAGTCCAGGTATTTCTTTTGGTAACACATCCCAATATTCATTTACCACTGGTATCCATGCTAAGCTTCTTCCATTGTCTACGCCTACTTCTAGATAATTTAGAAGAGCCTTGCCTTGTTTTTCCTTCACCTAGGTAGCATTTAAGGAAAGCACTAGAATGGTGTACATCTTTTTCACCATAAAATTGGACTTCTATGCCTTTAAGAGTTTTGACGATAACCTTTTTTCAAAGAATTTTACAATGGCTTGATACTTGGTCAGCCTGTCCATTCCTAAAATGATGTTGAAATAACTCATATCGAGTATAAAAATATGTTCTAGGAATCGATGAGCATTGAAACCGATCGGATAAATTTTACAAATATATGAGATATTCGAAGAGGCTCTGAAATGAGTATTCAAGGTAATAGGGGTTTGAATGACTTCATAATCAAGTTTTAACATTTGGGCACAATCTAATGAAATGAATTAATTAGTGGCACAAGTATCAAAAAGTACTCAAACCAAAGCTTCCACAACATCATTGATTTTGGATCCTCTTTTTCTACTAGTTATCACAAAGGCTTATCCTTGCATTCCTTATTCCTGAGTGGAAACGCCTTTACCCTGGTCCTTTCCATTGGGAAAATGGTAGACATTGAAAAGATGTTGCCGTATTGGAAGGTAGTGAGAAAGATTACTTAAGAGGCTTGTAGGATCTTGAGGACTATTCTTGGAATGATATTCTCGATTGTTAAAAATTCTATTAAGGTTGTTGATCAGTTTGTAAAGTTGACACTTGAGAATTCCACCTAGTATTTGAAGCTACAAAACTAAAACTTGACTACCTTCCTCCTCTATATTGTCTAGTGATAAGCTGAGGATAGTTGTACTTAAGATGTCTTGGTTAGTTGCAGTTGTAACAGGTATAAAGGTGATACTGAGGACTTCCAAATGATTTACTATCTGATGATCCATTGCGTTATTTCCTTTTCCAAAATTTCTTCTTTTATTTTCCTTTATCCTTGGTATTTTGATATGTTATATGGCTACCTTTAATTGTTATTCATTTCTTTGTTTGACTCTATATGCTATGGCAACTGTTATATTGTAGGTTCGTACACCTTGATACATTAGCTACATGTGTATGTTATCTCATAGAACTATCAAAAACTTTGTAGCCTTGTCCGAATCTCTTTCTACTAAATATTTTTGCAAATATTGACAATTGATTAAAATGATTCTCATATTATATGATGGTCATGTCATCTTGCTTAAGATTCATAAATACAACCACCCTATTAGCTTTTACAGTTTCGCTAAAGAATCTTTCATAAAACAACTCCTTTAATTCTTCACATGTGACTGTCTCTAAATCCCTTCCTCTACTGACAAATTTCGACCAATAATCAACTTGTCTAGTTAGTTTTTACGTAGCTAAACTAGCTCTAAAATACATTGGAATATCTAGAGCATCCATCTTCTTCTTAATTTCCTGAACCCATCCTTCGGTAATGTCGTGGTTAAGAGTACCATAATAGATAAGTGTCCTAATTTTCTCAAATCTTTGAGGTAATAAGCTCTACCTCTTTCCTCAAGTTCTCCACCTTGAGTAATCAATCTTTACAGTGCATGTGATAAACCACGATTTTCATTTTCCTCCTGTGTGATTTTCTCTCTAACTTTCCTTATGGGTGGGTTTTTAGTGACCTTTCTTTTTGGAAGCATGCTGAGAAAAAAATAGTTCAAAAATATTTTAAATATTATGAATAATATTATTCCAAGGAGATCAAAACCATGCTTTAATACCAAACTTTCACACTCTAATTTAAAAACTTCATTTTAACAAAACTTCAATTTAATTTGAGAAATCCCAATTTAAAAACATAGTTTAACATAACTATCTAAATAAAAATTCATAAAATACAAATATATGAATTATTTTACATCACATCTCAGCATTTACTCCAAAGAAAGGTTACAATATGAAATATAGATTTAACCTGAAGTTCTCTTCTTTTTCTTCATGTCTGAGTCATACACTACTTTGTAAAATCTTAATCTTGAGGTAAGGGGAAAAATAGGGTGAGTTATAAGTATCTCAGTAAAAGTCTACTCTATTATATGTTTCCAACAAATAATCTTTCATAATACATTTTGTTTATTAATACAATTTCATGAATAGTAATCATTATCAATATACGACATGTATCATCTCACTTGGGGAGAAACCGAGGGAAAGTACAATATAGGTATTCCAACGCATGCTCATCCAATATAAAATATGCTATGATATAAAGCCAATGCATGAAATACAACCCCATATTTATTAGCCATCCAAATACATGGGCACATGTGCAGTCAACTCTGAGATGCATATGGTTCCACTTTCAACCCCATGTACGATCATAATACATTGGGCATATGTATCTATCAAATCATGTCGTATAGGCTCTCTTCTACTGGTAGGTCAACTCCAAAAATAATGAGAGGTCCAACTCTAAGGCCCATGTGTTCTCAACGAATCCATAACAAATGAGAAACAGATGGGGGTCCAACTCTAAGGCTCATATTCCATCACAATAGTTCAATTACATATGGACACCTAAGATAGATAAATCTCCAAAGATACATGTGTATGTAATGTGTACCTATAGTCTGTCAAAATCAGTCTACTACAACCAATAGCCCATGAGTACCATACTCTGCAAGACTTCCCACATATAAAATCATTATCATGATGCATGTATAAAATTCTTGGATGTCATATCATATTTTCAATGTCCATTTCATATGAACATTCAATACTCGTCTATTTATACAAAACCTTTTCAATGTAAGCATAATAAAACATTTTATGATGAGTATCCCATTCTAAAAAACATTTACAACATTATAACTTTAATCATAAAATAATGGCATCTATTTTCCCACTTTTATCCATAATATATGAGTATGACAACATGTTATAAAAATCATGCATGAATTTAAAAAGGTAGAATAAGAACCCCTACCTCGAATCCTTGACTTGAATACTCAGATATTCATCCCTAAAATGCTCTCCAAATTATGCCAAAAAGTCTGAACAACTTAGGGAGAAGATATACTAGAGTGTAGGAGAAAGTAGGAAAGGAAAAAAAATGAGAAAATGGGTGGCTCGACCACCAATTTATAGCCAACCAAGGGAGCTCACTAGTAGTGGAAACGATATGGCAACGAGTTGGTGGTTGCAAGGTGGTGAAGGTAGTACTTAATTGTTTTCATTCAATCTGATTTTTCACACAGATTTTTCCTGTTACATCCTGACATTGTAAAACATTGTTTATAATTTCTTTTTAAGTACTATAATTATTTATACTAAAATTAAGGGGTTTTATAATGTGTTTAGTATTTCTGTGAACAAATATGTAATGTTTCATATACTTGTATATTTATTTTTTCTTTTATTTTTTCTACTTGACAAGTAATTTTAATTTTTGTTTTTATAATTTTAGGTGAGGTAGGATGTCTGATAAGAGTCAAATTATTGCATTTTGTTATGATTTAAATGTTGATATTTGTGTGAAAATTGCGTTTATTTGATTATTTAATCCACAAATGTCATTTCACGGGTATTTCGTGTTTAAAGTGCAATTTTAGGTAAAATCATAATTTTTGAGAAGTTTGGGACAAATTTCAATGATCGGGATTGAGTGCAAATAAAAAGAAAACAAAATTTCAAAATTTGGAATTTCGCCGCCGGCGAGAATATTCTCGCCGCCAGCGAAAACCTTACGAAGAATACGTTGAAAATCATGCAGGGAGCACGTATTTTGGCAAAGCAATCTCGCCGCCGGCCAAGTGCATCTCTCCGCCGGCCACAGTAATCTTGCCGCCGACGAGATTTAGCGGAACCAAAATAGTCCACACAATTTTATGTTGTTTTGTTCCAAAATTTCCCCCAAAACCCAAGATCTATATATACAATATGATGGAGAAAGAGGGGGACGGCAGAAAGTGGAGTTCAAAGACATTTTTGGAGGAGAGAAGGAAATTTTGGAGAAACTTGAACGATATTCACCATTGTTGCTACCAAGTCTTCATCTTCTAGAGTTTTTTCATCTCTTCTCCTTAGCTTTTATATTCTACAGTTTATTTAGATTTGTTATTCATGAATTCAATTGAAATAATGGTTGTTCTTATTTCCGTTATGAACTAATTCATTTTTGCTAAGGCTATGATGTAGTTGAATCAAGGAAATCTGATTTCTTTTGTTATTGTTATATGAGTTCATTGTTTTCAAGTTGAGTATTTATTTCCATGCTTAATGCTTTTAAATTTCTGGCCCAGATATAGATGATTAGTTGCATTATATTGAGACCGAGAGGAGATATGTAATGAATGCTTCTTGTGATAAATACCGTATGTTGAATGCGAGTATGAGAACTAATGCATAATGTATGTGGTTATTCTAGAAACTCCATAAATCGTAATGTGCTTGTTTGTGATTAAATCTTCATAGAAATATAGTTGGTTTTCATAGATAAGTAATTCTAATATAACTCGAGAGAGAGTATTAGGTAAATTTGGGTTTTTCAACCATCACTTTTAGCTTTGATTCTCATATAACATGACTTGAAATCGGATTGAATTGATTTAACGAAATCAAATGCCTTAGCGTTTTTAATTATTCGTGAACAACATTCAATTTTGTTATTTGCATTTAGTTTTAAGTTAATTTTCTTCTTAAACAATTTCAAAAATTCGGTTTTCAAATAAAATTAGGATTAGTCAATTTCGGTATTTAGTAACACCATTCCTTGTGGGTTCGATATCCGTACTTTTGTACACTTTATTACTTGAACGATTCGTACACTTGCGAAAAAAAGCATCAATGTCCTTAGGGTACCATCTCATACCTTAAATAATATAAATAGACCTAATAGGCTATTAAAAAGGCTGGACTTTGAGGTCCCACGATCTTTAGTTGAACAAATTTTTGAATCAAACATTGACCTTATACCTAAACTAACAAATATGGGAGAAAATCCACCACTTAGGAAAACCACTATGAAGAAGTATGCAAAGCCAATAATTGGAACTACTATTGCCTAAATCCAATTGGGTGAGACTGTTGTGAACTATGAACTAAGAAACATTCATTTTTCCATGTTATCTTCCTTTAATGGACTACCTAATAAAGACTCACTATCTTTCATTATGGATTTCTACTTAACAGTCCAAACCTTCCCCTTCAATACATTCACCAAGGACCAACTCATAATGCAATGTTTCCCTTACACCCTAAAAGACAAGGCCAAGACGTGGCTAATGTCACTCCCTCTAAGTTCCCTAATGACCTAGAAGGATGTTTAAAATAAATTTATGGGAAAATTCTATTCCCACAAAAAATTCCGATGTGATAGCAAAGATTTCTACTTTCTCTTTTATGGAGGGAGAACCTTTCCAAGAAGCATGGGATAGGTTCAAACACTTTCTAACTCAATATCCCTATCACAACTATCCTCTATATCTATAAAACTAGTTTTTCTATGATGGATTGACATAACAATATCAATTCATCGTTTACAACGATGTTGGAGAGCTCTTGAGTGAGGAAAGTAGGAGTCCATGAAATAGACTCTGATACTAAAGTTCAAATATAGCTTGCTCAATTGACCAAACAAGTTGCACTTCTTACCATATATGCCACAACAAATAAATAATATTGTGGCTTATGTAGTACTTTAGGACATGGTGTTGATGCTTAACCCTATCAAGTTAAAGCAAATGTTGGACTTAAGTAGGTCAATATATTGGGGGTTACTAGCAAAGACCAAGGTACAATTCCAATGCAAATACCTATAACCTAGGGTGGAGGAATCATCTCAATTTCTCCTAAAGGCAAAAACAACACTCTATTCACCCAGAGCATTAACCAACAGGGCCAACTATTCCACCAACTAAAGTATAGATGAAGTAGCTAACTGAGCACTTGCACATGTAAGTCAAAGAATAGTTTTGGAGTCAAAAAATAACATAACTCAATAATGTAAGGATAGTGAGTTTACAAAATAATGAAATCTCTCAAGCAATGTTTCACTAAAGATAGTAAATATAGTCTTGGATGGGAGGTAACCCATTATTTTATTTTATTATTACTTTAATTTAGTTTAAATTCATAGATAATTGTTTTTATTATTTTATTGTTTTATTATAGGTATAGATTTTTGGGATTATTTTATTATTATTTGAATAATAATATAAGAAAGGGGGAGTAATGTAAAACTTAGTGTGAAGAAAAGAGTGTTTCATGATGCAATATGCTTTTATTTGTGCTATGGCATGAGAGTTTCTGATCAACTTGGATTGAAGTTCAATAGTTCATGTCATAGCATGCTTTTATTCTGCCCCATAGCCTGCAAACTAATTCTGGCCAGAAATACCTCCTCACTCGAAAACACACAAAATTTCCCTCATTTTCTCTCTTCTTCTTAACAAACCCTAAATTTTCTCTCCCACCAAAAACCTCAAAACCCTTAAAAATCCTACTTTTCTTCCATAATCTTTCAAAACCTTTTTACAAAAATCACTTTCCTAACCTTCTCTACCAATTCCCTAAAGAATTCTTCATTTTCTTCAATCAATAACAACACAAGTAGAAGTTCATAATTTTTTAGAATTTAACTCTTACAATTATATTCTCTTAATTCTTTGAATTATTTGAGAATTATTAAGAGTTTCAACCCCTAAATAGGACAAAGAGGGGTAAGAAATATTTTGAAATAAATTGCTTTGTGTTGTTTTCATCTGGATTATCTAAGAATCTTTGAATTTTGATATTGTTAAATTTTTGAGATGACACTAAAAAAAGGGTAGGAATAGTAAAGGAAAAGAGATTTCAACTTCTATAGATTATGATAGGACCAAATTTTCAAGTCTTGAGGCCAAATTATGTTTTGAAACATCCGTATAAGTAAATAAAGGCTTCATACCTGAAAGAATAATGGATTTTGATTTGGGGCTAATGCCCAATTTGAGAGAATTCTTTAGGATATAGTAGTAATATAATGAAAAAAGTTTGTTAAAGAACCAAGTGTTGATATAGAATCACTTGTTCGAGAATTCTATGCTAACGTTCCCGATGCCATTGATAATGTAGTTAAAGTACAGGATGTACTAGTCCCATTTAGGCCAAATGATACAAATACTTATTATTATTTAGTGAATATTGGGCAAGGTGAGTATGAAATATATTTAAATAATGTCGATTATTCTACAGTACTTGAAACCTTTACTATAGAGGGAGCTTGATGGAATTATACTGTTGGGAAACATAAGGGATTTAAAGCCAAGTACTTGGGTAAAGCTTTTCATACTTGGAAATTCTTTATATATTCAAGATTGATGCCCACCAGACATTACAATTCTGTTTGTAGAGAAAGGGCAATTTTATTGTATGCTATTACATCCAAGATGTCTATAGATGTAGGCAACCTGAGAAATTATTGAACTCAGCATATTATGATGAACTCACCTCTAGTACCAACATATCCCAAAGGTAAAGAAGGTCGTTCCTTCATCAAAATTAACCATAAAAGAATAAATTCATAATTTTGGTGAAAGAATAAGCTACATGGAAGAGTACTAGTAGGCCTACAATACCTACCAAACTATATTTTTTAAGTGAAAACATAGTGATCATAACCGGTTGATATATGAAATGAGTTGGTTGCAATTCAACCATCTTGGAATGGATACAAGCCATTTAATAATCCCTAAATATCAATACTATGATTTAACCTTTACATATCCTAAAAGATCATGACATCAACCTGAACAATAAGATCCAAATGACATGAAGGATTGAGTTCTAAAATTTCTTTTGGAGTTTTATGAGTTTTCATTTTATTCATTTTGTTTTATTTTGAGAACTTTAGTTTAAATTTTGTTTGAATTTTATGTTTTTTATGTTAATTATTTTGTTTTATTTTGTTTCTTATCATTTGAACATTATTTAGAACTGTTAATTTTATAACTGTTTATTGAAATTTGTGAGAACAGCACAGTTTTCTATGTAAATTTCAATGTTTAGGATGATGGATTCATATGCATTTTCACATCAATTCTTGAGCAAGTTCAACAAATGGGTAACTTTACTACTTTTTACTCTCTTTCTCTTTAGTTTGCAATTATTACATTGAGTGTAATGTAAGTTTTAGGTTGTGGGTGAAAAAAGTTACATATTTATAAAATTGAGCTAATTTAAAAATTTTACATAAATATATTTTCACATTTTTACAATGTTTTTATTTTTTATTTTTGTGTTCTTTAATTTATTTTTTATTGGATTGGGAAATTTTAGGTGAATTTTAAAATTTGTCTTGCAAAATTATCACGTCTTTTATTTAGTTTTAAGTAAAAAATTAAATCTTTGTACTATTAGATTAATTTAATGAACATATCATGGAGTAATATGATAGTTAGTTTTTGTCATAATTTGTATTTCATGATAAAATATTGAAATTACGATAAACCCAAAATCGGTGTTTAGATTTCAAATAGTGGGTACTATCTTTTGAGAATATTTTGAGCCATTATCTTCATATTCTGAGTAATCATATTTTTCTTCTCTTTTAAACACTCTTCTTATTAGTTTGAATTGATCTCTATTGGTTTTTCCTAGAATGCTAGAATTTTTACATCTAATAAAGTATCATATATTTATTTGTATTACTTAAATTGAAAGACTTAAGTAGAAACTAAAAATATACGTCTTTATCTCCATTTATGAATGACTTGTAAGAAAGAGACATATATGGGGTTACCTAAACCAATACAAAAGAAAAGGCCAAAAATTATTCACTTACTATATCATACAAAAATATGTACAAACTGTACATAGGTCATTTCTCTAAAATATATATTTCTAAAAAAAATAAGAAAAAAATAAGAGAGAAAAATAAAATACTATGACCCAATCAAAATTGTGAGAAATGGCTAAATGTAAAAGAAATATATGAAATAAATCCCCAAAGAAGTCATTGTATTTTCATCATCTCTATAAAGCATATAACGTAAATATGAATGTTTAAAATATTAAAATAACTTATGTTATGAATTTTAGTTGTGAACTTAGAAAAAAGCATGAGAAGTTTTGTTATTCTTCTTTACTTTCTTATTCTTCATTTTACTTTTATTTTTATTTTTTATGTGTTATTTGTGTATTTTTGTTGATTATTTTTTAAAGTGATTTTTCATTAACAATTATAGTAAACTATGAATATTTAGAATATTAAAATAATTTAAGCTATGGATTTTAGTTGCGAACCTAGAAGAAATTAAAAAGCATGAAAAGTTTTTCTATTCTTTTTTGCTTTTTTATTCTTCATTTTTAATTTTAATTTGTTAACTATTTATGTGTTTTGCTTATTTATTTTTTAAATTTTAGTTTGATGTTTGTGGGTATCATCTCTAAAAACCCTCCATGAGACTTAAACTCTTCCATAAGGTCAACCTAGGGATAAAATGATTTAAGATAGTTTAATTTTATTCTAGTAAGAAGATGGTTGAGGTTGTGATGAGTGCTTAAAAATACATAATATAATGTGATTTTATACACTTCAAATGATAAAATAAATTTATATTTGCATATTTTTATTATCTTTTAAAATAAATATATCTTTTCAAAATCATGGGTATGTTTTGTTATTGTTTTGGTATTTTGGCTTGAAAATGATTTAACTGATTAACACTCAAAAAATAGTACTTAAAAGAACTCTATTACAACATTAATTCATAAAAGATTGACATATGTAAAACTTACATATGTTCCAAACCATTGTAAAGGGTATAATTAAAAATAGAGGTTCCAATTGTTCAGAGGAACGCGGGCTACGACATGTGTAGTAGATAAAATTGCATCAGGGTACGGCCTATATCATGCCACGATGTGAAATTAAATGGTGTCATGACACCTTCCTATCTGATCCAATATTTTCTCTTTTTCTTCATTCATAAATTGGACCCAAATTCACTTCTTAAGAAAATCATCATGTAGCCCAATCTTTAACTACATTTCTAGTTTCTCTCTAGCAGCTCTTTTCTTTTAGTAGTTTTAAAGTTTTTCTCTCAAATTGAGAGTTGAACGATTATAGTTTATTGATGACTCTATGAAAATAGAGTCATTAGCGCACTTTTTCACTTAATATTTACTTGTTTTATTTAATAAAAAGTATTTTTGTGGCTAAAAAAATTAAAATATAAACTTTTTAGTGAAAAAAGGTGAAAATATAATTTTTGGGATTTTTCTAGATTTTTTATGAATTTTTAACGCAGGACCAATCAAAAGCTGCCACGTGGCATGCCACGCAAGCATAGGAGTTGACTGAGCAAGCCACATGGACGCCACGTAAGCACGGAGAGCGAATCACGTTACGCCGCGTGTGAGGAGGAGAAACACACACCACGTGTCAGCACGACGTTTAATCAGAGTTCGGAAATCAGTCAACGCGCTATGACACGTGTCACCATGCTATTGCTCGAAGCGGTCTACCCGTGCGCCACGCCATCCGTTCCCATGAATCACGTCACGCCACGTGGTGATGACTCAGCAAAGGTTGACTCTGACCGGTCTCCCCTGCCACGTGTCTCTCTGATTCGCCCAATAAACTTCTGATGCCACGTGTCACGCTGTGATTGGTTGATATTGTAAGTTTTTCTTTTTTTGATCGTAGCCCTTGATTTGAAGCTGATCGGACGGTCCAAATCACACCTGAGCTTTATTTAAGCCCCTAATCACTCCATAAACCCTAATTTGCCTCCATTAGCATAATTTTGGTCAGTTTTTAGAGCTAAAAAGAGAGAAAAATACATAAAAAATGAAGAAACAATACAATTTTGGTGGAGATTCAAGAGGAAATTAATTATACAATTCAAGAGATTGATTGTATTTCTTTTTCTACTCTTTTCTTTATTAATTTTATGTCTTCCTTTATGAAAAATATGAGCTTTATGAACACAATTATGTGTAATTAATTTATTAATCTAGGGATCTTATGAACCCAATTTTTACCATGTGATGATCTAATATTTTTTCTCAATTATAATATTAATTTAATTATATTATTTAATCTGATTTTTATGCTATTAATTGTTTGGCCCACAATTTATCTATAGAGGCAATTAAATAGATTTGAGAAAATTATTTAATTGTTTATCTTGATTAAATAACATGCATAGTTTCTAGGCAGAGATGTATAATTCTTATGTATGTGATCCATAATTGATGAACTTAATGAGTAGTATGCAATTTAATTGGCATGAGAGTGTGATTAAATTAATTACTATATGGTGTGTAGTTTACTTGAGAGAGGAATACATGCTAGGTTAGATTCAATTGATCATGTAATTAAATGATATTATATTGGGGGGATTTTAGTGATTCGCATGTTTAGAAAATTGGGAGATTAAGTATTCCAAGATATTTTCTCATATATCTTTTTAGTCACAAAATCTAATTTAATTAATTATTGCTATTTACTTTTAATTATTTTAATTTTGCTTTCTTAAGATATAAAAACACCAAAAAATTGATTTTTATTATTTTTAGTTTTAAAAATTAATTTTAAAAAAAAATAATCTCTATGGGAACGATCTTTATTTATCATTATATTACTTGTTACAATACGTATACTTGCGTATTTATTGCACACACAATTTGTGTGGCGATCATTTATGTAGTAGTTTTTGTTTCGATTTAATAAACAGTGTTGGAAATTCTGTTTGGAGGTTTTCCATAAACATAAAAAATATTGAAGTACTGTAAGCATACAATTGAGGTATAATTAAAATGTATTCTTCTCAAATTATCTTTATGTGTTGTTTTACATATTATATTTAATTTATTGATCATTTATTAAATTAAGCATATTTGGTTGAAAATACTATGAGATATTAATAATATTATTATGCTTGTAAAATATTAAAGTGGATAAATATTTTTTTATAAAATGAATTAAGTTTCATTTTGTTATCAAGGTTTGGATAAAGTTTGCAAAATAAAAATATATTAACGAAGTATTTTTTATAATAAACATAAGAGTTAGATTTGAGATTTAATTATTTGGATCGAATTTAAAGCCAATTCTTCGATTTTGGATTTGATTATTCAGATCTTTGGAAAACTCTATTTCAAAATAATTTATAAGAATATTGAAAAATATATTGATGATAAATTCTTGCAATAATTTTCAAATTTGAAATTTAGTTTTCAAATACTTAAATCATAAACCTAACTTTGATATCTTGATAAGAATTTAAATTGTTAGACCTGATCAAAGGCATGCTTTGATACTTAAATACGTGCAAGCTATTTTGAAAATATACAAAATTTTTACACTAAGTTTTGACCCATCAATAACATAGGAGCTAGAACCTATGTAGGTTTATCTCGTTACATGCTTTATTATGTATGAACGCATGATGTGAGAGCACAATCATAGATCATTTACTAAATATGTTCGCACAAAGGAGGCCTTGAAGTGACTGAAAATCCTTTATTTTTTTTTTAGTATTTTTGCCTTATTCACATGTTGTTAGAGATGGCAATTTTCTCTGTAGGAGGAGAATAGTGGAAAAAATCCGATTTTAGCATCGATGGGGAATGACACTGTAGGGAATGGGGTAGAGGTGGGGATTACCCTCCCCGCATCGTTCATTCCTTGATCCCCATTTTCTTATATTTCGTTCATAAAAAATATTATATATTTACATAAATTTATAATTAAATTTAATGATTTTACTAAAAAAAATACTATTTCCACCACTAAATTAGTAATTTAAGTGTTAAAATATAGTATAATATGTATAAAAAATAATTATTTTGATGATTGTCAAAATAACAAAAGAATTAGTTTAAGTGTAACAATTACTTTATATTCAAAATTTTAAGTTTATTATATTTAATAAACACATATAATTGATATTTTATGTTGATTTTGGCTATTTAATATATAATTATTATTAAGTTTTTTCATTAGTGGGGAATCTGATCATCATAAAAAAAAATCCAAAACTCCAATCCCTGAATAACCCCCACAATTATTTAAATGGGTGATGGGGATAGCCTTCTTGCCCCCCACCTTGCACGACTGACCTCCCTACATGTGTGTTATTTACTATGTTAACGCATGTTACTATTTTGGACAAGAACCTATGAGATACACTATCACTAGTGTATTTATCATAGATTATTATTTCTTATCTTAAGTTGTTTTGTGGTATGTTGATTTAAGCATGTTATTTTTCTATTTATGCTATGTTATCTACTTAATTCATGTTGTGAAGCCTACTTGGTCGATTTAGAATAGAGCTCATAAAAAATTTTAATAGGTTGAGTATTCGCCCCCTTGTAGGCCCCAAATGCCTAGTTAGGTAGGAAGTATAATTCTGATATCTGTAATTGTTCTCACTTATGGAACTCTCAGGAACAAGTGACAAACTCACCCATGTGTACTGAGACTTATGGGATTCTACACAAAGCCTATCTTTGAGTATATTTGGGTATTTCATTACCTTTATAAATGAATTCTCTAGAAAGACTTGGATTTATAACCTCGAGATGAAGGATGAAACACTTGAAAAATTCAAGAGCTAGAAGACACAAATAGAATTACAATCAAGGAAAAGGGTCAAATATCTAAGAACTAAAATGGCCTTGATATTGTAAAGAGAGCTTTAATGCATTATGTAGGGATATTGGTATAACAAGACACATGTCTTTAGCCTACACCCCTCAACAAAATGGGCTGGATGAAAGGTGATTACTGATAGGAGTCAAATTATTCCATTTTTGTTATGATTTATAGGTTGATATTTGTGTGAAAATTGCGTTTTATTTTATTATTTAATCCACAAATGTCATTTCACGGGTATTTCGTGTTTAAAGTGCAATTGCAGGTAAAATAATAATTATGGAGAAGTTTGGGACAAATTTCAATGACCGGGATTGAGTGCAAATAAAAAGAAAACAAAATTTCAAAATTTGGAAGTTCACCGCCGGCGAGAATATTCCCGCCGCCGGCGAAAACCTTACTGAGAAAATGTTGAAAATCATGCAGGGAACACGGATTTTGGCAAAGCAATCTCGCCTTCGGCCAAATAAATCTCGCCGCCGGCCAAGTACATCTCGCCGCCGGTGAGATTTAGCGGAACCAAAATCGTAAGTTTTCCAGAAATCTCGCCGCGGCGAGAATAACTTCGTCGTCGGCGAGTTTCGTTCGAAAACACATTTTTATGCTATTTTGTTCCAAAATTGCCCTCCAAAACCCTAGATCTATAAATACATTATGATGGAGAAGGAGGGGACGGTAGAAAGCAGAGTTCAAAGGCATTTTTGGAGAAAAGAAGGAAATTTTGGAGAAACTTGAAGGATCTTCACCATTGTTGCTACCAAGCCTTCATCTTCTAGAGTTTTTTTCATCTCTTCTCCTTAGTTTTTATTTTCTGCAGTTTATTCATATTTGTTATTAATGGATTCAATTGAAATAATGGTTGTTCTTATTTCCGTTATGAACTAATTCGTTTTTGCTAAGGCTATGATGTAGTTAGATCAAGGAAATCTGATTTCTTTTGTTATGGTTATATGAATTCATTGTTTTCAAGTCGAGTATTTATTTCCATGCTTAATGCTTTTAAATTTCTGATCAAGATTTAGATGATTTGTTGCATTATATTGAGACCGAGAGGAGATGTGTAATGAATGCTTCTTGTGATAAATACCGTATGTTGAATGCGAGTTTGACACCTAATGCATGATGTATGTGGTTATTCCAGAAATTCCATAAATCGTAATATGCTTATTTGTGATTAAATCTTCATAGAAATATAGTCGGTTTTCATAGATAAGTAATTCTAATATAACTTGAGAAAGAGTATTAGATAAGTTTAGGTTTTTCAACCATCACTTTTAGCTTTGATTCTCATATAACATGACTTGAAATCGGATTGAATTGATTTAGCGAAATCAAATGCCTTAGCGTTTTTAATCTTTAGTGAACAACATTTAATTTTGTTATTTGCGTTTAGTTTTATGTTAATTTTCTTTTTAAACAATTTCAACAATTAAGTTTTCAAATAAAATTAGGGTTAGTCAATTTCGGTACTTAGTAACGCCATTCCTTGTGGGTTCGATATCCGTACTTTTGTATACTTTATTACTTGAACGATTCGTACACTTGCGAAAATAAGCATCAAGTTTTTGGCGCCGTTGTCGGGGAATGGTTTGATTTTATTAATATCGATACTACCTAATCTTAGTTTTAATTTGAAGTTAATTTGCTTTATCTTTCTTTCATTTTTAATTTTGTTTATTTTGCTGTTTTATTTTATTTATCATAAAAAAAAGTAACTTTGTGTTGTTTTTGTGTTAGTTGATTTTCTGGTTGTAGGATTTTTGTATGAGACGTACAAGAAGCCTTAACCTTCTTCCATTTGATCCGGAGATTGATAGAACATATAGGCGTCTAAACCGAGAGAGAAGACGTTCAACCTCAGCTCCTAATAGACAATCAACCATGGATCCACCATTTGTTGAGGGAGGTGGAAATCGTAGAGCTTTGAAGGATTATGCTGCGCCTAATGTTACTGGAACTATTTCAAGTATAAGGAGGCCGACTATTCAAGCCAATAACTTTGAGATAAAATCATCCTTTATCCAAATAGTTCAATCAAATCAGTTTGGGGGAATGTCAAAGGATGATCCGAATGCACATATTTCTTACTTTCTGGAGGTGTGTGATCTTTACAAGATAAATGGTGTGTCCGAAGATGCTGTAAGATTGAGGGTTTTTCCTTTTTCACTTCGGGATAAAGCCAAGGAGTGGCTAAACTCATTACCACCAGGATCAATTACAACATGGAATGAATTGGTTCAGAAATTCTTATCCAAGTTCTTTCCTCCTGCTAAGACGACAAAATTGAGGAATGAAATCACATCTTTTACATAGTATGACCAAGAATCATTGTATGAATCTTGGGAAAGATTCAAAGAAATGTTGAGGAAGTGCCCACATCATGGTATACCAATTTGGCTACAAGTCTCTACATTTTATAATGGGTTGGTTTCAAACTATCGTGCAATGATTGATGCTGCAGCTGGAGGATCTTTGATGGGAAAAACACCGGAGGATGCTCATGAGTTGTTAGAGGTTATGGTAGAAAACAACAATCAGTGGAATTCAGAGCGGGTAATTGCAAAAAGACCAGCAGTAGTGCATGAAATTGATTCAGTGAATGCTTTGTCGGCTCAAGTTGTTGTTCTTTCAAGAAAGATGGATTCTTTGTCCTCCAAATTTGAATCCAAACCAACTGCACAATGTGATTTATGTGGTGGAAATCATGCTAGCATCGAGTGCCAAGTTGGAAATCCATTTGCTTCACCAAATACTGAGCAAGCAAATTATGTTTCAAATTTCCAAAAACCTCAACATAACCCATACTCGAACACCTACAATCCAGGTTGGAGAAATCATCCAAATTTTTCATGGGGAAATAACCAAGGGGGATTCAAACCGTCATCATCTTCCTACCAACCCCAGGAGAAAAAACAAACAAATTTGGAAGAAATTTTGGGAAAGTTCATTGAGGAGACAAGAGCAAATTTCAGAAATCAAGAGGCAATCAACAGGGACATCCAAAACCAACTGGGGCAGCTTTCAAAGCAGATTGCAGAAAGGTCTCAAGGATCACTACCTAGTGACACAATAAATCCCACAGCATGCAAAGGCTATCACATTGAGAAGTGGAAAAGAACTTGAGAATCAGAAGAAATCGGAGAAAAAGATGGAAGAATCTAAAGAAAAGCCATCAAGATCCTAAGATATTCAACCTTCCCCATATGCAAAATATGAGCCTCCTATCCCATATCCTCAAAGATTGAATAAGAAAAAGCTTGATAATCAATTTGATAAATTTCTGGATATTTTTAAGAAATTGCATATTAACATTCCTTTTGCAGAGATGTTGGAACAAATGCCCAAATATGCAAAATTCATGAAGGAAATCCTATCAAAGAAGAGGAGGCTGGGAGATAATGAAACTGTCATGCTAAATGAGGAGTGCAGTGCAGTTCTTCAAAGAAAATTGCCACAAAAATTGAAAGACCCAGGGAGTTTTACTATACCTTGTACTATAGGAAGTTGCAATTTTGATAAAGTCCTATGTGATTTAGGAGCAAGCATTAATTTGATGCCACTTTCTATTTTCAGGAAACTAGGCCTGGGAGAAGTGAAGCCCACTTCAATATCTTTACAATTAGCGGATCGATCGGTGAAATATCCTCTAGGGGTAATTGAGGATGTTTTAATTAAAGTCGGTAAGTTTATTTTCCCTGTATATTTCATGGTGCTTGACATGGAGGAAGATAGAGAGATACCGTTGATATTGGGGAGACCGTTCCTTGCAACTGGAAGAACATTGATTGATGTTCAGCAAGGAAAGCTCATTCTACGGGTGCAAGATGAACAAGTAACTTTTGATGTTTTTGAAGAAATAAAATCTCCAAGTGATGTACATTCTTGTTTTCAAATTAACACTCTTGACGGGTTAATCTCGGAAACTTTTGAGGAGATAACTCCATTGCTACCACTAGAAGCTGGCCTTGTGAAATCTGCAACAATTGAGGAGGAAGATGAGGGGACAAGACAATGTTCGATTACCGGCAAAGACCTAATGAATATTTATGCAGTTGATGGAACATTTAAGGAGTTGGGAACAAATGAAACTCCAACCTCGGTGGTAAAGAATGGAGCCAACAAGATTGAGCTAAACCCAATGCCATCCCATCTAAAAAAATTTCTTACGCTTACCACCAGTGGCGGTTTCACCACCGTGAAAGGAGATCTCTCTTCCCTTTCTTACATTGAGGACAATGTAAGGTTTTGGTTGAAGTGCGGTAAACGGTAAATCTTTTTCTCCCTTCATTTTTAGTAGTTTTGTTTGTGTGTTTAGTTGTGTTTAATTTTGATTTTCCATTTATTTTTCTGCATTTTGATTTAATTTTTTTATTTTATTTTATTTCTTTATTGTCTTATTTTATTATTATTATTGTTATTATTATTATTTTTATTTTTTTTGCATTTTACTTGTTTTAATTTGCACGTTGATGATAATAATGTGATTGTGATAACAAGTAGTCATTAGAAGACATTAAATTTTGCTTTGGTTTAAAGAGAATTTCAAATGTTGATTTTACCTAGTTGGCGACTCTTTTGGTATGTGGTATGATTTGGTTGATTAGTCTAAATGCTTAGAGAAGTCTTATGTGTGAATTTTGCATGGACATTTTTGTGATTTTAACAAACTCTAGAACTCATTTGAAAACCTCTTGAGGCAAAATAATTTGGAATTGCACTATGTAGGATATGATGTAGGCCATTTTTGGATCGATTGTGCCATTTTAAGCCTACCTTGTTATCTTTATATCACTAGTTACCTCTTTGAGCCTATTTAAATGTATTGTTAGCCTTACTTTTCTTTCTTTTTGCCTTCTATAACCTACCTTTTATTGAGCCAAAAATATATATATATATATATAATTCCTACCTTATTTGTTAAGAGCACTTAATTTTGAACACAAACTTTGCAAGAGAAATTGGAGAAATCTTCCACATATATTGGAAGAAATTGGTTGGGGGTTATGTCTTTTCAAGAACAATTAGAGTAAGGGTGATGAAAAAAAAAGAAGAAAAAAAAAAGAAGAAGAAGAAAGCCTTCACATTCTAGTAAATAAAAGAGTGTTAGTGATGGATGTACTAAGGTGAAAGATTGAGGAAGAACTTTGTTTATCTGTGGAAAAATGGGTTATGATCGGAAGAAACAATTTGGGTTAAATGGTGTTATTCTTTTACTTAATTGGTTGTGTTTAATCTAATAAGTGCCCTTATTTGTATTTTGACACTTCCCGTTCTTTCTTAACCAAATACCTAAGCCTAACATTACAAGCCTCATTAAGTCCTATTGATCCAAAGTGGTGTATTTTCCTTCATTAGTGGAGAGAGGTTTGAAAAGTGAGCCTATGGAGTTTGAGATTTCACCTTTTTGTTTGTGGATGTTATGCATAATATTATCCGGGCAGTATGGCTATTGGTTTGTGGTTTGATGGATGTTTAAGAGTCAATAATAAAAGTGAAATTGGCATTTGAGATTTCTTAAAGCTTAGGTGACATTTAATTATTCTATATGTTGGGTGTTATTTACAATTTTTGAGACATTTGTGCAAATTATTTGTTATGTGATTTTATTGTTTTAAGTTAGGATATTTATAGGTAAGATGTTTGTGGGTGTCATCACTGGAAGCCCTCACGAGACTACAACTCGTCCTACTAGGGCCGCCTAGGGGTTTAAAGGCTTATTACATACGCTTAATGTAATGTTGTAAATAGAATAAATTTCCTTTGAATTTTTCTTTTAATGTCTCCTTTGAAATTATTCATAGATCGCTTTTCTTGCTAGAGACTAGCAAGAAGCTGGTTGGGGGTTGTTATTGGTATAACAAGACACATGTCTTTAGCCTACACCCCTCAACAAAATGGGCTGGTTGAAAGGTGATTACTAATAAGTGCAGGGATACTAAAGAAATACTAGGCAGAAGCATTATACACTACATGTTTATGCATAAACAGTAGTCCCTCCACTTCATTGGATTTTAAAACACTTAAAGAGGTGTGGACTAGGAGACTAGTAGTTTATGAGACGCTTTAAAGTGTTTCAATATGTAGCCTATATGCATAAGTGAATGGATAAGTTGGAACCAAGAATTCTGAAGTGTTTTTTCTTGGGATACCTTGATGGAGTTTAGGGCCACAAATTGTGGGATCCAGAGCATTCTATATGTATCATTAGTAGAGATTGAGTATTTAGAGATGGTGAAATGTATCAACAATCAGTCAATGTACCAAGTGATGATGTCATTAGTGCACATGAAACTCACCTTGATCTTAAGATGGAGGAATTGAAAGGAAGCAAAGTACAAACATGGAAGGAAGTGAACTTCAAAATACCCATATGACCTCTGAGCAAGGAACTTAATGGTTATCAGCTAGCAAGAGATAGGAAAAGAATGTAGACTAGAAAGCCAACAAGGTATAAGGACTAATTAAGTTGATGAACTAAGAGCTATTGGAACTAACCTCATAGCCTTTTCTTTCACAATGGGCTACAAAGTAGATGACTTAGAACCTAAAAGCTATG
Source organism: Hippophae gyantsensis (assembly GCA_030763125.1). Taxonomy (NCBI): domain Eukaryota; kingdom Viridiplantae; phylum Streptophyta; class Magnoliopsida; order Rosales; family Elaeagnaceae; genus Hippophae; species Hippophae gyantsensis. Next base: position 36,510,525 of record CM061035.1, on the reverse strand, counting down.
ATTAGGAAATCAGGTGTGATGACTCTCAAAAAATGGAGGGAGTCCATGGAGAATGAGATGACGTCACAGATGAAGAATAAAAACATGGATTCTAGTTCCAAAGCATGAAGGTGCAATGACAGTGGCTTGTAACTGGTTGTACAAAAAGAATTAAGGTATACTAAGTGTGGAGTTACCATGATTCAAGCCAGGGTTGATGGCTAGAGGTTTTACATATAGAGTTGGAATAGATTTTAAGCATTCTTCAATAAGGGCATTATTGGCCATATTGGCACATCATGATATGGAGCTAGAGCAACTCATGTAGAAACAGCCTTCCGTATGTTGGAAGAGTAGATTTACATGGACCAACTTTGGGCTTTGTAGAACCTAGAAAGAATCACATGATGTGCCTACTTAAAAAAATACTTGTATGGATGGAAACAATCTCCAAGGTGTTGGTACAAGTATTTTGATGAATATATGACTATTGTTGACTTTATGAGAAGTGATTAAGACTCATGTATATACTTGAGAAATTTTGGAATTACAAATGCAATATACCTCTAATTGTATATCGATGACATGTTAGTTGCTAGTAAGAGCAAGGTGGAAGGGAGAAGAATCAAGGAGTTATTGGGGATTGAATTTGAAATGAAGGAACTAGGACGTGCTAAAAGAATCTTGTAGATGGAAATTATGAGGAATAGAAGCTCAAAAGAGCTAATGGTTACTCAGACTCAATATATTAGGAAAGTATTGAAAAAGCTTGCTATGGAATTATCAACCCTACTTGAGCTTCATAAGCTACTCATTTCAAACTGTCAAGATCTTGCTCACCAAAGATAAGGAAAGATAAAGGGTATATGGATGAAGGTACTCTATTCTAGTGATGAGGGGTGCTTAATGTACATAGTGGTTTGCACAATGCCTGATTTGGCTCATAGTGCTAGCTTGGTTAGTAGGTATATGAGCAAACCAGGAAAAAAGTCATTGGGAGGTTATAAAATGGGTACTAAGATACTTAAAAGAATCTGCCACCATTGGAATAAAATATGTTGATGTAGGAAGCAAAGCAAGAGTGGTAGGTTTTGTAGACTCATACTCTGTATGTGACTTGGACAAGAGATGGTCTTTAATTGGTTATTTGTTCTAGTTTGTTGGTGGACGGGTTGGCTAGAAAGCTAATTTGCCGAGAGTTATGGCACTATTTTCAACCGAGGCTAAATATGTAGCTACCACTGAAGCTATGAAAGCTCTCTAGTTAAGGGAGTTAGTGGAGGTGCTGGGATGAATGCAGAGAGAAATATAAGTGTATTGTGATAATCAGGGGGAAGTACACTTGTCTAGGAACACTTAGCATCATGAAAAGACTTCATTTCATCAAGGATGTAACAGAAGATAAGCTGGTGGAGCTAAAAAAGATTCACCCAAGCAAAAATTAATCTGACATCCTCACAAACGTAGTCCCATCACACAAGGTTTCACTGTGTAAAAGCTTGGTGAACATAAAAGAGGGTACTAGCAATGGACCAATGGAAAAGAACAAGTAGAGAGATGTAGAGTTGCAGAATTGGCATTTTTCTTGGCACCAAGGTAGAGTTTGTTGTTATATGGTACCAAAGAAGAAATAATACACCTCTTGTACATGGACCAATAGCTACTCTAATATTGTACACCTAGGATTATGTAGTCTGATGTTGTAGCTAACAACAATAAAAATAATGCCTAGGGATCTCAATTAGTGTAACTAATTTACAAATAGAAAGATACGCACTCAGAGAGCAAGAGTGATGGAGATAATCTTCACTAGTGCGAAGACGAATGTAGAGGAAATCTTGTATGAATACCAAGGTGTAAACTTGATACATGAATATACAAGGAGTTTTTGCAAAGTGTGTGTTGTGCACGAAAGAAATAAATAGAAATATATGAATATATCAAAGCGGTAAAAGGACACACCAAATTTACGTGGTTCGACAATTCGCCTAGGTCCACGAGAGGTAGCAGATATTATTGAACTGAGTAAGAAATACACATAATATAGATACATATTTTCTCACTAATAATATATTTCAAGTGTTTTCCCAAACTCACAGTAAACTCTCAAACACACTAAGTATTTTCTCTCTTTGAGTTTGCTTATGCTCTCTCTGATTTCATCTGATTTTTCTCGTTGTAGTATAAACTTGTTTAAATTATTGAGTTTGTAGCGAGTTATTGAATAATAAAAGTCTAAAATTTAAAATTTAAGAGAAATACAGTCTCATTTTTTCACATAATTTATCTATAATTTTATAAATATTACATTTAAAATTATAAGGAATTGATATTTTCAAAACAGAAAACACTAATATCAAAACACTAGTTGCAACAATTCTTAATCATTTTCTTCACGATCACAAGTTCTCCTCCATAACTATGAAGAAAACAACAACATATGTCTTTAAAGATTTCTCTTAAATTTGAGATAATTTTTTTTTTCCAAACAAGACCAATAGTTTTATTTAAAAACTAATCAAGATTGTAGTAGTTCAATTTAAATCACAAGAAGAGCCGGCAAGGGGAACTTTCAAGGAAAATGTTAGCTAGGGTTTCCCTATCCTTTTCTTCTATTCTTCTCCATCGCCCATCTGCCTCTCTACTGCCTCTTTAATGCCTCTAACTCTTCCAAGCTCCAAAGCTCCATCCCTTTTTTTCTTTTTCTTATTTTCTTGTTTCTGTTTACTTTTCGTTTAATAATTTCCCCATTTACATCGCCAAGGATCAAGAACCTCTACATCTCAATCATCTCCCTACACAAGTCAGGTTTCTTTTGGTCCAGCTATTCGTGTGTAAGTTTTCACTTCCTCTCTTGGTAGTACTGATATTGGCTTTCCTCTGGAGCAAGTCCTCTGTTTTTTATTTTGTTTTCTAAGCCGTTTAGATCTTGGAGCCATGGTGCTCCCTCATGGGAATTATATTTGAAGGTTATGTCCTTCAAGAGAAAATCATTGGGTCAAGCAAATAGGACTGGACTTTTTTTAAAATATTTTGGCTGAAAAATTGGTTGTTTTATTTGGAAAGGACCACCAACTCTCAATGGATTTGAAATAAATTGGAGTAAAAGCTTGTAGGATGCCTTAAATATTGGATGTTTGATGATTGTTTTGCTCTTAGGACTATAATCATTAGGGTCGTTTTTCTTTGTTGATTATACTACGTTCATAGGTTTTAGGATGATGGATTTCTTGCTTATTATATCAATTATTGTAATTGGAGTTCAATTTCAAATGGTACAAAAGGATCTTTATTTCGATTACTACATTTAAACATTAATTGAATTGCAATATGTAGGTTATATTTAAATATATGATATATTTGCCGTTGTCTTGATTTATAATTTTGCTTCGTATACAATAAAATTTTTATTGAAAAAAAAAAAAAAAACTAAAGTGGAATCACAGGTTACAGCAGACTAGAAGGGTAGAGCTAACTAGTTTTACGAAAAGTCAAAAAAGCGAACAATTCACGGGTTCTTTCATTTTATTTAACCTCTCCCAAAAAGTCAAAAATCTAAAACACACGCATTAGAGAGTCGAATATCCTATATGCAAAATTAACAATGTGGACCTTACCTTTATGATAATTTATCTAATAAAAGTTTATAAATAATATAATGTAATATTATTTATTATAAATATAAATAAATTCATATATATCTGTATCTATAAGTTATGATTGTAACAATAATATATAAAAATATTCTTCCTTAATTCCTTGGCCAACACTCATTTGATTTTGTGGTCAATTTCCCACCTCTTACGTTGCAGTTTTCAATCAAGTTCCCATGGTCTTCTTTAATAGGGCATTTCTCCCCAATTATTCATTTTTTAATATACTTTACACAAATTACATTATTTACATTCTATACCTTTCATTTTAAAAAAAAAAAATCATTGCAACGAAAATAAAATGAAATTAAAAGTTCATGAAAATGAGAAACCAGCTAAAACAATAAATGATGCAATTGTGCTTCATTTTAATATGTTTGACAACTAACAAACTTGAATTAAAACAAACAATACGAAACGAAGTTTAAGGTAGCTAAAAAGAAATCACAATACAATTAACTGGTTAGATCTCTATCTAAGTTTATGTGTGGTCCAATTTGCTTCTCGCAAATTGATTTATTCAGTTATGTTCAACAACAAATCGGTTAGTAGGAAATAAAAAACTATTTCATATTACCAAATTAGGAAGAGAACCTTCATCTTCTCCAAGCATAAACTTGCAAAGTAAAACCAGATGGACCATTGCACAGCTCGCTTTCTTCAACATTAGCCCACTCCATCACCGACGAACTGCCGGCAGAAGATCCCACCGAAGACATCGAAACAGACGAAGACAAGCTCATCTTCTCCTGCATCTTCCTCCATTCAATCCCATTCATCCCCAAATTCCAATTCTGCTGATTTGCCCACAAACCCATCCCATTTTTATCATTCCAGTTACTAATCACTTGATTATTATCATCTTCTTCTACGAATCTGAACATAAAAACTGCGTGACCATCGTCGTTTTCATTCTCAAATAGCCAATTATAAACGTCCCATGAGATCTGTACTGGAACTCCATCAATTTCAATCCTCTCATTTCCTCTAAATTTCCACTTCAATCGCTTAATCTGCAAAACACTTTTGTTATCAACACTGAAATTCAACCTAGTGGAATGATTGTACCCACAGTCTATCTGGATCTCCCTAACTTTGCCACCAAATTTAGCTCTTGTAGAATAAACTTTATGGGCAAAAACGTGTTCTCTTTTCAACATAAGAACTTGGGTACTTTTAGTTTCTAAGGCTTTAGTCTTGGCATATGCTGCTTTAGTCAAGTCACCAACAAGAAGGGTCATTACTTTGTCAACAACAACGGCGATATAGAACCCAGATTGGGGTTCGGACCCAGATCCGAACTTAGCTTTTGACAGGTCCCAAAAGATTAAAATGTTGGGTGATAGCTTCTTAGATCCATGTTTCTTCCAGAAAATAAACGGTTTGATGTGGAGGTGAAAAGAAGGAGAATAAAGGGGAGGTGGAGAGTCAAAAGCATGGTAGAGAAGATGAAGATGGAGAGAGCGACCAAGGAAAGAGCGAGACCAAGTGAGAGAGAAGAGAGCAAGGTCGGTGTGGTAGAGACATGTGGTGAGATTAGGATTGCCGGAGATTTGAGCCGGCAATGATGGCGCCGGCGGTAGAGGGTCGTTTTGATTGGAGGGTTTGAAGCAGGAAGGAAAGGGTGAGGAATTGCGGGACATTTGTTGTTTCTTTTGCTATTTGTTGGATTCTCTTTGTTCACTCTGATTGTGTTGTCTAGTATGCGTGAAATGCGAATCGAGTGGTTTGGGGTTTATAGGGTTTGTGGGTTTTTTTTTTTTTTTTTTTTAATCTTGGATTATTTAGAGACGCTGAAAGAAAGAGAAGAGAGACTATTGATTTATTAAGTATTATTGGTTAAGATTATTCAGAGATAAAAAAAAATTATGTTATGTTTTTTTAATAATATTATTAAAATTTATAATTATTAAAATAAAAAAATTTATACAAATTTTATCATTATAAAACTAATTATTTCATCTTATTTATATTATATATTATTTAATAAGATTTTTTAAATTAAATTATGATAATTTTTATCGTTAAATATTAATATCTAATATCTTTTTATTAAATTATATTTAATATTATTGTTTATTAATATTTTATTTTTATTATTATAAATTTTAAATTTATTTTTTTAATTTCTCTGTTTTTTATATAGTTGTTTAAATTACTTTTAACTTGATCAGCAACCAATCCATGAATTTTAAATAATTAAAGATATAATCAGTTGTTTATTTATTTTAATACAAGGCATCTAGCTAAACTTCAACAAAGGAAACACTTGTGGTTTCATACCGTATGAAACTTTGGAGATTTGGGGTTGAAGCGAAAACAAATTATTGAATAAAAAAAATTAATAAACAAAGGAAGACTTTTCTTTACTGTCTAAGAACTAAATTGTAAAGTGGGGTTGAAATGTTTTTTTTTTTTTTCAAGGATGTTAAATCAATTTGGACGAGCACAACACACAGTGATATTTATAATATATTTCATATAGCTCATTAATTAAAAGTGTTATTAAAATAATATATATATATATATATATATATATATATATATCATTCATCAATAAAAGCTATAATCAAAGATGCTTTTAATGTCCAAAAAATAAAAAATTTAGTGAATGATGAGACATTTTACCACTGTGTCACCGTTAAATAAAGAATAAATCTAAATCTTTAAGTTAAATTTTTTGAAATATCTTATTTTAGTACGTAACAAATAAGACTCTTTTCAACGTTTAATTTTAAAAGCTAATTCTTATTTATTAAAACGTGACTTTTGATTTTGTATATTAAAAATTAAATTTATGGATAAAAGATTAATAAAGATAAAATTAAATATAAAGATTATATTAAAAATTTGAATAAAAAAATGATTATAATTTTATTTTCTATCAATATAACAAATCAAGAAAAATATATATAATTTCATATTCTTTGATTATATTAAAATTTACGGTTAAAAAGTTTACACTTCTTGTTACATATTCATTGAGTTAAAAAACTTTTTTTTTTTAATTATTTCAAATAAATAATATAAAGTAAGTTTTTTAAATTTTTAATTATTTCAAATAAATAATATAAAGTAAGTTTTTAAATTTAATCTATCAAAAATATTTAATTTCAAAAAATAAATTAGATAAAAATTATTCAAATTTATCACTAATTATTTAAATTAATTAAACGATTACTTATACAATCAATTAAATTAATTAATAATAAATTGTCTAATTATTTAATTATATATTTAAATAATTAAAAAAATATTAAAATTTTAAAAAGAAAATTAATACATAATCAAGAATAATAATTTTTTGAATATAATAAATTCTATTAAATATTATATTCAATAAGATAATATAGATGTAGAGAGAGTATATAAAGCTTATAGAATTAGGCTTGAGATGGAACTGGATTAAAAGAGGCAATCAAATATTTAAATATTAAAATTAAAAACAACGATCTTAAGTTTACTTATAATAATTAGAACAATTTGTTATTTTTATAAGCAGTTTAGTTTTTTATTATATAAAATTATAGTAGAAGAATAAATAACTACGTTATTTTATTTTTATTTTATTAATTTTATAGTTATTTTTATCTATAAAATTAATATATCAATATCAATTTAAAAATATAAATTTAATTATTTATCATTTTTTTAAATAAAAACCTAAATTATTATAAAAATGAAAAATAAAATAAACTGTTATTCTTAATATAACAACAAAAATTAAAAACATAAGGAAAATAGTATTTTAAAAACTTATAATTATTAAAATAATATCATTTATATTTAACTCTTATATTTTTATTATTAAAAAAAATTCATATCATTTAACTATAAATACTATCTAATTGGATACCTTTAGATCAAATTATAAAAATTTAAACATGTTTAATATTAAATAATATTTAATTAAAATATATTTAATAATTTTTATTTTTATTATTATAAGTTTTAATTTTGTTATTATAAATTTTAATTTTTTATTTTAATTTTAAAAAAATACGGTGACCACGATATATATCATTAAAGAGATTCAAGTCCACGCTTATAAAAATATGGTACACACCATTTTACCTCTTCAACTTGGGAGAAGGGTCAAGTGGGGTTGAAAACTTTAATTAACGTAGAAAGTTCTCATTTTCCAACAGGAGAATATAATTAAAATTTTAAATTATTTTTTATAATTATTAAATTAATATCTTTAAAATTTATAATAATAAAAATAAATTTATGATATTACAGTAATATAAATTATTATTACTATAAGAATATTTCATTAATAATTATTTTTTAAAATAATAACATTAATATATAATTAATAATAAAAATAATATATATTTTTTATATATTTTATTACAATAATAATAAAATTTATTATAGCAATATTATTATTCTAAACATAATATTTCTTAACACAATACTAATTTATATCATTCTTACTTTAAAATATGGGTGTTATATCGTTATAAATTTTTGAAATATTATTTAAATATTTTTTCAAGTTTGTTTAAAAAAAAATTTGATTCAGAGAATGTTCTCATTAATTATTCTTTCTTAATTATATTCTTGACAAAGGGAGTAATTCAGGGAAAAAATGAAGAGGAAAGAAAGAAAGAAGTTGTTGTGGTGTGTGTTAGAGAAAGGGGAAAAGAGAGGAGGGTAAATTAATGGAATCTATTTTTGTAATTACTACTAGTCTTTTCACTTATTATTGTTTATTAAACTTTCATAAATATTTAATAGCAATATTTTTTAAGTTATTTTTATTGTAAGTGAAAAATTAAAGCTATTAAACTGGTTTCTAATATCATTTTTAAATAAATAATTTATTATTTTATTATTTTATCAATTAACAAATATATAATAATTATTATTTTATTAATAATAAAATTTAAATATAATAAAACATTAATATTTTGTCAAGATATTAATAACACATATATAACTTTATTTAATAAATAACCTAACATAACTTATTAATTTATTTAATTGATGTTTTTATTATCTAAAAAGTTAAACCTAAATAAATATAATAAAAAAAGTTAATTAAATTTAATAAAAATTTATAAACATATTTTGTTTAAAAATATTTATATTAATTTATTATTTTTTAATTAATATATGATATGATATTATCTTAATATAAATTGATTATTTTGATAAAATATAATCTACTTATAAATAAATTAACTTAACTTGAGACACTCATTAAATAAATAATCATCAATTATATAATTATTATTCTTAATATAATTAAAATAATTATATTATATAAAATAAAAAAATATTTATTAATATAAAAAAACCAACAAAAGGAATCATATATATATATATATATATATATATATAAACCTCAATGAGTTTTGTTCATTCTCCCCTCTCCTTTTTTCCTCTCCCTTTTTTATGCTCTTATATTTTATATCTCCTTATCCTTTTTTCCCATTTTTTGTTATTTTTTTAAAATAAATATACATTTTATCTATACACAAATAAATATTAAATATTTTTAAAATAAATACACTTTTATATATATATATATAAATAACATTAAAATAAATATATTTTTTATAATTATAAAATAAAAATAACCAATAAAATGGTTATTCTCCCGTTGAACTATTCATTACTTTTTTACATATAAATAAATATCAAAATGTATTTAAAACAACTATAATTTTTTTATTTATACACATAAATAAATACCAAAATATCCCTAATATATATATATATAGTTATTTTGTTAGTTTTACTATATACGGTTTTGTTTATTTCTTACTTTTTTTAGTTTTTATCTATTTTTTAATATATAAATAAATATCAAAATTTACTTATATCTCATTCATTTTTTTATTTTTCATTAATGTTTTATTGTTCATTAGTTATTTTCTGTATTTTTTCTTATATAATAATAAATACCAAAATATCCTTATATACTTATTAAAATTAAAAATTTGTGTTTAAATTTATTTTTAAATCATGAATTATGGAACAATATCTATTATTGCTTGATAATCAACAATACTATATATTTATCAAATTTAAATAATAATATTGTTTATATTTTGTTAGAAATCAGTATTTTAAATCAAGTATTAATATAAAATATAAGATAAAAATAAAAATATAACTAACAAACTATTTATAAATTACATGTTAATTTAAATAATTTTTCAAAATAAATAACTTTATTAATATTATTATATTTTATGTCCTCACTCATACATAACACCAATCGAAAACTAGTTAAAAAAATCCAACTAGTCAACCATCAAATAACACAATAAAAATGTCAAAAAATTATTCAAAAAATGTGTTTATTTTATGGATATTTTGATATTTATTGGTGTAAAAAAAGTAAAAATAAAAGAAACATTGATAAATATATAATAATATTAACCGTAAATAATAATTTTTATTGTTCTAAATCTTTATTTGATAAAATAAAGACAAGTAAGTTTTAGGTTATTTTTATTAAGTGATTTGTCACGATGTTTACCAAACTTTTATAACTTCATTTAATAAATAAGTTAAATATAACATAACAATATATGAATTTCTTTAATTAATATTTTACTATCTAAGAATTTAATCCAACTTAAATATGATAGACACGACTTGATTGAATTTAAGAAGCATTTTACTTAAAAATAATATATATTAACTGACTTTTTTTAATTGATATAATATATAACATGATATCAAAACGAAAATAAATAATTCAATAAAAAAATATGATTTGTTTGTAAGAATTGATCTACTTATTGAAATAATGATCATAAACAAAATAAATTGTTACAATATAATGTATAAAATAAAAGGATGCAAGATATCAAAAGTTCATTTTGTCAAAATCATCACTTAATTCTGTAATTTATGGGTTAAGTAATATCATTATTTTATTATGAAAAATAAATATTTTTATTTCGATAATTATTAAGATAAATATTTTTAGTCCATCAAAAATAATAAAGTAGAATATTTATAGTTCTATAAAGATGATTAATTTTTACACTATAGTGCTTAATATTTACACATTATGGGACGAGAGGTTCCCAACTCAAAAATTAAAGAATTAAAGTACTTAATTGTACATAATAACGAGACTATTATCACTTTTTTTCAAAATAAAAATGCTATAATAATTGTTTATAAAATTATATTTATTATATGAATTATTTTGATATTTATTAATGTATAAAAAAATAAAAATAAAAAGTAAAACATGATCCTTGAGCAAACTAACACAATAAAAATATCAAATAATTATTATTAAAATATATATTTATTAAATAGATATTTTGATATTTATTGATGCACAAAAAATAATAAAATAAAATATAAATAAAAAATAAAGTGAAAAAAAGCCTAACATGATCAATGAGCAAACTAATACAATAAAAATACAAAAATAATTATATATATATATATTGGTATTTATTAGTGTAAAATAATTGATAAATTTTATTCTTTTAAAAGAAAAACTTATATATATAGTCTAGGTATTATCATTGATTTCCTTTAAATTTTGCTTAAATATTTCAAGTTAATCAGTTTTACATTTATGTTGGTGTAGCCACTTTTCTTGTTATTTGTTTTCTTAAATAATATTTTTAATATTTTTTAAAATTTATAATTTTATAACTAATATTTTTTTTATATAATTCATATATTGATAAATATTGTTCATGTTAAAATTTAATCAGTTAGTTTCCGTTAATGTTTAATCTATTTAATATTATTTTAATTTTTAAAATTTTAGTATTTTTATTTTATATAATTTTCCTTATTTCTAAAGGCAGCATTTCGTGTAAAATATGAAACTGGATTTACATACGTAAGAGAAAGCATTATTTAAACACTGTCAAATAATAAAAAAGGATTCAAAACTAAAAAGGCTAAAATGCTAATGAAATTCACAATGGGGTGTTCGATTTTAATATTTGGCTTGGATTTTGATTTCAAGCTTGGGTGCTTCATATACTATATATGATGTTAATGCAATTTATGAATTTATGGGGATGAAGTAGAATCTAGTGGTCTATTTTTCTATCTTAAAAAAATTTAATAGTTTATTATTTTTGTTTTTTTATAGAAGAGAGAGTTTTCTATTATAAGAGTTCTCAATCTAATATATCTTTAATTTTATTTAATTTATTTAAATAAAAACATTTTATAATATGTACATTATACCAAGATTCAAGATTTAGGTTAGTGTATTTTTCTTTCACTTAAATTTCGATATAATAGTGATTTAGGCATGTTTTTGTTATATTTTGATTTGTTTTGTTTTTAGATTTATATCTATATTTGTTTGTTTATATATTTATGCATTATAAAGAATAAATATCTTAATACATGAATGATCAAAATTGATAGAAGATTTGTTATCTTGTAAATGAGAAGTCATACATATTTAGAGAATTAAATTAATCAAAGAAGAAAGCTCTCACTGTGTTATAGATAATTTTTATTAACTTTTATGATAATTTAGTATATTTTTATTTTATTAATTTTATATTTTTATTTAAATAAGTGAAATATTAATTTTTTTTAAAAATGATGAATTTTGTCGAATAAGTTTATGTATTTATGATAAAATGATGGCTATTATTCTTGATAGTTGGACGATATTAGACTATAAATTTTCTTCTCCATCTTTTGGTTCTGATTTATGAAAATTAAGTTAAATATTATTTTAATTAATTATGAGAAATTTTATGAAAATTTAAATTTTTTTTTAAAATAATATTATTATAATTTATAAATATAAAAATAATACTTTTAAGTCTAACTCATATATTTTTCAATATTTAAAAAGAAAAAAAGTCTAATACATTTTTCATTTTAAAAACCATCCAATTAAACTAAGATAATTAACTCATTTTAATTATTTTTGTTCAAATAAAAACTTCACCCAGAAAGGCACGAAGAGATAACATCAAAAGCCCATTTAGAACACCAATTATATGAGAGTATCAATTATGAGCCAGTAAATTGAGCTGTTTAACATCAGAAAATGTAACTAGTTTTGAATTATTAACTTAATGGATATAGCACAGTTGCATTTTCAATTGATTTTAATATTTAAAGTTATTTAATTAAAATATATTTAAAGTTATTAATATATTATTTTTATTGTTAAAATTTTTAGGCATTATTTTTTATAATTTTCCTTTATTTTTAAATTTGATTTACATTTTGATTTGATTTTGTTTAGTCGGCTCTAACATTAGTTCGGGTAGGAGCTGCTCTTGTAACAAGATTTATTTTGATGATCTAGTGGTGCTTGTGATGTTTGAAGAAAGATTAATGGAAGATGTTAAGTTATATTTGATATTATAATTCACTTATACTTTACTTGTATTAAACTTGTATTACACTTGTACTACACTTCTACTATTTCACTTGTACTACACTTTTACTATTTCACTTGTACTACACTTACTATTTTACTTGTATTACACTTGTACTATACTTGTTACAACCCTATAAATAGGGTTCTTTATGTGCATTCTAAAACACACCAATACAATATTAAATCATTATTTCTTCTTATCTCAACTCGGCTCACCTTAACCCGGTTCGCTCTCAACCCGGTTCACTTCAACCCGACTCACTCCAAACCCGGCTCACCTCAACCCGGCTCACTCCAAACCCAGCTCACCTCAACTCGGCTCATTCCAACCCGACTCACCTCAACTCGGCTCACTCCAACCCGACTCACTCCAACCCGGCTCACCTCAACCCAGTTCCAGGCTTGTTTTCAACTCCTCTTTTCATTTTTAAGGATTCTCCTTTATACTGTTTCTATATATTTTATTTATATTTCCTCCATTATTTCGTTAAAATGGACCGAAATGATGTCCCAAAACCAATCTCTACCACCCTTGATGATACTAACTACCTAGCTTGGGCACAAGCAATGAAAAGTTTCTTGAAAGGACGCAAGCTATGGCGTTTCATAACTGGTGATATCTCTATACCCATCCAAGAAACCATTGAAAACAACTCCTTATTTGCTGACTGCCTTGAAGATTGGGAGAGTAAACATCATTAAATTATTACCTGGTTCCATAACACCACCTTACCTTCCATCCATGGTGAATTTGGGCATTTTGACACTGCCAAAGAAGTTTGGGAATTTCTTGAGGCTTGCTTCACTACAATAGATTTGGCCAACCAATATCAACTTCTAACAACTCTTCATACCAAACGCCAAAGGGCTGATCAAACCATTAACCAATTTCTCTCTGAAATGCATACTATTTGGGATCAACTCACTCTCTCTGAACCAACTTGGACAAACAAGATTGATGCTGAGATGTTTGCAACTTACCGTAATCACCAGCGTCTTGTTATTTTTCTCATGGCTCTCCATTATCAATTTGAACCTGTTCGAGCTTCCTTACTCCATTGGAGTCCTTTTCCATCCTTAGATACTGTTGTGATCGAGCTTCGCTCTGAAGAAACTCGGATGGGGGTTTTCAAAGTTCATCATACAGATTCTGTTCTTGCCACCCCCTCTTATTGCCCTAAAGGAGGTTCTAAAGAAGACTTCAAACATCAAGGCTACACCTACTATCACAACCCCAATCATGAGCTTCTTACATGTCCCATTCGGGTATGTATATATTGTCACAAGAAGGGTCTAGGACACTTTAACAGAGATTGCTTTCGGAATCCCTCTCAACATTCCTCACGGAATCCCTTTCAGCATTCCTCATGGAATCCCTTTTAACATGCTTCAGGTAAAAATAGTAACTCATATATTACTACTGTTGTTTCTGAGGATAATCATGACAAATTTACCTTCTCTACTCAAGAACTTGAAGGTCTTCTTAAACATGTTCCCTCACAATCTAGTAATCCTCCTCTTACTGCCTTGTCTCTCACATCAGGTAAATCTTTATGGTATTTTGATTCTTCTTTTTGTAATCATATGACTCATGATACTCACATCTTCTCTCCCACACAATCTTCCATCTCCAAACCTTTAATTCAAACTGCCAATGGTTCACGTATGCATGTTAATGCTGTAGGACAAGTTTCCACATCTTCTATATCACTTTCTGACACCTTTCATATTCCCAACCTTACTCTAAATCTTATCTCTGTTAGTCAATTATGTGAACTTGGTCTTACTATTACTTTTTCCTCTTCTGGTTGTCATGTGCAAGATCCACAGATAGGACAGATCTTTGGGATAGGCTGTAAGGTTGGACGATTATTTGAACTTATCAACCTTCATCTACCCAATTCTCCTCATACTTCTATTGTTGCTTCTACTACTTCTATCAACCTATGGCATACTCGTTTAGGCCATACGTCTATAGGACGTCTTCGTCCCTTAGCATCTTCTGGTAAATTAGGATCTGTTTCTATTTCTGATAATGTAAATTGTTTGCCTTGTCAATTGGGAAAACAACTTGCTTTATTTTTTAATAAAAGTGATTCTACTTCTGTCTCCCCTTTTGACTTAATTCATTCTGATGTTTGGGGTCCATCTCCACATCCTACTATGGGGGGATGTGTTTATTTTGTCATTTTTATTGATGATTATTCAAGATTCACATGAATTTTTCTCATGAAACATAGATTTAAATTACCTAAAATTTATTATGATTTTGCCCAAATGGTTAAAACTCAATTTTCTCAAAATATCAAAGTACTTAGAGCTGATAATGCTATGGAATATAAAGAAATAATTTTTTTTAAATTTTCTTCGACAAAATGGGACTCTTTCTCAATATTCTTGTCCTGGCACATCTCAACAAAATGGAAGAGCTGAGCGAAAACACAGACATATTCTTAATACTGTCCGTACTCTCCTCATTTCTAGTTCTTGTCCTGAACGCTTTTGGGGTGAAGCAGCTCTTATGGCTGTTTATACCATCAATCGTGTTCTCATGCCTATTATTCATAATCAATCCCCTTATGAGCGTCTCTATAGTATTTCTCCATCTTATGAACTGCTCAAAGGGTTTGGTTGTGCCTGTTTTGTTCTTCTTCACCCTCATGAACGTAATAAATTAGAACCTCGTGCTAGTCTTTGTTGTTTCTTAGGGTATGGAATAGAACACAAAGGTTATCGTTGTTGGGACCCTATCTCTAAACGATTACGCATATCTTGTCATGTCATCTTTTGGGAACATAAAATGTTTTCCTTTATTTCCTCATTTCATGTCTCATCTCCTACCTCACTCTCATTTTTTAATGACCAAACTATTGATTTATTTTCTCCTAACATTACTCCATTACCCTCACCATCGTCTACTATGGCTTCTCCTGATGTGTCTGCTCCTTCTGTTAATCCTACCATAACAACATCTTCTGAAGACCAACTACCTGATTGTCCAGAGTCATCACTTCGTCGTTCTACTCGTGTAAGTAGTCTTCCTTTTCATCTTTGTGATTACCAATGTTTCTCTACTATTTTGTCTCATCATGAACCCCAAAATTATAGAGAAGCTAGTTCTAATCCTCATTGGCAGCAAGCTATGACAGATGAATTACAGGCATTAACAAAAGCACATACATGGGATCTTATTGATCTTCCATCTAATAATTCTCTGATTGGTTGTAAGTGGATTTTCAAAATCAAAACTCATTCAGATGGGTCTGTGGAACGATATAAAGATCGTCTGGTTGCAAAGGGTTTTACACAGGAATATGGAATCGACTATGAAGAAACTTTTTCACCTGTAGCTCGCCTCACCTCTGTTCGAAGTATCATTGCTGTTGTTGCTGCTCGAAATTGGAACATGTTTCAAATGGATGTCAAAAATGTTTTTCTCAATGGAGATATAACTGAGGAAGTTTATATGAAACCTCCTCCTGGATACACTCATTCACCTCATCAAGTATGCAGACTTCGTCGTGCTCTCTATGGCCTCAAACAAGCTCCTCGGGCTTGGTTTTCCAAATTCAGCTCTACACTTACTGACTTTGGCTTCACTTCCAATTCTTATGACTCCGGTCTCTTTATTCGGAAGACTCCCACTGGTGTAACACTTCTACTCCTTTATGTAGATGATATGATCATAACAGGAAATGACTCTAATGAAATTATTGATCTCAAGCAGTTTCTGAGCCATCAATTTGAAATGAAAAACCTTGGTCGTCTCTACTACTTCTTGGGCCTAGAAATCTCATCTGATTCTCAAGGATATTATCTCTCTCAAGCAAAATACTCTTTTATCTCTCTCAAGCAAAATACTCTTCTAATATTCTTAATCGGGGTGGCCTTACTGATTGCAAATCTGTATCAACACTTCTAGAAACCAATGTCAAACTTACTCCATTAGATTAGATGGTACTATTCTCTCAGATGTCACATTATACAGACAACTAATAGGCAGTCTTGTTTACTATATTGTTATTTCAATTCAAATTATTTATAGGGTTTAAATTTTATTGTAACTCTTAAATTCAATTTTTTTTCAATTTTAATATTTTTAACTTATTTTTCTCTTCGAAATGTGAGTTTTGCACATAAAAAAAAGTGATTGAATCAATTTCAAACGTAGGGGAAGAGTATGATATTTGAGAATCCTTGAGGAAGTTCATTCATAATCACTCATTTTTTTAATTATTTGATTGGATCCATTTCAAACATAGGAAGAGCATGTTATTGAGAAATCCTTGAGGAAAGTCAATAATAATCACTCAGATTTTTTATTAAATAACACAGAGAGAGTTCATAGAAGCCACACAGATTATATATTTTTTTATCAAAAATTTAAAATATATATTTTTTTATGAAAAATTTAAAATATATTTTTTTTAAATTTTTTTAATTTAAAAAAAATCAATTAAATAAAAATAATATTATCTTAATAATTTTTTATTAAAATATTATTTTCGTGATTAAAATATGATAAAATATAAACCATTAGTGAAATTTAGTATGAAATTATTTAAAAAAAATAAAAAATAATAATATTTTAAGATAAAATTATTTAAATATATAATTTTTATTTTTTAAAAATAAAAATTAATAAAATATTAAAATAAGAATAATGATAATAATCAAATATTATGTTAAAAAATTATATTAATTATTATTTTATTACAATTAAATTATCAAATTTTAATAGTATTTTATTAATTAATAAAAAATAACAATATTAAAAAATAAAAATTTATTAAAATAATATAATTTATTGGAATAATTCTTTTAAAAATGAGTAACTAGAAAACACATTTTTTTGAATTTAAGGTAGTAAATGCATATTGAAATGTAATTAATCCGAAAGAATTGCGTGATAATTTTCTCTAAATATTAACAATTGAAGGTGAAAATTTGAATTAATATATTGTTAACGATATATCAAGTATTTAGCACGAGGGTGGCTGATGAACTATATAAACTTTGAAGTTCAAATAACTCAATAAGAAAGATATGATAAAAATAATATGTTATATATATTTCGTTTTGTTAATATGACTATATACGACAAAAAAAAATCAAATATATTTAATTAATATATTATTATTCTTTTAATAAAAAATGTTTTTTATTATTTTAAATTAAAACATTATTAGGATTGGTCCGATTTGTAGAGAAAGAAACTAGAAAGAAGTCAGAGCAATTGACGGGATGTGTGGATCTCTTAGGGAGTTTATATATATAGAGTTTTACATGTACATGTGTCGATTATATAAGGCGTACACATTATAGCGTGTCAAAGGGGTATAAGAGTAAAACAAAATACATTTAAAGCTTGAGGTCGACTAACCCATGGCTCGGGTTGATGTCTCAAGGCTTGGGTTGACGTCTTAAGGTTTGGGTTAACGTCTTAATGCTCTTTACGCATGATGTCGAGCTCTTTCTCAACATCTATATATGAGAAGTGTTGGACACAATGGTCCACACGGTGTGGAGCCCTACATTTTTTTGAGTTTGAAGTGATCAACTCTTTGAGAGAAAACATTCTACCTTCTCTAAGGATGTGGTGATCAACTCTCTTTGAGGGAGAAAGCTCTACTTGGTCTGAGCTCGAGGTGGTCAACTCTTTTTGAGAGAGAACGCTCAACTTTTTCTGAGCTTGAAGAGATCAACTCTCTTTGAGGGAGAACGCTCTACCTTTTATGAGGACAAGGCAATCAACTCTCTTTGAGGGAGAACGCCCTATCTTTTCTGAGCTCGAGGTGATAAACTCTCTAAAGGAGAGCGTTTTATCTGGTCGGAGCTCGAGGTGATCAACTCTCTTTGAGGGAGAGTACTCTACCTTTTTGAGTTTGAGGTGATCAACTCTCTTTGAGAGAGAGCACTCTAACTTTTATGAGGACGAGGTGATCAACTCTCTTTGGGGGAGAGAGCTCTACCTGGTTTGAGCTCGAGGTGATCAACTCTATTTGGGGGAGAGAGCTATACCTGGTTTGAGTTCAAGGTGATCAACTCTATTTGAGGGAGAACGCTCTATCTTTTTTTGAGGACGAGGTGATCAACTCTTTTTAAGGGAGAGCGCTCTACCTTTTCTGAGCTTGAGGTGATCAACTCTCTAAGGAGAGCGTTCTACCTTTATTGAGGACGAGGTGATCAACTCTCTTTGAGGGAAAGCATTATGCCTTTTCTAAACTTGATGTGATCAACTCTTTGAAGGAGAGCGTTCTACCTTTTCATAGGATGAGCATGCAATATTAGGGGAGAGAGATTACTTGTAAGAAATCCCCTAATATATATATATATATATACATGGATGGTGCATGAAGATGGTAAAATAAGGTGCATCATAAGTGTAAGGTCCTTCTTGTCTCCAATTGATAGATTTCACATCTCATTTGAATTGACAGATTGTTCTAGACATCTACCTTCGTACCCTTTTTTTAAAGAGGCCCATATTGTGGTTGCTACTTGGGAGTGGCCTTTTTCATAGTGGTGACAAGTTCTGGCCTTTTCTTGGTCTCCCCTTATCTCCTTTATGCCCTCCTCAGCCAGGAATTTGATGACTTGATGGAAAGTGGACAAAACTTCCTTCATCTTATGTATCTCTAGCCTGCCCAAGATGGTGTTGTAATGAGCTGGGACATCAATCACCATGAAATTGGTCATCACTATAGATCCCTTAGCCATGACAAGTAGCACCACGGTTCCAATTGCATAGGTGGTACTACTATTGAACTCACCAGAGGTAGCTCTCTTCTTGCAATATCACATTCTTTTATGCCTAGGGCCCTTATTGTTGATAGAAAAAGAAGGTTGACTGAGCTCCCAGGGTCAATCATGATTCGACAAACATTGTAGGATCCTATTCTTAAAGTGATTACCAAGGGGTTTTTGTGGGGAGTGAGGCCTTGTCCATCTCAATGAAGGTGATTTTAACTAAAGACCTCTTTTTTTCCAAATTGTAAACATGCAGGGAACTGTATAAGTCTCTGGCATACCTTTTATGCGAGTTATTAGAGGTCCCATTGAGCCCGAGCCTTCCATGTATGGTATGGATAGTCCTTATATTGGGCTCATTGTAGGGTTCTATCCCACTACCTGACGGAACAGGGGATGAGTGCTCAAAAAGTACTAAAATTACTATGGTTTTATGCACGTTAATTGATTAAAAATATATATATTTCTATGATTTTATCATATATTTATATAAATCTATTTTTCAGAATCATGAGTATTTTTATTATTTTTCAAGTATTTTCGCTTAAAAAAGTAACTTAAAGACTCAAAAAAAAAAATACCGGAGGCAATACATCGCAAATATATTCATAAATTAAATGAGAAAAGGTCAACAAATATGAAAGAAATGGATAAAATGGGTCAAAAAGGAGAAAACCGTACACGCAATCGCCCAACAGTGCCGGCTAATGCAGGCAGCGTGCCCAGCCGTGCCGAACAATGTGCGTGCATCACCTAGTCTGCGCGCGCACCACTACGCCCATCTGCCCCAATCTATGCGAGCCGCCACGCCCCATGCCAGCTTGACGTCAATAATGATGTCATCATTCATTATTCCACATTTCCACCATTTTTAATCATTTTTTCACCCACTTTTTCTTCCCCTCCTCACCTATAAATACCCTTATTCTCTTCATAACAAAACACAGCTAAAAAAACATATTCTTCTCTCTTTCTTTCTTTCCATTTCTTAGTTTTTAGTTTTTTCTTAGTTTTTAGCTTTTCTTAGTTTTAGAGTTCTTCTCTTTTTGAGAAGAACTAATTATGTTTTTGTAATTTATTTGCTTTTTGATTCAATAAATGAAAGTGGAAATTCTGTTTGGAGGTTTTCCAGCAACAGAGTTAGCATCAAAGCACTGTAAGGATTTTATTTTCTTTATATTTATTTTTTATATTTTATTCTTATATGTTATATTTAATTTGTCTATGATTAAATTTAACATTGTTGGCTGTCTGTAAACATGATATAATAATGACGTTGTTATGCTTGCGAAATATTAAATAGGTAAAAATCTCTAAAATTAATTGATTTTATTTTTATTCAAGATTTTATATTAAGAATGTTAGAGAGAAATATATTATTTTTGATTACAAACTTAAATCTAAAAATTAGATTTTAAGGTTTAGTTATCCGGTCTGATGTAGAGTAGTGCGCTTTTATTTGTTGGTACAATCACTCTGTAGTTAGAGCGAAGCTCTATTTCAAAAGTTTTTATAAGAATTATTATTTGAAAATGTATTGACAACATGTTTTCAGTAGTAGTTTTAAAACTTGAAAGTTAGTACTCGGATAACTAAATTTTTAGGTTTAATTTGGACACCTTGAATAAAGTTTAAACTGTCTAACCCCACCAAAGGTGCCATTTAAATGGTTCATTTTCAATCTCTTAGAAAAAGGAATTAATTTAATTAACCAAATTAGTTATCAACCCCACTCATAGGTGTTAATTGACTTGTTTAGTTTACAAAGAATATCTAACCCCACTAAAGTTGGTATTCATATAAAAAAAGAGAAAATCAATAAATATCAATTTATCTCTTTAATAACCTAAATAATATGAGCAAGCATAATTACTTAGTTATTATATCCATAAATACTCCAATATTATAAATGATAAAATTTTCATCAATATTTATTAAATCTGTATCTATGTCTATTTTTATGTTATTAGATTAGAAACACAAAACCCAAAATATCGTGACATGATGTTTAGGATTTAATTTTGTTTTTAAAAGTTTGAATAATAAATTAAAAACCACATATATTCCTTCCTTAGATCGACCTTGGGAGTATACTTATCATTTTATATGAAATGATTCGTGCACTTGCTAGAGTTTTATAAATATAAAACCAAAGTATCGATAGGATTGGCAATGCCAGTTCTGCCCATCAGCAGGTAGCTTTGAAGTTTCACATTCGGGCTGTCACACCCCTCCTCTATTGTTGCTTCGTACGAGGTCTTTTAAATATCCTCGGACCAACAGATCCTCTATTTCTTTTTTTAGATGCTTGTAGTCTTTCATCTTATAGCCTAGATCCTTGTGAAAGGCACACCATTTAGATGTGTCCCTAAGAAAAGCCCTTATTTTTTGGGGCCATTCAACATTTAGCTCCTTCTCCATTCTCAACACTACCTGAGAAAGACTTACTCTTAGGGGTGGACCCCTAAAGGGAGATAGTGACCTCTCCCAAGGCACCCTATTCCTAGACCATTGGCTACTTCTTCTATGATTTGCTATGAAATGTTTATTATTTTATCATATTGTCTTGATTAGGCTTGTCTAAGCTCATCTTTATTTTCTCTTTTTCTAGTGCAACCTCCATAGCTGCCAATACTACTCTTAACTAGACCTAGCTCTCTTTCTAGATTTACAAAAAAATTCACCTCTTCATAGGCTTCCTCCAAATTTTGTGGGACTGTCTTGGTCAGTTCTACAAAACAAATCAAAATCTCTTAGGAGGCTTCTACCGCAATAGAGCTCAGATGGTCTAATATCTCTAGCCTTTATTCTCTAAACCTTCTCATATATTCTTCAATAGACTTACCATTTACTTGGGTGATTGAGAGAAGTTGGTGCGACTCCTTCCTCAATGGATTATTGTAGGCATAATTGGTGATAAATAACTTGGAAAACTATGAGAATGATGTTATGGTATAGGAGGTGCCAAGTTATTGAACCACTTATGTGCACCATCATATAGGGTGGAAGCAAACAACTTACACATCATGACATCTCTTCCCCTGAGTGAGGCTAACAGGGCCAATAGTCATCTTGAAGTGTTGCACGTGAGTTATTGGATCTTTGCTCCTTTCATAGTCTAAGCATTTGGGAGCAATGAACTTGGGCAGTGGATCGTCATGATCTATTTCATTAGAAAATAGGGAGACACACAGTTGCTCGTAGTCCCTATCCACATCATAAGGGGATTTTCCTTTTTCATGTCTTTCATTGGCTAATTTCAAGGCCTGGTATTGCTTTTTGTTTGCTTCTTCCAATGCCTAAAATTACACCTCCTAGCTTTTTCTCTACTGCAACCACTGCTCGTTGCTAGGTCTCATCAAATTAGAAAAAAAGGGTCCTCTTCAACTTCCTATTTACCCTAGTTAAGCTTGAGCATGATGCATTCTGGTTTGTTTCTACCAATAGGGTTGGCAACTCAATCATTAGAGGTTCCCCCATCTGATTGGAAATGCAGTGACCTATTTTCTCACATGGTCTCCTCAAGTTCTCTTCTTAACTCAAGAAGTTGACAAGCCAGCTCTCTATGAGAGATAGTCTCCATTCTAGCCTTGCCATAGGTTGGTGAGTCAGTACGTGTCACTACCATGGTGATAAGGAACAACTGATCATGATTCTGGGACTAACTAGTAAGTGGGGCAAGTGTTTGGTCTTTTAAGTCTCTCTCAAAATTTGGGGTGAATCCTAGAAAATATGGGGTTATAACTTAAAGCTCGACCTCAGAATCTGAGCCCCATGGTGGGTGCCAAAATGTTGGGATTGGTTTGATTTATAGAGAGAGAAACTAGAGAGAAGTCAAAGTAATTGACAAAATGTGTGGATCTCTTAGGGAGTCCATGTATATATAGAGTTTTACATATACAAATGTTGGTTACATAGGGTGTACACGTCACAGCGTGTCATTGAGGTATAATAGTAAAGCAAAATATATTTAAAACTTGAGATCGACCAACTCATGGTTTGGGTTGACGTCTCAAGGTTGGGGCTGACATATTAAGGCTCGAGTTGACGTCTTAAGGCTCGAGCTTTACAAAGGGCAGACAGTAGGTCATTCTTTATGCCCAAACAAACATTATTTTTACTGTTATGAATAATAAAAAATTATGTTATTGTTTATTGAATCCATATATATTATGTTTATTTTTTTATGTTATTAGGTTAGGAAACAAAAATCAAAATATCGTGATATGAGGTTTAGGATTTAATTTCGTTTTTAAGAGTTTGAATAATAAATTAAAAACCACAAATATCTAAGAATGATTCATGCACTTACGAGAGTTTTACAAATATAAAACCAAAGTATTTGCAAAATCGGTATTGCTAACTGATTGCCACACAAAACATGTGTGCAATGAATATGCAAGTATACGTATCACAACAAGTAATATAATGATAAGAAAAGATCGTTCCCACAAAAATTATTTTAATAGAAACTAATTTTTAAAAATAAAATATATAAGAATCAATTTTTTTATGTGCTTTTTATATTTTTAAGGAAACAAAATTAAAATAACTAAAAGTAAATAACAATAATTAATTAAATCAGATTTTGTAACTAAAAAGATATATGAGAAAATATCTAAGAATACTTAATCACCCAATTTTCTAAACATGAAAATCGTTAAAATTCCCTCAATATAATTATCAATTAATTAAATGATCAATTGAATTTAACTTAGCATATATTTCTCTCTCAAGTAAACTACACATCATATAGTAATTAATTTAATCACACTCGCATGCGAGTTAAATTGCATACTACTCATTAAGTTCATCAATTATGGATCACATACATAAGAATCATACATCTCTGTCTAGAAATTATGCATGTTATTTAATCAAGACAAATAATTAAATAATTCTCTAAAATATATTTAATTACCTATATAGGTAAATTATTGGCCAAACAATTAATAGCATATAAGTCAGATTAAAAAATATAGTTAAATTAAAATTATAATTAAGGTAAAATATTAACTTATCACATGGTGAAAATTGGGTTCATAAGATCCCTAGATTAATAAATTAACTATACATAATTGTGTTCACGAAACTCATATTTTTCATAAAGAAAGACATAAAAATTTATAAAGAAAAGAGTAGAAGAACAAATAGAATCAATCTCTTGAATTGTAAAATTAATCTCTTCTTGAATCTCCACCAAAATTGTGTCCTCTATTGAATTTTTCTGTAATTTTCTCTCTTTTTAGCTCCAAAACTTGTCCAAAATTATGCTAATGGAGGCCACTTAGAGTTAATGGAGTGATTAGGGGCTTAAATATTACTCACGTGCATTATAGACCATCATATCAGCTTCAGATCAAGGGCTACGATCAAAACAAGCAAAACTAATAGTTCAAGCCAATCATAGAGTGACACGTGGCATCAGAAAATTCACTAGGCAAATCAGGGAGCGATGCATGACAAGGGAGACCGGTCAGAGTCAACGCTCGTTGAGTCAACGACACATGGTGCGACGTGATTTGCAGACACGGATGGCATGGTGCATGGGTGGAATGTGCAGAGCCATGACATAGAGACATGTGGCATGGCAGGTTGACCAATTTTCGAACTCAAATTGAGCACAGTACTGATACGTTGCACGCATTTCGTTCTCCTCACACGCGGCGTAACATGATTTGCTCTTCGTGCTTGCGTGGCATCCACATGGCTTGCCCAGTTAGCTCCTCTACTTGTGTGGCATACCACGTGACAACTCTTGATTAGTCAGACGTTAAAAATTCATAAAAATTCATAAAAATTCCAAAAATTATATTTTTACCCCTTTTAACTAAAAAAAGTATATTTTAATATTTTTAGCCATAAAAATACTATTTATTGAATAAAACAAATAAATATTAAGTAAAAAAGTGCTCTAATGACTCTACTTTCATAGAGTCATCACTAACTTGATGTCGATTTTATTTCATCAAATTTTTTGCGCCGTTGTCGAGAAGAAATATAATTTTTAAATTATTTATCAAAATTTTAAAAACTTTATTTGTAGTAAATATTGTGATTTTTATTTTTAGTACTTAAGTTCATAAACAAAAAACAACTGATATGAGATAGAATTTTAATTAATATCTAAATTTTTTATAATACACAAGAAAATATATAAAGGAATAAGAAAAAAAAAGAATGAAAAAAATGAAAAATAAAATAAAATAATATAATAAAAAGATTATAATAAATAAATAAATATGATTAAAAGAAAAGATCTAAGGGAGTTTTGTTTAGAAGACTAGTTATTTGAAGCCTTTGTGCCATTAGTCTTTCCTAAGAACATTGCTCTATCTAGAAAGATGGTTTTTAAGGAGGCTTTGCCCTACCATTTTTTCTTGGGAGTACCCTTGGTTAGTACTGATTATGTTATTTAACTTAGAGATTAACTTAGCCTTTTTGCTTAGTATTTTTGTATTAAATACTATGTATATTTTTTCTAAATTTTTGTATAGTTACTTTGTTATTCTTTTTCTTTTTAATTGACAGGTATTTTAAATTTAGGCTTTCAATAGTATATGCATGGTAAGAGATCCTTAGAAAACCCTATTATATCATACATAGATAATATTCATAAATTTAAACAACTATCCACAAGGTTGGATTCTAACCATTAGCCTATTTTTGAGTCAAACATAGAACCAAGCCTTAATCCTCTACTGGAACCAACAGAAATGGAAGAAACCCATATGTTCGGGAAACCACTATGAAGGAGTTTGCACAACTAGTAATTAGCACAGAAACTGCCTCTATCCAGTTTGGTAAGGTTGCTCGGAATTATGAATTGAAAAATATTCATTTTTCTATGCTTTCTTCATTCTATGGGCTGTCTAATGAAGATTCTTTTTTCCTTCATTAGGGACTTCTATGCCACAGTCCAAACCTTCTCCTTTGGTATTCTAAACGAGGAACAGTTTAGCATGAGGTGTTTCCCCTACACCTTGAAGAAAAAGGCCAAAGCTTGGTTGATGTCACTCTCTTTAGGTTCTTTGATGACCTGGGAGGACGTTTACAAAAAATTAAAGGGAAAATTCTATTCCCACCAAAAAACGTCAAAGTTGAGAGAAAATATTTCCACTTTCTCTCAAATGTAAGGAAAACCATTCCATTAAGCCTGGGATAGGTCAAATTGTTCCTCATTTAATGCCCACATCACAGCTTTCTCCTATAGTTGTAGAACCAATTATTTTATGACAGACTTATGCAGCAATGCATATTCATTGTTGACAACACTACCGGAGGAGCTATGAGAGAGAAGACAACCTCAAAGATGTACAACCTCTTTGATATGTTGGGTACAAATTCTCAACAGAAAATATCATAAGTGAGACGAGCTGAAGTTCATGAAATCAATTCTAGCAATGAAGTTCAATGACAACTTATTTAATTGACCAAGCAAGTTTTCCTTCTCACTACGCAAACTAACAGCAACAATAAACATTTTGGTTTTTGTAGCAACATAGGACATGGTACTAAAGGCTATACATATCAAGAAGAAGCACCAGTTAGACCTAAACATGTTAATGTTTTGGGAGCATATCAACAGAGACCAAGATTCAACCACAATATCAAATATCTACAATCCTAGGTGGAAAACTCATCCCAATTTCTCTTGAAGGAAAAACAACCCTTATTTTTCCCAAAGCTTAAATCAGTCAGGCTAACAATTCCACTAGCCCATTAAAAGAATCTTTCCCAATAAACCAACCCTAGAGGACAACTTGAATTCTTTTATTCAAGTCTATAGAAATAACCAATCTAAAACCAATCAATGGTTAGAATTTGTGGAAGCTTCTATCAAAAAGATGGAAGTCCATATGGAACAATTAGTTGAGCATTTGCAAAAATATAGCAAAGACTAAATGAATGGTCAAATTAGATTAAACAAATTCAATGAAGAGGAGACATTGAGTTTGTTATTGTGAAATCTCCAAGCAGCGTCTTACTAGAA
The DNA here is from genome assembly GCA_030763125.1 of Hippophae gyantsensis. Lineage (NCBI taxonomy): Eukaryota > Viridiplantae > Streptophyta > Magnoliopsida > Rosales > Elaeagnaceae > Hippophae > Hippophae gyantsensis. Next base: position 36,482,795 of record CM061035.1, on the reverse strand, counting down.
GATGGTAAATTTTAGTCCTAAGTGAGAGGTCACCCATTATTGTATTTTCCTTTTTTTAGTTTGTTTTCTTTTTATTTTAAGAATGTGTGTAATAAAATTCAAATGAAATAATACAAATTCATTTGTTTCAAAAATTGTGTCCATTCTTTAAATTCAACATTACAAAAAAAACTTAATTTATTAACTTAATTAACTTAGATTTTTATTTAAATTAATTTATTAACTTAATTAATATATATTTTCACTTAACTTAATTTATTAACTTAATTAACTTTGTTTTTCACTTAAAAACATTTAGGTTCCTTGTGTCTTTTTTTAAGGCTATACATTTTGTCAAGTGAGAAATCTTTCTTAGAGAGTTCTACTATTTTTCAATTTATGAGCTAGCTGGTTATACACAATAGGAGGAGGATCAATTTCAACTACAAGTAGCCATTGAAGATGCTAGAGATAGGCAGAAAATGATCAAGGACTATGCAATGCCAATCATTGGCAATGCAACTTCAGGCATACAATTGTAAGAGGATGCAAGGAACTATGAATTGTAAATGATTCATTATTCTTTGTTTCCTTCCTTTTATGGTATCCTTAATTAAGACCCTTTGCATTTCATTAGAGAATTCTATGCTATTATCCAAACCTTTTCTTTGTAGAGAGTTGATGAAAACCAGCTTAGGGTGAGATGTTTCCCTTACACCTTCAAGGATAAAGCTTGTTCATGGTTCATTACTCTATAGTCGGGTTCTGTAACAACCTAGGAGGTAGTTTAAGAAAAGTTTATGGGTAGGTTCTATGCTCATCAAAAGACTACTGATTTAAGGACGAAGATAGAACCATTTTCTCAAATGGATGAAGACCTTTTCATGAAGCTTGGGAAAGATTCAAACTCTTTTTCATTCATTTTCCTCATTATAACTTTCCATTACAACTACAAAACCAATTATTTTATGATGCATTGAAACTGCATAGTCAATACATGGTTGATAAAGCTACTGGAGGAGCTTTGGGAGAAAAGACCATAGAGGAAACCTATAGTCTCTATGAGCTGTTGGGTTCTAATTCCCAACAAAGAAGTACTAAAAGAAGGAGAATATGAGTCAATGAAGTTGGCTCCAATAATGAGATGACCATGCAACTTGCTGAATTGGCTAAGCAAGTGCAACTTCTCACTACCCATCAAATTCCAAATCAAGAGATGTGTGAAGTGTGTTTTTCATTTGGGCATGATGCTCGTAATTGTTCATATACTTGGATTTTATTGTGGATTCCATAGAGGAAGTCAATTCCTTTCAAAGGTACATCCAAAAACCTATAATCACCCTAACCATTATTGGACATAAAACAATTACCAAGCCTACACCCAATGTCAAACACTAAGGCCAAATAAAAACCACTCTTACCCACCAAATCAATCTTTTAAGCCAACCTTAGAGCATAGCTTAAATGCTTTAATCCAAGTTAGTCATAAAAACCAATTGATGAATAATCAAAGGTTAAGCAATATGGAGGCTTTAGTTAAAAGGATTGAAGCTAAAGTTGGGCAACTTGCTGAACAAATGCAGAGGCAAGAACCAGGAAAGGTTCTCAGTCAACCCGAACAAGTGAAGGATGTAAGAACCATTCGAAGTGGTAAGGTAGTCAATACTAATTTACCTAAAATCTCTAAAGATCTACCTTGTAGTTTAGGTAACATAGAAGGTGAAATTCTAGTCTCATAAAAAGGAGAGACAAGTGCTAAATTTGACAAGCCTTCAGGAAAACGCATTAGGGAGTCATCCGACATCCCTAAAATTCAAAAGACAACAGAACCACACCAGTTGAATGAATCCAAACAAGATAAGAAATTCTATGATCTTTTTAATATGTTTTCTAAAGTAAATATAAATTTACCATTATTAGAAGTGATTATAAATATGCCCTCCTATGCTACGATTTTCAAAGAGTTGAACACTAAGAAAATATGGTATCAATTTAATAAGCAGGTAGTAATATCAGAAATTTCTAGTGCTGTACTTTAACACCAACTTCCCCTAACTTGAAAGACCTTGAAAGTTTTATCATAAACATAATTACGGGGGATATAAAGGTCGTTAAAGTAATGCTTGATTTAGGTGCTAGTATAAACTTAATTCCCTAATCTATATTCTTATAGCTTGATTTAGGATATTTAAAACCCGTAACTATGTCCCTTCAACTTGTGGATAGATCTCATAAGTATCCAAAGGGAATAGTTGAGGATGTGCTGGTACAGGTAGACAAACTAATAATACCTGCTGACTTTGTGGCTCTTAATATGCAAGAAAATCCAGCCTTGGACAAATAGCACATAATACTGCTTGGTAGATCATTTATGGCAACTACCAAGACTATTATTGATGTCCAAGATGGAAACTTGACAATGAAAGTCTTAGGAGAGACTGTTCATTTTAAAGTTTTTGATTCTTCACCTTTTCCTTCTATTCCATCGATAAAATATTCGATGTTGACACTTTGGATAACCTTGTCCAAAGCACCTTTTCCCGAACCAGAATAGAAGATAAGCTTTAAATTGTTTTTAAACCTAAAGAGGTCGAAAAAGATTTAGATGAGGAAACTATGGGGTACCTTGAATAACTAGATAGTGATGAACTAATGACAAAATCTAGTACACCTTTAAATCTACCCAGTTCCCCATCTAGCAAAGAGGCCAATCCACCTAAATTTGAACTTAAATACTTACCTAAGCACTTAAAATATGTGTTTTTAGGAAAAGAAGAAACTTATCTAGTGATAATTTCTTCAACCTTGATCAAAACCCAAGAAAAGAAACTTATAAAAGTGTTTAAGAAGTTTAAGAAAGCCATAGGTTGGAGTATCGAGGATATAAGAGACATTAGCTCTACCATGTGTATGCATAAGAATAACTTGGAGGATGGTGCTAAACCCATACAAGAGGCCTAAAGAAGACTAAACCCAAACATGCAAGATGTAGTTATGAAAGAAAATTTTACACTGTTAGAAGAAGGAATCATCTACCCTATTGCTAATAATAAGTGGGTTAGTCCAGTGCATGTGGTAACTAAGAAATCTGGGATAACAGTTGTTAAAAATGACCAAATTAAATTAGTGCCTACTAGAATAATCATTTAATGGAAGATGTGTATAGATTTTAGGAAACTAAATTTATATACTAAAAAGGATCACTTTCCTCTTCCATTCATTGATCAAATGTTGGAAAGATTAGGTAGGCACAAATATTACTATTTTCTAGATGGATTTTCTGAATATTATCAAGTACCCATAGCACCAGAAGATCAGGAAAAGGTCACATTTACATATCCTCTTAGGAAATTTGCTTTTCGAAGAATGCCATTTGGGTTATGCAATGCCCCTGCCACGTTCCAGAGGTGTTTGATGTCTATCTTCTTGGACATGGTGGAAAAATTCATTAAGATTTTCATGGACACTTTCTCTATCTTTGGAGACTCATTTGATGATTTCTTACATAAATTTATTTTGATTTTAGAAAGATGCATTGAATGCAATCTAACCCTTAGTTGGGAGAAAATTCATTTTATGGTTCAATAAAGGATAGTGTTAGGACATATTATTTCAAACAAAGGTATTGAAGTTGATAAGGCAAAATTGAATTATTTCCAAACTACCTCCTCTAAAATTAGTTGTCCCTTATGTAGCCTGTTATCAAAAGATGTTTATTTTGATTTCAACGATGACTTCCTTATTTCCTTTAATACCTTGAAAGAGAAACTAACATCTGCCACTATTATTATGGAACCAAACTGGTCTTTACCCTTTGAAATAATGTGTAACGTTTCCAATTATGCTATTGGAGTAGTCTTGGGACATAGATTGGATAAGTGTTTACATGTCATCTACTATGCTAGCAAAACATTCAATGATGCCCAAATGAATTATACCACCGCTGAAAAGGAATTCTTATCTATAGTGTCTTCTTTAGACTAATTCAGGTCTTATTTAGTAGGATTTAAAGTGATTGTGCATTTTGATCATGCTGCATTAAGATACCTATTAAGTAAATTGAATGCCAAGCTAAAATTAATCATGTGGGTCTTACTCTTACAAGAATTTGACCTAGAAATCAAGGGTAAGAAAGGTAGAGAAAAATTTGTAGTTGACCATTTGTCTAGGTTGATTTCTGACTTCAATTCTATTAAAGGTGAGAGTAAAGAAGATATAGTTGAAACCTTTCCTGATGAACAATTATTTTCCATAGGTCTAAATTGATGGTATGTTGATATTGTAAACTATCTTGCCACTGGTGTTTTGAGACCTAACACTTCATATTAGGACAAAAAATGTTCTTTAAAACTATCAAGGACTATTTCTGGGATGACCCTTACTTATACAAGATTGGTCAAGATCAAGTCATTCAAAGATGTATACCTGAAGAAGAACATAAGAGCATTTTGAATTTTTCTCATAAACTTCATTGTAGGGGCCATTTTGGTGGCAAAAAGATAGCCCATAAGGTATTACAGTCTGGATTCTTTTGGCCCACTCTTTTTAAAGATGCTTATATGTTTATTGCAAAATGTGATAGATGTCAAAGAACCGGCAACATAAGCAAAAGAGATGAAATTCCTTTGACATCTAATTTAGTTGTTGAACTCTTCGATGTATGGGGGATTGACTTTATGGGTCCTGTTCCCCCATCCAATGGTTTTCAATATATTTTGGTTGTTGTGCATTATGTATCCAAGTGGGTAGGATCTACCACTAAAATCAGTGATGCTAATGTTGTTGTAAAGTTCTTTAAGGATTCAATATTTAATAGGTTCAGAACACCTAGATCTATAATAAGTGATGGAGGTAGCCATTTTGTAAACAAATATTTGATGGAGTAGTAAAAAAGTACAACATCACACATAGAGTAACTACTCCATATCATCCTCAAACTTCCTATTTAGAGGAAGTAGGTAATAGCCAAATCAACGGAATTTTGGAACACACCGCGCGTCCTTAAAGATAGAACTAGGTAATCAAGTTGAATCATGCCTTATGGGCATACCACATAGCTTATAAAACATCCATTGGGATGATCCCTTACTAGTTAATCTTTGGGAAACCATGCCACCTTCCTATTGAACTTGAAGACAAGGCTTACTAGGCAATTAAAAAGCTAAACATGGATTTAGATAAAGCATGAGAAAAATGGTTGCTCCATCTTAATGAGTTGGAAGAGATTAGGAATGATGCCTATGAAAATGCAAAATTATACAAAGAGCGTACTAAACACTATCATGAAAAGAGGCTAGTTCTTAAGTCTTTTCTTCTTGGAATGAAAGTTCTTTTATTTAACTCTCGTTTGAGATTTTTTTCCAGGAAAATTGAGATCAAGATGGGATGGACCTTACACAATAGTCCAAGTTTTTTCACATGGAATAGTAGAGTTATTAAATTCAAAGACACAAATAACTTTGAAGGTCAATGGGCACCATGTAAAACCTTATTTAAAAGGAGAAAACAAAATGGTTGATGTTGATTTCATATTGATAAATTGATCCTCAGCACCATGATGATGCGTCTTGCTAAGACATTAAATTAAGTGTTGGATGGGAGGCAACCCATCATTATAAGGTATTTTTATTTTATTTTAAGCAATTTAGTTTGTTTTATTAATTTGTTTTCTTTTATGTTTCTTTATTGAGCACATTTTTTATTTTATTGCATAAAATAATTGCTTGTTAAGATGTGTTAGATTACATGTTTGTATGATTCAAATATGATGTTAGATGTAACTAGCATTCTACATCAAAATCCTTAACACGTAAAGCAATTTGGTAACTTTTCTATCCCTTCTCTTTTTACAATTTGCATTTGTTATATTGAGGACAATGTAAATTTTAGGTTGGGGGTGGTAGGATTTAAGAGTTACACAAATTAGCCAAAAATTTTAAATTTTTATAAACAATGTGCCCTTATTTTGTTTATTAAGTTATTATTTTTATATTAATTGTTTCCTTTAATTTATTTGTTTTCTTTTATATATGTGTGTTATTTTTTATTTGTTTGTTTAGGTAAGTTAGAGTAGTGTTAAAAATTTTATCACAACAATAATCATGTCTTAAAAATTAAGTTTAAACAATGATTAGATCTTTTTGCATTATTAGATTAATTTCCAAAAATATATCATGAAGTAATATGATATATAGTAAGTTTGTTTCATAACTAATATTTTATGATAAAATGTTGAAATGAAATGAACCAAAAAATTCGTGTTTAGGAATCAAATAGTGGAGACTATCCTTGTGAGATATTTTTTGAGCCTTAATTCCTTTATTTTGAGTGAAATATTTTCTTTCTACTCAAAACAATTATTCTATTTTCTCAAAATTTTAAACGATCTCTATAGGTATTAACATTGGATGTATGAATTTTCTCATCTTAATAGAGTGTCATATATTTATTTTTATTTGCTTAGATGAAATGATTTAAATATAAATTGATAGTATATGATTTTATCTCATTCATGCATGAATTCTACCAAAAAGAGACATATTTGGGGTTATCTAAACCAAAATCAAACATAAAAGCAATAAAATTAACCACTCACCAAAATCTTACAAAATGTACAATCTATACATGGGCCCACTCTCTAAAAAAATGTGTTAAAAAATATAGAGATAAAGAATATATAGTATAATTTATATACTATGACCTTTCAACCTTAAAAATAGTTGTGAGAGCTGGTTAGTACAAAAGATATATAGGAAATTATTCTCCTAGAAGTCATTGCATTTATTTTTCCTACACTTCTAAAGGGAATATATCTTGAAATTTTTTCTTAATGAGTTTGATTGATGCATGCAAATAATATATATGATATCTTTATAATTTATACATTTGATTCATTTCATGAGATCAAAGTTATGCACTATTTTGAACATTTTCTTCTTTTATAAGTATGAGGACTTATTAATTTATTTTTAAACATAAATTATATTCGTATATGTCTTAATATGAGTGTTTGAACCTATAGGATTTAGTGAATTGAGAGTATTGACTTGTGAGGAGTAGAGTTGAAGCAAATTTGGATTCTTAACACTAAAATTGGGTAAAGTAAAAACGAAACATTTTTGATTAAAATATGAAAGCGATTTTTGACTAATTATTGTAGTAAATCATGGATATTTAAGAAATTAAAATAATATATGATTAAAAGTTTTAATTATAAAACTTAAATGACATTTTAAGCACAAAAAGTTGTGTGTTTTATTTTACTTGTTTTTTTTTATTTTAAAGATTGTTTTATTTAGTTTAATGTTTGTAGATATCATTACTGAAAACCCTCATGAGACTAAACATTATCCACTTGGGTAACCTAGGGGCTTAAAGACTTGTTGCATACGCTAAATGCAATTGTGTCAATCCACGAAAGTGATTTATGATAGTTTAATTTTTAATTTTTATTTTAGTTTTTATAGCTTCTCTTACTAAGGGACTAGCAAAAAGCTGGTTAGGGGTTGTGATAAGTACTTAAAAATCTATAAAAGTACCATGATTTAATGTATTTTAATTGATTAAATAGATTTATATTTGTATGAATTTATTATATATTTTATATAAATTTATCTCTTTAGAATCACGATTGAAAACAAATGAGGAAAAGTCAAAAACATGGAGAAGAGGACAAAGCTGCCCAAATCCTGCATGTACCCATGTCGCGTAAGCACTTGTATTGTAGTAAAATCATGCACATGCCCATGCCACACCATGCTGAATCTAGCATGCCACGTGGGCCCATGCCGTGCCAATGCCCCTACAAGCTTGCCATTTTTGTCCAAACACATGCAAGACCAATTTTTGAAATATTTTCTCATTGATTTTAGCTTTTTCCTCACCTATAAAAGGACCCTCTCCCTAATTGTAAAAAACATCCCTAAAAATCCCACTTCTCTCTCTATCTTTCTCTCTCTAGAAAGCTTTCTTCCTTTTCTTAATTTTAAAGTTCTCTTTTTGAGAAAAACTAGTTATGATTTTGTAAATTTTTAGTTTTTAATTCAATAAACGGAAATGCAAATCCATTTGAAGGTTTTTTCAAAACGAAATTAGCATCAAGGTTTTGTAAAGATTCTTTTGAGGTATAATTTTAAAATGAATTGTTTAAAGTTATTTTATGTTTTATTCTTATATGTTATATTTAATTTGTTTTGATTAAGTTTAACATGGCTTGCTGTTTGTAAATATGATATAATAATAATATTGCTATGCTTGCTAAATATTAAATAGGTAAAATATTTCTATAAAATAAATTGATTTTGTTTTTATTCAAGATTTTATATGAAGGATGTTAGAGAGAAATATATTATTTTTCATTACAAACTTAAATCTAAAAATTAGATTTTAAGGTTTAATTATCCAGTCTCATTTAGAGTAGTGCCCATTTATTTAATTGTACAATCACCTGTTAGTTAGAGTGAAGCTCTATTTTAAATTTTTTATAAGAACTATTATTCAGAAATGTATTGATAATATATTTACTATAATGGTTTTAAAACTTGAAAGTACTCGGATAATTAAATTCTTATGTTTAATTTGGACACCTTGAATAAATTTTAATTAGTTGACTCAGCCTAAAGCTGTGATTAGATGGTTTTCAATTTTCTTAGAAATAAAACTAAAATTTAATTCTTAATTAATTAATAGACCTTGCTTAAGGAAATTAGTTAATTAATATTAAATAAAATAATTTGGGCCCTATATAATGACACTTTCATACCAAAAAGAAAAAAAAAATAATTTATATCTTTAATAACCTAAATAATATAAGCAAACATAATTAACTTAATTATTATATCCATAAATACTCCACTGTTAAGAATGATAAAAATTTGTATTATTTTTTATTGAATCCATATCTATGTTTATTTTTAGGTTATTAGATTAGGAAACACAAATGAAAATATCGTGACAGAATGTTTAGGATTTAATTTCAATTTTAAAAGTTTGAATAATAAATTAAAAAGCCACATATACTCCTTCCTTAGATTGACCTTGGAGTATACTTGTCATTTTCTATAAAATGATTCGTACACTTACGAGAGTTTTATAAATATAAAACCAAAGTATCTACAAAATCTGTATTGCTAACCCTATACCAGTTCTTCTCATCAATAGTATATATCTCCTTGGGTACAAGAGCTTCTCCCCTTAGCCATAAATTGGGTAGGCATAGGAGTCATACCAAAAAAGTTCAAGTATAGAATGGAAGACTCAAAAATATTCAAGTTATTCTTGGTCTTCTAGTTTCATCAAAGTTGCTTAAACAATCTCACTTGGTTTTCTAGTTCAATGAATTTGCAACAACTTGGATTCCCTCAAATAGGCATAGTACAAAACAAATACACAAAATGTGCTTGTATACAATTATGGCTAACATTCTGCATATCTCTCTACATAAAAAAAACTACTTAGCACTGGATCCACAACTTCTTTCTTGATATATAGAATCTAGAGAAGAGGCTCATTTAGTTAGTTTATCCTTCCTAGTGAGTTTATCCTACCTTGTTCAAAAAATAAATTTAGAATAAAGTACCATCTTGATATCAAGAATACCAAAAAGTCTAGCTGCTTAAGGATTTCACACCCAATGATCATGTTCATCTAGTTAGATCCTACCAAACTAGACTTTAAAATTGACATGTCATCAAATCTTTAACTGATCATAACTTGCCAACTTGAGAGAAAAATATTTGTTTAGTTAAGGATTGTGTTAGCTAGAGAGGGTTGTGAAAAGATCATCAACAAAAGTATAACAAATTAAAAATTCACAGAACAACCAAACATGCAATCACATGTAAATAAAGTAATGTAGAAATATAAAGATTGATACATGAGATTTTTAGGTGGAAACAACCTAGGCCACACCAATGACCTAAGGTTTCTACTCATGCTATTTACCATTGGCTCACAATTTTGCTAACCATAATTAAGCATTCTTTTCTACATCTTAATATTTTTCATTGTTTTGCAAAAATATTTTCAAGTAGGTTTTTTGATTAAGTTAATTTATCAAATATTTATGGTTGTGTTTGATAAGTTAACAAGCCTAAAATATTTATGATATTATGCTTTTAACTGATTTTTCTAGGGTTGCTATTGATTTTTTATTATCTATTATATGTTAAATAATCTAATTAGGATTATACATTATTGAATCTTTTCTAAGACAAACACTTGCACTTGCATTATTATGCTAATCTTTCAAGTGCTAGCTGTATAGGTTTGATTAACTCGTGTGACTTGAGTTCATCGGAACATTAGTCTAGATTCGAACACCTTTCATGTAGAGACTATGATAAAAGCAACAGTTTGAAAGTAGATTACTTGGAGGCATTACTTTGGTGGATAGTTTAAGTCCTAGCCTTGTAATTAAACAATATATTTCGTAATAGATAGTTAGGTGGATTGGTGAATTGGTGGTTTTTCTCTTAGGCCATTGATGTAGCCTACTATTAAGACATGACCTACCATTGAAAGGTTGAGAATGTCAAGATTGCTACTGCACATAGTAATTAGGGATACCAACTGTTTGGCTAGTTAATACGTCCTCAACCAAGCCTAATTATGACATCATACTTAGGTGAAGTAGTTAAACCTCATTGTCAACCAAAGATGCTTTAGGAGGCCTAAGGATTGAAGTTGGGGAAAAATTACCATGTATATATGGAATCTCTTATTGGCCCATGTCATCATTGACTAGTCAAAAGGAGAATGGTCATTGTATGGTCAAATACACAATTAGTGTCCAATTAGCATATATGATTGAGTTTTTGAAGCAAATGACATATTTTGAGAATATTCTTCTATAAAATGTTAATTAAATAAATAAATTACTTAATAATTGATATTAAGGGATATGAAAGTATCTTCTTTGATTTCATTTGATACATTTCAACCCTTGTTAATGAACTCATAATTAAGTTATAAGGTACGATTTCTATGATCTATCTTTAAACTATTTTACCTTTTTCTTTTACACCCCCTATTTCCATTCCTTGTAAGTGTTTTTTCTTGTTATAGGATCAAGTTTAGAGGAATACGATGTATGCATAAATCAATTTCAACAAATACTAATTACAGGTTCAACATATAACTTAAATATTCCTTTTTTAAACTAAAATTACATATTTTTCAAATATGCTTTATTGTTTCTTTTGTTTGTTTTTGTTTTTAAATAAAAATCAGCCATGTTCTCGATATAGTTTTCCATATTTATGGGAAAAAACCTGTCTTATGGTATACAATAGGTGTTTTTTTGGCTCAAACAAGGAAATATGTGTTAATCCTAAAACTCATTAAAGACTATAGCAAGGAACTGTTGGGGTAAAACAGAACTATGAATGAAAACTTCAACATTGCTATAAGAAGACCAATTAATTAGACTATGAGCAGCTTTGTTTACATTTCTAGGAATTCAAGAAAGAGAAATCATAATAAAATAAGGTAAAAGAGTTTGGCTTGATTGATGCTATTTTTATTCTCCCAAGAGATGATAAAATCATCATGCATTAATGCTTTAATAACATTTCTATTATCACCTTCCATATACATTGTTTTGAGATCAGATGGTAAAGCCATTTGGTGAGAAAATAATAACACAAGGGCTTCTTCTTCTTCAACTGAATTACCTTGAAAATATTTGGTCGAACATTCTAGAATGTGACAATTATAGTCTCTAATTACAACTGTAGCATTAATAGAATGACCATGGACGACAACATCAAAGTTAATTTTTTAAGAGTAGAGGTGGAGAGAAATCTTGAATATTTAAAATATCAAAATTATTTGCACTAAAAGAAGTCCTCTAAATTCATGGAAATAACAAAATTAAGATTTAGGGAATTAAAGTGAAAAATGATATCATTTCCGAATTCTTAAATTAGTAAAAATGATATTATTTTTGAAATTTCAAATTATTTTAAAGGAAATGCACACAGATAAAATGAATTTAAAATAAGTTAACAAAGAAGGAATGTAAGCATTATGTTTATAAAAAATAACACTTAGGAGAGATTCAAGAAAAATAATATCTGAGTTAGCCAAAAGAAGTGAGATACTAATTAGATCAAGTAGAAATAAGAAATTGACATAAAGTGAACAGGTAATTGATAAATTTTGTATTAGAATGACAAAAAGGACAAGATACATCAGGTAAAATAATTTCTTTATTAATGTTGTCTCGAGTGGGAAGAAAATTAAAAAAAATTCTTAAATAAAAAACTTTTAATCTCATGAAATCTTTGTTTCTAAAAGAACTTCGAAAAGGATGAAAAAATTGTTGGAAATCTATCAGAAACAATTTTTTGTAAGTAAATTTAGTGTTAACCTAACTTTTAGAATTATGGGTCCGGAATCAAGTATCATATTTATTTGCAATAGGTAAGGGAAGTTTAAAAATATAAGAGCATATAGAAGCTTTACAAAAGGATACAATATGTCTTTACTCTTAAAAAATCTCAAGTTACAAGAAAAAGGTATTTCTGTCTTTTACTTAACTATTTTTTAAGCACGAGGTGTCACACCCTTATTTTTTAGAGAACACATGTTCTTGTGACTAATTTAAAAAAATGAATGTGTTTCTAAGAGATGAGTTATATAGCCACATGTCTTACTTATCTTTTATGCATATCTTCGTAGTACAAGCTTTTCTAAGAAGCATGGAATGAAATAAGCTGAAAAAAAAAAGAAAAAAAAAGAGAAATATTATGGGAAAAGGAAAGAAATAAAAAGTAGAAGAAGATAGAGATTATAAGTTAAAGCATAGCTAGGTACCTATTTTTGTAGAAAATTGAAAAGGAAGTTGAGAAAATGTCATGAATAATTAGACTTTGGTTCATACATCCTTAGAAAGGTATAGATGTCTATTTTATCATAAATTTTAGGGATTTTGATTTTGAGTTTTCTACCAAAGTTATACATATTTAACTAAAGGTGCTTCTATGGAAATCACGTTGGAAATCCTATTTGGAACCAATCGGTATTTTTTTCATATAAAATGGTTTTATATCTTAAAATTGGGTCAGATATATCTTGTTTTAAATCTTGAGATATCTAGTTATATAAATATTTTACGGTTTGTTATTTTGAGTTTTCTAAACAAATTTATAGTGATTTAATTTAGGATATATTCTATGAAAGTTGTGCTGAAATATCATGTGTTAACCTAAATGGTATTCTATATTTTCGGAAAGGTTTTATATATGATCATTGAGTTTATAATATCTTTTTTTAAAGGTTAAAATGTCTATTTTTGTTATCCTTTTATAGAATTATCTTTAGCCATTTTTATGAAAAGTTATACCCATTTATGTGATGATAGGACAGAATTATTTTAGAATTATTTTTAATAAGATGACACAAACTAAAATTTTAGTTTATACAACATATTTGGTGATCCAAAATGAACATATGTTAGCTCTATAGAAAGATTAAAATGTCTACTTTTTGGAGTGTTTTGACAGATTAAAATTTGAACATTTTCACTTAGAGTTATGTGTGTTTGAATGATGAAAATCTTTTTGGTTATTTCAAAAGATGTTTCATCCATGTTCATAGCTAAAGATTTGAGTTCAAAAGATGATTTTAAAAGATCATTAAATACTTTTAGACCTATTTTACGGGTAAGTTTAATATATTTTAGAGTGTTTTTTTTTATTTGGAATTAGGAACGTAAGAATATAGAAACTATAAGTAATAATCTAATTTCTACCTAAGTATTGAATAAAGTATTGAGTTATATGATAACATCCCATGTTTTAACATTTTTAGTGTACTATTCAATTTTAGATTAGTCAAACTAGTTATGGTGTTATTCTTCTTTATAACACAAGTATGATCATATAGGATGAGTTGATCCATAAGATGTTTCAATGCAACTAGAGCAATAGCTATGATACAGTACTATGAGTCAATTTTTAATATTTTTATAACTAGATCACATGATTTTATATTCTTACTTGACTATTTAGTTTCAACATCCAATTCATTCAAATATTTAGTAAGTTCATGCAAACGTATTTACCTTTTGGTAATTGAACCAATTAGTACATAGTTAGTAACATTAGAATGAGATAATTACGTTTTACAAGCTATAGTTATTTTAAGTGAAAGTTTGTAAAGTGATACTAAGTTTGTTTTTCTAAAATTTTCATAGCATCCTTGAGAACACCATTCACATTCAAGTAAATTCAGTTATTTTATTAGTATGTTTTCGAGCATTAAAATTCAAAGTACATTCACTTAATTTAACAAGAATTTAAAAAGCATATTGTATGTTAGTTTCAATGCACTTCAAATATGAAAGTTTCATGAAAATATATTATATTATCCTAAGCAAGAAGCCAAAAGCAAGATAATTTATAAGAAATTTCAGCTTCAAATTAAATCATTTTTATTATATTTTTTTTATTTAGGCTTTCAAATTAAGTAAATATTTTAAAAATATCAAAGTACTTCCTCTTTAGCATCTAGTGATAGTTGGCTCTTCTCAATATTCAGAGTATTCATTTTTATTTGATAGAACATCATGACCAAAAGAATTAGTCCAACTTAGCTTAGTATGATATTTACCAACTCAATATAATATCAGTTTAGTTTAGTATAATTTTACTAATCAGTATGATATTTATCAGTTTAGCTTAGTTCAGTATGATATCAGATCAATTTAATATGATGTTTCTAGATCAGTATGATATTTATCAATTTAATTCAGTTCAGTATGATATCAGATTAATTCATTATGATGTTACCAGGTCAATATGATATTTATTAGTCTAGTTCATTATGATATGGATAGATTCAGTTAAGTTAGTATGCATATGAGATATGTATAAGCAGAGCTAACTGTGCCATTTTAATGGTTGTATCAAGTAAGTTCTCCACATGTATAGTTAAGAGCTAGTGCTAAATATATCTTTCGTGTGTGACCATAACCCCAAGTACTCTTGGCATTACATAATTATAATGGCATGCTATTTCATGAAAACTCATAAGATAGTACGCTATTATATTTTAATGAATAGACATAAATCATTTTTTAACATAATGTTATTTCATGGTAACTCATAGATAGTATGTTATTATATTTTAAATATCAAATAGAAATCATTTTTACAGAATGTTATTTCGTGGTAACTCATAGTTAATATGTTATTATATTTTGAAGAACAAACATAGATTATTTTTATAAGTATGTTATCTTATGGTAAGTCATAAGCATTTCATTCATAGTTTTCAAGCTTGTAATTACAGATATTTATAAAACTCATCCACTCACTAAGATTTCAAGCTCACCTTTTGTATTTTTCTTTCCCAGGTAGCAGCTTTAAGAAAACATAGCGTGATAACGTATTTGGGAACATATGATCAATATTTTGTTGTACAGTTTAGATTGTTTGATCTCTCTACCCTTTTGTATAGTTAATGTAGGTTAGTGTGTAAATAGACTAGTAATCAAGAGTAAAAAGCCATATAATTTGATGTATACCATGTATATCATGATTTATAACCATGTTGATGAAAACGAGTTATTTTTTGGTTATGTATAAGATTAAGATATTTGGTAGTATGTGAAAAAATATTATATGAGATTTTTTGTTATTTTATACCAGTATGGTTAGTCTCAATTTGGGAAAAAATTTGCCAAAATATTTTTAAAACTTTATATAGTAATGATTTTAACACAACCTAGAATAAAAAAGAAGAAGTAAGTTAGTCAGTTATTACGATCTCAGAATGTATCCTGTATTATTAGAGTAGTTTAGGGATAAGACTTATACATATCTCATTTCTAAACCTTACAAGTAGATTATCTAATCAATATAAATGTGTAAAACATGATGATTATGCACATTAAAAACAAGGAAGAAAGAGAGTTTATATTAAATTAATACAAACTATTATAACTTTACTTTTGGTTATTCGAAATAACATTGATGTAGTAAATTTATTTGAAGATTGAAGTTATTAGATTTTTTTAATTTTGTTGCTCTTTATTTACTTAAAAAAATATGATTATATGAAAAATAGTTTATTTTGAAATATTATGATTTCATCCAATACTAATATTCCATACAATATTTAAGCAATCAATTTTGTAAAATATTAGAAAAATTTAGTTATAATCAATTTTTTTTAATATATGTATTAGAAACTCAGGCCTAACTCAACTAATAAGATCTCATTAAGTTAAGGGTTGTCCAAGCTTATAAGCAGCTTTGTTGTTTTGTTTCTAGTCGATGTGGGACAAGGATACTTAACAACCTCCATCTACACGGCGGACAAAGGTGGACATTAGCACCACAGTGAGATTGTGGTAGAGCCCAATGTCTAAGCACATATAGACTAGGTCCAGCTCTGATATCATGTTAGAAACTCAGACCTAACTCAACCTAATAAGATCTCATTAAGTTAAGGATTGCCCAAGCTTATAAACAGCATTGTTGTTTTGTTCCTAATCGATGTGAGAAAAGATACTTAACAATATGAATACATGAAAAATATATGAAAACAAATGATTAAGTAAATAATATATACGAAAACATGACTAATTGAAAAATATATAAAAATCTTAAAAGCAAAACATTTTTAGCAATTCTAAATCCATATTCAATTACCCAAATCACGTACGGACTATGTTAAACTTAATTGTAACATATTATTTCTTAATTAAATGATTAATTAAAAGCTATTAATCATTCAAGATTCATGCATTTAATTGTTATCTTCTTAAAAACTTGGCAACATATAGAGACAATTAATATCAAAACACAACTAGCAAAGAAGTCAATATTTTTTAAGGAAGTTAGACACTCCATAATTATTCAATTTAAGTATTTTAGTCTTGTAATTATTATATTAGACATCAAAAATTTCATAATATTTTTAAAAAGTTCATAATAGTTTTGTTATTATATATAAATAAGCATTTTAATCTCATAATTTTTTAAATTAATTACCTATATTTCAGTTATTTATGAAATTTATGCATTATAAATGTTCACTTTAATACTTTTGTTGAATTATAAGTGCTCATTTTATTATATTATGTGATCAAAAGTACTTTTTCATAATAATAGGATTAGTAGTGCTGAATTTATAAATTATTGGGTTAAAATACCTATTTTAAAAAATTACATGATTTTCTGGTAGCAGATCTAATAATTATGAGATTAATATATTCATTTGTTAAAAATTATCGAACATCCAAGTCCATTTGCCTATTTTTTTTAAATCTATAAAATTTACTCTGGGATACGTACTTATTCACTAACTATTCTAAATTTAGGGGAGAAATTGAACCCACATCTGAGAGAATATAGAGTACTACCTTTACCACTAGATATTAACTTTAGGGTAAACATTCATTTAACTACTAGTCTTATGTAAACAAATTTAATTTATTGTTTTTAATATTTTTTATTTTAATTAATTATTTAAATAATTAAAATATCTTTTAATCAATTTTTCTAACAATAAATTAGCAAATTTTATGAGAATATTTAAGTCACCCACGTGACATGTGGAGTTATAACTTAATTACCCTGTTCACAACACATCCTTATAGCTTCATATATTAAGTAGTTAATATAAATATTTTTGATCAATTTGTCCTTTTTGGTCAAAATTAATGATAGAGGATATTTCATTAAAAAAAACAATCTTTTAAAACAAATTCAATTTTTTTTTTACATAATAATAATATCTGATTAATGTTTTCCCTAAAATTAGAAGTTTGCTATCTAGAACCGAATTAACCCGAATTTAATTTAATATCTAATTAATGTTTTCCCTAAAGTTAGTTGTTTGCTATCTAGAACCGAATTGAACCAAATTGAGCCGATCGAATTGGGAAAATTAGAGTAGTTTGGGAGCAGTTTTTCTCCACTTTGCATGATAAATATTTCCCAATTTGCTAAATCTTTAAATTTTTGATTTTTTTTATAAAAAGTTTTCTTAAATACACGTAGGATTATGAAGAAACATGAAAAAGACAAATAATTGATATGCAGTTATGAGATTGGATTTTTTATGTGTTTCTATTGCCCACACCACGAGAGTTATATGATTCTCTGTAATTACAATTGCTATATCTCCAACACTTATGACATGTGTAACTGTTCAATGTACAAGTTAACTTAAATTCTTAAATTACAAAACAACAAACTCCAACTTGTTTAGCGTTGATCACACATTGAATTCTGAAGTTACAAAACAATAAACTCCAACTTTCGTAGTGATAATTTCAGATTATTAGGTAATTATTATAATATTTTTAGAGTATATATACAAGACGATTTTTGAGTAGATTCAAAGAGATATCATAAAACTCATCAAAATACAATCAAATAAGCCAATACATTGGGCAGTAAAAACTTTGATTCCATGTATTTTGTTATCTATTATGATTTTATTTTATTTGAACATCTCAATTCAATTTTATGAAGATATTGATTATAAAAACTTGTGATTTGTTTTAAAGTTTTGAAGTAAATAATAAAGAAAAATGCGATACAAGTTACTTAGTAGATCATTTATATTATTTAATTCCTTAAATTAAAAATGGTATTATTTAGTCTATTAGTTTTGTAAAAATATTCAATTAAAAATAAATTAAATTTTTAATGATTTTTTTATTAAAATATTATTAATTTTCTATGAAGTGATTAAATGAAATTAAAATATGAATATTTAATAATGATAAAATTACAATTAAAATAAAAATAATTAACAAAATATTCGTTTTAATATTTGTTAATTATCATATGTTTTATTCTAATATTTTATTAAATTTTTATTTTTATTAAAAATTAAAAAATATATTTAAATAATTTTTATTATTTTCTATTTTTTCTTAAATTATTTCAAATTTTATTTTAAAATAGTATTTTAATTAAGTTTTAATTACTTGATTAAAAATGATATTATTTTAAATAAAAAATTATTAAAATATTATAATTTATCATAGACGGACACTTTTTACAAAGATAAGCAATTAAATGATATATTTTAAATTTAAGGGATTAAAAGATATAAATAACATAATCTAAAGGATTTTCATATCACCTCAACATATATAATAATATTTTTTATTTTTTTTATTCTGGTTGAAATTCGCATATAAATGCCAAATTTTTATCAATTTTTTAATTCAAAGATAAGCACTTATTTTTGAGGGTTGGGTATGAAGTTGTGATTTAAACTTTAAACCCTAAAGTTCACCAAATATTTATCAACTTGCCTACGGGGATCTTTTAAATGATTAACTAATCACTATTATAAAGTTTTTCCCTCACTTTTTCTGTTTACGAATATTCCACACACCCCTTCTCTCTCTCTCTCTCTCTCTCTCTCTCTCTCTCCTGTATAATGTCAATGTTGACGATTGAATTTTGATTCATACCCTTTTCCTGGGCTTCTGGAAAATTCGAAAGCACGTATGGTTTGAAAAGAATCAAATGATCTCTCTTCCCACGGCAAATTGGAACAAGTCTTTACGAATAATCCGTTTAATTCTTATTGTATTCCAGCCAAGCAATTTACCTATCAACATGGTTTTAAGCGGGAGTAACTGCGTAATTTCCTTTATAATTATCTCTTAATTAATCTTTATTCTTAATTTCTTTTCTAAGGATCCTAAGTCGTTGTTAAAAAAAATTCTTCTAAAGTCCTTTTCAGTTTTAAGTTTTTAACTTAATTCTCTGTTTCCTTTAGACTAATAGGACCAATTAAATGGTCTTAGCTGTGATAGTTTCTATTCCAAATTACGAATTAATAATCAGTAAAAACTTGCATTTCTCTAAAAAAATTCCCATCTATAATTCGACTCCCCATAAACTATGGAAAATGCATTTTTTTTTATGAATATGGAAAATGCTATTCATTACTACTAAATAGAGCAAAGACAATACGACCACTTAGGTTGCATAAATTTATTGAATATATATTATTGAATTATTTGTCATATTTATTGATTAATTTAAGCTTTAGTCAATCATAACTTTACACATAAGTAATGATATATGTCATTACTCATTTAAGTAGTATCATTTAGTATTACTCATAAACTATTTAGATATCCAAATTTTCAAAATATATATACATATTATTTGATTTGAAATTTTTTTAAAACTTCGTAAGTAAATCTTAAAAATTAGATTCAAAAATATGTATTTTAGTAATAAAATTAGGATTTATGTTTAAATTTTTAGAAGTTTTGGGAACTAAATAATAGAATTTAAAAAATTAAGAACTTATTTATGAAATTTTAAAAACTATAATAAATTGTAGATTTTAAAAATTTATGAACCTATATATAAATTTGTTTAAAATTTGGAGAATAATAGAGTTATTAAGCGTTTATAATAATGTTATATTTATAAAGTTGTGACTAATTTTTAAATGAAAAAGTCTATTAATCTAAATATTGATATAATTATTAAATAGGGTGAAGAAAGGGCTTTCTTGGTCCTCAAAATATACCTCACTAATGGAATAGTCCCAAACTAAAAACTTTATCATTTTCGTCCACAATCTATTATATTTTAGAGAAAAATGGCATAAAAGTTTCTTAGATTTAGTTATTTGTATCATTTAATCTCTTAAATTAAAAATTATGTTATTTAATCCCTTGACTTTATAAAATAATCAATTAAAAATAAATTATATTATTTCAATGAGTGATTAAACACGATTAAAATATGAGTATTTTACAATAATAAAGTCATAATTAATATGAAAAGTTTTACAAAATATTCTTTTTTTAATATTTGTTAACTGATACTATTTTATTTTAATATTTTATTAAAAATTAAAATATATTTTTAAATAAATTTTTATTTGAAATTTATTATTGTTTCATATTAAATTTCACTTTTATTCTTGTTAAAAACCCATATTTTCCTCATGTTTTAATTGGTTGATAAAAAATAATAATATTTTAAATGAATAATTATTAAAATAATATAATTTATTTTTAATTGGCCTTTTACGGAGCTAAGGAATTAAATAACACCGTTTCTAATATAAGGTACTAAACAACACAAATAATATAATCTAAGAGATTTATTTGACACCTCATCTTATATTTTAACATATAAGTCCTTAATTGATGTTTGGGAGTAATACATCACACATAGGTCTTAAACTTGTTAATATTTGGGACTTAAATATGATAAACACTAACAATTTGGAGACTTAAGTGTGACATTTAATAACTTTAGGGATAAAAGTGTTGACATCTTTTGTTTGGAAATCGTTTTGTGAATGAAGTCATAGTTTAGGAACGAATAGTGTCCTTCACCCTATCAAATTATGTGATATAATGTTATTAATAAGTACAGTTTGACTTACATAATTATATCTAATAATAAATTTTCAAATGTTATTGTCATACATTTATAATTTGATATTTAACAAATTTTTATTGTGTAGTAATTTCTATTTTGGCAAAGTTATTGTGAATTTTGTTTTCTATATTACCATAGTACAGAGAAGGTGGTAGACCTAAATATCTTAGACTTATCTATTTTATTAGGTTTTCTCCACTTTTCTCAATCATAAGTTGATCACCCTTTGTATATTTCTCTCTTCATGGTAGTATGTTCTACCGTTATACTAAAATTATTCCCAATTATTATATGTAAAAGTGAAAATGTTAACATATAAGTTGTGTAAGGTTTATATGAGTATTGGCGATAATCGTGAACAAAACATACAAATGTTATTTTAGTTTCTAGGTGTGTCTTTTAAAAATATTTTCAAGCCGAAGGAACTTTTGATCTATAATGATCACATATGAGGTATATCTCTGTTTCAATGCATGTTAGATTTCATATTAGACACATAGAAACATTGTGCATATAGGCTACTCGATTGATGGAGCCATGCATAGATCGATAAAACTTAATTATCTATCTGAATTAATTTTTACATGACTAGATTGATTGAGGAATTAATACTCAATCGGTCGAGCATTGGATCAATCGAGACTAATAAGTGGATCAATCCACTTATTTTAGATTTAATTAATTGTTTCACTAGATCAATCAAGCGACCGTGTTCGATTGATCTAGCTAATTTTTACTCGAATCAATTTGTTTTATTATGATATTGTCCTTATGTTTTGAAGTTCTTTCAAATATTTTCATGGAAAGAATTGTAATACACCTTTGACCTAGGATTTATACTTATAAATTCAATTATATCATTAACTCATAATTTTATCAATCACACAAAAGTATTTTTGATCATTATCGTCTTCATTTTATTCTCTCTCTCTCTCTCTTATTTTTATAAAACTATTCAAGTAATATTTTTTCATTGAGATAATTTTTCAAACATTGTATTTGATAAATTAACAAGCCTACAATATTTGTGATATTATGCTTTAAGTAGATTTTTCAAGGGTTGCAAGTTGGTTTTGATTTATCTGATATTTTTGTTAAATCATCTAGTTAGGATTATTCATTATTGAATCTATTCTATGACACACATTTGCACTTTAGTTATTGTGCTAACTTTTTAGATTCTAGTTATACGGGTTCAATTAACTCGTGTAACTTGAGTTTATCGAAACATTGGTCTAGATCCGAACACTTTTCTTGTAGAGACTATAATGAAAGCATCGACTTGTAAGTAGATTACTTGGGGGCACTACCTTGGTGGGTAGTTTGAGTCCCAATCTTGTAATTGGATCTTATTTTTCATGATGGATAGTTAGGTAATCCGGTGGACTAGTCGTTTTCTTCTCAGATCATAAGTGTAGACTAGGTTGTTTTTACCTAAAAATCTTGTGTGTTAATTATTATGTTTTTGTATTACTTTATTTACATGCAATTGTATCTTTGGCCCTCCTACAAAATTTTAATTTGCATACTTTTGCTGATATTCTATTCACTTTCCTTCTAGCTAATAGATCCATAACTAAGAAAGAAACTTTTCATGTGATATTAGTGTAGTCATTAGATACACTTAGTGTGCCTCGGACCTTGGTATGGATTATCTTATTGAAGTTAATAGTTTAGATGTTGAGAAAATTGAGTATTCTTTTCATTATGGATATAATATTAAAAGTTTTAAAGAAATATTTTCTAAAGGTGCTAGAGGCATAAAAAAGGAATACTATTTTAAAAGTGAAAATAGAAAAGTTAAATGAAAAACATAAGACACATGGAAGCTTTTCAAATAAATTTAAAAAAGAATGAATATTTTGCAAGAACAAAATATTACTTTAAATTTGAGTCTTGTAGGTTTGAAAGAAGAAAACAACAAGCTTGTTACAGATAAATAAAAATTAGTGCAAGAACTTGAACAATCCAAGGAAGCTATAAAATGGCTAACAATTGTAGTTGGAAGGTCAAATAAGATTCTTGTTTATGGAAAGCCTTTTGGAGACAAGAGAGGGCTAGGATATATAGATGAGCACACTACACCAACCTTTTCAAAATCATATGCATTTGTAAAACCTTTGATCCCTACCATTCATGAATATCTATTTCATTTTCTTCTAAGTTTATGCCTATATGTTACAACTATAGTACAAAGGGACATATTATACCTAGATGTAGATTTTTGATGATCTATAATTATGCTGATAATCTACATGCATCCTATTCAAGAAAAAATAATTATGTTTTAAAAAATAAGCATTTACATGATTCATAAAAAAAAGGAAAGCTTGGATTAAAACAATTTGATTTAAATTTTTATGTAGCCTATACTGCATTTAAAGCTAAATCTTCTACTGCGAGGTATTTTGATAGGGGTTGTTCTAGACATATGACTAGTGATTATTCTCTTTTCAAATTTTTTGAAAAATATAATGAAAGAATAGTTACTTTTGGTGATGTACTACATGGTAATGGAGTTAAAGCTAACCTAATAAGCATCAGCCAAATTTGTGAAAAAATAAGCGTACAATTTATCAACAATCGTTGTATTATAATAGACCCAAAAGGTGAATATATGGCTAAAGGAAGTAGGTCTCAAGTTAATTGCTATTGCATTGATACAGACCCTATTACTACTACTTGTAACTTAGCTAATGATAATTTCATTTCATTGTGGCATCAAAAGATGAGACATCTCAATTTTAAAGATCTTTTTAACTTGAGCAAAAAGGAAATTGTGAACGATCTACCTATGTTTTTTGAAACTAAAAAACCTTTTTGTAGACAATTCCAACTTGCCAAAAAAACTTGCTCTTCTCATAAGAAAATCAAAGGAGTTAACATAAGCTGGACATTTGAGTTAATTCACATTGACCTCATAGGTCCTATGAGAATTGGAAGTTTGGGTGGCAATAAATATATTATTGTTGTTATTTACGATTTTTCTTGTTTTACATGGGTTGGATTCCTAAAAGAAAAATATGATGTTCTAGACTAATTTAGTTTCTTTTGTCTTAAAGTGAAAATTGAAGAGGCAACAAAATAACCAATGTAATGAGACTAAGGACAGATCCTGGAAAGAAATTTGAAAACTCAAGATGTGCTGAATTCTACAAACAACATGATATAGCTCATGAGTTCTCCCCACCAATTACCCCATAACAAAATGGGATATTAAAAGGGAAGAATTGGGGTTCGCAAGAGATGGAAAAAGTTCAAAAACATGCAAAGGACATTCCCAAGAAGTTTTATGATGAGGAAATAAGTACTTCATTCTACATAATGAACCATGGTTACCTACATTCAAGTATAAACCAATCTTTCTATGAGTTATGAAAAGGTAAGAAACCTAATCTTAAACATCTAAATGTGTTTGAAAGTAAACGTTACATTCTTAGAGATCATAAAAATATAGAAAAATTTGACTCTATAAGTGATGAAGTTATCTTTCTAGGTAACTCATTAATAAGTTGTGCCTTTAGAGTATTCAACTTGAGAACTAATGTTGTGATGGAGTCCATCAATGTTGTTATGGATGATGTAGGAACTAGTACTCCTATGACTAATGAAAAAATTGAAACTTTAAGCACACACTTGCCAATTGAGGAATAGATTGAAGAAACTCTTGACATTGAAAAGGTCGATAATTAGGTATATGGAGAGTCAATCTTTGGTAATGAAGTCACTATACCCAACACTCAAACTTTGAGGCGAACACGTATTGCTAAAAATCACCCAATTGAAAACATCATTATTGATCCAAATACAAGTGTGGAAACTAGAAAAAGACATGTAAGTGAGATAACTTATCTCTATTATGTGTCTCAAATAGAACCAAAAAATGTTAAGGAAACTTTAAAAGATGAATCTTGGATAACTACCATGCAGTTTGTGCTAGCAAAAATCACTAGGAATGACGTTTGGACTTTTTTATTTATATCTAAAGATAAAAACAACATAGGAACTAAATGGGTGTTTAAAATTAAACATGATGAATGTGATGTTGTGATTAGAAAAAGGATAGACTGGTTGCACGAGGATATAAACAAGTTTAAGGAATTGACTTTGATGAAACATTTTCTCCTGTAGCTAGGTTTGAATCAATTAGGATTTTACTTACCATTGCATGCTTTATGAAATAAAAACTCTTTAAAATGGATCTAAAATTGCCTTCTTAAATAGAGTACTCAGTGAAGAAGTTTATGTTGAACAACCAAATTGTTTTATTGACCCACACTTTTTAGAATATGTTTATAAGCTTAATAAGACCCTCTATAGTTTGAAACAAGCCCATAAAGCTTGGTATGAGAGACATAAAACTTATCTTTTGAACAAGGAATTTGTTTGAGGGGGAGTTTATAAGACTCTTTTCATTAGAAGAACCAAAGAAGATATATTCATAGCTCAAATATATGTCAATGACGTAGTCTTTGGGTCAACATCTAATTCTCTTCTTCTTGATGATTTTGTGAACATAATGACTAGTGAATTTGAAATGTTTATGATGGGTGAGCTCACATATATTTTTTATTTGCAAATTAAACAATTAAAAAATAGAATCTTTATTTCTCAAATCAAGTATGCATGTAATTTAATTATTTGGACATCAAATAAGTAAGCATTTGAGAACACCCATAAGTACTAGTTCCAAGATTTCAATCGATAAGTCAGGTAAGAGCATTGATCAAACACTGTATAGAAGCACGATAGGAAGCTTGCTATGCCTCACACAAGTAGATCTAATAGTTTTTTAGTGTTGGAATTTGTGCATATTATCAATCAGATCCTAAGAAATCAAACATTGACCATGTCAAAAGGATCATCAAATATGTCTCTGGAACAAAAACTTTTGGTATTTGGTTTACTAATGATAATATATGTGACATTAGTGGATACATTATTACTGGAAGCTCATGCACACAAGTTCTGTGGATGAAGAATATTCTTAAGGAATATGGATTTGAACAAGGTACAATTCCCTTTTATTGTGATAACTGATAACTGTATTTTATAAAGTTATTTTTATCTATTTTATTAATTATAATTGCTATGTTCTTGACATTTTTAGTTAATTTTAGTGGAATAAATTAATATTTACTTTTTATTTGTTAAGGAATATATTTTTAAGACAATTAAAGAATTTGAATCGAAAACGTACTTAATTGCAAATTTATGTCTGAAAATATAATTTAAAATAAAAGAGTGCTTAATTGCAATTAATAAAAGTCTAAAATATAATTTGAATTAAAATCGGGCTTAATTGTAATTAAAAAAAGTTTAAAAGTTAATTTAAATTAGAAAAGGCTTAATTGCAATTAAAGAAAATTTAAAAGTTATTTTGAATTAAATTGGAGGGCTAAAATGCAATTAAGGAAATTTATTTTCGGCGTAGGAAAAGGAAGCCACTCACGAAATCACCAACACGCAGCACGCACTGTTCGATTAGGAAAGCAACGGCTACGATGAGGCGCGTGGAACCAGACGGGACAAAAGAGAGTAGATGCGGTTTTTCTGGTTACAAGCTGCTCGGCGTACTGTGTGGGGCCCACTTGCCATGTGTCCCTATATTTCTTACAGCCAATCAAGTGCTGACATGTGGCACGTTTTTAATGAACACAAAAACCCAGAATCACTCACGCGTTCCAGTAGTTGTCCCCCATATGTCTCGACGTCATTTTTCCCGTGAGACATATTCTGCGTGCTCCCGTTCCTCCCACCAATTAAAGGCTTCCACGTGTCCCACTATTTGTTTCATCCAATCATACGCTGACACGTGGCACACGGTTTGAATTAAAAAAATAAATCCACAAATGGCGCGTTGTGCACTGTGAAGAATATTTCTGTCCCCCACGCAGATTTATTTATTATTTTTGACATACATTTATGTTCCCTACGTGTAGAAAAATATATTTTAAAATGTATTTGTTTTTTAGAGATTTGATGTTATAAATAGGGGATTATTTTGATAAATTTTAATTTTGTTTTGGGTTGTTTTTAGGTTCGGTTTTGGGGAGACTTGGACTGTGGAACATGCAGAAGCCATTTTTGGCTTCTGTTGTGTTCTACATGTGCCAGAAAATTTAAGAGCAGAAATGTTTTAATTTTCTTTGTGATCTATAACTGATATTCCTTAAATGCTGTAATCTTAATTTTTATTATGAAGTAATTTAATTTTTCTAGGGTTGCGTTTTATCTAAATTTATGAAGCTTGAGTTTAATTATTTTTGATTGATTTATAAGACTTTTAATTTTTTTATTCTATTTGTGCTTAATGCTTTTGATTATATTATTGGAAAAAGTTTTCAATTGATCCATGACACTTAAATAAACTTGGAAGAGGCATTTTTGTGTATATTGCTCATGGATAGAATAACATGTATATGTGAAGGATAGGAATATACCTTTATTGTATGTGTGGCCATTTGAGAACTTAGAACGTAATGAATCTTGGTGAATTTAATTCTCATAGGAATATAGTGAATTAATTTAGCGAGGTATGTCTATACGGAGCTCGGAAGAGATGTATGGATAAAATTAGAAGTTCTTGGTTGACAAATTAAATTTAATAAAAAAATATAAATAAGGAGAAAATAATATGATTCGAGTGGATTAATTTGGTGAAAATCTGCAATCCTAGAATTTTCTTTTATTTTGTTATAAAACTTTTTAGTTAGTTAAAGTTTGTCCCAAATTTTCGATTGTTTGGATCAAATTAGAGTGAAACAATTTTAGTACTCAACAAACTGTAGTAACAAATCTCCGTGGGAACGATAACTCACTTATCAAATTTTATTACTTGTGACCGTGTATACTTGCATGTTTTTATGTTCTCTAAAAGAGACAACAATAACACTAGTGCTATATGTATCTGTAAAAATCTTACTCTGCATTTTCAAACAAAACATAGACATCAGACATCATATCATTAGGGAAATAGTAGAAGATAAAATTTTATACCTTTAGTGCTTACTAAAAGGAAATTAGTTTATTTATTCACAAATGGACATGATATCTTAAGATTTGAATATCTTAGAAGTGCCTTAGGAATCTACACTATTGATTAAATTTTCCTAGTATTTTTTATTATATTTTTTAAGAATATAAAAAAGAAGAAGTAGACTTGCATTAACTTGACATGAACATCACATACTAATTTCATTTGTTTGGATTATGAATTATGCAAATTGATATTGTGACTTGTGCTTTCAAATATTTCTCACATCTAGTGATCGATGTCAACAAGAACCTACTCACACACTCACTAGATACTTAGGTATATCATGCTAAAGTTTATAATAAATTATGTGAGATTTTAGGATATGAGATAACCTTGATTGTGAAAATTATGGTTGAACACCAACTTTCAGTTATAAAATGCTACTATAGAGAGACACCTAGTTTTGAGGGGGCTACTTACTGTTATATATGAAGGTTACCACAATAAGCAAAGAAAGCTACCTCACAACTAGTGTGATCATTATCATGATAGGATATTGGCTCATGCATCTTTCCTTTGCAAGAGATAAATAATAGGATAAATGAAATACCTATAAAGAATAAAAATAATTGAATACATAAAAAAATAGCTACAAATGGTTATGCAAAAAGAAAAACAAATAACCATTCCCTCATACAAAATAAAAATAGTATGATAATTATTAAGTGGGACTATAAAAAAATTAATTAAAATATCTTTTAGTAAGAATTTTTTTTATTAACATGTAAGTATGAATTCAATTGAAATGTGTTGCATGATTAGTGATGTTTTTTTCTTTAAATCTTTTAGAACTAATTATAAATGAACAGATTGACATACTATTGTAGTTCAATATTTACCTTACTTTTGGTGATTGTCGTTAAGTCATTGTATGTGTTAATATGTTTTTATGTATGGTTTACATATGTATATGTTAATGAATAGTCACACAAATAATCTTTTGTATTTGTGTGTAATACTGCAGTCATATCTAGCTCAATGTAATATCCCTATTAACAAAAAAAAAATATTTATTAGCAGGTTTTATAAATTTTTGTCCTCTTTACTTTATTTTGGGGAGTTCATTCATAGCATACGTCTTTTTCTTCTTCATATTACTATTTATTTGTATGAAAAAAGGAAAAGATAATAAAGTTGGAATATTAAATTTAGAGGAAGAATCAATTTTGAAGTATTACACATAGGGGGAGTTATGTTTTTAAATTCTATATGATGATTGTTCATACCCATGAATATTATTTTCATTTTATATTGTTATACATACTGAATTGATGAATTATGAATCTTTTAGGAAAATTTGTTTAGTTGTTTGTGTTTTTGTTTTTAGTATAAACATGAGCAGTCAAGATTTAAGCAAAGATGATTTCACCGGATCATAGGATAGTACCATTACTTAAAAATTTATTTTTTCTATGAGCATTATATATCGTGAGAGAGATTTTGTCACATGACTATACCAAAGTTGGAAATTGTACGGTTTATGTGAGTATTGGCGATATTCATGAACAAAACATACAAATATATTTTTAGTTATTAGGTACATATTTCAAGAATATTTTCAAGTTGAAGAAACTATTGAACTCCAGAGATCACATCTTAGGTATATCTCTGTTCCCTGCACATTAGATTTCATATTAGACATATAAGAGCATTGTTCATAGAGGCTACTTGATCGATTGAGCCATGTCTAGATCGATCGAGTTAGTTCTAAATCAATCGAGCGGCCAAGTTTTCAATTTTGACCTAATTTTTACTCAAGCCAATTATTTTTATTACTATATTGTCCTTATGTTTTAATGCTCTTTTAAATATTTTCAAGGATAGATTTGTAGTAGACCTTTGACCCTGGGTTTCTACTTATACTATTTAATCATATCATTAGCTCACAATATTTTCAACCACACAAGAGTATTATTGATCATTATTATCTCTCTTGTTTTGCTAAAACTATTCAAATAGGATTTTTCATTGAGTTAATTTGTCAAATATTTGTGGTTGTGTTTGATGAATTAACAAGCGTACAATATTTGTGATATTTTGTTTTAAACTGATTGTTCTTGGGTTTCTAGTTGGTTTTGATTTATTTGATATATTTATTAAATCATCTAGTTAGGACTGTTCATTATTGAATCTGCTCTAAGGCACACATTTGCACTTGTCTTATTTTACTAGCTTTTCAAGTGGTAGCTGTATTGGTTATATTAACTCATGTGACTCGAGTTCATCGAATCGTTGGTCCGGATTTGAATATCTTTCTTAGAGACTATGATGAAAGCAACGAATTATACATAGATTACTTGGGGGAATTATTGGTGGGTAATTGGAGTCTTAGCCTTGTAATTGGACCTTATATTTTATAATGGATAGTTAGGTAGTCTAGTATACTTATTGTTTTCCTCTTAGGTCATTAGTGTGTTTTAAGTTATTTTTACCTAAGAATCTCATGTGTTATTTATATTTTCACATTACTTTATTTACGTACGATTTCATATTTGGTCGTTCTATGAAATTTTAATTTGTCATACTTTCATTGATATTCTATTCACTCACCTTCTAGCTAATAGATCCATAACTAAAAAAGAAACTTTTCAAGTTGGATTTTTATAAACTTAAAATTTTGGTTATTTTACTTTACATATCTATAAGGTACTTCTAACATTTCATTATTAAAATTATTTAATAAGTACCTAATATCTATAAGGTACTCAAATATGACACTTTTCATCACCAAATTTTAATCATGGTCATTTTCTCATGAAAATTCATATCAAACTTAGATTGGGCTAAAAAATACACTATATAAATAACCTAAGGGTTCATCTAAACATAATAGCTATTACAAGGAATAAAGAAGATCTAAGAGTATATCAAGTGAAACTTTTGGAGAATATTTTAAAGAGAAGGTTGAGGATTCAAGATTGGAATCACATTAGATTCATCCTCTACCTTTCATAAGCTTTTTTATTCTTTTTTTTTATAAAGTTTTGCAAGGTTATAATGATTATTGTTGTCGAATCTATGTCTAACTAATCTAATAATGTGATTGTGGGAAATTTCAAGCCTTAGACTATAGTTTAATTACTTTAATGTCAAAATAATTTTAGTTTCAATTATTGATTCTTGATGTGTTCAATTCTATGGTTGAATGTCAAAATTATGCAAGTTGTGAATTTGGATATAAAACTACTTTATTACATGAATATGTTTGTTTTTAGTTTAAGATATTAGTATATAATTGCTAATATTCTTATTTGAAATGGTATCGTGTGACTACTTTCACAAGTAGGGTTGAACTCTAACGTTAAAGGTATGCAATGATTTTTATTTTTCCTAGTTTAGTTATTTCCTTTTTAGTGCAATTAATGAATTAAAACTAGTAAGCGTACCTTGATGGGCAGAACTGGCATCGCCGCTCCTGCCGATAATTTGGTTTTATATTTATAAAACTCTCGCAAGTGCACGAATCATTTCGTAGAAAATGATAAGTATACTCCCAAGAAAAACTAACTAAGAAAAACTAACTAAGAAAAACTAGAAACTAAGAAAACTTGAAAAAACTAAGAAATGAGAGAAAGAAAGAGAAGAGAAGATTTATTTTGAGGTGTGTTTAGTTATGAAGAGAATGAGGGTATTTATAGGTGAGGATGGGCAGAAAAAGTGGATGAAAAAATGATAAAAAAATGGTGGAAACACAGAGTAGTGAATGATGACATCATTGCTAATGTCATGCTGGCATGAGGGGTGGTGGCGCGCGTGGAATGGGCGTGCTACGCGCGTTGGCCAACGCAGCTGGGCGGCTGCGTGTGCGATTTCCTCCTTTTTGATATTTTTGACCCATTTTGTCCAATATTTCCATATTTGTTGAGTTTTCCTCATTTATTTATGAATATATTTGTGATGTATTACCTCTAGTATTTCTTTTTGAGTCTTTGAGTTACATTTTTAAGCGAAAATACCTGAAAAATAATAAAAATACCCGTGATTCCGAAAAGACAAATATATATAAATATATGATAAAATCATATAAATATATATATTTTTAATCAATTAATGTGCATAAAATCATGGTAATTTTAGTGCTTTTTGAGCACTCATCACAAACCCCAACTAGCATCTTGCTAGTCCCTTAGCAAGAGTAGCGATAAAAACTAAAAATTAAAGTATCCTAAATCACTTCCGTGGATTGACACGGTTGTATTTAGCCTATGCAACAAGCCTTTAAACTCCTAGGTTGCCCTAGTGGACGAGTTTGAGTCTCGTGAGGGTTTTCAACAATAATATCCACAAACATTGAACTAAATGTAAAAATTAAAAGAAATAATAAAAACAATCAACTTAAAAACTAAAATTACAACAAAATCAAAAATTAACTTTTAAGAATAAAAGAAAACAACATATCACAAAAATGTCTCATACTTTTTAATCTCCTTTAAGATCATAATTAAAATCTCAAACATAAGTTATTTTAGTCTCTTTAAACAATCATGATTTATTATAATAATTAGTCAAAAATCATTTTCATATTTCATATAAAAAATGTATCAATTTAATTTCACCCAATTTCAGTGTCATGAATCCGAATTTGCTTCGACTCTATTCCTCACAAGTCAATACTCTCAAAACACTGAATCCTACGGGTTCAAACACTCAAACTAATTTATATGCGAAAGAGTTGATGTATAGAAATGAACTAATATGTTCGCATATGTATAAAGAATAAAGGCTCAAAGTGTTATTTTGACGTTGATCTCATGGAAGGAATCAAATGTATAAATTATAAAGATATCATATATAAAAATTATTTTCATGCATAAATCAAACTCATTAAGAAAAAATTTCAAGATATATGCCTTTTACAAATGAAGAAAGTGCAATGACATTTTAGGGAACTACTTCCTATATCTTTCTTTTGCAATTAGCCTTTACTCACAACTTTGTAGGCAATGTGGGTCATAGTATGTAGATTATACTATATATTCTTTATCTCTCTATATTTTTCTGAAGATATTTTTCAATATATACCATTTTTTAGAGAGTCAACTCATGTACAGATTGTACATTTTTTTAGGATTTTGGGTAATGTGGGTCATAGTATGTAGATTAGACTATATATTCTTTATCTCTCTATATTTTTCTGAAGATACTTTTCAATATATATCATTTTTTTAGAGAATCAACCCATGTATAGATTGTACATTTTTTTAGGATTTTGGTGAGTGGTTAATTTTGTGGCTTTTCTGTTTGATTTGGTTTAGGTAACCCCATATATATATATTTTTTGTAGCAGTCATGCATGAATGAGATAAAAGCATATACTATCAATTTCTACTCAAATCATTTAATCTAAGCAAAAATAATAAAAAATATACGACATTCTATTAAGATGAGAAAAAATTCATACATTCAATGCTAATGCCTATAGAGATCATCTAAAAATTTGAAGAAATAAGAAATGTGTTTGGAGTAGAAAAAATATATATTTCACTCTAAATAAGGGAAATTAGGCTCAAATTATATCTCACAAAGGTACTCTCTACTAAAAAAAATTCATAAACATCGATTTTGGGTTTAATATAATTTCTACGTCTTATCAAGAAATACTAGTTATGACAAAAACTAACTAATTATCAAAAAAAATTACAAAATATTTCATGATATGTTTTCAAAAATTAATCTAACAGTATAAAAGATTTAACTATTTACTTAAATTTGATTTAAAGAAATGATAAATTTTTGTGAGAATTTTTTTTAAAATTAATTCTAAAATTACAAAAATTACTAAATCACACAAAATAAAATAAAACCAAACACAATAAAAATGAAAATGTGAACATTTTTTTTCTTTTTTAAGCATGGTAACTTTTCACCACCCCCAACCTAGAACTTACATTGTCCTCAATGTAACAATTATAAATTAAAGATAAAGAGAAAAGAGAAGAAAGGTTACCTATTTCCTGAGAATGTGCAAGTAGTAATGGAGAAATGCAGGTGCACCATCTTATTCATCAATAAAGTTCACACAGACAGATCGCTGTGAACTTCTAACATCTCAACAAATATTTTTAGTTTTAACAATTTTAAAATTATTCACATGTAATTAAACTAAAATAAACAATAGAAATTAAATAAATAAAACAAATAAAAGAAAATTACCTAAAATGATGGGTTGCCTCCCATCTAGCGCTTAGTTTAACGTCTTAGCAAGACGTAACTTGATGGTGCTAAGGGTTACTCAGCCAAATGCAATCCATTTCAGCAATGTTGTTTGGTTTTTCTAAATAAGGCTTCACACAATGCCCATTGACTTTGAATGTTTTTTGTGTCTTGGAATCCAATAGTTCTACTACTCCATGTGCAAATACCTGAACTATTTTGAATGGTCCATCCTATCTTGATCTTAGCTTTCCTGGAAACAATCTCAAATGAGAGTTAAATAAAAGAACTTTCATTCCAGGGTGAAGAGTCTTAGGAACTAGCCTCTTGTCATGATAGCCCTTAGTACGCTCTTTGTATAATTTTGCATTCTCATAGGCTTCGTTCCTAATTTCTTCCAACTCATTAAGATGGAGTAACCGTTTTTCTCCTGATTTATCTAAATCCATGTTTTACTCTTTAATTGCCCAGTAAGCCTTGTGTTCAAGTTCAACTGGAAGGTGGCACGCTTTCCCAAAGATTAATCGATAAGGGCTCATCCCAATAGGTGTTTTATAAGCGGTGCGGTATGGCCATAAGGCATCATTTAACTTAAATGCCTAATCCTTCCTTGAAGGACGCATACTTACTTCCACTAAACCAGAAGTTTGAGGATGATATGGAGTAGCTACTCTATGTGTGATGTTGGACTTGTTTAGTACTCCATCAAAGATCTTGTTACAAAAATGGCTACCTCCATCACTTATTATAGCTCTAGGCATTCCGAACCTACTGAATATTAAATCCTTCAAGAATTTAACAACAACATTAGCATCATTGGTTTTAGTGGGGATAGCTTCTACCCACTTCGATACATAATCCACAGCAACCAAAATATATTGAAAGAGTTCAACAACTAAATTAGATGTCAAAGGCATTTCATCTCTTTTTCTTATGTTTCCTATTCTTTGACATCTATCACATTGTGCACAAAACATATGAGCATCTTTAAAAAGAGTGGGCCAAAAGAATCCAGATTGTAATACCTTACATGTTGTCTTTTCACCACCAAAATGGCCCTCACAATGAAGTTCATGACAAAAAGTTAGAATTCTCTTATGTTCTTCTTCAGGTACACATCTATGGATGACTTGATCTTGACCAATCTTGTATAAATAAGGGTCATCCCAGAAATAGTCCTTAATAGTTTTAAAAAACCTTTTCTTGTCCTGATATGAAGTGTTAGGTCTCAAAACACGAGTGGCAAGATAGTTTACAATATCAGCATACCATAGGTTCAGACCTATTGAAAATAATTGTTCATCAGGAAAGGTTTCAACTATATCTTCATTACTCTCATCTTTAAGAGAATTGAAGTCAGAAATCAACCTAGACAAATGGTCAGCTACTAAGTTTTCATTGCCTTTCTTATCCTTGATTTCTAGGTCAAATTCTTGTAAGAGTAAGACCCACTTGATTAATCTTGGCTTGGCATTTGGTTTACTTAATATGTATCTTAAAGCAGCATGATCAGAATGCACAATCACTTTAGATCCTACTAAATAAGATCTAAATTTGTCTAAAGAAAACACTATAGCCAAGAATTCCTTTTCAGTGGTGGTATAATTCATTTGGGCATTATTGAGTGTTTTGCTAGCATAGTAAATGACATGCAAACACTTATCCATTATTTTTCCCAAGACTGCTCCGATGGCATAATCAGAAGCATCACACATTATTTCAAAAGGTAAATACCAGTTTGGTGCCATAATAATAGGGGTAGATGTTAGTTTCTCTTTCAAGGTATTAAAGGCAATAAGGCAGTCATTGTTGAAATTAAAATAAACATCTTTGATAGCAAGTTACATAAGGGATGACTTATTTTAGAGAAATCTTTAATAAATCGTCTGTAAAATCCTGTATGTCCTAAGAAGCTTCTTATCCCCTTCACAGATGTAGGGGGAGGTAGTTTGGAAATCAATTCAACTTTTGCCTTATCAACTTTAATACCCTTGTTTGAAATTATATGTCCTAAAACTATCCCTACTTGAACCATAAAATGAATTTTCTCCCAACTAAGGGTGAGATTGCATTTAATGATCTTTCTAAAACCAAAGTCAATTTATGTAAGCAATCATCAAATGAGTTTCCAAAGATAGAGAAATCGTCCATGAAAATCTCAATGAATTTTTCGACCATGTTCGAGAAAATAGATATCATGCATCTCTGGAAAATGGCAGGGGAATTGCACAACCCAAATGGCATTCTTCGAAAAGCAAATGTCCCAAAAGGACATGTAAATGTGGTCTTTTCCTGATCTTCTGGTGCTATGGGTACTTGATAATATCCAGACAATCCATCTAGAAAATAGTAAAATTCATGCCCAGCTAATCTTTCCAACATTTGATCAATGAATGGAAGAGGAAAGTGATCCTTTTTAGTATATAAATTTAGTTTCCTAAAATCTATACACATTCTCCATCCAGTGATTATTCTAGTGGGCACTAATTCAATTTTGTCATTTTTAACAACTGTTATCCCAGATTTCTTTGGTACCACATGCATTGGACTAACCCACTTACTATCTGCAATAGGATAGATAATTCCTTCTTCTAACAATTTAAGAATTTCTTTCTTAACTACCTCTTGCATATTTGGGTTTAGTCTTCTTTGGGACTCTCGTACAGGTTTAGCACCATCCTCCAAGTTGATCTTGTGCATACACATTGTAGGACTAATGCCTCTTATATCCCCGATACTCCAACCTATAGCTTTCTTAAACTGTTTAAGCACTTTGATAAGTTCCTTTTCTTGGGTTTTGGTCAAGGTTGAAGAAATTATCACTGGATTAGTTTCTCTTTCTCCCAAAAACACATATTTTAAGTGCTCAAGTAAGTATTTGAGTTCAAGTTCAGGTGGATTGGCCTCTTTACTAGATGAAGAATTGGGTAGATTTAAAAGTGTACTAGATTTTGTCATTACTTCATCATTGTCTAGTCGTTCAAGATACCCCTTAATTTCTTCATCTAAATCTTCTTCGACCTCTTCAAGTGTAAGAACAGTTTCAAACTTGTCTTCTATTCTGGTTCAGGAAAAGGTGCTTTGGACAAGATTATCCAAAGGGTCAACATCGAATATTTCATCGATGGCAAAAAAAGAAGGAAAAGGTGAAGAATCAAACACTTTAAAATGAATTGTCTCTCTTAAGACTGTCATTGTCAAATTTCCATCTTGGACATCAATAATAGTTTTAGTAGTTGCCATAAATGGTCTACCAAACAGTATTGTGTGCTCTCTATCCAAAGCTAGATTTTCTTGCATATCCAGAACCACAAAGTCAACATGTATTATCAGTTTGTCCACTTGTACGAACACATCCTCAACTATTCCCTTTGGATACTTAAGAGATCTATCTGCAAATTGAAGGGACATAGTTGTGGGTTTTAAATCTCTTAAATTGAGCTGTAAGAATATAGAGTAGGGCATCAAGTTTATACTAGCACCTAAATCAAGCATTGCTTTAGCAACCTTCCTATCCTCCATAGTTATGTTTATAATAAAACTTCTAGGGTCTTTCAACTTAGGGGGTAGTTTGTGCTGAAGTACAGCACTAGAAATTTCTGATACTACTACTCGTTCATTCAGTTCATACCTCCTTTTCTTAGTGTTCAACTCTTTGAAAAACTTAGCATATGATGGCACATTCATGATCACTTCTAATAATGGTAAATTGATATTTACTTTAGAGAGCATATTAAAAAGATCATAGAATTGCTTATCTTGTTTGGATTGTTTTGACCGGTGTGGAAAAGGTACTTGCAGCTGGTGTGGTTCTATTGTCTTTTGAATTTTGGGGATGTCAAATGACTCCCCAATGAGTTTTTCAGAAGGCTTGTTAAGTTTAACACTTGTTTCTCTTTCTTGCGAGACTAGAATATCACCTTCTTTGTTACCTGAACTACAAGGTAGATCGTTAGAGATTTCAGGTAAAATGCTATTGACTACCTTACCACTTCGAAGGGTTCTTACATCCTTTGCTTGTTTTGGTTGACTGGGCAACTTTCCTGGTTCTTTCTTTTGCATTTGTTCAGCCAGTTGCCCAACTTTAGATTCAATCCTTTTAACCGAAACCTCCATGGTGTTACACCTTTGATTATTCATCAATTTTTTGTCACGACTAACTTGAATAAGAGCATTCAAGCTATCCTCTAAGGTTGGCTTAAAAGATTGGCTTGGTGGGTAAGGGTGGTTTTTATTCGACCTTAGTGTTGGACATTGGGTGTAGGCTGGGTAATTGTTTTGTTTCCAATGATGATTAGCGTGATTATAGGTGTTTGGATGATACCTTTGAAAGGATTTGACTTCCTCCATGGCATTGACACTAGAATCACAAGTATTTGAACAATTATGAGTACCGTGCCCAATTGAAAAATACACTTCACACACCTCTTGATTTGGCATTTGGTGGGTAGTGAGAAGTTGCACTTGCTTAGTAAATTTAGCAAGTTGCAAGGTTATGTCATTATCGGAGCCAACTTCATTGACTCTTGCTCTCCTTCTAGCACTTCTTTGTTGGGAATTAGAACCCAACACCTCATAGAGATTATAGGTTTCCTTTGCAGATTTTTCTCCCACAGCACCTCCTGCAGCATTATAAACCATGTATTGACTCTGCAATGTCAATCCATCATAAACAAATTGTTTCTATAGTTGTAATGGAAAGCTATGATTATGACATTGAATGAAAAGGAGTTTGAATCGTTCCCAAGCTTCATGAAAGGGCTCTTCATTCATTTGAGAAAATGTTGCTATCTTCGTCCTTAGATCAACAGTCTTTTAATGGGAATAGAACCTACCCATAAACATTTCATATACTACCTCCCAAGTTTTTAGAGAACCCGACTGTAGAGTAATGAACCATGACCAAGCTTTATCCTTGAGGGTGTAAGGAAAACACCTCATCCTAAGTCGATCTTCATTAATTGCATGTAGTGGAAAGGTTTGGACAATAGCATAGAATTCTCGAATGAAATGCAAAGGGTCTTCATTAGGAACACCGTAAAAGGAAGGCAACAAAGAATAATGAATCTTTTTCAATTCATAATTCCTTGCAGCCTCTTGTAATTGTATGCCAGAAGTTACATTGCCAATGATTGGCATTGTATAATCTTTCATCATTTTCCACCTATCTTCAGTATCCTCCATGGTTATTTGTAGTTGAAATTGATCCTCCTCCTATTGTGTATCAATATTTAGCTCTTAAAAAATAGTAGATATCTCTAAGAAAGATTTCTCACTTGACAAAACGTATAGGATTAAAGCAAAAAGGTGTAGGGGACCTAATTTGTTTTTTTACATATTTATTTTTATTATTATTATTATTTTAGAATAAAAAAAATGAAGTAAAGAGAAAATCTAAATATTTTTTTTAATGTTAAATTTAAAGAATGGATACAATTTTTGAAACAAATTAATTTATTTCATTTGAATTTTATTACACACAAAATAAAACTAAAAAAAGGAAAATGCAATAATGGGTGACCTCCCACGTAGGACTAAAATTTATGGTCTTCTAGTAAGACGTTACTTGGAGATTACAGAATGACAAACTCAATGTCTCCTCTTCATTGAATTTATTTTACCCCATTTGACCATTCAATTAGTCTTTGCTTTGTTTTTGCAAATGTTCAACTAACTGTTCTACTTGAACTTCCACCTTTTTGATAAAAGCTTCCACAGAGTCCAACCGTTGATTGGTTTTAGACTGGTTATCTCTACAAACTTGAATAAAAGAATTCAAGTTGTCCTCTAGGGTTGATTTATTGGGAATGATTCTTGGAATAGGCGAGTGGAATTTCTGGCCAGGCTGATTTGAGCTTTGAGTGAAAGGAGGGTTGTTTTGCCTCCAGGAGAAGTTCAGATGATTTCTCCACCCAAGATTATAGGTATTTGAATTGGGGTTGAACCTTGGTCTCTGTTGATATGCTCCCAATACATTAACCTATTCAGGTCCAGCTGTTGTTTCTCCTTGATATGGACAGGCTCCAGTACCATGTCCCATGTTGCTATACAAACCATACTGTTCATTATTAGTGTTGGTTTGCGTAGTGAGAAGGGCAACTTGCTTGGTCAATTGAACAAGTTGTTGTTGAACTTCATTGCAGGAATCGATTTCATGAACTCTAACTTTTCTCACTCGTGAGCTTTTCTATTGGGAATTAGCATCCAACATCTCAAAGAGGTTGTACGTCTCTGAGGTAGTCTTTTCTCTCATTGCTCCTCTTGCAGCATTGTCGACAATGAACTGACATTGTTACGTAAGTCCATCGTAAAAGAATTAGTTCTACAACTGTAAGGGAAATCTATGATGGGGACATTGAGTGAGAAACATTTTGAACCTATCCCAAGCTTCATGAAATGGTTCTCCTTTCATCTGAGAGAAAGTAGCAATCTTTCCTCTCAACTCTGATGTTTTTTGGTGGGAATTGAATTTTCCCATGAATTTATTATAAATGTTTCCACATGTCATCAAAGAACCTGGGGGAAGTGACATCAACCAAGCTTTGGCCTTATCCTTTAAGGTGTAGGGGAGACATCTCATTCTAAGTTGATCCTCGTTTAGAATACTGAGGGGGAAGATTTGGACTGTAGCATAAAAGTCTCTAATGAAGGAAAGAAAATCTTCATTAGGCAGCCCATAAAAGGAAGGAAACATAGAAAAATGAATATTTTTTAGTTCATACTTCTGAGCAGCCTCACCCAGTTGGATAGCGACAGTTGCCATGCCAATCACCGGTCTTGCAAACTCCTTCATGATTGTTTTCCTAACATATTGGTTTTCTTCCATTTCTTTCGGTTCTAGTAAAGGATTAAGACTTGGTTCTATGTTTGGCTCAAAAACAGGTTGATGGTTGGAATCCAGTCTTGTTGACAGTTGTTTAAATTTATGAATATTATTTACATATGGTGTAATGCGGTTTCCTAAGGATCTCCTACCACGCATAGACTATGTAAAGCGTAAATTTAAAACTCTTATCAAGAAAAATAATAAAATAACCAGAACAAATTTAGAATTTTTTTTTACATATTATTTAATATAAAACACTAAACAAAACTAGTTTAAACTCTTAGATATTTTATTTTATTTTTTTAAAAGAAAATAATAAAATAAAGTTTTAATTTTTAATTTTTTTAATTTTCCTATGGAAAAAAATTATTTACTTTAACTTTAATTTTAATTTTTTTTACTATTTACGTACAACAATTTTTTACTATTCATGAAAGGTAAGTTTTTATTATTAAATTTTTTTTTAATTTTTTTATTTTTACTATTTACGAACAACAATTTATTTTACTATTCATGAAAGGTAAGTTTTTATTACTAATTTTTTTTATTTTTTTGTTTCAATTTGAAATTTGATTAATTTTTTTTTATTTTTTTATTTGTTTTTATTTGTTTTTATTTGTTTTTATTTGTTTTTATTTTTCATCTTTATTATTTTTTATTATTTTTAATTTAATTTTTTAAATTTTATTTAAAAAAATCACAATTATTTACAATACAAAATGTTTTTAAAATTTTGATAAATAATTTAAAAACACTATTCCTTCCCCGACAACGGCGCCAAAAACTTGATGGGCAGAACCGGCATTGCCACTCCTACCGATAATTTGGTTTTATATTTATAAAACTCTCGCAAGTGCACGAATCATTTCGTAGAAAATGATAAGGAAGGAATGTATATGGTTTTTAATTAATTATTCAAACTTTTAAAAACGAAATTAAATCCTAAACATCCTGTCACGATATTTATTGATTCTCTCTCTTTTATATGAATACCACCTTTGGTGGGGTTATATTTTCTTTGTTAACTAAACAAATCAATTAACACCTATGGGTGAGGTTGATAACTAATTTGGTTAATTAAATTAATTCATTTTCTAAGAGATTGAAAATAAACCATTTAAATGCCACCTTTGGTGGGATTAGACAGTTTAAACTTTATTCAAGGTGTCCAAATTAAACCTAAGAATTTAGTTATCCGAGTACTAACTTTCAAGTATTAAAACCACTACTGAAAACATGTTGTCAATACATTTTCAAATAATAATTCTTATAAAAACTTTTGAAATAGAGTGTCACTCTAACTACCGGGTGATGGTACCAACAAATAAAAGAGCACTACTCTAAATCAGACAGGATAACTAAACCTTAAAATCTAATTTTCAGATTTAAGTTTGTAATGAAAAATAATATATTTCTCTTTAACATTCTTATTATAAAATCTTGAATAAAAATAAAATCAATTCATTTTAGATATTTTTACCTATTTAATATTTCGCAAGCATAACAACGTTATTATTATATCATGTTTACAAACAGCCAGAAAAGTTAAATTTAATCACAGAGAA
Source organism: Hippophae gyantsensis (assembly GCA_030763125.1). Classification (NCBI taxonomy): domain Eukaryota; kingdom Viridiplantae; phylum Streptophyta; class Magnoliopsida; order Rosales; family Elaeagnaceae; genus Hippophae; species Hippophae gyantsensis. The sequence goes on along the minus strand of CM061035.1, from coordinate 36,439,844 downwards.
ATTAAATATAACATGTAAGAATAAAGCATAAATAATAACTATAAAGAAAATAAAATCCTTACAGTACTTTGATGCTATTCCCGTTGCTGGAAAACCTTCAAACGAAATTTGCACTCCCATTTATTAAATCGAAAAACAAATAAATTACAAAAACATAACTACTTCTTCTCAAAAAGAGAAGAACTCTAAAACTAAGAAAAACTAGAAACTAATAAAATTAAAAAAAATAAGAAATGAGAGAAAGAAAGAGAAGAGAAGATGTGTTTTGAGGTGTGTTTTGTTATGAAGAGAATGAGGGTATTTATAGGTTAGGATGGGAAGAAAAAGTGGGTGAAAAAATGGTGGAAACGCAGAGTAGTGAATGATGACATCATTGCTGACATCTTGCTACCGTGGGGGAGGGGGGGCGGCGCGCACGGATTGGGGCAGATGTGCAGCAGCACACGGAGACTGGAGTAGGGGCGCGTGCGGGACTTAGCGCTGATGGGTGTGGGCGCGCACGGAATGGGCATGCTGCCCGTGGCTGCTCGGCGCTACTGGGCGTGTTGCACGCGTTGGCTGGCGTGACTGGGCGGCTACATGCACGATTTTCTCCTTTTTGACATTTTTGACCTTTTTGACCCATTTTGTCCAATTTTTCCATATTTGTTGACTTTTCCTCATTTATTTTATGAATATATTTTTGATGTATTGCCTCCAGTATTCCTCTTTGAGTCTTTAAGTTACGTTTTTAAGTGAAAATACATGAAAAAAAAATAAAAATACCCGTGATTCCAAAAAGACAAATTTATATAAATATATGATAAAATCATATAAATATATATATTTTTAATCAATTAATGTGCATAAAATCATGGTAATTTTAGTGCTTTTTGAGCACTCATCATACCTCTAGGTTGTTTTGTATTTAGGTTGATTAGTCATTATTTTATTAATCAATTACAAAGAAACAAAAGGTGAAAAGTCTTAAGTGGACATAGACTTTGAAAGCTAAAGTTAAGGATTCAGGAATAGTTTTAAATTATGAAAGTGGTTTAGAACTTACGAAACTAATTTTCATTAATGACATGTTTAATTAAATTATAGAATAGTTGTGAAGATATTCCTATAATTACATACCTTCTATAAATCTTGTGCAATTAAATTTTATTGCTTTATGTTATTTTCTTAAAAAAAAAATCAAAAACTCCCTTTTGCTAAATTTAATTAACTTGCAAATGAATTAGTAATTAGGAGTAGAAATTATTATCAATCCTTATGGGTATGAAACCCCTTGTTCTTAAATTACTTATCACTTGTATATGATCACAAATATGTGCATATTCTTAAGCATGTCAAACTTGATAAAGGTTGATGCATGATTGGAAAATATATCTTCCCAAGCCAAGTTTCATTTTTAATTCAGTCAGTTTCCAAATGTTTGCCTATTTTAGAGCATATTCAATTTAACGAAAAGATTAGTTAGAAGTATGAAACATTATCCAAAACTTGTTTGTTCGAAAGAACAAAGTTAGGATAAAGTTTATCTTATGATTGTAGGAAATAATATAAGTTGTAAATTTACAATAAGATCGAGTCTTGTGTTATATGATCTCCCTAGGATAAATATTTTCCATCATTTGGGTGTTTTAGAACAAAGGGAAACATACCTCCTAAGGTAAAACGATCAATAAGTAGAGTTTGAATACTACTAAAAATTGCTCCAACGAATTGAAAATGTACTTGTACTCTATCATATTGAAGCTTAGCCCTAGAATATTTTTTGTTGAAAAGAAATAAGTTTGCTAAAGGAAAATTTTTGAGAGAATGGTTGCTATATGTTTTTTGTATTTTTCCTTAACTCTAGAGTTAATTATATAACATTCAAAATTTGATTATTGGAGGTCCAAAATTGTTGCAACATCTCTTCAACAATCACAAAGGATTGGAAAAATTAAAAATCTTGGACAGCACAAGGCATATCAAAATCGAACTATATTCGTGTCTGTGGGAAGTGTAGGGACGTGATTGGCATTTCAAATTTTTATGCAGAACATCCAAGGATTTGTACCCATGGATTTTCATATAGAGAGAGCCTTCTTACTACACTAGCTTTCTACTCTTTGGGAAGAAAATTCTATATAAAGCCTTTAATATGTTGTTAATTTTTCCTGACAAACATAAAACAACCATATTTTGGCATATCGCAACCACACACTTATGTCAAGTAGGTTTCACTCAAAATGATGCCTCAAATTGGCATATCGCCATAGATATATATACCCAATTTTCCATCAATCCTTTACATGAATGAAAATTGACAGAGTATCTCAAAAGAAACTAGCTCAAATAAATTTGACATGTGGTGAAACAGTCTGAGTCATGCATAGGATAGGTAGGTGTTACTCTTTGGATATTCCTTTGTGAAAATATGTTTATTTTACATGTTGATAGTAGACACAATGTTTTTAAATTAAATAGTTGTTTATATTAATGATAATATACTTTACAAATGAATCTTTCCTTATATAATCCATTTCTCACTATTTTGTTCATTCTTTCCATGAACATATGCCTTATTCTATAAGAGTATCTAAAGAATTGAGCCTAACACAATTCCGTTTCAAAGTAGTCCAGCCCCACTTCTCTCTGAAATAGGTGATATCTTATCATTAAGAGTAATATGTAATGAGTAACCCATAATACTCTACTAGGTTTTCTCTTCATCAGAATCATTAAAATCATTAGCTTAACCTTTTTCTTATAGGTATTGTTTGGATATCCGGACCAGCTCGATTCCCAACTTATGAAGCCACTCAAGACAAGTCACCAACCCGAGATGGAAGGTGAAGCACCCCAGATGTCTTTCCCGTAGGATAGCCCAATCTCAATAATCAACCAAAGCTTAATGATTAGCCTGAGCTCAATGATCAGCCTAAGCTCAATGATTAGCCTAAGTTCAAAGACCAGCTCGAGCTCAGCAATCAACCCGAGCTGGGGTCGACCTCGACCCCCAATATGTTATACTTTATGCCAATTATACCCCTCTGAAATGTAAGTATATGTACTCATTATGTAATTAAAACCTATATAGGTAATGTTCTATAAATATATGGACCTTCTATGAGATCCACACATTCATCCAATCAACTTAACTTCTCTCTAAGTTTTCTCTCTATAAACTAGATCAATCCCAAACATTTTAGAGGCCATTATGGGGCTCAGATATTTAGGTCGAACTTAAGTTTCTAACCCTGTACTTCTTGGGATTTTACTCTAAGTCTTGAGAAGAGCTTAAGGAAACCATCATGCTTTGTTCAAAAAATTGCATCTAAGAAGCAAGCTATTCTACACATATCAATATGGTGGAAACTCGTGCTGGTAGAAGTTCAAAGCTGGATAAACAAAGGAACAAGAGGAGCTCAGGAAGACATAGTACCACCCCTAGATAAGGTTAGGATAGAAGAAAACCTAAACCAATAAGAGATGGCTTGTAGGCTCCTTGAACTGAGACATAGCAGAACAGGGCCATCCCAAGCCACACTATATAGAGGAAGAGGATGAAAGGAACCACCTTTCTAGCTTGGCAAGACGTAGTGAGTAATAGTGAGTTTGGGAAAGGAAGAATTGGGAGGCATGATCTCAAGCATTAGAGGAAACCAATAAGAAGCAAGACCTAGACTTGGAGGTAGCCTAGGAGAAAAACGAGAAGGGTAAAGCTCCTTATGATGTAGACAAAGATTGTGAATAGTTATGTATCTCCCCTTTTTTTGATAATATAGAAAATGATGAACCACTATCCCAGTTCAATGCCCTAAAATTCCCTGATTATTTTGGGATGAAGGAAATAGTGACACACGTACAACACTTCAAAATAGCCATGGCTTCTATGAGCTTGACCCAGGGAAAAATAAATTCTATGATGTGCAATCTATTCGCAGCCACTCTTTGTGAGGGTGCCCAAAAATGGTTCAGTAATTTAGCACCCCAATCCATAACCCTTTTCCCCAGTTTTTTTGACTCTTTATCACAAACTACGCCTGCAACAATCCCTTGAGGAAAGAATCACATCGCATTTTCTCTATCATCTAAGAGAGGGGAGAATCCACTGAAAAGTATATGAAACTATTCAAGGAGGAAAAATTGTAAATATATGACTGTCCTAACTCTATTTCTATAGAAGTATTCAGGAGAGGTCTCCCAAATAATTTTGATATATTTATAGAATTAACCAAGACACTGTCTCGCACTTTGGAAGAAGTTTATGGAAAGGCCATAAAATTTGTCAACTTGGATAGAGAGTTAGGCTAAGTCAAAGATCAACGAAATAATATTGAGATAGTTCCCGACAAAGAGAAGAAGAGGATAAGTCTAGACAAGGCATATAAAAAGATCAAGAATAAACATTTTACACCGAATAACAGGTCAGTCAGAAAGTGGTCAAGAAACATTGGACCTTGGGGAAGGTGAATTTCTCCCTTTACGGGTCATTCCTTGAGAGTAAATCTAACCCAAGGAGTGATGAGAATGGAGGAGGAACATAATATCCGGTGGCCACCCAAGATGAAATCCTCACTTAGAGACACATCCAAGTGGTATGCCTTCTATAAAAATGTTGGCCACGATACAAAATATGTAGACACCTCAAGAAAGAGATAGAGGATTTATTAGCAAAGGAATATCTGAAAGACCTTATTATAGAAAAGGGAGATCGGAGAATTTTCCAAAATAGGCAAGAGGTGCCAAAAACAACAAACCTGACTAGTAGCAGATGAGAGCCCCCTAAAAAACCAATATTAGAACTGTACACACCATACATAGAGGTCTAGGGGTTAGCGGAAACTATAATAACTTGCACAAAATATTTGATAGAGACCTCATCTCACCATAAGGATCCTCTAGTGATCACCTTGAGGATTGGATCTTGTGACATTTGTAGAATAATGATTGATATGGGGAGTTCAATATACCTCTTTTTTACGAAGGCAATCTCATCCACCCTCTACCAAGTAATAAAGTTTCCAACTAATGAAGGGCGAGAGAAGATTAGGGGAGACTAGGAGAAGTCCACAAGCTTCTATAACGCTACTACTGTGAAGGAAGTAGCCCATAAATAGAAATTACTAAGAGGTCTCCCTTGGAGGAAGCTAGGGAGCCAAGGCCTTATAAAATTAATCAACCTTAATAAAGTAAATAACCTCCCCATGAAGGTACAAGGTGAGAGCCAACCCTTAATATTGGGTGAAGATTTGACAATGGAGTTGGAAACATAACTCTTACAGTTCCTTAGGGATAACTCAGATATCTTTGCATGGACTCAAACTGACATGCCCAAAATTGATCCAAAATTCATATCACATCGACTAAATGTCAATCTAAAAGCTATACCTGTACAATATCGAACAAGAAAAATTCTAAGAGAAAATAATAAGGTCATCAAACACCAAATGGTTGCCCTTAAAGAAGTAAGGGGTATAAGGAAGGTCAACTATCCCTCATGGGTATCAAATGTGGTCCTCATCAAGAAATCATATGGGTCATCTTATATGTGTGCCGTTTTCATAGATTTAAACGAGGCATGTCCTAAGGATTGCATCCCCCTTCCAAGTATTGATCAATTGGTAGACACCTCCACTAGCTTTGGGATGGTGAGTTTCTTGGATGCAAACTTAGGGTACCACCAGATTAGGATGCACCTAGAAGATGAGAACAAAACATCTTTTATCACAGAAGAGGGAACATTATGTTATAAATGGATGCCATTTGCATTGGAGAATGTAGGTTCCACATATCAATGCCTAGTTAACAAAATATTTGAAGAACAATTAGGGAGGAACATGGAGGCCAATGTGGATGATATGGTGGTTAATTCAACTCAACCTATGGACCATATTATAGACCTAAAGGAAGTATTCTCAATAATTTGAAAATATGGTATGAGGCTTAACCCTAAAAAATGCATATTTGGTGTCACTGTAGGAAAATGTTTAAAGTATATTGTGTCAACCAGGGGGATTGAGGCCAATCAAGACAAAATATAGGCCTTGATAAACATGAAACAACCTTCTAGCCTTAAGGGAATCCAACAATTAAATGGAAGAATAGTAACATTGAAAATGTTCATTTCTAAATGCATTGATAAATGTCTACCTTTCTTCAAAATGTTGAAAAATGCTACATCAATATTTTGGGACTAGAGTTGTGATGGAACCTTTGAAGAAATCAAGAAGTACTTAAGTAACCCCTATATTTTAGCTATCCCCCATCATAGTGAGGTTCTTTATTTGTATTTGGCTATGACATCCCTTACATGGAATGTTGTACTCCTAGTTGGGAGAAATAAAATTCAACATCCTATCTACTTTGTCAGCCAAGTTCTGATGGATGCCTAGAGCAAGTATCCATTGAAAAATTAGCATTTTCCCTCATAGTTAGTGTGCGATAGCTCAGGCACTACTTCGGCTCACACACTTTTATTGTACTCACTTCTCACCCACTCAAGAATGTCTTGACGAGATCAGATGTAGTGGGGAGATTCGAATAGATAGCCATATAATTTGGGGAGTATGACATTAAATACATGTCTACATCAGCTATGAAAGAGTAAGCGGTTGTCGAGTTTATGTCTAAGTTTAGTGAAAAGCCAGAGGTTGTTGTCAACAAGGAGCAAAAGAGGATATGTGGGGTAGATAAAAAATACGGGGCAATTTGGTAAGTGTTTATTGATGGAGCACAGAGCTTCAATGGTGTAGGGCTTGGGGTAGTCTTTGTAGACTCCAACAGCAACTATTTCGAGTATACAATCAAACTTGAATTTCAGGTGACCAACAATGTTACAGAATATGAGGCGGCTATATTTGAGGCCATGATCACTAGTAAGTTGGGAATAGATAAGGTCACCCTACATAGAAATTCACGGCTAGTGGTCAACTAGTTGTTGGGGTCATTTGAAGCTAGAGAAAGAAAAATGAAAGGTTACCTAGAATGGTTAAAGAAGGAGTGCTCTAAATTCTCTAAGTTTGAGATCAAAAAGATAGCTAAAAAGGATAATGGTCATGTTGATGCCTTATCCACTTTAGCATTAGTACGAGAGGTCAATCATAATCGAGTAGTATCGATAACAATCCTATTAGAAGCATCCTTGGAGGAGGTTGAATGAATAGTTGGATGTGTAGACACTTCCACTATCTCATGGTACACCCCAATTTATAACTTCCTGGAAAGGGATGAGTTGTAAGAGAATAGCAGGTATGCGAAAGAAATAAAATCTAAGGTAGGTCGATACATGATATAAACAGGAAAATTATGTAGAAAAACTCCATTTGGCCTAGGGCTCTTGTGTGTAACCAAAAAGGGATCTGAAAGATTAATGTATGAAGCACACGAAAGGGACTATGGTTCACATTCAAGGGGGCAAAAATTATCACAAAGAATCATAAGTTAGGGTTATTATTGGCCACTATGTTGGTAGATTGCAAAAAATACACCCAAATATTATTGGCCTACTATGTTGGTAGTTTGTTGAAGGTTTTCCCCGTCTTCATACCCCCTCCCCCAAATACCATAAAGGGTGTGGTGAGTTGATGAGTGCTTAAAAAGCACTAAAATTACCATAATATAATGTACTTTAATTGATTTAAAATATTTATATTTATATTTATATGATTTTATCATATTTTTATATAAATTTATCTTTTTGGAATCACAAGTATTTTTATTATTTTTTAGGTATGTTTGCTTCAAAAATAATTTAAAGACTCAAAGAATAATACTAGAGGTAACACATCACAAATATGTTGACAAAACAAATGAGGAAAGTTCCAAAAATGGAAAAATGGAAAAATGGACAAAGTTGCGTAGTCGTGCCCATTCACGCCGCAAGTCCACACGCAGCAGTACGTGCATCATTTCAAATTTCTACGCACGTTAGCAACTGTATCAGCATCCATCCACTTCACGAATCCCGCACATGTCTGCGTTTTTTGGCCACGAATCCACCCAATTGTGCACGTCTATGCTCCATATGTATGTCATTATATCCATTATACGTCTAAGGCCATTTTGTTATTCTTTTTTTTCACTTTTTAGCCTTTTCTTCTCCTATAAATGGCCCTTCTCCCCCATTGAAAAAAAACACCTTAAGATACAATTTTCTCAACTCTTTCTCTCTCTAGAAAGTTTTCTTTTTTTAGTTTTTAGTTTCAAAGTTCTTCTCTTTTTGATAAGAATTAGCTTTTTTTATATAGAATTTTAGTTTTGGATTCAATAAACGAAAATGCAAATCTGTTTGAAGTTTTTCCAGAAACGAAATTAGCATCATGGTTTTGTAAGGATTCTTTTAAGGTATAATTTTAAAATGAATTATTTATAGTTATTTTTATGTTTTATTCTTATATGTTGTATTTAGTTTGTCTATTATTAAATTTAACATGTCTCGCTCTTTGTAAATATAATATAGTAATAATGTTGTTATGCTTACGAAATGTTAAATAGGTAAAACATTTCTATAAAATAAATTGTTTTTGTTTTTATTCAATATTTTTATATTAAGGATGTTAAAGAGAAATATATTATTTTTCATTACAAACTTAAATTTAAAAATTAGATTTTAAGGTTTAATAATCCTCTCTGATTTAGAGTAGTGCTCTTTTATTTGTTGGTACAATTTTCCGGTAGTTAAAGGAAAGCTCTATTTCAAAAGCTTTTACAAGAATTATTATTCAAAAATGTATTGACAACATATTTTTCGAAATTATTTAAAAACTTGAAAGTTAGTACTTGGATAATTAAATTCTTAGGTTTAATTTAGACATCTTGAATAAATTTTAAAATGTCTAACCACAACAAAGGTGTCATTTAAATGGTTTATTTTCAATCTCTTAGAAAAACGAATTAATTTAATTAACCAAATTAATTATCTTTAGATCGATCTTGGGAGTATACTTGTCATTTTTTATAAAATGATTCATGCACTTCCGAAAGTTTTACAAATATAAAACTAAAGTATTAGTAGGATTGGTATTACTAATCTTGCTCAACAAGTTTTTGGTGCCTTTGTCGGTGGAAGAAATAACGTTTTTAAATTATTTATCAAAATTACGAAAATATTTTGTGTTGTAAATAAATAAAAAAATAAAAAAATAAAAAAAATTATAAAAAAATATATTAAAAAAAATAAAAATAAAAATAAAAATAAAAAAAATTAACAAAAAATGAAAACATATTTTACGAAAAAACAACTTTTGAACTTTTAATTTTCATTTAATTTTTAATTTTTATTTTATTTTAATATTTAATTTTTTTTATTTTAAATTTAAATTTATTTTTAAAAAATTAATTAATTTAGCTTTTACTTTTCCTTTTAAGTTTTGAAAAAAATTATTTGTTACCTTAATAACTTAATTAATTTAGATTTTCATTTAACTTAGATTTTAATAGCATGAAAAGTAAAAATATAAGGAAGTTTTATCTAAGAGACTAGTTCTTGAAAAGCTTTGTGCTACTAGTCTTTCTTGGGAATGTTGCTTTGTCTAGGAGGATGATTTTTAAGAAGGTTCTACCCCACCATTCTCTCATGGGAGTACTCTTGGTTAACACTTATTATGTTATTTAACTTAGAGATTATAATAAAATAAAATAAAAGATAAAAAAAATTCTGAAGCTATCTCTAAAATTTCAAAATTTTTAATCACCATTTGTGACAAAAGAAGGTAGTTGCTTTATTAGATCTAGGTACAAATATGTTTTGATGCCTTATTTATTTGATTTGCGCCTAGAAGTGGTTTATATAAAACCAATAATCATGTCCCTAATTTTAAGTAAATAAAATTTTGAAAATCTATATCGCATGACTTAAAAACTATAAGTAGACAAACTTGTCCTACCTGTAGGTTTCATTGACTAAATGACATGGGGACATTGAGTTTACTTAAAATGAAATCTCCAAGTTACATCTTGTTAAGACATTAAACTAAGCATTAGATGGGAGGCAACCCATCATTTAAGGTGATTTTCCTTTATTTGTTTTATTTATTTAATTTCTTTTGTTTATTTTAGTTTAATTGAATGTAAATAATTTTAAAATTGTTAAAACTAAAAATATTTGGTGAGATGTTAGAAGTTCACAACAATCTGTCTGTGTGAACTTTAATGATGAACATGATGGATGCACTTGCTTTTATCCATAACTAATTGTACATTCTCAGGAAATAGGTAAATTTTTCTCTCTTTTTTCTTTATCTTTAATTTACAATTGTTACATTAAGGATAATATAAGTTCTAGGTTCGGGGTGGTGAAAAGTTATCATGCTTAATTTCAAACATTTTAACAATTTAAAAAAATATATATGTTCACATTTTCATTTTTATTGTGTTTTATTTTATTTTCTTTGTGTGATTTAGTAATTTTTAGAATTTTATGATTAGTTTTAAAAATTTTCTCATAAAAATTTATCATTTCTTTAAGTCAAATTTAAGTTAATTTAATTAAGTTTTTTGCACCATTAGATTAATTTTTGAAAGCATATCATGGAGTATATGGTAATTAGTTGTTTTTGTTATGACTAGTATTTCTTGATAAGATATGAAAATTATATTAAATCCAAAATTGGTGTTTCGGAATCAAATAGTGAAGACTACCCTTGTGATATATAATTTGAGCCTAATTCGTTTTATTCAGAGTGAAATATATTTTTTCTACTCCAAACATATTTCTTATTTTTTCAAATTTTTAGATGATCTCTACACGTGTTAGCATTGAATGTATGAATTTTTTTCTTATCTTAATAAAGTGTCGTATATGTTTTTTTATTTTTCATTTGCTTAGATTAAATGAATTAATTAGAAATTGATATTATATGCCTTTATCTAATTCATGCATGAATTCTATCAAAATAAAAAAAAAGACATATCTGTGGTTACCTGAACCAAAATCAAATAGAAAAGCCATAAAATTAACCACTCACCAAAATCCTACAAAAATGTACAATTTGTACATGAGTTCACTCTCTAAAAAAATATATATTGAAATATATCTTTATAAAAAACATAGAGAGATAAAGAATATATAGTATAATCTACATACTATGACCCATATAGCCTACAAAATTATGAGTAAAAGCTACTTACAAAAGAAAGTTATAGGAAGTAAATCCCTAGAAGTCATTGCACTTATTTTTCTTACACTTCTAAAAGGCATATATCTTGAAATTTTTTCTTAATGAGTTTGATTGATGCACGAAAATAATTTTATATATGATATCTTTATAATTTATACATTTGATTTCTTTCATGATATGAACGTTAACATAACACTTTGAGCCTTTCTTATTTATACGTATGTGAACATATTAGTTCATTTCTATACATAAACTTAATTGCATATAAATTAGTATGAGTGTTTGAAAGCATATGATTCATTGTTTTTGAGAGTATTGACTTGTGAGGAATAGAGTCGAAGCGAATTCAGATTATTGACACTAAATTTAGGTGAAATTAAATTTATATATTTTTGATATGAAATATGAAAATGATTTTCAACTACTTAATATAATAAATCATGACTGTTTAAGAAGATGAAAATAACTTATGCTCTAGATTTTAATTATGATCTTAAAGGAGATTAAAAAGTATGAGACATTTTTGTGTTCTATTTCAATTTGTTTTATTTTATTTTATTCTTAAGTTAATTTTTGATTTTGTTGTAATTTTAGTTTTTGATTTGTTATTTTATTTTATTATTTTTTTGTTTTGTTTATTTTTGTTATTTCTTTCAATTTTTACATTTTTTGTTAATTTTTGTGAGTATTATTTATGAAAACCATCACAGACTTAAACTCGTCCACTAGGGAAACCTAGGGGTTTAAAGGCTTGTTGCATAGGCTAAAAGCATCTGTGTCAATCCACAAAAAGAATTTAGAATAGTTTAATTTTTAGTTTTTATTTTAGTTTTTATCGCTTCTCTTACTAAGGGACTAGTAAGAAGTTGGTTGGGGGTTGTGATGAGTGCTTAAAAAGTGATAAAATTATCATGAGTTAATGAACTTTAATTGATTAAAAAGATTTATATTTATATAATTTTATCATATTTTTATATAAATTTGTCTTTTCGAAATAACATGTATTTTTATTATTTTTCAGGTATTTTCGCTTCAAAAATAATTTAAAGACACGAAGAATAAAACTAAAGGCAATACATCACAAATATGTTAGGAAACAAAATGAATAAAAGTCAAACAAATGAAAAAATGGACAAAATTTCCCAACTGTGCACGTGAATCCCTACATCAGCATCCATTCGCTTTGCAAATCCCGCAGGGTCAGCACATTTTTGGCCACTAATCCCACCCAGTTAGACGAGTCTGTGCCATACAGCATGCCAACGTGTCCATTACGCATCTATGGCCATTTGTTATTATTATTTTTTTCTTCATATTTTTAGCCTTTTCCTCTCCTATAAAACGCTCTTATCACCCATTGTAAAAAACACATCTTAAGACAATTTTCTCAACTCTTTTTCTCTCTAAAATTTTTTATTTTTTTATTTTTTTAGTTTTAAGTTTTAAAGTTTTCTTTTTGAGAAGAACTAGCTATGTTTTTATAGATTTTCAGTTTTTGATTCAATAAACGGAAATACAAATCCGTTTGGAGCTTTTCCAGAAACAGAACTAGCATCAAGGTTTTGTAAGGATTCTTTTAAGGTATAATTTTAAAATGAATTCTTTACAGTTATTTTTGCATTTTATTGTTATATGTTATATTTAATTTGTCTGTGATTAAATTTGACATGATTGGTTGTTTGTAAAAATGATATAATAATAATGTTGTTATGCTTGCAAAATATTAAATAGGTAAAGCATTTCTATAAAATAAATTGATTTTGTTTTTATTCAATATTTTATATTAAGGATGTTAGAGAGAAATATATTATTTTTTATTACAAACTTAAATCTAAAAATAAGATTTTAAGGTTTAATTATACGGTCTAATTTATAGTAGTGTTATTTCCTTTGTTGGTACAATCGCCCAATAGTTAGAGTGAATCTCTATTTCAATTTTTTTTATAAAAACTATCATTCAAAAATTTATTGACAAGATATTTTTAATAATGGTTTTAAAACTTGAAAGTTAATATTAGGATAATTAAATTCTTAGATTTTATTTGAACATCTTGAATAAAGTTTAAAATGTCTAATCTTGGTAAATGTGGCATTTAAACGGTTCATTTTCAATCTCTTAGAAAAAAAGGAATTAATTTAATTAACCAAATTAATTATCGATCCCACTCATAGGTGTTAATTGATTTGTTTAATTAACAAAGAATATCTAATCCCACCTAAGATGATATTCATATAAAAAAGAGAGAATTAATAAATGTTAATTTATATCTTTAATAACCTAAATAATATGAGAAAACATAATTAACTTAATTATTATATCCGTAAATACTCCATGGTAATAAATAATAAATTTTTTGCATAAATGTTTATTGAATCCATATCTATGTTTTTTTTGTTATTTGATTAGGAAACACAAAATCCAAAATATCGTGACAGGATGTTTAAGATTTGATTTCATTTTTAAAAGTTTGAATAATAAATTAAAAACCACATATATTCCTTCCTTAGATCGACCTCTGGAGTATACTTGTCATTTTCTATAAAATGATTCGTGCACTTACGAGCATTTTACAAATATAAAACCAAAGTATTTGTATGATCGACATTGCCTATCTTGCTCATTATGAGTCCTTGGCCCTTTTATAAATGGGGGTGGACATAGTAGGACCCCTACCTATAGGACAAAGTCAAAAGAAGTTTCTACTGGTGGCTACTAATTACTTTTCAAAATAGATCAAGGCAGAGCCCCTGGGTAGAATATGGGAGCAAGAGGTGATTTGATTTATATGGAAATCCATAATTTTCCATTTGAGCCTTCCTAGAGAACTCATCATAGACAATGGGAGAAAATTCATAGGAAAAAATATCATTGAGTTTGCCCTCAAGTACAACATTAATATGTGCCACTCCATGCCATATTATCCTCACGCTAATGGTCAAGCAGAATCCTCCAACAAGCTCATAATCAGCTTATTAAAGAAAATACGGGAAAATGCAAAAGGAAGATGGGTGGAAGAGTTTCTTGGAACATTGTGGGCCATCAGAATTAGTCCTTGAGGAAGCACTAATGACATCCATTTTTCCCTAGTATACAGGATAGAGGTAGTAATACCAACTAAAGTCACGATACCAATGACCAGATATGTTTTAACGAAGGATCAAAATGACGTAATTAGAGCACACAAATTGACCCTCATGGAAGAGAAAATAAAGGAAGCCCTAATAAGGATGATCAAGCAAAAAAGGAGAATATCAGATTATTACAACAACATTGTGCAGTTGATAGGGCAGAACCGACATCGCCGATCCTGCCCGTTCATTTGGTTTTATGTATTTATAAAACTCTCGCAAGTGCACGAATCATTTCGTAGAAAATGATAAGTATACTCCCAAGGTCGATCTAAGGAAGGAATGTATGTGGTTTTTAATTTATTATTCAAACTTTTAAAAACGAAATTAAATCCTAAACATCCTGTCACGATATTTTGGGGTTTTGTGGTTTTTAATCTACTTACATAAAAATAAACATAGATACAGATTCAATAAATATTTATGCAAATTTTATCATTTATAATGGTGGAGTATTTATGGATATAATAATTAAGTTAATTATGCTTGTTCGTATTATTTAGGTTATTAAAGATATGAATTGATATTTATTGATTCTCTCTTTTTTATATGAATACCACCTTTGGTGGGGTTAGATATTCTTTATTAACTAAACAAATCAATTAACACCTATGGGTGGGGTTGATAACTAATTTGGTTAATTAAATTAATTCCTTTTTCTAAGAGATTGAAAATGAACCATTTAAATGCCACCTTTGGTGGGGTTAGACAGTTTAAACTTTATTCAAGGTGTCCAAATTAAACCTAAGAATTTAGTTATCCGAGTACTAACTTTCAAGTTTTAAAACCACTACTGAAAACATGTTGTCAATACATTTTCAGATAATAATTCTTATAAAAACTTTTGAAATAGAGCTTCACTCTAACTACCGGGCGATTGTACCAACAAATAAAAGAGCACTACTCTAAATTAGACCGAATAACTAAACCTTAAAATCTAATTTTCAGATTTAAGTTTGTAATGAAAAATAATATATTTCTCTCTAACATTCTTAATATAAAATCTTGAATAAAAATAAAATCAATTCATTTTAGAGATTCTTACCTATTTAATATTTCGCAAGCATAACAACGTTATTATTACATCATGTTTATAAATAGCCAACAGAGTTAAATTTAATCACAGACAAATTAAATATAACATGTAAGAATAAAGCATAAAAAATAACTGTAAAGAAAATAAAATCCTTACAGAACTTCGATGCTATTCCCGTTCTTTGAAAAACCTCCAAGCGGAATTTGTACTCCCATTTATTGAATCAAAAAGCTAATAAATTACAAAAACATAACTAGTTCTTCCCAAAAAGGGATGAACTCTAAAACTAAGAGAAATTAACTAAGAACAACTAGAAACTAAGAAAGAAACTAAGAAAAGCTTAAAAACTAAGAAATGAGAGAAAGAAAGAGAAGAGAAGAATGGTTTTGAGGTGTGTTTAGAAGTGAAGAGAAGGGGGGTATTTATAGGTGAAGATGGAGAGAAAAAGTGGGGGAAAAAATGTTAAAAAATTATGAAAACGCGGAGTGGTAATTGCTGACATCATACTGATGACGTCAGCATGACATGAGGTGGCTGCGCGTAAAAATGGGGCGAAATGGAAGCGGCGCGCGCGGAGGGCAGCTGGGGCGCGCACAGGCGTGCGCAGAAGGCAGGCGCTGCGCGCACGGGAGCAGGAGATACGCGCGTGGGCGCGCGCGGAACTGGGAATGGGCGCGGACGTGGGGCGTGCTGCGCGCGGACGTGCGCTGGAGCACGCGGGGCTCGGCGCGGCGGCGCAATTTTCTCCTTTTTGACCCATTTTGTCCAATTTTTCCATATTTGTTGACCTTTACCCATTTATTTATTAATATATTTGTGATGTATTGCTTCCAGTATTCCTCTTTGAGTCTTTAAGTTACGTTTTTAAGTGAAAATACCTGAAAAACAATAAAAACACCAGTGATTCTGAAAAAGACAAATTTATATAAATATATGATAAAACATATAAATATATATATTTTTAATCAATTAATGTGCATAAAATCATGGTTATTTTAGTGCTTTTTGAGCACTTATCAGCAGTTCAAAGCATCTTCTTGTAGTTACCCTAAAAAAAATTGTAGATTGTTACAATTTATATAAATTTGGTGGTATATTTGTATAAATGAGTAAAATTCGATAGTAGTAATGAAGTTTACCCTAAAACAATTTCCCAAACAACTTTTAATGTCATAATTTATAAAAAAAATTGTATGAGCCACATCTTTGCATATGTAGCATGTTTTCATAATTTCAAGAAAATAAGATTGATAATTACATTAAAATAGATCCTTTATACGTGTGTAAATGCATATATGTTTAATAATAAATGAAAATATTATCGAACACGTTTATGAATCAAGTAGATATAAAAGTTGATCCATAACTTGAATGTTGCACATTAATTATGAAAGTTTTAAAAGTGACCAAATAGAACCCTATTCATAATGGCTGAATATGCAATACGCCGAAAACTGCAAATGTATCGGACTAACTAATCTATCCATTATAAAAATTTAATATTCAAGTACAAATTTGGTCTTATACTACCCTCTCTAAGATAATGCCCCAATTTACTTTACTTACGAACCTATGCTTTATTTTTACAACCTTTAAGATTGATGTGAGCGAATTCTAGCCAATGTTTTTCTTAGCTCATCACAAATCAAACATATTCACAGATCAACATGAAAAAAGGTTACCATAAAAAACACAAATGTTTTTGTGTGTTTTACGTGGATTTAAATAAGACACAAATCCTAACCTAGTTCAAAATATAGATCGACAAGTGTGAAACTAAGATTTCCAAAACATAAGATAGTCACATGTATATCAAATAGCAATTAAGAATACTTAGAGCTAAATTTGACCTGAACAATTGCATAGTGATGAAGCATGGAGAAGATAATAATGACTCTAAAAAATGAATATTTTATATGTGTTGAAATGAGCCAAGTTTTGCATATAGATCTAAGTGGAAAAGATTAAAATACTCTTACGAGGTTTAAAGCACTTAATTAAAACAAGGGCATTATGTAATTTCATGCATGGGTCAATTTTAGAAATGGTTTTTAAATTATGTTAATTTCTCACTCAATCGATCTATCGAGATGCATTGAGTAAATTTGACACAAGAGTACTCGATCAAACACTATTAAAGTTTGACCAATTGAGTAAATGCAGAAACAATCCGAGAGGGACTCGAAAAAAGTTGAAGCTCAATTGATCGACAACCTTGATTGATCAAAACCCTTTCTCGATCGATAAAATAATGCAAATTTTAGCACAAAAAGTAATTTTAAGTGTTGTAAACATGTGTTAGCAAATGCATGTATGTAATACATGCACTATGTGTGATAGTTATGAAGGATATACTTGAAATATGACTATTTGGAACTAGAGCTTTTCTTTGGCTTAGCTTGATGGACTTGATAATGAGCATTAATCTATTTTACAAATAAGAATTTTGTCCACAAAAATTGCCAATACTCATAATTGCTTACAAACTATCCCTTGGAATTTTTTTAATGGAAAAACCATTCTCTCACTACATATCACTCATAGGAATAAAAATGATACATTAAAGTCCTAGATTTCATAGTGATAATATCTTAAGATCCGATGATTTCATCTTCTCTTTCATTCTTATCATCTTGTATGTAATTGAAACATTATTAATAAGGTAAAAGAACATGGCTTGAAAGCCTCATTGGTTATTAGTTCATTTAACATTCAAGGAGTAAGTAAAATATAATGTAGTAAGTAACCAATCATGATATTGCACTACTGCAAAAGTGGTCATTTACGTTGAGATTTAAAGTCTATTTTTGGTTAAAACTGACTTATAATGAATTTAAAGTCAGTTCATTGAAAAACTGACTTAAAACATATGGATTGTAGTGTCAATTGTCATGTAGAACCAACGCTACACGTAGGATATAGTGTCGTTCCTATGTGTCAATCGATACTACACATGGATAGCATCGGTTAACATGCAGAACAGACGCTACACGTAAGACATAGCATTGGTCCAAAATGTCAACTGACGCTATCCATGTGTGTAGCGTCCATTGACACGTAGAACCGATGCTATGTCTTACGTGTATTTTTGGTTCTACACGTCAACTGATGCTACATGTGTGGATATTTTCCTTTTCTCTTCTTTCTTCCCCATTAGATAGAATAATATTCCAACACTGTATGTAAACACTCTTAAAAATCCAAAACCAACCGACACTTCTCCTTCACTCTTTCTCATTTTCCAGCCACCTACTACCACCAACTCCAGTGCCATTTAATGGGTTTTCTTCCTCTCCAATTAATCTTCTAAATGCCCTGTTTTTTTGAGCAAAATACTCAAATTTTTGATACGCATTTTCTCACTTACAAAGCACCCTTTTTTCTTCATTTCCTTCATTTTGTCACATCAGTTACTCTTTTAAGTATTTCTGTTAATCCTACGCACTTATTATTCATATTTCTTTATTTTTT
Source organism: Hippophae gyantsensis (assembly GCA_030763125.1). Lineage (NCBI taxonomy): Eukaryota > Viridiplantae > Streptophyta > Magnoliopsida > Rosales > Elaeagnaceae > Hippophae > Hippophae gyantsensis. The sequence goes on along the minus strand of CM061035.1, from coordinate 36,421,112 downwards.
GTATATTATATGTCATTATTTATATGTATAAATTTATATATTTATGACTCTGATTTAAGGTTGGTTTTTAATTAATTTATTTTTGTTAATATGAAATGGGAATTACATGATTCAACAATGCGATGCTCATTAAAAATTTAGGTTTGAAGTAGTGTAGTTATTTTTAAAAAATATTAATCATCACAAAATTGTTATATAAATTTTGTTTTATATATCTTAAATTTGAAATCAACAGAAATGATGTGGCATATTATTATTAGTAATTACAATCAATCCCATATTATTATATTTATGTGTATATATTTGTTATGTTTGGTTTTTATGTATTTATTTTTATATGATGTTTGATATATATTCTAATAATTATGGAATTCATATATAATAATATCTTAAATATATTGGTTGATACATATTTAATGTTCTTATTTTCATTAATAGAAAATGGACAAATCTTGGATGTTAAAGTCTAGAATTGAGCAAGACTACATTTCTGGAGTTGAAAGTTTCTTGGAATTTGCTTATAGAAATAGTAATAAGGAAATTAGTATGATTCGATGACCATCTGTTAAATGTAAAAATGAGCAATTTCATGACGTTGACGAGATTAAGTATCACCTTATTCGTAGTGGCATTCTTTTGAGTTATAAATATTGGTATTATCATGGAGAAAATATTGATAATACTCATGGGGAAGAGATAAATAACAATGTGAGTGGATTATATACATCTTATCATAATGTATAGACATAAAATATGTTTCATGGTGTCGAAGATGAACTACATGAGGATGATCTCAAAACCTTTAAAAACTTCTAGAAGATGCCAAAAAACAGTTGTATGTAGAATGCAAAAATTCACTAAATGTCGGGATTGGTTCATTTGTACAATGTGAAGGCAAAAAATGGTTTTCTGACAAGGTATTCACAAAATTACTAAATGTACTAATAGATATGTTTCCTGAGGGTATTGAATTGCCATCTTCAATGTATGAAGTGAAGATATCTCTTAGTCAATTTGGCATGGAATATCATAAGATTCATGCTTTTCCAAATGGTTGCATTCTTTGTAGAAAAGAATATGAGACATTAGATGATTGTCTGATGTGTAAAAAATCAAGATGGAAGCATGCTACAAATGAGATAATACCTAAGAAAGGCGTGCCCACAAAGGTTCTTTGGTACTTTCCTCCGATTCCTCGCTTTCAAAGGTTGTTCAAGAGTAAAGAGACATCAAAGATGTTGACTTGCCATTGTTGTTGATGGAATTAATCCACACAGTCCCCTTAGTAGTAGATATAGCTATTGGCTAGTAATTATGGTAACATACAACCTTCCACCCTAGTTGTGTATGAAAAGAATATTCATGATGTTAACATTGTTGATCTTAGGACCAAAACAACCCAGTGTTGATATTGATGTATATTTGCAACCTTTGATAGATGATTTAAATATGTTGTGGAATGATGGTGTAAATGTTTATGATGCACATAAAGAAGAACACTTTAACTTGAGAGGGGGTCCTTTTATGAAAAAATTAATGATCTTCGTACCTATGGGAACTTATCAAGACATGCAACAAAAGGTTATATGTGATTCCCTATATGTAGTGATGGAAGTTCTACAACTTATCTTGTTCATGGATGAAAGATGTCTTATAGAAGATATAGAAGATTTTTTCCATCTAGACACAAGTTTATATATCAAAAGAAACCTTTTGATGGTAAAGAAGATCATGATCCTACACCTTGAACTTTGTGAGGTATTGAGATATTAAGGTAATTGAATGTTATGACATTTAAACGATATGGAAATATGAAAAAAAGAATACTCACTAATGGTGGGAAACGAAAGAGGTCAACTAATAAAAGGGGTGAAAATGAAAATGTTACTGAATCAGTAGATCATGGTTGTTGGAATAAAAAATCAATATTTTAGGAATTACTTTATTAGAAAGACCTATACATTCATCACATCTTAGATGTCATGCACATTGAAAAAAATTTATGTGAAAGCTTGATTGGTACATTACTTAATAAACCTAGAAAAATGAAGGATGGAATTAAAGTAAGACTAGATTTAAAGAAACTAGGCATACGACCTGAATTGGAACCAAGGGTGGAAAATGATACGAATCAAACATACTTGCCACCAGCATTATATACAATGTCAACAAAAAAAAAGGATGTGTTTTGTAAATGTTTGGCGGGTGTGAAAGTTTCTGATGGTTACTCATCCAACTTAAGAATTTTTTTGTCTATCACCGATAAGAAACTTTATGGATTGAAATCACATGAATGTCATATCTTAATTCAATAGTTATTACCATTTGATATTAGATCAATTCTTCCAAAACATGTTTGATTATCAATAATTTGTGTTTTTTCATTTTTCAATACCATATGCAAGAAATCTATATCTAAAAAAATGGCTGAACTTCCCCCTTTCTTTCACATAATTTATTTCCCTTTCCTCCCTCTCTTTCTATAACTCTCTCTTCCTATTTAAATTGTTTTAGTTTTTGGCACATTTTAAAGGGTGTTTCAGGGATAAATATCAAGGAGTTTAGATTCGTAAGCTCAATAGTAGAACAACTTTATAGGTAAGGGTTCTTACTCTAACCTTTTAAATTCATGCATTGTTTTTATACATAAAATGTCATGCATCATATGTTATGAATAAAAGTGGAAAACCAGATGCCATAATTTTATTAGTAATTTTATAATATTATAAATATAGTTTAAAAATTAGATACTCATTATAAATATTTTATTGCGTATACATTAGAAATAATTTTGTATATAAATCGAGTACTAACAGTTGATATAAAATGAGAATTGAAAATGTGTTATGGCATACAAGATTTTAAAACATGCATCACGAGAATATTTTATATATGGGGAGTACACTTTTATGTCATCTTGTAAAGTATGGTACCTATGGGCTACTAGTTGTAGTAGACTATTTTTGAAAAACTACAAGTATGCATTGTATACATATGTATCTTTAGGGTAATTTCTTCAATGAGTCTACATGTGACTATAGATTATTATGGTCATGGATTTTGACGGTGGAATATTGTTGTGAATTGTTAACCACTGATTTGTTACTCATAAATGGGCCTTAAAGTTGGGCCCCTTATTATTTTTGGATTTGCTTGTACACAAGCCTCAGAGTTGGACCTCTAATTGTGTTTGGAGCATGCAATTTATTATGGTTTATATTGACTACACATGGGCTTTAGAGTTAGACCTCTATTGTGTTTTGGAGTTGACCATCTATAAACAAGGGCCCATATGATGTTGGTTTGACTGATACATATGTCATATGTATTGAGATTGTATATGCGGTTGGAGTATCATATCATACATTGGATTTATATTACATAGCATAATATGTACTGAATAAATACAATTTTGGTTAACTAGAATTTACACTCTCTCAGTTCCCTGGAAGTGAAGAAGTACATGTATATCATGGTTTTGTGACTAAAATCTCCCCATATGGTGTGATGATAATGATGATGATTATTATCGTTCAAAAATTTTATTATAAATAAGATGAATCATGAATAATTCTTTATTGAAATATTATTTTAGAGTAGAATCCTACTGAGCTATGTGTAGCTTACCCCACTTTTTCTTTCCTTTCAGCTATGGTTTTCAAACAAATTATGGTGAAGACATGAAGGTTTTATACGGAGGATTCAAATGTTAACAAGTTTGACCTAAATCCTTATTTCATTTATTGGTTATTATAATTTATAATTAGACATGCTAAAAATACTCTCATGAGTTTTAATTGATGTATTTGAATTAAATTTATGACTTTATAATGAATTTTTCCTTCTGAATATAGAAAACTTCTAAAGTGTACTCGAATCTTTTATAAAATTAATTTTTAAATGATTTTTAAATTGAATTTTTAATGATAATTAAATAAATTTTCTTTAAATACAATTTAAAATTTACCCCTTCTATTTCATGTATCCATTTTTTGGGCATGAGAACCATTAACTTATCAAAGAAACCCCAACATATAAGCGAACTAAGCATGTTGATGTCAAATATCACTTCATTAGAGATGTAATAGAAACTAGGTTAGTGTCATTTGGGAAAGTACACATTTATGAAAACCTAACTAATATGAAGACTAAGGTAGTAACTACAACAAAGTTTCGGCATTGCAAAAGGTTAGTTGGGATAGTGAAGAAGCAGTAAACACGACTCTTGATACCAAGGTGAAGATTTGTAGTGTGTCATACCAAGAATGCACTCAAATGTAAGCATTATAGATTCATCTCTCAATAGAGGGAGAAAAAACTTGCTCTCTAAGAAAAAGAGGATAGTTGCAACGAATCTTTTTTCAATCGTTATAGAACGCATTAATAAAATAGACTCTTGTTTGGATACTAATATACTTGCATCCAGAGATAGTAGAGGGATAAATAGAGTCTGTTAGAGGTAGTTAATGCATAGAATATTAGTGTAACAAAAAGAGTGAATGAGTAGCAATAATAGGCTTGTCAACTATTCATGAAGTAACTCTTGGTGTGAAAGATAGAAGGTAACATTGGCTGAGAGAAAGATGATCATACTAGTACTAAACCAGCTATTTTATTGAATCTTTGTGATGAAAATGAAGATTTACTATAATAAAATATAAATGATGATTTAAACAAAAAAAAAAGAAAAAAATGTAGAAACAAGAGGTGGCGCAGAAATTGAACTAGAAAGAAAAAACAAGAAGCATATTATGGTGCAGAAAAGGAGGCTAGGAAAATCGAAAGCATAATCTTTTTATGATTCATTTTTTTTTTTGGAAATCCTCTTAGAAAAATTATACTGATTTTGTTTATGTTAAATTTAATTTTTAGCATGAATTGAATATTCTTTATTCTAGGAAAAAGATGTAATCTAATTCCAAACTATGCTTGATTTTCCATGTTAATTTGAATTATTTCTTTTCATGTTTGCCTGATTTATTCAGAGTTTATTTCTTCTTATTAACTGACCATTAATTAGATGATTTTAATCTTATGATTAACTATCGGAAGAGGAAATTATAGGATAGATCTAGAATATTTTAGCGTAGGTAAATATAGAGATCGAAATACTTGTATAAACTTATGTAGTGTTAAATTCATTGGTCTTAATGCTTTCTTGCATTATCCAATTGCATATTCTTTTATAAATTGGTGAAAAAGAATGTTTCCAATTGAATGCTGGAAAAGACTTTTGGATGTTTTTGGAGATTGCTAAGAAACAGAGATAATTAAATTCAATTAGATAGATGAGTAAAGCATAGTGAGGGACTAGGTGAAATGTATTTCCTAGAATTTTTCTTCCAATTAATTTGATCCTTGAACAACATCTTTCTTTTCTTTTGCACATTTTCTATAAATTGATTTTATTTTAAATTCCAATTACAACAACCTTAGTGACTTGTCTAGATAAACTTGAGATTAGTATAATTTTGATATTTATCAAAAGTAAGTTACCAATCCCTGAGGATGAAACTCTTCTTATCACTTTACTATAAAATTACAATACTATACACTTGTAATTTTGCACCGATCAAGTTTGTGGCGCCGTTATCGGGTATTGATTTCTTCTTATTTTTTCTAGTTTTGATACACAATAATCTTGGTTTTAATTTAGAATTATATTTTATTTCATTTATTTATATTTTTTTTCTAGGTGTGCTTTTGATGTTGGATGCACTGTGCTAGAACTCGAAATATTATTCCTTTTGATCCGGAGATTGAAAGAACTTTGAAATCACAAAGAAAGAAGAAGTACTAGCCATAGGTAAAGCAGAATAGAATGTACAACCACGCACCTTAAAGGATTATGTAAGTTCAATTGTGATTGACAATTACTTAGGTGTAAGACGTCAAACCATTAAGGCCAACAATTTTGAGCTCACATCAGCGTTCATCAACATGGTACAACAAGCGCAATTTAGGGGATTGCGACTTGATGATCCCAATATTCATTTGGTGATGTTTTTGGAGATTTGCGACATTGTAAAGATGAATGGTGTTATTGTAGACACCACTAGTTGGTAGCATATGGTAGAAAAGTTTCTTACTAAATTCTTTCCACCTTAAAAATAGTCCAACTAATCAGTGAGATTGGTCAATTCAGGAAAAATGATTTTGAGACACTCTATGAAGCATGGGAAATGTATGATGATTTTATTCAGCGTTGCCCTTAGCATGGATTTTTGGATTGGTTACAAGTTCAGATATTTTATAATGGGTTAAATGGGAAAACTAGAACCATAGTTATGCTACTTATGGTTGAAGTTTGATGTTAAAGATAGCTGAGGGTACTACTTCTCTTTTGGAAGAAATGGCCTCAAACAACTAACAATAGTGAGCTGAAAGATCTATGGGTTAGAAAGTTTCCTAGATTCATAAATTGGAGCCATTTGCAACCCTTTCAGCTCAAGTTGCTTCTCTATCTCATCAGATTTCAGCCTTGATAGCTTAAAGAATACTATAAAGTGTAGAATATGTTTCAATTCAAGTGTGACAGTTTTGATGAATGAAGCAAGTCAAGAATAGATTCAATACATTAAAAATCGGAACTATAACTATCATAGTGATCATATGCCAAATTACTACCATCCAGGGCTTCAAAATTATGAGAATTTTTCTTATGGAAACACAAAAAATGTGCTACAACCTCCTCTAGGGTTTGATAGTCAACCAAGAGAAAAAAAGATGTCCCTTTAGGATGCCATGGTTTCCTTTGTTAAGGAGACCAAAATATTAAAGTGTGATTCACGGTTGGATAACATTGAGACTCATTGTCGCAATATGGGAGCCATTATGAAAAATCTTGAAATGCAAATTCGACAACTAGCCATGACCATTAATGCTCAACAAAGATGAACTTTTCCTAGCACTTTAGAAGTGAATCCAAAGAAACAATGCAAGGCCATTACACTTAGGACTGAAATAGAAATTGAGAGGTCACCATCAAAGGAAAATGAGTTCACCCTTATAGCTCCAAAATATGGCCAAAGCAATAATAAAGTACAAGGAGAAGAGATTTTTGATGATACACTGAGAAAGACTGACATGCATCCATCAATTTCATTTCCTAACAATCCTCCTATTCTTTCCACTCCACTTTTTTTTTATCCTCAATGCTTTCAAAACTAAAAACTAGATAAACAATTTTCTAAGTTTTTGGATATTTTTAAGAAAATTCATATAAATATTCCTTTTAAAAAATGCCTTGGAACAGATGCCAAATTATGCCAAATTTTTGAAGGATATCATTTTCAAGAAGATATCGTTGGAAGAGTTCAAACTAGTGAAGCTTTCGGTAGAATGTAGTGCCATTCTTCAAAAGAAATTACCTCAAAAATTAAAAGATCTAGGGAGTTTGACTTTGCCTTGCATGAATGGAAATTCATTTTTAGATAAAGTTTTATGTTATCTTACTGCTAGCATTAATCTTATACCACTTCTAGTTTATAGGAAATTAGGACTTAGAGACATGAAACAAACAAAAATATCTTTGCAACTAGCAGACCGATCCATCAAGTATCCATGTGGAATCATAGAAGATGTATTGGTAAAGGTGGATAAATTTATTTTTCCTATTGATTTTGTGGTGTTCGATATGGATGAAGACTAAGATGTCCCACTAATTATTCACTGTTCATTCATGGCTACAAGAAAGGTTTTAATGGATGTTCAAAAAGGGGAGTTAACATTGAGAGTAAATAAGGAAGTGGTTACATGCAATATCTATGAAGCCATGAGATTTCCAGAAGATCCAAACACTTGCTTTTGGGTAGATGTCATTGAGAAATGGGTAGTAAAATCCTTTCAAATGGATATGTCGACCGAACACCTAGAATGATGTATCACCACTTCATCTAATGCTTGTGAATCTGATTTACCTTTTGTTAGTGAAGAATCTTTCCACTATGTATTTTCCTTGGAAGCATTGGAGTAGGTTACATAATTTAGCAAAGAAGTGGAGAGGCTAGAGCCAATGGTAGCAAAGACAGATTCTATAATCTCTATAGAAAAAAGTGCAGCAAATTACAAATCCAGATTTGAAGAAATCGCCTGAGCATCTTTGCTATGCATTCTTAGGGTGATAGTTACACCTTTCTAGTAATTGTTGATGCATTACTTACACCTGAAGAAGAGGAAAAGTTGTTGTGTGTGTTAAGGGAGCATATAATAGCCTTGAGATGGACTTTCTCTAACATAAAAGGTATAAGTCCATCCATTTGCATGCACAAGATTCTAATGGAGGAACTTTACAAACCATTAATTGGGCCATAAAGAAGATTAAATCCAGCAATGAAGGAAGTTATGACAACTAAAATTTTGAAGTTCTTCAATGGTGGAATTATTTATGCTATTTCACATAACTTATGGGTAAGTCTAGTGTAGGTTGTACCAAAAAATAGGTGGAATAATGGTGGTGAAAAATGACAATAATGAGCTTATTCCTACGAGAACAATCACTAGTTAGTGTGTATGTATGGATTACCACAAGTTGAACAAAACAACAAGGAAGGATCATTTTCCACTTGGATTAATTGATCAAATGTTAGATTGATTGGTCAGATATTCCTATTATTGCTTCTTAGATGGTTATTCGGGGTATAACTAGATTGCCATAGCCTCCAAAGATTAGGAAAAAGCTATATTCATGTGCCTTAATGGAACATTTTCTTTTAGAAGGATGCCTTTTGGATTGTGCAATCCCCCATCAACATTTCAATGTTGCATGATGAATATTTTTTGCAGATATGGTGGAAGATATAATGAAATTTTCGTGGATGATTTTTTGGTTTTTGGTACATCTTTTGATCATTGTTTGTATATTTTAGCTTTTGTTTTGTAGAGATGTGAAGATAAAAACCTTATCCTAAACTAGGAGAAGTGTAATTTCATGGTTCAAGAAGGGATTATGCTTAGCCACAGAGTGTCATTTAAAGGAATTGAGATTGGTCGAGTTGAAATTGCAACCAAAGAAAAAATACAAACTTTAAAGAATATGAGGGGAATTATAAGCTTTTTTGGCCACATAATTTTATAGAAGATTTATAAAATATTTTTCTAAACTCTCTAAACCTTTATGTAATCTTCTTAAAAAAATTTGCATTTGACTTTGATGATATATATTTACATGCCTTTAATGCAATCAAGAAGAAACTGATTTTAGTACTAGAAATGACTATACCTGTTGGAGTGAACCTTTTGAAGTCACGTGTGATGCAAGTGTCTTTAAAATTGGAGCAATGTTAGGAAAAAAATGAGACAAAATATTTAGGGCCATATACTACACAAGCTAGACATTGAATGAAGCCTAATGAAATTATACAACAACTGAGAAAGAGATGCTTGATGTGGTATTTTCTTGTGACAAATTTTGGTCTTATCCCATTGGTACAAAGGTGATAGTGTTCACTGATTATGCAAAACTTCGTTATTTATTTAATAAGAACGATGCTAAGCCTTGGTTGATTCGTTGGACCCTTCTCCTTCAATAATTTGATTTGGAAGTTCGAGATAAGTAAGGAAGTGAAATTTCAGTTGCTGGCCATCTCTCTCGGTTGGAGCAAGAGCAAGTAAAACCAGATTTAGTGATCTAAGAAGCATTCCATGATGAGTAACTGTTTGCATATGAGATCAAGCTTCCTTGGTATGTTGATATTGTAAACTACCTCGCTTATAAGGTATTACCACCAGATCTTACTTACCATCAATGTAAGAAGTTTCTACATGATGTGAAATATTATCTTTGGGATGAACATTTGCTTTTCAAAATATGCCCTGATCAAATCATCCGAATATGTGTGCTTGCGGAGGAGATGTAAGCCATTCACCATCATTGTCATTCCTCATCATATGGAGGAGATTTTGGAGTAACATGAGCAGTAGCTAAGGTGCTTCAAAGTGGTTTATTTTGGCCCTCTATTTTTTATGATAGTTATGCTTTGGTGAAAACTTTTGATCAGTGCCAACGTATGGGAAATATTTCAAGGCGTCAGGACCTACCATTGAAAAATATCTTATGGGTGAAGTTATTTGATGTTTGGAGAATTGAATTTATGAGTCTTTTCCTCCTTCTTTTGGCTTTGTTTATATCTTAATAGTAGTTGATTATGTGTCAAAGTGGTAGAGGCAATTGCTGCAACAACAAATGATGTAAAGTTAGTGCTCAAATTTCTACATAAGAACATATTCACAAGATTTGGCAATCCAGGAGTTATTATTAGTGATGAAGAGACCTATTTTTGCAACAAGTTATTCGACAAACTTCTTTCTAAATATGGTGTAAAGCATCATATAGCACTTTCCTTGAGAAGATGGTCAACACCAACAGAAAGGATTGGGCAAAGAGGCTTAATGATGTTTTGTAGGCATACCAAATAGCTTTTAAAACACCTATCGGGATGTCTCCTTATCGATTAGTGTTTGGAAAAGCATGTCATCTCCCTATTGAGTTGGAGCATAAAGCATATTAGGTTGTAAAGAAGTTTAATTTTGATTTAAAGGCAGTAGGGGAAAAAGGACTTCTTTAATTGAATGAGATGGATGAGTTCCAGAATGATGCTTATGAAAATGCAAACATCTATAAAGAATGGACAAAGAAGTGGCATGACAAATAGATTCTTAGGCATGAGTTTGCTCCAAGATAGTAGATTTTGCTCTTTAATTCACTACTAAAACTCTTCTTGGGTAAGTTAAGATCAAGATGGATAAGTTCTTATACAATTGAAAAAGTTTCGACTTTTAGAGCAATAGACTTAAAGTATAACGCATGCAATATATTCAAAGTTAATGCTCAGAGATTGAAGAACTATTATGGAGAAAAAGTGGAGAGGAATCGTGTATTTATTCCTCTCCAAAATCCTAATTGATGAAGATTGAAAAGTCTAGCTATAGACTATAAAACATGATTTATGGGAGGTAGCCCATAAAACTTTCTTTTATTCTTCCATTTTATTTTATTATGTTATTATCTATTTGAATAATTTGGATTTTATGATTGTTTATTTTGTAGGAATAAAAAGCTAAAAGTTAAAAACTAATGCAGATCCACCATAAAACCAGGGAAGTTTCTTTCATTTCTTTAATCTATCTCACTTTTGAATTCCAATGAGGACATTATTTGGTTTAAGTTTGGGGGTGTCAACTCCTATAGTCTTGAGTTGTTAGATTCTCTTATCAAGCATGAGTATGATTGAATTCCCTATGACTCTAAAATTTGTGATTAAGGATGATTTTGAGAAAAGGTTTTCAAAATCTACCATTATGTTAGTCAGAGTTCTTTGGATACTATGATTTAAATCTTTGTCCTTGAAAATAATTGAGCACATTGTTAATTTTTCTTTACTCCATTTTGTAAACGAAGAGAATTAGTTGAATTAACTGGGTCAAGAAAGTTCAATCTTGCTTTGCTCTAGAATCTATTGATGGATTCTTGAGGCGATATTCTAGTTGATACCAATTATTAGAGAAAGGATATAGGCAATTTTTTTGTCACAACTAAATAGCTTTCCTAGTCATCCTAATTATCATCCCATCATTGCATGGTGCATTCCTATGGTAAACCCCCTTAAGCCTTATTTTACATAAGCCTTTATTTATTCTTTTAACTACATAAACCATTCCCATTCTAAGCTTGAAAAACCATGAATTTATCTTAAATTTTGAAAACAATACTTTGGTGGAAATTTTCATTTAAAGAGAAAGTTAGTTCAAATTAAATTATCCACATTATGTTTGCTCTATTTTATCAAAGGGTTAAAGTGGTTGAAAATCAAAAAAGGTTATGAGTATCAAGGTGGCGAAAAAAAAATTAAAAAAAGCACTCCATTTATTGAGTATAGCAACAATATTTTCGAGAAAGAGCTTTGGTGTGAATCCAATGGATATTCTTTTTTTTTTCTACCAAGAATTTTCCCAATTTTCTTTGATTTTTCATATTCATTTATTTCTTAGCCCTCAGCCTATGGCTTATCATTACAACCTTGATTAAAGACCTTTTGATTTTAGTGTTTGATTACATTGATGGAGAAGACTTCTAAAAATTGGACTTATGGGGTTAAGTTTTGAGAGAATTCTTCTGAACCAGAAAGAAAAAAATGAAATAGATTGCGGTGTAGAAAAAGGAGGTTGGGAAATTCGAAAGCATATTCTTTTTGTAATTTTTCTTTTAAATCCTCTCAGAAATATTATGATGAATTTGTTTATGTTAAATTTAATTTTGATCATGAACTAATTTTTCGTTATTCTAGGAAAAATATGTAATCTAATTCCAAACTATGCTTGATTTTCCATGTTAATTTGAATTATTTCTCTTCTTATTTGTCTGATTTATTCTGAATTTATTGCTTCTAATTAACTGACCATTATTCATATGATTTTAATCTTATGACTTAATATCAAAAAAAGGAGTTATAAGATAGATCTAGAATATTTCAACGTAAGTAAATATAGAGATCGAAAGACTTGTATGAATCTATGTAGTATTAAAATCATTGGTCTTAATGCTTTCTTTCTTTATTAAATTACATATTCTTTTGTAAATTAATGCACAAGAATTTTTCCAATTGACTGTCGAAATAGACTTTTGAATGTTTTTGGAGATTGCTAACAAACAGAGAGAATTAAATTCAATTAGCTAGATGAGTAAAACATAGTGAGAGATTAGGTGAAATGAATTTCCTAGAAGTTTTCTCCCCATTAATTTGATCCTTAAACAACATCTTTCTTTTATTTTGCACATTTTCTATAAATTGATTTTATTTTAAATTCCAATTACAACAACCTTAGTGACTTCTCTAGATAAAATTGAGATTAGCATAATTTTGGTAGTTATCAAAAGTAATTACTAATCCCTGAGGACGATACTCTTCTTATCACTTTACTATAAAACTATGATATTGTGCACTTGTAGTTTTGCACTAATCGCCTTGTAAGGAATAGTTTGCAATAATACACAAGGAGTAGAGTTAGATCATTCATTGATTTATTGGAGCAATTTCATAACAGGTTGCCCTAGTGTTACCATTTTTGGTTCCTTTGAACCATGCTGTATTAGAGAAATTTGATAAGGTCAATGGTTTAACTTTCAAGAGGTGGAAGAGTAATATGATGTTTTATCTTACCATGTATTACTACAATATAGTATATATATTATGGATGTTAACCATCATAGTACGCTATGAACAAAAAATATTATCCATCATAGTTAAGTATAATTTCACAACAGTTTTTTTCCTCATTGTCATAAAAAATATGTAAAAGTATCACTTGAAAAACGTATGATGATGTTTTATTGAATAATTATCAAAATATAATACAATATTGCGATAATTTATTTAAAAACTGTAGTCTAAATATGAAAAATCATCTATTATGAACATTAGAATACTAATATTTATCTTGTAGAAATGTTGCAATAAAATACAATATAGTTGTAATTAACTAAATAATTTCCATTGAAAATTTAATTGTTCGTACAATTATAGTGATATAACGATAACTTATTTTCAATGGAGAAAACGTTGTAATCGTTGTTCATTTACTACTACAACACATACATATGGTCTCTATTTTTAACCATGACCATAGGTCTATGGCCACGGTTATAAGAATTGAGGCCTAAGTGAGAGAAACATTGACTATTACCTATGGTCTCGATTTTTCAACCGATACCATAGACATAACCTATGGCCTCAGTTTTAAAATAACCGAGGCCATAAGGTATGTCTATAGCCATCTTTATTTGATAACCGATGCCATAGGATATGTCTATGGCCTCGGTCTTTCAATAACTGAGGTCATATGGTATGTCTATGGCCTCGATTTTTATAAGACAGAGGCCATAAGGCATGTCTATGGCCATAGATTAAAATAAAAATACAATTATTAATTAAAGTATAAAAGGCCAATATAAATTAAAATAAATTTATTAATTACCATATTAAAAATAAATTATATTAAAATTAAAAGTGTAATTACATTTTAGAGTTTATTATACACTAAAACATAATAAAACCTTACTATTACAAATTGAATTTTTACTATTACAAGCATTTATAAGTTTACTTCAAATCAACATAATCAAGTCCACAATGACTTCAATAAAAGTGTAAAGAAAAGGAAAACACCATAGGTGTTGTTCATTGGTGCTGGTGCGCTGGGGTGCTACATTGGTGTTGGTGCTCTAGGGTGCTGTGTTGGTGTTGGTGCATTGGTACTAGTGCTGGTGTGTTGGGGTGCTATACTGGTGTTGGTACGCTAGGGTGCTACTTTGGTGTTGGTACGCTAGGGTGCTACGCTGATGCTGGTGCTAGTGCGTTGGGGTGCTGCGTTGGTGTTGGTATGCTAGAGTAGGCGCCTAGTGCCTAGTGTTGGTTAAAATAGAAGAGAATTAAATTCAGCCAACCCACAACATGTGCCCTATTATACATGAAGACTAAATAAGTTTTTGCATACCACTCTTTTATCGGTACCCACACTAGAAATAACAAACATTAATAGAAATGAGATGATGATCTCATAAACAAAAGAATAAATATAAGATCCCACTGGAACTGTTACAAAATAAGCCTCCTCATTGAAATTAAATAAAAGATCACTACTACAAAAGGAGCAATTAAGTCGGGATTTAAAGTCGGTTTTTGAGAAAAATCAACTTATAATGAATTTTCGGTATGTTGAAAGACTGACTTAAAAAATTAAAAAAATAGTGTCAGTCCTAAGTGTTAACCGATGCTACATGTAGGATTTTAAGTCGGTTCTACATGTCAACCAACTTAAGCCATGTATAGCATCAATTGACACTAAGAACCAACTTCAAATCCTACGTGTAGAGTCGATTCTACGTGTCAACTGACGCTACTATTTTATTTTTCTTTAATTTTTTAAGTCGGTGGACACATAGAACTGACGCTACATGTAAGATTTTAAGTCAATTCTACATGTTAACTGACTTAAAAAATTAAAGAAAAATAAAATAGTAGCGTCGGTTGACACGTAGAACCAACACTACGTCCTACGTGTTAATGGATGCTACACACGTTTTTATTTTCCTTTTTTCTTCTTTCTCCCCCATTTTCTAGCACAATGTATTTTCCAACTACTATAACCCTAAAACGACAACTCCTTCCTCCACTCTTTTTCATTTTACAGACACCTCTGATCACCAATTTTGACATCATTTAATAGGTTTTCTTGCTCTCCAATTTCTCTACTAGATCCCCTATTTCTTTTTAGCATAATACTCAAATTTTTATACTCATTTTCTTACTTACAAAACACAATTTTTTCTTCATTTTTTTTTTACTTCATTTACTCTTGTAAGTATTTCTATGAATTATTTTACACTTATTATTCATATTTCTTTATTTTTTGTATATTATGTGTTATTATTTATGTGTATAAATTTTTGTGTTACGTAGGTTTTGTTTTTTTTATTCAAGCATAGAAGAGAAGAAAGTATTTTTATTCATTTATTTATTTTAATAATTTTATGTATTTAGGTGTTTGATATATATTAATTTATTTTAAAAATTATTTACATATACATGAAATATATATATATATATATATAATAAAAGATATATTTTTATACATATATAATGTATAATGGGTTTATTGATATTTATTATTATATATATGTATAAAATATGTATTCTTATTAATTACATGCATTTATATATATAAATTATTATATATTGTATATTGTTAATATTATATATTTGTTATGTTTTGTTTTTATGTATTTATTTTTATATGATGTTTTGATAGATATTTTAATAATTAGGGAATTTATATATGATAATATTTTAAATATATTGGTTGAATACATATTTAATATACTTAATGTCATTAATAGAAAATAGACAAATCTTGAATGTCAAAGTGTAGAATTAAGCAGGACTACATTTCTAGAGTTAAAAGTTGCTTGAAATTTGCTTTAGATATAGTAATAATGTAATTTAAGTTAAATATATATGTATGTATTATATGTAAATTACTTTTTTGTAATAAATTTAATTCTCAAGTAATTAATTAATATTTAATTTTTTAATTATTTGTAGTATTTAAACTCTTTTAAATAGATTTTGGTTTCTTTTTTGCTATTATTTGATCGAATATAGGTTTTGAGGATAGTAGAAAATAAGTAAAATGTGTAAAAAAAATACATAATTTAAAGTCGGTTCAGTGCGTGAACCGACTTGAAATTTTAAGTCTCCCAATTTAAAGTCGATTCACCTAACCAACTTTAAATTAATTAATAACTGACTTTAATAGTCTCTTTTGACATAGTAGATATATTGTTTCACTTGCCAATTATGTTGCTAAAATATGTGCTCCAATGTAGGTAGGAACCTAAATGCATTTAATAATTTAGATTTAGAATAGAATAATAAAAATATATTAATCATATGATCATGTGTATTATACAACATTACTTAATCAATTTTTCAATGATCTAAATCATAATAAAAATAATAAAAGACCAAAATATAAATTTTTAAAAAATATAGAGATCATTTGTGTAATTGAGATATATAATATAAGGTGTTGTAATATTGTGTACTTGTTTGAGAGGAAATTTGCAAAAAATAGCAAAAGTAATAATGATAGCAGAATTTATATGAGCATCAGAAATATGACCAACAAAGTAAATCATAAGTATTGCAATTAGTCCCAACAAGCACAAACTCTTGGAAATGATATGTCTTCATATATCTTATTCACTACAATTGACCAATTATCAAAACTAATTACGTTAAAACTGATAGACAGACTCTCGCAAGTACACGAATCATTTCGTAGAAAATGATAAGTATACTCCCAAGGTCGATCTGAGTAAGGAATATATGTGGTTTTTAATTTATTATTCAAACTTTTAAAAACAAAATTAAATCCTAAACATCTTGTCACGATATTTGAGTTTTTGTGTTTTTTTAACCTAATAACATAAAAATAAATATAGATACGGATTCAATAAACATTTATGCAAATTTTAACATATCATCATCTATCATTTCAACACACTTATAACTTTTTAATGACAAAAGATGCATAACCTAGCATCATTTTAGCACAATGCACAAATATATTGGAATAATTAACAAAGCAGTAGTATTCAATTCAAGAAGAATACTCAATGATAGAAGAGCATTCATTTTAATGCAAGAAAAATACAAAAAGAAAGAACTAGCACTATTTTCTTCATGCAAGAAAAGTTTATGAGATACAGTGACACTTGTCTAGCACCATAATAAGAAATATATAGGCCTTTTCCATGAAACTGTAAAATGCAGATTGTAAAAGGCAAGAAAAAAAAAACACTGGAAGCTACTTGGAATAATAATAAAACACATAAGAGAAAGTGATATCATATTTGCCACAGCATAAATTGTTAAAAGAAAAGAGATAACAGAGTAAATGATAATAGTGCATGTGTTTACGGCTTTAGGGCAAATGCGCCAACAACCAAGGCATTATTATCTCCATCCTTATGTAAACTGTTAGAATCTCCAATACCTTCATAATTAGAGAAGTTAGTCAGGTAAACATTTTAAGCATTTTTATTGCAAAAAAAAAAAAATTTTAAGCATATTTAATTAAAAAAATGTATGTTATATCATCCCAAAATCTTAAAAAAAAGAGCTTACTTTTCTATCCTATCTGAATACTCAACATTAATCTAGAAACTAAACTAAAATTTTCAATTCAAGAATCAAGAACAATATGCAAATAAAGCGACCAAAGAAATGAATAGAAAAATGGTCTTACATGATTGAAGGACCCAACAAATGGAATTAACCTAGATCACTAACCTTGTAGTGAGATTAACTTTTTTATTGCGCAAAATATTCTTAAAAAAATCAGTACAGTCTACGAGTAATTTAGATATGAAGCTAAAAGTTAATAGGTTTTATAAATAAAAAATACGAACGAAGTTAGGGTTCTTGGGAATAAGCAAAAGCATACACAACTTTACAAAGAAAGAAAGAAAAAAGAAGTTACCTTCCAGGATCAGAAGGAGCGAGATGGCCATGGATAGGATAGCGATGAGGACTAGGGGCATGAAGAGTGGCACAGAGGATGAATATGCAAAAAGCCTAAACAAATATCGAACTAGCGCGAGCTATCCAGCGCGATCGATAGATAGGGTGATGATCGAATGTGTGAAAACCCTAAACAAATATATCTAATGCTATCGAGGGCCAAAGGGGGGAGAAAAGAAAAAAAAGAGGGAAAAAGAAAAAAAAGAGAGAAAAAAGAAAAAAAAAAGAGTGAAAAAGAAAAATATTCATAAAAAAATATGATGTTTGGTGTGAAAGAGAGAAAATTAATAAGATATATCTATGACCTTGATTTTTAAGTAACCGAGGCTAAAACCTTATGATCTTGTTTTTTAAAAAATCGAGACTAAATTTTTGAGACCATTGTAATAATGATTTTAATATAATTATTCTACATCGTACAACTATTATAGTATTTAATTTTTCAAACTATTAGTAATCTTTGCTTATATTTTTGAAAACAACTAATTCTCATTAACTGTTTTACTATTATCAAAGCTAATTTTACAATAAAAATAAGTAACAATTATAAGAAAATCTATTAACCCAGTCTTAATATCATATTTAATAAAAACTTTGTATATTAATATAAAAATTAGAATTCATAAATAATAAATAAATATAGAATTAAGTTTTCACTTTCCAAAATCAAAAAGTTCAAATTAAGTTGAAAGAACTAATGTATAATAAAATTTGAAAGATAATATGTACACCTTTCTCGCATATGATTTGGTGTATGTTGTATTTTTTTTTTCAAATTACAATAGTAAAGTAGTAAATGAGTAATGCATTGTGACTTAAAATATAAAGTAAATTTACTGATTTAATTTACTTAGCTAAACTAATTAAAAAAAACTATTGTATCTTATAAAACTCTTAATTGAAGAATGTGAATTTTCCACAACAATCACAAACTTCATGACATAATGTATGCATTGTTTACCATCTAGTTGCTCCTCACACTACGTAATTTTATTAATCAATCAATAAGTATTGATTAAATAATTAAATTATTTAATATTAAAAAATATTTTTAACTTATAGTCACATTTTTTCAATCTTGAATTTTTTTTCCTCTTCAAACTTTATGTGCATTCCACGTATCATAATACAAACTAATATTCTATATATGGATATATATTAAATAAGAGAAATTAAAATTACATTCTTATTCTTAATTTTTCACACATCTTTGAATTTCTTGTCAATCGATCCTAACATTTCATCCCAAACACTACATTCTTATTCTTAATTTTTAGATATAATGTCATATCTTTTGCATTATTTTTTTATAGCTTCAATATTATAATATCATAAATAATAGGTTATTCAAATTGCAATTTTCAGTCAAAAGAGAACTAATAAAACTTTCTATAATGAAAATAAAGAAAAATAGTACTTATTTATTGATAACTTTTACAATGATCACCTCTACTCGGGAGCCATGAAGGGAATCAAGAAATAAACTTGATCGTTAAATAGCTCAATTACAATCAACATCCAATGATTTCTACAAACATGAATTTAGCTGTATTATTGTTAAAATAATACTCATTTATTTTATATAAGAAGTCATATATTTTCTATACTTACATTCCATTGCAATATGGCACCAACCATCATATGAATAATAGGTTAATTATGTATTACTTAACTAATTAATATTGCAATATTAGTAATTACTTTATCATATGAATAATAGGTTAATTATGTATTAGATCTAACCGACAACTTTTCGATATCCCTCACACTAATGCTCAGGTTATTATCACGACCAATTATCAATGTACCAACTGGAAAACTCCAATTGTGGCAAATATTTTCCTTTTGTTGACATATATTAAATTAATACGTCAAAAGGCTGGGGGCATTCCCATCATATTTTTCATACTCAATTTAGGCTGCCTTGATGTGATACCATTGGTTGCATGCATTTTTAATTATCTTCTGGTGCAACCAGATCTAGGGGCAGATGTAGCACTACCTTGGTCTACAATCATCAAATGAAATATTGTAAAATTCTTTGCCAATCTATTAAAGATATTAAAATATGAGTGCCACTAATACACGTACACTATTTTTTTCGTTACCTGTGATCTCTATATTTTTCTTCCTTAGAGGTTCTTGATCCTTAAAAGTGAAATGTAATGTTTTAAATAAGATGCATTAAACGTCAAAGATAAATAAATTCTTATATACCAATTGAATTAAATTACTTACACCATAGTTTTCATTATCGAATCTCTCATGTTTTCTCTTCATTAATTGATTGCATGTGCTTGATCCTACGATTAGGAAATGCAATATAATTAATAACTTTGATTATAATTAAGCTAAATATATATATATATATAATTGAGAGCAAACTATTTACTTATCTCATGATCTTCTACAATAATTACTAAATGTGGAGGCCACGTAACAAAAGTATTAATTGTTTGCTTCGTCTACCGTGATTATCTCCTCTCCAATTGGTATAGGCTAGGCAACTCACACCACCTTTACCTTTTAATAATTTATATGTATAGATACTTTACAATTTTCGTCTAGCAATTTTGTATGTGAAACAGCATCTCCTACATCAAGTATTGTTCCATAGACCACAATATGATCCAGAGTTGGAAAATCAAGCTTACATTTGTTTCCCTAAACAAGAAAGTGTGTGTAAGTTAGATTTCTGAGATGTTGAGAAAACAAGAAATGGAAGAGAGGAAGAAAATAGTTTGTATCTTGATTATTGATATACAAAGAGGAGAGTCCTCTTATATACAAAGAAAAGGAGGGAAGTTGTAACAAACTTTATAACAGAAAACTAACACTAAAACAGAATTACATTCTAACTTTCTCCCTCAATTCAAGCACTCTTCTTTTCCTCCCCCTGCCTATTGAAGAGGTGAAAAAACTGGCTTGAGTCTATTGAAGAACTGTGACGATAAGGGTTTGGTTAGAATGTATGCAATTTGATCAGCAAAAGGAACATATTGAACAAGAAGTTGCTTTGAGATAACTTTCTTCCTGATGAAATAAAGGTCTAGCTCCACATGTTTGGTTCTTGAATGCAGTATAGGATTAGCTGATAAGGAGATGGTGCTGGTGTTGTCACACCAAAGAATAGGAGCAGTCTTCACGTCAATTCTGAGTTCGCTAAGAAGGGACTGAAGCCAAACAACTTCTGAAGTGGCATTAGCTAGGCTGCAGTACTCAGCTTCAGTAGTGGATTTGGAAACCACACTCTATTTCTTTGAAGACCAGGAAATTAAACTATCTCCAAGGAAAATACAGTAACCAGTAGTGGATCTTCTATTTTCCAAATCATTTCCCCAATCGGCATCACAGTACCCTATTAGAGACAGATTGTTTGTTTTCCTCAAGGTGATTCCTTCATACACAGTCCCTTTCAAGTACCTGAGGATCCTCTTTACTGCTTTCCAGTAATGATCAAGAGGTTTCTACATGAATTGGCACACACGATTTACACAATAGGCAATCTCAAGTCGGGTGATGGTGATGTACTGAAGAGCTCCAACAATGCTCCTATATTCAGTAACATTAGGGACTGGATCGCCATCTGTAGCAATGAGTTTCAAACTCCTTACCATAGGAGTAGGTAGAGGATTGGCTTGATCCATCTTTGACCTTTTGAGGAGATCACAAATGTATTTCTTTTGAGACAAATGGAGACCTTTATGTGTGGATCGGACTTTAATGCCAAGGAATTAATTCAATTCTCCAAGATCTTTGAGTGAGAAGAGTTTATTGAGAACTGATATGAAATTGTCAAGTTCAAGTTTCTGACTTCCAATCACTATTATGTCATCGACATAGACAAGAAGAAAAATGGTTGAGGTGGCAGAGAACCTGAGAAATAAAGAATTGTCAGCTTTAGAGGAGGAGAACCCTATGTGAAAAATGTGCCCTTGAGTTTTTCGAACCAGGCCCTGGGAGCCTGCTTTAGACCATAAAGGGATCTACTGAGTTTGCAAACCATGTGAGAAGCTTCTTTGGTTTCAAAACTAGGGGTTGTGCCATATAGACCTCTTCCTTCAAATCTCCATTAAGAAAGGTGTTGTTAACATCTAATTGTCTCAAATACCAGCCACGAGAAAGGGCCACAGTGAGGACAACTCTGATAGTGGTTGGCTTAAAAATAGGTGAAAATGTCTCATCAAAGTCAAAACCAGGTCTTTGGTGGAAACCTTTGGCAACAAGTCTTGCCTTGTACTTGGAAATGGAGCCATCTGGGTTTTCTTTGACCTTGAATACCTATCTATAGCCAATGATTTTCTTGTCAGGAGGCAGTTCAACTAAAGTACAGGTCCTATTCCTTTGAAGTGCATTGTACTCTTCAAGCATGGCTTCCTTCCATCTATCACGGAGAAGGGCATCCTGTACTGAAATGCAAGTAGGATCTGAAAGATTAGCAGTAAAGGCTTTCTTCTTAGAGATGTCATTTTTGGACCGTGTAACCATAGAGTGATTAGTGGGAGTAACCTCAGGAATAACATTGTGAAGGATAGTTTCAGAGACTTCATTGGCTGAGTCTGGCTTAGAATGAGAAATATGTTGATTTGAGTTGTTTGAAAAGGTATTTTGTGAGATAGAAGGAGGGGACAAGACCTGATTAATAGGTGTAAGACCTGTTTCAGGTGTATTATCTGGTATATGACCAGAAAAATGAGAATTCTGTGGAGTTGGAAGTGGATGACTTGCAACTATAGGTGGAGGAAATATGATAGGAGAGGGTGGCTCAGAAGTTTGAGAAGTATTGTTTTGGAAAGGAAAGATTGAAGATGACATGCCTTGAAACATATATTTTTCCATTGTTATCTAAACATTTGTAACCTTTATGTTTACTGGTATAGCCTAGAAAGGTGCAAGGAATGGACCTAAAATCAAACTTATGGGAATTGTAGGGTCTTAGATGAGGAAAACATTGACAGCCAAAAACACGAAGAGGTTTATAGTCGGGTTTTACCTAAAAAGGACTTAGAGAGGGGACTTTTGGTGCAGGATTGTAGACGGCAATCTATTGATAAGGAAAACAGCAGTGGAGAAGGCCTCTGGCCAATAAGGTTTAGGGACAGAGGATTAGCAAGGAGGGTAAGCCCAAGTTCGACAAGATGTCTATGCTTCCTCTCAACAATACCATTTTGTTGAGAGGTGTGAGGGCAGGAAACTCTATGAATGGTGCCATATTTATCAAGAAAGTTTGAAAAAGATCGAAACTCACCACCCTAATCACTTTGAAAAATCTTGAGTTTTGTGTTCAACTGATTTTTTGCTTGTGTTTTGAAATGAATAAAGCAATCTAAAGCTTCAGATTTGCGTTTGAGGAAATAAATCCATGTGAATCTTGAAAATACATCTACAAACATAATGTAGAATTTGTGGCTAGTGGTAGAAAGAATGGGAGAGGGGCCCCATATATCAGCTTCCACAAGCTATAAAGGTGCAGAATAGGTAGTTTGAGAAGTAGGAAAAGGAATTTTATGGCTTTTGCCCATTTGACAAGCTATACAGAAGTAATGTTGCATTTTATTTACTAAAAAAATGATATTACAATGATTTAGAATTTTGTTAACAACTTGAAAAGAAGGATGACCAAGCCTTCTATGCCAAAGGTCAAGAGAGAGTTTTTCTTTGTGAGGAATGGTTTCTGACATGAGAGATTGGAAGGAGGGTTGGCAGGTCGGACCAGGGGTCTTGATAGGCAGCAAGAGGTCAAGCCAGTATAGTCCTTTATGCAAAGTCCCCTTGAGTAGAAGTTTCTTAGTAACCTGATCTTTGACAAAACAGAAAAAGGGATGAAATTCAAAGAAAACTTTATTGTCAAGATAGAACTTAGAGACACTAAGAAGAGTTTTAGTAATTAAGGGTACATGAAGAATATTATTTAGAGATAAGGAATGAGAGTAGAAAGAAGAAAGGATAGTAGTTTTGCCAATGTGTTTGATTGAGAGGCCTTTACCATTTCCCATATGCATTTTCTGAGTTCCATTATAGTCAATCCCACATGACAGGTTTTGGATGTCATTGGTCACATGATTGGTGGCCCTAGAATCAGGATACCAATACTTGTCAGTGGCAGTGTTTTGAGCAGTAGCAATTAAGGCTTCAGTAGGGGCTTGATCAAAAGGGGTTTCTTCTTGTGTGTGAGCAAGATTGGCATGGTTCTAAGTAGGATCGTAGTTCTGGTTGAAAAAAATTGAGGGGTTACTGCCTCCACTTCCTTGAAAATTATGATTAAAACGATAGTAACATTTGATGACTATGTGTCCAATCTTGCCACACAGTTGGCATTGAGGTCTGCCATTTTTGGATCTACCCCCTCTTCCTCTGCCACGATAGCCATTGTATCCTCTTCCTCCTTGATGGTTGTTTTGTGAAGTACCATTGTGGCTTTTCCTGTTGTTAGCAAGATTGACAGAAATATCATTAGCAGTAAAGTGTTTTTGTAATATATGACCTTAATGAGACAAGAGAAGTGTACTGACATGTTGGAAGGTATATGGGATCTCTCTTGAGAAGATGATGGAAACTATGGACTCGTAATCATCCCCTAGGCCATTGAGAAGGGTAAGAATCTGATCAGTGTCTGTCATACTATGATTAGCAGCTCCAAGCATGTCGAAGTAAGATTTCATTTTCAAGATATACTCTCTCATAGAAAGATTGTCTTTCTTGAGAAGTTGGATCTGCCTTTTATAAAACATCACCTTGGCAGTGGATTGAGAATTGAAGAGTTGTTCTATAGTGGCCGAAATTTGCTGAGAGGAAGAACAACCAATCAACTGAGGGAGGTAGCTGGTGCTGATCGAGGCAAGAAGCCAAGAAACGAGTAATATGTCCTGTCTTTGATGGCAAATGAAGGCAGGATTTGATTCTCCATCACGAATTCTAGGTGGAACATTACAGGTTCCATGGATGAAATCCTCAAGACCCTAACCCAAGATCATGTTTTCTACCTGAAATTTCCATATGAGGAAGTTGTGTTCTTCAAGTTTTATCGTGATCAACTGGCTCAGGGGCTTGATGATAGATCTCATAGGATCTTCATTGTTGGTCGGGTGAGCACTGCCATTGAGTGTAGAGTAATCTGATCCAGCCCCATTGTTAGCACTGTGACTGCTTGTCTTTGCAATGAAGAAGAAGAAGACGCCCACAAAAATTTGAGAGAGCAACCTATGCTCTGATACCAAGTTAGATTTCTGAGATGTTGAGAAAACAAGAAATGGAAGAGAGGAAGAAAATAGTTTGTATCTTGATTATTGATATACAAAGAGGAGAGTCCTCTTATATACAAAGAAAAGGAGGGAAGTTGTAAAAACTTTATAACAGAAAACTAACGCTAAAACAGAATTACATTCTAACTAAGTACGTTAACATAGTTTTATTTCATTTTTATCATATACCATGAAATCAAAAATCTATAAGCATGTAATCATTTCTTCATCTTACCACCAGATTTTTAATCAAAAAGGGTATGAGAAGGTGCAATATATAGAATCTTGTGCCAAGTTTCCCCTACTTTGAGTTCAAGTGTCTTTTATTTTCCTTATGTAACAAAACAATTGAAATGATTATTATTCAGTTAATTTGCAAACAATTTATAAAAATTATTAAGAAATGCATGTATATTTTGAAGACTATGTAAGGTTCACCTGAACTTAATTACCTCATCTATCTCAACAATGTGGAGGCCGGCCATGCAACAAAGCTTCCTATAGCTTCTGTAATGGTCTCTACTTGATATTGAACTGGTACGGGTCAATGCTACGTCAAAGCTTTCAATGCCACATCAACCATTACTTTAAGGTTTTCTCCCAAAAGTGTTCCATCCATTAGGCCATCTCCAAGTCATGTACAGTTCCATGGGCCACAATATGGTCTCTTGTTGGATAACCAAGTTTGCAACTCTTTCCCTTATAATTTTATATTAAAACAATGCAATATAATAATTTTTCAATTGGCGTGAACACATAAATATAAATTTACTAAAAGATATATTTGGTGATATTACCACTAGTTTTTTGTCAAAGATGAAGGGGATAGTGACCTTGTAGTTTGAATACCATGTTGAAGTGGAGATGTCTGGAGTTGAAGTATAGAATGAGTAGATTTTAAACATCCAAAGATTGGTATATATTATGTTCATCAATTGTGTGGGACATCCTTAATTGTTGGCTTGAACGTATAAAATCAACCAATACTGCAATTTGTTCTTCCATCATTACTAGTCTTGCCTCCAACTCCATTTCCTTTGAAGATGGTTGACGTCATGGTATGTCAAAATATTCTGTTGGAGTGATTTGTTGTCCGACACATCTAACACGTCCAGGGTACGTGTTCCTCTGTGCCCAATGCCATTGTTAATGCATCCTTAATTCCTTGAACTTTAATTTCCCCTATCACAATCTGCACTTCCATTTTTTTGCTATGAGAAATGAAAGAAAATAAAAAAAAACTATGTCATGTACCATAATATAAGATTGACATGTTAAGATAAGTAATTTAACGTTAATACAAAATTAAATTGGCCTTCTCTTCTGACTCTTGGCTTCGAAAGGCTTCCTTCTTATCTTAATGTGCTTTTCACCCACACTCTTCTTCTATTAATAACTTTGCCTGGATATTTCTTTTGCTATCTATACAAACAGACCAACTATTTAGTAAATAACACTAAATTTTGACATTTCTTTAAATTTGGGCATTCTACGTACACAATTTTAATATTGAAGTCGACAACTTACTAGTTCTCTTTTCAATCTTGCTGTTCCCTTCCTTGAAATGCGATGAGGATAGAAATGCCCGAATCAACTTCATTTTCTTACTATTTTTCTGCAGCCATTGTAAATTATTAGTTTCATATATGTCAATGCCAAAAAAGGTAATTTCCTTAGTCTTAATACCTGTTATGGTGGGGTATATCCTGATGAATTGTGCTCATTAATGCTAAATATTGTTTACTCTATTAGAATTCTCTAAATATTGTTTAGATTCCAATGGTATATTGTGTGGATTATAATCATATCTTAAAGTCATATGATAACATGTATCCAAGAAATGAAATCGTACATCTATGGTTTACATGTAAGAAATTATAGTTTTTGACATTTGGCTTAATGTATTTCTTTGCCAAATGGTATTTCAAATCTTTCCAAGAAGCATTGGAAGCTTCCATTGTTCGTTTCCTTGACCCCTTGAGCACTTTAAATGTCGCATGCCACACCAATATATATATATATATATATATATATATATATATATATATATATATATATATATATATATATATATATATATATATATATATATATATATTGTTAAAAAGTTCAGCATAACATACTTGGCACTTTCAATAAAATTGAAATACTTTAAAATCTTACCATAATTAGTTTGTTACGTGAAGATTCTGCTTAGGAAGCCTCGCACGTAGCAACGGGCGCACATGCAGCATGCGATGGGCGCAGTTGAGCGCATGATCGCCCAACAACGGGCGCAGGAGGGACCACGAGGAAACAATTAGATGTCAGAGTTGGTTAGCCATTTTGGAGCCAATTCCTTAGTGTTTTGTACTCTTTTAATTACGCATATGTAAGGCTATATATAGCCCAGATGATTGGAATAAAAGCTAAGAAGAAATTAATCCAATTTCCCTCTACTCCAAGCTTTCTTTTCTCTCTTTTCTCTCTGAGTTCTTCATTGTAGAAATACTGCAATATAACTGTAACAGTGGCATCAAAGCCGGTGATCGGTATGGATACTCGAGGTAAGTCAAATGTTGAGTTTCGTAATGACGTCTTGGAGACTCTAGCATGCCATGAAAGTGAATTCAATCGATTCGAAAACACCATGCAGACGCTGCTTGCTGAGGTGCGAGCAATGTGCACTACTCGACACCTGCCTGAGGACAATCCTTTTGCTAGGGATGAAACTATACATTCACACTCCAACACATCTCAGTCTATGAACGAGAACCCATTGCCCAATCTGAAATTATCATTCCCAAGATTTGACTGGGTGGATTTATAAGGCTGGACAGTACTTTGAGTTTACAAACATTGCTCAAGATGAACGGATGCAGCTGGCCTCCTACCATTTGGAAGGCATTGTGTTGCAATGGCATCGGTGGCTAACAAAATTCCATGGACCACTCACCTGGGGGGAGTTCACTAAGGCCCCGCAATTGAGATTTGGACCCACTGACCATGAGGATCCTTAAGAAGCATTATCGTGCCTTAAGCACACCGCGAGTGTTGCTACTTACCAAGAATCCATTGAAAGGTTATCTCATCGAGTGGATAGGTTACCAGAAGAATTTATCATTGGATGTTTCATTGTTGGGCTAAAGGATGACATTCGGATAGATGCCAAAATCAAACAGCCAACAACACTAGTTGACACCATTTGAGTAGCTAGATTGATTGAAGAGAGGAACATCTTACAAAAGAAATCTATAACAAACCCTCATTATCCATTTCAAGCAACCCAACCTAAACAAACATCTAACACGATAGCTGGGTTACTAGGCCCAGCACCTACACAGCATGTGAATGTAGCTCAACTAGTAACCTTCCAGAAGCTGACTAGCCAAGAAGCTCGTGAAAGACGAGAGAAGGGGTTGTGCTACTACTGTGAAGAGAAATTTGTGGCTGGACATCGCTGTGCGCATCCACAACTATTTATGATGGAGGATTGGAACCTTGAGGATGTAGTTGAGTGTGAAAGTGTCACATCAGAAGAAGACAACCAAGAAATGGTACCAGAAACATCCTTCCATGCTATATCAGGTACTGAACACCCCCAAACTATACGCATTATGGGAAAACTGAAAAAAAAGTATATTAGTACTAATAGACGGAGGTAGTACCCATAACTTCATAGATCTGGACATAGTTACTCACTTCAATCTGCCTATGGAAAGAAGTAAAAAATTGGAAGTAATGGTAGCAAACCAAGAGAAGTTGGAATGTGTGGGTCAATGCTGCAATCTCACTCTCAATATCCAAGGCTGCCTAGTAGTGACTGACTACTATGTGCTACCGATAGCAGTTTGCTAACTAGTGTTAGGGGTTCAGTGGTTGGAAACCCTAGGACCTATTCAGATGGATTACAAGAAACTCACCTTGAGCTTCCACACTGACGGGGAAACTCATACTTTCCAGGGGATGGGAAGAACCAACATGTCTACCTTAACTAACAAAGAATGCAACAATCTACAGGGAATATGATTGTTCCTCCACATAAAACCCACCAACAGTCACAGAGATTCTCCTCAGACTTACCATCCTGAGATAAGGAAACTATTGAGTGAATTTCCTAAGATATTTGATCCATCCACCTGCTTACCTCCTGCACGTTAGACCCTACCGCTACCCTTATTATCAAAAAAATGAGATAGAAAAGATGGTATAAGAACTCTTAAAAGCCCAACTAATAAAGCCAAGTAATAGTCTTTTTCCTTACCAGTATTGCTCTTTAAAAAGGCTGATGGAACTTGGAGATTTTGTGTCGACTACCGAGCTCTAAATGCCATGACTATCAAAGATAAGTACCCTATCCCTATCATTAATGAACTATATGGAGCCAAGGTTTATTCCAAGCTAGACCTTAGGTCAGGTTATCATCAGATTAGGGTTCATAAAGATGACACCTATAAAGGTCACTATGAGTTTTTGGTGATGCCATTTGGGCTAACTAATGCTCCAGCCACTTTCCAAGGTCTTATGAATGACATATTCATACCTTTCCTTAAGAAGTTTGTTTTAGTCTTCTTTGATGACATATTGGTGTATTCCAGCTCATGGAAAGATCATATATCACATCTGCATGCTGTCCTACAGTTATTAACTGTCCACAATCTATTTGCTAAAGAATCTAAATGTCAGTTGGGGGTAGCACAAGTGGAATACTTAGGCCACTTTATTTCAGAACAAGGCATCTCAGTGGATCCAACCAAGATTCGAGCTATCATTGAATGGCCTACACCATCTTCAACAAAAGGCATAAGAGGTTTTATAGGGTTAGCTGGTTACTATAGAAAGTTTATTCAACATTTTGAAGGAATGGAAACACCCCTAACTCAACTACTGGGGAATAAGGGATTCTACTGGACTATAGCTGTTGCGGAAGCTTTCTAGCAGCTCAAAAGTGCCCTTACCTCTCCTTCTATCCCGAGTTTGCCTAATTTCTCACAAAGTTTTGTGGTTGAGTGTGATGCCAGTGGCATTGGACTAGGAGCAATTCTCAGCCAGGAAAATAGACCAGTGGCTTACTTTAGTGCATCACTCAAAGGTTATACTCTAGCACTATCTACCTACGAAAAGGAAATTTTGGCTATAGTAAAAACTATTCGTTTATGGTGTCCCTATTTGTTGGGAAGACACTTCACCATATGAACTGATCAAAGAAGTCTCAAGTATTTATTGGAACAAAGAATCACCACACCAGCATAGGTACGTTGGCTATCTAAGCTCATAGGTTATAACTACGAGATTGAATACAAAAAGGGAACAGAAAACCAAAGAACTGATTCTTTATCCAAAGTAGCAGAATTCCAATTCCTAGCTATCTCTCAATCACAGTCTGAGTGGTGGCCCATCCTCCAACAAGAAATCCAAAAAGATGTTTTCTATGAACAATTAAGAGATAAAAGACCATCTACAGGAGATTCTTACATAAGTCAGTGAGATGGGGTTTGATTCAAGGGGAACAAGGTATATTTAAACGCTCAATCACCCTTAATACCTAAAATATTAGGGGAATTCCATTTATCACCCATTGGAGGACATTTTGGATTTCATAAAACCCTATCCAAAATTAAGCTGAATTTCTATTGGCCTAATATGCACCAAAAGATAAAAGAGTTCCTGAGAGAATGTGAAGTATGTCAACGATGCAAGGTGGACTGCATGAAACCAGCTGGATTGTTACAACCATTACCTATTCCCAACCGGATGTGGACTGAAATCTCAATGAATTTTATTGAAGGATTACCTCCTTCCAAGGGAAACACAATCATTATGGTAGTGGTGGACCGGTTAACCAAGTAAGCTCACTTTGTAGTCATGAAGCATCCTTTTACTACACTTATGGTAGCCAAGGTATTTGTGGTCAATATTGTGAAATTGTATGGATTACCAACCTCTATAGTTAGTGATCGGATAAGGTCTTTGTTAGCTCATTCTGGCAAGCATTGTTTAAACTGCAAGGTACTCAATTAAGCATGAGCTCTAGTTACCATCCACAAAAAAATGGTTAGACTGAGGTAGTTAACAAGACTTTGGAACAATATCTACGTTGTTTTGCTAGTGATCGACCAAAACATTGGGTTGAGTGGATACCTTGGGCTGAATTTAGCTATAACACCTCTCTTCACTCTTCCACCAAATGTACACCCTTCGAGGCAATTTATGGCATTCCTTCCCCTCAACTAATTACTTACATACCAGGATCCTCCAAAGTTCCTACTATTGATGAATATCTACGTGACCGAGACTTCATCCTACGAGAGTTGCACCAAAATATTCTACAAGCTCATAATTGCATGAAGTGCCAAACTAATAAGCATAGAAGAGAACTTTCCTTCCATGTAGGAGATCATGTCTACTTGAAACTTCAACCCTATCGACAAACCTCTATAGCTATCCGTTCTTCCATGAAATTTTCTCCATGCTTCTTTGGTCCCTACAAAATTATTAAGAAAATTGTTACGGTCGCTTACAGGCTAGACCTGCCTATAAAATCACAAATACATTATGTGTTTCACGTTAGCATGTTAAAGAAGCACATAGGACCTGTTACCCTTACTAGTCATTAGATACCTCCAGTCTCAAAACAATCCACCATCATGCCATAACCTGAAGCTATCCTAGATCGTTGAGCAATTTAGAAGGGTAGATATCGACCAAAATCTAAAATTCTGGTAAAATGGGTAAGACCTTCAACTGCTGCAGCTACTTGGGAGAATGAATGGCGCTTTTCAAAGTCCTACCCTGATTTCATCCTTGAGGACAAGGATTCTAAAAGAGAGGGAGAAATATTACGTGAAGATTCTGCTCGGGCAGCCTCACCCGCAGCAATGGGTGCACATGCGGCATGCGATGGGAGTAACTGAGCGCATGATCACGCAACAACGGGCGTAGGGGGACCACGAGGAAACAGTTAGATGTCAGAGTTGGTTAGCCGTTTTGGAGCCAATTCCTTAGCATTTTGTACTATTTTAATTACGCATATGTAAGGCTATATATAGCCCAGATGATTGGAATAAAAGCTAAGAAGAAATTAATCCAATCTCCCTCTGTTCCAAGCTTTCTTTTCTCTCTTTTCTCTCTGAGTTCTTCATTGTAGAAATACTGCAATATAACTGTAACATAGTTCCCACATTTTTTCTTTAACTAAATCTGGTACTTTGAGTCCTATTGTTACAATGACTATGTACTATGAGTCCTACATAACTTGAGTATTCTTCAAACCCCTCACCAACTTGATGAAGACCAATTCAAACTTTAGTTTTTCATGCTCTAATTTCTATGGCATTTTTTACAGCAAGTGGAGATGAGGACCAGCTAATTTTATCTATTTTGTTTTTAATTTATCATGTCCTATTTTCAGGGAAGTAGTTTGTAATCAACCAATATAATAGGCATGGTTTGCACTAAATATGATCAAGGGAATAAAACGTTTTTTTCAGAGGAAGTTTTTATGTAGAAACTTTCTTCTAGTTCTTATCTCCTTGTTAACTCTTTCTTGGTGTAAAATTCTTTTTCAATTCTCCATACAATTGTACATCCATGCTCATCCAATTCAATATATTTCTTAAAACCTTTATGTCAATTCTTCTTTAAACACTTTAACTTTGATACTCCTTGTTTTTGTTTCTTTTTTGGAATGCCATTTGATGATGAATTTTCTTTCTTCGGGTTCATCATGTATAGAATCCATGACCACCCTGAAATACATAAAAATTGATTGTTTTAATAATCAATCATTTAAATGAGAGTATAAATATATTAATCGTACTAGTTCTAGTTAAAACAAAAACCAAGGCATCGTACTAGTTCCTTCGTAATCATCACATGCTCAAGTAGATTCTTTACTATTGTATACCCTTTCATCTAATGCAATATTAGTTAGATATCTTGAAAAATCTCCTTGTTCAAGAGAGATATCATCCTCGTTCATGGCTGTGTACCATTCCTTTTTACTTATCGAGTCCAAAAAGGAGGGAAGCTTGATAAAAAATCCATAAAATGTATTTTTATGGGTTATAGCAATAACACCAAAGCATATAGGTTGTACAATCCTATCAATGGCACTATAATCATGAGTAGAAATGTCACTTTCGATGAAGAAGAAAGATTGACTCGATTGAGAATGAAAAAAAGGAGGCATTCAATTTGAGCCTCTAGCAAATCTTAAAGAATAACCCATGGAAGACTACAATAGATTCCTCCTTACACTTTAGAAGTCACAGCATCATTAAGAGCCTCAACTGCATCCATTCCTGTTGCTTCAAACAATTCATTAGGTGTCTCATCCTCAGCTGCTCAAAACACAAGTTCAATTGATGAATCTCGATAAAGGCAAACTGGATCTCTCAATGAGATTTATGATAATACACAAGCATTGTATGTTGTAGATCCTACTTCATTTGATGAGGCAACAAGCAAGAAGAAATGGTACATAGCCATGAACGAGGAACTTGAAGCAATTCAAAGAAACAAGACCTGGTAACTAACCACTCTTCCAAAGGACAAGAGGGAAATTAGTGTCAAATGGATCTTCAAAACAAAATGTAATGCAAATGGGAGTATACAAAAGTACAAAGCTCGATAGGTGGCCAAAGAGTACTCATAGCAACAAGGAATGAACTATGAGAAAACATTCTCTCCAGTTGCGAGGTTTGAAATAGTAAGGACTCTACTTGCTGTAGCAGCTAAACTAAGCTGGCCTATTTATCAATTTGATGTTAAATCAGATTTATTAAATGAGGATCTTGAGGAAGATGTATATGTCACTCAACCCAAAGTTTTTGTTGTTCATGAAAAGGAAGAGCATGTTTATAAGCTAAATAAGGCATTGTATGGACTAAAGCAAGCTCTCTGAGATTGGTATGCACGAATTGATGCTTACTTTCTTCAAAAAAGGTTCGAAAGAAGAAAGAATGAGCCCTTACTTTACATAAAAAACCAAGGTAAGAACTCACTCTTTGTATGTTTATATGTAGATGATACAATCTATATGGGCTCTTCTATCTCACTGATAGAAGAATTTTAATTAAGCATGAAAAAAGAATTTGAGATGTTAGATCTGGGTTTACTGCATTATTTTCATAGAGTTGAAGTAAAATAGGTTGAAGAAGGGATATTTATCTCGCAAAGGAAGTATGTTGAAGATTTACTCAAAAAATTCAAGATGGCAAACCATAAAGTAATGCTTACTCCCATGAACGTAAATGAAAAGCTTCAAGTTGATGATGACACATAACAAACAAATGAAAAAATCTTCAGAAGTCTAGTAAGTGGGTTAATCTACCTCATTCACGCAAGACCAAACATTGCATTCTCAGTGGGTGTTATCTCAAGGTTCATGCACTTTCTCACAAGTCATCATTTTGGAGCAGTAAAAAGGATTCTGAGATATGTAGCAGGAACAAATGATTATGGGATATGGTATGATAAAAGAATATTGTTCTATTTTACTTGGATACATTGATAGTGATTGGGAAGGTTGTATGGAGAATAGAAGGAGCACTTCTAGCTATATGTTCAGTCTTAAATAAGGGGCTATGTTATGGAGTTCAAAAAAATAACCAACCACTGCATTATCATCATCTGAAGCTGAATATATTGTTACAACCTCTTCAGCATGTCAAGCTGTGTGGTTGAGAAGGGTACTTTTGGACCTTGGGCAAGAAAAAGAGGAAGCAACAAAAGTTTGGTGTGACAATAAAGCAGCAATTGCAATGCCAAGGAATCCTCTATATCATGGGAGAACAAAACATACTAACATCATGGCTCATTTTATTCGAGAACTATTAGCTAATGGAGTCATTACTGTAAAGCACTCTAGCACCAATGAACAAGCTACTGACATACTGACTAAGTCACTTCCAAGAAGTAAACATGATCACTTCAGGGCAAAAATTGGTGTTTGTAAGTTTGAATCAATGGGGGATGATGAAGACTAATTCAAACTTCAGTTTTTCATGCTCCTATTTCTATGGCATTTTCTATTGCAAGTGGAGATAAGGATCAACTAATTTTATCTATTTTTTTAAGTTATCATGTCCTATTTTCTAGGAAGTAGTTTGTAATCAGCCTATATAATAGACATGCTTTGCACTAAATACAACATTTTTTTCAGAGGAAGTTTTCATGTAGAAACTTTCTTCTAGTTCTTATCTTCTTGTTCACTCTTTCTTGGTGTAAAATTATTTTTCAACCATGCTCATCCAATTCAATATATTTCTTAAAACCTTTATGTCAATTCTTCTTTAAACACTTTAACTTTGATACTCCTTGTTTTTGTTTCTTTTTTGGAATGCCATTCGATAATGAATTTTCTTTCTTCGGGTTCATTATGTGTAGAATCTATGACCACCCTGAAATACATAAAAATTGATTATTTTAATAATCAATCATTTAAATGAGAGTATAAATATATTAATCGTACTAGTTCTAGTTAAAACAAAAACCAAGGCATCTACACAAACATCTAGAAATAAGTTTTGAAAATGATGAGATACAAAATCACTTACACGTGAAACTCTACATATGATTTTCTATCCAAGTTCCTTCGTAATCATCACATGCATAAGTTGATTCTTTACTATCGTATACCCTTTCATCTAATGCAATATTAGTTATATATCTTGAAAAATCTCCTTGTTCAAGAGAGATATCACCTAACTCATTGTCGTCCATAAAATATCCTTATTCAAGAGAGATATCATCCTCGTTCATGGTTGTGTACCATTCCTTCTTGCTTGTCGAGTCCAAAAATGAGGGAAGCTTGATAAAAAATACATAAAATGTATTTTTATGGGTTGTAGCAATAACACCAAAGCATATAGGTTGTACAATCCTATCAATGGAACTATAATCATTAGTAGAAATGTCACTTTCGATGAAGAAGAAAGATGGAACTGGATTGAGAATGAAAAAGGAGGCATTCAATTTGAGACTCCAGCAAATCTTAAAGAACAACCCATGGAAAGACTACAATAGATTCCTCCTTACACTTTAGAAGCCACAACATCATTAGGAATCTCAACTGCATCCAGTCCTGTTGCTTCAAACAATTCATTGGGTGTCTCATCCTCAGTTGCTCAAAACACAAGTTCAAATGATGAATCTCGATAAAGGCAAACTGGATCTCTCAATGAGATTTATGCTAATACACAAGCATTGTATGTTGTAGATCCTACTTCATTTGATGAGGCAACAAGCAATAAGGAATGGTACATAGCCATGAACGAGGAACTTGAAGCAATTCAAAGAAACAAGACCTGGTAACTAACCACTCTTCCAAAGGACAAGAGGGAAATTAGTGTCAAATGGATCTTCAAAACAAAATTTAATGCATATGGGAGTATACAAAAGTACAAAACTCGATAGGTGGCCAAAGAGTACTCATAGCAACAAGAAATGGACTATGAGAAAAAATTCTCTCCAGTTGCGAGGTTTGAAATAGTAACAACTTTACTTATTGTAGTAGCTAAACTAAGCTGGCCTATTTATCAATTTGATGTTAAATCAGCTTTATTAAATGAGAAACTTGAGGAAGATGTATATGTCATTCAACCCAAAGTTTTTGTTGTTCATGAAAAGGAAGAGCATGTTTATAAGCTAAGGAAGGCATTGTATGGACTAAATCAAGCTCTTTGAGATTGGTATGCACGAATTGATGCTTACTTTCTACAAGTTCCTTCGTAATCATCACATGCACAAGTTGATTCTTTAATATCGTATACTCTTTCATCTAATGCAATATTAGTTAGATATCTTGAAAAATCTCCTTGTTCAACAGAGATATCACCTAACTCATCGTCTTCCATACAATGACCTTTTTTAGGAGGTGTTAGTACAATAGACCATTTTTGAGTCTAATGGATCTGATACATAAAATACTTGTCTCGCTTGTGCTGCCAAAATAAATGGATCATTATGATGTCCAATTCTTCAAAGATAAACTAAAGTGAATCCCATGTCATCCACTTTCACTCCACCATTTCCATTCACCTAATCACACTAGAACACTATGATTTGCATCATATTATATTCAAGTTCCCATATTTCTTGGATAACCCCATAAAAGGACATATCTAAATATATTATATTTTTGTCATTTACAATAGAAAATTGCATATTTTTTGCTAGTATGCTAACTCCACTATTTTGATGTACCCTAGTGTCATCCCTTAACTTTATGTAGTAATTACAACCATTTATTAGATAACTTTGACACTTAGTGACCTCAGAATAGGGTACATTTGCAATTCACTTAAGAGATTCATATATTGAGTGATTTGGCTTGTTTAGTTTTTCTTCAATCTAAACCAAAAGTCTAAAGCTAAATCAAACCATTAACACAAACTCATATTTGCATGTAAAAACTATTTTAAATAAAAAA
Organism: Hippophae gyantsensis; assembly: GCA_030763125.1. Classification (NCBI taxonomy): domain Eukaryota; kingdom Viridiplantae; phylum Streptophyta; class Magnoliopsida; order Rosales; family Elaeagnaceae; genus Hippophae; species Hippophae gyantsensis. Next base: position 36,383,379 of record CM061035.1, on the reverse strand, counting down.
AGGTAAATTATCCTACACTCAATTGATTGACACAAGAATTGTGTGTAGTAAATACGCAAGTATACGTATCACAACAAGTAATATAATGATAAAAAATATCGTTCCCATGTATATTACGTTATTAGAAACAAAAATTTAAATTAAAAACAATAAAAATCAATTTTTTTGGTTTTTTATATTTTAAGAAAGCAAAAGTAAAAGAACTAAAAATAAATAATAATAATTAATGAAATCAGATTTGGTAACTAAGAAGATATATGAGAAAATATTTAACAATACTTAATCCTCCAATTTTTTAAATATGTGAATCACTAAAATCCTCCCAATATAATTATCAATTAATTACATGATCAATTGAATCTAACGTAGCATGTATTCCTCTCTCAAGTAAACTACACACCATATAGTAATTAATCTAATCACACGTTCATTAATTATGGATCATATATATAAGAATCATACATCTATACCTAGAAACTATGCATGTTATTTAATAAAGATAAACAATTACATAGTTCTCTATAATTTATTTAATTTGTAATAAAGATAAATTATTGGCCAAGGAATCAATATCATAAAAATCAAATTAAATAATATAATTAAATTGAAATATTAATTAGGGTTAAATATTAGATCATCAAATGTTGAAAATTGGTTTCATAAGACCCCTAGATTAATAAATTAATTAGAAATATTTTTTTTCCATAAAGCTCATATATTTTATAAAGAAAGACATAAAAATTGATAAAGAAAGAAGTAGAATAAGAAATACAATCATTCTGTTGAATTGTAGTATCAATCTAATCTTGAATATTTACAAAAATTGTATCTCGTTTGAATTTTTCTGTATTTTATTATCTTCTTAGCTTCAAAAACTGATAAAAATTATGTTAATCTTGGCTCCTTAGGATTTATGGGGTAATTAGAAGATTAAATATAGCTAATGTGGAATCTGGACCATCATATTAGCTTTAGATCAAGGGTTGAGATGGAAAAGAGGAAAAGTAACAATGCCAGCCAATAGGGAAAAGACACATGGCACATGGAATTTAGAAGGAGAATTAGAGTGCGACGCATAGCGGGATGATTGGTCTTAGTCAACGAACATTGAGTTAGTGCCATATGTTGGAAAACATGATTCGTGGTTATGGATGGCATGGCGCTTGAGTAGAATAAATTGACCAATCGAGATACGATATGTAGCAATACTATTGACCGTGGGACGAAGTCAAAATTAATGTCATACTGACACGTGGCATGATGCTACGTCATTCAATACACAATGTGTTACTATATTGGGCCTCTTTGCTTGCATAGCATCCACGTGGCTTACATCATCAGTCTCTTAGCATACGTGGCATCCATGTGGCAACTCCTAATTTGTCATGCGTTAAAATTTCATAAAAAATCCATAAAAATTACAAAAATTATATTTTCATTCATTTTCACTAAAAAGTTCATATTTTAATATTTTAATCCCAAAAAACTACTTATTGAATAAAATGAGTAAATATTAAATATAAAAATGCACTGGTGGCTCTACTTTTATAGAGTCATCATACCCCTAAACTTAACTCTTTGCTCTTCCTCGTGTAAAGCCAAGTCTAACTAAATAAAATGACATGGGCAATACATTCATAAATATATATATATATATATATATATATATATATTAATATATACATATTTAGCTAAAACTATCCCTCCCAAAAGTCGTACAATTCTATGACAAGGAGGTTCACATATTCATTAATCAATGTTCCATCAATTCAAGGAAATGCAAGATTTTTGAAGAATTGATTTTTGTGTGTATGGCATATGATATCATCCAATGCACTTATGAAATCAACTTATATGAGCATGCTAATCAATTCAATCTTCAAACAAGTATAATAAGTCTATTTTTCACATCCTTCTCCACTAATATAAATATTCACTTAGTTAAAGATCAATGACTTTACATACTTGTAATGTAAGGCTTAGGTGAGGGTCGATAAATGAAGACATTTAGGCTCTTTCACACCTTACCTTTCTTTTTATTCAACATGCACTTTTAATTGAAATTGAGCTTTAACTTGATATTTTAGTGCACCCTATCTTATCATTCTTATTATATTCTTTTATTTCACATCTCTTTTTTTCCTGTAACTTCACAACACCCTAAACTTGTTTTCAATTTTATTTTATTTTTCTTTAGAGGGATACTTGTGTTGTAAGTTTTTTTTCATAGGGTGCAGTACATTTTACCTTACTCTATAGCATAACACATGATTGCATTTTTTTTCTTTTCATAAAAGCTAAAGGTACAAGAGCAAAGGTAATGCTTATTGGTTAGGCACAAAATGTTGCTTAACGAAATGAACGGTTCTTAATTAGGCTCAAATGGGTGACTAAAGATATTAATAATAGTTAGATTTAAAGGCTCAATCAATCACAATAAGACCTAAATCATTTCTCTTGCTAAATACTATTTAGAATTTTTCCTTAAGGGATGATCAAATAAATAATAAAACATGATAGATCTAACCAACTCGCACAACTCACTACAAATTTTTTCTCAATAAAAATATCAAAATCAATCATGAACATGTGCATTAAAATTTGAATAAATACAGTCAAAACTAGCAAGCATATCACATGATTAATGCAAGTATCTTAACGGACATGTTGCACTCCTTATCCTAGTCATGACAACCAATTTTTATCATTGAGTTCATATATTTCATAGCAAGCATACATGCATTTAGTTTCCATATATTTTCAATTTCTACTCAAATTATGAGTACTAAATACTAAAGTAGAGAATGAAGTTCCCTTCCCCAAACATAAATTGCATATTATTCCCAATGTTCACAAATAAATATGAAAAAGTAAAAGAAAAGAAAACTCCCTTAGTCTAGGCACATCACATCTGTCATTGAAAAGCTCAATCTTGTTGCGCCATTTCTCTCCAAACTTATTCATATACAAAAAAAAATGAAAATATAAGTAAAATAATGTTGGGTTGCCTCCCAACCAGCGTCATGTTTAGCATTTTTGACTAGACAGTCATATCAATAATACTTTATGATCTGATTTAAAAACACGGTGCTCAATTATATTATCATGCCATATTTTTATTTTATTTTTAATCTTTTTGGAATTCTTATATGCACTCTACCATAGCTCATCTAATTTATGTATTTCCAACATCTTTTTCACCTCTCTATTGAACTCTTTTGCTTGCCCACTTGATTAGAGATGAGTGGTTAAAAGTGTGAGGTCTAAACTTGGTTGCCCTTCACTAGATGGTAAAAGTGAACACATGAATGGTGTAGCCTCCAAATAGTTCACACAATCAACAATCACTACACCAAAATTAGTTATTAAAGTCGATTATTAACTGACTCTAAATCAATTTAAAGTTGGTTAGGAGAAACGACTTTAAATCAATTTAAAGTCGATTAGGAGACACGAATTTAAATGCTCAGACGTAAAATTTAAAGTCGGTTCAACACGTGAACCGACTTTAAATTATGTATTTTGTTTTATACATTTTACTCATTTTCTAAACCAAAATATTTTTAACAAAGTTTAAATAATACAAATAATTGAAAAATTAAATATTAATTAATTACTTGAGAATTAAATTTATTACAAAAAAATAATTTATATACAATATATATATATATATATATATATATATATATTGTCATAGATTTTGTGATATTATCACTTTATTTCAAGGAGAGGAAGTTTGGTTTGCTTAGAATCAATAGCATAGTGACCAAGAAACTAGGCAAGAAAGATGAGATGGAGTTTGGGCAAAAGACAACTGGTTCATATAACAATTCATTCCCCTAAATACATGAGCACATAAACATCCATCAAAAAAGGAGCCCAAACTTGAGAGACATAGGAATAGAGAAATTAAAGCATTATAAAAGTTACCATGGTGTTGTCCTATGTTATTCAAGATCATCATATTCTTCTCCTCATTCTTCTTATGATGTTATAATTTGAATCATGTGTTTTGTCCATTCTTCTCATAAATCATCAAAAATTTGCATATCATAGCTCGACTTGTTCCAACCAAAGAACTATATGTAATTAAATTAAAAATAAGAATGTAATATCATGAATCCACAAAAAATAACTTATATATGTTGAAAGATTAGTAAAAGAGATTACCACATCGACACCAGAGTGATATAATAATAACCTCATCCCTTATTAGCACTATATTAGTCTTTTGTCTATAAATATGAAGCTATCTAGAATCAAGCTGGTATTTTTAATGCTATAATGAGCTCTAAATATGAAGTCAAGTGTAACTCCGATTTGTTACTTGGGTTGGTTGAGTTTTGGTACCTATAAACTAATACTTTTGTATTTCCTTGGGGTGAAACAACAATTACTCTTGAAGATATGACGATTGTTGGTTGTTTTCTTGTACTTGGCTAGCCAGTGACTATCATGATGTTGTCATTCTAGGGAACTAGCTAAGAGAGATGAGATGAAGTTTGGGCAAAAAATAGGTCCATATAACATTTCATTACCCTAAACATATGAGTATATAAACATCCATCCAAAAGTTGCCCAAACTTTAGACACAGGTATAGAGAAATTTAAGTATTATAAAAATTACCATGATATTGTCATATGCTATTCAAGATCATTAGAATCTTCTCTTGATTCTTTTTATGATGATATAATTTGAACCATGTGTTCTACCCATTCCTCACGTAAATCATCAAAAATTTGTATTTAAATTAAAAATAAGAATGTAATATCATGAGTTCACAAAAAATAACTCATATATGTTAAAAAGGTATATTGGTAAAAGAGATTACCACATCTTTTATTGGAATGTTGATATTTATGATGATTTTTCTCATAAAATTCTTGACATAATAACCACACATGACTCCATAATTTTGTTATGGAACCTATAAAAAACAAATGTACATGATTTTCCATATTTGAACATCTTTATTATTCAATAGTAAAATTAATTAAATTATTAATATTCACTTGTACATACCATAACTTTGTCTCATATAAGCTTATGAGATTTTTTAAGGGCAATGCCCCTACTCTTGTTCCACAGCTTCCATACCTTATCAAAGTTTAAAACAGTTAGTTTTTTTTAAATATTACAAAGAACAATAGAAGAAAAATAGCTAGCTATAACTTTTACATTTCAACAACTGCTTTTGTGTCTTTACTCAATTCTATAGAAGCCGAGTCATAGTACCAAACATAATTTCCATATAGATCAAGGATTACCAACATCCAATGACATTGGCCTTATTCAAACTTTAATGGCCAAGGGATTATCAAATTCTGATTTCTGCTAAGTGTTAATGCCCTATCACATAATTTTTTTTATCTCTGATGATTGAAAATGAAGAATCATAGAACATTTCTAAATGTGATGAATGATTATCTTGAAGTCGATAACATGCCCTATATAAACGAAATATATATAAATAATTAGATAATATAAATATAATTATATATGCCATAAATGAAAGTTATTTGTTGATTGAAGACTCACCTTGTCCACACTTGAATTATACTTAAATCAATCATTTGATATTCAAACAACTACAATATACACTCGATCAATATATATGTTTAGCCAATGTCTACACCAATAATTTCTGTAGGAAGGATCATAGTCCATCCATCATTTATGCTAGATGCCCTCGTAATAGTAATCATTAAAGAGCCAAGATTTTTACTGAAATTTATAGCATAATTATAACTATACTTTTTCCATGGCTTCTTCTTAAATGACTTAGTGCATGATGACTGCCCACTAGACATAGATTTACCACTAGATACTTGCTTTGTATCTCTTAAATTTACCGCACTTACTAATTCTGGTATAATAGACTAAAGAAGAAGTATTATATGTGTTAGTAACAATAAAGAAATAATAATATAATAGAAGTAGTAAAAAAAGTGTTATCTTAAGTAAACAAATAGTACCATGTCAAAATTTATCACAACATGACTCGACGGCCAAGTCACATATTGTCCAACCGCTTCTTAGACTGTGGTTGCATCAGAAGGCACATGTAGTGGACAATCATGGAGCAATGATTGATCAATTACTATTTGCTAATAATTTGGAAAATATTGTTATGAATCATTCAATCATCGTTCAATTGTTGTACCATTAAAATAGCAACAAAGTCCATTGATGATGGATGTTTCAACAAAAATTTCATATTCTATAAAAAAATTAAGTGTTATGTATAATAAAAAATAAAAATAATATACTATCTACATAAACTTTAAATCTTACCATAAATGATTCATCAAATAGAGGTGGACTTTCATGTGGGATTGCTATTGGAAGAACATTCTCATCAAAACATTCATCAAGATATGATGGATGGTAAGAATGCACATATTGCATTGGAGATATCGAACCACTATCTGATTGCATCTGAATTCCTGGCATAAAGGTAGGACCAATAGGATTACTATATCCCATACAGGATATAGGTTAGGCACCATGAGATTGCATGGGTGGCATGCCTGGTATGGATAGTGGCATGACTGCCATGAATGGTTGCATTCCTAGCCAATAGAGCATGCCATGATTGTAGTATGCTACCATTCCTGGCATGTTTTGTGATTGATATTCTTTTAAAGTGACAATCTCACTTAACACTAAGGCCTTAAAGGTGCTGAATTTCAATTTTACAGTACTTCTCTTTACGACAAGGATGCTCACATCCAAATGCATGATATATAGCATCTCTCCCCGACTGTTCGATTATTTTGACCCCTAGCTATTTGTTCTTGAAAAATTCTCTACGAATAATAATGCAAACAAACATCAATTAGAAAAAATCATAAGGACTTTGTATCAAGTTAAATTACTAACCAACTTATTTAGTTGTTCTTTTCCTCATTAAGTCATTAGTCTTGACTTCTTCGTTTTAGGGGTCTTTGTTTCTATATACAATTCAGATTGGGTAACTAGTCTACCTAATGCATCTTCCTACATAAATTAAATAAATTTATTAACTATGATATCAACTTAAATTTGAGGAAAATAAATATAAAAATATTAATAAATTAACAACTTAATAATACCATTTTTTGTCTAACTTCAGGATTTAAAGACCTCCCAGTACGGTTAGGGAGAATATTCTGCATTTGTATATTCTGATGTTCTTCCCTAATAATTCAAAATTCATCTGTATGTCTACAATCCACGAAGTCTTTCCAAACTTGTGGTTCAATCTAGGGGTGTTCTTTAGGAATTTTGTATAGTTCTACTTCATCAAGTGGTTCCAAATATGGAAACACATAATTTCTAACCAATTTAGAAGTTTTGTATTTCTTCCATGCCTTATTTGCAATCTTATAATACTTTCTCATCCAAGTGTTAGGGACTTTATAACGATTCTGTAAAAACATACTACAAAAGATGAGATATAATATATGTAATTAGTTATAAAATAAAAGAGACTTACACAAATGGTTTTCCATATTTTGAACTTTCACCTTTGTCAACCTTAGTCCAATCATTTATATTGATTGGTATACTTGACTTCACAAGTCTACCAATAGAGGATTTCAATTGTTGGCCATTTCCCCTAATAGATTACTAGTAGCATAAAATATAATGGGTACTCTATCATCTGGGTTAAGTGGAACATCAGGTATATTCGCTCAACCCCTTCTTTTCAAATGCCCCAATGGATCATTTGGATCTATTTGCTCTCGTACCCTAGGATCCATGAAATATATGCAAACAATGATGAAATATAAATTAATTGACAATTTTAAGTCCAAACATATAAACATGCAATAGTTAATAGAATAATATAGAACATACATTATATTTAATTAGGTTGTTGATCGTATATATATTCCTTCACAATCACTTTGAGTCCATGACAAAGAATCATTTTCATCAACTAGATCATCACATACATTAGGCAATTTGTTTGAGAAATGACTAATATTGGATAATATATCAAGCATGTCATCATCTTCTAAATCATCACAATGGTAGAACTCTTTTTGTGGAGGCGTTAACACAACAGACCATCTCGTGTCAGTTTGATCGCTAATGTAAAATACTTGTTTTACATGAAGTGCTAATGTGAAAGAATCATCAGAGTGACTTATCTTGGATAAATTTACATAGGTAAATCCAAAATCATCTATGTTATATCTAACATTGATAACATCTTCAACCCAATCACACAATAATACCGTTTCATGGAAGAACTCATAATTGAGTTCCCAAATTTTTTGAATTATACCATAATATGTTCTATTAGAAAGTATAGGATTACCATCTTTTGAATTGGAAAATTGCATAGTTTGTGCAACCATCTTCACACCACTAGTTTGATTTACTCAAACTTTGTCCCTTTCTTGAGTCGTAAACCTCAATCCATTAATTGTAAAACTAGAATATGATTTGACATCAAATTTTGGACCATGTGCAAGCCATTCTAAACTTTTTGATATTTTATGATTAGGTTTGTTGAGTTCAACTCGAATCTATGTATATAAAAACATGAAATGTGTTTAAAACAAAGTTTTAAAACATTGTATAGAATTACTAATGAATTCTTGTATGTGACACTTACATGGTTGCGAAACCAATTAATAAGCTCTCACTTATGTTTATCATACAACCATTTTTCTCCTCCTTTTTTTATAACGAGGATTGATCTTCAGTAAGTTTAAATTCATTCTATAATGTTATCAATGATATATCAATTAGATATCATTAATAGTTTAATAAAAACTAATTATTTTAAATGAAAAGGTTGAACCTATCATTACTTACTCTATGTACGGTTATGCCTCATTATTATTTACCAAAATTATTTGATGTGCTTTTTCCCATCGAGTGCGATCAATAAACAATTTCTTACTTCCACTAAGCATAGGGCTAACTACTTAGGTCATATGACATTCTAAGAACAACTTGTGCATAGGATTCCCAATTTTAGTGCAACCACTAAAGTATTTAGAACAAAACTCAATGGCCTCTTCAGCAATGTAACATTTCACCATACATCCTTCAGGACAATTTCTATTATTTACATATCCTTTAAGGACTTGCATGTATCTCTCAAAAAGATACATGCACCTTAAGTAAGTAGGACCACACAATTTAACCTCTTGAACTAAATGAACACACAAGTGAATCATTATATCAAAAAAAGAAGGAGGAAAATATTTTCAATTAGACACGAATTCTCTACAACATCTTTCTATAAAGAGTTTAACTCACCAATTGATAAATATTTCTTGCATATTGTATTGAAGAATGAACAAAGATGAATTATTGATAATCAAATATGTTTTGGAAGAATTGATCTAATAGAAACTGGTAATAACTATTGCATTAAGATATGACAATCATGTGATTTCAATCCATAAAGTTTCTTATCAGTGATAGACACAAAATTTCTTAAGTTGAATGAGTAACCATCAGGAACTTTCACACTTGCCAAACATTTACAAAACACATCTTTCTCTTTTTTTGACATTGTATATGATGCTGGTGGAAAGTATGTTTGATTCTAATCATTTTCCACCGTTGGTGCCAATACAGGTCATATGCCTATTTTCTTTAAATCCAATTTTGCTTTAATTCCATCCTTCGTTTTTCTAGGTATATTAAGTAATGTACCAATCAAGCTCTCACATGCATTTTTATCAATGTGCATGACATCTAAGATGTGATGAATTTTTAGGTCTTTCTAATAAGGTAATTCCCAAAATATTGATTTTTTATTCCAACAACCATGATCTACTGATTCAGTAACATTTTCCTTTTCACCCCTTTTATTAGTTGACCTATTTCGTTTCCCTCCATTTGTGAGTATTTTGTTTTTCACATTTCCATATCATTTGAATGTCATATCATTCAATTGCCTTAATATCTCAACACTTCGCAAAGGTCGGGATGGAGGATCATGATATTTTTCACCATCGAATAGTTTCTTTTGGTATCTAAACTTGTGCCAAGATATCAAAAATCTTCTATGTCTTCTATAATACATATTTCGTCAGTGGAAAAGATAAGCTACATAACTGCCATCACTACAAATAGGGCATCCCATATAACCTTTTTTTTACATGTCTTGAAAAGTTCTCATAGGTAGGAAAATAATTAATTGTCCATAAAAGGACACCATCATTCCATCTTTAAATCATCTATCAAAGGCTGCTAATATAGATCGATATCAATTCTAGGTTATTTAGGTCCTCAGATTAATAATGTTAACATCATGAATTTTCTTTTAATCCACAACCAAGGAGGAAGGTTGTATGTTACCATAATTATTAGCCGATAGTTACATCTACTACTAAGGGAATTGTGTGGATTAATTCCATCAGTAGCAATGACAAGACGATGATTGTGTGGATCAAATGTAAATTGAGAGGATATATTATCTACTACTTTCTAATTTGGAGAATGACAAGGATGACGTAGCACCCCATCATTAAATAGATTTTCTCAATGCCAAGTCAACATATTTTGAGGTCTCTTTACTTTTGAACGAACTTTGAAAACGAGGAATATTTGGAAAGTACCAAAGAACCTTTACTGACACTCCTTTCTTAGGTGTTGTCTCATTTGCAGCATGCTTCCATCTCGATTCTTTACACATCGGACAATCATCTAATGTCTCATATTCTTTTTTATAAAGAATGCAATCATTTGGACAAGCATGATCTTATAATATTCCATGCCAAATCGACTAAGAGATTTCTTTACTTCATACATTGAATATGACAATTCAATACCCTCAGAAAATATATCTATTACTACATTTAGTAATTCTGTGAATCCCTTGTCAGAAAAACATTTTTTTGCCTTCACATTGTACAAACTAATCAATCCCGACATTTTAGTATATTTCTTGCATTCTGAATACAACGGTTTTTTTGGAATCTTCTACAAGTTTTTTAAAGGTTTCGAGATCATCCTCATGTTGTTCATCTTCAACACAATGAAACATAATTTTTTTCTGTATATTACGATAAGATGTATATAATCCAGTCACATTCTTATTTATCTCTTCCTCATGAGTATTATCAATATTTTCTCTATGATAAAATATTGATAATACTAACATTTATAACTCAAAATAATACCACTATGGATAAGGTGATACTTAACCTCATCAGCATTATGAATTTTTTCCTTTTTACATTTAACACATGGGCATCGAATCGTACTAATTTCATTATTACTATTTATACAAACAAAATCCAAGAAACTTTCAACTCCAGAAATGTAGTCCTACTTAATTCTACACTTTGACATCCAAGATTTTTCCATTTTCTATTAATGACATTAAGCATATTAAATATGTATCCAACCAATATATTTCAGATATTATTATATATGAATTTCCTAATTATTAGAATATCTATCAAAACATCATATAAAAATAAATACGTAAAAACTAAACCTAACAAATATATACACATAAATATAATTATATGAGATTGATTATAATTAATTATAATAATATGTCACATCATTTTATTTGATTTCAAATTTAATATATATAAAACAAAATTTATATAACAAATTTGTGATGATTAATATTTTTTTTTAAATAACTATACTACTTAAAACTTAAATTTTTAATGAGCATCATATTGTTGAATCATGTCTTTCTCATTTCATATTAAAAAAAATAAATTAAAAACTAACCTTAAATCACTGTTATTCTCAAAAGAATGATATAAAAACCAACCTTAAATCAAAGAATTATTTAATTTATTACAAAAATTTATACAAAACCTACATTATATATCAAATTATTATAATAAATAATAACACATAATATACAAAAAAAAATAAAGAAATATGAATAATAAGTGCGTAGGATTCATAAAAATACTTATAAGAGTATATGAAGTGACGAAATGAAGGAAATGAAGAAAAAATGGTGTTTTGTAAATGAGAAAATGAGTATAAATATTTTTAGTATTTCGCTCAAAAAATAAGGGATCTAGAAGAGAAATTTGAGAGGAAGGAAACCCACTAAACGACACTAGAATTGGTGGTCAAAGGTGTTCGGATAATGAGAAAGAGTGGAGGAAGGAGTGTCATTCGGTTTGCTAGTTTTGAGTTTAACAACACGGGAAAATACGTTCTAGATGGGGGAGAAAGAAAAGAAAAAGGAAAATAAAAGTGTGTGTAGCGTCGGTTGACACATAGGGCAAACACTACGTCCTATGTGTAGCATCAGTTGATGTGTTAAGCCGACCCTACACATAGGATGTAGCGTTGGTTCTATATGTCAACGGACGCTATCCACGTGTAGTGTTGGTTGACACGTAGAACCGATGCTACATCCTACGTGTAGTATCGATTCAACACGTTAACTGACACTACAATCTATATATTTTAAGTTGGGTTTTTAGCAAACCAACATAAAATTTATTGTAAGTCGGTTTTCCCCAAAATTTGACTTTAAATATCGACTTAAATGCCACCTTTTGTTAGTGAATATCAATCATGGATTCCATACTTTCAAAATTAAAATAGATTGAGTAGTTTCTTGGTGAATTTACTTCATTGTTCATAGCAACATATGTAACAATCATAAGTGTGGGTGACTTAACAACTTCTCTTAAGTTATCATCATAATTAGTAACATTTATCCTAAAGAATTCATCTGCATTATCAATATCAAGGGGTTCAAATGCTTTAAAAGCTTTAAATTTTATTTGTTTATCTTGCATTCTCATTGTAAGCTCACCTTTTTTGATATTAATGAGTGCTTTTTTGGTTTCTAAGAATGGACGACCAAGTATGATAAGAATGTTAAGATCCTCTTCCATATCTAGTACAATGAAATCTACTAGAAAGATGAACTTGTCTACTTTTACTAGCACATCTTCTACCATACCGTAAGGTCACTTAATTGATCTATCTACCATTTTTAATGTTAATGAAATGGGTTTAGCTTTACCAACCCCTAATCTCTTGAAAAATGATAATGGTATAAGGTTAATGTTGGAACCCAAGTCACGTAGTGCCTTGTCTAAATGGATGTTCCTAGCAGTGCAAGGGATGTCAAAACTACCTAGATATTTTAGTTTTTAAGGTATTTTTCTAGAAAGGATGGTACTACAACCTCCAGTTAGGGTTATGGTTACATTATCTCTAACCCTCCTTTTCTTAGACAAGATGCCTTTAAGAAATTTGGCATAAGAAGGCATTTGTTCAAGTGCATCTACAAAAGGTATATTTATGTGTAGAGGTTGCTCTTTTTTGGCTGAATTATTTCCTTTTCATTACTCTCTTTATCCACTAATTATTGGCTCTATTTATCCATTTATTTCACCTCATCCTTATTAGTTTATGGTTCCTGCTTATTCTTTTGAGTTTCATCTTCTCTTCTTGGGTTTACAATTGTGTCATTTTGAAGGTTACCTTGAGGTCTTTGGCTTATAGCCTGGGTAAGTTGCCCCATTTGAGTCTCCAAATTATGAATTGAAGCCTTTTTGGGTGGACACTTTAGTATTATTTACTAACTGGATGAATTTTTTAATCATCCCCATTAAAGCATTGGTATTGTTATTAGTAGGTGGCTTCTTCTCTTGGGCTTATGATTATTGCGGTTGTTGGAAACAAGATGGTGAAAATGATTGATGGTTGAATTGATTACCACCTTCATTGTTATTATTTCAATTCACATTACCCACACAAAATACTAAGTGAAATTTGGATGTTGTCTGAATCCTGGGTTATGTGTGTATGAGTATGGATTATTATTTCGGTTCATATTACCCACATAGAATACTAATTTAGGATTATTCAGACAATTATCAAATAAATGAGCTTTCCCATAAAATACACAAGACACCACTAAATCTTGGATATGATTTATACTCGTTAGCGAGTTTTGAGCCTTCAAAAGATTAACTAAAGATGACACTTGAGCTATGAGTGCCGTGATATCATTTTCATCATGCACTCTGGCTACTCTTCTTATGGTTATCAATCTGTCAATTGGTCATTGACAATTATTACTAGCCATTTTCTCAAGTAACTCATAATTATGAATTATAAGATTTGGCTAGCAAAGCTCTATTAGTAAATGTATCAACAATGGTTCTTATATGAGCATTGAGACCATTGTAGAAAGTCTCTATTTGGATCCAATGAGGGATACCATGGTAAGGAAACTTCCTTAACAACTCTTTGAATCATTCCCATGTTGCGTATAAAGATTCTCCTTCATATGGTTGATAGAAGGTAATATCATTCGTAAGCTTAGCATTCTTTGTTGATGGGAAATATTTCATTAAGAATTTCTCTACCAAATCATTCCAAGTTCGAATGGAATCAAGTGGCAAAGAATTTAGCCAAGCCAAAGCACGATCTTGCAAAACGTGAGGGAATAATTTTAAGCTTCAATGCCTTCTCAATCACACCACTAAATTTTAATGAATCTCTAATTTCAATAAACAATCTGAGATGTAAATGAGGATCCTCTATTGATAATCCACTAAAATGTCCAACTATTTATAGCATTTGAAACATCACTGGATTTAGTTCAAATTGATTAGGTTCAATGTTTGGCCTTATTATACTTGGATTCAACCCTTCCAATGTAGGTATTGCATATTCATTCATTGCTTTATCCCTATCATCCATCAATGGTATCTTCTTGTTCAAATTTAGCTCATTATTATTTATTTCTATTGGATTAGGCATTAATTCCACTTGGGTGACAACTTAGTTTCTTATTGATCTCAAAGTACGTTCAATTTCGCAATCTAATGGAAAAATTTCTCTCTTACAGATTCTGCTCATGCAATAAAGCCAACTGTATTTCAAATAGCACTAAGAGAGATGTCAAAATTAAAAATAAATAAATATTAAAAATAAATAAATAAATTAAAATTATGAAAAATAAATAAAGAGAAATAACTAAAATAAATAAATAAGTAAATAAAAATAATAAATTAATTTAAAATTAAAGTAAAGAAAAATAAATTAAGAAAAGTAACTAAAATAATATAAAATAAAAAATTAATTTTTAATATTTATAATCCCCGACAATAGAGCCAAAAACTTAATTGATACATGAATTGTGTAGTGAATACACAAGTACACATATCGCAACAAGTAATATTATAATAAGAAAATATCATTTCCATTGAGACTATGTTATTATAAACTAATTTTTAAAACAAAAAATAAAAATCAACTTTTTTTGGTGTTTATATATTTTAAGAAAGCAAAATTAAAACATCCAAAACTAGACAACAATAATTAATTAAATCATATTTGGTAACTAAGAAGATACATGAGAAAATATCTAGAAATACATAATCTCCTAATTTTCTAAACATGTGAGTCACTAAAATCCTCCAAATATAACTATCAATTAATTACATGATCAATTGAATCTAATGTAGCATGTATTTCATTCTCAAGTAAACTACACATTATAGAGTAATTAACCTAATCATGCTCTCATGTCAATAATGGATCATGTATATAAGAATCACATATCTTAGTTTAGAAACTATGCATGTTATTTAATCAAAACAAATAATTAAATAATTTTCTCAAATATATTTAATTGCCTCTATAGATAAATTGTTGGCCAAATAATTAATATTATAAAATTTAAATAAAATAAAATAATTAAATTGAAATCATAATTAGGGTAAAATATTATATCATCACATGTCAAAAATTGAGTTCATTAGACCCCTAGATCAATAAATTAAGTAGACATAATTTTGTTCATAAAGCTTATATTTTTCATAATGAAAGATATGAAAATTGATAAAGAAAGGAGTAGAAGACGAAATACATTCAATCTCTTGAATGATAGTACCCATCTCCTTTTGAATCTCCGCCAAAATTGTATTTCCTTTCAAACTTGTCTATATTTCTCTCTTCTTAGCTCCAAAAACTGATAAAAATTATGTTAATTGCAGCTCCTTAGGATTTATGAGGCAATTAGGGGGTTAAATGTAGCTCAGGTGGAATCTAGATTATCATATAAGCTTGAGATCAAAGGTTGAGATGAAAAAGAAGAAAATAAACAACACTAACCAATAGGGAAAAGACATGTGGCATGTAAAATTTAGTGGACGAATTAGAGTGCAACGCATGGTGGGATGGCTCGTCTCAATCAACGAACACTGAGTTAATGCCACGTGGAAAAATGTGATTCACGGTTATGGATGGTATGGTGCATGAGTGGAATATATTGACCAATCGAAATACGACATGTGGCAAGACCTTTGACTCCGGAACGAAGTCAAAATGAACATCATACTAACACGTGGCATGGTATTTTGTCACTCAGTACACGTCGTGTTACTGCATTAGGCCTCTTTGCTTATGTGGCATCCTTGCGGCTTGCACCATCAACCCCTCTACATATGTGACGTCCACGTGGTAGCTCCTGATTGGTCATGTGTTAAAAATTTATAAAAAATTTATAAAATTTCAATAAAAATCCCAAAACTTTTAAGAAATTTTATTTTCACCCCTTGTCACTAAAATTTTTTTATTTTAATATTTTAACCCCAAAAATACTACTTATTGAATAAAACAAGAAAATATTTAGTAGAAAAGTGTATTGATTACTCTACTTTCATAGAGTCATTATATATAAAGAAATCTTCGATTATGTTCATCTTGAAACTATTTCTTTCTCTTCTCTTTGTTTTGGACATCCATCTTTAGCATATTCAAGGGCAAGCTTGAGTAGATATTTATTTTTCTAAAGGATGAAAAGTAATAATAACAATTTAAAAAAAAAGTTAAATACAATGAACTTACTCAAAATATGGTTGACCCCCTTCCATGTTAGCCAACACATAGCGATGAGCTTGCTCCCATTGTATGATTCTAATATTTTCAATGGTTCCACTTTTCAGAGGCTCTTTAGTAGTTTATGTATCAAATCTTAAGGAATTTTAACTTTAGAGGTTCTCAATTGGGGAAAGACCAAAAGTATATTAATATATAAAAAATTATATTGCTTCCTTAGATATTTATGATTTAACTATGCATTCCTCTGATCTATTATGGTTCCTCACATATCCCTTGAATACCTTCATATATCTTTCAATTGGATACAACCAACATAAATATATCGATTCATACAAATTCACTTCTCTAGTAAGATAGAGAGTCAAGTTCACCATTATATCAAAAAAAGACGGAGGGAAATACTTCTCAACCATACAAAGTGTCTTTACAAGCTCATTATGGATGAAATCTATTTTTGACACATCAATTGTTTTCTTACATATTGAATTGAACAAGAAACATAGTCATGTGATTACATACTGAACATGTTTAAGTGATATAGACCTTAAATAAACCGATAACAATTATTGCATTAATATACGAAAATCATGAGATTTCATGCCAATAAGTTCCAACTCTTTCATCGATACTAAATAATGAAATTTGGATGAATATCATTCAAGAGCTTTAAATATTGACAAGCATTAGCAAAACTCTTGTTTATCTTTTCCAAAAAGTGTGTAGCATGGAGGAGGCAAATAAATTTTGTTTCCATTGTCTTTTGGTGCCAACTCCAATCTTAAACACATGAGTTTTAATTCCAATCTACTATTATTTCCATCTTTTGTTTTACCTAGAGTATTCAGTAAGGTACCTGATGGGAAAAATTGGCATCGCCGATCTGTCAAAACTTTGGTTTTATATTTATAAAACTCTCGCAAGTGCACGAATCATTTCGTAGAAAATGATAAGTATACTCCCAAGGTCGATCTAAGAAAGGAATATATTTGGTTTTTAATTTATTATTCAAACTTTTAAAAATTAAATTAAATCCTAAACATCCTGTCACGATATTTTGGGGTTTTGTGTTTTTAATCTAATAACATAAAAATAAACATAGATACAGATTCAATAAACATTTATGCAAATTTTATCTTTTATAATAGTGGAGTATTTATGGATATAATAACTAAGTTAATTATGCTTGGTCATATTATTTAGGTTATTAAAGATATAAATTGATATTTATTGATTCTCTCTTTTTTTATATGAATATCACCTTTAGTGGGGTTAGATATTCTTTGTTAACTAAACAAATCAATTAACACCTATGGGTGGGATTGATAACTAATTTGGTTAATTAAATTAATTCCTTTTTTAAGAGATTGAAAATGAACCATTTAAAGGCCACCTTTGGTGGGATTAGACAATTTAAACTTTATTCAAGGTGTCCAAATTAAACCTAAGAATTTAGTTATCCGAGTACTAACTTTCAAGTTTTAAAACCACTACTGAAAACATGTTGTCAATACATTTTTAGATAATAATTCTTATAAAATTTTACTTTTGAAATAGAGCTTCACTCTAACTACCGAGCGATTGTACCAACAAATAAAAGAACACTACTCTAAATTAGACCGGATAACTAAACCTTAAAATCTAATTTTTAGATTTAAGTTTGTAATGAAAAATAATATATTTCTCTCTATCATTCTTAATATAAAATCTTGAATAAAAACAAAATCAATTCATTTCAGAGATTTTTACCTATTTAATATTTTGCAAGCATAACAACGTTATTATTATATCATGTTTACAAACAGCCAGCAAATTTAAATTTAATTACAGACAAATTAAATATAACATGTAATAATAAAGCATAAAACATAACTGCAAAGAAAATAAAATCCTTACAGTACTTTGATGCTAACTCTCTGTTGATGGAAAACCTCCAAACGGAATTTGCACTTTCATTTATTGAATCAAAAAGAAAATAAATTACAAAAAAATAATTATTTCTTCTCAAAAAGAGAACTCTAAAACTAATAAAAACTAACTAGGGAAAACCTAAAGAGTAAGAAAAATTAAAAACTAAGAAATGGAGAGAAAGAAAGAGAAGAGAAGATGTGTTTTTAGGTGTGATTTAAAGTGAAGAGAATGAGGGCATTTATAGGTGAGGAGAGGAAGAAAAGTGGGTGAAAAAATGATTAAAAATGGTGGAAATGCGGAATAGTTAATGATGACATCATTAATGAAGCATAGGCGCGCGCGGAATGGAGAGTAGCCGTGCAGCGCATGCTGACTGGGCGTTGTGCTGGTGCGGCATGTGCATTTCTTGGCACGGCTGGGCACGTTGTGCGCGTTGGCCGGCATGGCTGGGCAGCTACGTGCGTAATTTTTTCCTTTTTGACATTTTTTCCCCTTTTGACCCATTTGTCCAATTTTTCCATATTTGTTGACCTTTCCTCATTTAATCTATGAATATATTTGCGATGTATTTCCTCCAGTATTTTTCTTTGAGTCTTTAAGTTACTTTTTTAAGCAAAAATACCTGAACAACAATAAAAATACCTGTGATTCCGAAAAGACAGATTTATATAAATATATGATAAAATCATATAAATATATATATTTTTAATCAATTAACGTGCATAAAATCATGATAATTTTAGTACTTTTTGAGCACTCATCAGTACCTATCAAACTATCACACACGTTCTTCTCTATGTGCATCACATCCAATACAAGTCTAAGATGTAATGATTTCCAATATCGTATCTAAGAGAAAATATATTTTTTCTTCCAACAAGAGCTTGGATCAACATTATCTACATTTTTACAAGCTTTTATCTTTATCTTTGAATTTATGTTTATCCTAGTCCTTGTCATTGTGCTTATCTAAGATAAACTATAAACTCTCAAGCTTATGCAATATTTGTTCCCCACTCAAAGGTTTTAGAGGGTTTCTTAGTTCTCTTTTTCCATTGAATTTCTTTTTTGATTACTATATGGATCATGATGTGGTAAGAACCATCTATGCCTTACATATGACATTTTCTTTGCATGTTTTAACCTTTTAACACAATAGCCCTTAGTTGTGTGTACAAAAAAAATTTCATAAGCTGGAAAGTCTTTCAAAGTCCATACACTTTTCAGTTTAAAATATTTTTTCCTGTAAGCATTATAGACATCAATTCCAACATCTCATAAAATTTTTAAATCATCTATTACGGGCTCTAGATAGACATCAATGTTATTTTCAGGTTTTTTTCAAATGAGATGTCACATTGGTTAGCATCATATATATTCTTTTCATGCATAACTTTGAGGTAGATTATAAATGATCATAATGACAGGCAAAACAATATGTCGACTGCTTAAAATTTTATGGGGATTAACCCTATATACACTATTTCAAGACATAGATTCCTTGGTTCTGATCCAAAATTTGGCCACATATGATTATCTAATTTCCAACAGGAAGAATCTGATGGGTGGTGAAGAACACCATGAACCACTTTACACTCTACATGTCATGATATCATCTTTATAGTTTGTTTGTTTTGAAATATTATTTTAAATCTAGGGATTTGAGATAGATACTAAACCACTTTGACAGGAATACCAACTTTAGATTCAATATAGTTAACACCTATTTTCCATCTTGAAATACTACATTTAGTACAAACAGATACATTTTGGTGGTCTTTTCTATATAAAATACAATCATTTAAACATGCATGAATTTTTTCATAATTCATACCTAATTCATTTAATATTTGTTCCACTTCATATATGAATAGACCATAACTCATTATATAGGGGGAGCATTTCACCAAACATTTTTTAAAAATGTGATGAAAGCTATATTAGAAACTCCAAACTTTGCTTTTAAATTGTATAACCTAAACAAAGCTATCAATTCAATTAAACCCATACAACCTTTATAAATTGGCTTTCGTGCCTTTTCTACCAGATTCTTGAACCTATCAAGATTATTGTTAAAATGATCCTCAATATATACCCTCAATCATCTCCACTAAATTATTTTCTTCCAATTCACCTTCAACATGTTAAGTTTCCTTCAGTCTCACATCGACTAGGAGGATCTAATACTTCTCCATGCCAATACCATGTTTGATAACTTTGATCAAACTCTTTAGAATATCGATCTATAACCTCTTATATCATCAATGTTATCCCTAAACATATTTCCACATTCAATGCATTGAAATTTTATGAAGATTGCATCATATCACTACTAAATAGTGTCTTATGGTGTTAGAAATTTAGCTTCGATTATTTTAAAAACCAAGGTCATAGAGTTTTGGCCTCGGTTATTTAAAAACCGAGGTCATAGACATATCCTATAGGCTCAGTTTTTTAAAAAACTGAGGCCATATACCTACCATATTAATTTTATCTCTTTTACACCAAATACTAAATTTTTTTATTAATTTTTTTCATTTTTCCCTTTTTTTTACTTTTTTTCCTTTTTCCCTCTCCTTTGTTACTTTTTTACTTTTTTTATTTCTTCCTTTTCCTAGCTTTTTCCATCCTTGATCTCTTTTTTTTATTTCTTTTTTCTTGGCTGCTCTTTCTCCTTTTGTTATAAAAAATCAATATAGGGTTTCGACGAAGCTATCGCTGGTGGTAGCAAATTTGACAGTAGTACAACCTTCTCTAGCGGTGGATTCATGCCCTCTCAAGCCACTCAAACCCCTAGGTCCACGTACACAAGCTTTTCCCTAGATGCTACGCGAGCATTTCCCCAGCGCTAGCTACACGATCTACATCTTCTTCGATTAGCATCTTCTTCCTCCTCCCTGGGTAGCTGGTTTCTCAACTCAGACTTTATTTTGATTTCTAGGTTTATCACTCTTTTCAATTTTCAATTTAGGGTTTGTCACTTTTGGGATCTTAAAACATGTTTATAGATCTTTACTATGCCTGGTGCCTAGTCCTAATGTGTGCCTAGTCCTAGTTCTTCTTTTTCAATATGGTTTGGGAAATTAGAAGGAAAATGAGGGCAAAGAAATAAGTAAAGCAAATGTTTAGCATAGTGGTGGTGGCTCCCTCTATCCTCCTCCTCATTCTTCTCTTATTTTCAACTACTCTTTTTTTTCTCAAAACCCTTCTTCTACTTCGCAACTGTAAGCTATATTTCTCTTCTTTTTTCCCCTCCATCTAAAGTTTTGTATTTTACTATCTCTATTTTGGGTTTCTTTCATCCCTGTTATTTAGCATTTTTTATTGAATCTACTAAGATTTGTGAACACAGGGGGAAGATGGAGATTTGGAATGTAAGAAGGATGGTAGAGTGAAACCCACACAAATGGTGGATTATTACAATGTTTTCCACATACCCAATGGATTTGGTTCGAGGTAGGCTAACTGTGCAGGTAATTTCTACCATTCTATTGTCCCCTCAATTTCTTGTTTTGAAGATAGACTTAGACGAACAAATTATACAATTTTTCTGCTGATCCAGTTTTTCAATATTTGTTCTATGAATCTATTTCAAGTGCCATGCATTGTAATATTGCAGTTATATTACTATTTGTTTCATAGATATTTTCTATTAGATTTTAGTATGACAAAAAATGGAATTTATTTCGTTGTTGGCCTCGGTTCTCTTTTAGCTCTATATTGTCCTTTTCATTATTTGTTTAAGTTCTAAATTATGTTGTTGCAACTATTGACGGTCTTATAGGAGATCATCTAGAGATAAATGAGAGGTCTTGTATCAAATTTCTGGTAACATGGCTAATTGATCAGCTTGATCTGTTTGACTCAGTTTCACCTCTACATTGCTGAGCTTAACACTGAGCCATGGCAAAAAAAGCATGTTATGAGAATGTTTTGTTGTTTTTTAATTGTTTTGATTTTTTTATTTATAAATTCTTACTATATATTGGCAAATATCATCTTTTTTTATGTAAAAGATGAATTTGAAGAACTCTTGGGAAAGACCATGAGTGAGCTAGAGACAACAGCAAATGAAGGTCCAATTGGTGGTAAAATATTTGCAACAAAGGAGCCGTGTCTCATCTTCTTTGTTTCATAAAAACCCTAATTCGAACCATTCAACCCAAAAATTCAATTTTTTCCACAACTAAGCATAAATAAGTGAGTCTTTGTAAAATTTCCTTGTTACCACTATAAATTATTTTATGCTCTAACTTATTCCAAAATTCATGATTTCGATATTTTATGTAACCTCATAGCCATCAAAATATACTACTTTGATGTCTCACCACTATGTTTTCTAGAAACAAACATCTCTATCATGGAGAAACATATGCATCTTCATATGCTGCTTAATAATACACAAATTTTTATTTAGCCAACCTATCTCCTAAATGTAGTTTCACTCTAGTGATGTTGTGCTGGTGTTGTGGCTAGGGCTAGGGTTGGTACTGGTGCACTACACTAGTACTGGTACGCTGCGTTGGTACTGGTGCGCTGGTCCATGGTGTCTGGTACTGACGCTGATACAGGTATTAACTGGTGGATAATTTTTTATCTGCATCACATGAAGAAAGAGTGCTTTTTATTTGGCTATCAAGGTAAGAAGTTAACCTTTAAATTACTTCCAAATTGTGATAGTTCTTGACAATTTTCCTGTTCCAAACTGTGACATTTTCTTGATAAAACTGTGATACTTTATTTACTGAAACTGTGATACTTTATTTGCTAAAATTGTTATGATTTGCATGCTGAAACTATTATGATTTTCATGCTAAAGTTGGGATAAAGTTTTGGCCAAAATTATGACAGTTTTTGAGTAAAAATAGGATAAAAATGCTTGTTTTTTTGGGCTTGGAACTAAAATTATTTATATTAAAAAAAACTATAATAACAAACTATGATCAATTTTGTGCTAAATTTTAGGTGTAACCTATCATAATTTGCAGGAATATCCAATTACATAATTGCCACTTGGTGTTGGTGTGCTACGCTGGTCCTACTGTTGCTGCTGCTACTATTGCGCTAATATTGGTGCTACTGTGCGGCTCTGGTGCTGGTACTGTTGCGTGGTGCTGGCTCTAGTATTTGTGTTACTGCACAATGCTAGCTCTGGTGTTGGTACTACTATGCGGCGCTAGCACTCGTGCTGGTGTGCTGTGTTGCACTGGTATTGGTGCCCTGTGTTGATGCTTGTGTTGTGTGCTGGTGTTGGTACATTGGTGTTGTGTTGATGCTGGTGCTTCTAGTTGCTGGTGTTGTGTGTAGGTGCTGGTGCTAGTGTTGGTGTTGGTGCTGCTGCTGGTTGCTAGTGTTGTGCGCGAGTGTTGCTGCACTAGTATTGGTGTTACTACTGGTGCACTGGCATTGCTACTGCTACACTGTGCTGCACCACTACTGGTGCTGTTGGTTGATTTGAAGTACACTTATAAATGCTTGTAATTAATAGTAAAAATTCAGTTTGTAATAGTAAGTTTTTTTATGTTTTAGTGTATAATAAACTCTCAAATGTAATTACACTTTTAATTTTAATATAATATGATTTTTAATATTGTAATTACTAATTGTATTTTTTTTATTTATGCATACCCTACGACCTCGGTTATTGAAAAACCGATGCATAGACATACCCTATGGCCACGGTTATTAAAAAACCGAGGCTATAGACATACCCTATGGCCTCGGTTATTGAAAAACCTAGGCCATAAACATGTCCTATGGCCTCGGTTAAAAAATTGAGGCCATAGGTAACAATCTAGGGTCTCTCTCACTTAGGTCTCGGTTCTTATAACCATGGCCATAGGCCTACGGTCACGGTTAAATAGGATAATACAAATACTTTAATGGGGATAATGAAAGACTTCATCCAATCATTTAATACAAAACTGTCAACTCAAGAGGCTTCAATTCGAAATTTGGAGAACCAAATAGGGAAACTCACTTATGCTATAAGGTAAAGGCCTCAAGGTAACCTTTCAAGTGACACAATTGTAAACCCAAGAAGAGAAGGTCAGGACCAGTACAACGCCATAGCCTTTATGAGTGGTAAAACTTTAG
The DNA here is from genome assembly GCA_030763125.1 of Hippophae gyantsensis. Classification (NCBI taxonomy): domain Eukaryota; kingdom Viridiplantae; phylum Streptophyta; class Magnoliopsida; order Rosales; family Elaeagnaceae; genus Hippophae; species Hippophae gyantsensis. The sequence continues at coordinate 36,358,568 of CM061035.1, read as the reverse complement.
AACATGAACATATGATAGCAAAAGGATAAGGAGAAACAAGAAATTAACAAGGATGAAGAGGAACTAGTGGATAAAGAGAGCACTGAAAAAGAAATAATTCAGCCAAAAAGGAGAAACCTCTACAAACCCACTATTCCTTTCCCTCAAAGACTGCAAAAGCAAAAGTCAGGTACACAGTTTTCAAAATTTCTAGAAGTTTTCAAGAAATTGTGCATAAATATAACATTTGTAGAGGCACTTGAACAAATGTCATCTTATGCCAAATTTATGAAAGATATAATATCAAAGAAAATAAGGCTTGGAGATTATGAAACAATAACCTTGACTAAAGATTGTAGCACCATGCTTGATAGAAAACTATAACAAAAATTGAAAGATCCAGGTAGTTTTCACATCCGTTGCACTATTAGGAACATCTGTTTTGGCAAGCCACTATGTGACTTGGGTTCTAACATTAACCTCATGCCATTATCGGTCTTCAAGATATTGGGGGTTGGTAAAGCAATAACCACTTTGGTAACATTACAAATGGCAAATAGATCAATTAAGAGACCTCTAGGTGTGGTAGAAGATTTCCTAGTAAAAGTTAACAAATTCATCCTGTAGACTTCATTGTGCTAGACATGGAAGAGGATCATGACATTCCTATCATACTTGGTCATCCATTTTTAGCAACCAGAGGAGTACTCATTGATGTACAAAAAGTGAACTTACAATGAGAGTGCAAGATGAACATGTAATATTTAAAGTTTTTGAAGAATTTGAAGTCTTTGATATTGATAATGCTAACTGAATGTGGGGACAACTTAAAAGAATCTATTGAGTTTCCCCCACTTAAGACTACTACACATGATGCTACGAACAGGGACATAAACTCATTGGAAAACAATTCAACATTTTTTAACTTTGAAAGTACGGCATCAAAGGTTAACATTGTAGACTGTGTAAAATTTTTACAGGACGTGCCTTTCATATATATATCAAAGACGATTATGAAATATTTTGAGATAGGATCTAAACTGAAACCATCAATTGAAGAGCCACCAAGTTTAGATCCCACACTTTTACCCTCATATCCCCAATTAAGTATGAAAGTGAAAGAGTCTAATGAAGAGGTGAAAAAGCTATTAGAAATACATAAATTGGATGAGTTACAGTAGAGTGCTTATAAAAATGCCAAGAAATTCAAAAAGAAAACAAAAATATGCCATGAGAAGATAATTGATCACCGTTTTTGTAAGCCAAAACATAAAGTATTATTGAACAAATCAAGACTCAATCTATTTCTAGGAAAACTCAAAAGTAAATGGATACAAAGGGATGTGCCTTAGGACTTGATAAGACCATGCAACCCAACATTATTTTACTTATATTTTCATTGTTTTTGTTTTGTTGGTGAATAAATGTGGAGAGCAATGGCGTAACACGAATGAGCATTTCCGTGACAGATGTGGTGTGCCATGATTAAGGGTGTTTTCTTTTCTTTTACCTATTTATATTTATATGTGCACAATAGGGACAATGTGTAATTTAAGTTTAGGGGAAGGAACTTCATTCTCTACATTAGTGTTTACTATGAATTTTAAATTTTTAGGGAATTTGTTTAATTTTTAGGTTGTTTTTAATCATTATTTGGACAGAAATTGATAAATATATGAAAACTAAATACATGTATGCTTGATATAAAACATATAAACTCAATGATAAAAATTGGTTGTCATGACTAGGATAAGGAATGTAACATATTTTTAAAGATATTTACATTAATCATGCGATATGCTTGCTAGTTTTTATTGAATTGATTCAACTTTTATGCACATGTTTATGATTGATTTTGGTGTGCTTATTGAGAGAAAATTTGTAGTGAGTTATTCGTGTCGATGATACCTACCAGTTTTTAGAATCTATTTGATCATCCCTTGAAGTAAAATCCTAAGTAGTATTTAGCAAGAGAAATGATTTAGGCCTTATTTGGATCGATTGAGCCTTTCAAGCTAACCATTGTTAATATCTTTAGTCACTCATTTGAGCCTAAAAAAGAACCAATCATATCTTTAAGCCACATTTAATGCCTAACTAATAAGTATTACCTTTACCCTTGCACCTTTAGCTTGTATGAAAAGAAAAAAAAAATGCAATCGTGTGTTATGCAATAGAGTAAGGTGAAATGTAATGCACCCTATAATAAATAAGAAGAAGAAGGAAAACTCACAACACAATTATCCCTCTAAAGAAAAAGAAAATAAAATTTAAAATAAGTTTAGGGGTGTTGTGAAGTTACAAAAAAAAGATGTGAAAAAATAATATGAAAAGAGTGACAAAAGTGGGTGCACTAAAATATCAAGTAACAACTCAATTGCAGTTAAAAGTGCATGATGAAAAAAACCTAAGGTATGGAAAGAGCCTAAAATGTCTTCGGTTATCGACCCCTCACCTAAGCCTTACAATAAAACCATGTAAAATCCTTATTGATCTTGAGCTAAGTGCATATTTATATTAGTAGAGAGGGATGTGAAAATTATACTTATGAGACTTGTTCTAAGATTGAATTGATTAACATGCTCATATAGGTTGATTTCATGAGTGCATTGGATGATATCATGTGTAGCACACACACACGAATCAATTTGTCAAAAACCTTTCATATCCTTGTATTGATGGAACATTGATTGATAAATATATGAACCTCTTTATCATAAAATTGTACGACTTTTGAGATTGATAGTTTTCATGAAATATGCATGTACTAATAGAAGTATACTTATGAATGTACTACCCAAGTTATTTTATATAGTTATACTTGGCTATACTTGAGGACAAGCAAAGAGTTATGTTTGGGGGTGTGCTGACTTTATGTAAATAGAGTCATTATTGCACTATTTTACTTAATATTTACTTGTTTTATTCAAGAAATAGTATTTTTATAGCCAAAAATATTAAAATATAAACATTTCAGTGCAAAAGGGTGAAAATATAATTTTTGGAATTTTTGGGATTTTTCTGGAATTTTTAACGTAGGATCAATTAGGAGCTACCACATGGCATGCCACGCAAGTAGAGTAGTTGACTGGGTAAGCCACACAGATGCCACTCAATCACGTAGAGCGAATCACGTTACCCCGAATGTGAGGAGGATGAAATACTTGCCACGTGTCAACATGGCGTTCAATCCGAGTTTGGAAATTGGTCAACGCGCCATGCCACGTATTGCTATGCCATTTCTCCGTGCGTTACACCCGTGCACCAAACCATTCATTTCTGTGAATCATGTCACACCGCATGGCGTCGACTCAGCGATTGTTGACTTTGATCGGTCTCCCCTGCCACGCGTTGCTCCCTGATTCGCCCAGTGAATTTTTGATGCCACATGTGGCGTTGTGATTTGCTGGAACTCGTAGCCCTTGATCTAAAGTTGATCTGATGGTCTAGATCACATCTGAGCAATATTTAAGCCCCTAATCACTCCATAAACCCTAAGTGCCCTCCATTAGCATAATTTTGGTCAATTTTTGGAGCTAAAAAGAGTGAAAAATAAAGAAAAATTCAAGAGATGACACAATATTGGTGGAGATTCAAGAGGATATTAATACTTCAATTCAAGTGATTGATTCTATTTCTTCTTTTACTCTTTTCTTTATCAATTTATATGTCTTTTTTTTATGAAAAATATGAGTTTTATGAACACAATTATGATCTAATATTTTACCCCAATTATAATTTTAATTTAATTATATTATTTAATTTGAATTTTATGATATTAATTGTTTGGCCAAAAAATTATCTATAGAGGCAATTAAATATATTTGAGAGAATTATTTAATTGTTTGTCTTGATTAAATAACATGCATAGTTTCTAGGCAGAGATGTATTATTCTAATATATGTGATCCATAATTGATGAACTTAATGAGTAGTATGCAATTTAATTGGCATAAGAGTATGATTAAATTAATTATTATATGGTGTGTAGTTTATTTGAGAGAGAAATACATGTTAAGTTAGATTCAATTGATCATGTAATTAATCGATAATTATATTGGGGAGATTTTAGCGATTTATATGTTTAAAAAATTGAGAAGATTAAGTATTCCTAGATATTTTCTCATATATATTTTTAGTTACCAAATTTGATTTAATTAATTATTTCTATTTACTTTTAGTTATTTTAATTTTGTTTCCTTAAAATATTAAAACACAATAAAAAAATTAATTTTTATTTTTTTAGTTTAAAAAATTAGTTTCTAATTAAATAATCTTCATGGGAACGATATTTTGTTATCATTATATTACTTATTGCTATAAGTATACTTCGTGTGTAGTGATCAATAATTGTAGTTGAATTCATACTTGTACAAAATGAAAGTATCTTACCAAGAGAGAACTTTCATTTATTTTTTTATATTCCTCTCTTTCATTAATTTTTCGTGAGGGATTGGTTATTTATTTTTTGTTTTATATAACCAATTGTGGCTCTTTCTTTTTGTTGAAGTAAAACCTTTTTTATTTTTCTTTTTCCTTTAATATTATTATCATTAGTTTTTTTAAGGAAATATGTGCAAGCCAGTATACAGTGAAAGATATAGTTCATCCATAATTTTCACATTCAAGGTTATCTTATCTCTCATAAATAATTATAAACTTCTAGCATGACATATTTATGTGTCCAGTGAGTGTGTTAGTAGGCTCATGTTAGCATCGATCTCCAAATGTGAAAAATATGTAAATTCATAAGTCAAAATATCTATTGTATAATGTGTAGCCCATCAAAATAAATTTGAATGGAATATGTAATGATCATTTGATGTTAAAGCATGTCTACGTCCTTTCATTTTTTTCTTTTTTGAAACTAAGAAACATCAATAAAAATAAAAATAAACAATCAAACTAAAGATGTTCACCTAAGGTCAATTAAATACTCAAACCAAAGTATCTGGGTGAAACAATAAAGAACGAAAGTCAGTTGACCAGAAAGAGACAATCTTTCCTAACCCATACTTTCTTAAATTTTGGTTTCTTTATATTTTTGGGTTGGAAATCAACTACCTTAGTTTTCATAGGTATATTCTTGACTTATCTTTAAATTTCTCATTCATCCTAAATGAAAATGAGGCATACATGGTAGGATAATGATAATTTGTCCTAGAATTAAATGTGTTGAACTTTACTTGCCTCTTTAAACTAACATCTTCATGCTTCCTAGTAAGATTTTTGAACATGTTACCATAATTTCCATTCATCTTGGAATATGATGTGACATGCATAGATCGATGATGGTTATGAGTCCTATTATGTGAAGCATGGAAAGTATTATTAGATTTAGAAATATTCATTAAAAATATATATTTGGGCCTACTTCCGTTTTGCATCATATATAATATATGAACACTTCATTAATACTAGTGACATTAAATTTATTGAGTAAAAATTCAGCATTTGAATCAATGTCAAAATTATTGGATTGTCCACCAACAATTGTAGTAAATGCCTAGTAGTTGGTGCCATATTCAACATTAAGACTCACAAATTTGAGTTCTCTTATATTCTGATCCTTTTGACAACTTGATTGTTCTTTGTTTTGAGGATTCTTATTTTTAAGGATTTTATTCAATCATCTGCTTAATAGTGCTAATTCTTCATCATCATTGTCACTATTTTCAATAATAGCAATTTTGAAAGTGATACTTTTGTTCTTTGGAGGTTTTTAAAATTTCATATCATAGATTCAAAGTGATCCTACAAATTCTTCTATTGTGATGTTGTCTACATTCTTTCCTTCATCAAATACAGTGACCTTTGCATTAAAGTGATCTAGTAATGAGTGAAGAATCTTTTTAGCTATCCTGAAATCATCAATTTTCTCTCCAAGATTGGGAAAGGTGTTAGTAATATCACATAATCAAGTACAGAATTCCAAAAAACTCTCGTCTTCTTTCATCCTAACATTTTCAAATTGATTACCAAGCATGCAAAGTTTTATTCATTTAACTTGTTAGGCACCCTCATTGGCAACCTCCAAAATATCCCAAGCATGCTTAGCAGTTTTAGAATGTGAAATAACATTAATTCCTTTTTGATTTCAATTACTACCAATTTTATCTTGATTGGTTCATTCGTTCCTAAGCTTAGGAGTAACTATATTATCTTTGGTAACTGTAGGTGGTTCCCAACCATAAAGCACATAGTTCCAAACACTTCCATATATAGACTGTAGAAAGGCTCTTATACAAGCTTTCCAATACTGGTAGTTTGACCCATCAAATTAAGGAGTATGGGCTGTAGATGAACCCTCTCTCAAGTCATCCATAATAGGGTCCTAGGAACACTAAGTATATCTAGTGACCACTCTGATACCTAAGTAAAAAAATTTACTTATGGATCTAAATAACTAGTTAGTAGAATTATGGTAATTTAAAATTTTTTAAGTGGCCATGCAATCAATCACATGTATGTAAATTAATGTAGAAATAAAAAAGATTAACGAACAAGATTTTTAAATGGAAAAAAACTTAGTCACACTAATGACCTAAGATGAAAACCACCAGCCCACTGAACCACCTAACTATCCACTATGAAAAATAAGTATCTAGTTACAAGGCTAGGACTCAAACTATCCACTTGGGTAATGCCCCCAATTAACCTACTTACAAGATAGGCATTTAAATCCATACTAAGATTCCAACAAGCTCGAGTCCCACGAGTTAATCGAGCCTGCACTACTCTCACTTGAATGATTAGCACATAAATACAAATGCAAGTGTATCCAAGAGTAGATTCAATAATGAACAACCCTAACTAGTTAATTTAAACAATATATCATATAAATTGAAAACAATTAGAAACTCTAGAATAATCAATTAAAAAGATAATAACATAATTATAATTTCAGGCTTGTTAATCCACTAAACGCAACCACAACTTTTTGATAAATTAACTTAATGAAAATACTTACTTGAAAAATTTTAGGAAAATAAGAGAGAAAATAAAAGATGAAGAGAATAACCACAATTAAGCTCTTGTGTGGTTGTTTCTAAAAGTGTGATTAGCTTTATATTTATAAAATATTTTGATGCTCATTAGGTTGAATGGAAATTTCCATATTGTCTATAAAATAAGTTAAAACATGTTTAAGAGATAAGGGCAATTCGAAAGAAAGACAATCAAAATCATATTAGAAATATGTTTTAAAAAAATGAAAAGTTGGCTACTCGATCGATCGAGTACATTGGTCAATCGATTAAACATCCACTTGATCGATCTAGAATACATTTAACCAATATATAAAAATAATTGGATTGATCGAGTATATCCCTGGATCGATCTAATAATATATTAAAATAAGATTAATTAGGTTTATTACTCAATTGATCCAATATACACTTGATCAATCAAGTGGCTTAAATTCATATTTTTCCTATTGTGTCTAATATGAAAATTAATGTGTACGGGAATAGAAATATACCTAATATGTGATCGTTGAGGTGAGATAGTTTCTACAGCTTGAAATATTCTTATAAGAACCTATAAATTAAAATTACAAAATTAAACATTGTTTTACAAATATTGCTAATACTAATATAAACCTAACAACTTCAAGCATAATAGGCACAAGAATAAGAACAAGCTATGTAAAAGGGTCTAAGTTGAGACAAAAGGAAGCTACCCGTAAGAAGTTAAGCTTCAAAGGGATTTTCTTTAACTGTCAAAGGATATGATACAAGAATCTAGACTATAAGTTTACAAGGAGAAATTGATACTATGAAGCTAACATTATTGATGATATTAATCAAGATCTTTTAGATATTGATTTGTGTGCAATCCCTTCAAAAGTGAACTTGGTTGGGTCTAACCTAAAGGAATAAGGGTTTGATAATGGTACAACCAAGCATATTTACTCAGACAAGCAATTGTTTACCACCTTTGAACTAGTCAAATATGGGGGGAAAATACTCATGGTAAACTTTGTTACTTTTGCTATTGAAAGGTAGGAAGAATGATATTGAAGATCACATTTAGGAAGGATTTGAGCCTAAAAAATGTTTTATATGTACTTGAGATTCATAACAACCTCATGTTCGGTATTTTATACTTTTGAATAAACATGGCTTTAGAATTTCCTTTGAGTCTAACAAGGTCATGTTGACAATAAGGTGTGCTCGATGTTATAACTGTAATGCCTAAGAATATTAATAAAGTAAATTCTTCTACTTACATGATTGAGTCATCCAAATTATAGCATGGTAGACTAGATCATGTTAATTATGATACATTGTGTAGAATAATTAATTTGGGCCATATACTTGTTTTTTAAATTGATTCTAAATACAATGCAAACTTGTGTTGAGGTAAAAATTACAAGAGGTCATCATTCCATTTAATTGTAAGGAACACTTAACTTCTCAACTTAATCCATTGTGATTTGTATGATTTGAAATTTCTTCAAAAAATGGATGGTAATAAGTATTTTATTACTTTTACCGATGATAGCATGATATATTGATATGTGTATTTGCTTAAATGCAAAGATGAAGTTATAAAAAATGAATCCTTTAAAGATGAAGTTGAGAATAAACACAATAAAAAAACCAGGGTATTGTGAAGTGATTTCAATGGTGAGTATGAAGCATCATTTGGTGAATTATATGTATAACATAGAATTATACATGAAATCACAGTGCCTTATTCGCCTAAGAAAAATGGCGTTATTAAGCAAAAGATTTTTACCTTGAAATAAATGATGAATGCAATGCTATTAAGTTCTAGGTTATCATAGAACTTGTGGATGAAATCATTTTATCAGCTAGCTACCTTTTAAATATGGCACCCTAAAAGAAGGCACAAAAGGCATAGTATGAGTTATTTAAAGAAATGGTACCCAATTATAAATATTTATGAGTGTGGACATACTTTGTTAAAGTAGTCATACTCATACCTAAAAAGGTAAAGATAGGTCCAAAAATAATAGATTGTATTTTGATTGGATATTCACACGACAATAGTGCTTATCACTTTCTTTTGTATAAGTTAAAGATCCCAAAATACAACATAACATGATAATATAATCAAGGAATACATCGTTCTTTAAACATGTATTTTCCATGCAAGTTCCAAGGAGAGTCAAGTTCATCTAAACAAATTTTTGAGACTATTAATGAAGATAGTCAAGACCAAGAACTTGAACAAGAGGTTAAGAGTGAGGTTGAACCTAGATGTAGAAAGATGGTTAGGACACAAACATCATATGATTCATATTTTCTGACCTAGTTGCTAGAAAATGATCCTTAAACCTATGAAGAGGTTATGAACTCTTCTGAAGGTCCTCAATGGAAAGAGTCAATTAACTGTGAAATTGAATCCATTCTATAAAATCACAATTGGTAACTAGTTGATTTATCTCCAATTAGTAAACACAAGGTGGATTTTCAAGAGAAAATGGAGACAAGGTGGATCAATTGAAAAGTAAAAAGCCAAACTTGTAATTGAGTGTTACAAACAATGACATGGCCTTGATTACTCTGATACTTATTCTCCCTAGATGAGAATAAATTCCATTAGGATGATAATTTCTATCATAGCCTTGCAAAATCTTGAATACATCAAATGGATGCAAAGGCAGGCTTTCTAAATGTAGATTAGATGAAAAAATCTACAAAGAATGGCATAAAGTCAAATGGTTTCAAGATCAACTAATATGAAAAATATGTATATGTCAAGGACATGGAAGATGATTATGTTATCTGGTATCTTTACATTTACATGCTAATTATGGACAGTAATGACCAAATGATCAAATCAAGTAAGAATATGTTGAATTCAAGGTTTGGCATGAAGGACATGGGATTTGTTGATGCAATTCTCATAATTATGATAAGAATGATATCAAGCAGTCTCATTCTAAGTTAATGTTACTATATTGACAAGATACTCGAGAAATTTAGCGATAATGATTATCAAATTGTTAGAACACCTATGATGTAAATGTACACTTATCTAGGAATAAAGGTGAGATATTCTAGGATTAAAGGAAGTCTTATATACTTAATAAGTTGTAAAAGACCAGGAATAGCTTACACAGTAGGCAAACGAAGTAGATATACCTACAATCCAATATATCAAAAGGTATTATAAGACTACTTAGTTACTTAAGATATACTTGTAACTACGGATTGAACTACACAAGATATTCTACTGTATTAAATGGATATAAAGATGCTAACTAAATATCTAATATGAATGACTCAAAGTAAATTAGTGGATGTGTCTTCAAACTTAGTGGTACAACTATATCATAAAATTCCTCTAAATAGACATGTATTGCTAGATCTACGGTGGAATATGAATTCATCCCTTGGGAAAAATATGATGAAGGGGCCGAATGACCATGCAATTTCTTGGAGGAAATTTCAAAGTAGGTGAAGCCTATGCCTGCAATTTTCATTTATTATGATAGCAATCAGTTATTGGTAGGGCAAAGAGCAATATATACAATTGTAAGTCACAATACATACATTGCAAACATTATTCCATTAGTTAACTACTCTCAACTAGGGTTATCTCTATTGGCTATATGAAGTCAAAGAATAATATATCAAACCTGCTAACCAAAGGGTTAAGTAGAGAGTTACTTGAGTTATCATTGAAGGGAATAAGATAAAGCCCATGAATGAATAAGGATTTGCAAAGAAAACTAGACCTAGTTGACTAAAGATTCTAAGATTTAGTTTTAAAGGGACAACCTAGTTATAAATACTTGGTGAAATCACTATAGAGGTTTACCTTCAAGTCCATTCCTATGATGAAAATAGTTATACATGTAGAAAAAGGTTATTCTAAAGCATTTAATGAGTATTATGAATAGAATATTGAGTGAAGTATTACAGGTTACTCGTTGTGGATTACATTTAATGATAAGAGATCACCATGTTAAAAAGAAATGGGCCACCTCGAAAGAGAATTATGTCATGCTCAAGTCTTTGGAAACTCTCACCAAACTAGGAATATAGTCATTTCCAAAAGAAACATAATAGTGAAAACATCCTTTTAATTGCTCAATAATAGAAATGCTACATTAGTTTCAACTATTGAGTGAAAATTCATATTATTGTATCACCAAGAATCACCTCTAAATGTTATATATTTGACTCTATATTTGAGGAAAAAAGATAAAAGAAAATATATAACAGCTACTCATCCAAGTTTTTCTTATAGTAAAATCATATACACTCTAAAGTTAAGTTAAGTCTGATAGAGAATAAGTACAAAACAATTCGATAGAGTAGTAATTGGTGTTGTTCAAATACTCTTATTAATTGTTTTATTTTAGGAGATATTTTTTTCTTTAATCATAGACACACCTACGAGAGGAAAATTTTTATAATAAAAAAACTATGTAAAATTTGACTTAATCATTTTTTAATTTTTAATTTTTAATTTTAGGATCTCTTGTTTGTAATTTGTAATTTATTTCAATTCTATATTTTTGATCTCTTAAATTTATATTTCATGTTTAAATTTTATTTATCTGAATACATTATTTCCTACAAGGATCATGTCATTTCAAAGACGTATAGGATAACATAGACTTGTTTTTGTAAAGGTCATAATGGAGCAATCATTAGATTTGGAGCTTCTATTTATTTAACTTGCTTTATCGGAAAAACATGTGGATAAAAATAATTGGATTCATTTTCTGGACCAATAAATTGTCAAAATATTGTGTTTCTCTGATAATTATCAGTATATTCTATTATTATTTCTGTTCTGTATTCTGTACAAGTGTTTGAGATATATGTATACAAAGAAACGAAAATTAAACAATAACCATAATTCCTGCATATCCATGTTTTATGGCTCCACTACTATTATTGTATGATCCATGTTTTACTCCACTGAGCATTGGTGTCTACCACTGTTGCAGCATGCACCACACACACTCCTCCTCAAGTTGGTGCATATATGTCTCTTATGCCCAACTTGTCAAGTGAGTTGTAGAAGTTCCTTGCAGACACAGATTTTGTGAGTATATCAGCCAATTGATCTTCTGATTTAACAAATGGAAGCTTAATAATCTTTTCTTCAAGATTCTGTTTGATGAAGTTCCGATCCACTTCAACGTGCTTCGTGCGATCATGTTGAACTGGATTGTGAGAGATGGCAATGGCTGCTTTGTTATCACAAAATAAGTTCATTTCAGAGTTAGGAGCAACACCAATCTCAGTTAGAAGTTTTTTTAACCAAAGGAGCTCACATATTCCCTTGACCATTCCTCGAAATTCAGCTTCAGCACTAGATAAGGCAACTACATTTTGCTTCTTGCTCCTCCATGTAACAAGATTGCCCCCCACGAAAGTAAAGTACCCAGCAGTAGATTTCCTATCCTTCATATTCCCTGCCCAGTCTGAATCTGTATATCCAAGGACTTCCAATTGACCATTCTTTGAAAACATAAGTCCTTTCCCAGGGGAGGATTTTAAGTAACGAAGTATTCGCATGACCGCATCCATATGGTCTTCACTTGGGCAGTGCATGAACTGACTCACGACACTCACAGCATAAGCAATATCAGGTCGAGTATGAGATAAATATATGAGTTTACCTACTAACCGTTGATATCTCTGTTTATCTGCTGGTACTTGGTCCACATATTCTCCGAGTTTATGATTTTGAACCATTGGAATATCGACAGGTTTACAATCTAGTAGTCCTGCCTCTGCTAGTAGGTCCAGAGTATATTTCCTTTGGGAAAGACATATGCCTTGTTTTGATCTTGTTACCTCAATACCTAAGAAGTATTTGAGCCCTCCCAAGTTCTTCATTTCAAACTCATTTGACAGTTGTTCTTGAAGCTTAGAGATTTCTTCTTTATCATCCCCTGTAATGATCATGTCGTCTACATAGACTATAAGGGCTGTTATCTTCCCTAATCGATGTTTAAGGAAAAGAGTATGATCAGAGTTGCTTTGTTGGAACCCATATTTCTTCATTGCTGAACTCAACCTACCAAACCACGCTCGAGGTGATTGTTTTAGTCCATACAATGCTCGTTGCAATCTACATGCAGTTTCTTTTCCTGATGTAACAGTATATCCTGGTGGGATATCCATGTAAATCTCTTCTTCAAGGTCACTATGAAGGAAGGAATTCTTCACGTCAAGTTGGTGCAATGGCCAATCTAAATTTGCTGCAAGAGATAACAAAACTCTCACAGTTTTTAGTTTAGCCACAGGTGAAAAGGTTTCTTGATAATCTATCCCATGTTTCTGTGTATATCCTTTTGCTACAAGCCTCGCCTTGTATCGATCAACTAACCCATCTGCTTTATACTTAATGGAGAAAATCCACTTGCATCCTACCATCTTCCTCCCTTGAGGCAACTCGCTTAATACCCATGTGTTATTCTTCTGCAATGCCTCAAATTCCTCTTTTATAGCTTGAGCCCATTTTGGATCAGATAAGGCTTCTTCAATGCTACTCGGAATTTGACACGAGGAGAGTGTTTGTGCAAATGCCCTGATAGGTTCTGATAACCTTTGAGTAGATACATAATTTGCTATTGGATACTTGGGTTGTCGTTCTTCTCTTTCTGGGGAGTATCAATTTGGAGGTTTACCTCGATTGTGTCTGAAAGGTAAAACATAACCAACAGATGTATCTATAGCATTAGTTTGTAAAGGTGTGATAGGATAGCTTACCTCAGGAGTGTTCTCAGCAGGATGATCATTGGGTACTAGAGAATGGAGGGGTACATCAACCACTTCATCTTCTGGAGATTCAATTACTACTTCAGCTTCAATTCTTGGAAGTTCAAGCTCGGGTCTAGATACTGGCTCCTCAATATTATTGGCACGATCCGAGTATGTTGGACTCGTGTCTAATATTTCAACATCAAGCCAATTTCGTTCTTCACCATAACTCTCCTCCTGAAGAGTGTAATTGGATACCGGTGATGGGAAAAAACATTCTGATTCAAGGAAAGTGACATCCATGGTAGTATAGATTCTTTTAGTAATTGGATCATAACATCGGTACCCCTTTTTTTGTACACCATACCCCAAGAATACACATCGGACAGCACATGGATCCAACTTAGTTCGTTGATTTTTATGGAGGTGGACAAAAGCAACACATCCAAAAATTCGGGGCGGAAGCATCAAAATAGTAGGCAAGGGAAGATGATCAGATAACACCTTTAATGGAGTCTGAAATTGTAAGGTTTTTGTGGGCATTCGATTCAGTAGATACACAGCTGTAGTAACAGCATCACTCCAGTATTTATTAGGCATATGTGCACCGATTAGTAAGGCCCGAGCCGTTTCTAAAATATGCCGATTCTTCCTCTCTGCAGTACCATTCTGTTGTGGGGTTTGTGAACATGAGGTTTCATGGAGAATACCATGGTTGTCCAAGTATGTCCGGAATTGTTGATTAACATACTCCCCTCCATTATCAGACCGAAGTATCTTAATTTTTTCAGAAAATTGTGTCTGAACCATGGTGTGAAACAGGCGAAATGTAGCAAATACTTCATCTTTATGTTTGAGAAGGTAAAGCCATGTCATTCGTGTACAATCATCAACAAAAATAACAAACCAACGATGACCCGATGACGTAATGACCGGGGAAGGTCCCCAAACATCAGAATGTACCAAAGAAAAAGGAGTCATACTTTTATTCATGCTCATAGGATAAGACGCCCTATGAATTTTTGCTAGGATACAAGTATCACATTTGAAATCTGAATGTGTGATATTTGAAAATAAACTGGGGAGTAGGTGTTTTAAATACCCGAATGATGGATGCCCAAATCTACGATGACATAGCCAAATTTGTCGTTCCTTGTTACCAACAGTATGTTGCATGTGATTGGCTCTTCCTGAACTGAGGTCATCCACATAATATAGCCCTCCTCTCCTAGTACCACGCCCAATGATCTCCTTGGTGAGAATATCCTGTAGAAGGCAAAAAGTAGAATACATCAATACTACACAGTTAAGGTCTGAAGTGACCTGACTTACAGACATTAGTCGGTTTGACAGAGAGGGTACAAGCAAAGTATTAGATAATGATAATGAAGGAGATAAGGTCACTGTTCCAGCTCCTGTAACTGGATAAGTGACCCCATTTGCATTGGCAACACGGCTCCGTCTCGGCTGGGTTGTATTGGAGAGATCGTTTGGGTCAAATGTCATGTGATCTGTAGCTCTAGAGTCCAGAATCCACTCATCTTTCTCACTACGAATAGAGATGTGAAATGCTTTACTTGAAATACCTGGATCTTGGGAAGATGCGGCCTGAGAAGTAAGGGATAGTGAGGCATTATTGGTAGCCACAACTGCTCGCCCAGTGGTGTCCCGTTTCTTCCGTGCTTGAAGATCATTCCACCATTCTGGATACCCATGTAGTTTGAAGCAGTTTTCATGGGTGTGTTTAGAGTTTCCACAATGGCCACATTTCATGTCAAGAGATGGTGGATTTCTCGTGGATTTCTTGCTACCCAAGGAAGGTCCTATTTTTGGTGGCATTAGATTATGGTGTCCCTTGACCCCTTTAAAAGCCATAACTGCTCCGGGTGTCGTATCTACACCTGTGATCATCATGGTCTGCCTGACCTCTTCCCTACGGACGAATCCATAGGCTTGTTCCACCGTGGGGAATGGTTTGATCTAAAGCACATCACTTCGAGTTTTATCCAATCTATAATCAAGTCCATCGAGGAAGGTATACACTCGATCTTCCTGTACGATGGAGTTGTATTTTTGTATATCAATCGCACACTCCATTGGATTTGGACGACGAAAATGAATTTCCCGCCACAACCCTTGAAGGTCATTGTAGTATTTTTCAATGGATCCACCCGTTTGCTTCGTACGAGTAACTTGACGGCGAAGATCATACACTTGAGACGTATCTGTCCCATCATAGTAAGTGGTAGCAACCGAATCCCAAACCTGTTTCGCAGTTGGGAATCGGATAAAGTTTGCAATCAAGGAGGGGTCCATCGAATTGATCAACCATCCTTTGACAATGGCATTTTCAGTACGCCATCTCCTAAATGAGGAGTCGGTTTCAAGAAGTTGAGGAAAATCCCCATTAATATATCCCAGTTTATCTTTGCTAGAGATATACATCTCCACCACCTGGGACCATAAGGCATAGTTGGATCCTCCCAACTTGATACTAATGGGAGCAGTCGACGTTTCAGTTGGCGGAGGTTGTGAGCTGATCTGAGCTCTAGTTAGAACTTCCGTCATTTTCACCATCAAATCTTCCAACATGAAATTGGTAGTTAAATCTCTAGATTCCGCCATGAAATCTAAATTTTTTTTCCTTCCGTTTTTCCTTTTTTTTTTTTTTTTTACACTTCGTACACTATATATAGAAAAAATTTCGTAACCCTAATCTTCCTTTTTCATATTCGCGCAGCTTCTTCTACTAACCCTAAAAAAAAAATTTTTCCCCAAATTTGCGCAGCTTCTTCTTCTTCCTCAGCGCAACTTCTTCTTCTTCCTCAGCGCAGCTTCTTCTTCTTCCTCAGCGCAACTTCTTCTTCTTCCTCAGCGCAACTTCTTCTTCTTCCTCAGCGCAGTTTCTTCTACTGCGTTCCTCAGCGCAGCTTCTTCTACTGTGGCTTCACGCAACCTCTGTGCAGTTCCTTCTCGTTCCACACATGCAGATAGACCACAAAATATATGTTGCTGCGTAGAGAAACTGCGATAATTCCACACCAACGAGCAATCAACGCCTGTTATCGTTGTGTTCTGTTTCTTTTCCAGACAAGAAACTGATGGTGAAACCGGCCACACTGTGAGGCAACCAGTGTTGGAGCCAACCAATTAGACCGGTACGGTTTCAATGAGTAAGTCAGAACGACCACATAAATCGAACCAGTGTCGAGAAAAACTGCTTTGGCTGAGACTCCAGTCAGCCAACAGCTACAACCGACGCTGAGCAGAAATGGCCATCTTGATACTAGATGGTCGCAGCACTGGTGAGTGGTATTTCTTTTTTTTCAAGTATTGTAACTGATCGGTTTCAGAATTAGAAACCAGAGACAGCTTCGGGACTAATATAAATCAGAAATTAAAACTCAGAAAAACGAAAAACTGCAGCTACAATCAGTAGCCACACCATAAATCAAAAATCAAAAATCAAAAATCAGCAAATCAGCAAATCAGTAAATCAGAATCAGAAATCACAAAATGGTAGTTTCATCAAAAATCAGCAGGTAGTTCATTAGTTAGCAATATCCTGCTCTGATACCATGTCAAAATATTGTGTTTCTTTGATAATTATCAGTATATTCCATTATTATTTATGTTCTGTATTCTGTACAAGTGTTTTAGATATATGTATACAAAGAAACGAAAATTAAACAATAACCATAATTCCTGCATATCCATGTTTTATGGCTCCACTACTATTATTGTATGTTCCATGTGTTTACTCCACTGAGCATTGGTGTCTGCCACTGTTGCAGCATGCACCACAATACACACCAACATAAATGACTATTGCATATGTGATGGTGAGACTATAAATACAATAGTCCCATACTTGGTCTGATGTTAAAAGCGGTCATGTGAAATTTTTCATTTGAATTCACGAGGGTAAAATTCTTAACTTTTAGTGAATTATATATCAGTAAAAATTTAAAATGAAAAATAATGTGCAATTTTATTTCATGTACATAACTTAATTATAATTTCATGTATGTTATGCCTAAACATTCATTTGGCCACTGTTAAAGCACTTGCACTTTTATTATTTATTATAAATATTTTCTCAATTTTAATTAATGACATATTTTTTTTATTTAATATTATTTTATGAAAACAATTGTAATTATCCATAAATATTAATTCTGATATATATGCGAGTTTTTAACAGCTAGATTTGGTCCAAGTTCCAACTTTCAGAACCAAACTCATGCTTGCTTTCACACGGGCATCGATATTCCTTTTCAAATTTTATTAAATGTCTCATAAATTACGTGTCATTTCGTCCCATTATAAGTCATTTCTAAGTTATTTAGCTTTGAAATACGAGATCAATTATACAGAAAATATATTATTTTAATATTTTTTATATTAAAATATTACTATAAAAACGCACCTAACATATTAACATAAACTCTTACAAAGGCTTTGCCTTTACCTAAGTTCATGGAGTTAAAATATAAACTCGGATTTTTGCAAACAAGAGTTTAAAGGGGATTTTGGTTGTAGCTGCTAATTAGGATTTGTAATTACGTACCAAGCTCAGCTAAAGTTAATAAAATGCCCACTGAACAAGCTAGTCTAGGTATGTACGGTATAGAGTAGGTTAATCGTTATTATAGATGTATATGTATCATTATCTATTCGTAGCATGTAACTAACTCTTTCTCTATGATGTAGAGTTGCAACAAAACACCATCAATCGTAAATATTTTTATTTTCATTCCATACACAATTTCTCTCTCTTTGCTCTAATTTTTATGGTATCAGAGGAGTCCTGGTTGAAATATTTGAATTAAATTATTAAACGTTTCTGTTTTAAATAAGATGAAAAATTTATTTTGAATTAAATTATCCGTTTTTTCTGTTCTATTCTACTGTCGTTTTTAAATTGATTGTTTTTTCGTTGCTTTTCTTCTTCTTTGATTGTTTCTCTACATCAATGCTCGTTTTCATTTTTGTATGATTCTTTAAATAGAGAAGAAATCAGAGAAGGAAAGACGGAAAAAAAAGAGAAACAAAATCTGAGAAAAAAAAACAGATAAGAAGAGAAGGAAAGAGGGAGGTGTGAAGAAGAAGAAGAGAAGGAAAAAAGAAACAAAAGGAAAAATGAAAAGAAAAGAAAAAAAGAAGAAGGAAAAAGGGTTTCGATAAAGGTAAAAAAAATTATTTATTTATTTGTTTATTATTATTTTTTGATATATATATATAGAATTAAGTTCTTTCGATAGAGTTCAGACACTTTATGATTCGTAAAATAATAAATTATAGTGTAAATTTATTATTATTTAATCATTGTAACTTGGGAGATAAATTTCCGTCGTTCTCAAACACTCATGGTGAGCAAAAAAATTATCTTAAGGATACTGTGTGATACACAGACCTCGGTTATTATTATTATTATTATTATATTTAATTTATATATTATTTAAATTTTGTATTTATATATTATATATACTTTTAATTTTTTTAAATAAAATAATTTCATTCTTAAATTATTTGTCCAATTATTATTTATAACAATCTTAAGATAATTTCCCCCTTACTTTTTAGATAAACAAATACAAATTTGTTTTTGAGACAAACAGATTATTTATAATATGTTATATTTATCTACTCTGTTATGGATCTGTTATGTTATATATATTCTATTATAATTACTCTTCAAGTTGTACATCTTTATTAATTTCTTTCATCATATATTTAATATTAATTTTGCTCTTATATTAAATTACTTGCACTTTATTTACTTGGGTTCATCGCTTTTTGTATTGTTATTATTATTAATTATTTTATATAATTGTAATGTTCAATACTAATATTTTATATTAAGTATTTTGTTTTCTTTATTTATTTTGTGTTACTAATCTTAATATTCTTTACTTTATATTTGTATTTTAATTTTACTATATATATATATTTATAAAATTATAAAATCACTATAATTAATGAAATTACAAATATATATGTAAATTAACATATTTCTACCATCTATTTATTAAATATATATAATAATTTTTTTCTCCTATAAACTTTATTTGGTAATTTTTAAACCTTAAATTGCTATTTGTGTATTGAACAGAAAATATAAAGAAAAGATTATGCAATATGAAATGACAACTCTAGTGTCTCAAACTGAAAACCCAACTATAAATGTTGTTGACCCTACTGTGGATAGTTCTACTGTGAACCAAATAAGGAGGCCTTCTGTGACTCATGGGGTAACCCTAATGTTACCAGTTTCTATTCCAATGAACCATGCTTTGGTAGAGAGACCGGAAAGTTTAATGGTTTGAACTTTAAGAGACAGAAGAATAAGATGATGTTCTATCTCACCACCTTGAATTTAGCAAGGTTCTTGACTGAAGAAGCTCCCGATCAACCTGAGGGTGAACAAGATTTTCAGTCTGCTAGTGCTATTGAAGCATGGAAGCATTCTGATTATCTATGTTAGAACTATGTTCTGAGTAGTCTAACTGATTCTTTGTACAATTAGTACAATAAGGAAAGACTTGTGTGAATCATTTGACTGGAAGTATGAAACTGAGAATGTCGGTGCCAAGAAATTTTTGGTTGGTCGCTTTCTTGATTATAAGAAGGTGGACTCTAAATTAGTATGCAGTCAAGCATGTGAAATCCAAGATATCATAACAGAGATATATGATGAAGGGATGGTACTTAGTGAAACCTTCCAAGTTGCAGCTATTATTGAAAAGTTATCCCCTTCATGGATAGAGTTTAAGGCCTACCTTAAGAACAAGTGAAAGGAAGTGTCTTTAAAAGACTTACTGATAAGATTCAAAGTGGAAGAAGATAACAAGGCTTCTTCTAAAAGAGGTTATATCCCATCAGCACCTAAGGCTAATGTGATGGAACATGGTCAAAGTTTCAAACACAATAAGAATAAGGGCAAAGGTAAGCTGGGTAAAAGGTCTAAATTAGGACCTAGAGAAGCAAATTTTAAGAAGTCAAGCTTTAAAGGGATTTGCTTTAATTGTTAGGCAAACATGGTTGATAACATCACTCATGATATTTCTGACATTGATTTATGTGTAGTCATTTCTAAGGTAAACTTGGTGGGATCAAACCCAAAGGAGTGGTGGATTTACACTAGTGCAACAAGGCATATATGCTCAGATAAAGGGATATTCACTACTTTTGAAGCAATGAAAGATGGATATTAGCTCTTTATAGGAAATTCGACCACATCAGTCATTCAAGGGTAAGGCCAGGTTAAACTGAAGATGGCCTCTGGGAAGGAGCTTACATTAAATAATGTACTTTATGTGCCTCACATCTGTAAGAATCTTGTTTCTGGCTCATTGTTAAACAAATATGGCTTTCAAATGGTGTTTGAATCTGACAAGGTCGTTGTGACCAAAAAATGGGATGTTTGTGGGGAAGGGATATGTATCTGATGGGATATTTAAGCTCATTGTAATGATTGTAAAAGCTAAGAATATTAATAAGATTAATTCTTCTGCTTATATGCTTGAGTCTTCCAACTTGTGGCATGGTAGACTAGGTCATGTTAATTACGATACATTGCGTAGATTAATTAATATGGAACATATACCCGTATTCCAAATAGATTCAAAGCATAAGTGTGAGACTTGTGTTAAGGAAAAAATGACTAGGTCGTCGTTTCATTCGATTGAAAGGAACACTAAATTCCTTGACTTAATCCATAGTGATCTATGTGATTTGAAATTTCTTCAAACAAGAGGTGGCAGTAAGTATTTTATTACTTTTGTTGATGATAGCACGAAATATTGCTATGTGTATTTGCTTAAAAGCAAAGATGAAGCTATAGAGAATTTTATTCTTTATAAAACAGAAGTTGAAAATCAACTCAACAAGAAAATAAAGGTACTGCATAGCGATCGTGGTGGTGAATATGAGGCACTGTTTGGTGAATTCTATGCACAACACAGAGTTATTCATGAGACCACAATGCCTTATTCATCTCCACAAAATGGAGTTGTTGAACGTAAGAATCGTACCTTGAAAGAAATGATGAATGCAATGCTATTAAGTTCTGGATTACCACAGAACTTGTGGGGAGAAGCTATTTTGTCAGCTAACTACCTTTTAAATAAGGTATCCCGAAAAAATATACATAAGATACCATTTGAATTATTTAAAGGAAATGTACCTTCCTATAAATATTTACGAATGTAGAGGTGTCTTGCAAAAGTGCCTGTACCTATACCTAAGAAGGTGAAAATAGGTCCAAAAACAATAGATTGCATCTTCATTGGATATGCACATAATAGTAGTGCTAATCGGTTTCTTATGCATGAGTCAAAGATCTCAAATATACACAATAACACAATAATGGAATCAAGGAATGCATCATTTTTTGAAAATGTATTTCCATGTAAATCTCAAGGAGAATCAAGTTCGTCTAAATGAACATATAAGACTATGAATGAAGATAGTCAAAACAAAGAACCTGAATAAGAGGTTGAAGATGGTTATGTTATCTTATGTCTTTACATTGATGACATGCTAATTGTGGATAGTAATGATCAAATGATCAAATCTACTAAGTCTATGTTGAATTCAAGGTTTGATATGAAAGACATGGGACCTACTGATGTAATTCTAGGAATTAAGATATCAAGGATATCAAGTGGTGTAATTCTAAGTCAATGTCATTATGTTGACAAAATAATTGAGAAATTCAGCAAGGGTGATACTAGAATTTTGAGAACACCAATAGATGTAAATCTACGCCTATCTAAGAATAAAAGTGAGAGTGTGTCTCACCTAGAATATTCTAGACTGATAGGAAATCTTATGTACTTGATGAGTTGTACGAGACTAGACATAGCATATGCTATGAGTAAACTAAGTAGATATACTAGTAATCCAGGATGTGATCATTGGAAAGGTATTACAAGACTACTTAGATACTTAAGATATACACGTAGCTATGGACTGCACTACACAAGATATCCAACTGTATTAGAAGAATACAATGATTCCTATTGGATATCTGATATGAAAGACTCAAAGTCTACCAATGGATATGTATTCATACTAGGTGGTGCAGTTGTTTCATGGAAGTCCTCTAAATAGACATGCATTGCTAGATCCATAATGGAATTTGAGTTCATCGCATTGGATAAATGTGGTGAGGAGGTTGAATGGCTACGTAATTTTGTAGAGGATATTCCTATGTGGGTAAAGCCTGTACCTGTAATATGCATTCATTGTGATAGTCAATCTACTATAGGCAGGGCACATAGCAATATGTATAATGGTAAATCTCAACATATACGTGGTAGACACAAATCCATTAGACGACTACTCTCAACTGGGGTTATCTCTATTGACTATGTGAAGTCAAAGGATAACATAGATGATCCCTTAACTAAAGGGTTAAATCAATAGTTAGTTGATAAGTCATCGAGAGGAATGTGACTAAAGCCTATGAATGAATAAGAATTTGCAAAGGAAAGCCAACCTATTTGACTGGAGATCCCAAGATCTAGGTTCAAAGGGATAACCTAATTGTAAAGACTTAGTGAGATCACTGTAGGGGTTTACCTTCAAGTCCATTCCTATGATGAAAACAGTGATACTCGTAAGATACAGGATAAGCTAAGGCTTTTAATGATTCTTATGAAGAAAATACCGAGCGGAGTATATAGGTTACTCTTTACAGATTAATTTTAAAGAAAAAGGATCACCTAAGTGAGGGAGAAGTGGGGACACTTCAAAAGAGAATTGTATAGGGCTTAATTCTTTATAGACTCTCACAGAACCAGGCATAAGTTCATGGCCAAAATGAACAAAACAATGAGAACTGCATTGTGTCAGGAAATATTCTTGTGTAAAGTATGTCATCACTTACATAAACGATAGAACAGTTCAAAGATATCGGGTCTAATGGTCAGTCAGTAAGGTAAATATACTTTCATAGGGGAAGGTTCAAAGGGTAACACCTACCTATCCTATGTAGGTTTCAATCTATTGAACTCTATTTCTGTGTCAAAATTTGATTTAAAATCTATATAAATTTTATTCATGTGAGGGATTGTTGAAATATTTGAATTAAATTGCTAAAGGTTTCTATCTTAAATCAAAAACGGAAAATTCATTTTTGAATTAAATTAGCCGTTTCTTCCATTCTACTCTGCTTCCGTTTCTGAATTGATTGTTTTTCTATTGCTCTTCCTCTACTCCTGACCCTTTCTCTGCATCAAGGCTCGTTTCCATTTCTATATGATTCTTCTATAAATAGAGAAGAAATCAGAGAAGGAAATACACGATAAAAAAAGAAAAACAAAATATGAGAAAGAAAAAAGAAAAGAAAACAGAGAAGAAAGAAGGAAAGAGGGAGGCGTGAAGAAGAAGAGAAGGAAAAGAGGAAAGAGAAAGGAAAAAGAAAAAAGAAAAAAATAATAAGGAAAAGGGTCTGGTAAAGGTAAAAAAAATATTTATTTATTTATTTGTTTATTATTATGTTTTGGTTATATATATATATTATCTAGAGTTAGGTTCTTTCGATAGAGCTCAGATACTTTAAAGTTCGTAGAATAATAAATTATGGTGTAAATTTGTTATTATTTAATCGTTGTATCTTGGGAGATAAATTTCTGTCGTTCTCAAACACCCATGGTGAGCGAAAAAATTATCTTAAGGACACTGTGTGATACACAAGCCTCAGTTATTATTATTATTTTTACATTTAATTTATATATTATTTAAATTTTGTATTTATATATTATATATACTTCTAATTTTTTTAATAAAATAATTTCATTCTTAAATTGTTTGTCCAATTATTATTTATAACACTACTTCCTATGGTTGCTTCTACTCTTCTTTCTTCATGAGTTTCTTGACGCTATATCTAGTTTCTATAGCTTCCACACCATTTTATTCAGGAAAGTCAGTCGCGAGTGACATTACCTCAGTATAGAAGGTGTAATCTATAGTCATATCACTAGTTGACTTAAGTTTTCCAATCAAGTTAGATCGATCAAACCACTTGCTTTTGAAAGAACAACTGTTGTGCATGATAACATCATATGGTGTTAAGGAACTTATTGATGGATCAAAGAAGATTTCATCAATATTTTTTCAAGTCACTACAAAGGTTTAATTTAAGTATGCCATATGGAATCACATAAGTGACACAATATGTAGCTGGATCTATAGTTCAATTTCATCTGAAGTCTTAGGTTACCTTATTGGAAATAGAAGAGCTTGTGGGTTATATGAGACATCTTTTTTTTCTTCATCTCCTCAATTTAGAGTAACATGGTAGTTAAAGCTTCAATAGTAGACTATCAAGAAAGATAATATGTTAGTTGATGACTATATGATGAAGATTAAAACATCATTTGAAAGTCTTAAAGCAATTGGAGTCAACTCTTTCAAAGGATTTGATATTGTATGCAGTTTTTGGTGATGAAGATTAAAATGTCGTCTGATAATCTTAATACAATTGGAGGGTCAACTCCTTCAAAGGCTTTGATATTGTAGTAGTGTTTGGTCATAACTATCGATACAATGTATTTGTTTGAAATATTATGACATTACAAATCTCTCCCCATTGAGGATTTTGACAGTAGGCTTCTTGTGTTTGAACATCAACTTCTCTAATGAAGATTCATATTTGTAGGAATAATTGTATAAAGGCTAATTATTCTCCTAACTCAAATAGGTAACTAGGACTTAGACGAAGGGTGGAGATGACAACCCATGGAATCATTTTACGAGCTCTATGCCAATTCGGGCAAGCTAACCTCACAAACGTGAATTAAAAAAATTACACAAAAAATACATTACAACATGCTCAATTCAACACTTAACAAAAATCTCCCAACAATTAGAAAGAATAAACTGCGATAAAAAAATTAGCAATGGTGTGTCCCATATGATCCTATCCAAACTAGTAGTAAGCATACGCAAGGTACATAGTAAACAACATATGAGACAAAAATACATATAGAAACAACAATGAATTTCCATTCACTTTAAGACTTCATATGTGGTAACATATTCGACAAATGGTGATTGTACTCCCTTTGCATTTAATCAAACAAAACATAGCATATCTGAAGAAAGAGTCCGACTCCTGGTACACAACTAGGATAAGGAGATACAGACTCCTTAGACACTCACACCAAAAACAAATGCAGATAAAATATAGATTAAACTAACACACAATCTCATTATGCATGATTACAAAGAACGAGTCTAAGACCCGATACACAATCTAGTTAAAAAGATACTAACTCCTTAAGACTCCACCCATATAGAAAAACAACAAAGACATAAATTCCCAACAGATAATCACAGATGCAGTCAAAATAATATCAGATAGTAGTACAATAAAGTAGTAGATATAGAATTCAAACCATTACAACTTGGAATGGTTTGGCAGAGAAATTATTGATGAAATACTTTCCACCAATAAAGAATGCCAAGCTAAGGAATGACATTACTTCTTACCAATAACACAAAGGATAATTTCTATATGAAGCATGGGAAAGATTCAAGGAATTGCTAAGGAAGTTCCCTCATTATGGTATTCCTTCTTGGATTCAAATGGAGACTTTTTACAATGGTCTCAATGCTCAAACAAGAACTATCATTGATACGTCAGCTAATGAAGTTTTGCTAGCCAAATCTTATAATCAAGCTTATGATTTACTTGAGAAAATAGCTATCAATAATTATCAATGGCCAATGGACAGATGACAACTATGAGAAAAGTAGCTGGAATGCATGAGGTAAATGATATCACGGCACTTACAGCTCAAGTTTCATCTTTGGTTAATCTTTTGAAGGTACAAAACTTGCCAGCGAGTATAAACCAAGTCCAAAATTCAAGAGTGTCATATGTGTTTTATGGAGGAGCTCATTTGTTTCATAATTGTCCAAATAATCCAGAATCCATTTGCTATGTGGGTAATATGAATCGAAATAATAATCCATACTCGAACATATATAACCTAGGATAGAGACAACATCCAAATTTCTCTTGGAGTAATAACAACATTCAAGGTGGTAATAAATTCAAGCATCAATCATTTCCACTACCTAGTTTTCAATAACCACAGTAATCACAAGCCCAAGAGAAGAAGCCACCTACTGAGGACAATACAAGTGCTTTAATGGGGATGATGAAAAACTTCATCCAATCAGTGAATACAAAAGTGTCAACTCAAGAGGCTTCAATTCAAAATTTGGAGAACCAAATAGGGTAAATTGTTCAGGCTATAAGTCAAAGGCCTCAAGTTAACCTTCCAAGTGACACAATTGTAAACCTAAGAAGAGAAAGTAAGGACCAATGCAACACCATAGCCTTAAGGAGTGGTAAGAATTTAGAACAAGAACATAAGACAAAAAAGGATGAGGAGAAACAAGAAATTAAAAAGGATAAAAAGGACTATAAAACTAAAAAGAATAAGGAGGAACCATAAACTAAAAAAAAGGAGAAGGAATTAGAGGATAAATAGAGTAATTGAAAGGAAATAATTCATCCAAAAAAGAGCATGCTTTGCAAACCCACTATTCCTTTTCCTCAAAGATTGCAAAAGCAAAAGTCAGATACGCAATTTTCAAAATTTCTAGAAGTCTTCAAGAAGCTACACATAAACATACCATTTGTAAAGGCACTTGAACAAATTCCATCTTATGCCAAATTCATGAAGGATATAATTTCAAATAAAAGGAGGCTTGGAGATCTTGAAACAATAACCTTGACTAAAGGTTGGAGTGCCATTATTGATAGAAAACTATCATAAAAACTGAAAAGATCCAGGTAGTTTTGACATCCCTTGCACTATTGGGAACATCCATTTTGGAAAGGCACTATGTGACTTGGGTTCCAGAATTAACCTAATGTCATTTCTAGTCTTCAAGAGATTGTGGGTTGGTAAAGCAAAACCCACTTCGGTAACATTACATATGGTAGATAGATAAATTACGAGACCTCAGGGTGTGGTAGACATGGAAGAGGATCGTGACATTCCTATCATACTTGGTCATCCATTCTTAGCAACCAGAAGAGCACTCATTGATGTACAAAAAGGTGAATTTATAATGAGAGTGCAAGATGAACAAGTAATATTTAAAGTTTTAAAAGAATCTGAACCCCCGATATTGATAATGCTAATAAATGTTTAAGGATAAATGTTACTGATTGTGGGAATAGCTTAAAAAATTTAACACATGCCGCTGTAAACATGGACATAAAATCACCATAAAATAACTCAACCTATTATAACTTTGAAAGAATGGTATCGAAGGTTCATATTGTAGACTATGTAAACTTTTTGGAGGACGTGTATCTTATGTTCATACTATAAATTGAAGAGCTACTAAGTCCAGACCCCACACTTCTACCCTCCTATCCTCAATCAAGTATGAAAGTGAAAGAGTCTAATGGAGAGGTGAAAAAGATGTTGGAAATACATAAATTGGATGAGTTACGATTAAGTGCTTATAAAAATGCAAAAAAGTTCAAAAAGAAAACAAGAATATGGCATGAGAAGAGAATTAAGCAATGTGTTTGTGAACCAGATCATAAGGTATCATTGGACAAATCAAGACTCAAATTGTTTCTAGGAAAACTCAAAAGTAAATGGATACAAAGGGATGTGCCTTAGGACATGATAGGACCGTCTAGTCAAGGACGTTAAACATGACGCTGGTTGGGAGGAAACCCAACGTTATTTTACTTATATTTTCATTGTTTTTGTTTTGTAGTTGAATAAATGTAGAGATCAATGGTGCAACAAGAATGAGTATTTCAATGACAGATGTGGTATGCCATGATTAAATGAGTTTTCTTTTATTTTACCTTTTCATATTTATATGTGTACATTGGGGACAATGTGTAATTTAAGTTTGGAGGAGGGAACTTCATTCTCTACATTAGTATTTAGTATGAATTTTTAATTTTTAGGGAATTTTTAGGTTGTTTTTAATCATGATTTGGGTAGAAATTGATAAATATATGGAAACTAAATGCATGTATGCTTGATATGAAACATATGAACTCAATGATAAAAATTGGTTGTCATGACTAGGATAAGGAATGTAACATATTTGTTAGGATATTTACATGAATCATGTGATATGCTTGCTAGTTTTGATTGAATTGATTCAACTTTTATGCACATGTTCATGATTGATTTTGTTGTGCTTATTGAGAGAAAATTTGTAGTGAGTTATGCGAGTCAATTAGATCTACCAAGTTTTAGAATCTATTTGATCATCCCTTGAGGCAAAATCCTAAATAGTATTTAGCAAGAGAAATGATTTAGGACTTATTTGGATCGATTGATCCTTTCAAGCTAACCATTGTTAATATCTTTAGTAACCCATTTGAGCCTAACAAATAATCATTCATATCTTTAAGCCACATTTAATGCCTTACCAATAAGCATTACCTTTATCCTTGCACCTTTAGCTTGTATGAAAAGAAAAAAAATGCAATCATGTGTTATGCTATAGAGTAAGGTGAAATGTAATGCACCCTATAAAAAAAGAAAAAAAAAGAATAAAATTTCACGACACAATTATCCCTCTAAAGAAAAAGAAAATAGAATTGAAAATAAGTGTAGGGGTGTTTTGAAGTTACAAAAGAGAGAGAGAGAGAGAGAGAGAGAGAGAGAGAGAGAAGAGATGTTAAACAAAAGAATATGAAAAGAGTGTCAAAAGAGGGTGCACTAAAATATCAAGTTAAAGCTCAATTCTAGTTAAAAAGTTCATGATGAAAAAAAAGAAGCTAAGGTGTGGAAAGAGCCTAAAATGTCTTCATTTATCGACCCCCTACCTAAGCCTTACATTACAGCCATTTAAAGTCCTTATTGATCTTGGGCTATGTGCATATTTATATTAGTGGAGAAGGATGTGAAAAATAGACTTATGAGACTTGTTCTAAGATTGAATTGATTACCATGCTCATATAGGTTAATTTCATGAGTGCATTGGATGATATCATGTGCAGTACACACACACGAATCAATTTGTCAAAAACCTTGCATATCCTTATATTGATGGAATGTTGATTGATGAATATGTGAATCTCTTTATCATGGAATTGTACGACTTTTGAAAGAGATAGTTTTCGTGAAATATACATGTACTAGTAGAAGTATACTTATGAATGTACTACCAAAGTTATTTTATTTAGTTATACTTGGTTTTACTTTAGGACAAGCAAAGAGTTAAGTTTGGGGGTGTGATGACTCTATGAAAAGAGAGTCATTAGCGTATTTTTAACTTAATATTTACTTGTTTTATTCAATAAATAGTATTTTTTGGGTAAAAAATATTAAAATATAAAATTTTTAATTAAAAAGGGTGAAAATATAAGTTTTGGAATTTTTAGATTTTTTTGGAATTGTTTTGGATTTTTTTATGAATTTTTAATGTAGGACCAATCAGGAGCTACCACATGGCATGCAACGTAAGTAGAAGAGCTAACATGGAAAGGTTCACGTATGCCATGCAAGCACGGAGATCGAATCATGTCGCACAGCGTGTGAGGAGAACGTAACATGTGCCATGTGTCAGCACGACATTCAATCTGAGTTTGGAAATCAGTCAACGTGTCATGCCACTTGTTGTTATGCCATTACTCTATGCATTCCACTAGTGCACCACACCATCCATTTCCACGAATCACATCATGCCACATGTTGCTGGCTTAGCGAGCCTTGATTCTAACCGGTCTCCCCTGCCACGTGTTGCTCCCTGATTCGCCCAATGAATTTCCCCTACCACATGTCATGCTGTGATTGGCTGAAACTATCAATTTTACTTTTTTTTATCGTAGCCCTTGATCTAAAGCTAATCTGACGGTCCAAATTACATCTGAGCTTTATTTAAGCCCATAATCACTCCATAAACCATAATTTACCTCTATTAGCATAATTTTGGTCATTTTTTGGAGCTAAAAAGAGAGAAAAATATAAAAAAAACAAAATAAAGAAAAGACACAATTTTGGTGGAGATTTTCAAGAGGAAATTAATATTACAATTCAAGAGATTGATTGTATTTTATTTTTTATTTTTTTCTTTATCAATTTTATGTCTTCTTTTATGAAAAATATGACCTTTATGAAAACAATTATGTGTAATTAATTTATTAATCTAAGGATGTTATGAATTCAATCTTTACCATATGATGATCTAAACTTTTACCCCAATTATAATTATAATTTAATTATATTATTTAATCTGATTTTTATGCAATTAATTGTTTGGACAACAATTTATCTATAGAGGCAATTAAATAGATTTGAGAGAATTATTTAATTGTTTCTCTTAATTAAATAACATGTTTAGTTTCTAGGCAGAGATGTATGATTCTTATGTATGTGATCCATAATTTATGAACTTAATGAGTCGTATGCAATTTAATTAGCATGAGTGTGATTAAATTAATTACTATATGGTGTGTAGTTTACTTAAGAGTGGAATACATGCTAGATTAGATTCAATTGATCATGTAATTAATTGATAATTATACTGGGGGAATTTTAGCAATTCGCTTAGTGGGAGGCAACCCAATGTTTTAGCTATTATTCTTTTTCTTTTATTTTCATTTAGTTATTTTCTTTTATTATTATTAGTTAATTTTCTATATGGCCCTTCTAATGCCTTTATGATCATATGCATAATTGAAAACATTGAGGAAATGTTTAGTTAATAGGGTTAAATTAAATTTTTTTTGTACAAAATTATCATGCTTTTAGTTATTTTAAAGTGAATAAATGAGTTGTTGCATTGTTTTTGGATATCTTAAACATGTTCATAGATTATTGAAAGAATTAATTATATTCATAGCTTTTATTTCATGCTTCGATGTTCAGATTAAGAGGAACCCAAATTAGTGTTTAAGAATCAGATATTCAAAACTACCTTATGAGAATATTTTTGAGCCTATATCATTTTATTCTGAGTGATAATATGTTTTCTACTCCTTTAAACACATTTCTTATTATTTTAAATTGCTAGATGTTCTCTATAAGTTTTGTATTGAATTTTTTGGATTTTAACATCTACTAGATAATCATATACTTAATTTCATTTGCTAGGTTGAGCAATTTGAGTAGATATTAAAGTGTGTGCATATTTAATTAATTCTTGACTCCTGAAAAAAAGGAAATTCACAAAAACATACATAAATGTATATAAGTCCACTCTTTTTAAAAAAGAAGAAAGAAAAAAGAGAATAGTATAACTAAGTACTGTGAGTCTAAAGTTCTTTAAAGTAGTGAGATAGTTATTACAAAAAAAGGAGATAATCCTCTTAAAGCAATGCTTTTTCATTCATCTTGAGGCACACATTTGATATTTTTGCTTGATGATTTTAACTGAAGCATGAGATTAGTAATATGGTATATTCATAAATCGTAGCATTTGATTCCCTTCACGAGATAAATGTTATATACCTTTGAGTCATTCTTGTTTATCATATGTGAACCTATTTTCTTTATTCTTTACATAACTTCTATTCGTATATATCTTGTTGAGTGATTGAACCCATAAGTTTAGTGTGAAATTGAGAGTATATCTTGTAAGGATTAGAGTCAAAGAAAAATTGGATTCCTAACACTAGGATTGGCGAGTCAAATTTGATATGTTTTTATAACAGGACATGAACTTGTGATGTGTGTTGATTTGAACAATAAACTATGAATCTTTGGAATGTTGAATTAACTTGTGTGTTGATTTTGATTATGAACTGAAAAGAAACTAAAGCATGATAAATTTGGTTTATCTTAGCTTTTATTTTATTATTTATAGTTTTTTAATTTTTGTTATTCTTTTTAGTTTTTAATTTTTGCATATTAGGATATTTGTGGGTATCATCATTGAAATCCTTTACAAGACTTAAACTTGTGCACTATGGCCACCTAGGGGTTTAAAGGCTTATTGCATACACAAAATACAACTACGTCAATACATGAAAATGATTTAGTTTAGTTTATTTATTTTTGTTTTTAGTGTTTAAATCGCTATACTTACTAAAGGCTAGCACAAAGCTAGTTAAAGGTTGTGATGAATGTTAAAAAATACTAATATTTTTTGATTTTATTGTATTTAAATGAAATAAATAGGTTTGACTATAACATGTTTATATGAATATTTATGGAAATCTATATGTTCAGAATCATACTTATTTTTGTTGTATTTAAGGTATTTTTATCTTATAATGCATAAATTTATCAACACATGAAGAGCAACACTTGAAGCACTCAATTTACACCTTAAAGGCTTAAAAGAATAAGGCATGTAAACCTTACATAAAGAGAAAATCGGTTTATAAGGTGCATAAGGAAAATTGAAGGAAAGTGAAGCATGTTATGGTGAGGATTATAATGCTAGACGACGCACACTATTCGAAAGAAATTCAGTGGGCACACAAAACAACCTATGCAATGATGTGGAAAACATGCACCCTCCTTCATTTATTTGGCTCAAATCCTATCTACACCGACCTTCTATATAAAGAAAACATTTAGGTCATAGTAGTTGTACATAGGAAATAGTTATATTTTTCTTTCTCCAGCAATGATTTAGTATTGCGTGTAAATTAAGGTTAGTCATTCCATCATATATAGGTACAAAAAGAGACCATCTTAATTGTGAAGAAGACCTAAGGGTTTCGAGAAGCCAGTGATACTTATTTAGAGATCCAGAATCGTCTATATGTAATTTTATGTCTTTCATAATTAAATTAAATTTCGTTAATTTAACTACTATTGGCTAAATCTATATATGAGATTTTGGTTTCAGCTTCCAATAATTAGAAGAATTATTTTCTGATTTAAATAAATAAAAATGTAGATTTAATTCTTGTTCATAAACTTCAAATATTTAATCATAAATTCATGATGGAGTAAGTCTTGATAAATAATTAAAGAAAATATTTTAGAATTAAGTATTAGATACATCATCTATACTTAATTGTACATAATAAGTTTTAGTTTATTTTAATTTTATTAATTTGTATTAATTTAGATGGTTGAAAATAACTTTAATTATAAATTAAAGATAGACCAAATCTTGATTAAAAATTAAAGAATATACCTTAGATTTATCAATTTTTTAATTTCATACTCGCCTAAAAGAAGTTATTAATTAATTGAAGATTTTTGTATTAATATATATATATATATATATTCTCAGTTTACCAATTAATCAATTTCAACCCTAGCCTAGCAAGGAAGAATAAATTAATTGAATATCATTGAGAACTTACCATGATTATAGGGGGGTTTTATTTAAAAAATTAAATCATTAAATCGAGCATATCTTTAAAATTACTTAATTTGTTCTGTCCATAAAGGATCATGCTCGTTAAAATCCTATACATATCCATCATCCTAGGATTGGATTTACCTTAATTTATCACTTTCATTTGCATGACTTAATTTTTTGCTTTAATTTATTCGATTTTATTTACTTGCTTTCTTTAGATATTATTTAACTTGGAATTTACAATTCGATTTTACAAACTGACAATTTGTTTAAGTATTTAAGAATTGTTTTTCTTAACTATATTAGAAAATAATGGAGCTTTTTAAAATCACTTCAATTCTTTGAATGGGAGTATATTTGTTGCATACTATAAGTGATTCCTGTACTTACGAGCTTTTTATAAATACAAATTTGACTATCAAATTTTTATGCATTAGTTTGCACCACATCTTTATCTTGGAATGTCCAAAACATCTGCTTAAAGAAAAGTCTAAGAAGTTGGAACCATGATAAAAAAATATGCTTCTTTGTTGGGCATTGTAAAGAAATAAAAGGAGGTATGTTATATAATAGTTAAGAGAATATAAAAGTGATTTGTGTTGACAAATGCCATATTTCTTGAAGATGTAACAAGCCTCCTAACAAAGTATTACTTAAGGAATTGGAGTCTAATGGGATCAAACAACAATCACTTTTTAATATTCATACTCGATCAAACTGGGAAACCATAATTCATATGCAAGATCCATTATAACATCATCATAGTGGGAGGGCAATTAGATTGCCTACCAATACAAGTGAGATGGTGAGGCATAAGTTCTTGTGTTTGAAAGTCATAGATGACTAACTTTTTTATAAACAAGCAATGTATGATATTGATAAAGATAATGCATTACAACTATGAATCTTGATGGAATCTATATATTCCAACTTCATTTGGGAACTTGTAGAGAAATTCAAGGAGGTTAGATCTATTGGGTGTAAGTGGCTCTATAAGAGTAAAAGAGGAATGTATAGGAAAGTAGAGACTCTTAAAGCTAGCTCAGTGATGTAAGGTTTTAACCTAAAGGAAAGGATTGACTATGAAGAAACATTCTCACCAGCTCTCGATTATGAGATTTGGAAAATGGATGTCATGATAGTATTCTTGAATTCCTATCTTATAGAAATAATCTATATAGTCAAGATATAGGGGTTCATGTAGTAGGCCAAGAGAAATTAAGTTTGCATGAATTTATGGACTCCAACAAGCTTTAAGATAATGTAAAATCAGGTTTGATGAAATCGTGAAAACCTATTATTTTAAGAAGAATCGCGATGAGCCTTGTGTTTACAAACTCAATCAGAATGACAAAGTGGTATTACTAGTGTTTTACATGGACAAAATTATATTTATTGGGAATATTGTAGAATTATTATAAAAGGCAAAGGCTGGCTAAGAAAATCTGAATGAATGATCTAGGTAAGCCAAGCTATGTTCTAGGTATAATGATCGCTCGTGATTGTGAGATCAAGTTCTTACCCCTGTCTCAAAAATTGTATATAGAAAAAATGTCATCAAAGTGCTTGATTCAAAACTCCAAGAAATGTAATTTACCTATTGGACATGGAATTACCATACCTAAAGAGTAGAGTTCAATAAAACTGTAATAGATAGAATATATGAGATGGATGTTATATGTATCAACAATTGTAAGGTTGATGTACGCCATATTGTATACTAGGCCTGACATCTGCTATAATGTTAGCATGGTTAGTCAATATAGTTCCTTAGATGCATAGAAGTTTCTATTTTAAACTTTTTAGAAATTATAAATAAATAAATAAAAAGAATATTGCATTTGTTTATATGCACATCTATATTCGTTAAATAAATTATTGCAAAATTCTTTATTATTAGTGTCTACTTAAGACTCAATATGTTAGTGTATATACATGAGGATTAATTTTAAGTGAAATAATCAAATTAGTCCATGATGATTAACTAAATTTTATAAAAAGGTATCTTTAACAAAGTCATTTCTACAACCTATATCCATTTGTAATGGAATGACCCTTATTTAGGATAATTAATATGGAGACATCTAATTTGGGGTAATTTTAAAATAGTTTATTATATAAGACTTGGCCAGCTATATTTGAAACACTCCTAATATTATTAAATTACACACATATGTATCTAAATGTCACTTTGTGCCCATATGTAGGATGATTTTAATCCAGAGTGATTTAGCTAGACCCTTATTGTAGCACCTTAGTATTTGATTAACTCGATGATACTCGCCCTAGTGGGCTAAGATGTCATATATCTTATTATCTCACTGTTCATGGTAGGCTAAGAGTTTATCTCCCGAGATGTGGAATCCACTCTATCTATTCATACATCTTAGGTAGTAGTTTCCTTATTTTGTAATCCATAGCTTGAATAACTATGTTAAAACTATAATATGATTACATATATTTATTCATCAACAAAAAGATGTACTAATGATTGGCCTTGCATACTTCTTCATTGTTATACCCTTTGTTAAAGCATCTCCCTTGTTTAAGGGTTCTAAAATAGGCTCTAGTAGTTGCTCAATTATAGGTTCCCAAAAAGGCCCTTAGATTTTAGTATCATACCCTTTAGAGTGCTCTTAGACCCCTGTTAATGTTATATATGAAATTTACAAGTTAATTCCCCAGAGACATCTTAATTTGCATATACTAACGTTAAACGATAATTAAATTAAGCATGAGAAAGTAACAAATAAAATAAAAACAAAAAAATGAAAAATGAAAACAAAATAAAAAATAAAAGAAAATAACAAAAAATAATAATAATTAACAAGAAAAAAAATTAATGGAAATAAATAAAAATAATGACACAAATATTCACAAATAAAAAAAACTAAAATGAAAATCACAAAAACAAAAAAGAATCATGAAAAATAACAAAAAAGTAAACAAATAAATAATATAAAACCTCAATTCTTAAGCAACAACCCCAAAAATATAATGCACAAATTTTATATTAAGAGCTCTAAGTATACAAATCACTAATATAAGTGACAAGTATTATCCTAAGGTTGGTCCTTCAAAGAATTACAATGGTTTTAAAAAATTAGATTATTTTTCAATATAGTTAAGAAAAAACAATTCATAATCATTCTATCAATTATAGGTTGGTAGAAAAGACTATAAACTCTAAATTAAATTAATATCTAAAGAAAATAATTAAATTAAAGTGAGTAAATTAAACTATAGTCTAACTTAAAATGATGGATGATTATGGAATTTCATTGAGTATAATCAATCATAAAAAGAACAAATTAAATATTTTCAATATAAGTTAGATTTAGTGAATTTTGTTTTTAAATAAGATTTACATATTTTTTATTTTTAAATAAGTAAACTGCATGTTATTGTGGTAAATCCCTAATGATATTTAGTTAATCGAAAAATTTCTTACTCAAACTTTAAATCAATTAATTAGAAAACTTAGAAAAATATAAATACCAAGATTTTTAATTAATTAATAACTTCCTTAAACAGGTTTAAAATTAATTAATTGTTAAGCATAAGGTACATACATTCTTTAATCATGAATCAAGATTTGAATCATCAATAATTTATAATTAAAGATATTTTTTTAACTATTTTTAAAATGATTTCTTTAATTATAAATCAAGACTTGACCCATCATGAATTTATATTAAAAGAATTGAAAATTATGAACAAGAAATAAATATAAATCTTTTATTTATTTGAACCACAAAATTATTTTTCCAATCATTGAAGCAAAAGCTACTAAAATCATTAGTGCACTTTTTTACTTAATATTTTTTTTCTTCAATAAATAGTATTTTGGGGCTAAATATATTAAAGTACTAATTTTTTAGTGAAAAGGGATGAAAATATAATTTTTGGAATTTTTATAGATCTTTATGAACTTTTAAAATCAAGGCCAATCAGAAGTTGCCATGTGGCCTACCACGTAAGGAAAGGATCTCACATTCAAGCCACATAGACGTCACACAAGCAGGGACAACGAATCATAGATCACTGTGTGTGAGTAGTGAAGTAGCCTATGCCATGTCTCTACATAACGCTATATCCATATGTCATCATGAGATTACTACCCGAGTTCCACCCGTGCACCATGCCATCCATTATTGTGAATCAAGTTCCACTGCGTGGTGCTGACTCAATATGCGTTGACTCGAACCGGTCTCCCTTGCCACTCGTCGCGCTCTAATTCACCTAGTGAATTTCGTGTGCCACATGTCGCATTGTGATTGGCTGGCACTATTGATTTTTCTTGTTTTAATATCATCCCTTGATCTGAAGCTCATCTGATGATGCAGATTGCACCTGAGTTATATTAAAGCCCCTAATCTTCCCAGAAACCCTAATGGGCCACCATTAGCATAGTTTTGGTCATTTTTTGGAGCTAGAAAGAGAAAAATACAGAAGAATTCAAAAGGAGATATAATTTTGGTGGAGATTTAAGAGGAGATTAGCACTATAATTTAAGAGATTGATTGTATTTCTTCTTCTACTATTTTCTTTATCAATTTTTATGTCTTTCTTTATAATTTGTAGTTAATTTATTAATATAGAGATTTTATGTACCCAATTTTTACCATTTGATGATCTAATATTTTACCTCGATTATAATTTTAATTTAATTATATTATTTAATCTAATTTTATGCTATTAATTGTTTGGCCAATAATTTATCTATAGAGGCAATTAAATAGATTTGAGTGAATTATTTAATTGTTTGTCTTGATTAAATAACATGCATAGTTTTTAGGCAGAGATGTATGATTCTTATGTATGTGATCCATAATTGGTGAACTTAATGAATAGTATGAGATTTAATTGGTATGAGAATGTGCTTAAATTAATTACTATATGATGTGTAGTTCACTGGAGAGATGAATACATGCTTGGTTAGATTTAATTGATTATGTAATTAATTGATAATTATATTATGAGTATTTTAGCGATTCATATGTTTATAAAATTAGGGGATTGTGTATTCCTAGATATTTTTTCGTATATATTCTTAGTTACCAAAACTGATTTAATTAATTATTGCTATTGACTTTTAGTTATTTTAATTTTGCTTCCTTAAAATATTAAAACACAAAATAATTGTAATGATATAATTTTTGTAGGAACGATCTTTTCTTATCATTATATTTCTTGTTGTAATAAGTATACTTGTGTATTCATTGCATACACAATTTGTGTGGCAATCAAGTATTTGGCATCGTTGTTGAGGATTATAAATTTTAGAAATTAATGGTCAATGGGCATAATGATAAATATTAGTGCTATTAGAAGTAAAGAGTATAAAATGGCTACCAATAATTATCTATGGTCAATGGATAGAATGAGAGCCATAAGAAGAATAGGTGGAATGCATGAGGTAAATGATATCATGGCTCTTATAACTCAAGTGTCATCTTTGGTAAATCTTTTGAAGGATCAAAACTCGACAATGAATACAAATCAAGTCCAAAATTCAAAAGTGTCATATGTTTTTTATTGAAGAGCTTATCTGTTTGATAATTGTCCAAATAATCCTGAATTCATATGTTATGAGGGTAATTTGAATCAAAACAATAATCCATACTCGAACACAGATAACCCAAGATAGAGATAACATCCATATTTCACTTGGAATAACAACAATCAAGGTAGTAATCAATTCAACCATCAATCATTTCTACCACCTGGTTTCCAAAAACCACAACAATCACATGCCCAATAGAAGAAGCCACCTACTGAGGATAATATAAATGCTTTATTGGGGGTGAATAAAGATTTCATCCAATCTGTAAATACAAAAGTGTCCACTGAAGAAGCTTCAATTTAAAATTTGGAGAACCAAATGGGGAAACTCGCTCACATTATAAGTCAAAGGTCTCAAGGTAACCTTCCAAGTGACTGGATTGTAAACCCACGAAGATAAGGTAAGGATCAGTTCAATGCCATAACCTTGAGGATTCATAAAACTTTAGAATAGGAACATAAGATAGAAAAGGATAAAAAGAAATAGGAAATTAACAAGGATGACAAGGAACAAGTGGATAAAGAGAATACTAAAAAGGAAACAATTCAGCCAAAGAAAAACAACCTTTACAAACCAACTATTCCTTTCCCTCAAAGAGTGCAAAATCAAAATTCAGATTCATAGTTTTTAAAATTCATGGAAGTCTTCAAGAAACTGCACATAAACTTATCATTTGTAGAGGCACTTGAACAAATGTCGTCTTATGCCAAATTCAAGAAGGATATACTATCAAAGAAAATGACACTTGGAGATTATGAAATAATAACCTTGACTGAAGGTTGTAACGCCATCCTTGATAGAAAACTACCACAAAAACTAAAAAATTCATGTAGTTTTAACATCCCTTGCACTATTAGGAACATCCGTTTTGGCAAAGCACTATATGATTTGGGTTTTAACATTAACTTGATGCCATTATCGGTATTCTAGAGATTTGTGGTTGGTAAAGCCAAACCTACTTCAGTAACATTACAAATGGCAGATAGATCAATTAAGAGACCCCAGGGTATGGTAGAAGATGTACTAATAATAGTAGACAAATTCATCTTTTCGACAAACTTCATTGTGCAAGATATGGAAGAGGACCTTGACATTCATATTATACTTGGTCATCCATTCTTAGCAACAGAAGAGTACTCATTAATGTACAAAGAGGTGAACTTACAATGAGAGTGTAAGATGAACAAGTAATTTTTAAAGTTTTTCAAGCATCTAAAGCCCGTGATATTGACAATGTTGATGAATGCTTAAGGATAAATGTCACTAATTATGGGCACAATAAAAGAATTTGTTGAGTCGCCCACACTTAAGACTGCTACACATGATGCTATGAACAAGAATATAAACTCACCAGAAAATAACTCATCCTATTTTACTTTTGAAAGTGTGGAATCAAAGGTTGATAATGTAGACTGTGTAAACTTTTTGGAGTACGCGTCTCTCATGTGTGTATCAAAGGCAATTATGAAAATTTTTGCGATAGGATCTAAGCTCAAACCATCAATTTAAGGGCCAAAAAGATAAAGCCTCACACTTTTACCCTCCCATCTAAAAGTGAAAGAGTCCAATAGAGAGGTGAAGAAGATGTTGAAAATATATAAATTGGATGAGTTACGGTGGAGTGCTTATAAGAATGCGAAAAATTTCAAAAACAAAACAAATATATGGAAAGAGAAGAGAATTGAGCACTATGTTTACGAACCAGAATATAAATTATTATTGAACAAATCAAGACTCAAACTATTTCTAGGAAAAGTGAAAAGTAAATAGACACAAAGGGATGTACCTTAGTTGTAGATATGATCGTTTTGTCAAGGACGTTAAATGTGACGCTAGTTGGGAGGAAACCCAATATTATTTTACTTATATTTTTATTGTTTTTGTTTTATAGGTGAATAGATTTGGAGAGTAATGGCGTAACAAGATTGAACATTTTAGCGACAGATGTGGTGTGCCAAAGCTAAGGGAGTTTTCTTTCCTTTTATTGTTTCATATTTGTATGTTCACATTGGGGACAATGTGTAATTTTATTTTGGGAAAGGAAATTTAATTCTCTACATTAGTACTTACTATGCATTTTAAATTTTTTAGGGAATTTTTTTAATTCTTAGGATGTTTTTAATCACGATTTTAGTAGAAAATTATAAATATATGGAAACTAAATGCATGCATGCTTGATATGAAACATATAAACTCAATGATAAAAATTGGTTATCATGACTAGGATAAGGAATGTAACATATTTGTTAAGATATTTATATTGATCATGTGATATACTTGCTAGTTTTGATTGGACTGATTCAAATATTTATGCACATATCCATGATTGATTATGGTGTTCTTATTAAGAGAAGATTTGTAGTGAGTTAACGAGTTGATGAGATCTACCGAGTACAAGAATCTATTTGATCATCCCTTGAGGCAAAATCCTATATAGTATCTAGCAAGAGAAATGATTTAGGCATTATTTGGATCGATTGAGCCTTTCAAGTTAACCATTGTTAATATCTTTAGTCACCCATTTGAGCCTAACAAAGAACGATTCATATCATTAAGCCAAATTCTATGCCTAACTAATAAGCAATACCTTTATCCTTGCACCTTTAGCTTGTATGAAAAACAAAATACAATCATGTGTTATGCTATAGAGTAAGGTGAAATGTAATGCACCCTAGAGAGAGAGAGAGAGAGAGAGAGAGAATGAGAAGAAAAACTTACAACATAATTATACCTCTAAAGAAAAAGAAAATAGAATTGAAAATAAGTTGGGGGATGTGGAATAAAAGAATATGACGAGAATGAAAAAAAGGGTGCATTGAAATATCAAGTTATTGCTCAATTGCAGTTAAAAA
The DNA here is from genome assembly GCA_030763125.1 of Hippophae gyantsensis. Taxonomy (NCBI): domain Eukaryota; kingdom Viridiplantae; phylum Streptophyta; class Magnoliopsida; order Rosales; family Elaeagnaceae; genus Hippophae; species Hippophae gyantsensis. The sequence goes on along the minus strand of CM061035.1, from coordinate 36,316,195 downwards.
GTGCATGATGAACAAAAGAAAGCTAAAGTGTGGAAAGAGCCTAAATGTATTCATTTATCGACCCCCCACCTAAGCCATACATTACAAACATTTAAAGTTCTTATTGATCTTTAGCTAAGATTATATTTATATTAGTGGAGAGGGATGTGAAAAATAGACTTATGAGACTTGTTCTAAGATTGAATTTATTAGTATGATCATATAGGTTGATTTCATAAGTGCATTGGATGATATCATGTACAACACACACACATGAATCAATTCGTCAAAAACCTTACATATCCTTGTATTGATGGAACGTTGATTGATGAATATGTGAACCTCCTTATCAAAGGATTGTATGACCATTGAGAGGGATAGTTTTCTTGAAATATGCATGTACTAATAGAAGTATATTTATGAGTATACTACCCATGTGATTTTACTTAGTTATACTTGACTTTACTTGAAGACAAGAAAAGAGTTAAGTTTGGAGGTGTGATGACTCTATGAAAGTGGAGTCATTAGCGAACTTTTTTACTTAATATTTACTTGTTTTATTCAATAAATAGTATTTTTAGGGCTAAAAATATTAAAATGCAAACTTTTTAGTTAAAAGTGATGAAAATGTAATTTTTGGAATTTTTAATGCAAGGCTAATCAGAAGTTGCAATGTGTCCAAACAAACAAGTAGAAGAGCTCACTAGGTAAGCCATATTGATGCCACTCAAGGAAGGATAATGAATCATTGATCGTCATATGTGAGGAGCGAAGTAGCGCGTGTCACATGTCAGTACGACATTCAATTTGAGTTCCGAGAGCAATCAAACCTTCATGCCATGTGTCATCATGCGATTGCTCCTTGCATTCCACTGGTGCGCCACACCATCCGTTATCACAAGTCATATTGCACTATATGGCATTGACTCAGCATGCATTGACTCGGATCGATCTCCACTACTACACGTTGAGCTCTGATTTTCCTAGTGAATTTTATGTGCCATGTGTTGCGTTGTGATTGACTGGCACTATTGATTTTGCTTGTTTTGATCTCAACTCTTGATTTGAAGCTAATTTTATTTTTTAGATTGCATCTGAGCTATATTTAAGCCCTTAATCATAGTTAAATTACAAGAAGCCAATTTAAGTGCAAAAGGCATTAGACTACACTAAGAGATAAAGTATATAACAATTAAAAATATGCCTTCTTTTTAAAGATGATTCCAAATCTCTTAATTTTTTAACAATTATTTCTCCAAGTCTTTGGATCTTCAAAATAAAGAGGTTCTCTTTTTGTATTTGTATATGGTGGTAGAATGGCTATAGAATTGGATCTAAAATATAACCTAAAATATAGCTACACTATTCTAAAACTATCCAAGCTACTTAACTTAATGATTATAACCTATTTATAATAAAAACTGATGTTCTTAGGTTGGAATCAGAAAATAACACCATGTGCTACGGCATGCCTTTTTTCTCACCATGGCACAAAGCCAAACATTATCTCACAACACAACCTAAGAGGACTGTACTACGGTATGAAAAGTCCATCATGCTCAATATGTTTTCTCGAGAGGTGTCCACTATGCCAAAAGAGGGTATTAAAGTCAGTTAAGTGAACTGACTATAAATTGGAAGACTTAAAATTTAAAGTCGGTGAACTGACTTTCAATTTAAAGTCAATTCAGTGCTTGAACCAACTTTAAATTATGTATTTTTTACACATTTTATTCATTTTTAACTAAACTCACTACTATACTTAAAACTTATATTAATCGATCACATAATAGCAAAAAAAACCAAAAACTGTTTAAAAGAGTTAACATACTACAAATAATTGAAAAATTAAATATTAATTAATTATTTTATAATTAAATTTATTATAAAAAATTAATTTACATACAATACATACATACATACATATATATATATATATATAACTTAAATTATAAATAAAATGATGCCGTCTCTTTTGTCATGGATTTTGTGATATTCTAACTTAATTTCACTGAAAGGAAGCTTGGTTTCCTTAGAATCACCAACATAGTGACCAGGAAACTAGGCAAGAGAGATAAGATGGAGTTTGGGCAAAAAACAGCTAGTCCATATAACAATTCATTCCCCTAAATATATGAGCACATAAACATCCATCAAATAAGCTGCCCAAACTTTAGAGACACAAGAATAGAGAAATTAAAGCATTATTAAAAGTACCATGGTGTTATCCTATACTATTCAAGATCATCAGATTCTTCTCCTGGTTCTTGTTGTGATGTTATAATTTGAACCATGTGTTCTACCCATTCTTCTCATAATCATCAAAAATTTGCATAGCATAGCCCGATTTATTCCAACCAAAGAAACACATGTATTTAAATTCAAAAATAAGAATGTAATATCATGAATTCACAAAAAATAATTTATATATGTTAAAATAGTATATTAGTAAAAGAGATTACCACATCGACACCAGAGTGATATAATAATAACACATCCCTTTGAAATCATATTAGCACTATATTAATATTTTGTCTATAAAATATGAAGCTATTTGGAATCAAGCTGGTATTTTTAATGTTATAATGGGCTCTAAATATGAAGTCAAGTGTAACTTTGATTTTTTACTTGGGTTGGTTAAGTTTTGGTGCCCATAAACTAATACATTTGTATTTCCTTGGGGTAAAACAACAATTCCTCTTGAAGATAGATGATTCTTGGTGGTTTTCTATACTTGGTTTACTAGTAACTGATCGCCACACACGAAGTGTGTGCAATGAATATGCAAGTATACGTATTACAACAAGTAATATAATGATAAGAAAAGATATTTCTGATGGAGATTATTTTATTAGAAACTAAGTTTTAAAACTAAAAAAATAAAAATCATTTTTTTGTGTTTTTATATTTTAAGAAAGCAAAATTAAAATAACTAAAAGTAAATAACAATAATTAACTAAAAAGATATATAAGAAAATATCTAGGAACACTTAATCCCCAAATTTTCTAAACATACGAATCGCTAAAATCCCCCCAATATAATTATCAATTAATTACATGATCAATTGAATCTAACCTAGCATGTATTCCTCTCTCAAGTAAACTACACACTATATAGTAATTAATTTAAACACATTCTCATCAATTATAGATCACATACATAAAAATCGTACATCTCTGCCTAGAAACTATGTATGTTATTTAATCAAGACAAATAATTAAATAATTCTCTCAAATCTATTTAATTGCCTCTATGGATAAATTGTTGGCCAAACAACTAATAGCATACAAATCACATTAAATAATATAATTAAATTAAAATTATAATTAGGGTAAAATTTTTGATCATTACATGGTGAAAATTGGGTTCATAAGATCCCTAATAAAGAAAAGAGTAGAAAAAGAAATATAATCAATTTCTTGAATTGTAGTATTAATCTCCTCTTGAATCTCCACCAAAATTGTGTCGTATCTTGAATTTTTCTATATTTTTCTCTCTTTTTAGCTCTAAAAAATGACCAAAACTATGCTAATGGAGGAAAATTAAGATTTATAGAGTTATTAGGGGCTTAAATATTACTCGGGTTTGATCTGGAACGTCATATCAGCTTCAAATCAAGAGCTACGATCAAAACAAGCAAAACTAACAGTTCTAGCCAATCATAACATGTCACGTGGTAGGGGAAATTCACTGGGCGAATTAGAGAACGACGCGTGGCAGGGTAGATTGGTCAGAGTTAATGCTCGCTGAGTTAGTGACACGTTGCTGATGAGTGCTCAAAAATTACTAAAATTACCATGATTTTATGCATATTAATTCATTAAAAATATATATATTTATATGTTTTATCATATATTTATATAAATTTGTCTTTTTCGGAATAACGGGTATTTTTATTGTTTTTCAGGTATTTTCACTTAAAAACGTAACTTAAAGACTCAAAGAGGAATACTGGAAACAATACATCACAAATATATTAATAAATAAATAAGGAAAGGTCAACAAATATGGAAAAATTGGACAAAATGGGTCAAAAAGTTCAAAAATGTCAAAAAGGAGGAAAACGCGCACGGAGCCGCCAGCCGTGCGCAGCACGCCCAAGACCGCGCGCCTTGCTCCAGTTCTGCGCGCACTGCTCCTGCCTTCCGCGTGTGCCCGCACACACCGCTGCCATCTCGCCCATTTTCGCGCGCAGCCGCCCCACATCATGTTGACGTCATCAATGACGTCAACAATCACCACTCCACGTTTCCACCATTTTTTAACATTTTTTCACCCACTTTTTCTCTCCATCCTCACCTATAAATACCCCCCTTCTCTTCACTTCTAAACACACCTCAAAACCATTCTTCACTTCTCTTTCTTTCTCTCATTTCTTAGTTTTTAAGCTTTTCTTAGTTTCTTTCTTAGTTTTTAGTTTTTCTTAGTTAATTTCTCTTAGTTTTAGAGTTCTTCTCTTTTTGAGAAGAACTAGTTATGTTTTTGTAATTTATTTGCTTTTGACGTCATGTTGACGTCATCAATGACGTCATGTTGACGTCATCAATGACGTCATGTTGACGTCATCAATGACGTCATGTTGACGTCATCAATGACGTCATGTTGACGTCATCAATGACGTCATGTTGACGTCATCAATGACGTCATGTTGACGTCATCAATGACGTCATCAATGACGTCATGTTGACGTCATCAATGACGTCATCAATGACGTCATGTTGACGTCATCAATGACATCAACAATCACCACTCCGCGTTTCCACCATTTTTTAACATTTTTTCACCCACTTTTTCTCTCCATCCTCACCTATAAATACCCCCCTTCTCTTCACTTCTAAACACACCTCAAAACCATTCTTCACTTCTCTTTCTTTCTCTCATTTCTTAGTTTTTAAGCTTTTCTTAGTTTCTTTCTTAGTTTCTAGTTGTTCTTAGTTAATTTCTCTTAGTTTTAGAGTTCTTCCCTTTTTGGGAAGAACTAGTTATGTTTTTGTAATTTATTAGCTTTTCGATTCAATAAATGGGAGTGCAAATTCCGCTTGGAGGTTTTCCAAAGAACGAATAGCATCAAGTTCTGTAAGGATTTTATTTTCTTTACGCTATTTTTTATGCTTTATTCTTACATGTTATATTTAATTTGTCCGTGATTAAATTTAACTTTGTCAGTTTATAAATATGATGTAATAATAACGTTGTTATGCTTGCGAAATATTAAATAGGTAAAAATCTCTAAAATGAATTGATTTTATTTTTATTCAAGATTTTATATTAAGAATGTTAGAGAGAAATATATTATTTTTCATTACAAACTTAAATCTGAAAATTAGATTTTAAGGTTTAGTTATCTGGTCTGATTTAGAGTAGTGCTATTTTATTTATTGGTACAATCGCCCGGTAGTTAGAGTGAAGCTCTATTTCAAAAGTTTTTATAAGAATTATTATCTGAAAATGTATTGACAACATGTTTTCAGTAGTGGTTTTAAAACTTGAAAGTTAGTACTCAGATAACTAAATTCTTAGGTTTAATTTGAACACCTTGAATAAAGTTTAAACTGTCTAACCCCACCAAAGGTGACATTTAAATGGTTCATTTTCAATCTCTTAGTAAAAAAAGGAATTAATTTAATTAACCAAATTAGTTATCAACCCCACCCATAGGTGTTAATTGATTTGTTTAGTTAACAAAGAATATCTAACCCCACCAAAGGTGGTATTCATATAAAAAAGAAAAAATCAATAAATATCAATTTATATCTTTAATAATCTAAATAATATGAACAAGCATAATTTCTTAGTTATTATATCCATAAATACTCCACTATTATAAAAGATAAAATTTGCATACATGTTTATTGAATCTGTATCTATGTTTATTTTTAGATTAAAAACACAAAACCCCAAAATATCGTGACAGGATGTTTAGGATTTTATTTCGTTTTGAAAAGTTTGAATAATAAATTAAAAACCACATACATTCCTTCCTTAGATCGACCTTGGGAGTATACTTATCATTTTCTACTAAATGATTCGTACACTTGCGAGATTTTTATAAATACATAAAACCAAATTATCGGTAGGATCGGCGATGTCGGTTCTGCTCTCATCAAGTTTTTGGCGCCGTTGCCGGGGAAAAAATAGCGTTTTTAAATTATTTAGCAAAATTTTAAAAACTTTTTGTGTTGTAAATAATTGTGATTTTTTTTAAATTAAAAAATATATATATATATATACAAAAACAAAAACAAAAACAAAAACAAAATTAATAATAAAAACTTACCTTTCATGAATTGCAAAATAAATTTTTTTTCGTAAATAGTAAAAAAAAATGAAAAATAAAAATAAATTTCAAATTGCATAAAAAAAAACTTACCTTTCATGAATAGTAAAAATAAATAAAAATTAAAAAATTTGAAATAATTAAAAAAAATAAAAAATTTCAAATAATTAAAAAAAAATAAAAAATTTCAAATTTCAAATTTCATAAAAAAACTTACCGTTCATAAATAGTAAAAAAAATTTGAATTTTTTTTTAATTTTAAGTTAAATAAATAAATAAAAATTGTACTATGAATAATAACTTAGTTTTTTTTATCTTAATTTTTGTTTAACTTAATTAACTTATATAACATACATTTTTAATAACTTAATTAACTTACATTTGTACTTAACTTAATTAATTTAATAACATGAAAAGTAAAGATTTAAGGAAGTTCTATCTAGGAGACTAGTTCTTGGAAGCCTTTGTGCCACTAGTCTTTCCTGGAAACGTTATTTTGTCTAGGAGGATGGTTTTTAAGGAGCCTTTGCACCACCATTCTTTCCTAGGAGCACTTTTGGTTAATACTGATTATGTTATTTTATCTATAAAAAAATGAAATAAATAAAATTAAACTTTGTTTTATTTAAATAAATAATTTTTTTAAAAAAATAATAAAAAATAAATAAAAAAAAGTCAAATTTATTTTATTATTAGGGTTTAACTAGTTTTGTTTAGTGTTTTGTATTAAATACCATGTAAATTTTTTCTAAATTTTTGTGTGGTTATTATTTTGCTTGACAGGAGTTTTAAATTTACGTTTTCAATAGTCTATGCGTGGTAGGAGATCCTTAGGAAACCCCCTTACACCATATGTAAATAATATTCATAAATTTAAACAAGTGTCAACAAGACTAGATTCCAACCATCAACCTGTTTTTGAGCCAAACATAGAACCAAGCCTTAATCCTTTACTGGAACCGAAAGAAATGGAAGAAAACCAAAATGTTAGGGAAACCACGATGAAAGAGTTTTCAAGACTGGTGATTGGCACGGCAACTGCCGCTATCTAGCTGGGTGAAGCTGCTCAGAATTATGACCTAAAAATATTCATTTTTCTATGCTTCCTTCCTTTTATGGGCTACCTAATGAAGATTCTCTTTCCTTCATTAGAGACTTCTATGCTACGGTCCAAACCTTCCGCCTCGGTATTCTAAACGAGGATCAACTTCAAATGAGATGTTTCCCCTACACCTTAAAGGATAAGGCCAAAGCTTGGTTAATGTCACTTCCTACAGGTTCTCTGATGACATGGGAGAACATTTATAATAAATTCATGGGAAAATTCTATTCCCACCAAAAAACATCAGAGTTGAGAGGAAAGATTGCTACTTTCTCTCAAATGGAAGGAGAACCATTCCATGAAGCTTGGGATAGGTTCAAAATGTTTCTCACTCAATGTCCCCATCACAGCTTTCCCCTGCAGTTGTAGAACCAATTCTTTTACGATGGACTTACACAACAATGTCAGTTCATTGTCGACAACACTGCAGGAGGAGCAATGGGAGAAAAGACTGCCTCAGAGACGTACAACCTCTTTAAGATATTAGGTGCTAATTCCCAACAGAAAAGCTCACGAGTGAGAAAAGCTGGAGTTCATGAAATCGATTCCAACACTGAAGCTCAGTAACAACTTGTTCAACTGACCAAGCAAGTTTCCCTTCTCACTACACAAACCAACACCAATAATGAACAGTATGGTTTGTATAGCAACATGGGACATGGTACTGAAACCTGTCCATATCAAGGAGAAACAACAGCTGGACCTGAACAAGTTAATGTATTGGGAGCATATCAACAGAGACCAAGGTATGACCCCAATTCCAATACCTACAATCTTGGGTGGAGAAATCATTCGAACTTCTCCTGGAGACAAACAACACTTCTTTCACTCAGGGCTCAAATCAGCCAGGCCAGCAATTCCACCCGCCTATTTCAAGAAGCAATCCCAATAAATTAACCCTAGAGGACAACTTGAATTCTTTTATTCAAGTTTGTAGAGATAACCAATCTAAAACAAATCAACGGTTGGACTCTGTGGAAGCTTCTATCAAAAAGGTGGAAGTTCAAGTAGAATAGTTAGTTGAACATTTGCAAAAACAAAGCAAAGACTAATTTGATGGTCAAATGGGGTAAAATAAATTCAATGAAGAGGAGACATTGAGTTTGTCATTCTGCAATCTCCAAGCAACGTCTTACTAGAAGACGATAAATTTTAGTCCTACATGGGAGGTCACCCATTATTGTATTTTCCTTTGTTTTGGTTTTATTTTGTGTGTAATAAAATTTCAAATGAAATAAATACGTTTGTTTCAAAAATTGTATCCATTCTTTAAATTTAGCATTAAAAAAAATTAAAAATTAAAAATTTAGGTTCCCTGCACCTTTTTGCTTTAAGCCTGTACATTTTGTCGAGTGAGAAATCTTTCTTAGAGATATCTACTATTTTTTTAAAAGCTAAATGTTGATACACAATAGGAAGAGGATCAATTTCAACTACAAATAACCATGGGAGATGCTGAAGATAGGCGGAAAATGATGAAAGACTATACAATGCCAATCATTGGCAATGTAACTTCCGGCATACAATTACAAGAGGCTGCAAGGAATTATGAATTGAAAAATATTCATTATTCTTTATTGCCTTCCTTTTACGGTGTCCCTAATGAAGACCCTTTTGCATTTCATTCGAGAATTCTATGCTATTGTCCAAACCTTTCCACTACATGCAATTAATGAAGATCAACTCAGGATGAGGTGTTTTCCTTATACCCTTAAGGATAAAGCTTGGTCATGGTTCATTACTCTACAGTCAGGTTCTCTAAAAACTTGGGAGGTAGTATATGAAATTTTTATGGGTAGGTTCTATTCCCATCAAAAGACTGTTGATTTAAGGACGAAGCTAGCAAATTTTTCTCAAATGTATGAAGAGCCCTTTCATGAAGCTTGGGAACAATTCAAACTCCTTTTCATTCAATGTCATAATCATAGCTTTCCATTGCAACTACAGAACCAATTCTTTTATGATGGATTGACACTATAGAGTCAATACATGGTTGATAATGCTGCTGGAGGTGCTGTGAGAGAAAAAACTGCAGAGGAAGCCTATAATCTTTATGAGCTGTTGGGTTCTAATTCCCAACAAAGAAGTGCTATAAGGAGAGCAAGAGTCAATGAAGTTGGCTCCGATAATGAGATAACCTTGCAACTTGCTGAATTGACTAAACAAGTGCAACTTCTCACTACCCACCAAATGCCAAATCAAGAGGTGTGTGAAGTGTGTTTTTCAATTGGGCATGGTACTCATAATTGTTCAAATACTTGTGATTCTAGTGTCGATGCCATGGAGGAAGTCAAATCCTTTCAAAGGTATCATACAAACACCTATAATCACCCTAACCATCATTGGAAGCAAAACAATTACCCAGCCTACACCCAATCTTTTAAGCCAACCTTAGAGGATAGCTTGAATGCTTTTATTCAAGTTAGTCATGACAACCAATTGATAAATAATCAAAGGTTGAACACCATGAAGGCTTTAGTTAAAAGGATTGAATCTAAAGTTGGGCAACTGGCTGAACAAATGGAAAAGAAAGAACCAGGAAAGTTGCCCAGTCAACCAGAACAAGCAAATGATGTAAGAACCCTTCGAAGTGGTAAGGTAGTCAATACCGGTTTACCTAAAATCTCTAACGATTTACCTTGTAGTTCAGGTACCAAGGAAGATGATATTCTAGTCTCGCAAAAAGGAGAAATAAGTGTTAAACTTAACAAGCCTTCTGAAAAACTCATTGGAGAGTCATCTAACATCCCCAAAATTCAAAAGACAATAGAACCACACCAGCTACAAGTACCTTTTCCACACCGGTTAAAAGAATCCAAACAAGATAAGAAATTCTATGATATTTTTAATATGCTCTCTAAAGTAAATATCAATTTACCATTATTAGAAGTGATCATGAATGTGCCCTCATATGCTACGTTTTCAAAGAGTTGAACACTAAGAAAAGGAGGTATGAACTGAATGAACGAGTAGTAGTATCAGAAATTTCTATCGCTGTACTTCAGCACAAACTACCTCTTAAGTTGAAAGACCCTAGAAGTTTTATTATAAACATAACTATGGGGGATAGGAAGGTTGCTAAAGCAATGCTTGATTTAGGTGCTAGTATAAATTTGATGCCCTACTCTATATTCTTACAGCTCAATCTAGGAGATTTAAAACCCACAACTATGTCCCTTCAACTTGCAGATAGATCTCTTAAGTATCCAAAGGGAATAGTTGAGGATGTGTTGGTACAAGTAGACAAACTGATAATACCTGTTGACTTTGTGGTTTTGGATATGCAAGAAAATCCAGCATTGGATAGAGAGCACACAATATTGCTTGGTAGACCATTTATGGCAACTACTAAAACTATTATTGATGTCCAAGATGGAAATTTGACAATGATAGTCTTAGGAGAGACTGTTCATTTTAAAGTTTTTGATTCTTCACCTTTTTCTTCTATTTCTACCATCGATGAAATATTTGATGTTGACCCTTTGGATAATCTTGTCTAAAGCACCTTTTTCCAAAACAAAATAGAAGACAAGCTTGAAACTATACTTACACTTGAAGAGGTCGAAGAAGATTTAGATGAGAAAATTAAGGGGTACCTTGAACAACTAGACAATGATGAGTAATGACAAAATCTAGTACACTTTTAAATCTACCGAGTTCTTCATCTAGTAAAGAGGCCAATCCACCTGAACTTGAACTCAAAGACTTACCTGAGCACTTAAAATATGTGTTTTTGGGAGAAGGAGAAACTTGTCTAGTGATAATTTTTCAACCTTGACCAAAAACCAAGAAAAGGAACTCATCAAAGTGCTTAAACAGTTTAAGAAATCTATAGGTTGGAGTATCGGGGATATAAAAGGCATTAGTCCTACAATGTGTATGCACAATATCAATTTGGAGAATGGTGTTAAACATGTACGAGAGGCCCAAAGAAGACTAAACCCAAACATGCAAGAGGTAGTTAAGAAAGAAATTCTTAAATTGTTAGAAGAAGGGATTATCTATTCTATTGCTGATAGTAAGTGGGTTAGTCCAGTGCATGTGGTACCAAAGAAATCTGGGATAACAGTTGTTAAAAATGACAAAAGTGAATTAGTGCCCACTAGAATAATCACTAGATGGAGAATTTATATAGATTTTAGGAAACTAAATTTATATACTAAAAAGGATCACTTTCCTCTTCCATTCATTGATCAAATGTTGGAAAGATTAGTTGGGCACGAATTTTACTATTTTTTAGATGGATTGTCTGGATATTATCAAGTACCCATAGCACCAGAAGATCAGGAAAAGACCACATTTACATGTCCTTTTGGGACATTTGCTATTCGAAGAATGCCATTTGGGTTATGCAATGCCCCTGCCACTTTCCAGAGATGCATGATATCTATTTTCTCAAACATGGTGGAAAAATTCATTGAGATTTTCATGGACAATTTCTCTGTCTTTGGGAACTCATTTGATGATTGCTTACATAAATTGACTTTGGTTTTAGAAAGATGCATTGAATGCAATCTCACCATTAGTTAGGAGAAAATTCATTTTATGGTTCAACAAGGGATAGTTTTAGGACATATAATTTCAAACAATGGTATTGAAGTTGATAAGGGGATAAGAAGCTTCTTAGGACATGCAGGATTTTACAGACGATTTATTAAATATTTTTCTAAAATAAGTCGTCCCTTATGTAACTTGCTATCAAAGGATGTTTATTTTGATTTCAACAATGACTGACTTATTGCCTTTAATACCTTAAAAGAGAAACTAACATCTACCCCTGTTATTATGGCACCAAACTGGTCTTTATCTTTTGAAATAATGTTTGATGCTTCTGATTATACTATAGGATCAGTCTTGGGACAAAGAATGGATAAGCGTTTTCATGCCATCTACTATGCTAGCAAAACACTCAATGATGCCCAAATGAATTATACCACCACTGAAAAGGAATTCTTGGCTATAGTGTTTTCTTTAGAAAAATTTCGATCTTATTTAGTAGGATCTAAAGTGATTGTGCATTCTGATCATGCTGTTTTAAGATACCTATTAAGTAAACCAAATGCCAAGCCAAGATTAATCAGGTGGGTCTTACTCTTACAAGAATTTGACTTATAAATCAAGGATAAGAAAGGCAGTGAAAACTTAGTAGCTAACCATTTGTCTAGGTTGATTTCTGACTTCAATTCTCTTAAAGATAAGAGTAATGAAGATATAGTTGAAACCTTTCCTGATGAACAGTTATTTTTAATAGGTCCAAACCCATGGTATGCTGATATTGTACACTATCTTGCCACTGGTGTTTTGCGACCTAACACTTCATATCAGGACAAGAAAAGGTTTTTTAAAACTATTAAGGACTATTTCTGGGATGACCCTTATTTATACAAGATAGGTCAAGATCAAGTCATCCGGAGATGTGTACCTGAAGAAGAACATAAGAGCATTCTAACTTTTTGTCATAAACTTCATTGTGGGGGCCCTTTTGGTGGTGAAAAGACAGCCCGTAAGGTATTACAGTCTGGATTTTTTTGGCCCACTCTTTTTAAAGATGATCATATGTTTTGTGGACAATGTGATAGATGTCAAAGAACAGGAAACATAAGCAAAAGAGATGAAATGCCTTTGACATCTAATTTAGTTGTTGAACTCTTTGATGTATAGGGGATTGACTTTATGGGTCCTTTTCCCCCATCTAATGGTTTTCAATATATTTTAGTTGCTGTGGATTATGTATCCAAGTGGGTAGAAGCTATCCCCACTAAAACCAATGATGCTAATGTTGTTGTTAAATTCTTGAAGGATTTAATATTCAGTAGGTAGCCATTTTTGATGGAGGTAGCCAATTTTGTAACAAAATCTTTGATGGAGTACTAAACAAGTACAACATCACACATAAAGTAGCTACTCCATATCATCCTCAAACTTCTGGTTTAGTGGAAGTAAGTAATAGGCAAATTAAGGGAATATTGGAACGCACTGTGCGTCCTTCAAGGAAGGATTGGGCATTTAAGTTAAATGATGCCTTATGGGCATACCGCACTGCTTACAAAACACCTATTGGGATGAGCCCTTACCAGTTAATCTTTGGGAAAGCGTGCCACCTTCTCGTTGAACTTGAACACAAGGCTTACTGGGCAATTAAAGAGTTAAACATTGATTTAGATAAAGCAGGAGAAAAACGATTACTCCATCTTAATGAGTTGGAAGAAATTAGGAATGAAGCCTATGAGAATGCCAAATTATACAAAGAGCGTACTAAGCGCTATCAGGATAAGAAGCTAGTTCCTAAGATTCTTCACCCTGGAATGAAAGTTCTTTTATTTAATTCTCGTTTGAGATTGTTTCCAGGAAAGTTGAGATCAAGATGGGATGGACCATTCAAAATAGTTCAGGTATTGGAACAGGGAGTAGTAGAACTATTGGACTCCAAGACACAAAAAACATTCAAAGTCAATGGGCATCATGTGAAGCCTTATTTAGAAGAACCAAACAACATTGCTAAAATGGATTGCATTTGGTTGAGTAACCCTTAGCACCATAAAGTTACGTCTTGTTAAGACGATAAACTAAGCGCTGGATGGGAGACAACCCATCATTTTAGGTAATTTTTTTTTGTTTTATTTATTTAATTTCTATTGTTTATTTTAGTTTAATTACATGTGAATAATTTTAAAATTGTTAAAATTAAAAAATATTTGTTGAGATGTTAGAAGTTCACAGTGATCTGTCTGTGTGAACTTTATTGATGAGTATGATGGATGCACTTGTATTTCTCCATTACTACTTGCACATTCTCAGGAAATAGGTAATATTTCTTCTCTTTTCTCTTTATCTTTAATTTATAGTTGTTACATTGAGGACAATGTAAGTTCTAGGTTAGGGGCAGTGAAAAGTTACCATGCTTAATTTAAAAAAAATTAACAATTTAAAATAATAATAATAATAAAATAATAATTTTTTTCCTTTTTTTATGTTTACATTTTCATTTTTATTGTGTTTTGTTTTATTTTCTTTGTGTGATTTAGTAATTTTTGGAATTTAAAAAAAAATTCTCACAAAAATTTATTATTTCTTTAAATCAAATTTAAGTAAATAGTTAAGTCTTTTGTACTGTTAGATTAATTTTTGAAAACATATCATGAAATATTTTGTAATTATTTTTGATAATTAGTTAGTTTTTGTCATAACTAGTATTTCTTGATAAGATGTAGAAATTATATTAAACCCAAAATCGGTGTTTATGAATTTTTTTTTAATGGAGACTACCTTTTTGAGATATAATTTGAGCCTAATTTCCTTTATTCAGAGTGAAATATATATTTTTTCTACTCCAAACACATTTCTTATTTCTTCAATTTTTTATACATTTGTCTCTATAGGCATTATCATTGAATGTATGAATTTTTTCTCATCTCTATATGCTTTTATCTCATTCATGCATGACTGCTACAAAAAAAAGATATATTTGGGGTTACTTAAACCAAATCAAACAAAAAAGCCACAAAATTAACCACTCACCAAAATCCTAAAAAAATGTACAATCTGTACATGGGTTGACTCTCTAAAAAAATGATATATATTGAAAAGTATCTTCAGAAAAATATAGAGAGATAAAGAATATATAGTATAATCTACATACTATGACCCGCATTACCCAAAATCCAAACAAATGTACAATCTGTACATAGGTTGACTCTCTAAAAAAAATGATATATATTGAAAAGTATCTTCAGAAAAATATAGAGAGATAAAGAATATATAGTATAATCTACATACTATGACCCACATTGCCTACAAAGTTGTGAGTAAAGACTAATTACAAAAGAAAGATATAGGAAGTAATTCCCTAAAAATTCATTGCACTTTCTTCATTTGTAAAAGGCATATATCTTGAAATTTTTTCTTAATGAGTTTGATTTATGCATGAAAATAATTTTTATATATGATATCTTTATAATTTATACATTTGATTCCTTCCATGAGATCAACGTCAAAATAACACTTTGAGCCTTTATTCTTTATACATATACGAACATATTAGTTCATTTCTATACATCAACTCTTTCGCATATAAATTAGTATGAGTGTTTCAACCCATAGGATTCAGTGAGTATTGACTTGTGAGGAATAGAGTCGAAGCGAATTCGGATTCATGACACAGAAGTGATTTAGGATAGTTTAATTTTTAGTTTTTATCGCTTCTCTTGCTAAGGGACTAGCAAGAAGCTGGTTGGGGGTTGTGATGAGTGCTCAAAAAGCACTAAAATTACCATGATTTTATGCACATTAATTGATCAAAAATATATATATTTATATGATTTTATCATATATTTATATAAATTTGTCTTTTTCGGAATCACATGTATTTTTATTGTTTTTTAGGTATTTTTACTTAAAAACGCAACTTAAAGACACAAAGAGTAATACTGGAAGCAATACATCGCAAATATATTAATAAATAAATGAGGAAAGGTCAACAAATATGGAAAAATTGGACAAAATGGGTCAAAAAGGAGTAAATTGCGCCGTCGTGCCGCCCAGTTGCCCAGCCACGTCGAGAAGCCGCACGCATCCGCACGCGCCAGCCTTTCCTTCCGCACCCCCATGCACCCCTTCTACGCCCATCTGCGCGTGCTTGCACTCAGTTGCGCCCCATCTGCGCGCGCTTGTGCCCAACTGCTACCCATCTACGCCCCATCTGCGCACAACCGCCCCACGTCATGCTGACGACATCAATGACGTTAGCAATCACCACTCCGCGTTTTCATCATTTTTTAACATTTTTTCACCCACTTTTTCTCTCCATCCTCACCTATAAATACCCTCTTCTATTCACTTCATACCACACCTCAAAAGACACTTATTTCCTCTTTCTTTCTCTCATTTCTTAGTTTTTAAGCTTTTTCTTAGTTTCGTTCTTAGTTTTTAGTTTTTCTTAGTTAATTTCTCTTAGTTTTGGAGTTCTTATTTTTTTTAGAAGAACTAGTTATGTTTTTGTAATTTATTTGCTTTTTGATTCAATAAATAGGAGTGCAAATTCCATTTGGAGGTTTTCTAGCAACGGGAATAGCATCGAAGTACTGTAAGGATTTTATTTTCTTTATAGTTATTCTTTATGCTTTATTCTTACATGTTATATTTAATTTGTGTGTGATTAAATTTAACTTTGCTGGCTGTTTGTAAACATGATATAATAATAACGTTGTTATGCTTGCGAAATATTAAATAGGTAAAAATCTCTAAAATGAATTGATTTTATTTTTATTCAAGATTTTATATTAAGAATGTTAGAGAGAAATATATTATTTTTCATTACAAACTTAAATCTGAAAATTAGATTTTAAGGTTTAGTTATCTGGTCTGATTTAAAGTAGTGCTCTTTTATTTGTTGATACAATCGCCCGGTAGTTAGAGTGAAGCTCTATTTCCAAACTTTTTATAAGAATTATTATCTGAAAATGTATTGACAACATGTTTTCAGTAGTGGTTTTAAAACTTGAAAGTTAGTACTCGGATAAGTAAATTCTTAGGTTTAATTTGGACACCTTGAATAAAGTTTAAACTGTCTAACCCCACCAAAGGTGTCATTTAAATGGTTCATTTCAATCTCTTAGAAAAAAAAAGGAATTAATTTAATTAACCAAATTAGTTATCAACCCCACCCATAGGTGTTAATTGATTTGGCATATGTTTTGGCATCCTTACACATGACATAACGTGATTCACTCTTCGTGCTTGCATGGCGTCTACGTGCCTTGCCCAGTCAGCTCCTTTGCTTGTGTAGCATGCCACACGGTAGCTTTTGATTTGTCCTACGTTAAAAATTCAAAAATATTCCAAAAATTATATTTTCACCCCTTTTCACAAAAAAGTTTATATTTTAATTTTTTTGGCCATAAAAATATTAATTATTAAATAAAACAAGTAAATATTAAGTAAAAAAGTATGCTAATGACTCTATTTTCATAGAGTCATCACACCCCAAAACTTAACTCTATGCTTGTCTTCAAGTAAAGCAAAGTATAACTAAATAAAATAACTTGGGTAGCAAGTTCATAAGTATACTTCTATTAGTACATGGATATTTCACGAAAACTATCCCTCTCAAAAGTCATACAATTCTATGATAAAGAGATTCACATATTCATCAATCAACGTTCCATCAATACAAGAATATGCAAATATTTTGGCAAATTGATTCGTGTATGTGTGCTGCACATGATATCTTCCAATGCACTCATGAAATCAAACTATATGAGCATGCTAATCAATTCAATCTTATAACAAGTCTCATAAGTCTATTTTTTCACATCCCTCTCCACTATTATAAATATGCACTTAGCTCAAGATCAATAAGGACTTTAAATGGCTGTAATATACGACTTAGGTGGAGGGGGTCAGTAAATGAAGACATTTTAGGCTCTTTCCACACCTTAGCTTTTTTTTTCTTTCCATCATGCACTTTTTAACTGAAATTGAGCTATTACTTGATATTTCAATACACCCTTTTTTTCATTCCATAAAAATATTAATTATTAAATAAAATAAGTAAATATAAGGTAAAAAAAATGCGCTAAGAACATTATTTTCATAGAGTACTCATCACACTCCCAAACTTAACTCATTGCTTGTTCTCAAGTGAAGCCAATTATAACTAAATAAATAGCTTGGGTAGTATATTCATAAGTATACTTCTATTAGTACATGCATATTTCATGAAAACTATCCCTCTCAAAAGTCGTACAATTCTATGATAAATAGGTTCACATATTCATCAATCAACGTTCCATCAATACAAGGATATGTAAGGTTTTTGATAAATTGATTCGTGTGTGTGTGCTACACATGATATCATGCAATGCACTCATGACATCAACCTATATGAGCATGCTAATCAATTCAATCTTAGAACAAGTCTCATAAGTCTATTTTTCACATCCCTCTCCGCTAATATAAATATGCACTTAGCTCAAGATCAATAAGGAATTTACATGGCTGTAATGCAAGGCTTAAGTGGGGGGAGGGGTTAATAAATGAAGACATTTTAGGCTCTTTCCACACCTTAGCTTTTTTTTCATCATGCACTTTTTAACTACAATTGAGCTTTTACTTGATATTTCAGTACACCCTCTTTTGTCATTCTTTTCATTTTTTTTCACATTTTCGTTTGTAACTTCACAACACCCCCAAACTTATTTTCATCTTTATTTTTTTTTTCTTTAGAGGGATAATTGTGTTGTGAGTTTAGCTCTTTTCTTTTTCTTTTTCTTTTTTTATGGGGTGTATTACATTTCACCTTACTCTAAGCATAACACTTGATTGCATTTTTTTTTCTTTTCATACAAGCTAAATGTGCAAGGGTAAAGGTAATACTTATTATGTATGCATTAAATATGGGTTAACGATATGAAAGGTTCTTTGTTAAGCTCAAATGGGCGACTAAAGATATTAACAATGGTTACTTGAAAGGCTCAATCGATCCAAATAAGGCCTAAATCATTTCTCTTGCTAAATACTATTTAGTTTTTTTGGCTATAGATTCTAAAACTCGGTAGATTTCATCAACTCACATGACTCACTACAAATTTTCTCTCAATAAGAACACCAAAATCAATAGTAAACATATGCATAAAAAATTGAATCAATCCAATCAAAACTAGCAAGCATATCACATGATTAATGTAAATATCTTAACAAATATGTTACATTCCTTAACGTAGTCATTACAACCAATTTTTATCATGGAGTTCATATGTTTAATATCAAGCATAGATGCATTTAGTTTCCATATATTTATCAATTTCTATCCAAATCATGATGAAAAACAACCTAAATTTTTTTAAAAAAAATTCCCTAAAAATTTAAAATGCATACTAAATACTAATGTAGAGAATGAAGTTCCTCCCCTAAACTTAAATTACACATTGTCCCCAATGTGCACATATAAATATGAGAAGGTAAAAAAAAACTCCCTTAGTCTTGGCACACCACATCTGTTGTTGAAACACTCATTCTTGTTATGTCATTTCTCTCCACATTTATTCACCTATAAAAAAATGAAAATATAAGTAAAATAATATTGGGTTGCCTCCTAACCAGCATCACATTTAACGTCTTTAACTAAACGGTCATATCAAGTCTTAAGGTCCATCCACTAAGGTTATCACAGATGTTTCATTTCATAATTGATCTTCAATATAGTGCTCTCTTTATCTTTTTTTTTTCTAATTCAATGGCTTCATGGTTGGTTACCTTAGTGATGATGAATGGACCTGACCATTTACTCTTTAATTTTCCCAGAAATAATTTGAGTCTTGAGTTGTGTAGTAACACTTTTTGACCTGGTTCGAAGATATGGTGCACAATTTTTTTGTCATTCCATATTTTTGTCTTTTCTTTGTAAAGCTTGGCATTTGCATAAGCATTCCACCATAATTCAGCCAATTAATTTATTTGAAGCATTCTTTTCTCACCAACTGCATCTATGGACATATTCAACTGTTTCAATGCCCAATATGTTGTGCTCCAATTATAATGGTAAGTGACAAGCCTTTCCATAAACTAGCTTATAAGGGGTGGTACTAATTGGTATTTTAAATGTAGTTCTGTATGGCCATAAAGCATCATCCAACTTAGATGACCAATCCTTCCTAGAGATGTTCACAATTTTCTCCAAAATTCTTTTCACTTCTTTAAAAGATACCTATACTTGCCCACTCGTTTGGGGATGGTAACGGGTAGACACTTTATGCTTAATCCTATACTTAGACAATAAGGAATTAAATGCTTTATTGCAAAAGTGACTTCCTCCATCACTAATAATGATCCTACGAGTTCCAAAGCTAGTGAAAATATTTTTCTTCAAAAATTTCATGACAACTTTGGCATCAAATTTGTTGCTAGCAATGGCTTCTACCCACTTTGACACGTAATCCAATCCTACAAGTATGCATTGGTTTCCAAATGATGGAGGAAATGGTCCCATAAAGTCGATGCCCCACACATCAAACAATTCCACTTGAAGTATACTATTCAGAGGCATCTCATCTCGTTTTGAAATATTACCTATCCTTTGACATTTGTCACATATCTTTACATAATTGTAAGCATCTTTAAATAGTGTAGGCCAAAAATAACCAGATTGAAGTACCTTAGCTGTTGTAAAACATTTATCATCAAACTTGAAAGGCATGTCCTTTTCCAAAAGATTACACAAGGATTTGGAGATTTGGGAAAAATATTTTATAAATCTACGATAAAAACCTGCTTTCCCAAAAAAACTCCTTTCTCCTTGTACATTGGTAGGTGGTGGTAGTTTCTCAATCACTTCTATCTTAGCTCTATCCACCTCAATACTATTAACTAAGATTTTGTGGCCTAAGATTATACCTTCATGCACTATGAAATGACATTTCTCCCAATTTAAAATCAAATTTGTTTCTTCACATATTTGTAACACTAGGGAGAGATAGTGTATACATTCATCAAATGAGTTTCCAAAGACCGAAAAATAATCCATGAAGATTTCTAGATGCTTCTCCACCATGTCTAAGAAAATGACCATCATACAACGTTGAAAAGTAGCAGGTGGGTTACATAATCCAAAGGGCATTCTCCTGAAAGCAAAAGCTCCATAAGGACATATGAAGGTGGTATTTTCTTGGTCTTCAAATGCCACAACAATTTGGTTATAACCAGAGAATACATCTAGAAGGCAAAATAAAGAATGCCCAGTTAATCGGTCAAGCATTTGATCCATGAATGGGAGAGGAAAATGATCCTTCCTTGTAGCTTTATTTACTTTACGAAAATACATACATACTCTCCATCCCGTGATAGTCCTAGTTGGTATTAACTCATTAGACTCATTTTCCACCACAGTGATTCCTCCTTTCTTCGGTACATATTGGACTGAACTTACATATTCAGTATTTGATATTGGGTAAATAATGCCCATGTCTAGCCACTTGACAATTTCCTTCTTCACAACTTCTTTCATAATGGGATTTAAGAAGCATTGTCATCCCTAGTGGGTTTAGCCCCATCCTCTAGCAAGATTTCGTGCATGCATATATATGGACTTATGCCTTTGATGTCGGAAATAGACCAATATATAGCTCTCTTTAAGTTCCTTAACACCTTTAGTAGTGCTTCCACTTGCTCTATACTTAGATCAATTGAGATTATGACTGTCTCGTTATCACCCAAAAATGTATAACGAAGATGAGAAGGTAAAGGTTTAAGCTCTAATTTTGGTGGCTCCTCAATGGATGGTTTCAACCGTGAGCTTATTTCAAGACATTCCACAACTGCATTTGATACGCACATAAGAGGTGTGTCCTTTGGAAAGTTCACACAGTTTATAATATCAACCTTTGATTCCATATTTTCAAAATTAAAATAGGTTGAGTCATTTGCTATTGAGTTAATGTCCGTGTTCATAGCATCATGTGTTAAGGGGGTGGATTTAACAAGTTCTTTTAAGTTGTCCCCATATTCAATAACATTTATCCTTAAACATTCATTAGCATTATCAATATAAGTGGGGTTCAGATTCTTTAAAAACTTTAAATATTACTTGTTCATCTTGCACTCTCATTGTAAGTTCACCTTTTTGTACATCTAGTTGCTAAGAATGGATGACCAAGTATGATAAGAATATCACGGTCCTCTTCCATGTCTAACATAATGAAGTCCATCGAAAAGATGAATTTGTCTACTTTTACAAGCACATATTGTACCACATCCTAAGGTCTCTTAATTGATATATCTACTATTTGTAATGCTACTAAAGTGGGTTTGGATTTACCAACCCTCAATCTCTTGAATATTGATAATGGCTTAAGGTTAATGCTAGAACCTAAGTCGCATAATGCTTTCTCAAAGTGAATCTTCCCAATTATACAAGGAATGTCAAAACTACCTAGATCTTTCAACTTTTGGGGTAGTTTTCTAGCAAGGATGGTACTACGACATTCAGTTAAGGTTATTATTTCATGATCTTCAAGACTCATTTTCTTTGATAGTATATCATTCATGAATTTGGAATAAGACGACATTTATTCAAGTGCCTCTACAAATGGGTATGTTTATATGCAGCTTTTTGAAGACATACAAAAATTTTAAAAATTGTGTATCTGTATTTTGCTTTTGTAGCCTTTGAGGAAAAAGGAATAGTTGGTTTTCAGAGGTTGCTCTTTTTTGGCTGAATTATTTCATTTCCATTACTCTCTTTATCCACTAATTCCTCTTCATCCTTTTTAGTTTTCGGTTCCTCCTTATCCTTTTGAGTTTCATATCCCTCTAGATTTTTACCACCCCTCAAGGCTATAACACTACAATGGTCCTTCCCTTCTCTTCTTGAGTTTATAATTGTGTCACTTGGAAGGTTACCTTGAGGCCTTTAGCTTATGGCCTGGGCAAGTTACCCCATTTGGTTCTTCAAATTTTGAATCGAAGCCTCTTGAGTGGACACTTTTGTATTTACTGATTGGATGAAGTCTTTCATAATCCCCATTAAGGCATTTGTATTGTCCTCAGTAGATGGCTTCTTCTCTTGGGCTTGTGATTAATGTGGTTGTTGAAAATTAGGTGGTGGAAATGATTGATGGTTGAATTGATTACCACCTTGATTATTGTTATTCCAAGAGAAATTTTGATGTTGTCTCCATCCTGGGTTATATGTGTTTTAGTATGAATTATTGTTATGATTCATATTACCTATATAGAAGATCGATTCAAGATTATGTGGACAATTATCAAACAAATGGGCTCCATCACCAAACACACAAGACACTCTTGCATCTTGGACCTGGTTTATACTCGCTGGAGAGTTTTAAACCATCAAAATATTTACCAAAACGGACACTTGAGTTGTAAGTGTCATGATATCATTTACCTCATGCCTTCCACCTACTCTTCTTGTGGCTATCATTCTGTTCATTGACCATTGATAATTATCGCTAGTCATTTTCTACTCTATGCTTCTAATAGCTCTAAAGGATATGTCTCAATTAAAAGTAAATAATAATTAAAAAATAAAAAATAAACAATTAAATAAATAAATTAAAGTTAAAAAATAAATAAATAAAACAAATTAACTAAAATAAATAAATAAATATGTCAGTAAAAGAAAATAAGTAAATTAAAATTAAAATTAAAGTAAAGAAAATAAATTAAGAAAACTAACTAAAAAATTAATAACAAAAAGATTATTAATTTCTAATATTTATAGTCCCCAATAACGACGCCAAAAACTTGATCGCCACACACAAAGTGTGTGCAATGAATATGCAAGTATACGTATCGCAACAAGTAATATAATGATAAGAAAATATCGTTCCCCACGGGTATTATTTTATTATAAACTAATTTTTAAAACTAAAAAATTAAAAATCAATTTTTTTTGTGTTTTTATATTTAAGAAAGCAAAATTAAAATAACTAAAAGTAAATAACAATAATAATTAAATCAGGATTGATAACTAAAAAAATATATGATAAAATATCTAGGAATACTTAATCCCCAAATTTTCTAAACATACGAATCACTAAAATCCCTCCAATATAATTATCAATTAATTACATAATTAATTGAATCTAACATAGCATGTATTCTTCTCTCAAGTAAACTACACACCATATAGTAATTAATTTAATCACACTCTCAGCCAATTAAATTGTATACTACTCATTAAGTTCATCAATTATGGATCACATACATAAGAATCGTATATCTCTGCCTAGAAACCATGCATGTTAGTTAATCAAGACAAACAATGAAATAATTCTCTCAAATCTATTTAATTACCTCTACAGATAAATTGTTGGCCAAACAAGTAATAGCATACAAATGAAATTAAATATTAGAATTAATTTATAATATAATTGGAGTAAAATTTTAGTTTATCACATGGTAAAAATTGGGTTCATAAGATCACTAGATTAATAAATTAATTACACATAATTGTGTTCATAAAAATCATATTTTTCATAAAAGAAGACATAAAATTGATAAATAAAAGAGTAGAAAAAGAAATACAATCAATCTCTTCAATTGTAGAATTAATCTCCTGTTGAGTCTCCACCAAAATTTTGTCATCTCTTGAATTTTTCTATATATTTCTCTCTTTTTAGGTCCAAAAAATGACCAAAATTATGCTAATAGAGGCAAATTAGTGTTTATGGAGGGATGAGAGGCTTAAATTTTACTCCGATGCGATCTAGATTGTCAGATCAACTTCAAATCAAGAGCTATGATCAAAACAAGCAAAATTGGTAGTTCTGCCCAATCACAATGTGACACGTGGCAAGGGAAATTTATTGGGTGAGTTAGGGAGCGATGCATGGGTTGACGGGGCGAACCAACGATACATACGTAGATAACATTGGTTCACCACATCAACTGATGTTATCCACATTGATCGGGCAGAACCGACATCGCCGATCCTACCGATACTTTGGTTTTATCTATTTATAAAACTCTTGCAAGTGCACGAATCATTTTGTAGAAAATGATAAGTATACTCCCAAGGTCGATCTAAGGAAGGAATGTATGTGGTTTTTAATTTATTATTCAAACTTTTAAAAACAAAATTAAATCCTAAACATCCTGTCACGATATTTTGGGGTTTTGTAGTTTTTAATCTACTTACATAAAAATAAACATAGATACAGATTCAATAAATATTTATGCAAATTTTATCATTTATAATGGTGGAGTATTTATGGATATAATAATTAAGTTAATTATGCTTGTTCGTATTATTTAGGTTATTAAAGATATGAATTGATATTTATTGATTCTCTCTTTTTTATATGAATACCACCTTTGGTGGGGTTAGATATTCTTTGTTAACTAAACAAATCAATTAACACCTATGGGTGGGGTTGATAACTAATTTGGTTAATTAAATTAATTCCTTTTTCTAAGAGATTGAAAATGAACCATTTAAATACCACCTCTGGTGGGGTTAGACAGTTTAAACTTTATTCAAGGTGTCCAAATTAAACCTAAGAATTTAGTTATCCGAGTACTAACTTTCAAGTTTTAAAACCACTATTGAAAACATGTTGTCAATACATTTTCAGATAATAATTCTTATAAAAACTTTTGAAATAGAGCTTCACTCTAACTACCGGGCGATTGTACCAACAAATAAAAGAACACTACTCTAAATCCGATCAGATAACTAAACCTTAAAATCTAATTTTTAGATTTAAGTTTGTAATAAAAAATAATATAATTCTCTCTAACATTCTTAATATAAAATCTTTAATAAAAATAAAATCAATTCATTTTAGAGATTTTTACCTATTTAATATTTCACAAGCATAACAACGTTATTATTACATCATGTTTATAAACAGCCAGCAGAGTTAAATTTAATCACAAACAAATTAAATATAACATGTAAGAATAAAGCATAAAAAATAACTGTAAAGAAAATAAAATCCTTACAGAACTTCGATAATATTCCCGTTGTTGGAAAACCTCCAAGCGGAATTTGCACTCCCATTTATTGAATAAAAAAGCTAATAAATTACAAAAACATAACTAGTTCTTCCCAAAAAGGGAAGAACTCTAAAACTAAGAGAAATTAACTAAGGAAAGCTAAAAACTAAGAAAAACTAAAAAAAACTAAAAAATCTAAGAAAAGAGAGAAAGAAAGAGAGAAGAGAATGTGTTTTGAGGTGTGATTAGAAGTGAAGAGAAGGGAGGTATTTATAGGTGAATATGGAGAGAAAAAGTGGGGGAAAAAATGTTAAAAAATGATGAAAACGCGGAGTGCAATTGCTGAGGTCATTGATGACATCAGCATGACGTCATGGGGCGGCTATGCGCGAAAATGGGGCGAAATGCCAACGGCGCACGCGAGGGAGGGCGCCGCAGCGCGCGTGGAAGGCGGCTTGCGCGCGCCGATCTGTGGCGTGGTGCGTCTTCGCGCACGGCTAGGTGGTTTGTCTGCGGCGCGCGATTTTCTCCTTTTTGACATTTTTGACCCTTTTGACCCATTTTGTGCAATTTTTTCATATTTGTTGACCTTTCCCCATTTATTTATTAATATATTTATGATGTATTGCTTCCAGTATTCCTCTTTGAGTCTTTAAGTTACGTTTTTAACTGAAAATACCTGAAAAACAATAAAAACACCCGTGATTCCGAAAAAGACAAATTTATATAAATATATGATAAAACATATAAATATATATATTTTTAATCAATTAATGTGCATAAAATCATGGTAATTTTAGTGCTTTTTGAGCACTCATCACAACCTCCAACTGCCTTCTTGCTAGTCCCTTAGCAAGAGAAGCGATAAAAACTAAAAATTAAACTATGCTAAATCACTTCCGTAGATTGACACGGTTGCATTTAGCCTATGCAACAAGCCTTTAAACCCCTAGGTTGCCCTAGTGGACGAGTTTGAGTCTCGTGAGGGTTTTCAGTAATGATACCCACAAACATTGAACTAAATGTAAAAATTAAAAGAAATAATAAAAACAATCAACTTCAAAACTAAAATTACAACAAAATCAAAAATTAACTTTTAAGAATAAAAGAAAACAACATAACACAAAAATGTCTCATACTTTTTAATCTCCTTTAAGATCATAATTAAAATCTCAAGCATAAGTTATTTTAATCTTCTTAAACAATCATGATTTATTATAATAATTAGTTGAAAATCATTTTCATATTTCATATAAAAAATGTATCAATTTAATTTCACCCAATTTCAGTGTCATGAATCCGAAATCGCTTCGACTCTATTCCTCACAAGTCAATACTCTCAAAACACTGAATCCTATGGGTTCAAACACTCATACTAATTTATATGCGAAAGAGTTGATGTATAGAAATGAACTAATATGTTCGCATATGTATAAAGAAGAAAGGCTCAAAGTGTTATTTTGACGTTGATCTCATGGAAGGAATCAAATGTATAAATTATAAAGATATCATATATAAAAATTATTTTCATACATAAATCAAACTCATTAAGAAAAAATTTCAAGATATATGCCTTTTACAAATGAAGAAAGTGCAATAACTTTTTATGTAATTACTTCCTATATCTTTCTTTTGTAATTAGCCTTTACTCACAACTTTGTAGGCAATGTGGGTCATAGTATGTAGATTATACTATATATTCTTTCTCTCTATATTTTTCTGAAGATATTTTTCAATATATATCATTTTTAGAGACTCAACCCATGTATGTGATTGTACAATTTTTTGGATTTTGGGTAATGTAGGTCATAGTATGTAGATTATACTATATATTCTTTATCTCTATCTATTTTTCTGAAGATACTTTTCAATATATATCATTTTTTAGACAGTTAACCCATGTACACATTGTACATTTTTTTTAGGATTTTGGTGAGTGGTTAATTTTGTGGCTTTTCTGTTTGATTTGGTTTAGGTAACCCCAGATATATCTCTTTTTTTTTGTACCAGTCATGCAAGAATAAGATAAAAGCATATACTATCAATTTCTACTCAAATCATTTAATCTAAGCAAAAATAATAATAAAAAATATACGACACTCTATTAAGATGAGAAAAAAATTCATACATTCAATGCTAATGCCTATAGAGATCATCTAAAAATTTGAAGAAATAAGAAATATGTTTGGAGTAGAAAAATATATATTTCACTCTGAATAAGGGAAATTAGGCTCAAATTATATCTCACAAAGGTAGTCTCCACTAAAAAAAAATCATAAACACCAATTTTAGGTTTAATATAATTTCTACATCTTATCAAGAAATACTAATTATGACAAAAACTAACTAATTATCAAAAACAATTACAAAATATTTCATGATATGTTTTCAAAAATTAATCTAATAGTACAAAAGACTTAACTATTTACTTAAATTTGATTTAAAGAAATGATAAATTTTTGTCAGAATTATATTTTTTTAATTCCAAAAATTATTAAATCACACAAAGAAAATAAAACTAAACACAATAAAAATGAAAATGTGAACATAAAAAAAAATTTATTTTTTTTTATTTTTTTAAAAAATTGTTAATTTTTTTTTTAAATTAAGCATGGTAATTTTTCACCACCCCCAACCTAGAACTTACATTGTCCTCAATGTAACAACAGTAAATTAAAGATAAAGGGAAAAGAGAGGAAATATTACCTATTTCTTGAGAATGTTACAAGCAGTGATGGAGAAATGCAGGTGCATCCATCATGTTCATTAAAGTGCACACAGACAGATCGTTGTGAACTTCTAACATCTCAACAATTTTTTTTTTGTTTTAACAATTTTTAAAATTATTCAAATGTAATTATACTAAAATAAACAATAAAACAAAGAAGAAGAAATTACCTAAAATGATGGGTTGCCTCCCATCCAGCGCTTAGTTTAACGTCTTAGCAAGACGTAACTTGGGGATTTCATTTTAAGTAAACTCAATGTCCCCTCATCATTGAGTCAATTCAACCAACAAGTAAGACAAGATTGTCTACTTATACTTTTTTCAGTCATGTCCTATGAATTTTCAAATTTTTCTGTACTTAAAATTAGGGACATGCTTGTGAGTTTTAGATAATCCATGTCTAGGTACAAATCAAATAATTAAAGGCATCAAAACACAATTGTACCTAGATCAAACAAAACAACTAACTCCTTAGATTGTAATTAAAACTTTAAAATTTTGGAGATAGTTTTAGAATTTTTTTGTTTTTTTGTCTTTGTTTTTGTTCTTTTAAGTATAATATCTAAGTTAAAATAACATAATCAATATTAACCAAGAGTGCTCCTAGGAAAGAATGGTGGGGCAAAGGCTCCTTAAAAACCATCCTCCTAGACAAAGCAACGTTCCCAGGAAAGACTAGTGGCACAAAGGCTTCCAGGAACTAGTCTCCTAGACAAAACTCCCTTAGATCTTTACTTTTCATGCTATTAAAATTAAGTTAATTAAGTTAAGTTAAGTTAAAATTTAAGTTAATTAAGTTAATAAAAAGGTAGGTTAATCAAGTTAATGAAAATCTAAGTTAATTAAGTTAATGAAAATCTAAGTTAATTAAGTTAGTAAATTAAATTAATATAAGTTAGTAAATTAAGTTACTAAAAACCTAAGTTAATTAACTTAAACGAAAATTAAAAAATAAAATAGTTAAAAAAAATAAAATTTAAAACAAAATTAAACCAAAAATAAATTGAAAAAGTAAAAGAAAATAAAAAAAATTAAAAAAAATTAAAAAAAATAATTGAAAAATATAAAAGAAAAAAAAGAACAAAAAGGAACAAAAAATAAAAAAAAATTGAAAATAAAGTTTTTGATTTTTTTTTTGAAATTTTTTTTTATTTTTTAAATAAAATAAATTTTTTTATTTTTTAATTTTTTAATTTTTTTTAATTTTTTTTAATTTTTTTTAATTTTTTTTAATTTTTTTTAATTTTTTTAATTTTTTTAATTTTTTTAATTTTTTTATTCTTATTTATTTATTAATTTAATTTAAAATTTATTTACTTTTTTTTACTTCAAATTTCAAAATTCAAAATTATTTTATTATTCATGCTATATTTTATTTATTTATTATGATATTGAAATTTCAAATTTTTTTTTTTACTTTTCACAAATAACAAAATTTTTTATTTTTTTATTTATTTTTAATAAAAAAATCACAATTATTTACAACACAAAAAGTTTTTAAAATTTTGATAAATAATTTAAAAACGCTATTCCTTCCCCGGCAACGGTGCCAAAAACTTGATCGGGCAGAACCGACATCGCCGATCCTACCGATACTTTGGTTTTATCTATTTATAAAACTCTCGCAAGTGCACGAATCATTTCGTAGAAAATGATAAGTATACTCCCAAGGTCGATCTAAGGAAGGAATGTATGTGGTTTTTAATTTATTATTCAAACTTTTAAAAATGAAATTAAATCCTAAACATCCTGTCACGATATTTTGGGGTTTTGTGGTTTTTAATCTACTTACATAAAAATAAACATAGATACAGATTCAATAAATATTTATGCAAATTTTATCATTTATAATGGTGGAGTATTTATGGATATAATAATTAAGTTAATTATGCTTGTTCGTATTATTTAGGTTATTAAAGATATGAATTGATATTTATTGATTCTCTCTTTTTTATATGAATACCACCTTTGGTGGGGTTAGATATTCTTTGTTAACTAAACAAATCAATTAACACCTATGGGTGGGGTTGATAACTAATTTGGTTAATTAAATTAATTCCTTTTTCTAAGAGATTGAAAATGAACCATTTAAATACCACCTCTGGTGGGGTTAGACAGTTTAAACTTTATTCAAGGTGTCCAAATTAAACCTAAGAATTTAGTTATCCGAGTACTAACTTTCAAGTTTTAAAACCACTATTGAAAACATGTTGTCAATACATTTTCAGATAATAATTCTTATAAAAACTTTTGAAATAGAGCTTCACTCTAACTACCGGGCGATTGTACCAACAAATAAAAGAGCACTACTCTAAATCAGACCAGATAACTAAACCTTAAAATCTAATTTTTAGATTTAAGTTTGTAATGAAAAATAATATAATTCTCTCTAACATTCTTAATATAAAATCTTTAATAAAAATAAAATCAATTCATTTTAGAGATTTTTACCTATTTAATATTTCACAAGCATAACAACGTTATTATTACATCATGTTTATAAACAGCCAGCAGAGTTAAATTTAATCACAAACAAATTAAATATAACATGTAAGAATAAAGCATAAAAAATAACTGTAAAGAAAATAAAATCCTTACAGAACTTCGATAATATTCCCGTTGTTGGAAAACCTCCAAGCGGAATTTGCACTCTCATTTATTGAATAAAAAAGCTAATAAATTACAAAAACATAACTAGTTCTTCCCAAAAAGGGAAGAACTCTAAAACTAAGAGAAATTAACTAAGGAAAGCTAAAAACTAAGAAAAACTAAAAAAAACTAAAAAATCTAAGAAAAGAGAGAAAGAAAGAGAGAAGAGAATGTGTTTTGAGGTGTGATTAGAAGTGAAGAGAAGGGAGGTATTTATAGGTGAATATGGAGAGAAAAAGTGGGGGAAAAAATGTTAAAAAATGATGAAAACGCGGAGTGCAATTGCTGAGGTCATTGATGACATCAGCATGACGTCATGTGGGCGGCTACGCGCGAAAATGGGGCGAAATGGCAACGGCGCACGCGGAGGGAAGCTGGGGCGCGCACAGGCGCGCGTGGAAGGCAGGCGCTGCGCGCGCTGATGCGCGCGGACGTGGTGCGTGCTGCGCACGGCTAGGTGGTTGGGCGGTGCGGCGGCGCGATTTTCTCCTTTTTGACATTTTTGACCCTTTTGACCCATTTTGTGCAATTTTTTCATATTTGTTGACCTTTCCCCATTTATTTATTAATATATTTATGATGTATTGCTTCCAGTATTCCTCTTTGAGTCTTTAAGTTACGTTTTTAACTGAAAATACCTGAAAAACAATAAAAACACCCGTGATTCCGAAAAAGACAAATTTATATAAATATATGATAAAACATATAAATATATATATTTTTAATCAATTAATGTGCATAAAATCATGGTAATTTTAGTGCTTTTTGAGCACTCATCACAACCCCCAACCAGCTTCTTGCTAGTCCCTTAGCAAGAGAAGCGATAAAAACTAAAAATTAAACTATGCTAAATCACTTCCGTAGATTGACACGGTTGCATTTAGCCTATGCAACAAGCCTTTAAACCCCTAGGTTGCCCTAGTGGACGAGTTTGAGTCTCGTGAGGGTTTTCAGTAATGATACCCACAAACATTGAACTAAATGTAAAAATTAAAAGAAATAATAAAAACAATCAACTTCAAAACTAAAATTACAACAAAATCAAAAATTAACTTTTAAGAATAAAAGAAAACAACATAACACAAAAATGTCTCATACTTTTTAATCTCCTTTAAGATCATAATTAAAATCTCAAGCATAAGTTATTTTAATCTTCTTAAACAATCATGATTTATTATAATAATTAGTTGAAAATCATTTTCATATTTCATATAAAAAATGTATCAATTTAATTTCACCCAATTTCAGTGTCATGAATCCGAAATCGCTTCGACTCTATTCCTCACAAGTCAATACTCTCAAAACACTGAATCCTATGGGTTCAAACACTCATACTAATTTATATGCGAAAGAGTTGATGTATAGAAATGAACTAATATGTTCGCATATGTATAAAGAAGAAAGGCTCAAAGTGTTATTTTGACGTTGATCTCATGGAAGGAATCAAATGTATAAATTATAAAGATATCATATATAAAAATTATTTTCATACATAAATCAAACTCATTAAGAAAAAATTTCAAGATATATGCCTTTTACAAATGAAGAAAGTGCAATAACTTTTTAGGGAATTACTTCCTATATCTTTCTTTTGTAATTAGCCTTTACTCACAACTTTGTAGGCAATGTGGGTCATAGTATGTAGATTATACTATATATTCTTTCTCTCTATATTTTTCTGAAGATATTTTTCAATATATATCATTTTTAGAGAGTCAACCCATGTACAGATTGTACAATTTTTTGGATTTTGGGTAATGTAGGTCATAGTATGTAGATTATACTATATATTCTTTATCTCTTTCTATTTTTCTGAAGATACTTTTCAATATATATCATTTTTTAGAGAGTTAACCCATGTACAGATTGTACATTTTTTTTTTAGGATTTTGGTGAGTGGTTAATTTTGTGGCTTTTCTGTTTGATTTGGTTTAGGTAACCCCAGATATATCTCTTTTTTTTTGTACCAGTCATGCAAGAATAAGATAAAAGCATATACTATCAATTTCTACTCAAATCATTTAATCTAAGCAAAAATAATAATAAAAAATATACGACACTCTATTAAGATGAGAAAAAAATTCATACATTCAATGCTAATGCCTATAGAGATCATCTAAAAATTTGAAGAAATAAGAAATATGTTTGGAGTAGAAAAAATATATATTTCACTCTGAATAAGGGAAATTAGGCTCAAATTATATCTCACAAAGGTAGTCTCCACTAAAAAAAAATCATAAACACCAATTTTAGGTTTAATATAATTTCTACATCTTATCAAGAAATACTAATTATGACAAAAACTAACTAATTATCAAAAACAATTACAAAATATTTCATGATATGTTTTCAAAAATTAATCTAATAGTACAAAAGACTTAACTATTTACTTAAATTTGATTTAAAGAAATGATAAATTTTTGTCAGAATTATATTTTTTTAATTCCAAAAATTATTAAATCACACAAAGAAAATAAAACTAAACACAATAAAAATGAAAATGTGAACATAAAAAAAAATTTATTTTTTTTTATTTTTTTAAAAAATTGTTAATTTTTTTTTTAAATTAAGCATGGTAATTTTTCACCACCCCCAACCTAGAACTTACATTGTCCTCAATGTAACAACAGTAAATTAAAGATAAAGGGAAAAGAGAGGAAATATTACCTATTTCTTGAGAATGTTACAAGCAGTGATGGAGAAATGCAGGTGCATCCATCATGTTCATTAAAGTGCACACAGACAGATCGTTGTGAACTTCTAACATCTCAACAATTTTTTTTTTGTTTTAACAATTTTTAAAATTATTCAAATGTAATTATACTAAAATAAACAATAAAACAAAGAAGAAGAAATTACCTAAAATGATGGGTTGCCTCCCATCCAGCGCTTAGTTTAACGTCTTAGCAAGACGTAACTTGGGGATTTCATTTTAAGTAAACTCAATGTCCCCTCATCATTGAGTCAATTCAACCAACAAGTAAGACAAGATTGTCTACTTATACTTTTTTTCACCATGTCCTATGAATTTTCAAATTTTTCTGTACTTAAAATTAGGGACATGCTTGTGAGTTTTAGATAATCCACGTCTAGGTACAAATCAAATAATTAAGGCATTAAAACACAACTGTACCTAGATCAAACAAAACAACTAACTTCTTAGATTGTAATTAAAACATTAAAATTTTGGATAAAGTTTTAGACTTTTTGTTTTTTGCTTTTTTTTGTTTTTTTAAGTATAATATCTAAGTTAAAATAACATAATCAGTATTAACCAAGAGTGCTCCCAGGAAAAAATGGTGGAGCAAAGGCTCCTTAAAAACCATCCTCCTAGACAGAGTAACGTTCTCAGGAAACACTAGTGGCACAAAGGCTTCCAGGAACTAGTCGCCTAGACAAAACTCCCTTAGATCATTACTTTTTATGTTATTAAAATTAAGTTAATTAAGTTAAGTTAAGTTAAAATTTAAGTTAATTAAGTTAATAAAAAGGTCGGTCAATTAAGTTAATGCAAATCTAAGTTAATTAAGTTAATGAAAATCTAAGTTAATTAAGTTAGTAAATTAAATTAATATAAGTTAGTAAATTAAGTTACTAAAAACCTAAGTTAATTAACTTAAACGAAAATTAAAAAATAAAATAGTTAAAAAAAATAAAATTTAAAACAAAATTAAACCAAAAATAAATTGAAAAAGTAAAAGAAAATAAAAAAAGAAAAAAGAAAAAAAATAATTGAAAAATATAAAAGAAAAAAAAAGAACAAAAAGGAACAAAAAATAAAAAAAATTGAAAATAAAGTTTTTGATTTTTTTTGAAATTTTTTTATTTTTTAAATAAAATAAATTTTTTATTTTTTAAATAAAATAAATTTTTTAATTTTTTTAATTTTTTTAATTTTTTTAATTTTTTTAATTTTTTTAATTTTTTTAATTTTTTTAATTTTTTTTAATTTTTTTTATTCTTATTTATTTATTAATTTAATTTAAAATTTATTTACTTTTTTTTTTACTTCAAATTTCAAAATTCAAAATTATTTTATTATTCATGCTATATTTTATTTATTTATTATGATATTGAAATTTCAAATTTTTTTTTTTTACTTTTCATAAACAACAAAATTTTTTATTTTTTTATTTATTTTTAAATAAAAAAAATCATAATTATTTACAACACAAAAAGTTTTTAAAATTTTGATAAATAATTTAAAAACGCTATTCCTTCCCTGACAACGGTGCCAAAAACTTGATCGGGTAGAACCGACATCGCCGATCCTACCGATACTTTGGTTTTATCTATTTATAAAACTCTTGCAAGTGCACGAATCATTTTGTAGAAAATGATAAGTATACTCCCAAGGTCGATCTAAGGAAGGAATGTATGTGGTTTTTAATTTATTATTCAAACTTTTAAAAATGAAATTAAATCCTAAACATCCTGTCACGATATTTTGGGGTTTTGTGGTTTTTAATCTACTTACATAAAAATAAACATAGATACAGATTCAATAAATATTTATGCAAATTTTATCATTTATAATGGTGGAGTATTTATGGATATAATAATTAAGTTAATTATGCTTGTTCGTATTATTTAGGTTATTAAAGATATGAATTGATATTTATTGATTCTCTCTTTTTTATATGAATACCACCTTTGGTGGGGTTAGATATTCTTTGTTAACTAAACAAATCAATTAACACCTATGGGTGGGGTTGATAACTAATTTGGTTAATTAAATTAATTCCTTTTTCTAAGAGATTGAAAATGAACCATTTAAATACCACCTCTGGTGGGGTTAGACAGTTTAAACTTTATTCAAGGTGTCCAAATTAAACCTAAGAATTTAGTTATCCGAGTACTAACTTTCAAGTTTTAAAACCACTATTGAAAACATGTTGTCAATACATTTTCAGATAATAATTCTTATAAAAACTTTTGAAATAGAGCTTCACTCTAACTACCGGGCGATTGTACCAACAAATAAAAGAGCACTACTCTAAATCAGACCAGATAACTAAACCTTAAAATCTAATTTTTAGATTTAAGTTTGTAATGAAAAATAATATAATTCTCTCTAACATTCTTAATATAAAATCTTTAATAAAAATAAAATCAATTCATTTTAGAGATTTTTACCTATTTAATATTTCACAAGCATAACAACGTTATTATTACATCATGTTTATAAACAGCCAGCAGAGTTAAATTTAATCACAAACAAATTAAATATAACATGTAAGAATAAAGCATAAAAAATAACTGTAAAGAAAATAAAATCCTTACAGAACTTCGATAATATTCCCGTTGTTGGAAAACCTCCAAGCGGAATTTGCACTCCCATTTATTGAATAAAAAAGCTAATAAATTACAAAAACATAACTAGTTCTTCCCAAAAAGGGAAGAACTCTAAAACTAAGAGAAATTAACTAAGGAAAGCTAAAAACTAAGAAAAACTAAAAAAAACTAAAAAATCTAAGAAAAGAGAGAAAGAAAGAGAGAAGAGAATGTGTTTTGAGGTGTGATTAGAAGTGAAGAGAAGGGAGGTATTTATAGGTGAAGATGGAGAGAAAAAGTGGGGGAAAAATGTTAAAAAATGATGAAAACGCGGAGTGCAATTGCTGAGGTCATTGATGACATCAGCATGAGGTCATTGATGACATCAGCATGACATCATGGGGGCAGCTGCGCGCGAAAATGGGGCGAAATGGCAGCGGCGCGCGCGGAAGGCAGGCGCTGCGCGCATGGGCGCTTGCGGGAGTAGGAGATACGCGTGGCTGGGCGCTGGCGCGCGCGGGGCTTGTCGCGGCTGGGTGGCTGGGCGGTGCGATGGCGCGATTTTCTCCTTTTTTACATTTTTTACATTTTTTACCCTTTTGACCCATTTTGTCCAATTTTTTCATATTTGTTGACCTTTCCCCATTTATTTATTAATATATTTGTGATGTGTTGCTTCCAGTATTCCTCTTTGAGTCTTTAAGTTACGTTTTTAAGTGAAAATACCTAAAAAACAATAAAAACACTCGTGATTTCGAAAAAGACAAATTTATATAAATATATGATAAAACATATAAATATATATATTTTTAATCAATTAATGTGCATAAAATCATGGTAATTTTAGTGCTTTTTGAGCACTCATCACACATGTGTAGCGTTAGTTTGCCACGTGAACCGACGCTATCCACGTGGACGTAGTGTTGGTTGATGTGGCGTTATTTTGCCACATGAACCAATGCTATGTCACATTTATTATCGTTTCTTCTCTCTTCTTCACCAATAGAATTCCAAATTCCAAATTTCTCTTCCCCCTTTGCCCAAAACCGAGCTCACCCTCTACTATTTCTGAATTTCTAGCCACTCCGACCACCATTTCTAACGTCATTTTGTGGGTTATATTCCTCTTCTCATTATCTTTCAAATCCCCTATTTTTTTTAGCGAAATACTCAAATTTTTTATACCCATTTTCTCACTTACAAAATACCCATTTCTTCATTACCTTCATTTAGTCACTTCATTTACTCTTGTAAGTATTTCTATTAATCATACGCGCTTATTATTCAATTTTCTTTATTTTTTTTGTAAATGTTTTATTTATGTATGTTTTGTATTATGCTTGTTATTATATGTTTGGCATATTTTCTGTGGAAATAATATATGTATGTTGTGGGTTTGAAGGACTATAATATTTACCGTACATAGATAAATTTATTTACATATAAATAATTATATTTTATTAAGTAAAAGTAATTCAATTGTAAAATGATAAATGTTTTGTATTATGTATGTTTTGGTATATATTCTAATAATTAGGGAATTTATATATAATAATACTTTAAATATATTGATTGGATACATAATTAATATGCTTAATTAACGTCATTAATCGAAAATGGACAAATCTTGTATGTTAAAGTGTAGAATTGAGCATGACTACATTTCTGGAGTTGAAAGTTTCATGAAATTTGCTTATAGAAATAGTAGTATTGGAATTAGTGTAATTCGATGCCCATGTGTTAAATGTAAAAATGAGCAATTTCATGAATTTGACGAGGTTAAGTATCACCTTATCCATAGTGGTTTTCTTTTGAGCTATAAATGTTGGTATTATCATGGAGAAAATATTGATAATACTCATGGGGAAGAGATAAATAAGAATGTGATTGGATTACATACATCTTATCATAATCTACAGGCAGAAAATATGTTTCATGGTGTTGAGGATGAACTACGTGAGGATGATCTTGAAACCTTTAAAAAAATTCTAAAAGATGCTGAAAAACCATTGTATCCAAAATGCAAAAAATACACTAAAATGTCGGGATTGGTTCATTTGTACAATGTGAAGGCAAAACATGGTTTTTTTGACAAAGGATTCATAGAATTACTAAATCTAATAGTCAATATGTTTCCTGAGGGTATTGAATTTCCATCTTCAATGTATGAAGTGAAGTAATATCTTAGTCGATTTGGCATGGAATATCATAAGATTCATGC
Source organism: Hippophae gyantsensis (assembly GCA_030763125.1). Lineage (NCBI taxonomy): Eukaryota > Viridiplantae > Streptophyta > Magnoliopsida > Rosales > Elaeagnaceae > Hippophae > Hippophae gyantsensis. The sequence continues at coordinate 36,277,511 of CM061035.1, read as the reverse complement.
TTGTTCAAATGATTACATTCTTTATAGAAAAGAATATGAGACATTAGATGATTGTCCGATGTGTAAAGAATCTAGATGGAAGCATGGTACAAATGAGACAACATATAAGAAAGGCGTGCCTGCAAAGGTTCTTTGGTACCTTCCTCTGATTCCTCGCTTTCAAAGGTTGTTCAAAAGTAAAGAGACATCAAAGATGTTGACTTGACATTTAGATAATCGATCTGATGATGGGGTGCTACGTCATACTTGTGATTCTCTAAATTGGAAAGTAGTAGATAATTTATCTCCTCAATTTTTATCTAATCTGCGCAATCTTCGTCTTGCCATTGCTACTGATGGAATTAATCCACATAGTTCCCTTAGTAGTAGATATAGTTGTTGGCCAGTAATTATGATAACATACAACCTTCCTCTTTGGTTATGTATGAATAGAAAATTCAAGATGTTAACATTATTGATCTTAGGACCAAAACAACCCGGTGTTGATATTGATGTATATTTGCAGTGTCTGATAGATGATTTAAAGACGTTGTGGAATGATGGTGTAAATTTTTACGATGCACATAAAGAAGAACACTTTAACTTGAGGGGGGTCCTTTTATGGACAATTAATGATTTTCCTGCCTATGGAAACTTATCAGGACATGCAACAAAAAGTTACAAGGGATGCCCTATATGTAATGATGGAACTTCTATAACTTATCTTTTTTACGGACAAAAGATGTCTTAGAGAAGACATAGATGATTTTTGCCATCTAGACACAAATTTAGAAACCAAAAGAAACTTTTCGATGGTGAAGAAGATCATGATCATGCAAATTGACCTTTGCGAGGTGTTGAGATATTAAGGCAATTGAATGGTATGACATTCAAACGATATGGAAAGATGAAACAAAAACTTACTAAGGTAGGGAAACAAAAGAGGTCAACTAATGAAATGGGTGAAAATGAAAAAGAGTTTGAACCGACTTACCATGGTTGTTGGAATAAAAAATCAATATTTTGGGAATTACCTTATTGGAAAAACCTAGACATTCATCACATCTTAGATGTCATGCACATTGACAAAAATGTATGTGAGAGTTTGATTGGTTCTTTACTTAATATACATGGAAAAACAAAGGATGGAATTAAAGCAAGACTGGATTTAAAGAAACTAGGCATACGACCTGAATTGGCACCAAGGGTGGAAAATGATAAGAATCGAACATACTTCTCACCAGCATCATATACAATGTCAAAAAAAGAGAAGGATGTGTTTTGTAAATTTTTGGAGGGTGTGAAAGTTTCTTATGGTTACTCATCCAACTTAAGAAATTTTGTGTCTATCACCGATAAGAAACTTTATGGATTGAAATCACATGACTGTCATATCTTAATGCAATAGTTATTACCAGTTGCTACTAGATCAATTCTTCCAAAACATGTTCGATTATCAATAATTCGTCTTTGTTCATTCTTCAATACAATATGCAAGAAATCTATATCAATTGATGAGTTAAACTCTTTACAGAAAGATGTTGTAGAGACTTTGTGTCTAATTGAAAAATATTTTCCTCCTTCTTTCTTCGATATAATGATTCCCTTGTGTGTTCATTTAGTTCGAGAGGTTCAATTGTGTAGTCCAACTTACTTAAGGTAGATGTATCCTTTTGAGAGATATATGAAAGTCCTTAAAGGATATGTAAATAATAGAAATCAACCTGAAGGATGCATAGTGGAATGCTACATTGATGAAGAGGCCATTGAGTTTTGTTCTAAATATTTTAGTGGTTGCATTGAAATTGGGAATCCTATGCACAAGTTGTTCTTAGAAAGTCACATGATCCAAGTAGTAACCCTATGCTTGGTGGAAGTAAGAAATTGTTTATTGATCGCACTCGATGGGAAAAAGAACACTGAATCATTTTGGTAAATAATAATGAGGCACAACCGTACATAGAGTAAGTGATGTTTAACCTTTCCATTTATGCAAAAATTATTTTTTATTTAAGTATTAATGATGATATCTACTTCATATATCTTTAATAACATTACAGGATGCATTTTAACTTATTGAAGATCGATCCTCGTTATAAAAAAAGGAGAAAAATGGTTGTATGATGAACATAAGTGAGAGCTTATTAATTGGTTTCGCAACCATGTAAGTATCACAAACAAAAATTCATGTATGTTCCTAGATCTATGCAATGTTTTAAAACTTTGCTTTAAACACATTTCATGTTTTTGTATACATAGATTCGAGATGAACTCAAGAAACCCAATCATAAAATAACAGAAAGTTTAGAATGGCTTACACATGGGCCAAAATTTGATGTCAAATCATTTTCAAGTTTCACAATAAATGGATCGAGGTTTACAACTCAAGCTAGGGACAAAATCCGAGTAAATCATAATAGTGGTGTGAAGATGGTTTCACAAACTATGTAATTTTCCATTTCAAAAGATGGTAATCCTATACTTTCTAATAGAACATATTATGGTATAATAAAAGAGATTTGGGAATTGGATTATGAGGTCTTCTATGAAACAGTTTTCTTGTGTGATTGGGTCGAAGATGTTATCAATGTTGGATATAAAATAGATGATTTTGGATTTACCCTTATAAATTTATCCAAGATAAGTCACACTGATGATCCTTTCACGTTAGCACTTCATGCAAAACAAGTATTTTACGTGAGCGATCAAATTGACACAAGATGGTCTGTTGTGTTAATGCCTCCACAAAATGAGTTTTACCATTGTGATGATTTAGAAGATGATGACCCTTTGCTTGATACATTAACCAATATTAATAATTTCTCAAAAAAATTGCTTAATGTATGTCATGATCTAGTTGATGATGATGATTCTTTGTCATGGGCTCGAAGTGATTGTGAAGGAATATATGTATACGATCAACAATCTAATTAAACATAACGTACATTCTATATTGTTGTAATAACTCTTATATATTTATATATTTATGTTCCTAAAATTTTCAATTAATTTATATATCTTCATTGTTTGTAGATATTTCATGGATCCTCAAGTAACAGAGCTTGTAGATCCAAATGATCCACTGAGGCATTTGAAAATAAGGGATTGGGTGAATATACTTGATGCTCTACTTAACCCAGATGATAGAGTACCTGTTCTATTTGATGCTACTGGTAATCCAATAGGGGAAAATGGCCAACAATTGAAATCCTTTATTGGTAGACTTATGAAGTCTAGTATACCAATCAATATAAATGATTGGTCTCAGGTTGACGATGTAGAAAAGTTCAAAATATGGATAACTATTTGTGTAAGTCTCTTATATTTTATAATCAATTACATATATCATATCTAATCTTTTGTAGTGTGTTTTTACAGAATCGTTACAAAGTCCATGACAATTGGAAGAGCAAGTTTTATAAGATTGCAAATAAGGCGTGGAAGGAATACAAGACTTCCAGACTGGCAAGAAATCATATGTTTCCATATTTGGAATCGCTTGATGAAGTAGAGCTCTACAAAATCCCTGAAGGACACCCCTGGATTACACCTCAAGTTTGGAATGACTTCGTGGATTATAGACATACAGATGAATTTCAAATAATTAGGGAAGAACACCAGAATATACAAATGCATAACATTCTTCCTAACCGTACTAGGAGGTCTTCAAATCCTGAAGTTAGATATAGAATGGTATTATTAATTTCTATTAATTTATAAATATTTTTATATTTATTTTCCTCAATTTAATTTCATGTCATGGTTAATAAATTTTTCATAATTTATGTAGGAAGCTGAATTGGGTAGACCGGTTACCCAAACTGAATTGTACATAGAAACAAAGGCTCTTAAAACGAAGAATTCAAGACCGATGACTAAGTGAGGAGAAGAACAATTAAATAAGTTGGTTAGTAATTTTGGTTGATACAAAATCTTAATGATTTGTAATAATTGATGTAATAATGCATGATATGTTTTTGTGCTTTATTATTTGTAGATAGCTGTTCAAGAACAAATATTCATTGATGAAATAATCGAAGAGCCTGGGAGAGATGCTCTATATCATGTATTCAGAAGTGACCATCCTGGTTGTGTTAGGGGAGGTAGCCAATATGATGGTTATATGGAGTATTTTAACATTCCAAAACAAAAGCCTCAGACGGTCAGTAAAGAGAAGTACACTAAAATTGAAGAAGAACTCGACTCCTTCATCAATGGACTTTGTTGCTATTGGAACGGTATAGCAATTGAGCGATGATAGGATGATTCATAATCAATATTTGCCTAATCATTGATGAATAGTAATTGATCAATCATTGCTTCATGATTGTCCACTACATGTGCCTTCTGATGCTACCATAGACCAAGAGGCGATTGGATAGTATGTGGCCTGGCCGTTGATTCAAGTTGTTCTAATTTTTGACTTAATAGATAACTCTTGTTTACTACTATTATTTTATTATATCTTTTACTCTTACTAACATACATAATATATTTTTTAGTCTATTATACCAAAACTCTTAAATGCGGCACATTTAAGAGATACAAAGCAAGTATCTCATGCTAAATCTATGTCTAGTGGCCAATCATTGTGCACCAAGTCATTCAAGAAGAAGCCTTGGAAAAAGTATAGTTATGATCATGCTTTAAACTTCAGCAGAAATCTTAGCGCTTTAATGACAATTGTTGCGAGGGCATCTAACATAAATGATTGATGGACTGTGCCACTTCTTATAGAAATTTTTGGTATAGACCTCGGCCAAACTTATATATCGATCGAGTGCATATTTCAACTATTTGAATATCAAATGTTCGATTTAAGTATAATTCAAGTGTGGACAAGATGAATCCTCATTCTATTTAATTTTCTTTCATTTATGTAGAACATATATAATTATATTTATATTATCTAATTACTTATATATATTTCTTTTATATAAGGCATGTTTTTATCGACTTGAACATAATCACTCATCACATTTAGCAATGTTCTATGATTCTTCATATGTCAATCAATATCAAGAGAAGGATGTTACCATCAGAGCTAAACAATTATGTGATAGAGCATTAACACTTAACAGAAATCAAAAGTTGATAATCCCTTTGCCACTAAGGTTTGAACAAGGCCAAGATCATTGGATGTTGGTAATCCTTGATCTGTTCAATAATCATGCTTGGTATTGTGACTCAGTTCCCATAGAACTGAGTAAAGATACAAAAACAGTTGTTGAAATGTAAGAGTTATAGCTAGCTATTGGTTTCTTTTATTTTTTTGTAATATTTAATAAAAAACTAATCGTTTTAAACCTTGATAGGGCATGAAAGTTGTGGAACAATTTTAGGGGCATTGCCCTTAAAAAATCTCATAAGCTTATATGGATAAAAGTTATGGTATGTACAAGCAAATATTAATAATTTTATTAATTTTACTATTGAATAATAAAGATGTTCGAATATGGAAAATTATGTACACTTTTTTTGTAGGTTTCATAAAAAATAATGGAGTCATGTGTGGTTATTATGTCATGAAGTTTATGAGTGAAATCATCAAAAATATCAAAATTCCAATTAATGATGTGGTAATATCTTTTACCCATATACAAAAAAGTTTTTAACATATTTGAGTTATTTTTTGTAAATACATGAAATTACATTATTATTTTGATTTTAAATACATGTAGTTCTTTGGTTGGAACAAGACGAGCTATGACTAACAAATTTTTTATGATTTACGAGAGGAATGGGCAGAGCACATGGTTCAAATTATATCATCACAAGAAGAATCAGGAGAAGATTCTGATGATCTTGAATAACATATGACAATATAACAGTAATTTTTTTAATGATTTAATTTCTCTATTCTTGTGTCCGAAGTCCCTTGTTTGATGGATGGTTATGTGCTCATGTATTTAGGGGAATGCATTGTTTTATGGACCTATTTTTGGCCCAAACTTCATCTCATCTCTCTTGCTTGCTTTCCTTATGACAACATCATGGTAGCACTTTATTAATCATTTGTCTATAAATATGAAGTTATCTGGAATCTTTGCTGGAATTTTTAATGCTATAATGAGCTCTAAATATGAAGTCAGGTGTAACTCCTATTTTGTTACTTGGCTTGTATGAGTTTTAGTGTCCATAAACGTACTAAAAAATTGTTCTATACGTTTATGGGCACCAAAACTCATACAAGCCAAGTAACAAATCGGAGTTATACTTTATTTCATATTTAGAGCTCATTATAGCATTAAAAATATTAACAGAGATTCCATATAACTTCATATTTATAGAAAAATGATTAATAAAGTGCTAATATGAGTTCGAAAGGATAAGGTTATTATTATATCACTCGAATGTTGCTGTGGTAATCTCTTTTTTATGGTAATATTTATAATGATTTAATTTCTCCATTCATATGTCTCTGAAGTTTAGACTGCTTATTTGATGGATGTTTATGTGCTCATGTATGTAAGGGAATGAATTGTTATATGGATCAGTTGTTTTTTGCCCATTTCCTTGTCACAATGCTAGTGATTCTAAGCCAACCAAGCTTGCTCGCACAATCCAATTACACTTTGACGATATTATTTTATTTGTAATTTAAGTTAACTATTTATATATATATATATATATGTATTGTATATACATTATTTGTTTTTGTAATAAATTTAATTATCAAGTAATTAATTATATTTAAATTTTCAATTATTTGTATTATTATTTATATTTTGGATTTTTATGCTATATTGAATACAGGTTAGTGGAGTGAAAAATGAGAATAAAAATTTTAAAAAATATATCAATACAGGTAAAGTCGGTTCACGCGTTGAATCGACTTTGAAGCCCGTTTTTGTAGTAGTGATTGAAGATGGAAATTTAATACCCTTAAGAAACATATTTATTAGTACATTTAGTAATTCTGTGAATCCCTTGCCAGAAAAACCATTTTTTGCCTTCACATTGTACAAATGAACAAATCCTGACATTTTAGTGTATTTCTTGCATTCTGGATACAACGGTTTTTTGATATCTTCTAGAAGTTTTTTAAAGGTTTAGGGATCATCCTCATGTAGTTCAACTTCAACACCACGAAACATATTTTATGTCTGTACATTATGATAATCCACTCACATTCTTATTTATCTCTTTCTCATGAGTATTATCAACATTTATAACATAAAATAATACCATGATGGATAAGGTGATACTTAACCTCGTCAACATCATGAAATCACTCATTTTTACATTTAACACATGGGCATCGAATCATACTAATTTCATTATTACTATTTCTACAAGTAAATTCCAAGAAACTATCAACTCTAGAAATATAGTCCTACTCAATTCTTCATTTTGACTTCCAAGATTTGTCTATTTTCTATTAATGACATTAAACATATTAAATATGTATTCAACCAATATATTTTAGATATTATTATATGTGAATTCCCTAATTATTAGAATATCTATCAAAATATAATATAAAAATAAATACATAAAAACTAAACATAACAAATATATAATATTAACAATATACAATATATAATAATTTATATTTATAAATTCATGTAATTAATAATAATACATATTTTATACATATATATAATAATAATTTTAATAAACTTATTATACATTATATAAATATAAAATATATCTTATATCTTATATTATATATATATATTTCATATACATGTAAATAATTTTCAAAATTTATTTGTTTAAAATAAATTAATATATATCAAACACTTAAATACATAGAATTGTTAAAATAAATAAATGAATAAAAATACCGTCTTCTCTTCTAAGCTTAAATAAAAATACAAAACCTACTTAATACAAAAATTTATACACATAAATAATAATGTATAATATGCAAAAAAAAAATATAAATAATAAGTGTAAAACAATTCATAGAAATACTTATAAGAGTAAATGAAGTGAAATGAAGGAAATGAATAAAATAGGTGTTTTGTAATTGAGAAAACGGGTATAAAAAATTTGAGTATTTCACTAAAAAAAATAGCTGATCTAGAAGAGAAATTAGAGAGGAAGAAAACCCACTAAACGATGCCGAAATTGGTGGTCAGAGGTGGTCAAAAAATGAGAGAGTGGAGGAGAGAGTTGTCACTTAGGGTTATACAACAGCTGAAAAATACGTTCTGTTGGAAAAATGGGGGAAAAAGAAGAGAAAAGAAAAAAAAACGTGTGTAGTATCGGTTGACACATAGCACCGATGTTACACATAGGATGTTGCGTCAGTTATACGTGTTAAACGACGCTATCTATGTGTAGTGTCGGTTGACACATAGAACCGATGCTACGTTCTATGTGTAGTGTTGGTCCTACATGTCAATCGATGCTACATCTTACGTGTTTTAAGTCGGTTTTTTAGCAAACCGACTTAAAATTCATTATAAATCAGTTTTTCTCAAAATCGACTTTAAATATCGACTTAAATATCCATTTTTTATAATAGTGGCCTTAGTTGTTGTAGCTCTTAGGGTGCTATTTGAGTCTCGAAGTATTATGCCTTCGTATGTTGACATGTTTATCTCTTTTAAAAATAAAAACACTTGAAAAATAACAAAACATATAAATGATTTAAAATTGATAGATTTGGATGAATGAATCACTACAACAATCTAGACCATTTAAAGCTCTCAAAAAACTTTTCATGGAATTTTTGAAAATGCCATTTATCACGATGCTTAAAAGAGAGTACTCATTTGTAGTATATTTTAAATGTCAAAGAGAATGCCACACTTCCCACTACCAAAAACTACGTATATGATTAACGACATTTTTGAAAAATCAGAATAGATAATTTATGGCATTTCTAAATTATTCATATAATCATTTGTGTCATTTTTTAAATGTCAAAGAAAAGCTCATGTATAAGATTAACGTCATTTCTGAAATGCCATAATAAGATAATTTGTGACGTTTCTGAAATGCTTCATATAATGTTTTATGACATTATTAAAATGCCAGTATAAATTTGTAGTGGCTCTAAGGAAACATCAAGAAGTATATTTTATGGCAATTGTAAATTGCTAAAATTAGTCCTTATCGACGTTGTAAAAACAACAAAAATAAGGTTATTCTAACACGTATAAAATGCCACTTTAATATATTTATAGGCAAAAAAAAAAAAACCACAAATTATTACACATTGTTTTTATTTATAATATATCATGATGCATTTCAAGACACTCTTTTTACAATTTAAGTGTCAAATTCATTTTCATTTTGAAAGTCATAAACAATACTTGTTTGTCATGAAATCATGCATGAGAAAAATATAGTACTATTGTTTTGAATTTATTTAAAATAAAAATAATTTGCATATATGATCTTAAATACAATTAAATTATTCTCCTTCAAAATAAAATAAAAACATAAGCTCTTAATCTAAAATGTAAATGCCCATACATGATTTTTACACGTAGAGTAGGCAATTAATGTCTATTGTCAAAAAAGACCAAAAGTATTGCCCCATTGTTTTTAATTCAAGATACCCAACACCAAAATGATTCGAAATGATAAACTTTTAAACAACAGTTTTGAACCAAACGTACATGCCATAATCAAAATATTACATGCAAAATATTTTTTAACTAAATTTACATATAAATATACAAATAGTAAATTTACGATTTCTATGTATTTTGTTGGCCAAGTAATGGTACTTGACACATCATCATCAAGGACATGAAAATCAGAAATAGCTTGAAATAAAGCATTATTTCCTATAATTATGCTTGTCACTCAAATCTTCCTACAATCTAGACCAAGTATCAAGTGGTGTACCTTAGACATAGGATCGATTGAGGCAAACTCTTCCTTCAGCTATACTACTTGCCAAGTTCCCAGCCAATCCAATAAATAACACATCTTTTTATCTACATTAATTGCTTTCACACATTAACATTAGAATATAGCTATTAAAAAAATGATTTATTAATGTTTGCAATCCTTAAAAATCAACTGTGATAAATTAAATATTTAAAAATAAATTAACAAAATCACATTACATGGAGAGGTTGAGCAGACTGATCAAAATGATTGATTGCTTCTTTTGTTCCACTTTGTCCTTGACTTTGGGAAGCCTACAATAAAAAAAAAATTAGCAAAATTTGAATTGAAAATATTGTACAAATAACATCAGAATATGTTCCTTTAAAAATAACCATTCAAAGACTACAACAACTTAGAAACTAGCTCTACCAATAGAGATAAATTCTGTCTAGAATTTAAGCATATTTCAAATCTTACAAGAACCAAAGAAAATGGAATATAATAAGTGGAATTTGAGTTCATCGTATATATGAAAAATCGAAAAGCTTCCATACAATTTTCACAAACATTAAGCATTTGTTATGATAAATATAAAATTGTTTGAAAGGAAAATATTAGTCTTGAATTACATGGTTTGCAATGTAGGACAAAGTAGTAGCTTTTGCATTTGAATGAGTTTTTTATTCAAATCATTTACTTGCTTCGTCACAGCTTGAACAGGAGAATTATTTTGTGCTTGCATAGATACTATTGTCGGTGCAGCTCGAAATCCAAGCCTTGGACCAAAAGCATGAGTTAGAACATCCTCTTCCAAATTTTCCTCATCTTATGGTGAAGAACAAGAATTCATAGCAATCTTTTCACTCTACAATACAACTTGTTTCTAAACATGTTAGGAAAAATTACCGGATCGAAGTTAACGCACAATTGAAATAAAATTGAGAATAATAAAAATAAAATGAATACAAATATTTTATGTGGAAAACCTCCAAATAAATTGGAGTAAAAAACCACTCACAAGTGTAGGAGGATTTCACTATTATAAAGTAGGGATTACAACACATTTTCTTTAGTTACAATGAGATAACAAATCTAATTTCTATTGTAATAGAATAAATAACTCTCATAAAATAGGGAAAATATTACTTACAAAGAAGAAACAAATTTTTCTCTCTAAGTAATAACTCATAAGATAAGTCTCACAAAGACTTTTTCTATTTTTCTTATGGATGCTCTCTAATTCATTTGTTCTTATATTTTGCACAAATGAAACAAGCTATTTATAGGCAACATTCTTGAAGAACTTGTAGTAGCAAAGACTCCATGTTCATCTCCACATTTAATGGACAAGAAATTAGTGCTCCACATTTAATGAACAAGAAAGAGTTGGATTGACCTGTAGTCCTCAACATAGCTCTCATCCTTTCTGTAAGAGTTCTATTCATTCGCTTTGCCACTCCATTTTATTAAGGCTTGTATGTGATTGTGAACTGATGTTTAATATCTTCTCGCTTGCAAAGAGCAAGAAACTCGTCGTCTGTGTACTCTTTTCCATTATCTGTCCTCAAGCACTTGATCTTTTTCCCAGATTCAAGTTCCACCCATGCTTTGAAGTCTTTGAATACCAAAAATACATCTAACTTCTTCTTGATTGGATACACCTAACATCTCCTAGAGTAATCATCAATAAAAGACACAAAATACTTTGCTCCTTCTAGGGACATTTCTTATGACTCACATACATTAAAATGAAACAAGTCCAAAATACATTTACACCTGGCATTAGATCTGTTAAAATTCAATCTATATTGCTTACTTGTAACACAATGCTCACAGAAAGGTAGATTTACCGATTTGGGCTATGGAAGTAGCTCTTTGTCGAAAAGAATCTTCAAACCTCGTTTTGACATGTGACTTAGTTTGAGATGCCATATCTTCGTCAACTCTTCTCCCTTACTGATTGATGTGACACACACATTAGCTTCCTATGCAATGTTTCTCCTTTTATCATGAATAGATTTGTCTCGATCTTTTCTACCTTCATAACCATAAGTGCGCCTTTGACAATTTTCATGATCCCATTTTCAATATGGGTCTTGCATTCAAGACTATCCATTTGACCCAAAGACAATAGATTCTTTCTCAGACCTTTCATGTGTCGTACCTTCTGAATAGTGCAAATTATACCATCAAACATCTTTATATTGATGGTACCAATACCAATGATCTCCAAAGCATGATCATCGCCCATATGTACAGAACCTCCTAAGACTGGTTCATATTTGTGAAACCATTCTCTCCGAGATGTTATGTGCCATGTTTCTCCTAACTCTAATAACCAAATATCAACGAACTACTTTCTATCTCCAATTGTCATTGTTGCCTCGCTGTGTAGAACTTCACCATCATTTGAGGCACTTGCCACATTCCCTTAAGCAGTTGATGACTCAAGGACTCCACTCTTCTTTTTAAACCAACAATCCTTCTTGACATGCCCTTTCTTGCCACAATTGTTGCACTTGAAATTCTTCTTACTTCTTGATTTTGATCTACCATGATTTTGACTCCCACTGGGGCCACATTCTGTTGATCTTCCTCTCATCATCGTCAAAGCTTTCATTTGTTGTGAACCTACCTATTTATCTTCCTTGTTTTTGCACTTGGTTTCTTCTTCCAAAATAGCAGCTGCAATTTCTTCAAAGACTAGATAGTCAGTGAGGATGTTGTTCGTCAAGTTGATTATGATTTGATCATACAAGTCAGGTAGACTTTGTAGTAGAAGTTTTGCACATTTAGATGTCTCTATTATGTAACCTATTGATGTAAGTTGCAAAAATAGAGTATTCAAAATGTTTATGTGGTCGTTTATCGATGTGGATTCCGTCATTCGAAGAGTATACAATCTCCTCTTTAAGAAGATCTTATTGTGTAGTGACTTGACCTCGTACAGTCTTGTTAGAGCATCCCAAATCTCCTTCACAATCTTCTTTTCTATCACACTAGATAACACTTCATTGACTAGTGCTAAGTGCAGATCGGCAATTGCATTGTCGCTCATCTCATTCCACTTGCTATCATTAGTGATCTCTGCGGGCCTTTCTCCAATTGCTGCCAAACAATTATCTTTCCTCAAAATTGCCTTAATCTTCATTTTCCACAATGAGAAATGACTCCCATTGAACTTCTCAACATCGAACTTTTTTGTAGTCAACATCTCATTCACAACGATCTGCTTCACACCCACAACCAATTGCTCTAATACCACTATTAGAAAAAATTACTAGGTCAAAACTAACATATAACTGAAGTAAAATCTATAATAATGAAAATAAAATAGACACAAATATTTTACGTGGAAAACCCCTCGAACAAATTGGGGTAAAAAACCACGGGTAAGTGTATGAGGATTTCACTATTGTAAAATATTACAACACCTTTTCTCTAGTTACGATGAGATAACAAATCTAATCTCTATTATAATAGGAGAAATAACTCTCTCACAAAATAGGGAAAATATTACTTACAAAGAAGGAACAAATTTTCCTCTCTAAGTAGTAACCCACAAGATAACTCTCACAAAGACTTTTTCTATCTTTCTTATGAATGCACTCTAATTTATTTGTTCTTATATTTTGCACAAATAAAACAAGATATCTATAGGCAACATCCTTGAAGAACTTGTGTTAGCAAAGACTCCATGTTCATCTCCATATTTAATGGACAAGAAATTAGTGCTCCATATTTAATGAATAAGAAATTATTGCTCCACATTTAATGAAAAAGAAATTAGTGTTCCACATTTAATGAACAAGAAATTAGTGCTCCAATAACAACCTTAATTAAATGTATTCCATGTTTCCTCCTTCATCCATTAGCAAAATGTAATATTAAACCAAGAAAGTGGCTCTATCACTAAACAAGGCTATCAATTATCACAAAACATATTGACAACCATGCATTAGTACAATAGATAGCACCATTTTTTATTTAAACGAATACTAAAATTTTGCAAAAGCTTGTACTATTTTTTATGTAATTCATTCAGTGCTAGTTCTCCATTTTTTTATCCACGAGTCCACACATCAACTTTATTTACTATAGTCCCTTTCCTAAAATCAAAACACAAAAATAAAAGCAATAGACAATTATAATGCATATATCATAGCAAATAGAAAGGATTATGGTTGGAATTCTAGTGTCATAGCCAGGTTACAAAAGGCTTCTTAGTGATATGCTAAACTTTGATTTTTCTTTTACAGATAAATCTTCATACTCCTTACTCTCCAAATTAATACAAAATCATGTCATATTTGAAACTATAGTGTTGTCTTGAATGTGCATATTCATTTTATTCAAGAAATAATACAATACTTAATGCCGAAGATAGAATCAAGTGGCTAACTAAGTTATGGACAATATTTCAACAAATAAAAAAGGTACATTCCCATCTAAAACCCAATAGGCCATATTTGGATATAAAGAATGAAAAGGCCCTTTCTGTTGGAAAATTATACAAATTGCCGATAAGAAAGATTTATGAAAAAGTAAAGGTAGACAAAATAACACCCAAATGAGTTTGATAACAGAGTTCGACTAATTATGCCTACATCTCTAGACCTACTGCAGATCTTTTTACTACAAAAGGGAAAAATTATACAAAATGTTTACAACACTTATAACTCACGACCTAATTACACCCAAGAAAATTGATCTCCATTTTCTTTCACTAAAACCATTTTCTCTAAGCTTTTCTCTCAATTGGATAATACAAAGTATCTATTAGGGTGCTCTATTTTTAGATATAGAAGCCTCCTTTTACATGTTTTGCTACCTAATTCTTAATTGGCTTTCCTTCCTTTTCAAAAACAGAATGCATTGTCCATTCAATTTTCTTAGGTTGTTGGCTTGACAACTACTCTTTTGTTTTATTATCATGTATTGCACAGTTTAGGGCATGTAAGTTTGACCAAAAATCTCCCACTTGAAGACTAATTTTAATCTTTCTTCACACCTTGATGAATGTAGTAGCTTTTCTAGTCTTATTACTCTAGTATACCAACTAATGTTGAACACAACTTCGGTTTGTCAATAGTCACTGCCTTTGTCAACATATGCACTGGATTTTTGCTTCCCTGAATATTCTCCAATGTTAATACATCATCATTCAATAGAGATTTGATAAAGTGATAATAAAGCCCAATATACTTGATTCTAGAATGAAATGCTAAATAATTAGCCAAGTGTATCACACTTTGACTATCACTGTGCAAAACATTCTTCTCCTGTTTAAATCCTAACTCAGTTAACAAACCTTGAAGCCATATTATCTCTTTACTAGCTTCGATCACTGCTATATACTTAGCCTTTATAGTGGATAGAGTGAAAAAATTTGGTATCTGTGACATCCAACTAATAGGTATAGTTCCAACAGTAAATATATAACTCATGGTGCTTCTTCAGTGATCAACTTCACCTCCAAAGTCTGCATCTATGTAACCTTGTACTTTTAACTCTCCTTTACTAAAGTATAAACACTTATTTGTGGTGGCTTGTAGATACCTTAAAATTCACTTGACTACTTCTAAATAAGTTTTCCATGGATTTAACATAAACCTGCTAATAACTCACATTGCATGTCCAATGTCTAGTCTCGTATAGACCATCACAAACATCAAACATCCAATGGCTGAGGCATAAGGAACCTTAGCCATGAATTATCTCTCTTCCTCTGTCTGAGGGGACTAATCCTTAGATAAGAAAAAGTGACTAGCCAAGGGTGTGCTAACTGGCTTCGCATTGCCCATGTTGAATCTCTGGAAAACACGATTGATGTACTCTACTTGAGATAACTATAAGGATCCTCTCTTCTTATCTCTTATGATTTGAATTCCAAGAATATTCTTTGTTGGACCCAAGCCTTTCATGTCAAACTTCTTTTAAAATTGCTACTTCCACCTTCTGATATCATTCATATCTGAACATGCTAATAACATATCATCCACATAAAGTAGTAAAATGATGTAGTTAGACCTATATCTCTTGAATTAGCAGCAATGATCAGCATTGCACTTCTGGAAACCTTCCTTGTGCATGAAGTTGTCAAACTTTATGTACCACTATCTCAAGGCTTGTTTCAGGCCATATAAACTCTTCTTAAGTCTACACACCATGTTCTTCTTCCCTCTTTCTGAGAAACTTTCTGGCTGGTACATGTACATCTGCTCATCTAAGTCTCCATTAAGGAATATAGTCTTCACATCCAATTTTTCAAGATGAAGATCTTCAATGGCTATAATACTCAACACTGATATGATAGTGATAGTATTAAGCTTCACAATGGGAGAAAAAAATTTGGTGTAGTCAACTCCTTCCTTTTGTTGAAATCCTTTGACAACTAGTTAGGCTTTGTATCTCTTAAAACCATCATGCTCCTATTTCTCCCAATATACCCATTTGTTATGAAGTTCCTTCTTTTCTATGGGTAACTCAACTAGTTCCCATGTATAGTTAGAGATGAGATATTTCATTTCTTTTTTCATGGAAAGCTCCTACTTACTACCATCTTGAGTCTAACAAGTTTCATCATAACATCCAGGCTCTCTTTCATCAATGAGTAACATATAATTCATGTATCTCCTGTTAGGCACAAGATGTCAAGAAGACCTTCTCAATATAGGAGTTGGAGTAGGAGGATATGGTGTGTTGATCTACTGATCGCCACACACGAAGTGTGTACAATGAATAAGTAAGTATACGTATCAATTTTTTTATGATTTTATATTTTAAGGAAGCAAAATTAAAATAACTAAAACTAAATAGAAATAATTAATTAAATCAGATTTTTTTAACTAAAAAGATATATGAGAAAATATCTAGGAATACTTAATCTCCTAATTTTCTAAACATGTAAATCGCTAAAATCCCTCCAATATAATTATCAATTAATTACATGATCAATTGAATCTAACCTAACATGTATTTCTCTCTCAAGTAAACTACACACCATATAGTAATTAATTTAATCACACTTTCATGCCAATTAAATTGCATACTACTCATTAAGTTCATCAATTATGGATCACATACATAAGAATCATACATCTCTACCTAGAAACTATGCATGTTATTTAATCAAGAAAAACAATTAAATAATTCTCTCAAACCTATTTAATTGCCTCCACAGATAAATTGTTGGCCAAACAATTAATAGCATACAAATCAGACTAAATAATATAATTAAATTATAATTATAATTGAGATAAAATATTAAATAATCACATGGTGAAAATTGGGTTCATAAGATCCCTATATTAATAAATTAATTACACATAATTGTGTTCATAAACCTCATATTTTTAATAAAGAAAGACATAAAAATTGATAAAGAAAAGAGTAGAAAAATAAATACAATCAATCTCTTTACTTGTAGAATTAATCTCCTCTTGAATCTCCACCAAAATTGTGTCTTCTCTTGAATTTTTATGTATTTTTCTCTCTTTTTAGCTCCAAAAATTGACCAAAATTAATCTAATTGAGGCCACTTAGGGTTTATGGAGTGATTACGGGCTTAAATATTGCTCAAGTGTGATCTAGACCATCAGATCAGCTTCAGATCAAGGGTTATGATGAAAACAATCAAAATTGACAGTTCCAACTAATGACATTAGGAATTCATTGGCGAATCAGGGAGTGACATATGGTAGGAGAGACCAGTCAAAGTCAACCCTCGCTGAGGCAGTGATACGTGGTGCAAAATTGATTCGTAGAAACAGATGGCGTGGCGCACGGGTGGAACGTACAGAGTAATGGCATGGTGACACGTGGCACACATGGTGTAACGTGATTCACTATCCTTACTTGTGTGGGGTCTGCGTAGCTTACCCAATTAGGTCCTATCCTTGCTTGGAATGACACGTGATAGCTCTTGATTAGTCATTCATTAAAAATTCATAAAAAATCTATAAAAATTCTATAAAAATCCCCAAAAATTATATTTTTACCCCTTTATCACTAAACAATTTATATTTTAATATTTTTGACCAAACAAATTCTATTTATTGAATAAAATAATTAAATATTAAGTAAAAAAGTGCGCCAATGACTCTACTTTTATAGAGTCATAAACTACTGTGCGTTGCTCTGTCCAACAAGTTCTTTTGGTTGAGGAGTTATTCTACTATGAATCGTTGGCGTTAGTTTTATGCCTATTCTTATACATCGCCCTTTCATTGAAAATCACATCTCTCTTACGAATCACTTTCTTATTTTCATAATCCCAAATGTGGTAGCCAAATCATCCTCATCGTAGCAGATGAATGTGCATTTCTTGGATTTGGAATCAAGCTTATTCCTACTTTAATCACCGATATGCACAAATACTACACAACCAAAAAATTTTAGATGTGATAGTTTTACCTCTTTTCACTCTATATGTACTCTGGTGTTCTATGCTCTAATGGTACAAATAGGCCTCAATTGATCAAGTAAGCTACCATGTTGACTTCTTCTACCCAAAACTGCTTCGATAGACCTGACTGTATACGAATCCTTCTGGCTCTTTCTGTCAACATTCGATTCATAAGCTCAGCTACACCATTGTATTGAGGCGTGCCTAGTAAAAGTCTTTCCATTTTGATCTCGTGTTCATAGTATAAATTTTTGAATCTGGTGTCTTTATATTCACCACCATTGTTGATTTTAAGCTTTTTGATCTTCAAACCTGTCTCATTTTCAACCATAGCTTTCCATCTTTTGAAATCCTCAAACACTTCAAACTTATCCTTTAGAAAGTAAGCCCAAACTTCTGAGAGTGATCATCGATGAAAGTCACAAAGTAGTGTTTCCCACCAATGGATGAGACGGTTGTTGGTCCCCAAACATGAGAGTGAAAGAGCTATAGCCTTTCCTTCTTTAAGGTTCTACCACTTGTCTGAAAGCTTACTCTCTTTTTCTTTCCAAGTATGTAATATTTGCACATGTCTATCTTTACTGACTGTAGACTTGGAAGTTTTCTTTTGTGTGCATAATCTTCAACCTCTTCTCACTCATGTGGCCTAGTTTTTAGTGCCATATGATGCTTATTTTCGCAAGTGTACGAATCATTCAAGTAATAAAGTGTACAAAATTACGGATATCGAACCCACAAGGAATGGCATTACTAAGTACCGAAATTGACTAATCCTAATTTTATTTGAAAACCGAATAGTTGAAATTTTTTTTAAGAAGCAAATTAACTTAAAACTAAACGCCAATAACAAAATTGAATGTTGGTCAGAAAAGATTAAAAAAGCTAAGGTATTTGATTTCGCTAAATCAATTCAATCCGATTTCAAGTCATGTTATATGAGAATCAAAGCTAAAAGTGATGGTTGAAAAACCCCAATTTACCTAATACTCTCTCTCGAGTTATATTAGAATTACTTATCTATGAAAACCAACTATATTTCTATGAAGATTTAATCACAAACAAGTACATTACGATTTATGGAATTTCTAGAATAACCACATACATCATGCATTAGTTCTCACACTCGCATTCAATATACGGTATTTCTCACAAGAAGCATTCATTACATATCTCCTCCCGGTCTCAATATAATGCAACTAATCATCTAAATCTTGGCCAGAAATTTAAAAGCATTAAGCATGGAAATAAATACTCAACTTTAAAACAATGAACTCATATAACAATAACAAAAGAAATCAGATTTCCTTTATTCAACTACATCATAGGCTTAGCAAAAAAGAATTAGTTCATAACGGAAATAAGAACAACCATTATCTCAATTGAATCCATGAAGAACAAATCTGAATAAAATGCAGGAAATAAAAGCTAAGGAGAAGAGACGAAAAACTCTTGAAGATGAAGACTTGGTAGCAACAATGGTGATGATCCTTCAAGCTTATCCAAACTTTCTCTCCAAAATTTCCATTTCTCCTCCAAAAATGACTCAGATATGTTCTCTCTGTCATTCCCTTCTTTCTCCATCATATTGTATATATAGATCTAGGGTTTTGGGGGCAATTTTGGAACAAAATAACATAAAAAATGTGTTTTCGGACGAAACTCGCCGGCGGCGACATTATTCTCGCCGCGGCGAGATTTCTGGAAAAGTTACGATTTTGGTTCCGCTAATTCTTGCCGGCGGCGAGATGCACTTGGCTGGCAGCGAGACTATGTTGGGCAGCGGCGAGATGAATTTACCAAAACCCATGCTCCCTGCATGATTTTCACCATATTCTCTGTAAGATTTTCGCCGGCGGCGAGAATCTTCTCGCCGGCGGCGGGATTCCAAATTTTGAAACTTTGTTTTCTTTTTATATGCACTCAATCCCGATCATTGAAATTTGTCCCAAACTTCTCCAAAATCATGATTTTACTTGAAATTGCACTTTAAATATGAAATACCCGTGAAATGACATTTGTGGATTAAATAATCAAATAAACACAATTTTAACACAAATATCAACATTTAAATCATAACAAAAATGTAATAATTTGACTCTTATCACCATAGATTTGGTGTTTCATTTCCTATTGTAACTACAATCGAACAATGTTCCTTTCTTATCATGTAAAGAGTTCCACTCTTCTTAACTCAAGCAACCATCATTGCACCCATTGAAATCTTCCAATCATTACCATGGAAGATCATAATATAGCCTTCACTAGCAAACTGTCCTACTAAGATTAAGTTCTTTTTTAGGTCGGGAATATACCTAACATCCTTCAGCTCCCAAACATACCCATTCAACTTAATCTTCACTACACCTTTGCCAATAATAGCACACAATTGATCACTACAATGATATATCTTTCCAAGGTTTTTGGGAACATATTTCTTGAAGAATTCTTTCTATGATGTAGTATGGAACAATGTTCTAGAGTCTAACACCCAAGATTCTTCCTTGCTCTCCAATGAGCACATCAATGCATCATTTTATCCTATGGTGGAAGTAACATTTTCCTATGCCTTCGCTTCCTTGTTCTTCGGTGCACTCTTAAACTGATTTTTGTAGTGCCCAGATCTCCCATAATTCTAACACTCGATAGTCTTCGAGCTATGGGAATTATTGGGACTCTTGGATTTGGGCCTCCTATCCTTTGATTTACCTCGATAGTTTGTTTTTCCATGTCCATTCCCTCTGGTTGAATTTCTTCCTCTTACCTCTGTATGAAAAGTTAAAGACATTGACTATTCATCCGATTATCAACATTGGATCTCTTCACTGAGAACCAGATCACGAACATCATCAAATTTCAACTTATTGTTTCCTTACAAACTACTCATAATCGTGACAGTAGCATTCTAACTTTCTGGTAGAGAAGACAAAAGTATCAATGCTCTTACTTCTTCATTGAATTCAATTCTAACTTAACTCAACTCGGTTGTGACTATGTTGAGTTCATTGAGATGTTAAGCTACCGATGCACCTTCTGTCATCCGTAAATTGAACAAATTCCTCATCAAGTGGACTTTGTTTAAGGTTGATGGCTTCTCATACATAATAGAGAGACCTAGCACAAGACCCGCCATGGTCTTTTCCTTTGCTATATTGAAAGCAACATTGTGGGATAGTGTCAATTGAGTACTCTTAAGGCTTGTCTTTGTAGAAGATTCAAATCTTCTTTCTTCATAACCTCTAGCTTCCTCCTTGAGAGAGGTTGATACAGAATTCTTTGATACATATACTCATATATCTAAATTTTCCAAAATCCAAAATTTGTGCCATCGAATTTCTCGAGTTCCACCTTTCCATTCATCTATGGCCATTTCTCCCACTTAAATCTGACTTACTTTGGATCGTTTTTGACTATTCCTGCAAACCATCATGTATTAGAACATCTCCATCGACACACCAATATCATCGACAGAAATCACCACAAAATGCTCTAATACTAATTGTTAGGAAATTATCCAAATTCACGATAAATTAGATTTATGAGAAATAAAAAATAAACAAAAAACACAAATTTGATAACGGAGTTCGACCAATTTCGCCTACATTTATGGACCTACTGCAAATCCTTTTACTAAAAAAGGGAGAAATTATACAAAGTGTTTACAACATTCATAACTCAAAACCCAATTACACAAAAAAATGCTCTCAATTTTCTTTCACTAAAGCCTTTTTCTCTATGTTTTTCTCTCAATTGGATAATATAAAGAAACTATTGGGGTGCTCTATTTATAGATATAGAAGCCCCCCTTTTACAAGTTTTGCCAACTAATTCTTAATTGACTTTCCTTCTTTTTCAACAAAAGGATGCACCGTCCATTTAATTTTCTTGAATTGTTGGCTTGACAACCACTCTTTTGTTTTATTGTCATTTACTGCACCGTTTGGTGCATTTAAATTTAACCAACACTCTCTAAACAAAATATAAAAAGGAAGTTGATAAGTTCACAGATTATATGCAAGGAAATTGTCATGAATTTCAAAATTAAAATATTCAAGTAGCCATTTGCATGGATGGTACCTAATGGTTGCACATAATTTAAATATAACATTAAGGAACAATTTACAACATGCAAAAAAACATTTGAAGGATTCAATTTACTTCCATTCAAAATATTAACCTAATAAAAATCCAATATTTATGGAGAAATCATATTACTTTATCATAATAAACTTCTTGTGAAATGTTAAAACAAGTACAAAACATAGCATTCCACAATTTCTAATGGCTCTAGCATATGAAATGTCATAACTAAACAGCAACAAATACATAAAGAACCAATGCGAAGCCAATAAGAGTCCCAAAATTATCTTTTAATAAAGACAATAAAATATTGTTGCTTCAACTGCTCCTCTACCAAATAATTAATAGAATAATCTAACTTGTTCATTAAAGGTTGTATAGAAGTACCCAATTGCACTTTTCTAGTAGATACACTCTCAAGCACCACCTACTCATCGACACTATTTTCTTTAACATCAAAACAAACTCATTTCTCTCAAACGAAGTATTCAACACAAATGCAGTGGAGGAAGATCAGTTTACCAAATAACTTGCATTATAAGTTTTAGCTCAAAGGAATCTACACAAAACAGCCTAAATGAGAATGTAACACGCTCTTTTAAAAAAAGTAAAACTCAAACATTATTCCACTTTATGTTGATGTGGTATACTACATATATTACGTCTCACTATGCCACTTCTTTAAAAGAACTTGATAGACTGACTCTTCGAAAATACCAAATTATTTTCTGTCCTAAAATGCTTGAATTTTTGATCACTAAACAAACCACACATTTTTAAGATAGGCATCTATGCCACAATCATAAGACAAAAGTGAGTAATATTTGAAATTGAATAATATGAGAATAAAATTGAAGCACAATTAAAAAGTGTGCTACCATAAAGCTCATAAAGGCCACAAAGAAACTTTCCTTCATAATAATGAGAGCATCTTTACAAACTCTTAATACTCAACCGTCAACTAAACACTGATAGCCTTGTGAATCAAGAGTATTCAAAGATATTAATTTCTTTTCAAATTTGGCACATGACATATGTCTTTCAAAGTTCTAACAATACCATCATGCATCTTAATTCGTATTGTACCAATACCAACAACCTTACATGACACATTGATTCCCATCAAGATAATAACCCTTTCAACAGGTTGATGAGTAGAAAATCAATCAATATTAGAGAACATATGGTAAGTCCAACCCAAATTAAGAATCCAAACATATCCAGGAGAACCAATAGATACCGATAGAACAACATCATCATTAAAACCAGAACTATCTACACCAACAACATCTATTGCCCTTCCTGATGATAATAGTTGCATTTATCCTTCTTGTTGGATCTAGATTTATCACTATCATTGCTTGAGCCTTTTTTTTTAAGTTTTACATTTGATAAACAAACCACTGCTACTATCATTATTACTTACAGACACCTTGTTCTTCAACTCTTTAGAATTCATAGTTGCCCAAACATCATCCAAACAAATAGTGTCTTGCCCATATAGCACGGTATTAACAAAATATTCAAAAGAAAGAGGTAAAGAACTAAATCTTGATCCTCATCATAAAATTTAATAGTAATGTTTCTCAAATCACAAATAGTTTTAGTAACTCCAACAAAGTGATCGTGCAAACAAATACCTTCTTCCATTCTGAATGTGAACAAACACTGCTTCAAATATAATAGACTGGTCAAAGGCTTGGTCATATATAAACTCTCCAATTTGAGGCACAAACTAGCCTCACATAACATCATATAAGAATAATTGAATTGAACTGAGAGCATTTTCCATCAAATCTTTTTCTTTAATAGTAAATTTTTTTGAAAATTTATCCTTACATTCAAGTGCCTTAACGAGCCCTTTTTTAACTAATAGTACTAGCATCTTCAAATGCTTAAAACTAAAATCATTCCTACCATTAAATTTCTCAATTTTTATATTTTGCCACCATAACAAAAAATCCAAATTAAATCAACAGAAACACAATTCCAAAATTTAGGATAAATCAAATAACCAAAAGCCAAACCAAAAAAATATCAAATGAGCAAACTTGATTAGTTCCAAAAAAGTAAAAGATGAACCTGAAGGTTTGATACCTGTTTGTTATAAATTGATGAATGCAGAAGTAGGAGCCAGGAGCCGATTTGGATTGTAGAAATAAATAGTAATGGTTTATGGAAAAATACTAGACAACAAGAAAATAAATGACACTTAAAGATTTAAGTGGTTCGACCTTTCAATGTAAAAAACCTACTACACTAGCGAAGACACATCGAGAAAAATCCACTAATAATCAAATGAAGGTTACAAACATCAATATCCAAACGCAACTCAAAACAAAACCCCAAATACATCAAAATCTTTCTCAACAAAGGTAACAATACAAAGCGATAATACGACAACAAATCTTGCAAAAAAAAAAGATCCAAATTGCTAACCAATAATAAATTATCAAAAGAGAAAGCAAAAATGCTAAAAGATTGCTTGATTAACGAATGTAGCTTCAATATTATGTCCTATCAATTTATGGTGATAAACACTCAAATTTAAGAGAAAACCAATATATACATAACTAATTTACTTGACTAACAAATATACTAATTTAATAAAATCATTACATGACAATTAAACTTAACTAAAAATCCTTTAATATTATTAGGAAATTTTAATTAGTAAATCAAATTTATAGTATCTTAATCTCATAAAAAAAAATAAGATATTTCATATCTATAATATTATTAGGAATATAATACTAATTATATTAGGAAATTTTGAAACCAACTAAATAATTACTTTATATTGAATTTACTGTCAATATGATAGATAAGACGGTGGTGATGGAATCTCAAGCTTTGAAGGGGATACTGTTCAAAACCATATCATGGCAAATTGGACTTCTCTAGAGAATACTGCAAATAATTTTTTTTCCTACTTCAACTGAGGAGTCCCCAAATATAAATGTGACTGCAAGTGATAATGTTCTTAAAGCAATGGCGAAACCAATATACAGTGGGGGGCCTAACTAGTTTTTAAAGCCAACTGCAAGAAGATTTTGATCTCAAATGCTGTATTAATTTGTTGGGTTGGTGGTTACTAGATACTATATATTCTCTCTTCAGAAGTTGGCCAACTCAATTTTTTTTAATGTCAGTATTGTTAGTAAATCGATCCATCAAGGGGAAAAAATAATACCTAACATATAAAAAAAAGATCTTCTCTTATTCTATACCTTTCACTCCAAGTATGTAACGCTTAATGCCATAAGCAAAGGGTAGACTAAGGGGGTAAGAACTGACTCGATTGACTGGCGTGACCTTAAGAGTGGGAATTTTCTTCTTTCAATGCTATCTTTCTAATTTTTGCACTTAGTTCTGATTTTAAGTTCCTCCAATTCTTTCCCAATAATCGTAAAGGGTGGTGTTTTTATCTATCCTAAAGGGTGGTGTTACTACATTGCAAAAAATATATATTTTTTAAATTTCTTTATTAAGAAATTCATATATTGTGGAAATGTTTATAAATGTTAGAATGCCTAAACACAAATCCAAAGTCTTGATTTTAAATCAGGACCACCTTAGGCCATGTTGACAAAGTTAGTGGTTTTGCTTGTTTTACCAAACAACTAATGAAAGATGAAAGTCCTCAAGATTCCTTGCCCATTGGTTGTCTCTCTGATTTGAATCGAACATATTTTTTTGTCCCATCAATTGGACAGATACTATTAATTGTTGAAAGCAATTGTGTCCTCTTTTTGGGAGAAGATACAAGCGTTGATCAAAGATTATTGTCATCCATTGTTTCATTTCCATAAACTTCAGTATCAAAGTTGACTTTCATTACCGTCGTTAAGAATTTCAGAAACTACGACTAAAATTTCCATACATAGTAAAAGTTGTATAAAGGGCAATTGTATTTTATATTCAAATAAATAATGAGGATTTAGACGAGGAGTGCAAATAACAACTCATAAAATCTTTTCGCGAATTCTATATTAATTCGAGTAAACTAACCTTATAAACGTGAATTAAATAAATAGCATAACAGGAGTACAAGGTAACATGTTTAATTCAACACACACAAAAAAAAATAATCAACAATAATAAAAAACCAGTACTACGATAAATACGTTAGTGACGGTGTGCCTCACAGATTCCTCTCCAAGCTAAAAACATGCAAAAACAAGAAAACATCACACATTATACGAATCGGTCAGAAAAGTTATAAAGAATTTTCAATTACTTTAAGACCTCATATGTAGGAACATATTTGTTAAATGATTATTGCACTTTCGCAATATATAAATCATACATTAGATAAAAAACCAAAATAAAGAGTCTTAACACCTAGAAGTAGGAAAATTAATTTAATATAGCAAAAATAATACACATAAAACTATATGCATGCTACACAAAAAGAAAAGAAAGCATGCGACAACATATAATAAACAAGCTTTCTAATCAGGGTCTACATCTAATATGTTGGTTCATATATGATGGAAAATCATATTATACTAACACATAAACTTATTATGCATAACAACATTGAAGGAGTCTAAGATGCAATACACAATCAAGTTTCTAGGAATTATTAACTCTTTAAGAACTCATCCCATATATCCAATCAATAGACAAATAAAAATTTAATTTATAATAATAGCAACCATGCAAATAAACATAGATAGACTGTAAATAAGTAACAAATATATTATCAGTAATTAGAAAGTAATCAACAAATATTAAAGGCTTTCTAATCAAAGTTTAAAACTCAGTAGATAAAAGTATATATATATATTTTAAACTTAGATAATATTAGCAAAATAATAAAGTATGCACAACACCAGATATAACGAGATAAACCTATATAAAACCCTTTCATATGTGATAACATCCTCAGGTTTCTTATGACAACCACTTAATAGCAACCAAATCCACTAAGCAATAAAAAAATTACAACCCAAACAGAAATAAAACTCCTATTACCTCTATCAATTAGGACCATGTTTGAACTGCTTATTGCTACCCTCACTTGCTACTTCCACAATGACATGGTTTAACATACGAACCCGACTTTCCTCTAAAGCCAGCACCACTTGATTTAGAGCATCAGCTACCAAAAATCAGTAAAGTGAATAGGATTTGAACACACAACAAAGAAAAACACGATCACCAATAAGTTAACAAACAAGCAACATGGGAAACACATTTCAACCATGTATCACAAACCTCCAACAACCAACCACTATCGTGGGAATTGCACTCAACCACGAACTTGATACCACTTATGTGGAAAACATAATCAACCACGTATCGCACACCACCAAAGTGGAAAACATATTCAATCACTTATCAAGAATTGTAAGGACTATAAATATTGACTATTTTCGTGAACAAAATATTTATTTGTAAACTTGTTTTTAGACCTGTTATCAAGTATATCAAGAAAATTCGAACAAATACTTGAGGTCTAGATAGTCGTACTTCAAGTATATCGTTTATAACTACGACACAAAGGATTGCATTCATGTGTTTAATACCACATGTTTATAAATCTAAAATTATTTTTAATGCTGAACTATTTATTTAAACTTGAATTAATTTATGAAATTATTAATTAAATATTTCTTAGATGTGTTTTAAGATGTGTTTTAAAAATTATTTTTTTATAATATTAAATTTTTTAATAGACTTTAAAAAATTAAGTCCAAAATGCATTCAATCTTATTATTATTATTATTATTAATATTATTATTATTATTATTGTTATTATTATTATTATTATTATTATTATTATTATTATTATTACAAACATTAGGGTTGAAAAGTTTGGGTGACTGATATATGTTAAGACTGCCGAAATTGCCAAGGACTGTTGAAGTTGCCACAAACTGCGCAAACAAAAAAAAAATTGAAAATAGTGTCAACATAGAAGAAACCAATATTAGATTGATAGTAGATTTATTTAATATATATATAATTGGCGTTGAGAAGCAGGTATATATATATATATATATATTGATAGGCAATCAGTATGAAAAATAAATTAATATTTTTTTTATTTACATCAATTAATTTAATTCTTTTAGATTACATTTTTAGATATTTAGATTAAATAATTTTATGAACGATCGTGATTATTTGATTTAATTATTAAATTTTAAAAAAGTTATTTTTATTGAGATTATACTTTATTGTTTTGCTTTAGAATTTGCTAGTTGATTTGATTTAAGTGACATATGTTTTGAATCATCTAGTTAAGATTATTCATTATTAAATCTATTTTTGTAATTAATTCGAGAATGTATCTAACTGGCAAGAAGCTTATTGGAACGTTGGTCTGGGAACTGCTCACACTATTTTTAGAAACTGTGAAAATAGAGTAGTGGTTCGTAAGTAAAGAACATTGGAGTAGTATCCTAACGAGGGTAGCATAACTTGAACATTTGATTTTCATAGTGGAAAGTTAGGTGGTCCGATAAACCAGTGATTTTTCTTTTAGATCATGGTTGTGGCTTAGGTTATTTCCACCTAAAAATATCGTGTTTTATTCTTTTATTTTGGCAGCTTTATTCTTACACACGATTGCATGTCTGATTGCTTTATTTAAGTTATTAAATTATAAATTTATAAAAATTGAAAATAACTTTTCACCCCCTCTCTAGGTTAATTAGGTCCATATCTTATAAACTTTCAAGAATAACCAATGAAATAAGAACTCAAACAATTCAACTTAACCCACTCTCACGATGTTGTTCTCACAAATAAAATATTGCATCCAACAAACTACCAGCCAACGCATATCTCACAACCACACAAGCTTCTCATATAAAACTCACTCACAAACATCGCATCGAGTACTCATCACACAAGAGCACGATATTGCTCACACAATAATGAATCACTAATACCAAACAACACTTAAGATAATAGTAATCTGAAAACAAAAATAAGATCAATTTGATAGAACTCCTACAATTTTTCTGGATAAGAAACAAGAAGAGAGAGGGTATTTATAAAACTCACCCAAGCTTATAACCAACCTCACCAAGGCTTGACTGGATGAGACGAGGGGTCCAACGAGGGCCTCATCGAGGTGTCAAAAAATCCCATTTTTTGTTTCCAAAATTATTGAGTAATTTTCACAAAAATCTATACTCGAAATGAAACAAAAACACGATCAACAATGTCCACGACGGCCAAGCCAAAAACGATACAAAGGACCTTACGACTTAAAACATCATTTGTCTTTCTGTTCTTATTAGAATTTTTTTCGGAGTTTGTAAGACTAAATAAAAATAATTATTGGAATGGTATGAGTTAAGGAACAAACATGTGTTCGATTTTCATATGTTTCTTGATTTTTAGATTTCTATTTTTGAGGCAAATTCACTTCATCAACTACACTTAGTCTTTTTTGCAATTTCATTGGTCTTTCTTCTCTTTTTAGAACTTCTTTTAGAAATATTTTTAGAAGACTTGTTTGCATATACAAATTAGGAAATAGAATCGTGTTATAAATTTCATTCATGATACTTTTTTGAAAATAATTCAATAATAAAACACTACTACAAAAAGGGGCATTAAAGTCGGTTCGCTGAACCGACTTTAAATGAAACGACTTAAAGTTTAAAGTCGGTTCAAGGCGTGAACCGACTTTACGTTTAAAGTCGGTTCACGGGATGAACCTACTTTATGTTTAAAGTCGGTTCACGCGGTGAACCGACTTTAATTTTTTTTTTTAATTTATTCATTTTCTATTTTACTCAAATAAAAACCTGTATTCGAGCAGAAAAAAAAACAAAATCAGTTTAGCAAATAGTTCAAATAATACAAATATTTGAAAAATAAAATATTAATTAATACTAGAAAAATTACCATGGTTTTGTTCTATTTTATTCAAGATCATCATATTCTTCTCCTTATGTTATAATACAAACCTACATATATAATACAAAAATTTAAACACATAATAACAGAAAAAAAAATATGAATAATAGTGGATCTAAAAGATTAGTTAAAGAGGAAGAAAACTCACTAACCGGTGCTAGAAATGGTAGTCGTAGGTGGCCAGAAAATGAGAAAGAGTGGAGGAGGTTTTCGGTTTTTTAGAGTTCTGCAATGTTGAAAATATTTTTTATTTGGGAAGAAAGAAGAGAAAAGAATTTATCCACGTAGCGTAGCGTCGGTTGACACCTGGAACCGACGCTATCCACGTAGCGTAGCGTCGGTTGACGTGGCGAACCGACGCTACATCCATGCATAGCGTCGGTTCGACACGTCAACCGACTCTACATCCTACGTGGATAGCGTCGGTTCTACACTGAACCAACTTTAAATCAATTTAAGGTCGATTTTTTCTAAAAACTAACTTTACGTATCGACTTAAATACCCATTTTTGTAGTAGTGAAAGAAAAAAAATTAACTTACATTACTTGCATTATCCTTTGGCATTTAAAAAAAACTTTTATATCCTTAATATTATGACCTACACATATGATAAATGTTCAAATAAATATATGAATTATATATTGCAACTCTCCTCAAATACCATTTCCAATCATCAAATTTTGAAATTATGTAATCGTGTAAGAATAAGCCTTAAGTGCATATTTTTTGGCTTACAAACACTAAATTCAAGTTTACTCGGATCAAATTTAACCCAAATATCCACAACCATGTCTTTGCATTTAAGCTTACTAACCAATTGTGGTTATACAAGTTATAAGATAATATTTAACCATCACACAATTGTATCACTATATATGAAATAAAGAAGATATAACCTATACTATATCGTCCTCATTCTAAACTCTAGCATGTTAGAACAAGTACTTGATATAAATAAGTATCCATACTTGTCCCTCAACAAAAAAAAATCTACCGAAAACTGAATGGAAATAGATTGTTGAAAATAAAACACTCACACAAATAACTTTTATTCAAACTTAAAGAAATATTACAATAATACTCTCTCAAGATACAAGATACTACAAGCCACTCTTATTTAGGCTTTGCTTCTTCAATCTCTTAGAAGCTCTTAATTTTTCTTGATTACAAATGGTCCTAGAGAAGTTCTATTTATAGGCTTCCAAAAACACTTCTCTACACCTCATAACTACTTATTAAATTACTTCTCCAACTACTTACATTAATTAGTCTCACACCTAAAAAATACTAACCATACCTACTTGCATTTATTAGTCTCACTCTTACTACTCCAAGTACTTACATTAATTAATCTCACACCTACAAAATACTAACTATACCTACTTGAATTTATTTTTCTCACTCTTACTAAATCATCTTCTACAATTACTATCATTTATGGATATAACAAACAAAGTCTAAGATAATCTAAAAGTAATAATAATAATAAATCAAGTTTATGATCCAACACCCCCCTTAAACTTGATCTTGTGACCCCTAGTAAGTTCCTTAATTGTATGAAGCCTTTGCTTGTTAGTGGCTTGGTAAAAATTTCAGCAACTTGTTCATGTGGCTTGACATACTCAACTTGTAGATGCACTCCCTTATATAGTGATAGCAAGTATCAATGTGTTTGCTTCGATCATGGAAGACTGGATTCTTTTCCAAAGCAATTGCTGACTTGTTATCAACACAAATCTTTGTTGGTTCTTTTTGTGCCATGTTTAGCTCCTTCAATAAGTTTCTCATCCAAACCGCATGATAAACAGCTAAGGTTGTAGCTATGTACTCAGCTTAACAACTAGACAGGGTAACAATCGGTTACTTCTTCGACATCCATGTAAAAACAATATCTCCCATGAAGAACACGAACCCTGTGGTGCTCTTTCGATCATTTATATCTCTGCCATAATCACTATCTCTATATCCAATAAGTTTGCAATCATTAAAAAATGAGTATAACAAACCAAAATCAATTGTACCTTTTGATGTAGCGTAGAATTCTCTTAGTAGTCTTGAAATGAATGGTTTTTAGATTCTCTATGTATCGACTCAAAAGTCCAACAACATAGAAAATATCAGGTCTTGTGCGTATCAAATAATGTAAGCTTCCAACTAAACTCTTAAAGAAAGTTGGATCTACATTTTCTCCTTCATCGTGCTTGGATATCTTGACTCCAAATTCCATTGGAGTGCTTACCGGCTTGCAATTATCCATCTTGAACTTCTTGAGTATCTCCTTTGCATAGCTTTGTTGGAATATGAAAATACCTTCATATTTTTGCTTGACTTCGATACTGAGGTAGTATGCCATCAATCTGATATTGGTCATCTTAAACTCACGGGTCATCACTCTCTTGAATTCTTCAAACATACTTGGGTCACTTTCGATGAAGATAAGATCATCCACGTATAGGCACATAGTTATAATCTTTCCATCTTTAACTTTGACATATAATGCATGTTCATAAGGCATTTGGTGATGTTTTTTTTAGGAAGTACTTGTCGATGTGAGTATTCCATGCTCTTGGTGCATGCTTTAACCTATAGAGAGATCTCTTCAACTTTAAAACCTTCTCTTTATGTCCTTTCACTTCATAGCCTAATGGTTGGTGTATGTAGACTTCTTCTTTGAGGACTCCATTTAGGAAGGTAGACTTTACATCCATTTGTTGTACCCTACACTTATTTTGGGCTGTTATAGAAATGATTAGTCTAATAGTTTCTAACCGAGCAACAAGAGTGAATACCTCATCATAGTCAACTCCAGCTCTTTGACTATAACCTTTTGCTACTAGTCTAGCCTTGTGCCTTTCGATTTTCCCTTTGGATTTCTCTTTGTTTTGTATACCCATTTTACACCTATTGCCTTGTGCCTTTTTGGAAGTGAATGGGTTCCCATGTGTAGTTCTTCTTAATTGCATTGATTTATTTGTCCATTGCATTTCTCCACTTCTTCTCTTTTGCAACTTCTTGAAGGCTCACTAGTTCATAATCAGCAAAGAGGCAGAATAAGGTACGATTATCTTGTCGTGTACATGTACATGTCACGCCTCTTTCACTTCCACTCGAAGACGATGAAGGTGACAGGTCTCCGTGAGTGGTTGGCATTGGTGAAGTAGGTGGAGTCGTTGGCTCTTGCTGAATTTCTCCAGGTTGCTTTGTATGGACTTCTTCAAAGTGTGGCAAGAAATTAAAATCATCTATATGTCATACAAAATCCCATTCTCCATTTTCATTGAATACCACATCTCAACTAGTTACAATCTTTTTGTTGTCCAAGTTGTACAAATTGTATCCCTTTGACCTTTAGTCATAGACGATAAAGATGAAACTCTTTCTTTTATCATCTAGCTTGGTTTTTCTCTCATCCGGTATATGTACATGAGCTATACTTCCGAAAAACCTGAGATGAGATATTCTTGGCTTTCTTCCACTCCATGCTTCTTGTGGTGTCTTCCTAAACATATTTCTTGTTGGAGATTGATTTGATAGGTAGATTGCGCAAGCTACTACTTTTGCACAAAACCCCTTAGGAATTCTCTTACTTTAATCATGCTTCATGCCATATCAAGAATGGTTATGTTCTTTCTTTTTGTAACACCATTCTATTGGGGGGATCATGGTGCGGTTAGTGTGCATTTGATTCCATTTGATGCACAGAACTCTTAGAACTCCTTGGAAGTAAATTCTCCTCCTCAATCTGATCGCATTGCCTTGATCATAATGGCTTTGAACTTTTTAAATACTTCAAAAGCTTCGGATTTCTGTTTCAAGAAATAAACCCAAGATTTTCTTGAAAAATCATCAATGAAGAGAAGAAAATAATTATTTTTACTAAGAGAACTTGGCTTGATGGGTCTCCACACATCAGTATGAATGAGTTCTAGTGGATTTTGAGCTCTTGTGTTAGACTCCTTAGGAAAACTCTTTTTAAACTGCTTCCCGAGTAAACAATCTTCACACAATTGTAACAAGCCTATAAAGTTAAGATGCCTAAACTGAAGATACTATAGCCAGGATGCATCTTTGTAACAAGCCTTTAAATAATTTGCAGCATCATTTTGAATATTCAAAGTAAACATTCTATTATTTGACATTTTCACCTTGGCAATTAGATTTCCTTGGCCATCCCTTATAAAAAGACTACAATCTTTCATGTGAATATCATAGCCTTTTTCTAAGAGTTGACCCAAACTTAAGAGATTGCTTTTCATATTGGGAACATAGTAGACATTTTGAAATTATCTGATGATTACCATCTTTTGCTTGAATAAGAATGTTACCTTTCCCTTTCACTGATATTTTTGAATTATCTCTAAAAGATATATGGCCATTTACTGATTCATTGAGTTCTATGAATATGCTTCTTCTACCGCACATATGGTTACTTGCACCGGTGTCCAGGTACCAAGTGTTCTTGTGTCCTCCATTAGCTTCTTGGTATGCTAAGAACAACGTTTCTTTCTCCTCAGTCTTAGCTTATGCATAGTTGGTTTTCTCCTCGACCTTGTTGTTAGGAGCTCTACATTCTGAAGCATAATGCCTAGACTTTTGACAATTATAACATTGAACTTGAGATTTATCATAGCTCCAGTTTGAATTGCCTCTCTCACACCCTTTTGATGAGCTTTTTCCTTTCTCGTAGTTGCTGTCAGAATTGTTGTTGTTGTAATTCCAACCTCGTCCATGACCTCTACCTCTACCTCGATCATTTGGTTTCTATCATTGCCTTGGATTTCACGTATATCCTTGAGTTGCAACTTGAGGAGTTGCTTAGTAAACCCTTGCTTCTTCTTATGCTTTTCTTCGTATGCTTGCAACGATCCTTGAAGTTGGTCGATCATCATTTCTTACAAGTCTTTAGTTTCTTTAATCTTCACAACGATGTGGTAAATTTTGGGATCCAAAGAACGAAGAATCTTCTCTATTATCCTCACATCTTCTAAATTTTCACCATTTCTTTTTAATTGATTAAAAATAGCTACTACTCTTAAGAAATAATCTTAAATAGACTTAGATACTTCCATATGTAAGGATTCAAATTCACCTCTTAATGTTTGGAGAAGGACCTTTTTCACCTTTTGGACTACTTTGTATGAGGTTTGTAGCTTCTCCCACGCTTCCTTGGCAGTGCTCACTCGAAAACTTTTCAAAGCCATCATCATCTAATGCTTGGTAGATGAGGTAGAGAACCTTTTTGTCTCTCTGTTTTGAATCCTTCAAAGTTTTCTTTTGATCAAGTGTAAGAGCAGTATCATCCGCAAGCTCGTTATAGCCTTTCTCTATGATATCTCACACATCTTGTGATCTAAGAAGTGCCTTCATTTTGATACTCCAATTATCGTAGTAGTTGCTGTTGAGTGTCAGGACTTGGAATAGTGCCATACCATTTTCCATATCTCTCAATATGATGAGAATTTACAAAATTCGATTGCATGGATGATTTCGGAACGCCGAAAAACCTTGGAAGGAACTCTAAAAAAATTCAAAATTTTACAGCCAATGGCTCCAACTTGGTGAGTTAACTCGGTTTCTAGTAGCACTCTTCCGACTGCATGTGGCGGTGCGTCCAAACTCTGATCGAGAATATCTTGCAATGTCGGATTCCTCTCGTCGAGAGCTTCGATTTGATATGCAATAGTATATATTTCCAACTACTACTCTGATACCACTTTATTGGAAATAAAGTACTCAAGCAAACAACTTTTACTCAAACTCAAAGAAATATTACAAGAGCACTCTCTCAAAATACAAGATACTATAACTCATTCTTATTTAAGCTTTCCTTCTTTACTCTCTTAGAAGCTCTTAATTTTTTCTTGATTACAAATGGTCCTAGAAAAGTTCTATATATTGGCTTACAAAAACACTTCTCTACACCTCATAACCACTCATTAAATTACTTATTCAATTACTTACATTAATTAGTCTCACACCTACCAAACGCTAACCATACCTACTTGTATTTATTAGTCTCACTTTTACCACTCCAACTACTTACATTAATTAGTCTTATACTTACAAAATACTAACCATACCTACTTGCATTTATTAGTCTCACTTTTATTAAATCATCTTATACAACTACTATCATTTATTGATACAACAAATAAAGTCTAAGATAATCTAAAAATAATAATAATAATAAATCAAGTTTATGATCCAACATATATAACCTCTTACCTACCTTTTACTAGTAAGGTTTGTACACTACAGTTGCAAGGAGCGAGTTTTGATTATGATTAAAATGCTACATCAGTCGACAAGATGCTAGGCATCTAAACTAGAAGATTAGATGATTAAAATGTATCAAATATGTGCATGTTACCAAGATATTTGGAAGCTCCCGTGTAATCAAAATCAACCTTAATGTTGTTACATAATACTACTCTAAGCCTATTATTCTATCAATAATGTTTAACTGTGTTAATTGATCCAATGATATAGAAACAAATGCAAACTTGAATCTCGGCTAACATTTATCAATCTTCAAGCAGTAGTATATAATTTAACAAATGCAATAATAGATAAATACCAGTAAAAGGTACTTTACCAGGTTAATCAATAGGTGGGAATTATCTCTAACCTTTGAGCGGAACGCAACAACTAGAACACCAAACTCCTAGCTGTACACAAACTTCTTCTCACAATTCAATAATCTGAAACAATAAAAAGAAACCTGATTACACAATACAATAGAATATGAAACGACACACTTTCTGTGAGAAAATACTAGAAAGTCATGCCAAAAAAAATAAAAATTCTCAAGTCCCAAAAGGAGAACTATTTAAAATGGAACGAAGTGGGTAGCTGATTTTTCACCTCTTTTGCTATTTCTTATTTGTATCAATTATTTTTAGTATTCATTTTATACTCAAGGGGTTCCTCCGTTCACTGCTCATAATATAACTAATATATCCAACAATGTGGTGGTTGTCAAAAGTGAGAGAGCTAGTTGTTAATGGTTTAGTTTCTGTCTTTGTTTATCAGTCAAAATGTTGCTTTTATTGTAACGACTATTATAAATACTACTATTGATCATCTCTAAATTGAAACCCACAATATTTCAAACAGTGCTTGCACCCAAATCATACGAAAATTGTAGAATACACAGAAGGTTATGCAATAAAAAGAAATGAAGTAAAATAGGTTTTGATGAAGCATTTTCTAGACTGCTAAATCAGCTTTGATTTGGGTAAGGGATGGCATTCTTCAATTCATCTTCATCGATCCCAGGTGATGAAATCCAAGCCTATGGTATGTTGTCTCTCTATTGCGCGAATTTTGGTTGCCTTTGGTTTGTTGTCTCTATATCGTTCAAGCCTCTAGTTTGTTGTCTAAGTGTGAATTATGAGCTGGAGTGAAGAAATATGAGCAGGACAAAAAATTTTTGCCTCTCTCTTTCATGCAAGTGATGTAAATTTTGGTACCAATTTGTGATGTGTAGAATTTGAGAGCTAGAAGAAGAGAAAAACAGAGAAAAAGAGAGGGTTGATTTGAAAAATTCTGGTATATCTTTTATTGGTCTCATTGAGGCTATGTATAGCCTTACAAAGGAAAGAGAAAATAGAAAGGAATGCTAACAAACTTTCATTCCCTAACTACCTATGTGGTCCTCCGAGTACTCGCCCGTCAAGCCTACCTTGCTGTGTACTACGCCTAACCAACTCTACGGCAACGTGTGCGTGCTCCAGCCTACACCAAACCAACTCTGTGTCACAAGTAACCATGCTTGTGCACATAAACAACCTCAAGGCCCATGCCCATGGTTGGCACATATCATTTCTCCCCCGCCTTAGGATCTTTTTCCACAAGGATAAAATCAGGATAGGTCTTGGTGAAACGCTACTCATTCTCCCAAGTGGCATCATCTGCCATTGCATTGGTCCATTTCATAAGGATTTCATGTTTGGGCTGATACTGGTATTTTTGGATCACATGACGAGCCAAAATGGCTTCTGGTTGGGGAAGCACAATAGAGTTGTCTGAGACTAGGGGGAGCTAGGACAAGGTTGGAGTGAAGGGTCCCAAGTGCTTTTTTAATAAATTGACATGAAAGACATTGTGAATTTGGGAGTCAGGGGATAGAGCCAACTTATATGCCATTACACCAATTTGGGCAACTACTTTGCATGGACAATAGAAATGAGAAGCGAGCTGATAAGAGTCAAATTATTGCATTTTTGTTATGATTTAAATGTTGATATTTGTGTGAAAATTGCGTTTATTTGATTATTTAATCCACAAATGTCATTTCACGGGTATTTCGTGTTTAAAGTGCAATTTCAGGTAAAATCATAATTTTGGAGAAGTTTGGGACAAATTTCAATGAACCGGATTGAGTGCAAATAAAAAGAAAACAAAATTTCAAAATTTGGAATTTCGCCGCCGGCGAAAACGTTTAAAATCATGTAGGGAGCACGGATTTTGGCACAACAATCTCGCCGCCGGCCAAGTGAATATCGCCGCCGGCCACAATAATCTAGCCGCCGGCGAGATTGAGCGGAACCAAAATCGTAAGTTTTCCAGAAATCTCGCCGCGGTAAGAACAATTTCGCCGCCGACGAGTTTCGTCCGAAAACAGATTTTTTTGTTGTTTTGTTCCAAAATTGCCCCCCAAACCCTAGATCTATATATATAATATGATGGAAAAATAGGGGGATGGCAGAGAGGGGAATTCAAAGACATTTTTGGAGGAGAGAAATAAATTTTGGAGGAACTTGAAGGATCTTCACCATTGATGCTACAAAGTCTTCATCTTCTAGAGTTTTTCATCTCTTCTCCTTAGTTTTTATATTCTGCAATTTATTCAGTTTTATTATTAATGGATTCAATTGAAATAATGGTTGTTCTTATTTCCGTTATGAACTAATTCGTTTTTGCTAAGGCTATGATGTAATTAAATCAAGGAAATCTGATTTCTTTTGTTATTGTTATATGAATTCATTGTTTTCAAGTCAAGTATTTATTTCCATGCTTAATGCTTTTAAATTTCTGATCAAGATTTAGATGATTTATTGCATTATATTGAGACCGAGAGGATATGTGT
Source organism: Hippophae gyantsensis (assembly GCA_030763125.1). Lineage (NCBI taxonomy): Eukaryota > Viridiplantae > Streptophyta > Magnoliopsida > Rosales > Elaeagnaceae > Hippophae > Hippophae gyantsensis. The sequence continues at coordinate 36,238,274 of CM061035.1, read as the reverse complement.
AATGATTGCTTCTTGTGATAAATACCGTATGTTGAATGCGAGTTTGACACCTACTGCATGATGTATGTGGTTATTCCAGAAATTCCATAAATCGTAATGTGCTTATTTGTGATTAAATCTTCATAGAAATATAGTTGGTTTTCATAGATAAGTAATTCTAATATAACTTGAGAAAGAGTATTAGATAAGTTTGGGTTTTTCAACCATCACTTTTAGCTTTGATTCTCATATAACATGACTTGAAATCGGATTGAATTGATTTAGCGAAATCAAATGCCTTAGCGTTTTTAATCATTAGTGAACAACATTTAATTTTGTTATTTGCGTTTAGTTTTATGTTAATTTTCTTTTTAAACAATTTCAACAATTCAGTTTTCAAATAAAATTAGGGTTAGTCAATTTCGGTACTTAGTAACGCCATTCCTTGTGGGTTCGATATCCGTACTTTTGTACACTTGCGAAAATAAGCATCAAGTTTTTTGCGCCGTTGCCGGGGAATGGTTTGATTTTATTAATATCGATACTACCTAATCTTAGTTTTAATTTGAAGTTAATTTGCTTTATCTTTCTTTCATTTTTAATTTTGTTTATTTTGCTGTTTTATTTTATTTATCAAAAAAAAAAGTAACTTTGTGTTGTTTTGTGTTCGTTGATTTTCTGGTTGTAAGATTTTTGTATGAGACGTACAAGAAGCCTTAACCTTCTTCCATTTGATCCGGATATTGATAGAACATATAGGCGTCTAAACCGAGAGAGAAGACGTTCAACCTCAGTTCCTAATAGACAATCAACCATGGATCCACCATTTGTTGAGGGAGGTGGAAATCGTAGAGCTTTGAGGGATTATGCTGCGCCTAATGTTGCTGGAACTATTTCGGGTATAAGGAGGCCAACTATTCAAGCCAATAACTTTGAGATAAAACCATCCTTTATCCAAATGGTTCAATCAAATCAGTTTGGGGGAATGTCAAAGGATGATCCAAATGCACATATTACTTACTTTCTGGAGGTGTGTGATCTTTACAAGATAAATGGTGTGTCCAAAGATGCTGTAAGATTGAGGGTTTTTCCTTTTTCACTTCGGGATAAAGCCAAGGAATGGCTAAACTCATTACCACCGGGATCAATTACGACATGGAATGAATTGGTTCAGAAATTCTTGTCCAAGTTCTTTCCTCCTGCTAAGATGGCAAAATTGAGGAATGAAATCACATCTTTTACACAATATGACCAAGAATCATTGTATGAAGCTTGGGAAAGATTCAAAGAAATGTTAAGGAAATGCCCACATCATGGTATACCAATTTGGCTACAAGTCTCTACATTTTATAATGGGTTGGTTTCAAACTATCGTGCAATGATTGATGCTACAGCTGGAGGATCTTTAATGGGAAAAACACCGGAGGATGCTCATGAGTTGTTAGAGGTTATGGCAGAAAACAACAATCAGTGGCATTCAGAGCGGGTAATTGCAAAAAGACCAGCAGTAGTGCATGAAATATATTCAGTGAATGCTTTGTCGGCTCAAGTTCTTTGTTCTTTCAAGAAAGATGGATTCTTTGTCATCCAAATTCGAATCCAAACCAACTGCACAATGTGATTTATGTGGTGGAAATCATGCTAGCATCGAGTGCCAAGTTGGAAATCCATTTGCTTCATCAAATGTTGAGCAAGCAAATTATGTTTCAAATTTCCAAAAACCTCAACATAACCCATACTCGAACACCTACAATCCAGGTTGGAGAAATCATCCAAATTTGTCATGGGGAAATAACCAAGGGGGATTCAAACCATCATCATCTTCCTACCAACCCCAGGAGAAAAAACAAACAAATTTGGAAGAAATTTTGGGAAAGTTCATTGAGGAGACAAGAGCAAATTTCAGAAATCAAGAGGCAATCAACAGGGACATCCAAAACCAACTGGGGCAGCTTTCAAAGCAGATTGGAGAAAGGTCTCAAGGATCACTACCTAGTGACACAATAAATCCCACAGAGCATGCAAAGGCTATCACATTGAGAAGTGGTAAAGAACTTGAATGGCAGAGGAAATCAGAGAAAAAGATGGAAGAATCTAAAGAAAATCCATCAAGATCCCAAGACATTCAACCTTCCTCATATGCGAAATATGAGCCTCCTATCCCATATCCTCAAAGATTGAATAAGAAAAAGCTTGATAATCAATTTGATAAATTTCTGGATATTTTTAAGAAATTGCATATTAACATTCCTTTTGCAGAGATGTTGGAACAAATGCCCAAGTATGCAAAATTCATAAAGGAAATTATATCAAAGAAGAGGAAGCTGGGAGATTATGAAACTGTCATGCTAAATGAGGAGTGCAGTGCAGTTCTTCAAAGAAAACTGCCACAGAAATTGAAAGACCCAGGGAGTTTTACTATACCTTGTACTATAGGAAGTTGCAATTTTGATAAAGTCCTATGTGATTTAGGAGCAAGCATAAATTTGATGCCACTTTCTGTTTTCAAGAAACTAGGCCTGGGAGAAGTGAAGCCCACTTCAATCTCTTTACAATTAGTGGATCGATCGGTGAAATATCCTCTAGGGGTAATTGAGGATGTTTTAATTAAAGTCGACAAATTTATTTTCCCTGTAGATTTCGTAGTGCTTGACATGGAGGAAGATAGAGAGATATCGTTGATATTGGGGAGACCGTTCCTTGCAACTGGAAGGACATTGATTGATGTTCAGCAAGGAAAGCTCATTCTACGGGTGCAAGATGAACAAGTAACTTTTGATGTTTTTGAAGAAATAAAATTTCCAAGTGATGTACATTCTTGTTTTCAAATTAACACTCTTGACGGGTTAATCTCGGAAACTTTTGAGGAGAGAACTCCATTGCTACCACTAGAAGCTTGCCTTGTGAAATCTACAACAATTAAGGAGGAAGATAAGGGGATGAGACAATGTTCCGAATTACTGGCAGCACCTAATGAATATTTGTGCAGTGATGAAAAATTTAAGGAGTTGGGAACAAATGAAACTCCAACCTTAGTGGTAAAGAATGGAGCCAACAAGATTGAGCTAAAGCCAATGTAATCCCATCTGAAAAAAAAATCTTACGTTCACTACCAGCAAGGGCAGTTTCACCATCGACGGAAAGGAGATCTCTCTTTCCTTTCTTACATTGAGGACAATGTAAGATTTTGGTTGGGGGTGCGGTAAATGGTAAATATTTTCTCCCCTTCATTTTTAGTAGTTTTATTTGTGTGTTTAGTTGTGTTTAATTTTGATTTTCCATTTATTTTTCTGCATTTTAATTTAATTTTTTTTATTTCTTTATTGTCTTATTTTGATTTTGATTTTTTATTTTAATTTGCACGTTGATGATAATAATGTGATTGTGATAACAAGTAGCTGTTAGAAGACATTAAATTTTGCTTCGGTTTAAAGAGAATTTCAAATGTTGATTTTACCTAGTTGGCGACTCTTTTGGTATGTGGTGTGATTTGGTTGATTAGTTTAAATGCTTAGAGAAGTCTTATGTGCGAATTTTTCATGGATATTTTTGTGATCTCAACAAACTCTAGAACTCATTTGAAAACCTCTTGAGGCGAAATAATTTGAAATTGCACTGTTTAGGATATGATGTAGGCCATTTTTGGATCGATTGTGCCATTTTAAGCCTACCTTGTTATCCTTATATCACTAGTAACCTCTTTGAGCCTATTTAAATATATTGTTAGCCTTAATTTTCTTTCTTTTTGCCTTATATAACCTACCTTCTATTGAGCCAAATATATATATATATATATATATATATATATATATATATATATATATATATATATATAATTCCAACCTTATTTGTTAAGAGCACTTAATTTTGAACACAAAATTTTCAAGAGGAATTGGAGAAATCTTCCACATATATTGGAAGAAATTGGTTGGAGGTTATGTCTTTTCAAGAGCAATTGGAGTAAGGATGCAAAAAAAAAAGAGAGAGAAATCCACATATATTGGAAGAAAGTGGTTGGCTTTTCAAGAGCAATTGAAAAAAAAAATCTTCCATATATATGGGAAGAAAGTGGTTGGCTTTTCAAGAGCAATTGGAGTAAAAAAAAAGAAATCCATATATTGGAAGAAAGTGGTTGGCTTTTCAAGAGCAATTGAGTAAAAAAAAAAGAAGAAGAAGAAGAAAGCCTTCACATTTTAATAAATAAAAGAGTGTTAGTGATGGATGTACTAAGGAGAAAGATTGAGGAAGAATTTTGTTTATCTTTGGAAAAATGGGTTATGATCGGAAGAAACAATTTGGTTTAATGGTGTTACTCTTTTACTTAATTGGTTGTGTTTAATCTAATAAGTGCCCTTATTTGTATTTTGACACTTCCCGTTCTTTCTTAACCAAATACCTAAGCCTAACATTACAAGCCTCGTAAAGTCCTATTGATCCGAAGTGGTGTATTTTTTCTTCATTAGTGGAGAGAGGTTTGAAAAGTGAGCCTATGGAGTTTGAGATTTCACTTTTTTGTTTTTGGATGTTGTGCATAATATTATCTGGGCATTATGGCTATTGGTTTGTGGTTTGATGGATGTTTAAGAGTCAATAACAAAAGTGAAATTGGTATTTGAGATTTCTTAAAGCTTAGGTGACATTTAATTATTCTATATGTTGGGTGTTATTTACAATTTTTGAGACATTTGTGCAAGTTATTTGTTATGTGATTTTATTGTTTTAAGTTAGGATAGTTATAGGTAAGATGTTTGTGGGTATCATCACTGGAAGCCCTCACGAGACTACAACTCGTCCTACTAGGGCCACCTAGGGGTTTAAAGGCTTATTGCATACGCTTAATGTAATGTTGTAAATAGAATAAATTTCCTTTGAATTTTTCTTTTAATGTCTCCTTTGAAATTATTCATAGATCGCTTTTCTTGCTAGAGACTAGCAAGAAGTTGGTTGGGGGTTGTTGATAAGAGTCAAATTATTGCATTTTTGTTATGATTTAAATGTTGATATTTGTGTGAAAATTGCGTTTATTTGATTATTTAATCCACAAATGTCATTTCACGGGTATTTCGTGTTTAAAGTGCAATTTCAGGTAAAATCATAATTTTGGAGAAGTTTGGGACAAATTTCAATGAACCGGATTGAGTGCAAATAAAAAGAAAACAAATTTTCAAAATTTGGAATTTCGTCGCCGGCGAGAATATTCTCGCCGCCGGCGAAAACCTTACGGCGAAAACGTTTAAAATCATGCAGGGAGCACGGATTTTGGCACAGCAATCTCGCCGCCGGCCACAATAATCTAGCCGCCGGCGAGATTGAGCGGAACCAAAATCGTAAGTTTTCCAGAAATCTCGCCGCGGCAAGAACAATTTTGCCGCCGGCAAGTTTCGTCCGAATACAGATTTTTTGGTTGTTTTGTTCCAAAATTGCCCCCCAAACCCTAGATCTATATATATAATATGATGGAAAAAGAGGGGGATGGCAGAGAGGGGAATTCAAAGGCATTTTTGGAGGAGAGAAAGAAATTTTGGAGGAACTTGAAGGATCTTCACCATTGATGCTACAAAGTCTTCATCTTCTAGAGTTTTTCATCTCTTCTCCTTAGTTTTTATATTCTGCAATTTATTCAGTTTTATTATTAATGGATTCAATTGAAATAATGGTTTTTCTTATTTTCGTTATGAACTAATTCGTTTTTGCTAAGGCTATGATGTAGTTAAATCAAGGAAATCTGATTTCTTTTGTTATTGTTATATGAATTCATTGTTTTCAAGTCGAGTATTTATTTCCATGCTTAATGCTTTTAAATTTCTGATCAAGATTTAGATGATTTGTTGCATTATATTGAGACCGAGAGGATATGTGTAATGAATGCTTCTTGTGATAAATACCGTATGTTGAATGCGAGTTTGACACCTAATGCATGATGTATGTGGTTATTCCAGAAATTCCATAAATCGTAATGTGCTTATTTGTGATTAAATCTTCATAGAAATATAGTTGGTTTTCATAGATAAGTAATTCTAATATAACTTGAGAAAGAGTATTAGATAAGTTTGGGTTTTTCAACCATCACTTTTAGCTTTGATTCTCATATAACATGACTTGAAATCGGATTGAATTGATTTAGCGAAATCAAATGCCTTAGCGTTTTTAATCATTAGTGAACAACATTTAATTTTGTTATTTGCGTTTAGTTTTATGTTAATTTTCTTTTTAAACAATTTCAACAATTCAGTTTTCAAATAAAATTAGGGTTAGTCAATTTCGGTACTTAGTAACGCCATTCCTTGTGGGTTCGATATCCGTACTTTTGTACACTTTATTACTTGAACGATTCGTACACTTGCGAAAATAAGCATCACAAGCTTTATGGAAGATTGAAAAGCCATTGAATTTTTCTATTGGGTTAGAGTTGTAGGTACATATAATCCCCATCCATGAAGGAGACCTCCAGCCGATGTTGATCAGCCTGACATTTTATTCAATTATGAGCCTACCATCTATTTGAGGGTAGTACCTTGAGCTCATGCACAATTTCGTCCCTTGTAGTGGGAAAAAGGCTCGCCAAAATGAATTGATAAATACCTTATCATGACCACTAACTATAGATGTTGGAATGCCATGCAGGCAAACCACAATGGCCATAAATGTCTTGGCCATAATCATTGTAGTAAGGGATGCTTCGTGGTAATGAAATGGGCATATTTTTTCAAGCGATATTCAACTACCATAATCATGGTATTCCCCCTAGATGATGGTAACCCCTCAATGAACTCCATTTAGATTTTAGTCCATATTTGGGTAAGAGCTGGTAATGGTTGAAGAAATCCTACTGGTTTCATACAAACAATTTTGAACAGTTGGCATACATCATATAAGCGTAGGAATTCCTTCACCATTTTATGATACTATGATCCAAAAAGCCTAAACAGTTGTGAGAAATGGTTTAATGCAAAAGAAAATATAGAAAATAATTCCATAAGAAGTCATTGCATTTTCCTACATTTTTTAAAAGACATATTACTTGATCTTTTTATTCGATGAATTTGATTGATGCATGAAAATAATGTATAACATTTTATAAATCCTTACATTTTATTCCTTTCATGAAATCAACATTAAAATAATACTTTGAGCCTTTCTTCTTTATACATATACGAACATATTAGTCCATTTCTATACATCACCTCTTTCGCATATAAATTAGTAAGAGTGTTTTTGAGAGTATTGATTTATAAGGAATAGAGTCAAAGCGAATTCGAATTCTTGACACTAAGTTTAGGTGAAATTAAATTGATACATTTTTCATATGAAATATGAAAATGATTTTCAACTAATTATTATACTAAATCATAAATGTTTAAGAAGTTGAAATAATCTATGCTTAAGATTTTAATTATGAAATTTAAAAGAGATTATAAGCATGAAATATTTTTGTATTTCATTTATTTATTTTATTTTAGTCTTTTTACTTTATTTTAAATTTTAGTTAACTTCTTATTTTATTTGTTTTTCATTTTTTTTATTGTTAATGTTTGTGGGTATCATTACTGAAAATCCTCATGAGACTTAAACTCGTCCATTATGACAATTTAGGGGTTTAAAGGCTTGTTGCATATGCTAAATGCAATCGTGTCAATCCACGGAAGTGATTTAGGATAGTTTAATTTTTAGTTTTCATTTTAGTTTTTATCGCTGCTCTTGCTAAGGGACTAGCAAGAAGCTTATTGGAGGTTGTGATAAGTGCTTAAAAAGCACTAAAATTACCATGATTTAATTTACTTTAATTGATTAAATAGATTTATAATTGTATGATTTTATCATATTTTTATATAAATTTACCTTTTCGGAATCACAAGTATTTTTATTATTTTTTAAGTATTTTCTTTCAAAAATAATTTAAAGACACGAAGAAAAATACTAGAGGCAATACATCACAAATATATTGAGAAATGAAATGAGGAAAAGTCAAAAGATGGAAAACAAATTTGGAAAAAATGGTCAAAAATGTCAAAAAGGCCAAAATCTCGCGCGCAACAGCCCATTCGCTTCTACTCATGCGCTCACCAGTGAGCGTAGCCGCCCATCGCATCAAGTTTTGCACAACCACCCATCAGCGCCAAATCCCACGCTCGCCAACACACATCCGCACCATGTCATGGGTGCACTAGCACACTCCTCGCCGTATCCCATGCACGCCTACGCAAGCCAATTGCTTATCTGCCAAAATTTTCGCACCCCATACGCATGCCAACCTATCCAAACGCATCAAAATTTAAATTTTGAAATATTTTTCTCCTTTTTAGGCATTTTCCTCTCTTATAAAAGAACCTTCTTCCCCCATTGTAGTACACAATTTTATTAACTCTTTCTCTCCCTATTTTTCCTTCTCAACAAAGGTTTTTTTTTTAATTTTAGTTTTAAAGTTATTCTCCTTTTGAGAAGAACTATCTATCTTTTTATAGATTTTTTAGTTTTTGATTCAATAAGTGGAAATGCAAATCCCTTTGGTGGTTTTCTTGCAACAAAATTATCGTCAAAATTCTCTAAGGACTCTTTTAAAGTATAATTTTAATGAATTTTTTGCATTTATCTTTTTATATTTTATTCTTATATGTTATATTTAATTTGTATGTGATTAAATTTAACATGGCTAGCTTTTTGTAAATATGATATAATTATAATGTTCATATGCTTACAAAATATTAAATAGGTAAAATATTTCTATAAAATAAATTGATTTTTTTTTCAAGATTTTATATTAAGAATGTTAGAGAAAAATATATTGTTTTTTATAACAAACTTAAATTTGAAAATTAGATTTTAAGGTTTAATTATCCGGTCTGATTTAGAATAGTGCTATTTTATTTGTTGCTACAATTGCCTCATAGTTAGAGTGAAATTCTATTTCAATTTTTTTATAAGAACTATTCTTAGAAAATGTATTGACAACATATTTTCAATCATGGTTTTAAACCTTGAAAGTTAGTACTTGAGTAATTAAATTCTTAGGTTTCATTTGGACATCTTGAATAAAGTTTAAAATGACTAACCTTACCAAAGATGGCATTTAAATGGTTTATTTTCAATCTCTTAGAAAAAAGAATTAATTTAATTAATCTAATTAATTATCGATCCCACCCATAGGTGTTAATTTACCAAAGAATATCTAACCCCACCAAATGTGGTATTCATATAAAAAAGGGAGAATCAATAAATATCAATTTATATCTTTAATAACCTAAATAATATGAGTAATAATAATTAACTTAATTATTATATCCTTAAATACTCCACTGTTATGAATAATAAAAAATTACATTATTGTTTATTAAATCTATATCTATGTTTATTTTTTTTATTAGATTAGGAAACAAACAAATCAAAATATCGTGACAAGATGTTTAGGATTTAATTTCGTTTTTAAGATTTTGAATAAATTAAAAACCACATATATTTCATCATTAGATCGACCTTGGGAGTATACTTATCATTTTCTATTAAATGATTCGTGCACTTGTGAGATTTTTACAAATAATAAAACAAAAAGATTTCATAAGATCAGTATTTGCCATGCTGATCTTGTGCCTCATCATCATCCCAGGTGAGTGGTCCACAAAATATGGTAAGCCACTGGTGCCATTGTAGGGCAATACCTTCTAGATGGAAGAAACCAATTGCACTTTTTGATCTGGTTCGATGTTGGTGAATTCAAAGTATTGCTCTACCTTATAAATCCAACATGGTTGGGGCGAGAAGTATATGGATATAGATGTGAGGATTCATCCCTTGCAAAGGGATTGATCTCAAGTTTGCTTCGAGAGGCGCACAGGGCCTATAGCTTGGTGAGCATTGCCTGTAAGGTAGCACCTACTTGATCAAAGCTAGACTTGTGTCATGCAAGAGTTTCTAGGACCTCATTGCAAAACTTGGCGTTGGATTCTCCATGGGCATGGGGCTTTAATACCACTGATATATGGAATTTTAGAGGAAGAAAAAGAGAAAAATAGAGAAAAGGAGAGGGTTGATTTGACAACTTCTGGTATATCATTTATTGGTCTTATTAAGGCTATATATATCCTTACAAAGGAAAGAGAAAATAGAAAGGAAAGCTAACACTACTACAAAAATGGGCATTAAAGTTGATTAAAAACTGACTTTAAACAAATTTAAAGTCGATTCGCTGAACCGACTTTAAATTGAGTGACTTAAAATGTAAAGTTGATTCATCGCGTGAACCGACTTTACATATACATTTTATGATTTTTTTAATTTTATTCTTATTTTTCGTATTCAATATATATAGCATAAAAAACTAAAATATAAATAATAATACAAATAATTAAAAATTTAAATATAATTAATTACTTGATAATTAAATTTATTACAAAAACAAATAATGTATATACAACACATATAGTTAACTTAAATTACAAATAAAATAATGTCGTCAAAGTGTAATTAGATTGTATGAGCAAACTTAGTTGGCTTAGAATCACCAGCATTATGACAAGAAAACTAGACAAAAAATAGCTGATCCATATAACAATTCATTCCCCTACATACATGAGCATGTAAACATCCATCAAACAAGCAGTCTAAACTTTAGAGACATACGAATGGAAAAATTAAATCATTATAAATATTACCATCAAAAAGAGATTACCACAGCGACATCCGAGTGATATAACCCATCGACGAACTCATATTAACAATTTATTAATCATTTGTCTATAAATATGAAGTTATCTGGAATCTCTGCTAGTATTTTTAATGCTATAATGAACTATAAATATTAAATCAAGTGTAACTCTGATTTCTTACTTGGCTTGTGTGAGTTTTGGTGCCCTTAAACGTATGGAACACGTTCATAGGCACCAAAACTCATACAAACCAAGAAACAAATCGGAGTTACACCTGATTTCATATTTAGAGCTCATTATAGCATTAAAAATACTAGCAGAGATTCTAGATAACTTTATATTTATAGACAAATAATTAATAAAGTGCTAATTGTTGTCATAAGGAAAGTATGCAAGAGAGATGGGATGTAGTTTGGGCCAAAAATAGGTCCATAAAACAATGCATTCCCCTAAATACATGAGCATATAATCATCCATCAAACAAGGGACTTCAGACATAGGAATAGATTGAGAAATTAAATCATTAAAAAAATTATTGTTATGTTGTCATATGCTATTCAAGATCATCAGAATCTTCTCCTGATTCTTCTTGTGATGATATAATTTGAACCATGTGTTCTGCCCATTCCTCTCGTAAATCATCAAAAAATTGTTGGTCATAGCCCGTCCTGTTCCAACCAAAGAACTACATGTATTTAAAATCAAAATAAGAATGTAATTTCATTTATTTACAAAAAATAACTCAAATATGTTAAAAACTTTTCTGTATATGGGTAATAGATATTACCACATCGTCAATTGGAATTTTGATATTTGTGATGATTTCGATCATAAACTTCATGACATAATAACCACACATGACTCCATTATTTTGTTATGGAGCCTACAAAAAAAGTGTACATGATTTTCTATATTAGAACATCTTTATTATTAAATTGTAAAATTAATAATATTCGCTTGTACATACCATAACTTTTGTCCATATAAGCTTATGAGATTTTTTAAGGGTAATGCCCCTAAACTTGTTCCACAAATTCCATGCCCTATCAAGGTTTAAAGCGGTTAGTTTTTATTAAATATTACAAAAAAATAATAGAAGAAACTAATATGTAGCTATAACTCTTACATTTCAACAACTGCTTTTGTATCTTTATTCAGTTCTATGGAAGCTGAGTCACAGTACCAAGCATGATTATTGAACATATCAACGATTACCAACATCCAATGATCTTGGTCTTGTTCAAACCTTAATGGCCAAGGGATTATCAACTTTTGATTTCTGTTAAGCGTTAATGCCGTATCACATAATTGTTTAGCTCTGATGCTAACATCCTTCTCTTGATATTGATTGACATATATAGAATCATAGAACATTGATAAATGTGATGAGTGATTATGTTGAAGTCGATAATAACACGCCCTATATAAAAGATATATATATATATATATATATATATATAATTAGATAATATAAATTCATTACATATGTTCTACATAAATGAAAGAAAAATAAATAGATTGAGGACTCACCTTGTCCACACTTGAATTATACTTAAATCGATCATTTTATATTCAAATAGTTGCAATATGCACTCAATCGATATATAAGTTTAGCCGAGGTCTACACCAGAAATTTCTATAGGAAGTGGCACAATCCATCCATCATTTATGCTAGATGCCCTCCCAATAATAGTCATCAAAGTGCCAAGATTTCTGCTGAAGTTTAAAGCATAATTATAACTATAATTTTTCCAAGGCTTCTTCTTGAATGACTTGGTGCACGATGATTGGCCACTAGAAATAGATTTAGCACGAGATACTTGCTTCGTATCTCTTAAATCTGCCGCATTTAAGAGTTCTGGTATAATAGACTAAAAAAAGTATTATGTATTTTAGTAACAATAATAGATATAATAAAATAATAATAGTAAACAAGTGTTATCCTTTAAGTTAAAAAATAGTACCACGTCAAAATTTAGAACAACTTGAATTGACGGCCAAGCCACATACTGTCCAACTGCCTCTTGGACTGTGGTAGCATCAGAAGACACAGGTAGTGGACAATCATGAAACAATGATTGATCAATTACTATTCACTAATGATTAGGCAAATATTGATTATGAATCATCCGATCATCGCTCAATTGTTGTACCATTCCAATAGCAACAAAGTCTATTGACGAAGGATGTTTCAACAAACATTTCATATTATGTAAAAATATTTAAGTCTTATATATAAAAAATAAAACATATAATAAAATTTTAAAAATAATAGATTATATACACCAGAAATTAAAATCTTACCACATATGATTCATCAAATAGAGGAGGACTCCCATGTGGGGTAGCTATTGGATGTACATTCTCACCAAAACGTTCATCGTGGTTTGATTGATGGTAAGAATGCACAGATTGCATTGGAGAAAATGAACCACTACTTGATTGCATATGCATTCCTGGCATATACGGAGGACCAATAGGATGACTATATCCCATACTGGATGTAGTTTGAACGCAATGAGATTACGTGGGTGGCATGCCTGGAATGGATGGTGGCATGCATGTCATGGATGGTGGCATGCCTGGCATGGATTGTGGCATGCTTGGCATGGATGGTGGCCTGCATGTCATGGATTGTGGTATGTCTGGCATGGATGGTGGCATGACAGGCATGGATCGTTACATGCTTGGCCAATATGGCATGCCCTAGTTGTTGAATGATGTCATGCCTGACATGTGTTGTGATTGATATTCTTTTATAGTGGAAATATCACTTAACACTAAGGCCTTAAAGGAGTGGAGTTCTTCATCAATTTTAGTGTACTTCTCCTTACTTACCGTCTAAGGCTTTTTTTTGGAATGTTAAAATACTTCATATAACCATCATATTGGCTACCTCCCCTAACACGACCAGGATTCTCGCGTCCGAATGCATGATATAAAGCATCTCTCCCAGGCTCTTCGATTATTTCACACCAGCATATGTTTTCTTGAATAGCTCTTTACAAATAATAAAAGACACAAACATATCATTCATTATTACATCAATTATTAAAAATCATTAAGACTTTTTATCAACCGAAATTACTAACCAACTTATTTAGTTGTTCTTCTCCTCGCTTAGTCATCGGTCTTGAATTCTTCATTTTGAGAGTCTTTGTTTCTATGTACAATTCAGTTTGGGTAATAGGTCTACCCAATTCAGCTTCCTACATAAATTATGAAAAATTTATTAACAATTACATTAAATTAAATTGAGGAAAATAAATATAAAAATATTTATAAATTAAGATAAATTAATAATACCATTCTATATCTAACTTCAGGATTTGAAGACCTCCCAGTACGATTAGGAAGAATGTTATGCATTTTTATATTTTGATGTTCTTCCCTAATAATTTGAAATTTATCTGAATGTCTATATTCCACAAAGTCTTTCCAAACTTGAGGTATAATCCAGGGGTGTCCTTCAGGGATTTTGTAGAGCTCTATCTCATCAAGTGGTTCCAAATATGGAAACACATAATTTCTTGCCAATCGGGAAGTCTTGTATTCCTTCCACGCCTTATTTGCAATCTTATAACACTTAAGTTTCCAACTGTCATTGACTTTGTAACAATTATGTAAAAACATAGTACAAAAGATGAGATATAATACAAAAAAGATATAATATATATATATATATATATATATATATATATATATATATATATATATATATATATATATTGATTATAAAATAAAAGAGACTTACACAAATGGTTATCCATATTTTTAACTTTTCTGCATCGTCAACCTGAGACCAATCATTTATATTGATTGGTATACTAGACTTCGCAAGTCAACCAATAGAGGATTTCAATTGTTGGCCATTTTACCCTATTGGATTACCAATACCATCAAATAGAACAGGTATTCTATCATCTAGGTTAAGTGGAGCATCAGGTATATTTTCCCAACCCCTTATTTTCAAATACCCCAATGGATCATTTGGATCTACAAGCTCTATTATCCGAGGATCCATGAAATATCTACAAACAATGAAGAAATATAAATTAATTGAAAATTTTAGGAACATACATATATATAAGAGTTATTACAACAATATAGAACATACATTATGTTTAATTAGGTTGTTGATCGTATACATATATTCCTTCACAATCACTTCGAGCCCATGACGAAGAATCATCATCATCAATTAGATCATCACATACGTTAGGTAATTTATTTGAGAAATTACTAATATTAGTTAATGTATCAAGCATAGGGTCATCATCTTCTACAGCATCACAATGGTAAAACTCTTTTTGTGGAGGCGTTAAAACAACAGACCATCTTGGATCAATTTGATTGCTCACGTAAAATACTTGTTTTGCATGAAGTGCTAACGTGAAAGGATCATCAATGTGACTTATCTTGGATAAATTTATAAGGGTAAATCCAAAATCATCTATTTTATATCCAACATTGATAATATCTTCGACCCAATTACACAAGAAAACTGTTTCATGGAAGACCTCATAATACAATTCCCAAATATCTTGTATTATACCATAATATGTTCTATCAGAAAGTACAGGATTAACATCTTTTGAACTGGAAAATTGCATAGTTTATGCAACCATCTTCACACCACTATTTTTATTTACTCGGACTTTGTCCCTAGCTTGAATCGTAAACCTCGATAAATTAATTGTGAAACTATGAAATGATTTGACATCGAATTTTAGCCCACTTGCAAGCCATTGTAAACTTTCTGATATTTTATGAGTGGGTTTCTTGAGTTCATCTTGAATCTATGTATACAAAAACATGAAATGTGTTTAGAGCAAAGTTTTAAAACATTGAATAGATCTAGGAACATACATGCATGAATTTTTTTTTGTGACACTTACATGGTTGCGAAACCAATTAATAAGTTCTCGCTTATGTTCATTATACAACCATTTTTCTCCTCAATTTTTTTATAACGATGATCGATCTTCAATAAGTTTAAATGCATCCTGTAATGATATTAAATATATATGAAGTTATATATATTCATTAATATTTAAATAAAAAATGATTTTTGCAATCATGAAACAATGAACATCACTTACTCTATGTACGGTTGTGTCTCATTATTATTTACCAAAATGATTTGGTGTGCTTTTTCCCATCGACTGCGATCAATAAACAATTTCATACTTCCACCAAGCATAAGGTTACCTACTTGGATCATGTGACATTTTAAGAACAATTTGTGCGTAGGATTCCCAATTTCAGTGTAACCACTAAAGTATTCAAAACAAACTCATTCGCCTCTTCAACAATGTATTGTTCCATATGCATCATTCAGGTCGATTTCTATTATTTACATATCCTTAATGGACTTACATATATCTCTCAAAAGGATACATCCACCTTAAGTAAGTAGGACCACACAATTGAACCTCTCGAACTATGGGGATTAATTTCAATTGGTTTGCCACGTCAACCGATGCTATCCATGCAATTTAAAATTTTTTTGTCAATTATTATTTTATTTAAACTAACGTACTATAGAAAAAGAAAAAATAATAATTTTATAATAATATTTAATTAAAATAGATACCCAAAATTAAATAAAGATATATTGTACGTACATATATAAATTTAAATATCCAAACAAATAAACAAAATTATATAATTTTAAAAACTAATTGTCTAAAAAAAAGAAAAATTATACTATTTATATATATTTATATCCAACTTAAATTCTAAAGAGTCAAATAAAATAATAATTAATAACCTAAAAAAATTTCAATTGTATTTACTGCATCCATTTTTTAATTTAAAAAATAGAATGTAGCGTCGGTTGACGTGGTGAACTGATGCTAGCCACGTGGGTAGCATCGGTTAACGGGGCGACACTATCCACGTGGGTAGCATCGGTTCTCCACGTCAACCAACACTACGTCCAATGTGGATAGCGTCGGTTCTATACCAAACTGACTTTAAATTCATCATAAGTCGGTTTATGGAAAAAATTAACTTTACATAGTGACTTAAATACCCATTTTTGTAGTAGTGTAACAAGCTTTGATTCCCTAACTACTTACATGGTCCCCCTAGTACACGCCTATCAAGCCTGCCTTTTGTGCACTACAGTTAACCAACTCTATGCCAACGTGTACGCATTCCAGCCTTCGCCTAACCAACTCTGAGCCAATGTGTGTGCACTCCAGCCTATGCCTAACCAACTCTATGTCACAAGTAACCACGCTTACGCATATAAGTAGCCTCAAGGTGCATGCCTATGGCTGGCACGTATTAAAATGTTAAGGCATGAGTAAAACCATTTAAAGGCAAGAACTGGGAATGACAAATTGTTTTGGAATTTCAGTTAAACAAAATAAAGAACGTTACCATTTTTAATTTATAATATGTAGCTTTTCTAGCAAAATTCCATATTAAAACGCCTTAAAAGAGCACATTTGTTGCAGTGAATAATCATATAAAATGCTATAATTAAACATGCTTCTTACAAATAAGAGCATTAAAATCATGGAATATGAATATTTTTCAAGCACTTATCACCTTCATGCATTGACTCAAGAATAACCCAAATTTACTTGGATGTGAGATACCTTTGAATCCTTCGATTCTCATAAGAAATAACAACTCTAATAATAGCATAAAGTCCTTTATTATTCCATTTAGACCCTTGAAACTCTTCCTTGTTCCATTCAATCATAGACTTAGGAATAACTGTATTATCAATAATGATTTTTATTGGATAAATCCAGCCATTGTCAATGAGATACCAAACGTGGTCTCTAAATGACCATAAGAAAACCCACATCTAGGACTTATAATAATCATAGTTATGCCCATTGAACAAAGGATATCTATCGATATTTCCTTCTTCTCTAGAATCCATCATGAGAGAGTGAGTGTGTGATAAAAAAAAGTTAAATGAACCAACAACAGAACGATTAAGCCTAAAAAGGTGTATTATAATGCCAATTGAAAGAGTCTGAGACCTGGTTACCAACCACGGTAAGAAGTTTTAGACTTATTGGGACACATCCCGAACTTGTAAGCTAGGGAGTAAAAAAAAAATAAAAGTAGGAAATATATAGGTAGATAGCAAAAGAAAAGAAGAAGAAAAAGAATAGCATATATAAGTTAAACAATATAATAAATAGATTAATTTAACATAAGTAAGATATATTAGGTAATGTAGATAAATAAAAAATAATGGTAAAGCATGAAAGCATGATAATTGAAAAATTGAAGCATGCAATAGAGTGAAAGAGATGCTTTCCTATCATAATTAGATACTTATGTGTTGAAATATATTTGGATAGAACTTTGATTATACTAAAGAAATAGCATAAATATAAATACATATACCTATATTAGTAAGGATACCTTCCCCAACTATACCTAATCTTCCCTTTCCTGTTGTCTCTATAACTACTATGATCCAATGCTAAATTCGGCTCTCCTATGGAGCTACACCACCATAAAGTGGTATAACTAATCTCCAATGTTTAGTATGAAGTGAAATCCTAAAGGTATGGCATTTCCAAGCACATGTAAATAACATGCAATCTAAGTTATGGATATTTATCCAATTTTACTTAGCCCCATTTGAAAACAATTTTTGTAAACATAATCTCAAATCAATAAAACCAAAAAACCACTAAGAGTATTAGTGACTCAAAACTAAAAACAACTTTCAATATTTGAAAAACAAGTTTCAAAACCAGTAGAGTTTCCCAAAGTTTTCTAGTTACCAAAATAATTGAAAAAGGGTAGTGAGGGTAATAGCTATACCCCGATAAGGGTAATAGTTTTTATACACTCGCTACCCAAGAAAGAAAGGGATGGCAAGCTTAGAAAATATTTTTTTTGTTTTTCAAAAATTGTCAAATAATTTTCCATAAATACCCACAAAAATAAAAACATAACAAAATAACGAAACACAATATAGTATGCATACTACAAGAACCAATCCCTATGGTGTGTCCAAAGATGCTCACATACTCCTTTTGGATGAGATTCCATTCCATTCCTAATCTATAACACCACCAAATATAAAAAATATGTGGAATGAATTCTATTCTCACTACCATTCTTACCAACCAAACATACCATAAGTGAGTGTGTGAAGTATTGATCATCAGTCAGTGACCTTACATAGAGGACGATAAAACAATAACTAAAAATGGACTCTATGTTTAACATATGTGAATGCCAATAAGACTCAAAGGACAAATGGACTTATAGATACTATTATAATTTTTAAGTTGTGGTACATATATAGTTATTAACTGTACCTAAGCACATTTTTATTTTACAGTAAGGTTACACTTAACAAATGTACCTAAAAAATTATTACAAGTAAAAATCCTAACTCCAAAACTTTACATTTAAAAGTCCTTCAATCTTTCCTCCAGTTGGCTACTCATAAGACACCATCTTCTCCATAAACAGTAGCCATCTCCATGAACCAAAAACTCAGCCACTAGTAGATTGTCGCCTACAGTAGCTTAACCTTGAGCAGCTTGTGTCTCTTCCTATTGTTAACAATAGTAACATCCATCCCTTACTTCTCCTCACTGACACCGTCACTATCCAGGCCTCACCATGAATATCCCTCATCTTCTACTGACACATGGAGTACACACAGTACCACTCATTGGATCGAATTATGACTTTTGGTTTTGCATAATCTTTGGACATTTATTTTTTATATCATGAAGGAAATTGCTTGAAGCATTGATTTTAACCTTTATTGTGGTTTTTTACTTGACAACCTACACATGCATTTTGGGATTCCAAGAAGGGCATGGTCTTTAGCTACCTTGAACCAATCTTATTTACTAGTCTTATTGTCCTCTACTTAAACATTTTAATTTAAGTTACTTGTCCTTTTAAAAACTTATTATAATCTTATTTTGCATTGATTCATTCTCTGTCGTGGTAATTTAATGATCCAACATAGAATATGTCCTACATCTTTTGCAATTTATGGTGCAATGAGTGTTATTGTCTTCTCAGATTACCTTGTTTACTACACTCAAAATATGAACAAGCACTTCATCTATGATGAGTATATTTGGGCTATTGTTACTCTTTACCTGGATATTCTGATACGTATAGATATGGCTATGGGATACTAGTGGGTGCAGTGCCGAGCATATGTGGCGCATGATGACTCTATGAAAATAGAGTCATTAGCACACTTTTTCACTTAATATTTACTTGATTTATTTAATAAATAGTATTTTTGTGGCTAAAAAATTAAAATATAAACTTTTTAGTGAAAAAGGGTGAAAATATAATTTTTGAAATTTTTTGGGATTTTTCTGGAAATTTTATGAATTTTTAATGTAGGACCAATCAGAAGCTACCACGTGGTATGCCAAGCAAGCATAGGAGCTAACTGAGCAAGCCACGTGGATGCCATGCAAGCACTGAAAGCGAATCACTTTGCGCCGCGTGTGAGGAGGAGAAACACGTGCCACATGTCAGCACTGCGTTCAATCCGAGTTCGGAAATCAGTCAACGCGCTATTAAACGTGTCAACACGCTATTGCTCGATGCGTTCCACCTGTAATCACGTCGCGCCACGTGGTGCTGACTTGGCAAAGGTTGACTCTGACCGGTCTCCCATGCCATGCGTCTCTCTCTGATTCGCCCAATAAACTTATGATGCCATATGTCACTCTATGATTGGCTGAAACTATCAGTTTTGCTTGTTTTGATCGTAGCCCTTGATTTGAAGCTGATCGGATGTTCCAAATCGTACTTGAGCTTTATTTAAGCCCCTAATCACTCCATAAACCCGAATTTGCCTCCATTAGCATAATTTTGGTCAGTTTTTAGAGCTAAAAAGAGAGAAAAATACAGAAAAATTCAAGAAACGACACAATTTTGGTAGAGATTCAAGAGGAAATTAATTATACAATTCAAGAGATTGATTGTATTTCTTTTTCTGCTATTTTCTTTATTAATTTTATGTCTTCCTTTATGAAAAATATGAGCTTTATGAACATAATTATGTGTAATTAATTTATTAATCTAGGGATCTTATGAACCCAATTTTCACCATGTGATGATCTAATATTTTTTCTCAATTATAATATTAATTTAATTATATTATTTAATCTGATTTTTATGCTATTAATTGTTTGGCCAACAATTTATCTATAGAGGCAATTAAATAGATTTGAGAAAATTATTTAATTGTTTGTCTTGATTAAATAACATGCATAGTTTCTAGGCAGAGATGTATGATTCTTATGTATGTGATCCATAATTGATGAACTTAATGAGTAGTATGCAATTTAATTGGCATGAGAGTGTGATTAAATTAATAACTATATAGTGTGTAGTTTACTTGAGAGAAGAATACATGCTAGGTTAGATTCAATTGATCATGTAATTAATTGATATTATATTGGGAGGATTTTAGTGATTCACATGTTTAGAAAATTAGTGGATTAAATATTCCTATATATTTTCTCATATATCTTTTTAGTCACAAAATCTGATTTAATTAATTATTGCTATTTACTTTTAATTATTTTAATTTTCCTTTCTTAAGATATAAAAACACCAAAAAAATTTATTTTTATTATTTTTAGTTTTAAAAATTAGTTTCTAAAAAAAATAATCTCTATGGGAACGATCTTTATTTATCATTATATTACTTGTTGCGATACGTATACTTACGTATTTATTACACACACAATTTGTGTGGCAATCAAGTTTTTGGCGCCATTGCCGGGGATTATTAATTTTAGAAATTAATATTTTTTTAATTATTAATTTTATTTTTTTCTTTTAAAAAAAATTCGTAATTTATTTTTCTTTACTTTAATTTAAATCTAAATTTATTTATAATTTTTTAGGGACTTATTTATTTATTTATTCTAGTTAAATTTTATTTTTTGTTTTTTCTTTACTTATTTATTTATTTATTTAGTTGTTAATTTTTTTAGTTTTTATTTAGACATCTCATTTAATATTATAGAAACATAGTTGAGTCTATTGCATGAGTAGAGTTCGTGAGGGAAAAATCTTACCTTTAGATCTTGAAATTGAGCGTACTTTGAGATCAATTAGAAAACAACAAGTCACCCTAGAGGAAGAAATGGCTAATCCATTAGAAATAAACAATAATGAGTTAAACGTGAATAATCAAATATTTTTGATAGATGATAGAGATAGAGCTATGAATGAATATGCAATACCTACGTTGGAAGAGTTGAATCCAAGTATTACAAGGCCAAACATCCAAGCTAATTAGTTTGAATTAAAGCCAGTGATGTTTCAAATGCTACAAACAGTTGGACAATTCAGTAGATTACCGGCAGAGGATGTTCATCTTCATCTCAGATTTTTTATTGAAGTTGTAGATTCATTTAAGTTCAATGGTGTGACAGAAGAGGCATTTAGGCTTAGATTATTCCCTTACTCTTTGCGAGACCGTGCTCGAGCTTGGCTAAACTCTTTGCCACCTGATTCCATTACAACTTGGAATGGTTTGGCAAAGAAATTTTTGATGAAATACTTCCCACCAACAAAGAATGCCAAGCTTAGGAACGACATCACTTCCTACCAACAACACGAAGGATAATCTCTATATGAAGCATGGGAAAGATTCAAGGAATTGCTAAGGAAGTGCCCTCATCATGGTATTCCTTCTTGGATTCAAATGGAAACTTTTTACAATGGTCTCAATGCTCAAACAAGGATTATCATTGATGCATCGGCTAATGGAGCTTTGCTAGCCAAATCTTACAATCAAGCTTATGATTTACTTGAGAAAATGGCTAGCAATAATTATCAATGGCCAATGGACAGAATGACAGCCACAAGAAAAGTAGCCGAAATGTATGAGGTAAATGATATCACAAAACTTACAGCTCAAGTGTCATCTTTGGTTAATCTTTTGAAGGTACAAAACTCCCCAGCGAGTATAAACCAAGTCCAAAATTCAGGAGTGTCATGTGTGTTTTGTGGAGGAGCTCATTTGTTTGATAATTGTCCAAATAATCCCGAATCCATTTGCTATTTGGGTAATATGAATCGAAACAATAATACATACTCAAACACATATAACCCAGGATAGAGACAACATCCAAATTTTTCTTGGAGCAATAACAACATTCAAGGTGGTAGTCAATTCAACCATCAATCATTTCTACCACCTGGTTTTCAACAACCACAATAATCATAAGCCCAAGAGAAGAAGCCATATACTGAGGACAATACAAGTACTTTAATGGGGATGATGAAATAATTCATTCAATCAATGAATACAAAAGTGTCAACTCAAGAGGCTTCAATTCAAAATTTGGAGAACCAAATGGGGCAACTTGCTCAGGCTATAAGTCAAAGGCCTTAAAGGAACCTTCCAAGTGATACAATTGTAAACCCAAGAAGAGAAGGTAAGGACCAATGCAATGCCATAGCCTTGAGGAGTGGTAAAACTTTAGAACAAGAACATAAGACAGAAAAGGATGAGGAGAAACAGGAAATTAAAAAGGATAAAGGGGACTATCAAACTAAAAAGGATAAGGAGGAAATAGAAACTAAAAAGGATGAGGAGGAATTAGTGGATAAAGAGAGTAATGAAAATGAAATAATTCAGCCAAAAAAGAGCAATCTTTACAATCCCACTATTCCTTTCCCTCAAAGACTACAAAAGCAAAAGTCAGATACGCAGTTTTCAAAATTTCTAGAAGTCTTCAAGAAGCTACACATAAACATACCATTTGCAGAGGCACTTGAACAAATTCCATCTTATGCCAAATTCATGAAGGATATAATATAAAAAAAGGAGGCTTGAAGATCATGAAAAAATAACCTTGACTAAAGGTTGTAGTGCCATCCTTAATAGAAAACTACCACAAAAACTAAAAGATCCAGGTAGTTTTGACATTCCTTGCACTATTGGGAACATCCATTTTGGCAAGGCACTATGTGACTTGGGTTCTAGTATTAACCTCATGCCATTATCGGTCTTCAAGAGATTGGGGATTTGTAAAGAAAAACCTACTTCGGTAACATTACAAATGGCAGATAGATCGATTAAGAGACCTCAAGGTGTGGTAGAAGATTTGTTAGTAAAAGTAGACAAATTCCTCTTTCCGGCGGACTTCATTGTGCTAGACATGGAAGAGGACCATGACATTCCTATCATACTTGGTCGTCCATTCTTAGTAGCCGGAAGGGCACTCATTGATGTACAAAAGGGTGAACTTACAATGAGAGTGCAAGATGAACAAGTAATATTTAAAGTTTTTAAAGAATCTGAACCTCCTGGTATTAATAATGCTAATGAATGTTTAAGGATAAATGTTACTGATTGTGGGAATGGCTTAAAAGAATCTGCGGCGTCACCCAAACTTAAGACTTTAGCACATGCTGCAGTAACCAAGGATATAATCTCACCAGAAAATAACTCAACCTATTATAACTTTGAAAGTATGGCATCAAAGCTTGATATTGTAGACTGTGTGAAATTTTTGGAGAACGCATCTCTCATGTATGTATCAAAGGCAATAATGAAAATTTTGAGATAGGATTTAAACTCAAACCATCAATTGAAGAACCACCAAGTTTAGACCCCAAACTTCTACCCTCATATCCTTAATCAAGTATGAAAGTGAAAGAGTCCAATGGAGATGTGAAAAAGCTATTAGAAATACATAAACTGGATGAGTTACGGTGGAGTGCTTATAAGAATGCCAAGAAGTTCAAAAGGAAAACAAAAATATGGCATGAGAAGAGAATTGAGTACCGTGTTTGCAAGCCAAAACATAAAATATTATTGAACAAATCAAGACTCAAGTTGTTTCCAGGAAAACTCAAAAGTAAATGGATACAAAGGGATATGCTTTAGGACTTAATAGGACAGTCTAGTCAAGGACGTTAAACGTGACGCTAGTTGGGAGGCAACCCAACGTTATTTTACTTATATTTTCATTGTTTTTGTTTTGTAGGTGAATAAATGTGGAGAGCAATGACACAACAAGAATGAGCATTTCAGTGACAAATGTGGTGTGCCATAACTAAGGGAGTTTTCTTTTCTTTGACCTTTTCATATTTATATGTGCACATTGGGGACAATGTGTAATTTAAGTTTGGGGGAGGGAACTTCATTCTCTACATTAGTATTTAGTATGCATTTTAAATTTTTAGGGATGTTTGTTTTTTTAATTTTTAGGCTGTTTTTAATCATGATTTGGGTAGAAATTGATAAATATATGGAAACTAAATGCACGCATGCTTGATATGAAACATATGAACTCGATGATAAAAGTTGGTTGTCATGACTAGGATAAGGAATGTAACATATTTATTAAGATATTTACTTTAATCATGTGATATGTTTGTTAGTTTTGATTGAATTGATTCAACTTTTATGCACATGTTCATGATTGAATTTTGGTGTGCTTATTGAGAGAAAATTTGTAGTGAGTTATGTGAGTTAATTAGATATACCAAGTTTTAGAATCTATTTGATCATCTCTTAAGGTGAAATCCTAAATAGTATTCAGCAAGAGAAATGATTTAGGCCTTATTTGGATCGATTGAGCCTTTCAAGCTAACCATTGTTAATACCTTTAGTCACCCATTTGAGCCTAACAAAGAACCTTTCATATCTGTAAGCCATATTTAATGCCCAACTAATAAGTATTACCTCTACCCTTGCACCTTTAGCTTGTATGAAAAGAAAAAAAAAGATGTAATCATGTGTATGCTTTAGAGTAAGATGAAATGTAATGCATCCTGTAAAAAAAAGCAAAACTCACAACACAAGTATCCCTCTAAAGAAAAAGAAAATAGAATTGAAAATAAGTTTGGGGGTGTTGTGAAATAACAAAAAAAAGAGAAAAAAAAGAAGGGAAAAGCGATGTGGGATAAAAAAAATATGAAAAGAATGTGAAAGGGGGTGTACTAAAATATCAAGTAAAAGCTCAATTGCAGTTAAAAAGTGCATGATGAAAAAAAAGCTAAGGTGTGGAAAGACCCTAAAATGTCTGCATTTATCAACCCTCCATCTATGCCTTACATTACAACCATGTAAAGTCCTTATTGATCTTGAGCTAAGTGCATATTTATATTAGTGGAGATGAATGTGAAAAATTGACTTATGAGACTTGTTCTAAGATTTAATTGATTATCATGCTCATATAAGTTGATTTCATGAGTGCATTGGACGATATCATGTGCAGCACCCACACACGAATTAATTTTTCAAAAACCTTGGATATCCTTGTATTGATGCAACATTGATTGATGTATATGAGAACCTCTTTATCATAGACTTGTATGACTTTTGAGAGGGAAAGTTTTTGTGAAATATGCATGTACTAATAGAAATATATTTATGAATATACTACCCAAGTTATTTTATTTAGTTATACTTAGCTTACTTGAGGACAAGAAAAGATTTAAGTTTGGGGATGTGATGACTCTATGAAAATAGAGTCATTAGCGCACTTTTTCACTTAATATTTACTTGTTTTATTTAATAAATAGTATTTTTGTGGCTAAAAAAATTAAAATATAAACTTTTTAGTGAAAAAGGGTGAAAATATAATTTTTGGAATTTTTTGGGATTTTTCTAGAAATTTTATGAATTTTTAATGTAGGACCAATCAAAAGCTACCACTTGGTATGCCACGCAAGCATAGGAGCTAACTGAGCAAGCCACGTGGATGCCATGCAAGCATTGAGAGCGAATCACTTTGCGCCGCGTGTGAGGAGGAGAAACACGCGCCACATGTCAGCACGACGTTCAATCCGAGTTCGGAAATCAGTCAACGCGCTATAACACGTGTCACCACGCTATTGCTCGAAGCGTTCCACCCATGCGCCACGCCATCCGTTCCCACAAATCACGTCGCGCCACGTGGCACTAACTTGGCGAAGTTCAAATCACACCTGAGCTTTATTTAAGCCCTTAATCACTCCATAAACCCAAATTTGCCTCCATTAGCATAATTTTGGTCAGTTTTTAGAGCTAAAAAGAGAGAAAAATACAGAAAAATTCAAGAAACGACACAATTTTGGTGGAGATTTAAGAGGAAATTAATTATAAAATTCAAGAGATTGATTGTATTTCTTTTTCTACTCTTTTCTTTATTAATTTTATGTCTTCCTTTATGAAAAATATGAGCTTTATGAACATAATTATGTGTAATTAATTTATTAATCTAGGGATCTTATGAACCCAATTTTCACCATGTGATGATCTAATATTTTTTTCTCAATTATAATATTAATTTAATTATATTATTTAATCTGATTTTTATGCTATTAATTGTTTGGCCAACAATTTATCTATAGAGGCAATTAAATAGATTTGAGAAAATTATTTAATTGTTTGTCTTGATTAAATAACATGCATAGTTTCTAGGCAGAGATGTATGATTCTTATGTATGTGATCCATAATTGATGAACTTAATGAGTAGTATGCAATTTAATTGGCATGAGAGTGTGATTAAATTAATTACTATATAGTGTGTAGTTTACTTGAGAGAGGAATACATGCTAGGTTAGATTCAATTGATCATGTAATTAATTGATATTATATTGGGGGGATTTTAGTGATTTGCATGTTTAGAAAATTGGGTGATTAAATATTCCTAGATATTTTCTCATATATCTTTTTAGTCACAAAAACTGATTTAATTAATTATTGCCATTTACTTTTAATTATTTTAATTTTCCTTTCTTAAGATATAAAAACACCAAAAAAATTGATTTTTATTATTTTTAGTTTTAAAAATTAGTTTTTTTAAAAAATAATCTCTGTGGGAACGATCTTTATTTATCATTATATTACTTGTTCCGATATTATTACTTGCGTATTTATTGCACACACAATTTGTGTGGCGACCAGCCCACAAGCATAAGACATGGGAGCAAGGCGTAGGAGGCAGGCTAAACGTGTGAGTGGGGACCATTGAATTGATCTAGAGATGTTAGAATTAGTTAGCCTTGTGTAATGCTATATATAGCTAGAGAATTGTGGGAAGAAATATATCAAAAATTATAAGAAATCAGCTCCCCTCTTACTATTCTTCTTTCTTCCCCAACCCTTCTGAAATTCTGCTCGTATCAATGGTATCAAAGTTGGTTTCAGCCATGGACGACCATAACCGATCTAGTATAGAGACATCTGATGAGGAATCTGATTCCTTCGTGCCAGTAGGGTTCGATATAGAGAGATTCAACACCATCCTACAAGCGTTGCAAGTTGAGGTGATAGCTCTGCACGTTACTCGTAGCTCACCACCAGCAACCTCTCTTGGCAATCAAAAAAGTAAATCGTCAAGAACCTTTAAGAAATGGGAAACTCCATTGCTATCTGGTTCCTTCGCCTCAGAGACTTGCTCGATGGCCATGGGATACACAAGGTTAGACTCAATAAATCCCCAATTATGTAAGAAGCAATCCCTAGAGGTACCTAAGGACGAGAATGTGGCTTATACAGACACCAAAGTGAAGTCTTGCCCAAATTCACTCACTCTGAACTCGAAGAAAATGGAGACCATGTTGGGCTTCAAGAGAATGAAAAAGATGATGACTACCCTTCAATAGAAACTCCCTCTAAGTTCCTAATGTACCAACCATATGTTCAGTCACAGAAAAAAGGGGTTTCCCCAACTACTCAGAAAACAACGATGGGTCTTCATAATAAGAGGTTAGAAATTTGAATTTATACCAATAATATAAAAAATGAGTATGAGTCATATTATGTTCCTGAGACCAGTAACTTGAATAAATGGAATAAGATGTGAAGAGGTACAACTTACCCGCGCAAGGTGTTTGAAGAAATAGTAGAAAAGGAGTATGTTTCTTATAACCCATGGATAATAATTATGTGTCGGTTAAAGGAATGAAAAATGCCTTATAGGGGTTCCATTTCAAGCTGTTTAAGAATGTAGAACCTAATATTGCTATCAAATAGTCTCACTTTCTTATGAGTACCAAGGCGAATTCATGGGGTGAAAAGTACCTGAAAGAGGTTCTTATGAGTGCTGAAGATTTTCTAGAAGAAGAACACTCCAACCTAATGTTTCAGCTCCTTCGAACTTGTTTTAGCTTTGCCATTGATGTCCTCTACACCCAGATAGGCCATTCTACCTCAGCTAAAGAGGTGCCCCTACAAATCGTTGATAAAATCACTCTGAACCTCCTCACCTTAGCTAAAAATTCAGAAGCAGAGGTTGAGAAAATTATGGTACATAAATCAAAACTACTATGGGCTACACAGATTGTCACCAAAATTGCAGTTAAACCTTATGGGATTCACATTGATAACTGTGTTCTGAATTTTTGTTCATCCTTAAATAGCACAAAATTAGTTTATTTAGTCAGTAGAAAGGATATACCCAGCAGGAGACAAATTCTGGGTTTAACCCATTATGTAGAAAAGCCATTGAGAACAATTAAAAGGTGTGTAGGAGAGGCACTGCAAGACTCTATGCTATCCACCATCAGGGAATATGGGATAATGGGATAATGGTAAAGCACACAAAATGGATGGAGAATTGATTAGGAGAATTCAAGATTCGTGTGATTTATTGGTTACAACCTTATGTAAAAGTTGTGAGATGGGAAATGGCTTTACATAGGTTTCAACTCACGTTATCTGAGAATGTGGAGCCTAACAATTCTATCCAATAGTCCTAAATTCTTACCATTGGCGAGTGGTCTTTGATTAACAATCTAGAGACTAACTATTGGAGAAAACTAGAAGAGATTACCAAGGAAGAGTATTTTTCCTACTATGAGAGTCTCACCAACAGTTGAGAAGAGCACCTTGCTGTGAAGCTCTTTTCATTGGAGAGACAACTGGAATTTGAAAGCAAGAAGCATGTTATAGCTACCAAGGAAGGATTGAAGCTTGATAATGTTAATGGTATACCTGGATTCCAAAATGGGGTTCCTGGATTTGGACGAAAGACTGCCCCAAAGCTCTTAAAAGGACATGGTTTAGAGACATCAATAGTTGAGGCTCATAAAGCATATGATCTAATAGAAGGTTACAACTGTAAGCCTGGTCTTTTTACTCACACTTGCACACTGATAGATTTGGATTGAAAAAATATTATCATGTTAGCAATATCTGTTTATAAGAAGAGGTTAAGGTTAGATTATTGGCTAGATGGGTCCATCCTTGTTACAACTCACAAGCCCTTATGAAGCTATGGTAGAAATTTGGTAACCCATAGACAACTTGAAACTGTCTTCTTTGCTCCTATAAACTCTTGACCTAATGAGCATTGAAGGATTGATTGGAGAAATTATTGTCAACCATCCTCAAAAGTATAGGCTCTATTTGGAAAGGATCAATGGTGGGAAAACTCAATAAATTAGCATGTTTGCTGCAATTTGGGGTAAGGATTCCTCATTCTCTTCGATGGATGTGGTTGCTGCTTTACTGGGTTTGAATTTGAATATGGTTATGGGTTAGAATGGAGACAAAACAAGTATTTTTGAGGAAACACTGAAGAAAATGCTTGAAGTGGATGTCTCATTTGAGCAAAAGGAGAAGTTCTATGGAAGGATCCTAACAGCTGCCAATATGAAATGTACACATGACAATACCCTTTCTAAATTCCTGGTTGGTATCCAATCGTGTGCTGAGGATCTGAGTGATGCTTTTGTGTGGACAAGGCAGGGTCAAGGAGGAATTAATATGTCTAGTATTATGGATTCTACAGTAACAAGCCTATTTACGAAAGAAAATGACAAGGGGAGGTCAAATAATAAACTTGCTAAAATGATATCCTTGCTCACTTGTAATAATGGCAAGAAGAAGGATTTCAATTGTAATGTAACAATAAACCTAAAAGATATATGAGCTCACAATGATGCCCAAATCCATAGCCTACATGCCAGCTTACTAGTTAATACGAAGCGTATAGTTTGTTCTGGTCATGGAAACACAACAATTGTCCACAAATTGAGAAAAATGCTAGATAAATTGGTGGAATTCCAAGAAGACCCTAAGTTTTCCCAAAGGGAACAATTTAGTGACAGAGTTGATTATAGTTGGATTGATGACCTCAAGGCACATACTGTTGAACATCCAGCTTCATCCTTGAGGACAAGGATTCTAAAGGGGGGAGAATTGATACGTATAGATACAGCTATGGGTTACTAGTAGGTGCAGCGCCGAGTAGATGTGGTGCACATGCACAAGACGTGGGAGCAAGGCGTAGGAGGCAAGTTAAACGTGTAAGTGGGGACCATTGAATTGAGCTAGAGATGTCAGAATTAGTTAGCCTTGTGTAATGCTATATATAGCTAGAGAATTGTGGGAAGAAATATATCAGAAATTATAAGAAATCAGCTCCCCTCTTACTATTCTTCTTTCTTCCCCAACCCCTCTGAAATTCTGCTCGTATCATATTCTTAAACTATTCCTTTCCATTTTGGTTATGCCTAAACAAGATGATACAGAAATCGACATCCTGGTACTATGCTAGGAACATACAAATGGTATTATATATGCATACAACATAAAAGACTTAGAATATTGTTTCTAGTTTGGTATATACATTGAATAGCCTCGAATAAGTTAGTATTATTTCTTGGCTTCATTTTTCTTTATAAGTGGTAATAACTATTTCAATTTTTAATGTGACCTAATGATCAGTGTTTGATATATATTAATTTATTTGATTGCTTGACATGAAATTCAAATTACAAAAAGTTCATTTAGTTCGTGCATCAAACATTGATCTGTAATCGTTAGTCCTACACTTGATGATCAAATTAGAGATCTTTCTTAACGAATATTAGACATTGAAGAAAATGAACGTCTTTTAGTATCTTATCGGTTAGAATGGTTGTTTTACTAACATTTTTATATATTAATTTTTAAATACTTATTGGTATGCAATAATTGTATAAAAATGTTGCAATTCATATTATTGTCAACTTCATATGAATTGTTGGATGCTTAGGGTTATTCGTACTTATAGTGGTATGGTTGAATGACTTGATTCACTTAAAATGATCTACCATAATGATTTAAAACTTAAGTCAATGGATAAGATTTATTTACATAAATGAGATGCTTGTATTTTTTTGTTTTTCATTTTTAGTGCATGTGTTTTGACATGAATTAAGTAATTACATGTATTCTCTTTTAATAATTGTTTATGTGCATATAACAAAGATTGTCATATTAATTAATTTGGCAGTGAATGTTCAGTGTTATTCTTTTCGTTTAATATGTATGCATAGATTTGTCAATAGTTGTAATCAGTAGCTGCATTTGAGTAATGAAATGATTGTAAATGTTCAATCTAGTGCTCTCAATAAATGGTACACTAACATTACTCTTCCATTCAAACTACTCCCTAATTTTTGAAATATAAAAGGTAGTATTATACACTCTCATTTTATAAGCATCGTTAATTATGCATCTATTTTGTTTATTATTGTTTTTCATTTAATCGTATATTTGTGTAGACAACTTTTCAACATAATAGTAGTGAGTGTGGTTTCTACATGATGTAGTATTTGTGAGATATATTGTATACAACCATTAAAAGAATCATAAAGAATTAGTAAGTTTTTTGTTCACCTTATTCATCTTTAAAATTTCATTCATTCTTACACTATTTTTTCTTTTTAATATATTATTTTGTTAATGATGAATTGTATATTTTGAACCAATAACTAACTCCAAATAAATTTGCTATAGGTATGATAATGACAAAAAATTTAGATGCTAAGTTGATCCTCCTGTTTTTTTATTTTGTGATTGTGCTATTAAGTTATTTGATGTAAATTATTTGTTTAAAAAGTGAAATAGAGATTATTATAAGCATGGAAAAATATTGTAGAAAAAGCAATAGTTTTCATTGCAAAGCAAATAGCTATGGCTATGGTTAACAAATGTTTTCAAATAGCTATCGATATAGTTAACAATTGTACCAAATAGTTATGGGTATAGTTAACAAACTTACTCTAATAGCTTTGGGTATGTATGACACTCTTACCATAAAATAATATAGCTTAAAATAACTGCAGCAAAAAGTAAATGGTATGGTTGGACAACTATTTCCAAGTCTCTACCAGTACGGTTGGGTAACTATAGTTACTGTTACTTCTCAACTTCAAGTGTGATTGTTAAACATTCATAAATTTGATAACTATGGGTACATTAGTATAATGTATAATTGTCTCTTTAATATTACTAGTACTTGAAGACGTTTAATTTGGTACTTTTAATAATTGTATTGAAAGTTGAATTTCGCTTTAGTGTTGAAAGCCTGAAGATCCCAATAATTGTTCACAAACTTTAAAGGTATTTAATCTTGTTTAACTTTGTAGTTATATTTTAAATATCATAAGGATTTTATTGGTAAATGTTTTGTTTTCTTGTTCCACAAATTTATGCTATTTTCTTTTCAAATATTTTATTTTTATTAAAAAAAATATAAAGAAAAACCAACAAGTTCTACACTCAATTGAGAGGAATTTACTAAAGAGATCAAATTCAACCCAAAATCCTAGTGTTTAAGAAAGTGGTTCTTGATATAATGTTATTCTCGGAGAACAATATGCTTCACACATTCGAGGGTTCAAGTAGAAAAACTTAAATAAGTTTTTGATCTATATGAAGATTCCAAGGATACATTATCCATCCCATTCATCATCATTAGGAGCCAAGACTCGAAAGACGGAAGGTTTCAACCATTTGTTCATATGCTATAAGGTTATATAATTATTGTTCTACTTTCTAGGAGTAAATAATAATATCATACGGATCATATGTGTGGAAAGTTTTCTTAGCCTAGGTTTTTTTTTCTCACTATATTGAGTCGTTAGTGATTTATCACATCACATGGTGGTGTAGCTTCAAGGACGAGGATTATCTACTTTTAGTAGCTTAGACATAATTGAGCATAGTGTTCCAACTGATAGAGGTATATTCATTTTATATTTCTCTAGGTTGTGAACTGTTGATTCAGAGTAAATTTCTTTCTATTGATGGTTGCTATTATAACCCATGATGTTACCACATTAGTGTTGGTTCATATTTGGGTTTACCATGTTATATTTTTTTTATATCATCGCATACTAAGTTAGGGCAATCACTTGATTAACATATATGTTTATGCATAGGAGGTTTTAAGTTGATCGAAACACATTCATTCTTTCTTTACTGCTTTATTATATATGCTTATTTATGTTATTTTCTATTCTATCTGCAATTCTATTTGCATGTGATTTATTATGATTGTATGGAAATTGTTTCTATGTTTGATGTAAGGGAGAAGTTGTATGTGATGATTGTTTCACCTCCTCTAAGTCCTTGAGTACCTAGTGTAGACTTTTCACACTATAAGTGCCACCAATATCCTGTAAACATGTGAGTAAAAGTGATTGAAAAAGTGGACACTTACTGCATAAAAGGTAGACCTTTTGTTCACATGTTCGTCAACAACTTGTGGAATATAAAGTAACATACTGATAGTAATACATGGAATATCTTCCATCACAATTGATAAGATAGCTTGAATTAGTTTTAGACATTGATATGAAGATGTTCACAATCAACTAAAATGTTAACTATGAAAGGGAAGGAGGAAATTATCACTCTCGTTATTTTTTGTTTACTTAAAAAAAAGTTGGAAAGGGAATCAAGAGACTACAAATTCAGGTGTGATTCATTTCAAATTCACCCTTTTGTATTGATTTTCTCTCCCAAATTCAAATCTATAATTACAAATATCTCTATTTTAATATTTTGGTTATTTTAATTTTATAATTATTGCTTTAAAAAGACATCTCAGTCAATTAATATTCACATTTCAATTCAATAAAATTTTATTAAACTCATAAAAAGAGAATGGTTTTTTCATTCCCTTATCTCTTCAACCCGATTCATTTTGATTTTGATTTGAATTTATTCTCATTATAGACTAATAAATGGGCCTTAAATGATTAATATGTATCATATTCATTATAGACAAGTTCTAGTCTATATTGGAGAGACTAACATGATTGATCATTTTGCTTTTACAAATTGTGAAAATAAATTGGTGTATGTTAGAGAAGAATTTTACCCCCAAATCTAGAGCTCAAAATGATACAATTAAAGGAAAAATTGCAAAATTTCAAGAAGAAAGATAAAGGTCTAAAAATGGGTGAATATGTGTCGAAGGTCAAAGAGCTCTATGATTAACTTGAATTAACTGATTGGAAAGTGACTGAAGGAGAAAAGCTTATATATTTACTAGGTGGGCTAGATGAAACCTATAATAGTGTGTTTCTACCTTAAGAGAAAAAAATGCTTGTTAAGAAAAAAAACATGGATCATGCAGAGGCATTAATGCTTAGTCATGAGAGTAGGCTTGAACAATAAAAGAAACACTTATTTCACTATTGCATAGAGTCAATATAGTTTGAAAGAGTGATTCTATGTCTAAAAGTGCTTGTATGAGCAATGATGTACCTTCACTCTCATATATACAACAAGTAAATGATTCGGATCCTAATCAATAATGTGTTAGATCGTACTAGAATGATGTTGATTCATCTTAGGATATGAATATGAATAATAGAATGCAATCAACTCGTAAAAGATGCGGTTATGGTAAAGGACGATCCGGTAGCATACCTCAATTTCATGTTTGTGACAAACTAGGTCACATGGCATTCAACTAGTTGTATAGGTATGATAGAAGTTTTCAGCCTACTCAAAATAGTAACACTTCTAAATTTAAACCTAATACTAACATTCTAGGACAAAGGCTTTCTTCTCAATATTTTAATTCAAAAATGCATAATAACATGTCTTTCTCATAGGGACCAAAACCACGTATGAATGCTATGTTTGATGCTACTTGTCTTAAAAGTTCACCATCTATAGCTTATGTGAATAATGAAATTGGATTTCTACCTACACCTACTTATCCACCATCCTACTCTCCTATGATTCATAATCAAACATATGGTTCATTTTTCTATCATTCTTCTTTCCATTCTAGACCATCACCTCACAGTTCTCAAAAACATTGTTGGTTTCTTGATTTTGGATCTAGTCATCATATAATAGTTGATCCAAGAAACTTAGCATCTACATAATCTTAAATAGGTACTCAATCTCTTATGATAGTATATAGGGATATTTTTCCAATCACACATATAGGAAATAATAAATTTCGTTCGACTTTTTCTCATATAAGAAATCTTAATACGAACAATATGTTTCTTGTTCCTAATATTGGTAAATATCTACTTAATTTATCTCAGTTTGCTAAAGACAACTCTGTATTCTTTGACTTTCATTGAAAATCTTGTAATGTTAAGGACAACTCCACGAGAGATGTGCTACTCCATGACACACTCAGTGTTGACTTGTACAAGTTTAATCTCATAGTGCTCAGAGGAAACAAAACTGTAATTCTTTGTCTTCCTTGTAGTAAAATGCCCAATATTTTTTCTAATAATACCTCTTCTTATGTTGCTACCTTAGTTGATTTTTCTCTATAACATCAGAGATTAGGTCATGCATCTTTTCTTGATGTTAAGAAATCTTTGACTCATAGTAATGTTCCTTTTTCATATGCTAATAACAACAACAGTACCTTATGTGTGACCTGTCATAATAGTAAATCGCATATACTTCCTTTTTCTGTTTCCTTGCATAAATTCACTAAGCCTCTAGAGCTTGTTCACTTTGATACATGGATAACACTAGTAGCTTCTTCTAGTGGCCATCAATATTATATTTAATTCACTAATGTTTTTTGATAATTTACATGGATTTACTTTCTCAAACACAAATTAGTTGCTTATTAAGCATTCAATAAATTCAAAGCTCAAGCTACGCTTCAAACAAATTGTAAAATAATTTTTTTCAAAGTGACTAGAGTGGAGAAATTCAATAACTCACGTCTCTATTTAATCAATGTGGTATTGTACACCACACATCTTATCCCCATAAAATCACTAAAATGGAGAAGTAAAGAGGAAACACAAACACATTGTGGAATTAAGTCTAGCAATTTAAAATCATGCATGTTTTCCTTTATCGTTTTAGGATAAGGCATTTTTCTTCATTATATTTAGTTCTAAGTCTCCATTAGGGATTATTTTTATCATTAAACCTTACTACAATATTTTAGAAGTTTTTGGTATATTATGCTTTCCTTGTTTGAGACCTTATAGTTCCTATAAGATGGAAAATAGATCCACTGCTTGTACTTTTTTTATTGGGTATAGTCCAACACACAAAGGATATAAGTTTCTTTCTAGGGATGCTAGACTTTATTTTAGTAGAGATGTCATTTTCCATGAAATTGTGTTTCCTTTTCATATTGGTACATCAGTTCAAACTTCATTATTTCATTCTGTTTATCCTCAATCTATCCAAATGTTTTTGTCTATTCTTCCATCATTTCAACACAAACCAATTGACTCTCTACCTTTAGATAAACCTATAATATCTCACACAGTTCTTAATGATTGATGTTCATTCACATGTGACATCACTGTCTAGTCCAATTTTTCCTTTTTCCTTTTTTCATTTATTAACTTGCTTTTATCCTCCTAAAACAATCCCTATGTCTAGTATTAAGTTTGTGTTACAACATCTTTCCACTTCTTAAAACTATGATTATTTGATTCTTTATCTCAATCTATTCCTCATCTCCAATATCTTACCTCTTGTTCAATCTTCTACTATTAACAATCATCCTCTTGTCACTAGGTCTAAGAAAGGATTTTATAAGCCTAAGGTATATATGAGTGTTACTATTGATAGCTCTAAAAAATAACCTACATTTGTAAAGCAAACCTTGTCTAGTCCTAAGTGGCTTGACTCTATAAAAATAAAATACAATGCTTTACTTTAGAGTAAAACTAGAGTCATGGTGCCTCAATATTCAAATAGAACCATTATTGGAAGTAAATGGATTTTTCATATTAAGAAGCTTGCCTCTAGATCTTTAGAGAAGAGGAAGTCCATAATGGTAGCCCAAGGTTACAAATAGATGTCTGGTTTTGATTTTTCAGAAATATTTAGTTATGTGGTTAAATAAGTTACTATTTAAGTAATTCCTACTCTAGCTTTTATTAATGGCTAGAAAATGCATCAATTGGATATCAATAATACATTTCTAAATGGTACATTGTAAGAGGAAGTGTACATGCGATAGTCTCAAAGGTTTGAACATCCTTAATATCTTAACTATATGTTTTAGCTATAAAAAGCCATATATGGTTTAAAATAGGCTCCAAGACCTTGGTTTGAGACTTAGAGTAATGCTATATGTCCCATCGGATTTGTTAGATCCAAGGCAGATTTTTTATAAAAAAAATCTCCCCAATCTTTACCATGTAATTTTTGGTATATGTTGATAATATTATCATTACAATCAATGATGAATAAGCTCTTCAAAATCGCATATCAACTTTACATAAACAATTTACCTTGAAATATATAAGCATGCTTAGCTATTTTCTAGATATTGAGATGAATAAGCTTGACAATGGAGATGTCCTACTCAACAAAATATATCATAGAATTTTTAGTTAAGGAAACGTTGGATCGCTCAAAACCTATCTTTGTTTTGGTGATGGCTAATTACACTCTATCTACCTATAAATGTGAATTATTTCACAATCCTACTCTTTAAAAAATCATTATATGTGTTTTGCAATACATCACCATTACAAGACTTGATCCATCTTTTGTTGTGAGTAAGGCTTGTTAGTTTATGGCACCACCATGTGAGCCTCACTGGTTGGCTAGTTGCAAGGAACCCTATGCCTTGCCTCATTGTTTAAGCCTTCTTCTTATATTTTTAATCGGCACACACAAAGTGTGTGCAATGAATACGTAATTATATTTATCACAAGAAGTAATATAATGATAAGAAAAGATCGTTCCTACATAGATTATTTTATTAGAAAGTAATTTCTATAACAATAACAAAAATCAATTTTTTATGTGTTTTTATATTTAAGGAAGCAAAATTAAAGTAACTAATAGTAAATAACAACAACTAATTAAATCATATTTGGTAACTAAAAAGATATATTAGGAAATATTTAAGAATACTTAATCCCCCAATTTTCTAAATATGTGAATCACAAGAATCCCCCCAATATAATTATGTATTAATTACATGATTAATTGAATCCTACTTAGCATGTATTTCTCTCTCAAGTAAACTACACACCATATAATAATTAATTAAATCATACTCTCATGCCAATTAAATTTTATAATACTAATAAAGTTTAATTATGGATCACATACATAAGAATCATATATCTCTTCCTAGAAACCATGCATGTTATTTAATCAAGACAAACAATTAAATAATTCTCTCAAATCTATTTAATTTCCTCTATAGACAAATTGTTAGCCAAACAATTAATAACATAAAAATCAGATTAAATAATATATTAAATTAAAATTATAATTGTGGTAAAATATTAGATCATCACATGGTGAAAATTGAGTTCATAAGATCCCTAGATTAATAAATTAACTAAACATAATTTTTCCATAAAGTTCATATCTTTCATAAAGAAAGACATAAAAGTTGATAAAGAAAAGAGAAGAAGAAGAAATACAATATATCTCTTGAATTGTAGTACTAATCTTCTCTTGAATATTCACCAAAATTGTATCTCCTTTTGAATTTTTCTATATTTTTCTCTCTCCTTGGCTCCAAAAACTCATCAAAATTATGCTACTGATAGCTCCTTTGTGTTTATAGGGTGATTAGAGGCTTAAATATAGCTAAAGTGGAATCTGGACCATCAAATCAACTTCAGATCAAGGGTTGAGATCAAAACAAGCAAACTTAACTATTCCAACCAATCATGGCATGACACATGGCACACAGAATTCACTGAGAGAATTAGATTATGACACATGGCATGCTGGTGGATCGTGGGAAGCAATCGTGTGATGACATGTGGTAGTCTTGTTTAATTGCCTCCGAACTCAAATTGAACGCCATACTAACATATGCTATGTGTTCCATCACTCCTTACACACAATGATCAATGATTCCTTGGAATCTAGATGGATTGCTTAGATAGCTCCTCTGCTGGCATGACAAGCCACATGATAGCTCCTGATTGGTCATGCTTTAAAAATTCATAAAATCCCAAAAAATTCTAGCATTTATATTTTCACCCTTTTTCACTAAAAAAATTATATTTTGATATTTTTAATCCTAAAAATATTATTTATTGAATAAAATAAAAAATATTAATTAAAAAGTGCATTAATGACTCTATTTTCATAGAGTTATCACACCCCTAAACTTAACTCTCTACATGTTCTCAAGTAAATCCAAGTATAACTAAATAAATGATATAGGTAATATATTCACAAATATCTATCTATTAATAAATCCATTTTTAGGAAACACTATCCCTCGCAAAAGTCATGCAATTCTATAACATGGAGGTTCACATATTCATCAATCAATGCTCCATCAATACAAGGATATGCAAGTTTTTTGATAAATTGATTTATGTGTGTGTACTGCACATGATATCATCCAATTCACTCATGAAATCAACATATATAAGCGTGCTAATCAATTCAATCTTAGAACAAGTCTCGTAAGTCTATTTTCACATCCCTCTCCACTAATATAAATATGCACTTAACTAAAAATCAATAAGGACTTTACATGATTGTAATGTAAGGCTTGAGTCGGGGTAGATAAATGAAGAAATTTATGCTCTTCCACACCTTAATTTTCTTTTTGTTAATCATGCACTTTTTAACTGTAATTGAGCTTTAACTTGATATTTTGGTGCATTCTCTCTTATCATTCTTTTCATTCTCTTCTATTCCTTATCTTGTCTTGTTCTTTTCTTTTTTCTTTTTGAAACTTCACAACACCTCCAAACTTATTTTCAATTCTACTTTTTTTTTCTTTGGAGAGATAATTGTGTTGCGAGTTTTGTTGCTTTCTTATATAGGGTGCATTACATTTCAACTTACACTATAGCATAACAAATGATTGCATTTTTTTTCTTTTTATACAAAATCAAGGTGCAAGGATAAAAGAAATGATTATTGATAAGGCATAAAATATGACCTAAAGATATGAATGCTTCTCTGTTAGGCTCAAATGGGTGACTACAGATATAATAATGGTTAGCTTGAAAGGCTCTATCAATCCAAATAAAGCCTAAATCATTTATTTTGTTAAATACTATTCAAAATTTTGCCTCATGATGAGTGCTTAAAAAGCACTAAAATTACCATGATTTTATGTACTTTAATTGGTTAAAAAAATTTATATTTATATGATTTTATCATATTTTTATATAAATTTATCTTTTTGGAATCACGCGTATTTTTATTGTTTTCTAAGTATATTTGTTTCAAAAAAATAACCTAAAAACTCAAATATAAATACTAGAGGCAATACATCACAAATATATTGAGAAAATAAATGAAGAAAAGTAAAAAAGATGGAAAAATTGTACAAAATGGGTCAAAAATGTCAAAAAGGCAAAAATTACGCGCGCAGCGTGCCACAGCACTCCGAGCATCTCTTGAACAAATGCTAAAGTCTGCGTGCATCACCCAAAAAATGATGAAGTCTACACGCGCATTTGCACCCATCTGTGCGGACCACTCAAACAACGTCAAACTCGCACGCCCATCTGCGCGCATCTGTCCGAACCCATACGCGCCGCTGTGCCCAACTACACCCAATATGCTGAATTGATACGCCCCACTACCTACGTCAGTGCTTACATCAATGCCTATCCATTCTGCATCAATGATGGTGTCAGTGTCCGCCTATTATGCGTTTTCCCATATTTCTCTTCCATTACAAAACACACTTCAAAAAATCTTCTTATCTCTTTCTTTCTCTATATTTCATAGTTTTTTTTAGTTTTTAGTTTTTATTTTTGATGTTCTTTTATTAGATCTAATTTT
The DNA here is from genome assembly GCA_030763125.1 of Hippophae gyantsensis. Classification (NCBI taxonomy): domain Eukaryota; kingdom Viridiplantae; phylum Streptophyta; class Magnoliopsida; order Rosales; family Elaeagnaceae; genus Hippophae; species Hippophae gyantsensis. Next base: position 36,196,696 of record CM061035.1, on the reverse strand, counting down.
GTTTTTATAAATTTCTAGCTTTTTTATTCAATAAATGAAAATGCAAATCCATTTGGAGGTTTTCTAGCAACAGAATTAGCATTAAAGTGCTGTAAGTTTTAATAGTTATTTTTTATATTTTATTCTTATATGTTATATTTAATTTTTCTGTGATTAAATTTAACGTTTTTGGCTATTTGTAAACATGATATAATAATAACGTTGTTATGCTTGCGAAATATTAAATAGGTAAAAATCTCTAAAATGAATTGATTTTGTTTTTATTCAAGATTTTATATTAAGAATGTTAGAGAGAAATATATTATTTTTCATTACAAACTTAAATCTGAAAGTTAGATTTTAAGGTTTAGTTATCCTTTCTGATTTAGAGTAGTGCTCTTTTATTTGTTGGTACAATCGCCCGATATTTAGAGTGAAATCCTATTTCAAAAGTTTTTATAAGAATTATTATCAGAAACTGTATTGACAACATGTTTTCAATAATGCTTTTAAAACTTCAAAGTTAGTACTCGGATAATTAGATTCTTAGATTTAATTTGGACACCTTGAATAAAGTTTAAACTATCTAACCCCACCAAAGGTGACATTTAAATGGTTCATTTTCAATTTTTTAGAAAAAAGGAATTAATTTAATTAACCAAATTAGTTATCGACCCCACCCATAGGTGTTAATTGATTTGTTTAATTAACAAAGAATAGCGAACCCCACCAAAGGTGGTATTCATATAAAAAAGAGATAATCAATAAATATCAATTTATATCTTTAATAACCTAAATAATATGAGCGAACATAATTAACTTAGTTATTATATCCATAAATACTCCACTATTATAAAAGATAAAATTTTCATAAATGTTTATTTTTATGTTATTAGATTAGAAAACACACAAAACCCAAACTATCGACCTTGATAGTATACTTATCATTTTCTATGAAATGATTTGTGCACTTGCGAGAGTTTTATAAATATAAAAACAAAGTATTGGTAGAATCGTCGATGCCGGTTTTGCTCATCACCTCATGAGATAATCAAATAGATTCTAAAATCTGGTAGATCTTATTGAATCGAATAACTTATGACAATTTTATCTCAATAAGCACACCAAAGTCAATCATGAACATGTGTATAATTTTTTTGAATCAATTCAATCAAAACTAGCAAGAATATCACATGATTAATGTAAGTATCTTAACAAATCTATTACATTCCTTATCCTATTCATGATAATCGATTTTTATCATTGAGTTCATACATTTCATATTAAGCATGCATGTATTTAGCTTTATATATGTATCAATTTCTACCCAAATCACGATTAAAAGCATCCTAAGAATTAAAAAAAAATCCTTAGAAAATTTAAAATGCATAGTAAATACTAATGTAGAGAATTAAGCTCCCACCCCCAAACTTAAATTACATATTGTCCCCAATGTGCATCTGTAAGTATGCAAAGGTAAAACAAAAACTCCTTTAATCCATTTACTTTTGAGTTTACCCGAAAATAGTTTGAGTCTTTATATGTTCAATAATACTTCATGATTTGGTTCACATACATAGTGCTAAATTCTCTTCTCATGCCATGTTTTTTTCTTTTTGTACTTTTTGGAATTCTTATATGCACTCCATCGTAACTCATCCAATTTATGTATTTTCAACATCTTTTTTACCTTTTTATTAGATTTTCCCGCTTGCCTACTTGATTGGGGATGAGAGGGTAAAATTGTGAGGTCTAAACTTGGTGGCCCTTCAATTGATGGTTCAAGCTTAGATCCTATCTCAAAAATCTCCATAAACTAATTTGATACACACATGAGAGGCGTGTTCTCCAAAAAGTTCACACAGTCCATAATATCAACCTTTGATTCCATACTTTCAAAGTTAAAACAGGATTGAGTTGTTTTCTGGTAAGTTTATGTCCTTTTTCATAGCAGTATGTGTTGAAGTCTTAAGTATGGGTAACTCAATAGATTCTTTTAAGTTGTTCCCACCATTAGTAACATTATCTTAAAACATTCATTAGCACTATCAATGTCAAGGGGTTTAGAATCTTTAAAAAATTTAAATGTCACTCGTTCATCTTGCACTCTCATTATAAGCTCACATTTTTGTACATCAATGAGTGCTCTTCCAGTTGCTAAGAATGGATGACCAATTATGATAGGAATGTCACGGTTCTCATCCATGTTTAGCACAATGAAATCTACCGGAAAGATGAATTTGTTTACTTTTACTAGCACATCTTCTACCACACCTCGATGTCTCTTAATTTATCTATCTATCATTTGTAATGTTACTGAAGTGGGTTTGGCTTTACCAACCCCTAATCTCTTGAAAATAAAAAATGGCATAAAGTTAATGCTAGAACCCAAATCATGTAGTGCTTTCTCAAAAGAGATGTTCCCGATTGTACAAGGAATGTCAAAACTACCTTGATCTTTCAATTTTTGGGGTATGTTTTTAGTAAGGATGGAACTACAACCTCCAATCAAGGTTATAGTGGTTTATAGAGGTTATTTTTCTTTAGTTGAATTATTTATTTTTCAGTGCTCTCTTTATCCACTAGTTCCTCTTCATCCTTGTTAGTTTCTTGTTCCTCCTCATCTTTTTAGGTCCCATATTCCTCCTCTAGAGTTTTACCACTCCTCAAGTCTATAGTGTTCCAATGGTCCTTACCTGCTCTTCTTGGGTTTACAATTGTGTCACTTGGAAGGTTACCTTTAGGCCTTTAAATTATGTCATGAGTTCTCTAAATTCCAAATCGAAGCCTCTTAAGTGGACACTTTTGTATTTACTGATTGGATGAAGTCTTTCATCATCCCTATTAAAGCATTTGTATTGTCCTCATTAGATGGCTTATAGGCTTATAGGCTTATGATTGTTAGGGTTGTTGAAAACAAGATGGTGGAAATGATTGAAGATTCAATTGATTACCACTTTGATTATTGTTATTCCAAGAGAAATTTGGATGTTATCTCCATCCTTGGTTATATGTGTTTGAGTATGGATTATTTTTTGGTTCACATTACCTACATAAAATACTGATTCAAGATTATTTGGAAAATTATCAAACAAATACATTCTACCACAAAACACACAAGACACCTTTGAATCTTGGACTTAATTTATACTCCCTGGTGAGTTTTGAGCCTTCAAAAGATTAACCAAAGATCACACTTGAGCTGTGGTTATTGTGATATCATTTACCGCATGCATTCTCGCTACTCTTCTTGTGGCTTTCATTCTGTCCATTGTCCATTGATAATTATTGTTAGCCATTTTCTCAAGTAAATCACAAGGTTAATTGTAAGATTTGGTTAGCAAAGCTCCATTAGAAAATGCATCAATAACAATTCTTGTTTGAGAATTGAGACCATTGTAAAAAGTCTCCAATTGAATCTGGGAAGGAATACCATGATGAGGACACTTCCTTAGCAATTCCTTGAATCTTTCCCATGCTTCATATAAAAATTCTCCTTTATATTGTTGGTATGAGGTAATGTCATTCCTAAGATTGGAATTCTTTGTTGGTGGGAAGTACTTCATCAATAATTTCTTTGCCAAATAATTTCAAGTTGTAATGGAATTAGATGGCAAAGATTTTAATCAAGCTTGAGCGTGGTCTCAAAAAAAGTAAAGGAATAATCTAAGCCAAAATACATTTTCGATCACACCACTAAATTTGAATTAATTTACAACTTCAATAAACAATCTGAGATGTAGATGAGGATCCTCTATTGGTAATCCGCTAAATTGTCCAACTTCTTGTAGCATTTGAAACATCACTGGCTTTAGTTCAAACAGATTAGTTTGAATGTTTGGCCTTGTAATACTTGGATTCTACCCTTTCAACGTAGGTATTGCATATTCATTCATAGCTCTATCCCTATCATCCATCAAAAGTATCTAATTTTTCAAGTTTAGCTCATTATTGTTTATTTCTAATAGATTAGCAATTTCTTTCTCATGAGTCACAACTTGTTTTCTTATTTACCTCAAAGTACGCTCAATTTTGAGATCTAAATGTAAGATTTCTCCCCCATGAACTCTATTCATGCAATAGACTCAATTATGTTTTTTTAGTACTAAATGAGATATCTAAATAAAAACTAAATAAAAATAAAAATAAATAACTAACTAACTAAATAAATTAAAATTTAAAACAAATAAATAGAGAAAATAAATAAAATAAATTAACTAAAATAAATAAGTTAGTAAAAAATAAGTAAATTAAAATTAAAATTAAAGTAAAGAAAAATAAATTAAATAAAAAATAAAAAAATTAATTTCTAATATTTATAGTCCCCGACAACAACGTCAAAAACTTAATCGACATACACGAAGTATGTGCAATGAATATGCAAGTATATGTATCACAACAATTAATATAATGATAAGAAAATATCATTTGTAGTGAGATATTTTATTAAAAACTAATTTTTATAACAAAAAAAATAAAAATTAATTTTTTATGTGTTTTTATACTTAAATAACAATAATTAATTAAATTAGATTTAATAACTAAGAAGATATATGAGAAAATATCTAGAAATACTTAATCCCCAATTTTCTAAACATGTGAATTACTAAAATCCCCCTAATATAATTATGAATTAATTACATGATCAATTGAATTTGACTTAGCATGTGTTCCTCTCTTAAGTAAACTACACAGCATATATTAATTAATTTAGTCACACTTTCATTCTAATTAAATTGCATACTACTCATTAAGTTCATCAATTATGGATCATATATATAAGAATCATACATTTTTGCCTAGAAACGATGCATGCTATTTTATCAAGAAAACAATTAAATAATTCTCTCAAATTTATTTTATTGCCTCTATAGATAAATTGTTAGCCAACCAACTAATAGCATAAAAATTAGATTAAATAATATAATTAAATTATAATTATAATTGCGATAAAATATTAGATCATCACATGGTGAAAATTGGGTTTAGATGATCCCTAGATTAATAAATTAACTAGACATAATTTTGTCCAAAAAGCTCATACTTTTCATAAAGAAAGACATAAAAATTGATAAAGAAAAGAGTAAAAGAAGAAATATAATCAATCTCTTGAATTGTAGTACTAATCTTCTCTAAAATTATATCTCCTTTTGCATTTTTCTCTCTTCTTAGCTCTAAAAACTTATCAAAATTATGCTAATGACAGCTCCTTTGGGTTTATGTGGTGATTAGAGGCTTAAATATAGGTCAGGTGAAATCTGAACCGTCAGATCAACTATAGATCAAGGCTTGAGATCAAAACAAACAAAATTAACTACGCTAGCCAATCAATGTGCGACAAATGGCACACACAATTCATTAGACGAATCAGAGTGTGACGCGTGGTAGGGGATACCATTCCGAGTCAACGCGTGCTAAGTGAGTGCTACGCGGCGTAATTTGATTCCTGAGTGCAGATGCGTGGTGTGTTGATGGATTGCAAAGAGCAATCGCATGATGACACCTAGTAGTCATGTTTGACCACCTCTGAACTCGGATTGAAGGTCGTGCTAACATGTGTCATACACTGCATCACTCCTCATACGCGACGATCTACTATTTGTTGTCCTTGCTTTTGTGGCATCTACGTGGCTACCAGTCAATTCCTCTGCTTACGCGACAGGCCACGTTGTAGCTTTTGATTGATCCTGCTTTAAAAATTCATAAAAAAACAATAAAAAATCCCAAATATTTTCAGAATTTATATTTTCACCTCTCTTTACTAAAACAAATTTATATCTTAATATTTTTAGCAACAAAAACACTATTTATTGAATAAATAAACAAATATTAAGTAAAATAGTGTATTAATGACTCTAATTTCATAGAATCATCACTTCTTTTTTTAGGTTTTACGGATGGGGCTCATGTTTTGATTATTATAGGTGATCCACCTCTAGGTGATGGCATATCTGGGTGCAAACTCCTTATACTTGTCCTGAAAGAAACAAGCTTTAGTTTTCAGGTGTAGTACTAAAGCTGAGTACTGGTCTCTTACTAATGCCACTTCTTAAATTGTTTGCAAATTTCAGGCTTTGCTTATTGAACACCATGTTCCACTTCCACATACACCAACCATTTGGTGTAATAATTCAAGCAATGTTCAGTTAATTGTAGATCCTATTCTTCACTCACACATGAAGCATATGTAATTGGATTTTCACTTTTTTCATGAGAAGGTCCAAACTAAGCAACTTGTGGTGTAGCACATACCTTCTGTAGAACAACCTGTCAATATGCATACAAAGGCTCTTTTAGTTGCTTCTTTTATTACATTATGCAGCAAACTAAGTGTCGTGATTATGGCACTTATAAGTTTGACGGGAGGTGTTAGGCTCAATACAGCTCAAGCTGATCAAGTGGTTGTTGATCAAGACGTGATTGATAGTGTGGCTGCTAATTAAGTGGTTGATGTTGTTGTAAAGCTTCCTCAAGCCCACGCAAGTTACAGTAGACTTGTTCATATTATAATCACATAAAATTAATAATAATTATTTTAATAAAATAATTTTTATTTAAAAAACATATTTCATTACTATTAATATGATTTTATTATAAAATTTATTTAAATTAATATTTAATATATTTTTATATTTTAAAATAAAAAATATTTTTAATTTAAGATGTAATAAAAAGTTAAGATACGTAATTTTAAAATTAAAATTTTATATAAATTAAATAAAAAAATTTAATACAACTTATATCTACACTTACTATTGATACGTAAATATACAATTTTTATTCCATATAATATATTCTCATCTTATAATTACTTGCTAATAATATTTAAATAAATGTTAATACATGTCCGCTCTACCCCACTATCTAAAAAAAATGTTCATTGGGATTGTTTGTTACTTAAACAGTAACGTATCATTTAATCCATTTAATAAAAAATGTTAATTAAAAATAACATATTATTTTTGATACTTTTTATTAAAATTTTATTTTTTTATGTTCATTCTTAAAATATAATTAAATATAAATATTTAATAATAATAATAAATAATTATTATTATAAAAATATTTGATAAAATTAACAATATTATTATTGTTATATCTTAGTTAAATAATTTAATATTAAATATATTTTTATTTTTATCAAATGATCGAGTTTTAATGTCGTTGAATTCATTTGATCTAATATTTTTTTAATAAATAATATTATTTGTTTTTAATTGATATATTTTTATTAAATTATAAAAAAATTTAATTTTTTTTTATGGTAGGTGAACACTTAAATCACCTAATTTTGAGAGGAAATAAGACAAATTATAAACTATATATATCTCCTATGATGTTTGAACATATAACCTCTTTTCTTCACCATTTATATTCTAAAAAAATCAAACAATACCAAAAATATAATTTAAGAGATATGTTCTACCCTACACCCCAAAAATAAAAAAGCTAAGGAATTACAAGTAATTGTTTTAAGAAATGGATGGACATAGGAATTAAGAGGACTTGAACATGCTATCATTCACCTTATGACAAGGTTTATTATGACATTCGCCAGTAGGCCACTGAAAGATTGGCTTAAAAGCTTAATTAATGTACAAGTCAGAAAGCCTTTCTTATTTTTATTTTTTAGAAGTAGAAGTGAGATAGTTATGAATTAAAAATACTCATAAAATACACTGATTAGAAATATGTGTTAATACGAAGTTCTTTTACTTTCTTTTTTAAAGTTACTTAAGTTATTTTTTTTATTAAATAAATAAAATATTATAAAACGAGATTCGAACTTAAATTTATGATTATGAAAGTGAACAAGCATACGACCCTGATCACAACCCAATCCATATGTTGTTCTTTTAAGTAATACTAACATTTTTCATTACTCTTGTAACACTTAAAATTCTTACAAAATTAAAAAAACCAAAATAATCAATATTTTTTTTATATATCCCAATTATTTATATAATTTCACTTTTAACCCAACTCTAAAAACCATATGTTTGAAACATACTAGCTGAATGAATGGACCTTTTAACTACACTATGAACAACAATTCACACCACTTAAATTAACTAAGTGTCTTTAGATTAAAACAAAATCTATTATTGAAAGGATCAAAAACTCCTAACTCACTTGGAAATTAATGGAGAATTACACATGATCTTGAAGTCTTGAAGTGATAGTTGACCATATTTTGGGATATGACAGAGTAGCTTTTTGTAACTCAAGTGGATGATGCTTGGATTTGACTCTTATTGAGTCGATTGTGTTCCTCCTTAGTCACTTCTACAAATAATGATAATTTACAAAGTGTAACATCACCGAAGGTTATTCGTATCACATTTTTTGACATACGTAGGAATAATTACACGAATATTAATTATTTTTCTAACCCAAATAGGTAAATGAGACCTAAATAAAGGGTAAAAATTCTAATCTATGGAATCTTTTTACGAGCTATATATCAATTCTGAGCAGGTGTCATAATGTCAATTGAGTCATTGACACAGTAAAAGTACAAAACAACATTCTCAATTCAACCCACAATAAAAACAACTAGCAAATGTAATAATAAAAATACATAAAATACACGCTAGTGATCGTGTATCTCATAGGATCTTGTCCAAACTAGCAAAATGCATACATGGAAAACAATACATAACTTGTTATACAGGCATACATACTAAAAAACTAAAAGGATTTCCAATTATTTTAAGACCTTGTATGTGAAAACTTATTTGGTAAATAATGATTATACTTTCATAGTATGCAATCAAACATACATAGCAAACCTTAATAAAGAGTCTGACACCTAGTACACATCTAAGGTAAGGAGATACATATTCCTTACACACTCACATCAAGCATGTATGTAGATAAATGGTAGATTATACTAACACACAATCTAAACATGCATGTATACTAAGAAGGAGTTCAAGACCTAATACATAATCAGTTTAAGAAGATGCTAACTCTTTAAGGACTCAACCCAACCTCATAAATACTGGAGATAAAAACATGTGACAAATAATTACAACTACAATATAAATAAATATAGACAACTAGTATAATAAAGCAACATATATAGAATTTAGTAAACATAAAGTAGGTGATAAATATTAAAATTTTCTAATAAGATTTTAAACTTTAGTATGTAAAGACATAGACCATTTAAACTTTAGTTGTACTAGCCATTCATTCGATCATGCATAACTCCAGATATAATGAGGTAAATCCATATAGAAACCTTATCTATGTGGTAACATTATCAGGTTGCTTAAGGTAATCACCCAGCAACAAAAAATGCACTAAACAATAAAGTAGTACACCTATAATAGAAATAAAACTAATATTGGCTCTATCAGTTGGGACCTATGCCCTAACTGCCTATTTTTATCTTTCTTACTGCCTCTACAACAACCTATTTTGACACACGAACCCGACTCACCTATAAAGCCAACTCCATCTAATGTGGTGTGATCATAAATCATAGATCAATAATGAGTGATATGCATAATCAATAGAAAAACCTTTAAACATGAACACCAAATAAATAACCAAAGACACACAGTCCACCACAAAGCACCAATGGGTACATATTTCAAGATGTGAGAACTTATAATTTAACACTACCCACTCACATAAAGTTCTCACATATAAAAAAGATTATATAAAGCCAACTACCAAATGAAACACAACTTACCTCACATAAACTACTTGCAAACACAACCTCGAGTACTCACCACTCAAAAGCATAATTTTTCTTACACAATACCGAACAATACACAAGGCATTAGTAATCCAAAAATTGAAAGAATAAGTTGTCAATTTGACAAAGCTCCACTACATTTTTTTGGATACCAAATAAGAAGAAATTAGGGGTATATATAGAACTCAAAATTTCCACCTAGCCAACAACTTCGTCAACCACCTTACTAAGGGTGGTGGTGAGTTTGGTGGGTGAGGTGCTAAAAAGTCACATTTTTTCATTCCAAAAATTCCCGAGTACTTTTCATAAATACCCATACCCAAGATGAACCAAAAAAACAAGTGGAAATGTCAATAAGCAAGCGTGCACTCCACTTAGCATACACATATGAAGACTAATCTCGTAGTTTATGTAAACATACTTGCATATAAAAGTGTACCTATCTATATGCATATGTATTATTGATCTATAATAACCAATCTTACACAAAGGAAGACATACATTAAGTAAAATAAAAAAATATCATGTTTTGTTCATATGAAGCCAATACACAGACACAAGTACAACGGGACTTACACACCCTATAAGTACTTTTGGGTTGGACAGTTTTATAGGTAAATATTTTGAGTAGTGATAAGGAATCCTTGGTATAAACATAATATGAGTAATTCATGAATATTTTAACATGGTTCGGATGCATCCGGGATAGAATTCAATTTTTTTATTCTTATACTAGAAACCCACACGCAAACACTATTGATCAAAATAGGCCAATTATCTTAGGGAACTTTATGTTCAAGCTTATAAGAAAGATTGTCGCTAGTCGTTTGGGAGCATCTATTTCCACATTTTTTTGCATAATCAATTTTCCTCATTCTAGGCAAAAAACTTTACCATCCCATAATCTTGCATATATATAAGACCTCCCACCCTCTCATTAAAATAAACCTTTACCATCCCATCATCTCTTTCCTTGGTTTATTTCTTAGTTTTCTCTTAAATTTTTTCTTTTCTTAGTTTAAAAGTTCTTTTCTCAACTTTGGGAGTTGAACATAGTTTAGTTTATGCAATATTTTTCTTTTAATTCAATAAAATAGAGTTAAAAAATAAGTTTGGAGGTTTTCAAGATTACAAAAATTTATGTACAAAAAAGAATATGCTTAAGCTATAATTTAGATTTATTCTTTTATTTTCAGATTATATTTTATGTGTTGTTGTGAATGCTATGTTTAATTTATTGATTATTTATGAAATTAATCATGTGTGGCTGAAAATGGTATAAGATATTAGTAGTGTTGCTATAGTTGTAAAATATTAAAGTAGGTAAATATTTTTATAAAATGAATTAAGTTTTATTTTATCATCAATATTTAAATGAAGTTTGTTAAAGAAAAATATATCACCGAAGTGTTTTTCGTAATAAAAATTGGAGTTAGATTTAGGATTTAATTAATTGGATCTAATTTAGAGTAATACTCTTGAATATTTAGATATAATTATCTATATCTTATCTAGAGTCATGGTCTATTTTTAAGATTTTTATAAGATTTATAATTGGAAAATATATTGACGACACATTTTTTGTAGTAGATTTAAAATGTGAAAGTTAGCTTTTAGATACTTAAATCATTAACCTAACTTTGATACTTTCATCAGCGTTTAAATTGTTAGACCTGACTGAAGGTGAAAATTAAATGATTAATTAATCTCTTAAAAATAAAGTATAATTTAATTAAAATTAACTGATATATCCCACCTAAGGCATTAAGTGATTTTAATTAATACAAATAGTAAACCTAATTAATCTTCTTTTGTATATATAAGAAGGAATCATTAATCTTAACTCATATTTAATAACCTAATTAATATTGAGTAAACATGATTAACTAATTAATCAATATATGAGTTCACCTTTGACTGTTAAGTATTATTAGCCTTATGTTTGTTGAGTCTATCTTCATTTTATTTTATTAGCTTAGATATTTCAAAATCTAAACTTTGTGACAAAATATTTAGATTTAATTTCCATTTTTTAGAGTTTGTCAAATTACTTAAAAACCACGAAGTTCTTTTTATAACCGATCTTAAAAGTTTACTTATTATTGGTTACAAAGTGATGTGTGCACTTATAAGCTATTTTATAAATACCAAACTCAAGTATCAAGTTTTTAGGGCTATTGTTGGGAGGAAAAGCGTTTTTAAAAATTTATCGTCAAAATTTTAAAAATGTTTTGTGTGGTAGATATTTAAAATCTTAAAATATCTAGTATATTAATAAATTTAGATATTTTAAATTTTTAAAAAATAAAAAATAAAAAATAAAAAATCTTTAAAAAATTCTAAAATAAACAAATAAAAAAATATTTAATGTTTTAATTTTCTTTTTTTCTTTTATTTATTTAATTATTTTGTCAACTATTTTTTTATTTACATACTTTCTTTTATTTTATTTATTTTATTTTTAGTAGTTTTTGTATACTAATATATAATATTTAATATACTTGATGTAATTATTGTATAAATTGTAGCATAAATTTGTTGTATCATAAACTTTGTATTATAAATTGTTTGTAACATATTTTTATATTTATTTTATCTTTTCATTTTTCTATTTGACACTTGATTTTAATTTTTGTTTTCATAGGTTTATGTGAAGTAGAAGGTCTTTGGAGTACTCTCTCACACTTTACATAAATAATATTAATAGATTAAAAGAATTGTCAAAAAGATTGGACTTTGAGATCCAACAACACATAGAACCAAATCTAAACCTACCCTTTGAATCAACAATTATGGGGGAAATCCACAAATTTAGCAGGCAACTATGAAGGAGTATGCAAGGCTAGTCATTGGCACTACAACTACTTGAATCTAATTGGGTGAGACTATCTGGAATTATAAATTGAAAAATATTCATTTTACTTTCTTTTAATGGACTGCTTAATGAAGATTCACTAATGACCTAGGAGGATGTATACAACAAATTCGTGGGAAAATTCTATTATCGTAAGAAAACATTAGAGTTGGGAGCAAAGATCATTACTTCATCAAAAGGGAGTATTCTTCAAATTCATTATGCTCAACAACACATATAAGTAATCAATATTTTTTAGAATTTAAGTCTCAAACTGAATTTTCTTAACTTTGTAAATTATTTTTGGATTAATAAGAGCTCCAAACCCTAATTTGGAATAAATGGGGTTAGGAAGATATTTTAGGAATGTGTTATTTATCTGAATTATTTTGTGAACTTTTGGATTTAGATTTTGATGGATTTTAAATGGCATAAAAAGGGGTAGAACTAATAGAGGAAAAATGATTTCAACCTATAAGGATTATGATGGGGCCAAAATTTTCAGTTATGAAGCCAAATTAAGATTTGATAAAGCTATAAAAATAAACAAAGGTTTTATAGTGAAAAAGAGAATGAAATTTGATTTAGGGCCAAATGCCCAATTTGAGGGAATTTATGATGTGATAGAAGTATTAGGATAGAAAAGATTAGTTAAGGAATCATATGCTACTATAGAATTAATTCTTCAAGAAATTTATGCAAATGTTCCCAATGTTATTGATAATATGGTTGCAGTATAGGGTGTACTAGTCTTATTTAGGCCAGCTGATATTAATGCTTACTAGTTGTTAATGAATATTGGCTAGGGTGATTATGAGGCTTACTTGAAAAATGTCGATTATGCTATAATATAGAAATTTTAGCAATAGAAAGGAAGGAGTGGGGTTATGTTGGTGTCAACCCTAAGGACATTAAGACCAAGTATTTGGATAAGGTTGTTTGCATATGGTAATAATTTGTTTGTTTATGACCAATTCCCATCAACATTACAGCTTTGTAAACAGAGAATGTGCATTATCACTATTTGCTATAACATCTAAAATTTCTATGGATGTAGGAAATATAATTCATCATAAGATCAAGTTATTGCTAACAACCATCAATTAAGTTACTTTGTCTCCCCATCTTATTATTGCTTTATGTAAAAAAGTAGGGGTTTTTCACTCAAAAGGTGAAGTTATAATTCAACTTGGATAATTATTATGTACGACATATTACGATGAACTCACCTCTTGTACAAACATTGCCTAAACCAATATTGTTATTATGATGACTATAAAAGATGAAACTTGGAGAAGGGATACTTCTTGATCTAGGATGACTATGAAAGATGAAACTTATCATTTATGTGAAAGAATGACTTACATGGAAGAATATCAACAAGCTTACAATGCCCAACAACCTGCATTGTTATTATGATGATTCATAACTATTCAATGCATGAAATGAACTAGTTAAAACTTTAATATCTTGGGGTAGATTCAAGCCATTTAGTAGTATTCGAGTATCAACATTATGATTTCACCTTTAAACCACCATGATGATGATAACAATATTATGAAGAACAAGGACCAAATGATGCGGAGGGTTGAGCTCTAAATTTGTTTCGAAACTTTATGAATATTTATTTTATGTATTTTTTTTATTTTATATTTTGAACATTAGTTTAATTATTTTTGGATATTATCTTTGTTTTTTTTAATGTTATTTATTTTATTTACTTCCTGTCTGATGCATAATATTTATTATATTTAGAACTATTAAATTTATAATTGTTTATTCAGATGTGTAAGAAGTACACATTATTCTATCTGTATGATTAAAATGTTTGGAATAATGGATGCACCTATATTTTCACATCAAAACTTGAGCACATTCCACAAATGGATAATGCTTCTCCTATTTACTCTTTATTTTTAATTTACAATTATTACATTAATGGCAATGTAAGTTCTAGGGTAGGGTTGGAAAAAGTTTTATCTTCATAAATTTGAGCAATTTTTAAATTTTTATTAAACATTGTTTACATTTTATTTATTTTTTTTGTTTTTATTAGTTTAGGAATTTTAGGTTTCATTTTAATTTTTTTTCTTGTAAAATTATCATGTCTTTTAATTACTTTTAAGCAAATGGTTAAGTTTTTATACTGTTAGATTAATTTCTTGAACACATCATAAACTAATGTGATAATTAGTTATTTTTTTCATAGTTTACATTCCATGATAAAATGTTGAGCATTTATATTTTTATTATGAGTCATAATATCTTTTTACTCTTTTAAACATTCTTCTTATCAATTCAAATTGTTAGAGAATCTCTATATGTTTTACATTGAATGTTAGGATTTTTACATCTAATAAAGTTTCATATATTTATTTTTATTGCTTAAATTGAATGAATTTAGATGAAATTGAAAGTATATAATACCCTTCTTCATTCATGCATGACTTTCAAAAAAGAGACATATATTGGGTTACCTAAGCCAATACAAAATAAAATCCAAAAATTAGCCACTCATCATATCATACAAAAATATGTACAGAATGTACATGGGTCCTCTCTATGAAAAAAATTTCTAAATCAAAGAGAGGGAAATAAAAATAAGAAAAAAAAAGGAGAAAAATGAAGAATGTAAACTAAATACTACGACCTAAAAAATCCTTCACAGTTGTGAGAAATGGCTAAATATAAAAGAATAAGTGGAAATAGATCCTAAAGAAATCATTACATTTTGTTCATCTCTCTGAGGGATATTACCTAAAAAATTTATTTGATGATTTTGATTAATGCTTGAGAAAAGTATTAGATTTCTTTATAAACTCTTTCATTTAACTCCTTTCATGAGATTAATATTATGCACTACATTGAGCCTTTTTTCTTTGAACATATGTGAACCTAGTAGTTTATTTCTTTGCATAAACTCTATTCATATATAAGTTTGAGTGAGTGCTTGAAACCTATAGAATCAGTGTTATTGAGAGTATGACTTGTGAGTTTAGGCTAAATATAAAAGAATAAGTGGAAATAGATCCTAAAGAAATCATTACATTTTGTTCATCTCTCTGAGGGATATTACCTAAAAACTTTATTTGATGATTTTGATTAATGCTTGAGAAAAGTATTAGATTTCTTTATAAACTCTTTCATTTAACTCCTTTCATGAGATTAATATTATGCACTACATTGAGCCTTTTTTATTTGAACATATGTGAACCTAGTAGTTTATTTCTTTGCATAAACTCTATTCATATATAAGTTTGAGTGAGTGCTTGAAACCTATAGAATCAGTGTTATTGAGAGTATGACTTATGAGTTTAGAGTTGCCGTGAGAGAGTTTGGATTCCAAACACTGAAATTGGGAAAATTAATATTGATATATATATGCGTGTGTGTGTGTGTTTCAACTAATTGTTACAATAATTTATCAACGTTTAGGACTTTGAATTTTAATTGTGAACCTAAAAGAGATTAAAATAATGAGAATTTTTTCCATTTATATTTTGTTATCTCTTTCATCTTTACTTTGTTTAAAATTATAGTATGTTATTTGTTTATTTTTGTTATTGTTTATAATTTTTTGCATTTTAGTGTGATGTTTGTGGGCATCGTCTTTCAAAGCTCACATGATACTTAAACTCCTCCATTAGGGAAACCAAGGTTTTAAAGGCTTATTTCATACGCTAATTGTAACTGTGTTAATCTATGAAAATAATTTAGGATCATTTAATTTCATTTTAGATCTTTTAGTCTTTCATTCTCCTTGCTAAGACTAACAAGAAGCTGGTTGGAGGTTTGATAATTGCTTGAAACACTAAATATAATGTGATTTTATGCACTTTAAATGTCAAAATAGGTTTATATTGTCATAGTTTTATCATCTTTTTAGCAAATCTATCTTTTTGAAATCATGGGTATGTTTTTTATTTTTCAGATACTTTTAGCTTTAAAAAGATTCAACTGATCAAAACTTGTAGAGTGGTACCAGGAAGCACTCCATTGCAACCTTGAAACATAAAAATTAACACATGTAAGCTTTACATGTGTTCTAAACCAATGTAAGGGGGTGAATTACAAAAAAAAAGGTTTCTAGAAACGCAGCAACATGCATACGGGGGTGAAGGTTTTTGTGTGCCATGGTACGGGACAATTAGATCGAGATTTCAAATGTGTTACATGCCGGCTCGTGCTACAATTCAAAGAAATTCATACTGCACGTGTAACCCTTTGATCCACATTTTCCTTCTTTTTGAAATGTTTTCTTGCCTATATAAAGGACCTTTCACCCTCTCATTATAATAATCCCTTACCATCCAACCAACTTTTTCTTTAGTTGATTTCTTAGTTTTCTCTTTCCTTTTCTTAGTTTAAAAGTTCTTCTCTCAACTTTTAGAGTTGAACATAGTTTAATTTATGTAGACATTTTCTTTTAATTCAGTAAACAATTTTGGAAAATCTATTTTGAAGCTTTTCAGATAATAGAAATAATACCGAATTTTTGCACTAAAAGAATAAGCTGGAGGCATAATTTAAATATATCCTTAAATTTGTTTTCAGATTAATTTTATGTGTTATTCTAAATGATATGTGTAATTTATTGATGATTTATTAAATTATTCATGTTTGTCTGAAAATACTATGGGATATTAGTAATGTTGTTATGCTTATGAAATACTAAAATAGGTAAACATTTTTATATAATAAATGAAGCTTTATTTCTTCATCAAGCTTTAAATGAAGTTTTTTAAAGAAAAAATATATTAACGAAGTATTTGTCACAATAAATATGAGAGTTAGATTTATGATTTAATTACATGGATCTAATTCAGAGTAATACTCTTGGATATTACATGTAATTATCTAAATCTTATTTAGAGTCATGCTTTATTTCAAAGCTTTTTATGATATTTATTATTCAAAAATATATTGATGACATATTGAAAGGTTTTTTTTTTAGTTATAAAGCTAATTAGTTAGATGTGGTGCATAGATAATCAGCGAAATTATGACAAGTTAATTTTTTTGTAGACGACCAGGCCTACAATCACATATAAATAAAATAATGCAAAAATGTGAAGATGACACAAGATATTTTAGGTGGAAACAATTACATGGTAGGTCTTATACTATCCACCAAGATAAAGCCCTTAATTAATCTAGTTACAAGCTGTTGCTTTCATCGTAGGCTTTATAAGAAAGGTGTTTGGATCCAAACCAATGTTCCAACAACTTAAGTAACACAAGTGATTGAACTTGTTCTACCAATACCTAAAAAGTTAGCATAATAACACAATTACAAATGTATGTTATATAGAAGATTCAATAATAAATAACTCAAACTGGATGATTTAATAAGCATATCAAATAAATTGAAATCAACTAGCAACCCTAAAATAATCAGTTTAAAGCACAATATCACAAATATTGTAGGCTTCATAATCCATAAAAAATAATCATGAATGTGTGATAAATTAACTTAATGAAAAAGCCTACTTGAATATTTTTACAAACCAAGAGAGAGATAGAGAATACGATGAATAGAATAATGTTATTATGTGGTTGATTAAAGTTGTATGCTTAGGTTTGAATATATATAATAATTTGAAGCACTAGGTTAAGGTAAAATTACTATATTATTCATAAAATAGTTAAAAACGTTTTAAAGAAAAATAAAAATTTAGTAAAAAGCCCATTCAATTAGGGCAAAAATAGGTTTTAGAATCAAAGCCCTCATTGGTTAATCGATCTAGCATATGCTTGATTTTTTTAGTACATAGTTTGATCGATAAAGTCAATTCTTGATCGATCCAGTGCAATAAATAATTAGCTCAAGACTTTTTTAATTAAGTAGATCAATTCTCGATCGATCAATCTAAACATGTCTTGATTGATTGAGTAGCCTAACTCAAAAAGTTCCTATGTGTCTAATATCAAATGTGACGTGCATAAGAATAGAGATATATCTGAATTTTGATCTTTGGAGCTCGATAGTTCTTTTGCTTGAAAATATTCTTAGAGGACACATCACAAATATCGCCAACACTCACATTAACCTTACAATCTCTCCCTTTGACATATTTGTGCGACAAAACCTATCTCTCACTAAATAATGTTCATAGGAAAAATATATTTTTACATAATGGTACTATCCCATGATCTAGTTAAACAATTTTCACTTGAATCTTGAAAGCTCATGATTACACTAAAAGTCAAAAACATAAATACCCAAACAACTTTTTCTAAAAGACTCATTATTCATTAGTTCAGTGAATATAACAATATAAAAGTGAAGAATATTCATGAGTGTAAATAATAATTAGAATTAATTTAAAAACATAACTCCTTTTATGTGTAATATTCAAAAAACAAATTCCCAAGCTGATTCTCCCCCTAAATTTAATATTCTACATTTTATCCTCTCTTTTTGTCAAACCAATAAAAAATATAACATTGAAGCATAAGACCATTATGAGGAAGAAGAAGATGTATGCTATGAATGAACTCTCCCAAAATAAAATAAAAAGAACAAAGATTTATAAAATCTGATAAATATAATTTTTTTGTTAATAGGGATAACAGATTGAACTAGGCATGACCACAAAATTAAACATATGTAAACTAAACATACAAACATACTAACACATATAGTGATTTAACAATAGTCATCTAAAGTGAAATAAAGTAAAAAGGACAAAAATTGATTTGTGCGAGTATCCATTAACAACATAAACATATGTAAACTAGACACACAAACATAATAACACATATAGTGACTTAACAAAAATCACCTAAAGTGATATAAATATTGAATTACAATAGTGTGTCAATTAGTCCATTTATGATTAGAAAGATTTAAAGAAAAGAGTAGATCAACACTATGCAATCTGCAACTATACGGGCCGTGCAAGTAAAATAATGTACCTGAATATAGATATCAATCCCACAAGAATTGTGTAACTTATAATGAGTACTAATATAATTATTACGAATACTATTTAGATAATATAAAATTATATAAACTAAAAAATAAACAACAACTAATTTTAAATCACAAGACTCTACAACTATGAAGATATATGACATAATGATATAGGAATCTTTCATCCCTCAATTTCCTAAATTCTAAATCATTAAAATCCCCTATAATATAATCATTAATCAATTATATGATCAATTGAATCTAACCTAGCATGCATTCCTCTCTTAAGTGCACAACACATCATATAGTAATTAACCTAATTACATTTTCATATCCATTACATTACATACTAATCATTAAGTTCATCAATAATATGTCACGCTGATGAGTGCTCAAAAAGCACTAAAATAACCATGATTTTATGCACATTAATTGATTAAAAATATATATATTTATATGTTTTATCATATATTTATATAAATTTGTCTTTTTCGGAATCACGGGTATTTTTATTATTTTTCAGGTATTTTGGCTTAAAAACGCAATTTAAAGACTCAAAGAAGAATACTTGAAGCAATACATCACAAATAAATTAATAAATAAGTGGAAAAAGGTCAACAAACATGGAAAAATTGGACAAAATGGGTCGAAAAGGTCAAAAATGTCAAAAAGCAGAAAAAGCAGCGCCAAGGCCGCTACCAGCCCGCGCCAGACTCCGCCCAAAACTGCGCGCGGGTTACTGTTCATGCGCGCAGCACTGCGCGCGGGTTACTGTTCACGCGCGCGCGCAGCGCCCAGCAGCCGCCCAGCCGCGCGCCCAACGCGTTTTTGACCCATTTTTCACGTGCAGCCGCCCCCATGACGTCATGCTGACGTCATTGATGACCTCAGCAGGTCCAAAACACGTTTTTTATTTTTTAATATTTTTTTTAACATTTTTTTTAATCATTTTTCTCCATCCTCACCTATAAATACCCCCCTTCCATTCACTTCAAAACACACCTTCAAAACACACTTCTCTCTTCTTTCTTTCTCTCTTTTCTTAGATTTTTAGGTTTTTTTAGTTTTTCTTAGTTTTTAGTTAATTTCTCTTAGTTTTAGAGTTCTTCCCTTTTTGGGAAGAACTAGTTATGTTTTTTGTAATATATTAGCTTTTGATTCAATAAATGGGAGTGCAAATTCCGCTTGGAGATTTTCCAAAGAACTGAATAGCATCAAGTTCAGTAAGGATTTTATTTTCTTTACGCTTATTTTTTATGCTTAATTCTTAAATTTTATACTTAATTTTTCTTTGATTATATTTAACTGTGTTGGCTATTTGTAAACATGATATAATAATAACGTTGTTATGCTTGCGAAATATTAAATAGGTAAAAATCTCTAAAATGAATTGATTTTATTTTTATTCAAGATTTTATATTAAGAATGTTAGAGAGAAATATATTATTTTTCATTACAAACTTAAACCTCGAAAATTAGATTTTAAGGTTTAGTTATCCTCGATTTAGAGTAGTGCTCTTTTATTTGATGGTACAATCGCCCAGAGTTAGAGTGAAGCTCTATTTCAAAAGTTTTTATAAGAATTATTATCCGAAAATGTATTGACAACATGTTTTCAGAGTGGTTTTAAAACTTGAAAGTTAGTACTTGATAACTAAATTCTTAGGTTTAATTTGGACACCTTGAATAAAGTTTAAATCGTCTAACCCCACCAAAGGTGGCATTTAAATGGTTCATTTTCAATCTCTTAGAAAAAGAAATTAATTTAATTAACCAAATTAGTTATCAACCCCACCCATAGGTGTTAATTGATTTGTTTAGTTAACAAAGAATATCTAACCCCACCAAAGGTGGTATTCATATAAAAAAGAGAGAATCAATAAATATCAATTCATATCTTTAATAACCTAAATAATATGAGCAAGCATAATTAACTTAGTTATTATATCCATAAATACTCCACCATTATAAATGATAAAATTTGCATAAATATTTATTGAATCTATGTTTATTTTTATGTAAGTAGATTAAAAACACAAAACCCCAAAATATCGTGACGGATGTTTAGGATTTAATTTCGCTTTAAAAGTTTGAATAATAAATTAAAAACCACATACATTCCTTCCTTAGATCGACTGGGAGTATACTTATCATTTTCTACGAAATGATTCGTGCATAGAGTTTTACAAATATTAAAACCAAAAGTATCTGGCAGGATCGGCATCAAGTTTTTGATGGCGATCAAGTTTTTGCGCTGGATGGTATCAAGTTTTTGGCGCGGATGGTATCAAGTTTTGGAATATTTTAAATTATTTATGAAAATTTTAAAAAGTCTTTGTGTTGTAAATAATTGTGATTTTTTTTTTTTATTAAAAAATTAAAAAAAATAAAAAATTTTGTTGTTTGTGAAAAGTAAAAAAAAAATTTAAATTTCAATTTCGTAATAAATAAAAAAAATATAGCATGAATAATCAAATAATTTTGGATTTTGAAATTTGAAGTAAAAAAAAGAAGTAAATAATTTTTAAATTAAATTAATAAATAAATAAGAATAAAAAAAATAAAAAAATAAAAAAAAAAATAAAAAAATAAAAAAAAAATAATAAAATTAAAAAAAATAATAAAATTAAAAAAAATAAAAAAAAAATAATAAAATAAAAAAAAATCAAAAAAAAATCAAAAAAAAAAATCAAAAACTTTATTTTCAATTTTTTTTTATTTTTATTTTTTATTTTATTTTTGTTGTTTTTTCTTTTTCTTTTTTTTTTTCTTTTACCTTTTTCAATTATTTTTTTTCAATTTATTTTATTTTATTTTTTTTTTTTTTTGGCTTAATTTTTATTTTTTCTCTTTTTATTTTATTTTTTTTTTTTTTTTCAAATTTTTTTTAACTACTTTTTTTGTAATTTTCTCTTAAGTTAATTAACTTTGGTTTTTACTAACTGAATTTACTAACTTATATTAATTTAATTTACTAACTTAATTAACTTAGATTTTTATTAACTTAATTAACCTACCTTTTTATTAACTTAATTAACTTAAATTTTAACTTAACTTAACTTAATTAACTTAATTTTAATAGCATGAAAAGTAAAGATCTAAGCGGAGTTCTCGTCAGAGACTAGTTCTTGGAAGCCTTTGTGCCACTAGTCTTTCCCCGAACGTTGCTCGCTAGAGGATGGTTTTAAGGAGCCTTTGCCCCACCATTCTTTCCTGGGAGCACTCTTGGTTAATACCGATTATGTTATTTTAACTTCAAAAAAATAAAAAAAAATTAAAACTATCTCCAAAATTTTAAAGCTTTAATTACAATCTAAGGAGTTAGTTGTTTTGTTTGTTCTAGGTACAATTGTGTTTTGATGCCTTAATTATTTGATTTGCACCTAGATGTGGGTTATCTAAAACCCTCAAGCATGCCCCTAGTTTTTGGTACGTAAAAATTTGAAAATCAATAGGCATGTTTGAAACAAGATAGGTAGACAACATTGTCTTACTTGTAGGTTTGATTGACTCAATGATGAGGGGACATTGAGTTTACATAAAAGGCAATCCCAAGTTACGCCTTGCTAAGACGTTAAACTAAGTTACTGGAAGGCAACCCATCATTTTAGGTAATTTTTTTTGTTATTTGTTTTAATTTTATTGTTTATTTTGGTTTAATTATATGTGAATAATTCTTAAATTGTTAAAACTAAAAATATTTCTTGAGTTGTTAGAAGTTCACAATGTCTTCAGTATACACTTTAATGATGAATATGATGAATGCACTTGCATTTCTCCATTACTACTTACACATTCTCAAGAAATAGGTAATCTTTCTTCTCTTTTCTCTTTATCTTTAATTTATTGTTACATCGAGGACAATGTAAGTTCTAGGTCAGTGGTGAAAAGTTAACATACTTAATTAGAAAAGAAAAAAAAAAAGATTTAACAATTTAAAAAAAAAAAAAAATTCAAAAAAAAAAAAAAAAAAAAAAAAACAATTTTTTTTTTTTTCTTTTTTATGTTCACATCTTCATTTTTTGTGTTTGTTTTGTGTGATTTAGTAATTTTTGAAATTTAAAAAAAAAAAATTAAAAAAAATATATTTTCTCACAAAAATTTATCATTTCTTTAAATCAAATTTAAGTAAAGAGTTAAGTCTTTTGTACTGTTAGATTAATTTTTGAAAACATATCATGAAATATTTTGTAATTGTTTTTGATAATTAGTTAATTTTTGTCATAACTAGTATTTCTTGATAAGATGTAGAAATTATATTAAACCCAAAATCGGTGTTTATGAATTTGTTTTAGTGGAGACTACCTTTGTGAGATATAATTTGAGCCTAATTTCCTTTATTCAGAGTGAAATATATATTTTTTCTACTCCAAACACATTTCTTATTTCTTCAAATTCTTAGATGATCTCTATAGGCATTAATATTGAATGTATGAATTTTTCTCATCTTAATAGAGTGTCGTATATTTTTTATTATTATTTTTGCTTAGATTAAATGATTTGAGTAGAAATTGATAGTATATGCTTTTATCTCATTCGTGCATGATCACAAAAAAGAGACATATATGGGGTTACCTAAACCAAGATCAAACAGAAAAGCCACAAAATTAACCACTCACCAAAATCCTTAAAAATGTACAATCAGATAATGGGTTGAATCTCTAAAAATGATATATATTGAAAAATATCTTCTAAAAATATAGAGAGAAAGAATATATAGTATAATCTACATACTATGACCCACATTGCCTACAAAGTTGTGAGTAAAGGCTAATTACAAAAGAAAGATATAGAAAGTAATTCCCTAAAAAGTCATTGCACTGTCTTCATTTGTAAAAGGCATATATCTTGAAATTTTTTCTTAATGAGTTTGATTTATGCATGAAAATAATTTTTATATATGATATCTTTATAATTTATACATTTGATTCCTTCCATGAGATCAACGTCAAAATAACACTTTGAGCCTTTCTTCTTTATACATATGCGAACATATTAGTTCATTTCTATACATCAACTCTTTCATATAAATTAGTATGAGTGTTTGAACCCATAGGATTCAGTGTTTTGAGAGTATTGACTTGTGAGGAATAGAGTCGAAGCGAATTTGGATTTATGACACTGAAATTGGGTGAAATTAAATTGATACATTTTTGATATGAAATATGAAAATGATTTTCGACTAATTATTATAATAAATCATGATTGTTTAAAGAGATTAAAATAACTTATGCTTGAGATTTTAATTATGATCTTAAAGGAGATTAAAAAGTATGAGACATTTTTGTGAGATGTTGATAATTTGTGATTTTGTTGTAAATTTAATTTTTAAGTTGTTTGTTTTTATTGTTTCTTTTGTTTTTACATTTAGTACAATGTTTGTGGGTATCATTATCAAAACCCTCACGAGACTCAAACTCATTCACTAGGCAACCTAGGGGTTTAAAGGCTTGTTGCATAGGCTAAATGCAACCGTGTCAATCCAATCCACGGAAGTGATTTAGGATAGTTTAATTTTTAGTTTTTATCGCTTCTCTTGCTAAGGGACTAGCAAGAAGTCGTCGGTTGTGATGAGTGCTCAAAAAGCACTAAAATAACCATGATTTTATGCACATTAATTGATTAAAAATATATATATTTATATGTTTTATCATATATTTATATAAATTTGTCTTTTTCGAATCACGGGTATTTTTATTATTTTTCGTATTTTGGCTTAAAAACGCAATTTAAAGACTCAAAGAAGAATACTTGAAGCAATACATCACAAATAAATTAATAAATAAGTGGAAAAAGGTCAACAAACATGGAAAAATTGGACAAAATGGGTCGAAAAGGTCAAAAATGTCAAAAGCAGAAAAACGCACCGCTGCGCTACCAAGGCCAAAGACTCATCACTTAAAATCACATGGTTACTGTTCACGCGCAGATCACGCGGGTTATCGTTCATGCGCGCGATCGCTACGGGTTATCATTCACGCCATACAGCCCAACAAATTACTACGCGCCCAACGCGTTTTGACCCATTTTTCACGTGCACCCCATGACGTCATCTTGACGTCATTGATGACCTCAACAGTCCAAAACACGTTTTTATTTTTAATATTTTTTTTAACATTTTTTTAATCATTTTTTCTCTCCATCCTCACCTATAAATACCCCCCTTCCATTCACTTCAAAACACACCTTCAAAACACACTTCTCTCTTCTTTCTTTCTCTCTTTTCTTAGATTTTTAGGTTTTTTTTAGTTTTTCTTAGTTTTTAGTTAATTTCTCTTAGTTTTAGAGTTCTTCCCTTTTTGGGAAGAACTAGTTATGTTTTTTGTAATATATTAGCTTTTGATTCAATAAATGGGAGTGCAAATTCCGCTTGGAGGTTTTCCAGCAACGGGAATAGCATCGAAGTTCTGTAAGGATTTTATTTTCTTTACAGTTATTTTTTATGCTTTATTCTTACATGTTATATTTAATTTGTCTGTGATTAAATTTAACTGTGTTGGCTATTTGTAAACATGATATAATAATAACGTTGTTATGCTTGCAAAATATTAAATAGGTAAAAATCTCTAAAATGAATTGATTTTATTTTTATTCAAGATTTTATATTAAGAATGTTAGAGAGAAATATATTATTTTTCATTACAAACTTAAACCCGAAAATTAGATTTTAAGGTTTAGTTATCCTATTCGATTTAGAGTAGTGCTCTTTTATTTGATGGTACAATCGCCGTAGTTAGAGTGAAGCTCTATTTCAAAAGTTTTTATAAGAATTATTATCTGAAAATGTATTGACAACATGTTTTCAGAGTGGTTTTAAAACTTGAAAGTTAGTACTTCGGATAACTAAATTCTTAGGTTTAATTTGGACACCTTGAATAAAGTTTAAATCGTCTAACCCCACCAAAGGTGGCATTTAAATGGTTCATTTTCAATCTCTTAGAAAAAGAAATTAATTTAATTAACCAAATTAGTTATCAACCCCACCCATAGGTGTTAATTGATTTGTTTAGTTAACAAAGAATATCTAACCCCACCAAAGGTGGTATTCATATAAAAAAAGAGAATCAATAAATATCAATTCATATCTTTAATAACCTAAATAATATGAGCAAGCATAATTAACTTAGTTATTATATCCATAAATACTCCACCATTATAAATGATAAAATTTGCATAAATATTTATTGAATCTATGTTTATTTTTATGTAAGTAGATTAAAAACACAAAACCCCAAAATATCGTGACAGGATGTTTAGGATTTAATTTCGTTTTTAAAAGTTTGAATAATAAATTAAAAACCACATACATTCCTTCCTTAGATCGACCTTGGGAGTATACTTATCATTTTCTACGAAATGATTCGTGCACTTGCGAGAGTTTTACAAATATTAAAACCAAAAGTATCGGGCAGGATCGGCGATGTCGGTTCTGCCCCGATCAAGTTTTTTGGCCGTGATGGCGATCAAGTTTTTGGCGCGTTCGGATGCTATCAAGTTTTTGGCGCCGTTGACGGGGATGGCGATCAAGTTTTTGGCGCCGTTGCCGGGGATGGTATCAAGTTTTTGGCGCCGTTGCCGGGGAAGGAATAGCGTTTTTAAATTATTTATCAAAATTTTAAAAACCTTTTGTGTTGTAAATAATTGTGATTTTTTTTTTTTATTAAAAAAATTAAAAAAAAATAAAAAATTTTGTTGTTTGTGAAAAGTAAAAAAAAAAAAATTTAAATTTCAATTTCGTAATAAATAAAAAAAATATAGCATGAATAATAAAAAAATTTTGCATTTTGAAATTTGAAGTAAAAAAAAAAAAAAGTAAATAAATTTTAAATTAAATTAATAAATAAATAAGAATAAAAAAAATAAAAAAATAAAAAAAAAATAAAAAAAAAATAAAAAAATAAAAAAAAAATAAAAAAATTAAAAAAATAATAAAATTAAAAAAATAAAAAAAAATAATAAAATCAAAATCAAAAAAAAAATCAAAAAAAATCAAAAACTATATTTTCAATTTTTTTATTTTTATTTTTTATTTTATTTTTGTTGTTTTTTCTTTTTCTTTTTTTTTTTTTTACGTTTTTAAATAATTTTTTTTCAATTTATTTTATTTTATTTTTTTTTTTTGGCTTAATTTTTATTTTTCTCTTTTATTTTATTTTTTTTTTTTTCAAATTTTTTTAACTACTTTTTTTTAATTTTCGCTAAGTTAATTAACTTTGGTTTTTAGTAACTTAATTTACTAACTTATATTAATTTAATTTACTAACTTAATTAACTTAGATTTTCATTAACTTAATTAACCTACCTTTTTATTAACTTAATTAACTTAAATTTTAACTTAACTTAACTTAATTAACTTAATTTTAATAGCATGAAAAGTAAAGATCTAAGGGAGTTCGTTCAGGAGACTAGTTCTTGGAAGCCTTTGTGCCACTAGTCTTTCCTGGGAACGTTGCTCGTCTGGAGGATGGTTTTTAAGGAGCCTTTCCACCATTCTTTCCTGGGAAGACTTCGTTAATACCGATTATGTTATTTTAACTTCAAAAAAATAAAAAAAAAATTCTCAAACTATCTCCAAAATTTTAAAGCTTTAATTACAATCTAAGGAGTTAGTTGTTTTGTTTGTTCTAGGCACAATTGTGTTTTGATGCCTTAATTATTTGATTTGCACCTAGATGGGGCTTATCTAAAACCCTCAAGCATGCCCCTAGTTTTTGGTACGAAAAATTTGAAAATCAATAGTGGCATGTTTGAAACAAGATAGGTAGACAACATTGTCTTACTTGTAGGTTTGATTGACTCAATGATTTAGGACATTGACTTTACTTAAAAGGCAATCCCCAAGTTACGACTTGCTTAGAAGTTAAACAAAGCGATGGATGAAAAACATCCCATCATTTTAGGTTATTTTTTTTAATATTTATTTTAATTATAGTGTTAATTTTTATTTAATTATATGTGAATAATTCTTAAATTGTTAAAACTAAAAATATTTTTTGAGTTGATAGAAGTTCACAAAGAATCATCGTATACACTTTAATGATGAATATGATGAATGCACTTGCATTTCTCCATTACTACTTACACATTCTCAAGAAATAGGTAATCTTTCTTCTCTTTTCTCTTTATCTTTAATTTACAGTTGTTACATTGAGGACAATGTAAGTTCTAGGTTGGGGGTGGTGAAAAGTTACCATGCTTAATTAGAAAAGAAAAAAAAAAAGATTTAACAATTTAAAAAAAAAAAATTCAAAAAAAAAAAAAAAAAAAAAAAAAAAAACAATTTTTTTTTTTCTTTTTTATGTTCACATCTTCATTTTTTGTGTTTGTTTTGTGTGATTTAGTAATTTTTGAAATTTAAAAAAAAAAATTAAAAAAAAAATATTTTCTCACAAAAATTTATCATTTCTTTAAATCAAATTTAAGTAAAGAGTTAAGTCTTTTGTACTGTTAGATTAATTTTTGAAAACATATCATGAAATATTTTGTAATTGTTTTTGATAATTAGTTAATTTTTGTCATAACTAGTATTTCTTGATAAGATGTAGAAATTATATTAAACCCAAAATCGGTGTTTATGAATTTGTTTTAGTGGAGACTACCTTTGTGAGATATAATTTGAGCCTAATTTCCTTTATTCAGTGAAATATATATTTTTCTACTCCAAACACATTTCTTATTTCTTCAAATTCTTAGATGATCTCTATAGGCATTAATATTGAATGTATGAATTTTTTCTCATCTTAATAGAGTGTCGTATATTTTTTATTATTATTTTTGCTTAGATTAAATGATTTGAGTAGAAATTGATAGTATATGCTTTTATCTCATTCGTGCATGACTGTTACAAAAAAAGAGACATATATGGGGTTACCTAAACCAAGATCAAACAGAAAAGCCACAAAATTAACCACTCACCAAAATCCTTAAAAAATGTACAATCATGCATACGGGTTGAATCTCTAAAAATGATATATATTGAAAAATATCTTCAGAAAAATATAGAGAGAAAGAATATATAGTATAATCTACATACTATGACCCACATTGCCTACAAAGTTGTGAGTAAAGGCTAATTACAAAAGAAAGATATAGAAAGTAATTCCCTAAAAAGTCATTGCACTGTCTTCATTTGTAAAAGGCATATATCTTGAAATTTTTTCTTAATGAGTTTGATTTATGCATGAAAATAATTTTTATATATGATATCTTTATAATTTATACATTTGATTCCTTCCATGAGATCAACGCCAAAATAACACTTTGAGCCTTTCTTCTTTATACATATGCGAACATATTAGTTCATTTCTATACATCAACTCTTTCGCATATAAATTAGTATGAGTGTTTGAACCCATGGATTCAAGTTTTGAGAGTATTGACTTGTGAGGAATAGAGTCGAAGCGAATTTGGATTTATGACACTGAAATTGGGTGAAATTAAATTGATACATTTTTGATATGAAATATGAAAATGATTTTCGACTAATTATTATAATAAATCATGATTGTTTAAAGAGATTAAAATAACTTATGCTTGAGATTTTAATTATGATCTTAAAGGAGATTAAAAAGTATGAGACATTTTTGTGAGATGTTGATAATTTGTGATTTTGTTGTAAATTTAATTTTTAAGTTGTTTGTTTTTATTGTTTCTTTTGTTTTTACATTTAGTACAATGTTTGTGGTATCATTATCGAAAACCCTCACGAGACTCAAACTCGTCCAGGGCAACCTAGTGGGTTTAAAGGATTGTTGCATAGGCTAAATGCAACCGTGTCAATCCACGGAAGTGATTTAGGATAGTTTAATTTTTAGTTTTTATCGCTTCTCTTGCTAAGGGACTAGCAAGAAGTTGGGTTGTGATGAGTGCTCAAAAGCACTAAAATAACCATGATTTTATGCACATTAATTGATTAAAAATATATATATTTATATGTTTTATCATATATTTATATAAATTTGTCTTTTTCGTAATCACGGGTATTTTTATTATTTTTCAGGTATTTTGGCTTAAAAACGCAATTTAAAGACTCAAAGAAGAATACTTGAAGCAATACATCACAAATAAATTAATAAATAAGTGGAAAAAGGTCAACAAACATGGAAAAATTGGACAAAATGGGTCGAAAAGGTCAAAAATGTCAAAAAGCAGAAAAACGCGCCGCCGCGCCGCCCAGCCGCCGCGCCCAGCACCCAGCTCCGCCCAAAACTGCGCGCGGGTTACTGTTCATGCGCGCAGCACTGCGCGCGGGTTACTGTTCATGCGCGCAGCACTGCGCGCGGGTTACTGTTCACGCGCGCGCGCAGCGCCCAGCAGCCGCCCAGCCGCGCGCCCAACGCGTTTTTGACCCATTTTTCACGTGCAGCCGCCCCATGACGTCATGCTGACGTCATTGATGACCTCAGCAGGTCCAAAACACGTTTTTTTTTTTTTAATATTTTTTTTAACATTTTTTTAATCATTTTCCGTCTCCATCCTCACGTATAAATACCCCCCTTCCATTCACTTCAAAACACACCTTCAAAACACACTTTTCTCTTCTTTCTTTCTCTCTTTTCTTAGATTTTTAGGTTTTTTTAGTTTTTCTTAGTTTTTAGTTAATTTCTCTTAGTTTTAGAGTTCTTCCCTCTTTGGGAAGAACTAGTTATGTTTTTTGTAATATATTAGCTTTTGATTCAATAAATGGGAGTGCAAATTCCGCTGAGGTTTTCCAAAGAACGGAATAGCATCAAGTTCGTAAGGATTTTATTTTCTTTACGCTATTTTTTATGCTTTATTCTTACATGTTATATTTAATTTGTCTGTGATTAAATTTAAGCGTGTTGGCTATTTGTAAACATGATATAATAATAACGTTGTTATGCTTGCGAAATATTAAATAGGTAAAAATCTCTAAAATGAATTGATTTTATTTTTATTCAAGATTTTATATTAAGAATGTTAGAGAGAAATATATTATTTTTCATTACAAACTTAAACCCGAAAATTAGATTTTAAGGTTTAGTTATCCTATTCGATTTAGAGTAGTGCTCTTTTATTTGATGGTACAATCGCCTAGTTAGAGTGAAGCTCTATTTCAAAAGTTTTTATAAGAATTATTATCTCAAAATGTATTGACAACATGTTTTCAAGGTTTTAAAACTTGAAAGTTAGTACTCGGATAACTAAATTCTTAGGTTTAATTTGGACACCTTGAATAAAGTTTAAATCGTCTAACCCACCAAAGGTGGCATTTAAATGGTTCATTTTCAATCTCTTAGAAAAAGAAATTAATTTAATTAACCAAATTAGTTATCAACCCCACCCATAGGTGTTAATTGATTTGTTTAGTTAACAAAGAATATCTAACCCCACCAAAGGTGGTATTCATAGAATCAATAAATATCAATTCATATCTTTAATAACCTAAATAATATGAGCAAGCATAATTAACTTAGTTATTATATCCATAAATACTCCACCATTATAAATGATAAAATTTGCATAAATATTTATTGAATCTATGTTTATTTTTATGTAAGTAGATTAAAAACACAAAACCCCAAAATATCGTGACAGGATGTTTAGGATTTAATTTCGTTTTTAAAAGTTTGAATAATAAATTAAAAACCACATACATTCCTTCCTTAGATCGACCTTGGGAGTATACTTATCATTTTCTACGAAATGATTCGTGCACTTGCGAGAGTTTTATAAATAGATAAAACCAAAGTAACGGGCAGGATCGGCGATGTCGGTTCTGCCCCTATCACACGCACATAAGAATCATGCATCTCTGTAGAAACTACGCGTATAATTTACTCAAGACAAATAATTAAATAATTCTCTCAAATCTATTTAGTTGTTGTTATAGATCAATTGTTGGCCAAACAATTAATAGCATAAAAATAAGATTAAATAATATAATTGAATTGAAATAAAAATTGAGGTAAAATATTAGATTATCACATGTACAAAATTAGGTTTGTAAGACCCCTAGATTCATAAATTAGCTAGAAACAATTATTTTCTTAAAGTTCATGTTTTTCCTAGAGAAAGATAATAAAATTGATAAAGAAAGGAGAAGGAAAAGAGATACACTTAATCTCTTGATTTGAAGGACTAATCTTCTCTTGAATCCTTCACAAAGTTTTGTCTCCTATAATCTCCACTTGAAACTTTTCTCTTCTTTTCTCTTCTTGGTAGCTGCTAGGGTTTTGATTCTTAATTGCATGTTGTTTATGACCCCCCCCCCCATGGTACTTTAAATAGGCTTAAATTGATCCTCATTAGATTAGGATTCATATTACTTTGATCCAAGAGTTGAGATAGATAATTGGAGTTCAATTCAAAGCTTCGATGCTAAAATCCTTACTGTTCGATCAATTGAGCTTATTCTTGATCAATCAAGTGGTAAATCCTTGATCGATCTACTTATTTGTCAATTGATTGAGTGACGAACCCTTAATTATCTACAGGTGTCTAGATAGATATATTCCCTTGTCAATCCTATATTTGTCCTAATTTATTTCCTATTTCTAATTCGTTTGATATCTTCTCACCTATATTGCTATATAAAACACAAATTAAGCTTATCTATGATAATTAAGAAAAAACAAGTCAAATAAGTGGTTTGAAGTGGTAAATAACTCTTCCTTTCTAGCGTTATCACACCTCTGAACTTAACTCTTTTCCCTCAAGCAAAGCCAAGTCTAACTAGCTAAAATGATATGGGCAACATATTAATAAATACATATATCAATTAATACACACATGTTTAACAAAAACTATCCCCTTCAAAGTTGTACAATTCTATGACAAGGATTTTCACATATATATCAATCAATGCTCCATTAATACAATAATA
This sequence comes from Hippophae gyantsensis, assembly GCA_030763125.1. Classification (NCBI taxonomy): domain Eukaryota; kingdom Viridiplantae; phylum Streptophyta; class Magnoliopsida; order Rosales; family Elaeagnaceae; genus Hippophae; species Hippophae gyantsensis. The sequence continues at coordinate 36,163,392 of CM061035.1, read as the reverse complement.
TGCAAGGATTTTGAAGAATTGATTCATGTGTATGTGCTACATATGATGTCATAACCAATGCATTCATGAAATCAACTTATATAAGCATGTTAATCAACTAAGTCTTAGAACAAGTTTTATAGGTCTATTCTTCACACCCCTGTGTAAGGCTTAGGTAAGAGTAAATAAATGGATATATTTAGGATTTTTCACACCTTAGCTCTCTTTTTATTCATCATGCAATATTTAACTTCGATTGAGCTTTCATTTGATATTTTATACACCTTATCTTACCATTCTTTTCATTCTTTTATTACACTCTCTTTTTTCCCCTATTTTTTTTGCCTCACAATACCACCAAACTTATTTTAATTTGATTTTTTTGTGTAGAGGGGTAATTTTTATTTTTTTATAGATGTGAAGAAGTAGGGTGTATTACATTTTATCTCACTCTATAGCATAGCACATTATTTTATTTTTCATATAAGAAAAAGATGTAAGGGTAAAGGTAATTATTATTAGTTAGCCTAAAAATGTGGCTTAAAGATATGAATGGTTCTTATTACAGCTCAAAAGGAGGATTAAGGATATAAACAATGATTTTCTTAAAAGGCTCAATCAATCCAACAAAGGCCTAAATCATTTCTTAAGCCTACTACTATTTAGGATTTCACCTTGAGAGATGATCAAATGCATTCTAAAACATGGTAGAACTTATCGATTATCATAAATCATCCCATGTTTTCTCCTAGTATGAACACCAAAATCAATCATGAACATGTGTATAAAAATTTGAATCAATTCAATTAAAGCTAGCAAGCATATCATATGATTAATCTAAGTATCTTAACGAGTATGTTATGTTTCTTATTCTAGTCATGGAAACCAATTCTATCATTAGGTTCATATGTTTCATATCAAATATCCATGCATTTGGTTTCCACATATTCACCACTTTCTACCCAAATCATGATGATAAACAACCTAAAAGAATGAAAAATATCCTAAAAATGAAAATGCATGCTAAATACTAAAGTATAGAACAAAATTTCCTCCCCCACACTTAAATTGCACATTGTCCCCAATGTGTTCATATGAATATGAAAAAAGAGTGAAAGGAAAGAAAACTCCCTTAGCCTTGGCATGCCACATTTGTTGTTGAAACTGCTCAATCTTTGTTATGCCATTACCCTTCATATTTATTCACCTACAAAATAGGAAACATAAAAGTAAAATAACATTGGGTTTCTTCTCAACAAGTGTCTTTTTTAACGTTCTTGGCTAGACATTCATATTAGCTCCTAAGGTGTATCCACCAAGGTCACCACAACTTTTTCATTTGGCGATTTGTTTTCAAGATAATACTTAACTATATGCCCATTATCCATGAATTACACTTTATTTTTACTTTCCAATTCAATGCCTCCATGGTTTGTTACCTTAGTGATGGTGACTGGACCTGACCATCTACTCTTGAGTTTACTTGGAAACATTTTAAGTCTTGAGTTGTATAGTAATACTTTTTGTCCTAGTTCAATAACATAGTGCACAATTTTCTTACCATTTTTGTTTTCTTTGTGTATAACCTCACATTCTTATAAGTACTCTACCATAGCTCATCCAATTTATTTATTTGTACTTGCCCCCTTGATTGGGGATGGTAGGAAAAAATGTTTGAGTTCTAACTTTAGTGGCTTCTCAATGAATGGTTTGAATTTAGAACTTGTCTCATCACACTCTACAATAGCATTAGATAAAAAAATGGGAGGCATTGCAGAATCCATAATTTCATCATTAAAATAATTTTAATTATTTTCTAATGAATTTATTTAATTTTTCTTGGCATCATATGTCTAAGTCTTGAATGTGTAAGGTTCAATATATTTAGTTAAATTATCATCATGAACATATGTACCTAAGTGATTCTCATGGTGTACAGTTGCATGTGTGTTCACAGAATTAACAAGTACATATTCTAAAGCATCACTAGGGCATATGTTATGAAGTAAATCATTGGCTAGCTCATCAATAACATTTATCTTAAAGCAATCACTATATTATTAGTATCAAGAAATTTAATTGCTTTTAAAAACATTACATATTACATGTTCATTCTACACTTTTATTGTAAGCTCATATTTTTATACATCAATGAATGCTCTTCTGATTGCTCAGAATGGACAACCAAGTATGATAAGAATATCATGGTCCTCCTCCATATCTAGTACGATGAAATTTATTGGAAAGATGAACTTGTCAACTTTCACTAACACATCTTCTACCATACCTTGAGGTTGCTTGATTGATTAATTTTCCATTTGCATTGTTACTAAAGTGGGTTCGGCTTCACCAACTCCTAATCTCTTGAAAATTGATAGTGGCATAAGGTTAATACTTAAACCTAAGTCACCTAATGCCTTGCCAAAATGTATATTCCCAATTGTGTAAGGGATTTCAAAGCTACCAAGATCTTTGAGCTTTTGCGATAGTTTTTCTCAAGGATGGCACTACAGTCTTTAGTTAAAGTTATTATCTCATTATCTCCAAGCCTTCTTTTCTTAGATAGGATGTCTTAAATAAATTTGGCATATAAATGCATATATTCATGTGTATCTACAAATGGTCTGTTTATGTGTACCTTTTTGAAGACATGTAGAAATTTTGAAATAGTCTAATTTTCTTATGGAGTCATGGAAATAAGGGAATAATGGGTTTATAGAGGTTGGTCTACTTTAGTGGAATCACTTCTTTTTTAATAATCTATTTGTTCACTTTTTCCTCGTCATGCTTTTAGTTTCCTCCTTCTCTTCTAAAGTTTTACCACTCCTCAAGGTTATTGCCTTATAATTCTCCTTACCTTTTTATTTTTCGATTAATTTATGTATTACTTAGAAGGTTACCTTGAGGCCTTTGACTTATGCTTTTTTCTAGTTGCACCATTTGAATTTCCAAGTTTGAAAAAAAAGCCCCCATAAATGGACTCTATGTGATCCACTTTTGTATTTACTGAATGAATGAAGTATTTCATCATTCCCATTAAAGAACTTGGGTTGTGTTTACTAGATGGCTTATTCTTCTCGACTTATGGTTGTTGTGGTTGTTGAAAACCTAGTGGTTGGAAGGATTAACGGTTGAATTGATTACCTCCTAGATTGTTGTTATTATTCCATGAGAAATTTGGGTGGTTTCTCCATCCTGGATTGTATGTATTTGAGTATAGGTCTCTTTAGTGGTTTTAATTGTTGACATAGTTTACCACTTCAGGAAGGTTTCCACACACCTATAGAAATAGGTCTATTGCAATTGAATTCATTACCACCTAGATTGTTGCTACTTTTCCATGAGAAATTTAGGTGGTTTCTACATCCTAGATTGTATATGTTTGAGTATAGGTTTCCTTAGTGGTTTTTGATTGTTGACATAGTTTAATACTTTAGGAAGGTTCCCACACACCTTAGTAGAAAGAGGTCCATTGCAATAATAACACACCACAAATAGGATTTAGACCATATTACTACTATTTACTTCTTAGTTAAACCTAATAGTATAGCATTTATTTGAGTTGTACTATTGCTATGGTGTCTACATCTACTGCTCTAGCCATTCTCCTTGGGTTTTGCTTATCCATAGGCCATTGGAAATTTTTAGATTCCATCTCATCAAGTAATGAAAAATATTCCTTTTTAGTTTTACTCATTAGATATCCTTCTGCTACAGCATCAATTATGGTCTTTAGTTAACCCATTAATCTATTATAGAATGTTTGCATTTACAGCCAAGTAGGAAGACCATGGTGTTGGAATTTCCTTAACAAATCTTTATTGAAAAGAAGTGATATCATTTCTAAGCTTAGTTGTCTTTGAAGTTTGGAAGTATTTTGCCAAGAAATTTTGATCCAATTGATCCAATGTAATGATTGACCCAATAGGTAGCGACTATAACCATGCCTTATCTTTTTCTAGGAGTCAGAAAGGAAACAAAGAAGGAAAATTGCATCATCTAATACACAATTCATCATGAAGGTGTCATATATTTCCAAGAATTAATCCAAGTGAATATTTGTATCATTATTGACTAACCCTTAAAACTAATTTGCTTGTAACATTTGAATGACTCCTTGCTTAACTTTGAAGTTGTTAGCATTGATGCTCGGAGTATTGATATTGATAGATGATGGGTCTCCATCTACTCCTAGGTTTGCGAAATCTCTTAAAGGTATAAGGACCAATAGCTTATTGATCCCCTTGTTCTACCATAATCCTTGATTGATCTTGTGTTAATTGTTTCCTTCCTAAGTAAAATTATATTTATTTTTAGATCAAAAGGAAAAATATTTTCACCTGTCAACTTGGGTATACAATAGAAACACTAAAAAAAATTAAAAGGTCCAAAATAATACAATAATATCCATTATTGATACCCATTACAAGTACTAAACTCTCTAACAATGGTGCCAAAAACTTGTTCAACACTAATACAATCTCTAACTATACGGGTTATGCAAGTAATATAATATACCTAAGTACGAATATCAATCATACAAAGAGTTATGTAACTTATAACTGAGTACCAATATAATTATTACAAAAACTATTTGGATAATAGAAAATTATAAAATATCAAAAATAAATTACTACTAACTTTAAATCACAAGACTCAATAGCTATGAAGATATATGAGAAAATGATCCAAGAATCTTTAATTCCCCAATTTCCTAGCATGTGGATCACTAAAATTCCCACCCAATATAATCATCAATCAATTATATGATTAATCCTAGCATGCATTCCTCTCTCAAGTACACCACACACTATAAATTAATTAACCTAACTACACTCTCATGTCAATTAGATTGCATACTACTCATTAAGTTCATCAATTATAGATCACACACATAAGAATTATACATCTTTGCCTAGAAACTATACATGTTATATAGTCAAGAAAAATAGTTAAATAATTCTCTCAAATTTATTTAATTGCCCCTATAGATCAATTGTTGGTCAAACAATTAATAGTATAAAAATTAGATTAAAAAATATAATTGAATTGTAATAACAATTGGGATAAAATATTAGATCATCACATGTAGAAAATTGGGTTTATAAGACTCCAAGATTAATAAATTAGCTAGACATAATTATGTTCGTAAAGCTTAGATTTTTCACAAAGAAAGACAATACAATTGATAAAGAAAGGAGAAGAATAAGACATACACTTAATATCTTGATTTGTAACATTAATCTTCTCTTGAATCTTTCATAAAATTGTTTCTCTTTTAATCTTCTATTGAAATTTTTTCTCTTCTTTTGTCTTCTTCTTAGGAGCTACTAGGGTTTTGATTCTTAATTTTGTGTTGTTTATGACCTCCCCATGATGCTTGAAATAGGCCAGAATTGATCCTTATTAGATTAGGATTTGTATTACTTTAATCCAAGGGCTAATATTGAAAGTTGAAATTCAATTCAAGGTTGATGCGTTAAAATCCTTTCCAATTGATTGATTGAGCCTATTCTGAATTGATCAAATATTAAACCCTCTATTGATGTAATCATTTGTTGATTAATGAAGTGATAAACCTTCAATTGATCTACAGATGTCCAGATCAATCCATTCCCTTGTAATCATGTATTTGTCCTAATTTTTGCCTATTTTATATCTATTTGATATCTTTTCACCTACATTGTTGTATTAAATACAAATTAAGAATATTCATGATATTTAAGCTAAAATAATACAAGTAAGTGGTTCAAAAGTGTCCAAATAACTCTACTTTCATAGAGTTATCAAGAGCATCATCAATCATGCAAAAATTTCAATTGAATTCATACTTGCACATAATAAAACTTTTATTACTAAGAGAGAAATTTTATTAAATTTTTTTTATTCCCTCTCAATATTTACCATATTATTTTTTATTTTATTTTTCATGAGGGGATGGATATTTCTTTTTCTTTTTACATAACCATTTGTGACTCTATCATTTTGTGTATTCAATTATTTTTTATTCTTTACAACTATTTCTTTTATCATATTATTTTTCTTTGGCAAAGGAAATATGCATGAACATATTTGTAACCTTGCATGATGACATTCATAGTAGTTGTAAGGTAGTCTTATTTGCTCACTACGGTAGCTTCCATACATCATAATAGTGTCTCTCTATAGTATTGTTTTATACAGTGAAAGACATAGTTCAACTATAATTTTCACAATCAAGGTTCTCTTATGCCTTAAAATTTCACATAATTAATTATAAACTTTTAACATGACATACTTATATGTCCAGTGAGTGCATTAGTAGGTTCATAGTGACATCAATCACCAGATGTGAGAAATATGTAAATGCATAAGTCATAGTATCATTTTGCATAATGCACATTCAAAAAAAAATATGAAAGTAGTATGTAATGTTTGTGTCAAGTTAAAGCAAGTCTACTTCACTTCCCTTTTTATATTTTAAAAACAATTATAAAAATACTTGGAAAATTTAATCAATATTGCGGATTACTAAGTCAATATTTGATTCTAACCTAGCTATAGGAGTAAACATTTCACCAAAATTAATTCCTTCAACTTGTTTGTATTCTTATGCAACTAGATTTTCCTTATTTCTAATCAAAACATCATGCTCATTAGATTTATATTAAACACCCATTTAATTCCTATGATGTTTTTATCTTTGGCCTAGGTAATAAAGTCCAAATATCATTCACAATGAATTGAGCTAGCTCATCCTATATGGCAATTATCCAAAATTAAAGTTTCATTAACTTTTTTTGGTTCTATTTGAGAAACGTAATAAGTATGAGTTATCTCACATATATGTCCCCTTATAGCTACCACTTTGGCATTTGGATCACCAATGGTGTTTTCAATTGGGTAGTTTTTGTTAGTAAGTGTTGGCCTCTGAATTTAAGTGTTGTATATGGTGACCTCATCATCTAAGGATGAATTTTGATCTAGCTCATTATCTACCCTTTCAAAGTTATGAGTTTTATCAATTTCTTCCTCAATCACTAGAGTACTAGTACCTGTATCATCTATAACAACATTGATGGACACCATCACAATATTACTTCTCAAGTTGAACCCTTTAAAGGCACAACTTTTTAATGAGTAACCTAGAAAGGTACCTTTATCACTTCTAGAGTCAAATTTTCCTAGATTATCACAATCTCTATGAATGTAACATTTACTTCCAAACATATGTAAATGTTAAAGATTAGATTTCTTATCTTTCCATAACTCATAGGGAGTTTGGTTTGTACCTAGATGTAGGTAGACATGGTTCATTATATAGTATAAGGTACTTATTTCCATCTCTTGGAACACCTTGTTCTTCCTTTCAACTATCCCATTTTTTATGGAGTAATTGTTGCTGAGAAGTCATGAACTACATTATATAGTTTGTAGAATTCAACATATGTTGAGTTTTCAAATTCCTTCCCATGATCTATCTATAGTCTCATTACATTACTTATTTTATTGCTTGCTTCAATCTACACCTTAAGTAAAAAAGAACTAAAGAAATCAAATGCATTAGATTTTTGTTTCAGGAATCCAGCCCATGTAAAATGAGAAAAATCATCAATAATAACTATGAAATATTTCTTACCACCCAAACCTCAGTTCTCATATGACCTATAAGGTTAGTGTGAATTAAATTAAGTGTTCTTCTTGTGTTAACTCCTTTAATTTTCTTATGGAAAGAGCACATTTGTTTTCCAAGTTGGCATAGTCCATAAAAGGTTTTTCTTTGTTTTGTGTTTCAGTAAGCATAGGTAGACCATGCATAATTTCCTTTTTTCTCAAGTTAACAAGATCTTTAAAATTGATATGTCCCACCTTTTTATGCCACAATGAAATAGAATAATCAATAGCTAAGTTACAAGTAGTAGTAATAGAGCCTATATCAATGCAATAGCAATTATCCTAAGAGCTAGTTCCTCTAGCCACACATTCACCTTTTGGATCTATTACAATACAATGTTTATTAGTAAATTGTACATTATAGTTTTTGTCACAAATTTTATGGATGCTTATTAGGTTGGCTTTAACTCCATCAATATGGAATACACCATCTAACCTAGGCATACCATCAATCTGAATTGTACCTTTACAAATAATCCTTGGTTTGTTTCCATCACCAAAAGTAACTATTCCTTCATTTTATTTTTCAAAAGTTTGAAATTAGAATGATCACGAGTCACATGTCTAGAACAACCACTATCAAAATACCGAGTAGTACAAGTTTATGCAAAAATTTAAATTATATTTTTTAATCCAAACTTTTCTAGGATTTTGAATCATATGCTTGTTTCTTAAAACATGATTTTTATTTCTTGAATAGGAAGCATGCAGATTATCAGCATAATTATAGATAGGTCATCAAGAATCTACATCTAAGTCTAATATGTCTCTTTCTACCATAGTTATAACATATAAAAATAAACTTATATTTAGTTTTTTTTTCAGATTTCATTTCAAAATGATTCAACTTGAAGAAATGTACCTAAAACCACTTATTGCAACCAAAGAAAAATAAAAGACAAAACTTATGTTTCAAACAAATGTAAGTGGAGAATTTCAAAAGAGGTTCTAGAAGCATGTCTAGGTTCAACGCATATAATTGATATACATCTAGAGTTAATGCAGTAGAAGCACATCCAAATTCAACGCATCTAGTTGAAATGTGTTCAGATTCAACACATGTTACGGTAGAGAAAAATATACACCATGATTTCACAACCAGGATCCAGTTTTCTCTCATTTCAGAAGCTATATAAAGAGCCAACTTCTTCATTCCAAATCATCCCTGATGTCCAATAGCGCATTTTATAGTTGGTTTCTTAGTTTCTCTCTAGCTTTTCTTTTATTTTCTTAGTTTCTCTCTAGCTTTTCTTTTCTTTTCTTAGTTATAACTTTTTCTCACAAATTGAGAGTTGAACAAGTATTGTTTATGTAGTAGCTTTTCATTTCATTTCAATAAATAGTATCGGTAGTTTTGTTTTGATGTTTTCCAAAAATAGAAATAATATTGGGGCTATGTAAAGATACACTTGAGGTATAATTTAAATGTATTATTTTCAAATTATCTTTATGTATTGTTTTATATATTATGTTTTTCTGCCTATCATTTAATAAATTAATATTGTGTGGTTGAAAATACTATGAGATATTAGTAATGTTATTATGCTTGTAAAATATTAAAGTAGGTAATACTTTTTTTTATAAAATGAATTATAAGTTTTATTTCTACATCAAGATTTACATAAAGTTTGTAAAAGAAAAATATATTGACAAAGTATTTTTTATAATAAACATGAGAATTAGATTTAGGATTAAATTATCTGATTAGATTTAAAGTAATACTCTTGGACGTCAGATGTAATTATCTAAATATTATTTAGAATCATGCTCTATTTTAAAGATTTTTACAAGATTTACTATTTAAAAATATATTGAAGATATAAATTTAGTTGTAGTTTTAAAATTTAAAAGTTACTTTCCAAATACTTAAATCATTAATCTGACTTTGACTCCATAATGAAAGTGTAAATTGTTTGCTCGATTGAAGATGGCAAGTTAAATCGTTTATTAATTTCTTAGAAGATAAATATAATTTAATTAAAGTTTGAATTGTTAATGTGACAGAAGGTGGTTAGTTAAAATTTAATTAACAAAAAAAATGATCCATTCCTCAAGATATTTTCATACATTAAAAAATCAATATTATCAATTCATATATTTAATAACTTAACTAATACTAAGCAAGCATAATTAACTAACTAATATTAAAAAAATCAATATTATCAATTCTCTACTAAAAGTAAGTATTTATCTGCCAATTGGTTTATTGAATCTATCATTTATTTATATTGTTAGTTTAGAATTTATCAAACCAAACAATCGTGACAAAATGCTTAGGTTTTTATGTTCATTTTTAAGAAATTTGTAGAATTATTTAAAAACCACATGATTTCTCTTTAAACTAACGTTAGAAGTATACTTATTATTTTCTATAAGTTATTTGTGGACATGCGAGTTATTTATAAAAATATACAAAATTTGTACACCAAGTTTTGGCACATCAACTTGCAAGCTATTTATAAAAATATAGAAAACTATTTTTTTTACATTTTTAAAATTTCCATTTTCAAAATCTTTAAAACTTCTTATGATGTAAATATCGTGATTTGTATTTGAATTCGTAAAATATCTAGGTTATCAATTAATTTAGATATTTTAAATTTCAAACATTCTCTTATTTTTTAAAAAATAAAAAAATATTTTATTAAATAACCAATAAATGGATCTTAAATTAAAAAAAACAATTATAATGAAGTCAAAACAATAATAATGAGATCTTAATTTCAAGTTAAAATTCATATTCAAAAAAATTTAAATAAATAAAATCTTAAAAAAGTCAAAAAAATAAAATAAGAAACTAAAAATTTAATATCTCATTCATTAATTTGACTTGTGATATTAAAAAATAAAAAATTTTAGAAAAAAAACTAAAAAAATGTATGACATATTTAATAGTTGACATAAAAAAATAAAAAATAGCCTAAAATATCTTAGTTTACTAATTTTTATTTCTTTTTGATTTGCCAACTTTTAATTTAATATCTTTTTGTCTAACTAATTTTGTTTACTAACTTTTATCCATATTTGTTTTCTTTTTTGGTGTAATTATCTATTAATTTTATGTCCTTTCTCTTATTTAATTTAATTTATTTTTTATTTTATTTTTATTATTTACTTTTAGTTGGTTATTTTTTCTTTTATTTTCTTATTTTTATTTATTTATTTATTTATTTATTTTTGTTTGATAATTAATTTTCTTTATTTACTACTTAATATTAGATTAGTTATAGTATTAATAACACCATGAGTGATAAAAAAAGAGGTAGTTGTTATAATAAATCTAGGTACAAGGAAAAAATTAATGTCTTATTCATTATGCTTATGTTTAGGATTGGGTGGTCTAAAACCGACAATTATATCACTAAAATTAACAAATAATGTTTTTAATGTATTTATATGGCATGTTACATTAATTTAATTGTGCAGGTAGAAAACCTGGTCATTCTTCCAAATTTTGTTATTACTTTTGTGCAATAAACTTGAAATTGGACTAGGAACACAATGTAATTATTGGTAGGCCTCTACCAAAATAGTGGTTAGTGTCCATTAAGAGAGTATGTCAATGATAATCCTTGCACAAAGACTTTACATTTTCAAGCACATACTAACACAAATCCAATGACAAAGAGGACATTGAGTATATTAAATTCTGAAAATAGAAACACCCAAGAAGAATCTTGCTAAGATTTTAAAATGACACTGAATGGGAGGCAACCCATCATTTTTGGGTAATATTATTTCTTTTATTTTAATTGTTTGTTTTTATATTTGTGTTTGTTTTATGTTATTTTTTTTTTGTTTCCTGTGGACATTGTTTAGAATTGTTAATTTTATAATTGATTAAAATTTGTGAGAAGTATACATATTCTATTTGTGTATATTTAAGTGTATTGAATGGTGGATGCACCTATAATTCAACATCAACACTTTAGCATGTTCAAAAAATGGGTAATTTTTCTATTCTTTACTCTTTCTCTTTAATTTACAATGTTACATTGAGGCCAATATAAGTTCTAGATTTTGGGTGAAAAAAGTTACATATTTATAAAATTGAGTTAATTTAAAATTTTTACTTAAACATATGTTTATATTTTTTACATTTTTACATGTTTTTGTGTGCTTTAATTTATTTTTATTAGATTAGGAATTTTTAGGTTAATTTTAAAATTTTTCTTTCAAAATTATCATGCATTTTATTTAATTTTAAGTAAATGTTTAAGTCTTTGCATTATTAGATTAACTTCTTGAACATTTCATGGTATAATGTGATAATTAATTAGTTTTTATCATAATTTGTATTTTATGATAAAATGTTTAAATTGAAATAAAATCAAAAATCAATGTTTAGGAATCAAATAGTAGAGATTAAGTTGTGAGAATATTTTGAGTTATTATCTTTATATTATGAGTTATAATTTTTTTTACTCTTTTAAACACTATTCTTATCAATTTCAAATTTTTAGATGATCCCTATATGTTTTACATTGAATGCTAGGATTTTTACATCTAATAAAGTGCCATATATTTATTTTATTTGTTATATTGAAAGTATATGTCATTCCTCATTAATGCGTGACTTTTAATAAAGAAACATATATGCGAACTTATTAGTACAATTCTTTAAATAAATTCTATTCTTATATACTTTTGAATAAGTGCTTGAACCAATAGGATCAATGTTATTTTTTAGAGTATGATATATAATGCTTAGAGTTTAAGTGAATTTGGATTCCTTACATTGAAATTAGGGAAATTAATGTTAGTATGTTTTTGACATGAATATGAATATGTGTTAGGAAATCACCATTTCTACCATCACCTTGACACTCTCAATTGCACTCAAGAATGCCTTGTCAAGTAGCAAAAAATATTGAAGGAAATAAGCACACCAAATCATAGAGAGACACAAGAATCGTTACATGGTTCTTCCTCAACATGAGGCTTAAATCCATGAGAACCAATGCAATTCAAATGCACTAGCAACAATGAGTAATCCTTACACCAATTATAGCCCCATCATAATTAGATCGTTCTCACTTTTGATCTGAGAAAGAGGAACATTGGACTCTCAAGAAATGCTTTCTACACAAGCCTTTCTTTCTCTAGAATTCTATAGCCTATACAAGTCACATTCTCAATCTATAATCATACATTAAAATCAAGTAGTGAATACAAGTTATATCCTCATATTTATAGCTGAATGAATAACTCGTGGGGCAGTAACTTACATACAATAATAGCCTTGTAAAGTGACATGTCATATGTTGTGCATTTCCCTTGCATCTAGTGCATGTTGTATGCATACTAGTGCATGTTGTATGCATACGCGTGCACATAAGGCTTTATTACTGAAATCAAATGAGCATTTGTTACAACTTGTAATCACCAACCCTGAGCAAGTTTATATAGTGCTTAAGCTTGCTTGTTGTAACAACCTTGGTGATAATATCTAAGGGATTTTATTCCGTCAAGAACTTGGTCACTTTAACTAGCCTATTACTAATAATATCCATGATGAAATGCTTCCTTACATCAATATGTTTTGTCTTCTCATGGAAAACTAGATTCCTAAATAAGTAGATTGAACTCTGATTATTACACCTCACTTCAACAGCTTCTTATGATACTTCAATTTACTTATGAACTTTTTTATCCATAGAGCTTCTTCAACTACCTTAGTACATGTAATGTATTCTACCTCAGTAGTGGACATAACCACAAATTAACTATGAGTTGCTCTTCTAACTCACAATACTTCCAAATAAGGTGAAAACATGACCGACGAGTGACCTTCTTTAGTCAAGGTCTATTACAAAGTCAACATCTATGAATCCTTCTACCTTTACTACTTCAGTTCAGTTTATTTTATAAATCAAACCCAACTTTGAAGTCCCCTTTCGTACCATAAGTCTGCTTCAAGCCTACCTAATTTTTCTTCCTAGGTTTTGACATAAACCTACTTACAACACTGAATGAGTATGATAAATGTTGTCTCATCGCAACAACACTTGAGTAAGGTACACTTTTCATTTATTTTATCTCTTTAACAATTTTGGGTTTTTAATCTGCATAAAGTTTAAAATAAGATGCTAGAGGAGTTAAAATTCATTTGAATGGTTCAATTCCAAATTTCCTGAGTACCTTCATGAGATATCCTATTTGAGATACTAATAACTCTTTCCTTATGACTCTATGAAAGTAGAGTCATTAGCGCACTTTTTTTACTTAATTTTTACTTATTTTATTCAATAAAATTATTTTTGGTGCTAAAAATATTAAAATATAAACTTTTTAGAGAAAAAGGGTGAAAATATATTTTTTGGAATTTTTCTGGAATTTTTATAGATTTTTTATGAATTTTTAACATATGACCAATCAAGAGCTGTAACGTGGCATGGCACGTAAGCAAAGGAGTTGGCTGGGTAAGCCATGTAGACGCCATGCAAGCAAGGACAACGAATCATGTTACACTGCATGTGAGGAGGATGAAACACGTGCCACGTGTCAGCATGTCGTTCAATCCAAGTTTGGGCTTGGTCAAACCGCATCGCCACATATTGCTATACCATTGCTTCGTGCATTCCACCTGTGTGCCACGCCATCTGCTTCCACCAATCACGTCGCACCACATGGCACTGACTTAGGGAGCGTTGACTCTAACTGTCTCCCTTGCCACGTATCACGCCCTGATTCACCAAGTGAATTTCCTCTACCACGTGTCGTGTTATGGTTGGTTGGTGTTGTCAGTTTTTCTTGTTTTGATCGTAGCCCTTGATCTGAAGTTGATCTAATAGTCCAGATCGTAATTGAGCAATATTTAATCCCCTAATCACTCTATAAACCCTAAGTGGCCTCCATTAACATAATTTTGGTCAGTTTTTGGAGCTAAAAAGAGAAAAATATACAGAAATATTCAAGAGTCGACACAATTGTGATGGAGATTCAATAGGAGATTAATTCTACAATTCAAGAGATTGATTGTATTTCTTCTTCTACTCTTTCCTTTATCAATTTTTATGTCTTCCTTTATGAAAAATATGAGCTTTATGAACACAATTATGTGTAGTTAATTTATTAATCTAGGGATCTTATGAACCCAATTTTTATCATGTAATGATCTAATATTTTACCCCAATTATAATTTTAATTTAATTATATTATTTAATGTAATTTGTATTATATTAATTGTTTGGCCAACAATTTATCTATAGAGACAATTAAATAGATTTGAGAGAATTTTTTTAATTTTTTGTCTTTATTAAATAAGATGTATAGTTTCTAGGTAGAGATGTATAAATCTTATGTATGTAATCTATAATTGATGAACTTAATGAGTAGTATGCAATTTAATTGGCATGAGAGTGTGATTAAATTAATTACTATATAGTGTGTTGTTTACTTGAGAGAGGAATACATGTTAGGTTATATTCAATTGATCATGTAATTAATTGATAATTATATTGGAGGGATCTTAGCGATTTGCATGTTTAGAAAATTAGGGGATTAAATATTCCTAGATATTTTCTCATATATAGTTTTAGTCACCAGATATGATTTAATTAATTATTGCTATTTACTTTTAGTTATTTTAATTTTGCTTCCTTAAAATATAAAAACACAAAAATATTTATTTTTATTTTTTTTAGTTTTAAAAATTAGTTTATAATAAAATAATCTTTGTGGGAACGATTTTTTCTTATCATTATATTACTTGTTGCAATACGTATACTTGCGTATTCATTACACACACTTTGTATGTGGCGATCACCTTGTACAGGTGAAACAATCTCATTATACTATATCTCTTCCCTTTGTGAGAAGCCTTAAGCTATAACCCTTGCCTTGTACCTTATGGATTTAACCCCTTCTATTGCTTTCTTAATTTTGAACACCTATTTGCTTCCAACCAATCTTGTCTTTTCTAGTTTCTTTACAAGCACCACGTACTATTTTTTAAGAGTGATGTCATTTCTTCCATCATTGCTTCTTCCCACTGTCTTGCCTATCTACCAGACATAGCTTCTACATAATTTGAGGTTATTCTATCAATATCTTCACTAACTATAAGAGCATAGGTAATAAAGTCATCATGGCCATGTCTTCTAATTGATTCCATCACCCTCCTTGGTATATCTCTAGGCAATGAATAATCCTTCAGATCTTGATATTCAACTCTTGTAACATCTTTATGTTCACTGGTAGATGACTTTCTAATGTCAAAATTTCCTGAATCAAAATTATTTCCACCAAATATTCTCACACACCTTGAGCTAATCTAGAGCTCTCAAGGTGATTCTCCACCTCAATTGAGATAGGTACCTTTACTTTCATAGTAATTTGTTTAACATTTTTATCTCCATAAGTAGCATTCTCAATAAAAGTCACATTTTGATCGCCACATACGAAGTGTGGGCAATGAATATGAAAGTATACATATCGCAACAAATAATACAATGATAAGAAAAGATAGTTCCCACGAAGATTATTTTATTAGAAACTAATTCTTAAAACTAAAAAAAATCAAAATCAATATTTTTATGTTTTTATATTTTAAGAAAGCAAAATTAAAATAACTAAAAGTAAATAGCAATAATTAATTAAGTAAGATTTGGTAATTAAAAAGATATATGAGAAAATATCTAGGAATGCTTAATCCCCCAATTTTCTAAGCATGGGAATCGCTAAAATCCCACCAAAATGATTATCAATTAATTACATGATCAATTGAATCTACCCTAGTATGTATTCCTCTCTCAAGTAAACTACACACCATATAGTAATTAATTTAATCACACTCTCATGCCAATTAAATTGCATACTACTCATTAAGTTCATCAATTATGAATCACATACATAAGAATCATACATCTCTGCCTAGAAACTATGCATGTTATTTAATAAAGACAAACAATTAAATAATTCTCTCAAATATATTTAATTGCCTCTATAGATAAATTGTTGTTCAAACAATTAATAGCATACAAATTAGATTAAATAATATAATTAAATTATAATTATAATTGGGGTAAAATATTAAATCATCACATGGTGAAAATTGGGTTTATAAGATCCCTAGATTAATAAATTAATTATACATAATTGTGTTCATAAAGCTCATATTTTCATAAAGAAAGACATAAAAATTGATAAAGAAAAAGTAGAAAAAGAAATACAATCAATATCTTAAATTGTAGAATTAATCTCTTATTGAATCTCCACCAAAATTGTGTCTTCTCTTGAATTTTTCTCTCTTTTTAGCTCTAAAAATTGACAAATATTATGGTAATGGAGGCCAATTAGGGTTTATGGAGTGATTAGGGGCTTAAATAAAGCTCAAGTGCAATCTGGACCATCAGATCAACTTTAGATCAAGGGCTACAATCAAAACAAGCAAAACTGACAGTTTCAGCTAACCCCAATGCGACACATGGTAGGGGAAATTCAATGGGAAAATTAGGGAGAAATATGTGAAAAGGGAGACTAGTCAAAGTCAATGACACATGGCGAGATTTCATTCACAGAAATGGATGGCATGGTGCAATGGCGTAGCAACATGTGGCATGGCGCGTTGACCAATTTTCCGAACTCAGATTGAATGTCATGCTGACACGGGGCACATGTAATGTGATTCGCTCTCCGTGCTTGCATGGCGTCCACATGGCTTGCCTTGTTAGCTTCTTTGCTTGCATGGCATGCCACGTGCCAACTTCTGATTGGTCTTATGTTAAAAATTTATAAAAAATCCCAAAAATTTATATTTTCACCCATTTTCACTAAACAATTTATATTTTAATTTTTTGGCCCTAAAAGTATTAATTATTAAATAAAACTAGTAAATATTAAGTAAAAAAGTGAGCTAATGACTCTACTTTCAAAGAGTCATCAAACCCCAAACTCAAATCTTAGCTTGTCCTCACGTAAAGCTAAGTATAACTAAATAAAATAAGTTGGGTAGTATATTCATAAATATACTTATATTAGTACATGCATATTTCACGAAAATTATCCCTCTCAAAAGTGATACAATCCTATGATAAAGAGGTTCACATATTAATCAATCAACGTTCCATCAATACAAGGATATGCAAGGTTTTTGATAAATTGATTCGTGTGTATGTGCTACACAAGATATCATCCAATGTACTCATGAAATCAACCTATAAGATCATGCTAATAAATTCAATCTTAGAACAAGTCTCATAAGTCTATTTTTCACATCCCTCTTCACTAATATAAATATGCACTTAGCTCAAGATCAATAAAGACTTTACATGGTCGTAATGAAAGGCTTAGGTAGAGGGTCGATAAATGAAGACATTTTAGGCTCTTTCCACACCTTAGCTTCTTTTTTTCATCATGCACTTTTTAACTACAATTGAGATTTTACTTGATATTTTAGTGCACCATCTTTTGACATTCTTTTCATATATTGTTTTTCATCTTGTTTTCTCTTTTTTTTTATTGTAACTTCACAACACTTCCAAACTTATTTTCAACTTTATTTTCTTTTCTTTAGAGGGAAAATTGTGTTTTGAGTTTTGCTCTTTTTTTCATAGGGTGCATTACATTTCACCTTACTCTAAAGCATAACATATGATTGCAATTTTTTTCTTTTCATACAAGCTAAAGGTGCTAGGGTAAAGATAATTCTTATTGGTTAGGCATAAAATGTGGCTTACAGATATGAAAGGTTCTTTGTTAGGCTTAAATGGGTGACTAAAGATATTAACAATAGTTAGCTTGAAAGGCTCAATCAATCCAAATAAGGCCTAAATCATTTCTCTTGCTAAATACTATTTAGGATTTTGCCTAAAGGGATGATCAAATAGATTCTAAAACTTGGTAGATATCATCAACTCGTGTATAAGAACCCCAAAATCAATCATGAACATGTGTATAAAAATTTGAATCAATCAAATCAAAACTAGCAAGCATATCACATGATTAATGTAAATATCTTAGCAAATATGTTA
Source organism: Hippophae gyantsensis (assembly GCA_030763125.1). Classification (NCBI taxonomy): domain Eukaryota; kingdom Viridiplantae; phylum Streptophyta; class Magnoliopsida; order Rosales; family Elaeagnaceae; genus Hippophae; species Hippophae gyantsensis. The sequence continues at coordinate 36,144,787 of CM061035.1, read as the reverse complement.
CAATCCTTATCTTAGTCATGGCAACCAAATTTTATCATTGAGTTCATATGTTTCATATCAAGCATGTATGCATTTAGTTTCCATATATTTATCAATTTTTACCCAAGTCATGATTAAAAACAACCTAAAAATAAAAACAAATTCCTAAAAATTGAAAATGCATACTAAATACCAATGTATAGAATGAAGTTTTTTCCCCCAAACTTAAATTACACATTGTCCCCAATGTGCACATATAATAAATATGAAAAATTAAAAGGAAAGAAAACTCCCTTAGTCATGGCACACCCCATCTATCACTGAAATGCTCATTCTTGTTGTGCCATTGCTCTCCACACTTATTCATCTATGAAACAAAAACAATGAAAATATAAGTAAAATAAGTTGGGTTACCTCTCAAACAGCGTCATGTTTAACTTCCTTGACTAGACAGCCCTATCAACTCCTAAGGCACATCCCTTTGTATCCATTTACTTTTGAGTTCGCTTGGAAACAGTTTGAGTCTTGATTTTTCCAATGATAACTTATGCTCTAGTTTACAAACACGATGCTCAATTCTCTTCTCATGCCATATTTTTGATTTCTTTTTGAACTTTTTGGCATTCTTATAAGCACTCCATCATAACTCATCCAATTTATGTATTTCCAACATTTTTTCACCTCTCCATTGGGCTCTTTCACTTTCATACTTGATTGAGGATAGGAGGGTAGAAGTGTGGGGTCTAAACTTGGTGGCTCTTCAATTGATGGTTTGAGTTTATATCTTATCTCAAAAAATTTCATAATCCCCTTTGATACATACATGAGAGATGTGTCCTCCAAAAAGTTCACACAATCCACAATATCAACCTTTGATGCCACACTTTCAAAGTTATAATAGGTTGAGTTATTTTCTGGTAAGTTTATGTCCTTGTTTACAGTAGCATATGTTAAATTCTTAAGTTTGGGCCACTCAACAGAGTCTTTTAAGCTATTCCCACAATCAGTAACATTTATCCTTAAACATTCATTAGCATTATCAATATTAAGGGGTTCAGATTCTTTAAAAACTTTAAATATTACTTGTTCATCTTGCACTCTCATTGTAAGTTCACCTTTTTGTACATCAATATGAGTGCTCTTTCGGTTGCTAAGAATGGACGACCAAGTATGATAGGAATGTCATGGTCCTCTTCTATGTCTAGCATAATGAAGTCCACTAGAAAAATGAATTTGTCTACGTTTACTAACAAATCTTCTACCACACCTTGAGATCTCTTAATTGATCCATCTACCATTTGCAATATTACCAAAGTGAGTTTTGCTTTACCAACCCCCAATCTCTTGAAGACTGATAATGGCATAAGGTTAATGCTAGAACCCAAGTCACATAATACCTTGCCAAAACGGATGTTCCCAATAGTGCAAGGGATGTCAAAACTACCTAGATCTTTCAGTTTTTGTGGTAGTTTTCTATTAAGGATGGCACTACAACCTTCAGTCAAGGTTATTGTTTCATGATCTCCAAGCCTCATTTTATTTGATAGTATATCCTTCATAAGTTTGGCATAAGACGACATTTTGTTCAAGTGCCTCTACAAATGGTATGTTTATGTGTAACTTCTTGAAGACTTCTAGAAATTTTGAAAATTGTGTATATGAATTTTGCTTTTACAGTCTTTGAATGAAAGGAATAGTGGGTTTGAGGTTGCTCTTTTTTGGATAAATTATTTCCTTTCCATTACTCTCTTTATCCACTGATTCCTCATCCTCCTATTTAGTTTTTGGTTCCTTATTTTCCTATTTAGTTTTATAGTCCTCTTTATCCTTTTTAATTTCCTATTTCTCCTCATCCTTTTATGTCCTATGTTCTTATTCTAAAGTTTTAACACTCATCAAGGCTATGGCATTGCATTGGTCTTTATCTTATCTTCTTAGGTTTACAATTGTGTTAGTTGGAAGGTTAGCTTGAGGCCTTTGACTTATAGCCCAAGCAAGTTGCTCCATTTGGTTCTCTAAATTTCGAATTGAAGCCTCTTGAGTTGACACTTTTGTATTCATTGAATGGATAAAGTCTTTCATCATCCCTATTAAGGCATTTGTATTGTCCTCTGTAGGTGGCTTCTTCTCTTAGGCTTGTGATTGCCATGGATGTTGAAAACTAGGTGGTGAAAATGATTGATGGTCGAATTGATTACCACCTTGAATGTGTTATTATTCCAAGAGAAATTTGGATGTTATCTCCATCCTGGGTTATACGTGTTTGAGTATGGATTATTGTTTTGATTCACATTACCCACATAGCAAATGGATTTAGGATTATTTGAACAATTATCAAGCAAATAAGCTCCTTCACAAAACACATATGACACTCCTAAATCTTGGACTTGGTTTAGACTCACTGGTGAGTTTTAAGGGGCTTAAAAGATTAACCAAAGATGAAACTTAATCTGTAAGTGTTGTGATATCATTTACCTCATGCAGTCTGGCTACTCTTTTTGTGGTTTTCATTCTGTCCATTGGCCATTGATAGTTATTGCTAGCCATTTTCTCAAGTAAATCATAAGCTTGATTGTAAGATTTGGCTAACAAAGATCCATTAGAAAATGCATCAACAATAGTTCTTGTGTAAGCATTGAGACCATTATAAAAAGTCTCCATTTGAATCCAAGAAGGAATACCATGATGAGAACACTTAGCAATTCCTTGAATCTTTCACATGCTTCATATAGAGATTCTCATTCGTGTTGTAGGTATGAAGTAATGTCATTCCTAAGCTTGGCATTCTTTGTTGGTGGGAATTATTTCATCAAGAATTTCTCTACCAAACCATTCCATGTTGTAATGGAATCAGGTGGTAAAGAGTTTAGCCAAGCTTGAGAATGTTCTCACAAAGAGTTCAACCTAAATGCCTCTTCTATCACTCCATTGAACTTAAATAAATCTACAACTTCAATAAACAATTTGAGATGAAGATGAGGATCCTCTACTGGTAATCCACTGAATTGTCCAACTGTTTTTAGCATTTGAAACATTACTCTTTTTAGTTCAAACTGATTAGCTTGAATATTTGGCCTTTTAATACTTGGATTCATCCCTTCCAACTTAGGTATTGCATATTCATTCATACCTCTATCTCTATCATTCATCAAAAGCATTTGATTGTTCAAGTTTAGCTTATTTTTGTTTATTTCTAATAGATTAGCCAGTTTTTCCTCTTGGGTGAATTGTTGTTATCTAATTGATCTCAAAGTACGCTCAATTTCAAGATCTAAAGGTAAGATTTTCCCTCACGAACTCTGCTCATGCAATAGACTCAACTATGTTTTTACAATACTAAATAAGATGTCTAAATAAAAACTAAAAAAAAATTTAACAACTAAATAAATAAATTAAAGTAACAAAAATAAATAAATAAGTAAAGAAAATAAGTAAAAGAAATTAACTAGTATAAATAAGTAAATAAGTAAATAAAATAAGTAAATTAATATTAAAATTAAAGTAAAAAATAATAAATTAAAAAAAATAATAATAGTAAAATTATTAATTTTTAATATTTATAATCCCCGACAACGGCACCAAAAACTTGATCGTCACACACGAAGTGTGTGCAATGAATACGTAAGTATACATATCGTAACAAGTAATATAATGATAAGAAAAGATCATTACCCACGAAGATTATTTTATTAGAAACTAATTTTTAAAACTAAAAATAATAAAAATCAATTTTTTTTGTGTTTTTATATTTTAAGAAAGAAAAATTAAAATAACTAAAAGTAAATAACAATAATTAATTATGGATTGACGTGATTGAATTTAGCACATGCAACAAGCCTTCATTATGCCAAAATATACCTTTAAAGTCAGTTAAGTGAATCAACTTTAAATTGGGAGACTTAAAATTTAAAGTTGGTCACCGTGTGAACCGACTTTAAATTTAAAGTTAGTTCACGCACTGAGCTGACTTTTAATTCTGTATTATTATATTTTTACACATTTTACTTATTTTCTACTATCTTCAAAACCGGTATTCGATCATATAAAAATAAATACATAAAAACCAAATAATTAATAAACTCGTAATAAAATTAAAACAAATATAATTATAACAATATATGTAATATATAATATATATATATATATATATAAACTCATGTAATTAATAATAATAAATATTTTATACATATATATAATAATAAATATTAATAAACCCATTATACACTATATACATTTAAAAATATATTTTGTATTATATATATATATATATATATATATATATATATATATATATATATTCATGTACATGTAAATAATTTTTACACATTTTAAGTTTTAAATAAATTAAAATATATCAAAAACTTAAATACATAAAATTATTAAAATAAATAAATCAAGAAAAATAAAAACACCAACTTACATAACACAAAATTTTATACACAATCAATAACTCATAATATACATTAAAATAAAAATATATGAATAATAAGTGTAAAATAATTCATAGAAATACTTACAAAGAGTAAACGAAGTGACAAAATGAAGGAAATGAAGAAAAAAGAGTGTTTGCTAAGTGAGAAAGTGAAGAAAAATGGGCATGAAAAATTTGAGTATTATGCTAAAAAAACTAAGGTATCTAGAAGAAAAATTGGAGAGATAGAAAACCAAACTGATGGAACTGGAAATGATAGTCGGAAGTGGCCAGAAAAGGAGAAAGAAAATAGAGATAACAGATGATTATTTTTATAAGGGAAGAGGGAAACACGAGCTAACACTGTCGGTAAATGAGAGAGAGAAGAAGATATGGAAATAAATAAGGTAGTGTCGGTTGACACGTACAATCGACGCTATAGGTAGGTTTTTAAGTCGGTTCTACATGTCAACCGGCACTACATATGGCTTAAGTAGGTTGACACATAGAACCAACTTAAAATCCTACTTGTAGTGTCAATTCTACTTGTCAACCTACTTTAAAAATGACAGAAAAAATAAAATAGTAGCATCAGTTGACGCGTAGAATCGACGCTACATTTAGGATTTTAAGTTGATTCTACGTGTCAACCAACACTACATATGGCTTAAGTCGGTTGACACGTAGAACCAACATAAATCCTACATGTAGCGTCGATTTTATGTGTCAATCGATTTAAAAAATTATAGAAAAATAAAATAGTAACATATGTTGACACATAGAATCGACGCTACACATAGAATCTTAAATCAATTCTACGTGTCAAATGATGCTACATATGGCTTGAGTCAGTTGACACGTAGAGAGTGGATCCATGTATAGATTGTACATTTCTTATATGGTAAGGCGATTAGTTAATATTTTGGCTTTTTGTTTGTATTTGCATAGGTAACTCTAGATATAACTCTTTTTTAATAGAAGTCATATATGAATGAAGAAAGACATATATTATCAATTTCTACTCAAATCATTTAATATAAGCAAATGAAAAATAAATATATAACACTTCATTAAGATGTAAAAATCAAGTCATTCAATGCTAAATCCTATAGAGATCATCTAATAATGCTAAAAAAAATAAGAACAAGGGTAGTCTCCACTATTTGATATCTAATCACCAATTTTGGGTTTAATATAATTTACACACCTTATCAAGAAATACTAGTCATGAAAAAAGCTAACTAATTACCATATACTCCATGATATGTTTTGAAAAATTAATCTAATAATGTAAAAGACTTAACTATTTAAATAAATGATAAAGTTTTTTGAGAAAAGTTTTAAAAGTTAATCCTAAAATTCTAAAACTTACTAAACCACATAAATAAAATCAAACACAATAAAAATGAGAACATAAAAATTTTAAAATTGTTAAATTTTTTGAAATTAAGCATGGTAATATTCATCACCCCCAACCTAGAACTTACATTGCTCTCAATGTAACAACTGTAAATTAAAGATAAAAAATGAAGAAAAGTTACATATTTCCTTAAAATGTTTAATTGGTGATGGAGAAATGTATGTGCATTCATCATGTTCATCATTAAAGTTCACACAGATAGATCGCTGTGAACTTCTAACATCTCAACAAATATTTTTAGTTTTAACAATTTTAAGATTATTCACATGAAATTAAACTAAAATAAACAAAATAAATTAAATAAATAAAAAAATACCTAAAATTATGGGTTGCCTCCCATCCAATGCTCAGTTTAACGTCTTAGCAAGATGTAACTTGAGGTATTTTATTTTAAATAAACTCAATGTTTCCATATCATTGAGTCAATCAAACTTGCAGGTAGGACAAGATTGTCTACTTATATTTTTTAAGTTATGCCCTATGAATTTTCAAAATTTTGTTTACTTAAAACTAAGACATGATTATGGGTTTTAGATAACCCATTTCTTGGTACAAGTCAAATAACTAAGGCATCAAAACATATTTGTACCTAGATCTAACAAAGAAACAATCTAATGAATGAATATATGTGCTTTTTAATTTATTATTCAAATTTTTGAAAATGAAATTAAATCCTAAACATTATGTCACGATATTTTGATTTTTGTTTCCTAATCTAATGACAAAAAAAACATAGATATGATTCAATAAATAATTATACTTATTTTTATCATTTATAATGGTGGAGTATTTATGGATATAATTATTAAGTTAATTATGCTCAAAATTAATCTAACAATGTAAAAACTTAATCATTTTCTTAAATTTAAGTAAAAGACATGATAATTTTATAAAAAAAATTTTAAACTTATCCTAAAAGTTCCTAAAACAATAGATATAATTAAGAGCACACAAAAAATAAAATTTAAATGTGAATGTGAACATGTAGACATTTAAGCATAAATTTTATAAGGTAACTTTTCGTACCCCTAACCTAGAACTTGCATTATCCTTATAATAATTGTAAATTAAAGAATATAAAAGTAGAAAATTTTCCCAATTACTGATCCTATTTAAGTATTGGTATGCAAATGCATCCATTAATCAATCATTTATACATAGATGAAAACTATATATTTCTCACACACTTCAATAATTTTTATAACATTGATAATTCTTAATAATGTTCACAAAATTTAGAAATAAAATAACACAAAATCATTAACATAAAAAAATATTATTACAATATCCAAAAATACTAAAATTAAAGCTCTCAACATAAAATAAAACAAAACAAAACAAAGCAAAAGTAAAATAAAAAACATATAATTATGGATCATAAATAAGACCTACTAACTTATAACAAAATAATAACTTACATACAATGTATATTTACAAATTTAAATTTTTTACAATATTATTAAATATGATAAGCAAATATACATATGTATGGTTTATTAGATATAAAATTAAATATATCCATTATTATATTCAATTTTACAAGATAAGCACACATTAATAAGATACCTATGCTATTCAATATCATCATATTTTTCTTTTGATTTTTCTTACAACCTTATAATTTGTTGCATGTGTTTCGCTCATTCTTCTCACAAATCTTCAAAAATTTGCCTATTGTAGCTTGTTTTACTTCAACTAAAGAACTACATGTATTTAAATTCAAGATAACAATTTCATATCGTGAATTCACAAAAATAACTTAAATATGTTAAAAGATCAGTATATTAGTTATTTAACAAGTATACATGCATTATTACCTCAATGTTCTCATAACCTCAAATGAATATGCTTAAACAACTAACATAGCTAGCATGCTATGTGAAATATTAAATTTAAAGTCTTTGAGTTTAACATATTTAAAGTATGATTATGAAACAAGTGGGCACATTAAATAATACTTAACAAGTATTATGATTCCAGAAAAATGAATAAAACTTATTTAATAATTAACATCATAAATTCATTAAAAATAACTTATATGTTATAAGAGTATATTAGTAAAAACAATTACCACATATTTAATTGACATTTGATATTTGAGATGATCTCGCTTATAAATTTCGTAACAAAGTAACCACACGTAACTCTATCACTTTGTCGTGGAACCCATAAAAAACAAGTATACATGTTGTATCGATTCAAGTATCTTTATTTTTCAATCCTATAATTCATTAAATTAATAAAATCCATTCTTAATATTCACTTGCATATACCATAACTTCATCTCATATAAGCTTATGTTATTTTTTAGGACAATGCCTTTACTCTTATTCCACATCTTCCATGCCCTATCAAAGTTTAAAATTGTTAGTGTTTTTATCTTTATTCAATATTAAAAAGAACAAAAGAATAAAAATAACTACTTATAGCTTTTACATTTGAACAATTGCTTTGTTTTTTTATTCAATTCTATGGAAACCGAGTCACAATACCAAGAATGATTATCATATAGATCAAGGATTACAACATCTAATGATCTTGATCTTTCTCAAACTTAAGTGGTCAATGAATCATCAACTTTTTATTTCTCTGAAAGGTTAGTGCTTTATCACATAATTGTTTCACTCTTATGCTAGCATCATGCTATTGATATGAATCATAAAACATCATTAAATGTGATAGGTGATAAGCTTCAAGTTGATAATAACATGCCCTATATAAAATAAATATATATCTATATATAATTAATTAGATATTATAAACATAATTATATGCTCTACATAAATGAAAGTTATTTAATGATTGAGGACTCACCTTGTCCATACTTGAATTATACTTAAGTTGATAATTTAAAATTTAAATAATTGCAATATACACTCCATCAATATATAATATTGTACAAGATCTACCCCAATTATTTCTTTAGAAAGTAGCACAATCTATCCATCATTTATACTATTTTAACTCGCAACAATCGTCATCAAAGAGCCAAGATTTTTACTAAATTTTATAGCATACTCGTAATTATACTTTTTTCATGACTTCTGCTTGAATGGCTTGGTGCATGATGATTGTCCACTATATACAGATTTACCACGAGATGCATCCTTTGCATCTCTTAAATTTACAGCACTTACCAACTTTTGAATAATAGACTAAACAAGAGCTATTATATTAGTAAAAATAAAAGTATAATAATAAAATATAAGTAGTAAAACAATTTTATCTTAAATAAAAATAAATAGTACCATGTCAAATTTTTGCACAACTTGATTTGATGGCCAAGCTACATGTCCAACAACTTCTTAAATTGCGGTAGCATTAAAAGGCACTGATAGTAGACAATGATGGAGCAATGATTCATCAATTACTATTTTCCAATGATTTGGAAAAGATTAATTGTGAAAATTTTGATCATTGCTCAATTGTTGTGCCATTCCAATAGCGACATAGTCCATAAATTGCTTCATACTTTCAAGCTCACTTAACATAGTAACCTTAAAGAAGTTCAATTCTTCCTCTACTTATCCTTATTGACCATTTTAGGCCTTTCTTTTGTAATAATGAAAAATTCCATATAACCATCATATTGGCTTCCCCCCAACTCGACCATGATAATCGGGTCCAAATGTATAATATATGGCATCTTTTCCTAGTTGCTCAATTATTTCACCCCTTATTTATTTGTTCTTATACCATTCTCTATAAATAATAAATCAATAGAGAATATCATACATTATTACATGAATATGAAAAAATCATAACAAGGACTTTATATCAAGTTAAATTACTAACCAACTTTCCTCATTTATTCATTGATGTTGACTTCTTCTTTTTTGATGTCTTTATTTCTACATATAGTTTAGCTCAGGTAACCAATCTACCCAATTCATCTTTCTATGTATATAAATTAAATAAATTTATTAACTTAAGTTAGAGGAAAATGAATATAAATATAGTTATAAATTAAAAGCTTAATATTACCATTCTTTGTCTAACTTCCGCATTTAATGACCTCTCAATACAATTAGGAAGAATATTCCATATTTGTATATTTTGTTGTTGTTTCCTAATGACTTAAAATTCATCCATACGTCTATAATCCATAAATTCTTTCCATATTTGGAGTTCTATCAACGGGTGATCTTCTAGAATTTTATACAATTCTTCTTTATTAAGGGTTACAAGTATGAAAACACATAATTTGTAGCCAATTTAGAAATTTTGCATTCCTTCCATGCATTGTTAGCAATTTTGTAGCACTTATTAGCCCAATTATCGAGGATTTTGAAACTATTTTGTAAAAAATACATTTTAGATGAGATATAATATAAAAAAGATATAATACGTAATTAATTATAAAACAAAATATACTTACATAAATGGTCTTCCATATCTTGTACTTTTCACAATCTTCAAATTTACTCTAACCATTTATATTATTTGGTATACTTGACTTATGAAGTCTACCGATAGAAAATTTCAAATATTGGCCATTTTCTCCCAATGGATTACCAATTGCATCGAATTCAATAGGTATTATATCATCTAGATTAAGTAGAGCGTTAGATATATTATCCCAACCTCTTCTTTTAAAATACCCTAGTGGATCATTTGGATCTATAATCTCTAGCACCCTATTATCTGTGAAATATCTACAAACAATGATGAAATAAAAATTAATTCACAAATTTAACTCCAAACATATAAACAAGAGGTATTAGAATAATATAGAACATACATTATATTTAATTATATTGTTGATTGTATATATATATTCCTTTATAATCACTTCAAATCCATGATGAAGAATCATCGTCATAAACTAGATCATCATATACATTAGGCAATTTGTTTGAGAAATAAGTAATATTTGATAATGTATCAAGTATGTCATCATCTTCTAAAGCATTATAATGGTACAACTCTTTTTGTGGAGGCATTAACACAATAGACCATCTTGTGTTAATTTGATCGCTCATGTAAAACACTTGTTTTTCATAAAGTGCTAACATAAAAGGATCATCATTATAACCTATCTTGGATAAGTTTACAAGGGTAAATCCAAATTTTTCTATTTTATATCCAACATTTATAGTGTCTTTTACCAAATCACACAAAAATATTATTTCATGGAAGATCTCATGATCGAGCTTCCAAATTTCTTGAATTATACCATAATAAGTTCTATCATAAAGTACAGGATTATCATCTTTTAAACTAGAAAATTGTCAAGTTTGTGCAACCATCTTCACACCATTATTCAAGTTTACTCGGACTTTTCCCCTTGCTTGTGTTTTAAACCTAAAACCATTAATTGTGAAACTAGAATATGATTTGACATCAAATTTTAGACCATGTGCAAGCAATTTCATAGTTTCTATTATTTTATGATTGGGTTTGTTGAGTTCATCTCAAATCTATGCATGAAATGTGTTTAAAACAAAACTATAAAATATTAATTAGGTGCACTAATGAATTCTTGTATGTAACACTTACATGGTTGCCAAAATCAATTTATAAGATCTCATTTATGCTTATCATACAACCATTTTACTCTTTTTTTATAACGAGGATTGGTCTTTAGTAAGTTCAAATGCATTATGTGATATTATGAAATATATATATATATATATATATATATATATATCAATTAAGTGTCATTAATATTTAAATAAATAATAATTTTATTTTATATGAAAAGGGTGAACTTGACATGCATTGTGATTACCTACTCTATGTACACTTGTGCTTCATTGTTATTTACCAAAATGATTTGATGTACTTTTTCCCATCGAGTGTGATCAATGAACAATTTATTACTTTCACCAAATATAGGGTTACCTACTTGGATCATGTCACATTCTAAGAACAACTTATGCACAAGATTCATAATTTCAATGCAACCACTAAAGTATTCAGAACAAAACTCAATAGCCTCTTCAATAATGTAACATTCCACCATGCATCCTTCATGATTTTTTCTATTATTTATATATCCTTTAAGGACTTACATGTATCTCTCAAAAGGATACATTCACCTTATGTAAGTAGGACCACACAATTGAACTTTTCAAACTAAATTAACACACAAGTGAATCATTAACAACTACAAAATGTGGCATTTAAGTCGATATGTAAAGTCAGTTTTTGGAGAAAACTAACTTATAAACAATTTAAAGTCGGTTCGGTGAAAAAATGACACTACATGTAGCATTGGTTGACGTCTTGAATCGAAGCTACACGTAGGACATAACGTCAGTTCTACGTGTCAACCAACGCTACACACGTTGATAGCTTCGGTTGACATATAGAACCGACGCTACGTCCTACTTGTAGCGTTGGTTCAACATGTCAACCGACACTACGTAAAATTACTCATTTATTTTTTTATTTTAATAGTTTTTAATATTGAAATTATACAATGAAATATTTTTTTTTTTTGGTCAATTATTATTTTATTTTAACTATTTAAAATTGAATTTGGATATATAGTAAAAAACTTTCTTCTTTTTTTTAGTCAATTGGTTTTTAAAATTTTATAATTTATAGAATTTTGTGTCTTTTTTTGGATACTTTTATGTACATGTTTCTCATACATAATTATCGAATTTGGATGGCATGAAAAATACAATACAGAAACATTTTCAAAAAAATATAAAAGGTCTATGTTAAAATCTTAAGAAATAATTGACCAAAAAAATAAAAAAAATTGTATTGTTTAATTTCAATTTTAAACTGTAAAAAAAATTAATGAGTAATTTTACGTAGTGCTGGTTGATGTGTTGAACCGACACTACACGTAGGACATAACGTCAGTTCTACGTGTCAACTGATGCTATCTACATGTGTAACGTCAGTTGAAGCGTAGAACCAACGCTACATCCTCGTGTAGCATCGGTTCAACACGTCAACCGATGCTATCCATATGGATTTTTCCTTTTCTCTTCTTTGTTTTCCATCAAACACATCATTTTTAATTTGTAGCACCCAAAAACTCAAAACCGAGCTTTACTTCCTCCACTATTTTGCATTTTCCGACCACCTACGACCACCATTTCCAATGCCATTTAATGGGTTTTCTTCCTCTCCAAATTATCTTCCAGATCCCATATTTTTTGAACGAAATACTCAAATGTTTTATACCCATTTTCTCACTTACATAACACCTTTTTTCTTCATTTCCTTCATTTTGTCACTTCATTTACTCTTGTAAGTATTTCTATAAATCCTACGCACTTATTATTCACTTTGCGCTATTTTTTGTATTATGTATGTTTTGTATTATGCATGTTATTATTTGTTTGACTGATTTTTTAGGTGGGTCAGAGGAAATTAAATAATATCTGGATGTTGTGGATTTTAAGGACTAGAATATTTATCGTGGATAAATTTCTTTACATATAAATAATTATATTTTATTTAGTAAAATTAATACAATTTTAAAATGATTAAAATGATAATTTTTGTATTATGTATATTTTGGTATATATTCTAATAATTAGGAAATTCATATATTATAATACCTTAAATATATTGATTGGATATATATTTAATATGCTTAATTTCATTAATAGAAAATAGACAAATCTTGGATGTCAAAGTGTAGAATTGAGCAGGGCTACATTTCTAGAGTTGAAAGTTTCTATGATTTTGCTTGTAGAAATAGTAATAATGAAATTAGTATGATTCGATGTTCATGTGTTAAATGTAAAAATGAGCGATTTCATGAAGTTGACGAGGTTAAGTATCACCTTATCCATAGTGGTATTCTTTTGAGTTATAAATGTTGGTATTATCATAGAGAAAATATTGATAATACTCATGGGAAAGAGAAAAATAAGAATGTGAGTGAATTACATACATCTTATCATAATGTACAGACAAAAAATATGTTTCATGGTGTTGAAGATGAACTACATGAGAATGGTCCCAAAAGTTAGACAAAGAATGGTTCATTTGTACAATGTGAAGGAAAAACATGGTTTCTCTAACAAGGGATTCACAAAATTACTAAATATACTAATAGATATTACATTCTTATTTTGAATTTAATTGCGTATATTTCTTTGGTTGGAACAAGTGGGATTATGATATGCATATTTTGGATGATTTACAAGAAGAATGGATAGAACACTTTGTTCAAATTATAACATCAGGAGAAGAATATGATCATCTTGAATAACATAGGACAACACCATAGTAATATTTATAATGCTTTAATTTCTCCATTCATATGTCTCTTAAGTTTAGACTGCTTGTTTGATGAATGTTTACGTGCTCATCTATTTAGGGGAATAAATTGTTATATGGACCAGCTGTTTTTTGTACAATTTCCTTGTCACTATGTTGGTGATTCTAGGCCAACCAAGTTTGCTCTCCTTGAAATAAAGTGAGAATATCACAAAATCCATGATACTTTGACAACATCATTTTATTTGTAATTTAAGTTAAATATATATGTATTGTATATAAATTATTTTTTGTAATAAATTTAATTATCAAGTAATTAATTATATTTAATTTTTTCATTATTTGTATTATTAATTAAACTTTATTAAATAGATTTTGATTTTTTATGCTATATGTGATCGAATACAAGTTATTAGTAGAGTAGAAAATAAGTCAAATAAGTAATATATATATATATATATATATATATTAAAGTTGGTTCACCTGTTGAACCGACTTTACGTTTAATGCTCGGTTTTGTAGTAGTGATTAAATAAAAAAAAGGAGGAAAATATTTCTCAAGTATACACAAATTCTCCATAACATATTTCTGTAAAGAGTTAAAATCACCAATTGATATAGAATTCTTACATATTGTATTGAAGAATGAACAAACATGAATTATTGATAATTTAACATGTTTTGGAAGAATTAACCTAACAATAACTGGCAATAATTTTTACATTAAGATATGACAGTCATGTGATTTCAATCCATAAAGTTTATTATCAATCATAGACACAAAATTTCTTAGGTTGGATGAGTAACCATCAAGAACCTTTACACCCGCCAAACATTTAAAAAACACATCCTTCTCTTTTGTTGACATTGTATATGATGCTGGTAGCAAGTATGTTCAATTCTTATGATTTTCCACTCTTGTTGGCAATTCAAGTAGTACGCCTAGTTTCTTTGAATCCAATCTTGCTTTAATTCCATTCTTTTTTTAGGTATATTAAGTAATGTACCAATCAAGCTCTCACATGTATTTTTCTTGATGTGCATGACATCTAAGATGTAATGAATGTGTAGGTCTTTCCAATAATATAATTCCCAAAATATTGATTTTTTATTTCAACAATAATGTTCTACTATTTGAGTAAAATTTTCATTCTCACCCCTTTTTTAAGTTGACCTTTTTCATTTCCCTACATCAATGAGTATTCTTTTTTCATCTTTCCATATCATTTGAATGTCATACTGATGAGTGCTTAAAAAGTACTAAAAAAACCATGATTTAATATACTTTAATTTATTAAAAAGAGTTATATTTATATGATTTTATCATATTTTTATATAAATTAATCTTTTCAAAATTACGAGTATTTTTATTCTTTTTCAGGTATTTTTGCTTTAAAAATAACTTAAAGACTCGAACAAAAATACTGGAGGTACTACATCACAAATATATTGAGAAAATAAATGAGGAAAAGTAAAAAAGATGAAAAAAATGGACAAAATGGATCAAAACGGTCAAAAATGTCAAAAAGTTAGAAATCCCACGCTCAGTTGCCCAACCATGCCAAATTTGCTCGTGCATCTACGAAAATCTACACCCAACCACCCCGTATCATGTTGAATTCGTGTGTGCCACTACCTGTATCAGTGCTTATATCAACATCCATCCATTACACGTTTTAACCCATTTTTTATCATTGTTTCCCACTTTTTTACCATTTTCCTAACCTATAAATACCACATCTTCCTCATTATACAAAACACACCTCAAAAACATTTTCTTAACTCTTTCTTTCTCTAGCTTTCTCTATCTAGAACATTTATTAGTTTTTTTAGTTTTAAAGTTCTCTTTTTGAGAAGAACTAGCTATGTTTTTGTAAATTTCTAGTTTTTAATTCAATAAACGGATTTTCATTTCCATTTGAAGGTTTTCCAGTAACCGAATTAGCATCAAGGTTTTGTAAGGATTCTTATTCTTTACAATTATTTTTATGTTTTATTCTTATATGTTATATTTAATATTTCTGTGATTAAATTTAACATGGTCAGTTGTTTGTAAACATGATATAATAATAACGTTCTTATGATTATGAAATATTAAATATGTAAAAATCTTTATAAAATGAATTAATTTTTTTATTCAAGATTTTATATTAAGGATGTTAGAGAGAAATATATTATTTTTCATTACAAACTTAAATTTAAAAATTAAATTTTTAAGGTTTAATTATCCGATCTAATTTAGAGTAGTGCTATTTTATTTGTTGGTACAATCGCCTGTTATTTAGAATGAAGCTCTATTTCAAATTTTTTTATAAGAAGTATTATTCGAAAATGTATTGACAATATATTTTCTACAGTGGTTTTAAAACTTGAAAGTTAGTACTTAGATAATTAGATTCTTAGGCTTAATTTGGACACCTTGAATAAAATTTAAATTATCTAACCCCACAAAGGTGACATTTAAATGGTTCATTTTTAATCTCTTAGAAAAATAAATAAATTTAATTAACTAAATTAATTATCTACCTCACCCATAAGTGTTAATTGATTTGTTTAATTAACAAAGAATATCTAGCCCCATCAAAGGTGGTATTCATATAAAAAAAAGAGAATCAATAAATAATAATTTATATATTTAATAACCTAAATAATATGAGCAAACATAATTAATTTTGTTATTATATCCATAAATACTTCACTATTATAAATGATAAAAATTTGCATAAATGTTTATTGAATCCATATATACGTTTATTTTTATGTTCTTAGATTAGGAAAATACAAAACCCAAAATATTGTGACATAATGTTTAGGATTTAATTTCGTTTTTAAAGGTTTGAATAATAAATTAAAAATCACATATATTCCTTCCTTAGATCGACCTTGGGAGTATATTTATCATGTTCTATAAAATGATTCGTGCACTTGCGAGAGTTTTACAAATATAAAACCAAAGTATTTACAGGATCGGCGATGCCGGTTTTGCTCATCACATACCATTCAAACGTCTTAATATCTCAACCCTTTTCAAAGGTCTTGGTGTAGGATCATGATCTTCCTCACCATCGAAAGGTTTTTTTGGTATCTAAACTTGTGTCCACATGGAAAAAATCTTCTATGTCTTCTATAAGACATCTTTCATCCCTTAACAAGATAAATTATAGAAGTTTCATCAATACAAATAGGGCACCCCATATAACCCTTTGTTGTATGTCCTAATAAGTTTCCATAGGTAGGAAAATCATTAATTGTTCATAAAAGGACCCCCTCTCAATTTAAAGTATTCTTTCTTATGTGCATCATAAAAATTTACACCATCATTCCACAACGTCTTTAAGTCATCTATTAGAGGTTACAAATACAAATCAATATCAACTATAGGTTGTTTTGGCCCTGATATCAATTTTTTTCATACACAACCAAGGAGGAATATTGTAACCATAATTACTAGCCAACAACTATATCTGCTACTAAGGAATCTGTGTGGATTAATTTCATTAGCATCAATGACAAGATGAAGATTGCACAAATTTGATGCAAATTAAAGGGATAAATTATCTACTACTTTTTAATTTGGAGAATCGAGAGGATAATATAACATCTTGTAAATAATGCAATCATTTGCAAAAGTATAAATCTTATGATATTTCATGCTAAATGGACTAGGAGATTTCTTCACTTCATATATTGAAGATGGAAACTCATTACCCTCAAGACACATATCTATTAGTAAATTTAGCAATTATGTGAATCCCTTGTCTGAAAAACCCATTTTTGTCTTCACATTGTACAAATGAACTAATTCTCACATTTTTGTAAGTTTCTTGCATTCTAGATACAACTTTAATTTTGGCATCTTCTATATGTTTTTCAAAGGTTTTGAGATTGTCCTTATGTAGTTCATCTCCCAAAGCATTAAACATATTTTATATATGTACATTATGTGTAAAGTGTCTATTATGATAAGATGTATGTAATCCACTCACATCCTTATCTATCTCTTCCTCATGAGTATCATCAATATTTTATCTATGATAATGGAAACATTAATAAATAAAAATAATATCACTACGAATGAGGTAATACTTAACATTATAAACTTCATGAAATTTCTCATTTTTATATTTAACACATAGGTATCGAATCATACTGATTTCATTTTTACTATTTCTACGAGTGAATTCGAAGAAAGTTTTAACTCTAAATATAGTCATGCTCAATTCTATACTTTGATTTCCAAGATTTGAACATTTTCTATTAATAGCATTAAACATAGTAAATATGTACCCAATAAATATAAATATATTAATCACCAATACATTTTAAAATTTATTATACGAAGTTTATAAATTATTAGAATATCAATAAAAACATCATATGAAAATAAATACATAAAATCCAAACAATCAATAAGTTCATTATAACGTTAGCAATATATAGTATTATTTAGTACATGTAATAATAAGTTCAAAAAAATTTAAATTCAATATATATATATATATATATATATATATATATATATATATATTAATTTATGTAACATGAAATAAAATTTATGTAATAAGTTAAAAAACTTTAATTTCAAAATAAAATAAATTAATATATATAACATGAAATATATGAAATTAGTTAAAGTAAATAAATAAAAAATACCTTATGTTCTTTAAGCTTGAACAAAAATAAAAAAACCTATATATATATAAACAATAATACATAATATACATAATCAAACTAGTGAGGAAATGAAGGAAAAATTTGTTTGGTTAGTGAGAATGTGAAGAAAAATGGGTAAAAAAATATTGAGTGTTAAGTTAAAAAAGGGTGAATCTAGATCAAAAAGTTTAGGGGAACAAAACCTAACTGATAGAGATAGAAATGGTAGTGAAAATGATGAAAAAAGGTCAAAATATTGCATGCGTGAGAATAAAATAGAGGACAACAACAAGAACTATCGGGGGGAAGGGGAAGAAGAAGAAAAAGGAAAAAGTCCAATTAGCATCGGTTCTACATGTTAACGACACGATGCCATGTGTAGTGTCAACTGCATCAACCAAAGTGATGCCACATATTGCGTCGGTTGTCACGTAGAACTAATGTTGTAATACTTGTTGGTTGATGTGTACAACCACGTTACATGCCATGTGTACCATTGATTGTACACATCAATCAATGTTATTTTTTAAATTGTTTTAGTATTTTTTAATTTTAGGTACACTTATAGTCAGTTTTTAACTTCAATTGACTATAAATTTCAAGACGATTTATAAGCATATCAACTTATAATTCATTATAAGTGAATTTTTATTAGTATTGGCTTTAAATTCTGACTTAAATACCCTAGTAATGAATAGTATTTGCATGTTCTTAAAGGGTGGGGGCACATATCAATAGGGTGCCCCACTTTAGAGCATATGCCACATGGTTTCACCTATTCTACAACTAATTAATGTACTAGAAAAATTAGATTATTTATTTGTTATTCAAGGTGAGAGTTTTTGCTTACCTTATTTACCTTTCCATATGGATTAGCTTAGGTAAAACATTGTTGAGAATTGACAGCCATGATTGCAATCAAGGTTCGTGCTTCTATGGGTGTTTTTTTATCAAAGTCTCATCACTTGCAACATCGATCATATTTCTCTATATATGTGCAAATCATTCATAAAAGTTTATTGAAGTAGATGTTGGTCACTTATTTGGTACTGTGGGAAGCTAGCACATTAGCTCTTGAACTTCTCCCAAGATACGTAGTGTGTCTCCCCATTAGATTACCTAATTCTATATATTTCTTTCCTTATTGTTGTAGCTCTTAAGGGTAGGAAGTACCACTCCAAAAATTATGTTTTCATCTCATGCCAAGTGTTAATTAATTTAGAGGTAGGTAGTAAAGTCATTCCTTAACACTATCTACCAAAGAGAAGAAAAAACTCTAATTTTGACTAATCTCCACTAACTTCATGCTTGAAGCAATCTCCATTAACTTTAGAGCCCCACCACTTGCAGCATCGATCATATTTCTTTATATCTGTGCAAATCCTTCATAAAAGTATTGAAGTAGAACTATCCGCTAAAGAGAAGTAGAATGTTCTAAGTTTGACTTGTTCTTCAATAATCTCCATTGACTTCATGCTTGAGTATACCACATGAAACTTCTTGAGTTGCTTTTTTGGGTCTTATCCTTCCAAGCTTCTAAAAATATATAGCAAATGAATTATTTCAAATTAAGTTCAAAACCTACTTACAAGTTAAAATAGGTAGCATCAGGGTTGCTATTCCAAGTTATATACAACTAACTTGAAAAAGTATATTATGTTTTCTTTTCTTATAGTGGGTCTATTGGTATTCTTCATCTCAAGTTGTAATGGTATCTTTGTTGAATTCAATGGTCTCCTGAGAATCAAGAACTTGAAAAGTTAGTAAAACAAATCTGAAAAAAGAAAAATTAAGAGTGAAAGAAAACTAGTAATTATTAGAAAAAATGAGAATTCAAACCCTGGGAACATGACTCCAAAATTTTGACACGTCTCAAAAAGGAACGTGAAATTTAATATCTCACTTTACTTAAAATTGTGTCAATGTAAATATAGTTATAAGTAAGGGTCAAATCTATATAAGATTAGTAATAAATATACTTTTATTTGCTAACTTGTTAATAAGTTAATTAGAGTTACCAAAGAGAGGTTTTGGTTGATCGTAAAGAAAACAAAAATACTATAGAATATTAAAGGTAAATTGCATAAGAATGATGATAAATATTATAGGAATATCCTCACTACTAAGGTACAATTCAATTAATCATGTTATGAATTAAAAATAATTTCTTTGAAATCACTTTCATAATTTAAAATTATTATTGAATTCTTAACTTTAGTTTTAAAAATCTAGGTCTACTTAATACTTCATTCATTTTCGTATTGTGTAATTGACTAATAACACAATTATCAATTAATCTAAATATGAACAATTTAGATGTAACACTTACTAGATTCAACTCATTTTTTGCATTAAGATCTAATAAGATAATGACTAAACTAGACAAAATTAAAACCATTGATAACATTTAACCCAAGAATTCAATTTTACTTGTAACAAAAGTCACAAGGTGCTACTTTGAATAAGGATATCAACAATTACAGTTTAATACATTAGACTAGCAAAAAACACATCCATCCAATAAACTTGTCAATCAACGTAATTCATACATATATAGTTTTGATAATCAAACATAAAACTAAATTCTTAAAAAATTAAGAATTTAAACTAAAATTTATTATAACATTAAATTAATTAAACCATAAGGTTTTGAATTTTCCACAATCACATTATTAAATTCGTTAGGCATAGATTCTATAGGAATCAACATTATTTTCTCAAAGAACTATAAATAAGATGATTAATAAAAGCTTATGAAAAATAAAAGATGCACCCAATGTAACCCTTGGTGTGCTCTTTAGTCTCACTTTTTCCTTATATCAATTGTTGGGTTTTGAGGTCCCATTATGTTGTTTTATAGTTTATTTTGCAAGCCTAATTAGGGTTGGATTTTGCTTGATCCAATGAATTGGATCAAAAATTGATGTTGAAAAATTCCAAATGTGAGTGCTGATTGGACTACTCAATCGATCAAAACCCTCGCTCGATCAATCTAACGTTGCAAATTTCCAACCAGAGAGATCTTGATCAATCCTTGATTGATGTAGGGGGTGCTCAATCCATCGATTCCGTTTTGGATGAATCTAGTCCCTTTCATATCGATCTAGAAATGATTAGCCATCATCTGTAGCTCCTCGATCGATCAAGTATCCATATTTTTCCACTTTATTCCTATGCTATGACCATGATTTATGTTCTACATGATGGCTGGAAACAAAGAGATTGTCAGTGTCCTTACAACTATATACTTCTATTATACAATGTATATTCCAACATGGTATATATGTGCAGTACGGTTTGAATATATTGCTTTGTTTTTAATTTGTCAATACATGTGCATTTGATTGAAAATACTTAATGATCATTTTCTGAAACATTGATCATAAATAGTTATGATTTGGATTATATATATAAGCTTTAACATTGGATGTCGAACGTTTGATGATATTACTAGTATTGAGCATCTATTGTTACCATCTTTCTTTATATTATTGTTGTCACCCAATTTAGTTGACCACTGCATTTCTATCTTCTAAGTTGGGTTAGGAATGGTATGAGATTACTTCTGCATATTTATTTAACACTGGTAATTAATAGAGTCAATGTTAAATATTGAAAATTTGCAGAATTTTTCATTGATGCAAATATGACACAAGTCTCCTATGAATTTAAACCAGGGAAGTGGAAATACCCATTTTAGATAAAACCAAGTAATGAAAATGGTGATCAGAGATTGCATTCTGTTTTTATTTGCATACTGAAGTAATTTTTCAGATTATTATTTTTGCCTATTTAATAAACATCAGAAATTAATAAAATCAATATTTAAATTTTCTTAGTGTAATATTGACAGTTGATAGAATTTTTCATTGATGCAAATATGATAACTCTCTATCATGAATTTAAAATAAACCATGTGATGAACCTTTAACTGAATGGTGATTAGATGATGCATGCATGCATTATGTTTTAATTAGTTTGCAAGCATTATTTTTGGAAGTTTAGGTGCATCTAAGCATCCAAATAATGAACTTCACTGGAGAAACAATTTTCTATGATGATCACTCTTCTAACAAAGTTTAGACTCTTAGCAGATAACATTCAAAAGTATTTAAACTTTACCCATTGTTTCAGCAGACAATAAAGCCAATGTCTTCCATCGAGAATGAATTCAAACTGGTGTTCTAATACCATAGAAAGATTCAAGAATTTGTGTTTGGAAAGAAAGAACATTGTAGAAGACGGATAGAAAGTATTAAGAACTCAGATTGTTTTGTAGACAATAAAATTAGTAAAAGCATAAATTTTAATTTTAAAATAGGTATGGGTTTAAACTATAATGTATCATAATTAATTTTAAAACTTTGACTTTTTTTCCATCTGAAACTAAATTTATAAATATTTCTTTTTTAAAATATCAAAAATAAATTAAATACTAATTTTAATAACCTTTTCTACGTGAAAATTGTTGCGTTGGAAGTCACTTCAAATAAATTAATATTATTTTATTAAATATATGTATTATAAAACATTCTACAGTATATTATACAAGTTTTTACCCAATGGTATACAAAATAATTATAATATATATTATAATATAATTTCATATATATGATTATTTTTATCATGTAACATACAATGCACCAAATTAATATACCATAAACATAAATTTTAATTAGCTTTTTTTAATTGACACAAGCACAAATTCTTGTACATTATATACAACTCATCTACAGCTTCCTCTACACACGTCTGCACTTAACAACCGAACATCTTTCCATAACATCCGAAAAGGTATAAAGAGTAAACATAAGAAAATTAGTGAAATTGACGAGTTGATATATATATATATATCGTTCGACTCATCGAGTTGGAGTAATTGTTAAATCATTTTTATAAATTCATTCTAACATAACGAGATATTAATATTTATTAAGTCGTATATTTGTTATATATTTAATATTAAATAACTTAAATTTAAAAAAAAATTATTTTAGAGTGTAAAAAATCTTAAATATAATGTATTATATTCTTCGTATTAATATAAATGTTAATCTCGTATTTATATTTTATAATTTCTCATTTTTTTGTAAAATTTAAAAGCTAATGAAATGTGATTAGGTTCTACTATGTATGTCTTCTTACTCCTATTATATATAAAATCTTCTCTCGAAAAAGAGATTATTTAATACTTTTTCAAATATATATATTGAAGGACTTAACGAAAAAAAAAAGATTAAACGTTGAAAGTTAAAAATTAATATTTTATAAATTTTGTTGTTATCTTTAAATAATATTACATGTGTTAAGTTATTTATGTGTAAAATGATACGTTAGTAATACTGTTAAATTATATATTAAATTAAAAAAAATAAAATATTAAAATAAATGTGAGATAAAAAGACTAATACATACAAGATAAAGAATCATTTTACATGGTCACAACTCTCCATACATTTTCCAATGGTATATTCGAATGAAGGAGACTCTTTTATTACGTGAAGTTTCTCTAAATTAAAGACACACTTTCTTTCTTTCTTTTTTTTTTTTTTTTGGGGGTTTTTTTAAAGACTTTACCTTCCCGTGTTATTAAATACGTCCTTACCGGAATCTCGTATTCATCAAATCCATTTAACGAATCCCGTACAATGACTCCCTCTCTTCCCGGACCCTCTCTCCCTGTCGAGAGTATACCTTATTGAATACCTTTTAATCTATAAAAGTTGCTCTTAATAATGTCCAAAAGAAAGTTGGGCTTTTTTTTCCTCATTAAACTTTTTAGTGGGCCTTGATCATACCTGAGCAGCTAAGCTTATGCACTTTTCATAAATAAGTAATAAAAAAGCTTATGTACTTAAGCTCTTCGAATTCTACAAAGTCAACTAGCAGCATCTGGAACACAAACATATATATATATATATATATATATAGAGAGAGAGAGAGAGAGCAGAAAATGAAATAGAAAGACACCTATCTACACTCTTTAGTTACTAATAAGAAAAGGAGAACTACAAATTTGAGCTACAAGTTCTTAAGTTCCATGGATTTCCTATTTTGTTCAACTTTCAATTACAAATGAGAGAACTGAACTGTAGGATTGAGTTCCTGAGTCAAAAGCAATGGTGTATTTGTAAATAGGCATGCCAGAAAAAGTTGTTTATTGAAGTGCAAACATTGACGGCCAATTTACTTTTGAGAGGCTTCACATTGCAAAGGTAATACTTGCTATTCCGTCCGTCTCACATATCAAGATGGGCTTATACTAGTAGTCCAGTAAGGCCCACCAGGGGGCTCATTGAACACAAGCGGGAGCAGCTTCTCATTCTTTTTATTTTTGAAAAAATAGAATTTTATTAAAGATCAAAATATACGATTAAGATTAAAAACAAATTATAAATCTAAATACATCAACAATCAAAAATTGTTAAAACAAAACTACAAACATTCTTTTACTTTATTGTAAGTTTTTGTAATCGATTGTTTATATGTTCTAATTGATATATTGATAATTCATTAAAATAAAATAAAATTTTGATACTATATTATAATTTTTATGATCGGATCTACATAAATATGTAAATCGATAATAAAATACAAACTTTATTACTATAATATAACTTTATTAACATAAATATATTATAGATAATTTACCTAGATAAAAAATCATCCTAAAACAAGATCTAAGTGAAGAACAATACAAATATGTATTTTTTATTTAAAATTATTAAATTGAATAAAATAAACATAAGTAAAATAAATATATGAGAAAATGGTTTACGAAGAAGAAGATGATCTCTTATAGAAAGCAAATTAACTTCTTAAAGGTTTTATATCATTGACATTTCATAAGCTAAATTCCACCCTGCACATAAAGAGAAAGTCTAGTGTATAATTTGAGTTGTATGCCACTATTTCTCATGATAGAGAAAGTCTAGTGTATAATTTGAGTTGTATGTCACTATTTCTCATGATCTTTTCTTCCATAAAAGGAAAAAAATGTTAATTTTGGATAAAATTAACATACATGATTGAATAGGGACATATAACCATTGTATTTAAGAATTTTTCGCATATAATTTCATCTTTTATATACTAATTTTCTAGATAATTATATAATTTTGGTGAGGCAATAATAACAAGTTATTAGCAATTATTCTTGTTCACTAAGAGAATATGGCTTGAAATGACCCCGCTTAATGGATGCATTCATATTTGACATCCTCTTATTTTTCAACACGTTTAAAAAAAAAATTTTGCTTTAGTATATGTGTTTAAAAATACAAATATTGTCAAATCTTCAATAAATTTGCCGAAGAACAATTGTTAAATTAGCAAAACACCATGATACACCGCAAAGAATAAATGTTGAATCATAAACACTACTTTTAAACATGTATTCAAATGAGGTTTCGGATTCCATTCAAAGGTCCTTAACTTCTTAGATATATAAAATAGTTATTTTACAAAGTTGTATTAATCATAAAGTTATCTTAATAGTAGACGTGTAAATTTAACATGTTATGCTCAAAGCTTGAAAAACCCAATCTGATCTGATTGGTTGGTTTCAAAGGCCAACTAGAATTGAATAAGTCTATTCATGCTTTACTTAAATAATTTTAGGGTCTACCTTAGAGCTAAACATTTTTATTATCTTTAAAGTATATATTAAGTTTAAATTTTATAAAATATACATATCTTTAATTAAATATTTTATGATATTATTTTATAATTTTTACCTAATTTAAACTCAAATAATAAGCCCAAATGTACCTAAATATCTTAAAATTGGACTTTGAGCTTAAGTTTAATATAAAAACCTAATTCGACCCATGGGCCAATAATATCCACTCCGAAGTTTAAGGCTTGTTTGCTCTGCACAAATTTACATCCCTATTTAACAATAAAATTAATTCTTTTTCAAATTAGATTTGTCACCATGTGATGATATTTTTATAAAATTTAATTAAATGTTATTTTATAATATATAATGTGTAATTTAATTTGTTTTCAATTCTACCTTTTTAGTGATTGATTTAGTGTTATGATGATAAAACTTATTTTTCTTCATTTTAAATTACAGTTTCGAATCACACTAAAATTATGTTTCGATTCCACCTTTTCAAAATTAAGAAAACATAATAATTGAAATATTAAATGGATTTTTTTATTTTAAGTACCAGGTTAGTTTTATCATTTAAATTTCAAATAATATGAGTTGGGATTATAGATTGGTATTTTGATGTTATAAGTTTTTAAGATATTAGTGACTTTTTTCTTTACTTATATTACTTGAGACAATAAAATGAAATATTGATTTAAAATTAATATTGATTTTTTTTTTGTGGTAAATAATATTGAATTTGATTACTTCACCTTATAGTTATATTAAAATTATGTGTAATATGAATTTTGATTCCCTATTGAAGTTTTTTTTACCTTGAAAAGGATCTCAAACTTTTTTTTTCTTTTAAAAAATTGGTTTATTTGAAGGTATTCAATATCAAGATTAAAGGGAATTAAAAATAATTCAAAATATATAATGGTTTCATGAGTGTAATTCATTAAATATGTTATCAATCTTGGAGCTTATGAAAAAGGCTATTAGTATTAAAGCCCAAAAATAGCATTCATAGAATATAATCAAATTGGCTTCTAATGACGCTTTGATGTCGCAGGGTTATATTAAAAGTTTATGGTGTAACATTTATTAAGTGAAAAAAGGGTCCAGAAAACCCAAATGTTAACTATTATTTAAATTTGTTAATCTTGAGATTAGTTAGTCTTAGTATAACTTTATACAGCATATAAATTTAAATCATATCTATATAATTTTTTATTATTTAATAATTTTTTTTTTAATATTTCTCTTTTTTTTAAGTTTACTGTACATATATATATATATATATATTATATACGTATAGCATATGCATTTGTCATGGACAATTATAATTCACATGTTATTTTAAAGTTAATTGAATTATATATATATATATATATATATGGGGTAAGCATATGCATTTGTCATGGACAATTATAATTCATATGTTATTTTAAAGTTTGGGGTAAGCATATGCATTTGTCATGGACAATTATAATTCATATGTTATTTTAAAGTTAATTGAATTATATATATATATATATATATATATAAAGTCTGTTTGATAATATAGTTAAATATCTTAAAAATTAAAATAATCTCGTATGTAATTAAAAAGTGGAAATGAAAAGGATAATTATAAATTTTTGTTCATTTACCTATTATTATTTAAATAATTATAAAATGTCAAAAAATATTAAAAAAACTATTTTTTTCATATCTATAAAGTAACTTAAAGTGGTATATGAATTTCCAAAATCTATGTATGCCATACACTCTCTTCAAGAATCTTACAGTCCTAGCCCATCTCTGGCGTGGGCATATTGACTGAGGCTGATAGCACATTGAAGACAAGATGAATTGAACTTGAATTGTGTTATTTTGAGAAAAAATATTTTTCTATTTGGTATTTGGGTTAAACACTAATTGTTAACAATAAATATTATAAAAGATATCCTTCTTAATTATAAAAAAAACAAACGTGTCTAGTCCAATAAGATTATCACACATCAAAAACATATCCGCATTCTTTTTATACTTAGTAAGAAATAGAACATAAAAGAAAAAAACTTTAATAAGGAAATTGTTTTGTAATTTTTCTTATTTTGTCGATTTTTATATATAAATACATGAAAATTTTTTTATTATAATTTAAATTAATGAGTAATTTTTAAAATCAAGAAAAATATTTGAATACAAAAAAAATACATATATATATCATTTAATTATATTTATTTGAAATTTGATATCATTTGATAAAAATATTTTTATAAAATATTTAAGTGGGAACAAATATTTATCTAAATCATTTCCAACAATCACACCCTCCGTAATCTAACGAGTGGAGGTATAAGTGAATAGGTTTTATTTGATTAATTAAAACATACGAACAATTTTAGGTTCACCCCTTCTTCATATTATCAAGATTTTTTGTTCAAATCATGACCTAAATAAACCTGAAAAATGGTGCACTGTCCTATTGATCCATAAAACTATAGGACCTTAAGATCTTGAACAGAATAAATGCCTGAGACATGCCTCCTTTATCTTTTTGATAAATAGTACAAGACAAAAAAAAAGTGGTTAGGACCATGTGAATGTCAACTATTTGGTATGGCACATGTCTCATCCATCATCTAATGGGAACAAATAGGAGAAAAATAATATTAATTAATGAAAGAATTAAGTATGTTTTTATTTGTGTAGGGATATTAATATGCGTTAATATTATAATAATATTTTATTAATAACTATATAAAAAAATAATATCATTAAAGATAAAATAAATATTTTATGTCTTTTTATTATGAGGATAATAAAAATAATTGTGATAATAATTATCATTTTATGTTAAAGAAAATAATTTCTCAATATTCAAAGGTCGAATTCAAGAACATGTGGGTTGTCTCAGCATGAGATGCTCACTTAATTTCTTGTAATATGCAGGAGTGAGTTATAAATTTAACAGTTTCATATCAACAAAAAAAAAAAAACTCTTTAAAAGGGCTTTTTGTGTTCCAAAAATAGATTGAAAGTATTTAGGCTTTTCAGAAGAGTAGGCCACCAAACTTTTATTTCTCTCCGAAACAAAGCAATTTCCTTTTGGAATTTTGCATGATTCACTTGATCCAAGGCGCATCTAAATCTAATCATACTGTCTTATTTAATAACAAAAATAATTTAGGGCAGGAAAAATTGTTATTCTAGGGCTTTTGAAAAGGCGATAGGTTAATAGCACAATCTTTTACTCACAATTAATTATAAAATATCACTTGTTAAAATAATTTAAAAAATAATAAATTATTTATTTAAAAAAAAACTGTCACATATCAATTATAATTATTGTGATTGTGTGTACATTTAGTATTTTTGTTTCAGAAAATAAAGTTTAAAATGCATGCTTTATGATTGTGTTTCTAATATATCCCAACATTACCGCATGAGATTCTAGTCACCATGATTGGATACACCATGATTGGTTTTGACTGCTTTTTTTCATTTAAAGGAAGATCTCATTTTTTGACTCTAAGAGTCCCTCTTTCATGCATTTCAATGTAGTGCCTTTATAGTGCAAATCTATAACGTATGTTATACTATCTTACATAATGTTGATGATCTGTAAGCTGCTGGACCATGATATATGTTTGGATATGGACCAAGACATGTAGTTTGGCCCGACACGAAGGATTAAGAGCTGTAGCATGACTCGGAGACTAAGGATCAACATGTAGGTTGGTTTGATGCAAAACAAGCAACCTGAGCTCATGTCATCAGATCGCTTCTTTGAAAGAAGACCTATTCACGAGAAGGAATATCTTGAATGATATATTTGTCTCTATACACTTTAAATGCATTAGCAAAGTAGGAGATATATCTCATTGTATAATCGACACCTACACGTATAATGTTCTATAAATAGAGGAGCCTTTAATGGAATCCATATATTTAATTAAATATTTGAATTTCTCTCTAAGTTCTCTCTTTGCACTCAGATCAATCTCAAACATTTTCGCACCCATCGTAGGGTTCAGTTTTTTAGGTCAAGTTTAAGTTTCTAACCCCATACTTTTTGGTATTTACTTTGAGTCTTGAGAGAAGCTTGAGAAATCTGTCGTGCTTTGCTAAAAAAATTGCACCTAAACCATTTGTTACACATCAAAATGGTGGGAACTCGTGGTGATAGAAATTCAAAATTGGCTAACGAAGAAGCGAGGGTGGTTCTGAGAGATGCATCACCATCCCTCGATGAGGTTAGAACACAAGATAGCCTCCATCACCATGAGATGGCTTGCCAACTCCTAGAATTGATAAGGGAGCTTGAGGAAACTAAAAGAGAAAATAGGGCATTACAGTCCCAGTTAGAGGGAAGGGCCCTAGACGACTGAGCAGCAGACCCAATTAATGGAAACATAGCAACACAAGGTCATCCCGAGTTGCACCATTCAGAATAGGAGGATAAAAGGAATCCTATTTCTATCTCGACGAGACCTGGTGAAGAACAATGGGTTCTGGATAGGAAGAGATGAGAGGCACACTTTCAAGCATTGGAGGAAGCAAATAAGAAGCAAGACCAAGCTTTGAAGATAGCTAATGAGAAGAAAGAAAAGGGTAAAACTCCTTATGATATGGACAGGGATTGTGAACAATTTTGTATCTCCCCCTTTTTCTAATGATATTGAAAATGACGAGCCCCTGACAAGTTCATCGCTCCAAAATTCCCTAACTATTTTGTGACAAAAGACCCAGTAACGTACGTGCAACACTTCAAAACAGTCATAACTCCCATGAACCTAACCTAAGGAAAAAGAGATTCCATGATGTGCAAGCTGTTTGTAGCTACTCTTTATGAGGGTGCCCAAAAATGGTTCAACAACTTGGTACCCCAATCCATAACCTTCTTTCAAAAGTTTCCCAAGCTCTTTATCGCAAACTACGCCTGCAACAAACCCTTGAGAAAAGAATCACACCATATTTTCTCAATTATTTTAGAGGGGGGAGAATCCATTGAGGAGTACATGAAACGATTCAGGGAGGAAAAATTGGAAATCTCTTATTGTCCTAACTCTATAGCTATAAAGGCCTTTCGAAGAGGTTTCCCCAAGAATTATGATCTATTTGTAGAATTAACCAAGATAGTGCCTTGTACTTTAGAAGAAGCTTATGGTGAGACAAGAAATTTTATCAACGTAGAGAGAGCTTGGTTCAGTCAAAGGACATCGAACTAACATGAAAATGGTGCCAAAAAAAGAAAAGAGCAGGATAAGCCCAAATAGGGCACATCAAAACAGCGGAAGTAAATGCTTCACATCTATTAGCAAAGGGCTATCTGAAGGACCTCATCACAGAAAATGAAGATAGGATAAATTAAAAAAATAGGTGAGAGGTGCCAAAAAATTCCAACCTAACAGGTAGTGAAGGGGAGTCCTACAGAGAAACCAATATCAGAACCATACACACCATACATGAAGGGCCAGGAGTTAATGGAAGTTCAAAGAACTCACAAAAGGTTTGCTAGAGAATTGTGAAATTCCCTTATATAAATGC
The DNA here is from genome assembly GCA_030763125.1 of Hippophae gyantsensis. Classification (NCBI taxonomy): domain Eukaryota; kingdom Viridiplantae; phylum Streptophyta; class Magnoliopsida; order Rosales; family Elaeagnaceae; genus Hippophae; species Hippophae gyantsensis. Next base: position 36,112,990 of record CM061035.1, on the reverse strand, counting down.
TTTGGACAAAAGGACACCTACCACTGAAATAATTTTCAATGAATGAGATCAGACCTCGTCTCATCATAAGGATCCTCTAGTGATCACTACAAGGATTGGAACTTTTGAGGTTTGTAGAATTACGATTGATATAGAGAGTTTGGTAGACCTCTTTTATCTGACCACTGTAAGAGCTCTAGGTACAAAGGATCATGATATTGTCAAGATGGAGCTTCGTCTTGTCGGGTTTAACAGTAGTACCACCTATGCCAAAGAAATGGTAGTGCTATCTATTATGGCAAAAAGAGTGATAGTAATGGCCACTTTTGCAATCATCGATGTCCCAGCTCATTACAAATCCATCTTGGGAAGACCTTAGATACATAAAATAAGGGAAGCTTCATCCACCCTCCACCAAGTAATCAAATTTCCTACTAATGGAGGTCGAGAAGAGAGGGGACTAGGAGAAGGCCAAGAGTTGTTATAATGCTATTATGAAGGAAGTAACCTGCAAGTAGTAGTTATCGAGAGGCCTCCCTCAAAGGAAGCCACATAGCAAAGGCCTTATAAAATTGATCAACTTAAATTAAGTAAAAGACCTCCTAATGGAGGTGAAATGTTAGATCCACCCTTTAAAATTAGGTGGAGACATGACAATGGAGCTAGAGGAACAACTTTCACAGTTCTTCAGGACTAACTTAGATGTCTTTGCATGGATTCCAACTGACATGCTTGGAATTGTTCCAAAATTATTATCACACTAATTAAACATTAGTCCAAAGGCTAGACTCGTACAACAACGAAAGAGAAAATTCCAAAGAGAAAAGAACAAGGTCATCAAACACCAGGTGGCTACCCTTAAAGAAGTAGAGGTCATAAGGGAAGTCAATTATCCCTCAAGGCTATCAAATGTGATCCTAGTCAAGAAAGCATGTGGGTCATCTCATATGTGTGTACCATTCACAGATTTAAATGAGGCATGTCCCAAGGATTGTTTCCCCTCCCAAGTATTGATTAATTGGTTGAGGCTTTTGTCGGCTTTTGGATGATGAGTTTTTTGGATGCATACTCGGGGTACCACCAAATTAGGATGCACCACGAAGATGAGGAAAAAACATATTTTATCATGAAAGAAGGAACATTCTATTATAAAAGGTTGCCATTTGGAATGAAGAATGCCGGTGCCACATATAAACGTCTAGTCAACAAAATATTTGAATAACAAATAGGGAGGAACCTAAAAGCCTATATGGATGATATGGTGGTAAAAGTAGCTCAACCCATGGACCATATTAAATACCTAGAGGAAGTATTCTCAATAATACAATGATGTAGTATGAGGCTTAATCCAAAAAAATGCATACTTGGTGTCGTAGGGAAATTTTTAGGGTACCTCGTGTCAGCTAGCACGATTGAAGCTAATCTAGACAAGATATAAGCCCTGATAAATATGAAACCACCTTATAGCCTTAAGGGAATCCAACAATTAAATGGAAGAATAGTAACATTGAATAAGTACATTTCTAAATGCATTGATAAGTATCTACCCTTATTCAAAATATTGATAAAGGGCACATTAGTCTTTTGGGATGCGAACTGCGATAAAGCCTTTGAAGAAATCAAGAAGTATCGGAGTAGCCCTTGTCTTAGCTAGCCCTCATCTAGGTGAGGTTTTTTATTTGTATTTGGCTATGAATTCCCATACGTGCAGCGTTGTACTCCTAGCTAAAAGAAACAAAGTTCAGCATCCTATCTACTACATTAACCAGGTCCTGATAAATGCCCAGAGCAAGTATCCAACAATTGACAAGTTGACATTCACTCTCAAAGTTAGTGCACAAAAGCTCAGGCATTAATTCAGCTCATACACAATTATGGTACTCATTTCTCATCCACTCAAGAATGTCATAACGAAGCTAGATGTAGCAAGAAGGCTAGTATAGATAGCCATAGAATTGGTGGAATACGACATTAAATACATGGTTAGAAAGGCCATCAAAGGGCAAGAAATGGCCGAGTTTATGGCTGATTTTAGTGAAAAGCTTGAAATTGTTGACAATGAGGAGAAAAAGAGAGTATGTGGGGTAGATAGAAAAAAGAGCACAATTTGGCAAGTGTTTGTTAATGGAGCACAAAACTTCAATGGCGTAAGGCTAGGAGTAGTCTTAGTAGACCACAACAACAACTGTTTCGAGTACGTAATCAAACTTGATTTCCATGTGACCAATAATGTTATAGAATATAAGGTAGTTATATTTGGGGCCATGATCGCAAATAAGTTGGGAGCTGATAGGGTCACACTACAAAGTGATTCAAGGCTAGTGGTCAACCAGTTCTTGGAGACACATTACTATAAAAATGAGCATTTAAGTTGAAATTTAAAGTTGGTTTTTGGGTAAAACTAACTTTTAATAAATTTTAAGTCTGTACGTTCAAAAACTAACTTAAAAAAAAATAGCGTCGGTCCTACGTGTCAATCGATGTTATCCACGTTTTTTCCTTTTCTCTCTTTTCTCCCCTATTTTTAGACAAAATCATGTATTGTGTCCCAGCTGCTACCCAAAAACCGACCACCTCTTCCTACTCTTTCTCATTTTTTGGTGTCGTTTAGTGGGTTTTCTTTCTCTCCAATTTCTCTTCTAGATCCGCTATTTTTTTAGTATAATACTCAAATATTTTATACCTATTTTCCTTCACTTTCTCACTTACAAAACACCCTTTTTTTCATTTCCTTCATTTTTTCACTTTATTTACTCTTGTAAGTATTTTTATGAATGATTTTACATTTATTATTCATATTTTTTCACTTCATGTTTATGTGTATAAATTTTTGTGTTATATGTAGGTTGTGTATTTTTATTCAAGCTTAGAAGAGAAGAATGTATTTTTATTCATTTCTTTATTTTAATAATTTTATGTATTTAGGTTTTTGATATATATTAATTTATTTTAAACTTAAATTTTTGAAAATTATTTACATGTACATGAAATATATATATATATAATATAAAATATATTTTTATATGTATATAATGTATAATAGGTTTATTAATATTTATAATTATATATATGTATAAATATTTATTATTATTAGTTACATGCATTTATATATATATATATATATATATATTATATATTATATATTGTTAATATTATATATTTGTTAATGTTATTATAAGTTTATTATTAATTGTTTGGTTTTTATGTATTTATTTTTATATGATGTTTTGATAGATATATATTCTAATAATTTGAAAATTCATATATAATAATATCTAAAATATATTGGTTGGATACATATTTAATATGCTTAATGTCATTAATAGAAAATTAACAAATCTTGGATGTCAAAGTGTAGAATTGAGCAGGACTATATTTCTAGAGTTAAACATTTTTTGAAATTTGCTCGTAGAAATAGTAATAATGAAATTAGTATGATTCGATGTCTGTGTTAAATATAATAATGAAAAATTTCATGATATTGATGAGATTAAGTATCACCTTATCCGTATTGGTATTTTTTTGAATTATAAATGTTGGTATTATCATGGAGAAAATATTGATAATACTCATAGGGAAGAGATAAATAAGAATGTAAGTGGATTATATACATCTTATCATAATGTACAGACAAAAAATATGTTTCATGGTGGATAAGATGAACTACACGAGGAAGATCCCAAAACCATTAAAAAACTTCTAGAAGATGCCGAAAAACCATTGTATCCAGAATGCAAGAAATACACTAAAATGTAGGGATTGGTTCATACCATGCAACCATCCATGCCAGCCATGTCACTCATGCAATCTCATGGCATCCAACCTATATCCTTAATATGATATAGTCATCCTATTGGTCCTCCCTTTATCTCAGGAATGCAGATGTAATTAAGTAGTAGTTCAATATCTCCAATGCAATCTGTGGAATCTTACCATCCATCACATGATGAATGTTTTGATGATAATGTCCTTCAATAGCTACTCCACATGGAAGTCCTCCATTTGATGAATTATTTGTGGTAAGATTTAAAGGTTATGTAGATAGTCTATTATTTTAATTTTTTATTATATATAATTGATAACTTGCATAATTTGGTATAATTTATCACTTCTCAACTTTAACTTTAGTCTAATTTTATTTAATTTTTATTGATTTTAGACTTAATTATTATTATTTAAATTTTATTGCAAATTTGAAGAAAATGAAAATCCAAAATTTTAGAAGCATATTGTCTAAGCACTATCAAATTTAAAAGAAGATTTATTTAAATCAAATTTAAATGAATATTCCTCAATATATATATATATATATATATAAAGGAGGAAGATTGAGGAAAAGAGGGGCCGCAAGACAGAACCAAAAAAAATATAGAGAGAAGCAATGTAGATAGGAGAAAAATAGACTGGAGTGTCATAGAAAAATGCAAAAACAAATTTTTTTTTCAAGTCAATTTTCTTTCAAATTCTCGGAGAAAATAATGGTGAATTCGTTTACATTAAATTTAATTTTTAGCATGAACCAATTTTTATTTATTCTAGGAAAAATATATAATTAAATTATGAACTATGCTTGCTTTTCTATGTTAATTTGAATGATTTATCTTCATGTTTGTCTCATTTATTCTGAGTTTAATGCTTCTGATTAACTAGCCATTAATTTGATGATTTTATTCTTGTGATTTACAATGGAAAGAGGGAATTATAGGATAGATCTGAAATATTTTTGGCATAGATAAATATAGAGATTGAAAGACTTGTATGAACATGTGTAGTATTAAAATCATTGGTCTTAATTCTTTCTTACTTTATTAAATTGTATACTCTTATGTAAATTAATTAACAAGAATGTTTCTAATTGACCGTCGAAAGAGGATTTTGGATGTTTTTTGGAGATTGCTAACACACAGAGAAAATTAAATTCAATTAGCTAGATTAGTAAATCATAGTGAGGGATTAGGTGAAATAAATTTCCTAGAATATTTTCTTCCTATTAATTTGATCTTTGAAAAGTATCTTTATTTTGTTTTGTGCATTTTCTTTAAATTAATTTTATTTTAAATTTCAATTACAACAACTTTAGTGATTTTTTCTAGATAAAATTGAGATTAATATAATTTTGGAATTTGTCAAAAGTAAGTTACCAATCCATGAGGACGATACTCTTCTTTTCACTTTATTATAAAACTACGATACTATGCACTTGCAGTTTTGCATCGATCAAGTTTTTGGTGCCGTTGTTGGGGATTGTTTTTTTCTTATTTATGCCAATATTGATACAAAGTAACTTTGTTTTAATTTAGAATTATATTTTGTTTTTATTTTTCTATAGGTGTGTTTTTTACGTTGGATGCATCATGCTAGAACTTGAAACATTATTTCTTTTGATCTGGAGATTGAAAAAACTTAGATCACGAAGAAAGTAGAAAGTACTAGCCATGTCTGTAGGAGAACATAATGTACCGCCACACACCTTAAAGGATTATGTAAAGTTAATTGTGAATGAAAACTACTCAGGTGTAAGATGTCAGACCATTAATGCCAATAATTTTGAGCTCAAACTTGCGTTGATCAGTATGGCATAACAAGCCCAATTTAGCGGATCACCACTTAATGATCCCAATATTCATTTAGTGATGTTCTTAGAGATTTATGACACTATAAAGATGAATGGTGTTAATGAAGACACCATTAGATTGAGATTCTTTCCCTTTTCATTGAGGGACAAGGCCAGGGGTTGGCTACAATCTCTACAACTAGGAAGCATCACTAGTTGGCAGGACATGGCAAAAGATTTCTTGCTAAATTCTTTCCACTTGCAAAAATAGCCCAACTTAGGAGTGAGATTACTCAATTCAAACAAAATTATTTTGAGACACTTTATGAAGCATGGGAAATATATAAAGATATGATTCGATGTTTCCCTCAACATGGATTTCCGGATTGGTTGCAAGTTCAGATGTTCTATAATGGGTTAAATGGGCAAACTAGAACCGCAGTTGATGCTTCTTCTGGTGGAAATTTGATGTCAAAGACAACTGAAGGTGCTACTTCTCTTTTGGAAGAAATGGTCTCAAACAACTATCAATGGCCAACTAAAAGATCTATGATTAAGAAAAATGATAGGATTCATGAATTGGAGCCGTTTGTTGCCCTTTCAGTTCAAGTAGCTTCTCTTTCTCATAAGATTTCTACCTTGACAACCCAATGAATACCACAAAGTGCATAATATGTTGAAACTTCAAGTATGGAAGTTTCAATGAAAGAAGCAAGTCAATAATAGGTTCAATACATCAATAATCGAAACTACAACTATCATGGAAATCCTATGCCAAATTACTACCATCCAAGGTTTTAAAATCATGAGAATTTTTTTTATGGAAACACAAAGAATGTGCTACAACCCTCTCCAAGATTTGATAGTCAACCAAGTGGGAAGAAAATGTCACTTGAGGATGACATGGTTTCCTTTGTTGAGAAGACCAAAGCAAGATTTAAAAATAGTGATTCATAAATGGATAATATTGAGATTCATTTTAACAATATGAGAGCCACTATGAAAAATCTTGAAATGAAAATTGGGAAACTAGCTACAACCATCAATTCTCAATAAAGAGGAACTTTTTCTAGCATTACAGAAATGAATCCAAAGGAACAATGCAATGCTATTACACTTAGGAGTGGAAGAGAAATTGAGAGGTCACCATCAAAGGAAACTGAGTCCACCCCTAAAACTCCAAAAAAATGGAAAAATCAATCATAAAGTATAAGAAGAGGAGATTGTTGATGACACACTAAGAGAGATTGACATGTTTCATCAATTTCATTTCCTAACAATCCTCATATTCTCTCTACTCTACTTCCTTATCCTCAACGCTTTCAAAAACAAAAATTAGATAAGTAATTTTCTAAGTTTTTGGATATCTTTAGGAAAATTCACATAAATATTCCTTTTACAGATGCCTTGTAACAAATGCCCAATTATGCCAAATTATTGAAGGACATCATTTGCAAGAAGAAAAGATTGGAGAAGTTCAAAATAGTGAAACTTTCTGAAGAATGTAATGCCATTCTTCAAAAGAAATTACCTCAAAAATTAAAAGATCTAGGGAGTTTCACTTTGCCTTACACTATGGAAAATTTTATTTTTTATAAAGTTTTATCTGATTTTGGTGCTAGCATTAATCTTATGCCTCTGTCTATTTATAAGAAATTGGAACTTGGAGAGTTGAAACAAACAACAACTTCTTTGCAACTAGCAGACTGATCCATCAAGTATCCACAAGTAATCATAGAAGATGTATTCGTAAAGGTAGATAAATTTATTTTTCCTACTGATTTTATGGTGTTAGATATGGATGAAGGCCAAGATGTCCCACTAATTCTTGGCTGACCATTCTTGGCTATGGGAAGGACTTTAATGGTTGTTCAAAAAGGTGAGTTAAATTTGAGAGTGAACAAGGAAGAGGTTACATTCAACATCTACAAAGCTATGAGATTTCCAGAAGATCCAAGCACTAGCTTTTGGGTAGATGTCATTGAGCAATGTATAGTAAAAGCCTTTCAAGAAGATATGTGAGACGATCACTTAGAATGATGTATCACTACTTCATCTCATGTTTATGGTTTCAATAACTCTGTTGTTTATGAACCTGGTTTACCTTTTGTCAGTGAAGAATTTATCCACTATGTATTTTCCTTGGAACCATTACAACACGTTACATCATATAGCATAGAAGTGGAAATGCTAGAGCCAATGGTAGCAAAGAATAATTCTGTAATCTCTAGAAAAAAGTGCATCAAACTACAACTCCAGAGTTGAAGCAATTGCCTGGTCATCTTTGCTATGTGTTCTTGGGTGATAATTACACATTTCCAGTGATTATTGTGGCATCACTTACACATGAAGAAGAGGAAAATTTACTACGTGTATTAAGGGAGCATAGAACAGCCTTTGGATGGACTATCTTTGACATAAAAGGTATAAGTCCATCCATTTGCATGCATAAGATTCTAATGGAGGAATCTTACAAACCATCAATTGAGCCCCAAAGAAGATTAAATCCAGCAATCAAGGAAGTTGTGAGAGCTAAAATTTGAAGCTCTTTAATGCTATAATTATTTATGCTATTTTAGATAGCTCATGGGTATATCCAGTGCATATTGTACTATAAAAGGGAGGAATAACGGTGGTGAAAAATGATAATAATGACCTTATTCCTCTAAGAACAATCACGGACAAGTTGAATAAAGCAACAAGGAAGAATCATTTTCCACTTCCATTCATTGACCAAATGTTAGATCGATTGGATAGCTATCCCTATTATTGCTTCTTAGATGGTTATTTATGGAATATCCAGATTGTTATAACCCCCGAAGATTAGGAGAAAACTAAATTCACATGCCCCTCAAATCATTTTCTATTAGAAGGATGCCTTTTGAGAAAATACTTTGGTGGAAATTTGCATTTAAAGAGAAAGTTAGTTCAAATTAAATAATTCACATTATGTTTGCTATATATGATCAAAGTGAAAAAAAAAGAAAAAAAAGAAAGTGAAAAGCAAGAATCGAAAAAGGGTTAAAGTGATTGAAAATAAAAAAGGCTATAAGTATCAAGATGCTAAAAAAAAGTAGAAAAAAAGAGCACTCCACTTATTGAGTATAGCAATAATATTGTCATTATTATGAGCATATTGTCAAGAACGAGATATGGTATGAATCCTATGGATATTCTTTTATTGTTTCTTTCTACCAAGTATTTTCCCAGTTTGCTTTGATTTTCAATATCCATTTATTTCTTAGCCTTCACCTTGTGGCCTGTCATTACAAACTCTTGCTTGACAAATTAGGGATTTTTGATTGATTTTCTTGCTATATTTTATGTAAAAAAGAGTAAGTTATTCGTGATGAAATCTAAATTCCGATCATGGTTTGGTGAGTGATGGTACTTATCTATAGGGTCTTGTTGAAAATATCTACAATTGTCTTTTATTTTATTTTAATATTGTTTGAGGATAAACAAAGTTCTAAGTTGGGGGTGTTTGATGACTTGCATAATTTGACATAATTTTTCACTTGTCAACTTTAACTTTAGTCTAATTTTTATTGATTTTAGACTTAATTATTATTATTTAAATTTTATTACAGATTTAAAGAAAATAAAAATCCAAAATTTTAGAAGCATATTGTCTAAAGACTATCAAATATAAAAGAAGATTTATTTAAATCAAATTTAAATTAAGATGTATTTAAATTAATATTCCTCAATATATATATATATATATATATAAGAAAAAAGAAACAAACGGTGCATAAAATGGATATATATATAGAGGAAGATTGAGGAAAAGAGGGGCCGCAAGACAACCAAAAAAAATATAGAGAGAAGCGATGCAGATAGGAGAAAAATAGATTGGAGTGTAACAGAAAATAAGTGAAAATAGATTTTTTTTGTGAGTCAATTTTCTTTCAAATTCTCTCAGAAAATTATATTGAATTCATTTACATTAAATTTAATTTTTAAAATTAACTAATTTTTATTTATTCTAGGAAAAAGATGTAATTTAATTCTACACTATGCTTGATTTTTGTATGTTAATTTGAATTATTTCTCTTCATGTTTGTTTGATTTATTTTGAGTTTAATGCTTCTAATTAACTAGCCATTAATTAGATGATTTTATTCTTGTGATTTACTATCGGAAGAGGAAATTATATGATAGATCTGGAATATTTGGCATAAATAAATATAGAGATCGAAAAACTTATATGAACTTGTGTAGTATTAAAATCATTGGTCTTAATGCTTTCTTGCTTTATTAAATTGCATACTCTTATGTAAATTAATTGACAAGAATGTTTCCAATTGACTATGGAAAGAGGCTTTTGGATTTTTTTGGAGATTTCTAACAAATAGAGAGAATTAAATTCAATTAGCTAGATGAGTAAATCATAGTGAGGGATTAGGTGAAATCAATTTCCTAGAATCTTTTCTTCCTATTAATTTAATCTTTGAACAATATATTTATTTTGTTTTACGTAATTTCTTTATATTAATTTTATTTTAAATTTCAATTACAATAACTTTAGTGATTTTTTCTAGATAAAATTGAGATTAATATAATTTTGGTATTTTTCAAAAGTAAGTTACCAATCCCTGAGAACGATACTCTTCTTATCACTTTATTATAAAACTATGATACTGTGCACTTGTAGTTTTGCACTAATCAATATCACTTAAATTTTTTGTAGAATATGAAATTTTTGTTGAAACATCCATCATCTACGGACTATGTTGCTATTAGAATGGTTCAACAATTGAGCGATGATCAAATGATTCATAATCAATATTTGCCAAATTATTGACAAATAGTTATTGATCAATCATTGCTTCATGATTGTCCACTACGTGTGCCTTCTAATGTTAACACAGTCCAAGAAGCGATTGGAGAATATATGGCTTATTCGTCAAGTCAAGTTGTGATACATTTTGACATGGTACTATTGTTTTACTTAAGATAACACTTTTTTTACTACGTCTATTATATTATTATTCTTTTATTTTTACTAACATATATAATACCTCTTCTTTAGTCTATTATACTAGAATTAGTAAGTGTGGCACATTTAAGAGATACAAAGCAAGTATCTCATGGTAAATCTATGTCTAGTGGGCAATTGTTACGCACTAAGTCATTTAAGAAAAAATCATGGAAAAAGTATAGTTATGAATATGCCATAAACTTTAGCAAAAACCTTGGCTCTTTGATGATTATTGTTATGAGCAAGACTAGCATAAATGATTGATGGACTGTGCCACTTACTAGAGAAATTTCTGGCATAGACATTGGGCAAACATATATATTGATCTAGTGCATATTACATCTGTTTGAATTTCAAATGATCGATTTAAGTATAATTCATGTATGGACAAGGTAAGTCTTCGATCAGTAAATAACTTTCATTTATGTAGAACATATAATTATATTTATATTATTTATATATATTTATTTTATATAGGGCATGTTATTATCTACTTTAATCTAATCACTTATCACATTTAGCAATGTTCTATGATTCATCATTTATCAATCAATATCAAGAGAATGATGTTAGCATCAGAGCTAAATAATTATGTGATAGGGCATTAACACTTAACAGAAATAAAAAGTTGATAATCCCTTGGCCACTAAAGTTTGAACAAGGCCAATATCATTGGATGTTGATAATCCTTGATCTATATGGCAATTATGTTTAGTACTGTGACTCAACTTCCATAGAATTGAGTAAAGATACAAAAATAGTTGTTGAAATGTAAGAGTTATAGCTAGCTATTTTTCTTCTATTTTTCTTTGTAATATTCAATAAAGAACTAACTATTTCAAACTTTGATAGGGCATGGAAGCTGTGGAACAAGAGTAGGGACATTGCCCTTAAAAATTTCCATAAGCATATATGAGACAAAGTTATGGTATGGACAAGAAAATATTAATAATTTAATTAATTTTACTATTGAATAATAAATATGTTCAAATACAAAAAACCATGTACACTTGTGTTTTGTAGGTTCCACAACAAAATGATGGAGTCATGTGTGGTTACTTTGTCATGAAATCTATGAGCGAAATCATCTCAAATATCAACATTTCAATTAAAGATGTGATAATCTCTTTTACTAATATACTTTTTTTAACATAAATAAGTTATTTTTTATGGATTCATGATATTACATTCTTATTTTGAATTTAAATACATGTAGTTTTTTGGTTGGAACAAGTCGGGCTATGATATGCAAATTTTTGATGATTTACGAGAAGAATGGGCAGAACATATGCTTCAAATTGTAACATCACAAGAAGAACCAGGAGAAGAATCCGATGATCTTGAATAGCATATATAGGACAACACCATGGTAACTTTTATAATTCTTTAATTTCTCTATTCCTATGTCTTTAAAGTTTGGGCTTATTTGATGGATGTTTATATGCTCATGTATTTAGGGGAATGAATTATTTTATGGACCTTTTTTTTCTGCCCAAAATCCATCTCATCTCTTTTGCCTAGTTTCCTGGTCACTATGAATGAGATATTGTTAGTGAATCTCAGCAAACCAAGCTTCCTCTTCTTGAAATAAAGTGAGAATATCACAAAATCCATGACAAAAGAGGCGACATCATTTTATTTGTAATTTAAATTAAATATATATATCTATTTTATATAAATTATTTTTTTGTAATAAATTTAATTCTCAAGTAATTAATTAATATTTAATTTTTAATTATTTGTAGTATTTAAAAACTCTTTTAAATAGATTTTGGTTTTTTCTGCTATTAGGTTATTGAATACAGGTTGTGAGGATAGCAAAAAATGAGTAAAATATGTAAAAAGAATACAAAATTTAAAGTCGATTCATTCACTGAACTAACATTAAACTTAAAGTTGGTTAAACCGATGAACTAATTATAAGTTTAAAGTCGGTTCATGGGTCAAACCGACTTTAAATTTTAAGTCTCATCTTTCTAAGTCGGTTCACCTAATCGACTTTAAACAAATTTTAAGTTGGTTGGTTATTAACCGACTTAAAAGATCCATTTTGGTGTCATGACATTTGAAGCTAGAGATGGCAAAATGAAAGGGTACTTAGAAAGGTTAAAGAAGGACTGCTCTAAATTCTCTAAGTTTGAGATCAAGCGAATAGCTCAAAAAGATAATGGTCATCCACACAATTGAGTATTATTGATGACAATCCTATTAGAAGCATTCTTGAAGGAGGCTAAAAGAGGGGTTTGATGTATAGACTCTTCTACTATCCCATGGTACACCTCGATTTATAATATTCTAGAAAGGGAAGAGCTGCCCGAGAATGGTAGGTCTACAAAGGAAATTAGGGCTAAGGTAGGTCAATATATGATATAAGTAGGAAAATTATACCGAAAAACTTCACTTGGTCCAAGGCTTTTACGTGTAGCCAAAAAGTGATCTGAAAGATTAATGTATGAAGCACACGGAGGGGACTACAGTTCACATTCAAGAGGGAGGAAGTTATCACATTGACTCATGAGACATGGCTATTATTTGCCCACTATGCTAGAAGATAGTATAAAATACCCCCAGATATGCAATAAATGCCAAAGGTTTGCCCCATTGTCACACACTCCCCCAAATACCATGAAATGGGTTGTGAGTCCTTTGCCTTTTTGTAAGTAGGGGCTTGACATAGTAGGACCCCTACCTATAAGTAAGGTTCAAAATAAGTTTCTACTTATGGATATTGATTACTTTTCAAAATGGATTAAAGTAGAGCCCTTGGGTAGAATATTGGAGGAAGAGGTGATTCAATTTATATAGAAGTTCATAATTTACCGTTTCAGCCTACCTAGAGAACTTGTCATAGATAATGGGAGACAATTCATTGGATGCAATACCAAAATAATTCACCCTCAAGTAAAACATTAAGGTCATGCCATATTATCCTCAAACCAATGGTCAAGCATAATCTTCCAACAAGCTAATCATCAACTTATTAAAGAAGAGGCTAAAAAATGCAAAAGGAAGGTGGGTAGAAGAGCTGCTTGGAACATTATGGACCATCAGGACTAGTCCTTAAGGTAGCACTAATGTGGCCCCTTTCTACATGGTATATGAGATAGAGGTAATAATACCAACTGAGGTGACGATACCCACTACCAGATCGGTTTTAACATAGGAACAAAATGAGGTAAGTAGAGAAATCAAAATAACCCTAGCAGAGGAGAAAATGAATGAAGCTCTAACAAGGATGATCGAGAAAAATAGAAAAGTATTAGATTATTACAATAGGACTCTGCACTTCAAAGTGTTTTCTAGTAGTGGTCGGGTCCCCAGAAGGTTTTTCACCAACAAGAAAGAATGGATGACAAAAAAGGGCATTAATTGGGAAGGACCTTACCAAATAATTGAAACAACACCAGGATGGGCCTATCTATTGAAAAAAATAGAAGGAATTGAAGAGGGCATAAGTTGGAATGCCAAGCACTTGAAAAAATATCACTTCTAAATGCATAATAATTTACCATTCTTATGTAATATTGGCACAGACATATCAATGGAATTGCATCGCCCCTTCCAAATGGATATTTTTTTGAAGTCCCTCACTATTAAATGTCATGGGCTGATCACCTCAGTTAAAAACCAGGTAGAGTTCCCTAACACTTGCAAAAATCTCGAAGTTGTCCCCCTCTATGAGGAACCAGGTCGGCACTATGACATTGAAGGAAGAGATGAACACCTCAGACAGGAACTAGGTAAGGCTCTCTCTTCCACCGTTATACGTCACAGGTTGATCACCTTGGTTAAAAACTAGGTAGAGCACCCTGACACTTGTAAAAGTCACAAAGTTGTCCACCTCGGTCAAGAACCAGGTCGACGCTCTAACATTGAAGAGAGAGATAAGTACCTTGATTAGGGAATAGGTAAGGCTCCCTCTCCAACCATTATATGTCAAGGGATGATCACCTTGGTTAAGAACCAAGTACAATGCCCTGACACATGCAAAAGTCACAAAGTTGTCTACCTTAGTAAGGAATCAGGTCATCGCTCTAACATTAAAGGGAAAGATGAGCACCTCGATCAAAACAAGGTAAAGCTCAGTTACTCCCTCTCCACCATTATACATCATAGGCTAATTACCTCAGTTAAGAACTAGGTAGGGCTCCTTAATCTTAATTATTTTGGGCCTCACACCCTAGTAATATATATATATATATATATATATATATGATGATAGAGCATCACAAGTACATGTCATTAAGAATACTTTCATCATTTGAAATTACAAATATTTTGATACTTATTAATAAGTGGTGTGATGGTTTGACCGTGCTATAAACTCGAAATGAATGATGTGTTGACATATGGCATAGTGCTGCATCATACTACACATGCAGTGATCTACGATTAGGCCTCTCTACTTATGTGGCACTCTCATGTCTTACTTTGTCAACTTCTCTTCATACGTGGCAACCACGTAGTAGCTCTTGATTGGTCATGCATTAAAAATTCATCAAAACTCTTTAAAAATCCTAAAATTATATTTTCACCCCTTTTCACTAGGAATTTTATATTTTAATATTTGTTACCTAAAAAATACTACTTATTGAATAAAACGAGAAAATATTAAGTAGAAAAGTGCACTAATGACTCTACTATCATAAAGTCATCACACCCCCAAACTTAACTCTTTGCTTGTCTTCAATTAAAGCGAAGTCTAACAAAATAAAATAACATGGTTAGTATATTCATAAATATATATCTATTAATACATGCATATTTAGCAAAAACTATCCCCCACAAAAATCGTACAATATGACAAAAGGTTCACATATTATTCGATCAATGTTCCATCAATACAACGATATGCAAGGTTTTTTACAAATTGATTTATGTGTGTGTTTCACATGATATCATTCAATGCACTCATGAAATCAACCTATATCAGGATGCTAATCAATTATATCTTAGAACAAGTTATATAATCTATTTTTCATATCCCTCTCAACTAATATAAATATGCACTTAGCTAAAGATCAATAAGGAATTCACATGCTTGTAATGTAAAGCTTAGGTAGGGGTCAATAAATTAAGACATTTAGGTTATTTCCACATCTTAGCTTTCTTTTTATTCAACATTCAATTTTTAACTACAATTGAGCTTTAACTTGATATTTTAGTGCACCTTCTCTTATCATCATATTCATATTCTTTTATTCCAAGTTTCTTTTGTAACTTCACAACACCATCAAACTTATTCTCAATTTTATTTTATTTTTCTTTAGCAAGATAATTGTGTCGTGAGCTTTGCTTTTTTTCTTTCTCTTTTTTTGTAAGATGCATTACATTTCACCTTACTCTGAAGCATAAAACATGATCATGTTTTTTTCCTTTTCATACAAGCTAAAGGTGCAAGGGTGAAGGTAATACTTATTGGTTAGACATAAAATGTGGCTTAAAGATACGAAAGGTTCTTTTTTAGGCTCAAAAGGGTTACTAAAGATATTAACAATGGTTAGCTTGAAAGGCTCAATTGATCCAAATAAGGTCTAAATAATTTCTTTTGAAAAATACTATTAAGGATTTTGGCTCAAGGGATGCTCAAATAGATTCTAAAACCTGGTAGATCTTATCAACTCACATAACTCACTACAAATTTTCTTTCAATAAGAGCACTAAAATCAATCATGAATACGTGCATAAAATTTGAATCAATCCAATCAAAACTAGCAAGCATATCACATGATTAATGTAAGTATCTTAACAAGTATGTTACATTCCTTATTCTAGTCATGACAACCAATTTTTATCATTGAGTTCATATGTTTCATATCAAGAATGTATGTATTTAGTTTCCATATATTTATCAATTTTTACCAAAATCATGATTAAAAACAATCCCTAAAAATTTAAAATGCATACTAAATACTAAAGTAGAGAATGAAGTTCCCTCCCCCAAAAGTAAATTTCAAAATCTCTCCAATGTGCACATATAAATATGAAAAATTAAAAGGAAAGAGAATTCCCTTTGCTTTGGCATACCACATCTATCGTTGAAATCGCTCAATCTTATTGCACTATTGCTCTCCATATTTATTCACCTAAAAAACAAAAAAAATATAAATATAAATCAAATAAAATTGGGTTGCCTCCCAACCAATATCATGTTTAACTTCCTTCACTAGATGGCCATATCAAGTCCTAAGGTACATTCCTTTATGTGTATTTGCTTTTGAGTTTGCTCGAAAATAGTTTGAGTCTTGATTTATTCAATAATACTTTATGTTCTAGTTTAGAAATACGGTGCTCAATTCTCTTATCATGCCATATTTTTGTTTTCCTTTTGTACTTTTTTAGCATTCCTATAAGCACTCCATCGTAACTCATCCAATTTATGTATTTCTTACATCTTCTTCACATATCTATTAGACTCTTCTGCTTGCCTACTTGATTGAGGATGGTAAAATAAAGGTGTGTGGTCTAAACATGGTGGCCCTTCAATCGATAATTTGAGCTTAGATCATATCTCAAAATTTTCCATAAACACCATTGATACACACATGAAAGGTGTGTCATCCAAAAAGTTCACATAGTTCATAATATCAGCCTTTGATTTCATACTTTCAAAGTTAAAATAGGTTGAGTTGTTTTCTGGTGAGTTTATGTTCTTATTCATATCATTATGTATAATAGTCTTATATGTGTGAAACTCAATAGATTCTTTTAAGTTATCCTCATAATCAATAATATTTATTTTAAAGCATTCATTAGCATTATCAATATTAGGGGGTTTAGATGCCTTAAAAACTTTAAACATTACTTTTTCATCTTGCATTCGCATTGTAAGCTCATCATTTTGTACATAAATGAGTGCTTTTCTGGTTGCTAAGAATGGTTGACCAAGTATGATATGAATGTTACAGTCCTCTTCCATGTCTAGTATAATAAAATTCTCCCGAAATATGAACTTGTCTACTTTCACTAGCACATATTCTACCACACCTTATGGTCTTTTAGTTGACATGTTTTCCGTTTATAATGTTACTGAAGTGGGTTTGGATTTACCAATCCCTAATCTTTAGAAGATCGATAATGTCATCCACACAAAGGAATTGATAAAATAATAACAATATTATGTCCCAAAAAAGTTTCCTTAATTAAGTTCTCCCTCGATAAATCAGTTTAAGTTCTCTTTTTATAAATCAACCTCATTACTCAACCCATCCACCTTAGCATCACATGGAAACTTAGGTGGAGAAGCAACCTTGAAACTATAAGGAGTTGGAACCAATTATTCTTATAAATAGATATCTAATACCATTACCATCCTATACCTTATGCTCTTCTTGATTAGTTCATGCCCCCATAGAATACTTTTCCAGAAGAAAGAGCTATAAGAAAAAACTTTAACCTCCGTAATATTAGATTGTGCAAAGTATTTTCCTTTCAACACCTTTGCAACAAAAGATTCAAGGTGACTTAAAATCCTTCAACAATGTTAAGGCAAGAGTTCTTAGTTAAAGGATTGAATGTTCCAAAAACCAAGCCCACCTAAAGCTTTAGGTTTGCACTACTTGTCCCAGGCTATCCAATAAATGGAAGTCTTATCGATATCCATATCTCAAAAAAAAATTCCATAAGACTTTGTACATCATTTCACAGGGTTAAAGGCAACTTGAAGTAGCTTATGTTATAAGTGGGGATGGATTTCACTCCTACCTTCAAAAAAACCTTCTTGCCAACCTTTGACAATAAGTTTTCTTTCTATAATTTAAGCTTCCTCCGCACCCTTTGGTTTATATAACTGAACATCCTTCTTTTATTCCTTCTAGACTTAGTGGGCAATCCTAAATACTTCTAATGGAAATTGACAGCAGTAACAACTAGAACCCTTTGTGCATTTTCTTTTACATCATTTTGAATACCATATTTAAAGCACATAGAGAGCTTCAAGAGATTTACCTTCTATTTAGAAGTTTTCTCATAAATTGACAACACTTCCTTTAGGTTTTTTACTGCACCATTTTTTGTTTTAAAAAAGATAAAACTATCATTAGTAACAAAAACAAATAAGATATTTTTGGACTTTATTAAGCAACATAAATACCTTTAAGAAAATATCCCTCTCTGCCTTCTTTAGTAACCCAGAATGTCCCTCAGCATAGAGTATGGAGATAAAGGATCTTCCTATTGCAACCCCCTACTTGGTTTGAACAAAGTTCTTAGTGCACCATTCAATTTCAACATGTACTATATAATGAAAAAAAAAATTAGAATTAGCTTCATCCATTTTTGTTAAAACCAAGTTTTTCCGGTATGAACTCCAAGAAAACCCATTCTATCCTATAATATGCTTTACACATGTCAATTTTGATAGCCACCTTACTAGTCTTTCCTCCAATAAAGCATTTAATGTTGTGTAGAGTCTCCAAAGTAATAATGGAATTGTTAGAGATTAACCTACAAATTACAAAAGCACTTTGACACTCAGAGATAATCTTAGGTGGAATGAATTTAAACTTATTAGTAATACACTTTACAACAATTTTATAAAGTACGTTGATATGCTTGGCATTTAATGTTGTGTAGAGTCTCCAAAGTAATAATGGAATTGTTAGAGATTAACCTACAAATTACAAAAGCACTTTGACACTCGTAGATAATCTTAGGTGGAATGAATTTAAACTTATTAGTAATACACTTTACAACAATTTTATAAAGTACGTTGATATGCTTGGAAACACCCAAATATATGTGATCAAATTGTAAAAATGATAAGTAAATTAAGAACAAAGGTTGTCCATCTTAAGAGGATTATTGCAATAACTATCACTATTTATTAGCTTGTTCGTAAATTAGTAAAGAGGTTTAAAAAATTGTTTTTAAATAAAAATAAAACATAAAACATAAAACAATAAATAAAATATATAGGGACACTAATTAAGAGAAATAGGTGAACTATCCTAACTACTAGCTTATAATTTAGCCAATTATATCATGAATCAATATTAGAGCTATCTTTGAATTCTTAACTTTAGTTTGGAAAATTTATGCAATTAAGTAAGACTTCATAATCCATATTTTTCTTACCATTTAATGATCAATGACACAATCTAGTGAACAATCTAAATCCTGAACAATCTAGAGGTATACTTCCTAGATTTAATTCATTCATTTCATTATGCTTTAAAAAGGAGATAACTAAACTATGCAAGATAACAACTATTAGTAACCTTTAACAAAGGTTTTCAACCCTACTTGTCACTCATGTTATAAGGCAACAAGATACTACTTTAAATAAAAATATTAGCTATTAAATACTAACATCTTAAACTAGCATTAAAAATATTCATGTAATAAATTAATTGGCCACCTAATCTACAAGATGCATAGTTATGGTATTTAAACATAGAGAAATATATCAAAAATCAAAGATTGAATCTAAAAATTCATCATAATATTTTATTAATTAAAATCATTGTCTAGTCCTTGAAATTTTCCCATAATCACATAAGTAAATTAGCTACGTATGGATTTCAAATGAATCATAATAAAAACCATGGAAAACTATACCAAAAAATAAGAAGACGAAGAAGAAGCTAATGACTAATGTCAATGGTTGATTTCTAACTCATTATTTATCTATTTGATTCCTATCTTACCTCTAGCCTTCAATTCTCTATAGATTTGTTATTAGTTCTAGCTACATATTTATAGTAAAAGAGTTACAATAAAGTTAGAATTAGGGTTGTAGAGGTCTAAACAATTATAATTCTAATCTAAAAAATTTAGAATAATTTGGAAAGTGATGCGCTGAAAATATAGCATTTAAGTGTAAATCTGAATAGTGGGCCATGATGTGTTTCAAATCATGCCATTGCACGACCTTATTTCTAGTTCTATGAAATTCCATCTGAGATGCTTGTACTATGGTGCGTATATACTCATGCTGCATCGCACCTTTAATTTTCTAACTTTCACATTTTGACCCCTCCTTGATGTATTCTATATAAATGCTTACATTAAGGTTTTCTAAAATATGACAATTATGCCCCTAATTGCCCCTGATTGTGAGGATTTTTTTGATACTTTATAAGTTGCATCTTTTAAGTCCAAAAGTACTTAAAATCCATCAAAGTACCCTGTGATTCTGAAAACACAATTTATAAAATAAATGGGTAAAAATGTATTATTAAAACCTAATTCTGCTAATGAATTCCTATAAAGCATAAGATATGCATTCTTTTTAAGCACGTATCATTAACCACAACCATTTTCTGGCTAGTCCCTAGCAAAATAAGTGATAAGGTTGCTTTCAAAAGAAGAGTAAATCAATCTATCATAACTAGATTGACATGATTGCATTTACCATATGCAAAAAGCTTTTAAAACCCTATGAGGCCTTAGTGGATGAGTTATAGTCTCATGAGGGCTTTCAGTGATGATACCCACAAACATCACAACTAAACTAAATTAAAATGGCTCAAAGAAATAAATAAAATAGAAAAATAATTAAAGACACTAACTATCGAATCAATTATATATTTGTCTTAATGATTACGCATAACATTCACTATATAGATTATTTAAATTTCACTCTTCGTCAAAGATTAATTGAAATATTACTATCACTTTCATGATCAACTCTTAGAAATCCATCTAACCACAAACATATAATCTTCATACTGAATTATCTTATGCATGACATTTACAGTACAAACTTCTTGGTCTCTACATTATGCAAATATGATATTTGTAAGCATTGTGATGAGTGCTTAAAAAGCACTAAATATACCATCTTTTAATGTCATTTAATTAATAAAATAGATTTGTATATACTTTATTCTATTATATTTTAGACAAATCTATTTGTTTAGATTAATGGGTATATTGTAGTGTTTTGCAATTATTTTAATATATAAATATTAAAATAAAGAAAAATACTTGAAGCATGTTTATCACACTTTTTGGAACTTAAATTAATATAATTTATTTGATATTATCCAAAGTAAAGAAAAGAGCTAATAGGAAATAAAAAATAATAATTGTATGCCGCGGCACAAGGAGGTTTGAACTGGTCAAAAAATCTGGTTGTGATCAGATCGCGCTGCGAAAAAAAAACACAAGTTTTCCTCACATTCTTTCCTATAAATAGGACCCCTTATATACCAAGAAAAAGCTTCCAAGTTGCATTTTCACCAAATTTTGCTCCCCCTTTTCTGTAGATTTTTATATTTTTAGCTTTTAGAATTTATTTAGTTATTCCCTCAATTTTGATGAATAACATGTTTATGTTTTAGTAGTTTCTAGTTTCCGATTCAAAATATTCGGGAGTACAATTACTATCAGAGTTTTTCCAAACTTAGAATAAACTCTTCAAAGTTCGGTAAGGATATTGCTAAGGTATTAATTATATTCCTTTTGTAGTCCATATATCTATGTTGCTTCTTTTCTGTCATTCTTGATTTGTGTATGATCAATTATAACATGTCTAGTAGATAGTGAATATGATATAATGATAGCGTTGTTATGCTTGTAAAATATTGAATATATAAAACATTTTCTTAAAATAAATTGATTTTATTTTTATTCAAGATTTTTATAAAGTATGTTATTTTTACTCTTAATAAAAAACTTAATATGAGAGTTAAAATTAATATTTAATTACCCGGACTTAATTTGGAGTAATACTCTTTTATTTTAGATTTAATTATTTAGATATTTAGAGCGAAACTCTATTTCAAAGGGTTTTTTACAAAGAATTATTATTTGAAAATGTATTGATAACACATTTTCTCAAATAGTTTTAAAACGTGAAAGTTATTTTTTAGATAGTTAAATTCATAAGATTAATTTAGACACCTTGAATAAAGTCGAATTTACTGACTCTACCTAAAGCTGTGATTAGATGGTTTACTATTTTCTTAGAAATAAAGTTGAACTTTAATACTTAATTAATTAATTGGTCCCACCTAAGGATATTAGTTAATTAATATTAAACAAAAGAATTTAGGCCCCGCCTAAGGACACTTTCATACCAAAAAGAGAAAATCAATAAATATCAATTTATATATTTAATAACCTAAATAATATGAGAAAGAATAATTAATGAATTATTTATCCATTTTTCTCCATTGTTTATGAATGTATTAAATTTCATGAGTATTTATTGAGTCCAGGTCTATCTTTTTCTTTATGCATTAGATTAGTTTTTTTCAAAAATTAAATCATTATGACAGAATGTTCAAGTTTAATTTTATTTTAAAATTTGAATAATATTTAAAAACCATACAATATTACCTCCTTGAATCGACCTTGAGAGTAAACTTATCATTTCTATATATGATTCGTAAACTTGAGAGAATTAATAAAAGTTAAAATGGATAAGTATTTATGAAATCGGTATTATCCTTGATTTCATTCATCACATTCTGATCTAAAACTCCATAGGCTTACCTTTCAATTTTCTCTTAAATAATGTAGAATGGTCACAATACTTTAGTTCAATAGGTTTTTATCAAGATTATAACGTTAGATCAAGGTGTGGGGTTGTCGAAGAATGTGAAAATGAATAAAGAAAATAAGAAAACATAATTAAATTCCAAGACCACCATTTTAAGTTTTAAAATAGCTTTATATGTTACCTAATTCATCCAGGCAGTATTTATATTTGTATCCATAGTTAGGTACCTTCGCATCCATATTTAAGTACACTATGGTAAAATTTTACATTGTTTCGAATATTACTACACTCATTTTGTTTTTGTTTTTCTTTCTTTCTTGTTTCTTTATCACTACTTCTTTTTATTTTTCTCTTCTTCTTAATTTTTCTTCTTTTTATAATTGAAGAGATATAAAATTGAATTACTAACCTTTCATCCTTTTTACATTTAAAATTAATTTTTTACAACCACTAACCTGTTATTTTCAATATTTTTTGGTTTGCAGTTAATTTTTACTAAACTTTTCACCTTCTCTTCTTAAAGAGTTCATATCAAACATGTAATATTTTAATTCTTTTTAGATAGTAGAAAGGTCCAATAATTTGTTTCTTTGTCTAAAAAATGGGTAGGTTATATTATGTTAAATAAACAAAAGTTTTATAATTGATATAAGCTCAAAGAGATACTAGTGATAAAGATACAATTGGTAGGCTTTAAAAGGTACAAGTGGTCCAAAAATGGCCTAAATACATTCCTAAGCACCGTGTATTCTACAATTTTTCTTTGAGTGTTTCTTAAAGTAAGTTCTAAAGTTTTTGAGACCTCAAATATATCTATGAAATATTCACACACAAAATAGTCCTATAACTTAGATTACTCAATTATTCTTATTGTTAACCATAAGAGTATCACACTAAGTTCAATTCTCATTCAAATCATTCTTTAATTGAAGTGAAACTTAGAGTCCACTACATATTAAAGTTATCACAATCATGTTCCTATCATAAACAAATAAATTGATTCAAAATGCACAAACAAAACAAGTAAAAAAAATAAAAATAAAAATAATTTTAAAACATTATGTTCAAAATTTTGTTTGAACTCTTTCTAGAAATATTAAAGGGAATTTTTACTTCCTAACCTAAAATATACATTATCCTCAATGTTACAATGCATCTAAAGAGAAGAGAGAAAGAAAAATTTACCTTGCTAGTAGTAGTAAATTATGAAATTTTGAGCATTAGATTCCCATTTTCATTTCCTCGTATGTGTCATTTCTAACATGTATTGAGAATTAAAGTGCACCAAACAAATAATACATCCCTAAAATATTATGAATTTAAGAGGTTCGATAAAATACATAGCAAAACTTTAAAATAAAATAATAATTGCATCAAATATTAATAAATAAAAATAACTACCATAAAATGACACATTTTCCAATTTAAAACTATATTAGTATTTACACATCTTTGGAGGACAAGTGTTAGATTATGTAAAAATAGGTCAAAAAAATCACCATACACTTTGAAATCATCCATAAAAACCTCTATAATTTTCTCTATGTACTTTAAAAATATACTTACCATAGACCTTTGAAAAGTGGCAAAGGTATTATAGAGGCCGAAAGGCATTCCTCGCAAAGAAAAGGTTCTAAAGAGGCTGTTGAATGTATTTTTCTCTTAATCTTCATGTGCTATGCGAAATTGGTTGTGACATGAATAACCATAAAAAATAAAGTGTGACTTACTAACATTTCTACCATTTGATAAATGAAGAGAAATGGGAAGTGACCCTTCTTAGTATTGGTGTTGACCTTTCTATAGTCCATGCATACCCTTCAACCTATTTGGATTCTTGTTGGTTCCAATTCTTTCTTATCATTTTCACTAGCGTTGTTCTAGATATATTTGATATCACCTGCACTATACTTACCAATTTGATGTCAAAGATGGGGTATATGACCCCCACATCTAACCATTTGAGTATATCTTCTTTACTACCTTCATAATTGGACGATTTAGTTAGCATTGTGCCAAATTAATTTATGTTTAGTATTTTTGTATACAAAATAAGTTATATTTAATATAGTTAATGCAATTATTTTATGAATTGTATAATAAATTCCTTGTATTACAAACTATTTATAGTATAAATTTTTGTAACATACTCTTATATTTATTTTATCTTTTATTTTTCAAACTTGATAGGGGATTTTAATTTTTGTTTTCAAATTTTATGTGACATATGAGGTCCTAATATCCTTTCACATCTTACAAAAATAACATAAATAAACCTAGTAGACTTTCAAGAAGTCTAGACTTTGAGATCCAATAGCATTTAATTGAACAAAATTTTGAACTAGACCTTGACTTCCCTTTGAACCAACAATTATGGGGGGAAATCCACAAATTACATAAACCACTATAAAGAAGTATACAAGGTTAGTCATTGGCACAGTTATTGCCTCTATCTAACTGGGTGAGGCTGCCTAAAATTATGAATTAAGAAATATTCATTTTTTCATATTGCCTTCCTTTAATATGCTGCCTAACGAAGGCTTACTATCTTTTATTAAGGACTTCTACTCTATATTCCAAACATTTCCTCCCAGTGTACTCACCAACAAACTCAAAATGTGGTGTTTCCACTACACCCCTTACACTCTAAAAGATAGAGCCAAGACTTAGCTAATGTCACTTCCCATCTCGATGAATTAGGTGAGTGTTTACAATACATTTATGGGAAAAATTTATTCCTACAAGAAAACATCAAAGATGTGAGAAAATATGGCTACTTTTTCTCATATAGAAGGATAAACTTTCCAAAAAGCTAAGGATAGGTTCAAACGCTTTCTTAGTCAATACCCCCATCACAACTATCCTTTGTAGCTACATCACCAACTTTTTTATAATGGATTGACATAATAATGTCAGTTCATCGTTTACAATGTTGTTGGGGGAGTGATGGGAGAAAAGGTAATCTTAG
The DNA here is from genome assembly GCA_030763125.1 of Hippophae gyantsensis. Lineage (NCBI taxonomy): Eukaryota > Viridiplantae > Streptophyta > Magnoliopsida > Rosales > Elaeagnaceae > Hippophae > Hippophae gyantsensis. The sequence continues at coordinate 36,087,057 of CM061035.1, read as the reverse complement.
AGATTTACAATCTCCTTCAAATGTTGGGTGCTTGTTCCCAATAGAAAAGCTCATAAGTGGGGAAAGCTAGAGTTCATGAAATAGACTCTAATACTGAAGTATAGAAGCAACTTTCACAAATAACCAAAAAAGTTACACACTTTTCACCACACATGCCACACCCAATAAAGAAAAGAGTGGCTTGTGTAGTATTTAGGACATGGTGTCAATACCTATTAGTACCAGGTGAAGAAAATGTTGGACTTGAGCAAGTTAATGAATTGAGGGTTACCAACTAAAACCCAGGCATAATCCCAATGCATATATGTATAACCCAAGGTGGAGTAATCATCCCAATTTCTCTTGGAGTCGAAACAATCCTTATTCACTCAGTGCTCAAAGCAATAGGGCCAACAATTCGATGAACAACTACCCAAGAATCCTCCCAACAAGCCACCTTTGTAGGATAACTTGAATGTATTCATTCAAATGAGCAAAGATAACCAATCAAGAATAAATCAAGGGTTGGACTCTATGGAGGATTCTATAAAGAAGGTGGAAGTACAAGTGGATCAGCTAACTAAACACTTACAGAAGTAAGGAAAAGAATAGTTGCTAGGTCAAAACAACACCTGATATCAATGACAATCAGGCATTGAATTTATTAAATGATGAAATATCCCAAGAAACATTTCACTAAATATGACAAATATAGTTCTAAATGGGAGGTAACCCATTATTTTATTTTTCTATTGCTTTAATTTAATTTATTTTCATTTTGCTTATAATTCTTTTTATTTGTTATTTTATTATTTTTATTTTAAGTATAGAGTTTTGTGATTATTTTGTTATTATAATATAAAATACATATCATTAAGCTTAATATGAAGTACTAAATGATGTGTACTATAGCATGTTCTTAAATTGTCTCGCGATACTAGGGTTTCTAATAAACTTGAAGAGAATACCAAAGGCTCACGCTATGGCATAATTTTATTCTGCACCGTGTCCAACATACACTTTTTGGTCAAAAATGCCATTCATACTCATTTTTCTTTCATTTCTCTCATCTTCTTCACAAACCTTATATTTTCTCTCCCACCAATCACTACAAATCCCTCAAAAATCACACATTTCTTCCATAATCTTTCAAAACTTTTCACAAAAATCACTTTTCTAACTATTTTCTACCCATTCTATAAAGATATTTTGAAAAACGTCAAAAAAATAAACAAATCTTCAATAGGAGTATTTTTCATTCTCTTCTTCTTCAACAACACAAGTAAGTAATCATAAATTTTGAACATTTAAGTCTTAAAATTAAATTCTCTAAATTTTGTGGATTATTTTTGAATTATTAAGAGTTTGATATCCTAATTTGGATTAAGAGGGGTAAGGAGAATTTTGGTATAATTTATTTTGTGTTTTTTTATTTGGATCATCTGAGAACTTATAGACTTTAGATATTGTTGAATTTTTTAAATGGCACCAAAAAGAGATAGACATGATAAAGGAAAAGGGGTTTCACCTTCTAAGGATTATTATAATGCCAAATTTTCTAGTTATAAGGCTAAGCTATGTTTTGAAAAAGTAGCATAAGTAAATAAAGGTTTTATACCCAAAAGAGGGATGAACTTTGATTTGGAGCCTAATGCCCATTTTGAGGGAATTTCTAAGTTTATAGTAGCATTAGGATGAAAAAAGTTTGTTAAGGAACCAGATGGTGCTATAGAATCACTTATTTGGAAATTTTATGCAAATGTTATCGATGTTGTTGATAATGTAGTCAAAGTATAGGGTGTACTAGTTCTGTAACTATTAGGTAGGGTAAATATGAAATATATTTCAATAATGTCTACTATGCTACAACATTTGAAACTTTAACTTTAGAAAGGGTTGAATTGAATTATGCTGGTGGTAAACATAAGGGCTTTTAAGCCAAGTATTTGGATAAAGTTGTCCAAATATGGAAATACTTTGTTTATTCAAGACTAATGCCTACCACACATTACAACTTAGTGGATAGAGAGAGAGAGAGAAATTTTACTATATCCTATTACATATAAGATGTCTATAGATGTAGTAAATATAATTAACATAAGATCAAGCTATTTGCTAATAGTCACCATTTGAGCTAATTTTTTCCCTAGTTAGTCACTTCTTTATATAAAAGAGCAGGTGTAACTCACTTAAAAGGTGAAGTTATTATTTAACTAGTGAATTATTAAATATGACCTATTTTAATGAACTCATCGTTGGTACCAACATTGTCCAAAGAGAAAGAAGTGTCACTTCTACATCAAATTTGACTATGAAAGATGAAATTTATAATTTTGTTGAAAGAATGAGCTACATAGAAGAGTACCGGCAAGCCTACGCTGCCCAGAAAACTGTAATTATGAATCAACAACATCTTGAATAGGTGGATCATAACTGGTTGATATATGAAATGAACTTATTACAACTTAATCATATCAGGGTGGATATAAGCCATTTAATAACACAGAAGTATCAATATTATGATTTCACCTTTACACTTCCTGAAAGATCATGTCATCAATCTAAAGAACAAGATTTGGATGACTTGAGGGACTGAGCTCCAAATCTGTTTGGAGTTTTATGAGTTTTTATTTTATTTATATTTTTATTTAAAAACTTTAGTTTAATTTTTTTTGAATTTTATATCTTTTTTGTCTTATGTTAAATTTTTATTTTATTTTGTTTCATGTGATGTGAATATTGTTTAGAATTGTTGATTTTATAACTATTTGTTAAAATTTGTAAGAAATACACAATATTCTATCTATGTAAATTTAAATGTCTGGAATGATGGATGCACTTGTATTTTGACATCAATACTTGAGCGGGTTCAACAAATGGGAAACTTTTCAATTCTGTACTCTTTATCTTTAATTTACAATTGTTACATTGAGGGAAATGTAAGTTCTAGGTTGAGGGAGTCTAAAAAGTTACTTCTTTATAAAATTGAGCTAATTTAAATTTTTTATTAAACTTTCGTTCACATTTATTAAAAGTTTGTGTGGTTTTATTATTTTTATTTGTTTATGAATTTTAGGTTGGATTTTAAAATTTTGTTGCAAAATTATCATATCTTTATTTAATTTTAAGTAAATGATTAAGTCTTTACGATGTAAGATTAATTTCTTAAACTTATCATGGTGTAATATGATAATTAGTTAGTTTTTTTCATAATTTGTATTTTATAATCAAATCTTGAAATTGCAATAAACCCAAAATCGATGTTTAGGAATCAAATAATGGAGAATATCTTGTGAGAATATGTTTAGCCATTATCCTCCCATCCTGAGTGATAATATTTTGTTCTAAATTTTTAAACACTCTTCTTATTTATTCAAAATTATTAGATAATTTCTATAGGTTTTGAATTGAATGTAAGATTTTGACATCTAATAAAGTGTCATATATTTATTTTTATTGCTTAAATTGAGTGGCTTAAGTAGAAATTGAAAGTATATGCCCTCCTTCATTCATGCATAACTTCTAAAAAAAGAGAAATATATGGGGTTATCTTAACCAATACAAAAGAAAATCCAAAAATTAGCCACTTATCATATCATCAAAGATATGTACAAACTGTACATGAGTCCTCTCTCTAAAAAAAGAATATCCCTAAAAAAAGGGAGAAAGAAAAATAAGAATAAGAGAGAAAAATAAATAGTATAAACTAAATACTGTAAGACTTTTATTATTTGAACATATGAGAACCTATTAGTTTATTTCTTTACATAAACTCTTTTCATAAACACCTTTGACTGAGTGTATAAACCCTTATGATCAATGTTATTAAGAGTATGACTTGTGAGGTATAGCGTCGAAGGAAATTCGGATTCCAAACACTAAAATTAGGCAAATTAATATTGATATATATTTTTTATATGAATATGAATACGATTTTCAACTGATTATTATAGTAAACTATACATGTTTAGGATGTTAAAATAACTTATACTTTGGATTTTAATTGTGAACTTAAAAGAGATTAAAGCATGAGAAGTTTTGTATTTTTATTCTTATATTTTAATTTTGTTATTTTGTTTTAAATTTTACTTTATTAATTTTTGTTTTTGTTTTGTTATATTTGTTTGTGTATTTTTTATTTATTTTAAATTTTTGTATTATAGTTTTATGTTTATAGGTATGATCTCTGAAAGCCCTTATGAGATTTAAACTCGTCTACTAAGAACAACCTTGGGGTTTAAAGGCTTGTTCGTTCACTAAATATAACCATATCAATCTATTGAAATGATTTAGGATAATTTAATTTTATTTTAATTTTTCCTTTTAGTTTTCTTCTTTTTTCTTGCTAGAGACTAGAAAGAAGTTGGTTTGGGGTTGTGATGAGTGCTTAAAAGCACTTAATATAATGTGATTTTATGCACTTAAAATGATAAAATAGATTTTTATTTGGATAATTTTATCATCTTTTATGCAAATCTATCTTTTTAGAATCACAAGTATGTTTTGTTGGTTTGTATTTTTAGCTTCAGAATGATTTAACTTATCAATACTCAAAAAATAGTATCTGAAAGCACTCTATTTCAACATTGAGGCATAAAAGGTTAACATATGTAAGACATATTTATGATCCAAACCAATGTAAAGGGTGTAAATAAAATAGAGCTTCCAAAAGTTCATAGGAATGCAGTACGAGTGTGGAAATTTTGTGTGTCAGAGAGTGGGAGTAGTGGATCATGGATTCCAAGTGCATATGGGTTGTCTCATGCCAATGCATGGAATATATGTGTGCCACTGTGCTCAACTGTATGATCAAAAATTTTCTTCTTTTCCTCACCTATAAATTGGAACCTAAATCCCTATTTACAATCTTCTCTTTAATCCCTCAACACATTCTTTAGCTTATTTCTAAGTTTCTCTCTAGTTTCTCTTATCTAGATTTTCATAATTTTTAAGTTCTTCTCTCAATTTGAGAGTTGAACATAGTTTATGTAGTAGTTTTCATTTTGATTCAATAAACAGTGTTGGCAATTCTGTACACTGTTTGGAGGTTTTCTAAAAACATAAACGATGCTGAATTTCTCTAAGGATACACTTGAAGTATAATTTAAATTTATTCTTTTTAGATTAACTTTACATGTTGCTTCAAATGCTATGTTTAATTTGTTGATAATTTATTATATTAAGCATATTTGGCTGAAAATACTATAGAATATAAGTAATGTTGTTATGCTTATGAAATATTAGGTAAAATATTTTTATAAAATAAATTAAGTTTTATTTCTTCATCAAGATTTAAACAAAGTTTGTAAAATAAAAATATATTGACATAGTATTTTTCATAATAAATAAGATTGTTAAATTTAGGTTTTAATTATCTAAATATGATTTAAAATAGTGCTTTTAAATCTTTGATTTATGCCAATTACTTATTTAGAGTAAAAAAATTATTTGAAAGATTTTTACAAGAATTACTATTCAAAAATTTATTGATAACATATTTTTAGTAGTTTTAAAACTAACTTTGATACCTTGATAAGAGTTTACATTGTTGGCCGACCGATGGTAGGAAGGTAAATGGTTTGTTAACTTCTTATAAAAAGGAACATAATTTAATTAAAGTTTAATTTATAAAGAATTTGATCCCTATCTCAGGATATTCTCTTATAAAAAATGGAGAATCAATAACCTTAATTTATATTTTTAATAACTTAATTAATACTAAGGAAGCGTGATTAACTAACTAATTTGAGCCATAAATTCTGCATTGAATGTAAGTATTTATCTGCCCATTATTTTATCGAATCTTCCTTTACTTTTATGTCACTAGATTAGATTTCTCAAACCAAACTTGGTGACAAAATGTTTAGATTTAATTTTTGTTTTCAAGAATTTGTTGAATTATTTAAAAACCATGTGATTCCTTTTTAGACCAACCTTGAAAGTATACTTATTATTTCTTACAAAGTGATTCATACACTCATGAGTTATTTTATAAATATAAAATTTGGGCATTATAGTTGAGATTAATAAGTATTTTATTATGGAATAGGCATTGGATTTTGAGCAACATCCATTCAAGGGTATAACTGATAAAATAGTGGCACTTGGTTGTAGATGGTTCGTTAAGAACCTAGATGCACTGTTATGTCAATATTTTGGGGATTTTATGCTAATGTTCCTGATGTTATAAATAATCAAGAAATTGTAAGGGGTTTGTTTATCTTATATGGCCTTTCTGATATAAATGCCCTTTATGGAATGAAGGATGTTGGTCAAGGGGAGTATGTGGACTATATAGATAATGTGGATTACAATGAAGTAATATAAACCATAATTGGGAAGGGGAATGAATGGGATATTTCCAATGGGAGACATAAATGTGTTGATGATAAATATTTAACAAAGGTATGTATTTAGTAGTATTCTATCTGCTCTAGACTAATGCCCACTACGCATTGAAATACTATGGAAAAGAACATGCATATTACTTTAACCCATAACATCTACCAAGCATATGAATGTTGAGAAAATAACTGACCAAAGGATTAGATTATGCACAAATAATTAACATTTAAGTTATTTTTCTCCCAACTCATTATAACCCTTTGTGCTAAAGTGCGAGTGAAATTTCCTAAAGGTGAAGTTTTGCTATAGCATAGTGATTTATTGACTTCCAACAACATTAGAAACCTCACGAGTGGGACTAAAGCCATCCAAGGGAGCCAAAAAACCATCTCTTATTTCAAAGCTTCAATTAAAGATCAAGTTTAGAAGTTTCAAGAAGAGGTCGATTATATGAAAAACTATGTGCAAATTTACCATGCCCAATAATCAAAACAAATAAGTGGGAAAATGAATTTTCAAGGCGAATACATGCAATCTCTCCATGAGATGCAAATGTTACAAATCTCCCATTATGGAATTGATTATAGTCAAGAGAGAGCACTTGATAATCCTACTTATGATTTTGTTCACAAGTCTTTTGAAGCTACACTTAAGTATGAAGAGGAACCTGATGACATGGAGAATTGAACTCTATCTTCTTTTCAGAATATTTTTATGTATTTTTTATTTTCATTATGTTTTCTTTTGTTTTTAATTTGATGTATTTTATTTTATTTTTATTCATGTATTTTGAACAATATTTATGTTAGTAAGAATCGTCAATTTAGCTAGTAATTTGTGATTCATAAGATGTACATAGTGATTCTTATTGTGTGATAGAACTTAAACTACATGATAGATGCAACAAGAGTAACTACATCACAATGCTTAATCACATTATGATATTACAATTGGGTAACATTTTTTCTCTTTCTTTAATTTACATTTGAATATTGAGGATAATGTAGATTTTAGGTTGGGGTGAAGGAAAATTTAGTTGTAAGATTATGGTTTTTAAATTTTCTCAAACATTTGTTTGCTATTGTTTAGTTATTTAGGGACATTTAGGTTCAATTAAATTAAAAATATATTTTTTTATACAACATTATCATACTTTTTGTTAATTTAAGGTGATTAATTGGATCTTTAAATTTTTTCTTACGTCTTAAACATGTTCAAGGATTACTCTAAAAATTAGTTTTATTCATAGTTTATGTTTTGGATTTTGAAATTAAGATGAACCCAAAATTGGTGTCTTAGAATTAAATAGTGGATACCACTTGTGATATTATTATTGAGCATATATCGTTTTATTCTGAGTGAAAATATTTATTCTACTCTTTTAAATTTTTTTTTGTTATTTTAAATTATTAGATGATCTCTATAGATTTTGCATTCAATGTTAGGATTTTAAACATTTAATGAAGTATCATGTACTTATTTTTATTGCTTAGATAAAATTATTTGAGTAGAAATTAAAAGCGTGTCTATCTTCATTCATGCTTGACATTTAGTAAAAATGATATATATGAGATTCCCTTAGAAAAAATAGCTAAAATAGTTACTTACTATAACACATATATGGTCATGGATCTCTTCTCTAGAAAAACATAAAGAAAAAAAAATAAAAATATAGAGAAAAATAGTATAACTAAATATTATGATACTAAACTCTTCAAATTAGTGACTTACCAAAAAACAAAAAAGGAATAACCCTTTGAAGTCAAAAGCATTTTCATTCATCTTGAGGCACATACTTGATATTTTTTCTTAATGATATTGATTGAAGTATGATGTCTTTATAAACATATGAAAACATTTTTCTTTATTCTTTACATAACCTTTGTTTGCATATAATTTATTGAGTGTTTGAACCTATAGGATCAGTGTTATGTTAAAGTATATCTTGTAAGGAATAGAGTCGAAGCGAGTTTAGATTCTTAACACTAGGTTTGGATGAGCCAATGTTAATATTTTTTAGTAAAGGGGAATAAATTTATAATGTGTAACTGATTTAAATGATAAACTTTGATCCTTTGAGATGTTGAATGAATTTGTACTAGAATGTTAAATTATGAAAAAGAAACTAAAACATGAGAATTTTTTTATTTTAGTTTGTACTTTTATTTTAGTTTTTGTTATTAATCTTTTTAGTTTTAGTTTTTGCATATTAGAATATTTGTGGGTATCATCACTAGAAGCACTCATGAGACTTTAACTCATTTACTAGGAATCGAACAAAATTCATGCTAAATTTCGGCCTTCTTAAATAACTAGAAAAAATCGAGCTGGGTTGGGTTGGGTTCGAGCTAGCTCGTTAGACAAAAATAATTTTTTAAAAATATATAATATGTAAACGTTATAACTTACAAACTATGTTAAAAAATTAAAATTGGATAAATTCATTTCTTCTTAGTTCCCAGCCAATTCAGTCTCATTCTCTCAACTCTTTGCTTCTCCAACAACCAACAGTAGATGCTTCTCTAACAACCAATATTAGCCACTTTTCTAACAATAGCCTTATGTCCATTGAAACATGCTAAAGTATTTTTTGTTCCACCCTAGAAAGGGTTTAGGGTTATGGTTTTTCTTTATATGATCATTGTATTGTCTATTTGAATATAGTAAGAAAGTTTTATATATGCATGGTCAATTTTGATGAAAATTCATTTTTGTAATCTTACTTATATATTTCCTTTTTTAGTGGCCGGAGGAAATTCCAATGGGACTCTAAGCTCTTAATTCAAAGTATGTGTTTTCATGAAGATACGATGGTCTCTGACTTTTGCATGAGATGAATTTGATGGAATTTACATTTGTCAAATTTATTTAGAGATAGAATTTTTGCTTTAAGAATCAGTGTTCTTTATCATATGTTTACCCGTATTAGTTTTTGTAATTAACTTATTATTGTAACATAACAGGTATCTATGAGGTGTTGTATTATCTCCTTGAACTTTGTTGTGTACGTGAGTTATTCATTTTGTATTAATTTATCATTTATTCCAAAGACTAGTTGTTGTAATTCCTCAATTTTCATGTTTCATGTAATATGGTTTGAGCTAATGAGCTTTAATCATTAAATATATTTTTAATTTTATTTATAAAAAATGTTCAATTAACTGATCATGCAATTAACAATTTAGGCTAGGTTGGGTCAGCTTAGGCCCGCTCATTTGTCTTTTGTTCGAGTTCGGGCTTACCTTATCTAACTTAAATTAAATTTGAATTGAGCTAGGATTGGCAATTTGGGTTGTGTTAGTTTGAGCTAGCTCGAATTGACCCAACTCACATGAATTGCCAGCCTTACTTATTGCATATGCTAAATGCAACCATGGTAATCAATAAAAAGATTTAGATTAGCATAGTTTAATGTATTTAGTTTTCTTTTAGGTTTCTAGATCACTTCACTTGCTAGAGACTAGAAAGAGGCTAGTCTTGGGTTGCTAAGTTCCATGATTTTTATTGTGTTTATTTGAAATGAATAGGTTTCATTATAGCGTTTTTATTTAATTATTTATGTAAATCTATTTTTTGGAGTCATGGGTATGTTTTGTTATAATTTCAGGTGCTTTTAGCTTCAAAAGAGATAAACAATGTTAACAACGAAGACACAAGACTTGGAGCACTCAAGTAGCACTCTAAGGGCAAAAAAGACTAGGGCATGTAAGTCTTAGATCAAGAAACAATCAACATGTAAGGGGCACAACCAAATATCACCACAAACATGCATGCCACAACGAAGGATTACGTGTGCCGTGGTGGATACCTCTTTGTATTTCTTACTAAGCATGTTTAAAAAATTGATAAAATAATATCTTTAATTTAGTTAAAAATTAAATTTTACTTAATTCATCATCATTCTTTATGAAAAATTAAATAATAAAAATTTAGTTAAATAGATTTTAAATCTAAACTAAATGTATATTATAATTTTAAATCTTGCTTAAGAGTATTTTAGGAATATTATAATTTTTTAGAGGGTAAAATTGTCCCAAAATTTGTATTAAAAAAGGTGGAATGGAAATGAATCCTAAAGGGGGCTCCGAGTGAAATTTGAAAGGATTTGGGAATGAGAGAGGGATTTGAGAATCATTTCCTTTTCCTTTCCTATACATTTTTTTGTCAAGTAAACATGGAAAAGTGAGTTATTTCTTTTCTTTCTATTCCTTTTCCCTATTGATGAACACAAGCTAAGATCTAAAAAAATGATAACTAAACTAAACATAATTATAAAAATTGTTTAACCTTTAGTGAATGTATTGATTCCTACTTATGACAGTAACTACAAGGTACTACTTCGAATAAGAATATTAGTGATTACATACTAACATCTTAGAGTATATATAAGTATATTCATGCAACAAGCTCGATATACACCTTAATTCATACATACATAGTAAACATAGAATTCAACATATAAAAAATTAAGAATTAAATTAAAATTATTTATTATATTAAATTTAATTAAATTATACTCTAGGGTTTAAAATTGCCCACAATCACATCGAATATTTAACCAGACATAAAATTTATCAAATCTATAATAATAAATAAATATTCCACAATAAAGAAGAAAAAGATAGAGAAAACAATATGAATTGAATGAATTATTGGAGTCAAAAGAATAAAAAATATAAATCTTCACTTGTTCTTGAATCTCTCTTGAAATCTCTTATAATATTGTAATGAATCTAATTTTTTTATGATTTTCTCTATTAATTTTTTTACAATTATGATACAATTTCTGGGTGTTTTTTTTAGTATTTATATGAGAGAAACAAAAACTTTTAGGATTAGATTAAGATTAATAGAATGATATGGGAGATCACGCCAAATTTGGCGGACTTAATATACAATTAACACCTATCAACATATGGAATTAGAAGATCAATAGTGTTGTAACTTATGCGAGTAGAATGAAGATGGAGATGAATGTTGTCATGACACGTGTCTCACGAGATATAAGTTGGGCTAAGTCAATCCATCTCAAGTCTGAGTACATCTACCTATGTCAAACAAAATTCATAAAAAATTCATACAAATTCTAAACAAATCTAAAAAATAAATATTTTTTCATTAAATGAAAATAAATAATTTTAGTTTATTATAATAATAATATATATATAAATATAGAGCAACTAATATAAAAAATGTGTATAAAATAGGATTTATCATTGGACATTTTTTAGTAAGAATATATATATATATATATATATATATTATAATAAGTTAAAATTATCTATTTTATATTTATTAAAAAATATTGATTTTTAAATTTTTTTGAGATTTTTTATGATTTTTATTCGAAAGATAACGTATTAAAAAAAGTAGATTTACGCACACAAAAAAATCCAAATTCCTTGCATTCATTCCATATGTCTTGCACAGCCACATGTTATCCATATATATATATATATATATATATATATATATATATGTGTGTGTGTGTGTGAAATATAGTCATCTGTCAATTAAATGGATTACCTACTATCTCAACTTTTTACATGCTTCACACCTCCTTAGTGGAACTCATTGGCTCATTTCAAACCTTTGATATTAGTTTTTGAAAACCTCCAAAGAACAAAGGTATCACATTCAAAACTACAATGACTAATGATGGTGATCATGACATTGATGAGGATGATGAAGAATTCATACCTTTAGTTAAAAGACTTAAGAAACTCTTAAACTAGAAGAGTTCACTGATTTACGAGTTATGAAGGTAAACCTATTGGATCTCAATATTTTGAGTGTATGGGTTATGGTCACTTTGCAGGTGATAGTACCAAAAAAAAGAGCAAAATTGGAAGAGCCTTTAATGCTATAGTTATTGACTTTAAAAGTGACAACGATAATCCAGTTGAATAAAAAAAGAATGATAGCTACTATTAGGCATTTACTGTAATAGCTAGTTGAGGCTCCAGTAAGTCTGATACTGATCCATATGAGGAGGAAAATGATATTGAATTTCTACTCAATAAATTTAATGCAAAATAGTTTTGATGAATTACTTATTGATTTAGTTAACAATGAGAGACAAAATGATAAGTTACTTGTAGAAGTAACTAAATTAAATGATAAAATTAAATTCTTTGAAATAAACTCCTCAATTACAGAATAAGAAAATATTGAGCTATCTGAACTTACTAATGCTTTGGATTCAAGTCTTGTAGATCTTAAACAAAAAAATAAGAATTAATGTAGGAACTTGAACAATCAAGAAAAGATATGAATAGGTTAATCATTGGAGCTAAAAGACTAAACAAAATTCTGGATTATAGAAAACCTATTGGAGACAAGAGAGGAGTAGGCTATGTAGATGATGATTCTATGCCATTGTCTTAAAAAACAATTGAGTTTGGAAAATCCGTCAGTTCTTCTTCTTCATAGGTTGCACATACAATTTCAACATCAAAACCACATATGTAAGGCATTCTAACTCTACTCCTAATGCTACTCATTAAACACAAAGAATAGTTGCATCTGTGGTTGAAAACAATTGTTAAGTATGTGCCTGTTTATCATTATTGTGGTAGGAAAAGTCATATTCGACCAAATGTAAATTTTTGATGAATGCTCATAAATTTAATAATACTTTCCATGCTCCTAGTACCATTCCTTTGATCATTTTCTTATTTAACGCACAAATATTTTAAAATTAAATATAGGTCCTAACTTGTCTATTTATTTGTTATTTAAATTTTTGTGACGTATGTGTAAAGATGTAAAGATTTTAAGACCCAATTATCCGTTTTAAAAGGTTAGAACGTATGTGTGAATCTAGTAAAATTTTGAAACCAATAGTATAATTTAATTCTTATTTTTCTTACATTGCAATTAGTGGCTTTGTTGCCTTATATAAAATCTCGAGAAATGCTAATAACATAATATATGGTAACACATCACTTATATTATGATATATTAAAAAATTCTTTTAATAAAATAAAAAAGTGATTTACTTTTTAAATAATTAATTCTACGGTATAATATATTTATTAGTGTAAATTAGTGTGTATATATCACTCCTCTACGTCTTTATTCGGATAAGGAAAAGCAAGTGAAAAACTTTACGGGCCCCAAATTAAGGTCTCCTTAGTTTCAAACTTTAGATGATAGGTAAAGTCACTAACATGCAATTATTATTTATCCACCCCTTTATTTGCTTAATCAAAAGTGAGAACAAAATAATTAATGACAGTAAACTATATATATATATATATATAAAAGGTTTGTGGGGGAGCAAAATCAATTCCCAAGCAGGTGAACAATCATAAGTTCAAATTGATAAAGATTGAACACCCACAACATCAAAAGAAAAGGCTAAGTTATTACCGAGAAAAATATGATACAATTAATTTAGATTACTTATCATTGAAATTTTTAAATTATAACTATCCTTATTTAACTTTTAATTTTTTTTAAAAATATTAACTAATTTTTCTAAAATAAAAGATAAAATGACACGTACTTTTAATATAAAGAACAAAAACACACTAATATATATAATATATATAATGGATCTCTACTACCCCTTCCATTGTTATATTACAAATAAAACATATTTATTGTCACAATTTTTCCTTATTTTTATGGAATATTTAAAACTATTTTTTTAGATTTCCAAAAACATAAATTCTTGTTTAATATATTTATTTCGTGTGGATTAAAAGTATTTTTGTTAATTTTTAAGATTAATATTAAATGTGCTGTGAAACTAGAAAAAATATTATAATAACCTTACCCTTAATTACAAAAACAAAATTATAAATCAACAATAGTTTGTCTTAATACATGTCCATTTTAATTTGAATCGATTATAATCAAAAGATATTTAGCATAACAACTTTAGTTATGTTTTAAATTAATATTATTAGAATATTAAAACGTCTATGGCTAGTGATATTCGGAAAATTAACCTTACTGCACTTTTTTGTAAATGAATTGTTTTTGTAAAAATGTAATGTACTTAACGAGGACAAAAAATTCTCAATACTTAACGAGGACAAAAAATTCTCAATACTCCGTCACGATCTTCTTGTTTTTTCTGTACCAGTTAGTCTATATTACTCGCAGTGTATAGTTCAAAAGATATTAAATCAAGTCATTTCAATTCAAATTCTGTTAGATTTATAGAAAAGGATTTGAGATTCATAGCTAAGTGATCTTTTTGCGTTTTTTTTGTTTTGCTCAGAACTTCTTTTTTCTCTTTTCATTTATTAATATTATAAGCATCTATATTACAATAATTTATTAAAATATTAAAAATAATTATTATTAAATTTTATTATAATTAAAACTAGAGTATTTTATTGTTATCTAAAACATTGAACATACAACTAATATTTAAATAATTTTTAAGATAATTATCAATATTTTATATAATAATTATTTATTAATTAATTGATAAAAAAACTAATAATCTTAGTAATAACTAAATGTCTAAGGTAATAGTAGCACACATACATTATTATAAAATATGTGAACCATTTAGTCAAAAAATTTAAACTTAATATATATTTTAAATAGTCTTAAGATAATTGTATGCGTTTTAATCCTCAATAAATTATAAAATAAGCAAAGTACAAAGAAAAATAGTAGTCTTTACCGTAAAATATGGGAGTAATTTTATCCAAAAAATTAATAAGAGATGATTTAGAGTTTTATAATTTTAACTAGTAAAATGCCTGTGTAGCATGTGTAAATTTTTAAATTTTTGTAAAACTTAGATTTTTGATGCATGGGTGATCTAAATTTGAAAAGTATACAGTACTATTAATAGTAAAGAAATAATAATTATTTCTCCAAAACTCTTTTTTAGAATAAAACAAAAAGTAAATCTTTAATGATAAATTTTTTGGTTGATTTTATTATAACAATGTGAAATTTGATGTTAAATTTTTTGTAAAGTAGTATCGGTATGTTAAAATAAATAAATAAATAATTTTTTACTTTATCGTAGATTAATATACAATAAAAATTATTTTATGCACAATAGATTTCAAATAAGATATAAATTAATATAAGTAATTTGACATAATATTAATAAAAATTATATAATTTTTATTAAATAAATAATTCAAATATAACATGAAAACAATGAAATTGTTTATAAACATTTTCAGAAAAAATGTCACGAGGATCAATTTTTTTTAAGTAAAATTATTGTATGATTCTCTAACTTTAGAAAGACACTCATTAGTCCTTTTACTTATAAAAACAATAATCATTAGTTTACTTATAAAAAAGGTGACACAAAAATATTTTTATTTGTAAAAAAATTTAAACAGATGTTGATAAGAGTATTTTCATCATTTATCTTAAACTTATCAAATAAAAGAAATTACAAGCATAATTGGTGAGTGTATTATCATCTTTTACTTATATTCTATGACTAGAATACCCTTGATATTTTTTATTTTTTAAAAAATAAATACAAAATTACTAAATGTCTCTTTTTGGAATCAATTTTATAAGTAAATAGACTAAATATCATATTCTCAAAGTTAAGAGACTAAATAATGCATTTTGTATAAGTAAAAGGACCAATAAGACCTTCCACTTATATTTTTAATATTATTTAAGAAGTTAATTTTACATGAATACAAGATATACGTCTTGATCGAACTTAATAATTATTTTTATAAATATTTATTTAAATTAATTTATATTAATTGACTTTTTTATAATTTATTTGAGATATGACATGATATCGACAAAAAAATAATTAGTTCAATACAAATATGATTCAATGATAAATGAATTAACCAAACCTTACCTACTCATGAAATGGTAAACATGAATAGTATAAATTATTATCCTTAATGTGATTAAAATAATTATCCAATGGTAAATATAAAATCAATAAGATATTTTAATATTTATTAGTGTATAAAAACAATAAAGTAAAAATAATAAAAATAGAGGGCAATCAAAAGATCAACTTATATATATATATATATATATATATAGGATAAATAACAATAATAATGTACTTAAAAACATTTGTTCATGTTGATTTATATGCATAAGTTTTTGGGTTAGATGTTATGATGATCTCATATCAGTTAAAAATTTGATATGATCCCCTCCCACTTGACTTTTTATACGAAGTGAAAAAAATCACTATAGTTTTCATTGACCAATTATGATTTAATTTTGATTAAAAATTTGTCAAATTTGACAGGTAAGAATTGGATGACTACCTAATTAGCCAAATTTTGGTCGGCTAATGCCCTACTTATCGTAGCCAAGTTGGGCACATATCCAATTGAATTGGGAAAAAGTCCAATTAGTGAGAGTTTTTTCAATCAGTGACTATACTTGTCGAAGTCGAGTTGGACACATGTTCAATTGGTTTTATTTTGAACTGGACACATGTCCAATTGATCTAGACAATTGTCCAACTGTCTTGAGTTTGGTCGAACAGTGACCTTATGTCCAACTAAATTGAACAATTGTACGACTAACTGAATTTTGATTGGACGGTGACACTACTCATTGGAACTGAGTTAGATACATATCCACTATATCATCAGTTGTCCAATAGGCCAATGTTTGGTCGGTCAGTGACCCTACTTGTAAGAGTAGAGTTGGACATGTGTTCAACTAAACTAGACAGTTGTCCAATTAATCAAATTTTTATTGGCCAGTGATCATGCTCATAAGAGCCAAATTCACATTAACATTGCTAGCATAATAACTCCAAATGCATATAATGTACAAAAAAATGAATCCAAATGCATTACAGGACAAACACTCTCAAATAACATACTAAACTGTTGATTTTGAAAATAAGTTAGACATTGGCACCGTACACCCTACTATAAACTATGGAGAAGAATTGGGACAAAAATGAAAACATATATGTAAAAGAGTATGTGATGTAAATATATAATTAATTCGTTAATGCACTATTGCTATTGCATATGCAAAGATATATACACAACTTCTACAATTTCGTAGTCTCTGATGAATAGAATAACATATAATGTACATAACTATGTTCTTCTTCCCATTAATCTTCATAACAAAATTAGCAAGTTCACTAGGCAAAAAACCCAATCACCCATGGAAAAAGCTTTGAAACGCACAACCTTGTAATAATATGATACTTTCCTTTTTTTCCTCTATGAGCGTTGATTTGATTGCTCTACTTTCTATGTTAGAAGACTTTTCTGACCATTGGCTTGGGGATAATATGGTGTTGAATGGCATATCTTGATATTGTATTTGATGGTAAACTCATTGATGATATGACTCGTAAAATGTCTTATGTTATCAATAAATATTTCCTTGGGCAAGCTGAAGAAAAAAATTATAGATTTCCAAATAAATGAAATCACTTCCTCCTCTACTATTCTTTCTAGAGGTTCTGCCTTAATCCACTTGGAAAAATAATCGGTGGCCACTAATAAAACATTATTTTGGCCCCTTACTTGGGGTAGAGGTCCTACTATATCGAGTCCTCACTTGTAGAAGGGCCAGGGGCTAACTACCCTTATCATGGTGGTTGGATGTGTGTCTGATAATGGGGAAAATCTTTGACACTTATTGCACTCTTGGGTGTACCTTGTGAAATCTACTAGCATAGTGGGCTAATAGTACCCCAACCTCAAAATTCATTGGGATAGCCTCATTCCATTTGAATGATCATCAAATTATCCTTCATGGGCTTCAAACATTATTCTGTTAGATCCTTCCCTGGCTATGCACAAGAGCCCAGGTCCAAGTACGGTCCTTATGTACAATTTATCACCTTCAATTAGGTATCATCCTGCTGTGGCCTTAAATTCCTTTAAAAATTTGTGATCCTGGGGTATGTCTCCCCTTTTTAGGAAGTCAACGATCGGGGTGAACCATGGGTTTGTAGGAGCATCTACGCTCACGACTATTCTTTTGGTCACCTCTAAACTTTCTTTTTACAGGATCGTTATTGACACCACCCCAGTGTAGTTGGCTTCTCGCACGGAGGCAAGTGTGGCCAAAACATTAGCGTGACCATTCTCATTTTTTTCTTACTTGTTGTGTAGTTTAATAACATCTCTTCTTTCTGCCTTCTCTTAGGGATTTTGCTTGTGTTATTCATTAGTTAGTCAACTTCCTTTCTTCTAACTAAAAATGACATGAATTTTGTTCTTTGTTTCTTTTGAGGAACTTTTTCCCTCCTTTTAGGCATTGTTTTGCCTTAAGACCTTTCTTGTCTTCTCTCTTGGTAGTTATCTTTTTTGGTTCCTCGAGACTGATAGGTCTTCTTTTTCTATCGTATTGCATATAAAATGAATTTTAGAGGGATCATGTCATTATATGTTTAGCATGTATTTGACCTAAATTGAAGTGTGGATGTTTTGACATGTATATTCCTTGAGAGCATGTACGACTAAATTTTTCTTGTTTATTTTGTTAGAAAACTATTTTTCTTATACATATATTATCTTTATAAATTGTATGGATGTTTTGATAAGCTTGTCTGAATCTCTTACTTTGGTGATTCATATTTCTCTAACAAACTCCAGAATCCACCGTTAGTGTCTCTAGAGGCAAAATTCTTGGTGTTGCTTGGTTAGAAATAGTATTTAGGCCATCCTTGAATTGTTTGTTTCCTTCTTGCCACCATTGTTCTCATATCCTTAGTCTCCATTCTTTGAGCCTTTACATAATACCTTCATTTCTCTACACCTAAATAATGGATGAGCCTAAATGTTTATTCCCACTTACCTTTTTCACCCTTTGTTGAACTTGTTTGTTTTTGGTTGTTAGTTTTTCCTTCTTAGTTCCTTGAATAGAGAAAAGGGGAATGAAAAAGGAAAAAGGTTGAAATTGGATTAATAAATTTATAACAAAAAAATGGGAAAGATGGAAGAAGGAACAATAAGAAAATGTCTTAAGATTTCTTTATGTAAACAAAAGGAAGAAGAAAAGAAAATAAAAGGTGAGAAGATGATGAGTATGTTAAGGTAGTGTTGCATTAACATCTAAGTTCAGTGTATTGTTCTCTCAACTTCATTGGTTGAATTTAGAAAAGTAAAATTAAAAGAAACCGTGTCTAAGGGTATATGTCTCCTGGATATGGAATTATCTATTTAGTTGGATCAAAAAAGGTGTGTTCAGGCCTAAATGTCTTCACTCCTCTACCTTTACCTTAGTCATTCATTACAATCTTTGAAAGAACTATTGATTTCTTCTTTGCTAGCACTTACATAGTGGAGAGAGAGACTAATTATGGAGATATGAAGCTTGCTTCCACTTGAGACTATATTTTGATTTGCTTGGTTCGCATAAGCATACCATGATGGCATATATAGTAAATAAATTTTGCATATCACACACATTGCATGTCTTAAAAATTTAGTCATACCCTTACATGAATGCATCATAGATTAATGAACATATGGATATTTGTGTTGAATGTACTATTTATTCTTTATAGTTCCTCTAATTTGTTGTACTTGCTTAGTTTACGTCCCTTATTATGTGTTACTTGTTGCCTACTTTGTATTGATACTTCTGTGTTGGGGGTGTTTGTGAGTAGATTACATTACATTTTTATTGTAAATCATAAATACTTTTTGGGAGAGAGATGGATGTTTGTTTTACTTCTTGTTATTTGTCCTATTTATGAGTTTTTGTTATGATGTACATTCATATGATGCTTTCATCTCTTTGGTTTCATACTGCATGACCCATATATAAATAAGATGATTAGTATGACATGTTTTATGCATTGTATGCGATCTCTGGTTTCAAATGTTGACCTATGTATTTCTATGCTTCTGCTTCCTTCTTGCAAGTTTCTCACTTGTCATTCATTGTCTAGTAATGTTTGTTAGAATACATGACATATGTTTTCTTAGCTAGACTAAGATTTTTTCTATTTGTAGTTATCTTTGGTTGCTAGTGCATTTAGTTTAATGCTTATTGCATGCTTATACCCTACTAGTGTATTGCTGCTTCTTTATGTCGTTTTCTTTTAAATCATATAGTATTTTATGATTGTGTTTGCTTTAGTCTTACCTACAACATTGTGTAAGTATTAGAATTATTGCATATTTTTATGCCTTCCCTCCATCTTATAGGGGTATTCCTTTGAATTTTGTGTCAAAAAGGGGGAGAAGTTTTTGTGCATGACTGTGTGTTTGTTGCCATGTTATGTATTGCATGAGTTATGAGTGTAGGATTGCACTACATATTTTTATCCAACATGCATGCATTCATAGGTGTATTGCATGAAGTTAGGGGGAGTTTTGCATTTTTACTTGTGTTTATACTTATAAGATTGTACCTATGTACTGGTAACACGATATGCACATTGATTCTACATGATATATTCACGTGGTATGTGTTTTTTTTGTTTGTGTAGGTTACAAGTATAGAGTGAAGTGTTCAACCTTTGGATGTACTGGGTACAATCGGTTAGACCCCTGTGCTTTGGAGTGACATAATAAATGAGTTGATAAATGAAGATGGATGAAGTGCATAATATGGATTCACTTGGTGTAGGTGTGTCTTTGAGGTTTTGGAATGTGTCTATGTGTTGTTCATGGGAATACAAAATTTTAGGATATATAAAAGATCTTCTCATGCTTGATAAATTTATATATCTAGTTATGTAGTGTTTTGACATGAAAAACCAAAGAGATAGAATGTAAGTCCTATTGTACTTGTGTCTGTGTGCTAGCTTCCCGTGTACAAAACATTACATCTATTATTTTACTTAGTGTTTTTATCTTCATCTGTGTAAGGTTGGTTACTACATACCAGTAATTCACACATATACATAGTTAGGTACAATTAGTATGCAAGCATGTTAACACATGCCATGTGGTTGGTTTTCGTAGTGTGCATGCTAGGTAAAATGTTGGTTATGATATTTTTACTTGTGGTTTTTGGCATGTTTTTGGTGCATATATTTATGGGTAGAACTTGGCATTTTTTGAAATAGAAAAAATGTAAAATTTTAGCACCTTGCTATCAAGCTTGCCTCCACCATCACCACTACCCTTGGCGAGGTGGCCGATGAAGTGGTAAAATCAAACCCTATAAATACCCTACTTATTTCTTTCTTCTTCACCCGTTATTCAAGAGTTGAAATTTTGCCAAAATACACCCTAAGATTTATATTTGATTTGGAAATTATTTTGGAGAGCTTATGTTTGAGAGTGGTTTTTTTTAGTTTAGTAATCAAATCATAATCTATGTGAGTGGGTGGTTTGATTGTATGTCCCTCATATGTGATTTAATATTAATAGTGGATTATGTGTAATGTAAGGTTATGAATTGATAAAATTACTGTTATTGATCATTGGTTTCCAATCACATCACATTGGGTGGCGTTGGCTATAGAGGACATTCAATTTTGAGCATTGAACCAAAAAGTTATAGGAGTAGCAATTGAAGAGCTATAGTAAGCTGTATGGACGAAGGTCATGATTGATAGAGATAATAGTGGTTTTAATGTCTATTAGTGTTGTAACCTATTTATTGATTAGTGAATTGTTTGCTACTTAGTGGTTTCCTTAAGTAACCCAAGGATGTTACCATATAAATATATTATCAATATAGGTTTACCTCGTTATATCGAGTGTTATGCATGATCTGAGTTTGTGGTAGTACAATTCAAGTTTAAGGTGTGTATGTTCCAACATAGTTTTAGCTTAAACTTTGATTAGGAAGCATTTCATGTTTACTTGCTTTTTGTTTGACATATAATATATGCTATTAAAGCATTTTACTTTTGATATTATACTCTTTGTGCTTCTGCTATGTCAACTGTATAAGTTTTATACTATTATATTCCTTGCGATTTAGGGTCGAGTCCCTTGGAGTCTATATCTCCTAACTATTGTTGTACATCGAGTCATGGAATCTTTCACTTTTTTAATCTTTTACATACCTTTGCATTTTGCTGTAAAAAACTTGAGCTTTTACGAAGGTCTTGGGCATAAACTTGATATCATACATTCCTAACTCAATCGCAATATATGCCAACCTTCCTACAACATCTAGCTTTGTCAACAATTTCTTTAGTGGGTGGGAGATGTGTATTATTATGATGTGTGAACCAAAGTAGTGTAGTAGTTTTCATGCTGCCACCTTTTATGTGAAAGCCAATTTTTCAATTATTGGGAATTTTCTCTATGTCTTTGTTAGGATCTGGCTAATCTAGTAGACGTGATGTTGAACATTATTTCTCTTTACTAGGAGCTCATTGCTGGATGTTTGAGGAGTAATTTCCAAGTATAAGTAATAATATTTCTACTGGAATAGGGCTTACTAATACAGGAGGCACACCTAGCTATTGTTTGATTCTCCATAAGGCTTTTTCATAGTCTTCATTCCAAAAAACTAATTTGTTCTTTCTTAGTAACTTAAAGAATGGTAAGGATTTGTCAGTGCAATTGGAAATAAGTCTATGTAGAGCCACAATCCTTCCATTTAATTGTTGGATTTTCTTTAATTAATTGGGAGGTTTCATGTTAACAAAAGCCTATATCTTATCTAAATTTTCCTCAATTCCCTAGGTAGAGATAAGATATCCAAGGAATTTCCTAGAGGTAACCCCAAAGAAACTTTTTGGGATAAGTCTTATGCCATACTTCTGGATAACACTAAACACTTTTTCCAAGTCTTTGACACGGTCCATAGGTTATAAAGACTTAATCACCATGTCATCCACATATGCTTCCATATTTCTCCATAGTTTTCCGAAAAACATTTTGTTGGCTAGATGCTAAAAAGTAGCTCTACCATTCTTCAAACCAAAAGGCATTAACATGCAATAGAAAGTACATTCTTTAGTAACAACAAACGTTTTTTTCTTTATCTTTTGGGTGCATTCTAATCTAATGATAACTAGAATATGCATCAAGACAACTCATCAAACTGAATCTGACAGTGGTGTCAACTAGCTGATTGATACTTGGTAAAGGAAAATAGTTTTTTTGGTAGGCATCATTTGAATTAGTGAAAGCCACACATATACGAGGTGAGCCCCACACCATTTTCAGTGACACCATATTAGACAACCATGTCAGATAATCTATCTCTTTGACTATTTTTGTTTCTTTAAGTGTAGCCACTTTTATTTTGCTTGATAGTTCTAGCCTTGGGATCAACATTCAATATATGTGTTATATTCTTGGGTTCAATTCTAGGAACATTTGAAGGTTTTGATGCAAACACATAAGATATGGTGCTTAAGATATGTAACATTTGCACCTTAACTTCAAGTGTTAGGTTGGTGCTCAATCTTAAGGAATGGTATTATTCTTTACCCCCAACTTATACATCTTCCACCCCATATGTACCAAGGGAGCTAACTAGACATCCTCCTCTTACTCTTTGTTGGGATGACCTTTGCTATAATTGCTACTTTGGAAGCACTTATTTCATCATAGCATTATAAAAACTTCTAGCTTTCTTTTAATCACTCCTTATCTCTCCATCATCAGTTGGGTACTTAATGGCTTGGTGAAAATTTGATGGGATAGCCCTTATTTTTGAATCCATGGTCTACCAAGAATTGCATTGTAATGAGCTAGGATATCAATTACTACAAAAATTGTCATAAAATTGAACCTGTTACCATGACTGGAAGCACCACAGCTCCTATAGTATATGTAGTGTTATTGTTGAATCCCACCAAAGGTAACTCTTTCTTGGTGATATCATTGTCCTTTACTTCAAGCACCTTTATTGGAATGAGAAAAAGAAGATCAATCAAACTATCAATAACAGATCCTACAAACATCATATGAGCCCACCACAGTGTGACTACCAACAAATCCTTATAAGAAGATGAGGTTTCATCATTACTTATGAAAATGATTGAGGTAGAAGATGATTCTTCCTGTAACTTATAAACATGAGTACCTCCATGCACCTTCTTAGCATACCTTCTACATGCATTATTAATGGCTCTATTAAGCCTAGGGCCTCCATGTATTAAATGGATAGTCCTCACATTTTCATTATTGCATGGCTCTACCCTATTGATAGGTGGTGTAGGTAATATTAGTACCTATCATTACTATTGAGGCTCTGTTCTTCTATTATCATTTCCCACAAGGTCACCTAAATTTCCTCTGGATAATAGATCTTTGCTTTATTTACTAAGATGTTTGTAGTCTTGCATTCCATGTCCTATGTCCTTGTGAAAAGCACACTATTTTGAAGTGTCTCTCAAAGGTGCTTTCATCTTTAGTGGCCACCAAATTTTTTTTTTCCTATGCTCATGACTACTTGGACCAAGCTTACTTTCAAAGGTGAACCTCTAAATGGTTAAAGTGCTTTGTATCAAGGTCTAGTATTTCAAGACCATTGACCTCCCCCTTTGTGATTTAGGAAAAAAATTACTCTTGTTAAAGATTGCTTTATTCTCTCTCAAGTTCAATGAATTTTTTGGCCTCACCATAAGCCTTCTTCATTTTATATGGCACGGTCTTGGTTAATTTAACAAAAAAAATCTAAATTTCTTAACAAACCTTGCCTAAATGCTTCTACTACCATGAAAATGAGACAATTTTCAATTTCTTGCTTCTACTCTCTAAGCATATATTCTTCTATAGATTCATTATTTAACTGAGTGATTGATAAAATATGATGAGAATCCTTCCTCATAGTTTTTTTATTGGCGTAATTTATGATGAATAACTTGGCAAATTTTTTAAAGGAAGTTATATGGCATCTTGTTTGTCTCAAAGGAGACTTACGGATGCCATAGTTGTTTTGAAGTATAGGACATGGTTCATTGGGTCCTTAAATTCCTTATGAGGAAATTTAGGGGCACTAAATTTAGGGAAAGAGGAAACACATAATTGCTCACAATCTATATCAACATCATAGTGGGATTTACCCTTATTTTTTCTCTTTTTTATTTCTTTGAGAGCCTGGGCTTGGTTTCTATTTATTTTTTTATGAGCTTGGAAACGTGCCTCCCATAACCTTCTTTCCTTAAGTAGTTGTTCATTATTGAACCAGATTCCATCTTGGCTTCACTAAGCTAGATATGCTTCAGGTCGAGCATTATTGTGTAAGATCTCTTCCACTATATCCTTCACCCTTGTAGGCATATTTCTCCTTAGAAGCTCAGCTTCCTCAATCAAATTATCAGCTCCACCTACCTGTGATGCTATCTTTGTCTCAGCACGTAGTGCTTTATTTTCTTACCTCATTTCCATGAGTTTCTTTTGAGCTCAAGGAAATTTTGTGCCAACTCCTAGTGAGGGTCAACCTCTTGGTGAAGGTCAACCTATTCTAATGAGTTAGCTCATGGTTCAGTGCAAGCTTATTTATGGGTAGGTGCATCGTTATCCTTAATAGCTCTTTCATTAGCTAGTCTTAATCATTTCTCAACTCGAGTCCCAACCATGGTGAACGTTGTATGGTAAGAGCATGGGGAGAAAGCCAAGGTATGTGGTGAATTTTTTTTGTTTTTGGGATTTCTCTCTTTAAACTCAAGGTAAATCTTAAGAATATGAGGTTAGAAAGAAAAACTTGACCTTTAAATCTTAAGCCTTATAGTGGGCTCCAAAATGTTGGGGATACTCCAATTTTGAGAGAGAAACTAGAGAAAAGTTAAAAGAATAAAAATGAATTGGACTGGTTTGATACTAGGTTCATATATATATATATATATATATATATATATATATATATATAGGACATTAGGTTTATATATATATATATAGGACACCAGGTTGACATACATAAGGACATTACATGTACATATTTTGATTACATAGGGGTACACGTCACAACATGTGAGAGAGAAGTACATTAGTTAATGCATAAACTAGTCTAGGGTCAACCATTAAGACTAGGATACTGTGTGCTAAGGCTCGGACACTTCAAGGGTAGGGCTCCAGTTTGCACTTTATGCTCAAACAATATGAATAACCAAAAAATGTTCTAGATGACCTCAAAAAAATTATCCTACATTTTTTTTTCTAGGAAAGTGGATAGGCTTAAATTAGTTCAGGTTTCTTGGAGAGACTATTGTATCCCTCTTTAGGAAGGGGGTCTTGGTTTATAGGATCTTGATCTTTTAAAAGATGATTTGTTGATAAATTCTCCTAACGGATTATCCCAAGGTACTCTAGCAGTTTGCTCTACCTATGTAGTTGATATTTAAGTTAAGTAGAAGTTCCACAAATTAATATGTTTACTTTTTAGTCTAGCCTAGCTTATGACATAATTACTCTAGTTCTTTGGTGGAGTCTCAATACTCTAGGAAAGCAGAGTCATTAGCACACTTTTTACTTAATATTTACTTGTTTTACTGAAAGAGGAAGGACTACTGCTTCTTTTCTTGGTGCTCCTTGTGTGGGTTAGCTAAGGAGACTATTTTCACCTTTTTTGAGTTTTCATTTAGTAAATGCACTATGAGATCTATTATTATCCTTTTTTGGTAGATGACCTAGTATGAATTCATTCATTCTAGATATATGGAAATGTGTAGTGTCGATTAACCTTGGTTCAAGCTTAATAATCTATGGAATGTATGTATAATTTAAGTTATTTATGTAATATGGAAGCTAAGAATGATGTTGGCTTCAAGGATAGATTCTTTATGAGCTCTACATTTAACATAACATGGCATTTTATTTGTTAAGCGGGCCTATCACAGTGTGGATCCATGATATATTTATCGGAGGATCTTATGGTCCTAAGAAGATTATGAGTGTAAGGAATTTCACGCCGAGTAATAACGATCATAGAGGTAATATAGAGACCATCGGGTTCAGGATGGATATAGGTCAACACCAACGATGCCCTTTTTGAATCATCTCATCTAGCAGGTTATGCTAGGTTATTTTCAACATCAATATCCCTTGTCAAATGTTGTTTATGTATTCCACTTGGGGTTGCATTTGCTTTTGAGGAAGAGCCCACTAGCTATTATCATAATATTTGTTAGTTTTGTTGTCCTTTGTGTCTTTGTAGGCATTCTTGTGTGCAAAATACAGAGTCTATTTATTGGACTTAGTGTATTTGTCTTCCTCTAGGTAAGGTTGGTTATTCTTGATTAGTAATGCGCAGATGTACATAGTTATTTACATTTTGTATGTGAGTATGTTATACACACACTACATGATTGGTTTTCTTAGTAAGCATGCTAGGTTATGAGTTATGGTTTTTGTTTTGTTGCATTTGTAGGTATTTATGGAAAATTACTGAACAATTTTTAATATGAATATTTGAACTTTTTGCTAACGTAGCATGCCCCTCATTGGACCCTTCACCTGACCCTTAGTGAGATAGTCGGTAAGGGTGGCTAGGTTTGGTTGGATGTTTTCTATAAATACCCTATCTTTTTCTCTTTTTCTAAGCAAAAAATAATAGCACAATTCTATCATAATTTTCTCCGAATAATGCTACCATTTCAATATTCCATTTGAGTGTATTTTAGTACTTATGTTACTTTTTTGTCTGAGTAAAATAACGCTCTTGATTGGTGAGGGTTTGAGACTATTTTTTGGTACTCTTGTGAACCAAACTGTTAGATTGGGTTGGGTTAGTATTATTTGAGTTCCTAAAACAATGTTTGTTCATTTTCATGATTGAGGTGTTTCCAGGTTTCTTATTCATTTTACTGATCATTAGTTACTAATCACACTACCAATTATGGTATTAACTCTGGAGGAGAGTTGGATCAGTGTATCATATTAAGTAGTAATGAAGCTAACGAGTGAGGGTAGCAATAGGCAATTAGGGTATCTTTTTCACGACTAATAGAGGTATTCACGTTTATGTTTTTGTCATGTTTTATCTGTTTATTATTTAGTGGATTATTTGCTACTGAATTATTGCATAAGTAACCCACATATTTTACCATATAGATAGGGGTTCTATGTGTGTTTACCTCGTTACATCTATAGTTGTGTATGCTTTTCTACTATGCTTGTATAATCTTCTTTATATTGTGTATGTATCCACATACTAAGATTTAAACTCTTATTAGAAAGGTTTTGTGACTTGTTACATGCCTACTATTTTCTGATTATTATATCTTTTGTTTAAATTAATGTGCCTATTCTATGATTAATTTATACTACTTCTATTATATTTAGATATGTGTTTATTTTTTGCAGATACCGAGTTTGGGACAATTCCTTGAGGAGTTAGTATCTCCTTACCCTGATTAACATTAGGAGCTAGAATCTTTCAATTGGTATCAAGAGGGTTCACCTTATTTGGCTTGACCACTCTAAAATTGATATGTTAAACTTGCTTTACACACATGACAAATTCAGAAGAGGGAGGTAACATAGGCAGGCCTTCTTGTAATCGCTTGAGGACTATTTCTAGTTTCTTGTTGAAGATGACTTGATGTAGCCAACCAAGACCCTTCCCGAAAACACTGTAATTCCTAAACTGATAATTGAGTGGACCAAGGAAGAAAGTAAAGAGATAAACTAGAATAGTAAGGGGCTATATTCAATCATTAGGACCATTACACTGGATGAATATAGAAGAACTCAGAGTTCAACAACTCCAAACAAGCTTGGGAAATCCTAGAGATAACGCATGGGGGTACCTCTAAGGTAAAGATATATGATGAATGCTTAAAAAGCACTAAAATTATCCTAATTTAATGTACTATAATTTATTAAATAGATTTATATTCGTATGATTTTATCATATTTTTATACAAATTTGTCTTTTCAGAATCACTGGTTTTTTTTTTAGGTATTTTTGTTTAAAAATAACTTAAATATATGAAGAAAAATACTAGAAGCAATACATAACAAATATATTGAGAAAAGAAATGAGGAAAAGTAAAAAAGATGGAAAAAATTAGATAAAATAGGTCAAAAATGTCATAAAGGATGAAATTTTGTGCCAACCACCCATCCCCGTCGAATCCCACGCGCAGCAACCCATTAGCATCAAGTCCCATGTGTACCCTGCACACGTCGGCGCACTCCTAGAACACACTGATGGACACCGACGCACCCCCAATACACGTCGGAACATACCCAACACTCATCTGTATGTTGTTGGCACACGCCCACATGCAGCCGACACATGCCCAGTTAATGTACATAGCCAGCACATGCTGCGCCAATTTTGCCTACCCTAGCACACTCCTATGCTGTGTCCTATGTGCACTCAAAGCCCGTTTGCCATGGGAAACGCAAGTTTGCCAAAATTTTCGCGCCCCATATGCATACCAACCTGTCCAAACACGTCCAAATTCAAATTTTAAAATATTTTCTCCCCTTTTTTGGCCTTTTCCTCACCTATAAAAGGATCCTCTTCTCCCATTGTAAAACACACAATTTTCTCAGCCTTTTCTCTCTCTAGAAATTTTTCTTAGTTTTTTTAGTTTTTAAGTTCTCTTTTTGAGAAGAACTAGCTATGTTTTTATAGATTTTTAGTTTTTGATTCAATAAGCGAAAATGCAAATCCGTTTGGAGGTTTTCCAGCAACAAAATTAGCATCAAATTGTTGTAAGGATTCTTTTAAGGTATAATTTTAGTGGATTCTTTATAGTTATCTTTTTTTTCATTCTTATATGTTATATTTGATTTGTCTATGATTAAATTTAACATGACTGGCTATTTGTAGATATGATATAATTATAATGTTATTATGCTTGCAAAATATTAAATAGGTAAAATATTGCTATTAAATAAATTGATTTTTTTATTCAAGATTTTATATTAAGGATGTTAGAGAAATATATTATTTTTAATTACAAACTTAAATCTAAAAATTATATTTTAAGGTTTAATTATCTGGTCTGATTTAGAGTAGTGTTCTTTTATTTGTTGGTACAATCGCCTTGTAGTTAGATTGAAGCTCTATTTCAAATTTTTTTATAAGAACTATTATTTGAAAATATATTGAAAATATTTTTTAGTAATAGTTTTAAAACTTGAAAGTTAGTACTCGGATAATTAAATTCTTAGGTTTAATTTGGACACCTTGAATAAAGTTTAAAATGTCTAACCCCACCAAAGGTGGCATTTAAATGGTTCATTTTCAATCTCTTAGAAAAAAGAATTAATTTAATTATCCAAATTAGTTATCAACCCCACTTATAGGTATTAATTTATTTATTTAATTAACAAAGAATATCTAATCCCACCAAATGTGGTATTCAAATATAATAGAGAGAATTAATAAATATCAATATATACTTTTAATAACCTAAATAATATAAGCTAGCATAATTTACTTAATTATTATATCCTGAAATACTCTACTGTTATCAATGATAAAAATTTGCATGATTATTTATTGAATCTATGTCTATGTTTATTTTTTATGTTTTTAGATTAGAAAACAAAAAAAATAAAATATCATGACAAGATGTTTAGGATTTAATTTTGTTTTTAAGATTTTGAATAATAAATTAAAAACCATATATATTCCTTCCTTAGATCGACATTGGGAGTATACTCATCATTTGATATAAAATGATTCATGCGCTTTCGAGAGTTTTACAAATATAAAACCAAAAGATTCGCAAGATCAGTATTTGTAATGCTCGTGTTGTGCTCATCAATATCCAAAATTGTAAAGTTGAACATAGATTTCAAACTCTGCATAATGGAAGAAGATAAGACTTTTGAAAAGTTTTACGCTCGCTTCTGAAACATCGTCAATAGTTCATATAACTTGGGATGACCTATCAGTGAAGAGAAGTAGATAGAAAAGATCACTGGTAGTCTTATACACCATTTTCATGCTAAAGTTATGGTGATATTTATTAATGTATAAGTAGGGGGAACTCATCGTGAACAAGTTGGTAGGTGAATTATGAGTCTTTGAACTTCATCACATACTCCTTAGACTAAACTAAAACATTGTTGAAAAAGGAAAGAGCATTATGCTCAAGACCACAAAGGGTAGTGTGAAAAAAACACTAGTATTGTTGTTATCAATGACAAAGATTCTAGTCCAAATAAAAAAGAAATTGTGAATAAGAATACCTTTTTTGGTTGAGTCAGAAGAGAATGTTTGAGTAATAAAGGCTCAAAATCTGTGACGAATGATGAGGTAGAGAAACATAGCAAGAGCCATGACAGCAAAACAAATACTTTGAGTGTAGGAAGCTTGGTCATATTGCATCAAATAATTTTTCAAAGTTAAAATGCATGAATAGTCATGTGATGAAGGTTAAGGTTACTATTCTAGACAATGTTATTAGTGATGATATAGATAACACCAATAATTTTTACATTTATGGCTTCAAGAACTATCAAAGATCCTTCAATTGCTGAATTAGAGGATCAAGAGGTAATTGTTGAAGATGATGATGATGAGTTACTTGATACTTACAATGAGCTCTTGTTAGAGCATATAATGTCTAAAAATGCTAAGAAAAAGCCTTTGTAGAGTTTGAAAGAGAAAGAACACAAGATAAGTGTGTTAAATGTCACTCTTGAGGAGAAAAAGTTCACAATCTACTGTGAAAAAAATGATCTCATTTGCAAATGTGAGGTCATTCAAAAAAGATACTCTGATTTACAAGAAAGATTTAATGAAAATCCTGATAAAATAAAAATCCATGAGGAGGAGTTAAAGAATTCTACTACTGGTCAAGCCACTCCTCTACTTGCCAACCCTAATCTCTTGTTTGATTAGAATTTTGAAATGTCCTACCTAAAGAAATAGATTATTATGCTTGAGAGTGATAAAGAGTGTATGGTGTATACTCTTATCAAGAAGAAAGCTAAAGTTGAGCTATTACATACTAGAGTAAATATACTCAAAGTTCTACCATTTATTTGGAATCCTTGCATGAAGAAAAGGAAGATTTGATTAGAGCTTTAAAATATAATCTCTTTGTGAGTAAGAATAAGCTTTCTCATTCATCCATGATGGTTAACAAGTTAATGATCGGTTCTTAGAAGCTTGATGAGATCATCATTATCACAAAGTCCTTTGGCGATAAAAGAGATATTGGTAATACAAAATGGGTGTCTGCTTCAATGGGTGTTATACCAAAGTTTTTCAAATCTACAATAAAAGAGCCAAAGTTGAAGTTTGTTACAACCACTCCCAAAGGTAAGTCAATTGTTACATCCTAACCTCCTTCCTTTAGCAAGGTGATCACTTTACTAAGGCTAGTTCTTCTTGTCTCTCTAGTATCGAACTTATTCCCTTACATACTACCCTCCCACTTGTCACCATAGTTATGAACATGGGAATCTAAGACCTAACTATGGGAAATTAACTTCTTATCCTTGTGTGAGAGTTAATATGAGTGGTTTTTCTTCTCCTTTGTGTATTTCTCCAAGGAGTCTGAGACCCAAATTCTCTCACTCATCTACTTGTCTGTGCCATCTATTTGTCACTGTTGACCACTTTACTAGGTATTGTCCTAGATTTTTGAAAAGTACCTGACAAAGTTCTCTACCTCACTCTCGTCCATATATTCCATTAGGATTCGGTTACTGTGGCTCATCTAAGTATCTTGAAGATTGATGCATTATGCATCATAGGTATAGTGCAGAAAGAAACAAATATTCTTCTAAGAGTATACCTAGCCACGTGTATAGGGATCACTTGATAAGTTTTTCAAGGATTTCTACAAAAAATAAATCTAAAATTCCATATACACGTATGCTCATATGACACAGAGACCACACCTTGACTATTTTACCATTCATAAATTCTTTAAATGGAGGGATGTAGTTTAATCACTATTTTGGGTGATTTGTGTTAGGTTGAGCGATTTATTTTTTCTCCCTCTATTGACTTGTAGTCTTTTGGTATATAGTTTATATGCTTTGCTTTGTTTGTTTGATATTTATTTATGTTATTTTTTGCACTTTATTGTTTGAAAAATAAAAAAATATCTATATTTAGTGGGAGAATAATAAAAAATAATAAAAAATTATTTAAAAAATAAAATTTTCTTTTAAAAAAAAAATCAAAAACTTGATAGGGGCAGAATCGACATCGCCGATCCTGCTCGTTACTTTGGTTTTATGTATTTATAAAAATCTCGCAAGTGCACGAATCATTTCGTAGAAAATGATAAGTATACTCCCAAGGTCGATCTAAGGAAGGAATGTATGTGGTTTTTAATTTATTATTCAAACTTTTAAAAACGAAATTAAATCCTAAACATCCTGTCACGATATTTTGGGTTTTGTGTTTTTAATCTAATTACATAAAAATAAACATAGATTCAATAAACATTTATGCAAATTTTATCTGTTAAAACAGTGGAGTATTTATGGATATAATAATTAAGTTAATTATGCTTGCTCATATTATTTAGGTTATTAAAAATATGAATTGATATTTATTGATTCTCTCTTTGGTGGGGTTAGATATTTTTTGTTAACTAAACAAATCAATTAACACCTATGGGTGGGGTTGATAACTAATTTGGTTAATTAAATTAATTCCTTTTTCTAAGAGATTGAAAATGAACCATTTAAATGCCACCTTTGGTGGGGTTAGATAGTTTAAACTTTATTCAATGTGTCCAAATTAAACCTAAGAATTTAGTTATCTGAGTACTAACTTTCAAGTTTTAAAACCACTACTGAAAACATGTTGTCAATACATTTTCAGATAATAATTCTTATAAAAACTTTTGAAATAGAGCTTCACTCTAACTACCGGGAAATTGTACCAACAAATAAAAGAGCACTACTCTAAATTAGACCGGATAACTAAACTTTAAAATCTAATTTTCAGATTTAAGTTTGTAATGAAAAATAATATATTTCTCTCTAACATTCTTAATATAAAATCTTGAATAAAAATAAAATCAATTCATTTTAGAGATTTTTACCTATTTAATATTTCGTAAGCATAACAACGTTATTATTACATCATGTTTATAAACAGCCAGCAGAGTTAAATTTAATCATAGACAAATTAAATATAACATGTAAGAATAAAGCATAAAAAATAACTGTAAAGAAAATGAAATCCTTACAGAACTTTGATGATATTCCCGTTGGTGGAAAACCTTCAAGCGGAATTTGCACTCCCATTTATTGAATCAAAAAGCTAATAAATTACAAAAACATAACTAGTTCTTCCCAAAAAGGGAAGAACTCTAAAACTAAGAGAAATTAACAAAGAAAAGCTAAAAACTAAGAAAAACTAAAAAATCTAAGAAAAGAGAGAAAGAAAGAGAGAAGAGAATGTGTTTTGAGGTGTGATTAGAAGTGAAGAGAAGGGGGGTATTTATAGGTGAAGATGGAGATAAAAAGTGGGGGAAAAATGTTAAAAAATTATGAAAACGCGGAGTGGTGATTGCTGACGTCATACTGATGACGTCAGCATGACGTGAGGTGGCTTCGCACAAAAATGGGGCGAAATGGCAGCGGCGCACGGGAGCAGGAGATACGCGCGCGGGCGCGCACGGAACTGGGAATGGGTGCGGGCTGATGCGCGCGGCTGGGCACTGGCGCGCGCGGGGCTCGGCGCGGCTGGGCGGCACGATTTTCTCTTTTTTGACATTTTTGACCCTTTTGACCCATTTTGTCCAATTTTTCCATATTTGTTGACCTTTCCCCTTTTATTTATTAATATATTTGTGATGTATTGGTTCCAGTATTCCTCTTTGAGTCTTTAAGTTACGTTTTTAAGTGAAAATACCTGAAAAACAATAAAAACACCCGTGATTCCGAAAAAGACAAATTTATATAAATATATGATAAAACATATAAATTTATATATTTTTAATCAATTAATGTGCATAAAATCATGGTAATTTTAGTGCTTTTTGAGCACTCATCAGTTGTGAGTTGCAGTTTTTGTTTTGCTACATTCGTATTTTTTAAAACAAAAAATCACACTTTTTAGTACCTTGGCAAGCCTTTTATCAGACCTCTTTTTGGACCCTAGCGAGGTGGTTAGCGAGGGTGAATGATTCACAAAAACTTGATAGTCAAATTTTGTAATTAATAAAAAGCTTGAAAGTGTACAAATCACTTATAATAAGCAAAGTAAAATACCTAAGGTCGATCTATAGAAGAACTATATTTTTTTAAATAATTCTTCATATTTCTTAAAAACCAACACAAAAATAAAATGTAAACATTCTATCATAATATTTGGGTTTTGAAAATTCTAATCTAATAAAAAAAATTAATAACAAAAGATATGTTCGATTCAAACAAATTAAGGTAGATATGAAATTAACAAACAATGGAGAATTTATAGGAATAATTAGCTTTTAAACCACGCTTGCTCAGAAATAATTAAGTGATTTAAATTTAGATCATTGATTTTTCTTTTTATGTAGAAAACCTTTCTTAGGGGGATCAATTTTTTTGTAATCAAATCAATAAATATATTTAGGTGGAGATCATTAAATTATAGATTAAATTATGCTTTATTTATAAAGAAATAGCAAACCATTTAAATCAATGATTTAGGTGAAGTCACTAATTCAAACTCTTATTGAAGATGTCAAAGTTAGATCTAGATGGCATTTTTAAAACCTAATTCTCATATTTTAAATCTATTACGAAAATATGTTGTCAATATATTAATCAATAATAAATTTTGTACCGAATCTTGAATATAGAAATATCCTCAATTTAATTTATAAAAAATGTTCACTTAAATTAATCTTCACAAGCATGGCAATAAAACTAAATTCTTATAGTTAAAATTAGTCAGACATGGTCAAATTAAATTCCATGATTAATGGATTAAAAACAACATTCAGAATGTACTAAAAGATTCATCTGCATATGAATCTAACTTATTAGTGTTTAACAAAATAAAACTAAAAACTACAAAACAAGAGCTTTGATAGAAAAAGAGAAAATAAAATTCTACTTATATAATCTATCAAACCTAGAAAAAAAACATTTTATTTATAAGGAAAGGCTAGCATAAAGGGCATTGAGCCAAATAAATACATGCATATCATGGCATAGGTTTTTCACCATCGTGGCATACATCAAGTTCAGCTTAGCCTGATTTCAAAATAGAGAAGGTCACACTAGAACATCATTTATTCCATATCATAGCACAAAATTTTTAACATGCCTAGTGAATCCTCCCGAGAGGAGTGTGACATGACATACAAAATCTTCACTGCGACATTAAATGTTTGACTTGAATTTTTTCCTTGCACCCGTTACACAATTATTGGTTCTTGAGTTAAGCCTTACATGTCTTATTCTTTTAAGCTCTTTGGGTGCAAATTGAGTCCTTCAAGTGTTGATAAAATTATACATTTGAACATAAAAATAATTGAAATACAACAGAAAATACCTATGATTCCAAACATATAGATCTACATAAATAGTGATATTAACCTTCATAATCAAACCCATTTATTCACATTTAAGTACAATAAAATCACAAAATATTAGTGCTTTTCAAGCCCTTATCAATCTCTAACCAGCTTCTTACTAGCCTATAGTAAGGAAAGTGATATAAAAGATAAATAAATTAATTAATTAACTAACCTAAATCATTTTTGTAGATCGACATGGTTGCATTTAGCGTATATAATAAGCCTTTAAGCCCCTAGGTTTCCCTAATGGATGATTTTTAGTCTCGTGAGGGCTTTCAGTGATGATACTCATAAACATCATAATATTCAAAATTAAAACTAAAAAGACATAACAAATATAAAAACAAACAACAAATAACAAATAACAAAATAACAAATAAAATAGTTAAACTTCTCATGCTATAGTTTCTTTTAAGTTCATAATCAAAATCTCAAGCACAATTTAATTTAATATCCTAAAGGTTCATATTTTATTTTTCAAATCAATACTCATCATAAGTCATATTCCTTTACAAAAATATATCAATATTGACTCATCCAATCCTAGTATATGGAATCCAAATTTGCTTTGACTCTAATCCACACAAGATAAATTCTTAATTTCACACTGATCATAAGGGTTCAAGTAACAAAATTTATATAAATAATAAATCTAAAGGGTTTTCATATGATAAACAATACAAGGCTCAAAAGTGTATAACATTGATCTCATGAAAGAATCAAATTCTAGAAGTTATGAAAATATCACATTACAATTCTCATGCATCAATTAAAATCATGAACCAAAAATTTTAAGTATGTGCCTCAAGATGATTGAAAATGCATTGACTTTAAAGAGATTATTTCCTACTATTTGTAATAACCATCTCACTCTTTCGAAGAACTTTAAGGTCATAGTATTTAGTTATACTATTTTTTTCTCTTTTTCTTTATTCTTTTTTTCTTTCTCAATTTTTTTTTGTTTGAGAATGGAACCAAGTTCATATGTGTGTTTCGGTGAGTGGCTATTTTGGCTATTTTTTTGTTGGTTTCAAGAAACTACATATATACTTTAAATTCTTCTCAAATCATTCAATCTAAACAATGAAAATAAGTGCATGATTCTTTATCAAATGTTTAGAATCCTAACATTAAATATAGAACTTATAGAGATCATCTAACAATTTAAAATAATAAGAAAAGTGTTTAAGAAGTAGAAGAAAATCCTTACTTAGAATAAAACGATTATGGCTTAAAATTATCTCATAAGTTAGCTAGAATCGGCTTTAAATTTTAAGTTGTTCCTACGTATCAACCAACTTAAAATAGTATAACCCTTTTAACCATATTTTGTTATTTATAGCTAGCCTCACTACATGTTTTTGATCACATAAAAGCAAAAAAAAAAATCAAAATATGTTTAAAGGAATTTTTAAATTTTTTATTCATTGAAAAAATAAATAATCACTCAAGAACTAAATTTATAACGACAAATAATTTATATACAATATATATATATATATATATATATATATATATATATATATATATATATATATATATATATATATATATATAACATAATTACAATATCACTAAATATTATAAGATACCTATGCTATTCAATATCATCTGATTCTTCTTGTGATTTTATAATTTCAAGCATGTATTCCCCCTCATTCTTCTCATAAATCATCCAAAATTTGGATATCATAGCTTGACTTGCTCCAACCAAAGAACTATATGTATTTAAGTTGAAAATAAGAATGCAATATCATGAATTCACAAAAAAATAACTTATATATGTTAAAAGAGTATATTAGTAAAAGAGATTACCACATCTTTAATTGACATGTTGATATTTGAGATGATTTTGCTCATAAATTTCGTGAAAAAGTAATAGCACATGACTCCATTTTTTTGTGGAACCTACAAAAAAAAGTGTACATGGTTTATCAATTCGAACATCTTTATTATTCAATAGTAAAATTTATTAAATTATTAATATTCTCTTGTACATACTATAACTTTGTACCATATAAGCTTATGTGATTTTTAAGGGCAATGCCCTTACTCTTATTCCAGAGTTTCCATGCCCTATCAAAGTTTTAAATGGTTAGTTGTTTATTAAATATACAAAGAACAATACAAGAAAATAGGTAGTTATAACTCTTACATTTCAACAATTACTTTTGTGTCTTTATTAAGCTAAGTTATAGTACCAAATATGATCTTGGCCTTGTTCAAACTTTAGTGGTGAAGGGATTATCAACATTTAATTTCTCTAAGTGTTAATACCCTATCACATAATTGTTTAGCTCTGATGCTAATATCATGCTCTTGATATTGATTGACAAATAATGAATCATAGAACATTGCTAAATGTGATAGGTGATTAGCTTAAAATCGATAATAACATGGCTTATTTAAAATAAATATATATAAATAATTAGATAATATAAATATAATTATATGCTCTACATAAATAAAATTTATTTACTAATTGAGGACTCACCTTGTCTACTCTTGAATTATACTTAAATCGATCATTTCAAATTCAAATAACTGCAACAGGACTCATCCTCATATAGTTCATCTTCTACAACATGAAACATATTTTATGTTGGTACATTATGTCTGGGGTGCCTATTCCGATTAAATTTATATAATCCACTCACATCCTTATTTATCTCTTCCTCTCAAGTATCATATAATACCAACATTTATAACTCAAAAGAAAACCACTATGAATAAAGTGATACTTAACCTTATCAACATCATGAAATTTCAAATTTTTACATTTAACACATAGACATCGTATCATATTAATTTCATTATTACTATTTCTACAAGCAAATTCCAAGAAAGTTTCAATTCTAAAAATATAGTTCTGCTCAATTCTACACTTTGTCATCCAAGATTTGTCCATTTTCTATTGATTATATTAAACATATTAAATATGTATCCAATTAAATATAATTATATTCATCACCAATATAGTTAAGCTATTATTATATATGAAGTTATAAATTATTAAAATATCCATCAAAATATCATATAAAAATAAATACATAAAATTCAAACAATTAATAAACTCATTATATTATTAACAATACATAATATATATATATATATATATATATAATTGTAATAATAATAAGTTTAAAAATATTTAAATTTAAAATAAATTAATATATATAAAACATGAAATATATATAAATATATTTTATGTTATACATTATATATAAAAATATATTTCATATTATATATATTCATGTATTTCATGTGCATTTAATAATAATAGTTTTAAAAATATTAACTTTAAAATAAATTAATATATATAAAACATATAAAACATAAGATTAATTAAAATAAATAAATAAATAAATAAAATACCTTAATCTCTTATAAGCTTCATTAAAAATACACAACCTATATAACACAAATATATATACAAATAATCAATAACACATAGTATACATTATAATAAACAAATAACTTTACCAAAATTATATAAAAATATAAAATATCAATAATAAGTGTAAAATAATTTATAGAAATACTTATAAGAGTAAAAATAGTGACAAAATGAAGGAAATGAAGGAAAAGAGTGTTTGGTAAGTAAGAAAGTGAAGAAAAATAGGTATGAAAAAATTGAGTATTATGCTTATAAAACTTGTGGATCTAGATAAAAAACTGGATAGGAAAAATACCCAATTGAAAGCACCAGAAATAGTGGTCGAAAGTAGCCAAAAATGGACAAAGAAACTTATAGGTAGAACATGGTAATGATGGGAAATAAAGAGACAAGAAAAACTGTCGAAAAATGGGGAGGAGGAAGAAGAAAAAGGAAAAAAGACACGTAGCTTCGATTCTATATGTCACCTAATGCTACATGTGGCATGTAGTGTTAGTTCTACATGTCAACTGACACAAGCCATGTGAGGCATCGGTTGACATGTAAAATTGATGCAAGCCACGTGTAGCATAGGTTGACACGTAGAGTCAATGCTACTAGTTACAAATCGGTTGATGTGGTAATTGATTCTACACATGGGACATAGCGTTAGTTGTACACATCAACTAATGCAAAGCCACCTATATCATCAGTCCTACATGTCAACCAACTTAAATTTATGGGTCGATTGATGTGTACAATCGATGCTACACGTGGATTCGTGTTAGTTGACGTGTACAACCAATGCTGCATCCCATGTATAGCATCGGTTTCCATTTCAACCGATGCTATTTGTTTTATTTTTTTACAATTTTGTAAGTTAGTTTATAAGCATACTGACTTAAAAAAAATTTAAGTCAATTTTAAGAAATAACTGATTTTAAATTATGACTTAAATACTCTTTATCATAGTAGTGTAGTCTCCATTGTTTGATTTCTAAACACCAATTTTGTGTTTATCTCAATCGCAATATCCAAGCATGAAACAAAAACTATGAAATAAAAAAACTAATTATCACAATAACCCATAACATGCTTTAAGATATCAAACAAACAGTGCAAAGACTCGATCGTTCACTTTAAACTAACTTAAAACATGATAATTTTGATTAAAAAAAATTTAAAATGGACCACCCTAAAGAACTAAATAATAGAAAACTCCCTAAAGAACTAAATAAAATAATTAATTGCAAACATATGTTTAATAAAAATTTAAAAATGCTTAATTTCATCTGTAACATTTCTTTCATCCCAACCTAAAATCTATATTGTTCTCAATGTATCAAATTCAAATCAAAGATAAAGAAGAAAATGAAAAAAAAAGTCACCCATTGGTCTAAGCTCAATGTGATTACGCAAGTGATGTGGTAAGTTGATGGTGCATCAATTATCTAACTCAGTTATATCACAGACATAATGATGTTTACTTCTCATAAATCACATGTTAATAGCTATTGTTTTAATAACTTCTAAATGAAATAAACATGGTTAAGACTAACAAAAAATAAAATAAAAACAAAGTAAAATACATTAAATGTAAAATAAAAGAAAACAAAAGAAAAACAACTAAATTAAAATGAAGGAAAATAATAATACTAAAAATGATGGGTTGCCTCCTATCAAGTTCTAGTTTAACATCTTAGCAAGACGTGGTTTCCATATTATGCTAAGGCATGTAAACCCATATGGACTCAATGTATTTTGTGTTGTGTCTTTATTCTTCAAAGGGCTTCACACGATGCCCATTTGCCTTAAACATTCTTTATTTCATAGGATTCAATAACTCCACCACTCCATTTGGATAAAATTGGGTAATTGTGAATGTTACATCCTACCTTGATTACAATTTTCCTAGAAACAATATCTAACAAGAGTTAAATAAAAGAGCTTTTATTCCAAGAAGAAAAAACTTACGAACTAGCCATTGTTGTGATGACACTTAGTGCACTATTTGTATATTTTTAATTTGTATTTTTGTAGGCTTTATCCTAATCTCTTCAAGCTCAGCAAGTCAGAGCAACCATGTCTCTCTTGCTTTATTCATATGCATATCTAGCTCCTTAATTTCCCAATATGCTCTATGTTTGAGTTCAACAGGTAGGTGACATGCCTTCCTAAAGATTAATTAGTAAGGGCTCATTCCAATTAGTGCTTTGTAAGCTATGTGGTATGACCATAAGGCATCATTCAACTTTATCACCCTATCCTTCCTTGAAGGTCATATAGTGCATTATATAACCCTTTTGATTTCCATATTACTCACCTTAACTTGATCAGAAGTTTATGGATGTTATGGAGTGGCCACTAAGCTGTTATACTTCTTTATTGGCCCATTAAAAAGCTTATTGCAAAATGGATCCCTTTTATCACTAGTCATTGCTCTAGGCATCTAAAACCTACTAAATATCAAATCCTTCAAGAATTTCATACCAACATTAGCATCTTTCATTTTAGGAGGTATAGCTTCAACCTACTTGGACATATAATCAGCAGTGACCATAATGTATTCATTACCAAAAGATGAGGGAAAAGAACCTATAAATTCAATCACTATACATCAAACAGTTCAACAAATAAATTAGATGTCAAAGGTATTTCATTAGGTTTTCCTATATTACCATAATGCTCTTGTGTTCCTCCTTAGGATCACTAATGATTTCTTGAAAATCACTTATATTACGTGATTTATTTGCACTTAAGTGTTAATAGATTTGAAATTGCATAACTTTATCATTATTTTAGAAAATCTATGTTTTCGAAATCATATGTTTATTTGGTTATTTTCATATTTTTCTAGTTTAAAAATGATTCAAGTGATAAATACTTGAAAACTTGTACTTGAAAGCACTAATTTTCAACCTTGAAGAATAAAAGAATAAATATGTAATGTTTACATGTAAATCCAACTAGTTGTAAGGGGTGAAACAATAAGGAAATAGAGAAGTGTAGATCAATGGAGGCCACAGTGTGGATTATTATAGGCCACGGTATGACCTTCTTGGACTGTGATGTCATGCATAGCAAAATAGATGTAGGAGACAACATCGATAGAAATGGGCAACGACATGCAAACAAAATTCTCTTTCCATCCACATTTTTCTCCCTTTTTCTCAACCTTCTCTCACCTATATAAACACCCATCTCTTCTCTTATAAAACACAACAAAAATCAGAGTTCAATATGATTTCAAATAGTTTTTTGTAGCTTAAATATTTATCAGCTTAGGAATTTAGTTACTTACAAGTTTAGGTAGTAATTTCAATTCAATGAAATGTATAGGTAGATCTGGTGGGGGGATTTTTAGATATAGATTGGCTCTAAAGTTCTATACCTTGAAGGATACATTTTGAGGTATAATTTTAAATGTATTCTATTATTTACAGATTTAATTATATTTATCATTCTAAATGTTATTTTTAATATACTAATCATTTATTAATTGTGAGCAAGTCTAGCTAAATATTACTACTAGATATTAATAATGTTGTTATGTGATCGGGGCAGAACCGACATCGCCGATCCTGCCCGTTACTTTGGTTTTATCTATTTATAAAACTCTCGCAAGTGCACGAATCATTTCGTAGAAAATGATAAGTATACTCCCAAGGTCGATCTAAGGAAGGAATGTATGTGGTTTTTAATTTATTATTCAAACTTTTAAAAACGAAATTAAATCCTAAACATCCTGTCACGATATTTTGGGTTTTTGTGTTTTTAATCTATTAACATAAAAATAAACATAGATTCAATAAACATTTATGCAAATTTTATCTGTTAAAACAGTGGAGTATTTATGGATATAATAATTAAGTTAATTATGCTTGCTCATATTATTTAGGTTATTAAAGATATGAATTGATATTTATTGATTCTCCTTTTTTTTGTATGAATACCACCTTTGGTGGGGTTAGATATTCTTTGTTAACTAAACAAATCAATTAACACCTATGGGTGGGGTTGATAACTAATTTGGTTAATTAAATTAATTTCTTTTTCTAAGAGATTGAAAATGAACCATTTAAATGCCACCTTTGGTGGGGTTAGACAGTTTAAACTTTATTCAAGGTGTCCAAATTAAACCTAAGAATTTAGTTATCCGAGTACTAACTTTCAAGTTTTAAAACCACTACCGAAAACATGTTGTCAATACATTTTCGATAATAATTCTTATAAAAACTTTTGAAATAGAGCTTCACTCTAACTACCTACGATTGTACCAACAAATAAAAGAGCACTACTCTAAATCGTGATCGATAACTAAACCTTAAAATCTAATTTTCAGATTTAAGTTTGTAATGAAAAATAATATATTTCTCTCTAACATTCTTAATATAAAATCTTGAATAAAAATAAAATCAATTCATTTTAGAGATTTTTACCTATTTAATATTTCGCAAGCATAACAACGTTATTATTATATCATCTTTACAAATAGCCAATACGCTTAAATTTAATCACGTACAAATTAAATATAACATGTAAGAATAAAGCATAAAAAATAACTCAGAAGAAAATAAAATCCTTACAGAACTTCGATGCTATTCCGTTCAGAAAACCTCCAAGCGGAATTTGCACTCCCATTTATTGAATCAAAAGCTAATATATTACAAAAACATAACTAGTTCTTCCCGAAAAGGGAAGAACTCTAAAACTAAGAGAAATTAACTAAAAACTAAGAAAAACTAAAAAACCTAAAAATCTAAGAAAAGAGAGAAAGAAAGAAGAGAGAAGTGTGTTTTGAAGGTGTGTTTAGAAGTGAAGAGAAGGGGTATTTATAGGTGAAGATGGAGAGAAAAGTGGGAAAAAATGTAAAAAATGTAAAAACGTGGATTAGTGATTGCCGACGCCATTTGATGACGCCAAGATGACGGCCAGACTGCAGTAGCGGATGAACAGCCTTCCCGGAT
Organism: Hippophae gyantsensis; assembly: GCA_030763125.1. Lineage (NCBI taxonomy): Eukaryota > Viridiplantae > Streptophyta > Magnoliopsida > Rosales > Elaeagnaceae > Hippophae > Hippophae gyantsensis. Next base: position 36,042,116 of record CM061035.1, on the reverse strand, counting down.
GAACAGCGGATGAACAAGAGGCGCGGATGAACAGTGGGTGCGGATGAATAGTGCGCGCGAATGAACAGTGGGGCACGGATGAACAAGGTTCGCGATGAACAGATGGCGAGTCAAAGGCGCGCGGCAAGACGGCGGCGCGATTTTCTCCTTTCTGACATTTTTGTCCTTTTTGACCCATTTTGTCCAATTTTTCCATATTTGTTGACCTTTCCCCATTTATTTATTAATATATTTGTGATGTATTGCTTCCAAAGATTCCTCTTTGAGTTTTTAAGTTAGCTTTTAAGCCAAAATACCGAAAAAACAATAAAAATACCCGTGATTCCGAAAAAGACAAATTTATATAAATATATGATAAAACATATAAATATATATATTTTTAATCAATTAATGTGCATAAAATCATGGTTATTTTAGTGCTTTTTGAGCACTCATCATTATGCTTGTGAAATGTTAATTTAGGTAAATATTTTCATAAAATAAATTAATTTTTATTTCTTCATTCAAGATTTATACAAATTTTATTACATAAAAATATAGTGATAACATATTTTAGTAATAGATTTAAAATATGAAAGTTAGATTTAGGATCTCATTATCTACATCTAATTTAGAATTATTTTTTATTTCAAATATTTTTACAAGATCTATTATTGAAAAATATATTGACCACAAATTTTTTGTAATAGATTTAAAACCTAAAGGTTAGATTTCAGATACATCAATCTAAAATCTAATTTAGACAACTTATATGAGAGTTTAAATTATTTATTTCGCCTTAAGTAGTGGTTTAGATGATTTGTTATTTCCTTAGAAATAAATTATAACATAATTTAAATCAATGATGATTCATGCCATAGGATATTAATTGGGCTTTATTAATAAAGAATCTAATCTCTGCTCTAGGATATTTTCATATAAAAATTAAAAGAATCAGTAATATTAATTTATATATTTAATAACCTAATTAATTTTGAGAAATTAACTAATTAATATATCTTACAAATTCTCCATCAAGTGTTAATTATTTATCTATCTAATAATCACTGAATAATTTCTACTTTTTTCTTTAATGTTTTATTATTAGTTTAGATTTTTCAAAATCCAAACAATTGAGACAAAATGTTTAGATTTATTTTTCATTTTTAAGAGTTTTGTTGAATTATTTAAAGATATATATTTATTCTTTCGACCGACTTTGGAAGTATATTTATTGCTCTTTATAATGTAATGCATTGGCTAGCTATTATAAACATACAAATTTTGTGCATCACACACACCTTCAGACGACTTGATCTTGACCAATCTTGAGTAGATAAGGGTCATCCCATAAGTATTTCCTGCAAGAATGAAGAAACCTTTTCCTTTTCTGAAAAGAAAGGTTATTCCTAAAAATACAATAGCAAGATAATTAACTATATCAACATACCTTAGAATTTAACCTAGATAGATGATCAACTATTATATTTTCATTTCCTTTCTTATATTTGATCTCTAAGTCAAATTCTTAAAGTGTAAAACCCATATGATTAGTCTTAGCTTAGCATCCCATTTATTTAATAGATATCTCAAAGTACCATGATCAGAATGCACAGTTACTTTTAAACCTTAATAAGAAAAATCTAAATTTATCTAAAGAAAACATTACAGCCAATAACTCTTTTTTAGTGGTCAAATAATTAGTTTGGACATCATTGAGTGTTTTGCTAGTATAATATATGACATGTAAATTCTTATCTACTCTCTGACCCAACACAACTCCTATAGCATAATAAGAAGCATCACACATTATTTCAAAAGGGAGAGACCAATTAGGTGCCATAATAATAGGGAAAAATTTAATTTTTTTAAAAGTATTAAAGGCGGCAAGACATTCATAATTAAAATAAAAATAGACAAATTTGGACAATAAGTTACATAAAGGATGACTTATTTTAGAAAAATCTTTAATAAATTGCTTTTAGAAACTTGCATATCCTAAGAAGCTCAAATCCCCTTAATAGATGTAGGGGTCATAGTTCAGTAACTAAATCAATTTTTATCTTATCAAGCTCATTTCCTTTGTTAGAAATTACATGTCCAAGAACAATCTCCTGTTGGACCATCAAAATGAATTTTTTTCTAGCTAAGTGTCAAGTTACATTTAATGCCACGTTCTAAAACTAAAGTCAATTTATGTAAGCAATCATGAAACGGGGTCCAAAAACTAAAATGTTTCCTATAAATACCTTAATGAAATTTTCACCATGTTTGAGAATATTTACATCATATATCTATGAAATGTGGCAAGGGCATTGCATAACCTAAATGGCATCCTCTAGGAAGTGAATGTCCAAAAAGGACATATGAATGTGGTATTCTCTTAACACTCTACTATAATAGGTACCTAACAATAACTTAAATGACCATCCAGAAAATAATAAAAGTCATGTTCAGCTAGTCTTTCTAACATCTAATCAATAAATGGAAGGTGAAAGTGAGCATTTTTTATTATAGAGGTTCTGATTTTTAAAATCTATGCACATTCTCCATTGTGTGATTGCCCTAGTGGATATTAACTCATTTTTATCATTTTTAACAACTATTATTTTGGATATCTTATGTATCACATGAAATAAACTAACCCACCTACTGTAAATAATTGGATAAATAACTCCTAAATACAGGAGTTTTATAATTTTCTTTTTAATTGCCTCTTACATGATACGTTTATTCTCCTTTGGGCCTTTCCCAATGGTTTAGTACCATCCTCTAGATTAATCTTATGCATACACATAGTTGGATTAATGCCTCTAATATTCCTGATGCTCCAACCTAATGCCTTCTTGAATTTTTTAAGCACCTTGATAAGTTCTTTTTTTTTTTTAGGTTTTGGTCAAAGTGGAAGAAATAATAACTAGATATGTTTCCCTTCTCCCCAAAACATATTTTAGGTGTTTAGGAAATATTTTTCTACATGTCTAGAACCATAAAATCAATAGGTATTATTAATGTTCCTACCTACACCATCACATCCTTAGCCATTCCATTTAGATATTTAATTGACCTATCTATAAGCTGAAGGGACATGGTTGTTGATTTCAAGTCTCACAAATCTAGTTACAAGAAAATAGAGTGTGACATTAAATTAATACTAGCATCTAAATCATGCACTACTTTTGTTACCTTCCTATCCCCCATAGTGATATTAATAATTAAACTTCCTCGGTCTTTCAACTTTGGGGGTAGTTGATGCTAAAGTATAGCACCAGAAACTTAGATACCATAACTCTCTCATTAAGCTCATACCTCCTATCCTTAGTTCTTAATTCCTTGAAGAACTCAACATAGAAGGGCATATTCATAATCATCCCTAATAAAGGTAAATTTGTATTGACTTTAGAAAGCATTTTGAAAATGTTAGAGAATTTCTCATCTTGTTTTGATTCTTTCATTCGGTGTAGAAATGGCATTGGTGGCAGGTGTGGTTTTGATGTCTTTTGCACTTTGAAAATGTCAGTTGACTCCCTAATTATTTCCTCCAAAGGCTTATCATGATTGACACTTATCTATCCACCTTATTAGGATACTAAAGTTTTACCTTCTTTATCCCCTGTCCTAGTTTGTAAATCATTAGAAATCTTAGATAAAATTTTATTAACTACATTACCACTTCTAAAGATTATGACATCCTTTGCTTTTTTTGTTTGACTGGGTATCTTTCCTTGTTCATGATTCTACATATGCTTTGCTAGAGGTCCCACTTGAATTTTAACCCTTTTTATGGAAGCCTATAAGAAATCTAACCTTTGATTATTCATCATCTAGTTATCTCTACTAACTTAAATAAAGGCATTCAAGTTATCTTCTAAGGTTGGCCTATAGGGGTGATCTGGTGGGTAAGGTTGGTTTACATATGGCCTTTGTATTTGTGTCAGGTATATGCTAGGTTATTGTTTGTTTTCCATGAAAAGTTGTAATGGTTTTGCCACCCAAGATTTTAAATTTTGGTATAGTACCCTTGTGTAAGATTGGCTTTTTCCATGTTACTTCCCCTAGAATCTCCTGTAAAGAACAAACATTAGCACTATGCCAAAATTTACCATAAACACCACATACTTCCTAATTTGACATTTAAGGAATTGCACTTGCTTAGTCAATTCAACAAGTTGCAAAGCCATTTTGTTTTCAGCGCCTATTTCATGAACTTCAACTCTCCTTCCTCTAGCACTATTTTATTGGTTATTAGTACCCAACATCTCTTATAGCTCATAAGTCTTCTCTACAATTTTTCTCCTATAGCTTTTTCTGTAGCATTATGAACCATGTACTGACACTATTGTGTCAGTCCATAATAAAATAACTGGTTCTATAGCTATAATAAAAAGCTGTGGTGTAGGCATCGAATTAAAAGAGCTTGAATATGTCACAAGCTTTGTGGAAGGACTCTCCATTAATTTATGAGAAGGTGATATCTTTGGCCCCAAATCGGTAGTCTTTTGATGGGAATAGAACCTACCCATAAACTTATGGTATATTTCATCCCAAGTAGTTAAGGAACCTAGTTGTAGAGTCATGAAATAAGACTTAACTTTATCTTTGAGTGTGTATGAAAAACACCTTATCCTAAGTTGGTTTTCATCATGTCTCTACAATGAAAATGTTTTGCATAATAGCATAAATTCTCTAATAAAATTTAAATGGTCTTCATTAAGGATATTGTGAAATGAAGGCAACATGGAATAATGAATATTTTTCAATTTATAATTTATTGTAACCTCTTCCATCTATATGGAAGTACCAATTCCAATGATTGAACTTGCATACTCCATCATTTTCTACCTATCTCCAGCATCACTTATGTCTACTTGCACTTGAGTTTTCTCCTCTTCTTAATTATCAATGTTCAACTTTCTTGAAAGATATTTTGATCCTATAGATGTTATCAATAAAAAGTACAAATTCATTTCTCAAAGATCTCCTACCCTCTATACACTAATAACAAAAAAAAATCAAGGTAGGAGAGAACTAACACCAAATAAGGCAATATCATAGCGATAAACAAAAAGAAAAGAATAATAAACAATCAAATAAATGTAAGTACCTAAAAAATAGCATATAAAAATTGAAATATTAGCCTAAAGTAATAAAATAAAAGAGAATAAACAAGAAACAAAAGTTAGTAGACAAAAATAATAAAATAAAAATAATAAAAGCACCTAATAAAAATAAATGAAGTTAATAAATAAATAACTAAACATAAAAAATAAATAAAATAAAATAATCAAGAAATAAAAGTTAGTACATAAAAATACTAAACAAAAAAGAAATATTTTACAATTGACAAAAAGAAATAAAATTATTAAATAAATCAAAGAAAATATACAAGAAATAAAGTTTTTAAATAAAAAAAATAAAAACAAATAACTAAAAGAACAAAAGTTAAAATAAAAATAAAAATAAACAACATTTTTTTAAATTATTTTTTAAAATTTTTCTCTTTAATTATTAATTTTTTATTTTTAATCAACTCAAAAATATTCACAAAAATCACAAAAGGAAAAATCCGAAATATGTATAAAAAGTTTTTAAGAGTTTTAATAATAAAAATTCAACACATTATTCTTTCCTTACAACTGTGCAAAAAACGTAATGTATAAAAACTTACTAGTTAAATTTTGTATTTAATAAAAATCTCGCAAGTGCACGATCACTTATAATAAGTGATAAGTATGCTCTCAAGGTTGGTATAAAGAGAAACTAGGTGGTTTGAAATAATTATTCAAATTTATTAAAAAATATATAAAATTAAAACCTAAATACTTTATCATAATATTTAGGTTTTGAAAATTCTAATCTAATAACAAAATAATAAAATAATAAAAGATAGGTTCGATTCAAACAATTCAAGAAAGATATGAAATTAACAATCAATGGAGAACTTATGAGAATAATTAGCTAGTTAACCATACTTGCTTAAAATTAATTAAGTTAATAAATATATAAGTTCATATTATTGATTTTTTATTTTATGCATAAAAATTTCCTTTAGTTGGTAACAGTTTAATCAATTAATATCATTTGGGGGAGATCATTTACTGATAGAATAAACTATGCTTTATTTATAAGGAAATAATTAACCATTTCAATCAATGCTTTAGGCAAAAGCACCAATTTAAATTCTTCTTTAAAATTTCAAAATTAGATCTAGATGGTGTTTATAAAACCTAATTCTTATATTTTAATTCTTTTATAAAAATATGTTGTCAATATATTAATCAATAATAAGTTTTATAACTTGAATATAGAAATAACCTCAATTTATTTTATAAAAATGTTCACTTAAATTAATCTTCACAAATATGGAAACAAAACTAACTTACTATAGTTAAAAATTAGCCATACATGCTCAGATTAATTCCATGATCAGTGGATTAAATATAGCATTGAACAAGTATAAAAAGATTAATCTATATATAAAATGAATACTGTTTGAGCAAGCCATTATCAAACATCAAAAGGTGCCCTTTTTATCTGCAACTAGTATAGGGTTCGATATATCTACATGGGGACCCAGAGCATATCATGGGTTCATGCATTTCTTTCTATTCCAAATGGCACCACCTTGCTTCTCTAAGGCTAGCTAGGGGCCAGATCTTGGGTTCGAGAGGTGGGAAAGGCAAAAGAAATACGTGAACCCACGATATGCTTTGGCGGGCCCCATATAGATATATTAAACCCTGTATTGATTGTAGGTAAAAATGTTGACTTTTGATGTTTTGCAATGTCTAGCTCAGTAGCAAAGACATCTCATGAAATCCACATAGGACCCAGCCTTAGCTGACACATGTTTCTTTCACTCTTCCCCCACCTCGAACCTGGTACCTAGCCCTTACTAGCCTCAAGGTTAAGAAAGTAATTTTACTCTCACAAAATAGTGTTTATTTATTTTTGTGGTTGAGGTTTTTCCCATATTTCTTGTCACATTATTGATTAGTGATTACCAATCACACTACTAACTGATTGAGGTATATACATTTACATTTTAGTCAAGTCATAACTGTTTATTTTTTAGTGGATTGATTTCTACCAAGTCATTATTATAAGCAACCCTAGGATTTTACCATATAGATTTGGGTTCTTTGTGGGTTTATGTAATTACATCTATTATTATGTATGCTTTGATGTTGTACTAGTATAGTTTGAGTTTATATTTTGTATGTACCAACATGATAAGATTTAAACTCTCATTAGAAAGCTTTTGTGATTTGTTGCATGTGTACTTCTTTCTAATTATTATACCAATGGTTTAAATGAATATGCCTGCTATGTGACCAATTTTTATTTCTTCTATTATATTTATGCTACAAGTTTATTTTTTGCTGCTAGCGAGTATTGGATAAGTCCTTAAGGAATTAATGTCCCCTTATCTTGGTTGTGTATCAGGTGTCGAACACTTTTAGTATTGCATGCTGCCACCTTTGGTTGGAGTCGGGCTCTATCTATGTGGTGACTCTTTTTTGCACATGATTGTTATTAGTGCTGTTGATATGGTACTCTACTTGAAAACGATTGTTCATATAGATTTTCGTTATTCCTATGTTTTCAAGGAACGCAATGATGTAACTGATTATATAGTCTCTAGGGAACGTAGTAACTATACAGTAACTTGGTGGAGAGATGCCTCATCATTTGCCAATGCTTTTGTTTTTTCAGATATTAATAGTAGGCCTAATTATAGGTTTTGCTAAGGAATGATTTGTGTTACCTTTTTATCATTTTAGTAATACTTGTAGTTGATAGGCTAGATGAAGAAGGGTGCTACAGAGGTTTCAACTTAGTTGGGATGCCTGATGAGTGCTTAAATGCACTTAGTATAACATGATTTTATGTACTTTCAAATAATAAAAGAGATTGTATTTGCATAGTTTTATCAAAATTTACACAAATCTACTTTTTAGAATCATGTTTATGTTTTGTTATTTTTCAGATATTTTTAGCTTCAAAATGATTCAACTGATTAACACTTAAAGTGTAGTACTTAAAAGCAATCTATTACAACATTGAAGCATAAAAGATTAACATATTTAAGCCTTACATATGATCTAAACCAATGTAAAGGTTGTAAAGAAATTAAGGCTTCCAAAAGTTTAGAGGAACACGGGCCACGATGTGGAAATTTGGTGTGCAGTGGTACGAGGGTAGTGGATCGAGCATTCCAAGTGCTTACCTACTATCCTATGTCATGACATTGGATACATATGTGTCGTGGTACCAAACTATATGATCCATTTTTCCCTTTTATTTATCACCTATAAAATAGACCCTAAATTTCCATTTAAAAACATCCATTATTCCTTATCTCTCAGCACATTCTTTTTTTGATTTCTTATTTCTCTCTAATTTTTATTTTCTTGTCATTGTTTTAAAGTTTTTTTTCTTAATTTGAGATTTGAATATAATTTATGTAGTGGTTTTCATTTTGATTCAATAAACAATATTGTCAATTCTATTTGGTGGTTTCTGAAAACAGAAACAACCAAAAAGCCAATCTCTGCCCCCATCCAGGTCTTCCATTTTTTGGTGTCTTTTTTACCCTTTAGGTGTTGTTTTGAATGTTATGTTTAATTTTTTAATCATTTGTTAAATTAAGCATATCTTGCTTAAAATAATATGAAATATTAGTAATATTATTATGCATATGAAATATTAAAGTAGGTAAACATTTTTTATAAAATAAATTACGGTTTACTTCATCATCAACATTTAAATGAAGTTTGGTAAAGAAAACGATATATCAATTAATAATTTTTTGTAACAAACATGAGAGTTAGATTTAGGATTTAATCATCTCGATATGATTTAGAGTAAACTCTTAGATGTAAGATGTAATTATCTAGATCTGATTTAGAGAATTCTATTTTAAAGATATTTTACATAGATTTATTATTGAAACTTATATTAACGACATATTTTTTGTGGTAGATTAAAAATTTAAAAGTTGTTTTCTAGATATTTAAATCATTAATCTAACTTTGACACATTGATGAGTGTCTTGTTATGTGCTCCATCTAAAGCAGTAATTAGATGATTTGTTATTTGTTAGAAATAAATCATAATTTAATATAAACCAAATGGTGATCTTTGCTTAAGGATATTAACTAGTTTATATTAATAAAAAATATAATCCCAACTTAAGAATGTTTTCATACTAAAAAGGAAAAATAAATAATCTTAATTCATATATAATAACCTAATTAATATTAAGAAAACATTATTAACTAACTAATCTATTCAATAAATTAAATGTAAAAGTTTATTTGCCAATTGCTTTGTAGAATGTCCTTATACTTTTATATCATTAGATTAAATTTTTAAAACCCAAACTTTAGGACAAAATGTTTAGGATTAATTTTTTTTTAAGAATTTTTTGAATTATTTAAAAATTATATAACTTCTTTTTAGACCAACTTCGAAAATATACTTATCATTTCTTAGAAAGTGATTCATACACTTGTATACTATTTATAGATTTTACAAATTTGATTATAAAGTTTTTGTGCATCAATGTCCTGCATCTCTCAGGTTTACCAGCTACAAACCTTTCATTCAAAACAAATATTGACTTAATTTTATGGAGTGATGTAAAATTAAACAAAGACAAATTTTGAGATATTATATATAAAAAAAATTAGAAAATTAATAAAATTAATTGTTTAAGATATTATATAACATATAATACAAAAAGTACTATAAAAATAGATAACTTTTACGCAAACAAAAAATAGAAATACTAATGATTTGGTCAATAGAACTTTAGAAGAAAAAGGTTTTTATGTAATTAAACTTCAACAACTCAAATAGCTTCAGGAGATTTTCAAAAATATTCAAACGAAAATAAATAATATTTAATGAAAAAAGTTGAAGTAATGTATAATTGTGTAACTACCATGGTGAGAGAAGAGGGCTCTCTAACAACTACAGTAAATGTCATCATATTATATTTTTGGTTCATTCATATTTTTTTATAAAAATAATATTAAAAGAAAAGGAAAAATACAAAAGTTTTTCTATGCACAAAAAAAGAGAGCAAAAAATGAATACAAAATAAAAACAAATAACCAATCCCTCGTAAAAGAAATCTAGGAGGGAATACAAAAAAAAGTTAATTTTATCTCTCTCTTAGTAAGTAAAATTTTATTATTTATAGGTATGAATTCAAGTGTAATTTTTTTATGATAGGTTATATTCTTTTCTTTGAATATTTCATAACTAATCATAAATGAAAAACTTGACATCCTATTATAATTCAGGCCAACACATATTTTACTTTAGGTGATTGTATATATATCATCATATGAATTAGTATGTTTGTGTATTTTGTATACATATATTTATGTTGTCAATGGATAATCGCACTTTGAACAAAATTAATTTCATCATTTGTGTATACTATTGTACTTATGTTAAGCTAAGTCTACTAAACTCAATTCAGAAAAAATTAATTATATATATTAGTTTCTACAAATTTTGTTTTATTATAATTTATTTAGAAGAGTCGTACATAGAACTTAGGAGGAATTTATTAATTTTTGGGAAACATATTATTTTAGCTCTCTGTTTTAAGCTTTTAAGAATGTGTATCTTTTTTTAAAATAAATTAAAAATTAAAAAGAATAAAAAGAAAAATAAAATTAAAATTAAAATTAAAATTCAAAATTAAATGAAAATTAAAAAGTTAATTTTTTTTATTTTTAAAAACAAAAATTAAATCCTAAACATCCTCTCACGATATTTTGATTGTTTGTTCCTAATCTAGTGACATAAAAAATAAACATAGATATGGATTCAATAAACAATAAGTTAATTATATATGCTTACTCATGATATTATTTAGGTTATTAAAGATATAAATTAATATTTATTGATTTTATCTTTTGGGTATGAAAAAGTCCTCAGGTGGGGCCCAAATTATTTTGTTTAATATTAATTAACTAATATCCTTAGGTGGAGACTATTAATTAATTAAGTATTAAATTTTAGCTTTATTTTTAGGAAAATAGAAAATCATCTAATCACAGTTTTAGGTGGAGTCAGTTAATTAAACTTTATTCAAGGTGTTCAAATTAAACCTAAGAATTTAATTATCTACGTACAAACTTTCAAGTTTTAAAACTATAACTAAAAATATGTTGTCATTACATTTTCAAATAATAGTTCTTATAAAAACTATTGAAATAGAGTTTTACTCTAACAACTGGGGGATTGTACCAACAAATAAAATAACATTATTCTAAATAATATATCTCTAAATAATTAAACCTTCAAATCTAATTTTAAGATTTAAATTTGTAAAGAAAAATAATATATTTCTCTCTAACATCCTTAATATAAAATCTTGAATAAAAAAAATGAATTTATTTTATAGAAATGATTTACCTATTTAGTATTTCGCAATCATAACAACATTTTTATTATATCATGTTTACAAAAAGACATTAATGTTAAATTTAATCACAGAAAAATTAAATATAACATATAAGAATAAAACATAAAAATAACTGTAAATAATTCAATTTAAAATTATACCTCAAAAACATCCTTACAGAATTTGACGCTAATTTCATTTTTGGAAAACCTCCAAATAGATTTGTATTTCTGTTTATTGAATCACAGAAATGATTCTTTTGTGTGTTTTTTACAATAGGAGAAGCGTCCTTTTATAGGTAAGGGAAATTCTAAAAAAATGGGAAAATATCTCAAAAATTAGTCTTGGATGTGTTTGGAAAAAAATGGCATGTGTGTAAGGGAGCTAGCGTGGCATGGGTGCATGTAGGGACAAGGACTGACACAGCATGAGTGCACGTAGGGATAGGTGCTGACACGGCATGGGCATGGTAGGGACAGGTGCTAACATGACAAGGTTGGGTCATGGGCACATGTTCTGACGTGGCATGCGCACGCGCAAAATTGGCTTTGCAAGGCATATGCACACAGGATTTGGGCAATTTTGAACCAAAATACTTGAAAAACAATAAAATACCTGTGATTCCAAAAAGGAAAATTTATATAAAATATATGATAAAATCCTACAAATATAAATATATTTAATCAATTAAAGTACATTAAATCATGATAATTTTAGTGTTTTTTAAGCACTCATCAGTAATCCAAGATCATTGATGATAACTCTTGATGATCCAAACCTAGTAAATAAGTGGAAAACATCTCATGAAATCAACACCCAAAACGTCAAAGATTTAAAAAGTAAAATTTGAAATTGTGGCATTTGATTCTTACAGCCTAAGTTGCCTATTTTGTTGACAATAGTCACATGTTTTGCAAAAGATGGCATTCTTGAACAATGTTGGCCCATAGAATCCACTCTCTAAGACATTGAGAGAGAATCTTTTGTTGAAAATGTTCCTCATATGCATAAGAATGATAAAAAGTTAAAATATAAATAAACTCAATGTTAGGTGTGCACCGTCTTATCAATTGGTCTGAGCAAAGTTTGCAAAGGTAAGGGTTATTTCCTAAAAAGTGTTCAGTTGGTTTTTAGTTGAATCTGCCTCGTATGCTTCTTTAACAATCAAAATTTGATAGTTAATTTAGAGTAACATCCTCTATATTGATTGGTGAAAAAAGTTTGTAGTACAACTTTATTCTATGTCTATTAACTTAATTTGAATTATTTACTAGTACTTGGGCTTCGTATTTCAACTATACCATGAGAAAAAAACATTAGTAATAATAAAGGGGCCTACCCAAAAAGAATGTAACTTACTTGGAAATACTTTAAATCATGAATGGAATAAGTGGACTTTATCGCCAATGGTGAACTCTTTCCTAAATATCATACTATCATGAAAAGCTTGTATATTATCTTTGTAAACTTTTGAAATTTCATAGGCATAATTTATAATTTCCTCTAGCTCATTCATTTATAACTTGTGATGTCTTTTGTCTTCATCTAAGTACATATTACATTATTTCACTACTCAAAATATTGGGTGCTCTAACTCAACATGTAGATGATAAGGTTTACCATACATCAATGGGAATGGCGACATCCCATTTGGCATTTTTATGTAGTTCTATATGCTCACAATGCATCATCCAATTTCAAGCTCCAATCCTTTCTATTGGGTTTGATAGTCTATTTAAGGATGGATTTTATCTATATTGGACACTTCAGCTTGTCCACTGGTCTGTGAGTGATAAGGGGTAGCAAATCTATGGTTGACATTGTAGTTTTTAAGTAAGGCCCGAAAATTCCTATTGCAAAAATCTCATCCATCATTTATGATGATAGCTCTTATTGTTTCAAACATGGAAAGATTTTAGACTTTACAAAATCCGCAACAATTATAGAGTCATTAGCTCTTGTGGCTTTAGCTTCCACCAATTTAGACACATAATCCATAGTAAGTAAAATATATAAGTAACCATAAGAAGATGGAAAAGGTCCTATGAAATCAATATCCCAAACATCAAATATTTCAACAATTAAAATTGGAGTTTGTGGGATTTGAATCCTAGGGCCCAAATAACTTATTTGTTAACAACAGTCACATGTTTAGCAAATCTTGAAGGCATCTTTTAATAGCATTGGCCAATAAAATACACTTTCAAAGACTTTGAGAGAAAAATATTTTCTCCAAAATGTCCTCCACATGCATAAGAATTACAAAATTAAGAACAAAATAAAACTTAGCATCAAGTGTGCACTTTTTTATTAATTCATCTAGGTAATGTTTCCAAAGGTAGGGGTCATCCCACATATGAGTTTTAAGTTGTTAGCTTGTGATAGGTTTTGTGGGATCTTTTTATTGACCAATGAGTAAATGATGTAGTCTCAAGTAGTTGAATTATTCTACCGAGGTCATTTGCTTCTACCTTTTCACTTCCTTTCTTGTCTTTGATTTCAAGATCAAATTCTTGTAGAAGAAGAATCCATCTTATTAGCCTTAGCTTGGGCATATTTTTTATGAGCAAATATCTAATAGTTGAGTGATTAGAGAAACAAATTACTTTAGTTCCAGTTAGATATGATCAAAATTCTTCTAAAGCAAAAGTAATAGATAAGAGTTCTATCTCTATTGTGGAGTAATTGATTTGGGCATCGTTTAGGATTCATGATGCATAATATATTCCATTTGGAAACTTGCAAACCCTTTGTCCTAAAATAGCTCCAAAGCCATAGTGACATGTGTCACACATAAACTAAAATGGTAGACTCCAGTTAGATGGCATAATGATTCGTGTTGTGGTTAAAAGTTTTTTTAATCTTTAAATCTTTGAGGCACTCTTCATTGAAAACAAATTCCACTTCTGATTGGAGCAACTGGTATAGAGGCTTTACAATATTTGAGAAATCTAGTAGAAATCACTAATAGAATTCTGCATGACTAAGAAAAGATAAAACATCCCTCACACTAGTGTGAGGTGGTTGATAAGTTCTCAAAAGTACTTAATATTTCATGATTTTATACATATTTAATTATTAGATAGATTTGTATTTGAATGTTTTACTATCATTTTACACAAATATATCTTGTATTAAAAAAACCAACTTGAAGAATTATGCTTGAAGCACTCTATTAGAACTTGGAACATTAAAAGAAAACATTTGTAAAACAATACATATGTTTAAAAATTGGGAAAAAATTATATAGAAATCAGGGTTTCAAAGCGATTTATTTTGGAGTGTGTCGAAGTGTGAAAACATTGTGAGTTGTGGTGCGAGGCCAAAGAAAAAGTTAAACATATCCTAGATATGATGCGGGTCGTGGTGTGAAAACATTATGTGCCATGGTACAAAAAGAGTGGATCATGATCAAATCATGTAAATGGTGTGTATGTAGCGACGTGAATAAAATCTATGCCACAACATCATGTTAAAGATTCCATTTTTCGTCATTTCCTCACCCTATAAATATGACCCTATATTTATTGGTAATATATATCCTAGAATCCCATATCTCCCTTAGCAGCTCATTTCTTACCTTTCAATAGTCTTTTTATTTCTTTTAGTAGTTTAAAGTTCTTCTCTGGTTTGAGAGTTCAACAAATTTAGTTAACGTAATAGTTTTTAGTTTCAATTCAATAAACAACGTAGCAATTCTATCTAGAGGTTTTCTAGAAGCAATCTTCAGAGTTCTATTAATTTATTTATTAAACTATGCATGTCTTGTTATAAAAAATGTGGGATATTAGTAATGTTACTACACTTGTGAAATATTAAAATAGATTAAACATTTTTATAAAATGAATTAAGTTTTATTAAAACATCAATATTTAATCCAAAATTTGAAAATGAAAAATATATTGCCTAATTATTTTTCATAATAAACAAGAGAGTTAAATTTATGATATAAATTATCTGAATGTGATTTAGAGTTGGACTTTTAATTCCTTTGTTCTATATCAACTGTATAGCTAGAGTGGACTCAATTTCAAGGATTTTTATAAGAACTATTATTGAAGATATATTGATGACATGTCCTTCATAAAATTTTTAAAATCTGAATATTAGTTCCAGATACTTAAATCATAAACCAAACTTAGACACCTTGATGTGAGTTTGAATTGTTAGACCCGATCGAAGGCGACAATTAAATGGTTCACTATCTCTTAGAAAAAAAGTATAATTTAATTAAAATTAACTACTGGACACAACCAAAGGTAGTAAGTGATTTTAATTAATAATAAATGGTAGACTTAATTAATCTTCTACTTTTAAATACAAGAGAGAATCAATAATCTTAATTCATATCAATAATATCCTACTTAATGTTGAAGAAGCATAATTAACTAACTAATGTATCACATAAATTCTCCACTATATGAAAAATGTTTATTGAATATATCATTATATGTTATTAGTTTAGAAACTCTACCCAAAATAATCATGCTAGGATGTTTAGGTTATCTAATTTCATTCTTATGAATTTGTTAGGGATTATGAATTGCGAAACATTCATTTTTCCATGCTTTATTCTTTTCATGGATTACCTAATGAAGACTCACTATCCTTCATGAGAGAATTTTATTCTATAGTTCATATTTTCCCCCTCGGTGTACTCACCGAGGATCAACTCAGAACGGGGTGTTTCCCTTATACCTTTAAAGGTAGGGCCAATGTTTGGTTAATGTCACTTCCTCTAGGTTCCTTGATAACTTGGGAGGAAGTCTACAACAAATTTATGGGAAACTTCTATTCCCATCAGAAGACATCAGAACTAAGGGGAAAGATTACCACTTTCTCTCAAAAGGAGGAAGAACCTTTCCATAATAACACATGCCACAACAATTGAAACAAAAAGTGGTGTAATGGGGGATACAGTTGGAGCCAAGCAGATCAATGTAATGGGGGATACAGTTGGAGCCAAGCAGATCAATGTAATGGGGGATACCAATCAAGACTTAGGTATGACCCCAATGCTAATACTTATAATCCCAAAGCAACGTCTCACTAAAGATGATAATAGTAGTCCTAGATTGAAGGTAACCCATTAATTAATTTATTTTTGTATTTTATTTATTTTGTGTGATTTTAATTTATGCATGCTTAATTTAGATTTTAATTCTTTTAATTTATTCATATAAAAAGGGGGAAATTTTAAAACAAAAAAATAAAGTGAAATAGAGAAATGCGTGCAGCATGAAAATTATATGTGTCGTGGTATGAAATACTAATTGTGTAATGAGCAGAAGTTAGAGAAGACCATGTCATGACATTAATAAATTGTGTGTCATGGGTGCAGACCTCTCCCTATAAACCATTTTCCTACTAAAAAAACTCATCTTTTGCTCCAATTTCCTAACATTTTCTTTCAAACACTAATTTTTCTCTCCCCCTAAACACTCTCAATCCCTTAAAAATCCCATCTTTCTTCAAATTTATTTCACTAATCATTTCTAAAAACTAATTTTCTTACCAATTTTCACCATTCTATTGAGAAATTTTCAAGTTTTTAAAGTTCGTTAAGATTTCATCTTTAAGGGATGTTTTTCATTTTTTATTCAAATCTTCAACACCAAAAAGAATCAATATTAATAAATTTTGAAATTTGTGGAATATATATATATATATATATTAAAATTCCAAAATCCTATTTAGGATAAAGAGAGGGTTAGCAATTATTTGGAATAAATTTGTGTTGTTGAAAATTTGGTGAACACCTATTTATATTTTGTGGTAAAAACTTGAAAATGGAATCTAATAGGTCTAAGAAAGGAAATGAAGTTTCAACTTCCAAAGATTTTGAAAGTTCAAAATTTTCCAGTTTTGATGCTAAAGTTTGCTTTGAAAAAGTGGAAGAAGTTAACAAAGGTTGTATTCCAGAAAGGTGATGGAATTTAACAATGACCAGAACGGATTACTGATGTAATAACACCTAGGCTGGAGAAATTTTGCTAAGGAACTAGAGGCTGCTATTGAATCTTTAGTTTGGGAATTTTACCCAAATGCTCACTTTAGTTGATGATAAAGTTTTTGTAAGGGATGTACTAGTGCCATATGGACTAATAATATAAATGCTCACTTTAATTTATTATATGTTGGATGAAGTGAGTATGAGTAGTATCTTAGTAATGTGGAATATATTATAGCACTAGAAGCCTTGACAATACAAGGTATTTGGATAAAATTTCAAGAATTTGGCAATATTTTGTACGTTCTAGTATGATGTCCCCCAAATATTACAACACTATTGATAGAAAGAGAGTTATTTTATTAAATGAAATAGTATGTAAGATTCCTATTGATGTTGGAACAATAATTCACAAACGAAATAAGTAGTTTGCAAATAGTCATAGTTTGGGTTTTTTCTCTCCAATTAATAACTACTTTATGTAATAAAGGAGGGGTACCACATTCAAAATGGAAGATTATTATCAACCCAGTAAATTATTGAATATGACTTACTTTGATAAGCTTGCTTCTGGTATGAACATTGTTCCAAGAGAAAGGAGAGCCATTCCTCCATCAGGAATGTCTATGAAAGATTAATTTCATAACTTTGATGGGGGCATGAGCTACATGAAAGAATACCAAAAAGCTTATTTTACCCTACAAGTAGCATTCCTAAAAGAGCAGCATCGTGATCAAGTGAGACCTAATCGGTTAATGTGTAAAATGAACCAATTATAATTAAGTCATTTTAGGGTAGATAGAATTCATTTAATAGCACCCAAGATCCTCATTATGACTTCAATTTTATACCTCTAGAATGATCATGACAACAAGAACCTAAAAATCAAGGTTCAGATGATATAGAGAAGGAGTATTAAAAAGATCTAGCACTTTATTTCCTTTTATGTAATTTGTTTAGTTTATTTTCTTTTCAAAATTTATATGTTATTCATTTTGGATAATGTATATGTTTTTAGTTTTATTAGGTTATAGTTAATTTTAATTTTAATTTTATGAACATTATTTGGAAATGTTAATTTTATAATTGTTTGTTGAATTTATGAGAAGTACACACTTGTGTAATTATAATATGTTTGGACTAATGGATGTACCTACAATTCCATACCAACTCTTGAACAAGTTCAAAAAAATGGATAACTTTCCTTTCTTTACTCTTTATCTTTGATTTATAGTTATTAGATTAAGAGCAATGTACATTCAAGGTTAGGGGTAGAAAAATTACATCTATACTTTATGTGCTGGAGTTAAAATTTTATGTTCACTTGTTAACATTTTTACATTTCTTTTTGTTTACATTTTTGTATGCTTTTGTTTATTTTCATTGAATTAGAAATTTTCAGTTTATTTTTAATTTTCTTACAAAAATATCATGTCTTATAAAGTTAATTTTAAGAAAATGATTAAGTCTTTCTATTGTTAGATTTATTTCAAAAATATTTCATGGAGTAATGTAATAATTAGTTAGTTTTGTCATAATTAGTTTATCATGAAAAAAATGTTAAAATTATGATGAACCTAAAATCGGTGTTTAGATATCAAATAGTTGAGACTACCATTGTGAGAATATGTTTTAATCCCTTATCTTCCTAGTCTGAGTGATAAGATTTTTTCTATTCTTGAAACACTTTTATTATCAATTCTATTTGTTAGATTATCTTTATAGATCTTTTCATTGAATGTTAGGATTTTTACATTTAAAAAAGTGTCATGTATTTATTTTTATTATTAAAATTAAATAAGTTAAGTATAAATTAGAAGTATATGCCTTTCAATTCATTCATACATGACTTCTAAAAAAAGAGATACATGTATAGGATTGCCTAAACCAATAAAATAAAAATGCCATAACTTAGCTATTCACCTATCATACATTATATGTACAATCTATGCATGGATCTTTTCTCTAAAACAAAATATCTCTAATGGAAGGAGATAAAAGAAAAATAAAAACAGAGAAAAATGTGTAGTATAAAGTACATACCATGACTCATTATCCTTTCATGTTGTGAGAATTAGCTATATACAAAAGAAAAAATATAAAAAATAATTTCATAATAAGTCATTTGCATTTTCTTCATCTCCTAAAAAAGGCTATACTTGATATTTTTATTTGATGAATTTGATTGATGTATGAAAGTAATATTTGATTTCCTTATAAATCCTTTCATTTGATTCCTTTCATTTGATTCCTTTCATGAGATCAATATGATGCACCACTTTGAGCTTTTTATTCTTTTTACATATGCAAACTATTAGTTCATTTATATAGGAAACTATTTCACATATACCTTTAAATGAGTGCTCGAACCAATAAGATCAGTATTATTGAGAGTATGCCCAATGAGGTTAGATTTGAAGTAAATTAGAATTCTTTACACTGAGATTGGGTAAATTTTCTATTAATATATTTTTTATTTGAATATGAAAGTGATTTTCAAACTAATTATTATAATAAATCATGAATGTTTAGAATATTGAAATAACTTGTGCTATAGATTTTATTATTGACTTAAGAGAAATTTTAAAAGAATCTGAAGTTAGTTTCTCTTATTCTTTTATCTTTCTACTTTGTTTTAATATTTTATTTTTTTATATATTATTTATTTGTTTTACTTTTGATGTTTGTGGCTACTATACTTGAAAACCCTCATAAGACTTCAACTCGTCTACTAGGGAAACCTAGGTGTTTAAATTTTTGTTGCATATGTTAAATGTAACGTGTTAATCTATAAAAATCATTTAGGATAGTTTAATTTCTAGTTTTGTTTCTTCATTTTTCGTCATTCTTGCAAAGAGATAGCAAGAAGCTGGTTGAAAATTGTGATAAGTGTTTAAAAGCACTTAATATATGATGATTTTATGAATGTTTAATGATTATATAGATTTGTATGTGCTTGTTTTATTATCATTTTATGCAAATTTATCTTTTCAGAATCATAGGTATATTTCATTATTTTTTAGTTATTTCTTGTATTAAAACAAATCAACTTGAAGAATTATATTTGAAGCATTCAACCCCCAACCAGCTTCTTGCTAGTCCCTTAGCAAGAGAAGCGATAAAAACTAAAAATTAAACTATCCTAAATCACTTCCGTAGATTGACACGGTTGCATTTAGCCTATGCAACAAGCCTTTAAACCCCTAGGTTGCCCTAGTGGACGAGCTCTGAGTCACCGTGAGGGTTTTCAGTAATGATACCCACAAACATTGAACTAAATGTAAAAATTAAAAGAAATAATAACAACAATCAACTTAAAAACTAAAATTACAACAAAATCAAAAATTAACGTTTAAGAATAAAAGAAAACAACATATCACAAAAATGTCTCATACTTTTTAATCTCCTTTAAGAACATAATTAAAATCTCAAGCATAAGTTATTTTAATCTTTTTAAACAATCATGATTTATTATAATAATTAATGGAAATCATTTTCATATTTCATATCAAAAATGTATCAATTTAATTTCACCCAATTTCGTGTTATAAATCCGACTGCTTCGACTTCTATTCCTCACAAGTCAATACTCTCAAAACACCGAATCCTACGGGTTCAAACACTCATACTAATTTATATAGGAAAGAGTTGATGTATAGAAATGAACTAATATGTTCGCATATGTATAAAGAAGAAAGGCTCAAAGTGTTATTTTGACGTTGATCTCATGGAAGGAATCAAATGTATAAATTATAAAGATATCATATATAAAAATTATTTTTCATGCATAAATCAAACTCATTAAGAAAAAATTTCAAGATATATGCCTTTTACAAATGAAGACAAAGGCAATGACTTTTTGGGGAATTACTTTCTATATCTTTCTTTTGTAATTAGCCTTTACTCACAACTTTGTAGGCAATGTGGGTCATAGTATGTAGATTATACTATATATTCTTTCTCTATATTTTTCTCAAGATATTTTTCAATATATATCATTTTTAGAGATTCAACCCATGTGTACATTGTACATTTTTTAAGGATTTTGGTGAGTGGTTAATTTTGTGGCTTTTCTGTTTGATCTTGGTTTAGGTAACCCCATATATGTCTCTTTTTTGTATACTTGATGCACGAATGAGATAAAAGCATATACTATCAATTTCTTTACTCAAATCATTTAATCTAAGCAAAAATAATAATAAAAAATATACGACACTCTATTAAGATGAGAAAAAATTCATACATTCAATATTAATGCTCTATAGAGATCATCTAAGAATTTGAAGAAATAAGAAATGTGTTTGGAGTAGAAAAAATATATATTTCACTGAATAAAGGAAATTAGGCTCAAATTATATCTCACAAAGGTAGTCTCCACTAAAACAAATTCATAAACACCGATTTTGGGTTTAATATAATTTCTACATCTTATCAAGAAATACTAGTTATGACAAAAATTAACTAATTATCAAAAACAATTACAAAATATTTCATGATATGTTTTCAAAAATTAATCTAACAGTACAAAAGACTTAACTCTTTACTTAAATTTGATTTAAAGAAATGATAAATTTTTGTGAGAAAATATTTTTTTTTAATTTTTTTTTTTAAATTTCAAAAATTACTAAATCACACAAAACAAACACAAAAAATGAAGATGTGAACATAAAAAAGAAAAAAAAATTGTTTTTTTTTGAATTTTTTTTAAATTGTTAAATCTTTTTTTTTTCTTTTCTAATTAAGCATGGTAACTTTTCACCACCCCAACCAAGAACTTAACTTACATTGTCCTCAATGTAACAAATCAGAATTAAAGATAAAGAGAAAAAGAGAAGAAAGATTACCTATTTCTTGAGAATGTGTAAGTAGTAATGGAGAAATGCAGATGCATTCATCATATTCATCATTAAAGTGTATACGCATGCATTGTCAGAACTTCTAACAACTCAAAAATATTTTTAGTTTTAACAATTTAAAAATTATTCACATATAATTAAACCAAAATAAACAATAAAATTAAAACAAATAACAAAAAATTACCTAAAATGACGGGTTGCCTCCCCATCCATCGCTAGTTTAACGCCTTAGCAAGACGTAACTTGAGATTGCCTTTAAGTAAACTCAATGTCCCCTCATCATTGAGTCAATCAAACCTACAAGTAAGACAAGGTTGTCTACCTATCTTGCTTCAAACATGCCCTATTGATTTTCAAATTTTTCTCACCAAAAACTAGGGGCATGCTTGAGGGTTTTAGATAACCCACATCTAGGTGCAAATCAAATAATTAAGGCATCAAAACACAATTGTACCTAGATCAAACAAAGAAACTAACTCTTGAGATTGTAATTAAAACTTTAAGATTTTGGAGATAGTTTCAGAAATTGTTTTTTGGTTTTTTTTTTTTACTATAATATCTAAGTTAAAATAACATAATCAAGATAACCAAGAGTGCTCCCCAGAAAGAATGGTGGGAAAAGGCTCCTTAAAAACCATCCTCCTAGATGAGCAACGCTCCCAGGAAAGACTAGTGGCACAAAGGCTTCCAAGAACTAGTCTCCTATTTAACTCCCTTAGATCTTTACTTTTTCACGCTATTAAAATTAAGTTAATTAAGTTAAGTTAAGTTAAAATTTAAGTTAATTAAGTTAATAAAAAGGTAGGTTAATTAAGTTAATGAAAATCTAAGTTAATTAAGTTAGTAAATTAAATTAATATAAGTTATTATATTAAGTTACTAAAACCTAAGTTAATTAACTTAAACCTAAAATTAAAAAAAAGTAGTTAAAAAAAATTTGAAAAAAATAAAATAAAATAAAAAGAGAAAAAATAAAAATTAAGCCAAAAAAAATAATAATAATAAAATAAAATAAATTGAAAAAAATAATTGAAAAAGGTAAAAGAACAAAAAGAAAAAGAAAAAAAAACAAACAAAAAATAAAAAAAAATTGAAAATAAAGTTTTTGATTTTTTTTTATTTTTTTATTTTTTTATTTTTTATTTTTTTATTTTTTTATTTTTTTTTTATTTTTTTTATTTTTTTTTATTTTTTTTTATTTTTTTTTATTTTTTTTTTTTTTTTTTTATTTTTTTTTTTTTTTATTTTTTTATTTTTTTTTTTTTTTTTTTATTTTTTATATTTTTATTTTTTTTATTCTTATTTATTTATTAATTTAATTTAAAAATTTATTTACTTTTTTTTTACTTCAAATTTCAAAATGCAAAATTATTTTATTATTCATTCTATATTTTTTTATTTATTACGAAATTGAAATTTGAATTTTTTTTTACTTTTCACAAACAACAAAATTTTTTTATTTTTTTTAATTTTTTAATAAAAAATCACAATTATTTACAATACAAAGGTTTTAAAATTTTGATAAATAATTTAAAACGCTATTCCTTCCCATAACGTTCGCTAAAACTTGATACCATCCCGCAACTACTAAAATTTGATCGGGCGAATCCAGATTCTATCCACTCGCTACTTTGGTTTTATCTATTTATAAACTCTCATGAGTGCACGAATCATTTAAGTAGAAAATGATAAGTATACTCTGTCGATCTAAGGAAGGAATGTACTGTATTTTTTAATTTATTATTCAAACTTTTAAAAACGAAATTAAATCCTAAACATCCGTCACGATATTTCGTGGGTTTGTGTTTTTAATCTACTTACATAAAAATAAACATAGATTCAATAAACATTTATGCAAATTTTATCATTTATAATGGTGGAGTATTTATGGATATAATAATTAAGTTAATTATGTCATTTCTCATATTAATTAGGTTATTAAAAGATATGAATTGATATTTATTGATTCTCTCTCTTTTATATGAATACCACCTTTTGGGGGTTAGATATTCTTTGTTAGCTAAACAAATCAATTAACACCTATGGGTGGGGTTGATAACTAATTTGGTTAATTAAATTAATTCCTTTTTCTAAGAGATTGAAAATGAACCATTTAAATGCCACCTTTAAGTAGGTTAGGCATTAAACTTTATTCAAGGTGTCCAAATTAAACCTAAGAATTTAATTATCCGAGTACTAACTTTCAAGTTTTAAAACCACCATCGAAAACATGTTGTCAATACATTTTCGAGATAATAATTCTTATAAAAACTTTTGAAATAGAGCTTCACTCTAACTAGGCGATTGTACCAACAAATAAAAGAGCACTACTCTAAATTAGGCCACCGATAACTAAACCTTAAAATCTAATTTTCATATTTAAGTTTGTAATGAAAAATAATATATTTCTCTCTAACATTCTTAATATAAAATCTTGAATAAAAAATAAAATCAATTCATTTTAGAGATTTTTACCTATTTAATATTTTCGCAAGCATAACAACGTTATTATTACATCATGTTTATAAACGAATACCAAGAAAGTTAAATTTAATCACATACAAATTAAATATAACATGTAAGAATAAAGCATAAAAAATAATCAGAAAAGAAAATAAAATCCTTACGTAACTTCGATGTTATTCTAGTTTGAAAACCTCCAAGCGAATTTGCACTCCCATTTATTGAATCGAAAAGCTAAAAAAAATTACAAAATATAACTAGTTCTTCCCAAAAAGGGAAGAACTCTAAAACTAAGAGAAATTAACTAAAAAAAAAGCTAAAACTAAGAAAACTAAAAACCTAAAAATCTAAGAAAAGAGAGAAAGAAAGAAGAGAGAAGTGTGTTTTGAAGGTGTGTTTTGAAGTGAAGGGAAGAGGTATTTATAGGTGAGGATGGAGAGAAAAAAATGAGTAAAAAATGTTAAAAAATATTTAAAAATGTAAAAACGCAGCATTGGAATTCTTGATGTCATTAATGACGCCAAGATGACATCACAGGGGTAGGCACGTGAAAAATGGGGCGAAAAGGGCGTATGCGCAGCGGAGGTCAACGCGCGCGTTGTTGCCGAGCGAACTAGTTCAATGGAAACGATCTGCCCGGCGAGAAGGCGCGGACGTAGTGCGACAGTCTGTACCGTAAACATTGACGCTATGACATGGTACAGCACAAAGTGGCGCGATTTCCTGCCTTTTTGACATTTTTTGACCTTTTCACCCATTTTGTCCAATTTTTCCATTCATGTTTGTTGACCTTTTCCCACTTATTTATTAATATATTTGTGATGTATTGCTTCAAGTATTCTCTTTCAGTCTTTAAATTGCGTTTTAAGCCAAAATACCTGAAAAACAATAAAAATACCCGTGATTCCGAAAAAGACAAATTTATATAAATATATGATAAAACATATAAATATATGTATTTTTAATCAATTAATGTACATAAAATCATGGTTATTTTAGTGCTTTTTGGGCACTCATCACACTCCATCACAACTTGGAAGATTAAAAGAAAACATTTTTAAAACTTTACATATGTTTAAAAATTGGAGAAAGAAACTACATGGAAAATAGGTTTCAATGTGATATAGTTTGGACTATGCCGTAGCATACAAACATTATAAGTAACGACTTGAGCACAAAGGAAAAGATTAAACACGTCCCAATTATGATGAGGGCCACAACTCGAAAACATTGTGTGTTATAGAGTAAAAAGAGTGGATCATGCTCATACTGTATGTAGAATGTGTATGCCGTGGTGTGAATAAAACGTATGTCACGACACTAAGTTAAAATTCTCACTTTTCCCTCATTCCTCAACCTATAAATAGGACCCTATTTCTATTGTAAAAATATATCCTAGAATCCCACAACTCTCTTAGCAGTTGATTTCTTAGCTTTATTTAGTCCTTTTTTGTTTAGTAATTTAAAGTTCTTCTCTCGTTTGAGAGTTGAACAAATTTAGTTAATATAATAGTTTTTAATTTCAATTCAATAATCAACGCTGCAACTCTATCTAGAGGTTTTCCAGAAGCAATCCTAAGAAATATATTGAGGTATATTTAAAATATATTCTTTTCAAAATATTTTTAAGTGTTGTTTTACATGCTATATATTTAATTTATGGATTATTTATCAAACTACACATGTCTGGCGATAAATAATATAGGATATTAGTAATACTTTTACACTTATGACATATTAAAGTGGATTAAACATTTTTATAAAATGAATTAAGTTTTATATCATTATCAAGATTTAAACTAAAAGTTTGTAAATGAAAAATATATTGACGAATTATTTTTCATAATAAAAAAGAGTTACATTTATGATTTAAATTATATGAATATGATGTATAGTTACACTCTTAAATCTTTAGGTCTATATTAGCTATATAGTTAGAGTAGGTCGGATTTCAAAGATTTTTATAAGAATTATTATTGAAGATATATTGAGGAAATATCCTTTATAATAGTTTTAAAATCTAAAAGTTAGTTTCATATACTTAAATCATAAACCTAACTTAAACACATTGATGTGAGTTTAAATTGTTAGACCCAATTGAAGACAGAAATTAAATGATTAACTATCTCTTAGAAAATAAGGATAATTTAATTAAAATTAAATGCTAGACCCAATAGAAGGTGGTAAGTTATTTTAATTAATAATAAATGGTAGACTTAATTAGTCTTCTATTTTAAATATCAAGGCAAATGAATAATCTTAATTCATATATTTAATATTATACTTATTATTGAAGAAGTATAATTAACTAAATAATATATCCAATAGATTCTTTTTATGCATAATAAATGTTTAATTGCTTAAATTTTTATTAAATCTATCTTTGTTTTTATGTTATTAGCTTAGAAACTCAACCCAAAACAATTGTGATAGGATTTTTAGGTTATTTAATTTCATTTTTAAGAATTTGTTGAATGATTTAAAGATCACATGATTCCTCTTTAAATGACCTTGGAGGTATAATTCTCATTTTCTATAAGTGATTCATGCACTTGCGAACTATTTTATAAATTATATAAAATTTATATGCAATAATTTTGTGCATCAAGTTTTTGGCGGTATTGCCACAGAACTAGTAATGGCTACAAAAACTCACATAATTCTGTATTATCAATGGTGAGGAATGAATAAGATCTGTCTTATATTTGGTTGACCTCTATTCCCTTAGATGTTAACACATGTACTAAAAGTATACCTTGAACTACCATGAAATGCCATATTCCCCAAGACAAGGCTAGTTTATACGCATCTCTTTAGAATTAATATAAGGTTACTAACGAAATTATCGAATGAATCCCCATATATAGTAAAATCATCCATAAATTATTCTATAAAGGTGAAATGGCATGCATTGATAAGAAAAGGTTCCAAAGGGGCAAGTGAATGTTGTCTTCTCTTAGTCTTCTAGAGTAGTGACAATCTAATTATAACTTGAAAAACCATTAAGAAAACAATAGTGAGTATGGCCTGCTAAACCCTCAAGTATTTGATAAATTAAACGTAAAGGAAAATAATCTTTAGGAGTCATAGAGTTAAGTTTTAGCCACCCCATTTGAATTTTGGAAGGAATCAACTAGTTATCCTTATTCTTCACCATTATAACTTCTGACTTCCTTGGAACCACTAAGATGAAGCTAACCCACTTTCTATCAAAAATTGGATAGGTTACATCAACTTCTAATAGCTTGATAACTTCTTTCTTAACCACTTCCATTATTGGTGGATTCAATCCCCTTTGTAGCTCTCTCGTTGGTTTGGCATGATCTTCAAGTAATACTCGGTACATGCATCTAAAGGCGTTGATTTCAATGATGTTGGCAATTGTCACACAGTCACTAATTTTTATTCCGTCAAAATATTGATTAAATTCTTTTCTTGAATAGTTGAGAGCGTAGATGCTATAACCATGATAATTGTGACACTGGCTCAAAAGCATACATATTTGAATTTTTTTGCAAGAGTTTTGAGTTCCAAAGTGGGCACCTACACAATATAAGATGTTTGAGCATGGCTTGCAAATTTAAGGATATTCGTATGGGCCTTCCTAGCGCTTATGGGTCCTTGGATGCGTGGCTATGGATAATGCATTTCTTTAGCTCTCCTCAACTCTTGAACCCGGTCCTAGCCTTTTAAGACCTTATTAGAAAGTGAGTTTGTAATGTGAAACTTAAATCTTTCAACTAAAGATTAACAAAATAAAAATAAGGTTTAAATATTCTGATGAAAATATGAATAAAAGAACAATTTTAGGATCATTCTCTACCACTAGCATGTATTACAAATCAATAAAAACATATCATAATATCATATTCTTTGATTATACCAAATCAAAAAAATTCACAAGCTCAAAAGTCTCTGATGCACAAATTTTGTATTTATAAAAAAATAAAACTCACAAGTGTATGAATCACTTATAATAAGTAACAAGTATACTCCTTAAATCAGTCTATCAATGAATTGCAATGGTTTTAGCTAACTCTTCACTTTTCTTAAAAACTGAAATGAACTACGACAGAAAATTAAACCTAAATATTGTATCACAATGATTTAGTTTTTAAAACCCTAAACTAATAACAAATTATTAAAATTTCTAAATATATATTTGACTTAAACAAAAATAAGATAGATACATAATTAATAATCAATGAAGAATTTATGAGAATTTTAGTTAGTTAACCATGCTTGATTAGAAATATTTAGGTTAATTAAAATATAAACTCATATTATTCATTTTACCTTTTAAATATGAAAATTCCCATGAAGGGGATCATTTTATTTATTAATTAAATCAATTAATGTCCTATAATCGAGATATTTAACTGATTAGTTAAATTATACCCAAGAAAATACCAAACCATTTAAATCAATACTTTTGGCCAAGTTGTTAATTTAAACTCTTATTCAAGTTATCCAAATCAAATCTAGATATTGTATCTTAAACATAATTTCTAAATTTTTAATATATTATGAAGAATAAATAGCTAATAAATTATTCATAAATAAATCTTTAACCAATTTTGAATCAAGAAATAATCTTTATTTAATTTATTACAAAAATGTTCACCTAATTGATCTATAAATGCCTAGCAACTAAACTAAATTTCTATTGTTAAATTTAGCCAGACATGCTTAAATTAAAATCCATGATCATTGGTTTAAAATAAACAGTCAATCAAGAAAATAATAAAAATATTAATCTAGAAACAAAATACTACTAATTAGATTTAAATACAGCAATGGATGGATGATGTTTCTTACTCTAAAATTTTGATCTTGATCTTCAATATGTTATTGAATCTTTAACAATCTTCTCTTCTTTTCTTGGATAAAAAAATGGCAAAAAAACTACCTCTGATCTGTTATGAATCTGCATTTTTAATTCTTCATTATTTCACTTTAAACCCTCATTGATGTATTTTGGGAAAATATTTTGCAATCAAGTCTTCCAATATACGACAATTATGCTCCTAATGTGAAAATTCTTTTTATTCTAATCATTTGTATCTTTTAACTACCATAATACTTGAAATACATCAAAACATATATTGTAATCTAAAAAACACATTTTGTAATATAATTAAGTAAAAAATACAATACTAAAACTTAATTTTCTAAATTAAATATAATAAATCACCAAGTAAGTGTTTTTCAAATACTTATGAGGAGCCTTAGAGGTTATACTCAATTACATCATTGTCTTGTTTATAGATACGAGAACAATAAAACTACATAATAGTAATTTTCTCTAAGTAGTCAATTCAAGTAGAATACTGTAACAAGCGAAAGAATATTAATAATTTTTATAGTTCAAGAAACAAAAATAAATAATATATATCTCACAAAAGAAGTTGAGAAAACATATAATACAACTATTTGTTTTAAAAAATTAAATGTATCACATAATACATAATGTATGATAATAAAAATATAGGTAATATTTATGAAGAAAAAATTGAAAATTTTCAAAAGAAAAAAAACCTATAATATCCAACATGTTTGAGAAAATTTAAAAAAAGTTAAAATAGTATTGGATTTGTGATAAAATATGTTTTAAGGATAAACTCAGTAATAATAATCATTAAATAAAATAAATTAAGAATAATCGCACACAATATATGGTACTCTTATGTTAAAGTTGAAAGGTAATATTTTTTTAAAAAAATCTTGAAAATAAATATAGTAAATTCATAAAGTATTCAAGGGAATTCTAGCTTGCTGCATGTATTTTTATTCGCTATACTTTTAGATAAAGAAAACATATATATACACACTACTTTTTTGTATTTTTTATACATGGAATACAAAATGATTATATGCAAAACAATCATTAATTTATTTATTTTATTTGAATTTAAAGCCATTTGGCTTATAAGATTATTTAGAAACTACTTAGAATTTAAAAATCATATTTTCTACTTAAAAATAATAACATAGCCAACAACTTTATTTATTTACTTAAATTGAACTTACAACTTCAAATCATACTAATTAAATAAAAATAAAATCTAGTCAAAGATATCTAAAAATGAGTATAAGTATAAATTAGGTAAAAAAGTTTAACAAAAAACAAATACGGCAAACGTATCGCACATGGGAATAAATTTTATATTTATAAAGTTTGAGATTCATTTATAATTTTATTAATAAATATAATCCAATTCATATAATTTTATCTAATAAAAAATATTCACCGAAATTGGAATTATAAATATATATGTGAAATATATTATTACTCAATCCACCCGAAGAAAAGTAAACAACATACCAACTACCACTTCATCCTTCAATAGTTTGATTCAAGTGATTTATGGATCCTGAAAAATATTTACGTTGATATTTGTATCTCTTACACTCGTAATTCAAGCCCAAGCTATGATCTTAAAACATATAAAAGCTAAAATGCAATAGTGAAAACACGATCAAAACTATTTCTAAAAAAGCACAATCCAAATTAATAATTTCTAATTTCATGCTAATCCATCCAACAAAAATAGCCACAAATATTGACAACGAGCCAAATTGTACACTGATTTTAAAAAAATAAAATGGGAATTAAAAAGGCCATACAGGTCCATCTGTTATTAGAAAGGTGTACTTTAATCCCTCTACAAAAGCTAATTTGTTTTATGGAAAAGGCCGTATAAGTCAAAAGTCACATTCAGCAATGAGAATATGTACAATTCTGAGACATTAATATTTGCAAAAAGCACTAATCCTACTCTTGAGGTTCAAGTTAACACTCTTACAACTTTGGTGCAATGGTTAACTAGTAGATATGTTAAGGCTTATGGCAAATGTTCATCAGTGGGACATCTCATTGACACATGCCCCACTTGATAAGAAAATAATTTTGAAAAAGTCAATATTGTTGGAGACTTCAAGCATAGATAGAGAGTAAGTATGATCCTTTCTCTTGCACATATAATATAAGATCAAAGGATCATCTAAATTTTAGCTTTTCAAACAACAAACTCATAACATTTTCAAACAACCAACAGTATCCATCTCGCGTCCCAATTCCTAGGCATTACTACAAAATATGGCATTTAAGTTTATATGTAAAATCGATTCGGTAAAAAACCGAAGCTACACACGTGGATAGCGTCGGTTCTACGTGTCAATCGACGCTATCCACGTAATTAATTTTTTTATTATATACAATTTTTTTATTATATATAATTTTTTTTGTCAATTATTATTTTATTTGAACTGTTTAAAATTGAATTTAGATATATATATATATATATATAATATAATTTTTTCTTCTTTTATTTAGTCAATTGGTTTTTAAAATTATATAACTTATAGAATTTTGTGTATTTATTTGGATACATATTTAATTTTATGTACATGTTTTTCATACATAGTTATCGAATTTAGATAACATGAAAAACAAAATACATAAAAGTTTTCAAAAAAATATAAAAGGTCTATAGTTAATTAAAATCTTAAAAAATAATTGACCATAAAAATAAAAAGATGTATTGTTTAATTTCAATTTAAAAACTATACACGTGTATTTTTTTCATTTCTCTTCTCTCTTCCCTATCAGAACATCATTTTTAATTTGTAGTACCCAAAAAAACTCAAAACCGAGCTTCACCTCCTCCACTCATCCTCATTTTCCAGTCACCTCCGATCAGCATTTCCAAAGTCGTTTAGTGGGTTTTTTGCCTCTCCAAATTATCTTCCAGATCCCCTATTTTTTGAGCAAAATACTCAAATTTTTATACTCATTTTCTCACTTACAAAACACCATTTTTTCTTCATTTCCTTCATTTCCTTCATTTGATCACTTCATTTACTCTTGTAAGTATTTCTATTAATCCTACTCACTTATTATTTAGTTTGCATTATTTTTTGTATAAATTTTTGATTTATGTATGTTTTGTATTATGTATGTTATTATTTGTTTGGCTAATTTTCTATGAAAATAATATCTAGATGTTGTGGGTTTGAGGGACTAGAATATTTACCGTACGTGGATAAATTTCTTTACATATAAATAATTATATTTTATTTAGTAAAATTAATACAATTTTAAAATGATTAAAATGATAATTTTTGTATTATGTATATTTTGGTATATATTCTAATAATTAGGAAATTCATATATTATAATACTTGAAATATATTGATTGGATACATATTTAATATGCTTAATGTCATTAATAGAAAATGGATAAATCTTGGATGTCAAAGTGTAGAATTGAGTAGGACTACATTTCTGGAGTTGAAAGTTTCATGGAATTTGTTTGTAGAAATAGTAATAATGAAATTAGTATGATTCGATGTCCATGTGTTAAATGTAAAAATGAGCGATTTCATGAAGTTGACGAGGTTAAGTATCACCTTATCCGTAGTGGTATTCTTTTGAGCTATAAATGTTGGTATTATCATGGAGAAAATATTGATAATACTCATAGGGAAGAGATAAATAAGAATGTGAGTGGATTAAATGCATCTTATCATAATGTACAGACAGAAAATATGTTTCATGGTGTTGAAGATGAACTACATGAGGATGATCCTGAAACCTTTAAAAAACTTCTAAAAGATGTCGAAAAACTGTTGTATCCAAAATGCAAGAAATACACTAAAATGTTGAGATTGGTTCATTTGTACAATGTGAAGGAAAAAAAATGGTTTTTCTGACAAGGGATTCATAGAATTACTAAATGTACTAATAGATATGTTTCCTAAGGATATTTAATTTCCATCTTCAATGTATGAAGTGAAGAGATCTCTTAGTCGATTTGGCATGGAATATCATAAGATTCATGCTTGTCCAAATGATTTCATTCTTTATAGAAAAGAATATGAGACATTAGATGATTGTTCGATGTGTAAAGAATCGATATGGAAGCATGCTACAAATAAGCTAACACCTAAGAAAGGCATGCCCGCAAAGGTTCTTTGGTACATTCCTCCAAATTCCTCGCTTTGAAAGGTTGTTCAAAAGTAAAGAGACATCAAAGATGTTGACATGGAATTCAGATAATCAATCTAATGATGGGATGCTACATCATCTGTGTGATTCTCCAAATTGGAAAGTAGTAAATAATTTATCCCCTTAATTTGCATTTGATAGCACAATCTTCGTCTTGCCATTGCTTCTGATGGAATTAATCCACACAGTTCCCTTAGTAGTAGATATAGTTGTTGGCCAGTAATTATGGTAACATACAACCTTCCTTCCTGGTTATGTATATAAAGAAAATTCATGATATTAACATTATTAATCTCAAGATCGAAACAACTCGGTGTTGATATTAATGTATATTTGTAGCCTCTGATAGATAATTTAAAGATGTTATGGAATGATGGTGTAAATGTTTACGATGCACATAAAGAAGAACACTTTTACTTGAAGGGGGTCCTTTTATGGACAATTAATGATTTTCTTGCATATGGGAACTTATCAGGACATGCAACAAAAGGTTACATGGCATGCCCTATATGTAGTGATGGCACTTCGGCAACTTATCTTGTTCATGGACGAAAGATGTCTTATAGATGACATAGAAGATCTTTTTCCATCTAGACATAAGTTTAGATACCAAAAGAACCGTTAGATGGTGTAGAAGATCATGATCATGCACCTCGACCCTTGCGAGGTGTTGAGATATTAAGGCAATTGAATGGTATGACATTCAAATGATATGGAAAGATGAAAAAAGAATACTCACTAAGGTAGGGAAACGAAAGAGGTCAACTAATAAAAGGGGTGAAAATGAAAATGTTATTGAATAAGTAGACCATGGTTGTTGGAATAAAAAATCAATATTTTAGGAATTACCTTATTGGAAAGACCTACACATTCGTCACATCTTAGATGTCATGCATATAGAGAAACACGTATGTGAGAGCTTGATTGGTACATTACTTAATATACCTAGAAAAATGAAGGATGGAATTAAAGTAAGATTGGATTTTAAGAAACTAGGCATACGACCTGAATTGTCACCTAGGGAGGAAAATGATAAGAATCGAACATACTTACCACCACCATCATATACAATGTAAACAAAAGAGAATGATGTGTTTTGTAAATGTTTGGCAGGTATGAAAGTTCCTGATGGTTACTCATCCAACTTAAGAAATTGTGTGTCTATTATCGATAAGAAACTTTATGGATTTAAATCACATGACTGTCATATCTTAATGCAAAAGTTATTACCAGTTTCTATTAGATCAATTCTTCCAAAACATGTTCGATTATCAATAATTTGTCTTTGTTCATTCTTCAATACAATATGCAAGAAATCTATATCAATTGGCGAGTTAAACTCTTTACAAAAAGATGTTGTAGAGGCTTTGTGTCTAATTGAAAAATATTTTCCTCCTTCTTTCTTCAATATAATGATTCACTTGTGTGTTCATTTAGTTCAAGAGGTTCAATTGTGTGGTCCTACTTACTTAAGGTGGATGTATCCTTTTGAGAGTATTTATGCAAGTCCTTAAAGGATATGTAAATAATAGAAATCGACTTAAAGGATGCATGGTGGAATGTTACATTGCTGAAGAGGCCATTGAGTTTTTTTCTGAATACTTTAATGGTTGCACTAAAATTGGGAATATTACACATAAGTTGTTCTTAGAACGTCGCATGATCCAAGTAGGTAACCCTATGCTTGGTCGAAGTAAGAAATTGTTTATTGATCGCACTTAATGGGAAAAAGCACACCAAATTATTTTGGTAAATAATAATGAGGCACAACTGTACATAGAGTAAGTGATGTTTAACCTTTCCATTTATACAAAAATTATTTTTTATTTAACTATTAATGATGATATCTACTTGATATATCTTTAATAACATTACAGGATGCATTTAAACTTATTGAAGATTGATCCTCATTATAAAAAAAGGAGAAAAATGGTGGTATGATGAATTCATTAGTAAGTGTCACATACAAGAATTCATTAGTACTTCTATGCGATGTTTTTAAAAATTTGCTTTAAACACATTTCATGTTTTTGTATACATAGATTCGAGATGAACTCAACAAACCCAATCATAAAATAATAGAGAGTTTAGAATGGCTTGCATATGGTCCAAAATTCTATCTCAAATCATTTTGTAGTTTCACAATTAATGGATCGAGGTTTACGACTCAATCTAGGGACAAAGTATGAGTAAATCAAAATAGTGGTGTGAAGATGGTTGCATAAACTATGCAATTTTCCAGTTCAAAAGATGGTAATCCTATACTTTTTGATAGAACATATTATGGTATAATTCAAGAGATTTGGGAATTGGATTATGAGGTCTTCCATGAAATAGTTTTCTTGTGTGATTGGGTCGAAGATGTTATCAATGTTGGATATAAAATAGATGATTTTGGATTTACCCTTGTAAATTTATCCAAGATAAGTCACACTAATGATCCTTTCACGTTGGCACTTCATGCAAAACAAGTATTTTACGTGAGTTATCAAATCGATACAAGATGGTCTATTGTGTTAACGCCTCCACAAAAAGAGTTTTACCATTGTGATGCTTTAGAAGATGATGACTCTATGCTTGATGCATTATCCAATATTAGTAATTTCTCAAACAAATTGCCTAATGTATGTGATGATCTAGTTGATGATGATGAATCTTAGTCATGGACTCGAAGTGATTGTGAAGGAATATATGTATACGATCAACAACCTAATTAATCATAATGTATGTTCTATATTATTCTAATAACTCTTGGATGTTTATATATATGTATGTTCCTAAAATTGTCAATTAATTTATATTTCTTCATTGTTTGCAGATATTTCATGGATCCTCGAGTAACAGAGCTTGTAGATCCAAATGATCCATTGGGGCATTTGAAAAGAAGGGTTTGGGCGAATATACTTGATGCTCCACTTAACCCAAATGATAGAGTACCCGTTCTATTTGATGCTATTGGTAATCCAATAAGGGAATATAGCCAACAATTGAAATCCTCTATTGGTAGACTTGTGAGTCAAGTATACCAATCAATATAAATGATTCGACTCAGGTTGACAAAACTGAAAAGTTAAAAATATGGAAAACCATTTGTGTAAGTCTCTTATATTTTATAACTAATTACATATATTATATCTTTTTTGTATTATATCTAATCTTTTGTAGTGTATTTTTACAAAAAATTTATAAAGTTTATGACACTTGGAAGAGCAAGTGTTATAAGATTGCAAATAAGGCATGGAAGGAATACAAAACTTCCAAATTGGCAAGAAATTATATGTTTCCATATTTGGAACCACTTGATGAAGTAGATCTCTACAAAATCCCTGAAGGACACCCATGGAACACCTCAAGTTTGGAAAGACGTCGTGGATTATAGACGTATGGATAAATTTCAAATTATTAGGGAAGAACATCATAATATACAAATGCATAATATTCTTCCTAACCGTACTGGGAGGTCTTCAAATCCTAAAGATAGATATAGAATGGTATTATTAATTTTTGTTAATTTATAAATATTTTATATTTATTTTCCTCAAATTTAAGTTGATGTCATGGTTTATAAATTTATTTAATTTATGTAAGAAGCTGAATTGGGTAGACCGGTTACCCGATTTGAATTGTACATAGAAACAAAGACTCCCAAAACAAAGAAGTCAAGACTAATGACTAAGTGATGAGAAGAACAACTAAATTAGTTGGTTAGTAATTTTGCTTGAGACAAAGTCCATATGATTTTTAATAATTAATGTAATAATGTATAATATGTTTGTTTGCTTTATTATTTGTAGAAAGCTGTTCAAGAACAAATATCCAGGGATGAAATAATCGAAGATCCTGAGAGAGATGCTATATATCATGCATTTGGATGCGAGAATATTGGTCGTGTTAGGGGAAGTAGCCAATATGATGGTTATATGGAGTATTTTAACATTCTAAAACAAAAGCCTCAGATGGTCAGTGAGGATAAGTACAGTAAAATTGAAGAAGAACTTAACTCCTTTAAGGCCTCAATGTTAAGTGAGATTTCCACTTTAAAAGAATATCAAGCACAACACATGTCAGGCATGACATCATACTACAATCAGGGCATGCCATATTGGTCAGACATGCAACCATCCATACCAGGCATGCCACCATCCATGCCAGGTATGCAACCATCCATACTAGGCATGCCACCATCCATGCCAGGCATAACACCCATGCAATCTCATGGCACTCAACCTTATATCCAGTATGGGATATAATAATCCTATTGGTCCTCTCTATATTCCAGGAATGCAGATGCAATCAAGTAGTGGTTCATTTTCTCTAATGCAATCTACACATTCTTACCATCAATCACATCATAATGAACGTTTTGGTGAGAATGTACATCCAATAGCTACCCCATATGGAAGTCCTCCTCTATTTGATGAATCATATGTGGTAAGATTTTAATTTCTGTTGTAGATAATCTATTATTTTTATTTTTTATTATATGTTTTATTTATTATATATAACACAATTTTTTACAGAATATGAAATGTTTGTTGAAACATCCTTCATCAACAGACTTTGTTGCTATTGAAATGGTACAATAATTGAGCGATGATCGGATGATTCATAATCAATATTTGTGAAATCATTGGCAAATAGTAATTGATTAATCATTGCTCTATGATTGTCCACTACAGTCAAATAGGTGGTTGGACAGTATGTGGCTTGGCTATCGATTCAAGTTTTTCTAAATTTTGACGTGTTATTATTTTTTTACTTAAAAGATAACACTTTTTTACTACTATTATTTTATTATATATTTTATTGTTACTAACATACATAATACTTCTTCTTTAATCTATTATACTAGAACTTGTAAATATGACACATTTAAAATATATGAAGCAAGTATCTTGTGGTAAATCTATGTCTAGTAGCCAATCATCGCACACTAAGTCATTCAAGAAGAAGCCTTGGAAAAAGTATAGTTATGATTATGCTTTAAACTTCAGCAGAAATCTTGACACTTTGATGACTATTGCTGCGAGGGAATCTAGCATAAATGATGGATGGACTGTACCACTTCCTATATAAATTTCTGGTGTAGACATCGGCCAAACATATATATCGATCGAGTGCATATTGCAACTATTTGAATATCAAATGACCGATTTAAGTATAATTCAAGTGTGGATAAGGTGAATCCTTAATTAGTAAATTTCTTTCATTTATGTAGAACATATATAATTATATTTATATTATCTAATTACTTATATATATTTCTTTTATATAGGGCATGTTATTATCAACTTCAACATAATCACCCATCACATTTAGCAATGTTCTATGATTCTTCATATGTCAATCAATATCAAGAGAAGGATGTTAGCATCAGAGCTAAACAATTATGTGATAGGGCATTAATACTTAACAGAAATCAAAATTTGGTAATCCCTTGGCCACTAAGGTTTAAACAAGGCCAAGATCATTGGGTGTTAGTAATCCTTGATCTGTTCAATAATCATGCTTGGCATTGTGACTCAGCTTCCACAGAATTGAGTAAAGATACAAAAGTAGTTGTTAAAGATAATCAATACATAATCTAAAGCTTCCTTCTTTATTTTTGAAAAAAAAGAACAGGTGCTCCTTAGCATGATGAACTTGGTTGAATGAATCCTTCCACCAACAACTCATCTAAATAATTCTTTATTCCTTGTTTCTCCTTCGGTACCATATCATAAGCGACGATAGATATTGGCATAGTTCTAGGATATAACTCGATCACAAAATTGATCTCTTGAGTTGGAGCTAGTCTAGGTTATTCTTCTTAAAACACATCCCAATACTCATTAACCACTTGTATTCTTGTTAATCTTCTTACTCTCTAAGTATGGCTCTAGAGAATTTAAGGGCGCTATACTTAATAAGTTCTCAAAAGCACTTAATATATTTTGTTATTTTTCTAGTATTTCTTGTATTAAAAAATTTAACTTGAAAGAATTTTATTTGAAGCCCCATTACATGTTGGAAGAGTAAAAGAATTTTTTGTAAAACATTACATATTTTTTAAAATTGAAAAATAAAATTAAATGGAAATTAGGGTTCCAAAGTGAGGCAGATTAAAGTGTGCCGAGGCTCAAAATTATTGTGCACCCGACGTAAGGCCAAATGAAAGTATTAAATGCATCCTAGGTATGATGTGGGTCGTAGCATGAAAATAATGTGTGCTATGAGAGTGGATCGTGCTGAAACCGTTCACATATTATGTATGCCGCGGCGCCTAGCTAAAAAATCCACTTTTTCCTCCTTTCCTTACCCTATAAATAGGACCCTATTTCTTTTGTAAAAAACAAAACCCCATTTCATCCCATCAACTTTCTTATAATTGATTTCTTACATTTTTTAGATATTCTTAGCTTTTGTTTAGTAATTTAAAGTTCTTCTCTCGTTCGAGAGTTGAACAAATTTACTGAATGTAGCAATTTTTAGTTTCAATTCAATAAACAATGCAATAATTATATCTGGAGGTTTCCAAAAGAAATCATAAGGATTTTGTTGAGGTATATTTAAAATGTATTATTTTCAGAATATTTTCACGTGTTTTTTTACATACTATATGATTAATGTATTAATCATTTATTAAACTATGCATGTTTGGCTATAAATAATTTATGAAATTAGTAATGTTGTTACTCTTGTAAAATATTAAAGTAGAATAAAAAATTTTATAAAATGAATTAAGTTTCATTTCATCATGAGGATTTTAACCAAAGTTTATAAATGAAAAATATATTGGGGAAGTGTTTTTCATAATAAACAAGAGACTTATATTTAGGATTTAAATTATTTGAAGTTGATTTAGAGTAGCGCTCTTAAATGTTTTGGTCAATATCAACTGTATAGATAGAGTGATCTCTATTTCAAAGAACCTTGATGAAGTTTAAATTATCAGGCCAACCAAAGGTGACAAGTTAAATGGTTTAGGAATTTCTTAGAAAATGAACGTAATTCAATTAAGGTTTAAATTATCGACCTAGCCGAAGGTGGCAAGTTAATGTTTAATTAACTAAGAAAGTAATCCCTACCTTAGGATATTTTAATATCTATAAGAAAGAATCAATAACCTTAATTCATATCTTTCATATACTACTTAATATTGAATAAGCATGATTAACTAACTAATATATCCCATAAATTCTCTATTGCATGATAAATGTTTACTAAATCTATCTTTATTTTTAAGTCATAAGTTTGAAACTCAACACAAAACAACTTTGACAAGATGTTTAGGTTATTCAATTTCATTTTTAAAGAATTTCTTGAATGATTTAAAAACCACTTGATTCAAGTTTAAACCGAGTTTGCAAATATATTTATCATTCGTTCACTTGTGAGCTATTTTATAAATTATATAAAATTTGTACGCCTAATTTTGGCATATAAATTTTTGGTATAATTGTCAGGTAAACTAGTATTAGCCCTAAAAACAAGTTATCTTTTGAAATAATAAAGTTTTTGGCATCTTTCCCGAAGAATAATAACATTTTTAAATTGTTATTAAATATTTTATGTTGTAAATATTGTTATTTTTATTTAAAATTTTAAAATATCTAGGTTGTGAATTAATTTTTTACATTTAAAATTTTTGAATTTTCACTTATTTATAATAAAAATAAAAAATAAGAAAAAAAGTATAATAATAAATTTTCTTTTTATTTGTTTTTAAAACTTTATTTTCTTTTTAATTTTGAAATAAATAAAAATTATTTTTTTATTTTTAATTTCATTTTTATTTTCTTTTGGAATTCTTTTTGACTTTTTTTCTTTTAAAAATTTTTTGTAATTAATTTATTTCATGTATATTTTATTTTACTAACATGTGTATAATTTTGTTATGCTTTGTGTTCAACATTTCTTTATAAGAACATATATTGTTTTATAATTTTGTATATTTATTTTCTTTTTAGTTTCTTACTTGACACGTAAAGTTAAATTTTATTTTTATTTATATATGCAAGGTAGGAGGTTCCTAGGGCACCATCTATCACCTGTAAGTAATTATATAAATAGACCTTTTAGATCGTCAAGAATACCAAACTTTAACATCCCTCAGCCTTTTATTGAACTGCTTTCTAAACCTTACCTTGACCCTTCACCTAAGCCACTAAACATGGGGAAAACCCACTATCTAGGGGGACCACAACGAAAGAGTTTGCAAAGCCTATAATTGGCACTACAATCGCCTCTATCCACCTAGGAAAGGCTACTAGGAATTAAGAATTGCAAAACATTCATTTTTCCATGCCTCCTTCTTTTCATAGACTGCCTAATGGAGACTCCATGTCCTTCATTAGAGATTTTTATTCTACAGTCTAGACTTTCTCTCTCGATATACTCACCAAGGATCAACTCAAAATGAGGTGTTTTCCTTGCATCCTAAAGACAAGGCTAACACACGGTTAATGTCACTTCATCTAGGTTCCCTGATGACTTGGGAGGAAGTCTACAATAAATTTATGCAAAAAATATTATTCCAATCAAAAGACATCAAAGTTGATAGCTAGGATATATTGGTACTTTTTCTCAAATGTTAGGAAACCCTTTCCATGAATCATGGGATAGGGTCAAACTTCTTTTTACTCAGTGCCCTCATCACGACTAACCACTATAGCTTCTAAACCAATTTTTCTATGATAGATTGAGACAATAGCATGAATATGTCATAGATAATGCTACTAGTGGAGCAATGGGAGAGAATAAAACCTTAGAGACTTTCCATCTCTTTCAAATTTTGGGTGCTAATTCCCAACAAAAGAGCTCCAGAGTGAGGAGAGCTAGAGTCTATGAAATTGACTCAGGTAGTGAAGTTCAAATGCAACTTGCTCAACTAACCAAGAAAGTTGCGCTTCTAACTACACATGCCATAATAAATAAAGAAAAATGTGGTATATATAGTACATTAGGACATAGTACGAATACCAGTGCCTATCAATCAAAAGCTATAATTGGACCCAAGTAAG
Source organism: Hippophae gyantsensis (assembly GCA_030763125.1). NCBI lineage: Eukaryota > Viridiplantae > Streptophyta > Magnoliopsida > Rosales > Elaeagnaceae > Hippophae > Hippophae gyantsensis. The sequence goes on along the minus strand of CM061035.1, from coordinate 35,999,428 downwards.
TAAATGTACTAGGGGATACCAAGCAAGATTCAGGTATAACCCCAATGCTAATACCTATAATCCTAGGTGGAGGAATCATCATAATTTCTCTTGGAGTCAAAATGACCCTCCATTTTCCCAAAGTTGAAATTAATTCTGCCAACAATTCCACCAATAACTGCAAAGAAATCCTCCCAACAAGCCAAATCTAGAGGAAAACTTGAATTCATTCATTCAAGCGAGTAGAGACAACCAATCAAAGACTAATTAAAAGTTAGACTTTAAAGATATTTCCATTAAAAAATGTAAATACTGTTGGAACAGTTAATTAAGCACTTGTAGAAGCAAGGCAAGGAATAGTTGTAATGTCAAAAAACAAAAGAACTCAATAATGACGAGATATTAAGTTTACAGAAAGATGAAATCCCCCAAAACAATGTCTCACTAACGACGATAAAAGTAGTCCTGGATGAGAGGTAACCCATTATTGTAGGTAATATTATGTTATTTCATGTTTTGTGAATTTTGAAACTATTTGTTGAATTTGTGAAAAGTATACATTTATGTAATTTTAATATGTTTTTATTGATGGATGCACCTACAATTCCATACCAACTCTTGAACAAATTCAGAAAATGGGTAATTTTTTACACTTTACTCTTTATCTTGGATTTATAATTTTTACATTGAGGGTAAAGTAAATTATATTTTGGGGATAGAAAAAAATTACATTTATAAAATAATGTGCTACAATTGAAATTTCATGTTCACATGTTTACATTCTTATTTATATTTATTTACATTTTTTGTGTGCTTTTATTTTTATTTTTATTTTTAGGAATTTGGTTTATTTTTATATTTTCCCAACAAAATTATCGTATCTTTTAAAGTCAATTTTAAGAAAATGATAAATCTTTGCATTGTTAGATTTATTATAACTACAATTTCATGATAAAATGTCAAAATTTAGATAAACTCAAAATTAGTGTTTAGAAATCAAATAATGGAGACTTCCCTTGCGATAATATATTTTGAGACATTATCTTTCCTTTCTTAATGATAATATTTTTTTCGATCTTTAAATACTCTTCATATCAATTCTAATTGTTAGATAATCTTTATAAGTCTTTGCATTGAATGTTAGGATTTTTACATCTAATAAAGGGTCTAATCCCTACACAAATTATGTATGTAATGAATAAGCAAGTATACATATCACAACAAGTAATATAATGATAAGAAAAAATTGTTCCCTTAGAGATTATTTTATTAGAAACTTATTTTTTTAAAATAAAAAAATAAAAATCAATTTGTTTTTCTGTTTTTACATTTTAAGGAAGCAAAATTAAAATAACTAAAAGTAAATGACAACAATTAATTAAATTAGATTTGGCAACTAAGAAAATATATGAGAAAATATCTAGGAATACATAATCCCTTAATTTTCTAAACATGTGAATCACTAAAATTTCCCCAACATAATTATCAATTAATTACATGATCCATTGAATCTAACCTAGCATGTATTCCTCTCTCAAGTAAACTACACACCATATAGTAATTAATTCAATCATACTCTCATGCCAATTAAATTGCATACTACTCATTAAGTTCATCAATTATGGATCACATACATAAGAATCATACATATCTGCCTAGAAACTATGCATGTTATTTAATCAAGAAAAACAATTAAATAATTCTCTCAAATTTATTTAATTGCCTCTATTGATAAATTATTGGCCAAACAATTAATAGCATAAAAATCAGATTAAATAATATAATTTAATTAAACTTAAAATTTGGGTAAAATATTAGATCATTACATGGTGAAAATTGGGTTCACAAGATCCCTAGATTAATAAATTAACTACACATAATTGTATCCATAAAACTCATATTTTCATAAAGAAAGACATAAAAATTGATAAAGAAAAGAGTAGAAGAAGAAATACAATCAATATTTTGAATTGTAGTGTTAATCTCCTCTTGAATCTCCACCAAAATTGTGTCTTTTCTTGAATTTTTCTGTATTTTCCTCTCTTTTTAGCTCCAAAAATGGACCAAAATTATGCTAATGATGGCCCCTTAGGGTTTATAGGGTGATTAGAGGCTTCAATATAGCTCAGGCATGATATGGACCATCAGATCAACTTTTGATCAAAGGCTGAGATCAAAATAAGCAAAACTGACAACCCTAGAAAATCACAGCACGACACATGGCAGAGGGAGATCGGTCAGAGTCAAGGCTCACTGAGTCAGCGTAACATGGTGAAACATGATTTGTGGAAATGGATGGCGTGGTGCACGGGTGGAATGCACGGAGCAATGGTGTGTAGACATATGGCAAGGTTGTTTGACCAATCTCTGAACTTAGATTGAATGTCATGCTTACATGTAGTACGCGGTTCGTCCTCCTCATATGCGGCATAATGTGATTCAATATACCTTCTTACGTGGCAACCATATGGCTTGCCCAGTCAGCTCTTCTACTTATGTGGCATGACACGTGGTAGCTCTTGATTGGCACTGCGTTAAAAATTCATAAAAACATCCATAGAAATTCTAGAAAAATCCCAAAAAATTCCAAAAATTATATTTTCACCCCATTTCACTAAAACATTTATATTTAAATATTTTTTGCCCTAAAAATACTAATTATTGAATAAAAAAGTACATAATAAGTAAAAAGATGCGCTAATGACTCTACTTTCATAGAGTCATCACACCCCAAACTTAACTTTTTGCTTGTCCTCTTGTAAAGCCAAGTATAACTAAATAAAATTACATGTGTAGTATATTCATAAATATACTTCTATTAGTACATGCATATTTCACGAAAAATATCCCTCTCAAAAGTCGTACAATTCTCTGATAAGGAGGTTCATATATTTATCAATCAACATTCCATCAATACAAGAATATGTAAGGCTTTTGAAAAGTTTATTTATGTGTGTGTGCTGCACATGATATCATCCAATGCACTCATGAAATCAACCTATATGAGTATGCTAATCAATTCATTCTTAGAACAAGTCTCATAAGTCTATTTTTCACATCCCTCTCCACTAATATAAATATGCACTTAGCTAAAGATCATTAAGGACTTTAGATGTTTGTAATGTAAGGCTTAGGTGGGGGTCGATAAATGAAGACACTTAGGCTCTTTCCACACCTTATATTTTTTTTCATCATCCACTTTTTAATATCAATTGAGCTTTAACTTGATATTTCAATGCACCCTTTTTTTCATTATTTTCATATTCTTTTGTTCCACATCTCTTTTCTCTTTTTGTAACTTCACAACACCCCCAAAATTATTTTCAATTCAATTTTCTTTTTCTTTAGAGGGATAATTGTGTTGTGAGTTTTGCTTATTCTTTTTAATTTAGGATGCATTACATTTCACCTTACTCTATAGCATAACACATGATTTCATTTTTTCTTTACATACAAGATAAAGGTGCAAGGATAAAGGTAATGCTTGTTAGTTAGGCATAAAATATGACTTAAATATATGAATGGTTCTTTGTTAGGCTTAAATGTGTGACTAAAGATATTAACAATGGTAAGCTTGAAAGGCTTAATCGATCCAAATAAGGCCTAAATAATTTATTTTGCTAAATACTATTAAGGATTTCACCTCAAGAGATGATCAAATAAATTCTAAAATCTAGTAGATCTCATCAACTCGCATAACTCACTACAAATTTTCTCTCAATAAGAACACAAAAATCAATCATGAACATGTGCATAAAAATTTGAATCAATTCAATCAAAACTAGCAAGCATATCATATGATTAATGTAAATATATTAACAAATATGTTACATTTCTTATCCTAGTCATGACAACCAATTTTTATCATTGATTTCATATGTTTCATATCAAGCATGCATGCATTTAGTTTCCATATATTTGTCAATTTCTACTCAAATCATGATTAAAAACATCCTAAAAATTAAAAACAATTCCTAAAAAAATTAAAATGCATAGTAAATACTAATGTAGAGAATGAAGTTCCCTCCCCCAAAATTAAATTACACATTGTCCCCCAATGAGCACGTATAAATATGAAAAATTAAAAGGAAAGAACTCCCTTAGTCATGACACACCACATATGTCATTGAAATTGCTCAATCTTATTGCACCATTGCTCTCCACATTTATTCACCTATAAAAGATAAACAATGAAAATATAAGTAAAATAACGTTGGGTTTCCTACCAACCAGCATCATGTTTAACGTCCTTGACTAGATGGTCATATCAAGTCCTAAGGCACATCCCTTTATGTCCATTTACTTTTAACTATTCCTTGAAATACCTTTAGTCTTGATTTTTTTCAATAATACTTTATGTTTTGGCTCACAAATACGATGCTCAATTCTCTTCTCATGCCATATTTTTTGTTTTATTTTTGAACTTTTTGGAATTCTTATAACCACTCCATCGTAACTCATCAAATTTATATATTTTTAACACCTTTTTCACCTCTCCATTGGACTCTTTCGCTTGCCTACTTGATTGGGGATGGAAGGGTAAAAGTGTGAGATATAAACTAAATGGCCTTTCAATTGATGGATCAAGCTTATATCCTATCTCAAAATTTCCATAATCACCTTTGATAAACACAAGAGAGTCGCGTCAACCAAAAAGTTCACACAGTCCAAAATATCAACCTTTGATTCCATACTTTCAAAGTTAAAATAGGTTCAGTTGTTTTCTAGTGAGTTTATGTTCTTGTTTACAACATCTTGTGTTAAAGTCTTAAGTATGGGTGACATATTATTTTAAGCTATTCCCATAATTAGTAACATTTATCCTTAAACATTCATTAGCATTATCAATACAAGGGGGTTCAGATTCTTTAAACGCATTAAACATTATTTTTCATCTTGCAATCTCATTGGTAGTTCACCTTTTATACATCAATCAGTTCTCTTTCGGTTGCTAAGAATGGATGAATAAGTATGATAGGAATGTCAAGGTCCTCCTCCATGTCTAGAACAGTGATGTTTGCCGAAAATATGAATTTGTCTACTTTTATTAGCACATCTTGTACCACACCCCAAAGTCTCTTAATTGATGTACCTATTATATGTAATGTTACTAAAGTGGGTTTGCCTTTACCAACCCCCAATATCTTAAAGATTGATAATGGCATAAGTTTAATACTAGAACCCAAGTCACATAATGCTTTCTCAAAGTGGATGTTCCGAATTGTACAAGGAATGTCAAAACTACCTAGATCTTTCAACTTTTGGGGTAGTTTTCTAGCAAGGATAGCACTACAACCTTCAATTAAGGTTATTATTTCATTATCTCCAAGCCTCCTTTTCTTAGACAAGATGACCTTTAGAAATTTGGCATAAGAAGGCATTTGTTCAAGTGCATCTACAAATGATATGTTTTTGTGCAACTTCTTGAAGACTTCTAAAAATTTTGAAAACTGTGTATTTGACTTTTGCTTTTGCAGTCTTTGAGGGAAGGGAATAAAGGGTTTGTAGAGGTTGCTCTTTTTTGGCTGAATTATTTCCTTTCCATTACTCTATTTATCCACTAATTTCTCCTCATCCTTTTTAGTTTATGGTTCCCCTTCATCCTTTTTAGACTCATAGTCCTCCTTATCCTTTTGAGTCTTATTTTACTACTCCAAAATTTTACCACTCCTCAAGGCTAATGATTTAAAATGGTCATCACCTTCTCTTCTTGGGTTTACAATTGTGTAACTTGGAAGGTTACCTTGAGGCCTTTGACTTATAGCCTGAGTAAGTTGCCCCATTTGGTTCTCAAAATTTTGAATTGAAGCCTCTTAAAATGACACTTTTGTATTAAATGATTGGATGAAGTCTTGCATCATCACCATTAAAGAATGTGTATTTTCCTCAGTAGGTGGCTTTTTTCTTGGGCTTGTAATTGTTATGGTTGTTGGAAACTAGGTGGTGGAAATGATTGATAGTTGAATTGATTACCACCTTGATTGTTGTTATACTAAGAGAAATTTGGATGTTGTCTCCATCTTGGGCTATACGTGTTTGAGTATGGGTTATTGTTTTGGTTCACATTACCCACATAAAAGACCGATTCAGGATTATTTGGATAATTATTAAACAAATGGGCTCCATCACAAAATACAGATGACACCCTTGAATCTTGGACCTGGTTTATACTCGCTGGCGAGTTTTGAACCTTTAAAAGATTTACCAAAGATGACACTTGAGTTGTAAGTGCCATGATATCATTTACCTTATTCATTCCACCTACTCTTCTTGTGGCTATCATTTCGTTCATTGACCATTGATAATTATTGCTAGCCATTTTCTACTTATGCTTCTAATAGCACTAAAGGATGTGTCTAAATTAAAAATTAAAAAAAATAAAAAACTAAATAAATAAATTAAAGTTAATAAATAAATAAATAAAATAAATAAATACATAAGTCAATAAAAAAATAATTAAATTAAAATTAAAATAAAAGTAAAGAAAAATAAATTAAGAAAAATAATTAAATTAAATAATACTAATAATAATAATAATAATAATAATAATTTATTAATGGAGATTAAGGTGCTAACCAAGTTTATGTTTACAAAGATTCTCAAGATCCTACAAATATTCGCAAGATCATACACAAATGATAGATTTGGAATGTCAAATTGGAGGCAAGGAATAAATTAGGAAATAATTTTTTTTTGTTTTAGTTAATTATGGGCTTTTTATGTTTAATAATTTTTATTTTAGTTAATTGTGGGCTTTTTATTTTAAGTCTTGGTCTTATATTTAATTGTGAGCCTTTTATGTTTAGCAATTTTTATTTTATGTCTTATAGTCTTTTACTTTTAAGGTTGGATTAAGCCCAACCCACAACTAAATAGGTCTATATCATCTAGGGTTTTTTATTTTAGGGTTTCTTGCTTATTAATAAGAAGAGCTATGAAATTTGGAGACAACATGAATATTCATTAATGAAAAGAAAATTGTAGAAAGCTTATTGCTTTGTATTCTCATGTTTTTGATTGAATACTTGAATGCAACTTATCAAAGGGAGTGATCATCCTTTTTGGAGTCTTAAGATTTGGGTTTTAAGGACTTTGTTTCCTTAGGATTCTAATCTGATCATCTTCAACACGTTCTTAGCAAATCAATCGTTTCTATTCCTTTGAATTCATAGGTTCCTAGGTTGTTCGCCTAAAGGATCCGAATCATTTGGTATCAGAGCTTTGGTTGCTAAAAACAGGTTATCTATCTTCATCTAATTTTGTTTCAAATTTTAGATTTAAAAAAATCCTTCGATTGTTTTCTGTGTTCTTGAGTCACAAATCACAAAAAAAGATAAATTTTGTCCTTGGTCAAGAGTCTTTCTTTAGAGTCCTCATTGGTCAAGAATCTTTCTTTAGAGTCCTCCTTGTTCAAGAGTCTTTCTTTAGAGTACTCTTTGATCAAGAGTCTTTCTTTGGAGTCATTTTTGGTCAAGAGTCTTTCTTTGGAGTCATTTTTGGTCAAGAGTCTTTCTTGGTCAAGAGCCTTTCTTTAGAATATTCCTTGGTCAAGAGTCTTTCTTTAGAGTCCTCTTTGGTGAAGAGTCTTCTTTTAGAGTCTTCTTTGGTCAAGAGTCTTCTTTTAGAGTCCTTTTTGGTCAAGAGTCTTTCTTTAGAGTCCTCCTTGGTCAAGAGTCTTTCCTTAGAGTCCTCTTTAGACTTTCTTTATGTCATACTTTTTCATTTAGTTTTTTTAGAATTATATATTTTGAGATTGTCGCCAATAAAATAATTACTTTTTGAGATTAGTTGGATTTTTTTATTTTGTTAAGAACACAAGGGAGGTTAGCGTGAGCTTTGAGTCGTAAAAAAATAGTGTGAAAAAAGAAGTATTAACAATCTTATTTGAGAGCAAACACGTGAGGGTAGGCATGGATTATCTCATTTTATTTTATAAGTTGACAACATGAGTAAGGAAAGTGGAGAATGACAAGAAGTTGACTTGAAATTCTTTATCAAATATGTTGATGACCAATTTAAGAGGATGAATGGAAGGTTGGATGGTTTAGAATCCTCTTCTAATTCTTAATCACATAGAAAAAGACATAGAAGACATGAGTTTAAGGAAAATAAGGTGATTCCAATGTGGAAGAGAGAACTACTTATAAATGGGACAAAAAGACTAACTAGAAAGAAGATAGCAATATAGACAGTATAAATATGACAATTTCACCCTTTCAAGGAAAGAATGTTCCTAAGTTATACTTTGAGTGGGAAAGAAAGGTTAAGTATGTTTGATTGTCATAATTACTCAGAGGAGATGAAAGTAAAACTACCAGCTATAGAATTTACAGAATATACTGGTATATGGTGGGATCAATTGGTGGTCAATAGGCAAAGAAATAGTGAGAGACCCATTCGGTTATGGGAAGAGATGGAATTGGTGATTTGTGAGAGGTTCATACCTAGCAATTACTATAAGGATCTATATAGAAAGTTTCAAGGGATGGTCCAAGGCTTTATGAGTGTAGAAGATTATTATAAATTGATGGAAGTCGCCATGATTAGAGCAAACATAGAGAAAGATTAAGAAGTTGCAATGGCCATATTCATTGTTGCATTAAACAGGGAAATTGTTGATGTGGTTGAAATGCAACATTACGTAGAAATGGATGAACTACTGCACAAAGCCATTAAAGTGGAGAAGTAAATCAAGTCCAAAAGGTTCAGATCTAATTCGTCCTCTAGTTCTATGTGGAAATCAACTTGGAAGGACAACAAATATGCCATTAGAACAAAAGGTGAAGCAAAGTCAAACAATTCAGTTGTTGTCCCTAAAGGTAAACCTCAAATAAAAACTCCTACTAAGTCATGTGATAAAAGGGTTATGGTTGTACGTGATAACAGAGAAATTGAGAGGGCTAGTTCAAGTGACAATGAAATGCCACCATTAGAGGATTGTTCTGATGTAGAATTGGAAGAACCTGTGCATGGGGAATTACTTGTCACAAGGAGAGCCCTCAATATACAGCCTAAGAGTGAAGGAGATGAGGAGCTATATGAGCATATTTTTCACACAAGATGTCATATGAAGGATCAGGATTGCATTTCACTAATGTAGCTAGTATTTTGTTGGTAGAAAAGTTGAATTTGAAGTGGCCAAAGCATCCCAAACCGTACAAGCTACAATGGCTAAATGATTATGGAAAAGTGAATGTCAACAAACAAGTTTTGGTTCCTTTTTCAATTGGAAAGTGTGAGGATGAGGTTCTTTGTGATGTGGCACCAATGTATACTACTCATATTTTGCTTGGGAAACTGTGGCAGTTTGATATGAGGGTGATGCATGTTGGGTGTAAAAATCAACATTCTTTTGAAATGAACAACTGAAAATTGTATTAGCCCTTCTTAAACCTTTGTAAGCTTATGAGGACTAGATTAGGATAGCTAGAAAGTGCAAGTTGAGAGAAAAACAAAAGTGTGAGAAAGAGGAAAATAAAAAAAGGAGAGAAAAGTGAGCACAAAAGAGGGAAAAGTGAGCAAAATGGAGAGAAAAGTGAGAAAAAAGAGAGAAAAGTTAGAAAGGAGAGAAAAATAAAAGAATGAGTGCATTTGCTGAAAAACATGAGAATAAGAATGTAATGGTGGCAAGGAAACAAGTACTTATACTTATGTACAATGATGTTTATCTTTCTACTAATGATCTTAACTCATTTTTGCCTAGTGTCATTGTATTTTTATTGCAGGAATTTAAGGATCAACTTTCTGAAAAGATTCTCCATGTATTACATCCTTTGCAAGGAATACAACATCAAATAGACTTCATACCTAAATCCACAATACCAAATCAACCTGCTTACAAAGCTAAGATTTAAGGACAAATCTTTTCAAAGAGGGGAGAAATAATAGAGATTGAGGTGCTAACCAAGTTTATGTTTACAAAGATTCTTAAGATCCTACAAATTTTCTCAAGATCATACACAAGGGATAGATTTGGAATATCAAATTGGATGCAAGGAATAAATTAGGAAGAAATGTTTTTTGTTTTAGTTAATTATGGGATTTTCATGCTTAGTAATTTTTATTTTAGTTAATTGTGGGCTTTTTATTTTAAGTCTTAGTCTTTTATTTAATTGTAGCAAAGGCGCCAAAAACTTGATCACGACACAAATTATGTGTGCAATGAATATGCAAATATACATATCGCAACAAGTAATATAATGATAAGAAAAGATCGCTCTCACGAAGATTATTTTATTAGAAGCTAATTTTTTAAAACTAAAAAAATAAAAATCAATTTTTTTGTGTTTTTATATTTTAAGGAAGTAAAATCAAAATAACTAAAAGTAAATAGAAACAATTAATTAAATCAGATTTGTTAACTAAGAAGATATTTGAGAAAATATCTAAGAATACTTAATTTCCCAATTTTCTAAACATAAAATCGCTAAAATCCAACCAATATAATTATTAATTAATTACATTATCAATTGAATCTAACCTAGCATGTATTCCTCTCTCAAGTAAACTACACACCATATAGTAATCATGTCAATTAAATTCCACACTACTCATTAAATTCATCAATTATGGATCACATACATAAGAATCACACATCATTATCTAGAAACTATGCATGTTATTTAATCAAGAAAAACAATTAAAAAATTCTCTCAAATATATTTAATTGTCTCTATAGATAAATTATTGGCCAAACAATTAATTGCATAAAAACCAGATTAAATAATATAATTAAATTAAACTTATAGTTCGGGTAAAATATTATATAATCATGTGGTGAAAATTGGGTTCATAAGATCCCTAGATTAATAAATTAACTACACATAATTGTGTCCATAAAGCTCATATTTTTCATAAAAAAACGTAAAAATTGATGAAGAAAAGAGTAGAAGAAGAAATACAATCAATCTTTTGAATTGTAGTGTCATTCTTTTCCTGAATCTCAACCAAAATTGTGTCTCTTCTTAAATTTTTCTATATTATTCTCTCTTTTTAACTCTAAAAACTGATCAAAATTAGACTAATGATGGCTCATTAGGGTTTATGGGGAGAATATGGGGTTAAATATATCTCAGGTGCCATCTCGACCATTAGATCAACTTCAAATCAAGGGTTGAGATCAAAACAAGCAAAACTGATAGCGCTTTCCAATCACAACAAGACATATGGAAGGATTGATCGGTCAGAGTCAACACTCATTGAGTCAACGCTAGGTAGCAAAACGTGATTTGCGGAAATAGATGGCGTGGCGCATGATGGGTAGAACCGACATCGCTGATCCTACTAATACTTTCGTTTTATATTTATAAAACTCTCACAAGTGCACTAATCATTTCATAGAAAATGATAAGTATACTCTCAAGGTCGATCTAAGGAAGGAATATATGTGGTTTTTAATTTATTATTCAAACTTTTAAAAATGAAATTAAATCCTAAACATCCTGTCACGATATTTTGGGTTTTTTGTGTTTCTAATCTACTGACATAAAAATAAACATAGATACAGATTCAATAAATATTTAAGCAAATTTTATCATTTATAATAGTGGAGTATTTATGGATATAATAACTAAGTTAATTATGCTTGCTCATATTATTTAGGTTATTAAAGATATAAATTGATATTTATTGATTCTCTCTTTTTTATATGAATACCACCTTTGGTGGAGTTAGATATTCTTTATTAACTAAACAATTCAATTAACACCTATGGGTGGGGTTGATAACTAATTTAGTTAATTAAATTAATTCCTTTTTCTAAGAGATTGAAAATGAACCATTTAAATGCCACCTTTGGTGGGGTTAGACAGTTTAAACTTTATTCAAGGTGTCCAAATTAAACCTAAGAATTTAATTATCCGAGTACTAACTTTCAAGTTTTAAAACTACTACTAAAAACATGTTGTCAATACATTTTCAGATAATAATTCTTATAAAAACTTTTGAAATAGAGCTTCACTCTAACTACCGGGCGATTGTACCAACAAATAAAAGAGCACTACTCTAAATCAAACAGGATAACTAAACCTTAAAATCTAATTTTCAGATTTAAGTTTGTAATGAAAAATAATATATTTCTCTCTAACATTCTTAATATAAAATCTTGAATAAAAACAAAATCAATTCATTTTAAAGATTTTTACCTATTTAATATTTAGCAAGAATAACAACGTTATTATTATATCATGTTTACAAATAGCCAACAGAGTTAAATTTAATCATAGACAAATTAAATATAACATATAAGAATAAAACATAAAAAATAACTCTAAAGAAAATAAAATCCTTACAGTACTTTGATGTTATTCATGTTGCTGGAAAACCTCCAAACGGAATTTGCACTAGTTCTTCTCAAAAAGAGAATAACTCTAAAACTAAGAAAAAAACTAAAAACTAAGAAATGGAGAGAAAGAAAGAGAGAATAAGATGTGTTTTATGTGTGTTTTGTTATGAAGAGAATGGGGGTATTTATAGGTGATGAGAGGAAGAAAATTTTTGTGGAAAAATGATTAAAAATGGAGAAAAAGAGGAGTAGTGAATGATGACATCATACTGTAGACGTCATGTAGTGTAGGGCATGGCGGCGCACGCGGAATAGAGCAGATGGGTGCAACGGTGTGCTTAGATGGGGCAGATGAACGCAGCAGCGTGCGTGGAATGGAGCAGGTGCATGCTGACTGGGCGATGCGGCGCGCGTGAACCAGGTGCACGTTGCTCGGTGCGGCGGGGGCGGTTGCGTGTGCGATTTCCTCCTTTTTGACATTTTTTACTCTTTTGACCCATTTTGTCCAATATTTCCATCTTTTTTTTTACTTTTCCTCATTTACTTTATGAATATATTTGTGATGTATTGCCTCCGATATATTTCTTTGAGTCTTTAAGTTACTTTTTAAAGCGAAAATACTTGAAAAATAATAAAAATACCTGTGATTCCGAAAAGATAGATTTATATAAATATATGATAAAATCATATAAATATATATCTTTTTAATCAATTAACGTGCATAAAATCATGGTAATTTTAGTACTTTTTGAGCACTCATCAGTGCACTGGTGGAACATATGAAGAAATGGCGTGAAGACACATGGTAAGGCAGTTTGACCAATCTCTAAACTTAGATTGAACATCATGCTAACACGTGGTGTGCACTTCATCCTCCTCAAATGCATTGTAACATGATTCGTTGTCTCTGCTTGTGTGGCATCTGTGTGGTTTGCCCAGTAAGCTCCCCTTCTTTCATGGCAGGACACATGGTAGCTCCTGATTGGCTCTACATTAGATATTCAAAAATATTCTAAAAATTATATTTTCCCACCTTTTCACTAAAAAGTTTATATTTTAATATTTTTGGCCTCAAAAATACTATTTATTAAATAAAATAAGTAAATATTAATTAAAAAAGTGCACTAATGACTCTATTTTCATATAGTCATCAAGGTCATGTACTTATTTTTATTGCTTAAATTAAATAAGTTAAGAAGAAATTGAAGGTATATGCCTTTCTATTCATTCCTGCATGACTTAAAAAAAAAAGACATATATAGGGTTACTTAAATGAATAAAATAAAAAGCCACAAATTAACTACTCACCTATCATGTATATATGTACAATCTTTACATGGATTTTTTTTTTCTAAAAAAAGAATATCTCTAAAGAAAAAGAGAGAGATATATAAAAGACAAATAAAAAAAGTGAGAGGAAAATAAATAGTATAAATTGCATACTATGACCCATTATACTTCAAAGTTTTGAGAATTAGTTAAATACAAAAGAAAAAAATATAGGAAATAATTCTCTAAGAAGTCATTGCATTTTCTTCATCTCCTAAAAGGAATATTACTTGAGATTTTTATTTGATGAATTTGACTGAAGTATGAAATTAATATGTGATTTCTTTATAAATCCTTTCATTTAATTCCTTTTAGAAGATCAATATTAATGCACCACTTTGAGATTTTAATCTTTAAATATATGCAAACTATTAGTTCATTTCTATACCAAATGTCTTTCGCATATACCTTTGAATGAGTGCTTGAACCAGTAGGATCAGTGTTATTAAGAGTATGCCTTGTAAGGTTAGATACAAAGCAAAATAGAATTCCTTACATTGAGATAGGGTAAATTTTATATTGATACATATTTTAATTAAATATGAAAGTGATTTTGAAACTAATTATTATAATAAATCATAAATGTTTAGAATATTGAAAGGACTTGTGTTATAGATTTTTTTATAGACTTAAGAGAAATTTTGAAAGCATGGAAAGTTTTATTTTTCTTATTCTTTTATATTTTTACTTTGTTTTAAATTGTTGTATTTTCAGATTGAGGTGTGCCTCGGCATGAAATTATTGTGAGTCGTAGCACGAGACCAAAGGAAAGGATTAAACATGTCCCATATGTGATATAGACTACGGTGTGAAAACCTTATGTGTTGTGATGTGAAAAGAGTGGATTGTGCTTAAACCGTGAATAGGCTGTATATACTACCGCGTGAAAAAACTGTATATCATGGCGCGAAGCTTAAAAATCCACTTTTTTCACCTTTCCTCACTCTAAAAATAAGACCCTATTTATTTTATAAAAAAATATCATCTTCATCCCATTAGCTCTCTTCTAGATGATTTCTTACATTTTTTAGTTTTCTTAGCTTTTATTTTAGTTGTTTATAATTCTTCTCTCATTTGAGAGTTGAATAAAATTAGTTCATGCAATAGCTTTTAGTTTCAGTTCTATAGAGATTACATCAATCTTGTCTGGAGACCTTTTAGAAGCATTTGTAAGAATTCTATTGAGGTATATTTAAATGTATTCTTTTTAGAATATTTTTAAGTGTTGTTTTACAAGCTATATGTTTAACTTATTGATACTTTATTAAACTATATATGTCTGGATATAAATGGTATGGGATATGAGTAATGTTGTTAAGCTTGTGAAATATTAAAGTAGATTAAACATTTTTATAAAATGAATTAAGTTTTATTTTATTATCAAGATTTTAACTAAAGTTTGTAAATGAAAAATATATTGATGAAGTGTTTTTCATAATAAACAAGAGAGTTAAATTTAGGATTTAAATAATGTGAAATTGATTTAGAGTAGCACTCTTTAATATTTTTGTCAATATCAACTATACAGTTAGAGTGACCTCTATTTTAGAGATTTTTATAAGAATATTCACGATATATCCTTTATAATAGTTTTAAAATCTGAAAATTAATTTCAGATACTTAAATCATAAACCTAACTTAGATAGCTTGATAAAGTTTAAATTTTTTGTACGATCAAAGGTGGCAAGTTATAGTTTAATTAACAAAGAAAACAATCTTTATCTTAGGATATTTTCATACCAATAAGAAAGGATTAATAATCTTAATTCATATGTTTAACATCCTATTTAATATTGAACAAGCATGATTAAGTAACAACTACATCACATAAATTCTCCACTATATGATTAATGTTTAAGTGCTTAAATGTTTATCGAATCTACCTTTATTTTTATGTTATTAGTTTAGAAACACAACCTAAAACAATTGTAATTGAAAGTTTAAGTTATTTAATTTCATTTTTAAAGAATAATTGGAATGATTTAAAAACCACATGATTACTCTTTATACCAACCTTAGAAGTATACTTGTTATTTTCTAGAGGTCATTCATGCACTTAAGAGATATTTTATAAATTATACAAAATTTGTATGCCTATGTTGGCATATCAAGTTTTTGGTGTAATTGCCAGGTAAATAGGTAATAGCACTGAAAAATTAGTTAACTTGTGTAAGCATCAATACTTCCTTGGTTCCATATTCCACCTAAGTAGCACTTATGGAAGGCGCTAGAAAGGTTAACTCCTTTTTCACCTTAACGCTAAACTTTTACTTCTATGAAAGTTTGGACGATAACCTTATTCTCCAGAAAATTTACAATGGATTGATATTTGATGATCTAGTCCATTCCTAGGATGATGTCAAAATAACTCATACCAAGTATAATGAGATCAACTAGGAATCGATAATCATTGAAGTTGATCAAACATTTCTTACAAATATATGAGACATTAGAAGAGACTCTGAAAAAAGTGTTTAAAGTTATGGGGATTTTAATTGCTTCATAAGTAAGTTTCAATATTTGAGCATAGACTAAGAAATGAATGAATACGTGGCACCAGTATCAAGGGAAACTCGTACCCAAAAGTAATATAACTAGATTATACCTTCCACAACATCGTTCATTTTGAGCTGAATTTATCTGCCAGATATTGCAAAGGCTTGACCTTGTGATCCTTGTTCTTGGATGGAAATGTCTTTACTCTTGTCCTTTCCATGGGAAAACAGTTGACATTAAGCAGTATGTTCCATACTAGAATGTAGTTAGAAATACTATGTAAGAGGCCGATAGGATTTGGAGGATTATTCTTGGAGTGATCGCCTTGGTTATTGAAAATATTTTTGGGTTTGCCAACCAGTTTGTTGTCCTTACTCTTGGAAATTCCTCCGAGTGTTTAATGCTCCAAAACTAAAACTAGAATGAGATCCTTTTACACATTAACCACCGATGAGTTGAGGATAGTTGTTTTTGAGATGTTTTAGTTGGTCGCAATTCTAGCAAGTGTAAGGTTGATAACGAGGACTTCCAGATGAATTACCCTGAGATGATCCACTACTTGGTCACTACGTCTTATTTACCAAAAATATTTATCTATAAGATGATGTGGCTGCTTTCAACTACTTTATGTTCAATTTTCCTACTCTATAAGCTAAGAAAATTATTATTGTGTAGGTCTGCCTACCTTGATATATTAGTTGCTTTTAGATATCATTTTCTCTATAAGATGATGTGGCTTCTTTCAACTACTATGTATTCACTTTGTCGACTCTATAAGCTGTAGCAACTATTACAATGTAGGTTTGCCTGCCTTGATACATTAGTTGCATACATATATCATCTCGTAAGCCCATTAAAAAATTTATAGCTTTGTCAAAGCCACTTTCTACCATATTTTCTACAAACTATTATAGTTGATTAAGAAGATTTTCATATTGTGCGACGGTTACATCATCTGATCTAAGATTTATAAATTCTACCACTTTTTTATCTTTAGCAGCTCATTGAAGAATCTTTCATAAAACATCTCCTCGAATTCTTCCCATGTAATTGTCCATATGTTTCTTCCTCTAATGATAGAGTCCCACCAGTAGTGAGCTTCGCCATTCAGTATATATGTAGCTAAACCAGCTCCAAATATGTAGGAATGTCTAGAACATTCATTTTCTTCTTGATTTCCCAAATCCATCTTTCTACAACATTAGGATTGGGGGCACCATCACATAGTAATCGCCTTTTCAACCTATTTGATGTAGTAAGATCTACCTCTTTCCTTGGGTTCTCCACTATGAGTAATTAATCTTTGCATCGCTTGTAATAGACCCCAGTTTTCATTTGCATCCTATGTGGGCAGTTCCCTAGTTGCCCTTTCGGGTTGGTTCACAGCTACACTTCTTCTTGGAGCCATGCTAAGGCAAAAATAGTTCATAAATATTTTAAGATTATGAGTGAATATTGTGCTTGGGTGATCAGAACCAAGCTTTGATACCAAACCTTCACGCCCAAAAAAATGGGTACGTGAGATTAGAAGGGGGTAATTTGAAATTATGTTTAAAGGAAAAGGTAAGAATTTTATTTAATAAATTATAAATTAATTTTGGGATATTACTATTTAAAAACACAATATAACAAAAATTGTTTAAATGATAGAAAATATCAAATACTTAAATTAAAAGATGATTTATTTTACATCATGTCTTAACATTGTCTACAAGTATAAGATACAAAATGAAATAAATAAATAAAAAATAATATGAAATTCCCTTCTTTTACTT
Source organism: Hippophae gyantsensis (assembly GCA_030763125.1). Lineage (NCBI taxonomy): Eukaryota > Viridiplantae > Streptophyta > Magnoliopsida > Rosales > Elaeagnaceae > Hippophae > Hippophae gyantsensis. Next base: position 35,981,566 of record CM061035.1, on the reverse strand, counting down.
CTACATCAAATTTCACATCATGTTGATGAACTCTAATCGGGACGGGAAAAGGGAAATGGGGTGGGCTACACATAGCTTCATAGGATTCTATGCTAATGAGCATCATAACAAATCAATAATTCATGATACATGTTATTTGTTAACAAATTTTCATGAATGTAAGTAACCATCATCACTATATAGTGCAGGGAGATTTCAATCACAAAACCCAAGCTTACCTATACTTCCTCGCTTCCAGGGGACCGAGGGAGTGTATATTCCAAGTATCTCAATGTATGCCCGTACAATATAAAATATGCTATGTGATATAAATACAATGCGTGATATGCAAACCCAGGTGTATTAGTCTACAAAATACATGGACCCATGCATGGTCCAACTCTGAGACGCACGTGGTTCCATTTCTAACCTCATATACAATCATAATACATATGGCACTTGTATTGGTCAAATAAACATCATATGTATCCTTATGTAAGGGTTGAAACACAATGGAGGATCCAAATCTGAGGCCTATGTGAAGTCACACTACAAAGCCCACTACATGGCAAACTTTGAAACACAACAGGTGGTCCAACCTTGAGACTCGTGCATAGCCAATAATATAAGGCACCATAGATGACAAAACTTTGGGAATATATGTGTATGTTATTATGTACCTGTATTCTGTAAGAAAATAGTTTGCTACAACCAGTAGCACATAGGTACCATATTGTGCTAGACAACAAACAAGTATACTCCCCATGAATAAAATCATTTTCATGATATATTTATAAAAATCTTAGATTCCATGTAACATTTTTAATGCTCGTTTTATGTCAAAAATTAATACTCATTTTATATACAAAATTCTCAATGTATGTATAAAAATATTAAGAATGAGTACTGCATTTTTTAACCTCATTTATAATATTCATTATAAAAGCATGGAATCTAGCTTTCATTTTATTGATAACATATAATGCATGACAACTTTATTACAAATAATGCATGAATTAAAAAGTTAGAGCAGAAATCCCTACCTAAAAACTTGACCCCAACACATGGATATATATCCCTCAAATGTGCTCCGAAATGTACCAAACAATCCATACACTTTTAGAGAGAGAAGAGAAGAAGGAAAATCTATGTGAGAAATGGTGGAATGTTTGGCCTTTCATAGACCCAAAACTAGTGCTCGCTGACTACCCTTGTTGGGGTCTAGTGAGGGGTCCGACGAATGGTTTGGTGAGGGACTTGGTGAGGCATGTTTAAATTTTCCTAATTTTTCCCATTTGATCTGATTTTTCATGCATAAACTTTCCAATACGTCCCTAATTTTAAATTTTTTTTTTAAAAAGGGAGCATCTCCACCAAACCCATGGTCACAACCAACTGTCAAGGTTGCATCCTATTAATATCTCCTAAACTAATGTTTTGAACTTCAAATGGGAAATTTGCATAAAATATATTCTCATACTTGAAAGGAAGGATTCTAAAAATCAAGAAGGAAAAAAATTCTATTAACACTATCCCTTGAGAATGTGACCGATCCGCCTTCAAAATGTGAAACAAATAGAAACGAAATGAGTGTAGTGAAGGTTTATAGCAGCATAAAATCCTTGAACAAAACTATGATATTAATAAATTCAAATGTATGCAATTTAAGCCAAGAAAATATGTAAACCTCTCTTGGATGACGGGGAAGTCATCAATCTATACATATCACTCAGCCATATTGCAACCCTTGGAGAAGATGAAGCATGAGCAATAGAGGATTTTTTTCAATGGTCATTAATACGAGCTTCTCCATTCTACCTAGATTTTCTTGGGGAAATGTTTTGAGAAAAGATAAGAATGGTAAAGGTTTCTATAATTTAAGCAATAGAAAGGAAAAAAGGGAAGGAAGACGTGTTTGGAAATGACTGTGATTTGAAAATTAAGTGGATGAGAGTATAGGTAGGAATCTATATACTAGTTGAACTCCTTGTTGCAAGGCCTATAAGACCATAGGATATGTGTTAAAAAAATGCTCATCAAGACCTCAGTGAGGGTTCAATGAGAGATAGTGAAAGAACTTGGTGAGTAGCCAAAAATGAGAGAGAAATGAGAAAAGGTACAAAATTTAAAAATATTTTTTATATTTGCTTCAAAATTTTAAGTTTATATCACTTAAAAACATGAAAATGGTTGAAAGATATGATAAATAATGACAAAGAAAAAAAGTAAAGAATGAAAAACAAAACACATAAAAAGTTATTGCATGAATATAGAGAAAAGAAGTAGAACATTCACACATGCTGATCACACATACAAAGTGATCAAGTTGCATCCCTCTTTTTAGAACTGAATTTTGGAGGGGTTGTAGAACAAAAATGAAATTTTTGGTTCACATTTGTCTTAGCTGAATGGAATACCTAAGTTTTCTATCCTTTTGAAATTTGAGAAAAAATAGTCGAGGTATCACCATATAGATTTTTAGGTGGGATATTTAAAACATATTATTGTCCCTTTTTAGAACTATATTATTCAAGCATAATTCTCCTAAAAAAGGTACTCAAATGAACCACAATAGTTACATCTTGAGTAATTACAGTGGAAGGAGTGAGGAGATGATCTTCGAGTACAACTCTAAGAGCATCTAGGGTACAATCTAGAAAGGTGTCCAATTTTACTACAAAGTAGCAAGAATGTACAAAAGAGTAATAGAAATATGGTATTTGACTCTGAGTAGCACTAGAAGGAAGAGAGGGAAGAGAAGTAGTGCCAACACAACTCTAATTCATGGATGAGTAGTCAGTCTCTAGAAGTGCGATCTAAGGTGGCACCCTCTATGATAAGTAATTACAAAGCATATAGTTAGGGGAAACAAATCATCACTGGTACAATGAGAAGAGGTAGTAAGAAGTGAAGTGTTACCTTTTGGAAGAGCCTAATTGGAGTGTGACTTAAGACTTACATCTTGGAGTTGCAGACATAGTCATCATCTTTGGGTCAACAACTATGATTTTGATGAACTAGGAAGTAGCATTGAAGGTAGTAGAATAGTTTTCAACAAAACCCATCCCTTATCTATCACTAGGACTATTGTTACAACTTAGAATTTCATCCAACTTATAAGTTCATAGTATTAACTTCTTAGTTATTTCCTTGTAGTGTTCCAACTCCTTTTAATGCTTAGCATACTTGGATCCTCATCCCTTTAAGAGGTCATACTTCTCTCTAATGAATGCCTCAAGGAATCTGATAGAATAACATAGATTCTTAACCTTCTCACTGAAAGTTTCAAACTCCTCATCCTTTTTTGACAAAGCATGTTTCAAATACTCTTCATCACTTTTCAATACAATCACCTTATTTCCAATCATATTGATTTGATCCACTTGATCCTTAGAAAAATAAGGGTAAATAACCCATTGATTTTCTTGATTTGACTAAAGGATTTTCAAGTTTTCCACTAGAAACTTCATTCTAGAATGGTTGGATACGGACTCAACTGTGTATCCAACCACTATGCTGGTTTAATACTTCCACATGATCTCTCACTTCTTTGAGAGATTTTCCTAGTCATGGTTGAGAGAGGACTTCCTTTCCTTAAGAGTGACTTTAACCTCACTCAACTTCTTTCCATTTTCATCAATGCTCTCTAAAGCCTTCTTATGAGCATTCTCCAACTTCTTAGGAGCTCATTGTAGGTTTCTATAAACTGATTCTGATCTTTGTCATCTATGTTCATGAACCTAGTAGATTTTGAGGCAGTAGTGGCAAGATCCTTTATAGATTTTGATGCCAAAAATGCAATGAAATGGTTATCTTCCTTTTCTATATACAACTACTATCTAAAATAAATTTTCGGCCTTCATTACCCTCTTATAAGAGTGGCTCCATTTGTTGGAGCATTAGAGAATAATGTGTCTAGTCTTTCCACACTCAAAGTATTTGATTTGGCCTGTGTACCCAATACTCTATTGTTTGTCGTTGTAGTCATCTGAGTCATCATTCTTCTTCCCAACTCTCGAGTCTCTTCCACTTGATTTTTCACTTCTAGTCGTACCAAAATATTTATTCATACTTCTAAAGAACTTTGAAAACTTTTTGGAAATCAACGTCGACTCTTCCTCAATAGGGCTGGAACTATCATTACAATTCATTGGCTTAACCTTTTTCCTTACTACTTTTACTCTTGGAGGACTAAAGATCTAATCTCTTTCCTTTATCAGTAGTAGGTTTCCTTTTATTGGGAAAAATATGGTGAATCTTGAATGCTATGAGTTCACCTACTAGTTCATAAATCTTAAGGTCTTCAACATTGTGAAAACTTCCAATTAGAGTAACTTTTTCTTTGAATCAAGTTGGGAGACTATAGACCTTTCTCCATTTGATCCTCTTCATAAATATGATAACCTAGATTGTATAAGGTGCTACCAATGTCAAAAAATGTGGCATATATATTGCAAAATGTCATTTCTTCTTAAATTTGAAAGAGTTCATAATCTTAGTTGAGATGGATCAACCATAGCTTCTTGACTGCAAAGTTACCCTTATGCATCACTTTAAGGAAATTCCAAGCTTTCCAAGTGGTGCAACAAACTTGGATACATCTATACTAATCTATTTCACTACTCGAGTAATGGTGTATAACCCCTTATTGCTCTATTTAGATTCCTTGCTTCCTTTTGTTGTACATTTGATCATCAACTTGGGAAAAAATCTACCATCATCAAATGTCTCAATAAGGTACCTTTAGCCATTTCCTACTTGAAACCAAATACGATCTCCTTATAATAAAGCATGCATAGATTACTTACAATAGGCGTAGTTCATCCCATTGAAAAATAGAGGTCTCCCAATATTTTCTCTTTATTTGAAATCGATCTAGCTAACTCTGAATGTGTGTAGCTTAGGAGAAAAGAATCAACACTTGAACAGTTAATCCTAAAAGGGTGTACCTGTTCTAATATGAACTAAAAGTTTGTCACTTGGTACACAACTAAGGGAAGGTCATATGCGCATCTTAGGACTTATCCAGCTCTCGCATGCAACAAAAAAGTTTAAAACACAAGTAATAAAAAGGTAGTAAACAAAACTAGAGAAAAATAACCAGTTTAAGTTACTACATCAAATAAAAAATATTGATAGCCATAGTATAGAATAACAACAGCTGGTATGGCATACAGAAACAAGAATTACTCATTAAAGTAATAAAAAAAGGTTTTCTAATCACAATTAGATCCTCCTATGTAGAAACATCTTTGGATAAAATTTTGATTATACTAACGACACATGCAATCATAGAAAGGTAGTAATATAACAGAGTAAACCAACATAGGATCCACACATATGTGGTGACATCCATGAGCTACCTATCCATATGGTAGCAAGCAATTCACTAAAGTAAATCAATGGTACACAACCTAAGAAATACACATTTACACCTCTATTAGTTGGAGCACCACACTAAAGTGTATCTAAGTTGCCTATACTATTGTTTCCACATTAACAACGATCCAAGCAAACCTTTGGTGCCCCACCATTATGTGATGTTGTACAATCACCTACCACTCAGTAGGGTAAAGGCATATCCTTTGCACATGTACCAAGACGCAAAATATGCCTTGGTGTTTAATTCGACTTAATATATAGCCACCCAAAAACTATGTTTTTTCTCAAATCATTCAATGTATCAACATTATAAAACCACACTCAATGTATGGCTTATAAGGAAGTTAGAAAATCATTTTATTAAACAAACCATAGTTTGCAAACAAGTAGAGTTTGTAATTAGGTAGAGTTTTCCACATTTTCTAATTAATTAAAACAATACAAATGTGGTGGTATTTTTAGAAAACTTTTTAGCTTCTGTGACCATCTCCAACCAAGTTGACGAGCCCTCACCAAGCACCCTGGCACGGGTAATAGGTACCATAACAACTATAAAAGCGGTAATTTTTTGCTAACCATCTCACTAAACCCTTGCCAATCACTTGGTAAGGCACCTCAATGACTATGGTATCCACACATCTTTGAATATGAGCATTGGAGCTATTTGCTCAATATCTTAGATCACTTTGTTGTAACCCTTTATTTCTTCAACGATGGCTTATTTCTAACAAACCCTTACTAGATCAAACAAATAATGCTACATCAAATGAATAAAATATCTCTCTCGAGCAAGGGTCAATGGTTCGAGGAAAAGCCTATTTTTAAAAAATGCTAAGTTCTCAAAAATACTCTCAAATACAAAACGATCGCAATGCACATATACGACTTAAACATACCAATTAATTACATCTTCTAACCCTCAAGGTCATTGACACGATAGTGTTTTTACTTATATAAATGTCTAGACTTTTAAAGAATAAACTACTAATTTTTACTTAAAATATCACAATGGCATTGCTTGTAAATAAAGCAAAAATTTGGACAAAATTGCCCAAAAATGTAAATTTCTGTATTGGCAAATATATATTTATAAGATAAATATTAAAATGGACATATAATAAAAGTATCTGCTTAAAGATTTATTTCTAGAGGTTCATTGTTTTATAACCCTTATAAGGTTGAGCAATATCTATTCATATTTTTGGAGTGGGTTCAAACGCAAAGCTTGTTTTCCATACTTTTTTTATTTATAAATAATAAGTTAATAAACATTAAAAAAATATTTTTAAAAAATAGTAAACATAAACAATTGTTTGATACTAGTCGGATTTGACACAAGCCCTCTAAAAAGAAGTTAGTTATCCATAGGAGTGTCACTAATACTCGGAGCAATAATGATAAACTAAGGAAAATAAAACTTACGAATCAAACGTACCTGTAGGAAGGATTTACTCTCAACAAGTGTTCTAAAACGCTTTGACCTCACCTCCCAACGTTGGTTCTTTCTTCTCTTCCTTTGTTATTCAAATTCATCTCCATCTCTTGCTTCCCTACTATTTACTTGCCTTATTTCACTTCCAACTTTACGATTTCCTCTTGTTCCTGACCATTTTTCGTTTGTCAATTTTAACCAAGATTAAATTGCTTTGTTGAAAAGAGCAAATGGAAGACTTGATGAACCATGTTGATGGTATTAATTTGACTCTGGATCTTAGTGATTTGATTGTCAGAGATAATATCACTCTTGTTTTGGCACTAACAGTGCATATAGTTATTGGTTTTGAAAATTAATTTTCCATAAAAATTCAAATTTTAACAACGTAAAGAGCAAAAGCAATTGGTATTGGGAAACAAAATTTTCCAAACAAAGATCCAATGTAATTGATAATTTACTTATAATAAAGTATAACAAAAAACATACTTTTATAGCCTATTAACAAACGGTTAAAACTTTGGAGCTTTTAAGTATTGTCTCTCATTAAACAAGAAGGTGATTGATGGGAATCCTTTTAAAATCCAAGTTGATCAAAACTTGCTTCTAATTCTCCAACTAGAACCCCTAATTGTATGAAGCCTATTATTGAAGAACAATAACTTTATACCAAGAACATTTTTTTGAATCACTATGGGTTTGGGTTGAATTTGGTTCTCAAAAATGCTCTTAATTGAGTACTAGAAAAATTCTCTTAAATTTTTATATGTATATAAGAGGAATATGATGTATTTAAGTGGTTTTCATTTGATGTAGTTTGATTTGGATCAATATCTCTAAGTTTTCTTCAATTAGAAATCCTATATAAAATCAAATTGTATGCTTCAATGACAACCTCATTCCAATTATTTTAGCCTTATTAACACCACATGTAAGAGCTCCTAATTATGTCCTATAAGTTAATTTCAAATTAAATTGCTTCAATAATTAATCCAAAATCAAATCCAATTTAATAATTACTAAAATATCCTACTGTCCTACAAGTATTTAAATGAAAACCAAACATTTAAATTTAATATTTTTAATTAATTCAAATAAAATTTTAGTCCAACTAAATATAATTTGATTAATTTAGCTATGACAAATTACTCTTTTACCCTTATATATTTATTTGACATTTATGATTATCATAAATTATCCCAATAAATAAATATGTATTTTGATCATATGTAATAATTAATTTCAAATAAATCATTTATTTATCTTGGAAGCAATATCGTTTAATCATTATTATATAGCAGACTCGGGGATCGATGAAACTATAAATTTAAGCTTAAATAAAGCATTGATGTATTAGCTAAAACCTTAGCTAATTATGAATTTTTATTAATCTTAAAGTTACTACCGTAAACCTGTGATTGAAACTCTTAAATATCATATATGATATTTAACTGAACACAATATATACAAGTAATCCATTGATATAATCATTAGTGTAGTACATTCTTTCATAACCAATTTGGAATACAATCGAGATCATTAAATCTATTTTATCTCCTTTATTACATCTATTTGAGTACGTACCGCGATGCATAAGAATAACTATCTATAATCATATTATAGATATCATACAGTCATTCAAGCTTTGGATCCCTAAACAAGGAAATTGTTATCTAACATCTACAACAGAAAAAGTGAGGTACCTCCAAGCCCACCACAAACATACCAAGATATAAGGTATCTTAGTCCAACACTTCGAGCATCACTAAGTAAGTCACATACCAATGCGTTATAGTAAGGGGCCAACTAAACCATTTTAAATTAAGATTTTTCTACATATGGTTATCAAGTGATATAGAGAAACAATAGAGAGTAAATAGATATTAATGATATTTCTAATATGTTTGGTCATATCTTGTATAATCAACTATTATACAAAGTATCCCCAACTAGTCTCCAAATCAATCACACTACATACAAGTCACTCCATTCCAAATAGATATAGATCATATCAATGACTTAATTAAATATCCAATTATATAAGGTTAAATTAATTTTCATGAACAATTTGATTATTTCATGCAAAATCAATCCTCGTGTATATGTGTTGATATACTGACTTTTAAATAGACATGAATAATAAAAAAAATGATTTATTTGAGGAATAAAATAACATATGTAAATAAATGAAATTTTTTATTTATTTATTATAATTTCAACATAAATTTAAATAGAAACTCATTTGTAGTTAGGGCTCTATCGTAATAGTTGTTTCTTACAAGCCTATTAAATTTGAGTCCCTTCTGCATATTCATCGTAAGAAATGGACAAAATCTTGTGAACTTTTCTAAGGGCAAAAGGTCATCCAAGTCTACTATTTTTAACGAAAATATACTTTAAACACATACCTCTTAGGTGAGGCAATATAAGTATGCTACCTTTACAAAAGGGGTCGTAGAAGTCCATTTTATAACTTAATGGACTTATACTTCCCCACTTGTCCACTTCAAAATTGGGATAGCATAAGTCCATTAATTTATAAAATGGACTTCTACGACACCTTGGGTAAAGGTAGCGGACTTGTGCATTACTAGCTAATAGGTAAGAGACTAAAGTACACTATCATTAAAGGTAGTAGACATAGATAACCCTTTTTTTCCTTTTCTACATTGGTATTCTACTTTTAGGATCTTATGATTAGGAGCTTGTCTTGAAAAAAAACCATTGAGGTGATACAATAGCTTACTTGAAATCCAGAGCCTCCTTCTAAGTATTCTCTATCTGGTTTGACTTTTACTTCAACTCCAATTTGGATTCAACTTCGTGATCTTCATATGGATTAGAGAATTGATTCCATTATGAGAAAAATTGGTGAGAAAGTTGGTTCAATCATTGATATTGATAAGTTCTTTCTGAGTAGTGGCACATGTTCATATTTGAGTGAGTTTTGAACTTTATCAACATTGCTCTAGGAGTTTGGATTCCTTTATTTATTTCTTATGCATGGAATAAGGTGAGTCATGAGTGCTTGCCTAAATTTTTTATTACTATGGTGGAAGTACACATTATTCTCACTTTTATGAATCTAGACTCGTGCTGGAAATATAGAATTTGGTGAAAAATATATGAGATATGGTAAATGCCTACAATTTGACATCAACATGTGTGTTCTAACTCATGTGATAGATATGGTTAAAGCATAGAGATGATGATGGTTGTTTTTGGAATGTGTGGTGATACTTGCATAAGTAAGAAGGATGCTAATTGGTTGGGGTACAAAATAAGGAAAATCTTGGTGTGGGCACTAGTAGAGGAAGGCATGTTGCCTAAGGTAATCGTGTTAAAACGACTAGAGTGGGAAATGACCATGAAATGGATTAGAGGATATCACTTTTCTAAAAAATCAACAATGTGAGCCAAGTCAAGTGGTTGATATTGCTCTCTACTTCTAGCACTCATGTAGGCATTGGGAAAATTATTATTGGTGATTCTATCTAAGTTGACCTACTAGATTGAACAAGTGTTGGAAGCTTTGCTCAACCGTCATGATGGCTATTGATTTTTGTGATTTATTTTTTGTTTTACTATCCTTTCTTTGGCTAGTTTATAGCTTAAATTGTGTTGTTTTCTTATTATGTCCTTCTTGTCTTTTTAAATGTTGTTAAAGCCTAATTTTTTTACAACATTCTTGCCACTTTGATCCTACAAATCCCTAGCAAAAATTTCAAAATGAATGATTTCATAGAAAATGATAAGTATACTCCCAAGGTCAATCTAAGGAAGAAATATATGTTGTTTTTAATTTATTATTCAAAATCCAAAAAACAAAATTAAATCATAAATATCCTATCACGATATTTTCGTTTTATTTTCTAATCTAATAACATAAAAATAAACATAGATATAGATTCAATAAACAATAATGAAAATATTTATCATTTATAACAGTGGAGTATTTAAGGATATAATAATTAAGTTAATTATGTTTGCTCATATTATTTAGGTTATTAAAGATATAAATTGATATTTATTGATTCTCCCTTTTTTATATCAATACCACATTTGGTGGAGTTAGATATTCTTTGTTAATTAAACAAATCAATTAACACCAATGTGTGGGGTCGATCACTAATTTGGTTAATTAAATTAATTCTTTTTTTCTAAGAGATTGAAAATGAACCTTTTAAATGTCACCTTTGGTGGGGTTAGACATTTTAAACTTTATTCAATGTGTCTAAATTAAACTTAAGAATTTAATTATCTAAGTACTAACTTTCAAGTTTTAAAACCATTACTGAAAATATGTTGTCAATACATTTTCAAATATTAGTTCTTATAAAACTTTTGAAATAGAGCTTCAATCTAACTACCGGGACATTGCACCAACAAATAAAAGAGCATTACTCTAAATAAGACAGGATAATTAAACATTATAATCTAATTTTTAGATTTAAGTTTGTAATGAAAAATAATATATTTCTCTCTAACATCCTTAATATAAAATCTTGAATAAAAACAAAATCAATTTATTTTATAGAAATGTTTTACCTATTTAATATTTCAAGCATAACAACGTTATCATATTTACAAACAGCTAGCCATGTTAAATTTAATCACAAACAAATTAAATATAACATATAAGAATAAAGCATAAAATAAAACTATAAAGAATCCATTACCACAATCCTCTCTATCCTCTTGAGCGATTTCTAATGGGGTAGGTGGCCTAGTGGATCACCAAAGTATGATGTCACAGAGGCAATTGGTCTTAGCATGTCCTGATTGTGTTGTGCCATTAGCATCGTGATTTTTTTGTTCCATATTAATATTGGGATCATAAGATTCCCAATGGCTATTTATGTGTCTCGTTTATAGTCATGATTAGAATGTTATGACTTGTCAAAATTTGGCGAAAAAACATCAAGGTGTCTTTCAAATTTGAATTTCCAAATCTAAAATTTTCTTGCCTAATTCTATTAGATATCCTATCCATCTGAACCTCTAGGTCCCTAGTTGGATGAGAGAATGAGATTGATCCCAGTAGTGTATAAATAGACCTTCTCTTTATCAATTTCACCTATCTCATTCCTTCAATCAAATGTTAAAGCTTTGTGTTGTAGGAACCTTTGAACAGATTTATGCTTTAGGCAAGTCTTGGTAAGTATTTGATGGCCAAGTTTTCTAGATGACAAGAATCTAATTGGATGATCAAGATATTTGGATGTAGAACCCTTTAGTGGTTGGACTTCTATATTTTTTGATGATAAAGAAACTTTTGGTATAACTACAATTGAACCAAAAGCCATGTGAAACTATTAGTGTAGCTTTGATAGAACCAGAAAACTAAGAATGATTCATGATTTTTGCTTCTTCTTTTTTCATGCCTTGTAGAAATGTTATCCAGTAACATGATTTCCTTAAAGAGCTTGTTTACTAATGAATTTTAGTTTATGTCTCAACACTTAGGTAGTTGCTCTAGAAATTAAAACAATAGAGGGAAATTTCTAGAAAGGAAAAGAGGCCTGCAAGGCTCAGCTAGCCAAGCCAAGGTGAGCGTGGCAACAACAATGACCAATCGAGCCCATATCTTGCTTCCATCTAAGGACATTATCATGGAAGAAGATGTTCCACACTCAAATCCAATTCATGCATCATCCCTCTCTTCTTTTCCTAGTAAGAATAAGACTAGATCATTAGTTGATCATTCTAGCATCTTGAGGAAACAGTCTTAGAGATGTAGAGTAGCAATTGAAGAATTTTTAAATAAGATAATGGCTTGTTTTCAACTCTTAAAGGACACCTCCTTGGTAGCATGGAGTTGCTGGGTCAAATCTTTAAGAGATTAGACCATGGAGTTACTATACCAGGCCCTTGAGAAGAAGTAGTGCATTATTGATGCCCTAGAAGATCATAGCCTAATCCAAGAGGACACTAAGATTGCTTGAGAGATTTTTAAGGCTACTAGAGACCGACTTCATGAAAGGATGACTTAAAAGGATTTAGAATGTCAAAGCTTGAGAACTAAGAAATAGAGATTTTCTCCTAAACTTGAAGAAATGGCCAAGAATGTTGTAAATAAGTACCTAGACTCAAATGAATTTGTAGTTGACATAGGTTTTACTTGGGTCCATTAAGTCACTATTTCCATAGCCAAGATCCTATGGAATAATCATTATGCCCACTTTTTTTTTCACTTTAGACTTAGTCAATTAAGGCAATAGTGTGGGGAGGCATAGGGTGCCTAGCAAGGATTGAAAACTTTATGTTATCATCAATATTGTCATGATATTATTAATTTTTTTTAAATCCTAACATCAAAATATGGCATCCATATATTTTGGTAAAAATGTCAACAAAATTTCAACAATGTCACAACATTATTGATAAAATATCATTATTAAGAAAATGTCATGAAAAAAATCATTTTTAACAAAATGTTTTGGATATTATAGATATTGTCATGAAATTTCCAATAATTTAACTTATATTGTACCTTTGAAGTTTATTCATTTATAATAATTTTAAACTTGCAATCTAAATAGTTATTTCAAATTTTAACTAGGCATTTTGTAATATTTTGATTAATTAATTGATTTATTGATCAATTTGAACACCATAACTTTTCTAAATATATGTATTAAATAAGAAAAAAATTTAAAATATAAGTAATTTATTGTTTTGATGTTCTATAAAATTTTATAAACAAATTCCATGATTTTGATAGAGTATCCATAGTTTTCTTAAAAAAGTTCAAAGTTTTCATCAATAACAACAATATCTTCATCATTTTAATAAAGTTTAGGTTTTAACATTTAGATCGACATTGGTATTTCAAACCTTGGTGCCTAGTTCCTAGTAAGATTTAATTGTTGCTGAGCCTTGGGTAGGAGACCATACTATTCTCAAGCAATATTTTCATGGCATAATGCACCATAAGTCTTATATGGGAAATACCATCGCATTTTTCCAAGGAAGGGGTTTCTTTGTGCTTAGTGATGCTATGCACAAAACTCTAATGGAGTGGTGATCACTACATGGTCTTTAGAGAAGGTGTGACCTTCTTGATCAAGTTCAAGACCAAGTGATGTTATGCAATGAGCCTACATGGGATGGTGATCACTGTATGGTTTTTAGAGAAGGTGTGACCTTCCTAATCCAATACATGATTAAGTGATACTATACGTCGACTTATATAGGGTGGTGATTGTTGCATGGTTCATAGAAAAGGTATGAACTTCCTCATCTAATATAGGACAAAGTGACATTATGCGCCGACCTATATAGGGTGGTGATTGCTGCATGGTTTTTAGAAAATGTACAACTTTCCTGATCATTATATGCTAAGCTTGCATAAGGTTACATGGATATAATAAAAGATACATCCTTCATTATCTAGGGCAGGCCTAAAGCTACGGGTGATCCTTGTTGAAAATATCATGAACCTGAGTGCTTTCTAATTCCTAGATAGTATTGTGTACCTTGGATGAAAAGTAGAAGATTTAAATGTGAACTATAGACTCAATGAATAAGTACCAAGATTTCTACATTATTTGGAATGTTTTTACGAGGTGGAACACACTTGGAAGAGGTAGTTGACTTGGGTCTGAATAAAGAACTCTTCTTGGTAAGTCTAGGTAGTTAATGTTGACTTTTTAAGTGCATCTAACTTGGATTGGAGGTTTCTATAAGTTTTGCTCACTTAGTGTTAAAGTGGCTTCCAACCCTATGGTGGAAGGGAGTAGTCTAGAAGGTCACAGTTATTTGAAATTGATGTTGCTCTTCAACCATTGTGATATTTTTTTCTTTGCAAGATATTTTGTAAGTAGTAAGATGGTGGGTCACCTCATACCAATAATGTCTAGAATCAGATTGTAGAAAGCACTTATTTCTAGATTCCATATTTTTTATGGACTTCCCATGAAACAATTAGATATTTTTGTAGGATTTTTTAGAGTAAAATGGTATGCCATGAAAAGTCAAGCCCAGCTACCCTAGATGACTACAACATCACCCCATAATGTGGATAACAAAACATTTAGGATGGTGCTCAGTAGGATGAGTAACAGTAGTGGCTCGTTGGTTAGTCGGTCGAATCCTCTGAAGTATAGTGATAGAAAATGGTATCCTATTGGTTATAGATCTCATGATGAGGTTTTTTAACTAATGGCCCCATCTTGTTGATGTGGTGACATAATCTAGTCATGACATAATCCATACTATAATTTTGCTTGTATAAATCTTTTCTAAATGCTTTGGTATGTTAGGTTATTCCCTGCTTGAGAGTGTCTATATCTGAATGAGTATAGGAATGTTCTACTTCTCCAAAACCCTAGCTATCAAGAACACCAAGTTGATGTGTTCTTAACACAATGAAGGTTCATATTTGTAGGATGAACATTTCTGAATCTAAGATATACTTTGGTGAAGAACTCTTCTCATTTTAATGCTCTTATCATAGGGCAATGAGCAACTTTGACCTATGGAGAGATGAAACTCAACAGTTCAATATCCACCTTCTAAGCACCAGTTTATTTCTAGGAGGATTAGTCAACCATTTCTTTGAAGCTTAATAGTTAAGCATGCTTGACATGGAGAAATTGAAAGATGGATGATCCCTCTTAGATGTGTCTTCATCTAGAATTTTTGCAGTGATTTTTATGCAGGATGTAATGTTGATCACATATTTGGAGTCATAGTAAAAAATTTCTTATAGTTTGGCACAGTTTGGATGACACAATTTAAACTTCTCACCTCAGAGTGATAATTCTTGATGACACTACTTAGAAAGTGGTGTATATGTTTCAGCAAGTGTGGCTTGGATCCAAAGTCACTTGAAGTGATCTAGTTTCATAATCACCAAGTATGGTCTAGATCCATATTATGGAGAATGGTAAGCTAGGTGGTGCAATCTAGAAGAGAGTTTGTTTAAATAGCATGACCTTAAGGATAGCAATCCATCAATTTTGGTGTGACCTAGGTGACAGTGTCCTGGATAGGTCACCTAGCCTTGGGATGGTTCCTCAAGATGATCCAAGAAAATCTCATTTAGATTTCATGTGCTTACACCTATGGAAATCACTAGAGGATGTTTAGTAACTTTTTATTTAGGGTTATAGTAGCTCCATGCCAATTTATGTCTAGTAGACTAGGATATTCTACCTAACTGATCTAGCGATATGCTTTGTCTAGTTACTCTACATAGGAGGTCTATATAACTGGCTACCTCATATGTGGTTCCTATTCTGACTAGATAAGAAGTCTGGTTTCCTTAGTTACTTTGTTAACTTAAGTGTTGCCAGACCTAGGATCTAGTTCCTACTTATATGCTTTAGGTAGTTTCTCACCAAGGGTCTATCGCCTAACAATGATCTAGACCCTGCTGATGGATATTAGAGTCAAGATAACTACACTCATAAGTAGTATCATTTTCTAGAAGCACATTAAAGGTAGATGTTTAGTCCTAGGCGTTAGCGAGATCGTGAACTTGTTATGGAAGCAATACGTCATTAGAAACATATTGGGAACTCATTTTAGTGACTTAATGAATCAAATGGGTATTTTGAGGAAAATATGGATGAAGAAAATGAAGAACGTGATTATGAACACAAATAACACAATAAATTTTCTTCAGTTTTTCATTAGTTTTGATCAGTTAGAATACCAAATTTTGTTCCCACAATTGATACTAGATGTTGAATTCGATTTTTATTTTCATTACATTCTTTTCATGTCGATCCTACAAGTCACTAGCAAACACATTAGAAGAAATGAAATTGCAGGTGTCATATCCACTCTGATGCTTAAATCAATTTCTATATGAATGAACCTTTATTAGAAAGGATTTGAAAAGTGTGAACTTTTACTTATGCGTACAATTTTTAGATAAAATTGGCCTATTTATAGACGTGGACCAATAGCAGTCTTGTAAATAACTTATTAATTGATATCTGAACTATTTATACTATTTTTTATAATAAATAAATAATATATAAATTATTTAATATATTTGAGTCATTAATATGTATATTTTATATTAATTTCAAGAAACTTACCATAAATTTCTTATTTTGAATTCAAACTAATTTTATTGTGTGCTAACTGTACTTATTTTACTTTTCTATAATAACATGGATTAATTAGATAGGACCACATGTAAAAGATGATTTTTGATCCAACAAGTGTGTAGTCTCATTCTCTTTGGAAGCTATTTGGTTTCTTTTGTACTTGTTGGATATCACTGGCATGATTCCTTTATGGATTTCTATAAGATTTTTGAAACTATATTTGGTTGCTAGAATGTTGGAGTTTTTTATTCTTATAGTTCCTGTCAAGCTATGGTAGATGGGATATTTTTAGTGTGCAATCATGTTATTGTTTGTTTCTTAGTCTTTTGTGCTATTTTTTTACATTAGGTTTGGCCTTGGTTTTGGATTTCAATGGAAATCTTATTCTTCTTAACCATATTTTCTTTTTCTTCATAATTGAAAAAAGATGAAGATGGTCAATTTTCACATATCATGGCTATTGGTGATGATAGTGATTGAAGGTGACAAATGAATTGAGTTAGTCCAATTTGTTTAGATACAGCTCATCTTAGATAAACTGTATCTCAAAGTTCATTTAAATTTTACATGAGTCAAGTTCAACTCAAGTAACTTTAAATAAGTTGGGTTTAAATGCCCATGAGTTGGCTCATTTTCATTTCTAAAAAGTTTTAAAAAAGATAATAAATAATAAAATATTTTTTAATTTTGTTTATAAAAATATTGGAATAAATATTACATTTTAATTATATTTTTTAAAGTAATAAAAAATAATATCTTTTAAGTGTGTTTTTTTCATTATCAAATTATAGTAATTATCTTTTCATCGACACATTTTTTTAGATGAGCTAACTAGATGCTAATAATTAAAATAGGCTAATAAGTTAGGTGAAACGTACAAATAGTTAAAAAATATTATTTGTTAAAAAGAAACTATGTTAAAAATGTATGTAGACAAAATATCCCTTTAAAATATGTAAATTGATACCAAAAGTGAGATAGACTTATGGATGGACATTTTAACCATAGATAACTAAAATTGTAGTTATCTGTAAAAATTTGATGTTTTTTTCCCAACATAACTGTAATCGATGGCATGGGGCACGGATGGTTATTGTAATACCAAAACTGCGATTAATCAAAATCGAACACATATTGATATTTTTATTTTATATACATATAATTACATAAAAAAATATAATTTTAATAATAAAACACACAATACTTCGTGTAATTATTTTTACTTAAAAAGATGTGCTAAATAGTTAAAAAAAATAAAAATTAATGTTAATACTTTAAATAATATAATAAAGTAAGAATTAAATTAACATTTAATTTTTTTAAACTAAATATATTGTTGAATAAATATTAAAAAATAAGAAACATGGTTAAACCGTAGGAAAACTGCTATCGAATTATAACCAATGATTATTAACTGAATGTACCTAAAACTAGTGTGGATGATTATGATCATTAGCATAACCATCCCGGTCAATGTCCGTACCTATTCATAGATAGACTAGATGGTTAAAACGTCTTAATTGTGCTAAAAGAACACTCGACTATCAAGCCTTCTGCTAGCTCTCTGTTGGTACCCTCAATTATGTTGATGAATCTGGTGATAAAATGTGGCATTGTCCCTTCCTCCTAGGGAAGTTAATTTTAACACAAAAAAAAGATAAATTGATATTAGTTTTTCAAATTTACAATTAATTAAAAATTTATATAATTTAACATAAAATGTACTAGTAATAAAATTTGGATATTTAAATTGTCCTCCTTAAAACTATGTCATTTGAAGGTACTAAAACAAAAACTAAGGTATTTGAAAGGTATCGAACCCTAATACCCAAGAGGGTTTATATATTATAAATTTGTGACACACAAATAAAATCATAATTTTTTATTGAATGCCATTATTTGAGTTTGACAATACTTACTAATGACACATGTCACATGAGAGTTTACTTTAACCATAAGTTTGATACATTTTATTAAATATATCAAATATTTGTATTGGATTGAATTATATTCAAATATATTATAATAATTTGATATAATGTTTTGTTACAACATATATAATATAGTTGAATAAAATTGATTATAAATATTTTAATAAAATAATTTATATTTAAAATAATATTTATTTTATTTCATGTAGATTTCTTATCCATTAAAATCTTTTTATTATAAAATATTAGATCAATATTTAATTTATTTTTAAATTTTTCTTACATTTAAAAAATAAAAAAATTATTTTTAGTGTGTGAAAAAAAACTTAAGACACATAATTTTAAACAGGTTAAGTATACAGTACGGTTTTAAACCACACACACTATTGGTATTAAAATTTTACATAATAATACAATTATTATTATGTACAATGTGTGTTTACTTCATAATCTTATGTTTGTCTGTATAAAAATTATATAGTTATAATGTTTAATGCTATATAATAAACATTTCTAGGAGTATATCCCCTACATTGCATGTCATTATTTTTTATTCCAAACTTTGATGATGATTTTTGACTAATCCTGCTCTCATTTCCATGAATTGTATTAATTATTTTAGATTTTTTTTCAACCAAATGAAAATATTTATGAAAATATTTATGAAAATAAAGCTTACAAGAGGAGCATATAAAAGACTTCAAATGGAAAGACATCACCCACACCTTTCAAAAGTAAATTAAAAAAAAGTAACATAAAGGTCCGTTATATTAAGAAATTTATATCATATATTTAATCCATTATATTATAAAATGTGTTATTTAATTTTTTATATTTTGTAAAATGTACTAAAGAATGACAAATTATTAAATATTTTAAAAGTTTTATGATAAAAATTTAAATATTTACTTAATATTTTAATAATTTTTATATTAAAATAACAAAACAAAAAATCATTTTTATCTTTTAGTTATTTAGCAACCAAATAAAATATGGTGAAAATAATATTATTTTATTAAAAATATTAATGAAAAATAATTTTTGTCTTTCTTTGTTCTTTTTTACAAAAATAAATGAGTAAATGATACTTTTTTTCTAAATGACTAAATGATCCATTTAATTTAATATAAGAGACCTATGCATTATTTTTCTCTTAAAAAAATAACACAACATATTGAAAGTGATAACTTTAATAAATGCATCCATCACTCTTAACTTTTAGTATCCAAATATACAAAGAGTTTAAGAGAAAAGAACTACCATAAAGTAAGAAACTTTCATTCAACTTGAACTACACTTAATATCGACACCTCCAACTGTAGCACCCATGAATGACCATCATTCTAACAAAACTTGAGAATCATCATTGTCATTATCCTCATCATGTTATCATCTTCATCATCATCTCCCTCGTCCATGACTTCAACCTAAAATTGTGAGGCCCAAAAGTATTCTTTCCCAAAGGTACCAACAAACCATAACTATTGCAAAAGGAAAAGAGGATGAGAAAAGATAACATAAAATCTAAGAGATCATAGACTTAAAAATTCCCCACATGTAAGAGGAGGAACATGGGACAAAAATTTAGAAAAAGCAAAGTTAAAACACTAGGAAATAAACTTTTTACAAATTTGTGTGTTTTGAGAAATATAACCATCAAAGACAATATGGCAAAAATATTTGATTAAAAGTACATTTAAATTAAAAGAAAAATACTCTCATCATCTTCTATTGTAAAAATTTCACTTAGGTCATGTATTGTCTTTTATAATAATTGCATCCTAATTTAATAGACTAAGATATTTTTTTATTTTTTTAATTATATTACATAGAAAATATCATACCTTAAATAAAATGTAACTAAAAGAGTTGAAGAAAAAATAAAAACATAAAAAATTAGTTATTTGTTCTTGTACAATCATTTTTTCATAATAATAGTACTAAACTGTTACGAAAAATAAGTACAATAATTAAGTATCACTTTTAGAACAAATGTAGGACCTTTGCCATCAAATTCTCTTAAATTAAATGATATTATGTGTTTCAAATATATTATCTGAGGTGAAAGAAGGGGGTCATATATCCACTAAATCACAAAAATAAGAAGTGCAAGTCATTTTATATTATTGATTCATGTAGGAATGTTTTTAAAAAATTGTATAGATCTAAGTGAGTTGAATAAGTGATATACACTTGATTATAAGATAAAAAAAGATTAAAAGTAGATTAATATGATCCATTAATTCATGTTGTAAATATTTTTAAAATGAAATGATATAGCCTTTCATTAAAAGGTTGCAATGGTTGAGCAAATGCCTTATATGGCAAAAGACTCATTCAATGGTTGCAACTTTTGGGAATGAAATATTATGATTTTATTGAAAGATTTTGACTTTTGGTAAAATTATTTACTCTTGGTTATATTGTAATTGTTTATGAATAACTAAATATGCTCTAAGAGATATAACTTTTGGAATATTTAAAACATCATAGCTTATCAAAAAGTTGTAATCTAAATTGAATGGGTACATAGAATTCTACAAATACGTCATTCATTTAGGTTATTTAAAAGCAAAGAAAGAGAGAACAATTCAAAATGATTTATCTCTAAATCTATTAACTTCCACCATTATTTCTTTATAAAGAATAGTAGTGTTCTAAATACACCAAATTTAAAAGTCATGTCTTGTAGCTAACATTAATAATATATTGTTTGATATGATTTTGCAATATCAAAATTGAATAATTTAAAGACTTGACTTGAAGATCATAAAGATCAATAATCAACAAAAAATTCAAGAATTTTCTTCAACAATATGAAGACAATATTATGCTTTCAAATTTGTTGTTGGCTTCACTACAACTAATAAATTATAAACTTCTTAAGTTTTATTTTGTGAAGCATGCAAATCTTTATGAAATTTGGTTATTTTATATTGTGAGAACATGTTAAGATTTAGTAGAGAATCATTGCTCTTGATGTTTTGCAAGTATTTGGTCATGAAAATTTATGAATCTAATGAAAAGTTGCAATCCGTGGTAAATAGTCATGGTTATTGGTGAAGTAGTTATATGTGGTAAAAGGTTATGAAAATTAATGACATATATTAAATAGTCATAACCCTTGGTGAAAAGCCACAACTTGATGAAATTTTGCAACACTTTAATGACGAGTCATAAATTTTAGTGCAAACTTTGGAATTTTGTTAAAGGGTCATGACTCCTAGTGAAATATCATGACTCTTGGTGAAATATCATGACTTTTGAAGAAATTTCATGACTCTGGGTGAAAGGCCATGATTCTTGGTTAAGGATCATGACTCTTAGTGAAGAATCGTGACTGTTAGTGAAAATTTATGACATTTGGAGAAAATTCACGACCCTTGTTGAAAAATTATGACTCTTGGTAAAGGGTCCTAACTATTCATGAAGGGTCATGACTCTTGGTGAAGCATAGTAACTCTTGGTGAATGACTGTGACTCTTGATAAAAAATCATGACTCTTGGAGGAGATTTTGATTCTCAATGAAGGATTGTGACTTTTGATGAAGGATCATAACTCATGATAAATGTTTATGACTCTTGATGAAAATTCATCACTCTTCATGACTTTTAGTGAAATGTAATGGCTAATAACTCTACAAAATTAAAGTTATTTATCTATTCCAAACTAGATATTTATCTTATTTTGGAGTGAATATTAGCATAAAAACTTATCTTATGTATGAACATGCTAATGTACATAGAATGACGTCAATCATAGCTTAAATGTAAGTAAAATACCACTAGGTCATTCGATTGCTTCACTTGACTTCGATCAGGGGTTATAGAGTAGGTTTTCTTAGCACATATGATCGATCCACAAAGGTCTCGATTGATTAAGCATGCTATGGACATCCAGAATAGTTTCTTTTTTAAGTCCAATTTTTAATCTCGATTGTTGGATTGCATGGATTATTTTTAATGGTTAATATTGGGTCAATTTTAACCCTATTAGCGGCAGTTTTGAGCGGATAATAAACAACTTCATCATGTATATGATTTAGGGTAAAGAGAACAACCATTGAGAGCCATTGGAAGGAGTTAGAGATTGATCCAAAGCAAAGCAAGATTTCAACAAAGAAATATGACTCTTTTTTTATAAATTTAAATTCTCTCTATGAACTCATTTAATTTATTATTGATCATGTTTATAATGATGAGTCACTAGGTTTTCCATTTAGGATTTTGGTTAAACCTAGCCATATAGCATATAATCAAAACAAATTCATTTATGTAATTTTTCTCTTTGATTGATATCTTTATAAAATCATAATTAATGCTTCAATTAACAGGCCATTGATTGCATGATGTTGACATTTATGTCTGAGCTTGCAAAATTAGAATTTGAATTATTCATAAATTAATTAACATATGTATTAGAATAGTGTGAAAGTATGGATAATGTATATGTAGCGTGATTTCATGTTGGTTTAACTATCGTGTGAAATAGCATGAGGATGTGATTGTTTATATGAAGTTATATATTGTTACTAAGAGACATCAATACCTAAGATCATGTAGCTAGGGATCATATTTAGAGAAGTTATTAAAATATTATTTTAAATTGAACGTGCAGTGGCTAGGAGATTTCAAAATCCTAACATTTTTTCATTGTTGAAATCATACATTCAGTATAGCTTTAGTTTAATAGTAGCATACTTAATTTCCCCTTATTATTATCCTAAATAGTATTGATAATACTTATTACTGGTACTCTATTACGAAATATCCTACTCTTCGAGGATCGATATTGGTGCTTTAGCACTATATTACTTGCACGAATTGTGTATTTGTGGACCATGTGTCAATAACTCTTGGTGAAAAGTTTTTGTTCTTAGTAAACAGTTATGACTATTGGTGAATGGTCATGACTCTTGGTAAAGGGCCTGAATCTTGGTGAAGGGTTGTGATTTATAATAAAGGGTGATGACTCTTGGTGAAATATTGTGTCTTTTGATAAAATTTTATAACTCTAAGTGAAGGATTATGACTCTTAGTAAAGGCTTGTAAATCTTAGTGAATGGTTATGAATCTTGGTAAAGGATTGTGACTCTTGGTGTATGGTCGTAACTCTTGGTAAAGGGTCATAACTCTAGGTGAAAGGTTGTAACTCTTAGTGAAAAGGTGAAAGGTTGTAACTCTTAGTGAAAGACTATAACTCTTGATGAAAGGTCATGACTCTTGGGGAAGAATGTGACCCTTGAGAAAGGATCATTATTCTCAATGAAGGGTTATAAATCTTGTTAAAGGGTCATAACTCTTGGTGAAAGAACATGACTTATGGTGAATGGTCATGACTCTTAATAACAATTCGTCATTATTCGTGAAAATTGGTGACTCTTGGTGAAGATTGTGAACCTTGGTAAAGATTGTGACCCTTGATGAAAGATTATGATCATGGTGAAAGCATTTATTTGAATGTGGATTACAATATCATAGAAATAATAAAGAATAAGGATATGAATTCCCTAATTTTAATGGATTATTAAAGAAGTAATCAAGTCAATATTATGGGTGAGCTATGTTGTGCGATACTAATAATAACAAGCTTGCATATGCTCTACTTTTGATATTATTATGCTTATCCTAGCTTCGTGTAACTTATGAACTAGATAATTGGAAGTCAATTTTTTAAGTATTCATCTATGAATCAATTATGTATGAATGATGATCATGGTTATAGCATTGTTTTATGTAAAGTAATATAAGAACTTGATAGACCCAGATGAAAATGTATATCATAGGGGATGAGATGGAAGTAAACCTCAAATAATCACCAATGATGGAAACTCAACCCAACAATTGAAACATCAAGATCTTTGGCTCAATGAACTAAAGTACATTATATGTTTATGATTGGAAGCACAATAACAAATAAAGTGGTATTTCAAATGTGGATGTGTATGATACACGTAATAGAACTAAGAGGATAAGTTACTTAGCATTTAATGAACTTATAACAGAATTATTTGTGTGATAGTGTAGTTAATGTGGTATCCTCACTTATATCATGGGTTCAATGAACTAAAGTATATCATATGTTTATGATTGCAAGCACAAGAATAAATAAGTGGTGTCCTAACGATGGATGTGCTTGATATACATAATGGAATAAAAAGGATAAGTTACGTAGTTTTTAGTCAACTTATAACATAATTAATTTTGAGATACTTTAGGTACATAGGTATCCTTGGTAAGTTCACCTATGTGAGTGTCGGAGATAGCGTTGTGTCTTATGTAGCTTGCATGGCTACTAGAGTACTAATGAAAAGTTAGGATGTAAGACACAAGGCCAATCAACATGTCAATGAATAAAGAACACTAGAAAAAAAAGATACCTTATATGCAAAACATGTCCAGTTAATCGAACATATTTGTTAGTTGAAGGATTTGACTACCATACGACCTTAGTTAACTTTGATGTGTTTTCTCTAAGTAAAGGCTCAAGTTCAAAAGAGATATTGTTTATGCATAAATATTTGGATCACACTCAAGATAGAAGTTTTCAAAATTATATTTTTTCTTTGGAAATTGTGGGGAATTATTTGAATAATTTCAAAATAAAATGATATAGCCCTTGTCTAAAACGTTGTAGTGGTTAGTCAAGTGCCTTATGGAAAAATACTCATTGAATAGTTGAAAATTTTGGGAATGAAATGCTATAGTTTATTGAAAGATTATGACTTTTGATAAAATAATATTACTCTTAATGATGGATTGTAGTTATTTATGAACAATTACATATATTATAAGATATATGACTTTTGGAATATTGAAAAAGTCACCAATTATAAAAAAGTTGTAACCTAACTTGAATATGTATATAACATTCTATATATAAGTCATTCATTTAAACCATTTAAAAGCAAAGAAATAGATAAAAATTCAAAGTGATATTTCCAAATCTATTCTCCTACCATTATTCTTTATAAAGAATATTAGTGTTATAAATACTACAGACTTAGAACGTCAATTACATTTAGTGTTGTTCAAAGTCAAAATTATTCTTGGTTTTTTAAGTGCAAACTGCTAATAATAAGAGGCTTTATTGTATTTTGAAGAAGTATCTACAAAACTCATTCATCATCTAATTGGTGGATGCAAATAATGTCTTAAAGTTAATGACTTAAAATCGTGTCTTGAGGCCAACGTCAAAACTATATTATTTGATATGATTTTGCAGTATCAAACTCTAAGACTTTTAAAACTTGCTTGAAGATCATACAAATCAATAGTCAATAATAGATTCAAGAATTTTTCCTAATAATCTAGTTTTTAAAAAATGTATAGACGTAATTTGTTTTTTGAATAAAATTTATAGCTAATAAAACTAAGATGTATACCATGATATCTTAATTAGATTGGCACTCTCATATTACTCTTTTTCATCTAGTTTATCAACAATGAGTATTATTAAATTAATACTCAATAAAACTTATAATTAAGCATATTATTAGCATAAAAAAACGGTAGAGAATGATGTTGCATTCTCCTATTATTTTTATGTACAAATTGATTAATATGAAAGTATGCTTAAAATAACTACTTTAGTTCGGTTCATGTACTCACTTCACTTATAATATATTATAATATATCGTAAGTTTATGGTAGATTTTTTTCATACGTAAATAATAATTCAATTTAATAGAGACATAATTATTCAATAAATTAAGTGTTTATAAGCCAATCATATTGCTAGTGAGATTAGCTTATAATGTGAAAAATACAACATATAAATTTATAAAAAAATAATAACAGTAAGATTAGCTTATTAATGTGAAAAATACAACATATAAATTTATAAAAAATAATAACATTAAGCATGTATCTAATTTACTTAAAATATCCATATTTTCTCTATTACATATGATTATTACATGGATAGAAGAAGATGGGATATGAAAGAGCGATGGGCCAACTAATGATTAAAAATAACACTCAATCACATTCACTTTTCCCTTTTATTTTATTTTTTTCTTTTTTAGTAGCACCAATCAACAATAACGATTCATAATTAAAAAAGCATGCATCCTTAGGTGAAAATAATTGAAACAAAAACTTTATTTATAATAACTTGCTGTAACAGTATCCCAATTGAAATTGTAGTTCTCTATTGGTTAAAAAAGTGGAGTCTAATTATCCTAACTTATATATATTTATCATATTAGTTATAATATTATAACAAGTCATTTATAACATTAACATAACAAGTTGTTATAAAAAGAAATATTCAAAAGTTAAGTAAACACACATTCTTAGCTTTTCCTTTAGAAAATGTTATTAGTTCTTGACTCTCAAAGCATTTTTGTATAATATTATTTTAATTAATGTGTTAATTATTTATTGATTAAAAAATAAGTTGGATAAAAAAAAGGTGTTCAAAAGTTAAAGAAAACAAACAATCCTAGCTTTTCATTTAGAAAATGTTGGATTTGAACTCTCATAGGATTTTTGTGTTATTTGACTTAGAAAACATCTATTTATACAACAAAAAGGTTATAAGTTCTTTTAAGTTATTTTGGTAATATCATTGTAACATTTTGATCACTTAGATTTTACAAATGATACATAAATCATTTAATTTTTAAAATTTTAATATTTTAGTCACATAATTATAAAAAAAATAATATTTTAATCACATAAATTCATAACTAAATTATATCAATTTTAAAAATCAAATAACTTATATATTTCATATGAAAACTATTTAATCAAAGTATCCAAATAATATATTTTTAGCTAAATTTTTCCTAACAACTCATTTGAGAGCTAAAACCTAACATTTTCTAAAGGAAAAGGATTCTGGGTTTTACTTTTGTATTTTTTATTTTTTTTAGTTTTTCACTCCTTTCAACCTCTTTTTGATATATGGAAATTATTACCTTTAGTAAGATGAGTTACCCTTTTTTAGACAAAAAAAATGATGAGTTACTTCATAAGAATTTTTACCTATGTTGTACGGGAAAAGTTCAATATAATTTTGTTTATATACGAGTGGGGAAGCAAAACGTTATTAGTTTTGATGGCTAATAACTGTAACGATCACTACTGTTAGTTTTTTTTATCGCCGTGAGAGAGAACGGCAAGATGTTAATATGTCTTTTATATTCTATCAATATGATTAATTGTGTTTTATTGTTACTATTGTTATAAAATAAAAAATGATATAAATGATTTAATCGGGAGATCTTTTATCACATTATTTTTCTTTTAAAATATTAATTTAATAAGATATTTAATTGAAAAAAATTTATACTGGGACATGTTTTTTTTGTGTGTTTGTTCTGTCATGTATTTCTGAAATTTACTTCTATTTGTATTTTTTTTTGTTTTCATCTTTTCCGCTTCAAAAATAATTTTTTTGGTTTTATTATTTGTAAAATTTTTGAGTTATACTTTAAAAATATTAAAATCATTTAAAATATAATTATTTAACAAAAAAAAATGCATTAAAAGTTTAAAGATATTTTAAGCCTTTAATTATTTATTTTTACTCATTTTCTCTTTTTTTTTCTTTCTTTCATTCTCTCTCTTTTTAGATTTAGTGTTTAAGTTTAGAATTTAAAATTTAATGTTTAAGATTTAGTATTTAAAATTTAGTGTTAGAACTTAGGTTTGAGAATTAAGATTTAAAGTTTAGTAGTAAAAAAGAGAGAGAATTTTATGTAAATAGATAACGGTGTCAAAAAGATATGAGATAGAATAAAAAAAAGGAAAAATAAGAGGAGAAATAGAGAAAAAAGATGAACAAAAATTATTAAAAACTTAAAATGACAAAATTAATCTTTTTGTATATAAAAATCATTTTTCATTAAATCTTTTTTTTTTGTATAAAACTCATTTTTTATTAAATATGTATCACTAAAATAATTGAAAAATAATGGATACTAAGATAATAATATGAGTACTACAAAGGTATTGGCACCTTGTACATGCTCACCGGCCTAAACTTTAGCATACAAAATTTATTGTGTTCAATACCTTAGTGATACTTTTTTTTAACCAAAAAGTACTTATTTAGAGTCATATTCTCAAAAATGGTAAAATAGTAATCCCTTCATTTACTTTAAGATAGATAAATGGTTCAATTTAGAGATTTCATACTATGCTTGGCACATATGATATAAACGAAGGATACTTGTGTTATTCGGAGGGTTTGGTATTTAATAGTACCCCTATTTAACAAAAAATATAGGTATGTAAATCCAGTTTTTATAGTAGTATATTAATAATCACTACGTTTAATATTAAGTTTACATGTGGTCCAAAATTAAGATTTAATTATGAATTCCAACATATCTCACACACATGGGTAAAAAATTAAGGACAAACTCATCTTTCAAGTTTCTTCCAATCAATAAACCACCTTTCAATTTTCAACCTGACATTCTTCTGTAGCTTTTTGCATGAGTATCACGTCACATAATTTTGTCATGTAATGTAAAAGTACTAGGATGTTTCTTTTTATAGTCATATCATTCTTATGATATATCTTATAAATTAAATCTCTTATGATTTTCTAGGTTGTTCTTTATCTTACCTAATGTCTTGTGTTGGTTCTCAATTTTTCTCCTTCTCTTTAGTGTTCATATTTTGCATATTCTTCCTTATTTTTTGCTTTAGATGTCTTTCTAAGAAAAATAAGGTCTGTTTTCCAAGTTTTAGTACTTAAGTGTTATTTTCTCTTCTCTCTGTATTTGATACTTGTTGTAGTTTGTCATGTGTATTTTTATGTCATATAGATTATTTACATGCCTTTTAGACACTTGACTTACAAGCATTGTTGTGACTAGACTAGTACGTTTAGTTGAATTTACGTTGGTTTGGATTGTTTACCCTTTTTAAACATGTCTCTTGCTTCTGTTTTTGAAATTTAAGTCTTCTACTCTACTTAGATGTTTTAGTATCAAATAAATGCTCTTAATTTTTTCTCACAAACTCGTAAAACCATCATCTTCAACATGATTAGTTCCTTTTAGATTTTTTTCAAGACTCTCTCTCTAGTTTTTATAATTTCATTTGGTTTTAGGGCTAAATTAAATTTTTTTGGTTAATAATATTTTGAAGAAATTTTTTATTATTTAATTATTTTAAAGATGAGTGTGTCTTTAATTTCTTGCTCATGTGTGTAACACATGCTATAATGCTAAATTAAATCTTATTTTTGGACCATTAATGTACCTAAAACTAAATGTATTGACTAGGGGTAAATTGTTATAAAAATATGGATTCACATGTTAAATGGGTGTTAGGCACTAATAGTTCTATAATTATTTAATTTAAGCAGTTTAATCACGTAGTAATTAGGTTATGCATTAGAGATCCATAATTTTTTAAAATGAACACTTTAGTTTCGTAATTTTTAAGTTGAGCACCTATAATCCCGTTATTTATGAAAGTTATGCACAAAAGTCCTCATTTTTATACTTTTTTTTAGATTAGAAGTGCTTATTGGTAAGTACTATTTTATACACATTTTTTATATAAATTCATTTACATTTATATATTTCTTATTATTATAATGACTAAAGTTATTTATTTTGTATTTATCAAAAATTTATTCATTTTCTATATTTTTTGGGATTTTTTTGAGATTTTTATGGATTTTTTTATGATTCTCGTTTTACAAGTGGATTAACTATGAAAGAAATTTGATATATTTTGCAACCTATCCTACTCTCCTAACCATCCCAGCTTATCCTATTGTTTTGATATGTGATATATACTAATCCTATCTCCACCAAAATACTGAGAATCCTAGTTAAGTTTAGATTTGATTTTTATCTGATATAAATACAAAACAACACCATACAAAATAAGGGGAGAATATTAGAATAAAAATTTAAAGAGATAGATACATAATTAATGGAATTAAGGTGGAGACAATAATTAAGAAGAAGAGGATTCAAAAAGTAATTAAAGAAGTTAAAGATCATATTCAAAAATAAAAATCCTAAGATTTCTTTCCCTTTCTTTTAATTTTTTCATAAATAATTTTCTAAATCTATTGTTTGACATGAATAGCTAATTTTATAATTAATTATGGATGATTTTAAAGCCCAAAACATAGTTTGCAATATTTAATAATATCTGTAATATTTTATTCAACTTATTTTTTGATTATGTATTAATTTTCAGTTTTAATTGTTGTATGAATTTATTTAACTATTTAAGTATACAATTAAATAATCAAATTAGTTCATCATTAATCAATTTAGTTGACTGGGTATATAATTGCTTAATAAATTTAAATAATTAGTGATAAATTACATGCAATATGAATTAATACTCAAGAACATAATTAAACTGAGCTTATGTGTTTAACCTTGACCTAATTTGCTTTTTCAAAATTTAATAATTTTGATAGATTAAATTTAGAGAGCTTATTTTAGGTTATCTATTAAAAAAGTCTAGATTAAAAGCTTGTTTAGTTCAACAAACCTGTAAGAAGAGGTATAGATTTTTACTTTTGTAAATTTCTCTAAGTTGATATAATCAAAGAATAAGATAATAAGTTAAGCTTTTGTTGATTTGTAATACATGCTAGTAATGGAGAATGATCATATAATAGTTCTTTTATTTGAATCTTTATCATAATCTTTATATTTTGTTTTTATCTTTATTAATCTTTAATTGCTAGATTTAAATTTTAGTTTACAAAACCAAAATCCCTTTTTTCAATAAATAGGAGTTAGCTTCCAAAATGCTCTACAAAAAAGACTCTTACATACTATATATATTTATTTACAACATCTTAAGTAATTAAAAATAAGGTTTAAATTGATTATTCATCTAAACTGCATCATTCATACTAATAAATTATAGGATTGAAAATGTTTACTTTTCAAAATAATATGACTAGTATTGGCCCACTCAAACATTACAAGATTAAGGTGCTCATTTTTGAAAACTAATGGGATCTCTGATGCCTAACCTAATAATTAAAGGATTAATGTGCTCATTTGATAAAAATTAGTAGATAGTCTTTATCTTTGTGTTAAATAGGGGTATTATTAATGTAGTAAACCCTTTGAATTAAACAATTATCCTTCATTTATATTATATGTAATAAGCAACAAAGAAATCCCAAATTTCAAATGTAAGGTTTATGTGAGTGTTTATGATATTCATGAACAAAACATACAAATGTAATTTTAGTTTTTAAGTGTGTCCTACAAATATAATGTCAAGCCAAAAGAACTATTCAGCTACAATAACCACAATTTAGGAATATATATGTTCTTATGAACGTTATATTATATGTTAGACACGTAGGAACATTTTGAGATTAGGCTACTCGATCGATCGAGACATGTCTAGATTAATCAAGCTATATAGAATGATCCAAGATCGGTATACCCAATTCAAAAAGCCTCGAATTAATATTTTCCTTTACTGGATTGATCAAGAATTAATTAGATCGATCTAACCAAGTACTTGATCGATCGAGCATATATTAGATTGATCGAGTGGCCAGAGCTTTGATTTTAAATCCAATTTCTAACTTGAATTGAATAAACTCTTTACTATATTATTCTTTTTCTTTAAAACTATTTGAACTTATTAATTTTATGGATAAGATAGTAATTTTACTTTGACCTAATGCTTCAAAATATTCTATACATACAAATCTAAGCTCACAAATTTAATTAACCACACAAAATCACTACTAAGAATTATTCTCTCTCTTATTTTGTTAAAACTATTGAAGCAGGTCTTTTTCATTGAGTTAATTTGTCAAACATTTGTAGTTGTGTTTGAGGAATTAACAAGCCTACAATATTTGTGATATTGTGCTTTAAAATGATCATTGTAGGGTTGCTAGTTGATTTTGATTAATCTAATATATTTATTAAATCATCTAGTTAAGGTTATTCATTATTGAATCTGCTTTAGGACACACATTTTTACTTGTGTTATTGTGCTAACTTTTTAAGTGAAAACTGTATATGTTCAATTAATTAGTGTGACTCTAGTTCATCAAAATGTTGATCCGGATCCAAACCCTTTATTTTTGCTTTAAAATGGTAATAGACCATCCAATTTGATATTCCAAATGTATCCCTTATGTAAGATCTCGATAATATTTGTAGGATCTCGAGAATATTGGTCTGCACTTGCAAACATCAACCTGATCAGCACCTTGATCTCCATTATTCCCCTCCTCTTTGAAAAGATTTGTCCTCAATTCTTAGCTTTGTAAGCAAGTCGATTTCAGTTATTATAGATTCAGGTATGTAGTCCATTTGATGTTGCATGCCTCAAAAGGGATATAATCCATGGGGAATTTCTTTAGGAAATAGATCCTCGAAGTCTTGCAATAAAGACCCAACAATGCTAGGAAAATGTGAGTTAAAACCGTTAGTGGAAAGATAAATATCCTTTTACATAACTACAAGTACTTGTTTCCTAGCCATCATTAGGCTCTTAATCTCATGTTTTTAGCAAATGCACTCATTTTTTTATTTTTCTCTCCTTGCTCACTTTTCTCTCTTTTTCTCCTTTTTTCTTACTTTTTTTCTCCTTTTTTCTTACTTTTCTCTCCTTTGTGCTCACTTTGATCTCTTTTGTGCTCACTTTTCTCTCCTTTTTGATTTTCCTCTTGCTCACACTTTTGTTTTCCCCTCAACTTGCACTCTTTTTCTATTCTAATTTCGTCCTCATAAGCCTACAAATGTTTAAGAGGGGCTAATACAATTTTTCAGTTGGTCCACTACTAAAACACATACATATGGCCTTGGGTTTTAATCGTGACCGTAGGTCTATGGCTATGGTTATAAGAACCGAGGCCTAAGTGAGAGAGACCATAGACTATTACCTATGGTCTTGGTTTTTTAACCGAGGCCATAGACAACCCTATGACCTCTGTTTTTAAATAGCCGAGGCAATAAGTCATGTCTATGGCCTCAGTTTTTACGAGGCCATAGGGTATGTCTATGGCGTCGATATTTAAATAACTGAGGCCATAGATATACCCTATGACCATAAATTTAAATTAAAATACAATTATTAATTATAATATTAAAAATCAATATAAATTATAATAAATTTATTAATTACAATATTAAAAATTATATTATATTAAAATTAAAAATGCAATTACATTTAAGAGTTTATACACTAAAAAATAATAAAGCCTTACTAGGTAATTTTAATATTTACAATGACTATTAAGAATAGCCCTATTATTACAAACTTAATTTTTACTATTACAATCATTTATAAATGTAATTATCCAAAATCAATGGATCCAGCAACAGGAAAAATTTACAAGTCGAAAGAAACTAGTCCAACACCACTTCTATCCTTTGGATGGTGAAATTTACAAGTTGCTCCATATTTGCAAGTCCGTATCTTTAGAAAATACTGGAAGACATGTGTGGGAGTAGACAATCACAATGATATACAAAAGAGGAAAAACTTAAACTAAAAAATAAAATTTAACATGTTCTTTCCTAACAATGAGAATTCTTAATTTGTTTTTCTTAAAAAAGGTATTGTATAATGTGTATAATGGAAATAAGGAAATGTATAATAGACAAATAAAACTAAAAAGAGGAGAGAGAAAAAAGAAAATAACTTGTGAAAAAAGGCAGGGTGATTGAAATGACATTTGTTTACATAGTTACACAAACCGGTTCTCAAAATAATATATGTAGTCAGGCTCACCAAGCTCCAGGCACCAACACTAATGCTAAGCATAAAGCTCCATTACCAGTGTTAGGCACCAGTACTAGTATCGGTGCCAACGCTAGGTACCAAGCACCAGCACCAACACCAATACCAGCACTAGTGCCATGGACCAATCACCAAGCATCAGCGCCAAGGACCAAGCACCAATACCAACACTAGCGCAAGGAACCAGCACCAATTGTAGTGCCAGGCACCAAGCACTAGGCACCAGCACCATTATATGCACCAGCGTCAGGTACCAGGAACCAGGCACCAACACATGCACCACATTTGAAACAGGCACCAACATCAGGCTGTAGTGCCTGGTACTAGGTACCAGTACCAAGCATTAGCACCAGCACCAGTATAGATGTCAACCTTGTCATTAAATTTTCCATGCATGAAGTATTTAGGTGAAGAATACCTAGATGGTAACTTTAATGCCTATTGAACTATTGAGATCTATCAAAGAAAACTCACAAATTCCCTCACATCCACCTTCACCTTCACCTCACACAATCAAGAGTTCTTCTTTCTTCAAACATCATTCATAAGCCATAAATCCTCAAATCACCATAATTTTTAATCATTGGCTTACTATAGCTCCTAATGTCATAAGACACCACACCATATTTGAAACACATCACATGCAATCTTTCATAGTTGAAATCAAGCCAAATAAGATCAAGCTCTCTTTGATTAGTCCAAACACTAGGTAGAAAAGGTTTAAAAATATTAACAATCGTACAAATTCTTGCTCCTTTTAACACCAGTCCACTAGAAGAAGATAAATATACATCAATAACCTCACTCAAAGTAGCACCAATTTTACCAAACTTCTTCACATTGATCCAATCATGAGACAAGCCAATCACATTAGGAGTGTAAGTCCACCAACGTGCAACCAACACTAGAAAATTCCACCAATGTGTACAAATTCTGTCATCCCATCCGAGCCGAGCCCCTAACTCTGACACCACCACCAGCGATGCCACTAACAAAGAAATGTTTGCAGAACTTTCCAAAGCTTTTTTTTGGCGAAAGTAAAAAAAGAAACTAAAGCGATGGAATCAACTGGGAAAAATAAAAAATAAAAAAGAGAGATAGAGAAAAAATGAAAAGAGATAAAGAAAATGAAAAAAAAGAGAGGGAAAAGTAAAAAAAAGAGAGAAAAAGGAAAAAAATTAATAGAAAAATTTAATGTTATGCATAAAAGAGAGAAAATTGATAGGGTATGTCAATGACCTCGGTTTTTAAATAACTAAGGTCATAGAATATGTCTATAGCCTAGATTTTTAAATAACTGAGGCCATAGGGTATGTTTATGGCCTCGATCCTTGTTTTTTAAAAAACCGAGGCGAAAACCCTATGGCCTCAGTTTTTATAAAAACTGAGGCTAAATGTCTCAGACTATATGTATGTATTATAGTAGTGTTCATTTCAAAAGAGTACCAATTTTTATACCTATCATGCATCACCCTCCTATCAAACTTCCACAATCATTCAAGAAAAATATGAGCAGTATGTATTGGTGCCACATCACAAAGAACCTCATCCTCATACTTTCCAATTGAAAAAGGAACCCAAACTTGTTTATTGATATTCACTTCTCCACAATCATTCATCCATTGTAGCTTGTACAATTTTGGATGATTTTACCACTTTAAATTCAACATTTCTACCAATAAAATACTAGCAACATTAGTGCAGCTCCCACTATCAATAATAACCATACATACCTTATCCTTCAAATGGCATCTTTTGTGAAAAATATGCTCACGTTTCTCCTTATCTCCTTCATTCTTAGGTTGTATATTCAAAGCTCTCCTTGTGACAAGTAATTCTCCATGCATAGGTTCTTCCGATTCTACATCAGAACAATCCTCTAATTGTGGCATTTCATCATCACTTGAACTAGCAATTTCGATTTCTCTATCTACTTGTACAGCCATAACCTTTTTGTTCGGGCATTTAGATGCAATATGTTTGAGTCCTTGGCACCAAAAACACTTAATATCACATGACATAGTAAGAGCTCTAGTTTTAGGTTTACCTTTAGGAACAACAACTAAATTTTCTGACTTTGCTTCACCTTTTGTCCTAAAGGAAGCTTTGTTGTCCTACATGTTTGATTTCCATGGAGAACTAGAGGATGAACTAGAGCTAAACCTTTTGGACTTGATTTGCTTCTTGATGAGTACTTAAAAATCACTAAAGTTACCATGATTTAATGAATTTTAATAGATAAAATAGATTTATATTTGCATGATTTTATCATATTTTTATATAAATTTTTCTTTTTGGAATCACTGGTATTTTTATTTAAAAATAATTAAAAGACTCAAAGAAAAATACTAGAGGTAATAAATCACAAATATGTTGAGAAAAAAATGAGGAAATGCCTCGTTTCTAGTGCAAATGTCACACTGAGTCCCACACACGATAGCGCCCGTCTACCGCAAATCCCACATGCGCCAATGCCTATCTTGTCTCGAATCTCGCCCCACATGTGTGCCAACTTGTTCAAATGCATCCAAAACAAATTTTTGAGATATTTTCCAACTTTTAGCCTTTTCCTCACCTGTAAAAGGACCCTTTCCTAATCTTAAATCACACAATTTCTTAGCTCTTCTCTCTCTCTAGAAATCTTTCTTAGGTTTTGTTAGTTTTAAAGTTCTTCTCTTTTCGAGAAGAACTAGTTATGCTTTTGTAAATTTCTAGTTTTTGATTCAATAAACAGAAATTCAAATTCCGTTTCGAGGTTTTCTAGAAACGGAATGAGCATCAAAGTTCTATAAGGATTCTTTTGAGGTATAATTTTAAAATGATTATTTACAGTTAATTTTATGATTTATTCTTAGATTTTATATTTAATTTGTATGTGATTAAATTTAACATGGCTGGCTATTTGTAAATATAATATAATAATAATGTTGTTATGCTTGCAAAATATTATATAGGTAAAACATTCTATAATATAAATTGATTTTGTTTTTATTAAAAATTTTATATTAAGGATTTTAGAGAGAAATATATTATTTTTCATTACAAACTTAAATCTAAAAATTAGATTTCAAGGTTTAATTATCTGGTCTGATTTAGAGTAGTGGTTTTTTATCTGTTAGTACAATTAGATTTTAAAACTTGAAAGCTAGTATTCGAATAATTAAATTCTTATATTTAATTTGGATATCTTGAATAAAGTTTAAAATGTCTAACCTCACCAAAGTTGTCATTTAAATGGTGAGGTTAGACATTTTAAACTTTATTCAAGATATCCAAATTAAACATAAGAATTTAATTATTTGAATACTAACTTTCAAGTTTTAAAATCTAATTGTACCAACAAATAAAAAGGCATTACTCTAAATTGGATCGGATAATTAAATCTTAAAATCTAATTTTTTAGATTTAAGTTTGTAATGAAAAATAATATATTTCTATCTAACATCCTTAATATAAAATCTTGAATAAAAAATCAATTTATTTTATAGAAATGTTTTACCTATTTAATATTTCGCACGTATAACAACGTTCTTATTATATCATATTTACAAATAGCCAACCATGTTAAATTTAATCACATACAAATTAAATATAAAATCTAAGAATAAAACATAAAAATAACTATAAAGAATTTATTTTAAATTTATACCTCAAAGGAATCTTTACAAAACTTTGTTGCTAATTTTGTTTCAAAAAAACCTATAAACGGAATTTGAATTTATGTTTATTGAATCAAAAACTAGAAATTTACAAAAGCATAACTAGTTCTTCTCGAAAAAAAGAAAAAACTTTAAAACTAAAAAAACTAAGAAAGCTTTCTAGAGAGAGAGAAAGAGAAGAGATTTTTAGGCATGATTTTTATAATGGAGGAGAGGGTCCATTTATAGATTAGGAAAAGGCTAAAAAATATTCAAAAAAAATCTTGAAAATGGTCTTGGACGCATTTGGATAGGTTGGCACACGTGTGAGGGTGTTGGGGCGTGAGGTTAGGTGTTAGTGCCGATACATGAGGGCAGATAGGGGCATGGATCTCGACTTGGCCCTAGCAGGATAGGAAAGGAATGCGCGCGACTACCCATAGGATAGGTTCTAGCACACACTACCCAATGCGATGGGCAGGCTGGACTCGGCATGGCGTACGCGGGCGTTGGCGAATTAGGGAATTTTTGAACGTTTTGATCCATTTTATCAATTTTTTCCATTTTTTTACTTTTCCTCTTTTATTTATCAACATATTTTTGATGTATTGCCTTCAGTATTTTTATTCGAGTCTTAAAATTATTTTTGAATTAAAATACCTAAAAAATAATAAAAATACTCGTGATTCCAAAAAGACAATTTTATATAAAAATATGATAAAATAATACAAATATAAATCTATTTAATCAATTAAAATACATTAAATCATGGTAATTTTAGTGCTTTTTAAACACTCATCAGTAGCTTGAGTCCTAGCCTTGTAATTGGACCTTATTTTTCATAATGGATAGTTAGGTAATCAGATGGATCATTGGTTTTCCTCTTAAGCCTTTGGTGTGGCCTAGGTTGTTTCAACCTAAAACTTTCATGTGTAAACCTTTATTTATTTTTTATTTATTTTATTTATATGTGATTGCATGTATGGTCGTCTGTAAAAATTATAATTTTTCTTAACTATAGTGGTTATCTATTCAAACCCCTCTAACTAATTAGGTTCGTAACTAAAAAAGAAAATTTCAATTGGTATCCATGTAATCAAAGGATACACTTAGTGTGTCTAGGACCTTATTATGGATCACTTGAGAAAGGGTTCGTCTACAACTTATACCCTTTACTTTAATGGGTCTAATTACCCATATTGTAAGGCTTGTTTAAGAGCCTTTCTATGGTTTATAGATGAAATTGTTTAGAACTCTGTGCTTTATGGTTGAGAACCACCTTTGATTACCAAAGATAATGTTGTTACTCCTAAACCTAGAAAATAATAGACAATTGAAGATAAAACTAGTACCAACAGGAATCAAAGGCGTATTAATGTTATTTTTAGTATTGTGTCTGTTAATGAGTTTTGTCGTATTTCTCATGTTGAAACTTCTAAGCATGCTTGGGATATTTTGAAGGTTGCTCATGAAGGTACCATACAAGTTAAAAGAATAAAACCTCACATACTTATTACTCAATTTGAGAATATTATAATGAAAGAAGATGAGACTCTTTCTAAATTGTATGCCAAATTATGTGATATTATGAACACCTCTATCAATCTTGGAGAGAAAATTAATGATTTCAGGATAGTTAGAAAGATTTTTTTCTCGCTACCAGATTACTTCCATGCAAAGGTCATTTCCATTGACTAAAGTAAAGAAGTGGACACTATCAAAATAGAGAAACTTGTTGCCTCACTTCAAACTTTTGAGATGAGTTTTTTCCTTCCACAAAGAATCAAAGTGTTGCCTTCAAAACTACTTTGATTGAAGAATGTGACAATGAAAAAGTAGAACTACTCTTGACCAGAAGACTAAACAGAATATTCAACATCAAGAATCATCAAAACAAAGGACAACTAAGTCGTCAAAATGATCAGAATCTAAGAGAACTCAAAATTGTGATTTATGATGGTAAGAAACCTAAACCCATTGGACCTCAATGCTTTAAATGTATGGATTTTGGTCACTTTGCAGTTAACTCTACAAATAAGAATAACAACACTGGAAGAGCTTTCAACACTACACTAACTGACTCTAAAAGTGATAACAACAATATAGTTGAATTAGAAAATAATGACACCAATTTTCTAGAATTTGTAGCAAAAATTGATGGACACTTCAACAAGTCTAATATTGACTCAAACAATGAGGAAAGTGATTCTAAATTCTTATGCAAATATTTTAATGTCACTAGTATTAATGAAGTGTTTAGATAGTTTGTAATATGCAAAAGAGATATAGATAAGTTGCTTGTAGAAGTAACTAAACTCAATGAAAAACTAAAATTCTATGAAATAAATTCATTGGTACTCGAAAAAGATAATATTGATTTGTCTGAACATTCTAATGTTTTGAATTCAAGTCTTGCTGGTTTAGAATAGGAAAAACAATATATCATGTAGGAACTCAAACAATCCAAAGAATCTTTAAAAAAGCTATCAATTAGAGCTAAAAGATTGAACAAAGTTCTTGATTATACAATGTTAGTTGAAGACAAAAGAGGGCTAAGATATGTAGATGAGCACACTATACTATCTTCCTCAAAATAAACTGAGTTTATAAAGCCTTTAGATATGTATTCCTCGCATGCTAAACCTTCAATATCAAGAACTAAATTGGTATGACATTTTAATCCTACCTCTACTATTATTCATTATACTAAAAAACAAATAGTTGCACCTATGATTGAAAAACATATTAAATTTATGTTTGTTTGTCATAATTGTGGTAAACAAATGTCATATTAGACCATATTATAGTTTTCTTGTGAAATATCCTTATTTTAAAAATTCCTTTCATGCTAGATATTATGGAATTAATTTTCATCATCCATATATGTATGCTAAATCTCCACCAATGATGAAAAAGAAAAATAATGAATTCAAAAATAAGGATAAACCCAAGATCAATTCAAAAATAACTAAATGAATTTAATCCAAACCCAAAGATATTATGAAACCAAAATAAAATAAAATTTTGGTTAGGAAAGATTGCATTTTTTGGGTCAACTAACAATATATCTCTCTCACCTAGGTATTTTTATTGTGTGTTTTTTTGATACCATGAGAGAGCATCCTAGTTTTTTTTAGTTTAATTGTTTTCAATTTTTAATTTAGTAGTTTGATTCTTGATTTTGTTTTAGTTTAATTAAATTAATTATTTTAAAAAATTTTAAAATTCAAAAATAATAATGGGAGTATATTTTTTCTAACATTGACATAAAAGCAAATATTATTTTGGACCAAGAAAATATACATTATGTAACCTAATTTATTTTGTCTAATTATTGATTGTGTAATTAAGTATCATGTTCTGTGCATTTATATTTTTTCTTTTGCATATGGTGATTGATATTAACAAGAACTTACTCAAACACTCATTGGACACATAAGTTATGTCATGCTAGAAGTTTATAATTAATTAAGTGAGATTTTAGAACTTGAGGTAACCTTGATTGTAAAAATTATGGTTGAACTCTGTCTCTCACTATATAAAATACTATTATAGAAGATACCTAGTTTTGAGCGAGCTATCTACTATGATGGGTGAACTACGCCAAAACCCAGCATTAAAATCGGTTATTAACAGACTTTAAATGCTGAGACATAAAATTTAAAGTAGGTTCACGCATTTAACCAACTTTAAACTTGAAAGTTTATAAATTATGGACCTGATTAACCTAGAGGGGGGTGAATAGGTTATTTTTAATTCTTACTAATTTATAATTTAATAACCTAAACAAAGCAGCCAGATATGCAATCGTGTGTAAAAATAAGTGCGAAAATAAAATAATAACACACGATATTTTTAGGTGGAAACAACCTAGGCCACAACCATGACCTAAGAGGAAAACCACCAGTCCACCGGACCACCTAACTTTCCACTATGAAAATCAAATGTTCAAGTACAAACTCGGTCTTATGCTACCCTCCCTAGGATACTGCCCCAATGTACTTTACTTACGAGCCCCTGCTCTATTTTCACAGTTTCCAATATTAGCGTGAGCGGTTTCCAGACCAATTATTTCAATAAGCTTCCCGCCAATCAGATACGTTCCCAAAGTAACTGCAAAATAGTTAGCACAAAAATACAAGTGCCCGTGTGTGTTCTAGAATAGATTTAATAATGAATAATCCTAACTAGATGATTCAAAACATATGTCATTTAAATTAAATCAACTAGCAAATCCTAGACCAAAAAGATCAAATATAAGTTAAATAAAAATAGCTTCTTTAAAGATTAATAATCAAATCAAATAATTATGATATGACAAAAACAATTATTTGATCTAACAATTTAAGAACAAAAATAAAGAAGAAGCCATAAGAATATAATATCAAAATATCATAAAAATAATTAGGCTTATTAATCAATCAAATATAACCACCAATATTTGATAGATTAACTAAATAAAGAAGCCTAAAGAATTATGATCTTATATTTGTAAAACAAGAGAGAGAAGTTAAAAAGATTAGAAGAATGCTCTTGTATGGTTAATTGAAACAATGAGCAATGAGTTTTATTTATAGGAAAAATTAAAACCCTTAATCCTATGTAATTGATAAATATCTTTTCTATTACAAATAGGATTAGTAATTCTCATTAATTAAGATAACTCTTATTTAAAATAGATTTATTTTAAAATAGATTTTATGTTATCTTTTATAATAAAGATTTCAATTAT
Source organism: Hippophae gyantsensis (assembly GCA_030763125.1). NCBI lineage: Eukaryota > Viridiplantae > Streptophyta > Magnoliopsida > Rosales > Elaeagnaceae > Hippophae > Hippophae gyantsensis. The sequence continues at coordinate 35,938,688 of CM061035.1, read as the reverse complement.
AATTTAAAATATATCTTATCTAATATCTTTTAGCATATCTTATTTTAGAGTATATATATATTATCTAATATCTTTTAACATATCTTATTTTAGAGTATATATTATTTAATATCTTTTGGCATATCTTATTCCATATTTTAGCATTAAAAATAATTTTAGATTTATAAACATGTGCTATTAAATGCATAAATATAATCCTATGTGTCAAGTTATCAAAGATATACCTAAAGTACAATTATCTGGAACTCGAGCATTTGTTTGGCTTTTCTTGATAGACTTGATAACAACCCTAAAAACAAATTTATAGATAAATATTTTGTCCACGAAAATAGCCAACACTCATAGTCTTTACAAAACTTAAATTCGATTCACCCTCTAAACTAATTTTAAATTTTGTATTTGTTTTACACATTTTACTCATTTTACTCATTTTCTACTATACTCAAAACCTGTATTCGATAACATAATAGCAAAAAAAACCAAAATCTGTTTAACAAAGTTTAAATAATATAAATAATTGAAAAATTAAATATTAATTAATTACTTTAGAATTAAATTTATTAAAATTTTTTATATATAATACATATAAATATATATATTTAACTTAAATTAAAAATAAAATAATGTCTCTTTTGTCATGGATTTTGTGTTATTCCCACTTTATTTTAAGGAAAGGAAGCTTAGTTTACTTAAAATCACCAGTATAGTGACCAAGAAACTAGGCATGAGATATGAGATGGAGTTTGGGCAAAAAATAGTTGGTCTATATAACAATTCATTCCCCTAAATACATGAGCACATAAACATCCATAAAATAAATAGCCTAAATTTCAAAGACACAAGAATAGAGAAATTAAAACATTATAAAAATTATCATGGTGTTGTCCTATGTTATTCAATATCATCATATTCTTCTCCTCATTCTTCTGGTGATGTTATAATTTGAACCATGTGTTATGTCCATTATTCTCGTAAATCATCAAAAATTTGCATAGCATAGCATGACTTGTTCCAACCAAAGTACTATATTTAATTAAATTAAAAATAAGAATGTAATATTATGAATTCATAAAAAATAACTTATATATGTTAAAAGATTACCATATCAACACCGGAGTAATATAATAATAACCCCATCCTTTCGAAATCATATTAGCACTGTATTAATCTTTTTTCTATAAATATGAAGCTATCTGGAATCAAGCTAGTATTTTTAATGCTATAATGAGCTATAAATATGAAGTCAAGTGTAACTCCAATTTGTTACTTGGGTTGGTTGAGTTTTGGTGCCCATAAACTAATACTTTTGTATTTCCTTGGGGTGAAATAACAATTAATCTTAAAGATATGATGATTCTTGGTGGTTTTCCTATACTTGGTTGGCCAGTAACTACCATGATGTTATCATACCAGGAAACTAGGAAAGAGAGATGAGATGAAGTTTGGGCAAAACATTGGTCCATATAACAATTCATTCCCCTAAATACATGAGCATATAAACATCCATCAAATAAAACATACATCAAAACAGCTACCCAAACTTTAGACACTAGAATAGAGAAATTAAAGCATTATAAAAATTACCATGAAGTTGTCATATGCTATTCAAGATCATCATAATCTTTTCCTGATTCTTCTTGTGATGATATAATTTGAACCATGTGTTCTGTGCATTTCTCTCATAAATAATCAAAAATTTGTGGGTCATAGCCCAATGTGTTCCAACCAAAGAACTACATGTATTTAAATTCAAAATAAGAATGTAATATCAAATCATGAATTCACAAAAAATAAATCATATATGTTAAAAAGGTATATTGGTAAAAGAGATTACCACATCTTTAATTGGAATATTGATATTTGTGATGATTTCGCTCATAAACTTCATGATATAGTAACCACACATGACTCCATCATTTTGTTGTGGAACTTACAAAAAATAAGTGTACATCATTTTCCATATTAGAACATCTTTATTATTCAATAGCAAAATTAATTAAATTATTACTATTTGCTTGAACATACCATAACTTTGTCCCATATAAGCTTATGAGATTTTTTAAGGGCAATGCTCCTACTCTTGTTCCATAGCTTCCATGCCCTATCAAAGTTTAAAATGGTTAGTTTTTTATTAAATATTACAAAGAACAATAGAAGAAAAATAACAAGTTATAACTCTTACATTTCATCAAGTACTACTTTTGTATCTTTACTCAATTCTATGAAAGCTGAGTCATAGTACTAAACATGATTGTCATATAGATCAAGTATTACAAACATCCAATGATCTCGGCCTTGTTCAAACTTTAGTGGCCAAGGGATTTTCAACTTTTGATTTCTATTAAGTGTTAATGCCCTATCACATAATTGTTTAGCTCTGATACTAACATCATTCTCTTAATATTGATTGACAAATGAAGAATCATAGAGCATTGCTAAATGTGATGAGTGACTATCTTGAAGTCGATAATAACATACCCTATATAAAATAAATATATATAAATATAATTATATATGTTCTACATAAATGAAACAAGTCAGTCACCTTGTCCACACTTGAATTATACTTAAATGGATCATTTGATATTCAAATAATTACAATATACACTTGATTGATATATATATATATATATATATATATATATATTTGGCCAATGTCTACACCAGAAATTTCTATAGGAAGTGGCACAATCCATTCATCATTTATGCTAGATGCCCTCATAACAATAGTCATCAAAGAGCCAAGATTTCTATTAAAGTTTATAGCATAATCATAACTATACTTTTTTCATGGCTTCTTCTTGAATGATTTAGTGAGTGATGATTGCCCACTAGACCTAGATTTACCACGAGATACTTGCTTTGTGTCTCTTAAATGTTCCTCACTTACTAATTCTGGTATAATATACTAAAGAAGAATTATTACATATGTTAGTAACAATAAAAGAATAATAATATAATAGTAGTAAAAAAAATGTTATCTTAAGTAAAAAAATAGTACCATGTCAAAATTTATCATAACTTCACTCAACGGCCAAGCCACATATTGTCCAACTGCTTCTTAGACTATGGTAGCATTAGAAGGAATAGGTAGTGGACAATCATGGAGCAATGATTGATCAATTACTATTCACCAGTAATTTGGAAAATATTGATTATGAATAATTTGATCATTGCTCAATTGTTGTACCGTTACAATAATAACAAAGTCCATTGATGAAGGATGTTTCAACAAACATTTCTTATTCTATAAAAACTTTAAGCGTTATATATAATAAATAAAATATGTAATAAAAAATAAAAATAATAGACTATCTACATAAACTTTAAATCTTACTACAAATGATTCATCAAATAGAGGAGAACTCCCATGTGGGGTAACTATTGGAAAACATTCTCATCAAAACATTCATCATGATGTGATGGAATGCATAGATTGCATTGGAGATGTTGAACTACTACCCGATTGCATCTGCATTTCTAACATAAAGGAAGGACTAATAGGATGACTATATCCCATATAGAATAGAGGTTGGGCACCATGAGATTGCATGGGTGACATGCCTGACAAGGATGGTGGCATGACTGGCATGGATGGTTGCATGCCTGACAAATAAGTCATGCCCTGATTGTAGTGTGCTTCCATGCCTGACATGTGTTGTGATTGATATTCTTTTAAAGTGGCAATCTCACTTAACACTGAGGCCTTAAAAGAGCTGATTTCTTCTTCAATTTTACAATACTTCTCCTTACTGACCATCTAAGGTTTTTGTTTTGTAATGTTACAAAACTCCATATAACCATCATATTGGCTTTTTTCTCTAACATGATCAGGATGCTTGCATCTGAATGCATTATATATAGTATCATCTCTGGTTGTTCAATTATTTCACCCCTGGCTATTTGTTCTTGAAAAGCTCTCTACAAATAATAAAGCAAACAAACATATCTTACATTATTACATCAATTAGCAAAAATCATAAGGAATTTTATCAAGTTAAATTACTAACCAACTTATTTAGTTGTTCTTCTCAGTCATTGGTCTTAACTTCTTCATTTTGGGGGTCTTTGTTTCTATATACAATTTATATCGGGTAATCAGTCTACCTAATTCAGCTACCTACATAAATTGAATAAATTTATCAACCATGACATCAACTTAAATGTGAGGAAAATAAATATAAAAATATTTATAAATTAACAACTTAATAATATCATTCTTTGTCTAACTTCAGGATTTGTATACCTCCTAGTACGGTTAGAAATAATATTCTATATTGGCATATTCTGATGTTCTTCCCTAACAATTTGAAACTCATCCTTACATCTATAGTCCACAAAGTCTTTACAAGGGTGTTCTTCAAGGATTTTTTATAGTTCTACTTCATCAAGTGGTTCCAAATATAGAAACACATAATTTCTAACCAATCTGGAAGTTTTGTATTCCTTTTATGCCTTATTTGCAATATTATAACACTTGCTCATCCAAGTGTCAGGGACTTTATAATGATTCTATAAAAACACACTACAAAATATGAGATATCATACAAAAAAGATATAATATGTATAATTAGTTATAAAATAAAAGAGACTTACACAATTGGTTTTCCATATATTGAACTTTTTAGCTTCATCAACCTTAGTCCAATCATTTATATTGATTGGTATACTTGACTTCATAAGTCTAACAATGAAGGATTTCAATTATTGGCCATTTCCCGGCCCTCTAATGGATTATCAATAACATCAAATAGAATGGGTACTCTATCATCTGGGTTAAGTAGAACATCAGGTATATTCGCCCAACCCCTTCTTTTCAAATGCCCTAATGGATCATTTGTATCTATAAGCTCTGGTACCCTAGGATCCATGAAATATCTACAAACAATGATGAAATAGAAATTAATTGACAATTTTAAGTCCATACATATAAACATGTAAGAGTTATTAGAATAATATAGAACATACATTATGTTTAATTAGGTTATTGATTATATATATATATATATATATATATATATATATTCCTTCACAATCACTTCGAGTCCATGATCAAGAATCATCGTCATCAACTAGATCATCACATACATTAGGCAATTTGTTTGAGAAACTAATGATGAATGAATCGCAAGACTAGCATTACAAATACCAATCTTGTAAAACTCTCCGAAGTGCACAAATCATTTTATAGAAAATGATAAGTATACTCCCAAGGTCGATCTAAGGAAGGAATTTATGTGGTTTTTAATTTATTATTCAAAATCTTTAAAAAATTTAAATCTTAAACATCTTGTCAAGATATTTTGGTTTGTTTGTTTCCTAATCTAATAACATAAAAATAAATATAAACATAGATATAAATTCAATAGTTCATATTGTAAATTTTATCATTCATAATAGTAGAGTATTTAATGATATAATAATTAAGTTAATTATGCTTGCTCGTATTATTTAGGTTATTAAAAATATAAATTAATATTTATTGATTTTCTCTTTTTGGTATGAAAGTGTCCTTAGGCGGGGCCCAAATTCTTTTGTTTAATATTAACTAACTAATATCCTTAGGCAAGGTCTATTAATTAATTAAATATTAAATTTTAGTTTTATTTCTAAGAAAATAGCAAACCATCTAATCACAGCTTTAGGCGGAGTCAAATAATTAGAATTTATTCAAGGTATCCAAATTAAACCTAAGAATTTAATTTTCTAAGTACCAACTTTCAAGTTTTAAAACCAATACTGAAAATATGTCGTCAATACATTTTTGAATAATAGTTCTTATAAAAAAAAATTTTGAAATAGAGTTTGACTCTAACTACCGGGCGATTGTACCAACAAATAAAATAGCGCTACTCTAAATCAGACCAAATGATTAAACCTTAAAATCTAATTTTTAGATTTAAGTTTGTAACGAAAAATAAAGTATTTCTCTCTAACATTCTTAATATAAAATCTTGAATAAAAACAAAATCAATTTATTTTATGAAAATATTTTACAAATTTAATATTTGGCAAGTATAACAACGTTATAATTATATCATATTCACAAAAAGGCAACCATATTAAATTTAATCACAGACAAATTAAATATAACATATAAGAATAAAACATAAAATGATAACTGTAAAGAATCCATTAAAATAATATCTTAAAAGAATCCTTACAACAATTTGATGTTAATTCTATTACTAGAAAAGCTCTAAATAGATTTGCACATCTGCTCATTGAATCAAAAACTAAAAATTTATAAAAACATAACTAGTTCTTCTCAAAAAGAGAATAACTTTAAAAATAAAAAATAAAAAAATAAAACTTTCTAGAGAGAGAAAGAGCTCAGAAATTTTGTAAGTTTTGGAATGGGGGAAGAGGGTCCTTTTATAGATGAGGAAAAGGCCAAAAAAGGGGGGAAAAGTTTTCAAAATTTGAATTTGGGCATGTTTGGACAAAAAATCTCGCCAAAAGGGCTATTGACGCGACAGATGGGTAGTTGGGACTCTTAGGACACGGAGAGGAGTGTGCAAGAGTGCGTGGGGCAAGGCATGGGTGGGAGTTATGCTGCATGAAGGACTCGGTGAAGATGGGCGGCTGCGTGCGCGATTTTGTGCTTTTTGACCTTTTTGTCCCATTTTGTCAAATTTTTCCATCTTTTGACTTTTTCTCATTTATTTTCTCAATATATTTGTGATATATTTCCTCCAGTATTTTTTTTGAGTCTTTAAGTTATTTTTGAACTAAAATACTTGAAAAACAATAAAAAATACCTATTATTCCGAAAAGACAAATTTATATAAAAATATGATAAAATCATACAAATATAAATCTATTTAATCAATTAAAGTACATTAAATCATGGTAAGTTTAGTGTTTTTTAAACACTCATCAGAAACAGCTAATATTGGATAATGTATCAAGCATGTCATCATCTTCTTAAGCATCATAATGGTAGAACGCTTTTTTGTGGAGGCGTTAACACAATAGACCATCTTGTGTTCATTTGATTGCTCACTTAAAATACTTGTTTTGCATGAAGTGTTAACGTGAATGGATCATTAATGTGACTTATATTGGATAAATTTAGAAGGATAAATCCAAAATCATCTATTTATATCCAACATTGACAACATTTTCAACCCAATCACACAAGAATATTGTTTCATAGAGGACCTCATAATCGAGTTCCCAAATTTCTTGAATTATACCATAATATGTTCTATAAAAAAGTACAGGATTACTATCTTTTGAACTGGAAAATTGCATAGTTTGTGTAACCATCTTCACACCACTATTATGATTTACTCGGACTTTGTCTCTTGTTTGAGTCATAAACCTTGATCCATTAATTATGAAATTAGAAAATGATTTGACATCAAATTTTGGACCATGTGCAAGCCATTCTAAACTTTCTATTATTTTATGATTGGGTTTGTTAAGTTCAACTTGAATCTATGCATATAAAAACATGAAATGTGTTTAAAAAAAGTTTAAAACATTGCATAGAATACTAATGAATTCTTGTATGTGACACTTACATGGTTGCGAAACCAATTAATAACCTCTCGCTTATGTTCATCATACAACCATTTTTCTCCTCCTTTTTTATAATAAGGATCAATATTCAGTAACTTTATATACATTCTGTAATGTTATTAAAGATATATCAATTAGATATCATTAATAGTTAAATAAAAATAATTTTATTTTAAATGAAAAGGTTGAACATGTCACCACTTACTCTATGTACGATTGTGCCTCATTATTATTTACCAAAATTATTTGGTGTGCTTTTTCCCATCGATTGCTATCAATAAATTTTTTTTACTTCCACCAAGCATAAGGTTACCTACTTGGATCATGTGACATTCTAAGAACAACTTGTGCGTAGGATTCCACATTTCAGTGTAACCACTAAAGTATTCAATAGAAAACTTAATGGCCTTTTCACCAATGTAATGTTCCACCATGAATCCTTCAGGATAATTTCTATTATTTACATATCCTTTAAGGACTTACATGTATCTCTCAAAAAGATACATCCACCTTAAGTAAGTAGGACCACACAATTGAACCTCTTGAACTAAATGAACACACAAGTGAATCATTATATCGAAAAAAGGAGAAAAATATTTTTCAATTAGACACAAATTCTCTACAACATCTTTTTGTAAAGAGTTTAACTCGCCAATTGATATAAGTTTCTTGATGAACATTGATGAATTATTGATAATCGAACATGCACTACTATAAAATGTGGAATTTAAGTCGATATGTAAAGTCGGTTCAGTGAAAAATCGATGCTACATGTAGAGTCGGTTGACAGGTAATTAATTTTTTTTATCATATACAATTTTTTGTTTTAGTATATTATTATTTCATTTGAATTGTTTAAAATTGAATTTGGATATATATATATATAGTATAATTTTTTCTTCTTTTATTTATTCAATTGGTTTTTAAAATTATATAATTTATAGAATTTTCTTTATTTTTTTAGATACGTACTTAATTTTATGTACATGTTTTTCATACGTAGTTATTGAATTTGGATAGCATGAAAAATAAAATACAGAAATGTTTTCAAAAAAATATAAAAGGTCTATAGTTAACTAAAATCTTAAAAAATAATTGACCAAAAAAATAAAAAAATTGTATTGTTTAATTTCAATTTTAAAAAATGTTAAAATAATTAATACACGTCGTTTCTATGTGTCAACCGATCCTATCCATGTAATTAAGTTTTTTATTATATACAATTTATTTTGGTCGATTATTATTTTATTTGAACTATTTAAAATTGAATTTGGATATAAATATGTAGTATTATTTTTTCTTCTTTTATTTAATCAATTGATTTTTAAAATTATAGAATTTATAGAATTTTTTGTATTTGTATGGATACGTACTTAATTTTATGTACATTTTTTTCATACATAGTTATCGAATTTGGATAGCATGAAAAACAAAATATCGAAAAGTTTTCAAAAAAATATAAAAGGTCTATAGTTAATTAAAATCTTAAAAAATAATTGACCAAAAAAATAAAAAAAATGTATTGTTTAATTTCAATTTTAAAAACTGTTAAAATAATTAAAAAAATTAAAGCATGTGGATAGCATCGGTTAACATGTTGAACCGACACTACACACATGTGTAACGTTGGTTGACGTGTTGAATCGACACTACACACGTGTGTAGCGTCAGTTGACACGTAAAACCGATGTTATCCACTTGTGTAGCGTTGGTTCAACATGTCAACCGATGCTATCCAAGTGTATGTTTCCATTTCTCTTCTCTCTTCTCTATGAGAACATTTTTAATTTGCAGCACCCAAAAAAACTCAAAACCGAGCTTCATCTTCTCCACTCTTTCTCATTTTTCCGCCACCTCTGACCACCATTTACAACGCCATTTAGTGGGTTTTCTTCCTCTCCAAATTATCTTTCAAATCCCCTATTTTTTGAGCGAAATACTTAAATTTTTTATACCCATTTTCTCACTTACAAAACACCTTTTTTTTCTTCATTGCCTTCATTTTGTCACTTTATTTACTCTTGTAAGTATTTCTATTAATCCTACGCACTTATTATTCAGTTTGCGTTATTTTTTGTATAAATTTTTTATTTAGGTATGTTTTGTATTATGCATGTTATTATTTGTTTGACTGATTTTCTATGGAAATAATATCTAGATATTATGGGTTTGAGGGACTAGAATATTCATCGTACGTGGATAAATTTATTTACATATAAATAATTATATTTTATTAAGTAAAAGTAATACAATTTAAAAATTATTAAAATGAAATTTTTTTGTATTATGTACGTTTTGGTATATATTTTAATAATTAGGGAATTCATATATAATAATACCTGATATATATTGATTGGATACATTTTTAATATGCTTAATGTCATTAATAGAAAATGGACAAATCTTGGATGTTAAAGTGTAGAATTGAGCAGAACTACATTTTTGGAGTTGAAAGTTTCATGGAATTTGCTTGTAGAAATAATAATAATGAAATATGTATGATTCGATGTCCATGTGTTAAATGTAAAAATGAGCAATTTCATGAAGTTGATGAGGTTAAGTATCATGTTATCTATAATGGTATTCTTTTAAGCTATAAATGTTGGTATTATCATGAAGACAATATTGATAATACTCATGGGGAATAGATAGATAAGAATGTGAGTGGATTACATACATCTTATCATAATGTACAGGCAGAAAATATGTTTCATGGTGTTGAAGATCAACTACATGAGGATGATCCCAAAACCTTTAAAAAACTTCTAGAATATGTCCAAAAACCATTGTATCTAAAATGCAAGAAATACACTAAAATGTTGGGATTGGTTCATTTGTACAATATGAAGGCAAAATATGGTTTTTCTGAAAAGGGATTCATAGAATTACTAAATCTAATAATATGTATCTTTCTTAAGGGTATTGAATTGCCATCTTCAATGTATGAAGTGAAGAAATATCTTAGTCGATTTGGCATGTAATATCATAAGATTCATGCTTGTCCAAATGATTGCATTCTTTATAGGAAAGATTATGAGACATTACATGATTGTTCGATGTATAAAGAATCAAGATGGAAGTATGCTACAAATAAGCCAACACCTAAGAAAGGCATGCCTGCAAAGGTTCTTTGGTAAATTCCTCCAAATTTCTTGATTTCAAAGGCATGCCCGCAAAGGTTATTTAGGAAAGACATGATTCAACAATATGATGTTCATTAAAAATTTAGGTTTTAAATAGTGTAGTTATTTTAAAAAAAATATTAATCATCACAAAATTGTTATATAAATTTTGTTTTATATATCTTAAATTTGAAATCAACTCAAATGATATGGCATATTATTATTAGTAATTACAATCAATCTCATATAATTATATTTATGTGTATATATTTGTTATGTTTGGTTTTTATGTATTTATTTTTATATGATGTTTTGATAGATATTCTAATAATTAGGGAATTCATATATAATAATATCTGAAATATATTAGTTAGATACATATTTAATATGCTTAATGTAATTAATAGAAAATTGATAAATCTTGGATGTCAATGTGTAAAATTGAGCAGGACTACATTTCTGGAGTTGAAAGTTTCTTGAAATTTTCTTGTAGAAATAGTAATAATGAAATTAGTATGATTTGATGTTCATACGTTAAATGTAAAAATGAGCAATTTCATGATGTTGACGAGGTTAAGTATCTCCTTATCCATAGTGGTATTCTTTTGAGTTATAAATGATGGTATTATTATGAAAAAAATATTGATAATACTAATGGGGAAGAGATAAATAAGAATGTGAGTGGATTATATACATCTTATCATAATGTATAGATAGAAAATATGTTTCATGGTGTTGAATATGAACTACATGAGGATGTGTAAAATGTCCAAAAAATGTTGTATCTAAAATGCAAGAAATACACTAAAATGTCGGGATTGGTTCATTTGTACAATATGAAGACAAAATATGGTTTTTCTGAAAAGGGATTCATAGAATTACTAAATCTAATAATATGTATCTTTCTTAAGGGTATTGAATTTCCATCTTCAATGTATGAAGTGAAGAAATATCTTAGTCGATTTGGCATGGAATATCATAAGATTCATGCTTGTCCAAATGATTGCATTCTTTATAGGAAAGAATATGAGACATTACATGATTGTCCGATGTGTAAAGAATTGATATGGAAGCATGCTACAAATGAGACAACACTAAAGAAAGGCATACCCGTATAGATTCTTTGGTACTTTCATATGATAGCTCACTTTCAAAGGTTGTTCAAAAGTAAAGAGACATCAAAGATGTTGACTTGGCATTCAAATAATCGATCTGATGATGAGGTGCTACCTCATCCTTGTGATTCTCCAAATTGGAAAGTAGTAGATAATTTATCCTCTCAATTTGCATCTAATCCGTGCAATCTTCATCTTTCCATTGCTGCTGATGGAATTAATCCACATAGTTCCCTTAGTAACAGATATAGTTGTTGGCCAGTAATTATGGTAACATATAACCTTCCTCCCTAGTTATGTATGAAAACAAAATTCATGATGTTAACATTATTGATCTCAAGACCAAAATAACCTGGTGTTGATATTGATGTATATTTGCAACCTCTGATAAATGGTTTAAAGACGTTGTGGAATGATGGTGTATATGTTTACGATGCATATAAAGAAGAACACTTTAACTTGAGAGGATTCTTTTTATGGACAATTAATGATTTTCCTACCTATGGGAACTTATCAGGATATGTAACAAAAGGTTACAAGGGATGCCCTATATGTAGTGATGGAACTTCTGCAACCTATCTTGTTCACGGACGAAAGATGTCTTATAGAAGACATAGAAGATTTTTTCCATCTGGATACAAGTTTAGATACCAAAAGATACCGTTCAATGGTGAAGAAGATCATGATCATGCACCCCAACCTTTGCAATGTGTTGAGATATTAAGGCAATTGAATGGTATGAAATTCAAATGATATGGAAAGATGAGAAAAGAATACTCATTAAGGTAGGGAAATGAAAGAGGTCAACTAATAAAAAGGGTGAAAATGAAAATGTTACTGAATCAGTAGACCATGGTTGTTGGAATAAAAAGTCAATATTTTGGGAATTACCTTATTGGAAAGACCTACACATTCGTTACATCTTAGATGTCATGCACATTGAGAAAAATTTAGGTGAGAGCTTGATTGGTACATTACTTAATAAACCTAGAAAAACGAAGGATGGAATTAAAGCAAGACTAGATTTAAAGAAACTAGGCATACGACTTGAATTGGCACCAAGGGTGGAAAATGATAAGAATCGAACATACTTGCCACCAACATCATATACAATGTCAACAAAAGAGAATGATGTGTTTTTTAAATGTTTGGCGGGTGTGAAAGTTCATGATGGTTACTCATCCAACTTAAGAAATTTTGTGTCTATCACCGATAAGAAACTTTATGGATTGAAATCACATGATTGTCATATCTTAATGCAACAGTTATTACCAATTGCTATTAGATCAATTCTTCCAAAACATGTTCGATTATCAATAATTCTTCTTTTTCATTCTTTAATACCATATGCAAGAAATCTATACCAATTGGCGAGTTAAACTCTTTACAGAAAGATGTTGTAAATACTTTGTGTCTAATTGAAAAATATTTTCCTCCTACTTTCTTCGATATAATGATTCACTTACGTGTTCATTTAGTTCGAGAGGTTCAATTGTGTGGTCCTACTTACTTAAGAGGGATGTATCCTTTTGAGAGATATATGCAAGTCCTTAAAGGATATGTAAATAATAGAAATCGACCTGAAGAATGCAATGTGGAACATTACATTGCTAAAGTGACCATTGAGTTTTGTTCTGAATATTTTAGTGGTTGCACTGAAAATGGGAATATTATGCACAAGTTGTTCTTAGAACATCACATGACCCAAGTAGGTAACCCTATGCTTGGTGGAAGTAAGAAATTGTTTATTGATCGCACTCAATGGGAAAAAGCACACCGAATCATATTGGTAAATAATAATGAGGCACAACCGTACATAGAGTAAGTGATGTTTAACCTTTCCATTTATGCAAAAATTATTTTTTATTTAACTATTAATGATGATATCTACTTGATATATCTTTAATAACATTATAGGATGCATTTAAACTTATTGAAGATCGATCCTCGTTATAAAAAATGAGAAAAATGGTTGTATGATGAACATAAGCAAGAGCTTATTAATTGGTTTCGTAACCATGTAAGTGTCACATACAAGAATTCATTAGTACTTCTATGCAATGTTTTAAAACTTTGCTTTAAAAACATTTCATGTTTTTGTATACATAGATTCTAGATGAACTCAACAAACCCAATCATAAAATAACATAAAGTTTAGAATGGCTTGCACATGGTCCAAAATTCGATGTCAAATCATTTTCTAGTTTCACAATTAATGGATCAAGGTTTATGACTCAAGCTGGGGACAAAGTTCAAGTAAATCAGAATAGTGGTATGAAGATGGTTGCACAAACTATGCAATTTTCCAGTTCAAAAGATGGTAATCCTGTACTTTCTAATAAAACATATTGTGGTATAATTCAAGAGATTTAGGAATTGGATTATGAGGTCTTCCATGAAACAATTTTCTTGTGTGATTGGGTCAAAAATGTTATCAATGTTGGATATAAAATATATGATTTTGGATTTATCCTTGTAAATTTATCAAAGATAAGTCATACTAATGATCATTTCACATTAGCACTTCATGCAAAACAATTATTTTACGTAAGCATTTAAATTGACATAAGATGGTCTGTTGTGTTAACGCCTCCACAAAAATAGTTTTACCATTGTGATGCTTTAGAAGATGATGACCCTATGCTTGATACATTATCCAATATTAGTAATTTCTCAAACAAATTGCGTAATGTATGTGATGATCTAGTTGATGACGATGATTCTTTGTCATGTGCTCGAAGTGATTGTGAAGGAATATATGTATATGATCAACAACCTAATTAAACATAATGTATGTTTGATATTGTTCTAATAACTCTTGGATGTTTATATATATGTATGTTCCTAAAATTGTCAATTAATTTATATTTCTTCATTGTTTGCAAATATTTCATGGATCCTTGGGTAACAGAGCTTGTAAATCCAAATGATCCATTAGGGAATTTGAAAATAAGGGGTTGGGCGAATATACCTGATGCTCTACTTAGCCCAAATGATAGAGTCCATGTTCTATTTTATGCTACTGGTAATCTAATAGGGGAAAATGGCCAACAATTGAAACCCTCTATTGGTAGACTTATGAAGTCAAGTATACCAATCAATATAAATGATTGGACTCAGGTTGACAAAGCTGAAAAGTTAAAAATATGGAAAACTATTTGTGTAAGTCTCTTATATTTTATAACTAATTACATATATTATATCTTTTTTGTATTATATCTAATCTTTTGTAGTGTGTTTTTACAGAATCGTTATAAAGTCGGTGAGACTTGGAAGAGCAAGTACTATAAGATTGCAGATAAGGCATGGAAGGAATACAAGACTTCCAGATTTGTAAGAAATTATGTGTTTCTATATTTGGAACCACTTGATGAAGTAGAGCTCTACAAAATCCCTGAAGGACACCCTTGTATTACACATAAAGTTTGGAAAGACTTCGTGGATTATAGACGTACAGATGAATTTCAAATTATTAGGGAAGAAAATAAGAATATACAAATGCATAATATTCTTTTTAACCGTACTGGGAGGTCTTCAAATCTTGAAATTAGATATATAATGGTATTATTAATTTGTGTTAATTTATAAATATTTTTATATTTATTTTCCACAAATTTAAGTTGATGTCATGGTTAATAAATTTATTTAATTTATGTAGGACGTTGAATTGGATAGACTGACTACCCAATCTGAATTGTATAGAGAAACAAAGACTCCCAAAATGAAGAATTCGAGACCAATGACTAAGCAAGGAGAAGAACAACTAAATAAGTTGGTTAGTAATTTCGGTTGTCACAAAGTCCATATGAGTTTTAATAATTGATGTAATAATATATGATATGTTTGTTTGCTTTATTATTTGTACAAAGCTGTTCAAGAACAAATATCCAGGGGTGAAATAATTGAAGATCCTAAGAGAGATGCTATATATCATGCATTCGGATGCGAGCATCCTGGTCGTGTTAGGGGAGGTAGCCAATATGATGGTTATATGGAGTATTTTAACATTCTAAAACAAAAGCCTCAATAAGGAGAAGTACAGTAAAATTGAATAACTCAACTTTTTAAGGCCTTAGTGTTAAGTGAGATTGCCACTTTAAAAGAATATCAAGCACAACACATGTCAGGCATGACATCATACTACAATCAGGGTATGCCATATTGGCTAGGAATGCAACCATCCATACCAGGCATGCCACTATCCATGCCAGGCATACTATCCATGCCAAGCATACCCATGCAATCTCATAGCGCTCAACCTATATCCAGTATGGGATATAGTCATCCTATTAGTCCTCCCTTTATGCTAAGAATGTAGATGCAATCAAGTAGTGGTTCATTTTCTCCAATGCAACCTGCACATTCTTACCATCAATCACATCACGATGAACGTTTTGGTGAGAATGCACATCCAATAGCTACCCCACATGGGAGTCCTCCTCTATTTGATGAATCATATATGATAAGATATTAATTTCTAGTGTAGAAAATCTATTATTTTTATTTTTTATTATATGTTTTATTTATTATATATATCACTTAAATTTTTTACAAAATATGAAATATTTGTTGAAACATCCTTCATCAACTGACTTTGTTGCTATTAGAATGGTACAACAATTGAGCGATGATCGGATGATTCATAAGCAATATTTTCCAAATCATTGACAAATAGCAATTGATCAATCATTACTCCATGATTGTCCACTACCTATGCCTTCTGATGCTACCACAGTCCAAGAGGTGGTTGGACAGTATGTGGCTTGGCCGTCGATTCAAGTTGTTCAAAATTTTGACGTGGTACTATGTTTTTACTTAAAAGATAACACTTTTTTACTACTATTATTTTATTATACCTTTTATTGTTACTAACATACATAATACTTCTTCTTTAGTCTATTATACCAGAACTCTTAAATGCGGCACATTTAAGAGATATGAAGTAAGTATCTCGTGGTAAATTTATGTCTAGTGGCCAATCATCACACACTAAGTCATTCAAGAAGAAGCCTTGGAAAAAGTATAGTTATGATTATGCTTTAAACTTCAGTAGAAATCTTGGCACTTTAATGACTATTGTTGCGAGGGCATTTAGCATAAATGATGGATTGACTGTGCCACTTCCTATAGTAATTTATGGTGTACATATCGGCCAAACATATATATCGATCGAGTGCATATTGCAACTATTTGAATATCAAATGATTGATTTAAGTATAATTCAAGTGTAGACAAGGTGAGTTTTTAGTAAATTTTTTCATTTATGTAGAAAATATATAATTATATTTATATTATCTAATTACTTATATATATTTCGTTTTTATAGGGCATGCTATTATTGACTTCAACATAATCACTCATCACATTTAGCAATGCTCTATAATTCTTCATATGTCAGTCAATATCAAGAGAAGGATGTTAACATCAGAGCTAAACAATTATGCGATAGGGCATTAACGCTTAACAGAAATAAAAAGTTGATAATCCCTTAGCCACTAAGGTTTGAACAAGGCCAAGATCATTGGATGTTGGTAATCCTTGATCTGTTCAATAATCATGCTTGGTATTGTGACTCAACTTTTATAGAATTGAGTAAAGATACAAAAGAAGTTGTTGAAATGTAAGAGTTATAGCTAGCTATTTTTTTCTATTGTTCTTTGTAATATTTAATAAAAACTAACCATTTTAAACTTTGATAGGGCATGGAAGTTGTGGAACAAGTTTACGGGTATTACCCTTAAAAATATCATAAGTTTATATGGCATAAAGTTATGGCATGTACAAGTGAATATTAATAATTTTATTAATTTTACTATTGAATAATAAATATGTTTGCATATGGAAAATCATGTACACTTGTTTTTTGTAGGTTCCACAACAAAATAATGGAGTCATGTGTGGTTATTATGTCATGAAGTTTATGAGCAAAATCATCACAAATATCAAAATTTCAATTGAAGATATGGTAATATCTTTTACCAATATACATTTTTAACATATATGAGTTATTTTTTGTGAATTCATGAAATTACATTCTTATTTTGATTTTAAATACATATAGTTCTTTAGTTGGAACAAGACGGGCTATGACCCGCAAATTTTTGATGATTTACGAGAGGAATGTGCAAAACACATGGTTCAAATTATATCATCACAAGAAGAATCAGGAGAAGATGTTGATGATCTTGAATAGCATATGACAACATAACGGTAATTTTTATAATGCTTTAATTTCTCTATTCCTGTGTCTGAAGTACCTTGTTGATGGATGTTTTGTTTGATGGATGTTTATGTGATAATGTATTTAGGGGAATGCATTGTTTTATGGACCTATTTTTTGCCCAAACTTAATCTCATCTCTCTTACCTACTTTCCTTATGACAACATCATGGTAGTCACTGGCCAGCCAAGTATAGGAAAACCACCCAAGAATCATCATTCTAGTGTAATATCATGAATTCACAAAAAATAAATTATATATGTTAAAATATTATTAGAAGAGATTACCACATCGACACTCGAGTGATATAATAATAACATTATCCCTTCGAAATCATATTAGCATTTTATTAATATTTTGTCTATAAATATGAAGTTATCTGGAATCAAGCTAGTATTTTTAATTCTATAATGAGCTCTAAATATGAAGTCAAGTATAACTCCGATTTGTTACTTGGGTTGGTTGAGTTTTGGTGCCCATAAACGTAATACACAGTTGTTCCAAGCCAAGTAACAAATCGGAGTTACACTTGACTTCATATTTAGAGCTCATTATAGCATTAAAAATACTACCTTGATTCCAGATAGCTTCATATTTATAGACAAAAGATTAATAAAGTGCTAATATGATTTTGAAGGGATAAAGTTATTATTATATCACTCAGATCACTACTACAGAAATAGGTATTAAAGTCGGTTCGCTGAACCGACTTTAAATTTAGCGACTTAAAATGGAAAGTTGGTTCACACGATGAACCGACTTTACTCGTACATTTTATGATTTTTTTTAATTTTTATTTTCATTTTTCCTATTATTCAATATATATATATAGCATAAAAAAACTAAAATATAAATAATAATACAAATAATTAAAAATTTAAATATATTTAATTACTTGATAATTAAATTTATTACAAAAACAAATAATGTATATATAATACATATAGTTAACTTAAATTACAAATAAAATAATGTCATCAAAGTGTAATTATGCGATCGAGTAAGCTTGGTTGGCCTTCACAAGCATTATGACAAAAAAACAGTTGATCCATATAACAATTCATATTCCCCTACATACATGAGCACGTAAAACATCCATCAAACAAGTAGTCTAAACTTCAGACATACGAATAAAGAAATTAAATCATTATAAATATTATCATAAAAAAGAGATTACCATGTACAACGATATTCGACGAACTCATATTAGCACTTTATTAATCATTTGTCTATATATATGAAGTTATCTGGAATCTCTACTAGTATTTTTAAATGTTATATATAATGAACTCTAAATATGAAATCAAGTGTAACTCCGATTTATTACTTGGCTTGTGTGAGTTTTGGTGCCCTTAAACATATGGAACACGTTCATGGGCACCAAAAATCATACAAACCAAGAAACAAATCGGAATTACGTACACCTAATTTGTCCATTTAGAGCTCATTATAGTATTAAAAATACTAGTAGAGATTCCAGATAAATTCATATTTATAAACAAATGATTAATAAAGTGCTAATATGAGTTCGTAAGGAAAGTAGGAAAGAGAGATGAGATGTAGTTTGGGCCAAAAATAGGTCCATAAAACAATGCATTCCCCTAAATACATGAGCATATAATCATCAATCAAACAAGTGATTTCAAACATAGGAATAGATAGAGAAATTAAATCATTAAAAAATTTATTGTTATGTTGTCATATGCTATTCAAGATCATCAGAATCTTCTCCTGATTCTTCTTGTGATGATATAATTTGAAGCATATGTTCTGCCCATTCCTCTCGAAAATCATCAAAAATTTGCTGATCGTAGCTCGTCTTGTTCCAACCAAAGAACTACATGTATTTAAAATCAAAATAAGAATATAATTTCATTTATTTACAAAAACAAACTCAAATATGTTAAAAATATTTATGTATATGGGTAAAAGATATTACCACATCATCAATTGGAATTTTGATATTTGTGATGATTTCTCTCATAAACTTCATGACATAATAACCACACATGACTCCATTATTTTGGAGTGGAACCTACAAAAAAAAAGTGTACATGAATTTTCATATTCGAACATCTTTATTATTCAATTGTAAAATTAATAAAATTATTAATATTGACTTGTACATACCATAACTTTTGTCCATATAAGCTTATGAGATTTTTGGAGGACAATGCCCTTAAACTTGTTCCATAACTTCCATGCCTTATCAAGTTTTAAAACGGTTAGTTTTTATTAAATATTACAAAAAATAATAGAAGAAACTAATATGTAACTATAACTCTTACATTTCAACAACTGCTTTTGTATCTTTACTCAGTTCTATAGAAGCTGAGTCACAGTACCAAGCATGATTATTGAACAGATCAATGATTACCAACATCCAATGATCTTGGCCTTGTTCAAACCTTAATGGCCAAGGGATTATCAACTTTTGATTTCTGTTAAGTGTTAATGCTCTATCACATAATTGTTTAGCTCTGATGCTAACATCCTTCTCTTGATATTGATTGACATATGAAGAATCATAGAACATTGCTAAATGTGATGAGTGATTATGTTGAAGTCAATAATAGCACGCCCTATATAAAAGATATATATATATATATATATATATATATATATATATATATATAATTAGATAATATAAATATAATTATATATGTTCTGCATAAATAAATAAAAAATAAATAGATTGAGGACTCATCTTGTCTACACTTGAATTATACTTAAATCGATCATTTGATATTCAAATAGTTGCAATAAGCACTCATCGATATATAAGTTTGGCCGAGGTCTACACCAAACATTTCTATAGGAAGTGGCACAGTCCATCCATCATTTATGTTATATGCCCTCCCAACAATAGTCATCAAAGTGCCAAGATTTCTGCTGAAGTTTAACGCATAAATATGACTATACTTTTTCCAAGGCTTCTTCTTGAATTACTTGGTGCGCGATGATTGGCCACTAGACATAGATTTAGCACGAGATACTTGCTTCGTATCTCTTAAATGTGCCGCATTTAAGAGTTCTGGTATAATAGACTAAAAAAAGTATTATATATGTATTTTTTAGTAACAATATAAGATATAATAAAATAATAGTAGTAAACAAGTGTTATCTTTTAAGTTAAAAAATAGTACCACGTCAAAATTTAGAACAACTTGAATCGACGACCAAGCCACATACTATCCAACCGCTTCTTGGACTGTGGTAGCATCAGAAGGCACAAGTAGTGGACAATCATGAAACAATGATTGATCAATTACTATTCGCTAATGATTAGGCAAATATTGATTATGAATCATCCGATCATTGCTCAATTGTTGTACCGTTCCAATAGCAACATAGTCCGTTGATGAAGGATGTTTCAACAAACATTTCATATTCTGTAAAAAATTTAAGTGTTATATATAAAAAAATAAAACATTTAATAAGAATTTAAAAATAATAAATTATATACACTAGAAATTAAAATCTTACCACATATGATTCATCAAATAGAAGAGGACTCTCATGTGGGGTAGCTATTGGATGTACATTCTCACCAAAATGTTCATCTTGGTTTGATTTGTGGTAAGAATGTGCAGATTGCATTGGAGAAAATGAACCACTACTTGATTGCATATGCATTCTTGGCATATAGTGAGTTCCAATAGGATGGCTATATCCCATACTGGATGTAGTTTGAGCGTATTGAGATTGCGTGGGTGGCATGCCTGGCATGGATGGTGGCCTGCCTATCATGTATGGTGGCATGCTTGGCATGAATTGTGGCATGCCTGGCATGGAAGGTGGTATGCTTGGCATGGATGGTTGCATGCTTGGCCAATATGGCATGCCCTGGTTGTAGCGTGATGCCATGGCTGACATTTGTTGTGATTGATGTTCTTTTAGAGTGGCAATCTCACTTATCACTGAGGCCTTAAAGGAGTTGAATTCTTCTTCAATTTTTGTGTACTTCTCTTTACTTACCGTCTGAGGCTTTTGTTTTGGAATGTTAAAATACTCCATAGAACCATCATATTGGCTACCTCCCCTAACACGACCAGGATGCTCGCGGCCAAATGCATGATATAAAGCATCTCTCCCAGGCTCTTCGATTATTTCACCCCTGGATATTTTTTCTTCAACGGCTCTCTACAAATAATAAAGCCATCAAACATATCATTCATTATTACATCAATTATTAAATATCATTAAGACTTTTTATCAACCAAAATTACTAACCAACTTATTTAATTGTTCTTCTCCTCGCTGAGTCATCGGTCTTGAATTCTTCGTTTTGGGAGTCTTTGTTTCTATGTATAATTCAGTTCGGTAATGTGTCTACCCAATTCAGCTTCCTACATAAATTATGAAAATTTTATTAACAATGACATGAAATTAAATTGAGGAAAATAAATATAAAAATATTTATAAATTAAGACAAATTAATAATACCATTCTATATCTAACTTCAGGATTTGAAGACCTCCCAATACGGTTAGGAAGAATGTTATGCATATGTACATTCTGATGATCTTCTCTAATAATTTGAAATTCATCTGAACGTCTATAATCCACAAAGTCTTTCCAAACTTGAGGTGTAATCCAGGGGTGTCCTTCAGGAATTTTGTAGATTTCATTCTCATCAAGTGTTTCCAAATATGGAAACACATAATTTCTTGCCAATCTGGAAGTCTTGTATTCCTTCCATGCCTTATTTGCAATCTTATAACACTTGCCCTTCCAACTGTCATCGACTTTGTAACGATTATATAAAAACATAGTACAAAAGATTAGATATACACCTAATACAATATATATATTGATTATAAAATATAAGAGACTTACACAAATGGTTATCCATATTTTGAACTTTTCTGCTTCGTCAACCTCAGACCAATCATTTATATTGATTGGTATACTGGACTTTGCAAGTCGACCAATATAGGATTTCAATTGTTGACCATTTTCCCCTATTGGATTACTAGTAGCATCAAATAGAACAGGTATTCTATCATCTGGGTTAAGTGGAGCATCAGGTATATTTGCCAAACCCCTTCTTTTCAAATACCCCAATGGATCATTTGGATCTACAAGCTCTATTATCCAAAGATCCATAAAATATCTACAAACAATGAAGAAATATAAATTAATTGACAATTTTAGGAACATACATATATATAAGAGTTATTACAACAATATAGAACATATGTTATGTTTAATTAGGTTGTTGATCATATACATATATTCCTTCACAATCACTTCGAGCCCATGATGAAGAATCATCATCATCAATTAGATCATCACATACATTAGGAAATTTATTTGAGAAATTACTAATATTGGATAATGTATCAAGCATAGAGTCATCATCTTTTACAGCATCACAATGGTAAAACTCTTTTTGTGGAGGCATTAACACAACAGACCATCTTGAATCAATCTGATCGCTCACGTAAAATACTTGTTTTGCATGAAGTGCTAACGTGAAAGGATCATCAGTGTGACTTATCCTGGATAAATTTACAAGGGTAAATCCAAAGTCATCTATTTTATATCCAACATTGATAACATCTTCGACCCAATCACACAAGAAAACTATTTCATTGAAGACCTCATAATCCAATTCTCAAATCTCTTGTATTATACCATAATATGTTCTATCAGAAAGTACAGTATTAGCATCTTTTGAACTAGCAAATTTCATAGTTTGTGCAACCATCTTCACCCCACTATTTTGATTTACTCGGACTTTGTCCCTAGCTTGAATCGTAAACCTCGATCCATTTATTGTGAAACTATAAAATGATTTGACATCGAATTTTGGCCCATGTGCAAGCCATTGTAAACTTTCTAATATTTTATGATTGGATTTCTTGAGTTCATCTCAAATCTATGTATACAAAAACACAAAATGTGTTTAGAGCAAAGTTTTAAAACATTGAATAGATCTAGGAAGATACATGCATGAATTTTTGTTTGTGATACTTACATGGTTGCGAAACCAATTAATAAGCTCTTGCTTATGTTCATCATACAACCATTTTTCTCCTCCTTTTTTTTTATAACGAGGATCGATCTTCAATAAGTTAAAATGCATCCTGTAATGTTATTAAATATATATTAAGTTATATATCATCATTAATAGTTAAATAAAAAATGATTTTTGCAATCATGAAACAATGAACATCACTTACTCTATGTACGGTTGTGCCTCATTATTATTTACCAAAATGATTCGGTGTGCTTTTTCCCATCGAGTGCAATCAATAAATAATTTCTTACTTCCACCAAGCATAGGGTTACCTACTTGGATCATGTGACGTTCTAAGAACAACTTGTGCATAGGGTTCCCAATTTCAGTGCAACCACTAAAGTATTCAGAACAAAACTCAATGGCCTCTTCAGCAATGTAGCGTTCCACCATGCATCCTTCAGGTTGATTTATATTATTTACATATCCTTTAAGGACTTGCATATATCTCTCAAAAGGATACATCCACCTTAAGTAAGTAGGACCACACAATTGAACATCTCGAACTAAATGAACACATAAGTGAATCATTATATCGAAGAAAGAAGGAGGAAAATATTTTTCAATTAGACACAAAGTCTCTACAATTTCTTTCTGTAAAGAATTTAACTCGCCAATTGATATAGATTTCTTGCATATTGTATTGAATAATGAACAAAGCCGAATTATTGATAATCGGACATGTTTTGGAAGAATTGATCTAATAGCAACTGGTAATAACTGTTGCATTAAGATATGGTAGTCATGTGATTTCAATCCATACAGTCTCTTATCGGTGATAGACACAACATTTCTTAAGTTGGATGAGTAACCATCAGGAACTTTCACACCCTCCAAACATTTACAAAACACATCCTTCTCTTTTGTTGACATTGTATATGATGCTGGTGGTAAGTATGTTCGATTCTTATCATTTTCCACTCTTGGTTCCAATTCAGGTCGTATGCCTAGTTTCTTTAAATCCAATCTTGCTTTAATTCCATCCTTTGTTTTTCCAGGTATATTAAGTAAAGTACCAATCAAGCTCTCACATACATTCTTCTCAATGTGCATAACATCTAAGATGTGACGAATGTGTAGGTCTTTCCAATAAGGTAATTCCCAAAATATTGATTTTTTTCCAACAACCATGGTAAGTCGGTTCAAACTCTTTTACATTTTCACCCATTTCATTAGTTGTCCTCTTTCATTTCCCTACCTTAGTGATTTTTTTTTCATCTTTCCATATCGTTTGAATGTCATCCCATTCAATTGTCTTAATATCTCAATACCTCGCAAATGTCGAGTTGCATGATCATGATCTTCTTCACCATCGAACGGTTTCTTTTGGTATCTAAACTTGTGTCCAGATGGAAAAAATCTTCTATGTCTTCTATAAGACATCTTTCTTCCGTAAACAAGATAAGTTGCAGAAGTTCCATCAATACATATAAGACATCCCTTGTAACCTTTTGTTGTATATCCTGATAAGTTTCCATAGGCAGGAAAATCATTAATTGTCCATAAAAGGACCCCCTTCAAGTTAAAGTATTCTTCTTTATGTGCATCGTAAACATTTACACCATCATTCCACAACGTCTTTAAATCATCTATCAGAGGCTGCAAATATACATCAATATCAACACTGGGTTGTTTCGGTCTTGAGATCAATAATGTCAACATCATGAATTTTCTTTTCATACACAACCAGGGAGGAAGGTTGTATGTTACCATAATTACTGGCCAATAGCTATATCTACTACTGAGGGAACTATGTGGATTAATTCCATTAGCAGCAATGGAAAGACGAAGATTGCGCGGATCAGATGAAAATTGAGGAGATAAATTATCTACTACTTTCCAATTTGGAGAATCACAAGGATGACATAGCACCCCATCATCAGATCGATTATCTGAATGTCAAGTCAACATATTTGATGTATATTTACTATTGAACAACCTTTGAAAGCGAGGAATCGAAGGAAAGTACCAAAGAACCTTTGCAGGCACGCCTTTCTTATGTGTTGTACTTTCATTTGTACCATGCTTCCATCTCGATTCTTTACACATAGGACAATCATGTAATGTCTCATATTCTTTTCTATAAAGAATGCAATCATTAGGACAAGCGTGAATCTTATGATATTCCATGCCAAATCGACTAAGAGATTTCTTCACTTCATACATTGAAGATGGAAATTCAATACCCTCAGGAAACATATCGACTAGTAGATTTAGTAATTCTGTGAATCCCTTGTTAGAAAAACCATGTTTTGCCTTCACATTGTACAAATGAACCAATCCTGACATTTTAGTGTATTTTTTGCATTTTGGATACAACGGTTTTTCGGCATTTTCTATAAGTTTATTAAAGGTTTCGGGATCATCCTCTCGTAATTCATCTTCAATATCATGAAACATATTTTCTGTCTGTACATTATGATAAGATGTATGTAATCCACTCACATTCTTATTTATCTTTTCCCCATGAGTATTATCAATATTTTCTCCATGATAATACCAACATTTATAGCTCAATAGAATACCATTACGGTAAGGTGATACTTAACCTCATCAAATTCATGAAATCGCTCATTTTTACATTTAATGCCTGGGCATCGAATCATACTAGTTCCAGTATTACTATTTCTACAAGCAAATTCCATAAAACTTTCAACTCCAGAAATATAGTCTTGCTCAATTCTACACTTTGACATCCAAGATTTGTCAATTTTCTATTAATGACATTAGATAAACATATTACTTAATTATGTATACAATGAATATATTTCAAGTATTATTATATATAAATTTCCTAATTATTAGAATATATATCAAAACATACATAATGCAAAACAGTTATCATTTTAATCATTTTACAAAACCATTTCTATACAAATTAAAAAATAAGCAAGATGTTAGCATGAATATATAAAAACCAATCACGCACTTTGGTTGATTCTAATTTCTAAGCATGTTACTATATCTTAATTAAAAAGTAATATTAATTATACGTATATAACATTCTATAGAAGTATATAGGCACTACTATATATAGTAATATATTTGTAACATTTTAACACATAAGTAGCATATATAAATAAAAATAATAATACTTCTTAGTTTTTAGTTATTATTTGATTTTTATTAATATATATATATTTATAATTTTTTTAAGAGTCAATAGATAACACGTATAACTTTTATACCAATATAATTTCTTACAAATTTAAAAAAAAATATATTTTTCCCCTATTCACTACTTAATAAAATATAATTATTTATATATAAATAAATTTATCCACGCATAGTAAACCCACAACATTTTAGATATTATTTCCACATAAAATAAGTCAAACATAATAACAAGCAAAATAAAAAACATACCTAAATCAAAAATTTATACAAAATATAAAACAAACTGAATAATATAAGCTGCAAAATTCTACTTAATAAAATATAATTATTTATAATATATAAATAAATTTATCCATGCACAGTAAATATATATAATTCATCAAACCCACAAAATTTTAGATATTATTTCCACATAAAATAAGTCAAACATAATAATAAGAAAAATAAAAAACATACCTAAGTCAAAAATTTATACAAAATATAAAACAAACTGAATAATAAATTACAAAATTCTACTATAATTATTTATTATCCACGCATAGTAAATATATATAATCCATCAAAACCATAACATTTCAGATATTATTTTCACATAAAATAAGTCAAACAAAATAACAAACAAAATAAAAAACATACCTAAATCAAAAATTTATACAAAAAATGGGTATAAATTTTTTTTAATATTTCGCTCAAAAAAATAGTAGATCTGAAAGATAATGAGAAGAAGAATATAACTTACAAAATGACGTTATAAATGGTGGTCGGAGGTGGCCGAAAATTTAGAAAGAAGGTGGCTCGCGGTGTAGGAAAATGGAGGAGATAGAGGAAGAAAATGGAGGAGAGAGGAAGAAAATAGGGTTTTGCATAAAAAATTACCCGAATTTGGATATATTAGGTAGATAGCATCGGTTGACGTGGAGAACCGACGCTACCCACGTGGATAGCGTCGGTTGGCCACGTCAACCGACGCTATCCACGTTGGACGTAGCGTCGGTTGGCCACGTGGGTAGCGTCGGTTCTCCACGTCAACCGACGCTATCCACGTGGGTAGCGTCGATTGATGTGGCCAACCGACGCTACGTTAGTGTCAGTTCTACACCAAATCGACTTTAAATTCATTATAAGTTGGTTTTTTCCAAAAACCGACTTTACACAGCAACTTAAATACTTCTTTTTGTAGTAGTGGATGTCGATGTGGTAATCTATTTTACTAATCTTTAACATATATAAGTTATTTTTTTTGAATTCATGATATTACATTCTTATTTTGAATTTAATTACGTAAATTTCTTTGGTTAGAACAATTGGGGCTATGATATGCATATTTTTGATGATTTACAAGAAGAATGGACATAACACTTTGTTTAAATTATAACATCATGAGAAGAATATAATCTTGAATAATATGGGACAATACCATGGTAATATTTATAATGCTTTAATTTCTCCATTTATATGTCTCTGAAGTTTAGACTATTTGTTTAATGGATGTGTACGTGCTCATGTATGTAAGGGAATGAATTGTTATATAGACCAGCTACTTTTTGCCCAATTTCCTTGTCACTATGCTGGTGATTCTAAACCAACCAAGCTTACTCTCCTTGAAATAAAATGGAAATATCACAAAATCCATGACACTTTGACGACATTATTTTATTTGTAATTTAAGTTAACTATATATATGTATTGTATATACATTATTATTTTGTAATAAATTTAATTATCAAGTAATTAATTATATTTAAATTTTTAATTATTTGTATTATTATTTACACTTTGTTATGCTATTTGTGTATATATGATCGAATATAGGTTATTAGTAGAGTACAAAATGAGTACAACTATGTCAAAAACAAATATCAATATATATTTTAAAGTCAGTTCAACGCGTGAACTGACTTAAAATTTTTAAGTCTTTAAATTTAAAGTCGGTTCAACGAACCAACTTTAATGACCCATTTTGTAGTAATGATGTTTTGGAAGAATTGATCTAATAGCAACTGGTGATAACTATTGCATTAAGATATGATAGTAATGTGATTTCAATCCATAAAGTTTCTTATCGGTGATAGACATAAAATTTCTTAAGTTGGATGAGTAACCATCAGGAACTTTTACACTCGCCGAACATTTACAAAACACATCTTTCTCTTTTATTGACATTATATATGATGTTGGTGGCAAGTATGTTCGATTCTTATCATTTTCCACCCTTGGTGCCAATTCAGGTTGTATGTCTAGTTTCTTTAAATCCAGGCTTGCTTTAATTCCATCCTTCTTTTTCCAGGTATATTAAGTAATGTACCAATCAAGATCTCACATAAAATTTTCTCAATATGCATGACATCTAAGATGTGACGAATGTGTAGATCTTTCCAATAAGGTAATTCCCAAAATATTGACTTTTTATTCCAATAGCCATGGTCTACTGATTTAGTAACATTTTCATTTTCACTCTTTTTATTAGTTGACCTCTTTCGTTTCCCTACCTTAGTGAGTATTCTTTTTTTCATCTTTCTATATCGTTTGAATGTCATACCATTCAATTACCTTAATATATCAACACCATGCAAAGGTCGGGGTGCATGATCATGATCTTCTTCACCATTGAACGGGGTCTTTTGGTATCTAAACTTGTATCCAGATGGAAAAAATCTTCTATGTCTTCTATAAGACATCTTTCATCCATGAACAAGATAAGTTGCAGAAGTGCCATCACTACGTATAAGGCATCCCATATAACCTTTTGTTTCATGTCCTAATAAGTTCCCATAGGAAGGAAAATCATTAATTGTCCATAAAAGGACCCCCCCTCAAGTTAAAGTGTTCTTCTCTATATGAATCGTAATCATTTACACCATTATTCTAAAATGTCTTTAAATCATCTATCAGAGGCTGCAAATATACATCAATACCAACTCTGAGTTCTTTTGGTCCTGAGATCAATAATGTTAACATCATGAATTTTCTTTTTCTACACAACTAAGGAGGAAGGTTATATGTTACCATAATTACTAGCCAATAGCTATATCTACTACTAAGGGAACTATGTGGATTAATTCCATCAGCAGCAATGGAAAGACGAAGATTGCATGGATCAGATGCAAATTGAGGGGATAAATTATTTACTACTTTCCAATTTAGAGAATCACACGGATGATGTAGCACCCCATCATCATATCGATTATATGAATGCCAAGTCAACATCTTTGATGTCTCTTTACTTTTGAACAACCTTTGAAAGCGAGAAATTTAGAGGAATGTACCAAAGAACCTTTGCGGGCATGCCTTTCTTATGTGTTGGATTATTTGTAGCATACTTCCATCTTGATTCTTTATACATCGAACAATCATGTAATGTCTCATATTCTTTCCTATAAAGAATGCAATCATTTGGACAAGCATGAATCTTATGATATTCCATGCCAAATCGACTAAGATATTTCTTCACTTCATACATTGAAGATGGAAATTCAATACCCTTAAGAAACATACATATTATTAGATTTAGTAATTCTATGAATCCCTTTTCAGAAAAATCATATTTTGCCTTCACATTGTACAAATGAACCAATCCTAACATTTTAGTGCATTTCTTGCATTTTAGATACAACGGTTTTTGGACATATTCTAGAAGTTTTTTAAAGGTTTTGGGATCATCCTCATGTAGTTCATATTCAACACCATGAAACATATTTTCTATCTATACATTATGATAAGATGTATATTATCCACTCACATTCTTATTTATCTCTTCCCCATTAGTATTATCAATATTTTTTTCATAATAATACCATCATTTATAACTCAAAAGAATACCACTATGGATAAGGAGATACTTAACCTCGTCAATATCATGAAATTGTTCATTTTTTACATTTAACGCATGGACATCAAATCATACTAATTTCATTATTACTATTTCTACAAGAAAATTTCAAAAACTTTCAACTCCAGAAATGTAGTCCTGCTCAATTCTACACATTGACATCCAAGATTTATCAATTTTCTATTAATTACATTAAGCATATTAAATATGTATCTAACCAATATATTTCAGATATTATTATATATGAATTCCCTAATTATTAGAATATCTATCAAAACATCATATAAAAATAAATACATAAAAACCAAACATAACAAATATATACACATAAATATAATTATATGAGATTGATTGTAATTACTAATAATAATATGCCATATCATTTGAGTTGATTTCAAATTTAAGATATATAAAACAAAATTTATATAAAAATTTTGTGATGATTAATATTTTTTTAAAAATAACTACACTATTTAAAACCTAAATTTTTAATGAACATCATATTATTGAATCATGTCTTTCCCATTTCATAAAAATAAAAATAAAAAAAATTAAAAACCAACCTTAAATCACAATCATAAATATATAAATTTATTTTATTACGAAAATTTATACAAAACCTACATAATAAAAATAATAGCATACATAATACAAAACCAACATAATACAAAACTTTATACACATAATATATAAAAAAGAAAGAAATATGAATAATAAGTACGTAGGATTAATAGAAATACTTACAAGAGTAAATAAAGTGACAAAATGAAGGAAATGAAGAAAAAAGGTGTTTTGTAAGTGAGAAAATGGGTATAAAAATTTAAGTATTTCGCTCAAAAAAATTGGAGATCTGGAAGAGAAATTAGAAAGAAAGAAAACCCACTAAACAGTGTTGGAATTGGTTGTCGGAGGTGGCCTGAAAATGAGAAAGAGTAGAGGAGGTTAACATGTATGACCTATGCTACGTCCTACGTGTAGCATCGGTCCTACTTGTCAACCAATGCTACATCCTAGTGTCGGTTGACGTGTTGAACTGATACTACACGTAAGACATACCATCTATTCAACACGTCAACCGATGCTACAATATACGTATTTTAAGTCGATTTTTTAGCAAACCGACTTAAAATTCATTATAAGCCCGTTTTCCTCAAAACGACTTTAAATCTCGACTTAAATGCCACTTTTTGTAGTAGTAAGGGGAGATGACTACCTCACAACTAGTGTGAAAGTTATCATACTTGGGATATTGGCTCGTGCATATTTTCTTTGCAAAATAAAAGTAGTATGATAAAGAAAATAGCTATATATGAAAAATAATTTAATGCACAAAAGGAAAGAGTCACCAATGTTAAGAAAAAATAAAAATAAATAACCAATCCCTCAAAAAAATAATGAAATGGAATAAAAATAATAATTATTAATTAATAAATTTCTCTTTTAGTAAGAAAATTTTATTATGTGGAAATATGAATTCAAGTGAAATTTTAGCATGATTGGCAATGCTCTTTACTTTAAAAATTTTCATAACTAATCATAAATGGACAAATTGAGATATTGTTGTAGTTCAATATTTATTTCACCTTGAGTAATTGTCAATATGTCACCATATGTGTTTAGAAGTATATGTGTGCTTTATTAGAATATGTATGCATACCATGAATAATCCAATTTTATTTAAAGATGATTCTTATTCCAAAATTGATTATTTATGTGATTTTCATGTTTGAATAAAGCTGCTAATTTTATTCAAAAAAAAATTAAAATAAAAATATGTTTTTAAAAGTTTTGTTTGTTTATCTTTATTTGAATGTTTCTTTGAAAATTTTGGGTAAACATAAAACTTGGTAGTGCTTTACATTTTTTAGAAATTAAGAATATCGATTGATCGAGTATGAATTAGAACAATCAAGGTATGAATGTTGATCAATCGACACTAATATTAATTGATCAAACGAGTTCAAGTTATAGACATTCTTTATTTTTCCTCCACTCCCCACAAACCCTAATCCCTATGTGCATCTTTCTTACATTTTCACTCAAAATTACATCAAATCCATTGATTTTTGTCCCTAAATCACTTAGAATTTATTACTAATCTCTTTTCTAGCATCAATCCTTAAAAAAAATAAGATTTGAGTATAAATCAATAAAACCCAAATTCCTCACTTTTTCTCATTTTCTCACCAAACAAACACCTTTTTGAAGTTGTTTCTGTAATTTGGGTAATTTACATTTTAGAGGTATCTTCATCATTTTGAGTTTTGGCGTTGTTTCTATAATTTGGGTAGTTTACATTTTAGAGGTATCTTCATCATTTTGAGTTTTGTGCATGGTTTCTATAATGGTTGTAATACATCGTGATCTAGCCTTCATTCCTCTCAATAGTGAGACAATGAATTAGAATCGAGGTATCACACTTCTTTTTCTAAACGTCTTACTTTATTTGAACGTGGGATAACCTGGATAAAATTTCATGAAATAGAATTACCTGAGTCACTAGGACTCTAGGTTGGTAATCTTTATTCACACTAGCCAAATTATGTTGCTCATCCCTTATTCATGAACTGTATACAAATATTGACCCCAAAATCCATCACTTAGGACCT
Source organism: Hippophae gyantsensis (assembly GCA_030763125.1). Taxonomy (NCBI): domain Eukaryota; kingdom Viridiplantae; phylum Streptophyta; class Magnoliopsida; order Rosales; family Elaeagnaceae; genus Hippophae; species Hippophae gyantsensis. The sequence continues at coordinate 35,905,124 of CM061035.1, read as the reverse complement.
ATGAGCTATAAAATTTTCATTCAAAACAAAACTATTGACATCTAACCTCAGAGAATCAACAATCTTTTGTCCATTTCAAACGCTAGGGATCCTAGATCTAAGTTAGAATGGTATAAATTGCTAATGAAGAGTTGTTAACTAAAATTTCTGGTTCACCTAATGTTGGTCTCAATGCTAAGTGGTTGTTTACCTTATGTAAGTTAAATTACTTCCATCAGGTGTTAAACAAAATGGTATGTACAGACTTGTTACCCTTCAAGCTGTTCTTTTAGATTGGACACCTACATGTAAATATATTATATTGTAATAGAAAAGGTATTGCATTCAATGTAGGTCGGGATGAGATTATAAACCAATCTCAAATTGTTAATATGAGAATCGGGCTTTCTTATGACTGCCCAATCACCCAAATGATTCTAGCTATAGATGTACAACAAACAATGGATTTCGATACCAATCGCTTGATGGGTGAGATTGGAAAGCCAACCATATCAAGATCATCTGCTCAGACATCAAAGAGACAAAGATATGTCGATGTTGAAAAGAGTGGAGAAGGATCTAAGATGATATTTTTGTAAATGAGAAAATGGAAAATATACATGTTTTTGAACTATCTCATCAAGATTTATTTGAAAATGAGATGTGGACGAGAATAGAAATGTTGGAACAACAAATGAATACTATAAATGAACATCGAAAAGAATTGTTTTCTATGATTAAAGACATTCATTCACATTATGGTTTTCTTAACTCAAGACATTAATTTACTTTTTATTTTGCTATGTTGTCTTATTTTTGTTGCGTTTGGAAGTCAACATATTTTGTTGTTTTCATATTTTAAAGTGCAATTAATATTTTTCTTGGGTTGTATTTGGATCATATTGATCAATACACTATATTTCTTACATCTAATAGTTTGTGTTTATCTATATGTTGCTTATTTTCTTGAGCTTGGTATGAGATTTTACATCCATTTTAATTGAAAATACAATATTTATTTTTTTTGGTTTATTCTTATTACAAAAAGGGGGAGAATAGTTTGGATATTTATGTTTTTGACTTTTAGTGTAAATGTGAGCTTTCGAGATTCAACCGAAAATGGTTTCACCAGATCATAGGATTGTACCACTATATAAAAATTTATTTTTCCTATGAGCATTATGTAATGAGAGAGAGTTTTTGTCACACAAATATACCAAAGGTGGAGATTATAAGGTTTATGTAAGTGTTGGCGATATTTGTGAACAAAACACACAAATGTAATTTTAGTTTTAGGTGTGTCCTTCAAGAATATTTTCAAGACGAAGAAACTATAGAACTCTAAAATTGACAATTTAGGTATATCTCTCTTCTTATGCATATTAGATTGTATATTAGAAATGTGGGAACATTTTAAGATTAGGCTACTTGATCAATCTACTCAAGTTAAAAAGTCTCGAATTAATTTTTTCATTGACTTGATCGATCGAGAATTTACTAGATCAATCAAACTAAGTACTTGATCGATCGAGGGGCCATGACTTTGATTTTAAAACCTATTTATATCTCTAATTGAATTAACTTTTTACTATATTTTCATTTCTTTAAAGCTATTTTAACAGATTTTATGGATAACATAGTAATTGTACTTTGACCTAATGCTTTAAAATATTCTTTATATACAAACCTAAACACATAACTTTAATTAAACACACAAGAGAATTATTAAGCATTATTCCCTCTCTTCCTTTGCTAAAATTATTCAAGTAGGTTTTTTTTATTGAGTTAATTTATCAAACATTTATAGTTGTGTTTGATGAATTAACAAATCTACAATATTTGTGATATTGTACTTTAAACTGATTATATTAAGGTTACTAGTTGATTTTGTTTTATTTAATATATTTACTAAATTATCTAGTTAAGGTTATTCATTATTGAATCTACTCTAGTACACACATTTGTACTTATGTTATTGTGTTAGCTTTTTAGGTACCAGTTGTATGGGTTTGATTAACTCGTGTGACTTGAGTTCATCGAAACGTTGATCTGAAGCTGAATATCTTTCTTGTAAAGACTGATAAAAACATCGACTTATAAGTAAATTGTTTTGAGGCATTGGTGGGTAATTTGAGTCTTAACCTTATAATTAGATATTATTTTTCATAGTAGATAGTTAAGTGATCCAATGAACCGATAAATTTTCTTTTAGATCATTGGCTGTTAGATCATTAGTTTCTCTTAACTTGTTTTCACCTAAAAATATAGTATATTAATTTTATTTATTTCTATTTTATTTTATTTATACGTCATTGTGAACTTACGTAAAAACTTTATTTTGTAATAATTTTTTTGATTTTTTTTAACTTTCTCTAATTAATGAGGTCGATAATTAAAAAAAAAACTTTCATCAAATATAAAATTGGCTCATTTAGTAATCTTAGAGTAAATAAAAGATTACTATTACCCTATTTTATAAATTTATATAAATACGTTTTTGTTTAAAAGACATACAACTAAATTACAACTTGAATTTATTTTATGAGTTTTGTTCATACGTATTCTTTGTTTCTTCTTAAAGTTTTAATTTATTTTTTTTCACGTCCCACCAAAATTCTGTAGAAATAACTGTGCTTGCTCATAGTAAAGAAGCCGCTACCAAAAATTCAAAGTTGAGTCACATATATTTCTAACATCTACGGATGTATTAATAAAAGTATAATATTATTTTAGTTCATAATATTCTATTTTGATAATAATAAGATATTACATATATAATATATATCCTATTTATTTTAAATAAAAATAAATCAAATAAATAAAATTATAAAAATTATAAAAAATAAAAATTATTATTTATAATAACCATAATTATATATAATAAATATAAATCTATCCAGAATAACTTTAAATTTGATACTATTAAATTTAAATAAAATATGATACATTTAATTCATATTTATAAATAAGATATGAGAAAGGATAATCCATGCTTCATCTGAGTGCAAACTATTTTGGTTCAGTAAACAACAAACGTAGCTTTGATTTGATTACGAAAGAAATAAAGAAAAAAAAAATCAATGTTTGTAATACGTGGGTTCCACTTATTTAATGAATAATTTCTGTTTTATATTTGAATGAGTTGAAATTTTGGCAAACCAGTAACAATTAACCGATAATTTTTCAAGAAAATAAGGAACAAAACTGGTGCGAGACAGCCAGATTTACAATCTATCTTGAACACACAGTGGGCCTATTAATCAACTTTCATTGACTAACTGAAAAATAGGACATCAAAATTCTGATAAAACAACAAAACAAGAGTGAATTCAAAGTGGTTTTAACTCGATCTACAATAAAGGAAATTAACAAAAGATTTACTGATGAGATTGAATTTTGATTTAGAGAATATAATTTTTTTTTTATTATTATAAATTTAAGTTTCAATCTTTTTATATAATATTTTTTTATTTAATAAAATAAGAAAAAGTTGATGCTTTTTTTTTTAAAGAATACTACTAGGTTTTTTTTGTCTATAATTCAATTTGAAAAGATGACACCAAACTAATTAATTAAAAATTGGGATAATAGTTTGAAAAAATTTATTAACGTCATAATTGATATTGTGTATTATTATTGATAAAATATTTATATTATTTTTAAAATAATAATAAAAATAGTTGTTTTATTATTATTTATATTTTTGTGTAGTAATTTAACTCCATGCTTAAAACAGAAGTTCATAATAGGCTTCCCAAAATATATGTTAAGATAATTTAAAGGAGGGTACTATTTATATAACTTGTTGGACCTTCCAGGGTTGTATTGACATTTTGAAATTCTATTTTAGATTTGAACTATTTGAGAGATGATAACTTCTTGTTATAAATTAATGTTCTTTTATGGGGAAAAAAAGGGTTTTAAAAGCCCTCAATGAATTCATGATAAAATCTCGTTCAATGACTTCTAATAAACATTTTCCCTTTTAGATAATAACCTGAAGCAGAGGAATGAGACGGAGACTGTTTTCATGAGACAATTAAGTTACAAAAGTGCCTTCTTAATTAAATTTAAATAAACTGATTACTGATACACTGAAATGTAATAGCATAATCAAGTTTTAACTAAAAAGGGTAGTAGATCCTAAAGATGGCCAAACACTTATAAGATGGTCTGACATGGTTGCTGAAGCTTGGTTAAATTAGCTCAATCAGTAGCACAAAGCCATTGGTTGAAGAATTCATATATAAATTTGTCTAAAGAGATGGAAGTTGATGATAATCTTAGCTTAATTAGCCTCTGAGTTACAGAGAACTTGAGCATAATTCAAAAGACCCATAATGAATTAACTCCTGAATCATTTGTTCTATATGATCATCTTCAAGAGATTCAAACTGGTGGGTATTTTCAACTTTAACTTTCTTGACAACCCAATTTCGCTCTGCTTTTTCTTTTTCTTCTTCTTCTTCAGTTACTGTTCTCTTCTCAGGCAATTTCAAACCCATTTCAGGATTTTTCTCAACAATCTCATTTGATGTGTTTGCGCAAGAAATTGAATAGTTTTGAGGCTTGTTCATTTGAAGTGAAGTCATGTAACATCTATGCAATTTAGCTGTTAAAGTTGCTGAAAGAAGCTTTGAAGCTGAAGATTGAGGTGTATTTGGATTATAAGGAAAGTTAGTTCTTGCTCTTTGTCCAGACATAAGCCTAGCTGCTTCATCGTATGCTCTAGCTGCATCTTCTGCTGTTTCAAAAGTTCCCAGCCAGATTCTAGTTTTCCTGTAGAAATGAAAAACAAAATATATAACAAAAAACAAGACACGTTTCTTTGGTTTAGGAATCAGAATGCAGAAACGTGGTTGAAACTTTTGTGGGTTTTTAAAAAAAAATTAAATTTACTTACAATAATGGGTGACGAATTTCAGAAACCCAAGAGCCCCAATGCCGTTGTCGGACACCTCGATATCGCTGTTGTGGTCTTGCCATAGTTAAACAAAAAGAAAACTTTTCTGTTTAGAAATTGTTTGTGAAAATGGCTGGGTGAATAAATGTGTGAATGAAATTAGTAGTGAAAAGAGAAGGGGTGGTTTGATGGGTTTTTGTAGTTGGGCTTATCTGGTCCTTTTCTAAGCTCTCTGGCAACCATTTTTATAAATTTGGGTCCCACACATTGTTTGGGTATAACCTTCCTTTTTTCTGTCTATTAGTTACCAGTTGGATGATACCTCCAACTGATTATTATTAATAAACAAAAATGTATTAAAATTTTCAAAAATGACCAAATTCAATTCACAGGGGGTTTGATTATAGTTTTTGTTGAATAATAATAATAAATTGTTGTTTATCATATTGCTTAATTGTATTCATTTACAAAATCTAAGGTCTTAGTCTAACAGATTCTCCATGTGAGCTTAGTCTTAAGGTTGAATAAAGACAATCAAAGTTCACATCACTTGTAAAAAAAATCTTTAATGAGAAAAAACTATATTGTAAATAAACAATGAGTATATATATATATATATAAAAGAACCCCATAATTCATCATAATTTCATATGGAATCTTTGGAATTTCAGTTTCATGTACATAATTTGTAACAATATAATATTTAATCATTAAAGTAATGAAATATAAATTCATAGGTAACAGACTGCAATATATCAATTTGGGTGAGAATCAATATGATTGGGTCAATTCTATTTTGGAAAAGTTGATCAAAGATACTTGGATCACTATAATAACCCTAACAATCCACACCACTGAATCAAATCAACTTTATACTTTTGTGAGAACAATTTGCATCGAGAGAGGGAAAGAAATAGCCAACTATAGATGTCGTGATGGTGAAATTAACAGGGTGCATATGAAAACACTCTAGATAATAATCATTTTACTAGGGATTAGGGATGATAACATAATACAAACATTTTAATATTGGACGAGTTGGTAAAATTTCTTTATATTACTAAATTTATGTAAATTAATCTTATAGATTATAAAATGTATATTGTTTAATTCTTTATATTTTATAAAAGGTATTAAAGAAGGAATTTTTTTTATTATTTAATCAATATTTTTGATAATTTTGATATTAAAATACTATAACAAAAAGCTATTTTTATTACTTTCTTATTTATAGATAGAATAAAGTGTTAAAAAAATAATATTATTTTATTAATAATGTTAATAAAGAATAATATTTGTTATTATTTGACCTTTTTATAAGGATTAAATAATACATTTTTTTCTAAAGGACTAAATAACCCATTTTAATTGAATATGAGGGACTTATAAAATTTTATTTTTGTGATATAAATATCAACACAAGACTAAATTAATCAAATATAACACAACACCACAACTTAATCAAAATTATAAATTAATTTCATATTATTATTTTATTTGTTAATCATATGTCAATTTCATAAGAATTCAATTAGGGGTGTCAATTCATGAGCAACGGCTTGTTTAGGTTAGCCTAGATTAATTGATTTTAAATTGATCAAACCCTAATCTTAATCAAAATTAAATTTCATTTGGATCTTGAATTACCAACTCTAATCTAAACCAAAAAAATTTAAATTGTTCCACACTAAATCGAATGGTCCAAATTTTTTTATTTTTAGATATTAATTAGCATTTTTTTAGTTTATATAACCCAATATTGATTTAAAATATTGTAATTTTTTTTATAATTTTTAATCTATTTAAAATAATAAATTTTTTGAATCAAATTCAATGCATTCTAACAATGTTAAACATATAAATAACAATTTTTTTTATAAGTTAATACAAAATTAAAAAGTAAAAAGCTTCAAAACCATAAGTATAATACAAAACAACTCATGGAACCACTACTTAAAATTTAAAAAAATACATATTTTAGACTTAAATTTTATGTAATTATGATAAATGAGAATATAATATATTTACAAAAAATAACTAAGAAGAATAAAATTATAAGCTAATTTGATATACCCACAAACAAATCAATAAACTCATCATAAGTACATTATATGAAATAATTCATGAATTCAAAAGAAACTGTGATAGATCTTATTTTTAAATAAAATTCATAAATATTCTTATAATTAGTTATGTTGTTGATAAAATACCGTATAATTTTTATTAATAAGTGAATATTTAAGATATAAAGATGAAGAAAGCTACAATCAATTAACAGAGTTATATAAAAAATAGTAGTAATAATATATAAAAATAATTATAATTATTTTTTATTTTCTTGTTGTCTAGTTAACCTTAACTTGTTCACTTTCATGAGATTAAATTTTAGAGCATTAATAATATATATCATAAATAATAGATGTGATGGTTTTTTATTAAATATAATGTGGGTTTAATTGTATTTATTAATAACCTTATATTATAATATTTAATATATATATAATAGTGAGAAAGTCAAAGATGAGAATGTGAAGGCATGAAGTGAAGGATTTTGTTGTGTATTTATGTTGATTTTGTAGGGGATATATGACATATGGGTGTATGTGTCCCATGCACACTTAGAATCATAAAACAGGAAACATTAGCATATGGGCCTGAATGTGAGAAGACAAAACAGTCTTTGTCTCCCATGTATATGGTTAATGCTATTACATGCCCCTTTTTTTATGTGCGACAGTGTGATGCCTAAGCACCCTTTATGTTCACTAAGCTAGGACACGCTTAATTTGTTCAAATGGTAAATTATTGTTATAAGTTCATGGTAGTATGGTATGATCCATTTTGACTTCTATATCTAACTCAATCTTGACAGTGGGAAATGAAAATGTATGCCCATATTTATATAGTAGGGAAAAGGTAGTATAAGTATATTATATTTAATGAAAATATATTTTAATCTCTTAATTAGTTGTGTACCACAAATTTATTATTTTTATAAAAAGTGTAGTAGAAATCTTATTTTGTTAAATAATGAACATGTGTAGTCCCAATTCCTAAGTAGATAAGTAAGACAACATAAATTTATTATTTTACAAAATGAATTTCTACAATCATTTTTTGTAAAGGTACACTTAATAAGTATGTGTCTATAGTATATTTTTATTAAAGATAATGAACTTAAACACCTATGTTATAAATACATGTTGAACACAATTTTACAAGAGTTCTAAACTTGTAAACTTACATGTCCATATTTTCTTGAAAATTATAAATTGTATTTAATGTAATTTCATTTTAATGTTTGATTATGCAATTATAATTAAGATTATTTTGATAATAATATTATTATATATCACAATTTTGTGATAATCACAAATAATATAACAGTGTATTATTTGATACAGTTATATAGGTTTGATTGTATTTATCAATAAAATAATGATATGTTCATTCTCGTGAATAAATTTTTCTTTTGATAAATCATTATAAAACATATATTTCATAACTCTTTACAAAAGGTTATATTCATTTTTTCTACTAATTTATTTGTTGGGGTTTCAGCCACTGTTATATGTCTCACAATCCCATTATAAGTCTTAAAAGTTAATTAAAGAACTCCAAACCATTGTAAGTCTTAAATATCTTGACCTTTCTACTTTTTTGATTTTCAAGAATTAATTAAAGAACTCCAAACCGTTGTCAGTCTTAAATATCTTGACCTTTCTACTTTTTTGGTTTTCAATTAAGAATTTCACTATTTAAAGGTTTCTAAGATTTTATTTGTAGTTTTAGGCTAAAGGTTGAGATTTTTCCAATAAAGAATTATCGGTGTCATTTTATATATATTGTTGCATCAATTCACATATTTATACATATATTGTTGTATAAAAATTTGAATTAATTCAATCAAAACTATCAATCATATTATATGATTAATGTAAGTATCTTTGCGAGCATATTACATTCTTTATCTTAGTCATGAGAATCAATTTTTATCATTGAGTTCATATGTTTCATATCAAGCATGCATGCATTTAGTTTCCATATCACTACTACAATACATACATATGTCCTCGGTTTTTAACTTTGACCATAAGTTTATGACCACGATTATAAGAACCGAGGCCTAAATGAGAGAAACCATAGACTGTTACCTAAGGCCTCATTTTTTTAACTGACATCATAGGGTATGTCTATGGCCTTAGTCTTTCAATAACCAAGGTCATAGGATATACCTACGGTCTTGGTTATTTAAAAATCGAGGTCATAGGATATGTCTATGGCCTCGGTCTTTTAAAAACCAAGGCCATAGGATATGTCTAAATTTAAATAAAAATGCAATTATTAATTATAATATTAAAACTCCATATAAATTACAATATTAAAATCATATTATATTAAAATTAAAAGTGCAATTACATTTAAAAATTTATAAACTAAAACATAATAAAACCTTAATAGTTAATTCTAATATTTACAATGACTATGAAGAATAACATTACTATTACAATCATTTATAAGTGTACTTCTTCAAATGAACATAATCAAGTTCACAATGACTTCAACGGGTGTAGAGAAAAGGTAAATACCATAGGTGTTGTTAGCAGTAACTGGTGTGCTAGGGTGCTAGTGCACTGGTGCTTGTCTTGCCACTGGTTGAATATAAAATAATAATACAATTTCAGTTAATAATATCAGAACCTGAAGATGCATATCTTTAAATCAAGTAGTACTAGCAAGAACAACAGGACAAGAGGTTACTTTGATTTGCCAATTCTTAGTTCTGGGTTGGGCATAGTCATTATTTAGGAGGAAACCTATATGATCTCTCATTTTCCAAGTCCATTGGAACCTAAGTATAGAGTGGTAGATTCTTTGAAGCTCAATAAACCATAACACGATCATTAGAAACTTCCAAATGTTACAGATAGACAGGCGTGTAACAATTCTCCTATGTTTTAAACTAATACAATAGGAACGGAATAAACAAATTGGGACGGCAAAAACAATTTTAGCCATCCCATCACCTATGCCATTCAATGAAATAAATCATAAAGCTAATGCCTTCTTCAATTTTTCCTGTTCAATTTTTACTCTTTTTTGTTCAGCATGTTGAGCAACACCATTTGCAAAAGCTTCATAATGAAAGTCAAGGGTCTACATCAGGCTACCAAATCACAAGGGTTCTAATACTTGCACACCTTAACAAAAAATAGTGTCAGAAAAGTAAAAAAAATAAAAAAATAAAAAAATAATAACATTTTAAGCACCAGCACCAGGCACCAGCATTAGCACTAAGCACCAACACCAGACACCATACACCATGCACCATGCACCAATACCAACACTAATACAAACACTAGCACCAGCACTAGGCACTAGGCATTAGGCACCAGCACCAAGCACTAGCACCAAGCACCAACACTAGGCAAGGCATCATCACCAGTACCAGCACCAGGCCAAGCACTAGGCACCAACACCAATACCGATACCAGGCACCAGGCACCAGCACCAATCAATCGAGCTTGAATTTGGAAGTGAGTGTGAACCATGGCCAATCTGTAATATATGGGGAAAATAAAAATCAACAAAAAATAAGGAAGTATATTTAGCAATAAAATGAAATATCAAGAATGATCTTTCGATCAGAAAAAGAGAAACACTTACGGAAGATGAATAGACGTGGTTGTAATCAAGGTAGTACTTTTGAGCGAAATGCCAAAAACATTAGAAAGTTGAAATGACACACCAATACAATTTTGACATACCTCTACTATATCCCATTTTCTTGGGATAATAATAATGCTTAGGTCTTTCCTAACTTGGATAAGACCTACATCAGCTAGCAATATCATATGTTGAGTAGCAACATAGTACATTCTCAGAATTAATACATATATTTGAAAGGTTCCAACAAGAGGAAAATTAATTCAGAGTTATGAAGTTTAATAATTGACAGCAAACTTATAGCCAAAGAACTATTCGTGATGGGAAACTCAAGAAAAATTGCCAAAATCCAAGTGAGCTCTTGATGGATGATCATGAGGACTAAAATAAATTGGTGGGATATGATAGTTCAAAACAAGAAGACATCATAGTAAATATGCACATTAAGTCAAGCAAGATATATCTAGTTGAAGACAAAGTAGAGTATAATAATTACCAACCAATTTCGTGTACTACCTTCTTGAACAAGAGAAGGATTCACGATCATAATAAGTATGTCTATCTAAATTCTTGAACCTTTCTAGAAATTGAGACCAGAAGCCAAAGTAATTGAAAAGGGATGCCTCTGATACATATTTTTCATCAGCATTATAAATAAACACAACAATAAACAAGAGTGGCAAACACTTAGAAATATCTCGTTTGTATCAAAACATCAAAATCTAAATAGTTTGTCTGACCAATTGACTTTTTCAAAATCTTGTCAAAAAGAAGAAGAGAGTTTATTACTTATATTTTGCATCAGAAAACTATAATCTTCTAGTACAATAAAAATATTCCAATAATGCAACTTGGGCTTCTTTTCTAGTGGCAATTAGCCTAGGGTTTTTTGCAATTTGGAAATACCCAACTGGGAAAAGATGGGATTTTGGCAATTTAAGATTATTTTCAGCCAAAGTAGAAAGAACCCATTTGAGAATAGATGTTCTTTTGAGTTTTTGTAAATTGGACATGACCAGTTTAATGAGATATATAGAAATTTTCACTACTACAAAAGGGGCATTAAAGTCGGTTAATTTAAAGTTTAAAATCGGTTCACGCGATGAACCGACTTTACGTTTAAAGTTGGTTCACGCGGTGAACCGACTTTAATTTTTTTTTTTAATTTATTCATTTTCTATACTCAAATAAAAACCTGTATTCAAGTAGAAAAAAACCAAAATCAGTTTAGCAAATAGTTCAAATAATACAAATATTTGAAAAATAAAATATTAATTAATAGTAGAAAAATTACCATGGTTTTGTTCTATTTTATTCAAGATCATCATATTCTCCTTCTTATGTTATAATACAAACCTACATATATAATACAAAAATTTATACACATAATAACAAGAAAAAAAATATGAATAATAAGTGCGTAAAATTAATAGAAATACTTACAAAAGTAAATGAAGTGATAAAATGAAGGAAGGGAAGAAAAAATGGTGTTTTGTAAGTGAGAAATGGGTATAAATTTTTTGAGTATTTTGCTAAAAAAAATAGGGGATCTAAAAGATTAGTTAGAGAGGAAGAAAACTCACTAACCAGTGCTGGAAATGGTAGTCATAAGTGGCCAGAAAATGAGAAAGAGTGGAGGAGGTTTTGGGTTTTTGAGAGTTCTACAACGCTGAAAATAGTTTCTGTCTAGGAAGAAAGAAGAGAAAAGAATTTATCCACGTGTGTAGCGTCGGTTGACACGTGGAACCGACGCTATGTTACGTGGATATCATCGGTTCCACGTGTCAACCGATTCTATCTTACGTGGATAGCATCGGTTCCACGTGTCAACCGACGCTACGTCCATGTGTAGCATCGGTTCACCACGTTAACCGACTCTACGTGTCGGTTGACACGTGGAACTGACACTACGTCCATGCATAGTGTTGGTTCCACACGTCAACCGATGCTACATCCTACATGGATAGCGTCGGTTCTACACCAAACCTACTTTAAACCAATTTAAAGTCGGTTTTTGGAAAAAATCAACTTTACGTATCGACCTAAATACCCATTTTTGTAGTAATGTTTGTAGATTACTAAAATAATAAGTAGAAGCTGAACTGAAATGACAGTTCAGTTTTCAAATAAAAATAAAGGAATAAAGTACCTTGGACTTAGTTGAGTAAATTGAATGAGCTTTCAAGTCTAAAACCAAGAGGCTTCACCAGTTAAGTAGCAATAGACGGTTAATGAATTGGGATTAGTCGCAACTGAATGATGTTTTGTATATAGAGAAGAGCTATCAATTTATAAGGCTTTCATAGAGAAGAGATATGGTACACTGATATAACAAGAACAGAGTGCAAAACATAGAAAACTATAACCTAACCTGATGACGATGATGGTGAGACGTAGAGACGAGGATGACGACATATAAGAGCAGCAGAGAGGGTGAATTAATCCCATCTCAAAAAAGCATGTATCTATACTGTGCAAATTGAAAACCCTAACAAATATCAACTAGCGCGAGGGCTGGGGCGAAAAGGAAAAAAAGGTAAAAGAGAGAGAGAGAGAGAGAGAGAGAGAGAAAGAAAGGGAAACAAAGATAGGGAAAAAGGAAAAAAAAGAGGAAAAAAGAAAAAAAAACATTAATAAAAAAATTGGCTGTTTTTTGTAAAAGAGAAAAAATCGATAGGGTATATCTATGACCTTGGTTTTTAAATAACCGAGGCCAAAACCCTATGACCTTGGTTTTCAAAATAACCAAGGCTAAATTTCCTAGACCATATGTATGTATTGTAGTAGTGTATATATTATCATGATTTTAAAAAATACTATAAATAAAAAAATTTCTAAAAGTTTGTATTAAATACTAAATATTCAAGTAAAGAATGAAGTTCCCTCCCCTAAACATAAATTGTACATTGTCCCCAATGTGCATATATAAATATGAAAAAGTAAAGGGAAAGAAAAGTCCCTTAGTCTTGGCACACCACATCTATCGTTAAAATACTCAATCTTATTGTACTTGCAAAACAAAAATAATGAAAATATAAGTCAAATAATGTTAGGTTTCCTTCCAACCAGCATCACATTTAATTTCCTTGACTAGATGATCATATCAAGTCCTAACGTACATCCCCTTTGTGTTTATTTACTTTTGAGTTTGCCTAGAAATAGTTTGAATTGTGATTTGTTCAAAAATACTTTATGTTTCAATTTAAAAACACAATACTCAATTCTCTTATAATGCTATATATTTGTTTTCTTTTTGTACTTTTTAGAATTCTTATATGCATTCCACCATAGCTCATCCAATTTATGTACTTTCAGCATCTTTTTCACCTCTTTATTGAACTATTTTGCTTGCCTACTTGATTAAGAATGAAAGGGAAAAATTTTGACGTCTAAACTTGGTGGCCTTTCAATTGTTTAAGCTTAAATCCTATCTCAAAATTTTCCATAACCATATTAGGTATACACATGAGAGATACAGCCTCCAAATAGTTCACACAATCAATAATATCAATCATAGATTTCATACTTTCAAAATTAAAATAGATTGAGTTTTTTCTTAGTGATTTTACTTAATTATTCACAGCAACATGTATAATAGTCTTAAGTGTGAGCAACTCAACAACTTCTTTTAAGTTATCATGACAATCAATAACATTTATTCTATAGCATTCATTAGCATTATCAATATCAGAGGGTTTAGATGCTTTAAAAACTTTAAATGTTACTTGTTCATCTTGCACTCTCATTGTAAGTTCACCTTTTTATATATCAATGAGTGTTATTTTGATTGCTAAGAATGGACGAATAAGTATAATAGGAATGCTACAGTCCTCTTCCATGTCTAGTATAATGAAATCCACCGAAAAGAAGAACTTGTATACTTTTACAAGCACATCTTCCACCACACCCTGAGGTCTCTTAATTGCTCTATCTACGTTTGTAATGTTAATGGAGTGGGTTTGGCTTTACCAACTTCCAATCTTTTGAAAATCAACAATGGCATAAGGTTAATATTGAAACCTAAGTTATACAATGCCTTGTCAAAATGGATGATCCCAATAGTGCAAGGGATGTTAAAGCTACATGGATCTTTCAATTTTTTAGGCAGTTTTCTAGCAAGGATGACACTACAACCTTAAGTTAAGGTTAATATTTCATTATTTCCAAGCCTCATTTTCTTAGAGAGGATGTCCTTCAAAAATTTGGCATAAGAAGGCATCTGTTCAAGTGCATCTGCAAATGATATATTTATGTGTAGCTACTTAAAGACATCCAAATATTTTAAAAACTATGTATCTAATTTTTTCTTTTGTAGTCTTTGAGGGAAAGGAATAATGGGTTTGTAGAGGTTGCTCGTTTTTGGCGGAATTATTTCCTTTCCATTACTATCTTTATCCACTAATTCCTCCACATCCTTTTTTATTTTCGATTCCACTTTATCCCTTTTAGTCTCGTGGTCCTCCTTATCCTTTTGAATCTCATCTTACTCCTCTAGAGTTTTATAACTCCTCAAGGCTATGATGTTGTAATGGTCCTTAACTTCTCTTCTTGAGTTTACAATTGTGTCACTTTGAAGGTTACTAATAAGAGTCAAATTATTGCATTTTTGTTATGATTTAAATGTTGATATTTGTGTGAAAATTGTGTTTATTTGATTATTTAATCCACAAATGTCATTTCATGGGTATTTCGTGTTTAAAGTGCAATTTTAGGTAAAATCATGATTTTGGAGAAGTTTGGGACAAATTTCAATGATCGGGATTGAGTGAAAATAAAAAGAAAACAAAGTTTCAAAATTTAGAAATCCTGTCGTCGGCGAGATGATTCTCGTCACCGGCGAAAATCTTCCCAAGAGCACGGATTTTGGTAGATGCAAATCTCACCGCCGATGACATTATTTCACCGCTGGCGAGACACCTTTAGCCGCCGACCAAATTCATCTCACCGCCGACAAGAATCAGAGGAACCAAAATTTTCTTTTTTCTAGAAATCTCGCCGCGGCGAGAATAATGTCGTCGCCGGTGAGTTTCGTCCGAAAACACATTTTTTATGTTGTTTTGTTCCAAAATTGCCCCTAAAACCCTAGATCTATATATACCATATGATGGAGAAAGAGGCCACGGCAGAGAGGAGGAGATCTGAGACATCTTTGGAAGAGAAAAGGCAATTTTGTAGAGAAAGTTTGGAAAAGCTTGAAGGATCATCACCATTGTTGCTACCAAGTGTTCATCTTCAAGTTTCATCTCTTCTCCTTAGCTTTCATTTTCTACATTTTATTCAGATTTGTTATTCATGGATTCAATTGAGATAATGTTTGTTCTTATTTATATTATGAACTAATTCATTTTTGCTAAGGCTATGATGTAGTTGAATCAAGAAAATCTAATTTCTTTTATTATTGTTATATGAGTTCATTGTTTTCAAGTTAAGTATTTATTTTCATGCTTAATATTTTAAATTTATGGCCAAGATTTAGATGATTTGTTGCATTATATTGAGACCGAGAGGAGATGTGTAATGAATGCTTCTTGTGATAAATACTGTATGTTGAATGCGAGTGTGAGAATTAATGTATGATGTATGTGGTTATTCTAGAAATTCCATAAATCGTAATGTACTTGTTTTTGATTAAATCTTCATAGAAATATAGTTGGTTTTCATAGATAAGTAATTCTAATATAACTCAAGAGAGAGTATTAGGTAAATTTGGGTTTTTCAACCATCACTTTTAGCTTTGATTCTCATATAACATGACTTGAAATCGGATTGAATTTATTTAACGAAATCAAATGCCTTAACATTTTTTAATCATTTGTGAACAACATTCAATTGTGTTATTTGCGTTTATTTTTAAGTTAATTTGCTTCTTAAACAATTTCAACAATTGGGTTTTCAAATAAAATTAGGATTAGTCAATTTTGGTACTTAGTAACGCCATTCCTTGTGGGTTCGATATCCGTACTTTTGTACACTTTATTACTTGAATGATTCATACACTTGCGAAAATACGCATCAGTTACCTTAAGGTCTTTAGCTTATGGCTCGAGAAAGTTGGCCCATTTGAGTCTCTAAATTTTGAATTGAAGCCTCTTGAGTGGACACTTTTATATTTACTAATTGGATGAAGTCTTTTATCATCCCTATTAAGGAATTTGTATTTTCCTTAGTATATGACTTCTTCTCTTGAGCTTATGATTATTATGATTGTTGAAAACCAGGTTTTGGAAATGATTGATAGTGAAATTGATTACCACCTTGATTTTTGTTATTCCATGAGAAATTTAGAATTTCTCTCCATCCTCGATTATATGTGTTCAAGTATGGATTATTGTTTTGGTTCATATTACCCACATAGAATACTAATTTAGGATTATTTGGACAATTATTAAACAAATGAGCTCCTCTAGAAAACACACACGACACCTCTAAATCTTGGACGTGATTTTATACTCGTTGGCGAGTTTTGAACCTTCAAAAGATTTACCAAAGATGACACTTGAGTTGTAACTGCCATGTTATCATTTACCTCATTAGCTCCAACTACTCTTCTTGTGGCTATCATTTTGTCCATTAGCCATTGATAATTATTGCTAGCCATTTTCTTATGTAAAAGGCTAGATTGTAAGATTTGGCTAGTAGAGCTCCACTAGCAGATGCATTAACAATGGTTCTTGTTTGAGCATTGAGACAATCGTAGAAAGTCTCCATTTGGATCCAATGAGGGATACCATAGTGAGGACACTTCCTTAGCAATTCTTTGATTCTTTACCATGCTTTGTATTAAGATTCTTTTTCATATTGTTGATAGAAGGTAATGTCATACCTAAGCTTGTCATTCTTTGTTGGTGGGAAATATTTCATTAAGAATTATTTCACCAAATCATTCCAAGTTGTAATGGAGTCAGATGGAAAATAGTTTAGCCAAGCTTGAGCATGGTCTCGCAAAGAGTAAGGGAATAATCTAAGCCTAAATGCCTCTTCAGTCACATCATTGAATTTAAATGAATCTCCAACTTCAATAAACAATCTGAGATGTAAATGAGGATCTTCTGTTGATAATCCGCTTAATTGTCCAACTATTTGTAGCATTTAAAACATCATTGGCTTTAAATCAAACTGATTAGCTTGAATTTTTGGCCTCATAATACTTAGATTCATCCCTTCCAACGTAGGTATTGCATATTCATTCATAGTTGTATCCTTATCATCCATTAAAGGAATCTGATTAATCAAATTTAGCTTATTATTATTTATTTCTAACGGATTAGCCATTTCTTCCACTTGGGTGACAGCTTGTTGTTTTCTTATTAACCTCAAAGTACGCTCAATTTTGAGATCTAAAGGCAAAACTTCTCCCTTATGAACTCTATTCATGCAATGGACTCAAATGTTTCTCACACCATTAAATGAGATATCTAAATTAAAAATAAATAACTAAATAAAAAAATTAAAATTAAAAAATAATAACTAACTAACTAACTAACTAGATAACTAAATAAATTAATATTAATATTATAATTATGAAAAAATAAAGAAAAATAACTGAAATAAAATAAGATAAAAAATTAATTTCTAATATTTATAATCCCCAACAACGGCGCCAAAAACTTGATCGGACAAGAATTGTGTTCAATGAATTTGAAAATATGAGTATCACAACAAGTAATATAATGATAAAAAAATATCATTCACACAGAGATTATGTTATTAAAAACTAATTTTTAAAGAAAAAAAATAAAAATCAATTTTTTTGGTGTTTTTATATTTCAAGGAAGTAAAATTGAAAGAACTAAAAATAAATAACAATAATTTGTTAAATTAGATTTAGTAACTAAGAAGATATATGAGACAATATCTAGAAATACTTAATCCCCCAATTTTCTAAACATATGAATCACTAAAATCCCTCAATATAATTATAAATCAATTACATGATTCATTGAATCTAATATAACATATATTCCTCTCTCAAGTAAACTACACATCATATAGTATTTAACTTAATCACACTCACATGTCAATTCTATTGCATACTACTCATTAAGTTCATCAATTATGAATCACATATATAAGAAGCATACATCTCTGCCTAAATACTATGCATGTTAATTAATCAAGACAAACAATTAAATAATTCTCTCAAATCTATTTAATTGCCTTAATGGATCAATTGTTGGCCAAACAGTTAATAGCATAAAAATCAGATTAAATAATGTAATTAAATTAAAATTATAATTGGTGTAAAATATTAGATCATCACATCGTGAAAAATTGGGTTCATAAGACCCTTAGATTAATATATTAATTAGACATAATTTTGTTTATAAAGCTCATATTTTTTTTATAGAAAAAGACATAAAAATTGATAAAGAAAGGAGAAGAAGAAGAAATACAATTAATCTCTTGAATTGTAACTCTAATCTCCTCTTAATCTCTACCAAAATTACATATTCTTTGGAATTTTTCTGTGTTTTCCCCTCTTCTTGGCTCCAAAAATTGATATATAATATGTTAATTTTGGCTCATTAGGGTTTATGGGGTAATTAGGGGGTTAAATATAGCTCAGGTGGAATCTGGACCGTCAGATCAGCTTCAGATCAAGAGATGAGATGAAAAGGAGGAAAATTGACATCGTTGGTGAATAGAAAGACGACAATTGGCATGCAAAATTTATTGGGCAAATTAGAGTGTGATGTGTGGAAAAGGAGACTAGTCTCGGTCAATGCACACTAAGTCATCACCACTTGGAAATCTACGATTCACTGTTGAGGATGGTATGGCATGAGCATTGCCCATGTAACAAACTCGGAAGGAATGTGATGCTAACAAGTGTCAAATCGCTACATCACTTTGTACACAATTGCCTCTATTTCAATTGCCTCACGTTCATGTGGATTACTTTGTTAACTCCTCTACTTGCGTTGCATCCATATGGTAGCTTTTGATTGATCCTCCATTGAAAATTCATTAAAATCCATAAATATTCAACAAAAATCTCAAAATATTCCAAAAATTATATTTTCTCCTCTTTTCACCAAAAAGTTTATAAGCAAATATTAAGGAGAAAAGTGCATTGATAACTCTACTTTCATAGAGTCATCTGGGAAGATAGTTAAATCACTAGGAGTGTTTCAAATTGGACGATAGTTGAACTTCTACTCCTAGTCAAATCCTTCTTAAAGATTTGTTGACACATTTAAGTTGCATTGATGTTTGAGGGAAGATTGTTCAGTTACTAGGAGTGTGTCAACTTGAAAGATAGTTAGACATCTAGTCAACATCTTCTTTTAAATTCGTTGACACATTTATGTGCCATTGGTGTTTGTTCACCCATATTGTCGATATGTTGAATGCAAATTGCAAAGCCCCTTATACCCTCCTATAGCACATATAGATACGGGGCTTCATTCTATGTATCACATTAGGAAGATGTTTTCTATCTGCACTACTCTTGGTTTATGTAGACTATAATTGTCAAATTTCCTTCTTGGACATCAATAATAGTCTTAGGAGTTCCATAAATGGTCTACCAAGCAATATTATATGCTCTCTGTCCAAGGATGGATTTTCTTGCATATCTAGAACCATAACGTCGACAGGTATTATTAGTTTGTCTACCTGTACCATCACATCCTCAACTATTCCCTTTGGGTACTTACTTAAGAGATCTATCTGAAAGTTTAAGGGACATAGTTATGGGTTTTAAATACCCTAAATTAAGCTGTAAGAATATAGAGTAGGGCATCAAGTTTATACTAGCACCTAAATCAAGCATTGCTTTAGCGACCTTCCTATTCCATATAGTTATGTTTATGATAAAACTTCTAGGGTATTTCAACTTAGGGGGAAGTCGGTGCTGAAGTACAACACTAGAAATTTCTAATACTACTACTCGCTCATTAAGTTCATACCTCATTTTCTTAGTGTTCAAATCTCTGAAAAATTTAGCATAGGAGAGGGCACATTCATGATCACTTCTAATAATAGTAAATTGATATTTACTTTAGAAAGCATAATAAAAAGCTCATAGAATTGCTTATCTTGTTTGGATTCTTTCAACCGATGTGGAAAAGGTACTTACAGATGGTGTGGTTCTGTTATCTTTTGAATTTTGGGGATGTCAGATGACTCCTTAATGCGTTTTTCCAAAGGTTTTTCAAGTTTAGCACTTGTCTCTCCTTTTTGTGAGACTAGAATTTCACCATCTTTGTTACTTGAACTTAAGATAGATCTTTAGAGATTTCAAGTAAACTAGTATTTACTACCTTACCACTTCGAAGGGTTCTTACATCCTTCGCTTGTTCAGGTTGACTGGGCAACTTTCCTGACATCCATAGAGTCCAACCATTGATTTTAGACTGGTTATCTCTATAGACTTGAATAAAAGAATTCAAGTTGTCCTCTAAGATTAGTTTACTGGGAAGGCTTCTTGGAATAGACTGGTGGAATTGTTGGCCTGGTTGATTTGAGCTTTGGGCAAAAGGAGGGTTGTTTTGCCTCCAGGAGAAGTTGGAATGGTTTCTCCACTCAGGATTATAAGTATTTGAATTGGGGTTCAATCTTGGTCTCTGTTGATATGTTCCCAAAACATTAACTTGTTCAAGTCCAACTGGTTTTTCTCCTTGATATAGACAAGCTTCAGTACCATGTCCTATGTTACTACATAAACCACAATGTTCATTGTTGGTGTTGGTTTGCATAGTGAGAAGGAAACTTGCTTGGTAAATTGTACAAGTTGTTGTTGAACTTCATTGCTGGAATTGATTTCATGAACTCCAGCTCTTCTCACTCGTTAGCTTTTTTGTTGGGAATTACTACCTAACATCTCAAAGAGGTTGTATGTCTCTGAGGCTATCTTCTCTCCCATAGCTCTTCTAGCAATGTTGTCAACAATGAACTGGAATTGCTGTGTAAGTCCATCGTAGAAGATTTGGTTCTACAACTACAGGGGGAAGCTATGATGGGGGCATTGAGTGAGGAATAGTTGGAACCTATAATAGGCTTCATGGAATGGTTCTCCTTCCATATGAGAGAAAGTGGCAATCTTTGCTCTCAACATTGATGTTTTTTGGTGGGAATATAATTTTCCTATAAATTTATTGTAAACATCCTCCCAAATCATTAGAGAACCTAGAGGGAGTGACATCAGCCAAGCTTTGGCCTTGTCCTTCAAGGTGTAGGGAAAATACCTCATTCTAAGCTGATCCTCATTTAGAATATTAAGGTGGAAAGTTTGGACTGTGCCATAGAAGTCCCTAATGAAGGAAAGAAAATCTTAATTAGGTAGCCCATAGAATAAAGGAATCATGGAAAAATGAATGTTTTTCAAGTCATAATTCCGAGTAGCCTCACCCAACTAGATAGAGGTAACTATCATGCCAATTACTGGCCATGCAAACTCCTTTATGGTGGTTTCCCTAACATGTGGGTTTTCTCCCATTTCTATTGGTTTTGATAGAGGATTAAGGCTTGGTTTTGTGTTTGGTTCAAAAATAGGCTAATGGTTAGAATCCAACATTGTGGACAATTGTTTAAATTCATGAATAATATCTATGTATGGTGTAAGACGGTTGTTGTCTCTTTTAGAGAACATAAAAACGTGCAAATATACACGGTCACAAGTAATAATATTTGTAAGTAAAGATCGTTCCCACGGAGATTTGTTACTATAGTTTGTTGAGTACTAAAATTGTTTCTCTCTGATTTTATCCAAAACAATCGTTGATTAAGAAAAAAAAGTAATAAGAAAATAAAAGAAATCTAGGATTGCAATTTTTCACAAAATTAATCCACTCAATTCATGTTATTTTCTTTTAATTTATATTTTTTAGTACATTTAATTTGTCAACCGAAAACTTCTAATTTTATCCATACATCTCTTTCGAGCTCTGTATAAACACACCTCGTTAAATTAATTCACTATATCTCTATGAGAATTAATTTAATAAGATTCATTAATTCACTATAGCTCTGTATAAACACACCTCGTTCAAACAAATTTTTAATGAAATCACAAATCTTATAAGTTTATTTTTCATTTCTCTCTCCACTAATGTAGACAAACACAAAACACAAAATCAATAGGACTTTATTAAACTTGTAATGTATGGCTTAGGTAAAGGTAGGATAAAGGATAATATTTAGCTTAAAACTTTTCCCGAGCATAACATTTCAGGATTGAAAAAGATAATTCTATCATCACAATAATTACTACCCAATTTGGGATTTATCATCACATACAATAGCCATTTTTTTTCAGATTCTATATTTTTTTTCTTTTTTTTTCAGAATCTCTTTTTTTTCAGAATCTTTTTTTTTTTCATAATCTCTTTTTTTTCTTTTCTTTCTTTTCTTTTTCGGTATCACTTTTTTCTCCGATATATCTTTAAATATTTACTAACAATTGTCAAATGTTAGTGAGATAAGAAAAATAGATATATCTACACATATATATTTTTTTGGATAGGCTTTTGAAATGAGAAAAATATATATATATATAACTTTGGAGCTCAAAAGGGGTATACTATGGATAATGCATGTGAAGGTAGATAGAAAGGCTCAAACGATCCAAAGATGGCCTAAATCATTTTCTTAGTTAAATGTTATCTATAATTTCGCCTCGAGAGAAAATCAAACAAATTCTAAAAACTGTGACATCACAAAAATCAATCGAATTCCATACTCACATAAACCTTCTCTAAATTATCATAGCAACTCAAAAATCAAGACTAGTGCTCATGAAAATTTATTCTTGTAAAAACGAAACATACGTGAAAATTATTCATCACTTAGACAATATTCAAATTTTTCAAAGAATTATGCATCATTTAAATCAAAGAAATAAAAATAAATCACTATTCATAGCAAAATATCTTCAATCAACCAAACAAAAAAAAATTCACAGGCAATAACATCTAGAAAATATTTCAATTAGATTCAATATATCTACCACCCCCAAACTTAATATACACATTGTCCTCAATGTGTGAAAGTTAAAGAACATATGAGATGGGTTTAAAGAAACTTCCTGGTTTGTTTGATTGGTTAAAATCCAAAATAGCTTCATTTTTTTCCAATTTGCACCTACGAAAAAAAATATGAAATAAAACAACATAACAAAATATAAAAACTAATACATGCGAAAATAAAATAAAAATAAATTAAAATAAAATAAAACACATGGGTTGCCTCCCAAGAAGCGCTTGATTTATAGTCTTCAGCTTGACTTCTCAATTTGTTTTTCTTTTGTAAGTTAAGATTTGTGTGTAACAAAATCTCAACCCACGAGAAAATTGAAAAATAAATTAAGAAAATATAACCATATAATTTTTTTTGTTTTTTTTTTCTTTTTGTGAGTTAAGATTTGTGTGTCAAACAAAATCTCAACGCACGAGAAAATTGCAAAATAAACAACAAACAATACGCAAAAAAAAATTATTTTTCTTTTTGTGAGGTAAGATTTGTGTGTCAAATAAAATCTCAACCCACGAGAAAATTGAAAAATAAAATAAACCAACAATAAGTAAATTTTTTTTTTCTTTTTGTAAGGTAAGATTTGTGTGTCAAACAAAATCTCAACTTACGAGAAAATTTTTAAAATAAAATAAACAAGAACAATAAGCATAATTTTTTTTTGTTTATTTATTTATTTATTTTTAATTAAAATCAGATTGATTGGTATTAATATCAACAATGAAAATAGTAAACAAATCCCCGGCAACGGCGCCAAAAACTTGTTGTCTCTTTTAGAAAACATAAAAACGTGCAAGTATACACGGTCACAAGTAATAAGATTTGTAAGTAAAGATCGTTCCCACGGAGATTTGTTACTATAGTTTGTCGAGTACTAAAATTATTTCTTTCTGATTTTATTCAAAATAATCGTTAATTAAGAAAAAAAAGTAATATAAGAAAATAAAAGAAATCTAAGATTGCCATTTTCACCAAACTAATCCACTCAAATCATGTTATTTTCTTTTGATTTATATTTTTTAGTCCATTTAATTTGTCAACCGAAAACTTCTATTTTTATTCATACATCTCTTCCGAGCTCCGTATAAACACACCTCGTTAAATTAATTCACTATATCTCTATGAGAATTAAATTTAATAAGATTCATTAAGTTCTAAGTTTTCAAATGGCCACACATACAATTAGGGTATATTCCTATCCTTCATCATACATGTCATTCTATTTACGAGCAATATACACACAAATGCCTCTTCCAAGTTTATTTATGTGTCACAGATCGTTTTGATAAGATTCGTAAATAATCAAAAAGCATTAAGCACAAAATAGAACGAACAAATCGAACGTCTTATAAATCTATCAAAAATAATTAAAATCAAAGCTTCATAAATTTAGTTCAAATGCAACCCTAGAAAAATTAAATTACTTCATAAATTAGAAATTTAAATTTACAACAGTTCAAGCAAAATTAGATGAAGAAGAAATAAAATTAAATAACTTCGGATCGTAAATATTTGGCACGGGGTAGTAATGTAAAGCCAAAAATGGCTTCTGCGTGTTCCACAGTGCAGCCCCGAATACTACTAAAAATCCAAAACTCCAAAAACTTTTTAACTCTATCATCTTATCACCTATTTATAGCTAAAAAAATACATCAAAAATATTAAAATATAATACACGCGGGGGGGGGGGGGGGGACAGAGAAATATGGCAAAAATAATAAAATATTACACGTGGGGAATAGCGTATCGAAAATGGAATCGAAAACGCGGCTAATGTGAGTGGGCGAGCCGTCCGTTTATGTTTTTCTTTTCAATAAACTCTGCCACGTGTCGCGATCTGATTCGCTGAAACAAATAGTGGGACACGTGGAAGCACCTCATTTGTTGAAGGGAATGGGCGCGCACAGATGTGGTCACACGGGATTGGGGCGCGCGAAACGTGGGGCAACGGTTGGAACGCGGGCTTGATCCTGCGCTTTCGCACTCATTGTAACATGCCACGTGGCGGAATATAATTTCCTGCAATATTAAGTGAGACACGTGGCAGATTATGGTTCGTGGAATAACCGGGCGCACGTGGATCGACCGCACGGGAAAAGGCCGCGCAAAGGTGGGGGACAAGGCCTACACGGCGTCAGACAGGTAGGTCCCACCCTACATGCTGGCCTGCATAGACAGGTGGACCCCACTCGGGGCACCGAGCCACGCGATAGAGGAAATCCTTGCACACATTCTCCTTGGTCGGGTTTGAATAATACGCGTGCATCCTAACCGTTGATGCTTTGATTCATGCCCACGATGAAGTGGATGATGTCAAGTGGAATTTCTCTCCTCCCGCATTTAAAAATAACTTTTATTAATTGTATTTTCACCCACAAATATATTTCAAATTACATTTTAAACTTTGTTTAATTGCAATACAGCCATTTTGTAATTTAAATTAAATTTTAAACTTTTAATAATTGAAATTAAGCCTAATTTTAATTTAAATTATATTTTCAACTTTTATAAATTGCAATTAATAATTCTTTTATTTGAAATTATATTTTTGGACACAAATTTGCCATTAAGAACGTTTTCGATACAATTTATTTAATTTTCTTAAAATATAAAGAAAAACAGTAAATACTAATTTATTAAACTAAAATTAACTAAACATAGAGAGAACATAGCAATTATAATTAATAAAATAGGTGAAAATAACTATATAAAATACAGTTATCAAGGGTTTCCTAAGGATCTTCTACCATGCATAGACTAGTAAAAGCATAAATTTAACTAAACAAACAAGTTAAGTTAACCTCTAAGTTAAATAACATAATCAGTATCACCCAAGAATGCTCCTAGGAAAGAATGGTGGGGCAAAGCCTCTTTAAAAACCATCCTCCTAGACAGAGCAACGTTCTGAGGAAAGACTAATGACACAAAGACTTCCAAGAACTAGTCTCCTAGACAGAACTCTCTTTGATATTTAATTTTCATGATATTAAAATCTAAGTTAATTAGTTTTTTTATTTATTTATTTTTAAGAGCTCATTATTTAAATAATATTTTTTTAACTCAAAATAAATAAAAAAATCATAATTATTTACAATGCAAAAAGTTTTCAAAATTTTGATAAATAATTAAAATTTTTATTCCTTCACCAACAATGGTGCCAAAAACTTGATGAAATAAGATCGATAATGCAATGCCGATCTTGTAAATACTTTGGTTTTATATTTATAAAACTCTCGCAAATGCACAAATCATTTTATAGAAAATGAAAAGTATACTTTCAAGGTCGATCTAAGGAATGAATATATGTGATTTTTAATTTATTATTCAAACTTTTAAAAATGAAATTAAATCTTAAACATTCTATCATGATATTTTGGATTTTGTGTTTCCTAATCTAATGACATAAAAAATAAACATAGATATAGATTCAATAAATAATCATGCAAATTTTTTGCATTCATATTAGTAGAGTATTTGTAGATATAATAATTAAGTTAATTACGCTTGCTCATATTATTTAGGTTATTAAAGATATAAATTGATATTTATTGATTTTCTCTTTTTGGTATGAAAGTGTCCTTAGGTGGGGCCTAAATTATTTTATTTAATATTAATTAATTAATATCTTTAGGTAAGGCCTATTAATTAATTAAGTATTAAATTTTAGTTTTATTTCTAAGAAAATAGAAAACCATCTAATAACAGTTTTAGGTAGAGTCAGTTAATTAAACTTTATTCAAGATGTCTAAATTAAACTTAAGAATTTAATAATCTAAGTACTAACTTTCAAGTTTTAAAACAATTATTGAAAATATATCGTCAATACATTTTCGAATAATAGTTCTTATAAAAAATATTTTAAAATATAGCTTCTCTCTAACTATCATGCGATTGTACCAACAAATAAAATCACTACTCTAAATCAGACCAGATAATTAACCCTTAAAATCTAATTTTTAGATTTAAGTTTGTAATAAAAAATAATATATTTCTCTCTAACATCCTTAATAAAAAATCTTGAATAAAAACAAAATCAAATTATTTTATAGAGATGTTTTACCTATTTAATATTTCGCAAGCATGACAACATTATTATTGTATCATATTTCCAAATAGTCAGTCATGTTAAATTTAATCACAGACAAATTAAACATAACATATCAGAATGAAACATAAAAAATAACTCTAAAGGATTCATTTTAAAATTATACCTCAAAAAAATCCTTACAGAACTTTGATGCTAATTCTGTTGTTGGAAAACCTTCAAACAGATTTGTCTTTCCATTTATTGAATCAAAAACTAAAAATCTATAAAATGATAGCTAATTCTTCTTAACAAAAGAACTTTAAAACTAAAAACTAAAAAAAAAAAATTTCTAGAGAGAGAAAGAGTTGAGAAAATTGTGTGTTTTAAAATGGGGGAGAAATTCCTTCTATAGGTGAAGAAAAGGCCATAAAAGGTGGGAAAATATTTCAAAAATTGATTTTGGATGCGTTTGGATAGGCTAGCATGCATGTGGGGCATGAAATTTACGGTAGATGGGCGTTTGGCACACGTAGGTGCGCGCGGTACACAATGCTAGCTTATGCTAGCAAGCGTGGAAATTGGCGCGATGTGTGCTAGGCTTAAGCTGGCTACGTGCGAGACTCGGCGTGAATAGGGGACTGTGCGTAGGATTTTGGCCTTTTTTACATTTTTGATCATTTTGACCCATTTTTTTCCAATTTTTCCATCTTTGTGGTCTCTGAGTCTTTAAGTTATTTATGAACAAAAATATCTGAAAACAATAAAAATACCCGTTATTTCGAAAAGACAAATTTATATAAAAATATGATAAAATCATACAAATGTATATCTATTTAATCAATTAAATTACATTAAATCATAGTAATTTTAGTGCTTTTTAAGCACTCATTACTAATGATTTTCTTCGTGCAATATTTTCTTATTCACTTTACAAGTTATAGATCTTTAGTTACTAATCACACCATTGTGGGTGGTGTGGGCTTTGGAAGAAATCTGGATTCGTGTGTCAAGCCGGGTTGTTTCAAAATCAACACGCAAAAGCTACAATAGGAAGTTAGGAAAGAGATTTTGGATGATAGAGGTAGTGGTGGTTTTATTTCTCTAAGAGTGTAACTATTTTATTATTTAGTGGATTGTTTACTGTTGAGTGGTTTCCTTAAGCAACTTGAGGATGTTACCAAAATCTTGAAAGAAATCGTTTGCATCATCTTTTTTAGGAAGATGAAGAAACCTTTATACTTATTTCTTTCTTAGAATGATTTTGTTTTCTTTTTTAATTAATATATACAACAGCGTGTGAAGCGCCTTACCATTCCCTATTTATTTTTTTCACACTTATCAAAGGTTTTTGTATTTTTAATAAGTTTTATTTAATGAGTTTAGAAAGAGTTTTAAAAGCTTTTTGTTTAAGTGTTTTTTTTCATAAGATTAAATAGCCATTTAATGGCCTTTAATAATATTGTAAGTCCTATTGCACTCTATATCTGTGTGTTGGCTTCTCATGTGAAAAACAAAATATCTATTTATTTTTACTAAGTATTCTGTCTTCCTCTATATAAGGTTGGTTACTATATTCAGCAATTCAAATATACACATAGTTAGGAATACTTTATTTGAAAGCATTTTTTCATACCCCATGGGGTTTGTTATTTTTAGTATGCATGCTAAGTTCATAGTGATGAATTTTGGGTGCTAGTATTTATGGATTTTACTCGGCATTTCTGGAAATAAAAAAATATTTTTTTTGGCACCTTGCCACCACCCTTGTCACCAATCTCACCACCACCCTCGTCACCATATTTGGCGAGGTGGTTAGTGAGGTGGTTTGCAAATTGGCCGACTAAATGTTATAAATACCCCCTCATTAATTTTTTAATTAATTCAGAAAACCTATCAAAACTCTCCTAAAATTCCTATTGATTTAGTAATTGTGATACATTTATGTGAGCATAGAATAGTGATAGTAACTATTTTTATGTGGCGAGTGAGTACATCTCTGTGTAAGTAATATTCAAGGGTTGTGTTAGCTTATTATACACATTACTATTTTCTGGTATTTGATCACATCACATTGGGTAACGTCGACTGTGGAGGAAAGCCACGTTCATGTGTCAAACCAAGTCATTGTAGAAGTAGCAAACAAGAGTAGCAAGAGGTAGTTTGGATAGAAGTCTCAATTGATAGAGATGATAGTGGTTTTATTTCTTTTAGAGTTGTAATTGTTTTATTGATTAGTGAATTATTTGCTACTTAGTGGTTGCCTTAAGCAACCCAAAGTTGTTACTACATAGATACGGTCTCTATGTGGGTTTACCTAGCTATATTGTGTAATATGCATGCTCTATTATTGTGCTAGTAAAGTCTAAGTTTGAATTATATATTGTACAAATTATTATTGCATAAACTCTGATTATAACACTTTTATATTCCTTATCTTCTTTTCAGTTCTCATATAAAATATCTTATTGAATATTATCTGCATATTTGATATTATATCATCACTATTTCTACTGAGTGTTCTGTTTTAAGCTTTATCTTTTCCACTGCATGTGGGGATATGTCCATTAGAAGTATCTATATCTTTACCCTAGTTGTGTATCGAGTTGTGGACTCTTTCAATTGGTATAAAAGCTAGTATACCCTGTTTGGGCTTAACTTCTACGGTATTGATCCTATCCCATTTCTCTATAAGTTTAATTTTGTTAAATATGTTATAATGGATGATATGGGAGGGTTGGTTAATAGACCACCAAAATTCAATGGATTATGTTACTTTTATTGGAGATCTTAGATGTGTTCCTACTTAAGATCTACCAACAATGATATTTGGTTTTTGATTGAGGATGGTTGGATGTGCTCTATGCACATGTCCAAGACTGGTGTTGTTAATGCTAAATTGGTCAATTTATGGAACAAAGAAGAGCTTTATCATAGCAATTTAAACTGCTAAGGGTTACACCTTCTTACCAACTCAATTACTGTAGAGAATTATGCTCTAATTGCCAATTTTATAACTATCAAGGAAGCATGGAACTTTCTAGAAAAGAAAAATGATGGGTGAATTCCTTAAACAAGTGTATCTTGTTTAGAAAAGATAGAAGATGTCACTTTTGAATGCTCTGTTCTTATGGCTTCCTACTCCAAAGATGACTATGGTGAAAATGAATAGTTCTCTCTATAATATTCCTATGACCAGCTTGTGTATGATAATCTCAAGTTGAAAAAGGTTATGTCTAAGATCCATAGTAATATTTCTAAAAAATATAATGAGCATTTGAATCTCTCTTAGCAATTTCTCGATCTCACATTGGATGGTGATAAAGTTGTGGAATGTTTGCATCTTGGAAGATGAAAAGGCTATTATAGAGTCCTTATTAGAAGATTGTGATGTTGAATTGACTAGACTTCATGCTCGGGTTGAAGTTGATACTACTAAATTTATTCTTCTTAAATCTAGCCTACTAGAAAAATATGAGACTCTCCATCTGTAGTAGTATGAATTTGAGAGACAAATAAAAAATTCTCTTGAAATTTGTAACAATGGAGCTTTGGAGATACTTGTTTTGACAATTTATTGAAACTTAAAGTTATTCATCCCTCATTCTGTACTTTAGCTACTGTTTAGAAATGTTCTCATGTCATTGAGATTTCGAATGATGATTCCATCTTCGATGTTTTGAGTGCTCAGAACGTTTCTCTTTCCCCTGTTTCTTACAACTCAGGTTACTTCACCTCTTCCAACTCTGAAAAAGAGTCTCCTATTTGTGATGAGGATGAGTTGAGTCATGTGGAAGAACTATTGAAACTTTCTATCACATTGACTAGTAAAGTTATAACCCTATAGAATGGTGCAATGTTGATTTTAAATAAGTTTAAATCCTCCCTTGGTATTACTACATATGGTCAATATCTCAGCTACGATGTGGTTTACACTGCCCTGAAGTCACAATCTTCCAATTGTAGGTATTTTGACAATGGTTTTTCCATACACATGACCTAGAATAAGTCTTTCTTTACCAAGTTAACTATCATTAATGATGATTTATTACATTTGGTGATAGATACAAAGATTTGATCTATGATAGAGGATTTATCAGTGCTCATGGTATCCTTGAGCTCAAGTATGTCCTATATGTAGAAGGACTCAAGGCTAATCTTATTAGTATTAACCAAATTTAGGATAATAAGCATACTGTTAAGTTTACTCAAATAGACTACACTATATTGGCGAGTTAGGTAGAACTATGATCAGAGGTATTATATTTGAGGAAAATTGCTACTATGTAAGAACCCCTCCTAAAGTTATACGTAACAAGCTAAGTTTAAGTACTGAAGAATTGTGGCATCAATGATTGGGTCATGTCAACTATAAATTGCCAAAAAAAATTTCAAACCTTAAAGTAGTTTGGGATCTTCCTTCTATTTCTTCCATTCTTGAGCATGTTTGTAGTCCTTGTTAGTTGGGCAAGGAAATTAAATCCAACACAACAAGAATCAATTCCTATCTACCATAAGACCATTCCAACTTTGCTATATGGATCTGATAGGTCCGGTTCAAACTGCAAGTATTGGTGGGAGAAAGTATATTCTAGTTATTGTTGATGATTTCCTTAGATACACTTGGATTCTTTTTCTGAGAGAAAATCTGAAGCCTTTGATAAGTTCAAATTCTTGTGTATCAAGCTACAAAATGAAAATTTTGAATCACTTAGAACAATCATTAAAATTAAGATTGATCATGGAAGAGAAATCAAGAATTTTAAATTTAGTTCCTTTTGTGATGAAATAGGAATTCAATATGAGATTTCTACTCCCAAGACCCTTCAATAAAACAAAATTGTTGAAAGGAAGAATATAGTTATCAAAGAGATAGCCAGAGTCATGTTGGAAAATAAAAAATTAGCAAAAAACTTATGGGCTAAAGATGTTAACACTGCTTGCTGTATGTTGAATCATTGGTTCCTAAGGCTCGGTACCTATCAGTCTTCATATGAATGAATGCATAGAAAAAGACTAAATATTAAGCACCTTTATGTGTTTGGAAGTACATGTTATATTCTCAAGGATGGAGAAAATCTTGATAAGTACGAGGCCAAGAGTGACCTTGGAATTTTCATTGGATACTCTAGTAACAGTTGTGCTTACAAAGTTTACAACATGAGAACCTTGACTATAATGGAATCAATCAATGTTGTGATTGATACTCTAAAGCTCTCAAACTTATTGAATCTAATGATAATGAGATATTTGGAGACACTCCTAAAATTGTTACGGACAATGTTGTGATACCCTCCACTACTCCTGTTGATTCCTCTAGAACCATTGAAGAAGAAAAAGATGATGAACAATAAGTTTCTTCCCTTCCTAAATGGGCTAAGAATGCCCATTCTGCAGATGATATTATTGGTAATGTAGAAGATGGAGTTAAGATGAGACGTCAAGTACAATAAACCCTAAACTATAGGTATTTCACTTCCATCATCCTTCCTAAGAATGTTAAGGAAGCCCTACAAAATGTATACTGGGTCAACTTTATATAGGATGAACTTAATCAATTTTAATGAAATAATGCATAGTACTTGGATCCCAGGCCTTTTAACAGCATATTATTGGAATCCGCTAGTTGTATAAAAATAAGGAAGACAAAAATGGGGCCATTGCTCTGAATAAGTCCCACCTTATTGCACGAATATATACCTATATTGTAGGAATAGACTTTGATGAAACCTTTTCCCCTATTGCATATCTTAATTTTGTTAGACTACTTCTTGATAGTGCTTGTTTGGGTAAGTTATAATGGATGGACATCAAGAGTGCTTTTCTATATGAATAATATTCAAGGGTTGTTATAGCTTATTTTGCACATTACTATTCTGTGGTATGTGATCACAATACATTGGGTGGTGTCAAATGTGGAGGAAAGCTAGGTTTGTGTGTTGAAACAAGTTGTTGTAAAAGTAGCAAATAAGAAGGAAATACACATTTTAGACAAAAGTCCCAACTGATAAAGGTAATAGTGATTTTATTTCTTTTAGAGTTATAAATGTTTTATTGATTAGTGGATTATTTGATGATGGGTGGTTGCTTTAAACAACCCAAAGATGTTACTACTAGATACGATCTCTATGTGGGTTTACCTAGTTTTATCGTGTGTTATGCACGTTCTGTTGTTGTACTAGTATAATCTAAGTTTGAATTGTGTATGTTACATAATAAAATCACCTAAACTCTAATTAGAACATTTTTACATTCGTTATCTGTTTTCAGTTCTCAAATAATATATCTTATTTAATATTATCTACATATTCGTTACTATATCATCATTGCTTCTACTTAGTGTTTTGTTTTAGGATTTTATATTTTTCACTGTGTGTGGGGACGAGTCTATTAGGAGTTTGTGCCTCTTTACCCTAGTTGTGTACCAGGTTGTAGACTCTTTCAAATATTTTTAGAAACATAATATTTTTTGAATTTACTTGATATAAACAAATGCTTTTTAATTTTTTAACTATGTTTTTTATATGTAAATGCTTAAAATAACATACCCTCCAAATTTAACAAATACCCTATATTACCTAAATTGTAGTAGTGTGCATTGATGAGGAACTTTATTTCTATATATTGTAAGTGGATGGCATAGCTTTGGCTGCATGCATGAAGAATTGCCTCAATATAACGTTGTAGGATGAAAGGTTTGTATATTTTATATAGGGTATAAAAAACATAGACACTCAATCATAAAATGTTAAACTTAAAAAAGATAACCCATATATTACTTATAAACACAACATTAGTATCTTTCTTAATCAACGTGACTTTTTTATATACTAACATTCCTTACAAAGTATGAGTCATTTGACCCAATATTTTTATTTTTAACATATTTTGTTATATTATAATTCTATTTGAATCACTTGTTTTTTTTTTCTTTTTTCAAGGCTTATATTTTTTTTTGGAGGTTAATTAGTATTTTTTCTTTATCCATTAATCAATTAAAATTTTAATACTATATAAATTTTGTATAGTATATAAGCAAGTAATATGAGTTATCCATTTATGGTTAAAAGGTTAACCTTAAAGGAAGGTAAGTCACATATTACTTATAGACATTATATTAATATCTTTGTTAATTAATATGTGATTATTTTTATACGTTGTTGTCCACCAAATAGTTTACGATGGTAGTACGAGCTGTCAGCCTTCACCTATGGTGACCAGGAGTTCCACACCTCCTTCCAGAGTTAAAGTGTCAATCCAAACATTTCTAAGAGTGTAGTGGAAATAGGTTTCATAGCGTAACACAACGTCATGTTCTTTGAAGCAGCACGTCCACTTAGCTACATTTGTTGGCCAGAATCATTTATCAACTTGCGTTTGTTATCTAATTAAATAAAAGCTATTAAAATCCCTTCATTATTGTAGTGAACTTAAACTCAACATATGACAATATATATGACATGACTGTACTTAAGAATTATATTCAAAATAGTCTTTACTTAAGATTTATTAAAATTGGCATCTTTAAGTAAAGTTATTAGTATGGTTTATATCTATTTGAAATGTAATAATCACATTTGGGTTTTTAATGTGATGGTATCTAGTATTGTGCGGTACTTTGTATATTGAGATTATATAGAACTGAATCAAACATATATGAAACACTATATAACATCCATCATGTAAATATTTGCTTGAAATATTGTCATAAGATAACTATATATAGATCAATCTTAATCATAAGTAATAGTTGACTCCTATCTATGATGTTTTCAGATTTTTCTTACTCAGTGAAATCCATTTGTTGAGTTAATTAGATACCTTGTATCTTGGAGTTCATAACCATATATTTGTCTTACTAATGTTTTACTCATTGTAAGTCATTGAGATGTATTCTTTGGGGTCAAGTTTAATTAGAATAGGATTTTAAGGACTCAACTTGGACACTCAGTTTAAATCAAAAATGAAAGTTTTAAGACATATACAATATGGGTAAAAGATATTAGAGGTTTTTGTAATTTTTATTAAATAAACACATTAGTTACATAATTATTAGGTTAGCTACTAGGATCCTATAATTTTCAAAATAAGCAATTTAGACTCGTAATTTATGTGTTAGGTAATATCAATATTTTTATTATAAAAAGTAAATACTTTTAGTCTTATAATTCATTAAAATTTATATTTTTAGTCTATTAAAAGTGAGCACTTATAATACCCAATTTTTATAAATAATGAAACTATAAATACTTAACTCAAAATTTAGATAATTAAAATACTCATTTGTAAATGATAATAGGATTATCGTGACTAGTGATGGATCCAGAGTTTAGTTCAAAAGAGTCACCATATAAATAGTAAAAAATAATACTACTTGTTTTCTCGGTTATTATTTATTTTTATTGAAAAAGTATTATGCGTATTTCATTTGAATATAAATATGTTTAAACTATATAGTGTGTTTTTAAGTTATAAACCTTCAAAATGAAGATTCAAATGGAGCATAGACCATTTTTATACATGTAATTTGTATATAATTCAAAAATATATATTACACCTAAAATACACACTATCAAAAGTTGAGAAGGGACGAGTGCCTCTCCTAACCCTTACACACTCACTATGACTTTTTAAAAAAATTATGGAACCTCTGGTGTTCAATGCAATAATCACAGTAAAAAAATAATTAAATTAAATAATTATGTGATTTTTGGTGTCGCCTCCTATACAATAACGTGATTTGAGCACATGCCCTCTCTCATTGCCCATACTAAGCAAATACTGTTGCATTACAAAATAATTGGTGTCTTAGGCTAATTCTTAATGTGTAAGAATTAGGGTTAGCATAAGGAATAAAACTCATATTAGGCCTAACACATTAAAAGAACAAGGTAATAGGTTTACATGTTGTACATAATTGAATCTGTGAAAGGATGATCTAATCCTAGTCGGAACCGTACTCCTAGATGACTTAAGGTTTGCATGATATATAGGAAGATCACACACATAAGTGGCACCACCCATGAAAGTTTAGAAAGAAAAATTTCAGCTTCTTTTTAGATTTATGAGACAAAAGAAGAATGCACGAACTTAAAGAGATTGAATTTTTTGTTCAAAAATTTTATTCTTAGTTTTACAATTTTGTTTTTATGGACAACAATCTTACATGCCACACGTTCCATTAAAGTTTTTTGGAAGCCAAGGCTTAGAAAATTGTTTTGCCAAGAAGTCGATTCACGCTACGAAGGTATAACACTTGTTTTAATTAGACTAATAATATTAACACTTGTGTTGTCTACCTATACAATGTTTTGCTTCAAATTATTTTTAAAACCAACACTCACAACCAAGGTGTCAGTACAGTCTTCCACCTAGATTGTCTGTCCATAATTTCAACTTCATTTTCATATGCTAGACTTGAAGTTAGAGCCTAGCTATCATTCAAGCTCCCCTTACTAGGAGGGAAACTTGTGGAGTGGACATGCCATGGCTGTACATATTAATAACAGAGTCGGTGAAGTCTTCAACATGATTGTCTTAACTCAAATGTGCCCAACATCTAGCCTCGAGTTGGTGCCTCATGTCTGCCTAGTCATGAGTTTAGCAAACTATGCCTGTTTATCATAACCTAGTCAAATGATGAAACTTAGGTAGACAATGGCTCATTGGTAGGAGGATTTTTATCAGCTCAAAGCTATACAGACCAACGGTTTTAAACCAGCAATTTGGCTCCTATTTGGGTTGATAGTGTATGTAGAATCCTTTGTTGTCTTAAGTCTACTTGGGTTCGTGTATGTCCATGAAAGTACTAATGTTGGAAGATGTCACAGGGAGATTCTATGACGAAGGGATCTCGGTAGCAGAGTGCTTGACAACTAGATTATCACTAACAATTTCTTGACTCATTGTTAAAGTTTGTTCGATCAAATGAGCTTTTGGAATATAAAATGTAATGAGGACGTCGAACATAATGAAGAACACAAAGAATTATGAATATTCTTTGAATTTTAGTTGCTAAAATTGTAAAAATAATAATAATAATAATAAAGAAAAATTCTTACAGATGATGCCAGACGTTGAAATCATTTTCAATCTTTGTGTTAATTACCTTTGGATCTTGTAAAACAGTGAACTTGGTACCAATATGTCGTTTGCCAAAAACACTATAATACTTAAGTTAGATCACATATATGTACATTGAAAAGGACATAATTTTAATGTTAAAATTTGTATAATTGTCATACATGAGTCGTAACGTAAGGTTTTGGTTGTTGTAGTAACTATGTATGTTTAAACCTACACATTTATGATAACTCCATTCAAATAACTATTTTTTTTATCTAGAAGGTACTATTTAATGGGATGATATACTTCGTAATGAGATAATATGCAATCTTTTTATTTAATAAACGCGAGATAATATGCATTTTGGATATTCTTTTCTTAAATTCATTCTCATGTCAAGTGGAATGTTGACTCCCTATGTTTAATAATCAATTGCACGTATGGCTCAATAAAAATTTACCACGTACATGGGATGACAATATCCCCTAACATATTCAAATTTTTTTTTTTAGAATCTTAGGTAACATAATTTAAACGACTTTGTTAGTATTATAGCAATTCATATAGTATAATTTAATTGACTGAGTTAGTCATTAATTTAAGAATCATTTTATTATTTGTATATCCATAACATATAACAATAATTATAAATATATCTAAAATATTTATTTATTTCTAATTATATTAATATCGTATAGATAACGATCAAAACATGTCAAACTTTAGATATTTTTTTTAGATATATTTTTATCGTTATTTACACGATGTAGATATAATTATAAATTTAAACATTTATAACGTTGAATATTATTTTATTTTTATTCATAAGTTGTAAATAAAATTGCAATAAAGTAAATATTTTATACATATTTGTAACTAATCTTATATGTTTTACATATAAAATGTAACTACCCATCGTATATCTCTAATTTTATATTTAATTAATATATATTAGATAAAATAACTTCATCCATGTAATACTTTGAAATAATTACTAATTTTATACATATTTTTATATCTATATTTTGTATATCATGTTATATGTTTAATTGTTTTAAAAAATTTAAAAATAATTTATTTTTTAAATAATATTAATACATAATAAAATTTAATTAATATAAGTGAAAAAAATTAGTGCAATTTTTTATACATTCTTGTACTATGGAAAGATAATATCTCAAATGCCCTTAGGGTTTAACACATTTTACTTATACCCTTAAGATATATTAAATATCTAAAATGTCCCTAGATTTTAATGGTGTTAATTTTCCATCCATTACTATTTAAAATACTATTTCTTGGCTCTAATACCAATTTTTGTCGATCGATACAATTTTTTCAATTTTTAATCGAGAGTTAATATTGATATAGTTTATGGTCTTTGTTTATTTACAAAAGACAATAATTTGTCTAAAAACTTATTATTTGTTAGTATAAATATAATTTTCTTCTATATTCATTAAAATTGCATAATATATTATGTTCTTCATTATGTTAATTACTAATTTCTAATCTTGAATCTATTAATTGTCTTTTAAAATTAAAAATTATTCTTTCATTTTTTTAAATCTAATAGTTCTAATTTATGTACTAATGATTCGATGTTCATAGAGTATTATCTTAATATGTCGTATTTGTTGAATGCATATTATTTTTTCCGATTCGTAGTATACAAACAAGTTTTCTTATGTACATACAATGTACTTATAGTCTTTAAAGCAGTAGTATCCAAACATTAGGTTGTTGAATTTCTCTTCATCTATTCTTACATATTTTTGACTAAAATAATCTCTTAATATCCTTGAAATAGGATGGTCAATGATGCTTGTGATAACTTTAATATAATTTGTGTAGATATCCAATAAGGTGTTAAATCTTTTAAAATTTTCAAGACAAGTTTCATAATCTTCATCTTTAAAGTATTCATTTAAATGATAGAAGTAACATTTATCAAATTTTTCTAATAGAATTAGATTTTTATCTTTAGTTTTATTTAGAATTAGTAGTTGTTTATTTCTAAAAACAGTTTCCATTTTCCTATTTTAGTAGTATCGATCTTCCCTTCTGTTCGCCCTATTTTGTTACACCTGTTATGCCTCAGCTTTGCTCAAACCTCAACACCCTCCTAGTAGTGGTGAGCCTTTTGTATCCGTACATAAATGGTGTCCAATAGTTGACTTACTAGAAAAGAGTAATTGAACTCCATTTTATTCATAGGATAATAATTATTACAATTTAAGGCCAACTAAGAACCTCAAGGAAGTGCTTAACCGCTCAAAAATACTGGGTATACTATTATTGGTTTTGAGATTTCTAGATAGAGGGGTTTTCTATACTAGATTTTTTTATGTGTTTCAAAGTAGAGAGATCTAGATTTTTGTGTATTCTTGTGTGTGTCCTTTGAAATGAGTATAAGGGTTCCTTTTATAGCAAAGGAATCCCTATTTACAAAACTAAAATTACTATTTTACCATTGCTTTAATAATTCTTCTACTTTTTGCTTTAAATGATAGTCATTTATTTTTTCCTTGCCACATGTTGTCGACTGAGATGTGGGGTCTACATCTTTATTATCTTTATTATCTTCTATTGACAGTTCCTTTCTTTATTTTCCTTTGTCATTTTCTACCGATAGTTCTTTTGATGATGTTGATGATAACACATCTTCATCTTCTTGGTCTTTGATGCAGAGAATGCATATGTGGTCTTTGGTGTATTTTCTGGCATAGAAGCATAATAACTTCCTTGTTTCTTGACCAATTTCTAGGTTGTTTCAATTAAAATTGGTTTTGTATTTGATAATATTTTTTCACCATCTTCTTTTGACATAGTCATGCTACTGTGAGAAATGATGATGACTTTACTAGTTAAATAATTTACTTTGATCTTAGTAGAATTTTCAATCTTCCTAAGTTCATAATAAATTTGGCCTAACATTTGACCTCTTAGTACACATAGTTTTTCTGTGTTGAATTCCTTTTTTGGAAGTGCCCATGATTTGGGAACTTCTCTATTTGTGTTGGAAATCCCTATCTTGGTGAAGTGGTAGGGACTAATACATCCTTCCTCATTCCAATCTATTAATGAACTGAAAAATCTAAGATAAATAGGTTTGTCACGTACTTTAATCTTCCTTCTGAATTTCTTGATTGCCCTTTTAAAATTCTCTGGGAAATAATTTAACTCACTTAAATTAATTCCTGGATATATATTTTATATTAGTCCTGCATGAAAAGTTTTATACACAAATATTGGATCAACTCCTTCCAAGATATTGAATTTACATCCTGTAGGAAATTCTTTGTCTGTAGTATAGAACTTCATATCTTCAATATGTTATTGGGTAGACTTTCTGACCAAGTTATAGAGACTCAACCATTGTAGTTAATTTGTTGAGATTTCTATATTGGTCATTCTCATCTTCAATGATTGAAGTATTTCTAGGGGATGTCTCCCTGAATAGCACTAAATGTTTTACTATTTTTGATGTCTCTAGAGGAAAAGATTCTTTAAATAGCATTGGAGACTTTGCTATCTTTCCAAGATTTTCCAATCTACTTGGAGCTATTAGTTGTTGTTGTAATGCTACATAATAATTTCTTACTATCTCTTCTAAAGTTATTAGTTTTGGTGTTTTTTAGTTGGCATAACTACCTTCGGTTTCTATTCTGTTGGTGAAGGCTCCATGAGTTACTCCACTAATTCCTAGAATAGATTTACTAGTTTTTTTTCAACTGCCACTAATTCTTGGTTTTGGGCCATTGTAGACCACAAACCTTTTTCTATTCTTCTTTTTCTACCTTATCTACCCAGTTGAGTTTTGTGGTTTCAGAAGTTTTTTGTGAACTGTTAGGTTCTTCCTTTTTATCTTTAGAAGTATCACCTTGAATTTTTAATGAAGATTTCTCTTTTGAGCTTCTAGTCTCTAGAGGTTGTTTTGAACAATTAAGTTCTTCTTATTTCTTTCCTATCTCCATAAGAGATTTCTTGAGATATAACAACTCGAGTTGTTCTTGTATGATTTTTATCTCCTTTTTCTTTATCTTGATTTTGATGTCAAGATGTTCCATTCCTGAAAGCAAAAAATAGTTAGAAGTGCTAATTCTCTGGTAAGAGCATTTACTAAGCTATTTTTATAGTCTGGAAGATGTTCAGCATCAAAATTGTAATGATTGAATCATTGTTGTCATCTAACTAATATTCCTTGTTTGTAATCACCTGAAATATTAGTTCTTAAGAAATAACCAAAATTCTTGCTATTTGTTCTAACAATGAATCTAGAGCTTATAACATATATTGAAATTTCTTAATGGCTTTTTTGACAGCTAAATATTTTTTTTCATTACTATGGTAATTTAATTTTGAACCTTGGAAAGATCATGGTGTTTATCTACAAAGATATACATATTTGTCATCTACTGTTGCTTTAAGAATTGCTCCCCAATATTCTTGTAAAACATATGTTTCAATTATCATTTTATCATTTGGCCTAGGATGGTATAAAATTGGTAAATTTTTTACCTTTGCTTTTGCAGATATGTTAAACATCCTAAAAATATTGCTTGTAATGGTTTTCTCATTTCGTCAAGTTTCTTGATGTATGCTCCTGCATATGTTAAACATCTTAAAAATCTTTGTAATTGGTTTTTGTCTTTCAATTCACTAGGGAAACCTTAAATATTATTTAGTATATGGGTTGTAGATTATGTTTTCCATCTTCAATTTCCAAACTTAAATATTTCATTTTTTGCTGCATAATTACTGCTTTTTTTTCAGAGAGTACAATGCCTTCTTTTTCTACATTCTTGTAAAAATATTGATATTATCCAAATAGTTTTTATTTAATTTATTATTAAAAACAAGAATATCATCTATGTAAACACAACATATATCTTGTAGTTTCTTGAAGATGTCATCCATATATCTTTGAAAGATACCTGGAGCTTGTTTTAGTCCAAATGGTATAACCTTCCATTAGAATTTCCCTTAAGGGCAACTAAATGCCATTAGTTTTTGAGATTCTTCATCTAGTCTTATTTGCTAAAATCTACTTTTGCAATCAAAACGTGAGAAGTATTGCTTTCTTTTTATTGATGATAGTAGTTCTTCATTTTTTGGAATGAAGTATCCATCATCAATGGTTTCTTTATTTAGTGCTTTAAAGTTTATTACCATTCTCTTTTTTCCTCTTATTTTCTCAGTTTCTTTTTTAGCTAAGAATGGTGGACTAGAGTGAGGTGAATTACTTGATATTATGAATTTTAATTCCAAAATTTCTTGAATTTTTTTTACAAAATCAATCCTATCTTTTGGAGTATAAATCATTGGTTTTACTCTTATGATCTTGTTAGGATCTCTTAATTTTATGTTGACTATTGTTTTGGATTTATTTATTTTTGGATCTAAAAGATTTTCTGAACTGATTATTTTCAATAGTTTTTTTATGCCTATTAGGGTTTGTCTTCTTGTATTTAATTGAGAAAAGATTTTTGTTTATCTTCTATATCTAATGAAATATTTTTCTAAATAAGGTGTTTGTTGGTCTATCTCACCATGTTTTTGATTTTTTATGTTGTTATATAAAAGTTGGGTTTGAGACAGTTAAAGTTTTTCTTATTTTTGAGACATAGATGGTATCACCTTCTAAGGTTGTGAGACTTTTTTTTTTTTGAAATATTGTGTGAAAGGTTGATATAAGTATAGAAAATTATTTCCTATTAACAAATCAACTCCTGTTTCCTATTGATATATGGTAAGAATGTGAAACTTTTCTCCTCCTATCATTATATTAGTATCTTTTAATACCTTATTAAGATATTGTAGTACTATTAGCAATTCTTACAATTAAATATTTTGATGCTTGTTTCCAATTGTCTTCTAGAAATACATATTTACTAGCTACACACATACTAGCTCTTGTATCTATATATGCATGTAAATGATAAGTGTTATAGCTTTTAAATTTTAGTCCTACTTTAATGTAGGTACTATTTGGATTTGTAATACTATACAAATCATTCATCTTCTGATGAAAAATATCCATAATTTGAGTGTTCATATTTTGAGTAGTTATTTCTTTTTCAGTTTCTTCCAATATATAGTTACTATAAGTATCATCTATATCAAATTTCTCGATTGGTTCTAATTCCATTTTGAAAGCTTCTTTCAAGATTTTTTCTTTTTGTGGAAATTCCTTTTTAAATTCCTTTTTATGTTGAAGTCTAGTTGGATATTCATTGGCATAATGTCATTTTTCATTACAAATCCAACATCAGTATTTTTCTTTCATGAAGAGCAATAATTCTTGTTTTCAGAAGGCTTATACTTCTTTCTTCTAAAATATCTTTTCTTGTAGTTTTCTCTATTAAATCTCTTTTTATATTTTTGGAAATTTTTTTTTATGAATTTATATTTTTTTTTATGAATTTATATTTTTTATATTTATATTTTTGTTTATAAGATTTTATATTACATCCATATTTTTCTGGTATTCTAAAATCTTTTGTATCACAACAGATTTTATTATTTCCTCTTATCTGTTTATATTCTTTTCTTTTTTGGAATTTAATAATGATCCTATTTTTAAGGCTTCTCATTCTTCCTCCTAGAGTATCTTTTATAGTTTCTCTATTTCTTTGTTCTCAACTTTCTGTTAAGGTCTTATGTAGTGTTCTAGGTAATTTTTGGAAAAACATTTCTTTATAATTTTTTTTTGCATAAAGGGTTGTAATTTATGGTAATACATTTCATATTCATAAATAAAAGAATCTATGTAACACATGTTACAAATTTCCATATTTTTTAGATTCCATTTAGCTTCATTGATTTCATTTCCATTAGATTCAGTGATAATTCTTCCTCTTTTTTTCTCCAATAAATTTTTTGTATATTTCATTTATTACTGTATCTAAGTATCCCCTTCCTTTGGAAGCATTCCCTTCCATTAACAAATGTTGTTGGTCTGTTAAGTTTGAAAAGATAACTTTAACATTTTCTGTCATTTTATGTGTTATAAGTACCCTACAGATTGAAGGATTTGTTTGGGTAGTTTAAGATGTTTCTATGAGCACACTCATACCACTAGCCTATTCATCTAAGGCTTTCTTCCTATCTCTTATACAGTCTAAATCTAGAAGATCAAACTTATAATTACTATGGAGTTTGAATTCTTTACCTCTAGTTCCCCAATGCAACCCTTCCACAATTTTAGATAGTTGTCTTCTTCTATCTATGGTATCATATTGTTATGTTCTTTGCCTATTTCTTTTTCCCCTATATGAGTCATATGTTCCTTCTTGG
The DNA here is from genome assembly GCA_030763125.1 of Hippophae gyantsensis. Classification (NCBI taxonomy): domain Eukaryota; kingdom Viridiplantae; phylum Streptophyta; class Magnoliopsida; order Rosales; family Elaeagnaceae; genus Hippophae; species Hippophae gyantsensis. The sequence goes on along the minus strand of CM061035.1, from coordinate 35,860,215 downwards.
TAAAGGAATGATAATGAAATTGGTTTCATATGACCTTTTGGGGTTATGTTTTCTGGTTCAAAATCAGTCTCGCTGATTATTGTCATATCTTCTCCTCTTTGTTAGTACAAAGTTTTTCATTATAATGTTCTTCTATTTCTTTATTAGTTAGTGTTAATGAACTAACTAATGTTTCTATATCCCTATTTACAGGGTTCATAATTTTTCTTTCTAATTCTTTTTCAATATTCCATTTAATTGATATCTTCTCTTTTTTCTCAAATTGTTCTTCATTTTTTCTTTTCTCATTTTTAGTAATCAGGGAATCTGATCTCCTAGGTGGTTGTTCTTTTGGTTCTTCTAATAGATCGATCATATTTATGACCTATTATTTCATTATTTCTATGTATGTTGTATACATCTTTTCTTAATTATGAATTCTTTGTGTAAATCTTGTTGTAATTTATTATAACCACATTACTTTATTTCATTTAGTAATTCTTTTTGTACATCTATTATTTCCTATAAATATTTTGTGTTTGATTCTTGGACTAAATCCATTATCTCTGTTAATAATTGTGTAGTTTCAAATAATGTTGCTTGATTTTTTACAACACCTACTAGGCTTCCATTTATTTTTATATGTATATTTTTTTATTTTATCTCTAAACATTATTTTTTTTCCTAATATACAATTATGAACTAATGCTTTCATTATTTTGACTTCATTTTCTACTTTTTTAACTTTTTCTTGGTTAGAAGTTTCTCCTTCATAGTCTATAAAAATAAACATTGGCATGATATTATTTCTAATAACATTACTTTTTCTTCTTGTTATCAAGGATATTTTTTATATTTAATTGCTATTCTTCTTGTATTTCAAAGTCTGTTAGTATTTTAGGTTTTATTATTTGTCCAAGTTCTTTAAAAATTTTGTCTATTTTTATAAATTCATTTTTTCCGTATATTGAACTATTATGACTATTTTTATAAATTCATTTTGGCATGAAAATGTATTGAAAGTAAATGATTTCTTTCTTTCTCTAATTCTTTGTCCGTATATTGAACTATTTTAATTTTTGGTATCCTAAGTTACTATAGATAATTCCTAATAAGACATCTTTTTTATTTATTAGTTTGTTATCTAATAATGTTATTTTTATTGGCGTATCTATTCTTTCTCTAAAATGAGCTTTTATTAATATTTGAATTTATCGTAAATGGATGAATGGATGCATCCAATTTTTTTCTTTATCTTTATGAGAAATTTTTGATAGCTTATTTAATATAGTTTCTTTATTAATTAATGGTATATTATACATTCTTTTCGCATCTATAATCTTAAAACTCATTTCTTTATTACTTACGCCATAATAAATTATATTTTTCTTAATAAATAATCTTCTTAATAAAAATGATGGTCTTTAAATCCATCTTCTTCTTTTAGATTTAATTTTGTTTTTTAAATTTTTTTAAATTTATTTTTACTTATTACAATTTTTCGTGAAAAATATCCTGAGATATCTTATGTTTTTATGTCTAGTATTTCTTGGTTTATTTTTTCTTTTATTTTAAGAATATTACTATTCACTCCATTAGATAGAAAAATCTTCAAAATTATAAAATATTCTACTGATTATATTATTATTTTTTTAGATAGAAAAAACTTAAAATTTGAATGATTTACCGTTATGCTTGCGGGATCTTTTTATTATTTTTAATTTTTTACTTTTGGAACAATTGATTTTAATGCCATAATATATAATATTTATTGACATTAAAGGCTTACTCTCAAATCTTATTATTATATATGCGTATATACTCTTGTCAGACTATAAAATTTTAAAAACAGTTATTCTTATTTATATATAAGTAATTTCTTCTTATTAATTTACTTGTAATTTTTTAAAAAAAAAATTATTTTTCTACATTATAAAAAATATATATTTTTAAAATTATAAAATAAAATATTTACAGCAAACTTTAAAATATACAAAATAACATAAAAACTATATGTATATAGATAATTAAAAATAAATCTTTGGTAATTATCCCATGTGACTAAACAAAATAAATTCATTTATGGCTTCTAAGGTTAACTTTTTAAGAAAGAAAATAAAAAAATGTATTAAAAATAAAAATCTTTCTATACATAAATAATTTAATTATTTAATTATTTTTTCTTTAAATTTTTAATTAAAAAATATGTTTAACTTCTTACCAGAGGTTAAAAAACATATATTTATTTATATTTTAAGAAAAATAGATATATATTTTTTAAATTAAGTATAACATTCAAAACAACAAATAAAATTAATTTGAATATAGAAGAATATTTTGAATTATATCTCAAGCATATCTTTCTAAGTATAAATTTTTAAAATTGTTTCTATATCTAGAAAATCTCTAAACATATTTGTCAATAGTGTTCATCAAATTAAAGGAAAACTAATGCATAATGTAAACTAAGAAATCAACTAAAGAAAGAGCTAATAGGATTAAAAGGGATGATGATTACAATGGGTTTTAGGGGTTTATATAGGGTTACAAAACGCTACAAAAGAAAGAAAATTGTGGATTATATAGTTGGGAGGCATGGCATGCATTTCTTCTATGCTACGACATGAGCTAGCTTGTAACGCGTTTGAATCTGGATTCGATTTTCCCGCCCATAACACATAAAAATCTTCACCGCAACATGCTTGTTGGTGTACTTCTAAAAACCCTTTTTCCCTTACATTAGTTTTGGAACAAATGTAAATCTTACATATGTTATTCTTTATGCTTCATGGTTTTAGTGGAATGCTTCCTAGTATTATTCTTTAAGTTTTTATTAGTTGAATCAACTTGAAGCTACATATACCTTAAAAGTAACAAAACATATTGGTGATTACGAAAAGAGAGATTTACTAAAGTGATGATAAAATTTTACAAATACAAATCTATTTTGACATTTACAATGCATAAAATCGCATTATATTTAGTGTTTTTAGCACTCATTATAATCTCAACTACCTCTTGCTAGTTTCTAGCAAGAAAAGTAAAAAATTAAAAACAAATACTAAATAAATTAAACTAACCTAAATTATTTTCGTAGATTTACACGATTGTATTTAGCGTATGTAACAAGCCTTTAAACTTCTATGTTGTCATAAAGAACGAGTTTAAGTCTTGTGAGAGCTTTTAAAAATGTTACCCATAAACATCAAACTAAAATAAAAAAAAATTAAAAATTTAAAAACAAATAACAAAGTAAAAAAAAAGTTAAATAAAAGATAACAAAATAAAATAGCAAAACTTTTTGATGCTTTTAGTCTTTTTTAAGTTCATAATTAAAATTCAAAGCATTAGTTATTTGCACATCTTAAATATTCCTAATTTATTATAGCAATTAGTTGAAAATCATACTCATATATCCACATAAAAAACACATCAATATTAACTTTCCCAATTTTAGTACTTAGAATCTGAATTCATTTCAACTCTAAACCTCACAAGTCATACTCTCGATAACATTGATCTTATGGGTTAAAACACTCATTTAAAGAAAAAAAGTTTTAAAGTAATGCATAACATTAATCTTATTAAAGGAATCGAATAAAATGATTTATAAAAAAAATCAAATACTATCTTTATGCATCAATTAAAATCATCAAATAAAGTTTTTAAGTTATATGCCCTTTAGAGATGAAGTAAATACAATGACTTCTAAGAGGATTTATTTCCTTTTTATTTTGTATTTAGCCATTTTTCACAACTTTGTAGGATTTTCTAGATCATAGTATTTAGTTTATAATATTCATTTTTCTCTCTTATCTTTATTTTTTATGTTTTATTCTCTTATATATATATATATATATATATATTTAAAGAGATGACCTATATACAGTTTGTATATATTTTGGTATAATTTGGTGAGTGATTACTTTTAACTTTATTTTATATTGATTTAGGTAACTCTATATATGTCTCTTTTTTAGAAGTCATATGTGAATGAAGAAGGACATATATTTTTAATTTCTACTTAAATCATTTAATTTAAGCAATAAATATATATAATACTTTATTATATGTAAAATAATCCTAGCATTCATTAGAAAAAACTGATAGAGATCATCTAAACAATTTGAATTGATAAAAAGAATATTTAAAAAAGTAGAAAAAAAATTATTATTGAGAATGGAAATATAAACACTCAAAATATTCTCGCAAGGTGGTCTTTACTATTTAATTTTTAAGTACTTATTTCAGATTTATTATTATTTTAACATTTTATCATGAAATATAAATTATGATAAAAATTTAACTAATTATTACATTACTCTATGATATATTCAAAATATCAATATAATAGTGTACAAATTCAATCATTTGCTTAAAATCAATTAAAAGCATGATGAGTTTGTAAGAAAAAAAATTGAAATTGAACTTAACTATCCCTAAACTAGTAAATAAACTAAATAAAAGAAAATAAATCTAAACACATATTAATTTTTTTTTAAATTGCCTAAATTTATGTAACTTTTCCTCCATCCCAACTTAGAATCTACATTGTTCTCAATGCAACAAATATAAATTAAAGATAAAGATATAAAAAAAGTTACTTATTTGTTTTAGCTCGATTGATTAGGCAAATAATATGATGCATCCATCATCTAATTCTTTTTTATCACACCGACAAAATGATATGTATTTCTCATAATTCATGCATTAGCAAATAGTTATAAATTTAATAATTTTAAATACAATAAACATGTTTTACATAATAAAAAATAAAATAAAATAAATTACAATAACATAAAACAAAATAAAATCCAAAAACAAAAAAAATTAAATTAAAGTTGGAAAAAGGTCAGAGTTTAGTTCTCCATATCATGCTATTCTTTTTCAAACCAAATAGTATTTTAGGTAAGAGAAAATTAGGTTTGAAGAAGAAGAAGAAGAGAAAATTTGAATGGGTCTAATTTAAAAATTATATTATAGGGTTTTTAATTTTAAAAATTTATCGCAACAAAAATAACACCGAGTGTATTTATTTAAACATGAACTTGTATGTATATATGTTTTTCTTCAAACCAATCTTATTTCAAGAATCCCATGCTACGACTAGTAAAAAAATCATGCCACAACCTATACATTCTTTTAATAACTAATTTAATACTAAGTACTAAATGAAAGCTATGTGCTAAATAATCATAATAAAAACAAATAAATAACAAAAATAAGTTAAAAATAAAATAAAATAAAAAAATAACAAAAAAATATAAAAATAAATTAAAGTAAAAAAATAAAAAAGACATAATAAATTAATAATAAAAATATAATATAACATACATATGATATAAACAATTTATGATACAAATATTTTATGACACAAACATTTATTATATAACAATACAAGTTAAGTGCATTATTATAACAAGTTAACAAACTATATCAAAAAATAAATATATGTTAGTACACAAAAATACTAAACAAAATATTTAACAAAAAGAAATAAAAATAAAAGAAAATAAAGTTAATAAAAGAAAAGAAAATATAATAAAATAAATTGAGTTAGTTATTAAATAAATAAATAAATAAAAGAAAAAAACTTATATTAAGTTAAAAAATTAAAAAATTGAAATTAGTACAAAAAAAAAACAAAAATATTCTAAAAAACAAATTAAGTTAATTAATTATTAATTAAAGTTAAATTTTAATTTTTTATTTATTTTATTTAAAATTTTATTTAATATTTTTTAAATATTCAAGTTAATTAATAACCTAAATATTTTTAAAATATCTTAAGTCAACAAATGAATGAGGTATTAATTGTTTTTGATATTTTGATAATAAAAATTCAAAACTACTATTCCTCTATAATAACGACACCAAAAATTTGATGCTTGAGTTTTGTATTTATAAAATAGCTTGCAAGTGCACGAATCACTTTGTAAGAAATGATAAACATATTTCTAATGTCAGTTTAGAGAGGAATCACTTGGTTTTTAAATAATTCAATAAATTATTAAAAACAAAAATTAAACATAAACATTTTATCACAAAATTTGGGTTTTCAAAAGATTTAAACTAATGGCATAAAATTAAAGATAGACTCAACAAATATCAGGTAAATAATATTTATACTCAATTGAGAATTTATAGGATAGATTAGTTAGTTAATCATTCTTGGTCAATAGTAATTAACTAATCATGCTTCTTTAATATTAATTAGGTTATTAAAAATATGAATTAAATTATTGATTCTCTCTTATATGTACAAATAAGAGATTAATTAAATCTACTATTTATTATTAATTAAAATCACTTAATACATTTGGTTGGGTCTATTAGTTAATTTTAGTTAAATTATGTTTCTTTTCTAGGAGATTAATAAACCATTTAATTGTCTTCTTCAATCAAGTCTAACAATTTAAACTCTCATAAATATGTCCAAGTTAAACTAATGATTTAAGTATATGGAACTAACTTTTAGATTTTAAATCTATTACAAAAAATATATAGTCAATATATTTTACAATAATAAATATGATCAGTACTGAAAAATAGTTGTGTATTTTGCGTAAAGTAGGAACCTTCAACTATTCTTCAAGCTTTTTAACTTCCTCATGATTTGCATTAAACTATATTAGTAAATTATCATATCTTGTTTGAATGACCACACACCTTCTTGTGAGATCATGTTGTTGTCCATCAATAGTGAACATCCTTTCCTATAGAGTTTTCTTTAGCATGCTGATCTTGCATTCTTTTTCATCAAGGCTCTCTATAGCCTTTCTCTTACCCTTTTTAGACTTGATATGCTCCAATAGGAGAGCATTTTAAGAGTTAAGTTGTTCATCTTGCTCATCATCATCATCTTCAATAGTTTCCTCTTGAACTTTTGAGGCACCAGTTGAAGGGTCAATGGCACTACTAAAGGCAACAAAGGCCAAAAAATTAGCGTTATCCTTATCATCGCTATTGGTATTGTTCAAAATAGTCACCTCAGCTCTCATAGCACGCTTGTTCATGAAATTTTATTTCTGAAAACACCTTACAACAATGTGACCTAGCTTCCCACAATATAATTTTATTTAAGTGTCTTTTGCTTGGCTTCTTAGATTCATTTCCTTAGTCTTCGCCAACCTTGGTAGAATTTGAGGTTTTGGAACTAGATGTATATCTTCTAGTAAACCTAGAAGCTAGTTTCTTCTTTCTAAAGAATTTGGTAAATCTTTGGGCAAGAAAGGTTATTTCCTTCTCATTAGGATTAGATTCATGCTCAACATAAGTGATATTTGTGTCAATATTAGGACCATTTTCCTAGGTAGTCTTAAGTGCTAAATTCTTTCCCTTCTGAGTAGCATTTTAACCTTGTCTCGCCAATAGGTGACGAAGTTTAAAGACTTGTAGATCACCAACTAACTCATTAATAATAAGTTCACTAGGCTTGTACATGGACTAAAGTATGGTAAATTTGGCATGAAATCGAAAGGGTAGGCTAGCAATGAGTTTTTCAATACATTTTACTTCGCTAATACATCTACCCAAGTTGTAGAAATAGTTGACAATGTAGGAAAAATGTGCATAGAATTTGTCAAAAGTTTCATCATCTTTAATGTTAATCTCTATTTAACTTCAGAATTCTAGATCTCTTTATAGAAGAAGTTCCTTCATAAGTTATCTTCATAATGTCCCATGCTTTTTTCGTGGTAGTAAAGCTTTGTAACCTTATATACTCATCAAGTGAGACAACCTTAATAATAGTAAATAAACCTTTACTATTTCACTTAGATTCTTTGCTTTATTTCTTCGTCCATTCTATCGTTGGTTTAGGAATCACGGTATTTTTGAGTAGGGTTTTAGTTGGTAAAATCTAGCCAATATCTACAAGGAACCAAATACGATCTCCTTGGGACCATAAAAGGCCCTCATTTGAGATTTCCAATAGGCATAGTTAAGCCTATTGAAAAGTGAAGGTCTACCTATAGTACCTTCTTCACCTGGTTCCATCAAAAAGAATGTGTGTGTATGACAAAGTGAGTTAAGAAGATCAACATCGGAGTAGTTAAACCCAAAATAATGCAACTGCTCTAATACCAATTGAAAGAGTTTATAACTCAGTATACTACTAGGGTAAGGAAATACAAACTCCTTATGACTCAATTCTAACTCACACAAATAAAAAATGCAAGAGAAACATAAGTAATACAATATCACATAATCAGATAAATTTAAACACTATATATTATAAATCAAGTAAAATGTAACAAATAATAAATGATTATGAATTAGAGTTTAAGCTAGAGTATGTTGTAACATACACACCTTAAACTCAGATTGTACTAACACAATAAATGATCATGCACAACAAGCGATGTAACAGGGTAAACTTACATAGAGATTGTATCTATGTGGTAGCATCCTTGAGTTACTTAAAGCAACCATTCAGCAACAAAAAATTCACTAATAATAAACAAGTTATAACTCTGATAGACAATAAAACCACTATTATCTTTATTAGCTAGGACGTCCATCCAATCTGCCTACTCTTGCTCTTTACTTGGTACTAAAGTAACTGTTTGGTTCAACACACAAACTTGCCTATCCTTCACAACCAATACCATCCAAAGTGATTTGATTTTAAATCACTAATCAGTAACTAGAAGTGTAACTACTCTCAACCTTAAGGGACACATAGTCCATTGTAAATATCAATTACATATGGGATACACATATGTATACCACATACCCACACATATAACAATTTTATAACAAATAACAAAACAACCCATTCTCAAATGTAAGCTCTCAAAAATAATTTTGAAAATAGATATAAATCCCACCTTGAATTTTATTACAACTTAAACTCTTAAACAATGAGTAAGGAATAAGAGAAAATATAGGGGTATTTATAGAACTTGGATTTCCACCTCGCTAACCATCTTACCAGCCACCTCACCAACTACCTTGCCAAAGGTGGTGGTGAAGGTAAATATGAGCTTGTTGGCAAGGTGCTAAAAAGTTACATTTTTTTATTCCAAAAATTACCAAGTATTATCCACAAATACCCACAACTCTCAACTTAGTATACACACTTTGAAAACCAATCCCGTGGTGTGTGTTAATATGCTTGCGTACAAAGTATGCCTAACTATGTGTATATGTAAATTACTAATCTACAGTAACCAACTTTGCACAAAGAAAGACAAATACATTAAGTAAAATAATAGGCACAATGTTTTATACTGGGGAAGTTAACACACAAACACGAGAACAATATGATTTACAAAAGAAATAAACCCCTTAAAAGTCATTGCATTTTCTTCATCTCTAAAAGGCATACAACTTGAAAATGTTTACTTGGTGATTTTTATTGATCTAGAAAATAATATGTGTTTTCTTTATATGTCCTTTCATTTGATTTCCTTCATGAGATCGGTATTATATACTACTTTGAGCCTTTTATTCTTAACATGTATGCAAACCTATTAGTTCATTTCTTTACATAAACTTTATTCGCGTATAACTTTGAATGAGTGCTTGAACCCATAGGATCAATGTTATTGAGAGTAAAACTTGTGAGGTTTAGAGTTGTAGCAAATTCAGATTTCGAACATTGAAATTGGTAAATTAATATTGATGTATTTTTTATATTGATATGAATATGATTTTCATCTAATTTTTACAATAAATTATGAATATTTAGGATGTTAAATTGACTTATACTTTGAATTTTAATTGTGAACTTAAAACAGATTAAAAGCTTGATAAAGTTTTTCTATTTTATTTTGTTATCTTTTATTTTAATTTTTTACTTTATTAAAATTTTAGTTTGTTATTTGTTTATGTTTGTTATTTTTTTAATTTTTTGTATTTTAGTTTGTTGTTTATGCGTATGATCTTTGAAAGTCCTCACGAGACTTAAAGTCGTTTACTAGAGAAACCTAGGGGTTTAAATTCTTATTACATATGCTAAATGCAAAAATATCAAACTACAAAAATGATTTAAGATAATTTAATTTATTTAGTTCTAGTTTTTAGTTTTTCACTTTTTCTTGCTAGAGACTAGCATGAAGCTCGTTGGGGGTTGTGATGGGTGCTTAAATGTATAAAGTATAATGTGATTAGGGATTATTATGAGTGCTTAAAATCATTAAATATAATGTGATTTATTTATTTTAAATGTCAAAATAGATTTATATTTCTATAATTTTACCATCATTTGAGCAAATCTTTCTTTTCAGAATCATGAGTATGTTTTATTATTTTTCAGGTATTTATAACTTCAAATTGATTAACTAATAAAAATTTGAAGAATAATATTTAGAAGCACCCCATTACAACCATGAAGCATAAATGAATAACATATGTAAGCCTTACATATTTTCCAAAACAAATGTAAGGGGATGAAATACAAAAGTGTTTCTAGAAGCACAACATCACGTGTGGCACGTCAAAGGTTTTTGTGTGTCGTGACATGAGACTATCAGATCTAGATTCAAACACATTATAGGTTGGCTCATGTCGCAGCTCCCAATTATAGGATCCATAATTTTCTCTCTATTGCAGCATTTTCTAACCCTAAATGAAGGCATAAAACCCATCGTAATCATTATTCATCCTAATTCCATAACTATTTCTTTAACTGATTTCTTAGCTTTTTCTTAAGTTTTTATTTTCTTAGTTTCAAAGTTTTTCTCTCAACTTTGAAAGTTGAACACAATTTAGTCTATGTAGTAGTTTTCTTTTGATTTAATAAACGGTATTGATAAATCTATTTAGAGATTTTCTAGATATAGAAACAATACTAAAAATTTGTACTTGGAGGTGTAATTTAAAACGATTCTTCTATTTTCAGATTAGTTTTATGTGTTGTTTTAAATGCTATGTTTAATTTACTAATCATTTATTAAATTAAGCATGTCTGGCTAAAGTTGAAGTAGTTCAACATTAAGTAATATTGTTATACTTGTCAAATGTTGAAGTAGTTCAACATTTTTTTATAAAATGAATTAAGTTTTATTGTTTCATCAAGATTTACAAGAAGTTTGTTAAAGAAAAATATATTAAAGAAGTATTTTACGTAATAAACATGAGAGTTAGATTTAGATTTAATTATCTAGATTTGATTTAAAGCAATACTTTTAGATATTAGATGTAATTATCTAAATCTTATTTAGAGTCATGCTTTATTTCAAAGATTTTTATGTTTTATTATTGAAAAATATATTGATGACATATTTTTTGTAATTTAAAATCTAAAAATTAGTTTCTTAATACTTAAATCATAAACCTAACTTTAACACGCTGATAAGAATTTAATTTGTTGGATTTGACCGAAGGGGACAATTAAATGATTTATTAATATCTTATAAAAGACACATAATTTAATTAAAATTAATTGATAGATCTAATCGAATATGTTAAGTGATTTAATTAATAGCAAATATTAGACCTAATTAATCTCATGTTTGTATATATAAGAGAGAATCAATAATCTTAATTTATATATTTAATAGTCCAATTAATATTAAACAAGTATGATTAATTAACTAATCTATTCCATAAATTTTTCATTTAGTGTAAATATTATTTGCCTGATATTTGTTGAATATATCTTTAATTTTTTGTCATTAGTTTAGATCTTTTAAAAATTCAAACCTTTTGAAAGAATATTAAGATTTAATTTTTGTTTTTAAGAATTTGTTGAATTATTTAAAAATCATGTAATTTCTCTTTAAATTAATCTTAAAAGTATACTTATCACTTTTTGCAAAATGATTTATACACTTGTGAGGTATTTTATAAATACAAAACTGGAGCATAAACCCCTAACCCCTTGGTAAGCATATATAGTAGCTAAGAATTTCCTTTTGTGTATGTGTTGATCATATATCTTCCTTCTTTCAGTGTTTGAGATTTCAAAATACTACATATTTGTATTCATGTAACTGATTGTTAGGTTGCACTTGGAGAAGAAATAAACAATGTGAGGCTGATCACATTGAATTGATCCCGTCAATTGAATGTCATCTCATCAAAAGGGGTATGCTAAATAGACTTTGCCCATAATTGTTTTTTGCAATTTGTTTATGTTTTGTTCTCAATCTTAATATCTTGCACAATAAATAGGTATCACTTCTAGCAAAATATTTGGAAAAGTGGGAGATAGAGTCTTCATTCGCTTTGAATTTTTTTAATGCTTTATGTAATTGATATATATTTTCTCTTGATTAGAGTATAATATATTTATTTATATACATTACTGGAAAGAAAAGATACGCAAGAGAAGAGATCGATATTTGTTTGTTAACATGGATGATATATTTATCTCATCAACAAAATAAATACAATAAGATATTATTATTTTTCTATGTAGTTTGACAAAAATGATAATATTTGATTATAATAGACATATATATATGAAAAATGACTCCAAATTTTGAAACTAATTAATTAGTAATTTTATATTAGTGATTATTGACTAGGTAGTATAATTTTATTCAATTGTAATTATTAATATTACTTAAATATGATATTATCATTATTGATCATGAATATGTAGATAATGTAATATATTTTATAGGTTTATTTTACAATTATAAGATTTTATTTTTAATTTTTTTGTCTTTTGTAACAGTTATTAACCATTTAAATATATTAGCAAAAAATCGTCCTTAAAAGTTTTTTAGGATAATTGTTTAAATGTCTTCTTGGAAAATTATGAACCCTCCTAAAAAGTTAGTTTATGACCGTCCCTAAAGGTTTTTTAAGATGGTTGTTTACCTTTAAGGACGTCTGCTATTTTACCTATTGGGATAATTAATAATCATTCCAAAAATTCATACTACAATGATACCTATATTGAGACGATTGTGACTGAAAGAACAATTATTTTCAAAAGACTTTTAGTATGGTTAATAAATTTCCCAAAATCCTATTTTTGTAGCAGTGGATTAATTTTGTATTTATAATAAAATAAAATGTTACGTAGCAATATTGACATTCCAAAAACATCAAGAATTTCGTTGGCAATTCAATTATAATATTATTGATAAAAGAATACTTAAATTAAAAAAGCTAACATTTTCATTCTAAAGCTATTAACGTGACAATTAAATTATATTTATTTCTAAATTTTTATTAATTATTACAATTAGATTCTCAAATTGTTAATGTTTATTAAAACGAAGTCTTAAAAATTAACAAATTTGGGAATTAAATGTGGCATCTTACACACTTTAGTCCCCAATGTAAGTCTTGTAGTCCTTTTTGTCTTTGTTTTCATTCTTGTGTGTAAAATATGAAGTCTTGATTATTTTATTTGGTTTTTCTATCTTCCTTTGTGTAAGGTTAGTTACTGTTGATTAAAAATACAAAAATGCACATAGTTAGTTACATTATATTTGTACACTTGATAAGGCCCTTATCGGACTCCATATGAGATGATCAGTGAGGATCCTTAAAGAGGGTGGCAAGTAGATTGGGCATTGTCTATAAATAGCCCCTAATAAATGCTTTCTTAAATCAAAATATCTAGCAATACAAAGTTTCTAGTAATTTGAATTTCATTTTCACTAATCATCTTGAGTGTTTTTCGATGATTATGATACATTTGTGTGAGAGTAAAGTAACATTGGCTAAGACTCTTTTACTAGTGTGGTTTGGGCAATATATTTCTTTTGGGATTGTTGAGTGTTCCCAAGATAGAGATTGTAGGGTGATAATGATTGAGTGTATTTTTCATGTTGGTTTTTCATTATTGAGTTCACGTTATTGATATGTGGTGATCGATCACACTACCAAGTATGGTGTTGAATTTGGAGGAGAGTCGGATCCATGTGTTAGATCAAGTAGTTGTAGAGGTAGAGAGCAAGGGTAGTATTAGGGAGTTAAGGTAGTGAGGTCTCAACTGATAGATGTATTCATGTTTATATTTCTATTAAGTTGTATTTATTTTATTACTTAGTGGATTTATTAGCTGTAGTGTGGTTGCCATAAGTAACCGATGATTTTACCACATAGATTAGGGTTATATGTAGATTTTCCTCATTATATGATTGTGTTTATATGATCCATTTTGTTGTAAGTAAAATTTGAGTCTTGATTGTATATGTTATCACATATAGGCTTAAGACTCTAATTGGAAAGTTGTTTACTTTTTTTACAACATACTTTATTTTCCTAATTGGGTAGCATGTGTTTAATTTTCTATTTGTGGTATTTATTTTCTCTCCTTGTTTGTTTAGCTGCTTGTGGAGGTGATTCCATTAGAAGTCTATATCTTCTTATCTTAGTTCTGAAGTAGATCTCAAACTCTTTTTCAATTGGTATCAGAGCAGGTACACCCTCTTTGGGCTTAACTACCCTAGTGTTATTCCTTACCTTTTTTCTTTATGTTTAATTTCATTAATATTTTATGATGGATGATGTGAGAGGCTTGGTCAATAAACCTCCTCATTTTAATGATAACTATTATTTTTATTTGAGGCATCAAATGTGTTCTTATTTGAGGTCAACAAATAATGATGTCTCGTCTTTGATTGAGAATGGTTGGAAGTGCCTTATGCACATTTCCAAGAGTGGTGTTGTTGAACCCAAACTCATTGTTATTTCAGAAAAAATGAGTTTTGCCTTAGTAATCTCCATTGTCAAGGGTTACATCTTCTTACCAGTTTCTATTATTGCTAAAGACTTAGGTTTGATCTCTAAGTTTACTACCTCTAAGGAAGCATGTAATTTCTTGGAAAGAAAATTGATAGGTGCTCTTCTTAGATGGCTATTAGCTCCATATATTGGAAAAATGCTAATGATGATGACAAGTTTTCACTTCAATAATCTTTTGACCAACTTTGATACAAGAATCTTAAGAAAGTTATTTCCAAAATTAACAATAGTCTAAAATAGAACGATAAGAAGCATTTGGATCTCTTTGGTCAATTAGTCAATCTCACTTTGGAAGGCAAAAAAGACGTGTACAACCTGATGAAAAAAGTGGATAACTATAACAAGTCATGTCAAATTTTCCTTCATGATGATAAAAAGTGTCTTGCTAAGTAAATGAGATTGAGAAGTCAATTAAAAATAAGGAATTAGAGGGAATCAAAGTTCAATGCATTACTAAGTCCTCGTCTTGTTATTTTGATGTTATCTCCAAACTAAAGAAATATGTTTGTATCTTGGAAGATGAAAAGGCTCTTTTTGAGTGTTTCTTGGATGATTATGAAACAGAACTTAATACGCTTCAAGCTTGTGCTGATGTCAATACAACTAAAGTCAAGGTTCTTAAACCCTGTTTATTGGAAAAACATTAAATGGTTGAGACTCTCTACCTTTAACAGTATGTTGCTATGAGAAAAATTAAGAAATTTTGAGACGTTGGTCAAAGATGATCTCTTGGAAATACTTGTTTCGACAAGTTATTGAAGTACAATGATACTAATGATATTTCCTCCTTTACTATTGATGTTGTTTAGAATCCTTCCATCATTGTTGAAGTTTCTAATAATAAGTGCACTTTCAATGTGTTATATGTAAAGAATCTCTCTCTCCCTTTGTATTTGACCACTTTGGTTTCTTCTCCACCTTTATCACTCATAGAGATTCTCTTGGATATATGATCGGTGCAAAACTACAAGTGCATTGTATCATAGTTTTATAATAAAGTGATAAAAACAGTATCGTTCTCAGGAATTAACAACTTATTTTTGACAAATACCAAAATCAAACTAATCTCAATTTTATCTAGAAACATCACTAAAGTTTTTGTAATTGAAATTTAAAATAAAATCAATTTAAAGA
This sequence comes from Hippophae gyantsensis, assembly GCA_030763125.1. NCBI lineage: Eukaryota > Viridiplantae > Streptophyta > Magnoliopsida > Rosales > Elaeagnaceae > Hippophae > Hippophae gyantsensis. The sequence continues at coordinate 35,844,447 of CM061035.1, read as the reverse complement.
AAATAAAGATGTTCAAAGATCAAATTAATAGGAAGAAAACTTCTAGGAAATCGATTTTACCTAATCTCTCGCTATGTTTTACTCATTTAAATAATTGAATTTTATTTTCTTTGTTTGTTAGCAATCTCCAAAAATATTCAAAAGCCTCTTTTGATAGTCAATTAGAAATATTCTTGTTCATTAATTTACACAAGAGTATGCAATTTAATAAAATAAGAAAGCATTAAGACCAATGATTTTAAAACTATACAGGTTCATATAAGTCTTTCGATCTCTATATTTACCTATGTCAAAATATTCTAGATTTATCCTATAATTTCCACTTTCGATAGTAAATCACAAGAATAAAATCATCTAATTAATGGCCAGTTAATTAGTAGCATTAAACTCAGAATGAATCAAACAAACATGAAAATAAATAATTCAAATTAATGTAGAAAATCAAGCATAGTTCAGAATTAAATTATATCTTTTTCCTAGCTAAAAATTAATTTTAACATAAACGAATTCACCAAAATTTTCTAAAAAGAAATAAAAGAAAATTGAATCACAAAATAATCTGATTTCGCTTTAATTTTCTTCGTTCCTTGTGTCATTATTCCCAGATTTTTCCTTCTTTTATGCTTTTTATTCTTGCAAGGTTTTTGTCAGTTTTTTTTCTTTTCCTTTGTTTCTCTCTATCTTTTGTTTTGTTTTCTCTATTGCGGCTCCCCTACTGTTTCCATTTTCCTCTATATACAAATATATATATATATATCTTAATTTAAATTTGAGAGTTCTTAAATGATATGATTCTAAAATTTTAAATCTTCATTATCTTCAAATTTGTAATAAAATTTAAATAATAATAATAATAAAGTCTAAATTCATTTAAAAATAAATAAAATTAGACTAAAATTAAAGTTATATAGACAAATTGTTTTCACTAATGAAGCTACGACTTTATAGAATGAAACAATTGTTCTTTTTAAGGAGTTTTAGTCTTCACTTGTTGATACTTCTCGTAATCATAATCCAAATTGTACTAATGTTCATATTATCTTGAATACTTAAACGTTAGGTGAAAAATGAAATTGGGGATAATATTGGTTTAGTAAATATATATCCATTTTAGATTTTATTAATTCTCAAAGTATACAAATCATTTATAGAAATGATAAATATACTTTCAAAATCGATTGAAGGAAATTATATTGTGTGGGTTTTAAATAATATTCAAATTTTGAAAACAAAATTAAACCTAAATATTCTATCACAATGATTTGGTTTTAAAAAAACTAATCTAATGCATAAAGATAAAGATAGACATGGATTCAACAAATACTCATGCAATTTAATACATTTATAAATAGTGGAGAATAATGGATATAATAATTCATTAATTATGCTTGCTCATATTATTTAGGTTATTAAAGATATAATTAACATTTATTGATTTTTTCTTTTTCTTTTTTTGTATAAAAATGTCCTTAGGTGGGACCCAAATTCTTTTATTTAATATTAATTAACTAATATCCCTAGACGGGATTTATTAATTAATTAAGTATTAAATTTTAGCTTTATTTCTAAAAAAATAGTAAATCATCTAATAACAGCTTTAGGTTGAGTCACTTAGTTAGACTTTATTCAAAATGTCTAAATTAAACTTAAGAATTTAACTATTTTAAAAATAACTTTTAGATTTTAAACTATTTAAGAAAATATGTTATCAATATATTTTCAAATAATAATTCTTTGTAAAAAAACCTTTGAAATAGAGCTTCGCTCTAAATATCCAAATAATTTAATTTAAAATAAAAGAATATTACTCTAAATTAAGTTCAGGTAATTAAATCTAAATTTTAATTTTCATATTAAGTTTGTTATTAAAAGTAATATATTCCTTCAAATAACATTCTCTATAAAAATCTTAAGTAAAAATAATATCAATTTATTTTTAAAAAAATGTTTTACCTGTTCAATATTTTACAAGCATAACAATGTTATTATTATATCATATTCACTATCAGTCAGATATGTTATAATTGATCACAAACAAATCAATAATGAAACAAAAAAGCAACACAGATATATAGACTACAAAAGAAATATAATTAATACCTTAATAATACCCTTACACAACTTTGAAGAGTTGATTCTAAGATTGGAAAAACTCCAATAGTAATTGCACCTTAGAATTTGTTGAATCAAAAACAAAAAACTACTAAAACATAAACATATTCTTTCTCAAAAGTGAGGAATGAACTAAATAAATTCTAAAAGATAAAACTATAAAAATCAACATAAAAAAGGGAGAGAAAATTGCTGAAAACGACACTTGGAAGCTCATTTTCTTGGCATACAGGGGGTCCTATTTATAGGAAATAATGTGAGAAAAACTTGTGTTTTTGCTACGATACGATTGGATCACAACCAGATTTTTTACCAACTCAAACCTCCTGGCATACAATTTTTTTTCTTTATTTTTCATTATCTCTTTTCTTCGCTTTGGATAATATCAAATAAATGATATTCATTTAAGCTCCAAAAAATGTGATAAACATGCTTCAAGTATTTTTCTTTATTTTAATAATTATATATTAAAATACCTATAAAATACTATAATATATTCATTAATCTGAACAAATAGATATGTCTATAATATAATAAAATAAAGAAAATAAAAATACATTTTATTAATTAAATGACATTAAAACGTGGTATATTTAGTATTTTTTAAGCACTTATCGCAACCTCCAACTAGCTTCTTGCTAGTCTATTATCAAGAGAAGGGGATAAAACTAAAAAAACTAATAATTAAACTAACTTAAATCACTTATATAGATTGAAATTATTGCATTTAGTATATGCAACAAGTCATTAAACCTCTAGATTATTCTAGTAGACGAGTTTAAATCTCGTGAGGATTTTCAGTAATGATACCCACAAATATTAACAAAAAATGAAAACAAAAAAAATAATAATAAGAAGTTAACTACATTTTAATATAAAATAAAACGATTAAAATAAAATAAATAAATGAAATACAAAAAATATATCATGCTTATAATTTCTTTTAAATTTCATAATTAAAATCTTAAGCATAGATTATTTCAACTTCCTAAACATTCAAGATTTATTATAATAATTAGTTGAAAATCATTTTCCCATTTCATATAAAAAATATATCAATTTAATTTCATCCAAACTTAATGTAAGGAATTCGAATTAGCATTAACTCTATTCCTCAAGAGTCAATACTCTAAAAACCACTGAATCCTATGGGTTCAAATACTCATAGTAATTTATATGTGAAAGAGTTGATGTATAGAAATGAACTAATATGTTCATATATGTACAAATAAGAAAGACTTAAAGTGTTATTTTAACGTTGATCTTTTGAAAAGAATCAAATTTACTAATTTTTAAAATATTATACATTACTTTCATGCATCAATAAAAGTCATTAAATAAAAATGTCAAGTAAAATGCCTTTTAGAAAATGTAGAAAAATGCAATGACTTCTTAGGGAATTACTTCCTATATTTTCTTTTGCATTAAACCATTTATCACAACTGTTTAGGCATTTTGGGTCATAATATATAGATTATACTATTCATTTTTCTCTCTTTTTTCTATTTTTCTCTCTTTTATTCATTTTTTTATAAGAGAATCCATTTTTTAGATAGTAGACCCATGTACAGATTGTACATTTTTTATATTGTAAGGTGAGTGGTTAATATTTGGTTTTTATGTTCATATTTATTTAAATAACCATAAATATATCTCTTTTTTAATAGAAGTCACAGCATAAATGAAGAAAGACATACTATTAATTTATACTTAAATAATTTAATCTAAGCAAATGAAAAATAAATATATAACACTTCATTAAGATGTAAAAATCCAAACATTCAATGCTAAGTCCTATAGGGATCATCTAATAATGTTGAAGAAATAAAATTAGAGTAAAAAAATAATACTTATCACTCAGAATAAAGGATAATGGGCTCAAAATATTTCTCACAAGAGTAGTCTCTATTATTTTATTCGTAAACACCAATTTTGGGTTTAATATAATTTTCATACCTTATCAAGAAATACTAGTTATGACAAAAACTAACTAATTATCACAGTACTTTATGATATGTTTTTGGAAATTAATCTAATAATGCAAAAAGACTTAATCCTCGTTTAAATTTAATTCTAAGACATGATCAATTTTTGTGAAAATTTTAAAATTACTCTAAAAAAACTAAAAATTACTAAACAAATAAAAGTAACCAATAAAATTATGTGAAAATTGTTTAAATTATCTAAAAATAAAAAATGTGTAAATTTTATATACCCACCCCCAACTTAGAATATACATTGTGCTCAATGTTTAAGAAATATAAATTGCAAGAATAGAGATAGAAAAGTTTTCGACATGTTTGATGTGTTAATAATTTGATTTGAAAGACAAGATGTAACCAACATCAGCTTGAAATAATTATGCTCACAGACAAAATAATGTTAATTCTAACACATCTCAAAAATTTAATTATATTAATTCTTAAAATAAAACAATCAAACATAAAAGAAACTAAGTAAATAAAATTGCATAAAAGAAAAATTACTTACAATGATGGGTTGCCTCCCATCAACGCTTGGGTTTAACGTCTTAGCAAGACGTATCTTCATGGTGTTGAGGATAAATTTATTAATATCAAATATACGTTAACCATGTTTTATTCTCCTTCTAAATAAGGCTTTACACAATGCCCATTGACTTTGAAAGTTATTTGTGTCTTTGGATTCAATAACTCTACTACTCCCTGTGAAAAAACTAGGACAATTATGTAAGGTCCATCCCATCTTGATCTCATTTTTCATGGAAAAAATCTCAAACAAGAGTTAAAAAAAGAACTTTCATTCCAGGAAGAAAAGACTTAGGTACTATCCTCTTTTCATGATAGTGTTTAGTACGCTCTTTATATAATTTTTCATTTTCATAGGCCTCATCCCTAATCTTTTCCAACTCATTAAGATGGAATAACCGTTTTTCTTTTACTTTATCTAAATCCATGTTTAACTCTTTAATTGCCCAGTAAGCCTTGTGTTCAAGTTCAACAAGAAGGTGGCACACTTTCCCAAAGATGAATTTATAAGGGCTCATCCCAATGAGTATTTTGTAAGCTACGAGGTATGCCCATAAGACATTATTAAACTTGATTTGCCAATCCTTTCTTGAAAGACACACGATGTGTTCCAAATTTTCCTTGATTTTTCTAATACTTACTTCTACTTTACCGAAAGTTTGAGAATGATAAGAAGTTGTCACTATATGTGAAACATTGTACTTTGTCAGCACTCTATCAAAGAGTCTATTGAAAAAGTTGCCACCTCAATCACTTATTATTGCTCTAGGCGTCCCAAATTTGCTAAATATCGAATCCTTAATGAATTTCACACAACATTTTCATCATTGGTTTTAGTGGGTATAACTTCTACCCACTTGGATATATAATCTACAACAACCAAGATATATTCGAAATCATTGCATAGGGGAAATGGATCCATAAAGTCAATCCTCTATACATCAAAGAGTTCAATAACTCAAATAGATGTCAAAGGCATTTTAGCTCTTTTTCTTATGTTTCTAGTTCTTTGACATCGATCACATTGTGCACAAAACATATTAGCATCTTTGAAAAGAATTGGCCAATAGAATCTATAATGTGATACCTTTAGGGTAGTTTTCTTATCACTAAAATGGCCTCCATAGGGATGTTCGTGACAAAATGTCAAAATGCTCTTATGTTTTTCTTCAAGCACACACCTCTGAATGACTTAATCTTGACCAATTTTAAATAATTAATTGTCATCCCAAGAGTATTGCCTGCAAAAAGTTAGAAACTTTTTCTTTTACTAAGAAGAAAGGCCATGTCTCAAAACACCAACGGCCAAATAATTAACAATATCTACACATTAAGGGTTTGGACCTACTTAAAATAATTGTTCATCAGGAAATGTTTCAATTATATTTTCTTTACTCTAACCTTCAAGAGAATTAAAGTTAGAAATTAACCTAGATAAATAGTCAGCTACTAAGTTTTCACTACCTTTCTTATCTTTGATTTCTAAGTTAAATTCTTGTAAGAGTAAGACCCACATGAATAATCTTGGCTTTACATTAGATTTACTTAATAGGTATCTCAAAGTAGCGTTATCAGAATACACAATTACTTTCGAACCAACTAAGTAAGACCTAAATTTGTCTAAAGAAAACACAATAGTAAATTTTGTTTTCTCAGTGGTGGAATAATTAATTTGGGCATCATTTAGTGTTTTCCTCGCATAGTAAATGATATGCAAACATTTTTCCACTTTCTATCCCAAGTTAAGTTGATCACTAAGTTAAATAACATAATCAATATTAACCAAGAGTGCTCCCAAGAAAGAATAGTGGGGTAAAGCTTTATTAAAACCATCATCTTAGACAGAGCAATGTTCTCAGGAAAGACTAGTGGCACAAAGGCTTCCAAGAACTAGTTTCCTAGATTTAGTTTTTTTTTCTTTAATGTAACCACTACGAACTATTTTTCTATGCCTAACAAGCTAGTTCAGTATGAGCTCTAATTTTTTAATTAATTAAATATAAATTTAATAATTAAATTAAAATTTATTTCAAATTTTTATTTAATTAATTATTAATATATTTTTATTTATTTAGATAATGAAATTTGAAATAAAAATTAAATTAAAAATTAATTTTTATTATTTTTTAAAATTTAAATTTAAATTTTAAAATTTTGATTTATTGTTCATGGAACGTATCTGGAATAGTAGCTTTTATTTGTTTATTTTTAAATTAATAATTTTAAATTTTTACGATTCAAATTTCCCCAAAAAGTCTATCACCTTCTTTTTCAAATTATGTATTTAGATATTTTAAAATTTAATAACTAAATTAAATTAATTTAAATTTAAGATTTATTATTTTTTTATGAACCATAAATCACAAAAATGTATTCAAAAAATTTGGATTTTATTTTTTTGATTTAAATTAGAATTTAAAACTAATATCTTTTATTTATTTATTTATTTATGTGTTTGATAAATAATTTAGATATTAATTTAAATTATGTTTTATATTTGATTTTTTTTATGTTTATGAATTTAATATTCAAATCTAATATATTTTTAGATTTTTTTTATTTGATGTTTGATTTGAACTTAAATTCTAAAAATCAAAATCAAAATATTTACATCACATAAAGTTTTTAAGATTTGATAATGATATAAAAGTCAACATTACTTCCCCGACAACGGTGCTAAAAACTTGATGAACAAAATCGGGATGATACCAATTGCATAAATACTTATCCATTTTAAATTTTATTATTTCTCGCAAGTATACAAATCATTTATAGAAATGATAAGTATACTCCCAAGGTTAATTCAAGAAATTAATATTGTGTGGTTTTTAAATATTATTCAAATTTTAAAAACAAAATTGAACCTAAACATTCTTTCACAATGATTTGGTTTTTGAAAAAAACTAATCTAATGTATAAAGATAAAGATAGACATGAATTCAACAAATACTCATGCAATTTAATAAATTCATAAACAGTGAAGAATAATGGATATAATAATTCAGTAATTAAGCTTGCTCATTTTATTTAGGTTATTAAAGATATAAATTGATATTTATTGATTTTTATTTTTGTATGAAATTGTCCTTAGGCAAGCTTTTGCTTAATATTAATTAACTAATATCCTTAGGCAGGGCCTACTAATTAATTAAGTATTAAATTTAGTTTTATTTCTAAGAAAGTAGAAAACCATCTAATCACAACTTTAGACAGAGTCAGTTAATTAGACTTTATTGAAGATGTCTAAATTAAACTTAAGAATTTAAGTATTTGAAAAATAACTTTAAGGTTTTAAAAATATTTAAGAAAATATGTTATCAATATATCTTCAAATAATAATTCTTTGTAAAAAAACCTTTGAAATAGAGATTCACTCTAAATATCCAAATAATTAAATCTAAAATAAAAGAGTATTATAACAAATTAAATCCAGGTAGTTAAATCTTAGTTTTAACTCTCATATTAAGTTTGTTATTAAGAGTTATGTACTCCTTCAAATAACATTCTTTATAAAAATCTTGAATAAAAATACAATCAATTTATGTTAAGAAAATATTTTATCTATTCAATATTTTGCAAGCATAACAATGTTATTATTATATTGTATTCACTCTCAGCCAGACATGGTTAATCATAGACAAGTCAAGAATGACACAGATATATGGACTGCAAAAGGAATATAATTAATACCTTAACCATATTCTTACAGAATTTTGAAGAGTTGATTCTAAGATTGGAAGAATTGCGATAGTAATTGCACTCTAGAATTTGTTGAATCAAAAACTAGAAACTACTAAAACATCACCAGGTTCTTTCTCAAAATTGAGGGGAGAACTAAATAAGTTCTAAAAGCTGAAAATATAAAAATCTACAGAAAAGGGGGAGAGAAAGCTACTGTAAATGCAAATTAGAAGCTTATTTTCTTGGTATACATGGGTATTATTTATAGGAAATAATGTAAGAAAAACTTGTGCTTTCATTGCGGTGGGATTGGATTGCAACCAGATTTTTGACCAGTTCAAACCTCCTTGTGCCACGACATACAATTATTATTTTTCTTTATTTTTCATTATCTCTTTTCTTCACTTTGGATAATATCAAATAAATGATATTAATTTAAGCTCCAAAATGTGTGATAAAATGCTTCAATTATTTTTCTTTATTTTAATATTTATATATTAAAATACCTACAAAACACTAGAATATACCCATTAATCTGAACAAATAGATTTGTTTAAAATATAATAGAATAAAGAAAATACAAATCTATTTTATTAATTAAATGATATCAAAACATAATATATTTAGTGCTTTTTAGGCACTCATCATCTGGATGTTGGTATTTTGACTGTGGCTATTCAAGACACATGGTTAGGGACAAATCTTTCTTTACCAACTTAATTCTTGCTAATAAAGGATCATTTACCTTTAGTGATGGAAATAAGATCTTGATTTATGGTAAAGGCACTATCAATGCTCATGGAATTCCCAAGCTTAAAGATGTACTTCATGTGGAAGGTCACAAGGCTAACCTTAGCCGCATTAGCCAAATCTTTGATAACAAGTACTCTTTTGAATTCACTCAAAAGTAGTGTGTTGTGTATGATAGTTTGACTAATATTTTTGTCAATGGAACTAGATTAGAAGATAATTCTTATTATATGGGTAATTCCTTATAGGTTGTGTGTAATAGGTTTATTTTGAGTACAAAAGAACTTTGGCATTAGCGATTGGGTTATGTCAACTACAAGATTTTGAAGAAAATATCAAGCCTTAAGATTTTTAAAAACTACTACAAAAAAAGGTATTTAAGTCGATTTTGAAAAAAAATGACTTATAATGAATTTAAAGTCGGTTCGGTGTAGAACCGATGCTATCCACATAGAACGTAGCGTCGGTTGATGTGGTGAACCGATACTACACACATGTGTAGCATCGGTTCACCACATCAACAGACGCTATGTCTTATGTATATTTTTTAAATTAAAAAATGCAGTTTACAATTGAAAATGTTTTTTAGGTACAATGTTTTTTTATGTCAATTATTATTTTATTTGACTCTTTAAAATTTAAGTTGGATATATATATAGTATAAATATTTTTTTGAGACAATTTCTTTTTAAAATTATATAATTTTGTGTATTTATTTGGATATTTAAATTTATTTACGTACATACAGTATATCTTTATTTAATTTTGTGTATTTGTTTGGATATTATTTTAAAATTATTAATTTTTCTTTTTTTATAGTACATATATATATAAGAATTCAAATAAAATAATAATTGACAAAAAAATTCAATTTTAAACTGTGTGGATAGCATCGGTTGATGAGGCAAACCGACGCTACACACGTGGCTAAGATCGATTCTCCACGTCAACCGACGTTATCCATGTGTTTATTACCATTTCTTCTCTGTTCTTCACCAGCATAATTCCAAAAATTTCAAATTTCTCTTCCCCCTTCGCCCAAAACCGAGCTCACCCTCCACTCTTTCTCAATTTCCGACCACCTTCGACCACCATTTCCAAAGCCGTTTTATGGGTTATATCCCTCTTCTCATTATCTTTCAGATCCCCTATTTTTTTGAGCCAAATACTCAAATTTTTTATACCCATTTTCTCACTTATTCTCACTTACAAAACACTCATTTCTTCTTCATTTCCTTCATTTAGTCACTTCATTTACTCTTGTAAGTATTTCTATTAATGTTTTTACTTATTATTCAATTTTCTTTATAAATTTTTTATTTTTGTATGTTTTTACTTATTTTCTATGGCTTATTTTCTATCACTGATAAAAAACTTTATGGATTGAAATCACATGACTATCATATCTTAATGCAATAGTTATTACGAGTTGCTATTAGATCAATTCTTCCAAAACATGTTCGATTATCAATAATTCATCTTTGTTCATTCTTCAATACAATATGCAAGAAATCTATATCAATTAGCTAGTTAAACTCTTTACAAAAAGATGTTGTAGAGACTTTGTGTCTAATTGAAAAATATTTTCCTCCTTATTTCTTCGATATAATGATTCACTTATGTGTTCATTTAGTTTGAAAGGTTCAATTGTGTGGTCCTACTTACGTAAGGTGGATGTATCCTTTTGAGAGATATATGCAAGTCCTTAAAGGATATGTAAATAATAGAAATTGACCTGAAGGATGCATGGTGGAACGCTACATTGTTGAAGAGGCCATTGAGTTTTGTTCTGAATACTTTAGTGGTTACACTGAAATTGGGAATCCTACGCACACGTTGTTCTTAGAACATCACATGATCCAAGTAGGTAACCCTATGCTTGGTGGAAGTAAGAAATTGTTTATTGATCACACTCGATGGAAAAAAGCACACCGAATCATTTTGGTAAATAATAATGAGGCACAACCGTACATAGAGTAAGTGATGTTTAACCTTTCCATTTATGCAAAAATCATTTTTTATTTAACTATTAATAATGATATATACTTCATATATCTTTAATAACATTACAAGATGCATTTAAACTTATTGAAGATCGATCCTCGTTATAAAAAAAGGAGGAGAAAAATGGTTGTATGATGAACATAAGCGAGAGCTTATTAATTGGTTTCGCAACCATGTAAGTGTCACAAACAAAAATTCATGCATGTATGTTCCTAGATCTATGCAATGTTTTAAAACTTTGCTCTAAACACATTTCATGTTTTTGTATACATAGATTCGAGATGAACTCAAGAAACCCAATCATAAAATAACAGAAAGTTTACAATGGCTTGCACATGGGCCAAAATTCGATGTCAAATCATTTTCTAGTTTCACAATAAATGGATCGAGGTTTACGACTCAAGCTATTGACAAAGTCTGAGTAAATCATAATAGTGGTGTGAAGATGGTTACACAAACTATGAAATTTGCCAGTTCAAAAGATGGTAATCCTATACTTTCTGATAGAACATATTATGGTATAATACAAGAGATTTGGGAATTGGATTATGAGGTCTTCCATGAAACAGTTTTCTTATGTGATTGGGTCGAAGATGTTATAACTTTTTGATATAAAATAGATGATTTTGGATTTACCCTTGTAAATTTATCCAAGATAAGTCACACTGATGATCCTTTCACGTTAGCACTTCATGCAAAACAAGTATTTTACGTGAGCGATCAAATTGACACAAGATGGTATGTTGTGTTAACGTCTTCACAAAAAGAGTTTTACCATTGTGATGCTTTAGAAGATGACGACCCTATGCTTGATACATTAACCAATATTAGTAATTTCTCAAATAAATTGCCTAATGTATGTGATGATCTAATTGATGACGATGATTCTTCGTCATGGGCTTGAAGTGATTATGAAGGAATATATTTATATGATCAACAACCTAATTAAACATAACGTATGTTCTATATTGTTGTAATAACTCTTATATATATATGTTCCTAAATTTTTTAATTAATTTATATTTCTTCATTGTTTGTAGATATTTCATGGATCCTCGGGTAATAGAGCTTGTAGATTCAAATGATCCATTGGGGCATTTGAAAAGAAGGGGTTGGGAGAATATACCTGATGCTCTACTTAACCTAGATGATAGAGTACCTGTACTATTTGATGCTACTAGTAGGGGAAAATGGCCAACAATTGAAATCCTCTATTGGTAGACTTGTGAAGTCTAGTATAACAATCAATATAAATGATTGGTCTTAGGTCGACGATGTAGAAAAGTTCAAACTATGGATAACCATTTGTGTAAGTCTCTTATATTTTATAATCAATTACATATATTATATCTTTTTTGTATTATATCTAATCTTGTGTAGTGTGTTTTTACAAAATCGTTACAAAGTCGATGACAATTGGAAGAGCAAGTGTTATAAGATTGCAAATAAGGCGTGGAAGGAATACAAAACTTTAAGATTGGCAAGAAATTATGTGTTTCCATATTTAGAATCACTTGTTGAGGTAGAGCTCTACAAAATCCCTGAAGGACACCCCTGGATTACACCTCAAGTTTGGAAAGACTTCGTGGATTATAGACGTACAGATGAATTTCAAATTATTAGGGAAGAACATCATAATATACAAATGCATAACATTCTTCCTAACCGTACTGGGAGGTCTTCAATTCCTGAAGTTAGATATAAAATGGTATTATTAATTTGTGTTAATTTATAAATATTTTTATATTTTTTTTCCTCAATTTAATTTCATGTCATGGTTAATAAATTTTTCATAATTTATGTTGCAAGCTAAATTGGGTAGACCGGTTACCCAAACTGAATTGTACATAGAAACAAAGACTCCCAAAATGAAAAAGTCAAGACTGAAGACTAAGTGAGGAGAAGAACAACTAAATAAGTTGGTTAGTAATTTTGATTGATACAAAGTCTTAATGATTTTTAATAATTGATGTAATAATGCATGATATGTTTGTGTGTTTTATTATTTGTAGAGAGATGTTCAAGAACAAATATCCAGGGGTGAAATAATTGAAGAGCCTGGGAGAGATGCTCTATATCATGCATTCGGATGCGACCATCCTAGTCGTGTTAGGAGAGGTAGCCAATATGATGTTTATATGGAGTATTTTAGCATTCCAAAACAAAAGCCTCAGACGGTGAGTAAAGAGAAGTGCACTAAAATTGAAGAAGAACTCAACTCCTTTAAGGCCTCAATGTTAAGAGAGATTGCCACAATAAAAGAATATCAATCACAACACATGTCAGGCATGACATCATTCTACAACCAGGGCATGCCATATTGGCCAAGCATGCAACCATCCATGCCAAGCATGCCACCATCCATGACAGGTGATCGGGGCAGAACCGACATCGCCGATCCTGCCCGTTACTTTGGTTTTATATTTATAAAACTCTCACAAGTGCACGAATCATTTCGTAGAAAATGATAAGTATACTCCCAAGATCGATCTAAGGAAGGAATGTATGTGGTTTTTAATTTATTATTCAAACTTTTAAAAACGAAATTAAATCCTAAACATCCTGTCACGATATTTTGGGTTTTGTGTTTTTAATCTAATTACATAAAAATAAACATAGATTCAATAAACATTTATGCAAATTTTATCATTTATAATGGTGAAGTATTTATGGATATAATAATTAAGTTAATTATGCTTGCTCATATTATTTAGGTTATTAAAGATATGAATTGATATTTATTGATTCTCTCTTTTTTATATGAATACCACCTTTGGTAGGGTTAGATATTATTTGTTAACTAAACAAATCAATTAACACCTATGGGTGGGGTTAATAATTAATTTGGTTAATTAAATTAATTTCTTTTTCTAAGAGATTGAAAATGAACCATTTAAATGACACCTTTGGTGGGGTTAGACAGTTTAAACTTTATTCAAGGTGTCCAAATTAAATCTAAGAATTTAATTATCCGAGTACTAACTTTCAAGTTTTAAAACCACTATTGAAAACATGTTGTCAATACATTTTCAGATAATAATTCTTATAAAAACTTTTGAAATAGAGCTTCACTCTAACTACCGGACGATTGTACCAACAAATAAAAGAGCACTACTCTAAATCAGACCAGATAACTAAACCTTAAAATCTAATTTTTAGATTTAAGTTTGTAATGAAAAATAATATATTTCTCTCTAACATTCTTAATATAAAATCTTGAATAAAAATAAAATCAATTCATTTTAGAGATTTTTACCTATTTAATATTTCGCAAGCATAACAACGTTATTATTACATCATGTTTATAAACAAATGTGAGAGTTAAATTTAATCACAGACAAATTAAATATAACATGTAAGAATAAAGCATACAAAATAACTGCAAAGAAAATAAAATCCTTACAGAACTTCGATGCTATTCCCGTTGCTAGAAAACCTCCAAGTAGAATTTGCACTCTCATTTATTGAATCGAAAAGCAAATAAATTACAAAAACATAACTAGTTATTCCCAAAAAGGGAAGAACTCTAAAACTAAGAGAAATTAACTAAGAAAAGCTAAAAACTAAGAAAAACTAAAAAATCTAAGAAAAGAGAGAAAGAAAGAGAGAAGAGAATGTGTTTTGATGTGTGTTTAGAAGTGAAGAGAAGGGGGGTATTTATAGGTGAGGATGGAGAGAAAAAGTGGGTGAAAAATGTTAAAAAATGATGAAAACGCGGAGTGTAATTACTGATGTCATTGATGACGTCAGCATGATGTCATGAGGGCCATACAAGAAAATGGGGCGAAATGGCGGCATACGCGCGCGCTCGCGCCGGGCGATTTTCTCCTTTTTGACATTTTTGACCTTTTTGACCTATTTTGTCCAATTTTTCCATATTTGTTGACCTTTCCCCATTTATTTATTAATATATTTGTGATGTATTGCTTTCAGTATTCCTCTTTGAGTCTTTAAGTTACGTTTTTAAGTGAAAATACCTGAAAAACAATAAAAACACCCGTGATTCCGAAAAAGACAAATTTATATAAATATATGATAAAACATATAAATATATATATTTTTAATCAATTAATGTGCATAAAATCATGGTAATTTTAGTGCTTTTTGAGCACTCATCAACAGGCAGGCCATTATCCATGCCAGGCATGCCACCCACACAATCTCATTGCGCTCAAACTATATCCAGTATATGATATAGTCATCCTATTGGTCCTCCCTATATGCTAGGAATGAATATGCAATCAAGTAGTGGTTCATTTTCTCCAATGCAATCTGTGCAATCTTACTATCAATCAAACCACGATGAACATTTTGGTGAGAATGTACATCCAATAGCTACCCCACATGGGAGTCTTCATCTATTTGATTAATCATATGTGGTAAGATTTTAATTTTTGGTGTATATAATCTATTATTTTTATTTCTTACTATATGTTTTATTTTTTATATATAACACTTAATTTTTTTTATAGAATATGAAATGTTTGTTGAAACATCCTTCGTCAATGGACTTTGTTGCTATTGGAACAGTACAACAATTGAGCGATGATTGGATGATTCATAATCAATATTTTCCTAATCATTGGTGAATAGTAATTGATCAATCATTGCTTCATGATTGTCCACTACCTATGCCTTTTGATGCTACCATAGTCCAAGAGGCGGTTGGACAGTAATGGCTTGGCCGTCGATTTAAGTTGTTCTAAATTTTGACGTGGTACCATTTTTTAACTTAAAATATAACACTTGTTTACTACTATTATTTTATTATATATTTTATTGTTACTAACATACATAATACTTTTTTTAGTCTATTCAAGAAGAAGCCTTGGAAAAAGTATAGTTATGATTATACTTTAAACTTCAGTAGAAATCTTGGCGCTTTGATGACTATTGTTGTGAGGGAATCTAGCACAAATGATGAATGGACTGTGCCACTTCCTATAGAAATTTCTGGTGTAGACCTCGTCCAAACTTATATATCGATCGAGTGCATATTGCAAATATTTGAATATCAAATGATCGATTTAAGTATAATTCAAGTGTGGACAAGATGAATCCTCAATCTATTTAATTTTCTTTCATTTATGTAGAACATATATAATTATATTTATATTATCTAATTACTTATATATATATATATATCTTTTATATAGGGCGTGTTATTATCGACTTCAACATAATCACCCATCACATTTAGTAATGTTCTATAATTCTTCATACGTCAATCAATATCAAGAAAATGATGTTAGCATCAGAGCTAAACAATTATGTGATAGAGAATTAACGCTTAACAGAAATCAAAAGTTGATAATCCCCTGGCCACTAATGTTTGAACAAGGCCAAGATCATTGGATGTTGGTAATCATTGATTTGTTCAATAATCATGCTTGGTACTATGACTCAACTTCCAGAGAACTGAGTAAAGATACAAAAACAGTTGTTAAAATATAAGAGTTATAGCTAGCTATTGGTTTCTTCTATTATTTTTTGTAATATTTAATAAAAAACTAACTGTTTTAAACCTTGATAGGGCATGGAAGTTGTGGAACAAGTTTAAGGGCATTGTCCTTAAAAATATCATAAGCTTATATGGACAAAAGTTATGGTATGTACAAGCGAATATTAATAATTTTATTAATTTTACAATTGAATAATAAAGATGTTCGAATATAGAAAATCATGTACACTTATTTTTTGTAGGTTCCACAACAAAATAATGGAGTCATGTATGGTTATTATGTCATGAATTTTATGAGCGAAATCATCACAAATATCAAAATTCCAATTGATGATGTGGTAATATCTTTTACCCATATACATAAATACTTTTAACATATTTGAGTTATTTTTTGTAAATACATGAAATTACATTCTTATTTTGATTTTAAATACATGTAGTTCTTTGGTTGGAACAAGACGGGATACAACCAGCAAATATTTGATGATTTTATGAGAGGAATGGACATAACACATGGTTCAAATTATATCATCACAAGAAGAATCAGGAGAAGATTATGATGATCTTGTATAGCATATGACAACATAAAGGTAATTTTTTTAATGATTTAATTTCTCTATTCCTGTGTCTGAAGTCCCTTATTTGATGGATGGTTATGTGCTTATGTATTTAGGGGAATGCATTGTTTTATGGACCTATTTTTGGCCCAAACTTTATCTCATCTCTCTTGCCTACTTTCCTTATGACAACATCATGGTAACACTTTATTAATCATTTGCCTATAAATACGAAGTTATCTGGAATCTCTATTGGTATTTGTAATGTTATAATGAGCTCTAATATGAAGTCAGGTGTAACTCATATTTTGTTACTTGGCTTGTATGAGTTTTGGTGCCCATGAATGTATTACAAAATTGTTCCATACGTTTAAAGGCACCAAAACTCATACAAGTCAAGTAACAAATCAAAGTTACACTTGATTTCATATTTAGAGCTCATTATAGCATTAAAAATACTAGTAGAGATTCCAGATAACTTCATATTTATAGACAAATGATTAATAAAGTGCTAACATGAGTTGGAAGGGTTATATCACTCAGATGTCAATGTGGTAATCTCTTTTTGATAGTAATATTTATAATGATTTAATTTCTCCATTCATATGTCTTTGAAGTTTAGACTGCTTGTTTGATGGATGTTTACGTGCTCATGTATGTAGGGGAATGAATTGTTATATGGATTAGCTATTTTTTTGTCCAATTTCCTTGTCACAATGCTGGTGATTCTAAGTCAACCAATCTTGCTCGCACAATCCAGTTACACTTTGACGACATTATTTTATTTGTAATTTAAGTTAACTATATATATGTATTGTATATACATTATTTATTTTTGTAATAAATTTAATTATCAAGTAATTAACTATATTTAAATTTTAAATTATTTGTATTATTATTTATATTTTGGTTTTTTATGCTATATATATTGAATACAGGGTGGAGTGAAAAATGAGAATAAAAAAAATCATTACGTGTAAAGTCGGTTGACCGTGTAAATCGACTTTAAAGCCCATTTTGTAGTAGTGAGAGGTCTTCCTACCATCACTACTTTAACTAAACATATTTGTGGCCCCTATCAGTTAGGCATGAAATGTAAGAGCCAACATAAGAAGAATCAACATCTTTCCACTCCAAGACCTCTTGAGATTCTTCATATGGATCTGATGAGTCCTATGCAGATTGCTAGCATTGGTGGAAAAAATTATATCTTGGTGAGTATTGATGACTTCTCAAGATATACGTAGATTTTGGTCTGAGATAGAAATCAGAAGGATTTGTAAAGTTCCAAACCCTGTATTAAACTTCAAAATGAGAAGTTTGAGCCCATTGGTACCATCATCAAAATAAGAAGTTATCATGGTTAAAAGTTTGAAAATTCAGAGTTTAGTTCTTTTTATAATGACATGGGTATTCAATATTAGTTTTTAGCTCTAAAGGCCCCTAAAAAAATGGCATTGTTGAGAGGAAGAAAATAGTTATTTAAGAAATTGATAGAATTATAAAGATTAGGAAAAAATTGGGTAAGCATTTTTGGGCAGAAGCTGCCAATACCACCTATTACACTTTGAATAGTTGCTTCTTAAGGTTTGGTACATGTTAGTCTTCTTATGAGTTCATGCATGAAAAGAAACCTAACGTAAAGAACCTTTTTATGTTTGGAAGTACTTGCTATATTATTAGATGTAGAGAGAATTTTGACAAGTTATAAGCCCAAAATGACCTTGGAATATTTCAGGGATATTCTAACAATAACCATGCTTATCGCATCTATAATTTAAGAACTTCAATAGTTATGGAATCCATCAATGTTTTGATTGATGATTATGGTACTACTAAACTTGTTGAGTATGAAGACAACGATGTGTTTAGTGATTAGGGTTCTTCTAAAAATGCCACAGATAATGTTGAGACTCCATCTACTATTACTCTAGTTAACCCTCCAAGTAATTCTAAATATGAGAAAGAAGATGAAGAAGATTTCTCTCTTCCAAAATGGGCAAATAATGCTCATTCTACTGATAACATTATTGGTAATGTTGATGGTAGTTTTAGAACTAGATGACAGCTACATAAGACTTTAAATTACAAGTGCTTCACCTATTATATTCTTCCAAAACATATTTAGGAAGCCTTTAGGACATACATTGGTTCGACTCTATACAGGAGAAACTTACTCAATTTCAAAGAAATGATGTATGGTATCTTATCCCTAGACATATTAATAAACATTTCATAAGTGCTCATTGGTTGTACAAGAACAAGGAATATGAGAATGGCGTGATTGCACGAAAGAAGTCTAATCTTGTTCCTCAAGGGTATATGCAGATTGAGGGAAATAACTTTGAAGAAATTTTTTCACTAGTTACCTGTCTAGATTCTGTAAGACTACTCATTGGTTTGGATAGCTACTTTGGGTTTAAGTTATACTAGATGGATGTAAAAATTGCTTTCCTCAATGAGGTTATCAAAGAGGAAGTTTATGATGAATAGCTAAAAGGGTTTGAAGACCCTCAGTTTTATAATCATATGATGAGATTAAAGAAAGCCCTGTATAGTTTGAAGGAAGTTCCATGAGTTTGGTATGAACATCTCACCACATTTCTCCTTAATAATGGTTTTTTTGTGAAATGTTATTTGTCTCAAGAAATAAGGGTGAATTTGTCATCATAAAGTGTATATAGATGACATCATTTTTAGATCTACAAAGGATAAGCTTGCTTAGGAGTTCATAACCACTATGCAAAATGTGTTTGAGATGAGCTTAGTTAGTGAGCAGAAGTTTTTCCTTCGGTTTCAAGTCAAACAGATGAAAGATGGGATTTTTCTCTTCTAAGTAAAGTACAAAGATCTGGTGAAGAATTTTGGTTTGGAAAATGACAAACCTACTCGTACTCTTATAAGTACTACTGTTAAACTTCATCAAGATCCTTCTTGTAGAGAAATGGAGTAGAATTTTTGCCAAAGTATGATTGGAAGTCTTCTCTACTTGACCGTAATTGACTAAATATCTCCTTCAGTTTAGGTGTTTGAGTTAGATTTCTGGCTAGCCCAAAAGAATATCATCTTTTAGCTATTAAATGGATCATCAAATATGTTAATGGCATATCAGAATTTGGTATTTGGTATCCTTGGGACATAGTTTAGAGTTGGTTAAGTATTTTAATAATGATTGGGTAGGGTGCAATAATGACAGAAAGAGTACTTTAGGCAAGTGCTTCTACTTAGGTAACTTTTTGATCTCTTAGAATAGTAAAAAGTATAATTCTATGTCCCTATCCGCTAATGAGGCTAAATATATTGTTATGATGTTGTGTTGCTCATAATTTCTCTAGATGAAGTAGATGATATCTAAATATGGTATCGTGGTAAGAAACATTGTTGTACTTTGTGACAACACTTGTGTAATTTGCATATCAAAATATTTGTCCATCATCCAAGGACCAAACACATTGATATTCAACACCATTTAATAAGAAACCTAGTGGAATTAAACACTTTGTCATTGTATCATATCAGTATTAACCTTTAGCTTGTTATTTATTTATCAAACCTTTAGATTGTCTTAGGTTTGAATCCCGGAGAAAGGCTATTGGTGTTTGCATATCTCCTTGAGAGATTTCTATTTGTGTTCTTCAAATTGGTATAAGCTTGAAGAGCTTTGTGTTTTGTTATTTTTCTCCTTGATTTCTATTCTCTCTTGTGTTGTATCTTGGTTGTGTTGCATGAGTGTTAGGATTATCGCATGCTTGTATGCCTTCTCTTCCTCATAAATGGGTGTTCCTTTGACTTTTTGTGTCAATAGGGGAGAATTTTGTATGCACAACTATATGGTTATTGTCATGTTGTGTGTTCAATGGATGGTGAGTGTAGGATTACACTGTGCATCTTGTTGCCTGATTTCCATTCACTTAAGGGGAGTGTTGCACGATGTTTGGAGGAGTTGTGCATTTTACTTATGTTTTTATTGCGTCGTTGTATGTGTTTAGCCTATCTGTGTGTAATTTTGTAGGGTTCATATGATCATATTTGATAGACTACACAGTATTTCTGAATGATATGTTCATAGGATATATGTTTGTTTCATGTGTGCCAGATACAAGTGTAGATTGAAGTCATTGAGTTTCAGAATTGCAATGTGTGAGTTATGTTGAGACCTTCACATCTCAACCTTACAAAGTGTGAATGAGTTTATTTGTAAATATGGATTGAGTGTACAAGATGGATTCACTTAGGGTATGTGGTTTTTTGGGTGTTGGGTTGCATCAATGGTTGTTCATGGGAACAAACATCTTTATGTCATCCTTATGATCATCTCATGTTTGATGTACATCTATACTTAGTTGTGTAGTGTTTTTCCATGGAATGCCAAAGGGGTAGAAAATATAAGTCTTATAGTTCTTTGTGTCTTTGTTTGTATTCTTATGTGAAAAACACAGTTTATTTATTTTACTCAGTGTTTCTATCTTCCTCTATTATTTTACTTAGTATTTTTGTCTTTCTCTATGTAAGGTTGGTTACTATTGATTAGTATTGCACGAGCGCATATAATTAGGTACACAATGTTTGAAAGTATGTAATATACACCCATACCACGTGTTAGTTTTCTTAGTATGCATGCTAGGTTGAGAGTTGTGGTTTTTATTATGTTTCATAAGTTTATATTTATGAAAAATTACTTGGCAATTTTTGATTAAAAAAAAGAAATATTTTTGGGCATCTTGACAAGGCTCTCGTTGAACCGTCACTAGACACGTTGTTGGACCCCTGAAGAGGTAATCGTCTATGACTCCTTAAGAGGCTCCGAAAAGGGTGGAACATAGCTTGGGCATTATCTATAAATAACCCCTCATAAATGCTTTCTTAATTTGAAAATTCTAGTGCAACTCTGCCAAACTTTCTAGTGATACAAATTCCATTTTCACTAATTATCTTGATTTTTTTTTGTGATTGTGATGCGTTTGTGCAAGAGTAAAATAGCATTCTTAGACTTTCAATCTCTAAGACTCTTTTACTAGTGCGGTTTAGGCAATACTGCTCTTTTGGGATTCTTGAGTGTTCCCACGAATTAGGAGTGATTGTAGTTGAGTGTATTTTTCATGTTGATTTTTCACTATTGCATTCATGTTACCAATTTGTGATGATCGATCACACTACCAAGTTTGGTGTTGACTCTAGAGGAGAGTTGGATTAATGTTTCGGATCAAATAGTTACGGAGGCAATGAGTAAGGGCTACAATAGACAGTTAGGTCAACGAGGTCTCAATTAGTAGAGGTATTAACTTTTATATTTCTATTAAGTTGTATTTGTTTTATTACTTAGTGAATTTATTTTCTGTCAAGTGATTACCATAAATAAATTGAAGATTTTGCCACATAGATTGGGGCTTTATGTGGGTTTACATCTTTATCTCATTGTGTTTGTATGAACCACTTTGTTATGAGTACAATCTGAGTCTTGATTGTGTATGCTTCCACTTATCGACTTAGGGCTCTAATTAGAAAGCTATTTACTTTTTGTTCAACATTCTTTATTTCCTAACTGAGTAGCCTGCTTTTAGTTTTCTATTTGTAGTATCTATTTTCTCTCCCTATTTGTTTTGCTTCTTGTAAAGGTGAGTTCTTTTAGAGTCTATATCTCCTTACCCTATTTTCGAACTAGGTCTTGAACTCTTTTTCCCCAACTTCTAATTAAAGACTTATATGTTAAAATATAATAGATTGGAGATAAAAAATGTTAATTCTTTTTATGTTTGGGGATCTTTTTGTCAATAAAGGTACATTTTGGGAATCGATGAAGCCTTTTACTCTAACAAAAATTGTTATTGCTATAACAATAATTTTTTTTTTAAGAAAATAGAATTTCATTAAAGATTAAAGGTACAATCTAAAACAAATTATCAATCCTAATACATCAACAATCAAAATTGTTAAACCAAAACTAAAAATATTTTTAAGCATGTGGAGAAAAACTTGATGTTTTATATTTCTCTCTATTGTAAAGTTTTTTTAATTGAGAGTTTGGCTACTTCAAATGATATATTGATTTTTCTTCAAAAAAATCTTCATACCATAATGCATTTTTCAAGATCTTCAACACTACAAATCTAGCTAAAAATCTAAATTGGCAATAAACATAAATTTCACAAGTATAAACATGAGAAAAATACTCTTGAGTAAGATCTTGATAAAGAAACAACACAAATATGTATTTTTAATCAAAATAATTAAAAAATGAAAAAAATATAAATAAAACAAACTCACTGGAAATGGGATCATGTAAAAGAAGATACCACTCTGGTAGAAAGCAAATCAACTTCTTCAAAGCTTTATAGAACAATGACAACAATAATTTATCAATTATCATTTTATCTAATAATTGTGATACTTAGTGTAACTACTAATGAAAATATACGCAGATAATAACTTTATTTTCACAAATTAAAAACATTCGTATTCTTATTTTAAATTGGTGCATTTTAGTTACTTGATTGTTAATTTGTGGATACTTTAGTTATTTTAGGGCATTTTAATGACTTTTTTTTCTTTTTTTAACATTTTGAGATATTTTTATCTACAAACATCTATCAACACTTGTTAGTAAGATTCAATTCGATCAAACTTAAATTTTTCAACAAAATAATTCAAAACAAAACCAAATTTGACAACAAATGATTAAGTGTCCAAAAATGCAATAATAAATAATTAAAGTGCATAAGTTTTAAGAAAATTGACTAATGTGCACACATTTTTTAAAAGTAAAATGACTAACATGTCATGCTAACCATTAATAATAGGAGTAAAATAGGATTTTGGGTTGAAATGGTCCTATAATTTTAATTAAGTGATACATAAGTCTTGTAACTTTTAGAGTGTGTTAATTTAATCTTGTAATTTTTTAAAAATGGTCAATCAAGTTCAAATTTTTAAAAAATTAAGATTTTTTAGTGATATAATAGGAAAAATAAATAAATAAAAACTCTCTATCTTCCATCTCCTCGATTCTTAATTTTTAATTTTATAATTTTGTTATTTTTAGTTTTATAAACAAAACATATTATTTTAATTATTTCAATTTTAATAAATCGCAATAAATTAAATATAATATTAGTTTCTCTTTCAATTTATTTCTCCTTTCTTATTTGTGTAAAATTTGAACTTAGACTATTTTTTAAATTACAATATTAAATTAATATACCTTAAAAGTACCATGCAAGTATCACTTGCTTAGAGTAATAAGACCATTTCAATCGAAAATTATGTAAAATAAAAATTTAGACACTTTTATTTTGACCCTAAAAAATTAATTATTTCAATATCATTATCAAAGATAATGTATTTATCTCTTTTATTGTCACAGACTTATCCCACACACTTTTTTTAATATAACTTTTTGTATATCTTTTATTAATAATAGTCTTTATTATCGTCCTTCTATAGTAATAAATAGTTTAATTTTTGTAAAGGTTAAGATGAAGCGATTTTAACATATATCAATGATATTATTATATGCAAAGTTTAAAATATGTACATCTCTCACGATGTTAATATATAATTTTAAAAAAATATAGAAAATATTGTAATTGTGTTAATGGAAATTTAGAAAAAAAGTCCTTAAAATTATGAAATTTTTATATAAAACTTTATAAAATATCAAAACAATTAATTAATTATATTTTAAACTAAATTTTTATTTAATACATATAAGTTAATTAATTAATTAAAATATTGTATAACAAAGTATATATTATAGAATAAGTTGTTTAAATATTTGAAATAACTAAATAATTGTCTAATTATACTAACTATTATGAATAAATAAATTTTGACTATATGAAAAAGAATTTGTCTATTTTTGTCACATTTTAATGATATTTAAATAATAATATCTATAATATTTATGACATTTTAGTCAAAAAATAATATTTAAATTATAATTTGATGATATTCATAATTAAGTGATAATTTGTCAATATTTTAATAATTTTACAATAATTTAATAAATAAATATAAATATCACATTTTAATATCAAAATTGATAAAATATACGGGGTTCGACTATATTTTCAACCTTGATTATATGCAACAATCACTCCCAAACACCGCATACACTTTCTCTCTTTCTTTTTTTTCCCTCAATGAAACACAAATATTTTTGTTTTTGTTGGTAAGAACCACATACTTTCGGTTGAGAATAAACGTATATATATTTGGATTACGATCACAGCAAATCTGAGAACAGATTTATATCCGCTTAAAAAATTCCAAAGACACTACATATAAACGCGTGAAGTGGGACCATGATTGTAAGTAAAATACAGGCAAGTTAAAATTAGAAGCAATATATTTATTAGTAAGTAAGTTCGTCAACTATTAATCTAATATTCTTAAATATATTATACAATTTTATGTATAATAATAAAAATAACACTTAATAATATTAAATTTATATAATTAAAAAATATTAAAATTATATATATTAAATAAATATTATTTTTATGATTATAATTTTAATGGTATTAATTTTATTTTTTTAAAAAAATAATTTTTATAATAATTTGAAAAAAAATCATTATTCAAATAAGAATTAAAAAAAATTCTCTATATTATGGTTAATTCCACTATCATATGTTATTTCACTTAAGCATTATTTGTTATTTCACTTATTAATAATTTTTTCATTTTTTCCCATAACTTTTACATAAAAATATTAATCAGTTATTAAACTTTTAACACTTAGAATTTAATTGATAATTTCTTAAAATTAATAATTTTAATTTAATTTAATATTTTTTGTTAAAATATTAAGAAATATATTTTATTTTAATAAAAGATTAGGTACAAAAGTCTTTTAAATTAGATAAAAATCGTTAAATTTTTTAAAAAATAACTATTGAATTATGCGTTTGAAAAACTTAGGAATCAAATGATGTTTTTGAGGTAAATGTTAGATACCAACGTCATACTATTATAGAAATTCCTCAACTACCCCTAAACTAGATACCCCTACATATATTAATCAACTATAGCGGGATTTGTGCCCCATGACGCGGTCTAAAATCAAAATGAAGGGCTTATTAGTATTATCTGAATGTCACATGTTCCCAACGAAAATTAATTGAACATAAAATAAAATGTCAATGACAAGTTAGATGGGTTTGAAACTTGAATAGACAAATAAATAGAGAGATCATGTGGTAGCTAGACAGAACAACATGGAAAATTCTCTGTATTATCAATCACTAACACAACAGTAGTCTAACATTAATGTGTGTGCCATCTATTTTGTTTTTTTGGTACATTCTTTTTCCCCTTCTTCTCGAATTGTTGGCATTTAGCTTGTATTCGCAGTATTGCATGTGCTTCTTCCTCATTTGTCTCTCTTTCTTTCTCCATTTTTTGTTTTTTTATGAGTAGATTAGATTTCATATGTTAAATATATCTAATTCACATTATTTTGATTAGATGTCCTTTTAAGTTTAGAAAAAAATGATAAATTAATAATAAAACACTTTATTTTAATTTTCTTTTGATAAAATATTATTTTTTTAAGTGATCAATTAATAACAAATTACGTTATTTAAATAATTTTGTGTTAAAATATTAATTATTAAAATAATTTTTTAATTAATTGGTTATTTTTTTAAAATCATACAATTTATATCTAAAAGATCAAATAATACAAATAATATAATTTAAGAAACCTTTATATCCGTACAATATTTTTTTCTTTTTAAAAAAAACCTCTCAGTGTACCGATTTATGTAGTTTATGATACATGTTATATTTGGGGTGAGTGTCCGGAGTCAAACCCGAGAATAATAAGCTCAAACTTTTACCACTCTACAAGTTATTTAGTGTTTCATTACTAGACTAGGTAGGTTCATGTTTATACATAATTTGCATTCTCTTTTTGTTCATTCAATAATTTTTTATAGCATAAATTTATCCAAAAATTAATACTACAACTATTCCCTTAAAACAAAAATTCTTAAAGTAATGTTGCAAAAGCAAGTTACTTGTATAAATGAACGGGGAAAAGTAGGGCTAGCTACTATTATTTTGTAGAAAATTTGATACGGTGTAGTGATACTCGTGGCAAAATGTTTTACTGCAAAAATTTTATATTTGCAACAAGTTTGCTACAAAGTTTCATATTAACTCTGCTTTGAAAATAAAAAGAAAGATGCAATTTTAAAGGCCAGCTAAGTTGGATGAAATTTGAAGCAATTTTAGCTACGAAAATATCATGTTAGTTGCAAAGTTCATTTAGGTACGGAGCTAGCTACGAATTTGTTACGCACGTGTTTCGTAGTTATTATGCAATTTGTTACAAAATTGTTATCTATAGCTATGAAAATGTTTGTAGCTACAAATCTGTTTTCTTTCTCATTTTCAATTAATCCTTGTTAAGTCCATTTAGAAAGAAAGTTTGAAAAATAGAGTAAAAATCTCTACTAAATAACAAAAAGTCTTCATTAGGGATACCATAGAAAGCAAGTAGTATTGAATAACAAATTTATTTCAATTCATAGATCCTTATTGCCTTACCTAGCTGTGTAGAAGCACTAACAGTCCCAATGATTAGCCTTGCATACTTTTTTTTATAGAAACTTCCTAGGTATATTATCACACATAATTGCTTGTTCTAACATAGGATCTTGAAGTGGCTCTAAAGTAGGCTGGATAAAAGGTTACTGGATTTCAATACTCAGCCTTTTTAACAATCCTTTATATCTATTTACGTTGTTATGAAAGATTCAAGTGGATTCACGAAGAATCTCCAACAAAACCACAAATAAAATCACTTGTAAAATAACAAAAATATAAAATAAATAAATAATAAAAATACAAACAAACAAATAAAAGAAATAAAAATTAACAACTAAAGAAAAATTAATAAAAAAACCAAAATACTAAACAAAAGTAAATGAAAAATAAAATAATAATAATAATAATAACAATAAAGAAAATAAAAAATAAATAAAAGTAAATAAATAAATGAACAACTAAAAACAAATAAATAAAAGAAAAGAAGTAAAATAAAAATAAACTAACACATTTGTTTTTTTAATTATTTTTTAAGTATTTTAATAATTTTTTATTTTTTATTTAAACAACCCACAAATATTGACAAAAATTACAAAAATGAAAAATCATGAATATTTACAAAATATTTTTAAGAACTTTTATAATAAAAGTTTAAAAAGCTATTCATCCCCCACGATAGCGCCAAAAATTTGATGCACAAATTTTGTATCTAATAAATAGCTCGTAAGTACACGAATCAATTATAATAAACGATAAACATATGATGAGTGCTTAAAAGTATTAAATATTACGTGACTTATTTAAACTTCAATGTCAAAAATATATTTGTATTTACATTACTTTATCTTTATTTTACCAAATCTAATTTTTAGGAATCGTGGGTATGCTTTGTTCTTTTTAGGTATTCATAGTTTCACATTAATTAAAACGTTCAAATATATGAATATTAATATCTAAAAGTACTCAATTACAACCAAAAAGAATATAAGGATAATATATGTAAGCCTTGCATATGATCCAACCAAGCTTGTAAGGGGTAAACCAAAAAGGAATTGAAGAAATACATTTTAATGTGTGCTACAATAGTAAATTTTGGTGTTGTAGCATAAGTTCTTAGGATCGTAATTGAAATACACACTAGATTCAAGCAGACCGTGCCTTTGAAAAATGTGTGATAGGTGCCTGATGAGTGCTCAAAAAGTACTAAAATTATTATGATTTTATGCACGTAAATTGATTAAAAATATATATATTTATATGATTTTATCATATATTTATATAAATTTGTCTTTTCGAAATCACGGGTATTTTTATTATTTTTCAAGTATTTTCAATTAAAAACGTAACTTAAAGACTCAAAGAGGAATACTGGAGACAATACATCACAAATATATTCATACAATAAATTAGAAAAAGTCAACAAATACGGAAAAATTGGACAAAATTGGTCAAAAAGGAAGAAATCGTGTACACACGCTTAGTCACATTAACGACGCATACAGCGCAAGGCTGAAAGCAAGCACGCCGGCGCCCATCAAGGCCTAGTCACGTGTGTGCCTCTATGCGTCTCTACTCCAGTCTGCGCACCGCTGCGCCCATCTGCCCCAATCTGTGCGCCGTCGCCCCTACGTCAACATAACATCATCAATGATGTCATCATTCATTACTCTGCATTTCCACCATTTTTAATCATTTTTTCACCCACTTTTTCTTCCTTTCCTCACCTATAAATACCTCAATTCTCTTCATAACATACCATACCTAAAAACACATCTTCTCTTCTCTTTCTTTCTCTCCATTTCTTAGTTTTTTTATTTTTTCTTAGTTTTTAGCTTTTCTTAGTTAGTTTTTCTTAGGTTTAGAGTTATTCTCTTTTTGAGAAGAACTAATTATGTTTTTGTAATTTATTTGCTTTTTGATTCAATAAAGAGGAGTGTAAATTCTGTTTGGAGGTTTTCCAGTAACAGGAATAGCATCAAAGTACTCTAAGGATTTTATTTTCTTTATAGTTATTTTTTATGCTTTATTCTTACATGTTATATTTCATTTGTCTGTGATTAAATTTAACTTTGCTGACTATTTGTAAACATGATATAATAATAACGTTGTTATGCTTGCGAAATATTAAATATGTAAAAATCTCTAAAATGAATTGATTTTGTTTTTATTCAAGATTTTATATTGAAAATGTTAGAGAGAAATATATTATTTTTCATTACAAACTTAAATCTGATAATTAGATTTTAAGGTTTAGTTATCCGGTCTAATTTAGAGTAGTGCTCTTTTATTTGTTGGTAAAATTGCCCGATAGTTAGAGTAAAACTCTATTTCAAAAGTTTTTATAAGAATTATTATCTGCAAATGTATTGACAACATGTTTTCAATAGTGATTTTAAAACTTGAAAGTTAGTACTCGGATAACTAAATTCTTAGGTTTAATTTGGACACCTTGAATAAAGTTTAAACTGTCTAACCCCACCAAAGATGGCATTTAAATGGTTCATTTTCAATCTCTTAGAAAAAAGGAATTAATTTAATTAACTAAATTAGTTATCAACCCTACCCATAGGTGTTAATTGATTTGTTTAATTAACAAATAATATATAACCCCACCAAAGGTGATATTCATATAAAAAAGAGAGAATCAATAAATATCAATTTATATCTTTAATAACCTAAATAATATGAGCAAACATAATTAACTTAGTTATTATATCCATAAATACTCTACTATTATAAATGACAAAATTTGCATAAATGTTTATTGAATCTGTATCTATGTTTATTTTTATGTTATTAGATTAAAAACACAAAACCCCAAAATATCGTGACAGGATGTTTAGGATTTAATTTTGTTTTTAAAAGTTTGAATAATAAACTAAAAACCACATATATTCCTTCCTTAGATCAACCTTGGGAGTACACTTATCATTTTCTACGAAATGATTCGTGCACTTGCGAGAGTTTTATAAATATAAAACCAAATTATCGGCAGGATCGACGTTCCCGGTTTTACCCGTCAAGTTTTTGGCGCCGTTACCGGGGAAGGAATAGCATTTTTAATTTATTTATCAAAATTTTAAAAAAAATTTGTGTTGTAAATAATTGTGATTTTTTTTAGTTAAAAAAAATATTCAAATTTCAAATTTCATAAGAAATAAATAAAAATTTTAAAATTTTAAATAAAAAAATAATAATAATAGCATGAATAGTAAAATAATTTTGAAATTTTAAATTTGAAGTAAAAAAAACCTTACCATTCATGAATAGTGAAAAAATAATAATAAAAATAAATTTTTTTGTTGTTCGTGAATAGTAAAATAAAAACAAAAATTTAATAAAAATTAAAATAATTTTTTTTCTCATTAAAAAAAAACTTACCGTTCATGAATAGTAAAAAAAAATTCAAATTTCAAATTTCATAATAAATAAAAAAATTAAAATTTTAAATTTCATAAAAAAAAGTTATAGCGTGAATAATAAAATAATTTTGAAATTTGAAATTTGAAGTAAAAAAAAATTAAATAAATTTTAAATAAAATAAAAAATAAAAATAAATAAATAAAAATTTATTTTATATAATTATTTTCTTTTAATTTTTTTTTCTTATTTCTTTTTACCTTTTTCAATTTTTTTATTTTATTTTATTTTTGGCTTAATTTTTAAATTAAAATTTTTTTTCTATTTTTTTATCTTAATTTTCGTTTAACTTAATTAACTTAGGTTTTTACTAAATTTTTGTTTAACTTAATTAACTTAGGTTTTTACTAACTTAATTTACAAACTTATATTAATTTAATTTACTAACTTAATTAACTTAGATTTTCATTAACTTAATTAGCCTACCTTTTTATTAACTTAATTAACTTAAATTTTAATTTAACTTAACTTAATTTTAATAGCATGAAAAGTAAAGATCTAAGGGAGTTCTGTTTAGGAGACTAGTTCCTGTAAGCCTTTGTGCCACTAGTCTTTCCTAGGAACGTTGCTCTGTCTAAGATAATGGTTTTTAAGGAGTTTTTGCCCCACCATTCTTTCCTGGGAGCACCCTTGGTTAATACTGATTATGTTATTTTAACTTAGATATTATACTTAAAAAAACAAAAAAAATCTAAAACTATCTCCAAAATTTTATAGTTTTAATTACAATATAAGGAGTTAGTTATTTTGTTTGATCTAGGTACAATTGTGTTTTGATGCCTTTAATTATTTGATTTGTACCTAGACGTGGGTTATCTAAAACCCACAAGCATGTCCCTAGTTTTAAGTACAGAAAATTTTAAAAATCCATAGGACATGATTGAAAAAGTATAAGTAGATAATCTTGTCTTACTTGTAGGTTTGATTGACTCATTGAAGAGGGGACATTGAGTTTACTTAAAATGAAATCCCCAAGTTACGTCTTGCTAAGACGTTAAACTAAGCGCTGGTTAGGAGGCAACCCATCATTTTAGGTAATTTCCTCTTATTTGTTTTATTCACTTCATTTTTATGTTTATTTTACTTTAATTACATTTGAATAGTTTTAAAAATTGTTAAAACTAAGAAAATTTGTTGAGATGTTAGAAGTTTACAACGATCTGTCTGTGTGCACTTTAATGAACATGATGGATGCACCTGCATTTCTCCATCACTACTTACAACATTCTCAAGAAATAGGTAATATTTCCTCTCTTTTCTCTTTATCTTTAATTTACAGTTGTTACATTGAGGACAATGTAAGTTCTAGGTTGGGGTGGTGAAAAGTTATCATGCTTAATTTAAAAAAAAAGATTTAACAATTAAAAAAAATAAAAAAATAATAATTTTTTCTTTTTTATGTTCACATTTCATTTTTATTGTGTTTGGTTTTATTTTCTTTGTGTGATTTAGTAATTTTTGGAATTTAAAAAAATAATTCTCACAAAAATTTATCATTTCTTTAAATCAAATTTAAATAAATAGTTAAGTCTTTTGTACTGTTAGATTAATTTTTGAAAACATATCATGAAATATTTTGTAGTTTGTTTTTATAATTAGTTAGTTTTTGTCATAACTAGTATTTCTTGATAAGATGTAGAAATTATATTAAACCCAAAATCGGTGTTTATGAATTTTTTTTAGTGGAGACTACCTTTGTGAGATATAATTTGAGCCTAATTTCCTTTATTCATAGTGAAATATATATTTTTTCTACTCTAAACACATTTCTTATTTCTTCAAATTTTTAGATGAACTCTATAGGTATTAGCATTGAATGTATGAATTTTTTCTCATCTTAATAGAGTGTCGTATATTTTTTATTATTATTTTTGCTTAGATTAAATGATTTGAGTAGAAATTGATAGTATATACTTTTATCTCATTCATGCATGACTGCTACAAAAAAAAAGATATATCTGGTGTTACCTAAACCAAATCAAACAGAAAAGCCACAAAATTAACCACTTACCAAAATCCTAAAAAAAATGTACAATCTGTACATGGGTTGACTCTCTAAAAAATATGATATATATTGAAAAGTATCTTTAGAAAAATATAGAGAGGTAAAGAATATATAGTATAATCTACATACTATGACCCACATTACCCAAAATCCTAAAAAAATGTACAATCTGTACATGAGTTGACTCTCTAAAAAATGATATATATTGAAAAATATTTTCAGAAAAATATAGAGAGATAAAGAATATATAGTATAATCTACATACTATGACCCACATTGCTTACAAAGTTATGAGTAAAGGCTAATTACAAAAGAAAGATATAGGAAGTAATTCCCTAAAAAGTTATTGCACTTTCTTCATTTGTAAAAGGCATATATCTTGAAATTTTTTCTTAATGAGTTTGATTTATGCATGAAAATAATTTTTATATATGATATATTTATAATTTATACATTTGATTCCTTCCATGAGATCAATGTCAAAATAAGACTTTGAGCCTTTATTCTTTATTCATATGCGAACATATTAGTTCATTTCTATACATCAACTCTTTCGCATATAAATTAGTATGAGTGTTTTGAGAGTATTGACTTATGAGGAATAGATTCGAAGCGAATTCGGATTCTTAACACTGAAATTGGGTGAAATTAAATTGATACATTTTTTATATGAAATATGAAAATGATTTTAGACTAATTATTATAATAAATCATGATTGTTTAAGAAGATTAAAATAACTTATGCTTGAGATTTTAATTATGATCTTAAAGGAGATTAAAAAGTATGAGACATTTTTGTGTTATGTTGCTTTCTTTTATTCTTAAAAGTTAATTTTTGATTTTGTTGTAATTTTAGTTTTAAAGTTGTTGTTTTTATTATTTATTTTAATTTTTATATTTAGTTCAATGTTTGTGGGTATCATTATTGAAAACCCTCATGAGACTCAAACTCGTCCACTAGGGCAACCTAAGGGTTTAAATGCTTGTTGCATAGGCTAAATGCAACCGTGTCAATCCATGGAAATGATTTAGGATAGTTTAATTTTTAGTTTTGATCACTTCTCTTGCTAAGGAACTAGCAAGAAGCTGGTTGGAAATTATGATAAGTGCTCAAAAAGTACTAAAATTATCATGATTTTATGCACATTAATTGATTAAAAATATATATATTTATATGATTTTATCATATATTTATATAAATCTATCTTTTCGGAATCATGGGTATTTTTATTATTTTTCAGGTATTTTCACTTAAAAACGTAACTTAAAGACTCAAAGAGGAATACTGGTGGCAATACATCACAAATATATTCATAAAATAAATTAAGAAAAGTCAACAAATATGGAAATATTGGACAAAATGGGTCAAAAAGGTCAAAAGGAGGAAATCACACACGCAGCGGCCCAGCTACACCAGCCAATATGCGTAGTGCGCCCAATCGCGTCGAGCAACCGCGCGCACCCAAGTCCATCAACGCTCGGTTCCGCACGCGCCTGCTCTCCATTCCACGTGCGCCCCTGCGCGCCTCTCCTCCAGTCTGCATGCACCGCTGCCCATCTGTGCTTAGTCTGCGCGTGCCGCTGCCCTTCTGCTCCCAGTCCGCACGCGCCATTGCGCCCATCTGCCCCAATCCGTGCGCCGCTGCCCCCACGTTAGCATGACATCATCAATGATGTCATCATTCATTACTCCGCATTTCCACCATTTTTAATCATTTTTTCATCCACTTTTTCTTCCTTTCCTCACCTATAAATACCCCAATTCTCTTCATAACATACCACACCTAAAAACACATCTTCTCTTCTCTTTCTTTCTCTTCTCTTTCATTCTCTCCATTTCTTTGTTTTTTTAGTTTTTCTTAGTTTTTAGCTTTTCTTAGTTAGTTTTTCTTAGGTTTAGAGTTATTCTCTTTTTGAGAAGAACTAATTATGTTTTTGTAATTTATTTGCGTTTTGATTCAATAAATGAGAGTGCAAATTCCGTTTGGAGGTTTTCCAGCAACAGAAATAACATCAAAGTACTGTAGAGATTTTATTTTCTTTACAATTATTTTTTAGGCTTTATTCTTACATGTTATATTTCATTTGTCTGTGATTAAATTTAACTTTGCTGGCTGTTTGTAAACATGATATAATAATAACGTTGTTATGCTTGCGAAATATTAAATAGGTAAAAATCTCTAAAATGAATTGATTTTATTTTTATTCAAGATTTTATATTAAGAATGTTAGAGAGAAATATATTATTTTTCATTACAAACTTAAATCTAAGAATTAGATTTTAAGGTTTAGTTATCTAGTCTAATTTAGAGTAGTTCTCTTTTATTTGTTGGTAAAATCGCCCGGTAGTTAGAGTAAAACTCTATTTCAAAAGTTTTTATAAGAATTATTATCTGCAAATGTATTGACAACATGTTTTCAATAGTGGTTTTAAAACTTGAAAGTTAGTACTCGGATAATTAAATTCTTAGGTTTAATTTGGACACCTTGAATAAAGTTTAAACTGTCTAACCCCACCAAAGGTGGCATTTAAATGGTTCATTTTCAATCTCTTAGACAAAAAGAATTAATTTAATTAACCAAATTAGTTATCAACCCCACCCATAGTTGTTAATTGATTTGTTTAATTAACAAAGAATATCTAATCCCACCAAAAGTGGTATTCATATAAAAAAGAGAGAATCAATAAATATCAATTTATATCTTTAATAACCTAAATAATATGAGCAAGCATAATTAACTTAGTTATTATATCCATAAATACTCTACTATTATAAATAATAAAATTTGCATAAATGTTTATTGAATCTGTATCTATGTTTATTTTTATGTTATAAGATTAAAAACACAAAACCCCAAAATATCATGACAGGATGTTTAGGATTTAATTTTGTTTTTAAAAGTTTGAATAATAAATTAAAAACCAAATATATTCCTTCCTTAGATCGACCTTGGAAGTATACTTATCATTTTCTACGAAATGATTCGTGCACTTGCGAGAGTTTTACAAATATAAAACCAAATTATCGGCAGGATCGGCGTTCTCGGTTTTGCCCGTCAGTGCCTGACCTTACGATCCACTATTCTCTTCTTTTTGTTGCGTTTTTCTACCTATATAAAACCCCTCTCTTCATATAATGTACACTAAAATTAGAGAGCTTTCTCCTTAATTTTCTAAATAATTTTGTATTTTAAATTTCTTTAGTTTTGTGTAGTAGCTTTTGATTCAATAAGTAGTATAGGTAGCTCCTTTAAAGATTTTTCATATACATATTAATACTAAAATTTTGTACATTAGAAGATACAATTGAAGTATAAATTTTAATTATATTCTTTTATTTTCATAATTAATTTTATGTGCTTCAATGAATGTTATTTCAAATTATTGATTATTTATTAAATCTAAGCACATATGGCTGAATGTTATTATGGGATATTAGTTATGTTGTTATGATTAAAAAAATTAATTCAAGTAAATATTTTTATAAAGTAAATTAAGTTTATTTATTTATTTAAGTTTTCTACAAAATATATTACAGAAGAATATGTTAAACACATATTTTTCATAATAGATTTATTAAAAATAAATATCGGTGATATTTATATATTAAAAAAATATTTTCAATTTAAAACATGCAAAAAAAGAGAAAATAAAAATAAATAAATAAATAATAAATTATTTTTAACTTTTTTTTCTTTTATTTATAAAAAACAATTACTCTCATCTTTTTTATTTTATTTATTTAATTATTAACTTACTTTAATTATTTTTTTTAATATCATTATTTTTTAATTGTTATTTATTTTAATTTTCTTTTCTTTATTTACTTTCATTACTAATTTTTTTAATTATTTTTTAACGATTTTGTATTTAGTATATTTATGCACTACCTTATTTTTGGTATAATTTATTTTCTTTTACTAACTTGTGTAGTGTTTATTTTTCTTTTTGTTTTTGTTTATACTACGGATAATACTTGTTTATTAGTGCTAAGTTCTCGGCTATCTTGATTTTTATTTTAAATTATTAATGTAAAAAAATAAGAAATCATTGAGAAAAGAACTCATACTTTTTAATTTTAACATTTACATCTTTTCAAGAATTTGGAAAGGAGTCTACAACAAATTTATGGGTAAATTATATTCCTATTAAAAGATTGTGGATCTGAGAGCATATATAACAACATTCTTCCAAAAGTATGGAGTGCTCTTCTATGAAGTTTAGGATAGATTCAAACTTCTCTTGACCAATGCCCACACCAAAGTTTTCATTGTAATTACAGAACTAATTCTTCCATGATGGATTTACATAACAATGTCAATACATGATTGTTAATGTTGTAGGTAGGACTATGAAAGAAAAGATAGTAAAGTAAACTTATGAGCTATATGAGATGTTGAGTACAAATTCCCAACAAAATAGTGCTAGGGGAAGAAGAGTAGGGTTCAATGAAGTTGGCTCTGGAAATGATATAGCCTTGCAACTTGTAGAGTTAACTAAGCAAGTGAAACTCCTCACTACCTAAAAAATTCCAAATCAAGAGGTATGTGGAGTTTATGGTACATTTGGGCATGGTTCTAATGTTTGTTATATTTCAAGAGATTTTAGTGTAGATACCTTAAAGGAAGCCAATCTTATGCAAGGGTATCATTCTAACACCTACAATCACCCTAAATAAAAATCAAACAATAACCTAGCATATGCCCAAAAA
Organism: Hippophae gyantsensis; assembly: GCA_030763125.1. NCBI lineage: Eukaryota > Viridiplantae > Streptophyta > Magnoliopsida > Rosales > Elaeagnaceae > Hippophae > Hippophae gyantsensis. Next base: position 35,806,687 of record CM061035.1, on the reverse strand, counting down.
CAAATACAAAGGTCATTTTTAAACTAACCTTAGCCACCAAATGAAACCCAGCCACCAAATGAAACCCATAGGCCAACTTTAGAAGATAACTTAAGTAACTTTATTCAAGTTAATAGGCATAATTATATGAAAAATAATAAGAGGTTGAATTCCTTAGAGGCTTCAATAAAATGGGTTGAAACACAAGTTGGGTAGCTTGCAAGGAAAATGCAAAAGTAAGAACCAGGAATGCTACTCGGTCAATTCGAACAAGTGAAATATTTCCCAATCTTTCAAAGCGGTAAGATAGTTAAGAAAATTTTACATGAGGTTTCTAGTGATTTACCATATAATGTGAGTAATAAAGAAGGTGAAAATATGGTCTCCGAAGAAAATGGAGAGAAAAGTACAAATCATGATGAACCTTCAAAGGAAAGAATTGGCGAGTCAACTAGCATTTTCAAAACTCTAAAGACATTAGAAACACATTAGCCATCAATATCATTCCCATACCGGCTAAAAGAATCAAAGCAAGAGAAGCAATTCTTTGATTTTTTTTACTATGCTTTCTAAGGTTAATATCAATTACTTTTTATTAGAAGTGATCAATAATATTGCCTCATACACTAAGTTTTTTAAGAAATTGAACACTAAGAAGAGTAGGTATGAGCCTAATGAGAGAGTTATGGTATCAAAGGTTTTTAGGGCTACTTTATATCAACTACCCCCAAATTTGAAAGATTCAGGAAGTTTTATCATTAACATTACTATAGGGGAGGGGGAAATGAAGGTAGCTAAATAAATTCTTGACTTAGATGATAGTATTAATCTAATGTAATATTCTATTTTCTTATAGCTAGATCTGGGAGACTTAAAACCTACAACCATGTCCTTTTAACTTATGGATAGATTTATTAAATATTTAAAGGGAATGGTTGAGAATGTATTGGGACATGTAGAAAAATTAATTATACCTATTCATTTCATGGTTCTAGATATGTAGAAAAATCTTGCTTTGGACAAAGAACATATAATACTTCTTGGTAGACCATTTATGGCAACTACCAAGACTATTATTGATGTCTAAGATAGGAATTTGACAATGACAGTCTTAGAAGAGATTTTCCATTTTTAAAGTATTTAAATGTTCACCTTTTCCTTCTATATCTGCCATTGATGAATGCTTAAATGTTGATTTGATAGATAGACTTGTTCATAACACTTTTCTCAAGGATTGAATATAGCAAAAATTGGAAGTTGCTCTTACTATTGAAAAGGTAGAAGATGACTTAGATGAGGAGATTGTGGGGTACCATGAATTACTAGATAATGTTGAACCAATAGAAAATCCTAGTACACCCTTAGATCTACCTAGTATCCTATCTGGGGAAGACGTCACTCTACCTAATCTAGATCTAAAAGATTTGCCTAATCACCTAAAATATGTGTTTTTGGGATAAGAGAAAACTTATCCAACTATTATTTATTCCATTTTGACCAAAACCCAAGAAAAAGAACATGTTGAGGTCCTTAAGAAATTTAAGAAAGCAATAGGTTATATTTTTAAGGATATAGAGACATTAGTCTAGCTATATGTATGCATAACATCAATTTAGAGGATGATGCTAAACCCATTAGATAGGCCCAAAGAAGACTAATCCCTATCATGCAATAGGTGGTTAAAAATATAATTTTGAAACTCTTACAAGTAAGAGTCATTTATGCTATTGTTGATGATATGTGGGTTAGTCCAGTTCATATGGTTCCAAAGAAATCTAAATCAAAAGTAGTTAAAAATAATAAAAATGAATTAGTGCCCACTATGATAATTACTAGATGTAGGATTGATAGCCACACAAATTGTGTGTGCAATGAATACGCAAGTATACATATCGCAAAAAGTAATATTATGATAAGAAAAGATTATTCTCACAAAGATTATTTTATTTGAAACTAATTTTTAAAACTAACAAAATATAAAAGTCATTTTTTTGTGTTTTTATATTTTAAAGAAGCAAAATTAAAATAACTAAAAGTAAATAACAATAATTAATTAAATCAGATGTATTAACTAAGAAGATATAGGAGAAAATATCTAGGAATACTTAATCCCCCAATTTTCTAAACATGCAAATCACTAAAATCCTCTCAATATAATTATCAATTAATTACATGATCAATTGAATCTAACCTAGTATGTATTCCTCTCTCAAGTAAACTACACACCATATAATAATTAATTTAATCATACTCTCATGCTAGTTAAATTGCATACTTCTCATTAAGTTTATCAATCATAGATCACATACATAAGAATCATAGATCACATACATAAGAATCATACATCTTTGCCTAGAAATTATGCATGTAATTTAATCAAGACAAATAATTAAATAATTCGATAAAATCTATTTAATTGACTCTATAGACAAATTGTTGGCCAAACATAATAGCATAAAAATCAGATTAAATAATATAATTAAATTAAAATTATAATTGGGGTAAAATATTAGGTCATCACATGGTGAAAATTGAGTTTATAAGATCCCTAGATTAATAAATTAACTACACATAATTGTGTTCATAAAGTTCATATTTTTCATAAAGACATAAAAATTGGTAAAGAAAAGAGTATAAGAAGAAATACAATCAATCTCTTGAATTATAGTGTTAATCTCCTCTTGAATCTTCACCAAAATTTTATCCCCTCTTGAATTTTTCTGTAAAATTGACAAAAATTATGCTAATAAGGGCCCTTAGGGTTTATGGGGAGATTAGGGGCTTAAATATAGCTCAGGTACAACCAAGACTGATAGATCAGCTTTAGATCACGGGTTGAGATCAAAACAAGCAAAACTGATAGTGTCAACCAATCACAATGCAACACATGGCACATGGAATTCATTGAGTGAATCAGAGCCCAATGTGTGGCAAGGGAGACCGGTCAGAGTCAACACTCACTAAGTCGATTCCACGCATCCTAACATGATTCATGGAAATTGATGGCATGGCACACGGGTAGAACACTTGGACAAGTAGAGTGGTGACACGTGGAGTGTTGTTTGACCGCTCTTCAAAGTTGGATTGAACACTGTGCTGACACATGGTAAGTGGTTCTTTCTCCTCAAACTTGGCATAACATGTTTGTTATCCTTGTTGGCGTGGCATCCATGTGTTTTTCTCAATCAGCTCCTTTGCTTGCTTGGCAGGTCATATGGTAGATTCTAATTGGCCATGCGTTAAAAATTCATAAAAAAAATCCATAAAAATCCCAAAAAATTCCAATAATTATATTTTCACCCTTTTTCACTAAAAAAATTATATTTTAATATTTTTGTCCCAAAAAATACTATTTATCAAATAAAATAAGTAAATATTAAGTAAAAAGTGCACTAATGACTCTCATTTCATACGATAATCAAGGATGTGAATGGATTTTAGGAAACTAAATTTTTACACTAAAAATGATCACTTTCCTCTTCCATCCATTGATAATATGTTAGAAAGACTTTTTGGGCATGAATTTTACTATTTTTTGGATGGTCTTTAAGGTTGTTATCGAGTACTCAGTGGACTAGAGAATCAGGAGAAAAACCATCTTCACATGTCCTTTTGGGAAATTTGCTTTTAGAAGGATGCCATTTGGGTTATGCAATGCCCCCACCATATTTCAGAGATGTATGATGTCAATCTTCTCGAACATGGTGAAAAAGTTCATTAAGTTATTTATGGATAATATTTCTATTTTTGGAATCTCATTTGATTATTGCCTGCTTAAATTGACTTTAGTTTTATAATAATGTATTGAATGCAACCTGATACTTAGTTGGGAGAAAATTCATTTTATGGTACAACAAGGAATTGTGTTAGGACATGTAATTTCTAACAAAGGAATTGAAGTTGATAAGGCAAAATTGAGTTGATTGCAAAATTACCACCCCTACATCTATTAAAGGGATTAGAAGCTTCTTAGGACATGTAGGTTTCTATAGAAAATTTATTAAAGATTTTTCTAAAATAAGTCATCTTTTACGTAATTTGTTATCATAAGATGTCTATTTTGATTTTAATGATGGATACCTTATCACCTGTAATATTTTGAAAGATAAATCAACAACTGTCCCTAGTATTTTGGAACCAAATTGTTCTTTCCCATTTGAAATTATGTGTGATGCTTCTAATTATGCTATAGGAGCAGTTTTGGGATAGAGGGTGGATAAGTGTTTATATTTCATATATTATGTTAGCAAAACACTCAATGACACCCAAATTAATTATTTGACCATTGAGAAAGAGTTCTTGGCTATTGTGTTTTTCTTAGACAAATAGGTCTTACTTAGTAGGTTTTAAAGTAATTTTGCAGTCATGTTGCTTTAAGTTATCTGCTAAGTGTACCTAATGTTAAGCCAATATTAATAAGATGGGTTTTAATCTTATAATAATTTGACCTAAAGATCAAAGATAAGAAAGGAAGTGAAAATTTAGTATTGATTATTTGTCGAGATCAATTTCTAAATTCAAATCTCTTGAAGGTTAGAGTAAAGAAGATATCATTGAAAAATTTATTGATGAACAATTATTACCTATGATATGGTAACATAGTTAATTATTTTACTATTGGTGTTTTGAGATCTAACATTTCTTTTCAGGAGAAGAAAAAGTTTTTACATTATTACAGGAAATACTTCTAGGATGACCCTTATCTATTTAGGATTGGTCAAGATCAAATCATCCAAAGGTGTGTACCTAAAAAGAAACATAAAATCATTATGGCTTTTTCTTATGAACTTTATTGTGAGGCCCATTTTGGTGGTAAGAAAATGGCCCTTAAGTTATCGTAGTCTAGATTTTATTGGCCAACTCTTTATAAAGATGCTCATAAATGTTGCATGCAATGTGATAGATTTCAAAGGACATATAATATAGGAAAACATGATGAAATGCCTTTGACAGTTAATTTAATTATTGATGCATTTACAAAAGAAATATAGGAAATAAATACCCTTAAAGTCATTGCATTTTTTCGTCTCTAAAGGCATATATTTGATATTTTTATTTGATGATTTTGATTGATACATGAAAATAGTACGTGATATTTTATAAACCCTTTCATTTGAATTTTTCATGAAATCGATGTTATGCACTACTTTGAGCCTTTCTTCTTTAAAATATGTGAACTTTTGTAATGAATTGGAAGTAGCTTGTTATATAGTCATTAATGAGGAAAAGCTCATGTACATGTTAGGAGGTCTTGATGAAAGCTTCAACAATGTGTTCTCCATTTTATAGAAAAATGCTAACAGAGAAAACAACAATTGATGATGCAAAATCATTGCTACTTAGTCATGAGAGTAGACTTAAGAGAAGGAGATTAACATTTATCTCACCTCTAGCTAGTGTAAATGTTGCAATAAGAAATGAGCATGTGAGTAAAAGCTTTTCAACTAGTAATGATACAATATCATAATTGCAGCAACTTATTGTTGCAGATCATAATCAATATAGTGGACAACCTTATCAGTAAGGAGCCGATAACTCTCAAAACTACAATGGAAATAATAACTTTTAGCCTGGTGGTGAAGGCCTTGGATATGAAAGATGTCACATAGGAAATAGACCTTAGTTTCAAATGTGTGGAAAATTGGAGCATATGGCTTTCAATTACTGGTTTATGTATGATAGAAATTTTTAACCAAATCAGAATAACAATAATAACAACACAACTAGATTTAACAATCTTGGTCAGTTCTCAACATCACATCAACCACCATGACTTCCACAACAATAGTTTCATGATATGTTTGCTACTGTTAATAGTACTAACCCACCAGTTGTGCCTCCTATTACTAATACACCTGGACTATTGCCTACTCCTATATCTCTTTTTCCTTATCCTTCTTTATCTTTCAATCAATCTCATAGATTTGTGCCTTACTAAACTTCTTTTCAGTCACAAGTATCAGCTTCTTTTCATTAGGATCTTGCTTGGTTTCCAGATTCTTGTGCAAGTCACCTTGTGACTATAGATCCAAGTAATCTATCTTCATCTCAATCCTACATAGTTAATCAATCTCTAATAATATGAAATGGTGATTTTTTTCTTATCTCTAAGGTAAGTCATAATCAATTTCAATCCACATTTTCCCAAGATAGATCTCTTAAAATGAATAACATGCTTATTCCATAATGTTGCTAAAAATCTACTTAGTGTGACAATTTGTAAAAGATACTTATATTTTCTTTGAATTCCATTCTAATTCTTGTTTTGTTAAGGAATACAACACGAGAGAGGTACTACTTTAGGGCATACTCAGTGATAGATTATACAAATTTGATCTCATATTATGCAAGAAAGGTCATAATACCAGTCTCTATTTATCTATTGATAAAAAGCCTACTAGCTATGTAACTAAAATTGTTACTCTTTTTGCTAATATGGCTAACCTATCTTTATGGAAACAGAGATCCATAGTACATGTCTTATTTTAAAGAAAGCATTAAATCAATACACGATTCCTATCTCTTCTAGTCACATATATTGTGAATCCGTATGTGTTATTTGTCATAATAGCAAAACTCACAAATTTCTTTTTTTCTCCTTCCTTACGCAAAGCCACTAAACTTGAATTGGTTCATTTAGACATTTGGGTGTCCTGTATAACTTCCACAAATGACCATCAGTATTACATTCATTTTATAAATTCCTATTCACATTTTACATGGATCTATTTCCTAAAGATAAAATATGTTGCTTATCAAGCCTTTTTGCAATTTAAGGCACAATCTAAATTTTAAAAAAATACAAAATTAAAGTTTTTTAAAGTGATTGGGGTGATGAATTTCAATCTCTCACATCTCCCTTTAATAAGTGTGGCATTGTTCATCATACATCATGTTTTTATACACATGAAGCATTTTTTTCAATTATTTTTTTGATTAATCGTATACTTAGCTCAATTCTTAATGACTCTTCCCCTTCGGAGATCCTCTTTGGGGTCAAACCTAATTATAATTTTCTTAAAGTGTTTGGGTGTCTTTCTTTCTCTACTTAAGACCATATTTTTATCTCATTAATTTCATAATAGATCTCATGGATGTACTTTTCATGGATATAAGCCAAGACACAAAGTATACAAGTGTCTTTCTAGTGATGGCAAACTTTACTTGAGACATGATGTTATCTTTCATGAATTTGTGTTTCCTTTTAACAAAAGGTTATTTGGTTCACAACCTGTGTCTCCCGAAGGCAATTTTCAATATATTAAAACTATTTTGCCTATTGTTACTTCTATTATGAATAAACCAATAGCACGTATCTCTCTTGATGAACCTTTCTCTCATATTCTTGTGTAATCTATTCCTTTATCACCTATTTTAAATTCTTCTAATTCTCCATTATCTGGTTTTGAATCTTCTATTTCCATTCCTCTTGTTCCAACTTTAGGTTCAATGCTTATCTTAGAACTAGTCTCTATTCCTATATTATCTTCCTCTTAACTTCAGTCTATTATTTAATCATCTACTATCAAGACTCATCCAATTATCACATGATCCAAGATAGTGTGTCCCATTACCCATCCAATGCTTACATGGTCTAAGATAGGTGTTTTGTAGCATAAGTCATACATGAGTGTTACTAATGATTTGTTTAAGATAGAACCTTTTTCTCAATCATGTAAGCCTTAGCTAGTGCTGCATGGTTTGAATCCATGAAAATTGAATTTGATGCTCTTATTCACAATAAGTTTTAGGTACTAGTGCCTCCACCTTTTGATAGAACTATTGTTGGCAGTAAGTGGATTTTTAAGTTACAAGGCTTCTATCAGGTCTTCTTGATAAGAGAAAATCTTGAGTGGTAGCACAAAGGTATAAACAGGTTCCTAGTTTTGATTTTTTAGACACTTGTAGTTTTGTGGTCAAGCAGGTCACCACTCATATTTTTCATACTCTAGACTTGTCTCATGGTTGGCACCTCTAACAATTGGACATCAATAATGCTTTTTTGAATGATGCACTAAATGAGGAGGTGTATATGTAACAACTAAAAGGGTTTGAACACCCATAGTATCCTAATCATGTCTTTAACTTACAGAAAGCCATTTATAACTTGAAGTAGGCTCCTCGAGCTTGGTTTGATACTCTTAACAATGCCTTATGTGCAATGGGATATATAAGATCTGAAGCTGAATTTTCCTTATTCATTCAGTCCTCTTATACCACCACCATTTATCTCTTAGTGTATGTTGATTATCTAATCATTAGAAGTAGTGATATGAGGGGATTATTCAGTCCTTTATTTCAAATTTACACACTCAATTTACCTTAAAGTATATTGGCCATCTGAGTTATTTTCTCAATATTGAGAAGAATAAGTTGGATAATGGTGATCTTTTGCTCACAAAAAAAGGTATATTCTTTTTAAATCCAAGATGGATCATTGTAAACTCATCTCTACTCAAATGCTTACTAGCCATACTCTTATTGCTTATGATAAAGAAATATTTCATAATCCCATCTTGTATAGAAGCATTATTGGAGCTCTTTAGTATATCACCGTTACTCCTACAGCTCTTTCCTTTGTAGTCCATAAGGTATGCGAGTTTATCTCATTTGCTTTTATAGGGATTTCTTTATGCTAATAAGAGTTATTGTCCTGATGATAGAAGATCCATGTCTAGGATTATAATTTACTTTAGTGCCAATACTATTTTCTAGTCTTCCAAGAAGTAGGCTTTAATGTCTTGATCAAGAACTAAGGCTGAGTATAGATCACTTGTCGATGTAGCGTCTGGAATCATGTGGATTCAAGCATTGCTTTATGAGTTGTATATTTCCTTACCAACTATTCCTTTGACCTGGTGTGATAATTTGAGTACCATTCAACATGCTACCAATATTATTCTTCATTTAAGCATGAAATATTTTGAGTTAGACTGTCATTTTTATGCACAAAAAGGCATTGGCCAAGACACTTGTTGTGCATCATATTATTTCTATAGAGCAACTAGTAGACTTATTAACCAAGGTTCTCCTTTTGGCCTCCTTTCTCTCTTTACACCACAAATTAAGTTTCATTTGCATGCCACTTAACTTGATAGGGGTGTTAGAAGTATTTGTGATAATGCCCAAGTGGTTAATAAACAGCATATGTCATATATTGTGCCTGAGGATGACACAAAAATGCATGCATGTGCTATGCATATTGCAGCCAAGAATGACCTAGGAACATGCATAAATGCTACACATGATGACACTAGGATGTGTGCAAATAATACACACTATACATCTAAAGTACCCACAAATATGCGCACTAGTTCTAGGCTCACTGCACACGCATTGCACATAAGTAGTGTAGACAACAAGTACATATATGTCGGTATTGTAAAAAGATCTACATGTGCACAATAACTATGGTGGTAAATGGTATAGCTAATCCTTTCAAAAGGTTGTTATAAAGTTTGTTACATTTAAATATGTGCTTTTGAGTGGTGTAATCAAGTGTAATGTGTCTCATTGTAACAAACTTGAAACCATACTTTCTCTATAAATAGACAGGATGTGTCATTTTATTTTATCATCAATATATAGCTAAATGAAAAAGTATTATTCAGTTTTCTTGCTTATTTGTTAGGTTGTTTCCATCTAAAAATCTTGTTCCTCAATCTTTATATTTTCACATTATTTTATTTACACCTGATTGCATACTTGACTGTTTACAAAAAATTTAATTTGTCATAATTTTGTTGATTATCAATTCATCCCATATATCTAATTAAATCTCACTACTATAATAAAAGGTATATAAGTTGGGATTTAGTGTCAATGTTTGCCTAAAACTGACCTATAACAAATTTTAAATCAGTTCTACATGTTAACCGATGCTACTATTTTATTTTTTTTGTAATTTTTTAAGTCGGTTGACACGTAGAACCGATGCTACATGTAGGATTTTAAGTTAGTTCTATGTGTCAACTGACTTAATTCACATGTAGTGTCGATTGACATGTAGAACCGACTTAAAATCCTACATATAGTATCGATTCTATGTGTCAACCGACACTATTATTTTATTTTTCTACAAATTTTTAAGTCGGTTAACACTTAGAACCAATGCTACACGTAGGATTTTGAGTTAGTTCTACGTGTCAACCGACTTAAGCCACCTATAGCGTCGATTGACACATAGATACACTTAGTGTGCCTAGGACGTTATTATAGATCATTTGAGAGAACGTTCATCTATAATCCATGCTCCTTACTTTGATGGGTCTAATTACCCATATTGGAAGAACTCTATGCTTTATGGTTGGGAATCAACTACAATTACTAAATATAATATTGTTACTCCTAAACCTAGGAGAGATTGGAAAACTAAAGACAAAACTAGTAGTAATTGAAATCAAAAGGGTATTAATGTTATTTTTAGTATTGTGTCTCCTGATGAGTTTCGTCATAATTCTTATGTTGAAACTGCTAAGCATGCTTAGGATATTTTGGAGGGTCCTCATGAGGGTACCTCATAAGTTAAAAGAACAAATTTTTACATGCTTAGTACTCAATTTGAGAATATTAGGATGAAAAAAGATGATACTTTTTTTGAATTCTATGCTGAATTATATGATATTACTAACACCTTTGTCAATCTTGAAGAGAAAATTGATGGTTTTAAGATAGCTAGAAAGATTCTTTGCTCACTACCAGATTGTTTCCATGCAAAGGTCATTACCATTGATTAAAGAAAGGATGTGGATACTATTAAATTAGAGGACATTTTTGGCTCACTTCAAACCTTTGAGATGAATTTCCATCCTCCCACAAAGAACAAAGGTGTTGCCTTCAAAACTGCAATGATTGAAGAATGGGACAATGAAGAAGTAGAACTGACACTCTTGACTAGAAGATTGAACAAAATCTTCAACAAAAAGAATCCTCAAAACAAAGGTCAACCAAGTGGTCAAAGGATCACAATCTAAGAGACCTTAAATATATGATTTTTGATTGTAAGAAACATAAACCCATTGGACCTCAATGCTATGAATTTAGGGGTTTTTTCACTTGACAACTAACTATGAAAATAAGAAAAACAACACTGGAAGAGCTTTCAACACTATACTTACTGACCCTGAAAGTGGTAACGACAATCGAATTGTATCAGAAAATAGTGACACCAATTTTTGAGCATTTGTTGCAAAAACTAATGGACACTCTTGTAAGTATAATATTGATTCAGATAATGAGGAAAGTGACTCTAAATTCTTATATAAATATTTTAATGTCACTATTTATTAATGAAGTGTTCAAAGAGCTCGTAATATGCAAAAGAGATAAAGATAAGTTGCTTGTAGAAGTAACTAAACTTAATAAAAAACTGTAATCTTATAAAATAAAATCATCGGTAGTAGAAAAAGAAAATCTTGTGGGTTTGGAACAGGAGAAAAAAAATCTGATACAAGAACTTAAACAATCCAAGAATGTTATAAAGGCTATCAATTGGAACTGAAAGTTTGAACAAAATTCTTGATTATGAAAAACCAGCTTAAGATAAGAGAGGGCTAGGATATGTAAATGAGCACACTATGCCATCTTCATCAAAATTAATTGAATTTGTAAAGCCTTCATATATGTCTTCCTCATATGCTACATCTTCAACATCAAAGGCTGAATTGGTACAATCTTCTAATCCTACCTCAACTATTACTCATTATACTTAAAGAATAGTTGCACCTGTAATTGAAAAACATGTTAAATTTGTGCCTGTTTATCATAACATAGTACACCACATTGTAGATTTCTTGTGAAATATTCTTATTTTAACAATGCCTTTCATGCTAGATATTCTAGAATTAATTTTCATCATCCACACATGTATGCTAAATCTCTACCAATGATGAAAAAGAAAAATAATGAAGGCAAAAATAAGGATAAACCCAAGATCAATTAAAAAATAATTAAATCAACCAAATCCAAATCCAAAGATATTAAAGAACAAAAATTCAAGAAAATTTGGGTTAGTAAAGATTGTATTTTTTTTCAATCAACTAACTGTATCTCTCCTTCACCTAGGAATTTTTATTATGACCATGTTTGATCCTAGGTGAGCAATTTTAATTTGATTAGTTTAATTATTTTAAAATTTGAATGTTATAGTTTGATTCTTGATTTTGTTTTGGTTTATTTAAATTAGTTATTTAAAAAAATAAAAAATTCAAAAATAATAAGGGTAGTAGAATTATCCTATCATTGAAATAAACTCAAATATTATTTTGTATCAAAAAAATAGATATCTTATATAATCTGATTTACCTTGATTAATTATTCATTATATAATTGAGTATCTTGTTCTATGCATTTGTATTCTTCCATACATGTGATGATCAACGTTTAACAAGAACTCGCTCACACACTTACTAGACACAAAAGTATGTTATGTTTGAAGTTTATAATCAATTAATGGAGATTTTAAGGCTTGAGACAACCTTGATTATAAAAAATTATGATTGAACTCTATCTTTCACTATATAAATGTTTTTTGAAGATTCTCATACATAGGAACAATTACATGAAGAAAAATTGTTCTTCTGATTCAAATAGATAATCGGGACCTAGATGTAGGATGAAAACGCCAACTCATGGAATCTTTTCAAGAGAGTTATATCAATTCATCCAAGTAAGTCTCACAATGTGAACTAAGCAATTAACACCAGGAAAGTACAAAACAACAAGAACAATTCAACACACTACATAAAGAACTAGCAAATGTAACAATAACAATCCACATAATACACACTAGTGATGATATGCCTCACAAGCTCCTATCCAGACTAGCAACATGCATACATGGAAAACAATACTTAGCTTGCGATACATGTATGCATAACAAAAAACTAAAAGAATTTCCAATCACTTCTGGACCTCATATGTAGAAACATATTAGGTAAATAATGATTGTACTTTCATAGCATACAACAAAACATACATAGCAAAACCTAATAATCTTGTCTAACACTTGGTAAAAATCTAGGGTAAGGAGATACAAACTCCTTAGAAACTCACACCAAGTAAGTATGCAGATAAAAGGTAGATTATACTAACACATAATCTAAACATGCATGCCTACTAAGAAGGAGCCCAAGACCCAATACACAATCACGTTAAGGAGATGCTAACTCATTAAGGACTCAACCCAATCTCACAAATACTAGAGATAAAAACACCTGATAGATAATCATAGTTGCAATATAAATAAATACAAACATATAGTATAATAAAGTAACATATATAGAATTTAGTAAACAAAAATTAGGTGATAAATATTAAAAGCTTTCTAATTAGAGTTTAGACTTCAATATGTAGAGACATATACCATTTAAACTCTAATTGTACTAGTCACACATTAAAGCATGAATAACACTAGATATAATTAGATAAACTCCCATAGAAATCCTATCTAGATGGTAATATTCTCGAGTTTCTTAAGGAAACCACTCAGCAAAAAATATTCCACTAAACACTAAATTAGTTACAAGTTTGAAAGAAATAAAACCAATGTTACCTCTATCAGCTAGGACCTCTATCCTAACTACCAATTGTTGCTCTTGATTATTGCCTCTATTTCAACCAGGTTTGACACATGAACTTGACTTACCTCCAAAGCCAACATTACCCAATGTGGTGTGATGAAAAACCATGGATCAGTAATGAGTGATGTGCATAAATAATATAATCACCCTTAAACACTAAAACCCAATAAAAAACCAAGCACATATAGTCCAACACACATCACCAAAGGACACATAGATCAAGATGTGAGAAATCAATGATTTTGACTCAACCTAATCTCATTAGAGGTTTTCACATATAAAAATTTGCATGAAGGGAACTACCAACCGACACATGCCCATCTCATATAAACCACCTACAAATACCACCTTGAGTACTCACCATTCATAATCAAGCTTTGGCTCACATAATCATGAATCACTAATACCGAACAATGTACAAGGTATAATTGATCCAAAAATAGAAAGAACGAGATTTCAATTTGACAGACTTTCGATACATTTTTTTATATAGCAAAAAAAAATGAATGGGGTGTTTACAGAGCATCGAATGGACACATTGCCAGACACTTCACCAACCATCTTGCCAAAGGTGGTGGCAAGGGTGGTGGCAAAGAGTTTAGCCAAGCTTGAGCACGATCTCATAAAGAGTAAAGGAATAATCTAAGCCTAAATGCCTTTTCGGTCACATCATTAAATTTGAAACTTCAATAAAAAATCTATGATGAAGATGAGGATCCTTTATTAGTAATCCACTGAATTGTTCAACTGTTTGTAGTATTTGAAACATAACTAGCTTTAGTTCAAACTTATCAGCTTGAATGTTTGGCCTTGTAATACTTGGACTGAGACCTTCCAATGTAGGTATTGCATATTCATTTATAGCTCTATCTCTGTCATCCATTAAAGGTATCTAGTTTTTAAATTTAGCTCATTATTATTTATTTCTATTGGATTAGCCATTTCTTCCATTTTGGTGTCAACATTTTTTTCTTATTGATCTCAATGTATGCTCAATTTCAGGATCTAAAGGCAAAATTTCTCCCTTACGAATTATGTTCATGCAATAGACTCAAATTTGTTCCTAATAGCACTAAAGGATATGTTTGAATTTAAAATAAATTAAAATTAAAAATAGATAACTAAATAAATTAATTAAAATTAAAAAATAAATAAATAAAAGAAAATAACTAACAGAAATTAACCAGAATAAATAACTAACTAACTACATAACTAAATAAATTAAAACTAAGAAATAAAAATAACTAGAATAAATAAGATAAAAAAAATTAATTTCTAATGGTTATAATCCCCAACAATGGTGCCAAAAATTTGATCGAACAAGAATTGTGTTCAATGAATACCCAAGCATTCGTATCGCATCAAGTAATATAACGATAAGAAAAAATCGTTCTCACGGAGATTATGTTATTAGAAAATAATTTTTAAAACAAAAAAATAAAAATCAATTTTTTGTGTTTTTATATTTTAAGAAAAGAAAATTAAAAGAACTAAAAAAAGATATAATAATAATTAATTAAATCAAATTTGGTAACTAAAAAGATATATTTGAAAATATTTAGAAATACTTAATCCCCTAATTTTATAACATGTGAATCACTAAAATCCCTCCAATATAATTATCAATCAATTATATTATCAATTGAATCTAAATTAGCATGCATTTCTCTCTCAAGTAAACTACACATCATATAGTAAATAACTTAATCACACTCTCATTTCAATTAAATTGCACACTACTCAATAAGTTATTCAATTATGGATCACATAGATAAGAATCATACATTTCCGCCTAAAAACTATGCATTTTATTTAATCAAGACAAACAATTAAATAATTCTCTCAAATCTATCCAATTGTCTCTATAAATCAATTGTTGGCCAAAAAATTAATAGCATAAAAATCATATTAAATAATGTAATTAAATTTATATCATAATTGAGGTAAAATATTAGATCATTACATGGTGAAAATTAGGTTCATAAGATCCCTAGATTAATAAATTAACTAAACATAATTCTGTTCATAAATCTCATAATTTTTCATAAATAAAGACATAAAAATTGATAAAGAAAAGAGAACAAGAAGAAGAAATGCAATCATTTTCTTAAATTGTAGTACCAATCTCCTCTTGAATCTCTACCTAAATTGTATCTCCTTTTAAATTTTTCTATATTTTTTTCCCTCTTCTTGGCTCTAAAAATTGATAAAAATTATGTTAACTTTGGCTCCTTAGAGTTTATGACGTAATTAGGGGGTTAAATATAGCTCAGGTGGAATTTGAACCATCAAATAAACTTTAAATCAAAGGCTAAGATGAAACATAAGAAAATTAACACAACTAGCTAATATGAGCATGGCAGTGGCACGTAGGGTTTATTGGGTGAATTAGAGCATAACGCGTGGAAAGAAGACTAGTATCGATCAACGCATACTAAGTCAATACCTCATGGAAAAACATGATTTGCGTGATCGCTCATCCGCAAGATCGTTCATGCGCGGATGTTCATGCGAGTACTGTTCATCCATGATGCAAGTACCGCCAATGACGCCATCTTTGACGTCATTAATGACATCAGGAATTTCAATACGCGTTTTTACATTTTTTAATATTTTTTTAACATTTTTTTACTCATTTTTTCTCTCCATCCTCACCTATAAATACTCCCCTTCCCTTCACTTCAAAACACACCTTCAAAACACACTTCTCTCTTCTTTCTTTCTCTCTTTTCTTAGATTTTTAGGTTTTTTAGTTTTTCTTAGTTTTTAGTTAATTTCTCTTAGTTTTAGAGTTCTTCCCTTTTTGGGAAGAACTAGTTATGTTTTTGTAATATATTAGCTTTTGATTCAATAAATGGGAGTGCAAATTCGGCTTGAGGTTTTCCAAAGAACGGGAATAGCATCGAAGTTCTGTAAGGATTTTATTTTCTTTACGTTATTTTTTATGCTTTATTCTTACATGTTATATTTAATTTGTCTCGTGATTAAATTTAACTGTTGGCTATTTGTAAACATGATATAATAATAACGTTGTTATGCTTGTAAATATTAAATAGGTAAAAATCTCTAAAATGAATTGATTTTATTTTTATTCAAGATTTTATATTAAGAATGTTAGAGAGAAATATATTATTTTTCATTACAAACTTAAATCAAAATTAGATTTTAAGGTTTAGTTATCCTATTCGATTTAGAGTAGTGCTCTTTTATTTGTTGGTACAATCGCCCTAGTTAGAGTGAAGCTCTATTTCAAAAGTTTTTATAAGAATTATTATCAAAATGTATTGACAACATGTTTTCAGTAGTGGTTTTAAAACTTGAAAGTTAGTACTGGATAACTAAATTCTTAGGTTTAATTTGGACACCTTGAATAAAGTTTAAATCGTCTAACCCCACCAAAGGTGGCATTTAAATGGTTCATTTTCAATCTCTTAGAAAAAGAAATTAATTTAATTAACCAAATTAGTTATCAACCCCACCCATAGGTGTTAATTGATTTGTTTAGTTAACAAAGAATATCTAACCCCACCAAAGGTGGTATTCATACAAAAAAAGGGAGAATCAATAAATATCAATTCATATCTTTAATAACCTAAATAATATGAGCAAGCATAATTAACTTAATTATTATATCCATAAATACTCCACTGTTTTAACAGATAAAATTTGCATAAATGTTTATTGAATCTATGTTTATTTTTATGTTAATAGATTAAAAACACAAAACCCAAAATATCGTGACAGGATGTTTAGGATTTAATTTCGTTTTTAAAAGTTTGAATAATAAATTAAAAACCACATACATTCCTTCCTTAGATCGACCTTGGGAGTATACTTATCATTTTCTACGAAATGATTCGTGCACTTGCGAGAGTTTTATAAATAGATAAAACCAAATTAACGGGCAGGATCGGCGACGTCGGTTCTGCCCCTATCAGGCATCCATGTGTCTTACTCCATCAGCTCTATTGCTTACTTGGCATCTATATGACAGCTTCTGATTGATTCTACATTAAAAATTCTAAAAATTATATTTTCACCCCTTTTCACTAGAAAGTTTATATTTTTGACCCCAAAATACTACTTATTGGATAAAACAAGGAAATATTAAGTAAAAAAATGCACTGATGACTCCACTTTCATAGAGTCATCAATGTCTTAAACATGATATGGAATATTGTGATAATTAGTTTGTTTTTATTATAGTTTGTGTTTCATGCTTGAATGATTAAGTTTGAGATAAACCCAAAATTGGTGTTTAGGATTCAAATAGTGGAGACTACCTTGTGAGAATATTTTGTGCCTTAATCTTTTCATTCTGAGTGATGATATTTTTTTACTTCTTTAAAAACTATTCTTATTAATTCAAATTGTTAGATGATCTCTACAGGTTTTGCATTAAATATTAGGATTTTTAATATCTGATA
Organism: Hippophae gyantsensis; assembly: GCA_030763125.1. Taxonomy (NCBI): domain Eukaryota; kingdom Viridiplantae; phylum Streptophyta; class Magnoliopsida; order Rosales; family Elaeagnaceae; genus Hippophae; species Hippophae gyantsensis. Next base: position 35,788,701 of record CM061035.1, on the reverse strand, counting down.
AAGTGTCATGTACTTATTTTTATTGCTTAAAATGAATGATTTGAGTAATATTTAAAGTGAATTCCTATTTCATTCGTGGATGACTTCTAAAAGATATAGATGGGGTTCCCTAAAGCTAACACAAAAAAAGAGCCAAATTAGCTAATGCACAAAATTGTTGCTCAAACATTTTGTATGATATATAAAATAGCTCGTAAGTATATGAATCACTTATAGAAAATGATAATTATACTTCCAAGGTTAGTGGAAAGAGAAATCATATGATTTTTACATTATTCAACAAATTAAAAATGAAATTAATAAGCTAAACATCTTGTCACAATTGTTTTGGTTGAGTACCTGAACTACTGATATAAAAATAAGAATATATTTAATAAATATTTAAGTAATTAAATGTTTATAATATAGTGGAGAATTTATGAGATATATTGGTTAGTTAATCTTGTTTATTCAATATTAAGTACATTATTAAATATATGAATTACGATTATTGCTTCTCCATTTTTAGTAAATAACAAACCAATTAACATCTGAAGGTTGGGATAACCAATGGATTACTTATTAAATTCTAATTTATTTCTAAAGAATTAATAAACCATCTAATTACTACCTAAGGTCGGGCATGTAAATTAAACTTTTATTTGAGGTATCAAAGTTTTTTTATGATTTAAGTATCTAAAACTAACTTTCAGATTTTAAAATTATTATGAAGGATATATCATTAATATATCTTCAATATAATTCTTATAAAAATCTTTGAAATAGCATATGCCTCAAAATAGATTTAGACTACAATTAACTAATGTCCATGAGTATTACTCTTAATCAGAGTGAGATAATTTCAATCCTAAATCTAACTCTCTTGTTTATTATGAAAAATATTTTTTTTAATCTTGATGAAGAAATAAAACTTAATTCATTTTATAAAAATATTTAATCTACTTTAATACTTACTTGCGTAATAACATTACTAATATCTCATATTATTCATGGCCATATATGCATAGTTTAATAAATGATCAATAAATTAGACAAATAGCATGTAAAATAACACTTAGAGATTATCTATAAAAAGAATACATTTAAATAAAACTTAACAAATTTATTTTAGAATTACTTATGTTATGAAAACCTCTAAAAAAATTGTTGCACTGTTTATTTAATTGAAGCTAAAAACTATTACTTAAACTAAATTTGTTCAACTCTCAATTAAGAGAGGAACTTTAAAATAATAAAAAAAAAGCTTAAGAAACTAAGAAATGTAAAGGATTAAGAAATAAGGGATGATTTTTACAATTGAAATAGGGTCATATTTATAGGGTGAGGAAAGGAGAAAATGTGTAAGTTTTAGCTTGGCACCGCACATATAACTTTTCAACATCGGAACATACACAACATATACACGATTTGGACATGATCCACTATATTTGCACTGCAGTCCACAATGCTTTCACCCTATGGCCCGCATCATATCTGGGATGCATTTGATTTTTTTTCTTTTGCCTTGTGTTGCGGTATATAAAATATTCATGTCATGGACTATTTGAATCTGCATCACTTGGAACCCTTGTTTCTTGTAAAATCTTCTTTCAAAATTTGAAACATATGTAATGTTTTATATATGTTATATTTTTAAGCTCCAAAATTGTAATGAAGTACTTCAAGTAAATGTCTTCAACTTTAGATCTTTTAAATATAAAAAATTCCTTAAAACAATAATGTATACCCGTCATTCTTAAAAAAATGATTTGTTTAAAATGAAAGTAAAACTAAGCAAATACAATCATAATATATTAAGTGATTTTGAACACTTATCATAATCTCCAACTAGCTTCTTTCTAGTCTCTTAGAACGAATGACAAAATACTAAAAACAAAAATTAGAAATTAAATTTAAACTATCTTAAATCATGTTCGTAGATTGACATTGTTACATTTTTCATATGTAACCAGCCATTAAACCACTAGGTTTCTCTAGTGGATGAGTTTAAGTCTTATGAGGGCTTTCAATATGATACTCGCAAACATCAAAAGTAAAACAAAAATAAAAACAAACAAACAAAAAATAAAATTTTAAAAACAAAGTAAAAAGAATAAAAAAACCAAAATTCTCATGCTTTAAAATTTCATTTAAGTTTATAATTAAAATCTATATAATAAGTCATTTCAATATTATAAACATTCATAATTTATTATAATAATTAGTTGAAAATCATTTTCACATTCAAACCAAAAATGTATCAATATAAAATTTACTCAATTTTAGTGTAACAAATTCAAATTTGCTTCAACTCTAACCTCCCAAGGGATACTCTCAATAATACTAATCCTATTGGATCAAGCACTCATTCAATGGTATATGCAAAAAAGTTTATGTATATAAATGAATTAATAAGTTTGCATATGTATAATGAATAAAAACTCAAAATGGTGCATCACATTGATCTCATGAATGGAATAAAAAAAAAGATTCTATAAATAAATCACATATTACTTTCATACATCAACCAAATTCATCAAATAAAAATCTAAGTAATTCCTTTTAAGAGATGAAGAAAATGTAAATGATTTCTTGAGGAATTATTTCCTACATAATTTCTTTTGTATTTAACTAATTCTCACAACTTTGAAAGATAATGAGTTTTAGTTTATCCTATTAGTTTTTTTCTCTCTTTCTTTATCTTTTTTATTATTGTTTTATATCTTTCTCTATTTTTTTAGAGACATATATGTTTTAGAGAAATGACCCATGTACAAATTGTACATATATTGAATGATAAAGTGAATGGCTAATTTGTGGCATTTCCTTTTATTGGTTTAAGTAACCACATATATGTCTCTTTTTTTGAATTCATGCATGAATGAAGACAAGGGCATATACTTTTAATTTCTACTTTAACTTGTTCATTTTAAGTAATAAAAATATATATGACACTCTATTATATGTAAAAATCCTAACATTCAATGCAAAGATCTGTAGAGATCATTTAAAAATTAGAATTGATAATAAGAGCATTTAAAAGAATAAAAACAATATTATCACTAAGAATAGGGAGAGAATGGCTCAAAATATATTCTCACAAAGTAGTCTCCACTATTTGATTCTTAATTATCGATTTTGTATTTATTGTAATTTGAACGTTTAATCATGACAAAAACTAACTAATTATCATATTATTCTATGATTTTTTTAAGTTAATCTAATAATGCAAAGAATTTAATCATTTACTTAAAATTAATTAAAAGACATGATAATTTTGCAAGAAATATTTTAAATTTAACCTAAAAATTCTAAAAATCAATAAGAATAAAAGCAAACAAAGGTAAATAAATGTAAATGTAAACACGTGTTAAAAAAGATTTTAAATGCCTAAAATTTTTATAACTTTTCCTCCATCCTTAATCTATAATTTACATTTTCCTCAATGTAATAAATATAAATTAAGGATAAAGATATAGAAAAGTTACCCATGTACTTTAGCTCGATGTGATTACACAATATTGTGATGCGTCTATCATCTCAATATTTTACCCACATAGACGAAATATTGTGTATTTCTTATATATCACATCTTAACAAATCATTATAATTTTAACAGTTGTAAATAACATTGTTTACATAAACAAATTAAAATGATAAAAAAATAAAATAAAAATAAAAACAAACTAAAATAAAGAACATAAAAGAAAATCCAAAACAAAGGTCGAAGCTTAATTTTCTATGTCGTCCGATTATTTTAAATAAAAAAATATTTGGGATGAGAGAAAATTGTGGTCGAGGAAAAATAAGAAATGATTTGTATGAATATGATTTGAAACATGCATTCTAGGGTTTTTATTTTACAAATTTATTGCAATAAAAATAGAACCCAATGTATTCAAAGAGAGACCTGTGTGTATATTTGTTTTCCTTCAACCCAATTGTATCCCAAGATCTCATACCGTGACGAGCACAAAAATCAAGTTGTAACTAAGATTGTTTTTTAAAAACTATAAAAAAAGTAAATAAGAAAACAATTATACAACAAAAGTAAACAAAATAAATAACAAAATTAAATAAAGAAATACATATAAAATAAAAAAATAAGAGAAAACAAAAAAAAAATAAATAAATACAATATAATATAATATAATAAATATATGATGCAAACAAATTATTTTCCAATAATACAAGTTAAATAAATAAATACAATATATAATATATACGATGAAAATAATAATACATTTAAAACTTAATACAATATGTTATACAAGAGTTAAAGTTCAAAATGATTAACAAAAATAAAGAAAATCAAAATGGTTAAGAAAATAAAAACATAAAGAAAATAGAATAAATTAAAGTTAGTAAATAAATAAATAAATAAATAAAAATAAATAAAAGAAAAGAAAATTTTAGTGAAGTTAAAATTTAAAAGTTAGAATACTAAAATTCTAGAAAGAAATTAAGCTAATAATTATTATTTAAGCCAACTAAGAAAAAAGTGGTTATAATATTTAATTTTTTTTAAAGAAATTTTTTATTTAATTTTTTTTAATCTAAAATATCTAAATTCAATTAATAACCTAAATATTTTTAGATTATTATTATTTTTTTATTAAAAATCTAATCAACCAATAAAGGAGACATAAATTTTTATTTTTATCAATTTTTTTAAGGTATATAATAAATGAGACTTTAATTTTTTTATTTTTAAATTTTTTAAAGTCAAATAATAAATTAAACTTTAATTTTTATTTTTTTATTTTTGATATTTAACTTCTTCTTTTTTTAATTTAATATCCCTTTATTGCTCTTTTTAGAAGGTTTTTTTCAATTTTTTCATATATTTCTCTTAAGTCAATTAATAAATAAGAAATTAATTATTTTATATTTTCATTTTTTTGTAATATATAAGAGTTTACTAATAAATGAGACATAAATTTTTGAATTTTAATTTTTTTCAAATTTTTTTAAGTAAAATAAAACAAAATCACAATATTTAGGGTACAAAAAGTTTTTAAGATTTTGATAATAAAAATTTAAAAACAATATTCCTCCCTCACAATAGCACCAAAAACTTGATGCACAAAATTATTGCATAAAATTTTTGTATGATTTATAAAATGGCTCACAAGTGCACAAATCTATTATAAAAAATGATAAGTATACTTTCGTGTTCAAAATAAAGAGAAATCATGTGAATTTTAAATTATTCAACAAATTATTAAAAACTTAATTAATAACCTAGACATCCTATCACTATTGTTTTGGTTGAGTACCTGAGCTATTGACATAAAAATAAGGATAAATTCAATAAATATTTAAGCAATTAAATGTAATGTACTAGAGAATTTATGAGATATATTGGGTAATTAATCATGTTTTCTCAATATTAAGTATGTTTTTAAATATATGAATTAAGATTATTGGTTCTCCATTTTTAGTAAGAAAATATCCTAAGGTAGGGATCAAAATTCTTTTGTTAATAACAAATCAATGAAAATCCTAAGGTTGGGATAACTAATTGATTAATTATTAAATTCTGATTTATTTTTAAGGAATTAATAAACCATCTAATTACTGCCTAAATACGAGCATGTAAACTCGACTTTCATTCAAGGTGTCAAAGTTGGTTTTATGATTTAAGTATCTAAAACTAACTGTTAGATTTTAAAACTATTATGAAGGATATATCATCAATATATCTTCAATAATAATTATTATAAATATCCTTGAAATAGAGTATGCTTCAAAAATAAATTTAGACTACAGTTAACTAATGTCCATGAGTATTACTCATGAATGAAATCGGGGATAATATCGATTTCGTAAATACTTATTCATTTTAAATTTTATTAATTCTTGCAAGTGTACAAATTATTTATGGAAATGATAAGTATAATCCCAAGGTGAATTCAAGGAAATAATATTGTGTGGTTTTTAAATATTAATCAAATTTTAAAAACAAAATTAAACCAAAACATTCTATCACAATGATTTGATTTTTGAAAAAACTAATCTAATACATAAAGATAAATATAGACATGAATTCAATAAATATTCATTCAAATTTAATACATTCATAAACAGTGGAGAATAATGGATATAATAATTCAATAATTATGTTTGCTCTATTTATTTAGGTTATTAAATATAGAAATTGATATTTATTCATTTTCTCTTTTTGGTATGAAAGTGACCGACAAGGCCTATTAATTAACTAATATCCTTATATGAGGCCTATTAATTAATTAAATATTAAATTTTAACTTTATTTATAAGAAAATAGCAAACCATCTAATTACAATTTTAAACAAAGTCAATTAATTAGAATTTATTCAAGGTATCCAAATTAAAATTTTAACTATTTGAAAAATAATTTTTAGATTTTAAAACTATTTAAGAAAATATGTTATCAATACATTTTCAAATAATAATTCTTTGTAAAAAACCATAGAAATAGAGCTTCGCTCTAAATATCCAAATACATAAATATGATATAAAAGAGTATTACTTCAAATTAAGTCTAGATAATTAAATCTTAATTTTAACTATCATATTAAGTTTGTTATTAAGAGTAATGTACTCCTTCAAACAACATTCTTTATAAAAAATGAATAAAAAAATCAATGTATTTAAAAAATATATTTTACCTATTCAATATTTTGCAAGCATAACAGCGTTATTATTATATCATATTCACTATCAGTCAGACATGTTATAATTGATCACAAACAAATCAAGAATGACACAAAAGAAGCAACACATATATATGACCTGCAAAAGGAATATAATTAATCCCTTAACAATATCCTTATTGAACTTTGAAGAGTTGATTCTAAGACTAGAAAAACTCCAAAATTCTACTCCAGAATTTATTGAATCAAAAACTAGAAATTACTAAAATATAAATATGTTCTCCCTCAAAATTGAGGGATGAACTAAATAAATTTTAAAAGCTAAAAATATAAAAGAAACATAAAAGGGAGAGAGAAATTTGCTGAAAATGCAACTTGGAAGCTCATTTTCTTGGTATACAGAGGATCCTATTTATAGGAAAGAGTGTGAGAAAAACTTAGGTTTTTGCTGCGGTGCTATCGGATCACAACCAGATTTTTGACCAGTTCAAACATCCTTATGTTACGGCATACAATTATTATTTTTTCTTTATTTTCCATTATCTTTTTTCTTCACTTTGGATAATATAAAAAAAATGATATTCATTTAAGCTCCAAAAAATGTGATAAACATGCTTCAAGTATTTTTCTTTATTTTAATATTTATATATTAAAATACCTGCAAAATATTACAATATACCCATTAATCTAAAAAAATAGATTTTTCTAAAAAATAATATAATAAAGCAAATATAAATCCATTTTATTAATTAAATGACATTAAAGCATGGTATATTAAGTACTTTTTAAGCATTCATCACAACCCCCAGTCAGCTTCTTTCTAGTCTCTTTGCAAGAAAAGCAATTAAAACTAAAAAGTAAAAATTAAACTAACCTAAATCACTTCCGTGGATTGACATGATTTCATTTAGAATATGTAATAAGCCGTTAAACTCCTAGGTTGCCTTAGTGGAAGAGTTTTAGTCTCGCGAGGGTTTTCAGTAATAATACCCACAAATATTAACAAAAAATGAAAACAAAATAAAACAAATAAAATAAGAAGTTAACTAAAATTTAAAATAAAATAAAAAGACTAAATATAAAATAAAGTACTAAGCTTCTTATCCCTCTTATAGATGTAAGGGAGGAAGTTTAGAAATCAATTCAATGTTAGCCTTATCCACTTCAATACCCTTGTTTGAAATCACATGTCCTAACACAATAACTTATTGAACCATAAAATGACTTTTCTCCCAACTAAGGGTCACATTACATTCAATGCATCTTTCTAAAACCAAAGTCAATTTGTGTAAGCAATCATCAAATGAAGTTCCAAAGGTAGAAAAATCATCCATGAAAACTTCAATGAATTTTTCTACCATGTCTAAGAATATATACATCATACATCTTTGGAACGTGGTAGGGGCATTGTTGTCTCTTTTGGAGAACATAAAATGTGCAAGTATACACGGTCACAAGTAATAAGATTTGTAAGTAAAGTATCGTTTCCACGGAGATTTGTTACTATAGTTTGTTGATTACTAAAATTATCTCTCTCTGATTTTATCCAAAATGATCGTTGATTTAGAAAAAAGTAATAAGAAAATAAAAGAAATCTAGGATTTCAATTTTTCACCAAATTAATTCACTCAAATCATGTTACTTTCTTTTGATTTATATTTTTTAGTACATTTAATTTGTCAACCGAAAACTTCTAATTTTATCCATACATCTCTTCCGAGCTCCGTATAAACACACCTCGTTAAATTAATTCACTATATCTCTATGAGAATTAAATTCACCAAGATTCATTACGTTCTAAGTTCTCAAATGGCCACACATACAATTAGGGTATATTCTTATCCTTCATCATACATGTCATTCTATCTACGAGCAATATACACACAAATGCCTCTTCCAAGTTTATTTATGTGCCACGGATCGTTTTGATAAGATTCGTAAATAATCAAAAAACATTAAGCACAAAATAGAATGAACAAATCGAACTTCTTATAAATCTATCAAAAATAATTAAAATCAAACCTTCATAAATTTAGATCAAATGCAACCCTAGAAAAATTAAATTACTTCATAAATTTAAAATAAAAATTACAGCAGATATAGAAAAATTAGATGAAGAATAGGGAAAATTATATCATTTCGTATCGTTAATATTTGGCACACATAGAACACAACAGAAGCCAAAAATGGCTTCTGCGTGTTGCATAGTCCAGAACCGAACAACACAAAAATTATAAACTCTCCAAAGATTTCCAAAAAAGTTTCTAAAACTTTTTCACTCTATCATAATATCCCCTATTTATAACATCAAATTTCTAAAATAAATACATTTAAAATTTTTTTTAATACGTAGGGGACAGATAAGTGTAGGGAAAATAATAAATTAAAACGCGTGGGGGGACAAAATGTATCGAAAACGAAAAACTGGAATCGAAAACGCAGCTAATGTGAGTGGGCGAGCCATCCGTTTCTGTTTTTCTTTTCAATAAACTCTACCACGTGTCGCGATATGATTCACTGAAATAAATAGTGGGACATGTGGCAATAACTCATTGGCTGCAGGTAACGAGCGCATGAAGTATTGTCGCACAGGATTGGGGCGCGCGAGAAAGTAGGGGACAGCGGCTGGAACGCATGCGTGATTCTGTGTATAAAGTGGGACACGTAGCATCTTTCTATTCGCTATATAACCGGGCGCACGTGGATCGACCGCACGGGAAAACAAGCACGTGGAGGTGGGGGACAGCGCTTGCACGGCATCAGACAAGTGGGTCCCACCCTGCACGCCGGCCTGCACGGTAGGTGGGCCCCACTTGGCGTACCGAGCCGCGTAATAGATAGAATTCTTCACCCACTCTCCTTGGTCGGGTGTGCTTGCAACGCGCGCATCTGGCCGTTACTTCTTTGATCGGATGGTCCACGTTGCGGCTTTGGATTAGGGCGCAAGGCTTCTTCTCACCTGCGCAGAAATTAAAACTTTCCTTAATTGCATTTTGACCCACAAATTTAATTTAAATTACATTTTAAACTTTCTTTAATTACAATTAAGCCCTTTTTTCTAATTTAAATTAAATTTAAAACTTTTAATTATTAAGATTAAGCCTGATTTTAATTTAAATTATATTTGCGACTTTTATAAATTGTAATTAAGCACTTATTTATTTAAAATTATATTTTTGGACACAAATTTGCAATTAATTACGTTTTCGATACAATTTATTTAATTTTCTTAAAATATATAAAAAACAATAAATACTAATTTATTAAACTAAAAATAGAAAGAACATAGCAATTATAATTAATCAAATAGGTAAAAATAACTATATAAAATATAGTTATCAGGCATTGCATAACCCGAATGGAATTTTTCTAAAAGAAAATGTCCCAAAAGGACACATAAAGGTGGTCTTTTTCTGATCTTCAAGTGCTATGGGTACTTGATAATATCCAGAAAGTCCATCTAGAAAATAGTAAAATTCGTGCCCAATTAATCTTTCAAGCATTTGATCAATGAATGAAAGAAAGAATGATCCTTTTTAGTGTATAAATTCAGTTTCCTAAAGTCTATGCACATCCTCTATCCAATGATTATTCTTATCAGTACTAGTTCACTTTTATCATTCTTAACGAATTTTATTCCAGACTTCTTTGGTACCACATGCACTGGACTAACCCATTTACTATCAGCAATAGGGTAAATGATTCCCACTTCCAAGAGTTTAAGAATGTCTTTCTTGAACACCTCTTGCATGATATAGTTTAGTCTTCTTTGGGCCTCTTTTACGGATTTAGTACCATCCTTCAAATTAATCATATGCATACACATGGCAGGACTAATGCCTCTTATATCCTCAATACTCCAACATATGGCTTTTTTATACTTCTTAAGCACTTTAATGTTTTTTTTTCAAAGTTTTAGTCAAAGTTGAAGAAATTATCACTGGATAAGTTTTTTCAAATCAAACATGATGAACGAAATCAAGGATAATGCCAATTTCATAAATAATTATCCATTTTACTTTTTATTAATTCTCACAAGTGTATAAATATTTTATATAAATGATAAGTATACTCCCAAGGTCGATTCAAGGAAGTAATATTGTGTGATTTTTAAATATTATTCAAATTTTAAAAGCAAAATCAAACCTAAACATTTTGCCATAATGATTTGATTTTTGAAAAAACTAATCTAATGTATAAAAATAAAGATAGACATAGATTCAACAAATGCTCATGCAATTTAAATCATTAATAAACAATGGAGAATAATAAATATAATAATTTAGTAATTATGTTTACTAATATTATTTAGGTTATTAAATATATAAATTGATAATTATTGATTTTCTCTTTTTGGTATGAAAGTATCCTTAGACGGGGCCCAAATTCTTTTGTTTAATATTAATTAACTAATATTCTTAGGCGGTGCCTATTAATTAATTAAGTATTAAATTTCAACTTTATTTCTAAGAAAATAGCAAACTATCTAATTACAGCTTTAAGCAAAGTCAATTAATTAGATTTTATTCAAAGTATCCAAATTAAAATTAAAAATTTAACTATCTAAAAAATAACTTTCATGTTTTATAATTATTAAAGAAAATATGTTATAAATACATTTTGAAATAATAATTCTTTGTAAAAAAACCTTTGAAATATAGTTTCGCTCTAAATATCCGAGTAATTAAATCTAAAATAAAATAGTATTATTCTAAATTAATTCGAGGCAATTAAATCTTAATTTTAACTATCATATTAAGTTTGTTATGAAGAGTAATATACTCCTTCAAAATAACATTTTTTTATAAAAAATTTGATTAAAAAAATCAATTTATTTTAAGAAAATGTTTTACTTATTCAATATTTTGCAAGCATAACAACGTTATTATTATATTATATTCACTATCAACTAGACATTTTCTTGGTATACAGGGGGTCCTATTTATAGAAAGAATGTGAGAAAAACTTGTGTTTTTATTATAGTGAGATAGGATTGCAACCAGATTTTTAACCAATTCAAACTTCCTTGTGCTGCGACATACAATTATTTTTTTCTTTATTTTTCATTATCTCTTTTCTTCACTTTGGATAATATCAAACAAATTATATTTATTTAAGATCCAACAAGTGTGATAAACATGCTTCAAGTATTTTTTTTTATTTTAATATTTATATATTAAAAATATCTACAAAACACTACAATATACTCATTAATCTAAACAAATAGATTTTTCTAAAATATAATAAAATAAAGCAAATACATATCCATTTTATTAACTAAATGACATTAAAACAGGGTATATTTAGTGCTTTTTAAGCACTCATAAATTACTCTAAATTTGAATCAGATAATTTAAATCCTAAATCTAACTCTCTTGTTTATTATGAAAAATACTTTGTTAATATATTTTTGATTTACAAACTCTATTTTAATCTTGATGAAGAAATAAAACTCAATTCATTTTATAAAAATATTTATTCTACTTAGATAATATCCAAAAATAATACTTTTAAATATACCTCAACAGATTTCTTTTAGAATTGTTCTATTCTAGAAAAGCTCCAAAGAGAATTATTGTGTGGTTTATTGAATTGAAACTAAAAACTATTACATAAACTAAATTTATTAACTATCAATTGAGAGAAAAACTTTAAACTAATAAAAGAAAAGCTTATTAAAGCTTAAGACACTAAGAAATGTAAAATATTAAGAAATAAGGGATAAAGGATAAGGAATGATTTATACAATTGAAATTGTACCTATTTATAGAGTGAGGTAAGGAGAAAAATGTGTAAATTTTAGCTTAGTATTATGGCATACAATTTTTCAATGTCGTGACCTACACAACATATACACGGTTTAGGCATGATCTATTATATTTGCATCGTGGCACACAATATTTTCACGTTATGGCCTGCATCATATATGGCATATGTTTGATTCTTTTCTTTTACCTTGCATTGCGACATACAAAACATTCATGATGCAGCCCACTTGAATCTACATCACTTGGAACCCTTGTTTCTTATAAAATCTTCTTTCAAATTTTGAAACATATGTAATGCTTTACATATGTTATCATTTTAAGCTCCAAAATTATAATGAAGTGCCTCAAGTAAATTTATTCATGTTTAAATCTTTTAAATACAAGAAATTTTGGAAAACAACAAAGTATATACATGATTATGAAAAGATAGATTTGTTTAAAATGAAAGTAAAACTAAGCAAATACAAATCTATATAATCATTTAACATGTATAAAATCACGATATATTAATTACTTTTGAACACCTATCATTAGTCACTCACCAAATCATACAATATATACAATAAGAACATGGGTTCACCTCTATAAAAAATAGAAAAATGAATAGTATAACTAAATATATGACTCAAAAGTGCTTCAGAGTTGTGAGAATGGTTATTATGAAAGAAAGATAGGAAATAAATCCCCTTGAAGTCATTGCATTTTTATTCATTCTCCAATTCATATCTTGATATTCTTACTTGATGATTCTAATTGTTGCAAATAGTATGTGATTTCTTTATAAATCCTATCATTTGATTCCTTTCATGAGATCAATGTTACGCACTTTTTAAGCCTTTCTTCTTTAAACATATGCAACTAATTTGTGATCCATGTAAATCTTACATGTCATCTGACCAATTTGTAAGGAGTGAAAGAATGAAGAAAGTGAAGAAAAATAGTTTGACTTGAGCCACGGTGTGTATAAGGGTTGGCCGCAATGCAATCAATTTTGACAAATTGAGACAAACCAAAATGAGACGCGGACTATGGCATGGATAAACACGGGTTTGTTTTATTTTGTTTTCATTTTTTTCTTAATGTTTATGGGTATCATTACTAAAAACCCTCACGAGACTTAAACTCGCCCACTAGGGCAATCTAGGGGTTTAAAGGCTTATTGCATACATTAAATGCAACCGTATCAATCCACGGAAGTGATTTAGGATACTTTAACTTTTAGTTTTTATCGCTTCTCTTGCTAAGGGACTAGCAAGAAGCTGGTAAGGGTTGTGATGAGTGCTTAAAAAGCATTAAAATAACCATGATTTAATGTACTTTAATTGATTAAATAAATTTATATTTGTATGATTTTATCATATTTTTATATAAATTTGTCTTTTCGGAATCACGAGTATTTTTTATTGTTTTTCAGGTATTGTATTTCAAAAATAAATTAAAGACTCGAAGAAAAAAATATTGGAGGAAATACATCACAAATATATTGAGAAAGTAAATGAGAAAAATTCAAAAAGATGTACAAATTGGACAAAATGGGTCAAAAAGGTAAAAAATGTCAAAAGAGCCAAAATCGCGCGAGCAACCACCCAGTCGCGCCGAGAAACGTGCGCAACGCTTCACACAATGCTGATCATCTGCCTACACATTTGCGCCCATCCACGTGCGCCAACACATGCCTACACCGTGCCGCATCCAACCACCCGTCTACCGAGATTTTCGCACCCCATACGCCACCAACCTATCCAAATGCGTCCAAATTCTAATTTTGAAATAGTTGCCCCATTTTTTGGCCTTTTCCTCACCTATAAAAGGACCCTCTTCCCCCATTTCAAAACACACAATTTTCTGAGCACTTTCTCTCTCTAGATAGTTTTCATTTTTTTTAGTTTTTAGCTTTTAGTTTTTTTTAAGTTCTTCTCTTTTTGAGATACGTTTTTATAAATTTTTAGTTTTTGATTCAATAAACAAACATGCAAATCCGTTTGAAGGTTTTCCAGGAATAGAATTAGCATCAAACTGTTGTAAGGATTCTATTAAGGTATAATTTTAATGGATTCTTTATAGTTATCTTTTTATGTTGTATTCTTATATGATATATTTAATTTGTCTGTGATTAAATTTAACATAGCTGGCTGTTTGTAAATATGATATAATAATAATGTTATTTTGCTTGCAAATTATTAAATAGGTAAAACATTTCTATAAAATAAATTGATTTTGTTTTTATTCAAGATTTTATATTAAGGATGTTAGAGAGAAATATATTATTTTTCATTACAAACTTAAATCTAAAAATTATATTTTAAGGTTTAATTATCCGGTCTAATTTAGAGTATTGTTGTTTTATTTGTTGGTACAATCACCCAGTAGTTAGAGTGAAACTCTATTTCAAATGTTTTTATAAGAATTAATATTTAAAAATGTATTGACACTATATTTTCAATAATGGTTTTAAAACTTCAAAGTTAGTACTCAAATAATTAAATTTTTAGGTTTAATTTAGACACCTTGATTAAAGTTTAAAATATCTAACACTACCAAAGGTGACTTTAAATGGTTCATTTTAAATCTCTTAGAGAAAAGAAGGGAATTATGTTAATTGATTTGTTTAATTAGCAAAGAATATCTAACCCCACTAAAGGTGGTATTCATATAAAAAAGAGAGAATCAATAAATATCAATTTATATCCTTAATAACCTAAATAATATGAGCAAACATAATTAACTTAGTTATTATATCATTAAATACTCCACTGTTATGAATGATAAAATTTTGCAGTATTGTTTATTGAATCTATATCTATGTTTATTTATATTATGTCACTATATTAGAACACAAAAACCAAAATATCGTGGCAGGATGTTTATGATTTAATTTCGTTTTTAAGATTTTGAATAATAAATTGAAAACCACATATATTTCTTCCTTAGATCGACCTTAGGAGTATACTTATCATTTTCTATAAAATGATTCGTACACTTGCGAGAGTTTTACAAATAATAAAACCACAAAGGGTATTTCACAAGATCGGTATTTGTAATACTGGTCTTGTGACTCATTCATCACTTTTCTCTCCTATTTCCAACTATAGATATGACTCATTTTTGGTTATTTCAACACACTAGAGTCATAGATAATAATAGAATAGTTTTTTAGTTTACAATTTTTTTCCTCTAGTCGTTCGGAGTAGTTTTAGGGTAGATTTAAGGTTAGCCATTCCACCACCATGTAAAGATATAGAGAGAGAAAATCCTCTAAATATAAAGATGATCCAAAGATTTGAAGAAGGTAGTGACAATTCATTCAGAGATTTGAATCATTTTTATCGAAAATGGGAAATTTTATTGTTATATCTTTTATTTCTCTTGAAAATCTATATGTGGAATTTTAGCCTCTGCTTCCAATGGTTGGAAGAATAATTTTCTAATTTAAATAAATAAAAGTTTAGAATTACTTCTTATTCATAATTTTTAGATCTTTAATCATAAATTAATGATGAGCTAAATTTTGATTTATGATTTAAAAAAATTTAGAACTAAGTATTAGACACATCATATATGCTTAGTTGTATAAAATGAATTAGAATCTATTTTAATTTCATTAATTTGTATTAAATTATATGGTTGAAAAATAACTTTAATTATAAATTAAAGATGAGTCAAATCTTGATTTATAATAAAGAATATATCTACCTTACGTTTATCAATTTTTTAATCTCAAGCCCAACAAAGGAAAGTTATCAATTAAAATTTTGGTATATATATTTCTTTAGTTTATCAATTAATCAATTTCAACCTCGATCAAAGAAGAATTCATTTATTGATTATCATTGAAAACTCACCATGATTATAGGGAGTTTTAATTGAAAAACCAATGTGTAGGGTATATTAGTGTCTAACAATATTCGTGAACAAAAAGTTTAAACATAAACTAGTTTCTAGGCATGTTTTCTTGTCTACTATTCAAGTCGAAGAAACTTCCAAGCTTTAAGTCAATATGTTTTAGGTATATACTCATCCTAATGCACGTTAGAATACATATTATACACTTAGGAACATTTGGTATATATTTTAGTCGATCGATCGAGTATTGAGTTAATCAATTGAATGGGTTAGATCGATCGAGGATTGATCGTGTTTGATTTTCCTACTCCCAATTTTTTTATTAATCATTGTTGGATCAATTGAAAAGTGTTTCAATATATTAACCTATTGGTTTGATCGATTGAGCACGTAAGTTTTCAACTTAAAATATTTATTTAAACTCTAGTCAATTTATGAAATTACCATTTAGTTTTTTATTTAATGTGTTTAAATGTTTTTAAAATATGTTCTAAAATATAGGCTTAGATATAGCCTAAATGATAGGTTAAAATATAGGATAAGATATAGGCTAAAATATTGGATAACATATAGCTTAAAATCTAGAATAAGATATAGGCTAAAATAGAGGATAAGATATAGGGTAAAATATTGGATAAGATATAGCCTAAGAGATAGCCTAAAATCTCAATGAAAATACTTAAAAATGAACTCTTCTTTAAATAGGAGCCTTTTTTATTAATGAGTATTACTAATCATATTTGTAATATAAAACATATTATCAATTGCATAGCACTACTACAAAATTGATACATGACCTTGGTTTTTAACCATGATTGTAGATCTATGGTCGTGGTTATAAAAATCGAGGCCTAAATGAGAGAGATCATAGACTCTTACATATGGTCTCAGTTTTTAACCAAGACCATAGACATACCATATAATCATGGTCTTTTATAAGTTTGAGGCCACAGACATACCATTTGGTCATGATCTTATTAAAAATCGAGGTTATAGACATACTCTTTGGTCTCGATCTTTCATAAGATCGTGTCAATAGACATACCATTTGGTCACAGTCTTATAAAAGACCGAGGCCATAAACATACCATTTGGTCACGGTTTTTAAAAGACTAAGGTCATAGACATATATTTGGTCTCGATCTTATAAAATATTGAGACCATAGACATACCATTTGGTCATGGTCTTCTTAATCTTTTATAAGACCGTGACCAAATGGTATGTCTATTGTCTCGGTTACATTTAAAACTGTGAACATATATATCTTAATTAATCTCATTTTTCAATATAAATTACAATAAATTTATCAATTACGATATTAAAATTCATATTATATTAACAAAGCCTTACTAACTAGATAAATAAAGTATTCCAAATTTTATGATTGTATGTAGAAAATATTACAAAAACATATCGTGAGGTTTGCCATTATTTTGCCATCAAATACCAGATATTTTTTGCAATAATTGGTGAAGAGCATTCAGTACTTCAGAAAATAGAAGCTCTGCCCGATCAATGATCTATCAGTATCAACATATTAATCACCTATAAGCAGTGATAACTATAATCAAATTCCAAACATTTTAAAATTCTAATGACAACACCTCATCTATTTCTTTTTGTATCCATTTATGTTTTGCATTGTTGAAATCCAATTTTGAAGGCGGAAGGTATCCAGAAAGAACAACAATTGATGTATATCGAAAGCAAGCCACCATTTTCTCGAATCTGCCTTTGGTGTGGAAATATCAGGGTATCCACGTCCCTGTAAAGGAAACCAGAAGCATCAATATAATAAAGTGACAAGGAAATTTGTTATGATTCTTCAAGCCTAATATCAACATCGAAGGTAGAAAGAACATAGTCAAATACTTTTCTACAAGTGTGAATCATTTACAAGCAAGAATGTGTTCTTACAAACAAAAAAAAAAGGTGCAGATGAGCATCCTCAATATTATCACCTAGAAGAACAAAGCACACATATAAACGTGCACCTTCCCATTCTTACCTTTTTTTTGCATTCCATTTCTTTGGTTTCTTCTTTTTTCTCATAAGCCTAGTTGTTGTACATCTGTTGTGCTTTTCGGTAAGCACTTCCAATCTTTGAGTTTCATTGCTCCAACACTAGTAGGTGGAAAAAGCAATATCTTGATCGTACATTGGATACATTACCTACCCAATAACCACCTCACTTGACAAATCAAAAAAATGAGGTTATTACATTAACAGCTCACCTGTCTGAAATTTCTCATCTTATAGAGATTGCGGCCCTTCACAAGCAAAGGAAAGAGTAGCGGCAACTTCTTAATGCCCCTACTCCACAAGACTTCAACCTTGCACAATAGAGACAAGAATGAGAAAGATAAATTATTACCAATAAAGCAAATACATAGTAGTCAAATATTTGATTAATGAAATACAAAAATAAAGCAATAGATCAGAGGTCAAAGTATCAGTTATCAATATCCTGCAATAAATCATCCAACATTCCAGTAAATAGTAATCAAATATTTTGAAAAGTAAAGAAAATCCTGACATGAAAACCATAGTAAAATGAACTAAACAAAAAAGAGTAACCTTAATGCGTACCGTAAAGGTATGTTGTTGTCTGGCTGCACCGTAGCTTTCCTTGACAAACTCTTCCAACAATTGTACTCTTACCTAAAAACCGTCCATGCCTTGTCACTTTATCAAACCTATTTGAAATCAAACACTAAATTTGAAAACAAAAATAACTACCTCAACAAAGTTCACAAAATTAAATCAAACATAAAAAATGCTAATTTTGTCTAATTAATGCCTTTGGTAAATATAAACTGGTTAGGTCATTATGATATCAAATCTTTGAGATATAAAGTATTTCTATATTATCCCTGCCACACAATTTTCATTGTATTGATTATTTAAATAAATTTGTCCATCCAAATAAGAAGTGTTACATTGGAGACAAACTAACTGGACTAACTCACAAATTTTTTTAAGTATACAAATTACTAGAAAGAATACTCACCTGAGGTACAACCATGATTCGACGCAAGAACACCTCATGATGTTCTGCACAGAATTCCCAGGACAATAGCTGAAGAGAACAAATGTTTAGCATATCATCATATTATATAACATAGCTAACAAAGAAAATATTTGACAGAAACCTGCATTCAACAAATAATTGAACTAAATAAGTTCACACTATACAAATTGAACGAACACGAAAAAAAAGAAAAGAAAGGGAAAAAAAGAAAAGAAAAACTAACCACAAGTTTACGCTCCATTTAATAATCGTGATTATATAAGTTTGTTTATATTTAAGTAATTTTTTTAATTTAACTTATGGTCACAGTGGTTGATAAAAATCAAGGTTATCCGTATACACTATGACTACATATTTTATTAGATCGTGACCGAAACCCTATGATTTTGGTTTTTAAAAAGATCAAGGTTAAATTTTTGAGATAAGATATCACTATTTTAGTAGTGTACGTAGGATTAGGGTTTTAATTTTTATATAAATAAAACTCATTTCCTTTTGTTTTCTTCGACCACATTCCTTATAATTTTCTAATTATTTTTGTGTTTTCTCTCTCTCACAAAATGTTTTGCAAAACAAATATCATATTTATGATATTTTGATTATATGTTCATATAGCTTCTTATTTATTATGTTCTTGAATGCTTGGATCAAATAATTGTATGTGTAATATCACAATTATTTGATTTGCTTATTTAACTTTAATGAAGCTATCTTTATTGAACTTATGCTTAATCTTCTTATTCTAGAGCTGCCAAATAATTTTAAATTAACTAATATATTATTGAATCTTCTAGTTAGGGTTATTTATTATTGAATATGCTCTATGACACACTTTGCATTTGTGTTATTGTGCTTACTTTTCATGTGTTATTGTGCTTACTTTTCATTGTTGCGACTTAGGTTGTTTTCACCTAAAATATCATGTGTCAAATTCTTATTTATTTTTTCATTATATTAATTACACATGATTGCATGTTATGAATTGATTAATTTGACATAATTTATCACTTCTCAACTTTAACTTTAGTCTAATTTTTTTTATTGATTTTCGACTTCATTATTATTATTTAAATTTTATTACAGATTTGAAGAAAATGTAGATCCAAAATTTTAGAAGCATATTGTCTAAGGACTGTCTAATTTAAATGAAGATTTATCTAAATCTAAAAGGAGAGGTGGGAAAAAAAGCAATGAAAACTCATGCGGTTTATACTAAAGAATGAGACAACAAGATTAATAAACAAGCATATTATATCGATAAATTAGGTAGCTTAACCGGCTATAAGTCTTACAAACAAAATATAGATATTAAGATTGAAATATAGAAAATAAAAGAAGAAATAAGAAATAACAAAACAAGCTTACTTAACTAGAAAATAAAACTGATGGTAATGAAGATTACAAAGAGAAACTATTTTCAGAGAGGATGGGTATGGAAGCTTTAGAGTAATGAGAGTGGGTAAGTAAGTTCAATTTAGGAGTGATTCTGTTAGAGTGATAATTCCTTATAAGTGTCGGTGGTTTCTTTTAGTTATAGGTATACTAGTAGAAGAGAACTAAAACAATAATAAAATAACAATTATTTTATGTATAATAATTTAGAATATTTCTTTGACTTAATTTCAAAAGTATAATTAAGCATATTGATAATTAATTAAAGAAAGTAATATTAAATATTAAGAATTCATTATTAACAAGTAAGAATATTATACTGATGGTTAATTTTTGTAAGTTTACAACCTCTCGCTTTAAGCTTTAGTTTTAACTTTCCATTTTTAGAAAAAAAAAAAAGTAAAATGTCTAATTTTATTTTTCCACTTTCTACATCCGCATCAAAATCATCATCTTCCTCTTCGAGGAACAAAAATATTATCAATAGTGATAATCTTACTATTGAAAACTTTTCAAAATCAATTGATACTTGGAAGATTCTCAATTTTCACAAGGATCAAATTTATAAAACAAAAATGATGAATCTTTTCAAAACCAACTACATTATTAAAACTGTGGAGAGTAACATTCAACTTTCTTCACCTTTTTGAAACTATTCAACTGTTTTCAAAAGAATCATTACAAAAATATATTGACAAACATTTGGATTATGTTCATATAAGATTAGTCCAAGTTGGATTAAACCCTTGACCAAAGAAGGTCTAAACACATCAATCCTATCAACTCTTTAAGATGCTAAATTCAACAATTTCCAGGATTCTTTGTCGGGAACAGTTGAGTCAAGTCTCCATTTGGGACTAATATCATTTGATTGTTTTCTTAACTTTACAGTCTCTTTAAGTGACCAAAATATAATGGTTTCACTCACATTACAAATTAAAACCCATAATTATGACATGAAATTGGGATCCATCTTAGTCTGAACCTCAAGAACCTGAGCAAAATACCTAGCTTAGGAATATCACCCAATATAACAATGGTAGTGTTAAGATAAGCTTTGACAGAGTCACAAGTTCGAGGTATTCTTTTGTTTCATCGGTAGATATCTCTGACTTATCATCTCTAAACCTACCTCTCAAAACCATACCTAGGAAATCAACCTCAGATTTACCTAGGACAACACTAATTAACGGAGTAGACTTTGGTACACCAGTACCTACACCAATCTACACCATTGACTCAACACAGGATGAGCGATTCACCTCCATCATCACCTACCATATCTCAAGCCCCATCACTTAATGTGACTCAAGCACATGAATTAAATGTCTTAGAAAAAGAATTTAAATTACTAGATATAGAAACCCCACGTCTAGACATTGAATTTCCACACAATATTCATATCAAAACATAGTTTATCAAAAAATACTCTAAAGCAAAACAAGCAAGCTTCAAGAGAAAACATCACATGTATGTTAACCACCGCCAAAAAAATATCACATTCTTTGATTGGATTGAATTATATTACTCAGACAACGGTGGAAACCTCCAAGCCGTGATAATCGAAGATACCAAAAATGTTGAACCAGCTAAAACCATTGACATGGTCAACACAAAACATAGAACACCAATATGGAAAACTCCAGATGGTACAATCGAGGCTGAAAATCCTCCATTGAGACCAATTACTTTTCCATATGCCCAAACCACGGTTGAAGCATGTCCCCTGAAAACCCCTCAGGAAGACCATGTCACCAACTCAAAAAATATAGTTACCCAAAATAACTTTACTAGTATCAGCCTAGATACCTTAGGTAAGCAACTTACTAGGATAGAGAAAAATCAAAAATTTGACATCCCCTCTACCTACTACACAACTGTAGATTGTAAAGTATAAAACCTCATGTTCAAACCCTTCCAAGTCTCCAAAACACCCAAGGAAGAATTATTATCCAAAATTGAGTTCATTAGAGGTATTCATAAGTTTCAAATTGAACAACAAAACTCAAATTCCAAAATAGGTCCATTTGTCTCTAAGTCACCTCAAACACCTAAGACCTCTCAAAATCCAATTCAAAGTATTAGAGTTCTTAAAAATCAAGAACCTACTACCTCTGACAAGGAAGCCTTTCAGGAACCATCTCTAGAATCGAATCCTCAAATTGAAAAATTAGTTTGGTAACAACCTTCACAAGTTAGGTACCCATATCAAGATGTTAGTACCCAACCAAACCAGGTCATCTAGCCAAAATATAATGCATCATTTATCTATGAATGGAACATAGATGACATGATAGAACACCAAATATAAAACACATTACAACAAATGAAAATGGCATCAAATGCTTACAAAATCCAGTCTGTTACATCGGACAAAATAGTCATTGACCTATTAATAGATGGTTTTTTTGGAAAGTTGAAAGAATGGTGGGATCACCACCTATCAAAACAACAACAGTTAGATATCTTCAATGTTATTCTAACTGGGGAGTATGGTCAACCTATATTCGATCATCATAGAGAACCCATTTAGGATAGTCTCCACATTACTTTTTACAATATCAAATCATCTTATGGGAGAATTTTCCCATTTAAAAGATAAAAATGCTAATCTTCTTTCTAACTTACATTGTGAGAAGATGAGTTACATTCAAAACTATAAAACTACTTTTCATAGTAGAGTTATGTTAAGAGAAGATTCAAATCAATCTTTATGGAAGGAAAAGTTCTTAGCAGGACTTCATCCACTCTTAGGAGACAAGGTTAGAAACAAATTTGCAAAACTTATGTGAATTGCATCTTCCCATATGATTAAATATCCTATGGTGAATTGATCAGCTTCATACAAAAACAAGGTCTTTAAGACTACCAAGATTTGAAAATTTAAAAACAAATCAAAGATGAGCTTAAAATCTCCAAAAGCGAAATTGGACCATTCTGCAAACAGTTTGATAAATCTCTTCCCCTACCAAACACCGTGGTGGAAGCTACAGTAAACAACATATTTCAAAATCTATTCAAAACCCCACAAATAATTTTCAAAATATAGAAAACCTTATGATAAATCCCATAAGGAATTTTATTCAAAATCATATAAATGACCTTTCAAGAAACCTTTAAAAGCTTTACTAAAAAAAATAAAAAATCTTTTCAAAAATTTAAAGACTTAAAATGCTTAAAAAGCGATAAGAAAGTCCATATTAAAAATTACTTCAAAAGAATTCAAAAACTTCATGAGCTAGACCTCAAGGAAGAAACACTAAACAAAATTTCTACCCTAATGGTAGAAGAGTCATCATATGAGTCTAAGCCTTGAACTAAGGACTTTGATGACTTAAACATACATATTGATTAGTTAGCAACCACAGACTCTAAAACCCATCACTCAATAAAGATCAACATATTAACTAAGGAAAAAAATCAACTTGAAGATAAAATCCTTAGGTTAAATGACCATGATCTAACCCAATTGTCTCTAGAACATTTGACTAAAACCCTAGCCAAAACCCAGGTACAACCAAAACCATCTGAACTTTCTTTATTAAGCACAGGCTATTACGACCTCATTTCATTCTTGAAAGAAAGAAAGATAAAACCCTACAGCCACAAAGTCAAATCCAAGACTTGAAAGTTGAAATTAAAACCATTAAGCTAGAACTTCACCAACTTAAGGACGACTTTCAAAACTTCAAAACTTTGGTTGCCACCACAAAAACTGGTAATCAAATAAAAGAGAGCGATTTTGACAAAGTACTTGACAAAATTGGTGAACCCAATTCACACGTACTTTGATGTAAAAAGAATAGTTATTAGTGATAAAATCTAAATTCAAATCATGGCTTGGTGAATGATGGTATTTCTCTATACGGTCTAGTTGATGTTGTTTATAGTTGTCTTTTCTTTTATTTTCTTTTTGTTTGAGGACGAACAAAGTTCTAAATTTGGGGGGTGTTTGATGACTTACATAATTTGACATAATTTATTACTTCTCAACTTTAACTTTAGTCTAATTTTATTTATTTTTTATTGATTTTAGACTTCATTATTATTATTTAAATTTTATTGCAAATATGAAGAAAATGAAGATCCAAAATTTTAGAAGCATATAATTTGAGGACTCTCAAATTTAAATGAATATTGATTTAAATCAAATTTAAATTAATAATTTTTTAAATATATATATAAGATAAAGGAAGAAAGAGAAAATAGGGATATATATATATATATATATAAGGATAGGGGAAAATAGCCACCAGCGAAGAAAAAAAAGGAAGAATCAGGAGCCGCCAACGGAAGAGAGAAAAAACAAAAAAAAGAAGAAAGAAAAGGGGAACGCTAGAACAAGGAAATGCGAAAGGAAATTCTTTTTGCAAATCAATTTTCTTTCAATTCTTCTAAAGAAATTATGGTGAATTTGTTTATGTTTAATTTAATTTTTAGCAAGAACTAATTTATCTTTATTTTCAAGAAAAAATGTAATTTAATTTCAAACTATGCTTGATTTTCTATGTTAATTTGAATTATTTCTATTCATGTTTGTCTGATTTATTCTGAGCTTATTACTTTTAATTAACTGTCCATTAATTAGATGATTTTAGTCTTGTGATTTACTATCGAAAGAGAGAATTATAAGATAGATCTGGAATATTTCGGCATAGGTAAATATAGAGATCAAAAGACTTGTATGAACCTGTGTTTTTAAACATCATTGGTTTTAATGTTTTCTTGCTTTATTAAATTGCATACTCTTGTGTAAATTAGTGAACAATAATATTTCCAATTGATTATCAAAAGAGGATTTTGGATATTTTTTGGAGATTACTAACAAACAGAGAGAATTAAATTCAATTAGCTAGATGAGTAAGGCATAGTGAGGAATTCGGTGAAATCGATTTCTTAGAAGTTTTCTTCCTATTAATTTGATCTTTGAACAACATCTTTATTTTCTTTTGCATATTTTCTTTAAATTGATTTTATTTTAAATTTCAATTACAACAATCTTAGTGATTTCTCTAGATAAAATTGAGATTATTATAATTTTGGTATTTTTCAAAAATAGTTATCAATCCTTGAGGACGATACTCTTCTTATCACTTTATTATAAAACTACAATATTATGCATTTATAAGTTTGCACCGATTAGTCGAGGAGTTACCCAAGGTACTTTGGGCTATTCCAACAAGCTTAATAGGATCTACTAATGAGATCCCTTTATTCCTTGTTTATGGTAATGAGGTAGTCATTCCAATAGAGGTGATTGTACCAACCCTTAGGGCTACCATCGAAGAGTTAGACAATAATTCAAAAGTATCTCTAGACTTAGATTGTATAAGTGCTTGGGGATAAGTCTTGAATTCATGTCGAAGATTAGAAACGAAATATTGGAGTATAATATGACAAGGCTTTTTGGCTTAAAGTTTTCTCAATAGTAAAGTGGGTCCTAAGGAGAATGTTTCCAGATAAAAACGAGTGGATGGCAGGGACGGTTAGAGTTAATTCGAAGGATCCATACCACTTTATACAAACCGGCAATAACATACGCCCTAAAAGATATGGAAAAACAACCATAAGAGATAAGCTGGAATTCTCAACGTTTGAAGAAGTACCACTTTTGACCAAGCTTGGTAATAATACAATGAATACTTTTATTGTACAAATTATGATATGTAATAGATAATGAGGTGTCAAGTAATCAATTTTAAAAAAAGTAATGAAATATTATTACTACTCTAACAAGCCTCATTATAAATAAATTGATTGCCTCGGTAATGAACCAAGCAAAGCACTCAGGCAAAGCCTTGGGAGCCTTAAGAAGCTAACATTGTCCAACTATAGGAAAAATGGTGTCACCTCATTATAAATGAATTGATCGCTTCAGTAATGAACCAAGAAAAGTACTCAAGAAAAGCCTTCAGAGTCGAGGGAAGTTGGCATTATATAGCTCCAAGCCAAAATGGTACCACCTTATTATAAACGAGTTGATCGCCTCGATAATAAACCGAGTAGAGTACTCATGCAAAGCCTTGGGAGCCTTGGATAGCTGGCTTGTCCAAATCCAGACTGAAATGGCACTACCTCATTATAAATGAGTTAATTACCTTATTAATGAACCAGGTAGAGCACTCGAGCAAAGCCATAGGAGCCTTAGGAAGTTGGCATTGTCCAGTTCCAAGCCAAAATGGTGCCATCTATTATAAATTAGCTTATCACCTTCGTAATGAACCAGGTAAAGCACTCAGGCAAAGCCTTAAGAGCTTTAGATAGTTGACATTGTCTAGTTCAAGGCTAAAATCATTATAATCGAGATGATCACCTCGATATTGAATCAAGTAGAGCAATCATGCAAAACCATAGGAGCCTTGGAAAGCTAGCATTTTCTAGTTCCTTTCCAAAATGGTACCACCTTATAATAATGAGTTGATCACCCTAGTAAGGAACTAGGTAGAGCACTCGTGCAAAGCCTTAGGAGCCTTGTGAAGTTTCCATTGTCCATCTCTAGGTTGAAATGGCATCACTTCATGATAAACAAGCTGATCACCTTGGTAATAAAATAGGAAAAGCACTTGGGAAAATTCTTGGAAACCTTAGATAGCTAGCATTTTCCAATTCCATGGAAAAATGGCACCACCTCATTATAAATAAGATGATCGACACTTTCCTTGGGCTTATAAAAAGAAGTAAAAAGGATAGAGATATGATGTAGCTCAATTGGAATAAAGATTCATTGTTTATTTCAAGTTTGAGTTCATACCTTAAATCAATAAGATATAGATTTCAACATTAATAAAACCAAAGGAGTGCAACAGATATGCATCTAAGAACCTTTTAATCGTTTGGCTTCACTATGACTATTTTTGTCAGACACGTTTGGACAAACTAATGGAAAAATCTTGTCATTAACCTCATTGATAATATGAGGTAAACGCTTTAGAACTTCAGTTGGGGAGATTTTAGGATCTTCATGTTTACTTTTGAGGTCTTAGGTGATCCTCATCACCTCTAAAAGCACGACCTCTCTATGCTTCAGATACGTGTTGGCCTAATAGATCTCCTTCTCGACACGGATGGCCATTGCACTCATTGCCTTATTATGATGGTATGCTCTATCCTCAAGTTGAGACCATAAAAGTTCAGCTTCATCCTTGTAGAGCTTAGCATATGCCTTATGCCTTAACTTTGAGTTTCAGCCTTTTTACCTCATTCATAAGTTTTGAGCTCTCTTTCTAAGTGAAAGAGCTCAAAAATGTGATGATTGATTAATAGCCATTATTGACGAGAAGTAAGTCTACGGCAATAAAAATAATCAAGGGGATATAACTTGCAATTCATTCTCTAATAGGAGCATTTCTTTTTTTATAAGTGCCTATAGTGGGTCCCATATGTCCCCACATGTCTCCCAAAAGTGGGAAGATTTAGTCATTTTCATACAAGACAAAATTCAACACACAATTCATTCAAGTGCAATGACAATTATAAATAGAAAATAAATATTCATTATATTTCCAAAAAAGGGGGAGTTTTTATTTACATAAATAGAGTACAACAAAAAAAGAAGTACCAGAAAAAGATAGAAAATGAAAAAAAAAGAAATAGTTGATCTGGAAGACTATTGGTTGACTTTGGACTAGTAATAAGGTAAATCGGTGTCCACCTAATCTTCAGGTTCTGTCACCTGGTCATCATCCTCCATAATTGTATGGAGAGACTTAGTTGGGCTAGGAGTTAGGTACAAGATTGAGTAGTAATCCTCGACCTTACCTTTGGCTACTACCTTTAGCTTGAAAGACTCCATGGCTTTGTTGAAGCCAGATTGGAGTACTTCTTGAGTCTTCTACCTCTACTTTCTGTCAGGCTTGCTCCTCAGTAGCCTTGGACTGGCTAAGCTCCTCATTGATGTCCTAGAACTGCTTCTCCACCTTCTCTTTGAAGTCTTACAACTACTTCTCCATCTCCTTCTTCACCTTTAGGTTGACCTCCTCCCTCTTTGCCAGATCAACCATATATGTATGGAAGACCATCACCCTAGATAGTATAGCTAGGTGTTCTTTCTTCTCTTTTCGTACCTCCTACTTCATCCTTATAGCTTCTCAAACTTGATAATAACAAATGAGGATCGTCCCTTATAATAAGAAAAAAATGCATAAATTTTTAATCAACTTGGTATGATCAAATGTGAATAAAGAGGAGAAGAATGTTGAGCTCACCTCAAGAATTTTTCTATTTCTCAGCATGAGGGCATCGAACTCCTTACACATGTCAACTAGGATATCTTCATTCGATCCTATCAGCATTATGTTAATGAACTCATCTTAGGTCGTGGGATTTCCCATGATGAAATCATTGGAAGGGCCTGGTGCGTCCGTAAAGTTCACAAACTTGCTCTTGCCTGACAAGGGCAGACTGGGTGCAAAATAAGGCACTGGGATTAGATGAGAGTCCATTAACTCTCAAGAATTGGCTTGAGGAGTTGGTGGGTTTTGAGGACGCATCCTAACTACACTCTGATTTTGAGGCACCATCTTCCTCCTCTTCGACTTGAACATGATGGAAGTATGGCCTTCCTTGTTGGATTGGAATTTGGTAAAGAGTTCATCTAGAAACACATCACCTATGTCCATTTTTGTACAATATAAAGCAAAATGGGTTAGACGAGTTGCAACATAAACAAATCAGCAAACGCAATCCTAATAAAAACTATTATCTTTGGGTATCAACTCGAAATTTGAACCAAATTTGGGCAAACACTCCTATGGTTCACGATCTTCTTTTTTGGGGTGGAGTGAAGCTTTCGCACCACCCTAGTTTGTAGCAAGCATGACCATAGGTAGATCATTCCATCAGCTACCAACATAGCCTCCAAAAAAACTTGCTTCCAAAAATTCAATGTTGGTAAACATTGTTAGAGCTTGGACAACCTGTACTTCACCTCCTGGCTTAAGAAAGACATGTAAAATCAGGGCCTTCTATGAATGGCCTTCACATTCCCTCAAACCGAATGACTAAAGCTACTCCCATCCTCGGACTCCCAATAACCAAAAACATAAAAAAAAATACTTCTAGGTCTTATTGTTATTCAAAAGTTGGACATTCATACCTCGATCTTGTTTGGATGACATAAATATCTAACAAGGGTCCGAATGATTCTATTTAAGGTTGTATGCCTCGTTAAACTCGAGTATAGCTATTGTCACACCAAGTTATTTCCCCAACAAGGTGATACAAGGCAGGTATCTTTATCCACTAGCAAGCAATTGATTAGATCTTATTTGGATATGCCTCAATAAGCATCTAATAAAATTAGGGAGAGGAAACCATAAGCCCAACTAGAGTGGTCTCTTGTGGAAGATGGTCTAACTCTCAAGAGGAAGGTTGTTATAAAGAGAGGTCGGGCTAGGGATTTGGATTTGTACAAACTCAAGAATGTCATACATCTCCCTGAGTTTGAAAGCATGCTCTAATCTGAACTCACAAGGCATGGGCTCATACATCCATCCCTTAGTTTGATATATAGGTTTACCCATACCTTTGCTTGCTCGAGTCATTTTTTGTCAAACCCAATAAAATGTGAACTTGGTCAGAACAGGAATAGGAATTGAAGTGCTAGCTCTAGGCTGAGCTATACTTGTTATGAACACAATAACTACTTCCAAAGCTCCCTGAGGAGCTCAGCTTAATGTTGAGCTCAAGCCGTTGGAAGACTCAAAGCCTCTAGAGCCGATAAACTCCTCTTCACTCTCACAAATTATCACACTCTCCGGCATAGGAAGGTTCCTATGTTGTTTACCAACCATACCTATTTGGGACCCTAATATCGAGCTAAACCTAAATAAAATGGGTAAGGAGACAAGTTTACAAAGAGATACCTAAAAGTGAAAGTGAAGTATTGAAGAGTGATGAGTGCTCAAAAAGTACTAAAATTACCATGATTTTATGCACATTAATTGATTAAAAATATATATATTTATATGTTTTATCATATATTTATATAAATTTGTCTTTTTCGGAATGACGGGTGTTTTTATTGTTTTTCAGGTATTTTCACTTAAAAACGTAACTTAAAGACTCAAAGAGTAATACTGGAAGCAATACATCAAAAATATATTAATAAATAAATGGGGAAAGGTCAACAAATATGGAAAAATTGGACAAAATGGGTCAAAAGGGTCAAAAATGTCAAAAAGGAGAAAATCGCGCCGCCACGCCGAGCCCCGCGCGCCCCAGCGCCCAGACCCGCGCACGCCAGTGCCCAGCTGCGCGCAGCACGCCCCACGTCCGCGCGCATCAGCCCGTGCCCATTCCCAGTTCCGCGCGCACCTGCGCGCGTATCTCTTGCTCCCGCGCACGCCCGTACACGCAGCGCCTGCCTTCCGCGCGCACCTGTGCGCGCCCCAGCTGCCCTCCGCGCGCGCCGCTACCATTTCGCCCCATTTTTTGCGCGTAGCCGCCTCATGTCATGCTGACGTCATCAGTATGACGTCAGCAATCACCACTCCGCGTTTTCATAATTTTTTAACATTTTTCCCCCACTTTTTCTCTCCATCTTCACCTATAAATACCCCCCTTCTCTTCACTTCTAATCACACCTCAAAACCATTCTTCTCTTCTCTTTCTTTCTCTCATTTCTTAGTTTTTAAGCTTTTCTTAGTTTCTTTCTTAGTTTCTAGTTGTTCTTAGTTAATTTCTCTTAGTTTTAGAGTTCTTCCCTTTTTGGGAAGAACTAGTTATGTTTTTTGTAATTTATTAGCTTTTTGATTCAATAAATGGGAGTGCAAATTCCGCTTGGAGGTTTTCCAACAACGGGAATAGCATCGAAGTTCTGTAAGGATTTTATTTTCTTTACAGTTATTTTTTATGCTTTATTCTTACATGTTAATTTAATTTGTCTGTGATTAAATTTAACTCTGTTGGCTATTTATAAACATGATGTAATAATAACGTTGTTATGCTTGCGAAATATTAAATAGGTAAAAATCTCTAAAATGAATTGATTTTATTTTTATTCAAGATTTTATATTAAGAATGTTAGAGAGAAATATATTATTTTTCATTACAAACTTAAATCTGAAAATTAGATTTTAAGGTTTAGTTATCTGGTCTAATTTAGAGTAGTGCTCTTTTATTTGTTGGTACAATCGCCCGGTAGTTAGAGTGAAGCTCTATTTCAAAAGTTTTTATAAGAATTATTTTCTAAAAATGTATTGACAACATGTTTTCAGTAGTGGTTTTAAAACTTGAAAGTTAGTACTCGGATAACTAAATTCTTAGGTTTAATTTGGACACCTTGAATAAAGTTTAAACTGTCTAACCCCACCAAAGGTGGCATTTAAATGGTTCATTTTCAATCTCTTAGAAAAAGGAATTAATTTAATTAATCAAATTAGTTATCAACCCCACCCATAGGTGTTAATTGATTTGTTTAGTTAACAAAGAATATCTAACCCCACCAAAGGTGGTATTCATATAAAAAAGAGAGAATCAATAAATATCAATTCATATCTTTAATAACCTAAATAATATGAGAAAGCATAATTAACTTAATTATTATATCCATAAATACTCCACCATTATAAATGATAAAATTTGCATAAATTTTTATTGAATCTATGTTTATTTTTATGTAAGTAGATTAAAAACACAAAACCCCAAAATATCGTGACAGGATGTTTAGGATTTAATTTCGTTTTTAAAAGTTTGAATAATAAATTAAAAACCACATACATTCCTTCCTTAGATCGACCTTGGGAGTATACTTATCATTTTCTACGAAATGATTCGTGCACTTGCGAGAGTTTTATAAATACATAAAACCAAAGTAACGGGCAGGATCGGCGATGTCGGTTCTGCCCCTATCAAGTTTTTGGCGCCGTTGCCGGGGAAGGAATAGCGTTTTTAAATTATTTATCAAAATTTTAAAAACTTTTTGTGTTGTAAATAATTGTGATTTTTTTTATTAAAAAATAAATAAAAAAATTTGTTGTTTGTGAAAAGTAAATATAAAAACAAATTATAGCATGAATAATAAAATAATTTTGAATTTTGAAATTTGAAGTAAAAAAAAAGTAAATAAATTTTAAATTAAATTAATAAAATAAATAAATAAATAAATAAATAATAAAATAATAAAATAATAAAAAAAATTAAAAAAATAAATAAAAATAATAATAAAAATAAAAATAAAATAAAAATAAAATAAAAAATAAAAAAATAAACCTTTCATAAATTGTAAAATAAATTTTTGTTCGTAAAGAGTAAAAAAAATAATAAAATAATAAAATAATAAATAAAATAAATAAAAAAATAATAATTTTTTTAAATTGTAAATTTCATTAAAAAAAAACTTACCATTCATAAATAGTAAAAAAAATAAAAAAATTAAAAATTAAATTTTAAAATTCATAAAAAAAAGGTTATAGTTCATGAATAGTAAAAAAAATTAAAAAAATAAAAGATAAAAAATTAATAAAAAAAAAATTACGTGAAGAGTAAAATATTAGTTTTCTGATTTTGAAATTTGAAGTAAAAACTTACCATTCATAAAAAAAAAACATTAAGTAAATAAAATTTAAACTTTGTTTAGTGTTTAACTAGTTTTTGTTTAGTGTTTTGTATTAAATACCATGTAAATTTTCTCTAAATTTTTGTGTGGTTATTATTTTGTTGACAGGAGTTTTAAATTTACGTTTTCAATAGTGTATGTGTGGTAGGAGATCCTTAGGAAACCCTCTTACACCATATGTAGATAATATTCATAAATTTAAACAAGTGTCAACAATACTGGATTCCAACCACCAATCTGTTTTTGAGCCAAACGTAGAACCAAACCTTAGTCCTTTACTAGAACCAAAAGAAATGATAGAAAACCAACATGTTAGGGAAACCACCATGAAGGAGTTTGCAAGACCAGTGATTGGCACGAGAATCGCCGCTATCCGATTGGGTGAAGTTGTTCAGAATTATGACCTAAAAAATATTCATTTTTCTATGCTTCCTTCCTTTTATGGGCTTCCTAATGAAGATTCTCTTTCCTTCATTAGAGACTTCTATGCTACGGTCCAAACCTTCCCCCTCGGTATTCTAAACGAGGATCAACTTCGAATGAGATGTTTCCCCTACACCTTAAAGGATAAGGCCAAAGCTTGGTTAATATCACTTCCCCCAGGTTCTCTGATGACATGGGAGAACATTTATAATAAATTCATGGGAAAATTCTATTCCCACCAAAAAAACATCAGAGTTGAGAGGAAAGATTGCTACTTTCTCTCAGATGGAAGAAGAACCATTCCATGAAGCTTGGGATAGGTTCAAAATGTTTCTCACTCAATGTCCCTATCACAGCTTTCCCCTACAGTTGCAGAACCAATTCTTTTACGATGGACTTACACAATAATGTCAGTTCATTGTCGACAACGCTGCAGGAGGAGCAATGGGAGAAAAGACTGCCTCAGAGACGTACAACCTTTTTGAGATGTTGGGTGCTAATTCCCAACAGAAAAGCTCACGAGTGAGAAAAGTTGGAGTTCATGAAATCAATTCCAGCACTGAAGTTCAACAACAACTTGTTCAACTGACCAAGAAAGTTGCCCTTCTCACTACACAAACCAACACCAATAATGAACAGTATGGTTTGTATGGCAACATGGGACATGG
Organism: Hippophae gyantsensis; assembly: GCA_030763125.1. Lineage (NCBI taxonomy): Eukaryota > Viridiplantae > Streptophyta > Magnoliopsida > Rosales > Elaeagnaceae > Hippophae > Hippophae gyantsensis. The sequence continues at coordinate 35,754,402 of CM061035.1, read as the reverse complement.
TACTGAAGCCTGTCCATACCAAGGAGAAACAACAGCTGGACCTGAACAGGTTAATGTATTGGGAGCATATCAATAGAGACCAAGGTATGACCCCAATTCAAATACCTACAATCCTGGGTGGAAAAATCATCCGAACTTCTTCTGGAGGCAAAGCAACCCTCCTTTCGCTCAGAGCTCAAATCAGCCAGGCCAGCAATTCCACCCACCTATCCCAAGAAGCATTCCCAATAAATCAACCTTGGAGGACAACTTGAATTCTTTTATTCAAGTTTGTAGAGATAACCAATCCAAAACCAATCAACGGTTGGATTCTGTGGAAGCTTCTATGAAAAAGGTGGAAGTTCAAGTAGAACAGTTAGTTGAACATTTACAAAAACAAAGCAAAGACTAATTTGATGGTCAAATGGGGTAAAATAAATTCAATGAAGAGGAAACATTGAGTTTGTCATTCTGTAATCTCCAAGCAACGTCTTACTAGAAGACGATAAATTTTAGTCCTACATGGGAGGTCACCCATTATTGTATTTTCCTTTGTTTTAGTTTTATTTTGTGTGTAATAAAATTCAAATGAAATAAATTTGTTTATTTCAAAAAAATTGTGTCCATTCTTTAAATTTAGCATAAAAAAAATAAAATAAAAAATAAATAAATAAAATAATAAATAAATAAATAAATAAATAAAATAAAATAAAAATTTACACCTTTTTGCTTTAAGCTTGTACATTTTGTCAAGTGAGAAATCTTTCTAAATGATATCTACTATTTTTTAAGAGCTAAATGTTGATAGGAGGAGGATTAATTTCAACTACAAATAACCATGGGAGATGCTGAAGATAGGTGGAAAATGATGAAGGACTATACAATGCCAATCATTGGCAATGTAACTTCTGGCATACAATTACAAGAGGCTGCAAGGAATTATGAATTAAAAAAGATTCATTATTCTTTGTTGCCTTCCTTTTATGGTGTCCCTAATGAAGATCCTTTGCATTTCATTCGAGAATTCTATGCTATTGTTCAAACCTTTCCACTACATGCAATTAATGAAGATCAACTTAGGATGAGGTGTTTTCCTTACACCCTCAAGGATAAAGCTTGGTCATGGTTCATTACTCTACAATCGGGTTCTCTAAAAACTTGGGAGGCAGTATATGAAATTTTTATGGGTAGGTTCTATTCCCATCAAAATATTGTTGACTTAAGGACGAAGATAGCAACATTTTCTCAAATGGTTGAAGAGCCCTTTCATGAAGCTTGGGAACGATTCAAACTCCTTTTCATTCAATGTCATAATCATAGCTTTCCATTGCAACTACAGAACCAATTCTTTTATGATGGTTTGACACTGCAGAGTCAATACATGGTTGATAATCTTCTTTGGAGGTCTTTGTGAGAGAAAAACCGCAGAGGAAGCCTATAATCTTTATGAAATTTGTTGGGTTCTAATTCCCAACAAAGAAGTGCTAGAAGGAGAGCAAGAGTCAATGAAGTTGGCTCCAATAATGAGATAACCTTGCAACTTGCTGAATTGACTAAACAAGTGCAACTTCTTACTACCCACCAAATGCCAAATCAAGAGGTGTGTGAAGTGTGTTTTTCAATTGGGCATGGTACTCATAATTGTTCAAGTACTTGTGATTCTAGTGTCAATTCCATAGAGGAAGTCAAATCCTTTCAAAGGTATCATCCAAACACCTATAATCACCCTAACCATCATTGGAAGCAAAACAATTACCCGGTCTACGCCCAATCTGTCAATCCAAGCTTAGAGGATAGCTTGAATGCTTTTATTCAAGTTAGTTGTGACAACCAATCGATAAATAATCAAAGATTGGACACCATGGAGGCTTCGGTTAAAAGAATTGAATCTAAAATTGGGCAACTGGCTGAACAAATGCAAAAGAAAGAACTGTGAAAGTTGCCCAACCAACTGTAACAAGCAAAGCATGTAAGAACCCTTCAAGTGGTAAGGTAGTCAATACCGGTTTACGAAATCTCTAACGATTTACCTTGTAGTTCAGGTAACAAAGAAGGTGATATTCTAGTCTCACAAAAAGGAGAAATAAGTGTTAAACTTAACAAGCCTTCTGAAAAACTCATTGGAGAGTCATCTGACATCCCCAAACTTCAAAAGACAACGAGAACCACACCAATTGCAAGTACCTTTTCCACATCGATTAAAAGAATCCAAACAAGATAAGCAATTCTATGATCTTTTTAATATGCTCTCTAAAGTAAATATCAATTTACCATTATTAGAAGTGATCATGAATGTGCCCTCATATGCTAAGTTTTTCAAAGAGTTGAACACTAAGAAAAGGAGGTATGAACTGAATGAACGAGTAGTAGTATCAGAAATTTCTAGCGCTATACTTCAGCACAAACTACCCCCTAAGTTAAAAGACCCTGGAAGTTTTATTATACACATAACTATGGGGGATAGGAAGGTTGCTAAAGCAATGCTTGATTTAGGTGCTAGTATAAATTTGATGCCTTACTCTATATTCTTACAGCTCAATCTAGGAGATTTAAAACCAACAACTATGTCCCTTCAACTTGTAGATAGATCTCTTAAGTATCCAAAGGGAATAGTTGAGGATGTATTGGTACAAGTAGACAAATTGATAATACCTGTTGACTTTGTGGTTCTGGATATGCAAGAAAATCCAGCATTGGACAAAGAGCACACAATATTCCTTGGTAGACCATTTATGGCAACTACTAAAACTATTATTGATGTCCAAGATGGAAAATTGACAATGACAGTCTTAGGAGAAACTGTTCATTTTAAAGTTTTTGATTCTTCACCTTTTCCTTCTATTTCTGCCATCGATGAAATATTCGATGTTGACCCTTTGGATAATCTTGTCCAAAGCACCTTTTTCCAAACCAGAATAGAAGACAAGCTTGAGACTGTTCTTACACTTGAAGAGGTCGAAGAAGATTTAGATGAGGAAATTAAGGGGTACCTTGAACAACTAGACAATGATGAAGTAATGACAAAATCTAGTACACTTTTAAATCTACCCAGTTCTTCATCTAGTAAAGAGGCCAATCCACCTGAACTTGAACTCAAAGACTTACCTAAGCACTTAAAATATGTGTTTTTGGGAGAAGGGGAAACTTATCCAGTGATAATTTCTTCAACCTTGACCAAAACCCAAGAAAAGGAACTCATCAAAGTGCTTAAATAGTTTAAGAAATCTATAGGTTGGAGTATCGGGGATATAAGAGGCATTAGTCCTACAATATGTATGCATAAGATCAACTTGGAGGATGGTGCTAAACCTGTACGAGAAGCCCAAAGAAGACTAAACCCAAATATGCAAGAGGTAGTTAACAAAGAAATTCTTAAATTGTTGGAAGAAGGGATTATCTATCCTATTGCGGATAGTAAGTGGGTTAGTCCAAAGGTACGTGGTACCAAAGAAATGCGGGATAACAGCTTGTTAAAAATGACAAAAGTGAATGACTGCCCACTAGCATAATCACTAGATGGAGAATGTGCATAGATTTTATGACACTAAATTTATATACTACAAAGGATGAATTTCCTCTTCCATTGATTGTCCAAGAGTTGGAAAGATTAGTCAAGTACCTAATTTTCTTGCTTTTTAGATGGATTGTCTGGATATTATCAAGTACCCATAGCACCAGAAGATCATGAGAAGACCACATTTACATGTCCTTTTGGGACATTTGCTTTTCGAAGAATGCCATTTGGGTTATGCAATGCCCCTGCCACTTTCCAAAGATGCATGATATCTATTTTCTCGGACATGGTGGAAAAATTCATTGAGATTTTCATGGACGATTTCTCTGTCTTTGGGAACTCATTTGATGATTGCTTACATAAATTGACTTTGGTTTTAGAAAGATGCATTGAATGCAATCTCACCCTTAGTTGGGAGAAAAGTCATTTTATGGTTCAACAAGGGATAGTTTTAGGATATATAATTTCAAACAAGGGTATTGAAGTTGATAAAGCAAAAGTTGAATTGACATCCAAACTACCTCCCCCTACATCTGTGAAGGGGATAAGAAGCTTCTTAGGACATGCAGGATTTTACAGACGATTTATTAAAGATTTCTCTAAAATAAGTCGTCCCTTATGTAACTTGCTATCAAAGGATGTTTATTTTGATTTCAACAATGATTGTCTTATTGCCTTTAATACCTTAAAAGAGAAACTAACATCTACCCCTGTTATTATGGCACCAAACTGGTCTTTACCTTTTGAAATAATGTGTGACGCTTCTGATTATGCTATAGGAGCAGTCTTGGGACAAAGAGTGGATAAGCGTTTGCATGTCATCTACTATGCTAGCAAAACACTCAATGATGCCCAAATGAATTATACCACCACTGAAAAGGAATTCTTGGCTATAGTGTTTTCTTTAGACAAATTTCGGTCTTATTTAGTAGGATCTAAAGTGATTGTGCATTCTGATCATGCTGCTTTAAGATACCTATTAAGTAAACCAAATGCCAAGCCAAGATTAATCAGGTGGGTCTTACTCTTACAAGAATTTGACTTAGAAATCAAGGATAAGAAAGGCAGTGAAAACTTAGTAGCTGACCATTTGTCTAGGTTGATTTCTGACTTCAACTATCTTAAAGATGAGAGTAATAAAGATATAGTTGAAACATTTCCTGATGAACAGTTATTTTCAATAGGTCCTAACCCATGGTATGTTGATATTGTAAATTATCTTGCCACCGGTGTTTTGCGACCTAACACTTCATATCAAGACAAGAAAAGTTTTTTTAAAAAACTATTAAGGACTATTTTTGGGATGACCCTTATTTATACAAGATTGGTCAAGATCAAGTCATCCGGAGATGTGTACCTGAAGAAGAACATAAGAGAATTTTAACTTTTTGTCATGAACTTCATTATGGGGGCCATTTTGGTGTTGAAAAGACAGCACGTAAGGTACTACAGTCTGGATTCTTTTGGCCCACTCTTTTTAAAGATGCTCATATGTTTTGTGCACAATGTGATAGATGTCAAAGAACAGGAAACATAAGCAAAAGAGATGAAATGCCTTTGACATCTAATTTAGTTGTTGAACTCTTTGATGTATGGGGGATTGACTTTATGGGTCCTTTTCCCCCATCTAATGGTTTTCAATACATTTTGGTTGCTGTGGATTATGTATCCAAGTAGGTAGAAGCTATCCCCACTAAAACCAATGATGGTAATGTTGTTGTTAAATTATTGAAGGATTTAATATTCAAGAGGTTCGAACGCCTAGAGCCATAATAAGTGATGGAGGTAGCCATTTTTGTAACAAGATCTTTGATGGAGTACTAAACAAGTACAACATCACACATAAAGTAGCTACTCCATATCATCCTCAAACTTCTGGTTTAGTGGAAGTAAGTAATAGGAAAATTAAAGGAATATTGGAACGCACTGTGCGTCCTTCAAGGAAGGATTGGGCATTTAAGTTAAATGATGCCTTATGGGCATACCGCACTGCTTACAAAACACCTATTGGGATGAGCCCTTACCGGTTAATCTTTGGGAAAGCGTGCCACCTTCCAGTTGAACTTGAACACAAGGCTTACTGGGCAATTAAAGAGTTGAACATGGATTTAGATAAAGCAGGAGAAAAACGGTTACTCCATCTTAATGAGTTGGAAGAAATTAGGAACGAAGCCTATGAGAATGCCAAATTATACAAAGAACATACTAAGCGCTATCATGATAAGAGGCTAGTTCCTAAGATTCTTCACCCTGGAATGAAAGTTCTTTTATTTAACTCTCATTTGAGATTGTTTCCAGGAAAGCTGAGATCAAGATGGGATGGACCATTCAAAATAGTTCAGGTATTTGCACATGGAGTAGTAGAACTATTGGATTCCAAGACACAGAAAACATTCAAAGTCAATGGGCATCGTGTGAAGCCTTATTTAGAAGAACCAAATAACATTGCTGAAATGGATTGCATTTGGCTGAGTAACCCTTAGCACCATAAAGTTACGTCTTGCTAAGACGTTAAACTAAGCGCTGGATGGGAGGCAACCCATCATTTTAGGTAAATTTTTTGTTATTTGTTTTATATACTTAATTTTATTTTAGTTTAATTATATGTGAATAATTTTTAAATTGTTAAAACTAAAAATATTTGTTGAGTTGTTAGAAGTTCACAGCAATCTGTCTGTATACAATTTAATGATGAGTATGATGAATGCACCTGCATTTCTCCATTACTACTTACACATTCTCAAGAAATAGGTAATCTTTCTTCTCTTTTCTCTTTATCTTTAATTTACAGTTGTTACATTGAGGACAATGTAAGTTCTAGGTTGGGGGTGGTGAAAAGTTACCATGCTTAATTAGAAAAGAAAAAAAAGATTTAACAATTTAAAAATTAATAAATAAAAAAAAATTCAAAAAATAAATAAAAAAATAAATAAAAAATTATTAATTTTTTCTTTTTTATGTTCACATCTTCATTTTTTGTGTTTGGTTTTATTTTCCTTGTGTGATTTAGTAACTTTTGGAAATATAAAAAAAAAATTCTCACAAAATTTTATTATTTCTTTAAATCAAATTTAAGTAAATAGTTAAGTCTTTTGTACTGTTAGATTAATTTTTGAAAACATATCATGAAATATTATGTAATTATTTTTGATAATTAGTTAATTTTTGTCATAACTAGTATTTCTTGATAAGATGTAGAAATTATATTAAACCCAAAATCGGTGTTTATGAATTTGTTTTAGTGGAGACTACCTTTGTGAGATATAATTTGAGCCTAATTTCCCTTATTCAGAGTGAAATATATATTTTTTTCTACTCCAAACACATTTCTTATTTCTTCAAATTCTTAGATGATCTCTATAGGCATTAACATTGAATGTATGAATTTTTTCTCATCTTAATAGAGTGTCGTATATTTTTTTATTATTTTTGCTTAGATTAAATGATTTGAGTAGAAATTGATAGTATATGCTTTTATCTCATTCGTGCATGACTGTTAAAAAAAAGAGACATATCTGGGTTACCTAAACCAAGATCAAACAAAAAAGCCACAAAATTAACCACTCACCAAAATCCTAAAAAAAAATGTACAATCTGTACATGGGTTGACTCTCTAAAAAAATGATATATATTGAAAAGTATCTTCAGAAAAAAATAGAGAGATAAAGAATATATAGTATAATCTACACACTATGACCCGCATTACCCAAAATCCAAAAAACAAAAAAATGTACAATCTGTACATGGGTTGACTCTCTAAAAAATGATATATATTGAAAAATATCTTCAGAAAAATATAGAGAGAAAGAATATATAGTATAATCTACATACTATGACCCACATTGCCTACAAAGTTGTGAGTAAAGGCTAATTACAAAAGAAAGATATAGAAAGTAATTCCCTAAAAAGTCATTGCACTTTCTTCAGTTGTAAAAGGCATATATCTTGAAATTTTTTCTTAATGAGTTTGATATATGCATGAAAATAATTTTTATATATGATATCTTTATAATTTATACATTTGATTCCTTCCATGAGATCAACGTCAAAATAACACTTTGAGCCTTTCTTCTTTATACATATGCGAACATATTAGTTTATTTCTATACATCAACTCTTTCGCATATAAATTAGTATGAGTGTTTGAACCCATAGGATTCAGTGTTTTGAGAGTATTGACTTGTGAGAAATAGAGTCGAAGCGAATTCGGATTCATGACACTGAAATTGGGTGAAATTAAATTGATACATTTTTTATATGAAATATGAAAATGATTTTCAACTAATTATTATAATAAATCATGATTGTTTAAGAAGATTAAAATAACTTATGCTTGAGATTTTAATTATGATCTTAAAAGAGATTAAAAAGTATGAGACATTTTTGTGTTATGTTGTTTTCTTTTATTCTTAAAAGTTAATTTTTGATGTTGTTATAATTTTAGTTTTTAAGTTGATTATTTTTATTTCTTTTGATTTTTACATTTAGTTCAATGTTTGTGGGTATCATTACTGAAAACCCTCACGAGACTCAAACTCGTCCACTAGGGCAACCTAGGGGTTTAAAGGCTTGTTGCATAGGCTAAATGCAACCGTTTCAATCCACGAAAGTGATTTAGGATAGTTCAATTTTTAGTTTTTATCGCTTCTCTTGCTAAGGGACTAGCAAGAAGCTGGTTGGGGGTTGTGATGAGTGCTCAAAAAGTACTAAAATTACCATGATTTTATGCACATTAATTGATTAAATATATATATATTTATATGTTTTATCATATATTTATATAAATTTGTCTTTTTCGGAATCACGGGTGTTTTTATTGTTTTTCAGGTATTTTCACTTAAAAACGTAACTTACAGACTCAAAGAGGAATACTGGAAGCAATACATCAAAAATATATTAATAAATAAATGGGAAAAGGTCAACAAATATGAAAAAATTGGACAAAATGGGTCAAAAATGTCAAAAAGGAGAAAATCGCGCCGCCGCGAAGCCCGCGCGCCCAGCGGCATCGCGGCCGGCGCCCAACGCTGCGTGCGTATCTCCTGCTCCCACGCGCACCCGTGTGCGCAGCGCCTGCCTTCCGCGCGCGCCTGTGCGCGCCCCAGCTGCCCTCCGCGCGCGCCGTGATGAGTGCTCAAAAAGCACTAAAATAACCATGATTTTATGCACATTAATTGATTAATATATATATATATATTTATATGTTTTATCATATATTTATATATATTTGTCTTTTTCGGAATCACGGGTATTTTTATTGTTTTTCAGGTATTTTGGCTTAAAAATGTAACTTAAAGACTCATAGAGGAATACTGGAAGCAATACATCACAAATATATTAATAAATAAATGGGGAAAGGTCAATAAATATGGAAAAGTTGGATAAAATGGGTCAAAAAGGTCAAAAATGTCAAAAAGGAGAAAATCGCGCCGCCGCGCCGAGCCCCGCGCTACGTGCCACGTCGGCCGCGCCCGATCCGGTTCCGCGTGCGCCCGCGCGCATCTCACCTGCTCCCGCGCGCGCTCGTGCGCGCAGCGCCTGCCATCAGTGCGCGCCCAACTGCCCTCCGCGCACGCCGACGCTCATTTCACCCCATTTTTCACGTGCAGCCGCCCCATGACGTCATCCTGACGTCATCAATGACCTCAGCATTTGCACTACGCGTTTTCACATTTTTTCACTCATTTTTTCTCTCCATCCTCACCTATAAATACCCCTCTTCCCTACACCTCAAAACACATTCTCTTCTCTCTTTCTTTCTCTCATTTCTTAGTTTTTTTAGTTTTTCTAGTTTTTCTTAGTTTTTAGCTTTTCTTAGTTAGTTTTTAAGTTCTTCCCTTTTTGGGAAGAACTAGTTATGTTTTTTGTAATTTATTAGCTTTTTGATTCAATAAATGGGAGTGCAAATTCCGCTTGGAGGTTTTACAGCAACGGGAATAGCATCGAAGTTCTGTAAGGATTTTATTTTCTTTACAGTTATATTTTATGTTTTATTCTTACATGTTATATTTAATTTGTCTGTGATTAAATTTAACTCTGCTGGCTGTTTATAAACATGATATAATAATAACGTTGTTATGCTTACGAAATATTAAATAGGTAAAAATCTCTAAAATGAATTGATTTTATTTTTATTCAAGATTTTATATTAAGAATGTTAGAGAGAAATATATTATTTTTCATTACAAACTTAAATCTGAAAATTAGATTTTAAGGTTTAGTTATCCGGTCTAATTTAGAGTAGTGCTCTTTTATTTGTTGGTACAATCGCCCGGTAGTTAGAGTGAAGCTTTATTTCAAAAGTTTTTATAAGAATTATTATCTGAAAATGTATTGACAACATGTTTGCAGTAGTGGTTTTAAAACTTGAAAGTTAGTACTCGGATAACTAAATTCTTAGGTTTAATTTGGACACCTTGAATAAAGTTTAAACTGTCTAACCCCACCAAAGGTGGCATTTAAATGGTTCATTTTCAATCTCTTAGAAAAAGGAATTAATTTAATTAATCAAATTAGTTATCAACCCCACCCATAGGTGTTAATTGATTTGTTTAGTTAACAAAGAATATCTAACCCCACCAAAGGTGGTATTCATATAAAAAAGAGAGAATCAATAAATATCAATTCATATCTTTAATAACCTAAATAATATGAGCAAACATAATTAACTTAATTATTATATCTATAAATACTCCACCATTATAAATGATAAAATTTGCATAAATGTTTATTGAATCTATGTTTATTTTTATGTAAGTAGATTAAAAACACAAAAGCCCAAAATATCGTGACAGGATGTTTAGGATTTAATTTCGTTTTTAAAAGTTTGAATAATAAATTAAAAACCACATACATTCCTTCCTTAGATCGACCTTGGGAGTATACTTATCATTTTCTACGAAATGATTCGTGCACTTGCGAGAGTTTTATAAATACATAAAACCAAAGTAACGGGCAGGATCGGCGATGTCGGTTCTGCCCCTATCAAAGAGTGTAATAGGAGAAGAAACTATTAAAACCAGTCTAAGAAGAAGAAATGTGTACTACCATGCAATGAATTGAGCCAATAAAAGCTTATCGTTGAACTTAAACTTAAAATTCACAGGTAGAAAGTATCAAAAACTGGTCTGGTGTAATTTGATGTCAGGGAAAAGTAACAACATGTTTTTTTAAAAGCAATGAGCTGAGAGATTGTGAAGATGGATGGGACCCTCGAGACTATTGGCCTATATATACACTTTTACATCTCTTGCCAACATTTAAAATTCAAAAATCAAGTGGGCATCCACGCCCCCACAGCATGACTATGACATGCTTGAAATGGGGACCGTCAGCCTAGATGGAATGAACATTCTTTCACCTTAATCCTTGCATCCGAACTAAAAGAGTGGGAGACTCGATGTTTGGACATGTTCTACGTGTTGATGTCGAGGAGAAGATTGAATTAGTACATATATGGTCGAGGTGAAGAATGGATGTAGGTCAACATTTATGCTTATTTTACGTATGCTTTCGAGATGATTCTTGTAAAGTCCATATGGGATCCATACATGAATGTCACATGTATGTATGTCCTATATATATCAAATGAAAAACCTAAAGTTATCATCATTTATTGCTCATTTAATGTATCTTTTTACTTTCTCTCTAAAATGAATATGTCCTAACAACAAACAATTAAGTTTTGCCATACGAACTAATTAACATTGATTAGTTAACATGTATAAACTTAATCACAAAAATGATAATGGGAATCTATATACATTATGTTTGTGAAAAAAATTATATATAAAAGACATCAATCTTGTGTTGACGATCAACCCATTTTTTAATTTTTTTTTTTTACTTTTATTATTTTTACATCAATAAATACCAAAATATCTATTTAATAAATATATTTTTATATTTTATTGTCATTTTTTATATCAATAAATATCAAAATATCTATATAATAAATATATTTTTTAAGAATGATTATTTTGTATGATGTAATTATTTTTAGTAGATTAAGATAGACAAATCATACAGTAAATGATCACCCATTTAATAAGTGTTAAATCAATTCACTTGTGAATATATCATATTTTTGTTGAATATACAAGTAATAAATACATTTTTTATAAATATTTATTTTGTATGATATAATTATTTTTATTATATTAAGAGTAAAAACTCATTCAGTTAGTGATGATACATTTAATTAATGTTCTTCCAATTCACTTATGATTGATCATATTTTTGTTGAATATTCAAATAATAAATACATTTTTTGAATAGATATTTTATTTAATATAATTATTTTTATTACATTAAGAGTGACAACTCATACATTTAGTGATGATCCATTTAATGAATGTTCCACCAATTTACTTATGATTGATCATAGTTTTTTTTTTACTTTTTGTTGTTTTTTACACCAATAAATACTAAAATATTGATATAATAAAATGTATTTTTTGTACTTTTTTTAATACAAATAAATATCAAAATGTCTATATAATAAATACATTTTTATAAATAATTATTTTATATAATGTAATTCGTTTTATTAAATTAAGGGTTATAATTCATATAGTTATTAATTACTCATGAGTATATCATATTTTTGTTTAATGTTCATATAACAAATATATTTTTATTACTTTAAACATGATAATTCATACAGTTAATGATTATAAAATTAATGAGTATTCGATTAATTCATTTATAAACATATCAATTTTTTATTCTTTATACGAATAAATATCAAAATATGCATATAATAAATATATTTTATTTTATTTTTAACACCAATAAATACATTTTTATGAGCAATTATTTTGTATAATACGATTATTTTTATTAAATTAAAAATGAAAATTCATATAGTTAATTATTACATTTAATGAATATTTGATCAATTTACTTAGCACATCATATTTTTATTAAATATTCATATAATAAATATATTTTTTATGAATAATTATTCTATATAATATAATTATATTTATTACATTAAGGGTGACAATTAATGATTATATATTTAATTAGTGATTGATCAATTCACTTATGAACAAATTATATTTTTGTTGAGTTAATAATTTTTATATTGATATCATATCATATCTCATATTAATAAATAAATAAAAAAACAGGGAGTTAATATAAATTATTTTTAAGCAAAAATTCTTATTAAATTCAATAAAGTGATGTCTATCATTTATATAAGATTAACTTCTTATATAGTAGAAATATTGATTAATTAAGTTTATTTGTTGTTGTATTATATTTAATTTATTTATGAAATAAAATTATATAATTATTATCAATATTATGATAAATTACTAATATTTATATTGTATTTGTATTATATTTCTCATAAAATAATTATTATTATATATTTATCTACTACTAAAATAAAAAATAATTAACTACTTATTTTAAAAATGCAAATTATTTTATATAACATTTTAATATTAAATTTTTAATTATAATAAGAATAATTTAAAATTTTATATTCAAAAACTTACTCTTTTTTTATCTTATAAAATAAAAAAATTTAAATAATAATTAATATTTAATAATTAATATATATATATCAAATCCAAAAACTAATATATAAGTAAATCCCCGATCCATTCGATCCCAAAGATTATAAAATCGTTGTCATTGTTTTTTCCATAGTAATCAAATCTTTTTCACAGTTAGCACCATTTTACTCTCTCCTTCTCCCACACCAACCCCACCGGTGAGGAATCTTCCACCGTTGCAGTTTGCAGAACTCCATTGCCCGCCATTCACGTTCCTGAGTCTCCTTTCTATCTCTCTAACCGTTCGGCGTTCTCCATCAGTCCATCTTCCTCTTCTCTAATATGTAAGATAACTCATTTTTTATTCTCAATTTTTGGGTTATTAGGTGTTCGTTTAAAATGGTTTCTTCGTCGTGTTTTGAAGATAGGTTTCATGACTCTTGCGAATCAAAAAAACATATCCCAATTTTACAAAAATTCAAAACCTGAAAATGATCGATAAACTAATCTGTGCATATTGGTCATACATATCCCATTATGATTCTGTGATAGCATTTTAAATTGAGTTAAATACTGAGATCACTACTTTAGTACTACCACGATTTTACTTTTGGTAACTTTTTTTACCTATATTTTTTATTTGATATAACCTTATTAGAAAAAATGTATCAATTTGATGCAATTTATCATTTAATTTAGAATTTTTTATATGCGTAATAATACATGTGTGATATTTAGATGAAATTTTCGGATAATTAATTAGTTAAATGATATTTAGAAAATATTTTTAGATAATCAATTAATTGATTATCCAAAAATAGTGTATTATTACACATATGAAAAATCTTTAATTAAAAGAAAAATTGTACCAAATTGGTACCTTTTTTAATGGGATACCACTAAAGTACCACCTCATAAATATGAGTAAAAAAAGCACAAAAAATAGAATCGTGCTACTACTAAATATGAGTAAAAAAAGCACAAAAAATAGAATCGTGCTACTACTAAAGTAGCAAACCCTTAAATACTTGTTGTACAATTAGATGGTGGGATTTTTAGCTCATTCATATTTTATAACTCGTTTACTATTGATTTAAATCATTGCAGCATCAAAAACTGATAATCACTATCTGCTTATTTACTTTGTACATTGAGTCAGCAGTTTTGCTATTCTAGACCTGGTTACCAAAGGAGGCTTCGGTATTTCAAGAAGGCCTAAAGTCTCTTTTCTGCAATAACTTTCTGTGTTCTTGCTTAGCAGAATCATGAACTATCATCTTAATATTTAGTTTTAGCTTATCTGCTTCCTAACCCACTTAAGAGATTGAAATTTGATGTCTAACCTTCCAATTCATAATTCACACAATTTAGTCCCAATGTTTCTAAATTTGATAAATTTAATCCAAAATATTAATTTTTATTAAATTGATTTAACAACGTTTTACTTAACTATCACATGATTGAAAAATTGAGGGCCAAATTAAGATTTTTGTCATAAGTGAGGAACCAAATTATGTGTTTTGAAATAGGTTGAGTACCAAATGAATTACAAAGACAAGTGCGTCATGGTCATGTGTAATGCCAATAAATCAATTTGACGGAAATTAAAATTTTGAACTATTGTCAAATTTAGAAATGTTAAGGACCAAATTGGTTGAATTGAAAGGTTTGAGACCAAATTGTAATATTTGAAATAGGTTGGAATCAAATGGATAGATAGCATTTAGTTTTTTACATCTCATGAGTCGTTAACTGGTCATATTTGCAATACTCAGCCTTATCTTTGTATCCATCACTTCTGTGGTTTCGTCCTGGTGCTGCCACAAATGTCTGGTTTGGAGGTGTTTTAAAATCAGAGAACAAAATAGTAGAGAGGAGAATGGATTCTACTTCAAAAAAGCCTTTGTTTTGTCTCAAATTTCCATGGGATACCCACCAAAATTCTACAAGTCCTAATGCCTGCTCCTTTGAGACTCCCTGGGTTTTCAAGTCTTTTCTAAGTTTAGGATCTGTTGCTTCCAGCTTCATCACCTCATGTTCAAGATCCTCTCATCAATGGATGAATATGTTCAAAGCCGTTCAGTTTGATTCTGGAACCATTCAAAATAAAATGTTAAAGAAAAGTACAATGTTAAGTCCTGAAGAGCAAGGGGAGGCAGAGCATCGAGCATTTGCCTCATCTCTTGCAAGTGGAAAAGAGGCTACGGTGTTTGAGTTTTACTCCCCCAAGTGCGGTCTTTGCAATTCATTACTTAATTTTGTTGCTGAGGTAGAGCATAGGAATTCAGACTGGCTTAACGTTGTTATGGCAGATGCAGAAAATGAAAAGTGGCTGCCTGAGGTAAGATGAGTATAAAATTGTAACTTGAATTGCAATAAATTTGAATCAACATAGTCTGGTTCTTTTTAAAGTATTTTAAGTAACCATACTTTATTTTAATATCTTAAGCTCTTTGTGCTGGTCTTCTTGTAGTGCAGATTTAAATTAATGTAGGACAGGGAGAGAGAAAGTAGAAAGAGGAGATAAGGAGGGGATAATTGAAAGTAACTCCATAACTCAGTAATTCAGGCTTAATTATAAGTGTAAAATCTGATAAAGTTTAGGAATCGATAGTATAATTAAGTCATTCATTAATCAAGGCTTGATAAATTACATGTAGCATAGGCTCTATTTTATACAGCACCTAATCATAATCCTATAATAAACCAACATTATCTAAAACCCTAATCCTAATGGAATAATAACTAAAATAAATAACTATTCTAATAATAATTTTTACTCTATGTACATAAATCCTAACATGTATGGGCTTATGCCTTTATAGGCGTTACTATGTTTTCCTGTTTTTGAAAGAAGGGATGGTGATGCTGCTCACCTTCTAGGGATTAAATTAGAATATTTAAGATATGAAACTTGCAATTTCTACGATAACTAAGATGATGAGCATTACAGAACTACTCATCATTGGTAGCCTTGAGAGGATCCAAAGTAGCTATTGGGTGAGATAGTATAGGATTCGAGAGAACTAATGAGGTTTCTATTATAAGTCTTGTTTCTTCCCAATGTTGATAATGAATTATAAGTATTAGGATGATCCGATTTTAGAGAGAGAAACTAGAGAGAAGTTAGAGAATAAGAAGAAATTTTGTATATCTTATAACAATATATAAGAGTATATATCATAGTGCGTCAGAGGGTACAATAGTAAATATATAAACTAACTTAGGCTCGATCACGTCGAGAGACTGGGTAGATGGTTGGTCTTTCAATGCTTCAGAATGCTCTGGACAAGTGGGGATGCTTGTAAGGTCAATACTCTAGGCGCAAGCATAGATGAAGTCTCAAGCAAGATACATTATGGATCGGGCTGTTAAAGGGTCGAGTTTAATCAAACAAAAAGCATTTACTCTAATACCACCAGTACTTAAAAGCATTTTAGTATAATCTTAATAAATTTGTCTCTAAGTCTCATTTCATTTTTGCTTCGTCATAGGGGTACATTAAATGGAACTACATAACATAATGATGCAATGCAATGCCTTTTACAATGTTGCTGATCTCCTTTTTGTTTGCACACTGTTGGAGAACTATTGAATTACTTCAGGCGACTCCTCTTGCATAATGTCTAACATAATGATGCAATGCATTGCCTTTTACAATGTTGCTGATGTCCTTTTTGTTTGCACGCTGTTGGAGAACTATTGAATTACTTCAGGGGAGTCCTCTTGCATAATGTCAATAACATGTTAATGCAGAGCTGTCTGATCGTTTAATCCTGGTTTTCAATGCAGCTGCTCCATTATGACATAAAATATGTTCCATGCTTTGTACTGCTGGATAAGAATGGAAAAGCACTGGCGAAGACGGGTATTCCAAGCAGTCGACTTCATGTAATAGCAGGTCTTTCTCATCTTCTCAAAATGAGGCGTCCTCCCAAAGTATAATTGAGATTGGATAATCAAGATTAACACCACCACCAACAAAAATCATGTGAAATGCGTTTACTTGTCTCAATACGTCAGATTTCATTCAATAGACATTGTGGGTTATTAGACATGGATCGTCTTGTTATTCTATCATAACATGGTTGTTACAAGATGTTTTGCTATCAGGTCAGAAAAAGAATTTGTTTTGCCAAGTAGTCTTCGTTTCACAGATTTTTTTTCCCTATAATGATTTTTTTGTTTTCCTTTCGCTGATGTCCTTGTAATGATTTATAATACGTACCGCAACTTCCAATATTTCAAAAAATAATATAATATTGCAACTTCCTAAGCTTTTATACAAGAAAGAAAAAGAAGAAACTCAATGCAGCCTGAAAAGCATTTTACTAATGGCTTTGAACACAGGTAAAAAATCATTTTTCTTTTGTGCGTGCGTTCAAAAGTAAAATTTTTTTTCTTTCATAACTTCATTAAATCTAGCAATGAAACGATTATGGAATGACCATAATTAAGGATGATCAGTTTTTAAATTCATTTATTTTGTTTTTAGAAATTTTAGTTACTTAGCTTTTACATAGAATACATAAATTATTAAAAAATTTAATTTATGACACTTTAATAACGTAACTATGTGATTAAAGTATATTTCTTATTTACATTTTATGAAATTATGTGATTAAAGTATATTTCATATTTACATTTTATGAAATTATGTGATTAAAATATATCAATGATGCATTTTTAGAATAATTTTTCCCACAATTAAATGTGTTTAAATGAGGATAAGCTTTAAGCGTACTCATATTTAAGCATGAATTAACGAAGGGGTCAAAAATGAAAAATTGCCCATAACTACAGTACTACATAACATGTGTTCATCCATGAGACCTTGGAGTTGTAAACTTGAAGCAATATCTGTGCAAACTCTTATTTTTGGTTACATCTTGTTCTTTACTATAAACATACTACAGCTAATAGGGCATCCAGAAATACCATACTAGATATGCCTTCATCTCACCCAAAACACCATTAAATTACACTCAAGTACCATTTTGGAACTTAATAGAGTTACATAAAGCTATGTGATGCATGAATTTTTTTTTTTTTTTTTGGGGGGGGGGGGAGGGGGGGGTAAGGGGGTAACCAGAATGCTTATGTTGCTCTTGCTTTCATGCCTTTTCTGCGTATCTATTTATTGTACGAGAAGATAACCGTATCTTTTTCTTCCCAATAAGTTCTGGGCTGCACTCGCTTTGCACCTCAACGCATACAAAAACATATGTAGAGCACAATCTGCTTATTTGAAATACATCTCTTCGCTTCGGACTCCAGAGGATCATGATCACTTTCACGTTGTACAAACTAGGAACAATTCACCACCAACACACCTGTCATATTTTAGTAAAAATGCCAATAGCTAAAAAGATAAAAGTTCTTGGAATTATAATGCATCTGTTCTTCCTACAGAAGCTCTCCCTGCTCTTAAAATAGCATTTTCAGAGCTCGGAACAGACTTCAGATTTCCACTATCAGACATATAGAAGTAATTGTAATTAATTCTAGTAACCAAATCTGCTAAATGTGGAAAGTTCCCCACGTTGAGCTTGAAGGATAGCACCTACATGTTGCAATAGACCACAGATGAGAACCCAGAGGGAGTCAGACAATGAAAAGAGAACAGGGGAACAGCAAAATATTACTCTGAGCAAGAAAGAAATACAATCATCGAATTGTTTATCTATGCGGTCAATCTCCATTTCACATTTGGCCTTAATTGCAGTTACTGCACCAGCACTAAGAGTTTGCTGTACGGAATAAAAATCCAAAGCTAATCCAAGGATGTTGTTGATTCTGCTGGCAATTAAAGCCCACTAAATGCAAAAGAAAGCAAGAGTATGAGATCCCCATAGAGATTATTAAATAAAGGAACCAATATTTTCAGCACTAAAAAACAAGAGAACTACCCACCAGCTTATCCGGAACAACAAAGCACTGCCGCTGAATTGACAGTAAGTACAACTCGTGAGCATCGATGACTTCATCCAGAGAACAAGCAGCGGCCATGCCCTCACATAGTTCCTGCCACGCACTGTGATAAACCTGTTTGCAAAATCATAATTAGATAAAAAAAAATAATTCTAGATTCCGTTTAAGAAGATTGTCAAATTGAAAGATTTAAAACACAGCTAATAGACAGTTACAGCAATTCTTATGCATGAGAATTGCTATACTTCTGGGTCAAACAAGCAGTCTAGCAAACGCCCTATAGAAATACTATTTCCTTGTCCAAATAAAATCTTGGCATATGCCTTTCAGAAGCAAGCAGCATGTTAGATTATTATTTTGAGCAATAAACTGTGAATAATTCAATGTATTTTGAGGAATTAGATCTGAATGATTCTGTAACTCTTTGATAACGACACTTTAGTCCTCTCTTTTTTAAGTTGTGTAAGTTTAGTCCATTAACTTTTAAATAGAGTCAATTTAATCCAATTTTTTTAAAGGGCAAAGTAAGATCCCTTAAAAAATTAGTAATATGAAGAAAAAAATCTCATTTGCTTCTCTCTTCATCATTGTCCAGCAACCCAGATTCCACAACCACCACCCCATGAGGCTTCATTGCAGCAACCAATACCACCAGACCTCTCTGTTCCTCATTGTCTTCTTGTTTTGATGCCACTTATGGGTTTTTCATCTTCGTATTTTAGGACTGAGACAATTTCAGATGCAAACTTGGGTTGTCTCTTGTTTAAATTGAATTGCTTGTTTTTCCTATGAAAATCAGTAAATGATCTTTCGACATCACCATGCTGGTAAAGGAAAAATTTGGCCCAGGTAACCCTCTACCTAATATGTGTTCTGTTTCATCCCCTGTTTGGTTTCAATTATGCATTTTCCATTCAAATAAGATAATTTATTGTTGATCCCAAGAAGGGTTGGAGGTGTTGTTGCAGACTTACTGGCTTTCAGCTAGAGAGATGAGAGAATGAGGATTTTTTTTTTATAGAAATTGTATTTTGCCCGCGAAAAATAAAACTTTTTTACATAATTGGACTAGACCTACCAAACTTCAAAGAAACAGGACTAAAGGCCCTGATCAAATAGTTCCAGAACCATTTAGACCCTAGCCTTGAAATTTGATATATTTATGTATAGGATGCATACTCTATCCATCACGTATAGGTGAAATGCATCCACAAAATGAAGTAGTTTTTGCTCCAACAACCAGTGACGCTTGCAGTTGCTTTTGATGGTGCCTCTACCCTACAATAAAATCCAGAAACACCAGGTCATTAAATAAGAAAGCATCTGAAACTGAATTGGAAAAATAAATGGAAGCCAGTGCCTTTAAAATCACATACTATGATAAAGTTCAAGAACCAAAAAAAATGCTATGATTAACAGTTTTCTAAAAGGGAAGGCTAGACAAAAAAAATTGAAATACTACTATGCAAGAGGTGATTATACCTTCCACATCCACCTCCGAGCTTTGTCAAGTACAAATTTTGCATGCTTGACCTTCAGCAAGAAGCCCATCACCTACACCACATTTTGAACGACGATGAGTGAAGGAAATTAAATCAGATAGCTATAATTTACAAAGTGAAAAAAGCTACCTGATTATACTTCTTGATTGCTTCCGTGTTAGCAATGAGTTCCAGTGGCCATGAGACCTATTGCAATTAATAAATAGACTTAAAATGGAAAATATGGGTCAAAAAAGTGAATAATTGTAGAACAAACCTTATATGAAAACTTCAATAATTCAAGACCATTTATCCCAAAACTTTGTGCACTACTTTTACGAAGAGTTAAGGGAAAAGTAGACATAGTATGCTGCTCACTGCTATTCACACCATGATTGTTGCAAATGGAGACAATCAACGATTCTGGAGCACTTAGTAAGCCACCATCAGCAGAGTTTCTTATTGATTCCTGCAGGAATAAGAAAAAACCTTGCTATGACAAATAGCAAAAGAAATTCAAACAACTCCTAGACCAGATAATACGAGGTAGGATCATGCATACTCCAGAACTAATAACCACCATAAAAATGTGAAATGAACAGCTCATGCAGTGAAACCTAATAACAATATCTTCCATCCTGTAGTAGCAACCCCCTAAAAAACATCCTGTAGTAGCAACCCCCTAAAAAACATCCTGTGAGTTTGCCTAATAGCGTCTTAAACTTTTAAGGTTTCCCTCCACAACTGTAACTTACAATAATATTAATTTAATTCCTTCCGCATAATAATTAAACAGTTACGAGTTGCAACTTCTCATCATTTGATAAACTACTTCAAAAACCACATTCTTTGTATGTTTCCATAAAACAGATTATCCATATCCCAAATTGATAACCAAGAATAGACATGATGGTCCACATAACTACTCCATATGGCACAAACGATGCTCTTTATTAAAAAATACAACTATGCAAGTTACCTGTAACATAGTGTTCAACTCAAAATCGTCATCCCAAGTTTCTCCTTTATCCAGCTTCTCAAAAATCACTGTCAGGAAGTGTTGAAGCAGATCACCTAAAATCAGCAGGGAGACAAGGTCAAGGCAATTCTTAATCACATGTGTTTCAAGAAAAGACAATAATTGACATACTAGGAGATACCTGATCCTAACAAATAAATGGCACGCAAAACAGCAAGCTCATCCATCAATTTCCAACCATTCATCAACTTTGACAATATATGCCTTCCAATGCAATCCACCTAGTACAATGTTGATTTTTTTTAAACAGATATGAATAGCATGATGCCACAGTTTCAGTAAGCAACAATAATGAGTCACTTACCTGCTTCTTGATGTAGACAGTGAGGCATTCCTGCACTATAACCACAGGAAGAGGATTGATTCTGGGTTCAAAATTCTGAATCCAGTTGAGAATTCTTGAAGGAAGGCTGCTATTTTTCTGAAAGGGTAAGAGTTCTGAAAGACAGCAATTCTCCTGGTTTCATCCATCACAAATATGTCCCATTGATTGCCAAAAGAAAATTACAGAAGCCCGAAACCTTTATAGAAATTATTCAACTATAAAGCAATTGTACCTGAAAGGAAGGAAGAATAGTAGGAAAAGGAAACACCATTTCTAACATATTTGAGTCATTCTTTGAACGAATATATTCAGTTTCATCAAATAGAAAACCAGAAGCATAGCTTGTTCCTCCAAATCCAAATGTGGATCTAGTCTCTCCTTCACCAAATACAGCTTTTCGTAGATCCTCATCATTTAGAGCAGGCAAACAGGATTTTTTTGATAAATTTAATGTTTTCCAGGCATCCTCATGCCTGGAGAGGATCGTTTGGCAGACAATCATCACAGGATTTTCAGGACAAAAGGATCTCAAAAAGGGCAGACCATTTACAACATCAGCAGCCTTTTTCTCTTCTCTTATATCAGGAAAATCATTCCAATCTCTGTGCAAGTACTTCTCATCAATGACTCCTTTATCCCTGAGAGTCTCAAAATAGAACTTATACCAAATTTTTTCTGAGCATGTCACTGGAAAGATTTCACCACTATCACTTTCAATTTGTCTTTTGTTCAGAGTCTTAGGACCAAAGTCATATGAAGGAATAATCTTGGTTTTACACCAATCATCTTTGCAAAGATAAGGAAAGATGCGATCACCGTGGCCTATAAGACCTGCTAATGAAACACAGAGAACTTCTGATAACGTTAAATCTGAAAAGCTTTGACCATGATAAGCACCACTCCTAGCACTGAAAAAACCATTACCGCCATCAATATCACAATGACTTCCTTTGACAGATGCTGTAGACAATGTCATAGGAATATGTCGGATCAGCTGCAATGACTTTCCAGCCGAAACAATTGAGTTAGCTATGTCCATAATAAACAATGGGCATGCTTGACCCTTTTTGATCGACTCCTTTCCTTTTAAAATAGATTCCCTTTGGCCCTCTTCGTTTTTATCATTTGTTATAGTTCTATTGTCAGTGTTAGAGAACATGCCACCTAGCTGGCTTTGTCTTTGTCTCAATAGATAACTCTTCTCCCAAAAATCAGCCTCATCAACAGAGATGGTTTTGTTAGCATAAAAGAACATCTGCCAAGGAAAAAAATAGACAATGAGTTGCATAAATGGCCTCTGTCAACTAGTCAAAAGCATACTTAAATAAAAAAAAAAAAAACACCCAAACCATTATATGGATAAATCATAGAAAGTTTCAAATAATGCATACAGACATCAAAAGGTTAAGAAATACAAAGATCAAACTTGTCAACAGGAGTAATACATCTATGACATACACTTATAGGATACATAGTTAAAATGTTCACATATCTTTGTACTGCGCTATTGCTGAATATCAAAGGTTCAAAATAAAATTGCCTTTATAGGATACATAGTTAATATGTTCTTATCTCTTTATATTGTTCCATTGCTGAATATCAGAGATTCAAAATAAAATTGCTAAATATGCCCTTCACTTCATAATATTGAAGTTCGAAGTACACTTAACAAAAATGTTCCAAAGTTTTAGAATATAAAACTAGGCTCTAGTGAAAATTACCTCCTCAAAAGGATCATCAAGTGTTCCCTCAAAAAGCCACGAGTCTAGAGCCTCAACATATGGCATTAAACTTCCTAAAAACATATGAAGTAGCATTCGGTAACCTTCCTCCTGAAATTAGCATAATTTATAAATTTAAATTGCATACTCGGACAACTATGAGTGATTGGGAACATAAAAGAAAAATGTGCCATAAAATTAATCACAACCTCACCCCCATGCACAAGACACACTTCATCTAGCTTCTTGTACAGATAGTCAAGGATATGCACAGACACATCAGCCGCTGGGATAGAAGAATTAGGTACAAAATATGCCTCGGGAACAGCACCATGCACTATTTGCAATAGATACTCAGCACCTGAGCAAAGGCTGCCATCAATAAATGGTAATCAGCAATGTAAGGAACTACTAAATCTGAAATGCATTACACCTTTGCTACCATATGAAGCAAGGCATGAGTGTTAATTTGAAAATGGTACTAATCAAAGAACACAGAGACATAAACACATTTCTAACAAAAGAAACAAATGGATTAGGAAGCATTTCTTCATATAAGAAAGATGAAACAGAGATAACCCACCAAAAGAATAAAAAGAAAAGTTTTTTAAGCCTGAAAAATAGTTGATTTCTCCTCCAAAAAGAACAATAATACAGAATGTATCTTTATGGTGAGAACTAAAAGAATAAAACGAAAACTCTTCCATGCCAAGGCTTAAATGACAACACAATGACTTCCCTAAATGAGGCATTACTGATTATCAAAGCTAAGAGCTTAACAAACCTAAATAAAGAATTGGTGAGCCCCAATAAGGTAGGGCTGAGTCTGTCTCCAGCAGTGGTTATCTTCCTATGTTCCTCCAAAGCAACTTCACGCAACCTCTGCTCCAAAAGCAAGTAATCACAAAAACATGATTAAAACTAAACCTATAACAAAATTTCATCAAATTACTTATCACCATACATACCTTAAGCCATGCAAACGCAGACGATGCAAATGCCCTCAAAGTAGGTGGAGGAACTTTAACAGATTTCTCAGCCTTATTTATTACAATTTCCACCAGCTGTAAGCATGTTGCAGCATGCATAAATTGATTAAGAATGGCATGAAGACTTGACTGAGAAAGGTGTCTCAAATATATCCCACTTTTGACACGAAAAATCTTCATCTGATAATCCCAATAAAAAAAGGAACTAGAAAATCCTTGTAGCATTTCCAATACAGATCGCACCTTTAAACAAAAACAGGCACATAATAAATCTATCTCTCTGTTTACATTAAAACCCATACAAATAAAAAGAGAGTAGGCATACCACATCAAGTTCATTTGTTCTCGAGGATGAAATTGGTGCTGCAAAATGCAAGCCACCAGTGTAGGCATCCTGGATTTTGTTAACGAAGCCTTGGGGAACTTCTATTGTTCCCATATCAGCAGAGTTTGTGTTGCCCGAGGCCGCAATTAATAATGAGGCCTTCGAAATGTAAAAGTTGAGAACAACACATTTGAATGATTGACAAGGTACACAAATCATCATATCAGATCACTAAACTAGCTAAATGTCACAGTACCATACATACAAGGTCAGCAAATCTATGCATAAAGAATAAAACAGAAAACCAATCAATCAAGATAAGGCATAGAGATTACCTATTACAAACTACAACACAAACAAGCATAATAATCCACGGGCATGGGACTGAGAGAGTGGACTGTGGAGACTATTAGCCGGCGGCATACTTGACGGTCAGCATGGTATGGTAAAGTCGAAAAGGGAGAGCGAGTAATTAGGGCATGTGATTTTTCATTTTTAACCTCGCACCAATTTTCTTTTCTTTTCAGTTCTTTGTTTTTTATCTTGAAAGAGAAATATTATTAATAATTAAATAGATTTTTTTTATCACAAAAATTATTATAAAAATATCATCAAATTTTTTTATTACTTTTATATCATTAAATTTTATAAATATAACAAAAATATCATCAATATATATGTAACTTGCTATTAACTCTCAATAATTGATTACATCAATGATATTTTTATAATATTTTATAAAATTTAATAGTATGAAATGAAATTAACAAAAAAATATGATGATATTTTTATAAGAATTATAAAGTTTAATGTTATGAAAATAATAAATTAAATTTCGATAGTAACTTTATAACAATCTCTAAAATTTGATGATAAAAATATCTATTTAATTTTCCCACTTTTTTTCCTAATTTTTCAAAAACAAAATATAGTTTTTTTTATTTGATACATAAATAACTCAGTTATTCAACATGTTTCACTTTTAAAAACATATATTTTTATACATTGTAAGAAAAATAAATATATTTTTTTCTAATGATGATTAAAAATAAAATTCTATATATGAAGATAGATTATGTCATGTAATTATAACTTTTCTTTCTAATTTATTCTTTTATGTTCTATTATTTTTCTATTAATATATCATTTTATATTTTTCCAATACAAATAAACTGTTGTTGAATTTTTTTAAGTTTTAATGTTAGTAATGTTTTATAATCAAAATTAGGTTTTGAATGTTAATAATGTTTTATTATCAAAATTCTAATACAATTGAATTTTTTCTTTTTTTTTGAGAAATTTTACGATTTAATTTATGCTTGCCTCAACTTTGTCTCTTATTCTATACTGCTAAATGGAACTTTTTTTGGAAATATCATCCCTAGAATAGGACTTAGTCAAGGTGATCATGTTTCTCCTTATTTTTTATCATTGAAGCCAAAACTTTGTTTAGATTATTGGTACGTGCTGAAAATAATACTAGCCTTCATGATATTAAGATAGCGAGAAATGTCCCTACTATAAGTTAGTCTCCTTTATGCAGATGATTTAATTCTCTTCTAAAGGACTAACCTAACTGAGATAAATACTATACATGAGAATCTTCAAACGTATTTTAAATAGTTTGGGCAAAATTTCAACTTATCAATATCTTGTATCTTTTACTTTTAAAAATGTATCCTCCAAATTAAGCATCCAAATTTAATCAAATGTAGTTGTTTCAACTATTAAAGGAAGAGTAAAATTTTGAGGTCACAAATTATTCATTCATAGATAAAAAAAAGTAGAGAGTTCAGAAAGATAATTGATACTCTTTTTTTCTAAGACATATAACTAGATATCTCCCATTTTGTCAAAATCTGACAAGTTAACTTATATCAAATTTTTTTTACTCTACCTTCTTATTCTATGAGTATTTTCAAATTACCTAAATCAATTTGTGAAAAATAGGATGCAATAGTTAAAAAATTATGGTAGAATTTTTCCTCAAGATATTTAGCTTATAAGAGTTTGGGACCAATTGTGTCTACCTATATAAGTTGAGGGTCTAAGTTTTGACAAATTTGAGGACATTTATTCTAATTGACTTGTTTTAAAATTAGGGATGAAACTTTTATAAACATCTGGAGAGACCTTTGGATTTCATGGATCCCACAATTCAAATGTTTCCCTCCCATAATTTCTCTTGATTGTATGCATAATTTGCTAGTTTTGGTCAAGGATCTCTTAAATCAAGATACTAATAGTTTGAATTTTCAATTGATCTATCATATTTGGGATCTTATCTCACAAAAATTCAACAACCCGTGGAAGGTAAATTGATAAATATCTAAAATTACATTTCTTACATATATTTTCATAGATATTCATACATGTTATTTTATCATTGAAGGCATTTTATGCATTAATTAAGAAGTTTGATCACATTATAGTAATTAAACATATTTATATGGATAAATGTTAATCTAATATGATTTATGTGTTATATGAGAGACTTACATTGAGTATTTTTATATTTTAAATGGTTAAGATGCATTCAACTTGTTTTGTGAGGTTGTTCAGGCAATTTGTAAGGAAAACTTATTTTTTGCCATCACTTGCATCTAGTTTAGTAAAATGATTATATCTTGGGATGTAGATATTGGATTAACATGATTCGAGTTGAGGAAAACTTATTTTTTGCCATCACTTGCATCTAGTTTAGTAAAATGATTATATCTTGGGATGTAGATATTGGATTAACATGATTCGAGTTGCATTGGAAAGCTAATGCAATTATCTACAACTTTCATGTTTATTATTTTATTAATTTGAGATGTGAAAAAACAGAAAGTTGCAAACATTTAAAAGATTATTTGTATCATAAGCCTACCATGATAACTCACATTCACACTAAAACAAACTCCTTTTATTGCCGTAAAAAAAATCAATAAAAAGGTTGACTTAATTTAAAATTTGAGAGCTTTGTCTCTCTTCTTACTCTTTTAGTTTTGTTATATTTATTTATAAAATGTCTTTCTAGAACTTTTGCTAGAGCTAAGGGTGAAACTTTGATGAGTTTACAGTATTGTTCTTCATTTATTCCTTTTATTCTTCAATGAAATTCTTTAGTTAATTGAATCATATATATTAAAATTATGTTTAGTTTGTTTGAGCTTTGATTCATTGTTAACATTATGAATGATACATTGAATACTTACACTATTTTTACATGTTAAGTTCATAAGTTTACTACATACTATAAATTAAATATGAAAGGTTATCTCTTAAATATACTTATGCAATAACTTCCAATTAAGATTAATTCGTACATGAGTCTTAGTTAAGATATAAAATGAATGAAGTATAACTATTGTAAGTGTGTGAAAGTGAATCCCTAATGTTGTGATTTTGTTAATTGAATCATTATTTATTATATATAAACCAAATAATCAACCTTTTACCTTTCAATTGATCTAAAATCTTTATTTCCAATTCTTTGAGGATTTACATTCAAACTTTATTATTTCAGACAAACTACACATAGATATTGCAGCTTCTTAGTTGTAGCAAGTTTTTGTGCTGTTGTTTGGGAGTTGAATAAAGGAAAGTATGCATCTTTTGAGGTTTTTTTTCATTTGGTAAACTCTATCCTTTATTAATTTTTCTCTTAATTTATTTTATAATTTTATTTTTATTTATAATTTTTTATAAGGAACATTGAGCCTCCTACTTACTACCTATGTTTCTTTCATAGTTGGCTAAGCTACCTATTTTTATTAACAATTTTTATTTATTATTTACCATTATTACACCAATTTAATTTTTGTTATTATATGATAGTTTTGTATTGGAATAATAAATCTGTCAATTACTTAAAGCGGATAGTGAAACTTTGTTTGGGAATCTTTTTGATTTACCTCATCATTTATAAACATTTAACATCATGGTTGAAAATGAAAGTGTGCACGATAAATATGAAAATGAACCAATACAAACCATGCATGAACATGATTATTTATAACCTCTTAGAAATTCTTTCCCTTCATGCTTTATTTTTCCTCTTAATACTAATAATTTTAGATTCAAGCAGTGAATGATTCCACTAATTCCAAATTTTCATGGATTAAAATTTGGAAGTAAATATTTACATCTTAAGGATTTTGAGAAAGTTTGTGCTACTTCCAATAACCAATCATGTAGTGATGAAATTATTAGGCTAATTTTTTTTTCTTTTTCTTTAAAAGATAAAGCAAAATCATGGTTGAATTCTTTTAAACCAAGATATATTGATAGATGGAAAGAAATGCAAACTGAATTTTTTTAAAAATTCTTTCCAAACCATAGGAACAACACTTTGAAAATATAAAATCAAAAATTTTGCCCAAAATCAAATGAACCATATTTTCAATGTTAGAAATATTTTAAGGATTTTTTAAATTCTTGTCCATGCCATAGTTTTGGAAAATTGTGCACTATAAGCTTTTTTTATGAAGGGTTAGCACCTAAAACAAAAAACAATTGTTGAAACAATGTGCAATGATGAATTTCTTGATGAAGAACCTAAAAAAGCTTTATAATTTTGAGGTCATTTGGTAGAAAATTATCAAAATTCTATAATATTTAGTCTTTTTAGTTCTAATGGAGGAAAATATCACCTTAATCAAGAAAATGATTTGAATGCTAGGATTGTAAATTTGACTAGAAAAATTGAAGCCATAGAACTAAGGGACGTTAAGGAAGTTAAATTGGTGTAGAATGATGAAATTTGTGGCATTTGCAAAATTATGGGACATTCTACAAGAAGTTGTCCAGTTTTTAAAAAAGTGCTCAATGACCAAGCAAATGCCATGAATGTTTTCAAAAATCCATTTCCTTTTCCATACTCTAACACCTATAATCCTAAATGAATAAGTCATCCCCAATTTTAGTTGGAAAAATGATAATAGTACTCGTATTATTCCTTCTTAAGGACATTCAAATTACTTTCCATATCACACATAATTAGGATCAAAAAGCCTTAAGGAAACATTGCAAACATTCATGCAAGGACAAACAAACAAAAAACAATCAAACTTCCAAAGCCATAAATGAGATAAAAAAATACACTCAAAACATTGAACTCTTTTTTACGCATTTAGAAAAAGATAATTTTTTAGCTAAAACTCAATCAAACCCTTCAGGTCAATTTTACGTAAGTGATTCTAATTCATGTAATACATAACCTTAAAATGCCAATTCCATCTCTACTCTTCACAATGATAAAGTTAATGACAAAACCATTCTTTTAAAGAAACAAAAATTACATGAAAAGCCTTGATGAAGATGATAAGTCTAAGTCTTGTAATGTTCAAAAATATCCCATTCCTGCACATTTCTATCAAAGATTACAATTACTTCAAAACTTTAACCAAAATTTTGAATTTTTTATACTTTTTAAACAAGTCAAGATTAATATTCCTTTGTTAGATGCAACTAAGAAAATTCCATCTTATGCAAAAAATTTAAAAGATGTGTGCACTGTCAAGAGAAAACTTAATGTACAAAAGAGAGCATTTTTTTGTTGAAATTGTGAGTTTAATTATTCAACAAAATACCCTACCTAAGTTCAACAATTCTACTTGTCCAACAATAACAAGTGTTATTAGAAATATTAAAATAGAATGTGCTTTACTCTATTTGGGTGCAAATGTTAATATATTGTGTATGATCAATTAGAGTTAGATAAACTTATACCAAAAACAATAATACTTCAACTTACTAATCATTCTATAAAAGTTTAGAGGGGTATTGTTAAAGATGTGTTAGTTTAAATTGACAAATTTTACTATTATGTTGATTGTATTATTTTAGATACACATCCTGTATTAAATGTTGACAATCAAATTTTTGTCATGTTAGGACGACCATTTCTTGCAACTTCTAATGCTTTAATAAATTGAAGAAATGATATTTTAACTCTTTTTTAGAAACATGACATTAGAATTAAATGTATTTAATATTTGAAAACAATCTCAAGATAATGACAATATGCATGAAATATATTTGATTGAAGAAATTATGTATGATTACTTTACTTCTTTTGATATTTTGGAAGCTAGTTTTCCTAGTTGTTAAGATGTTCAAATTAAAACTTCTAATGTTTTTTATTTGTTCAATGCTTCTTTGGAGCTAAAAATGGATGTTTGGAGGAAAAGTTTGAAAATTTATCATAAAGAAATGATGTTCTTATACCATCAAATATTCAACCTCTAAAATCGGAGTTAAAGACACTACATTCAGATCTCAATGGGTAAGAATGACATGTGTTCAGTAATAATTTCTTCAAAATTGAATGAATCCTAAAAAAGTAAGTTACTAGTAACTTTACTAAGTCACAAAAATGCAATAGGATGAACCATAACTGACATAAAGGGAATTAGTCCTTTGATTTGCAAACATAATATATATCTAGAGGAAAATTCCAAGCTCTCTAGAGAAATGCAATGAAGGCTCAATCTTAATATGAAAGATATAGTAAGAAATGAAGTCCTAAAGCTTTTAGATGCAAGTATTATTTACCCTATTTTTGATAGTAAGTGGGTCAGTCCTACCCAAGTCATACCTATGAAATATGAAGTTATTGTAATCAAAAATAAAAATAATGAGTTGATTCCAATTAGAACTATCTTTGGCTGGCATATGTGCATTGATTATAGGAAATTTAACTTAATGACTAGGAAAGATCATTATCCTTTACCTATTTTGGATCAATTTTAGAAAGGGTGGCTAGACATAAATTTTATTATTTCCTTAGATTGGTATTCATGGTATAATCAAATTGCAATAATTGCACTTGAAGATCAAGAAATTTCACATGTCCCTTTGGTACTTTTGCTTACTAATTCTCGTCATTTGGATTGTGTAAAGCATCAACTACATTTCGAAGATACATGCTTAGTATTTTTGATGACATGGTTAAACGTTTTCTTGAAGTTTTCAAGGATGATTTTTTTTATTTTGGTGATTATTTTATAAATATTTGCATGTAATATTAGTTTCTAGGTGTATCTTTTAAGAATATTTTCAAGCTGAAGAAACTATCGAGCCTCAATAATCACATCTTAGGTATATCTCTATTCTCATGCACGTTAGATTTCATATAGACACATAGAAACATTGTTCAAATAGGTTACTCGATAAATCGAGTGGTGACTAGATTGATTAAGCTTATTTAAAACTAGTTGAACTAATTTTTAATATAACTAGATCGATTGAAAACTCGATCAATTGAGCACTAGATCAATCCACTTATTTCTAAATTAATTAATTTTCTCACTAGATCGATTGAGATTTAACTAGATTGATCGAAGTATTCATAGTCGAGCAATCGAGCTTAACTAGATTGATCAAGTGTCCATATTGGATAAATTGAGCGGCTAGATTTTCAAATTTAACCTAATTTTTACTCGAACTAATTAATATTTTTACTATATTATCCTTATATTTTTAAGCTATTCGAAATGCTTTTAAAGATAGATTTGTAATAGACCTTTGACCTAGAATTTCCACTCATACTAATTTAACCATATTATTGGCTCACAATTTTGCTAACCATATTCAAACATTTTTTTCTACATCTTAATATCTATTTCATTATTTTGTAAAAGATTTTCAAGTAAGCTTTTTCATTGAGTTATTTTATCTAACACTTGTGCCTGTGTTTGATAAGTTAATAATCATATAATATTTATGATATTGTGCTTTTAATTGATTGTTCTAGAATTGCTAGTTATTTTCGATTTGTCTAGTATATTGTTTAAATAGTTAGGGTTGTTCATTATTAAATATTTTATAGGAAATACTTGCACTTGTGTTTGTGTGCTAATTTTTCAGGTGACAATAGTGCAGGTTCGATTAACTCATGGGACTCGAGTTTGTCAGAACATTGGTCCAAATCTGAACACCTTTCTTGTAGATACTGATCAAAGTAGTAGCATGTAAGTAGATTAGTTGAAGGCATTACCTTTGTCGATAGTTGATCGCCATAAAAATTGTGTATGCAATGAATACGCAAATATACGTATCGTAACAAGTAATATAATGATAAGTAAAGATCGTTCCCACAGAGATTATTTTTTTAGAAACTAATTTTTAAAACTAAAAATAATAAAAATCATTTTTTTGGTGTTTTTATATCTTAAGAAAGCAAAATTAAAATAACTAAAAGTAAATAGCAATAATTAATTAAATCAGATTTTGTGACTAAAAAGATATATGAGAAAATATCTAGGAATATTTAATTCCCCAAATTTATAAACATGTGAATCACTAAAATCCCCCCAATATAATATCAATTAATTACATAATCAATTGAATCAAACCTAACATATATTCCTCTCTCAAGTAAACTACACACCATATAGTAATTAATTTAATCACACTCTCATGCTAATTAAATTGCATGCTACTCATTAAGTTCATCAATTATGGATCATATATTTACTTGTTTTATTTAATAAATAGTATTTTTATGGCCAAAAAAATTAAAATATAAACTTTTTAGTGAAAAGGGGTGAAAATATAATTTTTGAAATTTTTTGGAATTTTTATGAATTTTTAACACAGAACCAATTAGAAGCTACCATACCATGCAAGCAGAGGAGCTGACTGGGCAAGCCACGTGGATGACACGCAAGCATGGAGAATGAATCATGTCGCGTCGCGTGTGAAGAGGACCAAACACACGCCACGTGTCAACACGACATTCCATCCGAGTTCGGATATTGGTCAACACGCCATTGCTCCGCGCGTTCCACCCGTACGCCATGCCATCTGTTCTCGCAAATCACATCGCACCACATGTTGTTGACTCGGTAAGCATTAACTCTGACCAGTCTCCCCTGCCACGAGTCGCTCCCTGATTCGCCCAATGAATTCTGATGCCACGTGTTGCGTTGGGATTGGCTGAAATTGTCAATTTTGCTTGTTTTGATCATAGCCCTTGATTTGAAGTTGATTGGACGGTCCAGATTGCACCTGAGCTTTATTTAAGCCCCTAATCACTCCATAAATCCTAAGTAGCCTCCATTAGCCTAATTTTGATCAGTTTTTAGAGCTAAAAAGAGAGAAAAATACAGAAAGTTGAAGAAACGATACAATTTTGGTGGAGATTCAAGAGGAAATAAATTCTGCAATTCAAGAGATTGATTGTATTTCTTTTTCTACTCTTTTCTTTATTAATTTTATGTCTTTCTTTATGAAAAATATGATCTTTATGAACACAATTATGTGTAATTAATTTATTAATCTAGGGATCTTATGAACCCAATTTTCACCATGTGATGATCTAATATTTTTTTTTCAATTATAATATTAATTTAATTATATTATTTAATCTCATTTTTATGCTATTAATTGTTTGACCAACAATTTATCTATAGAGGCAATTAAATAGATTTGAGAAAATTAATTAATTGTTTATCTTGATTAAATAACATGCATAGTTTCTAGGCAGAGATGTATGATTCTTATGTATGTGATCCATAATTGATGAACTTAATGAATAGTATGTAATTTAATTGACATGAAAGTGTGATTAAGTTAATTACTATATGATGTGTAGTTTACTTGAGAGAGGAATACATGCTAGGTTAGATTCAATTTATCATGTAATTAATTGATATTATATTGGGAGGATTTTAGTGACTCGCATATTTAGAAAATTGGGGGATTAAGTATTCCTAGATATTTTCTCATATATCTTTTTAGTCACAAAATCTGATTTAATTAATTATTGCTATTTATTTTTAGTTATTTTAATTTTTCTTTCTTAAGATATAAAAACACCAAAAAAATTGATTTTTATTATTTTTAGTTTTAAAATTAGTTTCTAAAAAAAATCTCTGTGGGAACGATTTTTACTTATCATTATATTACTTGTTACGATACGTATACTTGCGTATTCATTGCACACACAATTTGTGTAGCAATCAAGTTTTTGGCACTATTGTCGGGGATTATTAATATTAAAAATTAATATTTTTTTATTTTTATTTTAGTTTTTTTATTTATTATTACTTAGGTTAATTTTAATTTACTTATTTTCTTTTACTGGCTTATTTTTTATTTTATTTTAGTTAATTTATTTTATTTATTTCTTTATTTATTTTTTAACTTTAATTTATTTATTTAGTTGATTATTATTTTAAAATTTTTATTTATTATTTATTTTTAATTTAGACATATCCTTTAGTGCTATTAGAAGTATAGAGTAGAAAATAGCTACCAATAATTATCCATGGTTAATGAACGAAATAATAGCCACAAAAAGAGTAGGTGACATGCATAAGATAAAATGATAACACGACACTTACAACTTAAGTGTCCTCTTTGGTGAATCTTTTGATAGTTCAAAACTCGTCAGCAAATATAAACCAGGTCCAAGATTCAATGGTGTCTTATGTGTTTTGTGATGGAGCCCATTTGTTTGATAATTATCTACATAATCTTGAATCGGTCTTCTATATAGGTAATATGAATCAAAACAATAATTCATACTCAAAAACAAACACACATAACCTAGGATGGAGGCAACATTCAAATTTTTCTTGGAGTAACAATAATCAAGGTGGTAATCAATTCAACTGTCAATCATTTCAACCACCTAGTTTCCAACAACCACAATAATTATAAGCCCAAGAAAATAAGCCACCTACTGAGAAAAATACAAATACTTTAATGGGGATGATGAAAGACTTCATCCAATCATTTAATACAAAAGTGTCAACTCAAGAGGTTTCAATTCGAAATTTGGAGAATCAAATGGGACAACTTGCTCAGGTTATAAGCCAAATGCCTCAAGATGACCTTCAAAGTGACACGATTGTAAACCCAAGAAGAGAAGGTGAGGACCATTGTAAATCATTAGCCTTGAGGAGTAGTCAAACTTTAGAACATGATGATAAGACTCAAAATGATAAGGAGGACTATGAAACTAAAAAGAATAATGAGGACTATGAGACTCAAAAGGATAAAGAGGAACTTAAAACTAAAAAGGAGGAGGAGAAATTAGTGGGTAAAGAGAGTAATGGAAAGGAAATAATTCAGCCAAAAAAGAGAGACCTCTACAAACCCATTATTCTTTTCCCTCAAAGACTGCAAAAGCAAAAATAAGATACGCAGTTTTCAAAATTTTTGGAAGTCTTCAAGAAGTTGCACATAAACATATCATTTGCAGATGCATATGAACAAATGCCTTCTTATGCCAAATTTTTGAAGGACATCTTGTCTAAAAGAAGGAGGCATAAAGATAATGAAATAATAACCTTAACTAAAGGTTGTAGTGCCATCCTTGCTAGAAAACTACCCCAAACGTTGAAAGATATAGGTAGTTTTGACATTCTTTGTACAATTGGGAACATCCACTTTGAGAAATCATTATGTGACTTAGGTTTTAGCATTGACCTTATGCCATTATCAGTCTTCAAGAGATTGGGGGTTGGTAAAGTCATACCCACTTCAGTAACATTACAAATGGCAGATAGATCAATTAAGAAACCTCGGGGTGTGATAGAATATTTACGAGTAAAAGTAGATAAATTCATCTTTCCGGTGGACTTCATTGTGCTAGACATGGAAGAAAATTGTGACATTCCTATCATACTTTTTAGTCCATTATAAGCAATTGGAAGAACACTTATTGATGTAAAAAATGTGAACTTACAATGAAAGTGCAAGATGAACAAATAATGTTTAAAGTTTTTAAAGAGCCTGAACCCCCTGATATTGATACAGTTGTGAAGTGTCTTGAAATAAGCTAATGGTTGAAACCATCCATTGAAGAGGCACAAAAATTAGAGCTTAAACCTTTACCTTCTCATCTTTATTATACATTTTTGGGTGATAACGAGACACTTCCAGTCATAATCTCGACTGATCTAAGTATGGAGCAAGTGGAAGCACTACTAAAGGTGCTGAGGAACTTCAAAAGAGCTATAGGTTGGTCTATTGCCGACATCAAAGGCATAAGCCTATCAATATGCATGCATAAAATCTTGCTAGAAGATGGGGCTAAACCCACCAGGGATGCACAATGCCACTTAAATCCCATTATGAAAGAAGTGGTGAAGAAGGAAATTGTCAAGTGGTTGGTGATGAGTGCTCAAAAAGTACTAAAATTACCATGATTTTATGCACATTAATTGATTATATATATATATATATATATATATATATATATATATTTATTTATATGATTTTATCATATATTTATATATATCTATCTTTTCGATATCACGAGTATTTTTATTGTTTTTCAAGTATTTTTGCTTAAAAAAGTAACTTAAAGACTTAAAGAAAAATACCGGAGGCAATACATTGCAAATATATTCATAAATTAAATAAGGAAAGGTAAAAAAATATGGAAAAATTGGACAAAATAGGTCAAAATGTCAAAAAGGAGGAAATCGTGCACGCAGCCGCGCCGAAAAACATGTGCGCATCACCTAGTCCGCACGCGTGCACGCCCATCAGTGCCCAATTAGTGCGCACTGCATCGCCCAGTACGCGCGTGCCAGCGTCCATCTGCACCCAATCCATGCGCGCCACCGCGCCCCACGTCAACATGACATCAGCAATGATGTCATCATTCACTACTCTACGTTTCCACCATTTTTAATTATTTTTTCACCCACTTTTCTTCCTCTCCTCATCGATAAATCCCTCATTCTCTTCACTTCTAAAAACACCTAAAAACACATCTTCTTCTCTCTTTCTTTCTCTCTATTTCTTATTTTTTAGTTTTTTCTTAGTTAGTTTTTCTTAGTTAGTTTTTCTTAGTTTTAGAGTTCTTCTCTTTTTGAGAAGAACTAATTATGTTTTTGTAATTTTATTTTCTTTTTGATTCAATAAATGGAAGTGCAAATTTCGTTTGGAGGTTTTCCAGCAACAGAGTTAGCATCAAAGTACTTTAAGAATTTTATTTTCTTTGCAGTTATTTTTTATGTTTTATTCTTATATGTTATATTTAATTTGTTTGTGATTAAATTTAACATTGCTGGATGTTTGTAAACATGATATAATAATAACGTTGTTATGCTTACGAAATATTAAATAGGTAAAAATCTCTAAAATGAATTGATTTTATTTTTATTCAAGATTTTATATTAAGAATGTTAGAGAGAAATATATTATTTTTCATTACCTTAGATTTTAAAGTTTATTTATCCGGTTTGATTTAGAGTAGTGTTATTTTATTTGTTGGTACAATCGCCCGGTAGTTAGAGCAAAACTCTATTTCAAAAGTTTTTATAAGAATTATTATCTGAAAATGTATTAACAACATGTTTTGAATAGTGGTTTTAAAACTTGAAAGTTAGTACTCACATAACTAAATTCTTAAGTTTAATTTGGACACTTTGAATAAAGTTTAAATTGTCTAACCCCACCAAAAGTGGCATTTAAATGGTTCATTTTCAATCTCTTAGAAAAAAGAATTAATTTAATTAACCAAATTAGTTATCAACCCCACCCATAGGTGTTAATTGATTTGTTTAGTTAACAAAGAATATCTAACCCCACTAAAGGTGGTATTCATATAAAAAAGAGAGAATCAATAAATATCAATTTATATCTTTAATAACCTAAATAATATGAGCAAGCATAATTAACTTAGTTATTATATCCATAAATACTCCACTATTATAAAAGATAATATTTGCATAAATATTTATTGAATCCGTATCTATGTTTATTTTTATGTTATTTGGTTAAAAAAATACAAAAACCCAAATATCGTGACAAGATGTTTATGATTTAATTTCATTTTTAAAAGTTTGAATAATAAATTAAAAACCACATATATTCCTTCCTTAGATCGATCTTAGGAGTATACTTATCATTTTTTACGAAATGATTCGTGCACTTGCGAGAGTTTAATAAATATAAAACCAAAGTATCGACACGATCGATGATGTCGGTTCTACCTATCAAGTTTTTGGTGCTGTTGTCGGGAAAGGAATAGTGTTTTTAAATTATTTATCAAATATTTTAAAAACGTTTTGTGCTGTAAATAATTGTGATTTTTTTTAGTTAAAAAAAACAAAAAACAAAACAAAAAAAAATTCAAATTTCAAATTTCATAAGAAATAAAAAACATTTAAAAGTTTTAAATTAAAAAAATAGTAATAATTATAGTGTGAATAGTAAAATAATTTTGAAATTTGAAATTTGAAGTAAAAAAAAACTTTAATAAATTTTAAATTAAAATAATAATAAAGAAATAATAAAATAATAAAATAATAAAATTAAAAAAATTAAAATTTAATTTTTAATTTTCATTTAATTCTAAGTTTTTATTTATTTATTTTAAATCTTAATTTAAATTGTTTTTAAATAAAAAAATAAAAAAATGTATAATTTTAATTTTTTTTATTTTCTTTTCTTTTACTTTTTACCTTTTTCAATTTTTTAATTTTTTAATTTTTTAATTTTTTAATTTTTTTTTAATTTTTCCTTTTTCCTTTTTATTTATTTTTATTTTTATTTTTATTTTTATTTCTTTTACCTTTATCGGTTTTATTTTATTTTTTCTTTATTTTTGGTTTAATTTTTAATCTTTTTTTCATTTAACAATTTTTTATCTTAATTTTTGTTTAACTTAATTAACTTAGGTTTTTACTAATTTAATTTTCATTTAACTTAATTAACTTAGTTTTTTACTAATTTAATTTTTATTTAACTTGATTAACTTAGGTTTTTATTAATTTAATTTTTGTTTATCTTAATTAACTTAGATTTTCATTAACTTAAATAACCTACATTTTTATTAACTTAATTAACTTAAATTTTTACTTAACTTAACTTAATTAACTTAATTTTAATAGTTGAAAAATAAAGATCTAAGGGAGTTGTGTCTAGGAGACTAGTTCTTGGAAGCCTTTGTATTACTAGTCTTTCTTGGGAACGTTGTTCTGTCTAGGAGGATGGTTTTTAAGGAGCCTTTGCACCACCATTATTTCTTGGGAGCACTCTTGGTTAATACTGATTATGTTATTTTAACTTAAATATTGTACTTCAAAAAAATAAAAAAAATTCTGAAATTATCTCCAAAATTTTAAAGTTTTAATTACAATCTAAGGAGTTAGTTGCTTTATTTGATCTAGGTACAATTGTGTTTTGATACCTTAATTATTTGATTTGCACCTAGATGTGGATTATCTAAAACCCTCAAGCATGCCCCTAGTTTTAAGTACAGAAAAATTTGAAAATCAATAGGGCATGACTAAAAAAGTATAGGTAGACAACCTTGTCTTACTTGTAGGTTTGATTGACTCAATGATGTGGGAATATTGAGTTTACTTAAAAAGAAATCCCCAAGTTACGTCTTGCTAAGACGTTAAACTAAGCGCTGAATGGGAGGCAACCCATCATTTTAGGTAATTTTATTTATTTAATTTATATTGTTTATTTTAGTTTAATTACATGTGAATAATTTTAAAATTGTTAAAATTAAAAATATTTGTTGAAATGTTAAAAGTTCACAGCAATCTGTCTGTGTGCACTTTAATGAACATGATAGATGCGCCTACATTTATTCATCACTACTTGCAACATTATCAGGAAATAGGTAACATTTATTCTCTTTTCTCTTTATTTTTAATTTACAGTTGGTTACATTGAGGACAATGTAAGTTCTAGGTTAGGGGTGGTGAAAAGTTACCATACTTAATTTAAAAAAAAAGATTTAACAATTTTAAAAAAATAACAAAATAATAATTTTTTCTTTTTTTTTATGTTCACATTTTCATTTTTATTGTGTTTGGTTTTATTTTCTTTGTGTGATTTAGTAATTTTTGGAATTTAAAAAAAAATTCTCACAAAAATTTGTCATTTCTTTAAATCAAATTTAAGTAAATAGTTAAGTCTTTTGTACTGTTAGATTAATTGTTGAAAACATATCATGAAATATTTGGTAATTGTTTTTTGTAATTAGTTAGTTTTTGTCATAACTAGTATTTCTTAATAAAATGTGGAAATTATATTAAAACCAAAATCGGTGTTTATGAATTTGTTTTAGTGGAGGCTACCTTTGTGAGATATAATTTGAGCCTAATTTCCTTTATTTAGAGTGAAATATATATATTTTCTACTCCAAACACATTTCTTATTTCTTCAAATTTTTAGATGATCTCTATAGGTATTACCATTGAGTGTATGAATTTTTTCTCTCATCCTAATAGAGTGTCGTATAGTTTTTTTTATTATTTTTGCTTAGATTAAATGATTTGAGTAGAAATTGATAGTATATGATTTTATCTCATTCATGCATGACTGCTACAAAAAAAGAGAGAGATATATCTCGGGTTACCTAAACCAAAATCAAACAGAAAAGCCACAAAATTAACCACTCACCAAAATCCTAAAAAAGTGTACAATCTGTACATGGGTTGACTCTCTAAAAAATGATATATATTGAAAAGTATCTTCAGCAAAATATAGAGAGATAAAGAATATATAGTATAATCTACATACTATGACCCACATTAACCACTCACCAAAATCCTAAAAAATGTACAATCTGTACATGGGTTGACTCTCTAAAAATATATATATTGAAAAAATCTTCAGAAAAAAAGAGATAAAGAATATATAGTATAATCTACATACTATGACCCACATTGCCTACAAAGTTGTGAGTAAATGCTAATTATAAAAGAAAGATATAGGAAGTAATTTCATAAAAAGTCATTGCATTTTCTTCATTTGTAAAAGGCATATATCTTGAATTTTTTTCTTAATGAGTTTGATTTATGCATGAAAATAATTTTTATATATGATATTTTTATAATTTATACATTTGATTCCTTCCATGAGATCAACGTCAAAATAACACTTTGAGCCTTTATTCTTTATACATATGTGAACATATTAGTTCATTTCTATACATCAACTCTTTCGCATATAAATTAGTATAAGTGTTTGAACCCATAGGATTCAGTGTTTTGAGAGTATTGACTAGTGAGGAATAGAGTCGAAGCGAATTCAGATTCCAGACACTGAAATTGGGTGAAATTAAATTGATACATTTTTTATATGAAATATGAAAATGATTTTTGACTAATTATTATAATAAATCATGATTGTTTAAGAAGATTAAAATAACTTATGCTTTAGATTTTAATTATGATCTTAAAGGAGATTAAAAAGTATGAGACATTTTTGTGTTATGTTTCATGTTGTTTTATTTTATTCTCAAAAGTTAATTTTTGATTTTGTTGTAATTTTAGTTTCTAAGTTGTTGTTTTTATTATTTCTTTTAATTTTTACATTTAGTTCAATGTTTGTGGGTATTATTACTGAAAACCCTCACGAGACTCAAACTCGTTCACTAGAACAACCTAGGGGTTTAAAGGCTTGTTGCAAACGCTAAATGCAACCGTGTCAATCCACGGAAGTGATTTAGGATAGTTTAATTTTTAGTTTTTATCGCTTCTTTTGCTAAGGGACTAGCAAGAAGCTAGTTGGGGGTTATGATGAGTGCTCAAAAAGTACTAAAATTACCATGATTTTATGTACATTAATTGATTTAAAATATATATATTTATATGATTTTATCATATATTTATATATATCTATCTTTTCGGAATCACAGGTATTTTTATTGTTTTTCAGTTATTTTCGCTTAAAAAAGTAACTTAAAGACTAAAAGAAAAATATGGGAGGCAATACATCACAAATATATTCATAAATTAAATGAGGAAAGGTAAAAAAATATGGAAAAATGGGTCAAAAATGTCAAAAAGGAGGAAATCGTGCACGCAGCCGCCTAGCAGCGCTCGCCAACGCGCCCAGCCGTACCGAACAACGCGCACACATCACCCAGTTTGCATGCGAGCATCACCATCAGTGCCCGGTCAGCGTGCACCGCATTTCCCAGTATGCGTGCACCGCTGTGCCCATATGCCCCAATCTACGTGCGTCACCGCGCCCCACTTTAAGATGACATCATTAATGATATCATCATTCACTACTCCGCATTTCTACCATTTTTAATCATTTTTTCACCCACTTTTTCTTCCTCTACTCACCTATAAATACCATCATTCTTTTCACTTCTAAAAATACCTAAAAACACATCTTCTTCTCTCTTTCTTTCTCTCCATTTCTTAGTTTTTAGTTTTTCCTTAGTTATTTTTTCTTAATTTTAGAGTTCTTCTCTTTTTGAGAAGAACTAATTATATTTTTGTAATTTATTTTCTTTTCGATTCAATAAATGGAAGTGCAAATTTCGTTTGGAGGTTTTCCAGCAACAGAGTTAGCATCAAAGTACTGTAAGGATTTTATTTTCTTTGTAGTTATTTTTTATGTTTTATTCTTATATGTTATATTTAATTTGTCTATGATTAAATTTAACATTGCTGGCTGTTTGTAAACATGATATAATAATAACGTTGTTATGCTTGCGAAATATTAAATAGGTAAAAATCTCTAAAATGAATGGATTTTATTTTTATTTAAGATTTTATATTAAGAATGTTAAAGAGAAATATATTATTTTTCATTACAAACTTAAATCTGAAAATTAGATTTTAAGTTTTAGTTATCCAGTCTGATTTAGAGTAGTGCTA
Organism: Hippophae gyantsensis; assembly: GCA_030763125.1. Classification (NCBI taxonomy): domain Eukaryota; kingdom Viridiplantae; phylum Streptophyta; class Magnoliopsida; order Rosales; family Elaeagnaceae; genus Hippophae; species Hippophae gyantsensis. Next base: position 35,711,002 of record CM061035.1, on the reverse strand, counting down.
TTTTATTTGTTGGTACAATCGCCCGGTAGTTAGAGTGAAGCTCTATTTCAAAAGTTTTTATAAGAATTATTATCTGAAAATGTATTGACAACATGTTTTGAGTAGTGGTTTTAAAACTTGAAAGTTAGTATTCGGATAACTAAATTCTTAGGTTTAATTTAGACACCTTGAATAAAGTTTAAATTGTCTAACCCCACCAAAGGTGGCATTTAAATGGTTCATTTTCAATCTCTTAGAAAAAGGAATTAATTTAATTAACCAAATTAGTTATCAACCCCACCCATAGGTGTTAATTGATTTGTTTAGTTAACAAAGAATATCTAACCCCACCAAAGGTGGTATTCATATAAAAAAGAGAGAATCAATAAATATCAATTTATATCTTTAATAACCTAAATAATATGAGCAAGCATAATTAACTTAGTTATTATATCCATAAATACTCCACTATAATAAAATATAATATTTGCATAAATGTTTATTGAATCTGTATCTATGTTTATTTTTATGTTATTTGGTTAAAAAAATACAAAAACCCAAATATCTTGATAGGATGTTTAGGATTTAATTTCGTTTTTAAAAGTTTGAATAATAAATTTAAAATCACATATATTCCTTCCTTAGATCGACCTTGGGAGTATACTTTTCATTTTCTACGAAATAATTCGTGCACTTGCGAGAGTTTTATAAACATAAAACCAGTATTGGCAGGATCAGCGATGCCAGTTTTTCTCATTAGTTGGACATGAGAATTATTTACCCAATATCAAATAGTGAATGGGTAAGTCCAATCCAATGTGTACCGAAGAAAGGAGGAATCACTATGGTGGAAAATGAGTCCAATCAGTTAATACCTTCTAGGATTGTCACGGGATGGAGAGTATGTATGTATTTTCGTAAAGTAAATAAAGCTACAAGGAAGGATCATTTTCCTCTCCCATTTATGGATGAAATGCTTGATCGATTAGTTGGGCATTCTTTCTTTTTCCTTCTAGATGGATACTCTGGTTATAACCAGATTGCTGTGGCACCTAAAGACCAAGAAAAGACCACATTCACATGTCTTTATGGAACTTTTGCTTTCAGGAGAATGCCTTTTGGATTATGTAATGCATCTACTACATTTCAACGATGCATGATGACCATTTTCTCAGACATGGTGGAGAAGAATCTAGAAATCTTCATGGATGATTTTTTGGTCTTTGGAAACTCATTTGATGAATGTCTACAATATCTCTCCCTAGTGTTACAAAGATGTGAAGAAACAAATTTGGTTTTAAACTGGAAGAAATGTCATTTCATGGTACATGAAGGTGTAATCTTGGGCCACAAAATCTCAACTAATGGCATTGAGGTGGATAGAACTAAAATAGAAGTGATTGAGAAACTACCACCACCTACCAATGTACGAGGAGTAAGAAATTTTATTGGGCATACAGGCTTTGTCGTAGATTCATAAAAGACTTTTCCCAAATCTCCAAACCCTTGTGTAATCTTTTGGAAAAAAGGACATGCCTTTCAAGTTTGATGATAAATGTTTAACAACATTTCAAGTGCTTAAAGAGAGATTAGTGTCAACACCAGTTATAGTCACACCAGATTGGAACAAGCCCTTTGAATTGATGTATGATGCAAGTGATTTTGCTATTGGAGCTGTTCTTGGACAACAAAGAGAAATTTTTTTATGCCATATACTATGCAAGCAAGACACTGAATGAGGCCCAAATGATTTATGCTACTACAGAGAAAGAGCTCCTAGCTATTGTATATGCCTTTGAGAAATTCAAATCTTATTTGGTTGGCACCAAAGTGATTGTTTACATAGATCATTCTGCAATACAGTATCTCATAACGAAGAAGGATGTAAAACCAAGATTGATAAGATGGGTGCTCCTTCTACAAGAATTCGACTTGGAAATTCGTGATAAAAAAGGAACAAAAAATCAGGTAGCAGACCATCTATCTAGACTAGAGAGAGGAGCAAAAATGGATGATAATATGGTAATTAGGGAATCTTTCCCAGATGAGCAACTATTTTCTATAGCTCAAATAGAAGTTCCATGGTATAGAGACATTGCAAATTTTCTTGCCGCAAATGTTCTTCCACTGAACCTCACATGGCAACAAAAGAAGAAATTTTTTCATGACATTAAATAGTATTTTTGGGATGACCCTTACCTATATAAATAATGTGGTGATGGTATTTTGAGAAGGTGTGTCCCTAATGATGATGTTGAAAGTATCCTTTACCATTGCCATAGCTCAGACTATGGAGGTCACTTTGGGATCTCAAAAATAGCAGCTAAAGTACTTCAATCTGGTTATTTTTGGCCTACACTATTTAACGATGCTTACAATTATGTAAAGATATGTGATAAATGTCAAAGGATAGGTAATATTTCAAAAAGAAATGAGATGCCTCTGAACAGTATACTTCAAGTGGAATTGTTTGATGTGTGGGGCATCGACTTTATGGGACCATTTCCTTCATCATTTGGAAACCAATACATATTCGTAGGAGTGGATTACATGTCAAAATGGGTAGAAACCACTACTAGCAATAAATGTGATGCAAAATTTGTCATGAAATTTTTGAAGAAAAATATTTTAACTAGGTTTGGAACTCCTAGGATCATTATTAGTGATGGAGGAAGTCACTTTTGCAATAAAGCATTTAATTCCTTATTGTCTAAGTATGGGATTAAGCATAAAGTGTCTACCCCTTACCATCCCCAAACAAGTGGGCAAGTAGAGGTATCTAATAGAAAAGTGAAAAGAATTTTGGAGAAAACTGTGAACATCTCTAGGAAGGATTGGTCATCTAATTTGGATGATGCTTTATGGGCGTACATAACTGCATTTAAAACACCAATTAGTACCACACTGTATAAGCTAGTTTATGGAAAGGCTTGTCACTTACCATCAAAATTGGAACACAAAGCATATTGGGCATTGAAACAGTTGAATATGTCCATAGATGTAGCTGGTGAGAAAAAAATGCTTCAAATAAATGAATTGGATGAATTACGGTGGAATGCTTATGAAAAATCCAAGGTTTACAAAGAAAAGACAAAACAATGGCATGACAAAAAAAATTGTGCACCGTATCTTTGAACCGGGTCAAAAAGTATTACTGTACAACTCATGACTCAAATTGTTTCTGGAAAAATTAAAGAGTAGATGGTCAGGACCATTCATCAACACTAAAGTAACCAACCATGGAGCCATTGAATTAGAAAATAAAGGTAAAGAGCGATTTATGGTTAATGGGCATAGGGTGAAGCAATATTATGAAGATCAATTATCAAATGAAACATTTGTTATAACCTTAGTGGATGCACCTTAGGACTTGATATGATCGTCTTGTCAAGGGTGTTAAACGTGACACTTGTTGGGAGGCAACCTAACATTATTTAACTTATATTTTCATTGTTTTTGTTTTGTAGGTGAATAAATGTGGAGAGTAATGACACAACAAGAATGAGCATTTTAGCGACAGATATGGTGTGCTATGACTAAGGGACTTTTCTGTCCTTTTATTTTTTCATATTTATATGTGCATATTGGGGAAAATGTGTAATTTAAGTCTAGGGGGAACTTCATTATCTACATTAGTATTTAGAATGCATTCTAAATTTTTAGGGAATTGTTTTTTTAATTTTAAGGTTGTTTTTAATCATGATTTGGGTAGAAAATGATAAATATATGGAAAATAAATGCACGCATCCTTGATATGAAACATATGAACTCCATGATAAAAATTGGTTGTCATGACTAGGATAAGGAATGCAACATATTTGTTAAGATATTTATATTAATCATGTGATATGCTTGCTAGTTTTGATTGAATTGCTTCAATTTTTATGCACATGTTCATGATTGATTTTGGTGTGCTTATTGAGAGAAAATTTGTAGTGAGTTATGTGAGTCAATTAGATCTACCAGGTTTTAGAATCTATTTGATCATCTCTTGAGGTGAAATCCTAAATAGTATTTAGCAAGAGAAATAATTTAGGCCTTATTTGGATCGATTAAGCCTTTTAAGCTAACCATTGTTAATATCTTTAGTCACCCATTTAAGCCTAACAAAGAACATTTCATATCCGTAAGCCACATTTAATGCCTAACTAATAAGTATTACCTTTACCCTTGCACCTTTAGCTTGTATGAAAAGAAAAAAAAAAGATGCAATCATGTGTTATGCTTTAGAGTAAGGTGAAATGTAATGCACCCCGTAAAAAAAAAACAAAACTCACAACATAAGTATCCCTCTAAATAAAAAGAAAATAGAATTGAAAATAAGTTTAGGGGTGTTATGAAGTAACGAAAAAAAAGAGAAAAGAGTGGAATAAAAAATATATATATATGAAAAGAACGTCAAAAGAGAGGGTACTAAAATATCAAGTAAAAACTCAATTGTAGTTAAAAAGTGCATGATGAAAAAAAATGCTAAGGTGTGGAAAGACCCTAAAATGTATGCATCTATCGACCCCCCACCTAAGCCTTACATTACAACCATGTATAGTCCTTATTGATCTTGAGCTAAGTGCATATTTATATTAGTGGAGAGGGAGGTGAAAAATTGACTTATGAGACTTGTTCTAAGATTGAATTGATTAGCATGCTCATATAGGTTGATTTCATGAGTGCATTGGATGATATCATGTGCAACACACACACACGAATCAATTTTTCAAAAACCTTTCTTATCCTTGTATTGATAGAATGTTGATTGATGAATATGTGAACCTTTTTATCATAGACTTGTACGAATTTTAAGAGGGAAAGTTTTCGTGAAATATGCATGTATTAATAGAAGTATATTTATGAACATACTACTAAGTTTGGGGGTGTGATGACTCTATGAAAATAGAGTTATTAGCGCACTTTTTTTACTTAATAATTACTTGTTTTATTTAATAAATAGTATTTTTATGGCTAATTAAAATATAAACTTTTTAGTGAAAAGGGGTGAAAATATAATTTTTGGAATTTTTTATGAATTTTTAACGTAGGACCAATCAGATGCTGCCACGCACATGGACGACACATAAGCACGGAGAGTGAATCACGTCGTGCCACATGTGAGGAGGATGAAACACAGGCCACATGTCAACATGGCATTCCATACGAGTTTGAAAATCAATCAACGCACCATGACACGTGTCACTATGCCATTGCTCTGCACGTTCCATCCGTGCGCCATGCCATCCGGTCTCGTGAATCACGTCGCGCCAGGTGTTGCTGACTCGGAGATCATTGACTCTGACTAGTCTCCCTTGCCACGTGTCACTCCCGGATTCGCCCAATGAATTATGATGCCACGTGTCGTGTTGGGATTGGCTAAAACTATCAATTTTGCTTGTTTTGATCATAGCCCTTGATTTGAAGCTGATTGGATGGTACAGATCGCACATGAGCTTTATTTAAACCCTTAATCACTCCATAAACCCTAATTAGCCTCCATTAGCCTAATTTTGGTTAGTTTTTAGAGTTAAAAAGAGAGAAAAATACAGAAAAAATGAAGAATCGACACAATTTTGGTGGATAATTAAATAGATTTGAGAAAATTAATTAATTGTTTGTCTTGATTAAATAACATGCATAGTTTTTAGGCAGAGATGTATGATTCTTATGTATATGAGTCATAATTGATGAACTTAATGAGTAGTATGCAATTTAATTGGCATGAGAGTGTGATTAAATTAATTACTATATGATGTGTAGTTTACTTGAGAGAAGAATATATACTAGGTTAGATTAAATTGATAATGTAATTAATTGATATTATATTGAGGGGATTTTAGTGATTCACATGTTTAGAAAATTGGAGGATTAAGTATTCCTAGATATTTTATCATATATCTTTTTAGTCACAAAATGTGATTTAATTAATTATTGTTATTTACTTTTAGTTATTTTAATTTTGCTTTCTTAAGATATAAAAAGACTAAAAAATTGATTTATATTATTTTTAGTTTTAAAATTAGTTTTTTGAAAAATAAACTTCGTGGGAACGATTTTTACTTATCATTATATTACTTGTTACGATACGTATACTTGCGTATTCATTGCACACACAATTTATATGGCGATCAAGTTTTTGGCGTCATTGTTGGGGATTATTAATATTAGAAATTAATATTTTTTTTATTATTAATTTTCTTTTTTCTTTTTTTAAAAAAATTTCTTAATTTATTTTTCTTTACTTTAATTTTAATCTAAATTTATTTATATTCTTTTAGGGACTTATTTATTTATTTATTCTAGTTAATTTCTTTTATTTATTTTCTTTACTTATTTACTTATTTTCTTTACTTTAATTTATTTATTTAGTTTTTATTTTTTTTAGTTTTTATTTAGACATCTCCTTTAGTATTGTAGAAACATAGTTGAGTCTATTACATGAGCAGAGTTCGTGAGGGAAAAATCTTACATTTAGATCTTGAAATTGAGCGTACTTTGAGATCAATTAGAAAACAACAAGTTACCTAAGATGAAGAAATGACTAATCCATTAGAAATAAACAATAATGAGCTAAACTTGAATAATCAAATGTATTTTATAGATGATAGAGATAGAGCTATGAATGAATATGCAATACCTACGTTGGAAGGGCTGAATCCAAGTATTATAAGGCCAAACATTCAAGCTAATCAGTTTGAATTAAAGCGAGTAATGTTTCAAATGCTACAAATAGTTGGACAATTCAGTGGATTACCAACAGAGGATCCTCATCTTCATCTCATATTGTTTATTGAAGTTGTAGATTCATTTAAGTTCAATGGTGTGATAGATGAGGCATTTAGGCTTAGATTATTCCCTTACTCGTTGAGAGACCGTGCTTGAGCTTGGCTAAACTCTTTGCTACCTGATTCCATTACAACTTGGAATGGTTTGGCGGAGAAATTCTTGATGAAATAATTCCCACCAACAAAGAATGCTAAGCTTAGGAATGACATTACTTCCTACCAACAACACGAAGGAGAATCTCTATATGAAGCATGGGAAAGATTCAAGGAATTGCTAAGGAAGTGCCCTCATTATGGTATTCCTTCTTGGATTCAAATGGAAACTTTTTACAATGGTCTCAATGCTCAAACACGGACTATCATTGATGCATCGGATAATGGAGCTTTGCTAGCCAAATCTTACAATCAAGCTTATGATTTACTTGAGAAAATGGCTAGTAATAATTATCAATGGTCAATGGACAGAATTACAACCACGAGAAAAGTAGCTGGAATGCATGAGGTAAATGATATCATAGTACTTACAGCTCAAGTTTTATCTTTGGTTAATCTTTTGAAGGTTCAAAACTTGCCAATGAGTATAAACCAGGTCCAATATTTATGAGTGTCATGTGTGTTTTGTGGAGGAGCTCATTTGTTTGATAATTGTCCAAATAATCCTGAATCCATTTGCTATGTGGGTAATGTGAATCAAAATAATAATCCATACTCAAACACATATAACCCAGGATGGAGACAACATCTAAATTTCTCTTGGAGTAATAAAAACAATCAAGGTGGTAATTAGTTCAACCGTCAATCGTTTCAACCACCTAGTTTTCAACAACCACATCAATCGTAGGCCCAAGAGAAGAAGCCACCTATTAAGGATAATACAAATGCCTTAATGAGGATGATGAAAGACTTCATCCAATTAGTAAATACAAAAGTGTCCACTCAAGAGGCTTTGATTCAAAATTTGGAGAAGCAAATGGGACAACTTGCCCAAGCCATAAGCTAAAGGCCACAAGGTAACCTTCCTAGTGACATAATCATAAACCCAAGAAGAGAAGGGAAGGACCATTACAGTGCTATAGCCTTGATGAGTGGTAAAATTCTAGAAGGAGATGAGACTCAAAAGGATAAGGAGGAATATAAGACTAAAAGGGATTAAAAGGAAGTAGTGAATAAAGAGAGTAATGGAAAGGAAATAATTCAGCCAAAAAAGAGCAACCTTTATAAACCCACTTTTCTTTTCCCTCAAAGACTACAAAAGCAAAAGTCAGATACATAGTTTTCAAAATTTCTAGAAGTCTTCAAGAAGCTACACATAAACATACCATTTGTAGAGGCACTTGAACAAATGCCATCTTATGCCAAATTCATGAAGGATATACTATCAAAGAAAAGAAGGCTTGAAGATCATGAAACAATAACCTTAACTGAAGGTTGTAGTGCCATCCTTAATAGAAAACTACCACAAAAAATGAAAGATCCAGGTAGTTTTGACATCCCTTGCACTATTGGGAACATCCATTTTGGCAAGGCACTATGTGACTTAGGTTCTAGTATTAACCTTATGCCATTAACGGTCTTTAAGAGATTGGGGGTTGGTAAAGCAAAACCCATTTCAGTAATATTACAAATGGCAGATAGATCGATTAAGAGACCTCGAGGTGTGGTAGAAGATTTGTTGGTAAAAGTAGACAAATTCATCTTTCTGACAGACTTTATTGTGCTAGACATGGAAGAGGACCGTGACATTCCTATCATACTTGGTCGTCCATTCTTAGAAATCAGAAGGGCACTCATTGATGTACAAAAAGGTGAACTTACAATGAGAGTACAAGATGAACAAGTAATATTTAAAGTTTTTAAAGAATCTGAACCCTCTAATATTGATAATGTTAATGAATGTTTAAGGATAAATGTTACTGATTATGGGAATGGCTTAAAAGAATCTGTTGCGTCACCCAAACTTAAGACTTTAACACAAGCTGTTGTAAACAAGGACATAAACTCACCAGAAAATAACTCAACCTATTATAACTTTGAAAGTATGGCATCAAAGGTTGATATTGTGGACTGTGTGAAATTTTTGGAGGACACATCTCTCATGTATGTATCAAAGGTGATAATAGAAAATTTTGAGATAGGATCTAAACTCAAACCATCAATTGAATAGCCACCAAGTTTAGACCCTGCACTTCTACCCTCCTATCCTCAATCAAGTATGAAAGTGAAAGAGTCCAATAGAGAGGTGAAAAAGCTATTAGAAATACATAAATTGGATATGTTACGGTAGAGTGCTTATAAGAATGCCAAGAAGTTCAAAAGGAAAAAAAATATGGCATGAGAAGAGAATTGAGCACTGTGCTTGTGAGCCAAAATATAAAGTATTATTGAACAAATCAAGACTCAAGTTGTTTCCAGGCAAACTCAAAAGTGAATGGATACAAAGGGATGTGCCTTAGGACTTAATAGGACCGTCTAGTCAAGGACGTAAAACGTGATGCTAGTTGGGAGGCAACCCAACGTTATTTTACTTATATTTTTATTGTTTTTTTTTTTGTAGGTGAATAAATGTGGAGAGCAATGGCACAACAAAAATGAGCATTTCAGTGAAAGATGTGGTATGCCATAATTAAGGGAGTTTTTCTTTACTTTTTCATATTTATATGTGCACATTGGGGACAATGTGTAATTTAAGTTTAGGGGAGGGAAATTCATTCTCTACATTAGTATTTAGTATGCATTTTAATTTTTTAGGGAATGTTTTTAATTTTTTAGGTTGTTTTTAATCATGATTAGGGTAAAAATTGATAAATATATGGAAAATAAATGCACGCATGCTTGATATGAAACATATGAACTCCATGATAAAAATTGGTTGTCATGACTAGGATAAGGAATGTAACATATTTGTCAAGATATTTACATTAATCATGTGATATGCTTGCTAGTTTTGATTGAATTGATTCAACTTTTATGCACATGTTCTGATTGATTTTGGTGTACTTATTGAGAGAAAATTTGTAATGAGTTATGTGAGTCAATTAGATCTACCAAGTTTTAGAATCTATTTTATCATCACTTGAGGCAAAATCCTAAATAGTATTTAGCAAGAGAAATGATTTAGGCCTTATTTGGATCGTTAAGCCTTTCAAGCTAACCATTGTTAATATCTTTAGTAATCCATTTGAGCCTAACAAAGAACCTTTCATATCCGTAAGCCACATTTAATGCCTAACTAATAAGTATTACCTTTACCCTTGCACCTTTAGTTTATATGAAAAGAATAAAAAAGATGCAATCATGTGTTATGCTTTAGAGTAAGGTGAAGTGTAATGCACCCTATAAAAAAAAGACGAAGCAAAACTCACAACACAAGTATCCCTCTAAATAAAAAGAAAATAGAATTGAAAATAAGTTTTTGGGTGTTGTGAAGTAACAAAAAAAAGAAGAAAAAAAAGAGAAAAGAGATGTGGAATAAAAAAATATATATATGAAAAGAACGTCAAAAGAGGGGGTACTAAAATATCAAGTAAAAGCTTAATTGCAATTAAAAAGTGCATGATGAAAAAAAGAAAAAGCTAAGGTGTGGAAAGAGCCTAAAATGTCTGCATCTATTGACCCTCTACCTAAGCCTTACATTACAACCATGTAAAGTCCTTATTGATCTTGAGCTAAATGCATATTTATATTAGTGGAGAGGGAGGTAAAAAATTGACTTATGAGACTTGTTCTAAGATTGAATTGATTAGCATGCTCATATAGGTTGATTTCATAAGTGCATTGGATGATATCATGTTCAGCACACACACACAAATCAATTTTTTAAAAACCTTTCATATCCTTGTATTGATAAAACGTTGATTGATGAATATGTGAACCTTTTTATCATAGACTTGTATGACTTTTGAGAGGGAAAGTTTTCGTGAAATATGCATGTATTAATAGAAGTATATTTATGAACATACTACTAAGTTTTGGGGTGTGATGACTCTATGAAAATAGAGTCATTAGCGCACCTTTTTACTTAATATTTACTTGTTTTATTTAATAAATAGTATTTTTATGGCTAAAAAAATTAAAATATAAACTTTTTAGTGAAAAGAGGTGAAAATATAAATTTTGGAATTTTTTTATGAATTTTTAACGTATACCAATCAAAAGCTACCATGTGGCATGCAACATAAGCATGGGAGTTGACTGGGAAAGCCACGTGCATTGCACGCAAGCACGGAGAGCGAATCTCTTCGTGTCGCATGTGAGGAGGACGAAAGATGCGCCACGTGTCAGCACAACGTTCCATCCGAGTTCAAAAATCGGTCAACGTGCCATAACATATGTCACCATGCCTTTGCTTCGCGTGTTCCATTCTTACGCCATGCCATCTATTCCTGTGAATCACGTCGCGCCACATGTTGTTGACTCAGCAAGCATTGACTTTAACTAGTCTCCCCTGCCACGCGTCGCTCCCTGATTCGCCCAATGAATTCTGATGCCACATGTCGCACTAGGATTGGATGAAACTATCAGTTTTGCTTGTTTTGATCGTAGCCCTTGATTTGAATTAATCTCTTGAATTGTAGAATTAATTTCCTCTTGAATTGTAGAATTAATTTCCTATTGAATCTCCACCAAAATTGTGTCACTTTTTCAATTTTTCTGTATTTTTATCTCTTTTTAGCTCTAAAAACTAACCAAAATTATGCTAATGGAGGAAAATTAGGGTTTATGAAGTGATTAGGGGCTTAAATAAAGCTCAGGTATGATTTGGACTGTCTAATCAGCTTCAAATCAAGGGCTACGATCAAAACAAGCAAAATTGATAGTTTCAAGCAATCCTAGCGCGACACATGGCATCATAAATCATTAGGCGAATAAGGGAGCGACGCATGGTATGGGAGACCGGTCAGAGTCAATGATCACCGAGTCAGCAACATATGGCATGATGTGATTCATGGGAATGGATGACGTGGTGCATGAGTGGAACGCGTGGAGCAATGGCATGGTGATATATGTCATGGCGCGTTAACCGATTTCTAAACTCGAATGGAATACCGTGCTGATATGTGGCTTGTGTTTTATCCTCCTCACATGTGATGCAACATGATTCACTATCCGTGCTTGCATGGAATCCGTGTGGCTTACCCAGTCAGCTTCTCTACTTGCGTGGCATGCCATGTGGTAGCTTCTGATTGGTCTTGCATTAAAAATTCATAAAAAATCCATAAAAATCCTAAAAAATTCCAAAATTTTTATTTTCATCCCTTTTTAGTTTTCCTATTAAGTTATTGGTGTGACCTAGGTTATTTTCACCTAAAATTCTCGCTAACATTCAGTTCACTCACCCTCTAGCTAATTAGATTTGTAACTAAAAATTGGTATCAAATGAGTCACTAGATACACTTAGTATGCCTAGGACCTTGTTATGGATAATTTAAGAGAGAGTTCTTCCACTATCCGTGCACCTTACTTTGATGGGTCTAATTACCCATATTGGAAGGCTTGTATGAGAGCCTTTATATGGTTTATAGATAAGAGTGTCTAAAAATATATACTTTATGGTTAGGAACCACCTATGGTTACCAAAGATAATATAGTCACTCTTTAGCCTAGAAATGAAGAAACCAATCAAGATAAAACTGCTAGCAAATGGAATTAAAAGTGTATTAATCCTATTTTTAATGTTGTGTCTATAAATGCATTCTTATGTTGATACTACTAAGCATGATTGAGATATTTTAGAGGTTTCCTATGAGGGAACCACACAAGTTAAATAAACTAAACTTTGCATGCTTAATAGTTAATTTGAAAATCTTTAGTTGAAAAAAGATGAAACTTTCTCTAAATTTTATATTAGATTATGTGATATTATTAACACATCTACTAATCTTGGAGATAAAATTGATGATTTCAAATAATTCAAAAGATTCTCTGCTCATTACTAGATCACTTCCATGCAAAGGTTACTACTATTAAGAAATTAAGGATATGGATGCCATCAAAATAGAGGAACTCATTGGCTTACTTCAAACCTTCGAGATGAGTATTCAAAAACCTCCAAAAAAAAGGGTATCACTTTCAAAACTACTATGATTGAAGACTGTGACAATGATGATAAATAATTGGTATTTTTAACTAGAAAATTAAACAAAATCCTTAACAAACTCGAAACAAGGGACAATAAAGTTGTCAAAAGGATCAAATTTTTGAGTTTGATGGTAAGAAATCTAAATACATTGGACTTCAATGCTTTGAATATATGGGTTTTGATCACCTCATAATTGACTGTGCAAATAAGAAGAATCAAACTGGAAGAACTTTCAATGTTACACTTATTGACTCTAAAAGTGATAACGGTAATCCAATTGAATTAAATAATAATTATTTGGCATTTACAACAACTTTATGTAGACAATTCAATACGTATGGAATTGATTCAGATGATGAAGAAAGTGATGTTAAATTTCTACTTAACAAATTTAATGTCACTAGTATTAATGAAATATTCATAGATTATGTAAGATGCAAAAGGGAAGTAGCTAAACAAAATGACAAACTTAAATCCTTTGAAATAAATTCCTCAATTATAAAAAAATTGAACTGTTTGAACATGCTAATATTTTGAATTCAAGTCTTACAAATGTTAAACAAGAAAGCAAGAATATTATACAGGAACTTGAATAATCAAAGGAAGTAATAAAGAGGTTAACAATTAAAGTTGAAAGGTTGAACAAAGTTCAAACATGTCTTTTTCATATGATATAGGTTATAAGTATAAGAGCTCCACTCCTTAAATATCAAAAACCATATCTATAAGGCCTTCTAACCCTACTCCTTATGTTACCTATTATACACAAAGAACATTTGTACCTATGATTGAAAAATTTGTTTAAGTTTGTATCTATCTATCATCATTATGATAGGAAAGTTCATATTAGGTCCAAGTATAGATTTTTGATAAATGCTCATAAATTTAATAATACTTTCCATGTTTCACATAATAAGACTCATAACCATTATCCATCTATGCATGTTGCATAATATTCTAAGATAAATGAAAATTATGGTAACATGTTCAAAAATTCTACTAGAAAGCATGAAGTTGTTAGCTCAAAGAGGCAAGGGAAAATCGATACATTTAATTTTAAGACTAATTATCATTATCCTATGATGCATCTGGCATCTTCATTTAGGATGAATGAAAAATCTAAAGATAAGTCCAAGAATGTTCTAATGAAAAGTAAGGTAATTGATTTCCAATCCAAAGATATCAAGAAACCAAAATTCAAGAAAGTTTGTGCTAGAAAAGATTATTTCTTTTCGATCACCTGACCGTCGTTCTTTAATGTTTCACCTAGATACTTTTTTTTGAGTGCTTAATTGACCCTAGGTGAACATCTTTAGTTTGTTTGTTTATTTTTATTTTCATTGATTTTTCTTTAGTTTAAAAAAATGAAAAAAAAGAACAGTAAACATGCTTTAATGTTGACATGATCATTATATATTCCATTTATATTTATTTTTTGATTATTCATTGTGCAAATGGATATTGTGATTTGTGCATTTACATATTTCTCACATATGGTAATCGATGTAAACACGAACCTACTCACACATTCACTGGATACGTAAGTATGTCATGTTAGAAGTTTATAAATAATTATGTGAGATTTTAGGGCATGAGATAACATTGACTGTGAAAATTATGATTGAACTTTTTTTCATTATATAAAATGCAACTATAGAGCGACGCCTAGTTTTGAGATGACTACCTACTGTGATGTGTAAAAGCTACTGTAGTGAGCGAAAAGGCTACCTCATAACTAGTGTAAAATTCATTATGCTAGGTATATTGGCTCGTGCATAAATCCTTTGCAAAATAGAAAAAAGATAATATGATAAAGGAAATGGTTGTAAAAAATATAAAAGCTTTTACATGCACAAAATAGAAAAGATCACAAATGATTATATAAAAAAATAAATAACTAATCTTTCACACAAAAAAATAATATAAGAGAGGAATACGATAAGAATATAGATTAAAGTTCTCTCTTGGTAAGTAAATTTTATTTTATTCAAGTATGAATTTAATTGTAATTTTTTTATGATAGGTGACTCATTCCTGTAAATCCTTCATAACTAATCATAAATAGACTAATTGACATACTGTTGTATTTTCGATTTTAATCTCACTTTTGGTGACTATCGATATGTAACTATATATGTTAGTATTTTTGTGTGACTTGTTTACGTATTCTTATATTGTCAATGGATAGTCACACTTTGAACAAAATTAATTTCATCATTTATGTGTATTGTTGTAGTCATGTTATGCTAAATCTACTACTGTCAATATATATATAATAAATCAGACTGGAATTTTGTAATACAAAGAACAATTGATAGAATTTCTTTTTTAATAGTTGAATAATTTTTTGACAATCATTCCAATGACCAAAGGTGAATTGGATAACCCTGCTCCATAGCCTTGTTTTGTTAGCCATTCTTCCATGGTTGGTTTTAAGACAGTTTTAGGGACGTTGAATGCTATATATCATTTTACTCTGTACCTTCTTTTTATTACTACTACTTTTGAAAGTACTGGTTATAAGAACCATTGACATACCCATGGAAGGTAGAATTTTGTAAAGAATATGCATAAGGTTGTGAACCTTTTCTATAGGTATGAAAGTTGATAATGGGTTTTGAAGAGGTTAAATCTTTCTTGGACCCGTGGTATTAAGATCTCTGGGGAAGAGCCAAAGAGTTTCCATCAATGGGTGAACCATGAAGGGAATTTTGTGGGGTTGATAGTTTTGAGGTTGAAGAAGAATAAACACGAGTGGGAGTACTTTTGATTTTGGATTAGGAAGGCATTATACCGAGCCTGTTGATAGCCCTAGTAATGAAATGTTTTACAAAGAAACTAGGTGGTTTAAAAGATGATTGGGAATTTTTTAGTTTGGATAGATCATTGTCCCATTTCGATGGAGACAATATTTTTAGGATTTTACATATGGAATAAGAAGGATCTGTTTTATTGTTTGGATGGAAGAAGTGTTTGAATTATACTCATCAAGTAAATTCCAAAATACTCTAGAGTTTTGGTAATATCCCAGGGTTTGTAAAACCATTTCTTTCCAAAGATTTTTTTAAGAGAAGAATAAGGATTCTTGTCGTGGAATCCTTGTTCAAATGTTATAATAGTATGAGCTTCAAGTTTTAAGACATACTCAAATGGTTTTGAAAATTCTTTTTAAGAGATTACCTCTCTTTTCCCTGGTCTAGGGATTATAGTGGAAAATGATTCTCCCTTTTGAGAAATTAAATCAGAAGAGTACTGATGCTTATTTTCGCAAGTGTATGAATCGTTCAAGTAATAAAGTGTACAAAAGTACGGATATCGAACCCACAAGGAATGGCGTTACAAGGAATGGCGTTACTAAATACCGAAATTGACTAATCCTAATTTTATTTGAAAACCGAATTGTTGAAATTGTTTAAAAAGAAAATCAACATAAAACTAAACACAAATAACAAAATTTAATGTTGTTCACAAATGATTAAAAACGCTAAGGCATTTGATTTCGCTAAATCAATTCAATCCGATTTCAAGTCATGTTATATGAGAATCAAAGCTAAAAGTGATGGTTTAAAACCCCAAATTTACCTAATACTCTCTCTTGAGTTATATTAGAATTACTTATCTGTGAAAACCAACAATATTTCTATGAAGATTTAATCACAAACAAGCACATTATGATTTATGGAATTTCTAGAATAACCACATACATCATGCATTAGTTCTCACACTTGCATTCAACATACGGTATTTATCACAAGAAGCATTCATTACATATCTCCTCTCGGTCTCAATATAATGCAACTAATCATCTAAATCTTGGCCAAAAATTTAAAAGCATTAAGCATGGAAATAAATACTCAACTTGAAAACAATGAACTCATATAACAATAACAAAAGAAATCAGATTTCCTTGATCCAACTACATCATAGCCTTAGCAAAAACGAATTAGTTCATAACGAAATAAGAACAACCATTATTTCAATTGAATTCATGAATAACAAATCTAAATAAAATGCAGAATATGAAGGCTAAGGAGAAGAGATGAAAAACTCTTGAAAATGAAGACTTGGTAGCAACAATGGTGATGATCCTTCAAGCTTCTCCAAACTTTCTCTCCAAAATTGCCTTTTCTCCTCCAAAAATGACTCAGATATGTTCTCTCTCCCGTCCCACTCTTTCTCCATCATATTGTATATATAGATCTAGGGTTTGGGGGGAAATTTTGGAACAAAACACAATAAAAAATGTGTTTTCGGACGAAACTCGCCGGAGGCGACATTATTCTCACTGTGGCGAGATTTCTGGAAAAGTTACGATTTTTGTTCCGCTAAATCTCGTCGGCGGCGAGATTACTGTGACCAGCGGCGAGATGCACTTACCCGGCGGCGAGGTTAAGTTGGCCGGCAACGAGATTGATTTGGCCGGCGGCGAGATTGCTTTGCCAAAATCCGTGCTCCCTGCATGATTTTCAACGTATTCTCCGTAAGGTTTTTGCCGACGGCGAGAATATTCCCGCCGGCGGCGAAATTCCAAATTTTAAAATTTTGTTTTCTTTATATTTGCACTCAATCCCGTTCATTGAAATTTGTCCCAAACTTCTCCAAAATTATGATTTTACCTGAAATTGCACTTTAAACACGAAATACCCGTGAAATAACATTTGTGGATTAAATAATCAAATAAACGCAATTTTCACACAAATATCAACATTTAAATCGTAACAAAAATGCAATAATTTGACTCTTATCAACAACCCCCAACCAGCTTCTTACTAGTCTCTAGTAAGAAAAACGATCTATGAATAATTTCAAAGGAGACATTAAAAGAAAAATTCAAAGGAAATTTATTCTATTTACAACATTACATTAAGTGTATGCAATAAGCCTTTAAACCCCTAGGTGGCCCTAGTAGGACGAGTTGTAGTCTCGTGAGGGCTTGCAGTGATGATACCCACAAACATCTTGCCTATGACTATCCTAGCTTAAAACAATAAAATCACATAACAAATAATTTGCACAAATGTCTCAAAAATTGTAAATAACACCCAACTTATAGAATAATTAAATGTCACCTAAGCTTTAAGAAATCTCAAATGCCAATTCCACTTTTGTTATTGACTCTTAAACATCCATCAAACCACAAACCAATAGCCATAATGCCCGGATAATATTATGCATAACATCCACAAACAAAAAGGTGAAATCTCAAACTCCATAGGCTCACTTTTCAAACCTCTCTCCACTAATGAAGGAAAATACACCACTTCGGATCAATAGGAATTTATGAGGCTTGTAATGTTAGGCTTAGGTATTTGGTTAAGAAAGAACGGGAAGTGTCAAAATACAAATAAGGGCACTATTTAGATTAAACACAACCAATTAAGTAAAAGAGTAATACCATTCAACCCAAATTGTTTCTTCCGATCATAACCCATTTTTCTAAAGATAAACAAAATTATTCCTCAATCTTTCACCTCAGTACATCCATCACTAACACTCTTTTACTCATTAAAATGTGAAGGCTTTCTTCTTCTTCTTCTTCTTTTTTTTTTACTCCAATTGCTCTTGAAAATCCAACCACTTTCTTTCCATATATATCTTCTTCTTTTTTTTTACTCAATTGCTCTTGAAAAGCCAACCACTTTCTTCCAATATAGATTTTTTTATCCTTACTCCAATCATTATTGAAAAGACATAACCCCCAACCAATTTCTTCCAATATATGTGGAAGATTTCTCTTACTCCAATCATTATTGAAAAGACATAATCCCCAACCAATTTCTTCCAATATATGTGGAAGATTTCTCCAATTGCTCTTGAAAAGTTTGTGTTCAAAATTAAGTACTCTTAACAAATAAGGTAGGAATTATATATATATATATATATATATATATATATATATATATATATATATATATATATTTGGCTCAATAGAAGGTAGGTTATATAAGGCAAAAAGAAAGAAAAGTAAGGCTAACAATATATTTAAATAGGCTCAAAGAGGTAACTAGTGATATAAGGATAACAAGGTAGGCTTAAAATGACACAATCGATCCAAAAATGGCCTACATCATATCCTAAACAGTGCAATTTCAAATTATTTCGCCTCTAGAGGTTTTCAAATGAGTTCTAGAGTTTATTGAGATCACAAAAATGTCCATGAAAAATTCGCACATAAGACTTCTCTAAGCATTTAGACTAATCAACCAAATCATACCACATACCAAAAGAGTCGCCAACTAGGTAAAATCAACATTTGAAATTATCTTTAAACCGAAGCAAAATTTAATGTCCTCTAAAAGCTACTTGTTATCACAATCACATTATTATCATCAACGTGCAAATTAAAACAAGTAAAATGCAAATAAAAAAATAATAATAAAAATAAGACAATAAAGAAATAAAAGAAATTAAATCAAAATGCAGAAAAATAAATGGAAAATCAAAATTAAACACAACTAAACACGCAAACAAAACTACTAAAAATGAAGGGAAGAAAAGACTTACCGTTTACCACACCCCCAACCAAAACCTTACATTGTCCTCAATGTAAAAAGGAACAACGAGATCTCCTTTCCGTCGACGACGAAAGTAATAATTTTTTTTTTACCTGATGGGTTGCCTCCCATTAAGCGCTTTAAGTTATAGTCATTAGCTAGACTTTCTGTCATTCTTTACTATGGTTGTTGTAACTCTAGAGAATCTTTCTGCTTGCTGACTTCTCCGTCAAAATATGGCTTCAAACGTTGTCCATTCACCTTGAAAGTTGCCTTTGTTTCATGGCTGATCTCAACTACTCCATAAGGAAACACCTTGGTTACTAGAAAAGCCCTGACCCATGAGATTTTAGCTTTCCTGGAAAAAGTCTGAGACGGGAATTATAAAGCAACACTTTCTGTCCCACCTCAAAGTTTCGCCTCAAAATGTGCTTATCATGCCAAACCTTCGTCTTGTCCTTGTATATTCAAGCATTCTCATAAGCATCATTCCTCATTTCATCCATCTCATTCAATTGCAACACCCTCTTTTCGCCTGCTACCTTAAGATCAAAATTCAGAATTTTAATTGCCCAATATGCCCGATGTTCCAATTCAACTGGAAGGTGACAAGCTTTTCCATACACCAATCGGTATGGAGACATCCCGATAGGTGTCTTGAAAGCTGTCCTATATGCCCAAAGTGCATCATCTAGTTTCCTTGACCAATCCTTGTGTGAGTTATTTACGGTCTTTTCAAGGATTCTCTTCAACTCTCGGTTTGACACTTCAACTTGTCCACTAGTTTGAGGATGATAAGGTGTTACTATCCGATGTGTTACTCCATATTTCTGCAACAAAGCCTCAAATTGGTTATTGGAAAAATGCTTACCTCCATCACTTATAATTGCTCTAGGTGTGACAAATCTGGAAAATATATTCTTCTTGAGAAAATTGATCACAACCCTAGCATCATTGGTAGGTAGGGCAACTGCTTCCACCCATTTAGAGACATAATCTACACCAACAAGAATGTATTTATTAGAATGGGATGAAGGGAAAGGCCCCATAAAATCAATACCCCAAACATCAAATAAATCAATTATTAAAATATTATTTAAGGGCATTTCATGTCTCCGTGAAATATTTCCGCTCCTTTGGCAATCATCACACATTGAAACAAAATTGAAAGCATCTTTAAACAATGAAGGGCAATAAAATCCGGATTGCAAAATTTTTGCTGCAGTTTTTGTTCCACCAAAATGTCCCCCAACTTCCTTCGAATGGCAATGACGAAGAATGCTTTCCATTTCTTCCTCCGGCATACATCTTTTGATAATTTGATCTGCACAATGTTTATACAAGTAAGGTTCATCCCAAAAATAATGTTTCAGATCAGAAAAACATTTCTTTTTTTGTTGATAAGACATGTCAGGAGGTAAACTTTTCTTGACCAAATAATTTGCATAATCAACAAACCATGGAGCCGTTCGGATAGCAAGGAATGGCGTTACTAAGTACCGAAATTGACTAATCCTAATTTTATTTGAAAACCGAATTGTTGAAATTGTTTAAAAAGAAAATTAACATAAAACTAAACACAAATAACAAAATTTAATGTTGTTCACAAATGATTAAAAGTGCTAAGGCATTTGATTTCGCTAAATCAATTCAATCCGATTTCAAGTCATGTTATATGAGAATCAAAGCTAAAAGTGATGGTTGAAAAACCCAAACTTACCTAATACTCTCTCTCGAGTTATATTAGAATTACTTATCCATGAAAACCAACTATGTTTCTATGAAGATTTAATCACAAACAAGCACATTACGATTTATGGAATTTCTAGAATAACCACATACATCATGCATTAGTTCTCACACTCGCATTCAACATACGGTATTTATCACAAGAAGCATTCATTACATATCTCCTCTCGTTCTCAATATAATGCAACTAATCATCTAAATCTTGGCAAGAAATTTACAAGCATTAAGCATGGAAATAAATACTCAACTTGAAAACAATGAACTCATATAACAATAACAAAAGAAATCAGATTTCCTTGATTCAACTACATCATAGCCTTAGCAAAAACGAATTAGTTCATAACGGAAAGAAGGACAACAATTATTTCAATTGAATTCATGAATAACAAATCTGAATAAAATGCAGAATATGAAGGCTAAGGAGAAGAGATGAAAAACTCTTGAAGATGAAGACTTGGTAGCAACAATGGTGATGATCCTTCAAGCTTCTCCAAACTTTCTCTCCAAAATTTCCTTTTCTCCTCCAAAAATGACTCAGATCTGTTCTCTCTCCCGTCTCCCTCTTTCTCCATCATATTGTATATATAGATCTAGGGTTTGGGGGGAAATTTTGGAACAAAATACAATAAAAAATGTGTTTTCGGACGAAACTCGCCGGCGGCGAGATTACTGTGGCCGGCGGCGAGATTTCTTTGGCCGGCGGCGAGATTGCTTTGCCAAAATCTGTGCTCCCTGCATGATTTTCAACGTATTCTCCATAAGGTTTTCGCCGGCGGCGAGAATATTTCCGCCGGTGGCAAAATTCCAAATTTTAAAATTTTATTTTCTTTTTATTTGCACTCAATCCCGTTCATTGAAATTTGTCCCAAACTTCTCCAAAGTTATGATTTTACCTAAAATTGCACTTTAAACACGAAATACCCATGAAATGACATTTGTGGATTAAATAATCAAATAAACGCAATTTTCACACAAATATCAACATTTAAATCATAACAAAAATGCAATAATTTGACTCTTATCAAGTACTCTCCTTGTTTCTATTGTAGTAGTAATAATTTTGGAAGAGGGTTCTTCCTTTTTTTTTATTATGAGATTTTATTTATAGAGATTGGGATCTCTAGCTATTTTGTTGCTTCGATATCTTAGAGGTTATTTTGGAAAGCTTTGAGGAGCTTAATTGATTTTGTGAGGCCCATGACCCATTTTTGGACCTATTTTATTTTATCATCGGATTACGAATCATGTTAAGGTTTTGAATGGGTTCTTTATACTAGGTAATGATAAGTTTTGATGATGATAAGACCTTTATGGTGAGCTTCGGAGGTGGCCCTTCCTTCTCTTTATCTTTCTTTTTGGGCGGCGTGAAGTTATCTACTCTGCAAGAATTCCCTTGTTAGGAAATCTGGTAATAAATTTGCATCTCCTCTAATGAACTCAATATAAAAATCATAGATACTTAATATTGCTTACCACCTAGCAAAGATATACTTAGAGGCAACATTTTGAGCATCTTTTTGCAAAATTTATTTTGTAGATTTACAATCAATCCTTAATAAAAAAAAATTTATTTAATAAGAAATTTTTTTGAGTATGGATTAAAAAAAATTCATAATCCTCTGGAACTCAGAAGGTGTATTTTTGAACCCGAAAGGCATAACATTCCATTCATATTGTCCAAATGGAATAGTGAATGTTTTTTTATATGAATGTGTTAGTTTAATCTAGGTTTGCTAGAATCCAGACTTCATATCGAATTTTGAAAAATATATACGAGGCATATAATTTTTTTAAAAGATCTTTGTTATTTGGAATCAAATACCGAATCCATTTTAGGGCTTTGTTTAAGGATTTATAGTCGATGACCAATCAAGGTGTTCCTCATTCGATCTCATAGGATTTATTGACATAGAAGGCCGCACAACTCTTTGGAAAATTTTGGTTCATATGGTAAGTCTACCATATGTTCCTTTCTGTCCTAGAAAGCGTTTGACAAATCTGAGCAAACTTTTGTTTCAAAACATTTTTTGTAATTTTGAAATTTGTTGTTTTATGGTATCTTTTTGTAATTCTCTTTCAATAGTATGAAATTGAGTTTCTTGTTTTAGATGTAAAACATCATTTTTCTTTCCTTTAATAAGAGTAAATCTCATAATTATAAATGGAATTTGCTTTTAGAATGTTAAGATTTCTTGTTTCAGGTTTTTCCAAAAAAGGGAAATTCAAGTCTTCCATTCTAGGTTTTAAAGGAAATTTTTTCATATTTTACATATAATGGAGTGATAAGATTTATAAAGGGCGTATCTAATATTACTGAGTGATGGATATTAGTAACTAGGACAAAAGAGGTTTTTAAGAGAAAGTTTTGGTTTAAAAGGTTAGCTTCATTCTTGCTATAAATTTGCTTTTTTAAACTGTTGGCTGAATTTAGTTTTTCATTGGTTTTATTATGGAAACATTTTGGAATGAGTCCTATTTAATGTAGTTTAGGTTAGTACCAGTGTAAAAAAGTACGAATGTGTCTATTTTGAAATCATCTAGAAATACAATAGTTATGACTATCATGTATTTTCTGGTGGTTATCTCTTTTAGTATGAAGATAAAGTCTTCTGAGACTTCTTCTATGTTTTCTGGATCAAAGTCTTCATTTGTATTAGAGATGATTCCTTCTTTATTTTGGTTAGAGAGTAGAAGATGAATGACTTTTGAATCCTTTTTTTGTCTTGTTTTAAGTTATTGGATTTCTATTTTAATAGTTTTGATTTCAGACTAAAGATCCTGAATAGAAGCCTGAGCCTTTTTATGTTGTTTCTTCTGATCAAGTATGGTAGTTAGGTCGTAATGGCCTATGCTAGTAGAAGGAAGTTTTGGGGGGTTTTTCTTTTTGGTATTCATCTAAAGAGTTGGTTAGACGATCAATATATTATTTTGTAAGATCAAGGTTATTAATATACTAAACAATTTCAAGGAGAAGACGTTATTCTCTGGTAAGCACATTAATTTGTTTTGATTTCTCAGAGTTAGAAGAATTCGTGTCTAACTCATCAATATTAGGGTTTTGATCATCTGATGAGTCATCAAACCAAACTTCAAACTTAGAAGTTTCAATTAAGAGGGCATAGATTCTTTGAAGAGTGTCTTACTCAAGTTTTAATTCCTAGAGTTTCTTAGATATACCCAACAGTATTTTGCAAGATGACCTTTCCTATTACACTTAAAACAAGTAATGTCTTTTAAGTTAGTTTTGAAAAAATTATCAGATTTTTATAGGGTTTTCTATAAGATTTTCTGAAAGGTTTTCATAATAAGATTCCTTTTGGATTCTCTTAAAAGGGGTTTTATATTTTTTGAAATATTTGTAAGGTTTTGAATATGTTTTTGTAAAAGGTTTTCTACTATAACTTCTGTCACACTACTTAGGAAGGGAATTGTCAAATTTTTTATAGAAAAATATTAACTCTTTTCTGCTAGTTTGGAGTCCCATTTTATTTGTTTTTGTAACTTCAAATCCTGATAGACTTGAAGTCCTTGTTTTTGGGTGAAACTAATCAATTCACAATAGGTGAGTTGGTTGTAAGGAATTATATGGTTCCCATAAGTTTCAAAAAAAATTATTCCTAACCTTTTTCTCCTAGGAGAGTAGAAAGTCCTGTAAGGAACTTCTCTTTTCCAAAAAGGCTAGTTTGAGTTTTCCCTAAGCATAACTCCTAAAGGAAGGTCATTTTATAGCTTTGAAAATCGTTCATATTTTCGCACCGAAGGTTTGAAAGAAGATCAACATTTTTATTACTTATATAGGAGGAGTCACCCATAAAATGCAGTGATATTATGAATATCAAGGTTGATACTATATCTTGGATAGGTTCTTTGTGTTGATCGATAATGGGTTTGCCACTCTCTCTAGTTAAGATAGCACTTAGGATATCCAACTGTTATTGCTTAGTGAGATGGAAATCCCACCATCCTTTTAATTGGCCTAAAAATCCAGCTATTAGGAGTTCACCAACTATTCTAACTAAGGTTCTTGATTGGGTTTTATAGGAATTTGATGCCATGGTCATTTGTTGTAATAGGTTCAAGATTTGATACTCAGTCATGCCATCTATCTTCCATTCATAAATGGAAGATGCATTGTATTTTGGCCATATGACTTGGCTTGGTTGGGTTACTCATTTCAAATTCAGAGGACCTAGCAGATATTATAGTCATAGGTACGGGGTTTTGCCAATTTAACTTTGCAATTTCAGGAGACTATTCCTAAAAAGCTTTTTCATCAGAAGTGTTAATGACTTGGTCTAAAACACAAATATCCTAAAGGGTTTTTGGTGTTTAAGGAATGTTTAGGATTATAGGGCCTACATTTGAGCTAGAGCTAGTAATCTTGAGTGTGCTTTAGAGGTCTCTTATAGCTTCAAGAAACTCAATTTTGTTTCATTTTACTTCTTCATTGGCTGACTTTGACATCTACAAGGGTTTGAAGATAGGGTTTTTTACTTTACCATCAACGATTTTACTAAAGCTAGAAGAAACTTTAGTTTTTGGGTTCTGTTTCTCTATCCTAGTAAGTTGTTTACCTAGAGTATTTAGGCTTATATTGGTAATGTTGTTTTGAAGAACAATATTTTTTAGGTTGGTGGTTTAGTCTTCTTGAGGGTTCTTAAGAGGATAGGCTTCCACCTTTTTTTTACTGTACGGGGGGTTTATTGGCCTCAATGGAGGATATTCTGCCTCTATTATACCATCTAGGGTTTCCCAAACATGATATTTCTTTTTAATATTAACTAGTTTTACTAATTTGAAAAGGATATTTGATTTTATTTTCTTTGGCATAGTTTTCAAACCAGTCAAAGAATAAGATATTAATTTTATGTTTATAAATGAATTTATAAAATTCTTCTTGGAACTCTTCATGAGTATCCATGTATTTTATTAGAAACCAATAACGTTTCTTTTTGTTATGTTCTATAATGAAGTCATTGTAAGTATTGTCTATTAGGTTCAAAATCATCCTTTTCTAGGTCATTTAACTTATTGGTTATATTTTCTGTTATGGCCAAGGTTGTGGGAGATTGAGGAGGTGATTCGTTTTGATCCTAGTTTTAGTCTCTAGTGTAGATTGGGTGAGGTACTGAAGTACTATAATATACACCTTTGAGGTTTGAGGTAGGTATGTCTCAGGTAGAATACCTATGTTGGGTTTTTTATGGTAGGTTTATGATAGAGAATGAGGTTGAAACTCTTCCTAGATCTATGGTTTCGGCTGATGAGGACACTAGAATACCTAGAGCTAGAAGGTCTATCAAAACTTAGTTTTACACTATCATCATTATATTGAGTTATATTCCTAAGTTGGGTATTTTTCTCATGTCTTGGGTTTTCTAACTCAGGCTGAGTCATTCCTTCAAGGAGCCACTCATTCGGTAGGGTTATTTGGTTCCAAGAAATAGGTTTTAGAAGGATTTTGTTAGATCTTGAAAGATATATTTGTAGGAGGAGTGTTTCTCCTTTTTCACTTTGGTATTTGTGTCATGTGTTGAACACATATACCATAGCTTTGTAATGCACTCTGAATATTAATACAACTGGGATAGATCATTCGATCATATCATAGTTGTGGGTTTAGATTTGTAATATAAGTCATTTTAAAATGTTTTTATCATTTAAGGATATTGTGAAGTTAGGGTAGCAGTTGAAGGAGATCGGTCCTCTACAGAGACTCGATTCAACTGTTCCTAACAAGGAATCTTGAAAGTTTTTCAATTTAGCATCCCTAAGGGTAGCTAGGATTGATGTATTTAGACCTTTTTTCATCAAGGGTTTCAAACCGACTTGGACTAAGCCGATATGAATATGGTAACCCTTTCTGATATGCTTTTGTAAAGATTTTGGTGAAAATAAGTCAATAGTTTCAAATGATGGAACGAGTTGGATATTTTTCTCCTCAGTTTTTATGGAATAATCTGATTTAAAGATTTTAAACAAATTGGCTTTGTAAATATGATCTTTTTGAATTCAGGGTATTTCCTAGTTATCAATTTGTTTTGAAAAGTCTTCAATAGGGATTTATTCACTATTGATAATATTTTTGTTTTTATTGGAAGAAGAGGAAAACGAAGAAGATTTACTTAAACTAAAAGAATAATTTGTAAAACTCATAATAAAAAATAACTTATCAATATAATATTCTTAATCTTTAATAGTAATTTCTTGAATAACTATCCATTTTCTTGTATCATATTTTTGAAATAGGTCAAGGTGAAGAAGGAAAAGCTCTACAGAAGATAGGACTCATTGTCTTTGTTTTACTGTATAATGTTCATTCAAACTCAGATATGTTCCACTACTATACCAACAAAAATCGACACTTCTTTTGGTTTTACTACCACACCCTCGAAACTTACTGCCAATTCCTACTATTCTAAATAACTTAGTACAATAATGAACAGATACATAATGTAAACTAGATTTTACAGCAAGTGAAGATAAAGAGTACTAAGATTTGTAATAGCTTTTTAAATTCCCACTTGGCTCAATATATATATATCAATTTGTATATTTTTTTGTTTTATTCTAATTTACTTAAAGGAGTCGTAGAACTTAAGAGGAGTTATTTACTTTTGAAAAATATATTATTTTTAGTTCTCTGTTTTGGAAAACATATTAGGGAGATATTTTTATTTTTGAATTACTTTGAATTTTGTTGAGATATTTCACATAGGGGGAGTTGTTTTTTTTAATTTCTATCATTTTTTTAATTCTTTTTTGAAAATGATTCATTTTTCTATTATTAGATATACTAAACTATTATGAACAATGAGTTATTTAGGACAAGTTGTTTGCTTGTTGGTGTTTTTTTTTCAATGTAAAAAAGAGTTGTCAAGATACAAACGAATATTATTCACTGGATCATAGGACAATTTCACAATGTAATTTTTTTTTCTTATGAGCATTATGTAGTGAGAAAAAGGTTTTGTCATACGAATATGCCAAATGAGAAGATTGTAAGGTTTAAACACATAGGAGCATTTTTCAAATAGATCACTATATCGATCGAGTGGTGACTAGATCAATTGAGCTTAATTAAAATTGGCTAAATTAATTTTTAATATGACTAGATTGATCAAAGCATTAACTCGATCAATCAAGCACTAGATTGATCAAGATTAATGACTAGATCAATATATTTATTTCTAAATTAATTAATTTTCCCACTAGATAAATCAAGATTTAACTAGATCGATCGAACTATTCATAGTCAATCGATCGAGCGGCCATACTTGATCGATCCAAGATCGATAGAGCGACCAAGTTTTCAAATTTAACCTAATTTTTACTTGAACCAATTAGTATTTTTACTATATTTTTCTTATGTTTTAAGCTCTTCTAAATACTTTTAAAGACATATTTATACTCATACTATTAGCTCACAATTTTGTTAACTATATTCAAGAATTCTTTTCTACATCTTAATATCTCTCTCATTATTTTGCAAAATATTTTCAAGTAGGATTTTTTATTGAGTTAATTTATCAAATATTTGTGATTGTGTTTGATGTATTGTTTAAATCAACTAGTTAGGGTTGTTCATTATTGAATCTACTCTTGGACACATAGTTATACTTGTGTTTATGTGCTAAATTTTCTGGTGACAGTGATATGGGCTTGATTAACTTATGAGACTCAATTTTTTTCAGAACACTGGTCTGGATTCGAACACCTTTCTTGTAGAGACTGCATTCAAAGTAATAACTTGTAAGTAGATTACTTGGAGACATTACCTTGGTGGATAGTTTGAGTCCTAGCCTTATAATTGGATCTTATTTTTTAAAGTGGATAGTTAGATGATCTGATGGACTAGTGGTTTTTTTCTTAGTCATTGGTCTAACCTAAGTTGTTTCCACTTAAAACTCTTATGTGTTCATCTTTATATTTCTGCATTACTTTATTTTTATACGTAATTACATGCATAGCTGTTTTGTGAAATTTTAATTTTTCATACTTTCGTTGATATTCTATTCACTCAACCTCCAGCTAATTGGGTTTGTAACTAAAATATTTTATGGATGTTTATCAAATTTGGAGACAGTTTTGATTAGTTGCAAAGAAAAGAATCTTGTGCTCAATTGGGAGAAATGTTTCATGGTAAACCATGGTATTGTCCTTGGTCATATAGTTTCATTTAAAGGAATAAAGGTTGATAAATCTATGATTGAATTAATTTCAAATCTTCCCACTCCTAAGTCTGTAAAAGATTTTAGATCATTTTTAGGGCATGCTAGATTTTATATGAGATTTATCCAAAATTTTAGTGCTATATCTAGATTGTTGTTTAATCTCTTAGTAAAAGAAAATTCTTTTGAGTGGACTAATAAGTGCCAATAAACATTTTCAAAGCTTAAATCCATGCTTACTTCTTCTCTAATTATGCAACCCCTTGGTCTTTACCTTTTGAAATAGTGTGTGATATAAGTGATTATGTAGTTGGAGCTATCTTAGGTCAAAGAAAGGAAAATAGCATTATGTAATTTCATATGCAAGTAGAACCTTGATTAGTATCCAAATAAATTATTAAACCACTAAAATTAATTACTTGTAGTTGTAAGTACTATGAGTGTTGGCTATTTTCGTGGACAAAATTCTTACATATAAATTTGTTTATAGGCCTCCTTTCAAGTCTATCAAGAAAAGCCGAACAAATGCTCGAGTTATAGATAATTGTACTTCAGGTATATCTTTGATAACTACGACACATACGATTGTATTTATGCATTTAATAACGTATGTTCATAAATTTGAAATTATTTTGTGTTAAAATATTTATTTAAACTTGAATCAATTTATAAAATTATCAATTAGTTATCTCTTAGATAAATGTGTTTAAATATTTTTAGATGTGTCTTAATATTTTTAAGATGTGTTTTAAAAAAATAATCGTTTTATAATATCAAGGTTTTTTATAGGCTTTGAAAAATTAAGTCCAAAATATATTTAACCCTAATATTATTAAGTCATTTTTATTATCTATATATATAGACACATTAGGGTTGAATTAGGGTGTATGCTGAAAAAGAAAAACTATCGAAACAAAAAAAAATTGAAAACAGCTTCAATCGGCGTTGAGCACCTGGTGATATGAAGTTTATACATAATGATATATATAATTGGCTTTGAGCACAAGCACCAAGTTCATATGTATAAAGTAAGCAAAGAAAAACGCATGCATGATGTATAAAGGTAATTGATATATATATTAATTATCCTTTTCTTTATATATATATTGATTTGCATTAATTAATTTAATTCTTCTTGATTAGATTTTTAGATATTTAGATATTTAAATTAAATAATTTTATGAATGATCATGATTATTTGATTTAATTATTAAATTTCAAAGAAGTTATTTTTACTGAAATTATGCTTAATCTTTTTTCTCTAGAATTTGATAGTTGATTTGATTTAAATGACATATTTTGAATCATCTAGTTAGGATTATTTATTGTTAAATATATTCTAGAACACATACATGCATTTGTGTTTTTTTTGTGCTAATATTTTTGTAGTTGATTTGTGAACGATCTGATTAGCAAGGAGCTTATTAGAACGTTGGTCTGAAAACCGCTCATGCTAATATTAGAAACTATGAAAATAGAGCAGGGGCTTGTAAGTAAAGTACATTGGGGACAGTATCCTAGGGAATGTATCATAAGATAGAGTTTGTACTTGAACATTTGATTTTCATAGTGGAAAGTTAGGTGGTCCAATGGACCGGTGGTTTTCCTCTTAGGTCATGGTTGTGGCTTAGGTTGTTTCCATCTAAAAATATTGTGTGTTATTCTCTTATTTTCACACCTTATTTTTACACACAATTGCATGCCTAGCCATTTTATTTTGGTTATCAAATTATAAAATTTCAATTGGTATCAAAGCCTACACTAGACACATTTAGTGAGATTAATCCTTAGTGAAACACACTTATACTTATGGACCAAATGAAAGAAAATGGATTATCTATTAGACCCCACTATTTGATGGGTTTAATTACCCTTATTGGAAGGCTCGCATGCAAGCCTTTCTCAAACAAGATGAAAAATTCTAGGATTCTATTGTTGATAGTTGGGAACCACCTTCGGTAATGAAAGATGGTGTAACAATCATAAAGCCAAGAAGAGATTGGACCACTAAAGAACACACCTTTAGTGGGGAAAATAAAAAAGGTCTAAGCTCAATATTTGTTGTAGTGTTGATGGATGAGTTATGTTGCATCTTCGACTGTGAGACTGCTAAAGATGTATGAAATGCACTTGCTCTTTCTCATGAGGGAACTTCTTAAGTAAAACAAACAAAATTTAGATTGCTAACATATGAGTTTGATTCCATTAAAGTGAGCAATACTAAAATATTTGGTCAATTCTATGCTCGCTTTTGTGATATCACGAATGCTTGTTCTAACCTTGGTGAGAAAATTCCACAACCATTACAAGTACGCAAAATCCTGAGCTCCTTAACAGTAGACTACAAGATGAAAGTTACAACAATAGAGGAAAGTAAGAATGTGGACACATTAAACATTGATGAACTTGTCAGGTCAATCCAAACCTATGAGCTTACTCTTGATCAATCCAATAAAATCAAGGATGTGGCATTTAAAAGCCCCAAAACGGATATCTCTAATAGTGATGAGGATATGAATGATGAGTCCCTAGTCTCACTAGCACAAAAATTGAAGAAGTTCTTGAAAAATAAGGGTCAACAAAATAATCAATCTAACAAGGGACAATCTAGTTATTCAAGGGACAGAAAGTCAAGAGAAATCAAGTCTCCTAGCTTTGATGGCAAGAAAACTAACCCTACTAGTCCTCAATACTTTATTTGTGGGGGCTTTGGTCATATTTCTATAGAATGTGCAAAAAATACAAAGAAAGTTAGAAAAGCCTTTAATGCTACACTCAATGACATAGAAAGTGAGCAAGATAATGCTATTAACTTAGAAGATCATGACACTAATTATCGTGCCTTCACCGCAACTACCAAAGCATACCACAATGACTTCAACTCTAGCTCAAATGAAGAAAATGTGGAAGTAAACTCTTCTTTCTTATTGTATAAGTTTAATGTATCGAGTTGTGAATAACTATTCATGGATTTTCTAGGTGCTAGGGAAGAGAGGGATAAACTACTTATGGAAGTAACTAAACTTAATGATATCATCATTGTTCATAAAACAAATTTCTCTAGCCTAGAGAAAGATAAAAAACATATTAATACTTTGAATCTGAGTCTTACAGAAACCAATTAGGAAAACAAAGAGCTTAGACAAGTACTTAGTATTGCTAAAGATATGGTGAAGAATTTAACCATAGGTGTAGAAATATTGACCAAAGTCCTAGACTATGGAAAGCTACATGGAGATAAGAGAGGTCTTGGTTACATAGATGAACAATCAACACCTTCAACATCAAATACCATATTTTTAAGGTCCTTAAACTCTACTTATATTGTTACTACTTATAAACAAAGAACTATTACACCTGTGGTAGAAAAAGTTATTAAGTTTATGCATGTCTATCATCATTGTGGTAGAAAAAGGTCATATAAGACCAAAATGAAGATTTTTGATGAATGTGCCTATACTTAATCATTCTTTCCATGTGTCACATAGTAGGATCCATAAGCATCATCCATTTGTACATACTACATAATATTCAAGGATGAATGGAAATTATAATAACTTGTTCATAAATTATACTAGGAAGCATTAAGTCTTAGGTTCAAAGAGGCAAGCAAAATTCAATACTTTTAATGCTAGGACTCATTATCATCATCCTATTATGCATATTGCATCTTCATTTGGGATGAATGAGAAAAGTACAACTAAGTCCAAAAACATGCCAATGAAACCTAAGTTTGTTAAGCCCTAACCCAAGGATATAGAGAAACCAAAATGCAAGAAAATATGGGTTAGGAAAGATTGTTTTTTCCTGGTCACTTGACTGTCTTTTATTCCTTTATTTAGGTACTTTTGTTAAAGTGCTTAAATGACCCTAGGTGAGCAATCTTTAATTTCTTTATTTTATTTATTAGTTAAAATTAAAAAAGAAAGAAGTAGAATCCTTATTTGGCCAATAGGGTATTGGACTTATTCAACACTTACAGACATATGACCTTATTTTTAATGACTTAAATAATTTTTATATTTATTGTATAAATTATTCTACAATTTTGACCTATACACGCACTTATTTTTGTACATGTAATGATCAATGTTGACATAAACTTATGCACACACTCACAAACACATATATGTTATGCTTGAAATTTATGAATTTTCTTGAAAGACTCTAGGACTTCAACTAATCTTGATTGTAAAATTGTGTTGAGTTCTATTTTTTGTTTACTAAAAATTTACCTTATAAAGGCATCTAATATTGAGAAGGCTAGCTACTGTAATATATGAAGCAACTGTAGTGAGCGGAAAGGGCTACCCTACAACTAGTATGAAAGTCATCATGCTAGGTTTATGGCTCGTGCAAAAAAAAGAAAAGGGAAAGATTATACAAAAAGCGAATACTTATAAATTTTGTACTTGAATGCACAAAAAGAAAGAGTCAATAGAGGTTAAAAAAATTAATATCATTTACCTCATATATAAAATAAAAAAAATTTAAGTCCTCTTTTAGTAGATATATTTTATTTTGTGAGATTGAAGACTCGATTATAATTTTACATGATAGGTGATATTTTTTTAGTCTTTCTTGATTGATCATAAATGACTTAATTGACATATTTGTGGAGTTTAAACATATACATTATTTTTAAGTAAATGTCAATATGTCATTATATGTGCGAAGTGTGCTTATATGCCTATATTATAATACTTGCTTATTTATACGATAAATAATCAAAATTTAAGTTATAAAAAATGATGAGTTCTCAATTGGTTATGTGCTCATTTGTAATTAAATGATTTTAATACCTTATGTGGCTATTTATGAAAATTTAATATAAAAAAATTAGATTTTTTTCATTTATATCTTCTTTTCATTTATTACCTTTTAAATTGGTTTCTAAGTTAGAGGGTCATAGAACTTAGGAAGAGTTTATAGCACATTACACTTTTGCATTACTCTGATTTTACATTCCTACATCTTTAGGAGGTATTTAGTTTCGTTGCTTTGTCTAATGCTTTGTCCTTCTTGTATGTCAAAAAGGAGGAGAGAATAATGTATTTTACTTCCATGTTTTTATTTTGTTAAGCATATAGGGAGAAAACATATTTAATTAAGCTTGATTGGTATGAATGCATACTACATGATTATTCTTTACACTTTGCTTATTTCTATATAAACTGAACTAATGTACAATGAGGCTTTCAAGCCAAATTGTTGTATGCTTTGTTTATGTCATTTCAATTACTTACAAGTTTGTCAAGTTGCAGCAAAGATGGATTCACTAGACTATAGGATAGTTCCATTATAGAGTCTGAGATACCATTGTACTTTTCTCTTATATTTATCAGTGTCATGTAGTGAGTGAGAGGGTTTGTCACACGAAAATACCAAAGGGGGAGTTTGTAAGTACTATAAGTGTTGCTATTCTATCAAGTCTAACAAGAAAAACTGAATAAATGCTCGAGTTTCAGATAATTGTACTTCAGGTATATCTTTGATATCTACAACATATAGGATTGCATTTAATAGCATATGTTCATAAATTTGAAATTATTTTTTGTACTAAAATATTTATTTAAACTTAAATCAATTTATGAAATTATCAATTAGTTATCTCTTATATAAATGTGTTTAAATATTGTTAAGATGTGTCTTAATATTTTAAAGATGTGTTTTAAAAAAATAATCTTTTTATAATACTAAGGTTTTTTATAGGTTTTGAAAAATTAAGTCAAAAATATATTTAACCTTAATATTATTACATTATTTTTATTATCTATATACATATACACATTAGAGTTGAATTAGCTGAAAAAGAAAAAAAATGACGAAACAAAAAAAAAATTGAAAACAGCTTGAATCGGTGTTGAGTACCTGGTGATATGAAATTTATATATAATGATATATATAATTGGAGTTGAGTATAAGCAGCAAGTTCATATATACTTAGTATATGTATATATTAAGAATTGAGCAGCAAAAGTAAGCAAAGAAAAAGGCACGCAGGATGTATAAAGATAATTGATATATATTAATTATTTTTTTCTTTATATATATATTAATTTGTATTAATTAATTTAATTCTTCTAATTAGATTTTTAGTTATTTAGATTAAATAATTTTATAAATAATCATAATTTTATAAATAATTATAATTTTTTGATTTAATTATTAAATTTCAAAGAAGTTATTTTTATTGAAATTATGCTTAATCTTTTTTTTTCTAGAATTTACTAGTTGATTTGATTTAAATGACATATATTTTGAATCATCTAGTTAGAATTATTTATTGTTAAATCTATTTTAGATCACACACGAATACTTGTGCTTTTTTTGTGCTAACATTTTTGTAGTTGATTTGTGAATGACTTGATTGGTGGAGAGCTTATTGGAAAGTTGGTCTGGAAACCGTTCATGCTAATATTATAAAATGTTAAATAGAGCAAGGGTTCATAAGTAAAGTATATTGGGGCAGTATCCTAGGGAGTGTATCATAAGAGAGAATTTGTACTTGAACATTCGATTTTCATAGTGGAAAGTTAAGTGGTCTGTTAGACCGGTGGTTTTCCTCTTAAGTCATGGTTGTTTCTACCTAAAAACATCTTATGTTATTCTCTTATTTTTGTACTTTATTTTTACACACCATTGCATGTCTGATCACTTTTTTTAGGTTATCAAATTATAAATTGATTAAATTAAAAATAACCTATTCACCCCTCTTTAGGTTAATCAGGTCCATATTTTATAAACTTTCAGTAGTGTTATTATCTTTTTCCTAATAATGATGCTAAACCAATACTAATTAGATGGATTCTCTTACTCCAAAAATTTGACCTCACCATTCAAGACAAGAAAGGAGTAGATAATGTGGTGACATATCACTTATCAAGACTTGTCTTTGATAAACCAGTTAAGGTTACACCAATCAATGACTTTTTTTCACATGAACAACTTTTTCATGTCTCTAGATTACCTTAGTTTATTGATATTGCTATATTTCTTATCATAAGAAAAATGCCATCATATTGGAATATGCAAGATAAGAAGAATTTTAAGGTAAAAAAAAATTTATTGGGATGACCTTTATTTTTTTAAACATTGTCATGATCAAATCACAAGAAGAAGTGTGCCTGATGAAGAATTTCATAATGTGATCTTCTTTGTCATTCTCAAGCATGCGGTGACCATTTTTATCTAAAAAACCTCTACAAAAATCTTACAATGTGGGTTTTATTGGCCAACTCTTTTTAAAGATACATATGAGTTTTGTAAAGCTTGTGATCATTGTCAAAAGTTGGGAGGTATAACTCATTGAATCCTATTTTAACTATAGAAATTTTTTATTGTTGAGGCATTGATTTCATGGGTCCATTTTCTTCTTCATTCGATTACGTGTATATCTTAGTAGCTGTTGATTATGTTTGCAAAATAGATTGAGGCTATTCTTTGTAGGAAGAATGATCACAAAATTGTTGTAGACATCAATCTTTAATTATCTACTGGATTATCCTTTTAAATAGACAAGGATATTTTTTAGGTTTTTATCTCTTTAAGATAACTAAAGGATAATTACTGAATCCCTATTCCCTTGGGATAACTATATTACTTTCTCACTTGTATGATGATTAGACACTTATTGGGTTTGACCCATAAGACTATTTGTTGATTAGGACTATTCTTTAACTGACACATGAAAAAAATTATTAAATTACCCTATATATATTAATTTTTATTGAAATATTAAACTTAATTTTAAAATATATAGTGTCTTAAGCAAAATGGTTTGGTTACTTATGGGTATTATGTCTTTATGTTTATAAGGATAATTATTGTCAAACCATTGGTTCATAATTGACTCGATAATAATTGAAATTATTTGTATTTTCTTTCCTAACATGAAGTGTGATTTCAATTTTTTCTTTATCAAAATATGTCTAATAATAATTTAATATATGTGTACATATGTAGCTTAATCATAAAGAAACTTACATCAATGATGATATTGACGAAATGTAGAATGAAAGGGTAGAGTTCAAAAATCTATTCTTATAGTAATAGCCAACTAAACCATCTATGAACTCTTAATTAATTTTTATTAGATTGATTTAAATCGATACTATCTGACTAGTATTGTTATTGACAAATTTTAAGCATGTATTTAATATTTTACAATACTTTAATTAGCTTAAGGTTTATTATCTTTTAGTACATAAACTCTTAATTTTAATATAATATGTAATTACATCCTTAATTTGAATATAATATTGACTTTAATATGGTAACTTATAAATTTGTCAAAACCATTGTTCTTAAGTGCTATCATCCTTTCATAATGCAAATTACGATGAAAAAACAAGTATTTGAATTTATTGAATGTGGGAAAATTAGTAGAATGTGATTACTTGAACAATGTATATGAACATATTTCAATGTAAACTGTGGCAAAACAATTCACCTACTAACAATTATGGTCATGGTTTTTCATTAAAGCTGTAACCTATTGTAGTTTTAGTGTCATGGTTTTAGTATAATCTAGACCAAATATGAATATAGAAGGTTAATTTTCGTGTAACTGAAATCAAATATGATGATAAAAGGTCACATGTTTCATGTAATCGAGACCAAATATGAAGTTGTGGTCGTTGGCTAACGTTATAATCATAACCATAAAATTGTAATCATTCATGGTCTTAAGATCGTGACCAAAATGTGATCAAATAGTATGTGTATTGTCATAGTCTTTCACAAGATTTTGACCAAATGATGTGTATGGTCATTATGAATGCTTGAAAAATACTAATATTACATGATTTATTTGCACTTAAATGTTATAATTAGATGTGAATATGCATACTCTTATAATTATTTAAGAAAATCTATGTGTCTAAAATAACAAATATTTTTATTACTTTTTAGGTATTTTTAACTTCAATTTGATGAAATGATCAACACATGAAGATTAAATTCCTGAAAGCACTCATTTGCAACTTAGAAGAATAAAAGAATGATACATGTAAAGCTTATATGTAAACCAGCCAGTTTATAAAGGGTGAAATAAGAAAGCGAAGAAAAACAATGCGGGCCATGGCATGAAGTAAAGTGGGTCATGGTACTTTGCAAGCTGTTTAACACCAATTTCATGATGTTTCACCTATGTCACAATGAGGAATATTTAGGCTGCATTGCATAGAGATTTTTCCCTCACAATCCACTTTTTATCCCATATTTAGCTATAAATAAGAACCTCGTTCTTCTTTTCAAACCACACCAAAATCATAGAAAAAACATGGAATAGTCTTTTTTCTCTCTAATTGTAAAGATGATCCAAGAATTTGAAAAAGGTAATGACAGTCATTGAGAGATCTAGAATCGTTTTTATCAAGAAGGGGTACTTTTATTGCTATATTTTTTATTTATTTTTGTAATCTATATGTGGGATTGTAGTGTCTACTTTCAATGATTGGAATAACGATTTTGTAATTTAAATAAATAAAAGTTAAGATTTATTTTTTATTCAAATCATCATGTGATTAATCATAAATTAATGATAGGCCAAGTTTTAGTTTATGACTAAAAAATATATATTAGAATTAAATATTAGACACATCATATGTGCTTAGTTGTGCAAAATAAATAACTTTTTTTTAATTTCATTGATTTGTATTAAATAATATGGATGAAAAATAACTTTAATTAAAAATTAAAAAATGGACAAATTTTGATTTATAATTAAAGAATAAATCTACCATAGGGTTATCAATTTTTAATTTCAAACCCGATCAAAGAAAGTTATCAATTAATTAAAAATTTTGTATATATATTTATTTGGTTCATCATTTAATCAATTTCAACCTTGGTTAAAGAAGAACTGATAAATTGATTATCATTAAAAACTCACCATGATTATAAAGAGTTTTATTTTAAAAAAATTAAACCAATAAAATCTAGTTTATATTTAAATCATTTAATTTGTTCTATTTATGAAGGGTTATGCTCGCTAAAAATTTCATACACATCCATCATACTAGGTTTGGCATAATTTTATTACTTTCATTTATCTCTTTAATTCATCTATTCCATTTATCTATTTTTGTTTACTTGCTTTCTTTAGATGTTAATTTCATTTAGACTTAATGATTTTGTTCTTTCAAACCAACAGTTTGTTAGAATGTTTAGGACTTTAGTTTTTCTTAAGTATATTAGAAAATAATTAAACTTTTAAAACCAATACAGTTCCTTGAAAGGCAATCTCGTGACTATACTTATTTTTTACTATATGTGATACATGCACTTGAGAGTTTTATATAAATATAAAATTTAACTATCAATCTTTTGTACATTAGTCACGGTCTTTTACAAGACTATGACCAAATGGTATGGGTATAGTCATGATTAAAAACCATGACCATATGAAAGAGTTTATGGTCTCTCCTACTTAGGCCATAGTTTTTATAATCGTGACCATAAAACTACTATCACGGTAACAAATCATGGATATATATCAATATTGTAGTAGTGATTATAACATTTGGATTATAGCAGGTTTCTCAAAGTTATTTGCATTGATAAGGGAGTCTATTAATGGATGATTAACTCCATCCACTTGCGGTGTACAAAGTTTCAAAGAGGTTTAAGGATGATGATTTCCTATTGATCTCCTAAATTTCTCATCGCTCCAAGCGAAGGTTGGTGTAGTATTTCTATTCTTATCCTGTGAAGAGTTCTCTCTATCTCAGGATCAAAAGGTTGAAGATTAGTATATGTTTCTCTAGGAATACAAAAAACTAAAATAAAAGATTAAATTGCCAAAACTAGTACTAGTATACTAATATTGATATTAATTATAAAATATACTGCATTCTCTGATCATTCGAGTAATAAAGTGTGTTAAACACAAGTATCATCCTAAAGAGTGATTGCATTTTATAATTAAGTATCAATACGCAGTAGTCACAATACTATCTAGACAATAATAAAGAAAATTATGTAAGCGACTAATTACACCTAAAATTGAATCAAAGCAAGAAATAGTGATTAAGTAAACATTGTTTAAAGACATAGGACCTATGAATCCCATAACCTTTCTTCATGCAATATCAAATATTGTTGAACAGTTTCTCTATCTAATTGATTGGCTACATACTCTTATATACTTATGAATATTTGTCGGGCATTCTTTTGGATTACTTGCAAACAATTATATTGTTATGCTATTTCATTCACACACCAATTATGATCACATGAAAATGTCACACATTCATCAACTATCATACTATTTTTTTATAATAACTGTCATACTATTTCAATTCATGCGATAATAATTTCATGAATAATTCAAAAATCTACTTTGTAAATCTAAGGCATGAATCTCAAATCATTTAATTATTATCCAAATAGTCAAAACACTAACATCAAAATCATTATAACGACTAATAATAGAGAAATTCATTCAATTGAATAAAATCAATAACATGTTCCTTATATGAGGGAAAAAAACTACTCACCACCCACCCCTAGTGAGAAGGTGGCAAGGTGAAGAAAATTTTATAAAAATGCCAAAAATGAACCACTTTCTTCACACAATTCCAAAACTCCTCCTTCTCCCTTTTTAATGTGTTATTTCTAAGTGTCTTGTATATTTTTACCAAGTTATAGGAAGCTCGGTTTGGATTTTAGTACTTTGTTTCCATTCTTCCTTACTACAAGATTCAAGTAAATACCAACCTTATTTTTCTAGTGTAGTTTTACGAATATGTTATATGATTATATGAAATTAAGTGATCTTTGAATTGTATGATAATATGATATATGTTTATGCATATATACTCATTATGGAATACCTATACCATGCAAAAGCATTGAAACATTTAATGCATCTTAAGAATAGAAAATAAGACACATGTACTATAATAAATAGAAGTTACCATGAATATATGAAATATAAATGTTTAAATCTTATGGATGCTTATGTCTTGAGGGCTAAGGGGGTAAAAGATGCGAGGGACCGACAGAACCACCATAATGAACAAATGATCATATGCAAGAGGTTCTTCATATGGCCTATGAAATGATAGGTCCTTTTAGGATCATCGGTGTGTGTGTAGTGACATGATTGGTCCATACTTATATTATGCCCCAAGTACAATACTATCAAGGATTTGTTAGTTGAAAC
Organism: Hippophae gyantsensis; assembly: GCA_030763125.1. Taxonomy (NCBI): domain Eukaryota; kingdom Viridiplantae; phylum Streptophyta; class Magnoliopsida; order Rosales; family Elaeagnaceae; genus Hippophae; species Hippophae gyantsensis. The sequence goes on along the minus strand of CM061035.1, from coordinate 35,669,588 downwards.
ATGTTTCAAAAACCATGACCCACTGGTTACAGGTAGAATAAGTATCACACAAGGGCCTTACGATATAAATAAATGGAAATGAAAGATAATAACTGAAACAACAAACAAATAAATACTTCACAAAGGAGGATATATGTATAATGATAGGACAGACAAATGCATGATTACCGTGTGTATTAATCATAGTGCATATTGCATACTGATTTACTTATTGAGTATCAACTCACCCTTATGGACTTTAACATTTTTCAAATGATGAATAGAGACCTAGATGACAAAGAAAGGATCATTAATGTTATGGCCTTCGAGTGATTTCTCAAACCAAATGAACTCCAAAAGTTTATTTATCTTTAAATACTTTTTCCCTTATGGTTTATTTTATGACCTTGAATTTTGTTGCTTCAGTTTATTGTGAACAAAACTATTTTATATAAAATGATATAATTCTTCCTTTAATGATTTTTAAACAAAGGAAGGAGTTTTTAATTGATAAATATTCATTCAATAAAATAGTCAAAAAAAGTAACACCTATTAGTTTGTCCTCATAGAAAACTTGGGGCATTATAGTTCCTCTTTATGTTAGTTTTTTTATGGCCTCTCAATGGTAAATAGGTTGAGGTATACTATATTAGAATTTGTATTAGCTTTGATCTACGATTGATATTGAAAGTTGGACTTCAAATTCTGGTTGATGTCATTATTCAACCTAAGAGCACTCGAATGAAACTTAATCGATCTACTTATACCCAATTAATCAATACCCTTCTCGATTTGTCTAACTTTTTTTTCATTCCAAGGTGTAATGCCATATTTCCTTGATTGATCCTTGGTGATCAATTCTTTCCTCAATTGAACGATAGGTGTCTTGACCTATCGAGCCTTGTCGATCATGATTTTTTTCTTAATTTGTCTATTTTTGCTTTGTTTAATGCCTTTTCACCTACATTATCATAGTTTATCTCAAAACAAGATAAATAGTTAGCTTTAAAGTGGTCAAATAACTCTACTTATATAGGGTTATCACCAATCATAATCAATACCAAAGAATGATGTACATTGAGTACAATGGCTCACGAAAAAAAAGATGAACCATAATCAAAGAGAATTGCAACCAAATATCTTAATTGCTCTCAAAAATGAGATTATTAAGAACCAGGATTAAGTTTATCAATTCATCTTTTTGGATCAATAATTGAAGTAAGTCACCAAGAATAGAAGATTTAGGATGATAGATTGCTAAAATCCTATATATTTGATGGAAATTTGGGGAGATTAATGAAAAACTTGAAAAAAGTGGAAAATCCCAATGGAGAGAGGAAAAAGTAAATCGAGTAATCATAAAGTAGAATTATATTCCTAATAGGTTGTATGAATAATCTTAGTAGACAATGCTTCTTGGAAAGTGCTTCTCAATTTGGTCAGATTGATATTCTATAATATTATATTATTTAAAATGTTTGTTATGAAAAGAAGTTACTAAGAACTATTTTTTAAAATTTATAAATCATACATAAGAAGGAAATAAGAGATCTAATTTATTCAGTATTGACTACCAACAGGATTGTTAGGTGGTTACATAGTTAAAATCATAAATAATGTATAAAACTAGTTAAAAATGTAATAAACATTATTTATACTTATTATTTGCTATGTTTTTAAGCATTTATTATATGTTATATTTTATTATTATCTTGTTTTGGAGAGTATTTTTGTGTTATAGGTTAAAGTGCTTTTAGAAGAATTCTAAACACATGAGTCAAAAGATTGAAAACAGGGAAATTAATGGTAATTCATACAAGTCGGATCTAACCAAAATGTCAAAGACCAAAAATTATGTATGTATCGCAGCTAAACATTATCCGTGCTACTGCACAAGGCTCTCATATCCAACTTTTGTTTTCTGAAGTTATATGTGTGCTAAAGAATAACATATCCATGCTATGGCATGATCCTCTTAGGATCCAACAAAATAATAAACCAATGCAAGCCACAATGCAATTTAAATCATGTCATGGCTTAAGTGTCCAAAACTTCCATATATCCTAAATGCGTCCCAAACATGTTTGATCCTAATTTTAGCCTATAAATACAACCCTTACCCATTTTAAACAAAATTCAAGCCATATGACCAACGACAAGTTCCCTTAGCCATTCACCATCCATATGTAGATACAGACAGAGAACCTATCAATTATAAAGAAGATCCAAGGATTTAAAGAAGGTAGTGATAGTCAATTCATATATATTGAATCATCTTTATCAAGAAAGGGTATTTTTATTATTATATCTTATTTTTTCTTTATAATCTAATGTCTTTTATAGGTGAGTTAAATTTTGTTAATTTAACTATGATTGACTAATTTTGTAATATAAGATTTGACCAAATATTAATTTATAATTAAAGAAAATATTTTAGAAATAAGCATTAGACACATCATCTGTGTTTGGTTGTGCATTAGTGAATGAAAGTTTAATTTAATTTCATTGATCAATTTCAAGCCCCACCAAGAAAACTATTGATTAATTGAGATTAAATTAGATAGTTAAAAATATTTTTAATTATAAATTAATGATTGATCAAATCTTGATTTATAATTAAAAAATATATTTACCTTAGATTTATTAATTAATTAATTTCTATCCCAATTAAGAAAGATATTAATTAATTAAGGATCTTGGTTTATAAATTTTTCTTACTTGTCAAATTAATCAATTTCAAGTCCAATCCAAGATATTATTGATTAAATAAGAATTGTGGGAACTTGCCATGACTATGGCAATGCATTTATATAAAAAAAATCAGTAAATCTAGTATTGAAATCATTTGATTCATTCTTTCCATGAAGGGACATGCAGACTAATATGCCATATTCATTCCTCATCCTTAGTTGGCTTTAATTTAGTTTGCTTTACTTATAATTGTTTTTTACTTGCTATCTTACTTATTTAATTATTTTAGAATTTATAGTTCTTTTCCATCAACCAATAACTAATATAATGTTTAAAATTATTTTCCTTAACTAATTTAAAAAATAACTTCACCTTTTAGAAAAATCGATCAATTTCTATAGAAACCGACATTAGGGTAACTTATCATTACTTTCCTAGTGATTCATGCATTTATAACAATTAAAGTTTGTACATCAAGTTTTTGGCACCTTTATCAAGGAATTAACATTTAAAATTTTATATTTTTTTCCCTTTTAGTTTTTTTTTGTAATTTTTTATTTTTGTGATATTCTTTTTATTTTTATGATTTTATGAATATTTGTGATCTGTTTAGTTATTTTTTTATTTTATTTATTTTTTATTGTCTATTTTCTTGTTTATTTTATTTACTTTTAGTTGTTTGTTTTATTTTTTTATTATTTATTTTTGTTATGGTATACCTTCTGATGCTTTAATTTATTTGTTGTTTTCGTAAGTATATCCAAGGTAAGAGATCCCTTGAGAATTAACTCGTGACTTTCATAGATAACATTAACAGATCCAAATAGTACTTAAAAAGATTGGATACTAAAATCTAAGAGTCTCTACTAGAGTTGCCATTAGAGCCTTTACTAGAACCATTAAACATTGGAGATACTTCACCAAGGAGGATTGCAATGAATGAGTATGCAAGGCTAATCATTGACACAATTGTCTTCATACAGTTGGAGGAGGTAGCTAAGAATTATGAATTGAAAAATATTCATTATTCCATGTTACCTCCTTCTATGGAATTCCTAATAAAGAACCTTTGACTTTCATTTGGGACTTATATTCAAATGTACAAACATTCCCTTTGAAATGGCTTAACGAGGACCAAATTAAAATGAGGTATTTCAGATACATGCTCAAAGATAGGCAAAGGCTTCCATAATGACTCTTCTACTGATTTCCCTGATAACGTGGGAGAGAGTCTACAATAAATTCACGAAAAAATTCTATTCCCATCAGAAAACTTTCGATTTAAGAATCAAAATTACTACATTTTCTCAAATGATAATACAACCATTCCATGAATCTTGGGATAAGTTCAAATTATTTCTCATGCAATTCCTACATCATCACTTCCCATTGTAGTTGTAAAACCAATTCTTCTATGATAGGTTGACACAACAATGTCAATTCACAATTGATAATACTATAAGTGATGCTATGAGGGAAATAGCTTTAGTGACTTATGAGAGCTATGAAATGATGGGTGTTAATTTTCAACAAAAGATTGCTAGAGTGAGTAGAAGTCAATGAGATAGGCTCCTGTAATGAGATGGCTATGCAACTTGTAGAGTTAAACAAGCAAGTTGCACTCTTCAATTCCAAAAAAGCACCAACTGAAGAGGTTTGTAGAGTTTATAGTACTTATGGACAAGGTGATAATACTTGTCTTTTTGTTGTTGATTCATATGTAGATGATACTCAAGAAGGTGCACTCAATAAAGGGATACCGACCTAGATCTAGGAATGATTCCTATGCAAACACATATGACCCAAACTAAAGGAATCATCCTAATTTTTCTTGGAAAGGAAACAATAACCCACCTTATGTCCAAAACCAAATGCAAGACCTCAATTTAAACTAGAACATACTACATTATGTACCTAATAAACCAACCTTAGAGGATAAGTTGAATTCTTTCATTCAAGTGAGTAGGTTTAACCATATAAAAAACAATCAAAAGTTGGATTAGTTGAGGAATCTATGAAAAGGGTGGAAGGTCAAATTAGGCAAATAATTGAGAATATACAAGGCAAAAGAAAAGGAAGATGCAAGAACAAGTTATGGTTCTAATAGTCCATCAAAGTCGTATGATTTTAAACAATACTTACTTTCCTAAAACTTGTGATAATTTACTACTTAGATATAGGAAATACAGATGGGGAGTAAGAAAATCCCAATGAATGTAAAGCTAAGGGCAATGAAGTCTTAAAACTTTCTAAAGAAAATAAGGATTCTTGGGGGAGTCAATTGACCCTCTTATGTTGCATAAGTCACCTGATCCATATATAACTCGTATCCCATTACCACAGCACTTGAAGGATCTTGATAGTTTCAATATTAACATTACTTTAGGGTAAGAAGATGGTTAAGGCTATACTAAATTTTTGTCTAGGTATTAACCTCATGTCATACTCAATATACTTGCAACCAGGTTTAGAGCAGTGGAGGCCTACAATCATGTCCCTTCAATCAATTGATATGTCTATTAAATTTACTAAGGGCATAATTGATAATTTTCTTGTACAAGTAGATAAGTTAATTCTACATGTCGATTTTGATATTTTAGATATGGAGGAATAGATGAAAATCAAACTATTATTCTTAGTAGGCAATTCATTACCACAGCCAAGACTATTATTGATGTCTATAAGAAAAGTTTAACCATAATAATCTTGGGAGAGACTATACACTTTAAACTTTTTGATTCTTTACCTACTCCTTCTATCTTTAAAATTGATAAATGTTCTTATATTTATTATGTAAACTCACCTATTTATGAAATTTATTTTTAGAAGAAGATAGGTAATAACATTGATAATTCACACAATAAAAGCAGAGTGCAAGGAACATTAAAGCTTCATTTCAGGATGATGCCTACAAAGAATGCATTACGTGTTGCCAAGACACAAACTTGAGTTGTAAGTTCTCTTATCCTAAAAAGAAATGCAATGTGTGTAATACTCGTTATAAATCTTTTTCAGGAAATATAAAGCCTTCTTTTGAGGAAGGTCAAGATAAAGGAGGGAAAAAGCACTTCAAGGATACATTGAAATCTCCTTGAAAAGAACAAGCAATGTATTGTTAAGGCATTAGAGAAAGTGCTTGGTGAGAGGCAACTCTCCATTTTCAATAGTATTTCTTTTCTTTTGTTTTACTTTAGCTATTTTCATTTATTTATTAGTAGTTAATTTACTATTTACTCATTTTGAATACTTTTCTGAATAAATACGAAGTTGAAAACATTAAGGACAATGTTTAGTTTAGGTTTGGGGTGCAAAATAAGCCCAATAAAAAACTTATGATACAAAATTATTATGCTTTTGGTTAATTCTAGGTGAGTAATTCAATCTTTATGCATTTTTGTTTAATTTCTTAAACATGTCCAAGGATTGTTGTAAAAGTTAGTTCTATTGATAGTTTATGTTTCATGCTTGGAATGTTGAAATTGAAATGAACCCAAATTGGTGTCTAAAAATCAAATAGTGGAGACTATCTTGTAAAATTATTGAGCTAGTAGCATTTTATTCTAAGTCATAATATTTCTTTTAAACACTTTTCCTATGACTTTAAATTGTTAGATGATATATATTGGTTTTGCGTTGAATGTTAGGATTTTAAACAGGTAATGAAGAATCATTTACTTATTTTTATTACTTTGATTAAATAATTTAAAGTAAAAATTGAAAGCGTGTGCCTATCTTCATTTGATGCTTGATTTCTAATAAAATATTATACATAAGGGGTTTCCTTAGAAAAAAAAAGAAGAAACTATAATAGCCATTCACCATAATATATATAGGTGGGTCTTTTCTCTAAAAAAAGATAAAGAAAAAAAATAGTATAACTAAATATTATGACCCTGAAATCTTAAAAGTAATGATGCGGTTGTTGCATGATAATAGAAAATAACCCCTAGAAGTCAAAAGCATTTTCATTCTTTTATAGGCACATGTTTGATATTTCTTGTTTAATGATTTTGATTGAAGTATGATATAAGCAATATGATGTCTTCTTAACCTAGCATTTGATTCCTTTCATGAGATTTATGTTATGTACATTTGAGGTTTTCTTGTTTATAAACATATGTGAACTTATTTGTTTTATTCTTTACAAAAATTCTATTCACATGTATTTTGTTGAGTGATTAAACCTATAGGATCGTTATGATATTAAGACTTTATCTTGTGAGGAATAAAGTTTAAGCTAATTCAGATTCTTAACACTAGGTTTAGGGGAATTAATGTTGATATGTTTCTAATAATGGGACACAAATTTATGATATGTAATTGATTTACACGATGAACCTTGATCTTATGAGATGTTGGATAAATTTGTGCTTGAGTTTTTAATTATGAAATCAAAAGAAATTAAAGCATGAGAAATTTTGTTAATTTAAATTTGTAATTTTGTTTTCAATTTTGTTATTAGTCTTTTTAGTTTTAATTTTTCTTGAGAACTAGCAAAATGAAGGTGTATTTAATGAACATTATTTATGCCTATTATTTTCTATGTTTTTAAGCATTTATTTTATGTTTTATTTTATTATTATCTAGTTTTGGAGGGTATTTTAGTATTTTGTATGTTAAAGTACTTTTAAAAGAATTCTAGACAAACACAAGTAAAAGAGTGAAAACAAGGAAATTAATGGAAATTCATACAAGTCAAAATGAACCTGTGTGCAACTCAACACTATTCATGCCATGGCACTAAGCTCTCACATCTAACTTGTGTTTTCTAAATTTCGATACACATCATGGTGAAACTTATTCCAAACCACGACACGATCCTCTTAGGTTGCAACTGAAGAACCAACAATCAACATGCGCCACGCTGCAATTTAAATTATGTTGTGGCCCAAGTGTCCAAAACTACCAAAGATCCTAATACATAATCTAAATGTGTTTAACCCTAATTTCAGCCTATAAATACAACACTACTCCCTCTTAAACAAAAATGAAGCCACATTACCAGCCATCAACTCCTATAGATGTTCCATCATCCATATACAGATATAGAGAAAAAAAATCTCAATTATAAAGAAGATTCAAGGATTTGAAGCAGGTAGTGGCAGCCAATTCAAACAAGATTGGTCCATTATTACATTTGTGAGCGATTAAAATTTGTGCATTAAAAAGGCCATATTCATAATAACTTCAAAGCGCTAATAATTTTAGGGAAACATTGGAGCTTCGTGTGGTTGGCTTGAAGATGAATCAAGTGTTGATAACTCAAACCAAAAACGTCATTCCTCCTTCAACACAAAGGCACTAACCCACAAAAATATTGCAGAAATTCAAATTTAGATTAATGTAATTGAAGTGTGTATCTGTGATGTTGTGTTGTTTATTCACCATTAAGCCTTTTGGACTCCATGAACATTTTAACATTATAAGCCGAACCCAAATTTTGGAATCACTGCAAATATTATATATGATTGTGAGTATGTTATAATTCGATCAATAGAATTATTATTAGAAAATGTTGATTTAAAAAAAAATTACTTGAGCAAATATATTAATTCACTACCTATCTCGGCGAAGGAAACTTGAAGAGCAGATAGCACACGAACCAAATTAAAGAGTACCATTATTGCTACTTGACAATAAAGAAGCAAAAAGCACATAAGGGAACATAGAGTAGAATGGAAAATTTAATTTGTATATTGCTTAATTCAATTGTTGAGTCACATTACATCCATATATAATTGTAAAAAGCTTCTTGTTCGTAAATACAACATTACAAAGTCAATATAATAGCATAATAATATTTCTGTGGTATAGCTCCTTAGTAACCAAATTTAAAAAATCCCACATTGGTTAGGAATGAAGATGGGTATTGTATTTTGGGCTATAAATAAAACCCACCTCCACCATTTGTAAACATCTCAAAATTTGTAAATATTTCTCTCTTTTGTAAGGGTAATTGATTAGCTCAATTTTTTTCAATTAGTTGTAATTTTGGAGTTCATGTATTTTGAGATAATGGAAGTGGTCAACGACATCCGAGGATCTAAGTAACATTTACACTGAACCTCGTTAAATTTCTGGTGTTTATATTTTTCTACTTTAATATTTCTATTTCAATATCTTCTTTAGTTTATTTTAGCATTATATTTCCAATAGTATTATTTTATCGGGTTAGTTTGAGTTATATTCATCTAAATCATAAGTGAATAGTAACTACTTAGAATAGGAAAAATATACCCGATTTTCCCAACAATTGATATCAGAGCCGAAGGTTTCTACTTAGGCATTTGTTTGTATTCTGTTTGTTTGCTATTGGAATATAGTTGCTAGTTGTTGTAATTTGAAGAAATGGTAGAAGAAAAATTTCTTTCAAACAAAGGCCAATCATCCACATCAGGCAAAACTATGGTAATGAATACAAGGTTTGAGGTGAAGAAGTTTGATGGAACCAGTCATTTCAGCATATGGCAAGGCGAAGTTCTAGATGTTCTATTTCAACAAGGTCTAAATATCGCCATTGAAGAAGAGAAACCACATTGAGCAGATGAAGTCGAGTGGAAAAATATCAACCAATTGGCATGTGGTACAATCTGTCCATGTCTCTTAAGAGAACAAAAGTACACGTTCATGAATGAGACATTTGCAAGTAAGTTATGGAAGGCATTGGAGAACAAGTTCATGAAGAAGAGTGGACAGAATCGACTCTATTTGAAAAAGTTGTTCCGTTTTGAATACCTTTCAAGTACCACAATAAACGACCACATTATTGCTTTTAATCGATTAGTAGCATATTTGTTAACTATGGATGAAACTTTTAAAGATGAAGATTTAGCCTTGATGTTGTTAGCTTCCCTTCTTGATGAGTTTGATAACCTTATTACGAGCTTACTCATTGGGAAGGATAAAGTGTCTTTTGAGGAAGATTGCACTACTTTGTATAGTTATGAAATTAGAAAGAAAGATAAAAAAGAAAGCAGGAATGAAGCAGCAGACGCACTGTCTATAAGAGAACGTTCGCAAACACAACAGAAAGAAAGGAGAGATAGATCTCTATCAAAAGGAAGGCTTGGTAAAGATGAATGTGCCTTTTGTCATGAAAAAGGCCATTGGAAGAAAAACTGTCTGAAGCTGCAAAAGAAAGGAAAAGTTGTTCTGTCTGATGCATGCATAGTTGAAAGCAATTCAAATTCAGATTTTGCATTGGTTGGTTCGTCAATAGCATCACATCCTAGTGATTGGATTTTTGATTCAGCGTGTACCTTCCATATGTCTCCTAATAAGGAGTGGTTCTTTAACTTTGAAGAATTATACGGTAGAGTTGTTTGCATGGGTAATAATTATCCATGCAAAGTTTTGGGGATCGATACAATTCGTTTGAAGAATCAAGATGGTTCAACCAAGGTCCTGATGAATGTTCATTATGTTCTAGATATGAAGAAGAATCTCATTGTTGTGGGAGTCTAAGAATCAAAAGGCTTTACTATGACTAACAAAATGGGACATTGAAGGTTACTTCTAGAGCACTTGTGGCAATGAAATATATTCGGAAGAATAACTTGTACTACTAGCTTGGTAGTACGGTTATTGGGACAACATCAGCAACAGTTTCAGAGAAGGAAAGAGATTCAAAAACTACCAAGTTGTGGCATATGCGTTTGGGACATGCTAGTGAAAAAGCTTCACAAATTCTGGTAAAGTAAGGCCTGTTAAAAGGTGCGACAACAGGAAAGTTGGAATTTTGTGAGCATTGTGTATTGGGGAAGCAAAAAAGAGTAATCTTTGGCACTACTCTCCATAATACAAAGGGCATTTTGGATTACATCTATACTAATGTATGGGGGCCAACAAGAACTTCATCCATGAGTGGCAAATATTATTATGTCACTTTCGTTGATGACTTCTCCAAAAGAGTTTGGGTGTATCTCATGAAGAAGAAGGATGAAGTGCTAGGAATTTTTCTCAAGTGAAAGAAGATGATTGAGACTCAGACTGGTAGAAAGATCAAGCATCTGAGGTCTGATAATGACACTGAGTACACAAACGATCCATTTATGAAAGTTTGTGAAGAAGAATGGATAGTGCGACACTTCACTATTTGAAAAACACCATAATAGAACGGAGTTGTAGAACGTATGAATCAAACTTTGTTGGAAAAGGTTCGATGTATGTTGTCAAATGTTGGGTTAGGCAAGTAGTATTGGGCAGAGGCTATGACATATGCATGCCATCTCGTCAACCATCTACCTTCATCTATTCTTGAATGCAAAACGCCTATGGAGGTATGGTCTGGAAAACCTACTAGAGATTACAATTTCTTACATGTGTTTGGTTCTATTGCATACTACCATGTAATAGAATCAAAGTTGGATCCAAGAGCCAAGAAAGCTATTTTTTTGGGGATCCCTTCTGGTTCTAAGGGATATCGACTATGGTGCCTTGAAACAAAAAAGATAATCTTCAGTAGAGATGTAACCTTTGATGAATTTGCCTTGCTGAGAAAGGTAACTAAGAAGATTGATGGCATTTTGGATCAGGTGGAGCAAACTCCAAAGCAGGTGGAGTTTGAAAGTAGAATTGTTAATCCAGTTAGTGAAGATAAGACAGAAGTTGATCCTCCATTGACAGAAGATGAATTAGATGAAGAGGTTTTAACCCAAGAACCTCCACAGCAACAAATAGAAACTGAAGTTGATAGGCCACGATGACAAAATGTCAAAGTGCCTACTCGATACAAAGATTTTGAAGACCTACCTACTTAGTTTAAGAATACGGTAGCCTGTGCACTTTCAGTTGTGCATAATGATGTTCATTCCATATATAAAAAAGCAATCAGAAGCCATGAAGTTGAAAGATGGAAGGAAGCCATGGACGAAGAACTTCTATCCCTTTAGAAGAATAAGACATGGAATTTGACACAACTACCTAAGTGCAAGAAGATAATTGGTTGCAAATGGGTGTTTGCAAAGAAAGAAGGATTTCCTAACAAATATAGTCTTCGTTACAAGGCAAGATTGGTGGCTAAGGGCTACGCTCAAAATGAGGGAATCGATTATAATGAGGTATTTTCTCCAGTTGTAAAACATTCCTCCATTAGAATTTCGTTGGCCTTGGTAGCACAATTGGATTTGGAACTAGTTCAAGTTGATGTGAAAATTGCATTTCTACACGGTGACTTAGAAGAGGAATGTCTTAGCCAGAAGGGTTTAATGTTGCTGGTAAAGAGAATTGGGTTTGTAAGTTGAACAAATTATTGTATGGATTGAAGCAATCTCCGAGGCAATGGTATAAATGATTTGATCAGTTTATGTTGCAGCAGAAGTACACCAGAAGCACACATGATCATTGTGTGTATTTTTGCAAGCTACAAGATGATTCTTTCATCTATCTTCTATTGTACATCAATGATATATTGATTGCATCGAAGAGCCAAGCAGAAATTGAGAAATTGAAGGCTCAACTAAGTCAGGAGTTTGAGATGAAAGATTTGGGAGAAGCTAAGAAGATTCTTGGCATGGAGATAAGTAGAGATAGAAGTAAGGGGAAGTTTAGTTTGACCCAGAGTCAATATTTGAATAAGGTATTACAACGTTTTGGTATGAATAAACAGACAAAACCTGTAAGCACTCCGCTTGTTCCTCATTTCAAGCTTAGTGCTCAATTATCTCCTAAGAATGATGCATAACGAGAATACATGGCAAAGGTACTGTATGCAAATGCGGTTGGTAGCTTGATGTATGCAATGGTTTGTACAAGACCTGACATTTCACATGTGGTTGGTGCTGTAAGCAGGTACATGCATGATCCTAGTAAAGGACATTGGTTGGCTATGAAATGAATTCTATGGTATATTCTAAATACTGTAGATGTTGGTTTAGTATTTCAGCAGGATAATATCGTTGGTCAATGTGCAGTTAGATATTGTGATTCTGATTATGCAGGAGATTTGGATAAGCGTCGATCAACTATTGGTTATGTTCTTACTCTTGCTAGAGCTCCAGTCAGTTGGAAGTCTACCTTGTAGTTCATAGTTGCTTTGTCTACTACAGAGGCATAGTATATGGCAGTTACAGAGGCTGTAAAGGAAGCTATTTGGTTACGAGGTTTGCTTGAAGACTTAGGAGTTGTTCAAAAACATATTAAGGTGTTTTGTGACAATCAGAGTGCTATTCATTTAGCAAAGAACCAAGTCTACCATACACGTACAAAGCACATTGACGTTTGTTATCGTTTCGTGCAAAAGATTATTGAAGAAGGTGGAGTACTAGTTCAGAAGATCAATACTACAGAAAATCTCGCAGATATGATGACCAAAGTGGCAACGACAATCAAGTTCAAACATTGTCTAGACTTGATTAACATCCTGCAAATCTGAATTAGCATTGGCGTTGCTAATCTAGTGATTGAATAAATCATTTGAGAATCATTAAGTCGCTAAGGTGGAGATTTGTTGTATAGCTCCTTAGCGAGAAAATTTGAAAAGTCCCACATTGGTTAGGAATGAAGATGGGTGTTGTATTTTGGACTATAAATAAAGTCTTCCTCCACCATTTGTAAGCATTCCAAAATTTGTAAATTTTTCTCCCTTTTGTAAGGGTAATTAATTAGCTCAATTTTGTCTAATTAGTTGTAATTTTGGAATTCATCCATTTAGAGATAGTGAAAGTGATCAACGATGCCCGAGGACCTAGATAACATTTATACCGAACCTCGTTACATTTTTAGTGTTTTTATTTTTCTGCTTTAATATTTCTGTTTCAATATCTACTTTAGTTTATTTTAATATTATATTTCCAATAACATTATTTTATTGGGTTAGTTTGAGTTCTATTCATCTAAATCATATGTGAATAATAACTACTTAGAATAGGAAAAATATACCCGATTTTATCAACAATTTCTTTTGTAACTAATTGATTCCATCACTATCATTCCTTGTAACAACCTTGCATGTTGAGGACTGCTGGAAACTCTTCCAAAGCATTTCCATAGGCTTAAGTATTACAGTTGATGTCCCCCTCAAACTCGGTAGAAGAAAGAAGACACTGAGTTTGGGTCTAAGAATAAAAAACTGAGAAATGGATAAGGGTTTTGTGACAACATTAACAAGTTGTTCAGTGAAAGGAATGCAATACACCCAAGAACTGATGAGCTAATACTTTTTCCTAACACAATGCACAATTCTAACTCAACATGTTTTGTATATGCATGATAGATTGGATTTGCATCTAAAGAGACAATGCTGAGGTTATCACACCAAATAATAGGATGTGATGAAGTTGGAGATGCATTTCACAGAGAAGTGATTGAATCCACACTATTTTAGCAATTGTAACAGCTAATGCTCGGTATTTAGCCTCAGGAGAGGACCTTGACACAATGCCTTGTTGTTTACTAAACCACGTAACATGATTAAGCCCGTAGAAAACAATAATACTTGATGTGGATTTTCAAATATCATGTGAAAATGCTTAATCGGCATCACGAAAATCATGTAATTGTAAATCTTGTGATTGACGAAGCATAATAACAAAGATAGATGTCCCTTGTTATATATCTTAGGATATGTTTGAGAGCATGCTTATGAGACTATAAGTGATTGCTCATAAGTTGACTAACTTTGTTCATTGAATAATAAATATCAGATTGAGTGGTACAAATATATTGGAAATCCCCTACAAGATTTCTATACTTAGTAGGATGTTAAAACAAATCTCCAATGTAAGCAAAGAGTGATGTAGAAGTAGACGTAGTAGTTCCAATACTATTTGCATGCTTCATACCAGCTTTTACCAAAAATTGCCTAATATATTTGCCTTGTGTTAACAGAAGATCACCATTTAACAAATATGACACCTCAATACCCAAAAATTAAGAGAGAATGCCCATATATTTTACAGAAAACTTAGAATTAAGAGCAGAGATCAGATAAGAAACCTCAGATTCATTGTTGCATGTAATAACTATATTATCAACATAGATTAGAAGATAAACCACAACTTGTGAAGTGATCTTGATAAAGAGAGAAATCAACATTTGATTGAGAAAAAACCATTGGTATCTCAAAACTTAATCACTATGATGAAACCTTCCTCATTTACATGTTAATCTATGTACATCATCATGGGTAAATATTTACAGAAATAAGAGTAATTAGGACAACAGGTTAATAAACTTACAAGACCATTCCTACGGTATAAAATCCAAACATGAGACTAGAAACAAACCTTGTTACGATTCTTTGAAGTCAAGGTGATAGCCCCATGCTACTTTCTACCATAATTACTTACTGCTAAATTAGCTAGAACCTCACTAAGCTTCTTGAAGTCCCAACAAGTTTTCAATCAGAACCTTCATCTTAGCAGAAGTCAAAGTTGTTCTTGTAAGCAGCCCAGCCACAACTTAAATGCCTGAGCAATGTTCTTGTCAGATGCTGATACTTCAATCACAACTGAAACTTTCTCAGTTCCGTGTTGCCTCATACAAAATTACCCTTATTCTTGGCTGCAGATAGTAATCACTGTGGCATTGTTTGAAGGTCCAGTGACCCTTCACTTTCGGAAGTAATGGCAGTGGAGACAAAACGGATTCAACCATTATGGTAAGTACTATAGGAAGGAGGATGCCAATTATCCACGGCATCGGAAACACATGGCTCTACTCCTCTCACGAAGAAGTTGAATCAAAACATTTTATGTTTAGCATGGTCTCTTGGGCTATGAAACTTATCCTGCAAATAACATTTTGGAAGCAACATATCAGCTCTTTAGCCATAATAATAAGCTCACATTCCTTTTCTTTCTTTAATATGGACGTACTTTCTGAACTAGTTATTTAATTGTAGTCAAAATCAAAGGAATGCTATTTAATAAGTTACCATTAGGTTCATTGCAGAAAAAGCTTGCATGGAGACTGACACAATGGTATCATTTGAATTCCTAACAAATGGATGCTCAAGTAGCATACTAGCTGATGGACGCTTTGCAGGATTCCTTTGGAAGCAACAATTTAAGAAATCCTTTCCTTCTGGAGACAACATTTCTGGTATAGGTGGTGCTCCATTCAAAACCTTGAACATAGCTTGAGGCTGATAAAAGAAAATTAAGGTAAAGCTCTCTAGTTATTTCAAATGAATCCACATTGTCACATTAGATATGTAAAAATTAAAACATGTAAAGGGAGGCAATGGAAGAATGTCAGATTGAACATAAATTATACGAGCAAGGAACAAAACAAGTCAAGAAAAATATGGTATAAAAATAAAAAAGATAACAAATGAGTTATAGTTATCTGTCCATATAAATCACTAGGATTAGAGAAATCAACAGCTACTGAGAAATTGTTGAAAAGAAAACCACAAATACATGAGAAAAATGAAGTAAAGAGACCTTTTAACCCATTTTGATCAAGATTTCTTGCATCCAAGGATTTAGAAAGATATTAAGCAATAATCCTAGTAACAAAGAATTGTTTAGGGCTAGTTTCGTTGTTTTCAAGTTCTGTTTTCATGTGTTTAAAACTAGTTTTATACTTTCTAACTTATTTAGAGGGGAAAAAAATATGTTTAGTAAAAAATTATGTTTTCTTCTTCCATTCCCTCCTAAGTCACAACAACAACAATACAAACAAAAAAAAGTGTAAAGTTTACTAATGAAAAAAAGTGAATTTGGAATAGAGTTTCCAGAACTTTTTTTAGTTTCAAAAATAATATAAATGTGTAAAAATTGAAATGAGTTCCAACCTGATTTCAAACTTGAAAATAGAATTAATTCCCAAACAAAACTCATTTTTATAACATGGGTTCAAAAACTCGAGCTTGAAAAAAGAATCGGTACAAAGCAGACCCTTAATGACTGCTACAGTCGTGTGTTTTCTTCTATTCAGTAAATCATTTACCAGTACATGCATGCCAAAGTAATAAGACATAAGAACCAGACACCACTTTCAGATCTATTGTGCAGATATGCAACATAAACATTCTTAAGGAATTAGTACAACAACCCCAAATCCTCCGAAAGGAAGATTTATTTGGCAAGGCAGTTACGTAATCTTTGTTAATAAAACATTCGCTGCTATTTCCATTGTAATTTGTAGTAAACAATATGAAAATTGACCCAGTATGCTCCTAGATATGAGTTCAATTGCACTTCAACTATAAGCTGAAAATGAAGCATACTAAAAATATCTTGAAAGCTTAAAACTGTGAGAAATTAAACATTGACAAGTTTGATCTTGGACTTACCCCGGTAAATTCACTCCAAGGAGGTCTCCCGTTCAGCATCTCAATTATTGTACAACCCAAGCTCCAAATATCAACCGCCAAAGCAAGATCAGGATTTGCATCCTTCTGAATAACTGCTTTTATGACCTGCAGACATTTAACCAGACATGACATGAAATTAACTGTTTTCCCAAAAAGTGGATCCCGTTCTAATAACCCCGAATAAATTAAATACATGCATTAAGATACGAAGGCTTCTTATTCCACAACAACGAAAGCATTTTTTCACTCTTTCATATACTAGGAGATTTCACTTGGAAAAGAAAATATACTAGGAGATTTCACTTGGAAAAGAAAATGTTCCATACTACTGTACCTCTGGAGCCATCCAGTAAGGACTGCCCTTTAAAGAAAGATTGCATGACTGTCCTGAAAGCTGTGCACAGACAATAATATGGATATAACTACCAAAGAAACTGCAGAGTAGGTACTATTATCAAAAGTGATATTTTAATAAGAAAAACATCATAGGAACATAGCTACTATTATTTATCTGGATTGCTTAGGGTTTAAATTATCAAAAATATTAAGTAATTAAAAGAAGAAAAAAAAAGGGAGAGAGAATATTCACTTATTAATACCAATGAAAATTAAGAAAAATTTATTAAAATTGTAAAGTTTATGAGAGTTACGATATTCGTGAACAAAACGTTTATATAAAAATTACTTTCTAGGCGCAATGTCAATATCACTATTCAAAACAAAGAAACTTTCGGACTTCAAGTGAACATGGTTCGGGTATACACTTGTTTTTAAGCACGTTTGAATACATATTATGTACTTAAGAACATTTAGTATATATGTTGCTCAATCGATCGAGTAATGACTAGATCGATCATGTACGATCCATGTCCTCTCAGGCTGATTTTTAAATTGGTATAGATCGATCAAAGTTGGGTTCAATCGATCGAGAATCAATTGTATTCGATCTACCTGATCTCAGATTTTTATTAATCGTTGCCTGGATCGATCAAAATGGATTCCGATCGATCGAAAAGGATTTCGATAGATTGACTTTATTGATTCAATCGATTGAGCCTGGTCTATATCGATTGAGCGGCTAGGACTTCAACTTATAACCTAATTGTTTATTCGAGCCAAATAACCCAATTATCATTTATCTCTATTATTTACTGTTCTATAAATGATCTTTAACCTAAATTGAAACATATTCTGTAAAGCTTTATGTAAATTAATCTATCAAAAATTGTGTGGTTGTTTTTGATTGATTAATGAGCCTATTTATTTTATGATCATGTGTTTCAATTTTTGTTCTAGGGTTTGCTTGTTGGGTTTGATTTAACTGATTATTTATTAAATCATCTAGTTAGAGTTTTTCATTATTGAATATGCTCTAAAACACACTTTACACTTGTGATATTTGTGTTACCATTTCATGTGTCAGCTAAACAAGTTCGATTGCTCGTGTGACTCGAGTTTATCAAAACGTTAATCCGAATTCGTACACCTATCTAATAGAGACTAAAAGAAGCGACGACTTGTAAATAGATTACTTAGGTGCAAAAGTCACTGTAATAAATAAAAGCAAGGATGTTAACACCATCAAAATTGAGGAACTAGTTGGCTCACTTCTAACCTTTGGGATGAACTTTCGAACACCTACAAAGAACAAAAGTGTAGCCTTCAAAACCGTCATGACTAATGATGGTAACAATCAGAATGACAAAGATGATGAAGAATTGGTATTCAGCTAGAAGACTTAAGAAAATCTTCAACAGGAATAATCCACCAAGCAAAAGGCAATCAAGTCGTCCAAAGGATCAAAATCTTAAAGAACTCAAACCTATGAGTTCCGAATGTAAGAAATCTAAACCCACTAGACCATAATGTTTTGAATGTACTGGTTATGTTCATTTTGCAGCTGAGTGTGCAAACAAAAAGAATAGAACTAGAACTTTTAATGCTACATTTAGTAACTCAAAAAGTGACAACGATAACCAAGTTAATCAAAAAATCATAGCACCAAATTTTTGGCATTTATTGCAACTGTTGGTGGACACTCCAATTCTAATATTGATTCAAATAATGAGGAAAGTAATTTTGAGTTCCTACTAAACAAATTTCATGCTATTAGCCTTGATAAACTGCTTATAGATTTAGTAGATTGTAAGAAAGAAAATGATAGGTCACTTACAAGTAACCAATTTGAATGATAAATTGAACTCCTATGAAGCAAATTCTACCATGCTAGAAAAAGAAAAACTTGAGTTGTCTGAATGTGTTGATAGTTTGAATTCAAGTCTTATAGATCTAAAAAAAGAAAACAAAAATCTTGTACAGGAACTTGAATAATCTAAGGAAGTTGTGAAAAGATTAATTATTGGAACCAAAAAGCTAAACAAGGTTTTTGACTGTGGAAAACCTTTTGGAGACAAAAAAGAGCTAAGATGTGTATATGAGCATTCTATGCTATCATCGTCAAAAACAACTGAGTTTGTAAAATCCTCTAACACGTCTTCTTCACATGTTGCACATACACTAAAGGAGTATTTTTTTCAAAAACCGACCAACCAATCAGAGTACAAGTCCAAACCGAACCTATATTATTTTTTTTTGGAAGTTGGTCGGTCCAAATAGGTCCAAAAAATATCAAAACCAACCTTATCCAATCGGTTGGAGGTTCGAAAATTAAAAAACCTTACAAAATTGAGCCGAACTTCACCTCTACTTTTAATACATATTAGTTATTTAAATATATTTTTTAATTATTCCTATATATAAAATGTAAACTTCTTTCTAAACCTAAATCTTACTCTCATCTCTCAGACTCCTCTAAGCTCTCACTTACGTCTCACAACCAACATACCAACGACAACTCCAACGTCAACTCCTCCAGTTTCTCCTCCAGCCAACTGTCTCACCGTCGACAAAACAATGGCTAATGCTAGTTCCAATGGAGCTGCCATTAATTGGTTGAAGACCAGGTCCAAGTATAAGAACGGAATGTTGTTGGATGATGAATGTGTACATGTGAGGTGTGTTACCCACGTATTGAATTTGGTTGTCACTGATTGTATGAAAGAAGTGAATTGGTCAATCAAAGCCATTTGTAATGCTATTCATTATGTAAAATCATCTTCCTCACATCTTCAAAAATTTAAAGATTGTGCAAAGATTGAGAGTCTTGAAAGTAAGGGACTGTTTATTTGGATGTCACAAGATGGAACTCCACCTATTTAACGTTGGAGGCAGCACTAAAGTATAAAAAGCATTTGATCAAATAGAATATGAAGATGAGGGGTACATTGCATACTTTGAAAATGATAAGAATAAAGAAAATAGTTGTGGTCCACCATTCGAATCTAATTGGACACAAACTGCAAACTTTTTGAAGTTTGTAGAAGCTTTTATAATGCAACTTTGAAATCTAGTGCCTCCTTAAGTGTTTTCTCCCGCGACTATGTTCAAAAATTGCATGACATACAATCACAGTTGGTGATGTTAACTATTTCAGATGATCCTACCATGAAAGTTATAGCCAAAAGCATAAAATCAAAGTTTGATAAATATTGGAACGACGTGAATAAAGTGAATAAAGTTTTATTCATTGCACTTGTGCTTGATTCACAATTCAAGCTCAACTTTTTAACTTTTGTGTTTAAAAAAATATACGAAGAATACTGACAAAGGAAAAGTTGTCACTAAGACTTCTCTACTAATATCAAGGAAAAAACAGAAAAAAAAATTGCCAATGTTGGTGATACAAATCAAGACCTAATTATTAAAGAGTGGAGACAACAATTGGTTGCTCAAAAGGTAACACATTGCTATCTGAGGTTGAAAGGTATTTGAATGAGCGTTGTGAACTGCCAGAAGAAGGAACTAATTAAGATGTTTTGAAATGGTGGAAGTTTAATGTTGAAAAGTATAAGGTCCTTTCTCGAATTGCACGTGACATCATGGCGATTCAAGGCGCAATTGTTGCTTCTGAATCTACTTTCAGTACAGGCACTTTAGAAGTTCATAACGTCATAAAATGATAAAAGCATTAATATGTGATCACAGTTGGTTACGAGCGTTTATTAGTAAATTGACTATGATCAACAAGTAGAAGGTTGAAGATTATGCAAATGTTTTGGATAATATATAAATATATGATAAAATTGGCACGATATTGGGTATTATTAAACTGTATGTAATATGTCTCAATTCTTATCTTCAATACTAATTGTTTTTTATTTTTTTTCTTTTACAGTTATTTTTGGGGACATATACACCATCCTCAACAATAGCATCAGTGCAAAGCATTAGATGTAAGTATTTAGGTACGATTCTTTCACTCTTTTTGATATTACTTTACCTAGTGCAATTTTTTGTAGTTTTTTATGTAATAAAGGCATTAATTTGAGTTAATTTTGTTAGTTCTCGAGCATTGGAGTGAAGGATTAGGATTTTGAAGAAAAGCACAACGACGGATGTTGAGAATTGATATGTTTATTCAATATTTATTATGGGTCTTACTTTTTGAGAAAATTGTAATATTGTGTTTTTATAATTAAGCTAAGCCTTTTTGTGACAGTAACATTGTTGGTGACTTTTTTAGTCTTTTATTTTAATTATATAAACTTATTTGATAATTAATTTATTATAATTAAGTCGTTTCATAGAATGTTCGTTTGCATATGTATATTATTTGTTGTTTGAATTTAGGTTCGGTTAGCTTGCTTTTGCAATGAGTTCAAGTTCTTGGGATTTATTTTTTTGTTAGGAGCAGTGTAGCTTGTTGGTGAAAGCAGATGAATCAAATGGTTGGAACTATTTGAAGCAAGATAATGAGTGTGAAACTACATTTCCCTTTTGTTAGGGGTCCACTATATGGCTCTTTAAGTGGTAAAAATGTTGAAAATTTACTTTATTTTGATACATGGAAACAGGGGAAAAGACCTTGTCATAGGTCTATATGTGCAAAATAAAATTGATGGATAGCTCCAAAGATCAGGCTTTCAATAAACTAATCTTATTAATTCGATCGATTGAGCGGTTAGGACTTCAACGTATAACCTAATTGTTTACTCGATCCAAACAATCCAATTATCATATTGTCACTATTATTTACTACTATATGAAATGTTTCTTGACCAAATTTGAAATGGTCTTTGACCTAGCATTAGTGTTTCAATTTTTTCTATTTAAACAACCTAATGTCTCTTGTTTTCTTCCACCACAATTGCATTGAATCTTTCATCTTATGCTTTCTCCCTCAAAAAGTTTTTTTAAAAACTAAATCATACTATGTTAGGCTTTTCTTGAATTGATATTTCAAACATTGTGTGGTTGTGTTTGATTGATTAATGAGCCTATTTATTTTATGAACATATGCTTCAACTTTTATTCTAGAGTTTGCTAGTTGATTTTGATTTAACTGATTATTTATTAAATCATAAGCTAAGGTTTTTCATTATTGAATCTACTATAGGACACACTTTGTACTTGTATTATTTGTGCTATCTTTTCAGGTACCAGTTGAATAAGTTCGATTACTCGTGTAACTCGAGTTTATCGGAACATTGGTCCTCGTCCAAATCCGTACACCTACCTTATGAAGACAGTAAAAAAAAGCGACGACTTGTAAGTAGATTACTTGAATGTATTATCTGTGATGGATAGTTTCAATCCTAGCCTTTGAAACATTAATTTTCATAGTGGATAGTTAGGTGGTCCAGTAGATCAATAGTTTTCTTCTAAGATCATTATTGTGACCTAAGTTGATTACACCTAAAATATCGTATGTCAAGTTTTATTTATTTATACATTATTTTATTTACACACTATTACATGTCTAACCGTTTGTGAACTTTTAAATTGATATAATTCGATTAATTACATATTCACTTCCCTCTATGTTAATTAGATCCGTCACTAAAAACTTTTAAAAATGTCTAAGTTTGTAAACATACGTGCTTAGCCATTCCAAAATCAGCAAGCTTTACAACACCCAATGCATCAACAAGCAAATTTGCCCCTTTAATATCCCTGCAGAAATAATGACCCAAATGATCAGAAACTTCACGGAGTAAAGCACACTTTTGTTCTTAAGTTTTAACCAAAAATCTACGGCATAGCTGTCTACAGTTAATTATAAAAAGGGGAGAGGGGACCAACACAATGGGCAGAACAAATGCTTTTCAAAGTTACCATATAACTCTCCATATGAAATTATCCATTATAGTAACAAGAAAATGCAAATGGAAAATTCATACATAACCATATTCTATGTTATGGAACTTCATTTATAATCACCTGTGGATAGTCTTCATGCTGTGCAAGTAAGCCAGTCCTGATAGAATATGGCGAGTGAAGTTACGAACTATAGATTCTGTAATAGCTCCACAATGTTCACGAACATAGTTATTGATTGATCCAGGATACACATACTCCAAATATATGTAAAAGTGATCATCAATCTGGACATAGATCATGTTAATTTTAAAAGCTGTTACCTAATGATAAATAGAAAATAAGACTAGTTCAATAAAGAATTAAAGATTCACTTACTGTTTCACTACCATAGTACTGCACAATATTTGGATGCTTTAAATGACGGAGAACTTTAATTTCCTGATGCAAATAATAAAGCAACAGCTGTAACGCCCGTTAAATTCTTTATGGACTAAATTATAAGAAAGAAAAGCATGTTTCAGCCTTCAGGTAAAGCAATTTTCAAGTTATATGATTGAATGCATCTATGCTGTGAGACTAATTTTCCATCTTCTCTCCTTAAGATTTTTTATCCCTTTCAAAGAAAACAAAATCAATAAGGAAGTAACCTGCTCCAATTGCTTTATACATTCAGCACATTTGGGATCATCAGGAATAAGATCCACTTCCTTCATTGCACATAAAGCTCCAGTCTCTCTTTAAACGAATATGACAAACAGACAGAAATAAATTAAATATATTTAATGTAAAAGTAAATATATTTAAAACCAATAAAGACTAAGAGACACTTGCACACCTGTTGGTTGCAAGATAGACAGTTCCAAATGTACCACGTCCAATACGTTTTCCTTTCTGCCATTGGCCTTTCATCACCGGTGAATATGGGCTTTCCACACTTGGATGGATGGGAGTTGATGGTGATGCCACTGTAGCTCCAGGAGGAAGGGGCAAAGGATGGGCATTGACATGGCAATTACCTTCAGGTCTCTCCAGCAAGTTCTCTGGGAATGATTTATTATGTGTGCGAAGTGAAATTCCCTTTGGACTTTTTGCAGCGCAACTGGGTGTTTGGCTTGGAGGGCTATGAAGTGGAGAAAGTTCTGGACTACATACAACTTTCCTTATAGGAAATTTATCAGAAAAACCAAAATGGTGGACCTGGCATTCTCGAGGAGCCACATGAGAAGGGAAAAAGACATCTCCACCATTTGATATACGAGGGCTAACAGCAGGACTTGAGAAGACGCTTGTTGGAGCGCTTCTAGAAGTAACATTCAGTCTCAAGTTTAAATTATTAACACGTTCAATGTTTGGCTCTTGTGAAGTTGTCCTATTGTAGATGTTGGAATGGTTGTTTGAAGTAGTGGTTACATACGGCAGTACATCACTAGTACATAATCTCTTTGGACAGACAGTAGCAGCAGTACATGAAAAACCATTTGCTAAAATGCACATAGCCGGAGCATTCAGCTGAGAGTTTTGGTTGGAACTTCCATTAGTCCCATCTTGAGAGGAGCCTCTACGGCAATTGAATGGAGATTTTTCCGAGCTTGTAGAAAATTGATCTGCGTTCTTCCTAATTGTAGGAGAGGAAAATCACAACAATGGATCTACGTCATGATAGAAAGAAAGGCATCAAACATGCACATGCAAACAATAATCACAAATTTACACGAATAAACATATAAGATGCTATTAGATAAGTATGGAAGGGAAAATATTGATTCTTAACCAAGGCGTAGCGAATTCATCAGCCAGGTAAATGCTATCCACTTAGGCATAGCATTTTCTAAGACAAGCATATTGATACCCACTTAGCAAATTACCGATGGAAACATGACAGCACACAATGAGAGTATGTAATAACCAATATGATTGACAGTTTTGAACAAATATATATATATATATGATTGATAATTCTTGTTAAAGGTGTCAAATGAGTTGAGCTGGTTTAGCTTACCTTAGATGAGTTCTCATTCAAATTTATGTAAAATAAGTTCAGTTCAACTACAATTCTAAAAATTAAAAACAAAAAAAATTATAATTTTATTTATAAACAAAAATATTGGTATAAATATTACATTTTTATTATATTTTTGTAAAACAAGAAAAAAATCAAAATATTTTAATTGCAATATTCCGTAATGGTATTATTATATTTATAAAAATGTTATCATTAATAAAGAAATTTTAATAAAGAAATTTTGTTAAATGAATACTGGAGTTGTTTATGAGTTACGTGAAATAGTTTATTTGAGTTCATGAGCTAAATAATGTGAGCTTTTTCAACTCTTGAGCTCACTAGATCAATCTTAAATAAGTTGCACTGCATTGAGCTATTGACACCACTAGTTTAGATTCCAAGAACTCCAGCATCAATGCTTACAAATCTTATAATATATAGGAGAACTGAAATCCAGATTTAAGCACACGGCAAATTAAATGAGCATAGCCAAATAGGGATAGCATTTTCTTATGTAAGCACATCTAAAATGCATGATATGAACAATTTCATGACAAAATTCATTAAGAAAAAACCAAAAAAAACCAAAAAACTTAATTAAGGACTTCATCAATTTCAGGCAACATTTCTTCATTAATATGATTAAGTTGAGCTTGCCAAAAAAAAAGCCACCTCCAAAACGGCGAGCACGACCCTTCTCTAGCTATAGGGTCGGGTCTTCTAGCCAAAGTAGCTTCTGGGAGGGGCAAGGGTTGAGGTACAGCCGAAAATGACCAGTGATACGAGCCAGGAGAAGCCGACGACGACTTCGATTTTAGGGAGGAATCGGACGAACATGGCGAAGAATGAGATCGCTGAGGGAAGTGAAATTCAATGTCATCATCACTGACATGCCAAAGCTTTCTCTGCCTTGTAAGCCGCCGCTGAGCAAGCGAGTGGCCAAGATTTTGAAAGAAGTCGCCATCATTGCACTTCCCCTGTTTCAAATCAGAGATAGAGGAAGAAGATTGAGAAGGATAAGAAGAAGCACAATCAGGAGCTGAAACAGAGGCTCTGAAAGAAGGAGAAGGCATTGGTGAGAATGATTGAGGTTTTTTGTCAGTAAGGCTTTAAAAATATGATTATTATTAACATGCCATCAGAAAGAAAGAAAGAAAAATGAAAAGCCAATTGGAAACACCTCCGTTGTTTTCTCTCTTTGCTTTCTTTTTCGGTCTATTATTTTAAATAAGTAAAATCAGTTGAATTCTACGATGGCTAGGTCAACAGCTAGACCTTTGGAGGTCAAAGTTGAACATCAAAATCCAAATTAAGCGTTGAATTCAATCTGGTAAAAGTAGTGATCATAGGAGAGTTCTAAGGGTCAGAAACACGTTGTTAAGGAATTTCTTAGAGTCAATTTTACAAATATGTGGTTATTAGTGGCTCACGGCTTGAAAATGAACATTCAGTCTTTTATCAATTTATGACTAATGTTTATATTTTTTTTAAAGGTGAAGTTAATACCGTTAAATTACAATTAATATTTTCAAGATAAATAATAAAATTTTCATTGAAGTTACGAAGAACACATCAAATTAATCAAGAACAAAAATACATGAAAAAATTGAATTATTAAACTATTATAAATCTTTTTTATCACTTTTTAAACATTATTCAACGGCTCTTTTACAAATCTTTTTTTTTCCTTTGATAATTGCTTAATATCTTAGCTATTTATATATTTAAAAATTCTCTCTAAAATATGCTATATTAGATCTATAAAACAAACATACTAAATTTGAAACAAATATGTTTAAATAAATCATAACTTGACAAGAAAATCATTTTAAATTAAGATCTAGGTGAAAAAAATATCATTCTAGATTAAAATATGATAGAAAAACATGAAAAAAATATTATTTATTTAATTGTACTAAAAGATGTCTAAACTCGAAACTAATATGTTTAAACAAATCCTTGACAAAAAATCATTCTATGTTAAGATTTAGGTAATAAAAAAAAACAATATCATTCTAGATCAAAATATGGTAGAAAAAACAAAAAAATTATTTATTTAATAATATTAAAAAAATATAAACAAAAGATCTATCAAAGAGAATGATTTTATGAAGAAAAAAAAGTTTTATCCTCGTAGAATAGTTTAATAAAATGAAAATTTATGCTCAAACATTATAAATGAAGTTACACTATGATTGAATTTGAAATTTGCTCCATCTACATGTAAATAAGATTTAGTTTACATAATGTATCCAAAAGTGAGTCCACACTATCATAAATTTTAAAAACTTGATAAAAATTACATAAACAATCAACATGAATTTTTTTATCTATATTATAAGAAAATTTAGAGCAACAAAAAAATATTTATGAGAGATATAAAATGTTGTAAATTTTGAGAATTAAGAGTATTACATATGTTATTTTCTCAAAAAAAAAATGTCATGTATCCTTGAAAGAATGTCTTTTATGCAGCTTTGTAAGGTCTACATTGAAAGTAGTTGCATAATGTAAAGCTTATGAAACAACTCGAGAAAAATAGATATTAGTTCTTTTTAAAGAAGTGCAGAATAAACCTCATGTGTAGAGATATATGGGATTATAATGTATGTAAGCTAGTTGGTCATATGACCTATATAACTCACTTCACATGGCAAAAGTTCGCTTGTTCATTTTGTAAAAAAAATTCTTGGAGAAATTGTGATTGAAACTTGTATGTGACATGTGATGTTTTTCTTGAGGGTGTAATCTTATTCAAACTTTAGTGGAGTTCTTGGTGGTGAGTTGGCTCACTCGTGGATGTATGCTTTCTCACTAAGAGAGGAACCATGTAAAAATATCTTGTGTTGATTTTTGATTTTTTATTATACAATTATGTGCATTGTGAGTGTGAAATGTGTATGTTATTGGTGAACAAGTTCTTAGGTGCATTTCTTATGTACATACATTAAGAACTCAAAACTACATATTTATTATTTACACTAAAGGAATAAAAGAATAAAAAATGTGGCATCCATAAACTAAAAAAATGATTATTATTCGAGACTTTTTCCTTGGTAAACTAACTAATATTAAGGTCTTGAAAGCATTTTAGACAAGGTATTTGGGGATGTCACTAGCACGTATCAAATTAAAATGGAAATGGTTATGACATCATAACATAGTTAATAATCAACCTATAAGAAATTATATCATTGATCTCATTCGAGAAGTGATTGACACCAGTGTTGAAACTGCAATATAAACAACAACAGATCTTGAGAATGGATATATTGTCCCTTTGGACACATCTAATAGACTACTAACTAGAAAGAGATGTAGAAATAAGAAGGATTATCAAATATGATGAAGTGGATCTTATACACTATACTCTAGCTACTTCAAATGAACCTTCCTACCCTAAACCAACAAAGTATAAAAAAGTTGTATTTTTTTTAATGTACAAAAGTGTATGAATGCAATGGATGATGAATATAGATCCTATTGCAAAATCATAATTAGATGTTGGTTAGAAAACCTACTGATACAAAGCTTGTAGAGAGTATATAGTAGTACAAACTTAATAATGGCATAAAAACCTCATAACCAGCTAAGTATATGACAAGACTCATTGTATATGGGTTCATATAGGTAGAAGGGATAAATTATAATAAAATGTTTTCCCAATTTTCAAATACATATTAATAAGGTTGTTATATCCATGGTGGCACATTTTAATATTCATTTGGAGTAGACAGGTGTCTAGAATATTTTCTTGTATGAAGAACTTGAAAAGAGGATTTATATGAAAAAACCAAAAGGGTATCTATGTAAGCAAAAGAAAGATTATGTGTGTCTTTTAAAGAGGTTTCTATATGGAATGAAACAATCCCCAAGGAAGAGGTATAAAAGGTTTGATACCTTTATCATTTCATCCTCTTTCCATGGATGTGATTATGATTCCTATATGTACATTAAGGTAGAGTCTACTAGGATCATGGTGTTTTTGTAATTTTACGTGGATGATATGCTAGTATCCATCACATACATGACTAAGATAAAGAGATTAGAAAGGTTACTTACTTCAAAGTTGGAAATTAAGGATTTAAGGGCAATCAGAAAGATCTTAGGATGAAAATCTACAGGGATAAGAGCATTGGTGAGGTACATATATCGTATAAGAATTACTTGATCAAAATTCTAAATAAGTTTAGAATGAAGAGTGCAAAACCTATATCAGTGCCAATGGGAACAAATTTTAAACTTTCAAATACATTGTCACCTAAGACAGATGAAGAAAAAAGATAGATGAGTAAAATTTCCTATGCAAATGCTATTAGAAGCTTAATGTTTGTTATAATGCTAATGCAATGAGTTTGGTTAGTAGAATCATGGTTGATCTTGGTAAAACACATTGGCTTACAATCAAATGGGTGTTGAGATACATTAGAGGAATAATTGATGGGGGTTACAATAGAGGTTCAAACAATGACAGTATGATTAAGGAATTTGTTGATGCTAACTATGATGGTGACTTGGACAAACGTAGGTCACAAACTCAATATGTTTTCACATTGCTTGGGAATGTGGTTAGTTGGAAGGTAACTATTCAATGCATAGTGGCACTATCTACGAGTGAGTCTGAGTATATTGTATCAATTCAGGAAGTAATAGAAGCATTCTAGTTATAAGAAATTTTCGATAAGTTTGGGTTGAAACAACAAATTGTACCCGTGTTATGTGATAGCTAAAGTGCATTGTGCATAGCCTAGAACCCATGTTCCATAACTAAACACATATATGTCAAGCTATATTTCATAAGAAATGTAATAGTAAATGAAAGTGTGTAAGTTGTGAATGTTACAGCTACTAAGAACCCTACAAACATGATGACTAAAACTAATCCCTTTAAGTGAATTCAAACGATTCTTGGAGCTTCTCAGAGCTAAGAAAGACTGAGGAACTGAAGTGTGTTGGTTGAGCTAGCATAAACGATAATTTTACAAAAACTTTATAAGAATCAAGGTGAAGATTTGAAAGAATTTACTCTTGTGTAGTTTTTTAAGGCTTGTAGAATAACCCAAGCACACGAGATATTAGTTCTTTCTTATGGAATGAAAAATAAACCTCATGTGTAGAGATGTATGAGATTATATCCTATGTAAGCTAGTTGGTTGTGTGACCTATATAAGTGAAACTTGACATGAGAAAGGTTCACTTGCTCATTTTGTAAAAACATTTTTCTTGGAGAAATTATGATTAAAACTTGCATATCAACTGTGGTGTTAGTAACTTCAATTATGATCTACTTAAGAGTGTAATCTTGTTCAAACTTGAGTAGAGTTCTTATTGGTGAGTTGGCTTACCCGTTGATGTATGCTTTCATACTGAGAGAGGAACCACATAAAAATATCTAGTATTGATTTCTTGTTGTTTTCTTATGCAATTTTGTGCATTGCATGTGTAAAGTGCATATTTTATTGGTGTTTAAGTTTTAACAATCTCAAATTTGAAATGTAATATAAATGATATGACATAGTAGTATTGGTAAGTAAAATATAACCCATTAAAATGTGTCAAATAAAAAACTATCATGTCAGTTAAAATAATATATTTGTGATATATACTCAGTGACAAATTTATCCTATGAATTCAGGAGGAACACTATATAAATTTTATTTATTTACTAATTCTAGTAATCTTCATTTAACAATTATAGTAATAACAATTAATGAATAAAAGTTAATATAATTACAAGTATATTATTTATTTTTATTTAATGAAAAAAGATGTTACATTTATTTTATTTGAGTATAAACATATTAAGATTATTGATCTTGTAATGAATTATTGAGTAAGAAATGCCTAAAAATTAAAATTTAAGAGGACATGATCTTATATTATACATGTAATTTATCATTAACACTATAAATATTATGCTTAAATTTTCTTTTTTTAAAAGGATGAGTGTGACATAGATCGCCTCTTTATATAATAATACTCTTTCTCAAAAATCTATTAATAAAAACTATATCAAAATAGAAAACATGTATCAAAGTTATAAGCGAATAATATTAGAGTTGAGGTTGACAAATGGGCATGGATAAGACTCGGGTAAAATTGAATAAATAATCTAATCAATTCATTTAAATTGAGAAATTTGATTTGATCTGTTGGATTCAGATCGGATTGAATTAATATATTCTATAGTCGGATTGAATTTAGATTGAAAATTATACAATATGTTTGAATTTGGATCGGATTTGGATTGACATATTTTATAATTCGTTGTATCCGATCTGGATCAAATTATTATTAAATTATAAATAAATACATATTTTATTTTATAATATGTTATATTTAAATATTATGCATATCGTAATTATATTATATTATTATTTTAGCTTAAAATAAATATAAATGATTATACAGATATATTTTTTATTCTTTTAAATTTTTTTATTATGATTATAAATAATAATATTTATTACAAAAATATCAACTTAAAATTTAAATATCTGTATGTCATGTTTTATATATGATAATAATTCATAAATAATTTCAATATCAATCTAACTTTATTTAATCTGAAAACATATGATAAGTTAAAATTCAGATTGGTTTAAATTGATTATATTATTAGATTAAATTCAGATTAAAAATTCACAAATCCATTCGGATAATATCCCAGGCGAATTTGCTAATAACATGATACACTGTTCACCCCTAAACTCGGGTATGACAAGGTAATGTATGTACTGTCTTTCATTTCATTATTGAGGTGGGCTTTTGCTTTGAGAAACAAAAAATAGGAAAAAGATGAAATTAGCTTACTTAAAATATATGTAATTATAAAAAAAGTATTGATTATATTTTATTTATATAATTTTATTTTTGAATAAAAGTTAAATTTATTATTTCATATTAAATAATTTTTAATTAAATTAAATTATAATTATTTAAATTCATTTAATATTTAATTTTATCTAATTTGATTTATTAAATATTTTATTATTATTTTGTTGTTATAACTTATATATGCAATTTTATGTTGAAAGTTGGGGCAGAACTTTGCTAAGAATACGGTAGTTTTTAATAAAATATTGTGTCATTTGCTCTAAAGCTTGAACCTTCACAGTCTTGGTGGCCGTCGTGCCGATCGAGTGATAATCCCAAATCCAAGCAACATTGTTTTTTGCACATTAAATTTTATATACTTAACCTCAAAAAGAACTGTAACCTTGTATTCAATATGCATCACAAAAATAGAATATCACCTCTCTTTTCTTTTTCTTTCAACCATCTTTATTAATTTTCTCTAGTTTTATAACACACAAATATTTGATTTTCCTTTTTTTCTCTTTAAAAATCCTACCAGCTACATTCTATAGCTTAAATTTTTTTCTTTTCCTCTAGGAGAGCTTATAGTGGTTTAAGTAGCCATGTAAAAAGAGAGACGTAATTTTGTATGCTACCTAAATCAAATTGTGTATTGAGCATACAAGGAGATTTTAGTCATTAAGCATGAGAAGGATAATATGGTAACATCAAATTATTTCACATATGTCGGCCAATATATTTGTAAGAATTAAGGTTCAAACGTATACACTAACACGGTCTAAATAACTCATATTATTTACTAACTTCTCGAATATCATTATGATAATCGTGATTGATAGTTATATATAGGGTTTGAAGCTCTCAAAGTATAATATCAATTAAAAATGTATAGTTAAGTATACAAACTTTTTATATAAATAATAAGTATATTAATTATAATAAAACTTATATAAGCTTAAATATTATATTTTTTTTATCATGTGTTAATCACATGACATATTTTAATGAGATTATTGTCAAAATTGAGATGTTTTTGATGGGTTATTTTTGAAATATCACATAACACATTTTCCTACAAATCCTTTTCTCTTTCATTTCTACCTACCAATGAATCACTCTTTATTTATTCTTATTTTCATCATTTCTTCTTATCTTCACCATTTTCTTTCATTTTTTTCTTTCTATAAATTGTCTTTCTTTCATCTCCTCTATCTATTTTTGCTTCTTCTTGTTATCAATCTTTTTCTTCTCCATTTTCTTTTAGCTTCAAAATTTGAGTTTTGAAATAATTAACAAAAATATTAAGGATTATTTTTGTTTTTATGGAAGGTAGGTGAGAACTAGTTGGACTCCGCAATCTAGGGTGCAAGTTTTCAAAATTAAATTTTCATTATCTTCCATTTTCATATTATTATAAAAAAAAAATTTGAATAACTTGAATCATATTTACATTCATCCATTGCTAACCAGCAACACATTTTTTCAAACCTATTAAGAATCTCAAATATGAACAGATAAAACAAATGTAATCTTAATTAAAGGTAAGATTATGATGTTAGCTTAAGAAGCATTTAGGATTTTGATTTGGAAAAAGTGAGGGAGGGATTTGGGATTCTAAGCATTTAAAGTTTTAGTTTTTTCTCTCTCTCTTAGGATATGGTATTTAATTATTTAGCTTTTTAGCTTTTTATTCTTTTATTCAATTTATTAATTCTTTTTTTGATATTCTAAAAATTCCCTTGCACATTTTAAGTATAAGATCTTGTGGTATTTAATATTTGTACAAAAATTTAGTTAAATTAGTGTACCATATTTACTTAAAGTAAATTATTTGTGTACTAAGTGTACCTTATGTAAAGTTATAGTACCTATACAACTATTTTCCCGATATATATACATATCATTCTCTCTATTAGGGTTAAGTTGATAAGTGGCCAAAAAACATGCATGTCATATGATTTATTAAAATTAAAAGAATGAATTAGGCTTTAATATTGTATTTTTATCTAAGTGTTTCATAAATAATGTTTTCAAAATCACGGGATATGTTTTGATGTATTTTAGGTACCTTTGGACTTAAAAATATGCTAATGATAAAGGACTGAATAATCCTCACAATTAAGGACGACATAATTGTCATACAATGGAGGGACCTAATACAAATATTTATACATAATACATCAAAGAGGAGTCAAAACATGAAATTAGAAAAATTAAGGGTGCACCACAACATGAGTATATGTATGTCGTGACATAAGCCTCTTGAATGAATTTCACAAAACTGGAAATAGTCTTGTATCGTGGCCTGTGATGAGTGCTCAAAAAGTACTAAAATTATCATGATTTTATGCACATTAATTGATTAAAAATATATATATTTATATGATTTTATCATATATTTATATAAATTTGTCTTTTTCAGAATCACGAATATTTTTATTGTTTTTCAGGTATTTTCGCTTAAAAACGTAACTTAAAGACTCAAAGAGAAATACTGGAGGTAATACATCACAAATATATTCAAAAATAAATGAGGAAAAATCAACAAATATGGAAAAATTGGACAAAATGGGTCAAAAAGGGGGAAATCGCAAACGCAGCCGCCTAGCCGCGCCGAGCAACCGCGCACCCATCATGCCCGGTCAGCACGCGCCCACACCCATCATGCTAGGTCCCACGTGCACCGCTGCCCATCTGCGCCCCAATCCGCGCGCAGCTACCCCCACATCAGCATGTCGTCATCATTCACTACTCCGCGTTTCCACCATTTTTATCATTTTTTCACCCACTTTTTCTTCTCATCCTCACCTATAAATACCCTCATTCTCTTCACAACTAAACACACCTAAAAACACATCTTCTTCTCTCTTTGTTTCTCTCCTTTCTTAGTTTTTTAGTTTTTTCTTAGTTTTTAGTTTTTTATTAGTTTTTAGTTTTTCCTTAGTTAGTTTTTCTTAGTTTTAGAGTTCTTCTCTTTTTGAGAAGAACTAGTTATATTTTTGTAATTTATTTGCTTTTCGATTCAATAAATGGGAGTGCAAATTCCATTTGGAGGTTTTTCGGCAACCGAAATAGCATCAAAGTACTGTAAGGATTTTATTTTCTTTACAGTTATTTTTTATGTTTTATTCTTACATGTTATATTTAATTTGTCTGTGATTAAATTTAACTTTGCTGGCTATTTGTAAACATGATATAATAATAACGTTGTTATGCTTACGAAATATTAAATAGGTAAAAATCTCTAAAATGAGTTGATTTTATTTTTATTCAAGATTTTATATTAAGAATGTTAGAGAGAAATATATTATTTTTCATTATAAACTTAAATCTGAAAATTAGATTTTAAGGTTTAGTTATCCGGTCTGATTTAGAGTAGTGCTTTTTTATTTGTTGGTACAATCGCCCGGTAGTTAGAATGAAGCTCTATTTTAAAAGTTTTTATAAGAATTATTATCTGAATATATATTGACAACGTGTTTTCAGTAGTGGTTTTAAAACTTGAAAGTTAGTACTCGGATAACTAAATTCTTAGGTTTAATTTGGACACCTTGAATAAAGTTTAAACTGTCTAACCCCATCAAAGGTGGCATTTAAATGGTTCATTTTCAATCTCTTAGAAAAGAAATTAATTTAATTAACCAAATTAGTTATCAACCCCACCCATAGGTGTTAATGGATTTGTTTAGTTAATAAAGAATATCTAACCCCACCAAAGGTGGTATTCATACAAAAAAGTGAGAATCAATAAATATCAATTCATATCTTTAATAACCTAATAAATATGAGCAAACATAATTAACTTAGTTATTATATCCATAAAGACTCCACTATTATAAAAGATAAAATTTGCATAAATATTTATTGAATCTATGTTTATTTTTATGTTATTAGATTAGAAACACAAAAAAACCAAAATATCGTGACAGGATGTTTAAGATTTAATTTCGTTTTTAAAAGTTTGAATAATAAATTAAAAACCACATACATTCCTTCCTTAGATCAACCTTGGGAGTATACTTATCATTTTCTACGAAATGATTCGTGCACTTGCGAGAGTTTTATAAATACATAAAACCAAATGAACGGCAGGATCAGCGATGTCGGTTCTGCCCTATCAAGTTTTTGGCGCCATTACCGGGGAAGGAATAGCGTTTTTAAATTATTTATCAAAATTTTAAAAACTTTTTGTGTTGTAAATAATTGTAATTTTTTATTTAAAAAAAATAAATTTTAAATAATAATAATAATAATAATAAAATAAAAAATTTATTTTATTTAATTATTTTCTTTTAAAAAAAAAAATAAAATAAAATAAAATAAAAATAAAATAAAATAAATAATAAAAAAATAATAAAAAAATAAAATAAAAATATTTTATTTAAAAAATAAATTTTTTTTTCAAAAAAAATCAAAAACTTGATTTTCAATTTTTTTTTATTATTTCTTTTATCTTTTTCAATTATTATTTTTGTTTGAATTTTTAATTTAATTTAATTTAATTTTTTTTTTTATTTTTCTGTTACCTTTTTCAATTTTTTTATTTTTCTTTTACCTTTTCAATTTTTTTATTTTTTATTTTTGGTTTAATTTATTATTTTATTTTTTTTTATCTTAATTTTCGTTTAACTTAATTAAGTTAAATTTTTACTAAATTTTCGTTTAAGTTAATTAACTTAAGTTTTTAGGAACTTAATTTACTAACTTATATTAATTTAATTTATTAACTTAATTAACTTAAATTTTAACTTAACTTAACTTAATTAACTTGATTTTAATAACATGAAAAGTAAAGATCTAAGGGAGTTCTGTCTAGAAGACTAGTTCCTGAAAACCTTTGTGCCACTAGTCTTTCCTCGGAACGTTGCTATGTCTAGGAGGATGGTTTTTAAGGAGTCTTTGCCCCACCATTATTTCCTGGGAGCACTCTTGGTTAATACTGATTATGTTATTTTAACTTAGATATTATACTTAAAAAAACAAAAAAAAATCTGAAACTATCTCCAAAATTTTAAAGTTTTAATTACAATTTAAGGAGTTAGTTGTTTTGTTTGATCTAGGTACAATTGTGTTTTGATGCCTTTAATTATTTGATTTGTATCTAGACATGGATTATCTAAAACTCACAAGCATGTCCCTAATTTTAAGTACAGAAAAATTTGAAAATCCATAGGACATGACTGAAAAGTATAGGTAGACAATCTTGTCTTACTTGTACGTTTGATGCTCTCAATGATGAGGGGACATTGAGTTTACTTAAAATTAAATCCCCAAGTTACATCTTGCTAAGATGTTAAACGAAGCGCTGGATGGGAGGCAACCCATCATTTTAGGTAATTTTATTTATTTAATTTTTATTGTTTATTTTAGTTTAATTACATGTGAATAATTTTAAAATTGTTAAAACTAAAAATATTTGTTGAGATGTTAGAAGTTTACAACAATCTATCTGTGTGCATTTTAATGAACATGATGGATACACCTGCATTTCTCCATCACTACTTACAACATTCTCAAGAAATAGGTAATATTTTCTCTCTTTTCTCTTTATCTTTAATTTACAGTTGTTACATTGAGGACAATGTAAGTTCTAGGTTGGGGGTGGTGAAAAGTTACCATGCTTAATTTAAAAAAAAAATTAACAATTTTTTTTAAAAATAAAAAAATAAAAAATAATATTTTTTTCTTTTTTATGTTCACATTTTCATTTTTATTGTGTTTGGTTTTATTTTCTTTGTGTGATTTAGTAATTTTTGGAATTTAAAAAAAATTCTCACAAAAATTTATCATTTCTTTAAATCAAATTTAAGTAAATAGTTAAGTTTTTTGTACTGTTAGATTAATTTTTGAAAACATATCATGAAATATTTTGTAATTGTTTTTGATAATTAGTTAGTTTTTATCATAATTAGTATTTCTTGATAAGATGTAGAAATTATATTAAATCCAAAATCGGTGTTTATGAATTTGTTTTAGTGGAGACTACCTTTGTGAGATATAATTTGAGCCTAATTTCCTTATTCAGAGTGAAATATATATTGTTTCTACTCCAAACACATTTCTTATTTCTTCAAATTCTTAGATGATCTCTATAGGCATTAGCATTGAATGTATGAATTTTTTCTCATCTTAATAGAGTGCCGTATATTTTTTATTATTATTTTTACTTAGATTAAATGATTTGAGTAGAAATTGATAGTATATACTTTTATCTCATTCATGCATGACTGCTACAAAAAAAAGAGATATATCTGGGGTTACCTAAACCAAATCAAACAGAAAAGCCACAAAATTAACCACTCACCAAAATCCTAAAAAAAATGTACAATCTGTACATGGGTTGACTCTCTAAAAAAATGATATATATTGAAAAATATCTTCAGAAAAATATAGAGAGATAAAGAATATATAGTATAATCTACATACTATGACACGTATTACCCAAAATCCAAAAAAATGTACAATCTGTACATGGGTTGACTCTCTAAAAAATGATATATATTGAAAAATATCTTCAGAAAAATATAGAGAGATAAAAAATATATATTATAATCTACATACTATGACCCACATTGTCTACAAAGTTGTGAGTAAAGGCTAATTACAAAAGAAAGCTATAGGAAGTAATTCCCTAAAAAGTCATTGCACTTTCTTCATTTGTAAAAGACATATATCTTGAAATTTTTTCTTAATGAGTTTGATTTATGCATGAAAATAATTTTTATATATGATATCTTTATAATTTATACATTTGATTCCTTCCATGAGATCAAAGTCAAAATAACACTTTGAGCCTTTATTTTTTATACATATGCGAACATTTAGTTCATTTCTATACATCAACTCTTTCGCATATAAATTAGTATGAGTGTTTGAACCCATAGGATTCAGTGTTTTGAGAGTATTGACTTGTGAGGAATAAAGTCGAAGCGAATTCGGATTCATGACACTGAAATTGGGTGAAATTAAATTGATACATTTTTTATATGAAATATGAAAATGATTTTCGACTAATTATTATAATAAATTATGATTGTTTAAGAAGATTAAAATAACTTATACTTGAGATTTTAATTATGATCTTAAAGGAGATTAAAAAGTATGAGACATTTTTGTGATATGTTGTTTTCTTTTATTCTTAAAAGTTAATTTTTTATTTTGTTGTAATTTTAGTTTTTAAGTTGATTGTTTTTATTATTATTTTTTAATTTTTACATTTAGTTCAATGTTTGTGGGTATCATTACTGAAAACCCTCACGAGACTCAAACTCGTCCACTAGGGAAACCTAGGGGTTTAAAGGCTTCTTACATAGGCTAAATGCAACCGTGTCAATCCACGGAAGTGATTTAGGATAGTTTAATGTTTAGTTTTTATCGCTTCTCTTGCTAAGGGCTTCAAAGATTTGATAAATTAAGAGCAGAAGAAGTTTTAGATTTCAGACTTTTCCAAAAAAGGGATAAAGGAAGAATGGGTCTGCTGATAGGAACAATAATTATAAGGTCAGAGACCCTTTTCAGATTCTAGAATTTTCTCTCCTTTTATACCTGTATCATCATCAACACTAGTGAAATAACCGAGGCCAATAGTGAAATAAATTCCATTTTTTGTCATACTAAAATCTAATAGAAAATATCTATGAAAAAAATAGTAATATAACTGTAATATTACAATGCAAGGCACTTGAAATGGATGCATAGAACAAATATTCAAAAACTGGACCAATAGACAAACTATATAATTTTTTCGGATGATAGAATGATAGAAAGTACGTGCACAGTTAGCCTCCCTCGAACCAAATCCATTGGGTATGTGGCAGACATGGTAATAATCCACCATTTGGATGGGCTCTACTCTACCATTCTCCTTACATTCCAAATCTCCATCTTCCCTATGTGTTCACAAATCTTAGCAGATTAAATAAAAAACACTAAATAATAGGGACGAAAGAAACCCAAAAACAGAGATAGTAAAATACAAAATTTTAGAGGGAGGGGAAAAAAGAAGAGAAATATAGCTGGTGGGTGGTGCCTGCTTCTGTTGGTCTTTTGGTGCACTGTCACTCTGGTGTGTTGGTGCACGGTGCTTGTCTTCTTACTGTTGGTGCCCTTAGTGCCTGGTGTACCTATAAGGCTATGCAAGCAAGTAATAAGAATGAACCATAAATACAGTGTACAATAGAAATAACTTAAGCATAATATTTATTTTTATCTATTTTGAGGCTCAAAACACAGTGCACATAGGTACTTACATAGGTATTTATTTTTATCTATTGGTTAGGGTGCATATAAGGCTTTGGAAATAGTCACATGGGTACTTCCATTGTTTCAGTTAACAAAACTGAAACAATAGAAACAATTGACTTTTCTTACCAGGAAAATATGGGAAACACCACATATACAATGGAAGTATTAAATAGTAGGACTCAAGGTAGTTTTCAAGTTCAAACTAAATTAAAACCTACATAGAATTCAGGCACAGACGTGCAGTGAATGCATAAGTTTCTGGGGATCGCCTAAGTGTGTCCTTGTCCTCCTGTAAGACAATGTTAAAAAATGTTAGGAAATCAACTTTCTCAACAATACACATGTATTTTCCTAGTAGAAAACATTCACTAGAAGGAGCTCAACACAATTATATTGTATGGTGGCAAAGGTTTGATGAATATGATTACCTCAAAAACCTAGCTGACACTGAAATATGCAATCTTCACATTGTCATTTCAAGTTACCAAAAGATTTTCAAGTTTGATACCTCCATGCACTACATTCTGATCCAGGAAAAAGATATCAGTAACAAAATAGATAAAAAAAATACTATATGCTCAAAACACAGTGCACATAGGTACTTACCATAAAATAATATAGCAACAGAAACCTACAATGTAATTATATAAATAATCTAACAAGGGACTTCAAGCAAAAATTACCATAAATAAATTGTTATCATCAACAGCTTGTGCGGTTCTTTCATTAATGAAGCTAATTAAGCACAACTATGGTGAGATAGCATAATGGTTAGCTAAAACTTCTATGGTGAAACTACTCTGCAATAAAAACAGGAAATTAATATACAATTACTCATTATAAGTTAATTGGTAAATAGTATATCAATAAAAATTTCTAAAAATATTGTTTTTGGTCCTCTCTATTTATTGTAACAGAAATGCTAGCTAGGGTAAAATAGGCACAACACCAGTACTAGGCCAAGCACCACGCACCAGTGCACCACTCCAACGAACCAGCTATAGCGCACCAGCACCAGCGCACCACCCCAACGAACCAGCTATAGCGCACCACCCCAACGAACCAGCACTAGCACCAAGCCAAGCACCAGGCGACCAACACGTTCCACAAATCATACCAAGTGACCTTCCTAACAAATTTTCATAACCCATCTAAGGGATATCCAACATCCAAATTTCTCAACGCAAGCAAGCCTTTAGGCAGCTAGAAATAACCTCTACGTACCGATCAATATTTGGTACCGAGAGTCATTTATAAAGGAAAAGATGAGTTAATGTTACCAGAAAGATTCAAGCAGTGGCCAAGGAACTACTATGGCGAGAGTGGAACAAAGGATGGAACGTGGTGCAAGAGTGGAACAGAGGCTGGAATGTAGTGGCGCGAGGTTGGAACAGAGGCTGGAATGCGGTGGCACGAGGTTGAAACAGAGGCTGGAATGCAGCGCGAGGCTGGAACGTGGCATGAGGCTGGAACGCGACATGAGGCTGGAACACAGCGCAAGGGTTTCAATCGAGTAGAGAAGAGAATACTAGGGTTAAGGGATCGAAAGTATATATATATATATATATATATATATATGAGATATTAAAAGATGGAAAATGGAAAAAGAAAAGAAAAGAAAAAGATGGAAAACGGAAAAGAAAAGAAAAAGATGGAAAACGGAAAAGAAAAAAAAAGAAAAGCAAAAAAATTGATAAAAAAATTTGGTGTTTAGTGTAAAAGAAAGAAAATTGATAGGGAAAATTAAAAAAAAAAAAAATTGGTTAAAAGATTTGGTGTTTAGTGTAAATTAAAAAGTGAAAATTGATAAAGTGTATATCTATGACCTCGGTTTTGTAAAAACCGAGGTTATAGGGTACGTCTATGACCTCAGTTTTGTAAAAACCGTGGCTAAATGTGCGAGACTATAAGTATATAATTTAGTAGTGATTATATCTATCTTTAATAAGGTCGCTAGAGCTCTAATGAGGATGTAACATATTACATCCAATCCTACCTTTGGATGTAATATGTTATATCCAACTCCAACGAGGTCAACGATGATATTCATTAGAGTTTTAAAGGAATTGATGTATTGAAGCTTCGGTGAAGTCACCTGTGGGGTGGTGTTACCGGTGGGGTGGTCAGAATTCCAGTGAGGTTGTAGGAGATGCGATAGATCTTATAATGATTTTATTTTATTGAAGTTATAAAATAAAATTTTGATTTATTTATTAAATAATTAAATATAAAATTACAAGTTTTAGAATATATTGTTGCTAATTCAAAAAATTTAACAATTTTTGAAAAATAATGATATTTAGGATAAAAATGACTCGCACAAACTTAGGCCCAAAATAAACAGGCCGAAATAATGACCTTAAGCTGAAACGGTGACACCCAAATATATCGATTGACCATCATGATTGTGTCCAGTCCAGTAAACAAAAACCGCAAAAATTTGACTTTTTCACAATCCCTGCGATAAAAGAAGTGTGCAAAGTCAAGTCGCCGGAACAATCGAGATCACCAAATACCTATGAAAGCTCCAGGTCTTCTCTTCCAACTCAAGAACCCTAGCCGATCAATCTATCTGAGAAGTATCACCTTTTTCTCATCATCTCTAGCTGCGAACGCTAGGTTTTCGTCTTTTCCCTCGGAAGACGGGGACGACGAAGACGGCAGCACGGTTTACAAGCGTGTGCTGAAGTTTCAGCGCCCAACAACCATAAAATATGATGGAAGTTTCGTGAACTCTGTTAGCTTGATCGGGACAGTCTTACGTCCCCTTCAGGTGATTAGGTTAAAGGATGGCCCGTCTGGCGTTTACACCTTGCTCGGTGTTAACACCGATACTCTGTCAAACCATTCGTTCAGGTCAGTTTTATTCCATAGTTGTTTACTGCTGAAATGATAATTAGGTTTAGCTCCAAATTACTACCAATGAACCATTTAAACTGCTTGTTTGGTAATTAGTGAAGCATTTGTTGCGTTAGTTTTTTTGGTAGAGTTACACTATTGTGTACACTGTACATTTGTGGCATATGAGTTGTAACCTCTCCATTTTTAATAGGATACTGTTGAAGATGTGGGGTGAGATGGCAGAATTAGCACTCAACCATTTTAAAGAAAATGATTTTATATATGTTTGGGGAACCTTAGGATCATACACAAAGGCTGATCACAATGGAATCAACAAATTGTACCACGAGGTATATGCATCATTTGGATGTTATCTGAACATTGATTATTTCTCATTCTCATTAAGAAGTTGTAGTTGCCTTGCAGTTGTAGTTGCCTTGCCATGTTTTTATCACCCATTTATGGAGTTTTACAATAACTCCAAATCAGGTGCACCACTTTTTTTTGTAACACTTTATGTGCCAATAATAGTTGGTGAACACATGGATGCAAGGTTCCCTTTTTATGCAACAAAGGCTCACCTTTTTAGGCACTTTTGCTCATTTTTTGCTGCACATTTGTGACACATTTAGTGGCACATGATAATTGGACTCGTTTTACGATAGCCCAAATGTTGATTATAGTAAAGAAAGTGATGGATCCTTAATTAATGTCTGATTGAAACTGACATGATTTTTTGCCAATTTGCCATTTTGAACACAGCCATTTTGAACACTACCTTATAGTGTATTATCAGTGCATATTTCTGGTGGCAATATGTCTCTTGGTGAGAATTCAGCTGATGATTTGCATTTAGTGTGGCAAAGCAGTGATATTTGTCACTCATTTGATAAACGATATGGTTAAGTTCTAATTGTTCTCATTTTACTCAATTAGGTAACAGTGCAAGAGTTGAATTATGTTACCCGTGAACTTGGTTCAAACCAGGAGAGGAAGTATGAGAAACGACACTCTGGTGTAGGTATGCTCAAGTCCACGCAATGAAATAATTAATTATTTATTAACAAAGACTTAGATAAATTGAAGTTGCAACAAAATGAG
Source organism: Hippophae gyantsensis (assembly GCA_030763125.1). Taxonomy (NCBI): domain Eukaryota; kingdom Viridiplantae; phylum Streptophyta; class Magnoliopsida; order Rosales; family Elaeagnaceae; genus Hippophae; species Hippophae gyantsensis. The sequence continues at coordinate 35,625,491 of CM061035.1, read as the reverse complement.
TTGGTTTTTCTGCGGCTCTAAATGCTTTATTCATTTATATTTTATTATTGAATAACGTCTTCGATGCTACTGTAGATGGAAATTTAGGGGATACTTATATGGAGAAAAAGAATAACTGTCTACACTTGTGGCAAGTGTTTTTCAGCAACCCATCTGAATGGTGGGATCGCAGGAAACATAAAACAAATCCAAATCAGCCTGATTTTAAGCACAAGGATACTGGTGAAGCTTTGTGGCTGAGTCCAAATGATCCTCCATGGATTGCAAAACAACTTGAGTTGATGGATTCGAGAACAGCGGAACAGTGGAAAGGTGAACAAATGGGTCTTCCGTCCTATATCTCCAAGTGGTAGTGTTTCGAGTAACAACAAGCCTTAGCGGAAAAAAAGAGAGTAAGAATAAGCCTTAAGTGGTGCTATCATTCCTTGCTAGAGGATTCCTGTCTGCATTTTTGAATGAAAAATAATAATGCTGGATGGTATTCTGTGCTAGCCTCATACAGATTGATTTTTTCAGCTGATAGTATTGCATACATAAATGAAAAGTTCTCATAACACTAGGATCAGGTATCAATTGATAGGTATTTTATCCCAGGTCATATCTAAGTGATGACTTATAATCATAGTTACACTGTACAGATTGGTTGTTAAATATTAATAGGGACTTTTGATGTTTGTTGGCATTATTGTATCAAAAGAATAATTTCTTATACTCACTCTATTTTATTTTTATTTTTTTTATATTTTATATAAAATATATATAGAGGTAAAAAATAAATAATTAGTATGTATGTTTTTAATAATTAAACCCAATAGGTTTGGGGGTGATCTATGCATACACTTTTACAGTTTATTTGTTCTCTACTTTTGTGAGTTGTCACCTTAGAAGAGTCACAAAACACACATGAAATAGATTGAATACTTCTTAAAGTGAAAGAGGCTACTTTTTATTTAGGAATTTTGTGTAACTTACTATACTTTCACATGTTTTATTTTTTACCGAAGAATGTCACTTTGGAAGAGTCATAAAATTCTATTTTTTAGAATTAGGTTACACGTTTTTATCTACACTTCCTAAAGGGAGATTTCCTACCAGCGTTAGTATTGGTTTAAGCTTTAGATTAAATCAAGTGTAGCTTACAACACTTTCCTCAAACCAATGTTTTAAAAGGCATGTTCTAGTCTTAATATGTAATCTTTCTACTAAGGCAAGGCGAAGTCTTGAAACAATATGAGGCATAAGCCTCAAATTAAAATGAAAGAAAAATAATAAAATTTTAAATAAACAATAAAAAGATAAACTATAGTAAAATAGCATCATAATAATCGTAGTAACCTAATATAGTTCATAATATAGCATTTAATCACTATTGAAACATTTAAATATGATGAAGTCAAGATTCATAAAAAATTAATTAAAAAATACATTAATAAAGTTTATTAAAAAGTCAGTTGCCTAACATTGAATTAAGATATCATGTATTTAGAGTCCTCATCTTTATCGTATTCTTTCGTCTTAAATGTAAGTCTTATAGAGTTTAAGTGATTAAAATTGCTTATATTTATTTTTCATTTTTTATTATTCATTTTATAACCAATTGGATGATATAATGTGTAAACAAATAATTCATAAAAAATTAAGAAATATTTTATTGAAAAAAACTTTGGCAATAGAGTAGCAACTCAGGAAATAAAACAAGAAAAAACAAAGAAGAAAGAATAGGAAAAAATGGAGAAGCGAAGAATAAAAAAGAAATGAGAAATAACAAGAAAAAAAAATAAGAGAAATATTTGTAAGGAAGAATATATCTGTTTGTGTTTTTCAAAATTGCTTTTTGGAAGGAACATGAGTTTGCTGAAGATTATTGAAAGAAGAAGGAACCGAGATGGACAAGACCAGATCAGAGGAAGAGGTAAAAAGGGATTGCTTATAAGTTCCGCCATAAAAACTAGGGTTGTCACTTTTATTATCATTTTGTTGATAGTGTTTTGGTTTTTTTGCCTATATTTTTCTTACCTGGGTTAAAATGTTAATATGCTTTATTTAAGAGTTCACGTGCTTCCTTGATTTTGCTTCATACATGCCAATTTTTTTTCTTGGTATGAAAAAGAGGCTTTAAGTCTCAATGCATAGCATCGGTGCATGAAAAAAGGCTTAAGTCTCAATAGCAAAATGCGTATAATTTTTTTAGCTTATGATAAGCTAGCCTCAAGGATGCATAGGTTCAAAAAAGGCCCTAATGTGTGCCTTGAAGTTAGCTTAAACCATGCCTCAATCATGACACAGCCTTATATAAGCATGACATAGTTGGCTTTTTGTAACTTAAGCTACACATTTTGATTAAATATTTACCATTCATTCTTAAAATAAGTAGTGTAATTCTAGTTATTCATTTTCCTAAAAATAGGAGGCATTTCACCATTCCATTCTCATGTTTTGAATCATTTGTTGGAAATTCTTGTTATTTCTTTATTGTGCTCTAAGCTAACTTTGGTTTTTTGTGAGAAAAGTCTTTTATCTATTGTTGGTTCAAGCATTGAAATAACATTATCTATTTTTAGTCATTCCAATATTGAAGAATAAGATGGTACAAATGATCTACTCCAAAACAAATTCATAATTTGAATTTTGTTACTGTAAGTGATCCTTATGGAGTGCAGGAAGGATTGTACGTGATATGGGTCCAAATAATTCAAACTAAGAGGTCATATTTTTCATCTTGTTTCTTAGAAAGAATCATCTTCTAAGAATATAATGAGAAAAATATTTTATTTTCATTTGATGATATTTTGATTATTACTTTTGTAGTTAAACTATTTAGGTGTTCCTTCAAGTTTTTGCAAAAAGATATGTTCACTCCATCTCTTAAATCCATTCAATCTCAACAAAAAGGTTTAAGACTAAACCATCAAGAAAAGTTTTAAGTTTGTAAGTTTTACAAAAAAACTTTATATTAAGGGTATGATTATTAATCTGTAATGGGATTCAATTGGAATGGGAATGAACAAGAATAGGAATGGAGAGTAATGAGAGTGTAAAACTCTTTACTTTGTTTGTATGTATTAAAAAACTATAAGGAATTAAAATAAAAATATTAATTTATTTAAAATTAAATATTATTTTAAAATAATAATTAAAAACATAAAAAATATTAAAATAAAGGATGTTTTGTAATTAAATTTTGTAAATATAGGAAAAGAAATTAATACCCATGGGAGTAAGTAAATAATAAACATGAATGTCTCCCAAATTTGTGCGATTCTTGTTACATTTTTGTCATGTTTTTAGAAAGTAATCAAGGAAATACGAAGGACTCTATCTCCTCTTATTCCCTTTGTTGTTAGTAAACACATCCTAAGTTTAAGACTAAGCCACTTGAAAAAAATTATGGGTTGTGAGATAAACCAAAAAAAAAAAAAAAACCGTAATACATGTGGGAGTAAGTAAATAATAAATGTGAATGACTCCCAAATTTTTGCGGTTCTTGTTGCATTATTGTCATGTTTTTAGAAAGTAATCAAGGAAATAGGAATATCTCTCTCTCCTCTTATATCTTTTGTTGTTAGTAAACACACCCTAAGTTTAAGACTATGCAAATGGAAAACATTTATGGTTTGTGAGATAAACAAAAAAAAACTATAACACAAAAGTTTAAGACTAAGACAATGAGAGAAGTCTTTGGTTTGTGAGTTTAACTAAGAAAATTCTACTAAGTATTAGACTAAAGAGTGATATTGTGTAGTTTAGTATAATATATAGGTGTTGTGCAACTAACTAATATAATTATAAGTATATGAGTGTACGAAGTTGTATTTTGTGTATACTACATCTTCTATATCAAAAAATGATGTGTATTAATATGAGTTAAGAATTCAGTATGATTCAATAAAGAAATGCAATACATTCTTGAATTCTTGAATGATATCATAGCATTAAATATTCTTCTTGTGAGTATAGTCCAATCGTTTCAAATTCGATTATCTAATTTCTTGTCATCTAAATGGTTTTCTTTCCTTTCTTTTTTGGGTTCTCTACAATCAATATTATAACAAAATATTAGTAATATTATTGTTTGCTGGGCCTAGATTTACCCATTTTGTCCCTTTCATTTTCCTTACCAATCATGGCTAACATCTCATCTTTTTCATTTTCATTGTCTTTTGTTGCGAAAGTGATATCTTTTAGGACAAGCTTTGGTCTATCTAACTCTGTAGGGTTTCTTGGTTATCTGAACTCAAAAGAGGATGGAGATGGAGAGGGATAGGAGATCAAAACCATCAAGGGTTTTTTTGGCCCTATGTTTGTTCTCTTAAGAATGATGTGTTTGTTACTTATTATAGAATACAAGTTGAAGTGGACCCTTCCTCTAAACCTATAGGATCGATATCTCATGTTGACAATGAGCATAGGTTTATTGACATTTGTGAGGATATCGAGGCCTTGGAGCATCCAAGTTGCCCTTAGCAACCTTTATCCAAGGATTGCAAAAAAAAAAAAAACATTTTAATGATTGATTCAGATTGAAATCTCCTTATGTATTTTTTATCTTTTTCTTTTTTTATTATATATATATATATATACACATGTTTTTACATGATTTTTTTCTTTAATTAGTAATCATATTAAAATTCAATATTGATATTTGGTTATTGATAAGAAAGAATTTGATTATTCCTTTCAAGTGGGTTAGGGAATTGCTTCATGAAATTCTAAGTATTACACTTTTATTATTGTTTGAACTTAATAATCATTAACTATTTTTTTATCATATACTTTGATTATTTGCATGTATTCGGTGTTTGTTGTTTTATAGCATTTGGATACTATGTTGTATGAGATGTGTGCTTGAAAGTCCTATTATCTTTACACTTTGGGTTGAAGAGTTATTTTATTTTGGAGACTTTTTTCGGTGTAAGTTTTGCACTAATTTTTTTTGACTATTTATGTTGTTAGGTAACATGTTATATATTATTTTAGTTGTAATGTAACATATTACATAGTATGGTAACATGTTACATAATAGTCTAGAAATGATATAACATGTTACATAGTATATCAAAAACGATGTAACATGTAACATATCATATCAAAACCAATGTACCATGTTATATATTATGATATAATATTTTACCAATTTATATAATATTAAATATTTGTTAGATTTAATAGGAATTTAATTTTCAATTACATATTTTTGTGTGTAGGTGGAGTGTATGAAATTGGTCAATGTTAATCGTGATATTCCAAAGAATATCCGTCTATATATCGATAATTATTTGGTTCAATTTGCTACAGCATCACCAAATTTAATTGAGAATGCCAATTGAATGGAAGGATTTAGATGTATTGATATACCAATCAATGTGGACAGTAATTATTGGATCTTCAGAGTAATATATTTGGACAAACGATTCATCAAGTTGTATGATTATTTGGATACATATAATTTGAAGGAGAAGTGTAATCATATAGTGATCATGATACCCATTTTATTGTATTTTTTTAGAATATCATGGATACAGTGAGAATTGTCAATCCTATCCATACACTCTATGGCCAATTTTTATGGTGGAAGGTGTACCAAAGCAGGGGCAATGTGTAGTGTTTCTATTTAATTTATTTTGTTAATACAATTTATTTATAATTTCATTTTCATTTAACCTAATGTATTATTTCTTTTTTTTTTATTTTGCAACTATAACTGTGGAATTGGTTGCTAAAATTTGTGGAGTTTCTCACGAAAGGATGGATGTTGCAAATGATTAATTGCATTAGTTTTCTAAAGATTAAGATTATATATTGTGTATAATTTGTATACAATAATGGAATGTTAGACCCTGCATATTTCAAGGTTGGATAAATAGTGAAAATTCTTTTATAATTGGAATATTATAGTCTTGATTTTTGAATATTTAGATTAACAAATAAATGATGTAAGTTTTGTGTTTTTTTGGTTGTAATAGTTAGATGGGTGTAGTTTGATTTGGTACATTGATTTTAATATACTAGTACAATTTGTTACCTTTTACAACCTGTGCATTAAAAATTGTTCAAGTTAATACATGTTGACCATAGTATGTAACAAGTTACCTTGTATTGTAAGATCAATGTAATTTGTTACATTATATCCGATAATATAGTTTTATGTTATGTAACATGTTACATTATGTACGGAAAACAATATATTTCTTACAACATATATAGTTTATGTTAAAAAATGATATATTTAAGAATAAAAGATTACAAATATGAATTGATGATGATAATAACAAAAGACTCCTTTCAGCGAATGTAAAATCATATTAACGTATAGAATTTATAGGATTTGATTATTTTAATTGTCAATACATATGTAAGTAAAGTACTAAAGTAAAAATTTAAATTTGAAGTAAATCTATAATTTATAAAATATAAAATGGTATGAATTTATTCTTGTATTGCAGCTTCCTTCCTCTTCATCTTCTTACTTTTTTTAGCCCTTTGAAATCATCAAGTGATGGTATCCTTGTTTTCCTTGTTCTTTCTTTATTATTCTCTTCTATTGCATCATTATTTTTTTTTAATAATTTGTGACAACACTAGGATATCTCTCACACTTTTTGGTAGATTTTATTTGCTTTCTTGTTCAATTAGGTAGATTGGAGCTTCATATGCTAACTTCAAGTAAGCCATGTCCTTTAAAACCACCAAGTGATGGTATCCTTGTTCTTTTTTTTCTTATCCTCTTTTATGGTGTCATTGTTTTATTTAATAATTGGTGACAACACTAGGACATCTCTCACAATATTTGGTAGATTTAATTTGCTTTTTTGTTCTATTAGGTAGATTGGAGCTTTATATGCTAACTTTAAGTAATCTATGTGGTAGTAGATTGAACACATGTCTTGTATGTATAACTTCTTTTCATTACATGGTGCAATTGCATGTGCACAAGGGATTTTCAGTGATTGGAATTTATGACATGTACAAGTCTTCTGTTCTAAGTCTATAATTTAACTTTTAAGCTCCCTCTTAAATTGTACTATTTAACTGTTTATATCTATTACTTTCATCTATTCTGTCTTGATTTTCCTTTTTTTTCTATTTTATCTTGTACTCATTTTGTTAGTGCTCCTATATTTGGAGCAAAATTTCTCCTTTTTGGAGACTAACTTTGGATTATATTTCATATCTCTCCCAATAAGGGTGTTACAGGGGTGTCTTAAGCATGGCGTTGAATTAATATGTTCAGCATTATTTGAAGTCATGAAATCATATCTTGTAATTGGAGTTAGAAATTTTAATCTTGCCCAAGATGAGTACTCTATCTTGGTTAGGTATTTCATTATTACTTTGGAAGCTTTATTAAGTATGTATATATTATTGTTAAACTCCTCTTCTTTGTAAGTGTAAGTAGCTAGTTTGAAGTAGGTATTTTCAGCTTTATTGTGGTAGTAGGTTATAAGATTTTGTTTCATGTGGTAATAATAATAATAATGATGTGTTTTTTGTCGTATACCTTACTGATTCTTGATTTTATAGTTGGATTTTGATATGATACTATAACCAAATTTTCACTTTCTCTAATAAGCAGCTTTAGTCTTCTAAAAAAATCATTTCCATGCTTTTGTGGTTTCCCCATCTATCACCCAAATGCAATAGTGTAAATCTATATTACATTATATAATTAATTAGTAACATGTTATATAACATGTTATATTAAGAGTATTGTACATATTTAACTTGTTACATTTAGGAAGTTTTTACTAAATACGATTTATGTATTAAGTAAACAAACAATATTCTACTAGTAAATCATTATTGCCTAATTGTTTTCATCTTTTGTAATTGCTACAAGTAATACCCTTCTTCCTCTTTTTTTGATGAATGTCCCATTAACTATAAATCCATTTGGGCATGCACTAATTGCCACGAATCCATACTTGAATTTGGAATTTGTATAAGTTTTTATCTCAGTGTGTGAATTTTGGTTTTCCTTTTCTAACATGTAGAAGAATCTAGGTAGGTTATTGTAGAATTCTTTAGGATTCCTTGTACTTACTTTATTGCTTCCTTTTCCCCTATTATTTCCTTTTTGTAGGTGATTGTAACTCCTATTTTCTTTTTGATGTCATATATGCTTTGTTTAGTCTCAGTTGTCTATTTAGATCTTGGTTAAAGTCTTTGATGTCATCAGCTATATACTTATATATGATATATTTGTCTCTTTGATCCTTGAACATTTGTGAACATTAATGATATTCATTGTAAGTGGTTACCTTGAATGCATCAAATTGTTCAATCTTATCTCCATTGACAATTATCATTTTTGCACTTCATTCTAATGCTTGTCTTGTTAGAATTGCTAATCTTGTAGTGGAATCGTCATACTGAAATGTGTGCAATGAATACGTAAGTATACATATCGCAACAAATAATATAATGATAAGAAACGATCGTTCCCACAGAGATTATTTTATTAGAAACTAATTTTTAAAACTTAAAAAAAATAAAAATCAATTTTTTTTGTGTTTTTATATTTGAAGGAAGAAAATTAAAATAACTAAAAGTAAATAGCAATAGTTAACTAAATTAGATGTGTTAACTAAAAAGATATATGAGAAAATATATAGGAATGCTTAATCCCCTAATTTTCTAAACATACGAATCACTAAAATCTCAATAATATAATTATCAATTAATTACATGATTAATTGAATCTAACCTAGCATGTATTCCCCTCTCAAGTAAACTACACACCATATAGTAATTAATTTAATCACACTCTCATGCCAATTAATTTGCATACTACTCATTAAGTTCATCAATTATTGATCACATACATAAGAATCATACATCTCTGCCTAGAAACTATACATGTTATTTAATCAAGACAAACAATTAAATAATTCTCTCAAATATATTTAATTGCCTCTATAGATAAATTGTTGGCCAAACAATTAATAGCATCAAAATCAGATTAAATAATATAATTAAATTAAAATTATAATTGGGGTAAAATATTAGATCATCACATGGTGAAAATTGGGTTCATAAGATCCCTAGATTAATAAATTAATTTCACATAATTGTGTTCATAAAGCTCATGCTTTCCTAAAGGAAAACATAAAAATTGATAAAGATAATAGTAGAAGAAGAAATACAATCAATCTCTTGAATTGTAGTGTTAATCTCCTCTTGAATCTTCACCAAAATTGTGTCATCTCTTGAATTTTTTGTGTTTTTATATCTATTTTTACCTCCAAAAACTGACCAAAATTATGCTAATGATGGCCCCTTAGGGTTTATGGGGCGATTAGGGGCTTAAATATAACTTAGGTGTAATCTGGACCATCAGATCAACTTCAGATCAAGGGCTACAATAAAAACTAACAGCACTAGCCAATCATAGCATGACACGTGGTATCAAAAATTCATTGGGTGAATCAGAGTGTGATGTGTATTAGGAGAGATCGGTTAGAGTCAATGCTCGTAAGTCAGAACCATGCGGCGAAATGTGATTTGTGGAAACGGATGATGTGGCACAGGGGTGGAACGCACAGAACAATTTCATGGAGACACATGGCAAGGCAGTTTGACCAATATCTGAACTCGGATTGAATACTGTGTTGACACGTGGTGCCTTGTTCATCCTCCTCACATGTAGCGTGACATGATTCGCTATCCCTGCTTGCGTGGCATCTACTTGACTTGCCCAGTTAGCTCTTTTGTTTTTGTGGTATGCCACGTGGTAGCTCCTAATTGACCATGTGTTAAAAATTCATAAAAAATCCATAAAAGTTCAAGAAAAATCCCAAAAATTTATATTTTCACTCCTTTTCACTAAAAAATTTATATTTTAATATTGTTAGCCCCCTAAATACTATTTATTGAATAAAACAAGTAAATATTAAATAAAAAGATGTACTAATGACTCTATTTGATAGAGTCATCAACCTCTTTATTATTGCAAATATTGAGACATGTAATTTGAGATATTCTTTATTATTGAAAAAATCTTATATTGAATAGCTCTTCATTGGTATCTAAATTTGTTGTTGAGTCAATCTCACTATCTAAGTTTGTTGTTATATAAATATAATTTGAAGTTAGATTGATTTTTTTACTCTTCATTATGCTTTCCAACATTTATATTAATGAAGTACTCCATATGCCTATCATCTATTAAGTTTATGGCTATATGAATGCACATAAATTTCATCTTGACATTGATATTTTCACCTATATACAATGCATCATATATTTCTTTCTTCAATTTTTCTTGTAAAACTTATGAGTATTGACAATATTTATGAAAAAAACATTTAAGTGTAAATTAGCTTCTAGGTGAATTTTCAAGATCACTATTCAAGTTGAAGAAACTAGCTTTCAAGTTTCAAGGGAAAATTTTGAAGTATACTATTATTCTTAAGCACGTTAAAATACATGTTATGCACTTAGGAACATTTGGTATGACCTAGTATCAAGTAATGATTAGATTGATCAGAAGATAGATCGATCAAGTATCGATCGTGTACAATCTACATCCTTTTGGGTTGAATTTAAATTTGGGATAGATCGATTGAAGTTGGGTTTGATCAATCAAGGGACTGAATTTATTGAGAATCGATCGTATTCAATATTCACGATCTAGAATTTTTATTAATTATTACCTAGATCAATCGAATGAAAAAAGGGTTTTGATCGATCAACCTTTTTGGTTGGTTCGATCAAGCTTGGTTTAGATCGATTGAGTGATGAATGCTTCAATTTTAACCTAATTTCTTATTCGAGCCAACAATTCCAATTACCATATTGTCTTTATAATTTTTTACTCTATGAATTATTTAATGGACAGATTTGTAACTAAATTTTAACCTAGCATTAGGGCTTCAATATTTTCTATTTAAACAACCAAATGCCTCTTGTTTTCTTCAACCAAAGTTGCATCAATCTTTTGATCTTAAGCTTTCTCTCTCAAATTATTTTGCAAAAACTACCTCATATTTTGTTATATAGGCTTCTTTCTTTAATTAATCTACCAAACATTGTGTGGTTATGTTTGATTGATTAATAAGCCTATTTATTTTATGATCATGTGCTTCATCTTTTGTTCTAGGGTTTGCTAGTTGATATTGATTCAATTGATGTTTTATTAAATCATTAAGCTAGGGTTTTTCATTATTGAATCTACTCTAAGATACATTTGCACTTGTATTATTGTAATAACTTTTCAGATACCAGCTGAACGGGTTCAATTACTTATGTGATTCAAGTTTATCGAAACGTTATTTCAAATTCGTACACCTTTCTTGTGAAGACTATGAAAGAAGCGACATCTTGTAAGTAGATTACTTAGGGGAATCATCTATGATGGGTAGTTTAAATCATGGCCTTGTATTTAAATATTATTTTTATAGTGGATAGTTAGGTAGTCCAGTAGACTAGTGGTTTTTCCCTTAGTTTATTGTTGTGGTCTATGTTATTTCCACTTAAAATATCATATGTCAACTCTTTAATTATTTATGTATTATTTTATTTACACACAATTTCATATATGACCGAATGTGAAATTTTAATTTGGTATAATTCAATTGATTTAACTATTCATCCCTTTTAGTTTAATTAGATTCTCAACTAAAAATTTTCACTTCTAAAGTCATATTCCTTTTTATACATATGTCTTTTGAAACATAATTTTTATATTTCTCTTCTCCATCGTGAAATATTCATTGCCCATTATGTATTATAAGTATTTTAATCTTTGTATCATCTGTTACAATAAATACTAATAGTTACATCATATTTATAATAATTGATGAAAAATATCAAAAAGAGACATAAACAATGAAAAAATATATTGTAACCTCTTAATATAATAAACTCAATAAAAATATAACATGATACATTAAAGTTCTTTTCCAAACGATGTAACATGTTATAGTATTATGTATATGAAATTTCCGTTTCATTAATTTTTTTTATGTATTTACAAACTTGCAATTCAGTACATTATAACAAAATTCAAGTGAGTTCATATGTTAATCGTTTTTTATTTTCTTCATTTATATTATATAATCAAGAGAAAAAATGGACATGTAATTATCGAGTGATGGACGAACCAAATTTCAAAGAATTGAGTGATGGATGAAATGTTCAATATCATATGTACAGAGAATAAAGAAATTTCATAGAATTGAAAAGCATAAAACAGAAGAATAGATAATCGAATGATGAACCAAACAATCACCTACAAAGCTTGATCCAACCTTACTTTGCATCTCTCTCTCTCTCCTTCTTTGATATCAGAGGTAAGAAATCAAGAACTCAGATACCTGTTTGATGATGTATTTTATGATTAAATTTTTCATTGATGTTACTAATAAGGTGTATGTTTATTGTTTTGTAACAAATATTCGCTATGATTTCGTAACTAATTTTCTTGAATTTTTGAACTAATTTCGATAATGCAACTAGGCAATGATGGATTTTGTAAATGATTCTCTCAAAATTTTAAACTTTAATGATCGAATTGGGTGATCATGGAGGTGTACATAGTTGATAAGCGATTTTAGTTTCAATAGTTTAGGGGGTGAGGCTAGTTTAGTAAAATGACACTTAATGTAATATTAGAACTGTGAGTTTTGGAGCTTACAATTGCTAGTATGATAAAATGAATAATTTGTCTAATATGGTACTTTTTAGGGAATCCTTGGAAGTTGATAGTATGTATTGTCATAATCAATCTATCGTATATTTGTTCAAGCATCCTATGTTTCATATATAGATGCATTTCATAATGGATAGTGTGACTTGGACTAATTAAAATAAAATAGTTTACATCGAGGATAATTTCTCATATATGTTCAATAATGATTAAATTAGTATTATCAACCAAAGTTAAGCACTTTTTATATTTACAACTAAACGCTATTAGAACTTAATTAGTATTGGAAGGGGTTAAGCAATGTATCCAATTAACCATAGTTTCAAGGTAGGAATTTATTAAATTATGCCATTAGGTTCACTCATGGTATTGCGAGCCTTTTAGTGGACATTAGGACTATGATAAAAGCTAAATGCATGTGTTGTACTATATTGGTTTAAATGCATATGATAAATGTTTCTATATTTAATCATGTATTGGGCTTGTTGGGCTCGTGTCACTTGAATAAACTAATAATTGAAGCTTCACGAAGTCCATTTAATATGTCTTGTTCTCTTCTCTTTGTAAATGTGTGTGAGCACATTGTGCTAGGGTTATTCTCCGGTAAATGCTGTGCATATTTAATTCATAGTGGTCTGTTGCATAAACTTTACTAGGTTTTGTTTTTTTATCCTTCCTTCTTAATAATATTTTTCTATGCTAACGATACATGTTTTGAGAGAATTAATGCAACGTACCACATATATATATATATATATTATACTATAAGAATTATTATTATCTTATTTCAAATTATATGTCTAAATAACATTAAATATTGTTTTATTTATAAAAAATATTAATATTTAATTATAGTATTATAACTAGAAAATTTATTTAGAAGGAACACCATTTAAGCTATGAAGGACAAATGAGTAAAAAAAAAAAATAGTTATTAATAAGCTGTTACTCAATATTATGAAATTCATTTGAATATATAAATCTCAATTATAAGTATATAAGTAATAAAAATAAATAAAAAAATATATTAATAATTTTATTAAAAAGCAAAAGAAGAAACATTTATAGATAACTTTTTGTGAACAATTATACCAATGCAATATAAAATTATGTCTTTATCTTTACTATAAAATAATAAAGAAGTCAAATTTATAATTAAATATATTATAGAATTAAATGATAATATATTATAGAAAATGGTGTTATAGTTTTTTAGATTATGTAATTTGTGTTGTTTAATAAATTATATTAAAAATTGGATAATTTAGTCCCTTAATTATGAAAAATAGGTTAATTAAGGATAAATAATATTATTTTAATAAATTTTTTTATTAAAATTTTGTTATTTTTCAGTCAAATGATTAAACACAATTGAAATATGAGTATTTAATAAATATAAAAGTAAAATTTAATATGAAATTGTTAAAAAAATCAACATTAATAATAAACAAACAAAAAGTTACTTAAATATTTTTTCAATTTTCAATAAAATATTAAAATAAAATAATAGAAATTAACATATATTAAAATGAATATTTTTCAAAAACTTGATGAACAAAATCGACAATGTCGATCTTACTAATACTTTGGTTTTATATTTGTAAAACTTTTGCTAGTGTAGGAATCATTTTATAGAAAATGACGAGTATACTCCTAAGGTCAATCTAAGGAAAGAAATGTGTAATTTTTAATTTATTACTCAAAATCTTAAAAATTAAATTAAATCTTAAACATCTTGTAACTATATTTTAGTTTGTTTGTTTCCTAATCTAATAACATAAAAAATAAACATAGATATGAATTCAAAAAATAATTATACAAATTTTTATCATTCTTAACATTGGAATATTTAAGGATATAATAATTAAGTTAATTATGCTTGCTCATATTATTTAGGTTATTAAAGATATAAATTGATATTTATTGATTCTCTCTTTTTTATATGAATACCACCTTTGGTGAAGTTAGATATTCTTTGTTAATTAAACAAATCAATTAAAACCTATGGGTGAGGTCGATGGTTAATTTGGTTAATTAAATTAATTCATTTTTTCTAAGAGATTGAAAATGAACCATTTAAATGCAATCTTTGGTGAGATTAGACATTTGAATCTTCAAGGTGTCCAAATTAAACTTAAAGATTTAATTATCTGAGTACCAACTTTCAAGTTTTAAAACTATTACTGAAAATATGCTGTTAATTTATTTTCAAATAATAGTTCTTATAAAAAGACTTTTGAAATATAGCTTCACTATAACTATCAGGCGATTGTACCAAATAATAAAAGAGCAATACTATAAATCAGACCGAATAATTAAACCTTAAAATCTAATTTTTTAGATTTAAGTTTGTAATGAAAAATAATATATTTCTCTCTAGCATCCCTAATATAAAATCTTAAATAAAAACAAAATCAATTTATTTCATAGAAATGTTTTACCTATTTAATAATTCGCAAGCATAACAATGTTATTATTATATTTTATTTATAAACAGTCACTCATGTCAAATTTAATTATAGATAAATTAAATACAATATAAGAAAAAATCTTAAAAAATAACTGTAAAGAATTTATTTTAAAATTATACCTCAAAAAAATTCTTACAACACTTTGATGCTAATTCTGTTGTTGAAAACTTCATAACGGATTTGCATTTCCATGTATTGAATCAAAAACTAGAAATCTACAAAAACATAACTAGTTCTTTTCAAAAAGAGATGAACTTTAAAACTAAAAAAACTAAGAAAAACTATGAAAGCTTTCTTGGAAGAGAAAGCTAGAGAGAGAAAGAGTTGAGAAAATTGTGTCTTAAGGTGTGTTTTTTACAATGGGGGATATGGGGTTTTTATAGGTGAAGAAAATGCTAAAAAAGTGGAAAATATCTTCAAAAATGATGATAGATGCATATTGGACAGGTTGGCATGCATGAGGAGTACTAACGCATATGATTGCGTAGAATTTGCTGCCGAAAATGTACTGATGCCTGTGGGATTCGTGGTATGGTGTTGACATAGGCGCTGATGTGCATAGGATTTTGGTATGATGCATGCTGGATTGCAGTGTGAATGGCGCGGCTATGCGAAAAATTGTGTCGTGAATGGGTATGGCTTCGTGTTGGATTACAGCATGAATGGGCGCGGTTGCCCACGGCACAAGCATGATGGGTGTGCGACTTGGCAGTTTCGTCCATTTTTCCATTTTTCCATTTTTTTTACTTTTCGTAATTGTTTCTCAATATATTTGTGAGGTATTGCTTCCAATATTATTCTTCAAAACTTTAAATTATTTTTGAAGCGAAAATACCTGAAAAAACAATAAAAATACATGTGATTTTGAAAAGACAAATTTGTATAAAAATATGATAAAATCATATAAATATAAATATTTTTAATTAATTAAAGTACATTAAATCATGGTAATTTTAGAACTTTTTTAAGCACTAATCAAACTCTATAGTATATACAAAAAAAGAGGAAAGAGGTTGTTAATATAATGAGGTCGTGCTAATAAAAAAAGAATAAGGAAAGAAATGTTCATATATGAGGGCTAGTTCTTGTCATCAGGGACCACCCCAAACCTATCCCTATAATATTTGGGAGGGTTCTTATACTTGGGGAAAGCTTGAGGCTTATGGATAATCCTGAGAAATGGCTCAACTGAACCATGCCTTATCAGCATGCATGCGACAAAACGTATGACATTTAATAGATTCCTCCATGGGGTCTTCTTAGATAGATAGTTCTAGATATCAACTAGATGTTGCTTTGCATCCAACATCAAGGTCATGAAGAAGCAACTCATGTTCCTTATCATAACCTTAGTATCATTCAAGGTGCCTCTAATCAACCTGGTGTCATTGGTTGGAGATTCCTACTGATTTGAGACATTGATGAAATATTCCTTCTAGTTCTTCTCATTATCAGGAAGGGCCACATTTGTACCTCTGTCCTGCTACATAGACATGTACACCCTCCTAGGGTTTGTTAGGTACTATTTTAGGGTGTAAGCTTCGTTAAACTCAGGCATTTCCAAATCCACACCGAGCTCCTTACATATTACTATGAGGCAAAGCAGATACCTCCAACCATTGGGCATTAACTAACCCGATGTGAGCTAAGTCCTTACCAAAAATCTCCTTATAAAAGGGTACATGGGAAGCCTAACCCTTAACCATAGAGCCTTCTTGTGAAAAACCATCCACCCAACTAGGGTAGGGTTACTATCATGGGCCACTGCCATTGGAATCATTATTTCTACTAAGGAGGAGTTGTCGTATGTTTTCCACAACCTCTCCTCATCTAGTGGTGATAAACCACTAGTATTAATTTCTACCGACCAACCCTTAGTATAGCTTATGGGCTCCCCAACCCCTATGTTCCTCACCTTATTTCTCCATGACCTAGCCACTGAGATTTGAGTCTGGGGAAGTTTCAACCTAATAGTTGGCATGGTTTAAGGAGGAAGGGAAGAGGTAGAAGGTTGAGGCTAAGATTCCCCCTCATCACTTGAAGGGTTCATCTTGGTAGAGGACCCCATGTCATCACTTGAGCTGGGGTATTGTGGGCTCTCTAAGGAGCTCGAGCCTGAGGTCTCTTCTCTTTGCATAGTCAATAAAATATATCACAAAACATAAAAGAGAGGGTAAGACACAAGAATAAGAGATTA
Source organism: Hippophae gyantsensis (assembly GCA_030763125.1). Taxonomy (NCBI): domain Eukaryota; kingdom Viridiplantae; phylum Streptophyta; class Magnoliopsida; order Rosales; family Elaeagnaceae; genus Hippophae; species Hippophae gyantsensis. Next base: position 35,608,177 of record CM061035.1, on the reverse strand, counting down.
CCTAGGGTCGAGTTTGAAAAGAAGGGAAAATTATTCTTTAAAACCAATCGGAAAAGAAAGTAGAAAAGTGTTAGACTCGAAGTGTTGCACTCTTAAAACTTGGGAAAATAAGCTATATATTGAGTTAATTACTTATCATTGAGCTAAAAAATTTTATGTGGCTCGAACTGAGGCAACATAGCATTTTCTCTCTAAAATTTTGTCTAATGTGCAAGAAATAGTTTAAAGGCTCAGCCCAGGCACCTTATAATATAGAAACCCAACCCATGTTTTCTCTCTCCAAAAAACTAACATGCATTTGTTAGTGGAGATAAATAGTTCTTATATGTTGCCCTAGAATTACTCTTCAACCTTAGTCAAGAGCTCAAGTTGAAAGAGTAGGGGACTAGATGTTTGGACATATGGCCTGACCAGGAGCTTGACCCATCTAATAGCTCGAGTCTAGTCAATGGCCCGAGCTGTAAGATGAGTAATCCCAAATGACCTACCAGATCACACGCTTGGAACACACCAACAAAAGAGAGACCCATATGAGGGAACCATACTACCTAAAAGTTCGACTACCAACTCAAGCTATGGTCGACCTTAAACCATAAAATGTATCACTTTTTACCTTTTATACCCCTTTGAAATCCCATGTATGTGTAAATCCTATATAATTGACATCTGTACATATAATTTTACATAAATAGATGGACCTTTTAAGGAATTCACACATTTAACCTATTGTTTTCACTTCTCTCTAAGTTCTCTTTCTGAAGATCAAACCTATCACAATAATCAAGAAGTTTGTAGCTCAATGACATGTAGTTTATTTAGGCATGTAAAAAGTATTCAGCTCGAGTCTCATTTATTAATGTGAGTACAACGAAGTTATTTTAAAAACAAAATTGTAATGTAATAAAATACTTTTGTAAGCTGTAATGAAAATTGAGTGAAATAGGAGTTGATTCATTACTAAAGTCAAGTCTTCGAGGCTTTTTATTTTTTATTTTTTCCTTCTATTTTAAAAGGGGCACTTAAGTATTTTATTTATCAAATAAATGAAATATTATATAGGTGAGATTCAAATTTGGGTTCATGATGATGGGATAGGGAGTCATACCACCTACACATCAATCCCAAGTTTATTAGAATTTTTTTAAATGACACTAAAGTCTACATTTTTTATAAATAAAGGAAACATTATATGGGTGGGATTCGAACATGATGATGGTGAAATGGGGAGTTATACCACCTATACCACAAGCCAATCCAAATCTATTAGACTTATGTTGATAATCAATAAACAAAAATAAATACTACCATTCTTAAAAAAAATATTCCACAGCATAATATGATGAAATATAAATATGTAAGATTTTAAGGTAGAATAAATGACCACTATTGAGGTATTATTGATGGATATTAGAGTAAGTAATGGTGTATTAATTTAAGTAAATAAAATTTAAGATTAATGTTATTAATGTTTTTTTAGAATAAGTATTATGATTGAATAGAGTATCTCCACCGGTATACATATTCCCATTATCTTCTTTAGTGCATCACTGCATTGAAGTAATATTAATTTACATAGGGAACACTACAAAAAATACATGCATTATAGTGTGAAATAAAATTTTATGGGTCTCATGTCATAATATGTTTTAAGTATATTTTTCACTAATTATATTATTTGTTATCTTTATAAAGTATGGTGATCACTTGATATAAGTTTGAATTTTGCAAAAATTCACAATATAGCTTGATTTAGGCCTAAAGATTTTCAAAAACATTTACATGTACACCCGTGCAACCATGTTACATACATCTGCAATGTGGTTACAAAGGTGTGTAAATGATTTTAAAAATCTTCATTGCAAAATAAGACTACCTTAAATTACATTGTGAATTTTTCGTAAAACTCATTTTTGTAATGTGAGTTTCCTCTCTATAAAGTATTTGGTAGTTGTATTTTTCAATTAAAATAATTGCACTAATATTACATTTTTTTATAAACTGGAGTATCATACAGTTACTTATTTTAAGAGTAATGAATAATTTTTCCCATGTCATAAGTCATTTCCAACTCGCACATAACCCAAATATTGTACCACATTTGAACTCATACTTCTTAATTGTACCACATGACAATATTATTTAGAAAAATAAACCATTCAATTTTTAAAATAATTTTAACATATGACACTACATAAAGAGTATAGTTGCAAAAGTGAATGTAAAATTATATGTTATTACCATTTCTCATAGCTAAGAGTATGTTTACTTAAGATGAATGAAAATATATCAGAATTGAAAGAGTCTGCAACTCGAATCACAACTAGGTAAGGAGATTTAGACTTCTTAAAGACCCATGTCTAACTCACAAATATAGAAATAATAAACATTTAAGCAAAACATAGTAGCAACAATAAATAATAATCTCAGTCAGGAAGATTACATTAAACAATAAATATATTATTTATTAATTGGAAAGTAGGTAATATAAGAGTTTAAGCTTTAGTATGTTGTAACATACACAACTTAAAATCAGATTGTACTAGCATAATAATAGAGTATGCACAATAAATGATGTACTGAGGTAAACCCACACAAAACTCCTATCTATATGGTAACATCTTCGAGTTAGTTATGGTAACCACTTAGTAACAAACAATTCATTAAGTAATAAAAAAACTTACAAGCATAATAGAAATAAAATCACCATAATTCCGAACTGCTTATTGTTTCTGATGCATATTTTCGCAAGTGTATGAATCGTTCAAGTAATAAAGTGTACAAAAGTACGGATATAAAACCCACAAGGAATGGCGTTACTAAGTACCGAAATTGACTAATCCTAATTTTATTTGAAAACAGAATTGTTGAAATTGTTTAAGAAGTGAATTAACTTAAAACTAAATGCAAATAACAAAATTGAATGTTGTTCAGAAATGATTAAAAATGCTAAGGTATTTGATTTCGCTAATTCAATTCAATCCAATTTCAAGTCATGTTATATGAGAATCAAAGCTAAAAGTGATGGTTGAAAAACCCAAATTTACCTAATACTCTCTCTCGAGTTATATTAGAATTACTTATCTATGAAAACCAACTATATTTCTATGAAGATTTAATCACAAACAAGTACATTACAATTTATGGAATTTCTAGAATAGCCATATACATCATGCATTAGTTCTCACACTTGCATTCAACATACGGTATTTATCACAAGAAGCATTCATTACACATCTCCTCTTGGTCTCAATATAATGCAACAAATCATCTAAATCTTGGCCAGAAATTTAAAATCATTAAGTATGAAAATAAATACTCAACTTGAAAACAATGAACTCATATAACAATAACAAAAAAAATCAGATTTTCTTGATTCAACTACATCATAGCCTTAGCAAAAACGAATTAGTTCATAATGAAAATAAGAACAAATATTATCTCAATTGAATCCATGAATATCAAATCTGAATAAAATACAGAATATGAAGGCTAAGGAGAAGAGATGAAAAACTCTTGAAGATGAACACTTGGTAGCAATAATGGTGATAATCCTTCAAGCTTCTCCAAACTTTCTCTCCAAAATTGTCTTCTCTCCTCCAAAAATGACTCAGATCTGCTCTCCCTACCATCTACCTCTTTCTCCATCATATTGTATATGTAGATCTAGGGTTTTGGGGGCAATTTTGGAACAAAACAACAAAAAAATATGTTTTTGGATGAAACTCGTCGGCGGCGACATTATTCTCACCGATGGTGAGATTAATGTGGCCGGTGGCGAGATTAATTTAGCCGGCGGTGAGATGAATTTGCCAAAACTCGTGCTCCCTGCATGATTTTCGCCGTATTCTCTGTAAGATTTTCGCTGGCAGCAGAATTCCAAATTTTGAAACTTTGTTTTCTTTTTATTTGCACTCAATCCTGATCATTGAAATTTGTCCCAAACTTCTCCAAAATCATGATTTTACCTAAAATTACACTTTAAACACGAAATACCCGTGAAATGACATTTGTGGATTAAATAATCAAATAAACGTAATTTTCACACAAATATCAACATTTAAATCATAACAAAAATGCAATAATTTGACTCTTATCAACAACCCCCAACCAGCTTCTTGCTAGTCTCTAGCAAGAAAAGCGATCTATGAATAAATTCAAAGGAGACATTAAAAGAAAAATTCAAAGAAAATTTATTCTATTTACAACATTACATTAAGCGTATGCAATAAGCCTTTAAACCCCTAGGCGGCCCTAGTAGGACGAGTTGTAGTCTCGTGAGGGCTTCCAGTGATGATACCCACAAACATCTTACCTCTAACTATCCTAACTCAAAACAATAAAATCACACAACAATTAATTTGCACAAATGTCTCAAAAATTGTAAATAACACACAATACATAGAATAATTAAATATCACCTAAGCTTTAAGAAATCTCAAATGCCAATTTCACTTTTATTATTGACTCTTAAACATCCATCAAACCACAAACCAATAGCCATAATTCCCGGATAATATTATGCATAACATCCATAAACAAAAGGTGAAATCTCAAACTCCATAGGCTCACTTTTCAAACCTCTCTCCACTAATGAAGGAAAATACACCACTTTGGATCAATAGGACTTTATGAGGCTTGTAATGTTAGACTTAGGTATTTGGTTAAGAAAGAATAGGAAGTGTCAAAATACAAATAAGAGCACTTATTACATTAAACACAACCAATTAAGTAAAAGAGTAACACCATTTAACCCAAATTGTTTCTTCCGATCATAACCCATTTTTCCAAAGATAAACAAAGTTCTTCCTCAATCTTTCACCTCAGTACATCCATCACTAACACTCTTTTATTTACTAGAATGTGAAGGCTTCTTTTTTTTCATCCTTACTCCAATTGCTTTTGAAAAGCCAACCACTTTCTTCCCATATATGTGGAATTTTTTTTTTGTTTTCATCCTTACTCCAATTGCTTTTGAAAAGACATAACCCCCAACCAATTTCTTCCAATATATGTGGAAGATTTCTCCAATTTCTCTTGAAAAGTTTGTGTTCAAAATTAAGTGCTCTTAACAAATAAGGTAGGAATTATATATATATATATATATATATATATATATTGGCTCAATAAAAGGTAGGTTATAGAAGGAAAAAATAAAGAAAAGTAAGGTTAATAATATATTTAAATAGGCTCAAAGAGGTAACTAGTGATATAAGGATAAGAAGGTAGGCTTAAAATGACACAATCGATCCAAAAATGGCCTACATCATATCCTAAACAGTACAATTCCAAGTTATTTCGCCTCAAGAGGTTTTCAAATGAGTTCTAGAGTTTGTTGAGATCACAAAAATGTCCATGAAAAATTTGTACATAAGACTTCTCTAAGCATTTAGACTAATCAACCAAATCATACCACATACCAAAAGAGTCGCCAACTAGGTAAAATCAACATTTGAAATTATCTTTAAACCGAAGCAAAATTTAATGTCTTCTAAAAGCTACTTGTTATCAGAATCACATTATTATCATCAACGTGCAAATTAAACAAGTAAAATGCAAATGAGAAAAAAAATAAGACACTACACTAAAAGAAATTAAATCAAAAAGTAGAAAAATAAATGGAAAATAAAAATTAAACACAAATAAACACACAAAAAAAACTACTAAAAATGAAGCGAAGAAAAGATTTACCATTTACCGCACCCCTAACCAAAACCTTACATTGCCCTCAATGTAAGAAAGAACAACGAGATCTCCTTTCCGCTGGCGGCAAACGTAAATTTTTTTTTACCTGATGAGTTGCCTCCCATTAAGCGCTTTAAGTTATAGTCATTAGCTAGACTTTTTGTCATTCTTTACTGCGGTTGTTGTAACTCTAAAGAATCTTTCTACTTGTGGAATTCTCCGTCAAAATATGGCTTCAACCGTTGTCCATTCACTTTGAACGTTCCCTTTGTATCATGACTGATCTCAACTGCTCCACAAGGGAACACCTTGGTTACTAGAAAAGGCCCTGACCAATGAGATTTTAGCTTTCCCAGAAAAAGTATGAGATGGGAATTATAAAGTAGCACTTTCTATCCTACCTCAAAGTTTCGCCTCAAAATGTGCTTGTCATGCCAAACCTTCGTCTTGTCCTTGTATATTCGGGCATTATCATAAGCATCATTCCTCATTTCATCCATCTCATTCAATTGTAACACCTTCTTTTCACCTGCTACCTTAAGATCAAAAATCAGAATTTTAATTTCCCAATATGCCTGATGTTCCAATTCAACTGGAAGGTGACAAGCTTTTCCATACACCAATCGGTATGGAGACATGCCAATAGGTGTCTTGAAAGCTGTCCTATAGGCCCAAAGTGCATCATCTAGTTTCCTTAACCAATCCTTACGTGAGTTATTTATGGTCTTTTCAAGGATCCTCTTCAACTCTCGGTTTGATACTTCAACTTGTCCACTAGTTTGAGGATGGTAAGGTGTTTCTATCCGGTGTGTTACTCCATATTTATGCAACAAAGCCTCAAATTGGTTATTGCAAAAATGCTTACCTCCATCACTTATAATTGCTTTAGGTGTGCCAAATCTGGAAAATATGTTCTTCTTGAGAAAATTGATCACAACCCTAGCATCATTGGTAGGCAAGGCAACTGTTTCCACCCATTTAAAGACATAATCTACACCAACAAGAATGTATTTATTAGAATGAGATGAAGGAAAAGGCCCCATAAAATCAATACCCCAAACATCAAATAAATCAATTATCAAAATATTATTTAAGGGCATTTCATGTCTCCGTGAAATATTTCCGCTCCTTTGGAAATCATCACACATTGAAACAAACTTGAAAGCATATTTAAACAATGAAGGCTAATAGAATCTAGATTGCAAATTTTTTTCTACAGTTTTTGTTCCACCAAAATGTCCTCCAACTTCCTTCGAATGGCAATTATGAAGAATGCTTTCCATTTCTTCCTCCGGCACACATCTTATAATAATTTGATCTGCACAATGTTTATACAAGTAAGGTTCATCCCAAAAATAATGTTTCAAATCAGAAAAGAATTTCTTTTTTTGTTGATAAGACATGTCAGGAGGTAAAATTTTCTTGACCAAATAATTTGCATAATCAGCAAACCATGGAGCCGTTCGGATAGCAAGCAATTGCTCATCAAGAAATGTTTCATTAATTTGGTCTTCAACCTCCAGGTAATCTTCCTCCAACCTGGACAAATGGTCAGCAACCAAATTTTTGGTCCCCTTTTTGTCTCAGATTTCTAAATTAAATTCTTGCAAGAGAAGAATCCATCTTAGTAATCCCGGTTTGGCATCTTTCTTGGCTAGAAAATACTTAAGAGCAGAAAGTTCAGTATAAACAATGATTTTAGACCCAATTAAATAAGATCTAAACTTATCAAATGAAAACACTACTGCCAAAAGCTTTTTCTCAGTTGTCGCATAATTAAGTTGTCATCTGTCAATGTCCTGCTTGCATAATAAATCACATGCAGCAACTTATTCTTCCTTTGGCCCAAAACAGCACCTATAGCATAGTCACTAGCATCATACATGACCTCAAATGGAAGACTCCAATTCGGTGCACAAATTATAGGGGCCGAAGTGAGCTTCTCCTTCAAAAGGTTAAAAGCTTGCAAACAATCAGGAGAAAAATCAAACTGTGCATTTTTAACTAACAAACTGCAAAGTGGTTTTGATATTTTTGAAAAATATTTAATAAATCTTCTATAAAACCCAGTATGTCCCAAGAAACTTCTAACGCCCTTTACAGTTGTTGGAGGTGGTAATTTTTCGATCACTTCCACCTTTGCACGATCCACTTCTATTCCCTTTGTTGAAATCCGATGGCCAAGAACAATTCCTTCTTGAACCATGAAGTGACATTTCTCCCAATTTAGCACTAAATTTGTGTCTTTACAACGCTGCAAGACTAAAGAGAGATTATGCAAGCAATTATCAAAAGAATGGCCAAAAACAGAAAAATCATCCATAAAAACCTCAATAAACTTTTCGACCATATCAGAGAAAATCGCTATCATGCATCTTTGGAAAGTTGTAGGTGCATTACATAAACCGAATGACATCCTTCTGTATGCAAAAGTACCATAAGGGCATGTAAATGTTGTCTTCTCTTGATCCTCTGGTGCAATTGCAATTTGGTTGTACCCCGAATATCCATCAAGAAAACAATAATAAGCATGTCCAGCCAATCTTTCCAACATCTGATCAATAAATGGCAAAGGAAAATGATCTTTTCGGGTGGCGTCGTTCAACTTTTGATAATCACCTCAGCCTTGACCACTTCTTGCATTGTTGGGTTTAAGTGCCTTTGTGGCTGAATTGTGGGCTTGTAATCCTCATTCATCAAGATTTTATGCATGCAAACAGAGTTGCTAATCCCTTTAATGTCTGCCATTGTCCATCCAATTGTCGTTTTGTGAGTCCGAAGAACTCCTAATAGCTTGTTTTCCTCTTCATCATTCAAAGAATTGTTAATAATAATAGGAAAAGATTCAGAGTCTTCAAGATATGCATACCTTAGATGGGATGGCAATGGATTTAGCTCAATTTTTTTGGCTTCCTTCTTTACCACTGAGGTTGGGGTTTCATTTGTTCCCAACTCCTTGATTGTTCCATCACTGGACAAATATTCATCAAGTGCTGCCAGTAATTCGGAACATTGTCTCACTCCCTCATCTTCCTCCTAAATTGTTGCAGATTTCACAAGGCAAGCTTCTAGTGGTAGCAATGGAGTTCTCTCCTCAAAAGTTTCCGAATTATCCTATCAAGAGTGTTAATTTGAAAACAAGAATGTACCTCACTTGGAAATTTCATTGCTTCAAAAACATTAAAAGTCACTTGTTCATCTTGCACCCGTAGAATAAGCTTTCCTTGCTGAACATCAATAAATATTCTTCCAGTTTCAAGGAATGGTCTCCCTAATATCAATGGTACCTCTCTATCTTCCTCCATGTCAAGCACCATAAAATCTACAGGGAAAATAAATTTGTCAACTTTAATTAAAACATCCTCAATTACCCCTCGAGGACATTTCACCGATCGATCCGCTAATTGTAGAGAGATTGAAGTGGGCTTCACTTCTCCCAGGCCTAGTTTCATGAAAACATAAAGTGGCATTAAATTAATGCTTGCTCCTAAATCACATAGGACTTTATCAAAATTGCAACTTCCTATAGTACAAGGTATAGTAAAACTCCCTGGGTCTTTCAATTTCTGTGGCAGTTTTCTTTGAAGAACTACACTACACTCCTCATTTAACATGACAGTTTCATAATCTCCCAGTCTCCTCTTCTTTGATAGAATTTCCTTCATGAATTTTGTATACTTGGGCATTTGTTCCAACATCTCTGCAAAAGGAATGTTAATATGCAATTTCTTAAAAATTTCCAAAAATTTATCAAATTGAATATCAAGCTTTTTCTTATTCAATCTTTGAGGATATGGGATAGGAGGCTCATATTTCGCATTTGAGGAAGGTTGAACATCTTGGGATGTTGATGGCTTTTCTTTAGACTCTTCCATCTTTTTCTTCGATTTCCTCTGATTCTCAATTTCTCTACCGCTTCTCAATGTGATAGCCTTTGCATGCTCTTTGGGATTTATTGTGTCACTAGGCAATGATCCTTGAGACCTTTCTACAATTTGCTTTGAAAGCTGCCCTAGTTGGTTTTGGATGTCCCTGTTGATTGCCTATTTATTTCTAAAATTTGTTCTTGACTCCTCAATGAAATTTCCCAAAATTTCTTCCAAATCTGTTTGTTTCTTCTCTTGGGGTTGGTAGGAAGATGATGACGGTTTGAATACCCCTTGGTTATTTTGACATGACAAATTTGGATGATTTCTCCAACCTGGATTGTAGGTGTTCGAGTATGGGTTATGTTGAGGTTTTTGGAAATTTGAAACATAATTTGCTTGCTCAGCATTTGGTGAAGCAAATGGATTTCCAACTTGGCACTCGATACTAGCATGATTTCCACCACATAAATCACATTGTACAGTTGGTTTGGATTCAAATTTGGATGACAAAGAATCCATCTTTCTTGAATGAACAGCAACTTGAGCTGACAAAGCATTCACTGAATCAATTTCATGCACTGTTGCTGGTCTTTTTGCAATTACCCGCTCTGAATGCCATTGATTGTTGTTTTCTGCCATAATCTCTAACAACTCATGAGCATCCTCCGGTGTTTTTCCCATTAAAGACCCTCCAGCTACAGCATCAATCATTGCACGATAGTTTGAAACCAACCCATTATAAAATGTAGAGACTTGTAGCCAAATTGGTATACCATGATGTGGGCACTTCCTCAACATTTCTTTGAATCTTTCCCAAGCTTCATACAATGATTCTTGGTCATACTGTGTAAAAGATGTGATTTCATTCCTCAATTTTGCTGTCTTAGCAGGAGGAAAGAACTTGTACAAGAATTTCTAAACCAATTCATTCCATGTTGTAATTGATCCCGGTGGTAATGAGTTTACCCACTCCTTGGCTTTATTCCGAAGTGAAAAAGGAAAAACCCTCAATCTTACAGCATCTTCGGACACACCATTTATCTTGTAAAGATCACACACCTCCAAAAAGTAAGCAATATGTGCATTTGGATCATCCTTTGACATTCCCCCAAACTGATTTGATTGAACCATTTGGATAAAGGATGGTTTTATCTCAAAGTTATTGGCTTGAAAAGTTGGCCTCCTTATACTCGAAGTAGTTCCAGCAACATTAGGCACAGCATAATCCCTCAAAGCTCTACGATTTCCACCTCCCTCAACAAATGGTGGGTCCATGGCTGATTGTCTATTAGGAGTTGAAGTTGAACGTCTTCTCTCTCGGTTTAGATGCCTATATGTTCTATCAATCTCCGAATCAAATGGAAGAAGGTTAAGGTTTCTTGTACGTCTCATACAAAAATCCTACAACCTTAAAATCAACTAGCACAAAAACAAAACACAGTTACCCTTTTTTTATGATAAATAAAATAAAAGAGCAAAATTAAAAAAATTAAAAAAAATGAAACAATGATAAAGCAAATTAACTTCAAATTAAAACTAGGATTAGGTAGTATCGATATTAATAAAATCAAACCATTCCCGGGCAACGGCGCCAAAAACTTGATGCATATTTTCGAAAGTGTACGAATTGTTCAAGTAATAAAGTGTACAAAAGTACGGATATCGAACCCACAAGGAATGGCGTTACTATGTACCGAAATTGACTAATCCTAATTTTATTTGAAAACCGAATTGTTGAAATTGTTTAAGAAGCAAATTAACTTTAAACTAAACGCAAATAACAAAATTGAATGTTGTTCAGAAATGATTAAAAACGCTAAGGCATTTGATTTCGCTAAATCAATTCAATCCAATTTCAAGTCATGTTATATGAGAATCAAAGCTAAAAGTGATGGTTGAAAAACCCAAATTTACCTAATACTCTCTCTCTCGAGTTATATTAGAATTACTTATCTATGAAAACCAACTATATTTCTATGAAGATTTAATCACAAACAAGCACATTATGATTTACGAAATTTCTAGAATAACCACATACATCATGCATTAGTTCTCACACTCGCATTCAACATACGGTATTTATCACATAAAGCATTTATTACACATCTCCGCTTGTTCTCAATATAATGCAACAAATCATCTAAATCTTGGCCAGAAATTTAAAAGCATTAAGCATGGAAATAAATACTCAACTTGAAAACAATGAACTCATATACCAATAACAAAAGAAATCAGATTTTCTTTATTCAACTACATCATAGCCTTAGCAAAAATGAATTAGTTCATAACGGAAATAAGAACAAACATTATCTCAATTGAATCCATGAATAACAAATCTGAATAAAATGCAGAATATGAAGGCTAAGGAGAAGAGATGAAAAACTCTTGAAGATGAACACTTGGTAGCAACAATGGTGATAATCCTTCAAGCTTCTCCAAACTTTCTCTCCAAAATTGTCTTCTCTCCTCCAAAAATGACTCAGATTTTTTTATTTTTCTTATAATTTCTAGAAACTTTCTCTCCAAAATTGTCTTCTCTTCACCAAACCCTAAAAAACACACCTATTCTAAGTGAAAATCATAATTTTTTTTATTTTGTTTATAATTTCTAGAAACTTTGGTCGAGTTATCCATATAAACTAGTTTAGCAAAATTTTTGAAGATGATTATTTCTTTTTGTACTATGCCTAGGATGTATAATACCACCCCCTTGAAGATGCTTAGATGGGCCATAATAGCTACATCCATACATAGGGGATTGAAGAGATCGAGGCATAGAACTGTAAGATGTAGTACTCATATATCTAGGATACTACCCATCAAAGTGGTCAACAATGCTACAAAGATAACCAACATGAATAGAAGAGTTACAAAATCTAGGTCCTTGACTTCGAGGAGTAGTATGAATAAGAGAAGAAGAAGTGCTCATATTAACTTTCATATGAGAATGAGAAATCAATTTCTCATAGTGAGGTCTCACATGCACGAGTTCACTACAATGGTGACAAGTAGGAGTAACAATAGTTAGGGGTAATAGACCATCACTAGAGCGACGAGAAGAACTAGTCTTAGGTGAAGTGTTCACCTTGCTAGAGGAAATAGGTTGGAACGACACAACTGAATTACCTTTAAGGTTGGCAGTAACTTATTTCAAATTTGAATCTTGTACATTCAATTTCACTAACTTAGGAGTAATTGAAGTTGAAGTAGAAACCACTTCATTTTACCTAATGTCACATTTAATGCAAAATGGCTTTGTACTACTGATAATTTCACTTAATTTCTTTGAATCATACACCATTTTGTTGACAGTAAAGGAAGATTATTCCAATTATTTTCACTCACATAGAATTTTCCCTTTAAAGCAATGATAAAATCTTCATTTTTGTTAGGAAATATTCTAGGCAATAGATAGAGTTATTGAGATTACCTAATTCCTCATTCAATTGTTCCACTTCTGCTTCTTTCTAAGTGAGAGAATAAGTTAGATATTCCTTGGCACTTTCAAGGAAAATTATATGCTTCTTCAATTGATATATTTTATCATTCTATTTAGAAGGTGGATTGCCATACTGATGAGTGCTTAAAAAGCAATAAAATTACCATGGTTTAATGTACTTTAATTGATTAAAAAGATTTGGATTTATATGATTTTATCATATTTTTATATAAATTGTCTTTTCGAAATCACGGATAATTTTATTATTTTTCAAGTATTTTTGCTTCAAAAATAATTTAAAGACTCAAAAAATAATATTGGAGGTAATACATCACAAATATGTTGAGAAAAAAATGAGGAAAAGTCAAAATTAGGAAAAATGGAAAAAAGGACAAAAATGTCCACCCACGTGTGCGTCAGTATGTAGCCACTCTCATGACTCCGTAAGTCTATGCACAACAGTGCCCACTCACTCTGCACTTCCACGCACTTATCATGCCAAATTTCTGTGCATCTCAGTGCCTATGTCAACATCCATCCACTTCGTGAATCCTGAGCGCATTAGCACATTTTTGGCCGCATCAGTGCCCCACACGCATGGAAACATGTCCAATAAGCATCTATCATCATTTTTAAAGATATTTTTCCCACTTTTTAAATCCTTTTTCTCACCTATAAAAAGCCCCTCTCCCCATTGTAAAAAACACATCTTAAGACAATTTCTCATCTCTTTCTCTCTCTAGAAAGCTTTCTTAGTTCTTTTGGTTTTAAAGTTCTTCTCTTTTTGAGAAGAACTAATTATGGTCTACTAGATTTTTATTTTTTCATTCAATAAACAAAAATGCAAATCTATTTGGAGGTTTTCCAGCAATAGAATTAGCATCAAAGTTCTGTAAGGATTCTTTTGAAGTGTAATTTTAAAATGAATTCTTTACAGTTATTTTTTATGTTTTATTCTTATATGTTATATTTAATTTCTCTATGATTAAATTTAACATGGTTGGCTGTTTGTAAACATGATATAATAATAATGTTGTTATGCTTACGAAGTATTAAATAAGTAAAACATTTCTATAAAATAAATTGATTTTGTTTTTATTTAAGATTTTATATTAGGGATGTTAGAGAGAAATATATTATTTTTCACTACAAAATTAAATTTGAAAATTAGATTTTAAGGTTTACTTATCCATTCTGATTTAGAGTAGTGCTCTTTTATTTGTTGGTACAATCATCCAGTTATTATTATGAAACTCTATTTAAATTTTTTTATAAGAACTATTATTCGAAAATGTATTGACAACATATTTTTAGTAATGGTTTATGTATTGACAACATATTTTTAGTAATGGTTTATGTATTGACAACATATTTTCAATAATGGTTTTGAAACTTGAAAGTTAGTATTCAGATAATTAAATTCTTAGGTTTAATTTGGACACCTTGAATAAAGTTTAAAATGTTTAACCCCACCAAATGTGGTATTTAAATGGTTCATTTTCAATGTCTTAGAAAAAAGGGATTATTTTAATTAACCAAATTAATTATCAAACCCACCAATAGGTGTTAATTGATTTTTTTAATTAACAAATGATATCTAACCTCACCAAATGTAGTATTCATATAAAAAAGAGAGAATCAATAAATATCAATTTATATATTTAATAATCTAAATAATATGAGCAAACATAATTAACTTAGTTATTATATCCATAAACACTCCACTATTATAAAAGATAAAGTTTTTGCATAAATGGTTATTGAATCCATATCTATGTTTATATTTTTTGTTATTAGATTAGAAAACAAAAAAACCAAAATATTGTGACAGGATGTTTAAGATTTAATTTCATTTTTAAAAGTTTGAATAATAAATTAAAAAGCACATATATTCATTCCTTAGATCGACCTTGGGAGTATATTTGTCATTTTTTATAAAATAATTCGTGCACTTGCGAGAGTTTTAAAAATATAAAATCAAAGTATTTATAGGATTGACATTGCCGATTTTATTCATAAAGTTTTTGGCACTATTGTTGGGGAAATAATAAATTTTTTAATTTTTAATTTTCTTTTAATTTTTACTTTTAATTTTAAAAAAATTAACTTATTAACTCAATTAATTTAAATTTTCTTTAGGTTAATTTATTAACTTAATTAACTTAGATTTTAAATTAACTTAATTAACTTATCTTTTAACTTAATTTAATTTATTAGCTTAATTAAGTTAGATTTACTTAACTTAATTAATTTAGATTTTAACTTAACTTAATTTATTAACTTAATTAACTAATATTTTAATAGCATGAAAAGTAAAGATCTAAGGGAGTTCTGTCTAGGAGACTAGTTCTTGTAAGCCTTTTGTGCTACTAGTCTTTCCTGAGAACATTGCTCTATCTAGGAGGATGATTTTTAAGGAGGCTTTGCCCCACTATTTTTTCTTGGGAGTACTTTTGGTTAATAATGATTATGTTATTTAACTTAGCACTAAAAATAAAATAAAATAAACATAAAAAAGTTTTGAAGCTATCTCCAAAATTTCAAAGTTTTTAATCATAATTTGTGACAAAAAGAGGTAGTGGCTTTGTTAGAGCTAGGTACAACTGTGTTTTGATGTCTTAGTTATTTGACTTGCACATAGACATGAGTTATCTAAAAACGACAATTATGTCCCTAGTTTTAAGTAAAGAAAATTTTAAAAATCCATAGGGCATGACTTAAAAAGTACGGGTAGACAAATTTCTCCTACCTATAGGTTTTTTTGACTCAATGACGTGGAGACATTGAGTTTACTTAAAATAAAACCCCCCTAGCAAGACGTTAAACTAAGCACTGGATGGGAGGAAACCCATTATTTTAGGTAATTTTCTTTTATTTATTTAATTTCTTTTGTTTATTTTAGTTTAATTTAATGTGAATAATTTTAGAATTGTTAAAACTAAAAATATTTGTTGAGATGTTAGAAGTTCACATCAATTTATTTGTGTAAACTTTAATGATGAACATGATGGATGAACTTGCATTTCTCCATCACTCTTTGCACATTCTCAGGAAATAGGTAAGTTTTATTCTCTTTTCTCTTTATCTTCAATTTACAATTGTTACATTGAGGAAAATGTAAGTTCTAGGTTGGGAGTGGTGAAAAGTTACTATGCTTAAATTCAAAAATATTAAAAATTTCATTTTTATTGTGTTTGATTTTATTTTCTTTGTGTAGTTTAGTAATTTTTAGAATTTTAGGATTTGTTTTAAAAATATTTCTTATAAAAAATTAGCATTTCTTTAAATCAAATTTAAGTAAATAGTTAAGTCTTTTGCACAGTTAGATTAATTTTTGAAAACATATCATTGAGTATATGGTAATTTGTTAGTTTTTGTCATGACTAGTATTTCTTGATAAGATGTGGAAATTATATTAAATCCAAAATCGATATTTAGGAATAAAATAGTGAAGACAACCCTTGTGAAATATAATTTGAGCCTAATTTCTTTTATCCTGAGTGAAATATATTTTTTTCTACTCCAAACACATTTCTTCTTTCTTCAAATTTTCAGATGATCTCTATAGGTATTAGCATTGAATGTATCAATTTTTTTCTCATCTTAATAGAGTGTTGTATATATATATATTAGTTTTCATTTGCTTAGATTAAATTAGAAATTGATAGTATATGCCTTTATCTCATTCATGCACGACTCTACAAAAAAAAGAGACATATATGGGCTACTTAAACTAAAATCAAACAAAAAAGCCACAAAATTAACCACTCACCAAAATCCTACAAAAATGTACAATCTGTACATGGGTTCACTCTCTAAAAAAATTATATATTGAAAAATCTCTCTAAAAAATAGAGAGATAAGGAATATATAGTATAATCTATATACTATGACCCACATAGCTTACAAAGTTGTGAGTAAAGGCTAATTACAAAAGAAAGTTATAGGAAGTAAATCGCTAGAAGTCATTGCATTTATTTTTCCTACACTTCTAAAAGGCATATATCTTGAAATTTTTGCTTAATGAGTTTGATTGATGCATGAAAATAGTTTTTATATATGATATCTTTATAATTTATACATTTGATTCCTTTCATGAGATCAGCATTAAAATAGCACTTTGAGCCTTTCTTCTTTATACATATGCTAACATATTAGTTCATTTCTATACATCAACTCTTTTGCATAGAAATTAGTATGAGTGTTTGAACCCATAGGATTCATTGTTTTTGAGAGTATTGACTTATGAGGAATAAAGTCGAAGCGAATTCAGATTCTTGACACTGAATTTTGGTGAAATTAAATTTATATATTTTTTATATGAAATATGAAAATGATTTTCAATTACTTATTATAATAAATCATGGCTGTTTAAGAAGATGAAAATAACTTATGCTTTAGATTTTAATTATGATATTAAAAGAGATTAAAAAGTATGAGACATTTTTGTGTTCTATTTCATTTTTTTCTTTTATTCTATTCTTAAGTTAATTTTTGATTTTATTTTTGTAATTTTAGTTTTTGACTTGTTATTTTTTTATTTTTGTTATTTCTTTTAATTTTTACATTTTATTTTAATGTTTGTGGGTATCATTACCAAAAACCCTCATAAGATTTAAACTCGTCTACTAAGGCAATCTAGGAGTTTAAAGACTTGTTTCATATGCTAAATGCGACCGTATCAATCTACGGAAGTGATTTAGGATAGTTTAATTTTTAGTTTTTATTTTAGTTTTTATCGCTTCTCTTGCTAAGAGACTAATTAAAAAGCCCTAAATTTACCCTAATTTAATGTACTTTAATTTATTTAAAAGATTTATATTTATATGTTTTTATCATATTTTTATATAAATTTGTCTTTTAAGAATCACGGGTATTTTTATTGTTTTTCAGGTAGTTTTGCTTTAATAATAATTTAAAGACTCAAACAATAATACTAGAGGCAATACATCACAAATATGTTGAGAAAAAAATGAGAAAAAGTAAAAAAGAAAATGGAAAAATGGAAAAATGGACAAAACTGCCTAACCGCGTGTGCATCACGCCCTAAGTTCACACATACCCACGTCCTTTCACTTCGCAAGTCTGTGCACAACCACGCCCATTCATGCTGCAAGTCCACACGCAATTAGGTGCACTTTATGCCAAATTTCTACGCACGTCAATATCCATCCAGTCCATGAATCCCGAGTGCGTCAACACATTTTCGGCCGCAAGTCCCACCCAATCACATGCGTCAGTGCCACACACGCATGCCAACCTATCCAATACGTGTCTATTTTCATTTTTTTAGATATTTTCCCACTTTTTTAGCCTTTTCCTCACCTATAAAAAGCCCTCTCCCCCATTGTAAAAAACACACCTTAAGACACAATTTTCTCATCTCTTTCTCTCTCTAGAAAGCTATCTTAGTTTTTTTAGTTTTAAAGTTCTTCTCTTTTTGAGAAGAACTAATTATGGTCTACTAGATTTTTAGTTTTTCATTCAATAAACAAAAATACAAATCCGTTTGGAGCTTTTTTAGCAACAGAATTAGCATCACAATTCTGTAAGGATTCTTTTGAGGTATAATTTTAAAATGAATTCTTTACAGTTATTTTTTATGTTTTATTCTTATATGTTATATTTAATTTATCTATGATTAAATTTAACATAATAATAATGTTGTTATGCTTGCGAAATATTAAACAAGTAAAACATTTCTATAAAATAAATTGATTTTGTTTTTATTCAAGATTTTATATTAGGGATGTTAGAGAAAAATATATTATTTTTCATTATAAAATTAAATTTGAAAATTAGATTTTAAGATTTAGTTATCCAGTTTGATTTAGAGTAGTGCTATTTTATTTGTTGGTACATTCATCCGGTTGTTAGAGTAAAACTCTATTTCAAAATTTTTTATAAGAACTATTATTCAAAAATGTATTGACAACATATTTTCAGTAATGGTTTTAAAACTTGAAAGTTAGTACTTGGATAATTAAATTCTTAGGTTTAATTTAGACACATTGAATAAAGTTTAAACTATCTAACCCCACCAAAAGTGAAATTTGAATGGTTCATTTTCAATCTCTTAGAAAAAGAAATTAATTTAACTAACCAAATTATTTATTGACCCCACCCATAGGTGTTAATTGATTTTTTTAATTAACATAGAATATCTAACCCCCTCAAAGGTGGTATTCATATAATAAAGAAAGAATCAATAAATACCAATTTATATATTTAATATCCTAAATAATATGAGCAAGCATAATTAACTTAGTTATTATATCCATAAATACTCCACTATTATGAATGATAAAAATTTGCATAAATGTTTATTGAATCCATATCTATGTTTATTTTTATGTTATTATATTAGGAAAACACAAAACCTAAAATATCGTGAGAGGATGTTTAGGATTTAATTTTGTTTTTAAAAGTTTGAATAATAAATTAAAAACCATATATATTCCTTCCTTTTATCAACCTTGGGAGTATACTTGTCATTTTATGTAAAATGATTCATGCACTTGTGAGATTTTTACAAATATAAAACTAAAGTATTTGTAGGATTGGCGATGTCGGTTTTGCTCATTAGTTCTCCAACATTATTAATTACTCATACAACCTGGTTAGACCCATTAGTGAAGAAAAAAAATCAAAAAGATAATTTCTTGGCTACCTTATAGGTTTTACGCTAATGTTACAATGCTTGAGTCGATGTACAAACCAGGTAAGCTCACTATGAATGAACTAGTTGGTGACTTGTAATTCTTCAAACTACATCACATTTTACCAAGGTAAGATCAAATGGCTTCCAAGAAGGGAAAAAGCTTACCCCTCAAGTAACCAAAGGAAGTGAATCTAGCAAAGATGTGTGTACCACTGGTTGTGGTAATGATGATTTTGATTTCGATGAGGAGGAAATGGCTTTATTTGCCAAAAGATACACCAGATTCTTTAGAAAAAAGAAACCTTATTTTGGGATTATTGGAAGAGATATTTTAAGTTCCAAAGACTCAAAATCAATTAAAGTTAATGAAGACTTAGAAAAATAATATGAGAAGTTGAATGAAGGATACTAGAATAAAATCATATGATTCCAATGTGGAAAGCCAGTTCACATTACTACAAAGTGTTCTCAGAAACAAAATTGCATGGAAAAGCAAGCTATTAAAGTTGAGGTTACTGCTTTAGATAATACCAGTAGTAATGATAAGGGTGACACTAATATTTTGGCTTTCATTGCCACTAGTAGTGCCATTGATGCTCCGACTGTTGGTTTAGATGTTCAGGAGGTGACAATTGAAGCTGATGACATATCAAGTCTAAAAGGCAAAGAAAATGGCTTTGGAAAGCCTTGATGAAAAGGAGCATGAGATATGCACATTAAAAAAAATATATAGGAAAAAAAATCCTATATTGATGCTAACAAATTGATCTTACCAAAAATGTGAGGTCATTCTAAAGAGAAATTTGGATTTGCTTGAGAGATTTAAAGCAAATAATGAAAATTTAAAAATCTTGAGAAATAATTTAAGGATCTTATCTCGGGTAAAATTACTTAGCTATTTGTTTTTCCTAATCCCTTTTTTGATTAGAATGTCGAGATTGAAAGATTAAAGAAGCAAATCATAGTTCTAATGAGTACAAAGGAATATATAGCCTCTTCTCCTACCAAAAAGGAAATATAGGTTGATCAACAAAGTGAGAAACTTGGGATTTTGAACAATTTTGTAGCTTATCTTGAATCATTTCTCAAAGAAAAGGAAGATATAATTATTGACCTAAAGGACAAACTTAGGTTTAGTGAGAAAGAACTAGCATACTCTACCTCTAAATTGAACGAAATAATGACTAGCTTTAAGAACCTAAACAAAATCCTTATAAATACTAAGATGTTTGGGAAAAATCATGGTATTGTTAACAATAAGGAGGGTTCAACTTCTAATATGGGTTTTATTAAGTTTGTGAAAGCTTCTGGTCAAGATCCAAAGTTGAAGTCTATTGCCACTGACCCAAGAGGTACGTCTATTATGTCTCCTCAATCAAATTCCTCTAGCAAGATGAACCCTTCACCTAAATCTACCTCTTCTCATTGCTCTAATGGTGGTATATTACCTCTACCTATTGTCCTTCCTATTTGTCACCCTTGTGGTGAACTTGGGCTCTTGAGACCTCACTATGAAAAATTGTCTACTTATTATTATGTGAAAGTCAATGTGAGAACTTCCTTTTCTCATTATCGTATTACTTCTTGAAGTCGGGGATCTTGATTATCTAAGTCCATTATATGAGTTTGTTATCTATGAGGGCACTAGAGGCCACATTGCTAGGCAGTGTCCTACATATGTAAGAAGTACCACTTGGAGTTCTCCAATTTGTTCACCCCTATCTTCTATGATAAACTATATTTATTATGACTTATATGAGAAACTCCAAGAAAGTTTCATTATGCTTATAAGATACAATGTGGAAAGAAATAAATCTACTTCTAAAAGTTTAGTTGCTCCAATCTATATAGATAATCTGATAGGATTTTTCAAAAAGCAATAAACAAAAGAAACCTCGAGTACTATATACTCTGCACGCTCACATGAATCAAAGACTTTATTGAGTTAGTTTCCCCTCACAAATACTTTAAATGGAGGGATGCTATTTGATCACTATTTTTAGGTGATCTATTTGGAGTTGAACTATTCTTTTCTGTTAGGTTTTTGTTAATATTGGTGATATTCGTGAACCAAATGTATAATTGTAATTTTAACATCTAGGCATGTCTTAAAAGAATATTTGAAGTTGAAGAAACTATCGAGTATCAACAGTCACATATTAGGTATTTTTCTGTTCCCATGCATGTTAGATTGCATATTAGACAGAATAAAGACAATGTGAAATTAGGCCACTCAATCGATCGAGTAATGAATGGATTGTTTGAACAATATAACCTCATTAAATTAATTTTAACACATGACTATATTGATCAAGGGATTTACTCGATCGATCGAGGACTAGGTCGATCGAGTTTAATCACTAAATCAATTCACCTTTTTTGAATATTATTTAAATAATCATTAGATCAATCGAGAGTATGTTCGATTGATTGACCTATGTACTTGATTGATTAAGCTATAAGGTCTTTGAATATATTATCTATTTCTATTATAAGTTGGATTGGGTTTTTACAGTATTGTCCTTATTTCTTAAAAGTGTTTTAACTAATTATATGGATAATATGGTAATTTTACTTTAACCTATTGTGCTTCAAAATATTATATAAATACAAATATAAGCACACATTTGGAACTAACCACACAAGAGATATTGTGCTTACTCTTTTCATCTTTTATTCTCTCTTATTTTGCAAATATAAGCTCATAGTTCTTTAGGATTTTTTAATTATTAATCTATCAAACATTGGTGGTTGTGTTTGATTGATTAATAAGCATAGTTGGTTTATGATATTTTGATCATATGTTCTTATAGCTTTTTCTTTATTTTTGTTCTTGAATTGTTGGATCAAATAATTGTGTGTGTTATATCATAATTATTTGGTTTGTTTATTAATATTTAAAGAAGCTATATTTATTGAACTTGTGCTTAAACTGTTTGTTCTAAGGTTGCTAGCTTATTTTTGATTTATCTGATATATTGTTTAAATCAACTAGTTAGAGTTGTTCATTATGGAATCTACTCTTGGACAATACTTGCACTTGTGTTTATGTGCTAACTTTTCATGGGATAGTAGTGTCAGTTCAATTAACTCGTGGGACTCAAGTTGGTTGGAATGCTAGTTCAGATCCACATGCCTATCTTATAAAGACTATGATGAAGTAACGACTTGTAAGTAGGTTAATTGGGAGCATTACCTGAGTGGGTAGTTTAAGTCATAACCTCATAACTAGGTAATTATTTTTCATAATAGATAGTTAGGTGGTTCGATGGACTAGTGGTTTTCCTTTTGCATCATTGGTTGTTTGGCCGCTTATGAAATTTTAATTTATCCTACTTTCACTGATTAGATATATTGATTATGGGACGCTCGCTGGAGACAAAAGAGGGCTAGCTAGGATATGTTGATGAGCATATGAAATTGGCTATAAGGATGATAGCACCACTCCTTCAACATTAAAAACCACATCTTTAAGGTCTTCTAACTCTATTCTTAATGTTACACATCATATACAAAGAAAAATTGCACTTGATTGAAAAATCTGTTAAGTTTGTACCTGTTTGTCATTATTGTGGTAGGAAATGTCATATTAGGCCCAAGTGTAGATTTTTGATGAAGGTTTATAAATTTAATAATATTATTCCATGCTTCACATAGTAGGACTCATAACCATCATTCATCTATGCATGTTACATCATATTCTAGGATGAATGGAAATTATAATAATATGTTAAAAAATTCTACTAGAAAGCATAATGTTGTTGGTTCAAAAAGGCATGTAAAATTCAACACTTGTAATTCTAGGACTAATTACCATCATCCTATGATGCATGTTGCATTTTCATTTTGGATGAATGGAAAATCCAAAGGTAAGTCCAAGAATATGCTTATGACAACTAAGGTAGTTGATTTCCAACCCAAAGATATAAATAAACCAAAATTCAAGAAAGTTTGGGTTAGGAATGATTTTTTTCCCGGTCATATCCATCATTCTTTATTATTTCACCTATATAGTATTTTTTGAGTGCTTAATTGACCATAGCTGAGCATCTTAGTTTGATTGATTGTTTTTATTTTTATTGATGTTTCTTAGTTTAAAAATTATTATAATAAAATATTAAATAAAAATAAAAATAAAAAGGGGTGGAAGTAGATATGCTTTAACATTGATATGATTATTACATACTCCATTCATTTATTTTGATTAGCTATACATTATACAAATGGATATTTTGACTTGTGCATTTACAAATTTTTCACATCTGGTGATCGATGTTGACATGAATCTACTCACATACTCACTGGACACATAAGTATGTCATGCTAGAATTTTATAATTCATTATTTGAGATTTTAGGATATGAGATAAACTTAACTGTGAAAATTATGGTTGAACTCTATCTTTCACTATATAAAATGTTGCTATATAAAGACACCTAGCTTTGAGAAAGCTACCTACTATGATGTGTGAAAGCTACCGCAGTGAGCGGAGAGGGCTAACTCATAGCTAGTATGAAAATCATCATACTAGGTCTACTAGATCGTGCAGATTTCCTTAAAAAAATAATGATAAAAATTTTAAAGGAAAAAGAAAAATACAAAAGCTTTTGCATGCATACAAAGAAAGAGCCATAATTGGTTATACAAAAAGAAAATAAATAACCAATCCCTAATAAAAAAATACAATATGTGAATATAAAAAAATAGATTAAAGTTCTCTCTTGTTAAGAAAATTTTATTTTGTCCAAGTACGAATTCAACTACAAATTTTTTTTATGGTAGATGATACGCCTTTTGAGTCTTTTATAACAGATCATAAATGAACAAATTGACATCCTATTGTAGTTCTAACACATATTTTACTTTTGGTATTGTCGTTATGTCATCATATTTGTTAGTATGTTTGTGTGTCTTGCAACATATATTTATGTTGTCAATGGGTAGTCACACTTTTGACAAAATTAATTTCATCATTTGTGTGTAATGTTGTAGTCATGTTAGCTAAGTCCCCCACTTCAAATATATATATATATATATATATATATATATCAATTTTTATAATTTTTATTTTATTCTAATTTATTTAGAGGAGTCATAGAATTTAGGGGGAGTTTATTCATTTTTTGAAAACATATTTTTTAACTCTCTATTTTGAGCTTTTAAGAATGTATACTTCTCTTGTTAGTCATTAAATAAACTACTTTCTTACTAAACTTGGTGCCTTTGTTTCATGATTATATTGTTTATTCGTATAACAAAAAGGGGAAGAAACATTAGAACTTTAATTGAAAAATATACAAAAAGGGGAGAGCCAATTTAGAGGGGAACACTTTGGAGATATTACACATAAGTGGAGTAATGCTTTTAATTCTATCCAATGATTACTCAATTATGAATATTATTCATTTTTATATTGTTATATAGACTAAACTAATGAAAATGAGTCTTTCAGGACAAGTTGTTTGGGTATTTATGTTTTTGACTTTCAGTGTAAACATGAGCTTTCAAAATTCAAGCAAAAATGGTTTTACTGGATCATAGATAGTACCACTATGTAAAATTTTAATTTTTCCTATGAGCGTTATGTTGTGAGTGAGAGATTTTGTCACACGAATATGCCAAAGTGAGAGATTGTTTGGTTTCTGTTAGTGTTAGCAATATTCGTGAGCAAATGTATAATTGTAATTTTAGTTTCTAGGTGTTTCTTAGAAAATCTTTTGAAACCGAAGAAACTATCTAGCCTTAAAGGTCACATATAGGGTATTTTTCTATTCCCATGCATGTTGATTGCATATTAGACACAATAACGACAATGTGAAATGAGACTACTCGATCGATTGAGTAATGACTGGATCGATCGAGCAATATAACCTGATTAAATTAATTTTAACACATGACTTGATTGATCAAGGGATTTACTTGATTGATCAAGAACTAGATCGATCAAGTTTAATCACTAGATTAATCCATATTTTTTTAATATTAATTAAATGACCATTGGGTCGATCGAGTAGTCAAGTCTTTGAATTTAATATCTATTTCAATTATGAGTTGGTAATTCCGCTTTAACCTATTGTGCTTCAAAATATTTTATAAATACAAAATCTAAGCACACATTTGGAACTAACCACATAAGAGATATTGTGCTTATTCTCTCTTGTTTTGGAAATATAAGATCATAGTTCTTTAGGCTTCTTTATTTAGTTAATCTATAAAATATTGGTGGTTGTGTTGATTGATTAATAAGCCTAATTGGTTTATGATATTTTGGTCATATATTCTTATAGCTTCTTTTTTATTTTTCGTTCTTGAATTATTGGATTAAATAATTGCATGTGTCATATCATAATTATTTGGTTTGTTTATTAATCTTCAAAGAAGCTATCTTTATTGAACTTGCACTTAAACTGATTATTCTAGGATTGTTAGTTGATATTAATTTATCTCATATATAATTTAAATCAACTAGTTAGGGTTGTTCATTATTGAATTTTCTCTAAGACATACTTGCACTTGTTTTTATTTGCTAAATTTTTTGCTGACAACAGGGCAGGTTCGATTAACTCATGGGACTCAAGTTTGTCAAAATGTTGGTCCAAATCCAAATTCCTATCTTATAGATACTATGATGAAAGTAGCGGCTTGTAAGTAGGTTACTTAGAGGCATTAGATGGGTAGGTAGTTTGAGTCCCAACCTTTTAATCAAATACTTATTATTGTAATGGATAGTTTGGTGGCTCGATAGATCAATAGTTTTCCTCTTAGGTCATTGGTGTCGCCTAGGTTGTTTCCACTTAAAAATCTTATGTGTTAATATTTTTATTTCCACATTACTTTATGTACACATGATTGTTTTTTTGGCCACTTACGAAATTTTAATTTACCATACTTCTGTTGACTAAATATTTAGACCCATAACTAAAAGAATTTTCATTTTATTTTCTCTCTTATGATTGTAGTCTTTCTT
This sequence comes from Hippophae gyantsensis, assembly GCA_030763125.1. Classification (NCBI taxonomy): domain Eukaryota; kingdom Viridiplantae; phylum Streptophyta; class Magnoliopsida; order Rosales; family Elaeagnaceae; genus Hippophae; species Hippophae gyantsensis. Next base: position 35,581,559 of record CM061035.1, on the reverse strand, counting down.
TCTTTGTTTATCTTTTATTCTTTATCTACATGTTTTATCTCCTTTTGTTTACCTTAATAAAAATTCAAAAACATTGTGTTTGTGATTTAGACACTCTCTTTCTCCTTACTCTCTCTACTTGGGATAGTTCTATAAGTCTCTCGGTCTAGCTATCATAATACCTAAATGAACCTTTTCGTATGATGTTGTTTTATGGTTATGGTTCTTTTGACTTAAAATGGAAGTGTGGCTATTTTGACCTGTGTGTTCCTTGAGAGTTTGTATGACTAATTTTTTGTGTTAAATTTAAAAATAACTTTTTCTTACATTTGTAATAACTCTATGAATTTGTGTGGTTATTTTGAGAAGTTTGTGTGGATTTCTTGCTTTTGATGATTTGAATGACTCTAACAAGCTCTAGAATCCACTATAATGTCTCTTGAGGTGAAATCCTAGGTGCTACTTGGATAGAAAGAGAATGTAGGCCATCTTTGAATCGTTTGATAATTTCTTGCCACCAATGTTTTTTTGTCCTCAACTTCCTTGTTGAGCCTTTTTGTTATCTCTTCATTTCTTTGCACCTTTCTGGTGTAGCACAAATGATAAATCCCACTTACCTTGCAACCTTTAGTTGAGTTTTAATTATGTTACTTATTGAACTTATTTGATTTGGAATTATGTGTTTTACACTCATGTTTTAAGAAAAAGGAAATGAAAAAGAAAAGAAAAGAAAGGAAAAAAGGAAAAAAGAAAGAAAAAGAAAGAGAATAAGTAAAAGGGGGTATTAGCAAATGAATGATAAGATATGCAAGAAAAAAGATCGTATGTTTTGGGAATGTAAGTGTATGAATATTGAGAAGTAAAAGGAAAAGAACCCGAGTTTGAAGGCTTACTTTTATGGTTGTGTGCTGTTTACTTAATGTGTTTCTTTTGGTTGAATAAATAAGTGCTTAAACCTAAATATCTCCTCTCTTTTATCCTAACCTTAACCTATCATCACTAGATTTGAAAAACCTATTGATTTCTTCTTGGTTGGCACCTATATTAGGTGAGAGAGGCTAAATGTGAACATATGATGTTTGGTTCAACTTGAGTCTATATCTTTATTTTCTTGGTTCGTATAAGAACATCTTGATGGCACATATATAGTAAAAAAGTTTTACATAACACACAAAATGCATGATTCCAAAAATTTAGTCATACTTTTCAATGAATACATTTTGGATTAATTGTCATGTGGATGTTTATATTGAATGTATTGGTTATTTTTCCCATCTGTTTAGTCCCACAAAACCCGCCTCTTCATATAGCTCACCATATTACTCGCACTTACCTCGCCAAACACTTTAGCGAGGTGGTTGGAGAGGTATTCTACAAGGTTTCCCTACACCTATACAAAGTGCCCTCTAGAGCCTACTTTATTCATTCCTCAGAATAGTTTCCTTCTCTTCCTTCTTTACCAATGTATCCAATCTTCTAATTATTACCAAATATGGCCCTAAAGCATACCAAAAGCAGTAAGAAGTCAACGCAACCTAAGCCTACCAATCCTTCTTACGATGCACCCATTCTCGCGGAGCATCCTATTAATATCCACGACTTTCCCAAAGTTGAGGAAATGTTTGCTTACTTTTCTTGGCTTTCTCTTTGCTCATAAATTATTCATATAATGACGAGTTTGTTAGGGATTTTTATGCTGCCCTTCCTCATGTTTCTATTACTCGATTCTTCACTTCTTTTGCCTTAGTGGATATAGAGCTACGTTCTCTTAGGATGATATTCGTAATTTATCATCTCTTCCTGTTGTTCAATCTCCTTTTTTTATATCATCCATTTTTAAATTTGAAAATGTTTCTTTCTCCTATCTTTATGAATTTGATATTTTGAGTTCCTAAAACACTATTGAGATGGCAAACTATTTCCCCAAGCGTAACCATTCATTTGTTGGTAATGTCCTTGTTGTTAACTTCTCTATCTTTAGTCATTCATTCAATGTTTTTGTTAGTGCTATTATTCATCTTTGCTCCCATCTTCATATTGTTCCTCTATATAGAGGACACTTCCTCTGTGCAATTCTAAACACCGATGACATAGATCTTGCTAGTATGATCTATAAAACTATCATTTTTTGTACTATTTCTCCTTCTCCTTCTCCTTCTCCTTCTATAATACACTATCTATCCTTCATTTCTAGGTAGGGTTCCACTATTTTTCATAACATTCCTTTTGATTGTTTGAGCAAGTCTGTTGTCTCACACACAGTTTTATCTAACATTTGTGGGTCTTGATATTCATCTACTATGCCTTTTTCCTTATCCTCTAGGATCACTGCCCAGTCTACTTGTTATGAATCCACTTCTATCTCTTCTACTCCTTCCATATCTAGATCTAGATTCCGCCTATCTTATGTCTACTAATGTTCAAAAGTTGCAAACTTTGAATAGGAATGTCTATGATATGCATCATTTTCAATCTTTTGCTCAAGGTGTTATAGCTTCTTATCATTCTATTGTATCACATTTTCATGGTTCACCCATTTCCTCTACCAGACCTCCTTGCTCTGGTATTTTATCCCTTGGGTATTTCTTCAAGATGTATATTGTGCATGGTGGAGATGAGTTCAATTTTCTCTTTGAGAATGACCACTCTTTTGATCAGTTTGCTAATAACTTTCTCAACCCATAAACATTTGCACTACCACCTATTGCCCCTTTTGATATTGGACAGTCTTCTTGCAGTGGTGTTCAAGGAGATGATGATATTGTAGAGAGAGAGAGAGATATTATTGATCTTATTTATGTGTTTTACTTTCATTTATTTCCTAGTGCTTTACTAAATACTAATGTAGAGAATGAAGTTCCCTCCCCCAAACTTAAATTACACATTGTCCCCAATGTACACATATAAATATGAAATGCTCATTCTTGTTGTGTCATTGCTCTCCACATTTATTCACCTACAAAAAAAACAATGAAAATATAAGTAAAATAACGTTGGGTTGCCTCCCAACTAGCATCATGTTTAACGTCCTTGACTAGACAATCATATCAAGTCCTAAGGCACATCCCTTTGTATCAATTTACTTTTGAGTTTTCCTAGAAACAATTTGAGTCTTGATTTGTCCAATGATACCTTATGCTCTAGTTCACAAACACGGTGCTCAATTCTCTTTTGATGCAATATTTTTGTTTTCTTTTTGAACTTTTTAGCATTCTTATAAGCTCTCCATCGTAACTCATCCAATTTATGTGTTTCCAACATCTTTTTCACCTCTCTATTGGACTCTTTCACTTTTATACTTGACTGGGGGATAGGAGGGTAAAGGTGCAGGGTCTAAACTTGGTGGCTCTTAAATTAATGGTTTAAGTTTAGATCCTTTCTCAAAATTTTCCATAATCGCCTTTGATACATACATGAGAGATGCATCCTTCAAAAAGTTCATACAATCCACAATATCAACCTTCGATGCCATACTTTCAAAGTTATAATAGGTTGAGTTTTTTCTGGTGATTTTATGTCCTTGTTTACAACAACATGTGTTAAAGTCTTAAGTTTGGGAAAATCAATAGATTCTTTTAAGCTATTCCCACAATCAGTAACATTTATCCTTAAACATTCGTTAGCATTATCAATATCAGGGGGTTCAGATTCTTTAAAAACATTAAATATTACTTGTTCATCTTGCACTCTCATTGTAAGTTCACCTTTTTGTACATCAATGAGTGCTTTTCCGGTTTCTAAGAATGGACGACCAAGTATGATAGGAATGTCACGGTCCTCTTCCATGTCTAGCACAATGAAGTTTGCCAGAAATATGAATTTGTCTACTTTTACTAACAAATATTCCACCACACCTCGAGTTCTCTTAATCGATCTATCTACCATTTGTAATGTTACCGAAGTGGGTTTTACTTTACCAACCCCCAATTTGTTAAAGACCGATAATGGTATGAGGTTAATTCTAGAACCCAAGCCATATAGTGCCTTGGCAAAACGGATGTTCCCAATAGTGCAAGGGATGTCAAAACTACCTGGATCTTTCAGTTTTTATGGTAGTTTTCTCTTAAGGATGGAACTACAACCTTCAGTCAAGGTTATTGTTTCATGATCTCCAAGCCTCCTTTTCTTTGATAGTATATCCTTTATGAATTTGGCATAAGATGACATTTGTTCAAGTGCCTCTACAAATGGTATGTTTATGTGGAGCTTCTTAAAGACTTCTACAAATTTTGAAAACTACATATCTGACTTTTGCTTTAATAGTCTTTGAGGGAAAGGAATAGTGGATTTGTAGAGGTTGCTCTTTTTTGGCTGAATTATTTCCTTTCCATTACTCTCTTTATCTACTAATTCTTCATCCTTCTTTTTAGTTTATGGTTCCTCCATATCCTTTTTAGTTTTATAGTCCTCTTCATCCCTTTTAATTTCTTGTTTCTCCTCATCCTTTTCTGTCTTATGTTCTTGTGTTCTAAAGTTTTACCACTCCTCAAGGCTATGGCGTTGCATTGGTCCTTACCTTCTCTTCTTAGGTTTACAATTGTGTCACTTGGAAGGTTACCTTGAGGCCTTTAACTTATAGCCTAAGCAAGTTACCCCATTTGGTTTTCCAAATTTAAAATTGAAGCCTCTTGAGTTGACACTTTTGTATTCATTGATTAGATGAAGTCTTTCATCATCTCCCTTAAAGCACTTGTATTGTCCTTAGTAGGTGGCTTCTTCTCTTAGGCTTGTGATTTCCGTGGTTGTTGAAACTAGGTAGTGGAAATGATTGATGTTTGAATTGATTACCACCTTGAATCTTGTTATTACTCCAAGAGAAATTTGGATGTTGTCTCCATCCTGGGTTACATGTGTTCGAGTATGGATTATTGTTTTGATTCACATTACCCATATAGAAAATGGATTGAGGATTATTTGGACAATTATCAAAAAAATGAGCTCCTCCACCAAACAAATATGACACTCTTGAATCTTGGACCTGGTTTAGACTCGCTGGCTAGTTTTGAGCCTTCAAAAGATTAACCAAAGATGAAACTTGAGCTGTAAGTACTGTGATATTATTTACCTTATGCACTCTGGCTACTCTTCTTGTGGTTTTCATTCTGTCCATTGGCCATTGATAATTATTGCTAGCCATTTTCTCAAGTAAATTATATGTTTGATTATAAGATTTGGCTAGCAAAGCTCCATTAGTAGATGCATCAACAATAGTTCTTGTGTGAGCATTAAGACCATTATAAAAAGTATCCATTTAAATCCAAGAAGGAATACCATGATGAGGACACCTCTTTAGAAATTCATTGAATCTTTCCTATGTTTCATATAGAGATTCTCCTTTGTATTGTTGGTAGGGAGTAATGTCATTCCTAAGTTTGGCATTCTTTGTTGGTGGGAAGTATTTCATCAAGAATTTCTTCGCCAAACCATTCTAAGTTTTAATGGAATCAGGTGGCAAAGAGTTTAACCAAGCTCGAGCATGGTCTCGTAAAGAATAAGGGAATAATCTACGCCTAAATGCCTCCTCTGTCACAACATTGAACTTAAATGATTCTACAACTTCAATAAACAATCTTAGATGAAGATGAGGATCCTCTATTGGTAATCCACTGAATTGTCCAACTATTTGTAGCATTTGAAACATCATTGGCTTTAGTTCAAACTGATTAGCTTGAATATTTGGCCTTGTAATACTTGGATTAAGCCCTTCTAACGTAGGTATTGCATATTCATTCATAGCTCTATCTCTATCATCCATCAAAAGAATTTGATTGTTCAAGTTTAGCTCATTGATTTTTATTTCTAATAGATTAGCCATTTTTTTCTCTCGGGTGATTTGTTGTTTTCTAATTGATCTCAAAGTACGCTTAATTCCAAAATCTAAAGGTAAGATTTCTTCCTCACTAACTCTGCTCATGCAATAAACTCACTATGTTTCTACAATACTAAAGGAGAAGTCTAAATAAAAACTAAATAAATAAATAAACAACTAAATAAATAAATTAAAATTTAAAAACAAATAACTAAAATAAATAATTCAATAAAATAAAATAAGTAAATTAAAATTAAAGTAAAGAAAAATAAATTAAAAAAATAACTAATAAATAAAAATAAAAGCAAATAATATTAATAAAAATTTTTAATTTCTAATATTTATAATCTCAAACAACAGTACTAAAAACTTGATGACCACACAAATTGTGTGTGCAATGAATACACAAGTATTCATATCGTAACAAGTAATATAATGATAAGTAAAAATCGTATCCACGAAAATTATTTTATTAGAAACTAATTTTTAAAACTAAAAAAAATAAAAATCGATTTTTTTTGTGTTTTTATATTTTAAGGAAGTATTATTAAAATAACTAAAAGTAAATAGCAATAATTAATTGAATCTGATTTGGTACTAAAAATATATATGAGAAAATATATAGGAATACTTAATCCCCCAATTTTCTAAACATGTGAATCGCTAAAATCCCTTTAATATAATTATCAATTAATTACATGATCAATTGAATCTAACCTAACATGTATTCCTCTCTCAAGTAAACTACACACCGTATATTAATTAATTTAATCACACTCTCATGCTAATTAAATTTCACGCTACTCATTAAGTTCATCAATTATGTATCACATACATAAGAATCGTACATCTCTTCCTAGAAATGCATGTTATTTAACCAAAACAAACAATTAAATAATTCTCTCAAATCTATTTAATTTTCTCCATAGATAAATTGTTGGCAAAACAATTAATAGCATACAAATCAAATTAAATAATATAATTAAATTATAATTATAATTGGGGTAAAATTTTAGATCATCCTAAATTAATAAATTAATTACACATAATTATGTTCATAAAGCTCATATTTTTATAAAGAAAGACATAAAAATTGATAAAGAAAAGAGTATAAAAAGAAATACAATCAATCTCTTGAATTATAGTATTAATCTTTTCTTGAATCTCTACCAAAATTGGGTCGCCTCTTCAATTTTTCTATATTTTTCTCTCTTTTTAGCTCCAAAAATTGACCAAAATTATGCTAATAGAGGCCAATTAGGGTTTATAGAGTGATTAGGGGCTTAAATAAAGCTCAAGTACAATTTGGATCGTCAGATCGACTTCAGATATAGGACTACGATGAAAACTAGAAAAACTAACAGTTTTAGCCAATCACAGCGCGACATGTATCAGTGGAAATTCACGTGCTAATTAGGGAGCGACGCATGGTAGGGGAGACCGGTCAGAGTCAATGCTCACTGAGTTAGTGACATATGGCATGACGTGATTTGCAGAAACGGATGTGTGGAAGTCTGGTGGAACGCATGAAGCAATGGCGTAGCGACATGTGGCATGGTGCGTGGACCAATTTTTGAACTCGAATTGAACGTCGTGCTAACACATGGCATGCGTTTCATCCTCCTCACACAAGGCATAATGTTATTTGCTCTTCGTGCTTGCGTGGCATCCATGTGGCTTGCCCAGTCAGCTCCTCTACTTGGGTGGCATGCCACGTGGTAAGTTTTGATTGGTCCTGCGTTAAAAATTCATAAAAAATGCATAAAAATTACTAAAAAATTCCAAAAATTATATTTTCACCCCTTTTTCACTAAAAAGTTTATATTTAAATTTTTTTGGCCATAAAAATACTATTTATTAAATAAAACAAGTAAATATTAAGTAGAAAAGTGCGCTAATGACTCTACTTTTATAGAGTCATCATATATCTAATGGGCATAGTAGAGGACTTAATGGTACAAGTAGATAATTGTATTATACATGTATATTTTTTGAATTCAAATGCGTCGTAGTCAATATAAATGGACAAGGAGAAAAATATACTTCTTCATATGCCATTCATGGCCTCTACTAAGATAATTGTTTATGACTATATTGGGAGTCTAACAATGATAGTCTTGGGAAATACTTTACATTTTCAAGCTAATTCATAATCTCCAGTAGCATCTAGCTGGTTTTAGGTATTTTTCTTTTTCTTTCTATTAATTTTTTGTTTTTTTATTTTATTTTTATTATATTTTTTTTCAATTTAATGTATTTTATTTTACTTTATTTCTATTTTTGGGAACAATTTTTATTTTATTTAAAAATGATAATTTCATAACTGTTTGATAATATGTGATTCACGAGAAGTACATTGTGTCCTATCTAGGTGATATAATTGAGTTAGATGATGGATACAACATAAGAAACCACATCACTTGTTTAATCATATTGAGCTAATACAATGGTAACTTTTCTTTTTCTTCTTTATATTTTATTTACATTTGAAACATTAAGCACAATGTAGATTCTAGGTTAGGAGTGGAAGAAAAGTTACATATGAAATTATGCATTATCGAATTTTTTTATTAAACATATGTTTTCTATTGTTTAGTTTAGTTAAGAATTTTAGTTCCATTAAAGTTTTTTTCAAAAAAATTATCATACTTCTAGTTAATTTAAATTAAATGATTGAGTCTTTGCACTATTTGCTTGATATCTTAAAACATATGCATAGATTATTGTAAGAATTAGTTTTTTTTAATTCATAGTTTGTATTTCATGCTTGGATGTTGAGATTGAGATAAACCCAAAATTAGTGTTTAGGAATCAAATAGTGGAGACTACCTTATGAGATTTTTGAACCTATAAGCTTTTTATTCTTAGTGATGAATTTTCTTTTACTCCTTTAAACACTTTTCTTATTATTTCAAATTGTTAGATTATTTGTATAGATTTTGCATTGAATGTTAGGATTTTTAACATCTGATGAACTATCATTTACTTAATTTCATTGCTTAGATTAAATGATTTGAGTAAAAATTAAAGTGTGTGCCTTGTTCATTTATGCTTGACTACTAAGATACATATCTATGATTCCCTTAGACAAAAAAAAAGAGAGAGCCAAATTAGCTACTTACAAAATATATGATAAGTGCTCAAAAGGTACTAAAATTACCATGACTTTTTGCACGTTAATTGATTAAAATATATATATGTATATATTTATATGATTTTATCATATATTTATATAAATCTATCTTTTCGGAATCATGAGTATTTTTATTGTTTTTCAGGTATTTTCGCTTAAAAACTAACTTAAAGACTCAAAGAAAAATTCCGGAGGCAATACATCACAAATATATTCATAAAGTAAATGAGGAAAAGTAAAAAAAAGATGGAAAAATTGGACAAAATGGGTCAAAAATATCAAAAAGGAGGAAATCGCGCACGTAGCTGCCCAGCCGTGCCGAGCAATGCACGTGCATTGCCCAGTCTGCACCGCTGCACCCATCTACCCCATCCGCGCACGCCGTCGCGCCCCACACCACCATAATGTCAGCAATATGACGTTATCGTTCATTACTCCGTGTTTTCTCCATTTTTAATCATTTTTCCACCCACTTTTTCTTCCCCTCCTCACATATAAATACCCTCATTCTCTTCACTTCAAATCACACCTAAAAACACTTCTTCTTCTCTCTTTATTTCTCTCCATTTCTTAGTTTTTAGTTTTTCTTAATTTTTAGTTTTTTCTTAGTTAGTTTTTCTTAGTTTTAGAGTTCTTCTCTTTTTTAGAAGAACTAATTATGTTTTTGTAATTTATTTGTCTTTTGATTTAATAAATGGAAATGCAAATTTTGTTTGGAGGTTTTCCAGCAACAAGAATAACATCAAAGTACTTTAAGGATTTTATTTTCTTTATAGTTATTTTTTATGCTTTATTCTTACATGTTATATTTAATTTGTCTGTGATTAAATTTAACTTTGATGGCTGTTTGTAAACATGATATAATAATAATGTTGTTATGCTTGTGAAATATTAAATAGGTAAAAATCTTTAAAATGAATTGATTTTGTTTTTATTCAAGATTTTAAATTAAGAATGTTAGAGAGAAATATATTATTTTTCATTATAAACTTAAATCTGAAAATTAGATTTTAAGGTTTAGTTATCCAGTCTGATTTAGAGTAGTGCTCTTTTATTTGTTGGTACAATCAACTGGTAGTTAGAATGAAGCTCTATTTCAAAAGTTTTTATAAGAATTATTATCTGAAATTGTATTGACAACATGTTTTCAGTAGTAGTTTTAAAACTTGAAAGTTAGTACTCGGATAATTAAATTCTTAGGTTTAATTTGGACACCTTGAATAAAGTTTAAATTGTCTAATCCACCAAAGGTGGCATTTAAATGGTTCATTTTTAATCTCTTAGAAAAAGGAATTCATTTAATTAACTAAATTAGTTATCAACCTCACCCATAGGTGTTAATTGATTTGTTTAGTTAACAAAGAATATCTAACCCCACCAAAGGTGGTATTCATATAAAAAAGAGAGAATCAATAAATATCAATTTATATCTTTAATAACCTAAATAATATGAGCAAGCATAATTAACTTAGTTATTATATCCATAAATACTCCACTATTATAAAAGATAAAATTTGCATAAATGTTTATTGAATCTGTATCTATGTTTATTTTTATTAAAAACACAAAACCCCAAAATATTGTGATAGGATGTTTAAGATTTAATTTCGTTTTTAAAAGTTTGAATAATAAATTAAAAACCACATATATTCCTTCCTTAGATTGACCTTGGGAGTATACTTATCATTTTCTACGAAATGATTCGTGCACTTGCGAGTTTTTTATAAATATAAAACCAAAGTATTGGTAATTTTAGTACTTTTTGAGCACTCATTACTTGCCCAATCAACTCCTCTGCTTGTATGACATGACACGTGGCAACTCGCGAATGGTCTTACGTTAAAAATTCATAAAAAATCCCAAAAAATTCTAAAAATTATATTTTCATCTCTTTTCACTAAAAAGTTTATTTTAATATTTTAGGCCATAAAAATACTATTTATTAAATAAAATAAGTAAATATTAAGTAAAAAAGTACACTAATGACTCTACTTTTATAGAGCCATCACACCCCCAAAGTTAAATCTTTGCTTGTGCTCTAGTAAAGCCAAGTATAACTAAATAAAATAACTTGGGTAGTATATTCATAAATAGACTTCTATTAGTACATGTATATTTTGCAAAAACTATCCCTCTCAAAAGTCATACAATTTTATGATAAAGAGGTTCACATATTCATTAATCAACATTCTATCAATACAAGGATATGCAATTTTTTTGACAGATTGATTCGTGCGTGTGTGATGCACATGATATCATCCAATTCACTCATGAAATCAACATATATGAGCATGCTAATAAATTCAATCTTAGAACAAGTCTTATAAGTCTATTTTTCATACCCCTCTCCACTAATATAAATATGCACTTAGCTCAAGATCAATAAAGACTTTACATGGTTGTAATGTAAGGCTTAGGTGGGGGGGCTATAGAAGACATTTTAGGCTCTTTCCATACCTTAGCTTTTTTTTTCATCATGTACTTTTTAACAGCAATTGAGCTTTTACTTGATATTTTAGTGCATCCTTTTTTGACATTCTTTTCATATTTTTTTTCACATCTATTTTTTGTAACTTCACAACACCCCCAAACTTGTGAGTTTTTCTTCATAAATAAAGACATAAAAATTGATAAAGAAAAGAGTAAAAGAAGAAATGTAATCAATCTCTTGAATTGTAGTACTAATCTCCTCTTAAATCTCCACCAAAATTGTGTGTTCTCTTGAATTTTTCTCTCCTTTTAGCTCCAAAAATTGACCAAAATAATGCTAATGGATGCCACTTATGGTTTATAGAGTGATTAGGGGCTTAAATATTGCTCAAGTGTGATCTAGACTATCATATCAGCTTCAGATCAAGGGCTACGATCAAAACAAGCAAAACTGATAGCACCAGCCAATCACAGCATGACACATGGCATTATAAATTTAGTGGGTGAATCAGGGAGCAACGTATGGTAGGGGAGAATGGTTAGAGTCAATGCTTATTACATCAGTGACATGCGGCATGATGTGATTTGTGGAAACAACTGAGGTGGAGCAATGGCATATCAACATATGGCAACGCGATTTGACCAAGCCTAAACTTGGATTGAACACCGTGCTGACACATGGAGCGCGTTTCATCCTCGTCACATACGGCTTAACGTTATTCACTATCCCTGCTTGCATGGCATCTGTGTGGCTTGCCCAATCAACTCCTCTACTTGCGTGGCATGACACGTGGTAGCTCCTGATTGGTCCTGCATTAAAAATTCATAAAAATACTATTTATTAAATAAAAAAATAAATATTAAGTAAAAAATTTCGCTAATGACTCTACTTTCATAGATTAGAGTTATCAAGAGACTTACAATCTCTTCAAAGTTTTGGGTACTAATTCTTAGTAAAAACGCTCATGAGTGAGGAGAGCTAGAACATATGCAATATACTCTAGTACTGGAGGTATAGCTAATGTCAATCTCCCCAGGTTCCCTAATTATGTGGGACGATATTTACAATAAGTTTATGGAGGGAGAACCTTGCTACTTTCTCTTAGATGGAGGGAGAACCTTTCTATAAAGCATGGGATAGGTTCAAATCATTCACATTTAATGCCTTCATTATAGCTACCCTTTATAGTTGCAAAATAAGTTTTTATATGATGGATTAACACAACAATATCAATTCATCATTGATAATGCTATTGAAGAAGCTACGGAAGAAAAGACTACCTTCGATACTTACAATCTCTACAAATTATGAGTGCTAATTCACAATAGAAAAGCTCTTGAGTGAGGAGAGCTTGAGTCTATGCAATAAACTCTGGTACTCAAGTTAAAATGCAACTTGCACAATTTACCAATAGAGTTGTGCTTCTTAAAACACATGAGACAACCAATAAAGAACAATGTTGCTCATGTAGAACTTTGGGACATTGTGCTGATGCCTATTCTAATCAAGGAGAAGCAAATGTTGGACCTAATTTGGTCAATGTATACCAACCAAGACTTTGGTGTGTTCCTAATTCCATCAACAAGTGCCATGGATGTTAACTTGAATGTATTCATACAAGTAAGCAGAGACAACCAATCATGAAAAATCAAATATTGAACTCTATGAGAGCTTCCATTAAAAAGGTGAAAGTACAGGTGGAATAGCTAATTTAGTACTTGTAGAAGCAAGATAAAGAAGAGTTGCCCAGTTAGAAAGATAATAGAACTTAATGATATGTGACATTGTGTTTGCAAAATGATGAAATCCCCTAAGCAACGTCTCACTAAAGATGATAAATAGAGTCCTGGATGGGAGGCAACCCATTATTTTATTATTATTTCTTTAATTTAATTTATTTTCATTTTATAGAAAATTCTTTTTATTTATTATTTTATTGTTTATTATTTTTATTTTTTTAAAGTATAGATTTTTTTGTTATTATTATAATTATAAAATAAAAAATAGGGAGTAACATTGAACTTAGTGTGAACAATAGATTGTTTCGTGCCACAACATGCTTTCATTTTCCGACATGTTTTTATTCTGTGTTGCAGCCCACATACTAATTCTTGCCAAATTTACCTCTCATATGCGAATCACACACAAATTGCTCTCATTTTCTCTCATATTTTTCATATACCCTAAATTTTCTCTATATCTAAACACCTAAAACCCCTCAAAAACACATATTTCTTCCATAATCTTTCAAAAACTTTCACAAAAATGAATTTCCTAACAATTTCCTACCAATTCTCTATAGAAAATTTGAAAAACCGTCAACAATATCAAGAAATCTTCGTCATCTTCAAGAGAGTTGTTCTTCATCCACAACAATGCAAGTATTCATAAATTTTTAGAATCGAGTTTTAAAATTAAATTCTCTAAATTTTGTAGATTATTTATGAACTATTAAGAGTTTCAAACCCTAATTTGGTATAAATTATTTGGTGTTGTTTTTATCTTGATTATTTGAGAACATTTGGAAATTAGATATTGTTGAATTTTTGAGATGACACCAAAAAGATGTAGGAATAGTAAAGGAAAAGAGGTTTCCACATTTGCGGAATATGATGGGGCTAAATTTTCAAGTCATGAGGCCAGTATATGTTTTTAAAAAGTAGTATAAGTAAAAAACAAGTTTTATATCCAAAAAAGGGATGTATTTTGATTTGGAGCCTAATGCCCAATTTGAGGAAATTTCTAAGGTTGTAGCAACATTAGGATGGAAAAAGTTTGTTAATAAACCATACACTACTATAGAATCACTTGTTGAGAATTTTATGCTAAAGTTCCCAACATTTTTGATAATGTAGTTAAAGTACGGGATGTAGTAGTCCCTTTTGGGCCAAATGATATAAATGCTCATTATTATTTAGTGAATATTGGGCAAGGTGAATATGAAAAATATTTAAGTAATGTTGACTAGGCTACAGTACTTGAAACCTTAACTTTAGAAGGGGTTGAATGGAACTATGTTGGTAGAAAACATAAAGGTTTTGAAGCCTAGTATTTGGATAACGTTCGCTACATTTAACAATACTTTATGTGTTCAAGATTAATGCCTACCAGTCATTACAATTTTGTTGATAGAGATAAGGTAAATTTATTATATGTTATTACATCCAAGATGTCTAAGGATGTAGGTAATATAATTCACCATAGGATCAAGCAATTTGAAATCAATCACCAATTGAGTTACATTTTATTCTAATTAGTCACTACTTTATGTAAGAAAGTAGGGGTGCCTCAATTAAAAGGTGAAGTTATAATTGGACTTGGTGAATTATTAAATATGGCCTATTTAAATGAACTCACATATGGTACCAACATAGCCCAAAGGGAAAAAGGGTCACTTTTTCATCAAAATTGACTATGAAAGAAGAAATTCATAGTTTTGGTGAAAGAATGAGCTACATGGAAGAGTAGTAGCAAGCCTACATTGCTTAACAAATTTCATTTTTCAATTGATAGCATTGTGACCAAATGGATCATAATCGGTTCATGTATGAAATGAGCTGGTCGCAACTCAATCATTTTGGGGTGAATACAAGTTATTTCATAACACCTGAGTATCAATATTATGATTTCACCTTTACACCTCCTAAAAGATCACGACAATAACCTGAAGAATAAGATCCAAATGACATGGAGGTGGATCTCTAAATTTCTTCAAGAGTTTTATGAGTTTTTATGTATTTCTTTTCTTTTATTTTATTTTGAGAACTTTGGTTTTATATTTTTTAAATATTATGTTTGCTTTGTTTTATGTTAACTATTTTGTTTTATTTTGTTTCCTGTCATGTGAACATTGTTTAAAACTCTTAATTTTATAATTGTTTTTGAAATTTTTGAGAAGTACACAATATTCTATCTGTGTAAATTTAAATGTTTTGATTTATGGATACACCTGTAATTCCACACCAATACTTGAGCTGATTTAGTAGCTGGATAACTTTTCTATTCTTCCCATTTTATATTTAATTTATAATTGTTACATTAAGAGCAATATAAATTCTATATTGGGGGTGGAAAAAGTTACATATTTATAAAATTGAGCTAATTTAAAAATTTTACTTAATCATATGTTCACATTTTTACATTTTTACTTGTTTTATGTGCTTTAGATGATTTTTATTTACTTAGGAATTTTTAGGTTAATTTTAAACTTCTTCTTGCAAAATTATCATATTTTTATTTAATTTAAGTAAATAATTAAATCTTTGCATTGTTAGATTAATTTCTTAAACATTTCATGGAATAATATGATAATTAGTTAGTTTTTTTTTTCATAATTTGTACTTCATGATAAAATGTTAAATCTGCGATAAAACCCAAAATCAGTTTTTAGGAATCAACTAGTAGAGATTACCTTGTGAGAATATTTTGAGCCATTATCTTCAGTGATAATATTTTTTATACTCTTTTAAACACTCTTCTTATGAATTTAAAATGCTAGATGATCTCGACAGGTCTAAACATTGAATGCTAAGTTTTTCACATATAGTAAAGTGTCATATATATATATATATATAAATTGCTTAAATTGAATGACTTAAGTGGAAATTAAAAGTATATGTTTTTCTCTTCACTCATGCATGCCTTCTACAAAAAGACATATATGGGGTTATCTAAGAAATATAAAAAGAAAAGAAAAATATTAGCCACTCACTATATCGTACAAAATATGTACAAGTTATACATGGCTTCTCTATAAAAGAAAAGAAAAGAGAGAGAGAGAGAGAGAGAAATCAATAGTATAAACTAAATACTATGACCTATAAATATCTAACAAAGTTATGAGAAATGACTAAATAAAAAAGAAAAAAGATAGAAAATAAATCTCCAAGAAGTCAATGCATTTTCTTCATCTCTGAAAGACATACAACTTGAAATTATTTATTTAATGAATTTGATTGATGCAAGAAAGTAGTATTTGATTTATATATAAAGTCTTTTCATCTCATTCCTTTCACGGGATCAATATTATGCACTACTTTGAGCCATTTATTCTTTAAACATATGCAAACCTATTAGTTCATTTCCTTAAATAAATTCTATTCGTATGTACCTTTCAATAAGTGCTTGAACCAATAGAATCAGTGTTATTAAGAGTATGCCTTATAAGGTTAGAGTTAAAGCAAATTCGGATTCCATTCACTAAAGTTAGGCAAATTAATATTGATACATTGTCTATTAATATGAATATGATTTTTCACTAATTATTATAGTAAACTATGGATTTTAGTTGTGAACTTAAAAAGATTAGAAGCATGAGAGGCTTTGCTATTCTTTCCACTTTGTTGTTTTGCATTTTTTATTTTATTTTGTTTAAATTTTGTTTATTATTTGTTTAGAGTCATTTGTTTGTTTCTGTTATTTTTTGCATTTTTATTTTGATGATTGTAGGTATCAACTTTGAAAACCCTCACATACTTAAACTCATCCACTAGAGCAACCTATGGATTCAAAGGCTTATTACATATGCTAAATGCAACTCTGTCAATCTACAAAAATGATTTATGGTATTTTAATTTTATTCCATTTTAATTTTTAATTTTCCCTTTTTTCTTGCTAAGAGACTTACAAGAAGCTAGTTGGGAGTTGTGATGAGTTTTTAATAGCACTTAATATAATGTGATTTTATCGACTTTAAATGATAAAATATATTTGTATTTGCATATTTTTATGATCTTTTAAGTAAGATCTATCCTTTTCAGAATCACTGGTGTGTTGTTGTTTTTCAGGTATGTTAGCTTGAAAATTATTTAACTGATCAACACTCAAAAAATAGTACCCAAAAGCACTCCAGTACAACGTTAAAGCATAAAAAATTAACATATGTAAGCTTATATATGCTCCAAACCATTTAAAAGGGTGTAGAAGAAAATATGTTCTAGTTATTGAGAGGAATGTGGGCCATCACATTGAAATAAAGTGTGTTATGATATGGGTGAATTGGATCGAGGCCAAATCATGTACATCCTATGTCAAGTAGCGTGGAATAAAAGTGTCTTGTGGCTGATGAGTGCTCAAAAAACACTAAAATTACCATGATTTTATGCACATTAATTGATTAAAAATATATATATATTTATATGTGTTATCATATATTTATATAAATTTGTCTTTTTCGGAATCACGGGTATTTTTATTGTTTTTCAGGTATTTTGGCTTAAAAACGTAACTTAAAGACTCAAAAAGGAATACTGTAAGCAATACATCACAAATATATTAACAAATAAATGGGGAAAGGTCAACAAATATGGAAAAATTGGGCAAAATGGGTCAAAAAGGTCAAAAATGTCAAAAAGGAGCAAATCGTGCCATCGGGCCGAGCCCCGCGCGCGCTGCTTCCCACTCCCGCGCGCGCCTACCTCCAGTTCCGCGCGCGTCCCAGCGCGCTGCTCCTGCTCCCACGCGTGCCCGTGCGCGTAACCCCTGCCTTCCGCGCGCGCCCTTGTGTGCCCAGCTACCCTCTACGCGCGCCGCTGCCCATTTCGCCCCATTTTCGCACGCAACCGCCCCCATGACG
The DNA here is from genome assembly GCA_030763125.1 of Hippophae gyantsensis. Classification (NCBI taxonomy): domain Eukaryota; kingdom Viridiplantae; phylum Streptophyta; class Magnoliopsida; order Rosales; family Elaeagnaceae; genus Hippophae; species Hippophae gyantsensis. The sequence continues at coordinate 35,563,633 of CM061035.1, read as the reverse complement.
TCATGCTGACATCATCAATGACATCAGCAATTACACTTCGCGTTTTCACAATTTTTTAACATTTTTTCCCCCACTTTTTCTCTCCATCTTCACCTATAAATACCCCCCTTCTCTTCACTTCTAAACACGCCTCAAAACACACTTCTCTCTTCTTTCTTTCTCTCTATTTCTTAGTTTTTAGTTTTTTTTAGTTTTTCTTAGTTTTTAGTTAGTTTTTCTTAGTTTTAGAGTTCTTCTCTTTTTGAGAAGAACTAGCTATGTTTTTGTAATTTATTAGCTTTTCGATTCAATAAATGGGAGTGCAAATTCCGCTTGAAGGTTTTCCAGCAACGAGAATAGCATCGAAGTTCTGTAAGGATTTTATTTTCTTTACAGTTATTTTTTATGCTTTATTCTTACATGTTATATTTAATTTGTCTGTGATTAAATTTAACTCTGCTGGCTGTTTATAAACATGATGTAATGATAACGTTGTTATGCTTGCGAAATATTAAATAGGTAAAAATCTCTAAAATGAATTGATTTTATTTTTATTCAAGATTTTATATTAAGAATGTTAGAGAGAAATATATTATTTTTCATTACAAACTTAAACCTAAAAATTAGATTTTAAGGTTTAGTTATCCGGTCTGATTTAGAGTAGTGCTCTTTTATTTGTTGGTACAATCGCCCGGTAGTTAGAGTGAAGCTCTATTTCAAAAGTTTTTATAAGAATTATTATCTGAAAATGTATTGACAACATGTTTTCAGTAATGGTTTTAAAACTTGAAAGTTAGTACTCGGATATCTAAATTCTTAGGTTTAATTTGGACACCTTGAATAAAGTTTAAACTGTCTAACCCTACCAAAGGTGGCATTTAAATGGTTCATTTTCAATCGCTTAGAAAAAAAGGAATTAATTTAATTAACCAAATTAGTTATCAACCCCACCCATAGGTGTTAATTGATTTGTTTAGTTAACAAAGAATATCTAACCCCACCAAAGGTGGTATTCATATAAAAAAGAGAGAATCAATAAATATCAATTCATATCTTTAATAACCCAAATAATACGAGCAAGCATAATTAACTTAATTATTATATCCATAAATACTCCACTATTATAAATGATAAAATTTGCATAAATATTTATCGAATCTGTATCTATGTTTATTTTTATGTAATGAGATTAAAAACCACAAAACCCCAAAATATCGTGACAGGATGTTTAGGATTTAATTTCATTTTTAAAAGTTTGAATAATAAATTAAAAACCACATACATTCCTTCCTTAGATCGACCTTGTGAGTATACTTATCATTTTCTACGAAATGATTCGTGCACTTGCGAGAGTTTTATAAATACATAAAACCAAAGTATCGGCAAGATCGACGATGTCGGTTCTGCCCGATCAAGTTTTTGGCACCGTTGCCGGGAAAGGAATAACGTTTTTAAATTATTTATCAAAATTTTAAAAACTTTGTGTTGTTAATAAATGTGATTTTTATTTAAAAAAAATTTGTTGTTTGTGAAAAGAAAAAAAAATTCAAATTTTAATTTCATAATAAATAAATAAAAAATTATAGCATGAATAATAAAATAATTTTGAAATTTGAAATTTGGAGTAAAAAAAACATAAATAAATTTTAAATTAAATAAATAAATAAATAAAAATAAATAAAATAAACAAAATAAATAAAATAAACAAAATAAAATAAATAAAATAAAATAAATAAAAAAAATAAATAAATAAAAAATATAAAATATAAAAAAATAAAAAAATAAAAAAAAATAAAAAAAATAAAAAAAAAGAATTGAAAAATAAAAGAATTGAAAAAGATAAAAGAAAAAAAATAAAAGACTTTATTTTCAATTTTGTTTTTAATTTTTTTAATTTTATTTTATTTTTATTTTATTTTTGGCTTAATTTTTAATTTAAATTTTTTTTTCTCTTTTTATTTTTTTTATTTTTCTTTTACTTTTTCAATTTATTTTATTTTTGGTTTAATTTTTTTTTAATTTTTTTTTTATCTTAATTTTCGTTTAAGTTAATTAACTTAGGTTTTTAGTAACTTAATTTACTAACTTATATTAATTTAATTTACTAACTTAATTAACCTACCTTTTTATGAACTTAATTAACTTAACTTAATTAACTTAATTTTAATAGCATGAAAAGTAAATATCTAAGGGAGTTTTGTCTAGGATACTAGTTCCTGAAAGCCTTTGTGCCACTAGTCTTTCCTGGGAACGTTGCTCTGTCTAGGAGGATGGTTTTTAAGGAGCCTTTGCCCCACCATTCTTTCCTGGGAGCACTCTTGGTTAATACTGATTATGTTATTTTAACTTAGATATTATACTTAAAAAAAAACAAAATAACCAAAAAAAAAAGAAGTCTAAAACTATCTCCAAAATTTTAAAGTTTTAATTATAATCTAAGGAGTTAGTTCTATTGTTTGATCTAGGTACAATTGTGTTTTGATGCCTTTAATTATTTGATTTGTACCTAGACATGGATTATCTAAAACTCACAAGCATGTCCCTAGTTTTAAGTACAGAAAAATTTGAAAATCCATAGGTCATGACTGAAAAAAGTATAAGTAGACAATCTTGTCTTACTTGTTGGTTGAATTGACTCATTGATGAGGGGACATTGAGTTTACTTAAAATAAAATCCCCAAGTTACGTCTTGGTAAGACGTTAAACTAAGCGCTGGATGGGAGGCAGTCCATCATTTTTGGTAATTTCCTCTTCTTTGTTTTATTGTTTATTTTAGTTTAATTACATTTGAATAATTTTAAAAATTGTTAAAACTAAAAAAAATTTGTTGAGATGTTAGAAGTTCACAGCGATCTGTCTGTGTGCACTTTAATGAACATGATGGATGCACATGCATGTCTCCATCACTACTTGGAACATTCTCAAGAAATTGGTAATATTTCCTCTCTTTTTTCTTTATCTTTAATTTACAGTTGTTACATTGAGGACCATGTAGGTTCTAGGTTGAGGATGGTAAAAAGTTACCAATTTAAAAAAAATTAACAATTTAAAAAAAAATAAAAAATAAAAAAAATAATAATTTTTTTATGTTCACATTTTCATTTTTATTTTGTTTGGTTTTATTTTCTTTGTGTGATTTAGTCATTTTTGGAATTTAAAAAAAAATCTCACAAAAATTTATCATTTCTTTAAATCAAATTTAAGTAAATAGTTAAGTCTTTTGTACTGTTAGATTAATTTTTGAAAACATATCATGAAATATTTTGTAATTGTTTTTGATAATTAGTTAATTTTTGTCATAACTAGTATTTCTTGATAAGATGTAGAAATTATATTAAACCCAAAATCGGTGTTTATGAATTTGTTTTAGTGGAGACTACCTTTGTGAGATATAATTTGAGCCAAATTTTCCTTATTCAGAGTGATATATATATATTTTTCTACTCCAAACACATTTCTTATTTCTTCAAATTTTTAGATGATCTCTATAGGCATTAGCATTGAATGTATGAATTTTTTCTCATCTTAATAGAGTGTCGTATATTTTTTTTTATTATTTTTGCTTAGATTAAATGATTTGAGTAGAAATTGATAGTATATGCTTTTATCTCATTCATGCATGACTGCTACAAAAAAAAGATATATATCTGGGGTTACCTAAACCAAATCAAACAAAAAAGCCACAAAATTAACCACTCACCAAAATCCTAAAAAAAATGTACAATCTGTACATGGGTTGACTCTCTAAAAAAATGATGATATATATTGAAAAGTATCTTCAGAAAAATATAGAGAGAAAAAAAATATATAGTATAATCTACATACTATGACCCGCATTACCCAAGATCCTAAAAAAAATGTACAATCTGTACATGGGTTGACTCTCTAAAAAATGATATACATTGAAAAATATCTTCAGAAAAATATAGAGAGAAAAAGAATATATAGTATAATCTACATACTATGACCCACAATGCCTACAAAGTTGTGAGTAAAGGCTAATTACAAAAGAAAGATGAGAAAGTAATTCCCTAAAAAGTCATTGCACTTTCTTCATTTGTAAAAGGCATATATCTTGAAATTTTTTCTTAATGAGTTTGATTTATGCATGAAAATAATTTTTGTATATGATATCTTTATAATTTATACATTTGATTCCTTCCATGAGATCAACGTCAAAATAACACTTTGAGCCTTTATTCTTTATACATATGCGAACATATTAGTTCATTTCTATACATCAACTCTTTCGCATATAAATTAGTATGAGTGTTTGAACCCATAGGATTCAGTGTTTTGAGAGAATTGACTTGTGAGGAATAGAGTCGGTTTAATTCGGATTCATGATACTGAAATTGGGTGAGATTAAATTGATACATTTTTGATATGAAATATGAAAATGATTTTCGACTAATTATTATAATAAATCATGATTGTTTAAAGAGATTAAAATAACTTATGCTTGAGATTTTAATTATGATCTTAAAGGAGATTAAAAAGTATGAGACATTTTTGTAATATGTTGTTTTCTTTTATTCTTAAAAATTAATTTTTAATTTTGTTGTAATTTTAGTTTTTGAGTTGATTGTTTTTATTGTTTCTTTTAATTTTTACATTTAGTTTAATGTTTGTGGGTACCATTACTGAAAACCCTCACGAGACTCAAACTCGTCCACTAGGGCAACCTAGGGTTTAAAGGCTTGTTGCATAGGCTAAATGCAACCGTGTCAATCCACGAAAGTGATTTAGGATAGTTTAATTTTTAGTTTTTATCGCTTCTCTTGCTAAGGGACTAGCAAGAAGCTGGTTAGGGGTTGTGATGAGTGCTCAAAAAACACTAAAATTACCATGATTTTATGCACATTAATTGATTAAAAATATATATATTTATATGTTTTATCATATATTTATATAAATTTATCTTTTTCGGAATCACGGGTATTTTTATTGTTGTTCAGGTATTTTGGCTTAAAAACGTAACTTAAAGACTCAAAAAGGAATACTGCAAGCAATACATCACAAATATATTAATAAATAAATGGGAAAAGGTCAACAAATATGGAAAAATTGGACAAAATGGGTCAAAAAGGTCAAAAATGTCAAAAAGTAGAAAATCGCGCCGCCGCGCCGCTCAGCTGCTGGGAGCCCCGCGCGCGCCAGCGCCCAGTCCCACGCCTAGCCGCACGCGCTGCTTCCCACTCCCACGCGCGCCTGTGCGCGTAATGCCTGCCTTCCGCGCACGCCCCTGCGTGCCCAGCTACCCTCCGCGCACGCCGCTACCCATTTTCGCGCGCAGCTGCCCCCATGACGTCATGCTGACATCATCAATGACATCAGTAATTACACTCCGCGTTTTCACAATTTTTTAACATTTTTCCCCCACTTTTTCTCTCCATCCTCACCTATAAATACCCCCCTTCTCTTCACTTCTAAACACACCTTAAAACACACTTCTCTCTTCTTTCTTTCTCTCCATTTCTTAGTTTTTAGTTTTTTTTAGTTTTTCTTAGTTTTTAGTTAGTTTTTCTTAGTTTTAGAGTTCTTCTCTTTTTGAGAAGAACTAGCTATGTTTTTATAATTTATTAGCTTTATGATTCAATAAATGGGAGTGCAAATTCTGCTTGGAGGTTTTCCAGCAACGGGAATAACATCGAAGTTCTGTAAGGATTTTATTTTCTTTATAGTTATTTTTTATGCTTTATTCTTACATGTTATAATTAATTTGTCTGTGATATAATAATAACGTTTTTATGCTTGCGAAATATTAAATAGGTAAAAATCTCTAAAATGAATTGATTTTATTTTTATTCAAGATTTTATATTAAGAATGTTAGAGAGAAATATATTATTTTTCATTACAAACTTAAACCTAAAAATTAGATTTTAAGGTTTAGTTATCCGGTCTGATTTAGAGTAGTGCTCTTTTATTTGTTGGTACAATCGCCCGGTAGTTAGAGTGAAACTCTATTTCAAAAGTTTTTATAAGAATTATTATCTGAAAATGTATTGACAACATGTTTTCAGTAGTGGTTTTAAAACTTGAAAGTTAGTACTCGGATAACTAAATTCTTAGGTTTAATTTGGACACCTTAAATAAAGTTTAAACTGTCTAACCCCACCAAAGGTGGCATTTAAATGGTTCATTTTCAATCTCTTAGAAAAAAAAGAATTAATTTAATTAACCAAATTAGTTATCAACCCCACCCATAGGTGTTAATTGATTTGTTTAGTTAACAAAGAATATCTAACCCCACCAAAGGTGGTATTCATATAAAAAAGAGAGAATCAATAAATATCAATTCATATCTTTAATAACCTAAATAATACGAGCAAGCATAATTAACTTAATTATTATATCCATAAATACTCCACCATTATAAATGATAAAATTTACATAAATATTTATTGAATCTGTATCTATGTTTATTTTTATGTAAGTAGATTAAAAACCACAAAACCCCAAAATATCGTGACAGGATGTTTAGGATTTAATTTCGTTTTTAAAAGTTTGAATAATAAATTAAAAACAGCATACATTCCTTCCTTAGATCGACCTTGGGAGTATACTTATCATTTTCTACGAAATGATTCGTACACTTACGAGAGTTTTATAAATACATAAAACCAAAGTATCGGCAGGATCGACGATGTCGGTTCTGCCCGATCAATGGCACCCTACTATCTAATCCATTATTCTCTTCTCTTCTTTACCTATAAAATGGACACCAGGTTCTCTTTTAGAATCATCCCACAGCTCTTTTTATAGGTGAATTCTCAATTTCTATCTAGCTTTTATTTTATTTTCTTTATTAGTTTTAAAGTTCTTCTCTTAATTAAGAGTTGAAGAAATATAGTTTATGCAGTAGTTTTACTTTCAATTCAATAAACATTGATTACAATTTTGTTTGGAGATTTTATAGAAATGGAAACAATATTGAGCTTCTATAAGGATACACTTGAGGTATAATTTAAATGTATATTTTTTAGATTATCTTTATATGTTATTTTACATGATATGTTTAATTTACTTATAATTTATTAAATTAATCATGTTTGGCAAAAAATACTATGGGATATTAATAATATTGTTATGCTAGTAAAATATTAAAGTTGGTAAACATTTTTATAAAATGAATTAAGTTTATTTGTTTATCAAGATTTAAACGAAATTTGTAAAAGAAAAATATATTGAAAAGGAATTTTTCATAATAAATAAATGAGTTTGATTTAGGATTTAATTATCTGAATTTGATTTAGAGTCAACTCTTTGATTTTGGATTTGATTATTTGAATCTTCAGAGAACTCTATTTCAAAGATTTTTTATAAGAATTATTATTGAAAAATATATTGACGATATATTTTTCGTTGTAGTTTAAAAATTTGAAAGTTAGTTTCTAGATACTTTAATCATTAACCTAACATAGACACCTCGATAAGAGATTGAATAGATAACCCCGTCAAAAGAATTAATTAAATAGTTTATTAATTTCTTAGGAAAACCCCGTCAAACCGAGGCCTAAGTGAGAGAGACCATAGGTAACGACTTATGGCCTCAGTTTTTTAACCGAGGCCATATGTATCTCCTTTGGCCTCGGTTTTCTAATAACCGAGGTCATAAGTACCCCCTTTGACCTCAGTTTTCTAATAATCGAGGCCATAAGTACCCCTATGGCCTTGGTTTTTTAATAACCGAGGCCATAGTGTATACATAAATTAAAAAAATAATAATTTATAATTATAATATTAAAAATTAATATAAATTACAATAAATTTATTAAAACAATATTAAAAATAATATTATATTAAAATTAAAAGTATAATTATATTCGAGAGTTTATTTTACACTAAAACATAATAAAAATTACTATTACAAATTGACTTTTTTTCTATTAATTACAAGCATAAATATGCTATAAAAATGATTATAATGATAATTTCGGATTTTCAACTGATTGAAAAATCTCTCAAGTCTTTCTTGACTCCATCTTCAACAAACCAGCACCAATACTAGCGCAACGCAGCAGCACCAATGCAGCACACCAACATCAGTGCAACGTAACGCAACACACTAGCACCAAAGACCAAAGAATAAAGACTCAAATAAGAAGGTGAATAACCAACACTAGCGCAGCGCACTAGCACCAACCCTAGCGCACCAGCACCAATGCAACGCACCAAAGACTAATGCAACGCAAAGACCAGCAGCAAGCACCATTACCAAAGACAATACACCAAGACCAAGTAACACACCAAATAACGCACCGTTGTAACACACCAGGTGCACCGCACCGCACTGTAAATTTCATCCTCATTTCCTACATCTTCTGCTTTCTCACAAGTAGATAGAAAATGTATAATGTTTATCAGAGTGGTGAGATGGTTAGTGGGGGAAACTTATTTCAATATGCATTTCAATGTCAACTCATCAAGTCTATGTAAGTGATTTCTCAACCTTCATTAAGGATTTCTCATCATTTTCTAGAAAATCTTCATATCCATCAATGGTCTTCCCCCCATATTGAGGCCTGGTGCGCTTGGTATGCTTGGTATGTCTGATGCTGCTGCACCTGGTGCCTACCATGAAATAGAAAATAGAAAAAAGCTATAATAACATGTGATCATCCATAGGCCTTATAGCAGCCAATTCATCAGAAAATGCTAACTCCCAATCAAATTTACAACCAGTTAAAGTAGAAGCTTTCATTTTATCAAATTTACAACCTGTTTAAGTATAAGATAACATAAACTACATAATCATATCAAATACGCAATGAAAAAAGGAAGTTGCATGCAGGAGCCGGAGGTGGAACCATAAATATATTTTATAGGGCTAAAGTATATTTATAATAATTTAATAATGTTAGATAATATATCATGCAATATACGACAATAGATAATTAAAGAGTATTAATTACCACTAACACCACAAATGCATAACATACATATAAGTATAAGAGTATACATAAAATTACTTACAAATAAATACCAACAAATGGTCCATAATCACCACTTGGTACTGAATCTACTAATGTAAATGAAAGGCCATTACTGTGGACTTACTCTACTAGATGATAGGAGAGCACATAATCTTTCTCAAACCTTTGGATTCTGGATGATAGCAACTCAGCTTCATTAATTAACACCACCAACATTAATTGATTTGATCCACATATCTCACAAGTTCTATATATATAAATATAATGCCAATTTGTAAAATCACAAACTAATATTATAAAAGAACACAAGATTAAGCATGTGATGACTGAGATAAAGACAAATCATACTGGAAGTAAAAGCATCAAATTCAGAGGAAAATAAAATATCTTTAATGTTATTGTCCATTTTGCTTTCTATTTCTGCAAAAAGGAAAAAAATACAATGTCTTTAATCAAATCAATAACCCTATCCACTTTAGCTTTCTTTTGCCAAAAAGTTTACTTTCCCATGAATGAACACAAACAAACAAATCAAGAAATGATCACTAAATTCTTATGAAAAGGTAAAAAAGATAAAAATAGAAGATCCAACATCTAGCTACTAAAAACAATATAAGACATTAATATACCCAAAAAAAGAAATCTATATATTCATGTAATTAATTTTTTTAATATCAAACGGTAAGTTAATCTTGATGCCAAACCACTAAATAAAGAAAGCAAGTAGACATGAAATTAATCAAAAGAAAAAAATGAAGTAAATTAAGTAGGTATAAGAATTACCAAATAATACATTGAAGAACAACAATTTGAAACATGAGACTCTGAGTGAAATCATCGTACATAGCCTTAACCAAATGGATGCCCATGACTAAGGTATTAGGCAAAGTAGCAACTGAGAAAAAAGGGATAAGCCACTCCAAACCACCATTTTTAAAGAAAAGAGTCCAAAGAGAGAGTAAACAAAGAGTAAACAGAGAACCAAAATCTTGGAAAGAGTATCAAACAAAACGTTTCTTCTTGATTTTAGTTCTTGTGATTTCAATATAATATCAAGAGCTAAAATATGAATCACAGAGCAGTGGAAAAATGAAAGGTAGTAACTGGCTCAATATATATTAGACCAAAAACTAATCAAACCCTAGCAGCCAAACTGCACACGTTCAAGGATATATGAAACTTAATGCAATCAGATAACAATAAAATGTATATGTCGTGAAACATAAGAAACTTAAAAATTAAATCATTGTTACCCTTGATTTTGAACCAAGCCTTTGCACAGTGTTTATGGGTAAGAACCAAATCAGCTTTACAAGAACATCCCAACTCAATAGGAATTCTAGATTCATAATTGGTTGAGTCCAAGCTTTGATGGAAAATCAGTTTGTCAGCGCACCAGCGACCAGCGCCAGCGAACAACGAACATCGAACAACGAATAACGAACAACGAACAACGAACAACGAACAACGAACAACGAACAACGAATAACGAACAACGAACAACGAACAACAAACAACGAACAACGAACAACGAACAACGAACAACGAACAACGAATAATGAACAACGAACAACGAACAGTGAACAACACCAGTGAACCAGCGACCTGTGAACCAACGACCAAAAAGAGGACCAAGAAAGTTGTGCGACAAGGTTGAGGAAGAAGGAGAAGAGAGGGGAAGAGAAAGAAGAGAGGGGAAGATATCGATCTGGGAAAAAAGAAAAAAACGCTGGGAAATAATATAAAAGAAAAAAAATGGGCCAGAGAAAAGAAAAAAGAAAAAAAAGAGGGAAAAAGAAAAAAAAAAGAGGGAAAAGGAAAAAATAAAAAAAATGAAAAAATTTGATATAACTTATGGCCACGGTTATTGATAAAAACCGAGGCCATAAACATACCCTATAGTCTCGGTTTTTATTTAACCATGACTAAAGCTTTTTAGCCTCGGTTTTTAAAAAAACCGAGGCTAAATTTCTGAGACTAAAAGTATATAAAAGACTTTAATTGATAAATGATTAACAATGATCGATCCCCACCTTGGGATATTTTCTTACAAAAAAGGAAGAATCAATAATCTTTATTCATATTTTTAATAAACTACTTAATATTGAGCAAAAATAATTAACTAACTAATTAATCCAATAAATTATCCACTTAATTTAAATGTTTATTTGCCTATTGTTTGTTGAATTTATATTTACTTTTATGTCATTAGATTAGACCTTTAAAAACCCAAATGTTGTGATAGAATGTTTAGGTTTAATTTTAATTTTTTAAATTTTGTTGAATTATTAAAAACCGATATGATTCATTTTTATATTGACCTTGGAACTATAATCATCATTTTTAAGTGATTCATGCATTTACGAGTTATGTATAAATTTTACAAAATTTAACTATCAAGCTTTTTGTGCATTAGCTAGTCACACATAAAATCCATGCTGCAATGCAAAATCATCTTTCTCTAACACAAACTGTATTTGAGAGCCTCATGCCACGATTCACAACAAAACCATAACATGGCCCATTTTAATATTTTTAAAATAAACCCTAAAAAAATGCTAAGCAATACATTGAGAAATACTAGGCAATAATAATAAGATAAAAAATAAAATAAAAACAACTATAACTAAAAAAGATAAACAACAAAAATTAAAACATGAAAAAATGTTTAATGGGTTACCTTTTATTTAGAGCTTTGTTTAACGTCTTAGCAAGACATTTCTTATAAGGACTATGACTTGTAGACTTTAATACACCCAATGTCCCCCTCATCATTGAGTTTGTGTCTGAATGTGCTTGAATTATACACTCTTTTCCAAAACTTCCATTAATAAACTCCCATTTGTAGACATCAACAATTGTCTTGGTTAGGGCCATAAATAGCCTACCAAGAAGTACATTGTGCTCCTTGTCCAATTTTAGCATATCTTGCACATTTGGAATTACAAAATCTACATGTATGATAAGATTATCTATCTGTAACATTAAGTCCTTTACCATGCCCTTTGGATAAATTAGAGATTTATTAACTATTTGTAAGGAAATGGTTGTGGGTTTTAGTTCATGCACTCATAGTTGCACATATAATGGATATGGCATTAAATTAACGTTGGCACCTAGATCTAGCATAACATTTACCTCCTTTTTATCACCAATGGTGATATTAACATTAAAGCTTCCTAGATCCTTGGAGGTAGCTTTAGTAATACTTGTGTTTCCTACATCATTAAGTAGTAAATCATTAGAAATTTCAAGAGACTTAACATCAAGCAACTCGTCATTGTGAAAGGTTATAAAAGCCTAAACATGTTCACTTTGACTTGACAACTCTTCTCTAGCTTTCTTTTGCAAATGCTTAGCAATTTTCCCTACTTGCACTTCCACCTTTTTTACTGATGCCTCTAAAAAATCTAATATTGATTATTATTCACCAGGTTGTCTTTGCTAACTTGAATGAAAGCATTCAAGTTGTCCTCTAAAGTTGGTTTATTTAAAAGATTATGGAGCATATTGATGAGCGCTTGAAAATCACTAGTATTATTTGATTTATTTACACTTAAATGTCATAAATAGATTTAAATTTGCATTAATGCATCATTAATTTAGTAAATTTATGTTTTCAAAATCATGGGTATATTTTGTTATTTTTCAGGTATTTCTAGTTTCAAAATGATTCAAATGATAAACACTTAATGAATTGTATTTGAAAACACGCATTTTCAACTAGAAGAATAAAAGAATAATTGTGTGTTCTACCTTAAACATTGATTTAGATAGATTGGTATTTTCTTATAAACAAATCATAATTTAATTTAAATCAATTGGTGTTCCCCACTTTAAGATACTAATTGGTTTTTATTAACAAAGAATTTGATCTCTGCCTTGGGATATTTTCATATAAAAAGGAAAAAATTAATAATATCATTTTATATCTTTAATAATCTAAATAATTTTTGGCAAGCATAATTAACTAACTAATATATCACATAAATTTTTCTTTGAGTGTTAATTGTTTATGAGCCTAATATTTGTTGAATAGTTTCTACTCCTATCTTTATTTTTATGTTAATAGTTTAGATTTTCCAAAACTCAAATAATTGTGACAGAATGTAGGTTATTTTTCATTTTTAAGAGTTAATTATTTAAAATCACGCAGTTCCTCTTTAGACCGACCTTTAAAGTATACTTATTGCTTGTTACCAAGTTATTCATGCACTTATGAGCTATTATAAACATACAAAACTTGTATATCAAGTTTTTGGCATCGTTGTCTAGGAGGAGTAGCATTTTTAATTTCTATTATCAAAAATCTTAAAAACTTTTGTTTTGTAAATATTCATAATTTATTTTTATTTAAAAATTTTATTTTATTTAATTAAAAAAAGCATCTAGTTAACTCAAATTCCTTTTTAGTATTTTTTTAATTTTTAATTTTTAACTTAATTCAATTTTATTTTATTTAATTAATTAATTAATAACTAAAATCTTTTATTTTATTTTATTAATTTTAATTTTTTTTATTTAATTTGTTTTGTTAAATATTTTGTTTAGTAGCTCTATGTACAAACATATATTCCGTGTATGAAATACCTTATCAACTTATTTAAATTATGTTTTTAACTTGTAATATTATATAATAGATTATTTGTATCATAAATATTTCATGTAATTATTTTATTTTATTTTTATCTATTATTTTTAATTACCTAGTTTACTTGTTTATTTTTTCTTTTGTTTTTTGTTCGTACTTCTGATAGTACTTATTTTAAAAAATATTTGCTACTTTTATTTTTTTATTAGTGCATAAAAGATAAGAGATCTTTGAGTTAAAGAACTTGAACTTTTTATTGTTAAAAACTACAAGATCAAAATAATTTTTAACGAGGCTAGACATTGACCCTTCAAAGAAGGAGATACAATCTTAAGTGTATATAGAAATGGGTGATGTTAGAGATAAGCAGAAAATGATGGAGTTTGAAAGACATTTCATTGACAATGATACTTCTTGCATACAACTAGAATAGATTGTAACAGATTATGAATTGAAAGGGATTCATTATTTCTTTGTCTTTGTTTTCACGATATCCTTAATGAAGACCCCTAAACTTTATTAGAGATTTTTATGCCATTGTGCAAATATTTCGACTGTAGAGAATTGATGATGACAATCTTAGGATGAGATGTTTTCCTTACACACTCAATGGATAGATTCTACAATTGGGTTCATTAACTACATGAGAGGTAGTTTATAATAAATCTATGGGTAGGTTCTATTCCCATCAAAAGACTGTCGACTTGAAGGCAAATATATCAACATTATTCCAAATGGATGGATAACCCTTCCATGAAACTTAGGATAGATTCAAACTCCTTTTGATCCAATTCATACACCATAGTTTTCCACTGTAGTTATAGAACCAATTCTTTTATGATGGATTGACACAACATTGTCATACAAGGTTGATAATGTGATAGAAGGAACTTTGGGAGAAGAGACAATAGAGTAAGCTTATTAGCTATATGATTTATTCGGTACTAATTCCCAATAAAAGAATTTAGAGGAGGAAGAGTAGGGGTTAATAATGTTGGCTCTGGGAACGACATGACCTTATAACTTGTAGAATTAACTAAGCAAGTGTAACTCCTCATTATCCAGAAAATGACAAATCAAGAAATATGTGCAGATTGTGGTACATTTGAGCATAATGCTAAATGTTCTATTATAGGTGATTCTAGTGCAGGTACCTTGGAGGAAGCCAATCTTATGCAAGGGTATCAATCTAACATCTACAATCATCCTAAATGAGAACCAAACAATAATGCAACAAATACCCAAAGCCAAATACAAAGGTCATATGTAAACCAACCTTACCCACCAAATCAACCCTATAGGCCAACTTTAGAAGATAAATTGAATGTCTCTATTCAAGTTAGTAGGGATAACCAAATGATAAATAATCATAGGTTAGATCTATTTGAGGCTTTAGTAAAAAGGGTTAGAGCTCAAGTTGAGTAGGTAGCAAAACATATACAAAAGAAGGAACTACGAAAGCTGCCTAGTCAAGCAGAACATGTAAAGGATGTCACAATCCTTCAAAGCAGTAAGGTAGTTGAAAAAGTTTTACTTGAGATTTCTAATGATTTCCCATCTAATGCAAGTACTAAAGAAGGTAAAAATATAGTCTCCTAAGAAGATGGAGAGACAAGTTCTAATAAAGATAAACCTTCCAAGAAAAGATTTAGAGAGTCAACATGCATTCCCAAAATACAAAAAAAAAATCAAAACATACCAGCCACCAATACCATTCCCACATAAACTAAAAGAATCCAAGAAAGGTAAGCAATTATCTAATATTTTTATTATTATTTCTATGGTTAATATAAATTTAACTTTATTAGATATGATCAAGAATGTGCCCTCCTATGCTAAGTTCTTCAAAGAATGAAGCACTAAGAAAATGACGTATGAACTTAATGCGAGAGTTATGGTATTAGAGGTTTCTAGTGTTATGCTTCAACATCAACAATTGCTAAAGTTGAAAGACCTAGGAAGTTTTATTATTAACATTACTAAAGGGGATAAGAAAGTAGCTAAGCAATGCTTGATTGAGGTGCTAGTATTAAATCGATGCAATATTCTATTTTCTTGCAATTAGGTTTAAGAGAATTAAATCCTAAAACCACGTCCCTTCAAATTACAGATAGATCTATTATCCAAAGGGAATGGTTGAGGATGTGTTAGTATAGGTAGATAAATTATTAATATCTATTGATTTTGTGGTTCATGATATGCAAAAAATCTTAGCCTTGGACAAAGAACATACAATACTTCTTAGTAGACCATTATTAACAACTACCAAGGCTATTATTCATGTCCAAGAAGATAATTTGACAATGATAGTCTTAGGAGAGACTTTTCATTTTAAAGTTTTATACTCTTTACCTATTCCTTCGATCTTTACCACTGATGAATGTTTTAATATTAATTTTATGAATAAACTTGTTCATAATACTTTTGTATAATATAGAATGGAAGACAAACTTAATGTCGCTCTTATAGTGGAAAAGGTAGAAGATGATTTAGATGAGGAGACTAAGGGGTATTATGAGTTGTTATATAGTGCTGAATCAATAGGAGAACTTGGTACACCCTTAGATATACCTAATACCTTATTTGGGGACGAGACCACTCCACCTAAGTTAGAACTAAAACATTTTCCTAAAAACCTAAAATATTTTCTTTTAGCATAAGGAGAAACTTACCCAGCCAATATTTCTTCAAATGTTTCCAAAACCAAAACCCAAGAAAATGAACTTGTTAAGGTTCTTAAGAAATTCAAGAAAGTAATAGGTTAGAATATCAGGGATATTAGAAGCATTAGTCCAACTATGAAAATGTATATGATCAATCTTGAGGATGATGCAAAACTAGTTAGAGAGGCCCAAAGAAGAATAAAGCCATTCATGTAATGGTTGGTTAAAAAGGAAATTCTAAAACACTTAGAAGTAGGAGTCATTTATCCTACTATTAAGACTAGATGGGTTAGTGTAGTTCATATGGTACCATAGAAATCTAAAATAACAGTTATGAAATATGATGCAAATGAATTAGTTCACAATAGGATTATCATAGGATGGAGATTGTGTATAGATTTTAGGAAATTGAATTTGTACACCAAAAAGATAAATTTTCTCTTCCATTCATTGATCAGTTGTTAAAAAGACTAGTTGAGCATGAATTTTACTATTTTCTATACATTCTTTTAGCATATTATCAAGTACCTATTTCACTAAATGATCATGAGAATACCACCTTCATATGTCCTTTTGGGATATTTTATTTGATAAGGATGCCATTTGAGTTATGAAAATCCCCTACCACATTCCACTCTGTATGATGCCAATCTTCTAAGACATGGTGAAAATATTTATTGAGGTATTTATGGATGATTTTCTTATTTTTGGAACCTTAATTGATGATTGCTTGTATAAATTGATCTTAGTCTTAGATCATTGTATTGTATGTAACCTAACACTTAATTGAGAGAAAAGTCATTTTATGATACAATAGGAGATAGTGTTAATACATGTAATTTCCAACAAAGGAATTAAAGTTGATAAGGAAAAAATTAAATTGATTGCTAAACTATCACCCCTTACATATGTTAAAGGAATTATGAGTTTCTTAGGACATGCAAGTTTCCAAAGATAAGTTATTAAAGATTTTTCTAAAATAAGTCATTCTTTATGTAACCTATTCTCAAAATATGTCTATTTTGATTTTAATGATGATTTCTTTATTGTCTTTAATACTATGAAGGATAAATTGAAATTTTTCCCATCATTTTGACATGTAATTGATATCTCCCTTTTGAAATAATATGTGATGCTTCTGATTATGCTATAGAAGTAGTTTTGGGTCAAAGAGTCAATAATCATTTCCATGTCATATATTATGCTAGCAAAACACTTAATGATGTCCAAATTAATTATTCCACCACTGAGAAATAATTCTTAGTTATTGTGTTTTCCTTAGACAAATTTAGGTCTTACTTATTAGGTTCTAAAGTAATCATTTTTATCATATTGCTTTAAGATATTTGTCAAGTAAACCTAATGCTAAGCCAAGATTAATAAGTTGGATTTTACACTAACAAGAATTTGACATAGAGATCAAAGACTAGAAAGGTAGTGAAAATTTAGTAATTGATCATCTGTCTAGGTTAATTTATAAATTCAATTCTCGTGAAGATGAGAATAAAGAATAAATTTTTGAAACCTTTCATAATGAACAACTATTTTCAATAGGTCCTAACCCATGGTATACTGACATAGTAAATTATCTTTCTATTGGTGTTCTGAGACCTAATATTTCTTCTTAGGAATCTTACATTCTTGTAGGCAATACTTCTAGGATGACCCTTATCTGCCCAAGATTGGTCAAGATCAAATCATTTAGAGGTGTGTTCCTAGGGAGGAACATAAGAGCATTCTAACATTTTTCATGAACTTCACTATGAGGGAAATTTTAGTGGTAAGAAAATGACCCTTAAGGTATTACAGTCTAGATTTTATTGGACAACTATTTTTAAAGATGCTCTTATATTTTTTCATGCATTATGATACATGTCAAAGTATAGACAATATCAATAAATGAGATGAAATGTCTTTGAAATTTAATTTAGTTCTTAAACTTTTTGATGAATAGGGATTGACTTTATGGGCCCTTTTCTCCCATCTTTTGGCAATGAATATATTCTATTTACTATTGATTAGGTATCCAAGTGGGAAGACTCCATACCCACTTAACCTAATGATGTTAATGTTGTTGTGAAATTCTTAAAGGATTCAATATTTAGCAAGTTTGGGATGCCTACAACAATAACTAGTGATGGAGGGAACCATTTTTGCAACAAACTTTCTGATGGGGTATTGAAGAAGTATAACATCACACATAGGGTGGGCAATCCATATCATTCACAAACTTTTTGTCAAGTGAAAGTAAGTAATAGGCAAATCAAAGGAGTTATGGAACGCAAAGGGGTTAGGGAACGCAATGTGCATCCATATCATTAACAAATGGGTTTTAAATGATTCCTTATTGGCATACCACACAGCTTAAAAAACACACATTGGGATGACCCCTTACAAGTTAATCTTTGGGAAAGCATGCCATATAACTGTTGAACTCAAATACAAGTCTTATTGGGAAATTAAAGAGTTAAACATGGATTTAGATAAAGGAAAAGAGGAGTGGTTTCTCGAACTTAGTGAGCTTGAAGAGATTATGGATGAAGCCTATGAAAATGAAAAGTTATACAAAGATCATACTAAGCACTATCATGACATAAGTTGAGTTCGTATGTATTTTCATTCTAAAATGAAAGTTCTTTTATTTAATTCTCATATGAGATTATTTCTAGGAAAATTTCAATAAATGTGGGATAGATCGTTTACAATCACCCAACTATGTTCAAATGGAGTGGTGGAGTAATTGAATCCTAAGACTCAAGGAACATTTGAAGTAAATGGGCATCATGTGAAGCCTTATTTAGAAAGAGAACACAACATAGAGAAAATTGATTCCATATAGATATGTGATTCTTAGCACCATGATGTTGACCTCATCTCACTGAGATGTTAAACTGGCATTAGATGGGAGGCAACCCATGGTTTTTATGTAATATTATTTTTTTTTTACTTTATTTTAACTATTTTTTCATGTTATTTTCCATTTCATGTAATTTATTTTATTTTAGTTTGTTTAATTTCCTATCATATGAACAATGTTTATTTCATTTTATGACTATTAAATTTTATAACTGTTTGTTGAGATGTGTAAAAAGTACACAACATTTTGTTTGTGTGAATTTAAATATTTGAAATGATGGCCTAAATTTCCATATTACACTTGATCACGATAAACAAATCGGCATATTTTCTCTTCCTACTTCTTCATCTTTAATTTGTATTTCTTACATTGAGGGAAATATGTTCTAGTTTAGTGGTGGAAAAAGTTACATTTATGTAAATGTTGGTAATTTTGAAATTGTTTTATTAAACATGTGTTTATATTTTCACTTTTTTTATTTTTTATTTTTATTTTTTGTTTTTATTGGTTTACAAAATGTTAGGTTAATTTTAAAAAGACTCTTGCAAAAGTATTATGTGTTTAGTTAATTTTAAGCAAATGTTGGTAATAATTAGTTAGTTTTTATCATAATTTGTACTTCATTATACAATGTTGAAATTGAGATAAACCTGAAATCGGTGCTTAAGAATCAAATAGTAGAGCCTACCTTTTTGAGAATATCTTAAACCTTTATCTTTCTATTCTGAATGGTAATATATTTTTTCTACTTTTTAAATATTCTTCTTATCAATTCAAATTGTTAGATGATCTCTATAGGTTTTGTATTGAATGTTGGGATTTTTATATCTAATAAAGTATCATATATTTATTTTTTTTATTACTAAAATTGTATGACTTGATTAGAAATTAAACTAATAGAAATATATGGGGTTCCTTTAAACTAATAGAAAAGAAAGTCAAAATTAGCTACTTACCAAAATCCTACAAATATGTATATGGGACCACTCTCTAAAAAAGAAAAAAGAAAAAAAATATCCCTTATAAAAAAATGAGAGAAAAACTAAAATAAAATAGAAAGAAAGAAAGAAAATAAATCCTGTTAAAGTCATTGCAATTTTATTTATTTCTAAAAGGCATATACTTGAAATTTTTATTTAATGATTTTAATAGAAGGTATTTGATTTTTTTATAAATCTAACATTTGATTTCTTTCGAGAGATCAAATATTACGCATTATTTTGAGCCTTGACTTTGCTCGAGGACTACCAAAGAGTAGGTGTGTGAAGGAGTTTGATAAGTGCAATTTTATACACATTTTTAGATATCAATTCTTTTAAATTTATGTATATTTTATTATTATAATGAGCTAAAAGTACTTACTTTGTATTTATTGGAAATATATTAATTTTCTAGATTTTTTGGAATTTTTATGATTTTTTTATGATTTTTATTTGACAGATGGATGTACTTAAAAATAATGCAATTAGAAGGAAACAAATCCAAATCATTCGCTACCTACATAAACAGTGCACTAATAATATCAAGTTACGACATGTGGCACCTTTTTATAAATGTTAGCAGCTCAATTTTTGCATTGTGTTTCCCATTTTATGCGTGATTTTCGTGTATCAATAGTCCTAATACAACTCAAAAATTGATCATTTTTCTCAATAAATAATACCCCATAAATTAAAGTAGTATGAGAATTGCATGATATTTAAGAGAAAAATTTAGAAAAAATAAAAAAATTATAAAATTTAACTAGCGGTAATAATTAAGAAGTAGAGGATTTAAGAAGCAATTAAAGGAGTTGAATATGAGATTCAAGAACATAAATCCTTAGAATTCTTTCCCTTTCTTTTGTTGTTTTCATTAATAATTTTTTGAATTTATTGTTTACTATGAATAGCTAATTTTATAATTAATTGCCAAAGTCCTAGACATAGATTGCAATATTTAATAAGATCTGAAATATTATATTCAACTATTTTTTTCGATTATGTATTAATTCTCAATATTAATTGTTTTATGAATTTATTTGATTATTTAAGTGTACAATTAAATAATCAAATCAATTCATTGTTAATCAGTTTAGGTGATTAGGTACATAATCGCTTAAATAATTAGTTATAAATTGCTTGCAATTAGAATTAGTATTAAAGATAATTAAACCAAGCTTTTGTGTTTAACCTTAATTCAAATTTCTTTTTTAAAAATTAATTCTTTTGATAGATTAAATTTAGAAAACTTATTCTAGGTTGTCTATTAAAAAGAGTTGGATTTACAACTTATTTGATTCGACAAATCTGTAAGAAGGTGTGGAGATTTTTACTTTCGTGAACTAAGTTGAAATAATCAAATAATAGGAGAATAAGATATGCTTTTATTGATTTGTAGTATGTGCTAGTAGAGAGAATGATCTTACAATTATTCTTTTATTTGAATCTTTATCATAATATTTATATTTTGTTTTTATTTTAATTAATATTTAGTTGTTAGATTTAATTTTTAGTTTTCAAAACAAAATCCCTTTTTTAATAAATAGGAGTTAGTTTTCAAAATTCTCTACGGGAAAGACTCTTACTTACTATATACTAAATCACTACTACAAAATGTGGCATTTAAGTATATATGTAAAGTCAATTTTTGGATAAAACCGACGTATAATCAATTTAAAGTCTATTAGGTGAAAAAATGACGCTATATATAGGACGTAGTGTCGGTTCTACGTGTCAATCAACGCTATCCACATAATTAATTTTTTTATTATATATAATTTTTTTGTCAATTATTATTTTATTTGAATTGTTTAAAATTGAATTTGGATATATATAATATAATTTTTTCTTCTTTTTTTAGTCAATTGGTTTTTAAAATTATATAATTTATAGAATTTTGTATATTTGTGTGGATACGTACTTACTTTTATGTACATGCATGTTATTCATACATAGTTATCTAATTTGGATAACATGAAAAACACAATACAGAAAAGTTTCCAAAAAATATATAAAAGGTCTAGAGTTAATTAAAATCATAAAAAAAAATTGACCAAAAAATATCGTATTGTTTAATTTCAATTTTAAAAACTGTTAAAATAAAAAAAAATACACGTGGATACATACTTAATTTTATGTACATGTTTTTCATACGTAGTTATCAAATTTGGATAGCATGAAAAAAACAATACATAAAAGTTTTCAAAACAATATAAAAGGTCTATAGTTAATTAAAATCTTAAAAAATAATTGACCAAAAAAATAAAAAAAAATTGTATTGTTTAATTTCAATTTTAAAAACTGTTAAAATAAAAAAATACACGTGGATACGTACTTAATTTTATGTACATGTTTTTCATATGTAGTTATCGAATTTGGATAGCATGAAAAACACAATACAGAAAAGTTTTCAAAAAAATGTAAAAAGTCTATAGTTAATTAAAAGCTTAAAAATTAATTTACCAAAAAAATAAAAAAAAATTGTGTTGTTTAATTTCAATTTTAAAAACTGTTAAAATAAAAAAATACACGTGGATAGCATCGGTTGACGTGTTGAACCAACACTATCCACGTGAGTAGCGTTGATTCAACAAGCCAACCGATAATATCCACGTGTATTTTTCCATTTCTCTTTTCTCTTCTCCATCAAAACATCATTTTTAATTTGTAGCACCCAAAAAAATTCAAAACCGAGCTGGATAGTGTTGGTTCAACACGTCAACCGATGCTATCCACATGTATTTTTCCATTTCTCTTTTCTCTTCTCCATCAAAACATCATTTTTAATTTGCAGCACCCAAAAAAACTCAAAACCGAGCTTCACCTCCTCCACTCTTTCTCAATTTTTGACCACCTCCGACCATAATTTTCAGCGCCATTTAAGGGGTTTTCTTCCTCCCCAAATTATCTTCTGGATCCCCTATTTTTTTGAGCAAAATACTCAAATATTTTATACTCATTTTTCACTTACAAAACACCATTTTTTCTTCATTTCCTCCATTTTGTCACCTCATTTACTCTTGTAAGTATTTCTATTAATCACACGCACTTATTATTCAGTTTGCGTTATTTTATGTATAAATTTTTGATTTATGTATGTTTTGTATTATGCATGTTATTATTTGTTTGGCTGATTTTCTATGAAAATAATATCTGGATGTTATGGGTTTGAGGGACTAGAATATTTACCGTACGTGAATAAATTTATTTACATATAAAATTATATTTTATTAAGTAAAAGTAATACAATTTTAAAATGATTAAAATGATAATTTTTTGTATTATGTATGTTCTAGTATATATTCTAATAATTAGGGAATTCATATATAATAATACCTAAAATATATTGATTGAAAACATATTTAATATGTTTAATGTCATTAATAGAAAATTGACAAATCTTAGATTTCAAAGTGTAGAATTGAGCAAGACTACATTTTTAGAGTTGAAAGTTTCATGAAATTTGCTTGTAGAAATAGTAATAATGAAATTAGTATGATTCGATGTCCATGTGTTAAATGTAAAAATGAGTGATTTCATGAAGTTGACAAGATTAAGTATCACCTTATCAGTAGTGCTATTCTTTTGAGTTATAAATGTTGGTATTATCATGGAAAAAATATTGATAATACTCATTGGGAAGAGATAAATAAGAATGTGAGTGGATTACATACATCTTATCATAATGTACAGACAGAAAATATGTTTCATGGTGTTGAAGATGAACTACATAAGGATGATCCCGAAACCTTTAAAAAACTTCTAGAAGATGCCGAAAAACCGTTGTATACAAAATGCAAGAAATGCACTCAAATGTTGGGATTGGTTCATTTGTACAATGTGAAGGCAAAACATGGTTTTTCTGATAAGGGATTCACAGAATTACTAAATCTACTAATAGATATGTTTCTTAAGGGTATTGAATTTCCATCTTCAATGTATGAAGTGAAGTGGAATATTATAAGATTCATGCTTGTCCAAATGATTGCATTCTTTATAGAAAAGAATATGAGACATTAGATGATTGTTCGATGTGTAAAGATTCAAGATGGAAGCATTCTAAAATTGAGACAACACCTAAGAAAGGCATGCCTACAAAGGTTCTTTGGTACTTTCCTCCAATTCCTCGCTTTCAAAGGTTGTTCAAAAGTAAAGAGACATCAAAGATGTTGACTTGGCATTCAGATAATCGATCTGATGATGGGATACTATGTCATCCTTGTGATTCTCTAAATTGGAAAGTAGTAGATAATTTATCCCCTTAATTTGCATTTGATCTGTGCAATCTTTGTCTTGCCATTGCTGCTAATGGAATTAATCCACATAGTTCTCTTAGTAGTAGATATAGCTGTTGGCCAGTAATTATGGTATATTAAGGCAATTTAATAGTATGATATTCAAATGATATGGAAAGATGAAAAAAAATAAAACTCACTAAGGTAGGAAAATGAAAGAGGTCAACTAATAAAAGGGGTGAAAATGAAAATGTTACTGAATGAGTAGACCATGGTTGTTGGAATAAAAAATCAATATTTTTGGAATTACCTTATTGGAAATACCTACACATTCATTACATCTTAGATGTCATGCACATTGAGAAAAATGTATGTGAGAGCTTGATTGGTACATTACTTAATATACCTGGAAAAACGAAGGATGGAATTAAAGCAAGACTAGATTTAAAGAAACTAAGCATACGACCTAAATTGGAACCAAGGGTGGAAAATGATAAGAATCAAACATACTTTCCATCAGCATCATATACAATGTCAACAAAAAAGAAGGATGTGTTTTGTAAATGTTTGGTAGGTGTGAAATTTCCTGATGGTTACTCATTCAACTTAAGAAATTTTGTGTCTATCACTGATAAGAAACTTTATGGATTGAAATCACATGACTATATATCTTAATGCAACAGTTATTACCAGTTGCTATTAGATCAATTCTTCCAAAACATGTTCGATTATCAATAATTTGTCTTTGTTCATTCTTCGATACAATATGCAAGAAATCTATATCAATTGGCAAGTTAAACTCTTTACAGAAAGATGTTGTAGAGACTTTGTGTCTAATTGAAAAATATTTTCCTCCTTCTTTCTTCGATATAATGATTCACTTGTGCATTCATTTAGTTCGAGAGGTTCAATTGTGTGGTCCTCCTTACTTAAGGTGGATGTATCCTTTTGACAGATATATGTAAGTCCTTAAAGGATATGTAAATAATAGAAATCAACTTGAAGGATGCACGGTGGAATGTTACATTGCTAAATAGGCCATTGATTTTTGTTCTGAATACTTTAGTGGTTGCACTAAAATTGGGAATCATATGCACAAGTTGTTCTTAGAACGTCACATGATCTAAGTAGGTAACCCTATGCTTGGTGAAAGTAAGAAATTGTTAATTGATCACACTCGATGGGAAAAAGCACACCAAATCATTTTGGTAAATAATAATGAGGCAAAACCGTACTTAGAGTAAGTAATCTTTAACCTTTCCATTTATGCAAAAATTATTTTTTATTTAACTATTAATGATGATATCTACTTGACATATCTTTAATAACATTACAGGATGCATTTAAACTTATTGAAGATCAATCCTCATTATAAAAAAAGGAGGATAAAAATGGTTGTATGATGAACATAAGCGAGAGCTTATTAATTGGTTTAGCAACCATGTAAGTGTCACATACAAGAATTCATTAGTACTTCTATACAATGTTTTAAAAATTTTCTTTAAACACATTTCATGTTTTTGTATACATAGATTCGAGATGAACTCAACAAACTCAATCATAAAATAACAAAAAGTTTAGAATGGCTTGCATATGGTCCAAAATTCGATGTCAAATCATTTTCTAGTTTCACAATTAATGGAGGAAGGTTTACGACTCAAGCTAGGGACAAAGTCCGAGTAAATCATAATAGTGGTGTGAAGATGGTTGCATAAACTATGCAATTTGCCAGTTCAAAAGATGGTAATCCTGTACTTTCTGATGGAACATATTATGATATAATTTAAGAGATTTGGGAACTGGATTATGAGGTCTTCTATGAAACAACTTTCTTATGTGATTGGGTCAAAGATGTTATCAATGTTGGCTATAAAATAGATGATTTTGGATTTACCCTTGTAAATTTATCCAAGATAAGTCACATTGATGATCCTTTCACATTAGCACTTCATGTAAAACAAGTATTTTAAGTGATCGATCAAATTGACACAAGATGGTATGTTGTGTTAAGGCCTCTATAAAAAGAGTTTTACCATTGGGATGCTTTGGAAGATGATGACCCTATACTTGATACATTATCCAATATTAGTCATTTCTCAAACAAATTGTCTAATGTATGTGATGATCTAGTTGATGATGATGATTATTCGTCATGGACTCGAAGTGATTGTGAAGGAATATATGTATACGATCAACAACCTAATTAAACATAATGTATGTTCTATATTGTTCTAATAACTCTTGGATGTTTATATATATGTATGTTCCTAAAATTTTCAATTAATTTATATTTCTTCATTATTTGTAGATATTTCATGGATCCTAGGGTAATAGAGCTTGTAGATTCAAATGATTCATTGGGGCATTTGAAAAGAAAGGGTTGGACGAATATACCTGATGCTTCACTTAATCCAGATGATAGAGTACATGTTCTATTTGATGCTACTGGTAATCTAATAGGGGAAAATGGCCAACAATTGAAATCCTCTATTGATAGACTTGTGAAGTCAAGTATACCAATCAATATAAATGATTGGACTCAAGTTGACAAAGCTGAAAAGTTAAAAATATGGAAAACCATTTATGTAAGTCTCTTATATTTTATAACTAATTACATATTTTATATCTTTTTTGTATTATATCTAATCTTTTGTAGTGTGTTTTTACAGAATCGTTATAAAGTTGATGACACTTGGAAGAGCAAGTGTTAAGATTACAAATAAGGCGTGGAAGGAATACAAAACTTCCAGATAGGCAAGAAATTATGTGTTTCCATATTTGGAACCACTTGAAGAAGTAGAGCTCTACAAAATCCCCGAAGGACACCCCTGGATTACACCTCAAGTTTGAAAAGACTTCATGGATTATAGAAATACAGATGAATTTCAAATTATTAGGGAAGAACATTAGAATATACAAATGCATAATATTCTTCCTAACCGTACTGGGAGGTCTTCGAATCCTGAAGTTAGATATAGAATGGTATTATTAATTTGTGTTAATTTAAAAATATTTTTATATTTATTTTCCTCAAATTTAAATTCATGACATGGTTAATAAATTTATTTAACTTATGTAGGAAGCTAAATTGGGTAGACCGATTACCCAATCTGAATTGTACAAAGAAACAAAGACTCCCAAAACGAAGAAGTCAAGACCAATGACTAAACGAGAAGAAGAAAAATTAAATAAGTTGGTTAGTAATTTCGGTTGACACAAAGTCCATATGATTTTTAATAATTGATGTAATAATGTATGATATGTTTATTTTCTTTATTATTTTTAGAGAGATGTTCAAGAACAAATATCCAGGAGTGAAATAATCAAAGAGCTTGGGAGAGATGCTATATATCATGCATTCGGACGTGAACATCCTAGTTGTGTTAGGAGAGATAGCCAATATGATGGTTATATGGAGTATTTTAACATTCCAAAGCAAAAGCCTCATATGGTTAGTAAGGAGAAGTACAGTAAAATTGAAGAAGAACTCAACTCCTTTAAGGCCTTAATGTTAAGTGAGATTGCCACTTTAAAAGAATATCAAGCACAACACATGTTAGGCATGGCATCATACTACAATCAGGGCATGCCATATTGGCCAGGCATGTAACCATTCATGGTGCTCAACCTATATCCAGTATGGGATATAGTCATCCTATTGATCCTCCCTTTATGCCAGGAATGGAGATGCAATCAGGTATTGGTTCATTTTTTCCAATGCAATTTGCGCATTCTTACCATTAATCATATCACGATGAACGTTTTGATGAGAATGTACATCCAGTAGCTGCCCCACATGAGATAATCTATTATTTTTATTTTTTTATTATATGTTTTATTTATTATATATAACTCTTAAATTTTTACAAAATATAAAATGTTTGTTGAAACATCCTTCATCAACGGACTTTGTTGATATTAGAACGGTACAACAATTGAGCGATAATCGGATTATTCATAATCAATATTTTTCAAATCATTGGCGAATAGTAATTGATCAATCATTGCTCAATGATTTTCCACTACCTATGCCTTCTGATGCTACCACAGTCCAAGAGGCGGTTAGACAGTATGTGCCTTCGATTCAAGTTGTTCTAAATTTTGTCATGGTGTATTTTTTTACTTAAAAGATAACACTTTTTTACTACTATTATTTTATTATATCTTTTACTATTACTAATATGCATAATACTTCTTCTTTAGTCTATTATACCAGAACTTGAAAATGCGGCACATTTAAGAGATACGAAGCAAGTATCTCATGGTAAATCTATGTCTAGTGGCCAATCATTATGCACTAAGTCATTCAAGAAGAAGCCTTGGAAAAGTATAGTTATGATTATGCTTTAAACTTTAGTAGAAATCTTGGCACTTTGATGACTATTGTTGCGAGGGCATCTAACATAAATGATGGATGGACTGTACCACTTCCTATAGAAATTTCTAGTGTAGACATCGACCAAACATATATATCGATAGAGTGCATATTGCAACTATTTGAATATCAAATGATCGATTTAAGTATAATTCAAGTGTGGACAAGGTGAGTCCTCAATCAGTAAATTTCTTTCATTTATGTAGAACATATATAATTATATTTATATTATCTAATTACTTATATATATTTCTTTTATATAGGACATGTTATTATCGACTTCAACATAATCACTCATCACATTTAGTAATTTTCTATGATCCTTCATAAGTCAATCAATATCAAGAGAAGGATGTTAGCGTCAGACCTAAACAATTATGTGATAGGGCATTAATGCTTAACAGAAATCAAAAGTTGATAATCCATTAGACACTAAGCTTTGAACAAGGCCAAGATCATTGGATGTTGGTAATCCTTGATCTGTTCAATAATCATGCTTGGTACTGTGACTCAGCTTCCATAGAACTGAGTAAAGACACAACAGCAGTTGTTGAAATGTAAGAGTTATAGCTAGCTATTTTTCTTCTATTGTTATTTATAATATTTAATTAAAAATTAACTATTTTAAACTTTGATAAGGCATGGAAGTTATGGAACAAGTTTAGGGGCATTTCCCTTAAAAAATCTCATAAGCTTATATGGCATAAAGTTATGGTATGTACAAGCGAATATTAATAATTTTAATAATTTTACTATTGAATATGTGGTAATATTTTTGTAGGTTCAACAACAAAATGATGGAGTCATGTGTGATTATTATGTCATGAAGTTTATGACCAAAATCATCACAAATATCAAAATTCCAATTGAAGATGTGGTAATATCTTTCACCAATATACATTTTTAATGTATATGAGTTATTTTTTGTGAATTCATGAAATTACATTCTTATTTTGATTTTAAATACATATAGTTCTTTGGTTGGAACAAGACGGGCTATGACCCGTAAATTTTTCATGATTTACGAGAGAAAAATAGGCTAAATACATGGTTCAAATTATATCATCACAAGAAGAATCAGGAGAAGATTTTGATGAT
The DNA here is from genome assembly GCA_030763125.1 of Hippophae gyantsensis. NCBI lineage: Eukaryota > Viridiplantae > Streptophyta > Magnoliopsida > Rosales > Elaeagnaceae > Hippophae > Hippophae gyantsensis. The sequence goes on along the minus strand of CM061035.1, from coordinate 35,533,918 downwards.
CTTGAATAGCATATGATAACATAATGGTAATTTTTATAATGCTTTAATTTCTCTATTCTTGTGTCTGAAGTCCCTTGTTTGATGGATGCTTTGTTTAATGCATGTTTATGTGCTCATGTATTTAGGAGAATGCATTGTTTTATGGACTTGTTTTTTGCACAAACTTCATCTCCTCTCTCTTACCTAGTTCCCTTATGACAACATCATAGTAGTCACTGGCCAGCCAAGTATAGGAAAACCACCCAAGAATCATCATTCCAGTGTAATATCATGAATTCACAAAAAATAACTTATATATGTTACAAGATTATTAGAAGAGATTACTACATCGACACCCGAGTGATATAATAATAACCTTATCCCTTCGAAATCATATTAGCACTTTATTAATCTTTTGTCTATAAATATGAAGCTATTTGGAATCAAGTTGGTATTTTTAATGCTATAATGAGCTCTAAATATGAAGTCAAGTGTAATTTTGATTTGTTACTTAGGTTGGTTAAGTTTTGGTGCCTATAAACGGATTACACAGTTGTTCATTACATTTATGGCACCAAAACTCAACCAAGCCAAGTAACAAATCGGAGTTACACTTGACTTCATATTTAGAGCTCATTATAGCATTGAAAAATTCCAGCTTGATTCCAAATAGCTTCATATTTATAAACAAAAGATTAATAAAATGCTAATATGATTTTGAAAAGATATGGTTATTATTATATCACTCAGATGTCGATGTGGTAATCTATTTTACTAATATTTTAACATATATAAGTCACTTTTTGTGAATTCATGATATTACATTCTTATTTTGAATTTAATTATGTATATTTCTTTGGTTGGGACAAGTGGAGTGATAACTGTATTTTATATAGTTATTTTCACCTATTTTATTAATTATAATTGCTATGTTCTTGATGTTTTTAGTTAATTTTCGATTAATAAATTAGTATTTACTGTTTTTTATATATTATAAGAAAAATAAATAAATTGTATCGAAAACGTTCTTAATTTCAAATTTTTGTCCACAAATGTAATTTCAAATATTAGGGTTCTTAATTACAATTTATAAAAGTTGAAAATACAAATTAAATTTGAATTTGGGCTTAATCGTAATTATTAAAAGTTGAAAAATTTAATTTAATATTAGAAAAGGGGTAAACTATAATTAAAGAAAGTTTAAAATGTAATTTGAATTTAATTTGTGGGTCAAAATATAATTAAATAAAGTTTAATATTCGTGCAGGAGAGGAAATACACGCGTCATCATCCACGCGTCCATCGTGGACCGTCAGATCAACGCATAAACGGTTCAGATGCGCGCGTGCACTTCAACCCGACAGAGGAGAGTGGATGCAGGGAAATTCTCTTTCGCGCGGCTCGGTGCCCGAGTGGGGCCCACCTGCCGCGCAGGCCGGCGTGCAGCGTGGGACCCACCCGTCTGACGCCGCGCAGAGGCTGTCCCCCACGTTCGCGCGCCTCTGATCCCGTGCGCTGATCTCTGCGTGCAACCCGATTTTGCTCCAATAAAGATATGACACGTGTCCCACTCAATTTTGCAGCTAATCATGTTGTGACACGTGGCATGTTACAATGAGCGCGACCGCGCTGGATCAAGCCCGTGTCGTAGCCGTTGGCTCCCGTGCGACCATTTATCGTGCGCCCGTTTCCCCTCAACGAATGAGATGCTGCCACGTGTCCCACTAATTGTGTCCGCGAATCAGAACGCGACACGTGGCAGCGTGGAAGAAAAATTAAACAGAAACGCGCAGCGTCCCTCGATTCCATTTTCGATACAATTTTTGTCCCCCCACGCGTTTAAATTATAATTTTCGCCACACCATTTTGTCCCCCGCGTAGATTTTAATTTAATATTTTATTAATGTATTTTTTTGTTATAAATAGGAGATAGTTTTTAGTTGTAAAAAAGTTTGGTTGGAGTAGAGTTTTTGGAGTAGAGTTTTAGTTTTAATTTCGAAAGTTTTTAGAGTGTTTTAGTATTTTCAGTTTGTAATTTTTATTGTGTTTGTGTGTTGGACGGCAAAACACGCAGAAGCCATTTTTGGCTTTTGTTGTGTTTTGCGTGTGCCAAATATTTGTTTTAAGTTATGTTTTAATTTTATTTCTGCTTCTTCTTAATTTTCTGTAGTTGTTGTAATTTTTATTTTAATTTTATGAAGTAATTTAATTTTTCTAGGGTTGCATTTAATCTAAATTTATGAATCTTTAATTTTAATTATTTTTGATAGATTTATAAGACGTTCGATTTGTTCGTTCTATTTTGTGCTTAATGCTTTTTGATTATTTATGAATCTTATCAAAACGATCCGTGGCATATGAATAAACTTGAGAAAGGCATTTGTGTGTGTATTGCTCGTAAATAGAATGACATGTATGATGAAGGATAGAGATATACCCTAATTGTATGTGTGGCCATTTGAAAACTTAGAACGTAATGAATCTCGGTAAATTTAATTTTCATAGAGATATAGTAAATTAATTTAACGAGGTGTGTTTATACGGAGCTCGAAAGAGATGTATGAATAATAAAAAAGAAGTTTTCGGTTGACAAATTAAATGTACTAAAAAATATAAATCAAAAGAAAATAATATGATTTGAGTGGATTAGTTTGGTGAAAAATTGCAATCCTAGATTTCTTTTATTTTCTTATTTTACTTTTTTATTAACCAACGATTGTTTTGGATAAAATCAGGGAGATACAATTTTAGTACTCGACAAACTATGGTAACAAATCCTCGTGGGATCGATCTTTACTTACAAATCTTTATTACTTGTGACCGTGTATGCTTGCACGAGTTCGTGTGTTGAAAAACACGCAACATGGAGCTTGAATAACATAGGACAACATCATGGTAATATTTATAATGCTTTAATTCCTCCATTCATATGTCTCTGAAGTTTAGACTACTTGTTTGATGGATGTTTATGTGCTCATGTATGTAGGGGAATAAATTGTTATATGGACCAGCTAATTTTTGTCAGCTTTCTTGTCACTATGCTGGTGATTCTAAGCTAACCAAGCTTGCTCTCCTGGAAATAAAGTGGGAATATCACAAAATCCATGACATTTTGATGACATAATTTTATTTGTAATTTAAATTAACTATATACATGTATTGTATATACATTATTTTTTGTAATAAATTTAATTATCAAGTAATTAATTATATTTAAATTTTCAATCATTTGTATTATTATTTAAACTTTGTTAAACAGATTTTGATTTTTTTATGCTATATGTGATCTAATACAAGTTATTAGTAGAGTAGAAAATGAGTACAATATACAAAAAAATCAATATACAAAGTCGGTTCACGCGTTGAACCGACTTTAAATTTTAAGTCTTTCAATTTAAATTCAATTTTTAACCAACTTTAATGGCCCATTTTGTAGTAGTGAATGATCGACATCTTAAGAAATTTAAAGTATGGTTTAAATTAACTATTCATCCAAACACATATATTTTGGATGTTGTATCGCAAGGGATTTTTTTAATTTACTTTTATTTAGTTTATATATATATATAAGTAAAAAATTTAAAAAAATAAAAAATATATTTTCTTTATTTTTTATTTTGGTTTATTTATATTTATTTTTAGTTAATTTTTTCTAATCTTTATTTGCATTTCAGAGTCACATTGAATGAACTCACACTATAATCTAAGATCAAATTCATAATTTCTTGATCATGCAATTTAGATAGATCTTCTAAATGCAATCAACTCATTGCAAATTCAAATCATTTCATCCATGTACAAATGGCTATGAATAATCCCAATCAAACTCTTAGGGAGATGGCAGAACCAACTTTAAATCAACAACCATTATTCATTCAATGCAATGAAAATGGTAATGCTTTTAAATTAAAATTTAGCATAATTCATCTCTTGCCTACTTTTCAAAGTCTAGCTAGTGATGATCCAAGTAAAAATCTAAAGGTATTTCATGTGATATGTTCTATCATGAAACCTAATGGGACTACTGAAGAACAAGTAAAACTTATAGAATTTTCATTTTCTTTAATAGATACGCTAAAGAGTGGTTATACTACTTACCATCTAGGATAATAAATAGTTGGAATGATATGAAGCATCTCTTTTGGAGAAATATTTTCTTGCTTCTATAGCCACTCTAATCAGAAAAGAAATTTATGGTGTTCAACAATACAATAGAGAGAATATGAGTATTGGGAGAAGTTGAAGAAATTATATGCAAGTTACCTTCATCATCAAATAAGTGAGAATCTCTTAATCCAATACTTCTATGAGGGTTTATACCTATAGATAGAAGCATGATAGATGTAGTAAGTGGTAGAGCTTTAGTTAATAAGGGATCGCTACTATGGTTGAAAATGCACAAAAAATTGGCACCTGTTCCAATCCACCATAAAAGCTCAATGAAGTGGAAGTTCCTATTAATATTGAATAACAAATAAGTACCTTTACTTCAATTGTGCAACAATTAGTAATCAAACAAGTTCAAGCTTATGGAATCTATAGAAACATTGGACATCCAACAGATATGTGTCCTACTATTCAAGATCCTAATGTTGAAAAAGCAAATGCTATGAGTGGATATTGAGGATAACACAAGAAAAATTAGGATGCCTACTCTAACACTTACAATTTGGGTTATTGAGATCATCCTAACTTTAGCTATTCTAGAAGTGATCAAGAAACTGCCACTCGTAACCCACCATGTTTTCCTTTTCGAAGAGGCCAACCACCTTATCAAATGAGACCATAAAATCCTCCTCCACCTAAAGGCAAATCTTTAGAGGCCTTGGTAAAAATGATAGGATCAACCACTTCTCAATTCCATCAAGATACTATGAAGCTCCAACAAGAATCACTCAGGTTTTAGCAAGACACAAAATTTTCTATTAAGAACCTTGAAAATAGATTTAAATAGTTAGATACTACCTTTGGTTAAATAGAAGCACAAGGATCTAGTAAAATTCCCTCTCAACCAATGGTGAATCCTTGGGAAAATTCCAATGCTATATCATTGGGAAGTGGAAAACATCTTGAAAAAAATCATGAGGAACAAACCAAAGAAAATGAGACTAAGAATGAGCTAATTCAAGAGAAATCAAGCAATTCTAATAAAGTGGAAACCAAGACAACTGATAATGAGGAAGAAAAACAACCACTTAAGGTACAATATAAAGTTCCAATTTCTACTTACGAACTCCCTTTTCCTTTTCCTAGCAGGTTTACAAAATCAAAGAAAGAGGTACACAAGCAAGAAGTCTGGGAAACCTTTCGGGAAGTACAAGTTAATATTCCACTGTTGGATGCTATCAAGCAAGTGCCATGCTATGCTAAATTTCTAAAATAATTGTGCATGAACAAGAGGAAGCTCAAAGTCAATGAAGTGGTGAACGTGGGGGAGAATGTGTTAGTAGTCTTACAATGGAAACTTCCACAAAAATACAATGATCTAGTAGTTTCACCATACCATGAGTTATAGTTAACACTAAATTTGAAAAGGCTATACTAGATCTAGGAGCTTTAATTAACGTTATGTCTTATTCAATTTATGCTACTTTAAATCTTGGTCCCCTTAAATAAATCAATGTAGGTATCTAACTTGTTAATCAATCTAATGCTTATCCAAAGATATTTTTGGAAGATGTTTCAGTATGGGTTAATGAGCTTATCTTACAGGTTAATTTTTATGTTCTTAATATGAGAGATGACTCCACTATTAAGTCTACACCCTTTCTTTTGGGTAGACCATTCATGAGAACCACTCGAACAAAGATAGATATGCACTCCATAACACTAACTATAGATTTTGATGTAGAGGTTATTTGTTTCAATATCTATGAAGCGATGAGATACCATACTGATTATAAATCTTGTTTTTCTATTGGTGTATTTGACTATTTAGTGTAGCAAGTGATTGATGAGTACAAACCTATTGGAGTTTTCCATAAGAGATAGCATGAAAACCAAAAATCTATGTTATGAATAAGGGGATATTGATATAGTATAGGAATTAAAGGAGATTCTCACCTCTCTTGACTCTTCTCTAGAGATAAACCCATTCCTATATTTCTCTTATCATGTTTAATGAGAAAAAATTCCCTTCCATTGTGCAAGCACCCATCTTAGAGCTTAAACCTCTCCCAAAACATATCAAAAAAGTATACTTAGTAGATGTAGACACACTTCCCATGATTCTATCATCCAAGCTTTTTGTTATTCAAGAGGAAAGCTTAATCCATATTTTGATAGAATAAAAATTATTGATTGGATACATAATTGCTGACATAATGTGAATCAGCGTCTCTATGTGCATGCACTAAATATTACTTGAAGATGAAGCTAAACCAATAAAAGAACCACAAAGGTGATTGGATCCGCCAATGATGGAAGTGGTTAAGAAATAAGTTATCAACCTATTAGAAGTTGGTGTAATTTTTCCTATATCAGATAGCAAGTGGGTTATCCCAGTCTATGTGGTTCCAAAGGAGTCAAGAGTTAAATTGGTGAAGAATGAGAATAATAATTTATTTCCTACCTGGTAGAAAACTAGGTGAAAAATTTGCATTGATTTTTGAAAGCTCAACTCTATGACTCACAAAAATAATTTTTCTTTACCTTTTATTGATCAAATACTTGAGCATTTAGTAGGCCATACTTACTATTTTTTTCTTGATGGTTTTTCAGGTTATAATTAGATTATCATTGCACCGGAAGACCAAGAGAAGACAACATTTAATTGCCTCTTTAGAGCCTTCACTTATAGACGCATGTTATTTGGCCTTTTTAATGCTCCTGCCACCTTTCAAAGGTGTATGTAAGTATATTTTTTTGATTATATAGAGAGCATTATAGAAGTATTTATGGATGACTTTACTATATATGGTGACTCATTTGATAACTCCCTCTGTAATATTACATTAATTAAATAGAAATGCGTAGAAACTAACCTTGTACTTAATTAGAAAAATGTCATTTAATGGTATACGAAGGTATAGATTTAGAACATATAATATCATCTAATGGAATATAAGTTGATGAATCTAAGATACATCTTATTTGTTCCTTACCACCTCCTACTTGTGTGTGGAAGGCTCATTCTTTTTTTGATCATGTAGGATTATATTGAAGATTTATATAGGATTTCTCAAACATAGCAAGGTCTTTATGCCATTTACTCCAAAAAAGATGTGATATTTGTGTTCAATGAATAGTGCTTTAAAGTAGTTAGCAGATTAAAGGAAATTTTAACTATAGCACCTATCATTAAGCCACTTGATTGTGGTCTACTATTTCAGCTTATGTGTGATGTAAGTGACCATGTAGTTGGAGCTATTTTGGGACAAAGGGATGGCAAGCTACCAATTTCCATATATTATGTATCATAGACTTTAAATGATGCCAAACTCAACTATTCCACAATAGAGAAAGACCTTTTAGTTATGATTTTTTTTATAAAAATTTCAACCATATCTAATTGGAAGTAAAGTAACTTTTTTCTTTGATTATGCAACTCTTAGGTACTTAATCAAGAAGAAAGATGCCAAGCTAAGGCTAATGAGGCAGATTCTTCTTCTATAAGAATTTGACATTGAAATCAAAGATAAAAAACATGAAGTAAAAATATAAGAGTTTATCACCTTATTAGATTAATTCAAGAAGATGAATCACTTTCAATAAGAGAGGACTTTATAGATGAGCAACTACTTAAGACTATAGTGTTTACTCCTTGTTAAATAGATATAGTGAACTACTTGGTCGATAAAAAATTCCAAAAGACTTATCATAAGCTTGGAAATTCCAACTCAAGAATTTTCCTAAACAATATGTGTGGGATGACTCGTACCTTTGGACACATTGCCCAAACCAATTGATAAAAAGGTGCATACTTAACACTGAGCTTTCTTCTATTCTTATCACTCTTATGAAAATGGAGGATATTTTGTTGTAAAATGAACCACTTTCAAATTCTTAGAGAGTGGATTTTATTAGTTGAAATTTTTCAAGGATTCTTTCACCTTTTGCAAAACATGTGATCATTGTCAATGAATAAGTAACTTAGGCCCTAGGAATCAAATGTCACAAGCTCCAATTCTTATTGCTGAAATATTTAACATTTGGGTATTTATTTCATGGGACCTTTTCCATCTTCTTATGTTTATATGTATATTTTACTTTCTATGGATTACATGTCTAAATGGGTGGAAACTAAAGACACCAGAACTAATGACTCTAAAGTTGTTGTGGATTTTGTGAAGTCTAACATCTTTGCTAGGTTTGGAACATCAAGAGCTATCATCAGCAATGGTGGACTACATTTTTTCAATAGGAGTTTTTGGGCCTTACTTAAAAAGTACAATGACAACTTATCACCCACAGACAAGTAGACAAGCTGAAGTGTCCAATAGAAATATCAAGTCCATCCTTGAAAGGGAAATCAAACCAATAGGAAGAATTAGAGCTTGAAACTAGATGATGCATTATGGGCATATAAAATTCCAATTGGGATATCATCATTCTAGTTGGTGTATTATAAATCTTGTCATCTACCACTTGAGTTAGAAATCTATTGTTTTGGGCGGTGAAATAATGCAAAATGAACTTAAAATACACCAAAATACACCAAAAAATACAAATAAATGAGCTAGAGAAAATTAGAAATGATGCCTATGAAAGCTCAAAAGTTTACAAAGATAAAAAAAAGATGTTTCATGATAATATGATATCAAGGAAAGAGAGCATCATTGGCAATAAATTTCTCTCATTCCATTCATTCCTTAAATTATCCCCAAGTAAGTTAGTTTTTGTTGGGTCGATCCATTTATTATTACTAATGTTCTCTCATGATATAGTTGAAATATGAAGCCCAAGTACCGGTAAAGAATTCAATGTTAAAGGACACAAATTGAAGTTGTACTATAAACCTTATATACCAAACAATATAGAAGAGGTGACTCTACACAAGTCAATAGATTTGGATGGTTAAAGAAACATATGTGGTATTATTGGGCTATCAATGTTAAACCAAGTGCTTTGTAAGAGGGAAATCACCATATTTGTTTTCTATTCCTTATATTTTAGATTACAAATATATATATATATATGTGTGTGTGTGTGTGTGTGTGTGTGTGTGTGTGTGTGTGTGTGTGTGTGTGTGTGTGTGTGTGTGTGTGTGTGTATGTATGTATATGTATGTATTTATGTATAGATATGTATATATGTATATACATATGTGCTTACATTGAGGATAATGTAAGAAATAGGTGTGGGAGAGTGTTAACATATCACTATCTTTATTTTTTTTTCTTTATTAGTTTAGCATGTTTTTAGATACATGTTTTAGGATTAGTTTGCTCTAGGTAGCATAATTTTTTCCATTTTTTGTATTTGTTTATTACATTCTTAGGATAGTTTAGATTAATAGAAGGACTTAGAATCAATCACATACTCTCTTTGTTTTCTGGTATCTGTGATCAAATCAGCTAAATAATGTTAGGTAAAAAAGGATAATGAATGTTGATAGTGACCTTGTTTCTTAGAGAAGGTAACTTTATGATAATTTTACTCAAAACTTAAATGCACAATAACTAAATTGGTGATAGAATAATCTATATCTATGAACTCGTGAAAAATATTGTGATTTCCTTGGAACTTTGCTATACTTTTAATGAATAAGAATAGGTTGCTACAAATTTTCTTTAAGTTTATCAAGGAAAATGCTAAATGTATTTCTTGAAAAATAATTAAGACTATAGGATTAACTTCTTTGGCTAAATTGTTCAACCCTTAATATTTTTGTTCATTCAAGAACAACCTTTTTGGAGAGCAAATTTGAGCATACATGAGCCAATTTTTTATATCCACTCCTTACCTTTGGAACCAAACACATTGGTCATACCCTATAGTTCAAGAATAGGTGGAGTTACACGAAAAGAGAATAGATTCTATGTGTAAGTCCCATTGTACTCGTGTTTCTGTGTTAGCTTCCTATGTACAAAACATTGTGTCTATTTTCTTTTACATAGTGTAGTTGTCTTCCTCTATGTAAGATTGGTTACTATGGATCGGTAATTAATACAAACACATAGTTAGGCACACTTTGTACGAAAGCATGTTTACACACACCACGGGGTTGGTTTTCATTGTATGCATGCTAGGTAGAGTATTGTTTTTGGCAAGCAAGCATCCGAGCGAGCTAATATTTTCACTTGTGATTTTTGGCATGTTTTGAGTGTTGGTATTTATGGATAGTACTCAAAAAATTTGGAAACAAAAAAATGCAACTTTTTAGCACCTCGCTACCAAGGTCGCCACTACCCTTGGGGAAGTGGTTGGTAATACCGACTCATTTTTATCTTCTTTATCCCTCATTTAAGAACCAAAACTCTACCAAAATTCACTCTAAGATTTATATTTATTTTTGAAATTATTTTGGAGAAACTATATTCGAGTGTGAATCGCTTAGTGAATTTAGTAATCAAATCATAGGTTGTATACATATGTGGTTTGATTATGTGTTTCTCATACATGATTTGATTGAAATTATGGATTATTTCTCCCTTGAGAGTATGAGTTGATACACTTCTAGTTACTTACCATTGGTTACCAATCACACCACATTGGGTGGTGTCACCTATGGAAGACAACTGAATTTAAGTGTTGAACCAAATGGTTGCAGAAGCAGCAAGTGAAGTGCAATAGTAGACAGTTTGGATGGAGATCTTGAATAATAGAGGTAATAGCAGTTTTATTGTTTATTAGTATTGTAACATGATTTACTATTTATTGAATTATTTGCTACTAAGTGGTTGCCTTAAGCAACCTGAGGATATTACTATATATATATAAATATAGTCTCTATATAGGTTTACCTCATTATATAGAATTTTATACATGATCACTTATTGAGCTAGTATAATTTGAGTTTTTTATGTATATGTCTCAACATATTAAAGCATAAACTCTTATTAGAAAGCATTTATTATTTACTTACTTTCTATTATTGATATATAATATCTGTCATTAAAGGTATCTATTTTTTGATATTATGCTATATGTGATTATGTTATGTGTATTGTATAAGTGTTTATATCCTTGTTTGTGTGAGTTAGGGTTGAGTCCTTTAGGATTTTATTTCTCCCTACCCTAGTTATATACCGGTTATGAACTCTTTTACTATGAAAATGCTAGAATAAGATTTGAGAGTATCAATTGTACCTATAATTGATCAAATTTCCAACATAAAAACATAGCCCCTACTACAATATGTTTCCAAACAAAATAATATATATATATTAAAATAAGGGGACAAGATTGAAAGAGTTATAAAAAGAGATGTGTGTTATTAAAAAAAAGTGGCATAAATAAAATAAAAGAAGCTAATAATGATGTTTGGGTCCAAAAATAATTATGACCCTATTTTATTGACATAATTGGTCTTATGATAGTACTATTTATAAGTCTCATTCTCTTCCTCCATAGACTCGTAAACTTTTGTCTCTTCTTTCCCTTTCATTTTATTGAACATAACTACATATTATAACCAAATGAAAGACCTTTTGATTTTAAGGAATATTATTAATGAGTAGAGATACCATCTTTAGGAAAAGCCTATTGTATCCAATTTGATTCTAAAAAGAAGGGAGGAATAATGTATCAACTTGTTTATGTTAGATAATTTGACTATATATTGCTAATTGATACTACATTACCCATACTTTGAGCATGATTATTGTATAGTAGATGTAGCAAAGGGATGATTAGAGATAAAACCTAACATTTATTAGAATTTGAAACTGTAATATTGTTGAGCCTCTAAAATAAAATGTCAAAAAAACTAATTCTCTTAATTTTAGGTGGACTTTACTCCAGGACGTAAAGAGTAGGTGTAGGGGATTTTGATAAGTGTTATTTTATACACATTTTTAGATATCAATTCCTTTATATTTATTTATATTTTATTATTATAATGAGTTAAAATTATTTATTTTGTATTTATTGAGAAAACATTAATTTTCTAGATCTTTTGGGATTTTTCTAGGATTTTTACGGATTTTTATTTATCAAGTGTATATATTTAGAAATATCTGTGGATGCAATTAGAAGGAAAAAAATCCAACACATTCGACACTTGTGTGAACACTGAACTCATAATCTCATGATGTGACACGTGGCACTCTTTAATAACACCAATCCTAATACAACTCAAAAATAGATCATTTTTTTGAATAAATAACACCCCATAAAATAAAGCAGTATTAGAATTGCATGAAAACTAAGAGAAAAATTTAGAAAAATATAAAAGTTATAGAATTAAGCTTGATTCAACAATTAATAAGAAGAGGATTCAAGAAGCAAATAAAATAGTTTAAGATCACATTCAAGAATATAAATCCTAAGATTTCTTCCCTTTCTTTTATTGTTTTCATAAATAATTTTATGAATTTATTGTTAACTATGAATAGCTAATTTTATACTTAAATGTGGGTGATTTCAAAGCCTTAGATATGGATTGCAATATTTAATAATATTTTTAATATTCTATTCAACAATTCTTTTAAATTATGTATTAATTCTCACTTTTATTTATTGTATGAATTTATTTAATTATTTAAGTATACAATAAAATAATCAAATTAATTTATAGTTAATCATTGTAGTTGATTAGCTATGTAATCGCTTAAAAAATAGTGATAAATTGTTTGCAATGAGATTTAATACCCAAGATAATTAAACCAAGCTTGTATGTTTAGCCTTGATCCAATTTGTTTTTCTAAAAATTAATGTTTTTGATAGATTAAATTTAGATAGTTTAATCTAGATTTTCTATTTAAAAGAGTTGGATTAAGAGTTTGTTTAATTTAACAAATCCGTAAGAAGATATAGAGATTTTTCCTATTGTGAATTTCTCTAAGTTGGTATAATCAAAAAATAGGAGAATAGGATACGCTTTTTATTTATTTGCAATACATGCTAGTGGTAGAGAATGATCCTGTAACCATTCTTTTATTTGAATCTTTATGATGAACTTTATATTTTAGTTAGTATTTAGTTGTTAGATTTAATTTTTATTTTACAAAACAAAACCCCATTTTTTAGTAAATAAGTGTTAGTTTTCAAAATCTTATGTGAGAATGACCCTTACTTACTATATACTAAATAATGACTTCTTAAGTAATTTAAAGTAAGGCTTAAATGGACTGTTCATTTAAAAATGCATCAGAAAGATCCTTTCTCTAAAATTCAATAAAGGTAGTGGAGGCAACAAAGAAAAGCACCACTATATGACCAGTGATGAAGCTCCAACCAAGACGAAAAAGAGATGGAACTACTTGCTAACAAATTACCAAGTTGTACTATAGAAGAGAAATATCAAGTAGAATAGGCTTGATTTAAGGGAGGAAATGCAAAGACTTGATGATGAAGGAGACAAACATCAAAAAATGGGCAAGGTAAACCGATTAAGTGTTTTGAATGTAGTAAGCCCAGAAAAATAGTTCCCCATTATTTTCAAAGCAGAATCACTTAGGGAAAAAAATTGATAAAGGTTAAGATTATTATTTTGGATAGTAGTTGTAGTGCTGATGAGGATGAAAGCAACTTTATTACCTTTATGGCATCAAAGTCTATAGAAGACACTTCCATTAAAGCCTTGAAGTTAAGTAGACCTTTTTAGAAAATATAAGGATGATCAAGATGAGTTTTTGGATACCTATAATGAGCTCTTTTGGGAGCATATCAAGTTAAAAAATCCTTGAAAAATACCTTCAAGTGCCTTGAAGAAAAGGAAAGAGAGTTGAGCCTGGTGAAAGCCACTTTTGAGGAAAATAAATCCTCAATAAACCTTGAGTAGGATGATCTGTCAAAGAAGTGTAACGCCATTCAAAAATGGTACAATAACCTAAAGGTTAGTATAACTCAAATCTCTCCTGAATGAAGCATCTAGTGGAAGAACTAAAAAAGCATGAGTCAAGGCAAGTAACTTAGGATTATCAGGTCTAACTTATTTGAATATCAATTTAATCAAATCACTCTTCTGAAAAATATGGTCATTATTAAAGAAAGAAAAGAGGAGTATTTGTCACATATTCTATCTATAAAAGATGAGGATATGGTTAAGCTTTAAGAAAAAATTAATGATCTTGGCTATTTTGTTAGATTCTTGGAGACTTCCATTAAGGAAAAAGAAGAAGAAGATCTCATTAGAGCCTTTGGTGACAAAAAATCTAAGTTGGAAGAGGAGTTGGAACACTCTAAGAGTAATGTAAAAAAGTTTATAATGGGAGCTTAGAAGTTGGATGAGATTATGAGTAATAACAAAGTACCTAAGGAAAAAAGTGGCCAAGGATTTGTAGAAGGGGTTTCTACCACTACTATTGCTGGCCAAAAGTTCATCAAGCAATAGCCATAGATCCAAAGTTTGCAGCCACTCCCAATTGTAAGTATGTGGCTTCATCTTAGCCATACTCTTCTACTAAGGTGAACACTACACCTCATACTACTCTATCTTGTTGTATTGGCGATGGTCTTCTACCCTTACCAAAATAATTTCTATCGATTTCTCACCATTATACTAAATGTGGGTAGTTGAGATATCACTATGGGAAAATAACTACTCATCCTTATGTGAAAATTAATATTAGTACCATTTCCTCTTCCTTCTTTCCTTGTGCTTCTCCTTGGAGTCAAAAACCCCAATTTTCTTAGTCCTATAGATGTTCTTGTCATATGTAAGTCCTAAAGTCCTTTGTGTCTGTGTTAGCTTCTTGTATGCAAAACACATAGTCTATTTATTTTACTTAGTCCATTTTTCTTCCTATTTGTAAGGTTGGTTACTGACGATCAGTAATACACACATACATATAGTTAGGTACACTTTATATATGAACATGTTTACACACACCACAGAGTTCATTTTTATAGTATGCATGCTAGGTTTTGTTGTGGTTTTTAGCAAGAAATTTGACATTTTTTACTCATGTTTTTATTTCATTTTAGGTACTCATATTTATGGAAATTACTTGTCAAATTTGGAAATAAAATTAAATTTTTTGACATCTCCATGAGGCCCTTAGCAAGGCCCTTAACAAACCCCTCATCGGACCCCCAAGGAGGTGGTTAGTGCAAACTCTCGGTGATGTTGGCCATGAACTTGGGTGAATTCTATAAATACCCCTCTTCTTTCTCATCCAAAAAAATTGAAGCAAAGCTCTATCAAATTGACATCTCATTTTCTATTTTTAGATCATTATTACCTTGAATGGTGTTTGGTATTAATGATTCATGAATGAGAGAGAAAAACTATTCTCTTTAGTGGTGAGTATTCATGCTAGTGTTTATGAGTGGGTTTTAGGTGAGAAGCTTGTGTGGCGGTGAGCCATGTGTCGATCGATAGTTCTAGAATGCAATATTTTTCTCAAGTGAGAAGGCTATGTGACGATGAGCCATGTGCGAGCTGGTAGTTTTTAAGATGCAACATTTTCCATAGGTGAGGGGTCTATATAGTGGTAAGCCATATGTTCAGCTAAGGGTTATGTGAATATGTATGTGTTTCATACATTGATTATTGGGGGTTCTTGGTCGAGTGCAATTCCCATATTTGGTGCTTTACTTTTTGGTCACTTATTTATCTTCAATTACTAATCACAGTAGATTAAGTAATATTGACTTTGGAGGAAATTTAGGTTCATGTGTTAGAACAACTCGTTGCAGAGGTAGCAAGCAAGGGTAGTAATAGGCAGTTCAGACAGAGATCTTAACTGATAGATATATTTGTGGTTTTATTTCTGTCAAAGTTGTATATATTTATTACTTAGTGGATTTTTTTACTACAGAGTGGTCGCCATAAGCAACCCAAGGATGTTACCACATAGGCAAGGGTTTTCTATGGGTTTACCTCATTAAATATGTTATTTCATATGATTTGATTATGTGTCAGTATAATATGAGTTTCTATCGATCATGTACCAACATACTAAATTTAGACTCTAGTTAGAAAGCTTATTTGTTATATGTTGTCACATGCTTTATTTCTTTTCTATATAACATGTCTATAACTTTATGCAAGTGTGGTATGAGTCTCAACAAGTAAGTGTCTCCTTACACTGGTTGTGTACCAAATATTAGACTTTCTATTGGTTTGTTGTGTTAAGTATGATTGCATACTATGAGAGTATAATCATCTCTTACTGATTACAAATTCATTCGTGCATTTATGAGTTATTTTAAAATATAAATTTTGTACAACAAATTTTTAACGTTGTTGATGTCTTAGTTTTAAAAAATTAATAACTTAGCATTATCAAGTTTTTGTCAAAGTTGCCCAAGAGGAATAATGTTTTAAATTTTTATTATCAAAAATCTTAAATTTTTTTTAAATATTCATAATTTTTATTTTTATTATATTTCTTATTTTTTTGTTGTAATAAAAATATTTAAATATATATGAAGAGATCTCTTAAAATAATTTTTAAAAAAATAATAAAAAAACTAAAAATTAATGTTTCATTTATAAGTTGACCTTAGATGTTAATAACAAAAAAAATCAAAAATCAAAAATATTAATGAATATCTTATTTATTACTTGATTTTGAAAATATCTAGAATACTAGTTGACTTTAAAAACTTTTAAAAAAATAATCAGATTGGTTACAAATTCAGATGTTCTATAATGGGTTAAATGGGCAAACTAGAACTATAGTTGATGTTGCTTCTGGTGGAACTTTGATGTCAAAAACACCTGAAGGTGCTACTTCTCTTTTGAAAGAAATGGCCTCAAACAACTATCAATGGCCAACTGAAACATCTATGGCTAAGAAAGTTGCCGAGATTCAAGAATTGGAGTCGTTTGTTGCCCTTTCAACTCAAGTAGCTTCTCTATCTTATCAGATTTCTGCCTTGACAACTCAAAGAATATCACAAAGTGCAGAATATGTTGCAACTTCAAGTATGAAAGTTCCAATGAATGAATCGAGTCAAGAGTAGGTTCAATACATCAATAATCAGAACTACAATTATCGTGGTGATCCTATGCCAAATTATTACCATATAGAGCTTCAAAATCATGAAAATTTGTCTTATAGAAACACAAAGAATGTGTTGCAGCCTCCTCTAGGGTTTAATAGTCAACCAAGTGAAAAGAAGATGTCACTTGAGGATTTCATGGTTTCCATTGTTGAGGAAACCAAAGCAAGGTTTTAAAATAATGATTCACGGCTAGATAACATTGAGACTCATTGTAACAATATGAGAGCCATATTAAAAATCTTGAAGTGAAAATTGGGCAAATAGCCACAACCATCAATGCTCAACAAAGAGGAAATTTTCCTAACAATACAGAAGTGAATCCAAAGGAACAATGCAATACCATTACACTTAGGAGTGGAAGAGAAATTGAGAGGCCACCATCAAAGGAAACTGAGTCCACCCCTACAACTCCAAACAATGGCCAAAGCAATCATAAAGTAGAAGAAGAGGAGATTGTTGATGATACACTAAGAGAGGCTGACATGCCTCCATCAATTTCATTTCTTGACAATCCTCTTATTCTCTCTAATCCACTTCCTTATCCTTAACGCTTTCAAAAACAAAAATTAGATAAACAATTTTCTAAGTTTTTGGATATTTTTAAGAAAATTCACATAAATATTCCTTTTGTAGATGCTTTGGAACAGATGTCAAATTATCTCAAATTTCTAAAGGACATCATTTCCAATAAGAGAAGGCTAGAGGAGTTCGAAACAGTGAAGTTTTCTGAAGAATTTAGTGCCATTCTTCAAAAGAAATTGCCTCAAAATTAAAAGATCCAGGGAGTTTCACTTTACCTTGCATTATTGGAAATTCATTTTTTGAGAAAGTTTTATGTGATCTTTATGCTAACATTAATCTTATGTCATTGTCTGTTTATAGGAAATTAGGACTTGGAGAGATGAAACAAACAAAAATTTCTTTGCAACTAGCAGACCGATCCATCAAGTATCCACATGAAATCATAGAAGATAGATGTATTGATAAAGGTGGATAAATTCATTTTTCCTATTGATTTTATGGTGTTAGATATAGATGAAGACCAAGATGTCTCATTAATTCTTAGTCGACCATTCTTGGCTACGAGAAGGGCTTTAATAGATGTTCAAAAGGGTGAGTTAAAATTGAGAGTGAACAAGGAAGAGGTTACAGTCAACATCTACGAAGCCATGAGATTTCCAGAAGATCCAAGCACTTGCTTTCGAGTAGTTATCATTGAACAATGTGAAGTAAAAACCTTTCAAGAAGATATACCAACTGATCACCTAGAACAATCATTAAAGTAGGGTACATCATTTAGCACAAAAGTGGAAAGGTTGGAGCTAATGGTTGCAAAGACAGATTCTATAATCTCTATAGAAAAGTGCAACAAACTACAAATCCAAAGTTAAAACAATTGCCTGATCATCTTCGCTATGCATCTTTGGGTGATGATTACACCTTTTTAGTGATTGTTGGAGAATCACTTACACCTAGAGAAGAGGAAAAGCAACTTCTTTAATTGAATGAGATGGATGAGTTCCGAAACAATGCTTATGACAATGCAAAGATCTATAAAGAACACACAAAGAAGTGGCATGACAAACAAATTCTTAGGCGTGAGTTTTCTCCAAGACAACAGGTTTTGCTTTTCAATTCACGACTAAAACTCTTCCCGAGTAAGTTAAGATCAAGATGGATAGGTCCTTATACAATTGACAAAGTTTCCACTTTTGAAGCAATAGACTTGAAGGACAAGCCATGAAATATATTCAAAGTTAATAGTCATAGATTGAAGCACTATTATAGAGAACAAGTGGGGAGGAATCATTCATTTATTCCTTTTCGAAATCTTGATTGATGAAGATTGAAAAGTCTGGTTGTAGACTATAAAACAAGCGTTTATGAGAGGCAGCCCATAAAACTTTATTTTCTTCTTTTATTTTATTTTATTATTTGTTACTATTTTAATGATTTGGATTTTGATACTGATTTATTTTTCCGGAATAAAAAGCTAAAAATTACAAACTAATGCAAATCCACCATAAAACCAGGGAAGTTCCTTTCATTTCTTAAATCTATCTTACTTTTAAATTTACAATGAGGACATTGTTTGGTTTAAGTTTGGGGGTGTCAAGGTCTTGAGTTGTTGAATTCTCTTATCAAGCATGTATTTGAGTATGATTGAATTCGCTATGGCTCTGAAATTTGTGATTGAAGATGGTTTTGAGAATTGTTTTTCAAAATCTGCTATTTTATTAGTCAAAGTTTTGTTGATACTTTGATTTAAATCTTTGTCCTTAAAAATAATTGAGCACATAGTAAATTTTTCTATACTCCATTTTGCCTATGAAGAGAAGGAATTGAATTAACTGGGTTATGAAAGTTCAATTTTGCTTTGCTCTAGAATCCATTTATGGATCCTTGAGGCAAAATCCTAATTAATACCAAATATTAGAGAAATGATCTAGGAATTACAACCAAAAAACTTTCCCAACCGTCCTAATTATCATGCTATCATTGCATGGTGTATTCCATAGTCAACACCCTTGAGTCTTATTTTACGTAAGCCTTATTTGTTCTTTTAACTACATAAACCATTCCCACTCTAAGCCTGAAAAACCATGAACTTACCTTAAATTTTGAGAAAATACTTTAGTGGAAATTTGCATTTAAAGAGAAATTTAGTTCAAATTAAATAATTCACATTATATTTTCTCTATTTGATCAAAGAAAAAAAAAGATAAGAAAAAAAAGAAAGAAAGAAAGTGGAAGACAAGAATCGAAAAAGGATAAAAGTGGTTGAAATTAGTAAAGACGATGAGTGTTAACGCAACCACACAAAAAAAGTAAAGAAATAAAAGAAAAAGGAAAAAAGAGTACTCCACTTATTGAGTATAGTAACAATATTGTCATCAGTATAAGTATATTGTCGAGAAAGAGCTTTAGTGTGAAATCTATCTATATTCTTTTTATTGTTTCTTTCTACCAAGTATTTTCCCAATTTGTTTTGATTTTCTATATCCATTTCTTTCTTAGCTCTTACCCTATGACGTATCATTACAATCTTAATTAAAGACCTTTTAATCTTTGATTTTGATATTTGATTACATTAGTGGAGAAGATTTCTGAAAATTAAACTTATGGAGTTAACTTTTGAGAGAATTCTTTTGATTTCAGTTGTTCTACTTTTATCAAAATTTGCTAGTGGTTTGGAGTTAAATTGACTATTTCACACATACACTCAAAGACCTAGATTTACTTGACAAATTATCGAATTTTGATTGATTTTTTTGCTATCTTTGATGTAAAAAGAGTAAGTTATTAGTGATAAAATCTAAATTCAAATCATGTCTTGGTAAGTGATGGTAGTTCTTTATGGAATTTTGTTGACACTGCCTACAATTGTCTTTTCTTTTATTTTCTTTTTATTTGAGAACAAACAAAATGTTAAATTTAGGTGTGTTTGATGACTTGTATAATTTGATATAATTTATCATTTCTTAACTTTATTTTAATCTAATTGTATTTATTTTTTTCTTGAATTTAGACTTCATTGTTATTATTTAAATTTTATTGCAGATTTAAAAATAATGAAGATTTAAAATTTATAAGCATATTATCTAATTACTCTTAAATTTAAATAAAAATTTATATAAATTAAATTAAAATTAAGATTTCTTTAAATATATATATATATATATATATATAAGAAATTAAGAAGATATATATATATATGTATATTGATGTATATCTCCGGGGCGTGGACGGCAGGATTATTATATATATATATATATATATAAATCAAAAGGCAGCGGAGGGTGAAGTTGATATATATATATATAATCGAAGAGGGGCTGCAATATAAAAGGAAGAGGCTGATAGGTTAGGGAGAGTATATAAATATATATATATAAGGATATATTATATATAAAGTAAGAAACTGGGGTAAAACTGTTTGATACATATATAGAAATCAAAAGAGGAGATTGAAAAAAAAAAAAAAAAAGGCAGAAAGAGAACAGCGGCCGCCAGGTACGAAGAAGAAAAATCTGGGAAGAGAAAAGCGAAATCAGATTAAGTGCAACACAAACGCGAAAATAGATTTTTTTGCGAGTCAATTTACTTTTAATTTTTCTCCAAAAATTTTGTTGAATTTATTTATGTTTAATTTAATTTTTAATATGAATTAATTTATTTTTATTCTTGAAAAAATATATAATTTAATTATGAATTATACTTGATTTTTTATGTTAATTTGAATTATTTTTCTTAATTTTTGTCAAATTTATTTTGATTTTAATAGTTTTAATTAATTTATCATTAATTAAATGATTTTAGTCTTGTGATTTACTATCGAAAGAGAGAATTATAGGATAGATCTAGAATATTTCGGCATAGGTAAATATAGAGATCGAAAGACTTATATGAAATCGTGTAGTTTTTAAAAATCATTGGTCTTAATGTTTTCTTGATTTATTAAATTGCATATTTTTGTGTAAATTAATGAACAAGATTATTTTTAATTGACTATCGAAAGTGACTTTTGGATATTTTTGGAGATTACTAACAAATAAAGAAAATTAAATTCAATTAGCTATATAAGTAAGACATAGGGAATCGATTTCTTAGAAGTTTTCTTCCAATTAATTTGATTTTTGAACAATATATTTTTTTTGTATCTTTCTTTAAATTAGTTTTATTTTAAATTTCAAATACAACAACTTTAGTGATTTTTCTAGATAAAATTAAGGTTATCATAATTTAGTATTTGTCAAAAATAAATTACCAACCCCCGAGGACGATTAGCACTTTCCTCGTAGTCTCTCAATTACAAATATTATTAAATATATAGAAAAAAATTATACAAATCAAGCCTCATCATAACCTATAATTAGGTTTATTGTTAGCATCTAAATAAATAAAAGACATAGCAAATGACAGGGCATTCCACCACTAACTCACTGAATAAATACTAGGGGCTCAAGAAATAATACTATCAGTTACGACCTTAACCTCTCTATAAATATAGGAGCAATAAAACTTCATATGATCAACTTCGTCTAAGTAGTTATTCCAAGGGGATTACCACTTCCATGGCCCTGAAAGTGATCGAGATCAAAAAGGAGTAACAATATAAATCGAGTCCGACTTTAGCCAAAGTTTTTTCCATCCAAAATTGGTAGGATACATCATCGTGTAAATGGTCATCACAAGTTCGACCTAAAAATACAACATTATCTATATTGATATTTATCCACTCCAAAGTTGGGGCCTTTAAATCACCTTTACAAACCATGGACCCTAACGTGGGACACCTATTATGATTAGACATTTAAGCACTTGATATTCATCTATTGTTTTTTGCATGGAGTTGCACCATGATAAACCCTCCTTATGATTAAATCGCTAAACTGTGAAAAATTATAACTTAAAGTCATTTGTTTGTTCTCAAAATGATCATCATTTTTGGCTATTCAAATCACCCAAATGATAGAAACAATCCTTATTTTTAATAAAAAATTTAGTTGTGATCGAAAGTCAATTTTCATTGTAACTATCCATAAATCAAGGATGGAAAAATCATACGTGATCGCCTACCAAAAAATGAGTTTAAAAGATCCCAAAGAGCACATGAAAAATGACAATTCAAAAAAAAGGTGAGATATGTTTTCCTCTACTAAACCACACAAGGGGCATCTGAAAGGGAATGATTGTCTCTTTTTCTTTAACTAGCAATCTATGTAAAATTTATCCTGAATAACTCACCATAGTAAAATAGACACTAACAGCAGTATAAAAGAGGCCTAGATGACCTTGCCTCAACTCTTTAGTTCACCGACCACACATAACAAATCATAAACTCGCTTATCGTTATTCCTCTTTTCATTGAACATGTCTATAAAATCCCTCCTTGATAGAAATATTATTATAAAAGTTAATATATTAAATCCTCGTTAGAAATATCATATAATTTGATAATTTATTAAAGTACTTTAACAAATGCCATTGAATTTTGGTGGGTTTTTTTTAAGTTTAAGTATTGGAAAATAAATAAATAGGAAAATGGTTTTTTAGTGGTTTATTAATTATAATCAAATTGTATAAAAATTTAATAATTTTTAGATAGAGCACTAAATGTCCATTAATTATGAAAAATTTTATCAGAATTCCAAAATTAAAAAAAATGTTAGAAATGGAGCATGTGAACACATATATGCATATTTTTTGCATTGTTATATATTCCTTAAATCAATTATAATTCAAAAAATATGAAATTGTATAGTTTTAAACATATATCAATTGATTCATGATTAAATAATAACTCAAAAAAATAAGTATATATGTGTTCACGTGATTCATTTTTAACATTTTTTTGAATTTTTGGACTTTTAATTTACTTTTTAATATTTAATGGACTTATAATATTTCACTTAAAAATTTGTGAATTTTTGTACACTTTAGTCATAGTCAATGAATTATTGCTATCCATTATCCTTAAGTATTCTAAGAATCATTTTGCTTGTTGTATGAGAATATTTTAGTCACTTTGCTTTTACAACAGATATTTAGGTCATTTTTTAATTAAAAATTAGACAAATTAGTCATTTTTTAAACAATTTAATATTATTTTTATTAAAAAAATTATGACATAATAACTATATTTAATGGAGGTAGAATTATCATTTTAAAGTTTTCACTCCTTTATATACTCTCATTTTTTTTCTTTTAGTTTTGCCTCCATTTTTTAAATATAAAGTTAAAAATATCATTATTTTTCAACTTCATTCTCTACATTTTTCTAGAGATTTTTTTTTATCAATCATCTTTATATATAATTGAAAATGAAAATGAACTACAATATATCAATCATAATAATAATTTGGAGTAATAATTGGTATGATAATTAGTATATTATAATTTATTTTATTTTTTAACTATAGAAAGAATATAAAGAATAGTCAAAAATATTTATGAAAAATGGAGATATTATAGTAAGAAAAAAAATGTCAAAACTAAACCAAAAAATAAGAAAAGTGTATAAAGAAAAAAGAAACTTTAAAATAATAATTTTATCCTATTAAATAAACTTTCTTATTTTGTGAAAAAATTCTCAATAAAATAATATTAAATAATTATCAAAGTGATTTTGAAAACAAAGTGATAGCCTAGTTAATCAATATTGGACAAAATTTTATACAGTATAAAAACTAAAAATATATATTAATAAACTTAATATTGTCATACAAAATATGGCTTAATATATTAGATTTCTTAATATATATTTCTAGTTTATATGAAAAATTTTGCTCAAATTTTATACTATTAATTATGATTTAAACTTTTAAAATTTATGATTCATCATTAAAATTTTAAATCTTACAATTTTAATCTTAAAAAATTTAAAATGTTAAACATAGGTTTAAATTTTTGAATTATAAATATGTATTTTAATAGTTAAGTTAAAATTTATATGTAAATTTTTAAAAAATTAGATACTAAATTTTAATATTTAAGTATAAAAATGTGTGTAAATTTTAAAAGTTTGAATATTAAATCAAATGTTTTAAAATTTTAAGGATAAATGAATGAATTTGCTTAGAATTTGATGATTAATATAATAGTTAAGTCTTAAAAAAATTAATAAAAATAATAGTCTTATAATTTATAATCATAAAAATAATACTTTATAGATTGAACTAATATATTTTTACAATTTGAAAAAAGTTAAACCTATAATTTTATATTGAATGTTGTCTATATGGTATCGTTTAAGTTGAATTATAATCATTTCTTTAAAATAATTTTTTTTAATTCATTTTTGTTTAATATTATTAAAATATTATTTTTATTATTACAATTTTATTTATGTTATTTATATAATTTAAAAATAATAATAAAAAGTGATCAAAAGCTCTCCAGTGAAGAAAAAAAAGTCCAAAGGGTATTTTAGGAACTAGGTTCAGTCTCAGAGAGTTTATAATAAATTATAATTAGTAGAATATAATATTATTAATAAATATAATTAAAAACATATAATTATATTATGATTATAATATATGTAAATATTAAGAAATAAATAGAAATCTCCCACGTGTCTTATTTCAATGGTCAAGCAACTAAGACAAATATGCCAATTACCGAACAATTAGAATAAAGTAACTTGATCACCCTCCATTTTGAGCGATTCTGTAGTTTATTGCCGGCTATGGCAGTGACGGACTTCTTCGCCGGAGAGATTGCCACTGAACTCCTCAAAAACCTCATGTTAATATCTCGTAAAGCATGTCTATGCAAATCAAATGCAGAACACCTTATTTCCTATATCAAACAGCTTCTCCCTATCATCCAAGAAATCAAATACATTGGTGTTGAGCTCAATGAGTTCCGTCAGTTCCAACTCGATGACCTCTCCGAAACTCTCCTTCGTGGTCTTGAGCTTTCTCGCAAGGTCCTCGCTTCACCCAGATGGAGTTTGTACAAAAACCTTCACTATTCTAGAAAGATGGAGAAGCTTGAGAAGACTATTCAGAAGTTTTTTAAAGGTCCGATTCAGGCTCATATATTGGCTGATGTTCATCATAATCGGTTTGAGAACACCGAGCGATTCGATAGGCTTGAAGGTTTGTTGGAAAAAAGACTTGAGACTTTGAGAATCGGGGTCGGTAGTGGTAGTGGGGGTAGTGAGGGTATTGGGTGGATTGAAGAGGCTGCGAGAAGATTTGAAGAAGATGAGATGGTGAAATGGGAAGGTAGTTTGGTGAGCTTGGGTTTGGATTTGGGGAAGAAGAAAGTTAAGGAGATGATAATTGGAAGAGAAGATTTGGGGGTTGTTGGAATTTGTGGTATTGGTGGATCTGGGAAAACCACTCTTGCTAGAGTGCTTTGCACAGATGATCAAGTTCGAAGTAAGTATAATTTTGATATTTGCTTTAATGGGTAATCATGGTTTTTTTTTTTTTTAATGTTTCACATTAATCAGAATTAGTTGGTTTTTTAAGATCATAGTATGATCTGACTCTGTTTCTGACATTGTTTGTAGGTTACTTCGGTGATAGGATTTTGTTCCTGACAGTATCACAGTCTCCAAATTTAGAACAATTGAAGGCAAGGATATGGCGATTCATTATGGGCAGCGAGAATTTGGGTCCTAATACTATTATTCCTCAATGGAATTGGAACCCACAACATGACTGGATGAGAATCAAAGTTCGAACCCTGATAGTTCTTGATGACCTGTGGTCCCTCGCTATTCTTCAAGGTCTGATCTTGAAAATTCCCGGTTGCAAAACCCTTGTGGTTTCAAGGTCCAAATTCCCAGAAGTTTGCAGTGCCTCTTATGAGGTAGAATTGTTGAGGGAAGAAGAAGCAGTCTCACTGTTTTGCAACTCTGCTTTTGGTCAAAAATCGATTCCACCTATTGCTAATTCCAATTTGGTCAAGCAGGTAATACTATTGAGTTGTGAATTCTTCAATTTCTATAGGCTTTTTTTAAGTTTTGTTTTTCCTTGGACTCATTTAATATATAACAATTGTAGATTGTGAGTGAGTGTAAGGGGCTTCCATTAGCTCTTAAAGTCATTGGGGCATCATTGAGGGGTCAGACAGAAATGTTTTGGGCAAGTGCAAAGAACAAGTTGTCTCGAGGGGAACCGATTGGTGAGTCCCATGCTAATAATCTACTTGAGCGGATGGCAATAAGTGTTAATTGTTTATCTGGGAAAGTCAGGGAATGCTTTTTGGATTTGGGTGCTTTTCCAGAGGATGAGAAGATCCCAGTTGATGTTCTTATTAGCATGTGGATTGAAATACATGATATTGATGAACTAGATGCTTTTTTCATTCTCGCTGAACTTTCAAACAAAAACCTTCTCACCCTTGAAAATCAACGGTATCCGTACAAACTTTTCAAATGTATGC
The DNA here is from genome assembly GCA_030763125.1 of Hippophae gyantsensis. Lineage (NCBI taxonomy): Eukaryota > Viridiplantae > Streptophyta > Magnoliopsida > Rosales > Elaeagnaceae > Hippophae > Hippophae gyantsensis. The sequence continues at coordinate 35,506,981 of CM061035.1, read as the reverse complement.
TTCTTTTGAAACTTTATTATCCTATATATCATTGTGATTAAAACTTCAAGTCAATAATATTGCAGAGATGGAAATATATATAGCAGTTGCTATGACATCTCTGTTACACAGCATGACGTGTTGAGGGACCTTGCTATTCATTTAAGCAATTGTGATAGTATACGAGACCGCAGGCGATTGTCTATGCCAAGGAGAGAAATGGGGCTTCCAAAAGATTGGGAGAGGAATGCAGATAAGCCATTTAATGCTCAGATTGTCTCAATTCATACTGGTATGTTACAGAATGAATTTTCAGATCAAAGAAATCATGTGTTTTTCCAATTTCTTTTGTATTGTGATGCTCACTCTAATAATGACTTTGTCATATATAGGTGAAATGGGAGAAATGGACTGGTTCCAAATGGACTTTCCTAAGGCTGAAGTGCTTATTTTGAACTTCTCCTCAAGTGAGTACTTCTTGCCTCCTTTCATGGAGAACATGCCAAGGCTTAAAGCATTGATAGTAACACATTATGGTTCAGGAAGTTCAACCCTTAGAAATTTCTCGGTTTTTTCAAGTCTCCCAAACTTGAGGAGCCTATGGCTTGAAAAAGTCATTGTGCCCCAGATATTCAGTTCTAGCATTCCACTGAAACGCTTGAGGAAATTATCTTTAGTCCTTTGCAGCATTAATAAGTGTCTCGATCCCATGGTAGATTTGGTTCATAGCTTCCCCTGTATCTCAGAACTCACAATCGATCATTGTGATGATTTATTTGAGCTTTCTTCATGCATATGCTGTATGCATTCGCTTAAAATTTTGAGCATTACCAACTGCCATAGCCTATTCCAATTACCAGCTGATCTAAGCAAGCTCAAATCTCTACAAATCTTGAGGCTCTATGCCTGCCCAGCTCTGAAAAAGCTCCCTCCTAGCATTTGTGACCTAATCTCTTTAAAGTATATTGACATATCTCAGTGTGTCAATTTGTCATCTCTTCCCATGGGAATTGGTAAGCTCACAAATTTGGAAAAGATTGACATGAGGGAGTGTTCACATATAAGGAAGCTACCAAAGTCGGCAGTCTCATTGCAGTCTCTACGTCAAGTAATTTGTGACGAAGAGCACAATTGGTTGTGGAAATATTTGGAAGGGGCATTGCCAAGTCTTCATGTTCAGGTTGCAGAGAAGTATTTTAATTTGGATTGGCTGGATGAGTAAACAGAAATAATAGTTAGGTAGGTATGTATCCTCTCATTCTAAATATTACAAGAACTACAAACGAAATAGTAGTCTTCTTGTTTCTTTTTCTTGTAAATATCTTATTGGGTTGTTTGATGCATAAAACTAAGAATGAAATTATTGAAAGTAATCAGCCTTGATAATATGATATATTTTTGCAAACTGTTCTAACACTGATGAAGCACGAAAAAGGAAAGAAAAAAAATCTCAAAATAATAGCATTAATTAGTTTTTATGATTATTTGAAATAGTAATAATTTGTCTAAAGAATTAAAGAAAATTGCTGTGAGTAGTAAAACAAACTTTCGGTCCCACGACAAGCAGCTGAGCAAGAGATAGAGTACAAATGTGAACCAAAATTTAGGGATAAGAAATTTGGATAAAACGTTATTCAAAGTCTTTAGTTGAAATGACTTCTCACATTGACAAAAACAATTGAATCGGCTTTTGTTATCAAATCATGTCTGCTGGTCTCGAACAAGAGAAGAGATCAATTTGTAATAAGTTTGAAATTTGAGTTCAAATTCATGAATTGGGGTCCATATATTCTCTATTGGGTGTGCTTGAGTTGAGAATGTGTCATATATTAGGCAAGATAAGTCGTATTGTGTTTTAACAAGTAAACGCTGAACCATGGAAGAAAACATCATGAAATATTCCAATATATTGTGAATTATATGGGGTATCTGTTATGAATGATATGAATACTATTAATTGTAATGTGTAATATTAAGATCCAAGGTTGTAATCTACAGATAATCAATACATTCCAATTAAGTTGCCCCTTATTACACTTTTTTTTTTCGGTCTAATTTATCAACTATAAATATTATTAAATTAAAAATATATATATATAAATAAATATTCAACAAAGTTTATAATTAAAACTATTGTTAGCACCCGAAAAAACTTTAAAGAATGATGTGACATTATTGTCAAATTATTCTGAGTTTATTTCTCTAATTTTTGTTCTCATTCTGTACATAAAAACTCCTACTATATATACTAAAGGAAACCGAATATAATTCTAACCCTAAAAGCTGTTCTACTTTCCTAATTTATGATTCATTAACAATATTGTCTACCATTTCCTAACTCCACTAACTTTATTGTCTTTCACTTTCACTGCACACGCTAACAATTATAACACTATGCCTATGTACAAAATAGTTATACTTATAATATGTAATATTAGTTTAACAAAACTATCAAGAAAATATTGCATATTTTTGGAAAATGGTGTGTGATATGAAAAAGTTGTTCTTTTGGGTTCAATTTTGCTAAAAATAAGTTCTAATATTAGTGATAAAATTAATAACATTTTTAATATTTTTATAAAATTAATTTGTTAATATATTCATAAACATTCATATATTTTAATACGTGATTAAATAAATATATTAATTGTAATATTCTTATAACGTGTAATTATATATCTTAACGTTAATATTATTTAATTTAAGATAATATATGTTTTGAAATTGTTATTATTACATTAATTTTTAGTTTTTTAATATTAGAATAAATTATTTTTACTATATTAATCATTATACTTAAAAATACAAAACATTAACTATAAATCTTTAACATCATTATTATTTAAATTAATATAATATATGCTTTAAACTTAATATGGTTATCGTTGAATTTTTTAATTTCTTAATATAAGAATACATTATTTTCACTTAAATTATTATTTTATTTAGTATATAATTAAATTAAAAATATTATTATATTACATGTAGCATTATTTAATTTAATCTGTCGTATGTTATTATCAAAAATATTAAGATTTTTAAATAAGTTTTAGTACTTTTTTTTATTTTTACGATGAATTTCTCTTGATATCATCTTTAATATATGTGTAAAATTAAATTATTGATATATAAGTAGACGTTGATATTTTAATAGCGAAAGAAAGCATACGGGACATCCAAGAGGACTTTTAGCATCATGGATGATATTTCCACAAATTATGTGAGAAAAGCTACAATTGGGTTGTGTCAGTGACAGAACTAGGGCATTAGGTAGGGCGATGGTCATGATATATTATGTAAGTACAAGTATAAATAAGGATAAATTTGACATTTGTCCCTTCTAAATTAATGGCTACGCCTTTGGTTCGCATCACCATCTGACAGGGAATATTCTCAAATTAATGGTAATTATCCTCCTTCTAAATAATCTATTTTGAAAATAATATTTAATTTTTGAATATTATTAAGAAAAAAATAACATTTTTTACCGTATTTAAAATTTATAACTTCAAAAATATTAATTTTTATATATAATTTATATATTTTTATTAAAAATAAAAAAATCTAACCCAAACATTTTACACTAATAAATAATAATTTTATTATTATAAATTTATTAATCTTATTTTATTTAATTTTTTATACTCTAGAGAGTTATTCTCTATCATGATTGTTGAAATACAAAGATCTCCAAGTATCATAATTGGTAGAATTCTCCTAAGTACTACCTATAAATACACCTCAATATTTAAGTTTCAATCTCAAATGTCATACTATTTTATACATATATTTTAATATATTAATTTTATTATATTTATATATATTTATTATTATTATAAGTTAAAAAATTTGTATTTATTAAGAAAATATTAATTTTTTGAACTTTTATATTTTTTTAAATTTTTATTAATTGTAGTTTAAAAGTGAATGTGCGGAGAAATATTTACACAAGAGGACTTAATTATATGATCCGTGGATGTGTTTAGAAAGAAGAAAACCAAAACGCCACTGTTTTGGCAGCTCCCAACATGAACGACGATCCATTCATGCATCGTTTCTTCGGCGCCCTTTACCCTATACGACCTATCATTTTGTCGGATTACCAGCTCCAGCCTCCGAGCATCTCTAACTAATCCACTTCTAAATCCCTTGGCTGACACGTGTCTAAGAGGTTATATCACCCTGCAAAATTTGTGCGGTACAACGTATCTTTTTCGTGTGCAGTAATCCCAATCCAACTCTAAAAAACCACTAATTTTTTTTTTATATATACCCAAATAATACAGCATAAAATATAACTAGTATTAAAATAATACGAAAATTTAAAAAAATATATAAAAAAATTGAAATTCAATATAATATTATAAGAGGTTTAAAGCAAAATTCAAAAACAAATTAAACATTAATTTTTAATTCTTTTACGCCAATAATCCATGAAATTTATATTCTTTTCTTTACTATTTCTGTTATTTATTATGAATTATTATTTATAATTATGAATTTAATAAATTCTATATCTAATTAATTTAAATTAATTTATTAAAAATTAAATATTATTACTAATACTCGTGGTATAACAATCATTATTTTTTAATTATTTATCACTTATGTATAACTACATATACTTAATTATTCTTAATCATATCAATTTTTTTAACACTGTTATTGGTTTAACAATTTTTTTTATAATTACTAGTTTTAGTTTATTGTTTTCTTCAAAATTATTTTCCTTAATTTTTAAATTCAATTATTTTCTTTAGCTTATTATTATTAGTTTTATTTTTAGTTTAGATTTTTTTTTCTTTTCTTTTTTTAATTTTTAATTTTTACTTTTAGTTTTTCATCTTTTGTTTATTATTTTTATTTTTTAGGTTTAGCTATATTTTATTTATTTTTAGTCTCTTTTTATTTTATTTATTTATTTATCTATGGTTACTAATTTATTTTATTAAACTATTGAATGTCAAGGGAATAGGAATACACATAGATGTATTATATTTTAAACTACTAATTTATTTATTTATTTATTGCATTATAATAAATTTTTTACACCATATTTTGAACATAAACAAGATAATTGGGACCATACAAATACCATCGGTGGACTTGAAAAGTAGAGAGGTTAGGCATGATTTATATTTTAACATGTAAAATGCAGGATGGTGGGATCATTAATACTCAATCTATTTATATATAAATTCAGTAGAGAATTTCAAAATCACAACTAATTTCTCATTCTCAATGCCACAACCCACTCCGACCACTTAAAGTAAATCTCTTGAAGATTTAGTGAATACCATCTCTACTAACACTTAAGAATTTTAGCAGGAGAACCAAACTTTTATCAAAGAACAAGAAATTTCAAGAACAAATTTTGAGATACAGATAAATTAAGTTTTAATGAGGAATCTAATATAGGAGTTTAACATCACACTTAACTTCCTATTCCAAATGTCATAACCCATTCCACCCACTCAAGGTAAGTCTCTAGATGACTTCATAATTGCTTCGGCTATGACAATATTAAATTTCAACAAGAAATTAATTCTGCTATTAAAAATCTTAAGACACAAATTAGGCAACTGATCACAATTGTGAAAAGACTAAAAACATGGACAGTTGTTGAGCTCCCCTACCAAATAGATGTTAAACCTAGAGAGATCGTCAACTCCATTATTGTGGAAAGTGGTGAGCAACGGGAGGAACCAAAAAGAATCCCTACAATTGATATATCCTAAGAAGGGACTACAAAGAAGAAAATACCATCATCTTTAAGAACACAATATGACACCAGAGGTGGTGTAATATAGTTTATGCCATGTGGCGCGATATAAGAGGTCACAGTCAGTAAATAACTTGCAGTTCAATCTAGTCAATATTAAGTTAGTAGATAAACATCAATATCATATAAATATCTAATAGGATAAACAATCAGTATTAAATCTCTTAATTATCCGACAATAAGATAATTAAGAAGATAAAACTCTGATATTAAGATAAGAATATCACTATGGATAAGAGTTATCAACAAGTATATTTTCTCCCATATATATATTCACCATTTCTCATTATTAAACATAACTTGGAAATAACTTCTTCTCCTAACTTTTCATAACTACAGACATTAATATCTATACTCTTTCTCTTTAAATATCTCCATGCATCTCTTTGCATTAGAAAGAGAAGAACTAGTCTCCTCCTTCTTACTACCCAGACGAACTTAACAATCAGAGGGCCAAAGGTCACCACACCTCATAGTGGTCCAAGGTCCTAATGGTGTGTTCTCTATTATTAGGTCCACAGGAAGTAGAAGTGCATCGATCTAATCATTGATGTTGATAAAAATTGGTATCAACATCTAGTGCTGCTTATGGAAACAATTATGCTCTATAGGTTGAATCACAACTAGAGAGAAAAAGATTTATAGTGTTATCTCATATTCTAAACTAGACAGTCTTCGAAGAAAATACCTAAAACGTAAAAAGAAAATTGCTCCATAAGAGGTTCATTCTGCACAATCTCTAAAGACCACACTTTTACATCCTTTCAAGATAAATCAACCTCTTGACTCAGATAGCCAAGCTTTTGCAACGAAAAATGAAGTCCTACCTCATGTCCAATAAGTTGTGCAGCCACCTATATAGGTTGCCAACCTTGTACTGCCATAACTATAATGGGCATGAGCAAAGCCTCTAAAAAGGAAACGGATGAGAGTTTGCCTAAACACAATGGAGAATGTGCTCCAGACTATCTTGGAACATTTAGTAGGGCCACAAGCTCTTAAATCAAAAGATGTCCTTGTGACACTTTCTAATGCATACAGTGCATTAGATCTAGCCCACAGCTACACAGGCTTAGATCGAAGATGTGACCCACCTTGATAAAGTCTAAGCCCATGAGTCGGAAAAACAACTCTAACCTATAGAGTCCAAAATCACTCACTCACAATGGTTCGAACCTCATCCTTCCGTTTATCCATCTTGGAGCACTTGGGACTTGCTCATCTTGAATTATGTGAGCACATTGAAGCTTATAGATGGGACCATTCTATTCAGGAAAGTCATGGAGACAATACAACTTTGGTCTCCAATCGCCACCATAAGGACAATCAACTATGGGATATTCCTACAGTCCTCTATCCCACTATTGACCAGTTAGCTATTCAATTACAAGTGGTACATCAAAGACTAAACATGGGTAAACTCTTAGACTTGGTTATTTCTAACAAGTTCCTATTCACATGGGAAATCATGGCCATCCCACTTTTAGATAAATTCAAGATACCCAACATGAATTCCTATGATAGTAGTAAGGACCTGATAGAGCACCTTGAGAACTTTAAAGATTGGATGAATTTTTATGCTTACAGTGATGTAGTTAGGTGTCGAGCCTTCTAGTTCACCCTAAACGACAAAGCTCAGGCTTGGTACCATACCCTCAAGCCTAATTCAATTGGTACATTCATTGAGTTTAGGAAATAATTTCTTTCCAATTTTTCGACAAAAATATGAAGAGTAAAAATAATAGCACATTTTATGACTCTACATCAAAAGAAAGATGAACCCTTGAAAGATTTATTTGATATGTTCAATAGCTAAACAATACAAGTGACAAATTGTATTGATTCAGTGGCTATGGGTGCACTATACTAAGCTCTTCCCCAAGGACCTCTCTAAAGAGACATGGAAAAAGATTTTCTAAAAACATACATGGAGGCCATACAACTAATAAATACATATCTTAATGTCGAAGAAATTCCCAACAATATAAAAGTTAATGACCTCCCCATTAATGAAAGAACAAAACCACCACCCAAGGTCAAGGATAAGCCTAAACCCTCTAGGAATAAAAGGACTTGTTGGGACCTCAAATATTAGAAGGATAGGGGATGGGTCCAAGATACTTTGGCTAAAATGTTTGTACCTATGTACCCTTAATATCGCCCAAGCAAACACTCCTTACGCAAGTTGAAAACTAGCTCATAATAAATTAGCCCATGAAACTTAAGAATGTTGGCCATAACAAAAATCAATATTGCAAGTTTCATAGGGACTCATGGCACTCAACTAAAGAATGCTGAGATTTAAAGGACGAAATTGAGCACTCTATCAAATACTCCAAGGGAGCGAGAATAAGCTCTCATATAAGTGGTGCGAGAGGTTTGGGTTATCATGGGTGGTTCTACATGAGGGGACTCTAATAATTCCCTTAAGGCATATATCAGGGAGGCTTACTAAAAGGCCCTCTACATCGCATCTGTGCATGGCCCAAAACACTAATGCATTGATAGTCACCCTTCTAGTGGAAAATATAAACTTGCATATAAGTCTGATAGACACTGGTAGCTCATTTGTCATCTTCTTAATCTCTAAAGCATGGAAATCTATGTAGCTCATTCACCCACTTTTCCCAATGAACTCCCCATTAGTGGGATTATCTAGATCATTATTAACCCCTAAAAGATATGTGACTCTACCGATCACAATGGGGTAGACATTGTTATGAAAACATTCATAGTGAACTTCCTCATAGTAAACTATTCATCACCATACAATAGGATTTTAGGACGACCATTTCTATATGTTACCCTAGATATAGCCTCCACTTACCATCTTGCCCTAAATTTCCCCACATAATGTAGAACGCAGACGGTGTTGAGAGAACAAAAATTTGCCAGGGAATACTATGCTTTGGGTGTCCAAATGGAACACGAATAAAATCCCAAGGGACAAAAACAAAGTGCACCCCATTAGCCTTGTTCTAATTTTCCATTATTTTCATTATGCCATTTTATATTCATTGACTTAGGTTTCATTTCAATTTGTAATTTGAATTCATCAAGTAAGGGGATTCTTCAACATTGAATGGCTAAAAAGAATTACACTTCATCTACATTCGTGAAATTTGATAAGGATAGGAAAAGTCCAAATGCTAATGGGACTAAGATGTGTGGACTATAAAAGTTCACATGTTAGTTTTCTTGGGTTCAATTCTTTGATAAATTAGAGAACCTACAAAGTGCACTCCAAGTACCTAAGACGAGAGTCCACTATCTATAAAAGCTCCTGCCTATGGTTAAAGGTAGGATGCATCATAAGTATAAACTCTAGAATCCATACTAAAACCAATGCGATGAGCATCTTAACAAGCTCTCTATCTTTTATGATGATAAACCCTGACTACGAGCTCTAACTGACTAATGCATAGGTAGCAACTATGCCTCAAGTTTAGGAGTTGTTATAACTTATACAACCAACCTCTATGCGCCCTAAATGACCTTTGAAAAGGTAATAACTATGCCTCGGTTTAGGAGTTGCTACAACTTCTGCACCCCACTCTACGGGCCTAACTAACCTTTGAAAAGGCAATAACTACACCCTGAGTTCAGATGTTACTATAACTTCTTCAACCCTAGTCATTTATAAAAATAACTAGGATTGAATAAAGTGCAACGACATTCACTATAGGATGGAATAATCCACTAAGGACTACAAAAGTTTTCTAAGTCTCAAGATCAAATGCTTAGATGACTTGATAAACTCAAGCACACCAAGTAGAGGTGTTGGTATACTAGGAACACCCTAGTTCAAACAAACCACCTTTACTTAGATAAAATGAAAACAAATCATATGAAAGTGATAAAGTCCAGACATAAGCCTAATAGGTACACAGTTAAATTGAAAGTGATCGGACTAGCAAATATATGCACAAAAAACTGAGTTGACATGACCCCACCGAATGGAACATGGCTAGACAAGACACATGTGGCACAAGATGGCATATATGGCCAAGCACAACACATATGGCTAAACAAAGGGAGACATGGACCCATAGCTATCTGGATAACTCTGGACCCATTCCTTAACAAGTACATACCATTGCATACCAACATAGTGGATCATAGATCCCAACATGGGACGTGCTCAAGGAGAACCCTTTATCTGAAAATAGACAAGATCACTAATGAACTTGGCCAAAAAGTCACTATTGAAATATAAAAGTAAAGTGTAAAACTTAAAAGTACAAATAAGATGAAGCAGTAAAGTATGTGCAAATATATGTATGTGTGTCTAAAATGTCTATACAAAAATTGAGTATATTGCTAGAAATTAAAACCACCAAGTAAATTCACTTTGGTGGGAACTAAAATCAAAAGAACATAAAGAGGTAGCCTACTGATCTACACATCTAGTCATGCTCTAAGAAGCATCATTGTTTGTGTCAGCTTTCTCCTTGGTTGCCTCAAGACATCATTACCAGATCCATTTTGGCTCTTTTCCTACTAGTTAGAAGTGATCACACCATGATGGGAGGCCTTCTATTTCGAATTTGAAAAGATAGTAGTAGAAAGGATTATTTCAAAATAAACCATTTGGAATCACTATTTTATAATTTTAAAATCGTGAGTCCATACGTCCAACATGTTATAAGTTTAATCATCATAATCTTTATACTTTGCAATTTTTATTACTTTAAGTGTTCCCATCTCAATAATGAGCCTATGCACTCATCCTTGAGACAAATGAAGGCTTGCAAATAAATCTTGAGTTAGCTTTTTCTCTTGGGACAAAGCAATATCTTGAGCCATTAAGCTAGCCTTCAATGTCACCAATGATGTCGCATAAGCATTTAGGGATACATTAGTTGCACCCTAAACTTTTCCTAACTCTCACTCCACTATATGGTGGGCATTCTCAAATACATATCGAGCCCCAATCACCCTATATCGCTCCTCCTCTACAATCGCCAAGCGACCCTCCGACTCATCCTAAACCTTAACGATGTTGTCCAAATCTAAGGCAAGTTTCTAGGCCATAGAAATAAGGTTGGAAAAATATATACCTCTAAATTTTATAGATTTTGGAAAGCCTGAAAAAGTGTAGGGTGTAGGTGAGGTCACAGAAGAAACATTCAAGTCTATAGGTCATAAACTTGTACTACTTGTAATAGGCATCGAAGAAATAATGATAGACCCCATCCTTCTAAGAGGTTCTCCAATGATAGTCACTCTAGAAGTGGGGATTCTTTTCCTTTTTGAACCCCGAGCTACGAACCACTTTGTTTTGTAAAGGAGCCTCCCATTGATTGGACTCCTTGAGAGAGGTTAAGGCTATCATACTTCTATTTTCCTACCAGCTGGAAGATCATAAGTCATACCTACAAAAAAGGTCACAATTACCAACTAAGTGTTCAAAATAAAATACTGAAAGTAAAGAGAAAAGGCTAGTACTCACTATTAGGATCTAGAGGATTACTATTCTCTGACTTAACTACTATAGGATCCAAATCTCAGGAAGTGATCCAATCTAAAAGTATATGTCTATTACCATGTCACTTCTCTAAAGGTGTTCTATAAAGATAAGTGATAAACTCCAATTTTCTTTTTGGAAGGATGACTTTACAACCAATGAATTGCAAACAAAAAAGAGAACATGTTAGAAAAAATAAAGAGAACATGTTAGAAAAAATAAAGATACCATAGTGAGGTTGAGTCTTAGAGCATCCTACCATTCCTTTCATATTGGGTGGGCATGAGAAGGACCCCGAGGATATTTAAGTCAAAATATTCATTGACCATAAAAAGTGAGTTTTGTCATCTCTTATTGGTATCCAAAAGCTTCTCAATCAAAATGTGGTTGGTATAAGGCCTGATATAAAACCAACCATTGGTGCCACTTTGAAGCTGCTAGAAGTAGCAATAAGTGAACTCTTTTATAGTCAGCTCATGTCCATATTCTTTCTAGAATACCCAACAAGATAAAGTATCTAGTAATAGTTAGGGGAAACTATGATGGAGTGGCACTAACATATGCTAGAAAGTTCCACACTATAGGTAAAAGGGGAAATTTTAGTCCAACAAAGAGACAATCTATAGATAAAGTATCCTTACCCGAAATGGGATTACTCTAACTTATTCCTAAAACTTGAGGTATCATCCTTATTGATTTTGGAATATTAAAGATACCTCTAATTCTGTCCAAGAAAGAAGGATCTGTCATATAAGAATGGGCCTTATTCATAGATTGTAAAGTGTGATCTTCTTCATCGAGACCTATTGGGTACTTAGGAGTACTAACTGGGATAAAATATAATTTTTCATAACTGAAAGAGTCAAATTGTAGTGAATGAGCATCCAAATGACCCCTATAAATAGAATCACATTGTTAGGATTATCTAAAATCATAACCCACCTTGAAATGCACCAGGCTACCAATGAGTGGATCCAAGCTGCCCATACCATGGTCCAAAAATCCATGGCTAGTTAGACATACCATGGCTTTTTGAACCATGGTTGAACACACTATGGGTGGCCGGACCACAGCCAGACCTTCCATGGTTTGACACACCATGGCCAGTCAGACATGGATCCTCTACTCTCCATGGACCCTCTACTCAATAGCCACCTCATGTAACCCATCTCAATTTATGCTCACTTATCACATGATATCCTACGTAGGAAAGGGTGAAGGTAAGTTTCGTGGGGTGTGAGGTGCTTGAATAGCAAGAAAATAAAAACCCTACATTTTATAAAAAATGCTAGAAAATAAAAATTGAAAAAAGTAAATACTTACTAGACCTTAGTGCCAAGCTCCTCCACTCTTCTCTCTCTCTCTCAAAAGTGAGATTTGAAGTTTATAATGAAAAAGTGAAAGGGGAAACTCTCTTTATATAAGAGATAATAAAAGATCTCATTCATTCATCAAGGAACCCATCCAAGAGTTTCAAGCTCTTAGATAGCCCATGGGCTTAAAAGCCCACATATTCAAATCCATGACCTCCCTCCAAAAATGGGAAAGTGAAACCATTGAGTAGTGATTTTGATTTTGACATAACTCTGTAACTGGGATTGAGAATTTGTAAAAACATTGATAGAACGACATGGCCACACACATTTTGATTTCCCCAAAAAATAAGAAATTCTTCGTACGAAAAAGTAATAACCACGTAAGAATGGACTTGACACCACTAATGAGGTTCAAAAGCGCATGAACCCAGGTATTAACAGAATGACAAAATAGACCTCCTAGTCCATGCATATAGGCCAAGCAAGTTTAGGGGATGATATTAGGTGTAAAATATGTCATGCCATGTGACACGATATAAGAGATTACAGTCAACAAATAACTCTCAAGATAGCCTAGTTAGTGTTGAGTTAGTAGATAAGCATCAGTATCATATAAATATCTAATAGGATAAATTATCGGTATTTAATCTCTTAATTATTAGACAATGAGATAATTAAGCAAATAAAGCTTCAACGTTAAGATAAGTCTATTACTATGGGTAAGGGTCATCAGTAGGTATATTTTCTCCTATATATATTCTCCACTGCTCACCATTAAACATAACTTGAAATCATTTCTTCTCATAACTTTTCATAACTACAGACATTAAGATCTATACTTTTTCCCTAAATATCTCTCTGCATCTTTCTACATTACAAGTAAAGACACCAGTCGCTTCCTTCTTCTCACTACCCAGACTTACTTAAGTATAGAAGGGCCAAGGGCTACCATACTCAGTGGTGTCCAAGGTTCTAATGGTGTGTTCTCTATTCCTAGGTCTATAGGAAGTAGATGTGCATCCAATCATTAATGTTGAATTTTTTTTGTATCAATAGGTAGCATCTAAACCTTCCCTTTTACTCATGACCTTGCTCTATTTTTTTCTAATAGGTTTGTAACTCAACAAATTAACTAGTGAAAAGGAAAATTTGGATGCATTCACCAAGGTACAAATACCAGTACCTTTGATAGAAGATATTAAGGAAGAACCTTGGTATGAAAATTACCTTAAGGAACTTTTTCTTATCACAGACAAACTTAAAAATAACAAAAATATAGGTGTGGGAGAGAATTTATCTAGCATGCCTCAAATGAGACTATCATCAAGGTGTAAGGATATAAATAATGGAGTTCTAGATTGGATGTTTAACATTACACACTTCAAGGTCTTTGATGATAGTTGAAAAAAATATTGAGAGATGGTGGAGAGAAACTGAATTCTTGTTTTATTTTCTCTGATTAATTCAAATGTATATACAACACTATAAATAGGACTAAAAAGGTAGAAAAATTCCTACTAATTTAGGAATAATACAGTTGGTATCAACAACTAAATTACAGCTTTTTCTACACTAATTCATAACCTGTTCAACACTATTACAACCTAATATTCTCAAAAAGTATACACTCCCCCTCAAGTTTGGTAATAGATATTAATCATTCTCAATTTGCAACTTAGTTCTTCGAAGATTGTTCGAGGTAATGCTTTGGTAAGGATATCTTCAATTTGATGATGAGTAGATGTATATAGTAGGTCCATGATTTTTCCATCTAACTTCTCTTTAATGAAAAGACGATCAATTTCTACATGTTTGGTTCGGTCATGATGAATTGGGTTTTTTGCAATTCTTATTGCAGCTTGATTATTCACAATGCATGCTAATAGATTCAAGAGTTGTGAAGTCCAGTTCATTGAGTAGTCTTCTTAACCACATTCCTTCACAAATCCCATGTGCCATAGCTCTAAATTCAGCTTCTATACTACTCCGAGCGACTAGTGATTGTTTCTTACTTCACCAAGTTACAAGATTTTCCCATATGAATGTACAATACCTAGTGGTAGATATGTGATCCACTATAAAGCCTGCCCAGTCAACATCTGCAAAGACTTCAATTTTTCTAGTGGGATTCTTACTAAAGTATAATCCTTTTCCTGGTGTCATCTTGAGATACCTGAGTATACAATAGACTACCTCCATGTGTTCTTTAGTGGGATTTTTCATAAATTGACTTATAATATTCACTAAAAAACCAATATCTTGTCTAATATGGGATAGGTAAATGAGTTTTCCCACTAATCTTGATAATGACCTTTGTTCACAGGTGTAAAAACCTGTTGTCTCTTTTGGAGAACATAAAACGTGCAAGCATACACGGTCACAAGTAATAAGATTTGTAAGTAAAGTATCGTTCCCACAGAGATTTGTTACTACAGTTTGTTGAGTACTAAAATTATTTCTCTCTAATTTTATCCAAAACAATCGTTGATTTAGAAAAAAGTTAAAGAAAAAAGTTAATAAGAGAATAAAAGAAATCTAGGATTGCAATTTTTCACCAAACTAATCCACTCAAATCGTGTTATTTTCTTTTGATTTATATTTTTTAGTACATTTAATTTGTCAACCGAAAACTTCTAATTTTATTCATACATCTCTTCCAAGCTCCGTATAAACACACCTCGTTAAATTAATTCACTATATCTCTATGAGAATTAAATTTACCAAGATTCATTACGTTCTAAGTTTTCAAATGGCCACACATACAATTAGGGTATATTCCTATCCTTCATCATACATGTC
This sequence comes from Hippophae gyantsensis, assembly GCA_030763125.1. Taxonomy (NCBI): domain Eukaryota; kingdom Viridiplantae; phylum Streptophyta; class Magnoliopsida; order Rosales; family Elaeagnaceae; genus Hippophae; species Hippophae gyantsensis. Next base: position 35,491,638 of record CM061035.1, on the reverse strand, counting down.
ATTCTATCTACGAGCAATATACACACAAATGCCTCTTCCAAGTTTATTTATGTGCCACGAATCGTTTTGATAAAATTCGTAAATAATCAAAAAGCATTAAGCACAAAATAGAGTGAACAAATCGAACATCTTATAAATCTATCAAAAATAATTAAAATCAAAGCTTCATAAATTTAGATCAAATGCAACCCTAGAAAAATTAAATTACTTCATAAATTTAAAATAAAAATTACAACAGATACACAAAAATTAAAGGAAGAAGAAAGGAAATTAAACATCAAGTAGCGAAAATATTTGGCACACATAGAACACAACAGAAGCCAAAAATGGCTTCTGCGTGTTCCATAGTCCAGAACCGAACAACACAAAAATTATAAACTCTCCAAAACTTTCCAAAACTTTTTAACTCTATCATAATATCACCTATTTATAGCTCCAAAAATACATCAAAAAAAATATAATTTTTCTAGACACGCGGGTAGACATTTTTTTATCGAAAAATAAAAATGCGTGGGGGACAAACGGTTACAACAAAAATATTATTTTAAAGTGAGTGGGAGACAACGACTGCGCACTTTTGATTTTGTTTTCAATACATGCTGCCACATGTCGCGACCTGATTCGTGGAAAAATTAATTGGGACACGTGGCAGCCTTCAATTGGTGAGAGCAAAACAGGTGCATGGAACTGCGCCGCACGAAAGCAAGGTGCGTGGGGACATGTGGCAGACAACGATGCGGTTGGAAATGTGCACCGTTTCCATGCGTTTTGGTTTACTAAATTCATGCCACGTGTCGTCATGTTATTCGCTGGAAGATTTAGGAGACACATGGCTTCTTCTTATTCTGTAAAACTCGAGGGTGTACGTTGCTTGGATGACCCGCGTCGCACAGGATTTTTAGACAGTGGTTCGGTGCGCGACAACTTAGTTCCACGCGCTTCAATCTGGACCGTTCAACCGATCCAACGGTGAGCGATGCGCCTCGGGGAAATTCTGCGCAACCGACATGTGGGTCCCACACTGCACGCCAGCCTGCGTAGTAGATGGGCTCCACTGGGTGCCGAGCTACGTGCAACAGATATACCGGGTACTCTCTTTTGTCTCGTCTGGAATGCACTCGCCCAATCTGGACCGTTGATTAGATGATCGAACGGTGGGTGATGGGCGTCGTTAGTGGTGCGAGTGGCATTCTTCTCCTACGCAGAAAATTCAATTTTTATTAATTTCATTTTGACCCACAAATTTAATTCAAATTATATTTTAATCTTTCTTTAATTGCTATTAAGCCCATTTATAATTTAAATTAAATTTTAAACTTTCAATAATTAAAATAAAGCCCAATTTTAATTTAAATTATATTTTTGACTTTTATAAATTGCAATTAAGCACTCATTTATTTGAAATTAGATTTTTGGACATAAATTTGCAATTAAGTACATTTTCGATACAAATTATTTAATTTTCTTAAAAATGTATTTCTTAACATATAAAAGGTGAATATTAATTTATTTAACTAAAATTAACCAAAAATGTCAAGAACATAGCAATTATAATTAATAAAATAGATGAAAATAACTATATAAAATACAGTTATCACAGGTGTACTATTTTCTTTGATTCTAAGTTTTACTGTAGAGTCCATTGGAGTTTCTACCGGTTTACACCCCATCATTCCAATTTCCTTTAGAAGATCAAGTACACATTTCCTTTGAAATATAGATATGCCCTTTTTTGTTCGTGCTACTTCCATTCCTAAGAAATATTTGAGATTTCCTAGATCTTTGATCTCAAATTCCTTGATTAGGAATTCTTTGAGTTTATTCGTCTTAATTTTAGAATTACCTGTTAGAACAATATCAGCTATGTACACAATTAGGATAACTATTTTGTCATTGGAGAAGTGTTTGACGAATAGTGTGTGATCTGATTAGCATTGATTGTACCCATATCTCTTTAGAACTTTAGAGAATTTATCTAACCAGGCACGTGAAGACTGTTTCCATCCATATAAGGATTTCTTAAGTTTGCAAACTCTATTGGTTGGAATAAGAGATTTAATTCCAGTAGGAATGTCCATGTAGACTTCTTCTTCGAGATCATTATTGAGGAATGCATTCTTGACATCTAATTGGTAGAGAGGCCAATCTAAGTTAGATGTTAGGGAGAGAAGAACACGAATAATGTTGAGCTTTTCTACAGGTGCAAAAGTCTCCTGATAGTCAATCCCAGATGTCTAAGTGAATTCCTTGGCTATAAGGCGAGCTTTGAATCTTTCTACACTACCATCTGCTTTTTGTTTGATTGTAAAGATCCATTTACACCTAACAACTTGTTTTCCCAATGGTAGTTCTGTGATCTCCCAAGTCTTGTTTTTCTCTAAGGCATTGAGTTCTTCAAGAATAGATGTCTTCCATTCAGGTACCTAAAAGGCTTCATGAACGGAATTTGGAACCTGTATCTGATCAAGGTTGCTGATAAATGCCTTATAACCTGGTGAGAGATTTTTATAGGAAACAAAGTTGTAAATGGGGTAGTTTGTGCAAGATCTTACACCTTTCCTCATAGCAATTAGAAAATTCAAATCATTAGGAGGTAACTTAATAATAGGAGGTTCAGTGATGTTACCTTATGAATTGTCGGAGTGACCTGTACTCAGGTTGGACTCTTGGATTGGCTCAAGATATTCTTGGTTCTCTGTTCCCTCTTGAGTTCTTCTCCTTCTAGAGTAGACAAAAAGATCATTGTTTGAGACATTGAAGTTTGGATCATGGAAGTTTGAGGATTCATTGGGATTATTAGGATCATTTGTTTGAGATACTGATTCACTTTCTAGAATTTACGGGATATGATTTGAGACAGAATTTATGGGAGGCTGAGTGGTAATGTTATTCCAAAGCTGGTATTCATTTTCTATCTTCTCCCCCTGAATAACAGGTTTGGAATAGTATGTATTTTTTTCAAAGAATGTGACATCCATTGTATTGTAAAATCGCCTTGTGATAGAAGAGAAGCATTTGTAACCTTTTTGGTTTGATGAATACCCTAGGAATATGCATTTGATAGCTCTGGGATCAAGTTTATCTCTATGATGTACATGGACATAAGCAGAACATTCAAATATTTTAAAATGAATGTTAGATATTATTCTCGTGTGTGGATATAACTCAAGAAGAGTACTGATGGGTGTTTTGAAAGTTAGGACACGAGAGGGCATCCTATTGATAAGATAGGTAGCCGTAAGGATAGCTTCCCCCTAGAAATTTTTAAGGACATGAGTTGTGAACATGAGAGATCTAGCTACCTCAAGAAGATGCCTATTTTTCCTTTCAACCACCCTATTTTGTTGAGGTGTGTCAACACAGGAGCTTAGATGGATAATCCCATGACTTGAAAGATAATCACTGAGAATTGATGCGAAGTATTCCCTAGCATTGTCAGTTTTCATTACTTGGATCTTTGTTTGAAATTGAGTTTGAATCATGGTATTGGAATTTTTAAATATCTGACATGCTTCAGATTTTTCTTTCATAAAAAATAACCAAGTGGTTCGAGTATGATCATCTACAAATGAAATGAACCATCGTGTCCCTGTTATGTTTTTTATTTGAGAAGGTCCCCAAATATCAGAGTGAATTAGAGAGAAAGGATGCAATTTTTTATGTGGAAGAGTAGGATAAGAATTTCTAACATGTTTTGAGAATTGACATACTTCACATTTAAGATCCTTTGAATTTTTATTTCTAAATAATGAAGGGAAAAGTTTTTCCAAATATAGGAAATTAGGATGACCGAGATGATAATGTTTCAACATGATTTCACCATTGTTATTGGAATTAAAATTTAATAAAGCTTTATTTTGATACTGAACCTTGAACACAACTTGGAGGACTTGTCTTTCTGGAGGGTCTTCACTATTGAGAAGATATAGTCTCAAGCACTTTTTAGCACTGTCAATTGTTTTCCCCGAATCCAAGTTCTGAAATTATGAACAAATTTTTCCACACAAATTTTATCACGTGTGAGTTTAGTAATTGATAAGAGATTACAATCAAGGGTTAGAACAATAAGGACATAATCGAGAATACAAGAATTTAAGATTCCCAAGAAGAAACGCATCACCCGTCATATGATCTGAAGCACTTGAATCTATAATCCATTGTCTCTTAACCTGTTTCACACTAAAATCATTAGTGGTGTTACTTGATTGAGCGATAGTGGCAGATTGGGACCATTAAAGATAATTATGCCCATTTAATTTGTGACTGGTGATAGGAAAAAATATTATTTTCGGTGGAACCTCCATCGTAATCGGTCATGATAGGTTTTCCTGTGGCCATTGATGCTTAGACTATCGTAAAACTCATGTTATTTCAATCTGAGCAGATTGGGCCTCTTGGGCTAAAATTGGGCAAATTGGGTCTATTAGGCTAATTTGGTTACTAGGTTGGGCTGGGATGGGATGGGTTGAAATTGGTATTGGGCTGGATTGAAATTGTTATTAAGTCTCGATGCTGAAACAGAATGCAGAGATGAACCAGATGGCGACGACGATGCTGGATGATGATGAACCAGATGACGACGACGATGCTGGATGACAAAGAACTAGATGGAGACAACAATGAACCAGATGATTGGCGACGACGATGAACCAGATGGTTGATGGTGCCCGAGTTTCACGAGATTGATAACCGATTTGGTAGTTACGAGATGAACGATGATGCACGGTTGAAATAGAGAACCACCATAATTGAAGTTACGAGATGAACGGTGATGAATAGAGATGAACGAAGATGCACGACTGAAATAAAGAACCACCAGGATTGACGCCAGAGAACAATGCTTGAGCAATTGAATTTCAAAAAATCTTTCTCGGACAGAATTGGTGAGAAAAAAATTAGATTTTAGAAATGCTCTGATACCATGAAGAAAATATTGAGAGATGTGGAGAGAAACTAAATTCTTGTTTTATTTTCTCTGATTAATTCAAATGTATATTCAACACTATAAATAGGACTAAAAGGTAAACAAATTCTCACTAATTTAGGAATAATACAACTGGTATCAACAACTAAATTTTAGTTTATTCTACCCTAATTCACAGCCTGTACAACACTATTATAGCTTAATGTTCTCAGAAAGTCTACAATAGTGAATAATAAGAGTGGATAAGTCAGGCTGATGAAATTAATCCAAGCATTTTGTAGGAGGCAATGAACCAAAATTTTTTTTACTCTATTTTTACTTATTTTTATGTTACATATATGTATGTGCTTACATATATTGCATTTCTTAGGATAGTTAGGAATGATAGACAGGCTTGGAAACAATCACATGTTCTCTCTTTGTTTTCTAACGCCTATGATAAAATTAGCTAAACTATGTTAGGTCAAAAATGATAATGGATATTAATAGAATCTTGATCTTGTTCCTAAGTGAATGTAACTTTATGTTAATTTTGCTCAAAATGTACATACATAATAGCTAAATTGGTGATTGAAGAATTTATGTAAATAAAATTGTGAAAAATCTTGTGAATTCCTTGAAACTTTTCTATGATTTTAATGAATAAAATTACTAAATCTTTTCTTTAAGTTTATTAAGATAGATACAAAAATTAATTTCTTGAAAAAATGATTAAGGTAATAGAATTAACATCTTTGATTAAATTTTACTATCCTTAATGTTTTTGTCCTTTAAAAGACAACCCTTTTTTGTAAATTAATTTGAGCCTATGGTTCAAGAACAAGTAGAATTGCACAAAAAGATAATAAATTATATAAAAACACAAGAATAAAATTTAAGAGTGTTAATTATGCTTTAATTAATTAAATGTCCAACATATACAAAATAACCATGGCTATAATATATAACCCACGTATAAAACAAAATTTCAATAATAATAATAATAATAATAATAATAAAGGAACAAGTTAAAAAGAAATATAAAAAAGGTTATGCATTGAAAAGATTAGCAAAAATAAAATAAAGCAAATCAATAATGATATTTAGGTTCAAAATAATGAAATCTTATTGACATTCTTGGTCTTAGAATAATGTTATTTATAGGTTTTTTTCTTACTACATGGATTCATGAATATTTTTTTTTCTTCTTTTCCCTTCATTTGATTAAACCAACAAACTTAGCCACATTACAACAAATAAAAGACCTTTTGATTTTAAGAAAAGTTTTTGGTGAATAGAGGTACGATTTTAAGGAAAAGTGTATAGTACTCCATTCAACTTTAAAAAGAGTATTGATATTTTATATGGAGAAATAATGTTCCAATTTGTTTAAGCTACATGATCATTATTGTTAATTAATACTACATCACACACTGAACATGATATCTAAAATTTATTAGATTTTGAAACCATAATATTGTTAAACCTTCGATAAAAAATGTTGGAAAAAGTATTCTCTCTACTAAGAGTGTTAACTTTGCTTGAGAAATAACAAAAAATATGTCTGGAGAGTTTAATAAGTTTTATTTTGTATACATTTTGTATACATCAATTCTATTACATTTATATATTTTTTATTATTATAATGAGTTAAAATTATTTATTTTATATTTATTAAGAAAATATTATTTTTTTGGATTTTTTTGGGTTTTTGGGGAATTTTAATGAATTTTTTATTAATTTTATTTGATAAATAAATGTATTTAGAAAGATCCGTGGATGTACTTAGAATAGGTGATGTAATTAGACAGTTCGTGGATGTTCTTAGAAAGAAGAAAATCAAAACGAGGCCATTTTGTTAGCTCCCAACGCGAACGACGATCCCTACATGCATCGTTTCTCAGGCATCCTTAAGCCCATATGATACGTCGTTTGGTCAGACTCCCAACTTCGCACACATGTAACTGTTCCGCTTATAATTCCCTTGGGTGACATTTGTCTAAAAGATTATTTCACCCAGCAAAATTCACGCATCTCATGTATCTTGTCCGGGTGTTCTAATTCCAATCCTACTCTACCAAAACAACGCCCCATAAACCATAATAGGAATTAAAATTGGACAAAAATTAAGAAAAAAATTCATACTCAATACAATATTACAATAGCTTTCAAGGGAGATTCAATTACAAATTGATGATTTATTTTTTGGTTCTTATGCTTTCAATAATTCATCTAATTTCTCTTCTTTTTATTGCTCTTTCTCTTCTTTATTATAGAGTATTTAGTTATTATTATAAATTTGATAAATTCTATGTTTAATTTGTTGAAAAAAACAAGAAATAACTCTACACAAAAGAGCTCTCAAGTTTGTATTTTTTTTTCATTACAATTGTATAACTATATATAAGGAAATCGATTTCTTGAATTAAGGATTCTTTGAATTACCTTAAATTAAAGATTTATTGATTTACTCATTGAATTAAAGATTTCTTGATTTACTCATTGAATTAAAGATTCATTGATTTACTCATTGAATTAAAGATATATTGATTTACCCCTTGAATTAAAATCCTTGTTTTACTTATTGAATTAAAGACTAACATTCAATACTCCCCCTCAAGCTGGATCCAGAAGGTTTATGGATCCAAGATTGGACAGAAGTCGTTGAAACTGATGAGAAGCCAAGGGCTTGGTAAAGATGTCGGCCAATTGGTCGAAGCTTCTTGTATAATGTGTATGAATCACCTGCGATTGAACTTGTTCACGAACGTAATGACAATCAACTTCAATGTGTTTCTTCCTCTCGTGAAACACTGGGTTTGATGCTATATGCATGGCTACCTGCTTGTCACAAAATAAGGACATAGGAAGAGTTGTAGGAACACCTAAATCACACAAAAGACATTTAAGCCATATCAACTCACATGTAGTTGAAGCCATTGCATGATACTCAACTTCGGCACTTGATCTGGCGATGATAGTTTGCTTCTTACTCTTCCATGTGACCAAGTTTCCACCAATAAATGTACAGTATCCAGTGATGGACTTATGATCGATTGTGTTCCCTACCCTATCAACATCGCAATACCCCATGATTTGTGTGTTTTCATTCTTCTTTATGATGATACCATGACCCACTAATCCTTTTAAGTAGCATAAAATTCTTTTAACAAGGGTCAAATGCTTAAGTGTCGGGGAGTTCATGAATTGCCTCATAATACTTACAGAATATGTGATGTTAGGTCTAGTGATTGTTAGGTAGATCAACTTACCAACTAGTCATTGGTAATAACTTATATCAGTGAATGGCGTGCCTTTTAAGCTAGATTTGAGCTTGCTATCAAGATGGGTAATGGTTAATTTAGCATCGCTCATGTTAACTTCCTTGAGCAAATCTAGGATATATTTCCTTTGGTTAAGAAAGAGTCCCTTGTGCAAGGTTGTCATTTCTATACCAAGAAAGTATTTCAATATCCAAAGATCTTTAATTGCAAACCTTTGTCTGAATGACTGTTTGAGGTTGAAAATCTCGTCATCATTATCACTTGTAACTATTAGATCATCTACATAAATTAGCACAACCAATTTGCTCATAGCTCTTATGCGAACAAATAGTGAGGAATCGGCATTGCTACTTATGAAACCAATACTAGTGAGAATTAAGCTTAGCTTAGCATACCAAGCTCATGGGGACTGTTTCAGACCATAAATGGATTTTTGCAATTTTCATACTAAATCCAATTCATTCCTTTGAGGATGCCCAAGTGGGAATTTCATATAGACTTCTTCTTTGAGATCACCGTGCAAGAATGCATTCTTCACATCCATTTGGTACATGGACCACCCTTTGTTTATAGCCATGGACAGTAGCACCCTTACTGTGTTCATTTTGGCAACAAGTGCAAATGTTTCTTTGTAATCCACCTCGAATGTTTGAGTGAATCCTCGAGCCACCAATCTTGCTTTATGCCTTTCAATTGATCCATTTGACTTGAATTTGAGCTTATAAATCAATTTGCAACCAATAGCTTTCTTACCTTTTAGAAGTTTGGTGATGTTCCAGGTGTTGTGTTGATCTAGGGGTTTAAGTTCTTCTTGCATGGCTTTCTTTCACACCTCTTGGTTGTTGGCCTCATGAAAGTTTTGAGGCTCACTATAACTCGATATAATGTTGAGGAATGCGACATGATCTGGTGTCACTCTCTTGTAAAACACAAAATTAGAGATGGGATGTGTGGGTTTATAGGTGACAAAGTCTTGAAGTCTTATGGTAAGTTGCCTAACACACATTGGATTACATCGTGGAGCAGGAAGAGTTGTCTCACACTTGTTCACATCGTGTACCATATTGTGAGGATCATCTTGATTGTCACCATCTTCATATAGTGTGCCATCAAGGCGAGACTCTTCATTGCTACTTTCAGTTAGAGATGTATCAATGTTAACATGCCTGAGATCTTGTGTTATGGAGCCTCAAGTTCGATTCTTGGTAGTGGAAACACATATAAGATGCCATCCTCTTGACTTATGATTTCACGTGACTTACTGAAAAAAGTGTTAGTTTCATAAAATTAAACATCTTTGGACACAATCAATCTCCTAAGTTGGGGATCATAACACTTATATCCCTTTTTGTGTAGATGAATAACCAAGAAAAATAAATTTAACAACTCTAGGATCCAATTTATCTCGGTGATGATATTGAACGTGTACAAAATAGATGCAGCCAAAGACTCTAAGGTGTGAGAGGTTAATTTTTCTTCCTTTCATGACCTCTAAGGGAGACTTGAAATCCAAGACTCGTTTGGGTAATCTATTGATGATGTAAACATCTGCCATAACCCCTTGGGACAAGAATATCTTTAGTACATTCATTTGTAGCATTAGTGCTCTACTTTTTTCAAGTACATCATGGTTTTTGGGTTCGGCTACACCATTTTTTTAGGTATGCCAACACAACTTGTTTGAAGCATAATGCCATGATGCTCAAATATTATTTCATTATATGAGACATGTATTCGGTGCCATTGTTAGACCTTAAGGTTTGAATTTTAGAGAAGTGATTTTTAACAAGGTTATGAAAGTCCTTAAATACTTCCATAACTTCATTCTTAGACTTTAAAAGATACAACCATGTGACTCGAGAGAAATCATCAACAAAATCACAAAATACTTATAACCATCAAAAGATTCATTAGTTGGTCCCCATACATATGAATGAACTAGTTCAAAACACTTACTAGCCCTAGACAAGGAAGAATTAAAAGACAATCTAGTAGCCTTAGACAAGTGGCAAGTTTCACATGAAATTACATCCTTCCATAAGTTTGGAAATAAAGTTGACAAAATGGGTGGAAAAGGGTAAGCTAAACGTTGATGCCACAATTTATTATCTTGGATGGGGTTAAACCTGGCTTAAAACCCTCTGGGATTTCTCTTGCATATGTAATAGAGACTATCTAAATAAAACCTTTCACCAATCGTCTTTTTGGTGACACAATCTTGAAAAATGACATTGTGAGGAGAAAAAATAGCTAAACAATTCAAAGTATTTGTGATTTTTCCTACAGACAGAAGTTGGAAAGGAAATGAAAGTATATATAAAATCACTGACTCAATTTCATCTAACATTAATTTTATTTTTTCCTTTCATAAAATCTTTACATTCTCACCATTTGTAATTGAAACTTGAGAAGGATTTGCTAATTTTTTAAATTTATGAGACTTTGACACATGGTTGGTCATATGATTTGTGGCACCTGAATCTATAACTCAAAAATCATGCAACATATTTATTTTAAGAGAAATTTTAAAGGTTTTTATAATCTTGCATGTCCTCTTGTGATATGAGTTTTGTATCTGCTAAGAAACCTACAAACTTGCCTAGGAATGCCATCGAGTTTCCTTCTACTATGTTGTCAAAATGGTCAATTCTAGCTCCTCATGTCTTGCCTTGAAGATACAACATAAACTCATTGATGAGTTCAGTTGGATTCAGTATGAAGTTCTTGAATTGATCAAACCTATTAGAGGAGGAAGAAGCATGATTTACACGGTGTGCAATACGGTTCACCTTCTATAAACCCTTATTCTTCACAAAATCAGGCTTTAATTTTGGATGTAAAAACCAACATGTGTCCTTAATATGGCCCGTATAGTTGCAGTGTTGACACTTCAAGTTTGAATGCTTCCCTTTGTACTTCCTCTCGTTGGTTAGATAGGCTCTTGCCTTAGGTACACTAGCTATTGTAGCCATGTTCATGACTTTCCTTCTTACTTCTTCATGTTGAATTTTCGCACATACACTGGTGAAGGAAGGAAGTTCAGTGTTCATGAGTATGTGGCATCATAGATATTCATATGTTAATCGAGACTGGACAGAAGTTGAAATATCTTATCTTCTTTCGCTCTCTTTCATAGCAATGCTATATTGATTGTATGAGGACGATATATTTCCAACTTATTCCACATGCTTTTCATGCTCCCTAAGAGTTGTACAAAAGGCTTACCATCTTACTGCAGATCGGATATGTCCTTTAATTGAAAAATTCATGCAGCATTGTTTTAACTGTCATACATTTCCTTGATTATCTCACATAGCTGGTATGTGGATTTAGAGTAACTGAATATTTCAGTTAATTTACGTTCCATGGAATTTAGGAGCCATGACATAACCAGTTAATCCTTGCTAAGCCAAGATTCATAGGTTAGTGAGGAAACATCAGGTACTTCGATACTTCCATTTATGAATCCCAATTTGGACCTTCCAACTAGAGCTAGAGACACTACTCTCTACCAAGGCAAGTAATTAAACGCATTCAACAAGACTGAGCTTAATATTTGATTTGAGTTGACATCCACCTCATGTACATTCATGAAGGAAAGCATTGGTGAACTTTCAGCTTTTGATCCTAGCGGCTTGTCTTCAGCCATTTTGAAGATTAAAGATGTTCAAATAGTAATAAAGCAAAAGCAAGTAAATTTTCTTGCTTTAATACCATGTTGAAAAAAACACAGAATAACTCTTCACAAAAGAGCTCTCAAGTTTGTATTTTTTTTTCATTACAATTGTATAACTATATATAAGGAGATTGACACCTTGAATTGCTCATTGAATTAAGGATTCATTGATTTACTCCTCGAATTAAGGATTCCTTGATTTACTCATTGTTGCGTGTTTTTCAACACACAAAAACGTGCAAGTATACACGGTCACAAGTAATAATATTTGTAAGTAAAGATCGTTCCCACGGAGATTTATTACTAGCATTTGTTGATTATTAAAATTATTTAAACCTGATGTTATCCAAACAGTCAATAATTTGTTGTAGTTTGTCTTAATTAATTTTTTTAACAGATTGTACGAAAATTCTAGGATTGCAGTTCACCCAAATTAATCCACTTGAATAATTTATTCTCTCTTGATTTATGTTCTCGTGTTTTAAGTTGTTAACCAAGAACTCCTAATTTATCCATATATCTCTTTCAAGCTCCATACAGACACACCTAGTTAAAATAATTCACTATATTCCTATGAGAATTAAATTAAACAAATTTATTAAGTTCTGAGTTCTCAAACAGTCACACATACAATAAAAGTATATTTCTATCCCTTATGTATATACGTTATTTTATCACGAGCAGCACACAAAAATGCCTTTTTCAAGTTTATTTAAGTGTCACATATCAGTTAATTAATCTTCCGATAATTAAAAGCATTAAACACAGATAAAATAAACAACTTAAAACAGTTTCATAAATCATTCAAAAATAATTAATTCAAGTTTCATAATTTACGCTACACTGCAATCCTAGAACAAATATATTAGTTCATAGCAGAATTTAAAATTACAACACAACAAAAATAAAACATTGCAGAGAAACAAAAATTAAAAGAAAATAGATAAGAAAAAAAACTCTTTCACGATTCCTCAATGAACAATAAATTTCTTCCCTTTTCTTCTTCTTTGTTGTCTTCTTTCTCTGTAATTTTCGAGAGAAACCAAAAAGAACTGAGAGAAGAAAAACTAAACTCGAAAACTCTAAACTAAAAAATCAAAAATCACGCGTACAACAATATATCCCACTTTTCAATTCTTATTTTTTTATTTTTTATTTTTTTATATTTTTTTTATATTAAAAGTGGGGACAAAAATGTATGGGGAGCACGCGTGAAAACATTCTGCGCATTTTTTTGATTTTTTTCTCTTTTTACGCATGCCACGTGTCACTATGTGATTTGCTGAGCGAAATGTGACGACACGTGGCAGCTTTTCATTGGATCGTAAGGCCGGGCGCATGAAGAACGCGTCGCACACGAATCCTCGTGTTGGAATCAATTAACGGCTGGAAATGGGCGCGGTTTCTGCATTTTTATTTCACCAAATACATGCCACGTGTCACCATGTTATTCGCTGGAATATTTATGAGACATGTGGCTACTTATTTTCCGTTGATACACGAGGGTGCACGCAGCTTGGATGTCTCGCGTCACACAGGATTTATAGACGCGCGGCTCGGTGCGCGACAGCTTCGTTCAACGTGCTTCAATCTGGACCGTTCAACTCATCCAACGGCGATCGATGCGCCTCGAGGGAATCTGCGCAGCCGACATGTGGGTCCCACCCTGCACGCCGGTCTGCGCGACGTAATAAATCCTGCATCCATTCTCTTTGGTCGGGTTTGATCTACACGCGCCAATCCTGACCGTTTATGCTTTGATCGGACGGACCACGTTGTACGCGTGGATGTTGACGCGTGGAACTTCTCTCCTGCGAAGAAAAATAACTTTTATTAATTATATTTTCACCCTCAAATATATTTCAAATTACATTTTAAACTTTGGTTAATTGCAATTTAGCCCTTTTGGTAATTTAAATTAAATTTTAAACTTTTAATAAATACAACTAAGCCCGATTTTAATTTAAATTATATTTTCAACTTTTATAAATTGCAATTAATCCCTATTTTATTTGAAATTATATTTTTGGACAAAAATTTACCATTAAGAGCGTTTTAGATACATTTTATTTGATTTTCTTAAAATTTAGAAAAAACAGTAAATCCTAATTTATTAAACTAAAATTAACTAAAAATAAAGAGAATCTAGCAATTATAATTAATAAAATAGTTGAAAATAACTATATAAAATACAGTTATCAACACCCCCAAACTTAAGTTTTTGCTAGTCCTTGAGCAAAAGGAAGAAAATAAAACAAAGATAACTGCATTTAAAATAGTGATTTTCAAAATATTTCTTTTGTCTTTTGAAATTACATAACTCAAAGAAATAAAAGAATTTTATCTAAGTATCAAAATCAATTTTAAAGTATATTACATTTTCTCAATGATTTGTAGTGTGTGTGTGAAGTCTTTTCATATTTCAACACATGCAATCCGGATCAGTTTATACAAATATAAAATCAATCAAATTTTCATGAAATCACAAATCTCATAAGTTTATTTTTCATTTCTCTCTCCACTAATGTAGACAAACACAAAACACAAAATCAATAGGACTTTATTAAGCTTGTAATGTATGGTTTAGGTAAAGGTAGGATAAAGGATAATATTTAGCTCAAAACTTTTCCCAAACATAACATTTTAGGATTGAAAAAGATAATTCTATCATCACAATAATTACTTCCCAATTTGGGATTTCTCATCACATACAATAACTATATATATTTTTCTTTTCTTTTCAGAATCTTTTTTTTTTCAGAGAGATATGCATCATTTAAATCGAAGAAATAAAAATAAATCACTATTCATAGCAACATATCTTCAATCAACCAAACAAACAAAACTAGACGCGCAACAATATCAAACAGTATTTCAAATAAGTTTAATCTCAACACCCCCGAACTTAATATGCACATTGTCCCCAATGTGTGAAAATTAAAGAACAAAGAAGATGTGTTAAAAGAAACTTCCCTGAATGGTGAGTTGACTTGTGAGATTGAAATCCAAAATTGTTTTACCTCCTCCGATTTACACCTATCAAAACAAAGAAACAGAATGAAGAAATATGCAACTAATACATGTTCTAAAATACAATAAAAATAAATAAATAAAAACTAAAACACATGGGTTGCCTCCCAAGAAGCGCTTGATTTAGAGTCATCAGCTTGACTGCCTTTCTCCTTGCTTTAGGTTGGATCAGATAAGAAAATGGTGGACTTTTGACGATCAATGTCACCCCCCCAATAATGTTTGAGTCTTTGCCCGTTCACTTGGAAGGTAATTTGTGATTCTTCTCCTTTAATCTCAACAGCCCCATATGGGTGTACTTTGGTAATAATGAAAGGCCCTGACCACTTAGATTTCAATTTTCCTGAGAAGAACTTCAAACGAGAATTGTTCAAACGAGAATTGAAGAGCAATACTTTCTATCCTGGTTCAAAGTGTCGATGCAAGATTTTGTTGTCATGCCACCTCTTCGTCTTTTCCTTATAAATCTCAGCATTTTCATATGCGTGTAAACGAATCTCATCCATCTCATTGAGTTGTAGGAGACATTTTTCGCCAGCAGCGCCTAAATCAAAATTTAAATTCTTGATAGCCCAATACGCATGGTGCTCTAATTCAACCGGGAGATGACAAGCTTTCCCAAAAACTAACCGATATGGGGACATCCCAATGGGTGTCTTGTATGTCGTCGGTATGCCCAGAGTGCATCATCCAACCTCTTAGACCAATCCTTCCTTGAAGGATTTACCGTCTTCTCCAAAATCCTCTTCACCTCTCTATTTGATATCTCGACTTGTCCACTTGTTTGAGGATGATAAGCAGTTGCAATCTTGTGAGTGACACCGTATTTGGCAAGGAGGGTTTCAAAAGATTTGTTGCAAAAATGAGTTCCAAAGATCGCTATGATTGCCCTTGGGGTGCCAAAACGAGTAAAAATGTTTTTCTTTAGAAAATTCAACACCACTTTGGAATCATTGGTAGGCAAGGGAATCGCTTCTACCCATTTAGAAACATAATCCACAGCAACCATAATGTAAAGGTTGTTGTAGGAAGAGATAAAAGACCCCATGAAGTCAATTCCCCAAACATCAAATATTTCTACCTCAAGAATGTTGTTTAGAGGCATCTCATGTTTCTTAGAAATGTTACCAACTCTTTGGCACCTGTCACATTGTGAGACAAAGAAATGTGCATCTTTAAATAGATTTGGCCAAGAAAACTGCAGTTGAAGAACCTTAGCCGAGGTTCTTTCTCTTCCAAAATGGCCTCCATAAATTTGAAGAATGACAATGTTTAAGTATATTTTCAATTTCTTCCTTTGGGACACACCTTTCCGATAATTTGATCTGCACATTGCTTAAACAAGTAAGGCTCATCCCATAAATAGTACTTAACATCGTGTAGGAATTTTTTTCTTCGTTGGAAAGATATTTCAGGCAGGAGCACATTGCTTACGATGTAATTAACATAGTCTGCGTACCATGGCACACTTCTATGATTAAAGGAAAATAGTTGCTCATCAGGAAAAGTCTCACCAATGATAGTCTTGTCCACGGCTCCATCATTATTCTCCAATCTCGATAGATGATCAGCCACTTGATTTTCGGTTCCTTTCTTATCTTTGATCTCCAAATCAAATTCTTGCAATAGGAGGATCCATCTAATCAATCTCGGTTTTGCATCTTTTTTAGCCATAAGATATTTTATAGCAGAATGATCAGTATAAACTATCACCTTAGTTCCGATTAGGTAGGATCGAAACTTTTCAAAAGCATATACAACAGCAAGTAATTCTTTTTCAGTGGTAGCATAATTCAGTTGAGCTTCGGTCAAAGTTTTACTGGCATAGTATATGGCATGGAAAACTCTCTTTTTTCGTTGTCCTAAAACCGCTCCTACTGCAAAATCACTGGCATCACACATGAGCTCAAAAGGTAGATTCCAATCTGGTGCAATAATGATGGGAGCCGTGATCAACTTTTCTTTCAAAACCCTAAAGCTTCAAAACACTCTTCGTCAAATGTGAATTTTGTATCTTTCTCCAAAAGATTGCAAAGAGGCTTAGATATCTTGGAAAAATCTTTTATGAAACGCCTATAGAATCCTGCATGACCAAGAAAGCTTCTAATTCCTTTCACCGATGTTGGAGGCGGTAGTTTCTCAATGGTTTCAATCTTTGCCCTATCCACTTCAATTCCTTTGGATGAAATTAGATGGCCAAGAACCACACCTTCTTCTACCATGAAGTGGCACTTTTCCCAATTTAAAACCAAATTTGTTTCTTCGCATTTTTGTAGGACCAAAGAAAGGTTATGTAAGCACATATCAAATGAATCTCCAAACAATGAGAAGTCATCCATAAATATCTCAATAAAATCTTCCACCATGTTTGAGAAGATAGTCATCATACACCTTTGAAAAGTTCTTTGGAGCATTACACAATCCAAACGGCATTCTTCGTAAAGCAAAGTTCCATATGGACAAGTGAAAGTGGTCTTCTCTTGATCCTGAGGTGCGATAGCAATTTGGTTGTATCCAGAATATCCATCCAAGAAACAATAAAAAGAATGTCCTGCCAATCTATCTAACATTTGGTCAATAAATGGAAGGGGAAAATGATCCTTTCGAGTGGCCTTGTTGAGCTTCCGATAATCCATGCATACCCGTCAACCCGTCACTTTCCTTGTAGGAATCAGCTCATTATTGCTATTAGTCTCCACTGTAATTCCTCCTTTCTTTGGAACACAATGAATTGGGCTGACCCAAGAGCTATCTGAAATAGGATAGATAATACCTGCATCTAACCACTTAATGATTTCATCTTTTACTACTTCCTTCATGATTGGATTCAAACGACGTTGATGCTCAATAGTAGGCTTGAAATCTTCCTCAAACAAGATCTTGTGCATGCATATTGTAGGGCTAATTCCTTTAATGTCAGCTATCGACCACCCTAATGCTAACTTGTAATTTCTCAACACTCTTAACAGCTTCTTTTCTTGATCATCATCTAGAGATGCTGAAATAATCACAGGCATTGTAGACATTTTGCCCAAATAAGCATACCTTAGATGGTTAGGTAGTGGCTTAAGCTCCAATAATGGTTTCTGTTCCATAGATGGCTTCACATAGGTAAACTTAGATGGTGTTGCAACTTGTGATGCCTCTTCTTCAGTTTGCGGACTAAAGAGTTGTGGAGATGCTTCAAGTAACTTGAGATATTCAAGAGAATCAAAGTTATCAATAACATTGTCATTCACAAGTGCAAGTTCCAAAGCATCAGTACACAAGTTTTCCCTGAAATTGTTTTCAACTAACGCATTCACCATGTCAACTCTAAAGCAATCATCAGATTCTCTTGGAAATTTCATAGCTTTAAAGACATTGAAAGTTACCTCTTGGTCTTGAACTCTCATGGTGAGCTCACCTTTTTGAACATCAATCAAAGTTCTACCAGTAGCTAAAAATGGTCTCCCCAGAATAATAGGAATTTCTTTATCTTCCTCCATGTCAAGAATTATGAAATCTGCAGGAAAGATAAACTTGTCAACCTTGACAAGCACATCCTCTATAATGCCTCTTGGGTGTTTCAAAGACCTATCTGCAAGTTGAAGAGTTACAGTGGTCGGTTGTGCTTCTCCTAATCCAAGTCTTTGATAGATGGATAGTGGCATCAAATTAATGCTTGCACCCAGATCGTAAAGAGCTCTACCAAAAAATTTCTCACCAATAGTACAAGGAATGGTGAAGCTTCCTGGATCTTTGAACTTAGGTGGTAGCTTCTTCTGAAGAATGGCACTACACTCCTCTGTGAGAGCAACTGTCTCAAAATCACCTAACCTTCTCTTCTTAGACAAAATGTCTTTCATGAATTTCACATAGCTAGGCATTTGCTCCAAGGCATCAGCGAAAGGAATGTTTATATGAAGTTTCTTAAATACTTCAAGAAACTTGGAGAATTGCTTATCAAGCTTTTGCTTATGGAAGCGTTGAGGAAATGGAATTGGTGGATTATACGACTTGAGACTTTCTAAAACTGGTTTCATTATGGGTTTTGTTGATGCTTCATTTTCTTCAGCTATTTCTTCTCCACTATCTTGTTTTTCTGGGTCAATAGCTTCAACAATAAGAGTTGGCGGATAAATGGGCTTGTGTATTTCTTCTAACTCTTTTCCACTTCTCAATGTAACTGCTTTACAATGCTCTTTTCCTTCCCTTTTTGGATTGACTTCGGTATCACTCGGTAAAACTCCTTGAGGGCGGTTGTTGACAGCAGTAGCTAATTGACCCAATTGAACTTCAAGATTTCTAATAGATGTTGCTTGATTTTGGAGAATAGCCTCATTCTTAGCCATGTATTGAGCAAACATATCTTCCAATGAAGGCTTTCTCTCTTGTTGTGGGGCTTGATTATGAAAACCTGGTGGATGAATGGGCTTCATAGAAGATGATTGGCCTTGATTATTACTCCAAGAAAAATTAGGGTGATTCTTCCACCCTGGATTGTAAGTGTTGGAATAGGGATTGTTTTGATTGTTTTGGTTACTATTATAATTGGAAACAAAATTAACAGATTCAGAGTTATGAGGACATCTCTCACTGGCATGATTTCCATTGCAAATTTCACATGCAACAAAAGGACTCTGAATAGAATGGACACCCATAGTATCCATCTTTTTCACCAAAGTAGATACTTGTGCAGTTAAAGCAGTCATAGCATCAATCTCATGAATTCCAGCTGCTTTCTTAGGCAACATCCTCTCTGATGGCCATTCATAACTATTTGAGGCCATTTCCTCTAATAAGTTGTATGCTTCATCAATTGATTTCCCATTAAAGCACCACTGCTGCGAGATCAATCATGTTTCTAGTTTGACCCATCAAACTATTATAAAATGTTTGAACTTGAAGCCACTTCGGTAATCCGTGGTGAGGACATCTTCGAAGTAGCTCCTTGTACCTCTCCCAAGCTTCATATAATGACTCTGAGTCAAACTGCATAAAAGTGGTGATTTCATTCCTCATGCCTCCGGTCTTTGCTTGTGGAAAATATTTGGCTAAAAATTTTTGAGCCAAATCCTCCCACGTAGTGATAGAACCACATGGTAATGAATTCAACCAACTCTTTGCCTTATCCCTAAGTGAAAAGGGAAAAAGTCTCAACCGAATAGCATCATCAGTGACTCCATTGTGCCTAAATGTGTCACAAATCTCAAGAAAATTTGATATATGGGAGTTTGGATCATCGTGGGGTAAACCACCAAATTGAACCGAAGTCTGAATCATATGAATTATTGCAGGCTTAATTTCAAAATTATTAGCTTGAATTAAAGGTCTCCTAATGCTTGAATGGATGCCACCAACCATGGGCACTGCATAATCTCTTAAGGATCTTGGTTCTTCTACTTCTGGAATTTCATTATCCATAGCTAGATGTTCTAAGGTTTCTTGTTTATTATTTCTCTTTAAGTTCAAAATAGTTCTATGGATTTCTAGATCTAATGGAACTAAGTCAAGATTTCTTATGCGTCGCATACAAAGTCCCACTCTATCCAAAATTAAATCTAATACAATATATAAATTAAATTTAAACCATAAATAAACACACAAATCCAAGCAAGTAACAGTAAGCAATCAAAAAAAATAAATAAATTTTTTTTTTGAATTAAAATAAGATTAATTGGTATTAATATCAACAAAAATTAATAAAATAAATCCCCGGCAACGGCGCCAAAAACTTGTTGCGTGTTTTTCAACACACAAAAACGTCCAAGTATAGCCGGTCCCAGGTAGTAATATTTGTAAATAAAGATCGTTCCCACGGAGATTTATTACTAGCGTTTGTTGATTATTAAAATTATTTAAACTCGATGTTATCCAAACAAATAATAATTTGTTGCGGTTGTCTTAATTAATTTTTTAACAGATTGTACGAAAATTCTAGGATTGCGGTTCACCCAAATTAATCCACTTGAATAATTTATTCTCTCTTGATTTATGTTCTCGTGTTTTAAGTTGTTAACCAAGAACTCCTAATTTATCCATATATCTCTTTCAAACTCCATACGTACACACCTAGTTAAAATAATTCACTATATTCCTATGAGAATTAAATTAAACAGATTTATTAAGTTCGAAGTTCTCAAACAAATACACATACAATAAAAGTATATTTCTATCCCTTATGTATATACGTTATTTTATCACGAAAGACACAAAAATGCCTTTTTCAAGTTTATTTAAGTGTCACATATCAGTTAATTAATCTTCCGATAATTAAAAGCATTAAACACAGATAAAATAAACAACTTAAAACAATTTCATAAATCATTCAAAAATAATTAATTCAAGTTTCATAATTTACACTACACTGCAATCCTAGAACAAATATATTAGTTCATAGCAGAATTTAAAATTACAACACAACAAAAATAAAACATTGTAGAGAAACAAAAATTAAAAGAAAATAGATAAGAAAAAAAACTCTTTCACGATTCCTCAATGAACAATAAATTTCTTCCCTTTTCTTCTTCTTTGTTGTCTTCTTTCTCTGTAATTTTCGAGAGAAACCAAAAAGAACTGAGAGAAGAAAAACTAAACTCGAAAACTCTAAACTAAAAAATCAAAAATCACGCGTACAACAATATATCCCACTTTTCAATTCTTATTTTTTTATTTTTTATTTTTTTATATTTTTTTTATATTAAAAGTGGGGACAAAAATGTATGGGGAGCACGCGTGAAAACATTCTGCGCATATTTTTGATTTTTTTCTCTTTTTACGCATGCCACGTGTCACTATGTGATTTCTTTGAGCGAAATGTGGTGACACGTGGTAGCTTTTCATTGGATCGTAAGGCCGGGCGCATGAAGAACGCGTCGCACACGAATCCTCGCGTTGGAATCAATTAACGGCTGGAAATGGGCGCGGTTTCTGCATTTTTATTTCACCAAATACATGCCACGTGTCACCATGTTATTCGCTGGAATATTTATGAGACACGTGGCTGCTTATTTTCCGTTGATACACGAGGGTGCACGCGGCTTGGATGTCTCGCGTCACATGGGATTTATAGACGCGCGGCTCGGTGCGCGGCGACTTCGTTCAACGTGCTTCAATCTGGACCGTTCAACTCATCCAATCCGCGATCGATGCGCCTCGAGGGAATCTGTAGCCCAACATGTGGGTCCCACCGCACGCCGTCTGCGCGACGTAATAAATCCTGCATCCATTCTCTTTGGTCGGGTTTGATCTACACGCGCCAATCCTGACCGTTTATGCTTTGATCGGACGGACCACGTTGTACGCGTGGATGTTGACGTGTGGAACTTCTCTCCTGCGAAGAAAAATAACTTTTATTAATTATATTTTCACCCTCAAATATATTTCAAATTACATTTTAAACTTTGGTTAATTGCAATTTAGCCCTTTTGGTAATTTAAATTAAATTTTAAACTTTTAATAATTACAACTAAGCCCGATTTTAATTTAAATTATATTTTCAACTTTTATAAATTGCAATTAATCCCTATTTTATTTGAAATTATATTTTTGGACAAAAATTTACCATTAAGAGCGTTTTAGATACATTTTATTTGATTTTCTTAAAATTTAGAAAAAACAGTAAATCCTAATTTATTAAACTAAAATTAACTAAAAATAGAGAGAATCTAGCAATTATAATTAATAAAATAGTTGAAAATAACTATATAAAATACAGTTATCACTCATTCAATTAAGGATTCATTGATTTACTCTTTGAATTAAGGTTCTTACTTTACTCCTTGAATTAAGGACTAACATTCAATATAATTAAATATTTAATATGATTGTCGGTAATTTTTAAGTTCTAAATTATGGTTTAATTAATTTAATGTTATGATAAATTTTAATTTTGATTATTGGTTTTTTTAATTCTATGTGGAAATACTAAAACTATGCATGTTCATATTAGAGTAATTAACTAATTTATTGCATGAATATGTATATATCTAATATAAGATGTTAATATATAATCGTTAATATTATTATTCAAAAGTGGTATCTTATAACTGCTGTCATAAGTATGGTTAAACGTCAACATTAATAGTTAAACGATTGTTATAATCTTATCTAGTTTAGTTATCATTTTTTTTAAATTCTAATGCAATAAATGAATTACATATAATAAGAATACTTTTAAGTTGTTCAGGATTTATGTTAATTTATGATGTTATTTTAAATCAATTATACAGTAAGAAAATGTGAAAAAATTTAAGTGGACCTAGAGTTATAAAATTAAATTTAAGAATTTAAGAAAGGTTTTAAATTATTAATTTGATTTAAGATTTAAGATATTAATTTTGATTCATAATATGATTAATTAAATTATAGATTAGTGATGATAATAATACGATGATAACATATCTCTTATTAATTTCTCAAAAAATCACGTTTTTATTATTTTATTTATTTTTATTTTTATCTTCTTTTCTAAAACAACAAAAAAAACTACATTCTCTAATTTTAAGTAATCTATTAATGAAGTGGTAATTAAGAGTAAACATTGTTATTAATTTTTATAAATATAACTTTTTTTTATAAAATTATTTATCAGGTCATCACGTATCCTTGCGTTTTTTTTAATAAGAGACTAAATTTTGCAGGATCTGACAGCGAACAAAGAGGACGGAAATGGGATTCAAGAAGCATGATGTGAATTTCAGAACCCGAAAAATAAAACATGTGAAAAGTTTCCTTTGTCAATTCCTTCAACGTTCAGATTTGTATTGGCACTGTTTAGAAAGCGTTCACATTCTTCATTTAGCTTTAACCACATGATTACTTATGACTTATGATAACCACAAAGCTGCACTAAATGTTTGTTACTTGTGAGAGAGTGTTGATGATACAAATTGCAACATGTTTAGGTCTCAGTGGGACTAATATCTTTATTGAACCACCGTCCATAGTAAATGCAAACAAAGAAAAAAGAGAGAGAAAAGGGACAAAAGCATTCAGTGATGTTTGTTTCAACTAATTTATTCCTTCTAAGTTTTCTTTTCTTAATACAGTTACATTGACACACACTTGTACATGGATGGGCTCAAAACAGTATTGACGTAGCAACAAAGGCATATGCCATTGCAATACGAGAGAATTAGCAGTAAACAGTATTTTTGCTACCCTATAATGGACACATAAACACATTATTGTGCTAGTAGCATAAAAGGGTAAAATATACAGAGTCAATGCAAAATTACAAAAATCTTGTGGGAATATATTCATGTATTCTAAGAGGTAGACTGTAGTACTCTTCAGTTCTACCATCTCCGTTTCTGTGCTGGAAGGGTTTCCACCATGGGACTCCCCTGTCATCCATTGCATACTTTGCCTCCAGAGTGCTATCAAGCAGTGTTCCCACAATCAGGGCAACTGTTGGCGGTGAAGAGAAGATCGTGTTCCATATATCATCGAACTGCAAAAACAGGAAGAAAATTAACATTTACATTAGACACCTTAACCAATCACTCGAAAAGTAAACGAGAATGGTATATGACATCTCATAATTTCACAAAGTTGCATTAAATGCGATTGTTTTATTTTCATCTATGCATCAGCTTGTCTTAAGGCTCAGCCATGATGCTTAACTGCTTATTGAGCTCGTAGATTGCAGTATATAAGAGTTGTACTTACCCATCTTCCATCAGTTCTGACAGGTCCATGACCATCTGGGGAAGTGTTCATAACAAAATATTGAGGAATTGAAATCCCAAGGAACAATGAAAGGCCCAAAACGTATATATTTCTCATGGAATTATTGTTTGTAAACTGTATGAATGAGATTCCAGTAGCAGCTACAGCAGAAACAAAAGTAAACTGTAAAAGTAGTCATCAAGAATACATTAAATACCAACACCATAATGAGAAAAATAACATAAATGCCCACTTTGTTGCTAAAGCAAAAATGTTTCTACATACGCTCAAATGTACAATAGGCGGCATAATCTAGTTTGCGTATATGATGAACATATGTGAAAAAAGTGGTTAAGGTATCACATAAAAACATCATTTTCGTTTCAAATCACAGATTCAAATCATACAAACTACCAATTGATAAAAAAACATATGTGAAAAGGTTGGGTTTTTGCTAGAAAGTGGATACACAAGTCTGGTTGTTTAAAAAAGAGAGAAAAAAACTCAACAATAGTGCATGCTAACTTACCAACAATACCATATAAAACACAGTAAATGGCAGCAAATATTGGCAAAGGAATAGATGCAAAGAAGGCACCAAACTTTCCTGCAGGCATGAGGTGAAATTATAGAATTTGTGGTAACTAATAAAGTTAGGGAAAATACGAAAAAGATCAAAATAGAATTAGAAAACAAACCAAATATGGAGAAGAAGATCATAAAAACAGTCGATATTTGCATCACCCTTCTGCTCCCTATGTTCGTCAATCCAAGCAGTCCAACATTCTCACTGCAGTATCATTTAAACTGAGTAAAAACACAATATCCCTTCTATAAGACCATGAAATAATTCTTAATCAGTTGTAAAAATAAAAAATAACAGAAGAAATAAAGATTTCATGATAACTTAAGCTTGTATTTAAAAAGAATGAAAGAACAAGCAAGGACAATAGCAACTTCTGTCGCAACAATCTTATAGAAATTTTAAGATTGACAAAAGAAGTGCTTCCTTACACAGATACAGTAGTTCCAACAGCAGCACCAAAAATCCCATCAAGGAGCAAGCTAATACCCTGTATTCAAAAAAATAAAGTCTTATATCTATGTTCTGACTTAGAGAGCAAAAGC
This sequence comes from Hippophae gyantsensis, assembly GCA_030763125.1. NCBI lineage: Eukaryota > Viridiplantae > Streptophyta > Magnoliopsida > Rosales > Elaeagnaceae > Hippophae > Hippophae gyantsensis. Next base: position 35,465,963 of record CM061035.1, on the reverse strand, counting down.
AATTGCCTAAATATGTTCCAAAGACAATTAAGATTTAATAAAGTGTTTAGGGGTGGGACAGCAGATTCAAAAGATTCAAATAATGCCGAATTATGACTGAACCTGCAGTCCAATACTTCGGCTGAGAACATGTGCAGGAGGGGGTGTAGCACCAGAAAGCCGTGCTGCTGCAAAGAATGCTCCAGTTGACTGCATTGAAGTTCATTCATAATTTGATTTCATTAATAACAAGACCAAAAGGGAAGGAGATCCAGTTCTTAACCACCTCAACAAGAAAATCCATATAAAGGAAGAGTAAATACCTCTGCAGAAGTTACAAGAGCAGCGCCCATCATCCCAAAGACATGGCTTGCTCTAAATATTGGCATACCCCACTGGAAGGGGTACGGAATTTTAATCCTGTAAAAGAATCAACACCAAATAAGGTATATATAACAGGCAGAGAAAGATAATTAATCTAAATGCAAAGATGTCTATTTGAATTTTAGCCATCAAAGAATCTTAATATGGACATACCAGGGAGCAGATGAGATGAGGAATGAGCGATCAATGCGGCAACTAAGTTTAGTCTGCTGTCGGACATTGTTATAAGCACCAGCTGCAGTGAGAAGAGCAGCAAAAGCCCAAGTAAGACCAATGCACAGAAGCAAAGCAAACCTTCCAAGTATGTTATTGGCATGAGAATGAATGTGCTTCAAATACTGCAACAAAAAATAGAAATTTTATTGTTATACTTAGAAGAATTCAAGAGTCCAAAGTGTTAAAATCAACCGCTATATGTTACCTGTTGGGAAATTATTAGAAGAATCAGCATTGGCAAGCCAATCTCCACACAGTTAGCAAGCTGTACAGGACGTAATATCAATATACAACCTTTTTGAGCATTATATTAAGAAGTAACAAAAGCAATTGCATATTCTATAAAAATCTATTTGTTTAGGCTTTTGGGACCCAGTGAAAGCGCTTCTGTCAGCAAAAATTGTGAGAAGCGTTTTCATGAATTAGAAAGCACATCACATGCTTCTTCCTTAAATCTCTTTTTTCCATCTGAAACCATTTTTAAATAGAAGCATAAAAAAATAAATCCTAAGAGACATTACCAGTGGGAAACCCCGGGCAAAGAGACCAAGACCCACCAGACAAACCATTGGGACAATAGAAATGGGACTAAAGAACCTGTGAAGGAAAATTGCAAACAGAAATATGAAAAACCTAGAGAATACAATGTCTATGATGAATTGAGGACCATGCCACAAAAATAAATTTATTAATATTTAAAATGTGCTACCTTGTTAAGTTTCCCCACGCGGTACTAAATCCGATGATGATGTTGACAAAGGAAGAAATAATTAGCGATCCTTGAACGGTTCTCATGGTATGAACAAACCTCTGCATTGTGATAAAAATGCATTGAGGAAAAAAGAAAAAAAATTGTAATGAAAGTTTCAACACTCTTTTCCATTCGCATCACATACATCGTGCTCGTTAACAAAGTCTCTATCATCATAGTTGTTGATAATTGATAACACTGGGAGGGTGAATGCGATCGAGGCACTCATGACTGTTGGTAGCCTAGACCCGAAAAGTGTTTGAAGTAGTGTGTTAAATCCTCCCATAAACAGCAAAGTTTGAATTACACGTGCTTTATCACCCTATTCAAAAGTATTGAAGAAGATGCTAAGATATTAGTGTGTCCCAGTATATTCTACTATTACAATTTTTGGCTGATTATCAAAATTAACACAAAAGGAAATAATACTTACATGGTCTCCACCCATTCTAGGCACAAGTGAACTGGCAATCAAAACTATAGTTCCAAGCATAACAATATAGTGTTGAAAAGCTAGTAATAACGCTTCCGCTGACAAATATATTAAAATAAAATAAAAACAATTAACTACAGTCACAGCAAAAAATTAGCCCCAAGCCCCCCAATACTTTCATTAAATTTGAAAAAATCCTTGTTTTTTGGGGAGAAATTTACAAAATAGAATTAAGTTATACCAATATTCACAATTTTATTTGAGTAAGAAATATTTCACAATATAATTCGATTATTATTCATGTTAGTATTCACTTTTCCAATCTCACTTTCACACAACTGACACATACACATGTTATTCTTTTTTTTTAGTCGTTCAATCCTAAGTTGACGATGATAGGCGGCGAAACCCCTGATTCTTATGAACTGCAATATATTATTCTCTTATAAAGATGGGACTTATAATTTTATCAATACCAGGTAATAGAATTTTTCCAATTTGGTTGCTTTAACGTATTGGGTGAAGTCGCATATAATCACTCTGGTGACATTTATCAGATCAGGCCTTGTTTCTTCTATTATTTTTGAAATTTCTTAAACTCACATGCTGATAAAAGAAATAGTACTCATATTCAAACTTTTGGCATGCAATGAGTTGCAAAAAGAATCAGAATCAAGAATAATAAATGGAGATCTGCAGAGTTCATTAGCAAAACCACCTTAAAAGTTATGGAAACTTTAAGATCCTCTCTTCAAACCCATCTCAAAATCAAAGAAATGCAGCTATTAGACTTTTAAGTAGTTATAAAAAAATCATTCGCCTTTTGGAAAACAGACAGAAAAAAAAAACAAAAACTTGATAAGAACAGAATTTCTCAGAGATTGAGGAAAGAAGAAGACAGAGGAAAAGGAGCTGTTTCATATAATTTTTGATATCCTTCTTGAAATAACTATGGCTATATATATAGCCTCACATACGTATGGGATTACAAGAAACATGCTAATTGATTTTGACATTCTTAACTGAATTGTAATGGTCCCCCCTACTCACGTGTTCAGCGTTCCTTGCTGCCCACACAGCTCTGCGCCTCATACGCCACTTGCGTTGCGCCCACTGCAGTCATCTCTACGCCTACGTTAGTCTATATCATTCCTTCCCCCTTTTAGAATCCTTGTCCCAAGGATAAAGTAGAGGTATGAGTTGGTATGATCACCACCTGTGTTTTGAGACAGACGCAAAAGGTAGCCCTCAATTGACTTTGGAGTAAGCCTATAGTTTCAGGGAGGGTTGCTTTGATACTAAGGCCACGCCTTCTTGTTATTATTTTCTTTTCAGTTGAATGTTCTTCCATTAACTGTCGCTTACACACCATTACCCTTTTGTTTTCAGAAATCACTGACAATTGGTAAGATCCTTTGACGGGAGATCCACTACTATAATCCGCCTGATAGGGCATCCACACAAAACTACTCAAGGGTGGAAAGAATATCACTGCTTGTTTCTCCATATTATGTTCAGAATTCTGAGCACCAGGATGAAATGACAAAACTTCTTTTTGATCTCCATTCGATCCTGTCAAGAGTACTAATAACTCAGGGAATCCTTCTACATCATATGGCTTCCATACTAGTGGCTTAATGTCTATATCCAATTGCCTCGTACCACTCCTTGGAACATCTGGTATTATAGTTCCTTTCAATGAGTCCAACAACCCTCCAACAGATGGATATGCACTTGTACCCACCTCAGCTCCCCAATATCCCCAATGACTATATCATCAATAGCCTGTGCCACTTGGAATGCTCTTATGATAGATGGTAATTCCAATAGTAGAGAAGATAAATTTTCATTCACTTCCACTGCATTTCCACAATCAGATCTTGTACACCATCTAACATATGCCTTAACATGTCTTGGCTCAACCAGAGATGATACGGACATGCAATACTGGCCCTTTATATGTAAGACCATAGGCCACAGCAAATTTTTATCAATCTTCTCCTCATTCTCAGGCTTAAAATCACTGGAAGGAATTACATCCAAAACACCTACAACCATTTCATATTCTTGCATGATCTTCAAACCTTATTTCTTAATAGATTGCCCACCAACAATTAACACCACTTTCGCTCCCACATAGTGAGCAGAGTTCACAGTCTCAGCCTTAATCTACTGAGCAAGTCTAGGGTTCGGAGCCAAAACAACAACATAAGGCCCTTCAGCCTTATTCTTTTTACAAATAGGAGGTAGTCTCAAAATGTAAGTCAACATAGAAAGTTCAAAAGCAACAGTGTTACCTGAACCAATCTCAGCAACACCAATAACATCTCGCTATTGAAGGCCAAGAGGAATAGCTGCCATCTGAATTGGGGAAGGCTTCTTATAACTAGCCCTCTCAACCGCTTTTAGAAGTTCATCATTCAATTTACTCTCCACCCTATTTGCAATACTTCCATAAACAGAGTTACAACCACAATGAATCAGAAAAACCCCAACTGATTTGTGTGTCAAAACTTTAGTTAGGAGAGTCCATAAAACTACCTTCCCTTGACACTTTGTCTTCTCAAGAGACCTAATTGACAATGGGTTCTTAAAATGGTCTTGAAGTGACCAAATAAAAAGGGTTTCCTTCTCAATCATACCCTCAACCACTGCCTTGAGTTCATCGATAGGAACAAATGTAGTTATCCTGCTAGCTGGCTGAGTTTTTACACCATTGATCTTCTTTAAATAGTGTATATACCTCTGAAGATGGCTGACAATATTTTCTCTGGTTAGTCATTTTAAGTTCATCCGGTCAAGAGTCTTTGTAGGAACAACCTTCTTAAAGCCCGAATGACTTATAGTTGTGACAAATTCTCTTCCAATCATTTCCAGCATCTTCTTGTCATATTTAACGGAATTATCGACAAGACCTTTCTCTACTGAGGCTTGAGCACACATAGGTAAGGTTGAGGAAGTAACCAACACCATATTATTGGTAACTCGACGTGCTTGTATCATGGGATATCGTATGATAGCAAGGGTATGAAATTGAGACTGTATAATAGCAATATTAGGCTCCAAATTCTCAGATAATATGGATTGGAACCCCTGTAAAGCAATTTTTCATTCCTCTAACCGACACAGAGCCTTTTTCCATAGGTTACCAAAAACTTGCTCTCTCTTAATTAATCCTCCAAACATTTTGTACGCGTCACCATTATCTCCATACTTCTCATAAAATTTCACTCAATTATAACCCTCTGAAACTGAGTACGATCCATATATAATTGGGACACTATGGGCATGTATAAAATTCAAGGCACATACTCTGAGGGTGAATAGTGTTGAGTCTTGTAGTGCCTCTCCTACACACATCCAACTTGCTTTCAATTGCTTCTCTGCATAACGGATTAAACCCAGAATTTGTCTCCTGCTAGGTATATCCTCTCTACTGACTAAATAAACTAATCTATTACTATTTAAGAATGAATAACAATTCAGAACACAGTGATCAGTGTGTCCAACCTCATGAATTAACCCTAGCCATCTTATTACTGTGATCGCATAGCAGATTAAGGAAAACATGGAAGCTATAACCAGTGCTCGAGCATATCGTTTTTGGATAACAATACCTTTGCGATACCATCGATGGCAGAGGTACAACTCAAACACAATTCTTATGTTATTGGTAAGTATTTGAATTTCTAACCTCAAGCTTCGAAGATTAGTCTCTATTCAGAGTGGTTGAGGGACCCTCTTTCCTGGGAATGCCCCTCTGTTTGTCAGAAATTGGTAGAGAAATTCTTTTGTAGCGCCAATTAGCCCGATGAAGCTTCCTCATGTGACCGTCTCGGGGTTCTCTGATTGAACCTTCCTTCTCGTGTAGTGGCTTTGGTTGCGTGCAGCGCTAGCTGTCAACGGTTCCCCGATCACCACAGTGATATAATTTCCTTCTACTCTGCTTGAATGCCTCTCGATTAACCAACTGAGCTATTGCTTTGATTTCTATCAAAGATTTGGATGAAGAAGAGAGGGGATTCTGGGTCTTTGCTGGTGTAGGGGCTATAGGGCCAACTGATGGGCCAAATCCAAGCCCATTGTGAAGTCGTTCATCTGAGAGAGAGGAAATACGCTTAAGAGATAAGTTGGTTTTTTGGGCCAACTTATGGACCACTTCTGGAAGCCCAGGCACTGGCAATCCACAGAGCAATCCACCAAGCCTCGCCTTGGGTTTTGTATAAGTCCTCGTTCTCTCTTCTTGTAACCCAGAAACGCAGTTGTTCGTTCTGAGTTCTAAGGTTTGTAATTTGCTCATCGCGAAGGAATCAGAGGGTGGGGCTTCAGGTTTCTCGAAGGTCTCAAGTGGTGCACGAAGGTGTAGTTCTGGTGAGCAGTGGAGGTTGCGAAGAGCTCTCAGCTCTACTTCAACCGCTTGTAAAATAGCGTTGAATCGTTCTGATCTAGACCTAGATCGCACGAAGAAATCAGATTCCTCATTAGAGGTTTCTGTGTTAGATTGGTTCCGGTCGACCATGGTTAGAACCAGCTTTGATATGATTGAAAAGAACAGAATTTTTCAGAGATTGAGGAAAGAAGACAGAGGAAGAGGAGCTGTTTCATATAATTTTTGATATCTTTCTTGAAATAACTATGGTTATATATATAACCTCACATACATATGGGATTACAAGAATCATGCTAACCGATTCTGACATTCTTAACTGAATTGTAATGGTCCCCCCTACTCACGTGTTTAGCTTTCCTTGCTGCCCACACAGCTCTGCGCCTCATGCGCGACTTGCGCTGCGCCCACTGCAGCCATCTCTACGCCTATGTTAGTCTGTATCACAACTCTACTCATAGAAGACTATACCAAGTCATATTATTCAAACCAATAATTGAAATATTGAAATACTGAAACAATATTATATCATAAAAAGCAAAACTTGAAAAGGCTCCAGAAAATGAAAAGCAGAGCAAGAGAGGGACTAACGCCAAGAGGGATTGGAGTGGATGCAATACTGTAGCTGTCGTAGTTGCTCGGCAGGAGTCCAAATGGGTCCTTTCGCCGAACCAAGAGGACGCGGCCCCGGCCCCGGCCCCGGCGCCGAGTACACCTGGGTCGGCGGTGGCGGATGGTGATGTGCTGTTTCCCCCATTTTTTTTCTTTTACTTGTAGTATTGTTCTGTTATGTAACTGTTTTCTTCTGCTTCTCTTGTTTTCTAATTTGTGTGAAGAAAGTTGTTTTTCTTTTTGTGAATTGTAAATCACCAACTTCTGACTTCTGAGCGATATTAATGAAAACACAGAAACTGAAACATATAAATTATTAAAAAAGTGTAAAGTTTTTTTTTCTTTCAAGAAAGGAAAATATATAAAGTTTAGTAGTGATTCATTTATGTACTTATTTTATAATATACATATGCAGAGAGCTTCTTCTCATAAAATACCCAGAACCAAACAAGCAATAAACTGGAATTTGAATGACAAACAAAAAGAAAAGAATGAGAACCAACTGAGTTAAAGATATTTTAGGATTACGTCAAGTGACTTGTTGTATTTCTGAGGATTATAAACAATTATAGGCATGGAAAAAAAACGGAAAGCGTGAATTTTAACTCTTAACACTATTCAATAATATTTAGAAACAAAAAAAAAACCTCAAGGAGAGTTTATTCTTACTATGCTAACCCAAGCAATTCAAATTTAACATTCGTTTTTATTGGATATTAGTCTTTAATGAATATGCATGAGGTGAATGTTAACTCAAATTAAAGATTAATCTCAATCTTGTTGAATGAGTTTAATTACTTGTCTTGGTCAAGAACAGTGTCTCTAGCTCTAGGTGAAAGGTTCATAAATGGAAGTATCAAAGTACCTGATGTTTTCTCACCAACTTATGAATCCTGGCTTAGTAAGGATCAATTGGTTATGTCATGGCTCTTAAATTCCATGGAACGTAAATTAGCTGAAATATTCAATTACTTTGAATCCGCATACCAACTATGGGAGATGGTCAAGGAAATGTATGACAGTCAAAACAATGTTGCACGAGTTTTTCAATTAAAGAAGGATATCTCAGATCTGCAACAAGATGACAAACCTTTTGTACAACTCTTAGGAAGCATGAAAAGCATATGGAATGAGTTGAAAATATATCGTCCTCATACAACCGATGTAACTTTGTTACGAAAGAGAGCAGAAGAAGATAAGATATTTCAACTTCTGTCCAGTCTTGATTCAATATATAAAGATATACAATGCCACATACTCATGAATATTGAACTTCCTTCCTTCACCAGTGTATGTGTGACAATTCAACGTAAAGAAGTAAGGAGGAAAGTCATGAATAAAAGTACAATGGCTAGTGCACCTGAGGCAAAAGCCTATCTAACCAACGAGAGAAAGTACAAAGGGATGCATCCAAACTTGAAGTGTCAACACTACAACTATACGCGTCATGTTAAGGACACATGTTGGATTCTACATCCAGAATTAAAGCTTGATTTTATAAAGGACAAGAGTTTACAGAAAGTGAATCATAATACACACCGTGCAAATGATGTTTTTGCCTCTACCTCTAATGGGTCTAATCCTTTCAAAAACTTCACAGTGAATTTAGCTGAACTCATGAATTATTTTATGTTGTATCTTTAAAGCAAGACATGAAGAGTTAGAATTGACTGTGTGGATAGCATAGAAGAAGGAAACTTGACAACATTGCTAAGCAAGTTTGTGGGTTTTTTGGCAGATACTAATCTCATACCACAAGGGGACATGCAAGGTATCATAAAAGCCTTTAAAACTACTCTTAAAATAAATATGTTGCATGATCATATGACCAACCATATGTCAAAGTCTCATAAGTTTAAAAAATTAGCAAATGGTGAGAATGTAAAGGTTTTAGGAAAGGAAAAATCACAAATTAATACCTTGAATTGCTTAGCCATTTTTTCTCCTCACAATGTCATTTTTCAGGATTATGATTGGTGAAGGGTTTTACTTAGATGGTCTCTATTACATATCAAGAGCAATCCCAAAGGGTTTCAAGCCAAGTTTAACCCCATCCAAGATAATCAATTATGGCATCAACGTTTAGCTCACCCTTCTCCACCAATTTTGTCAACTTTATTTCCAAACTTAGGAAATGATGCAATTGCATATGAAACTTGCCACTTGTCTAAGGCTACTAGATTGTCTTTTAATTCTTCCTTGTCTAGGGCTAGTAAGTGTTTTGAACTAGTTCATTCATATGTATGGGGACCAACTAATGAATCTTTTGATGGTTATAAGTATTTTGTGATTTTTGTTGATGATTTCTCTCGAGTCACATGGTTGTATCTTTTAAAGTCTAAGAATGAAGTTATGGAAGTATTTAAGGACTTTCATAACCTTGTTAAAAACCACTTCTCCTCTAAAATTCAAACCTTAAGGTCTAACAATGAAACCGAATACATGTCTTATATAATGAAACAATATTTGAGCATCCATGGCATTATGCTTTAAACAAGTTGTGTTGGCATACCTCTAAAAAATGATGTAATCGAACGCAAAAACCATGACTTACTTGAAAAAAGTAGAGCACTAATGTTATAAATGAATGTACCAAAGAGATTATGGTCCTAAGGAGTTATGACAATTTCTTACATCATCAATAGATTACCCATACAAATCTTGGATTTCAAGTCTCCCCTAGAAGTCATGAAAGGAAGAAAAATTAACCTCTCACACCTTAAAGTCTTTGGTTGCATCTATTTTGTACACATTCAATCTCATCACCGAGATAAATTAGATCCTAGAGCTGTTAAATATACTTTTCTTAGTTATTCATATTCACAAAAGGGATATAAGTGTTATAATCCCCAACTTAGGAGATTGATTGTGTCCAAAGATGTTCGATTTTATGAAACTAACCCTTTTTTCAACAACTCACATGAAATCATAAGTCAAGAGGATGGTGTATTGGATGTGTTCCCCCTACCAAAAATCGAACTTAAGGCTCCACAACAACAAGATCCCAGCCATGTCAATATTGATACATCTCTCACTGAAAGTAGCAATGAAGGGTCTCGCCCTGATGTCACACTACATAAAGATAGTGATAATCAAGATGATCCTCACAATATGGTACACGATGTGAATGAGTGTGAGACAACTCCTCCTACTCCACGACGTAATCCAATGCGTGTTAGGTAACCTACCACAAGACTTTAAGACTTTATCACCTATAAACCCACACATCCCATCTCCAATTGTGTGTCGTGCAAGAGAGTGACACCAGACCATGCCGCATTCCTCAGTACTATATCGAGTTATAGTGAGCCTCAAAACTTTCATGAGGCCAACAACTAAGAGATGTGGAAGGAAGCCATGCAAGAAGAACTTAAAGCCCTAGATCAACACAACACATGGAACATCACCAAACTTCCAAAAGGAAAGAAAGTCGTGGGTTGCAAATGGATCTATAAGCTCATATTCAAGTCAGATTGATCAATTGAGAGGTATAAAGCAAGATTGGTGGCTCGGTGATTCACTCAAACATTCGAGATGGATTACAAAGAAACATTTGCACTTATTGCAAAAATGAACACAGTAAGAGTGCTACTGTCTATGGTTGTAAACAAGGGATGGTCCATGTACCAAATGGATGGAAGAATGCATTCTTGCATGGTGATCTCAAAGAATAAGTCTATATGAAATTTCCACCCGGGCATCCTCAAAGCAATGAATTGGATTTAGTGTGCAAATTGCACAAATTCATTTATGGTCTGAAACAATCCCCACGAGCTTGGTATGCCAAGTTAAGCTCAGTTCTCACTAGTGTTAGTTTCAAAAGAAGTAATGTCGATTCCTCACTATTTGTTCGCACAGGAGCTATATGCAAATTGGTTGTGCTAATTTATGTAGATGATATGATAATTACAGGTGATAATGCTAACGAGATTTTCAACCTCAAACAATCCTTTAGACAAAATTTTGCAATTAAAGACCTTGGGATATTGAAGTACTTTCTTGGTATAAAAATGGCAACCTCGCATAAGGGATTCTTTCTTAACCAAAGGAAATATGTCCTAGATTTTCTTAAGAAAGCTAACATGAGCAATGCTAAACCAACCATTACCCCTCTTAACAGCAAGTTCAAACCTAGCTTGAAGGGCACGCCACTCATGGATATAAGTTATTACTAGTGATTGGTTGGTAAGTTGATCTACCTAACAATCACTAGACCTAACATCATATATTCTGTAAGTATTGTGCGCCAATTCATGCACTCCATGACACTTAAGCATTTGACCCTTGTTAAAAGGATCTTATGCTACTTAAAAGGATCAATGGGTCATGGTATTATCATGAAGAAGAATGACAACACACAAATCATGGGATATTGTGATGCTGATTGGGCAGGGAATGCAATCGATCGTAAGTCCACCACTGGCTACTGTACATTTATCGGTGTAAACTTGGTCATATGGAAGAGTAAGAAGAAAACTGTCATCGCCAAATCAAGTGCCGAAGCTGAGTATCGTGCAATGGCTTCAACTGCGGGTGAGTTGATATGGCTTAAAAGTCTTCTATGTGATTTAGGTGTTCCTACAACTCTTCTTATATCCTTATTTTGTGACAATCAGGCAGCCATGCATATAACATCAAACCTAGTGTTTCACGAGAGGATGAAACACATTGAAGTTGATTGTTATTACGTTCGTGAACAAGTTCATTCACAGGTGATTCAGACATATTATACAAGAAGTTTCGACTAACTAGCTCACATCTTTACCAAGCCCTTAGCTTCTCATCAGTTTCAGCGACTTCTGTCCAAGCTTGGATCCGTAAACCTTCTAGATCCATCTTAAGGGTGAGTATTGGATATTATTTCTTAATTCAAGGAATAAAACAATGAGTTTAATTCAAGGAATAAAACAATGAGTTTAATTCAAGGAATAAAACAATGAGTTTAATTCAAGGAATAAAACAAGAAGCTTAATTCAAGAAATAAAACAAGAAGCTTAATTCAAGAAATAAAACAAATAATCCTTAATTCAAGAAATAAAATAAGGAATCCTTAATTCAAGGAGAAAAACAAGGAATCTTTAATTCAAGGAGTAAATCAAGAAATGCTTAATTTAAAGAGTAATTAAAGGAATAAAATTTATTTTTATATAACTATACAGTTGTAATAAAAATATAAAGAAAATGATACAAACTAGAGTTATTATTTGTGTAGAGTTCTTATTTATGTAGAATTATTTCTTGTTTTTCAACAATTATCGTAGTCTTATAAGTTTCCGTACTCTTGTCCGGTTCCAATAATTAGAGCATCTCCAACCAAATGATGCAACTTTTCTACCATTTTGGTGAAAATGAGTTTTATTATATGTTTTCTCTGTTTCTATGCCAAAATACTTTTTATTAATATAAATATTTAATCTTTTATTATACATTTTATATCATTTTTTATTTATATAAGAATAAAATGTTAAGATAATTTTTTTTATCAAGTATTATAATTAATTAATAATAATAATAAATTTTAAAATTATATTATTAAGAAAAAATTAAAAAATATTCTACCTAAAATATTAGATTTTATTATATGAATTAAACATTATATTTAATTAAAAGTGTATATTGATAAAGATTAATTCTTTAAATTGATATATTTATCCCATAAATAATCATTTAACCCAATTCTAAGTAGAATGTGAATCTTTTTATCTTTGATTTATACATATCAAACAAGAAATTATTAAAATTGAATATTTATCTTTCATGGCTAATCTATGAAGTTAGCTCAAATAATATTGATAATATAACGTCTAAATTTCAAATACAAAATAGGAACTTTACTTCATCCTAATTAGGGCCTTCCACTTCATAGTGTCCTACATTAGAATCTTAATGAATAGAAAATTTGTGTTACTTCAACTCAACGTAAAAAATCAAAAGAAGTAAAACTAAAAGGAAAAATGATAAAAAAATTACAACAATTATTGATCAAAACCGATAATTTGATAAATTTTTTAAAAAATAATAACTTAGATAGCTCCAAATGAGAAAGATAAATGTGTCTAAATTTAAAAAATAAAATAAAATTTTATTCAAAGATTTTAATTTTACAAACATTCTAAGCCTATAAGAATTTATTCAAAGTAAAAAAGTAATAATTATAAAAAAAATCTCAATAACAAGGACATAAATCTCAACAACAAGAAGAATGGTATAAAAATCAAGACCGAGATCTCAAAATAGCTCAGATATGTTTTTGAGCAATATTTTAATAATCTTGCAAGATATTTAAGAATTTCTTTAATTACTAAATTATCGTTTTAATTTATATTATATTTTTAATTTTATGTTGGATTTTATAATTTTTTTTACTAATTTTATATTATATAATCTATCCATAATATTATATCTATCATATTTTCAATTGTATGTATGTATATACAATATAAAAGTTAACATTATATTTTATATTAATTTAATTATATATATATATATATATTGTTTTAAAACTTCAAATTATATGTTATTCGATATTAATGAAAAAATTCATTACAAGTAAAAATATATAAATAATTCAAACAATTTATTTAAATAATAAAATCTATCCATAGATCAAATTTGTTTTAAAGTTATGGTTGAATTAGATCTAGATTTACGGTTTTTTCAAATAATAACATATTTTATTTTAAAAATAATACATATATTTTTTAGTTTTTAATTAAATTATTTTTAATTATAAATACTAATTTTATTATATAAGAAAATAATAAATTATATATTAAATTTAATTAATACTATATCTTAATTTATATTTATAATGGAAATTAAGCATTAGCTAATAGCTACTATTAGGTAAGATAAGATCAAATATTATTTTCTTACAAATTACATGTTTCAATCTTACTAGAAATTTAAGACATGATTATTTTGAAATCTTATCTAAATCGACTAATGTAATCGAGTTTAGAAAAATTCTTCGATGTAATTGAGAACAAGTGTCACGGACAATGAACATAATAATAAAAGGCGATTGATTGACAATTACATTCCACCATGTATGTCTAGAGTTTTGGACTCTTTAATTCTTAAGGTCACGTCGGCCGAAAAGCACTCGGGAAAGAAAATAAGGGTGTTTTTGTAATTATGCAAGAATAGGATATTAAATATTGCCCTACAGTGATGAATTCATTCGCACCGATTCTTCATACCACAACTTATTATATACTCAAACAAATTATTATATAATTATAATTAATATAATAAATAATTATTAATTAAAATAATATAATTTATTTTTTATTTTATAATTAAATATCTAATCAATTATAATAATATCATAATTTATAATAAATAATTTTTTTATTAATTAAATACTATTAAATAAATATTATTCATTATTTTTAAAATACACCCCTTAATAATTATATTAATTTTTTTCTATAAAATATTAAGTATTTATTATTTTTTAAAATTATTATAATTTTAAATTTTATTAAAATTATCTCATTTATACAAAATAACGAGTAATTTTAACTATTAAATAAAAAATATGAAATTTCGTGCCTAATCACGTAGAAGACACTAAAATTCAGTATCTGTTACTTGAAATTAGATTAATTGAAAGATAAATGTTAAACTCTATTATTTTAGAGTTACGTAGTTATTATTTATAATAAAAAATAAAATATATAAAAACAAAAGTTTAGTACTAAACTTATTATTATACCATCTAACTATATAAATTGTTATAAATATATCACCAAATTTTTATTTATTACTTTTATATCATCAAATTTTTAACTTATTATACATATACCATTCACGATTAAATCTAACGAGAGTTAATGTTTGAGACTCTAAAAAACCCTAAATACCCTTCACCCTTTATCACACACATCCTTCCTCTTACATACTCGAACCAACTAACCTCATTCTCAACTCCTTCCTTCACTGGACCTACGACTCCTTCAATTCTTCCATCTCCATTACCTTATTCGCTCCTTCAATTAAATCTGACAGTTAGGTTTCATGGGCTATCAACCCGACTAGCAATCGCATACCTGGGTCTCAGGCTTTAATTGCTTTCATGTAATTAGACAGTTCCATGACGGTGAAAATATACAATATTAGCTCGTATTTGTCTATCGTGTCATCGAAGCTTTCATTTGAGGTTTGGGACAATAGTACTAAGTACTTTGAAAGTATAATTAAGATCTGAGTCCACTTCATTAGCACTATCAATGGCCAAATCAAGAATAAGGTGATTGTTTGATATCAAAAGAGGAATATCCAATTGGAAAGCTTATTCTTCAGTTCATTTTGACGTTGGGATTCCAACAATGTCCATTAATTAACCAAACTTGAGCAATTCTCCAAGCTTGTTGAACACAAATGTGGCAGTTGAGCTAGTACCGAGACCAAGGACTATGTCGCTCATGACATACTCGATGGCTTTATCAATGGTGAGCTTTTTAAGGCCATCTTGGGTGAGAATAGGGACTAAGAGATTATTAATGGATAAAGTTCGACGTAGATCAAGGGATTTGGGGAGCATAACATAAGACAGGTGAAAAATGAACAATTTTGATGGGATTTAGCTACGGATGGTGGGTAAAGTAGTGGCTAGAGATGAGTGGTGAGCAATTGGAAGGTGGAGGCTGGTGAACGCATGGGCAAGGTAGTGGAGGCATACAAATAAGTTTAGCTAGTTCATCGAGGGTATGAGGGAGGATGTGAGAGGGAAGGTGATGGGTGTTTAAGGTTTTTCATAGTCTCAAATGTTGACTCCTATTAGATTTAATTCGCAGATGATATATATGTAACAAGTTAAAAGCTCGATAATATAGAAATAACAAATGAAAGTTTGGTGGTATATTTGTAACAATCTCTTATAATTCGATGGTATAAAAATCTGTTTACCCTAAAAGATATATTTTAAACGAGAAGAAAAATATTGACTTACTAATAATACGTATTTATTGATCGCTAAACTCTAAACTCTAAATCTTAAATCTTAAATCTTAAATCCTAAATCGTAAACCGATTAAATTTAAGATTATTTTAGTGTTTATAATATATTTATATGTTTTTATTTTTTTAAACTGTCTTTTAATTATTAATGGTTAGTTATATTTTGTGCACATAATGTATGGACAATTTGAAATATACCCAAAACATTTGTTTTGTTATAATTGTGTTCAAAACATATGGATAACAATAAAAATATGTTTAATTTTAGACATAATTGTATCATTATTCAAACATTATATTCATAATTGTAACTTTAAAAATGTATACAATTGAGCATATTTTTATCATTATTCATACATTGTGGATAAAATTACAACAAAGTAAACTTTTGGTATATTTTTAAAAATTATTCCATACGTTGTGAATATAAAACTTAATTGACCTAATTATTACATATGTTATTTTTATCATTTTTATCATTAGATATAAATATCTAAGGTTCTTTTATTCTCTCATTTTGTACATGATTTATATTGTGTAAACTATCAATATTATAAATAAAATAAATATCTTTTCTAAATTTTAGAATAATTTTCACATGTGACATAATATAAAAAAAATATAAGTGTAAAAATATATTTAAATTGTATAATATTAACATTTTTCTTAAATGGAAAATGTTTTTTACAACAACTTAGAAATTTATTTTTTGTCTTTTAGTGAAAGTTGATCTCATTTACACTTCTTGTAATTTTTTCATTTTTATTAGGGCTAATTAGTTTTATGCTCGTAACATATGAGATAATTTATAAAAATGTTCAAAATATTTATTTTGTTGTATTATGTCCACAACATATGGATAATAATAAAAATATGATTAACTTTGAATATAATTGTAACTTAAAAAATACACATTTTTAAATATATTTTTATCGTTAACCATACGTTATAGATATAATTACAATAAAGTAAATATTTTAGATATTTTTACAAATTATCCATACGTTGTGGGTAAAAACATAATTAATCATTTCTATAAAAATAAAGGGTGAATATGAACTCGTTTTACCACATCACAGTCCCTTGTTGTATGCAAGATTCTCCTAACAACTTATATATAACAATTCATGTGTTAAAGTAAGAATCTTCTCGTATAATAGATGATCCCAAAATTATCGTAACATTTCACATCCTAAATTACACATTCAATTAAAATTGAGACATCGTTAACACATAATAAATTCTTTAAAGATAGCTTACCCAATTAAATTTTTAACTAATTAGGGATTTAATGGGACAAAACCAAAATATCAATGATAATGAAAAACAAATTTACATTATTTTTACTCCAAAGTTACTTATTGTTGGAAATATGTTAGGAATGAAAATGATAAAATATTTGGGATGTTGTGTGTTTAACAGTACTCATCCAATGCTATATGTAAGTTGACATAAGGTATACCTATCATTATAAACGGAGTACACTTTATTATAGGTTGTACATGGTGTCAAATTATACCTAATGTTAGATTGTACCTAATATCAAGTCATACCTAATATCCAAACATCAAGTCCTCATACTCTTTTACTTGAGGACTAATACAGAGGTAAAAGAATAACCATAATCCACAATAAATGTCATTATTTTTTGAAACTTTCTCATTAATTACTCTAAACCATTAAAAAGTTTTAAATAACACATGGATTGGTGTACCAGCACCCATTCTTCAAGCCAGACAACTTTTAACACTTGTATTTACATTTGAACATTTTGACTAATTTCTTACATAGCTAATAAAATGATACTTACACTCGAGCACTCCATTTGGATCATTACTGAACTAATAAACTCTTTATTTAAATTCTTGCCAACCTTTAAGCGTGGAAGTGGCGTGCTAGTCCTCCTAGGAAAAAGGTTGAGCTTGTGCATTCTATCTGCTTCCTAACCAAGATGATTAGCTTATATTTTAGCTCAAGTGCTCTACTTGCTTTTTTACCAAGGTGATAAGCTTGTAGTTTTTCTTGAACATTCTACTTGAATCTTTACTAAGGTGATCAACTAGTTATTTAAATTTTTGCCAACATTTAACTTAGAACTAGGCATTCAAACCTTCCAAAGAAAAAGGTTGAATTCGAGTACTCTACCTGGTTTCGTACTGAGGTGATTAGCTTGTACTTTAACGCTAACGCCTTACATGGTTATTTACCAAGGTGATAAGTTTGTATTTTAGTTGCAACTGTCTACCTGATTCTTTATCAAGGTAATCAGCTCATAGTTTAAGTTGAATGCTTTACATGGTTATGTATCAAGATGATTCACTCATACTTTAACTCGAGTGTTCGATCTAGTTCTTTACTAAGGTGATCACCTCATATTTTAGCTTGAATGTTCTACCTAGTTTTATACCAATTTCATTAGCTAATAATTTAGCTTGATTGCTCTACCTGGATCTTTACAAGGTGATCAACTCGTTATTTAAATTTTAACCAACTTTTTAACCTAGAAATTAGATGTTGCAATCTCCTAAGAAAAAAGGCCAAGCTCGAGTACTGTTGTATTTGGTTCCTTATTAAAATGATCAGTTCATACTTTAATTTGAACACTTTATTATATTTTTTTTATCAAAATAATCAACTCTTGTATTTTAAACACATTTGATAAGTACTCGGCATGGTATCTCATAATAGTTGCCATATTTTCCTAAATTCTTGGCATATCTTTTGAAATAAGAGACCTTAGAACCTTATGTCCTACTTGAAATCTTGAGGCTCACATGGGCACTAAATGTAAGAAATATGCAAGAAATGACAACGGTAACTGCTTTGATGCATTGTGTGTCGGACAATATCTCCTTAATATATATACATAAGTTGACACTGGGTATACATGACGTTACAAAGATAATTCACGTAAGATTGTGTGTTACAATGTTAAAATAGTAAGTTATAAAACTTTTTGTGCGCTTACTTTCATGTACAATCGACTTAATTTGTATATTGTTACTTCAAATCATATTTATTATCATACTGTACCATACTGTACCTAATGCTAGTTGTAGGTCTAGTTTTAAGTCATACATAATGTGAAGTCATATTTAATATTAAGTTGTGTGTAATATCAAATCGGATTTAATGGTAAATTATATTTATTATCTAAATTAATTTTAATATATATTATGATATAAGTAGTTTGAGTATGGAACTATGTTTAAATTTATTGGAAACTAATATTTCTCCTTAAAGTAATTTTAGTACAGTTTAAGATTCATTTGAATTTAGATTGCTCCGGTCAAACCTGCGAGTGTGGCATTTTAGGACGGTCCATAAATGCCTTCCAGAAACCCCGTACTGATATTCTATGGAAAAATTGGAGAGATTATTAAATGGCCATCAATATTGTTGACATGATACAATGACGTCAATAAATTAAAATATGTGTAAATATATTTTTTAAAGATGAATGTTTTTTTTCGTAATAATAAATAAGATTTTTTATTTAAACATGAACAAAAATACATATAAAATATGATTTTTTAAATATATCAAATTAAAAATTAAAAAAATAAGATTAGTTAATAATTATATTATATAATGTACGAGAGTTTACATTCCATTTTATCTTAGTAATTGCTAAATCAACTTATACAATAATAATTTAAAAAACCTTAAATAAAAATATTAATTATAATTTCTATGGGATGATACTAAAAATCTTTCACAATTAATCTATTATTTATTGTTAATGTTATTTTTTCATTATTTATGATTTTATCACTACCATTGACATTAAAAAAAATGTTAGAACCGATTTTAACAAATAACAAAAATGATTTTCCATCAATATTATCATCTTTATCTTTTTATGAAGCTTCAAAGTCTCCACTATAAACTTAAGAGCAAATAATTAGGAGATGGGTAAAAGGATTTTTACAATCTAATAAGAAAAACTTAAAATAATGACGGATGATGAGAGGAGAAGATTGGTATGAAAAAATTAAAGATCACATTATGAAAATACTATTATGCAAGGAGTTAAAGTTCAGCCATGATTGCTACATGTTAATATTATATAATATAATGTATCAAAATTATTTTAAAATTAAAAAAATAATTTATTTTTATTTAATATTTACATGTGATATTTATTTAATATTTAATATTTATTTTTTAAAAAATCATACTTTTCATACTTTATAAAATTTTGATCAATATAATTGGCTTAAATACCTCTGGACAAAAAATTATAAATTAATATAAAAATAAATGAATTAGTATTTTTTTATTAATTCTTTTGGTGGTTTTTAGGCAATAATATTGATATAAAATAAATTATTTATTTTATAATTATTTTTTATTAATAATAAATTTATCTAATAATAATAATATTACATTATAATTAATTATAAAGTTAAATAAATAAATTTATATTTTTATTATAACATTAATAAATATTATTACTCTTATCTTTTAATCAATAAAGCACACCTGTATTTTCAATAAAAGTTATTATATTTATATTTCACGTTTTTGGTATGAGGTATTATATCAGATGCGTGAACAATATTAATTTCTTCCTCTAAATTATTTATTATTTTTAAAATAAGTGATATTAATATAATTTTAAGTGAATAAAATATAATATTAATACAATTATTTTTTAAAACTACCAAAATTAATGAGTAAAGAGTAACGCTTTAGTTTCTCTCACCTCCCCGTACCCGCCAGAGTGATAAACTTTATAAAAAAATTTAAATCATTAGATATATCAAGTTATTTTCAACTACAAAAGTTTAAGTAAAGACATTAAGTTAATATTCACTCTATAATAAATAGTGAGTAATACATATATATCAATTAAAATATGTTGTTTTCACTGCGTCACTCAATACAGCTGACAATGTTTATTTTCAGAAAAAAAAAATGTTTCAATGATTTAAAATAAATACACCAACAGCGTTTAAGTAAAAATCTGAAAAATATACATTAAATCATCGTAAAAATCTATATAACATATTAGTATCAAATGAGTAAATTATTTATTCGATATAAAATAATTTATATCATGTGACATAATATGAGATATTTTAGTCAATAAATAACTCAAGTTATTTCAATTAACGTTAAATTAATAAATAAACGTCAATATCAGTTAAATATTTAACATGATAAACAATTGGTATTTAAAGATAACTAAGTAGATAATGTTCTAACATTTAAAGATAACTCTATCACTATAGGTAAGAATCATTAGTAGATATATTCTCTCCTATAAATAATCATTATGATTCAATATTATAACATAATTTATTCTTCTCAGAACTTCTCAACTATATGCGTGCATCTCTCTAAGAGACATTAGTTTTCTCCTCCTTCTCACTACCTAAACTTACATAAGCATAAGAGGGTCAAAGGATGCCACACCTCATGGTTGTCCAAGGTTTTAATATTATATTATTTGTTCTCAGGTACACAAGAAGTAGAGGGGCATCCAATCATTGATGTTGATAAAAATGGACATCAACATCTAACGTCATCTGTGGGAACGAGTATATTCTACTAGTTGAATCACAACTAGAGAGAAAAAGATTTATGGTGTCCTATAACATTCTAAACTAGGTGGTCCTTGAAAAAGATCCTAAAAGTTCAGAAGAAAATTGCTCCTAAAGAAGTTCACTTTGCACGATCTCTAAAGGTCATACCTTTCTGTCCTTTCAATATGAACCAACCTCTTGACAAGGATAGCCAAGCTTCTACAAGGGATAAGAGGTCCATTTTCATGTCCAACAAGTTGGGCAACCACCTATACATGTTGCCAACCCCGCACCGCCATGATCATAATTGGCCCAAATGGAGCACCAAAAAAGGGCACGAATGGAAGTTTGTTTGAACATAATGAGAATATGCTCTATACCATCTAGGAACGTCTATTAAGTCTACAAGTCCCTGAACCAGAAGATGTTCCTATGGCACCTTCAAGTTCCCACAATGTATCAGATTCGATTCACAGCTATACATGCTCAGACTAGAGGCATTATCTGCCCCAACGAGGTCAAAGTCCATGGGTTGTACATACAGTTTTGGCCTGTATAGTCCAAAGCCATCCACTTACTGAGATTCGAACCCCGTCCCTCAGTCCATCCATCCTGGACCATTTTGGACCCGCTAGTTCTGATCTGAATAAGCACCTTGAAACTCGTAGGTAGGACCAATTTGTTCAGGCAAGCCATGAAGATAATGTGGCCTTAGTGGCCAATGGCTACATAGGGACAATCAACCAGGAGACGTACCTACAATCTTCCATCCTACCATCAACTGGTTAGCTATTCAGTTACAAAGCCATAAAAAATACTAAATAGAGGTAGACTCCCAGACTTGGCTATTTCTAATGAGTCCTTATTCACTCCAAAATTCATAGCCATCCCACTCATAGAAAAATTCAAGATGCCTAGTGTGAGATTCTATGATGTTAATAAGGATCCAGTGGAGCACCTTGAGAATTTTAAAGGTTGGATGGACGTTTATACTTATAATGATATAGTCAGATGTCGAGCCTTCTAGCTCACCTTGATCATTAAAGTAGGGGTTTGGTATTATACTCTCAAGCCCAACACAATTGGTACATTCGTTGAGTTTGGAAAATAGTTTCTTTTCTATTTTTTGACAAAGAAAAGAAGACCAGAAACAATAGCAAACTTGATGACTTTGCATCCAGAAAAAGATGAAACCTTAAAGGACTTTTTTGATAGGATAAATAGCGAAAAAATCCAAGTGACAAACTATTCTGATTCAGTAGCTATGAGTGCATTACACCAAGTTCTTTGCCAAGGACCTTTGTTGAGGGATATGACAAAAGATTTTCCAACCACATATATGGAGGCCACTTAGTTAATGAACATGTATCTTAATGTCGAAGAGATGGCCAACAATAGGAAAGTTAGTGACCTTCCTACTAATGAAAGCATAAAACCACCACCTGAGGTTAGGGATAAGCCAAGACTTTTGAGGAATAAAAGGCCCCATCGGGATCATAGAGAAGAGAAGGATAGGGGACAAGCACCAGGCTATACTGGCCCAAACTTCTTACTTATGAACCTTTGATTGTACCCAAGGAAAAAATATTTGTTTAGGTTGAAAACTAGGAGAGTTAAGGATGCTAGATAGAACAAAGAACAATACTATAGGTTCCATAGGGACCAGGGCACTCAATTGAAGAGTGTCAAGATTTAAAAAATGAAATTGAGCATATCATTAGGAGGAGTTAATAGAATTTTTCTGAAATGGAAGACCGAAACAATGGTGGGCCTTTCCACCAAAGAAGTGAGAAAATGTATCCACATAGGAAGTGCGAGTAGTCCGTGTTCATCATGGGTAGGACTATATAAGAAGGGACTCTAATAATGCCTGTAAGGCACACATTAGGGATGCTTACCAAGCGACCCTTCATATCATTTCTGTGCATGGAACAAATAAAGATCATAAGCTAACGGGCTTAGAAATTACTTTTTTAAAAGGAATCCTACTCGCTACGTCATCCCCATACTAATGCATTGGTAGTCACCTTCCCACTGGAAAATATAAACATGCATAAAATTCTGATTGACATTGGAAGTTCATCTAGCTTCATCTTTCCTAAGGCATGGAAAAATATAAAGCTCATTCATCCACTGAGCTTGGTAGCCACCCCATTGGTGGGATTTTCAAGAGCTTCAATGATCCCTAAAGGATATGTGACTCTACCAATCATAATGGGGTGATGACTCTACAAAAATAGAGTCATTAGCACACTTTTTTACTTAATATTTACTTATTTTATTTAATATAGAATATTTTTATGGCTAAAAAAAATTAAAATATAAACTTTTTAGTGAAAAAGGGTGAAAATATAATTTTTAGAATTTTTTGGGATTTTTAACGCAGGACCAATAAGAAGCTGCCACGTGGCATGCCACGTAAGCAGAGGAGTTGACTGAGCAAGCCACATGGATGCCACACAAGCACGAATAGAAAATCACATTGCGCCATGTGTGAGGAGGAAAAAACACTCACCACGTGTCAACACGACGTTCAATCCGAGTTTGAAAATCGGTCAATGCCCATGACACGTGTCATCATGCCATTGCTTCGCTCATTCCACCCGTGTGTCACGCCATCCATTCTCACAAATCACGTCACACCACGTGTTGCTGACTCGGCGAGTGTTGACTCTGACTGGTCCCCCTACCACGTGTCACTCTCTGATTCGTCCAATGAACTTCTGATGCCACGTGTCATGCTGTGATTGGCTAAAACTGTCAGTTTTGCTTGTTTTGATCGTAGCCCTTGATTTGAAGCTGATTGGATGGTCTAGATCGCACCTGAGCTTTATTTAAGCCCCTAATAATTCCATAAACCCTAATTTGCCTCCATTAGCATAATTTGGGTCAGCTTTTAGAGCTAAAAAGAGAGAAAAATTCAAGAAACGACACAATTTTGGTGGAGATTCAAGAGGAAATTAATTCTACAATTCAAGAGATCGATTGTATTTCTTTTTTTACTCTTTTCTTTATTAATTTTATGTCTTTCTTTGTGAAAAATATGAGCTTTATGAACACAATTATGTGTAATTAATTTATTAATCTAGGGATCTTATGAACCCAATTTTCACCATGTGATGATCTAATATTTTTTTCCAATTATAATATTAATTTAATTATATTATTTAATCTGATTTTTATGCTATTAATTATTTGGCCAACAATTTATCTATAGAGGTAATTAAATAGATTTGAGAAAATTATTTAATTGTTTGTCTTGATTAAATAACATGCATAGTTTCTAGGCAGAGATGTATGATTCTTATGTATGTAATCCATAATCGATGAACTTAATGAGTAGTATGCAATTTAATTGGCATGAAAGTGTGATTAAATTAATTACTATATGATGTGTAGTTTACTTGAGAGAGGAATACATGGTAGGTTAGATTCAATTGATCATGTAATTAATTGATATTATATTGGGGGGATTTTAGTGATTCACATGTTTAGAAAATTGAGAGATTATATATTCCTAGATATTTTCTCATATATCTTTTTAGTCATAAAATCTGATTTAATTAATTATTGCTACTTACTTTTAGTTATTTTAATTTTGCTTTCTTAAGATATAAAAACACCAAAAAAATTAATTTTTATTATTTTTAGTTTTAAAAACTAGTTTTTAAAAAAATAATCTCCGTGAGAATGATCTTTATTTATCATTATATTACTTGTTACGATACATATATTTGCGTATTTATTGCACATAATTTATGTGGCGATCAAGTTTTTGGCGCCGTTGTTGGGGATTATTAATATTAGAAATTGATTTATTATTATTAATTTTATTTTTTCTTTTTTAAAAAAAATTCTTAATTTATTTTTCTTTACTTTAATTTTAATCTAAATTTATTTATATTCTTTTAGGGACTTATTTATTTATTTATTCTAGTTAATTTCTTTTATTTATTTTCTTTACTTATTTATTTATTTTTTACTTTAATTTATTTATTTAGTTGTTAATTGTTTTTAGTTTTTATTTAGACATCTCCTTTAGTATTGTAGAAACATAATTGAGTCTATTGTATGAGTAGAGTTCACAAGAGAAAAATCTTACCTTTAGATCTTGAAATTGAGCATACTTTGAGATCAATTAGAAAACAACAAGTCACTAAGAGAAAGAAATGACTAATCCATTAGAAATAAACAATAATGAGCTAAACTTGAATAATCAAATGCTTTTGATAAATGATAGAGATAGAGCTATGAATGAATATGCAACACCTATGTTGGAAGGGCTGAATCCAAGTATTACAAGGCCAAACATTCAAGCTAATTAGTTTGAATTAAAGCCAGTGATGTTTCAAAGGCTACAAACAGTTGGACAATTCAGTGGATTACCAACAGAGGATCCTCATCTTCATCTCAGATTGTTTATTGAAGTTGTAGATTCATTTAAGTTTAATGGTGTGACAGAGGAGGCATTTATGCTTAGATTATTCCCTTACTCTTTGCGAGACCGTACTCGAGCTTGGCTAAACTCTTTGCCACCTGATTTCATTACAACTTGGAATGGTTTGGCAGAGAAATTCTTGATGAAATACTTCCCACCAACAAAGAATGCCAAGCTTAGGAATGACATTACTTCCTACCAACAACACGAAGGAGAATCTCTATATGAAGCATGGGAAAGATTCAAGGAATTGCTAAGGAAGTGCCCTCATCATGGTATTCCTTCTTGGATTCAAATGGAAACTTTTTACAATGGTCTTAATGCTCAAACAAGGAATATCGTTGATGCATCGGCTAATGGAGCTTTGCTAGCCAAATCTTACAATCAAACTTATGATTTACTTGAGAAAATGGCTAGCAATAATTATCAATGGCCAATGGACAGAATGACAGCCACAAGAAGAATAGCCAGAATGCATGAGGTAAATGATATCACAGTACTTACAACTTAAGTGTCATCTTTGGTTAATCTTTTGAAGGTACAAAACTCGCCAACGAGTATAAACCAAGTCCAAAATTTAGGAGTGTCATGTGTGTTTTGTGGTGGAGCTCATTTGTTTGATAATTGTCCAAATAATCCTGAATCCATTTGCTATGTGGGTAATGTGAATCGAAACAATAATCCATACTTAAACCCAGGATGGAGACAACATCCAAATTTCTCTTGGAGCAATAACAACATTCAAGGTGGTAGTCAATTCAACCATCAATCATTTCCACCACCTGGTTTTCAACAACCACAACAATCACAATTCCAAGAGAAGAAGCCACCTACTGAGGACAATGCAAGTGCTTTAATGGGGATGATGAAAGAATTCATCCAATCAGTGAATACAAAAGTGTCAACTCAAGAGGCTTCAATTCGAAATTTAGAGAACCAAATGGGGCAACTTGTTCAGGCTATAAGTCAAAGGCCTCAAGGGAACCTTCCAAGTGACACAATTGTAAACCCAAGAAGAGAAGGTAAGGACCAATGCGATGCCATAGCCTTGAGGAGTGGTAAAACTTTAGAACAAGAACATAAGACAGAAAAGGATGAGGAGAAATAGGAAATTAAAAAGTATAAAGAGGACTATCAAATTAAAAAGGATAAGGAGGAACCAGAAACTAAAAATGAGGAGGAGGAATTAGTGGATAAAGAGAGTAATGGAAAGGAAATAATTTAGCCAAAAAAGAGCAACCTTTACAAACCCACTATTCCTTTCCCTCAAAGACTACAAAAGCAAAAGTTAGATACGCAGTTTTCAAAATTTCTAGAAGTCTTCAAGAAGCTACACATAAACATACCATTTGCAGAGGCACTTGAACAAATACAATCTTATGCAAATTCATGAAGAATATACTATCAAAGAAAAAGAGGCTTGGTGATCATGAAACAATAACCTTGACTAAAGGTTGTAGTGCTATTCTTGATAGAAAACTACCACAAAAACTAAAAGATCCAGGTAGTTTTGACATCCCTTGCATTATTGGGAACATTCGTTTTGGCAAGGCACTATGTGACTTGGGTTCTAGTATTAACCTTATGCCATTATCGGTCTTCAAGAGATTGGGGGTTGGTAAAGCAAAACCCACTTCGATAACATTACAAATGGCAAATAGATCGATTAAGAGACCTCGAGGTGTGGTAGAAGATTTGTTAGTAAAAGTAGACAAATTCATCTTTTTGGCGGACTTCATTGTGCTAGACATGGAAGAGGATCGTGACATTCCTATCATACTTCGTCGTCCATTCTTAGCAACTGGAAGGGCACTCATTGATGTACAAAAAGGTGAACTTACAATGAGAGTGCAAGATGAACAAGTAATATTTAAAGTTTTTAAAGAATCTGAACCCCCTAATATTGATAATGCTAATGAATGTTTAAGGATAAATATTACTGATTGTGGGAATGGCTTAAAAGAATCTGTGGCGTCACCCAAACTTAAGACTTTAACACATGCTGCTGTAACCAAGGACATAAACTCACCAGAAAATAACTCAACCTATTATAACTTTGAAAGTATGGCATCAAAGGTTGATATTGTGGACTATGTGAACTTTTTGGAGGACGCATCTCTCATGTATGTATCAAAGGCGATAATGAAAAATTTTGAGATAGGATCTAAACTCAAACCATCAATTGAAAAGCCACCAAGTTTAGACCCCGCATTTCTACCCTCCTATCCTCAATCAAGTATGAAAGTGAAAGAGTCCCATAGAGAGGTGAAAAAGCTATTAGAAATACATAAATTGGATGAGTTACGGTGAAGTGCTTATAAGAATTCCAAGAAGTTAAAAAAGAAAACAAAAATATGGCATGAGAAGGGAATTGAGCACCGTGCTTGCGAGCCAAAACATAAAGTATTATTAAAACATGCTAGGTTAGATTCAATTGATCATGTAATTAATTGATATTATATTGGGGGGATTTTAGTGATTCGCATGTTTAGAAAATTGAGAGATTAAATATTCCTAGATATTTTCTCATATATCTTTTTAGTCACAAAATTTGATTTAATTAATTATTGCTATTTACTTTTAGTTATGTTAATTTTTCTTTCTTATGATATAAAAATTAGTTTTTTAAAAAAATCTCTGTGGGAACGATCTTTATTTATCATTATATTACTTGTTACAATACATATACTTGCGTATTTATTGCACACAATTTGTGTGGCGATCATGGGGTAGGACACTAACATGAAAACATTTACTGTGGACTTACTCCTAGTAAATCGCCCATCACTATATAATGGGATTTTGGGACGACCATTCTTGCTTGTAACTCGAGTTGTGGCCTCCACTTGCCATCTTGCCCTAAAGATCCCCACAGATAGAAGAACAGGGATAGTGATGGGAAAATAAAAAGTGGTAAGGGAATGTTATGCCTTGGAAGTCCAGATAGGGAAAAAAATAAAATCCCATCCGACAAAAATAAAGTATACCCCATTAGTATTTTTCTAGTTTTTCTTCATTTTAAATTATTGCATTTTAAATTCATGGACTTAGGTTTCATTTTAGTTTTTTTTATTTTAAATTTAATAAATAAAGGGGACATTTCTACATTGAATGGCTAAAAAGAACTTTATGTTAGTTACATTCATGAAATTTGACAAGGACAGGTGAAGTCTAATCTATTAAAGGACTAAAAAGTGTGTACTATGAAAATTCACACGCCAGTATGCTCGGGGTAAGGAGTTCCTATAATTTATGCATCCCACCTTTATGAGCCATACTAGACCTTTGAACAGGCAACAACTATGCTATAGGTTTAGGAGTTGCTACAACTTCTATAGCCTACCTTTGCGAGCCATACTGAAGCTTTGAACAAGCAACAACTGCACCCAAAGCTTAGGAATTGCTATAAATTCTATACCCCACTTGTATAGGCAATGCTGGACCTTTGAATAGGTAAAAAATAGGCCATGGTATCATGAGTTGTTACAACTTCCGTACCCTACCTCTATGGGCCATATTGAACCTTTAAATAGGTAGAAATTACACTATAGGTCCAAGATTTTCTACAACCTTTGCATGCCATCCATGCAAGTACAACTTTGCTTATATTGGAGACCTTTAGTCTCCAACCTTGGCCACTGATAAAAAATCCTAGGCATGATCTAAGTGCAATGACACTCAGTCTACTAAGGACTACAAATTTTTTTTAAGTCTATAGACTAAATGCTTGGATGACTTGATAAACTCAAGCACACAAAGAAAGGGGGGTAGTATACTAGGAAGACATACTACTTTTACTCAGAAAAAATGAAACAAATCATATGGCTTGTGCTTGGAAAACATGTATATGCCCAATTAGGGTACATGTACATGGACATGTAATCATCTGGGTAACTATGGACCCATTCCTCAATAAGCATACACCATCATGTACCAATCCAGTAGGTCATAAATCATAACAAGGGACACGCTCAAAGAACACTCTTCATTTGAAAATAGACAAGATCACTGATAGAACTTACCAAAGAGTCACTACTAAAATATAAAAGTAAAGTAGAAAACTCAAAGGTAAAAATTGAGTATACTGCTAGAAAGTAAAACCATTAAGTGCATGCACTTTGGTGGGAACTAAATTCAAAAGAACATAAAGTGATAGCCTATTGACATCCACCATCATCTTATGTGATAGCTTCCTTCTTAGTTACCTCTGGACCATCACTTCTAGATTCATTATGGCCTTCCTACTCCTAGTTAGAAGTGATCACACCATGGTAGAAAGCCTTCTCTTCTAAATTTGGAAAGACGGTTGTAGAAAGGGTTATGTTAAGATATACCTTCCAAAATTGTCATTTTGCAGTTTCAAAATTGTGAGTGAAAACGTCCAACATGTCTTGAGTATAATCATTAGAATATTTATACTCTTCAACTACACTTGCTCTAAGTGTCCCCATCTTAGCATTGATCCTATGTACTCACTCTTGAGATGAATGAAGGCTCGTAGATAATTCTTGAGTTAGCTTATTCTCTTAATTCAATGTAGTACCTGTATTTTCTAAGGTAGCTTCCAATGTTGCCATTGATGTAGCATGAGCCAATTTGGATACATAATATACCTCTTGAAGTTTCTATATTCCCATTCTACCTCATGATGGGTAATCTCAATAGTATCTCAAGCCTCAATTGCCTTACGATGTTCATTCTCAATGGGCCAAGCGACCTTCCAAATCAGTATGAACCTTAACAACATAGTCCAAATTTGAGGCATGTGTCTAGGCTATAGCAGAAATACTATGCAAATATGAAACCCTAACTTCTATAGATTTTGAAAAAGTGTGAGGTGTAGTTGAAGTCATAGGAGGAACGTCTAAGTCCATAGTTTGTGAACTTGTACCACTTATAACTTGCATCGATGAAACCTCAACTCATATTGATGGGGATTGCATCTTCTTAAGAGGTGCTCCAACAAAAATTACTTCATAGGTATGGGCTCTTTTCCTTTTTGAACGCTCTGAGCTATGAATCATCTTAGTTTGTAAATGTGTTTCCCCTTTAATGGACTCTTTGAGAAATCTAAAGGTTGTCATGCTCCTAATTTTCCTACCACCTAGAAGATCATAAGTCATACTTGTAAAAAGATCACAAGTATCAACTAAGTTTTCAAAATAAGATGCTAAAAATAAAGAGAAAATTTTTAGTACTCACTATCAAGATCTGGAGGATCACCTCTCTCTAGCTCAACTATTGTAAGGTCCAAACCTTAGTAAGAGGTCCACTCTAAAATAATGAGTTTGTCACTATATTGCATCTCCAAATGTATGATGTAAAGATAACTGATAAGCTTTAGTTACTTCTTAGAAGGATGACCCTACAAACAACAAATTGCAAACCAAATAGGAATATGTTAGAAATAAATAAAGCGTACCACTATGAGGCTCAATTTTAGAGTGTATAATGATTCTATGAAAGTAGAGTCATTAGTGTACTTTTTTGCTTATTATTTGTTCATTGTATTCAATATGTAGTACTTTTGGGGTTAAAAATATTAAAATATGAACTTTCTAGTGAAAAGGGGTGAAAATATATTTTTTGAGAATTTTTTAATATTTTCATGGATTTTTTAATGCCAAACCAATCCAAACGTCACCATATGGATGCCTTATGTACCACGTGGCATGCAAGTGCTGCAACCTGTCGACACAACGTTTAATCTGAGTTTCATTGCATGGTTAACGAGCATGCCATGTGTCGTCACTAGGTTTTTCCATTCGCTCCAACACAATCTATATCAATAAATCACAGCACACCACGTGGTTCTGACTTAGGATGCATTTATCACGACTAGTTCACCTCACCATGCATCTCACTCTCATTCATCCAGTGTTTCTCTTGTGCCGCGTGTCACATCCCATTGGCTTACGCTGTTTAATTTTTCATTTTTCATCTCAACCCTTGATCTTAAGCTAATTTGATGGTCTAGATTCCATATGAGCCTAACTTAACCCCTTAATTGCCCCAAAACCCTAATTAGCCGAAACTAATAATTTTTTTATCAGTTTTTGGTGTTAAGAAGAGAGAAAATATAGAAAAAATTCAAAAATAGATACCATTTTGGTGGAGATTGATGCTACAATTTAAGATATTGATTGTATTTATTCTTCTTCTACTTTCTTTATTAATTTTCATGTCTTTCTTTATGAAAAAATTGAGCTTTATGAAAAAAATTATGTCTTGCTAATTTATTAATCTAGGGGTCTTATGAACCTATACATGTGATGATCTAATATTTTCCACAATTATAATTTCAATTTAATTATATAATTTAATATGATTTTTATGCTATTAATTGTTTGGCTAACAATTGATCTATAGAGGCAATTAAATAGATTTGAGAGAATTATTTAATATTTTGTCTTGATTAAATAACTTGTATAGTTTCTAGGCTGAGATATATTATTCTTATATATGTGATCCATATTTGATGAATTTAATGAGTAGTATGCAATTTAATTGACATGAGAGTTTGATTAGGTTAATTACTATATGATGTGTAGTTTACTTGGGAGAGGAATACATGCTAGGTTAGATTCAATTGATCTTGTAATTATTTGGTAATTATATTGGGAGGATTTTAGTGATTCACTTGTTTAGAAAATTTAAGGATTAAATATTCCTAGATATTTTTTCATATATATTCTTAGCTTCCAATTCCGAGTTAATTAATTATTGTTATTTATTTTAAGTTAAATTAATTTTTCTTTGTAAAAGCACAAAAAAATTATTTTTATTTTTTAGTTTTAAAATTAGTTTCTAATAGTATAAGCTCTATGAGAACGATATTTTCTTATCATTATATTACTTGCTTGCGATATATAAACTTGCGTACCCATTGCACATAATTTTTGTCGATCAGTTTCCTACCATTCCTTTCATACTAAGTGGGTATAGAAGGGACCCTCAAGTGATCTAAGTCAAAATCTCCATCCATCATAAGGAGTGAGTCCTAGCACCCCTTATTAGTGTTTGGGATCTTCCCCATCAAAATGCGATTGGCAAAAGGTCTAAGATAAAACCAACTACGATTGCCACCTTAAAGTTGTGAAAATTAATAGTAAGTGAACTCTTCCATGGTCAGTTCATGTCTATGTTCCTTCTAGAGAACCCAACAAGATGATAATATTTGGTAATAGTTGGAGGAAAATTGGGATGGTGCAGCATTGACATATGTCAATTTGTTTTCACTATAGGCAGAAAGAGCAATCTCAAACACATAAATAGATGATCTATAGATAAAGTGACTTTTCCTAAAATGGGTTTACTCTAACTCATACCCAGAAATTGAGGTATTAACCTTATTGATTCTTGTATATCAAAGATCTCTCTAACTTTGTCAAATAAAGAATCCATCATTCAAGGATAGAACTTGTTCATAGAAAAGAAATTGAAGTCTTCTTCATTGAGCTATAATTGGTACATAGGAATACCATTCGATATAGAATCCAATTCTTCATCACTAGAAGAGTCAGTTCATGGAAAACGAGCATCCAAACAACCCTCCTAAATAGAATAGTGTCACCAGGATGATCTGAAATCATTGCCCAACTTGAAGCGCACCTAATTGCCACTATATAGGCCTGAGCCACCACCATGTGGACCTAAGCCCGCACCATAGTCAGACATATCGTGGCTAGATGAACCATGGCTAGACACTCCATGAGTGGTAGGACCATGGCGGGTTATGCCATGGGTGGCCAGACCATTGCCACACATGCCATGGCTAGACATGTTGATACTCAAATTTGTATTTATAAAATAGTTAACAAGTGCATGAGTTACTTTGTAAGAAATGATAAGTATAATTTTAAGGTTGGTTTAAAGAGGAATCACATAGTTTTTAAATAATTCAACAAATTCTAAAAAATAAAAATTAAACCTAAACATTCTGTCACAAAGTTTATGTTTATAAATATTAAACTAATGACATATAATAAAGATATATTCAACAAATATTTAGGCAAATAAATATTTAATCATTCAATGGAGAATTTATAGGATATATGAGTTAGTTAATTATGTTTTCTCAATATTAATTAGGTTGTTAAATATATGAATTAAGATTATTGATTCTCTCTTATATATAAAAATAGCACCTTTGGTTAGGTCTACTCTTTGTTATTAATTAAAATCATTTATCACCTTCGGTCTTATCTAGCAGTTAATTTTAATATAATTATACTTATTTTCTAAGATATTAACAAACCATTTAGTTACTATCTTCAATCAGGTCTAATAATTTAAACTCTTATTAAGGTATCTAAGTTAGATTAATGATTTAAGTATCTAGAAACTAATTTTCAGATTTTAAAACAATTATAAAAAATATGTTGTCAAAATATTTTTAAATAATAGTTTTTGTAAAAATCTTTGAAGTAGAGTTTTCACTCTAACTATGTAGTTGATATAAATTAAATATTTATGAGCACTACTTTAAATCAGATATAAATAATTAAATCTTAAATGTAACTCTCTTGTTTAATATGAAAAGTACTAAGTTATATTTTTAACAAACTTTTTGTATAAATCTTGATGAAAAACAAAACTTAATTCATTTTATTTTGATGTTTACCTAATTCAATATTTTACAAGCATAAAAACATTTTTAATATACAATGGTATTTTCAGCCAGACATGATTATAATTAATAATTGATCAAAAAATTAAAAATAGAATTCAGAAGAATACATAAAATTAATATGAAAATAGAAGAATATATTTAAAATTTATACCTAAAGTGTAATCTTCCAAATATAGAGTTTCAATATTATTTTTGTAACTGGAAAACCTTCAATAGATTTATTAACACTGTTTATTGAATTGACATATAACTACTACATAAACTAAACTATGTTCAACTCTCAATTGAGATAAAAACTTAAAAAATCTAAAACTAAAGAAAAGCATAAGAGAAATAGAATAGTTAAAGGATGAGGGATAAGAGATGATTTACAATGGGGTGGATGGGGTTTTTTATTGGTATGAAAAATTCCACAAATAAGAGAAATTTATGGATCAGAAAGTTGGGCATCGCAGCATGGATTTCTTGGCACCGCAACATGAGCCACTCTGTACACGTTTTTAATCAAGATTCGATTACTTTGCACTGTGGCATGGTAAAGTATGGTGTAGCACACGTGTTGCTATGTTTCTAGAAACTCACTTGTATTTCACCCCTTTACATTGGTTTAGAACATATGTAAGGGTTACATATGTTAATCGTTTATGCTACATGGTTGAAAATGAGTACTTATAGGTACTTTTCTTCATGTTTCAATCAGTTGAATCATTTTGAAGTTAAAAATACCTGAAAAATAACAAAACACATTTGTGATTCGAAAAATATAGATTTTCTAAAAATATGGCAAAACTTACACAAATATAAATTTGTAAGTTCTGTTGTACTCATGTCTATGTGTTGGCTTTTTGTGTGCAAAATACAGTGTTTATTTTATTTTACTCAATGTTTTATCTTTCTTTGTGTAAGGTTGGTTATTGTGAATTAGTAAATCACACACGCATTTAGTTAGGAACACTTTGTATGCAAGCATGTTTACACATAACATAGAGTTGGTTTTTATAGTGTGCATGCTAGGATGAGAGTGTTCAAGTTCACTCATCGATATTGTCACTTGTATTTTTGGTTAGTTTGGGTGCATGTATTTATGAAAAGTACTCGACAATTTTGGGAACGAAAAAATGTGACTATTTAGCACCTCGCCATTATGCTTATCGCCCTCCTTAGCGAGGTGGTTGGTGAGGTGGCATATTTGAGTTATATAAAAACCCCTAATTTCCTCTTATTTGGTATCTAGAAAATGTAATGAAACTCTATCAAATTGACATCTCATTTTTCTATTTTTGGATCACTAATACCTTAAGTGTTGTTCGATATTAGTGATTCGTGATGGTGTAGGAAAATCATACTTATGAGTGGTGAGTACTCAAGATAGTGATTGTAAGTGGGTTGAAAGCGCAACTATTTATTTACGAGAACCTTATTGTGAGAGTGAGATAACTTAAATGCATTGAGTTCTCATATCTCTTCTTGGGTGCAATAAGAAATAAGTTATTTGAGTTTGAGCATGGTCCTTAAGATTAGGATTTGTCACACTTCTGGTTACTAATATGTAGTTACTAATCACACCACATTGGGTGGTGTGGGCTTTGGAGGAGAACCAAGTTCGTGTTTTGAACCAAGTTGTTACGGAGGCAACAAGCAAGAGTAACAAAAAGTAGTTAGGACTGAGGTCCTAGTTGATAATGGTATTATTGGTTTTATTTCTTTTAGAGTTGTAACTGTTATATTGATTATTGAATTATTTATTGTTGAGTGGTTATTTTAACTAATCTGAGGATGTTACCATATAGATAGGGTTTCTATATGGGTTTACCTTGTTATATATGGTGTTAGGCATGTGTGACTAGTATAATCAAATCTTAAATGGTGTATGCTCTTACATACTAAAGTTTAAATTCTGATTAGAAAGCCTTTGATATTTGTCCCCTGCTTTCTATTTATTAAATTCTATATATGTTGCCTTATTATAGTGTTTATCTTTGTTTATATATAAAGAATTTGTGTTTATCTATCTTGTGCTTTCCTCCCTATGATTTGAATATATGAGTTGAGTCATTAAGGAGTTAGTATCTTCTTAGCCTGATTGCCTCTTAGGTCTTGAACTCCTTCAATATTGCTATGCATGATCAATATGTATGTTAGTATACTCTGAGTTTCTTATATATAAGTTCTAACATACTAGATGTATACTTTGATTAAAAAGCTTACTTGTTTCATGTTGTCACATGCTTTCTTTTCTTTCTATATAGTATGCCTATAACTTTCTAATCATAGATTGCAGTGTAGTAAATCTACTTGCACCCTAATAATTTATCTTACTTATGTCTATTATATGCTTGCTAGTTTGACATAAGTCTTGAAAGAGTTTGTATCTCCTTTCCCTAGTTGTGTCCTAAGAGTTGGACTCTTCATTTGGTTTTCTATGTTTAGATTGATCGTATGTTGTGAGAGTATATTTATAATTTACCTAATATGTTCTGTCATATGAAGTCTTGAAGCTATTGGAAATCCTTTATTGTTTAGTATGTATGCTTGTCTCACATGCTATTAATTGTTTGCTATGCATATGTATGTTATTATTAGTTTGGATAAGAGCCTATGATGCCCAATGTCACTAGTGTGTTTACTACAAATTTTTGTTTTCATATATGTTGAATGTTTTCGTTGTGTGTTGAATTAAGCATGTTGCTTTATACTTCTACTGTGTAAGTTGCTTAGTTAAATTTTTTGAGGTCGGCTTGGCTTAATTGATGAAGAATTCGTGAAAAGATTCCATAGGTGGCATCTTCACCCCTGTTTAGGCTTAATTGCATGGGTGCTTGGTCCTAGAGCTCTATCTACATATATAGACACCTTGTATATTTATGCTCTTTGTCACCTTTGGTGTGGATTGTTGTTATTTTGTGAGAGCTCATGAAAAGATTCCATGGGTGGCATCTTCACCCCTTATCTTGGTCTTGATTACCTATTTGAGTTAGATAAACAATTGATCTTTGAGTAATTGTTTCTATGTATGTGATTCTTAAATTGGTATCAGAATGGCTCACCATTGTATGGGCTTATTTTCCCGGGTGCTTGATTTTATAGCTTTATCTACACATACACACACCTTGTATATTTATGCCTTTTTCACCTTTGGTATGGATTGTTGTTATTTTGTGAGTTTCTTTATATCCGTGAACTTTTATTGTTTGCATGTTCCATGTTCTCTTATCTTGATTGTTTAATTCTTTACTAGTTTTCTTCCATGCTAGTTGACTTGACATGCTCTTTATATGTGTTTGCCTTGCTTACTGCTTGCTTCTTTTTATGTGACTTTTTGCATGAGCATCACGTCACAATTTGTCAGCATATAGTGTCAATCTATTAGGATCTTTCTTCTTATAGTCTTATTATTCATATGCCATATCATATAAAATGCATATCTTATATTTTACTAGGTTTTTCTCTCTTGTACCTAGTATGTTGAGTGTTAGTTCTATGTTTGTCTCTTGTTAATTATTGCTCATCTTTTGCATACACTTCATTCTCTTGTGCTTTAGATGTCTATTTGGAGAAAACTGTGGTGTGTTACAAGTTTGTGTACATGAGTTTTTATATGTATTGTGCTTGTTTGGATTTTTCTTATGCATTTTTATGTCATATAGATTGTTTACCTATCTTTAAGAATCTTGACTTACATGATTGTTGTGTTTAGACTAGTGTGTTGCATTCATAGTGTTTGGGGTGTTGGCTATGTCTAAGCATGTATCTTTTGTATGTTGAAACCTAAGTCTTTCTCACTTGCTTAGAAATTTTTGTAGCATTCGTTGTTTCTTCTATCTCTTAGAGGTGTTGCTAACTTGTTAGTTAGGTTCTTTACTTCTCTTGATTAGTAATGATGTGAGTGTTGTTGATGATCTCTTTTGAGGCAACTGTGAGCATTTTGTTTCCTTTTCTCTCTTTAGAGATAACACTGTACGGTTTGTGCTAATAATCTCTCTTTATACACATACTTGTCTTTTTGGCTTATGATCTCCTTTGAGACCATCTTTATCACATCACTTATTTATTGTTGTATTACTTGTTTATTTCATTAAACCGTGTTTATCTTCCTTTACTTCTTTTAAAATAAAAAAATTTCTCTGATCATTTGCCATTCTCCTTTTCTCTTTTCTCTCTCTTCTCAGGACTCTTCTGCATATTTTTTTGTCCTCTTAACATTTTGTATGTGAAATGAACTTTTAAAGGGATCAATGATGTTTTATGATTGGCTTGTGTTTGGCTTGAGTTGAAGTGTGGCTATTATGACATGTATATTCATTATGCTTTTGTATGACTAAATGTTTTGACTTGCTATACCTTATTATATGTGCACATGTCATAATTTTGTGAATTTATATGATTATTATGAGAAGCTTGTGTGGTTCTCTTACCTTAATGATTTGTATATCTCTAGCATGCTCCATAATCCATTTTTAGTGTCTTTGGAAGCAAAATTCTAGATACTTCTTAGTTAGAAAGAGGATTTAGGCCATCATTAAATCATTTTATTCTTCTTGCCACCTATTTTCTCTTATCCTTAGTCTCCATTCTTTAAGCCATTATGCCATCTCTTTATTTCATTGCACCTAAATGCCAGCTTAGCCTAAATAATTATTTCCAATTGCCTTATCCAACCTTTGATTGAGCATCTGTTTTTTTCTGTATTACCCTCTTCGTTTTAATCAACAAAAAAAGGAGGGTAAAAATGGAAAGTTATAAAAAAATGGGGATGATGGAGAAAATAAAAGAACAATGAAGTGTTGAGATTTTCTTGTTTAAAAACAAAAGGAAGGAGGAAAGAAAAGAAAAGAAAAGTAAAAAGCTGTTAAATATGTTAAGGAAATGTTGCATAAATATTTGAATTTTATGTACAGTTCTTATAACTTCATTGGTTGAAGTTTGAGAAGTAAAGAGAAAAGAACTCATGGTTGATGGTATAAGTGTCATGGTTATGAATTTATCTATATGATTAGATAAGTGTCATGGTTATGTACTTTGGTAGACTGGGATGTATTTTTGTATGTGTGTGCATAGTATGGGGTGATGTTATAGGATTGAATACACCCAAGTGTTGTTGGGGTAAGATAGTTGAATTAATAGGAGTGTATCAATTCAGAAGATAGTTGGACTTCTAGTCAACTTCCTCTTTCGGATTTATTGACACATTTATGTGCCATTGGTGTTTGATCACCAGTTCTATCGATGTGTTATATGCATATTACAAAGCCCATTATGCCCTTCCATAACATGTATAGATGTGGGGCTCCATACTATGTATTGCATTTAGGAGATGTTTTCTGTCCGCACTACTCTTGGTTTATCGGTGAATTCAAATTGTTGTTTCTTACATGCTTTTACCTTACTATTGTCTTAGTGTTTTTCTTTGTATATTTTGCATGGCTGCATGTGTTGCTTCTTTTTGTGTTTGCTTTAATATTCTCTATTGTGTTGCATGAGTATTAGGATTATTGCATTTTTTTAACTTCTCTCCTTGATATAGAGATGTGTCATATTGCCTACTATGTGTATGCTTGCTTTGACTTTCCATGTCAAAGAGGGAAAGAAGTGTGCACAACTTGTATTTTTTATGCGTGTTTGTTTGTTTATTTGTGCATTATGTTTTTTTATTTGTGCTTTGTGTTTGTTTGTTAACATGTTGTTTGCTACATTGGAAGGTGAGTGTAGTTTTCACTACATCATGATTATCTATTATACATACAATTAGAGGGAGTGTTACATATGTTCACGAGGAGTTTGCATCTTTGTGTTGCATATAGATTATGTTTGTTTATGGTATATGTTGATTGTGCTTAGCCTATCGATGTGTACCTGTATTAGGGTAACACGATAGTATTTGAATAGACTATATACTATTTCTACATAATACGTTCATGAGATATGTGTCAGTTTCGTGAGTACTAGTTACAAGTGTGGATTTTTTAGGTGTTCTGTGTGTAATGGTCTTGAGATCCTCATGTTTCAAAGTGATAGAGTGGATGACATATTGCATAAAGATGGATGGAGCATAAAAGTTGGATGCACTTGGTTTATATGTGTTTTTCAAGTTTTGGTATGTGTCATTGTGTTGTTTATGGGAACAAGTAATGATAAGAGTCAAATTATTGCATTTTTGTTATGATTTAAATGTTGATATTTGTGTGAAAATTGTGTTTATTTGATTATTTAATCCACAAATATCATTTCACGGGTATTTTGTGTTTGAAGTGCAATTTCAAGTAAAATCATGATTTTGGAGAAATTTGGGAAAAATTTCAATGATCGGGATTGAGTGAAAATAAAAAGAAAACAAAGTTTCAAAATTTGGAAATCCCGCCGCCGGCGAGATGATTCTCGCTGCCGGCAAAAATCTTCCCGAGAGCACGGATTTTGGTAGATGCAAATCTTGTCGCCGGCGAGAATCAGAGGAACCAAAATTTTCGTTTTTCCAAAAATCTCGCCGCGGCAAGAATAATGTCGTCACCGGCGAGTTTCGTCCGAAAACACATTTTTTATGTTGTTTTGTTCCAAAATTGCCCCCAAAACCCTAGATTTATATATACAATATGATGGAGAAAGAGGCCACGGCAGAGAGAGCATATCTGAGTCATTTTTGGAGGAGAGAAGACAATTTTGGAGAGAAAGTTTGGACAAGCTTGAAGGATTATCACCATTGTTGCTACCAAGTGTTCATCTTCAAGAGTTTTTCATCTCTTCTCCTTAGCTTTCATTTTCTGCATTTTATTCAGATTTGTTATTCATGGATTCAATTGAGATAATGTTTGTTCTTATTTCCGTTATGAACTAATTCATTTTTGCTAAGGCTATGATGTAGTTGAATCAAGAAAATTTGATTTTTTTGTTATTGTTATATGAGTTCATTGTTTTCAAGTTGAGTATTTATTTCCATGCTTAATGCTTTTAAATCTCTGGCCAAGATTTAGATGATTTGTTGCATTATATTGAGACCGAGAAGAGATGTGTAATGAATGCTTCTTGTGATAAATACCGTATGTTGAATGCGAGTGTGAGAACTAATGCATGATGTATGTGGTTATTCTAGAAATTCCATAAATCGTAATGTGCTTGTTTGTGATTAAATCTTCATAGAAATATAATTGGTTTTCATAGATAAGCAATTCTAATATAACTCGAGAGAGAGTATTTGGTAAATTTGGGTTTTTCAACCATCACTTTTAGCTTTGATTCTCATATAACATGACTTGAAATCGAATTGAATTGATTTGGCGAAATCAAATGCCTTATCGTTTTTAATCATTTGTGATCAACATTCAATTGTGTTATTTGCATTTATTTTTAAGATTAATTTGCTTCTTAAACAATTTCAAAAATTGGGTTTTCAAATAAAATTAGGATTAGTCAATTTCGGTACTTAGTAACGCCATTCCTTGTGGTTCGATATCCGTACTTTTTTACACTTTATTACTTGAACGATTCGTACACTTGTGAATATATGCATCAATTTTTTGGCACCATTGCCGGGGAATGGTTTGATTTTATTAATATCGATACTACCTAATAGTTCATTGTTTTCAAGTTGAGTATTTATTTCCATGTTTAATGCTTTTAAATTTCTAGCCAAGATTTAGATGATTTGTTGCATTATATTGAGACTGAGAGGAGATATGTAATGAATGCTTCTTGTGATAAATACTGTATGTTGAATGCGAGTGTGAGAACTAATGCATGATGTATGTGGTTATTCTAGAAATTTCATAAATCGTAATGTGCTTGTTTGTGATTAAATCTTCATAGAAATATAGTTGGTTTTCATAGATAAGTAATTCTAATATAACTCGAGAGAGAGTATTAGGTAAATTTGGGTTTTTCAACCATCACTTTTAGCTTTGATTCTCATATAACATGACTTGAAATCGAATTGAATTGATTTAGCGAAATCAAATGCCTTAGCGTTTTTAATCATTTGTGAACAACATTCAATTGTGTTATTTGCATTTATTTTTAAGATTAATTTGCTTCTTAAACAATTTCAAAAATTGGGTTTTCAAATAAAATTAGGATTAGTCAATTTCGGTACTTAGTAACGCCATTCTTTGTGGTTCGATATCCGTACTTTTGTACACTTTATTACTTGAACGATTCGTACAATTGCGAATATACGCATTAAGTTTTTGGCGCCGTTGTCGAGGAATGGTTTGATTTTATTAATATCGATACTACCTAATCTTAGTTTT
The DNA here is from genome assembly GCA_030763125.1 of Hippophae gyantsensis. Lineage (NCBI taxonomy): Eukaryota > Viridiplantae > Streptophyta > Magnoliopsida > Rosales > Elaeagnaceae > Hippophae > Hippophae gyantsensis. The sequence goes on along the minus strand of CM061035.1, from coordinate 35,423,399 downwards.
AATTTGAAGTTAATTTGCTTTATCATTGTTTCATTTTTAATTTTGTTTTAAATTGAGCTTGTTGAGTTGTGTTAATTGTTTGTTCATTTAGAATTGTTGCTGCTCGTTTGCATTATTTATTTTAGTCATTTCTTATAATTTTTCAGTTTGTTTATTTTGTTCTTTTATTTTATTTATCATAAAAGGGGTAACTTTGTTTTGTTTTTGTGTTAGTTGATTTTTTGGTTGTAGGATTTTTATATGAGATGTACAAGAAGCCTTAACCTTCTTCCATTTGATCTGGAGATTGATAGAACATATAGGCGTCTAAACTGAGAGAGAAGGCGTTCAACCTCAACTCCTAATAGACAATCAGCCATGGATCCACCATTTGTTGAGGGAGGTGGAAATCGTAGAGCTTTGAGGGATTATGATGTGCCTAATGTTGCTGGAACTACTTCGGGTATAAGGAGGCCAACTGTTCAAGCCAATAACTTTGAGATAAAACCATCCTTTATCCAAATGGTTCAATCAAATCAATTTGGGGGAATGTCAAAGGATGATCCAAATGCACATATTGCTTATTTTCTGGAGGTGTGTGATCTTTACAAGATAAATGGTGTGTCTGAAGATGCTGTAAGATTGAGGGTTTTTCCTTTTTCACTTCAGGATAATGCCAAGGAGTGGCTAAACTCATTATCATCGGGATCAATTACAACATGGAATGAGTTGGTTCAAAAATTCTTGTCCAAGTTCTTTCCTCCTGCTAAGACGGAAAAATTGAGGAATGAAATCACATCTTTTACACAGTATGACCAAGAATCATTGTATGAAGCTTGGGAAAGATTCAAAGAAATGTTGAGGAAGTGCCCACATCAAGGTATACCGATTTGGCTACAAGTCTCTACATTTTATAATGGGTTGGTTTCAAACTATCGGGCAATGATTGATGCTACAACTGGAGGGTATTTAATGGGAAAAACACCGGAGGATGCTCATGAGTTGTTAGAGATTATGGCAAAAAACAACAATCAGTGGCATTCAGAGCGGGTAACTACAAAAAGACCAGCAGCAGTGCATGAAATTGATTCAGTGAATGCTTTGTCGGTTCAAGTTGCTGCTCTTTCAAGAAAGATGGATTCTTTGTCATCCAAGTTCGAATCCAAACCAACTACACAATGTGATTTATGTGGCGGAAATCATGCTAGTATTGAGTGCCAAGTTGGAAATCCATTTGCTTCACCAAATGCTGAGCAAGAAAATTATGTTTCAAATTTCCCAAAACCTCAACATAACCCATATTCAAACACCTATAATCTAGGTTGGGGAAATCATCCAAATTTGTCATGGGGAAATAACCAAGAGGTATTCAAACCGTCATCATCTTCCTACCAACCCCAAGAGAAGAAACAAACAGATTTGGAAGGAATTTTGGGAAAGTTCATTGAGGGGTCAAGAACAAATTTCAGAAATCAAGAGGCAATCAACAGGGACATCCAAAACCAACTGGGGTAGCTTTCAAAGCAGATTGCAGAAAGGTCTCAAGGATCGCTGCCTAGTGACACAATAAATCCCAAAGAGCATGCAAAGGCTATCACATTGAGAAGTGGTAAAGAACTTGAATGGCAGAGGAAATTGGAGAAAAAAATGGAAGAATCTAAAGAAAATCCATCAACATCCCAAGATGTTCAACCTTCCCCAAATGCGAAATATGAGCCTCCTATCCCATATCCTCAAAGATTGAATAAGAAAAAGCTTGATAATCAATTTGATAAATTTCTGGATATTTTTAAGAAATTGCATATTAACATTCCTTTTGTAGAGATGTTGGAACAAATGCCCAAGTATGCAAAATTCATGAAGGAAATTCTATCAAAGAAGAGGAAGCTGGGAGATTATGAAATTGTCATGCTAAATGAGGAGTGCAGTGCAATTCTTCCAAGAAAACTGCCACAGAAATTGAAAGACCCAGGGAGTTTTACAATACCTTGTACTATAGGAAGTTGCAATTTTGATAAAGTCCTATGTGATTTAGGAGCAAGCATTAATTTGATGCCACTTTCTGTTTTCAGGAAACTAGGCCTGGGAGAAGTGAAGCCCACTTCAATCTCTCTACAATTAGCGGATCGATCGGTGAAATATCCTCGAGGGGTAATTGAGGATGTGTTAATTAAAGTTGACAAATTTATTTTCCCTGTAGATTTTGTTGTGCTTGACATGGAGGAAGATAGAGAGGTACTATTTATATTGGGGAGACCGTTCCTTGCAACTGGAAGAACATTGATTGATGTTCAGCAAGGAAAGCTCATTTTACGGGTACAAGATGAACAAGTGACTTTTGATGTTTTTGAAGCAATGAAATTTTCAAGTGAGGTACATTCTTGTTTTCAAATTAACACTCTTGACAGGATAATCTCGGAAACGTTTGAGGAGAGAACTCCATTGCTACCACTAGAAGCTTGCCTTGTGAAATCTGCAACAATTGAGGAGGAAGATGAGGGAGTGAGACAATGTTCTGAATTATTGGTAGTACTTGATGAATATTTGTTCAGTGATGAAACATTCAAGGAGTTGGGAACAAATGAAACTCCAACCTTAGTGGTAAAGAAGGAAGCCAACAAGATTGAGCTAAAGCCACTGCCATCCCATCTAAGGTTAAAAAAAAAATTTCTTTCTTACATTGAGGACAATGTAAGGTTTTGGTTGGGGTGCGGTAAACGGTAAATCTTTTCTTCATTTCAATTTTTAGTAGTTTTGTTTGTGTGTTTATTTGTGTTTAATTTTGATTTTCTATTTATTTTTCTACATTTTGTCTTAATTTCTTTTATTTGTTTATTGTCTTATTTTTATTTTTTATTTTATTTTTTCTCATTTGCATTTTACTTGTTTTAATTTGCACGTTGATGATAATAATGTGATTGTGATAACAAGTAGCTTTTAGAAGACATTAAATTTTTCTTCGGTTTAAAGATAATTTCAAATGTTGATTTTATCTAGTTGGCGACTCTTTTGGTATGTGGTATGATTTGGTTGATTAGTCTAAATGCTTAGAGAAGTCTTATGTGCGAATTTTTCATGGACATTTTTGTGATCTCAACAAAGTCTAGAACTCATTTGAAAACCTCTTGAGGCGAAATAATTTGGAATTGCACTGTTTAGGATATGATGTAGGCCATTTTTGGATCGATTGTGCCATTTTAAGCCTACCTTGTTATCGTTATATCACTAGTTACATCTTTAAGCCTATTTAAATATATTGTTAGCCTTACTTTTCTTTCTTTTTGCCTTTTATAACCTACCTTTTATTGAGCCAATATATATATATATATATATAATTCCTACCTTATTTGTTAAGAGCACTTAATTTTGAACACAAAATTTTCAAGAGCAATTGGAGTAAGGATGGAATAATAATAATAAAAAAAAATCTTCCACATATATTGGAAGAAATTGGTTGGGGGTTATGTCTTTTCAAGAGCAATTGGAGTAAGGATGAAAAAAAACATCTTCCACATAAATTAGAAGAAATTGGTTGGGTGAAAAAAAAGAAGAAGAAAGCCTTCACATTCTAGTAAATAAAAGAGTGTTAGTGATGGATGTACTGAGGTGAAAGATTGAGGAAGAACTTTGTTTATCTTTGGAAAAATGGGTTATGATCGGAAGAAACAATTTTGGTTAAATGGTGTTACTCTTTTACTTAATTGGTTGTGTTTAATGTAATAAGTGCTCTTATTTGTATTTTGACACTTCCTGTTCTTTCTTAACCAAATACCTAAGCATAACATTACAAGCCTCATAAAGTCCTATTGATCCAAAGTGGTGTATTTTCCTTCATTAGTGGAGAGAGGTTTGAAAAGTGAGCCTATGGAGTTTGAGATTTCACCTTTTTGTTTATGGATGTTATGCATAATATTATCCGGGAATTATGGCTATTGGTTTGTGGTTTGATGGATGTTTAAGAGTCAATAACAAAAGTGAAATTGGCATTTGAGATTTCTTAAAGCTTAGGTGACATTTAATTATTCTATGTGTTGTGTGTTATTTACAATTTTTGAGACATTTGTGCAAATTAATTGTTGTGTGATTTTATTGTTTTGAGTTAGGATAGTTATAGGTAAGATGTTTGTGGGTATCATCACTGCAAGCCCTCACGAGACTACAACTCGTTCTACTAGAGCCGCCTAGGGGTTTAAAGGCTTATTGCATACGCTTAATGTAATTTTGTAAATACAATAATTTTTCTTTGAATTTTTCTTTTAATGTCTCCTTTGAATTTATTAAATAGATCGCTTTTCTTGCTAGAGACTAGCAAGAAGCTGGTTGGTGGTTGTTGATAAGAGTCAAATTATTGCATTTTTGTTATGATTTAAATGTTGATATTTGTGTGAAAATTGTGTTTATTTGATTATTTAATCCACAAATATCATTTCATGGGTATTTCGTGTTTAAAGTGCAATTTAAGGTAAAATCATGATTTTGGAGAAGTTTGGGACAAATTTCAATGATCGGGATTGAGTGAAAATAAAAAGAAAAAAAGTTTCAAAATTTGGAAATCCTGCCACCGGCGAGATGATTCTCACCGCCGGCAAAAATCTTACAGAAAGCACGGCGAAAATCTTCCCGAGAGCACGGATTTTGGTATATGCAAATCTCGCCGCTGGCGAGATTATTTAGCTGCCGAAAAGACACCTTTAGCTACTGGCCAAAATTTTTCGTTTTTCTAGAAATCTTGCCGTGGCGAGAATAATGCGCTGCCGGCGAGTTTCGTTCGAAAATACATTTTTTATGTTGTTTTGTTCCAAAATTGCCCCCAAAACCCTAGATCTATATATACAATATGATGGAGAAAGAGGCCACGATAGAGAGAGCAGATCTGAGTCATTTTTGGAGGAGAGAAGACAATTTTGGAGAGAAAGTTTGGACAAGCTTGAAGGATTATCACGATTGTTGCTACCAAGTGTTCATCTTCAAGAGTTTTTCATCTCTTCTCCTTAGCTTTCATTTTCTGCATTTTATTCAGATTTGTTATTCATGGATTCAATTGAGATATTGTTTGTTCTTATTTCCGTTATGAACTAATTCGTTTTTGCTAAGGCTATGATGTAGTTGAATCAAGAAAATCTGATTTCTTTTGTTATTGTTATATGAGTTTATTCTTTTCAAGTTGAGTATTTATTTTCATGCTTAATGCTTTTAAATTTCTAGCCAAGATTTAGATGATTTGTTGCATTATATTGAGACCGAGAGGAGATGTGTAATGAATGCTTCTTGTAATAAATACCGTATGTTGAATGCGAGTGTTAGAACTAATGCATGATGTATGTGGTTATTCTAGAAATTCCATAAATCGTAATGTGCTTGTTTGTGATTAAATCTTCATAAAAATATAGTTGGTTTTCATAGATAAGTAATTCTAATATAACTCGAGAGAGAGTATTTGGTAAATTTGGGTTTTTCAACCATCACTTTTAGCTTTGATTCTCATATAACATGACTTGAAATCAGATTGAATTGATTTAGCGAAATCAAATGCCTTAGCATTTTTAATCATTTATGAACAACATTCAATTGTGTTATTTGCATTTATTTTTAAGATTAATTTGCTTCTTAAACAATTTCAAAAATTGGGTTTTCAAATAAATTTTGGATTAGTCAATTTCGGTACTTAGTAACGCCATTCCTTGTGGTTCGATATCCGTACTTTTGTACACTTTATTATTTGAACAATTCATACACTTGCGAATATACGCATCAAGTAACTTTAGAGATCTTTTCATGTTTGATGAGTATAAGTATCTAGTTGTGCAATGTTTTTACTCAGAATGCCAAAGAGGGAGAATGTAAGTCCCGTTGTCCTCATGTCTATGTGTTGGCTTCCTTGTGCAAAATATAGTGTTTGTTTTATTTTACTCAATGTTTTGTCTTCCTTTATGTAAGGTTGGTTACTGCAGATCAATAATTCACACATGCACTTAGTTAGGAACATTTTGTATGTAAGCATGTTTACACATACCATGAGTTAGGTTTTCGTAGTGTGCATGTTAGATTTTGAGCTTGCTATTCGACATTGTCAGTTGTGTTTTTAGTTTGTTCCGAGTGTGGGCATTTATGAAAAAAATTTGGTAATTTTTGGAACAAAAAATTATTACTTTTTAGCACCTTCCTACCAAGCTCGCCACCACCCATGTCACCATCCTTTACAAGATGGTTGGCGAGATGGCACATTCAAGTTTTATAAATACTCTAATTTCTTCGTATTTGGTATCCAGAAAATATAGCTAAGCTCTATCAAAAGTTGACATCTTGTTTTTCTATTTTGGGATCATTAATATCTTGAGTGTTGTTCGATACTAGTAATTCGTGGCAATGTGAGCAAAACCATGCTTGTGGGTGGTGAGTACTCAAGATGATGTTTGCAAGTATGTTATATATGAGCCATGTATCAATTGAGAGTTGCTTGGATGAAATTATTTATTTGTGAGAACTTCATTGTGAGAGTGAGCTAAATTAAATGCATTGAATTCTCATATCCCTTATTGTATGCAATAAGAGATAGGTTGTTTGAGTTTAAGCATGGTCTTCAAGATTAAGAGTTGTTACTCTTATGGTTACTAATCTGTAGTTACTGATCGTACCATATTGGGTTGTGTGGGATTTAGAGGAGAGTTAGGTTCGTGTGTCGAATTAGGTTGTCATATAGGGGGAAAGCAAAAGTAGTAATATGAAGTTAGGATGGAGGCCTCAACCAATAAAGGTAATATTGGTTTTATTTTTTTTTCAGAGTTGTAACTGTTATATTGATTATTGAATTGTTTGTTATAGAGTGGTTTCCTTAGGCAACCCAATGATGCTACCACATAGATGGGTGTTCTATGTGGGTTTACCTCGTTATTTATAGTGTTATTCATGCTTGAATGTGTGGCTAGTAAAATCAAAGCTTAAATGGTGTATGTTCATACATACTAAAGTTTAAACTCTAATTAGAAAGCTTTTGATATTTATCATCTTCTTTCTATTTACTAAATTGTATATATGCTACCTTATTATACTCTCTATCTTTGATTATATATAATATAGCTGCACTTATCTATCTTGTAATTTCCTCCTGGTGGTTTGCGTGTTTGAGTTGAGTCCTTAAGAAGTTAGTATCTTCTTAGCCTGATTGTGTATCAGGTTTTGAACTTCTTCAATGTTGTTATGCATGATCAATATGTATGTTAGTATAATCTGAGTTTCTTTTATATAAGTTCTAACATACTAGATGTATGCTCTGATTAGAAAGCTTACCTATTATATGTTGTCATATGATTTCTTTTCTTTCTATGTTGCATACCTATAGCTTTCTAATCATAACTTATATTGTAGTAAATTAATCTGCTTGCTCCTTGATAATTTATCTTACTTATGTCTACTATGTGCTTGTGAGTTTAATGTGAGTCTCGAAAGAGTATGTATCTCCTTACCATAGTTGTGTCCCATGTGTCAGACTCTTTATTTTGTTTTCTATATTTAGATTGATGGCATGCTATGATAGTACAAATATCATTTATCGAATATGTTCCCTCATGTGAAGTCTTGAAGTGATTAGAAATCCTTTGTTGTTTAGTATGCATTCTTGTCTCATATGTTATTAATGTTTTACAGTGCATATCTATGTTGCTAGTCTAGACAGGAGCCTATGAGGCACACCATCATCATTGTATTTACTGTAGATTATTATTTTCGTATACGATGAGTGTTTTAGTTGTGTGTTGAATTAACATGTTTTTTTATACTTTCGCTGTATTAGTTGCTTAGTTCACATTTGTGAGGCCAAATTTGCTGAATTGATATAGAGCTAGCAAAAAATTTCATGGGTGACGTTTACACCCTTCATCTAGGTCTTAATTATCTATTTGAGTTGGAAGAGCAATTGACCCACGAGTAATTGGTCATACATATGGGATTTTTAAAAATCTATTTTAACATTTAAAGTGCATAGAATCATGTCATATTTAGTGCTTTTAAACACCCATCACAATCCCAACTTACTTCTTGTGAGTCTCTTACTAAGGAAAGCAAAAAATGTAAAAACAAAAACTAAAATAAAATTAAACTATCTTAAATCATTTTTGTAGATTGACAGGGTTGTATTTAGCATAAACAACGTGCCTTTAAACCCTTAGGTTATCCTAATGGACAAGTTTAAATCTCGTGTGGGGTTTTAGTGATGATACCAACAAACATAAAATTAAATGCCAAAATTAAATAGAAAATTAAAATAAACAAATAACAAATAACAAAATTGAAAATTTAAAATTAACAAAAATAAAAAGTAAGAAAATACAAAATTTCTCATGCTTCTAGTATCTTTTAAATTCATAACTAAAAACCAAATCATAAGTTATTTTAATATTCGAAACATTCATAGTTTTTTATAACAATTAGTTGAAAATCATATTCATATTCATATGAAAAATGTATCAATATTAATTTATCAAATTTTAGTGTATGAAATTTGAATTCACTTCGACTTTATCCTCAAGAGTCATACTCTCAATATCACACTGATCCTATCAATTCAAGCACTCATTTAAAGGTATATGAAAATAGAGTTTATGTAAATAAATGAACCAATAGTTTCTCATATATTTAAAGAATAAAAAGTTCAAAGCATTGCATTAACATCGATCTCAAGAAAGGATTTATAAAGAAATCACATACTACTTTCGTGCATCAATTATAATCACAAAATGAAAATTTCAAGTTATATATCTTTAAGAGATGAATAAAATGCAATGACTTTTTGAGATTTATTTCCTATTTTATCTTTTGTATTTAGTCATTTCTCTTGTAGGATATTTGGATTATAATATTTGATTTCTCTCTCTCTCTTTCTCTCTCTAGAAAAGTTCTTTTTTTAGAGAAAGGACCTATGTATAATTTGTACATATTTTTATATGATATGATGAGTGACTAATTTTTGAATTTTTTTTGTATTGACTTAGGTAACCCTTGTATGTCTCTTTTTTATAAGTTATGCCTGAATGAAGACATTTTCAATTTATACTTTAATCATTCAATTTAGGTAATAAAAATAAATATATGATAATGTAATCATTTACTTAAAATTAACTAAAAGATATGATAATTTTATAAGAAAATTTTAAAATCAAACGTAAAATTCCTAAACGAAAAAATAAATAAAAGCATACAAAAATAAGTGAAAATTGTAAAATAACGTAAAAATGTGAACACATTTTTAACAAAATTTTTAAATTGGCTTAAATTTATAAAAATGTAAATTTTTTCATCTCAACCTAGAACTTATATTGTCCTCAATTTAACATTTGTAAATTAAAGATAAAGAATAAATAATAGAAAAATTACCCATTTCCTAAACATGCTTAAGTATTGATGTAGAATTGTAGGTGCATCCATCATCCCATACAATTAAAATTACACTAAATACTGTTTACTTCTCACAAATTTTAACAAACAATTATAAAATTAACAATTCTAAACAATGTTCACTTGACAGGAAACAAAATAAATAATGCAAAACAAAAACAAACATAATATTTAAAAAATAAAAATAATTAAACTAAAGTTTTCAAAATAAAATAAAACAAAATACATAAAATAAAAATTCCTAAAACTCTTGAATAAATTTGGAGCTCAATCCTTCATGTCATTCATATCTTGTTCGTTATGTTGTTATTGTGATCTTATAGGGGGTATAAAGGAGAAATCATAATATTGATACTTGGGTGCTATTAAATGGCCGATTTCTACCCTGAGATGGTAAAGTTGTAACCACTTCATTTCATACATCAAACAGTTATGAAATACCTGATCACGATAATGTCAATTAAAGAATGTAGCTTATTGGGCAGTGTAGGATACTTGGTACTCTTCCATGTAGCTCATTCTTTCTCTTTTATAGTCATCTTTGATGAAGAAGTGGCATTTCTATCCCTTTGGGTAATTTTTATTGATGACTCTATAAAAGTAGAGTCATTAGCACACTTTTTTACTTAATATTTACTTATTTTATTCAATAAATTATATTTTTAGGGCTAAAAATATTAAAATATAAACTTTTTAGTGAAAAGGGGTGAAATTATATATTTTTTATATTTGTTTTGGAATTTTTATGAATGTTTTATGAATTTTTAACGCATGGCTAATCAGAAGCTTCCATATAGCCTGCCATGCAAGCAGAGGAGCTGACTAGGCAAGCCACGCAGATTCCATGTACGAAGGTACACCGTATTTTAGATCGCCGCGTGTGAAGAGCGATGAATCTCGTGCCACATGTTGACACAACGTTCAATTTGAGTTCGAAGTACCATCAAACCTTCACGCCATGTGTCGTCATGTATTTGCTCCCCATGTTCCACTCGAGTGCAACATAATCCATTATTGAGAATCACGTTTCACCATGTGGCGTTGATTAGCATGCGTTGACTCGGATCGGCCTCCCATGCCATGCTTTCCGCTCTAATTTGCACAGTAAATTTTGTGTGCCATATGTTGCGTTGTGATTGGCTTGCACTATTAATTTTTCTTTTTTTGATCTCAACTCTTGATCTAAAGCTGATCTGACGGTCCAGATTAAACGTAAGCTATATTTAAGCCCATATTCAACCTATAAACCCTAATGAGCCGCCATAATTTTGATCAATTTTTGGAGCTAAAAAGAGAGATAAATATAGAAAAATTCAAAATAGACACAATTTTGGTGGAGATTCAAGAGAAGATTAGCACTACAATTCAATAGATGGATTGTATTTCTTCTTCTACTCTTTTCTTTTTCAATTTTTATGTCTTTCTTTATGAAAAATATGAGCGTGAAGGACAAAATTTTGTCTAGTTAATTTATTAATCTAGGGATCCTATGAACTCAATTTTCACCATGTAATATCTAATATTTTATTCCAATTATAATTATAATTTAATTATATTATTTAATCTGATTTTTATGTTATTAATTGTTTGGCCAACAATTTATCTATAGAGGGAATTAAATATATTTGAGAGAATTATTTAATTGTATGTGTTGATTAAATAACATGCATAATTGCTAGGCATAGATGTATGATTCTTATGTATGCGATCCATAATAGATGAAATTAATGAGTAGTATGTAATTTAATTGGTAAAAGAGTATGATTAAATTAATTACTATATAGTGTGTAGTTTACTTGAGAGATGAATACATGCTAAGTTAGATTGAATTGATCATGTAATTAATTGATTGATAATTATATTGAGAGGATTTTAGTGATTCACATATTTAGAAAATTGGGAGATTAAGTATTCCTAGATATTTTCTCATATATATTCTTAGTTGCCAAATTTGATTTAATTAATTATTGTTATTTACTTTTAGTTATTTTAATTTTGCTTACTTAAAATATAAAAACACAAAAAAAATTTGATTTTTATTTTTTTAGTTTTAAAAATTAGTTTCTAATAAAATAATCTTTGTGGGAACGATCTTTTCTTATCATTATATTACTTGTTGTGATACATATACTTGCGTATTTATTGTACATAGAATTTGTGTGACGATTAAGTTTTTGTCATTGTTGCCGGGGATTATAAATATTAGAAATTAATTTTTTTTATTTTTTATTTTTTATTTTTATTTTTCTTAATTCAATTTAATTTAATTTTCTTTTCTTTAATTTTAATTTTAATTTACTTATTTTCTTTTATTGAGTTATTTATTTATTTCAGTTAATTTATTTTATTTTAATTTTTATTTAGTTTTTATTTAGACATCTCCTTTTGTATTGTAGAAACATAGATGAGTCTATTGCATGAGTAGAGTTCGTGAGGGAGAAATTTTACTTTTAGATATTGAAATTGAGTTTACTTTGAGATTGATAAGGAAACAACAATTTTTCACCCAAGAAAAAAATGGTAATCCATTAGACATAAACAATAATGTACTAAACTTGAACAATCAAATGCTTTTGATGGATGATAAAGATAGGGCTTTGAATGAATATGCAATACCTATGTTGGAAGGGTTGAATCCAAGTAATAGAATGCCAAACATTCAAGCTAATCAGCTTGAGTTAAAGCCAATGATGTTTCAAATGCTACAAACAGTTGGACAATTTAGCGGATTATCAACAGAGGATCCTCATCTTCATCTCAAATTGTTTATTAAAGTTGTAGATTCATTTAAGTTCAGTGGCATAACCAATGAGGCATTTAGGCTTAGATTGTTCTCTTACTCTTTACGAGATAGTGCTCAAGCTTGGCTAAACTCTTTGCCACTTGATTCTATTACAACTTGGAATGGTTTGGTGGAGAAATTCTTGATGAAATACTACCCACCAGCAAAGAATGCGAAGATTAGGAAAGACATTACTTCATACCAATAATATGAAGGAGAATATTTATATGAAGCATGGGAAAGATTCAAGGAATTGCTATGGAAGTGTCCTCATCATAGTATTCCTTCTTAGATTAAAATGGAGACTTTTTACAATGATCTCAATGCTCAAATAAGAACTATTGTTGATACATCTACTAATGGAGCTTTGCTAGCCAAATCTTAAAATCAAGCTTATGATTTACTTGAGAAAATGGCTAGCAATAATTATCAATGGCCAATGGAAAAAATGACAACCACAAGAAGATTAACCATAGTGCATAAGGTAAATGATATCACAGCACTTACAACTCAAGTGTTATCTTTGGTTAATATTTTCAAGGCTCAAAACTCACCAGTGAGTATAAACCAAGTCCAAGATTCAAGAGTGTGATGTGTGTTTTGTGAAGGAGCTCATTTGTTTGATAATTTTCCAAATAATCCTGAATCTATATGCTATATGGGTAATGTGAATCGAAACAATAATCCATACTCCAACACATATAACCCAAGATGGAGACAACATCCAAATTTCTCTTGGAACAACAAAAATCAAGGTGATAATCAATTCAATCTTTAATCATTTCCATCACCTGGTTTTCAACAACCACATCAATAATAAGCCCAAGAGAAAGAAGCCACCTAATGAGGACAATAGAAATTCCTTAATGGGGATGATGAAAGATTTTATCCAATCATTTAGTGCAAAAGTGTCAACCCAAAAGGCTTCAATTCAAAATTTGGAGAACCAAATGGGGCAACTTGCTCAGGCTATAAGTCAAAGGCCTTAAGGTAACCTTCCAGGTGACACAATTGTAAACCCATGAAGAGAAGGTAAGGACCAGTGCAACGCCATAGCCTTGAGAAGTTGTAAAACTTTAGAGCATGAACATAAGACAAAAAAAGGATGAGGAGAAATAGGAAATTAATAAGGATAGGGAGGAACTGGTGGATAAAGAGAGCACTGAAAAGGAAATAATTTAGCCACAGAAAAACTACCTTTACAAACCCAATATTCCTTTCTCTCAAAGAATGAAAAAGAAAAAGTTAGATACATAGTTTTCAAAATTTCTTGATGTCTTGAAGAAGCTGCACATAAACATACCATTTGTAGTGGCACTTGAACAAATGCCCTTTTATGCCAAATTCATGAAGGATATAGTATCAAAGAAAAAGAGGCTTGGAGATCATGAAAAAATAACCTTGACTAAAGGTTATAGTGCCATCCTTGATAGAAAACTACCACAAAACTAAAATATCCAGGTAGTTTTGACATCCTTTGCACTATTGGGAACATCCATTTTGGAATAACACTATGTGATTTGGGTTCTAGCATTAACCTCATGCCATTATCAGTCTTCCATAGATTGGGGGTTGGTAAAGATAAGCCCACTTCAGTAACATTGCAGATGGAAGATAGGTCAATTAAAAGACCCCTGGGTATGGTAGAAGATGTGCTAGTAGAAGTAGACAAATTCATCTTTTCGGCAGACTTCATTATGCTAGACATAGAGAAGGACCTTGATATTCCTATCATACTTGGTCATCCTTTCTTTACAACCGGAAAAACACTCATTGATGTACAAAAAGTGAGGTTACAATAAGGGTACAAGATGAGCAAGTGACATTTAATATGTTTAAAGAAATTAAATTTTCTGATGCTAACAATGGTGGTGATTTCTTTCGAATAGATAGTATTAATGAGCTAACCACTAATGTGCTTTATGACATATGCACTATTGATGCTTTAGAGTCTATGCTTGTTAATTCTATGAACACACATACTAATGAATACCATGACACTCATATAGGCGCATAAATTCATGTCAGTATCTTAACAAAACTTGTTGAATCACTCCCACTTATGACTTTAACACATGATACTATGAATAAGGACATTAACTCACCAGAAAACAACTCAACCTATTTTAATTTTGAAAATATGGAATCAAAGGTTGATATTGTGAACTGTGTGAAATTTTTGGAGGACACGCCTCTCATGTGTGTATGAAATGCACTTGTGGAATGTATTAAAACCATCCATTTAGGAGCCACCCAAATTAGAGCTTAAACCTTTACCTTCTCATCTTCGTTATAAATTTTTGGGTGATAACGAGACACTTCCAGTCATAATCTCGACTGATCTAAGTATGGAGCAAGTGGAAGCACTACTAATGGGCTAAGGAACTTCAAAAGAGCTATTGGTTGGTTTATTTTCGACATCAAAGGCATAAACCCATCTATATACATACACAAAATCTTGCTAGAGGATGGAGCTAAACCCACTAGGGATGTACATTGTCACTTAAATCCCTTTATGACAGAGATAGTGAAGAAGGAAATTAACAAGTGGCTAGACATGTGCATCATTTATCCAATATCAAATAGTGAATGGGTAAGTCCAATTCAATGTGTCCCAAAGAAAGGGGGAATTACTGTGGTAGAAAATGAGTCCAATGTGTTAATACCTACAAGGACTATCATGGGATAGAGAGTATGTATGGATTTTCGTACGGTAAATAAAGTTACAAGGAAGGATCATTTTTCTCTCCCATTTATGGATCAAATGCTTGATTGATTAGTTGGGCATTCCTTCTTTTTTCCTTCTAGATGGATACTCTGGTTATAACCAAATTGTTGTGGCACCTGGAGACCAAGAAAAGACCACCTTCAGATGTCCTTATGGAACTTTTTATTTCAGGAGAATCCTTTTGGATTATGCAATGCACCTGCCACATTTCAATGCTGCATGATGGTCATTTTCTCAAACATGGTGGAGAAGCATCTAGAATTCTTCATGGATGATTTTTTGGTCTTTGGAAACTCATTTGATGAATGCCTACACTATCTTTCCATAGTGTTACAAAGATATGGAGAAACGAATTTAGTCTGGGAGAAATTTCATTTCATAGTACATGAAGGTATAATCTTGGGCCACAAAATCTCAGTTAATGGTTTTGGGGTGGATAGAGCTAAGATAGAAGTGATTGAGAAACTACCACCACCTACCAATGTACGAGGAGTAAGGATTCTTCTTGGGCATGCAGGTTTTTATCGTAGATTCATAAAATATTTTTCTCAAATCTCCAAACCCTTATGTAATCTTTTGGAAAAGGACTTGCCTTTCAAGTTTGATGATAAAATTTTAACATTATTTCAAGTGCTTAAAGAAAGACTAGTGTCAACACCAATTAGTCACACCGAATTGGAACAAGCCCTTTAAGTTGATGTGTGACATAAGTGATTTTTCTATTGGAGCTATTCTTGGACAACAAATAGAAATTTTTTATCGTGCCATATACTATGCAAGAAAGACATTGAATGAGGCTTAAATGAATTATGTTACTACAAAGAAAGAGCTCTTTGCTATTGTATAAGCCTTTGATAAATTCAGATCTTATTTGGTTGGCACCAAAGTGACTGTCTACACAGATCATTTTGCAATAAAGTATCTGATGACAAAGAAGGATGCCAAACCAAGATTGATAAGATGGGTGCTTCTTATACAAGAATTTTACTTGGAAATTCGTGATAAAAAAGGGATAGAAAATCAGGTAACAGATCATCTGTCTAGACTAAAAAAGGAAGCAAAAATGGATGATAATATGGTGATTAAGGAATATTTTCCATATGAGTAACTATTTTATATAGCTCAAATAGAAGTCCCATGGTATGGAGACATTGTAAATTTCCTCGCTGCTAACATTCTTCTTTCTAACCTCACATGGAAACAAAAGAAGAAGTTCTTCCATGACATTAAATAGTATTTTTGGGATGACCTTTACCTCTTTAAAGAATGTAGTGATGGTATTTTGAGAAGGTGTGTCCTTAATGATGAAGTTGAAAGTATTCTTTACCATTTCCATAGCTCAGACTATGGAGGTAACTTTGGGAGCACAAAAACAACAACTAAAGTACTTCAATCTGGTTATTTTTGGCCCACACTATTTAAAGATGCTTACATTTATGTAAAAATGTGTGACAGATGTCAAAGGATATGTAATATTTCAAAAATAGGATAGATGCCTCTAAATAGTATACTTCAAGTGGAATTGTTTGATGTTTGGGGCATCGACTTTATGGGACCATTCCCTCCATCCTTTGGTAACCAATATATACTTGTAAGAGTGGATTACATCTCAAAGTGGGTAAACTCCAGTGCCAACAACAAATGTGATGCCAAAGTTGTCATGAAATTTCTAAAGAAAAACATTTTCACTAGATTTTGAACTCCTAGGATCATTATTAGTGATGGAGGAAGTCACTTTTGCAATAAAAAATTTAAGTCCTTATTGTCTAAGGATAGGATTAAGCATAAATTGTCTACCCTACCATCCCCAAACAAGTGGGAAAGTAGAGGTATCTAATAGAGAAGTGAAAAGAAATTTGGAGAAAATTGTGAACATCTTTAGGAAGAATTGGTCATCTAAGTTGGATGATGCTTTATGGGCATACAAAACTGCATTTAAAACACCAATTGGTACTATCCTATATAAGCTAGTTTATGGAAAGGCTTGTCAATTACCATTAGAATTGGAGCACAAAGCTTATTGGGCATTGAAATAGTTGAATATGTCTATAAATGTAGCTAATGAGAAAAGAATTATTCAAATAATGAATTGGATAAATTAGTGTGGAATGCTTATGAGAATACCAAGCTTTACAAAGAAAAGAAAAAAATATGGCATGACAAGAAAATTGTGCATCATATATTTGAATCGAGTCAGAAAGTGTTACTGTACAACTCAAGAATCAAATTGTTTATGGGAAAATTAAAGAGTAGATGGTTAGTTCCATTCATCATCACTAAGGTAACCAACCATGGGGCCATTGAATTAGAAAACAAAGATAAAGAGCGATTTATGGTTAATGGAAATAGGGTGAAGCACTATTATGAAGATCAATTATCAAATGAAATATCTATGATAACCTTAATGGATGTACCTTAGGAGTTGATATGATCGTCTAGTCAAGAATGTTAAATGTGATGCTGGTTGGGAGACAACCCAACTTTATTTTACTTATAATTTCATTGTTTTTGTTTAGTAGGTGAATAAATGTGGAGAGCAATGACACAATTAGAATGAGCATTTCAACAACAAATGTGGTATGCCATGATTAAAGGAGTTTTCTTTCCTTTTAATTTTTCATATTTATATGTGCACATTGGGGACAATGTGCAATTAAAGTTTGGGGGAGGGAACTTCATTCTCTACTTTAGTATTTACCATAAATTTTAAATTTTTACAGAAATTTTTTTATTTTTAAGATGTTTTTAATCATGATTTGGGTAGAAATTGATAAATATATGGAAACTAAATGCATGCATGCTTGATATGAAACATATGAGCTCAATGATAAAAATTGGTTGTCATGACTAGGATAAGGAATGTAACATATTTGTTAAGATATTTACATTAATCATGTGATATGCTTGCTAGTTTTGATTGAATTGTTTTAAATTTTTATGCACATGTTCATGATTGATTTTGGTGTGCTTATTGAGAAAACATTTATAGTGAGTTATGTGAGTCGATGAAATATACCAGGTTTTAGAATCTATTTGATCATCCCTTAAGGCAAAATTCTGAATAGTATTTAGCAAGAGAAATGACTTAGGCTTTATTTGGATCGATTGAGCCTTTCAAGCTAACCATTATTATATTCGTAGTCACCCATTTGAGCCTAAAAAAGAATCATTCATATCTTTAAGCCGCATTTTATGCCTAACCAATAAGCATTACCTTTATCCTTGCACCTTTAGCTTGTATGAAAAGAAAAAAATGCAATCATGCATTATGTTATCATGCGTTATGCTATAGAGTAAGGTGAAATATAATGCACCCTATAAAAAAAGAGAAAAAAGAAGCAAAACCCACAACACAATTATCCCTCTAAAGAAAGAAAATAGAATTGAAAATAAGTTTGGGGGAGTTGTGAAGTTACAAAAAAATAAAAATAGAAAAGAGATGTGAATATAAGAATATGAAAAGAATGACAAAAGTGGGTGCACTAAAATATCAAGTAAAAGCTCAATTGTAGTTAAAAAGTGCATGGTGAACAAAAAGAAAGCTAAGGTGTGGAAAGAGCCTAAATGTGTTAATCTATCGACCTCCCACCTAAGCCTTTTGTAAAACTCAGAATTCACTCTTATATATTCATTTAAAGACACTACCTATTTATATACAAAGTTAGAGACAATCTTAGGTGACATACACCTAATACACAACTAAGACACCTAATACACAACTAATATATTCACCTAGTGTTAGACACCTAATACACACATAACTAATCATCTTTAACACTCCTTCTCAAGTTAGAGCATAGATATTAATCATGCCCAACTTGTTACAAAGATAATCAACCCGAACCCCACTTAAAGCTTTCGTGAAGATATCTCCTAGTTGTTCTCCAATCTTCATATATCCTATAGAAATCAAACCTTGTTGAATTTTCTTGCGAAAAAAATGACAATCAATTTCAATGTGTTTAGTTCGCTCATGAAACACAGGGTTAGAAGTAATATGAAGAGCAGCTTGGTTATCACACCATAATTTCACTGGTACTGAAGTTTTAAGACCTACTTCATCCAAGAGCTGATATATCCATATTATCTCAGATGCAGATTGTGTCATAGCCCTATATTCTGACTCTACACTCGATCGTGACACAACATTCTGCTTCTTACTTTTCCATGAGACCAAATTTCCTCCAATGAAAATACAATAGCCTGATGTGGATCTTGTATCCACTTTGGAACCTGCCCAATCTGCATCTGAAAAACATTCAATATGAGTATATCCATGATTTGCATACAAGATGCCACGTCCAGGTGCTCCTTTTAAGTAACACAAAATTTGCTCTAACGCTGCCCAATGATGAACTGTTGGGGATGACATAAATTGGCTAACAACACTGACTCAATATGCAATATCTGGACGAGTCACGATAAGGTAATTCGGCTTTCCAACCACCCTTCGATATCTCTCAGAATCTTTAAAGAGTTCTCCATCTCCTGTAAGGTGGATGTTCGGAGTCATTGGAGCACTACAAGGTTTTTCTCCTAATATTTCTGTCTCAGTTAATAAGTCTAGGACATATTTTCTTTGAGATAGAAAGATACCTTTTTTACTCCTTGTGACTTCAACACCCAAGAAATACTTTAGCATCCCCAAATCCTTCGTGTGAAACTGAGTATGTAGGAAAGAATTAAGAGATGAAATTCCCGTAGTATCACTTCCAGTAATAACAATGTCATCTACATACATAACTAAAAGAATGATACCAGCTTCTGATTGTTTGTAGAACACAGAATGGTCAAACTTGCTTTTCATCATACCAAACGTTTCTATAGCTTGACTAAATTTTCCAAACCAAGCACGAGGACTCTATTTCAAACCATACAAAGATTTGCGGAGATGACAAACATGCCTAGACTCCCCCTGAGCAACAAAACCAAGAGGTTGCTCCATAACACCTCCTCTTGAAGATCACCATGAAGAAAAGCATTCTTGATATCTAGTTGATGCAAAGGCCAATGGTGAGTAGCTGCCATAGAAATAAACAACCGAACAGATGTCAATTTAGCAATAGGAGAGAAAGTGTCAGAATAGTCTACTCCATAGGTTTGATCATATCCCTTAGCAACAAGACGGGCCTTTAATCGAGCAACTGACCCATCTGGATTAACCTTAACTGTGAACACTCATTTGCATCTGATAGCCTGTTTCCCTGAAGGTAAATCAACCAAGTCCCAAGTACCATTGTCATCCAATGCATTCATTTCCTCGATCATTGCATGATGCCAACCAGGATGAGATATGGCTTCATGAACAGTTTTAAGGATAGAAATAGAATCAAGAGAAGCAATAAAAGAGCAAGAGGAAGACGAAAAGCAATTATACGAAACAAAAGAAGAAATAGGATAAGTATATTGACGTTTACCTTTGCGTAATGCAATAGGAAGATCATCATTCAGGACTGGATCTGATGACGAAGGAGCAGGTGCAGGACATGAATCATAAGGTCTATGTCTGGAGTAGACTTGAGTTATAAGAGGCCTAACAGGAACTGGATCAGAGACAGGTTCAGATGATGTGATAGAATAGACTAACAAATTTTCATCCTCCCCCTGACATGTAGGAGGAGGAGAAGACGAAAAATAGGGTGTGTCTTCCATGAAGGTAACATCAATTGAGACAAGATATTTGTTAATACTAGGAAAATAACATCTATAACCTTTTTGGAGACGAGAATAACCAAGGAAGATACACTTCAAAGACTCGGGATCTAATTTAGTAACATACGGACGAACATCCCGAACAAAACAAGTGCTACCAAATATCCTAGGGTCAACCGGAAATAGTGACTTATTAGGAAATAAAATTTTGTAAGGAATCTCACCATGAAGAACAGATGAGGGCATGCGATTAATAAGAAAACATGTTGTTGAATCTGCATTGGCCCAAAAAGGTTTAGAAACATTCATTTGAAATAATAAAGCACGCGTAGTTTCGAGAAGATGTCTATTCTTACGTTCAGCCACTCCATTTTGAGATGGAGTATCAACACACGAAGTTTCATGAAGCATGCCATTTTGAACCATATAAGATTGAAACAAAGCTGATGTATATTCTTTGGCATTATCACTTCGCAAAATATGAATTGAAACATTAAATTGACTTTTAATCTCAACACAAAATGCGCAAAAAATAGAAAACAATTCAGAACGACTCTTCATTAAATATAACCAAGTTACACAAGAATAATCATCCACAAAAGTAACAAAATACTTAAATCCAGGTTTAGACAAAATAGGACAAGGACCCCAAACATCAGAAAGAACTAATGCAAAAGGAACACTAGCACGTTTATTAACTCTTGGATTTGAACTAAGACGATGATGTTTTGCAAATTGACAAGACTCACAATCTAATGAAGACACCTTACTAAACTGAGGACAAAGTTTCTTCAGTAAAGGAAGAGATGGATGACCCAGTCTACAATGTGCCTCGAAGGGAGAGGTTACACTAGAGCAAGCGACAGATTTCGGTATTGGTGTGTCAAGAATATAGAGGTCTCCAGACTCATGTCCTTTACCAATAGTCTTCTTCGTCATAAGATCCTAAAATAAGCAACAATCAGGAAAAAATGAGATGCAACATTTAAGATTACGAGTAAGCTGACTTATATAGATCAAATTAAAAGATAAGCTAGGTAAATGTAAGACAGACGAAAAAGGAAGCAAAGGAGTGGGAGTAATTGTGCCAGACCCAAGAACACGAGATGGTGACCCATCGGCTAAGGTAACAGTAGATGTAAAAGTGTGTGACTGAAGAGTAGAAAATAGACTAGAATTGCCTATCATATGATCTGTGGCACCAGAATCAATAACCCATTTGGAAGATGAGAAAATGAGACACGCATTTGATTTACCTTAATCAGCAATAACAGTGACAGAGGGTGATGAGGACCTTAGTGATTCTTGATACTGTGAGAACTTGGTAAATTCATCTGCAGAGATAAGAATCGATTTTTCAGAAGTATCAGAAGTGGATGCAATATGAGCCGAGTGACCTTTCTGATGCTTGTACTGAAGCTTTCTACATTCATTTTTCGTATGTCCTGGTTTGTGACAATAGTGACATACAATACCTCCAAGGTCCTGTGGTCGAGTTTCAAACCCGTGCGAGCCGCCTCCTTTTTTTCTGTTCATATAAGTTGACCGTCCATGCTCATAATTATTACTTCGGCTGACCAAAGCACCATTTAATTGAGCAGGTGGAGGTGGAGTGCCTTCTGTACGAAGTACTCGACTCAACACCTCTTGTAAAGAGGAGATCTCAGAACCAGAAAGAACCTGGGACTTAGCAGTCTTAAAAGTAGAGGGAAGACTGGCAAGAAAAATCATGACCGCCATTTGTTCCCGTTGGCTTTGTTGAACCTTGACATCGGGGCTAAAAGGCATCAAACTATTTAGCTCCTCATAAGTCCTTTTAAATTCCATAAAATAATTTGTGAGTGACTGATCTTGTTTGTCTGCACGGTAAAATGCTTTGCATACCTCATATATGCAAGAAAGATTTCCCTTACCAGAATATAAGAAATCCAAATAATCCATCAATTCCTTAACGAATTCACAATGATTGATCAAGTCAATTACATTGCTTTCAATAGAATTCCGAATCTGCAGAAATAAGCGAGCATCGTCTCTAAGCCATGTCTACTTTGAATCATCTTTAGGAGGATCATTAGTCAAATGAGTATCTTTTTCAATACTTCTCAAATAAATTCGAATGGTCTTGCTCCAAGCCAAATAATTCGAGCCATTGAGCTTATGGTCTGTGATTTTAGACATCACAGGCACCATATGCATTACAACATTAGATTTCTTTTCAGCCATAACTCTTACAAACGACAAGATAGCAAGTAAACGAACAAACAAAATCCAATAACAGCAGCGACCAAATGCAGCGAACAAACGCAGCGAACAAATACAGCGAACAAGAACACAAAATTGGAAGAACCCAAACATGAACAATCATAAGCGATGAGTGCGAAACCACCATAGATGATGCAAGGGAATAATCACAAACGTGTGGTCCACTCGCGGCTCGTCTGGTGACTGGACTTCGGGGTTTGGCCGGTCAGAGGCTGTTCTTCCTCCCTGTGCCGGTGGTGAGACGAGTGGAAATTTGACAGAAAGTCGCGGTGGTGCATGTGGCTCACTCGCGGCTCGTCTGGTGGCCGGATGTTGGGGTTTGGCTGGTCTACGGCTGGTCTTCCACCCTATGCCGGCGGTGAGAAAAAATGTGCACTCCAAAAGGGTGTTCCGAGTTGGAACTCAAAAATGCACTAAATCCTAATTTGTGTTTACCCAAAATCAGCCCCCAATTTGAACGAAAATTTTTTTTTCCCAAATTTTGTAACCCAAATGCTCTGATACCATGTAAAACTCAGAATTCACTCTTATATATTCATTCAAAGACACTACCTATTTATATACAAAGTTAGAGACAATCTTAGGTGATACATACCTAATACACAACTAAGACACCTAATACACAACTAATATATTCACCTAGTGTTAGACACCTAATACACACACAACTAATCATCTTTAACACTTTTCATTACAACCATGTAAAGTCCTTATTGATCTTGAGCTATATGTATATTTATATTAGTGGAGAGGGATGTGAAAAATATACTTATGAGACTTGTTCTAAGATTGAATTGATTAGCATGCTCGTATAGGTTGATTTCATAAGTGCATTGGATGATATCATTTGCATCACACACATATGAATCAATTTATTAAAAACCTTGCATATCCTTGTATTGATGGAACATTGATTGATGAATATGTGAACCTCCTTATCATAGGATTGTACGACTTTTGAGAGTGATAGTTTTTGTGAAATATGCATGTACTATTAGAAGAATATTTATGAATATACTACCCATGTTATTTTATTTCGTTATACTTGGCTTTACTTGAAGACAAGAAAATAGTTAAGTTTGGGGTGTGATGACTCTATGAAAATAGAGTCATTAACGCACTTTTTTTTACTTATTTTATTCAATAAATAGAATATTTGGGGATAAAAATACTAAAATATAAATTTTTTAGTGAAAAGGGGTAAAATATACTTTTTGGAATTTTTTTTGAAATTTTTATAAATTTTTAACTCATGGCTAATTAGATGCTGCCATGTGGTCTGCCAAGTAAGTAGAGGAGTTGACTAGGCAAGTCACACAGATGGCATGCAAGAAGGGACAATGAATCATGGATCGCCGCGTGTAAGGAGCAACAAATCTCATGCCATGTGTCGACACGACGTTCAATCTAAGTTTGGAGCGTAGTCAAACCTTCCTGCCACGTGTCGTCATGGGATTACTCCCCGTGTTCCACCCATGCACCACACCATTCGTGATTGCGAATCACATTTTGCAATGTGGAGTTAACTCAACATGTGTTGACTCGGTTGTAGCCTTTAATCTGACGGTTCAGATTGCATCTTACCTATATTTAAGCCCCTAATCACCCAATAAACCGTAATGAGTTGCCATTAGCATAATTTTGATAAAATTTTTGGAGCTAAAAAGGGAAAAATACCGAAAAATTTAAAAGGAGATACAAGTTTGGTGAAGATTCAAGAGAAGATTAGCACTACAATTCAAGAGATTGATTATATTTCTTCTTCTACTCTTTTCTTTTTCAATTTTTATGTATTTCTTTATGAAAAATATAAGCTTTATGGACAAAATTATGCATAGTTAATTTATTAATCTAGGGATCTTATGAACTCAATTTTGACCATGTGATGATTTAATATTTTACCTCAATTATAATTATAATTTAATTATATTGTTTAATTTAATTTTTATGCTATTATTTGTTTGGCCAAAAATTTATTTATAGAGGAAATTAAATATATTTGAGAGAATTATTTGATTTTTTGTCTTGATTAAATAACATGCATAGTTTCTAGGAAGAGATATATGATTTTTATGTATGTGATCTATAATTGATGAACTTAATGAGTAGTATGCAATTTAATTGGCATGAGAGTGTGATTAAATTAATTACTATATGGTGTGTAGTTTACTTGAGAGAGAAATACATGCTAGATTAGATTCAATTGATCATGTAATTAATTGATTGACTATTATATTGGGAGGGATTTTAGTAATTCACATGTTTAGAAAATTGTGGGATTAAGTATTCCTAGATATTTTCTCATATATATTCTTAATTACCAAATCTGAATTAATTCTTATTTACTTTTAGTTATTTTAATTTTGCTTCCTTAAAATATAAAAACACAAAAAAATTTATTTTTATTTTTTTAGTTTTAAAAATTAGTTTTTAATAAAATAATCTTTGTAGGAACGATCTTTTCTTATCATTATATTACTTGTTGCTATATGTATACCTATGTATTCATTGCACACATAATTTGTATGAAGATTATTTATACCATAAGTGATTTAAATGAAATAGTTCATATTTAATAATTCAATAGGTTGAATTATAACTTCACCTTTTGAGTAAGTGACACCTGCTTTTTTACATAAAGTAGTAACTAGATGGGGGGAAAAGTAACTAAGGTGGTGATTGTTAGCATAGAATTAATCCCGTGATAAACTATATTTTCTACATCCATAGACATTTTGGATGTTATTGCATACAATAATACACCCGATCTCTATTCACAGAGCTATAATTTCTGGTAGGCATTAATCTTGAGCACACAAAGTATTGCCAAATGTGAGCAATCTTATCCAAATACTAGGCTTGAAAGTCCTTAGGTTTCTCAATGATGTAACCCTATTTAGCTTCTTCTATTGTTAGGCTTTCTATTACTATAGCATATTTTCTAGTTTTCAATTATGCCTCATATTCACCATGGCCAATATTTATTAAATTATAATGAGCAATAATATCAGCAAACCCAAACAAAACTAGTACACCCCGTACTTTAACCATATTATTCATAATGCTAGGAACATTTGCATAAAATTCCTAAACAAGTGATTCTATAGATACATCTAGCACCTTAACAAACTTTTTCCATCCTAATGCTGCTATGACCTAAACAATTCTCTCAAATCATAGCTTAGGTCCTAAATGAAAGTCCATTCCTCTTTTCATTATAAAAACTTTATTTTCAAACCTTAACTTGGCCTCATAATTGAAAATTTTGGCCCTATTATAATCTTAAAAGTTGATACTTTCTGTTTACTATTCCTACATCTTTTTGGTGCCATTTCAAAAATTTCAACAAATAATCTACAAAATTTTGAGAATTTAATTTCAAGATAAATTCTAAAAATTTATGATTACTTACTTGTGTTGTTGTAGATGAAGAAATTGCTTGAAGAGATGAAGATTTATTGATTTTGTTGATGGTTTTTCAAAATTTCTTTATGGAATGGGTAGTAATTATACAGATTTTTTTAACACTTGTCGTAGCATGGTAAAGGTGTGTCATGGCATGAAACTTTTCCCTTCCACCAGTTTTAAATAGAAAGACTCATGCCATGGCATGATTTTTATGTGTCTTGCAACATACGTAACTTCACTTCCAATTTTACGAGTTTTTCCCCAATTTTTTATCTGAATTTAAAATTTAAAATATCTAAAACTAGTTAATAGCCTATATATTTTAAAATTTTAAATAAAAATCACAATATTTATAATATAAAAAGTTTTTAAGATTTTAATAATAAAAATTTAAAAACGCTATTCTTTTTTGACAACGGTGCTAAAAAATTAATGCTTGAGTTTTGTATTTATAAAATAACTCGCAAGTGTATGAATCATTTTTTAAGAAATAAACGTATACTTACAAGGTGAGTTTAAATAAATTCTTAAAAACGAAAGATAAACCTAAATATGCTGTTACAAAGATTGAATTTATAAATATCTAAACTAATGACATAATAAAGATAGATTCAATAAATATTTAGACAAATAAGCACTTAATTATTTTAATGTAGAATTTATGGGATACATTATTTAGTTAATTATTCTTTCTCAATGTTAATTATGTTGTTAAAGATATGAATTAAGATTATTGATTTCCTCTTATAAATAAAAATAACGCCTTTGGTATGTCTACTGTTTTTTATTAATTAAAATCACTTACCATCTTTGGTTGAGTCTAGTAGTTAATTTTAATTAAATTATGCTTTTTTTAAAGAGATTAACAAGCCATTTAGTTGTCACCTTCAATCGGGCCTAACAATTTAAACTCTTATCAAGGAATCTAAGTTAGGTTAATGATTTATGTATTTGGAAACTAACTTTCAGATTTCAAAACTACTATTAGAAGTATGTTTTCAATATATTTTTAAATAGTAATTATTGTAAAAATCTTTGAAAAGAATTTTCACTTTAACTATACAATTGATATAACTCAAAGATTTAAGAGCATTATCCTAAATCAGATCTAAATAATAAATCTTAAATCTAACTCTCTTATTTATTAAGAAAAATTTTAAGCTATAAATTTTTTTAACAAACTTTTGAATAACTCTTGATGAAGAAATAAAACTTAATTCATTTTATAAAAATGATTAGCAAATTCAATATTTTACAAGCATAGCAATATTACTAACATCCCATGGTATTTTTAGCCAGACATGCTTACAATTAATAATTACTCAGAATATTAAAAATAACGTTCAAAATAACATATAAAATTAATCTAAAAATAGAAGAATATATTTAAAATTTATACCTCAATTGTATTCTTCCAAATACAGAGTTTCAGTTTGTTTCCGTAATTGGAAAACCTCCAATAAATTTACTAACACTGTTTATTGAATAAAAAGATAACTACTACATAAATTAAACTATATTCAACTCTCAATTGAGAGAAGAATTTAAAAAATATAAAAAATAAAGAAAATATTAAGAAAGCTTAAGAGAAATAGAAGAGGTAAAGGATGAGGGATAAAATGATTTACAATGGGGTGAAAGGGAGTTTTTGTTGGTATGAAAAATGCTACAAATAGGAGAAATTTGTGGATTGGAAAGTAAGGTGCCATGGCATGGTTTTCTTGGCATTGCGAAATGATCCACCCTATAAATGTTTTAATTAGGATTGGATTACCTCACATTATGGCATGGTAAAAGTGCATCACAACATGTTTGTTGCTGCATTTCTAGAAACTCACTTGTATTTCACCTATTTACATTAGTTTGGAACATACATATGTTAGTATTTTATGCTTCCTATTGACATAGAGTGCTTCTAGTACTTTTCTTCAAGTGTTGATTGGTTGAATCATTTTGATACTAAAAATACCCGAAAATCTACAAAACATACCTGTGATTCTTAAAAGATAGATTTTCTAAAAAGATGATAAAACTTAGGCAAACATAGCATGGGTGGCCGGGCCATGGCCAAACACCCCATTACTGACTGGACATGAGTCCCCCGCTCCTTCATTGGTCCCCCACTTGGTGAACACCTCTCATGACCCATCCTCACTCATCTCCATAATAGCGAAGTATAATCTTGTTCATCAATCATCCCATCCTCTATCCCTACCTGCGCAGGAAAGGATAAGTGAGGATAATTGTAAATGTCGTAGGTGTGAGGTGTTTTGATAGCAAGAAAATAAAATTTCTACAATTTCTATAGAGTGTTTCAAAAATAAATAAATAAAAAAGAAAAATACAATAAAATAAAATAAGCACTTATTAGACCTCAAGGTAATTTCTCTCACTTTTCTCTCTCTCTTAACGTGTGCTTTGAAGGGTGGAATGAAAAATTGAAGGGGGGTCTTTCTTTATATAAGGGATAAGGTGAGATCTCATTCATTCATCAAGGGATCCATCAAGGGTCCTAGGCTATCGAGAAGCCCATATGCTTAAAATCCCACACACTTGGATCCATGTCTTTTTTTCAACAATAGGAAAGTGAACCCATTGAATTGTGGTTTTAACATCGACATAACATCCTAATTGGGATAATTAAGTAGATAAAGCTATGACATTCAAAGCTAAGTCTATCAATATGAGTAAGAGTCATCAACATGTATATTCTCTCTGATAAATGGTCACCACTATTCAACATTATATCATAAATTTTTCCTCTTAGATTTTCTCAACTATAGACACTAAGATCTATAATCTCTCCCTAAATATCTCTCTCTTAATCTTTCTGAGAGGAACTAGTCTCCTATTTCATTTCACTACCTGGACTTACTTAAGCATCAGAGGGCCAAAGGCCACCACACACTGGAATGGTCCAAGGTCATAATGTTGTGTTCTTTGTTCTCAGGTATATAGGAAGAAAAGGTGCATCCAATCATTAATATTGATAAAAATCGGCATCAATATTATTCGAGCATTATAATTAAGCATTTTGTATTCTCCATATAAGCTTGGATATTCTAGTTAACAATATGATAAAACTTTAACACGATTTATCTTTTGATGGCTTGAATTCTTTAATTTAAATTTGAATAGCAACAAAAATTCAAATAAGACAATGTAATATGGGTTTAGATGATGGAAAAAAACTTTCCAAAACCTAACCTAAAAAATCATAAATAATGCTATTCTAAATCATATTTAGGTAAAGAAATTGCTACACTAGATCCAAATTTACGTTGATGGAAATAAATCAAAGAGTAATTAATATGATATTCATTCAAAATGAAGAAATAAATAACAATTTATCTATCGTTAAATAAAATCTAATGTATAAAGAACTTATCACCAACATAAATGAAAAAAATAAGAAAAGATTGAGAAAAATATAAAAAAGAAGATTTGGATTTATTATTTTGTTAACATTATACAAAAGTAATTTTGCATTCTTCTTACTAAAAAAAATAGAAACGAAGAAAGAAGAAGTAATTTTGCATTCTTAATAGAATACATGTAACAATAATCAAATTAATCATCAATATTATATATTTTGAGCAAAACAAAATCATAAATATTATATATAATGAACAAAACATCTAAGATATATAAAAATAAAAAGAAAATTATAAGATTTCGTGATTGTTTTAAAGATATTTTAATCTTTATTTTATAATGTGTCAACTTAAATTCATTATTTATAGGGGAAAATATAGACTTTTGTTATGTATTTATACTACTACAAAAAAGATTATATAAGTTGAGATTTAAAGTCGGTTATGAGAAAAAGCTATTTGTAATAAATTTTGAGTCGATATGTTTATAAATTGACATAAAATTTGAAGTCGGTTCTAGTTAAAAAATGATTTTAAATGGACTTAAAATTAAAAAAATTAAAAAATAACGTCGGCTGACGTGTCCAATTGACACTACACATGGAAATCATCTTCTGTTGTACTCCTCAACCGATGCTACGCCACATGTAACGTCAGTTGATGTGTAGAATTGATGTGATGCCACATATAGCACTGGTTTACACATAAGATCGATACATAACATGTAGTGTCAGTTCTACGTTTCAATCGATGCTACATGTGGCATGTAGTATCGATTCTATATGTCAACTAATGCTACATGTGGCGTCGCATCATCTGACACGTAGAACTGATACTATATGCCACATGTAGCATCGAATGACACATAGAACCAATACTAATTTATTTTTTTCCCTTTTCTTCTTCTTCCCCCTCACCCTGACAGTTCTTGCTACTATTCCTATTTTCTTTCTCACTCTCTCACAATGCGTGCACCATTTTAACCATTTTGACCATTTTTAACTATCATTTTGGGCATTGTTGGTTGGGTTTTAATCCCTTTTACTTATTGATCTAAATCCATCATTTTTTGAGCTTAACACTTAATATTTTCTTACCTATTTTTCTACACTTTTTCACTTATCAAACACATTTTTTCTTCATTTTCTCACTTGTTTGATTCTTCTAAGTATTTTTATGAATTATTTTGCATTTATTATTGATGTTTTTATGTTTTTATTTAATTTTTATGAAATATTTTTTGTATATTATGTGTTATTGATTATTTGTATATATTTTGTGTTATGTAAGTTGTACATTTTTGTTCAAGCTTAAAGAAGACAAGGTATTTTTTTATTTTAACTAATTTGATGTATATATATAATTTAATTCGAATTTAAGTTTTTTTAAATTATTATTACATATATTAAATAATGTATAATTTTTAATTAGATTGTTACCTAAGTGTTTATAATTTATATTATTAGGCTGTTATATTATTATTATTATTATTATTATTATTATTTTTAGGTTATTATAATTTATATTATTAAATTGTTTACGTAATGTTATAATGAGTTTATTAATTATTTAGATTTCATGTATTTATTTTCATACGATGTTTTGATTGATATTCTAATAATTTATAAACTTTATATAATAAATTTTGAAATGTATTGGTGAATAATATATTTATATTTATTGGATACATATTTAATATGTTTAATGTCATTAATAGAAAATGGACAAACCTTGAATGTTAAAGTGTCGAATTCAGCACAATTATATTTCTATAGTTGAATTTTTTTTTGGAATTTGCTCATAGAAATAACAATTGTAAAATCAATATAATCTCATACCTTTGTGTTAAATGTAGAAATGAGAAATTTCATGATATTAATGAAGTTAAGTATCACCTTATCTATAGTGGTATTCCTTTGAGTTGTAAATGTTGGTATTATCATGAAGAAAATATTGATGATACTCATGGGAAATAGGTAAATAAGGATGTGAGTGAATTATATACATCCTATTAGAATAGACACTACAGGCATATTGTACAAATGAAAAATATGTTTCATAATGTGGAAGATGAATTACATGAGGATGATCCCAAAACTTTTAAAAAACTTTTAGAAGATGCCGAAAATCCATTGTATCCAAAATGCAAGAAATACAATAAAACGTCAAGATTGGTTCATTTGTACAATATGAAGGCAAAAAATGCTTTTTTGAACAAGGGATTTATAGAATTGTTAAATGTACTAGTAGATATGCTTCTTGAGGGTGATGAGTTACCATCTTCAATGTATGAAATGAAGAAATATTTTAGTCAATTTGGCATGGAATATCATAAGATTCATGCTTGCCCAAATGATTGCATTTTTTATAGGAAAGAATATGAGACATTAGATTATTGTCTACTGTGTAGGGAATCAAGATGGAAGTATGCTACAAATGAGACAACACCTAAGAAATGTGTGCTTAGAAAGGTTCTTTAATACTTTCCTTCGATTCCTCAATTTTAGAGGTTGTTCAAAAGTAAAATGGCATCAATGATGTTGACTTGGAATTCATAGAATATATTTGATGATGTGATGCTACATCATCCTTTGGATTGTCCAAATTGGATAGTAGTAGACAATTTATCCCCTCAATTTGCATTTGA
Source organism: Hippophae gyantsensis (assembly GCA_030763125.1). Taxonomy (NCBI): domain Eukaryota; kingdom Viridiplantae; phylum Streptophyta; class Magnoliopsida; order Rosales; family Elaeagnaceae; genus Hippophae; species Hippophae gyantsensis. The sequence continues at coordinate 35,391,177 of CM061035.1, read as the reverse complement.
TCCACACAATCTTTGTCTTGCCATTGTTGCTGATAGAATTAATCTACACAGTTCCCTTAGTAATAGATATGGTTGTTAGCCAATAATTATGATAATATACAACCTTCCTCCCTAGTTGTATATGAAAAGAAATTTTCATGGTGCTAGCATTATTGATATCAATGTTGAAACAACCCAGAGTTGATATTGATGTGTATTTATAGCCTCTAATAGATGACTTAAAGACGTTGTTGATTGATGGTGTAAATGTTTATGATGCACATAAAGAAGAATACTTTAACTTGAGGGGTTCTTTTATAGACAATTAATGATTTTCCTGCCTATGGAAACTTATCAGGACATGTAACACAAGTTTATATAGGATGCCCTATTTGTAGCGATAACACTTCTACAATTCATCTTGTTCATGGATGAAAGATGTCTTATAGAAGACAAAGAATATTTTTGTCATCTGGAAACAAGTTTAGATAACAAAAGAAACCTTTCAATGGTGAAGAAGAACATGATCCTACACTAAGACCTTTGTGATGGGTTGAAATATTAAGGTGATTGAAGGGTATGAGATTCAAATGATATGGAAAGATGAAAAAGGAATACTCACTCAAGTTTAGATAACAAAAGAAACCTTTTGATGGTGAAGAAGAACATGATCCTACACCAAGACCTTTTTGATGTTTTGAAATATTAAGGTGATTGAAGGGTATTAGATTCAAATGATATGGAAAGATGAAAACAAATACTCACTGATGATTGGAAACGAAAGAGGTCAACTAATAAAATGGGTGAAAATGAAAATGTTACTCAAATAGTAGAACATGATTGTTGGGAGAACAAATCAATATTTTGGTAATTACCTTATTGGAAAGACCTATATATTAATCACATCTAAGATGTCATGCACATTGAGAAAAATGTATGTGAGAGCTTTATTGGTACATTACTTAATATACCTAGAAAACCAAAGGATGGAATTAGAGCAAGATTGGATTTAAAGAAACTCGACATATGACCTGAATTGGCACCAAGGGTGGAAAATGATGAAAGTCAAATATACTTGCCACCATCATCATATACAATGTCACCAAAAGAGAATGATGTGTTTTGTAATTTTTTGGCAGGTGTGAAGATTCTTAATGCTTACTCATCCAACTTAAGAAATTTTGTGTCTATGACTGATAAGAAACTTTATGGATTGAAATCACATGATTGTCATATCTTAATGTAACAGTTATTGCTAGTTATTGTTAGGTCAATTCTTCCAAAACATGTTTGATTATCAATAATTCATCTTTGTTCATTCTTGAATACAATATGAAAGAAACCTATATCCATTGGCATGTTAAACTCTTTACAAAAGATGTAGTGAATTTGTGTCTATTTGAGAAATATTTTTCTCCTTCTTTTTTCGATATAATGATTCACTTGTGTGTTTATTTAGTTCAAGAAGTTCAATCATATGGCCCTACTTATTTAAGGTGGATGCATCGTTTTGAGAAATATATGCAAGTCCTTAAAGGATATGTAAATAATAGAAATCATTATGAAGGATGCATGGTAGAATGTTACATCATTGAAAAGGCTATTGAGTTTTATTCTACATACTTTAGTGGTTGCACTGAAATTGGGAATCATATGCACAAGTTAATCTTAGAATATAACATGATCTAAGTAGGTAACCTTATGCTTGGTGAAAGTAAGAAATTGTTTATTCATTGCACTGGATAGGAAAAAGTGCATCCTATCGTTTTGGCAAATAACAATGAGGCACAAGCGTATATAGAGTAAGTAATGACAATGCATGTCAAGTTCACCCTTTTCATATAAAATAAAATTATTATTTATTTAACTTCTAATGACATGTAATTGATATATCTTTCATATACCATAGAATGAATTTGAACTTACTGAAGATCAATCCTTGCTATATAAAGATAAGGAGGAGAAAATTGGTTGTATGATGAGCATAAACGAGAGCTTATTAATTGGTTTTGAAATCATGTAAGTGTCATATATAAGAATTCATTAGTACACCTAATAAATGTTTTATACCTTTATTTTAAACACATTTCATGTTTATATATGCATAGATTCGAGTTGAACTTAACAAACCCAATCATAAAATAATAGAAACTCTAGAATGACTTGCACATAATCCAAAATTTGATGTCAAACCGTATTATAGTTTCACAATTAATGGTTCTAGGTTTGCAACACAAGTAAGGGACAAAGTTTGAGTAAATCAAAATAGCGGTGTGAAGATGAATGCACAAACTTGGATTATGAGTTCTTCCATGAAATAGTATTCTTGTGTGATATGTCGAAGACACTGTAAATTTTAGATACAAAATAGATGATTTTGAATTTACCCTTGTAAATTTATCCATAATAGGTCACATTGAAGATCCTTTCATACAAAACAAGTATTTTACGTTAGCGATCAAATTGATACAAGATGGTCTTTGTGTTAATACCTCCACAAAAAGAGCTCTACCATTGTGATGCTTCAGAAGATGATGACATGCTCAATACATTATCAAATATTAGTCATTTCTCAAAAAAATTGCCTAATGTCTATGATGATCTAGTTGATGATGATGATGATTCGTCATGGATTCAAAGTGATTATGAAGGAATATATATACACAATTGAAAACTTAATTAAACATAATGCATGTTCTATATTATTGTAATAACTCTTGTTTATATATTTGGAGTTAAAATTGTAAATTAATTTTTATTTCATCCTAGTTTGTAGATATTTCATGGATCCTAGAATGCCAAAGATTATAGATTCAAATGATCCATTGGGTATTTAAAAATAAGGGGTTGGGCTAATATATTTGACGCTCCATTGAATTCAAATGATATAATAACTATTGAATTTGATGCAATTGGTAATCCATTGGGAGAAAATGGTCAACACTTGAAATTTTCTATCGGTAGACTTGTCAAATTAAGTATACTAATCAATATAAATGATTGGAGTAAAGTAGATTGTTATCTTTGTACAAGATATTAAAAACTTTATGTAAGTCTTTTTTGTTTTATAATTAATTACATATTATATCTTTTTTGTATTATATCTCCTACAAAATGTGTCTTTTATAGAACCATTTCAATGTTCCCAATAATTGGTTTAATAAGTGCTACAAAATTTCAAAAAATGCATGTAAGGAATACAAAACTTCTAAGTTGGCTAAAAATTATGTGTTTCCATACCCAGAACCACTTAATAAAAAGAGCTGTATAAAATCCTTGAAGATCATCTATGGATAGAACCCCAAGTATGGAAAGAGTTCATGGATTATAGATGTACAAATGAATTTCAAATCAATCATTTGGAAAGAACACTAAAATATACATATGCAAAATATTCTTTCTAACCATACTAGGAGGTCATCAAATCCTAAGATTAGACATAGAATGGTAATATTAAGTTATTAATTTATAACTAGTTTTATATTTATTTTCTAACTTAGGTTAATAAATTGGTTAGCAAATTTATTTAATTTATATGCGTAAGAAGCTGAATTGGGTAGATCGATTACCCAAGCTAAACTGTATATAGAAACAAAGACACCAAAATAAAGAAGTCAACCAATGAATAAACGAGGAGAAGAACAACTCAATAAGTGAGTTAGTAATTTAACTTGATATAAAGTCCTTGCTATGATTTTTGCATATTCATGTAATAATGCATGATATTCTTTATTGCTTTATTATTTGTAGAGAACAGTCCAATAACAAATAAATTATGGTGAAATAATTGAGCAAGCAGCATAAGATGCCATATATTATGCATTTGGACTCGATCATCTTGGTTGGGTTAGAGGGGGAAGCCAATATGATGGTTACATAGAATTTTTCAATATTCCAAAACAAGGACTTGAGATGGTCAATAAGGATAAGTTGAATAAAGTTGAAGAATTGAACTCCTTTAAGGCTACTATGTTAAGCAAGCTTGCAATTATAAAGAAATTTCAAAGTTACCAAGCTGGGGCATCACAACAGATACCATGCATACCACCATATTACAATCAAGGCATGCCTTATTGGCCAAATATGCCACCATCCATGCAAGGCATGCCACTCATGAAATCTCATGACCAACCTATGTCTTATATGGGTGTAAGGACTATGAGTGTTGGCTATTTTCGTGGACAAAATATGTACCTGTAAATTGTTTTTAGGCCTACTATCAAGTCTATCAAGAAAAGCCAAACAAATGCTCAAGTTTCATATAATCATACGTAAGATATATCTTTTATAACTATCACACATAGTATTGCATTCATACATTTAATAACACATGTTCATAAATCTAAAATTATTTTTTGTGCTTAAATATTTATTTAAACTTGAATCAATTTATAAAATTATTAATAAAATATATTTACATGTGTTTTAATATTTTTAAGATGTGTTTTAAGAAATGATTTTTTCATAATATTAAGGTTTTTAATGAACTTTGAAAAATTAAGCCCAAAATACATTTATAGGAATGGGCAAAAAAACCGCAGGTTTGGTTATTTGTGGATAACCGCACCGGTAGTTTGGTTTTTATCTGTTTAATTTCGAGGAGGGGTATGGTTTTGGGTAAAAACCGAACATGAAGGAGCGGGTATGGTTATACTCAAAACCGTACCCACTTGTACCTAAAATTAATTATATTTATTTAAATAAATTATATATTAATTAGGGTTTCACTTATTTTTCCTGCAATATATAAACCAACCTAAACTGTGCTTTTTTTTATTTCACTCTCTCGTCTCTCTCTGAACTCAGAGTTAGTTTCTCGCCTCTCTGAGCTCTCTTAAACTTCTCAGTTCTTACCTGTCTCTAGTTGCCAGTCGCTAAGTCGTCTCTCTCGCTAGTCGCCAGTCGCCAGTCGCTAAGTCACCTCTCTTGCCAGTCGCTGAGTCGCCTCTCTCACTAGTCAATAAGTCGCCTCTATCGCCAATCGTCAGTGGTTGAGTTACGTCTCTCGCCAGTTGCTAGTTGTTGAGTCGCCTCTCTCGCCAGTCATCTCTGCCGCTCTACACTTGTCACCAGCTCAGCTTGTTATCCTCGTTCACTTATACAATCCTCTACTTCTTCTTCGTGATCTTATCAGGTAAGTGTTTCCTTTTCTCATATGAAGCAGATCTCCAACTTACTTTATGTTCTATGCTTTGTGTTTTCTTTTACAGTTTTACTTAGATTACTTCTCTTGGTGGTTGATACATAAAGTGGCTACTCTGTTTTGTGTATGGACCTCACTATTATGACATTTTTTCTACTTTGTTTCTTGAGCATAACATATATTTAAATGCCTAAAGTCATGTGGACAAAGTATTATCGATTCATAGTGTATATGGAATAAAATGACTACTCTGTTTTGTGTATGGACCTTCCTGTTATGAGACATGGCTATTGGCTACTCTGTTTTTATCACAAACATTTCTAGCCATTTTAAGTGATCATGGTAAAATCTTATTAGATTTGTGCTTTGATAGATTTAGTCAGAGACTTTATTCTGTTTCTTGAACAGAATAGCTTGGGCATAACATATATTTAAATGTCGGATGTCATCTGGAGAAAGTATTATCGATTCATAGTGTATATGGAATAAAGTGACTACTCTATTTTGTGTATGGACCTTCTTGTTATGAGATTAGTACTACTTTTTTATCGATTCATAGTATATATGGTAAAATCTTATTATCGATTCATAGTGAATATAGAATATAGTATGATGATAATTTTTTATCATGTCTTGTAGAGTTAGAGATTTGTAAAGAAGACAGAGACTTTAAACATTATGACAAGTGAATATATTGAAAAGGTAATGTGAGATAATATAAAGTATATGTATATTTTTTTTATATATGAATTTAAACTTTGAAAGTTATTTTTTCAGAATTTTTCACCACAATCCTCTGAAGGAGTAAATGACATTGAACTTAATGTGGAGGTAACAAGTGGTGGACCTTCAAGTACTGATCAACATACAAATGTTCCTCTCCTTACATCAACCTCTTCACCTTTACACAAAGTCAACCATCAAATGAATGTAGTGAGGAAGAAGATGGGAAGTCTAAATTAAAGTCTAAAGCATGGGTTCATTTTGATAGGAAGAAAATTAATGGGATATGGAAGGCAATATATAATTATTACGGAAAATGGCTAGGAGGTGATACAAGGAATGAGACATCTCATTTGAAAGCACATACAAAAGGTTGTCCATTCAAATGGCAAGGAAGGGTTATCGGTCAATCATTGTTAAATCCTAACAAGAAGAGGGATAAAATTGAGTTAGGATATTGGAATTTTGATTCTTAAGTTTCTCATGATAAATGTGCAAAGATGATAATTCTACATGAGTAGCCTCTTAGTATTGTTAAGCATCATGGATTTAGGGAGATTCACATTCATTAGAACCAACATGGAAGCCTATTTCTCATGCGATAGTTAAGAGAGACATTATAAAGATATATGATGTTGAGAAAAAATATGATATATATGTTGGAGAACAATAAAAGTCGTGTTGCAATCACAAGTGATATGTGGAAGTTTGGAAATCAGAACAAAGGATTCATGGTTGTAACTTGTCATTTTATTGATGACAATTGGTATTTGCATAGTAAAATAATAAGGTAAATTTTTTAAGTTTATTGTTGAAATTTATACAATTCCTATGAAATATCTTTTTTAGAGATTTGATGTATTAAATGATTGTATATAACAATTTTATTGTTGATATATAATTTTTTGTAGGTTTATCTATGTTCCTGCTCCACACAATGCTGCATTTATTGGTCAAAAATTGATGAGTTGCTTTTTGGATTGGAACATTGATCGTAAGATTTCAACCTTAACTTTAGATAATTGTTCTACTAATGACTCAATGCTACCCAATCTATTAGATTCATTAGATAGAACTTCAAAGTTATTGTATGGAGATATTTTTCACATGCGTTGTGCTGCTCACATATTAAACTTAGTAGTGAAAGATGGGTTAAGTCTAATTTCTCAATGCATTGTTAAAGTTAGAGATAGTGTTGCATATTGGATAGCAAAACAAAAGAGGGAGGAAAAATTTAAAAAAATTGCATCTCAAGAGATAAAGTCTTCTTGTAAGAATTTATCTCTTGATTGTCAAACTCGTTGAAATTCTACTTTTTTAATGCTTAAAGATGTATTGTTTTATGAGAAAGTGTTTCCTCATTTAAAACAATTTGATAAGAATTATAATACTCTTCCTGATGCATTGGATTGGAAAATGGCAAGTACAATTTGTGATAAGTTAGAGGTATTTTACAAGGTTACTGAATTGATTTCTGGTTCCCACTATCCCACCATAAACATGTTATTTCCTCATATTTGTGACATCAAATTGTCATTATATAATTGGATTAATGATGAGAATGATTTGATCAAGGGAATGGCTAAGAACATGCTTGTAAAATTTGACAAGTATTGGCAAGAAGTTAATATTGTCATGGCTATAGGAGTTGTTTTGGATCCTAGATTTAAGATGAATTATCTTGAATTCTATTTTCAAAGAATATATGGAGAGAATTCCATTTTTGAAATTGAAAAGGTGAGAAGAAAGTGTTCTGATTTGATAAATATGTACCAAAATAAACGAATTATAGAAGAGAGTTGACAAATGGAGTTTTCAACACGCTCCAATACGTCTCAAAGTTCAAAAGGTACTAGTGTTCTTAATCCTAGTGGTATAAATGAGTGTAAAAAATGGAAATTAATGCAAAATAAAGCTGGATCTTTGAAATTTGAGTTGGACTCTTATTTAGAGGAGGCTGATGTAGAAATTTGGATGAAGAGTTTGATATATTGTCTTGGTGGAAGTGCAACAAACATAAGTATCTAATAATGCATGACATGGCTAGAGATATCTTGGCTATTCTGGTCACCACAGTTGCTTCAGAATCTGCATTTAGCACAAGTGATAGAGTAGTGAGCAAACATCGTAGTAGACTCAAAGAAAACACATTGGAAACTTTCATGTGTACTTAAGATTGGTTATGGGCTAGTATTCATAAACAAGGTATAAGTTTATATATTTAATACTTGTACATATTATATTTTATTAACACTTTTTTTATGTACTATATATTAATTATTTAATTGTGTATTCAAATATTTTATAATTTATTCAGATATGTTAGCTCCTAGTTCATTAGCTTCCACTATTACTATTGTAGAAGATGATGTTGAGGTAAAAAATTTACATTATTGATTAATCAATTTATTATTTTGGTTTATAAAAGTGATTTTATATGTATGAGTTTAGAATAACAAATTTATATATATTAGTTTTCAATATTTGTATGAGTTTAGAATATTTTATTTATATCTTGTGTTTCTCATTTATATATATTTAACCTTATCTAGATTCATAGAAATATATATTATTAAATGTTAAATATTTTATCAGAAACTCAAAATAACAAATTTAGATAACAAGTTGCTTTACGTTGATTGCATAGCCATAAGGAGCCCAATTGAATATGATTTTTTTAAAATTTTGAAAAACTGTTTTTTCAGTTTTTTTAATAATTGTCCCGAACTGTTATCCGTGGGGTAAAAACCCGTCCCTAAACTGCAACTATTTCAAGCGTTTTCAGGGACAGATTTTATAATTCGGTTTGGGGATGGTTATATTAAAATCTGTCCCCGCCTGTACCCGTGCCCATCCCTATACATTTAACCCTAATACTATAAGATATTATTATTGTCTATATATAGATACATTAGGGTTGATGGGAAAAAAATAACAGCAATCTACCGAAAAAAAAAGAATTGTTGAAGCTACCGAATAGGGTTTAAAAAAAACTGTCAATCTATCGATCCTTTGAAAACTACTGAAAGTTCTTGATATTGAAAGGTGAGTGAAGCTAATTGATCAAAGGTAATAAACATATGGTTGCTGTTGGTTTGTTTTTGAAGGTCATGAATTAAAGTGAAGATAAATAATTGATATTTGATTTTTAAATTCTCATATTCATCATTCTATGCATTTAACATTTTATCTTATATTTTATGGTTTTGGTATTTTTGGGTTATTTAATCTTGTTAATTTGAATGTTGCTTTTTGTTAGCTTTTGGGTTGTTTGTTGGACTTGAATTTCTACTGCAAATTGTTTAGTGATGAACATGGAACGTGAGAGTGTGGGGTAGTAAAGTTAAGGAGAACTTAATTTTTATACATATTAATGTGGCGGTAGAGAACTGTGATATTGTTAATATATTGATTTGTATTATTTCTGCATGGTTGGTGTCAAAAACCTTTTAGTGGAAGAGTTTAATGATTTGACAATTGTGATTTTTGATCTAGAATTTCTTAGTTGATTTAATTTAGATGACATATATTTTGAATAATCTAGTTAGGATTATTCATTATTAAATTTGTTCTAGAACACACACGGGCACTTGTGTTTTTGTGCTAACTCTTTGTGTAGTTGATTTATGAACGATCTGATTGGTGGGGAGCTTATTGGAACGTTGATATGAAAACCGCTCACGCTAATATTGGAAACTATGAAAACAGAGCAGGGGCTCGTAAGTAAAGTACATTGGGGCAGTATCCTAGGAAATGTAGCATAAGATCGAGTTTGTACTTGAACATTTGATTTTCATAGTGGAAAGTTAGGTGATCTAGTGGACCGGTGGTTTTCCTCTTAAATCATGGTTGTGGCTTAGGTTGTTTCCACCTAAAATTTTGTGTATTATTATTTTATTTCCGTACTTTATTCTTACACTGGATTGCATGCTTGGCCGCTTTATTTAGGTTATTAAGTTATAAATTGGTAAAAATTAAAAAATAACCTATTCACCCCTCTCTAGGTTAATCAGATCCATATCTTATAAACTTTCAATTGGTATAAGAGCCGACACTAGACACACTTAGTGAGATTGATCCTTAGGGACACACACTCTTACTTATGGACCAAATGAATGAAGGTGGGTCATCTGTTAGAACCTCACTCTTTGATGGGTTTAATTACCCTTACTGGAAGGCTCGCATGTAAGCTTTTCTCAAACAAGATGAAAAATTATGGGATGCTATTCTTGATGGTTGGGAACCACCTTCGGTAATGAAAGATGGTGTAACAATCATAAAGCCAAGAAGAGACTGGACCACTGAAGAACACACCCTTAGTGAGGCAAACCAAAAAGGTCTAAGCTCAATATTTGCTGCAGTTTCAATGGATGAGTTATGTCGCATCTTCGACTGTGAGACTGCTAAAGATGCATGGAATGCACTTGCTCTGGCTCATGAGGGAACCTCCCAAGTGAAACAAACAAAATTAATATTGCTAACATCTCAGTTTGACTCCATTAAAATGACCAACACTGAAACTTTTCGTCAATTTTATGCTCGCTTCTATGATATCACTAATGCTTGCACTAACCTTGGTGAGAAAATTCCACAACCTATACAAGTATGCAAACTCCTAAGCTCTTTAACGACAGACTACAAAATGAAAGTTACAGCGATAGAGGAAAGCAAGAATGTGGATACACTAAAAATTGATGAACTTATCGGGTCAATCCAAACCTATGAGCTTTCTTTTGATCCACCCAAGAAAAATAAGGATGTGGTATTCAAAAGCTCCAAAATGGAAATCTCTGATAGTGATGAGGATATGAATAATGAGTCATTATTTTCGCTAGCACGAAAATTGAAGAAGTTCCTGAAAATGAAGGGTCAACAAAATAATCAATCTAATAAGGGACTTTGGTCATATTTCTATAGATTGTGCAATCAATAAAAATAAATTTGGAAAAGCATTTAATGCTACACCCAGTAACATGGAAAGTGAGCAGGATAATGCTAGTAACTCGGAAGATGATGACACTAACTATCATGCTTTCATTGTAACTACCAAAGCACACCACAATGACTTTGACTCTAGCTTGGATGAAGAAAATGAGGAAGTAAACTCTTCTTTCTTATTGTCTAAGTTTAATGTATTGAGTTATAAGGAACTATTCATGGATTGTTTAGGGTCTAGAGAAGAGAGGGATAAACTACTTGTGGAAGTAACTAAACTTAATGATATCATCAATATTCACAAAACAAATTCCTCTAGCCTAGAGAAAGATAAAAAGGAATTGTCTGAAAATATTAATGCCATGAATCTGAGACTTGTAGAAACCATTGAGGAAAACAAAAAGCTTAGGCAAGAACTTAGTATTGCTAAAGATACGGTGAAGAATTTGACCATAGGTGCTAAAATATTGACCAAAGTCCTAGACTATGGAAAGCTACATGGAGATAAGAGAGGTCTTGGATACATAGATGAACAGTCAATACCTTTAACATCAAAGATCACATTTATAAGGCCTTTAAACTTTACTCCTACTGTTACTACTTATGCAAAAAGAACTATTGCACCTATGGTAGAAATAAATGTTAAGTTTGTGTCTGTCTATCATCACTATGGTAGGAAAGGTCACATAAGACCAAAATGTAGATATTTGATGAATACTCCTAAACTTAATCATTCTTTTCATGCTTCACATAGTAGGACCCATAAGCATTATTCATCTATGCATGCTACATCATACTCAAGGATGAATGGAAATTATAATAACTTGTTTAGAAATTCTACTAGGAAGCATGAAGTCTTAGGTTCAAAGAGGCAAGCAAATTTAGTACTTTTAATGCTATGACTCATTATCATCATCTTACTATGCATACTGCATCTTCATTTGGGATGAATGAGAAAAGTAAAACTAAGGTAAAAAACATGCCTACGAAACCTAAGTTAGTTGAGTCCCAACCTAATGATATAGAGAAATCAAAATGCAAGAAAATGTGGGTTAAGAAAGTTTGTTTTTTCTTGGTCACCTGATCATCTTTTATTCCTTCATCTAGGTATTTTTGTTAGAGTGCTTAAATAAACCTAGGTGAGAAATCTTTATTGTCTTTATTTTATTTATTTGTTAAACTTATAAAAAAAAAGAAGCAAAATCCTTATTTAGCCAACATGGTATTGAACTTATTCAACACTTACAAACATATAACCTTATTTTTAATGACTTAACTAATTTTGATATTTATTATATAAATTATTCTGCAATTTTGGCTTATGCACACACACATATTCTTGTACATGTGATGATCGATGTTGACATAAACTTATTCACATACTCATGAACACACATATATGTTATGCTTGACGTTTATGAATTTTCTTGAAAGACTTTAAGACTTCAACTAATCTTAATTGTAAAATTGTGTTGAGTTTTACTTTTTCTTACTAAAATTTTAATGTATGGAGGCACCTAGTATTGAGAGGGCTACCTATTGTGATGTGTGAAGCTACCGCAGTGAGCGGAGAGAGCTACCTCACAACTAGTGTGAAAGTCATCATGCTAGGTTTATGGCTCGTGCAAAAAAAAAACGATTATGCAAAAAGAAAGAGCCAATAGAGTTTATAAAAAATATATATCATTTACCTCATATATATATAAAATATAAAATAAAATAAAAAAGGTCTTCTTTTAGTAGATATACTTTAATTTGTAAGATTGAAGACTCGATTATAGTTTTACATGATAGGTGATATATATTTTTTGAGTCTTTCTTGATAGGTCATAAATGAATTAATTGACATATTTGTGGAGTTTAAACATATATACTACTTTAAGTAAATATCAATATGTCATTATATGTGCGAAGTGTGCTTGTGCACCTCTTCTATTCTACTTATTTATTTATATGATAAATAATCAAAATTTGAGTTAAAATATGATGAGTTCTCAATTGGTTGTGTGCTCGTTTGTGATTAAATGAGTTTAATACTTTATGTGGCTATTTATGAAAATTAAAAAAATCATATTTTTATTCATTTACATCTTATTTTTCTTTATTACCTTTTTAATTGGTTTTTAAGTTATAGAGTCATAGAACTTAGGGGGAGTTTAAAGCACATTGCACTTCTCCATTACTCTGCTTTTACATTGCTATATCTTTAGGAGGAATTTAGCTTCATTGCTTTGTCTAATGCTTTGTCCTTCTCGTATGTCAAAAAGGGGGAGAAAATAATGTATTTTACTTTCATGTTTTTATTTTGTAATGCATATAGGGGGAGAACATATTTAATTAAGCTTGATTGATATGAATGCATACTACATGACTATTCTTTACACTTCGCTTATTTGTATGTAAACGGAACTCATGTACAATGAGGCTTTCAAGCCAAGTTTGCTTTGCCTATGTCTTTTTAGTTACTTACAAGCTTGTCAAGTTGCAGCAAAGATGGATTCACGAGACCATAGGATAGTTCCATTATAGAGTCTGGGACATCATTGTATTATTATCTTATTTTTATAAGTTTCATGTGGTGAGTGAGAGGTTTTACCGCATGAAAATACCAAAGGGAGAGTTTGTACGGACTATGAGTGTTGCCTATTTTCGTGGACAATATTTACCTGTAAATTTGTTTTTAGGCCTACTATCAAATCTATCAAGAAAAGCCGAACAAATGCTCAAGTTTTAGATAATCATACTCAAGGTATATCTTTTATAACTACCACACATATGATTGCATTCATACATTTAGTAACACATGTTCATAAATTTGAAATTATTTTTTGTGCTAAAATATTTATTTAAACTTGAATCAATTTATAAAATTATTAATTAAATAATTTTAGATGTGTTTTAATATTTTTAAGATGTGTTTTAAGAAATGATTTTTTTCATAATATTAAGGTTTTTAATGGGCTTTGAAAAATTAAGCCCAAAATACATTTAACCCTAATACTATTAGGTATTATTATTGTCTATATATAGATACATTAGGGTTGATGAAAAAAAAACAGCAATCTGCCAAAAAATAAAGAATTGTTGAAGTTGCTAAATAGGGTTTAAAAACAAATTGTTAATGTGCCGATCCTTTGAAAACTACTGAAAGTTCTTGACATTGAAAGGTGAGTGAAGCTAATTGATCAAAGGTAATAAATATATGGTTGTTGTTGGTTTGTTTTTGAAGGTAATGAATTAAAGTGAAGATAATTAATTAATATTTGATTTTTAAATTCTCATATTCATCATTCTATGCATTTAACATTTTATCTTATATTTTATGGTTTTGTTTATTTTGGGTTATTTAATCTTGTTAATTTGAATGTTGATTTTTGTTAGCTTTTGAGTTGTTTGTTGGACTTGAATTTCTACTGCAAATTATTTAGTGATGAACATGGAACGTGAGAGTGTGAGGTAGTAAAGTTAAGGAGAACTTAATTTTTATACATATTAATGTGACGGTAGAGAACTGTGATATAGTTAATATATTGATTTGTATTATTTCTGCATGGTTGATGTCAAAAACCTTTTAGTGGAAAAGTTTAATGATTTGACAATTGTGAGTTTTGATCTAGAATTTGCTAGTTGATTTAATTTAAGTGACATATATTTTGAATCATCTAGTTAGGATTATTCATTATTAAATCCATTCTAGAACACACACAGATACTTATATTTTTGTGCTAACTCTTTTTGTAGTTGATTTGTGAACGATCTGATTGGCGGGAAGCTTATTGGAGCGTTGATCTGGAAACCACTCATGCTAATATTGGAAACTGTGAAAACGTAGTAAGGGCTCGTAAGTAAAGTACATTGGGGCAGTATCCTAGGGAGTGTAGCATAAGACCGAGTTGTACTTGAACATTTGATTTTCATAGTGAAAAGTTAGGTGGATCGGTGGTTTTTCTCTTAGGTAATGGTTGTGGACTAGGTTGTTTCCACCTAAACTTTTAGGTGTTATTATTTTATTTCTGCATTTTATTCTTACACGGGATTGCATGTCTGGTTACTTTGTTTAGGTTATTAAGTTATAAATTGATAAAAATTAAAAAATAACTTCTAGGTTAATCAGGCCCATGTCTTATAAACTTTTAATGAAATATAGTCCTCTTATTGGATTCACATATATATGCCAAGAATATCAATGCAATTGCATAGTGGTCCAATGTCTCCATTGCAATTTGTACATTTTTACTATCATTCACAAAAATATTTTGATGAGAATTTTATTCTAATAGCATGATGAGAACATCTTTATAAGTCAATTATAGTAGTGAAACAATTTAAAATTTAAAATCGATTCTACCCTAGAATGAACTAAAAATTAAAGTAACCTTATTTTATAAATTTTTTTTTATTTATTTTTTTATTTGAGAAAGTTATATATATACGCTTTTAACGAATCACAATTATGTTATTTTAAAGCCACACATTTAATAAGTAAATATTATCTTAGCTATGCTCCAATAAAATGAAGGTTATTCGTCTAAAAAGAATTTGGATTCAACCTTTCCGAATAGAATTGGTTTTTATTTTTATAAAGAAAAAAAGAAACTTTCGCAATAGGAAAAACTAAATTGAAAAATTGAGGATAAAAGCAAATGAGTAATAATTTGTGACATGCAAACTAGGAGGGTTTTCAAAGGTGACCACGAGTAAGGTACTAATTGTGGGTATTTATATATAATATTAAAAATTATAAAAATAATATATTTAATAATGAAAAGATAATTTAAAAATAAAAATATATATATTAAAATGACTAAAATAACTTTATATTTAATCTTCACCCATATCACTATCAAACTTCAAGCGACCACCATTGGTAACCTCGCTAGAGGTTTGATAATTACTATCAATAACCTTATCGGAGGTTCAACGACCATCGTCGATAACTTTATCAAAGGTTCAACGATCAATATTAATAAATCTGTAAGGCTTATAAATTATTTTTTGAATTTTATACGACTTACAAAATATTTATATTTTTTATAATATTTCTATAATGCATATACATATGTACAACTTACATGATAATCCTAGAACATAAAAATGTTTGTGTTGAATAATATTTTTGATTTAAAACTCATATATCACAACATTCATTTGTATAAAGCTTACATAATTATATAAACTTGATGTACATTTTGCATAATTATATAGACATTTAACATGTCTATGTGATTTTGATAATATTTATGAATAGCAATAAATACATTTAGCATTAATTATTTTACTAAATGGTATTAACTGATTATAAAATAAAAAATAATATAAGACATTTTTCATATCGTGCGATCAAATAATAATTGGATATATAATGTGCCCATGATGTATCAATGCAAAATAATTCAGTATAAATTTAAGGATATTTAAATTTAATTTTTTTTATATGCAACAAATATTATTAATTTATTCAAAAATAAATATATAATCCAATATTATGTGACTACTATTTACATTTTAAATTGATTTGTACATAAATAAAGCTTTTGTATCTCACATCTTCATCATTTTTGGACATAAATTCATGTATTTTTAATATTTTTAAAATTTTTAGGAACTTGAACAACTAGTCCTTATAAATATATAGAATATATAAGGTATGCATATTATATCCATTTTACTTTGTGCATAAGATAATACGATATATTCTTAAAATAATATTTTATATTTTACCCATACACCATTTTGTTGACATTTAAAAGTTAATAACTTTTTATCTGTTACTTTATTAAGAGAGGCTCGAACGAAAATTTATTATACAACTTTAATGTATTAATATTTTTGTTTTTTTAATCCAAATGATATCATTTTATTTATCAAGTATATAAGACTATCGGAGTCAAAACCAATTTTTGATAACATTTCTTGGAGTGTTAACTCCCTTTATTCTATTAATATTATTTTTGCATTAATATTTTTGCGCCAATTTAATTGTCAATCTTTTTAGACAAATTATGAATATTCAACTTAATTTCTCACTATCTCAAGTGTTTTTTTTAACTTCATGTTCTATAAAAATCAGAGCATTCCAAGTAATTTAACGCCATTATCTTTTTTCTCCATCTAATAGTAGAAATTAATTTTTATTATCAAATTTATTTTAAAAAATTGGTAACACTTCATTGGATCCAACATATTCAATACTAAATAAATGATGAAGATCAAACATATATCTTTAAATTTATTGGTGGGCTTATCTTATATGTTGCCTGGGGCAATAAGGATAATATAACTTAATTTTTCCAATAATATAAATTGATATTAAGAAATTTTAATAATGAATTAGAGGATTAAAATGAACCCAAAATATATCATGTTCCATAATAAGAGTGACAATATTATTTTTATAACATATGATTTATCAATAATTCAGAAGCTTGAGATTTACTATTAATTATTATTAAATATAATGAGATTATTTTGTCTAAAAAACATGTAAATAATATAGTTATTGAATAATGACATATTTTAACTTTGGTCCATAACTATTTAACCTTTTATTCAAATTTTTAGTCAATTAAAATTTATTTTATATTTACATTATAAAATGATAAGAAGCTTTCTAAATATATACTTCTAGTTATGTATTTGTGGCATTATAAATTTAAAACAAAGAGTGGTGTTTTGGAAAACTTTTCAAGTTTAAGGTAGATGTAATGCAATTATATTTTACTTGTACTCTTAAATATCATTATAGTCAAATATATTCAAAATATTAAATTTTTTCTCAAATTTGAAGAATTTAAGCACCATTATATATAATATGATTCATTATATTTTAGTTCTTCAAAAGCTTCTATCAGGTAATTATACCTGAAATTGTGCTAAGTAAAAAAAATGTTCATTCAATAATACTGAGTGTTATTGCATATCTTTATGAGACATAAGTTCATCCTTTCAACACATCTTTCAGGGAACTCGTGATTTTTGCAATTCATATATATTCTACTATATACTCTTTTAACATTAATTTAATTTCCTGTCTAATTAAAAAACAAATATATGTTCTACTATATACTTCTTTTAACATTAATTTAATTTCCTTACTAATTAAAAAAAAAGTTGTAACTTTTTGTTTTCTAATTCTAGAACTGTTACTAACTTGCTATAAGTTTCATTTACTTATTGTTTAGTTCTATAATTCTGAAATTGTCTGAAACATCATCTTTTGATTTTTTTTTTCGGTTTGAGAATATTTTTAATGCAATCGACTAATATTTTTACTTTTGAAATAGTGAAAGATAGAGAGAAACTCTTCATGAGAAATTTTGCCACATCAGCCATTCAAGGGAAAGACCATGTTAAATTGAAGATGACCTTTGGGAAGGAGTATACATTAAATAATATACTCTATGTGCGAGACATCATTAAGAATTTTGTTTCTGTCTCATTACTAAATAGATATGGGTTTTAAATAGTGTTTGAATCTGATAAGGTCTTTTTGACAAAAAAATGGGATGTTTATAGGAAAGGGGTAAATATATGATGGGCTATCTAAGCTTGATGAAATAACTATAAAAGCTAAGAATATTAATAAGATTAATTCTTCTGCTTATTTTCTTGAGTCTTCCAACTTGTGGCATAGTAGACTAAGTCATGTTAACTACGATAAATTGCGTAGAATAATTAACATGGAACACATACTGTATTCCAAATATATTCAAAGAATAAGTGTGAGATTTGTGTTGAGGAAAAACTGACTAGTTCATCATTTCATTCGATTGAAAGGACCATTGAACCTTTTGACTTAATCCATAGTGATCTATGTGAGTTGAAATTTCTTCAAATAAGGGATGACAATTAGTATTTCATTACTTTTATTGATGATAACACAAAATATTGCTATATGTATCTGCTTAAAAGCAAAGATGAAGCTATAGAGAAATTTATTCTTTATGTAATAAAAGTTGAGAATCAACTAAACAAGAAGATCAAGGTATTGCATAGTGATCGTGATAGTGAATATAAAGCACAATTTGGTGAACTTTGTGCACAACATGAAGTTATCCATGAAATTAGAATGCCTTATTCACCTTAAAAAATAGAGTTGTTGAATAAAAGATTCATACCTTGAAAGAAATAATGAATGCAATGCTATTAAGTTCTATGTTATCACAAAACTTGTGAGGGGAAGCTATTTTTTCAACTAACGACCTTTTAAATAAGGTACCCTGGAAAAAGACACATAAGATATCCTATGAATTAGTTAAAATAAGGGTACCTTCCTATACATATTTACAAGTGTGTGGGTGTCTTGCTAAAGTAGTCTTACCTATACTTAAGAAGGTAAAGATATGTCCAAAAATGATAGATTGCATCTTCATTGGATATGCATATAATAATAGTGCTTATTAGTTTTTTGAGCATAAGTCAAAGATCCCAAACATACACAAGAACACGATAATGGAATCAAGGAATGCATCATTCTTTGCACATGTATTTCTATGTAAATCTCAAAGAGAATCAAGTTCATCTAAATGAACGTATAAGACTATGAATGAAGATAGTCAAAACAAAGAACCTAAAAAAGAGATTAAGGATAAGGTTGAGGTTGAACTCAAACGTAGTAAGAGGACTAGGACAAAAGTATTTTATGGTCTAGATTTTTTAACCTACTTACTAAAAACTAAACCTCAAATCTATAAAGAGGCTATGAATTCTTCTAAAGGTCTTTAATGGTAAGAATCCATTAATAGTGAAATTAAGTCCATTATGCAAAATCACACTTAGGAGCTAGTTGATTTACCTCCAAGTAGTAAAATACTAGGGTCCTAGTGGATTTTCATGAGAAAACTTAAATTAGATGGACCAATTGAAAAGTACAAGGTGAGGCTTGTAATTAAGGGGTATAAACAATGACATGGTCTTGATTACTTTGATAATTCTCTTTTGTAATGAGAATAACATCCATAAGGATGATAATTGCTATCGTTACTCTACAAAATCTTGAAATACATCAAATGGATGTAAAAACAACCTTTTTAAATGGAGAGTTAGATGAAGAAATCTACATGGACCAACCCAAGGGTTTTTCATGCCTAAGGCAAGAAGGAAATGTCTATAAATTGGTGAAGTCTTTATATGGCTTGAAACAAGCACCAAAATAGTGACATGAAAAGTTTGATTATGTTATAAGGACAAATGGATTTAAAATCAATGAATGTGATAAATGTGTATATGTCAAAGATAAAGAATATAGTTATGTTATCTTGTGTCTTTAAGTTGATGACATGCTAATTATGGGTAGTAATGATAAAATGATTAAATCTACTAAGACTATGTTAAATTTAAGGTTTTATATGAAAGACATGGGACCTGTTGATGTAATTATAAGAATTAAGATATCAAGGATATCAAGCGGACTCATTCTAAGTCAATGTCATTATGTTGACAAAATACTTGAGAAATTCAATAATGGTGATTCTAGAATTAAGAGAAAATCAATATATGCAAATCTACACCTATCTAAGAATAAAAGTAAGAGTGTGTCTCAACTAGAATACTCTAGAGTGATAGGAAGTCTCATGTACTTGATGAGTTGTACAAGACCGAATATAACTTACTCTATAAGTAAACTAAGTAGATATAACAGTAATCTAGGATTTGATCATTGGATAGATATTACATGACTACTTAGATACTTAAAATATACACGTAGTTATGAACTACACTACACAAGATATCCAGCTATATTAGAACGATACAGTGATGCAAATTGGATATCTAACATGAAAAACTCAAAGTCTACTAGTGGTTATGTATCCATACTACGTGGTGCAGCTGTTCCATGAATGTCATCTAAATAGACATGATTTGCTAGATCCATGATGGAATTTGAGTTCATCACTTTAAATAAATGTGGAAAATAAGATTAATGATATGTAATTTTTAGAAGATATTCCTAAGTGGGTGAAACCTATACCTACAATATGCATTCATTGTGAAAATCAATCTGCTATTGTTAGGGCATATAACAATATGTATAATGGTAAGTCTTGACATATACGTCATAGACATAATACCATTAGACAACTACTCTTAATTGGGGTTATCTCAACTAACTATGTGAATTCAAAGGATAACACAACAAATCCTTTAACAAAGGGTTAAATCGAGAATTAGTTGAAAAGTCATAGAGGAGAATAAGACTCAAGCCCATGAATGAAAAAGAATTTGCATGGAGATCCCAAGATCTAGGTTCAAAGGGATAACCTAATTGTATAGACTTGGTGAGATTATTGTGGGAGGGTTTACTTAAGTCCATTTTTATGATGAAAATAGTGGCACTTGTAAATTATAGGGTATGTTAAGGCTTTTATTGATTCTTATGAAGATAAATACTAAGCGGAATATATGGGTTACTCTTTGAGGATTACTTTTAAAGATAAGAGATCATCTATGTGAGGGAGGAGTGTGGTCGCTTTGAAAAAGAATTGTATTAGGGCTCAATTCTTTAGACTCTCACGTAACCAGAAATATGTTTATGGACAAAATGAACAAAACAATGAGAATTAAATTGTGTCAAAAAAGACTCTTGTATGAAGTATGTCATCACTTACATCTATTAGTTAGTTAGTAAAGTAAATATACTTTCATAGGGGAAGATTCAAAGGATAATATATACTTATTTTATGCAGGTTTTGATTTGTTAAATTTTATTTTTATGTCAAAAATTTGATTTAAAATACATATAAAGTAGAGAATTGTTGGAAAATTTTGAATTAAAATTATTGAAACGATTATTTATTGACAATTAATTTTAAATTAAAATTATTGAAATAATTATTTAATTTTTAATCGATTTATTTTTGTTTGGATTGTTAAGTCCGCTTCTCTTCTTTTCTAATTGCAATTTTTCAGTTCCATCCATTTCATCTTATTTTTAATTGTCCATTTTCTCTTCTTTTATTACAATTTTCCTTCTCATGATTATATATATAAAGTCATGATGAGACAAGAGGAGAGAACAGAAAAAAGAACAGAGAAAACAGACTGAGAGAAAGAAATGGAAAGAAGGGAAAGCAAAATATAAAAAGAATAAATACATGAGAAGAAAGAAAAACAATAATCTTTTTTATATTTTTTATGCGTAATTTTATATATTTAAAATTTGGTATAATAATAAATTGTGTTATAAATTTATTATTATTTAATCATTATATTTTAAAAAATAAATTTTTATAATTCTTTAACACCCAAACAAAACAATTATTTTAAAGATATTATGTGGTAGGTAAACGTATATCTTTTAATTTATATATATATATATATATTTAATTTTAATAAAATAATTTTATTTTTACTTTATTTTTACATATACTATTTATTACAAATTCGTAAAGATATCATACAAAGGATTCATATACCAATTTCTTTCTCAATGTTTTTGTGTAAGCACGTACCAGATTGTTGTATATATTTCTTTTGGATATCAATAAAGAAGATATGTTATTCAATTATTCTTTTTTTATATTTTTTTAAATATAAAGTTAATGATAATGATTGAATTTTAACCATATAATACTCGTTTTTAAAACATCAACATCAAATGACATTCATTCCAAAGATAATACCATCAAAATGACATTATGTCTTTAGTCATGGGACATGTAACGTTTGTATAGATGACATTGTATTGGTATTTTAATAACGAACTTTACTCATACAAATAACATTTATAATATTTTATAATATCATTTTTATTCTTAATGTTGCAACTTAACAACATACACGAAATATTAAATATACTTTACCATATATGCAATTCTAAAATATTACTCTACACACACTTTCACGGGGATAAACCAATAAATAATAATAGTGTAAATATAAAATAAAGCTAAAATAATAGTATTGCACGTGATATTCATCAATCATGTCGTGCTTCTCTAATATCTTTTCAGTGTCATGTAACTTTTGTGCCTGTTTATCGGGATAATATCTTTATTTATTTTTTTAAAGTTTATAAAATATTCTTAGATTTTATAGTTAATATTATTGATGTTTTTTTATTTTTAATAGTGTTAATTTTTTATCTATAACTATTTATAATTTTTAATTAGGGGTTAATATTGACCTAGTTGGTGGTCTTTATTTATTTACGGAATGTAATAATTTATCTAAAATTTTTATTATTTTTTAATATAAATATAAATTTTTTTATATTCATTACAATTATATAGTATATTACGTTATTCGTTATGTTTATTAATTAATTCTAATCTTGTATCTATTAATTGTCTTTTAAAATTAAAAATTATTCTTTCATTTGTTAAGTTTAATAATTCATGTATTAATAGTTCTAATTTATGTACTAATGATTGATGTTCATAGAGTATTATCTTGATAAGTCATATGTATTAAAATGTATATTATTTTGTCATATTCGTAGTATACAAACATGTTTTTTTATGTACATACAATGTACTTATCATCTTCAAAGAAGTAGTATCCAAACATTAAGTTGTTGTATTCTTCTTCCTCTATTCTTACATATTTTTGATTAAAATATTTTTTTTAATGTCCTTAAAAAATGATGGTCTATGATGCTTGTGATAACTTTAATATAATATGTATAGATATCTAATACAGTGTTAAATCTTTTAAAATTTTCAAGACAAGTTTTATAATCCTCATCTTTAAAGTATTCATTTCAATGATAGAGATAACCTTTATAAAATGTTTCTAATAAGATTAGATTTTTATCTTTGATTAAATTTGGAATTATTAGTTGTTTATTTTTAAAAATAGTTTCCATTTTCATATTTTAGAAGTATTATGACTTGATATAAGCAAATATTTAATTATTCAAGATTCTTAACTCGCTTAAATTTATAATTATTATACCTGAATTTGATGGGTCCTCCACGGTCTTCCTTTATGTTAGTCTTCTTTTGTTACACTTATTATGCCTCAAATTTGCTCAAATCTTAACACCCTCCTGGCAATGGAGGGCCTTCTACATCCGTATATAAATGGTATCCAATATTTGACTTACTAGAGAACAGTAATTGAATACCACTTTATTCATAGGATAATAATTATTATAACTTAAGGCCAACTAAGAACCTTAAAGAGGTACTTAGCCACTCATAATTACTGGGTATAACATTGATTTCTAGATAGAGGGGTTTTATATACTAGAGTTTTTTGTTTGTTTCAGAGTAGAGAGCTATGGATTTCTATGTATTCGTGTGTGTTTTGAAATAAGAATAAGGGTTCCTTTTATAGCCTAAGGAATCCCTATTTACAAGACTAAAATTATTATTTTACCTTTGCTTTAATAATTTATCTACTTTTTTACTTTAAAGGATAGCTATTGTTTTATTCCTTAGCACATGCTGTCGACTAAGATGTGGGATCTACATCTTTATTTTCTTTATCGTCTTCTACCGATAGTTTATTTTTTATTTTTCTTTGTCATTTTCTACCAATGCTTCTTTTGATGATGTTGATGATGAAACATCTTCATATTCTCGGTCTTTGATGCAGAGAATGCATCTGTGGTCTTTGGTGGATTTTCTGGCGTAAAAGTAGAATACCTTCCTTGTTTCTTGACTAATTTTCAGGTTATTGCAATTAAAATTGGTTTCGTATTTGGTAAATTTTTCACCATCTTCTTATGACAGAGTCATGCTACTATGAGAAATGATGATGAATTTACTAGTTGAATAATTTATTTTGATCTCAGTAGAATTGTCAACCTTTATAAGTTCATAGTAAATTTGGCCTAGTATTTGACCTCTTAGTATATAGAGTTCTTCTGTGTTAAATTCCTTTTCTAGTTTAGGAATTTCTCTATTTGTGCTGGAAATCCTTATCTTGATGAAGTGGTAAGGACTAATCCTTTTTCATTCCAGTCCATTAATGAACTAAAAAATCTAAGATAAATAAGTTTATCAACTACTTTAATATTCCTTCCGAAGTTCTTGATTACTCTTTTAAAATTCTTTTCGAAATAATTTAACTCACTTAAATCAATTCTTGGATATATATTTTCTATTAGTTCCGTATGAAAGGCTTTATACACAAATATTGGATTAGCTCCTCCAAGATATTGAATTTACTTCCTGTAGGAAATTTCTTGTCTGTAGTATAGAACTTCATATCTTTGATATGTTCTTGGGTAGATTTTCTGGCCAAGTTATAGAAACTCAACTATTGTGGTTTGTTAAGGTTTCTATATTGGTCTTTATCATATTAAATAATTGGAGAATTTTTAGGGAATGTCTCCCTGAATAGCACTAAATGCTTTATTATTTTTGATGTCTTCGAAGTAGATGCTTCTCTGAATAGCATTAGAGGCCTTGCTATTTTTCCAATATTTGTCAATCTACTTGTAGTTGTTGGTTGTTGTTGTAATGCTGCAGAATAATTTCTTACTATCTCCTCTAAACCACATAAATTTTTTATGTTCTTCTTTTTCTGTCTCATCTTCCTAATTGAGCTTTTTGGTTTCAGAAGTTTTTTGTGAACTATTAGGTTCTTCCTTTTTATCTTTAGAAGTTTCACCTTAAATTTTTAATGAAGATTCCTCTTTTGAGCTTCTAGTCTGTAGAGGTTATTTTGAACAATTAAGTTCTTTCTATTTCTTTCCTATCTCTATAAGAGATTTCTCAAAATATAGCAGCTCGAGTTGTCAATAATCTTTGAATAAAAAGAAAAAAAATATGAGAGATAGTTTGGTAAAAGTGTTTACCAAAAGTTTAAATGTTTAAGAACTCTGGTGCTGATGACATGCTATAAACTTAAACGATTATGAGAGCATAAAAGTAAAAAAAGCAAATAGAAGATGTAATTTTTGATTATTTTTCACTTGAATATAATGTTATAAGTCATATTTTAACATACATTACAAATATCAAATTTATGATAAGATAGATATCAAATCTCTATTCAAAAACAAAATCATTATAAGATATATAATAAATTCTTCTTTTAAAATTCCTCATAAAATTATACAAAATCATCTATGATAAAGAATAATATTTAAGTTATCAATATATAAGATTTAACATCCATATAGATTCCTAAAATTTGGGCATATAAAAGGTATTTGTGAGTAGTGCAGATATTAAAAAACAAATATTATATTTTCAATATTATTTTATTTTTTTAGTTTTATTATAGTAAAAAACATATAAAAAGTAAGTCAATCATTAATATTTTGTGAAAATAAAGAAAAAAATTTAGTAGTCAATAAATATGATTTATATGATAAGGTGAAAAATAAATTACATGTACCAATAAATATATAATCATTTTATACTAAATAACTTTAATAAAATGTTATAAATTAAGATGAAATAATGTATAAATTATAAAATAATGATAAGATTTTAGATTTAAAATTTTTAATTAAATATTTTAAATAATTTTTATAAAAGAAAATTTATTAATGTTCTAAAGAGTTAAAAACATAAGTTAAAAATGAATTAAAATATATATTATAAATTAATTAAGATTAGTTTAAGTTT
The DNA here is from genome assembly GCA_030763125.1 of Hippophae gyantsensis. NCBI lineage: Eukaryota > Viridiplantae > Streptophyta > Magnoliopsida > Rosales > Elaeagnaceae > Hippophae > Hippophae gyantsensis. The sequence goes on along the minus strand of CM061035.1, from coordinate 35,364,873 downwards.
TAACGTAAATATATTTATAAAAAAAATTATATAATAATTAAAATATGGTATCTAGTTTCGTAAAATATCGCAAAGAACACAATTTTCATTATTATGTCACCTCTTGTTATAAAATATAAATCTTTATTCCTCATTTTTTTTATTTTACTATCTCCGTTATCGCCTCCACAGTAGAGTTTTCACAAGGATTTGCCTAATTTTGAAAATTTGACCACCTTATCAATGAGCAGTGGCTCAAATGAAACTCTCATTTGAAACGAGGAATGTATGAAATTAAATTCCCAATTATGATATTATAAATATATGAACAGTGTACTTAGTTGAAAGAAATTGTGACAAGAGTGACATTACTCAATTTAGACACAACATATATAGCAATGCATAGACCATTTAATATATAGGTCAAACTTGATACAAAACATCAATTCTAGTCTATCCGTCTGACCAATATTGTTTTATTATTCAACATGTTAACATGACATAACACGAAAAAAGCACATGTAGTAAGCCATTTTTTTTTAGCTTAAAATAAGGTATTTTGGTTGAATTTTTCGGTAGATAACATGTGAACCCCACACGAATGAGGAATAAAGATTAGATAATTAGATAAACAAAAATATAATTTATTTATAAATAAATTATTCCATAAATACACATTTATTAAAAGAATCCAATGAAAAATGAGATCACATGACCACCACAAATTGTCACTTGTTGTAATTTTAAACGATTATTATCAATCACACTAATGAAATATAAGGATAAAATTGATAACAACAAACTTATTAGGTGTAAAATAATTTGGATCCTGTGGCGTAATATAAGATGTCCCAATCATCAAATAACTTGCAGGCGAGTTTAATTAGTGTTGAGCTAGCAGATAAGCCTCAGTATCTACCAAATATCTAATAAATAAATGACTTTCATTTAAACTCTTAATTATTCGATAATGAGATAATTCAGTAGATAAAACTTCAACATTTAAATGTAAGTCTATCACTATAAGTAACGGTCATCAGCAGATAAATTTTTTCTTATAAATATTCACCACTATTTACCATTAAACACAATCAATGAACAATTTCTATGCACATAACTTCTTCTCTTATATACAGACATTGAGATCTAAACTCTCTTTCCTTAAATATCTTCATGTATCTCTCTACATCACAAGGAAAGATATTAGTATCCTCGTTCTCCTCATTACACAAACTTACTTAGTTATCGGAGGTTCAAAGGCCACTATATGTTATGTTGGTTGAAGGTCCTAACAATATGTTCTTTATTCTTAGGTACTTAGAAAGTGAGAGGTGTACTAATCATTAATGTTGACAAAAAAAGCATGAACATCTGGCATCGTTTGTGAGAATGAGTGTACTTTGCTAGTTGAATTACAACTAGAGAGAAAGATATACATTGTTATCCATTATTCTAAACTAGATGAACTGACCTCTTGAATGAGATAGCCAAGCTTTTTTAAAAGACAATGAGGTCCTACTTCATGTCTAACAAGTTGTGTAACCACCTCTATAGGTGGGGAAACTAAGACTCTATCCCCAACAAAGGATAGAGAGAAATGGTTCACACTTTTTTTGACCTTAATAGTAAGGTCACTTGGTCACTTGATGGGTACACCTATCTCATCATCATCGGCTAAGATATAGAAATACATGGCCCATATACTACCACACAAGGACTAGTTGGTCAAAATGTGTTGGACAAATAATGATCAGTAAACTCAGTGGTCCTTTCAAGCATCGCCAATTGACCCTCCAAGGGCCACAAACACCTGAACCTGAAGATGTCCCTATGAAATCCTTTAATTCCCACCATACATTAGATCCATTTATAGCCACATAGGCTTAAATCAGAGACTTGACCCACTTTGATGATGTCTAAGCTCATGGGTCAGATATCAAGGTTCACTCAATATAGTCTATGAACCAACATACATGCACCATAGCCACTGTCACTAAAAGGTGGCTCAATTTTTGACACCTCTAAAGAGTGAAGCATCTTGGGCTGCTAGACATAAAATTCTAGTTGGCCAAACACGATGGCACAATAAAAAAGGGATCCGTTTTCACTTTTTTGCTCAACCAAAACCACCATTGAAAAGATCACATTTTGAAGAGCCTCCTTACAAAATTTCACATTGAACGGACATTGGATGAGGCCACACACACCACCATGTGCTGATAGTATGAGTGGACATTGGACAGGCCAGTTTTGCATAAGATAAGGAGAAAATTGTTTCAATTTTCTAGACAGATATAAAAACCATTTCAGGGAAGTAATACTATTATCAAAATTCTCTTGGTGATTGAGAAGAAGAAGAAACATAAGTATGTATTGTATGACAAGATGGAATATGTATATTATTTGAATTAACAATAACATAAGGGATATTTCTAAAAGGACATATTACTAGTAAAATTGTCATTTGAGCAAATGTAGAAGTAACTAACGCAATAGATATGAAAGAATAAAAGGAAAAGATAGTTAATTGAATATGACATTTCTACTTATAAATATCTTATTAGATGGACTTAAATACTTTAACTTTAGTGACGTGGGTTATACCAAATAAAAGTGCAACGAACAGGTAGAGGTTGTAACTTGTTATCATTGTAAGGTTTAATGCAAGGATGGCATAAATAGTCAAAACCTTTAAGAAAAGATTAATATGGAGAATGACTAAAAAATAGCTCAAATGGGGACTTATCAAGCAAAAAAAGCATATATAACCTACTTATGACAAAGGTGTTAGAGGAGAAAACCTCATCCCAAAATTGAGTAAGATGAATAACAAGGTGTAAAAGCATTTGAACTTATATGAGAAATGGTTGGGCCTTACCACCACCAATAATAAGCCTCTCTGATTTAGTATAAGATTAAGACAAACCCAAATTGTTAGCATTTGTTATCACATGGTGACTAGCACCTGAGTTAGTGAACCATTGTAGCTTTGAACAAATTGAATTAATGTTGATAAAGACAATTGACTAATAGATGATGTAAAACTAGGATTATAAGCCATGTGTGGATTTGCTGAAGGAAAACACATCTTTGAAAATGTAGGGAAAGTATAAGGAATAAGTGTTGTAAGCATAGCTTGACTATAAGGCCTTTTAGATTGAGTAGTTTAAAATGAAAGAGCATTTGAAAATGGTAGTGGTCTAGGAGGAGATGATGGATTTAAAGTATTGTTAAAAGTTCATAGAACATGTGGAGAGGGTGAAATTTCTATAAAAATGATACCAAAGTGTTGCTATATATTTGCCAAGCTTACCACAAAGTTGGCAATGTGTTCTTCCTCTACCTATACCAAAGTCATTACCTCCCCATCCTCTTCCTTTTGGATCAAACTGATCATTATAAGAAAAATTATTCTAATTGTAATCAGGATAATTTCGATAAGAATTTAAAAGAGTTTTTCCAATATATCTTGCTTGATTATTTGAAGAGTTTATAGTTAGTTCAATAGTTTTAACAAATACTTGTTGTCTAGAACTACTTAGAGGATTTTGACTAAAAAATTAACTGAAGGTAAAGGTGAAACTATCAAAGTTTTTCTTTTCTCTAACTTCTTTCATGACTTAACAATAATTCTCTTTCATCATCTAGCGTAACTATTTCACTCAACATTCTTTCTATGAGAGTAGAGAACACATTGTCATAACTTTTGTTAAGCCACCAAAAAATGACACCAACTTCTCTTCGTCACTCATACTACATCCATCTACATCTAACTTATATGTGATAAGTTTGATCTAGAGCATATAATGTAAAATACTCATATTTCCTTTCTTAAGTCTTTGTAACTCATATTTTACTAGTATAGCCCTAGCTCTTGGCTAAGATGCATAAGATTTTTCTAATTTGATCCAACCATCTCTTGTAGTGTCAAATATAGTGATTTGCTTCATGATCTTATCAGTCATGCAACTCATAAACCAAGAACCAAGCATTTCATCATACCTTTTTCAATTCTTATACACAAGATCAACAGTACCATCTCTCTTGTATTTTTGTGGTGAATCTTTAAGTATATAATATGAAAGTTCCAAACTCCCAAGTATCTTATCTGATGCTCCCAAATTGTGAAATTACTATTATCAAGTTTTATTAACACCAAAACATTGTGAAATGTAAATATTGCTCAATTTATGTGATTTGAGTCTAGTAGCAAAGATTTGCTCATTATTGATGTAGTGTGTTCATCAACAACTGGATCAATGATTGTTACCTTTAGTAGTTCCATGGATCAATTAGTTTAGAAATTCATAGAACTCATTTGAATTGATACCATGAAATTGTTCAACAAGAAGCACCAAACAAGCAAAAACCAGATGAAGATGAGAGAGAAAATGAGAGAGATTAGAAACATGAGAATAAGAAAATATATGTATTATAATATTTATCATGTATCTCGTACAAAACTATAGAACATGTTAGTTGTAAAATAAACCTATACCACATGGCATAATATAACGTGTCCTATTAAGCAGTGTGACTCACTATCTAGTCCAATCAACACTGAGTTAACAGATGAGGATAACCACTAGATAAATGATTAAAGAAATAAAAAACTAATAAATATCCCTTTATTATTTAGAAGAGATAATTACAGAGAGATAACTTTGATCCTAGATTAAGTCTATCTCCATGGATAACTGATAAACATTGAGTGTATCTTTTCTCCTATAAATACTCACATTACACAATATCCTTAAAATTACACGACACACATATAATATCTCTTAGTCTTCACTTCTTCACCCTAAATCATAAAGAGAGACTTTATTCTTCTTTTTATTTCCATTATCTGAATTCACTTATGCATCAGAAGAAAAAAAAGCCCACCATACCTTATGGTGGTGTGAGGTTCTAATAAGTGTTCTCTATGGGTAGGACTATGGTAAGAAAAAGTAAACCTTTCATTTGATGTTTAAAAAAATGACATCAATATCTGGAATCATATGTGGGAAAGATGTGTGCTTTGTTAGCTGGCTAATATAAAAAAGGATTGTAGGAATAGTCACTATATCTCCACCACATTTAAAAAACAAATCAAAGAAAAGACAATTTGTTTGGATGTCCTAACAAAACGTTTCTAAATGTCCAACAAAGATTTATAGTATGTGCTCCCAATGAGAATGATTCCTCCTACGAATTCCAAGACTCTAGTTCTGTTAAGAAACCAAGAAGCCCAACTTACAGCTAAACTTATGATTCTCCTATAGCCAGTCTATATGGAAAGTACTATGCCTATCATAGTTTTCCCATAATAGGCTCAACCTCCGTGCCATAAAAGAGCACGAATTGAAGCTTAGTCTAGATGTAAAGGAAAAAACACTCTAGACTATCCTATAACACCTCCTATAATAGCAAGCTCTACTAGCTTCTATGATAGGTGGTGATCTACCTGCAAAATTGTCCAATGCTTAGGGCTCAAGTTATGGCCTGACAAGAACTGGGCGATATGAGCCATCCTATAAAGAACTAAGCTCTCATGTTAGCCACGCCGAATCCCACACAATATAGATACTCATGCTTAGACACCATCTATTTACCAATCAGTATTTGGTTTCTTAGTATCCAACCATCCTGACTTGCTTGAAGGCCTAAAAGCCCGTAGGTAGAGACACTCCATTTAGGTCAATGGTACTTACTAGTTAGTTTCTTCAACCATTGATCGTCAACGAGACCACCACTAAGGGAGGTTCCAACTATATTTCACCCAACTTTTTACAAACTCGTGGAGAAGTTACAGTAGGTACAAAAAAGGCTAAATAGAGGAAGACTCCTAGACTTAGTACTCTCCACAATATATCTCTTCATCCTGAGGTTATGGAAATCCACTGGCTTTGAAATTCCTAGTCTAGGAACTTTTTGAAGGGTGGATGGATCTATAAGCCAATAATGATGTAATAAAGTTCCTTGCTTTCCAACTAACCCTAGCATATAAAGCTAAAACCTGGTATTATACTATGAAACCAACCACCAAAGAGTCATTTGTAGAATTTTGAAAACATTTATTGTCATACTTTTCAATAAAAAAGGAAACTAAAGAAAATCTCCCACCTAATGGATTTACGGCAAGGAAATGATGAATCTTTGAAGGATGTTTTGAGAGATTAAATTCTAAAAAGATAGTGGTCTATGACTATCTATACTTCATAATTATAAGTGTTATCTACCCAGTCCATTGTGAATGAGCCTTTGACGTAACATGGCTAAAGACTCTTCACTATGTATATAGAGGCCACACAGCTAATCAATGCTTAAATGTGGAAGAAAAAGCCAATAAAAGAAGAGGAAAGGAAACACCGAAAAAGAAAATGGATGTATAGAAAAAAATTATATAGTGATGATCCTAGATATTGGGAGAGTAAAAGATCCAAGACATACCAAAAGGAAAATCATCATAATAGGGACAAAGATTCTGACCACCCAAGATAGGGCTTATAAACTTACACTCCTTTAACAATACCATAAGAAGCCCTGCTAATGCAGATTGAATATAAATAGCTAGTGCAATTGCCCAAAGAGATAAAAAAATCCTTAGTGAAATGGATCCAAGTGCTGTAGATTTGATAGAGAGTTTGGGCAATCCATATATGACTCAAACCATCTGAAAGAAGAATATAATACCTTACTAGCATACTAAAATACATGTATATGGTCTCGGTTTTTAATTGTGACCACCCAAGATAGGGCTTATAAACTTACACTCCTTTAACAATACCATAAGAAGCCCTGCTAATGCAGATTGAATATAAATAGCTAGTGCAATTGCCTAAAGAGATAAAAAAATCCTTAGTGAAATGGATCCAAGTGCTGTAGATTTGATAGAGAATTTGGGCAATCCATATATGACTCAAACCATCTGAAAGAAGAATATAATACCTTACTAGCATACTAAAATACATGTATATGGTCTCGGTTTTTAATTGTGATCATAGGTCTATAGACACGGTTATAAAACCCAAGGCCTAAGTGAGAAAGAGCATAGATTGTTACCTATGGCTTTGGTTTTTTAACCAAGACAATAGACATGCCCTATGACCTCAATTTTCGTAAGACAGAGGCCGTAGGATGTATCTACGGCTTTGGTCTTTAACAAACCGAGGCCATAGGGTATATCTATGGCCTTGATTATATAATAATTAAGGCTATAGATATACTTTATGGCCTTAGTTTTATGAAAACTGAGGCCATAGACATGTAATTGTAATGCTTGTAATGTCACATTGTAATGTTTTTCTTCAAAATCTTCTTCCTTGACAGCATCTACTATGTGCATTAATTTCCTCATAAAAAAACAGCATCTACTATGAGCATACCAACATCGAGATTCCATAAATATAAGCAATACCTTAGATTTTCACAATAAGTTCTTCAATCTATATCTATTCATGCATAAACAACAAATGACCCATGGTAAGTTCTTGAACCTATTCAAGAGTGAAAGGTGGAATGCATATCTAGCCTCTAAGTAAATATATGGTATTGTATCTAATATGAAAACTTGATAAAAAACCAACAAAATTAGTACTACCCATATCAATAATAATAACCTATCAAATTTTATCCTAAAATGGAAACATCATTTTATGTATGATCCATCTTCCTATTATATGCCATATTAACAACCTGTCAGAGAATGAGAATTTATATTAGGAGCTTGATGACACAATATGATAGATGCCTAGCAAATTACCTCACATATTATCTGTCACTTGTATTACAAAATGCCACAATATGGCGTGAATCCCATTCAATTAATAACAATTTTATTATCATCTACTACATTTAGCTCTACGATTTATGGCATTAGTGGATTTTCCAGTGAATGCCCTACTATGTACATGCTTTAAATAATGAGATTGACCTATGACTTCTGCTCCGACTAAGACTACAATTGTGACTGTAGCTGTATTCTCTAGAACGATATCGACCACGACTAGGACTCTTGGATGAGTCCCTCTTTGAGTCATATTCCTTCACTTACAAGATATTAAGATGAAATTTTATTGAGATGCAAGAGAGCTGATATGGGCAACATTGGAATGACAAAATGAGATTCTTACATGAACATATCCTCGAGAAAAAGCATTCCGGAATTCAGAGTCATCAAGTTTTTTGATCTGGAGAAAAAAATGCTAGTATAATTTGAGTTAGATCTGTGAAACTGGGAACATAATTCAAAGCTCCTTCTATGTTAATTCTAAGCATAACTCCCCCATACCCAATAACTTTGTGTAAGATTATCCATGCAAAAATATATGGGTGTAAAAGTGGATTACTCACTGCATACTTCATGTCTTCATAATTAGTATAATCCACTACCTCTGTTGTGCATGTACAAAGTAACAAATATAGATTAAACAAAGAAATACAAGAAATATTCTCAAGACATTACTACAAAATATACATAAGGCCTCGATTTTTAAGCATGACCATAGGTCTATGGCCACGGTTATAAGAACCAAGGCCTAAGTGAGAGAGACTAAAGGTAACGACCTATGGCCTCAAATGGCCTCGGTTTTTTATGAAAACCGTAGCCATAGGGTGTACCTATGGCTTCGGTTTTTTAATAATCATGGCCATAGGTATACCCTATGGCCATTGTTTTCTAATAACCGAGGCCATAAGTATACCCTATGGCCACAGTTTTCTAATAATTGAGGCCATAGGTACACTCTATGGCCTTGATTTTCTAATAACTGAGGCCATAGGTACACTCTATGGCCTTGATTTTCTAATAACTGAGGCCATAGACTTGTAATCAAAATGATATATATTGTTTCACTTACACTTAAATCATGACTATATACATTTCAATTAAGCTAATTTTCAAATATAAATTAAAATAAATTGAGAAAATTATATTAAACTTAAGAGAGATATTACATTAAGAGTTTAATAGATTGATACACTAAAACACATATAATAAAAAATAGCTAATTAAAGTGTTCCAAAAGTATAAAAATATACATGAAAAAACTTTACTGCTGCTAACTAATCAAATTGTCTACGATCTAAATCAATTTGAAAATATTTTATATTACCCATTATAATGATGTTCTTCAAAATCTTCATCCTTGATAGCATGCATTAATTTCCTCATAAAAAAATAGTATCTAGTATGAGCATACCAACATCCAGATTCCATGAATAAAATCCTACATATACACATCCAGAACATAAGAGTTCTCTCTACTTATTTATTCTTAATATATAGGTTTATTACCCCATGATTATAGTGTCATATAACTGTCTATAATAAATGAAACTGTGTAATAGTACATGTGAATATAAGCATATATTATATATAATCATACCAACATCCAGATTCTATGAATATAAGTAATACCTCAGATTTTCACAATAAGTTCTTCAATCTACATATGTTCCTACATATACAACAAATGGTCTATAATAAGGTTTTCAACATGTTCAAGAGTGAAAGTTGGAATGCTTATGTAGCGTCTAAGTAAATTTATGGTACTTGATCTAAAATGAAAACTTGAGAGACAATTCAACGAAATCGGTACTACCCATATCAATAACAACAACATCATTATTATTTAGTATTATCCGTACCAATAACAGAAACACATTATTATTTAGTAATACCCATATCAATAACAACAACATTATTATTATTTAGTATTACCCATATTAATTACGCACAACAGAGAGACAAAGTAAGGGTTCTTGACAGCATCTACTATGTGCATTAATTTCCTAAAAAAAAATATTTAGTATGAACATACTGATACCATCCCCGGCAACGCTGCCAAAAACTTGATACCATCCCTGACAATGGTGCCAAAAACTTGATACAATCCCCAGCAATGACGCCAAAAACTTGACGGGCAAAATCGACATCGTCGATCCTGCCGATAATTTAGTTTTATATTTATAAAACTCTCTCAAGTGCACGAATCATTTCATAGAAAATGATAAGTATACTTCCAAGGTCGATCTAAGAAAGGAATGTATGTGGTTTTTCATTTATTATTCAAACTTTTAAAAACGAAATTAAATCCTAAACATCCTGTCACGATATTTTGAGGTTTTGTGTTTTTAATCTAATAACATAAAAATAAACATAGATACAGATTCAATAAACATTTATGCAAATTTTATCTTTTATAATAATGGAGTATTTATGGATATAATAACTAAGTTAATTATGCTGGCTCATATTACTTAGGTTATTAAAGATATAAATTGATATTTATTGATTCTCTCTTTTTTATATGAATACCACCTTTGGTGGGGTTAGATATTCTTTGTTAACTAAACAAATCAATTAACACCTATGGGTAGGGTTGATGACTAATTTGGTTAATTAAATTAATTCCTTTTTCTAAGAGATTGAAAATGAACCATTTAAATGCCACCTTTGGTGGGGTTAGACAGTTTAAACTTTATTCAAGGTGTCCAAATTAAACCTAAGAATTTAGTTATCCGAGTACTAACTTTCAAGTTTTAAAACCACTACTGAAAACATGTTGTCAATACATTTTCAGATAATAATTCTTATAAAAACTTTTGAAATAGAGTTTCACTCTAATTACCGGTCGATTGGACCAACAAATAAAAGAGCACTACTCTAAATCAGACCGGATAACTAAACCTTAAAATCTAATTTTCAGATTTAAGTTTGTAATGAAAAATAATATATTTCTCTCTAACATTCTTAATATAAAATCTTGAATAAAAATAAAATCAATTCCTTTTAGAGATTTTTACCTATTAAATATTTCGCAAGCATAACAACATTATTATTATATCATGTTTACAAACAGCCAGCAAAGTTAAATTTAATCATAGACAAATTAAATATAACATGTAAGAATAAAGCATAAAAAATAACTGTAAAGAAAATAAAATCCTTATAGTACTTTGATGTTATTCCTATTGTTGGAAAACCTCCAAACAGAATTTGCACTCCCATTTATTGAATCAAAAAGCAAATAAATTACAAAAACATAACTAGTTCTTCTCAAAAAGAGAAGAACTCTAAAACTAAGAAAAACTAACTAAGGAAAAACTAAAAACTAAAAAAAACTAAGAAAGGAGAGAAAGAAAGAGAAGAGAAGAGAAGATGTGTTTTTAGGTGTGGTATGTTATGAAGAGAATTGGGGTATTTATAGGTGAGGAAAGGAAGAAAGAGTGGGTGAAAAAAATGATTAAAAATGGTGGAAATGCAGAGTAGTAAATGATGACATCATTGATGACGTCATGTTGACGTATGCGGCGGCAGCGCGCGCGGATTGGGGTAGATGGGCAGCGGCGCGCACAGACTGGAGCAAGGGCATATAGAGGCATGCGCGGAAAGTAGTAAGGATGTGCGCGGAATGGATAGTAGGCGCGCGCCGTATCGAGCGATGATGGGTGCGGGCGCGCGCAGAATGGGCTTGTTGTGCGCGGCTGGGCAGCTGCGTGCACAATTTCCTCCTTGTTGACCCTTTTTTTTCAATTTTTCCATATTTGTTGACTTTTCCTCATTTATTTTATGAATATATTTGTGATGTATTGCCTCCAGTATTCCTCTTTGAGTCTTTAAGTTACGCTTTTAAGCGAAAATACCTGAAAACAATAAAAATACCCATGATTTCGAAAAGATAAATTTATATAAATATATGATAAAATCATATAAATATATATATTTTTAATCAATTAACGTGCATAAAATCATCATAATTTTAGTACTTTTTGAGCACTCATCACAACCCCCAACATCCAGATTCCATAAATATAATCCTGCATATACAACATCCAGATCACAAGAGTCCTCTCTACTTATTTATTCTTAATATATAGGTTACAGCATGATTATAGTTTCATAAAAATATCTATAATAAATGACCCCGTGTGACAATACCTATGAATATAAGCATCTACTATATATAAACATACCAACATCCAGATTCCATGAATATAATCATGCATAGACAACATTCAAAACACACAAGAGTCTTCTCTACTTATTTATTCTTAATATATAGGTTATTACCCCATGATTATAGTGTCATAGAATTGTCTATAATAAATGATGTTGTGTAATAGTACTTATGGATATAAGCATCTACTATATATGAGCATACCAATATCCAGATTACATGAATATAAGAAAAATCTTAGATTTCCACAATAAATTGTTCAATCTACATATGTTCCTGCATATACAATAAATGGTCCATAATAAGTTTTTCAACCTGTTCAAGAATGAAAGTTGGAATGGTTATCTAGCCTTTAAGTAAATTTATGGTACTCAATTTAAAATGAAAACTTGAGAGACAATTCAATGAAATCAGTACTACCCATGTCAATAACAGCAGCAACATTATTATTTAGTACTACCCATATTAATAATAGCAACAACATTATTATTTAGTAATACCTATATCAATAACAACAACATCATTATTATTTAGTATTACCCATATCAATAACAACAGTAACATTATTATTTAGTAATACCCATATCAATAACAACAACAACATTATTATTTAGTACTACCCATATCAATTACAACAACAACATTATTATTTAGTACTACCCATATCAATTACAGCAACAACATTATTATTTAGTACTACCCATATCAAGTACCCATAATAGAAAGACAGAGGAAGGTTCCTTGACAGCGTGGGACAATACTTGTGAATATAAGCATCTATTATATATGAGTAAACCAACATCCAGATTCCATGAATATAATCATGCATATACAACATCCAAAACATACAAGAGTATTTTCTACTTCTTTTTCTAAAAATGAAACAAGAAATCTAGATTTTTGATTAAAAAACCAGTCATGAACATCCCACATCATTCACCTTAGCATTTTATTTGACTATATGGTGAGTTATAGCTGTAAGAATCGATTTGTGAATCCTTCCCACTCATTCCGCATCTTATCAACTTCAGTATCAGTGTAAGTTTCTTCATGATTAAGCTTTAATGTACACACATTTTAATCTATTGGAAGCACAGTGGTGTTGTTTGCATCATACTCTACTGGAAGCATAGGCACAACTGGGGTAGTATATGCTGGAATAGGATACACTGCTAACACAAAATTCCAAGGATAAGTACCATAGATGATAATGAGGTAAAGGGAATAGAGGATCAATAAAAAGATGCAAAGCATAATCTGACAACCAAACCATATGCCTTAATCTTTAAATGAATCAATATTTGAATAATCATTCATTTTCGAAGATCACATTATTCAGCTTTTGTATTAAATTTTATTTGCACTTTTTTAATATGAAAACATATGTTTCACTTTCTTTTTTTAACCTTAACTACAATGCTAGACTCTAGAGTTTCAAACCTCAAGTACAAATTTGAACCACTAGTCACAGGTATGCTACCAAGCATATTGATTACATGTCAATTCTTGATTCAGTCACTGCCCATAGTAAGGCTATGCAATATATACATAAGTAACTATCTATGAAGTTGTAGGAGGTTTTATCAAGGAAACTAGAAATGGAAATGTAAACCATACCATAGTCAATCTCAAGATCTTTAGGTTTTCTTTTAGCATGTTGTTCCCTCAAAGTCTCAAATTTCACACCATCAAGAGGCCAAGATTCCATAATTATAATCAAATATCATGACATGGAACTATTACTCAACATTTCCTTCTTCGAAATATCTCTAAAAATGGGGTCCATATCACTCACCTTGGTCTCTGTCCTCTCCTAAACACAACAAAGGAGAACTTTTCATCTTCAAATCCACATAAAGGTCCATCCTATGAGTGTTGCAGAAAGTCACAGATGAGATAAGAAACTATCAACCATACTATTTTGATCTCGAAAATTTACAGGGGAAAGAAAAAGTAAAACAATCTTGCTTTTCAATATTGAAGGATCCAAGTTCACGACTATGATAGATATATAGGGGAAAAATACGTTTGCAATAGGGAAGAAAGTTTAAAGCATTTGAAAAGGTAGGCGGGAAATCTCTATATTTCTATTTAATATAGTTTTGAAATTTGAATTCCTATTATTATATGGAACCTTTGCTTGACATTTCTAGTTGTGCCAAAAAAATTTATGTTTTAAAGAAACATATATATTTTGTGCCAAACAATGGAAAATAGTGAAAGTCATGAATAAAAAAAGAACCTTATATATAGATCGAACATGTGTCCTCTCCAAACGCTAAACAAAGTGACAATATTTTCCTATTTTCTCTAATGGACATGCACCATCATAAGCACACTGCATCAAGAATTTTGGATGAATAATAATGCCACCAAAAAGGCCCAGTTACATTTTCAAAGATGACTTGCAAAGATCTATTATATTCCATGAAAGAGCGTGGGCAATAACTCGCAAATAAACAAGCAAAAATGTAATCATAGGATAAATACCCTTCAGAGCATCAGGTAGGAAGGATAGTGGCTTTGGTAAAACATAGGAACTATGGTTCCCATCCTTCAGGCTACAAATCAACGAGATTTTACATGTACTTGACCATTTTTTGAAAAATCAGCACCTCACCATCCGATGATTCAGTCCTATCGCACATAGTTAACTTCGCCTCCATTGCAAGATGAAGATGACCAAAAGGTGAGACGATGATGACGAGAAGGTGAGACAACGATGACAACATACGTAGAGTGGTAGAGAATGAGGGCGCGATGAGAACCCTAAAATGACACAGGGCGAGTATAATGGGAGAAAATGGAAGGAAAAAAAAGGAAAGGGAAAAAGGAAAAAGGAAAAAGGAAAAAGGAAAAAAAGAGAGTGAAAAGGGAAAAAAAGAGGGGCAAAAAGAAAAAAAATGATAGAAAATTTGGTGTAAAAAATAAAAAATTTATAGGATATGTCTATAGTCTTGATTTTTAAATAATCGAGACTATAGTGTATGTCTATGGTCATGGTTTTTAAAAAACCGAGGTCATAAGATATGTCTATAGCCTTGATTTTTTAAAAACCGAGGCTAAATTTCTGAGACCATATGTATATATTGTAGTAGGGAGATAAAGACTATAGACTATTAAAACCTACAAAACTTGACAAAAGAAAATAGTGATACTTAGTTCTAAATCTAAAGCTCAAATTTATCCACCTTTTATCACAAAATATAGTAATTGAAAATACAGATTATCAAAGGATTCACAGGTATTACTAAAACAGGTCAAAATTAAAGTGTAGAATATCTACCTCCTTTTTGAAGCATAGTTTTAAAAATTACCTCATGTAATATAAGCAATAGAAGTTGAGAAAAATTCCTATTTATTATCAATTTAAACAACTTTGTCATTAACCTAGCATCCTTCATAAATATAACAGTCAAGTTTAAGGGCTCAATGCATCTTACCACTATCATCACAGAAGACTTAGGAGAAGCACACATCCCATGCACGCCTCATATGATCCTGAACAACAATACATCACACCTTATGTCAATTTATTAGGATTTCATAGTTATAGTGATGAGATGAAAAACATAGGATTTCATAGTTATAGTGATGAGATGAGAAACACAGGCAAACATATCATTCTAATTTATTTATTTATTTTTATTTGCCAATGATAGGGAGGGATTCTTTAAGTGCCAAAACTAATACTGTAGAGAAATAAAGTGAGAGTGATAAAATTAAATTGGAATGGGGAATGCAATTGATCACCTTAGGATCTTGCCATGAAGCTGAAGAAGGTAGTCTAGTTACTAAAATTGTGAAAAAAATTACAAAATTAAGAAATTTATCAAAATGTTTGCGAATAGCAAAGTGTAAAATTCAAGAAATAACACACACCACCGTATTCGAAACGTTTGGATACTCCGTGACCACCTCGACCACCACTAAAACTACTTTAACGATCTGAAGAAGAAGAATGTCCATGCCTACCATGTGCTAGCTCTACCTTTAAGTAGAAGGTCAGAACATAAGGAAATACAATACAATGAAAAGAAAATGAAGAGGCCATTTATCATAGAACACCACATGGAAATAACACTCAATTTTATCCATTCAAGACCAAAAAGGACTCATTATACATACTTGATGCTCAATAGGTGCACAAAACGTCCTACCCTAAGAAATTACAGTAAGAAATATAGATTCATACATGAAATGTATAACCCTAATTCAATAATTTATGCATAGAGACCTAATTCCACTAATAATCAATACATATATGAACTGATATGGTAAAAAATGAGGGTATCACACATACTCGGAGCTAGGTTTCGAGCAACGATAATACAAATGTCCAGTCGATGAGGTGCAAACATAGGAAAAAGAAAAGAAAAAATAGAGAGAAAAGGAAAAGGAGAGGGGAAAGGAAGCTGATGGGTCAAGCGAGTTACTGAGGAAAAGAAAAAGGCAAGAAAAAAGATAAAGTAATAGTAGTAATGAAATTAGTATAATTCGATATCCATGTGTTAAATGTAAAAGTATAATGTTTTAGATGCTGAAAAGTATAAGATATGGAAAATCATTTATGTAAGTCTCTCTTTTTATAATTAATTATATATATATCATTTTCGTATTATATCTCTTTAAAAATGTGTTTTTTACATAATCGTTTTAAAGTCCTCGTTAATTAGATAAACAAGTGTTATAAGATTGCAAATAAGACATGAAAGGAATAAAAAAAAATTTAATTGGACAGAAATTAATTATGTGTTTTCATACTTGGAACCACTTAATGAATATAAAGTCATTGAATAAACGAGGAGAAGAACAACATAATAAGTTGGTTAGAAATTTAAGTTGATACAAAGTCCTTGTTATGATTTTTGTATATTGATGTAATAATGTATGATATATTTTATTACTTTATTATTTATAAAGAATAGTTCAATAACAAATAAGCAGGGGTGAAATAATCGAACAACCAAGAAAATATTAGATATATTATGTATTTGGAGACGATCATCTCGGTCATTTATAGGACTAGTGACTGGCAAGCCAAGTATAGGAAAACCACCAAGAATCATCTTATCTACAAGAGTAATTGTTATTTCACCCTAAGAAAATATAAAAGTATTAGTTTCTGGGCATCAAAACTCAACCAACCAAAGTAACAAATTAGAGTTACACTTGACTTCATATTTAGAGCTCATTATAGCATTAAAAATATCAGCTTGATTCTATATAGCTTTATATTTTATAGACAAAAGATTAATATAGTCCTAATATGATTTCGATAGGATGGGGTTATTGTTAACATATATAAGTTATTTTTTGTGAATTCATGATATTACATTCTTATTTTGAATTTAAATACATACAGTTCTTTGGTTAGAGCAAGTCAAGTTATGATATGCAATTTTTTGATGATTTACGAGAAGAATGGGTAGAACATATGCTTGAAATTATAAGATCACAAGAAGAATTAGAAGAAGAATATGATGATATTGAATAACATAAGTATCTTAAGTAATTAATTAATATTTAATTTTTCAATTAATATAATGTATTTAAAAACTCTTTTAAACATATTTTGGTCTTTTCTTCTTTTAAGGGATCAAAAACATGCAGTGAGGTCGGTAGAAAATAACCAAAATATGTTTAAAAGGGGATATGACATTTAAATTCGGTTATATAGGTGAATCGACTTAAAATTTAAAGTCGATTATACAAGTGAACCAACTTAAAATTTAAATTCGGTTCACGAGTAGAATCAACTTTAAATTTTAAGTCCCCCCATTTTTAGTTGGTTAATAACCGACTTAAAAGGTCATTTTTATTGTAGTGAAAATTCAACAAAAAGAACAAGAAAAGAAAATCAACATTCTCCACCACCCCTATCCTTATTATTAGAGGGTTCTCAATAAGAATAAACTTTGACATCCTAATGGATAAGGGGAAAAAGAAAGTCCCCTCAACATCCGTATTTTGTTGAAAAGAGGTAGTGTTTGAGGAAGATGAAAACAATGAAGAAATGCACCTTGATTAGCACTAGTTGAGGGGACCTGAGACATAAGAACACCACCGACTAGCTATATGATTAAAGGATGAGAACCAAAGGACTGGGTGTGCCATGTCTTGGAGGTTGTTGCACTATTCTATGAAGACTCTCAATGAGTTGAATCAACAAGTGACTTGAAAATTCTACATCTAAACATTTATTGCATAGTCCCTAACCACAGTTTCCAAGCATCGAGTAACAGAAGAAAACTCTTGGCATATAAGAGTGATCTTTGATAAAAGATGAGGAGGAGGAAAATAAGCAGGAGGAATAAGAATAAAAGGACAAAGATCAGGGATGAATGACAACACTCACAATACGACTGAGATGACTACTAGATGCAAATGTACCCAACTGAAGAGTACCTAAACCATACCTGTGACCAAGTCCTACCAACAAATCACCCATCCTAGTAATATTTCTAGAGGAGATATTTTAAAACTCATTAAGAAGATCAACATTAACAAGATTTTCAAACTCAAATAGGATGATAGGAAATGTAGGGTTCAGTACAATAAGAAGAGATAATATCCAAAGCATATCATATCTGGAAAAGGTGACCTCACATTCTTATGAGAAGAAGGTGGTAGAAATATAAGAAAGGTGATACAAGGTGATCATAGAATAGAACTCCCTAACAAATTAAGGGTCAAATGGTAAGAAAGGGAACATAAAGAAATTTAAGAAAAGTAAGGGAACCTTTCAAAGATAGTAGAGAATATATCTATCATCACATACTCTTACCATTGTTCTAGTTCTTCTAAAGGAACTCTACTTCATCAGGTTCTCTTGGGGGCCACTTAATAAGGTAGGCTAAGGGTGAATGGTATAATTATTTTGGAGAGAATATGAAAGTTTTAAAGGGAGTAAAAGTGTTTAGAAATTATGTGGATTGGAAAGAGAGGAAAGATGTATAAATAAGCATCCTATGAGCTCGTTGATGTCCACGGTGAGGTAGTCGATGAGCCTGCAATGAATGTGTAAAAACTTGCACTTAGGTGGCATTTGGTTCACAGAATGGAATCAGAATCGTAATGGGAATGGGAATAGAATGGAAAGGAAACAATGTTGTTTTGTTTGATCACTGGAATCAAAGAAGGAATTAGTATTACAGTGTTTGGTTTACAACTGTAATGGAATGGAAAACACTACATATTATCTTAATACTCCTATATTTAGTAAAGTTTAAATAATATCTTTTAATTATTATTTTTTCGTCCGACAAAATATATTATTGAAATCATTATTTTTCTAAATAATTATTACATAAAAATAAAATATATTTTTAAAATTATTATTTTTCTAAATAGGGTTTAGGGTTTTAAGGTTTAGTATTTAGGGATTTGGGGTTTAGGGTTTTGGGATTTCAGATTTGGGATTCGGGGTTTAGGGTTTACGGTTATATTTTAGGGTTAAGGTTTAGGGTTAAATTTTTTTTTTCTAAATAGGGTTTAGGGTTTTGGGATTTGGGGTTTAGGGTTTATGGTTGTATTTGTGGGTTAAAGTTTAGGGTTGAAATTATTATTTTTCTAAATAGGGTTTAGGGTTTTAGGATTTGGGATTTGGGATTTGGGGTTTGGGATTTAGGATTTAAGGTTTAGGGTTATATTTGTGGGTTAAGGTTTAGGATTAAAATTATTATTTTTCTAAATAGGGTTTGGGATTTTGGGATTTAGGGTTTAGGATTTAGGGTTATATTTATGGGTTAAGGTTTAGGATTAAAATTATTATTTTAATCCTAAATATGGTTTAGGGTTTTGGGATTTGGGATTTAAGGTTTATGGTTATATTGGTGAATTAAGTTTTAGGGTTTAAATTATTATTTTTACTAAATAGGGTTTAGGGTTTTGGGATTTGTGATTTTGGATTTAGGATTTAGGGTTTATTGTTATATTTAGATTTGGGGTAAAATTGGAAGAAAACAAATTAAGATGGGAATGAAATCATGATTCCTCAAGAGGGGAAAAGAAATCCTCATTCCTTCTCTTTTACGAATCAATTCTATTTCATTCCTACTTTTCAGCCTAACCAAACATAAAATTGGAAGGAATAAATTCTGATTTCATTCAATTCTAATCAACCAAACATGGGGTTAATGAGCACCTCAACAAGGAGTCAATGAGGGTTAGTGACAAATTAGTAAAGCATGAGAAAAAAGAGAGAATTTTGTTTATGGAATTATTTTCAAAATTTATACAAAGGAAATTCTTTTGAATTTTCTTTAATAAAACAAAAGTAAACACATACTAAACATGATCTCCCTCTCTCCCCACTCACACCCCCTCGCCTTCAAGGTCAAATAAATTTTTGGACAGTTCTCACACTCATGTGTGATAATAACAGTTGAAGTAGGAGACAAAAATAAAAGCATAAGCCAAAATGTAAAGGCAAAAAGTAAAAGTGGAATTCATATTCAAAATAGAAGATAAACTAAAGAAATACATATATATTCACAAAATCCACAAGAGCAAATGTTCACTAAATGGAAGAAAAAACACCAAGTCCTAAATTTTTGGTGGGAATATACATCAAAAAGCTCTAAGGAAAACATATACGTAGTATTCGAGAGGATAAGGTTAGGAAACATCCACCTGAACCATATCCTAATAGTCGTAAGGCCATGGCCTCAAACTTCTAAAGTATCTGTGGTACTAGAAGGAGACTCCTAGTAGTTAGCAGTACATGCAACCTAACTACATCTAGATCCCCCACATGTCTTTGTACTTAACTCTCTGCAATGTGAAGATGACCTAATAATAAATCAATATGCTCCACTCCTCGGGCTACAAATGCATCCTTTTTAACTAAGGCAGCCTCCAATGTAGCAACCTCTTTCTCTACCAACTCCTACATCGCAAATGTCACAATCTGTGCCTGAGAAGCCATACTAAGGGCACCCATAGTTTCTCTAACTCCCTTTCTAAGTTCCAATGGGCAGTCATTCGAACAAGCACTACTTTATACAAGCTTGCATGCATAGACCCCAAGCGTAACTTTAAGTCGATTTTAGTTCCCTACATGGACCTCATCAAGTCCCGAGAAAATAACTCCACCCGAGAAATCAAATTGTGAGCATCACCCTAAATAGGCACCTCAAGTTTTGGAAAACACTACTATAATAAAGAGTATTTAAGTCATAATTTAAAGTCTGTTTAAAAAAATTGACTTGTTGGTTTTAAGGAAAATTGACTTGAACTCACTTAAAATTTCAAGTCGAATCAAGTAAAAAATAAAATTCAAAATGGACTTAAAATTAAAAAATACTAAAAAATACAAAAAATAGCATCAGTTTACATATACAACTGATGCTACACGTGGAACATAGCATCAGTTGTACATGTCAACCGATGCTATGCAACGTGTAGCATTGATTGTACACGTCAACTCACGTGTGATATCGCATCTTTTGACACGTAGGACCGATATTACATATGATCTAGTTTCGGTTCTAGACATCAACCAATGCAATGCCAAGTGTAGCATCAGACTTATGCATCACACGTAGCATAAGCTCTACGTGTCAACTGATGTTACACGTGGTACATAGCATCAACCAATGATACACGTGTCGTTGTATTGGTTAACACGTTGAACCGACGTTATGTGTCATGTGTAACTTTGGTTGATATGTAGAACGGATGCTAATTGTCTTTTTTTTCCTTTTCTTTTTCCTCCCACTTCATTTCGACAAATTTTGCTACTCTCTCCTAATTCTCTCTCACCTTGGTACCTCTAAACATTTTTGTCCATTTTTATCCATTTTGGACCACTATTTCCGGTGCCATCAATTGGGTTTTGTTCCTCTTAACTTTATGATCTAGATACACTCTTTTTTTAACGTAATACTCAATATTTTCTTACCCATTTTTCTTCACTTTCTCACTTACAAAAAATATTTTTCTTTCATTTTCTCACTTGTTTTATTCTTTTCAGTATTTCTATAAATTATTTTACACTTATTATTGATGTTTTATATGTTTTATTTAATTTTTGTAAAATTAGTTTTTATTTTTATATATATTATGTGTTATTGATTATTTGTATATATTTTTGTTTTATGTAGATTGTTTTATTTTATTCAAGCTTACAAGAAGACAATATATATATATATATATATCACTACTACAAAAAGTACATATGATCTCGATTTTTAACCGTGATCATAAGTCTATAGCCACGGTTATAAGAACCGAGGCCTAAGTGAGAGAGACAATAGGTAACGACCTATGACCTCGGTTATTAAAAAACTGAGACCATAGGATGTATCTATGACCTCAATTATATGCTAACCGAGACCACAGGTACCTCCTATGGCCTCGATTATTAGAAAACCACGATCATAAGGGTACCTATGGCCTTGGTTATTAAAAAATTGAGGCCATAGGGTATACATAAATTAAGAAAAATATAATTATATATTAATTAAAATATTTAAAATTAATATAAATTAAAATAAATTTATTAAAAATAATATTAAAAATCATATTATATTAAAATTAAAAGGATAATTACATTCTTGAGTTTATTATACACTAAAAATTAATAAACATAGTGTACTATAGAAATAACTTGAGCATAGTATTTATTTTTATCTATTTTGAAACTCAAAACACAATTCGCCTACTGCCTGGTGCCTAGTGCCTGCTACGTTGGTGTACTGGTGTTTGATTCCTACTACGTTGGTGTGCTGGTGCTTGGTGCCTATTACGCTAGTGTGTTGGTGCCCTGGTGCGCCTAGTGCCTGGTGTGCCTGCTACGTTGGTGCGCTGGTAATAGAAGATAAAATAAGAATGAACCATAAACATAATGTACAATAGAAATAACAGTAGATAAAATAAGAATGAACCATAAAAACTATTTACAATAAACTCAAAACAGAGTCTAGCATAGCATAGCAAGCAAGTAATAAGAATGAACCATAAACATAGTATACAATAGAAATAACTTGAGCATAGTATTTATTTTTATCTATTTTGAGGCTCAAAACACAGCCCACATAGGTACTTACATAGGTATTTATTTTTATCTATTGGTTAGGATGCTTATAAGGCTCTGGAAATAGGCACATGGAAACGTCTATTGTAAATGATTTGTTATTGTATATAGAAAATGTCCAATAAATATACACAACATTCAGGCACAGACGTGTAGTGAATGCATGAGTTTCTCGGGATAACCTAAGTTTGTCCTTGTCCTCCTCTAAGCAATGTTAAAAAATGTTAGGAAATCAAATTTATCAAAAACTTAAGTTAATAAAATAAGTGACAAAAATATTTTCACGCATTATCAGACAATACAATGAAAACCAAGAATAAAGCAAGGTACAACTTAAAACACCTAAATCAACAATACATATGTATTTTCCTAGAAGAAAACATTCACTGGAAGGAGCTCAACACAATGTTATTATATGGTGGCAAAGGTTTGATGAATATGATTACCTCAAAAACCTAACTGATATTGAAATTTGCAATCTTCACATTGTCATTTCGAGTTACCAAAATATTTCAGGTTTGATACCTCTATTCACTACATTCTAATCCAGGAAAAAGAAATCAGCAACAAAATAGATAAAAATAAATAATATGCTCAAAACACAATGCACATAGGTACTTACCAGAAAATTATATAGAAATAACAATCTGTAGTGTAACTATTAAAATAATCTAACAAGGGACTTCAAGAAAAAATTACCATAAATGAATTGTTATTAGCAACATCTTGTGTGGTTCTCTCATTAATGAAGCTAATTAAGCACAACTATGGTGAGATAGCAAAAGGAGACAATGATAAAAGAAATAGACAATTTGAAATTTTAATAACACTGACCCAAATGTAATTAACTTGCTTATCTGAGGCTTTCAACGTTTGTTCAATTAAGAAGTTCATTTATGTTTTCAATTCTGAACATCCAAAGCCCATTCAAATTATATTCATAATAGCTACAGTGGGTAGTTAAAACTTCTCTGGTGAAACTGCTCTACAACAGAAACAGAAAAATATACAATTACTCATTACAAGATAATTGGTAAATAGTATATCAATAAAATTTTCTAAAAATACTATTTTTGGTCATTTCTGTTTATTGTTACAAAAATGCTAGGGTGAAATAGGTACAACACCAGCACCAGGCCAAGCACCAGGCACCAATGCACCACCCAATGAACCAGCACCAACACCAACCTAAGCACCAGGCGACCACACATTCCATAAACCATACCAAACGACCTTCCTAACAAATTTTCATAACCCATCTAAGAAATATCCAGCATCCAAGTTTCTCAATATAAGCAAGCCTTTAGGCAGCTAGAAATAACCTTTACATACCGATCGAGATTTGGTACCGAGAGTCATTTATAAAGGAAAATATGAGTTGATGTTACCAAAAAGATTCAAGCAGTGGCCAAGGAACTACTATGGCAAGAGTGGAACAAAGGCTAGAATGCGATAAGAGAGTGGAACAAATGCTGGAACGCGGTGCGAAAGTGGAACAGAGGCTGGAATGCTACGGCGCGAGAGTGGAACAGAGACTGGAACGCGGTGGCACGAGAGTGGAATGTGGTGCTAGGGTTTCATGCCATATTTAGTGATGTTTTATTATTCATCATATATGAATCAATATTAAGAGCATGATGTTAACATAATAGCAAAACAATTATGTGATAGGACATTAACACTTCAGAGGAATCAAATGTTGATAATACTTTGGCCACTAAAGTTTGAACAAAGTCAAGATCATTGGATGTTAGTAATCCTTGATCTATATGGTAATCATATTTGATACTGTGATTTTGCTTCTATATAGTTGAATAAAGACATAAAAATAGTTGTTGAAATGTAAAAGTTATAACTATTTATTTTTCTTTTATTGTTTTTTGTAATATTGAATAAAGAACTAATTGTTTTCTACTTTGATAAGGTATGGAAGCTGTGGAATAAGAATAAGGGTATTGTCCTTAAAAAATCACATAAGTTATAAGAATAAGGGCATTGTTCTTCAAAAATCATATAAGTTTATATGGGATAAAGTTATGGTATGTACGAGCAAATATTAAGAACAAATTTTATTAATCTAACGAATTATATCATTGAATAATAAAGATATTTGAATTGATAAATCATGTACACTTATTTTTTGTAGGTTCTATAATAAAATGATGAAGTTATGTGTGGTTACTTTGTTATGAAATTTATGAGCAAGATCATCTCAAATATCAACATGTCAATTAAAGTTGTGATAATCGTTTTTACTAATATACTCTTTTAACATATAAGTTATTATTTTTAATAAATTTATAATGTTAATTATGAAATAAGTTTTGTTCATTTACGTTTTTGGAATCGTAATACTTGTGAGGTGCTATTTGATGTGTTCACTTGTTTCATAATCATACTTTAAATTTGTTAGCCTCAAAGACTTTAGATTTAATATTTTACATAGCATGTAAGCCATGTCATTTTTTATGCCTATTCATTTGAGGCCATAAGAACATTGATAATGCTACATGTATACCTGTTAAATAACTAATATACTGATCTTTTAACATATATAAGTTATTTTTTGTAAATTAATGATATTAAATTATTATTTTGAATTTAAATACATGTAGTTTTTTAGTTAGAGTAAAAAGCTATGATAGAATTGTTTTTGAAATTTTACGAGAAAAATGGACAAAACACATGCTTCAAATTATAATATCACGAGAAGAATCCGATGATATTGAATATCATAGGTATCTAATTATTATGTGTTTATCTTATCCAATTGCATATAATAATGGATATATGTCAATTTTTATCTAATATATCATGCACATATATATTTACTTATAATATTTAGTGATATTATAATTAAATTAAATTTATATAAATGTATTATATATAAATTATTTTTTGTTATAAGTTTAGTTCTGAAATAATTAATTAATATATACTTTTTAAATGAATAAAAAGTTTTGAAAATTCTTTTGCACATATTTTGAACTTTTTTTTTACGGTTATGTGATTTAAAACATACATGAAACTAATAGAAAATAACTAAAATATTTAGGGATTATAACATTTAAAAATTTAAGTTAGTTCACGCGTAAAATTAATTTAAAATTTTAAGTTGATTAGCATACATAATTTACTTTAAAAATTAAAGTAACTCTATTTAAATCGTTCATAGCCTAGAATAAAACCGTCTACGGAGTCACAGCAGGAAGTTCAAGGTCAATGAGATCAGAAGTCATCTCCACAGCTACAACTACAGGCAGAGTACCAACCCGCACTAGCCGTAACAGTCCTAAGAGTTGGCTCGACTACCATCACTCCTATTTGAGCAGCTCTTTTTTTCTTAGATCCTTATGGGTATCTAACTACCTTAGTCTATGCTGGGGTGCTTCTAGAGTTTGACTCACTGAGAAATCTTAAAGCACACATGGCTCTATCCTTCCGACCAAAAGCATGTTCAGAAGTCATCATTACAATACAAAGTAAAAAATAGAATAAACATGAGGTAGCCCAAGGATCCAAAATAAATTCCAAATTCTAAAGTAAAAAGTGACAGCTTATGGTCCATAGTTTGGAGGCATCCAACCTCAGGGAAATCCAAACCCTAGTAAACAATCTTATATGGACAAATGAGATGATCACTACTGTGCTTTCATGCAGACTCCCTATAATGTCGCTCTATAAATTCCATTTAATCGTTGGAAGGATTACCGCAATGCTAGTGAACCGCATACAGAAAATAAATGGATTAGAAAACCAAAGTGAACACATGCAAAAAAGCTAAGTCAGCCACTCTACCATTCATAGGAAATCTTCTGGACGAAGAAGGAACATCGGACATAACCATATTTAATATCCCTTCATGGTAAAGATAGCATCTCTACACCTCTTGTTGGTATCCAAAACATCTTCAATAAGAATTTGTTTCCTTTTAAGGCTTGAGATAATATCAACCCTCTTTGCCTCCAAAAAGCAATAAACCAGTATTCCTTCTAGAGAACCCAACAAGCCATCAGTCTCTTGTAACTATTAGGTGGGAACTGGCATGATGTAGTGTCAACATGAGATTAGAAATATGAGATAAGAACTCCTGCATGATGCATGGGAAGGGAAGCCACAGCCCAAAAAATAGATAATTCATCGAAAGTATAACACTACGAGGAAAAGGATCACTCCAAATAGTAACATAAACTCGAGGCATCAAAATGATGGACTTTGGAATACAAAAAATCTCCTTCAACTGTCCAGAAAATGAGTTGACATCTTGGACCCGAATCAATTGATGGTGAAAAAAGTAAAGTCCTACAAATTTGAACCTAAATGGCATAACTAGATACTGACCAGTATCTTTGGCACCATTATCGCTCTGTAAATCTCCCGGTACAAAACTAATGCCCGATTGACCCCGTGGATAGATATGTGATGATGCGAAGGTTTGAACACAATGCCTATGCAACCCACACCTGACCACCATTGGATAGCACCTCACCATTTACACTATAGAGAGCTTTGAATATGACATCATTAGATAAAGCATCATCAGACAGTAGTCAGTTAGATGAAAGCCCACCAAAAAGACACTTTCTAGATAGTGCATTGCTAGAAAAATCTTCATCGAACAGCAACCAACTGGAGAGACCCCTTCGCTAAACACGCTTACGCTGGATACACCTCTACTAGACAAAGCTCCACCTTTCCACTCTACTATAGCCATCTACATGTCATCCCACTTTGCCTTGCCTGTACCACGGTGGCCAAACCCAACCATATCTGTCCTTTACTTCAGTGTCCATAAAATCGGAAGGTGTGAGCATAGGTGCAGTAGGGTGTATTGTGTTTGGATTGCAAAAAAATAATAAAACTATGCTTCCTACACAAGCATGTGATAGGCATCCATGGAAAATAAACTTTTTTAATAAAAGGAAAAAGAAGAGGAAAGGAAAACTACCTTAGAAAGTTGTGAACTCTCTCCACCCTATCTCTCTACAAATCTCTTCCAAATCTTGGAACGAAAAAGTGTGGAATGAATTGGTAGAAGAGGCTAGTACAGATAATGAAGAAACACGATCCATGGGCTCCAAATTCAAGACTTGAAATTCGAACTCTCTCCAAAAGTATGAGAAAGTTTCTTTTGAAAACAACTTTGATCGTATCGTAACTCCCTCACTATACTTCTGATTGGAAATTCAAAACAGTGATAGAAAATTGTTGGAAGATTTTAACAATCAAGCGAAGTTCAACTTTATATGACCACATAAGTGAATTAACGCGCAAAAATTAACTAAGAGACTACTGTTGGTTTGTAAACTTGTTTACAAGCCCAAAGAAATCGAAAAAACTTTTTGAAATATTATAATCCATTTGAAGTCCAACTCATGGAAGCTTCTATGGTGATGATTTGAATTGATAAGGATACAGCTCATGGTTGGTGGGAAGAAGAAAATAAATGGATTAAGTAAGGAGATATGTGTATGATTTAGATTGTTTTGGTAGGTTTATGTTGTATGGCTTAGATTTAATAGTTGTTTCTATAAATACTTCTCAGTAGCAATGTAATAATCAAGTTAAAGAAATCAGAAATAAAATTTTGAGAGTTTCTGTGTGTTTCTGAAAAATTATTCTTGAGTTTTGAGAGTTTTGATTCATAATATTCCAATAACTACTGCATGACTTAAAGGGCTTAGTGCTATGATATCAACAGAGCTACAAATATACCTCCTAATCCATGTATACTAGGAGGTGATGTTAGTTATAAAATTTTATATAAAGATACAATGTATATTCTTTAACGAACAGAGTATAATACAATCATTAAGTATTTTTAACAAAACTCGTATCAAATGATACAATATGATTAGTCTTCAGTAATATTACCCAAAGACTAACCCAAAGACTATTGAGTTAGCATATGAGTAGAAATGATAAATAAACGTGCAAAGAGAAATAACTAATAAATATGTCCTAATTATCTGAAAGAGATAAATATAAAGTTATAGTTCAAATCATAGATTACGAATATATTTACAAATAAGTGGATCGACATTAGGTGAATCTTCTCCTCTATATACTTACATTTTATGCTTCAAACATGATCACTAAAAATACAAGACACACCTACATTATCTTTCCGTCTCAATTTCTTCTACTTAAATCATAGAGAGAGATTTTGATCTTTTCTATTATTTTTATTATTTGAACTAACTTGAGCATTGTAAGACTAAAAGTAACCACATGCACCGTATATTTGTCCAATGCCCTGATAAATGTTCTCTTTAAGATAACTATAGCAATAAGAAGTACATGCACCCCATTTAATGTTAAAAAAATGACATCAACAGCACTTATTTACAGTACTTTTACAATACATTGTAAAAATATCTAATACCACAACCAAAAAGTTTGTTACCGCAATACTAATTCACCAGACTACAAATTGTTATAACGAACTTCTGACTAAGACACTACAATGATTACTTATTAGGCTTGCCCTGCTTTACACAACTAAATGAATCATTATCCTCTAGATATTCTCTTCCTTTTTTCCCTCAAATTATCCTCCAGGTATGTGGTACTCGTGTATTCTTTTTCTTAACTCAAAATTATCATCAAGGTATGGTAATTTAGTATTAGTAGTAATTATTATTATTATTATTATTATTATTATTATTATTATTATTATATAAACAATTTCTCAGATCATAAACACGGGCGTCCCAAATTTCTGCTTACAAGTACCATGGTCAACATATTGTTATATGGTCTCAAATCTCCATTAGACAATTGTTAAAGTGTCACTTTACCTAACTATCATGAAGTCTAATTGTAAAAGGACTAGTCATTATTTAATTCTCTCGTTTCACTTTTGAAATAGACTCAATAAAAAAATATTAATAACATGCAAAATATTTTGAATATGTTGATTTTCTCGATAATTACTTTTTTTTTAAATAACTTGCATTGAGTATTATTATTATTTACGTCAAGTCATCGTAGAATAATAATTGATGTGATAATTATTTTATTAGTAAAAATTATATTTATTTTTATTAACATGACATTATATGTTAAATAACTTATTACTATACAATAAATTAATATAAATAGAATTTTTAATAAGCATGAGTTAGATTGAAATACTTTGGTCCATGGAGTCAAATTTTAATATTTATAATGTAAAATTAACTATTTGATAATAGCAATAATATCCAAGGTTTGAAATGTTGATGTCAGTTAAGATATCGTTACATAATTTTTATGAAAATATCATAATATTATCGCTATGGACAAAAACTTTGACAAAATCACAAAAGTTATGGAAATTTCATCAAAAATATAAAAAAAATTATAAAACTTTATAAAACATCAAAACAATCAATTAATTATATTTTAAGTTAATTTTTCATTTAATATAAGTATTTTTAAATACTTGTAATATTTATATTAATCAATAAATTGATTATTTAATTAAAATATTGTATAGTAAAACCTATATTTCTCAGTGTAAAATATTATAAAATAAGTAGTTAAAATATTTAAAATGATTAAATAGATTATCTAATTGTAATTATTATAAATAGATAAATATCGATAATATGAAAAGAAATTTATTGATATTTTAACAAGATTTTAACGAAAAATATCTAGAATATTTTAGCCAAAAAAGGACATTTCAATGGTAATTTAACGATAATAATATTTAAGCGATAAGTTGTCGACATTCTTGACAATTTTGCAACAATTTAGCCAAAATATATAGATATCTGATCGGGGCAGAACCGACATCGCCGATCCTGCCCGTTACTTTGGTTTTATCTATTTATAAAACTCTCGCAAGTGCACGAATCATTTCGTAGAAAATGATAAGTATACTCCGAAGGTCGATCTAAGGAAGGAATGTATGTGGTTTTTAATTTATTATTCAAACTTTTAAAAACGAAATTAAATCCTAAACATCCTGTCACGATATTTTGGGTTTTGTGTTTTTAATCTAATTACATAAAAATAAACATAGATTCAATAAACATTTATGCAAATTTTATCATTTATAATGGTGGAGTATTTATTGATATAATAATTAAGTTAATTATGCTTGCTCATATTATTTAGGTTATTTAAGATGTGAATTGATAGTTATTGTATCTCTCTTTTTCGTATGAGTATGACGTTTGGTGGGATTAGATATTCTTTTTTAACTAAACAAATCAATTAACACCTATGGGTGGGGTTGATAATTAATTTGGTTAATTAAATTAATTTCTTTTTCTAAGAGATTGAAAATGAACCATTTAAATGCCACCTTTGGTGAGTTAGACAGCTTTAAACTTTATTCAAGGTGTCCAAATTAAACCTAAGAATTTAGTTATCCGAGTACTAACTTTCAAGTTTTAAAACCACTACCGAAAACATGTTGTCAATACATTTTCAGATAATAATTCTTATAAAAACTTTTGAAATAGAGCTTCACTCTAACTAAGGCGATTGTACCAACAAATAAAAGAGCACTACTCTAAATCGAGGATAACTAAACCTTAAAATCTAATTTTGATTTAAGTTTGTAATGAAAAATAATATATTTCTCTCTAACATTCTTAATATAAAATCTTGAATAAAAAAAATCACTTCATTTTAGACATTTTTACCTATTTAATATTTTAAAGCATAACAACGTTATTATTATATCATGTTTACAAATAGCCAACACGCTTAAATTTAATCACGTACAAATTAAATATAACATGTAAGAATAAAGCATAAAAAATAATCAGAAGAAAATAAAATCCTTACAGAACTTCGATGCTATTCCCGTTGCTGGAAAACCTCCAAGCGTAATTTGCACTCCCATTTATTGAATCAAAAGCTAATATATTACAAAAACATAACTAGTTCTTCCCAAAAAGGGAAGAACTCTAAAACTAAGAGAAATTAACTAAAAACTAAGAAAAACTAAAAAAACCTAAAAATCTAAGAAAAGAGAGAAAGAAAGAAGAGAGAAGTGTGTTTTTAGGTGTGTTTTGAAGTGAAGGGAAGGCGTATTTATAGGTGAGGATGGAGAGAAAAAATGAGTAAAAAAATGTTAAAAAATATTTAAAAATGTAAAAACGCCGTATTGGAATTGATGTCATTAATGACGCCGATGACGTCATTGAAGCGGCCGCACGTGAAAAATGGGCGCTAAAAGGCGTTGGCGCGCAGGGGGTGGCGCATGCCTGAGGTTGTCGCTACAGAGCTGGCGTGAACGATGTGCCGATGGGCAGCCGGCGATGGCGTGGCGGCAGACCGTATGGCATGAACGATTTCCGCTTTTTGACATTTTTGACCTTTTTCGACCCATTTTGTCCAACTTTTCGATGTTTGTTGAACTTTTCACACTTATTTATTAATATCTTTGTGATGTATTGCTTCAAGTATTCCTCTTTGAGTCTTTAAATTGCGTTTTAAAGCCAAAATACCTGAAAAACAATAAAAATACCCGTGATTCCGAAAAAGACAAATTTATATAAATATATGATAAAACATATAAATATATGTATTTTTAATCAATTAATGTACATAAAATCATGGTTATTTTAGTGCTTGTTGAGCACTCATCAATATCACGTTTAGATGTCGAAATATTCAAAATAACAACATTGTTGTGACAATGTTGATAATGTCGTTGACATTTTTATTCTTTATAATATCTATTATAATCACAACTGACGTGATATTTTTTAATAGATATAGTTAAATAGGTTCGATTATATTTAAAAATAATATTGTACCACATTATTTGATATTCATCTTGAATTTAAGATATTATTTGGTTATAAGCATGAGGCTAGTAGTATTAGGGCTTTAGTGAACTAGTGGAATGAAGAGTTATGGTCTACTTTACAAGATTCTTGTAGTTAAATGCTCCTCTTTTTAACTATGTATATTTATACATACATACATATATATGTATTGGATATGTGAATTAGTCTTGAATAAATATGAATAATAAATTAGATATATAATTAAATTTTATGTCTATAGTTGTGAAACATAGAGCTTTGCAGTTTGGTGGTAGTATACTTAAACACTTTGATGAGAGTAAAGAAAATACCACAAACTTTGAAACCAAGCCTTGAGTTGGACTCTTTGGAGGAGGATACATTTGAATGATCATCTTCTTTGGAAGGTATAAAGATAGAGAAAAATGAGGGGAAAAAAGGTAGTTTTTTTATAAGGTTTAGCAAAATTACTACTTTAATATTATTCACTTAATATTATGCAATAAAAGGTATTAAAATTTCTTCCAAATTGTGATACTTTAGAAAAAAGAGTAAGGTGTCATACCTTAGCTCCAATTAATAAAATTTTAAGTATAATATTTATAAAATTAAAAATAAATTATATGTACAAAATATTACTATTTCCACCTCGATGTTAAATTTTAAATTTTTAACACTCACTAGTTCACTACAAACTTAATAATTTACACATATTTTCATTAGAATGAGATATATATATAATATCTATTTATAATTAAAAAATAATTAATAAACCAAAAATTATCAAATATTATATTTTATTGTATATATGATATCCAACGTGAATACAAATACTAAGTCAACCACACAAATAAGCATTCTTTTTTAAGGATATTTATCTTTATTATTTAACATGCAGTTAGTGAAAGTCTCTAATTTTTTCTTTAACGAATGGTTTATGATTTAGACAAGCACCAAAGTCTTCTACATCATTTTTTTATCATTGTATTTATTACTAATTAAGTTTTATCATGTTAATAATTTAAAAAGATAAATAATAAAATGTGATATGTGATACAAATTCATGGATGATGCTTGAGAACCAATATGAACGATCAAGTATCAAATTTTGGACTAAGAGTATTGCATTGTGAATGAAGAAAGCCTATTGGTGCCTGGCAATCGATCAAGGATCTAGCTTGCATCAATCGAGGAATTTCTGCTTAAATTTTAGTTCCTAGTTTTAAAGGCTCGATCAATCGAGACGGTATAGAAAAACAAAGTAAATGACAAACTGGGACATAGTTTTGGGGCAAGAAGTTGGGGTTTCAATAGGCATAATTGTAATTGCCCATCTTGGGTATGTATAAGCACATTTTTGTGATCTAGAATCTACATTACATTGTGTGAGAGAGAAGAGATAGAGATCATTTCAACAAGAGAGAAAAAAGAGCTTGAAAAGAGAAGGTGTTATGGTTTCCACCATTATTGGGGTGTGAACCATATGTGAGGTATCTTTGAGTGCTATTTATCTTGCATAAGTGCTTTATCTTCAAATTTATCTTCATTGTAACTTGTAATCTCCATATTAAAGCTAGTGGAAATCATCTTCATTAGACGGGTGAAGAAATGGAGTAGACTCAACATATTAGTTAGGTTTAACTACTATAATCTTAGTAGACTCGCCACATTGGTTAGATTGAACTACTATAATCTTGGTGTATTTTTTTTAATCTTTTTCTTGCATTATTTTCATTACTTTTGATATTTCATTTCTACGGTTTGTGGTGTGATTGTTGGATAATCTTCAGTGGGTGTTTGATTGATTAGAAAATTTATATTCTTGCTTAGATAAGTAGACTCTTGCAATATCCTAGAGATTCAAATTTTCATAACAAGTGGTATTAGAGCCTTACTCAGTTTGTCTATATTCCATGGTTGTTGTGTCAATGAATTTTTGGTGGTTGATATTGTGGCTTGTAGTTATGGTTAGAAACAACTATTGATTGTTGAAAATGAGTTGAACGGAAATAGAGAAGTGGGATGGCACCAGGGACTTCAATATTTGGAAGAGTAAGATGAAGAGTTTATTGGTTCAACAAAAGGTAGCTCACATTCTAGTTGTGATTTCGGAGTATCCAAATGATTTTATGGAATTTCAAAAGAAGGAATTGTAGTTGATGGCTTACACCTTAATTTTCTTACATTTGCATGATAATGTGATTCGTGAGGTTCAAAGTGTAAACACTACGAAGGCATGGTGAAAGAATTTGGACGAGATATATATACAAAGGACAATGTCTCAGAGGTTCTATTTGAAAGAACATCTATTTGGGTTTTGAATGGATATGTTAAAGGGCTTGAAGGCCAATTTGATAGAGTTTCAAAGAATCTCTAATAACTTGTCAAATATTGAATAGGGTTTTAATGACGAGAATGTCACCATTTTCTATTACATAACCTGTGGAATTCTTACAAAGAAATGAAGATAGGTCTTAAACTAGTTATCTCTCATTTAATAATGAAAGAACTAGAGTTGAGAACAAAGAAACTTCACATTGCTGAGAGTGGGGGTAATGGTGATGCCATGTATTTGCAAGGTAGAGGTGGAAAAAGAAGCTAAGGTATAGGCGAAGTAGAATATCGATCAAAATCCCATAGTGTGAAAGACAATGTGAGATGCTACCCATGTAATAAGAAGAGGCATTTTAAGAGAGATTACTAGAGAAAAATAAATCAACCAATGGAGAGACTAGTAGTAGAGATGCATCAATGGCGGTAGATGAGATGTGGTTTCTTCAAGTAGTTATGATGGTGCTTGTGTCATGGACTTGGGGTGTACTTTTCACTTGACACTTTACAAGGAGTGGTTTGTTGATTACAAGGATATGAACAATGGTATAGTTCATATGGAAAACAACCATCCATGTGATGTGACTGGAGATGGGTTGAAGCCTCAATGATGGTTCTATTTTTATAATGAAGAATGCGAGGCATATTCTAGAATTAAAGAATAACCTAATCTTATTGGGTACAATGGATAACATGGGTTATAGCTATAATATAGAGTGTGATCACACTATGTCAAAATATACTATTAAAGTCGATTAATAACCAACTTTAAATTGGGAGACTTAAAATTTAAAGTCGGTTCACACGGTCAATCGACTTTAATTTTTTTTTTATAAATTTTACTCATTTTCTACTATCCTCATAACCTTGTAGAGCCTTGGGAATAGCTCTAAATCCTTTCTACGAATACTGATTGTTTGCTTTTTATTGCAAGAACCTAAATAAAAATTCAAACTAGTTATAAGAATTTCTATAAATATAATTTCACAACCAGTCAAATAAACATTATTTTTAACAACAAAAATAAAAATCCTACCTTAACGCTCTCCAATACATTAACAATATCGTAGATCTGTCATTTTTCAACCCCTGTAAAATTCAAAAACCATTTGCTATGTAAAAGAAACAGATTAAGAAAAATTCAAAAATAATAGTAACAAAATCAGATAAACTGTTAGATCTGTATGTATGATGCTTAGAAGATGAAGACTCTTACAAAGTAGAAGTTGATGATAATGAGGCCATTGCGGTATGGTGCTTAGATGATTTGAATGTTGTTAAAATGAGAAGTTGTGTTGAGAATTGGAAAATAAAGATACAAGGTGAAGAAGAAAGAGTGAAAGCGAGTAAATAAGAAAGAGAAATGAGTAGAGAAGAGGGAGAAATGGCGGGGTCAATAAATTTGAATTTTTTGTCAAATGGGGAAGAAAGAAGTGAAAATAAAAAAATTCGTGTGTAGCGTCGATTGACACGTAGGACCGACGCTACATGTAGGATTTTAAGTCGGTTCTACGTGTCAATCGATGCTACAAGCTTAAGTCGGTTGACACATAAAACTAACTTAAAATCTTACGTGTAGCATCGGTCCTATGTGTCAACCGACGCTACTATTTTATTTTTCTCTTGACACGTAGATTAGAATTATGATTAATTAAAATTAAATAATAATAATAATAATTATTATTATATATATATATATATATAATTATATAAAAAAATATTTTTAATTATAAAATATATAATATTTTCAATAATTAATTTCAATATTTTTTAGTTTTATATTACTTAAAAATATATACTAAATATTTAAAAATAAAAATTAATATTAATATTTTAAATAATGTAATACAATAAAAATTATATTAACATTTGATTTTTTAAACTAAATATATTTTTAATGTTAATTTAGAGTTTTTCAATGTTAATAATTATTTTTTTATTGAGTTTTTTTATTTATGAATCATATATAGACTTATTTTTTAATTATTTTTTTATTTGCATATTCTTCACATGTGTCAATCGACTTAAAAAATTATAGAAAAATAAAATAGTAGCATCAGTTGACATATAGGATCGACGTTACACATGGCTTAAGTCGGTTGACATGTAAAACCGACTTAAAATCTTACGTGTAGTGTCGGTTGATGTGTTGAACCGATGCTACATGTAGGACGTAACATCAGTCCTACGTGTCAACCGATGCTATCCACGTGTGTAGCATCGGTTGACAAGTAGAACCGATGCTACGTCCTATGTGTAGCGTCGGTTCAACATGTCAACCAACTTTAAATTCATTATAAGTGAGTTTTCCACAAAAACCGACTTTAAATCTCGACTTAAATGCCACCTTTTGTAATAGTGTCAATTGAAAGTGTGTAGAGGTTCTTTGGTACACTTCAAATGTGTACTAAGAAATGGACTCTATTACATTATTACTACTGTAGAAACAAATGTTGTTGCAGTAAGCCACGAAGAGGGCAACCTTTGGCATAAAATTAGGGTCACATAAGTAAGAGGATTGGAGGAACTTACCAAGTGGATAATTCTTAGTGATGGTAAGCTTGACAAGCTTTCTTTCTGTGATCATTGCATCCTTGGAAAGATGAAGAAGGTCAAGTTCAAACTGGAAAAATTGATAGGATGTGACATATTCAACTATATGCATTTGTGTGGCCAGAGAGAACACTATTAGTGGGTGATGTGAGGTACATTTTTACTATTATTGATGATTTCTTAAGATGATTAAGGGTTTGCTTATTGAAGAGTAAAGATGAAACTTTTAAGAAATTTGTAGAGTTGAAGAAACTTGCAAAAAATTAAACTAGAAAAAGGTCAAGTGTTTGAGAACTAAAATGGCTTGAAGTTTTGAAATGAAGCTTTCACAAGCAATGGTAGGGAATATGGTATCACAAGGCATATGACCATTCTTAAAAATCTCAATAGAATGGTTTGGCGGAAAGGATGAATAAAACATTCTTGGAGAGAGTGAGATGTATGCTTTACGATGAAAACATGCCCAAAAGATTTTGGGGAGAAGTCATTGCTATGGCTAAATACCTTATCAATAGGTGTCCTTAAGTGTCACTCAACTTAAAGACATCGAGAAAGGTATGGTTTGGAAAACCTATAAAATATGACCATTTGCATGTTTTTGTTGCATTGAATATGTACATGTAAGGCAAAGGAAGTTCGAGCCTAGAGCATTGAAGTGTATGTTTTTGGGGTATCCTAGTGGTGTGAAGGGTTACTAGCTATGGATAGTGATGCTAAGAAGTGCTAATAGAGATGTGACCTTCAAGGAGGATGAGATGTATATGAATAGGGATTTCAAAGAAACAAATTACTCACAACAAGAGTTTGGACACAGACGTGTTAGCTTTAAGTTGGAGTCATTGGTGTATAATAACCAACCTAGAGACAAACATAGGTGACCAAAAGAGCCTATTATACATGAACCTCCTAATGATGATGATCATGGTATAGAGATGGAGGAAGAAGAATACACCACTAAACCTGAGTCACCTAGACCAAGAAATGGCTACTTCTTGTCATGAGATTGAAGTCGATGTGTGACAAGAGCTCCTAAGAGATTAAGCCTCATAATCTATGCATTGAGTATGGAGCCAAAGATCTCGAGACTTGAGCTAACATCCTATGAAGAAGCCATGAGTTAAAAGGATGCCAACAAATGGTGGAAGGCCATGGAGGATGAAATGAGTTCTCTATACAAAAAAAAGACATGGATACTAGTCCCCTGATTGAAGGGTCAAAAATATTTGGGCAATAAGTGGATCTATAAGATGAAGGAAGGTGTGCCAAATGCCAAACTAGCCCGTTATAAGGCTAGAGTTATTGCAAAAAGGGTTCGGCCAAAGATAATATATTGACTTTACTAAAATTTTCTCATGTTGGTAAATATAGTCCAATTAGATTATTATTGTCTGTTTTTATGCATATTGATATGGAACTTTACTAATTAGATGTGAAAATAGATTTTTTGATCAGATAACTTAAGGAGGAGATTTTCATTGAGCAACCTAAGAGGTTTTTTTTAAATAAAAATGGTGACATGGTGTGTCTCTTGATGGTGTATTTGTATGACTTGAAGCAATCTCCAAGATATTGGTATAAAAGATTTGATGATTTTATGTTGAAGGTTGGGTTCAAATGAAGAAAGCATGACAATTGTGTATATTTGAAAGATACAACTAGCTTCACCACTATGTATTTACTACTATATGCTGATGATATATTGATAGCTAGTTGTGACCAGTCTAAAACTATCAATTTGAAAGTCAACTTAGTTCTGAGTTTAAGATGAAGGATCTTGGGTATGCCAAGAAGATTTGGGATGGAAATTAGAAGAGAAAAAAAGGGGAAGGTTGTCTATTACCCAAAAGGGGTATTGTGAAGAGGTTCTGAAACAATATAATATGGTCAATGCAAAACCGACTGTAACTCTGATGGTATCACATTTCAAAGTGTCAACCTCAGATTATCCTTCAAAAGATGAGGAGGAAAGAAATGGAGAATGTGCCCCGTGCAAATACAGTGGGTATTATGAGTTTGAGATGAAGGATCTTGCATTTTCCAAGAAGATTTTGGGATAGAAATTAGAAGAGACAAAAAAATGGGAAGGTTGTTCATTACCCAAAAGGGGTACTGTGAGAAGGTTCTAAAATGGTATAATATGGTCAATGATATATTGACTACAACTCCTATGCAATTTCATTTCAAGTTGTCAACCTCAAACTATCATTCAATATATAAGGAGGAAAGAAATGGAAAAGGTTCCCCATGCAAATGTAGTGCGTATTTTAATATATTTGATGATTTGTACAAGACTGGATATTTGGTGCAAGTTTGTTGAGCCACTATATGGGTAATTCGGGTAGAAATCATGGGAGGTTGTGAAATAAATGATGAGATATCTAAGAGATGCAATCAGAGTCATTCTTATCGATGACTTCTTTAAAGAGTTAAGTGTTGGTGTGAGGAGCTATCACAGATTAATTGTTCAAATTTGGAGGAAACTTGGTAAGTTGGAAGGCCAATTTATAATAAATAGTGACTTTGTCTTCCATAGAGGTCAAATTATTGCCATAGTAGAAGCACTGAAAGAAGCTATATGGTTGAAAGGTTTGGGTAGTAAACTTGGGTTTGAGAAAAAAGAAAGTGATGGAAGCTATATGGTTGAAAGGTTTGGGTAGTAAACTTGGGTTTGAGAAAAAAGAAAGTGATGGTTCATTGTGACAATCAAGGTAAAATTTACTTGACTAAGAATCCTCATTTTATGATCGTATGAAGCATATAGATGTGAAGCTACACTTAGATGATAGAACAAGGTGAGGTGGAATTGGTGAAAATTCACACGGATGATAACCTGGCAGATATGACAACAAAATCAATTCCCTTAGCAAAGTTTGTGAAGTATCAAACTTTGGTCAACCTATCTAAAGGAAGGTGAAAAAGGTGGATCTTCACCCAAGAGAATAATTTCCAAGGATTGACATCAAGATGGAAAATTGTAATATTGTGATTCAAATCCATAGGAGATGTTTGAAATTCAATATGAGTGATCAAGAATTAAATGTTCAAATAGAAGCATTGCATGGAGAATAAAGAATGGTTATTGGTGCCTCTAGATCAATTAGAGCGTGATAGATCAATTGAGCTAGTAAATCGATTGAGGATATAGTGTGCATCGATCTAGAAGTTTCTACTAAAATTTTGGTTCCCAATTTTAAAGGCTCGATGAATCGAGATAGGACCCTATCGATCGAATGAGTACAAAAAAAGAGTAAATGAAAAAATGGGGCATAGTTTTGGGGCAAGAACTAGGATTTCAATGGGAATTATTGTAATTGTCCATCTTGAGTATATGTAAGCACATTTTTCCCTAGAAGCCACATTACATTGTGTGAGAGTGATAAGATATTGAGAGCACTTCAACAAGAGAGAAAAGAGAGCTAGAAAAGAGAAGTGTTATGGTTTATACCATTGTTAGGGTGTAAAGCTTGTGTGAGGTCTCTTTGAGTAATATTTCTCTTGAGTGAGTGTTTTTCCTTCACATTTATCTCCATTGTAACTCATAATCTCCATATTGAACCTAATGGAAATCATCTCCACTTTTGGAGAAATGAATTAGACTCACCACATTTGTTGGGTTAAACCACTATAATCTTGATGTGTTATTTCTTTATCTTTCCCTTGCATTATTTTCATTACTTTTGATATTTTATTTTTAGGGTTTGTGGTGTGATTGTTGAATAATCTTCATTGAGTAATTATTTTCTTCGAAAATTTATAGCCTTACTTCAATAAGTATACATTTACAATATCCTAGAGATTCACATTCTCATAACATAAAATAAATATTTAAATAATAAAAAGAGTTTGTTATAACTATATAAATGTACTAATATGGCACTACTTAATTGATACATGTAGTAAGACACATAAAATAAAATAGGCAAAATTGTCCTTTAGAAAATTAGAAAAGAATAAGAATAATCCTTTAGAAAATTAGAAAATAATAAAAATGATGAACCGTATGATAAAACAAGCTAAACATATTAGGGAATAAAACCCAAGTAGAAACCTTAAATCATTAAAAAACAAAAAAAGCAAACAAATCACACAATTATAAAATATTAGTAGGTGAATTTATAAATATATGAGTTAATCTCACCTAAGAAGACATGGGTGTCAAACAAAGCGGTCTGGTACGACATAACCCATTAATCACTTGACTTGTTAGCCATTTGGACACAAAACGACACTCTAAATATTCGGCATAACACATCATGACATGGAATATAAAAAAAGCAGCATAATATACCCACAGACACACGGAGCCCGATAGGTAGACAAGTTATACTAAGTATTTTATGTAAGAACTATATCATTTTTTTCAACTAATGGTTCATACTTACTTTAATCATTTTACCGACCATAAATAGGTTGAAGATTCATAGGTAATAACTGATTACTATATAATATAGTCTAACTAGTGGTGTATACATACCGATTACTATATAATATAATCTAACTAGTGGTCTGTACATACTTTGATCGTCTTACCAACCCAAAATGAGTTAAAGCTTTGTATAAACTAATACTCATCTTCTCACCATATAATTTTATCCATCTTTCTATACATACCTATCAACAAAAGAACGGTATCTTATGGTTTTATAGCCTCATCCTTGGGACTTACTATCACCCATCAATTTTATGAATTAGTACAGATATAAAACAAATAAAACTTCTATAGTGTTACAATAAGGTATGTTATAAATACTTCACATACCAATTGGTTTTAGACACCAAGTAACTTTGTACAACTACAATAGCTATACTTAATAATATAGTAAGTATCATACTCTAAGGGCTTCACATACCCCTTGGTTTAATACCATGTAACCCAGTACAAACTAATAAGTCAAACATACTAATATAGTTACCAAGACTATAATATGCCACATCTTCACATACCTTTTGGTTTTTATACCAAATTCAAGTACAAATGCAATAGCTAAACATCTTCCTGGGTTGATTTAGAGACTTGGAAGGGTTTGAAAATAGGGTTTTGAATTTTACTATCTACAGCTTTATTAGAGGTAGAAGGAATATCATTTTTTTGATTTTTCTCTATCCTAATAAGCTACTTACCTAAGGTGCTTAGGCTGATGTTGATAAATTTGTTTTGGGTAACTATGTTTTTAAGGTTTGTGGTATGGTCTTTCTGAGGTTTTTTCAGGGGATAGGCCTCAACCATGGTTTGAGCATATAGAAACGTTATTGGTCTCAATGGAGGATTTTCAGCCTTGATTGTACCATCTGGGGTTTTCCATACTGGTATCTTCTTTTTGTGTTAACCATGTCAATTGATTTAACTGGTTCAATATTTTTGATTTTCTTTGGTGTTGTGGCTTGTTTTAAAGGGTAGTTTCCACCCTTTTTAGTGTAATATAGTTCAAGCCAATCAAAGAATAATATGTTTTGTTAGTTGTGGTTAACATATATGTGATGTTTTCTCATGAAACTTTCCTTTTTGTGTTTGAGAGTCTATGTTAGTAAACCAAGTTTTGATATGACTATTGTATGGAATATCAATGTCTAAACATAGGGTTTCTATGTCTAGAAATTTAGATTCTTTACCTAAGCCAATTAATTCATGTTCCTGGGCCACAATAAGTGATGGGGCCTAAGACATGGTAGGTGATTGTGGAGGTGAATCACTCATCTCTAGTGTTGGGTTAATGGTGTAGATTGGCTAGGATACTAGTGTACTATAGTCTATGCCTTTGAATATTGTTCTAGGTATAAGTGCACCAAGGATCTAGGGAGTTAATCAAATAGGTAATGCTAAAGATTAAGAGCACAAAATTAATAAAAAGGCATGTTATATTGATAATATTAGGTTAGCCGACCATAATTATTACAATAAAAATATAGATATTAAAATTGAAATACAGAAAATAAAAGAAATAAAACATGCTTACAAAGATAAATAAAACTTACATAAACTAGAGAATATACAATAAGGTTTTATGAAGATGGAAAGGATAGGTGTATAGGAGATTTTAAGAG
This sequence comes from Hippophae gyantsensis, assembly GCA_030763125.1. Taxonomy (NCBI): domain Eukaryota; kingdom Viridiplantae; phylum Streptophyta; class Magnoliopsida; order Rosales; family Elaeagnaceae; genus Hippophae; species Hippophae gyantsensis. Next base: position 35,321,233 of record CM061035.1, on the reverse strand, counting down.
AGAATGCTTGTTGTTGTTAAAATAAGGCTTGGGTTTTGATTCAAAATGTAGAGAGGTTTTGAATGCTTTTTAAAGAAAGGTTAGATAAAGACGTGCAAATAAAATACCTTCTTTTGAATGAAGAGGAACTTTCCTTTTATAGCCAAAAATTGCACTATTGAAAATGCTTACACTGTTTTATGAATAGTGTTTGGTCGCCAACTTTTTACTGTAGAAGATGCCATTATTGTTTCGTAAACAGTGTTTTGTTTGACATTTTTTACTGTAGGAAATGCTTTGTACTGTTGCTTGAATAGTGCCTTGTCGGGTACTTCTATAGCCATTTTGTCTTTGGTACTGACTCAATAGTGTTGGCTATCGATGTCTTAGTTACATCTTGTTGATGTTACCATAATGCTAATGTCTTGGTGTCGTCCTATTGATGTCATCATGATACTTATGTCACCATCATGGGCTTTAAACACTTTTAAAGTCTTATGCATTGGTCTTTTACATTTTATAATAAATAGGCTTTTAACCTTAATACAATTAAGTGGTTTTTTAACCCTTATACAAGTAGATGGGCTTCTAACCCTAATACAATTTAGTGGGATTTTAACCCTGATAAAACTTATTAGGCCTAAAGGCCATTTTACATGGGTTTTGAAACAATTCATTTTTGGTGTGGATCTTGAATAGTCTTCCTTTTCATCCCCAAAGGTTCTAAATTTTCTGATGTATAGTCGTCGAACGTTTTTCTTGCCTGATCTTGTTTTATCTTCTTGTAATGGCTACATGGTGTCCAGATGTTCTTCTATTCTTGCTGCAGCAAGTAATGCATTTGTATTGACGTGTTAGGCTAAGAGCTGATGTTGGGTTGGATGAAGTTTTTCATGCCATTCTTCCACCATCAGTTTTGGAATTGGTTGGGGGACATTGGGTGTTGTCCACCATTTGATTTGATTCATCTCTTTTCGATCATATACTTATTTGAGAGATGATCAATATACCCAAGGAAGGTGTGGTTTTGTAGGAAAGATGCACAATGTTGTGAACCTTTTTTCACTCTTTGTGGGTTTAAAAAGTGTTTTGAACGAGTTATGACTTGCTTGGATTCTTGGTAGGGATCGAAAGGACTTCCAACAGTGGGTATGCATCCAAGGCACTTTGGTTAGTTTAATGGTTTTAAAATAGAATTTCCAGAATGAGGAATATTCTAGGTTTTGGATTAATAAGGTATCAAAAAAATTTGGTTTATGATCCCAATAATTAATAGTTTTGAAATGAAAGTTTTGAAGTTTGGATGAATCCAAAATACTCTGATAGTATTCTGGGGTTTTGGTTAGGTTCCAAGTTTTATAGAATCAATCTTTTGAAAATATTTTTTTGTAAAGAATTCCTGTTATGAAATTCTTGTTTCAAAAATATTATTTTTTCATAAATATAAGGATTTTTGTTATGAAATCCTTGCATAACTATGATAATATTCTGAGTAGTTTGTTTAAGATTATACTCAGTTTGTTTTGAAAAATATTTTGGAGAAGATGATTCCTCTTTCTCTATTCTGGAGATTATATTAAATGATTTTGGAGATGACTCTCCTTTCTCTATTTCAGAGGTTATAGATGATGATGGCTCCTCTTTTTGAGAAATATTTGTGGAAGAAGTTTCTTCCTTTTTATGTTCAGTAACTTTAGAAGTTATACCTGTAGAGGCTGGGGCTTTTAACTTATTTTGGTCTTCAATCTCCTGAAGAGAATTCTGAAGGGTTTTGAGTATCTCTGTATTTGTAGAAAGGGACATATTTCACTTTTGGTTTTGTTATACTAGATGGTAATGGGTTTTGGTAGCGGTTCTTCTTTCCAGGTGATGTTTGATTTTGAAGAGGTTTTATGGAAAATTAATCCTTTATTCCCTTGGTAAAAATGATTTCTTCTACTTGTGTAAACGAAAGGTTTATGATGTATACCATTGATATAAATAATGTAGAGTTCTGAGTATAGGTTAAAAATATGATTTATAGTTTTTTGAGACTTAGAAGGTGCATATTTTAAATCAAAGAGCATATCATTGCATTCATATTGTCCTAATGGAACAGTGAATGTTGTTTTATAATGGTATTTTGGCTTAAAACGAATCTACTAAGACCAATATTTTGAAAACATGCCTAGAAAATGCAATTGGAGTTTCATATATTTTTCTTGGAAGTTTGTTTTAAAAGCTTCTCCTTGGAAAATTTTTTGATATTTAGAAATTCTTTTTTTTTTACAAAATTTGTTGGAATTTCTTATTTTGGTTTATCAGAATTAGGATTAGCTATGACTAATTTACTAACTTAATAGTTTTGATTATTAGAAGATTCCTCGGAACAAGCATCAGACTCAAATGATTTAGTAAGGAGAGTTGAGATGCTTTGGGAAGTCTCTTTCTCCATTTTTTATTTTTAGAGTGTCTTGGAAACTCGACAGTATGTTGAAGTATGACCTTTCCTACCACATCTATAGCAAGTGATTATTTTTTAAAAGGCTCCTGGATTTTTAGGAGATCTCTTGTATGGTTTTGAAGAAGTTTTGCTACTATAAAGTGTATTGCATTATTTCATTTTAGTAAGAGAAACGTTAAACTGTTTATAGTAGAACTTAGTTCTTTATGGGTTTCAAGCATTTCTTTTTTGAGTTGTTTTTGTAACTTCAAATATTTGCAGGTTCGAAGTCCTTGGTTTTAGTGAAACTAATCAATTCATTGTAAGTGAGTTGATCATATAGAATTATGCAGTTTCCAAATGTTTCATGGATTTTGTTTCTAACCTTTTCTCCAAAAAGGTTAGGAGAACCTACTAAGGAAGGTTGTTTTGTACTAGTGAAAATCACTGAGTTTTGAACACCAAAGTTTTGAAAGGAGTTTGGCATTTTTATCTTTCATATGTGAGGAGTCACCTATAAAATGCAGTGATATTGTCAATATCAAAGTTGATACTGCATCTTAAAAAACTTCTCTATTATAATCGAGAATGGGTTCGCCATCCTCTCCTATTTGGATAGCATTTAAGATATCCAACCATTGTTGCTTGGTAAGATAAAAATCCCACCATCCTTTTAGTTGGCCTGAGAACCCAACTATGAGGAATTTAGTAATTGTTTGGTCTAAAGTTTCAAATTGGGTTTTATAAGCATTTGACACCATAGTCATTTTCTGTAATAGGTTTTAGATTTGTTCATTGTTCATGCCATCAATATTCCATTTATAGATGGATAAAGAATTATATCTATTTTGAATGAGATTCTTTGGCTGGGTTCCTAAATCTGTGGACCTAGCGGGTTTTATGTTCATCAAGTTTTGACAACTTAATGAAACAATCTTAGGAGACACTTCTTGAGATGTTCCTTTATCATAGTTATTGATACCTTTATGTAAGATACGGTTACTCTATGATGGTTTAAGGAATTTTGGAATACGAGCATCTAAGTGTAAGACACTAATATTCTGTGGTGTTGTTTGATGAGTTTCTAGAACCATTGTACTAGTGTTGTAGCTGGTTAGTTCTTGGAAGGTTTCCTCGTTAGAAGTACTAGTATCTATATGTGAGACACTAAGACTCTAGAGTGTTGTTTTGGGCTTCTAATAATCATCTATTCTCGGAATGGTTTGATATGTTTTTGGTGTACCAATGTGTTGCGTGTTTTTCAACACACCCCCAAACTTAAGTTTTTGCTAGTCCTCGAGCAAAAGGAAGGAAATAAAACAAAGGTAAATGCATTTAAAATAGTGATTTTCAAAATATTTCTTTTGTCTTTCGTAATTACATAACTCAAAGAAATAAAAGAATTTTATCTAAGTATCAAAATCAATTTAAAAGTATATTACATTTTCACAATGAATTTTAGTGTGTGTGAAGTCTTTTCATATTTCATCACATGAAATCCGGATCAGTTTATACAAATATAAAATCAAACCAATTTTTAATGAAATCACAAATCCCATAAGTTTATTTTTCATTTCTCTCTCCACTAATGTAGACAAACACAACACAAAATCAATAGGACTTTATTAAGCTTGTAATGTATGGCTTAGGTAAAGGTAGGATGAAAGATAATATTTAGCTTAAAACTTTTCCCGAGCATAACATTTCAGGATTGAAAAAGATAATTCTATCATCACAATAATTACTTCCCAATTTGGGATTTCTCATCACATACAATAACTATATTTTTTTTTTCAGATTCTATATTTTTTTCTTCCTTTTTTTTCAGAATCCCTTTTTTTTTCAACATCCTCTTTTTTTTTTTTCAATAACCCTTTTTTTTCGATATATCCTTCAACATTTACTAACAATTGTCACATTTTAGTGAGATAAGAACAATAGGTATATCTACACATATATATATATTTTTAGATAGGCTGGTGAAATGAGAAAAATATATATGTAAACTTTGAAGCTCAAAAGGGGTATACTATGGATAATGTATGTCAAGGTAGATAGAAAGGCTCAATCGATCCAAAGATGGCCTAAATCATTTTCTTAGTTACATGTCATCTATAATTTCGCCTCGAGAGAAAATCAAACAAATTCTAAAAATTGTGACACCACAAATATCAATCGAATTCCATACTCATATAAACATTTTCTAAATTACCATAGCAACTCAATAATGAAGACTTGTGCTCATGAATATTTATTCTTGTAAAAACGAAACATACGTAAAAATTATTCATCACTTAGACAATATTCAAATTTTTCAAAGAATTATGCATCATTTAAATCGAAGAAATAAAAATAAATCACTATTCATAGCAAAATATCTTCAATCAACCAAACAAAAAAAAAATTCACAAGCAATAACATCCAGAAAGTATTTCAATTAGGTTCAATATATCCACCACCCCCAAACTTAATATACACATTGTCCTCAATGTGTGAAAGTTAAAGAACATATGAGATGGGATTAAAGAAACTTCCTGGTTTGTTTGATTGGTTAAGCCAAAATTACCTCCAATTTGCACCTACGAAAAAAAAAAGTACATAACATAATATAAAAAGTAATACATGCGAAAAAAATAAAAAATAAAAAATTAAAACGCATGGGTTGCCTCCCAAGAAGCGCTTGATTTATAGTCTTCAGCTTGACTTCTCAATTTGTTTTTCTTATTGTAAGTTAAGATTTGTGTGTAACAAAATCTCAACTTACGAGAAAATTGAAAAATAAATTAAGCAAGAAACAAGAACCATAAATTTTTTTTGTTTTTTTTTTCTTTTTGTGAGTTAAGATTTGTGTGTCAAACAAAATCTCAACCCACGAGAAAATTAAAAAAAAATAAAATAAAATAAAATAAACTAACAATAAGCAAATAATTTTTTTTTTCTTTTTGTGAGTTAAGATTTGTGTGACAAACAAATCTCACTCAAGAGAAAATAGCAAATTAAAATAAACAACAAACAATAAGCATAAATAAAAAAAATAAAAAAAAATAAAAAAAAAATTTATTTTTCTTGTTGTGAGTTAAGATTTGTGTGTCAACAAAATCTCAACCCACAAGAAAATTGAAAAATAAAATAAACAACCAACAATAAGAAAAAAAAAATTATTTTTCTTTTTGTGAGGTAAGATTTGTGTGTCAAACAAAATCTCAACCCACGAGAAAATTGAAAAGTAAAATAAAACAACAATAACTAAATATTTTTTTTTTCTTTTTGTAAGTTAAGATTTGTGTGTCAAACAAAATCTCAACTCAAGAGAAAATTTTTAAAATAAAATAAATAAGAACAATAAGCATAAAATTTTTTATTTTTTTAAATTTTTTTTTTAAATTAAAATGAGATTGATTGGTATTAATATCAACAATGAAAATAGTAAAACAAATCCCCGGCAACGGCGCCAAAAACTTGTTGCGTGTTTTTCAACACACGAACTCGTGCAAGTATACACGGTCACAAGTAATATGATTAGTAAGTAAAGTATCGATCCCACGAGGATTTGTTACTATATTTTGTCGAGTACTAAAATTGTATCTCTCTGATTTTATCCAAAACAATCGTTGATTAATAAAAAAGTACAATAAGAAAATAAAAGAAATCTAGGATTGCAATTTTTCACCAAACCAATCCACTCAAATCATGTTATTTTCTTTTGATTTATATTTTAGTACATTTAATTTGTCAACCGAAAACTTCTTTTTTTATTATTCATACATCTCTCTAAACTCGTATAAATACACTTCGTTAAATTAATTCACTATATCTCTATGAGAATTAAATTTAATAAGATTCATTAAGTTCTAAGTTTTCAAATGGCCACACATACAATTAGGGTATATTTCTATCCTTCATCATACATGTCATTCTATTTACGAGCAATACACACACAAATGCCTTTCTCAGTTTATTCATGTGCCACGGATCGTTTTTGATAAGATTAAGTAAATAATCAAAAAGCATTAAGCACAAAATAGAGCAAACAAATCGAACGTCTTATAAATCTATCAAAAATAATTAAAATCAAAGCTTCATAAATTTAGATCAAATGCAACCCTAGAAAAAATTAAATTACTTCATAAAATTAAAATAAAAATTACAACAACTACAGAAAAATAAGAAGAAGCATAAATAAAATTAAAACAACACTTAAAACAAATATTTGGCACACGCAAAACACAACAAAAGCCAAAAATGGCTTCTGCTTGTTTTGCCGTCCAAAACCGAGCAACACACGAAAATTAAACACTACCCAAAACTCCAAAACCTCACAAAACTTTTTTACAACTAAAAACTATCTCCTATTTATAGCAAAAAAATACATCAATAAAATATTAAAAATTAATACACGCGTAAAATATTTGTATCGAAATTAAAACCAGACATTTTTCTTAAATTGCGCGTGCAATGTCTGAATTGGAATATTGTATTTTTATACGCGTGCACGACACAGAGGGAGCCGTTCGACTTTTTAATTTCAAAGTGCATGCCACGTGTCGGCCCGATTCGCCGCAAGAAAATGGTGGGACACGTGGCGGCATGTATAACGGGATGGAAAGGACGGGCTCACGGAGAATTGCCGCACCGGATTGCGGCGCGAAACATAGGGGAGACGGCTCACGAGACGTGCCCGGGCCTTCCGGCTTTTGCGTTCACCGAAACATGCCATGTGTCCAAACATGATTGGATGATAGATTAAAGGGGAAACGTGGCGGTTATGGTTGGTGGAATAACCTAAGGGCTCACGTGAAGATCGCCGCATGCCGGATCGGCGCGCGTAAGCGGGGACGGGGGCTGCGGCCGTCGGACACGTGGGTCCCACTGCACGCGCCGGCCGTGCGGCAGGTGGGCCCACGGCGTCTGCGAGCCGCGTGAAAATTTGAGACCTGCGCACCCACTCTCTTTGGTCGGGGGTGATAAGGACGCGGCGATCTCGACCATTTCTTATCGATCGGACGGCCTCACGATTTGCGCGTGTAGATTGGGCGTAGATTCTTCTCACTGCGCAAAAATTAAACTTTCTTAATTGTATTTTGACCCACAAATATATTTCAAATTATATTTTAAACTTTATTTAATTACGGTTAAGCCCTTTGCTAATTTTAAATTAAATTTTTAAACTTTTAATAATTAAATGAAGCCCAAATTTAATTTAAATTATATTTTTCGATTTTTATAAATTGTAATTAAAAAGTATATTATTTGAAACTATATTTGTGGACATAAATTTAACATTAAGTACATTTTCGATACAAATTATTTACTTTTATTAAAATATATAAAAAACAGTAAATACTAATTTATTAATCGAAAATTAACTAAAAACATCAAGAACATAGCAATTATAATTAATAAAATAGATAAAAATAACTATATAAAATACAGTTATCACAATGTTAGAATTGGAGTCAATAAACTCTAGCTTGTTTTCATTAGGGGTATTAGCATTTGGGTGTAAGACGATATTATCCTGAGAAGCATTTTGAGTAATTTCAGGAGATGGTTCCTGAAATGTTTTAGAGGTATTAAGGTCTGATTGTGAAACGTCAATATTTTCTAATGTTGTGGGTTTCTTTAGAACTATAGGTGTGGATATAAAACCAGTGTTGTTGTTGGAGTTATTAGTTTCTAACTCACTCATTTAATTCCTAATAGCTTATAGGAATTCGATTTTGTTAGAGAGGGAGGAAACATCTATTTTTTGGTTTGGATGTTCTAACCTAGTAAGCTCTTCTTGAAAGGTAATATTTTTAATACTAGAAGTGGAATCTTCTTGGGAGTTTTGAAGAGGAGAAGCCTCTACATTTTGGGTTTTTCTATAAGGGACACTAATAGATTTTAATGGAGGGTTTTCAACCTCGATTGTATCAACTGGGGTTTCCTAAATTGGTGTTTTTCCTTTAGTATTGACCATGCCAATTGTTTTAACAAGTTCAACGGTTTTGGTTTCTTTAGTTTTTTTGGCTTGTTTGAATGGATAGTTCCACCCTTTCTCAGAGTAGTAGAATTCAAGCCCTTCAAAGAATAATATGTTTTGTTGGTTATGATAAACGTATCTTTCATGTTTTCTTATGAAGCTTTCTCTTGCTGTCTCATGGAATACACTAAGATACCATTTTTTAATATGTTTATTATACAGTGCATCAAGGTCTGCACGCACTAGTTTTATATCAAGAAGTTTAAACTTCTTTTCTATGATGTTTATTTCCGCTATAGGTAAAGGGTTTGGTGACGACAGAGGTGATTCATTCATCTCTTGGTTTGGGTCTTTAGTTTTGTGTTTTGAACTAGGTATGTCCAAAGTAGGATATCTAGGTTGGGTTTTGGAAGGTAGAGAGATTTGGATATCTCTTTCCCTGTGTTTTGTTGAAAGACTTGTTATTGAAACATTTTCTTTCTTTATTTAGGGTTGTGGTTGTTCACTGGGGCCAAAGTTATAGTCAGATGTTTCATAACTTTGTAAATTCAAGGTCATTTATTTTTATAACAATGTTTAGAAGATGACTCTATTCTATGTTTAATAAATTTTTAATAAAATCATCTATAGTGTTTTCTTTACTACTGACCATTTGCTTGGTTTTGAAAGGAAAATATTTTTTAAGAGATTTTTTATTTTTGATATAAACTTTTGTACTACCAATTCTTTTTAAAGAAAGGTATTGAATTTCCTTAAAAGAGTTTTGGTTTTCAAAAGAGTTTTGAGTTTCAAAATGATTTTGTTCATGGATCATCTCTTTCGTTGTTTTGAAAATAAGAAAAAGAATCTACATAAGAAAAAGAAACATAATCTAAAAAATTATCAAAAGAAGTTAAAGAAGAAAACGAAGAAATTCTACTAAAAGTCATTTAAAAATTATAAACTTGTAAAACTCACTTTTAAAATAACTTATCAATATATTAGTTGTAGTCTTTAATAATAAATTCTTAATTTTTAATATTACTTTCTTTAATCAACTATTAAGATACTTAATTGTAATTTTTGATAGCGGACATCAAGAAGAGAATATGAAGTAGTTCTACAGAAGATAGAACTCGTTATTTATAGTGTTCGAATTTTCATTTAACTATAATCACTTGTACTTTGATAGTTTTACCGACCTAATGGGTTGAAGAAAATTATAAGTAATAAGATTCATTTTGTAAGAACTATATAGTTTCATTCAACTAATGGCTCATACTTGTACTTTATCTGTTTTATCAAACTATTGAGTTGAAGGAATTCATACTAAGTCTTATTGTATGAGAACTATATCATTTTATTCAACTAATGGTTCATACTTTAATCATTTTATCGACCATAAATGGATTGAAGCTTCATAAGTAATAATCGATTACTATGTAATATAATCTAACTAGTGGTCTGTACATACTCTGATCGTTTTATCGACCTAAAATGGGTTGAAGTTTTATAGAAACTAATACTCATATTCTCATCATATAATTTTATCTATCTTTCTATCCATACCTATCAACAAAAGATCGATATCTTATGGTTTCATTGTCTCATCCTCGAGACTTACTACCACCCACCGATTTTGTGAATTAGTATATATATAAAACAAATAAAACTTCTATAGTGTTACAATTAGCTATGCTATAAATACTTCACATACCTTTTGATTTTAGACACCAAATAACACAGTATAAATGCAATAATTATACTTAATAATATAATAAGTATTATATCGTAAGGGTTTCACATATCCCTTGATTTAGTACCAACTAACCCCGTACAAACTCATAAGTCAATATATATATATATATATATGAATGTAATACAAGAGAAGTTAAACTCTCCAAAGAAATATTTTTTGGGTTAATATTTTTTTTTTGGATTAAATAGACCACCGATCAGTATGATATATTAATTAACGCCCACTTTCACACTCCCTACTACATGTTAAATCTTTTGGGATACACCATTACTTTATAAAAACTCATGGCATGTAAAATGATATCAGAGGCTCTAGATATTTTCTTGGGATAATTGTTAAAATGTTAGTTAGCTTAAAATGAAATTATTAAGTAAACGGTGGGCCAATGATAAGTTCAATACAAGGAATGACAAACAAGTGCATGTCAAAAGAGAAAGAGCCTCGAGCAATCGAGTTTCTTATGGAACAGTCTAGTTCAAAATTAGCTCTCGATTTAGAGAAGGGATGGAATACAAGTAATGAATGAAGAGGGAAGAAAATACAAGGATATTATTGCATAGCCAACAAAGTAAACATTCCTCGAGCCACTTTGAGCATCTAGTTGATAGCAACATACAACAGGTCTAGATATTTAAATTTCTTGATTCTTATTGCAAGATTTTATTTATTTACAAATTTTGGGAAAATATTTTCACGCTGAAAGGGGATTAAGAACATGCCCAGTGAACAACACAATTCCAGCAGCATCTTCTCTGATAAGGAAAAGGAATGGATGATCAGCAACGAAATCCTCAGACCTTGGGAGAGACCTTGTCGATACGACACCAGCGGAAGCAGCTGCAGCTTCTGTACCTTCTTCATTAACCTCAATGAAAGATTTATGATGTATGGATGACACATATAGGCACTGACCAAGAGGTGAATCTACCATCTCAGACAGACCACCACCTTCACCGGTGAAAGGCAACACTACTCCTAAACCCTTCAGCATTTTGGAAGCTTCAAACCCAAAAGAAATCTTAAACTTTGGAATCCTGAAGTCCCCCACAAGTTTTTGATTAGGAAGATGACGATCTAAGAAACCAGACTCAGAGCCTAGTTTCTCAACCAGAGCAGGCAGCCCATCTTTAGCATCTGGGAGAAACAAGTACATGGTAAAGTGGCGTTGGTCATTGCCTTGTTTGTAAGGCAGTCCTAAGACTTTGAAACCATTAAAAGCAGTCACAAGTTGCTTCTTCTTGCTGGTCATGAAGGGTGCCTTGACTGAGCTGCCATCAAGAAGGTGGAAATCACATTCCTTTGTATCGGATGCATTAAAACTTTCATTCCAGACTCCCTTGAAGTATATTCCATTTGCTAAGATAAGCCTGGTTGTGTGGTCAACTGAGCCAGAAGGAAGGAGATCTTTGATGAGGCCACTAGTCTTTTTCTCAACCCATGAATTCACTTGACCAGTTACTTGAGTAGCCTTCAGCGTCAGGACCAATATATGGTATCACATTAGTACTATATAACTTATACGAGAATACCACAATTGAATAATCTCTTATTGCGCATCTAGTAAAGTGAATTGAGAATAAACGAGAATTGTATTAAGGTATTGTTATTTTAATTTATGATTTCTAATTAAATAATTGAGCTTCTGATTTATGATTATTTTGTAAAAATAATCACTTATGTATTAGATAACAATTTCTATTCAATGATTTTAAAAAGAAAAAAAAATCAAAACTCACCTTAGTTTCCTGATTATTTTTTTCCAAAAACTTTAAAAATTGTAATTTTTTTGTTATTATTTAAAAAATATAATTTTAATCATTTTCTTTTAATATTTACAGACACAAAAGTTATAAAACTTTATTTATTATTCAGAAAAAATGTTTTCCAAAACTAAAAAAAATCTGAAATCTGATTACAAAAGTTATAAAAATTTATTTATATTGTCCAGAAAAAATGTTTTCTAAAAAATTTGAAACCTGATTTATGAATATCATAAATTGTTATGTAACATACCTAATTAAAAAATCACTTAAAAACTAAGAATTAAAATCATTATCAAACAAATAGATTGTTTTATATCATGTTATATTTTATGTTTTCTATATCCCAAATCTGTAAAATCTAAATGAAGCTGTTAAACCTAAATCTAGGTTGAATCCATAAAACATATCTACTCAGGAAAAATCATAAATAAGATTTCTAATAAGACCTTGATGACATTGAAATTAGTAAACTACTTCAAATCGTAAAATCAAAGACACATAGAAGTAATTAATTACCTTAGTTTGGAAATCAACTTGATCCAAAGTGGCCTTATAAACAGTATCAACAACCTGTTTGAAAGAAGGCTTAAGAGGAAGAGACTTTTCAACCCAAGCACCATTAGCAAATGCCAAGCGGGGTCCACCACTAGAGCTCCCATCAGCAAAAACGACGGCGACGGTCTCGGAAGAAAAGGAATTGAGGAGATCAGTGGACTTAAACTTGAGAAATGAAAGCAATTGGTCAAGGGTTGAACCGTTAGACCCGGCAGCAATTATGCTAAGGACAACGTGGATAGACAATGGAGAGAACACAAGGTTCGAGTTTTTGCCTTCGGTAAGCAAGAGGTGCTTCGTTATGCTCAATGCGACGTCAGTTTGGTGGCTGATTGATTTACTGAGATCCATGGTTATGGGTAGAGCCTATATAGGCTTGAAGCGAGTTCGAAATAGTCGTTTTGGAGAGAGTCTATGGGTGTTGTTGCGTTTAAAAAGAATGGTTTGGAGTTTGGGAAGTACTGATTCGTTGGTTCAGTTCAAGATAAATTATTCTTTTAATCAAGCTTATTCCGATTTTGAGAATTTTTTAACTGGATGCTTATACCACTTCAATGAAGTAAAGTGACGCATCAACCCACAATCTTATCTTTTACGGGTATGTTATTTTCAATTTTTTTTAATTAAATTTATATTATATTTAATGTTAATTTTAAAAATTAATAAAGATATTATTTTATTTTTTTGTAAATTTTTAAAATTTATATTAAATTAGTGTAAATATAAAAAAATTATGAATATATATATCATTTATCAGGAGTGAGGGGTAAGCATGAAGTTAAAATGTTATGTTTTTTATATCAAAATTTATTTATAAATTATTATCATATATAAAACAAGAACTTAAATTTAAATTTAAATTAATATTTTTTTTAAAATATTATTATTTATATTCACAACTAAAAAAATTAAAAGAATAAAAAATATGTATGTATAATTATTAAATTTTTATAAAAATTTATATTAATTTTAATCTAAAATAATAATCTAAAATAACGATGGTATAATTATGGTATGCATAATATTTAAATATAATATATTATAAAATTAAATATAAATTTATTTATAATTTAATAGTAATTCGATTCAGATAAGATAGAAGATTATAAAATTTATTGATCTTAATCTTATTCAAATTCGAATATATTATATCATTTTCAATCTGCATCCAAACGAATTGTATAATTTTCAATCTAAATCAAATCTAAATATAAAATTTATCAATTCAAATCTGATAAATTAAATCAGATTTATCAATTTAAATAAATTTATTAGTTTATTTCCTCACTCTCGGGAGTAGAAATTATTTATTGCTACTTTTAAATTTTGTGCAACAAATGTATTTTTAGTTAAAAGAAAAATAATATTAAAATATTTATGTTATTTTTTATCTACACTTTTATTATATATTATAATTATTTTAAAAATTAAATAAATAAATCATTTTTAGATAATAAAAAAATGTAAATATAAATTTATATAATTTTTGTATTGTATTTTTTAAAAAAATAAAAATATTATATTTTGTACTATTTATATTTTAGATGTGATTAATTGAAAATATATAATAATTATTTTGAAATTAGTCGAATGCATTATTTTTTAGTTAACAAATATAAAAATAATTTAAAAATGAATATAAATTTATATATTTTTAATATTTATTATCTAATTAGTATTAATATTTTTTCAAAAATAATAAAAATTTAATTTTATAATTAAAATGATTTATATTATTTAGAAAGATTTATAATTTTTAATAAAAATATATTTTAAATATATATTTATTAAATAAAACAATATAAATTTATTATCGTTATCAAAAAGTTATAAAATTTTATTTTTTTAAAATAATAAACTTATTACGCCTTACTTATTTAATTTAGAATAATGGAATTTTATTTTTTTATTTTTATAAAAATAATAAATTTATACTATCTTATCTAATACATAAAATAAATAAAATATAATTTTATTAAAAAAGAAATTAAATTACTATTTTTATTATATTATTTATACGGTTGATATGGATCGTAGAGTATAGATACTACTACTGTATCTCTATTTAGTCTGTTTAATTTTTTTTTTATATTCCATATCAGAGATATTGCTTTATCATATGACATTACTCGTATAGATGTCATTTAATAAAAGTGAATATTATGACATGGCAACCGTGTTGCTTTATAAACGACGCGTATTAACTAAATGGACAATTGTTAATAAAAAAAAGAAAAGGATGGACATATGGCGCACGGGTGGTTATACTTGGCGTTTGGATTGTAACCAAATTAAAGCTTTCAACTAATAACGTGGTGGTTTTAGACGTTTCAGTATTATCCTATATCTATTTTATTTTTATTTAAAAATCAATAAAAAATTTATTATAAATTTTACTTAATTAAATAATGAATTTTATTTATAATAATTAATAAAAATAGATATATTAATGAAGATAATATTTACACATAATCAAATATAATAGATAATTATAATGTAAAATAAGCATTATTTTATATCATTTATATATTAAATTAACTGTATATATCTCTATTAATGGTTTTTTTACTTATATTGCTTCCATAAATGTAATTATATTAACCAGTTTTATTAGACACCCTCAAAACGCGATTAAATATTACTTTTTATTTATCTTAAAAATGAGTTTATGTAAATATAACTACAAGTAATAATTATCAATATAGATTAATAAAATTAACTTTTTATTTACTAATAAAAGAATAAAATCTAAAATGCCAATGTTTTTTTATATTGTTTTGCAAAATGCAAAAAAATAAAATAATAAAATTGTAAAGATAAGATTTTTTAGAACAAATAATGATAATAGATAATTATAATGTAAAAGAAGCATCATTTTAGATCATTTATGTATTAGATTAGTTATATTTATCTCTATTAATGATTTTTTTTCTTTACTTATATTGTTTCGGTAAATGTAATTATATTAACCAGTTTCATTCAACACGCTCATAACGAGCATCAAATATTATTTTTTATTTTTCTTAAAAATAAATTGATGTAAATATAATTACAAGTAATGATTATTATTAATATATATTACTAAAATTAACTTTTTATTCACTAGTATAAGAATAAAATCTAAAATGCCACTAATAAATTAAATAGACGGGTTTTTTTTTAATTGTTTTGCAAAATGGCAAAAAAAATGAAATAATAAAATTATAAAGGTAAGATTTTTTAGTATGTAAATATGTGATTAATCTAATCCCTAGACTATATTTTAACCAGTATTGCAGACTACTTTCCAAATTGTAAACCCATTACATAACTTTTTTTTGTTTTTATGACTTTCGCTATAATAACCGAAGTGCCATTAAGATTCCATGCTTTTCTTAATTTTTAGTTAAAGAACGATAAAATTATTAATTAATCATGATTACTGAATAACTTAAAAATACACTTATTATATTAAATTCAACAACAATAGATTTAAAAAAAATCAATTTTAAAAAGATAATAACTAAACTAATTAAACAAAATTCGCTACTATAAAAAGGGTATTTAAGTCGATATGTAAAATCAATTTTTAGAAAAATCGACTTATAATGAATTTAAAGTCAGTTCGGTGTAGAACAGACGCTATCCACGTAGAACATAACATCGGTTCACCATTTCAACCGACGCTACGTCTACGTGTAGCGTCGGTTCGATACTTCTCCTCCACTCTTTCTCATTTTTCGATCACCTACGATCACCAATTCTAACGCCGGTTAATGAGTTTTCTTCCTCTCAAACTAATCTTTTAGATCCCCTATTTTTTTTAGCAAAATACTCAAATTTTTTATACTCATTTCTCACTTACAAAACACCATTTTTCTTCACTTCTTTCATTTTGTCACTTCATTTACTCTTGTAAGTATTTCTATTAATTCTACACACTTATTATTCATATTTTTTCTGTTATTATGTGTTATTATTTATGTGTATATTTTTTTTATTATATATGTAGGTTTGTATTATAACATCAAGAGAAGAATATGATGATCTTTAATAACATAGGATAACACTATGATAATTTTTCTGTTATTAATTAATATTTTATTTTTCAATTATTTGTATTATTTAAACTATTTGTTACACAGATTTTGTTTTCTTTCCTGCTATTATTTAGTAATCGAATACATGTTTTAATTTGAGTATAACATAAAATGAGTAAATTTTGTAAAAAAAATTAAATTTAAATTTAAATTCGATTCACTATGTGAACTAACTTTAAACGTAAATTCGGTTCACGCGTTGAATCGAATTTAAATTTTAAGTCATTTCATTTAAAATTGGTTCATCGAATCGACTTTAAATTGGTTTAAAATCGATTTTTAACCGACTTAAATACTTTTTTTGTAGTAATGATTGAATCTATTGACAATTTTTAACTAAAGTTATTAAATGTAACTGCAATTAGAAATTATAACTTTCTACTTCAATTATGAAAATTAACAATTACATATTATTTCCATAATTTATCAATAAAAACCTTCATGTAATAAACTAATTGTACATCTTAATCTATAACATGAATGATTTTGAAATTGTGCACATAATTAATCACACCATAGAGTAATTAACCTAATCACACTCTCATGTCAATTAAATAGCATGTATTCCTCTCTCAAGTAAATTACATACCATAGAGTAATTAACCTAATCACATTTTCATGTCAATTAAATAGCATACTACTCATTAATTTCATCAATTATGGATCAAATACATAAGAATCATACATCTCTACCTAGAAACTATGCATATTATTTAATCAAGACAAATAATTAAATAATTTTCTAAAATCTATTTAATTGTTGGCGAAACAATTAATAGTATAAAAATTAGATTAAATAATATAATTAAATTGAAATCATTACTGAGATAAAATATTATATCATCACATGTAGAAAATTGGGTTAATAAGACCCCTAGATTAATAAATTAGCTAGATATAATTTTGTTCATAAATATCATATTTTCCATAAAAAAAACATAGAATTTGATAAAGAAAGGAGAAGTAGAATAAATACAAGCAATCTCTTGAATTGTAGGACTAATTTTCTCTTGAATCTCTACCAAAATTGTATCTTCTTTTGAATTTGTTTTGTATTTTTCTCTGTTTTTAGCTCCAAAAATGATAAAAAAAAATTATAATTTTAAGCTAATTAGGGTGTTAAATTAAGTTCAAATAAAATATTAGCTGTCAGATAAGCTCAAATCAAGTATATGTAACATGTTGATGTTGATTTTGTCAACATTAGATAGGATTGTTCTTTATGGATTTACAAGAGAGAAACTAGTTAGGGCATCGACATGTGATGGTTTTTTGTCCTCTGATGTTTATGTCAATAATGAGATTTGTATAAAGTAGAAGAGCTCAAGGTCTCACTCTATGATTAAGAGGAAATAGAGTGATTGTTGTTCTCTTAGATCATAGAGAGATATGAGATTCAAGTTATTGTGTGAAGTATATAGTGCTGAATATATATAAGGATTAGAAATAAATTGATGTGTATTCCTTACCCATATAGATAGATTTATTATAGCATCATGATTATCCCTTTGTTATTATCTCTTCTGGATAATTAGGAGATAATTATTAACCATTTATCTCTTTATAGAGATTATTTAGCATATATACTAATCTGATCACTCGATGCTTATTAGACTGGCATATGAGGAATTTTGCTTATTTTAACTACTCATTGCTCATCATGTGGCATGTATTAAATTACAACTAACATTAGCCCCCAAACCTTCTATACCACATCAAATGGGTGATAAGGTATTTTTTAGTTGACTCTTTCAACCTACTGGTGACACTAGACCCACTCTCAAGCAATGTTTTACTTGTCTGTATGAAATATTTTGTGTTGTGTTTGGCCATTCCAAACATGTGCAGTGGCTTCCTATCAATGGTGGTATTTCTAGATGTCTAATTCAAGTCAAAGTTAGGAAGTTATATTGAAGAAAAAGTAAGCACTTATGCAATCAACCTTTGAGTTACATGGTGTCTTCACCTTCTGTAATGTTGGTTATATAAAAAATATTTTTGAGTGAAAGGACTTCTTTGAGTCGCTCAAGTCTCATTCTTAATTAATTGTATTCTATCCTTCTAGATGTTGGAAGGGTTACATGGATATTTTTCCTATCACCAAGGGAGAATCTGGCTGCCATAGGTGTGTTTTAGGATGGAGATGGATCAAGGAGTTCCACATGGCATGGTCATTAAGAGGACAACACACAAAGGCAGGGTAGGGGTGTCATTGGGTCAACCTGGTATGGCACGATTCATTAAACACTCAACCAGTTGGCCTATCGGGTAAACATGGCATGATTTAGTAAATATTGGATACAATATGATACAATGTGTAACACATAAACACTTGATAGTCAAATTTTGTATTTAATAAAAAAACTCGCAAGTGCATGAATCACTTATAATAAGCGATATGTATGCTCCCAAGGTTAGTTTAAAGGAAAATTACGTGGTTTTAAGTAATTCGTCAATTTTCTTTAAAACAAACACAAAATTAAAACCTAAACATCCTATCACAACATTTGAGTTTTTTAAAATATTCAACTAATGAAAAAAGATTTAACTCAAACAAATTCAAGGTAGATATGAATTTAGCAAACAGTAGAAGATTGATAAAAAAATTTAGCTAGTTGATCATGCTTTATAGAATTATTCAAGTTAATGAAGTATTTATTAATCATTCTTTATATATATATATATAATACATTCACTCGAATCACTATTTGTTATTAATAAAATCACTTAATGTCTTTGGTAGGGTCACCAATTAATTTAATTAAATTATGCCTAATATCTAAGAAATTAACAAACCATCTAATTCGATACCTTCAATCTGGTTACTGATATAAACTTTTATTCAAGTTATCTAAATCAGATTTAAATAATGTATCTAAAAATAATTTTCATATTTTAAATTTATTACAAAAATATAGCATTAATATATTAATCAATAATAAACTTTGTATTAAATGTCAAAAATATTCACCTAGATAATCTATGCAATCATGGAAACAGAACTAAATTCCTATTATAGCAATCAGTCAAACATGCTTAAAATTAATAAATGATCAATAAATTAATTTTAAAAAATTCAAGAAATACAGAAGTGTTAACTAAAAAGAAATAAGAATGTAGATTAGATCTTAATACCAAAAGTAGACAAATAGATGTGACCTACTTTACAGCTATGATCTTAATCTTCACAGTAATCCCTAATTTTCAATAATCTTTTGGTATTATTTGATGAGAAAAATCTCTCTATTATTGTCGCTTATTTGTTATTACCTAATCTAAATTGTGTATAAAGTATAACTAATCTAATAACATAAAAAAACAAGAACCGATGGTTATTGTGCTCCTACGTACAAAAAAACATATATATACATGCTGAAGGTAACATAAAGGCTTCAGGCGGAAATAAAATAGGCACAGTGCAGCCTAATATTTCCACCACTATGGCCAGAGATACATAGAGCCTCACTAATGCTATCCCAAATAGGTTATGCAATAGCACCACTTAATCCATGTCGTAGCACAAAAAAGCGTAATATGCCTAATGAATTTATATAGAGAGGAGTGCACCATGTCACACAATAATCCTCGTTGTGGCACGATATTTTTAACTTGAATATACTGGCTGGTTCTTCATATAAGGCTCACATGCCTTATTCCTTTAAACTTTTAAGGTGAAAATTGAGTATTTTAAGTATTGTGTTTCATGTGGTAATCAATTTATATATTTAAAGCTAAAAACACTTGAAATATAATAGAAAATGCCCATGATTTCAAACATGCATAATCAAAACTATTTATTTATATTTAAGCTCAATAAAAAGATGAAATATTAGTGTTTTTTGGGCACTCATCACAACCCCAACTAGTTTCATGTTAGTCTCTAGCAAAGAAAGCAATAAAAACTAAACACAAAAATAAATAAAATACAATAAATTAAAATAATCTAAATCATTTTTGTATATTGACACTATTATATTTAGCATATGTAATAAGCCTAAAAGAGAGTAAACCTATGTACATATGTGTATTTAGTGAATGACTAATTTTTGGCTTTATTTGTGTTGGTTTTAGGAAACCCCATATATATCTTCTTTCTTTGAAGTCAATCATGAATGAAATAGGCATATACTCTAAATTTTTTTACTCAAATCATTTAAACTAACTAATAAAAATAAGTATATGATTCTTTATTAGATGTTGAAAAAACCCAACATTCAATGTAAAACATACAAAGATCATCTAACAATTTGAAATAATAAGAATAATGTTTAAAAGAGTAGAAAAATATTACCACTCAAAATAAAATGATATAGGCTTAAAATATTCTCACAAGATAGTCTCCAATATTTAATTCCTACACACCAAGTTTGAGTTTATCTCAATCTCAATATCTAAGCATAAAACACTAATTATGAATAAAAAACTAATTCCCACGATATTCTATGAATTTGTTTAAGATATAAATCAATTAGTGCAAAGATTAATCATTCACTTTCAATTAAAGGATATCAACTCAAATTATGTGCAATAAATAAGCAAGTATACGTATCGCAATAAGTAATATAATGATAATAAAAGATAATTTCCATGAAAATTATATTATTAAAAACTAATTTTTAAAACAAATTTTTTTTTTGTGTTTTATGTTTTAAGAAAGCAAAATTAAAAGAAATAAAAATAAATAGCAGTAATTAATTAATTCAAAATTGGTAGCCAAGAAGATATATGATAAAATATCTAGAAAGACTTAATCCCCCAATTTTCTAAACATATGAATCACTAAATTCCCTCTAATATAATTATCAATCAATTATATGATCAATTGAATCTAACCTAGCATATATTCCTCTCTCTCTCATGTCAATTAAATAGCATACTACTCATTAATTTCATAAATTATGGATCAAATACATAAGAATCATACATCTCTACCTAGAAACTATGAATATTTAATCAAGACAAAAAATTAAATAATTTTCTAAAATATATTTAATGGCATCATAGATCAATTGTTGGCGAAACAATTAATAACATAAAAATTAGATTAAATAATATAATTAAATTGAAATCATTATTGAGATAAAATATTATATCATCAGATGTAGAAAATTGGGTTAATAAGACCCCTAGATTAATAAATTAGTTAGATATAATTTTGTTCATAAATCTCATATTTTTCATAAAAAAAAGACATAAAATTTAATAAATAAAGGAGAAGTAGAATAAATACAATCAATATCTTGAATTGTAGGACTAATATTCTCTTGAATCTCCACCAAAATTGTATCTTCTTTTAAACTTTTCTCTTTTCTTAGCTCCAAAAATGATAAAATAAAATTATAATTTTAAGTTAATTAGGGTTTATAAAGCAATTAGGGTGTTAAATTAAGTTTAGATAAAATCTAGATTGTAATATTAGCTTTAGATCAAGGGCTAAGACGAAAAAAGAAAAATTAACAGCACTGGCAAATACGAATGTCACACGTGACATGAGATATTTACTGGGCCAATTAGTACGTGACGTAGGGCATGGGTGGACTAGTCATGGTCAACATGGCTGAGTTATTACCATGGGGCATGATGTGATTTACGAATAAGAATTATGTGCTACCCCGGTGGAAGGAATGAATAAATCACATGACGATGGGTGGCACACCCATCGACCATATGGTGAACTTGAAACAAACATCGTGTTGACACATGCCATGGCCCTACATCACCCAGTAAACATGACATACTTAAATTGTCCCTTCTTACGTGAAACCCATGTGGCATGTCTGTTCAACTCCATTGCTTACATGGTATCCACATGTTGTCTTCTAATTGGTCTTTCATTAAAAAATTCACAAATAATCCAAAAATTTCTAGAAAATTTTCAAAAAATATATTTTCGCCGATTTTCACTAGAAAGTTCATATTTTAATATTTTAAACCCTAAAGGTATTATTATTGAATAAAATGAGCAAATGTTAAATATAAAAGTGCACTGATGATCCTACTTTCATAGAGTCATCATACCCCCAAATTTAACTCTTTGCATGTCCTCAAGTAAAGCCAAATCTAACTAAATAAACTGGCATAGGACATATATTCGTAAATATATATCTATTAATAGATGTATATTTATTGAAAACTATCCTCCTAAAGGGTTATACAATTCTAATACGAGAAGGTTCACATATCCATCAATCAACGTTAATTCCATCAATAAAAGGATATGCAAGGTTTTTGATGAATTGATTTGTGTGTGTATGTTACATCTATGAGCATGCTAATCAATTCAATCTTGGAACAAGTCTTATAAGTCTATTTTTCACATCCCTCTCCTCTAATATAAATATATACTTATCTAAATATCAATAAGTACTCTACATGCTTATAATATAAGGCTTAGGTGGGGGTCAATAAATGAAGACATTTAGGCTCTTTCCACATCTTAGATTTCTTTTTATTCATTATGCACTTTAAAAATACAATTGAGCTTTAAAATGATATTTTAATGTACCATATCTTATCATTATTTTCATATTCTTTTATTTCACATCGTTTTTTTGTAACTTTACAACACCATCAAACTTATTTTCATTTTTATTTTCTTTTTCTTTAGAGGGATAATTATGTTGTGAGTATTTCTTTCTTTTTTCATAAGGTGTATTACATTTCACCTTACTCTATATCATAACATATGATTGCATCTTTCTTTTCATATAAGCTAAAGGTGCAAGGGTCAAGATAATGCTTATTAGTTAGGCACAAAATGTCGCTTAAAAATATGAAAGGTTCTTTGTTAGGCTCAAATGTATGACTATGTATATTAACAATGGTCAACATGAACGGCTCATTTGATCCAAATAAGGATTGAATCATTTCTCTTCCTAAATATATTTAGAATTTTTCCTCAAGGGATGATCAAATAGATTCTAAAATATGGTAGACACACATTACTACAATATTGATATATGGTCTTGGTTTTTAACCAATATCATAAACATATGACTTGGTCTTGATCTTTAATAAGATCATGACTATAGATATACCATTTGGTCATGATATTATAAAAGACCGATGCCATAGAAATACCATTTGATGTGAGGCTTAAGTCTACTTTCAATTACCAAAGGCTTGAGTCTACTTTCGATTAGAGTTTCTATTACAAAAGGCTTGAGTCTACTTTCGATTAGAGTTTCTATTACAAAAGGCTTGAGTCTACTTTCTATTAGAGTTTTGATTACAAAAGTGTGTCAAACCAAAATACCCAACCAGCATTAGCTCCTTGAGTCCTATCATGATCATGCCCTCAACGAAAGAGAGCCAATGGTTATTGATAACTGTATTTTATATAGTTATTTTCACCTATTTTATTAATTATAATTGCTATGTTCTTAATGTTTTTAGTTAATTTTCGATTAGTAAATTAGTATTTACTGTTTTTTATATATTTTAAATAAAATTAAGTAATTTGTATCGAAAACGTACTTAAATGCAAATTTGTACCCAAAAATATAATTTCAAATAAAAGAGTGATTAATTGCAATTTATAAAAGTTGAAAATATAATTTAAATTAAATTTGGGCTTCATTTTAATTATTAAAAGTTTAAAAATTTAATTTAAAATTAGCAAAGGATTTAACTGTTATTAAAAAAAGTTGAAAATGTAATTTGAAATATATTTGTGGGTCAAAATATAATTAAGAAAAAATTGAATTTTCTACAGAAAAGAATCACACTCGCACAAATCACGACGTCCATCACGCGCCGGTCGATCATCAATTAAACGGTCCCGGTCGGCGAGTACAACCGACGAGTAAAAATCGCGTGTAGAATCTTCGCGCGCTCGGCGTGCCGATGGGTCCCACGTGTCGCGCGGTGCCGGCGTCGATGGGCCCCACATGTCGGCCGCACGTATTCCCCGAGTGATCGCCGACCGTTGGATCGATCAACGGTCCCGGTTGAAGCGCGTCCATCCAAGCCGCCGCGCACCGAGCCGCTCGTGTAAAAATCCGGTGTGACGCGGTCATCCAAGCCAGCGTCCTCGCTTTTCTGCAGAATAAGAATGCGCCACGTGTCCCACTAATATTTAAGCAAATAATATTCCGACACGTGGCATGTTATCATGAGCGCGAAGCGCGTGATTACGCCAGCGTTTTGCCGTTGTCTCCCGTGCGACAATCCTTTGCACGCCCGTTTCCCGCACCCAATGAAATCCCGGCCCGTCTCCCACCATTTTCAAGCAGCGAATCAAACGCTGACACGTGGCATGCATAAAGAATTTAAAAATGCGAGAATCGACGCCCTCGGCTCACGCGTGATTTAATTAATAAAATCGATACGCGTAATTTTTTGTTTTTTTCGATACAAATTATTATTTTTTATAAAAAAATAAAATAAAAAATGTAATATTTTAGATGTATTTTTTGCTATAAATAAGAGAT
Organism: Hippophae gyantsensis; assembly: GCA_030763125.1. Taxonomy (NCBI): domain Eukaryota; kingdom Viridiplantae; phylum Streptophyta; class Magnoliopsida; order Rosales; family Elaeagnaceae; genus Hippophae; species Hippophae gyantsensis. The sequence goes on along the minus strand of CM061035.1, from coordinate 35,296,300 downwards.
AGTTTTTAGTTGTAAAAAAGTTTGGTTGGAGTAGTTTTTGGAGTAGAGATTTAGTTTTAATTTTCGAAAGTTTTTAGAGTGTTTTAGTTTTTCAGTTTGTAATTTTTATTGTGTTGCTCGGTTTTTGAACGGCAAACACGCAGAAGCCATTTTTGGGTTTTGTTGTGTTTTGGGTGTACCAAATATTTATTTTAATTGATGTTTTAATTTTATATCTGCATAATTTAATTTTTGTCTCATTTTTATAATTTTTATTTTAATTTTATGAAGTAATTTAATTTTTCTAGGGTTGCATTTAATCTAAATTTATGAAGCTTTAATTTTAATTATTTTTGTTAGATTTATAAGACGTTCGATTTGTTCGTTCTATTTTGTTCTTAATGCTTTTTGATTATTTACGAATCTTATCAAAACGATCCGTGGCACATGAATAAACTTGAGAAAGGCATTTGTGTGTGTATTGCTCGTAAATAGAATGACATGTATGATGAAGGATAGAGATATACCCTAATTGTATGTGTGGCCATTTGAAAATTTAGAACGTAATGAATCTCGGTAAATTTAATTTTCATAGAGATATAGTAAATTAATTTAACGAGGTGTGTTTATACGGAGCTCGAAAGAGATGTATGAATAATTAAAAAAGAAGTTTTCGGTTGACAAATTAAATGTACTAAAAAATATAAATCAAAAGAAAATAACATGATTTGAGTGGATTAGTTTGGTGAAAAATTGCAATCCTAGATTTCTTTTATTTTCTTATTTTACTTTTTTTATTAACCAACGATTATTTTGGATAAAATAGAAAGATATAATTTTAGTACTCACAAACTATGGTAACAAATCCTCGTGGGATCGATACTTTACTTACAAATCTTTATTACTTGTGACCGTGTATGCTTGCACGAGTTCGTGTGTTGAAAAACACCCAACAAGTTTTTGGCGCCGTTGCCGGGGATTTGTTTTACTATTTTCATTGTTGATATTAATACCAATCAATCTCATTTTAATTAAAAAAAAAAAATTTAAAAAAATAATTATAAAATACCAATCAATCTTTAATAAGATCATGACTATAGATATACCATTTGGTCATGATATTATAAAAGACCGATGCCATAGAAATACCATTTGATGTGAGGCTTAAGTCTACTTTCAATTACCAAAGGCTTGAGTCTACTTTCGATTAGAGTTTCTATTACAAAAGGCTTGAGTCTACTTTCGATTAGAGTTTCTATTACAAAAGGCTTGAGTCTACTTTCTATTAGAGTTTTGATTACAAAAGTGTGTCAAACCAAAATACCCAACCAGCATTAGCTCCTTGAGTCCTATCATGATCATGCCCTCAACGAAAGAGAGCCAATGGTTATCATTGCTCCTTTTGGGAAATCCTAATAATTTCCTTATTATCATCATCTACTTTGTACCAAATCGAAGACATATTTGTCTAAGGAAGGGACTTTATTGTCTGGTAAAAGTAACAAGATTCTCAAAGAAAGAGAAGCTTTAAGGCAGCTAGAGCTAAGAGTCTATAGCCTGCCTACCTTGGAATGAGTTGAGAGTTAGTTGCTATTTCTATTTGGTTGTTTTTTCGAGCATCTTGTATTTCATAAAAATTAGAAGTAATAGAATCCTACTAAAATATATTTATTTATCGAAATAAATTGATTCGATCAACGTGAACCAAGATCTGTGATGCGAAAGCCAAAATTCCCTTTCAATTATGATGTTAGGGGTGGATGGTAGAGCTAGAATAGGTTAAGACCTTTTCTCTCAAAAAAGACATTGTGTGGGTAAGTCCGACCATGTCTTCAAAACAATCTCAGTACATATGGCACAATGGATTATATGGATCTTATATATTGTATAATTGAGTTCTTATATAGATTATATAATTAGGAATCAATTTATGTTCCCACAACCAAGCCAAGAAGCCTAAGGAAGAGAAAGAGATCAAGCATCATACCTAAGGAGAAATCAGAATTTCCTTGTGGTGGCCGATAATTCCTCTTCATATGTGATTCCTGCCTGTGAGGAGAGTAAAGAAGAGCAACAAGGTTTAGTTTAGATTTTATTATTTCCTTCTTTTTTCTTTTCTTTCTTGGTGTATGAGAAATTCCATGATAGAAAGGCTGAAAGGGTTCTGAAAGAAAGGTGTCTTGTGTTGGAATATGTTTAGAAGCTCTTCTATATGGGATATATGTTGTCTTCTCGACTGGAATAACAAATGATTATTGTAGAGCTTATTTTCTTAGTTTTTTGAGTGGCTAACCATTTATGGTTGCTTCATGAATGCATCAATTATCATCCAGTATATTCGTCACGTAGACAGCAAGCTACGAATTTGATGAGAAACAAGCACCTACTCCTAACAAAATGAAAATAAACTTTATATTGATAAGAAAAATGAAAATCTCCTAAGTCATTCAAAAAACGAATAAGAAAAGGGTTACATAATCTATTATATCTAGTTATTCTAGAACCCATAGAAGTCTTGGTCTTGAGTCAAGTTGGGGCATCATTTCATTATTGTAACTAAGCAGTCATATATTAAATGGAAATTAGGGCTAATGTACAGAGTAAGATGCTTGTCTAAAGGGCATATGAGAATTCAGTATGCTTTCCCTATGTATACATCTCAAATTTAGTTCCTAGTTATCGCAACACTATCGAAAGCCATCCCAATACGGAAGGAATTAAGGCAAGATAAAGTTAGGTTGGGGGAGAATAGTACCCATAGTCTGTTGTTGCATCCCAATAATATGTGTTTATAAACCACCCATGAAGAATTTGAGAATTTGAATTTTTAATTCAAATTATAGGGGGTTTTCATCCAAATAAATGGAATCCTTTCCTTTACCATACAAGTTTTGACTAGGTGAATTGGAAAAGTTTCACTTTTTATACTGGGTAGAGCTACAAAAGTGGTTTGATCCTATATTCCCAGAGGATGACTTGCGTTCTCCACTTTTGGACCGTAGTCTTATAAAAGACTGAGGCTATAGACATATATATGGCCTCGGTCTTTTATAAGATCGTTACCAAATGGTACATCTATGACTTCGGTCTTTTATAAAACCATGGTCAAATAGTATGTCTATTGTCTCGACTACACTTAAACTGTAACCATATACATCTTAATTAACCCCATTTTTCAATCAATTATAATATTCAAAGTCATATTATATTAAAAATAAGAGTATAATTACATTTGAGAGTTTATGCACTAAAACATAATAAAAGCCTTACTAGCTAGCTAAGTAAAGTGTTCCAAAATATGAAATACATGCAAAACAACTTTAATAAAAATACTAATAAAATTATCCACAATTTAAATCAATCTAATAAAAATGTAGATAAGAGCACATAGATGATCTAACTAGCTAGCAATCGCTATAAGAATCGATTTTTGAACTCTTCATACTCATTTTGCATATCATCAATTTAACCATCGGTATAAGTTCCTTCATGATTAAGCTACAATGTACACACATTTTAAATTATTGTTAGCTAGCCACCTATTTTGATAAAAAAAATTGAAATCAAAATTAAAACCATAAAGGAAAATACAAAAAATAATTTAAATTATTACCACGTCAATCTCGAAGCAAGTAGATTAGAAATAATTATCCTTATAAACATAAGGACATAATACGTATAAGTTACTAAGTCATTTTGCTTAGGACAATGCATATTAGAAAAAAAACCACAATTATAAATTTAATATAATCTAATTAAAAAGATATGACACAGAGATGATCCATAAATAGTGTAAGTAATTCTAATCAATATACATATATATGAGAAATCTTAGAAGGTTGAAATTATGGAGTTTAATGAACCATATTTTTATAACTTAATCACATTTTATTCCATATTAGAAAACCTTGAGCCTTTAGATTTTGATGACCATTCAACGCAATATGATCCCTATATAATGAATAAAGAAAAATAAATAGAAGTTATTTGCTAAGACAAATAAAAACTTAATGTTTCCAAAAATATTAAATTAATAAAAAATATAACTTACTCATTCATAATATTTTCAATACTGGAGAATGCTTCACCTCACATTGAATCCAAATAATATATGGCTTTTTGAATGGCTCATAAACAATTAAAATCTAATGGCACCTACATCATTTTATAATAAGATATATATTGGTAAATGCCTTTGATCACATAACATAATTTTTCATAAATGTTACAATAATTCACTTACCTTCCATTATATAGAATAATCCACTTATCTCTCACTTGAGTATTTTCCATCCTTTCAAACACTTGTCTTGGAATTTGGATATATGTCTTTTCTTCTTAATGACATACAATCAACTTGGGTCAATGAATCTAATGACATTATTCAAATGATTCTTTATCAACTCGTCATAGCATCACCTATGAAAAAAGTTAACAATTTAATGACAAAATAATAATCATAAAAAAGTAGGTGAGTAATTTATAACTCATAAAATTAAAAAAGAATTAAAATCAAATAAACTAAACATCTCCATAATTTTACAAGTGAATAGTCAATTTCCACCTTGTATAAAATTGATCTATACACTCAACTGATAGAAAAATAGGCAGTTCATTACCTAAGATATGAACCTCCATTGGAACTTTAAGAATGAGATCATTAACCAAAGATGCAGATGAGCATGCAACTATAAGAAATCTAACATGCATAGAAAAACCATTACTTTGGTCATAAGTAAATGAGACTGGTTTTCCTATTAGTACCAAAGCAGACTTCTTAGAAGCTATTTTGTCTATTGGTTTCTCCTTAAGCTTCCTTTTTTGTTGCCATTGGTAATAGACAACTTTGATTTCTTCTTACTCAAATCCTATTTATTCACAATATGAAGGAATTTGGTAAATTTATAATATATTTTTAAATTAATCAACAATGAATATAATATATAATAGGTCCTTACTAAATCCTTTCCTAATACGATGAGATGTGGTGGCCAATCAATAAATGAATTAACTATTTCTATAATTGTATCATGTTCTCTTATTGGTATAGTTAAGGGACAATTCTTTTCAACATCATCCACAATGGAAACCTTCCAACTCCCGTTCAATGGTTGTCCATGACAAACACCACTAGAGGAATCACCTACCCTCCCACGTTCCACAATATCCATATAGGTAAGTCAAACTTTCCCCACACTTTTTTGTGTATGAGTTACATATAATAACTAATGCCTGTATTATTTTTACTATGTATATGAAATAGATTTTCAATGGCTACAAGCTTTTTTCTTTCAAAGGGACCAAGAAAACACTTACACTTCCCATTACATGTAACTGAGGGTATTAAATTTTGGGATGACTTTAGACTTTGGATTATTGAATATCACAATTCTTAATTGGTCAGAGAATAAATAATATTATGCATGTTGAGTTTTATTATTTATATGGATATCTGATTAGTTATTAGAGCTGATGTTTTTGTGTTACTTCTATAAATAGGTGATGAATTCTCTATTATTTATCAAGGAAATACAATGAGTCATTTCTCTTAATTATTTTGATCTTTTCTACTTTTCTTGACATTAGAGTGGTGTTCAATCCTGAACACTTTTTGATTAATCCTATTTGTGTCTAAGTAACTCACTTGAACAATATAGGTTAGTCATAACTTTACAAACATAAAACATCATACCTATGTGTTTACAAAAAATGATGCATGGAATGCTCTTTGTTTTACATAGAATTGGATTAATTAACTTAATATTTTGGGACTTATTAGGGTTTGGCAGGAAGTATATGTGCTTGTAATTATCTACATGCTTATCTACTTCTGTTACCTTGAGCATCTCCTAGTAAGAATCAATATCCACCATTACATCCAAGGGTGTTCTTCCTTCCTTTATCTTTTGTACATATCATATTATATATTTTCTGCTTTTTGCATCTTTTTTCCTTAATATGTGAAATGTGAGCTTATGATTGTAGCCAAAGAAAGGAGTGGGAACATGATAGGAAAAAAAAGAACAATAGAACCACAAAATTGTAACCCAAAAATCTTCATAATCCATAAAATTTCCTTAAGATATGAACGAGGTATACTTACTTTAGAATGTTATGAAATAAAAAAAAACAAAGGATTACCAAAAGTAGAGAAAAAATACTGGAATAAATTATTGGAAGTGCAGGCTAGTTATTGGAAACTAGTGGTCGGCTAAGGTTGAGGGATGGTTGGGAATTGGTAGAGACACAATTTGAGATGGAGGAGCTGGGTTGGGAAGAAACAGATATGGGCACGGTGGAGCTGGGTACAATAAGAGATGGGTACGGTCGAAGATGGGTTGCGATGAAAAATATGAGAGAGAAGGAAAGGAAAGCTATGAGTTGGGAAAGAGAAGTAACTATGAAGGAAAGAAAAGAAAGAAAAACCTACATGTGAGGAACAAAAGAAAACAAAAAAAGAAAGGAAAAACACAGGGGAATAAAGTTTAAAAGAGAGAGATGGAAATAGAAAACAAATTGATATAAAAATTTGATGTGGTGTAAAAGAGAGAAATTATATGTAATTAATTAAGAGAGAAATTAAAAAATTATAAAGTAATAGTTTGTATTTTTTTAAATGAATAACACACATAATATTTTATTTGATTTAGGTTTTAAAAATACTGAAACTCTATTATTTTATTTAGATCATGATTATTTAATAATCATGACTATATAAGCTTGTTTATATATATTTAAGTAATTTTATTCGTTTAACTTATGGTCACGATTACTAATAAAAATCGTTATATGTATACACTATGGTCACAGATTTTATTAGATCGTGACCAAAATCCTAAGTCCTCTGTTTTTAAAAAGACTGTGGCTAAATTTCTAAGACCAAATATCACAATTGTAGTAGTGACATCATCAACTTGTACAACTCATCACAAATTTTCTCTCAATAAGAACACCAAAATCAATCATGAACATGTACATAAAAATTTGAATCAATCTAATCAAAACTAGCAAGCATATCACCTAATTAATGTAAATATTTTAAAGAGAATGTTACATTCCTTATCCTAGTCATGATAACATATATATCATTGGATTTATACATTTCATATCAAGCATGCATGAATTTAGTTTCCATATCCTAGTCATTATTGAAAACATCTTTAAAAAAATTCCTAAAATTTTAAAATGCATACTAAATACTAAAGTAGAGAATAAGTTTTCTCCCCAAAACTTAAATTGCACATTGTCCCCAATGTGCACATATAAATATGAAAAAGTGAAAGAAAAGAAAACTCCCTTAGTCTTGGCACACCACATGTGTTGTTCAAACTGTTAAATCTTGTTTTTCATTACTCTTCATATTTATTTACCTATAAAGCAAAATAATAAAAAAAATAAGTAAAATATTGTTAGATTGCCTCCCAAGCAGTGTCACGTTTAAATTCCATGACTAGAAGGTTATATAAACTTCTAAGATACATCCCTCTGTGTCTATTTATTATTAAGTTTGCCTGAAAATAGTTTAAGTCTTGACTTGTTCAATAATAATTTATGTTTCATTTTTAAAATATGATGCTCAACTCTTTTATCATGCCATATTTTGTTCTCATTTTGTACTTTTGACATTCTTATAAGCACTCCAACTTAGTTCATCCAATTTATATATTTGAAGCATCTATTTTACCTCTCTATTAGACTCTTCTGCCTTCCCACTTGATTAGGGATGGTAGGATAAATGTGCAAAGTATGACCTTAGAGGCCTTTAAATAGATGGTTTAAGCTTAGATCTATCTCAAAATTATCCGTAACCACATTAGGTGTACACATGAAAGGTGTAGCCTCCAAATAGTTCACACAATCAACAATATCAATCATAGATTCCATACTTTCAAAATTAAAATAGGTTGAGTTATTTTTTGGTGAGTTTACTTAATTGTTCACAGCATCATGTGTAATAGTCATAAGTGTGGGTGACTCAACATGTTTTTTTAAGTTATCAACATGATTTGTAACATTTGTCCTTAAGTATTCATTAACATTATCAATATCAAGGGGTTCAGACGCTTTAAAAACTTAAAATGTTACTCATTCATCTTGCACTCACATTGTCAACTCACCTTTTTGGTAATCCACTGAATTGGTTAACTGTTTGTAACATTTGAAACATCACTGGCTTTAATTCAAACTAATTAGATGGAACGTTTGGCCTTGTAATACTTGGATTGAGCCTTTCCAACATAAATAATGAATAATCATTCATAGCTCCATCCTTATCATCCATTACCAGAATCTGATTGTTCAAATTTAGCTCATTATTGTTTATTTGTAATGGATTAGTCATGTATTTCACTTGGGTGACAACTTGTTGTTTTCTTATTGATATCAAAGTAAGCTTGATTTTAGGATTTAATAGCAAAATTTTTACCTTATATACTTTGCTCATACAATAAAGCCAAATATATTTCTAATAAACTAAAAGAGATGTCAAAAAAACAATTAATTAAAATTAAAGTTACAAAAAATAAATAAAGAAAAATAACAAAAATAAATAAATTTCCAACTAGAAATATAATGATATAAAAAGATCATTCTCATATTATTAGAAACTAATTTTTAAAAGTAAAGAAAATAAAAATCAATTTATGGTGATTTTATGTTTTAAGAAAGAAAAATTAAAAGAACTAAAAATAAATAGTAGTAATTAATTAATTCAAAATTGGCAACTAAAAAGATATATAAATCTTTAATCCCCCATTTTCCTAACATATGAATCATTAAAAGTCCCTCTAATATATTCATCAATTCATTATATAATCAATTGAATGTAGCATATCATGCAATCATATCTCAAGTACACTACACACCATATAGTAATTGACCTAATTACACTTTCATATCAATTAGATCACATACTATTCATTAAGTTCATCAATTATGGATCACACATATAAGAATCATACATCTCTATCTAGAAACTATGGATTTTATTTAATTATGATAAATTCTCTCAAATATATATAATTACCTCTATAGTCAATTGTTGACCAAATAATTAATAGCATGAAAATCAAATCAAATAATATAATTGAATTGAAAGAAAAATTGGAGTAAAATATTAATTCATCATATGTAAAAAATTTGGTTCATAAGACCCCTAGATTAATAAATTAGCTAGACATAATTTTGTTCATAAACCTCGTATTTTTCATAAAGCTCATATTTTTCATAAAGAAAGACATAAAATTTGATAAAAAAGGAGAAGAAGAATAAATAAAATCAATATCTTGAATTGTGGCACCAATCTCCTTTTGAATCTCTACCAAAATTGTATCTCCTTTTGAATTTTTCTATATTTTTCTCTCTTTTTGGCTCCAAAGATGATAAAAAAATATATGTAATTTTTGGCTAATTAGGGTTTATATGGAAATTAGGGGTTAAGTTAAGTATAGGTGAAATATAGACCGTTAAATCAGCTTCAGATCAAGGGTTGAGATGAAAAAATAGAAAATTAACAACACTGACCAATAGGAATGTGGCACATGGCACAAGAGATTTACTGGGTCAATTCCATGTGATGCAATTTGATTCATGGATACGGGTTGCAAGGTGCCCTAGTGGAAAGAATGGATGAATCATATGCGACATATGGCATGCCCGTTGACCACGCGGGGAACTCGAAATGAATGTTGTGCATCACCTAGTATATATAGCGTGCTTTTATTAGCCCTCTTCACTTGTATGGCATCCACGTGGTACATCTGGTCAACTCCTATGCTTGCATGGCATCCAAGTGGCATCTTTTGATTTGTCCTACACTAAAAAATTTAAATTTTTTTCCAAAAACCTATTGTCACTAGAAATTTTATATTTTAATATTTTTAACCCCAAAGTATTACGTATTGAATACAATGAGCAAATATTAAGTAAAAAAGTGCACTCATGACTCTACTTTTATAGAGTCATCAAAAGGCATGATAATTTTGCAAAAAATTTAAAAATGAACATACATATCCTTAAACAACAAAATAAATTGAATAATTGCAAACATAAGTAAACATAGATTTGATAAAAAAAACTTTAAAAAATGCCTAAATTCATGTGTAAATTTTCTTCTACCCCCAACTTAGAATCTACATTGTTCTCAATATATCAAATATAAATTAAAGATAAAGAAGAAAAAATATAAGTTACCCATTAACCGTAGCTCAATGTGATAAAGTAGTGATGTCGTAAGTCATGGTGCATCCATCATCTAACATAGCTTTATCACACAAACAGAATGTTTTGTACATTTTATAAACCACATCTTTAACAAACAGTTATACATTTAACACTTCTAAATAAAATAAACATAGGTTCACATTAATAGGAAATAAAATAAAAATATATATTAAATATAAAATAAAAATAAATATAGCTAAATTAAAAAGTTCATAAAAACAAAATACATAAAAAATACATGAAAATAAATAAATAAAACTAATTCGGAGTAAATTTGAAGCTCAGTCCTCCATGTCGATCGGTCCTTAGTCATATCCATGTGGGAGCTCATGTAGTCTAAAAATGAAATCATATCTTGGATTTTTAGGTTTTCTCAATTGACTAGAATCAACTCCAAGATGAGAAAGAGTTAGCCATTACCTCTCATGGATATTATGCATATATTCCCCCTAAACGTGATGTTTCGTACTTTGTATATTCAACATGTTGGGTAGTGTATTCTTGTACATAATTCTTCATATAAGTTACATCTTCTCTTAATTGATGAATTTCATCTTTCATGGAAGCTTTTGTAGAAGAGGCTACCCTTTGGCCCTTTGGGTGTATTTCGTACCTAAGTTGAGTTCATTCATGTACGATGGAGTCAATAATTCACCCGATTGTAATAAAACCTCACCTTTTAGATATTTCACCCTTGCTTTAGCATATAAATCTGTAATGAGTTGGTGGAAGAAATAACTCAAAAGGTTATTATTTGTATATAATCTTATCATTTGGTTAATTATTTCTTCAACATCCATGGTCTTAGTGGATGCGATTGTAAATATTAATATAGCCACTTCTTTGGGCACAAAATTGGAGTGTGTGGTAGGCATTAGTCTAGAACAGACAAAAAATTTCGAAATACGGGAAACCTTAGTTAAATGTTTGGCTTTAAAACTTTGTGTTTCCCATTGAAATATTCCCAATCATCCTCATCTACAACTAGGGTTCCTATTACTTCTATATATTCCACATTGTCCAAATAATTTTCATATTCACCTCACCTCACATCTATTAAACCATAATAAGAATTTATATATGATGGGCCAAACGATGCTTGTACATTGATGACTTCTTGAAAAGTACTAAATATTATATGATTTTATACACTTTAAATGACAAAATAGATTTGTAATTGCATAATTTTATCATCATTTTAACAAATATATGTTTTCAAAGTCGCGTGTATGTTTTGTTATCTTTTACATATTTTTGGCTTGAAAATGATTTAATTGATAAATACATGAAGGATCAAACCTAAAATAACTCAATTTCAAACAAGAAGAATACAAAAGATAATATATGTAAAGATTTACATATGATCTAATCAAGCTTGTAAGGGGTGGAACAAAAAGGAGTTTTTTGTTTGTATAATTTTATCGTCTTTTTAGTAAATCTATCTTTATGAAATCATAGGTATGTTTTGTTATTTTTCAGGTATTTATAGCTTCAAATTGATTCACCTGATAAAAAAATCAAGAATAGTACTTGAAAACACTTAGTTACAATCATAAAGTATAAAAGAATAACATATGTTCCAAACCAAATGTAAGGGGTGTAAACAAAATGACTTCTTGAAGTGTAGAAACATACGTGCCAAGGCGACCTTTTATGTGTGCCACAACGTAGGACTTGTGGATTGAGATTCAAACACATTAGAGATTGGATCATATCGCAGTGTAAAAGAAATGCATGTTGCCATATGATCCATATTTTCCTCCTCTTTGTAGCATTTTCTAGCCTATAAAAGGGACACCTTCCTTCATAATAAATCATCCCTTATCTTCCCACCAACTCTCAACTCTCTCTTTTCTCTTAAGTTTTTATTTTCTTAGTTTCAAAGTTCTTCTCTCAATTTTGAGATTTGAACAAGTTTAGTTTATGTAGTAATAGTTCTTTCAATTCTATAAATAGTATTAGTAAATCTGTTTGGAGATTTTTTAGATACATACACAATAATTAAATTCTGTACTTGGAAGAATATGCTTGAGTTATATTTTAAATATATTCTTTTATTTTTAGATTAATTTTATGTGTTATTTTGAATGTTATGTTTAATTTACTAATCATTTATTAAATTAAGCATGTCTAGCTGAAAATACTATGTGATAGATTAGTTAGTTAATCATAATTTCTCAATATAAATTAGGTTATTATAGATATAAATCAATATTATTGATTTTTTATTTTGTGTATAAAAAAGTCCTAAGATAGGGATCACATTCATTGTTAACAATAAACCAATTAATATCCTAAAGTTAGGATTACCAATTGATTAATTATTAAATTATGATTTATTTATAAGCAAATAACAAATTATCTAATTAATGCTTAAGACTGAGCATATAATTAAGACTCTTATCAATGTGTCGAAGGTAGATTAATGATTTAAGTATCTGAAAACTAACTTTTATATTTTAAATCTATTACGAAAAGAATTTCGTCAAAAATTATCGTGTTTTTGTCGGAGAGCAACAATGTTTTTAAATTTTTATTATCAAAATCTTAAAAAAATTTTGTTCTATAAATATTGTGATTTTTATTTGAAATTTTACAATATCTAGATCATTAACTAACTTTAGATATTTTAAATTTTAAATTTTTTAATATATATATAATATAAAATATATCTTTAAAATATAAAATTTTAAATTTTGCCTTAATTTTTTTCTTTTATTTATTTAATTACGTAATCAATTATTTTTCTTTCTTTTTTTATTTATTTACTTTAAATATTATTTATTTTAATATTTTTGTGTTTAGTATTTATTTATACAAATATGTAATATTTAATATACGTGATGTAAATATTGTATAAATTATATCATAAATTTCTTGTATCATAAATTGTTTGTACTATAAATTGTTTGTAACATACTTGTTTATTTATTTTATCCTTTTATTTTTCTACTTGACATGTAATTTTAATTATTTTAAATATTTTATGCAAAGTAGGAGATCCTTAGGACATCTGTCATACCTTACATATATTAATAAATAAATAAAAACTATTAAGTAAGCTAGACTTTGATTTCCACTAGCTTTTAATTGAGCAACACATTGAATACCTACCCTTTGAACCTTTAATTATAGGAGAAATCCACCACAATCTAGGGAGATTAATTTGTGAGAATATTTTGAGCCTTTATCTTTCCATTTTAAGTGATATAATTTTTTCTACTCCTTTAAGCAATATTCTTGATTATTCAAATTGTTTGATGATTTCTATAGGTTTTCTATTGAATGTTAAGATTTTTACATTTGATAAAATATCATTTATTTTTCTTATTGCTTAAATTGAATAACTTAAGTAGAAATTGAAAGTATATACCTTTCTTCATTCATGCATGACTTTCAAAAAAAGAAATACATATGGGGTTAGCATATACAAAAGAAAACAAAATTTAGCCACTCACCAAATCATATAAAATATGTACAAACTGTACAAAGGTTCTTTCTCTAAAAAATAAAAAGAATATCTCTAAAAAAGAGAGAAAGGAAAAAATAAAAATGAGAGAGAGAGAAATAAATAATATAAACTAGATATTGTGACCCAAAAATCCTACAAAGTTGTGAGAAATGGCTAAATACAAAAAGAAAGATAGGACATAATTATTCTTGAAGTTATTGCATTTTTTATCTCTAAAATGCCTATAACTTGAAATTTTTATTTGATGATTTTGTTTGATTATGTTATTTCTTTATAAATCATACTATTTAATTCCTTTCATGAGATCAATATTAGACACTATTTTGAGCCTTTTTCTTTTTTGAACATATATGGATCTATTAGTTTATTTCTTTACCTAAACTCTATTCATATATACCTTTGAACGAGTATTTAAACTCATAGGATCAATGTGATATTGAGAATATAACTTGTGAGATTTAGGATTGAAGCAAATTCAAATTCCAAACATTGAAATCAGGCAAAGTAATATTGATGCATTTTTATTTTGGATATAAATGTGATTTTAACCTAATTGTTATAATAAATTATGAATGTTTAGGATGTCAAAATAACTTATACTTTGAATTTTAATTATGAACTTAAAAGATACTAGGCATATGAGAAGTTTTATTGAATTTTTTCTTTGTTAAAATTTTAGTTTGTTATTTGTTTGTGTGTTATTTGTTTATTTTTGTTATCTCTTTTAATTTTTTTCATTTTAGTTTTATGTTTCTAGATATCATCTCTAAAAGCCCTTATGATAATTAAACTCGTCCACTAGGGTGATCTAAGGGTTTAAAAGCTTGTTGTATATGCTAAATAATCGTGTCAATCTATGAAAATAATTTATGATAGTTTAATTTTATATTAGTTTTTGTTTTTAGTTTTTCAATTTCCTTGTTAGAGACTAGCAAAAAGCTAGTTTGGGGTTTTGATGAGTGCTTAAAAGTACTAATTATAATGTGATTTTATGAACTTTAAATGTTAAAATATATTTGTATTTACATAATTTTATCATCATTTGAACAAATCTATCTTTTTAGCATCATAGGTATGTTTAGTTGTTTGTTAGGTATTTATAGCTTCAAATTGATCTAACTCGTAAACACTTAAAGAATAGTACCTAAAAGCACTCAATTACAACCATAATATATAAAATAATAAAATATGTATGCCTTATATATGTTCCAAACCAATTATAAGGGGTGTGAAACAAAAGGGCTTCTAAAAGTGTAGAAACACAAGGGTCGTAATGACCTTTTATGTGTGCCTTAATGTAGGACTAGTGAATCGAGATTCAAACAAGTTACAAATTGTCTCATGGCACAATGCAAAAGAAATATATACCACAACCCCCAACTTTAGGATCCATATTTTCCTCCCTTTTGTAGCATTTTCTAGCCTATAAAAGGGATCCTTCCTCTTCACAACAAATCATCCCTTATCATCCCAGCATCTCTCAGTTGTCTCTTTTCTCTTAAGTTTTTATTTTCTTAATTTCAAAGTTCTTCTCTCAATTTTGAGAGTTTAGCAAATTTAGTTTATGTATTAGTAGTTCTTTCAATATAATAAATAATATTAGCAAATTTGTTTGGAGGTTTTTTAGATACAAAAATAATACTAAAATTTTGTACTTGAAATGATATGCTTGAGGTATAATTAAAATGTATTATTCTATTTTCATATTAATTTTATGTGTTGTTCTAAATGATATTTTTAATTTACATATCATTTATTAAATTAAGCTTGTTTAACTGAAAATACTATGAGATATTTGTAATATTGTTATGCTTATGAAATATTAAAATAGGTGAATATTTTTATAAGATAAATTAAGTTTTAGTTCTTTAAGATTTATACGAAGTTTGTTAAAGAAAAATATACTAACGAAGTATGTTTTATAATTAGCATTATAGTCAAATTTAGGATTTAATTATTTGAATGTGATTTAGAGTCAACTCTTTGATTTTGGATTTGATTACTTGGATCTTTAGAATAATCTATTTCAAAGATTTTATAAGATTTATTATTGAAAGATATATTAACGATAATTTTTTAATAATATATTTAAAATCTGAAAGTTAGTTTCCAAATATTTAAATCACTAATCTAATTTTGACACCTTGATAAGAGTCTAAATCATATGCTAGCCCTTAAGCAGTAATTAAATGGTTTTCTATTTACTTAAAAATAAAACATAATTTAATAATTAATCAATTGGTAATATCAATCTTAGGATATTAATTGGTTTATTATTAATAATGAATCTTATCTTTGCTTTAGGACTTTTTCATACAAAAAAGAAAAACTCAATAATATTAATTTATATATTTTATAACCTAATTTATATTAAGCAAACATAATCAACTAACTAATCTATTTCATAAATTTTTCATTTAGTGTAAATGTTATTTCCTTGACGTTCGTTAAATCCATCTTTTATTTTGTGTTATTAGTTTAGATATTTTAAAACACAAACTTTGTGACATAATGTTTAGGTTTAATTTTTTATTTTTAAGAATTGTTTTGAATTATTTAAAAACCATGTGATTAATTTTTAGACTGACCTTGGAAATATACTTTTAATTTTTTATAAAGTTATTCATACACTTGTGAGCTAATTTAAAATATAAAAAATTCATGTATCAAGTTTTTATGCATCAGTCACGGAGTGAGAGCTTTAGATGATGAATAAAATGTGTGCCAAATCAATACATGATGCGACAATAAACATTGTGTGGCATGGCACATGACTCTCTCATCTACATTTCTCTCATGTGTACAACATTTTATAAACCTATATAAACTCTCTTCCCTCTCTAATTCCATATCCCTCTCAACTCTTTCTTAGTTTTCTCTTAGCTTTCTTATTTTTTATAATTTTTCTTTTAACTCTGCTCTGAATTTGGGAGTTAAAGAAGTTTAGTCTATTTAGTAGTTCTTTAAATTCAATAAATAATATTGGCAAATATGTTTGTAAGAAACTAAAAATATGAAAGTTAGATTTATAATTTGATTATCTAGATTTGATTTAGACTCAATGCTAGAATTTAGATTTGATTATTTGGATATGAGTTATTCTCTATTTCAAAGGTTTTTATAAGAATTACTATTTAAAAATATATTGGTGACATATTTTTTATAGTAAATTTTAAAATTTGAAAGTTAGTTTTTCGATACATCAATATTAAATTCAACTTTTTGGCACAATGATTGAGAGTCTAAATTATGTGATCCTCCTTAACCGGTGATTAGATGATTTATTATTTCCCTATAAATAAATTATAATTTAATAATTAATCAATTGATGGGTCCTACCTAAGGATATTAATTGTTTTTTTATTAACAAAGAATTTGGGCCTTACCTAAGGACATTTTTATACAAAACAAAAAATATTAATAATATCAATTTATATATTTAATAACCTAATTAATAATGAGTAAGTATGTTTTACTAACTAATTTATCCCATAAATTCTCCATTGAGTGTTAAATGTTATTTTACTGATATTTATTGATTCTATCTTTAAGTTTATATTATTAGTTTAGATATTTTCAAAACCAAAACATGTCATTTCTTACAAAGTGATTCGTGCACTTACGAATATTTAAAAGTATATAAAATTTGTGTAATATGTTTTTGTGCATCATACATATTGAACACTTACCGTATTATTAACAGTGTCGAGAATATTTGCATAAAATTCTCATACGATGGACTCAATAGTGGCTTTTGAGTTCTTAACAAATAGTCTCCATCCAAGTTCCACAATTATGTTCATAATCCCTTCAAAATGACTATCTTGTCTAACATGAAATTCCATTCCTCTTTCTACTATAAAGTTTTATTAATTTCAGTAGCCATGTCAAATCTAAGTTTAACCATTACAATAACAAATTTGGTTATATTGTATTCTACGGGGATTTCCTTTTTCTTTCTAGTATCCCCTATGTTTCTTTTGGGAACCATTAAATCAAGTTCTTAAAACAATTAGGGTTTTCACAAATATTATAGAAATTTAAGCAACAATAATCTAAATATTAAACCAAAATTTTCCTTTCACCCTTTCTTAGATCAATTTAGATTTTTTTTTATTTAATCCAAAAATCTCATAAATAATTCACATAAAATCAGAAAATAATCGAACAATTATTTGAGAAATTTTTGGTCACTTATTTGTTATTTGTATAACCCTTTGTTGAAAAAGATGGAGATTGAAGAATACTCCTTTTTGAATATGAACTCCTAAAGAACTTGTGGAAGATTTGAAAAAATCTTTCGAAAAATAACTAGAAATCACTTAGGAATGAGAAGTGTATAAGGAAACAAGAAGGATTTTAGGAAAAAAAAAAGGTATGATTTTTAAAGGATATTGAGTGTTTAGAGGAAGAAAAATTTAGGTTTTGGTGAGGAAAAAGAAAATAAAATGAGAGAAAACTAGTATGGAATGTATCAAGCTAGTGGTTTTAGTGAAAATTTTAAACACAATCCATGGCGTAGGATATTTCATGCCTCGATACGAGCATAGATTCTTCTAGACCAAACATTAAAATACCAATGGGCCATAGCACACTAATCTTCATACCCAGTGTGATATGATTTTCTTCACTCTCCAATTTCATCCCATATGCCCTACAACCACAAAAGGCTATGCAATGACTCAGATTCATTTTTTTTAATACTATAATGAATCTAATATTATGTACTAAAAAATTATAAAAAATAAAAAATAAAAACAATTATTGTCTTAATAAGACGTTGCTTAGGGGACTTCAAATTTTTAACAAACTTAATGCCCCCAGGTCATTGAGTTCACTTGTCATTCTTACTTGAAATGGCACATTGCTCCACTTGTATCTCCATCCTTATCACGGATGCTTCCAACTAGTCCAACCTTTGATTATTTTTGGATTGGTTGTCCTTGCTTATTTGAATGAAAGCATTCAAGTTATACTCTAATATTGGTTTTTTGGGAGGATTTCATGGCACCTATTAGGAGGGGAATTGTTGGCCATGTTGGTTAGACTTATGGGCAAAATGATGATTATAAAAAGTTTCCTTTTTAGTTACGGACCTAATTAGTTATAAAAGGATGAATAGAAGATTAACAAATATATGACAAATTAATTTCATAGATAGTCACATATGCAATCACGTATAAATAAAATAATGTGAATATATAAAGATTAACGCATGAGAGTTTTAGATAAAAACAACCTAGGCCAAACCTCAAAATAATTTACTTAAAATCCCCTACTTTCATCATAGTCTCCACAAGAAAGGTATTCAGATCTGGACCAACATTCTCATGAACTCGAGTAACACGAGTTATTCGAACTTGTATAACTGGTACCTGAAAATTTAGCATAATAACACAAGTTCAAATATGTGACCTAGAGAAAATCCAATAATGAACAATCCTAACTAGATGATTTAGCAAATATATCAGATAAATCAAAAACAACTAGCAACCCTAGAGCAATTAGTTTAAAGCATAGTATCACAAATATTGTTGGCTCATTAATTTATAAAACATAACCATAAATTTTTGATAAACTAACTCAATGAAAAAAGCCTACTTAAATATTTTTAGCAAAATAAGAGAGAGAGAGAGAGAGAAAGAGAGAGAGAATAAGATGAAGATAATAATGCTTAATAATGTTCTTTTGTGGTTAACAAAATTGTTAACCAATGGTATGATTAAATAGCATGAGTAGAGACCCTAGGTCAAAGATATATTACAAATCTATCCTTGAAAGTATTTAAAAGAGCTTTAAAATACAAGGACAACATAGCTTGAGTAAAAATTAGGTTAAACTTGAAAAATTGGCCACTCGATCTATCACGAACTAACTCAATTGATCTAGTCAAGCTCGATCAATCTAGTGAAACAATTAATTCATTTTGAAATAAGTGGATTGATCTACTCACTAATCTCGATCGATCTAATGCTCTATCAATCGAGTA
This sequence comes from Hippophae gyantsensis, assembly GCA_030763125.1. NCBI lineage: Eukaryota > Viridiplantae > Streptophyta > Magnoliopsida > Rosales > Elaeagnaceae > Hippophae > Hippophae gyantsensis. The sequence continues at coordinate 35,276,639 of CM061035.1, read as the reverse complement.
TTAATTCCTCGATTGATCTACTCATATCAAAATTAATTCAACCATGTAATTAAGCTCAATCGATCGAGTAGCCCATATTTAGGTACAACAAACTTCCTATCATACTTTTATATTGCATTTGACCAATGCTCTTACCTAACTCATCCATTGAAATCTTAGCACTAGTACTTATAAGGGTTCTCAAATGCTTACTTATTTTAAGTCCAAATTTCTTAATTGAATTACATGCATATTTGGTTTGAGATATAAAGATTGCATTATTTAATTGTTTAATTTGCATACCAAGATAATATATGAGCTCACCCATCATTGAAATTTCAAATTCACTGGCCATTATGCTTATAAAATCATCAACAAGAGAATTGGATGTTGATTTGAAGACTATGTCATCAAAATATATTTGAGCTATGAATATATTTTATTTGGTCCTTTTAACAAAAAGAGTCTTATCAACTCCCCTTCAATCAAATCCCTTGTTCAAAAGATAAGCCGTATGTTTCTCATATCAAGCTCTAGAGGCTTATTTCAAACCATAAAGAACCCTATTGAGTTTATAAACATGTTTAGAAATTGTGATTCAATAAATCTTTTTGGTTGTTCAACATAGAATTCTTTGCTAAGTAATAAATTTAAGAAGGCAGATTTTATATCCATTTCAAAGAGTTTGAATTTCAAAAAATATGCAATGACAAGTAAAATCCTAATTGATTCTAACCTATCTATAGGAGAAAATGTTTCCTCAAAATCAATTCCTTCAACTTGTTTATATCCTTATGCAACTAGCCTAGCCTTGTTTCTAATCATAACATAATGTTTATCAGATTTTCTTTTAACCCATTTAGTTTCTATGATGTTTTTATCTTTAAGTTTAGGTACTAAAGTCCAGCTATCATTCCTAGTGAATTAAGCTAGCTCACCCTATATGGCATTTATCGAGAATTCATCATTTAAAGATTCATTAACATTTTTTGGTTCTATTTGAGAAACATAACAATGATGAGTTATCCCACTTACATATCTACATATCTCTTTCTAGTTCCTATGATTCTATTTGGATCACCAATGATTTTTCAATTGGGTGGTTTTTAGCAGTACATGTTAGCCTTTGAGTTTGAATGTTGGGTATGGTGACCTTATCATCCAAGGCTGACTCTTCATCTACCTCATTATCCACCTTTTTAGTGTCTGGCATTTCATTAATCTAATCCTCAATTAGGAAGCTTATGCTTAAAATTTCAATTTTATCATCAGTCATTAGAGTACTAGTACCTGCATCATCTATAACTACATTGATAGACTCCATTATAGTATTAATTCTCAAGTTAAACCCTCTAAAGGCTCAACTTGTTAATGATTAACCTAGAAAGATACCTTCATCACTTCTAGAGTCAAAGTTTCCTAGATTCTTACAATATCTAAAGATGTAACATTTACTTCCAAACATATGTGGATGCATAAGATTAGGTTCCTTACCTTTCCATAACTCATAGGGAGTTTGGTTTGTACTTGGATTTAGGTAGACATGGTTCATTATGTAGCATGAAGTACTTATTACCTCAGTCCAAAAATTCTTCGGAATTTCCTTTGCATGTAGTAAGACTCTTGCCATCTCTTGCAAAACCCAATTCTTTCTTTGTACTATCCCATTTTGTTGTGTGGTGATTGGTGCTAAGAACTCATGAGTTATACAAGGTTGTTTTCAAAATTTAGCATATCTTGAGTTTTCAAATTCCTTTCCATTATATTTTCTTAGTCATATTATATTGGTTATTCTATTGCTTGCTTCAATTTACACTTTAAGAGAAAAGGAACTAAATAAGTCAAAAGCATTATATTTTTCTATCAGGAATTCAACCCATGTAAAATGAGAAAAATCATCAACAACATTAATAATATATTTCTTGCCATCTAAACTCTTCATTCTCATAGCACCCATAAGGTCGTGGTGAACTAACTCAAGCTTTTTGCTTGTGTTAACTCCTTTGATTTTTTTATGAGAATGAAAGAAAGGTCATACTTCAAACTTCTGTCGAGTTTCCAGAAAAATCCATGAATTAAACTTGGAAGAAGATACTTTGCAAAAAATCTCTACTCTTTTCATTGAAACCTCCTCTGAATTCGAAACCTGGTCTGAAGACTCCTCGGATGACCAAAAACCCCCAAGTTGATGAGATAGACACAACTGACTCTAATTCTGACAAATCAATAAATGTGCTTACAAAAGAACAACATCTCATCCTAAACATAGTTCAATATATATAAGACCCAAATCTCCAAAAACAATATCTTGATCATCTAACTACTTCATTGGACAATGAACAAAATGAAAAAACTTCTAAACTTACTTCCACCAGCATTGGTAGATATGATCTTATTGCCATCCTAGAAATAAGGAAAGAAAGAAAAAATCCACAAGGATCTATCCAAGACCTAAAAATAAAAATTAACACCATTAAGCTTGAAATATAATAGCTTAAGCAAAAACAAAAGGAGGATTCTAAAGTAATCCAACTCTTTCTTTCTCACCAAGCCAATGAAAATAATAGCGATTCTGATAACGAAAAACCCTTTGATCTCCAAAACCTTGAAAACATAGAAAATGTCTCAGATGACTTTTTCTTCATCTTAAAAGAAATAACAACAAGAAAATATATTATCAAAATTACACTTGCTTTCTCTAATAATTTCAAGATTGACAAAGTTGCACTATTCGACACTGGTGTAGACTTAAATTGTAGTAAAATTGCTTTCGTGCCAAAAATTTACATCTAAAAACTAATGAGAAACTATCTTCAGCAAATAATTCAAAAATGAAAATAATTGGCAAACCTCAAGCTAGTATTTTAAACCAAAACTTTCTATTAAAAACTTCATTTGTTCTTGTTTCTGATATTCATCATTCAGTAATCTTAGGAACACCATTCACAAATCTTACCACACCATTTTCTGTAAAATATGATAAAATTTCTTCAAAAACTCAAAACGGAAAGCTTGAATTTCCATTTTTAGACAAACCAAAAACAAGAAATCTTAACATCATAAAAGCCAATTCCATTTATAAAAATGAAATTTCTACACTCATAAAAGGTAAAGAAACTCATCTTTCACAATTGAAATGAGAAGTAGAGAATTTAATAATTGAGAAAGATTTGCAGACAAACCATATACAACAAAAAAATTATGAATTCCAAAACCTTTTTTGAAAAGGAAGTTTGTTCAGATCTTCCAAATACTTTTTGGACCAGAAACCATCATATGGTCGATTACCATATTAACAAAACTTCAATGAGAGAGATATTCCAACTAAAGCTCAGCCAATTTAGATGAATGCCAAACTAGAACAATTTTGCAAAAAAGAGATCCAAGATCTCAAATCTAAAGGATTGATTTCAAAATCTAGGTCACCTAGGAGCTGTGCAACTTTCTATGTAAACAAAGCCTCAGAAATAAAAAGAGGAACACCTTATAAACCTCTTAACAAAGTCTTGAAATGGATTCGGTACTCAATTCCAAACAAAAAGATATTTTACAAAGGTTACATTCTTCATGCATCTTTTCAAAGTTTGATATGAAATATGGATTCTAGAAAATTGAGATTGAAATAAGACATAGATACAAAACTACATTTACAGTGCCGTTTGGCCAATACGAATGAAATGTGATGCCTTTCGGTCTTAAAAATGCACCTTCTAAGTTCCAATGGATTACGAATGATATTTTTAACCCTTACTCAGAATTTTGTATTGTATACATTGATGATGTACTCATATTCTCTAAATCCATTCAAAAACATTTAAAATGTCTTGAACATTTCCTACAGGTTATAAAAAAAATGGTCTTGTCCTCTCTGCTAAAAAAATCACCCTATTCCAAACTAGGATCAGATTCTTAGGGCACCACGTGTCTTGGGGAACTATTATCCCTATAGAACGATGCTTAGAATTTGAAAATAAATTCCCTAATAAAATTATTGATAAAACCCAGCTTCAGAGATGTTTAGGAAGCTTAAACTATGTTATAGATTTGAGTCCAAATATAAACCGCTTAGGAAAACCCCTCCACAATAGGCTTAAGCTAAACCCTGAACCTTGGACAGATGAATATACTAAAATAGTCCAAAAAATTAAAACCTAAATATTGGCTATCCTTTGTCTCCACTTATGAGACCCTAGTCTACCTAAAATTGTAGAAACTGATGCTAGTGACATTGGATATGGTGGTATCTTAAAACAAATTCAAGGGGAGAGAGAGTAAGTAGTCCAATACACCTCTGGTCATTGGAAGATTATTAGAAACATTATTCCACAATAAAAAGGAAATATTATCAGTTGTTTTGTGTATTATAAAATTTCAATCTGATTTATTAAATCAAAAGTTTCTATTACAATTTGATTGTAAATCTACAAAAGAAATTTTGCTAGATACAAATTCTTTACCCAATTTCCTAACCCATGAATTCTTACAAAACATGTCATTAAACTAACCATGTCTTGAAGTAAAGGAAAAGAAGAAGAAAAAACTCCAATAAAACCAACTTCTTCAAAACTAGTCAAACTATCATCTTCAAAACCTATTATAACCTGGGCAGAAATAGTTGAAGCCGAAACCCAACAAAACCAAACTAATAACAAAAACCAGCAAGTTCAAGAATAGGTCAAGTCTCTAACTGAATCTCTTGAACTCCTCAAAGCTCTCCAAAACTCTCTCCAAGAAATCAGAGCACAAAACAGGACAGAGGCCCCAGTCTCTACAGGTAAAGTCTCTAAAAATGTTAAAAAGGAAGAATCCTCTTCAAAAGCTCTTATTGCAAAACATGATTTAGAGAATGTACTCTCTTTCGGTATAATCTATGAAAAATTAGAATCATCTTTTAAAATAATCCCTGGACCAGGGAAAAAGAAGCTAGTCTCTCAAAAACCATTTTCAAAATCCTCTGAGTATATTTTAAAACTAGATGCTCATACAATTATAATAGTTGAACGAGGGTTCCATGACGAGCATCCTTATTCTTCTATTCAAAAAATGTTTGGAAAAAAATTGGTTTTATAAACCATGGGATTTAACTAAAATCCCAGAATATTATCAAAGTATTTTGGAATATAGAGGAATTGTTGAATACAAACACTTTTTCTAAGCCTTCTTACTCCACCTGTAAAATCTTAAAGGTCTTGTCTCTATCAGAATGGGATCAAGAATTATCCAAAATTAAAGCCTTCCCCATCAGTCTTAAAACCACTTTATGTCATGGTAAAACCTTTAATTACTGTGATTATGAACATGCCTAGTTCAATGCCTTCTTCATTCAAAACCAAAACTATAGCCATTCTTGGCTATTCTATTTTAACACCAAAATCGTTGAACCCATAAAATTTCCTTCCTGGTTTACCCATTGGTGGCAATTGCTCGGCTCCTTACCAACCATCATCACCCCTGAGGTCCAAGAAAGTTTTAACCTTTTTCAAAACCTTTATAAACCCAATGAAGCTAAAAGAAAATTCTCGACTGCGTGTATCTTCTCTAAAACAATTTACCTTCCTTGGGTATGCCAATGGTTCATCGAACTAACACTCAAAGAAGTCACAATTCTAAAAGGAAGATATAAGATAAAATGGTGGACATTGTTCAATGTCTGCAAGACCATACTAAAACCAGTTGTGCATACATGGCTCCATAAAGCCCATGGAACAATAAAACTCAAAGAAGTGGTCCCAAAAGAATTACTTCTGACCCAATATCGGTTCCAAGCTCAAAAAGTCCAGGCAACTATTACAGGATAAAACTGAGTCTTCTAAATAGTCTTTCAATGTTTCTACATCTGATGAAGAATCATAACCTCTCATCGACCTTGGAAATAAAAACAAAGATGACTACTTTGTGATATTCCCTCCAATTCTATAATAATAATAAAAAGTATAATATTTGTGCCTTTGTAATATTTGTACTAGTATATTTGGGCCTGCGTGTCCCTATGTAAAATGTATTCTAGACCTGCGTGCACATAAGGTAAAATATATTTTGGGCTTGCATGCCTATAAAAAATCCAACAAAGAAGCCCATAAAATATAAATCATTGTAGTGTCGGCAAAAGAAGACAAAAATCTACAGTAGAATGGCCGATAGAGCATCTTATCAACAGTAAAAAGAAGTAGACAAAATAATGTTCACAAAATAGTAGAAGCATCTACAAACAGTAAAAGCATAGGACAAAATATTGTTCACATACAGTACAAGCATCTTTAATAGTAAAAACTTGCCTATAAAAGGAAGTTCCTCTCTCGAGATCATTTCTATATACATTTATCCCTTTCTCTGAAGATCTTTCATTTTAGTTATCTTTCATTTTATCTATTTATCTATATTGTACTAAAACCATGGCCAGATAAGCCGCCTATCTTCAATATAATGTGCTTGCCCAATAGTATTGTATTTATTTAGAATAAGCTACCCAGATCCTTGGTCTATATGTATGTATGTATATATGTATGTATGTATGTATGTATGTATGTATGTATGTATGTATGTATATGTATGTATGTATGTATATTCATTAATATCATACAGTGAGTGTGGCCAAATGGTAATAAGGGATGAAGTTTGACTACCCAAAGTAACAATTTTTGGATTAAATGGCCACAAGTCGTTCTAGCCCTAATGAGTACTCAAAAAGTAATAAAATTACTATGATTTTATGCACTATAATTGATTAAAATAAATATATATTTATATGATTTTATCATATTTTTATATAATTTGTCTTTTCGGAATCACGAGTATTTTTATTATGCACTATAATTGATGGTTGTTTGTAAACATGATATAATAATAACGTTATTATGCTTGTGAAATATTAAATAGGTAAAATTCTCTAAAATGAATTAATTTTTTTTTATTCAAGATTTTATATTTAGAATGTTAAAGAGAAATATATTATTTTTCATTACAAACTTAAATCTAAAAATTAGATTTTAAGGTTTAGGTATCCGGTCTGATTTAGATTAGTGCTCTTTTATTTGTAGATACAATCGCCCGGTAGTTAGATTGAAGCTCTATTTCAAAAGTTTTTATAAGAATTATTATCTGAAAATGTATTTACAACATGTTTTCAGTAGTAGTTTTAAAACTTGAAAGTTAGTACTCGGATAATTAAATTCTTAGGTTTAATTTGGACACCTTGAATAAAGTTTAAACTATCTAACCCCACCAAAGGTGGCATTTAAATGGTTCATTTTCAATCTTTTAGAAAAAAGAATTAATTTAATTAACCAAATTAGTTATCAATCCCACCCATAGGTGTTAATTGATTTGTTTAGTTAACAAAGAATATCTAACCCAACAAAGGTGGTATTCATATAAAAAAGAGAAAATGAATAAATATCAATTTATATCTTTAATAACCTAAATAATATGAGCAAACATAATTAATTTAGTTATTATATCCATAAATACTCCACTATTATAAATGATAAAATTTGCATAAATTTTTATTAAATCTGTATCTATGTTTATTTTTATGTTATTAGATTAGACACACAAAACCACAAATATCGTGACAAGATGTTTAGGATTTAATTTCGTTTTTAAAAGTTTGAATAATAAATTAAAAACCACATACATTTCTTCCTTAGATCGACCTTGGGAGTATACTCTACATTTTCTATGAATTGATTTGTGCACTTGTCAGAGTTTTATAAATATAAAACCAAAGTATTCATAGGATCAGCGTTGCTCGTTTTTCCCATCAAGTTTTTGGCACAGTTGCTGGGGATGAAATCAAGTTTTTGGCGATCCCAGTCCTACTCATCAAGTTTTTGGCACCGTTGTCGGGGATGAAATAACGTTTTTAAATTATTTATCAAAATTTTAAAAAACAATTATGTTGTAAATAATTGTTATTTATTTTATTTTGATTTAAAAAAAACAAAAAAAAATTAATAAGTAAATAAATAAAGAAAAAATTTCTATTCATGAATAGTAAAAAAATTTAAATAAAAGTTAAAATAAATATTTTTTTCCTTAACAAAAAATAAAAAACTAACCGTTCATGAATAGTTAAAAAAATTCCAAATTTCAAATTTTGTAAAAAATAATTCAAATTGAAAAACTAAATAAATAAAAAAAGATGTACATTGTGAATAGTAAAATGATTTTGAAATTTTAAATTTAAAGTTAAAAAAAATAATAAATTTCAAATAAATAAATAATTTTAAAAAAATTAATTAAAACAATTTTACAAAAAAAATAATAATATAATTTATTTTATTTTATTTTATTATTCTCTTTTAAAAAATAAGATTACAAAAAATAAAAATAAAAAGCTTTTCAATTTTTTTTAAATAATTAAAGGAAAAAAAATTATAAATTATAAAAAAAATAATAAAAATTTATTTTGTTTAATTATTTTCTTTTAAAATAAATAAAAAAAAAATTTAAAATTGAAGTTTTAATTTTCATTTAATTTTTAATTTTTAATTTTTTAATTTTATTTTGTTTTTATTTATTTTTTTAAAATCTTAATTTTTTTTTAAATAAATGAATAAAATTTAACTATTTTTTTCTTAATTTTCGTTTAACTTAATTAACTTAGCATAAAAAGTAAAGATCTAAGGGAGTTTTGTCTAAGAGACTAGTTTTTAAGTCTTTGTGCCATTAGTCTTTCCTCGGAATGTTGTTTTGTCTAAGATGATGGTTTTTAAGGAGCCTTTGCACCACCATTTTTTCTTGGGAACACTCTTGGTTAATACTGATTATGTTATTTTAACTTAGATATTATACTTGAAAAATTAAAAATAAATAAAGAATAAAAAAATTCTGAAACTATTTCTAAAATTTTAAAATTTTAATTACAATCTAAGGAGTTAGTTGCTTTGTTAGATCTAGGTACAATTGTGTTTTGATGCCTTAATTATTTGACTTGCACCTAGACGTGGGTTATCTAAAACCCTCAAGCATGCCCCTAGTTTTAAGTACAGAAAAATTTGAAAATCTATAGGGCATGACTGAAAAAGTATAGGTAGACAACTATGTCTTACCTGTAGATTTGATTGACTCAATGATGTGGGAACATTGAGTTTACTTAAAATGAAATCCCCAAGTTACATCTTGCTAAGACTTTAAACTAAGTGTTGGATGGGAGGCAACCCATCATTTTAGGTAATTTTTTTATTTATTCTTTATTTTAGTTTAATTTCATGTGAATAATCTTAAAATTCTTAAAACTAAAAATATTTGTTGACATGTTAAAAGTTCACAGCGATCTGTTTGTGTGCACTTTAATAAACATGATGAATGCACCTACATTTCTCCATTACTACTTGCACATTCTCAGGAAATAGGTAATTTTCTTTCTCTTTTCTCTTTATCTTTAATTTACAGTTATTATATTGAGGACAATGTAAGTTCTATGTTGGTGAAAAGTTACCATGCTTAATTAAAAATAATAATTTTATTTTATTTTTATGTTCACATTTTCATTTTTTTTATGTTTGATTTTATTTTCTTTGTGTGGTTTAGTAATTTTTCAAATTTTAGAATTAGTTTAAAAAAACAAATTTCTCCCAAATATTTATCATTTTTTTAAATCAAATTTAAGTAAATATTTAAGTCTTTTGCACTGTTAGATTAATTTTTGAAAACATATCATGATATATATTTTTTGGTAATTAGTTAATTTTTGTCATAACTAGTATTTCTTGATAAGATGTGGAAATTATATTAAACCCAAAATCGGTGTTTATGAATTTGTTTTAGTAGAGACTACCTTTATGAAATATAATTTGAGCATAATTTCCTTTATTGAGAGTGAAATATATATTTTTTCTACTCCAAACACATTTCTTATTTCTTCAAATTCTTGGATGATCTCTATAGGTATTAGCATTGAATGTATGAATTTTTTTCTCATCTTAATAGAGTGTCGTATATTTTTTTATTATTTTTGCTTAGATTAAATGATTTAAGTAGAAATTGATAGTATATGCTTTTGTCTCAATCATGCATGACTGCTAAAAAAAAGACATATATGGGGTTACCTAAATCAAAATCAAACAGAAAAGCCACAAAATTAACCACTCACCAAAATCCTAAAAAATGTACAATCTGTACATGGTTGACTCTCTAAAAAATTATATATATTGAAAAATATCTTGAGAAAAATATAGAGAGATAAAGAATATATAGTATAATCTACATACTATAACCCGCATTAACCACTCACCAAAATCCTAAAAAATATACAATCTGTACATGGGTTGACTCTCTAAAAAATTATATATATTGAAAAATATCTTCAGAAAAATATAAAGAGATAAAAAATATATAGTATAATCTACATACTATGATCCGCATTGCCTAAAAAGTTGTGAGTAAAGGCTAATTATAAAAGAAAAATATAGGAAGTAATTCCCTAAAAAGTCTTTGCACTTTCTTCATTTATAAAAGGCATATATCTTGAAATTTTTGCTTAATGAGTTTGATTTATACATGAAAATAATTTTTATATATGATATCTTTACAATTTATACATTCGATTCCTTTCATGAAATCAATGTTAAAATAACACTTTGAGCCTTTATTCTTTATACATATGCGAACATATTAGTTCATTTTTATACATAAACTCTTTCGTATATAAATTAGTATGAGTGTTTAAACCCATAGGATTTAGTGTTTTGAGGGTATTGACTTGTGAGGAATAGAGTCGAAGTGAATTCAGATTCCAGACACTAAAATTGGGTGAAATTAAATTGATACATTTTTTATATGAAATATGAAAATGATTTTCGACTAATTATTATAATAAATCATGATTGTTTAAGAAGATTAAAATAACTTATGCTTTAGATTTTAATTATGATTGTAATGGATATTAAAAAGTATGAGACATTTTTGTGTTATGTTTTATGTTGTTTTCTTTTATTTTATTCTTAAAAGTTAATTTTTGATTTTGTTGTAATTTTAGTTTTTAATTTGTTATTTTTATTATTTCTTTTAATTTTTACATTTACTTCAATGTTTGTGGGTATGATTACTGAAAACCCTCACGAGACTCAAACTCATCCACTAGGGCAACCTAGTGGTTTAAAGGTTTGTTGCATATGCTAAATGCAACCGTGTCAATCCATGGAAGTGATTTAGGATAGTTTAATTTTTAGTTTTTATCGCTTCTCTTGCTAAGGGACTAGCAAGAAGCTCGTTGGGGGTTGTGATAGTGCTTAAAAATTACTAAAATTATCATGATTTTATGCACTATAATTGATTAAAATAAATATATATTTATATGATTTTATCATATTTTTATATATTTTTGCCTTTTCGGAATCACAAGTATTTGTATTATTTTTCAAGTATTTTCGCTTAAAAAAGTAACTTAAAGACTCAAAGAAAAATACTGGAGGCAATACATCACAAATATATTAATAAAATAAATGAGAAAAAGTCAACAAAGATTGAAAAATTGGATAAAATAGATCAAAAGGGTCAAAAATTTCAAAAAGGATGAAATCGCGCATGCAGCTGCCCAACAACATCGTCCAACGCACGCAACTGCCTATCAGCAATGAAAAATAATATATTTTTCTCTAACATTCTTAATATCAAATCTTGAATAAAAACAAAATCAATTCATTTTAGATATTTTTACTTATTTAATATTTCGCAAGCATAACAACGTTATTATTATATCATGTTTACAAATAGCCAGCAATGTTAAATTTAATTATAGACAAATTAAATATAACATATAAGAATAAAACATAAAAATAACTACAAAGAAAATAAAATCCTTACAGTATTTTGACGCTAATCCTGTTGCTGGAAAACCTCCAAATGGAATTGTATTTCCATTTATTGAATAAAAAAGCTAATAAATTACAAAAACATAATTAGTTCTTCTCAAAAAGAGAAGAACTCTAAAACTAAGAAAAATTAAAAACTAAGAAATGAAGAGAAAGAAAGAGAGAGGAAGATGATTTTAGGTGTGTTTTGGTGTGGAGAGAATGAGGGTATTTATAGGTGAGGATAGAAAGAAAAAGTGGGAGAAAAAATGATAAAAAAATGTAGAAAATGCATAGTAGGTGAATGATGACGTCTACTGACGTCATTGGTAGGTGAGGCATGGCGGTGCACACGGATGGGGCAGATGGACGCAGTGTCATGCGCGGATGGGGTGAATGAGCGCAGGCACGTGCCGATTGGACGCATATGGGCGCAAGCGCGTGCGGAAAGAGAAAGAGGCGTGCACATGGACGCGTGGCTTTGGTGTGGTTTAGGCTATGCATGCACGTTGCTCGGTGTGGCTGGGCATTGCGGCGGTGCTACGTGAATTTCTGGGTGTGGTTGAGCATTGTGGTACGCGCTGCTCGACATTGGTAGGCGGCTGCGCGCGTTGGATGGCGCTACTAGGCAGCTGCATATGCAATTTCATCTTTTTTTGACATTTTTGACCCTTTTGATCCATTTTATCCAATTTTTCCATCTTTGTTGACTTTTCCTCATTTATTTTATGAATATATTTGTGATGTATTACCTCCAGTATTTTTCTTTGAGTTTTTAAGATACTTTTTTAAGCAAAAATAGCTGAAAAATAATAAAAATACCCGTGATTCCGAAAAGGCAAAAATATAGAAAAATATGATAAAATTATATAAATATATATTTATTTTAATCAATTATAGTGCATAAAATCATTGTAATTTTAGTACATTTTGAGCACTCATCAAGCCCATCGCTTACAAACTAATGGGCTAGGGATGGTACAACATGGTAAAGCTTATAGGAAAAAAATCTAGGTATGGCATGGCTCATGTATAGATTATGGGCTTGTACAAGATGCTAACTAATGGACCCATGAGCTAGCATGTCATGTTAATTAACTAATTAGGCTATGTCGAGCCAGGTTAGCCAACCACTTTGACACCCCTAGTGAATTTTTGCAAGGCTCCCTATGGAAAAGGTTTTCATGATGGAATTGCATCTGATGGGGCCTATATAGCACACTTATGGCTAGTGAAGTTCCAGCCTAGGAATTCTGGCTTTAATAATGGTTTCAATCCCTCTGGATGATGTGATCTTTTAGGTGATGTCTATGATAGTAATTCTAGGATCTTGACAAGATCTATTAATGATATGGATCCTCTTTAACATAAGGATTCTGATAGTGTCCAAGGTGTAGTAAATAATCAAGATAAGGAGATATAGACTCTTAGGGACTCGTCCATAACTAACAATAATTAGAAATAAAAAATAGACATAAAGAATACAAAAACATATATGTAACTCATAACTCACCAGGCATAAATCAAATAGTCCAACTAACTGTTTAAACTAGAACAGACATGGTATATCTCAAAAGGTAGATAAATAGAAAGCATGACATAACTGATATGCAAATTATAAATACGTGCAAGTGTACAAATCACTAATAACCTAGCGATAAGTTTACTTCAATGTCCATCTCTTACATAATTGTAATGGTTTTAAATTCTATATTTATCTTCTCTAAACTAACAAATTAATAAAATAAACCCAAATACTTTAAATAAATTATAAAAAAGGTAGAAATAGAATAAAGTAACTAATTAAAAAACTGAGTTAAAGAAAAGTGAAGGGAGAATTTTAATTAAAATAATGAGACAACTGATAGGAATTTTAGCAAGATAATCAATCATATTTTGGAATACTTAGGTTAATTCAATAATTGTTCTTAAGTTGAGATTATTGATTTTTTAAATATAACTAGAAAATTTCAATGAACATAGCAATTTTTATCGATAATAAACTAATCAATTTTGTTTTATCCAAACAATTAATTAATTAATTGAAATAAACATAAGAAAATTATAAAATCATCTAATCTAACACAATAATCGTGTAATTAATTAAGATTCTTGTTCAAAAAACCACAATGAAGTATAGATGATTTTTCTAACTCCCTAATTCTCAAATAACCACTTTGATCATAAATAGACATTTAATCCATCAAAAGTTTATAATTAAACATATGAAAAACAATGAATAAGGAATAATGTTAAACTTTTATTAAAAAAGAATAAACCTAGCAATCCAAATTGATCATGATAGCATGACTAAAACCCCCATAGAAATTTAGCTAGAAAAAGTTAAACACAAAATCTCAAATAAAATTATAAAAGACATTATCTTTACAGTACACATCAAAATAAAACTAGAAAATAAAATACCCTTGATGGAACAGATACTAAAACCCTTGAATTGGTTGATCTTCTTTTTCCAAAAGCTTGAAATAATTGCCTATTAATGGTAAACTTTTTCTCTTATTTTTTGTTATAATTTGGGTGTTGTCTGTCAAATTTTTGTGTAAAATTGTTCAAATGGGGCTTAAAATGATACAAATAGGTCATATATTAACGTGGTAATATTTTGAACCATTGGATGATGAAATTCTTATAGTTGGGATTGATTTTTATTAAACATGCTATTTGAAGGGCAAAAAGGAGTTGAAAAAGATACAAAACGATGCCATTTCACTAAAATAAGGCAAACAATAGAAACGACGTCATTTGAGGCTTTCGCTTGCACAGAAGGACATCAAAACGATGTTGTTTTGGTGTCTTACTTCTTAGAACATCTAGGTCCAAACTCAAAACATCCATGCTCATGCTATGCACATCCACGTGACCAATTTCCACATTTTAGGCCTCTTTTATTCTATATGTAGGCCAAATAATTTCTAGATGAAGCCATCAGTTTCCATGAATTGATAAAAAAATCCCAAATATTTTCAAGATAAATTTCAAAAAATTGTAAAAAATCTCAAATATGACAACCTATAAAATACTTCAAACCAACAAAATATTTAAATAAAATACAAATATAATGCCTAAAAATATAGCAAAATACTAGAATAAATATAAATCTATCAAATACTCCAAAACTTAGATTTTGCTAGTCCTCGAGAAAAAGTAAAATTAAAACTAAATAAAATCCTAAAAGTAAATCTACAAACTTAAATTAACAAAAATTTTCTTGCCATATTTTTTGTATAGATCAAAACCAAGTTTCATGCAGAATTATATTTAACCTTCTACACACCAAAGTCCGTTATGTAAATCAAATTCAAATCTCTCATCCATATCCAAATACTCCAGCATATTTATATCAAATTCCCTTAACTCAATTTCAAGAATTCAAATTTTCTTCAACTCTATGCCTCACAAGATTTATTCTTTATAGCCCATTAATCCTATGTTTGAAGCACTCATCAAGTATATGCAAATAAAAGTGACGTAAACAAGAAAAACAAAATATTTGCATACATATATAAAGAATAAAAGCTTAAATGCAACAAAAATGATTTCATAGAAGGAATCAAACATTAAGATTATAAAGATATCATGTTGCCTAAATCATGTCCTAATCAAACTTCTCAAGAAAGAAATATCAATCAAATACCTAAAAATAAATGCTAAATAAATTTGACTACAATGAGTTTCAAGAATAGAATATACCACAAAGCTTGATACTTAATTTCATTATTTTATCTTATGATAACAACGTTCACCTCTTGGGGCCTCATTTTTTAGTAGATTGTACGTATAATTTTTCTTGTATATTTATCGTCTAGTTCTCTAGTAGATGAATGTAAGTTCTGTAGGCCTTTGTCTCATCGTTGGCTTCCCATGTGCAAAACATAGAGTATGCTTATTTTACTTAGTATATATGTTTTTCTCTATGTAAAGTTTGTTACTGTAGATCAATAATGTACATATGCACATAGTTAGATGCACTTTGTATGTGATCATATTTACACATACCATGGGATTAGCCTTCGTAGAATGCATGCTAGGTGTAGTGTTGGTTTTCGGCGAGCGAACCGACATTACACTCGCTTTTTGATGTTGTCACTTGTGCTTTTAGTTTGTTTCAAGTGCGGGTATTTATGGAATGTACTCGACACTTTTTGAAAATAAAAAATGTGAATTTTTAGCACCTCGCTAACAAGCTTGCCAATAAGTTCTATAAATATCTACTCATTTCTCTTGTTTCTTACTCATGATTTCAGTGTTGAAACTCTATCAAAATACATACTAAGATTTACATCTATTTTTGAAATTATTTTAGAGAGCTTAATTTTGAGTACAGGTCATTTAGTGAGTTTAGTTATAAAATCCTACTCTATATGTGTACATTATTTGATAGTGTTTCTCCTATACATAATTTGAGTTCTATGAAGGATAGTGTGACCTTTGGTACCCTTGAGATCAAGAGTGATCCTCAACGTGTCTCATTTTGTATATTTCACAATATTGATCAGTGGCTTCTAATCACGTCATATTTGGTTGTGTTGGCTGTGGAGGATAGTTGGGTTCGTGTGTCAAACTAGGTCATTGTGAAAGCAGAAAGCAAAAGTAGTAATAGATAGTTCGGATAAAGGTTCCAATTGATAGAGGTAATAGCAATTTTATTTC
Source organism: Hippophae gyantsensis (assembly GCA_030763125.1). NCBI lineage: Eukaryota > Viridiplantae > Streptophyta > Magnoliopsida > Rosales > Elaeagnaceae > Hippophae > Hippophae gyantsensis. The sequence goes on along the minus strand of CM061035.1, from coordinate 35,260,197 downwards.
TTTCAAAAATGTAAATATTTTATTGATTAGTGAATCGATTATTACTGAGTGATTTTCTTAAGGTATGTATGTTACAACATACTGTAGCTTAAACTCTTATTAGAAAGAATTTACGGTTTCCTACCTTTTGCTTGATTTATAATATTAGTTGTTAAAATTTATCTGCTTATGTGATATTATATTACTTATATTTCTACTACATTTTCTGTACTTTTTCAATGAGTATGTCTTTTTCTTTCCTTTTTTCTTTGTTTTAGGGCCCGAGCATGAGTATTGCCTTATGGTGAAGAAATGACAATTTAATAATAGACCCTTATATACTTATAGAACTCAAGTAGTCAACATTGATATAATCTTGGACATAAACTCTAATTACTTACTCAAATCATTCAACTAAATCATGAAAGAAAACAACATAGCCTTTCACCGTATGCATTAAATCCTAAAATTCAATGCAAAACCAATAGAGATCATCTAAAAATTTAAATCACGAGGAAAGGTGATTAAAGAGTAAAAAAAACTTAACCTCTTATAATAAAATGCTAATGGCTCAAATAACTCACAAGGTAGTCTTGACTATTTGATGATTGGACATTAAACTTGGGTTCATCTCAATTTCAACATCAAAAGCATGATTTATGGATTGTGACTATGAACCAATCCTTAGAACAAATTTTGAGAATGTTAAAGAAAACCAAACACAATATACGTAATATACTCAATTATTCACCATTAATCAACAATAAGCATGAAAATTTATATCAAAAAGTTTTTTATTGGCATCTATTCACACCCTCAGACCTAAACTAAACATTATCCTCATTATTTTAATTAAGTATATGTTCAAAAAAGAATTTAACAAGAGGAAATACTAAATGAAATTAAAAAGATAAAAAAGAAGAAGGAAAGATATTACCAAATAAGGTAAGTTGCCTCCCACCAATTACTTTCCTTAACATCTTGGCAAGACAGAGCTTTTTTTGTTAAGGAGGTTTCTTTACATCCTTCCAATGCATGTTTCCTCATTTATCTTGGCCTTTCTTAAAATAAGTCTTCAATGTACCTGGAAAATATTTAAAATGAGTGTTACATAAATGAAGTTTCTTTCTAGGACAAAAAAACTCATAAGTCCAATTTTTTGTATGACAATGCTTAATGTGTTCTTTTTAGGCATCATCGTGAATTAATTTTGTTAGTGTTTCTTTCACCCTCCTTTCAATATGTGAATCGTCAATTTTATTACCTATCTTTTCCTACAAATTATTGTTACAAATAAGTGAGTAATTATAATAAATTATAGTACATTCATTAATAGCAAAAACATAAAATCATAGTCTATCCTAAAACTATCATGGTCAATTTCCCTTTTGGACATAAATGGTTGTCTTTGTTGTGCTCATGAATAGCCTACCAAAAAGAATAATATGCTTCTTGTCCTTAAATGGGGTGTCTTCTATCACCAATACCACTAAGTGGACTGACACAATTATACTTTTCACTTTTACCAATAAATCCTCAACTATTCCTATGAGATATTTAATAGACCTATTAACAAATGGAAGGGACATAGTTGTTGGACTAAGCTCCCCAAACTTAGTTGTAAGTATACTAAATATAGCATGAGTTGATATTTACTCCTAAGTCTAGCATAGCAATGGACACCTTCTTGTCTGAAACTTTTTGGACCTTCCAATTTGGAAGGAAAATCTTGTTGCACTAACATACTAGCAAGTTCTGAGACCATTATTTTCTCATCCTTTTCATATCTCATCTCTTTGCATATCAAGTCCTTATTTTTTTGCATATCATGTAATATTCTTGATATCATCCAAAAGTGATAAATTAATATTAACTTTGAAAAGCATAGTAAAAATGTTAGAAAATGGCTTATCATGTTTGATCTCATTTAAGCTGTGTGGAAAAGGAATTGTGGGTCTATAAGGCTCGGGTGCCTTATGTAGCATATAAGAAATATATGTTTTCTCCCTACTTTCCTCAACAAAAATTTAAAATTTGATTATCTTTGGCTTGACCTTCATTGGTATTTTCTTTCTCTCCATTATTATTTCTTGCATCAAGTGGTAAATTATTATTAATTTTAGTACAATCTTTGTTAAGAACCTTACCACTTAGAAGGATTGTAATAGCCATCGCTTGTTCTAGTTGACTAGGCAAATTTCCCCTTACTTGTTTTTATAATTGTTATGCTAGTTAACCAGTTTGTATTTGCACCCTTGTATTTGCACCCTTTTAATATAAGCTTTTAGGGAGTCCAACCTATGTCATGTTGGTCATGGTTCGCCATACTAACTTGAATATAAGTATTCAAGTTCTCTTCCAAGGTTGGCTTCTTAGGTTGATTGGGTGGTACTATTTGTTTTATATGTTGGCTAGGTATGGTGTCTTGGTTATAGGTTAGATTTTTGTCATTCTACCAAGATTATTTGGGATTATTCCTCCACCCAAGATAGTATGTATTTACATATGGATCGTTCTTGGGCTTAGATTGGTAGGAGTGCATGAAGTGCACATGCACATGCTCATGTTCAAAAATACCCCAAACTCCACAAACTTGTTAATTAAGTGTGTTCTTGATAGCGAGAAGTTTGACTTGCTTAGTTATTTCAGTAAGTTACATAGACATCTAATTGTTAGAGCCTAGCTCATTTACTTTAACTATCCTTCCCCTTGCACTTTTCTGTTGGTAGTTAGCATCCAACATTTTATAAAACTCACATATTTTTTAAGCTGTCTTCTCTCTCATAGCTCCACTTGCAATATTATCAACTGTTTATTGATATTGTTGTATCAATTCATCATAAAATAATTGCTTATGTAGCTATAGTGGGAAATGGTGGTGTGTGCACTAGATTAGAAGCAACTTGAACTTATCCCAAGATTCATGGAACAATTCTATCTCTATTTGAGAAAATGTAACAATTTGGTCATTAGCTCAATAGTAATTTGGTGAGAGTAAAACTTCCCTATAAACTTTTGTAGACTACCTCTCATATAGTTAGAGAACCAAGTGAAATAGTCATTAACGATATTATAGCTTTGTTCTCTATTTTGTAAGGAAAACAACTTATCATATTCTTTAGTGGGTAAGGAAAGCATCTCATCTTGCACTGATCCTTGTTGGGAATTCCATAGAAAAGAATGAAGCATATAATAATGTATATTTTTAAGCTCATTGTTCCAAGCAACCTCCTCCAAGTGTGTATGCAAAAAGTAAGTGTCAATGATTAGCCTTGTCTACTACATTGCCTTTTGTCTTGAAGCAATGTCTCTCATATTGGTTTGTATCTATATTTAAGCTACTTTAAGTGATTGGTCACCTTATGAATGTTGTTTATAAGTGATGCAAGATCTCTACCGAGGGACATCATACAGTGCATAAACTAACAAATAAGACGAATGAATTACAAAAGAACAAAACACAATTAAATAGGAAGGGAATGTTAACAATGCATAAAAGAAAGAAGAAAAAAATCAACAAAAACAAATAAATTAATTAAAAATAACTATTTAAAAAAAAACAAAACTAATTAAACAGACACACGTGGGTGGGTCAAAAATTTTATAGTCTGTAGCTTTTTTTAATACATTATATTCTATCACATTAAAATAATAAAACATATAATAAATAGATTTCATGACTATTTGCATAATAACCTAATTTTATAACTATAGTCATGATCCCATAATAATTTTTTATAATTATACACTCATACATAATAATCATTTACCGATTACAGAAAAATAATACTATAATTGGATATAAAATAGAAACTCATTTAACCCTTTATCCATCGATAATACAGTCATTTCTAACTCTACTTCTTGACACCTACACCACTTGCTTCCTCACCCAATAGAGTGCTCATCATTTCAGTTATAAACTCCTGCTAATGTTAAAGCAAATGCATTTTTTAAACATTCTATAAGTAAAAAGTAACTATATGCAGAAATAAAACAGACAAAAATGATTAAGATGATTAGAAAAGTAGCTTACAAGTAAAAAATAATGTCAGATATGAAACCAAATAAACCATGTTATATTGAAACTTGAGAAAAGAAGCTTCAAGCCCATAATAATATTTTTTTTAAGATACCTTCAAAGCTTTATTACATACCTCTATAGTAATATAAAATATATATTCATCATCACCATCATCATCATTAGCATCATCTTGTTTATATCCTCCTAGCATTCCGTGACCAAATTCAAGCTCATCAAAATTGAAAGATGGGATATTTTTTAATATGTAAACAAATTAAAAGCATACTAATATAAAAAAAAGTGATGAGAAGATGATGAGAGTTATCTAAGGCTTTCATGCAATGCCAATGTCTTCTTCTCACTTTTTTCGTACTTTTCTCTCTCTACTTTTCACGCTAATTTGCTTCTATTTGAAATGTGTAAATTGGGAATAGATGGGTTATGCCTAAAACATCAGTTTCTAAATATTAAATTCCACGCTCACCCCTAACAAAGCAATTGAGTTGTTTTATGTAAAGAAAACGGTTTTGTTATTTTTTATTTTTTAAAAACAAGCTATAATACTAATAATAAAAATAATTAAAAAATATACAAAAAAATAATAATTAAGAAAATAAATAACTAATTTAAAGTACTAACTCCCGGCTCCAAAAATTTGATATGCAACGTATAAATACTTGCAAGTATATGAGTGATTATAATAGACTAGAAATAAGTTTACCTAGAAATCTTTCTCTCTCGTAATTATAATGGTATTAAATTCTATACTTTTTTTCTCTATATTGATAAATTAATAAAATAAAATAAACCTAAATTCTAAACAAATTATTGAAAAAATATAAAATAGAATAAAATAACTAATTAAATAAATAAGTTAACAAGTAAGAAGATAATTTTAATTAAAACAAGGATACAATTAATAAAAAATTTAACCAACTAACCAATCATATTTTGGATAATTTAATAATTGTTCCTAAGTTGAGATTATTGATTTTTCTAATAAAACTAAAAAATTCTAATGATCATGATAATTTTTACTCACAATTAACTAACAATTTTTTTTATCTAAAAAATTAATTAATTAATTAGAATAAACATAAAATAAAATTATAAATTCATTTAATTAACACAATGATCATGTAATTAATTTAAAATTCTAACGAAAATAGTGATTTTGTTTATCAAGTTGACATGGTTCACAAAATATTTTTTTCAATTTTAAGAAGTATACATAGAGCACTTTTTGCTTAAGTTAACAAGATCTATAAAATTAATATTTTACATCTTTTGATGCTATAAGAAAGTAGAATAATTATTGGCTAAATTGCAACTAGTACAAGGACCTATATCAATGTAGTGAAATTTATCACAGACTTAATTCCTCTAAGTAAACATTTATCTTTTGGATCCATTATAATATAATGATTATTAGTAAATTTTACATTATAATTTTTGTCACAAATTTGATTGATGTTTATTAGATTCTCTTTAAGACCATAGACATAAAGTATATTATCCATCCTAAATATGCTTTTCAATTTGAATTGTAACTTTACCAATAATCATATATATCCATAAACAAAATTAACTATTCTTTCATTATACTCTTCAAAAGTTTTAAAGAGAGAAAATATCCGACAGTATTAAATTTAACTTTAAATACAACGTGGGCTACAAAACAATCCAAATCAGAATTTTTAACCCAACCTTTCCTAGTTTTCTATTCATGTGACTATATCTACATCTAGGTCTAACATGTCCCTTTCTACCCTAGTTATGGAATATATGAATAAATTTTGACGTTGATATATGTGATGTATGCGAAGTATATGATGTATAATATTGAGAATTGAATTATGTCATGAAAGACCCTTGTGTAAAGTATATCATCGCTTACATAAACAACAAAACAGTTTAAGGATATCATATCTACTAGTCAACCGATAAGGTAGATATACTTTTACAATTGAATGTTTAAAGAGTAATATCTACCTATTCTACGCAAGTTTCAAACTGTTGAATTCTATGTCTGTGTTAAATTTGATTTGAGTCATTCTTTTTAAAAACTCTGTCACATTTCACTCATGTGGGAAATTGTTGAAAAATTATGAATAAAAAACCGTTTTATCTTTCATAAATGAAAGAAATGATAATATTAAATTTTTTATTCTCCTATCATTTTCTCTTTAATTCTTTTTAGTTTCTTTGCCCAAGGTTTTGTGTGCTTTTCTTTATATACACACATATGAGAGAAGAGAGAGAGAGATTTAATGGTAAAAGGAATCTTCATAAGAAAAAAAGTATTTGTCATTTTTTTATTCTTATTCAAAAGGTATAGAGCTAGGTTCCTTTCTATATAATTTAGATACAATTTTAGATCGCTTCTTATATACTATTTTATCATGGACGATAAATGTACATGATTCTCAAACTCCTGAGATGAGAATACGAATTTGTTTTAAAAAAGTCGTATAAAAAATAAGATTTTGTATTCATTTCTCAACTTTTTTCGTGTTTTCTATCATTTATATTTTATTACCTTTCATAATTCTATAATTCAAATTTCTATTAATATTTTTTGTTTGTTGGTATATTTTACTAATAAATATCTTTTTCAAACAAAAATAATAATAATTATCGGATATTTATCTAATAAATATTATTTTTACGTTTATAAAATAATTTGGGTAAGTTATTTCGGCACGCTACACTAATTTACGTGAATGCATAAATATGTAATTTTTTTTAACGTTACTCAAGGTCAAAGGGGTTTGTTTTCTTATCAGAATACTGTTTGCAAATCTTATAATCAAAGCAAAAAGGTAGGATCAAATGCCGTTTCAAATATAGTCACTTTATGTCTCCGGAGATTTGCACAATTTGAATAGCCAACATCAAAATATTATAGATGTAAATTTAACTATAAATTAATTTAAATTTAATAATTATCAGTTATTTAGTTTATTTATATCAAATTTAAATTTAAATTTATTTTTTAATTATTTAAAATTATTAATAATTTATTATTTTTACTTCTATAAATAGAACTTACAATTCTATTATTTTCTCATGAATTTTGAATTGAAATATCTATTTTTCCATATTGTTTACTTTCTATCTTTCTCCAAATTTTTATTGGTAAATTCCCTAAACCTGACTCGTCTCAATTTCCTCCCTTTTGTCTATACTCACCCCTTCCTTATATTTCTTTTCCTATTCTATATAAGTTCAGAGCAACCAGATTTCATTTCCCTAAACAAAACAATATCCTATCCTTATTTACTAAAGAAAAAATTCATGATCTAAAAAAAATTCAAAAATCCCAACCCCAGAACCCGTTAGCCACCACCCACTATCTCGCCACAGCCACTCGTCACAACTCTCGCAACAAACTGCATCCCAAGAGCCAGAATAACATCGGCCAGCCTAACCCACCCATCGGTGTACCAATTTCGCCATTAGCACCGCTGCAAAGAGAGTAATTTGATGGTAAATTCTACACCACCGCCATTCCAGCCATCACTAATCGACACGTGAGCCGTGAGCAACAACAGAATGTCGATTTGCCAATCTAGAGTGTTCCTACCACCTAACGACACCTACCTCCACTCATCACCATAGTTCTACAAAAACCTTTCACGCTAAAAATCCACGGGATGCCATCGTTGTCACCGAAAAAAACAACACTAACAAACTCCCCTCGTCACGGGCTATCCAGTGACACCCTGACCTCCGTCGTCCAACACCTCCGCTGATAATCAATCTTGGTCAACCAAAAAATGCAATTTTTGAAAAGAAAAGAAAAAAAAAATAAACTTAAACCTTTTTTTTTTTTTTTGTTTTGCAGGTTGTTCAATTTTATCATACTATATTAAGATTTAAGAGCTCGTACAGGAAACTTTGCCCTCAAATTACAAGTACAAAAAATGAATCATCAATTGAAGCATTAAAGTAAAGAATGAACTAAGACAGATAAAGTCAAGTAAGGCTTATCTTCAATAAATATCACATGTACAAAAGCAAGAACATGACGAGGATACTTGCTCAAATATCTTGATTTTAACACAAAAACAAGCAGCAAACGAGGGTACTTGTTCAAAGTTTATGGTCCCAACAAAAACCCTTTGAGAAAACTTGTTTACCTATGATGGTGCCTTCTATTTAGAAAAAAGTTACTCAGTGACACTTTTGATGATATATTTTCCATCAGTTATAGAGCTTCAATGAAAAGACCAATTTCTTGTATGAATTTTTTGCATTAAAAGTTTATTTAATTATAAATTTAAATATCTAGTCAAAGAAAATATAATAAATTATAATTTTACAAGCACAAAACAATCCTTCATGTGTACTTAAAGTAGTGCGAAAATAAAAATATTAGTATATTAGATTTTTAAATGAAAACAACCTAGACCACACTAATGATTTAAGAAAAAAACTACTAATTATCTGATCACTCAATTATTCACTATAAAAAATAAGTATACAGTTATAAGGTTATGATTCAAACTATCCACCCAAGCAATGTCCTTAATCAACATATTTACAAGCCACCGATCTACGTAGAGCCTAATTAAGAATGAAAAAACATAACTAGTTGATTTAAACAAAATATCAAATAAATCGAAAACAACTAGTAACTCTAAAACAATCACTTAAAAGTACAATAACACAATTATTATTATAGACTTGTTTATCCATCAAACATAACCACAAATGTTTGATAAATTAATTTAATTTAAAAAGCATACTTGAAAATATTTAGCAAAACAAGAGAGAATTAAAGATGAAGAGAATAAGTACAATGGCTCTTGTGTTGTTGATTTCAAATGTATGCTTAGGTTTGTTTTTATAGAATATTTTGAAACACAGTGGTTAAAGTGGAGTTACCATATTATTCATAAAATCAGCTAAAATATTTTTGAGAAATAAGGATAATACTATAAAAGCCAATCTAAATCATAATAGAAATACGTTTTAAAATCAAATAACTGACTGCTCAATCGATCCAACCAAGTACGGGATCGATAGAGTACATTGGTCGATCAATCGAACGTAGTCTCGATCAATCCAGATAACATTTAATTAACTATTCATAAAGTGGATCGATCCAGTGATTTAACTCGATCGATAAATCTAGTAATGTATTAAAATCAATTTATACTACTACAATAATGTCTTATGGTCTCAGAAATTTAGCCTCGGTTATTTTAAAAACTGAGGTCATATACCTATCATATTAATTTTATCTCTTTTACACCAAATATTAAATTTTTTTATTAATTTTTTTTCATTTTTCCTTCTTCTTTTTTTCTTTTTTCCCTCTTTCTTTTTCTTTTTCCCTCTCTTTTTTTATTTCTTCCTTTTCCCAGCTTTTTCCATCCTCCATCTCTTTTTATTTTTATTTCTTCTTTTCCTGGCTGCAGCTTCGCTGCTCTCTCTCTCTTTTTGTTATAAAAAATCAATATAGGGTTTTGACGAGGCTATCGTTGGCAGTAGCGAATTTGACGGTAGCGTGACCTTCTCCAATGGTGGATTCATGCCCTTTTAGGCCACTTAAACCCCTAGGTCCACGTACGCGAGCTTTTTCCTGGATGCTACGCGAGCATTTTCCGAGTGCTAGCTACATGATTTGCATCTTCTTCGATCAGCATCTTCTTCCTCTTCCCCGAGTAGCTGGTTTCTCACTCTAACTTTATTTTGATTTGCTGGGTTTATCACTCTTCTCAATTTTCAATTTAGGGTTTGTTACTTTTGGAATCTTAAAACATGTTTATAGATCTTTACTGTGCCTGGTGCCTAGTCCTAATGTGTGCTTGGTCTTGGTTCTTCTTCTTCAATGTGGTTTAGGGAAATCAGAAGGAAAATGAGGGCAAAGATATCAGTAAAGCCCATGTTTAGCATAGCGGTGGTGGCTCTCTCTTTCCTCATAGTCGTTCTTCTCTTATTTCCAACTACTCCTTTTTCTCAAAACCTTTCTTCTACTTCGCAACTGTAAGCTATATTTCTCTTCTTTTTCCATCTCCCTCTAAAGTTTTGTATTTTACTATCTCTATTTTGGATTTCTTTCGTCCCTGTTATTTAGTGTTTTTGATTTAATCTGCTAAGATTTGTGAACACAGGGGAAAGATAGAGATTTGAAATGTAAGGAGAATGGTAGAGTGGAGCCCATGCAAATGGTGGATTATTTCCATGTCTGCCACATAACCAATGGATTTGGTTCGAGGGAGGCTAACCGTGCAGGTACTTTCTATCATTCTATCATCCCCTCAATTTCTTGTTTTGAAGAGAGACTTAGACGAAAAAAATTATACAGTTTGTCTACTGATCCAATTATGAATATTTTTTCTATGCGTCTATTTCAAGTGCCCTGCATTGTAATATTGAAGTTATATTATTATTTTTTTCATAGATATTTTCTATTAGATTTTAGTATGACAAAAAATAGAATTTATTTCACTGTTGGCCTCAGTTTTCTTTTAGCTCTATATTGTCCTTTTTCATTATTTGTTTAAGTTCTAGATTATATTGTTGCAACTATTGACGGTCCTATAGGAGATCATCTGGAGATAAATGAGGTCTTGAATCAAATTTATGGTAACATGGCTAATTGATCAGCTTGATCTGTTTGGCTCAATTTCTCCTCTACATTGCTGAGCTTAACATTAAGTCATGGCAAAAAAATATATTATGAGAATGTTTTGTTGTTTTTTTAATTGTTTTGATTTTTTTATTTATAAATTCTTACTATATATTGGCAAATATCATCTTTTTTTATGTAAAAGCTGAATTTGAAGAGCTGGTGGGAAAGACCATGAGCGAGCTAGTGACAATAGAAAATGAAAGTCCAATTGGTGGTAAAATATTTGCAACAAAAGAGCCCTTTATCATCTTCTTTGTTTCATAAAAACCTTAATTTGAACCATTCAACCCAAAAAATTCAATTTGTTGCCACAACTAAGCATAAATAAGTGAGTCCCTATAAAATTTCCTTGTTACCACTATATATTATTTGCTGAAACTATTATGATTTTCATGCTGAAGTTGGGATAAATTTTTGGCCAAAATTGTGACAGTTTTTAGAGTAAAAATATGATAAAAATGCTGGTTTCTAATAACCGAGGCCATAGGTTGTTATCTATGGTCTCTCTCACTTAGGCCTTGGTTCTTATAACTGTGGCTATAGACCTACGACCACGGTTAAAAACCGAGGCCATATGTACTTTTTGTAGTAGTGTTATTTAGGTAATATTGCTTAATCAATCTAGTCACTACTCGATCAATCGAGTAGCCTATTTTCACATTATTTTTATCGTATCTAATATACAATCTAACGTATACGAGAATAGAAATATATTTGATATGTGATCGTTGAGGCTTAATAGTTTTTTCGGCTTGAAAAGAATCTTCTAAGACACACCTAGAAACTAAGATTACAATTATAAATTTTGTTCATGAATATTGCCAACACTAATAGAAATCTAACAATCTTTCCCTTTGGTATATTTGTATGACAAAACCTCTCTTTTACTACATAACGCTTATAAAAAATTAAATTTTTTCATAGTGGTACTATATTATGATCTGGTGAAACCATCTTCGCTTGAATCTTGAAAGCTCATGTTTACACTGAAGGTCAAAAACATAAACACTCAAATAACTTGTCCTCAAAAACTCATTGTTCATTAGTTTAGTGTATATAACAATATAAAATTTGAAGAATATTCATAAATGAGTAATTACTAGGTAGAAATTAAAAGCATTACTATCTTTATGTGTAATATCTCCAAAGTATTCCCCCTAAGTTAGTTTTCCCCTTTCTGTAGATTTTTCAATTAAAGTTCTAATTTTTCTCCCCACTTTTATCATACGAATAAACATTATAATAATGAAACAAAGACAACATGTTTAGCAAGCAAGCAGATATTTATTGACTGAAAAAATGAGTAAACATTCTGAAAAGCTCATAAGAATCAAAACAAAAAACTAAATATAGTATTTTTCAAAAATGAATAAACTCCTCTTAAGTTCTATGACTCTTCTAAATAAATTAGAATAAACAAAAATTATAAAAAAGATATATATACTTTTTTTTAATTGAGGGTAATAGACTTAGCTTAACATAACTACAACTGTACACCCAAATGATTAAATTAATTTTGTTAAAAGTGTGACAACATAAATATGTGTAGGCAAGTCACACAAACATACTAACATATATAGTGACATATAGATAATCACCAAAACTGAGATAAAAATCAAAACTATAATAAATAGTATGTAACTTAGTCTATTTATGATTAGTTATGAAGGATTTAAATTTATTTACAAAGAGAGATTGGTTATTTATTTATATTTTTTATAACTAATTGTACCTCTTTCTTTTTCTGCATGCATAAACTTTTATATTTTTCTTTTTTCTAATATTATTATCATTATTTTTTTAAGGAAATATGCATAAGCCAGTATGCCTAGTATAATGACTTTCACATTAATTATGAGGTAGCCATTTTCGCTCACTGCAATAGCTTTCACACATCACAGTAGGTAGCTCTCTCAAAACTAGGTCTTTCTCTATAGAAACATTTTATACAATAAAAGATAGAGTTCAACCATATTTCTAACATAGTATACGTACGTGTCCAGTAAGCATGTGAATAGGTTCATATCAACATCAATCACCAGATGTGAAAAATATATAGATGCACAAGTCAAAATATTCATTTGTATAATGTATAGCCAATCAAAATAAATATGAATGGAGTATATAATGATCATGTCAATATTAAAGCATGTCTAATTCCCTCCCTTTTCATTTTTTTATTTTTTTGAACTAAGAAACATCAATAAAAATAAAAATAAATACAATCAATCTAAAGATCTTCACCTAGGGTAAATTAAGTGTTCAAACAAAAGTATCTAAGTGAAACAATAATAAATGACAATCAGGTGACCGCAAAGAGACAATCTTTATTGACCCAAAATTTCTTAAATTTTAATTTTTTTATATCTTCGGGTTGGAAATCAACTACCTTAATTGTCACAGGAATATTCTTGGAATTACCTTTAAATTTTCCATTTATCTTAAATGAAAATGTAGCATAAATGATAGGATGATGATAATTAGTCCTAAAATTGTGAGTATTGAATTTTGCATGCCTCCTTGAACCAATAACTTCATGCTTTTTAGTAGAATTTTTGAACATATTATTGTAATTTCTATTCATCCTAGAATAGGATGCAATATGCATAGATAGATGATGGTTATGAGTCCTACTATCTGAAGCATGGAAAGTATTATTAAATTTATGAACATTCATCAAAAGTCTACACTTTGGCCTAATACAACCTTTCTTACCACAATGATTACAGACAGGCATAAACTTAACATATTTTCCATTCACATGTGCAACTGGTCTTTAACATTAGAAGTATGTTTAGAAGACCTTACAAATGTGATTTTGATGTTGAAGTAGTAGAGCTCTCATCCTTATAACCAATGTTATATGTATCATGTAAGGAGGACATGTTTCAAGGTTTGACAAATTTAGTTGATTTTGATGTGGATGGCATAGTATGCTCATCTACATATCCTAGTTCTCTTTTGTCTCCAGTTGGCTTCCCATAATCAAGAAATTTGTTCAATCTTTCAGCTCTAATTGTTAGCCTTTTTACAGTTTCCTTTGATTGTTCAAGTTTTTGCACCAAAATTTTCTTTTCTTGTTCTAAACCAATAAAACTTGAATTCAAGGCAATAGAACGTCCAAACAAATCAATATTATCCTACTCAAGTAGTGATGAGTTTACTTCAAAGGATTTAAGTTTTTTATTAAGTTTAGTTACTTTTGCAAGCAAATGTTTTTTTATCTCTTTTGCATATTATGAACTCTCTGAACGCATCGTTAATATCGATGACGTTATGTTTAAGTAGAAATTTAGTGTCACTTTTCTCGTTATCTGAATCAAAGTTTGGCCTACTAAGCATCCACCAGCATTTGCAGTAAATGCTAGGAAGTTTGTGTCATTGTTTTCTATTCAACTGGATTGTCGTTGTTGCTTTCTGAGTCAATAATTATGGTAGTAGAAGCTCTTCCAGTGTTGTTTGCATAATCTACTACAAAGTGACCAAAACCCATACATTCAAAACATTGAGGTCTAATGTGTTTAGGTTTCTTACTATCAAAAATCATAGGTTTGGGATCTCTCATATTTTGATTCGTTTGACAACTTGATTGTCCTTTGTTTCGAGGATTCTTTTTGTTGAGAAATTTATTCAATCTTCTGTTTAAGAGTGCTAGTTCTTCATTGTCATTGTCACTGTCTTCAATCATAGCAATTTTGAAATTGATATCTTTGTTCTTTTGAATTTTTCGATAAATCATCTCAAAGGTTTGATGGTATACACATCCTTGCTTTCATCAATGATATTGACCTTTGTATGGAACCGATCTGGTAATAAGTAGAGAATTTTTTGAACTATCCTAAAATCATCAATTTTTTCTCCAAGGTTGGAAAAGGTGTTAGTAATATCATATAATCTAATATACAATTTTGAGAAAGTTTCATATTCTTTCATCCTAATATTCTCAAACGAAGTACTAGGCATGTGAAATTTTGTTTTTTTAACTCATCAGGTACCCTTATGGGAAACCTCCAAAATATCCCAAGCTTAGTAGTTTCAACATGAGAAATATGATGAAACTTATCAACATATACAACACTAAAAATAGCATTAATATCTTTTTTATTTCAGTTATTACCAATTTTATCTTGATTGGTCCATTCGTTCCTATGCTTAGGAGTGACTACATTATCTTTGTTAATCGTAGGTGGTTTTCAACCATAAAGCACAGAGTTCCAAACACTTTCATCTATAAACCATAAAAAGACTCTCATATAAGCCTTCCAATATGGATAATTTAACCCATCAAAGTAGGGAGCATGGTGTCACGATCTTAAATTTCAAGTAGCGATCGTGCGGCACTTAGCACCGTCCGTTGCACTAATCCTGCCTTTGAATTCGAATGAAACTCCAAAGAGAATAGAAAGAGAGTTTGTAAAGAATGCTTTGTATTGCTCTAGAGAGAGTTTATCTTACAAGATGCTAAGAATTCCCAAGGTTTCCCAAGATTTCCAAGATGAATACAAATGAAGACCAATAGGTCTATTTATAGTGTGGCTCCAAGCTTAAGGCTATGCCACAACTTTCTAGATCATTATAAGTCTAAAATGTACAAGAGTATTCTAGTTTTATCTACAATATTCCACAAGACTCTAGGACCTTCTAGCCACCTCTAAAGTCTTCTAGGTTTGTCTAGCTCCTTCATACAAGTTGACTTTCACATCCTTCATGAACCATCACTACGTTCCAGAATATTCCAGCCCATTCTAACACCTCCAAGCACATGCTAGTATTCTCTGGAGCATTCTAGAGTCTTCAAGGCTTGAGTTGAGTCCGTCCAACTCTAGCCCTTTCTAGACATCTTTAGGCCACTCTAGAAATTTCCTGGGTAGAAAAGTCTAGATCCTTTAGGCAAGCACCATTTATTTGGATTTTGAGGGTCAATTTGAGCGGGATGTAACAACGGGCTATAGATGAGTTCTCTCTCAAGTGATCCATAACAAGATCCTAGGCATACTAAGTGTATCTAGTGACCACTCTGATATCAAATGAAAGTTCGTTTAGTTATGGATCTAAATAAATAGTCAATGGAAGTATGGTAAATTAAAATTTTGTAAGTGGCCAAACAACCAACCATGTTTATGTAAAGTAATATAGAAATAAAAATATCAACACATGATATTTTTGGGTGGAAACAACCTAGGCCACACCAATAACCTAAGAGGAAAACCATTGGTCCACTAGACCACCTAAATATTCATTATGAAAAATAAGTATCCAATTACAAAGATAAGACTTAAACTACTCACCTAAGTAATGTCCCCAAGTAACATTCTTACGAGTCACTGCTTTGATCATAGTCTCTACAAGATAGGTGTTCAAATTCAAATCAACGTTCTGACAACCTCGAGTCCTACAAGTTAATCAAGTAATTCTCTTGATTGATCTAATAATGTATTAAAATCAATTTATTCAGGTAATATTGCTCGATCGATCTAGTCACTACTCGATTGATCGAGTAGCCTATTTTTACATTGTTCCTATTGTGTCTAATATGCAATCTAACGTGTACAAGAAAAAAAATATACCCAATATGTGATTGTTGAACTCGATAGTTTCTTCAACTTGAAAATATTCTTCTAAGAGACACCTAGAAACTAAGATTACAATTATAAATTTTTTTCATGAATATTGCCAACACTAACAAAAACCTAACACACACCACTTAAATCAAGCTTGCAACTTTAATTAATGGTGTTACTCTTGTTTCATCATCATCTGAATATGATCAACCATAATGATAAGTGCTTGAAAAGCACTAATATTTCGTAATTTTATTGTACTTAAATATGACAAGTACGTTTAATTATAGCATGTTTATGTTAGTATTTATATAAATATATTTGTTTGGAATCACGAGTATTTTTTGTTGTATTTTAGGTGTTGTTAGCTTCAAATGTATAAATTGATCGGCACAAGAAAAACAACACTTGAATCACTCAATTTGAACCCTATGAGCTTAAAAGAATAAGGCATGTATGCCTTACATGAAGAGCCAATCAATTTGTAAGGTGTACAAGGCACAATTGATGGACAGTGAAGCATGCCTCGATAAGGATTAAAGTGTGTCGCGTCGTACAGTGTTCGCAGAAAATTCATTGGGCACGTTGTGTATAGTATGTCGTAGCATGAAATAAGTGTGTCGTGTACTGAAGTGTGTCACAACGTGACATGTTTGGGATTACATTTGGTGTAGCCCAACGTATCTCATACCACAAAGGCGAAAATACTTTACGTAGCAAGTGTTCATTTATTTGACCCGAAGCCCTTGTACTAGTCTCTTCCCTATAAATAAATCAATTTTATTTTAGGTTAAATTCTAGAAACATTTGTTTAGTTTATATTTTCTCTCCTTTCAATTGTTTTATTTCTTAGTTTTAGGTTTAATTTATACACAATTTAGATTAGACAAGAACAAATAAGTGGTTACAATAGGGAGATTTTTCAAATAACGAAGTAATAAAAGATTGCTAAAAATTAGGAATTATCTTGAAGATCAAGATCGTAATTATAGAATAGAATACATCATCTATCTACTTTTGGTATTGAGATCTAATTTGTTTTCTTATTTGTTTTCAGTTAACTCTTGTATTTCTTGAATTTGTTGAAATTAATTTACTCATAATTTATTAAATTTAAGTATGTCTCGTTAATGATTATAATGAAAATTTAGTTTTGCTTTCATATTTGTGTAGATTATTTAAGTAAATATTTTTAACATTTAATAAATACATATTGTTTCTTATTTCCAAAATTTTACAAAATTTATTAATGATTAATATATTGACGATATATTTTTCGTAATAGATTTAAAATATAAAAATTATTTTTCAGATAGATATCTAGATCTAATATAGACAATTTAAATAGGAGTTTAAAATTGTTATCTGATGAATTTATACTTAATTAACATAAATAATTCTAACAAGTATGGTCAACTAACTAAATTTTTCATTAATTATTTATTTACTTATAAATTTATATATGCCTTGAATTTGTTTGAGTCAAATCTATATTTTATCATTTTATTATTTTGTCATTAGATTAGAATTTTAAAAACCTGAATATTGTGATAAAATGTTTAGCTTTTATTTTCTTATTTGTTTTAAAGAAATTTGATGAATTATTCAAAATCATGTAGTTTCTCTTTAGATAAACCTTATTAGCATACTTATCATTTATTATAAGTGCTTTGTACACTTGCGAGCTTTTCATAAATTTATAAAATTTAACTATCAAATTTTTATGTATCACATAACCAAGGATGAAAATGTCAATGACATCATCGATAGTGTCACTATTTTGTACATCCTGACATCAAAATGTGATATTCATATCTTTTGACTAAATTGTCACAAAATTGTCAAAAGTTTCGATAAATTGTTGCTTAAATGTTGTTATCGTTAAATTGACATTTAAATAAAATATCATAAATATTGTGGATATTGTCACTAAAATAAAGTTAAAATATTGACAAAAATTGACAAAATATCAAAAATTTAAATGGAATTTATTTTCACACTATACAGATTTATCTATTTTATAATAATTAATACAATTAAATATTCTACTTAATTATTTCAAACCTTTTAATTACTTATTCTATAATATTTTGCAAAAAAAGAATATATATTTTAGTATAGAATATTTGATCAACTTATTGATTAATATAAATATTATAAGCATTTAAAATACATATATTAAATAAAAAAAATAGTTTAAAAAATAAGTAATTGATTGTTTCAATATTTTTATAAAGTTTTATAAAAAACATTCATATTTTTTATAGAATTTTCATAATTTTTGTGATTTTTTCCAAAATTTCCATTAACAATAATATTTTTGTAAAAATTATATCTTAACATCTTGATCGACGTCATTTTTTAAACTTAATCATAACTACATGCACTTACTTTCCTTTCTAATTTTTCAATTATGAATCTATAGTTCTACACCTTGTTAGGAGTCACATTTTTTTGCAGTAGAAGAGAATTGATACAAATAATAATAGATTAATTAAAATTTAATAATTATTAATTATTTAATTAATTTATTTATTATTTAAATCTAAAATTATCTTTTAAACATTTAAATTACTATTAATTACTTTATATTTATCTTGTTCTTTATTTTAACTTATAAATAAGAATTAATATTATTTTTATTTTTCATACTAAATTATAATTTAAAATATCAATTCTTCCTACTATTTATGTTCTATCTTCCCCCAATACTTAATTCTTCTAAAATTTCCGTATTTCACCTATAATATCCCCTTTCGTCTATTTATCTCAGTTCTACATAAATAATTCTCAAAGCAAGTCAAGAATGTCGATAAATTAATTTCAAAATAAAATTAAACGAATCAAACCAAGCTCAAATCATCATATTCAAAAAATGAAGGGATCCTTTTTATTTCCTTTTTATACTGCAAAGAAAAGTTATTTGATGTTCTAAAAAAACTGTTATTTACAAGGCCAAATATGCAGTTTTTACATTTCATGTATTAGGACATTTAAAAGAAAACTATGTTACAACACATTACCATTTGATATCCAATGTTAAAGCCTCAGGAGGAACAAGGATAGATGGAAACTTAGTGAAGGAAATATTGGACATTAGATTACTCCAGTTTGTGGTATCTGCTATACTTAAAGGTCTTACTTTCTTCACCATGAGCTCCTTCAATTTCTCTCCTTCAACTTTGGCAAATACCTCAAACCAAACCCGTTCAACAGATGGCCTTGTTCTCCAACCTGTCTTGGTCTGGTGAGTGTCGATTTCCCCCGAATCATTCTCTAGCTCCAGATGGAAGCGAATAAGAGCTGAAGCTTTTATTTTTCCTCTTAGTGGACCTACTAAACCATTCAGGCCTTGCCCTAAATAGCTCTTCAAGACTTTTTCCAGCATAGATAACCTAGAACTTAAAGAATCAACGGGATTAGACTGTTTTTTATTTATATGAGAATCATAGCACTTCTCGGCCAATAATTCAATTGTATCCCTGGAAATAAAATTTGTTTCAATGTAAGCTTGTGGATTTCTTGTTCTGTATGCCACTAGTGTTGCAGCCCCTAACACATGAATAGGCACTAATGGTATGCAAGAAGAAGGCTCAAAGGGCCAAAACACATCCTTTTCCTTGCTAGACACTAGACTGCTATTCACTGTTGAAGGCATATGAACCACCGACACTTCTTGTGCTTTTTGCACTTCAACTGTAATACCTTCCCCAACACGAATACGATTTAACCCTGTATGAGTAGTGTTGATCTGAAAAAAATATCAGAAATGAGACTGAAAAAAATTACTGCAAAGAACAAAGAAAATTTCAATAAGACATTCAGCTTATTGTATAATTCTTAACAGATAGCAGGAGAGATGCTACTTTCTGACCTAATCTAATCTAAGATGGAATAATTTGACTTGAACAACTGGAATGGAATCACACAAATCAAAAGATAGACCTACAATATTTCTCAAAAGGACACCTTCATTATATCAGCATATTTTAGGGAAAAATGGAAGAACTGAAACAGAGATCAAACTTGGATAATTCCAGAATCCAGATGGTGCATAATTAATAACCCTAGAGTATGAAATTCTCTCTTTTTCATCAATTCCCCATTTTGCATTATTACCATAATATTGTTTGGAAATCAACCCTCCCAATGTTAGGACAGTAGGAAAGAGAAAAACCAGTAATACTTTTATACACGTATCACTCACTGCAAATGTTAACTCTATGTACCATATAAGTCTAATACTTTCAACAATTGGACTTAACGAGGCTTGAGAATAGGACACCATGTCAAACTATAGGCTAAGAATTAGAATATGTAGTGAAGAAACTGTTTATTAATGAATTGATGAATGAACTACAAGGGCGGACTAACACTGTACTTGACAAACTGTGTATGCACAACTACGCTAACAGCTTATGAGAATAAGTACGGAGTAAGTTTAATAAGCCAAGCTAATATTTTTGTTAGTGTAACAGAAAATGAATCTCTTGTATGATGTGTATATATAGTTGTGTCATGTGCAGAGTTCTTGTCTTCTTGTTTTCTTTCTATTAACAGCACGTTCAATTTCTTGTATGTTATCAGAAATGGAGATTCATTGTGTTCATTGTATCTTCTTCCAAAAATTGTTGTTTTGTGGAAAGTATGGATACTCCAACGCTGAGTGATGTCTCAATCAGAGATCAAGCATTAAAACAAGATCCATTAACATAGTAAATGGCTCAGTTAGCAGTAACAACACCTCCAACATATGTTTCCATCAGAGCGAAACTTGATAGGAGTAATTTTCTCATTTGGAAGGAGCAGGTGATCAACCTGATTACTACATATGGTGTAGAAGGTTACACCAATGGTGATACTGTTGAACCTAAGAAGATTCTTGAGATTTCTTCTCGTAGAATTTCTGAAATTTTATTCTCTGATATTTTATTCTCCGAAATCAATCAGTATTAATTTAGTTTATACAGAAAAAGAAACTAAATTCTAAGGAATTAATTTCCTAAATTGTAAATAAGGAAAATTAACTAAATTAATTCTTTAGGATTTAGTTTCTTTTTTCTATATAAACTAATTCTTGCATTGTAGAATTTCATATAATAGTAGTTGTGTACAGGTTGTAATAGTCTAAACTATTTATATTGTTGTAAATATATTTAAAAAAAGACAACATTTCTCACTATTTTTTTCATGATATTAGAACATTTCTGAAATCCAAATCAATAAAGTTCTGCTCGATTGGAGCTAGCATCACTGATTTCCTTCTTCACCAGCCCCTCAATCTCGCACGACTTCAACCACCAGACTCGCACGACTCTCAGCCATCAGACTTGCACGACTTTCAACCTATATCTCGCGTGACTTTCACCTCAGTATCGCGAGACTTCAGTCATCAGTCTTGCGAAACCCAGGCACCCAGTCGTCGACATCTTCCACTTTGGCGCTTCTTATTCCACTTCGGCGCTTCGTCGTTGCCCTCTAGTCTGTCTTCGGCGCTTCATTCTCTGAACTTTCAGCCATTAGCTGCCACTAGTAACTAATAGCCCAACGCAGCCCAGAATCTTATACTGTCCAATCTACCGCCCAGCCCAATACCTAATCAGTTCACATATCAGCTGCCACCATCAACTAATAAAGCTCAATCTATCCAATCACCCACATATCAGCCCAAATTATTCGGCCCAATCAGCCCACATATAAGCCCAAATTGAAATAACATCAATGGTCACAAGAAAACCTGTCATGATCGGTTCTAATGGAGGTTCCACATAAAAACAATATTTTGCCCATCACAAGTCACAAATTAAATGGGCACAATTACTTTCAATGGTCTCAATCCGTCATGATGTTTATATGCGGAAAAACGAAAGACAATCTCAATGGAGATGCAACAACTCCAAACAAAGACGATCCGAAATACAGAACATGATATGGTGATATCTTGGTTGATAAATTCCATGACGAAAGAGATTGGAGATAACTTTCTTCTCTACAATAATGCCAAAGGAATATGGAATACCGCCAGAGATACGTATTCTAGTTCTGATAACATGTCCGAACTATTTGAGACCAAAAGCATCCTCAATGATCTTCGTCAAGGAGAATTATCAGTTACCCAATACTTTAACTCTCTCACTCGATGTTGGCAGCAATTAGACCTCTTTGAGGTTCACGAATGGACATGTCCAGCAAACAACATCTTGTACAAACAAATTGTTGACAAGAAACGGGTTTTCAAATTTTTGATGGAGCTCAATAAAGATTTTGATGGTGTGAGGCAAAATTCTGAGCAAAACTCTTAACAAGCATTCGTGAAGCCTTCTCTGAAATTCGTCAAGAAGAGAGTCAAAAAAGGTGATAATGGGTCCTCAATCTACCATTTCAATGACTGAAGAAGGGTCTACACTTGTTATTCGAGGACACCAACAATCTCAGAATGTAGACAATCGTCCCCAAAGAGAAAGACCTTGGTGTGACCATTGCCGTAGACTTGATCACACTAAGGAAACCTACCGGAAAATTCATGGAAAGCTAGCTGATTGGAAAACACCCTCTGCACAACACATCAACAAAGAAAGCCATGGAAATACTGCCTCCACATCCCATGGAACTGCGTCACCTGAATTTGGACAATCCTTGCCAACATCATCTACCATTGTAGCTCAATTAGGTAACACCCTCAACGTTCTTAATGTGAAACAGGTTACAAGACCATGGATTGTTAATTCAAGTGTTTCAGACCACATGACAGGTGATGCTTCTCTTCAGACTACACAGTCAGAATTGTCGATGGTTCAATATCCAAAGTAACAGAGATTGGTTCAACAAAAATTTCAAATTCCTTTATTCTAGATTCTGTCCTTATTCCCACACTTGATTGTAATCTTGTATCAATTACTAAACTCACCAGTGATAAAAATTGTATGGCTAAATTTGTTCATAATCTATATGAATTTCAGGACTTGGATTCGGGAAAGATGATTGACAATGCTAAAGAGTGCTTGAGACTCTATCTCTTCAAAAGTGAAGACCCTCTAGCAAGACAGGCCCTCTAAGCTGTATTCGAGGTTTCAGATAATAATAGTTGTGTACAAGCTATAATAGTAATTGTGTACAAACTGTAATAGTGGTGTATTAGTCTAACTCCTAGTCCTATTTATATTGGTGTAAATACATTTGAAAAAAGATACAGAAAGAAATAAATAATACTTCAGATTTTCTCTACCATTTCTCTCAATATTTTCTTCACTATTTATAGGAAGTGTATCAAATGTATTCTTAGATTAGTATTCCTAGCTCTATTTATACAGTTGTAGACACAATTGAAAATAACAAAAAATAAAAGTAATATTCAGTTTTTCTCTTAATATTTTCTTTATGGTATCAGAGCATTTTTGAAACTCAATCTTCATTTGAGTGGTTCGAGTACCATACTTCATCAGCGCCGGTTCCCATTTGAGTGAAATCCAATCTCCACAGAACCAAGAAATCGCATCCTCTGTCATCTTCGTCGGCCTCATCTCCACAAAATCGAGAGACCCAAGTCACCACCGTCCAACCCATTGCTTCCGTGGCCATCAGGTATGTCATCGTCGCCGACTAGTCCCTCAATCTCACGCAACTTCAACCATCAATTTCACGAGACATCAGTCATCAATCTCGTGCAACTTCAGCCATAGTCTTGCACGACTTTCACTTCTGTTCGCAACCCAAGCACCACCAGTCCACCTGGTTCATCTCCCACGAACATCACAGTTCTTCATGGGTCAATCAATCTTCTCTATTTTTCCAATGCAAAGCCACCCTTACTCATCACAACAGTCTGAGTACCACCACGTTCAACACTCACTTGCTCTCTCTCAAACAGAAATCGAGCATCAATGACCACAGGAAAACCTATCATGACCGATTCCAATAGAGGTTCCACCGAGAACAATATTTTGCCCATCACCAGTCACAAATTAAATCAACACAATTACCTTCAATGGTCCCAATCCGTCATGATGTTTATATGCGGAAAGATGTAAGACGATTACCTCACTGGAGTTTCAGCAGTCCCAAACAAGGATGATCTGAAATACAAAACATAGAAATCCAAGAACAATATGGTGATGTCTTAGTTGATAAATTCTATGACGAACGAGATTGGAGAGAACTTTCTTCTCAACGATATTGCCAAAGGAATATGGGATGCTACCAGAGATACTTATTCCAGTTCTAATAATATCTCCAAACTGTTTGAGACCGAAAGCATCCTCCATTATCTTCGTCAAGGGAATTCTTCAATTACCCAATACTTTAACTCTCTCACTTAGTATTGGTAACAGTTAGACTTATTTAAGGTTCACGAATGGAAGTAACCAGCAGACGAAACCTTGCACAAATAGATTGTTGAAAAGAAGCAGGTTTTCAAATTTTTGATGG
Source organism: Hippophae gyantsensis (assembly GCA_030763125.1). Lineage (NCBI taxonomy): Eukaryota > Viridiplantae > Streptophyta > Magnoliopsida > Rosales > Elaeagnaceae > Hippophae > Hippophae gyantsensis. The sequence goes on along the minus strand of CM061035.1, from coordinate 35,235,566 downwards.
GGCTCAACAAAGATCTTGATGATGTGCGAGGAAGAATTCTAGGAACAAAGCCTTTACCAAGCATTCGTGAAGACTTCTCTTCTCCGAAGTTTGCCAAGAGGAGAGTCAAGAAAAGGTAATGATGGGTCCTCAATTTGCCATTTCAGTGACTGGAGAAGGGTCTACACTAGCTGTTCGAGGACACCAACAATCTCAGAATGCATAAAACCGTCCCCGAAGAGGAAGACCCTAGTGTGATCATTGTTGTAGACCTGGTCACACTAAGGAAACCTGCTAGAAAATTCATGGCAAGCCAATTGATTGAAAGCCATCTTTTGCATGGCACACCAACAAAGAAAGCCATGGAAATGCTGCCTCCACAATCCATGGAACTGTTTCACATGAATCCCTGTTTAGTAAGCAACAGATTGATCTCTTCCAAAAAATATTTGGACAATCCTTGTCAACATCATCTGTAACTTTGGCTCAATCAGGTAACACCCTCAACACTCTTAGTATAAACCAGGTTAAGAGACCATAGATTGTTGATTCAAGTGCTTCAAACCACATGATGGGTGATACTTCTCTTCTCATGAATCTTAAAACTTACCAAGAATGACACATTGTTAGAATTGCCGACGGATCAGTATCCCAAGTAACAGGGATTAGTTCAACAAAAATTTTATATTTCTTTATTCTCGATTTTATCCTTGTTCTAACCTTTAATTGTAATCTCTTATCAATTACTAAACTCACCTATGATAAAAAGTATGGCTAAATTTGTTTATAATCTATGTGAATTTCAGGACTTGGATTCAGGGAAGACAATTGGCAGTCCTAAAGAGTACTCGGGACTCTACCTCCTCAAATTGAAGACCCTCCAAAAAGATAAGTCTTCCAAGCTATGTTCGAGGTTCAGTATCAGAATAAAGCTTTGTTAAATTTTAATTTCAATAACGATGGTGAGATCATATTGAAACACTATCGTCTATGTCATCCTAATTTCTTGTATCTGAAAAACTTTTCCCTTCATTATTCAGAAATAAAAATTCAAAGGATTTTAATGTGAAATATGTCAATTTTCAAAACATGTTAGAAATTCATATCACAATCTTCCACATAAAAAATCACATCCTTTCATACTAATTCACTCTGATATTTGAGGAACTTCTCGAACCAAAAACATGATAGGAACACGTTGGTTATAGATGATCATACTCGAATCACTTAGTTATTTCTCATGAAAGAAAAATCTAAAGTATGTCAGATCTTTAAAAATTTTAATACCAAGATTCAAACCCAATTTCAAACAAAGATCAAAGTATTGAAAACTGACAACTTTAGGGAATACTTCGCTTTAATTCTTAGTGGTTATATATTAAGTCATGGGATTGTCGATCTAAGCTCTTGTGTTGACACACCTCAACAAAACGGGATGGCTGAAAACAAAAATTGGCATCTTCTCGAGGTAGCTAGATCTCTTATGTTCACAACTCATGTTCCTAAACATTTCTGGGGAAAGCTGTCCTTACGGATACCTATCTTATCAATAGGATGCTCTCTCGTGTCCTAACTTTCAAAACACCTATCAGCACTCTTCTTGAGTCATACCCACACACCAGAATCGTCCAATATTCCCTTTAAAATATTCGGATGTTCTACTTATGTCCATGTACATCATAGAGGTAAACTTGATCCCAGAGCCATCAAATGCCTAGGGTTTTCATCAAACCAGAAAGGATACAAATGTTTTTCTCCTATCACAAGGCGATTCTACAATACAATGGATGTCACCTTTTTTGAACAAAATCCATATTATTCCAAACTTGCCATTCAGGGGGAGAACATAGGTCATGAATACCAACTTTGGAATAGCATTACCTCTCAGTCATCACCTTCATATGAACAAATAGTGATTCCCATAAATTCCATCTCAAATTCTCGAGAATCTCAATAAACCCTCAACTCCTATGCCAACTGATCCTCAAAATTCATATGTCCCAAACAGTGATCTTCTAGTCTACTCTAAGAGGAGAAGAACTCAAGAGGGAACAAAGAACCAAACATATCTTGAGCTAATCCAGGAGTCTAACCCGAGTACAGGCCACTCTGACAGTTCACAAGGTAAAATCACTGAACCTCCTATTATTGATGATTTGAAATTGCCAATTGTTGTACGAAAAGGTGTAAGATCTTATACAAACCACCTCATCTACAACTTTGTTTCCTACAAAAGTCTCTCACCAAGTTATAAGGCCTTTATCAATAACCTTGATTAGATACAAGTTTTCAATTCCATTCATGAAGCTATTCAAGTACCTAAATAGAAGACAACTATTCTTGAATAACTCAATGCCTTAAAAAAAGAAGACTTAGGAGATCACAGAACTACCACTGAAAAAACAAGCTGTTGGGTATAAGTGGATCTTTACAATCAAACACAAAGCAGATGACAGTGTAGAAAGATTCAAAACTCGCCTTGTGGTTAAGGGATTCACTCAAACATATGGGATTGATTATCAGGAAACGTTTGCACCTATAGCAAAGCTCAACACTGTTCGTGTTCTCTCCCTGGCATCTAACTTAGATTGGCCTCACTACCAATTAGATGTCAATGCATTCCTCAATGGTGGTCTCGAAAAAGAAGTCTACATGGACATTCCTCTTGGAATTGAATCTCCTGCTACAACCAATAGAGTCTGCAAACTTAAGAAATCCTTATATGGATTGGAGCAATCTCCACGTGTCTGGTTCAATAGGTTTTCCAAAGTTCTAAAGAGATATGGGTACAATCAATGCCAAGCATATCACACCCTTTTCGTCAAGCATTTTTCCAATGACAAAATAGTTATCCTAATTGTGTATGTAGATGATATTGTTCTGACAGGTAATTCTACAGTTGAGATGACTAAACTCAAGAAGGTGCTAGCCAAGGAATTTGAGATCAAAGATCTAGAAAATCTCAAATATCTCTTAGGAATGGAAGTAGCCAGAACAAAGAAAGACATCTCTGTATCTCAAAGAAAATATATGCTTGTTCTTCTCATGGAAACTAAAATGATGGGGTGTAAACCAACAGAAACTCCGATCTGCAGTGAAACTCGAAATCAAAAATAATAGTGCACCATTGAACAAACACTATTATCAAAGATTAGTGGGAAAACTCATTTACCTCACACACACTAGACTAGATATTGATTTTTCAATGAGTTTTGCAAGTCAATTTATGAACAGTCCTACTGAAGAACACATAGAGGCGATCTATCGTATACTCAAGATGATAGCAGGAAAAAGACTATACTTCAATAAGAATCCAATTAAGAAAATTTAAGTCTTTACAGATGCTAACAGGGCAAACTCTATAGTGGATCGCAGATCTACTGCTGGGTACTGCACATTCGTGTGGGAAAATTTCGTAACTTGGCAAAATAAGAAACAGTCTATAGTCGCTCAAAATAGTGCATAAATTCAGAGTTATGGCCCATGAGACTTGTGAAGGAATGTGGTTAAAAAGACTACTCAAGATGTTGAGCTTGCTATGTTGTTTAAGTTTCATGTGCCTTTGAAGTTTTGGCCCTATGCATTCAGAACTGCTCTGTACATGTTAAATAGATTTCCTAAGAGGTTCTCAGCTTTTCTTCTCCTTTTTCTAAATTGTTTCATCGTGAACTAGATTATTCCTTTTTAAGGGTATTTGGAAACTTATATTTTCCTTGCTTAAGACCTTCTAACAAAAACAAGTTTCAATCTAGGTCCCCTTTTTGCAGTTTTTGGGGTATCAACCTAATCAAAGAGGGTACTTGTGTCTTCATATGAGCTCTAATAAAGTTATCACTAGTAGGCATATACTATTTAGTGAAACAAAATTTTCTTTTATCAATCTCACTCTATTCCTTTGTTTTCTAGTCATTCTAGTTCATTTGTCTCAGATCTTCATATACCATCTCGGTTCTCGCCCATTTTGTCTTCTTGTGGCACTACTCAAACTGATCTTACACCTACTCCATTAGCCATTGAAATTGAGGCTTCTATAAACATCAGAGCCTCATAGTCTTATAGGCATGCCAGAAAATCCTTTAATCATGCCAATCTATAATACTTTTTCTAACTCTTTAGGTTCTGATTCTCCTAATTCTCCTTCTAAAGATTCAGTTTCTAGCATTCCATTTCCTAGTGAACTTCCTCTTGTTTTGTCCTCCACTCACTTACCAAAGATTCATTTAGAGGTTGTTCTTCCTTCTAATATTGTGCCAAATACACGTACCATCCTAGCTCGTTCAAAAACTAGTCATTCCAAGCCAAAAGCTTTTCATGTTTCTTCTCCTCTTCTTACTACACCTAAACATTTCAGAGAAGCTCTAATGGTTCTTGCATGGCATGAGGCTACGACACATAAGTGTAATGCTCTTGTTAAAAATCAAACTTGGGTTCTTGTTGATCGTCTAGCCAATGCCAAGGTTATTGTGAATTTATGGGTGTTTAGAACCAAAGAAAAACCTTATAGGAGACATGCTAAATAGAAGGCTCATTTGCTGGCACAAGAGTATTTACAAACTAATGGTTTGGATTTTACAAAAACCTTCAATCCAATGGTGAAGTTTACATTTGCTCGAATTATTCTTTCTATTGCATTGCATTTTGGTTGGCACATCAGGCAACTTATGTTAACAATACCTTCTTGAATGTTGATCTTAAAGAATCAGTTTATATGAGACAACCTCCTAGTTTTGAGGACACTACTCATCCTCACAAGGTTGTCTTCTCAAGAAAGCCTTATATGACTTGAAACAAGCTTCAAGAGCTTGGTTCCACAAGTTGCAGCAATAATTGTTAGCTTGGGGTTTCACAAGTACTCGAAGTGATTTCAATTTGTTTGTTAGAATAGTTGAAGGTCATGTTATGTTCGTTCTAGTGTATGTAGAAGATATGGTGTTTACTAGTTCTAGTTAGAAATTTAAAATGTATTGTCTAATCTCATCTCATGTCTCATTTAATATCTATAAGAGGCCCATGGTGTAATATTGTCTCATTTCGTTTAAATATAATCTCATCTCATTTTATCTCATTTAGATTGTAGCCCTAATGAACCTCACTTTAAACATATATAGTATCATTTTTTTCTTATTAAACTTATATTATGAATCATCATTTATCATATTTTTTATTATTTTTGCATTCTTGTTTGTATCATTTAGGCCCATTAAGGACAAATAAGATATCTCAATTAGTACCATTTCATTACCATCTCATCTCAATAAAAATGAGACAATATGAGATAGGTTTTGAAAATTAATAGATTGTCTTGTAAATCTCATTTTCATATCATCTCAATTTACATCTCTAGTTCTAGTGCTTCCCAATTGCAAAGTTTTCTTGATGCCTTGCATAAACAATTTGCCTTGAAGGATATGGGCAGTTAGAGTTATTTCTTGGGTTTAGAGGTTACTTTCACTTCTGATGGTCTTCATATGTGCCAAATGAAGTATGTAAAAAATTGTTGCCACAGTTTGGTCTTTTATCCTTTAAACCTGCACTCACACTCATGGCTTCAGGGGGAGTATTGAGCAAGTGTGATGATGTTGAGTTGGATGAACCCTCTATGTATAGAAGCATTGCAAGACTGTGTTGTAACAAGACTTGACATAAGTTTTGTTGTTAGCAAACTATGCCAATTTCTTAGCTCTCTTACTGATGTACATATGAAACCAGCTAAAAGAGTAATGTGTTACTTGAAAGGAATGATGAGTTGTGGTGTTATGTAAATGAAACCAGCTGAATTGAATCTGCATGAATACATAGATGCAGATTGAGCTAGCTGTCATAATGACAAACATAGCACAAGTGGCTATTGTATGTTCTTTGGGGAAATTTGGTTAGTTGGTCTTCATCTAAGCAAAAAGTAGTATCACATTTGTCAATTGAACAAAAGTATCGTGTGTTGGCTAAAAGAGCAGCTGAGATAATGTGGATACAAGCTTTACTCAAAGAAATTGGACTAGAACTTGCTAGAAAATCAAAGTTGTTATGTGACAATATCAATGCACAACATATAGCTAGAAAACCAATACTATATGCAAGGACCAAACATGTTGAAATAGACATTCATTTTGTTAGACACCTTGTTTTACAAAAAAAGTTAGATGTTGAATACTCTAAGTCTGAATTACAACTACCAGATGTATTTACAAAATCATTGTGTAGTCCTAGCCATTTGAATTTTAGGAGAGAGTATCATGCGTTGGCAGGAGGGGCAACTGAGATAATGTGGATACAAGCTTTACTCAAAGAAATTGGACTTGAACTTACTGGAAAATCAAAATTATTATGTGAGAATATCAACGCACAACATATGGCTAGAAATCCAATCCTGTATGTAAGGACCAAACATATTGAAATGGACATTCATTTGGTTAAAGACCTTGTTTTACACAAAAATGTTAGATATTGAATTATGTAGTATGAATCACAACAAGCAGATGTATTTACAAAATCATTGTGTAGTCCTAATCATTTGAACTGTAGGAACAAACTTATGATTCTAAATAGACCACAAGTTTGAGAGCGAGTATTAGCCTATGTAAGGGTGTGTGACACATGTAGTAAGTTTATAGACCATTCTTATAATTCTGTTAGTGTAACAGAAAAGGAATCTCTTGTATGAAGTGTATATATAGTTGTATCATGTGCAGAGCAATACAACTTGAATCATTTTTCTTCTCTTCTTGTTTTCTTTCTATTCACAGCAAATTCAAATTCTTCTAAGTAATATCCAAACTGCTTAACTATCTGTGTAACAACCAGTAACAAACTCAACCTAATTCAGTTACAATCTGTCTATGTAGCTTAAAAGCAAAGCACATGTCGTATCTATTCCCGACAACATTGAAAGTAAGATAAAACCACAGAAACAACAACAAATTTGAGCTTATAACTCCTATAATAGTTCCTTCATTCATTTGAAATAATTTCCAAACTTAACAAGTTTGTACTTTTTATAAGACAAACTATTAACATAAGACAAAAGGCAAACGCTCAAAAGGGTTCTTAGAATTCAGCTCCTCCTGTTCAATCAATGTATAACTCACTCACAAAAATGAAGCAATGCTTTTCAAACGTAAATGAATACTACCACCACATATGCACAGTATATAGACGCATATGGCCAAAGGAAATTCTTGAAATAAGAAAAATAGAGCAAGTACTGATAAGCTTACTGGCAATACAAGAGCGAGTGGGTCGGTTGCACGGACTCGAAACTCCAAGGGACCCTCTACTTTGAAGGTATCAAGTAAAGCCATGGAGCTAACTTTATTGAGCAAGGACTCCAAATCGATTCTGGGTTTCCGAAACTTCTTCCAAGAATCAACTTCGTCAACGAATTCGGCAATGAAATTAGTATTTCCGAATCCGATTCGGAACTCATAGCTCTGAGCAGTCCCAAACCTTGCCTTCTTAAGATCCAATTTTGAAACCCTAATGTCTTTCGATTCCCATTTCTGCTTCGCTGCAATTTCCTTCAACACACCCTTAATTTGCAACAAAATGAGGGGAGAAATTGGAAAAAATCAGTTACACACCCAAAGAGGGAAAGAATAGGATTCTGTGATTTAGGTTTGAGGGTACGTACCTGTAAGAGATGGGTGTGGTTTGAGGAACCGAAGGAAGAAGAAGAAGAACTAAAAGCGAAGAGAAATGGTAGATTGAGTGAGAAGAGGAAGAGAAGAGAGGTGATAGAGACACTTGGACTCGTCATCGTCTTCGTCGTAATCAACGGAACTGACAGTGTCTGTGGGGAACTGACAGTATCTCTTTCAGAGGCTGACTTTGTTTTCATTTTATTTTTTTGGTGCCCCGATGTGTTTTCAGCGCTGTGAGTGTGAGAGCCTTTCACGCTGTCCCTGTTTTTACAATTTTATGCTTCTTCTTTTTTAATTAAACACTAGAATAAAATAATTATTGTAATTTTTATTATTGTAAAAATTATATATCATACACTTATCATTAATTAGATTTTAATATATTATTATTATTATATTAAATTATCATCACTCATAAATTATTTTAATAATAATAAATTTAATTGTGATAATATTATTATTTTAAAATAAAAATAAATATTTTTTTAAAATAATACATTTTAATTGAAAAATATTATTTTATTAAAAATAAATTTTTCTTTATTCTTTTCAACATTTGCATGTGAGTTGATCTCATCATGGCCACGATTAACCAGTTGTTGACTGAAGTTGAGCTATTGTTAATCGAGATTAGCTAACTATTACCATTAGACGAAGGGTCAAAGCGTCGCATTAATCTTTGCATCCAATTCTAACCTATTTAATTATGAATTCAGTGAGGCTTATGATCTCATGGGTGCTGAATGTCACGATCTTAAATTTTCAAGTAACGATCGTGCGGCACTTAGCATGTTTCGTTGCACTAAGCCTGCCTTTCTCCGAACGAATTCTCCAAAGAGATTAGAAAGAGAGTTTGTAAAGAATGTTTTGTATTGCTCTAGAGAGAGTTTATGTTACAAGATGCTAAGAATTCCCAAGGATTTCTCAAGTTTTCCAAGTTGGATGCAAATGAAGACCAATAGGTCTATTTATAGTGTGGCTTCTAAGCTTAAGAATATGCCACCACTTTCTAGATAATTCTAAGCCTAGAATATACAAGAGTGTTCTAGGTTTATGTACAATGTGCCACAAGGCTCTAGGACCTTCTAGCCAACTCTAGAGTCTTCTAGGTTTGTCTAGTTCCTTCATGCACGTTCCGGGATGTTCCGTAAGCTTCCAGCGGCTTCTACATCCTTTATGAACCATCCGGCATGTTCTAGAATATTCCAACCCATTCTAGCACTCTCCGGCGTGCTCTAGAACATTCTAGGGTCTTCAAGCTTGAGTTGAGTCCGTCCAACTCTAGCCCTTTCTAGACATCTCTAGGCCACTCTAGAACCTTCTCATGTAGAAAAGCCTAGATCCTTTATGCAAGCACCATTTATTTTGGATTTTGCGGGACATTTGAGCGGGACGTGACACCCTCCCCCACTCAAGTTCGCGACGCCCTCGTCGTGCCTTCAAGCTTGAACCTCTCGATGTCATCTTTGAATTGCCACAAAGATTCCTCAGGTTCCCAGCTTGTTTCTTCATCCGAGGCGTTCTTCCATTTGACCAAGTATTCCCTATAACTTGGTACGCCTCTTCGTCAGATCAAGCGGTCCGCCAAAATTGAGTCCACTTCCCTGTCAAAGGAGGTTACCACTACGGTAGGCGCCCTCTTGGATTTTCCCCTACTCATGTCTTCCTTGTCTCCATGAAAGGGTTTCAGCATACTTACATGAAAGACCGGATAGATTTTGAGCTTTGGAGGGAGTTGTAGCTTGTATGACACCTTCCCGACTTTCTTGAGGATAGGAAATGGTCCCTCATATTTCCGCACCAACCCCTTGTGAACCTTTAACAAGGTCTTGAATTGTTGGGGCAATAGTTTAACCAAGACCAAATCTCCTTCCTGAAATTCCACCATCCTCCTTTTCTTGTCAACCCATTTCTTCATCTTATTAGACGCCTTGTTCAAATAGGCTCGGGCCAACTCTGCTTGTTCGTGCCATACCTTGGCAAATTTGAAGGCAGCAGGGCTCTTCCCTTCATAACTCGTAGCCAAGGCATGAGGAGTCATGGGTTGCTGTCCCATGACGATCTCGAAGGGACTCTTCGAGGTAGACTCGCTCCGTTGTAAGTTATAAGAGAATTGGGCTACATCCAACAACTTCGCCCAATCGTGTTGGTTGGCACTAACAAAGTGCCTAAGATATAACTCCAGCAATGTGTTGGCACGCTCTGTTTGTCCATCACTTTGGGGGTGAAAGCTTGTGGAGAAATTCAAGTCTGATCCCAACAACTTGAATAGTTCCGTCCAAAACTTGCCAGTAAATCATGGGCCTCGATCACTCACGATATTGGATGGAATCCCCTAATGCTTCACAACATGTTTGAGGAACAATCGTGCCGTCTCATCTGTCGTGCAGTCCGTTGAGGCAGGTATGAATGTTGCATATTTGCTGAAGCGGTCAATGACGACAATGATGCTGCCAAAGCCTTCAGATTTTGGCAAGCAAGTGATGAAGTCCATAGAGACGCTCTCCCACGGTCTCTCTGGAATAGGCAACGGTTCTAACAACCCTCCGTGCGTCGCTCTATCTTGTCCTGTTGGCACACAAGACAAGTTCTTACATAAGCTTCGACATCGTCCCGAAGTTGAGGCCAATAATAGATAGACTTGATCAAAGCAAGGGTGCGCCTCATTCCTGGGTTTCCAGCCCATAACGAATCATGGCACTCCTTGATAAGCTCTTTCCTTAAGCTCCCCCATTTTGGCACGAAGATTCGATTCTGCTTGGCATAGAGTAGTCCGTCACTCAGCCAAAATCGTCTCGTCTTTCCTTCCTTGATGAGGGCAAGGAGGTTTTGGGCAAGGGAATCATGCTCCAACCCTTCTTTGATCCTTTCCAACAAAGGGCTATTTGGCCTGCTCAAGGCTGCTAGCTCCGTCTTTCGACTTGGTGGATCAACCACAACGCTTTTGCTGCGTAACTCTGATTTTTCCACCTGATAAGGACTCATTGTTGGTGGTCTTGCGTCAAGATCCAACTTAACTTTGTGGTCCACCTCCCTCCTTGGAGGTAACTGTTTGGGCAATGCATCCGGCATCACCTCATGGAACTTATCTGAGACAACTTGCACGTCCGTCGGCAAGCTTGGCTTTGGCGACTCCTCCTCCCCATCGTATTCTTTTGAGATGGAAAGGTAACTCTCTTTTTCTATCTTCAATCCCCTCTTGAATTAAAGTGCCGAGAGAGCTTGGGTCGTACGTTTGGTGGTCCTGTCCGTCGGTACCACACATGCCTTTGATCCATCCATTATGCACATAGAGTTTGAGCATGGCACCAAGAAAGCTCTTACCTGGTCCAAGAACTCCATGCCGAATACAATAGAGAAGTCATCCATGGGCGCAACTGATAAGTCCACCTGGCCAGTCCAAGCACCAAGACTGACCTTAACTCTGCGAGCAACTCCATGCAATGGTAGTCTTCTTAGTTAACTTGCTGAGAGATCCCCCTCCACGGACTACCTTAAGGCCGAGTCTTTTTGCTTCTTCCACTGAAACAAAATTATGAGATGCACCTGTGTCCACCAAAGCTTTGGCGACCTTCCCGTTGATGGCTGCATCTACATACATTAAGCCTTTAGGGGTCTTTAGGGCGTTCTGTAATGCACCAAGTAGGCGCAAAGAACCCATCTTTGCACCTTCGTCCGACTCGCCTCCATCTTGCACATGAGTGGGAGCAACTAAGGCACTCAAGGCCTTCCTTTTCAGACATTCACGTGCCCAATGTCGTCCGTCACAAATGAAGCACGTCACACGGGGCTTTAAGGCACTCTGATCCTCCTTTTCCTTCCCCTTATCCCTTGGCTTGAATGAGGAGCTATCTTTAGGATTTTTGGAACCCTGATTTTTGGCATGGCCTCCACCACTCTTTCCTCCACCAAACTTTTTATCTGAGACTTTTGGGCTCTCCTTGTTGGTGGAGTAGTCAATAAAGCTTTCTACAGTCGCGATGGCCGAAGATAAGTCTTGGACACCACGTCGCTTAAGCTCGAGATTAGCCCATGATTGGAGACCATCCATAAATAAGAATAGGGCATCCTTGTCAGATGTGTCGGGGACTTCTAGCAACAAGGTTGTGAACTCCTTCACATAGTCCCTTATGCTTCCCGTTTTCTTCAATCGTCGCAATCGGTCCCTTGCCTCCTCCTCAGCGTTTACAGGGAAGAACTGCATTTTGAACTCCCTTTTGAAGTCATCAAAGGTATCAATTGCGCAAACCCCTCGTTGCACATCTCCATGCCTCCGTCTCCACCACAACATCGTAGTGTCGGATAAATACATGGCTGCAGTTCGGATCTTGCTGGCATGGTCTGTTATGCCAGTAGCCTCAAAGTATTGTTCCAGCCCCCATAGGAAGTTCTCAACTTCCCTAGCGTTCCTAACGCCATTGAAGGTCTTGGGCTTGGGAACATCCACCCTCTTAGCCTCAATGACGGTGGCTGTGTTAGTTCCCGCGATCATAGCCCGCTTACATAGAACTAGATCGCCACTCATGTCCTCCACTCTAAGCAAAACATTAGCAAGTTCTCTTTGGGCAAGATCCCTTACCTTGGCAAGTTCAGTTTTTAGCCCATCAATCTCTTGCCTTAGTCCACCGTCTAGCTCATTCAGGGACATCTTAACCACTGCATAGATCTCCACATCCTCGGCCTCCAAGCCATTGCAACACTCCTCTAAGTTGTCCACCCGATCGAACAGCTCCCCTAAGCTGTCCTGCGCACTCCCCACTCGTGCTTCTAAGCTAGAAATCATGTCTTTCGACTTAGCTCGAGATTCCTTTGATGGTTTCCGGGTTTCCTCACGCCCACGTTCCATAGGTGGAACATCAACGCTTGGTGTAGATGGAGCAACGTTCTTCATTATGCCAAGAGTAAGATTGCTTCAACCGAAAGCTCTGATACCAACTGTCACGACCTTAAATTTTCAAGTAGCGATCGTGCGGCACTTAGCACGTTCCGTTACACTAAGCCTGCCTTTCTCCAAACGAATTCTCCAAAGAGATTAGAAAGAGAGTTTGTAAAGAATGCTTTGTATTGCTCTAGAGAGAGTTTATGTTACAAGATGCTAAGAATTTCCAAAGATTTCCCAAGTTTTCCAAGTTGGATGCAAATGAAGACCAATAGGTCTATTTATAGTGTGGCTTCTAAGCTTAAGAATATGCCACCACTTTCTAGATAATTCTAAGCCTAGAATATACAAGAGTGTTCTAGGTTTATGTACAATGTGCCACAAGGCTCTAGGACCTTCTAGCCAACTCTAGAGTCTTCTAGGTTTGTCTAGTTCCTTCATGCACGTTCCGGGATGTTCCGTAAGCTTCCAGGGGCTTCTACATCCTTTATGAACCATCCGACATGTTCTAGAATATTCCAGCCCATTCTAGCACTCTTCGGCATGCTCTAGAACATTCTAGGGTCTTCAAGCTTGAGTTGAGTCCGTCCAACTCTAGCCTTTTCTAGACATCTCTAGGCCACTCTAGAACCTTCTCATGTAGAAAAGCCTAGATCCTTTAGGCAAGCACCATTTATTTTGGATTTTGTGGGACATTTGAGCGGGACGTGACATGAAGGTTGCTTTAAATAATAATAAGAAGAAGAAAATTAATATTAGACTCGTATGTTTAAGTTATGCAAACTGATATTTTCAAATTAATAATATTTATATGTTAATTAAAATATGTCATTTTATACAAATAATTTAAGTTTTTAGACACATTTTTTTTCATTGCTCTCTCTCCTCCCAGAGTCTTCTTTTTCTATGTGTGTACCCCAAAGTTCCTCACTTCTTTGTATGGAAGACTACTTCTAATCTGATCTTTAAATTTCTCAACCCATTCTCTTTTTCATTTCTTCTTTTTTCAAATCTTATTTTCTTTGGCAACTTATTTCTTTAAGACACTACTACAAAAGGGGTATTTAAGTCGATATGTAAAGTTTGTTTTTGAGAAAAAAAATGACTTATAATGAGTTTAAAGTCAGTTCGGTGTAGAACCGACGCTATCCACGTAGGACATAGCGTCGGTTGACGTGTCAAACCGACACTATGCGTGGACCTAGCGTCGATTCCATGTATCAACCGACGCTACGCTACGTGGATAACATCAGTTGACACATGGAACCGACGCTATCTACGTAGCGTAGCGTCGATTGATACGTAGAATCGACGCTACACAATTGGATAAATTCTTTTCTTTTCTTTCTTCCCCAGACAGAAACTATTTCAAGCGTTGCATAACTCTCAAAAACCCAAAACCTCCTCCATTTCTCCTCCACTCTTTCTCATTTTCTGGCCACCTACGACCACCATTTTCAGCGCCGGTTAGTGAGTTTTCTTCCTCTCTCACTAATCTTTTAGATCCCTTATTTTTTAAGCGAAATACTCAAATTTTTTATACCCATTTCTCACTTACAAGACACCATTTTTTCTTCATTTTCTTCATTTTGTCACTTCATTTACTCTTAAAAGTATTTTTATTAATTCTACGCACTTATTATTCATATTTTTTCTGTTATTATGTGTTGTTATTTATGTGTATAATTTTTTGTATTATATATGTAGGTTTGTATTATAACATCAGGAGAAGAATACACCATGGTAATTTTTCTACTATTAACTAATATTTTATTTTTCAATTATTTGTATTATTTAAACTATTTGTTAAATAGATTTTTTTCTCTGTTGTTATTTAGTAATCGAATACAGGTTTTAATTTGAGTATAATAGAAAATGAGTAAATTTTGTAAAAAAAAAAATTAAGTCGGTTCACACGTTAAACCGACTTTACATTTTAAGTCATTTCATTTAAAGTCAGTTCAACGAACCGACTTTAAATTAGTTTAAAGTCGGTTTTTAACCAACTTTAATACCCCTTTTGTAGTAGTGAGAGTTTATCTCGTTATTCTCTATCCTTTAAGATTAGTCTTCTTCTATTTAATTGCAAGTTCAAGCTCATATAGAATGTTGTTGAGCCTTGCTCTCTCCCTTCTGAGGGTAGTCATTTCTTCACTTAGCATATAGCGAAGAGTGTGTATGGTCGAGACCAAATGATATGTATATAACTTCTACTTTTAATAAAATCGTGACCAAATGGTATGTGTATAACCTCACTTAGGCCTCAGTTTTTATAATTGTGATTATAGATCTACAATCACAACTAAAAGTCGAGGTCATTTTGTAGTAGTGGTTGTTTTGAGGTGTCCATCTTCCAACAGATAGGAAAAACCTCATAACCTTGGTTGCCATACTCCAAATTTCTTGAAACATAAAAACTTTTGTCCTTTCAACCCAAAACAAATCATCCAATTGATAATTTTACGAAAATATAGTTATTATGTTATTTTAATTCTTAATATTTACTTATTTAATTTAATAAATGATTTTTTTTCAACTTAAAATGTTTAAGTATGATATCTTTAGGTCAAATTATGATAAAGGGATAAAAATACAATTTTTAAGGATTTTTTATGAATATTTAGGTGGATGCAAAAAGAATATTTTTTGGGATGTGCTTAACAATTTTCAAAGGCCCAATAAGAAATGGCCCATATGTCAATGATTCATCAGATGTTGCTTCATCACCACCAATCAATTGGCATTGCATGTTGCCACATAAGTGAATCTAATAGCCCATCACCCATTTTGTTCACTTGTCAATAAGGCATATAGTCCAATTTTTCTCCGTCATTTAAAGAAGAGATCTTGGGGGAATTACCACATGACATTGAGTATAATTTTGCAAATAAATAATTCAATTGTTTCTCTAGAAGAGATGGAAAACATGCTCAATTTTCATACCATCTACCACGTCAGCCAAAAGCAATCTTCCATGAATCAGGTAGCATCGTGTGGTGCCAATTTAGCATTTCTATGCCACATCATTGCCAAAGTATGTATCTCTCTTGCTAGTTGAGCGCGCATTCGCTCCGCCTCCAGCCTTTGCCACACATTGCTTATTTGACTAGATTTGTTTTAATCCTCTTTCATCTCAATTTTGATCTGAAGCTAATCCGATGGTCCAAATTTCATCTGATCCTTTTTTCAAGGGTTTTAGCACCAAAATCCCATAGAACCTGAGCATAGAAATTTTTATAGCAATTTCAGAATGGTTTTCATCATTCATCTCTATAATCTTCATGTTTCTTGTAATTTTTCCCTTGATCTTATTATTTTAAAAATAGGTATTATCGAGTATATATTTTGTTTTAGGGATTTGATTGAACCCATGCTATGAACATGATTTCCTAATGTTTATTTAATGTTATTTAAATATTTAGATATTCAATTTGATGTGCTTAATGCTCCTATTTAAATTGGACATTAAATGAGATGATTTATTAATTTTGTACACAATTGAAAAATTGGTATGAAATGATGGATATACATTAAATTGACATTAATATATATAGTAAGAAATCCTCATTATTATTTAAGTAACCTTAATTGAGTCTTTTATGTTTAATCGACCCTTGTATGCTTAGATGGCCTTAGAAATGAGAGCTAAGTATATTTGGATTAGAATTGCTATGCCATAGACATATGTGTAGAAATTAATGAAGTAGGACTTGGTTAATAATCCAGTCATTTATTTAATGATAATGAGATATAGAAAATCATGGGATTAGGATAAGAAAAATTGAATTCCTAAGTTTGTTTAAGTTGTGTAGTGAATCTATTTTTATTTCTTTAATTAATTTAGTTTTTATTTTTTAATTTTTTATTTGTTTTCAATAGTTCAAATAAAAAGAGAAAGTACATGTTTTAATACTTAATCTTACTATGCTCCAAAACAAATTCCTTATAGGTACGACAAACCAATTCTTAAAAATACTTATCACTTATATACAATCCCTTCGCAAAAATAACCTTAATACCATGTTTCTTTTCAAGACACAAAAACACGACCTTCGTCCATGTTATTTTTCTTAATAATGTTGATGTTCTTTAGCTTAAGTATTATGAGCTCAATACCTAACTAGACACCGATGATAGAAAATCACAACATAATCCTCCAAGAGTTTTGATTTAGTTGGTTGGGAGCCAATTGTGTGAAGTCTAAAAACATAAAAATTAGCTAGGGTAAGGAGAACTTCAACCCAACTCCAAAGGCTTCTTTGTGGAAGGTTACAAAATAGCCCGAAGGATCATGGTGATAGAATTAATTTGGTTTGAGGACCTATGATGGAAATGACATCACATGGAAGGAATACTTAGCACATATCCTTACAACATCTTTTATGAACCTTAAGATGGATTTTTTACTACATTAGAGCCTACATTAGTCTGAGAAACTCAACTCAAGGATCAAAGCCCATGTTAGCCCAAAGAGCTTAGTTTGAGAATTAGATCCCACATTAGCCTAGAGTACTTAGCCTGTGTGACATAGCCTACACCAGCCCAAGCACAGCTTATGCATTGGAGTTTGAAAAAGTTTTCTTTTTTCTTTTTTCTCTTATTCCTAATTTTTAGGAATAACTTTTCTTTCTATAATTTGGAGTTTGAAGTCCTCTTATTTGTGAGATAGCGAAATATCTTTATGTTAGTCATATTCTAAAATTATTAGAGTGTTCATTCAAAGATAAATAACATATCTAAGCTTGTTCTATTTTAGATTTGTTAGAGTGCTTGTCTAGATAATAATTTTATTGTGTTTGATTCATAATACAAATATGAAGACCTCTTCCCAGAAAGCGAGTCTAATTAGTCTAAACTTTACTCATATATTTTTTATTTTCTAAATACTTTCATATTATTAGTGTATTTGTACTTCCGTCCTACGTCAAATGCAAACATACTGGTGCTTGCATTCTGTATAGGAAACACAAGATCAAATATTATATTTATTGTTAATTCACAAAAGAATCATACATGAAGACATACAATGTCATGATTCATTCAACACCTTTGGAGAAATCTTGACATGTATATGAAGTTGATCAATATTTAAATATATGAGAGAAAAAGAGAGCCTATTGAACCAATAAAACGTACAAGGTAAGAAGGATTAAAATATAGTATTTGCAACCAGTTTGGGCATATATTGAGGTCATATAAAGACAATCCAACAAACCATAGCAAGATAAAAGTTTCTAACATAATTTCTTATACATTTTAACTTTATTATTTTGTAACTTTCTTTTATTTTTTGTTTACAATAAAAAACAAAAGAGATTAAGGAAGAAGAACAACTATACAATATAGTTATCGTTTATGTTTGTATTAATTATTTTTTTTATAAACAACCAAATTTAGACTTATTGAGAATTTTTATTTTGTATTATGAAAATGGACTTGCTAGAGCTGCTGGATCATCATCCCAAATGAATGATGGTTATGTCCCAATCAATAAAAAGAAAAAGAGAGAGAAAAACTAAGGTATTAACCATTATATTTTTCCTCTTGATTTTATTTAATTATATTCAAAATATTATATTAATAAGAGTTGATTAAACACACGTTTTCTTGTACAAATAGGGTGTATTAACGAAAATATCATAAGAAGGGCAACTCAATCAAGTTCTTGGTGTGTGAATTAGGTGAAACAATTTGGTGTAATGTAATAGTAAGTTTTGATGAACTATTTGTTTATTCTGCCTAGTATTGTTTGTTTTACTAGTTGACTAAAAATATTTTGATATTATGATAGGAATATTGTTATTTTTGCTTCTTAAAAATTAGTTAAGAGGTGAAAAAACTTAGAGAACTGTTTGGCTGAAACTTAAGTTATTTTTGTGTAAGAATTGTTTTGAAAAAAGTTTATGAACACTATTTTGTGTAAGAACTATTTTGAAAGTAGCTCATTAACACTATTTTGTGTATGAACTTCTATGAAAAAAAATAGATGTAGGCATTTTGATGCCCAAAAGCAGTTGCATGAACAATTTATTTCTTGTAATTGTATAAACTGTTTAGATTTGCTATTTGAATATTATTTTCTTGAATTATTTTAACAAAGCTTGTAATAATTGCTATCAAGTTGAGAAACATGATATTCTTTAACCTACTATGTATAGTCTTTTCCATGTGATTGAACCTATCTTCTAGTTATGAAATTTCAATTTTAATCTCATAGAAAACAATCTATTCACTTGTATTTATGTTTCATGCATCACCATCGATATATTTATAATCATTTGGATTTCAAAAATAAAAGTATTTGTTTTTTTCATTTGCGCAATGGAATAACAACTTGTTAAGATTTCTTTTTTATTATGAAATTCTAATTACTACTTTCTTGTCACAAAACAATATTTATTCTTATGATAGAACCATTCATGCCAATTGAAGTGTATGAGCTAGCAAAACATACCTTTATTTTGGGGATATTGTATTTGAAAATAATTGAAGATAGGGTATGTTTTGTATTGAAACAATTACAAATAGATTTTTTTGGGTTAAAAATTTTGATGTGTAGGGTTTGTTGAAATGGACAATTAATATAAGGGGTGATTGGTTGAAAAAACTAAGGTTATGTGATCAACATGAATTGTGAGAAATGGACACGTAAATATACTTATCGTAAACAAGTAATATAATGATAAAAAATATCATTTCCATAAAAATTATGTTATTAGAAGCTAATTTTAAAATAAAATTAAAAGAACTAAAATAAATAAGAGTAATTAATTAACTTAAAATTGACGGCTAAGAAGATACATGAGAAAATATCTATGAATACTTAATCCTTCAATTTCTTAAGCAAGTGAATCACTAAAATCTCCCAATATAATTACCAATCAATTATGTGATCAATTGAATATAACCTAATATGTATTTCTCTCTCAAATAAACTACACATCATATATTAATTAAGCTAATTACACTCTCATATCAATTAGATTTCATACTACTCATTAAATTCATCAATTTAGATCACATATATAAGAATCATACATCTTTGCTTAGAAACTATGCATGCTATTTAATCAAGACAATCAATTTAATAATTCTTTAAAATCTATTTAATTGTCTCTATAGATCAATTGTTGGCCAAATAATTAATAACATAAAAATTAGATTAAATAATATAATTGAATTGAAATCATAATTAGAATAAAAATATTAGATCATCATATGTAGAAAAGTGGATTCATAAGATTCTTAGATTAATAAATTAACTAAACATAATTAAGTTAATAAATCTTATATTATTCATAAAAAAAAGACATAAATATTTATAAAGAAAGGAGAATAAGAGTAAATACAAACAATATCTCGAATTGTAGTACTAATCTCCTTTTGAATCTCTACCAAATTGTATCACTTTTTGAACTCTTTTCCCTCTTCTTGAAAGCTATTGTATTTTTTCTCTTAATTCTATATTTTCTAATACTTTTTATATTTTTATGGAGTGTTGTTTTGTATCTATATTAAAAAAATTGATCTATTTTAGAATTGTATTGAGATTGGAATGCGAAAAGATACATGAAAAAAAATAACAATGTGCGAAATTCTCGCGTAACGGATAACATAGTGTCATGTGCTAACATTTGAGATTAGGATTGAAAGTACGCATGTTGGACTGAAGACATAGAGTATGACCAAACGACTGGTCATATAGGGAGGCTAAGAGCTGCATTGAACAACACGTCATTCGGGCCATGCAAATTGCATTGGTGCATCAAAACGACACCATTTTGGATTCTTTTTTTCTGTATACAATCATGGGCCTACCCATTTCTGGTGAGATTCATGGAAATTTCTAAATACATGTACCTATCAAATAAAAAATAATAAAAATCCCAAAAATATAGAAAATCAATATTTTCTCAAAAAAATACAAAATAATTAATTTTTAGCTCATTCTACCTATATGAACATAATTAAACACAAATTAAGTATTTTTTTAAATATATTTTAGCACAAAATAAGACAAATAAGAGGTTTAAAAATGAACAAATAACTCTATTTTTATATAGTTATCACACCCCCAAACTTAACTTTTTTCTTGCCCTCGATTAAAACCAAATCTATCTAGCTAACATGATATAGGTAATACATTCTTAAATATCTATCTATTAATATATACATATTTAGCAAAAACTATATTCCTAAAAAATTGTACGATTTCCATTACATGGAGGTTCACATATCCATCAATCAATGTTCCATCAACACAAGGATACACAATGTTTTTAATCAATTGATTCGTGTGTGTGTTTCACATGATATCATCCAATGCACTCATGTAATCAACATATATGGGTATGCTAATTAATTCAATCATAGAACAAGTCTCATAAGTCTATTTTTCACATCACTCTCCACTAATATAAATATGCACTTAACTAAAGATCAATAATGGCTTTACATGCTTGTAATGTAAGACTTAGGTGGGGGTCGATAAATGGAGATATTTAGGCTTTTTTCACACCTTAGCTTTCTTTTTATTTATCATGCACTTTTTAACTACAATTGAGCTTTTACTTGATATTTTAGTACATCATATCTTTCATATTCTTTTAGTCTATATTTTTTAGTAACTTCACAACACTCCCAAACTTATTTTTTCTTTTTGTTTAGAAATGGGTCATTGTGTTGTGAGTTTTTTTTTTGTAGGGTGCAATACAATTAACCTCACTATATAGCATAAAATATTATTTCATTTTCTTTTTTGTAAAAGCTAAAGGTGTAAGGATAATAGTAATGCTTATTGGTTAGACATAAAATGTGGCTTCAAGATATGAAATGTTCTTAATTGGGCTCAAATTGGTGACTAAAAATATTAAAAATGGTTAGCTTGAAAGGCTCAATCGATCTAAATAAGGCCTAAATCATCTCCCTTGATAAATATTATTTCAAATTTTGCCTCAAGGAATGACCAAATAGATTCTAAAACATGGTAGATCTCATAAACTCACATAACTCACCATAAATTTTCTCTCAATAAAAACACCAAAATCAATCATAAACATGTGTATAAAAATTTGAATCAATCAATCAAAACTATCAAGCATATCACATAATTAATA
This sequence comes from Hippophae gyantsensis, assembly GCA_030763125.1. Classification (NCBI taxonomy): domain Eukaryota; kingdom Viridiplantae; phylum Streptophyta; class Magnoliopsida; order Rosales; family Elaeagnaceae; genus Hippophae; species Hippophae gyantsensis. The sequence continues at coordinate 35,213,955 of CM061035.1, read as the reverse complement.
TAAGTATCTTAATGAGTATGTTACATTCCTTATCCTAGTCATGACAACAAATATATCATTGGATTCATACGTTTCATATCAAGCATGCATGCATTAGTTTCCATGTATTTATCAATATCTACCCAAATCATCCTAAAAATGAAAAAAATTCCTAAAAATTAAAAATGCATACTAAATACTAAAGTCCCAAACTTAAATTGCAAATTATTTCCAATATGCACATATAAATATGAAATAGTAAAGAGAAAGAAAACTCTCTTAGTCTTGGCACACCATATTTATCGTTGAAATACTCAATCTTGTTGCACCATTGTTCTTCACATTTATTCACCTATAAAAAAAATAATAAAAATATAAATAAAATAACGTTGGGTTGCCTCCCAACCAGTATCACGTTTAATGTTCTTGACTAGATGATCATATTGACTCCTAAGGTACTTCCCTCAATGTCTATTTATTATTGAGTTTTTCTGGAAATAGTTTAAGTCTTGAATTGTTTAATAATACTTATGTTCTGGTTTAAAAACACAGTGCTTAATTATCTTATCATGCCATATTTTTGTTTTCTTTTTGTATTTTTTTGACATTCTTATAAATATTCTATTGTACCTCATCTAATTTATGTATCTGTAGCATCCTTTTCACCTCCCTATTGGACTGTTCCGCTTGCCCACTTGATAAGATATGGTAGAGCAAAGGTGTGAGGTTTAACCTTGGTATCCCTTCAATAGATGGTTTGAGCTTAGATTTAATCTTAAAACTCTCTACAACAACATTAGGTATACATATGGGAGGTGTAGCCTCCAAATAGTTCACATAATCAACAATATCAATCATAGATTCTATATTTTCAAAATTAAAATAGATTGAGTTATTTCTTGGTGAGTTTACTTCATTGTTCACATGATCATGTGTAATAGTCAAGTATGGGTAACTCAACATATTTTTATAATTTATCATCATGATTAGTATCATCTATCCTAAAGCGTTCATTAACATTATCAATATCAGAGGGTTTAGGTGCTTTAAAAATTTTAGATGTTGCTTATTCATCTTTCATTCTCATTATAAGCTCAAATTTTTGTACATTAATGAGTGCTAAGAATGGACGATCAAGTTACAGTCTTTTTCTATGTCTAGTATAATGAAATATGCTAGAAATATGAACTTGTCTACTTTACTAGCACATCTTCTACCATACTCCACGGTCACTTAATTGATATATCTATCATTTGTAATGTTATTGAAGTAGGTTTAGCTCTACCAACTCCCAATATCTTAAAGATCGATAATAGCATAAGGTTAATGCTTGAATCTAAGTCATATAGTGTTCTCTCAAAGTTTATGTTCCCAATTGTGCAAGGAATGTCAAATCTATTCGGATCTTTCAATTTTAGGGGTAGTTTTCTATCAAGGATGGTACTACAATCTTCAGTCAATGTTATTGTTTCATTATCTCCAACCTTCCTTTTCTTAGACAATATGTCTTTTAGAAATTTGGCATAAGAAGGAATTTGTTCAAGTGCATTTGCAAATGGTATATTTATATGCAGCTTCTTGAAGACATCCAAAATTTTTCAAAGCTGTGTATCTAATTTTTGCTTTTGTAGTCTTTGAGGGAAACAAATAGTGGGTTTATAGAGGTTTCTCTTTTTAGCTGCATTATTTCCTTTTCAATGCTCAGTTTATCCATTTTTTCTTTCTCATCCTTTTTAGCTTCATGTTCCTCTTCATCCTTTTGAGTCTCCTATTCATCCTTTAAAATTTTACCACTCCTCAAAGTTATGGCATTGCAATGCTCCTTACCTTATCTTCTTAGGTTTATAAGTGTGTCACTTGGAATGTCACCTAGAGGCCTTTGACTTATGGCATGGGCAAGTTGCCCCATTTGGGTCTCTAAATTCTGAATTAAAGCTTCTTGAGTTGACATTTTTTTATTTACGAATTGAATAAAGTCTTTCATCATTCCTATTAAAGCATTTGTATTTTCCTTAATAGGTAGCTTCTTTTCTTAGGCTTATGATTGTTGAAAACCATGTGGTGGAAATGATTGATGGTTGAATTGATTACCACTTTAATTGATGTTATTACTCCAAGAGAAATTTAGATATTGTCTCCATCCTGGGTTATATGTATTTGAGTATGAATTATTGTTTTGATTCATATTACCTACATAACATGCTGATTCAGGATTATTTGGACAATTACCAAACAAATGAGTTCCAAAACAAAAAAACATAGGACACCATTAAATCTTAGATATGGTTTATACTCACTAGCAAGTTTTGAGCCTTCAAAATATTTACCAAAGATGACTCATGAACAGTAAGTGTCATGATATCATTTACCTCATGCACTTTGACTATTCTTTTTGTAGCTATCATTTTGTCCATTGGCCATTATTAATTATTGCTAGCCATTTTCTCAAGTAAATAATAAGCTTGATTGTAAGAGTTGATTAACAAAGCTCCATTAGAGGATGCATTAACAATGGTTTTTGTTTGAGCATTAAGACCATTGTAGAAAGTCTCCATTTGGATCCAACGAGGGATACCATAGTGAGGACACTTTCTTAGCAATTCTTTGAATCTTTTCCTACTTCATATAAAGATTCCCCTTCAATTTGTTGCTAGAACGTAATGTCATTTCTAAGCTTGGTATTCTTTGTTGGTGAGAAATATTTCATGAAGAATTTATCCACTAAATCATTCCATGTTTTAATGGAATCAGGTGGCAAATAATTTAGCCAAGCTCCAGCATGATCTCATAAAGAGTAAGGAATAATCGAATCCTAAACGCCTCCTTAATCACACCACTGAACTTGAATAAATATCTAACTTCAATAAATAATTTGATATGTAAATAAAGATCATTTGTTAGTAATATGTTGAATTTTCCAACTGTTTGTAACATTTGATACATCACTAGCTTTAATTCAAACTAATTAGCTTGAATGTTTGGCCTTATAATACTTGGATTTTGATCGCCACACAAATTGCGTGTGCAATGAATACGTAAGTATATGTATCGTAACAAATAATATAATGATAAGTAAAGATCGTTTCCACGTAGATTTTTTTAGAAACTAATTTTTAAAACTAAAAATAATAAAAATAAATTTTTTTGGTGTTTTTATATCTTAAGAAAGTAAAATTAAAATAACTAAAAGTAAATAGCAATAATTAATTAAATCATATTTTGTGACTAAAAAGATATATGAGAAAATATCTAGGAATACTTAATCCCCCAATTTTCTAAACATGCGAATCACTAAAATCTCTTCAATATAATATCAATTAATTACATGATCAATTGAATCTAACCTAACATGTATCCTCTCTCAAGTAAACTACACATCATATAGTAATTAATTTAATCATACTTTCATGCCAATTAAATTACATACTACTCATTAAGTTCATCAATTATGGATCACATACATAAGAATCATACATCTCTGCCTAGAAATTATGCATGTTATTTAATCAAGACAAACAATTAAATAATTTTCTCAAATCTATTTAATTGCCTCTATGGATAAATTATTGACCAAACAATTAATAGCATAAAAATTTGATTAAATAATATAATTAAATTAATATTATAATTGAGAAAAAATATTAGATCATCACATAGTGAAAATTGGGTTCATAAGATCCCTAGATTAATAAATTAATTACACATAATTGTGTTCATAAAACTCATATTTTTCATAAAGAAAGACATAAAATTAATAAAGAGTAGAAAAAGAAATACAATCAATCTCTTGAATTGTGAAATTAATTTTCTCTTGAATTGTGAAATTAATTCTCTTGAATCTCCACCAAAATTGTGTCGTTTCTTCAATTTTTTTCTATATTTATCTCTCTTTTTAGCTCTAAAAACTTACCAAAATTATGCTAATGGAGGCTAATTAGGGTTTATGGAGTGATTAGGGGCTTAAATAAAGCTCAGATGTGATTTGAATCATCCGATCAGCTTCAAATCAAGGGCTACGATCAAACAAGCAAAATTGATATTTTTAGCCAATCACAGCGCGACATATGGCATCAAAAATTCATTGGGTGAATCAGGGAGTGACGAGTGGCAGGGCAGATCGGTTAAAGTCATGGTGCATTGACCGCTTTCCGAACTCGGATTGAACATCGTGCTAACATGTGGCTCGTGTTTCATCCTTATCACATACAACGCGATGTGATTCGCTCTCCATGCTTGCATGGCATCTGCGTGACTTGCACATTCAGCTCCTCTGCTTGCGTGACATGGCACGTGACAGCTTCTGATTGGTCTTGCGTTAAAAATTCATAAAAAAAATCCATAAAAATTCCAGAAAAATCCCAAAAAATTTCAAAAATTATATTTTCACCCTTTTTCACTAAAAAGTTTATATTTTAATTTTGTAGCCATAAAAATACTATTTATTAAATAAAACAAGTAAATATTAAGTAAAAAAGTGTGCTAATGACTCTATTTTCGTAGAGTCATCACACCCCCAAACTTAAATCTTTGTTTGTCCTCAAGTAGAGCTAAGCATAACTAAATAAAATAATTTGGATAGTATATTCATAAATATACTTCTATTAGTACATGCATATTTCACGAAAATTATCCCTCTCAAAAGTCGTACAAGTCTATGATAAAGAGGTTCACATATTCATCAATCAACATTCTATCAATATAAGGATATGCAAGGTTTTTGAAAAATTGATTCATGTGTGTGTTGCACATGATATCATCCAATGCACTCATAAAATCAACTTATATGAACATGCTAATCAATTCAATCTTAGAACAAGTCTAGTAAGTCAATTTTCACATCCTTCTCAACTAATAAAAATATGCACTTAGCTCAAGATCAATAAAGACTTTACATGGTTGTAATGTAAGACTTAGGTGAAGGATCGATAGATGCAGACATTTTAAGGTTTTTCCACACCTTAGCTTTTTTTTCATCATGCACTTTTTAATTGTAATTATAGTGAAATTTTTTCCACTTTTCTCACCATTTAACAACTTTTAATTTTTAATATTTATTCATAAATATATATATTTTAAAAAATATTTATAAAATGAAGATAATATTGAATTAAATTTGTACATTTATACATTTCATATTCTTATTTATTTTTGATAATTTTTTTCATCCCTATACTCATCTAACACATTATACCACTATTTAACAATTTTTACCCAAATTCAATAATCTTAATAAATTAAGATAAGTACATTAATATTAACCCAAGTATATACTATTAACTTAAATAAAAGTATTTCACTTATTTCGATCAAAAATAAAATTTTAAAAAATATCAAAATAAAAATACAAGTAATTAAAAGGTATCAACTCCCTACTTACTACAATAAATTAATATTAATTTAACAATATTCGAATTATTTACCTGGATTTGCAATAACCATTTTTATCCGTTATAGATAATTTCAAAGAAAATTCATTCAAATTTTATAAATATCCATGATTTTGGTTATTAAGAGTTAAAATGCCCAACCCTTTTTGATAGGATTGTTATTGAAAAAGATTGATGGTTAGGATTAAACAAGGATTGGCAAGGACCAAAACATACATAGAAGAGAATTCAAGACCATGTTTAAAACACTACCATACAATGACATAAAATATACAGATAAAATAAAATGATTCAACTGGAAGTAACAATCCTGAAAGAGGCATGAAGGGAAACAGAGTCATAATCTATCATTCTTGGGGAACAAGATGGGTAAGATCACCTCAAACAATGCCATAACAAATGAGAACACGAGATGGAAGAGACCAAAAAATAAAAAAAGAGAGAACGAAAAAAAGAAAGAGTATTCACAGTTGCTCAAATAAAAGGCCAAAAGAAAGTCAAGATTGAATGCAAGTCATTTGTGCTACTCCACAGCAGACAGAGCGCAACAAGGTCAGGAAACAGCCACAGCAATGTTTCCTGCATGTGAATCATGTACAGTATCCGAGACTCTTGATGGCGGCCAATAGCGGAAGACTGATCTACCAACTATGTTTTTGACTGGAAGTGGACCCCTGAAAATAGGTTCACCAACCACCATGTCAGACAGTAAATGAGTGGACTACAAGTGATGAACCATAAATAAATTTAGGTAACACAACTTCCTTAACTTCTTGCTTGTAGTTAAAACAGGTGAAGTGATGTAGTAATTTGTCTCCACCTACCCCAAATACAACTTAAACAAGAATTAGTGACAATAGTTGGAATCTAGAAATTACCAGTTATGGGAGTCAAAACTGTTGTTGCGATTGTCTCCCATTACAAAAACATAACCTTCGGGCACCACCTGCAAAATCAAATGTAAACAAATAGACTTCTGTTAACCAACATAAACCATATGCTGAGTCTGACTGATTTTATATCCAAAAGGGAAACAAGATATGTGAGGATCCAGATAAGGATGCATTACCACTGGATCCATTTCATAAGCAAGAGGCTCTAAAATAAATTCTTCTTCTCGAGCAACCCCATTCACCAGTAATTTGCCATCACGTACCTATGACATAGTAACATAATGAGAAATAGTGAAATAGAATCTTCTTTTTTCCTTTTTTCGAATTCATTATAAAAATAAGAAAGAATGTGCAAAACAAAAAGAAAAGAATGGAGGAAACAACTTAAGAGGCATAAAATCTTACTTCAACATGATCTCCCCCCTTCGCCACAACTCTTTTAATGAATACATCCCCTGAATTGTAACCAATTTCCTGTAGAACAAAATCTTATCGTAAAATATCAAGCAGAAGAGTGATTTAAGAAAATAATACTAATTTGCAAGATAAACAATTACCTGCAAGATTGGAGGTGCCTTGAAAATCACTATATCTGAAACCTCAGGCTTTCTGAAGAGGTATGAGACCTGGTCAACATAAAAGCAGAAACAAATCAATCGAAGCAGCATAGGAAAACTTACATCAATGTTACATACTATGCTGCCTATATTACCAAATATATCAAACATCTTACTCTTTGAAATCACCTTCATATTTCAACTACCACTAGTCACAGGTTGTCAAAGACTTCAATCAAAGTTAGGAAATGAACCTTTGTCATTAAATTATAAGATAACACTTGCTTACAAATATACAGTTCTTCAAGCTAAAATTCAGTGACGGTACTATGTTGTTATGGGGCATGGCCTCTACAATTCTGAAGAAAAATGCCTAGATGGTCTCACTAACAGTGTAAATCATTTACACTATTATTGTAATAGAAGAGTTAAAAATCACTTATTATTGTTTTTCTATTGTATACTCATTATTCAACCCATTCAGCCCACCTCTCTCTATCTCTCTGCGTCCTCCACTTATACCTGTACATGATCAATCTGCCATAGCTAGGTTTCAAAAGGATGGAAGAATTATGTTGAAATGGCATTATTATGCCTCCTCACTCTTTCTTGGCTCTTTGTGTACTTTCTATCTTGTAAGTGATTGCAAAAGATGGTGGTGTTGTTAATGCCTAGAACAAGTTACTTAAAATTCTTCGATGGGATTTCAAGCTTATAATGTTCTATTTTATATGATGGTTCCCACTCATACTTCCTGCATTGTTATCTAAGACACACACCCAAAAGATCAATATGTTTATATCAAAAGTGCATCATTGTTCTTTTCCTAGAAACAAAATGAAGAAAATAAACCAAGCATGCTAGCACAACATTTTAGACTTCTCATAACAAGTCCCATGAAAATATTCATTGATGTCAATGAAACAAACTTGTCAGAAATAATATATGATCTGTGGCAGTCTGTATTACAAATCCACTGTCACAGCAAATAACTGCAACTCCCACATTATAAGAAACAATTGTACCAAAAATCCAAAACTTTTTATGTACAGAATTCTAAACAAGATTAAAAGTCCAAGACATGGGTAAATTCCTAATCACATACATAAAATTTCAACAAATGCATGTTTGATACGGCTTACCTTCTCAGCCAAAATGCGGTCACCCACATCAAGAGTAGGATACATAGAAGCAGAGGGAATCGAATTCGGCTCAGCCAAGCTAGACCTGAACAGGAAACTGACGGTTGCAGCAGTAAACACAGCCTTCACATCATCTGAACAGTAATTTAACAACCGCTGCAACCAACGTTTCTTCTCCAACTCCTTACTACTCAATTGAGAGGTCTCAGTATCCTGTGTCTGACAACAAATAGTCCCACCTTTATCCACTTCATGTATTGCCGTAACAGGAACAGATTCATTACCAGGAAGCCACTTCGACCCCTGTAAAAAGGGTATAATCGAAGTGGCTTTAAATGGAGAAATGCCAAAAGTGCCCATAGCTGTAGCCGACGAACCAGAAGAAAAGGCCGTTGACTTCATCATTGAGATTAAACCCAAAACGATCGGACTCTGAGAACTATCGTCAAAAATTTCCTTGGCAACAGTGCTATACAGAGAAACTGAATTCCTAGAAAAGGAATTAGCCTTCAGCCGAACGAAATTGGTCTGGTTATTGCTAACATTACCAGATGGGTCAAGATCGGGCTTCTGATTGTGACCAAAAATCCGAGATCGAACCCAACATTCTTGAAACGTTCGGCAATTACCAACCCTAATGCCGGCCGATGATGCAATGTTTTGGGCAACGTAGCCGGAAAAAGAAAAAGTAACCCTAATAGCCATAACTGCGATATTGATAAGGCAGATAAGGATATAGAACAGGTTGTCTTCTGTGACTAAGAGATTTGATCTAGGAAGACCTAGCAACCGAGATAAGCCATTTCTGCTGACGAAATCAGTGAATCGTAGACAGAAACGATGAATTGGAAGTTAGGGCTACAATTGAGGAAAGAGACCGATCGCAACTGAAACAGAGAGTGATGGAAATTTAGGGTTTGGGAATGAGAAAAAAAGAAGAAGAAGAGAAGCTCGGAGTTACCGAGCTTTCGCTCAGAGAAAACAAAGAGGCGTGTTATTGACGCAAACAATGAAAGAGGGGATTACACGATGAAGATTTGGGTCTCAATAGGCGAGCGCTCACCCGACTCTGCGAAAATCGACTTGTTTTCTTGTAATATTACAGTCGTGCCACTTTTTACATTGGCGTTATTTTACATTTTCTTTCGCCCTTCGGTGGCAATTAAAATGTCCCTTTTGTCCTCCTGCTTTATCGGGAAAGTTATTTTCACATTTTTATTTAGTGAAAATATCTACGATGATGTTTGTATGTTGTTCTTAAATGCTTTTGAATTTAAGAATTATGAAAGAAATTATTAAATTGATTCTAAGTAGTCTTTTGTGTCTCTGTTCTCGTCTCCAAAACTTATAGTTTGTTTATTTTATTATTATTTTATCTTCCCCTGTTTAAGTTAAGTGACTAATAGTCTCTGTTCTTGACTTACACCCTTTTGCAATGCTGTAAGGGAGGGCGTGTTAATGCAAATTGCTTTCCATCATATAGTACATTGTCTTATAAAACTCAAGCATTATTGTTGGGATAAATCCTATTTGTACAAGGTTCACAAGTATACAAGAAATTCTATTGAGAAATGCTGGTACTTGAAGGATGAGTTTGAGTAACTTGTCAGGAATGGAGACTTGGAAGAATTTATGCATAACACCAAGCCGTAAAAGCAACAACCACCGTGACGAGCCTCCACTTCTAGAGAAAGGGAGAAAGCACCATGATATAAAGTTTGAAAGGTCTAAGTCATAATGGGAGGCTCCACTAGGATGACTGTAAAAATGCTCAGAAGGCATACGCCCCTAAAGTGAGTTAAAGCTAGCAGTTTCTACATATTGACTCCATGCATAACCCAATCAAGAACTCAAAACTTTGGGGCATAGATATGAAATTTTCAAAAAGAGAAGTTTTTTTATTACTCCACCATCATGTTTGATGCTTTGGTGGTAACCCTTTCTTTGGCCAACATACATCTCCATAGAATATTTATCGAAACTAAAACTAGAATGAGATCTTGTTTTTTGAGGCCTTGAAACAAATGAAACTCTCCTACCCACTTAGACTATGAACCAACCCCTTGTTAGGATTTTTTGGACTTTCACTAGTCTTAAAAGACTAACAATCATAATTGAACAGGGTGCCAACACAAGGACAGTCATGGTGGGCTTTCTCATAGTAGATTTCCCATCATCATATAATGGTATTCTAGGATGATCAATTTTACACACAGTCAGTGTTGTTTTCTTGACTTATCTTCTCACCCTCAAATTCCTAACTAACATTAGAATAAGAGTTGTTCATAAAGAACACAAGCTAGCAAGGAGATTGTATGCTACAGGGATAAGGATAGGACAAAATTTGAGTCCCATGAAGATGGAAGATAGACAATGCTCCCCTATTGGTAATATTCAATTTGGGAAGACACTTTACGATTTGACAATTAGTATAAACCTCATTCCATTTTCAATTTTCAAAAGATTAGGTGTACTAAAGCTAAACCCATAAGAGTGACCTTGCAAATTGTAAATAGATCAATCAAAGAGGCCTCGAAGTGTGGTAGAAGAAAAGTTAGTTAAAGTAGACAAATTCATTTTTCCAGTAGACTTTATTATGCTTGATATGAAGGAGTATCATGAGATTCCTATCATCCTTAGTTGTCCATTCCTTGCCACCGGAAGAGTTCTCATTAATGTTCTAAAAGATAAGTTCACCGTACGAATATAGGATGAAAAGGTAACATTTAATATTTTTAAAGCAATCAAATTTCTTGATCATAATATTAATGATTATTTTCTCAATAAACTATGTCCTGGTGATCCTTTCAAATTTGTTCTTGCTAATTCTATTCATACAATTGATGATATTCATGGAATTCACTTGGAAACACACTTGCACATAAAAGACTCTTTGCATGCTAAAATACATAGTTTGATATTGACATCCTTTAGTTGATTGATCGAGCAATGTTAAACATTCATAAGAACACACACTTGTATTTCAACACATGATGATATGCTTAATAAAACTAATTCACATGAATATAATTTTATAAATTCTAGAAATGAAAATAGGAAATTTTTGAAATAATTTTGGGTATTAAAAGAGATATTAGTATCTGTACCAGTTGCTATAACACTTGATTAAAGCAAACCATTTGAGTTAATGTATGATGTTAGTGACTTTACTATTAAGGTTATTTTTGGGCAGAAAAAAGGCAAAGTACTTCATGTCATTTATTATCTATCATGACCTTGGATGATGTATAAATGAACTATGCCACTATGGAAAAGAAACCTCTAGCAATTGTCTTTGTTGTGAAAAGATTTAGAGCTTACCTAGTAGGAACTAAAGTAATTGTTTATATGGATCATTAAGCCATCAAGTATATTATGACCAAGAAAGATGCTACACCTAGGTTGATATGAAGGGTACTACTTTTGTAAGAATTTGACTTAGAAATTTGAGAAAAAAAGGAACTAAAAACCTCATGGTAGATCAACTCTCTTGGTTAGAAAAAGGACCCAAAATGGGAGATAATGGAGCTATTGTAAGTATGAACAACTCTTATATGTGGCATAGGTATACATCTTATGGTTTGTAGACGTAATCAATTACCTTGTTTCCAAAATCATTCCTGTAAGATTAACATGGCAATAAAAGAAAAAAAATTCTTCATGATACAAAAGCATACTTTTGACCCTTACTTATTCAAAGAAGGTTGTAATAATGTATTGAGAAGACGTATCCCCTATGAAAAAGTTCAAAACATTCTATACCATTGCTATAACTTAGAATATAGAAGGCATTTTAGGTGTAGAAGAATAACATCAAAGGCACTAAAATCTAATTTCTATTGGCATATTATTTTTAAAAATATTTTCGTGTATGTAAAAATGTGTGATAAATGCCAAAGAGGGGTAACATCTCTAAAAGAGATGAGTTTCCATTGAACAATATTCTTGATATTGAATTATTTTATGTATAGCCATTGAATTTATGGGATCATTCTCAATATCCTTTGGTAAGCAATACATATTAGTGACCATAAATTACGTCTCCAAGTGGATAAAAGCCACTGATAATTCCATATATGATGCCAAGGTTGTTATGAAGTTCCTAAAGAAAATATTTTTAATAGATTCAAAACACCTAAGATATTTATTAGTGATGATGATATTCATTTTTGCAACAAAGCTTTTGATTCACTACTAACTAATTATAGAGTGAAGCATGAGATATCTACCATCTATCATCCTCAAACAAGTAGTAAGGTAGAAGTCTTAAATAGGAAAGTCGAGAGAATCTTGGAGAAAATGATAAGTATAACCAAAAAGGATTGGGTAATAAGGTTTATAATGCCTTATAAACATAACAAACAACATGTAAAACACCTATTTTCACAACTCCTTCTAGATTGATATTTGAGAAAGCTTGCTACCTACCATTAGAATTGGAGCATAAAGCCTATTGGCATTTGAAAAACTAGAATATGTCTTTGGATTCCACTAGTGAGAATAGAATGCTTAATTTAATTGAATGATCTTGATGAGCTAAGATTACTTGCCAATGAAAACTCTAAAATGTACGAGGAAACGAAAAAATATTGGCATGACAAAAGGATTTCAAACTGGCATTTTGAACCAAGAAAAAATGTATTAATATTTAATGTAAGACTCAAGTTTTTTCTAGGTAAGCTTAAAAGTATATGGTTAGGATCATATGTCATTACTAGGGTGACAAACCTTAGATCCATTGAACTTGAAAATAATAAGAAAGAAATATTTTTTCTCAATAAGTACTAAGTAAAACATTAATACAGAGATCCTTTAATAAAAGAGGTAGCACGGATGACATTAAGAGATTCATCTCAGAAACTTTTGGATTTATCTAGCTAAAGACGTTAAACATGGCGGTTGTTGGGAGGTAACCTAACATTTCTATTACTTGTGTTTTTATTATTTTTTAGGGAATGAAGAGTAGAAGGCAATGACATAATACTTGAACAAGTTTTGGAGATCATACATGTTGTTTTACTATCAAGGCAGTTTTCTTTACCTTTCACTACTTCAATTTATTATTTGCACATTGAAGACAATGTGCAACTAAATTTAGGGAAGAAAACTTCAATTCTCTACTCTAGTTATTATTACTTTATTATCTAACTTTAATTTTTTACTCTAGTTATTATTACTTTATTATCTTTATTTTAATTAGTATATTTAATTTTGTTTATTTTTAAATTCTCAAGATGTAGATATGGGTTGAAACTAATAAATATGTTGAAACCAAATGCTTATATTTTCGATAAGAAGTACATGAACACAGTGATAGAATTGGTTGTCATGACTATGATATAAAATCTAACATGTAATTATTATAATGATCACATTAACTATGTAGTACACTTACTTGCTTTCAAGCTAGCCATTGGATATATATATATATATAACCTAAGTCATACATTTTGAACATAATTTAATATCATTTATGTTTTTAAAATTACATTTGACCCTGACCTAAATGTATTATCTTTACCTTAACACCTTTAACTAGTAAATAGTTGAAATCATGTGTAATGTTAAGGAGTTAGAAATAAGGTGATGCATCCAAACAGAATAAAATAAAATAAAATATAAACTTTCAACACCATTAACCCCATAAAAATGAATAAAGGAAAAAAATACTTTTAGGGGTTTTGAATTGCAAAGAAAAAGAAAATAATGTGAAAGGAAAGAAAGAAATAAAGAAAGAAAGAAAGAAAAAATATAAAAAATAATTTATTAAGTTATTGAAGAAAAACTCAATTGCATAATGATGAAAAGTAAGCCATGGTGTGATTTGAGCCTAATACCTATTTATCTACCCCCACTTAAGCTTAACTATACAAGCTTTTAGGTCTTTTTGATCTCAAATTATATACAAAATCTACATTAGTGAAAATCATTTTCACTAATGTAGATTATGTATATAAGTTTATCTCTTGAATTCATTGAATGACATCATTTTCAAGTCATACACATACATGGATTATTCCATTAAAATCCATGCATATCCTTGTAGTAATGTAATGTTGATTGGTAGCCATATGAACTATTTTATCATAAGACTGTACAATCTTTTAGGGGAATAATTTTTGTCAAAAATGCATGTACTAGATGGGATGTTTTTATGAATATTATATCTACATCTTACTAGTTTTAGTTATTTAGTTTAGCCTTAGATTTTCTTGAGGACAAGTAAAGAGTTAAGTTTTGGGGTGTGATAACTCTATAAAAATAGCATTGGTTAGTCACTTCAAGCTACCTATTTTCCTTGTTTTAGGATAAATATTATTTAAAAGGCCTATCTTATGTTTAATTATGTTGATACAAGTGTAATGATATTAAATGAAGCTAAAAGAAACAAACTTTTGAAGTGTTAGGATAAAAACAGGCTTGATCGATCTAACCACACCTTGATAGATAGAGAGATGAATCGATCGATTGAGGAAGCAAGGCACCTACATTAATGAATGGAGAGTAGAGTTAGATTGATAAAGAAAGGTCTTGATTGATTGATAATGGATAGATCAATCGAACTTTGTTCAAGCACTCTCTGATAGAATGATGACATACTTAGATCGACCAACCAAGAGTCTCAATCAATCAATAAGAGTAGAATTTAAGACATCATCCCTATTTTCAAGTCTAGCTTTTAATCTCAACCATTTTATCAAAGCTAATATGATTCCTAAACTAATTAGGGCCTATTTAAACCCATTTAAATAATTCCATATGGTACAATTCAAGACATAGTTGACACAATTAACAACATCACTATAAAATTCATAGAGAAAGATAGTCCTCATGGCAAAGAGAAGAGCTACACATTAAAATCAAACAGAGTAAGGAAATTAGAGGTTGAGGACAAAGCTAGTACATGTCAAGAGATTGATTGTATTTTATTTTTTATTTATATTTTATTAATTTTCATGATCTAATATATTGAATTTATGAATTTGATTATAATGTGTAAAGAATATATTATATTATCTAAGGGTCTTATGAACCCAATTTTCTATTATGTTAACTAATTATTTTGAGCCCATTATGATTGTTATTTAAAGTTCATATTATTCAATAGAGATTTCATTCTAGAGTTGTTTGGCCAACAATTAATCTACAAAGGTAAATAGATAGAGTCATAGAGCTATTTGATTGCTTGTCATTATTAAATAATATGCATGATTTTTGTAAGTAGTTATGTATGATTCATATGCATAAGATCGATAATTACGAGCTTAAAAAGTATTCTGTAATATGATTAGTGATGAGTGCTTAAAAAGCACTAAAATTACCATGATTTAATGTATTTTAATTGATTAAAAAGATTTATATTTATATGATTTTATCATATTTTATATAAATTTATCTTTTCGGAATCACGAGTATTTTTATTGTTTTTCAAATATTTTTGCTTCAAAATAATAACTTAAAGACTCGAAGAAAAATATTAGAGGCAATACATCAAAAATATATTGAGAAAATAAATGAGAAAAAGCCAAAAAGATGGAAAAGTTGGACAAAATGGTTAAAAATGTCAAAAAGGAAGAAATCCTACTCATAATAACCCATCTACACTAAGTAATGCCCACAACAACCCATCTGCAATAAGCAATGGTGCAGCCATACCACACCACAACGAGAAATGAACGCAGCTACACCGCACCATGCCAAGCATCCACCCATACAATACCTAAGTCTGCACCATCCACCCACACATCACCAAAATCTATGCATATCTGCCCGAACAATGCCAAAAATGCCAAACTCGCAGGTGCATCTATGCTTAACCATACCACATCATGTCGAATGTGCACGCATCACTACCTACATCAACACCCGTCCATTCTACGTCAACACTTACATCAACATCTACCCATTACGTGTTTTTACCCATTTTGTTTTATCATTTTCCCACTTTTTTACTCTTCTACTCACCTATAAATACCCCATCTCCCCCATTACACAATTTTCTAAGCTCTTTCTCTTTCTAGAAATTTTTCATTTTTTTTTTAGTTTTTAAGTTCTCTTTTTAAGAAGAACTAGCTATGTTTTTATAAATTTTTAGTTTTTATAAATTTTTAGTTTTTGATTCAATAAGCGGAAATGTAAATCTGTTTGAAGGTTTTCTAGAAATAAAATTAGCATCAAAATTCTATAAGGATTCTTTTTAAGGTATAATTTTAATGGATTCTTTGTAGTTATTTTTTATATTTTATTCTTATATATGTTATATTTAATTTTTCTGTGATTAAATTTAACATGGTTGGCTATTTGTAAAAATGATATAATTATAACATTGTTATGTTTGCGAAATATTAAATAGGTAAAACATTTCTATAAAATAAATTGATTTTGTTTTTATTCAAGATTTTATATTAAATATGTTAGAGAGAAATATATTATTTGTCATTACAAACTTAAATGTGAAAATTATATTTTAAGGTTTAATTATCCGATATGATTCAGAGTAGTGCTCTTTTATTTGTTGGTACAATTGCCCGATAGTTAGAGTGAAACTCTATTTTAAATTTTTTTATAAGAACTATCATTTGAAAATGTATTGACAACATATTTTTAGTAATAGTTTTAAAACTTGAAAGTTAGTACTTAGATAGTTAAATTCTTAGGTTTAATTTGGACACCTTGAATAAAGTCTAATTAACTGACTCTGCCTAAAGTTGTGATTAGATGGTTTGCTATTTTTTTAGAAATAAAAATAAAATTTATTACTTAATTAATTAATAGGCTCTGCCTAAGGATATTAGTTAATTAATATTAAACAAAAGAATTTGGGCCCTACCTAAGGACACTTTCATACCAAAAAGAGAAAATCAATAAATATTAATTTATATATTTCATCTAAATAATATGAGCAAGCATAATTAACTTAGTTATTATATCATTAAATACTCAACTGTTATGAATGATAAAAATGTTCATTATTTTTTATTATGTCTTTAGATTAGAACACAACAACCAAAATATTATGACAAGATGTTTAAGATTTAATTTCGTTTTTAAAAGTTTGAATAATAAATTAAAAACTACATATATTTCTTCCTTATATTGACCTTGAGAGTATACTTATCATTTGCTATAAAATGATTCGTGTACTTGTGAGAGTTTTAAAAATATAAAACCAAAAAATATTTCGCAAGATCGGTATTTGTATTGTCGGTCTTGCGCTCATCAATTAGCATGAGCATATAATATGATTATTTATTATATAGAATATAGTTTTCTCAAGAGAGGAATTACCCGTTAGGTTAGATGCAATTGATTTTATGATTATTATAGCAATTATATGAGGGGTTTTAGCCATTCACATGTGTAAGAAATTAAGAGATTAGGATTCCTAGATCTTTCTTTGATATCTTTTCACTTGTTAATTTAGTAATATTTCATCATTTTAATAATTTTCTACAAATTATATTTCTATTGTCTAACTAGTATTAGTAATATTCCAATTGGTAATCAATTACAAAGAAATCAAATTCTTTGTAAGATCGATATTCGTACTTAAAATATACTATATTACTTGCACGATTTGTGCACTTATGGTTAGTATAATATAGACGGGGTGCTTCATCGATAGCATATGGTCAAACAAACTTAGGAAAAATAAAAGAAATTCATGCGAGCTTGATAAGGTCTAGGCATAAAACAACTCAATAGGGGGTGTAAGCATGCAAATCAAGACCATATGGAGACCCAATCCCAAGCTATCCAACCAAATGAAAGCAAGCACCATAAACAAAATGGGGACCCAATCAAATGGATTATGGCCAAATAAGCATGTGGCCACGAGATGGAGTATGGGTAGTTGGATAGGGACATGGATGGGATAGTGTTGTGAAAAATGGGCCCAAGCCATACAATATATATATATATATATATATATATATATATATATATATATATATATATATATATATATATATATATATATATATATATATATGTATGTATGTACATTTATCCTCTTAATCGAAACTAACCATGTCATAGTGAAAGCATGCCTTTCCACATATGGAAAGATGGTGTTAGAAAGATTGGTCTTTGGATAAAGTAAACATTGGCTCATGATCTAGAAACTATGATCCCTTTACATCCAAAGTGTCCCTAGTGTATCTATTTAAATTGCAGTACTCAAAAACTACCTAAACTCTAGCTATCCCTACATCATTAGTAACCTTATATACTTGTTTCTGTGAAAAATGTAGGCTCTCGGTTAGCTCCTAAATTTGCTCGCTCTCTTGAGAAAAAGTGGTCTGCTTCTTAGCCAAGGTAGCCTTTAATCGGATAACCTCTCTCTCATCTATCTTCTGAGTTACCATTACAATAGTATGTACCCTAGAAGTCATACTAGCTACACATATAGAGTCATCCAACTCTAACTCTAACTTATGATATATAGCCTTAGAAGCATCTCAAATGTTGATTGCTTTATGTAAGGCCTCCTCATTAATTGCCAGATGGCCTTTCAAACTAGCATGTGTTGCAAGAGCCCAATCTAGGTCAATGACAACTTGGTGAACCCTAACCATCAGAATGTGAACATCATATCTCCTGGGCTCAATAGGATTTGGTATGTTTAAAACAATAAAAGGCCCAAACAAACTCACAAAAAACATCTAAGTTAATAGGCTTCAAACCTAACTCATTTGTAATTAACACTAATGGAATGTCAAAACGTACAAGGGTAGACTTTCCTCTCCTAAGAGGTAGTTCTACAATGCTCAACTTAGATATGATGTCTCTCTTTCTCTTAGGATCACATAAGCTATGGACCACATTGGTCTACATGAGAGCCTCCCCTGAGTTAGACTCCTTAAGATACCTCAGAGGAAGGATACTCCTACTCTTCCTCACACAAGAATGCCTAGAAGTTATACCTGAAAGAAATCAAGGATTGACATTACAAATTATTGATCAAAAAATCGAAATAAAATTCCAAAAAAAGTACTTATTGTCCAAATCTAGGGTGTTATCACTTTCTAGGATAGCAACTGCTAAATCCAAGCCCTATGAGGTGACACTCTCTTGAAGTATTAGTTTATCACTATTGTGCCTCAAATGTGAAGATATAAGAGTGTAGCTATGAATTCCTTCTAGTTCAGAAAGATGTCACCTCACGTCCATTGATCTACAAGGAAAAGAAAATCATGTTAGAATTAACAAAAAAGTATACTACAATAAGAATAAGTCTTAAGTATTCTACCATTCCTCCTAAACTTGGTAGGTGTAGAAGGAAAATTAGGGAATGAAAGTTTGAAGTTTCCAATAATTGTAAAGGGAGCATCCTTCCACCCCTTGTTAGTGTTCAGAAGATTCTCAATCGAAATCTAGTTGCTTAAGAGTTGTAGTGATTTGAACCCCTACTACCTTCCTACAACGACAAATAGTAATAGTATGTGAACTCTTCAATGATTATCGCCCTCTTGCTATCCTTCCAAAGCACCTAACAAGCTAATAATATCCTATAATAATTGGACAAGAATTGGCTCGAAGATGCACTAACGTATAACAAGAACCCCTATAATATGAGATGGGGAAGTTGTAACTTAGGAAAAAGATGATCTATAAAAAATTAATTCTACTAAGAACATGACTAATCCATACTATACCTGAATATTAAGTCATCAACATGATAGACTTGTGAATCTAAAAATAGTTTTAGTATGTTGAAGAATTAATTCATCATCTAAAAGCGACACCAATGCACATAGAAGAAAGTAAAATTATCCTTACTAGGACCCTACTAGTAAAACTAAATGTTAGTTGGAATGGAATATGAATCATTATCGTACAAAGATCCAAATTTTCATACCGAACCCATCGCCCGGTATGACCCGTACCTGGCCACCGCCAACCAAAATTAGGTTGATTGATAGGGGCAGAACCGACATCGCCGATCCTGCCCGTTACTTTGGTTTTATGTATTTATAAAACTCTCGCAAGTGCACGAATCATTTCGTAGAAAATGATAAGTATACTCCCAAGGTCGATCTAAGGAAGGAATGTATGTGGTTTTTAATTTATTATTCAAACTTTTAAAAACGAAATTAAATCCTAAACATCCTGTCACGATATTTTGGGTTTTGTGTTTTTAATCTAATTACATAAAAATAAACATAGATTCAATAAACATTTATGCAAATTTTATCTGTTAAAACAGTGGAGTATTTATGGATATAATAATTAAGTTAATTATGCTTGCTCATATTATTTAGGTTATTAAAGATATGAATTGATATTTATTGATTCTCTCTTTTTTTGTATGAGTACCACCTTTGGTGGGTTAGATATTCTTTGTTAACTAAACAAATCAATTAACACCTACAAAGGCGGGTTGATAACTAATTTGGTTAATTAAATTAATTTCTTTTTCTAAGAGATTGAAAATGAACTATTTAAATGCCACCTTTGGGCGGGTTAGACAAATTTTTAAACTTTATTCAAGGTGTCCAAATTAAACCTAAGAATTTAGTTATCCGAGTACTAACTTTCAAGTTTTAAAACCACTACCAAAACATGTTGTCAATACATTTTCAGATAATAATTTTATAAAAACTTTTGAAATAGAAGCTTCACTCTAACTACCGGCGATTGTACCATCAAATAAAAGAAAGCACTACTCTAAATCGTATCGATAACTAAACCTTAAAATCTAATTTTCGTGTTTAAGTTTGTAATGAAAATAATATATTTCTCTCTAACATTCTTAATATAAAATCTTGAATAAAAACAAAATCAATTCATTTTAGAGATTTTTACCTATTTAATATTTCTCAAGTAAGCATAACAACGTTATTATTACATCACAAGCATTAAACAAATGAATACGCTTAAATTTAATCACGCATAAATTAAATATAACATGTAAGAATAAAGCATAAAAAATAACTCAGAAGAAAATAAAATCCTTACGTATCTCGACGCTATTCCCGCTGGGAAAACCTCCAAGCGAATTTGCACTTCCATTTATTGAATCAAAAGCTAATAAATTACAAAAACATAACTAGTTCTTCCCAAAAAGGGAAGAACTCTCTAAAACTAAGAGAAATTAACTAAGAAAGCTAAAAACTAAGAAAAACTAAAAAATCTAAAAATCTAAGAAAAGAGAGAAAGAAAGAAGAGAGAAGGTTGTTTTCAAGGTGTGTTTTGAAGTGAATGGAAGGTATTTATAAAGTGAGGATTTCGAGAGAAAAAATGATTAAAAAAATGTTAAAAAATATTAAAAAAATAAAAACGCGGTTTTGACCTCGCTGAGGTCATCAATGACGCCAAGATGACGCTACGGGCGGCCAGACGCGTGAAAATGGGTCAAAACGCGGCTACGCGCTGGCCGCGGCCATACGCTGCGGCGCTGCGGAACAGAACTCGCGCGTTAGGTGCGCGCATGAACAAGAACCCGCGCCAGCTTGGGCGAGTCGGGTGCCGGGCGCATGGCCTGCGCATGCCGCTTTTTGACATTTTTGACCTTTTTCGACCGATTTTGTCCAATTTTTCCATGTTTGTTGACCTTTTTCCACTTATTTATTAATTTATTTATGATGTATTGCTTCACGTATTCTTCTTTGAGTCTTTAAATTGGCGCTTTTAAGCCAAAATACCCGAAAAACAATAAAAATAACCCGTGATTCCAAAAAGACAAATTTATATAAATATATGATAAAACATATAAATATATATATTTTTAATCAATTAATGTGCATAAAATCATGGTTATTTTAGTGCTTTAGCACTCATCGTAATCCCTTAATCCGCCTTCGCTAGTCCCTTAGCAAGAGAAGCGATAAAAACTAAAAATTAAACTATCCTAAATCACTTCCGTGGATTGGACACTTGCATTTAGCCTACGCAATAAGCTCTTTAAACCCTAGGTTGCCTAGTGGACGAGTTTGAGTCTCGCGAGGGTTTTCAAGAATGATACCCACAAACATTGAACTAAATGTAAAAATTAAAAGAAATAATAACAATCAACTTAAAACTAAAATTACAACAAAATCAAAATTAACGTTAAAAGAAAACAACATATCACAAAAATGTCTCATACTTTTTAATCTCCTTTAAGATCATAATTAAAATCTCAAGCATAAGTTATTTTAATCTTTTTAAACAATTATGATTTATTATAATAATTAGTCTCCGGAATCATTTTCATATTTCATATCAAAAATGTATCAATTTAATTTCACCCAATTTCGTTGTCATGAATCCGACCCGCCTGACTCTATTCCTCACAAGTCAATACTCTCAAAGCAATCAATCCTATACGGGTTCAAACACTCATACTAATTTATATGCGAAAGAGTTGATGTATAGAAATGAACTAATATGTTCGCATATGTATAAAGAATAAAGGCTCAAAGTGTTATTTTGATATTGATCTCATGAAAGGAATCGAATGTATAAATTATAAAGATATCATATATAAAAATTATTTTCATGCATAAATCAAACTCATTAAGAAAGAATTTCAAGATATATGCTTTTTACAAATGAAGAAATTGCAATGACTTTTTAGGGAATTATTTCCTATATCTTTTTTTTTTTTTTTTTTTGTAATTACCGACTCACAACTTTGTAGTGGAATGCGGTCATAAGTATGAAGATGATACTATATTTTTTTTATCTCTCTAATTTTTTTTTCAATATATGTATATTTTAGAGAGTCAACCCACGTATTTTGTACATTTTTTTGGATTTTATGAAGTGGTTAATTTTGTGGGTTTTTCCGTTTGATCTTGGTTTAGGTAACCCCGTATATGTTCTCTTTTTTTTTTTTTGTAAATGTACCATGCACGAATGAGATAAAAGCATATACTATCAATTTCTACTCAAATCATTTAATCTAAGCAAAAATAATAATAAAAAATATACGACACTCTATTAAGATGAGAAAAAATTCATACATTCAATATTAATGCCTATGTAGATCATCTAAGAATTTGAAGAAATAAGAAATGTGTTTCGAGTAGAAAAATATATATTTCACTCAATAAAGGAAATTAGGCTCAAATTATATCTCACAAAGGTAGTCTCCACTAAAACAAATTCATAAATACCGATTTTGGGTTTAATATAATTTCTACATCTTATCAAGAAATACTAGTTATGACAAAATTAACTAATTATCAAAAATAATTACATAATATTTCATGATATGTTTTCAAAAATTAATCTAACAAGACAAAAGACTTAACTATTTACTTAAATTTGATTTAAAGAAATGATAAATTTTTGGGAGAACTTTTTTTTTTTTTTTTTTTTTAATTCCAAAATTACTAAATCACACAAAACAAAAATAAAACTAAACACAAAAATGAAGATGTGAACATAAAAAAGAAAAAAATTTTTTTTCTTTTTTAATTTTTAAATTGTTAAATCTTTTTTTTTTCTTTTCTAATTAAGCATGATAACTTTTCACCAATTTCCCCAACCTAGAACTTACATTGTCCTCAATGTAACAATCAGAATTAAAGATAAAGAGAAAAGAGAAGAAAGATTACCTATTTTCGAGAATGTGTAAGTAAGTAATGGAGAAATGCAAGTGCATTCATCATATTCATCATTAAAGTGTATACGTATTAGATTGAACTTCTAACAACTCAAAAATATTTTTAGTTTTAACAATTTAAAAATTATTCACATATAATTAAACCAAAATAAACAATAAAATTAAAACAAATAACAAAAAAATTACCTAAAATGATGGGTTGCCTCCCATCCAAATAAGTAGTTTAACGCCTTAGCAAGACGAATTGGGATTGCCTTTTTATGTAAACTCAATGTCCCTCTCATCACTGTCAATCAAACCTACAAGTAAGACAAGGTTGTCTACCTATATCGCTTTACCATGTCCTATGTATTTTCAAATTTTTCTCAGATTTCTAAAACTATACATGCTTGTGAGTTTCAGATCATCCACGTCTAGGTACAAATCAAATAATTTAAAGGCATCAAAACACAATTGTACCTAGATCAATCAAAATAACTAACTCCTTAGATTGTAATTAAAACTTTTAAAATTTTGGAGATAGTTTCAGATTTTTTTTTTGTTTTTTTGTTTTGTTTTTTTAAGTATAATATCTAAGTTAAAATAACATAATCAGTATTAACCAAGAGTGCTCCCAGGAAAGAACGCGGTGCAAAGGCCTTAAAACCATCCTCCTGCATTGCACAACGCTCCCGTGAAAGACTATGGGCACAAAGGCTTCCAAGAACTAGTCTCCTGCATTTAACTCCCTTTGATCTTTACTTTTCATGCTATTAAAATTAAGTTAATTAAGTTGCTAAGTAAAATTTAAGTTAATTAAGTTAATGAAACTCTAAGTTAATTAAGTTAAGTGAAGTAAAAATCTAAGTTAATTAAAAAGCTAAGTTAATTAAGTTAATTTAAATAAAAATCTAAGTTAATTAAGTTAATGAAAATGTGTTAATTATGTTAATGAAAATCTATGTTAATTAAGTTAAGTGAAAAAAACTAAGTTAATTAAGTTAAGTAAAAATCTAAGTTAATTAAGTTAAGTAAAATCTAAATTAATAAAGTTAAGTTAATTAAGTTAATTTAAGTAAAAATCTAAGTTAATTAAGTTAATAAAAATTTAAGTTAATTAAGTTAATGAAAATCTAAGTTAATTAAGTTAGTAAATTAAATTAATTAAGTTAGTAAATTAAGTTACTAAAAACCTAAGTTAATTAACTTAAACGAAAATTAAAAAAAAAAAGTAGTTAAAAAAATTTGAAAAAAAAAAAAAAAATAATAAAAAGAGAAAAAGAGAAAAAATAAAAATTAAGCCAAAAAAAAAAAAATAATAATAATAATAATAAATAAAATAAATTGAAAAAAATAATTGAAAAGGTAAAAGAAAAAACAACAAAAAAAAAAAAAATAAAAATAAAAAAAAAAAAAAAATTGAAAATAAAGTTTTTGATTTTTTTTTATTTTTTTATTTTTTTATTTTTTTATTTTTTTATTTTTTTTATTTTTTTTATTTTTTTTATTTTTTTTTATTTTTTTTATTTTTTTTATTTTTTTTTATTTTTTTTATTATTTTTATTATTTTTTTTATTTTTTTATTTTTTTATTTTTTTTATTCTTATTTATTTATTAATTTAATTTAAAATTTATTTACTTTTTTTTTTTTTTACTTCAAATTTCAAAATGCAAAATTATTTTATTATTCATGCTATATTTTTTTTATTTATTACAAAATTGAAATTTGTATTATTTTTTTTTTATTTTTCACAATAAACAACAAAATTTTTTATTTTTTTTAATTTTTTAATAAAAAAAAAATCACAATTATTTACAACATAAAAGGTTTTTAAAATTTTGATAAATAATTTAAAAACGCTTTTCCTTCCTACGACGCTTACAAAAAACTTGATCGCCATCACTAAGAATCCTGCTGGCCAAAAATCTTGATCGGGGCGTAACCGACATCGCTGATCCTCGCCTTCGCTACTTTGGTTTTATGTATTTATAAAACTCTCGCAGTGCACTAATCATTTCTGTAGAAAATGATAAGTATACTCCTGCCTATCTAAGGAAGGAATGTACGGGTTTTTAATTTATTATTCAAACTTTTAAAAACTTAAATTAAATCCTAAACATCCCTGTCACGATATTTTGGGTTTTGTGTTTTTAATCTAATTACATAAAAATAAACATAGATTCAATAAACATTTACGCAAATTTTATCTCATAAAACAAATGAGTATTTATGGATATAATAATTAAGTTAATTACGCTTGCTCATATTATTTAGGTTATTAAAGATATGAATTGATATTTATTGATTCTTTTTGTATGAATACCACCTTTGGGCGGGTTAGATATTCTTGTTAACTAAACAAATCAATTAACACCTACAAAGCGGGTTGATAACTAATTTGGTTAATTAAATTAATTCTCTTTTTCTAAGAGATTGAAAATGAATCATTTAAATGCCACCTTTAAAGGGTTACGCTTTAAACTTTATTCAAGGTGTCCAAATTAAACCTAAGAATTTAGTTATCCTAGTACTAACTTTCAAGTTTTAAAACCACTACCGAAAACATGTTGTCAATACATTTTCAGATAATAATTTTATAAAAACTTTTTGAAATAGAGCTTCACTCTAACTACCTACATTGTACCATCAAATAAAAGAGCACTACTCTAAATCGATCGATAACTAAACCTAAAATCTAATTTTCGTGTTTAAGTTTGTAATGAAAAATAATATATTTCTCTCTAACATTCTTAATATAAAAATCTTGAATAAAAACAAAATCAATTCATTTTAGAGATTTTTACCTATTTAATATTTCAGCATAACAACGTTATTATTACATCATGTTTACTAAATGTAGCCTAAATACAGCTTAAATTTAATCACGCCGCATAAATTAAATATAACATGTAAGAATAAAGCATAAAAAATAATCAGAAGAAAATAAAATCCTTACGTAACTTCTCGACGCTATTCCCGCTGGCCATTGAAAACCTCCAAGCGAATTTGCACTTCCATTTATTGAATCAAAAGCTAATAAATTACAAAAACATAACTAGTTCTTCTTCCAAAAAGGGAAGAACTCTAAAACTAAGAGAAATTAACTAAGAAAAGCTAAAAACTAAGAAAAAACTAAAAAATCTAAAAATCTAAGAAAAGAGAGAAAGAAAGAAGAGAGTATGTGTTTTAAGGCGTGCTTTGAAGTGAATGGAAGCCGGGTATTTATAGTAGGACGGAGAGAAAAATGATTAAAAAAATGTTAAAAAAATATTAAAAAATAAAAACGTGTTTTGACCTGGCACAGGTTCATCAATGACGCCAAGATGACGCTGCTGGCCGGGGCCAGACGCGGAAAATGGGTCAAAAACGCACATGCTACATTGGCGCTGGCTGCCGCTGCGGAACAGAACTCACAAGGCAAAGTTGCCGCTACATGAACAAGTGAACCCGCGCTAGCTTTGGGCGGAGCTGCAGGCGCTGGCCAAGTACACACGGCGGGCGCTGCTTTTCTCGCTTTTTTGACATTTTTGACCTTTTTCGACCCATTTTGTCCAATTTTTCCATGTTTGTTGACCTTTTTCCACTTATTTATTAATTTATTTGTGATGTATTGCTTCAAGTATTCTTCTTTGAGTCTTTAAATTGGCTTTTAAGCCAAAATACCCAAAAACAATAAAAATACCCGTGATTCAAAAAGACAAATTTATATAAATATATGATAAAACATATAAATATATATATTTTTAATCAATTAATGTGCATAAAATCATGGTTATTTTAAAGGTTTTCAGCACTCATCAACTCCCCAATCTAAATTTCGCTAGTCCCTTAGCAAGAGAAGCGATAAAACTAAAAATTAAACTATCCTAAATCACTCTGGATTGACACCTGCTTGCATTTAGCCTATGCAACAAGCCTTTAAACCCCTAGGTTGCCCTAAAGGGACGAAAGCTCAGTCTCGTGAGGGTTTTCAGTAATGATACCCACAAACATTGAACTAAATGTAAAAATTAAAAGAAATAATAACAATCAACTTAAAAACTAAAATTACAACAAAATCAAAAATTAACGTTAAAAGAAAACAACATATCACAAAAATGTCTCATACTTTTTAATCTCCTTTAAGATCATAATTAAAATCTCAAGCATAAGTTATTTTAATCTTTTTAAACAATCATGATTTATTATAATAATTAGTCGGAAATCATTTTCATATTTCATATCAAAAATGTATCAATTTAATTTCACCCTAATTTCTGTCATGAATCCGAATTCGCCGACTCTATTCCTCACAAGTCAATACTCTCAAAGTTAATCAATCCTACGGGTTCAAACACTCATACTAATTTATATGCAAAAGAGTTGATGTATAGAAATGAACTAATATGCTCGCATATGTATAAAGAATAAAGGCTCAAAGTGTTATTTTGATATTGATCTCATGAAAGGAATCGAATGTATAAATTATAAAGATATCATATATAAAAATTATTTTCATGCATAAATCAAACTCATTAAGAAAGAATTTCAAGATATATGCTTTTTACAAATGAAGAAATTGCAATGACTTTTTAGTGAATTATTTCCTATATCTTTTTTTTTTTTTTTTTTTTTGTAATTACCAGACTCACAACTTTGTAGTGGAATGTGGGTCATAGTATGGAAGATGATACTATATTTTTTTTTTATCTCTCTAATTTTTTTTTTTCAATATATGTATATTTTAGAGAGTCAACCCAATGCATGATGCATTGTACATTTTTTTGGATTTTGGTGAAAGGTTAATTTTGTGGTTTTTCTGTTTGATCTTGGTTTAGGTAACCCCAGATATGTCTCTTTTTTTTTTTTTGTAACAACATGCACCTAATGAGATAAAAGCATATACTATCAATTTCTACTCAAATCATTTAATCTAAGCAAAAATAATAATAAAAATATACGACACTCTATTAAGATGAGAAAAATTCATACATTCAATATTAATGCCTATAGAGATCATCTAAGAATTTGAAGAAATAAGAAATGTGTTTGGAGTAGAAAAAATATATATTTCACTCTGAATAAAGGAAATTAGGCTCAAATTATATCTCACAAAGGTAGTCTCCACTAAAACAAATTCATAAATACCGATTTTGGGTTTAATATAATTTCTACATCTTATCAAGAAATACTAGTTATGACAAAAATTAACTAATTATCAAAAATAATTACATAATATTTCATGATATGTTTTCAAAAATTAATCTAACAGTACAAAAGACTTAACTATTTACTTAAATTTGATTTAAAGAAATGATAAATTTTTGGGAGAACTTTTTTTTTTTTTTTTTTTTTAATTCCAAAATTACTAAATCACACAATAAAAATACCCGTGATTCCGAAAAAGACAAATTTATATAAATATATGATAAAACATATAAATATATATATTTTTAATCAATTAATGTGCATAAAATCATGGTTATTTTAGTGCTTTTTGAGCACTCATCATTGATCAGACCACCACCGGCTCAATACCAAACAAGTTCCATAACATGAGGTGATAGATGGATCTCTAATAGACAGGGACCTACCAACTGAACCACTAGTAGATAGGCTTTCATTAGGGCTTCGTTGCCCACATCACGATTGCTTGAAGTCTCTTCAACCATGCCTCACATGACTTCTATTTAGCCACTAATATGTGAAATCCACTTTGGTCCATATCGACATCAATGCATACCCATAATGGTTGGATCTTGCCATAAATGTCCTTCACTATCATTCATCATTTCTTGCATAAGCAAAATGTGAGTGTAAATTTTGTATTAGAAAAAGTGTTTAGATGGTGGGAAAATAATCATCCTACATTTTCTACAACATAATGAAAAAAAATTAAAAAAAAAAGATCGGAAGAAAGGGACTAACCTTGAAGATTTAAACTTCTCCCCACCACCTTTTCTCTTTACAATGTGAGCTCTTAAAAAAGTGGTGTGCTTTATGGAATGAAAGAATGAGAGGTAATATAAGGAATTATACATAGAATAAAGGATAAAATTTTGTCCATCCTCTGAAAACCTCATCTAAGGGTCACAAATTATTGGGTGAACCTTTGGGCTCTAGACTAAGATTTCAATTTTGAATTTTCCTCTAAAAGAGAGGGACTTCCTAAAGGCTAACTTTGACTTTGAATTAACTCTGTAACTAGGATTCTGATTGAAAATTTGAAACTACAACCAGGGATAGGTGTCTCTCACATATGTAGTGAATAGTTGAGTGTAATGTAAAATTATGTGTCTTGATAAAAAACAATAGTGCATGAGAACTAGCCTAGTATCATTAGCATGGCTAGAAAGGTCACATACCCTGATGTTGATGAAACTGCAAACAAACCTCCTCTTCTATTCTTCCAAGTCCAAGAGGATTGGCTAGTTGATACTGATTGTAAATTAATTCTTGCCACATAGTTAGTGATGAGAGGTCCCAGTCAATTGAATACATCACTAGCCAGCCCAATAAGCCTCGAGTTATTAGATGAGCATAATTGTTGGATAAGCTTATAAAAAGATAAATGACTGTTAAATATTTCCTAATTCCAAAAGAGATAATTATGAATATATAATTAAGATGAGATAAGTCTATCTAAATGGATAAGGGATATACATCAGGTTATTTAAATCCTTATCTATATTATTCATTGTACACTTCACAAATTATCTAATATCTTAGATTATAATTAAGAACAATAGCCACAAACTCTCTATTTTCTTTTTATCATAGATCAAGATCTTTAGCTCTTCTACTTCTCTAAGAGTCTCATAACTGACTTAAGTATGAGAGGGCTAAAGGCCACCCCTACTGATATGAGGTCTTAACGAGCTCCTATCTCTTGTAAATTCTAGGAAACCATAAATATATTGTTACATATGTACTCAGAGATAGAAAGATGAGTGAGAAAATTTAACAAAAAGAACATAAAATTGAAGAGAATATGTGTATGAATAAAGAAAGAACAAAAATAATATACCTTAAACATAAAAATAAAATAAAAAGTCTAAAATACGAGGGGTTAAAATGAAACTAAATATATAAATAATGATCGAGAAGGATACTTAACATATTATATTTTAACAGGTTAAATATAATTGTTATTTAATATAATTTTTATAATAATTTTAAAGTTGAATGGTATCTTTAATTTCAAGACATAGTTTTAATTTCACTTATTTTTTTAATATCATGTTGATTTCATTTTTTGTCAACACTAGGTAAGACTCTTCTCCGTAGAACCTACAAGATGAACAAATTGTTAGAACCTTGGACCACCTCGTGGGGAGGTGGTCTTTAGCTATATGATCCTTAAGTGAGTAACTATAAGATAAAGGGTAAAGAAGATCTCAATCTCGCTTTACTAATTATATGAAAAGATAATGATTAGTTGTGATTATACGTTATGACATATAGTAATTCAATATGATATAAGATATTAGATGATTATATTATGTTATGCATATGTGCCTATATATAGAGAAAAAGATAAACTTAATAGATATCACTATCTTATTAGAATTAAGCTATTGTAGCTTTATAGATACTATATCTGTTGTAGATAGTTATCTATTATAGACATCTATCTTTTATTATTTGTTCAATTATCCTTTAAGATAATTAAATGATAATATTTGGACCTTTATCGCTTTAAGATAAATAAACGACAATTATTGGGCCTATATTATCTTAGGATAATTATATTGCATTTCTAATTTTATGATAATTAATCACTTATTGAACTTGGCCTATAATCCTATTTGCTAAGTGTGATCGCTCTTTGATTGACACGTGGATTATACGAGATTACTTCCAATATATCAATTAATCAATAATATAATACATTAAAAATAGAATGTTTTCATTTTCTATTTTTTTCCCAAAAATACTAGACAAAAAAATAAGAAAAATAGATAAATGAAGGTGAATTTAAGAATATTAGTTAAAGACATGTGTCTTGCATATGTCATACAATATATTTGAAATTTATGTCATAAATGCAAATAAAAAAATAAAAAAATTAATCACACATTTTTCACAATTAGAGATCTACTAGTGTAAAAACACATTAATAAAAAGATTAAATATGTTTCATATCCCTAATATTTTATATTGGTAACAAAAATACCCCAATGTTTAGTTTTATGTAAAATTTATGTACTTTTGGTCATTTTCATTAAAAAATTAATGATTAAACGTGGTATTAAAGAATAACTCTATTAAAAATTATCAAAAAGACAAAAATGTTGCATCAAAATAAATGTTAAAGGTAATTTTGCAACAAATTAAATATTGGCACATTTTTGTTATCTATCAGAAATGTTGGGAACATAAAAAATATTTAAGCCTTAATCAAAAGCATAAATGTATAATGAATATAATATCATTTCTAATTAAATCCTTAATTTATTCCATTGTTCTTATATTTATAAAGAGCAAAATATTGTAGTTAATAATATAACCTCTAAAGTTGCTAGCATTTGTATCGCGACTTAGTGGTAGGATGTCTCACTATTTGCTAGCCCTTTCGTTTAGTATAATGCTAACAACAAGCCTAATAATAGGTTTTGTTGATATTTAGTTTGTATATTTTTTTCTCTATATAATAATACTCGTATTTGAGGGACTAGATGAGTAGGATTCTACGGAGGTACCAATCTAGTTAGGATATCCCGATACACCTACTGAGGTCTATCTCCTACCTTTCATTAAAAAAACTCATTAATTTTTGAAACTGACTTCACATTTGCATGCATTTTTTTCTAATAATTTTTTTTTTGAATAAACATAAGGATATTTATCAGGAAAGTAAACTTCTTAATACTTAAACTTTGATCAAATTTAAAATATATCAATATATGTCATTATTTTAAAGTATAAGAATATTTTGCTCTAAATTGTATATATATATATAGTGTAAAATAAACTCATGCCATATGGCATAATGTAAATGAGCCTACTCATTGGTATGACTCACGTATCGGCTCAATGAGCATTGAGTCAACAGATGAATATAACTATTAGATAAAAGTTCATAAAAATAAATATCCCCTTAATTATCCAAAATGTATAATTACATAGAGATAACTTCAATAGTAAATTAAAGTCTATCATCGTAGTGATTGACATCAAGTATATCTTTTTTCCTACATATACTCATGTTGTACACTTCATACAATAAGTTAATAACCATACATATATACAACCAAATCTATAATATCTTTATGTCTCTACTTCTTGACTCCAAATCACAGAGTGACCCCTATATCCTCAATTATTATCATTACTTGAATTGACTTAGTATCGGAGGGTCAAAAGCCACCACACCTTAGGGTTGTTGGATGTCCTAACGATTGTTCTCTGTTCGCAATAGTACAATGAGGAGAAGTACACCCCTTTTTGAGGTTGACAAAAAATGACATCAACATCTAGCACCATTTGTGCAACAAAGTATGCTTTGCTAGCTAGAAATTATAAAGGATAATTGTGTAAATAGTTGTTATGTTCCCCATGGATCTAGAAATATATCTGAGAAAAAGACATTCTATTTGGCTAACCTAATAGTGGTAATTCGAATGTCCAACAAAAAAACTCCCTTGTAAACTTATTATCTATACTCCTAGCAAAAAATGAATCATCTCACTAGTTTTGAAACTCTGGCTCTGTTAGGAATCCAAACAGCCCAATTGGTCACTCCACCTCCTATAATCTCACAACCTATCTACATGGCAGCCCTTATACCTTCTATCTAGCTAGCCCTACTCATTGTATTTTTATCTTATTTTTAAGTGTCATGTAGTGAGTGAGAGGTTTTGCCACACGAAAATGCCAAAGGGGGAGTTTGTAAGGATTATGAGTGTTGGGTTATTTTCGTGGATAAAATATTTACCTATAAATTTATTTTTAGTTCTACTATCAAGTCTATCAAGAAAAGCCAAACCAATGCTCGAGTTTCCGATAATCATACTCAAGGTATATCTTTTATAACTATCACACATATGATTGCATCGATATATTTAATAACACATGTTCATAAATCTAAAATTATTTTTTGTGCTAAAATATTTATTTAAACTTGAATCAATTTATAAAATTATTAATTAAATAATTTTATATATGTTTTAAGAAATGATTTTTCATAATATTAAGGTTTTTAATGGGCTTTAAAAAATTAAGCCCAAAATATATTTAATCCTAATACTATTAAGTATTATTATTGTCTATATATAGATACATTAGGGTTGATGGAAAAAAAGGAACAACAATCTATCAAAAAAAAAGAATTATTGAAGTTGTCGAATAGGGTTTAAAAAAAATTGTCAATTTGTCGATCCTTTGAAAACTACTGAAAGTTCTTGATATTGAAAGGTGAGTGAAGCTAATTGAAATATATGGTTGATGTTGGTTTGTTTTTGAAGTTCATGAATTAAAGTGAAGATAATTAATTAATATTTGATTTTTAAATTCTCATATTCATCATTCTATGCATTTAACATTTTATCTTATACTTTATGGTTTTGGTTTTTTGGGGTTATTTAATCTTGTTAATTTGAATGTTGCTTTTTGTTAGCTTTTGGGTTATTTGTTGGATTTGAATTTCTACTGCTAATTGTTTAGTGATGAACATGGAACGTGAGAGTATGAGGCAGTAAAGTTAAGGAGAACTTAATTTTTATACATATTAATGTGGTGGTAGAGAACTGTGATATAGTTAATATATTGATTTGTATTATTTCTACATGTGTCAAAAACTTTTTAGTGGAAGATTTTAATGATTTGACAATTGTGATTTTTGATCTAGAATTTGTTAGTTGATTTAATTTATGTGACATATATTTTGAATCATCTAGTTAGTATTATTCATTATTAAATCTATTTTAGAACACACACGGACACTTGTATTTTTGTGCTAACTCTTTTTCTAGTTGATTTGTGAACAATCTGATTGGCGGGGAGCTTATTGGAATATTGGTCTAGAAACCGCTCATGCTAATATTAGAAATTGTGAAAACAAAGTAGGGGTTCGTAAGTAAAGTACATTGGGGTAGTATCCTAGGGAGGATAGCATAAGACCGAGTTTGTACTTAAATATTTGATTTTCATAGTGGAAAGTTAGGTGGTCTGGTGGACCGGTGGTTTTCCTCTTAGGTCATGGTTATGGCCTAAGTTATTTCCACCTAAAAATACCATGTCCTATTATTTTACTTCTGCACTTTATTCTTACATGCGATTGCATGCATGGCCGCTTTGTTTAGGTTATTAAATTATAAATTGATAAAAATTAAAAATAACCTATTCACCCCCTCTAGGTTAATCAGGTCTATATTTTATAAACTTTCATTTATATATATATAGGACTAAACTTCCTTATATGGAAGGAAGTGACATCTAAGCTATTGCACTATGGCTAGACTGCACCTTAGTGATAGGCTCCACACTCTATGGATGGCTTGCAACAAGCGTAGATTTTATAGCCTCTCTATCACCACTTAATTGGCAAAGAATCTTGACATAGGCATCGACTAACCTACAAAATAGGCAGCTTTCTCTAGTCAGGATCATCCATTCCATTATGAGCAAAAAAAGAGTTTATTACAATGAAAGGACCATAGGTGCTTACCAAGATAATGAAAAATACCGTAACATACGTGACAACAAAAGAACGTGTGCATCTAACAAAAGAACGTAATCTCCAAATAAAAACTTAAATATTTTTCTCAGTTAAAGCTTCATGCTTGGACTACTTCAATAGATCTCAAACATACCATGTAAGGGTAAATAGTATAGAGACTTCAACAGGTCATCCAGACTTAGAAAACATTTCCCCATGCTAACAAAAACAAAAAAGTGATTGCACAATATAACGTAGACATATGCAAGCACCCAACTAGAGATTGACCGAATAATGGATTGGTTGACTAGAAAGTGGTAACCATAATGGCTTATTAAGGGCTGGCCGAATGGATGTGGCCAACCAGAGGGTGGTAGACTAGAGCCTGGCCAAACAAGGCTAGCTACATGTGTTTCCTATCATATAGAACTTTATGGAATAGGCCCCATCGGTCGTAAGTGACCCATATTCCATCCATAATTTCCCTCTCTTTACACTCACACCAATCGCTTCCCAAGAAAGATGAAATTTCAAGAAGTGTGCATGGTCATATGAAATAACAATAGCCAAATTGTAAAGCATAAATAAAAATAAAATGTAAATACCAAATGAAAGATAAACAATAATATGTATATGTGTGTGTGTGTGTGTGTTCTGTGTGTTTACATGTATGTGTTTTCAAAATCCATACAGAGCTAACATTTACTAAATAAGAGAAAAACCCACCAAGTCCTAACACTTTGGTGAGAAAATACATCAAAAGCTCTAAGGAAAACATAAACATAAAGTAACCAACTATATACCCTTGCTCTTGCGTGTCCCCTAGGATGGACCTACATCTACCATTGTATCACCATATGCGACTATATCGTTCTCAATCTCTTCAGAATCATCTCCCTCTAGTTGACTTACAACACATTCCTCCCAATTAGAAGTCATGACTTCATGACGAGAAGCATTCTTCTTCACATCAAGATAAAAAGTATCTGAGATAATGAGGTTAGGAAGCACCAGCCTAAAATAGCTTATGGTATTGGAAAAGCCATGGGCCCAAACATCTCAAGTATCCAAAGTGTAGGCATAAGACTCTCAATAGTTTATGATCGCTTGCACCTTAACTATCTTTAAATCCCCTACATATCTCTATATCTATTCCTTAACAATACAAAGATGGGTTTATATATAATAGATCAATGCACTCCATTCCTTGAACCACATATGTTATTTTCTAGCTAAAGTAGTCTCCAACCTAGCCATTTTTTCTCCATTAACTCATATGTTGTAGTAGCCATGGCCTGCACTCAAGAGGTCATACTAAGCACTCCCCTAGACCATTCTACCTCCATCTCTAGGTTCTGGCATGCCACTAATGAGTGCATAAAAGCACTAAATATAACGTGATTTTATGCACTTTCAAATGTCAAAATAGATATATATTTGTATAATTTTATTATTATTTTAGTAAATCTATCTTTTTAGAATCACAAATATTTTTTTAAGTATTTATAACTTTAAATTTACTTAAATGATAAACACTTGAAGAATACCTAAAAGCACTCATTTGCAAACTTGAAGTATAAAAGAATAACATATGTTAGCCTTACATATATTCCAAACCAAATGAAAGGGTGTAAAACAAAAAGGCTTAAGTGTAGAAAGATGTGGGCTATGGTGGAGGTTTTATGTGTGTTGTGGTGTAGGAAAATTGGATCCAAATTCAAACGCACTATAGATTGGCTCATATCGCAGTGTAAATAAATACATACTATAGTGCCCAACTCTAGGATCCATAATTTTCTCTATTATGCAGCATTTTCTAATCCCATATAAACCTATAAACCCCAATGTAAAAATCATCCCTCAACTAATCCCTCAGCTCTTAATTCTCTTTAGCTTTTTTTCCCTAATATTTCTTTTCTTAGTTTCAAAATTCTTCTCTCAGCTTTAAAAGTTGAACATAGTTTAGTTTATGTAGTGGTTTTCTTTCAATTCAATAAACAATATTGACAATTCTATTTGCAGGTTTTTTCAGATAGAGAAATACCAAGGAAATTTTGTACTTGAAAAGATACACTTAAGATATAATTTAAATGTATTCCTTTATTTTCAAATTAACTTTATGTATTGTTCTAAATGCTATGTTTATTTTAATAATTATTTATTAAATTAATCATATATGATGAAAATACTATAAGATATTAGTAATATTGTTATACATGTGAAATATTAACGTAGATAAACATTCTTATAAAATAAATTATGTTTTATTTCTTCATCGAGATTTATACGAATGTTTGTTAAAGAAAAATATATTAACAAAATATTTTTCGTAATAAATATGAGAGTTAGATTTACAATTTAATTATCTAAATTTGATTTAGAGTCAACTCTTTGATTTTAGATTTGATTATTTGGATATTTAGAGTACTCTCAAAGATTTTTCACAAAGATTTATTATTAAAAAATATATTGAAAACATATTTTTCATAATAGATTTAAAATTTAAATATTAGTTTTCAAATACTTAAATCATAAACCTAACTTTGGCACCTTGAACGAGAATAATTATTTGACTCCATCTAAGATTGTTAATAGATAGTCTAATATTTTCTTAAAAATAAATCATAATTTAATAATTAATCAATTAGTAAGTCTTATCTAAGGATATTAATCGGCTTCTTATTAGCAAAGAATTTAAGTCCCGTGAAAAGAAATTTTCTTATAAAAATAAAAAATCAATAATTTTAATTTATATATTTCATAACTTAATTAATATTGAGTAATCATGATTAATTAACTAATCTATTATATAAATTCTCCATTTTGTTTAAATATTTATTTTCCTAGTGTTTATTGAATCTATCTTTAATTTTATATCATTAGATTAGATATTCAAAAGCTAAAACCTTGTGATAGAATATTTAGAATAAATTTTACTTATTAAGAACTTGTTAAATTATTTAAAAATAATGTGATTACTCTTTAAACTGACCTTGAAAGTATATTTATCATTTGTTATAAAGTGATTCGTGCACTAATGAGTTATTTTAAAATATACAAAATTTGTGTATCAAGCTTTTATGCATCAGCGACCACTACCTCATCTCGAACATGCCTTGCTTCTTGTAGGTTTTCCTATAGTGACTCCAAGCTAATTTAAGGCCCTAATACGAAACTCCAGTCCCTAGCAAGCTGCTCCCCTTGAGATCAAATTGCGAGCATTACCCTAAACAAACATCTCAAAATGTAGTAAATTTGAAACATTAACTCGACCTCGACTTAACCATAATAAGAGGATTAAGGTCAATAAGGTCAGAACTTATCTCTTCAACTATAACTACAGGTGGAGTGTCAACTCACATCGACCTATTTCAATGATCCTATGAGGCTAATGGACTGCCATTACCCTACTTGAGTAGTCATTTTCATCTTGGATCTACTTAGGTGCCTGACAACCTTAGTATGTGTTGAGGCACCCCAAAGGCCCAACTCTTTAAGATATTTGAGAGCACACATGCCTCTATCCTTCTAATTGAAAACATGTTAAGAATTCATTACTATAATGAAAAATGAAAAATTGGAATCAATATATAGCAGCATGAAAATCCAAAATAAATTTTGAGTAAAAGGGGATGACTTATAGTTAGTAGTTGGGGGTCTGCCAGTCTATAGAAAGTAGAAAGAAGGGTCCAAACCCTAATAAGAAATCCTATCTGAAATAATAAGTCGATCACTACTATGTCTCCTCTCAAGCTCCTTGTATAAATGTTCTATGAACTCCATATGATCCTTTGAAAGACTACCACAAGGCCAATGAATTGCATACAAAAAATAAATTAGAAAGTGGAAGTTCACACAAAATAAAGTTAAGTCTTAGCTACCCTACTGTCCTTGGAAATTTTCATGGGCGTAAAGGGAACGCTAGGCAAAACCACGATGAAATCTTCTACTATAATAAGAAAAGGCATCTCTCCTATCCTTATCAGTAAAGATAATTCCTCAATAAAAATCATGTTCCTCAATAAAATCCTCTACTATCAACTCCTTACCATATTCCTTCTGGAGCACTCAATTAACCATCAATATTCTATAACTATTAGGTGGAACCTAGCATAAGATAGCCCCAACATAAGATAAGAACTTTCACATGATGCATGAGAAAGGAAGTCATAGCTTGGAAAATAGGCCATCTTTAGAAATAGTAACTCTACCAGTAAGGGGATTACTCCAACCTATCTAGAAAAATTTAGACATCCTAGACTCATAAAAATTAATGTAAAAAATTAAAGTCCTTATCATCTGAACCAAACTGGCACCATAGAACACAAAAAGGGATGCAGTTGGAGCCACCTTCGAATCGTAAATCTCCCCGTGCATAATCAATGCCCAATTCGCCCAAACATAGAAATTGGTGTAACCTGTACCCTGTTTTCACCGCCAAGACTACTACCATATATAGCACTACTAGATATGAAGCTGTTAGATGGAGAGCTACTAGACAAAACCCTATCGAACAGAGTATAAGTCTCTTTTATTACATATATTATATCGTTTTTGTATTATATGTCATCTTTTGTAGTGTATTTTTACATAATCATTATAGAGTCCTTGACACTTGGATGAGCAAGTGTTATAAGATTGCAAATAAGACATGGAAGGAATACGAAACTTCTAGATTGGCCAAAAATTATGTGTTTTTGTATTTA
This sequence comes from Hippophae gyantsensis, assembly GCA_030763125.1. Taxonomy (NCBI): domain Eukaryota; kingdom Viridiplantae; phylum Streptophyta; class Magnoliopsida; order Rosales; family Elaeagnaceae; genus Hippophae; species Hippophae gyantsensis. The sequence goes on along the minus strand of CM061035.1, from coordinate 35,174,120 downwards.
GAACCACTTGATGAAACACAACTACACAAAATCCTTGAAGAACACCCCTGGATTGAACCCCAAGTTTGGAAAGACTTCGTGGATTATAGACGAACAAATGAATTTCAAATTATTAGGGAAAAACATCAGAATATAAAAATGCATAATATTCTTCCTAACCGAACTGGGAGATCTTCGAATCCTAAAGTTAGACAAAGAATGGTATTATTAAGTTGTTAATTTATAAATACTTTTATATTTACTTTCCTCAAATTTAATTTGATGTCTTAGTTAATAAATTTATTTAATTTATGTAGGAAGTTGAATTGGGTAAACCAATTACTCAATCCTAATTGTATATAGAAACAAAGACCCCTAAAACGAAGAAGTCAAGACCAATGACTAAACGAGAAGAAGAATAACTAAATAAGTTGGTTAGTAATTTAACTTGTTACAAAATCCTTATGATTTTTGCTAATTGATGTTATGTTTGTTTGCTTTATTATGTGTAGAGAGTTGTTCAACAACAAATAGCCAGGGGTGAAATAATTGAACAACTAGGGAGAGATGTTATATATCATGCATTTGGACACGAGCATCCTTGTCGTGTTAGGGGAGGAAGCCAATATGATGGTTATATGGAGTTTTTTAACATTCCAAAACAAAATCCTCATATGGTCAATAAGAGAAGTACTATAAAATTAAAGAACTCAACTCCTTTAAGGCCTCAATGTTAAGTGAGATTTCCACTTTAAAAGAATATCAATCATAATACATGTTAGGCATGGCAACATACTACAATCAGGGCATGCCTTATTGGCTAGGCATGCAACCATCCATGCCAGGCATGCCACCCATGCAATCTCATGGCATACAACCTATATCTTGTATGGGATATAGTCATCCTATTGGTCCTCTCTTTATGCCAGGAATACAGATGCAATGAGGTAGTGGTTCATTTTCTCCAATGCAATCTATGCATTCTTACCATCTATCACATCATCATGAACGTTTTGATGAGAATGTCCTTCCAATAACTACCCCACATGGGAGTCCTCCTCTATTTTATGAATTATTTGTGGTAAGATTTAAATTTTATGTAGATAGTCTATTATTTTTATTTTTTATTATATATAACACTTAATTTTTTTACATAATATGAAATGTTTGTTGAAACATCCTTCATCAATGGACTTTGTCGCTATTGGAATAGTACAACAATTGAGCGATGATCGAATTATTCATAATCAATATTTTCCAAATTATTGGTGAATAGTAATTGATCAATCATTGCTCTGTGATTGTCCACTACTTGTGCCTTCTGATGCTATCACAGTCCAAGAAGTTATTGGACAATATGTGACTTGGCTGTCAAGTCAATTTGTGATTAATTTTAACATGATACTATTTTTTTACTTAAGATAACACTTTTTTACTACTATTATACTATTATTCTTTTATTGTTACTTGCATATATAATACTTCTTCTATAGTCTATTATACCAAAATTAGTAAGTGCGGCACATTTAAGAGATACAAAGCAAGTATATCGTGGTAAATCTATGTCTAGTGGGAAATCATCGCACACTAAGTCATTCAAGAAGAAGCCATAGAAAAAATATAGTTATGATTATGCTATAAACTTTAGTAGAAATCTTGGCACTTTGATGACTATTATTGCGAGGGCATCTAGCATAAATGATGGATGGACTGTGCCACTTCCTATAAAATATTTTGGTGTAGACATTGGCTAAACCTATATATCGATCGAGTGCATATTGAAGCTATTTGAATATAAAATGATCGATTTAAGTATAATTCAAATGTGGAAAAGGTGAGTCCTCAATTAGTAAATAAATTTCATTTATGTAGAACATATATAATTATATTTATATTATCTAATTATTTATATATATTTCTTTTATATAGGGCATGTTGTTATCGACTTCAATCTAATCACTCATCACATTTAGCAATGTTGTATGATTCTTCATTTGTCAATCAATGTCAAGAGAAGGATGTTAGCATCAGAACTAAACAATTATGTGATAGGACATTAACACTTAACAGAAATCAGAAATTGATAATCCTTTGGCCACTAAAGTTTGAACAAGGCTAAGATCATTGGATGTTGGTAATCCTTAATCTATATGGCAATCATTTTTGGTACTATAACTCAACTTCCATAGAATTGAGTAAAGATACAAAAGAAGTTGCTGAAATGTAAGAGTTATAGCTAGCTATTTTTCTTCTATTGTTTTTTGTAATATTTAATAAAAAAACTAATCGTTTTAAACTTTGATAGGGCATGGAAGCTGTGGAACAAGAGTAAGGACATTGCTCTTAAAAATATCATAAGCTTATATGAGACAAATTTATAGTATATACAAGAGAATATTAATAATTTAATTATTATTACTATTGAATAATAAAGATGTCTGAATATGGAAAATCATGTACACTTGTTTTTTGTAGGTTCCACAACAAAATTATGGAGTCATGTGTGGTTACTATGTCATGAATATTATGAGCGAAATCATCACAAATATCAACATTCTCATTAAAGATGTGGTAATCTCTTTTACTAGTATATCTTTTCAACATATATAAGTTATTTTTTATGAATTCGTGATATTACATTCTTTTTTTGAATTTAAATACATGTATTTCTTTGGTTGGAACAAGTCAGGCTATGACCCGTAAATTTTTGATGATTTACGAGAGAAATAGGCAGAACACATGGTTCAAATTATATCATCACAAGAAAAATCAAGAGAAGATTCTGATGATCTTGAATAACATATGACAATATCATGGTAATTTTTATAATGCTTTAATTTCTCTATCTTTGTGTTTGAAGTTTGGGCAGCATGTTTAATGGATGTTTTGTTTGATGTATGTTTTGTTAAATGGATATTTATGTGCTCATATATTTAAGGGAATGAATTATTATATGGACCTATTTTTTGCCCAAACTTCATCTCATCTCTTTTGCCTAGTTTTCTAGTATGACAACATCATGGTAGTCACTGGCCAACCAAGTACAGGAAAACCACCAAGAATCATCATTCTGATGTATGTTCTATATTCACAAAAAATAAATTATATATGTTAAAAGATTAGTAAAAGAGATTACCACATCGACACAGGAGCGATATAATAATAACCCATCCCTTCAAAATCATATTAGCACTGTATTAATTTTTTGTCTATAAATATGAAGCTATATGGAATCAAACTGGTATTTTTAATGCTACAATAAGCTCTAAATATGAAGTCAAGTGTAACTCTGATTTGTTACTTGGGTTGGTTGGGCAAAAACAGATGTTTCATAAGTTTATGGGCCCCAAAACTCAACCAACCTAAGTAAAAAATCGAAGTTACACTTGACTTCATATTTAGAGCTTATTATAGCATTAAAAATATCAGCTTGATTCCAGATTGCTTCATATTTATAGACAAAACATTAATACAGTGCTAATATGATTTTAAAGGGATAAGATTATTATTATATCACTCTGATGTCAATATGGTAATATCTTTTACTAATATTTTAACATATATAAGTTATTTTTTGTGAATTCATGATATTACTTTCTTATTTTGAATTTAATTACATATAGTTCTTTGGTTGAAACAAGTGGGGCTTTGATATGCAAATTTTTGATGATTTATGATAATAATGGACAAAACACTTGTTCAAATTATAACATTAGGAGAAGAATTTGATGATCTTGAATAACATAGGACAATATCATGGTAATTTTTATAATGCTTTAATTTCTCCATTCTTGTATTTATGAAATTTGGACTGCTTGTTTGATGGATGTTTACGTGCTCATGTATTTAGGAGAATGAATTATTATATGGATTAGCTATTTTTTGCCCAAACTTCATCTCATCTCTCTTGCCTAGTTTCCTAGTCACTATGTTGGTGATTCTAAGCAAACCAAGCTTACTCTCCTTCAAATAAAGTGAGAATATCACAAAATCCATGACAAAAGAGACGACATCATTTTATTTGTAATTTAAGTTAAATATATATGTATTGTATATAAATTATTTTTTTGTAATAAATTTAATTCTCAAGTAATTAATTAATATTTAATTTTTCAATAATTTGTATTATTTAAACTATTTATTAAATCAATTTTGGTTTTTTCCTGCTATTATGTGATCAAATACAGGTTGAGTATAATAGAAAATTAGTAAATTTTGTAAAAAAAAATTAAAAATTTAAAGTCGGCTCATCGAACTAACTTTAAATTGATTTAAAGTTGGTTAGTAACCGAATTTAAAGGTTGGTTTTGGCATAGTGCATCCTCCTTAGAAACAATACATATTATTTAATCAAGACAAATAATTAAATAATTCTCTCAAATCTTTTTAATTGTCTCTATAGATTAATTGTTAGCCAAACAATTAATAGCATATAATTTTTTTTAATTAAATTAAAATCATAATTGGGGTAAAATATTAAATTATAACATGTTGAAAATTGGGTTCATAAGACCTCTAGATTAATAAATTAACTAGATATAATTATATTCATAAAACTCATATTTTTCATAAAGAAAGACATAAAATTTGATTAAAAAATAAAAAAATAAATACAATCAATCAATCTCTTGAATTATAGTACAAATTTTCTCTTAAATCTCCACTAAAACTGTATGTCTTTTTGAATATTTCTGTATTTTTCTCTTCTTGACTCCAAAAAATGATAAAAAAAATATGTTAATTTTGACTTATAAGGGTTTTTGAGGTAATTAGGGGTTAAATTAGGATCAGGTGGAATATAGACCTTCATATCAAGGGTTGAGATGAAAAAAATAAAATTAACCATGTCAACCAATAGACGCGCACCACATGGCATGGAGAAAAGACGGAACCAATCAACACTCTAAGTGTGGCACCAGAGACTAGTCTATGTCAACGTATGCTGACTCAGTGCCATATGGAGATCTGTGATTCACAGTTTATGGCTTGCATGGTGCACGTGTGGAAAGAATAGATGAATCAAGTGATGACGCATGGTGAGCATATTGACCAAGAAACAAACTCAAAAAGAACGTCGTGTTGACACATGGCATGGTAATACAACACATAGTGTTTTGCGATTGAGCCTCTCCCCTTGCATGGCACTCATGTGGCTTGATTGATTAGCTCTCCTACTTGCATGGCATCCACGTGGAAACTTATGATTAGTCATGCATTAAAAAATTCATAAAAATCCAAAATAATTCCCAAAAATTATATTTTCACCCTGTTTCGTTAGAAAGTTTATATTTTAATATTTTTAACCCCAAAATACTACTTATTGAATAAAATATGTAAATATCAAGAAAAAAAGTGCATTGATGACTCTACTTTCATAGAATCATTAGAGGTAAAACAAAAGAAGATCAAAAACATGCAATTTGACTTGTTCCGTGGTGGAGTTTAATGTGTGTCATAATGTTAGTGGCTCGAGTCAAGATTACAACGTGTATGAAATCATCGCATGCCGTGGCGGTGAAAAATTGCATACTACGATACGTGACCCTTTAATCAACTTTTCTCTCCTTTTGTAGCTTTTTCAATCCTATAAATAGGACCATCTACTCTCCATTTCAAATATATCTCAACTAATCCCTCAGCTCTCTCTTCTCTCTTTCTATTAGATTTAGTTTTCTTATTTCAGAGTTTTTCTCTCAATTTTGAGAGCTGAATAAGTTTTAGTATATGTAGTAGTTCTTTCAATTCAATAAACAGTATTGACAAATCTATTTAGATAATAAATTAATACTAAAATTCTGTATTTGGAAGGATACGCTTGAGGTATAAACTTTAAATGTATTCTTCTATTTTTAAATTGATTTTATATGTTGTTCTTAATGCTATTTTTAATATTCTAATAATTTATTAAGTATAAGTATTTCTGGCTGAAAATACTATGAGAAATTAGTAATATTGTTATGCTTGCAAACTATTAACGTAGGTAAAATATTTTTATAAAATAAATTAATTTTATTTTTTATTCAAGAATTCTACAAAGTTTGTTATAGAAAAATATATTGATGAAATATGTTTTGTAAGAGAACTTAAAATATGAAAATTAGATTTAAGATTTTATTATCTGAATATGATTTAAAGTAATACTCTTAGATGTTTGATGTAATTATATGAATCTGATTTAGAGTCATGCTTTATTTCAAAGATTTTTATAAGAATTACTATTTGAAAATATATTGATGACATATTTTTATAATAGATTTCAAAATCTGAAAGTTAATTCTCAAATATATCAATTCTAAATTCAACTTTAAATTTCATCCTCAACAATACAAGTAAGTAATTAAAAAAATTTAGAATTTAAGTCTTAAAATAAATTCTTTAAATTTTTACGGATTATTTTTTGGATTAAAAAAAGCTCCAAACCCTAATTTTGAAAAAGTGAGGGTAATGAAAAATTTTAATTAATTTATATTATGTTGTTTTATTTGGATTATCTGAGAATCCTTGGATTTAAATTTTATTATTTTTTATAAATGGTACCTAAAAGAGGTAGAGTTGATAAAGGAAAAAGAGAGTCTAAATTATGTGCTCCACCTTAATCAATGATTAGATGGTTTGTTATTTTCTTATAAATAAATCTTAATTTAATAATTAATTAATTGGTAGGCTCACCTAAGAATATTAATTGGTTCTTTAATAACAAAAAAATTGGATCTCGTGTGAGGAAATTTTCATACAAAAAATAAAAATCAATAATATCAATTTATATTTTTAATAACCTAATTAATATTGAGTAAGCATGATTAACTAATCAATCTATTCCATAAATTCTCAATTAAGTGTTAAATGTTATTTGGCTGATGTTTGTCTAATCTACCTTTAAATTTATGTTATTAGTTTAGATATTTTTAATATCAAAACATTGTTATAGAATATTTAAGTTTATTTTTCGTTTTTAAGAATTTTTTAAATTATTTAACAATCACGTAGTTTTTGTTTAGACTAATCTTAGAAATATACTTATCATTTCTTACAAAATTATTCGTGCACTTGCTAGCTATTTTATAAATTCAAACTCAAGCATCACGACCCAATGAGTAGATGAGCATAACTATCAAATAAACGTCAATAAAGACAACTACGATTATATTAAAGTATATCCTCTAAGTATAAGGGAAAAGTATGCATGATTTTGATCACATATATATACACTATAAGTTCATAACTATATATATATATATATATACAACTAAATATATAATTTCTTTTTGTTTCTACTTCTTTTCTCTAAATCACAAAGTGAGACTTATGTATCCCCATTATCATTCTTATTTGAATTGACTCAATCATTAGGGTGCCAAAAGCCACCACACTCCATGGTGATTCGAGGTCCTAGTAATTATTCTCTCTTCGCATGACTAAAATAAGGAGAAGCACACCCTTTTTTATTTTGAAGAAAAATGGCCCTATACAAATGATTTTAATAAATCATTTTCAACCATTGATTAGAGTCATTTTAACGATAAATATGTCCTTTTTTATTTATTTTAGTAATTATTTATTAAATTTAAATTTTAAAATATGATAGCATCTACATCATTATTTAGATTATCTCATGATTAAGATGATTAGTTAATATTATTTATTATATTTATTTCTCTTCAAAATGAAATATATATGTGTGTGTCACAAATTAGAAAAATAAAAATAAAATACATACAGATATTGAAATTTTTATCATTATTTATCTCAATGACATGTATTAAAAGTGATTAATATTTAACTTCTATTTCTTAATAAAGGTTGTGCCTAATTATATTTAAATTTAATAACATATGACACAAATATAATTATAAAATAATTAAATTATTTAATTTAAGCATCTATATTAAAATTAATGTTTAATGATTAATTGATTTTGATTAAATTATAATTATCTTATTTTATTAAAATTAATTTTTAATGATTAATTAATTTTGATTAAATTATAATTATCTTATTTTCTAATAAATTATAGAATCATTATAAACATGCATTATATTTTATGAATGAAGTAATTAATTTTTTTTTAAATTATGTTAAATATATCAAAAAGTAAAATTTCAATATTTTAATTCATTGTTAAAAGATTTAAAAGACAATTCCCAAATAGTTAATTAATATTATCATAAATAAATGTCAATAATATGAGAAATTTTTGCATACGTATAAAAAATAATAAAAATATATTAAAAATTAACTACCTAGGTGGAATTAATATGAATTATAAAATAAATCAAGAGTATCATATTAGTTTTAAGTAAAAAAAATTTTTTATCTAAATAAGCTTGTAAATTTTATATATTTTCTCTGTTTAGATTTTATTTTTTAACTATAATAAATAATTAAAAAATTGTTACTTTGTTATTATTTTTAAAATAACACTTCAATTATTTAGTCTAAAAGAGTGAAAAATAATATGTACGAGATACATTAGACGATGTAAAAATATGGAAACTTTTTTTATTAAAATGTCAAATCTCTTTGTCACTAAAGGATTTTGTTCATCATATTTGTTTGGACGAATCCATTAAGGTGGCGTTTGGTTCACTGAATGAAATCGGAATGAGATGGTAATGAAAATGGAATGGAAACAGTTTTGTTTGGTTTGACCAGTAGAATTAAAAAAAAATCAATATTACAGTGTTTGATTTATAACTAGAATCGAATGAAAAACACTGTATAATATTTTAATACTCGTATATTCAATAAAGTTTAAATAATATCATTTAATTATTATTTTTTATCAGATAAAATACATTATTGAAATCATTATTTTTTTAAATACTTATTACTTAAAAATAAAATATATTATTAAAATTATTATTTTTCTAAATAGAGTTTAGGGTTTTAAGGTTTGGGATTTGAGATTTGAGATTTAGAGTTTAGGGTTTAGGATTTAAGGTTATATTTGTAAGTTAAGGTTTAGAGTTAAAATTATTATTTTTCTAAATAGGGTCTAGGGTTTTGGGATTTGGGATTTAATGTTTAGGGTTTAGGAATTAGGGCTTAGGATTTAGGATTTAGGGCTTAAAGTTTAGGATTATATTTGTGGTTGGGATAAAATTGAAAAAATAAATTAAGATGAGAATAGAATCATGATTCTTTAAAGAGGGAGAACAAATTCTGATTTCTTCTCTTTTAGGAATCGATTCTATTTCATTCCTATTTTTCAATCCAACCAAATATAAAATTTGAATAAATCAATTCTGATTCTATTTCATTTTTGTCAACCAAACATGAGATAAGTGTTTTCGTGTTTCCGATCAATCAACTAAAATATTGTATGTTACCTTAGATGTAGATTGAGTTCAATAAAAAACACTTAGACATAAATCTACAAACAAAAATAAATAACAAAAAAATCACATGCCAAAGGAATTTAAAACAAAAATTTAGTGAATTAATTATTTCCATTATTTTTGGTTAGGTAATTAGTCCTAATCTTTTTAAGAGATACTTAAATAAATTTAAATCTTGATTTTTTGTTTAAATAAAACAAATATATATATATATATACACGTGAGTTTAATCATTTTTACACCAAATTAAGCTATAATATCCTTAAAAATTTTCATTTTTAAATCAAAACTTTTTTTCTATTTGCACAATGAAAAAAAAGAGATCTATGTTTTTTTTATTATATGTGAATTTTTTTCTCAATTTTGTTTTTGTTATAACTTGAAATTATTAAGTTAATCTTAATTGGTTAGGCATGTACTTAATAATGAATTTTTTTGTTATGTATAACGCTTAATTTTGATGATATATTAATTGGACTAAACTAAAATATATATTTCATAGTAATTATAATACAAAATTGGCCCTTTTCAAAAAAAGAAGCACATGTTCAAAGAACTACACTAGAATGATTTTTTTATAAAGATAATCAACCTTAATCAAGATTAGACATAGTGATGATTTTATTTAACTTAGAATCACACTAGAATGAATTTTTATGAATATAATTAACCTTAATCAAAACCACATGTAGCGATGATTTATCTTAATCAAGACCACACATAGTGATGATTTTATTTCACTTAGAAGAGGAGGAAGAAGAACCATACTAGAATGAATTTTTATGAAGATAATTAACCTTAATCAAGATCACACTTATTGATGATTTTATTTAACTTACCCCGCGTTTGGTTGGAGGGAATGGAATGGAATCAGAATTGATTCCTTCCATTTTGTGTGTTTGGTTGGACGGAATGGAGGGCGGAATGGAATCTGATTACTAAAAGAGAAGGAATCACAATTCCTTCTCCCACCTTTGGTAATCATTATTCCATTCCCATCTTAACTTTTTTTTTCCAATTCTACCCTCACCTAAAATATAACCTTAAATTCAAATCCCAAATTTTAAAACCCAAAATTCCAAAACCCAAAACCCTAAATCCAAAATTTCAAAACCCTAAATCCTAAATCCAAATCCTAAAACCTTAAACCCTAAACCTCAAATCCCTAAACCCTAAACCCTAAAACCCTAAACCTTAAAACATAAATCCCAAAAGCCTAAAACATAAATCCCAAATCCCTAAACCCTAAAGCCTAAATCCCAAATTCCAAATCCTAAAACCCCAAATCCCTAAACCCTAAATCCCTAAACCATAAACTCCAAATCCCAAATCCTAAATCCCTAAACCCTAAACCCTAAACCCTAAAACCCTAAACCTTAAAACATAAATCCCAAAACCCAAAACCCTAAAACATAAACCCCAAAACCCTAAACCCTAAACCACTAAATTCTAAATCCTAAAACTCTAAACCCTAAACCTTAAACCCTAAAACCTTAATCCCCAAATCTCTAAACCCTAAACCCTAAACCTTAAAACATAAATCCCAAAACCCAAAACCCTAAAACATAAATCCCAAAACCCTAAATCCCAAATTCCAAATCCTAAAACCATAAACCCTAAAACTTAAACCTTAAAACCCTAAAACCCTAAACCCTAAATCCAAAATTCTAAAACCCTAAACTATTTTTAGAAAAATAATAATTTTAACCCTAAACCTTAACCTACAAATATAACCCCAAATCCTAAATCCCTAAACCCTAAATCATACATCCCAAACCTCAAAACCCTAAACCCTATTTAAAAAAATAATTTTAATAATATATTTCTTTTTAATTAAGTAATACTTATTTAGAAAAATAATGATTTTAATAATGTATTTTGTCTGACGAAAAAATAGTAATTAAATAACATTATTTAAACTTTACAGCATGTAGGGGTATTAAGGTCATTTACAGCTTTTTTCATTCCATTCCAGTGGCAAACCAAACACTATAATCCTGATTCTGAGTTTAATTCCAGTGGTCAAACCAAACAAAATTGTTTCCTTTCCATTCCGATTCCCATTCCGATTCCGATTCCGATTCCGATTCCATTCCACGAACCAAACGCCACCTTAGAGGAAGAAGAAGAAGAACCACACTAGAATGAATTTTTATGAAGATAATCAACCTTAATTAAGACATGATGGTTTACCTTAATCAAAACCACAAATAGTGAAGTGATAATATTATTTAACATTGTGATGATTTACCTTAATCAAACCCACAAATAGTGAAGTGATGATTTTATTTAACATTGTGATGATTTACCTTAATCAAAACCACACATAGTGATGATTTTATTTTACTCAAGGGAATGAATTTTTATAAAGATAATCAACCTTAATCAAAATTAAGATACTATTGCATATGCCAAGCAATTAACTTTGTTTTTTATTTTTACTTTTTTTATCACAAACTAAAACATTATAAAAGTAAGATTTTTTCCATAATTATATATCATACAAATATTTACTTTTTTTGTTTGCTTTTATTTTCATTTAATGATATTCTTTACCAAATGAGTTAGATAATAATAAAAATAATTTTATAATTATATAAATTGTAAAAATTGACCAATGAGGCACATATAATTTTCTTTCAGCCCTAATTACCTTTGTATATGACCCAATTGTTGAATAATTGACCTTAATTCAAGGAAAAAATCAAGGAGCAAATCAAGTCTTAATTCAAATAGCAATTCAAGGAACCCTTAATTTAAGGAGTAATTCAAGAAGTGAATCTCCCTATAAATAGATGTATAATTGTAATGAATTAATCATCAAATTATCAAAATTCAATTGAGAGAAAAACTTAGAAAAAAAAGCTTTAGTGAGAGAAAATTAAGAGCAATTTTCTTGAGTGTAATTGAGTTGTGAGTTATAAGTGTTGTAAATACTTTGTATAATTTCTCCCTTTTAGTAAAAGATCTACAGTAGGTCCGTAGACATAAGCAAAATTGGTCGAACTCCATTATCAAATTTACGTGTTATTTTGCCTATATTTGTTTTTTCATAGATCTGGCATATTGAGAATTTGCGTAATTTCTCAACAACTAGTATCAGAGCTTTTGTGGTGATTTTTTGTCAATTTTCTACAAGATTACTATTCATATAAATAGTAAAAAAATCAACGATATTGGTTTGTCGATGAAGATGTTTTAATAGACGGTGGTTCGTAGGAATAGTTAGAAATGATCCGGAGAAAGTCAGATTTGAGGGGGAGTAATGGCTATAGATGAAGGAAAGGTGAAACTCGAGAAATTCGATGGCACGGATTTTGGGTTTTGAAAAATATAGATAGAGGATTATCTATATCAAAGAAGTTTCTATCAACCTCTCTCAGGGAAGAAGCCAAAGGCTATGAAGAAAGAAGATTAGAATCTTTTAGACAGACAAGCCCTCAGAGTTATTCGATTGACACTATCTTGTAATGTTGCTTTCAACATAATAAAGGAAAATACCACGGTGGGTCTTATGATAGCTCTCTCCAATATGTATGAAAAGTCATTGGCCTCAAACAAAGTGTACTTGATGAGGCATTTATTCAATTTGCCAATAAAGAAAGGCGCATCGGTAGCTCAACATCTCAATGAACTCAAGACATTCACAACCCAATTAAGTTTAGTTGAAATTAAATTCGATGAAGAAGTATTAGCATTGATACTTTTGTCTTCTTTACCATAAGCTAGAATGCTACTGTCACGGCTGTGAGTAGCTCGTTAGGAAGCAATAAGTTGAAATTTGACAATGTAGAGAGTCAGTTGAATTGTCAACCTCTTCAATTTTGCATGTAGAGTCAAGAGGAAGAAATTCAACCAAAGAGAATGGACGTGGCAAAACAAACTATCAAGGTAGATCAAATGATAAGAGGTCCAAATCCAAGAATCCTAATAATTCTCATAGCTCAAAGATTATCGAATGTTGAAATTGTGGAAGAATAGAGCACTACAAAAATCAATGCAAGAGTGCACCGAAGGACCATGAAGCGAAGGCAGAGGAAAATGTTACTTCCACCTCAGGAGAAGATGATGCATTGATATCCTCTTTGGAGAACAAGGAAGAATCCTGGGTGTTAGACTATAAAGCATCATTCCATGCTACTTCATAAAAATAATTCTTCGAGAAATATGTCTTGGAAACCTTAGAAAGGTATATCTTGGTGATGATCAACCGTGTGCTATTATTGGCAAAGGTGTAGTGAAGATTAAGTTGAATGGGTCTGTTTGGGAGCTGAAGGATGCCAAGCATATTCCCAACCAAAGAAGGAACTTAATCTCAGTAGGGTAGTTGGCTAGTGAAGGTTCACTATGATCTTGCATGGTGATGATTGAAAGATTTCAAAAGGTCTAATGATGGTTGCTTGAGACAAGAAGAGTGGAACTATTTACATGACAATAGAGGCACGTTGTTCGATCACAAATGTAGTAGGAAATGAAACACCAAATCTGTGGCACCAGAGACTAGGTCACATGAGTGAGAAGGGGATGAAGATTATACACTCAAAAGGTAAACTTTCAGGTCTACAATCTATGGAGATATACATGTGTAAAGATTGCATACTTAGAAAGAAAAAGAGAGTCAACTTTCAAACAAGTAATAGAACCCCAAAGAAAGAAAGGCTAGAGCTCACTCACTCTGATGTTTGGGGACCAATGACCATCTCATCCATTGGTGGGAAACACTACTTTGTGACTTTCATCGATGATAACTCTCAGAAGATATGAGTTTACTTTCTAAAGCATAAGTTTGAAGTATTTAAGGCTTTCAAACGATGGAAAGCTATGGTTGAAAATGAGACACGTTTGAAGATCAAAAAGCTCAGAATCGACAATGGTGGTGAATATGAAGACACTATATTAAAAAAATTGTTATGAACATGAGATCAAAATGGAGAGAGCTATGTTAGGCACGTCTCAACACAATTGTGTAGCTAAGCGTATGAACCGAATGTTAACAGAAAGAGCCAAAACATTCGTATATAGTTAGGTATACAGAAGCAATTTTGGGAAAAATTAGTCAACACGATAGCTTACTTGATCATTAGAGGCTCATCTGTTCCATTGGAGCACATAATACTATAGGAGATATGGAGCGGAAAAGAGGTAAAACTATCACATCTAAAAGTTTTTGGTTGTGTAGCATTTATGTATATTAGTGATCAAGGAAGGAATAAGCTTGATCCCAAATCCAAGAAATGCACCTTCATTGGCTATGGTAAGGATGAGTTTAGCTACCGCATTTGGGATGACGAAAACAAGAAAGTGATACATAGTAGAGATTGGATTTTCAATGAAATATAGATGTATAAGGACATGCATAAAATAGACGCCAATGACTTAGAGTAGAATGAGTCAGTATTTGTAGATGTAGATGATGTCCTAGATAGTCCCGTGACAGAACCAATTGTAACAAGTCCTCAACTAGAGGAACTCATTGGACAGAGTAGTATGCAACAATCCGACACACTATAGCCTCCTACTCTAGCTCTTATATTGAGAAGGTTTTCTCGACCTCATGTACCTAATAGGAAATGTATGAACTATATGTTGCTAACTAATGAAAGAGAGCATGAATGCTATGATGAAGCTTAACAGACTCGAGATGCCAGTAAGTGGAAGCTTTCCATGAAAGAAGAAATGAAATCTTTCATCTCTAATCAGACATGGGAACTGGATGAGTTACCCATGGGGAAGAAGGAATTTCACAACAAATGGGTGTATCAGGTGAAAGAGGAGCATAATGGTTCTAAAAGATACAAAGTCTGACTAGTTGTCAAAGGATTTCAACAGAAGGAAGGAGTTGATTACACTAACATTTTTTATTTTGTTGTGAAGTTCAATACTATCATATCAGTGTTGAGCATTGTAGCCATTGAAGATCTTCATCTTGAACAATTGGATGTGAAGACTGCATTCCTTCAAGGAGATTTAGATGAGAAGATATACATGTACCAGCCAGAAGGTTTCTCATAAATAGGGAAGAAGAACATAGTGTGCACACTTAAGAAGAGTTTTTATGGTCTGAAACAAGCCCCAAGATAATGGTACAGAAAGTTTGACAGCTTCATGCACAAGGTTTTTAGAAGTACAATGCCGACCACTATTGCTATTTCAAGAGATATAGGTCTAGTTATATCATTTTACTACTTTATATTGATGATATGTTAGTGACATGTTTAGATATGGATGATATCATAAGGCTGAAGTAGCAATTGTCAAAGGAGTTTGACATGGTCCAACAAAGAATATTCTTGGAATGCAAATCATAAGATATAAGGAGAGAGGATCCTTGTAGTTATCTCAAGTAGAGTACATCAACCATGTTTTGTAGAGATTCAACATGGGCGATGCTTAGCCAGTTAGCACACCCTTAGCCAGTCACTTTCAGTTATCCAAGGATCAGTCCCCTCAGATGAAGAAAGAGAGAGAATTCATGGCTAAGGTTCCTTATGCCTCAACCATTGGAAGTTTAATGTATGCAATGGTCTGTATGAGACCATACATTGGCCATGTAGTGGGAATTGTTAGCAGGTTTATGTCAAATCCAGGAAAAACTCATTGAGAAGTAGTCAAGTGGGTAAAAAAATGTTTGTACTTTAGTAAAGGAGAGTTAAAAGTACAAGGCTACGTAGACGTAGACTTTGAAGGTGAAGTTGATGACCGAAGAAGCACTATCGATTATATATTTACTATTGGAACTTCGGTTGTTAGTTAGATGTCATAGATACATAAGATTGTCACTCTATCCACTACAGAGGCTGAGTATACAGCAGTGAATGAAGCTAGTAAAGAGATTATATGGCTTCAAGGTTTATTAACTGAGTTGGGATTCAAATAGGAGAAGAATATTTTGCACAATGATAGTCAAAGTGTAATACATTTGACAAAGAATTCAACATTTTATTCTAGAACCAAGCATATTGGGCTTCATTATCACTTCATCAAATCTCTATTGGAAGATGATGTGTTAATACTGGAGAATATTCAAGGAAACAAAAATCTAACGGATATGTTGACAAAGGTGGTGACTATTGACAAACTGAAGTTGTGCTCAACTTCAGTTAGTCTACTAGAGTAACAAGACTAGAAAAGCTTCTACATTGATTGGGGTATGAAGATAGATTGTAATTAGTCTTCAAGTGGGAGATTGTTGAATAATTGACCTTAATTCAAGGAGCAAATTAAGGAGTAAATCAAGGCTTAATTCAAGAAGCAAATCAAGGCTTAATTCAAGGAGCAATTCAAGGAACCTTTAATTTAAGGAGTGAATCTCCTTATAAATAGATGTATAATTGTAATGAATTAATCATCAAATTATCAAAATCTAATTGAGAGAAAAGCTTAAAGAAAAAAGATTTAGTGAGAGAAAATTGAGAGTAATTTTCTTGAGTGTAATTGAGTTGTGAGTGTTATAAACATTTTGTATAATTTATCCCTTTCAGTAAAAGATCTACAACAGGTCTAGAGACATAAGCAAAATTGACCAAACTTTGTTATCAAATTTGTGTGTTATTTTGCCTATTTTTATTTTCTCATAAATCTGACTTATTGAAAATTTGCGTAATTTCACAACACCAATAACCTACAGCAATGCACTAGTCTACAACAATGCACTAGTCCTTATTTCAACCATGTTTTATGACTCTTAATAAAAAAAAAAAGATGATTAATTTGGAGTTTAATTAGATGTGAGATTGCAAATAGATATGTGGTTTTTATTTCTCTTTTTGCTGTACTATAATATCAAGAAATTTCCCACAGACATCACCATCTGTTGAGGGAGAAATTAGTAGGACGGGACAATAATATTCAGGACGATGCTATATATTTGGCTAAAACGATGTTGTATCTTTGACATGCAAGGGAGAAAAACACTTCAAAGTAGAGTATGGATCCTAAATAGATGGCGGTTGTATGAAAATGCACAGTTATATGACAAACAAAAATATACTTAATATAATGTGATAACACTTACATTTGGAAATTTTATATTATTTAAAAACATGTAGGAAAAATCTTACAGTTTTGTAAACTTAGAATTTTCAGTTTGAAATTGTTTTCTAAATTTTGTATCATCCATATTTTGACTAGTTTTTGGTATTCGGGATAGGTTAAGTGTTTTGCAAAAATCATTTTTAAGTTAGTTAGTTAAGACTTGATTTATCATCGAGATATAATTTACATATATGTATATATGGATTGTCCTTATTTTAAGATATCATGAATAATGACCGTTTATGATTGTGTCACGTCATATAATGTTGAGGTTTTGAAAGAGAGTTAGATTTGATGATCGGACTATATTTGACGTGAAGACACTAGTGAGGACAACTTTGAGATAATTAAATATGGCATTTCAACTGTGATTAAAAGTATTACTAATATCATTATTAGGTTCTGAACTGTTTTTTTTATTTAAATAATAAATTGTTTGTTATCAAATTGTTACTTTAAACAACTCGTGAATATTAGAACATAGGTGTAGATCTTATGTAAATTTATCACGTTATATTGAGGTATTTATATTTTTACATATCGTATTATTATAATCAAGATTTTATCCAAATATGTTCTTACATTGACAGATAAAGATTGTAATTGAAAAACCTTTCTTTTTTTTTTTGTATTTTTGTTTTCTATATATAGCATGCTATATGTCTTTCCTTATGCATATTACATGCTATCTTCCTTTATTGTTATATGTCCATCACATGATTTCTTTCTATAATTTTATTCTACTCATATAATACTTATTGATTTGTTTAATGCGTTTTATTGTTTCTTTCTTCCTATTTATTTGGGTGTATTATTAATCTTTACATGTTTTCACTATTTGTGAGATTATTGTGAGTCCTAAGGAGTAGCTCTTACCGTGGTTGTGCATAGGTTTCAAAATCTTTCATTAAGCTCAACAGAATATACTAATTTGAACTTAAAATTAAAACTCTTATAATTTTAATAACTATAAATATTAACATATTATAAAAAATATATAAATATGAGCTATTAATCATAAATACTGTAATTTATTAAAATATGATTATTACTATTAATATTATTATCTAAAAATATTACGCACAAATATAATATCTTAAAAAATCTCTAAGATAATTTTTATTATTTTAAATATTAATAATTTATTAATTTATTGATAAAAATAATTAAAATTTTAAATGAATTATAAAATAATTAAAAGGATAATCATTATTTTAAAACATATAGAAAATATTTTTCAAAATATTATAATATGTCTTTTAAACATATATATATATATATACGTGTGTCACATAGACATAGAAATATATAATATAATATGTGTCACATATAAATATATTATAAAACTAAAAAGTAATATTATAACAATTATGTTTAATATAATTTAAATTTTAACTTATAAAAATAACTATTTATATCGTAATAAAAAATTTATAAAGTAATTTTATAAATTATTAAAAATTTTAAAATTTACAACTTTAATCTCTACTTACTATAAAATTTATAATATGATATTTAATATTTCAGTTATGTCATATTTATGTATAATAATGTTAAATTAATTTGATAAAAGTAATTTTTTTATTAAAATTATTAAATTTAAAAATAGTTTAAGTTAAAATATTAATATTAAATTATAATATTTTAAATATATTATGAATCGGTAAAAAATATATAATATTTTGAAATACCCAAAAGTGTCCCTGAATAGTGCATGCTCAGGTTCTCACGCGTCTCCACTCATAAATTATCATTGTCTTCTGTGCCATACGCGGTATACCCAGAATTTCGGACTAATTTTTATTGTTTATTATTTTAAAATATATTTTTAATGATAATCGGCTAAAATATTGATTAACTCGTTGATCTTACTAACAAATTATTTATTGCAATGTGCTATTTTATGCTTGAATAATTTTATTTATAATTATTACTAACGTATTTATATATTAATTTTTAGATAAAATTAAATTAGATGAAATTTATAAATATTTATAAAATATTTTATTTATTTTTTAGTAATAATGATATTATATTTTTAGTAATAATGATATTATATTAATTTTTATAATTAAAATATGTAAAATTTATATATTAATAATAATAATTTATATTATAAGAATATCTTTACTCTTTTTTTTTACTATCATAAAAGTAGGTAAAGATGTCTACTATAGAGTGTTTTTATTATAAAAATTTTGAGTCATTTGATAAGAAGTAATGGATTGATCAAGTGAAACAAAAATTTTGAATCACTTAATAAGAAATAATTGATTGATCAAGTGAAACAAGATTATGAACTTTGGTGTTCAATTCTTGGGAAATCCAGTGAATTGATATCATATTGAATAGATGCAACTTGTTTTATCCTTTTAATACAACTTACTTGATGTTGTTTGATATTGAGTGCCAATTATCTTCCATTATTACTTGTATAATAAATTTTGCATCCTTTTATATGTAAACTTCTTTGTATTTCTTGTTGATTGCATGATCTATTGCATCATTAAATGCTATAACTTTCACAATATCCGCAGATATGGTAAATAAAGGATTGTGCAAAGTATAAATTATGTTATTTGTATGAATTAAAATAGTAAATCCAATTACTACTAGACCCTTTTTTTAACTAGTATCAACATTATACTTCACTCTAGGTTCCAATAGAGGTTATCGATTCGAAGAAATGTAGACCATAATTACAAAGAAACTAGATTTGTCCAAGTATTATTACGATTAATAGAGTGAAATGATGTTGAGGTAGATCAGGAGGCAAAAGTATTATGGAGAGCTAAATACTACATTAACATAAGTGTAGATATCCAAATTTGTTGTGAATTTTCACAAAATATTCCATTTTCAATTGAACTACCATGATTGTAATATTTCACGTTTTATGAGAAGATGTTTGGTATCTTCCAACTCCTTGTGATAAAGTGGACATTAAGATAAAAAATGTTCATAACTTTCCTATGGTTACTTTTTTGTAAACAGAGTACCTTTTAACAATTTTAGAGAAAAGTTTTTGTTGCTCAAATAATTTAGATTTTTAGAATTTTTTCCCAAAACCCACATGATTATAATTACCTCGTTGTCTAATGAGGGTAAGATAAGTATCTTTAACTTAAATATTTTTACCAATTATACCAAATCATTTTAAAGAATCTTTTTTGTTTAAATAGGATAATTGTAAGGCTTGGATAACAGCTCCCATATGGCCCAAAAAAACCTATGAAGATGAATTCCACTATATGTTAGGATTCTAATAACAAAGTTTATAAGGATGAACTAACTTGAAGTTGTGATTGTTTTGTGAGGATAGATGAATTTTTTAGCAGATAAATTTGAATCCAAAGATCTTCTCAAATATTTATACTTTAGCCATCACCAGTCTCCCAATAGCTACCTTTCCTGATAATCTCCTTAGCCTATTATAGTTCTTCTTAATATATGAATCTGAAGTTTTGGATTGCACTTTTAAAAAATGTGGTCTTTCAAGTATTTAGTACTGAGAATTGAGACCCATAGCTTCTGAGGGTTAATGATAAAATCTCAAGTAGTTTTGCTTAATATAGCCTTATTGAAATCTCAAAGTTTACAAAAGCCTAGTCTTCTTGCTTCTTTGGATTGACAAAACTATGACCAAGTTATTAGTGTGAAAAGTGTGCAGCATGAGCATTACTCTTCCACTAAAATCTTTGTAATAAAGAGTCAACCTCCTTATATATACTCACAGATATTTTAAAAGTACTAATTGAGTAAATAGAAATATTCCACAATACAAATTTGATGAGAGTTATTCTACCAGCTTGTGAAAGTAGTTTAGATTTTTAGCTATTTAAATTGGATTTCAACTTCTAAATGATAAAATTAAAGTCCATCTTTTTACATCTATTCAAAGGTAGAGGGTTGCCTAAATATTTGATAGGCCTTGAAGCTTTCTAAATCTTAAGTGTTGAAAAAATCTGATGATTATAATATCCATGCAAATTGCTTATTAAATAAACCATAGATTTGTCAAAATTTACATGTTGCCCAGACCACGTGCAATATTTCTCTAGGATAGATTGAATGGTTATTGCTTTTTTAACATTTCCTTTGGTGCCAGTAGATCCAAGATCAATAGCTTCCATTTCAAAGATGAACCATGTTCAATGATTTTTTGGTTAATAATCAAAAGGTAAACCACCCATTTCTCTGATGCATATGATATATCATTTATATTACATATGAGGCACCATAAAAGCATTAGCGTTTGATAAAAATTGGGATATTTCTTGCCAAGTATTGAATTTTTTGCAATAGTATGGTGGGATGTAAACAAAATAATAGATAATGTTTCATTAGGATTTGCAAAATGCACTACTTAAACCATTACATAAGTACTATCTACTTTAATAATAGAAAATGAAATATAATTAGACCAAAAGTAATCAAAACCACCCCTAATATAAACTACTAGTATGGTAATTCCATTTTCAAAACCTTGGAGTAATGATTGTAATTGTTGTATGAGCACTGCCTATGCCTTAGTTTTCATCAGCCGTACCACATCAAGTTTGTGCTTTCTCACAATTAGCGAAGTGATCTTCTTGCTTGAGATCATACCAAACCTTGGCCATTCCAACTAAGTAGTTTTATGGCTGAGATGAAGGCACATTACAAGTCGCATCCTCGCTTGTTGCAGATGAAATGGATGGAATAATTCCCTTAGGGTAGATGTTATTTTTCTTTTCTAGAATTCCAATGTTTTGTAGATCTTGAAGGATGTCATTTAAGGTGGTAAGCACATCATTTAGGCAAATGATGGAGTCTGAATTAGGTTCTGAGGTATTAGGTAGTTCAATGTTTAGTGCTTAATTTCTTTTTTGCACAAACAAAAGTGCAAACTGCCTTAAGTTTTAAAGTAGTGAAAATGATGGGGTTTTTGGAAGATATTGAGGCAGTAATGGAGTCATTCAAAGGAAAAATGTGGATAGTTGGAAGGGATCTTTGTGATTAATAAAAAATGGGTTGTTTGCTTTATGGGTAAGGAGTTTGATGCTTGAAATTAAATTTATGATATTGGAAGAAGAGATACACTATCTGAGAAGAACAGTTGATGGAATGGAAAAAATTTCCATTGAGAGCAGTTTTAACTAGTTGGAAAATTATATTTGTGGCTAACCTTTGGGGTTTTATCAAAATCAATGGTGAAGCCAATAACTTGGACCAAAATTTTCTACCTTAACACTTCATCAACTAAGGAAAAGGTAGCATGACTATACCATTCATCAAAGAACTCAGCAAAATGTGTTATGTCAAGTACGTGAAGCATTTGTAACAGTTCTTAGACTTTCTAATAAATCCTAAAAGTTTTAGCATAGAATTTTTCTTGTTGTTAAAGATAGTAAGAAGATTGGCTTTCTTGATAAAGGATTACCTAAGAGATTAGTTGGGCTATGTTTCTTCTTGAAGGATCAACTTCTAAATTAAACCCAAGAGGGTTGAAGTTAGTAGTAGATGGATTAAAACTTCCATCAGAGGTAAGCTAAAACTAGTAATGGGTGGAGTTTGATTGAAATTGGCTTTTAGCTAGTCACCATAAATTGGCGAGGAGATGTCTTCATTTACTTTATGAGTCATAGTAGCAATAAGGGCACAATATATTCTCATGTCACATATGGTTAAGTCTATCACATTTCAAACAGAAGTCCGAAAGACATTCATATCTTAAGTACACTCATATTTTGGAGCCATATGTAAATGAATCCATAGCAGTTTTCCCTTGAATTTTGATGCCAGGTGCAAACGATTCATTAACATTAATTTCAATTCTACATTGTAAAAATTGCCTTGTCAATATTGAAAGGTTTCATACCAGCAAAGTGAATGCCATGGGTTTGTATTTAGACTAAGAAGGCATGATTGATGTTTCATATTCCTTTTTCCCAAATGGTGTCTCTATCTCTTGGTGATGTGAAGGAAAAGGAATAGATGTTCTTATGATAATCAATAACTAAAATATGGTAATCACCTTCTAAGTCCTAAGCTCTTTTTAGAGTATTGATCGCCTGATGTTTTTTTAATAATATGCTTAGAGAGAACCTTACACACTAGTTTAATAGAAGCAACAATGATTACTTCATTAGAATATTTATCAATTTCTATTTTTGGTAGAGTACAAGTGAGTTGTTTTGTTTGCTTAATAAGCACACCAATTTTCATCGGATATAAAAATTAGGTTAGATGCCATTGCTAGGACTATTGAGATGGAATGAAGAGTGAAGTTGAGAAGAATGGAGTGAAGAATGATGTTAATATAATTGGATTTTTTTTTCAAGTGAGTTAGATTAAAAATTGAAAAATGATAGATCAGTTATTTGTAAGAGCATTATAATCCACCAAAGAGCTATTAACACATGTGAATAAGGATGTGGAAACGATGTGCTTAATGCTATTGGAGAAATGAATCAAGTTACTAGACCGTAAAATGCTCATGCTTAGTTTAATGATGGGTAAAAGGAAGGACACAATAATGTTTAATTTGATTGAATAAAATGACGAAGATAGAGAACCAATGATGATTGAAGAGGTAGAGCAAAATGTAGAATAATTATTGATGAGCGAGTTCGACCAATATATTTACGGCAAGTTGTAAAGAGGTATAAAGGAGATGGAAGAGCCCAAAACCAAACCCTAACAAATCCTAAAAGTGGCACATGCCTAATAGGGGATGAAAGGTTAACATTTCTATAATGATGCCTAAAAAAATAGGAAAAAGAAATAGAAAATTGCACAAGTATTTGGAAGGAATTGGGTGAAAGTAAACTTGTATAGGTAATGATTGATTTGGATAAGCTCAAAGGATGACTTATAATAGCAAAATTTTGTTACTTGGTGAAGATAACAAAAAATGATTCAATTAAATCTAGTAGTCTAAAACCTGTTAATATGGTGGCAAAATGAGTTACTAAAGGTCACATAAAATCATAAAATGATAAGGTTAATGAAACTAAAAAGGAAAAATTTTAAGATCTTAAAGATATTTCAAATTCTAGAAATCTCAAAAGATGAAGAGTTCTGACTTTTTTTTTGTTTTATCGCGAAGGTTAAAGAAAGTTTGAAAATAACTACTTTATTTTTAAAAAAGTAATCTATTAAAGGTATAATTTTAATACAAATATGTATAATATTTTTTTATATTTTTAAAATGGATCATTAAACTAATAAAATAAAATAATATATTATCATAATATAAATTGTTATTTTAAAAATATAATTTATTAATTATAAAATTATATTATGATACTAAAGGTAACTAATATTAAAAACTCAATAAAAATTTTAAGTTTTTTTATTATGTTAAATAATAAAAATTACAGAAGTGCTAGCTATATTTTCAATCATACTTTTATTTTTTACATACATCATTATTTAAATAAGTATTAACTTTATTTCTTTTTCCTTTTTTTATATTTTTTTTACATATTTAAGGAAATAATGATTAAAAATAAGATAAAATTTACATATATTATTTAAATAATATTATAAATGAAAATAAAGTATAATTAAAAGTATTTTAAAATAACATCTATAAATTTTACATTAAGATTCTAAGTAAAATTAATATAATTAGAAGAAAAAAATTGTAAATTTTTAATATTTAAATAATATTAACTAGTTTAATTTATAAAAATTTATTTTTCAATTTATAATCTTTCTTACTGTCCATCAATCAAAATCAGCCGGTCAACCTTATTAGGCAACTTGACATTAAAATTATCACCACCGCTCTATGAACATTAACTGTTGTATCTCACTAGTTCAAACTTTCATGTAAAATCCTCACGTTCTCCTGAAATATCAGAAAATTTATATTTTTTTAATAATAATAATATTATAATAAATTTCATTATGATATAATAAAAATATATATTATTATTCTTTAATAAAACTTTATTATCTAGATTGTTTTTATCCTTGTCTCTTTTAGTTTGGAAAAGACGCTAATTTTTTTATTTTATTTTTAATATTAATTATATTATTATTAAATAAATTTGTTATTGATAAAATATTATTATAAAAATAATAATTTAAATTGTAATAATATTAGTGTCCTATCTTTAGTGAAAAATGTTAATATTACAATTTTATAATAATATTTTTTTATATTATTTTATAGATAAAAATTATTTTTAAAATATATAATAATATTGTTATACTTATTTTTTTTTATGGAAGAAGGGTGTTAGCGTTTTTATATTTTTTAAGTAAATAATTGTTTTAATTGCATAGTTTTTAATTCAAATATTTTAATATTTTAATTAAAAAATTTACTTTAATGATTTTATATTTTTAAGCAAATAAGTGTTTTAATAACATAATTTTTTAAATAAAACACTTTAGTCTTTTAATTTTTAAAAATTACTTTAATCTCATATCTCAATATAAAACATAAATTTATAGTCATATTTTAAAATTATTTTGAGATTAAATTGTATATTTTTAAAGTTAAGTATTAAAATACTTTAATTAAAAGTTATGAATTAAATCATTTGTTTTTGTAAAAGATAAGAAATCTCTTACCATTTTTATATTTTTTTATTGTTATAATAATATTTTATATCCCTATAAACATTTAAGTGTCATAACTGTTAGATAAAAATTTTATTAGTGAATTATTATTATCCTATAAGTTACAATATTCTTGTCCTTGAAAATTAAGGAAATGCTTTATTTTTATAGGATAAAATCTTTATATATAATAATAATAATAATCGTTAACCTGATTATCATTTTTTATATATAAAAATAAATAATAGAAATAAATATGTTTTATATATGAAATTATTAATACGTTGATAAAATATAAATATGTGAATGTAAAAGTTAGTGAAATCTCTCTCTCTCTCTTGAGCGGTTTCAAACTTTCAGTCATTACCAAGACCCACGCTCTGTTACACCAATGGTTGGACTTCCGACACACTGATAGCTCTGGCCAAAAAGCAGAAAAAAGTGACAAATACTCTCCAACAGAAATCGCACCCATAATCGCCTTCTAGGATTAAACCTCTATTTTAACCAAGAGACAGTGTCACAAAGATTGTGTGATCTCTCTATTCTCACTGTGAAAGTGGTAAAGAACAGATTTCAAAATAATGGAGGAGAGACTGGAGACTGAGCTAATATCTACTCCGGCAACGCCAAGGGGTGTGTCCACGCCGGAGATACAAACGCCGTCAGGACAGAGGTCACCGAGGCCAGCATCTAAGGATGCTAAATCGTCGGCTTGGACTCCTACGTCGTTTATATCTCCTCGGTTTTTGAGTCCAATAGGCACACCAATGAAGAGAGTGCTAGTTAATATGAAGAGCTACTTGGAGGAGGTTGGTCATCTAACGAAGCTTAACCCACAAGATGCTTGGCTTCCTATTACTGAATCGAGAAATGGGAATGCTCATTACGCTGCGTTTCATAACCTCAATGCTGGTATTGGTTTTCAGGCTCTGGTTCTTCCTGTTGCTTTTGCTTTTCTGGGCTGGTTCGTAAATTCTCTGATTCTTTGCAAACATTATTTTATTTGTCTTAAATTCTATTAAGTTCTGCATATGAATTACATAAAATAACAATTTTAAAATTTATAACCACAAAAATAATATTTTAATAATAATTAAAGTATTCAACTTGAATTGGGTGATTTTTTTTTTTTGGCTTTGTATAGATCGTGGATTGTAATTCTCACTTTTGTCTTTTTAGTGAGTTATCCACTTCATTCCTTATTTGTCAATAATTAGAGGATTTACTATCTGTGTATTTATTGTATTTTACGCATTTAGCTTGTGCATGTTAATTTCCAAAATAGCTTACTCTTAGCAAACAGGTAAAGGCTACAAACTCTCATAACTTTTCGCTAAGCGAGCAATTTAGTCCTTTTCCATTGGTCCTCTTTAATCTAGTATATCTATAAAAATGTACACTACAATCCCATAATTTCGATTTAGAATGTGTTGCTCCTATATTTACGATGCAAGTTCATCTATGTACAAAGATTTAGAAATAAAGTGTACAAGTTAAAAAAATATGGCATTGAAGTGTTCCTTTGTATGAAATTATAGGACTATGTGTGCCCTTTGCCATTCCAAATACGTTTTGTTCATTTTGGGATTTTTTTAATTTAAAATATTCATAGCTTGAGAAAACTGGAAAAGAGAGAGGTTAGTTTCTCCTTTTATAATAAATTATTCAGAAAATAATTATATATGTTAAGTGGAAGTCACATGCTAGTTCTTGAAATTTGAATAAAGTTCATAGTATGTGGGTCTACAAGGGACACTTTTTGGGTTTTTCCTTATTTTAATTTTCTTTCTTTGTGTTGAAGTTGATCATGAATTTGATAGAAAACAAGAATGGAAGATTTTTCAGTAAGTCCTTAGTCCTTTTATGATTTCTTTTGCATAAATTCAATGATACTGAAAAGAAGCCACGAATTCTACTGAGGCAAACTCATGATTCTCTTGATCTCTTTAGGGTATAAAGACAGAGAGTCCTTTTATGATTTAATTTTTGCATGTTTTGCTTTTTCTGTTCTTTTTTCCCCCATGACTTCCAAATAGTAACACTAGCTATAATTGTAAATTGCAACCTTTTGAGAGAATAAAATTAAGAGTAGTTTTCCTTTTTCACTGTGGTTATATATATATATATATTCCAGTTTTATCGTTATTAATTTATGCTCGAAATTCAAGATTATTTAATACATGTTCAAAGTTTTTGAAGGCATAACATAGTGGGCTAGTGCTCTAGTGGCCGTTGACGGAGTTGTTGAAATTCCGGCGACATTTGTTCTTCCTGTAATTTTAAAAAATAAAAATATGTTCATGCAATATTCATAAAAATAATTATCTCTTTACCTTCCCTTCTTTTTACCAGTCATAATCCGTCAACCATAACTAACAACTCTTCAACGTACAAAGTTACAAATAATTGACGGTTTTCATAATTAGCTAGCATCGCAATTTGGAAGATAAAAGAACTGTACTGGGTTAAACAAAAATGGTTGTGCCTAATACTTAATATGAAAATTGTTTAAGTATTTGGGATTTGTAAATGGATGAGGTCAGTGACATCAGTGATGACACTGCTATTTTGAGATCTCGGCAGAAGGGTTTCACATTGAAAGAAAACAGAGAAAAGATATAATTACCTTCTTTTGAAATAAAATCTTAAAGGCTCCTACAAAAAACAAGTTTATGTTCTGGTCTTCAGTCTAAAAAGTAGATGAAACTAACATGGTTTGGTGTCATTATGTGGTCCACAGGAGTTGGGGAATACTTTCCTTAACCATAGCCTACTGTTGGCAGCTTTACACATTGTGGATTCTAGTTCAACTACATGAAGCAGTTCCAGGAAAGAGATACAACAGATATGTTGAACTTGCACAAGCAGCATTCGGTATTTAATCTCAACTTCATTTTGTTAATTGAAAGTTGATTAATATGATCTATGTTTCTTGGCCCCTTTACTTTTTGTGAAGAACTCATGTCCAAGAAGCATGCGTACACTTCAATTTGGTAAAATTTACAAAACAAATTGAGAAAAATAGGTCTGTTGAACACCCATATATGTATCTAAAAATTAGTTGGTGTAACATGGCATATGATATCTTGTCATTCCAAAGACTATAGTATAGAAATTCTTGCAACAAAAGTTTGATAAGGTAAAATGGTAAATGATGGTAGTCTTTGCTTTTTACAGGGGAAAGATTAGGTGTTTGGCTTGCTCTCTTCCCAACTGTCTATTTATCTGCAGGAACTGCAACAGCTTTGATTCTCATTGGAGGAGAGACTATGAAACTTTTTTTCCAAATTGTCTGTGGTCCACTCTGTACCTCAAACCCTCTTACAACAGTAGAGTGGTATCTGGTGTTCACCTCTCTGTGCATTGTTCTATCTCAGCTCCCAAATCTTAATTCAATTGCAGGACTTTCCTTAGTGGGGGCTATTACAGCCATTACTTACTGTACAATGGTTTGGGTTCTCTCTGTAAGCCAAGAAAGGCCTCCTACAATTTCATATGAGCCCATTTCATTGCCATCATTTAATGCATCGGTCTTTTCAGTCTTGAATGCACTTGGAATTATAGCCTTTGCTTTTAGAGGGCATAATTTAGTTATGGAAATTCAGGTATATATTCTGCTTCTACTTAACTAATTAAATTTACATCTTTTTCTGTTTTTAGTTCTTTTGGAACCTGAAGGATTTTATTTTCTTGATCTTTAGGCAACAATGCCATCTACTTTCAAGCATCCAGCTCATGTTCCTATGTGGAAGGGTGCCAAAGTTGCATATTTCTTCATTGCAATGTGCTTGTTTCCTGTTGCTATTGGCGGTTTCTGGGCTTATGGGAATCTTGTAAGTTACTATCTTTCTATAACCTAGAAAACATTAGGAAAATTACAAAAAATAACATCTCTTAAACTTGTAACAACAAAAATAATATTATAATAATATTGAATGGGGTCTAATTGAATAGCGTTCAATATTGAAAGAGTCTAAATAGTTGCAATTTAATTTGAACGACTTTAAAAATGAAATGATGTACCAGACTTCTTTTTAATAATGAAAATGTTTGAGATTGACATAAAAGGTGCTATTTTTGTGATTACAAGTTTTAGTGTAGTTAATTTTATTGTTTTTCCAAAATATAATTAGTTCATCAATGTCAAGAATAATTGATAATACTTTTATGTGAAAAATGTCATAACAGTCCCATTATTACATGAAAATGAGCATTTTAGGTCTATTATGTTTGGGTAGGGCACTTTTAGTCTTGATTATAGTCTCTCAACTATTAAAAATGAACACTATTGATAAAAATGATAATTTTAGATTAAAGTGCTCATTTTTTATAATAACTGGATTAGAAGTGCCCAACTCAAATAAAACTAAAGTTTTCATTTTTTTTAAAAGGGACCTTTGGTGTCTCTTATCCATACTTTTTATAAGGGTTTTAACAATTATAATAGATTGTATCCATTAAGCGTTGATTTTAACCTGTTATTGTTTGGTTTTGAATCCTATTCTGCCCTGTACACAGATCATTACATCAATCTTAAATGATTTTGCTATTATGTTGTGTTGCAGATGCCTTCTGGTGGGATTCTTAATGCTCTGTATGGATTCCATAATCATGACATTGCAAGGGGGCTCCTTGCAATGACATTCCTTTTGGTTGTGTTCAATTGCTTGAGCAGCTTCCAAATATACTCCATGCCTGTGTTTGACAGTTTCGAAGCCAGCTACACGAGTCGAACAAACCGTCCATGCTCAATCTGGGTGCGGTCTGGATTCCGAGTCATATATGGATTTATCAACTTCTTCATAGGGGTAGCACTCCCATTTCTCTCCAGTCTTGCTGGTCTATTAGGAGGACTCACACTTCCTGTCACATTTGCTTACCCTTGCTTCATGTGGGTTCTCATTAAAAAGCCTTCCAAGTACAGTTTCAATTGGTATTTCAATTGGATTCTTGGTTGGTTAGGTATTGCCTTTAGCTTGGCTTTCTCTATTGGAGGTGTGTGGAGCATTGTTAACAATGGACTTAAGTTGAAGTTCTTCAAGCCAAATTAAGATGTCAACTACCACAGTTAAGATATGTATGTTAAGATACAGAACTACCAAGTCATATTTGTTAATTCTGCTTGTTATTTACAACAGTGTATGTTATGATGCTTGAGGCATATAGTTAATGATGTGAATTGTGATCATGGTGATCAAGTTGCAATTTTGGACGACTTCTATTATCCTCTAAAATAATATAGAGAAGGATAAGTACTTTTTCCGGTGCTATTATTTTAAATGATTTAGTTTTATCAATCCCATTCTTCCCCACCCCCCCAGCCCCCACCCAAAGGGTGCTTATTCATTTAACTAAAAAAAAAAAACCAAAAAAAAGGAGCATTTGTATAGCTTTGTTGCAGGTACTCTTCAGTAACAGAGAAGCCCAAATGTTTTTTTTAATCAAACAGCAAGGTACTATTTTATTTATATCACTTAAAACTAGTACTGGTAGTTCTTACAAGAAGAAGCATGGCTGCTCTAAAGAGAAACAACAAATCCAAAAATTAAACAACGCATATTAGCAAAAAAAAAAAAAAAAAAGCTTTAGTAACCATACTCTTAATTGTTTGATAACACATGTATAACACGTGTATATATTGAGATGATCCAAATTGTATTATCCACATGGTATTGAAATGAGTTTGACAGTGTATAAGGGGAAGAGAGTGGTGTATTAATAGAAAAGATTGAGCATTTAAGAGAAATTAAAGCTGAGAAATATACAATCTAGTGTATTGACACTCTTGTACTGTTATTAGTGGTGCACTTGTATTAAGTTAAGCATAGTGAAGGAGTGTTGTATGCACCTCATCAATGTAGTATATAACAAACACTCCATTAATTGTTAATCAATCAAGAAAATTAAGTTTTACATTCTTCCCTTTCCCTGTTGTTCACACTTTGATCTTTTTATTTCTCTCTAAGAGCTTTTCTTGAAGCACTTGTCTATAGAGGACGTTGAAAATAATCACTGCTATCAAATGAAGCAAGGATAACGGTGGAAGAAGTGATTAAGTTAGTGTAACGTTTTAGACATTTGTATTGTAGCTGGATTCAAAATGTAAGGTAGTGAGTAGTGATTCATCAACTATCAAACAGGTCCAAGAGTGAAGATATTGATGGCTCTTTCTCTTAAAAATGTACTATAATGTATAGACTAATTAAAGAACAATCACCTGCGTGAAACTAGTGTTCTCAATGGGGCTGACTTGGCGTTCTCATCTGTGAAAAAAATGAATGTTTATTAAAAAAAAAACTAGTATAATCTTATCTCACATTATTTTTTTATATTATTTAAAAGATATATAAATAATAAAAAGTTGACTATTAAGATTAAATCTTACAAAAAATATTCATTTTTATAGGAGAGAGAATATAGATAAATGTGAAAATTATAATAAATATTAAATTAATATATAAATTATAAATATATTTAAGTTGTTTGTTTTGATAATCGTGAAAAAATAAAAACAAAACTTATTTTTCATAAATGTTGTATTTTTATAATAAAATATTTTATTTATTTAACGAGGATATATTTTATTTTTAATTAAGAATTAAGTTTTTAAGTAAATATATAATTTTTTTTATAAAATTGCAAGAAAATCCAATTTAGGATATGACGGGAGGGAGAGTCTAATTCATTAACTCACCCAACGAAAAAAAAAATAAATTTCACTGTTATCCACCCAAAAGAAGAAAATTGACATTACTATGTGAAACTTACATGTCCCTTTTTTCCTTTAACAATTGTAGCACTTTTAGTTCTTTTTTAGTGTGATTTAGTTATCTTGCTTTTTTAAAAAGTGATTCCTAGTATTGTGGTGATGTAGAGGTGAGATCAGCATATCCCACTTTAAATGTTTACGTGAGCGACTAGAGAATATCCACAAAAGTTTGGAGGATTTTTGGGGATCAGAGATTTTCCCTAATGAAAACATATGTTTATACGTAGTTTTTGTTGTACAAATTAACAAATTATATATAGAAATAAAATAATTTATAATTAAACTTAATGTACATTATATGTAAATTAATACATGTGATGTGATATGTTAATTTAAGTTACTAAAATAACCGATGATAAATCTAATAAATATTAGAATATTTGTTAGATAATCTCTCTAAGAAATAAATAATTAATAAATATTTTTTAACTATGTATAAAAATAATTATTAAGAAATAACTACGATATTATAAAATTTAATCTAAATAGTTAAGAAATAGATTCTTGATAGATTTTAATCCTTATATATATTCACTATGATTATAATATTCCATTTTTGACATAAAAATAAAATTTTAACTAAATATATATATATATATTTAATGTTATTAGGATTTTACCCTCAATTGTATTTATTTAATTATTTTAGATTTTTATTATCTTATTATTATATTATTATTTTTAACATGAGATATTACTATTTTTCATAATACATATATGTTTTGGAATTAATAATAAAAAAAGAGGTGAGGAACAAATGGCTATATGTCCTCACCTTTTAAGGAGCATTATACTAGTTTCCCTAAAAAGATTGGCATGAAATAAGTAGAAAACAAAGAAGAAAGATGATAGGAAAAAGAAAAAAAAGAAGAAGTAGAAGAAGATACAGATTCTAAATGACATGGTTTGTTAATTATTTTTGTAGAAATTTGAAATGAAAATTGAGAAATGATTAGAAAAAATTAGACTTTGGTTTATATCTCATTGGAAGGAATGGATATCTATTTCAAGATGCATTTTATGGCTTAGAATTTTCATATTTCTAGGGAAAGTTATACTTATTTAACCAAGAGTACATCCAGTGAAAATTGTGTAAAAAATTATGATTTGAATCGGTTGGTATTTTGAAATGGTTCTATTGGGTGTATTATATCTTCTTTTAAAGCTTGAAATGTCTAGATTGTATATCATTTTATAGAATTACATTTGAAATTTTGTATGAAAAGTTATGCTTATTTATGTGATGATAGGTTATAATTGTTTTAAAACTATTTGTAGTGAGATGACACAAACTCAATTTCAAATTTTAAAATAGCTTTAGTGATCCATAATAGACATATTTTACCTTTTTGGAAATCTTGGAATGTGTACCTTTTAAGTGTTTTGATAGGTTTTAATTTGGATAGTTCTATTTAGAGTTATATATGGTTAAATGAACAAACTCTTTTTGTTGATTTTGAAAGATGTTTCCAACAATTTCAAGACCAAGGGGCTTAGTTCTAACGATGTATCTCAATGATGTTTTTAAATAGTTTTGAACCTATTTACTTGTAAGTTTTAATGGATTCAATAGTATACCTTTTTTATTTGGGAATAGGAGCGTAACAATATCGAAACTAGAAGTAACACTTTGATTTCTACCTAAACATTAAAGAGGATACCAAGTTATATGTTAACAACCCATATTTTAGCTTTTTTAGAATACTATTTAGTTTTAGATTAAAAAAACTAACTATGGTATAATTCTTGTTTATGACATAACTATGATCATATAGGAAATGATAGTTCAACAATCCATACAGAATAAGTAGAGCAACAACAGTGATATAGTATTATGAGTGGATATTGTGCATTTTAAAAACTAGATCACATGATTTTAGATCCATACTTGACTATTTAATTTCAAAAGTCAATTCATTCAAATATTTAGTAAAATTTCATACATATGGATATGAGATTACCAGTTAAATTAAAATGGATTTTTAGAAGCATATAGTTATTTATCTTTATGCAGCTTTCATGGTAAGCTTTGCTACAAGAGTTGGTCATATCCACTTTCAAAATACAAGTTTCATCTCATTGCATTTTATGTGCATGTGTACTATATCTGGTTATGCAAACATATTTTCCTTTTGTCACTTGAACTAACCAGTACTTAGTTGACAACATCAACACGAGAAAAAGTATGTTTATTAGTTGTACCTATTTTAAGTGGAAGTTTGCAAAGTGACATTGAGCTATATTTTCTAAAGCTTTGATAACATCATTGAAAACCTCATCCATGTTCAAGTAATTTCATTATAGCACATTTTTGAACATTTAAGTTGAAAGTGCATTTATTTATTTTAACTAGAATTTGAAGAACATATTATATATTAGTTTCAATGTACTTTTAGTTTGATAGCACCACGAGAACATACTTATTTTCATTATTAGAACCAATAAACTAAAATCAAGTTAATTTGCAAGAAATTTAAGATTACATCAATTATATTACTTATACTAGTTTCTAAATAAGCTTGCAAGTTCAATGAATATTAGAGTACTTTACCTTCAATATTTAGTAAATAATTTTTCTACTCCTCATTCAAAATATTTAGCTTGACTTAGTAAGACATTTTGGCCAAAAAAATTGGTCTATTTCAACCCCATATGATGTTGATAACTCAGTATGACATCTATCAGTTTAGTATTATATCTATTAGTTCATTAAAGTTAATACACACATGATATATTTATTTGTAGAGTAAATTGAGTCATGATAATGGCTGCATCAGATATTTTCCCAAACGTGCATTTGAGAGCTTGCACTAGTGCCTAGCATTTCCGCTATGTGAGACCAAATCTTTACGTGCACTTGCCATAACAAATTCAAAGTACACTTTCATGTTATTATGTTCTAAAGATTAGACATAGATCAATTTTATCATAATGTTATTTCATGGTAACTCATAAGATAATATGTTGTTATATTTTAAAGATTAGTCAGAGATAATTTTCATCAAAATATTATTTCATGGTAACTTATAAGATAATATATTATTATTTTCTAGAGACCCTACAATGATTATTTTCATCATAATGTTATTTTATGGTAATTCATAAGATAGTACATTAATATATTGATCAAACACATATTTTTATCAACATATTATTTGATGATAAGTCATAAGCATTTCATTCATATTATCAAACTTGTAATTACAAATATTTATATAACTCATCTACTCATTGAACCTTCAAGCTCACCATTTATATTTTCCTCCCCTATGTAACAGCTTTGAGACAACTAGCATGGAAATAAGTTTATTAGGAATAGGATCAATATTTTATTGTACATTTTAGGTGGTTTGATTTATTTACCCTATATATAGTACATTTTGGTTGGTATGTATGTGAATTAGTAGCCAAAGAAAGAAAGCCTTATGATTTGGTGTATAGAATATATATCATAATTTATAGCCATATTGATGAACATTAGTTACTCAATGGTTGTAAAAAAGATTATGATATCTGTAAGTCTATGCAAAATTATTATGTGAGAATTGTTATCATTTTACTATATGATGATTAGTCCTAATTTTTGGGGAAACTCTGCTAATATGTTTTTGTAGAACTCTATCCAGTTATAGTTTTAAAACAAACTAGAATCAATCAAAGAAATAAGTTAGGTAGTTCTTATGATCTTCGAGATGTGTCCCATGCTCCAAGGTAGATTCAGGACAGGTCCTGACATGTTAGAGAGAGAAGAATATGATGTACATTATGATGGATTTAGAGACCAATGTTATAGCATGTTAGTGATTGATGAATATCCAATATGTGTTTGAATTTTCCTAGATAGTAAAGGTTGGTAACTTGAAGTTGGAAGAGTGTACATTATGAGAATGGATTTCGATGTACTAAAATTGGGATGATGAATAGTAGATTGCTTATAAATGTTTTACTATTTGAACTAATGGATTAGACTTGATACAGAATCATAACATAGTTTTACAATTTATGGATAATTTAGATTGGTGAAAGTATTATGGATGAGGAATTCATACGTAGGAATAATTACACGAAGGGCAATTATTCGTCCGACTCAAATAGGTAACAAAGACTTAAATAAGGGGTGGAAATGCCAACCTATAGAATCTTTTCATGAGCTCTATACCAATTTGGCCAAGTCGACCTCATAAACATGAATTAAGCAAATAACACAGCTAATGTACAAGACAACATACTCAATTCAACATACAACAAAAACAACTAGTAGTAAGAAAAAAGCTATGGTAAACATACTAGTGATGGTGTGCCACACAAGATCCTATCTAGGCTAACAATATGCATAAACATAGCAAATATCACATAACATGCCAATTAGTCATACATACTAGAAAAGCTATAAATAATTTTCAATCACTTTAAGACCTCATATGTGGGTACATATTCTGTAAATGATGATTGTATTATAATAGCATGCAAACATACATAACATATCATATCAAAGAAAGAATCTGTCACTCGATACACAACCAAGGAAAGGAGATACAAATTTCTTAGTGACTCATACCAAAAACATATGATCATAAAACAAAAGTAATATTCAATATCTAAAAACCATATAATAAATAATAAAAGCTTTCTAATTAGAGTTTAAACTTTAGTAAGTAGAGACATACATAATTTAAACTGTGATTGTACTAGCCAAACATTAGAACATGTATAACACTAGATATAATGAGATAAACACACATAAAATTCCTATCTATGTGGTAATATCATTGGGTTGCTTATGATAACTACTTGATAGCAAACAAATTCACTAAGTAATAAAACAATTACAACCTAATAGAAATAAAACCCTCATTACCTCTATCAATCAAGGCTACTATTCGAACTGGCTATTATTGATGAACAAAATCAGCATCAGGTTAGCAATACCGATTTTACAGATACTTTTATTTTATATTTCTGAAACGCTCGCAAGTGCGCGAATCATTTCATAGAAAACAATAAGTATACTCCCAAGGTCGATTTAATGAAGGAATATATGTGGTTTTTAATTTATTATTCAATCTTTTAAAAATGAAATTAAATCCTAAACATTTTGTCATGATATTTTGATTTTCTTTTGTGTTTCCTAATCTAATAACATAAAAAAATAAACATAGATATGGATTCAATAAAAAATTATGCAAATTTTTATCATTCATAAAAGTGAAATATTTATGGATATAATAGTTAAATTAATTATGGTTGCTTATATTATTTAGGTTATTAAAGATATAAATTGATATTTATCGGTTCTCTATTTTTTATATAAATACTACCTTTGGTGGGGTTAGATATTATTTGTTAATTAAACAAATCAATTAACACTTATGGGTGAGTTTGATAATTAATTTGGTTAACTAAATTAATTTTTTTTCTAAGAGATTAAAAATGAACCATTTAAGTGCCACCTTTGGTGGGGTTAGATATTTTAAACTTTATTCAAACCAAATTAAACCTAAGAATTTAATTATCCGAGTACTAACTTTCAAGTGCTAAAACCATTACTAAAAATTTGTTGTCAATAAATTTTCGAATAATAGTTCTTATAAAAACTTTTGAAATAGAGCATGTCTCTAACTACCTGGCGATTATACTAATAAATAAAAGAGCACTACTCTAAATCAGACCGGATAATTAAACTTTAAAATCTAACATCCTTAATATAAGATCTTGAGTAAAAAAATCAATTTATTTTATAGAAATGTTTTAGCTATTTAATATTTCATAAGCATAACAACGTTATTATTATATCACATTTATAAACAACCAGTCATGTTAAATTTAATCACACATAAATGAAATAGAACATATACGAATAAAACATAAAAATAACTGTAAAGAATTCATTTTAAAATTTTACTTCAAAAGAATGCTTACAAAATTTTGATGCTAACTCTGTTTTTGGAAAACCACCAAACAAATTTACATTTCTTTTTATTGAATCAAAATATAGAAATTTATAAAAGCATAATTTGTTCTTCACAAAAAGAGAAGAATTTTAAAACTAAAAAAAACTAAGAAAGCTTTCTAAAGAGAGAAATCTAGAGAGAGAGAGAGAGAAGAGCTTAGAAATGTGAGATTTTTGGGATTTTGAGGGATCCTGAGGGATGGTTTTTACAATGGGGAAGATGATCCTTTTATAGGTGAGGAAAAGGCTAAAAAAATTAGAAAAATGTCTTGAAAAATGGGTGTTGGATGCATTTTGGATAGGCTGGCACGCGTGTGGGTAGAGGTGTGCGCGGTTAGGCGCTAGTACCAATAGATAGGCGTAGATAGGGGTGTGGAACTCGGTGTGACATGCACGCGGCTATGCATGGGATAAGTGCTAGCTCACATATGCATGCTTGGGACTCGATATGGAACACACGGCTTGGCATAGTGGGTAGGCTGGACTCGGCATGGCACGCACGGGTGCCGACAGATTGGGGCAGTTTTGATATTTTGACCATTTTGACCCATTTTGTCCATTTTTTTCATTTTCCCTTATTTTTTCTCAACATATTTGTAATGTATTGTCTCCAGTATTTTTCTATGAGTCTTTACATTATTTTTGAACCAAAATATCTAAAAAACAATAAAAATATATGTGTTTCCGAAAAGACAAATTATATAAAAATTTGATAAAATCATACAAATATAAATCTATTTAATCAATTAAATCATGGTAATTTTAGTTATTTTTAAACACTCATCGCAACCCCAACTAGCTTCTTGTTAGTCTCTTAGCAAGACAAGCGGTAAAAACTATAAATTAAATTATCCTAAATCACTTTCATGGATCGACACGGTTGTATTTAGCATATGCAACAAGCCTTTAAACCCCTAGGTTGCTCTAGTGGATACGTTTGAGTCTCGTGAGGGTTTTTAGTAATTATACCCATAAACATTGAACTAAATGTAAAAATTAAAAAGAAATAACAAAAATAAACAAATCAAAAATCAAAAACTAAATAAAATAAAAAATGAACTTAAAAATAAAATAAAACAAGAAAACAAAACAAAATAAAACAAAACATAAAAATGTCTCATGCTTTTTAATCTCCTTTAAGATCATAATTAAAATCTAAAGCATAAGTTATTTTCAACTTCTTAAATAGTCATAGTTTATAATAATAATTACTTGAAAATCATTTTCATACTTTATTTCAAAAATGTTTCAATTTAAGTTTACTCAATTTCGGTGTCATAGATTTGAATTAGCTTAGGCTCTATCCTTACAAGTCAATACTCTCAAAACATTGAATCCTATGGGTTCAAGTACTCATACTAAGTCGTATGCGAATGTAGTTTATGTTTAGAAATGAACTGATAAGTTCGCACACTTATAAAAGAATAAAGGCTCAAAATAATGCTTAACTTTGATCTCATGAAAGGAATCAAATGTTTAAGATTTCGTAAAGAAATCCCAAAATTATTTTAATGTCTCAATAAAAATCATTAAATTAAAATTTCAAGATATATGCTTCATAATGAAGAAAGTGCAATGACTTTTTAGGGATTTACTTCCTGTAACTTTCTTTTGTAATTAGTCTTTTTTCACAACTTTGTAAGCTATGTGAGTTATACTATTCATATATATATATATATATATATATCTTTTAATATATATATTTTTTAGAGAGAGGACTTATCTTTTAGAAAGAGGACCCATATATAGTTTGTATATTGTTTTTTGGTATGATAAGGTGAATGGCTAAATTTTAGATTTTCACTATTTGTAATGTTTTAGGTAACCCATATGTATTTTTTTAATTAGTATAAGTCATACATGAAGCACGAAAAGGCATATACTATCAATTTCTACTTAATTCATTCAATCTAAGAAGTAAAAACAACATATGACACTTTACTAGATATGAAAATCCTAACATTCAATGTTAATACCTATAGAGATCATCTAAATATTTGAAGAAATAAGAAATGTGTTTGGAGTAGGGAAAAAATATTTCACTTAGAATAAAGGGAATTAGGCTCAAATTATATCTCACAATGGTAGTCTCTACTATTTGATTCCTTAATATTCATTTTGGGTTCATTATATTTTTCACACTTTATCATGAAAAACTACTTATGACAAAAACTAACTAATTACCATATACTCTATAATATGTTTTCAAAAATTAATCTAACAGTGCAAAAATATTTAACTATTTAATTAAATTTGATTTAAATAAATGATAAATTTTTGAGAGAATTTTTTTAAAACTAATCCTAAAATTCTAAAAATGAATAAACCACACAAAAAAATAAAATTAAACACAATAAAAATGAAAATGTGAACCTAATGTTTTTTATAAAATTGTTAAATTTTTTAAAATTAAGCATGATAACTTTTCACCACCTAACCTAGAACTTATATTGTCCTAATGTAACAATTGTAAATTAAAGATAAGAGAAAAGAGACGAAAAGTTACCTATTTATTGAGAATGTATAAGTAATGATGGAGAAATGGAGTTGCATCCATCATGTTCATCATTAAAGTCTACATAGACAGATCATTATAAACTTCTAACATCTCAAAAAATATTTTTAGTTTTAATAATTCTAAAATTATTCATATGTAATTATACTAAAATAAACAAAAAAAAATTAAATAAATAAAATAAAATTACCTAAAATGATGGGTTGCCTCCCATTTAGTGTTTAATTTAATGTCTTAGCAAGATGTAACTTGGGGATATTGAGTTTACTTAAAAAAAAAAAACTAAATATCCCCACATCATTGAGCCATCAAACCTATAGGTAGGATAA
This sequence comes from Hippophae gyantsensis, assembly GCA_030763125.1. Taxonomy (NCBI): domain Eukaryota; kingdom Viridiplantae; phylum Streptophyta; class Magnoliopsida; order Rosales; family Elaeagnaceae; genus Hippophae; species Hippophae gyantsensis. Next base: position 35,132,647 of record CM061035.1, on the reverse strand, counting down.
GTTTGTCTACCTATACTTTTGAAGTCATGCCCTATGGATTTTTGAAATTTTATTTACTTAAAACTAGGGACATGATTGTGGGTTTTAGATAAACCACTTCTAGGTGAAAATCAAATAACTAAGGCATCAAAACACATTGGTACCTAGATCTAACAAAGCAACTACCTTCTTTTATCACAGATTGTGATTAAAAACTTTAAAATTTTGGAGATAGCTTCAGTAATTTTTTTTACTAACTTTATTTGTTTATTTGTTTATTTTTATTTTATTATCTGCTTTTGTTTGTTTCTTTTACTTAATTTTTATTTTCATTGTTTAGTATTTATTTTAATACTTAATGTTAGATTTTCAAAAAACTTGATGAACAAAATTGGCAACGGGTTAGTAATATCAATTTTGTAAATACTTTGGGTTTATATTTATAAAATCATATTTATGATGTATTGCCTCCTGTATTTTTATTTAATTCTTTAAATTATTTTTGAACAAAAATAAATGAAAAACAATAAAATACTCGTGATTCTGAAATGTCATATTTATATAAAAGTATGATAAAATCATACAAACATAAATCTATTTAATCAATTAAATCATGGTAATTTTAATGATTTTTAAACACTCATCAATAAATACCCCCGCTTGCTCCTTCTACAAAAACTTGGTTTTTCACACTAACTTAAATCTCTTTCAAAGCCAATAAATACCACACAAGTGGTGTGATAAAAAATTGTAGATCATTAATGTAAAATAGGAACAATCACCAAAACAATGCTCAAACAAAAACATACTGTAAGGATTATAAATGTTGTTCATTTTTGTGGACAAAATATTTACCTATAAACTTATTTTTAGACTCGGCATCAAGTCTATCAAGCAAAGTTGAAGAAACGCCAGAATTTCAAATAGTCGTATTTCAGGTATATCTGTTATAGCTATAACACAAAGGATTACACTCACACATTTAATAACACATATTTATAAATCTTGAATTATTTTTGTTGCTAAAATATAGAATAAGATATATGCTAAAATATAGAATAAGGTATACTCTAAATAATAGCTTAAATCTTAGCCTAAAAGATAACATAAAATATACTTTAAAATAACTTTTTTTTAAATAGGAGTCTTCATGATTAATGAACCTATTTTAAAAGAACTATTATTTAAATAGGAGTCTTCATTGTTAATAAGTCTACTTTAAAATAACTCTACTTTAAATATGATTCTTCTTAATTAATGAGTATTATTAATCCTATTTGTAATAGAAAAGATATTTATCAATTACATAAGAGTCTTCTTAATTAGTGAGTATTACTAATCCTATTTGTAATAGAAAAAATATTTATCAATTATATAGGATTAAGAGTTTTAATTTTTGCTATAAATAAAACTCATTGCTCATTGTTTCAATTAACCACACAAGAACATTATTCTATTCTTCTTAATTTCTCTCTCTTGTTTTGCAAATATAAGATCATAATTCTTTAGGATTCTTTATTTAGTTAATCTATCAAATATTGGTGGCTATGTTTGATTGATTAATAAGCCTAATTAATTTATGATATTTTGATCATATGTTCTTGTAGCTTCTTTTTTATTTTTGTTCTTGAATTGTTTGATCAAATAATTGTTTTTGTTATATCATAATTATTTGATTTGATTATTAATCTTTAAAGAAGCTATTTTTATTGAACTTGTGCTTAATATTGTTTCTCTAGAATTTTCTAGTTGGTTTAATTTAAGTGACATATGTTTTGAATCATCTAGTTAGGATTATTCATTATTAAATCCATTCTAGAACACACAAGGGCCCTTGTGTTTTTTGTGCTAACCCTTTTGTAGTTGATTCATGAAATATATCTTATTGACAGGGAGCTTATTGGAATGTTGGTATGGAAACTGCTCACGCTAATATTGAAAACTGTGAAGATAGAGCAAAGGTTTGTAAGTAAGGTACATTGGGACAATATCATAAGGATGGTAGCATAAGACTAAGTTTGTACTTGAATATTTGTTTTTTCATAGTGGAAAGTTAGGTGGTACGGTGAATCGATGGTTTTTCTCTTAGGACATGGTTGTGGCCTAGGTTGTTTCCACCTAAAAATATCATGTGTTATTATTTTAATTTCATACTTTATTCTTACACGCGATTGCATGCCTGACGGTTTTGTTTAGGTTTTTAAATTATAAAGTGATAAAAATAAAAAAATACCCTATTCACCATCTTTTGGTTAATTAGGTCCATAATTTATAAACTTTCAATTGGTATCAGAGCCAACACTAGGTACATTTAGTATTGGTCTTACAAATTTTTATTATGGATAATTATTTTGGGGATTATAGCTCAGATAATGAGGAACTTGAATCTTATTTTCTCTCTAAATGTAATGTTAAAAGTTCTAAAGAATTATTTTCTAAATGTCTTAGAGCCATAGAAGAGAATAATAGTTTAAATACAAAAATAGAAAAATTAAATGAAGAACTTGAGGCACATGAAAACTTTTCTAATAAATTAAAAGAAGAGAATAATATTTTGTAAGAACAAAATAATGCTTTGAATTTGAGTCTTGTAGGATTGAAAGAAGAAAATAATAAGCTTGCTGAAGATAATAAAAAATAAGTGCAAGAGCTCAAAAAATCACGTGAAGTAGTGAAGAGACTTACCATTAGAGCTCAACACTTAGATAAAATCTTAAGCATTGGTAAGTCACATAGTGATACACGTGATTTTGGTTATAAGGATAAGATTTCTACACCTTCAACATCAAATAACACATTTGGAAGGCTCTTAAAATATACTCCTATTATTACTACTTATGCACAAAGAACTATTGCACCTATGGTAGAAAAATTTGTTAAGTTTGTGCTTGTCTATCATTATTGTGGTAGGAAAGGTCATATAAGACCAAAATGTAGATTTTTGATGAATGCTCTTGAACTTAATCCTTCTTTTCATTATTCACATAGTAGGACCAATAAACATCATTCATCTATGCATGCTGCATCATATTCAAGGATGAATGAAAATTATAATAACGTGTTAAAAAATTCTACTAGGAAGCATGAAGTCTTAGGTTCAAAGAGGCAAGTAAAATTTAGTACTTTTAATGCTAGGACTCATTATCATCATCCTACTATTCATACTACATCTTCATTTGGGATGAATGAGAAAAGTACAACTAAGTCCAAGAACACGTCTATGAAACCTAAGTTAGTTGAGTCCCAACCCAAAGATATTTAGAAATCAAAATGCAAGAAAATGTGGGTGAGGAAAGGTTGTTTTTTCCTGGTCACCTGACTACTTTTTTTTCTTTCATCTAGGTATTTTTGTTAGAGTGCTTAAATGACCCTAGGTAAGCAATATCTATTATCTTTAGTTTATTGATTAGTTAAACTTATAAAAAAAAGAACAGAAAGAGAAGTAAAATCCATATCTGGCCAACAAGGTATTGAGCTTATTCTACACTTACAGACATATAAACTTATTTTTGGTGACTTAATTCATTTTGATATTTATTGTATAAATTATTCTATAATTTTGACTTATGCACACACATATTCTTGTACATATGATGATCTATGTTGACATGAACTTATTCACACTCTAACGAACACATATATATGTTATGCTTGAAGTTTATGAATTCTCTTGAAAGAATTTAAGACTTCAACTAATCTTGACTGTAAAATTGTGTTGAGTTCTATTTATTGCTTCATAAAATTTTACCCTATAGAGTTACCTAGTAATGAAAGGGCTACCTACTGTGATGTGTGAAGCTACCGTAGTAAGCGGAGATGACTACTCCACAACTAGTATGAAAGTCATCATGCTAGGTTTATGGCTTGTGCAAAAAAGAAGAAGAAGGAAAGATTATGTAAAGACAACTGCTTATAAATCTTATACTTTGAATACACAAAAATAAAGAGCCAATAGAGGTTAAAAAAATAAAAAATAATATCATTTACCTCATTTATAAAATAAAGAAAAATTGAAGTACTCTTTTGGTAAATATATTTTTTATTTTGTGAGATTGAAGACTCGATTATAATTTTATATGATAGATGATATTTTTTTTCTTTTGAGTCTTCATTGATTGGTCATAAATTTAGAAAATTGACATATTTTTGGAGTTTGAACATATACATTACTTTAAATAAATGTCAATATGCCATTATATTTGAGAAGTGTGCTTGTGTACCTCTTCTACTCTACTTGCTTATTTATATGATAAATAATCAAAATTTGAGTTAAAAAATGATGAGTTCTCAATTGATTATGTGCTCGTTTGTGATTAAATGAGTCTAATACCTCAGGTGGCTATTTATGCAAATTTAAAAAAAAATGAGATTTTTTTAATATACATCTTTTTATTTATTTATTACATTTTTAATTGGTTTCTAAGTTAGAGAGTCATAGAACTTAGGGGGATTTTAAAGTACATTACACTTCTACATACTCTATTTTCACATTACTATTTCTTTAGGAGGAGTTTAGTTTCATTGTTTTGTCCAATGCTTTGTCCTTCTCGTATGTCAAAAAGGGGTAGGAAATAATGTGTTTTACTTCCATTTTTTTATTTTGTTATGCATATAGGGGGAGAACATATTTAATTAAGCTTGATTGGTATGAATGCATATTACATGACTATTCTTTACACTTTGCTTATTTTTATGTAAATTGTACTAATGTATAATGAGGCTTTCAAGCCAAATTGTCGTATGTTTTGTCTATGTCATTTCAGGTTGTAGTGAAGATGGATTCACAAGACCATAGGATAGTTCCACTATAAAGTATGGGACACCATTGTATTTTTATCTTTTTCCTATAAGTGTCATGTAGTGAGAGAAATGTTTTGCCACAAGAAAATGTCAAAGGGGGAGTTTGTAAGGATTATAAGTGTTGTCTATTTTTGTGGACAAAATATTTACCTATAAACTTATTTTTAGGTTCGCTATCAAGTCTATCAAGCAAAGTTGAAGAAAAACAAGAATTTCAAATAGTCATACTTTAGGTATATCTGTTATAACAATAACACATAGGATTGCACTCACACATTTAAAAATACATATTTATAAATCTTGAATTATTTTTGTTACTAAAATATAGAATAGGATATATGCTAAAATATAGAATAAGATATACTCTAAATTATAGCTTAAATCTTAGTTTAAAAGATAACATAAAATATACTTTAAAATAGCTCTTTTATAAATAGGAGTCTTCATGATTAATGAGCCTATTTTAAAAGAACTATTATTTAAATAGGAGTCTTCATGATTAATAAGTCTACTTTAAAATAACTCTACTTTAAATAGGAGTCTTCTTAATTAATGAGTATTATTAATCCTATTTGTAATAGAAAAGATATTTATCAATTACATAGGAGTCTTCTTAATTAGTGAGTATTACTAATCTTATTTGTAATAGAAAAGATATTTGTCAATTATATAGGATTAAGGGTTTTAATTTTTGCTATAAATAAAACCCATTGTTCATTGTTCCAATTAACCACATAAGGGCATTATTCTATTCTTCTTAATTTCTCTCTCTTGTTTTGTAAATATAAGATCATAATTCTTTAGGCTTATTTATTTAGTTAATCTATCAAATATTGGTGGTTATGTTTAATTGATTAATAAGCCTAATTAATTTATGATATTTTGATAATATGTTATGGTAGTTTCTTCTTTATTTTTGTTCTTGAATTGTTTGATCAAATAATTGTATTTGTTATATCATAATTATTTGATTTGATTATTAATCTTTAAAGAAGCTATTTTTATTGAACTTGTGCTTAATATTTTTTCTCTAGAATTTGCTAGTTGGTTTAATTTAAGTGACATATGTTTTGAATAATCTAGTTAGAATTATTCATTATTAAATCCGTTCTAGAACATACACGGGCACTTGTGTTTTTTTGTGCTAACCCTTTTGTAGTTGATTTGTAAAACTTATCTTATTGGTAGGGATCTTATTGGAACGTTGGTCTGGAAACCGCTCACACTAATATTGGAAACTGTGAAAACAAAGGAGGAGCTTGTAAGTAAGGTACATTGAGGTAGTATCCTAGGGAGAGTAGCATAAGACCGAGTTTGTACTTGACCATTTGTTTTTCATAGTGGATAGTTATGTGGTCTGATGGACTAGTGGTTTTCCTCTTTGGTCATGGTTGTTGCCTTGGTTATTTCCACCTAGAAATATCATGTGTTATTCTTTTATATCTGCACTTTATTCTTACATGAGATTGTATGCCTGATTGCTTTGTTTAGGTTATTAAATTATAAATTAGGTCCATTAGGTCAATTATGTCTATGTTAATTAGGTCCACAATTTATAAACTTTCACATCCAATAATTTTCATGGGACATACAGTCAAGCCAAGAACCAACAAAATAATATACGGTACATACATTCAAATATACGAAAACTCAACCAATTTTGCTCAATCCACTCACACAGAGTTGTTTTCATTTATCACAAGTTGCACAAAAGCAACAACCAGCCGACACACAGCTCACTACCACATATACTCCTCACATAAGATAAAGTTGCATTAGGGGAACTATCAGCCAATTCACAACTTTATCACACACAAGCTCCTCATAAAAACCAACTCATAAATACCACATTGAGTATTCACCATTTAAAAGCCCAATTTTTCTAACCTAGTCACAAATAATTGCTACCAATAGTGATCCAAAAACTAAAAAAATGAGATTTCAATTTGGCAGAGCTTTACTACATTTTTTCTACATGAGAAACAAGAAGAGGAGATATTTATATAAGTTACGCAACGGTCAAACCACTTCACCATGATTCTCTCCATGAACCTCACCAACCACCTTACCAAAGAAACACAATTTTTTATCCAAAAGTTACCAAGTAATTTTCATGAATATCTGTACGTGAACCAAACAAAACATGTTTATATATGCTCACATAGAAAGTGTACCTAACTATGTACATGTGTGCATTACTGATCCATAGTAACCAATCTCAAATAAAGGAAGACCAATAAATTAAGTACCATAAACAAACTCCTTGTTTCGCACATGAGAAGCCAACATAAACATAAAGAATTATAGAACTTACATTCTACCTTTTTGGCTTTTTGTGTCAAAACAGTGCATAACTAAGTACAGACTCACATTAATCATGAGATGATTATGAAGATGACCTAAAGATGTTTGTTTCCATGAACAAAACATTGGTGCATATCGAACACCCAGAAACACACCTAATCCAAGTGCATCCATCTTCTAAGATTAACTGATCCACACTCTGTCAGTCTGAAGCACTAGGGTTTCAACACGTCTACACACTATAAGCCTGAAGCTCAATGAATTTAATCTACATATGTAACCCGCATTTATGAAACAAACATATACCCTATGAATATATCATACAGAAACAATGTGTAGTTTATCCAAATACCAACGTTTTACCCTTACATAGGTACACACTGATAGGCTAAGCACTATAAACATATTGCATAAAAATACAATCGGTATGCAAACTCTCCCAAAACATATGCAGCACTCCTCCTAAGTATATGCATATCAGGTATTCATTATGCAGTATAAACTACACTTACCACCCCATGTAGCAAACATCATGTTAACAGATAAACAACTATGCACAAATAAACACAAGTTGTGCAAACTTCTCTCTCTTTTTGACATGGAAAGTCAAACAAAGCACACCCACAATGTGCAACATACCACACCCTTCTATAAAGGAGAGAAGACAAATATAAATGCAATAATCCCAACAATCATATGACACAACAAAGAAGATTAGAGTAGGTACAAAGAAAAGCAACACATGCAGTTATACAAAATAGAAAAAGAGCAATACCAAGACAATATCAAGGTGAAAACATGCAACATATGGAAAATTGAATTCATAGACAAACCAAGAGAAGTATAGATAGAAAAAATATCCTAAATGCGATGCATAATACATAGCTCCACATCTATATGTGTTATGGAAGAGCATAAGGGGATTTGAAGTGTGCTTACAACATAGCAATAGGATGGGGATTAAACACCAATGCCATATAAATGTGTCAACAAATTTGTAGGAAGAAGTTGACTAGAAATTCAACTATCTTCCAATTTGACATACTCCTAGTGGCTCAACTAGGAATCCAAATATATTCCAAGTTGATACACTCCTAATGGCTCAATTATCTTCCCCTAAACATTAATGCCACATAAATGTATTAGCAAATCCCTAAGAAGAAGTTGAGAAGAGTCTAACTATTTTTCAAGATGACACACTCCAAGTGACTTAACTATATTCCCCTAACAACACTTGGGTATATTCAATCTTGCAACCTCACCCTATACTATGCACATATATATGAAAAGACATCACAGTCTACCAAAGAAAAAATGTGTCATATTTTCAAACAACAAATACCAAGCAGACAACTACATGTAGGAAGCAATAAATTATTACATAACAAGAATGTTGGTAAACACATAAGATAACATGTGAAACAATATAATGCATACTATGTATGCTACATGTCATATTAATAGTCCTATTTATGCATGGTTCATATAAAGTGATGTCAAGAAGAAGGAATTATCACAAGAACATACAGCCTAACATAAGCTCATAAATAGAAAAAAACACCAAGGATGCAAGGACAAACACAACACTCCTCTTGACATCATGCAACAGACACACAACTTTCCCCACAAATGTGAGCATGTTTGGAAATAAAGATGTTATGCATGCTACACTCTCAAAACTCCCCAAAGCAAAAGCATATGCATATAGTAGTACATAGATGATACAAAAGTAAGGAAGAAAACTAAGCAAGTTAAGAAAAACTCATAAAAGTGAAACATTTTAGTAGAGAGTAAAATCGTCAATCTCACGAAAGACAACAAAAAAACAAGTGAGATGAAAAAGATGGCATCAAAGGAGATTATAGGCTAAAAATACAAGGATGTGCCTCAAGAGATATCATTAGCTTAAGCCATACAATGTTGCCTCCAGAGAGAGAGAAATGGTAACAAACTTCACACATTTGCCTCAAAAGAGTCCATCTGTAACACTCTTATCATCGATAGTCAAGAAAAGGAAGGAAACTGAATAACTAGTGAGCAATAAAAGCAACACCCCTAAAAGTGAGAAGAAATAAGGGATGCTAATAAAAAATCTAAGCATATGAGGAAGACCGAGGTTCCAACACAGAAGTAAAAGACATACTTAAACCCAACCATCAGGAATGCCAACTAAACACATAAGTCCACTCATATTAATGCATGTAAGTTAAGTGTCCTAAAGATAGGTAAATAATCTATATGACATATAAATGCACATAAAAACCCAAATAAGCATAGTACAAATAAAAGAGAAGAAATACTCATGTAGGTGAGCTCGTAACACACCATAATTTTCTCCAAAGATACATCTAAAGTACAAGGGAAGGAAGAGTAGGTAAAAGAAGAACATAAATCAACAAGAGACAAATAGAGAACTAATACACAATATATTACATATGAGAAAGAACATTTTAGTAAAAATAAGAGATACAGTTTATATGACATGGCCTATGAATGGTAAGATTGTAACTAGAGAAAGAAAAATCATAAGTAACCAGAAGAAGAAGCAAGAAGTAAGCAAGGTAAACACATATAAAGAGCATGTCAAAGTAACTATAAGGGCATAATACTAGTAAAGGATCAAACAATTAAGCATAGAAACAAATATGACAATTAAAATATTGTATAAGACAAGAAAGTAGTGAGAAAGAGATATGCATGAATAAGAAAATAGAAACATGCAAAAAAAAGTTCATAGAGATAAATAACCTCACAAAACAAAAATAGCTCACTCCATTGGAGACAAAATTGGAGACAAAAGGTACAAACATAAAAAGTGTGTGTACGTGTAGATAGAGCTCTAGATTTGAGCACCCATGTGGTTAAGCTTAAATAGGGGTGACTTGTTCTGGTATTAATTGAAGAATGCATATGTAGGACCAATTGCACGAAGGTCAATTGTTCTTCTAACTCAAATAGGTAACTAGGATCTAGATAATGGATGGAAATGACAACCTATGGAAAATTTTCTCGAGCCTTATATCAATTTGGCCAAGCCGATCTCATAAACGTGAATTAAGTAAATAACATATCTGAAATACAAGACAATATATTCAATTTAACACATAACAAAAATAGCTAATAGTAAGAAAGAACAAAGTATGGTAAACACACTAGTGACAGTATGCCACACAAGCTCCTATTCAGCCTAGCAATATATATAAACATAGTAAACATCACACAGTATGTGAATTAGTCATCAATACTTGAAAAGCTATAAAGGATTTTCAATCAATTTAAGACCTTATATGTGGATGTATATTCAATAAATGATGATTCTATTCTCATAGCACACAAGCATACATAACATATCATACAACAAGAAAGAGTCTGAAACTTGGTATACAACTAAGGCAAGGAGATATAAACTCATTAGAGACTCACACCAAAAATGCATGATCATAGAGTAAAAGCAATATTCAATATTCAAAAAGAAGATAATAAATAATAAAAGATTTCTAATTAAAGTCTAAATTTTAGTATGTAGAGACATATATAATTTAAGTTCTGATTGTACTAGCCAAATATAAGAGAATGCGTAACACCATTTATAATGAGATAAACCCACATAGAACCCATGCCTATGTGGTAACATTCTCATGTTGCTTATAGAAACCACTAAGTAGCAAACAAATCCACTAAGAAATAAAACAATTACAACCTTAACAAAAATAAGACCCATATTACCTCTATCAATCAAAACCATTTTTTGAACTTCCTACTATTGCCCTCACTTGCTTTTTTCAAACTGCCTATTATTGCCCTCACTTACTGTCTCCGTAATAACCTTGGTTTGACACATGAATCCCATTCTCCTTCAAATCCATCACCACCCAAGTTGTGTGATCATGAACTTTAGATCAGTAATGTGAAATATGAATAATCACCATAAACACCCTCATACATAAACATCCAATAGTCTTCATAGGACACACAGTTAAGCCATGAACCACCAAACGTATATGTAGGACGCATAGTCATTCCAATTATTACACACAACCAAATATATGAGAACTCAACCAATTCAACTCAATCCACTCATATATAACATGTTGCACAAAGGCAACAATCAACCAACAAACGACTCATCACCACACAGGCTCCTCACATAAGATAAAGTTACATAAAGGGGAACTACCAGCCAATTTATGGCTCTCTGCCACACAAGCTCCTCACCAAAAACCAACTCACAAACATCTCTTTGAGTAATCACTACTCAAAATTATGATTTTTTTTACTAAGTTAACAAATCACTAATACCAAACCACAGTCAAGGTAAATATGATCCAAAAATAGAAAAATGAGATGTCAATTTGACAACGCTCTACAACATTTTTTTGGATGAGAAATAAGAAGAGAAGGGATATTTATAGTATTTACCCAGTTATTCGGCCACTTCTCCACGATCCTTACCATGGATTTCCCCAACCATCTTGCCAAAGGTATAGCGAGGCCTCTTATTGAGAGGTGTAGTTAGGTAGAAAATAAATATATTTTTTTGATCCAAAAATTGTCAAGTAATTTCAATAAATACCCACACCCAAACTGAACCAAAAGCATGAGCAAAAACGTCACCTCGCTTATGAAAAATCACAACACTCAACCTAGCATGCATACTATAAAAACTAACATCATGTTGTTTGTAAACATGCTCATATACAAAGTGCATGTAACTGTGTACATGTGGGTATTATTGATATACATTAACCAACCTTACATAAAGAAAAATAGATAAAATAAGTAAGATAAATAGACCCCTTGTTTTGCATACAGAAAGCCAACACAAATATATACGACCAAATGACTTATAGTAGAGAAAAGGTAGTCTAATAAGAGATATGGGAAATCTTAAAGAAAATGCAAAGTGAGGAACAAAAGGCTACATATCCTTCTCTTAAGTTCTTCTTATCCTTGAGCATTAGTTCAAGCTTCTCTAAGAAGCTTGGCATGAAATAAGTAGAAACGAAAGAATAAATAAGAGAAAGAGGAGAGGGAAAATGAAAGAAAGAAAAAGGGGAAGAAGATAGAGATTATGAACGGTATAGTTAGGTATATGTTTTTGCAAAAAATGGAAATGGAAACTAGGAAATGTTCAGAATGATGAATTAGACTTTGATTTATATCTTTTTGGATAGATATAGATGTCTATTTTAAGTCTCATTTTGTAGTTTGGAATTTACATTTCTCTAGAGAAAGTTAGAAATGTTTAACTAAGGTTATGTCTAGTGGAAATTGTGTTGGAAATCAATATTTAGATCAATCTATATTTTGATGGCTTGAAATGATTTTATAGATTTTAATTTGGTGTATTATATCTTATTTTAAATAATGAAAGGTGTAGTTTTTGTACATTTGGTAATTTTTGTGAAATGTTTTCCTAATTTTGTGATGATAGATCAAAATTGTTTTAAAACTCTTTATAGTGAGATGATACAAACTAAAAGTTTAAATTTTAAAATAGCTTTAGTGATCCCTAATGGGCTTATGTTACCCTTTTAGAAAACTTTGAATGTGTACTCTTTGAAAGTTTTGAGAGATTTTAATTTAGATATTTTTACTTAGAGTTATATATGTTTAAATAACAAAACTCCTTTTAGTGATTTCAAAGTATGTTTCACCCAAGTTTGTGGCCATGGGATGAGTTCTAACCATGTATTTTAGTGATGTTTTTAAATAGTTTTGAACCTATTTACTTGTATGTTTTAATAGATTTAATAGTATGCCTTATTGATTTGGGAGTATGAGCATAAGAATATCAAAGTTAGAAGTAACACTTTGATTTCTACCCAAACATTAAAGAGGATATTGAGTTATATGTTAACAACTCAGGTTTTAGAATTTTTGGAATATGATTCAATTTTAGATTAGCAAAATTAACTATGTTATAATTCTTGTTTTTGAAATAAGCATGGTCATATAAGGAGGGATGGTTCAACAAACCATATAGAACAACTATAGGAACAACAATGATACAATAAAGTGTGTGGATATTCAATATTTTAAAAACTTGACACATGATTTCACATGTGTACTTGACTATTTAATTTCAGAAGTCAATTCATTCAAATATTTAGTAACTTTTCATCTATATGGTTATGAGACTACTAGTTTTTTTAGTGCAGCTTTCATGGCAAGATTTTTTACTAGAGCTAGTCATATTAAGTTTAAAAATACTTGTTTCATGTCAATGAATTTTATGTGCATGTACACTAAACCATGTTATTATGGAAACATATTTGATTTTTGTCATTTGAACCAACCAGTACATAGTTAGATGCATAAGTGTGAGAAAAGAATGTTTAACTTACTATACCTATATTAAATGGAAATTTGCAAAGTGACATTGAGTTATCTTTTCTAAAGCTTTGATAACATTATTGAGAACCTCATCTATGTTCAAGTGATTTCATTTGGTAATAATAACATATATTATATGTTAGTTTCAATGCACTTTCAGTATAATATGACCATGAGGACATACCTATTTTCATTATCAAAATCAATCGGCTAAAAAAAAGTTAATTTGTGATCAAGTTAATATTAAATCAATTTTATTACTTATACTAGTTTCTATACAAGCTTCAAGTTCAATAAATATTTTAGAAATGCTCGAGTACTTTCCCTTCAGTATTCAGTAATAGTTGGGCCTACTCAGCATTCAAAATATTCAATTCCACTTGGTAAGATATCATGACCAATATAATTGGTCCAACTCAACTCAATTTGATCTTTACCAACTCAGTATGATATCTATCAGTGAAGTGAAGTCAGTACACATATAACATATATATTAGTAGAGCCAATTCAACCATTATAATGGCTACATCTAATAATTTTCCCACACGTGTAGTTGAGAGCTTACGCCAATGCTAAGCATCTCTTTTGTGGGCAGCTAAATCCTTAGATGCACTTGGTATAAAAAATTCAAAGTACATATCTCATGTTTATACTTTTTATTTGCATACTTATAATATCACGTTATTATATTCTAAAGATAAGATATAGATCAATTTAATCAGAATGTTATTTCAAAGTAAGTCATAAGCATTTCATTCATAGTTTTTAAGCTTGTAAATACATATATATTTTCCTCTCTCAGGTAGCAGTTTCGACACAACATAGTATGACTGCAAGTTTGAAAAGCATAGGATCAATCTTTTATTATATAATTTCAATGGTTTGGTTTCTTTACCATTTTATAATTAATTTTGGTTGGTGTGTATATGACCTTCTAGACAAGGCAAGAAAGCCTTATGATTTAGTGTATAGAATGTATATAATAATATATAGCCATTTTAATGGACATGATTTACTTTATGATTGAGTAAAAAATTATGATATTTGTAAGTTTGTGAAAATTTATTACATGAGAATTGTTGTCATTTATCTATAGGATGCTTAGTCCCAATTATTGGGGTATTCTGTCAAAATATTTGTTGAACTTTATCCAGTTATAGTTTTAACATACCTAGAATTAGTCAAGAAAACAAGTTGGTCAGTTCTTATAGTCTTCGGGATGCATCTCATAGTCCAAGGTAGATTCAGCATGGGTCCTAATAGTACATTTTACATAACACAAAAAACTTGAGATACAATCTCTACAATTTTTTTATTTAATCACAAAGCAAGACCTTAAGTTCCTTTATCATGTAAAATTATCTAATTAAGCATGGGAGGGCCAACTATTTCCACCACTAGTGGTGATCCAAGGTCCTAAAAAGTTCCTTTCATGATAGTAAAATGATAGAAAAGATAAGAATATCCTCTTCGGTGTTGAGAAAAATTGACATAAACATTTGATGCCATTTATGGGAAAGAATTATTTTCTACTTGTTGAATCAAAAATTATTTCTAAAAGGACATTCAGAGAGTTCTCCAAATGTTCATTGAAAAATTCTACAAGTTTTTAGAAAAAGACTTACTATCTAACTAGAGTTATGTAAGTTTTTTTTTGAAACATACCTTTCATCCATCTAATTTGCAAATTATTTAAGAGACTTGATCATTTGTGCTTAAAACAATAAGGATGAATCAACCTATGAGTTTTGAGACTCGTTGATCCATAAATGTGCTCAAGTAAAAATGGTTAGACAACTAGCATTTATTTTTCTCAACTACAGATGATCACACCTGTACAAGATCCATTGGTCTAGAAATGTGCTAGAATTTTGATGATCAGAAACTCGTATAAACATGTTCAAGTCTAAACCATTAGAAAAGTCTTGGAATGCAAGTACATATGTTAAGACAAGTCACCTTGAAACACGACTACTACCTAGCCAAATTCTATCTAACCAGCTTTCTTTTAACCACACGCCCACCAGTCATGTGCTATGCAATAAAGTACCAAAAGATAAGTTCCAAATAGCCATGTATCATACAAACATGAACCATCCAACCATAAGTCATCCAACCATATCTCGTTCTATACTATTATACATTTCATCCTTGCTTGTGAGCACAATGATCCATACTCGTACTATAAGAGATGCAATGAAAGATTATTGATGAGTGCTTGGAAATCACTAATATTTAGTGATTTACTTGCACTTAAATATTATAAATAGATTTGAAATCACATGTATTTTGTTATTTTTCAAGTATTTTTAATTTTAATTTGATAAATTAATAACACTTTAATAATCATGCCTGAAAGCACTCATTTGCACTTTATAAGAATAAAAAAATAGTACATTTAAGGCTTACATGTGATCCAACCAGTTGTAAATGGGTAAAAATAAAAAGTGAAATCAAGCATCGTAGGCTGCTACATGAAACATAGTGGACCATAATGCATTTCTCGCTGTTTAACATCAAATTCATATAATTTGTCTTGTGTTGAGATGTAGAAACATTGAACCACGACACGACTTGTTTGGGGTATACACGAGGCATACCTTTATGAGAGTAGGGTCATAACATGGAAACAACACGACATGTTTAGAGTAAACACGAGGCATACCTTTATAAGACTCGGGCAGTGGCATGGAAAAAACTAGGCCATGATTGATGAGTGCTCAAAAAGCACTAAAATTATCATGATTTTATGCACATTAATTGATTAAAAATATATATATTTATATGATTTTATCATATATTTATATAAATTTGTCTTTTTCGGAATCACAGGTATTTTTATTATTTTTTAGGTATTTTCGCTTAAAAATGTAACTTAAAGACTCAAAGAGGAATACTAGAGGCAATACATCACAAATATATTCAAAAATAAATGAGGAAAAGTCAACAAATATGGAAAAATTGGAAAAAATGGGTCAAAAAGGAGGAAATCACGCACGCAACTACCCAGCCGCACTGGCCAATGCGCCCAATCGCGCCGAGCAGCTACGCGTATCCACGCCCATCAGCACCCGGTCCCGCGCGCACTACATTTCCTTTTCGCGCGCGCCACTGCTACTTTTCGCGTGCACGCCCCTTTTCCAGTCCGCGCGTGCCACCTACCCGTTGATGTCATCTTCACCTACTACGCATTTCCTCCATTTTTAATCATTTTTTCACCCACTTTTTATTCCTTTCCTCACCTATAAATACCCTCATTCTCTTCATAACTAAAAACACCTCAAAACATATCTTCTCTTCTCTTTCTTTCTCTCATTTCTTAGTTTTTTTAAGTTTTCTTAGTTTCTAGTTTTTCTTAGTTAGTTTTTCTTAGTTTTAGAGTTCTTCTCTTTTTGAGAAGAACTAGTTATGTTTTTGTGATTTATTTGCTTTTCGATTCAATAAATGGGAGTGCAAATTCCATTTTGAGGTTTTCCAACAACGGGAATAACATCAAAGTACTGTAAGGATTTTATTTTCTTTACAGTTATTTTTTATGCTTTATTCTTACATGTTATATTTAATTTATCTGTGATTAAATTTAACTTTACTTGCTGTCTGTAAACATAATATAATAATAACGTTGTTATGCTTACGAAATATTAAATAGGTAAAAATATCTAAAATGAATTAATTTTATTTTTATTCAAGATTTTATATTAAGAATGTTAGAGAGAAATATATTATTTTTCATTACAAACTTAAATATGAAAATTAGATTTTAAGGTTTAGTTATCAGGTCTGATTTAGAGTAGTGCTCTTTTATTTGTTGGTACAATCGCCCGGTAGTTAGAGTGAAACTCTATTTCAAAAGTTTTTATAAGAATTATTATCTGAAAATGTATTGATAACATGTTTTCAGTAGTGGTTTTAAAACTTGAAAGTTAGTACTCAGATAACTAGATTCTTAGGTTTAATTTGGACACCTTGAATAAAGTTTAAACTGTCTAATCCCACCAAATGTGGCATTTAAATGGTTCATTTTCAATCTCTTAGAAAAAGGAATTAATTTAATTAACCAAATTAGTTATCAACCCCACTTATAGGTGTTAATTGATTTGTTTAGTTAACAAAGAACATCTAACCCCACCAAAGGTGGTATTCATATAAAAAAGACAGAATCAATAAATATCAATTCATATCTTTAATTACCTAAATAATATGAGCAAGCATAATTAACTTAGTTATTATATCCATAAATACTCTACTATTATAAATGATAAAATTTGCATAAATATTTATTGAATCTGTATCTATGTTTATTTTTATGTCAGGAGATTAAAAACACAAAACCCAAAATATCGTGACATGATGTTTAGAATTTAATTTTGTTTTTAAAAGTTTGAATAATAAATTAAAAACCACATACATTCCTTCCTTAGATCGACCTTGGGAGTATACTTATCATTTTCTACGAAATGATTCGTGCACTTGCGAGAGTTTTATAATTATAAAACCAAATTATCGGCAGGATCAGCGATGTTGGTTCTGCCCTATCAATGATGCACAAATTTTTTTTTATTTATGAACCCCATAGTGCCAGCCTCTCCTATAAATATAACAATTAAACTTTAGGTTAAGAGATTAGCTTTAGTTTCATTTTCTTTGCCTCTAGCAATTGCTCTGGAATTTTGTGTAGATTTAAGATCACCTTTCCATCATTTATAGATACAAAAATAGATCATCCTAATTGTGAGGAAGATCCAACAAAAGCAATATTTTTAATTCTTGTATTATTTCTCTCTTACTATAATCTTACATGTTTCATAGTTGAATTGAATTTTGTTAATTTAAATAAGATGGGCTAAGTATGTATATGAGATTTTAGTTTCTGCTTCCAATGAGTGGAAAAACATTTTTTGATTTAAATAAATAAAAGCTATGATTTATTTTTAGTTCATATTCTTCAAATCTTTAATCACAAATTAATGTTGGGTCAATTTTGATTTGTAATTAAAAAATATATTTTAGAATTAAGCATCACCTACATTATATGTGCTTAAAATTGCATAATGAATAAAAGTTTATTTCAATTTCATTTATTTGTATTAATTTAGATGGTTGAAAAATAACTTTATTATAAATTGAAGATAGGTTAAATCTTGATTTATAATTAAACAATATATTTATTGTAGGTTTATCAATTTTTAATTTCAAGTCCAACAAAGGGAAATTATCAATTAATTAAAAAAATTGGTATATACATAATATATATTTCTTTAATATACTGATTAATTAATTTCAATACCGAACAAGAAAAAATTATCATTGGGTACTCACCATGTTTATAGGGATTTTTATTTAAAAATAAGTTAAATTAGTAAATCTAGCTTATATTTAAATCACTTAATTCGTTCTTTTCATGAAGGGTTATCTCGCTAAAATCCCATATTTATCCATCATCTTAAGTTTAGCTTTAGTTTAATTTATTACTTTAAATTATTATTTTTATTTAGATATAATTTAATTTAGAATTTAAAGTTCTACAAACCATCTAAAACTTTACTACAATAATTAGGATTTGTTTTTATTAACTAAATTAAAAAACTAATTTCACTTTTTAAAACCATTGTAATTCCTTGGGAGACGTTTTTAGGAGTATATTTACCACTTATTACAAGTGATTCATGCACTTGTAAGCTTTTTACAAATACAAAATTTGACAATCAAGTTTTTGAAACCGTTGCCAAAATATTAGCATTTTAAATTGTTTAGTTGTTTTCTTCTTAGTTATTTTTCATGATGTTTTTTGGTTTTGTGATTTTATTTTGATTTTGTTGATTTTTTTATGTATGTGGTTTATTAAAAAAAGAAAAATAATGAGATAAAAATATATAAAAAAGTTTTTGTTTTAGTTTTTGTTTCTTTTTATTTCTTTTCTCTTATTTATTTGTTCGTATTTATTTATTTTTTATTTATTTCAATTATATTTTTCTTCTTTTATTAGTTTTTTTTCTTTAATTTATTTTTTTAGTTGTTAATTTTATTTTTATTTTTATTTATTTTATATTGAGCAATCATTTGAGCCAACATTTTAGCTATTAGAAATGAGAGATGCTTTACTTAGGGCGATACTAATGAAGGAGCATATAATGCCAATAATTGGAAATGCTACTTCCTCAATACAGTTAGAGGAGGCAACTAGGAATTATGAATTGAAACATATTCATTATTTCATATTTCCATCCTTCTATGAGATGCCTAATGAAGATTCATTGACCTTCATTAGGGACTTTTACTCAATTATACATATGTTTCCTTTGCACTTTTAAATATGAGGGATTTTTCATACACTTTTAAAGAAAAGGCGAAGGTTCGGCTAATGACTCTCTCCCTAGGTTCTCTAATAACTTGGAAGGGAGTCTACAATATATTCGTGGAAAGGTATTATATCCAATAGAAAACTTCTAATTTGAGGGCAAAAATTTCAATTTTCTCTCAAATAGAAGGAAAACCATTCTTTAAAACTTGGTATAGGTTCAAATTACTTCTCACTAAATCTCCACACCACAGGTTCCCATTGTTATTGTAAAATCAATTTTTCTATAATGGATTGACACAACAATGTCAATTCAAAGTTGATAATGCTCTAGGCAGTGTTATGGAAGAAATAATAGTCTTAGAGACTTTTGATTTCTATGAAATTTTAGGTGCTAATTCTCAACAAAAAAGTACAAAAGTGAGAAGAGCTAGAGTCATTGAAATAATCTTTGAGAATGAGATGGTCATGCAACTTGTAGAATTGACGAAGAAAGTTCAACTCCTTACTACCAAGAACACAGTAAATCAATAGGTATATAGAGTTTATGATATATATGGGCATAATGTAGATGTTTAGTCCTTTTCAAGTAATCCCTATGTAGATAGCAGTCAAGAATTTTATCTTATGTAGGGATACCATTATAGACCCATGGATGATCCTTACACTAACACCTATAATTTTGGATGGAGAAATCACTCTAACTTCTCATGGGAAGTACATACTAACTCATAATATCCCTAATACCAAATGTATGGTCTAAACCTAAACCAAAATATTCCACCCTACCCACATACAAAGAAAACCTTCGATGACAACTTGAATGTTTTCGTTCAAGTAAGTTGAGATAACGACATGAAAAATAATCAAAGGTTGAAGTCTTTAGAGGCATATGTGAAGAAGGTGGAAGAAAAAGTTGGGTTAATAGTTGAGCAAATGCAAAGAAAAGAAAAAGGGAAGCTTCCTACTCAATCTCAACAAGCTCAAACTATGACAACTCTAAGAAGTATTAAGGTTCTAAATAAAAGGCTTCTTGAAATTTCTAATGAATTATTTATCAATGAAGGAAACACAGGCGGTGTGATGAGTGCTTAAAAACACTAAATATTATATGATTTACTTGCGCTTTAGTGTCAAAATAGATTTATATTTGTATAATTTTATTATCATGTTAACAAATTTATGTTTTCAAAATCATAAGTATATTTTGTTATTTTTCAAGTATTTTTGGTTTTAAAAAAATCAATTGATAAGCAATTGAATAATTGTACCATAAAATACTTAATTGGAACCAAGAAAAACAAAAGAAATATAGATGCAAGCCTTACATATGTACCAACCAAGCTTTTAATGTGGTGAAACAAAAAAAATAAGTTAGAGACACACAATTTAATGCGGGCCATGGCAGTGATTAATATTTTCTACGATGTGAGTGTATCTGATCGTAATTTAAATGCGTTCAAAATCAATGCATGTTGGAGTGGCGATAGAAGTGTGCGGCGACACATGACCTCACAAATTATTTTTCTCTCCTTTTCTTAGCATTTTTACAATAATAAATAGAGTCCTTATTCCCTCTTAGAAATCATCCCACAATTGATCATTATTAGCTTATAAAAAGACAAAATTTCTTTCTGAATTTGTGATATTTTTAGGTTTAAATTTCTTTAATTTTATGTAGTAATTTTTTATTCAATAAGCAATTTAGGTAGATCTATTTAGAGGTTTTTCAGATACAGATCAATATGAAAATTCTGTACTTTGAAGACTACGCTTAAGGTATAAATTTTAAATGTATTATTTTCTTATCAAAATTAATTTTAAGTATAGTTTTAATGCTATATTTAATTTTATTTACTTTCTTCATGCTAAATTTCAAGCATGATTAACTAATTAGTCTATTCCATAAATTCTCCACTGAATTTTAAATATTTATATGCCTCATACTTATTAAATTAAAAATATTTTTTTAATTTTATGTCATTAGGATAAGATTTTCAATCCAAAATAATTATGATAGCGTTTATTTTTTGTTTTTAAGAATTTTGTTAAATTATTTAAAAACCACGTATTTCTTCTTTAAACCAACATTGGAAATATACTTACTACTTTTTATAAAATGATTCATGCACTTTCGAATTATTTTAAAATATAAAATTTATGCATCAAGTTTTTAACGCTATTGTCGGAGAGTAGTTTTTAAAAATTTTTACTATAAAATCTTAAAAAGAATTTGTGGCATAAATATTAGTGATTTGTTTTTATATTTTTAAAAAATCAAATATTTCTAAAAATGAAACAAATTAATTTTTTTAATTTAATTATTAAATCAATTATTTTTATTTTATTTTAAATTTTGATTATTTTTTGTTAAATATTTTGTTTAGTATTTCTATGTACAAACATGTAATTTTTGTTATGCGCCTTATCAAATTGATGTAATTATTTATATAACTTGTATTACTGTATAATAAATTGAATTATAAATTGCTTGTATCATAAATTATTTGTAACATATTTGTATATTTATTTTATCTTTTTTTTTCTACATGACAAATGATTTTACTTTGTGTTTTCATAGTCTATGCGAGGTAGGAGATCTTTAGGGTATCCTCTTATACCTTACATAAATAACATTGATAGATCCCATGAACTACCAAAAACGCTAGATATTGAGATCCAACTACCTTTGATTGAGCAAACTCAAGAACTAGACCTAGACCTTCCTTTTGAACCTATAGATATGGGGGAAATACACAACATAGGAAAATACGATGAAGGAGCATCTAAGGCTAGTCATTGGCACTGTTATTGTTTCTATTCAAATGGGTGAAGCTACAAGGAACAATGAGTTGAGAAACATTCATTTTTCCATGCTACCTTCTTTTCATGGACTCCTCAGCGAAGAATCTTTTTTTTTCATTATGAACTTTTATTCCATAGTCTAAACTTTCCTTCTTGGTGTACTCACCTAGCACTAACTAAGAATGAGGAGTTTCATTTACACCCTCAAGGACAAGGCCAATGCTTGGTTTGTGTCACTCTTTCCAGGTTTCTTGATGACTTGGAAGGATGTATATAATAAAATTCATGGGAAATTTCTATTCTTGTAAAAAAAAACATCATATATGAGAGCTAGGATAGCCAATTTATCTCAAATTGAGAGAGAACCTTTCCATAAAGCTTGAGATAGGTTCAAATTGTTCCTTAGTTAATGCCCTCATCATAGCTACCCTCTATAGTTGGAGAATAAATTTTTCTACAACGGATGGAAACAACATGTCAGTTCATTATTAACAACAATGCTAAAGAAGCTATGAGAGGAAAGACTACCATAGAGACTTATAATCTCTTTGATATGTTGGATGTTAATTCCCACCATAAAAGCTCTCAAGTGAAAAGAACTGGAGTCTATGAAATAGACTCCATTATAGAAGTATAGATACAACTTGCATAACTCAAGATATGCAAGTTGTGCTTCTCACTACACATGCCACTTCCAACAAAGAACAACGTGGAATGTGTAGTATATTAGGACATAGTGCTAATACTTGTCTCTACTAAAGAGAAGTAATTGTTGGATCTAAATAGATCAATAAAATGAAGGGGTACCAACCAAGACCTAGGTATGACCCCAACACAAACACCTATAATTCTGAGTGGAGAAATCATCCTAATTTCTTCTGGAGATAGAGAAACCCTCATTTTGCCCAGAACTCCAATCAATAGGGCCAACGGTACCACCAACAAATACCTCAGAATCTTCCCAGCAAACCAACTCTTGAGGATAACTTGAATGCTTTCATTTAAGTAAGCAAGAACAATCAATCCAGAACTAATCAAAGGTTGGACTCTGTAGAGACTTCTACCAAAAAAGTGGAGGTACAAGTTAGGCAACTCGCTGAGCACTTGTAGAAGCAAGGGAAATAACATTTTCATGGTCAAAGAAACAATTAAACTTAATGAAATGGGACATCTAGTTTACTAAAAATGGACTCCGATAAGCAACGTCTTGCTAAAGACTATAAATATAGTCCTAGATGGGAGGGAACCCATTATTGATGTGATTGCAGCTTTAGGATGGAGAAGGTTCGTTAAGGAACCAAAAACCACTATAGAATAAATTATTCAATAATTTTATTCAAATTTTCTCGACGCTATCGAAAATAAGGTTAAAGTTTGGGGTGTACTAGTCCCATTTGGGCCATCTAATATTACCACTTATTATGGTTTGAGGCCAGGGTGAGTATGAAAATTATTTGAGTAATGTGGACTATGCTGCAATAATAGAAAGCCTAGCCAAAGAAGGTGCTGAGTAGGGTTATACTAGTGGAAAACCAAGGGAATTTGAAGCTAAATATTTGGGTGAGGTTTCTCACATCTGGGAGTATTTTGTCTATTCAAGACTTATACCCACTACTTATTATAGCTCTATGGATAGAGAGCGGGCAATATTACTATATGTTGTAACATCCAAAATGACTTTGGATGTTAGAATAATAATTCAAAATCGAATAAAATTGTCTACTAACAACCACCAATTGAGTTACTTCTTCCCCCAACTTGTTACTACTTTATGTTCTAAAATGGGGGTAATTTATCCAAAAGGTAAAGTTATGCTTCAACTAGATGGATCATTAAATATGGCATACTATAATAAACTCCTCTCTGTTACTAATATTTCCCAAAGGTAAAGAAGAAATTCATCATTTAAATGAAATAATGAATTAAATGAAAAATTATGCCCAAGCTTTTACGACACAACATTCTACTTTTACAAATCTATAACATCATGATCAGATGAATTATAACCATTTTTCTATGAAATGCATCAATTATAATTTAATCATCTTGGGGTAGATTCAAGTCATTTAAGCGAAGCCGATAATCAAGATTATGATTTCATCTTTGTACCACCTGAACGATCACAACCTAAAGAACAAGGACCGTATGACATGGAAGATTCAACTCTAAACTTGTTCCAGAGTTTTATAAGTTTTTATTGTATTGCATTATTTTATTTAAATATTTTTTGTTTTTGGATTTTACTTGCTTTTGTTATATGTTATTTTTCATCTTAGGTAATTTATTTTATTTTAATTTTTTTAATGTTTATTTTATTTAAAATTGTTAAAATTTATAATTGTTTATTGAAATGTGAAAGAAGTACACATCATTTTTTCTGTGTGGATTAAAATGTTTGAAATGATGGATGCAACATAATTTCTACATCAATATTTGATCATGTACAATAAATAGGTAACTTTTCTCTTCTTTATTCTTTATCTTTAATTTGCATTTGCTAGATCAAAGGCAATGTAAATTATAGGTTGTAGGTGGAAAAAGTTACATCTTATAAATTTTGGTAATTTTAAATTTTTTTATTAAACATATGTTTATATTTTCACATATTTTTATTATTTTAATGATTTTCTTTTATTTTAGTTTATTTATTGTTTAAGGAATAGTTAGGTTTTACTTTAAAAAATTTCTTGCAAAATTATCTTCGAGTTGATTTTAAGAAAATAATTGAGTCTTTGCATTAATTAGATTAGTATTTTCAACATATCATGAAGTAATGTGATAATTAGTTTATTATATATTGTCATAACTTATATTTCATGATAAAATATTAAAATTGGGATAAATTTAAAATTGATGTTTAGAAATCAATTAGTGTAGACTACCTTATTGAGAATATTTTTAGTCTTTATCGTTCTATTCTGATAGATAATATTTTTCTACTCCTTTAAAACACTCTTTTTATAATTTAAATTATTAGATGCTCTCTATAGGATTTTGCATTGAATCTTAGGATTTTTACATGTAATAAAATGTCTTATACTTATTTTTATTGCTTAAATTGAATGACATAAGTAAAAATCGAAAGTGTATGTCTTTCTTCATTCACGCATGACTTCCAAAAAAAAGATATATCTAGGGTTTCCTAAAACCAATACAAAAGAAAAACCAAAATTAGCCACTCATCAAAATCCTATAAATATGTACATGGATACACTTTCTAAAAAAAGAATATATCTTATAATAATAATAATAAAAAGAGAATATATCCCTAAAGTTGTGAGAATTGGCTTTTACAAAGAGAAAGATAGGAAATAAATCCCCTTGAAGTCATTGAATTTTCATTAATCTCTAAAGGCATATAGTTGATATTTTTATTTTATGGTTTTTATTGATGTATGAAAAAAATATTTGATTTCCTTATAAATATTTTCATTTGATTCTTTTTATGAGATAAAATATTATGTATTATTTTGAGTCTTTTCTTCTTTAAACATATGCGAATCTATTAGTTTATTTTTTTTATAAATTTGATTGAGTGATTGAACACATAGAATTAGTGTACTATTGAGAGTATTACTTGTGAGGTTTAAAGTTGAAACATATTTGGATTTTTAACATTGAAATTGGGTAAATTAATATCGACACATTTTTTATATGTACTATGAATTTGTAATTTTAAACTAATTTTACAATAAACTCTGATTCTTCGAGATGTTCATATAACTTATACTTTGGATTTTAATTATGAACTTAAAATATTCCAAAATCATGAGAAGTTTTCTACTTTACTTTTTATTTTATTAATTTTTACTTTGTTAAATTTTAGTTTTTATTTGTTTTTTGTTAATTTCTTCTAATTTTTGCATTTTAGTTTGATGTTTGTGGGGTATCGTCTCTGAAAGCCCTCGCAATACTTAAATTCATCCACTACAATAACCTACAGGTTTAAAGACTTGTTGCATATGCTTAATGCAATTGTGTTAATCAACAGAAGTGATTTATGATAGTTTAATTTATTAACTTTAGTTTTTGTTTTTAGTTTTTTGCTTTCTTTGCTAAGAAACTATTAAGAAGTTGATTGGGAGTTGTGATGAATGCTTGAAAATATTAAGTATTGTACGATTTATTTACACTATAGAGTCAAAATAGATTTGTATTTGCATAATTTTATTATTATTTTAGAAAATCTTTATTTTTGAAATATGGGTATGTTTTATTATTTTTAGATATTTTGGCTTCAAATAGATTCAATTGATGAATAGTTGAATAATTGTACCAAAAAGCACTAAATTGCAACTAGCAAGAACAAAAATATATATATGTAAGCCTTACATATGTACCGACCAAGCTTGTAAAGGGTATAACAAAATAAAGAAGTTAGATACATAAATTTTAACGTGGGTCGTGATAGTGATTAATGTGTGCTATGGCGCACGACCTCATGATCCACTTTTCTCTCATTTTCTCAACATTTTTTCAACTATAAATAGACCCCTCCTTCTCTCTTAGAAATCATCCCACAATTGATCATTATTGGCTTGTGAAAAGACATAAATTCTCTTTGAATTTGTGATAGTTTTAAGTTTAAATTTCTTTAGTTTTATATAGTAGTTTTTGATTCAATAAGTAGTTTATGCAGATCTATTTAGAGGCTTTTCAAATACAAATTAGTACTAAAATTCTATACTTTGAAGAATGCATTTGAAGTATAAATTTTAAATTTATTCTTTTCTTATCAGAATTAATTTTATGTAATGTTTTAATATCATATTAATTTATTGATTATTTATTAAATCTAAATATGCTTGATTGAAAATTACTAAGTGATATTAGTTAGGGGTGAGCATATAATCCAATTGATCTGTTTAAATTGAGAAATGCGATCCGATCTATTAAATTCAGATCGAATTGGATTGATAAATTTTATAGTCAGATTAGATTCTCATTGATAGATTTTAAAATCTATTGTATTCAATCTAGACAGAATTACTATTAAATTATAAATAAATAAATATTTTATTTTATAATATGTGATATTTAAATATTATACATACCATAATAATAATAAATTATTATTTTAGGTTAAAAAATAAATATAAATATTTATTATTATTTTCATAATTGTACATACATACTTCTTATTTTTTTGATTTTTTAGTTGTGATTATAAATAATAATATTTGTTACAAAAATATCAATTTAAAATTTAAATTTGTAAATGTATTCTTTTATATATAAGAATAATTTATAAATAAATTTTAATATCAACTTGACGTTATCCGATCTAAAAATATATGTTCGAATTCAAATTTATTTGAATTGATTATATCATCGGATTAGATTTGGATTGAAAATTTTCAAATCCGTTCAGATTGAATTGGATTCGAATTGGCCAAAAATAGGTAGTTTTAATCCGCTACTCACCCCAAATATTAGTTATGTTATTATGCTTATGAAATATTAGTTTAAGTAAATGTTTTTTAAAATAAATTGATTTTTATTTCTTCATTCAAGAATTCTACAAAGTTTATTATAGAAAAAATATCTTAACGACACATTTTTTCGTAGAAAATTTAAAATATGAAAGTTAGATTTATGATATAATTTATAATTATATCTATTTCAAAGACTTTTTACAAAGATTTAAAATCTTAAAGTTAGTTCTAGATACATCAATCTTAAATCCAACTTTGACATCTTGATTGAGAGTCTAAATTATGTGCTATGTCTTAATCATTAATTTAGATGGTTTGCTATTTTCTTAGAAATAAATCATATTTAATACTAATCAATTGGTAATCCCCATATAAGGATATTAATTGGATTTTATTAACAAAGAATCTAATCCTCGCCTTAGGATATTTTCGTACAAAAAAGGAAAAAATCAGTAATATTAATTTATATATAATATATCCCATAAAATCTTCATTGAATGTTAAATATTTATATGCCTCGTACTTGTTAAATCAAATATATCTTTAATTCTATGTCATTAGAATAGAATTTTCAAACCAAAACAACTATGGCAAGATCTTTAGATTTATTTTATATTTTTTAAGAATTTTGTTGAATTATTTAAAAACTAAGTTGTTCTTTTTTATACCGACATTGAAAGTATATTTATTGTTTTTTACAAAGTGATTCGTATACTTACGAGCTATTTTAAAATATAAATTTTTTTCATAAGTGTTCAAGTAGCATCCAAGGAAGGTGTGGACATAAATAAAACAATTGCAAAACCTTATGAGGGAATACAAGGAGAGTCATTTAACCCACCTACATAATACAAGGCAGTAGAACCATATCAACCGTCCATACCATTCCTACATTGTGTTAAGGACGTTAAATAGGATAAGCAATTTTTTGACTTATTTAATATGCTTTCCAAGGTTAAAATTAATTTACCCCTCTTAAATGTCATTAGAAATGTGCCTTCCCATTCAAAAAATTTTAAAGAAATAAATACTAAGAAGAGTAAGTATGATGTTAATGAAAAAGTAGATGTATCAAAAGTTGGTAGTGCAATACTTCAACAAAACCTTCCACCAAAATTGAAATTTTCTCGTAATTTTATTGTTAATATTACTATGGGAGATAAAAAGGTGGTTAAGGTTATGCTATATTTAGGGGCAAGTATCAATCTCTTGCCTTAATAAATATACTTGCAACTAGGTTTGGGAGAGTTGAAGCCCACAACCATGTCCCTTTAATTAGCTAATAAGTCTATCACATATTATAAGAGCGTGATTTAGTATTTGCTTTTATAGGTATATAAACTAACAATACATATTGATTTTGTGATAATGGATACACATGAAAACCCATCAATGGACAAAGGCCACACTATTATTCATGCTAAGCCATTCATGATCACAATTAAGATTATTATAGATGTCCATGATGGAAAATTAACTGCAATAATCTCACGAGAGACTGTTAATTTTAAATTTTTTGGTTCCTCTCCTATACCTTCTATTTCTATTGATGATAAGTATATTGATTGTGTGGAACACTTGCTTATAACACCATTTTGCAAGATAAGATGAAGGATAAACTTCAGTATGCTTTAACTTTTGATAGGAAAGATGAAGAATTAGATAAAGAGATTATGGGATAACATTAATTTTTAGATAGTTCTGAACCAATAGAGGATCCTATTACACCCTCGGATCTACCAAAAACCCCAAAAACAAGAAATGCAATCAAGCATTGTAGGCCATCAAATGTAACACAGTGGGCCGTAATGTACTCCTTGCTGTTTAACATCAAATTCATACAGTTTGTCCTGTGCTGTGGCATGAAAATGTTGAGCCTCAGTGCAACCTACTTGACTAAACATGAGGCATAACTTTACAAAACTCAAACTGTGGCATGGATAAAGTTGCACTATGACGTGTAAACGTTTTTCTTTCATAAAATCCTCAACATCAGCCTCTCCTATAAATATTACGATTAAACTTTAGATTATGATATTGGTTTTATTTTTATTATGTTTGCTTCCAACAGCTACTCTGAAAATTTTAGTATAGATTTAGGATCATCATTCCATCATATATAGATACAGAAAAAGATCATCCTAATTGTGAATAAGATCCAAGAATTTGGATAAGTGAGTGACAACTTGTTCAGAAATATGAAATTATCTTCAACAAAAAGGTTATTTTTAATTATTGTATTATTTATCTCTAACTATAATATGATGTCTTTCATAGTTGAATTGACTTTTATTTTAACTATGAATGGCTAAATATGTATATTAGATTTTAGTTTATGCTTCCAATGATTAGAAGAACAGTTTTGTGATGTAAATAAATTAGAACTTTGATTTATTTTTTGTTCATTTTTTCAAATCTTTAATCACAATCTAATGAGGTCAAGTCTTGATTTGTGATTAAGAAAATATTTTAGAACTAAGCATTAGACATATCATTTATGATTAAGTGTGCATAATGAATAATAGTCTATTTTAATTTCATTGATTTGTATTAATTCATATGATTAAAAAATAATTTAGTTATAAATTAAATATGGGTTAAATTTTTATTTATAATTAAAGAATATATCTATCTTAAGTTTACCAATTTTTAATTTCAAGTCCGACCAAGAAAAATTATCAATTAATTGAGAATTTTGGTATATATATTTCTTTAGTTTATCAATTAATCAATTTCAACATTTGATAAGAAATAATTGATTAATTGATTACCATTGAGAATTCACCATGATTATAGAGAGTTTTATTTTAAAAAAAAATTAAATCAGTAAATCTAGCTTATATTTAAATCACTTAATTCATTCTTTCCATGAAGGGTTATACTAGCTAAAATCCCATATATATCCATTATCATAAGTTCAACTTTAGCTTAATTTATCGTTTTAATTATTTTCTTTCTTTGGATATAATTTAATTTAAAATTTGTAGTTCTACAAACCATCCAACAATTTGTTGGAATTTTTAGGATTTATTTTTATTAACTAAATTAGAAAATTAATTTAACTTTTTAAAACCACCACAATTCCTTAAGAGACAATCTTGAAGTATACTTATATCTTATTACAAGTAATTCGTGCACTTGTAAGCTTTTTATAAATATGAAATTCGACAATCAAGTTTTTATGCATTTGTTATGCAAAAGACAGATTTCCTAATTCTTGATTGGTAGAACACCCCCTAAAACATCCATGGCTCCAGGAGGACCTTCAATCTCATGTACTTTCAAAGCAAATGAGCCATCCAACCACGCATCATCCAACCATATCTCGTTCCCTACTAATATACATTTCATCCTCGCTTATGAGCATAATGATCCATACTCATACTACATGAGATGCAACCAAAGGTAATGCACTAGATAGATTTCCTTAGACTTGATTGGAAGAACACCACATAAAACATCCATGGTTCCAAGAGAACCTTCAACCATGTGTACTTTCGAAGCAAGGGTTGAAAGGAAAGTAACTAATTGTTTACACTTAGATGGGTACTAAGCACAAAACAACCATACCCTCAGACACAAACAGAGCGGGAGTGTAGCATGCATGCTACAAAAAAGAAAGTATATAGTCATAAGCATTGAGTGTGCCAAGTCATCTCTAGTCTCTAAGACCAAATGATGATACATTATTAGTATCAAGTAACTTCTTTTGGACTTTTTTCGTACAAGCCAAAAATTCCAAATTTTTGCCTTATAGGTCGCTAAGAGTAGACTTATGTCCTACATGTTGCGAAGCATAAACTTTTGCCTTTTGGCCACAAAGTCCTATCCATTTTATTTTCATGTCGTGCCATAATATATGTCCTCATAGAGATTGGACACATCTTTCAATGTATCTCAATGCATCCTTCTTTATCAAGTACCTTTCTTAAGGTTCAACTACTTGTTTAAATTTTAAACAAAGTTCAGACACAAGTCAAGTACAATTTTTTTAAAGAGATAAGGATATTAGTCCTACCAAATCTTGAGATGATTAAGAATTGATCCCTTGCTTCTGGGACTTCTCAAAAAGGTCCAGCTCTCTTTGTATCCAGACACTTCGCTCTAACGAGAGACAAAAGTGTAAAAGTTACAAAAGACTTATAAAGAAAAGCTAAGTATTAGAAAATAAGGATACCTAGAAGAGCGATATAAGAACTCCACACACTTACACAATCCTCCTGGAAAAATTAGTCATGTCATCAAAAAATCCTACCAAGATACTAAAACCATCATCGAGAACATAACCAAAAGGATCATGTAGCCCGAAGGGATTAGACCTGTTAGTCAGGTGAGGTCTATGGTTGAAACTTTACAAACTAGAGGTACATCGAATTAAATCCAATCGGATAGAAGTTTGTTGGGAATACCCCTACCAGATAGAGACCTATTAGATAGACTATCATTGGATAGACTGCTTAATATAACCCTATTATGCACACCCATGAAGTACGAAACCTTGTCGACAACCTTCGTCCTAATATGCACCCATGGTGGCCAAATCCTCCCTACTTGTTTTTCCTTTGTAGTTAAGTTTGATTTGTACCACCAATGTAAAATAGTGCATGTATACGGTACAACAAGGTGTGCTAATGACTTTGTGATAGGAAAAACATCCAAGTATAATTTGTTGCTCTTGAAAAAGTGGAGTGTATAATCTCATTATTGACTTAAGTATTGGAGTGTATAAACATTTTTTACACATACTTGAGGAATCTAGTAAACATTCCCTATAGTGCTAAAGGTGAAAGACACGTTGTAACATCATATAAGCATGACTATTGGAAAATATATATAAAAGGATAAATGAATATTAATTATCAAAAAAAGATAATCACGATGTTACAACAAGTCTATCTACATGGATAAGAGATACGTATCAAATTACTTATACTTCCTATTTATAATTCCTATTGTCCCTATTCACATAACAATTAGAAATTCTCTTTCATAACAGATAATGACAATCACAAACACGTTCTTTTCTATTAATCACAAAACGAGATATTCTATAATCTCATTATTGACTTAAGTATTGGAGGCAAAAAAATCTACCACCCTTTCCCTTCGTTGGTTCGAGGATTTAACTAGTTTTTCTATCTCGTAAATACAGGAAGAACAATCTATCTGATGTTGACAAAAATTAGCATCAACAATTTATAATATTATATATATTTTTTATTAAAATGCTTAATTTTATGAAATAATATATTATTTTAATCAAACATATTTCAATTTAAAACTAAATACAGAATTTTTTTTATAAATTGTAGAAAATTGAGTTCAAAGTGGATAAGACAACGAGTGTGATATCGATCTTGCCCAATCCTTTCAGGTAGTACTTTTCTTGGCGGGTGAGTCCCATAAGTACAAATTTAGTTTTTTTGGAGTTACAAATCTTGGTGAGAAAAATAGACCACACGAGTGACACAATCAATGAATAAATCGTGGCCTATTTAGTGGTAACTTGTAAGTAAGTAATATCATGAAAGTTTAAATTTGTAATTTGAAACATATATTTATATTTGTCAAAATACTAGGTTATTATATATATATATATATAATAAATTTTCTATTTAAAATTCAAAATTTAGTTGATTGTGTATTGATAATTGGTTATTTAAAGGTAAAATAAATAAATGAAATGATATCATTTGTATATAGTGAAATCTTCCGGTAAGCAATTGTTATAATTAAAAATTATGAGATGGAGTAAGTTGAGTGTAAATCTTAGCACCAATTAAGTTATCAGGTGACTCTTTTGTCTTAATTCACTCGCACAACAGTCCAAAACTAATTGAAGTACGTTGAAACGTTTAAATCATAACATTATCTCATCAGTTGACGCAATCGATCACTATTGAATCCAAGGTGATCGATAGATACACAAAGAAGAGATGTAATTAATACTTAATAGATCAAAATTACATTATTAATTTTTTTTTTGTTTTGTTTTTTTGTATGTGTCTTAATTATGAGTGCTCTTATTCTTATTTGAACATGTTATATATTGGAACGAAACAAAAAAAAGCATGGAATGAACATCGTAGGTAGGCAACCATAATAAGAGAGTAGAAATTTTTTTTTTTGAAGATTCATTTGTAGTGACTTTAATCAAAGATATGATTGGTAATTAAGAAAGCATGGGATTGGAATGATAATTGGATGTTTCGAAAAGAATAAACAAGGTGGTGATTAACATTATGCGCTTTCTAAGGCTTTTAAATTCGATCACTCGAGTGAAATAATGTGCGTGTTTTGTGGGGATGGGTGGGGCTGACAAATATCAAGTATGTGATTGTGAATTTGTGATTCCTACAACAATGATAGACATATGCTATCGGTTGTGGGATAGGTTGAATGCAAATATCATATCAAATATTGTTATTTCGTTGGATAATATAATACTCGTGTATGTATCTTTATATATATCTTATAAAAATAATTTTTTTATTATTCATAATTAATATTTTTTGTCATTTAACTAAATTTTTTATTTAACATTGAGTAATTAAAATATTAAATTATTATTTATTTTATAATTAATATAATTTCTTACCTAAAAATTTATGCAACATGAAAATCTCTATTCACTTCCATTATGATCATTGTATGGATTAAAGTATTCACAAGCTAGGGCCATCTTCCAAGCCCCACCATTTTATTATATTTTGAACTACTACTACTTTTTCTTCTTCTTCTTCTTCTTCTTTTCGCTTTAATTTCTCAAGTTCTATTTTGAACTTAAAATGAAATCCATCTGCCGCTATTTGGTTTCTGAAAATATTGTATAATATATTCTATGATATTGTTAAGTAGATTTTAACAGACAATGACAATATGTTAATGGTGATGTGATGGCGACAAAATAAGTATACGACGTTTTTTATTGGATTATAGCGTCTATGTGATTCTATTTTCGAGATATTATATATATATATATATATATATATATTAGTTTTGTAACGCACGGGATGACGACATAAATTTTTTAAATATATAATAATTATTATTATTGTTAATAACACAAAAATCTTTTATTATGCTTACTAAAAAATATATACACAATATAATAATTATGAATAACATATATGATATTTTATAACAATGATACATCATTTAAATATAAATGATACTTTATTTATAAAAATAAATTAAATATAATATAACGATACATATAAATTTAATATGATAGATAAAACTTGATTAAAATTAATAAATATTTTTATAAAAAATTATTTAAAATAGTATAAATTAATTGATATTATATATAATATGATCTTGATACAAAAAAATATGATTAATTCAACAAAATTATAATCCTTAAAATAATAATTAAATGTTAATAATATAAATTTAATACGTAATAAAATTATTAAATACAAATTATACAATTATTATTTATTATAAAAATATTTTCATATTTATTAGGATACAAGACAAAAAACGATTGCATTATTTAAAATAATTATTAATAAAAATATATTTATTATATCGATATTTTGATATTATGTAAAAACAATAATAAAATATATATTTATTATATAGATATTTTAATATTTATTTGTGTAAAAAAGTAATTAATGTAAGAAAAAGTGATCGATGACGAAGAGTAAAATATAAACATTTTGGTATTATGTAAAAAACTAAAAAAAAAATAAAATATTTATTTATTATATAGATATTTTGATATTTATTAATATAAAAAAATAATAGACAATATATATATATAAGTCATATATGTTTTTTTTTAAAAACCACTATCATAAAAATAATATATTATCTTACATATTTTTATTATTAAAAAGAGTTTGACACATCATTTTATTTTGAATATCATTCAATTAGATGCTATTCAAATTAAATTACATACATTTTGATCCTTTTAATATATAATGTTATTCAATTAGACTTCGTTTTATATTATTGAATGTTATTTTTATTATTATAAGTTTTAAAAATATTTTTTATAATTTCTTTAGTTTTCTTATAAACTAGTAAATATTAAAATATTATTATAATAAATACATTTTTAAAAATAATTATTTAAAATCTAATTTATTACATATTAAAATATCTCTATAATAAATATAATCTTTTTCATTAGTTATTTTGATAGTTTTATTAAGTTGTTTACGTTTTATATTTTGTTTTTGTTGGTTTATATTATACTTCAATAAATATCGACGTGTTCATAAAATAAGTAACTTTTTATAAATTATTATTTTTATAGTTTTTATGTGTAACAAAATTTTTCTATGATAAATACAATTCATATAAATAATTATTTTTATAATTTTATATATTTTAACTTGACATTATTATCATTGGATAATTATTTTAATTATATAAGAAAGATAATTTATGCGATTTATACTTACTAATTTAATGAATGGATCAAATATGATTAATTTATTTATAACCGTATCATATATATATATATATATATATTAAATTAATTATTTTTATCTCATATCTCATCCAAATTAATCAAATTATTATATATATATATATTATTTTTATGAAAAAATAATTATAAAAATATGATTAAGTTCATTCACGTTATGTCTTTCATGTTGTGAGATTACCTTCTTTACTAACAATAAAAATATTAAATAAATAAGTTTTATAATATTGTATAATTATATTTAACTTATTTATTAAATAAAATTATACAATTTTTTTCTATATTATATCAAATTACTTCTGTTTTTACCATTTATATCATTATTATAAATATGACATATATTATTTATAAAATAAATGAATAATAATATATACACCAAAATTATTGTAACAAGTAGTATTATTTGTGCCTTGTATTTTTTTTTAAAATAATAATTATTAAAGTGAAAATAATAAATTAATTAACTATTTATTTTAATTCTTTCCTACCTTTTTATAAAATTATAATATCAAATTTTCACCTTATTATAATAAATGTAATTTAAAAATTATATTTAAAATTTTTTTAAAGGCTATTAGTCCAGATGATACTAGCTTGTTTCTCAAAGTTTATTTAAGAGCTAAGTCTTGGGTTCAAGAACTAGAGAGAACAAAATAAACACGTGTCAGAGTATGGTTGTCCTACTAGTCAAGAACTAGTTTGAGCATCGACCTCGGAACTCCATGAGCCTTATATGGATATCCCAAGATGCTTTATGTCCTCCACTAAGCTATGCGTGGTACAAGCATAAACTATACATCACAATATTTAAAATGTAGAATTCATTTATTATACAAATAAGTGAGAAAAAAATGAAGAAAAATTTAAAAAAATAGAAAAACTAAAAAATGTAAAAAAATGCCTAACCAACACACACCTGCGCCAAGTCACGCACACATCTAACACATGTTAGCCCCTATCTTTCGAGCCACGTGCGCATGTCACGCAAAGTCCCATGCGCACCAACACTTGTCTTCCATAAATCCAGTGTGCATCAATGCCCATCCTACCACAAATCTTGCTCCAATTTTTGAGATAATTTTCCACTTTTTTAGCCTTTATAGTTATTTTTATGTTTATTCTTATATGTTATATTTAATTTGTCTATGACATGGATGACTGTTTGTTAATATAATATAATAATAAAGTTGTTATGTTTGCGAAATATTAAATAGGTAAAATATTTTTATAAAATAAATTGATTTTGTTTTTATTCAAGATTTTATATGAAGGATGTTAGAGAGAAATATATTATTTTTTATTAGAAACTTAAATCTAAAAATTAGACTTTAAGGTTTACTTATCCGATCTGATTTAGAGTAGTGTCTCTTTTATTTGTTGGTACAATCTCTCGGTAGTTAGAGTGAAGTTTTATTTCAAAATTTTTTATAAGAACTATTATTCAAAAATGTATTGACAACATATTTTTAGTAATGATTTTAAAACTTAAAAGTTAGTATTCGGATAATTAAATTTTTATATTTAATTTGGACACATTGAATAAAGTTTAAAATGTCTAATCCCACCAAAAGTGACATTTAAATAGTTCATTTTTAATCTCTTAGAAAAAAAGAATTAATTTAATTAATCAAATTAATTATCGACCTCACCCGGAGGTGTTAATTGATTTATTTAATTAACAAAAAATATCTAACCCCACCAAATGTGTTATTTATAAAAAAAGAGAATCAATAAATATCAATTTATATCTTTAATAACCTAAATAATATGAGTAAGCATAATTATCTTAATTATTATATCCATAAATACTTCACTATTATGAATGATAAAAATTTGTATAATTGTTTGTTGAATCCATATCTATGTTTATTTTTTTATGTTATTAGATTAGGAAACATAAAAAATCAAAATATTGTGACAGGATGTTTAGGATTTAATTTTGTTTTCAAAAGATTGAATAATAAATTAAAAACTACATATATTATTTCCTTAGATCGACCTTGAGAGTATACTTATCATTTTCTATAAAATGATTCATGCACTTGTGAGAATTTTACAAATATAAAACCAAAGTATCTACAAAATTGATACTACTAACACGATGCCAGTTTTGTCTCATCAGTTGCAGCATTGGCTGGTACTTCTAAATGCTTCAATGCAATGCAGGATTTCAGTCGAGGCGGAAATATAACCCTTAAAATTGATATTTGTAAAGCTTTTGACACCATGCATTGGGACTTTATCTAAATGGGGATGTAATGCTTTGGTTTTGATGACATCTTTCTAGGTTGGATTGGAGATCTTTTGCCTTAGTAAGAATCTCAATCCTAGTTAATGGTTCACCCAGAAGATATTTTTCATGCTCAAGAGGAGTTTGTTAGAGGGATCCTATATCTCTACTCTTATTTTCTATTGTAGAATATTCTTTGAGCAAATACCTTGGGTCTTAGGTGGATAATAAGCACTTTTGGCCGATTTCCTCTCCTAGAAGCATTACAATTTTTGACCCATTTTTTATATGTTGATGACTCGCTTATCTTCGTTCATGGATGCTCATCGAACATCCACGTTTTATCTGAGGCTTTTCATTTATATGGTCATCTCTCGGGATAGGTGGTAAACTTGGAAAAACCCTTCATTCGCTTTGGTAAAGGTGTGCCTCGGAGTAATATTTCATATCTCTAAGCTATTACTAGGATGCAAATTAAAGGTGCCTCATTATCCTATCTGGGTGTCACCTTTATTTCAAGGGGATTCAAAGAAGTATTGGTTTCAAGGCTTAGTAGTTAAAATTCATGTAGAAATAGATACGTGAAAGGATTACACCATATCTTTGGAATTGTGTAAGTGTTTGATCACTTTAATTATTTAGAGCATGTCCCTACATTATTTTTAGATATATAAATGGCCAAAAACTATTCTAGATGACCTTACAAAAACTATCTGTAATGTCTTTTCGTTAGGAAAATTGGATAGACTTAAATTGGTTCAGGTATCTTGGAGGGACTATTGTTGCCTCCTTAAGGAAAAGAGTCTTGGTCTACGAGATCTTGGTCTCTTAATTGAAGCCATATTACGAAATTTTGTATGATGGATTATTATAAGGAACTCTAGCATTATGCTTTACTTATGTAGTCAATATTTGGGTAGAGGAGAAGCTCCACGAAGTAATTATGTTTGCTCTTCAATCTGGCCTAGATTGCAATGTCATTACTAGACTCTTTTGAAAGAGTATAGGTGGTTAGTTGGAAAGAATTCATCGGTATATTTTTGGACAAATAATTGGCTAGCTACTCCTCTATTTGAGAGGCTGAATAGCCCCTCTGTGGACTCACGGTTACAATCATTAGTAAGCTAGTATTTGTAGGATGATAGGTAGCACCTATCACAATATTTTGAAAACTCTTACTCTGATATTTTCTCAAAGGTCCACTCAATAGTTGCTAAGAAATGTACAAATACCATAATTAATTTAGATGTGTTCGATCAAAAGAGAAGTCACAACTAGCGAGGCTTATAAATCTCTACGAATGGTGGAGGAACATAAGAGGTGTAGAAGGGTAATTTGGGCCCCTTTCATACCATCATCCTAGTGCATTCTATTATAGTGAACTATGGATTCCTAATGATTATCAAGCAAATAGGAGGGGTCATTCTTTCCTTCCTGATTCTTCCTATGTGGGTTGGTTAAGGAGACTATTTCTCACATTTTTTGAGTTTTCATTTTGGAGGTGCACTATAGGATCTATTATGCTCCTTCTTTGGGAGACGATCTCATACAGATTCTTCCATTTTGGATTTATGGACATGTATACTATCACTTAAGCTTAGGTTATAGCTTGATAATCTATGAAAAATTGGTATACTTTCAGTAATTTGGGTGATATGAAAAGTTAGAAATGATGCTCACTTTCAAGATAGATGCACTTCTATAAGCTCTACATTTTTTGCAGTTTGGTGCTTTATTCGTGAAGTGGGTCTATCACCGAATGAGTCTATGCAAAATACAATGGAGGATTTGGTGGTCCTCCAAAGATTATGAGTGCAAGGAATTCCACAACAAGAACCACGAATCATAAAGGTAATTTGATGACATCGCCTTCGGGATGGATAAAGGTCAACACTAATGGTGTCGCTTTTGGATCACTTGGTCTAGTAGGTTATGTAGGGATATTTTGAAACCAAGATCTTTTGTCAAAAGTTGTTTGCATTTGGTTTTGAGTAGAGCTTGTGGTAACTGTTCATGCAAAAATGTATGTCGTTACCTTTGGGTGACAAATGCTTTGGTTAGAGTTAGATTCTACTTATGTAGTGACTTTTCTTTGTAATAGATCTTTATTGTTGTCATGAAGATGATATTCTATTTAAGTTGACTACTTAGAAAAGATTATTCACATGGATTTTTAATGTATCCGTATTTTTAGAGAGGGTAACAATGTCGCTAGTTATATAGTGTCTAGGACACTTAATATCTATACATCAACATGGTAGTAGGATGTCTTATCATTCGTTAATGTTTTTTTTAATATTAACTGCATATTTAATTATAGGGTTTGTTGAGAAATAATTTATATTATCTTTTTTATTATTTTAATAATATTTGTATTTGACGAAGTAAATGAAAAAAGCCGCTACAAAGATCTTAATCTAATTAGAATGTCCTATATACCTCTGAGTTTAATCATGTAACATTTCATTTAAAAGGGTTTTTTATTTACTAGGTTATATAAAGCAAGTGGATATATCTTATTAGAACGATAGACTCGAAACTTTATGACGAACATGTTTTCTAAGGTGGTTCCCACTTTCTCCCACTAATATGTTGTTTTAATTTATTTTTCTTTCTATCTTTAATACAATAAACAAAAATTATTCTCCTTTAAAGGTGGTAAAGTATGATAGTAGTCTAAACCTATTTAATACAGGGTTAATGTTTTTTTTAAGAAATATATAAATTTTATTAATTAAAAATAAAAATATACCAATAATTTCTGAATTTAAAAATTGAAAATATATCGAATCATCGTAAAATCTTATTTCGTATTCGAATAATTCTTAATTTAGTATTGCATGGTTATCAACTCCAAAAAATTTAAATAAAATAAGTTAATAAATTATTTATATCAAATTGTTTATTCATTATTTGATATAATAAATATTAATTTATCAAAGAGCACATTTTATAATTTTTAACAAAAATATTTTAAATATTTTTTAAGGAAACACGAAAAAGAATTCTATAATTTATTGATACATACTAGGTTTACTATTGCATGTACACCGTCTTTAATAAGAATTTACATGTTTTGATAATTATTTAATAAATATAAAAATGAATAATTGATATAAAAATAAAGTTTAAAATAATTGTTAATTACTTTATAGTACAATTTATATATGTTTTTAAATTTGAGTTCGATGATAAGGTGTTTGCATATGTGCAAGTGCATAAATATACCCCCAAAAAAAAAAAAAAGAAGAAACAAATAGAACTAA
This sequence comes from Hippophae gyantsensis, assembly GCA_030763125.1. Taxonomy (NCBI): domain Eukaryota; kingdom Viridiplantae; phylum Streptophyta; class Magnoliopsida; order Rosales; family Elaeagnaceae; genus Hippophae; species Hippophae gyantsensis. The sequence goes on along the minus strand of CM061035.1, from coordinate 35,090,748 downwards.
CATACAAAAATTTATTGTCCTAAACTATATTATTTCAAGAAAACCAAAAATAACTTTTTGATAAAAATGGTTCACTAAAACTGAATGATATCTATGTTCTTTTTCTATTTTATATCTTTATAAAATTAATTTTCATTAAAATAGAAATTATAAATAAAAAACTACTTGAAATTTTCTTAATGTAATTAATTAATATATGTGCTTTTATAATATACATCTTCCTTATGTGCTAATTATTTAATATGCATTTACTTTTATGCTAACAATTTTAATTTTTTATTGAAATTTTATACACGGAAATTTTAGTGTGAGTTTTCTAAACTATATTTTATTTAATGTGTCTTTTAGTAAATTAAGAATATTATCTAAGAACTAAGAAATATAAATTTGACAACTAAAATAAAAATAAAAATAATTAAGTGGATTACAACAATTATAAATAATTTTTTTCCTAAATGATTATTATTTTATGGATTCGTATTATGCTCAGAGGCTTTATTACCTTTCTATGTGATCAGTTTTGTCAAAAACGAAATTTATTAAGGGCTTAATTGTTTGATAAAAAGAAAGTTAATTGTTCATGTGAAATAATAATATTTCGCTATAGATTTGGAACAAATTCAATCCAAATGCTCATATATTATGTATTTATGCATTATCTTACTCAAAGCATTAACCTTTAAAATAATATATATTTTTTCCATGTTCTTATAACCAAATGGGCCACGTAAAGACAAGAAAAATAAATTTTATTGAAATCTATAGGTGTGTATTTATAATATTATTATTAAGGTAAGGAAAAAATTAAGATTAAAATTAAAAAAATAATAAAAATAAAGAATGATACGTTAAGGTATTGGGTGGTTGTTGAATTAGGTTAATAATCATTAAAATGATAACTATAACACATATTAATAAAAACATGTGCAAGCCACGTGATAATTTTAATTAAAAAATATTCAAATATGATTTTTTTCTTTTTTCTACCATTTTCTTAAAAACAATGGATTAAAAAAATATTATTTCTAAACTATAAAACTAAACAATGTAAATAACATAATATAATAATGTTGCTCTTTGCCATAAACTTTTAAGCTTCAATTTCACATTTTATTTTAAAATATATCTTATGGCATATAACCTTACCTACTATTTTTCTTGCGTACTTCAATAGCTTAAGTTCTAACTTTTTCAAATATACATTTTGGTGAATGCTTAGAAAAGATAGGGATGACAAAGAAGAAGAAGATCCATAGGAAGGTAACAAGGAAAAAAAACATTTATATTTTTTAAATTGATATCAATATACTTATGATGTTAAATATGATACAAGTATACGTGGCTCTAGATATTAGCTAGTTAATAACGTGGATGGCTAACTCTTAACAAACTTCTCACAATAATTTACACATTTAAACTATATCTAACCCCCTATTACAAGCTCAAGGTTTATGAAGCACTATGAGCTCAAGGTTTCCACAAATCTTGAGCTAACTAATGCCTTAGTTATTACATCTACATTTTGTTCATGAGTTGTGTGTATTCAACTTATAACATTTTAGTAAATAATTTCTTACTAATGAAGTGGAAATCTATCTCAATATGTTTTATCCTTTAATGAAATACAATATGTTTTACTATATATCCGAAACCAACATTATCACAAAATATAACAGGTGCATCATACAATACAACCTTTAACTTAGCAAGACTTTTTTGAATCCACATGAGTTCATATATTGCATCAGCCAAATCATGATATTCAACCTCAATATAGGAACGTGATACTACCTTTTACTTCCTCTAAGTGCCATGGCACTAAAGAATGGCATATATAGATGTAGTAAATCCCAGTAGACTTCTTATCATCACTAGTAGAGGCCTAGTCAACATCTATATAAGCTAATAAATTCAAACTATAAGAGTTGAATAACATAAGGTCATGACTCGAGGATATTTTGAGATATCTAAGTAGCCTTTTGGCTACAATACAATGAGTCATAGTAGGACATTGTCAAAATTATCAGAGTTTTCTCAATGAGAAATTAATCTCAAGTCTAAGAAGAGTACAATATTATAGAGAAAGAATGATTATGTAAAGGTTCACCAAAAGCATTGAAAAGTTGTTGTCCAACAACTATGGGTGTGAAAACAACTTTAGTGTCATGAAGTTGCTCTCTCTCTAAGAGATCATTAATGTAATTTGATTGAGAAAGATGTAGACCATCTATAGTATGTGTGACCTCAACACATAAAAAAACTTAACTCTCCCAATTTTTTGAGAGAGAAGACTGAATTCAATTTAATGATGATATCATTTATAAAATAGATATTGTTGCTAGTAATAAAAATATCATCAACATAAATAAACAACACCATAAACACACACCATTTTGGTCAAAAACCATCATAGAAGATTAGCATTGGAGTTGAGAAAATGCCATTTATTCAAGCAGCCACTAAACTTCAAATACCAAACACGAGGTGCTTGTTTTAGCCCACATAGAACTTTCTTTAACTTATAAACATGATTAGGAAATTGTGGATCTTCAAAGTCTTTAGGTAGGCTATATATGTTTCCTCATCAATGTCACTTGAGAAAAGTTGTGTTAACATCTAGTTGCATTATTTTCCAATTTTGAGAAAGAGCAAGAATTAAAACAAGTCTATTGGTTATAGGTTTCACAACTAGTCCAAATTTATTTTTGTATGATCCATACCATTAGTTTATTGAAACCCCTTTGCAGCTACTATGGATTTGTATTTATTAAGTGTTCTGTCAATCTTCAATTTTATCCTAAAAACCCATTTATTCCTTATGATCTTACTTCCTTTAGAAGGTGGCATAAGCTCCTATATGTCGTTCTTGATTAAAGAAGTATCCCTGCTTTGCAATGCACTTTTCCCCTTATGATTTTTGAGTTCCTTTCTTTCACCGGTAGGTTCAGGAAGTATTTTAATAGCCAATAAGCATTTGGTAGCATACACCCAATAATCTATTAACACACCATTTCTCATTAATATAGTTAATCATGTCTCCACAATATATCTATTCTTTCTTTTCACAACCCCATTTAGAGATAGAGTATGTGGAACAAGATAATCTCCTTAAGTAACCAATTTGGATCAAAGTTCCTCAAGGGCTTGCAACTCTATACCATTATTACTTTGCAAATGTTTTATATTGGCATTGAATTGCTTTTCAATCATAGATTCAAAATGTAAGAAAAATTGAGATGCTTGAGTGTTGTTAGACATAACATAAATCCACAAACAACAAGTACTTCCTATGATGCACAAAAACTACACGAGATGGTACCTATAAATGATCATGAATAATATCAAATGGTTTGTTAGACCTAACATGCACATGTGTCAAAGGTAACCTATGAGATTTACTTAAATGACATGTACTGCACAAGTCTAATGCGCTATCTGAATTGAGGCTCTTATTCATAGTAGACAAAACACTATGTACAATTGAAGAGTGTGGATGATCAAGACGATTATGCCACAAAGCTCCACTAACCTCAACCTTAATGCATAAAATTGAATGTCCTCCTTTAGTATTCTTTGTTGCTTTATCAGTTAAAGACACTCTGTGTACTCTACCCACAATGCCCCCTTTCAAAATGATAGTCCTGGTAGTAAGATCTTTTATACAAAATCCATTAGGGAAAAGCTCAACACAGATTTCATTATCTTTACAAAGTTTTTTGACATAAATTAATTTTTTCTCCAATTAAAGAACAAACAATAAATTCTATAATTTAAGCACTTGTATAGAACAAAGTAGGTAAGTACTACCATAAAAACATATAGGTATTATTATTCCTTTACCTAACATAATTGATGAATCCCCATCATAAGGCATCAATTTTGAAGCATATTTTCATTTGATGTCAAATATTATTTTACACTAGTATCCATGATCCAATTCTACACACAAACAAATTAAGTTAGTACTATAGTTGAAGTAAGAAAGGCTTGAGGTGAGTGAGTTGAGTTCTGAGGGAAATCCATAACATATTCACTTTCTTCATATTCTTGAGTCTTTTAGAAATTACCTTATAGAGGTCGAAGTTATTGGCTATAGGTGCATTTGATAAAGTTAGTGAATTCTTGTATGAATTACATGGTTTGTTATTGTAGGATTTTACACAATTGGCCATAATAATAACATGATCAGGCATACTCTTTTTTTCATGCATTCTCAATCAAGTAAATACTTCATCCAAAGAAAAAAATATATATGACTAGTAAAGTATCAATAGAAGCAAGAAGATCATAAAATCCTTAGACTTGTAAATGTATTGTTCCATCGGAAAAGTACATTTACATAGATATTACAAGTGCCAACGAAGGTCCATCCATCTTGATTGTGAGTCATCATTGAAAGCCTTTGCAAATGCTTGCCAATATTCAAGAGTAGTGGTCTATCTAAGGGTGGAAAATCATTTCAATCATGTGGATCCATTTGAAAAATGGATTATGTTGTGTCAACCCATTAATAAAAATATTTCTATCATGTCGAGTCATTTCTAATTCAAGTAATCTTGTATCGGGTTATCATGTCATCAACTCTAAAAAAATTCAATAATAGTATGTTATTTTAGCCAAATATGACTTAATAAATACATTCGAGTCCGATCAAGTCGTGTTCGAGTCCAATTTAATGAATAAAGTAATATTAAAATATTAATTTAATCACTAATTTTGAGTTATTATGTTGTGTCGTGTTTGAACCATTTAACAAATGGGTTGAAATATGTTGTCATATCATCTCAAGTTACTTCATGTTTGGGTCAACCTTATGTCGTATTATCGAATCATGTCAAAATTTACCACCTCTAGGTATATCTAATCAAATACTTCATGAATCAAGTATAAAATGAGAAATAAATTCAGTTTTTGACTATGTTATCCTACCTAAGCCATAAGGCATAAGCTGGAATTTTTCAAGAATCATGTAGGTTTCTTAACAAATCTTGAAGATATTGTGCTTGATTCATCTATCAAAGATTTTAAACCATAAACTGATATAACTTATTATAATTGTTTTTGCCATATTAGGTAGTTAGTTTCATCTAATTTCACAAAGAAACTAGGATTGATAGGATATATTGGTAGTATTGATGATATTGCACTTTCTATATTTTGTTGTGTTGTTCTTTGTGATACTTGTAGAACAACTTCAACTGCTACAACCATTGAGGAAATGTTTAGTGTAGCAGAATGAGGTGTAAAAACGATGAATGGCTTTGATACTATGAAAGCTTAGAAGATAGGGACGAAAAAGGAAAAGAAGAAGATACAAGCAGGTTTACATGATACCGATGATAGCCAAAAAGACTAAAATAACCATGATTTTACGACATTAATTGATTAAAAATATATATATTTATATGTTTTATCATATATTTATATAAATTTGTCTTTTTCGAATCACGGGTATTTTTATTATTTTTCGTGTATTTTGGCTTAAAAACGCAATTTAAAGACTCAAAGTTAATACTTGAAGCAATACATCACAAATAAATTAATAAATAAGTGGAAAAAGGTCAACAAACATGGAAAAATTGGACAAAATGGGTCGAAAAGGTCAAAAATGTCAAAAGCAGAAAAAACGCCGCCGCTGCCCAGCCGCCGCGCCCAGCACCCAGCTCCGCCCAAAACTGCGCGCGGGTTACTGTTCATGCGCGCAGCACTGCGCGCGGGTTACTGTTCACGCGCGCGCAGCGCCCAGCAGCCGCCCAGCCGCGCGCCCAACGCGTTTTTGACCCATTTTTCACGTGCAGCCGCCCCCATGACGTCATGCTGACGTCATTGATGACCTCAGCAGGTCCAAAACACGTTTTTTATTTTTTAATATTTTTTTAACATTTTTTTAATCATTTTTCTCTCCATCCTCACCTATAAATACCCCTTCCATTCACTTCAAAACACACCTTCAAAACACACTTCTCTTCTTTCTTTCTCTCTTTCTTAGATTTTTAGGTTTTTTTAGTTTTTCTTAGTTTTTAGTTAATTTCTCTTAGTTTTAGAGTTCTTCCTTTGGGAAGAACTAGTTATGTTTTTGTAATTTTTTTTAGCTTTTCGATTCAATAAACGGGAGTGCAAATTTCGCTAGAGGTTTTCCAAAGAACTGAATAAAGGCCAAGTTCGTAAGGATTTTATTTTCTTTACGCTTATTTTTTATGCTTTATTCTTACATGTTATATTTAATTTGTCTGTGATTAAATTTAACTCAGGCCAAGCTTAGTAAACATGATGTAATAATAACGTTGTTACGCCTAAATATTAAATAGGTAAAAATCTCTAAAATGAATTGATTTTATTTTTATTCAAGATTTTATATTAAGAATGTTAGAGAGAAATATATTATTTTTCATTACAAACTTAAACCCGAAAATTAGATTTTAAGGTTTAGTTATCCTGCGATTTAGTAGGCTCTTTTATTTGATGGTACAATCGCCTCTAGTTAGAGTGAAGCTCTATTTCAAAAGTTTTTATAAGAATTATTATCTCAAAATGTATTGACAACATGTTTTCAAGAGTGGTTTTAAAACTTGAAAGTTAGTACTTGATAACTAAATTCTTAGGTTTAATTTGGACACCTTGAATAAAGTTTAAATCGTTTAACCCCACCAAAGGTGGCATTTAAATGGTTCATTTTCAATCTCTTAGAAAAAAGAATTAATTTAATTAACCAAATTAGTTATCAACCCCACCCATAGGTGTTAATTGATTTGTTTAGTTAACAAAGAATATCTAACCCCACCAAAGGTGGTATTCATATAAAAAAGAGAGAATCAATAAATATCAATTCATATCTTTAATAACCTAATTAATATGAGCAAGCATAATTAACTTAATTATTATATCCATAAATACTCCAATCGCTTTTAACAGATAAAATTTGCATAAATGTTTATTGAATCTATGTTTATTTTTATGTAAGTAGATTAAAAACACAAAACCCCAAAATATCGTGACAGGATGTTTAGGATTTAATTTCGTTTTTAAAAGTTTGAATAATAAATTAAAAACCACATACATTCCTTCCTTAGATCGACCTTGGGAGTATACTTATCATTTTCTACGAAATGATTCGTGCACTTGCGAGAGTTTTATAAATACATAAAACCAAGTAACGGGCAGGATCGGCGATGTCGGTTCTGCCCCGATCAATAGCAACGAGGAATAAAATTTATATCTCTTGAATTGATCTCATTATACTAAATGATGTTATATATAGGATAAGTATCGCTACTACAAAATTGTTCTATTTCATTGGTTTTAATAAAAAAAATTGATTTTTTGTCATTTTTAAAAACCGACGTATTATATAGTGGCAAAATATTGGACCGCTTGAAAAATTAATTTAATCACTAATTATAAAACTGATGAAGTTTTAATTTTTTGAGCTGGTTTAAAAACCAAAAAAGTTTAAAATTTTCAATGGATTTAAAAACTTATGAAAGTTTAAAATATTGGATCGCTTGAAAATCGATGAATTTTAAAAATGAAGAATTTTTAAATTGTTGGGACTCTTTTTAAAATCAATAAAATAAAAATTCCATCATTTAGAAAACTGGTCCAAAAATTTAAAATTTCTTCGGTTTCAAAACCAGCTCAAAACATGTGAAATTTTTGTTCAAACATTATTTTCGCTAATTACTATTTAATATTAGCAAAAAATCTATAATTTAAAATTTAAATATATTCAAAAGTATCAATTATCTATTTTGAATATGAAAAACATATTAGACAATATATCTATATAATAGAAGCATTTTGTCTTAAGTAAATAAATAACTTCGCATCATTCTTTGAATAAAAAATTACCTAATTATTTCTAAGCTTATCCAACTCAGATAATAATCACTTAATATAGCCTTTGAACTACACAATTAAATTGACACATGTGAACAAATTTTAATAATATCATAAAAGTTTACTAATTACAAATCAATATTGCTAATTTATGAAAAAATAAGTATCTTTACCACTTTAACTAATAACAATTGCGACGAGTTTGAGATCTCTTTGATATAGTTTATTCTTTTGGTTGTTTTGGAGGCTACCATTAAAAAAATAAACAATTATTATGCACACGTGCTTGCATATATATATATATATATCATTAATTAATAACTAAAATATATAATTAGACAAAATAATGTACATATATACCTAGATTGTTTATATATTTGAGTGTTGATCAAATATGATATAACAAACTAATTTGAATTATATATATATATATATATACTTATTCAAAATATCTACATGGTTTATTAAGCATCGAATTCAAAAACCCAAAACAATGGTGATTTGGATCTAATACAACTAACATCTAATTATGACTTAAATTTAAGATAATCAAATTTCATTAGTAAATATAAAAGAAATAACCTATGAAGCTAACCATATAAATTATTGAGAAATGAAAATAAAACAACACAAAAATAACTTTTAAAAAAGGGGCAAAAGTGCCAGGTATAATAATATTTGAAGACTATGCGGTAGATGATGAGAATAACAATCAAATACCAACAATATGATGGGTGCGAAAATGCACCAACCCTCACGCGTTCGCAGAAGAAGAAGGAAGAGGGTTAGGGCTGATCCTGGGGCAACGATCATGCTCAGAGGAGTTGAGGAACACCCGATCGGTTAGTGAGGAACCACCAAGGCAGTTAGAGGCACTCTGACAGGTATGAAAGGCACGAGGTGAGTCCGTAGCTTCTCTACTGATTTTCTGTTACGATCCAACTGAATTAGTGTAATCGATGTAATTTGCTTTCAATAATCTGATCTGTAAGGCTATATAAATGCCAAGGAATCCATAGAATGATAGGAATAGATATGAAGATTTAATCTCCCTCTCTTATGTGTCGTTTCTTCAATTAGAACCCGAAATTAATCCCTAACAATGGTATCAAAGCCATGGACACCAGGGGCAAATCCAACGCTGAGTTTCACGGCGAGGTATGGAAACCCTGGCAAGGCATGAATCAGACTTTAATCAGATAGGCGCAACCTTACAAGCTGTGCTCACCGAGTTACAGGGGCTTTGCGTCACTCAAAATTTACCTGAAGAAAACCCGTTTGCACGAGAAGAAAACCCACGCCTAAATGGTGGGTTCAGAAACCCTAATGAGCCACCACGTTCCCACTTTAGGCTCTCATTCCCTACTTTTGCAGGGGAAGATCCCACTGGGTGGATATACAAAGCTGAGCAATACTTTGAATTCACAAATACTACACCAGAACAACGAGTGCAGTTGGCATCATTTCATTTGGATGGTATTGCCTTACAATGGCATAGATGGATCACCAAGTTCCATAGACCACTCACTTGGGAGGAATTTGTCCACGCTATACAGCTAAGATTTGGCCCAACTGATTATGAAGATCCATCTGAAGCCCTGACTAGACTCAAACATACCTCAAGCGTAGCTACTTACCAAGAAACATTTGAGAAACTCTCTCACAGAGTGGATGGTCTTCCAGAAGAATTTCTGATAGGCTGTTTCATTGCTGGATTAAGAGATGAGATCAGAATTGAAGTAAAAATTAAGAAGCCACGAACGTTGGCTGAAGCTATAGGGGTGGCAAGGCTGATTGAAGAAAAGAATCTGCTCCAGAGGAAGGCCATTCAGTATCCACGATACCCAACATCCTCTGTGACAGTAAGGACTTCCACTAATCCTACTACTGGTGTATTAGGACCCCCTCCTCAACAAAGAAGCAACTCAGCACCAATTGCCTCAACTAATACCTTTCGTCGCATCACTAATCAGGAGGCACGTGAACGTCGAGATAAGGGACTATGCTACTACTGTGATGAGAAGTTCACAGCTGGTCACCGTTGTGCAAGACCACAACTATTTATGATAGAAGAGATGGAACAAATTCTCTCAGGGAACTTTGAAGAAGATGTAGAGCAGGAATCACAATAGGTAATACCTGAAATCTCATTCCATGCCATAGCAGGAGCTGAACATCCTCAAACCATACGAGTAATGGGGCAGTTAAAAAAAAGAGAGTGTTAGTGTTGATTGACAGAGGTAGTACTCATAATTTCATTGATCAAGCTCTTAATCTCCAGTGTGGAATAACTATAACCAAGGGAAAGAAGCTAGAAGTAATGGTGGCCAATTGTGAGAAGGTAGAATGCGTAGGGCAATGCTGCAACCTTAGCCTTACCATACAGGGGTATCAGGTAACCGCAGATTTATATGTCCTCCCTGTTGCAGCATGCCAATTGGTGCTAGGGGTCCAATGGTTGGAGACTTTGGGTCCTATTGAGATGGATTATAAGAAGCTAACCATCAGTTTCTAGGAAAAGGGTACTACTCATAAGCTTCAAGGATTAGGGCACATAAACATTATAGCCCTAACATGAAAGGAAACCCAGAGCTTGCCAGATACAGGGTTGTTCCTTCAGATACTTCCCACCAAACCTTCAGAGGAACAAACCAGAACTCATTCACCTGAGATAAGTAAAATATTGGCTACATTTCCCCAAGTATTTGAACCCTCCACCAGCCTTCCTCCTAAACGATTACATGATCACTGTATCCCCCTACAACCAGGAACTGGACCCATAAGTGTAAGACCCTACCGTTAGCCCTACTATCAGAAAACTGAGATAGAAAAAATGGTATCAGAACTCCTACACTCTAATCTGATTAGACCAAGCAACAGCCCCTTCTCATCACCAGTATTGCTAGTAAGAAAAACTGATGGAACTTGGAGATTTTGCGTGGATTACAGGTCTCTGAACTCCATTACTATCAAAGAAAAATACCCTATACCGGTCATAGATGAACTATTGGATGAATTGCATGGAGCCAGAGTCTACTCCAAACTGGATCTTCGATCAGGGTATCATCAGATCAGGGTTCGTGAAGAAGATACTCCAAAAACAGCCTTCCGGACACATGAAGGCCACTATGAGTTTCTTGTGATGCCTTTTGGTCTCACTAATGCCCCAGCCACTTTTTAGAGCTTAATGAATGATCTTTTCAGACCCTACCTCAGGAAGTTTATATTGGTTTTCTTTGATGACATTTTAGTGTATTCTCAGTCATGGGAGGATCACACGCTGCATCTACAAACGGTCTTGCAGGTATTAGCAACTAACAGTTTAATTGTTAAACCTTCCAAATGCCATTTTGGAGTATTGCAGGTGGAATACCTAGGGCACCTGATATCAGAACAAGGGGTAGCCGTGGACCCTGCAAAAATTCGAGCTGTTATAGAATGGCCAACCCCAACAATAACAAAGGGAGTCAGAGGATTCCTAGGATTGGCTGGCTATTACAGAAAATTTATTAGGCACTTTGGTGAAATAGCAGCACCTCTCACCTCCCTATTAGGGAAGGAAGGGTTCCAATGGAATGAGGCTGCAGCTTAGGCCTTTCAGAAATTGAAGGAGGCACTAACTTCCCCTCCTGTCCTAAGGTTACCTAACTTTACTCAACCCTTTGTCGTGGAATGTGATGCTAGTGGCAAGGGGCTAGGAGCAGTCTTGATCCAGGAAAACCGTCCAGTAGCTTATTACAGTGCTGCCCTCAAAGGACCAGCATTGGCACTGTCAACTTATGAAAGGGAAAGGTTGGTTGTGGTGAAGGCTATCAAACTATGGCGCCCCTACCTGTTGGGAAAACCCTTCATCGTGCGTACAGATCAACGAAGCCTTAAATACCTCTTAGAGCAAAGAATTACCACCCCAGCTCAAGCAAGATGGTTACCTAAGCTACTCGGGTATGACTATCAGATTGAATACAAAAAGGGCTCAGAGAATCAAGCAGCAGACTCATTATCAAGAAGGGTGGAATTTTAATTAATCTCCATCTCACAACCCCAAGCAGCCTGGTGGTCTAGCCTCCAAAAAGAAGTCCAACAAGATCCATTCTATGAAAAGCTACAAGCCAGAATCTCCACAGGGGGAACACATTTTTTTTGCCAGCGTGATGGGGTTTGGTTAAAAAAAAATAAGGTTTATCTAAACCCCCAATCCTCCCTAATTCCTCAGCTTATGGTTGAATGCCATTTAACACCAACAGCAGGGCACTTCGGATTCCACAAGACACTTGCCGGCATCAAACAAAATTTTATATGGCCCAACATGCAGCAAGGTGTGAAAAGATTCCTACGTTCATGTGATATATGCCAAAGGTGCAAAAATGACTGCATGAAACCCGCTGGATTATTACAGCCCCTACCTATTCCTAATAAAAGTTGGACAGATATTTCAATGGATTTCATAGAAGGGCTACCCCTTTCCAAAGGACATACGGTAATTATGGTGGTAGTAGACCGTTTGACCAAATATGGCCACTTCATAGCCTTAAGACATCCCTTCACTGCCCTAATTGTTGCTAAAGATTTTGTGGCAAACATAGTACGCTTACATGGAATTCCCACTTCAATAATCAATGACAGAGACAAAATATTTGTAAGTTCCTTCTGGAAAGCCCTATTCAGCCTATAAGCTACTAAACTTTGTATGAGCTCAAGTTACCACCCTCAAACCGATGGGCAGACTGAAGTAGTCAACCGCACCTTGGAACAATATCTACATTGCTTTATTGGGGAACAACCAAGCCAATGGATAGAATGGCTACCTTGGGCAGAATATAGTTATAATACAGCAACACATTCTTCCACTAAAATGACACCTTTTGAAGCAGTTTATGGTCACCCACCCCCTCACCTGTTGGCTTACATTCCAGGTACTTCCAAAGTTCAGTTGGTAGATGAATGCTTGCGTGATAGGGACACCATTTTGCGTGATCTGTGCCACCATCTCCTGATAGCTCAGAACCGTATGAAGTGCCATGCTGATCAACATCGTATAGAAGTGTCCTTTGTAGTAGGAGATTATGTATACCTCCACCTCCAACCATATAGACAAACATCTGTGGCTTTTCGAGCTACCATTAAGTTAGCTCCACGTTTCTATGGGCCATACAAAATCACAGCACGAATTGGGGCAGTAGCGTATAGGCTGGAATTGCCTCCTGAATCCCAGATACATAATGTCTTTCATGTTAGTCGCCTCAAGAGACACTTGGGGCAGGACGTTCCACCTCTCACAGTCCTACCTCCTATTTCAGACAATTCAACAATGCTTCCTCAACCTGAGTCTATCTTGGACCGAAGAGTGATCAGAAAGGGTAAATATCGACCAAAATCAGAAATTTTAGTAAAGTGGACTGGAGCATTGATAGAGGATGCTACGTGGGAAAATGAATGGTGTTTTTCTAAAACCTATCCATACTTCATCATTGTGGACAATGAACCTCAGGTAGGGAGGAGTTGATGGGTGCGAAAACGCACCAACCCTCACACGTTCACAGAAGAAGAAGGAAGAGGGTTAGGGCTGATCCTGGGGCAACGATCATGCTCATAGGAGTTGAGGAACACCCGATCGGTTAGTGAGGAACCACCAAGGCTGTTAGAGGCACTCTGATAGGTATGAAAGGCGCGAGATGAGTCCGTAGCTTCTCTACTGATTTTCTGTTATGATCCAACTGAATTAGTGTAATCGATGTAATTTGCTTTCAATAATCTGATCTATAAGGCTATATAAATGCCAAGGAATCCAGAGAATGATAGGAATAGATATGAAGATTTAATCTCCCTCTCTTGTGTGTCGTTTCTTCAATTAGAACCCGAAATTAATCCCTAACACAATATTAAGGAGCAACTTTAAGCCTTACGAGTGTGACTTTGTAGGTGGAATAAATAAATAATTTGAACATAGCACCACTAACATTGTTGCTTATATTAGGGTCGATCAGACATAAACATGAACCATAAGTAGGATCAAATTGAGAATTAGCAGTATAAACATTGAACAATTTGTGAATGAGAAATATTGTAGTGGCATCAACTTTTACAAAGCTTACATAAAAAATCACAGACTTTAATAAATCATAGAATTTACGAATAAGATTTTACATAACAATTCCTATGCCATCAAATTATTACATAACAATTCCTCTCAACAATTTATTCATAACAACTCCTCTCAATAAATTTTGCATATCAAAATATCACATATTTTATATAAAAAAATCCTCTGAAAATAGTAAAAATATGCAGATGGGATTACATACAAATCATATTGTTGTCTCAATTTTTGAGAAAAATGCAAGGATTTTGACAATAGCTAGAGCAAAAAGCCTTGAATAATTAAAAAAAATCAAAATTTGCATATCAATTACTCTGTTCTAGCTCGTTGTCATATGTTGTTGCTGTGTAAAATGAGTTTGCTTCTCGTCAGCATTGGACTAGTGTACGAGGGAGAAGTGCTTGTCGACCGATGCTATGATGGTGTTAATATATATCTGTTAACAAATAAATGTATATATGTTAATGTATATCATATCTGTTAATGTATATCATGTTATGGGCTTTAGGCATATCTAGTTTACTTGTAACTCTTATATAAAGGAACCATGTATATTCCTTAAGATATAGAATATAATACAATCATTTAGTATTTCTAACATGGTATCAGAGCCACTGCTTTAACATTTCTCTTAGTAGTCTTGTCTCTTCTAGTGTTACTCCACCCTTATCGCTTCCTTCATCACAACAGCCGCTGCAGCCACTCACTGTTGAACCTCCAACGTCTTTCAGCCATTGTCCATAGGTTCCGGACCTACAGTCTACATCGTTAAGGAGTTCTGCACCACGCAGACCACTACAATCACCATCTCTGCCGTGCAAATTTCTCTGATAACATTTTTATAGGTACCATAGTGATCGACTCGCCTGGATTTACACAATCGTGGAAGTCCGGAAACCATCAAAGTACGCACGGGCTCTCTGCGCCTCTTCCTCATGCATTACACACGCTCACACACTGCTCACAAAAACCCAAGCTTCATTGTACATCTTCCTCACGCATCTCCACTCCATCCTCTGGTCCTACTGACATCATCACCATGTCACCTAGGCTGACATTGTTAACACGTACAACTGACATCATCATTGACCATCGTTGATCGTGATCGACATTGACCATTGATCGTTGACTTTTTACAGATTAGGTTCTCCCTACCCAGTTTTTCGCATAGACCTCATTTTTGTAGTCTATTTTTGCATATTGTGTTTCTAAATGGATAAAAAAATGTTTTTCTTCCTCACCCCATCAATATTGTATTGGAGAGGACTAAGAATTATTTATCTTGGTCTCAAGCTATACATAGTTTTCTTAAGGGATGTATGCTCTGGCATTAGTGTACTGGTGTAATTACCATTCCTATCAAATGAGCAAGTGAAGAAGATGTTTTCTATGTTGGTTGCATGATTGAATGGGATACTCACAACAACATGATCCTCACATGGATACGGAATACTTATGTTCCCTCCATCTCCAATCTATTGGGTAGCTTTGATGATGCAAAATCAGCATGGGATATGTTGGCCAAAAGGTACTCCACTACTCACGGATCTATGAAATATCAATTAGTAGTTGAATTACATCAACTTTGACAAGAACCATGGAAATCCATCAATGATTACTATGATTAGCTTCACTTTCTTTGGGACCAAATTGATATTTGTGATCCAATTTGGGCATACTCAAAGGATGCTTAGAAATATGCTGTAGTTAGAAATGAATTTTGTCTCTATGAGTTCATGATGTCACTTCACAAGGACTTTGAGCCCATCCAGGGTTAGCTTCTCAATCATAGTCATCCTCCCTCTCTTGATACTGCTATAAACGAGTTGGTTAGAGAAAAAGCTCGGCTTGCAACCCTTCAAGCTCAGAATAATTTCAATGTTTTGGCTATTACCCCTTGTGCTCTTGCTATTGAGCAACTTTAGCAGTCAAGTGATTCCTCTGGCTCTAAAAATCATCGCAATCAGACTAACAAGAAGTTTTGGAATTATTGCAAGCGTCTTGGCCACACCATTGAGACTTGTTACTGTTGCAACAAATCTACTACTATTGTTGCTAATATTGAGCCTACTCCACTGATGCCTTCCATTTCAACTGAGTCCCATTCTTATTGATCCACTATCAACCTCTCCTCCACTGAACAAGAGAAGATCATAACTTAGGCTATTCGTATGGCTGGTAATGCATCTCTTTCTACTGCTCTCTTAGTTCTACCTGGTAAGTCTCAAACTTGGCTTTTTGATTCTACCTGTTGTAACCACATAACACCTCACTCATCTTTATTCTCCAAACTTGACCCTACACCACATCCTCTTAATATTCATATAGTTGATGGTTCCACCATGCATAGGAATAGTCTAGGTTTTGTTTCAACCTCTAACCTCTCTGTTCCTGGGGTGTTCCATGTACCTGACCTATCCTATAATTTATGTTATGTGGGACAATTAGCTGAACTAAGATATCGCCTTATTTTTTACTATTCTAGGTGTATTGTGTAGGATCTAAGGATGGGGCAAGAGCTTGGGATTGGTCCTAGGGTTGGGCGTATGTTTCCCGTGGACAATCTTCATTTTCCACATGTTGCTCCTATAGCTACTATAGTTTCTTCCTTACCTTTTCTTGCACTTTGGCATTCTCATCTTAGTCATGCCTCATCCACTCGGGGTACAACAATTAGCTGCTAAAGGTCTATTGGGTTCTGTGCCCAAGGACAATTTTGATTGTACTTTATACTAGTTAGGAAAACAACCAACTTTACCTTTCATTAATAATGAATCTATCTCTAATAGTTATTTTGAGTTAATTAATTATGATGTTTGGGGACCTTCTCATGTTACTAATATTGGTAGATCTCGTTATTTCGTTGTTTTTATTGATGATTATTCTTGTTATAGTTAGATTTTTCCTATAAATTTCGTTCTTAAATCTTACCAATATATAGTAACTTTGCAAAAATGGTTGAAACATAATTCTCCAAACATATCAAAAAAATTTGATCTGATAATGCTCTTGAATATACTCAATATGCTTTTCAAGTTCTTTTACATTCTTATGACACTGTACATCACCTAGCCTGTCCAGGCACCTCTTAACAAAATGGTCAAGCCAAAAGAAAACTTCGTTATATTCTTGACACTATCTGTGCTCTTCTTCTTTCTGCCAAAGTTCCTACACCATTTTGGGGTGAAGCCTCTCTTCATGTTGTTCATTCCATTAATTGCATTCCAAGCGCTATCATTCATAATCAGACTCTATATGAGCACCTTTTTGGGTTATCTCTTGACTATCATTACCTTTGCTCTTTTAGATATGCATGTTTCATTCTTCTTCAGCCTCATGAGCACAACGAACTTGAGCCTTGATCTAGAATTTATTGTTTTCTTGGTTATGGTGAAACTCAAAAAGGGTATCGGTGTTATGATCCTATCTCTT
Source organism: Hippophae gyantsensis (assembly GCA_030763125.1). Lineage (NCBI taxonomy): Eukaryota > Viridiplantae > Streptophyta > Magnoliopsida > Rosales > Elaeagnaceae > Hippophae > Hippophae gyantsensis. The sequence goes on along the minus strand of CM061035.1, from coordinate 35,073,383 downwards.
ATCATCTTCGTGTTTCCCGTAATGTTGTCTTTTGGGAACACCATTTATTTGTTAAACTCTCTCACTTTCATTCTTCCCTAACTAACTCTTCTATTTTAGAAATCTTTCCAGATGAGTCTCCTATTCCTTCTACAAATACTCTTGATCCTCTTTTGGACTTTTTTATTCAATCTTTAGATATTTTTAATGATTCTCATAGACAGGTTGTAGATGAATAAGTTGATGACGAACTACCCCACTTTGAGCCTAGGTCCCCTGCTCCTACTCTACCTAAAAATCCTTCACAAGACATTCCACCTTGCCACTCAACCTGGGTAAAATCCATTCCTTCACATTTACTTGACTATCATTTTTACACTGCCCTTGTGCACTCCAATTGAACTTAATATGCATCTGACACCCTCGGGGGGGAAACCATTGTCTAATCCCTCTATTTACAGACGATTGGTGGGTAGCCTAGTTTATCTTACAGTTACTCATCCAGAAATTTCTTATGTTGTTCATCAGGTGAGCCAGTATCTGTCTGTTCCATGATCGACTCACTATGCTATTGTTTTGCATATTCTACTATACTTGAAAGACACTCTCTTCCATGGCCTTTTCTACTCAGCTCAATCTCCTCTTGTACTTTGTGCATTCTCTGATGTTGATTGGGTAGGAGATCCCATTGATTGCAGGCCACTACAGGTTATTTCTTTCTTCTTGGTTCTTTATTGATTTCTTGGTGAAGTAAGAAACAAACTTTCGTGGCTCGTTCTAGTACTGAAGTAGAATATCGTGCTCTTGCTAATACCACATCTGAGCTCCTTTGTCTACGATGGCTTCTTAAGGATATGGGTGTGTCTACATCCTCTACTACTCCCCTTTATTGTGACAATTGGAGTGTCATTCATATTGCTCACAATGATGTCTTCCATGAACGGACTAAACACATCGAGATTGATTGTCACTTTATTCGTTCCCATCTTGTCCATGGTGCTCTTAAGATTTTCCCCGTCTCCTCCAACAATCAATTTGCAGATATCTTCACCAAGGCATTTCCTAAGTGACATACTCGTAATTTGGTTGACAACCTCAAGTTGGTTTCGCATCCACCTTGAGTTTGAGGGGGGTTGTTAATGTATATCTGTTAATTTATATCATATATGCTAATGTATATCATGTTATAGGCTTAAGGTATATCTAGTTTACTTGTAACTCTTATATAAAGGCACCATGTATATTACTTAAGATATAGAATACAATACAATCTTTAGTATTTCTAACAGATGGTGTGCCACCTACATTCGCTGCTTCATGAGTGGAAGCTCGATGATCATCTATAAATCTAGGTTAGCTAGCGAACTAGAGGGAGAGGGATGATAATGGGCTAGCTAGTGTTCGAGTAAGATATATGTATATGTATTTAAACAGACTAATTTGGGCTAGTTCTTGTCTTAATGAAATTGGGCCAATTTAGTAGAAACGACGAAATGTTTTAAAATTGGGTCGTTTCACTAGAACCAATGAAATGTTTTAAATAAAATGGATTGATTCTATAGAACCGGCAAAATATTTTTAAATAAAAAAGGTCGGTTCAATAGACCTGATGAATTAATTTAAATAAGATAAGCCGGTTCAATATAATTAGTGAATTTGTTTTACTTAAATGAGCTGATTAATTAAACCAGTGAAATAGGTTTATTAAAAAATAGCCTGTTTTGAAGAATTAATATTTTTTTTATAAAAAGGTCGATTTTCTAAAGAATTGGCAAAATATCTTGGGCTAGTTTTCATATACCAGTAATTTTCATGTTTTTTTGTAGGCGTTGAATTAACTGTCGAAATATAAGTGATGAAGCAAAAGAGTTTTGTAGTAGAGTATAGATGGTTCTACATGTTAGCTAGCTAATGAAATGAATAAATGATGACTCTATGAAAATAGAGTCATTAGCGCACTTTTTTACTTAATATTTATTTTTTTTATTCAATAAATAATATTTTTTGGGTCAAAAATATCAAAATATAAACTTTTTCATGAAAAAGGGTGAAAATATAATTTTTGGAATTTTTTGAGATTTTTTTGGAATTTTTTAGAATTTTTAACATAGGACCAATCAGGAGCGGACATGTATCATGTCACGTAAACATAGGAGCTGACTGGGTAAGCCACGTAGACTTCACGTAATCACAGAGATCAAATCACGTTACACCGCATGGAGGAGGAAGAAACGTGTGCAATGTGTCAACACGACGTTCAATTCGAGTTTAGAAATTAGTTGACCCTCGTCGCCATGTGTCACCACGCCATTACTATATGCGTTCCACCCGTGCGCCATGCTATCCATCTCCATGAATCACGTCACGCAGCGTGTTGTTGACTCAGCGAGTGTTGACTCTGACCGATCTCTCCTGCTATGCATCACTCCCAGATTCGGTCAGTGAATTCCTAATGCCACATGTTGCGTTGTGATTGGCTGAAATTATCAATTTTGCTTGTTTTGATCATAGCCCTTGATTTGAAGCTGATTTGACGGTCCAGATTGCACCTGAGCATCATTTAAGCTCCTAATCACTACATAAACCCTAATTTTCCTCAATTAGCATAATTTTGGAGCTAAAAAAAGAGAAAAATACAGAAAAATTCAAGAGAAGACACAATTTTGGTGAAGATTCAAGAGAAAATTAATACTACAATTCAAGTGATTCATTATATTTCTTTTTTTACTCTTTTTTTTTATCAATTTTATGTCTTTCTTTATGAAAAATATGAGCTTTATGGACACAATTATGTGTAATTAATTTATTAATATAGGGATCTTATAAACCTAATTTTCATCATGTGATGATATAAAATTTTACTCCTATTATAATTTTAATTTAATTATATTATTTAATCTGATTTTTATGCTATTAATTGTTTGGCCGATAATTTATCTATAAAGACAATTAAATAGATTTGAGAGAATTATCTAATTGTTTGTCTTGATTAAATAACATGTATAGTTTCTAAGGAGAGATGTATGATTCTTATGTATGTGATCCATAATTGATGAACTTAATGATTAATATATAATTTAATTGGTATGAGAGTGATTAAATTAATTATTATATGATATGTAGTTTACTTGAGAGAGAAATACATGGTAGGTTAGATTCAATTGATCATGTAATTAATTGATAATTATATTGGGAGGATTTTAGCGATTCACATGTTTAGAAAATTGGGGAATTAAGTATTCCTAGATATTTTCTCATATATATTTTTAGTCACAAAATATAATTTAATTAATTATTGCTATTTATTTTTAGTTATTTTAATTTTGTTTTCTTAAAATATAAAAACACAAAAAAAAAATTATTTTTTTTAATATTAAAAATTAGTTTAGAATTAAATAATCTCTGTAGAAACGATATATTTTTATTATTATATTATTTGTTACAATATGTATACTTCATATTCATTGTGCACATTTTGAGTGGATTACGTCAATAACGAACTCTTAACAAACTGCTGGTAACATTTTACCCTCAACTTTTATCTAACAGTAGGCATATATATATATATATTTAGAAACAATTGTAAAACTAAAAAACTGAAGAGTTAACGGAGAATAATTTTTTTTCCCACAACATTACAATCATCTAGCCCTGTGCTCTTTCTTTTATATAGTAATAAGGAAGTGTTTAATTAAAAGAGGTGATAAAGGATAATTTTGTAAATTTATTTTGCAAAACTGGACCAAGACTTATCACTTTTACATTAGAGTACAAAAAATACAAACAAACAACAATTAATAACGTCTCATATATCTGAGAATTACTAGACCTGTTTTGCACCGATTACTTTTCCCTCATGAAAGGATCCAAATAACATAGACATAATAATATAGCCAAAGCAATAAAAACTATTGTAATAGCAAATTTTTAATATTTAAAAATATTTTAGTGATAAGTTATTAAGTGTTATAAATTAAGACTATCAATATATCCATTTATATCATAAAATTCTCTAAAGAGATTTAAAAATCATTTCTTTCCTTGAAAGGAGGAAATTATATAATTGATTAAGGGGTTATTATTAAGCTAATATTTATGGATGGATTTCCATCTATACAAGGACGCTTAATATACATGTACAAGGCACACATTATAAGAAATAAAATTTCTCTATTCTCTTTACTCATTTCTCTACTTTCTCTTTTTTTTTTCTTCTTCTTCTTAATAATATATACTTTTATAACAAGATATCACAATAACCGTTGTCCAATGCTTATAATTTCAAGAGTGTGAGATGACCTTGGTAAAAAAAAAAAAAAAGACAAAATCATTCGCAATTTCTTATGATATTGAAGCCCTTATCAAACGAATTATATGTTATTGAATCTATATAAGTTAAAATATTATTTAAAATGATCATGTTATTAGTACAAACCTTTAATATAATTATTTTTAATAGTTTAATTAATTTCTTCTTTTCTCTTAATATCATTGTGAAAAAGAAAATTTGATATATTGAATAATTCTTATTTTAGTCGACATGCAAATTTTCTTAGATCTACAATTATCTATAATTTCTTTTTAATATAGTATTATATATATGTATACAAGTTGGTTATGATCACATAACATTACATTTGTCTTGATAATATCAATTTTATATTATTTAGATTTTTTTTATTAAATACCCTTACAAAATATTATGTGTAGTGCAACAAGTCATTTTTTTTACTTGATATCACTATTTATATATATTTATGTGTAAGCTAATTGATATAATATAAGCTTTTTTGGCTTGTACCTTATCTAAAAAAAATTATATGATTAATCTTTTTATATATTTTCATGGCTAATTTATATTAGTTCAGATATCAAAAATTAATTATATATATTAATTAATACTTTTACTTATAAATACATATTGATCTTGCCACATAATTAATTTGGTTAATATCTTCAAACGTTAAAATGAGAATTACTCGTGCTGGTTTTACTTTAGATTACTTCAAGCTAGCTTCTATTAATAATATTGTTCATCATCTTATTGACCCATTGGGTTTATGTGTGCATATATTTTAAGAAACTTTTTAAAACAGGCGTTACAAGGATATTTATTTGTCCACGTATTTCTTTATTATGATATAAATGTATTTATTTATTTTTATTGTTGTATATAACTCTTCAATATTCTATTTACTTTCCTTTTTCTTCTCTGTTTTTTTTTCATCATGATCACCGAGCATACATAAAAACATGCATCATTCAGGTGACAAACTTTATTTACAATTATTTGCCATCTTCTTCCATTGGATGAGATATTAACATTTGATTCACATATATTTTGATATTCATTAATTAGCTATATGCAATATTATTATATTAAGATTTATCATTGTTCTTCATGATATACATTGATTTACATTTAAATTCAGACTTTAATACGTTTTATAATTAAATTTTAATAATGATCTATTATTTGCTAAACAAATGTTAAAATGTTAGAATTGTTTATGTGCTTATAATCTTAGATCGTTTTTTTTTTCATCATATTATTGGATTTATATTTGATATTTAACATCTAAAGAAATGATAGCTAGGTATTACAAATGCACTTTCTTGCTTTTACTCAATCTCTTTTACTATATTCATCAAAGAAGACAAACAGGAGCCTTGTATGTATGTAAGTATGTATATATATGTTTTATGTATTTATCTATTAGATTATATTAGCATGTAAAATTGATTAAATGTTATCTCAATCAATGGCTCATTTATAATTCTATTGAATACGGTTACAATATATTGATGGGTTTTATGTTAATTTCATTGGAAAAAAATTTGTCTATGTATTACTAAATTTTATTATCGTAACATTTGAATTTGTGAATATTGGATATATTTGTTATAAATAAATGACTTTATTTGGTATCTCAAGTTTTAAGATAGTAATTATTGAATAATGATTCAATATAAAATGTTACTTAATTATGCTTATTAATTTATGCATATATTTCTTTATCAAATGTAGAAAACACATGTATGCATATATGGAAATTTATTGTTGAGTAAAACTAATTGTGTAATTCATTTGTTATGTTTTAGAGATTCAAATTAGTTCATGAAGTGAATAGCACACTAGAATATCTAATCTCATGGTCATATATATATTATGACTTCTTAGATTTTTTTTTCTTGACTTTGATTTTTTTATCATAATTGTAGCATTGTCCCTATAAAGACTCACATATCAATTTTACTCTAATAATTGGGAATATGTGTCATAGATAAATAATTTATGTTAACATTTATAAAAACTAAAAATTTACAAAATTATTAATTTATTTTAACAAAAAAGGAAAATATTTAAAAAAAACCATAAAACTAACATTCCTAAAACTTATAATAACAAAAATAACACTCTCTAACTTTAATTCATACATCTCTCAATTCAAAATAAAGATACTATTTTTATTGTTATGAGTTTTAGTAATGTTATTTTAAGCAATTTTCTAAGATTTTATAGCAAAGGATTCCATTAAATACCTTTTACTATTTTGAATTTATTTTCTATATATATATATTAAAAATACAAATAAAAAGTTTTGATGCATATTTAACTATTCATTTATCTATTAATATGTTAATATTTGACATGGTAAAATATTAAATATTATTATAATTTATTTTAATTTTAATTAAAATGCATATGGAAAGGATTACATAAGAAAAGTTTCCTTAACTATGCTAATACAAGGTTCAAATTTGATTGTTTTTATAGAATTCACGTCTTCGTGTCAAGTGAGGAGGGAATATCATTAAATAAGACAAGTTAGTAAATAGATTTCCACCCAAATTTGCATATGAAGAAGCAAAAAATTACAAATTCAAATAGAAAAATGTCTTATGTCTTATCTTGAAAATTATATAAGAAAGTGCCTCGTATTAATATTATTAAATCAAATAGTAAGTTTTTTTTTTAATTGTTCCTTGAAGTGGACTTTTATGGCTAATGGACATGATATTAGCTAATATTATTACATTAAATGTGATGTTTGTATTTATTTGGAATGGAACACAAGAGTACACCAGAAGGCTTAATAGTTATGAGTATAATTAGAGTGCTGTATTATAAATTTTGATAATTCATTGAAGTTAATCACGGGCATGATTTTACTTAAAATTGTTACAAGTGTGTGATGACGTTATTTTAAAGAAAAATTAATACATATCATCACAAAAAAATATACATACTTTCACTTGAAGTGGAACTCAATTTAGCTTTTAATACAAACAAATATACCCCATTTAGACCGTTAACATGTCAGAGATAAAAATAAGGTAAAAAATTATCTGAAATGCTCTATAGATTATCATCTTGGTGAATTTCATTCAATAAATTGGATTATATATGATGAAATTATTTACATCTTTTTTGCTTTATTATTTATATTTTTTAGCTTTAATATTATGAATTTATTATTTATATTATTTTTAAATAATTATTATTAAGTTCAAATGAATTTAGACATATGCTCAAGTATTTTGAAAAGAATGATAAAAAGGTATTCTTATTTTGAAGATAATAAACAACAAACTTTTGGAGTCGTAATTTATTTATATTTTTGTTATCATAATATTTTTAAATAAAAAAAATGCAATTAATAGACCTCAAAGATATACCAAGACAATCCAACTAAATTATAACATTCGTAGCACCCTTATTTATCTAATCTATCAATTATGATTGTTAATAAAATAATAAAAAAGGTAATTATTCATCAACAAAACCTATAATTAGACTTGTTATTAATATCAAAAAAATAAAAACGTTACTGAATAATAGGGTATCATATCATTATGTAGTCGCACATACATTAGGTGTCCTAGAGACTATACAATTATTACCTTCCCTAAAAATATGAAAACAATAAAAATTTATGTGACCAATCTTTTCTAAGTAGTTAACCCAAGCAAAGTACCATCTCCACAGCATCGATAATGATATAGTGTAAAAAAGAGTCATCACATAAAAAGAGTCTAAGTCTAACTAAAGCCTTTATCACCCAAAAGTGGTGGCATACAATACTGCGTGAATATCTACAGAGAGTTCTGTCTCAAAAGTAAATGTAACTCTAATTGGGATACAAAAACAACCTTTGATAAAGAATCTTGAAAGAGCCCAAGGTCCAGTACGCTATCATATGCAGACTCCTTAAGGACTCAGTACTAACTCACACATGTAAGAAAGTAAACATTAATATAAAAAAACAGCAAAATAATAGATAATATAATATCATATAATACAGATAATTTGAGATAATTGGTTTATATATATCAAAATAGAAAGTAAATAAAAAATAAATATTTTCTAATTAGAGTATATGTTTCAATATATTGAAACATATACACAACAAACTCAGATTATACTAACTCAAAAGCTAATAATGCATAACAGACGATATAACGAGGTAAACCCACATCGTGATCATATCCATGTGGTACTCATCAACAAATAATTCACTAAATAATAAACAAGTTTCAACTCTCGTAGACAATAAAATCACTATTACCTCAATCAGTTGGGACCTTCGTCTAAACTACCTATTGTTGCTCTGTACTTTATACTTTCATAACTACTTGGTTCAACACTCAAACACGGCTATCCTCCAGCGCCAACACCACACAATGGGATGTGATTGGTAACCACCGATCAATAACAAGAAGTGTAACTATTCACACTCTCAAGAGACACACAGTTCACCACTAAAGTCAAATCGTGTACAAGAGATACATAGTCAAACCATGTACCCACACGGATAAGGATTTGATAATGAACCATAAAACGACCCACACCTAAATATAAGCTCTCCAAAATAATTGAAACAATAGATATAAATCACAGTGCTAATGTTGGTAGATACATTATTTTTTTATAAATACTTGTTATTAAAGCAAAACGAATTGAGCCAAATGCTCAATTAATTTGAAAAAATAATAATAAAAAGGCATTCTTGTTTGAAGACAATACATACCCATTTTTTGGAGTTATAGTTTATTTATTTTTTGATATCATAATATTTTTAAATGAAAAATTGCAGCTGATAAACCTCAGAGATATACCAGGACATCCCAACTAGGTTGGTACCACATCAACATCCTTCTTCATCTAGCTCATCAACTAAGTGTATTATTAAAATGATTAAAAGAGGCAATACAAATCATTCATTAGCAATACCTATAATTAGGTATGCTATTAATATCCAAAAAAATAAGAGCATTAGGTAATAATAGAGTATCCTACCATCATGTCACTGTATAGATATTAGATTCTCTAACGGCTTTACAATTATTTATAGCATTGCCTCCCTAAAAATATGGGAACAATAAAAATCCATGTGACTAATCTTTTTGAAGTAGTCAGCCCAAGCAAAGTACCATCTCTATGGCACCGATAACAATATAGTGCAAAAAATAGACAGCACATAAACATAGTTCAACTCCAACCAAAGCCTTCACCACACAAAAGTGACAACATATAATACTACGTCAATAGTTGTTACGAGCTCTACTTCAAAAGTAAATGCAACTCTAAGTGTAATACAAAAATAACCTTTGATAAAGGATCTTGAAATAGTCCAAGGCTCGGTACACTACTAGAGTTAAGAGATATAAACTCCTTAAGGACTTAGCCCTAACTCACACATGAAAGAAAGTAAATACTAATATAGAACATGCAGTATAAGAATAGATAATATAGATAACTCGAGGTTGTAGATATTATATATATCAAAACTAAAAGCATGCAAATAACAAATACTTTCTAATTAGAGTTTATGCTTCAATATGTTGAAACATATACACAACAAACTCAGATTATACTAACTCAAAAGTTGATCATGCATTACTGATGAGTGCTCAAAAAGCACTAAAATTACCATGATTTTATACACATTAATTGATTAAAAATATATATATTTATATGATTTTATCATATATTTATATAAATCTGTCTTTTCAGAATTATAGGTATTTTTATTGTTTTTCATGTATTTTTGCTTAGAAACGTAACTTAAAGACTCAAAGAGAAATACTGGAGGCAATACATCACAAATATATTCAAAAATTAAATGAGGAAAAGTCAAAAAAGATGAAAAATTGGACAAAATGGGTCAAAAGGTCAAAAATGTCAAAAAGGAGGAAATCGCGCATGTAGCCGCCAAGCCACGCCGACCAATACACGCAGCACGCCCAGCAGTACCCAGCAACGCGTGCGCCGTGCCAGCACAACGCTCAGTCCGCGCGTGCCGCGCGCACCCCTGCTCCATTCCGTGCGCGTGCCTGCACCCATCAGCACCCAGTCTACACGCTCCTCTGCTCCATTCCACGTGCGCCTCTACTCCATTCCGCGTGTGCCGCCGCGCCCCACCTACTTACTGACGCCAATTGACGTCATCATCACCTACTACGTGTTTCCTCCATTTTTAATCATTTTTAACCCACTTTTTCTTCCTTTCCTCACCTATAAATGCCCTCATTCTCTTCATAACAAAAAACACCTAAAAACACATCTTCTTTTCTCTTTATTTCTCTCCATTTTTTAGTTTTTTAGTTTTTCTTAGTTTTTATCTTTTCTTAGTTAGTTTTTCTTAGGTTTAGAGTTCTTCTCTTTTTGAGAAGAACTAATTATGTTTTTGTAATTTATTTGCTTTTTGATTCAATAAATGAGAGTGCAAATTCTGTTTGGAGGTTTTCCAGCAACAGGAATAACATCAAAATACTGTAAAGATTTTATTGTCTTTACAGTTATTTTTTATGTTTTATTCTTACATGTTATATTTAATTTGTTTGTGATTAAATTTAACTTTGCTGATTGTTTGTAAACATGATATAATAATAACGTTGTTATGCTTACGAAATATTAAATAGGTAAAAATCTCTAAAATGAATTGATTTTATTTTTATTCAAGATTTTATATTAAGAATGTTAGAGAGAAATATATTATTTTTCATTACAAACTTAAATCTGAAAATTAGATTTTAAGGTTTAGTTATCCGGTCTGATTTAGAGTAGTGCTCTTTTATTTGTTGGTACAATCACCCGGTAGTTAGAGTGAAGCTCTATTTCAAAAGTTTTTATAAGAATTATTATCTGAAAATGTATTGACAACATGTTTTCAGTAGTGATTTTATAACTTGAAAGTTAGTACTCGGATAACTAAATTATTAGGTTTAATTTGGAAACCTTGAATAAAGTTTAAACTGTCTAACCCCACCAAAGGTGGCATTTAAATGGTTCATTTTCAATCTCTTAGGAACAAGAATTAATTTAATTAACCAAATTAGTTATCAAACTCACTCATAGGTGTTAATTGATTTGTTTAGTTAACAAAGAATATCTAACCCCATCAAAGGTGGTATTCATATAAAAAAGGAAGAATCAATAAATATCAATTTATATCTTTAATAACCTAAATAATATGAGCAAGCATAATTAACTTAGTTTTTATATCCATAAATACTATTATAAATGATAAAATTTGCATAAATGTTTATTGAATCCATATCTATGTTTATTTTTATGTTATTAGATTAAAAACACAAAACCTCAAAATATCGTGACAGGATGTTTAGGATTTAATTTCGTTTTTAAAAGTTTGAATAATAAATGAAAAATCACATATATTCCTTCCTTAGATCGACCTTGGGAGTATACTTATCATTTTCTACGAAATGATTCGTGCACTTGCGAGAGTTTTATAAATATAAAACCAAAGTATTGGTAGGATCGGTGATGACGATTCTACCCATCAATTACAGGCAATATAACAAGGTAAGTCCACATAGAGACCATATCTAATTGGTAACATCTTTAGGTTGCTTAAGGCAACCACTCAATAGCAAATAAGTTACTAAATAATAAATACATTACAACTCTAATAGACAATAATATCACTATCACCTCAATCATTTGGGACCTTCGTCTAGACTTCCTACTATTGTCTATACTTGTTGCTTCCACAACTACTTGCTTCAATACTCAAATCGGGTTATCCTTCACAGCCAACACCACACGTTGTAGTGTGATTGGTAACCACTAATTAGTAACAAGATGTGTGACTACTCACAATCGTACGGGACAAAAAATCCACCATTAAAGTCAAATTGTGTACGGGAGACCCATAGTTAAAACATATACCTACACAAATAACAATTTGATAACTAACCATAAAATCACCCATACTTAAGTATAAGCTCTCCAAAATGACTTAAACAACATATATAAATCTCAATGCAAATTTTTTCAAAGTTTCAGTATTAAAACAAGTGGTGAGAAACAAGAGAAATGACGAGGTATATGTAAAACTCAGATTGCCTCCTCACCAAGGGTAGTGGCGAGGGTATTGGCAAGGTCCATAGTGAACTTGTTGGCGAGGTACTAAAAATTCAAATTTTTTCATTCCAAAAAATTACCAAGTACTATCTAGAAATTCTCTCCTCCGAAATGAACTAAAGACATAAGTAACAATATCGGCTAGCTCATATACTAGCTCCCTAAAAACCACAAACCAAAAAATAAGCATGCATACTACAAAAACCAACCCTATGATGTGTGTAAACATGTTTGTATACACAGCGTACCTAACTATGTGTGTGTGTGTGTGTGTGTGAATTACTGGTCTATAATAACCAACCTTATACAGAGAAAGATAAAATACACTAAGTAGAATGACAAACACTATATTTTGTACACAAAAAGCCAACATAAAGACACATAATACAACATGACTTACATTCTCTCTTTTTGGCTTTTTCGTATCAAAATATTGCACAGCTAGGTATAGAAACTCATCAAACATGACATGAACATGAATAAGTCCTTAAGATGTTTGTTCCTATGAATAAGACAATGACACACATCAAAACTCAAAAGACACATCTACACTAAGTGCATCCATCTTGAGTGCTCCATCCAACTTCATGAATCAACTCATCCAATTCTTATGGGATTCTTAACACATTGCACACAACACATCTGAAGCACAAAGACATCAATCTACACATATAACTTGCACATATGAAACAAACGCATATCTCATGAACGTATCATGCAGAAATAATGTGTAGTCAAAACATATGCTATCATGTTACCCCTACCTAGGTACACCACAATAGGCACAAACACAAGTAAACATGCACAACTCCCCTTAACTTCATGCAATACTCCTCGTAAATGCATACAAGTCAAACAAAAATATGTGGTGCAATCTTACACTCGTAGTATGGCAACAAACATATAGTTATGCATATAAACATCTTCCCTTTTTTGACATTGAAAGTCAAAGGTACATCCCTATATGAGGAAGATAAGACATAAAAATATGTTGTAATTCTAACATTAATGCAACACCATAGATAAGATTAAAGCAAATACTATAAGAAACAATTATGCATTCATGTGAAAAAGACAAAAGATAACACTGAGATAAACAAAAAGTAAAAGTATACAATACTCAACAAACTAAATGCACAAATAACACGAGAGAAGTTTAGATAGAAGACATCTGAATTTACTAACACATATGTCATGCATTCCAACAAAAAATACTAGGTAATGAACAATATCAAAGAAGCATGCAATAACTCACTAGAGTAGGGAAACAGGTAGACACAAAGGATGACATGTGAAGCAAGGGATTACAAGATATGTATGCAGCAAGTCATACTAACATTCCTAGTTATGCATAGTTCATATAAAGTGATGTCAAAGAGAAGGAAGTATCACATGAATAAGATAGCAACAATGACTAATAAACAGAATAAGAAACAAGAAGTAAAACAAACAAAAAAATTCCCTTAATAGCATACACATAACACACACATATCCCCCTAAAATTATACATGTGATACAATAAACATGTTAGTTATTCTACTCCAAAAACTCCCCCAACACAGAAGCATCTACACATAGTGGATGACAAGAATTACAAATAGAAAATTTAGGCTTGAACACACCTTTGTTGATCCAATCAAATTGATAAGTTCATATCCATGACACTTATACCCTTAAATATAGGCTCTTTTCTCTTGACTTCTCAAACTTCAACCAATGAAGTTATGAGAATAGTACACACAATTTAGATGTTTATGTAACACTTCCATCATTTCACTTTTCTTTTCTTTTCTTTCCTCCTTCCTTTTTCTTTTAAGAAAAAAAATAACAACATTTCATTTTTTTTATTTTCTCCATCTTCCCCATTTTTATATAATTCCATTTTTACCCTTGTTCTTGTTTATTTGGTTGATTGAAACTAGGGGTAATACAAACAATCCAAAGAGCATACAAAAAATATGATCAATCAAAGGATGGATAAGGTAAGTGGGAATACATAGTTTGGCTAAACCTATATTTAGGTGAAAAGAAATGAAAAGATAACATAATAGCTCAAAGAATGGAGAATAAGGATAAGAAAACATTGCTAGAAAGAAGGATCAAATGATTCAAGGATGGCCTAAATCCTTTTAATAACCAAGAAGCACCTAGAATTTTTCCTTGAGAGACACTAAAAGTGGATTTTAGAGCTTGTTAGAGATATACAGATGAACAAGGAAAGAGAACAATATAAGCTTCTCAAAATAACTATACAAATTCATAAAGAAATGGTATATGCAAAGGAAAGACGTATTTTGATAAAAACAAGCAGGAAAAATTTAGCCATATATGCTCTCAAGGAATACACATGTCAAAACATCCACACTTCAATTTAAATCAAATGCATGCCAAACATATAACAATATAATCCCTCTAAAATACATTTTACATGCAATAGTTTAGCAAAGAGAACACTTGTCTGTCTCACGAAACACAAAAACAATAACTATCAAGTGAGATGACAAGGAAGGTATTAAGGTAAACTAATGCCCAAGAAGAAGCAAAAAGTGCCTCAAATGAGACAATCATCAAAACACATATCATTGTTATTCAGGAGAAGGAAAGAAACTAACTAACTAGGGAACAATGCAAGCAATATCCCTGAGAAAAGAGAGAAAGGCAAAGGTTCCAAGCCAGAAACAAAAGAAATGCTTAGACAGAGACAACAACACAAATAACAACATCTATGTATTGTCTATAGATACATATAAAGCACAATAGTAGGATGATTAGGGAAAATAAGAACAGATACTAACAAGGGATAGACAAAGGACCAACATACAAAATACTAGGTATATGAAAGTAGAACCTAGTAAATCAGGTAAGATGCAATCTAGATGACATGGAATATGAATGACAAGACTACAGAAAGTATAATTCTAACACTTTGACTCTACATAATAAGCATGTGACATGATGTGCATACAAAAGGCCATAGAAGAATAAGCATGCAATATGCAAGACAAACGCATATAAGGAACATGTCAAGGCAACTACCATATGATGAAACTAGTAAATGATTAGTTAGACAGGTAAAGCAACAAATATGACAACTGACATACTGTGCACTCCAAAGAAGCATTAAGAGAGAGACAAGAAGAAGGGTCAAATAGATGAACACACAAAAAATGACATAAATTCACATACAAAAGAACAACAAACAAAGAGAGGAATGAAATAAACAACTCAACCCCAACAAATCACTCAAAAATAGTGATCAAATAGCATCCATCCATTCAAAGAATTTGTGAGGAGTAACTAAGCTAGGATATAGTATCTAACCCATATGAGCATGATGAGTATATGAAACTCATAATATGTTATATTTAAATTTTTTGGAAAATCTAGTCAAGTAACCCATATAAATAAGGTAAGGTAGACGTTTTGAAGCAGATTTACTACTTTCCATACTATGCCTCAGATGTATAATTCAAACTACTTGAACATGCTCAGATAAGCCAAAATAGCTACATCTAGTCAAAGGAGATGGGGAAGAGTGAGTGAAGAATTACGTGAAGTAGTTCTCACATATTTAGGACATTTCCTAGCAATGTGGTCGAAAGTTCCACAACCATTACAAGTACAAACAATGGAACTGAAAAAATGGTCCCAAAATCCAAGGAGTAGTATGTAGAGCAGAAAAAGAGGTAATGATCACACTAAATTTCACACGAGGCTAAAAGGTTAAATTCTCGCAGTGTAGTCTCAAGTGCTCAAGTTCATCACAGTAGTGACAAGTGGAAATGACAGTAGGTAAAGGCAGTAGTCTACTACTAAAGCAATGATAAGTGTTATCCTTAGGTGAATAGCTCACCTTGCTAGAGGAAATAGGCTAAAATGACACAATTGACACTCCTTTTTTGGTCTATAGCAGTAGACTTCAACTTTATCTCTTGATTTGTTGACTTTACAAATTTAATAGTACATACTGTTGAGGTAGAAATCCCTTTATCATAACCAATGCCACGTTTGTCTCCAAACATCTTGGTATTGTTGAGGATTTCATTAAAACTCTTTGACCCAATCATCATTTTCACAATGAAGTTAGAGTGAGCTAGCTCCTTCACATTGACACTAAGCTTGTCCTTCAATCTTTAATCAACTTTTCATTTTCATTAAAGAAGTTTTCAATATATGTTATAGAATTTTTCAGAATCCTAACTTTCTCATTTATTTGTTCAACCTAAACTTCCTTTCCGATAATCGAATAAGCCAGATATTCCTTTGCACTCTCAAGAACTATAATCTACTTCTTCAATTTTTTAATCTCGACACTCTAATCAAAAGAGAGATCATGACTAACAAATAGCTATGTAGTTTTACCTAAAGTAGGAACCTTCAACTATTCCTCAAGCTTTTTAGCTTCCTCATGATTTGCATTTAACTTTTTTAGCAAATCACCATATCTCTTTTGAATGACCTTACACCTTCATATGAGATCATGTTGGTGTCCATCGTTAGAGGACTTACTTTCCTCTAGACATTTCTTCAAGCACTCATCTCATATTCTTTTTCATTAAGGTTCTCCATAGCCTTTCTCTTATCCTTTTAAGACTCAATACACTCAAATAATAGAGCATTGTAAGAGTCAAGAAATTTGTCTTTCTTATCTTCAAATTTATCGTCTTCGGTAGTCTCTTCTTAAACATCTAAAGTAGTTATTGAAGGATCAACGATACTACTAGAAGCAACAAAGACCATAAAATTAGTATCATCCTCATAATTTCTATAGGTACTATCCAAAATAGTTACCTTATCTTTCATTGCATGCCTTTTTGTGCGATTCTATTTTTTAAAACATTTGTAAGCAATGTAACCAGGTATCCCACACTCGAAGCATTTAATCTTTTTCAAATGCCCTTTGTTTGTTTTCTCAGGTTCATTATCTGAACATCATCAATTTTTACAGATTTTGAACAATTAGAATTTCAACTATTGTCTCTAAAACTCCCAGAGGAGGATTTATTCTTTTTGAAGAATCTTGTGAATCTTTGAGTAAGAAACATTGTCTCTTCCTCATCAATATTAGATTCATAATCGACAGAAGTGGTATTTGTGTTATTACTGAGACCACTTTCCTAAGTAGTTTTGAGCACCAAATTCTTTCCCTTCTTAACAACATTTTGATCTTATCAAGTAATAGGTGATAAAGTTCGAAGACTTATAGGTCACCAATTAACTCATTAACAGTAATTTCACTAGGCTTCTACATGGACTAAAGAAAAAAAACTTTGGCTTGAAACTGATAGGGTAGGCTAGTGATGATATTCTCAATCTACTTTTTCTCGCTAATAGGTCTACCCAAGTTGTAGGAACAATTGACAATGTTGGAAAAATGTGCATAGAATTTATCAAAGGTTTCATCCTCTTACATGATATAGAGGTCAAAATATCTATTGAACTTTAGAATTTTGGATCTTTTTACAACTAAAGTACTTTTATGTGTAGTCTCCAAAATGGTCTATGCTTTTTTTAAAGAACTACAACTCAAAATTCTTCGATATTCATCCAGCTTAATAGCCCTAATGATTTCATAAAGTCTTTTACTATTCCATTTAGATTCCTCACGTTATCTTTAGCATATTCAATCATGGGTTTAGGAATCACAGTGTTATCAAGTATGGTTTTGGTTGGATACATCCAGCCACTCTCAACAATAACCACACAAGATCTCCATGGGATCACAAAAGACCCTCATTTGAGATTTTCGATAGGCATAATTCAGCCCATTAAAAAGTGGAGGTTTACCTACATTACCTCATTCTTTTGATTCCATTAGAGAAAGTGTGTATGTGAAAAAATGAGTTGAAAGAATCAACACCAGAGTAGTTAAGCCCAAAAAGGTGCATCAACTTTAACACCAATTGAAAGAGTACAAGGCCAAATACACTATTAGGGTTAGGAGATGTAGACTTCTAAAGGAATCTTCCCTAACTCTCACACGTAAAAAATAAAATAGTATACATAACACATAGCAAAAGTATAGATAATGTAATATCAAATAATATAGATAACTTGAGACATTAGATATTATATATATCAAAATAGAAAGTAAGTAAACAAAAAAATGCTTTCTAATTAGAGTTTATGCTTCAATATATTGAAACATATACACAACAAACTCATATTATACTAACTCAATAGCTTATCATGCATAATAGGTAATATAATGAGGTAAAACCACATAGGGATTGTGTCTATACAGTAATGATCGGGGCAGAACCGACGTCGCCGATCCTGCCCGTTACTTTTGTTTTATTTATTTATAAAACTCTCGCAAGTGCAAGAATCATTTAGTAGAAAATGATAAGTATACTCCCAAGGTCGATCTAAGGAAGGAATGTATGTGGTTTTTAATTTATTATTCAAACTTTTAAAAACGAAATTAAATCCTAAACATCCTGTCACGATATTTTGGGGTTTTGTGTTTTTAATCTACTTACATAAAAATAAACATAGATTCAATAAACATTTATGCAAATTTTATCATTTATAATGGTGGAGTATTTATGGATATAATAATTAAGTTAATTATGCTTGCTCATATTATTTAGGTTATTAAAGATATGAATTGATATTTATTGATTCTCTCTTTTTTATATGAATACCACCTTTGGTGGGGTTAGATATTCTTTGTTAACTAAACAAATCAATTAACACCTATGGGTGGGGTTGATAACTAATTTGGTTAATTAAATTAATTCCTTTTTCTAAGAGATTGAAAATGAACCATTTAAATGCCACCTTTGGTGGGGTTAGACAGTTTAAACTTTATTCAAGGTGTCCAAATTAAACCTAAGAATTTAGTTATCCGAGTACTAACTTTCAAGTTTTAAAACCACTACTAAAAACATGTTGTCAATACATTTTCAGATAATAATTCTTATAAAAACTTTTGAAATAGAGCTTCACTCTAACTACCAGGCGATTGTACCAACAAATAAAAGAGCACTACTCTAAATCAGATCGGATAACTAAACCTTAAAATCTAATTTTCAGATTTAAGTTTGTAATGAAAAATAATATATTTCTCTCTAACATTCTTAATATAAAATCTTGAATAAAAATAAAATCAATTCATTTTAGAGATTTTTACCTATTTAATATTTCGCAAGCATAACAACGTTATTATTACATCATGTTTATAAACAGCCAGCACAGTTAAATTTAATCACAGACAAATTAAATATAACATGTAAGAATAAAGCATAAAAAATAACTGTAAAGAAAATAAAATCCTTACAGAACTTTGATGTTATTCCCGTTGTTGGAAAACCTCCAAGCGGAATTTGCACTCCCATTTATTGAATCAAAAAGCTAAAAAATTACAAAAACATAACTAGTTCTTCCCAAAAAGGGAAGAACTCTAAAACTAAGAGAAATTAACTAAGAAAAGCTAAAAACTAAGAAAAACTAAAAATCTAAGAAAAGAGAGAAAGAAAGAAGAGAGAAGTGTGTTTTGAAGGTGTGTTTTGAAGTGAAGGGAATGGGGGTATTTATAGGTGAGGATGGAGAGAAAAAATGAGTGAAAAAATGTGAAAACGCGTAGTGCAAATGCTGAGGTCATTGATGATGTCAGCATGACGTCATGGGGCGGCTGCACGTGAAAAATGGGGCAAAATGGGCGTCGGCACGCGCGGAGGGCAGCTGGGCGCGCAGGGGCGCGCGCTGATGCGCGCGGACGTGGGGCGTGCTGCGCGCGGACGCCGGGCGCGCGGGTTGGCGCGCCGGGCTCGGCGCGGCGTCGCGATTTTCTCTTTTTTGACATTTTTGACCTTTTTGACCCATTTTATCCAATTTTTCCATATTTATTGACCTTTCCCCATTTATTTATTAATATATTTGTGATGTATTGCTTCCAGTATTCCTCTTTGAGTCTTTAAGTTACATTTTTAAGCCAAAATACCTGAAAAACAATAAAAATACCCGTGATTCCGAAAAAGACAAATATATATAAATATATGATAAAACATATAAATATATATATATATATATTAATCAATTAATGTGCATAAAATCATGGTTATTTTAGTGCTTTTTGAGCACTCATCAAGTAACATCCACCGGTTGCTTAATGTAATTACTTAGCAGTAAAAAATTCACGAAACAATAAACAAGTTACAACTCTAATAGATAATAAAACCACTATTACCTCTATCAATTAGGACCTCTATCCAAACTGCCTACTACTACTCTGTACTTACTACTTTCGTAACTACTTGATTCAACACTCGAACCCTACTATCCTTCACAACCAATAATATACAATGCGGTATGATTGGTAACCACTGACTAGCAATAAGAAGTGTAACTACTCACATTCTTAAGGGATACACAGTCCACTATTAAAGTAAAATTGTGTACAAGAGACATACAGTCAAAGTATATATCCATATATATAATGATTTGATAACTAATCCAAAATAACCCACACTCAAGAAAGAGGGAATGAAACATAGAGAAACAGACGCAACAGGGAACAAAAAAAAAAGAAGACAAATGCAAGAAAGGGAAAAGCAAAAGAAGATTGGAGCGCAAAAAATTAACGCAAAAGAAGATTCTTTTGGCTAACCACTTTTCTTTCAATTCCTCTCTGAAAAATTATGGTGAATTCATTTATGTTATATTTAATTTTTAGTATGAACTATTTTTTCTTTATTCTAGGAAAAATATGTAATTTAATTCCAAACTATGCTTGATTTTCTATGTTAATTTGAATTATTTCTCTGCATGTTTATCTGATTTATTTTGAGTTTGTTGTTTCTAATTAATCGGTCATTAATTAGATTAGTTTAATCTTGTGAATTACTATCCAAAAAGGGATTTATAGGATAGATCTGAAATATTTTGATATATGTAAATATAGAGATCGAAAAACTTGTATAAACCTATGTAGGATTACAATCATTGGTCTTAATGCTTTCTTGCTTTATTAAATTACATACTCTTGTGTAAATTATTGAACAAGAATGTTTCTAATTGAATGTCGAAAAAGGCTTTTGGATTTTTTTGGAGATTGCTAACAAACAGAGAGAATTAAATTCAATTAGTTAGATGAGTAGAGCATAGTAAGGGATTAGGTGAAATCGATTTCCTAGAAGTTTTCTTCCCATTAATTTGATCTTTTAACAACATCTTTATTTTCTTTGCATATTTTCTTTAAATTAATTTCAATTACAACAACCTTAGTGACTTCTCTAGATAAAATTAAGATTAGTATAATTTTTGTATTTGTCAAACGTAAGTTACCAATCCTTAAGGACGATACCCTTCTTATCATATTATTATAAAACTACGATATTATACCCTTATAGTTTTGTACCGATTACGTTTTTTGGCACCCTTGTTAGGATTTATTTGTTCTTATGTTTTCCAATGTCAATACAAAGTAATCTTGATGGCAAGACATGGCAAAAAAAATTCTTACTAAATTCTTTCCACTTGTAAAAATAGCCAACTCGGGAGTAAGATTGGTCAATTCAAGCAAAATGATTTTGAAACAATCTATGAAGCATAGGAAATATATAGAGATATGATTCGGCATTGCCCTCAACATGGATTGCTAGATTTGTTGCAAGTTTAGATGTTCTATAATGGCTTAAATGGAAAAACTAGAACCATAATTGATGCTACTTCTGGTATAAATTTGATGTCAAAGACAACTGTATGTGCTACTTCTTTTTTGGAAGAAATGGCCTCAAAAAACTATCAATGACCAACTGAAAGATATATGGCTAAGAAATTTTCTGGGATTCATGAATTGGAGCTGTTTGCTACCCTTTCAACTCAAGAGCTTCTTTATCTCATCAGATTCTAGCCTTGATAACCCAAAGAATACCACAAAGTGTAGAATATGTTGTAGATTCAAGTATGATAGTTCTGATGAATGAAGCAAGTCAAGAACATGTTCAATACATCAAAAATCACAACTATAACTAACATGGTAATCCTATGAAAAATTACTACCATTCAAGCTTCAAAATCAAGAGAATTTTTCTTATGGAAACACAAAGAATGTGCTGCAACCTTCTCCAGGATTTGATAGTCAACCAATCGAGAAGAAGATGTCACTTGAGGATGCCATGGCTTCCTTTTTTGAGTAGGCCAAAGCAAAGTTTAAAAAGAGTGATTCACAGATGGATTACATTGAGACTCATTTTAGCAATATGGGAGCAAATATGAAAAATCTTGAAGTACAAATTGGGAAACTAGCCATGACCATCAATGCCCAACAAAGAGGAAATTTTTCTAGCAATACATAAGTGAATCCAAAAGAACAATGCAAGGCCATTACACTTAGGAATGAAAGGAAAATTGAGAGGTCATCATCAAAGGAAATCGAGTCCACCTCTACAGCTCCAAACAATGGCCAAAGCAATAATAAAGTAAAAGATGAGGGGATTGTTGATGATACACTAAGAGAGACTGACATGTATCCATCAATTTCATTTCTTGACAATCCTCTTATTCTCTCTACTCCACTTACTTATCCTCAATGCTTTCAAATAAGAAATTTTCTAATTATTTTGGATATTTTTAAGAAAGTTCACATAAATATTCCTTTTACATATGCCTTGAAAAAAATGTCAAATTATTCCAAATTCTTAAAGGACATCATGTCCAAGAAAAAAAGGTTGGAGGAGTTTGAAATAGTGAAGCTTTTTGAAGAATGTAGTGTCATTCTTCAAAAGAAATTACCTCAAAAATTAAAAGATCTGGGGAGTTTCACTTTGCCTTACACTATTAGAAATTCATTTTTTGATAAATTTTTATGTGATCTTAGTGCTAGCATTAATCTTATGCCACTATCTATTTATAGGAAATTGGGACTTGGAGAGATGAAATAAACAACCATTTCTTTGCAACTAGCAAACTGATCCATCAAGTATCCACATGGAATCGTAGAAGATGTATTGGTAAAGGTGGATAAATTTATTTTTCCAACTAATTTTGTGGTGTTAGATATGGATGAAGATCAAGATATCCCACTAATTCTTGTCTGACCATTCATAGGAAGGGCTTTAATGAATGTTCAAAAAGGTGAGTTAACATTAAAAGTGAACAAGGAAGAAGTTACATTCAACATCTACGAAGCCATAAGATTTCTAGAAGATCCAAGCACTTGCTTTCAGGTAGATGTCATTGAGCAATGTGTAGTAAAAGCCTTTCAAGAGGATATGCTGGCCAAACACCTAGAACAATGCATCACCACTTCATCTCATGCTTATGATTTTAATAACTTTTCTATTTGTGAGTTTGATTTACCTTTTGTTAGTGAAGAATTTATTCACTATGTATATTTCTTAGAAGCATTGCAGCATGTTACATCATTAAGCAAAGAAGTTGAGAGGCTACAGCTAATGGTAGCAAAGACGAATTCTGTAATCTCTACAAAAAAAAAAGTGTAACAAATTACAACTCCAAAGTTGAAGCAATTTCCTAAGCATCTTTGCTATGCGTTCTTAGGTGATAGTTACACCTTTCCAATGATTGTTGCAGCATCACTTATACTCGAAGAAGAGGAAATGTTACTACATGTGTTAAGGGAGCATAAAATAGCCTTGGGATGAACTATCTCTGACATAAAAGGTATAAGTCCATCCATTTGCATATATAAGATTCTAATGGAGGAACTTTACAAACCATCAATTGAGCCCCAAAGAAGATTAAATCCAACGATGAAGGAAGTTGTGAGAGTTGAAATTTTGAAGCTTTTCAATGCTAGAATTATTTATGCTATTTCAGACAGTTCATAGGTAATTCCAGTGTAGGTTGTACCAAAAAATGGTTGAATAATGATGGTGAAAAATGAAAACAATGAGCTTATTCGTACAAGAATAGTCATTAGTTGGTGTGTATGTATGGATTACCGCAAGTTAAACAACATAATAAGGAAGGATCATTTTCCACTTCCATTCATTGATCAAATGTTAGATCGATTGGCCAAATATCCCTATTATTTCTTCTTAGATGGTTATTTGGGGTATAAATAGATTGTCATAACTCCCAAAGATTAGAAGAAAACTACATTCACATGCCCCTACAAAACATTTTCTTTCACAAGGATGCCCTTTGGATTGTACAATTCCCCAACAACATTTCAACGTTGCATGATGGTTATCTTTTCAAATATGGTGAAAGATATAATGCAAATTTTCAAGGATGACTTTTCAGTTGGAAAAGCATGTCATCTCCCTATTGAGTTAGAGCATAAAGCTTTTTAGGCTGTAAAGAAATTTAATTTTTTATTTGAAGGCAGCAGTGGAAAAGTGACTTCTTCAATTGAATGAAATGGATGAGTTTTGAAATAATGTTTATGAAAATGCAAAGATCTATAAAGAAAGGACAAAGAAGTGGCATGAAAAATAGATTCTTAGGCGTGATTTTGCTTCAGGATAGTAGGTTTTGCTCTTTAATTCATGACTAAAACTCTTCCCAAGTAAGTTAAGATCAAGATGGACAAGTCCTTATACAATTGACAAAGTTTCCCCTTTTGGAGCAATAGACTTAAAGGACAAGGTAGGGCATATATTCAGAGTTAATGGTTAGTTATTGAAGCACTATTATGAAGAAAAAGTGGAGAGAAATTATGACTCTTTAGTTTTTATCCGATAAATTTTAAGGATGGGGATAGTTTCGGGTAAAAACCAAACATGAAACAACGGGTTGGGTATAGTTATATTGATAACCATACCCAAAATTAATTATATTTATTTAATTATTGTTAAATTAAATTATATATTAATTAATAATTAAGGTTCATTAAGAATTTTTTTAATTTTTTTGGAAAAATAGGTTTTTTTTAATTTTTTTAATAACCACTCTGAATTGTAACCAGTGGGTAAAAAACCATCCATGAACCGTACCAATTTTTGGGCGGTTTTGGATATAGATTTTATAATTCAGTTCGGAAACAGTTATATCAAAAATCGCCCCTGCTTGTACCCGTGTCCATCCCTAGGTAAGTCCCATTAGTCTTATAATTTAAAAAATTGGTCCCCATGATAAAGTTTTACACTAAATTGTCAAATACACAGTAGATAGAGGACATTTTATATATTTCAAAAAAATTGAACCAAAAAAATCAAATGCGATGCTAAATATCCCAACATCACTCCTAACCCATCTATTGAAAATCAAATCCCTAACCCCTCATCTTGAACTTTCCCTAGGCTTTTTTTATGGTGATACTCACCTAAATCTCTAATTCCAAACCCTATAATCTACTCTTATCCATAACCTAACACACTTCACAACCCATATGGAATTCAATTTGTACAATAGAAAGAATTTTTCAACCCTATATAAAGATATCATGGAAAGAAGAAGATTCAAACTCAATGAGCTGAATTCATGAAATGGATGGATTTGATTGCTACAAGTTCTTATCAGATGAGGGAGATGGCTAAGGTTGTAGCCTTGACAGTTGAAATCAGTTGGGAAAGAAGAAGCAAAGATTAATAGGGAAGCTAATGAAAATCTTTCCCTTGGAAATCCTATCTTAATATGCTCTTACATAGAGTCCATAGTGTCATTTTTTGGTTCAATTTATTTGAAATATTAAAACTACCCTTAATTTATTGAGCATTTAAAAATTTAGTGTAAAACATTTCCTTCTAAACCAATTTTTTTAATTAGGGGTGTCCAATAACCGGCCGGAATCAGGTTAAACTGAAAAACCGGATCGGATTGGACCAAATTGAATAGTTTTATAAATAAAATGGTTCGATCTAGTTTGTATTACATAAAATCGATTTTTAAACGATCCGGTCCGATTATACAAAATTTTAAACCGGTCAGATCGGACCGGTTTTAATAAATAATTAAAAAATTTCTTTCCTTTGCATATATAAATGCTAAGATATTACACACTTTCAGTTTTCCTCCCCTCTTTCTAACTATCCTCACGCTATCTTCTCCAAAACCCTAAGCTAAAACCAGTCGCCGCCTTCATCCCTCCATCACCAGCCAGGCGCCAACTGACCTCGCCTCGCGTCACCTCGGTTCACCTCACATCGCCTCGGTTCGCCTCGCGTCTCCTCGCATCCAGTAATCCATGGACAAAATAGATATGAGTCATATTCATAAGACTGATAGACTCTTTGTAATCACATTTTAGTTTATTGGTTGAATTCGTCTAAAATATTTATGATGAAACTTGGTTTTTTATGTTTTAATGGTGTAGTATTGTTTAGATCTATGTATGAAATATATTTTTATTTGTGTTCTTTATACAGATCTTTGAGGTTGATTAAGATTCTAATCTGTTTGATTTTGGTGACTGATTTTGTTTTTCTACTATTGAAGCTACGCTGATAGAATGTGGCTCTGATTTGTTTTATATTCTTATTTTTGTTTAGTATCGGTGTTTTTGATATTTTTCTCTTTTGTTTTTAAATCTTTTAAATATTGGATCTATATTCTGAATATCGAACTGCTGAATTTTTTTATCATTTTTGTGTGATTTTCTTAATGACGATCACATGATCTCCGCCTTCGGCATTGTCTTCTTCTTCTTCTCTGCCTAATTTTTTTATTGTATTTATGTATTATTAACTGTTCAAAACCGGATTAAACCGTTCGGTCACAAAAATTTGGATAGTCAAACGGTCTGATCCGGTCCGGTTTGAACAATATGAACGATTCAATTTGGTTAAAAAAAAATTATTCAAAACCAAACCAGACCGGACTAGACCATAGACACCCTTAGTTTTAATTATAGGACCAATGTGACTCACCTCAAAAGTTATAGGACTAAACTATATTAAACCAAAAATTACAGTACCTGTAGAACCCTTAACCCAAATAAATAAAAAAAGATCTTTCAATATTGTTTAAGATTTTCTTAGTAGGTACGTTGGGGCTTAGTTAATAGTGGGTGCTTTCTTCCAATATCTTCATTCAGAAGCAATCAATCGCTGATCCATTTTTTATATGTGGATGATCTTCTTATTTTCGGTCGAGCTTGCCCGTCAAACTTCTAAGTATTATCTTAGATTTTTTAATTATATGGACATCTTTTGATTCAGATTTTCCATTTAGATAAATCTTTTGTTTATTTTAGTAGAGGTATACCTCAAGACAATGTTCATAAAATAGTTGAGATGCATACTGAAAGCTAATCCTTGTCCTATTTATGTGTCAATCTAGGCTAGGAAAGAAGCATGGAAAGGGCTCACATTTTCTTTGGCAATGCATAGATGCTTGATTTTTTCCATCATTCCTTTCAGATATATAAATGGCCAAAATCAATCTTAGATGGTTTAACAAAAGTCATTCGTAATTTTTTTTGGTCGAGAAAGATGGATAAACTAAAACTCTTTTAGGTCACTTGGAGATATTATTGTTGTCCTCTAAAGAAAGGACGTCACCTTTTAAATGAGCCTATGTTAAGAAAGTTTCCTTGGCAGATAATCACAAGGAATTATAACACATTACTTTATTTATACAGGCGTTACTTGAATAAGGAGGAAGCTTCATAGACCTGCTATATTTGCTCTCCCGTTTGGCTTGGTTTACAACCCTAATATTTGATGCTCTTGATGGAATCCAAATGGTTAATTTATAAGAACTCCTCATTACAATTTAGGACTCTTAACCAAATATTGCATTAGAGACTTCATTAGTAGTTGTTAGGATTGGTATGGATTCTAGAGTTTGGATACGCTCAATTAAAAGAGGAATCACAACCTGTAAGGCTTATATTCACTTAGGGTAGTTGAAAATCTAAAGAGTTAGGGCAAGACTATTTGGGCCCCTTCCATACCACCCTCATGATCTATTTTATTATGGTGTGTCTAATCGACATGAATTGTATGCAATGAGTATATAAGTATATGTATCACAAACAAGAAATATAATGATAATAAAAGATAGTTCATACGGAGATTATGTTATTAGAAATTAATTAAAACTAAAAAATAAAGATCAATTTTATTATTTTTTAAGAAAGAAAAATTTAAAGAACTAAAAATAAATAGCAGTAATTAATTGACTCACAATTATCAACTAAAAAGATATATGAGAAAATATCTAAGAATACTAAATCCTCTAATTTTTTAAGTATGTGAATTACTAAAATCCCTCCAATATAATGATCAATTAATTACATTATCAATTTAATCTAACCTAATATGTATTCCTCTCTCAAGTAAATTACACACCATATAGTAATTAACTTAATCACACTCTCATGTCAATTAAATTTCATACTACTCATTAAGTTCATCAATTATGGATCACATATATAAGAATCATGCAGCTCTACCTAAAAACTATGCATGTTATTTAATCAAAATAAATAATTAACTCTCAAATCTATTTAATTTCCTATATATATTAATTGTGGCTAAACAATTAATAACATAAAAATCATTTTAAATAATATAATTAAATTGAAATCATAATTGGGGTAACAATATTATTCATTACATGTAGAAAATTAGGGTCAGAAGAACCCCTAGATTAATAAACTAGCTAGACATGATTGTGTTCATAAATCTCATATTTCTCAACAAGAAAGATACACATATTAATAAAGAAATGAGAAAAATAATGAATACAATCAATATCTTGAATTGTAGCATCAATCTCTTATTGAATCTTCACCAAAATTGTATCTCCTCTTGAAATTGTTTTTTCTCTTTTTGGCACCAAAAACTGATAAAAAATGTTAAATTTGGTTATTTTAGATTTTTGGTGCAATTAGGCTTAGATGGAATATTAGCTTAAGATCAAAGGTTGAGATGAAAAAAGAGAACATTGAAAGTGCTAGCCAATAAGATCACGACATGTGGCCAGTGAGAGACATAGGACAAATGAGCGCGTGATGCATGGCGGGGGTAAACTGGTGATCATCAATGCGGGTTAAGTTAGCGATAGGTGATACATAATGATTGGTTGATCCGGATTGTATGTCACCCCAGTGAAAAGAATGAACGAATCACTAATGACTCATGGCATGCTAGTTAACTGCTTGGCAAAACTCAGAGTGAACATCGTAGTGACAAGTGGCAATGCCTGCACTAGCTAGTACACACAGCACGCTCGATTGGCTCCCTTTTGATTTCGTGGCATCTATATGTGGCAATGACTGGTCAGTTGGTACACACGATGCACTTTGATTGGCTTCCTTTACTTATGTGACATCCTCATGTCAACGACTTATTGGTCCTACATTAAAAAATTCATAAAAATTTAAAAATATTTTTGAAAAATACATTTTCGTCCTTTTTCACTAGAAATTTCATATTTTAATATTTTTAACCCTAAAAGTATTACTTATTGAATAAAACAAATAAATATTAAATCAAAAAATACAACAATGACTCTACTTTCATAGAGTTATCTGTGGCTTTCAAGACAAGCTCCTTATGTACTATCGGTTAAAGAGTTAAGGAATAGTCTTCCCTTCTATGTGTTCCCTTTGGGGCTTAGCATAGAAAACCATTTCTCATCTATTTTTGAGTTTTCATATCACAAGTGCTCTTTGGGATTTTTCATGCTCTTTTTTCTCAAGCAACCTCGTACAAACTCCTTCGTTCTTAATCTTTGGACAATCCCAATGGCAACTAACTTTGGGTCTTGATAACTTATGGAAAGCATGGATTATCTCAACCATCTAGGTAGTATGGATAGCCATAAACAATTATTGTTTTTTAAGAACAGATGGATAGTTCTATGGCACACATTTTTCACAGTTTAATGATTTATTCTTGAGGCAGATCTTACGCAATATAGATCCATGCGAAGTATAGTGGATGAGCTTCAGGTGCTCAAGTTTCTACGAATACAAGGCATCCCACGGTGGGCTCCATAAATCCTAGAGGTTATTTGAAGGTTGCGATCTTCGAGATGAATAAAGGTCAATACAAATGGTATTGGTTTTGGGTCGCCAGGTCTAGTAGATTGTGCAGGTGTTTTTAGACCTCAAATTCATTTGTTAAAGAATATTTTTACATCCCACTTAGGGTCTCATATGCCTTTAAGGCAAAATTCGCAATAGCCATTCACAAGACTTTGGGTTGGAGTGAGACTCGATTTATTTGTTGCTTTCTTTTAAATTATGTTACTTTTGATGTCATCAAGATGGTATTTTACCTGGACTAAGTCCTTAGAAAAAGTTAATTACATGGAATTCCTTTTGGTGGTGTCGTATTATTCGTTAGCTATTTTATTCACTAATATGCTAACAACAAATATAATTATAAATTTTATTAATAATTATTTAGTATTTTTTTATATATTTAATAATATTTATAATTAAAAAACTAGATAATAAAAATATCTAAGAGGTGCAAATCTAATTGAAATATTCCTATTGTAACATGTTAGTTATAATATTTTATTAAAAAAAATTATTATTACTAAAATATATATAATTGTCTTCGGTTATAGTTAATTTTATTATTAATAAATAAAATTATTATTAAATAACAAAAATTGGGCAATAACAATTAAATTGCAACAATAATTCAGATATATAATAATTGTAATAACAATTTTATTTGGAACATTAATGCCACTTATGACTCCAGTAACTTTTATTATGAATTGAACTAAAAAAACATAAAACCGACTCCAACTGTAAAGGAATTAAGGCCCAGAAGCACCCTTTATTTAATAAGTTTTGATAGTAGGCTAGGAAAAGAAAAAGAATCAATAATCATGTCAGTATACCATCGAAAAATCCATGACAAATATTAGGTTTGATAGATTAGGAAGCTCCCATGCCCCACCACATGCATGCGAACGATCAAAGGTATAAATTAAAACAAGATAACATTACTTAATTAAAATATCTTATTTATTTAAAATAAATTTTAATAAGATAAATAAAAATATAAATAAAAAATAAAATATATTATTATTTATAATATTAAAGTTTAATAATAAACAATAAAATATTATGTTTAAAGTTTAAAAACATGTTTATCTACGTTTTAAAAAATATGAATGTATGTTTTTTTCAAAGGTTTAAAAATAAAATTTTAAAAAATATTTTCATTTTATTTGTTATTTTCTTAAAACGTTAAAAAATCATATATTGATTTATGTTTTTTTTTTGGTTAAGTGAAATGTTTATCCCAAACAAGATTTAAATTTACTATCTTCATTTTATTACTATATCACTAGAATATTGATTTATGTTTTAAAAATGAATTAACATATGTTTTTTTAAATAAAATAAAAAATAAAATTTTATGTAACAAAAAAATAACATTATATAATTAAACCGTGATAAAACAAGACAGCCAAAATTTACATCCACTCACAAGCAATACATAACAAACAAACCATAGAAAAGGTGCAATGAATGTAGTCGCGAGGATTTAAAGGCATAATTAGGGGGAATTACCATTAGGCCAGTTCGATCTACTAGGTCTTCAATCAAAATGCATATACCAAAGCATGTGGAACCATGGATATGTTGATATATATTTTTTTAAACAGTTGAAAAATAGATTTTTAAAAATTTAAGTTATTAAAAAAATATTAATATTATTTTTATATATTTATTATTTATTTATATGCATCATGCAATTACAATACTTCTAATTGTTATATAATGTTAAAAATTATTAACAAATCAATACTCTTAAAAATTTAAGTTATTAAAAAAATAATCGATATTATTTTATAGACCTATTAAATACATATATAATTATATGATAATTATTAAAATTTTATCTATATATTTTTATTTAACGTTAATAAAAATCTTCATTTAAATATTTTATATTAAATATTATTTAAGATAATTTTTATAATATATTTTATTAAAAAAAACTTTATATTTTAACTTGGGATGTCTGCTTTACTCAAATAATAGAATGTATTAGATAAAGTATATTAATCTGCTTTTGTGATCCAATTAGTTGTGTGAAATGCAAAGATGTTATTTATTTATTTGAAATATATTATTTATTAATTATATTTTTTTTATTAGATATTTTTTTTAAAGAAAAGTTATATTAATTTTAAATTTTATTAATAAAAATAACACGTAAACCTTAAAGATAAAGAAAAATTTATCGGAAATGAACCTAAACTCATTGAGATGAATAGAAAAAGCTATTTATTAAAACATATAAGTGGCTTATTATCCGCCGGTAATCAATTAAAAGAACAATGCGTGCAGAGTTTAGGTAATCTCAAATTCTCGGCCTTCCAAGAACGTCAACTGAGATGAGAGATCTTCCACTCATGCAACACAAAAGGGAGACAAATGTAATCCATTGCAGATGTTCAAATCACTTATGAGTTATGACTATTCATAAAAAAACAATAATAATAATAATAACAATAAAAGGTTAAAAAAAATTATGATTAAAATAATTATTATAATATTAAAATTATAATTAATGGAAATTAAATATACACTACTATTAATTTTTAATAACATATAAATATATAAAAAATATTTTTAATAATAAAATTAATAATCCTTTAAATAATTAAATTAAAAATTTTAATATTAATTTTAGTTATTCTTATTTTTATATTTACTTACAAATATTTTCTAAATAGTTAAAATATAAAAACTAATATTAATAGTTTAAATAATATAAAGAGTAAAAATTATGTTATTTAATTTTCTCAAACTAATTATATTTTTAAATAATTATTATAAAATAAAAAACTTGATTAAACTATAAAAATTATTTCATAATCATAACAGATAGTTATTATCTAAATGTATCTAAATGTAAATATATCTAAAGACTCGAAGAAAAATATTTAAGACAATACATCACAAATATATAGAGAAAAAATGAAAAAAAAGTCAAAAAAAATGAGAAAAAATAAAAATAAAATAAAAAAATGGATCAAAAAGTCTAAAATACCCCAATCTGCACCGAGTCACGTGCATGCCATACCCTTGTCTACGTCCATCCGGCACGGGCCAATGCCTCCACAAGCATATCACCCTATCCAAATACATTCAAGACCAATTTTTGACATTTTTTTCATTTTTTTTAACATTTTTCCTCACCTATAAAAGGACCCTTCTCCTATTATAAAAATCATACCTAAAAATCTTTTCTCTTTCCTTTTCTTTTCTTTCCCTTGCTTTATTTCTCTAGAAAGTTTTCTTAATTTTTTTTAGTTTTAAAGTTGTTCTCTTTTTAAGAAAAATTAATTATATTTTTTTGTAAATTTCTAGCTTTTGATTCAATAAACGGAAATACAAATATGTTTTAACTTATAATTTTAAAATGAATTATTTGCAGTTATTTTTATGTTTTATTCTTATATATCATATTTAGTTTTTTTGTGATTAAATTTAACTTGGATTGTTGCTTGTAAATATGATATAATAATCATGTTGTTATGCTTGTAAAATATTAAAAAGGTAAAATATTTTTATAAAATAAATTGATTTTATTTTTATTCAAGATTTTATATTAAGAATGTTAGATATAAATATATTATTTTTCATTACAAACTTAAATCTAAAAATTAGATTTTAAAGTTTAATTATCCTGTCTAATTTAAAGTAGTGTCATTTTATTTGTTGGTACAATCGCCCAGTAGTTAAAATGGGACTATATTTCAAATTTTTTTATAAGAACTATTATTCGAAAATAAATTGATAACATATTTTCAGTAATGATTTTAAAACTTGAAAGTTAGTACTTGGATAATTAAATTCTTAGATTTAATTTGGACACCTTGAATAAAGTTTAAAATGTCCAACACCACCAAAGATGTCATTTAAATAGTTCATTTTCAATCTCTTAGAAAAAAAATGAATTAATTTAATTAATCAAATTAATTATCGATTCTAACTATATGTGTTAATTGATTTGTTCAATTAACAAAGAATATGTAACCCCACCAAACGTAGTATTTATATAAAAAATAGAGAATTAATAAATATCAATTTATATCTTTAATAACCTAAATAATATGAACAAACATAATTAACTTAATTATTATATCCATAAATATTCTACTATTATTATGATAAAAATTTACATAATTACTTATTGAATCTATATCTATGTTATTAGATTAAAAAATACAAAAAAATCAAAATATAGTGACATGATGTTTAGAATTTAGTTTTGTTTTTAAAAATTTGAATAATAAATTAAAAATCACATATATTCCTTTCCTGGATCGACTTTGAGAGTATATTTATCATTTTCTATAAAATAATTCGTGTGCATGTTCTGATAGATCATTGTATGCATAAACAATATTTAACAAACATGTTGACAAAAATGATATAAATGAATTGTGAGTATAATAGTTAAATATAAGTATTTTTATTCATACATTTGTTAAACATTAATGAATTATTATAATAGCATAAGTTATATAAAAATGTTTTATAAGTCTATATAGTATAATCTAAAAATATTTCATATATTTAACTTTAATTTATGATAATAAAATACTAGTGTCAAACATTATAAAAATTAAAATAAAAAGAAAAAATGATAATAAACATTAAATTAAAGTTTTTCATATTTTATTTGACTCTAAATTTTTATTTTCTTTAATATTATATTATTTTATTAATTTTTATTTTAATTAAAATTTTCTAATATGAAAAATTTAACATTTTTTAATTATATTTCGTTCATTTTTGTCATTATAACAAAACCATTTTATTTCACCTGTTAAAGAAAACGGATGTAACAAGCGTAGATAAAAAAATATTTGTATTTGTTAATATTTTATTTTTTAACAATATATATTTTTAAATATATTATCAAATTTAAAATCATAAATCAAATCTTATTCTTTATATTTTAATATTTTTTTTTTAGTTTTAGTTTTTAACACTTATATATGTATGATATTAATAATTATTAAATTATTATATTTTTGTTTATGTTAGATAATTTTTATTATAAAATGTAATGTGATAATTTTATGTATCTTTTTTAAAAGTTTTATATTTAATTTTGAATAGTTCACCATAGTTATTAATATTTTATTAGATCAATATATTTTTATTTTTAAATATTTAAATATAATTTTTATTTTATTTAAAAAAAATGTATTGATCAACCCTCTTCATAATATTTTATTAGCTCCCCCGACCCTCACCCGCACCCATTCCTAATTGTGCTACGTAAACTCCGAAGCTTTCCTTTGATAAATTACCCTTTTTATTTTTATCGAGGTTACTGGCATATTGCTTAATAATCCTTATAAAAACATTTAAAATAGCATATAAGTCAAATCATATGTCATCCATGCCATAAATTATTTTAAAAAAAATATTAACTTTTGTTTAATTTTAAAATTAATTTAATACAGTAAAACATTAAAATAAATGTGATTGTAAGGTTTTTTTTTCTTTAACATTCTTCTATAATCAAATAAGAAATGTGATCATACAAATTTTATATTTTTTTTTATAAATAATATTTAAATTTTATGTTATAATTTAATCTTATTATTTCGAAAAAATAATTGCATATTAATAAATAATTATTTAATATTTTTATATTTTTTTTATATATTTATTTTAGT
The DNA here is from genome assembly GCA_030763125.1 of Hippophae gyantsensis. Classification (NCBI taxonomy): domain Eukaryota; kingdom Viridiplantae; phylum Streptophyta; class Magnoliopsida; order Rosales; family Elaeagnaceae; genus Hippophae; species Hippophae gyantsensis. Next base: position 35,037,481 of record CM061035.1, on the reverse strand, counting down.
TATAGTTTATTTAAATTAATTTAACATAATTAAAAAAATAAAAAATAAAATAAAATAAAATAATTATATTTATTTTTGTACGATTACTTTTAATTAATAATAAGATTAAATTATTACGAACAATAATTATACAATTTAAGTATCATTTTTATAATAAGTAAATGATTTTAGTGTTATTTTTTCTCAATAAATAATTTTTCTTAATCAAATATAAGTTAATTTTATTATTAAAATAAATTTTACTAATATTAAAACAATATTTTTAGTTTTAAATTTTAAAATATTAAATTATAATATAAATTATTTAGTTTTCTTGAAATATTTTCGTGAAATATTATAATATAAAAAAATTAAAAAATTAAATTATTATATAAAATATTTAGTTATATTATAAAAATAAGAATTATCCATATATGTTGTGCATGAATAAATATGTCCATGGAATATATAACAAGCAGTAAAGCATGCGTACTGAAGATTTACGAATGCCTCATAATTATAGTGGCACACATTTTGATAGTCTAGCACGTACTTAATTAGAAGTCTTTGTTAAAAGTGTAGGATTACTTTTAAATTTTATTTTATTGTTTTTAAATTTTATTTATTATTAAATTTAAAAATAATTTAAATGTTTATTTATTTTTAATATATTTATTTTATATTAATTAAAATCTACTAAAAATATTTTTTATCGTTTATTTTTAAACAATAATGAATATGTTACACTCTTGTCTATTTAAATTCAAATAATTACTTATTATTTGAATTAAAAATCTATATGATCACTTATTGAACTTTACGGTAGTAGTTTTAGCGAAAATCTATTATTTGCTTTATACTTATAATATAAATAGTATTATTTAATAATCATTTAATTTTTTTAAAATATATTATATTATTTTACGTAGAATGATTAAAACAAATTTTTAACATTAATAAAAATAAAATTTAATATGAAATTGTTTAAAAAATAATAATAATAATTTAACCAATCATAAATAAAATTGATTTTAAATTAGTATTTTTTTCTATAATTAATAATCTAATTGATATAATTTTTAATTAAATAGATTAAACTATACAAATAAAATTATTTAAGAAATTTTTATGATATATTTTTTAATAATTTTGATGGAATAGTTATTTTGAACGTATCCATATAAATTAGTTACACAATTTTCTCCGATGGAAAAATGTAAAGACTTTCTTTTATTTTGGGGGAATTGTTATTTTCAGCGTATTCATATAAATTAATTACACAATTTTCTCCCAGAGAAAAAAAGAGAAAACTTTATAGTTTGATTTATAATTCTTAATATTCCTAATATGACATAATAAGATAACAAGAATACGTACTGATACTATTGTACTAATAAGGTATATTAATCCTTTTGTACTAATATGATACAACTTTTAATTCAAAAGTTGTCAAATGTATCACCATAAATAATAGCTTTTTAAATTGATGCAATACTATATATTATGTATGATACTATTAAGGTGCTATTTTAAAAAATTTAAAAATATTATTTTAATTTATATTTTTCTTAATTAAAGATCTTTGACTAAAAATTGTTATAATTATATTTTTTATTATTTAATAATATTTTTTTATTATATATAATAATTTAAAATTGAATATATAATATAAGATTTGTAAAATATAAGCGTATTTTCAAAATAAATTAGTTAAATTTTTATAAAATAAATATAATAATTTAAAAAATTAATATCCATTATTATATATTTTCAAACGTGTTTATTTTAATTAATAAATTTAAATTTGTTATTAATTAATTAATTACACAGATTTAATATAATAATTTCTTAAGGTTTAATTTAATATATATATATATATATATATGTTTTTAATATTTGATATTATAAGGTAGAAAGGAAAAAAAAATATAATAAAATTTTGTATCAAAATTTAGTTAAGATAAAATGTTTAATAATTTTTAACTTGTATCTTTAATCTATTTCAAAATATTATAATTTATTCTTTAATGTTTTAATTTATATAATTTAATTATAACATTTAAAATTTAATCTAAAGTTTTAATAAATTACGACTAAACTTAAACTTTTTAATTCATTTAATCCCAAAAAATAAAAAATAAAAACATAATTCATAATTTAATTCTAAACATTACAATTATATGATTATTAAGTATAATATCTTAAGTCAATTTAACATAAATTTTGATTAAATTTATCAAATTTAAAAATATTAAGAGCTAAATTATGTAAATAAAAAAATACATATTAAATTTTAATATTTTATATAAAGTAGTAACTAAACGTACCACCGTTTTTCATGTTATTAAATATATTCCTATTTCTTATTATTAAAACATTTAATGGCACAATCAACATAAAATAAAAAGTTTTGTACCTAATAAAGAATAATATAACAATTAATGTAACATGTAGTTTAAATTTTTAAAAAATAAACTTTATTATTTTAAAATAATCAATAATTATCTATCCGAAAAAACTTCATAAGTGAGGGAAAAAAATGAACAGAACTAATAAACAATTGCCACCATTATTTTTCTCCAACTATTTTTTATGGATAGAAAAAGAAGTTAGGAAGGCCAAAAACATACATAATAAAATGTAAAAGCATTCATAAGTTATTTGTAACTAATATAATTTTAATGAAGTCTTAATTAAAAAAAATAAAGTAATCTAATAAAAAAACGTAAGCATATGCGTAATACCATTCTCAATTAAAAAAAAAAGACCTACAATAATTTTACAACATTTTTTTTAATTTTCAAAATAATTAATATAAATATAAATTACAAAATTGTTATATAACTTCTACTTTTTTTAATGAATATTATGTAAATTGTGTTAATATTACACAACAACATAAATGAATTCAACTATGTAATTAAAGAAGAAAAAACTCCATTTATTATAATATATTTAGAATAAAATAAAAGTTCAAATAGGATATGTCATGACTCGTGACCGTGAAATAAAATTCATAGATTAAATATATTGTGGGACTCGATGAAAATCCAAGCTTCTTTTGTTGGTAAAACAAAATTATAGTGCCGACATAGCAATCACACCGTTTATCATATCATATCTGTTTTGACATTTGTCTCCATCAAACGACCAACATGCCACTCTCTCTTCTATTCTAAATGGGGTTTGATTAGAAACGTATTAGATGGAAATTTAAAACCTCTCTTAAACCAAACAATCAAAATTGGAATTCAATTAAGCAATAACAAAATCCTAAGAAACATATTGAATATATAATTTCATGCAATAAGCAAGTTTCTTAAGAAAACACATCTTATCTTAATTTGTAAATAAACAAAAAAAAAAAAAACGCAGTCTTCTACTCGTTGTCTATTTTCTTCCAACGTTTTTTTTTGTCCAAAAATTACAGAAAGACACAAGATTTACAGAAACCCAGATAAAACCCAAAAAAAAAAAAACTATTCATCACTGAGAAGCATGTATCTATATAAACCCTATATTAATCTATAGACTCTATACCCACCACAAACTTGATTTAAACCCTAGACAATAGGAACGAAGAAAAACAACAGATGTCTGAAACACACATCAAAATGCATCAAGCTGGATAACAAAAGGAAGAACCTTTCCTTCAAAAAGACAAGAAGAATGAACTTTCGATCGATTCATTATTTAATTCCCTTGCCTGACATAGAGATTGTAAGGTCAGGCCACGCAAAGCAATCCCCATCAGCCAATCCACCTTCACCTCCATTAATCTGCCATGTGTTGCAACCAGAAGAAGCTCCCAACGCATTTCCTCCATTTGTAAATTCACCGACTTCAGGAAATTGGAAAACCCCTCTTCCATAACCAAACCCGAATTGATCATCAAACCCTGATCCGAGTCCCATCCCATATCCACCAAGTGCTAAAAACCCAGGTCCCTGAGAATTCAACAGCGAAGTTAACCCACCATTCTCATTGAGATTAACGTCCTCTGAAGGAATACTATCTTGTTTCACAGAATTAGGTAAAACCGAAATGGGTTTAGTGAGAACTGGCTCCATAGTCATGGAGGAAGAACTAGTTGCTGTTGAAGCACTAGTGGCAGAGGAAGTACAAGAGCGAGAACGCTTAGAGTTCTTACGAGAACCACCACCAACAGGAACATCACGAAGTGTACCACCTTGAGTCCAGTAACGACGACAAGACTTACAGAAATGGCGAGGCTGAGAGAGATTGTAGTTGTTGTAGTAACAGAACTTGGTACTAATGGAGTCGCAACGAGGACAGGGCATTGGGTCGGTTTGTTGAGGTGGTGGGTAACCCATGCTCTGTTGGGCTCTGGCTGGCCTTCGTTCACTGGAGTCAGAAAGCATTTTCTTGGCGATTTTCCGATTTGGGTTTCAAGTGTTGTACACAAAGAAAAGAACGTTGAGAGAAAGAGACAAAAGGGTTGGAAGTAGAAGATAGAAATAACAGAGACAAAATGAGAGCTAACGAGGCAGAGAGAAAGGGAGATGTTTTGGAAGAGTAGTGAATGGGATTTTATTGAGAGAGGAAAAGTCTGGGCGGTGCGTTCCGTACGATGTTGTGAGAAATTATATGATTTGTGAGAAATTCAATAATATACAAAATAAATACATTCGCTTTTATTAAAATACACTACTTCCGACTACTACGACTAGTTAATGGTACAAATATATTTTTTTATTTTAAAAATATTTTTTTTATGAATTAGATTATTTTTTTATTAAATATTTATTTTTTAAAAATATTTATATTAATTTTAAATTTTATGTAATCACATTTTACAGGAGCCATCAATAATTTAACTAGATTTTTATTTTTATAGAATTTTTTATTATATAAATTTTAAATTATTAAATTTAAATATATATATATATATCAAATCTACACAAAATCTATAATTAAACTGTTAGGATGCTTTCCACTACTATTTAAAAAAACTATTAATAAGATTTTTAACACAACACTAATAATTTCTCCAATGTGGTAAGCTTACGGATCAACGCGTGGCTGAGTATTATATTTTGTTCGTTTAAGTACTATAGCTTATCATATACGACAGATTAGTAAAATATTATTTGGTGTTTTGTAAAATTTAGGGCAAAACATGAATAACAACTTTAAAGTAATACTTTTTACTTCTAATTTATAATTTTTTATTTAATTTAATATATAATTTTATCTTATTTCATTTAATATTATTATAAATTTTAATTTTTAAATTTAATATTTAATTAAATTAACTACGTTAACGATATAAATTATTATGCTTAATTTTATATTTAATCAATAATAAATACATATAATTTAATATGTATAATATTATTTTATTATTTTAAATATTAAAAATATAAATAATAATTATTAAAATTATATATTTTATATCCTCTTCATAAAAATATTATTAAAATATAATCTATTATATTATTTTATATTAAATATCATCTAACATTTAAATTAAAATATGATTAGATTCATTTATTATTAAATATTTTTAAATTAAATATCGTTTAATATTATTATAGTGTTATTTTTTGTTATAAAATTTTGATATATTATTTTATATAATTTTAAGTAAAAAATTATGAGATATTATATATTGATTTTAAATCATTACTTATTATTATTTACATGGTTCTCCTACTCAATAAAATAAAAAATAAATAAATATTTTTTTATTAAAATATATAATTATCTATTATTTTCGTAAAATAATAACAAAATATCACTACTTTTACTCAAATAATTTCTCAAATGTTTATATGAGTTTGTTGTGTCATCAAGTAATTATTGCACCAAAGTGTATTAATGGTTTTTTTCTTCCTCAAGTAATCTTCTATGAATTAAAAAGTTGAAATAGATATAGTCGAAATTATTTGTTAAGGTTGATCAGTAATAAGAATAATACCTTGAATACAAATGTTAAGAGCCCATTTAATTACAAGACAATAAATACATACCTTTATATTTCTAGCTAGGAACACACTCAGCTAAATTCATCATTGAATAAGATTTTAATTAACTGAATATATGAATTGTTGTATTTCCCAAGAAAATGATGAAATCATCTTCAAACAAGGCTCTAAAAACCTTTAAATTATCACCTTCTACATAAATTGATATGAGATTGAGTTTGAGAGCAATCTACTAAGAGAAACAGGAAGAGCTCTTACTTCACTGACTTCTAGATAATTAACAACTGTAGATAAGTGCCTATGTAACTATTTCACACCCATGTGATTTCGAATTAACAAAGCAACCAAATTGGTGTTGTCTTTTATAGTCGTATCAAAATTAATTTTGAAGGAATATTTATCATTGATATTGTTTCAAAATAATTCTACTTTGGAGAGAGATTCAGAGGTGTGAGAGTAATTAATTATGAGTTCTGGAAAATGAGATTCCAGATTATGTAGAATTAATTATATTCATTTTGGGCCTTGCATATTCAAAGATTAACTTGTTTTATTTTCTCCAAACTTGATAAAAAGTAAGTGTAATTACAAGTATGAATTCACTTGGATACAGTACTAAAGTATCAAAAACTTGATGGTTAGTAAAATTATTATAAAACAGGTTTTTTAATTCTGTTTTAACTAACTCAAATTATATTTTAAGTTAATTCAACCTTAAAATTGATTCACAAGTTAGAATCGGTTTAACATTAAAACCGATTAACTTCTGAGTTCAAACCCTCTAAATAAATTTTGGTTGTTGTCATCCCTATCCCATGCGAATTTTACACATACATACAATAGAAGGAAAGAAAAAAAAGGAAAAAGAAAATACTAAAAGGGGTTAACTTAATGTAAAAAACTAACCTACATTAAATTAACACATCCATGATATATACATATCCTAATAATCATACAATCATATTTTATTAATAAAAAATTATGAAATCTGATAATTACAATATACACATTAAGTAATATATGTAGCAATATCTACTAAAATTGTTTGCAAAGCAAAACATACAATGTGTTAGCTAAGAATCATCCATCATCATCATCATCTTCTTCTTCCACCTTCATGAATTGTAACAAGTGTTATGTCCATTTTCAAATGTTTTAGAATCATATCATGTATCTAGTAAATCTTTAAACTAATTTTCACAAAGCTATTATCATATATATCAATATATATATAGAATTTATAAAATAAAAAAAATGATAAATGATAAGTGCATTGTATGTACCATATTCAAAATATTAAGATTGAGATTGAAAATTATGTAACTCATAAATAACATCACAAATTATGTACTCATCACTCCATCATTTTGAAATGAAACCTATAAGTATATATGTATGCAAGCAATTTTAGCTTATATTAACCAAAATATATATTCAAGTACCAATGTTGATAACAAAACAACAACAATTTTTTCATATCTTTACATAATCCCATTGAAACTTAACAAAACCTTAATAGTTTTATTAAGTTTCAAACCCTTTTGCTTTCTCCATGACTTTCATGTCCTACAAAAATAAAATTTATACTTGTTATCTAACTAATAAGATATAATAAAATTATTTTTTAAATTAAAAAAGAATATGAAAGTTCCATACGTTAGAACAATTACACATATGTGAATTGAACTTTCGACCCATATAGGCATCCAAGACCTATAAGGTGGTGGATATGCACACGGATGGAATCTTTTTGAGAGCTTTATTCAAACTCGGTCAAGAATGCCTCACAATGTGAAATTAGCAGATAGCATAGCAAAAATAAAAATAACATGCTTAACCCAACACACCACAAAAGTAACCAATAGATAAGAACAAAAATCTACGTTAGATACACTAGCAACAGTGTGCTTCATAGGTTTCTGTACAGGCTAGTAACATGTATTAATGTGGTAAACAACACATAGTATATGAATCAAGAAAACTTACTAGAAAAGCTACAAAAGGATTTTCAATAATTTTAAGATCTTATATATGCGAACATATTTGATAAATGATGATTATACTATCACATCATGTGATCATACATAATACAATATGTAACAAGGTAAACTTCCATATACCCCTACCTATGTGGTAACATCTTTGGGATGCTTATAGAAACCACTCAGCATCAAACGATCCTTGGGTTTCAAATCAAACAAATGAAAGATGGGAATGCCAAATAGCTTGTCAAGAAGTTTGGATTGAAGAAGGCCAAACCTACTTGCACTCATATGAGTACCATAGTTAAACTTTATTAAGATCCTTCTTGAAAAGAAGTGGAGCAAACTTTGTACATAAACATGATAGGAAGTCTTCTCTACTTGACTTTTAGTTGCCCGAATATGTCCTTCAGTGTTGGAATTTGTGCTAGATTTCAAAATGGCCCTAAAGAATATAATCTCGTTACTGTTAAATAGATCATCAAGTATGTAAATGTCATGTTAGAATTTGGTGTTTAGGATCCTCAAGACACCAGTATATAATTGGTTTGGTATTATAATGTCAACTGGGAAGGGTGTATTGATGATAAAAAGAGTACGTTAGGAAGGTAATTCTACATGGGTAACCCTTTAATCTTATAGCATAACAAGGAGCAGAGTTTGGTGTTTCTATCTACAACTAAGGCTAAATGTATTGTTGTGGGATGGTGCTATTCACAATTGTTATAGATGAAGGAGATGCTATCTGATTATAGAATCATGGTAAGAAACCTAGTTTTTACTTTGTGACAACACCAGTGAAATTTTTCTTTCAAAAATTTGGTCCAACATTCAAGGACAAAACACAATGAAATTCGACCTCACTTCATAAGAGATTTAGTGGAATCAAACACATTGTCTTTGTAGCATATCAACACTGATATTTAGCTTGCAAATACTTTTATTAAACCTTTAGATAGTCTCAAGTTTGAATCCTTGAGAAAGGCTATTGGTGTTTGCATCTCTTCTTGAGAAAATACTGTGTGTGTTCTTCAAATTTATGTGAGCCTGAAGAACTTTATGTTTTGTTATTTCTTTTTTATTTTTGTTCTATCATATGTTATTACCTTTTTTGTTTTCTTTAATATTCTCTATTGTGTTGCATGTATGCTAGGATTATTGCATATTTATGTCTTTTCTCCCTCATATAATAATGTTCCTTTGACTTTCTATGTGAAAAGGTTTGTGTGCATAACTGTGTATTTTTTTGTTACCATACTGTGTGTTACATGGGATGTGAGTGTAAGATTACACTATATTTTGTTTCCTGACTTGCATTCACTTAGGGGGAGTATTGCATGAAGTTAAGAGAGTTATGTATGTTGCATTTGTTTTTGATGCATGTCTGATTGTGTTTAGCATACTGGTATGTGCAAGTTATAGGTATAGATAGAGTTCATCGAGTTTTAAACTTACAGTGTGTAGATGTGTTAAGACCTCCATGTTTTAGATTGACAAAATGTTCATGAATTGATCCGAAAAGATGGATGCACATGGAGTAGGTGTGTTTTTAGGTGTTGGGTATGCATCAATGTTTTGTTCATTGAGACAAATATCATTAAGTCATATTCATGATCATTTCATGTTTAATGTGCATCTGTATTTAGTTGTGTAGTATTTTGTCATGAAAAGCCAAAAGGGGAATATGTAAGTCTTGTAGCCCTTTGTGTCTTGTTAGCATTCTCTTATGCAAAACATCGAGTTTGTTTATTTTACTTAGTGTTTATATCTTACTCTGTCTAAGGTTGGTTACTATTGATTAATAATGCACATGTATATATAGTTAGTCACACTTTGTATGAAAACATGTTATACAACAATATATAGTTGGTTTTCTTAGTATGTATGCTAAGTTGTGACTTGCGATTTTTTTTTGTTGTGTTTGTGGGTATTTGTGGAAAAATACTCAACATTTTTGCAAACAAAAAATCAAATTTTTGGATGCCTCAATGGGGTCTTCGTCAGACTCCTCTCAGGACCACCTCATCAGGTGGTCAACGAAGCCATGAGAAGGGTGGTCGATGAAGCCTCAGCTAAGTACCACATGTGGTTGAGTATTATCTATAAATATCTCCTCTTAAATTCTTTGGTAATTAGAAATTCTTAGCAAAACTAAACCAAAATTTTTCTAACAATTCTAATTCCATTTTTACTAATCATCTTGAGTTTATTTCGATGCTTATGATACATTTTAGTGAAAATAAAATAGAGTTTGTAGACTATGAGTGGCTAAGACTACTTTACTTGTGTGGTTTGGGAAATACTGTGCTTTTGAAATTATTGAGTATTCCCAAGATAGTGATTATGGGTAATCGTGATTGAGTGGTTTCCTACGTTGATTGTACATTATCTTGTTCACTTTTAGATCATTGGTTTGCAATTACACTACTAAGTGTGATGTTGGCTCTGGAAGAGAGTCAAATCCGTGTGTTAGGTAAAGTAGTTATAGAGGCCACGAGCGAGGGCAACAATAAGCAGTTAGACTATTGTGGTCCTGACTAATAGAGGTATTTGAGTTTCTATTTTTGTCAACTTGTAATTAAATATTGTTTAGTTGATTGTTTATTGCCAAGTGATTTTCATAAGAAACCTAAAGATTTTACCACATAGACAGAGGTTCTATATAGGTTTACCCTGTTATATGATTTTTTTGTATGATCTTTTCTATAATGAGCACAATCTGAGTCTTGATCATGTATGTTAAAACATATAGGATTTGGACTTTGATGGGAAAGCTATTTACTTTTAGTATAACATGATTTATTTCCTGATTGAGTAGCATATTTATCATATCCATCTTGTGGTATTTATTCTCTATCCTTGTTTGCTCTACTGTTAGCCACACTTTGTCTGAAAGCATATTATACACACACTATATGGTTGGTTTTCTTAGTATGTATGCTAAGTTGTGACTTGCGATTTTTGTTTTATCGTGTTTGTGGATATTTATGAAAAAATACTCAACATTTTTGCAAACAAAAAATCAAATTTTTGGGTGCCTCGACAGGGTCTTCGTTAGACTCCTCTCAGGACCACCTCATCAGGTGGTCAACAAAGCCATGAGAATGGTGGCCGATGAAGCCTCAGCTAAGTACCACATGTGGTTGAGTATTATCTATAAATACCTCCTCTTAAATTCTTTGGTAATTAGAAATTCTTATCAAAACTCAACCAAAAAGTTTCTAGCAATTCTAATTCCAATTTTACTAATCATCTTGAGTTTATTTCGATGCTTGTGATACGTTTTAGTGAAAATAAAATAGAGTTCATTGACTATGAGCGGCTAAGACTACTTTACTTGTGTGGTTTGGGAAATACTGTGCTTTTGAAATTATTGAGTATTCTCAAGATAGTGATTGCGGGTAATCGTGATTGAGTGGTTTCCTACGTTGATTGTACACTTTCTTGTTCACTTTTAGATCATTGGTTTGCAATTACACTACTAAGTGTGATGTTGACTTTGGAAGAGAGTCAAATTCGTGTGTCAAGTCAAGTAGTTATAGAGGCCACTAGCGAGGGCAACAATAAACAGTTAGACTATTATGGTTCTGACTAATATAGGTATTTGAGTTTCTATTTTTGTCAACTTGTAATTAAATATTGTTTAGTTGATTGTTTGTTGTGAAGTGATTTTCATAAGAAACCTAAGGATTTTACCACATAGATAGAGGTTCTATATAGGTTTATCCTGTTATATGATTTTTTTGTATGATCTTCTCTATAATGAGTACAATCTAAGTTTTGATCATGTATGTTAAAACATATAGGATTTGGACTCTGATGGGAAAGCTATTTACTTTTAGTATAGCATGATTTATTTCCTGATTGAGTAGCATATTTATCATATTCATCTTGTGGTATTTATTCTCTATCCTTGTTTGCTTTATTGTTTATAGGAGAGAGTCTTTAAGGAATCAATATCTTCTTACTCTTATTGTATACCAGGTCTGAACTATTTCTTGAACAATTGCACTTTTTGTTATGTATAATGCATAATTTTGATAATGTTATGCTAATTGGACTAATTTAACTATTTTTGTTAATTTACGGGACCTAATCAACTTAGTCCAAGGATTAAAGTACATATTTTGCAATAATTACGAGAATAAACCTAAATTTTACCCTTCATAAAGAAACATAAAATAAGTTACATTTAGCTTACTATGTATGAAATTTAGTGCGCAAATAATATGACATTAATATTGTTTATTTTGTTGGCTATGGCTATGAAGGACTCGATTGTGGGGGAGTTGTTTGAGTCGTTGAGGTCGATTAAGGAGGAACAAGATGTGGTCTCAATGGGTTTTCAGGGTGTACGTAAATGATATAGATATGGTGGTGGAGAAAGATTTGAACCTTATTGCAAAAGTATTCTCTCCAAAGGTGGCAAATGGAAAAAAGAGTCTTCAGGGTGGACTCATGAAAAGTTGGGGAAGGCACCCTGGTTAGGTACAAGTGATAGAGATATCGTTCAACTTGTTTCATTTTTTATCAAAAGGAGGATGTGACTATTGATTTCACTGTGGAGGGTGGTCCATGGTTATTTGAAAATTTCCTAGCTTTGTTTAAGAGATGCTAAGGAAATGATGTCCCAAAAATGATTTTCATTGATAAATGTGCAATATGGGCGTAAAGATGGAATATTTTGTATGGAGGTAGGCAACTAGCTATTGCCAATTTATTGGGAATTAAGATTGGTGAATTTATCAAACATGATGATGCATTAGATGATAGGGAAGTGCAAGGGTGATTATGAACGTAAGAGTTAGGATGAATGTTACTAAGCCTATCCTAAAGGGTTATATGCTACAATTGTAAGCTAACAAACAATGCTGGGTTAATTTTAAATATGAATTCTTACCATTGTTTTGTCATTTGTGTGGCATTATTGGCCATGGTGTACAGTTTTTTCCAGCTTTTTTCAACAGAGGTAGCACATTCATATGGGTGGGTTCCTTTATGGAGCTTGGCTTCATACGAGGTGTTGGAAATATGAATTTTAATAAAAAAAATATGCCAAATTTTAGTCTTTTAAGTCTTGTCCATGATTGTCACATAAATTGTGTGTGCAATAAATATGTAAGTATATGTATTGCAACAAGTAATATAATGATAAGAAAAGATTGTTCTCATGAAAATTATTTTATTAGAAACTAATTTTTAAAACTTAAAAAATAAGAATCAATTTTTTTGTGTTTTTATATTTTAAGGAAGTTAAATTAAAATATCTAAAAGTAAATAGCAACAATTAATTAAATCAAATTTGGTAACTAAAAATATATATGAAAAAATATCTAGGAATACTTAATCCCCCAATTTTCTAAACATGCAAATCGTTAAAATCTCCCCAATATAATTATCAATCAATTACATGATCAATTGAATCTAACCTAGCATGTATTCCTCTTTTAAGTAAACTACATACCATATAGTAATTAACTTAATCACACTCTCATACCAATTAAATTGCATACTACTCATTAAGTTCATCAATTATGGATCACATACATATGAATCATACATCTCTACTTAGAAACTATACATATTATTTAACCAAGACAAACAATTAAATAATTCTCTCAAATCTATTTAATTGCCTTTATAGATAAATTGTTGGTCAAACAATTAATAGCATACAAATAAGATTAAATAATATAATTAAATTATAATTATAATTGGGGTAAAATATTAAATCATCACATGGTGAAAATTGGGTTCATAAGATCCCTAGATTAATAAATTAATTACACATAATTGTGTTCATAAAGCTCATATTTTTTATAAAGAAAGACATAAAAATTGATAAATAAAGGAGTATAAAAAGAAATACAATCAATCTCTTGAATTTTAGTGTTAATTTCCTCTTGAATCTCCACCAAAATTGTGTCTTCTCTTGAATTTTTCTATATTTTTCTCTCTTTTTAGCTCCAAAAAATCACCAAAATTATGCTAATGGAGGCCAATTAGGGTTTATGGAGTGATTAGGGGCTTAAATATTGCTCAAGTGTGATCTGGACCGTCAAATCAGTTTCAAATCAAGGGTTACGAGCAAAACAAGAAAAATTGATAATTTTAGCCAATCATAGTGTGACACATGGTAGGGGAAATTCACTAGGAAAATTAGGGAGCAACGTGTGGCAGGGGAGACCGATTAGAGTCAGTTCTCACTGAGTTAGCGACACACGGCGTGACATGATTCACGAAAATGGATGGTGTGGCACACAGGTGGAACGCGTAGAGCAATAGTATGGTGACATATGGTGACGAGGGTTGACCAATTTCCGAACTTGGATTGAACGCCATGTTGACACATGTCATGCGTTTCATCCTCCTCACACACGACATAACGTGATTCGCTCCCCATGCTTGCATGGCATCTACATGCATGTCCAGTCAGCTCCTGATTGGTCTTGGATTAAAAATTCATAAAAATCTAAAAAAACTCCAAAAATTATATTTTCACCCCTTTTTACTAAAAAGTTTGTATTTTAATTTTTTTTTGCCATAAAAATATTATTTATTAAATAAAACAAGTAAATATTAAGTAAAAAAGCACACTAATGACTCTACTTTCATAGAGTTATCACACCCTCAAACTTAAATCTTTGCTTGTCCTCAAGTAAAGCTAAGTATAACTAAATAAAATAACTTGGGGTAGTATATTCATAAATATACTTATATTAGTACATGCATATTTCATAAAAACTATCTCTCTTAAAATTCGTATAATCCTATGATAAGGAGGTTCACATATTCATTAATCAACGTTCCATCAATACAAGGATATGCAAGGTTTTTGAAAAATTGATTCGTGTGTGTGTGCTGCACATGATATCATCCAATGTACTCATGAAATCAACCTATATGAGCATGCTAATCAATTCAATCTTAGAACAAGTCTCATAAGTCTATTTTTCATATCTCTCTCCACTAATATAAATATGCACTTAGCTCAAGATCAATAAGGACTTTACCTGGTTGTAATGTAAGGCTTAGGTGGGGGTAGATAAATGAAGACATTTTAGGCTCTTTTCACACCTTAGCTTTTTTTTTGTTCATCATGCACTTTTTAACTGCAATTGAGCTTTTACTTGATATTTTGGTGCACCCTTTTTTGACATTCTTTTCATATTTTTTTATTCCACATCTCTTTTCTCTTTTTTTTTGGTAACTTTGATGAGTGCACAAAAAGCACTACTCTAAATTAGACCGGATAACTAAACCTTAAAATCTAATTTTCAGATTTAAGTTTGTAATGAAAAATAATATATTTCTCTCTAACATTCTTAATATAAAATCTTGAATAAAAATAAAATCAATTCATTTTAGAGATTTTTACCTATTTAATATTTCGCAAGCATAATAACGTTATTATTATATCATGTTTACAAACAGCCAGCAAAGTTAAATTTAATCACAGACAAATTAAATATAACATGTAAGAATAAAGCATAAAAAATAACTGTAAAGAAAATAAAAACCTTACAAAACTTTGATGCTATTCCCGTTGCTGGAAAACCTCCAAGCAGAATTTGCACTCCCATTTATTGAATCGAAAAGCAAATAAATTACAAAAACATAGCTAGTTCTTCTCAAAAAGAGAAGAACTCTAAAACTAAGAAAAATTAACTAAACACTAAGAAAAACTAAAAAAAACTAAAAACTAAGAAATGGAGAGAAAGAAAGAGGAGGGAAGTGTGTTTTGAGGTGTGATTAGAAGTGAAGAGAAGGGGGTATTTATAGGTGAGGATGGAGAGAAAAAGTGGGTGAAAAATGGTGGAAATGCGGAGTAGTGATTGATGATGTCATTTGATGACATCAGCATAACGTGGGGGCGGCTGCGCACGAAAATGGCGCGAGATGGCAACGGTGCGCGCGGAGTGGAGCTGGGGCGCGCACGGAAACAGCAGTTGCGCGCACAGGCACGCATGGAAAATATAAAGGGCGTGCACGGATAGGAGCAATGCGCGCACGGGACTGGGCGTGGGCGGCGGCTGCTCGGCGCGGCCAGGCGGCTACGTGCGCGATTTCCTCCTTTTTGACCTTTTTGACCCATTTTGTCCAATTTTTCCATATTTGTTGACCTTTCCTCATTTATTTATTAATATATTTGTGATGTATTGCTTCCAGTATTCCTCTTTGGGTCTTTAAGTTGCATTTTTAAGCAAAAATACCTGAAAAACAATAAAAATACCCGTGATTCCGAAAAAGACAAATTTATATAAATATATGATGAAATCATATAAATATATATATTTTTAATCAATTAATGTGTATAAAATCATGGTAATTTTAGTGCTTTTTGTGCACTCATCAAACTTCACAACACCTCCAATCTTATTTTCAATTCTATTTTGTTTTTCTTTCGAGGGATAATTGTGTTGTGAGATTTGCTTCTTCTTTTTTTATAGGGTGCATTCAATTTCACCTTACTCTAAAGCATAACACATGATTGCATCTTTTTTTTATTTTCATACAAGTTAAAGGTGCAAGGGTAAATAAAACAAGTAAATATTAAGTAAAAAAGTGCACTAATGACTCTACTTTCATAGAGTGATCAATCCCACATTGCTATTTATGGAAGGGGAGAGGACCTAGGAAAATGTGAAACCACACACACCGAGCTGAGTCCGAGTCCATGTTAGTGTGTGTGAGGTGAGGTGGCATTTTATTTTTTGGAATTTTTTTTATTCAAATTACTTTTCCACTTAGAAAATGGTCATTATTTTTTCACTTAGAAAATAACCGTTATTTTTTTCACTCAAAAAATAGCCGTTAATTTTTTACTCAGAATTGGCCGTTACTTTTCTACTCAGAAAATGGATGTTATTTTTCTTATCAAAAATATCTGTTACTTTTCCAATCAGAAAATTGCCGTTATTTTTTTCTTAGAAATATCCATTACTTTTCCACTTAGAAAATGGCTGTTATTTTTTTCTCAAAAATATCCATTACTTTTCCACTCAAAAATGGCCATTACTCTTTCTACCTAGACATAATCGTTATTTATCATAATTGTTACACATTTTCTCAAACCTATAAATAGAGGGCCTTAGCTCTCAGTTTAGACACATCAATTGGAAATAGCTCTTACTAAAGAAAAGAAGAAAAATCTCTTAGAAAGAAAAGAAGAAAAATCTCTTAGAAAGAAAAGAAGAAGATACTAAAATGTTTTGAGTGTTTTGAGTAACATAAACTTTAGAGGTGTAGCATTCTAGTCTTCATCAGTGTAGTGAAGTTCTGAGACAAAAAACAAAGATTCTAGGCTGTTTTATCTTGGGGACGACGAGGTTGTGTTTGCTTGCCCAAGTTTGGACAAAGCTGCACAACATCTTAAAAAGAGCAACCTAGTCTGCGATTCATACCAAGTAGTTCATTTCAATATATTGGTAATATTGTTCTTACACTCTTTTTAACATACTTATTCCAACATGAGGCCTTGTACAATGGTGAACAATTTTATGTAGTTGAAATGTGGGGGTGGTGATGAGTCATCATAAGACAAATCTGGTGTTTTCTTTGGTAGAGGATGATAGAAACAAAAGGGAAAAAAATCATGCCTTTAATGAACTAGAAGCAAATGCTATTACTAAGAAGTCCAATGATAATATTAGTTATGGAAATACACTGCTTGATTCTAGCATGGGCATTAATTCATGCATGATAAATGATGGTAAGCATGGAGACTTAAGGTACATACATGAGTTATAGAAGAATGCTCAGGCGCAGAGAGTATAGCCCATTGGGCCCATCCCACAAAGCATTTTGGGTTAGGAAATCCAATATTTTAATATCCCACGTGCTAAATAACATCTTAGCAACTTAGGATGAGTGATAATCCTATAAAAATAGATTTATTTGGCCACTTCAAATAAGCTATTGTGATAAATTCAGAATCAAGAGGGTTCAATAGATCGAGACACCTATTGATCAATCGAGATAAGACTCGATCCATCGAGGATCAATCGAGAAAATAGGGCATTATGCCTCAAAATGAAAAAGAAGAGTTAGATTGATCGAAAAGGTATTGATTGATCGAGTATAAGCAGATCGATTGAGTGCTCTCGGGTTGAATGATGATATAGTTAAATCAGTCGAGAAAGGTCTCGATCAATCGAACAGAGTATATTTTGACACATAAGCCTTGACTTGAAGTCCAAATTTCAATTTCAACCGTTGAATCAAAACTAATACAAATCCTAAATTAATTAGGGTTTATTTATCAAGAGGTTATAAACAATAAGAAAATAGATAGGGACATAGAGATTCTCCAAAAACAAAGAGAGAAAAACTAAAGCAAAGCTAAGGAGGCATTTACTAGCTAGTTAGGGAGATTACATAAGGAACTTGAGTCTTTATCAAAGTTTGATCTAATTCTTTTATTCATCATTCATGTAACTTTTATGCACTCATATATTTTAATTATAATTTTTAGAGGTATCATGGCTAGGTTCTTATTTGGGATTTTTCATGAACCTAACCACGAAACATGTGAGTAAATTTTTTTAGTTGGATAAATTTCTCTATTATTAATTGATATAATAAATTTTTTTTTATCTTAATGCTTTGATTGTTTGGCCATTAATTATATTATTTGATATTTATGTTCTATATGGACAAAGTAAATTTTTGAATGAGTCATTAAATTATTATTACATGAATTAAAATAGTACGATGGTATGATTGATGAATGTGTAATATGTTAAATGTGATCATAATTGATATGTGAATAAAATAACATGATAGTGTGATTATTTGCACATACCAAAAAAATACTTGACAAAGATTTATAGGAATGTAAGAGCATGTAACTAATCAATTTGGTAGATAAATTGTTCAACAATATTTGATATTACATGTATAGTGGTTAGGGGATTCGTATATCCCAAGTCCTTAAATATTGTATACTTAGTCATTATTTGTTACCTTAAATAAATTTTAGATTTAATTAGTAGTTTAGATAATTTTTTTCTTATTACTCGCCTAGATAATATTGCAACTGTTGCATATTGGTACATATAAAAAATAGTCACTCTCTATGGGATGCGATACTCATTCTAAACACACTTTATTACTTTGGTCACCCATATATTTACGGAATCACTACAAGTGAGCCCAAACAAGATATTCGGGATTGGAAAGCAACAAATTGTCATTTCTTTAGCACAATGTCTAAACCCAAGCCAAGTTAGAAAATTGGCATGAAATAAGCGTTGTTCTAGTATGGATAACTTACATTCAGATAATTAGAATGAAGCTAGAAACTAAAGGAGATTATGCAGTTTACGATTGGGGAATATCATAATGGTTATAATGTTCCTGAAAGGGTAGAAGAGAAACCCAAAATGGCCGTTTGTTGAATGATAATGCTAGTTTGGAATTATCAAGGTGTGAGGAACTCCTTGATAGTTAAAGAACTTAACGAATTTGTACAATTTCATTCCCAAAAAGTTGTGGTACTTTTAGAGACAAAGCACCAGGTTCAATAGATACAATATCTTATAATTGATACTTGTTACCAAATTTGTGTGGTGTGGATTAAAATAATGCAAGTGGTTATTTTTTTATGTTGTGGATTAATGATATGGATTTATCTATTTGGCTTTTAGTGTCTTATTTCATTGAATTTTAAGTTTTGGACTCTAATAGGGGTCTTTCTCAGGTTAGCATTATAATATATACCAATTGTGATTACACTATCAAAAAGGATCAGTTAAATAATTTACTGTAATGGTTGAGAATTTATGAGCCCATTGTTGTTGTGGTGGACTTCAATGATATTATCTTGAATAGTGAAAACATTGGTGGTTGAATTCCTTCACAATGGAGAACTTTAGAAGTTTTATTGAAAATGGAGACTTGGTAGACTTGTGCTTTATTGGTTTGGTATTGACTTGGAGTAACAAATGGCACAGGACTGATTGGGTCCAATAATGTAATGATAAAGGCCTTGCAACCCATGAGTAGTGTTGAAAAATTATGCAAATTTTTAATAAGTCTGATTTATGAGAAAACAAAATAGATAAAATAACACACAAATTTGATAATGGAGTTCGACCAATTTTTCTTACGTCTTTGGACCTACTATAGATATTTTTATTAAAAAGGAGAAATTATACAAAGTACGTACAACACTCAAAACTCACAACCCAATTATGCTAAAAAATATTCTCTCAATTTTCTCTCATTAAAGCTTTTTTCTCTAAACTTTTTTTCAATAGGATAATACAAAGTACCTATTAAGCTGCTTTATTTATAGATGCAAAAGCCCCCTTCTACATGTTTTGTCAACTAATTCTTAATTGGCTTTCCTTCTTTTTCAACAAATGATGCAATTTTCATTCAATTTGCTTGGGTTGTTGGCTTGATAACCACTATTGAGGTTTTGGCTTGACAACTTCTCTTTGTTTTATTGTCATTTATTGTACCATTTGGTGCATGTAAGTTTAACCAACAATCTCTTACTTGAGGATTGATTTCAATCTGGCTTCACACCTCAATCAATGCAGTAACTTTTCTAGTCTTGTTACTTTAGAGACCAACTAAAGATCAACACAACTTCGGTTTGTCAATAGTCACCGTTTTTGTCAACATATCCATGATTGTCCCACAAATTCTGTGTGCAATGAATACGCAAGTATATGCATCGCAACAAGTAATATAACGATAAGAAAAGATCGTTCCCACAGAGATTATTTTATTAGAAACTAATTTTTAAAACTTAAAAAAATAAAAACAAATTTTTTTTTGTGTTTTTATATTTTAAGAAAGCAAAATTAAAATAACTAAAAGTAAATAACAATAATTAATTAAATCATATTTGGTAATTAAAAATATATATGAGAAAATATCTAGGAATACTTAATCCCCTAATTTTCTAAACATACGAATCGCTAAAATCCCTCCAATATAATTGTCAATTAATTACATGATCAATTGAATCTAATTTAACATGTATTCCTCTCTCAAGTAAACTACATACCATATAGTAATTAATTTAATCACACTCTTATGCCAATTAAATTACATACTACTCATTAAGTTTATCAATTATGGATCACATACATAAGAATCATATATCTCTGTCTAGAAATTATGCATGTTATTTAATCAAGACAAACAATTAAATAATTCCCTCAAATCTATTTAATTTCCTTTATAGATAAATTATTGGTAAAAACAAATAGCATACAAATTAGATTAAATAATATAATTAAATTAAAATTATAATTAGGGTAAAATATTAAATCATCACATGGTAAAAATTGGGTTCATAAAATCCCTAGACTAATAAATTAACTACACATAATTGTGTTCATAAAGCTTATATTTTTTCATAAAAAAGACATAAAAATTGATAAAGAAAAGAATAGAAGAAGAAATACAATCAATTTCTTGAATTGCAATGTCAATCGTCCCTTGAATCTCCACCAAAATTGTGTTCTCTCTTGAATTATTTTGTATTTTTCTCTCTTTTTAGCTCTAAAAATTGACCAAAATTATGCTAATGATGGCCCCTTAGGGTTTATGGAGTGATTAGGGGCTTAAATATTACTTAGGTGCAATATGGACAATCAAATTAGCTTCAGATCAAGGGTTAAGATCAAAACAAACAAAACTAATAGTGTCAGCCAATCATAAAACGACACGTGGTATTAGAAATTTACTGGGCGAATCAAAGAGCGATGCATTGTAGGGGAGACTGGTCATAGTCAAAATTCGCCGAGTCAACGCCATGCGGCGCAACGTGATTCATAGAAACGGATGGTGTGGCACACCGGTGGAATGTAGGGAGCAATGGCGTAGAGACACATGGCAAAGTGGTTTGACCAATCTCCCAACTTTGATTAAATGCCATACTGAGATGTGGTAGGCAATTCGTCCTCCTTACACCTGACGTAATGTGATTCATTGTCCCTACTTGTGTAGCGTCTACATGGCTTGCATAGTCAACTCCTATGCTTGCATGGTAGGCCACGTAGCAACTCGTGATTGGCCCTATTTTAAAAATTCATAAAAAATCCCAAAAAAATTTAAAAATTATATTTTCACTCATTTTTACTAAAAAAATTATATTTTAATATTTTTGGTCATAAAATAATATTTATTGAATAAAAAAGTAAATATTAAGTAAAAAAGTGTGCTAATGACTCTATTTTCATAAAGTCATCAATCCGCTAGATTTTTGCTTCCTTGAATCTTCTCTCCAGTATCAACACATCATCTTCCAATAGAGATCTGATGAAGTGATTATAAAGCCCAATATGCTTGGTTCTAGATTGAAATGTTAAATTCTTCACCATGTGTATCGCACTTTGACTATCAATATGCATAACATTCTTCTCCTGTTTGAATTACAACTTAGTTAACAATCCTTGAAGCCATATCATCTCTTTACTAGCTTTAGTCATTGCTACATACTCAACCTCTATAGTGGATAGAGTGAAAATCTTCTATATCTGTAATATCGAACTAACATCTATAGTTCCAATTGTAAATATATAACCGGTGGTGCTTCTTCGGTGATCAACTTCACCTCCAATGTCTACGTCTATGTAGCCTTGTACTTTTAACTCTCCTTTACAAAAATACAAATACTTCTCTGTGGTGCCTTATAGATACCTCAAAATCCACTTGATTACTTCCCAATGAGTTTTTCCTAGATTGGACATAAACATACTAACAACTCCCACTACATGGCCAATGTTTGGTCTCGTACATACCATCGCGTATATCAAACTTCCAATGGTTGAGGCATACGGAATCTTAGCCATGAATTCTCTCTCTTCTTCTGTTTAAGGAGACTAATCCTTGGATAGGTGAAAGTGATTGGCCAAAGGTGTGCTAATTAGTTTGGCATCACCCATATTGAATCTCTATAAAACACGGTTGATGTACTCTGCCTAAGATAACTATAAGGATCCTCTTTTCTTATCTCTTAGGTGGCATTTGGTTCACAGAATGGAATTGAAATGAGAATAGAATGGAATGGAAAGGAAAGAGTTTTGTTTAGTTTGACCACTGGAATCAAAGAAGGAATCAATATTACAGTATTCGGTTTACAATTGGAATGGAATGGAAAATATTGTATATTACCTTAATACCTCTGTATTCAGTAAAATTTAAATAATATTATATAATTATTATTTTTTCGTCACACAAAATACATTATTAAAATCATTATTTTTCTAATTATTACTTAAAAATAAAATATATTATTAAAATTATTATTTTTCTAAATAGGCTTTAGGGTTTAGGGTTTTGAGGTTTGAGATTTAGGATTTAGGGATTTGAGGTTTTAGGATTTGGGATTTAGGGTTTAAGGTTTAGAATTTATGGTTATATTTATGGGTTAAGGTTTAGGGTTAAAATAATTATTTTTCTAAATAGGGTTTAGGGTTTAGGGTTATATTTATGGGTTAAGATTTAGGGTTAAAATTATTACTTTTTTAAATAGGCTTTAAGGTTTTGGGATTTGGGATTTAGGATTTGGGGTTTAAGATTTAAGATTTAGGGTTATATTTGTGGGTTAAAGTTTAGGGTTAAAATTATTATTTTTCTAAATAGGGTTTAGGGTTTTGGGATTTGGGATTTGCGATTTAGGGTTTAGAGTTATATTTGTGGATTAAGGTTTAGGGTTATATTTGTGGGTTAATATTTAGGATTAAAATTCTTATTTTTCTAAATTGGGTTTAGGGTTTTGGGATTTGGAATTTAGGATTTAGGGTTTAAGGTTTAGGGTTTGGGGATTTAGGGTTTTGGGATTTGGGATTTAGGGTTTAGGGTTTAAGATTATATTTAGGGTTGGGGTAAAATTGGAAAAAATGGAGATGGGAATGGAATCATGATTCCTTAAGTGGGGAGAAGGAATTATGATTCCTTCTCTTTTAGGAATCGATTCCATTCTATTCCCACTTTTTTTAGCCCAACCAAACATAAAATTGGAAGGAATCAATTCTAATTCCATTCCATTCTAGTAAACTAAACATGCATTTATGATTTGTATTCCAAGAATCTTCTTTGCTGAACCCAAGTATTTCATGTCAAACTCCTTTGACAATTGCTGCTTTAACATTCTGATATCATCAATATCTGAACCTGCTACTAACATATCATGAACATAAAGTAGTAATATGACATAACTAGACTTATATCTCTTGAAGTAGCAACAAGGGTCATCGTTACACTTCTAGAAACCTTCCTTGTGCATAGAGTTTTCAAACTTTCTGTACCACTGTCTCAAGGCTTATTTCAGGCCATATAAACTCTTCTTAAGTTTACACACCATGTTCTTCTTAAGTCTTTCTAGAAACCTTCTGGCTGGTACATGTATATCTCCTTATCTAAGTTTCCACGAAGGAATGCAATCTTCACATCCAATTGTTCAAGATGAAGATCTTCAATGGATATAATGCTCAACATTGATATGATATTATTGTGCTTCATAATGGGGAAAAAATGTTAGTGTAGTCAACTCCTTCCTTCTACTGAAATCCTTTGACAACTAGTCGGGTTTTGTATCTCTTAGAACCATTATGCTCCTCCTTTACTTGGTACACCCATTTTTTGTGAAGTGCATTTTTCCCCCATGGGTAACTTAGCTAGTTTCCATATCTGGTTAGAGATGAGAATTCTTCTTTCATGGAAAGTTCCCATTTGCTGGCATCTCGAGTCCGACAAGCTTCATCATATCATTCAGTCTCTCCTCCATCAGTCAGCAACATATAGTTCATATATCTCTTTTTAGGCACATGAGGTCAAGAAGACCTTCTCAATACAAGGGCTGGAGTATGAGGCTATGGTGCGTTGGACTGTTACACACTGTTCTATCCAATGAGTTCCTCTGGCTAAGGACTTGTTACAATTGGTTTTATCACGGGACTATCTGGGACATCATCTGCATCTACAAATACTGACTCATTCTAGTCTGAGTCATTGGCGTCTGTTTTATGCTTGTCCGTATACATTACCCTTTTGTTGAAAATAACATCTCTACTATGGATCACTTTCTTGTTTTCATCATCCCAAATGTGGTAGCCAAACTCATCCTCGCCATAACTGATGAAAATGCATTTCTTGGATTTTGGATCAAGCTTATTCTTGCCTTGATCATCGATATGTACAAATGTTACACAACCAAAAACTTTTAGATGTGATAGTTTTACCTCTTTCCACTCCATATCTCCTCTGGTATTCTGTGCTTCAATGGAATAGATGGGCCGTAATTGATAAAGTAGTGTTTTCCACCAATGGATGAGACGGTTGTTATCCCTAAACATCAAAGTGAATGAGCTTTAGCCTTTCCTTCTTTGGGGTTCTACCACTTGTTTGAAAGTTGACTCTCTTTTGCTTTCCAAGTATGCAATCTTCGCACATGTCTATCTTCACTTACTGTAAACCTAGAAGTTTTCCCTTTGAGTGCATAATCTTCATCCCCTTCTCACTCATGTGGCCAAGTCTCTAATGCCACAAATTTGGTGTTTCATTGCCCACTACAATTGCGATCAAATAACGTGCCCCTATTGTCATGTAAAAAGTGTCACTCTTCTTGCCTTGAGCAACCATCATTACACCCTTGAAATCTTCCAATCATCAACATGGAAGATTATAGTGCAGTCTTCACTA
Source organism: Hippophae gyantsensis (assembly GCA_030763125.1). Lineage (NCBI taxonomy): Eukaryota > Viridiplantae > Streptophyta > Magnoliopsida > Rosales > Elaeagnaceae > Hippophae > Hippophae gyantsensis. The sequence goes on along the minus strand of CM061035.1, from coordinate 35,011,908 downwards.
GCCAATTGCACTACTGAGATTAAATTCTTTCTTAAGTTAGGAATATGCTTAACATCCTTCAGCTCCCAAACAGACCTGTTCAAATTAATCTTCACTATACCTTTGCCAATAATAGCACACAGTTGATCATCACCAAGATATATCTTTTTGAGGTTTCCAGGGACAAATTTCTCAAAGAATTCTTTTTGTGAAATAGCATGGAACGATGCTCCAGAGTCTAACACCCAAGATTCTTCCTTACTCTCTAAAGAGCATATCAATGCATCATATCCTCCTGAGGTAGAAGTAACATTTGTCTCTACCTTCGCTTTGTGGTCCTTTGGTGCACTCTTGCACTAATTTTGGTAGTGCTCAGTTCTTCCATAATTCCAACACTCGATAGGTAACATTATGGTTCTGGCGACAATAACAATGCCTTATGATATGCTCCTGTAGGATCAATATGGTGAATTGTAGTATTAGGAAGAATTGACATCTACTTGTTGGTCAAACTTATATGCATCAAACGATGTAATAAATGACAATAAAATAAAAGATTAGTTGTCAAGCCAATAACCCAAGAGTAATTGTCAAGATAACAACTCAAAAAAATTGAATAGACGATACATTCTTTGTTAAAAAATAAGAAAAATAAATTAAGAATTAGTTAAAAAAATATAGAAAAGAACTTTGCGTCTATAAATAGAATAAATCAATGAGTATTTTGTCTTCCTTGACTTGAAGTTACATTTGGTATAAAGGTGAATCTTAAAATTGGCAGTGAAATATAATACCCATCACCAATATCAAGAACTTTAGAATGAATTATATAGACTTGAGCAACAATATTAAACGGGTAATGTTGAATTTCTTCATAAATACAAGGCTTTAAAAATGGTGTGTGTCGATGAGGAACGATATTGGAGGTAAAAGGCTAGAGTGAGGTGGATGAAGGATGACGATAAAAACACCTCCTTTTTTCACGCTTCAGTTCAGCAATGGTGTCGGTGTACCTTCATCTCAGGATTGGAGAGTGGTGTTGGGTCATGGTGCATGAAAAAAATCAGAGTTGGGTAGAATCGCGCTCCATTACTTATTTTGACGGGTTGTTTTAGTCTGGGTGGGTAGGCGTGGCTAATGCCTACTTAGTGGTGGGTTGTGTGTCATGCTGGTTTACAATTAGCTGAATCTGCACCTCCAACAGGATGTCCCCATTCAAAAATTCGAGCTTTTATGTTCCAAATCCACTAAAAGCATGGGACCCGATGGCATGCCTTCTTCATTTTTCCAAATATTTTGGCCTATTGTTTCTAATGACGTGGCACATGCTGTAAAATGTTTTTCCGCTATGGGAATTTAACATCCTCGGTTAATTACAGTCACCCAAGAACTATGACGCAGATTAGACATATTAATTTATGTAATGTCATGTACAAGATCATTTCTAAAATCTTGACTTATAGAGTTAATGAGGTGATTTTCAGATGTGGTTAGTCCCAATTAAAGTGTTTTTGTCCCTCCAAAGCTTATTACGAATAATACTTTTGTTACCTATGAGTTGTTGCATGCTCTTATAAATAGGAGGCATCGGAACCAACAAATTATGGCCCCAAAATTAGATACGAGGAAGGAGTATGATAAGGTAGAGTGGGAATGTAGGGAGGCAACGATTAGAAGGCTTGGGTTTGAAAAGTTTATTTTATTTTTAGTTATGGATCAAATTAGTTAGAAGTTAAGTGGATAGAACATTAACGGAAGTACGATAAATTAAAATCTTGCAGAATACCTATACATGCAATTGTATGTAAATAAAGTAATGAGAAGATAAATATATTAACACATGAGATTTTTAGGTGGAAATAAATTAGGTCACATTAATGACCTAAAAGGAAAACTATGATTCTACTAGACTACTTAACTATCTATTATAAAAAATAAAGTTTAATTACAAGGTTATGACTCAAATTACCTACCAAGATAATGCTCTCAAGTAATTTACTTACAAGCCAATGTTTTCATCATAGTTTCTACAAGAAAGGTATTCAGATCCATACCAATGTTTTGATAACTTGAGCCACACAAGAAATCGAACATGTTCTACCAACACCTAAAAAGTTAGCATAATAACACAAGCGTAAATATGTGTCTTAGAACAGATTTAATAATGAAAAATCCTAACTAGATGATTTAACAAATATATCAGATAAATTAAAACCATTTAGCAACCCTAAAATAATCAGTTTAAAGTACAATATCAAAAATATTGTAAGCTTGTTAATTCATCAAATACAACCACAAATGTTTGATAATTAACTCAATGAAAAAGCCTAATTGAATAGTTTTAGCAAAGCAAGATAGTGAATAAGATGAAGAGAATAATGCTCAATAATTCTCTTATGTGGTTAATAAAATTGTGAGCCAATGGTATGATTAAATAGCATAAATAGAAACCTTAGGTCAAACTTAAAAACCTAGCCGCTTGATCGATTGAACATGGCTACTCGATCAATCCAGCCAAGCTTGAATGATCTAGTGAAACAATTAATTAAACCTGAAATTAAGTGGATCAATTTAGTCATTATCTTGATTGATTTAGTCCTCGATCAATTAAGTATTAATTCCTCGACCAATCTAGTCATGTAAAAGTTAATTCAGCCAGGTAATTAAGCTTGATTGATTTAGACAAGGATCGATCGATCGATCGAGTAGCCTATATGTCCAATGTTCCTATGTGTCTAATATGAAATCTAACATACACGAGAATAGAGATATACCTGAGATGTGATTATTGGAGTTCAATAGTTTCTTCAACTTGAAAATATTCTTGAAAGACATACTTAGAGACCAATATAACATTTGTATGTTTTGTTCAAAAATGTTGCCAACGCTCACATAAACCTTAAAACCTCCCCCTTTGGCATATTCGTGTGATAGAGCCTCTCTCTCACTGCATAACGCTCTTTGGAAAAATAAATTTTTACATAGCGGTATTATCCTATGGTCCGGTGAAACCATCTTCCCTTGATTTTTGACATCTCATGTTTACACTAAAAATAAAAACACAAACAAGCAAACAACTCTAAAGACTCGTTGTTCATTAGTTTAGTATATATAACAATAGAAAAGCGAAGAGTTTTTGATGCTTATTTTCGCAAGTGTACGAATCGTTCAAGTAATAAAGTGTACAAAAGTACGGATATCGAACCCACAAGGAATGACGTTACTAAGTACCGAAATTGACTAACCCTAATTTTATTTGAAAACCGAATTGTTGAAATTGTTTTAAAAGAAAATTAACATAAAACTAAACGCAAATAACAAAATTTAATGTTGTTCACAAATGATTAAAAACGCTAAGACATTTTATTTTGCTAAATCAATTCAATCCGATTTCAAGTCATGTTATATGAGAATCAAAGATAAAAGTGATGGTTGAAAAACCCAAATTTACCTAATACTCTCTCTCGAGTTATATTAGAATTACTTATCTATGAAAATCAACTATATTTCTATGAAGATTTAATCACAAACAAGCACATTAAGATATATGGAATTTCTAGATTAACCACATACATCATGCATTAGTTCTCACACTCGCATTCAACATACAGTATTTATCACAAGAAGCATTCATTACATATCTCCTCTCGGTCTCAATATAATGCAACTAATCATCTAAATCTTGGACAGAAATTTAAAAGCATTAAGCATGGAAATAAACACTCAACTTGAAAACAATGAACTCATATAACAATAAAAAAAAATCAGATTTCCTTGATTCAACTACATCATAGCCTTAGCAAAAACGAATTAGTTCATAACGGAAATAAGAACAACCATTATTTCAATTGAATTCATGAATAACAAATCTGAATAAAATGCAGAATATGAAGGCTAAGGAGAAGAGATGAAAAACTCTTGAAGATGAAGACTTGGTAGCAACAATAGTGATGATCCTTCAAGCTTCTCCAAAATTTCTCTCCAAAATTTCCTTTTCTCCTCCAAAAATGACTCAAATCTGTTCTCTCTTCCGTCCCCCTCTTTCTCCATCATATTGTATATATAGATATAGGGTTTGGGGGGCAATTTTGGAACAAAACACAATAAAAAATGTGTTTTCAGACGAAACTCGTCGGCGGCGACATCATTCTCGCCGTGGCAAGATTTATGGAAAAGTTATGCTTTTTGTTCCGCTAAATCTCACCGGTGGTGAGATTACTGTGGCCGGAGGCGAGATTCACTTGGCCGGCGGCGAGGTTAAGTTGGCCGGTGGGTAGATTTTTGGAAAAGTTACGCTTTTTGTTCCGCTAAATCTCGTCGGTGGCGAGATGCACTTGGCCGGCGGTGAGGTTAAGTTGGCCGGCGGCGAGATTGCTTTGGCCGACAGTGAGATTGCTTTGCCAAAATCCGTGCTCCCTGTATGGTTTTCAACGTATTCTCCGTAAGGTTTTCGCCGGTGGCTAAATTCCAAATTTTGAAATTTTGTTTTTTTTTTTGTACTCAATCCCGTTTATTGAAATTTGTCCCAAACTTCTCCAAAATTATGATTTTACCTGAAATTGCACTTTAAACACGAAATACCCATGAAATGACATTTGTAGATTAAATAATCAAATAAACGCAATTTTCACACAAATATCAACATTTAAATCATAACAAAAATGCAATAATTTGACTCTTATCAACAACCCCCAACCAGCTTCTTGCTAGTCTCTAGCAAGAAAAGCGATCTATGAATAATTTCAAAGGAGACATTAAAAGAAAAATTCAAAGGAAATTTATTCTATTTACAACATTATATTAAGCGTATGCAATAAGCCTTTAAACCCCTAGGTGGCCCTAGTAGGACGAGTTGTAGTCTCGTAAGGGCTTCCAGTGATGATACCCACAAACATCTTGCCTATAACTATCCTAGCTTAAAAACAATAAAATCACATATGTCTCAAACTCCATAGGCTCACTTTTCAAACCTCTCTCCACTAATGAAGGAAAATACACCACTTCGGATCAATAGGACTTTATGAGGCTTGTAATGTTAGGCTTAGGTATTTGGTTAAGAAAGAACGGGAAGTGTCAAAATACAAATAAGGGCACTTATTAGATTAAACACAACCAATTAAGTAAAAGAGTAACACCATTCAACCCAAATTGTTTCTTCCGATCATAACCCATTTTTTCATAGATAAACAAAGTTCTTCCTCAATCTTTCACCTCAGTACATCCATCATTAACACTCTTTTATTTACTAGAATGTGAAAGCTTTCTTCTTCTTCTTCTTCTTCTTTTTTTTATTTTTTTTTACTCAATTGCTCTTGAAAAGCCAACCACTTTCTTCCAATATATGTGGATTTCTCTTTTTTTTTTTGCATTCTAACTCTAATTGCTCTTGAAAAGACATAACCCCCAACCAATTTCTTCCAATATATGTGGAAGATTTCTCCAATTCCTCTTGAAAAGTTTGTGTTCAAAATTACGTGCTCTTAACAAATAAGGTAGGAATTATATATATATATATTTGGTTCAATAGAAAGTAGGTTATATAAGGCAAAAAGAAAGAAAAGTAAGGCTAACAATATATTTAAATAGGCTCAAAGAGGTTACTAGTGATATAAGGATAACAAGGTAAGCTTAAAATGGCACAATCGATCCAAAAATGGCCTACATCATATCCTAAACAATGCAATTCCAAATTATTTCGCCTTAAGAGGTTTTCAAATGAGTTCTAGAGTTTGTTGAGATCACAAAAATGTCTATGAAAAATTCGCACATAAGACTTCTCTAAGCATTTAGACTAATCAACCAAATCATACCACATACCAAAAGAGTCGCCAACTAGGTAAAATCAACATTTGAAATTATCTTTAAACCGAAGCAAAATTTAATGTCTTCTAAAAGCTACTTGTTATCACAATCACATTATTATCATCAACATGCAAATTAAAACAAGTAAAATGCAAATAAAATAAAAATAAAAATAGAAATAGAAATAAGACAATAAACAAATAAAAGAAATTAAATCAAAATGCAGAAAAATAAATGGAAAATCAAAATTAAAAACAAATAAACACACAAACAAAACTACTAAAAATGAAGGGAAGAAAGGATTTACAGTTTACCGCACCCTCAACCAAAACCTTACATTGTCCTCAATGTAAGAAAGGAAAGAGAGATCTCCTTTCCGCCGGTGGTGAAACTGCCCTCGCCGGCGGTGAACGTAAGATTTTTTTTTTAGATGGGATGGCATTGGCTTTAGCTCAATCTTGTTGGCTCCATTCTTTACCACTGAGGTTGGAGTTTCATTTGTTCCCAACTCCTTAAATGTTTCATCACTGCATAAATATTCCTTAGGTGCTGCCAGTAATTCAGAACATTGTCTCGTCTCCTCATCTTCCTCCTCAATTGTTGCAGATTTCACAAGGCAAGCTTCTAGTGGTAGCAATGGAGTTCTCTCCTCAAAAGTTTCCGAGATTAACCCATCAAGAGTGTTAATTTGAAAACAAGAATGTACATCACTTGGAAATTTTATTTCTTCAAAAACATCAAAAGTTACTTGTTCATCTTGCACCCGTAGAATGAGCTTTCCTTGCTGAACATCAATCAATGTTCTTCCAGTTGCAAGGAACGGTCTCCCCAATATCAACGGTATCTCTCTATCTTCCTCCATGTCAAGCACCACGAAATCTACAGGGAAAATAAATTTGTCGACTTTAATTAAAACATCCTCAATTACCCCTAGAGGATATTTCACCGATCGATCCGCTAATTGTAAAGAGATTGAAGTGGGCTTCACTTCTCCCAAGCCTAGTTTCCTGAAAACAGAAAATGGCATCAAATTAATGCTTGCTCCTAAATCACATAGGACTTTATCAAAATTGCAACTTCCTATAGTACAAGGTATAGTAAAATTCCCTGGATCTTTCAATTTCTGTGGCAGTTTTCTTTGAAGAACTGCACTGCACTCCTCATTTAGCATGACAATTTCATAATCTCCTAGCTTCCTCTTCTTTGATAGAATTTCCTTCATGACTTTTGCATACTTGGGCATTTGTTCCAACATCTCTGCAAAAGGAATGTTAATATGCAATTTCTTAAAAATATCCAGAAATTTATCAAATTGATTATCAAGCTTTTTCTTATTCAATCTTTAAGGATATGGGATAGGAGGCTCATATTTCGCATATGGGGAAGGTTGAATATCTTGGGATGTTGATGGATTTTCTTAAGATTCTTCCATCTTTTTCTCCGATTTCCTTTGCCATTCAAGTTCTTTACCACTTCTCAATGTGATAGCCTTTGCATGCTCTGTGGGATTTATTGTGTCACTAGGCAGCGATCCTTGAGACCTTTCTACAATCTGCTTTGAAAGCTGCCCCAGTTGGTTTTGGATGTCCCTATTGATTGCCTCTTGATTTCTGAAATTTGCTCTTGTCTCCTCAATGAACTTTCCCAAAAAATTTTCCAAATTTGTTTGTTTTTTCTCCTAGGGTTGGTAGGAAGATGATGACGGTTTGAATCCCCCTTGGTTATTTTCCCATGACAAATTTGGATGATTTCTCCAACCTGGATTGTAGGTGTTCGAATATGGGTTATGTTGAGGTTTTTGGAAATTTGAAACATAATTTGCTTGCTCAGCATTTGGTGAAGCAAATGGATTTCCAACTTGGCACTCGATACTAGCATGATTTCCACCACATAACTCACATTGTACAGTTGGTTTGGATTCTAATTTGGATGACAAAGAATCCATCTTTCTTGAAAGAACAGCAACTTTAGCCGACAAAGCATTCACTGAATCAATTTCATGCACTGTTGGTGGTCTTTTTGCAATTACCCGCTCTGAATGCCACTGATTGTTGTTTTCCGCCATAATCTCTAACAACTCATGAGCATCCTCCAGTATTTTTCCCATTAAAGATCCTCCAACTGCAGCATCAATCATTGCCCAATAGTTTGAAACCAACCCATTATAAAATGTAGAGACTTGCAGCCAAATTGGTATACCATGATGTGGGCATATCCTCAACATTTCTTTGAATCTTTCCCAAGCTTCATACAATGATTCTTGGTCATACTGTGTAAAAGATGTGATTTCATTCCTTAATTTTGCTGTCTTAGCAGGAGGAAAGAACTTGGATAAGAATTTCTGAACCAATTCATTCCATGTTGTAATTGATCCTGGTGGTAATGAGTTTAGCCACTCCTTGGCTTTATCCCGAAGTGAAAAAGGAAAAACACTCAATCTTACAACATCTTCAGACACACCATTTATCTTGTAAAGATCACACACCTCCAGAAAGTAAGCAATATGTGCATTTGGATCATCCTTTGACATTCCCCCAAACTGATTTGATTAAACCATTTGGATAAATGATGGTTTTATCTCAAAGTTATTGGCTTGAACAGTTGGCCTTCTTATAGTCGAAGTAGTTCCAGCAACATTAGGCGCAGCATAATCCCTCAAAGCTCTACGATTTCCACCTCCCTCAACAAATGGTGGATCCATGGCCAATTAGTATGATTAGGAGCTGAAGTTGAACGTCTTCTCTCTCAATTTAGACGCCTATATGTTCTATCAATCTCCGGATCAAATGGAAGAAGGTTAAGGCTTCTTGTACGTCTCATACAAAAATCCTACAACCTTAAAATCAACTAGCACAAAAACAAAACATAGTTACCCTTTTTTTATGATAAATAAAATAAAAGAGAAAAATAAACAAAATTAAAAATGAAACAATGATAAAGCAAATTAACTTCAAATTAAAACTAAGATTAGGTAGTATCGATATTAATAAAATCAAACCATTCCCCGGCAACGGCACCAAAAACTTGATGCTTATTTTCGCAAGTGTACGAATCGTTCAAGTAATAAAGTGTACAAAAGTACGGATATCGAACCCACAAGGAATGGCGTTACTAAGTACCGAAATTGACTAACCCTAATTTTATTTGAAAACCGAATTGTTGAAATTTTTTTAAAAGAAAATTAACATAAAACTAAACGCAAATAACAAAATTTAATGTTGTTCACAAATGATTAAAAATGCTAAGGCATTTGATTTTGTTAAATCAATTCAATCCGATTTCAAGTCATGTTATATGAGAATGAAAGATAAAAGTGATGGTTGAAAAACCCAAATTTACCTAATACTCTCTCTCGAGTTATATTAGAATTACTTATCTATGAAAATCAACTATATTTCTATGAAGATTTAATCACAAACAAGCACATTAAGATATATGGAATTTCTAGATTAACCACATACATCATGCATTAGTTCTCACACTCGCATTCAACATACGATATTTATCACAAGAAGCATTCATTACATATCTCCTCTCGGTCTCAATATAATGCAACTAATCGTCTAAATCTTGGCCAGAAATTTAAAAGCATTAAGCATGGAAATAAACACTCAACTTGAAAACAATGAACTCATATAACAATAACAAAAGAAATCAGATTTCCTTGATTCAACTACATCATAGCCTTAGCAAAAACGAATTAGTTCATAACGGAAATAAGAACAACCATTATTTCAATTGAATTCATGAATAACAAATCTGAATAAAATGCAGAATATGAAGGCTAAGGAGAAGAGATGAAAAACTCTTGAAGATGAAGACTTGGTAGCAACAATGGTGATGATCCTTCAAGCTTCTCCAAACTTTCTCTCCAAAATTGCCTTTTCTCCTCCCAAAATGACTCAAATCTGTTCTCTCTGCCGTCCCCCTCTTTCTCCATCATATTGTATATATAGATCTAGGGTTTGGGAGGCAATTTTGGAACAAAACACAATAAAAAATGTGTTTTCGGACGAAACTCGTCGGCGGCGACATCATTCTCGCCGCGGCGAGATTTCTGGAAAAGTTACACTTTTGTTACGCTAAATCTAGCCGGCGGCGAGACTACTGTTGCCGGCGGTGAGATTCACTTGGTCGGCGGCGAGGTTAAGTTGGCCAGCGGCGAGATTTCTGGAAAAGTTACGCTTTTTGTTCCGCTAAATCTCGCCGGTGGCGAGATTACTGTGGGTGGCGGCGAGATGCACTTGGCCGGCAGCGAGGTTAAGTTGGCCGGCGGTGAGATTGCTTTGGCCGGCGGCGAGATTTCTTTGGCCGGCGTCGAGATTGCTTTGCCAAAATCCGTGCTCCCTGCCTGATTTTCAACGTATTCTCCGTAAGGTTTTCGCCGGCGGCGAAATTCCAAATTTTGAAATTTTGTTTTCTTTTTATTTACACTCAATCCCGTTCATTGAAATTTGTCCCAAACTTCTCCAAAATCATGATTTTACCTGAAATTGCACTTTAAACACGAAATACCCGTGAAATGACATTTGTGGATTAAATAATCAAATAAACGCAATTTTTACACAAATATCAATATTTAAATCATAAAAAAAATTCAATAATTTGACTCTTATCAGTTTTCATAAGAGTGGAGTGAGTAAACAATAGATAGAAATTAAAAGAATAACTCACACGTATGTGTAATATATCTAACAAAGATTTTTAAAGTAATACTTTTCCTAAATTAGCTCTCCTCTTTTTGTAGATTTATTAATTATTGTTCCAATTTTTTCTTCCCTTTTTTTCATATGAATAAAAAATATAATTATGGGGCAATAAAATAGGTTAAGGAAGAAAGAAGTGTATTTAATGAATGAAAAGAGGAGTACACATTCTGAAAAAGCTCAGAGCAATCAAAACAGAGAGCTAAAACCAATATATTTTATAAAAATGAATAAACTTCCTCTAAGTTCTACAACTTCTCTAAATAAATTAAAATAAAACAAAAAATTAAGCAATCAAAATAGAGAACTAAAAACAATATGTTTTATAAAAATGAATAAACTCCCTCTAAGTTCCACAACTTCTCTAAATAAATTAAAATAAAACAAAAAATTATAAAATTTGATATATATATTATCCATTGACAACATAAATATATGTAGGCAGGTCATATAAACATACTAACACATATAATGACATATTGACAGTCACTAAAAGTGAAGTAAAAATTAAAACTACAACAGTATGCCAATTAATTAATTTATTATTAGTTATGAAGGATTTAAAGGAAGGATTAAATTGTAGTTGAATTCATATTTGCACAAAATAAAATTTTCTTACCAAGAAAGAACTTTAATCTATATATATATATATATATTTTGTATTTTCCTCTTGTATTAACTTTTTTGTGTGAGAGATCAGTTATTTATTTTCTTTAGGCATAACTAATTGTGACCTTTTCTTTTTGTGCAGGCAAAAGATTTTGTATTTTTCTTTTTTCCTTTAATATTATTATTATTACTATTTAAGGAAATATGCACAAGTCAATATGCTTATTATAATGACTTTCATACTAATTGTGAGGTAACCCTATCCGCTCACCGTAGTAGCTTTCACACATCATAATAGGTAGTCCTCTCAAAACTAGTTGTCTTTCTATAATAACATTTTAAAAAATGAAAGATAGATCTCAAAAACAATTTTGCAATCAAGGTTAGCTCATTCACTAGAATATCACAAAATAAATAATAAACTTCAAGAATGACATACACATGTTTCCACTGAGTATGTGAATAGGTTAATGTTAACATTTATTACTAAATGTAAAAAATATGCAAATACACAAGTCATAATATTCATTTGTATAATATATAACCAATCAAAATAAATATGAATGGAGTATGTAATGATCATGTTAATATTAAAGAATGTCTACTTTCTTCTTTTATTATTATTATTATTATTATTATTATTTTAAACTAAATAAGCATCAATAAAAATAAAAACAAACAAACAAACTAAAGATGCTCACCTAAGGTCAATTAAGTACTAAGTATCTATGTGAACAATAAATGATGATCCGGTGATTGAAAAGAGACAATATTTCCTAACCCAAAATTTCTTGAATTTTGGTTTCTCAATATCTTTGGATTGAAAATCAAATGCCTTTAGATTTTTCATTCATATTAAATGAAGATGCAATATGCAATTTGCATGCTTTTTAGTGGAATTTTTAAACATGTTATTATAATTCTCATTCATCACAAAATATGATGCAACATGCATATATGGATAATGTTTATAAGTCCTACCATATGAAGCATGGAAAATATTATTAAATTTAGGAGCATTAATAAAAAATTTATACTTGGGCCTAATATGACCTTTCTTACCATAATAATGATAGACAATCACAAACTTAACAGATTTTTCAATTATAGGTGCAATTGTTATTTGTGTATAATGAGTAACATTAGTAATAGAGTTAGAAGACCTTACAGATGTAGTTTTTGATGCTGAAGATATATGTGTAGCCTATGAAGAAGAAGGGTAGGAGGGTTGAAGATAATGGCATGGAATCCTCATCTACCTATCCTAGTCCTCTTTTGTCTCCAATAGGTTTTCTATAATCTAAAATTTTATTTAGTCTTTTAGCTCTAGTGGTTAACCTCTTCACATTTTCTTTTGATTGTTTAAGTTCTTACATTAGATTCTTATTTTCCTATTTAAGATCTACACAACTTGAATTCAAAACATTAGTACATTTAGACAATTCATTTTTTTCTTTTTCTAGAACCAAAGAACTTATTTCATAGGATATTAATTTATCATTTAGTTTAGTTACTTTTACAGGAAACCTATCTTTTTCTCTTTTGTATCTTACATAATCTATGAATACTTATTCAATATTAACAACATTAAATTTATTGAGTATAAATTAAACATCATTTTTCTCATCATCTGAAACAATGTTAGATTTATTAAAGTGTCCACCAGCAATTGTAGTAAATGCCTAGTAATTGGTACCTTAATTTTTGATTCAACTAGATTGTCATGATCACTTTCATAGTCAGGAAGTGTAGATTGAAAGCTCTTCCAATTTGGTTCTTCTTGTTTATACAATCATCTACAAAGTGACCAAAACCTATACATTTAAAACATTAAAGTCTAGCGGTTTTAGATTTTTTACTATCAGAACTTACATATTTTAGTTCTCTCATATTCTGATCCTTTTGACAACTTGATTATCTTTTGTTTTGAGGATTTTTTTTATTGAGGATTTTGTTCAATCTTCTGGTTAAGAGTACTAGTTCTTCATCATCATTGTCACTATCTTCAATCATGTCAGTTTTGAAAATAATACATTTATTCTTTGGAGGTTTTCGAAAGCTCATCTCAAAGGTTTGAAGTGAGCCAATGAGTTTCTATATTTTGATGGTGTCTACATCCTTGCTTTCATCAATGACAGTGACCTTTGCATGAAAGTGATCTGGTTCGCAACTATAAAGTATAAAGTTTCAAGCACTCTTATCTATAGACCATAGAAAGGTTCTCATACCAGCCTTTCAATATAGGTAATTAGACCCATCAAAATAAGGTGCACGAGTTGTAGATGAACCCTCTCTTAAATGATCCATACTAAGATCCTAGGCATACTAAGTGTATCAAGTGACCAACTCTAATACCAAATGAAAAGTTTATTTTTTTAGTTGTGGATCAGATTGGCTATAAGATGAGTGAATAGAATATAAGTGTAAGTATGACAAATTAAAATTTTGTAGAATGACCAGACATGCAATTTCATGTAAATAAAGTAATAAGGAAATGTAAATATTAACACTCGAGATTTTTAGGTGGAAACAACTTAAACCAAACTAATGACATAAGGGAAAAACCATCGGGCCTCCTAACTATCCATAATGAAAAATAAGGTCTAATCGTAAGGTTAGGACTTAAACTACCAACCAAGGTAGTGTCATAAGTAATCTACTTACAAGCTACTACTTTCATCATAGTATCTATAAGAAATGTGTTCGGATCTTGACCAAAGTTCCAAAAACTTGAGTCACACAAGCAATTGAACTCATTCTAACTGAAAGGTTTGCACAATAACACAACTAAAAATGTGTGTCTTAGAAGATAATCAATAATGAACAATCCTAACTAGATAATTTAACAAATATATCAGATAAATCAAAATCAACAAGAAATTATAGAATAATCAATTTAAAGCACAATATCACAAACATTGTAGGCTTATTAATTCATCAAATATAACCACAAATATTTGACAAATTAACTCAATGAAACAGCCTACTTGAATAGTTTTAGCAAAACAACAGAGAGAATAAAATGAAAAGAATAATGCTCAATAATACTCTTATGTAGTTATCAAAATTATGAGCCAATGAGATGATTAAATAGAATAAGTAGACACCCTGGATCAAAGTTGAAAACCTAGCTGCCCGATCGATCGATCTAGGACTAGCTTGATCAATCGAACATGATTGATCAATCGATTTAGTCAAGCTCGATCGATCTAGTGAAAAAATTAATTAAATCTAAAATAAGTGGATTTATCTAATCATTAATATCAATCTATCTAGTGCTCGATCGATTGAGTATTAATTCCTTAATTGATCTAATCATGTAAAAATTAATTCAACTAGGTAATTAAGCTCGATCGATCTAGAAAAAACTTGATCAATTGAGTAGCCTAATAGCACAATGTTCTTATATGTTTAATATGAAATCTAACGTGCATGGGAATAAAGATATACCTGATATGTAATTGTTGAAGCTTAATAGTTTCTTTGGTTTGAAAATATTCTTGAAAGACACATCTAGAAAATAAAATAACATTCATATATTTTTTCACCAATATCGCTAATACTCACATAAACCTTACATAGTTTTTTGACTAGTGGCTTAGATGGATTATGGCATGTGTATCATCTGTCTTATACTCATGTTTATTAACGGGGAACATACTGAATATTTCAAGCCAAAAATGGGGATTATGGTAAGATGATCGACCATCTCTATTTTTATTTTTAACATGTATAAAGGACCTATCTGGATTTTTGTAGAGGGATTAACATGCTAGAAATATTAGTGGACTAAAGGTGTCAAACTAGTCCTCCGGGTATTCATCTTTTGTTTGCCAATGATTCAATCATGTTTTGTAAATGTGATATTGGTCAAGTGCAACGTTTGAGGGAAATTCTCCATGAATATGATAATGCTTCTAGCTAGATGATTAATTTTTAAATATACTTATTTTTTCCAATTCTTATACCACTCCTCAAAATAAGGAGCTCATGTAGCAGTGTTTGGGCATTGGTTCTATGGATGGGTTTAAGAAGTATTTGGGCCTCTCGGCTCTTTTTGATCTAACAAAATGGGCGCAGGTTAATTACATATTGGATAGGGTATATCAATAGATTCATAACTGATGTCGGTCCCTTTATCTATCAGGTACAGAGATATTGTTAAAATTGTGGTATATGCCATGCCTAATTTCACCATGTAATGTTTTGTATTTCCTGTTGGGTTATGTAGTGATTTGGAGTCTTCCATGCAAAATTTCTAGTGAGGGTCCTTGCACGAGGATATGAAGATTCATTGGGTAACTTGAAGGAGATTGTGTTAGGTATGAGAAGCTGATGGATTAGGCTTTAAATATTTACATGCATTTAACTTGGCAATGGTAGCTAAACAATGTTGGGAAATTTTGAAAAATATGAATTCATGGCTCTCATAAATTTTTAGAAGTTGATATTTTTGTACAGGTTCATTTCTTACTGCTTGGTTGGCTTACTTGCTCTTTTGGGCTTGGAGGGTTTTGTGGAGGCCTTTAGTTTTCTAATGGCTGGGTTACAAAGGGAGATTCATGATGGTCAATCTGTTAATAGTTGGGATGAAATGTAGCTGTATAGTCTCATTAACTTTTTGAATTCAATCGCCACCAGTGCCAGGGTTTACTTTGGTTCGAGATTCATTGCATGCTACTGATGACACTTGAGATGTTCTGAAGGTGATGTCTCTATTTTTATCCATTGAGGCATCTTGTATTCTTTCTATTCTCATACATGTATTGGGTGGGTGTGATTAGCTAGTTTGGCATCCCACTTCACATAGGGTGTTTGAGTTAAATTAGCTTATGATCTTGCTTATGATATCATTGGTTCATTGCTGCATGGCACTATTGGATCTAGTAATAAGATGATTTAGAAATCTATCTAGAAGATTAAAGCACCTTAAATGGTTAGGCATTTTTTGTGGAGGTGGAGTCATAACCTTTTCGCAATGGGTTTAAGTGCGTGCTAATGGTAATAAGTTGTTGGGTATTGTTTCTAATGCTTTCTTTGATATTTGGACGAGAAAAAACATGGAGACATGATTGATTAATTAGTGTTCAATCATTGGTGGTACTAGTTATGATTGGTTTTGAAAAGGCTTTTGTCTCAAGTAACAACTTCTTTGAACGTGGTAGCTTTAGTGGCCTATTTGATGGTTTTTTTGGTGTTATAATTCTTTATTTTTTGGGATTCTTATTGGCCTTGTTACATTTTTTCTAGTCACTGCTCATTACATTAAGTCAGTATCTTTTCGTTTGATTAAAAAAAATATTGTTTGTTTTATTAGTTTTGAAATAATAAATATAATAAATATTTTTTCTATTTTTGACATAAAATTAAGTATTTTATGAAATTATATATTATTTTTAATTAAAGTGGTTACATTTATAAATATATATAAAAGTTTATATAAAATCATAAATAATCAAAATCTAATGAGTATATAGTGTAATCTTAATAGAATAAAGAATAAATAAGTAGTCATATTTGTGTTAATATAATTATATTGTTAAATTATAAAAGTTTATATAAAATCATAAATATATGCACATTGTGTGGCCTAGTGGAGGCAACTATCTTTCACATTATTTTATGTTTCTGTTTTGTCAAGTGGTCTCACATAGATTTTTTCATCCTCCATTTATGGTCTCACATAGATTTTTTCATCCTCCATTTATGATCATGCATAATGACAA
Source organism: Hippophae gyantsensis (assembly GCA_030763125.1). NCBI lineage: Eukaryota > Viridiplantae > Streptophyta > Magnoliopsida > Rosales > Elaeagnaceae > Hippophae > Hippophae gyantsensis. The sequence continues at coordinate 34,995,086 of CM061035.1, read as the reverse complement.
CTAATTTATGAAAAACAGGGATTGTATCAATCATTTGTGTGATACGAACAACTATAAATGATTATCGGTTTGAGAATAGACAGAATACTATGAGCTCTATATTTACCACAATTTAGTAATTTATTTGTGAGGTAGAATTTTCATAACAAACATTCATGCGAAATACAATTGATGATCTTCATGTCCTCAATCGTCTATGAATACAAGGCTTCCTATAACGAGTTCCAAGAATCGTAAAGGTTACTTGGAGGACACCATAAATATATGAGGCATAGAAATAAAAAAATATACTAGGCATCATAGGAAAAAAAGATAACTATCTCTTTTTTCTTTTCTCCTCTAAATGAAGTATAGATTGACATTCCATCGTCAATTATTTTCCTTTTTCTACTTATATGTTTCCTACACTTTTATTTGTTGTTCCATATTTTTGCTAAATTAGTCATACCATGCGCGTAACCTCCATATGGAAGACATTTATGAGAATGATGATGAAGAGGACGCAGATCAAACTCGCTCCTTTATTGACAATGTTAAAGCTAATTTTGAAGGAGATGGATTTTTGGGGTTGTCTAAAATAGTTTGTTGCAAAGGATTTCAAGTTAACCATCCTAGAAATGGCAAACAATGAGCACCATTCCTTCATCATACTATGTCACATTGGCTAAACATTAATTAAGATGGAGTGTAATACATATTTAACAATAAAGACCGTAGAATATTCTCACATGTATATTGTTTAATTATATAACTAATGATTAATTTTAATTTTGAATTTGATGTTTTGGTGTACCTATAAAAATAGGAGGCGATCTTATTACATGTTGTTTCTATAATGAATGAAATTTTCTAAAAAAGAAAAAGAAAAAGTGCTAACTAGAGTTTTGAATTAGTTAAAAATAGGAGGACAAATATAATATATGATTGTGCCGAGACTTGAATGTGAATTAAAATATTAATCTCTCTCTTTCCAATTATATAACTCTATCCTTTACTAAAAATTAGATATGTCCAAAACATTAATTACATAATTAAACAACACCTAAAATAATTATTCCAAGTCGATGCAAGAACCCAACCCATGTCGCTGTTAAACTTAGAATTAGTCTCCATTTTTAATGTTGATTTAGTCATCCCTATTATTTAGGGAATTAATTAAATGTTTTTCTATTTGTTCCTCAACTTCACCACGATGATAGGAGTGGTGAAGGTGGATTGTTTTTCTTGTTTCTTCATATTTGTAAGTCTATAAAAGCTGATTGAGCTTTCTTAAAATAACAGTTTTAATCATTCTCCAAACCCCATAAGTCATACCTTTATACTCAGCCTTAACACTAGATCGTGCTACCACTTTCTACCTTTTACTTTTCCATGTAACCAAATTACCTCCAACAAAGGTGAAATAACCCGATGTTGACTTTCTATCTGTAATACTTCTTGCCTAATATGCATCTGTGAAGCCATAAACTTCAAAAGGATTGTTGTGTTTAGAGAACATTACTCCTCTTCTTGGAGCCGACTTCAAATACCTTAAAATTCTCAAAATAACATTCATGTGGTTCTCACTCGGACTATGTATGAACTGACTCACCATACTTACTGCATATGCAACATCTGGTCTAGTATAAGCCAAGTAAATCAAACGCCCAACCAATCTCTGATGGCGAACTCGATCAGTTGGTACCTGATCTGGATACTCTGCTAAATAATGGTTTTGCTCAATAGGGGTGTCAATAGGTTTGCAATCCAACATACCTGTCTATGTTAGCAGATCAATAATGTACTTCCTCTCACACAAATATATTCCTTCTCTCCCCCTCGCTACCTCAATTCCTAAGAAGTACTTTAGTTCACCTAAGTCCTTCATCTCAAATTCAGAGGTTAGTTGTCTTTGTAATTTATCCATCTCAACAGTATCATCGCCAATAATTACCATATCATCAACATAAATGATTAGGGCTATTACCTTCCCTCATTGATGTTTGAGAAACAGAATGTGGTCTGAATTACTCTGTTTGTAACCAACCTTCTGCATGAATTGTGAAAACCTTCCAAACCAGGCTCGAGGGGATTGCTTGAGACCATATAAAAACTTCCTTAATTTGCATACAAAATTACCAGGAGAATCAGCTACATAACCACATGGAAGACTCATGTACACCTTCTCTACTAATTCTCCATGAAGAAATGCATTCTTGACATCAAACTGCCGAAGTGGCCAGTTTAAGTTAGTGGCAAGCGAGAACAAAACCGAATAGTATTCATTTTGGCAATAGGGGCAAAAGTCTTATCGTAGTCTACACCATACGTCTAAGTGAACCCTTTTGCTACAAGACGAGCTTTATACCAATTTACAGATCCATAACCATTATCTTTTACCGTAAACACCCATCGATAACCAACTCTCTTTTTTCCTTGTGATGGAGGTACAAGTTTCCAAGTATCGTTCTTCTGTGATGCCTCCATCTCTTTATCCATTGCCTTTCTCCACATTGGATCTCCCAACACATCCTACACTTTTTTAGGTACTGATACAATAAATATTTGATTCACAAATGATTTATATGACTTAGATAATCTTTTAGTGGATATATAGTTGGCTATTGGGTATTTTTATTTTGCATGAATATTTGGTTCATACCTTTTGGCTAGTTGACCCTGAGTAGACCTATTTGGTAACACATACTTTCCAACATTAGACTCAATGCTATTAGTATCAATAGGTGTACATACCTCAGATAAGTAACCTTCAGTACCAGAGAGTTATTGATAAGGGGTAGTAGTGATGCTTGAGGGAACAATTGTGTCTTCATTTTCATTTGTTGTGAGCGAATATGGTGCTTTGATACTTGGAGGATTTGCTTCTTCGATGAATGGATTCAATGGATTAGGAATCTCAATTGGACCTATCGAAACATCTGATGACTCTATGAAAATATAGTCATTAGCGCACTTTTTCACTTAATGTTTACTTGTTTAATTTAATAAATAGTATTTTGTGGCTAAAAAATTAAAATATAAACTTTTTAGTGAAAAGGGGTGAAAATATAATTTTTGGACTTTTTTGAGATTTTTATGAATTTTTAACGCATGACCAATCAAAAGATGCCACGTGCCATGCCACGTAAGCATATGAGCTTTCTGAGCAAGCCACGTGGATTCCATGCAAGCACGAAGAGCAAATAACGTTGTGTTGCATGTGAGGAGGAGAAATACATACCACATGTCAGCACGGCGTTCAATCCGAGTTTGGAAATCACTCAACACACTATGACACGTGTCACCACGCTATTGCTCGAAGTGTTCCACCCTTGCACCACACCATCCATTCCCATGAATCACGTCGCACCACGTGGTGCTGACTCGGCGAAGGTTGACTTTGACCGGTCTCCCCTGCCACACGTCTCTCTCTGATTCGCCCAATAAACTTTTAATGCCACGTGCCACTTTATGATTGGCTGAAACTGTCAGTTTTGCTTGTTTTGATCGTACCCCTTGATTTGAAGCTGATTAGACGGTCCAAATCACACCTGAGCTTTATTTAAGCCCCTAATCACTCCATAAACCCTAAATTTGCCTCCATTAGCATAATTTTGGTCAGGTTTTAGAGCTAAAAAGAGAGAAAATACAAAACAATTTAAGAAACGACACAATTTTGGTGGAGATTCAAGAGGAAATTAATTCTACAATTCAAGAGATTGATTATATTTCTTTTTCTACTCTTTTCTTTGTTAATTTTGTTTTCCTTTATGAAAAATATGAGCTTTATGAACACAATTATGTGTAATTAATTTATTAATCTAAGGATCTTATGAACCCAATTTTCACCATGTGATAATCTAATATTTTTTTCTCAATTATAATATTAATTTAATTATATTATTTAATCTGATTTTTATGCTATTAATTATTTGGCCAACAATTTATCTATAGAGGCAATTAAATAGATTTGAGAAAATTATTTAATTGTTTGTCTTGATTAAATAACATGCATAGTTTCTAGGCAGAGATGTATGATTCTTATGTATGTGATCCATAATTGATGAAGTTAATGAGTAGTATACAATTTAATTGGCATGAGAGTGTGATTAAATTAATTACTATATAGTGTGTAGTTTACTTGAGAGAGGAATACATGCTAGGTTAGATTCAATTGATCATGTAATTAATTGATATTATATTGGGGGGATTTTAGTGATTCGCATGTTTAGAAAAATGGGGGATTAAGTATTCCTAGATATTTTCTCATATATCTTTTTACTCACAAAATCTGATTCAATTAATTATTTCTATTTACTTTTAATTATTTTAATTTTGCTTTCTTAAGATATTAAAACACCAAAAAATTGATTTTTATTATTTTTAGTTTTAAAAATTAGTTTCTAAAAAAAATAATCTCCGTGGGAATGATCTTTATTTATCATTATATTACTTGTTACGATACGTATACTTGCGTATTTATTGCACACATAATTTGTGTGACGATCAAGTTTTTAGCGCCGTTGCCGTGAACTATTAATTTTAGAAACTATTTTTTTTAATTATTAATTTTATTTTTTCTTTAAAAAAAAATTTCTTAATTTATTTTTCTTTACTTTAATTTTAATCTAAATTTATTTATATTCTTTTAGGGACTTATTTATTTATTTATTCTAGTTAATTTCTTTTATTTCTTTTCTTTACTTATTTATTTATTTTTTACTTTAATTTATTTATTTAGTTGTTAATTGTTTTTAGTTTTTATTTAGACATCTTCTTTAGTATTGTAGAAACATAGTTGAGTCTATTGTATGAGTAGAGTTCGTGAGGGAAAAATCTTACCTTTAGATCTTGAAATTGAGCATACTTTGAGATCAATTAGAAAACAACAAGTCACCCAAGGGGAAGAAATGACTAATCCATTAGAAATAAACAATAATGAGCTAAACTTGAATAATCAAATGTTTTTGATAGATGATAGAGATAGAGCTATGAATGAATATGCAATACCTACGTTGGAAGGACTGAATCCAAGTATTACAAGGCCAAACATTCAAGCTAATCAGTTTGAATTAAAGCCAGTGATATTTCAAATGCTACAAACAGTTGGACAATTCAGTGGATTACCAACAGAGGATTCTTATCTTCATCTCAGATTGTTTATTGAAGTTGTAGATTCATTTAAGTTCAATGGTGTGACAGAGGAGGCATTTAGGCTTAGATTATCCCCTTACTCTTTGCGAGACCGTGCTCGAGCTTGGATAAACTCTTTGTCACCTGATTCCATTACAACTTGGAATGGTTTGTCAGAGAAATTCTTGATGAAATACTTCCCACCAACAAAGAATGCCAAGCTTAGGAATGACATCACTTCCTACCAACAACATGAAGGAGAATCTCTATATGAAGCATGGGAAAGATTCAAGGAATTACTAAGGAAGTGCCCTCATCATGGTATTCCTTCTTGTATTCAAATGGAAACTTTTTACAATGGTCTCAATGCTCAAACAAGGACTATCGTTGATGCATCGGCTAATGGAGCTTTTCTAGCCAAATCTTACAATCAAGCTTATGATTTACTTGAGAAAATGACTAGCAATAATTATCAATGGTCAATGGATAGAATGACAGCCATAAGAAAAGTAGCCAGAATACATGAAGTAAATGATATCACAGCACTTACAGCTCAAGTGTCATCTTTGGTTAATCTTTTGAAGGTACAAAACTCGCTAGCGAGTATAAACCAAGTCCAAAATTCAGGAGTGTCATGTGTGTTTTGTGGAGGAGCTCATTTGTTTGATAATTGTCCAAATAATCCTGAATCTATTTGCTATGTGGGTAATGTGAATCGAAACAATAATCTATACTCAAACACATATAACCCAGGATGGAGACAACATCCAAATTTTTCTTGGAGCAATAACAACATTCAAGGTGGTAGTCAATTCAACCATCAATCATTTCCACCACCTGGTTTTCAACAACCACAAAAATCACAAGCCCAACAGAAGAAGCCACCTACTGAGGACAATACAAGTGCTTTAATGGGGATGATGAAAGAATTCATCCAATCAATGAATACAAAAGTGTCAACTCAAGAGGCTTCAATTCAAAATTTGGAGAACCAAATGGGGCAACTTGCTCAGGCTATAAGTCAAAGGCCTCAAGGGAACCTTCCAAGTGATACAATTGTAAACCCAAGAAGAGAAGGTAAGGACCAATGCAATGCCATAGCCTTAAGGAGTGGTAAAACTTTAGAACAAGAACATAAGACAGAAAAAGATGAGGAGAAACAGGAAATTAAAAAGGATAAAGAGGACTATCAAACTAAAAAGGATAAGAAGGAACCATAAACTAAAAAGGAGGAGGAGAAATTAGTGGATAAAGAGAGTAATGGAAAGGAAATAATTCAGCCAAAAAAGAGCAACCTTTACAAACCCACTATTCCTTTCCCTCAAAGATTACAAAAGCAAAAGTCAGATACGCAGTTTTCAAAATTTCTAGAAGTCTTCAAGAAGCTACACATAAACATACCATTTGCAAAGGCACTTGAACAAATTCCATCTTATGCCAAATTCATGAAGGATATACTATCAAAGAAAAGGATGCTTGGTGATCATGAAACAATAACCTTGACTGGAGGTTGTAGTGCCATTCTTGATAGAAAACTACCACAAAAAGAGAAAGATCCAGGTAGTTTTGACATCCCTTGCACTATTGGGAACATTTGTATTGGCAAGGCACTGTGTGACTTGGGTTCTAGTATTAACCTTATGCCATTATCGGTCTTCAAGAGATTGGGGGTTAGTAAAACAAAACCCACTTCGGTAACATTACAAATGGCAGATAGATCGATTAAGAGACCTCGAGGTGTGGTAGAAGATTTGTTAGTAAAAGTAGACAAATTCATATTTTCGGCAGACTTCATTATGCTAGACATGGAAGAGGACAATGACATTCCTATCATACTTGGTCGCCCATTCTTAGCAACCAGAAGGGCACTCATTGATATACAAAAAGGTGAACTTACAATGAGAGTGCAAGATGAACAAGTAATATTTAAAGTTTTTAAAGAATCTGAACCCCCTGATATTGATAATGCTAATGAATATTTAAGGATAAATGTTACTGATTGTGGGAATGGCTTAAAATAATTTGTGGCGTCACCCAAACTTAAGACTTTAACACATACTGCTATAACCAAGGTCATAAACTCACCAAAAAATAACTCAACCAATTATAACTTTGAAAGTATGGAATCGAAGGTTGATATTGTGGACTATGTGAACTTTTTGGAGGACACATCTCTCATGTATGTATCAAAGGCGATAATGGAAAATTTTGAGATAGGATCTAAACTCAAACCATCAATTGAAGAGCCACCAAGTTTAGACCCCACACTTCTACCCTTCTATCCTAAATCAAGTATGAAAGTGAAAGAGTCCAATGGGGAGGTGAAAAAGCTATTAGAAATACATAAATTAGATAAGTTACGGTAGAGTGCTTATAAGAATGCCAAGAAGTTCAAAAGGAAAACAAAAATATGGCATGAGAAGAGAATTGAGCACCGTGCTTGCGAGCCAAAACATAAAGTATTATTGAACAAATCAAGACTCAAGTTATTTCTAGGCAAACTCAAAAGTAAATGGATCTAAAAGGATGTGCCTTAATACTTAATAGGACCGTCTAGTCAAGGACATAAAATGTGACGCTGGTTGGGAGGCAACCCAACATTATTTTACTTATATTTTTATTGTTTTTTTTTTGTAGGTGAATAAATGGGTAGAGCAATGACACAACAAGAATGAGCATTTCAATGACAGATGTGGTGTGCCATGACTAAGGGAGTTTTCTTTTCTTTGACCTTTTCATATTTATATGTGCACATTGGGGACAATGTGTAATTTAAGTTTAGGGGAGGGAACTTCATTCTCTACATTAGTATTTAGTATGCATTTTAAATTTTTAGGGATGTTTTTTTAATTTTTAGGTTGTTTTTAATCATGATTTGGGTAGAAATTGATAAATATATGGAAAATAAATGCACGCATGCTTGATATGAAATATATGAACTCCATGATAAAAATTGGTTGTCATGACTATGATAAGGAATGTAACATATTTGTTAAGATATTTACATTAATCATCTGATATGCTTGTTAGTTTTGATTGAATTGGTTCAACTTTTATGCACACGTTCATGATTGATTTTGGTGTGCTTATTGAGAGAAAATTTGTAGTGAGTTATGTGAGTTAATTAGATCTACCAAGTTTTAGAATCCATTTGATCATCTCTTGAGGCGAAATCCTAAATAGTATTTAGCAAGAGAAATTATTTAGGCCTTATTTGAATCGATTAAGTCTTTCAAGCTAACCATTGTTAATATCTTTAGTCACCCATTTGAGCCTAATAAAGAACCTTTCATATCTGTAAGCCATATTTAATTATTACCTCTACCCTTGCACCTTTAACTTGTATGAAAAAAAATGTAATCATGTGTATGTTTTAAAGTAAGGTGAAATGTAATGCACCCCGTAAAAAAAAAGAAGAAGCAAAACTTACAACATAAGTATCCCTCTAAAGAAAAAGAAAATAGAATTGAAAATAAGTTTGGGGGTGTTGTGAAATAACAAAAAAAAAAGAGAAAAAAAAGGAAAAGCGATGTGGAATAAAAAAAAATGAAAAGAATGTGAAAAGGGGGTGCACTAAAATATCAAGTAAAAGCTCAATTGTAGTTAAAAAGTGCATGATGAAAAAAAAACCTAAGGTGTGGAAAGACCCTAAAATATCTGCATCTATCGATCCCCCACCTAAGCCTTACATTACAACCATGTAAAGTCCTTATTGATCTTGAGCTAAGTGCATATTTATATTAGTGGAGAGGGATGTGAAAAATTGACTTATGAGACTTGTTCTAAGATTTAATTGATTATCATGCTCATATAAGTTGATTTCATGAATGCATTGAACGATATCATGTGCAGCACACACACACGAATTAATTTTTCAAAAACCTTGGATATCCTTGTAATGATGGAACATTGATTGATGAATATGAGAACCTCTTTATCATAGACTTGTATGACTTTTGAGAGGGAAAGTTTGTGTGAAATATGCATGTACTAATAGAAATATATTTATGAATATATTACCCAAGTTATTTTATTTAGTTATACTTAGCTTTACTTGAGGACAAGCAAAGATTTAAGTTTGGGGGTGTGATGACTCTATGAAAATAGAGTCATTAGCGCACTTTTTTACTTAATATTTACTTTTTTTATTTAATAAATAGTATTTTTGTGGCTAAAAAAATTAAAATATAAAATTTTTAGTGAAAAGGGGTGAAAATATAATTTTTGAAATTTTTTGGGATTTTTCTGGAATTTTTATGAATTTTTAATACAAGACCAATAAGAAGCTACCACGTGGCATGCCACACAAGCATAGAAGCTGACTGAGCAAGCCACATGGATTCCATGCAAGCACGGAGAGCGAATCACGTTGCGTCGCGTGTGAGTAGGAGAAACACGTGCCACGTGTCAACACGACGTTCAATCCGAGTTTGGAAATCAATCAACACGCTAGGACACATGTCACCACGTTATTGCTCGAAGTGTTCCACCCGTGCGCCATGCCATCTGTTCCCACGAATCACGTCACGCCACGTGGTGCTCACTTGGCGAAGGTTGACTCTAATTGATCTCCCCTACCACGCGTCTCTCTCTAATTTGCCCAATAAACTTCTGATGCCACGTGTCACTCTACGATTGGCTAAAATTGTCAATGTTGCTTGTTTTGATCATACCCCTTGATTTGAAGCTGATTGGATGGTCCAAATCGCACCTGAGCTTTATTTAAGCCCCTAATCACTCCATAAACCCTAAATTTGCCTCCATTAGCATAATTTTGTTCAGTTTTTAGAGCTAAAAAGAGAGAAAATTACAGAAAAATTTAAGAAACGACACAATTTTGGTGGAGATTCAAAAGGAAATTAATTCTACAATTCAAGAGATTGATTGTATTTCTTTTTCTACTCTTTTCTTTGTTAATTTTATGTCTTCCTCTATGAAAAATATGAGATTTATGAACACAATTATGTGTAATTAATTTATTAATCTAGGGATCTTATGAACCTAATTTTCACCATGTGATAATCTAATATTTTTTCTCAATTATAATATTAATTTAATTATATTATTTAATCTGATTTTTATGCTATTAATTGTTTGACCAACAATTTATCTATAGAGGCAATTAAATAGATTTGAGAAAACTATTTAATTGTTTGTCTTGATTAAATAACATGCATAGTTTCTAGGCAGAGATGTATGATTCTTATGTATGTGATCCATAATTGATGAAGTTAATGAGTAGTATGCAATTTAATTAGCATGAGAGTGTGATTAAATTAATTACTATATGGTGTGTAGTTTACTTGAGAGAGAAATACATGCTAGATTAGATTCAATTGATCATGTAATTAATTGATATTATATTGGGGGGATTTTAGTGATTCGTATGTTTAGAAAAATAGGGGATTAAGTATTCCTAGATATTTTTTCATATATCTTTTTAGTCACAAAATCTGATTTAATTAATTATTCTTATTTACTTTTAATTATTTTAATTTTTCTTTCTTAAGATATAAAAACACCAAAAAATTGATTTTTATTATTTTTAGTTTTAAAAATTAGTTTCTAAAAAAAATAATCTCCGTGGGAACGATCTTTATTTATCATTATATTACTTGTTACGATACGTATACTTGCGTATTTATTGCACACACAATTTGTGTGGCGATCAACATCAGTTGGTGATTCTTCTAATTCCTTCCCCTCACCATGATACAGTTCTTCAACATATGTATTCTCCCCCTGACGAGCAGTATCAAGTGAGAAAAAATAACTCATGTCTTCAAAGAAGGTAACATCCATAGTGACATAATACTTTCTAGTCAGTGGATGGAAGCACTTGTACCCTTTTTGATAACCTCCACAACCAACAAACATGCATTTAATTGCTTGGGCATCTAATTTAGACCTCTAATTTTTAGGAACATGTACAAAAGAAACATAACCAAATACACGGGAAGGAAGATTATGGAAGGATGATAAGGAGACATAAGATGTGAGAATCTGAAATGGGATTTGTCCATCAAGGACACTAGACGGAAGACGATTGATGAGATGGGTAGAAGCTTGTACATCATCACCTTAAAGATATTTTGGCATATGGGCACTAAATAAGAGTGCACGAGCCATATCAAGTAAATGACGATTTTTTCTTTCAGACACCCCATTTTATTCAAGTGTTTATGGGCAAGTAGTTTGGTGAATAATCCCATGTGTTTTGAAAAAGTCTTGAAAAATATGATTAACATATTCTCTCCCATTATCAGAATGGAGGATCCAAATGATGCTATTGTATTGTGTTTGAACAAGGGTATGAAAAGTTTGAAAAATTGAAAAAACTTCATCTTTTGTTCTAAGAAGAGCAATTCATGACAACCTTGTACAGTCATCGATAAACAAAACAAAATATCTCATACCCGATATAGTAGGATCTTTAGATGGTCCCCAAACATCATAATGAATTAATTCAAAAATAATAGTACTTTTATTATAAATACTAGGAGAATAAGTAATACGATGTCTCTTGGCCAAAACACATGTCTCACAATGTAAAATAGACTCACTAACACCAATAAATAAAGTGGATATGGAATTTTTGATAAGACTAAAAATGGATGCCCTAAGCGGCGATGCCACAACCAAATTTCACTTAGCTTGTCAAAACTAGAAGTCAATGCAGTGCGTGCCTATGCTCCTGGTTTCTCCTCTACTTAGTTCTGATCCAAATGAAACAATATGCCCCTCAAATACCCTCGACCAATTATTTCCCTAGTAAGAAAATCTTGAAAAATCACATACATAGGATAAAAAAGCTATAGAGCTGGAGTGATATGAAATGACCCATTTCCTAAGACAGGAAAGACCTCACCGTTAACATTCATAACATAAGACACTGGTTGGGAAGATAACCCATTAAAATAAGATTTATCATAAGTCATATGATTAGATGCACCAGAATCAATAATCCAAGTATTAGACCCAATAGAGTGAGAAACATTTAAGGTCATACCAATCTTACCACGACCAACTATTGAAGCTATAGGGATAGCTCCACATTCCATTTGATGATCCAGTCCAGTTACTCCATAATAGTCTGGTTTTTGACAATTTGCACTGCAGTTGCTTTTGCTCTAGGACGATAATTTTTCCGTTTTGATTTCAGGTGTGGATTCAGTTTACAACAAGTCTCACGAAGATGCCCCCTTCATTACAATAAGAGAATTAAGGACGAGAGATATTGGAAAAGCATGGTGGAGGTCCTTGCTGATGAAATGGAATTGAATTTTGCTATTGGAGGAAAGGTGCTTTTATTTGGCTTGAATGGCTAGGCTTGATCCCTCAACATGTGCCTTAAGAAGACTTTCCTACTGAGATTCGTCTTTACAGATGTATGTAAAGGCTATAGTCAAGCTTGGAGGGTCTAACATTCGAAGCAATTCGCCCTTAGCACTATTATGTTTTGTATCAAGTCCTTTAAAAAATGCATGTACTCACTTAAGCTTCTTTTCTTTCTGGTACCATAGAAGGTCTTCTTGATTTTTAATTTTTCACCGATGTTTCTAATCAATTTCAGCCCATACTTTCTTCAACTTAGTAAAAAACATAGATACTGGTTACCCATTTTGTTTCATACCAACAGCTTTGTACATCAATTCATGAACTTGAATAAAGTCAAACTCATTTGTATGAAGATCACCTAAGGTATTCCATATGGCCTCAACGGTTTCACATTCTTCTACCATCTGTAATACATCATCAATTATGGCTCTAAATAGAATTGACATTACAAAACCATCATCATCTTCCCACTTAGTATATACTTCTACATCATCTTGACTAGGAGCATTGATTGATCTAGTTACATGTCCCATACTGTGCATCCCATGAAGAGAAACAGACATCACTATTTTCCATGTTCGAAAATTGGTACCATTGAGTTTAGTACCCTCGAAAGAACCACTTTCTGAACTCTTAACAGAGACTTCAAATTTGGGAACTTCATTAGTTTTAGAAACCTGATGTTGTCTTGAATCTTTCATTGAAATAGATAATAATATTGTGTAGTGGAATAAAAAGTTTTTTTTTCTAAATGGGCTAAAATTTGTTAAGTGGATTGCTAGGGTTTGTGTGATATATAATAGATTAAGAATTTGATATATTATTACTTGAATAAATATAACTCACAAAAGGAAGCTTAGTGGACTGGTGTGGGAGCTGAAGGTGTAGGGCAGCGGGAGGCACTAGATGATGTGGACAAGAGCGGACAGCTGGTGTGGGAGGCACTGGACAACGTGGACTGGACGATGGGAAAAGAGCAAGTGGACGGATGATAGGGCATCAAATAGGTGGAGCTAGTATGGACGATGGCAGAGCAGTTGGACGGTGTAGACTAGACTACTCATGGCGTAGACTAGACGGCAGGCAAAGAGCAACTGGACGAACGGATCTACAATGGATGTAGGCGGTGGTGCAAACTGGATAGCGCGAGGAGATTGATGGAACTGCATGAAGAGACTGACGGTGGCACTACTACTGATGGCACTATGCAAAGACTGGACTGTGGCTCAGACTGACTGCACATCTATTGAAGATGGTGGTTGTAGTTGATTAAGAGGGGTAAATTTTTTTTTCTTTCCTGCTCTGATACCAACTTGAATATAATGAAATAGAATTATTTTCTTAAATCACAATGAATGATAATGCACATATATATACAGGAGCTAGGAATCTACTTTTAGGAAAAGAAAAAAGCTCCACACCTAAGATTATTCCATCAATTAGTTGCATGCAATTAATATACAGCTAATAACTCACATTAATATCAAAGCGGGACCCTGGTTCATTTGTGCCCCACACGGTCAACCCCAATCAACCTCACGGTCCATCGGTAAAGGGTACGCCCAGTCGAAAACCAGTGAAGAGCTGATTATATGCCTGAGTACCCCTTAACCTTCAAGGTGGCTTTTGGATTAAGAGAAGGGCCTAATTGTTTAACATGGTATAAGAACGAGACCCTGGTTCGTTTGTACCCAATACGGTCAACCCCGGTCAACCTCATGGTCCATCGGTAAAGGGTATGCCCGATCGATGTGAAGGGTGGTGTTTAGGAGTCCCACATCGATCAGGAAAACCAATGAAGAGCTAGTTATATGCATGAGTATTCCTTAATCTTCAAGCTAGTTTTTGAGTTAAGAGAAAAACCCGATTGTTTAACATATAAAATAAATCACACATCTATTTAAATCGGTCCAGATTCCAACGAAAATTTCACAAGTACCTAAATAATTGAAAAGCTCGTAGTAAGTATGGAAAGGCTAAAATGCTTTTAAAATGCGATTCAAATAGCATATATATATATGTTTTGCACTGTATATGTTACTATATAATTGACAAATATATATAAAAAGACTTATTTTGTAACTTATATTTTTGTTACTTTCGTTAACATGTTTCTTGTGATGGATAATATGTATAGTTATATATGAAATAAAAATTAGTTTCAAATTATTCATCTTTCTTTCTCATCTTAGACTTTCCCATTTTAAAGAGTTTTGTTTTGAGTCTATTCTCCCCATTTAATTTAAATTAATTTAATTTTTTTATAAGATAAAATAAGACTTTATTAAGCTAATTAGAATTAAAAAATACAACACAAGTAATATCTGCATAATGGAATTCATCAATACAATATTGTAGGAAAAGAAAAAACATAAATCTTAATGACCGAGAAAGGTGATTCTGTTCAAAGAAATATCAAAATCTCACGAGCTTCCTTTTTTTTTTTTTTTTTTTGCTAGTCTTGGATAATTTCGACCATTAATTATACATATTTGTTTCAATAATTGTATCAATAAAACTTCAAATTGAACAGAATAGAGAATAGGCGCACCTTACCAAAGTTTTCAACATGTGAAATCCACACAAAGACACATGCATGTATCAGTATACAAACCCCATACTCCATATATAAGGTGACCCAAAACAGATTACAAAATACTAAACAATAAAGAAGCTCCTTAAATTTGGTTATAATTCAAGATACATCTAATAAGAGATTTCACTATACTGTTATTTACTAAAAAGGAAAATAAAATTTATTATACCAAAACAAGTTAAAAGCAATAGGTTAGAAGTTGTTAGAAAATTAAGTTTCTAAAAAATTTAAATTATAGGAAAAAAAACTAATATTATTTTTATATATTTATTACAAATAATTATTCGAACAAAATCTACCTAAGTGAGCTTCAAGGAGGCAAAATTCTCTCCCATAAGTGATTGCTCTTGGAAAAATGAATGTTCATAAAAAAAATAGTAAAGCCTTGTCACACATTACCTTTTTACATTACTTAAAAGATGTATAAATAGTAAACAGTTGTTATTGTGATTGGGCCTCAAGGAGTACCCACTTTTGTAAAAGGGGAGAAGACCTAGGCAAATGTGATACCACACACGTATGCACGCTGCCGTTGCCATCCATCCAACCGACCGTGCCGAGTCTGTGTAAGATGAGATGGCATTATATTTTTTGGAATTTTTTTTTCCAGAAAATGGTTGCATTGTTACATTTTTTCTCAGAAAAACAACCGTTATTTTCTTTTACTCAGAATATAACCGTTGTTTTCTTTTACTAAGAATATGATTGTTAAATGGTCGCATGTGCGCCGCCTCCTCCGTCCGTCCGAACGGCCGTGCCGAGTCCGTGTGAGGTGAGGTGGCATTATATTTTTTGGAATTTTTTTTTCAGAAAATGGTTGTTACATTTTTTCTGAGAAAACAACAATTATTTTCTTTTATTTAGAATATGATCGTTGTTTTCTTTTACTCAAAATATGACCGTTAAATGACCATTATTCTTCTTTACACAGAAAATAGTCGTTACTCGTCTTTACTCAAAAAATAATCGTTACCTATCTTTACTCAAAAAATAGCCATTACTCGTCTTTACTCAGAAAATAGTCATTACTCTTCATTACTCAAAATGGTTGTTACGCTCTTCATCCCCAAACATTACCATTATTATCATAATGGCCACATGGTTTCTGAAACCTACAAATAGAGGGTCTCGCTCTCAGTTTCAACACAACAATCTGCAAACTCATCTCACTTAGGAAAAAAAAAGTCTACTAAAATGCTAACTGCTGATCTCAACAAACCATTCCGTTTTGAGAGACTACACTTTAAAAGATGGAGACAAAAAATGTTATTTTTCTTAACATTGAAAAAAGTCATTTATGCTCTTACTAATGAAAAACCAATACAGTCTAATCCTCATACTGAACCTACAACTAAGGATTTAGACACCTAGATGGAAATGATTTTCTATGCAAAAATTATATTCTTAATGGTTTAGCTGATGACTTGTATGATTATTATAACTCTGTAGTTCGTGTGATTGAGCTTAGCTGTTATTATAGATAAATTATCCCCTGCTTGAAAAGATTTTAAGACTACACTTAGACATAAAACTAAGAAATTTTCTTTAGAAAGTCTTATAACCCGTTTAAGAATAGAAGAAAAAACCCAAAAACAAGACCAAAGAGATGAAGTACTTGTAGTCTCAAACAACAGTACCAATAAGAAACCCTCCTCTGTAATTCTGAAACCTAAAGGTAGAAATATGAAAACCAAAATCATAATAATAACTAAAACTGTAACTACCAAATTAGAAATAGAAACTATCCTCCCCATAATGGACCTCAACCCTTCTTAAGGAATAACACATTCATGTGTTATAGTTGTAACAGACCTGGCCACTTGGCTAGGAACTATCGGAACATGAATCATCTTGCCCCACAGGCAAACCTTATCGAAGATCAACTTATTGCTATGATATCTGAAGTCAATTTTGTTGGTGGATACAATGGGTGGTGGGTGGACACTGGTGCTTCTCCCCATGTTTGCTATGATCGAGACATGTTCAAGTCCTATTCTGATTCTGAGGATAAGAAAGTGTTACTAGGTGACTCCCACTCCACTAAAGTTGCTAGTATTGGTAAGGTGGTGTTGAAGTTTACCTCTGGAAAGATTGTCATCTTGAAGGATGTCCTGTATACTCCAGAGTTGAGAAAGAACTTAGTTTCAAGCTATCTTCTTAACAAAGTTGGGTTTACTCAAACTATAGGGGTTGATTTATATATTATAACTAAAAATAATATATTTGTTGGGAAAGGGTACGCCACCGATAGCATGTTTAAATTAAATGTTGAAATCAATAAAAGCTCTTTTTCTGCTTATATGTTGAGTTTTTTTAATATTTGGTATGCTATACTTTGTCATGTTAATAAATGCATAATCAAGAACATGAGTACCTTAGAACTAATTCCTAAACTATCTTTGAATGATTTTGAAAAATGTGATTTTTGTAGTCAAGCTAAAATAACCAAAACTTCACATAAATCAATAGTTAGAGAATCTGAACCTTTATAATTAATACATTTTGACATATGTGAACTTGATAGAAATTTAACAAGAAATGGAAAACATTATTTTATAACTTTTATAGATGACTGTTCATATTACACTTATTTATATCTAATGAAAAATAAAAGTGAAGCGTTTGACATGTTTAAAATATTTAGGACTGAGATTGAGAATCAACTTAATAGAAAAATAAAAGGTTTCGAAATGATAGAGGCACTGAATATTATTCCAATATGTTCAATGATTTTTATAAAACTCATGGAATCATTTATGAAAAAACTGCACCTTATTCTCCTTAAATGAATGGCAAAGCTGAAAGAAAAAATATAACTTTTACTGAATCAGTTGTTGTAATTTTATTAAACTCTAGTGCTATTTCCCATTGGTGGGGAGAAATTTTATTAACTATTTACTATGTGCTAAATAGAGTTCCTAAATCTACAAGTAAAATTTCACCATATGAAATTTTGAAAAATAAGGAACCTAATTTAACTTATTTTAAAACTTGGGATTGTTTAGCCTATGTTAGGATCCCTGATCCTAAAAGAAATAAATTTGCTAGTAGAGCATATGAGTATGTATTCATAGGATACACTGTGAATAGTACATCTTATAAATTCTATGACTTAAAAGATCATGTAGTTATAGAATCAAATGATGCTGACTTCTATGAACATAGGTTTCCCTTTAAATTGAAAGATAGTGGAGGCTCGTTTTCTTGTAGTTTACCCATAACTACAATTAGTGAACAAAATGAGGAATTAAACACTGAATTTAAAAGAAGTAAACGAGCTCAAACCCTTTAGGATTTTGGGTTTGATTTTTATGTTTATACCTTAGAGGAAGATCCCTAAACTCTTAAAGAAGCATTATCATCTTTAGATGCCAACTTATGGGAAGAAGCCATAAATGATGAAATGGACTCTCTTAAGTATAATAAGACTTGGCATTTAGTTGACTTACCTCCTGGTTGCAAAACCATTGGATGTAAATGGATACTAAAGAAGAAATTAAAACCCGATGATACTATTGAAAAGTACAAAGCTCATCTTTTAGTTAAAGGGTATAAGCAAAGGAAAAATGTAGATTTCTTTGATATCTTTTCACCAATCACACGAATAACTTCCATTCTAGTACTTTTTTCTCTTGCTGCTATCCATGATTTAGTAGTACACCAAATGGATGTAAAAACTGCTTTCTTAAATGGTGACTTAGAAGAAGAAATTTATATGGATCAACCTGAAGGTTCTATTATCCCAGGTCAAGAAAATAAAGTTTGTAAACTAGATAAATCCCTTTTATGGTCTAAAACAAGAACCTAAGCAATAACATGAAAAATTGATAATCTAGTTATCTCACATGGATTCAAAATAAATGAAAGTGACAAATGCATTTATTAGAAATTAGAAGATAACATTTGCATTATTATATGTTTATATGTGGATGACATGCTTATTTTTGGATCAAATATTCATGTTGTGAATAATGTGTGATCGCCACACAAAGAGTGTGTGCAATAAATATGCAAGTATACGTATCGTAACAAGTAATATAATGATAAATAAAGATCGTTCTCACGGAGATTATTTTTTTTAGAAACTAATTTTTAAAACTAAAAATAATAAAAATCAATTTTTGGTGTTTTTATATCTTAAGAAAGCAAAATTAAAATAATTAAAAGTAAATAGTAATAATTAATTAAATCAGATTTTGTGACTAAAAAGATATATGAGAAAATATCTAAGAATACTTAATCCCCCAATTTTCTAAACATGCGAATCACTAAAATCCCCCCAATATAATATAAATTAATTACATGATCAATTGAATCTAACCTAACATGTATTCCTCTCTCAAGTAAACTACACACCATATAGTAATTAATTTAATCACACTCTCATGCCAATTAAATTGCTTACTACTCATTAAGTTTATCAATTATGGATCACATACATAAGAATCATACATCTCTACCTAGAAACTATGCATGTTATTTAATCAAGACAAACAATTAAATAATTTTCTCAAATCTATTTAATTGCCTCTATAGATAAATTGTTGGCCAAATAATTAATAGCATAAAAATCAGATTAATATTATAATTGAGAAAAAATATTAGATCATCACATGGTGAAAATTGGGTTCATAAGATCCCAAGATTAATAAATTAATTACACATAATTGTGTTCATAAAGCTCATATTTTTCATAAAGGAAGACATAAAATTAATAAAGAAAAGAGTAGAAAAAGAAATACAATCAATCTCTTGAATTGTATAATTAATTTCCTCTTGAATCTCCACCAAAAGTGGGTCGTTTCTTGAATTTTTTTGTATTTTTCTCTCTTTTTAGCTCTAAAAACTGACCAAAATTATGCTAATGGAGACCAATTAGGGTTTATAGAGTGATTAGGGGCTTAAATAAAGCTCAGGTGCGATTTGGATCGTCCGATCAGCTTCAAATCAAGGGCTACAATCAAAACAAGCAAAACTAACAGTTTCAGCCAATCACGGTGTGACACGTGGCATCAGAAGTTTATTGGGTGAATCAGAGAGAGACACGTGGCAGGGGAGACCGGTCAGAGTCAACCATCGCCGAGTCAGCACCATGTGGTGCGACGTGATTCACGGGAACGGATAGCGTGGCACACGGGTGGACCGCTTCAACCAATAGCGTAGTGACACGTGTCATAACACGTTGACTTATTTCCGAACTCGGATTAAACGCCGTGCTGACACGTGTCACGTGTTTCTCTTCCTCACACCTGGCACAACGTGATTCGCTCTCCATACTTGCGTGGCATCCACGTGGCTTGCTCAGTCAGCTCCTATGCTTGTGTGGTATGCCACGTGGAAACTTCTGATTAGTCATACGTTAAAAATTCATAAATATTCCAGAAAAATCTCAAAAATTATATTTTCACCCCTTTTCACTAAAAAGTTTATATTTTAATTTTTTTAGCCACAAAAATACTATTTATTAAATAAAACAAGTAAATATTAAGTGAAAAAGTGCGCTAATGACTCTATTTTCATAGAGTCATCAATGTGAAAACTATTTTAAGTGCTAACTTTGATATGAAAGATCTCGGAGAAGCGAGTGTAATCCTTGGTATAAAGATTACTAGGTTTTAAAAGGGAATTTTTCTAGATCAATCTCATTACATTGAGAAGATCTTAAAGAAATATAATTACTTTAACTACAAACCTGTATGTACTCCTTATGATCCTAGTGTAAAGTTGTTCAAGAAGATCAGAGACAGTGTTAGACAAACTGAGTATGCAAGCATCATTGGTACCTTACGTTATGCTACTGATTGCACTAGACCAGACATAGTTTATGTTGTGGGACTATTATATAGATTTACTAGTAGACCTAGTGTAGAGTATTGGAATGCTATTGAAAGGGTTATGAGATACCTTAAGAGAACTATATACCTTGGATTACATTATAAAAATTTTCTCACTGTTCTAGAAGGATACAGTGATGCAGATTGGAACACTTTATTAGAAGACTCCAAAGCAACTAGCAGCTATATATTTAACATAGCTGGTGGAGCTGTTTCTTGGAAGTCTAAGAAATTGACAATATTGTCTTAATCTACAATGGAGTCTGAAATGATAGCACTAACCACTGCTAGTGAAGAAACAGACAGGTTCAGAAGTTTATTAGCTGAGATCCCTTTATGGAAAAGACCGATACCAGTTGTCTTGATCCACAGTGATAGTATCATAACTATTACAAAGATTCATAACTGTTACTACAAACGGCAAGAGACGATAGATACGTAATAAGCATAGTACTATTAGAAAATTTCTCTCTACGAGAGTTGTAAGAGTGGATCATGTACGTTCTGATGAAAATTTGGCAAATCCTTTGATGAAAGGATTACCGAGAGAGAAGGTTTTCAAAACCTCAAAAGGAATGGGACTAATGCCCTTAGAATGAAGAGTCATTCATGATGGTAACCCAACTTATAGACTAGAGATCCCAAGAAATAAGTTCAAAGGGTAATAACAAGTCATGAAGTGATATGAGATGAATCATGCTATTTTCAAATCCCATTCTATATTGTTAGAAGCATGAAGTCCTGAAGCGATAGAAAAGGATGAGTTAATTGTAAAACTCTTAATGAGTTCTATACTCTATGTGGAGTGGAGTACAAAGCTACAAGAGTGCTCTTGATAGACTCACCTATGTGAATGTGGAAGTGTGGATTCTTCCTATGGGAATTTTTTGGGCAAAATTTACTAGAGCGTTCACTATACTAGGATACACGTGCATGGCCATAAACACGGGCTTTTCGAACTACACCTTGAAAAGGTTGTGTGTGTGATGATTGTTAGAGATAGAGTTCAAAACTACGAGTTACTCTAGTATATTCTAAAGCATCAACACTATGCAAAGCTTCAAGTTGATAGACACCTTTTGCTTATGCACAATCTTATATTTTTAATTGATCGGTTGCTCGATGAAAATTATTTTTATATAAAATTCAAGTGGGAGATTGTTGGAAAAATGAATGTTTATATAAAAAAAATAGTAAAGCCTTGTCCCACATTGCCTTTTTACCTTACTTAGATGTATAAATAGTAAAGAGTTGGCTATTGGGATTGAGCCCCAAGGGGTACTCACTTTTGTGGAAGGGGAAAGGACCTAGGTAAATGTGATACCATACGCGCGCGCGTGCCGCCTCCATCGCCGTCCATCCAACCGATCGGCCGGTCGTGCCATGCCGAGCCGAGCCAAGTTTGAGTCTGTGTGCATGAGGTGAGGTGGCATTATATTTTTTGGAATTTGTTTTCTTTAGAAAATGGTTGTTACATTTTTTCTCAAAAAAACAACCGTTATTTTCTTTTAATCAGAATATAGCCATTGTTTTCTTTTACTCAAAATATGACCGTTAAATGGCTGTTATTCTTCTTTACTCAGAAAATAGTTGTTACTCGTCTTTACTCATAAAATGGTTGTTACTTGTCTTTACTCAGAAAATGATTGTTACTCTTCATTACTCAGAATCGTTGTTACACTCATTACTGTTATTATCATAATGGCCATATGGTTTATGAAACCTATAAATAGAGGGCCTCAACTCTCAGTTTCAACACAACAATTTGCTTACTCATCTCACTAAGGAAAAAAATTCTCTCAATAATTCTAAACTACTTTTAGTTTTCCGAGCAACAAATTTTTTCAGATGAAGCATTCCGGTCTTCATCAGTGCAGTGAAGTTCTGAGACAGAAAAAAAGATTCTGGGTTGTTTTATCCTAGGGACGACGAGACTATGTTTGCTTGTAAAAATTTGAGCAGAGCCGTGAAACGTCTTAAAGAGAACGACCTAGTCCGCGACACAACCCAAATAGTTCATTTCAAGTTATCGGTAATATTGTTCTAACACTATTTTAACATACTTGTCTCAACAATTGTATACTACAAATTTTTCACAATTTAAATTGTCAATTTTTTTTTCATAATATATATTGTCTCTATAAAATTATAATAAATAAGAAATTTAAAATTTATCGTACTCTAAATTTTTTAACCATAATAAGTACAGAATCAATAATGAATTTAAATTAGTCTAGTTATTTTTGCGTGGGATTAGGTACCCTCAATGTAGTCTAACTAATGTATTGATACATGTTATATATTATATTATTAAAATATTTTATTTTATTATTTAAATTTAATTATTATTATCTCTTTTAAAGATTATTTTTTTGTTATTACCCCTTTTTTTCTTCTTGTTAACTTTCCATTAAATTTTTTTATCCAATTTAATATGTACAACATATATAGTCAATTTTGATAAAAACAAATGTACAAATATCATTTAAAAAATTATAATTAAGTTATATAACGTACATGTATCAATGCTTACATCTATGTTTTTAGTTTCTTTTCAAAATAGTGAGATATGGTACCCTAAATTATTGGATTAAGTATTTAGAGTAATTTTGTTTATGTAGGGATATTTTTGTCAATTTTTTATAAGGAGTGTTTAAATTATTCTATCTGTAAAAGTAATACAGGTTAATCACTTTTCAAAAATTAGGATATTAATTTATTATTAAAAAAATTTAAAAAAATAATAAAATATATTTAAGACCTCTAAGTACCTTTGTTAAGTTTTGGCAACATTTTAACTATAAAGTTAAAAATATTACTATTTTTCAACTATATTTTCTTAGTTTTTTATAAAATATTTTTATCAATTATCTTTTTTTTATAATTAAAATAATAGAATATAATATACCAGTTAAAATAATTTAGAACAACAACCGATATAATAATTGATATATTATAATCTATTTTATTTTTTAAGCAACTAAGAGAATATTCCTCAAAAAAGTTGATAATTTTTAGTTTTATAGATATAAAAATAGTGTAAAAATTGAATCATAAAAGGATGCAAAAGTATAAAAAAAGAAAAACTTTAAAACTATAATTTTACTCACATTTGCTTTCATATTAGGTTAGAAATTATTATTAATAAAATAATATTGTATTTTTTTAAAATAATTAATCTATCTTATTTTTACATAATGAGGTAATTATTTTTTATAAAAGATGTAATCAAAATTTTAATTTCACATAATAAAGAGACAATTATATATCACAATTATATTATTATCATAACTGATGTGATGATTTTTCATTAAATACAATTACATAAACTTAATTCTATTTATTAATTATATTAGAATTAATTACATTTTATACATACAATGTATGGAACAATTTATAAAAATATTCAAATATATATTTTGTTATAATTATATCCATAATAATAATTCTAATTTTAAACATAATAATATCATTATTTATATATATATATTAAGAGCGAAATTATAACTTTAAAGAAACCTAATACTTAATAGAATAGCTGTAAAGATCGTAACGCATAAAATAAAATAAAGAGACAAGAAAAACAGTACTTTGATTTAGATATTTCTATTTTAGGTATTAAAATGATCATTTTATCTTTGATAAAAATGCATCATTCCTCTTTCATTAACAAATTTAATATTTTTTATTTTTTCTTCTTTTAATATACGTTTTTATAATTAATAAATTTTTAGCATCACACCTAATACTTTATAAATTTTTATATATTTTAACTATACTTTTCTTTTATTCTTCTTTTTTCCCATATATTTGTGGAGCATCGTTGTCCAAAATAGTAGCAGGCAATACCCAATTATTACATCCCACGCTGGTACTACTTCTGGTTACCCTGGAAGAGTGGGTCTTAGGGCTAAGGCAGTCTATGAACATATCCCTCTTAAGAACTCACTCGCCGCTAGCGCACTTCGTAGCCTTTGCGCCTATCAATACCGAAGAACGATAGGGTCACATACGATTAGGGATAAAAATATCACATATATTTATATTTATATTTATAAATTTAAATCAAATTTTCATAAAATAAATAACTGTTATTATTTTTGAAATATATATTATATCATAATTAATATAAATTAAAAATTTAAATGTAAGCTTTCTAATATTAATATTAATAGGAAATAGCCAAAGAAAAGATTCAACCTCTTTGTTTTATGGTATGTATGGGTAGGATCAGTATTACCATTTTTGCTTGATTTGTCGGTTCCCGTGATCTCTGTGATTTTATTTCCCCTGTTCGCTCTAGGTTCCATCAACAGGTGTCTTCAGGGATCAGGGTATTAATGAAGCATTTTTATATTTAAATTTTATTTACTATTTTTTTTATATTCACTTAAAATATAAATTTTTTATTTTAAATATTTTATTAACCAGTTTTTTATTTTTAATAAAAAAATATATTGTATATTTTTTATTTTAAAATTTTTAATTAACATTTGTGCAACCCTTACACTACACAAACTAATTATTATCTCTTAAGCTGGGGTGGGTATAATATTTTAAAAACTGCTAAACTGACTTAATCTAGGAGTAAATTTACATATATAATAGTATTAATAGATAAATAATAATTATTACTATTTTAAATTTTTTATATTAAAAAATAAAAGAAATTATTTTAACAATTTAAAATTTTATATGAAGGTATAAAATATACTCTTAAACTAAATAATTTTTTAATTTTTTAATTTTTTAATACATGATTAATTTATTTATAACAATATTATTTTATTATTAAAAAATTAATTAATTTATTATTTTAATAAAAAATATACATATAATAATAATTATTCTAGGAGGAATACATATATCACTTTGTGTCAATAACACACAATCTAAATACGAGTTATACTTTATTTAACAACTAAATCAAATATTATAGGACAACACATACACTACTACAAAAATGGGCTTTAAAACGAACCGACTTTACACGTAAAGTCAATTCACTCGATCAACCAACTTTACATTTTATGATTATTATTTTTTTCTCATTTTTCATCCATCCTGTATTCAATATTTAATATATATAACATAAAAAAATCAAAATATAAATAATAATATAAATAATTAAAATTTTAAATATAATTAATTACTTGATAATTAAATTTATTACAAAAATAAATAATGTATATACAATACATATATAGTTAACTTAAATTATAAATAAAATAGTGTCATCAAAGTGTAATTGGATTGTGCGAGCAAGTTTGGTTGGCTTAGAATCATCAGCATTGTGACAAGGAAATTGGACAAAAAATAGTTGATCCATATAACAATTCACTCCCCTATATATATGAGCACGTAAACATCCATCAAACAAACAGTCTAAACTTCAGAGACATACGAATGGAGAAATTAAATCATTATAAATATTACCATAAAAAAGAGATTACCACAGCGACATCCGAGTGATATAACCCTTCGAACTCATATTAGTATTTTATTAATCATTTGTCTATAAATATGAAGTTATCTGGAATCTCTACTAGTATTTTTAATACTATAATGAGCTCTAAATATGAAATCAAGTGTAACTCCGATTTGTTATTTGGCTTGTATGAGTTTTGGTGCCCTTAAACGCATGGAACAATTTTGTAATACATTTAAGGGCACCAAAACTCATACAAGCCAAATAACAAATCGGAGTTACACTTGATTTCATATTTAGAGCTCATTATAGCATTAAAAATACTAGTAGAGATTCCAGATAACTTCATATTTATAGACAAATGATTAATAAAGTGCTAATATGATGTTGTCATAAGGAAAGTTGGCAAGAGAGATGAGATGAAGTTTGGGCCAAAAACAGGTCCATAAAACAATGCATTCCCCTAAATACATGAGCACATAGTCATCTATCAAACAAGGGACTTTAGACACAAGAATAGAGAAATTAAATCATTAAAAAATTTACCGTTATGTTGTCATATGTTATTCAAGATCATCAAAATCTTCTCCTAATTCTTATTATGATGATATAATTTGAACCATGTGTTCTGTCCATTCCTCTCGTAAATAAGAATGTAATTTCATGTATTTATAAAAAATAACTCAAATATGTTAAAAACTTTTCTGTATATGGGTAAAAGATATTACCACATCATCAATTGGAATTTTGATACTTGTGATGATTTCACTCATAAACTTCATGACATAAGAACCACACATGATTCCATTATTTTGTTGTGGAACCTACAAAAAAACAAGTGTATATTATTTTCCATATTCGAACATCTTTATTATTAAATTGTAAAATTAATAAATTATTAATATTCTCTTGTACATACTATAACTTTTGTCTATATAAGCTTATGAGATTTTTTAAAGGCAATGGCCCTAAACTTGTTCCACAACTTCCATGCTCTATCAAGGTTTAAAACAGTTAGTTTTTATTAAATATTACAAAAAATAATGGAAGAAACTAATATCTACTTATAACTCTTACATCTCAACAACTGCTTTTGTATCTTTACTCAGTTCTATGGAAGCTAAGTCATAGTACCAGGCATGATTATTGAACAGATCAATGATTACCAACATCCAATGATCTGGCCTTGTTCAAACCTTAATGGCCAAGGGATTATCAACTTTTGATTTCTGTTAAGCGTTAATACCCTATCACATAATTGTTTAGCTTTGATGCTAACATCCTTCTCTTTATATTGATTGACATATGAAGAAACATAGAACATTGCTAAATATGATGAGTGATTATGTTGAAGTCGATAATAACACGTCCTATATAAAAAATATATATAAATAATTAGATAATATAAATATAATTATATATGTTCTACATAAATGAAAGAAAAATAAATAGATTGAGGACTCACCTTGTCCACACTTGAATTATACTTAAATCGATCATTTGATATTCAAATAGTTGCAATATACACTAGATTGATATATAAGTTTAGCCAAGGTCTACACCAGAAATTTCTAAAGGAAGTGGCACAGTCCATTCATCATTTATGCTAGATGTCTTCCCAACAATAGTCATCAAAGTGCTAAGATTTCTGGTGAAGTTTAAAGCATAATCATAACTATACTTTTTCTAAGGCTTCTTCTCGAATGACTTCATGTACGATGATTGACATCCAAGATTTGTCCATTTTCTATTAATGACATTAATTAAGCATATTAATTAATTATGTATCCCATAAATATATTTCAAGTATTATTATATATAAATTCCCTAATTATTAGAATATATATCAAAACATATATAATACCAAACAGTTATCATTTTAATTATTTTACAAATGTATTACTTTTATTTAATAAAATATAATTATTTATATATAAATAAATTTATAGCATATTAATTAATTATGTATCCAATGAATATATTTCAAGTATTATTATATATAAATTCTCTAATTATTAGAATATATATCAAAACATACATAATACAAAACAATTATCATTTTAATCATTTTAAAATGTATTACTTTTACTTAATAAAATATAATTATTTATATATAAATAAATTTACAACATATTAATTAATTATGTATCCAATGAATATATTTCAAGTATTATTATATATAAATCTCCTAATTATTAGAATATATATCAAAACATACATAATATAAAACAATTATCATTTTAATCATTTTAAAAATATTACTTTTACTTAATAAAATATAATTATTTATATATAAATAAATTTATCCACGTACTGTAAATATTATAATTTTTTAAACCCACAACATTCAGATATTATTTTCACAGAAAATAAGCCAAACATATAATAACAAGCATAATAAAAAACGTACATAAATCAAAAATTTATACAAAAAATAAAAAAATTGAATAATAAGTTGCAAAATTAATAAAAATACTTACAAGAATTTTATGAAGTGACTAAATGAAAGAAATGAAGAAGAAAATAAGTAAAAAAATGGGTATAAACTTTTTGAGTATTTCGCTCAAAAAAATAGTAGATCTGAAAGATAATGAGAAAAGGAATATAACCCACGAAATGACGTTGTAAATGGTCGTCAGAGGTGGCCAAAAATTGAAAAAAGAGGGTAAGTAAGCACGATTTTGGGAGAAGTGGAGAAGAGAAATGAATTTTTTTGGGTTTCTGCAGTGAATAAGAAAGCCGAACGGTAATATTAGGTGGATAGCGTCGGTTGACGTGGCGAACTGACTTTAAATTCATTATAAATCAGAACGACTTAAATACTCTTTTTTGTAGTAGTGATATAAAGTTAACATATGATTATCTATGAGTAATCTCAAATATAATAAGATGATACATATAATTATACATTTAATGATTACTTATTAAATAAGTAATCATTAATTATATGAATTTTTATTCTTAATGTAATAAAAATAATTATATTATAAAAATAATTATTTATAAAAAATATATTTATTATATAAATATTTTTGTATTTATTAGAGTAAAAATAATATCAAACAATTATAAAATATGTATTTATTATATAGATTTTTTTGTACTTTTTGGTGTAAACAAATTTAAAAAGGTAATTATCTATCAAATATTATGGGTTTTTATATATAAAAATATAATAAGTAAATTTTTCAAAAATTTATTAAACTTATAATTATTAAATAAAGTGATTAAATAATCATTAAATATTTAATAAAAATGATTATATTATATTAAATAAATATTTATAAAAATATATTAATTATATAAATATTTTGATATTTTTAATATAAAAATAAACAAAAAAATATATATAAAGTATATTTATTCTATATATTTTAAAGAAGTTGGTTTGTCCTATTAAAATTTTAAAAATTGATCTATTTAAATTTTTTATAAGTTTTTAATTTATGAAAACGATAAAAATTAAATTATATAATTAAATTTATAATACTTATATATTAATTAATATTAATTTTATACTGATGTGTTTTTTATTTAAATTTAATATATATATATATATATATAAAATATAATAAATTTTAATATTATATTTTTAATTTTTTAATGATATATTTTTTAGTTTATTTTATTATAAATTATAGATTTTTATATGTAGTATAATTTTTTAAATAAGTAGAAATATATGTTTATGTTTTATAATATATAAAAATATGTTTTTTTTTGTTTTTGCATATTTATATGTTTATTTTATAATATAGATATTTTTAATGTTAAAAATTTAAATTAAAATACATATTAAATATATATTTAAAATGTAAAAAAAAATATAATTTTTTTTATAGAAAGAAATAAAAAAATCAAACTACTTAACTAATTAAATTAGATATAAAACGTATACTTACGAAAGTAATATACAATTAATTCGATAAGAGAATAAAATAAAAATAAAACATAATAAGATCGAATTGATATGGAAAGGGTCAATGTGAATTGTAACATGAGCAGACAGAAGTGACAGAAAGCATGCCATAAAAGGCAAGGGAATCGCAAAGGAACCATAAAACAGTGCAGAGAAGATAAAGGGAAGGGGAATAATGAATTGAGGAGTCAGAGACGATTCTCTGTTTGTCGTCTAATCAAGTGGTGTTTAATGCGTGATTTGAAAACAGTGTCTCAGAAATATCGAACAAAGTGTTTTGGCTTTTGATGGTCTCTCTCTCACTCACTCACTCACTACTCACCTGAAATTGACTAGTTCGGTTTTGACTACTCACTCTAACTACCGGACAGATATTATTCAGTAGATAATTTGTACACTAGTTAAATAAACATTGAGTTAATAGGTAAGGATTTTTAATATCATGATAAGAACATAGTAATAAGTAGTTTGAGACATAATTAACTTTTAAATCTATTTATTTAAAGAGTTATTTATATATACATAATATGAAAATTATATGTATATCAATCCATTATATGAAAATCATAAAAAACAAGATAATATATTATAATCAGAAAAAAAATTATAATTACAAGTTTATTTTGGTTGAGTATTAATATAATTGAAAAATGATATTTAACTATATGAATATAGGTAATGATTAGGAAATATTTAAAAACCTTCCACAATAATTTAAAAATTATTAGGTTAATCACAATTTTTTATTCATAGTAAAAAAATAAAGCAAATAATATCTTAATTATTATATTTAAATAATTTTTAATTATATGTTATAGTATTAATATTATATGTATTTTGAACTCTCTAAAAATTCATATAGATGTAATTATAGTATATTGATTTAATTTTTTTAAATATTAGAGTAAATTATTTTCACTCATTTTATTCTTTTATTTGACATGATTATGTGAATTTATGTAGGAAGATACTCTATTAGATGTAATATTTTTTTTAATTTTTTCTATCTTAAATTATTATCTAAAATTTTAATATTTTTAAATAATTTTTCTTATTTTTTATTTATTTTACATAAATTTTCAACACTATCAATAATATCTTTGGTAAATTTATAAAATTGAATTATTGATATCTATAAATATTAATATTTTAATCTTTGCTTTCACCAAAAGGGTGGGGGATTCCAAATTGTTGACGATGATCATAGCTTTACATCTTGTGTTGCTTCCGATTAGGTTGAATTGACGTAAACTATTTATAAATATAATTGGATTTATATAATTTATAATATTTACTGATTTTATTGGTTGTTTTCTTTATCAAGGATTACGTACTTGTGTTTTAAAAATTAAATAATTGTATTAATTTAATATTTTATTAATATAAATATAACACTATTATTTACATAAAAAATAATAAATAATGCTCGATATGCATTAAGTTATATATAAGTTATTGAGTGAATATAAAATTGTAGATAATTGACTAATTACTTAAATATGAGATCATGAAACAATTAAAATTTTCATATGCATTAATGTATTTATCAAGTTGATAAAAAATAATTTTGTATTGTCAAAATGTTCTTATAAAATAAATAATTTTATCTTATTTTGTTCCATGTCATATAAGAAGTGGTATGAATAAAAATGTGTGAATATTTATATACTATTGATATTGTTAATTATATATTAAGATAGGATAAATTAATAAATATATCATTTAATTATTACGAAAGTTGTAAATGTATTATTTAATTTTATCGAATAAAAAATAATATTTAAATATAATTAATGATATAAATTAGGTTCTAAATAGTCATGAGCACTTTAATCTTGTTTCTTTTAGCTTTTGGAAATTTAATCCTAACTTTTAAATATAATCAATTGGGTAAATGTTTTTTTTTACAAAATCTTAATTTTAAGATAAAACTAACTTTTTCTAAGAAAATAAGAAAATTACTTAAAATAATATCACTAAAATTTAAAATAATAAAAATGACATCCTTACTTTAATAAATGTTATTTTTATTATTATAAGTTTAAAGAATGTAATTTTTGTAATTTTTTTAAATAATAATAGTAACAAAAAGCTCCACCTCAATTAAAAAAAATATTTTTCTCTCTCTTCTCTTTACTATCTTAGGTGACTTTTGGTTCATAGAATAAAATTGAAATGAGAATGAAAATGTGAATGAATGGAATGGAATGGAAAGAAAACAATATTTTTTGGTTTAATCACTAGAATCAAAGTAGGAATCAGTATTATAATATTTGGTTTGCAATTAGAATGTAATGAAAAACACTGTATATTATCTTAATAACCATATATTTAGTAAAGTTTAAATAAAATTATTTAATTGTTATTTTTTATCATATAAAATACATTATTGAAATCATTATTTTTCTAAATAATTATTTCTTAAAAATAAAATATATTATTAAAATTATTATTTTTCTAAATAGGGTTTAGGATTTTGAGGTTTGGGATTTGAGATTTACGGGTTTAGAATTTAGGGTTTAGGGTTTAGGATTTGGTTTTTGGTGTTAAAATTCTTATTTTTCTAAATAGGGTATAGGGTATAGGGTATAGGGTATAGGGTATATGGTATAGGGCTTAGAGTTTAGGCACTATTACAAAACATATATATGGCTTGAATTTTTAACCGTGATCGTAGGTTTATGGTCACGGTTATAAGAACCGAGGCCTAAGTGAGAGAGACCAAAGGTAACGACCTATGGCCTCAGTTTTTGATAAAAACCATGGCCATAAGGTGTACCTATAGCCTCAGGTTTTTAATAACCAAGACCATAGGTATACCCTATGGCCACAATTTTCTAATAACCGAGGCCATAGGTACACTCTATAGCCATGATTTTTTAATAACCGAGGCTATAAGTACACCCTATGACCATAGTTTTCTAATAACCAAGGTCATAGGTACACTCTATGACCTCGTTTTTTCTAATAACCGAGACCATAGACTTGTAATCAAAATGATATCTATTGTTTCTGTTACACTTAAACCGTGACTATATACATCTCAATTAAGCTAATTTTCAAAAAAAAAATTTGAGAAAATTAAGAAAATTATATTAAACTTAAGAGAGATATTACATTAAGAGTTTAATAGATCAATACACTAAAACATATATAATAAAATCTACCTCATTAAAGTGTTCCAACAATATAAAATATACATGAAAAAACTTTACTACTATTAACTAATCAAATGGTCTACAATCTAAATCAATCTGAAATTATTTTATATGTCTCATTGTAATTTTGTTCTTCAAAATCTTCCTCCTTGACAACATGCATTAATTTCCTCATAAAAAATAGCATCTAGTATGAGCATACCAACATCCAGATTTCATGAATATAATTCTGCATATACAACATCTAGAACATAAGAGTCCTCTCTACTTATTTATTCTTAATATATAGGTTACACCATGATTATAGTGTCATAAAAATGTCTACAATAAATGACATCATGTGACAGTACCTACAAATATAAGCATTTTCTATATATGAACATACCAACATCTAGATTTCATGAATATAATCATGCATATACAACATCTAGAACACATAAGAGTCCTCTCTACTTATTTATTCTTAATATATAGGTTACACTATGATTATAGTGTCATAAAATTGTCTATAATAAATGACACCGTGTAACAGTACCTATGAATATAAACATATACTATATATGAGCATACCAACATCCAGATTTCATAAATATAAGCAATACCTCATATTTCCATAATAAGTTCTTCAATCTACATTTGTTCCTTCATATACAACAAATGGTCCATAATAAGTTCTTCAACTTGATCAAGAATGAAAGTTGGAATGCTTATCTAGCCTCTAAGTAAATTTATGGTACTCAATCTAAAATGAAAACTTGAGAGACAATTCAACGAAATCAGTACTACCCATATCAATAACAGTAGTAGCATTAGTATTTAGTACTACTCATATCAATAACAATAGCAACATCATTATTTAGTAATACCCATATCAATAACAACAATAGCATTATTATTTAGTACTACCCATATCAATTACATATAACAGAGAGACAGAGTAAGGGTCCTTGACAGCATCTACTATGTGCATTAGTTTCCTAAAAAAAACATCTAGTATGAGCACACCAACATCTAGATTCCATGAATATAATCCTACATATACAACATCTAGAACACAAGAGTCCTCTCTACTTATTTATTCTTAATATATAGGTTATACCATGATTATAGTTTCATAAAAATGTCTATAATAAATGACACTATGTGACAATACCTGTGAATATAAACATCTACTATATATGAACATACCAACATCCAGATTCCATGAATATAATCATGCATACACAACATCTAGAACACACAAGAGTACTCTCTACTTATTTATTCTTAATATATAGGTTTATTACCCTATGATTATAGTGTCATAGGACTGTTTATAATAAATGACATTGTGTAATAGTACCTATGAATATAAGCATATACTATATATGAGCATACCAACATCCAGATTACATGAATATAAGCAATACCTCAGATTTGCACAATAAGGTCTTCAATCTATATTTGTTCCTACATATACAACAAATGGTCCATAATAAGTTTTTCAACTTGTTTAAGAGTGAAAGTTGGAATGCTTATCTAGCCTCTAAGTAAATTTATGGTACTCGATCTAAAACAAAAACTTGAGAGATAATTCAACGAAATCAATACTACGTGTATCAATAACAGCAGAAGCATTATTATTTAGTACTACCCATATCAATAACAGTAACAACATTATTATTTAGTAATACCCATATCAATAACAACATCAACATTCTTATTTAGTACTACTCATATCAATTACAACATCAACATTATTATTTAGTAATACCCATAACAACAACAACAACAACATTATTATTTAGTACTACCTATATCAATTACAACAACAACATTATTATTTAGTACTACCCATATCAATTACGTACAACAAAGAGATAGAGGAAGGGTCCTTGACAGCGTGGGACAATACATGTGAATATAATCATCTACTATATATGAGAATACCAACATTCAAGTTCCATAAATATAATCATACATATACAACATCCAAAAAACCAGTCATAAACATCCCACATCATTCACCTTATGGTTTTATTTGACTATATGGTGAGTTATAGCTGTAAGAATTGATTTATGAATTCTGGCCACTCATTCTACATCTCATCAACTTCAGTATTAGTGTAAGTTCCTTCATGATTAAGCTGTAATGTACACAAATTCAAAATTAAAACAAGAAATAAAAATACACAAAATTACTTAAATTATTACCAAGTCAATAATAGAAGCAAGTGGATTGGCAATAATTATCCTCATAAACATAAGGACATAATACCCATAAGTTACCAAATCATCTTGCTTAGGACACTGTACATTAGAATGAAAATTGAGTTGTAAGCTTAATATATATTATCTAATTAAAAAGATATTACATAGATATTATCAACAAATATTGTTAGTACTTCTAGTGAATATAAATAGATATGAAAAATCTACAAGGTTGATTTTATGGAGTTTAATAAACCATGCATTTATAACTTACTCTTATTCTATACCATATTGGGTAACCTTAAGACCTTCGATTTTGATGACCATTCAACATAATATGAACTCTATATAATTAAGGAAAAATAAATAAGAGTTATTTGTGAAGATACATTGAATTTATTGTTTACAAGAACATTAAATTTTAAAAAAAATATAACTTATTCATTCATAATGTTTTCAATATGAGAGAACACTTCACCCCACATTGAATCCAAATAATAAATGGTATTTTGAATGGCTCGTACACAATTAAGATCCAATGGTACCTACATCAATTTATAGTAAGATATATATTCGTAAATGCATTTGATTACATAACATAATTTTTCATAAATGTTATACTAATCTACTTACCCTCTATTATATGGAGCAATCCACTTATCTCCCTCTTGAGTATTTTGCATCCTTTCAAAAACTTGTCTTGTAATTTGAGTACGTGTTCTCTTCTTCTTAATGACATACAACCAAATTGGATCAATAAATTTAATCACATCATTCAAATGTTTCTTTTTCAACTCATCATAGCATTGCCTATGAAATAAGTTCAACATTAATGACAAAAGAAAAATCAAAATAAAATATATATGTGAGTAACTTTTAACTTATTATAAAATTAAAAATGAATTAAAATCAAATAAATTAACCGTATCCACAATTTTACAACTAAATAGCCAATCTCCACCTTTGTGTTAAATTGTTCTACACACACAACAGATAGAAAAATAGGTAGTTCATTGCCTAAGATTTGAACTTCCATTGGAACTTTAACAACAAGATCATTAACTGAAGATGTAGATGAGTATGCAACTATAAGAAATATAACATGCTTAGGAAAACCACTAGTTTGGTCATATGTATATGAAACTAGTTTTTTTGTTGGTACCAAAGCAGGCTTCTTAAAATCTATTTTGTCCATCGGTTTTTCCTTTGAGCTTCCTTTTTTATTGCCAATGGTAATAGGTAACTTTGATTTCTCCTTGCTTAAATCCTATTTATTCATAATATGAAGAAATCTAATAAAATTAGATTTATATTTTTAAATTAATCAATGATGAAAACAATATATAAAAGGTAAGGAAAATATCCTTACTACATCCTTTCCTAATATGATGAGATGTGGAGGCCAAGAAACAAATGAATTGACTACTTTCGTAACTGTATTATGTTCCCTTGTTGGTATAGGTAAGGGACAATTATTTTCATTATCGTCCACAATGGAAACCTTCCAACTCCTGTTCAAAGGTTGTCCATGACAAACAACACTAGAGGAATCACTTACCCTCCCACATGCCACAATACGAGATGGTGTCTCATATGCAAGCAAATAATTTCTTCCCTATATAGTGTTAAAACAAACATATATACTATGACTTAAACACCACACAAATCAAAATTAAAATATGAAAAATAATGAATATTGAATATTACTTACAACTAATCCCATATGAAATGTAGGCACATAAGGAGGAGTGACAATTCGTTGGATGTGTGGTGTAGATGTAGGTGTAATTGTTTTTGTACAAGGAGTTCCATTGGAACTATCAATTGGATGATTTTGTTTTAGATAATGGCTTGAATGTCCTACACTCCTATCTCCCTGTAACTCAGCTCTTAGTGCATTTATATCTACCTTTATGGTATCAAAGCTTGCAAGCTTTTCCTTCATTGACATCATCTCATTTAAGATATTTACCATTTCATTGGAGGGATAATTAGTGCACTTTATAGGCATGCCAAAATATTCGGTAGATGTTGTATATTGGGAGCATCCTTTAAGATGACCTGGATGATCCTTCCCAAATGCCATTACCATTGCATCTATACCCATATCTTCTTTAATCTCACCACTATCAATCTTATCTTGCATTTTACTCTACATCAATTCACACATAAAATAATAACCATAAATATAATTTATTAATCATAACATATTATCTAACATTTTGAATAATTACCACTTTTCCAATTTATCTTGAACTTGTTTACTTTTGAACTCTCCTTCTTTAGGAGTGTTAGCTGCAATAAATACATGAGATCACCGAATTTGTATTCCACCATTTTTTGACTCCTATAGATATGTATAATGAGTTACAAAAACATTGTATACCCAAATATCTATCTAATTATCATTCAAACTTAATTTTAATAACTCACCAATTGAATTCTTAGGTTGGAAAAACCCATTGTTCTTGTACGATGATTATACTCATTGTGCTTTCTCAACTCAACATGTTCGCAACTTGATTTCTAATAAGAGCACATATATGAATAGGGTTGTTAGGGCATATAAATTCAAAATATTAAATGATAATATTTATACTTTTGTATTCAATAATATATTGAATGTCTCAGATCGTGTGTAATTCACAAACGCATGCCAATCATTGTGTACCCATTCATACTTCTTAGGTGGTTTGTATAGCTTCTTCTCATTCAATGGGTCCTAATAAGGCTTAATGTATTTTTTCCTTAAATTATTTTTGAATGTCTTCCATCCCGAAGTAGCCGTCTTAAAGCACTTACGTTTGTATGCCTTTGGAAGATTATATTTTTTCTATAAATTCACACGAAAATTTAACAATAAAACTAAATAAGGAAGGACCAAAATGTATAAGTGCAATAATATACTTACATTCAATGTTGCCCATATCATGTCTTTTCTTGCTTCATAAACTTTCTTCTGCCAATTATTATAAATAATCGTAATCATTGTTTTCCTATAACACATATCCAACTAATCATTTTTGATCCCTTATTTCCAATTGGGTTGCATTCATTATCAAATTCAATTCTAATTTTTTCTGTGCACGTTGATTTAGCAATTTTCTTCATCTTTGTTTTACCTCTTTTATTTTTAACTTTTTTCATTTTTCCTTCTTTTAGATGGTATTTTCGTATTTAAAGAAGATCATTTGTAGAACTCTCATCCTCAATGGAGTCGTGTTCGTTCCTAACTCTTTCATCTTTGTCACGATCGTCAACAATCTCATTAGGATCTATATACCTATAGACAAAGAATGAAAAAGATTATAAATGAATATTTATATAAATTTATAATTGAAAAGAAATAATAAAATTAGATTTATAGATGTAAGTTGTAAATAAAAACAAACACAATATTTTTTACGATGCATACCTAACAAAAACATTGCAAATAAATAAAAAATTATCTTCCTCGATCAATCCAATTTGGCTCATAATCTTTGCGCATATATATTGAATTATCATCTTCTAAATCATTAGCATCATTTGAGTTAGGTATATTTCATGTAAAAGATCCACATTCAGACAAAATTTCATTTAATTCTTCCTCTTTGTGATAAAACTCTCGCTTAGGCGGTATCAGTACAATTAATCACTTTGTGTCTGTAGGATCTTCTACATAGAATACTTGGTTAGCATGGGTAGCCATGATGAATGGGTCATATCGATGACCTATCTTACCAAGGTTAACAAGAGTCAATCCTAATTCACTCTTACAAATTGCATTTTCATTATCCTCAACCCAGTCACTGAAGAATATTGGAACATGAAACAAATGATATTCTAACTCCCAAAATTCTTGAATAACTCTATAATAAGTCATTTTAGATAGTACCAGGTTATTATCCTTAGAGCTTGCAAATTGCAAAGCTTGAGCATTTAATATAGCCCCACTATTTTGATTAACACGAATTTCATCCCTTTCCTTTGTTATAAATTGAAAACCATTTATAACATATCCAGGATACTTGATAACATCATACCGTGGCCCATTTTCCAACCACCTTATAGTTTCTATGATGGAATTATTAGGGACACTTAACTCATCCATAACTTTATCTCGAAACCAAGAAATAAAATTATGATTGTGTTCATCTTGAAAACCATTTCTCTCCTTTTCTCCTATTTTGAGGATCTGTCTTTAACATATCCATATACATCCTATTAAATATGAGTAATGTGAGTAACATATGAAAAGAAAATTTAAGAAATTATGAAATGTAGATTTAAATGAAATCATTTTTACCTTATGATGTAAACCATTTAGGCGAACAACCTAGGAACCCACGAATTCAATTGAAACGATTGATTTGCTAAGAACGTGTTATAGATGATTAGATTAGAACCTTAAGGAAACAAAGTCCTTAAAACCCAAATCTTGAGGTGCCACAAAGGATGATAACTCCCTTTGATAAGTCGAATTCAAGTATTCAATCAAGAACACAAGAAGGCAAAGCAAGAAGCTTTCTAAAATTTTATTTTCATTAATGAATATTCATTCTTCGTCCAAATTACATAGCTTTTCTTATTAATAAGAAAGAAACCCTAAAATAAAAAAAACTTAGATGGAATGGGCCTATTTAGTTAGGGATTGGGCCTAATCCAACCTTAAAAATAAAAGACTAAAAGACTTAACATAAAAAGCCCACAATTCACTAAATTAAAAATTATAAAACATAAAAGGCCCACAATTAAATAAAACAAAAATATTACTTCCTAAATCAATCTTTGCTCCCAACTTGATCTTCCAAATCTATCTCTTGCATAAAAAGGTAATAGACCATCCTTGGTGAAGCTTTATAATCTTTGAATTTAGTTTTTGATTCTTATAACACGGCCTCTTTGTATTGCATTTCCATGATCAAGCCTTGCAAAGCTTCCTTCATCCTTTTAGTCTTTGCCCTAGTCATCGGACCGCTAATTCCTTGCAAAGGATCTTAAGAATATTTGGGAATATCAACTTGATCAACACCTTGATCTCCATTATTCCCCTCCTCTTCGAAATGATTCGTCCTTGAATCACCTACATCAAAAGCGACATTAAAATTTGCGCTAACATTACCATAGTCACTTGAACAGGTCCATTTCCTCGAGGATGCAATTTTGATTTTAGTTGTGTGGGAAACCTTTCCTTACGCATGTGTACCCAAAAAAATCTCTAGGTTGGAAAACAACCTTCAAACGCCCCTTATTGGCTTGCTTAGCATATTTCTCATTCTTCCTTTCAAGGTGTTAAAGGATTAAAGCCATAAACAACTTCAAAAGGAGAAAATGAAGAAGTAGAATGAACAGTCCTATTATATGCAAACTAAATATGTGGAAAACACTTCTCCCACTACCTTATATTCTTTTGAATGATAGCTTGCAATAAATTAGTGAGTGTCCTATTAACTACTTCAGTTTGACCATCCGTTTGAGGATGTGCAACAGTGGAAAATAACAGTTTAGTTCCTAGTTTATTTCATAAAGTGTGCCAAAAATGACTTAGGAACTTAACATCTCTATCACTAACAATTGCCTTAAGAAACCCATGCAAATGAACCACTTCTTTAGAGAACAAATCAGCAATATGTGTTGCATCATTGGTTTTAGAACATGCAATAAAATGAACAATTTTACTAAACCTATCAACAACAGCAAAGATGCTATCCTCACCACTTTGAGACCTTGGTAATCCTAAAAAACAATCCATAGATATATCAATTCAAGGTTGATTAGGTACAGGTAAAAGGGTATACAAGCCATGTGGTTTAACTTTAGATTTTGCTTCCCTATATGTAATGCACTTTTCATAAACAGATTGCATACCATTCTTCATATTAGGCCAATAAAAATGCTCACATAAAATATCTAAAGTCTTTAGAACATCAAAGTGACCCATCAAACCTCCCCTATGATTTTCCCTAATAAGCAACTCAGGAACAGAACAAATAGGTGATGAGTGCTCAAAAAGCACTAAAATAACCATGATTTTATGCACATTAATTGATTAAAAATATATATATTTATATGTTTTATCATATATTTATATAAATTTGTCTTTTTCGGAATCACGGGTATTTTTATTGTTTTTCAGGTATTTTGGCTTAAAAACGCAACTTAAAAACTCAAAGAGGAATACTGGAAGCAATACATCACAAATATATTAATAAATAAATGGGGAAAGGTCAACAAATATGGAAAAATTGGACAAAATGGGTCAAAAAGGACAAAAATGTCAGAAAGGAGAAAATCGCGCTGCCGTGCCGCCCAGCCGCCGCGCCCCAGCGCCCAGCTCCGCCCACTGTTCATCCGCGCGCACTGTTCATCCGTAGGCACTGTTCATCCGCGGGAACTGTTCATCCGCTACAAGACAAGGTACCGCCCCATCATGCTGACGTCATCAAATGACGTCAGCAATCACTAATCCGCGTTTTTACATTTTTTTTACATTTTTTTTCTCTACTTTTTCTCTCCATCCTCACCTATAAATACCCCCCTTCCCTTAACTTCAAAACACACCTTCAAAACACACTTCTCTCTTCTTTCTTTCTCTATTTTCTTAGATTTTTAGGTTTTTTATAGTTTTTCTTAGTTTTTAGTTAATTTCTCTTAGTTTTAGAGTTCTTCCCTTTTTGGGAAGAACTAGTTATGTTTTTGTAATTTATTAGCTTTTTGATTCAATAAATGGGAGTGCAAATTCCGCTTGGAGGTTTTCCAACAACGGGAATAGCATCGAAGTTCTGTAAGGATTTTATTTTCTTTACAGTTATTTTTTATGCTTTATTCTTACATGTTATATTTAATTTGTCTGTGATTAAATTTAACTGTGTTGGCTATTTGTAAACATGATGTAATAATAACGTTGTTATGCTTGCGAAATATTAAATAGGTAAAAATCTCTAAAATGAATTGATTTTATTTTTATTCAAGATTTTATATTAAGAATGTTAGAGAGAAATATATTATTTTTCATTACAAACTTAAATCTGAAAATTAGATTTTAAGGTTTAGTTATCCGGTCTGATTTAGAGTAGTGCTCTTTTATTTGTTGGTACAATCTCCTTAGTTAGAGTGAAGCTCTATTTCAAAAGTTTTTATAAGAATTATTATTTGAAAATGTATTGACAACATGTTTTCAAGAAGTGGTTTTAAAACTTGAAAGTTAGTACTCGGATAACTAAATTCTTAGGTTTAATTTGGACACCTTGAATAAAGTTTAAACTGTCTAACCCCACCAAAGGTGGCATTTAAATGGTTCATTTTCAATCTCTTAGAAAAAGGAATTAATTTAATTAACCAAATTAGTTATCAACCCCACCCATAGGTGTTAATTGATTTGTTTAGTTAACAAAGAATATCTAACCCCACCAAAGGTGGTATTCATATAAAAAAGAGAGAATCAATAAATATCAATTCATATCTTTAATAACCTAAATAATATGAGCAAGCATAATTAACTTAGTTATTATATCCATAAATACTCCACTGTTTTAACAGATAAAATTTGCATAAATGTTTATTGAATCTATGTTTATTTTTATGTTAATAGATTAAAAACACAAAACCCAAAATATCGTGACAGGATGTTTAGGATTTAATTTCGTTTTTAAAAGTTTGAATAATAAATTAAAAACCACATACATTCCTTCCTTAGATCGACCTTGGGAGTATACTTATCATTTTCTACGAAATGATTCGTGCACTTGCGAGAGTTTTATAAATAGATAAAACAAAAGTAACGGGCAGGATCGGCGATGTCGGTTCTGCCCCGATCAAGTTTTTGGCGCCGTTGCCGGGGAAGGAATAGCGTTTTTAAATTATTTATCAAAATTTTAAAAACTTTTTGTGTTGTAAATAATTGTGATTTTTTTTTATTAAAAAAATAAAAAAAAATAAAAAAAATTTGTTGTTTGTGAAAAGTAAAAAAAAAAAAAATTAAAATTTCAATTTCATTATAAATAAAAAAAAATTAAAATTTTAAATTTCATAAGAAAATTATAGCATGAATAATAAAATAATTTTGCATTTTGAAATTTGAAGTAAAAAAAAGTAAATAAATTTTAAATTAAATTAATAAATAAATAAGAATAAAAAAAATAAAAAAAAATAAAAAAAAAATCAAAAAAAATAAAAAATAATAAAAAATAATAAAAAATAATAATAAAAAATCAAAAAGTCAAAAAAATCAAAAAAATCAAAAAATCAAAAACTTTATTTTCAATTTTTTTTATTTTTATTTTTTATTTTATTTTTGTTGTTTTTTCTTTTTCTTTTTTTTTTCTTTTACCTTTTTCAATTATTTTTTTTCAATTTATTTTATTTTATTTTTTTTGGCTTAATTTTTATTTTTTCTCTTTTCTCTTTTTATTTTTTTATTTTTCTTTTACTTCTTCAATTTATTTTATTTTTGGTTTAATTTTTTTTTTTTCAAATTTTTTTTTAACTACTTTTTTTTTAATTTTCGTTTAAGTTAATTAACTTAGGTTTTTAGTAACTTAATTTACTAACTTAATTAACTTAGATTTTCATTAACTTAATTAACCTACCTTTTTATTAACTTAATTAACTTAAATTTTAACTTAACTTAACTTAATTAACTTAATTTTAATAGCATGAAAAGTAAAGATCTAAGGGAGTTAAATGCAGAAGACTAGTTCTTGGAAGCCTTTGTGCCACTAGTCTTTCCTGGGAACGTTGCTCTGTCTAGGAGGATGGTTTTTAAGGAGCCTTTGCCCCACCATTCTTTCCTGGGAGCACTCTTGGTTAATACTGATTATGTTATTTTAACTTAAAAAAATTAAAAAAAAAAAAATTCTGAAACTATCTCCAAAATTTTAAAGCTTTAATTACAATCTAAGGAGTTAGTTGTTTTGTTTGATCTAGGTACAATTGTGTTTTGATGCCTTTAATTATTTGATTTGTACCTAGACATGGATTATCTAAAACTCACAAGCATGTCCCTAGTTTTAAGTACAGAAAAATTTAAAAATCCATAGGACATGACTGAAAAAGTATAGGTAGACAACCTTGTCTTACTTGTAGGTTTGATTGACTCATTGATGAGGGGACATTGAGTTTACTTAAAATGAAATCCCCAAGTTATGTCTTGCTAAGACGTTAAACTAAGCGCTGGATGGGAGGCAACCCATCATTTTAGGTAATTTTATTTTGTTTTATTTGTTTAATTTTATTGTTTATTTTAGTTTAATTATATGTGAATAATTTTTAAATTGTTAAAACTAAAAATATTTGTTGAGTTGTTAGAAGTTCAGAGCAATCTGTCTGTATACACTTTAATGATGAATATGATGAATGCACCTGCATTTCTCCATTACTACTTACACATTCTCA
Source organism: Hippophae gyantsensis (assembly GCA_030763125.1). NCBI lineage: Eukaryota > Viridiplantae > Streptophyta > Magnoliopsida > Rosales > Elaeagnaceae > Hippophae > Hippophae gyantsensis. Next base: position 34,950,136 of record CM061035.1, on the reverse strand, counting down.
AGAAATAGGTAATCTTTCTTCTCTTTTCTCTTTATCTTTAATTTACAATTGTTACATTGAGGACAATGTAAGTTCTAAGTTGGGGGTGGTGAAAAGTTACCATGCTTAATTAGAAAAGAAAAAAAAAAGATTTAACAATTTAAAAATTAAAAAAAAAAAACAAAAATTCAAAAAAAAAAAAAAAAAAAAGCAGGTGCATAAAAGTTCCACATGTTCCACATGTTCCTTTAAATTTTTGCTATAGACTAAAATATTATCAAAGTAAACTACCACAAATTTTCCCATAAAAGCACGCAAAACATGGTTCATTAACCTTATGAATATACCAGGTGCATTTGTTAAACCAAACGGCATTACTAACCATTCATATAATCATATTTAGTCTTAAATCTAGTTTTCCATTCATCCCTTTATTTCATATGAATATGATAATATCCATTCTTTAAGTCAATTTTGGAAAACAAATGAGAGCGATGCAACTTATCAAGTATATCATCTAACCTGGGGATAAGATGTCTATACGTTACCGTTATCTTGTTAATAGCGTGAAAATCCACACATGTGTGCCATAGTCCATATTTCTTTGGGACTAAGATGACAGGAACTGAACATAGGTTGAGACTCTCCCTTACAAATCCCTTTTGCAGTAACTCATCCACTTGCCTTTGTATCTCCTTTATTTCCTCGAGATTAGCTCTATAAGTAGGTCAGTTTGGTATCGCAGATATAGGTGTGAAATCTATTTGATGCTCAATTCCTCTCAAAGGAGGTAATCCATGGAGAATTTCTTTAAGTAATAGATCCTCAAAGTCCTGCAATAAAGACACAACAACACTAGACAAAGATGAGTTAAGATCGTTAGTAGAAAGATAAATATCCTTGTACATAAGTACAAGTACTTATTGCCTTGCCACTATTACACTCTTAATCTCATGTTTTTCAACAAATGCACTCATTCTTTTATTTTCCTCTCCTTGCTCACTTTCTCTCTTTTTTGCTCACTTTTCTCTCCTTTTTGCTCACGTTTCTCTCATTTGTGCTCACTTTTCTCTCCTTTGTGCTCACTTTTATCTCTTTTGTGCTTACTTTTCTCTCTTTTGTGATTTTCCTCTTTCTCATACTTTTGTTTTTCTCTTAACTTGCACTCTCTTACTATCCAAATCTGGTCCTCATAAGCTTGAAAAGGTTTGAGAGTGGCTAATACAACTTTTCAATTGTTCATTTAAAAATAATAACAATTTCTGTAACCATCATGTGAGATCTTCCTATTAGGCTACCATGGTCGACCGAGCAATATGTGAGTAGTATACATTGGTGCCACACAAAGAATCTCATCTTCATATTTTCCAATTGAAAAAGGAATCCACACTTGTTTGTTAACCTCAATTTCTTCACATTCATTCAACCATGGTAGCTTGTACGGTTTGGGATGCTCCTTTCACTTTAAATTTAAATTTTCTACCAACAAGGTACTAGCAACATTAGTGCAGCTCGTACTATCAATAATTAACGTACATACTTTATCCTTCACATGGCATCTTGTATGGAAAATATGATCACGGTGCTTGTCATCTTCTTCATCATTAGGCGATATATTCAGGACTCTCTTTGTGACAAGTGAATCTCTATGCACATGTTCTTCCATTACAACATTTGAATTCACTAGTTTTATCTCTTCATCACATGAATTAGCACTTTTGATTTCTCCATTTGTCTATACAATGATGATTTTTTGTCCTATTTACAACTTGCTCTTTCTTCCATTATGAAATCAACATCTTCTTCCTTGAACTCATGTTTTCTATGTCTTCTTTGATGTAATTTAGAACTAGAAGAGGATCCCAAACCATCTAACCTTGCATTTATCTTCTTAAATTGGTCATTAAAAGTCTTGAAGAGGAATTTTAAGTCGACCTCTTGTGGTTCTCTTCCTTCCTTACTCATGTTTTCAAACTATAGAAAAAAATGAGATAACTCACACACACACTCTCACGTATTTTCTCTCAAATCAGATTGTTATCATTATTTTTTTCACTATTTTGACCTCTCTTTTTTTTACACTATTTTTTTTTTCATTTTTTCATTTTTTTACGACACAAAGCTCATGCTAACCTCCTGTGTTTTTAACAAATTCAAAGAATTCAACTAATCTCCAGAAGTAACAGTTTTATGGGTGATAATCTAAAAATTTAGAATTTTGAAAGAACTTAATGGCAAAGTATGACAAAAGGAAAGTCCAAAGAGGGCTCTAAAGAAAGACTCTTAAGAAGGAGGACTCTAAAGAAACACTCTTGAACAAGGAAGACTCTATAGAAAGAATGACTCTAAAGAAAGACTCTTGACTAAAGAGGACTCTATAAGAAGACTCTTGACCAAAGAGGACTCTAAATAAAGACTCTTGGGCAGCAAGAACAAAATAAAGGAAACCCAATTTCAACAAGAAAACTGAACAAGAAAACAAGAATTAGATTCTTTAACAATCTACTACTATGTTATTCTTTCTTCTTCTTCTTCTTCTTTTTTTGTCTGTTTTTTTATTTCTTTATTTTTTGTACTATTTCTGCTGCTTCTATGAATAGAAAATTCACAAGGAAAAAAAAATTCGCAACCCCAATGAGTAAGAACCGAAAATAACACAAAAAGTAACGACAAATCTTTATCCCTTTGGTAGGTGGTCTAAATGACGGAATTTGGGGTCACAAAAGGTACAGAACGCAGGTGAATGATACTATAAATTATAAGAATTGAAACAAGATTCAATTTGATATATTATATTAGTCGTTTTATTGCCCGAGTCAAAAGTTATGGCTGTTTAAAGTTGCAACTCTGATTTATCAAATTTTTTTTTGAAACTACGAACACCAACCCTCTTCTCCTTTTTTGTTTTTTTAAGAACAAAGATGATTGAACACAGAAGAATAAATAATCAAGAAAAATATTCAAAGAATTCAAAGAAATCTACAAAACAAAATCCAAATATGAAAACAACGACAATAAGATTGAAAGAAAACACAAGACTCAAAAGGACAAAATTTCTTTTTTTTTTTGCGATTTGTGACTCATGAATGCAGAAAACAATCAAAGGACAATTTTTTTTTGAAATCTAAAATTTAAAACAAAATAAATGAAGATATATAACTTGTTTTCAGCAACCAAGGCTTTGATACCAAATGATACGGACCCTTTAGGCGAATAACCTAGGAACCCATGAACTCAAGGGAATTGAAATGATTGATTTGCTAAGAACATGTTATAGATGATCAGATTAAAACCCTAAGGAAAAAAAGTCCTTAAAACCCAAATCTTGAGACGCCATAAAGGATGATCACTCCCTTTGATAAGTCAAATTCAAGCATTCAATCAAGAACACAAGAAGGCAAAGCAAGAAGCTTTCTGAAAATTTATTTTCATTAATGAATATTCATTATTCCTCCAAATTACATATATTTTCTTATTAATAAGCAAGAAACCCTAGGTGGAATGGGTATACTTAGTTATGGATTGAGCCTAATCCAACCTTAAAAATAAAAGATTAAAAGACTTAACATAAAAAGCTCACAATTCACTAAATTAAAAATTATTTAACTTAAAAGGCCCACAATTAAATAAAACAAAAATATTACTTCTTAAATTAATCTTTGCTCCCAACTTAATCTTCCAAATCTATCCCTTGCATAAAAAGGTAATAAACCATCCTTGTTGAAGCTTTAGAATCTTCGAATTTAGTTTTTGATTCTTCTAACATGGCCTCTTTGTATTGCACTTCCATGATCAAGCCTTACAAAGCTTCCTTCATCCTCTTAGTCTTTGCCTAATGATTGGACCGCCAATTCCTTGCAAAGGATCTTGAGATTATTTGAGAATATCAACTTGATTAGCACCTTGATCTCCATTACCTTATGTATGGTTCAATCTCTTTATTGTTTGCAAGCACCAAATGATGACTTTGTTCCCATTGAACTTGTATGATGTTTTCAACTTATCCTAAACTTATTAGTTCACCAATATTCTCTAAACCACCACCTAATGAAAACCTAGGTTGAGGGATTCCAATTGTGGATACATCAGATAGATACTAAGAGAAAAACTCAATAGCTTATTTTACATTATAACACTCAACCATGCACCCCTTTGGTTGATTACGATTACGAACATAACCTTTCAAAAACTTCCTGAATCTTTCAAAAGGATACATATATCGCATGTATACAGGACCACGTAACTGCACTTCTCTAACAACAGTGAACAGACAAGTGAACCATGATATCAAAAAATGAAGGTTGAAAATAATTTTCAAGCAAGAATAATGTCTCAAAAGTTCAACTTGTAGTTTATGTAGCTCAAATTCTAAAATTGTTTTCTTGCAAATGGAATTGAAGAAAAGCAAAGACAAGTGATTTCACTATGAAAATGCTTTGGAAGAATTGATCTAATTGCCACCAGAAATAATTGTTGCATAAGAGAATGTCAATCATGTGATTTTAAACCATATAACTTTAAGTCTTGCATTGATACTAGGTTTTTAACATTTGATTAGTAACCTTCGTCAATCCCAATAAACATTTGAAAAATGTAATCTTTTTATCCCTAGAAAGTGTAAAAGAAGGAGGAGGCAACTTAACCCGTGATCCCTTTTTATTTGGAGCTAGTTCTTTCTAATTTCCAATTCTTTTAGATCCAAGCAGGTAGTAATACCATCCTTTGTTTTAAAAGGAATATCAAGAGGTGTTTCAATTAGAGTATCACATACATTCTTTTCTATGTGCATCACATCTAGTATATGGCGTACATGCAATGTTTCCCAATAAGAAAACTTCCAAAAAATTTCCATCTTCTTCCAACATTTGTCATCATTGTTAGGTTTTACCTTCTTCTTTGCAATCATTTTGAATTTTATTTTCCCTAGACTACCTTTTTATTTTTGCATTTCTTTTCATTTTCCTATTTCTCTTAATTTTTGTTGTAATTTAGCCGTTGCTTTCAAAACTAAGTCCAACTTTCCCAACTTCTTGAAGATCATACCTTGTAATTTGTGTAACACTTTTTATCCCTACAAATCCACTGGAGTATCTTCTTCTTCATTATTACTTACACCTTTTTTTCGAGATTGAAACTTATGCTCTTTCGGAAAAAATCAGGTATGTCCAGCAAAAGAAATCTTTTTTGAATGTAATAGATATTGAGCACAAGTTTTCTCACTATATACTGGACATGCATTGTACCTCTTGGTCACATGTCCACACAATTTTCCATAAGATGGAAAATCATTTATTGTCCACAATACCACTGCTTTAAGTAGACCTTAATGTCATTACCCAACTATTTTGGTCTAGAAATTAACATGGAAAGCATCATAAACTTCCTTTTCATGCATAACCGAGGAGGAAGGTTCTATGTGATAATAATCACTGGCCAATAACTGTATCTACTACTTAGATTGTTGTGAGGGTTGATCCCATTAGTGGTAATAGCAAGACCCAAATTCCTAGGATCCAACCCAAAATTTGGCCATTTTTCATCTACTACATTCTAACACGGGAAATCTATTAGATGATGCAAAATACCATCCATGGATTTGTTATCTGCATTCCATGTCAACATCTTTAATGTCTCTTTACTTTTAATCATTCTCTTAAAATGAGGTATTGGTGGAAAGTACCATAGCACTTTAGTAGGCACTCCTTCTTTTACTTCATTACCATTTGATGTAGGCTTTCACCTTGAAGTACCAAACTCCGAACATTGAGTAGCATTTTCATAATGTTTCCTATAAAGGATAAAATCATTTGGACAAGCATGAATCTTTACATACTCTATACCAAACTTACTCAATGATTTTTTCACTTCATACGTAGAAGTAGGCAACTCATTTATCTTTGGGAGCATTTCATGAGTTAACTTTAATATAGCAATGAACTCGACATCAGAGAATCCATGTTTCGCTTTAGGTTGTATAATTTCACTATTGTAGACAACTTGTTGAAATTTGTGAAACTAGGATAAAGAAGTTTCTTTGCATCTTCTAACAACTTGCTAAATTCATTCCTATTTATTTTGGGTTCATTTTCTATTGCATTTACCATCTCAATGGCGAAATCCTCCATATCTATGGATTTGATCCGACTGTTTAGTGATGTGTTTGTTTCATCCTCCTCTTGAATTAGGGGTTCTCCATGCATATACCAATTTGTATAAGTTCGAAGAATCCCTTTACAAATAAGATGATCTCGTATATCATCAATATTTTGAAATTCTATGTTTATACAATATTTGCAAGGACATCGAATAGGCTTATCATCTGCGGCATTTAACCAAGCAAAATTCAAAAATGCTTCTACTCCTTCTAAATAATCTTATGAAAATCTTGGCTTATGCATCCAAGACTTATCCATTTTAAATGACACAATAGATATATTGGTTAGGAAAAAAAATTAGAAGAAAAAAATACAAGTATACACTTGGATTGAAAATATTAAGGCAATCAAATGAAAGTTTTATACCTCTCAATATACTACCCTACCCTACCCTACTTTTTAAATAGGGTACTTTAGTCATATGTTTATTTCAATAATGAAACCTTATTTTTATTAAGTAGAATATATTTTAAAAAATAATAAAATTAATATTTTTAAAATTTATAATAATAAAAATAAAATACTAATTCATATATTTTTATATTCAAAATAAGAATGTTATTTTTATTAGTATAAGTTTAAAATGTGTTATTTTAAGTAAAAAATTAATATTTTTTTATTATCAAGAGTTAGTGATGATCTTGAGTAGTGAAGGGAAATGAGAATATATATATATATATATATATATATATATATATATATTCAAATTAAAAAGAGAATAAACTATAACAACTTAATGGCTTTTCTATAAAGGCAAATTAGTATAGGCTCAGCATGTATATATACATAGTTCCAAAATCTAAAATGAGCAATAATAGCCATATCTTAAATCTCTATGTTACAACTCTATTCTTATTCAATACAATGAAAAACATTGTAGAGGCAATTATCAGATAATAGGAGAAGAAAATAACACTGTCAAATACTAAGAAATGACTCATTATACATACTTGATGCTCAATAGGTTCATAAAAATTACCGTAAGAAATATAGATTCACAGAACTAATCCACTAAGAATCAACACATATATGAATTGATATTTTTAAAAAATAGGGTATCACACTTACCTGGATCTGGGTTGCTAGCGATGACAGTACAAACGGCCTGCCAATGAGGTGTGAATAGGGGAAAAGGAAAAGAAAAAAAAAGAGAGAAAAGGAAGAAGAGAGGGGAAAGGAGCTGCTCTAAATGTCAAATGAGATGCTAGAAATGAGGAGTTGTTGGGGGAGGTCGTCAAAAATTTTGTGAGGCGTTGCTCGATGAGAGGGATGAACGATGCGAGCTCAAGAGGCCATGAGATCGAAGGGGCAGCTTGGGGAATTAATATATTTTGTATATTAAGAACTTATAATTATATATTAATGTTGTATATATCAGCGCGTGAGCGAGGGAAATTAATTAGAAAGAAAAAAAGTGAAAAAGGAAAGGGAAAAAGAAGAAAGAGAGAAAAAAAGTGAAAATTTTGATATATATATATATATATATTATAAAAGAATAAAATAAATTAAATTAAATTAATAATAGAGAAAAATTAAAAAATAGTAAAGTAATTTTTGTATTTCTTTTAAATGAATGACATAGAGTATATTATTTTATTTCAATTTTAAAAATATTGAAAACTCTATTATTTTAATTATAATCATGGTCATTTAATAATTCTGGCTATATAAATATATATATATATATATTTTAAATAATTTTTGTAATTTAACTTGTAGCCACAATTACTGATAAAATTGAGGCTATATGTATACATGATAACCTTACTTTTTAAAAACACCGAGGCTAAAATCCTGAGACCAAAGGCATATATTGTAGTAGTGAGGGTTTAGGGTTATATTTGTGGTTGTGGTACAATTGGAACAAAAAATTAAAATGAGAATGTAATAATGATTCCTAAGGGGGAAAGAAGGAATTGTCATTCCTTCTCTTTTAGGATTTGATTCCATTATATTCTCACTTTTAGCACAACCAAATATAAAATTGAAAGGAATTAATTCCAATTCTATTCCATTCTAGTGAACCAAGCACTACCTTAGTCTCCTACTGGTATCATGTTGCCCTATCTTTTCATTCCATTTATTTGTATTCAATTCTTTTATATAAGGATAATACATCTTATTTTTAACTATGAATTTATTTAAATTTATAAATTTAAAAAAAAGAAATAATAAAAAAATATATAAAGAAGAGAAATAAAAAAAATTATTTGAGAAAAAAGTGAGTATATCTTTTGAGATTTTATTGTTATGTGTATTATAAAAAATGTTATTTTTAGAGAAAATCTCATTTTATCATTAAATTAATATATCATTTTAAAAAAATTAAATTAGATTAACTCTATTTCTATCCAAAATTATTGGACTAAACTTAGAAAAACTTAAAAGAGATGTGAATTAAGTCTATTCTCAAGAGATGAGAGGAATATTATTACCCTAATCCTATGAAATACCTTTTTAACATATACAAAATAATGGTTGTAGTTTGCATGTGACCAAAACAAAATAAATAGTTAAAGTTTCCTGCTTAGAAGATTGCTATTGCTAATTTCACTTATATATATATATATATATATGGGTGTGTATGTTGAGGTAATTCATACAAGTAGAATGTACCTTCTTTATAATCAGCCAAAATCGAATTTGAAATAACATTTTCTATCCTATTATAATATCTAAGAATCCATCTTATAATACAATGTGAATTTTTTTGTAATAAGTGATCTCATCCATGTATTGTTTTGCTTGCCAAGTTATTGAGCCTTGTGTACCTGTGATATACGATATGATATTAACACAATCATTTTCAAAAACTACCTTTTGAAATCCAATTGCATTGCTAATTCCATCGCCAAAACAAAAGCATTTGATTCTCCTTCTTCATGGTTGTGTGTAGTCATGAGTTTTCCTCAAGCTTCTAGCATATCTCTATTATGATCTCTTACAATTACACATGCATGCTGCAACCATGTCACCATAAAAACCAACATCAGAGGAAAAAGTGACAAAATCATAGTTTGGTTTTATCCAACAGCATTGAAGGATTCTTTGTTGATGTTCAAAAAGTTTGTTTCTATTTATATTCTCATCTTTCTTTATGTTAAATTCCTGTTGTATTTTTCTTAGTGATGAGTGCTTAAAAAGCACTAATATTTCATAATTTTATTGTCTGTAAATGTGATAAATAGATTTGATTATAGTGTATTTATGTGATAATTTATACAAATCTATATATTTAAAATCATGCATATTTTTTGTTGTTTTTTAGGCATTTTTAGTTTTAAATTCATAAAATGATCAACACATGAATAATAGCCCCTGAAGCACTCATTTACACATTAAAAGCTTGAATACATAATGCATGTAAGCCTTAAATGTAGATCCACCCAGTTTGTAAGGGATAAAAACAAGAATTGAAGTGTAGTTTTATGTGCCACGGTGAAGGTTATTGTGTGCCGCTGAGCATTCCTCACTGAATGAATTTACTAGGCATATAGAACAATTTGTGTTGTAGCATGGAATAAGTGGGCCAAGTTGCGACCCTTTCTATTTGAATTCGATGAAGCTCAATGTAACTCGACCTATAACGTGGATTAATACAGGCTATGGTGCACCAACAATATTTTGACCCAAAGCCCTTGCACCAGCTTTTTCCCTATAAATACAACATTATGTTGTATTAGCTTTTCAGTTTTTAGTTTTGTAATTGTCTTAGCTGTCATTGGTTAGGTTATTTTAGATCGAATTTTCTAAAGCCCTTCCACCACCATATACAGATACAAAAAGAGATCCTTCTATTTGTAAAGAAGATCTAAGGATTTGGAGAATCGAGTTGTCATCTTGAATCCTTGTCAACAAAAATATTTTTTAATTGTTTTATTATTTAATTCATTTTGTAATATGATGTCTTTAATAGTTGAATTGTGTTTTGTTACTTTAACTATGATTGGCTAAATCTATATATCTAATTGTAGTTTCTACTTCCAATGATTGGATAAATAATTTTATGATTTAAATAAATAAAAGCTATGATTTATTTTTTGTTCATATTCTTCAAATCTTTAATTAAAAATTAATGATGTGAAAAATCTTGATTTATGATTAAAGAAAATAGTTTATAACTAAGCATTAGACATATCATCTGTGCTTAGTTGTGCAAAATAAATAAGTCTATTTTAATTTCATTGATTTGTATTAATTTAGATTGTTGAAAGATAACTTTAATTATAAATTAAAGATGATCAAATCTTGATTTATAATTAAAGAATATATCTATCTTAGGTTTATCAACTTTTAATCTCTAGCCCGATTAAGAGAAGTTATCAATCAATTGAAAATTTTGTTATAGGGAACTCACCATGATTATAGGGAGTTCTATCTAAAAAGAAAATAAATTAGTAAATCTAACTTAAATTTAAATCATGTAATTCATTTTTATAAGGTTTATTCTTGCTAAAATCTCATATATATCTATCATCTTAGGCTTGGCTTTAGTTTAATTTATTGATTTACATTTTTTTTTGCTTTTTTTAGATATAATTTAATTTAAAATTTAAAGTTCTACAAATCATCCAACAAATTGTTAGAGTGTTTAGGATTTGTTTTTTCCCTTCACTATATTAACAAATAATATACCAGTGATTTGTACATTTGCGAAGCAATCTTGAGAGTATACTTATCGCTTATTACAAGTGATTTGTGCATTTGCGAGTTTTTTATAAATACAAAATTCAATAATCAAATTTTTATGAATTAAGTTTTTGGAGACATTATAAAAAAATTAGCATTTTAAATTGTTTAGTTGTTTTTTTTCTATTTTATTTGCGAGCTTTGATTTGTGAATATTTTTTATTTGTTAAAAAAATTATTTTGTTTTTGTTTTTGTTTATTTTTACTTTTTTCTCTATTTTATTTGTTTTAGTTGTTTATTTTGTTCACTATTTTATTTCTTTTCGTTATTTTCTTTTATTTATTTATTTTATTTTTATCTATGATCTGTTTTGTTTTTTTATTTACTTCAATTATTTTTGTTTCTTTTATTTATTTTATTTCTTTTCTTAAATTTATTTGTGATAATTGTTAAATTTGTTTTTATTTATTTTTCTTCAGCAATCAATTGAGTCAATACTAGAGCAATTCAAAATGGGAGATGCTTTATCGATGAAGATATTAATGAAAGAGTATGCAGTGTCAATCATTAACACTACTACTTCCTCTATACAGTTGGAGAGGGCAATTTGGAACTATGAATTGAAACATATTCATTTTTCCATGTTGTCATGCTACTATGGAATGCCTAATGTAGATCCATTGACTTTCATTAGGGATTTTTACTCAACTAAGCAAACATTTCCTTTGCGTGGGCTTACTGGGGGCTAATTAAATATGAGGTGTTTCCCATACACCTTTAAAGAAAAGGTTAAGGTTTGATTAATGACTCTTCCACCAGGTTCCTTAATAACTTGGGAAGGAGTCTATAATAAATTCATGAAAAAGATTATATTTCCAACTAAAAATTTCCAATTTGAGAGAACAAAATTGCTACATTCTCTCAAATGGAAAGAGAACCAATCCATGAAACTTGGATAGGTTCAAATTACTTCTTACTCAATGTCCACACCACATCTTTCTATTGTAGCATCAAAATCAATTTTTCTATAATGGATTGACACAATAATGTCAATTCATAGTTGACAATGCTATAGGCAGAGTTACGGGAGAAATAAAAGCCTTATAGACCTTTGATATCTATGAAATGTTGGGTGTTGATTCCAACCAAAAGAGTACTAGAATGAGAAGAGCTGGAGTCAATGAAATAGGCTCTAAGAATGAGATGGCCATCCAACTTGTGAAATTGATAAAGAAATTTCAACTCCTAACTACCAACAACACACCAAATTAAGAGGTATATGGAGTTTATGGTATGTATGAGCATGGCGCTAATGTTTTCTCTTTTGCAAGTGATCCATTTGTAGATACCAATCAAGAACTTTATCTTATGTAAGAGTACTAGTCTAAAACCATAAGTGATCCTTACACCAATTCTGGGTGGAGAAATCACTCTAATTTCTCATTAGAAGCAAACACTAGCCTACTATATGCCCAAAACCAAATGCATGGCCTAAACCTAAACCAATACAAGCCACCTACCTACCTAAAGAGATAACCTTGGAAGACAATTTGAATGCTTTCATTCAAGTAAGTCTAGATAATGACATGAAGAATAATCAAAGATTGAACTCTTTAGAGGCATATGTGTAGATGGTGGATTCAAAAGTTGGGCAAGTAGCTAAGAAAATGCAAAGATAAGAAAAAGGGAAGCTTTTCAATCAATCTCAACAAGCTCAAACTATGACAACTCTAAGCAGTGGTAAAGTTATAAATAAAAAATTTCCTAGAATTTCTAATGATTCATTTAATAATGTAGGAAAAGCAGATGGTGTGCAAGTAGCACCCCAGGAAGGTGTGGATATAAGTGAAACAATTGAAAATCCTTTTAAGGGAATACAAGGAGAGTTATCTAACGCACCTATATTACACAAGGTAGCAGAACCATACCGATAGTCCATACCATTCCTATACCATCTTAAGGACATTAAATAGGATAAGCAATTTTCTAACTTATTTAATATGCTTTCTAAGATTAACATTAATTTACCTATCTTAGATGTCATTAGAAATGTATTCCTATGCAAATATTTTTAAAGAACTAAACACTAAACATAGAAACTATGTTGTTAATGAAAGAGTAGTTGTATTAGAAGTTGATAGTGCAATACTTCAACAAAACCTTCCACCAAAATCGAAGCATCTTGATAGTTTTATTATTGATATTACTATGGGAGATAAAAAAGTGGGTAAGGCTATGTTAGATTTAAGGGTGATAGAAAAATAATTTGTTAGTTATGGATCATGTTAGCTAGATACAGTTGTGAAAAGATAATCAAATAAAGTATAACAAATGAATTTTTTTTCAAAACAACTAGACATGCAATCGTATGTAAATAAAGTAATGTATAAATATAATGATTGACACGTGATATTTTAAGGTGAAAACAACCTAGGCCACACTAATGACCTAAGAGGAAAACCACTGGTCCATCAGACCACCTAAATATCCAATATGAAAATTAAAGTCCAATTACAAGGTTAGGACTCAAAGTACCCACCAAGGTAATGCCCCAAAATATCGCTGCTTTCATCATATTCTCTACAAGAGAGGTGTTCAGATCCAAACCAACATTCTAATTAAATCTAGTCACACTAGTTAAGCGAACCTATATAGCTGGCATCTAAAAAGTTAGAAAATACCACAAGTTCAAATGTATGTCATATAGTAGATTCAATAATAAATAACCCTTACTATATGATTTGATAAATATATCAGATAAATCAAAGTCAACTAACAAGCCTTAGAATAATCATTTTAAGCACAATTCCAATAAAGATAGCTTCTTTAAAGTCTAATAATCAAACCAAATAATTATGATATGACACACATAAATATTTGATCCAACAACTCAAGAATGAAATTAAAGAAGAAGCTATAAAATTATATGATTAAAATATCATAAACCAATAAGGCTTATTAATTAATCAAACACAATTGTCAATATTTGATAGATTAACTAAGTAAAAAATCCTCAAGAATTATGATCTTATATTTTCAAAACAAGAGAGAGATTAAAATGAAGAGAATAATGCTTTTGTATGATTAAGGAAATTGTGGGCCAATGGTGTGATTAAATAGCATGAGTAGAACCTTAGGTCAAAGGTTAACTATAAAATTGTTCTTTAAAGTATTTAGTAGAGCTTAAAAACATAATGACAATATAGTAAAAATATTAATTATTCGATTAAATTTTTTGTTAAGTATGAAAACATGGTCACTCAATCGAACTAGACTTATCTTAATCAATCGAGTATGGCCACTCAATTGATCTAGTTAAGCTTGATAGATCGACTACGAATAGTTTGAACGATCTAGTTAAATCTCTATTGATCAAGTGAAAAATGAATTAATTTAGAAATAAGTAGATTGATCTAGGCATTAATCTTGATTGATCTAGGTTCAATCGATCGAGTTAATGCTTCGATAGATCTAGTCATATTAAAAGTTATACTTGTACATAATAAAATTTTACTTACTAAGAGAGAACTTGAATAATATTTTTGTATTTTCTTCTTGTATTTTTTGTGAGGGATTGGTTATTTATTTCTTTTTGTATAATCATTTCTAGCTCTTTCTTTTTGTGCATGCAAAAGGTTTTGTAATTTCATTTTTCTTCGATATTATTATTATTATTTAAGGAAATATGCATGAGCCAAAAACCTAGTATGATAACTTTCACACTAGTTATGAATTGGCCCTCTTCTCTTACTATAGTAGCTTCACACATCAAATTAGGTAGCCTTCTCAAAACTAGGTGTCTCTCTATAATAGCATTTTAGAAAGTAAAAGATAGATCATAAAAACAACTTTGCAGTTAAGGTTAGCTCATTCCCTAAAATCTCACAAAATTAATCATAAACTTCAAGCATAACATACATATGTGTTCAGTGAGTGTGTGAGTAGGTTCATGTGAAAATCGATGACTAGATGTGAAAAATATATAAATACAAAAGTCAAAATATCCATTTGTATAATATATAACCTATAAGTATAAATATGAATTGAGTATGTAATGATCATGTTAGTGTTAAATTATGTCAAATTCCCTTCTTTTTATTTTTATTTTTTCTTTTTTGAAATTGAAGAAACATCAATAAAAATAATTAAAAAACAAAAAAACTAAAGATGATCACTTAGAGTCAATTAAGCACTCAAACAAAAGTATCTAGATGAACAATAAATGACAGTTAGGTGACTGAAAAGAGATAATCTTTTCTGATATAAACTTTCTTGAATTTTGGTTTCTTTATATATTTGGGTTGAAAATCAACTATCTTAGTTGTCATTGGCATATTCTTGGACATACCTTTAGATTTCCCATTCATCCTAAATAAAGTTGCAATATGCATGGTAGGATAATGATAATTCATCCTAGAATGAAATGCATTGAATTTCACTTGTCTTGAAGCCAACAACTTCATGTTTTTTAGTAAATTTTTTGATCATGTTACCATAATTTCCATTCATCCTAGAACATGATGCAACATGCATAGATGAATGATGGTTATGAGTCCTACTATGTAAAGCATGGAAAGTATTATTATATTTAGAAGCATTTATCAAAAATCTACACTTGGGCCTAATATGACCTTTCCTACGACAATGATGACAAACATGCACAAACTAAATATATTTTTCAATCATAGGTGCAACTATTCTTTGTGTATAATGGGTGACATAAAGAGTAGGGTTAAAAGGCCTTACATATGTATTTTTTTTATTTTGAAGGAATGAAGCTCTCACCTTTGTAACCAATGTTATGTGTATCATGTGAGAATGACATGTTTAAAGGTTTGAAAAATTCAATTGATTTTGAAGAAGATGGCATAGTGTGCTTATCTATCTATTATAGCCCTCTCTTGTCTCTAGCTAACTGCTATAATTTATAACTTTGTTCAACCTTTCAATTTTAATTGTTAACCTCTTCACAACTTTCTTGGATTGTTCAAGTTCTTACTTCAAATTCTTGTTTTCCTATTTAACATTTGCAAGACTTGAATTCAAAACATTAACATGTTCAGACAACTCAATTTGTTTTCTATAATTGAGGAATTTATTATGAAGGATTTAAGTTTATCATTTAGTTTAGCTAATTTTCTTTTGAATCTTACATAATCTATGAATATTTCACTAATACTAATGACATTTAATTCGTTGAGTAGAAATTCAGCATTACTTTCATGTTCATCTGAATCAATATCAGGCTTACTAAATTGTCTACCTATAGTTGTAATAAATTCCAAATAGTTTTCTAATTCAATTGGATTTTCGTTATCACTTTCAGAGTTAGTAAGTGTAGTGCTGAATGCTCTTCCATTTTGGTTTTTCTTGTTTGCACAATCAATTATGAAGTGACCAAAACCCATATATTCGAAACATTGAAGTTGAGTGGGCTTATATTTTTTACCATCAAAACTCATAGATTTGAGTTCCTTAGATTCTTATCATTTTGATAACTTGATTGTCCTTTGTTTTGAGGATTCTTTTTGTTGAGGATTTTGTCCCAACTCTTCATCATCATTGTCAATGTCTTCAATCATAGCAATTTTTAAAGCAATACCTTTGTTCTTTGGAGGTTTTTAAAGGTCATCACAAAGATTTAAAGTGAGCCAATGAGTTCCTCTATTTTGATGGTATCCACATCCTTAATTTCATCAATGAAAGTGACCTTTTCATGGAAACAATTTGGTAATGAGTAGAGAATCTTTCAAACTATCCTAAATCATCAACTGTATCTCCAAGATTGGTAGAGATGTTAGTAATATCACATAATCTAATATAAAATTCAGAGAAAGTTTCATCTTATTTCATCTTAAGATTTTCAAATTGACTACCAAGCATGTAAAGTTTAGTTCATTTAATTTGTGTGGTTCCCTTATGGGTAACCTCTAAAATATCCCAAGAATGCTTAGTAGTATCAACATGGGAAATAATACAAAATTATTAGTAGAGGCATTCTTAAAAATAGCATTAATACCCTTTTGATTCCAATTGCTAGGAGCTTTATCTTAATTGGTCCATTCATTCCTAGGCTTATGAGTGACTAAATTATCTTTGGTAACCATAGTTTCTTCCCAACCATAAAGTACAAAGTTCCAAACACACTCATTTATAGACTATAGAAAGGCTCTCATACTAGCTTTCCAATATGGGTAATTAGAATCATCAAAGTAAGTTGCATGGGTAGTGGAAAAAATCTCCCTTAAATGATTCATAATAAGGTCTTAGACACAATTAAGTGTACCTAGTGACTTGTTTTAATACCAATTGATAGAAAAAGGTTTTGTTTAGTTACTAATCATGTTAGCTAGAAAAGGTTATGAAAAGATAACCACAGAAGTATAAAAAATTAAAATTTCACAAAACGGTTAGACATGCAATCATGTTTAAATAAAGTAATGTAGAAATATAAAGATTGACACACAAGAGTTTTAGGTGAAAACAACCTAGGTCATACCAATGACCTAAGAGGAAAATCACCAGTCCACTAGACTACTTGACTATCCACTATGGAGAATAAGCTCCAATATCAAGGCTAGGACTCAAACTATCCACCAAGGTAATGCCCCCAAGTAATCTACTTACAAGCTACTTCTTTCATTATAGTCTCTACAATCAAGATATTCAGATCTGAACCAACATTTCAATGAACTCAAGTCACATGAGTTAATCGACCCATATAGTTGGCACCTAAAGAGATAGCATAATACCACAAGATCAAATGTGTGTCCTAGAGTAGAGTCAATAATGAATAACTCTAACTAGATGATTTAATAAATATATAAGATAAATCAAAGTCAATTAACAAGTCCTAGAACAATCAGTTTAAGCACATGTTCAATAAAGATAGATTCTTTAAAGACTGATAATCAAACCAAATAATTATGATATGACACACAAATATTTGATCCAATAATTCAAGAACAAAAATAAAGAAGAAGCTATAAGAACATATGATCAAAATATCATATACCAGTATGGCTTATTAGTCAATCAAACATAACCACCAATATTTGATAGATTAACTAAATTAAGAAGCATAAAGATTTATTATCTTATCTTTGCAAAATAAGAGAGAGATTAAGATGAAGAGAATAATTCTCTTGTGTGGTTAACAAAGTTGTGAGCTTATGGTAAGATTAAATAGCACGAATAGAAATCCTAGGTCAAAGTTAACTACAAAACTGTCCTTAAAAGTATTTAAAAGAGCTTAAAAACATAAGGACAATATAGTTAAAATACTAATTGGCTTGAGTACAAATTAGGTTAAATTTGAAAATCTTATTTTTCAATCGATTTAGACTTAGCTCGATCAATTGTGAATAGTTTGATCGATCTAACTAAATCTTTATTGATCTAGTAAAAAATTAATTAATTTAGATATAAGTAGATCGATCTAGTCATTAATCTCGAGTGATCTAGTGCTCCATAGATTGAGTAAATGCTTTGATGGATCTACTCATATTAAAATTAATTCAATCACTTTTAATTAAGCTCGATCGATGTAGTCACCACTCTATCGATTGAGTGGCCTATTTGAACAATGTTCCTATGTGTTTAATATTAAATCAAATGTTCATGGGAATAGAGATATACTGGAGATGTGATCATTGAGGCTCTATGGTTTTTTAGGCTTGAAAATGTTTTTGAAAGAGACGTATATAAATTAATATTACCTACAAATATTTTTTTCAAGAATATCACCAACATTGACAAACCTTACAAGGGGAAAGTATTAATATCATGCCTTACTCAATATACTTGTAACTTTATTTGAGAGAATTAAAGCTCATAACCATTTCCATTCAATTAGATGATATTTCTATCCAATATCCTAAGGGTGTGGTTGAGGATTTGCTTATACGGGTAGATAAACTAATAATAAATGTTGACTTTGTGATTATGGATATGCATGAAAACCCCTCAATGGACAAGGACCACATTATCCTTCTTGATTGACCATTCATGGCCAGAACTGAAACTATTATAGATGTTTGTAATGGGAAATTAATTATGATAGTCTGGGGATATATTGTTAATTTTAAAGTTTTTGATTCCTCTCATATTCCTTCTTTTTTTATTGATGATGAGTGCTCATATATTAATTGTGTGGATACACTTAATCATAACACATTTTTGTAGGATGAGATGAAGGATAAACTTTAGTATAATTTAATTAATGATATAATAGAGGAAGACTTAGATAAAGAGATAAGTGGTAACATAAATTTTTAGATGGTGTTGAACTAATAGAAGAGCCTAATACACCCTTAGATCTACCTAAAACCTCATCTTGGGAAGAATCTACTCCATCGAATTTGGAGCTAAAAGATTTACCTAATCATCTTAAATATTTGTTTTTGGGAGAAAGGGATAAATATACCTAGCAATTATTTCATACACTTTAACCAAAACCATAGAAAAAGAACTTGATAAGGTGCTTAAGAAATTCAAAAAAGCTATAGGATAGAGTATGGGAGATATTAGAGGTATTAGTCTGGCTATATGTTAGAGGACAATATCAAACCTATTAGAGATGCTCAGAGAAGTCTTAACCCTACTATTTAAGAAGAATTGAAAATTGAAATTTTAAAACTCTTAGAAGTACGAGTTATTTATCCTATTGTTGATAACAAGTGGGTTAGTCTAGTACATATAATACCCTAGAAATCAAGCATTATCGTGGTAATAAATGATAAGAATGAGTTAATGCTTGCATAAGATGGAGGATGTGTATCGATTATCAAAAATTGAATTTGTACACTAAGAAGGCTCATTTCCCCTTTCCTTTTATTGATAAAATGTTAGAAATATTTTAGCGGGGTATGAATTTTATTGTTTTATTGATGGTCTTTCAGGATATTACCAGGTACTAATTGTAATTAAAAGATCAAGAAAAGGCTACATTCACTTGTCATTTTGGGACACTTTCTTTCAAGAGGATTCCAAGTGGTCTATGCAATGCTCCTACAACATTCCAAAGATGCATGATGTCTATATTTTCAAATATGGTCGAGAAATTCATTAAGGTATTCATGGATGACTTTTCTCTTTTTGAACAAAATTTTGATATTGTTTACATTAATTGACTTTAGTTCTAGAAAGATGCATTGAATGCAACTTAAATCTTAGTTGGGAGAAAATTCACTTTATGGTTAAATAAGGCATTGTATTAGGACATATTATTTCAAGTAAAGATATAAAAGTGGATAAGGTAAAAATTGGTTTAATTGATAAATTGCCACCCCTACTAAATGAAAGAAATTAGGAGTTTCTTAAGAAATATAGACAATGATGTATCCATTGTGTTTGATGATTATTTCCTTATTGCTTTTAACACCTTGAAAGAAAAATTAACTTATGCACCTATTATTATGGCACCTGATTGCTTTTGATTTTTCCATAAAGGCTATTTTTGGCATAGAGAGTGAATAAGCATTTACATACCATTTATTTTGGTAGGGTATAAAGTTATTGTGTATTTTGATTATACTGGTTTGAGATATTTACTGAATAAACTTAATGGTAAGCTAAGACTTATTAGGTGGGTTTTTCTTTTACAAGAATTTGACTTAGAGGTTAGAGATAAAAAGGAACCATAAATGTAGTAGCTGATAATCTATTTAGGTTAATTTTTGATTTTGTCACTACTAAGGATGAGAAGAAAATGGATATTTTTGAAACTTTTCCTAAGGAGCAACTATTCATAATAGGTATAAACCCATAGCATGTTGACATTTTCAATTATCTTAGTAGTGGTATTTTGAGGCCTAACATTATTTCTAGGAAATGAAAAGACTTTTTGATGATTGCAAGTACTATTTTTAGGATTACCCTCACTTTTTAAAGCTTTTTCAAGACCAAGTCATTTAGAGATGTGTGCCTAAGGAGAAGCATGAGAGAATTCTGACCTTTTTTGTACTTTAAATGATAAAATAGATTTGCATTTGCATAGTTTTATTATTTTTAGGTATTTTAGCTTCAAAAATGATTTAATTGATCAACAATCGAAGAATAAAACCTGAAAGCACTATATTATAACACTATAGCATAAAATATTAACATATGTAAAGCTTACATATATTCCAAACCATTAAAGAGGATATAAAGAAAATAGGGTTCTATAAGATTAGGGAGACTCATGCCACGGTATGGTATTATATGTGCTGCGGTGCGGTAGTAGTGGATCGAGTCATTCAACGTGTACAAGTTATCTCATGTCATAATGCATAACCAATTTATGCCATGGTGCCTTTCCATCTGATTTACTTTTCTCTCTCTTTTGTACCATTTTCTAAAGCTATATATAGAACCTCTCGTTCATTGTAAAAATAATCCCTTTCATCTCTCAGCCATATTCTAACTGATTTCTTAGTTTCTCTCTAGTTTTTCTCTCAATTTTAAAGCTAAACATAGTTTAAGTAATAGTTTTACTTTCAATTCAATAAACAATGTTGGAAATAATGTTTAGAGGTTTTCTAGAAACAAAAACAATATTGAGATTCTGTGAGAATACACTTGAGGTATAATTTAAATGTATTCTTTTTAGATTATCTTTATGTGTTGTTTTACATGCTATGTTTAATTTAGTGATCATTTATTAAATTAAGCATGTATGATTGAAAATACTATAAAATATTAATGATGTTGTTATGCTTGTGAAATATTAAAGTAGGTAAACATTTTCCTAAAATGAATTAAGTTTTAATTCTTCATAGTGTTTTAAAAGAAATTTAATAAAAGAAAAATACATTGACGAAGTATTTTTCATGATAAACATAAGAGTTAGGTTTATGATTTAATTATTCGAATCTGATTTAGAGTTAACTCTTTGATTTTGGATTTGATTATTCAAAGCTTTAGAGAACTCTATTTCAAATATTTTTATAAGAATTATTATTGAAAAATATTTTGATGACATATTTTTCGTAGTAGCTTTAAAATCTGAAAGTTAGTTTTCAGATACTTAAATCATAAACCTAACTTTAACACCTTGATAAAAGTTTAAATTGTTAGACCTAATCAAAGGCGGCTATTGAATGGTTTATTAATTGTTTTAGAAAATAAGTCTAATTTAATTAAAATTAATTGATAGACCTGACAATAGAAGTTAAGTGATTTTAATTAATAACAAATGGTAGATCTAATTAATCTCCAATTTGTATTTATAAGAGAGAATTAATAATCTTAATTTATATCTTTTAGTCTAATTAATATTGGACTAGCATGATTAACAAACTAATCTATGCCATAAATTCTCCGCTAAATGTAAATGTTTATTTAGCAGTTGTTTTATTGAATCTATCATTTTTTATGTTGTTAGTTTAGAATTATCTAAACCAAATAATCTTGACAGGATGTTTAGATTTTTAGGTTCTTCTTTAAGAATTTATTGAATTCTTTAAAAAACCATATGATTCTTTTTTATACCAACCTTGGAAGTATACTTATCATTTTCTATAAGTGATTCGGGCACTTATGAGCTATTTAAAAATATACAAAATTTGTGCACCAAATTTTTGGCGCTGTTGCGAGAGAATAGGTAATATAGCATAAAAAACTAGCTAAATTTTGTATCATCAAGTTATTAGTGCTGTTGTCACGGAGGAATATCATTTATAAACTTTTTTTTTATTAAATTCTTAAAATATCTAGGTTATTAATCAATTTTAGATATTTTAAATTTTAAATTTTCATGTCAAAAATATTTAAATTTCTTTTCTTTTATTTTTTATTTTAAAAAATAATTAATTTAATTTTCTTTTTATTTTAAACAATATTTTTTCTTTATTTTAAATATTAATTTTAAATATTTTATTATTACTTTATTTCTTTTACTTTGTGTCTAGTATTTTCGTATACTAAATTAATTCTTGTATAATTTATTTTCTTTTACTAACTTTGGTATCAGTATATTCTTTTAATTACTATATATTTAGTATTTTTGTGTTCAAACATGCAATTTAATAAGCTTTTATATTTATTTTATCTTTTTATTTTCTATTTGATTGGTGATATTTTTTTAATTTATCTTTTTATAAGTTTATGCATGTAGAAAGTTCTTAGAGTATCTTTTCACACCTTACAAAAATAATATAAACGCACCTAATAAGCTATCAAGAAGGCTGGACTTTGAGGTCCCATAGCCTTTCATTGAAAAATATTTTGACCCTACACCTGAACCAACTAATATTGAGAAAATCCACCACTTAGGAAAACAACTATGACGAAGTATGCAAGGCCAATAATTGGTACTTCTACTATCTCAATCCAATTGGGTGAGGCTGCTCGATATGAATTGAGAAACATTCATTTTTTCATATTTACATATTTTAATAGACTACCTAATGAAGACTTATTGTCTTTCATTAGGGACTTTTACTCAACATTCTAAACATTCTCCTTTGGTGCACTCACTAAGGACCAACTCAGATTGCAGTGTTTTTCCTAATGACCTGGGAGGATGTTTACAATAAGTTTATAGGAAAATTCTATTCCCACCAAAACAATCAGAGGTAAGAGCAAAGATTGCTACTTTCTCTCAAATGTAGAGAGAACCTTTCCATAATGCATTAGATAGGTTCAAATTCTTTCTCACTTAATTCCCTAATGATAAATATCTTCTATAGCTAGAGAACTAGTTTTGCTATGATATATTGACACAACAATGTCAGTTCATCATTGACAATGCTACATGAGGAGCGATGGGAGAAAAGATTTCCTTGGAGACTTAAAATCTGTTTGAGATGTTTGGTGTTAATCCTTAGTATAAAAGCTCCTATGTGTGGAGAGTTGGAGTCCATGAAATAGAATCCAATAATGAGGTTTAAAATTAGTTTGCACAATTCACCTAATCTTTCACTATGTTTTACTCATCTAATTAATTGAATTTAATTATCTCTGTATGTTAGCAATCTCCAAAAATAATATCCAAAAACCTATTTCGATAGTCAATTAGAAATATTATTGTTCATTAATTTACACAAGAGTATGCAATTTTATAAATCAAGAAAGTATTAAGATCAATGATTTTAATACTACATAGGTTCATACAAGTATTTCTATATCTATATTTATTTATGCAAAAATATTTTAGATCTATCCTATAATTCTCTCTTTGGACACAAGACTAAAATCATCTAATTAATAGTCAGTTAATTAGAAACATTAAACTTAGAATAAATTAGACAAGCATAAAGAGAAATAATTCAAATTAACATAAAAAAATTAAACATAGTTTAGAATTAAATTACATCTTTTTCTTAGAATAAAGAAAAATTAGTTCATGCTAAAAATTAAATTTAACATAAACGAATTCATCATATTTTTCTGAGAGGAATTGAAAGAAAAATGACTTGCAATAGAATTTGCTTTCGCTTTAATTTTCTCGCATTTCTTCTTTGCGCTCTTGTGTTCTCCTTATTTTTTTGTTTTCGTCCTTTTGTGTTGGCATTTCCTCTTTTATTTCTCTATTATTTTTTCTATATTTCCCGTTCCCTCTCTTTTTTGTTGCCCCTGTTATTGCTTACATATATATATATATATATATATATATATATATATATATATATATATATATATCCAAAAAGCAACAAACTTCGGGGAGGTGAAAAAGGGGGAAAAATAGGTTAATATATATATATAGCTTTTTTATATATAAATAAATAAAAGGTTATAAAGAAAACACAATATCAGAGAGGTTGAGAGTATGGTTTTTGGGTTGTAGTAGCGAAATTGTTTCTGGTTTTCTCACCTAAGAGGGGAGGAAGTCCTGCTAGGAACTTCTCTTTCCAAAATGGTTGAATAGAGTCATCTCTTAACATAACTCTAGACCAAAATCATTTTTTTATAATTTTTAAAATCACTCATCTTCCTACATTTTATGTTAGAAAGAAGATCAACATTTTTATCTTTTAGATGGGATGAATCTCCCATAAAATGATTTGATTTGGTAAATAGTAATGTGGAGATTGTATACTGAATAGGAGCTCCTTGATTATCAAGTATGGGTTCAGCACACTCTCTAGTTAATATCGCATTGTAGATATCTAACTGTTGTTGTTTGGAAAGATGATGATCACACCATCCTTTTAGTTGGCCAAAAAAGCCACCTATTAATAACTCGACAACTATTTTGTCAATTGTACCAATTTGAGTTTTATAAGCATTTTATGCCATCGTCATTTGTTGCAAGATATGAAATATCTCTTGATTTTCCATTCCATCTATGCTCCAAACATAAATAGAAGATGCGTTATATTTAGTTTGGATAAATTGACTAGGTTGAGTACCTATGGTATGTGGGTACCTAACTGTGCTAGGTTCTTGCCAAGCTAGTTTTTGAATTTGAAGAGTGGGTTCATAAGCTGACTCCGAAATAGACTCTTCTTTAGAGGTTATAGGATCTATGTTACTATGAACACTAAGATTCCGTGTTGAGTTAATGGTTGGCTTTTAGGTTATTGGAGACTCGGGTACAACTAAACCTGGTTTTGTGTTTGAAGCTTGGTCTTCTAATTGGAACCTAAGGGTAATGTTCGATTTTTGAAGTTTTTCAAATTTTGATGATATTTCTTCCTAGGTTGGTTTGGATACCTAGAAGTGTTTGAAGATAGGGTTTTTAATTTTACTATCTATAGCTTGGTATGAGGTAGAGGAAAGATCAGTCTTTTGATTTTTCTCTATCTTAGTAAGTTGTTTACCTAAGGTACTTAGGTTGATATTGGTAAAGTTATTTGGGTAACTTACCCTAGTATTTTCTGAGTGTGTTTTAAAGAACCATTTTTAATGCTTTTTTACTATCTATAGCAGGGTATCTATGTCTAGATCTTGGTGTTCCATTATTAATACATTCAACTCAATTGTCCTAAATAGTAAGGTAGGTATAGTAGATAGAGTTGGTGATGATGGGAATATGGGAAAAAACTGAGGTGAATTGCTCGTCTCAGAGTTTTTGTCAACAATGTAGAATGGTCTGGGTACTGGTGCACTAAAGTCTACTCCCTTCAGTTTTGTATTCCTATGGATATTTGAGGTTGATAATCTAGGTTTGGTTTTGAGTGGTAAATCCAAAGATGAGAAGTTAGAGGTACTAAAAGAGTATCTCAGACTAGTAGATCTATTGAAACCTAATTCAATATTTCTATTTTTATATTTTATGATATCCGTAAGTTCTGTATTTTGTATAGGTTCTTCGAGTTGATAATTTTTAGACTTTGGCTGGGAAATTCCTTTTAATAGCCAACTATCTGGGAATATAACTTGATTCCAACTAATTGGTTTTGGAATAGTGATATTTGATCTAGAAAGATGTGTTTGAAGGAGAATTGTTTCTCCTTTATCAAAGTGATGAATGTGTCTGGTATCCCACACAGACATCATAACTTTGTAATGAACTCTATAAATCAAGGCTACTAGAATGACACCTGGTAGTACCTTAGAGTTATGGGTTTGGATTTGTAGTGTTAATGATTTTAATATATGATGATCTTGTATAGAGACCATAAAATTTGGGAAACAATTAAAGGATATTGGTCCTAAGCCTAAGCTTGTTTTGACAGTCCCTAAAAGAGAATCCTTAAAATCTATAAGTCTAGCATCATTAAGAACTGCTAGTATTATTGAATTTAAACCATCTTTGGTTAAGGGTTTTAATCCGATTTGGACTAATCCTAAATGTACATATTTGAAATTTTTTTCAAAATGTTTTTGTAATGATTCTTTTGAAAGAAATTCAATAGTTTCAAAAGGTGATGAAAGTTGAAGATCTCTTTCTTCTATTTTAATAATGTAATTTGATTTAAAAAGATTCATCATCTTTGATTTATAAATTCGATCTTTATTGACCTTTGGAATCTTCCAACCATCAATTGATTTTTGAAAATTTTCAATAGTAAAATCATTACTATTGATATTGTTTTTGTTCTTCGAAGAAGAAGAAGATGATTTTGTTAACAATGGTGATGATGTAGGAAAATCTAATTTAGACATTTAAACTAAAATAAAAACTTGTAAACAATATGACAATACTAATCATTAATATAATATATTTAGCATGGTAAATATGATTCTTAACATTCAAATTACTATCTACTATCAACTATCAAGATACTTGTATTTTAATCATGAAAAAGAAGTCATAGAAGTATGCTAAGTAAATCATACATGAAACAATTAACATTTATTTTCTTATTCTATCTTTACATATAATATTTATTACTTTCTTCAACTTATATTAGAATAGGTCGTTCACTAAACACCAGCAGGTATAAGGAATTATTGCCCTTTAAACGCCAACACATGGCTAACAATGGGACTTAGAACCCTTCGTTCCAATTGAACTACCAAATGAAATCAAAAGACAAAAACAAATACAACAAAATTGAAAGAAAATGCAAACTTGAGTGACAAAATTTCTTTCATTGTCTTGTGATTTATGACTCAAGAATGCTGAAAACAATCAAATAAAGATTTTTTTGATATCTAAGATTCAAATGCAGATAGGGAAGATTGATAAGTAATATTAAGCAACCAACCCTCGGATACGAAATGATGCAGATAATTTAGACGAACAACCTAGGAACGATTGAATTGATACAAATGTGGCATGATCAAATTAGAACCCTAAAGGACATTACAAAAAACAAAACAATAAGGTGCAACGAAAATATTAGACGTCAGTTAGTTGTGTAGAGGATAAAATTTGGTTTAAAAAAACACGGAGAAATGAACTAATGCTTTGTTGTGTTTTTAGGAGTCAAAACGAGCTACGATTTGATTTATTTTAATAGTCTTTCGATACAGGAATTAAAAGTTATAAAAGTTTTAAGTTGCAACCCCTATTAAAAACTATGTTATTTTTTTTAAAATATGAACGGTAGTAGCTCCCTTGTTTTTTGTGAAGAAAAAGGATAGATTGAATACATAAAAAATAAAGAATAAGAAAAAGATACAAATAATTTAAAGAAAACTACCAAATGAAATCAAAAGACAAAAACAAATACAACAAAATTGAAAGAAAATGCAAACTTGAGTGACAAAATTTCTTTCATTGTCTTGTGATTTATGACTCAAGAATGCTGAAAACAATCAAATAAAGATTTTTTTTAAATCTAAGATTCAAATGTAGATAGGGAATATTGATAAATAATATTAAGCAACCAACCCTCTGATACAAAATGATGCAGATAATTTAGACGAATAACCTAGGAACTCAAAGGATTAGGAACGATTGAATTGCTAAACATGTGGCATAATCATATTAGAACCCTAAAGTACATTACAAAAAACAAAACAATAAGGTGCAACCAAAATATAAGACGTCAGTTGGTAGTGTAAACGATGGAATTTGGTTTAGAAAAATGCGGAGAATTGAAATAATGCTTTGTTGTATTTTTAATAATCAAAACGAGCTTCAAAGTAATTTATTAGAATAGTAGTTCGATGCAGAAATTAAAAGTTATAACAGTTTTAAGTTTCAACCCCAATTAATAACTTCATTTTTTTTATTATGAAATTTCGCAGCTCCCTTGTTTTTTTGACGAACAAAGACAGATTGAATACACAAAAAATAAAGAATAAGAAAAATATACAAATAATTTAAAGAAAAGTACAAAATGAAATCAAAAGACCAAAACAAATACAACAAAATTGAAAGAAAATGCAAACTTGAGTGACAAAATTTCTTTAATTGTTTCATGATTTATGACTCAAGAATGCTGAAAAAACAATCAAATAAAGATTTTTTTGAAATCTAAGATCCAAATGTAGATAGGGAAGATTGATAAGTAATTTTAAGCAACCAACCCACTCATACAAAATGATGTAGATAATTTAGACGAACAACCTAGGAACGATTGAATTGATACAAATGTGGCATGATCAAATTAGAACCCTAAAGGACATTACAAAAAACAAAACAATAAGGTGCAACCAAAATATTAGACGTCAGTTAGTTGTGTAGAGGATACAATTTGGTTTAAAAAAACGCAGAGAACTGAACTAATGCTTTGTTGTGTTTTTAGGAGTCAAAACGAGCTACGATTTGATTTATTTTAATAGTCTTTCGATACAGGAATTAAAAGTTATAAAAGTTTTAAGTTGCAACCCCTATTAAAAACTATGTTATTTTTTTTTTAAAATATGAACGGTAGTAGCTCCCTTGTTTTTTGTGAAGAAAATGGATAGATTGAATACATAAAAAATAAAGAATAAGAAAAAGATACAAATAATTTAAAGAAAACTACCAAATGAAATCAAAAGACAAAAACAAATACAACAAAATTGAAAGAAAATGCAAACTTGAGTGACAAAATTTCTTTCATTGTCTTGTGATTTATGACTCAAGAATGCTGAAAACAATCAAATAAAGATTTTTTTGAAATCTAAGATTCAAATGCAGATAGGGAAGATTGATAAGTAATATTAAGCAACCAACCCTCTGATACAAAATGATGCAGATAATTTAGACGAATAACCTAGGAACTCAAAGGATTAGGAACGATTGAATTGCTAAAAATGTGGCATGATCAAATTAGAACCCTAAAGGACATTACAAAAAACAAAACAATAAGGTGCAACCAAAATATAAGATGTCAGTTAGTAGTGTAAACGATGGAATTTGGTTTAGAAAAATGCGGAGAACTGAAATAATTCTTTGTTGTGTTTTTAGGAGTTAAAACGAGCTATGATTTGATTTATTTTAATAGTCTTTCGATACAGGAATTAAAAGTTATAAAAGTTTTAAGTTGCAACCCCTATTAAAAACTATGTTATTTGTTTTTTGAAAATATGAACTGTAGTAGCTCCCTTGTTTTTTTGGAAGAAAAAAGATAGATTGAATACATAAAATATAAAGTATAAGAAAAAGACACTTATAATTTAAAGAAAACTACCAAATGAAATCAAAAGACAAAAAATAATACAACAAAATTGAAAGAAAATGCAAACTTGAGTGACAAAATTTCTTTCATTGTCTTGTGATTTATGACTCAAGAATGCTGAAAACAATCAAATAAAGATTTTTTTTAAATCTAAGATTCAAATGTAGATAGGGAATATTGATAAATAATATTAAGCAACCAACCCTCTGATACAAAATGATGCAGATAATTTAGACGAATAACCTAGGAACTCAAAGGATTAGGAACGATTGAATTGCTAAAAATGTGGCATAATCATATTAGAACCCTAAAGTACATTACAAAAAACAAAACAATAAGGTGCAACCAAAATATAAGACCTTAGTTAGTAGTGTAAACGATGGAATTTGGTTAAAAAAAACGCGAGGAACTGAACTAATGCTTTGTTGTGTTTTTAGGAGTTAAAACGAGCTACGATTTGATTTATTTTAATAGTTTTTCGATACAGGAAATAAAAGTTAAAAACGTTTTACGTTGCAAACCCTATTAAAAACTAAGTTTTTTTTTTGGAAAATATGATCTGTAGTAGCTCCCTTGTTTTTTTGCAAGAAAAAAGATAGATTGAATACATAAAAAATAAAGAATAAGAAAAAGATACAAATAATTTAAAGAAAACTACCAAATGAAATCAAAAGACAAAAAACAAATACAACAAAATTGAAAGAAAATGCAAACTTGAGTGACAAAATTTCTTTCATTGTCTTGTGATTT
This sequence comes from Hippophae gyantsensis, assembly GCA_030763125.1. Taxonomy (NCBI): domain Eukaryota; kingdom Viridiplantae; phylum Streptophyta; class Magnoliopsida; order Rosales; family Elaeagnaceae; genus Hippophae; species Hippophae gyantsensis. The sequence goes on along the minus strand of CM061035.1, from coordinate 34,919,699 downwards.
ATGACTCAAGAATGCTCAAAACAATCAAATAAAGATTTTTTTTAAATCTAAGATTCAAATGTAGATAGGGAATATTGATAAATATGATTAAGCAACCAACCCTCTCATACAAAATGATGCAGATAATTTAGACGAATAACCTAGGAACTCAAAGGATTAGGAACGATTGAATTGCTAAACATGTGGCATAATCATATTAGAACCATAAAGTACATTACAAAAAACAAAACAATAAGGTTCAACCAAACCATAAAACGTCAATTAGTAGTGTAGAGGATAAAATTTGGTTTAGACAAATGTGGAGTATTGAAATAATTCTTTGTTGTGTTTTTAGGAGTCAAAACGAGCTACGATTTGATTTATTTTAATAGTCTTTCGATACAGGAATTAAAAGTTATAAAAGTTTTAAGTTGCAACCCCTATTAAAAACTATGTTATTTGTTTTTTGAAAATATGAACTGTAGTAGCTCCCTTGTTTTTTTGGAAGAAAAAAGATAGATTGAATACATAAAAAATAAAGAATAAGAAAAAGATACAAATAATTTAAAGAAAACTACCAAATGAAATCAAAAGACAAAAACAAATACAACAAAATTGAAAGAAAATGCAAACTTGAGTGACAAAATTTCTTTCATTGTCTTGTGATTTATGACTCAAGAATGCTGAAAACAATCAAATAAAGATTTTTTTGAAATCTAAGATTCAAATGCAGATAGGGAAGATTGATAAGTAATATTAAGCAACCAACCCTCTGATACAAAATGATGCAGATAATTTAGACGAATAACCTAGGAACTCAAAGGATTAGGAACGATTGAATTGCTAAAAATGTGGCATAATCATATTAGAACCCTAAAGTACATTACAAAAAACAAAACAATAAGCTGCAACCAAACTATAAGACGTCAATTAGTAGTGTAGAGGATAAAATTTGGTTTAGAAAAACGCAGATAACTAAAATAATTCTTTGTTGTATTTTTAGGAGTCAAAACAAGCTACGATTTTGATTTATTTTAATAGTCTTTCGATACAGGAATTAAAAGTTATAAATGTTTTAAGTTGCAATCCCAATTAATAACTACATTTTTTTTAATATGAAATTTAGCAGCTCTTTTGTTTTTTTGAAAAACATAGATAGATTGAATACATAAAAAATAAAGAATAAGAAAAATATAAGAATAATTTAAAGAAAACTAACAAACGAAATCAAAAGACAAAAAAAATACAACAAAATTGAAAGAAAACTTAAAACTTGATTGACAAAATTTCTTTCATTGTTTTGTGATTTATGACTCAAGAATGCAAAAAACAGTCAAATAACAATTTTTTTGAAATCGAAAATACAAAAACAGATAATGAAGATTGATAAGTAATTTTAAGCAAGCAACCCTCTGGTACAAAATGATGCAGATAATTTAGACGAATAACCTAGGACTCAAAGGAATAGGAACGATTGAATTACTCAAAATGTGGCATGATCAAATTAGAACCCTAAAGGACATTACGCAAAAACAAAAAAATAAGCTGCAACCAAACTATAAGACATCAATTAGTAGTGTAGAGGATAAAATTAGGTTTAGAAAAATGCGGAGAACTAAAATAATGCTTTGTTGTGTTTTTAGGTGTCAAAATGAGCTATCGTTTGATTTATTTTAATTGTATTTCGATACAGGATTTAAAGTTATAACAGTTTTAAGTTGCAACCCTATTAAAAACTATGTTAATTATATTTTGAAAATATGGACTGTAGTAGCTCCCTTGTTTTTTTAAGACAAAAGATAGATTGAATACATAAAAATAAAGAATAAGAAAAAGATACAAATAATTAAAAGAAAACTACCAAATGAAATCAAAAGACAAAACACAAATACAACAAAATTGAAAGAAAATGCAAACTTGAGTGACAAAATTTCTTTCATTGTCTTGTGATTTATGACTCAAGAATGCTGAAAACAATCAAATAAAGATTTTTTGAAATCTAAGATTCAAATGCAGATTGGGAAGATGGATAAGTAATATTAAGCAACCAACCCTCAGATACAAAATGATGCAGATAATTTAGACGAATAACCTAGGATCTAAAAGGAATAGGAACGATTGAATTGATAGAAATGTGGCATGATCAAATTAGAACACTAAAGGATATTACAAAAAGCAAAACAATAAGGTGCAACCAAAATATAAAACGTCAGTTAGTAGTGTAGAGGATAAAATTTGGTTAAAAAAAATGCAGAGAACTGAACTAATGCTTTGTTGTGTTTTTAGGAGTAAAAACGAGATACGATTTGATTTATTTTAATAGTCTTTCGATAGAGGAATTAAAAGTTATAAAGTTTTAAGTTGCAACCCCTATTAGAACCTACTATGTTTTTTTTGGAAAATATGAACTGTAGTAGCACCCTTGTTTTTTTTAAGACAAAAGATAGATTGAATACATAAAAATAAAGAATAAGAAAAAGATACAAATAATTAAAAGAAAACTACCAAATGAAATCAAAATACAAAACACAAATACAACAAAATTGAAAGAAAATGCAAACTTGAGTGACAAAATTTCTTTCATTGTCTTGTGATTTATGACTCAAGAATGCTGAAAACAATCAAATAAAGATTTTTTGAAATCTAAGATTCAAATGCAGATTGGGAAGATGGATAAGTAATATTAAGCAACCAATCCTCTCATACCAAATGATGCAGATACTTTAGACGAACAACCTAGGAACTTAGAGGAATAGGAACAATTGAATTGCTCCAAAGGTGGTTTATATGATCAAATTAGAACCCTAAAGGACATTAACGAAAAACAAGACAATAAGGTTCAACCAAACTATAAGACGTCAATTAGTAGTGTAGAGGATACAATTTGGTTTAGAAAAGCCAGAGAACTAAAATAATTATTTGTTGTGTTTTTAGGAGTCAAAACGAGCTACAATTTGATTTATTTTAATAGTCTTTCGATACATGAATTAAAAGTTATAAAAGTTTTAAGTTGCAACCCCTCTTAAAACCTATGTTTTGTTTTTGAAAATATGAACTGTAGTAGCTCCTTTGTTTTTTTGGAAGAAAAAAGATAGATTGAATACATAAAAAATAAAGAATAAGAAAAAGATACAAATAATTTAAAGAAAACTACCAAATGAAATCAAAAGACAAAAACAAATACAACAAAATTGAAAGAAAATGCAAACTTAAGTGACAAAATTTCTTTCATTATCTTGTGATTTAGGACTCAAGAATTCTGAAAACAATCAAATAAAGAATTTTTTGAAATCTAAGATTCAAATGCAGATAGGGAAGATTGATAAGTAATATTAAGCAACCAACCCTCGGATACAAAATGATGCAGATAATTTAGATGAATAACCTAGGACCTAAAAGGAATAGGAATGATTGAATTGATTCAAATGTGGCATGATCAAATTAGAACCCTAAAGGACATTACAAAAAACAAAACAATAAGGTGCAACCAAAATATAAGACGTCAGTTAGTAGGGTAGAGGATAAAATTTGGTTTAAAAAAAGGCGGAGAACTGAACTAATTCTTTGTTGTGTTTTTAGGAGTCAAAACGAGCTACGATTTGATTTATTTTAATAGTCTTTCGATACAAGAATTAAAAGTTATAAAAGTTTTAAGTTGTAACCCCTATTAAAAACTATGTTATTTTTTTTTTGCAAAATATGGACTGTAGTAGCTCCCTTGTTTTTTTTAAGACAAAAGATAGATTGAATACATAAAAATAAAGAATAAGAAAAAGATACAAATAATTAAAAGAAAACTACCAAATGAAATCAAAAGACAAAACACAAATACAACAAAATTGAAAGAAAATGCAAACTTGAGTGACAAAATTTCTTTCATTGTCTTGTGATTTATGACTCAAGAATGCTGAAAACAATCAAATAAAGATTTTTTGAAATCCAAGATTCAAATGCAGATAGGGAAGATGGATAAGTAATATTAAGCAAACAACCCTCGGATAAAAAATGATGCAGATAATTTAGATGAATAACCTAGGAACTAAAAGGAATAGGAACGATTGAATTGATACAAATGTGGCATGATCAAATTAGAACCCTAAAGAAACATTACAAAAAACAAAAAAATAAGGTGCAACCAAAATATAAGACGTCAGTTAGTAGTGTAGAGGATAAAATTTGGTTTAGAAAAACGCGGAGAACTGCAATAATGTTTTTTTGTTTTTTTTAGGTGACAGAAGGAGCTACGATTTGATTTATTTTAATAGTCTTTCGATAGAGGAATTAAAAGTTATAAAGTTTTAAGTTGCAACCCCTATTAGAACCTATTATGTTTTTTTGGAAAATATGGACTGTAGTAGCACCCTTGTTTTTGTTAAGACAAAAGATAGATTGAATACATAAAAAATAAAGAATAAGAATGAGATACAAATAATTTAAAGAAAACTACCAAATGAAATCAAAAGACAAAACACAAATACAAAAAAATTGAAAGAAAATGCAAACTTGAGTGACAAAATTTCTTTCATTGTCTTGTAATTTATGACTCAAGAATGCTGAAAACAATCAAATAAAGATTTTTTGAAATCTAAGATTCAAATGCAGATTGGGAAGATGGATAAGTAATATTAAGCAACCAACCCTCAGATACAAAATGATGCAGATAATTTAGACGAATAACCTAGGATCTAAAAGGAATAGGAACGATTGAATTGATACAAATGTGGCATGATCAAATTAGAACCCTAAAGGATATTACAAAAAACAAAACAATAAGGTGCAACCAAAATATTAGACGTCAGTTAGTTGTGTAGAGGATAAAATTTGGTTTAAAAAAACGTGGAGAACTGAACAAATGCTTTGTTGTGTTTTTAGGAGTCAAAACGAGCTACGATTTGATTTATTTTAATAGTCTTTCCATACAGGAATTAAAAGTTATAAAATTTTTGAGTTGCAACCCCTATTAAAAACTATGATATTTTTTTTTTGAAAATATGAACGGTAGTAGCTCCCTTGTTTTTTGTGAAGAAAATGGATAGATTGAATACATAAATAATAAAAAATAAGAAAAAGATACAAATAATTTAAAGAAAACTACCAAATGAAATCAAAAGACAAAAACAAATACAACAAAATTGAAAGAAAATGCAAACTTGAGTGACAAAATTTCTTTCATTGTCTTGTGATTTATGACTCAAGAATGCTGAAAACAATCAAATAAAGATTTTTTTGATATCTAAGATTCAAATGCAGATAGGGAAGATTGATAAGTAATATTAAGCAACCAACCCTCGGATACAAAATGATGCAGATAATTTAGATGAATAACCTAGGACCTAAAAGGAATAGGAATGATTGAATTGATTCAAATGTGGCGTGATCAAATTAGAACCCTAAAGGACATTACAAAAAACAAAACAATAAGGTGCAACCAAAATATAAGACGTCAGTTAGTAGGGTAGAGGATAAAATTTGGTTTAAAAAAATGCGGAGAACTGAACTAATGCTTTGTTGTGTTTTTAGGAGTCAAAACGAGCTACGATTTGATTTATTTTAATAGTCTTTCGATACAGGATTAAAAGTTATAAAAGTTTTAAGTTGCAACCCCTATTAAAAACAATGTTATTTTTTTTTGAAAAATATGAACTGTAGTAGCTCCCTTGTTTTTTGTGAAGAAAAAAGATAGATTGAATACATAAAAAATAAAGAATAAGAAAAAGATACAAATAATTTAAAGAAAACTACCAAATGAAATCAAAAGACAAAAACAAATACAACAAAATTGAAAGAAAATGCAAACTTGAGTGACAAATTTTTTTTCATTGTCTTGTGATTTATGACTCAAGAATGCTGAAAACAATCAAATAAAGATTTTTTTGAAATCTAAGATTCAAATGCAGATAGGGAAGATGGATAAGTAATATTAAGCAAACAACCCTCGGATACAAAATGATGCTGATAATTTAGATGAATAACCTAGGAACTAAAAGGAATAGGAACGATTGAATTGATACAAATGTGGCATGATCAAATTAGAACCCTAAAGGACATTACAAAAAACAAAACAACAAGGTGCAACCAAAATATAAGACGTCTGTTAGTAGGGTAGAGGATAAAATTTGGTTTAAAAAAACGCGGAGAACTGAACTAATGCTTTGTTGTGTTTTTAGGAGTCAAAACGAGCTACGATTTGATTTATTTTAATAGTCTTTCGATACAGGAATTAAAACTTATAAAAGTTTTAAGTTGCAACCCCTATTAAAAACTATGTTATTTTTTTTTTTTTGAAAATATGAATGGTAGTGGCTCCCTTGTTTTTTGTGAAGAAAAAGGATATTGAATACATAAAAAATAAAGAATAAGAAAAAGATACAAATAATTTAAAGAAAACTACCAAATGAAATCAAAAGACAAAAACAAATACAACAAAATTGAAAGAAAATGCAAACTTGAGTGACAAAATTTCTTTCATTGTCTTGTGTTTTATTACTCAAGAATGGTGAAAACAATCAAATAAAGATTTTTTTGAGATCAAAGATTCAAATGCAGATAGGGAAGATTGATAAGTAATATTAAGCAACCAACGCTCGGATACGAAATGATGCAGATAATTTAGACGAACAACCAAGGAACGATTGTATTGATACAAATGTGGCATGATCAAATTAGAACCCTAAAGGACATTACAAAAAACAAAACAATAAGGTGCAACGAAAATATTAGACGTCAGTTAGTTGTGCAGAGGATAAAATTTGGTTTAAAAAAACACGGAGAAATGAACTAATGCTTTGTTGTGTTTTTAGGAGTCAAAACGAGCTACAATTTGATTTATTTTAATAGTCTGTTGATACAGGAATTAACAGTTATAAAAGTTTTAAGTTGCAACTCCCATTAAAAACTATGTTTTTTTTAAATATGAACGGTAGTAGCTCCCTTGTTTTTTTGTGAAGAAAAAAGATAGATTGAATACATAAACAATAAAGAATAAGAAAAAGATACAAATAATTTAAAGAAAACTACCAAATGAAATCAAAAGACAAAAACAAATACAACAAAATTGAAAGAAAATGCAAACTTGAGTGACAAAATTTCTTTCATTGTCTTGTGATTTATGACTCAAGAATGCTGAAAACAATCAAATAAAGATTTTTTTGATATCTAAGATTCAAATGCAGATAGGGAAGATTGATAAGTAATATTAAGCAACCAACCCTCGGATACGAAATGATGCAGATAATTTAGACGAACAACCTAGGAACTCAAAGGAATAGGAACAATTGAATTGCTAAAAAGGTGGCATGATCAAATTAGAACCCTAAAGGACATTAACGAAAAACAAGACAATAAGGTTCAACCAAACTATAAGACGTCAATTAGAAGTGTAGAGGATAAAATTTGGTTTAGAAAAACTCGGAGAACTAAAATAATTCTTTGTTGTGTTTTGAGGAGTCAAAAGCAGCTATGATTTGATTTATTTTAATAGTCTTTCGATACAGGAATTAAAAGTTATAAAAGTTTAATGTTACAACCTCTATTAAAAACTATGTTTTTTTTTTGAAATTATAAAGTGTAGTAGCTCCTTTGTTTTTTCGGAAGAAAAAATATAGATTGAATACATAAAAAATAAAGAATAAGAAAAAGATACAAATAATTTAAAGAAAACTACCAAATGAAATCAAAAGACAAAAACAAATACAACAAAATTGAAAGAAAATGCAAACTTGAGTGACAAAATTTCTTTCATTGTCTTGTGATTTATGACTCAAGAATGCCAAAAACAGTCAAATAGCGATTTTTTTGAAATCTAAGATTCAAATGCAGATAGGGAAGATGGATAAGTAATATTAAGCAAACAACCCTCGGATAAAAAATGATGCAGATAATTTAGATGAATAACCTAGGAACTAAAAGGAATAGGAACGATTGAATTGATACAAATGTGGCATGATCAAATTAGAACCCTAAAGGACATTACAAAAAACAAAACAACAAGGTGCAACCAAAATATAAGACGTTAGTTAGTAGTGTAGAGGATAAAATTGGTTTAGAAAAAAATGGAGAACAGAACTAATGCTTTGTTGTGTTTTTAGGAGTCAAAACGAGCTACGATTTGATTTATTTTAATAGTCTTTCGATACAGGAATTAAAAGTTATAAAAGTTTTAAGTTGCAAGCCCTATTAAAAACTATGTTATTTGTTTTTGGAAAATATGAACTGTAGTAGCTCCTTTGTTTTTTGTGAAGAAAAAATGATAGATTGAATACAAAAAAAGAAAGAATAAGAAAAAGATACAAATAATTTAAAGAAAACTACCAAATGAAATCAAAAGACAAAAACAAATACAACAAAATTGAAAGAAAATGCAAACTTGAGTGACAAAATTTCTTTCATTGTCTTGTGATTTATGACTCAAGAATGCTGAAAACAATCAAATAAAGATTTTTTTGAAATCTAAGATTCAAATGCAGATAGGGAAGATTGATAAGTAATATTAAGCAACCAACCCTCGGATACGAATTGATGCAGATAATTTAGATGAATAACCTAGGAACTAAAAGGAATAGGAACAATTGAATTGCTAAAAATGTGGCATGATCAAATTAGAACCCTAAAGGACATTACAAAAAAAACAATAAGTTGCAACCATAATATAAGATGTCAGTTAGTTGTGTAGAGGATAAAATTTGGTTTAAGAAAACGTGGAGAATTGAACAAATGCTTTGTTGTGTTTTTAGGAGTCAAAACGAGCTACGATTTGATTTATTTTAATAGTCTTTCCATACACAAATTAAAAGTTATAAAATTTTTAAGTTGCAACCCCTATTAAAAACTATGTTATTTTTTTAAAAAATATGAACGGTAGTAGCTCCCTTGGTTTTTGTGAAGAAAAAGGAAAGATTGAATACATAAAAAATAAAGAATAAGAAAAAGATACAAATAATTTAAAGAAAACTACCAAATGAAATCAAAAGACAAAAACAAATACAACAAAATTGAAAGAAAATGCAAACTTGAGTGACAAAATTTCTTTCATTGTCTTGTGATTTATGACTCAAGAATGCTGAAAACAATCAAATAAAGATTTTTTTAAATCTAAGATTCAAATGCAGATAGGGAAGATTGATAAGTAATATTAAGCAACCAACCCTCGGATACAAAATGATGCAGATAATTTAGATGAATAACCTAGGACCTAAAAGGAATAGGAACAATTGAATTGCTAAAAATGTGGCATGATCAAATTAGAACCCTAAAAGACACTAACCAAAAACAAAATAATAAGGAGGAACCAAACTATAAGACGTCAATTAGTAGTGTAGAGGATATAATTTGGATTAGAAAAACGCAGAGAACTGAAATAATTCTTTGTTGTATTTTTAGGAGTCAAAACGAGCTACGATTTTGATTTATTTTAATAGTCTTTCGATACAGGAATTAAAAGTTATAAAGTTTTAAGTTGCAACCCCTATTAAAAACTTCATTTTTTTTAATATGAAATTTAGCAGCTCCTTTGTTTTTTTTTTGAAGAACATAGATAGATTGAATACATAAAAAATAAAGAATAAGAAAAAGATACAAATAATTTAAAGAAAACTACCAAATGAAATCAAAAGACAAAAACAAATACAACAAAATTGAAAGAAAATGCAAACTTGAGTGACAAAATTTCTTTCATTGTCTTGTGATTTATGACTCAAGAATGCTGAAAACAATCAAATAAAGATTTTTTTGATATCTAAGATTCAAATGCAGATAGGGAAGATTGATAAGTAATATTAAGCAACCAACCCTCGGATACAAAATGATGCAGATAATTTAGACGAATAACCTAGGAACTAAAAGGAATAGGAACGATTGAATTGATACAAATGTGGCATGATCAAATTAGAACCCTAAAGGACATTACAAAAAACAAAACAATAAGGTGCAACCAAAATATTAGACGTCAGTTAGTTGTGTAGAGGATACAATTTGGTTTAAAAAAATGCGGAGAACTGAACTAATGCTTTGTTGTGTTTTTAGGAGTCAAAACGAGCTACGATTTGATTTATTTTAATAGTCTTTCGATACAGGAATTAAAAGTTATAAAAGTTTTAAGTTGCAACCCCTATTAAAAACTATGTTATTTTTTTTAAAATATGAACGGTAGTGGCTCCCTTGTTTTTTGTGAAGAAAAAGGATATATTGAATACATAAAAAATAAAGAATAAGAAAAAGATACAAATAATTTAAAGAAAACTACCAAATGAAATCAAAAGACAAAAACAAATACAACAAAATTGAAAGAAAATGCAAACTTGAGTGACAAAATTTCTTTCATTGTCTTGTGATTTATGACTCAAGAATGCTGAAAACAATCAAATAAAGATTTTTTTGAAATCTAAGATTCAAATGCAGATAGGGAAGATTGATAAGTAATATTAAGCAACCAACCCTCGGATACAAAATGATGCAGATAATTTAGATGAATAACCTAGGACCTAAAAGGAATAGGAATGATTGAATTGATACAAATGTGGCTTGATCAAATTAGAACCCTAAAGGACATTACAAAAAACAAAACAATAATGTGCAACCAAAATATAAGACGTCTGTTAGTAGGGTAGAGTATAAAATTTGGTTTAAAAAAACGCAGAGAACTAAACTAATGCTTTGTTGTGTTTTTAGGAGTCAAAACGAGCTACGATTTGATTTATTTTAATAGTCTTTCGATACAAGAATTAAAAGTTATAAAAGTTTTAAGTTGCAACCCCTATTAAAAACTATGTTATTTGTTTTTGAAAAATATGAACTGTAGTAGCTCCTTTGTTTTTTGTGAAGAAAAAATGATAGATTGAATACATAAAAAATAAAGAATAAGAAAAAGATACAAATAATTTAAAGAAAACTACCAAATGAAATCAAAAGACAAAAACAAATACAACAAAATTGAAAGAAAATGCAAACTTGAGTGACAAAATTTCTTTCATTGTCTTGTGATTTATGACTCAAGAATGCTGAAAACAATCAAATAAAGATTTTTTTAAAATCTAAGATTGAAATGCAGATAGGGAAGATTGATAAGTAATGTTAAGCAACGAACCCTCGGATACAAAATGATGCAGATAATTTAGACGAATAACCTAGGAACTCAAAGGATTAGGAACGATTGAATTGCTAAAAATGTAGAATGATCAAATTAGAACCCTAAAGTACATTACAAAAAAACAAAACAATAAGGTGCAACCAAAATATAAGACGTCATTTAGTAGTGCAGAGGATAAAATTTAGTTTAGAAAAACCCAAGGAACTGAAATAATTCTTTGTTGTGTTTTTAAGTGTCAAAACGAGCTACGATTTGATTTATTTTAATTGTCTTTCGATACAGGAATTAAAATTTATAAAAGTTATAAGTTGCAACCCTAATTAAAAACTATGTTTTTTTTTTAATATGAACTGTAGTAGCTCTCTTGTTTGTTTGAAGAACAAAGATAGATTGAATACGTAAAAATAAAGAATAAGAAAAAGATACAAATAATTTAAAGAAAACTACCAAATGAAATCAAAAGACAAAAACAAATACAACAAAATTGAAAGAAAATGCAAACTTGAGTGACAAAATTTCTTTCATTGTCTTGTGATTTATGACTCAAGAATGCTGAAAACAATCAAATAAAGATTTTTTTGAAATCTAAGATTCAAATGCAGATAGGGAAGATTGATAAGTAATATTAAGCAACCAACCCTCGGATACAAAATGATGCAGAGAATTTAGAGGAATAACCTAGGAACTAAAAGGAATAGGAACGATTGAATTGATACAAATGTGGCATGATCAAATTAGAACCCTAAAGGACATTACAAAAAACAAAACAATAAGGTGCAACCAAAATATAAGACGTCTGTTAGTAGGGTAGAGGATAAAATTTGGTTTAAAAAAACGCGGAGAACTGAACTAATGCTTTGTTGTGTTTTTAGGAGTCAAAACGAGCTACGATTTGATTTATTTTAATAGTTTTTCGATACAGGAAATAAAAGTTAAAAACGTTTTACGTTGCAAACCCTATTAAAAACTATGTTATTGTTTTCTAAAATATGAACTGTAGTAGCTCCCTTGTTTTTTGTGAAGAAAAAAAGATAGATTGAATACATAAAAAATAAAGAATAAGAAAAAGATACAAATAATTTCAAGAAAACTACCAAATGAAATCAAAAGACAAAAACAAATACAACAAAATTGAAAGAAAATGCAAACTTGAGTGACAAAATTTCTTTCATTGTCTTGTGATTTATGACTCAAGAATGCTGAAAACAATCAAATAAAGATTTTTTTGAAATCTAAGATTCAAATGCAGATAGGGAAGATTGATAAGTAATATTAAGCAACCAACCCTCGGATACAAAATGATGCAGAGAATTTAGAGGAATAACCTAGGAACTAAAAGGAATAGGAACGATTGAATTGATACAAATGTGGCATGATCAAATTAGAACCCTAAAGGACATTACAAAAAACAAAACAATAAGGTGCAACCAAAATATAAGACGTCTGTTAGTAGTGTAGAGGATAAAATTTGGTTTAAAAAAATGCGAAGAACTGAATTAATGCTTTGTTGTGTTTTTACGAGTCAAAACGAGCTACGATTTGATTTATTTTAATAGTCTTTCGATACTGGAATTAAAAGTTATAAAAGTTTTAAGTTGCAACCCCTATTAAAAACTATGTTATTATTTTTTTTGAAAATACGAACTGTAGTAGCTCGCTTGTTTTTTTTAAGACAAAAGATAGATTGAATACGTAAAAATAAAGAATAAGAAAAAGATACAAATAAAATAAAGAAAACTACCAAATGAAATCAAAAGACAAAAACAAATACAACAAAATTGAAAGAAAATGCAAACTTGAGTGACAAAATTTCTTTCATTGTCTTCTGATTTATGACTCCAGAATGCTGAAAACAATCAAATAAAGATTTTTTTGAAATCTAAGATTCAAATGCAGATAGGGAAGATTGATAAGTAATATTAAGCAACCAACCCTCGGATACAAAATGATGCAGAGAATTTAGAGGAATAACCTAGGAACTAAAAGGAATAGGAACGATTGAATTGATACAAATGTGGCATGATCAAATTAGAACCCTAAAGGACATTACAAAAAACAAAACAATAAGGTGCAACCAAAATATAAGACGTCTGTTAGTAGTGTAGAGGATAAAATTTGGTTTAAAAAAATGCGAAGAACTGAACTAATGCTTTGTTGTGTTTTTAGGAGTCAAAACGAGCTACGATTTGATTTATTTTAATAGTCTTTCGATACAGGAATTAAAAGTTATAAAAGTTTTAAGTTGCAACCCATACTAAAAACTATGTTAAATTTTTTAAACTAAAATGTGATCCGTAGTAGCACCCTTGTTTTTTTTGGAGGAAAATAGATAGATTGAATACATAAAAAATAAGAAATAAGAAAAAGATACAAATAATTTAAAGAAAACTACCAAATGAAATCAAAAGACAAAAAATAATACAACAAAATTGAAAGAAAATGCAAACTTGAGTGACAAAATTTCTTTCATTGTCTTGTGATTTATGACTCAACAATGCTCAAAACAATCAAATAAAGATTTTTTTAAATCTAAGATTCAAATGTAGATAGGGAATATTGATAAATATGATTAAGCAACCAACCCTCTGATACAAAATGATGTAGATAATTTAGACGAATAACCTAGGAACTCAAAGGATTGGGAACGATGGAATTGCTAAACATGTGGAATAATCATGTTAGAACCATAAAGTACATTACAAAAAACAAAACAATAAGGTTCAACCAAACCATAAAACGTCAATTAGTAGTGTAGAGGAATAAATTTGATCTATAAAAATGCAGAGAATTGAAATAATGCTTTGTTGTATTTTTAATAATCAAAACGAGCTACGATTTGATTTATTTTAATAGTCTTTTGATACAAGAATTAAAAGTTATAAAAGTTTTAAGTTGCAACCCCTATTAAAAACTATGTTATTTGTTTTTGAAAAATATGAACTGTAGTAGCTCCTTTGTTTTTTGTGAAGAAAAAAGATAGATTGAATACATAAAAAATAAAGAATAAGAAAAAGATACAAATAATTTAAAGAAAACTACCAAATGAAATCAAAAGACAAAAACAAATACAACAAAATTGAAAGAAAATGCAAACTTGAGTGACAAAATTTCTTTCATTGTCTTGTGATTTATGACTCAAGAATGCTGAAAACAATCAAATAAAGATTTTTTTGAAATCTAAGATTCAAATGCAGATAGGGAAGATTGATAAGTAATATTAAGCAACCAACCCTCGGATACAAAATGATGCAGATAATTTAGATGAATAACCTAGGACCTAAAAGGAATAGGAATGATTGAATTGATACAAATGTGGCTTGATCAAATTAGAACCCTAAAGGACATTACAAAAAACAAAACAATAATGTGCAACCAAAATATAAGACGTCTGTTAGTAGGGTAGAGTATAAAATTTGGTTTGAAAAAATGCAGAGAACTAAACTAATGCTTTGTTGTGTTTTTAGGAGTCAAAACGAGCTACGATTTGATTTATTTTAATAGTCTTTCGATACAAGAATTAAAAGTTATAAAAGTTTTAAGGTTCAACCCTTATTAAAAACTATGTTATTTGTTTTTGAAAAATATGAACTGTAGTAGCTCCTTTGTTTTTTGTGAAGAAAAAATGATAGATTGAATACAAAAAAATAAAGAATAAGAAAAAGATACAAATAATTTAAAGAAAACTACCAAATGAAATCAAAAGACAAAAACAAATACAACAAAATTGAAAGAAAATGCAAACTTGAGTGACAAAATTTCTTTCATTGTCTTGTGATTTATGACTCAAGAATGCTGAAAACAATCAAATAAAGATTTTTTTGAAATCTAAGATTCAAATGCAGATAGGGAAGATTGATAAGTAATATTAAGCAACCAACCCTCGGATACAAAATGATGCAGATAATTTAGATGAATAACCTAGGACCTAAAAGGAATAGGAATGATTGAATTGATACAAATGTGGCGTGATCAAATTAGAACCCTAAAGGACATTACAAAAAACAAAACAATAATGTGCAACCAAAATATAAGACGTCTGTTAGTAGGGTAGAGGATAAAATTTGGTTTAAAAAAACGCGGAGAACTGAACTAATGCTTTGTTGTGTTTTTAGGAGTCAAAACGAGCTACGATTTGATTTATTTTAATAGTCTTTCGATACAGGAATTAAAAGTTATAAAAGTTTTAAGTTGCAAGCCCTATTAAAAACTAAGTTATTTTTTTTTTTGGAAAATATGAATTGTAGTAGCTCCCTTGTTTTTTGTGAAGAAAAAAGATAGATTGAATACATAAAAAATAAAGAATAAGAAAAAGATACAAATAATTTAAAGAAAACTACCAAATGAAATCAAAAGACAAAAACAAATACAACAAAATTGAAAGAAAATGCAAACTTGAGTGACAAAATTTCTTTCATTGTCTTGTGATTTATGACTCAAGAATGCTGAAAACAATCAAATAAAGATTTTTTTGAAATCTAAGATTCAAATGCAGATAGGGAAGATTGATAAGTAATATTAAGCAACCAACCCTCGGATACAAAATGATGCAGATAATTTAGATGAATAACCTAGGACCTAAAAGGAATAGGAATGATTGAATTGATTCAAATGTGGCGTGATCAAATTAGAACCCTAAAGGACATTACAAAAAACAAAACAATAAGGTGCAACCAAAATATAAGACGTCAGTTAGTTGGGTAGAGGATAAAATTTGGTTTAAAAAAACACGGAGAAATGAACTAATGCTTTGTAGTGTTTTTAGGAGTCAAAACGAACTACAATTTGATTTATTTTAAAAGTCTTTCGATACGGGAATTAAATGTTATAAAAGTTTTAACTTGCAACCCCTATTAAAAACTATGTTACTTTGTTTTTTGAAAATATGAACTGTAGTAGCTCCCTTGTTTTTGTGAAGAAAAAAGATAGATTGAAGACATAAAAAATAAAGAATAAGAAAAAG
Source organism: Hippophae gyantsensis (assembly GCA_030763125.1). Classification (NCBI taxonomy): domain Eukaryota; kingdom Viridiplantae; phylum Streptophyta; class Magnoliopsida; order Rosales; family Elaeagnaceae; genus Hippophae; species Hippophae gyantsensis. The sequence continues at coordinate 34,903,677 of CM061035.1, read as the reverse complement.
ATACAAATAATTTAAAGAAAACTACCAAATGAAATCAAAAGACAAAAACAAATACAACAAAATTGAAAGAAAATGCAAACTTGAGTGACAAAATTTCTTTCATTGTCTTGTGATTTATGACTCAAGAATGCTGAAAACAATCAAATAAAGATTTTTTTGAAATCTAAGATTCAAATGCAGATAGGGAAGATTGATAAGTAATATTAAGCAACCAACCCTCGGATACAAAATGATGCAGATAATTTAGATGAATAACCTAGGAACTAAAAGGAATAGGAACGATTGAATTGATACAAATGTGGCATGATCAAATTAGAACCCTAAAGGACATTACAAAAAACAAAACAATAATGTGCAACCAAAATATAAGACGTCTGTTAGTAGGGTAGAGGATAAAATTTGGTTTAAAAAAACGCGGAGAACTGAACTAATGCTTTGTTGTGTTTTTAGGAGTCAAAACGAGCTACGATTTGATTTATTTTAATAGTCTTTCGATACAAGAATTAAAAGTTATAAAAGTTTTAAGTTGCAAGCCCTATTAAAAACTAAGTTATTTTTTTTTTTGGAAAATATGAATTGTAGTAGCTCCCTTGTTTTTTGTGAAGAAAAAAGATAGATTGAATACATAAAAAATAAAGAATAAGAAAAAGATACAAATAATTTAAAGAAAACTACCAAATGAAATCAAAAGACAAAAACAAATACAACAAAATTGAAAGAAAATGCAAACTTGAGTGACAAAATTTCTTTCATTGTCTTGTGATTTATGACTCAAGAATGCTGAAAACAATCAAATAAAGATTTTTTGGAAATCTAAGATTCAAATGCAGATAGGGAAGATTGATAAGTAATATTAAGCAACCAACCCTCGGATACAAAATGATGCAGATAATTTAGATGAATAACCTAGGACCTAAAAGGAATAGGAATGATTGAATTGATACAAATGTGGCTTGATCAAATTAGAACCCTAAAGGACATTACAAAAAACAAAACAATAATGTGCAACCAAAATATAAGACGTCTGTTAGTAGGGTAGAGTATAAAATTTGGTTTGAAAAAATGCAGAGAACTAAACTAATGCTTTGTTGTGTTTTTAGGAGTCAAAACGAGCTACGATTTGATTTATTTTAATAGTCTTTCGATACAAGAATTAAAAGTTATAAAAGTTTTAAGGTTCAACCCTTATTAAAAACTATGTTTTTTTTTTGAAAATATGAACTGTAGTAGCTCCCTTGTTTTTTGGAAGAAAAAAGATAGATTGAATACATAAAAAATAAAGAATAAGAAAAAGATACAAATAATTTAAAGAAAACTACCAAATGAAATCAAAAGACAAAAACAAATACAACAAAATTGAAAGAAAATGCAAACTTGAGTGACAAAATTTCTTTCATTGTCTTGTGATTTATGACTCAAGAATGCTGAAAACAATCAAATAAAGATTTTTTTGAAATCTAAGATTCAAATGCAGATAGGGAAGATTGATAAGTAATATTAAGCAACCAACCCTCGGATACAAAATGATGCAGATAATTTAGATGAATAACCTAGGAACTAAAAGGAATAGGAACGATTGAATTGATACAAATGTGGCATGATCAAATTAGAACCCTAAAGGACATTACAAAAAACAAAACAATAAGGTGCAACCAAAATATAAGACGTCTGTTAGTAGTGTAGAGGATAAAATTTGGTTTAAAAAAACGCGAAGAACTGAACTAATCCTTTGTTGTGTTTTTAGGAGTCAAAACGAGCTACGATTTGATTTATTTTAATAGTCTTTCGATACAAGAATTAAAAGTTATAAAAGTTTTAAGTTGCAACCCCTATTAAAAACTATGTTATTTTTTTTTGAAAAATATGAACTGTAGTAGCTCCTTTGTTTTTTGTGAAGAAAAAATGATAGATTGAATACAAAAAAATAAAGAATAAGAAAAAGATACAAATAATTTAAAGAAAACTACCAAATGAAATCAAAAGACAAAAACAAATACAACAAAATTGAAAGAAAATGCAAACTTGAGTGACAAAATTTCTTTCATTGTCTTGTGATTTATGACTCAAGAATGCTGAAAACAATCAAATAAAGATTTTTTTGAAATCTAAGATTCAAATGCAGATAGGGAAGATTGATAAGTAATATTAAGCAACCAACCCTCGGATACAAAATGATGCAGAGAATTTAGAGGAATAACCTAGGAACTAAAAGGAATAGGAACGATTGAATTGATACAAATGTGGCATGATCAAATTAGAACCCTAAAGGACATTACAAAAAACAAAACAATAAGGTGCAACCAAAATATAAGACGTCTGTTAGTAGGGTAGAGGATAAAATTTGGTTTAAAAAAACGTGAAGAACTGAACTAATCCTTTGTTGTGTTTTTAGGAGTCAAAACGAGCTACGATTTGATTTATTTTAATAGTCTTTCGATACAAGAATTAAAAGTTATAAAAGTTTTAAGTTGCAACCCCTATTAAAAACTATGTTATTATTTTTTTTTGAAAATACGAACTGTAGTAGCTCGCTTGTTTTTTTAAGACAAAAGATAGATTGAATACGTAAAAATAAAGAATAAGAAAAAGATACAAATAAAATAAAGAAAACTACCCAATGAAATCAAAAGACAAAAACAAATACAACAAAATTGAAAGAAAATGCAAACTTGAGTGACAAAACTTCTTTCATTGTCTTGTGATTTATGACTCAAGAATGTGCAAAATAATCAAATAAAGATTTTTTTTGAAATCTAAGATTCAAATGCAGATAGGTAAGATTGATAAGTAATATTAAGCAAACAACCCTCGGATACAAAATGATGCTGATAATTTAGATGAATAACCTAGGACCTGAAAGGAATAGGATTGATTGAATTGATACAAATGTGGCATGATCAAATTAAAACCCTAAAGGACATTACAAAAAACAAAACAACAAGGTGCAACCAAAATATTAGACGTCTGTTAGTAGGGTAGTGTATAAAATTATGTTTAAAAAAACGCAGTGAACTAAACTAATCCTTTGTTGTGTTTTTAGGAGTCAAAACGAGCTACGATTTGATTTCTTTTAATAGTCTTTCGATACAAGAATTAAAAGTTATAAAAGTTTTAAGTTGCAAGCCCTATTAAAAACTAAGTTATTTTTTTTTGGAAAATATGAACTGTAGTAGCTCCCTTGTTTTTTGTGAAGAAAAAAGATAGATTGAATACATAAAAAATAAAGAATAAGAAAAAGATACAAATAATTTAAAGAAAACTACCAAATGAAATCAAAAGACAAAAACAAATACAACAAAATTGAAAGAAAATGCAAACTTGAGTGACAAAATTTCTTTCATTGTCTTGTGATTTATGACTCAAGAATGCTGAAAAACAATCAAATAAAGATTTTTTTGAAATCTAAGATTCAAATGCAGATAGGGAAGATTGATAAGTAATATTAAGCAACCAACCCTCGGATACAAAATGATGCAGATAATTTAGATGAATAACCTAGGAACTAAAAGGAATAGGAACGATTGAATTGATACAAATGTGGCATGATCAAATTAGAACCCTAAAAGACATTACAAAAACAAAACAATAATGTTCAACCAAAATATAAGACATCTGTTAGTAGTGTAACGAAAACATTTGGTTTGAAAAAATGCAGAGAACTCAACTAATGCTTTGTTGTGTTTTTATGAGTCAAAACGAGCTACGATTTGATTTATTTTAATAGTCTTTCGATACAAGAATTAAAAGTTATAAAAGTTTTAAGTTGCAACCCTATTAAAAACTATGTTATTTTTTTTGAAAAATATGAACTGTAGTAGCTCCCTTGTTTTTTGTGAAGAAAAAAGATAGATTGAATACATAAAAAATAAAGAATAAGAAAAAGATACAAATAATTTAAAGAAAACTACCAAATGAAATCAAAAGACAAAAACAAATACAACAAAATTGAAAGAAAATGCAAACTTGAGTGACAAAATTTCTTTCATTGTCTTGTGATTTATGACTCAAGAATGCTGAAAACAATCAAATAAAGATTTTTTTGAAATCTAAGATTCAAATGCAGATAGGGAAGATTGATAAGTAATATTAAGCAACCAACCCTCGGATACGAAATGATGTAGATAATTTAGAGGAATAACCTAGGAAATAAAAGGAATAGGAACGATTGAATTGATACAAATGTGGCATGATCAAATTAGAACCCTAAAGGACATTACAAAAAACAAAACAATAAGGTGCAACCAAAATATAAGACGTTAGTTAGTAGTGTAGAGGATAAAATTTGGTTTAAAAAAACGCGGAGAACTGAACTAATGCTTTGTTATTTTTGTGCAGTCAAAACGAGCTACGATTTGATTTATTTTAATAGTCTTTCGATACAGGAATTAAAAGTTATAAAAGTTTTAAGTTGCAACCCCTATTAAAAACTTTGTTATTTTTTTTTAAAAAAATATGAACGGTAATAGCTCCCTTATTTTTTGTGAAGAAAAATAATAGATTGAATACATAAAAAATAAAGAATAAGAAAAAGATACAAATAATTTAAAGAAAACTACCAAATGAAATCAAAAGACAAAAACAAATACAACAAAATTGAAAGAAAATGCAAACTTGAGTGACAAAATTTCTTTCATTGTCTTGTGATTTATGACCCAAGAATGCCGAAAAAATCAAATAAAGATTTTTTGAAATCTAAGATTCAAATGCGGATAGGGAAGATTGATAAGTAATATTAAGCAACCAACCCTCGGATACAAAATGATGCGGATACTTTAGATGAACAACCTAGGAACTCAAACGAATAGGAACGATTGAATTGCTCAAAATGTGGCATGATCAAATTAGAACCCTAAAGGACCTTACAAAAAACAAAACAATAAGGTGCAACGAAAATATTAAACATCAGTTAGTTGTGTAGAGGATAAAATTTGGTTTAAAAAAACGTGGAGAACTGAACTAATGCTTTGTTGTGTTTTTAGAAGTAAAAACGAGCTACGATTTGATTTATTTTAATAGTCTTTCGATACAGGAATTAAAAATTATAAAAGTTTTAAGTTGCAAACCCTGTTAAAAACTAGGTTATTTTTTTTAAAAAAAATATGAACGGTAATAGCTCCCTTGTTTTTTGTGAAGAAAAAGAATAGATTGAATACATAAAAAATAAAGAAAAAGAAAAAGATACAAATAATTTAAAGAAAACTAACAAATGAAATCAAAAGTCAAAAATAATACAACAAAATTGAAAGAAAATGCAAACTTGAGTGACAAAATTTCTTTCATTGTCTTCTGATTTATGACTCAAGAATGGTGAAAACAATCAAATAAAGATTTTTTTGATATCTAAGATTCAAATGCAGATAGGGAAGATTGATAAGTAATATTAAGCAACCAACCCTCAGATACAAAATGATGCAGATAATTGAGATGAATAACCTAGGAACTAAAAGGAATAGGAACGATTGAATTGATACAAATGTGGCATGATCAAATTAGAACCCTAAAGGACATTATAAAAAACAAAACAACAAGGTGCAACCAAAATATAACACGTCTGTTAGTAGGGTAGAGGATAAAATTTGGTTTAAAAAAACACCGAGAACCAAACTAATGCTTTGTTGTGTTTTTAGGAGTCAAATCGGGCTATGATTTGATTTCTTTTAATAGTCTTTCGATACAAGAATTAAAAGTTATAAAAGTTTTAAGTTGCAACCCCTATTAAAAACTATGTTATTTTTTTTAAAATATGAACGGTAGTAGCTCCCTTGTTTTTTGTGAAGAAAAAGGATAGATTGAATACATAAAAAATAAAGAATAAGAAAAAGATACAAATAATTTAAAGAAAACTACCAAATGAAATCAAAAGACAAAAACAAATACAACAAAATTGAAAGAAAATGCAAACTTGAGTGACAAAATTTCTTTCATTGTCTTGTGATTTATGACTCAAGAATGCTGAAAACAATCAAATAAAGATTTTTTTGATATCTAAGATTCAAATGCAGATAGGGAAGATTGATAAGTAATATTAAGCAACCAACCCTCGGATACGAAATGATGCAGATAATTTAGACGAACAACCTAGGAACGATTGAATTGATACAAATGTGGCATGATCAAATTAGAACCCTAAAGGACATTACAAAAAACAAAACAATAAGGTGCAACCAAAATATTAGACGTCAGTTAGTTGTGTAGAGGATACAATTTGGTTTAAAAAAACGCGGAGAACTGAACTAATGCTTTGTTGTGTTTTTAGGAGTCAAAACGAGCTACGATTTGATTTATTTTAATAGTCTTTCGATACAGGAATTAAAAGTTATAAAAGTTTTAAGTTGCAACCCCTATTAAAAACTATGTTATTATTTGTTTTTTTAAATATGAACGGTAGTAGCTCCCTTGTTTTTTGTGAAGAAAAAGGATAGATTGAATACATAAAAAATAAAGAATAAGAAAAAGATACAAATAATTTAAAGAAAACTACCAAATGAAATCAAAAGACAAAAACAAATACAACAAAATTGAAAGAAAATGCAAACTTGAGTGACAAAATTTCTTTCATTGTCTTGTGATTTATGACTCAAGAATGCTGAAAACAATCAAATAAAGATTTTTTGAAATCTAAGATTCAAATGCAGATAGGGAAGATTGATAAGTAATATTAAGCAACCAACCCTCGGATACAAAATGATGCAGATAATTTAGATGAATAACCTAGGACCTAAAAGGAATAGGAATGATTGAATTGATACAAATGTGGCTTGATCAAATTAGAACCCTAAAGGACATTACAAAAAACAAAACAATAATGTGCAACCAAAATATAAGACGTCTGTTAGTAGGGTAGAGTATAAAATTTGGTTTAAAAAAACGCAGAGAACTAAACTAATGCTTTGTTGTGTTTTTAGGAGTCAAAACGAGCTACGATTTGATTTATTTTAATAGTCTTTCGATACAAGAATTAAAAGTTATAAAAGTTTTAAGTTGCAACCCCTATTAAAAACTATGTTATTTGTTTTTGAAAAATATGAACTGTAGTAGCTCCTTTGTTTTTTGTGAAGAAAAAATGATAGATTGAATACAAAAAAATAAAGAATAAGAAAAAGATACAAATAATTTAAAGAAAACAACCAAATGAAATCAATAGACAAAAACAAATACAACAAAATTGAAAGAAAATGCAAACTTGAGTGACAAAATTTCTTTCATTGTCTTGTGATTTATGACTCAAGAATGCTGAAAACAATCAAATAAAGATTTTTTGGAAATCTAAGATTCAAATGCAGATAGGGAAGATTGATAAGTAATATTAAGCAACCAACCCTCGGATACAAAATGATGCAGATAATTTAGATGAATAACCTATGAACTAAAAGGAATAGGAATGATAGAATTAATACAAATGTGGTGTGATCAAATTATAACCCTAAAGGACATTACAAAAAACAAAACAATAATGTGCAACCAAAATATAAGACGTCTGTTAGTAGGGTAGAGGATAAAATTTGGTTTAAAAAAACGCGGAGAACTGAACTAATGCTTTGTTGTGTTTTTAGGAGTCAAAACGAGCTACGATTTGATTTATTTTAATAGTCTTTCGATACAGGAATTAAAAGTTATAAAAGTTTTAAGTTGCAAGCGCTATTAAAAACTGTTATTTTTTTTTCTAAAATATGAACTGTAGTAGCTCCCTTGTTTTTTGTGAAGAAAAAAGATAGATTGAATACATAAAAAATAAAGAATAAGAAAAAGATACAAATAATTTAAAGAAAACTACCAAATGAAATCAAAAGACAAAAACAAATACAACAAAATTGAAAGAAAATGCAAACTTGAGTGACAAAATTTCTTTCATTGTCTTGTGATTTATGACTCAAGAATGCTGAAAACAATCAAATAAAGATTTTTTTGAAATCTAAGATTCAAATGCAGATAGGGAAGATTGATAAGTAATATTAAGCAACCAACCCTCGGATACAAAATGATGCAGATAATTTAGATGAATAACCTAGGAACTAAAAGGAATAGGAACGATTGAATTGATACAAATGTGGCATGATCAAATTAGAACCCTAAAGGACATTACAAAAAACAAAACAATAAGGTGCAACCAAAATATAAGACGTCAATTAGTAGTGTAGAGGATAAAATTTGGTTTAGAAAAACGCGGAGAACTGAACTAATGCTTTGTTGTGTTTTTAGGAGTCAAAACGAGCTACGATTTGATTTATTTTAATAGTCTTTCGATACAGGAATTAAAAGTTATAAAAGTTTTAAGTTGCAACCCCTATTAAAAACTATGTTATTTTTTTGTTTTGAAAATATGAACGGTAGTAGCTCCCTTGTTTTTTTGTGAAGAAAAAAGATATTGAATACATAAAAAATAAAGAATAAGAAAAAGATACAAATAATTTAAAGAAAACTACCAAATGAAATCAAAAGACAAAAACAAATACAACAAAATTGAAAGAAAATGCAAACTTGAGTGACAAAATTTCTTTCATTGTCTTGTGATTTATGACTCAAGAATGGTGAAAACAATCAAATAAAGATTTTTTTGATATCTAAGATTCAAATGCAGATAGGGAAGATTGATAAGTAATATTAAGCAACCAACCCTCGGATACGAAATGATGCAGATAATTTAGATGAATAACCTAGGAACTAAAATGAATAGGAACGATTGAATTGCTAAAAATGTGGAATGATCAAATTAGAACCCTAAAGGACATTACAAAAAACAAAACAATAAGGTGCAACCAAAATTTAAAACGTCAGTTAGTAGTGTAGAGGATAAAATTTGGTTTAAAAAAATGCGGAGAACTGAACTAATGCTTTGTGTGTTTTTAGGAGTCAAAACGAGCTACGATTTGATTTATTTTAATAGTCTTTCGATACTGGAATTAAAAGTTATAAAAGTTTTAAGTTGCAACCCCTATTAAAAACTATGTTATTATTTTTTTTGAAAATACGAACTGTAGTAGCTCGCTTCTTTTTTTTAAGACAAAAGATAGATTGAATACGTAAAAATAAAGAATAAGAAAAAGAAACAAATAATTTAAAGAAAACTACCAAATGAAATCAAAAGACAAAAACAAATACAACAAAATTGAAAGAAAATGCAAACTTGAGTGACAAAATTTCTTTCATTGTCTTGTGATTTATGACTCAAGAATGATGAAAACAATCAAATAAAGATTTTTTTGAAATCTAAGATTCAAATGCAGATAGGGAAGATTGATAAGTAATATTAAGCAACCAACCCTCGGATACAAAATGATGCAGAGAATTTAGAGGAATAACCTAGGAACTAAAAGGAATAGGAACGATTGAATTGATACAAATGTGGCATGATCAAATTAGAACCCTAAAGGACATTACAAAAAACAAAACAATAAGGTGCAACCAAAATATAAGACGTCTGTTAGTAGTGTAGAGGATAAAATTTGGTTTAAAAAAACGCAGAGAACTGAACTAATGCTTTGTTGTGTTTTTAGAAGTAAAAACGAGCTACGATTTGATTTATTTTAATAGTCTTTCGATACAGGAATTAAAAATTATAAAAGTTTTAAGTTGCAAACCCTGTTAAAAACTAGGTTATTTTTTTTAAAAAAAATATGAACGGTAATAGCTCCCTTGTTTTTTGTGAAGAAAAAGAATAGATTGAATACATAAAAAATAAAGAAAAAGAAAAAGATACAAATAATTTAAAGAAAACTAACAAATGAAATCAAAAGTCAAAAATAATACAACAAAATTGAAAGAAAATGCAAACTTGAGTGACAAAATTTCTTTCATTGTCTTCTGATTTATGACTCAAGAATGGTGAAAACAATCAAATAAAGATTTTTTTGATATCTAAGATTCAAATGCAGATAGGGAAGATTGATAAGTAATATTAAGCAACCAACCCTCGGATACGAAATGATGCAGATAATTTAGAGGAATAACCTAGGAACTAAAAGGAATAGGAACGATTGAATTGATACAAATGTGGCATGATCAAATTAGAACCCTAAAGGACATTACAAAAAACAAAACAATAAGGTGCAACCAAAATATAAGACGTCTGTTAGTAGTGTAGAGGATAAAATTTGGTTTAAAAAACGCGGAGAAAGAACTAATTCTTTGTTGTGTTTTTAGGAGTCAATACGAGCTACGATTTGATTTATTTTAATAGTCTTTCGGTACAGGAATTAAAAGTTATAAAAGTTTTAAGTTGCAACCCCTATTAAAAACTATTTTATTTTTTTTTCTAATACGAACTATAGTTGCTCCTTTGTTATTTTGGAAGGAAAAAGATAGATTGAATACATAAAAAATAAAGAATAAGAAAAAGATACAAATAATTTAAAGAAAAACTACCAAATGAAATCAAAAGACAAAAACAAATACAACAAAAATGAAAGAAAATGCAAACTTGAGTGACAAAATTTCTTTCATTGTCTTGTGATTTATGGCTCAAGAATGCTGAAAACAATCAAATAAAGATTTTTTTTTTCAAATCTAAGATTCAAATGCAGATAGGGAAGATTGATAAGTAATATTAAGCAACCAACCCTCGGATACAAAATGATGCAGATAATTTAGATGAATAACCTAGGACCTAAAAGGAATAGGAATGATTGAATTGATTCAAATGTGGCGTGATCAAATTAGAACCCTAAAGGACATTACAAAAAACAAAACAATAAGGTGCAACCAAAATATAAGACGTCAGTTAGTAGTGTAAACGATGGAATTTGGATTAGAAAAATGCGGAGAACTGAACTAATGCTTTGTTGTGTTTTTAGGAGTCAAAACGAGCTACGATTTGATTTATTTTAATAGTTTTTCGATACAAGAAATAAAAGTTATAAAAGTTTTAAGTTGCAACCCCTATTAAAAACTATGTTATTATTTTTTTTTGAAAATACGAACTGTAGTAGCTCGCTTGTTTTTTTAAGACAAAAGATAGATTGAATACGTAAAAATAAAGAATAAGAAAAAGATACAAATAATTTAAAGAAAACTACCAAATGAAATCAAAAGACAAAAACAAATACAACAAAATTGAAAGAAAATGCAAACTTGAGTGACAAAATTTCTTTCATTGTCTTGTGATTTATGACTCCAGAATGCTGAAAACAATCAAATAAAGTTTTTTTTAAATCTAAGATTCAAATGCAGATAGGGAAGATTGATAAGTAATATTAAGCAACCAACCCTCGGATACAAAATGATGCAGAGAATTTAGAGGAATAACCTAGGAACTAAAAGGAATAGGAACGATTGAATTGATACAAATGTGGCATGATCAAATTAGAACCCTAAAGGACATTACAAAAAACAAAACAATAAGGTGCAACCAAAATATAAGATGTCAGTTAGTAGTCTAAAGGATAGAATTTGGTTTAGAAAAATACAGAGAACTGAACTAATGCTTTGTTGTGTTTTTAGGAGTCAAAACGAGCTACGATTTGATTTATTTTAATAGTCTTTCGATACAAGAATTAAAAGTTATAAAAGTTTTAAGTTGCAACCCCTATTAAAAACTATGTTATTTTTTTTTTGAAAATATGAACTGTAGTAGCTCCCTTGTTTTTTGCGAAGAAAAAAGATAGATTGAATACATAAAAAATAAAGAATAAGAAAAAGATACAAATAATTTAAAGAAAACTACCAAATGAAATCAAAAGACAAAACACAAATACAAAAAAATTGAAAGAAAATGCAAACTTGAGTGACAAAATTTCTTTCATTGTCTTGTAATTTATGACTCAAGAATGCTGAAAACAATCAAATAAAGATTTTTTGAAATCTAAGATTCAAATGCAGATTGGGAAGATGGATAAGTAATATTAAGCAACCAACCCTCGGATACAAAATGATGCAGATAATTTAGATGAATAACCTAGGAACTAAAAGGAATAGGAACGATTGTATTGATACAAATGTGGCATGATCAAATTAGAACCCTAAAGGACATTACAAAAAACAAAACAATAAGGTGCAACGAAAATATTAGACGTCAGTTAGTTGTGTAGAGGATAAAATTTGGTTTAAAAAAACACGGAGAAATGAACTAATGCTTTGTTGTGTTTTTAGGAGTCAAAACGAGCTACGATTTGATTTATTTTAATAGTCTTTCGATACAGGAATTAAAAGTTATAAAAGTTTTAAGTTGCAACCCCTATTAAAAACTATGTTTTTTTTTAAATATGAACGGTAGTAGCTCCCTTGTTTTTTGTGAAGAAAAAGGATAGATTGAATACATAAAAAATAAAGAATAAGAAAAAGATACAAATAATTTAAAGAAAACTACCAAATGAAATCAAAAGACAAAAACAAATACAACAAAATTGAAAGAAAATGCAAACTTGAGTGACAAAATTTCTTTCATTGTCTTGTGATTTATGACTCAAGAATGCTGAAAACAATCAAATAAAGATTTTTTTGAAATCTAAGATTCAAATGCAGATAGGGAAGATTGATAAGTAATATTAAGCAACCAACCCTCGGATACAAAATGATGCAGATAATTTAGATGAATAACCTAGGACCTAAAAGGAATAGGAATGATTGAATTGATACAAATGTGGCTTGATCAAATTAGAACCCTAAAGGACATTACAAAAAACAAAACAATAATGTGCAACCAAAATATAAGACGTCTGTTAGTAGGGTAGAGGATAAAATTTGGTTTAAAAAAACGCGGAGAACTGAACTAATGCTTTGTTGTGTTTTTAGGAGTCAAAACGAGCTACGATTTGATTTATTTTAATAGTCTTTCGATACAAGAATTAAAAGTTATAAAAGTTTTAAGTTGCAACCCTTATTAAAAACTATGTTATTTGTTTTTGAAAAATATGAACTGTAGTAGCTCCTTTGTTTTTTGTGAAGAAAAAATGATAGATTGAATACAAAAAAATAAAGAATAAGAAAAAGATACAAATAATTTAATGAAAACAACCAAATGAAATCAATTGACAAAAAAATACAACAAAATTGAAAGAAAATGCAAACTTGAGTGACAAAATTTCTTTCATACCTTGTGATTTATGACTCAAGAATGCTGAAAACAATCAAATAAAGATTTTTTGGAAATCTAAGATTCAAATGCAGATAGGGAAGATTGATAAGTAATATTAAGCAACCAACCCTCGGATACAAAATGATGCAGATAATTTAGATGAATAACCTAGGAACTCAAAGGAATAGGAAAGATTGAATTGCTCCAAACGTTGCTAAAATGATCAAATTAGAACCCTAAAAGACACTAACCAAAAACAAAACAATAAGGAGGAACCAAACTATAAGACGTCAATTAGTAGTGTAGAGGATAAAATTTGGTTTAGAAAAACACAGAGAACTGAAATAATTCTTTGTTGTGTTTTTAGGAGTCAAAACGAGCTACGATTTGATTTATTTTAATAGTCTTTCGATACAGGAATTAAAAGTTATAAAAGTTTTAAGTTGCAACCCCTATTAAAAACTATGTTATTTGTTTTTTGAAAATACGAACTGTAGTAGCTCGCTTCTTTTTTTTAAGACAAAAGATAGATTGAATACGTAAAAATAAAGAATAAGAAAAAGATACAAATAATTTAAAGAAAACTACCAAATGAAATCAAAAGACAAAAACAAATACAACAAAATTGAAAGAAAATGCAAACTTGAGTGACAAAATTTCTTTCATTGTCTTGTGATTTATGACTCAAGAATGCTGAAAACAATCAAATAAAGATTTTTTTGGTAATCTAAGATCCAAATGTAGATAGGGAAGATTGATAAGTAATTTTAAGCAACCAACCCTCTGATACAAAATGAGGTAGATAATTTAGACGAATAACCTAGGAACACAAAGGAATAGGAACGATTGAATTGCTCAAAATGTGGCATGACCAAATTAGAACGCTAAAGGACATTTCCAAAAAAGAAAATAATAAGGTGCAACCAAAATATAAGACGTCACTTAGTAGTGTAAACGATGGAATTTGGATTAGAAAAATGCGGAGAACTGAACTAATGCTTTGTTGTGTTTTTAGGAGTCAAAACGAGCTATGATTTGATTTATTTTAATAGTCGTTCGATACAAGAAATAAAAGTTATAAAAGTTTTAAGTTGCAACCCCTATTAAAAACTATTTGTTTTTTTTAATATGAAATTTAGCAGCTCACTTGTTCTTTTGAAGAACAAAGATAGATTGAATACATAAAAAATAAAGAATAAGAAAAAGATACATATAATTTAAAGAAAACTACCAAATGAAATCAAAAGACAAAAAAAAAGAACAACAAAATTGAAAGAAAATGCAAACTTGAGCAACAAAATTTCTTTCATTCTCTTGTGATTTATGACTCAAGAATGCTGAAAAAAATCAAATAAAGATTTTTAAATCAAAGATTCAAACGTAGATAGGGAAGATTGATAAGTAATTTTCAGCAACCAATCCTCTCATAGCAAATGATGCGGATAATTTAGACGAACAACCTAGGAACTCAAAGGAATAGGAACGATTGAATTGTTCCGAACGTGGTTAAAATGATCAAATTAGACCCCTAAAGGACATTAAGAAAAAACAAGACAATAAGCTGCAACCAAACTATAAGACGTCAATTAGTAGTGTAGAGGATAAAATTTGGTTTAGAAAAACGCGGAGAACTAAAATAATTCTTTGTTGTGTTTTTAGGAGTCAAAATGAGCTACGATTTGATTTATTTTAATAGTCTTTCGATACAGGAATTAAAAGTTATAACAGTTTTAAGTTGCAACCCCTATTAAAAACTATGTTAATGTTTTTTTTGAAAATATGAACTCTAGTAGCTCCCTTGTTTTTTTGGAAGAAAAAAGATAGACTGAACACATAAAAAATAGAGAATAAGAAAAAGATACAAATAATTTAAAGAAAACTACCAAATGAAATCAAAAGACAAAACACAAATACAAAAAAATTGAAAGAAAATGCAAACTTGAGTGACAAAATTTCTTTCATTGTCTTGTAAATTATGACTCAAGAATACCGAAAACAATCAAATAAAGATTTTTTGAAATCTAAGATTCAAATATAGATAGGGAAGATGGGTAAGTAATATTAAGCAACCAACCCTCTGATACAAAATGATGCAGATAATTTAGACGAATAACCTAGGAACTCAAAGGATTAGGAACGATTGAATTGCTAAACATGTGGCATAATCATATTAGAACCCTAAAGTACATTACAAAAAACAAAACAATAAGGTGCAACCAAAATATAAGACGTCAGTTGGTAGTGTAAACGATGGAATTTGGTTTAGAAAAATGCAGAGAATTGAAATAATGCTTTGTTGTATTTTTAATAATCAAAACGAGCTTCAAAGTAATTTATTAGAATAGTAGTTCGATGCAGAAATTAAAAGTTATAACAGTTTTAAGTTTCAACCCCAATTAATAACTTCGTTTTTTTAATATGAAATTTAACAGCTCCCTTGTTTTTTTGACGAACAAAGATAGATTGAATACATAAAAAATAAAGAATAAGAAAAATTTACAAATAATTTAAAGAAAACTACCAAATGAAATCAAAAGACAAAAACAAATACAACAAAATTGAAAGAAAATGCAAACTTGAGTGACAAAATTTCTTTCATTGTCTTGTGATTTATGACTCAAGAATGCTGAAAACAATCAAATAAAGATTTTTTTGAAATCTAAGATTCAAATGCAGATAGGGAAGATTGATAAGTAATTTTAAGCAACCAACCCTCTGATACAAAATGATGCGGATAATTTAGACGAACAACCTAGGAACTCAAAGGAATAGGAACGATTGAATTGCTCCGAACGTGGTTAAAATGATCAAATTAGACCCCTAAAGGACATTAAGAAAAAACAAGACAATAAGCTGCAACCAAACTATAAGACGTCAATTAGTAGTGTAGAGGATAAAATTTGGTTTAGAAAAACGCAGATAACTAAAATAATTCTTTGTTGTATTTTTAGGAGTCAAAACGAGCTACGATTTTGATTTATTTTAATAGTCTTTCGATACAGGAATTAAAAGTTATAAATGTTTTAAGTTGCAACCGCTATTAAAAACTATGTTTTGTTTTTTGAAAATATGAACTGTAGTAGCTCCCTGGTTTTTTTGGAAGAAAAAAGATAGAATGAATACATAAAAAATAAAGAATAAGAAAAAGATACAAATAATTTAAACAAAACTACCAAATGAAATCAAAAGACAAAAACAAATACAACAAAATTGAAAGAAAACGCAAACTTGAGTGACAAAATTTCTTTCATTGTCTTGTGATTTATGACTCAAGAATGCTGAAAACAATCAAATAAAGATTTTTTTGAAATCTAAGATTCAAATGCAGATAGGGAAGATTGATAAGTAATATTAAGCAACCAACCCTCGGATACAAAATGATGCAGATAATTTAGACGAACAACCTAGGAACGATTGAATTGATACAAATGTGGCATGATCAAATTAGAACCCTAAAGGACATTACAAAAAACAAAACAATAAGGTGCAACCAAAATATAAGACGTCAGTTAGTAGTGTAAACGATGGAATTTGGATTAGAAAAATGCAGAGAACTGAACTAATGCTTTGTTGTGTTTTTAGGAGTTAAAACGAGCTACGATTTGATTTATTTTAATAGTTTTTCGATACAGGAAATAAAAGTTAAAAACGTTTTACGTTGCAAACCCTATTAAAAACTATGTTATTTTTTTTTTGAAAATATGAACTGTAGTAGCTCCCTTGTTTTTTGTGAAGAAAAAAGATAGATTGAATACATAAAAAATAAAGAATAAGAAAAAGATACAAATAATTTAAAGAAAACTACCAAATGAAATCAAAAGACAAAAACAAATACAACAAAATTGAAAGAAAATGCAAACTTGAGTGACAAAATTTCTTTCATTGTCTTGTGATTTATGACTCAAGAATGCTGAAAACAATCAAATAAAGATTTTTTGAAATCTAAGATTCAAATATAGATAGGGAAGATTGATAAGTAATTTTCGGCAACCAATCCTCTCATAGCAAATGATGCGGATACTTTAGACGAACAACCTAGGAACTCAAAGGAATAGGAACGATTGAATTGTTCCGAACGTGGTTAAAATGATCAAATTAGACCCCTAAAGGACATTAAGAAAAAACAAGACAATAAGCTGCAACCAAACTATAAGACGTCAATTAGTAGTGTAGAGGATAAAATTTGGTTTAGAAAAACACAGATAACTAAAATAATTCCTTGTTGTATTTTTAGGAGTCAAAACGAGCTACGATTTTGATTTATTTTAATAGTCTTTCGATACAGGAATTAAAAGTTATAAAGTTTTAAGTTGCAACCCCTATTAAAAACTTCATTTTTTTTAATATGAAATTTAGCAGCTCCTTTGTTTTTTTTTGAAGAACATAGATAGATTGAATACATAAAAAATAAAGAATAAGAAAAATATAAGAATAATTTAAAGAAAAGTACCAAATGAAATCAAAAGACAAAACCAAATACAACAAAATTGAAAGAAAATGCAAACTTGAGTGACAAAATTTCTTTCATTGTCTTGTGATTTATGACTCAAGAATGCTGAAAACAATCAAATAAAGATTTTTTTGAAATCTAAGATCCAAATACAAATAGGGAAGATTGATAAGTAATTTTAAGCAACCAACCCACTCATACAAAATGATGTAGATAATTTAGACAAATAACCTAGGAACTCCAAGGAATAGGAACGATTGAATTGCTCAAAATGTGGCATGGTCAAATTAGAACACCTAAAGGACATTAAAAAAACAGAACACAATAAGTTGCAACCAAAATATAAGATGTCAGTTAGTAGTGTAAACGATAGAATTTGGTTTTGAAAAACGTGGAGAACTGAAATAATTCTTTGTTGTGTTTTTAGGAGTTAAAACGAGCTATGATTTGATTTATTTTAATAGTCTTTCGATACAGGAATTAAAAGTTATAAAAGTGTTAAGTTGCAACCCCAATTAATAACTTCATTTTTTTAACATGAAATTTAGCATCTCCCTTGTTTTTTTGAAGAAGAAGGATGGATTGAATACATAAAAATAAAGAATAAGAAAAAGATACAAATAATTAAAAGAAAACTACCAAATGAAATCAAAAGACAAAACACAAATACAACAAAATTGAAAGAAAATGCAAACTTGAGTGACAAAATTTCTTTCATTGTCTTGTGATTTATGACTCAAGAATGCTGAAAACAATCAAATAAAGATTTTTTGAAATCTAAGATTCAAATGCAGATTGGGAAGATGGATAAGTAATATTAAGCAACCAACCCTCGGATACAAAATGATTTAGATAATTTAGACGAATAACCTAGGAACTAAAAGGAATAGGAACGATTGAATTGATACAAATGTGGAATGATCAAATTAGAACCCTAAAGGACATTACAAAAAACAAAACAATAAGGTGCAACCAAAATTTAAAACGTCAGTTAGTAGTGTAGAGGATAAAATTTGGTTTAAAAAAATGCGGAGAACTGAACTAATGCTTTGTGTGTTTTTAGGAATCAAAATGAGCTACAATTTGATTTATTTTAAAAGTCTTTCGATACGGGAATTAAAAGTTATAAATGTTTTAAGTTGCAACCCCTATTAAAAACTATGTTTTGTTTTTTGAAAATATGAACTGTAGTAGCTCCCTGGTTTTTTTGGAAGAAAAAAGATAGAATGAATACATAAAAAATAAAGAATAAGAAAAAGATACAAATAATTTAAACAAAACTACCAAATGAAATCAAAAGACAAAAACAAATACAACAAAATTGAAAGAAAACGCAAACTTGAGTGACAAAATTTCTTTCATTGTCTTGTGATTTATGACTCAAGAATGCTGAAAACAATCAAATAAAGATTTTTTCGAAATCTAAGATTCAAATACAGATAGGGAAGATTGATAAGTAATTTTAAGCAACCAACCCTCTGATACAAAATGAGGTAGATAATTTAGACGAATAACCTAGGAACTCAAAGGAATAGGAACGATTGAATTGCTCAAAATGTGGCATGATCAAATTAGAACCCTATAGGACATTAACAAAGAAGAAAACAATAAGGTGCAACCAAAATATAAGACGTCAGTTAGTAGTGTAAACGATGGAATTTGGTTTAGAAAAATACGGAGAACTGAACTAATCCTTTGTTGTGTTTTTCGGAGTCAAAACGAGCTACGATTTGATTTATTTTAATACTCTTTCGATACAGGAATTAAATGTTATAAAAGTTTTAAGTTGCAACTCCTATCAAAACCTATGTTTTTTTTAAATATGAAATATAGTCGCTCCCTGGTTTTTTTGGAAGAAAAAAGATAGAATGAATACATAAAAAATAAAGAATAAGAAAAAGATACAAATAATTTAAACAAAACTACCAAATGAAATCAAAAGACAAAAACAAATACAACAAAATTGAAAGAAAACGCAAACTTGAGTGACAAAATTTCTTTCATTGTCTTGTGATTTATGACTCAAGAATGCTGAAAACAATCAAATAAAGATTTTTTTGAAATCTAAGATTCAAATACAGATAGGGAAGATTGATAAGTAATTTTAAGCAACCAACCCTCTGATACAAAATGATGTAGATAATTTAGACGAATAACCTAGGAACTCAAAGGAATAGGAACGATTGAATTGCTCAAAATGTGGCATGATCAAATTAGAACCCTAAAGGACATTAACAAAAAAGAAAACAATAAGGTGCAACCAAAATATAAGACGTCAATTAGTAGTGTAGAGGATAAAATTTGGTTTAAAAAAATGCGAAGAAATGAAATAATTCTTTGTTGTGTTTTTAGGAGTCAAAACGAGCTACGATTTGATTTATTTTAATAGTCTTTCGATACAGGAATTAAAAGTTATAAAAGTTTTAAGTTGCAACCCCTATTAAAAACTATGTTATTTGTTTTTTGAAAATATGAACTGTAGTAGCTCCCTTGTTTTTTTGGAAGAAAAAAGATAGATTGAATACATAAAATATAAAGTATAAGAAAAAGATACATATAATTTAAAGAAAACTACCAAATGAAATCAAAAGACAAAAACAAATACAACAAAATTGAAAGAAAATGCAAACTTGAGTGACAAAATTTCTTTAATTGTCTCGTGATTTATGACTCAAGAATGCTGAAAACAATCAAATAAAGATTTTTTTGAAATCTAAGATCCAAATGTAGATAGGGAAGATTGATAAGTAATTTTAAGCAACCAACCCACTCATACAAAATGATGTAGATAATTTTGATGAATAACCTCGGAACTCAAAGGAATAGGAACGATTGAATTGCTCAAAATGTGGCATGGTCAAATTAGAAGCCTAAAGGACATTAAGAAAAAAGAAAACAATAAGGTGGAACCAAACTATAAGACGTCAATTAGTAGTGTCGAGGATAAAATATGGTTTAGAAAAACGCAGGGAACTGATATAATTATTTGTTGTGGTTTTAGGAGTCAAAACTAGCTACCATTTGATTTATTTTAATAGTCTTTCGATACAGGAATTAAAACTTATAAAAGTTTTATGTCGCAACCCCTATTTAAAACTACGTTATTTGTTTTTTGAAAATATGAATTGTAGTAGCTCCCTTGTTTTTTTGGAAGAAAAAAGATAGATTGAATACATAAAATATAAAGTGTAAGAAAAAGATACATATAATTTAAAGAAAAATACCAAATGAAATCAAAAGACAAAACCAAATACAACAAAATTGAAAGAAAATGCAAACTTGAGTGACAAAATTTCTTTCATTGTCTTGTGATTTATGACTCAAGAATGCTGAAAACAATCAAATAAAGATTTTTTTGAAATCTAAGATCCAAATACAGATAGGGAAGATTGATAAGTAATTTTAAGCAACCAACCCACTCATACAAAATGATGTAGATAATTTAGACGAATAACCTAGGAACTCAAAGGAATAGGAACGATTGAATTGCTCAAAATGTGGCATGGTCAAATTAGAAGCCTAAAGGACATTAAGAAAAAAGAAAACAATAAGGTGGAACCAAAATATAAGACGTCAATTAGTAGTGTTGAAGATAAATTTGGTTTAGAAAAACGCGAAGAACTGAAATAATTCTTTGTTGTGTTTTTAGGAGTTAAAACGAGCTATGATTTGATTTATTTTAATAGTCTTTCGATACAGGAATTAAAAGTTATAAAAGTTTTAAGTTGCAACCCTTATTAAAAACTATGTTATTTGTTTTTTGAAAATATGAACTGTAGTAGCTCCCTTGTTTTTTTGGAAGAAAAAAGATAGATTGAATACATAAAATATAAAGTGTAAGAAAAAGATACATATAATTTAAAGAAAAATACCAAATGAAATCAAAAGACAAAACCAAATACAACAAAATTGAAAGAAAATGCAAACTTGAGTGACAAAATTTATTTCATTGTCTTGTGATTTATCACTCAAGAATGCTAAAAACAATCAAATAAAGATTTTTTTGAAATCTAAGATCCAAATACAAATAGGGAAGATTGATAAGTAATTTTAAGCAACCAACCCACTCATACAAAATGATGTAGATAATTTAGACGAATAACCTAGGAACTCAAAGGAATAGGAACGATTGAATTGCTCAAAATGTGGCATGGTCAAATTAGAACCCTAAAGGACATTAACCAAAAACAAAACAATAAGCTGCAACCAAATTATAAGACGTCAATTAGTAGTGTAGAGGATAAAATTTGGTTTTGAAAAACGTGGAGAAAGAAATAATTCTTTGTTGTGTTTTTAGGAGTCAATACGAGCTACGATTTGATTTATTTTAATAGTCTTTCGGTACAGGAATTAAAAGTTATAAAAGTTTTAAGTTGCAACCCCTATTAAAAACTATGTTATTTTTTTCTAAAATATGAACTGTAGTAGCTCCCTTGTTTTTTGTGAAGAAAAAAGATAGATTGAATACATAAAAAATAAAGAATAAGAAAAAGATACAAATAATTTAAAGAAAACTACCAAATGAAATCAAAAGACAAAAACAAATACAACAAAATTGAAAGAAAATGCAAACTTGAGTGACAAAATTTCTTTCATTGTCTTGTGATTTATGACTCAAGAATGCTGAAAACAATCAAATAAAGATTTTTTTGAAATCTAAGATTCAAATGTAGATAGGGAAGATTGATAAGTAATATTAAGCAACCAACCCTCGGATACAAAATGATGCTGATAATTTAGATGAATAACCTAGGAACTAAAAGGAATAGGAACGATTGAATTGATACAAATGTGGCATGATCAAATTAGAACCCTAAAGGACATTACAAAAAACAAAACAACAAGGTGCAACCAAAATATAAGACGTCTGTTAGTAGGGTAGAGGATAAAATTTGGTTTAAAAAAACGCGGAAAACTGAACTAATGCTTTGTTGTGTTTTTAAGAGTCAAATCGAGCTACGATTTTATTTCTTTTAATAGTGTTTCGATACAAGAATTAAAAGTTATAAAAGTTTTAAGTTGCAACCCCTATTAAAAACTATGTTATTTTTTTATTTTGAAAATATGAACTGTAGTAGCTCCCTTGTTTTTTGCGAAGAAAAAAGATAGATTGAATACATAAAAAATAAAGAATAAGAAAAAGATACAAATAATTAAAAGAAAACTACCAAATGAAATCAAAAGACAAAACACAAATACAACAAAATTGAAAGAAAATGCAAACTTGAGTGACAAAATTTCTTTCATTGTCTTGTGATTTATGACTCAAGAATGCTGAAAACAATCAAATAAAGATTTTTTGAAATCTAAGATTCAAATGCAGATTGGGAAGATGGATAAGTAATATTAAGCAACCAACCCTCGGATACAAAATGATTTAGATAATTTAGACAAATAACCTAGGAACTAAAAGGAATAGGAACGATTGAATTGATACAAATGTGGCATGATCAAATTAGAACCCTAAAGAAACATTACAAAAAACAAAAAAATAAGGTGCAACCAAAATATAAGACGTCAGTTAGTAGTTAAACGATAGAATTTGGTTTTGAAAAATGCGGAGAACTGAAATAATACTTTGTTGTGTTTTTAGGAGTTAAAACGAGCTACGATTTGATTTATTTTAATAGTCTTATGATACAGGAATTAAAAGTTATAAAAGTTTTAAGTTGCAACCCCTAATAAAAACTATGTTATTTTTTTTTTTTGGAAAATATGAATTGTAGTATCTCTTTTTTTTTTTGAAAAGAAAAAAGATAGATTGAATACATAAAAATAAAGAATAAGAAAAAGATACAAATAATTAAAAGAAAACTACCAAATGAAATCAAAAGACAAAACACAAATACAACAAAATTGAAAGAAAATGCAAACTTGAGTGACAAAATTTCTTTCATTGTCTTGTGATTTATGACTCAAGAATGCTGAAAACAATCAAATAAAGATTTTTTTGAAATCTAAGATCCAAATACAGATAGGGAAGATTGATAAGTAATTTTAAGCAACCAACCCACTCATACAAAATGATGTAGATAATTTAGACAAATAACCTAGGAACTCAAAGGAATAGGAACGATTGAATTGCTCAAAATGTGGCATGGTCAAATTAGAACCCTAAAGGACATTAACCAAAAACAAAACAATAAGGTGCAACCAAACTATAAGACGTCAATTAGTAGTGTAGAGGATAAAATTTGGTTTTGAAAAACGTGGAGAACTGAAATAATTCTTTGTTGTGTTTTTAGGAGTTAAAACGAGCTATGATTTGATTTATTTTAATAGTCTTTCGATACAGGAATTAAAAGTTATAAAAGTTTTAAGTTGCAACCCTTATTAAAAACTATGTTATTTGTTTTTTGAAAATATGAACTGTAGTAGCTCCCTTGTTTTTTTGGAAGAAAAAAGATAGATTGAATACATAAAATATAAAGTGTAAGAAAAAGATACATATAATTTAAAGAAAAATACCAAATGAAATCAAAAGACAAAACCAAATACAACAAAATTGAAAGAAAATGCAAACTTGAGTGACAAAATTTCTTTCATTGTCTTGTGATTTATGACTCAAGAATGCTGAAAACAATCAAATAAAGATTTTTTTGAAATCTAAGATCCAAATACAAATAGGGAAGATTGATAAGTAATTTTAAGCAACCAACCCACTCATACAAAATGATGTAGATAATTTAGACAAATAACCTAGGAACTCCAAGGAATAGGAACGATTGAATTGCTCAAAATGTGGCATGGTCAAATTAGAACCCTAAAAGACACTAACCAAAAACAAAACAATAAGGAGGAACCAAACTATAAGACGTCAATTAGTAGTGTAGAGGATAAAATTTGGTTTAGAAAAACGCAGAGAACTGAAATAATTCTTTGTTGTGTTTTTAGGAGTCAAAACGAGCTACGATTTGATTTATTTTAATAGTCTTTCGATACAGGAATTAAAAGTTATAAAAGTTTTAAGTTGTAACCTCTTTTAAAAACTATGTTATTTGTTTTTTGATTATATGAACTGTAGTAGCTCCGTTGTATTTTTGGAAGAAAAAAGATAGATTGAGTACATAAAATATAAAGTATAAGAAAAAGATACATATAATTTAAAGAAAACTACCAAATGAAATCAAAAGACAAAAAAAAAATACAACAAAATTGAAAGAAAATGCAAACTTGAGTGACAAAATTTCTTTCATTGTCTTGTGATTTATGACTCAAGAATGCTGAAAACAATCAAATAAAGATTTTTTGAAATCTAAGATTCAAATGCAGATTGGGAAGATGGATAAGTAATATTAAGCAACCAACCCTCGGATACAAAATGATTTAGATAATTTAGACAAATAACCTAGGAACTAAAAGGAATAGGAACGATTGAATTGATACAAATGTGGCATGATCAAATTAGAACCCTAAAGGATATTACAAAAAGCAAAACAATAAGGTGCAACCAAAATATAAAACGTCAGTTAGTAGTGTAGAGGATAAAATTTGGTTCAAAAAAACGCAGAGAACTGAACTAATGCTTTGTTGTGTTTTTAGGAGTTAAAACGAGATACGATTTGATTTATTTTAATAGTCTTTCGATACAGGAATTAAAAGTTATAAAAGTTTGAAGTTGCAACCCCTATTAAAACCTATTATGTTTTTTTGGAAAATATGTACTGTAGTAGCTCCCTTGTTTTTTTTAAGACAAAAGATAGATTGAATACATAAAAATAAAGAATAAGAAAAAGATACAAATAATTAAAAGAAAACTACCAAATGAAATCAAAAGACAAAACACAAATACAACAAAATTGAAAGAAAATGCAAACTTGAGTGACAAAATTTCTTTCATTGTCTTGTGATTTATGACTCAAGAATGCTGAAAACAATCAAATAAAGATTTTTTTGAAATCTAAGATTCAAATACAGATAGGGAAGATTGATAAGTAATTTTAAGCAACCAACCCTCTGATACAAAATGATGTAGATAATTTAGACGAATAACCTAGGAACTCAAAGGAATAGGAACGATTGAATTGCTCAAAATGTGGCATGATCAAATTAGAACCCTATAGGACATTAACAAAGAAGAAAACAATAAGGTGCAACCAAAATATAAGACGTCAGTTAGTAGTGTAAACGATGGAATTTGGTTTAGAAAAACGCAGAGAAATGAACAAATGTTTTGTTGTATTTTTTATAATCAAAACGAGCTTCAAAGTAATTTGTTATAATAGAAGTTTGATACAGAAATTAAAAGTTATAACAGTTCTAAGTTGCAATCCCAATTAATAACTTCATTTTTTTTAATATGAAATTTAGCAGCTCCTTTGTTTTTTTGAAGAACATAGATAGATTGAATACATAAAAAATAAAGAATAAGAAAAATATAAGAATAATTTAAAGAAAAGAACAAAATTAAACCCAAAGACAAAAACAAATACAACAAAATTGAAATAAAACGCAAACTTGATTGACAAAATTTCTCTAATTGTTTTGTGATTTATGACTCAAGAATGCAAAAAACAATTAAATAACAATTTTTTTGAAATCAAAAATACAAAAAGAGATAATGAAGATTGATAAGTAATTTTCAGCAACCAACCCTCTGATACTAAATGTTGTAGATAATTTAGACGAATAACCTAGGAACACAAAGGAATAGGAACGATTGAATTGCTCCAAACGTGGTTAAAATGATCAAATTAGAACCCTAAAGGACATTAAGAAAAAACAAGACAATAAGCTGCAACCAAACTATAAGACGTCAATTAGTAGTGTAGAGGATAAAATTTGGTTTAGAAAAACACAGATAACTAAAATAATTCTTTGTTGTATTTTTAGGAGTCAAAACGAGCTATGATTTTGATTTATTTTAATAGTCTTTCGATACAGGAATTAAAAGTTATAAAAGTTTGAAGTTGCAACCCCTATTAAAACCTATTATGTTTTTTTGGAAAATATGGACTGTAGTAGCTCCCTTGTTTTTTTTAAGACAAAAGATAGATTGAATACATAAAAATAAAGAATAAGAAAAAGATACAAATAATTAAAAGAAAACTACCAAATGAAATCAAAAGACAAAACACAAATACAACAAAATTGAAAGAAAATGCAAACTTGAGTGACAAAATTTCTTTCATTGTCTTGTGATTTATGACTCAAGAATGCTGAAAACAATCAAATAAAGATTTTTTGAAATCTAAGATTCAAATGCAGATTGGGAAGATGGATAAGTAATATTAAGCAACCAACCCTCGGATACAAAATGATTTAGATAATTTAGACAAATAACCTAGGAACTAAAAGGAATAGGAACGATTGAATTGATACAAATGTGGCATGATCAAATTAGAACCCTAAAGGATATTACAAAAAGCAAAACAATAAGGTGCAACCAAAATATAAAACGTCAGTTAGTAGTGTAGAGGATAAAATTTGGTTCAAAAAAACGCAGAGAACTGAACTAATGCTTTGTTGTGTTTTTAGGAGTTAAAACGAGATACGATTTGATTTATTTTAATAGTCTTTTGATACAGGAATTAAAAGTTATAAAAGTTTGAAGTTGCAACCCCTATTAAAACCTATTATGTTTTTTTGGAAAATATGGACTGTAGTAGCTCCCTTGTTTTTTTTAAGACAAAAGATAGATTGAATACATAAAAATAAAGAATAAGAAAAAGATACAAATAATTAAAAGAAAACTACCAAATGAAATCAAAAGACAAAACACAAATACAACAAAATTGAAAGAAAATGCAAACTTGAGTGACAAAATTTCTTTCATTGTCTTGTGATTTATGACTCAAGAATGCTGAAAACAATCAAATAAAGATTTTTTGAAATCTAAGATTCAAATGCAGATTGGGAAGATGGATAAGTAATATTAAGCAACCAACCCTCGGATACAAAATGATTTAGATAATTTAGACAAATAACCTAGGAACTAAAAGGAATAGGAACGATTGAATTGATACAAATGTGGCATGATCAAATTAGAACCCTAAAGAAACATTACAAAAAACAAAAAAATAAGGTGCAACCAAAATATAAGACGTCAGTTAGTAGTGTAAACGATGGAATTTGGATTAGAAAAATGCGGAGAACTGAACTAATGCTTTGTTGTGTTTTTAGGAGTCAAAACGAGCTACGATTTGATTTATTTTAATAGTTTTTCGATACAGGAAATAAAAGTTAAAAACGTTTTACGTTGCAACCCCTATTAAAAATTTTATTTTTTTAATATGAAATTTAGCAGCTCCTTTGTTTTTTTTGAAGAACATAGATAGATTGAATACATAAAAAATAAAGAATAAGAATGAGATACAAATAATTTAAAGAAAACTACCAAATGAAATCAAAAGACAAAACACAAATACAACAAAATTGAAAGAAAATGCAAACTTGAGTGACAAAATTTCTTTCATTGTCTTGTGATTTATGACTCAAGAATGCTGAAAACAATCAAATAAAGATTTTTTGAAATCTAAGATTCAAATGCAGATTGGGAAGATGGATAAGTAATATTAAGCAACCAACCCTCGGATACAAAATGATTTAGATAATTTAGACAAATAACCTAGGAACTAAAAGGAATAGGAACGATTGAATTGATACAAATGTGGCATGATCAAATTAGAACCCTAAAGAAACATTACAAAAAACAAAAAAATAAGGTGCAACCAAAATATAAGACGTCAGTTAGTAGTGTAGAGGATAAAATTTGGTTTAAAAAAATGCAGAGAACTGAACTAATGCTTTGTTATTTTTGTGCAGTCAAAACGAGCTACGATTTGATTTATTTTAATAGTCTTTCGATAGAGGAATTAAAAGTTATAAAGTTTTAAGTTGCAACCCCTATTAGAACCTATTATGTTTTTTTGGAAAATATGGACTGTAGTAGCACCCTTGTTTTTTTTAAGACAAAAGATAGATTGAATACATAAAAATAAAGAATAAGAAAAAGATACAAATAATTAAAAGAAAACTACCAAATGAAATCAAAAGACAAAACACAAATACAACAAAATTGAAAGAAAATGCAAACTTGAGTGACAAAATTTCTTTCATTGTCTTGTGATTTATGACTCAAGAATGCTGAAAACAATCAAATAAAGATTTTTTGAAATCTAAGATTCAAATGCAGATTGGGAAGATGGATAAGTAATATTAAGCAACCAACCCTCGGATACAAAATGATTTAGATAATTTAGACAAATAACCTAGGAACTAAAAGGAATAGGAACGATTGAATTGATACAAATGTGGCATGATCAAATTAGAACCCTAAAGGATATTACAAAAAGCAAAACAATAAGGTGCAACCAAAATATAAAACGTCAGTTAGTAGTGTAGAGGATAAAATTTGGTTCAAAAGAACGCAAAGAACTGAACTAATGCTTTGTTGTGTTTTTAGGAGTTAAAACGAGATACGATTTGATTTATTTTAATAGTCTTTTGATACAGGAATTAAAAGTTATAAAAGTTTGAAGTTGCAACCCCTATTAAAACCTATTATGTTTTTTTGGAAAATATGGACTGTAGTAGCTCATTGGTCTTTTTGCAAGACAAAAGATAGATTGAATACATAAAAATAAAGAATAAGAAAACGATACAAATAATTAAAAGAAAACTACCAAATGAAATCAAAAGACAAAACACAAATACAACAAAATTGAAAGAAAATGCAAACTTGAGTGACAAAATTTCTTTCATTGTCTTGTGATTTATGACTCAAGAATGCTGAAAACAATCAAATAAAGATTTTTTGAAATCTAAGATTCAAATGCAGATTGGGAAGATGGATAAGTAATAT